>OX465295.1:198516104-203723677 GCA_949987735.1 Leucophora obtusa | reverse complement strand
CTATATAACTGGCCCTTACTCTTTTATAGCCGTAAATTTAAGACGTTGCCTAATACTAATTACAAGGTAAATAAGTTAATGTATTAGCATTATATTCCATCACGACATGATGAGACATCTGGATTATACACTGTTTTTTGTAACCTCCTATCAGCAATATATTTTAGGGTCCATGAGACCCCTGTAATATTTTCAGAAAAACCAGAAGGGTTAAGTGCATATAAAAAAAACTATACCTAAGCCTTTGCTAGCACAATACATCTGTATTTATATTTGAGCCTAAACTACGCAAGATTTACCAAGGAGAGACGACTTATTTCAGTGATTACATGCAAAAATAATGAAAAAACAATTCACAAAATAAAAATCTCAAATAATCATAAAGCCAGTGATGATGTTGGTTTGGTTGCTTTTTATTTTTGCAAACAAAATTTTAAGCCTATGACAACAACTGCAAGTTAAACACCTTTTTTTTGCTGTGAAGAAGATAGTATGTATGTATGTAGAGCTGAACTAACATTTTAGTTATATGTTGCTCTGGCCGTCTATATGTCTGTCTGTCCATTCGTTTATATTTGGTTTGTATGGATGATGATGATGATGGTATTGTGTGTCATGTGAACCTTCTCCCAGCCACAGAAGTCAAAGACTGCTAAAGCAACGAGGCAGCAGCCGCTGCGGCAGTTAGGTTGGGTTAGTTGTTGTAAGCCAAAGCAGCTGTTTTTCAGTTTTTCTTATTATTATGCTTTTATTATGCATGGATTGCATGCAGTTTTGGGCTAAACTAAGTGAATTTCGTAAATTTTCGTATAAATGGATGAGACGCTAACTGTTGATCGTCAGTAAACCATTTGATTTAGTTTAATAAACAACAATCATCGTCGCAACTTAGAGACGCGAATCAGAACTTTTCCATCTTTTCCAACCCCTTACTATTTGCTTATATAACATACAACCACATTCGTCGGAAAACGCACAGACGAATTACAAAAAGGATTACAATAAGTCTGTGTGTCGGTGTACAAGGATATATTAGTGTTTGTGTAACTTTCATTTGAAAACGTGTTGCTCGTATTTTCGTCGTGAATTCGAGTTTTGTGTAAAAATAATATGAAAGCTTTTATATTAATGTCGTGTTTGGCTCTGGCCGCCGCTAGGCCAGAAGCTGGTTATGCCTATAACAGACCCGGAGGCAGTGGAGGATCCGGTGGAGGTGGCTTCGGTGGCGGCATCTCCGGAGGTGGTGGTGGTTTTGGAGGTGGCGGCTTCGGAGGTGGTGGATCTGGAGGTGGTGGATTTGGAGGTGGCGGTTTCGGTGGTGGTGGTTCCGGAGGAGGCGGTTTCGGAGGTGGTGGTTCCGGTGGTGGCGGTTTCGGTGGTGGTTCCGGAGGCGGCTTTGGTGGTGGTAAGTTTTATATTTTTTCAGTTGAGTTTTATGGAAAATTTACAGACTTATTTTTTTTTTGTGGTCTGTAATTAGGATCCGGTGGTGGATTCGGAGGTGGTGGCTCTATTGGTGGCGGATTTGGCGGCGGTGGTGGCACTACTTTGGTGCAAAAACATATTTATGTTCATGTTCCCCCACCAGAACCCGAGGAATCTCGTCCTCGTCCCAACATTCCAATTGGGCAATCTCAGAAGCACTATAAAATCATCTTCATTAAGGCTCCATCTCCCCCATCTTACCAAGCTCCTGTCATTCCTTTACAACCTCAAAATGAAGAAAAGACTTTGGTCTACGTTTTGGTCAAGAAACCAGAAGACCAACAAGATATTATTATACCCACACCAGCTCCAACACAACCCTCAAAACCAGAAGTATACTTCATCAAATACAAAACCCAAAAAGATGGTGGTGGTGGTGGCTTCGATTCCGGTGCTGGTGGTGGTATTGGTGGTGGTATTGGTGGAGGTATTGGTGGAGGTATTGGTGGTGGTATTGGCGGTGGTATTGGCGGTGGTATTGGTGGTGGTAGCGGCGGCGGTGGCGGTTATGACTTGGGTGGTGGTTCCGGTGGTGGTGGTGGTGGCGGTGGTGGTGCTCCTTCTTCCAACTATGGACCTCCCGGCAAATCAGGACCTTATTAAGAAATTCGAAACAACACAATGGTATCTCCATTATTGCTCGTACTTGACCACTGACTTACATAACTACTACATTTTTTTATAAATGCGATCTTAGTTAACGCTACTGGCTAGTCCTGAATCTACTTTTTTAGCAACAAATCGAAAGAAACTTCATTATTATTTTGATTTAAATTGACCTCTAAGACGACACTTTACCCAACTACCAAATAGAGTTTGATAAAGAACAACAACAACTTACGCTGTGACTTCAACAATATCATAAAACAACAAAAGAAATTCTTTATCTTCCAGAAAGAAAGAAAAACGAGAATTTCGTAATAAAAAAATCGACTTCTTTATAAAGAAGATCTTTTTAACACTATCCTTGTGCTAAACTGTTACTCAAATAACGATCTGTGGTTATTCTTCTCATCATAATACTCAACTGTTGTATATAAGCCATGTTTCCTTCTCATTCTCTCTCTCACACTCTAACTCATTGTCATCTCTCTTGCTATTACTCTAAACTCCTCATTGTATCTCTCTCTCTCTCTCTCTCTCTCTCTCTAGCTGCCTATCCAGCTGGCTCTCTAACTCTCTCTTTGTAACTATCTATTGTAAATGTTTGAAAAAACATTTTCTTTTGTTAATAGTTTAAGACTCGCGTACATTGGAGATTTCTACTGATCTATTATATTATTATTTTTGTTTTGTTAATTTTTGTTAAAAAAATTAATCTCTAGTGTGTGCGTGTTATGTTAATATATGTATTTTTAATTAATTGTATTAATTTGTTAAGTATTTTTTATTATGCACAAATAAAAAAACAACGGTGACAAAATTAAAAAAAAAGTGAGTAAAGAAGTTGAAGTCGGTTATGCCGACTATATCATACCCTTCACCAGTGTGTTTCAAAGTAATCTAATTTTTGAATCCGAAATTTGTGGGCGTTGTGGTATAGTGATTAGCGCGTTTGACATATAAGGTTGTGGGTTCGATTCCGAGCGACTGCAACATCAATTTAGGAAAATAATATACACTGATGAGCAAAAGTGTAACAGAATTCACATTGTTCAGATATTTTGCTTTACATTTTTAACTATGAAAGCCAATCAATTAATTCTTTCTAGCGTTTTTTGTTTATTAACCTGTCCTAATTGAAAATCAAGAAAAACAATTTAACTGTTTTATTTGACTTTGAAAAATGTGACATGTTTTTAAGACAAATGGTACACTTGAGTAAGTTGTTGTGAAATATTGCATTTATCTCATCAAAAATTAGGTGTCAAATAAATGTTTCTCTATTGTTCAGGTAACTGGCAATATTAGCCAATCTGAATTTCTTAGAAAATCCAAAAAGGACGATAGAACCGACCATTTAGCATTCAAAAATGGTTTGATTGGATAGCTTTCCCTATTAAACAATATGTTTTTGAAGACTATTGAATCTGCGAATTTGGCCGAAATACTACATTTTTGGCAAAAGATATTTTATTTTTCTACGGCAGCCAGTAAATTCTGTCCTTTTATTCGAAGGCATTAATATTTCTTTAATATACCGTCTATTTGAAATAATGAGTAGTGCTACTAGTAGGGCAAGGAATTTCATGCACCTAAAAAACATTAATATGCGCCTAAAAAATGCAGCTAAAAACGAACAATATGCATTAAAAACTTGAAGAATATGCACTCACTCAGAACTCATCACTTTTTCTTAGGTCAACAAGATTTCTATTCTTCAAAATAATGAAAAAAATAATAAATATTTTGTTTGAATCAAAAAACCAAAATTTCTAAATTTTTTGTATTTTTAACACATTAAGAAAATGCTACTTAAAATAGAAAATATGTACAAAAGTGCATTAAAATGTATAAAAAAAACAATGCAAAAACATGAATTTTTGTTAAAATATGCAAAAATATGAAACTACAAATCGATGACATTTTGTTTAAAAATTGATGATTCGAATAAATATTTCGTCCATATTGGTTTTGGTTTATCGACGAAAAATATGTATTTGCATGGAATTCCTTGCCCTAGTTATTAGCATTATTAAATAAGTGACAGTTTTGTGATAAAAAATTATTCACCGTGGTGTTTTCAGATAATATATAAAAATAATATGCTTTAATCCGATTACCTTACAACATTTCTCCAAAAAAGAGGGCTTCTAAATAATATAGAATCTGTAGCTACTTACTTCAGGACATGGTGCTGCCCAAAAAATGTGGGTTCCATCTGATGTTTCAAATTGATGGTACATCAAAGAAAAACAAATGCCACAAAATTTAAAAACCGATTTTACTAGCTAACATAGAATTTTAACACATTTTTTGCCAAATGTGTAGAATTGCGCCCAAATCCACAAGTACAGTAGTCATAAACAATTTTTATTTATTAGAAAAGGCAACCCAATCAAAACATTTTTCAATGACAAACGGTCCATGTTATTGACTGACATTAAATACTTTTAATATTTTTGTATTCAAGAAATTTTTAAGCATGATAAATATATCCAGTTTTTAAACAGAACACAATATTTGGCCAAATACATAGAATTAGAGTAAAAATGTTATGATTTTTTAAGTTATTAGCAAATCATAATTTGCTTAACAGTATGCAATCTGGTTTTCGTCAGAATCATAGCTGCGTTACGGCTCTTGCGGAAGTAAGTGAGAATATACGGCAAGGACTGGAAAATGGGAACATTAATTTTTTAGTGCTTCTGGACCATTCTAAGGCTTTCGATACGGTAGACCATGATATACTCATTAAAAAACTGAAATACTTTTTTAGATTTAACGATACATCTACTAAACTTATATCATCATATCTTTCGAACCGCACACAATCGGTGTTTGTAAACAATGTATATTCAGATAGCTTATCCCTTATTAAGGGGGTGCCTCAAGGTTCTATTTTAGGTCCACTTTTATTTTCCTTATACGCAAATGATTTGCCAGAGCAACTGACTAAATGTAAAGTACATTTATACGCAGATGACGTGCAGCTAACTTTAAGTAGCCCAGTTCAAAATATTGCTTCAGGTATAGCTTATCTAAATGATGACTTAAACAGAATCTACCTTTGGGCTTCTGCAAATGGACTCTGTCTGAACCCGCGTAAATCTAAATGCATTGTAATACGAAAGAAAAGTTTAGTTCCCTCGATTTCTGAGGATATTGTTTTAAATGGTGAGAAGATTGAAATTGTAAACACAGCGAAGAATCTTGGTATAATTTTCAATAGCAATTTGACATGGACTGATCATGTCAATTCACTGGTTGGTCAAACCTATGTAAAGCTACGAGCTGTCTGGTCAACACAATATTTCACCCCGTTAAGAATTAGGGCATTACTTGCCAAGACGTACTTGATTCCCTCCCTGATGTATGGTTGTGAATTATTTGGAAGCTGTGATTCAGTTAGCTATAGAAAACTAAATGTCTTATTTAACAATATTATTAGATATGTGTATGGATTGAAAAGGTTTGATCATGTTTCCTCTGTTTCAAATAACCTTTACGGAGTCTCTTTCGAAAATCTGATAAAAATTCGCACCCTGATGTTCTTGCATAAATTAATAAACAGTCAAACCCCCAGGTATTTATTTGACAAAATACGTTTTTTCCAATCGCCACGAAACCGAAATATTGTAATACCTCGACATCAATTCCTAATGTCTGAATGGCAATTTTATGTACATGCCGCTCGTCTTTGGAATAATCTTCCACTAAGTCAACAAGTAAATAGCAATGCTAATAGTTTCAAAATATTTTTATTTAATTTTTTCAAATAATATTTATTTTTTTCTCTTTATGATTATCAATATTGTTATATTTGTAATAAGTTTGTTATGTTAATAATTTATAATTAATTAATAATATGAAAATAATTTTTTTTGTAACGTAATACGCTCCTGTACTATAAATATAAGACTCAGTCTTGTTGTACAGGAAATGGAATCAATTAAATAAATAAATAAATAATAAATAAATAATATTACAAAAATTCTCAAGAAAATTATCAAAAATTAACTAGTTGCAAAAGTGTAACAATTGCCATAAAATAAAAAATTGTCATCACATTTTTTGTTAATTAAAATAGTTTAAATAGTGTGCTTGATTTTTAATTAGGACAGGCTAATCAACAAATGAGGCTGGAAAAAATTAATTGGTTCGTCGTAAAAATTTAAAGCAAAATATCTGAACAATGTGAACACTGTTACACCCCAGTGTAGAAACGGTAATGACATATCATTATTTTTTGGACTACCAGTAATGACACCCACTTACCTTCTGCATTATTTTAACACATATAGTAATGTGTTACTGATAATGACTTATTTTTATCATTATTTCAAATAGAAGATAATTTTCTAGATTTTTTTTTTTTAATTTTATATATATTTTAGGATATATGTAACCACATGTTTTTTGATTTTTTGTATGTTGGCGAGTAAGCTTACTTGTGTGCAGCAGGTCAATTATGTTTTTATCTATTAAATATTACATGTCGATATAGCTCAGATGGTAGAGCTGTTGACTGGCAATCTGTAGACCCAGGTTCGATTCCCGCACCAGCAAATTTTATTAAAAAAAAAAAAAAAATACAAAAAAAAAAATATTTTTTTTTTATAAATTTATTTTTTTGAAAATCTAGACTCATTATTTTTGTCAGTACTGGTAAGCACATAGCTAACGATATATTTTTTGATTTTTCGTATGCTGGTGTGTAACGACAACTCATTATTTTTCGCGACATCGCCATATAAAGGTAATAAGAAATGTAATAACAAAAGTAACTAGTTACCATTACCAAGTATGTAGTTACATAACCACATATCTTCTAATGATTTTCTACACTGGGACGCTTGCTCATCTCTCATTCACATCGCAGCATCCTGCTTCGATGTTCCAATAGCACTTAACCCCACCGAAGTAACATAACAGGGATAAAACGATGGCACCTAACCTAACAACGATTGCAACTAACAACTGTTCTGTTATTCAACATCACGCCCGATTATAGTGTTGCTATGCTTGATGCACTTCTTTTTTCAACACCTTTCATCTCTTCTCTATCCCCTTTCCACAGAAAGCAACACGTTAATTAATAAAACAATTTGCTAAAGTTTGCTTCTCTTCAAAAAAAATTTTTTTTTTGACGGTGCTTTATATGGGGCACTAAATCTAAACAGAGATCCATTCTAATCAATATCAGTAGGATCTGAACATGTGCCGATATAAGTTGGTGTGTTTAAAGTAATCGAAATGTCGTTATATTTTCGACCTATAGCACGCGCAGAAGCAAAAGACCCATTTTTGGGAGACACTTATTATATGTATAGGAAACGTACTCATTATATCTGACATCAATAGACTCTATCGTTGGGTCTATGTGGCTGAGCATACCAAATTTCAATAAAGTGTCTTTATATTTGCGACCTTTGGCATACTAATTATCATAAGAGCCAATTTTTGTAGGACCATTGTATGGACACTTGCTCTAACATTGACCGATTAAAACGAAAATCAACAAACTTTTTCCTTGGTCCTGTGTAAATCAGTGTACCAAACTTCATTAAAATATCTTTATATTTGCGACCTATATTTTATGTGCAAATAGTTGCAACACTGATTTAAGCAAAGATTTTAGTTATCTTCATTTAACACAATACTAAAAATCCTAAGTAATTTAAATAATTTTGAGTGTAAATTTTCAAAATTATTTAAAACTAATTTTTAAGAACCCATTCGTTAAATTTTACAAAATTTATTGTTAAAATATTTTCATGTTACTTTTATTATTCGGTAGATGTCTCCTCCAACGTATCCGAATTTTTAAAGTTGGCGCTATTTCTCCCGATTTTTTAAAATGGCACAAGACTCTTGTACTAAGAGAGATATAGCAATAGCAAAATTTATGAAAATTTCAACTACACCTAACCGTGCAATACTCCAGCTAAGAGAATAGGCAGAATACAAATGGAAAAGGAATCTTAAATCGTGACGGAAAAAAATGAACAAAATAGCAACGGAAACGGATTCTCACTTTTACAACAGAGAACACATGGACAGTCAAGTTGGTTATATGTTTCTTCTTGTTACATTCCAACGTATTGTTGTTGTTTGACATTAGTGAGAATAAAAGGCTGTGAATATTTTATTGTGTTATTGCTGTTTTTTATATATTTTATAAATGTATAAAATAAAATCCTTTGATATTACTAATGCATGAGCATGACTAAATCAGCCATGTAGTCGTACTATGTTTGTACTGTGATTGAAATTGTGTGAAAATCTGGCAACATTAGTAAAATATTGTGGGAGTAAAAACAGCAGAATAAGAAATTCCGTTGAGAAAATAAAATAAGTTTTATCTCTCACGGAAATCGTTGCACGATTTTAATTGTCAAATTGTATGTAAAAAAACGGGGACCTTGCATTGTGCTTATACTCTAAATGGGTTATCTTTATCCAAAAATGGAGCTTGGCGGGGCCTTGGACCCTCGGAAATTTTTAAGAAAAATTTTCCACTTCATAAAATGGCCTTATATGTCCTCACATGATATGGACTAGGTCCGGGGAGCGTCCCGAGACCCTAAATTTGGATCAATTCTACGACTCAGGGTAATTACAGATATAACTGTAGTTTTACAAATTTTTTACTTAAATTTAGATCTGTTAAATTTAACAAAAGAATTTTTTAAAATCAACAAATTTTATTTTAAGCCAAAAAACAGTAATAAATTTGTTGAAGTAATAAATTTTTCTGTCCAGACAACAGACGTATTATTTTCAGTGTGTGTAACATGAATTACGCGACGAACGGAATTTTGATACAAAACATGGAAAAATATAATTTTTATATTTACCCAGCAAAAACATGGTAATGAGAGGTCATTAGGAAATGAAATAGGAAATTTTCCGCGGTAAAAATTTATATTTCTACTATGACCAACTCTTTCACAATGTAGGGTAACCACTTATTTTATAACTTCTGAGAAACCACTTATTCTATCTTTGTGAGTAACTACTTATTCTTTCACTATGGGTAACTCATTATTCGCACTTTTTTTGTAAGCGAGAGGGTAATTACCACCCATGAATTTTTGGACATCGAGAACAAAAGTAATGTTGCGAGTAAGGGTGAGTTCCTAAACGTCAAAACACATTGCAGTGTTTGCGGTTTTACTACTGTTTCGATACAAAGCAAACAAGTGTGTTGCTTACTTTGTAATAAAAACATGTCAACAAAGCATCAACAACATTTGTGATGCACAGTTTGCTTTTTATATGCGCATCAATTGCGTTTACGAATGCATGACTTTGTTCAGTTGCATTGCAAATGACGTTTTGGAACTCAGCCTATAAATAGCCTGGTAAGTAGTGAAACCCTTTGTGTGCTACTTACTCGTTTAATTACACGGTAATGTCTGTTTTTTTTTGGGTATATTTTATATTTTTTTAAAACACATGGGTTTACAACATTTTCGTATCGAATATTTATAACAAATATCAAACCTCTGATTGCTCTGATTGCATTAAATTAATTCTTAAATTTTAAAAATTCAATCACAAGACTGATAACCCAGCCAGAAAATTTATATACTTTTATCAGGTTTCTTATTCAGTAAGTCAAAAATTATTCAAACAAAGTGCACATTTTATAAATTTTAAACTTATTTGTCAAAAAATGCGCATTTTTAGGACGAAAATATTAGTCTTAGTAAAATGATGATGATTCAGAAACCACTCAGAAATGTCAATAAATTTGAATAAGTGAAATTTTAATAATATATTTTGAGCTCTTTTCTGATTAATTTTTCGGCTCGTATGCTGGCTGAGAACTCTAGAAAAAAAAATTATGAAAACTTTATTCAAAAGTTGAATGTTGTATTAAAAATAAGGATAAGGCGGAATTGTTTGCCTTAAAAGCAGGATAAAAATTCAAGGCGGAACGAGCCCTTAAAAAGCGGTATAATAAAGCAAAAAGCGGGATGGTTGGTCAGGTTAGGTACACTAATAGAAAAAAGCCTGTAAAAACGTTTGGTAAAGTTGCTAAAAATTCATTAAACCTTACCTTGTACCAGGGTAGTATAAAATGTTCTTAGCCTGACATAGAGATGGCGGTATAAACAGCAAAAAGTTTGTATAATGGAAACTTCCATCCGTCATATGTTAAATTTCATTTCGATCTGTCAACTCATTCCTATAGTAACAGCTGTTCAAAAACGGCGCTTCAGTGATTTTTTTATAATGGAAAAATTAAAAATTCGTGGTGTGATTAAATATTTACATAAGAAAGGTTTATCGGGACAAGAAATTCATAATGATATGGCCCTTGAAAATTTTCTGTTCCAAAGAATCGGTTGTAGAATAGCTACCCAGGAAAATTTTCTGTTCCAAAGAATCGGTTGTACAATAGCTGCTTTTCATTCACAACCCCTTCTAATGTCGATTCTAACACCGATTCTTTTTGTTTGAAATTGTCCCAAAAGCAACCCCTTCTATAGCTCCAAAGTGGAACCGGTTGCTCTAGAATCAGTTCTGGAACTAGTTCTGGAACTGATTCTACGTCACCCACACCTTCCATATAGGATCCCCGGAACTGGTTCCGGAACCAGTTCCATGGAATCGGTTGCGGTGGAACCAGTTGTAGAATGGGTGTGGTTGGCTACCGGTTGTAAAAAATTTTCCTGGGTACCCCAGGAAAATTTTCTGTTCCAAAGAATCGGTTGTGCAATAGATACTTTTCATTCACAACCCCTTCTACTGTCGATTCTAACACCGATTCTTTTTGTTTGAAATTGTCCCAAAAGCAACCCCTTCTATGGCTCCAAAGTGGAACCGGTTGCTCTAGAATCAGTTCTGGAACTAGTTCTGGAACTGATTCTACGTCACCCACACCTTCCATATAGGATCCCAGCAACTGGTTCCGGAACCAGTTCCATAGAATCGGTTGCAGTGGAACCAGTTGTAGAATGGGTGTAGTTGGCTACCGATTGTAAAAAATTTTCTTGGGACTTTTCATTCACAACCCCTTCTACTGTCGATTCTAACACCGATTCTTTTTGTTTGAAATTGTCCCAAAAGCAACCCCTTCTATAGCTCCAAAGTGGAACCGGTTGCTCTAGAATCAGTTCTGGAACTAGTTCTGGAATTGATTCTTCGTCACCCACACCTTCCAAATGGGATCCCAGGAACTGGTTCCGGAACCAGTTCCATGGAATCGGTTGCAGTGGAACCAGTTGTAGAATAGGTGTGGTTGGCTACCGATTGTAAAAAATTTTACTGGGGGTGAATATGTTAGGTGAAAGTGCTCCTTCATATGCAACAGTAAAAAATTGGGTTGCTGAATTTAAACGTAGTCATAAAAGCATTAAAGATGAACTACGAAGTGGATGTCCAAAAACTGCAACAACTCCAGAAATCATAGCTAAATTCCATGATGTGGTATTAGACGATCGACGATTGAAAGTGCGTGAAATAGGTAATGCCCTAGGCATCTCAAATGATCGAGTATATTTCATTATGCATCAAGAATTACAGATGAAAAAGCTTTGTGCAAGATGGGTGCCGCATTTGTTAACAGATGACCAAAAACGCATTCGAATGAAAATTTCTCAAGCTTGTTTGGATCGATTTAAGCGAAATAAAATGTATTTTGAGCGTCGTTTAACCTCGTTTTAAACGTTTTTAAAACGTTTTACCTCAAATGATGATGCAATGGCAGCTGTAAACGATTATTTTGAGGAGTTTCATGAAAATTATATTAATATTATATTAATCAAGGGATAGAAATGCTAGAAAAACATTGGACTTTCGTAAAATAAACCATTTTTCGTACATTTTACGAAATTTTTGATATTTTGACATTTTTTCGTAATTTTATGCATGGATTATTATCAGTGTAGATATAACGAAATATGTAAAATGGCGAGCCCTACGGTCTACCGTATACTCACAATAATAACTCTGTTATTCCTGTTTTTTGGCTTAAAGTAAAATTTGTTGATTTTAAAAGATTTTTTTGTTAAATTTATCAAATCCAAATTTAAGTAAGGAATTAGTAAAACTACAGTTTTATTTGTAATTATACTGAGTCGTAAAATTAGTCCTTACCATCTAGAGTCATATAAGGGCATTCCAATGGATCAAATATCTTCTCCGTTTTGTTCTATCTAGCTTTGTTTTCGAGACATGGGCCATTTTATGAAGTTGAAAAAGAAATTCCAAGGCCCCCATGGTCCATTTTCGGATAGAGATAACCCCTTTCGCTGGAGTATTTATTATATAGTTAGGGGTACTCGAAATGTTCATCAATTTTGCTTTATCTCTCTTAGTTTTCGAGATATTGGACATTTTAAAAAATCAGGATGGAAAGAAATAGCACCATCTTTAAAACTTCAGATACACTGGTGACGCCATCTACCGGGTAATAACAGAAATATGAAAATATTATATTTTAACAATAAAGTTTTTAAAATTTAACGAATAGGTTCTTAAAAATCAGTTATAAATAGTTTGGAAATTAACACTCAAAACTAGTTAAAGTACTGAGGATTTTTAGTATAGTGTTAAATGAAGATAACTAAAATTCGTCAAATCGTTTTGAAACCCGTTCGACAGATTTTTCTACTAACGTATTATTTTAAGTGTTTGTAAAATTCCTTTAAAATAGAACAACGTAATCGAAGTAAAGCACTTTATTCTTGAAAATACGCAAAAAATGCATAAATAGGAAATTTATTAATGTCTAAATATGTTAAAAGTTTTCGATATTATTATAAACATTTCATTCAAAGTTATTATGTACTACTTCATGTAGTTATTATGTACTACTTCATGGGTTGTAGGTTTTGCATTGAAAATATACATTTATTTTTAATAATGATTTACACGTATCATTCTAGGATTATTAAATATAATTAATACAGAATAATTACAATTTAATATTTTAAAGTGTTTAACAATATTTTTAAAAAATAATTCTCTGTTAATGCATATTAAACCCTCAGCAACAATAAAAGAAATTAAAAAAAAATACAACAAGACCAATATATCTACTCTCAAGGAAGTTAAATAACAAAACTTTAGGAAAAAATTGTTATTTTTAACATCAAAGACAAATCATGCATTTTCTGTTGCTGGATGGGTTGTATGTGTGGTTAACGAAAGTAATAGAAAAAATATATAATCTTGGGAATTTTTAGCGAAGAAATAATAAAAATAATATTATATAGTACTACTTACAATTTTCCATGGAAAAGCTAGTGGCAACTAAAGAAAAAAAAATATAAAATATACCTCATTGGGAAATTAGTAAAAGAAAGTGAAAGTGATAAAGGAATATGAAATAATAAATAATAAATATGAAGTTAGGAAAAATATTACGGAATAAAATAATAAAAAGAAACAAAAATATTTAACAATTCTACTAAATTCTTAAGTGTTTATTTTACAAAAAGAGTTGCCAAAGTGTTCTAAAAAGTTTCAAGAAATGCTTTCGTCAAAATTAAAAATGAGAATAACGTGTTCACTTAAAGTTAATAAGAAATCAAATACACTCATAGCAATAAACCTGTAACAATATCAGAAATATCTACTAAAAATTAGTAAAAATGGCCTTGTTGAAAAAAATGGTGGAATAAGAATGTTTTTGTCTTTTGCTAAATATTAGTAAGATAAAAATACCAATACTATACTATTTTAAAAGATTTTACCGCCATCTTAAATCCGCCAAAAATCGAGGTTTACTTTGAAATATTCTATAAATTAGAAAAGGCTTTATTTAGACACATCGCGCTGCCTCTAAGAAGATAGCTATTTGTGGGATACACAAATATCGTCTTCATTTTATACCGTAGGTATGATTTTTAAGTAAAAAGTCTTGTGTATTTATATGTACAGTAGTTTTGATTTAACTGCCTTTTTCTTAAGTGCACTTTTTGTATAACTGCACAAAATTTTGATTTCGTTTTTATTATAAAAAATTATGTATGTCTTCTTTAAGTGCACTTTTTGTACCTGCATGTTTACGATAAGTGCATCATATTTTTGGCAGTTGTACGTTATTTTAATAAAAAAAAAGATCAACGATTAACATTCTGCAAACAAATATATTGATGAAAAGAGTTTCCATTTCGCAAATTTTTTTTCGCGATTTTTTTTTTTTGCAACTAACCACCAAACTTTGTTATATGAAATGGGCATTGTAGTCCCTAGATTATAAATTTGAAAACCCTGCACTTAAAAAATTGCAAAATAACGGCGGAACGCGAAAAAAGACTTTAGGTACAAAAACTGAATTAGAAAATTACAGCGATTAACATTCTGCAAACAAATATATTGATATAAGAATTTTCTTTCTGAAATTTTTTTTTCGCGATTTTTTCCGCGATTTTTTTTTTAAATCAACCCCCCAAAACTTTGTTGTATGAAACGGGTATTATAGTCACCAGAATATAAATTAAAAAAACCGCACTTCAAAAATTGCTAAATAATGGCGGAACGTGAAAGAAGACGTTACGGTACAAAAATTTAATAAAAAAACTTAATCAACGATTTACATTCTGCAAACAAATATATTGATATAAAATTATTTCTTTTTGGAAATGTTTTTTCGCGATTTTTTTTTCAACTAGCCACTAAACTTTGTTTTTGTATGAAATCAGAGATGGTGTAATGGTAATGGAGCTTTTTTATCATTACCATTTTTTGAAGAAATGGTAATGTTTTTTTTTCATTACCATTGCGTTAAAAAATGGTAATGAATATTTTTTTTAATTTTCATTTGTTTTGAAAATTAAAATGAACCTTTTTTTAATTTTCATTACTTTTACCATTTGTTTTTCATTACAATCCGTTTTTGTCGAAGTTTTTTATTTTAAAAATATGAAGTTTACAAATCACTAAAAGTATTTTTTAGTTCATAATCTGTGGCCTATGGCAAAAAAAAAATCGCGAAAAAAAATTGCATAAAGGAAAATTCTGGCATCAATATAATTTGTTTGCAGAACATAAATAGCTGATTAAGTTTTTTAGTTCAATTCTAGTACCATAGTCTTTTTCGCGATCCGGCATTATTTTGCAATTTTCTAAGTGCAGTTTTTTTAATTTATAATCTAAGGACTATAATACTCATTTCGTACAACAAAGTTTGGTGGCTAGTTGAAAAAAAAAAACAAAAATTGCGAAAAAAAATCGCAAACAAAAAAAATCCAAAAAAGAAAATTTTTGCATTCATATATTTGCTTGCAGAATGTAAATCGCTGATTAAGTGTTTTAATTCAATTCTTTTACCATAAAGTCTTTTTTCGCGTCCCGCCATTATTTTGGAGTTTTTTAAGTGCGGTTTCTTAAAATTTATATTCTAGCGACTATAATACCCGTTTCATACAACAAAGTTTTGGGGCTAATTAAAAAAAACCGCGAAAAAAATCGCGAAAAAAAATTTACAAAAAGGAAAATTCTTACATCAATAGATTTGTTTGCAGAATATAAATCGCTGAATAAGTGCTTTAATTAAATTTTTTTACCATAAAGTCTTTTTTTCGCGTCCCACCATTATTTTTTAGTTTTTTAAGTGCGGTTTCTTAAAATTTGTAATCTAGGGACTTAATGCCCATTTCATACAACAACGTTTGGTGGTTAGTTGCAAAAACAAAAAAAATCGCGAAAAAAATTTGCCAAAACGAATCTTTTTGCATCAGTATATTTGTTTGAAGAATGTTAATCGCTGATTAAATTTTTTAATTGAATTTTTCTGCCATAAAGTCTTTTTCGTGTTCCGCCATAATTTTGCTATTTTTTAAGTGCGTTTTTTTTTTAATTTATAATCTAGAGACATACATCAAAGTTTCGTGGCTAGTTGCCAAAAAAAAATTGCGAAAAAAAATTTCCATAAAGGTAAATTTTTTAGTTTAGAACAAAGAAAGAAACGTTCTTTACATCATTATGTTAAGTAATGGTAATGAAATTTCATTTGTCTACCTAGTGTAGAAAAAATGAAAATGATTTTTTTGTTTTTACTACCATTGCGTATTGTAATGAAAATTATAAAAACGTTTCATTACATGTAAAGAAAACAAATGAAATTAACAATTTTTTTATTGCAATTACATTTTGTAATGGTAATAAATTTTTTTTTTAATTTTCATTTTATAGATTTAATGGTAATGAAAACCCGCAATGGTCATTACAAAGTAATTAATTACTCCCATCTCTGTACGAAATGGGTATTATAGTCCCTCGAATATAAATGATAAAGACTATTTATATATATATGTGACCTTCTCCGAGAAAAGGGACCTAATGTGTCAAAAACCTAGTGTGTCAAAAACTTGGGAAAATCGGTATTTTCTCATTTTTATCGATTTTCCCAAGTTTTTGACACACTAGGTTTTTTGACACACGACCTTTTCTCGGAGAAGGTCACATATAAAGACTTTATGGTAAAATAATTGAATTAAAACACTTACTTAATCAGCTATCTACATTCTGCAAACAAATATATTAATGCAAGAATTTTCCTTTTTGGATTTTTTCGCGATTTTTTTTTCCAAATGTTTTTTGTTTTTGAACTAGCCACCAAACTTTGTTGTACGAAATGAGTATTATAGTCCTTAGATTATAAATTTAAAAAAGACCGCACTTCCAAAATTGCAAAATAATGGCGGATCGGGGAAAAACTTTGGTACTAGAATTGAATTAAAAAACTTAATCAGCTATTTATGTTCCACAAAAAATATATTGATGCAAGAATTTTCGTTTTTGAAATTTTTTTCGCGATTTTTTTTTTGAAACTAGTCACCAAAACTTGGTATAAGATATGGATACCATAGGCCTCGGATTATGAACTAAATGCTTTTAACCCTCTAACCGGCAAGCCCGCCTCCAGGCGGGGTATATTAAATTGACCAGAAATGCGCCAAAGGGGTATTTTATAATAAGAAATTATGCTTTTTCAACAGAAAACAAAATTTGTAAAATTTTTTGTGAAGAATCTTTTTGTATACAATGCACGGTTTGGAAGCGAGAAAGTGTCAAAGATAAAATTTCGTAAAATTTCAAAAATTAAATATTTTAAAACAACCAAAAGTTTCAAAAATCTTAAAAACATATTTAAATTGACTAATACAATTGATAGTGACCATGAAGTAAGATTGGAGCTTAAGCTATTCAGAAAGTTCCTTACTTTGGTCCAAGGACGCACAGGATTCCATAAGGATACCTTTAAAGGACATCGCCTTAACTTCAAAACGAATGGACGGATTTTTCTGAAATTTGTTAAAAAGAATATATTTGGTATAGGTAGCTAAGCTTATAAGTTTGAATAATATATATTGAAGTTTTGGTGCGTTTTCGCTCAATTTCGCATTTTTCGAAAAACGAAAATCGCTACAACTTCTTAAGTAACAGCACAAACAATTTAATTTTTTTATTGTAATTACATCTTGGTAAGAGAAATAATTTGTGCCTAAACCTAGTAATTTTTATGCGCTAGTTTTCGAGATTCACCCTTAAACTATTTTGGCCCATATCGCCTAAAATAGGCAACGAAAAAAAATTTTGTAGAACAACTTATTGTTTATTTTTCGTGAGAAACACATGGTATAAATTTCATTGCAAAAAAGCTTAGGCCGGTTAGAGGGTTAATAATTTCTAAACCTCATGTTTTTAAAATAAAAAAACTTCGACAAAAACGGCCCAGTATTTCACCCTATTAGTAATAGGGGGAAATACGGGGGTTTTTAAGCAATTACTTCACAAATCTAGTCTGCTTGGGAGTAGACTAGAAATTTAATTTTTTAATTTTCGTTTACATTTCATGCTGTTCTACCAGCCAGTTGGTAAATTTGGAGTTAAAAGCCCTTCCTAAGCCCAAAGTAATTACTTCGAAGTAATTGCTAAGTTTTATTCATATGACATGTTTAAAAACACTTTTTGTGTATATTATTTTGTATGGAAGTGTGTAGATAAAAAGTTTATGCATTTTTTTTTTGTTTATAAAGAGTTTTCCAATAGGTACTTGGCAACTTTGAATTTAATTTGACAACGCACTATTTCACTGATCATCTAAATGTTACTTTCCTTTTTTTTAGTAAACTCAACATTTTCATCATGGTAAAGTACATAAACGAACAACGTATGCAAATTATAAAAATGTACTACCGATATTCGGAGTCGGTGACCGCAACTTTAAGAGCGTTAACTCCAATTTTCGGTAGTTATTGCCGCCCAAGTAGACAAGCAATAAAAAGTTTAGTGCAAAAATTTGAGTCTACGTATTCATTGTGTGATGCTGCCGTGTCAGTGAGACAACGGGTTGCTCGAAGTGACGAAAATATCGCTGCCGTTCAGGCGTCCGTAGCAAACGATCCAAATCAGTCGATACCACGGCGTTCTCAAGAACTGGGCATCGCCGAGACCACTTTATGGCGAATTTTGCGTAAAGATCTTGGTTAACACCCATACAAGATCAAGCCGACTCAAGAATTGAAGCCGATGGACCATTTGGCGTGACGTACGTTTTCCGATTGGGCTCTGGAGAAGATGCGCGAAGATGATGAATTTCATCGCAAAATCATCTTCAGTGACGAAGCTCATTTTTGGCTCAATGGTTTCGTCAATAAGCAAAATATGCGTTATTGGTTTGGTGAAAATCCATGAATCACCACTTTATCCACAAAAAGTAACTGTT
Organism: Leucophora obtusa; assembly: GCA_949987735.1. Taxonomy (NCBI): domain Eukaryota; kingdom Metazoa; phylum Arthropoda; class Insecta; order Diptera; family Anthomyiidae; genus Leucophora; species Leucophora obtusa. Next base: position 203,704,902 of record OX465295.1, on the reverse strand, counting down.
TGGTGCGGTTTGCATGCCGGCGGCGTCATTGGGCCATATTTTTTCGTCAGCAATAACGATCGTCACGTTACTGTGAATGGCGATCGTTATCGCGCCATGATTACCGATTATAAAACATGGACTTGGACGACATGTGGTTTCAACAGGACGGCGCGAACAAGCCACACAGCACACGTTACAATCGATTTATTGAAGAGTAAGTTTGGTGAGCGTGTTATCTCAAGAAATGGACGAGTCAATTGGCCGCCTCGTTCGTGCGATTTAACGCCTCTAGACATTTTTCTTTGGGGCTACGTCAAATCATTGGTCTATGCCAACAAGCCGACGACGTTGGAAGAACTCGACGCCGTTACGGCCGAAATGTGTGACCGAGTCATCGAAAATTGGGTCCAATGAATCGACCGCTGCCGACGTGCCCGCGGTGGCCATATGAACGAAGTCGAGTTCCATTCATAAATGTTTTGATTGTATTTCAAGTCGATCATAAAATTTTGGAAATGTCTCAAATGGTTTGCGTTTTATTTTAAAAAAAAGTTGTCAAGTCCTTATTGGAAAACCCTTTATTTACCAAATTTTCGTAAAATTAAACAAAACTTTACCCGTAGTAAATTAACCAACATGTTTTAGAGTACATCATATTTTTTTTTTATACCGAAACCGCATGGAATATTGATATTTTGTCAATGCTGAACCAAATTTTGGCGATTTTACTGTCGTTATTCCAGGGAATTTTGAAAGCGAAAACGATATCATAGTTCCCTGGAAAAACGATATTGTTAGGAAAGGTACATTTTAGAACAAAAAATCTATAATTTTCGTATCACAAGTGATTACCATATATGATAGAAATTATCACCTAAGTGATATCGTTTTGATATTGTGACGGCATAATTTGGTTTTCTGGGTATTTAAAAACAAAATTAATATATATTTTTTATCGATCTAAAAAGTTTCAGAGTGTTACTCTGCTTTGATCCTGGAGGAAATATTCGTTTAAAATTGTACATCTCCAATACTCGATAAAAATTCAAATATTTATTCTATGTGCGCATACACAACATCGTGTTTATCATTTTGATTATATGTACTGATGTCCTTCCTAACTGGTTATAGAACCGGCATTTGCAATTTTCTTGGATATATAAAGTACACACTATTCAACAAATATTTTCTTCAAAACAAAGAAAATAAACTTTCTGAATCGACAGAAAAATATCTGAACCTTTTTTATAAATAAAAGAAATAAAAAAATGTTTGGCCGGTTTTTAAGTGAACTGTGTTATTTGTTACACTAAAAATTCAGAACTAGCTCTGATTGTTAAATAAAAAATGTTTTAATTGCGGATAAAAAATTTATTAATAAATATGTTAGCTAAGTTTAGGTTGTAAAAGAAGAATCGGAAGTGAAGATATCCTTCACAATCGACTCGCGTCCCAAAATAGGACATAAACTGGAGCCCGAAAGTAGGCTTGTTGTGCGTTCCCGTTGCTATCTACTCCAAGAACTCTATCCTGTTGACGAAATTCCTCAGGCTCCTCCAGCCCATTCCTCTAACGTCACAAAAATTTGGAATATCGTCACCAGATAAGTGTTGAATCCTAATACTTGCGAAGGCCGGAGAGCTACAGGTTACTTTATTCTACGAAAAAATAAATCCACGAATAATAATTTTACCGTCCATGTTATAAAATTCATTTATTTGGCATTTGAATCTTATGTTATTACAGTGTACAAATACGATTTTTGTAAATTTCTAAATTTTACAAACCAGGTTTATATGCTTTAGTTGTTTCGTAGACTGTGTAACCACGTTCCCTTCTAATGAAGAGAACGTGGTTCTCTTCCCTATTTGATCCTCTTTACAGACTCCTCTTAGCCTCACATACTCCGAGGAGTCCAATATTGTTCTTTGAGCAATAAGAGTCCAGTGACATAGATCGGCCCTAAAAACATGAATTGTTTTCGCATTCTACAAGTTGTCAGCCATCTCTTTTCCTGCGATTTTATAATGTCGCGGAACTAGGGTTTGGGGTTGGGGAATTCCCGGGAAAATAATATATTTTTCCCGGGAAAACGGCAAATTTTAAAAAATACTAAATTCTTTAAATTGTTTTTGTTTGGAATAGGATTTTTTAATTTTAGTCATAAAAGACATTTTAAATACCAACACAAAGTACCTAATTTCGTAAAACACTTGGGTGAAGTGAAGGGAACTTTCAATGTAAATTGTTTTTGTTACAAAAACAATTTCTATAGAAATAACGCAACACTTCACCAAAGTGTTTTAGAAAATTACCCCCAAAATGTTATTGCTTAAATATTTTAAAAGGGAATCAATTTCTTTGAAACACAAAAAATCTTTGCCAAGTAATTAGGAGCATTTCAACTAATAAAGATTTTTCGCATAATGCAGCGCAGTGCAATATTTGCCCTAATAGACTAATGGTTAACGAAGGTATTATCCGACATCAAAATTTGGTTCACAAAAAAAAAAAAAAATTGAGAGTCATGCAACTTCTCTTGAGGAAAACAACAACAAGAATAACGTTCCAGCTAAAATTAGCAAAGTACCCGAAAAAAAGTGTAAGCTGAATAGGCATTGAATGTTTTATGGTAGGGCAAACATTTCCTGAAATGGTATCCAAATTAGCCGCAGTCGACGGAATGTCAATCCGCACCATAACTAGATCTTCGTTTATTCGAGAAAGTTTTTATAATAAAAACCTGGCATTGCCAAAAAACGAAACCGATGTAAAGAACATTATATTAAATTACTACAATCAAGTAATTGAAAGACACAATTGATTTTCTGTTGTTGATATAATTTTATTCAAAATACAAAAAAACAAAATATTTAAATTTTAAACCTGAAAAATTTTAAATAAGACTAAAAAAATTTAAATCGAATTTGGCCTAGAGGAAAAGCAATGGGCTGACAAACGGAAGATCGCCGGTTCTATCCCAGTTCGCGACATAATTTTTTTTTTTTGATAATTTTTTTAATTATTTAAATTAGAAGACATAATTGATTTTCTGTTGTTGATATAATTTTATTAATAAACAAAGTATTCAAATTTCCAATATATAGAAATTCAAAATTGAAATTTTACTATAAAAATTTAAATAGAGTTTAGCCAAGAGCAAAAGCAATGGGCTAATAAGCGGAAGGTCGGCAGTTCTATCCCAGTTCGCGACATAAAAAATTTTTAATTTTTAAATAAATTATGTGGAACGTATTCTTCTATTTATAGAATTTGTAATCCACAAACATTAAAGTAATTAATTAATACAACAAAAATTCAAAAATTGTAACTAAATTTCGGTAATTACAACAGTAATAAAAATGAATAAAAGTGATTGTACCTGCAACCACAAAAATTCGGTTGGCAAAAAATTCGGTTGGAACTACGAATCTGTTTTCTGTGTGTAGTGGCTCAAATCCTTGGGTAATCATCAAACAAATGGCACCCTATGGAGTTCAACGGCACACTCTGTCTCTAATACTGAGGCCAATGGTCTGCCAATTATTCCATCGGTTTCCTAGCATATGACCGATCCAGTAAATGTTAAAATCTTCTAGGTACTGGATAAAAGTTGCGCTCGGGACATTAGTAAGTGCGCTCTCTATATAAATAAATACAACCAGGGTATATATACATTAGACTGTCCCTTAAAATAGAGATTTGTCGATTTTCGTTCATTACACTCCCCAGTTTTATTGGAAATGGTCCCAAATGGAAGAAATCGATTTTTTATTTTTTTAGAAAACGTTAACCCGTGCCGAAAGTTGGACGAAAATGGCCGCTTTTGGAAAAAAGTGTGTTTCTATTAAAAATTCACAAAATTCGAAATTTCGAAAAAAAATAATTTTTTATTCCTTTTATTCATTGAATATAGTCAAAATGATTCATACATGGAATTTTGACTTCATCGGATATCATTAACTCACTTTAGCCTGGAATCCAAAATGACCCGCGAATTTGATAAAAATGCAAAAACGTGTTTTTTTAAAAATTAATTTTAAAGATTTTTTGAAATGCCTAATTTGGAGATGTCGATTGCTATTTGTACCACATGATAGTTGATATTAAAGAAAAAAATAAATTGGAAAAATGATAATTCGAGTTTGTGTTTGGAGCGACTGCTTTCCAGGACATTTTACAAAAATTGCTCATTTTGTCAAAAATTTAAAAAATTTCAATGTTTTCATCAAATTTTACACGGTTTTCGGAAAAACAGCACTCAAATTTGGTTAGATTATAATTATCTTTTCATTTCTTTAAAAAAAATTTAACCCTTAGTGGCCTGGGGTCAGAAAAGACTCATTGGACTTAATATTAATTATGACTACGAGATTGTAAAGCCATTAAATTTATAAAAAAAAAATCTCAGCTGGATAAAAATAATTTTTTTGTATAACGTGATCCATATGGGGTTAATTTTTATACTTTTGGCCAAAAACGCCCCACTAGAAAATTTACAGAATAACACCTCTCGCTCTCGGACCTACCTCATGTGAGTAATAGGAGCATGTACATTGACCCAAAACTTGAAAAAAATTAAGTCCGTTTTGCTCTATCTCGCTTAGTTTTCAGGATACAGGCCATTTTGTAAAATGGCTTTTTTTTAATTGGCCGTATCTCGAAAACTAAGCGAGAAAGAGCAAAACGGACAAAATTGTTGCTTCTATGGAGTATTAGCAGACCCCAATACTATAAATAGGCCAGGTATTGTAAAGCTTCCGATTAATCCATTTCTATAAAATAATCACGTGGGTCGCCGTGATTGTTTCATAAAAATGGATCCTTCGGGATCTCTCCCTAGCCTATTTGTATTATCGGAGTGTGTTAACACTCTCGAAAACTAAGCGAGATAGAGCAAAACAGATAAAAATGTTTGCAAGTTTTGGATGAATGTACACGCTCCTATTATTCACATGAGGTATGTCCGAGAGCGATTCCCAGGAATCAATTTTTATGAAACATTCACAGTGACCCACATGACTGTTTTATAGAAATGGATCAATCGGAAGCTTTACAAGATCCCTCGGGAGCCATCCAGCTAAAGCAACCTGACCATCCCCTTTTTTTTAGAAAACAAATACTTTTTTTATTCAAAAGTATAAGGTAGTATGGGCGTACTACGCAGTTACATACTTAGGTAGTTAAATGCATAGGGTACACTGCTTAATTGTTATATGCATAGAGTAGATTCGTTCACGATCATGATTTGTATATGTCTCACCATTCATTAATTTTATTTATCCCTTTGTTTGCTTTTGTATTGGCTAATAACACAGTACAGCAAAATATGAAAAATTTGATGCATGGGGATTGCGACACATCATTTCTAACAGACTTTGGGACGCAGATCACGAATATGACCTTAGAATATTAAAGTTAGCTATAGTTTAATAAATATTGGCAAAAACGTTTTTGTAGGAAAATTAAATTTATTAATAATCTTTTTGCAAAAAAATATAAAATTGAAAGTATAAACGCTATTTTTTGCATCATTTTTAAATGATGAAATATGCCATTTAGTTTGATATATTGCACGTTTTGACAGCTGCGATAATATTCCCTATATATGCATTAAAAATTGAAATTTCTCTTTTTTCACGATTTCGAAATAATCTGCGATGAAAGGAATATCTAATATTTGAGTTTGTACCTTTAGTGAACATCTCATAATACTTAATTTATCAAAAAACAAATAGCATTTTCTGTTTTAATTTTAAGTCAATATTGACTAAACCTGAAAAAGACTGACTTTTTTAATACCTAAAAATTAAGGACTCTGTGACAAATCTTAAAATATAAAACCCAGATAAAACCATTCAGAAATATGAAATATATATTTTCTAATCAATTTCAACAAAGTTTTGGATAATTGAAGTGTAAATTTCGAAATAATACTGATTTTAAAATACGCATGCTGAAAAATGTACTCTATTTCCTTTTGCCATAGTAAATTCATATAAAATTTATTTGAAATAAAAAAGATGTAAAATGTGTATTTCAGATTGAATTTTCTGCAAATGTTGATGCAGAAGTTGTGATTCTTTTGATGAACAGAATTTAGTGGAATATGAGTTTACGTCATAAGTATGTAAAGATTTTGCAAATCCGATTAAGGGATTTTATTAGATTTGCAAAATAGGAAAATAAGTGAAGTTTTCATATTAATTGCAAATATATACTAGATGCTTTACCTAATCAAAATAAGTTGGTATATTTGTAAAAGCCCAAAGTTTATATTTTTAAACCTTATTAAAAATTATCCGTGGTTTAGTCAGATATATGAATAAATAAGAAATTTTAACAAAAAAAAAACCGTCTATTTGCTAATATTTAAATTTGCAAATATTTCAAAAACTAGAGCTAATTTGGAAATTTGGTGTTCACATTCGTGATATTCACCCTGAAATCCAGTTACCAAATTAAATACAATTTGTCCAGTTAAAAATTAATTTCTTTAATTTTAAACAATAATTATTTTATTAATTATAATTGTCTATTAATTAAATTAATATTCAGCAGTATTATCCCTAGAAAGTGATTCCTGTACTATTATAGAACTGCACAGTATAATGAGTAATCTTTTGAATTGCCTTAAAAATCGGTTAAAAGATGAGTTTTATGGAAGCAAAGAAGCTATTTTAAAAAAAATTCCTATCACGAAAAAAAACTTTCAAATTAGAAGCCAATCAGTTTTTAAAAAATACTGTTACTTACTTGGAGCAACGATATGATTTTGGAGACGAATCACATAAATAAATTTCTGTTTTAAATTCAACCCTTAAATGCATAGTGTAGCCATTTAGCAACATACCAGTTTTTTAATAAAAAAAACCCACTTGATGCACAAAGCTGCATTTTTGGGCATTGAGGCCCTTTGTGTACACAGTGTTCTTATAGTTTAGCGCAGATTTTTTAAACAGTTAGAGGAAAAATCTTGATTTTGCTATGTATATTTGTGAAAAATTTAAAACACGGGTTTTTTTACAAAGTGTAATATTCAAAAATGTTTGTTAAAATATTTAAAGTGGTATTCTCGCAATAAAATTCATTTTGGCGACAATAAATGTATAAATTATAGTTTATATATATATATAAAATATATATATTTTTTTTTTAATATACATTTTTTTTTGGTATTTTTCTTGAAATGTACATGCCCTTAGAAATCATATATAAAAAAATGGTTAAACTTGAAGAGATCATGCATTTAAGGGTTAAAGCAATATCTTTTATCCTGTAACAACTTATTAGAGCTCCCAAAAGTTTTAAAAATATAAAATTTGATTGACAACGACATGTTGTACACTGACTTCTGCTGCCTACTAGAAACTTTTGATAATTTGCCGAAAGATATTCTAGTTGATAAGACAAGGACGCTTTTTCCAAAAATGAGACAAAAATAACAAAAAAATCTATATAAATTGATCTCGTTTGTTTTTTCCATACCAATTAGCAATGCTTTTTGTGAAAGAACTTAGATCGAAAACCTTTACATAAAGTATTTGTAGTTTTTATTTATTTTATTATCAACAACCAATGACCTAATATATACTCACAAAAAAGGAATAGAATGTCCTTCGACCTAAAAAAGACTGAAATTTTAATAAGTATACATTTTGAAGAAAGTTGTAAAATTTTTTTAACATTTTTGCTTACAACTAAGGCAAAATTTATGTGCATAAAAATAGTTATACTTTTTAATGTGATTTAAATAATTATATATGTAATATGACGTAAGATTGAGTTTTAATTGTTACATTTCCTTGTTTTTTATCTTATTTTTTTTTATTTTTGAAATAAAAATTTAAATAAAACTTTACTTTTTTGAACTATAACTGCATTTTTAAGTTGTCCAACTACTTTTTTAAAATCCAGGTGAATATTTTCCATTGTCCAGTTATTTGACTTTTGGTATCTGTCAACCCTAGTCGCAACCCCAAAGCATCAATTTTTTCTTATTATGTTGTACTGTGTAATTGATCACCCTTTTAGTTAAAGCGGTACAATGAATCTTTTTGAAACGGTTAAAATTCAGAATAATATGAAAGCTGGAGTACTCCAAGCATATTGGGGTGTACTAAAACAAAGGTGCATTATAAAAAATATATGCAAGTGAAACAAAGAAAGGAACAAATTCAACTCTGCAGAATGGAGTACTCCACCATAATGCTTAAGAGAGTTGGTTATTTTTATTATTTTGCTTAATTGTAGCCATGTTTAAATAATCGTGTTTAAACTAAAAACAACAGCGACTATGTTAAAAAATTAAATCAACTAAAGATGCACAAAATCTCCAAAATAAGACTCAAAGTATTATGTATGTAATAAAAGTATTGCATAAAAAAAATGCCAAAGGCATGAATGAAAAGCAGCTTTAGTGATAAAGTTTAGGAAAATCTAAATAAATTTCACAAAAATAAGAAAAACACAAAACAAAAAACTAAAAATAAAACTAAAAAATATGATAAAATATTTAGGAAATTCATACGATTTACAACAACCAAAAGTGAAGATATTTCTTTTGTTTGAAAAAGAAAATGTAAAAAATATATGAAATTGCATTTAATATTATGCAAAAATAAGAAAAACAATATTGTTTATAACAATGATGGGGTTGGGTGTTTTAAACAAAGGAGAAGAAGAAAATTACAATGAAAATTTACATTAGTTATGGGTACAACAAGTAGTTATGTACAAACATACATCAACGAGCAGAGCATCTCAAGAATATGCATGCATCTCATCCTCCGTTAACTGGCTCTGTCCAACATTTCAAGAAGTTTTAGTAGGGGCTGATGGGGTTAACTTTTATGGTAACATTTTAGTAAATATTAAAAATTGTTCGTACAAATATACAAAATATGAAAATACATAATATAAAAATTAAAACCCATTAATACCAACTTAAATTCTTGAAATGTCAGACAGAGCCAGTGAGAGAGCGGTTAAGAGTAACTGAACGAGTTGCATAGAGACTGCATAAATACTATACATGTACACAATACAAAATATATACATACATTGTATGTAAAAATTTTTTCATACAGTCCGTCAACTAGTCAAACATCCAACTAATTGTCTTTTTACATACAACAAAATAAAGTTTAAAGTTTTCTGTTATTGTAATATATAACTTACTTTTTAGTCCTGGGCAGTCCAATCTTGAAGCCATAAAAATTCCAATCCATTGGCAGATAAAAAGGGCGAGAAAACTTTCTATAATTCATAGTTGTTAATAGTACAGTAATTTTGACTTAGCTGCACAACCAACTTCTGCAAGAATTTTTGTGCAGGTAAAAAAACGCAACTAAGTCAAATTGTTTACCTGCCTTAATGTACAGGTATACCAATACAGATTGTTTTTTTCCTAGAATTGAAAAATAAAGCAAAACACAAGAGGCAGCTAACGGTGATCTTTTTTATGAAAATAATGTAAAACTGCCAAAAATATGAGGCAGTTATCTTAAATGCTCAAGTACAAACAGTGCACTTAAAGAATGGTCTTCTTTACGTAATTTTGTAAAATGGAAACGAAACCAAAATTTTGTGCAGTTATAGCAAATGGGAACTTAAGAAAAAGGCAGTTAAATCAAAACTACTGTAGTAAAAAGTTTTTAATTAAATTTTACGGCCGTTATCGTGTACTGTGTTAAAAGACATATTTGAGCAGCCACATGCAAATTGGTCATGCCTGCTTTAGCCCATATTCATAGGATTGATAACTTTCTGTTACTTAAATAATAAACAATTGTGGGAGGAGATCCTATAAAATAGGTGGCAATATTAACGCCTATTTGAAATGTTCAAAAAACATTGACTTCAAAGTTTTTCACATGGTACAGATATCTGAATATGTACGTTACTTTTAAACTATATTATAGTTTTGTACCTTTTTATGTATAGAATACATGTATCATAATGTTCAAAGTAATAGCACTACAAAGCTGTGTTTAAAAAACCCAGAAAATTTATAAAATATATAATCTTCCACCACCAACATAGTTTTTTACGTAAACTGTCCGGGTATGCCCCCAACTACTGCAGTAGATTGGGTTGGAATTAGGAAAATAGGTTATAGGAGGTAATAGGGAGCAGTGTTTATGAACATTTGACTTACATTTCTCCCCAGCAAAAAAATTGGAAGTAATGTTTTGCAAACTACTTCTTTCACTGCTTCACAAGTATCCGTTTGTGTATTTCTACTGCTTTTTTATAAGTTATTCTGAACAACTTCAAAAAATCACTTCTTTCATTGCTTCCTAAGTATCCGTTAATATATTTTTAAAGCTTTTTTAGAATTACTTCTGAAGAACATCCAAAAAATCACTTAAGTGTTGCTTCTAAAAAGTAATTGCTCTAAAAGTGATCCTAAAAAGTGATTTTGGTATCATTTGGCATTTCTAAACAAAGAGCCGCGGGCTCGATTCCCGGCGGGACCAATATTTTATTATTGTTTTTTAATACTTGTGTTTATCTGTCAAATTCAGTACAAATTTTGAATGAAAAACTAAAGTGCTTATGCATAATAATTTGAAAACCTTATAACACGTTTATAAAATGAGTTTTGTATGAAAAATTTATTTTATAAGCCATTTATAAATTTAAAAAATGATTATGCATATGACGCTAAATGTTTTATAAAACTACTACCTCCGTTCCGAAATGAGGTTAACATTTCTTTATTTTTGCTGGGATTATGGAGGCTTTTTAAAAAAACTAATTTTTCTTTTTGGATAGTTGTTAGGACATATCAGTGATTCTGAATTTATAGATAGCTTTCCAATTTTTTTTTTTTAATTTATTTTTAATTCGAGACATTAGCAACAGCTTGTCAAAATATTGTTCATTAATTTTATTACAATACAATATTATTTTTTCTACCACAATAGTGGCACATGAACTGTTACTTTAACTTATTTTCTTTTATTTGAATAAAACAATTTGCTAATTAAAATGTTAACATTGGGTGCGTTCGGCAGATACACTTTAATAGCCAACAGTTCTACAACAGTTGTACAACTATCTGCTTAACGACCTGATCACTAACCGCTCAGTCTGAGCGCTCAGGTAGTGGTGTCATATTTTGGTAGCGTAAAAAATGTTTGCTACTTTTGATCGATTAGTGATACATTTGTTGTTGTTGATTTTCAAAATACTTTTTTTTGTAAGAATGACAAATAAAAACATACAAATATAATTCGAAAACAAAAATTTAAAGAAACCAAAGGAAAATATAGAAAAATTGTATTTAAAAACAAAACAAAGAAAACATCCTTCTGCAGAGATACTAATCACAAAGCGCTACAAGTTACTGGTATCAGTTTAAGGTTTCTCTGCTAAATGCTACCATTATTTTGGAACAAAAAAATCAATAGAAATGTTAACCTTTTTACGGAACAGTGGTAATACTAGTTTTTTTTTGTTGTGTAAATTAGAATTTAGAAATTTTATTTGAAAATTTCGGACTTAAGGGGGGTAAATACTGTAACAACAGAATTTTAAGGGGCATATTTAAACGGTTGCCAAAAATTCAAATAACATTATTTTTACTATATTATTTTTTTAGTTGAAATATATGTTATTGTAGTATTAGTTTAGTTTTAAATATTTCCAACCAAAATCGCCAGGGTTGCCACTTTATTATTAGCCTCTTTTAAATCGTGGCCCGATTTTTAGTTTTTCAATTTTTTTTAACAATGTTGCCACACAAACTTGAAAATTCCAAAAAAAGGCAAGAAAAAACAATTTTACTTGGGAATATAAAATTTATTTGACTGAAATTCAAAAAAGGGCCACGATAAGGACTACAGTTTTTTGTTGACTACGAAAGAAAAAAACCGGATCGAAATCGGTAAACCCATCTTGGGTGTACCGTGGCAGCCGATTTTGAACTCATGATTGTGAGAAAAACGCGTTTGAAGTTTAAAATTAATTTTACGCTAAAAAAACAGCAGAATTTCAAAAAACCGTGTATGAACAAAATTTATATCTCGCAGTTTTCTACATGTGCATCAAATTTGGGACGAATTGGTTTAAGGGTATTTGATATATTAAACCACAAATTATACCAGATATGAATCAGCTGATTTGGGCAATATGGCCGACAGAAAATGAGCAAAACAAAACGCAAAAATTTAAGAAAAACACTAAAGATAAAGCTCAATAATCTATAAAGAGACAGATATATACAAAAAATGCGCAATACAAAATGTATGGATATTTTATATTGTGTTCTCCTTCTTGACTTGACTTCCATGTACGGTTCGAGAATACTTTTTTGACACCTGTCATTAGTTTCACATCTGGTGTTAATCTGTGTATTAAACCTAATAGTCATAAAAACGATGATAGATATATTATTATACATAATGCTACTCATATTATTTTGTAAAAATGCTACAATTTTGTATATTTTTTAATTTATTTCGGATTTTCTCCCCATTTTTATATATATTGGTTACTTTTTTAACTTATATTATATTTGCCTCTGACGCTTTCAGAAATATGAATTAAAAAAATAAAAATCATGCAGCACTGTTTCCTTTGATTTGAAATTATCTAACTTTCGGTAAAAAAAATCTCCGCGATTTTTTATACCAAATTTTCGCCTGCGGCGCTTTCAGAAATATGAATAAAAAAATAAAAAGCCTGCGGCACTGTTTTCTTTAATTTGAAACTTTTGGTATCTAAAGAAGCACTACAACAAACTTCACTTTACGTACACTATCCATATATTCTATGTTGAACAATAGCAGCTGTTGAAAAACAACCCATCGGCACAACCGCAAAGTTACCGTCAATTAAAACTAATTATTATATAGATAAATAAAGTTATGATTTCAGGTAGCAATATTTGTAAATCTGAACGGTTTAAATTGTAGAAATATTTACTAAAATCCGTTTGACAGAAACAAATTTTTAAAAATTTCAGAAATTATAAAAATTAAATAATCCCCAAAAAAAGGAAATTCTTCCCAAAAAGTAAGTGAATGCAAAAATCCCCAAATTAATATGTTTGGGAATTCTTTCATTTTGGGCTTATTTCATAATGAAAAAAAGCCCAAAAATCATATACGAAACAATCCCCAAAATAAATGAAACAATCTCCAAACTAAATTTTTGCCATTTTTTTGGGGCTTTTTTCGTTTTAAGGTTTGGGGATTATTTCGGTGGGGCTAATTTCGTAGTGCCTTACAAACTACTTCTTTTATTGCTTCACAAGTATCCGTTAGTGCACTTTTACTGCTTTTTTAGAAGTTATTCTGAACAACTTCAAAAAATCACTTCTTTCATTGCTTCCAAAGTATCCGTTTGTATATTTTTACAGCTTTTTTAGAATTACTTCTGAACAACATCCAAAAAATCACTTAAGTATTGCTTCTAAAGAGTAATAGCTCTAAAAGTGATCGTAGAAAGTGAATTTGGTATCATTTGTCATTTCCAAACATAGGGTCGCGGGTTCGATTCCCGAAAGGACCAACATTTTTTTTATTCTATTAATTTTTCTTAATTTTTATAATTAATTGTTAAAATTTTTAAAAATATGTATATATAAAAAAATGGTGAGAAATTGCATTTTATGCACCTGTAAAAATAGTACTGAAAACAACATTGAATTGAAGTGCACCTTTTACACTTGTTTAATAAGTACTTTCGTTGAAGGGAATAAGGAACAATATTTCGAAGTGACAAAGTGGTGCTTTTATGCTAGTCAACTTTCATATCAAAGAATATCTCAGCGGTAGAACACCAGACTAGCAATCGTGAGGTCGGAAGTTCGATACCCGGTGACGGCAATAGAAAACCTTTTGTAAAATAAAAAAAAATACAATTTTTGTGAATAATTTTTTTTTAACCTTTAATTGGTAGAAAAGAGCTTCCTTAGCACTCGTTCCAAAAGCACTGAAAAAATGTTGAAGTGGGAGTACTCCTCTCCTATGACAACTCAATGTTAAAATCATTAGTGTTTATGTTAAAAAAGAAGTACATCTAGATCATCAATTGTAGTGCTTTTCTATTGCTTGGGCATCTATTTTTTTGCTGGGAGTTTACAGAATGCAGAAGTACAACAGCTCAAAAACTAAAATGAAGCTGGTACACCAGAATAGACTAGCCATTTATGGAAAGGGAACATCTGTGCCTATTCTAGGTGAGCAGGCTTAAGTGGGCGGCAGTGTTATGAAATTGGATTGGTCTAGTATAGAAAATTCTGGAATTTTCTGTAAAAAAAATATACCTAAAAAGGGGATTTACTAAAATTGTTCATCTGACAGCACTACGTTTAAAAAATTTGAAAGAACCCGGTTTATTTACAGGAAATAAACCAACGTTTTTAAAATGTAAAAACGTAACAATATTATCTTCTTAGGGATTAGCAACCTTCCAGCATGAGGGAAAACCCACGCTCGATACGAAGAGCTAAAAACATTTTTTAACTGAAAGAGCTTGGAAGAATACTCGTATCTTAAAAATGGTACACGATACCCTCAAGTTCCAGCAGTAATTGATCCCTTTCCTGCAAGAATGTATTTCTGGCAAATTCACAAGCGGAGAGTGTAGCATTTCAACTAAATTATAAAAGGGATGAAGCTTAGTTTTACAACCCAGGAACATTTTTTACAATCGGTAGCCAACTACAGCAATTCTGCAACTGGTTCCACTGCAACCGATTCCATGGAACTGGTTCCATTCCAGGGATCTTATATGGAAGGTATGACTGACTTAGAATCAGTTCTAGAACTAGTTCAAGAACTGATTCCAGGGCAACCGGTTCCACTTTGGAAATATAGAAGTGATTGCTTTTAGGAAAATTTCAAACAAAAGTCATCGGTGTTGTAATTTACCAAAGAAGGTGTTGTAAAGAAAAGTAGCTATTCTACAACCGATTCTTTGGAACAGAAAATTTTCTTATGAAGTATTATCTAGGAAATAAACTGCAGTCCATAGTATGGAGCCTAGAAGTTGGAAATCCTCCTGTGAAAGCAAAGCAACAAAAGTGATGATGTCAATTTACTTCACCTAAGCAAAAGTTGTAGCTGCTATTCCCCTGGAAACTGGTCAGACTGTATACTGAAAACCAAAAGTTTTGGAAACTTGTTATGAAATGATAAACGAACAGAACTGCGTCAGGATAATGCTCCAGCTAGAGTATTTAAAAGACCGGCCATTTCAAAAAAACGTTTTTTCGTTTTCGGTTTAACGGTTTTTCCACAAATCAGTTTTGTAAAAAACTGGTTTCCCTTTCGGTGTTTGAAAAAAACGGGTTAACCAATTTTTTCGTTTTTTTATTAAAAAAGGATTACAAAAATTTTTAAGGGCTGTTAAAATTGAAATAGCGAAATTTAACATAAAAAACGTTTTGAGGGATTTGTAATATTTTTAAAAAAATTCGGATTCGCAACAATTATATCGTGTTTTTAACATACTTGTGTCAAGAAAGTTTCAGTATTTATCGTTGTCAATTTAGCAATTTTGTCCTCAGATTAAATGATTTGAATTTACCGCCAACGGAAAAAATTGTCGATTATTTTTAGAAATCAGTTGTATCTTCAAAAATTTCAAAAAATTCAGAAATTGCTGTTAGTTTTTATAAAAATATATCCTTAAAAATGATTTGTTTTACAATCTTGCAATAAAATCTTTGTAAACAATCCATATAAACAATCGATAAGAAATGAGTGTGAGCTTTTTTGTTATATTGTAAAGCTCTCTTAATATGAAATTATTGCAAATTAGGATTAGTAAAACGTAAAAAAATTTTCAGTATTTTGAAGAAAATTTTATCAAATTATAGAGCTACCCATGTGAAAATCGAAATATATATGAACATACATGATCATACATTGACTTGTATATGATCATGCATGAACATACGTGATCATATATGACTATGCATAGTGCAATGTATGACCATACATGATCTCATATATTTCCATATATCTTTGGATCCGAAATTTGAGGGTATATGGGTGTATATGTTCATATATGATCATATATGAGTATATATGACTCATATGTGATCATATATGGTCATATATGAACATGTATTGTCATATACCCTCAAATTTCGGATCCAAAGATATATGGAAATATATGAAATCATGCATGGTCATACATTGAACTATGCATAGTCATATATGATCACGTATGTCCATGCATGATCATATACAAGTCAATATATGATCATGTATGTTCATATATATTTCAATTTTCACATGGGTACTCTAAATTTTTCGGTGAGCTTTCTGGTTTGATTGAAACATGCAACATTTCTACATGTACAGTGGCTCACAGCTTATTTCAACCAGCACCTATTTAGAAGTAAAATTGGGTGTAATTTCGAAACGAAACGAGATATCAAAATAATGTAAGTGCGGGTTGGTAGAGTGTTTTCACAACTTAAAAAAATGGACTTTATTAATTCTCAAAGATACATTTTTTAAAACTTATAAACAAAAGACTGAAAATAAAGAAATATAAATAGTCACATCTTATTTGAACCAGTAAACATCAGCAACGATTAAAGTAAAAATATAATATTTTTTGTACTTTCAAAACTTCCCAGTGTAGAAACGGTAATGACATATCATTATTTTTTGGACTACCAGTAATGACACCCACTTACCTTCTGTATTATTTTAAAACATATAATAATGAGTTACTGATAATTACTTATTTTTATCATTATTTCAAATAGAAAATAATTTTTTAGATTTTTTTGAAAATTTTTTGAAATCTATTTTTAGACTCAATATTTTTCAAACACTGGTAAGGATATATGTAAACACATATTTTTTGATTTTTTGTATGTTGGCGAGTAAGCTTACTTGTGTGCAGCAGGTCAATTGTGTTTTTATCTATTAAATATTACATGTCGATATAGCTCAGATGGTAGAGCTGTTGAATGGCAATCTGTAGACCCAGGTTCGATTCCCGCACCAGCAAATTTTATTTAAAAAAAAATATATAATAAAAAATATTTTTTTTTATATAATTTATTTTTTAGAAAATCTATTTTTAGACTAATTATTTTTGTCAGTACTGGTAAGCACATAGGTAACGATATATTTTTTGATTTTTCGTATGCTGCTGTGTAACGACAACTCATTATTTTTCGCGACATCGCCATATAAAGGTAATAAGAAATGTAATAACAAAAGTAACTAGTTACCATTACCAAGTATGTAGTTACATAACCACATATCTGGTAATGATTTTCTACACTGGGTTAGTACGGCCTACTTTTTGATCTATAACTGCTTTCCGCCTTCTCTACATCGATTCCACTAACTTTGGAGTAGTTTGCGGAGTTATTTTTGAGCATTCCTCCATTAACGCAGAATTCCCCACTCGTGTATCGGGTTATTGTCCTCATAAAACTGAAATTCCTGCCATATATCCACTTTTTCAGCACTTTGCAATAAATTGGATTTTAATGTGTTGATGTACATATTTTTGTCCATCGTTCTCTCAGTAAACTCCAAATTTCCTCACTCAAAATATTTTGTAGTTAAAATTAACAGAAAATGTAATTTAAAATAAATGAAAAATCACTTGGAAACCGGTCTACTAACTTTTCATTTAAATCCAAAGAACTTTTCATTTATTTTTAAATGTTAATAAATTAACTACAAATTCCTTAAGAAAAATAATGATATTTCATTTATTTCGTTTATTTAAATTTCAAAAAATTAACTACAAAATCCGTAAGAATAAATGATATTTACGTAGGCCTGGTATCTTATGTGATATTAAACAATGATTAAGAAGAAAATCATTGTTTAGCATTTAATTACAGTAACTCATCATATTTTAATCTCTGATTTTACTCTAAAAATTGCTTAAATTTAATTACAGAAATTTCTGTGATTAAGACCTTAAACGTAGATTTTCCACCCTACAATTCATGTTAGTATTAACATTTTTTTCTAATGTTGGTAACTTTTGAAAAAGGTTTACGTAGACCAATTAATTTGTAAATAAACACCGTACAACATCTTTATTTTCCATCTAAATAATGAACATCTTTAGTAACTTGCACATATATCTCCTCCAAAAATACCAATTGGAATTAAGAAAATATTTAAAGGAAATTTTAATAATATGACATAATATTGGATTCTGTACGAATTGTTTGTTAGAATCGGTCATAATTTTGATCTTTATTTAACACAAATAAACCATGATTCGTGAAAGGAAAATTTAACCAAAAAATGTGTTTAAGGTGTCTCACAATAATTTTTTTAATTCTGTCGTTTTTAGTAACAAATAATTTAAATTTTCGAATTTTCTTGAAAAATATGAGCTATATAAAGATATAAGACATACTTCACGTGCTCCTGCAATATCTTAAATTGCAGTTAATGAGTATAGTTTTTTATTAAATTTTTTATTATTTTGCTTATTTATTGAACAAATTTTTACTATTTAATAAAATTTAACCATAAAACTTAATCTACCACATTCTATTAAAAATTGTTGAAATGTCGGACAGAGTCAGTTAACAGAGGTTAAGATTTATGCATACTGCTTAGATTCTATTGTAGTTGTTTAGACCAGTAAATATTTCCTGCAGTAATATTTTTATGTACGCCGTATATTTTTTCCTCCGAGGAATATTTTTGGATTCATATCTTTTATTTTCCACAAAATTAGAAAATTCTAATTTTTTCAATTAACACAAAATTTCACAGACATGACTCTTCAGAAGATTTTTGCTTTTTACACAAAATTGTTGGAAGATATCTTAAAAATAGAATTAAGAAAATCAAGCGTTTAAGTTTCGCGGTTTGTAAAAATTTACTGCTTTGGGAGATGTCACTGTATGTGTATATTAAATTTGATCCAGATATATTTACCTAAACGAATAACAAATAATATAGAGGCATAGTTATTTTACTTTTCCTTTGAACCTAGTTTTCTAATAAATTCTGACTTTAAAATTTGTATTGAATGTATCAAAAACATCAAAAATCATCTTGTCCTTCATAGATATTTTTAATAACACCTTCCTGGACTAAAAACAAATTTATAATTATACACACTTACCCAATGAAAAAAATTAAGATATGCATGTAGCATGCAAAAAGACACTTCTTATTTGAGGCATTTAGCGCTTGATGATTTAAAAAACAAATAATTTGGGCATCTATTTTATAATTTTATGACCCCGTATCATGCGAAAAATTCAATAAAAAAACTCTTGTTTCGCGAGTTTCCAAACTTTTTTTATTTTTTTTTATTTCTTATTCGTATTGTCAAATGAAAATATCTAAAATTAACAAATTAAATTTTTGTAAGTTACCGATATTATTTTAAGTAAGTTTAAGGACTAATCAGTGATTTCTAAATCAATGATTAAAGTAAACTAAACATTGGAGATAAGATACCAGCCCTTAGTTTATTTCGTTTTTTAAACTGACCTGGAAATCTAAAAAGGTTACTTTTTTTAAAAAATATTTGAAATGAAATTATTAACTATAACAGAAAATCCGTATTTATACACACAAAAAAATACCCTAGGGTATATTGGCTTAGTTGGCAAAGGTAGCCTATTTTTGTTTGATATTATAAAAAATAGTTTTATTACCTATGCCAATAGCTAAGGATTTCACCTATACGCAATGTAGTTTCATCTATGGAAATTAGGCAACTTCTTCGAAAATTCTTTGACATTATTTTGAAATTTAAAATGCCAATAAAAAATTCTTGAATACTTTTTTTTTCAATTATTTAATAATGTGTAACCATAGATTTGTGTAACATATAGACAATTGTTGAGATAAAATATCTAAAACAAAAGGTAATAATAATTAATTGATACAAAAACACTGAATCATACAGATTGTGTAATGCTATCGGTCATTATTTTTGGGTAAGGGCAGTTTACTCCGTTTTTAATTCGTGCACGCATATAATATATTTAAGATATATTTCATCGCAAACATTTTTGCATAAATAAAAAATTAAAAAAGAACAAATTTGATATTTTTATTTAAAGATATGTTAGGACTAAAGTTTTGCAAATTTGCGTTACCAAATTTAACTAAAAATAAACGCAATAATTGCCATTTTGAAATAGGTAAAACACCAAAAGGTTTTTGTTGTTTCAACAAAAAAAAAATAGATGATTTTTCGAACATAAAAGTAACATGAAAATTACCTATTTTTTATAGTATTATTGCCGTAAAACAAAGCAAACTCTATGTTGCCTTTGAAAATAGGTGAAATCACCCTTTTATTATAGGCAATATAACCTATAGTTTTTTCTGTGTGTATGTAGTTTATTTTTTAAATAAATGACAAAAAGAGTTGAAAAATATGTATAATGTATAATCATTTAAAAATAAATGTACGGGAAACTTTTTAAATAAACTACAGTCAGTTACTGTAATAATAATGCTCAAACCATGACGCTGTAACAGTTTTTGACTGTAGTCTCTAATTTTTTGTTTTGGAGCTTCGTATTTGGCTTAACTATCCGAGCCGAAAATATTAAATTTAAGCTCGTCGGGAAATATTACTTGCTCCCAAAATCTTAAATTTTTCGCGATGTGATCTTTGGAGAATTTAAGGCAGGCTCGTTGATTCTTCTTATTTATAAAAGGTTGTTTGAGGGCTACTCTACCATTAAAATCATACTCCACACGGAAGATAGTTTCTGTACTACACCTTTTATTTAATTAGTTTTTAACTTGAATAGACAATTTTCTAGCAGATAATTTTGGATTTTCTCTTAGTTTTTGAATAGTTTTATTAAATTTTTATTTAGAACTGGTTCCAGAATTGATTTTAGGGCAACCGGTTCTAATTTGGGGCTTTTAATATACTAAAGTGTCTTTAGTACGATACTAACCTTAGTAAAAAATGTATTTATTGCGATAACTTTTGCAAATGGAAACTGTTTTGCTTGAAATTTTGCAAGAACAGTTTTTAGAGGTGATCCCATATTATACTAAAAGTTGGACTTTGGGGACATCTTGGAAAGCTATGCAGCCATACAAAAGTTTTTAAAATTCGCGATTTTAACGTATAGGCTGCTATAGATAAATACATTGATTTTGTTGAAATATTTTCCTTTTAATTGCTTCTTTAGTAAGCCATATCATTTATTAAGGCCGAATTTGCTTTTAGCGATTCAATTGCCTAAAACCTTAAAAAACCGTAAAAATCCACCTAAAACGCGAAAAATGGTTTTAATATCAAGTTTTATGCCTAAAATGTTAAGCCTAAATATGAATACAAGTCCTGTGACTACATTTAACTACAACAAATTTATTTTGATTGCATTTCAAAATTTTTGTAAATATATAAAAAACTAAATGGAAAACCGCCAAACTTTAAAGACATTTAGCGAAAAATCTGTACCATTGATCGAAAAATAGAGTACGCCATTGTAATCAGCATGTCCGAAATATATAGAATTGATGGTCAGAGCAGTGTAATTTTGTCATGCAGTGTAATCGGTATTAGAATTGACAGAAGAAGGGGTTGTAAAGGAAAAGTAGCTATTCTGCAACCGATTTTTTGGAACAGAATATTTTCCTGCCAAGGAAAATTTTTTTACAATCGGTAGCCAACCACACCTATTCTACAACTGGTTCCATTGCAACCGATTCCATGGAACTGGTTCCGGAACGAGTTCCTGCGATCCCATACGGAGGGTATGACTGAAATAAAGGGTGTTTTTTTAAGCTAGATAGAACTTTAAATTGTAAAAAGTAACACAAAAAATTAAATTTTGATGAAACATTTTTTTTTATTTGTTTCAGTATACTCTGACAAATCATCATGAATAGACTCACGCTTGAACAACGCTACGAAATTATCCAAATTTACTTTGAAAATCAGTCGTCGATTCGCGCAACTTATAGACGCAAAATTGTGTTCAGCGATGAGGCGCATTTTTGGCTTAACGGGTTTGTTAATAAGCAAAATTGCCGCATATGGAGTGAGACCAATCCACAAGAGACCCTACAGACTCCATTACATCCAGAAAAATGCACCGTTTGGTGCGGTTTTCACGCTGGTGGCATCATCGGACCTTATTTCTTCAAAAATGAGGCCGGAGCTCGCGTTACGGTCAATGGAGATCGTTACCGCACCATGATCAATGATTTTTTGTTTGAAAATATGGATGACATTGATCCGGAGGAGATGTGGTTTCAACAGAATGGCGCTACGTGCCATACGGCGAACGCAACCATCGACTTATTGAAATCAAAATTTGGCGATAAGTTGATTTCGAGAAATGGACCTGTCAATTGGCCTCCAAGGTCGTGCGATTTGACACCTCTCGATTATTTCCTGTGGGGCTACGTGAAG
The DNA here is from genome assembly GCA_949987735.1 of Leucophora obtusa. NCBI lineage: Eukaryota > Metazoa > Arthropoda > Insecta > Diptera > Anthomyiidae > Leucophora > Leucophora obtusa. The sequence goes on along the minus strand of OX465295.1, from coordinate 203,682,555 downwards.
TCACTGGTTTATGCTGATAAACCAGCAACAATTGATGCCTTGGAGGACAGCATTGTTCGTGTTATTCGTGACATACGGCCAGCAGTGCTCGAAAAAGTGGCCCAAAATTGGACGTCCAGAATGCGCTTCGTCAAGAACAGCCGCGGTGCCCATATGCCCGAAATCATTTTCAAATGTTAATGTCACGTATTGATCTTTCCAATAAAAAAAAAATTTTTATTACAATTTAATTTTTTGTGTTATTTTTTACAATTTCATGTTCTATCGGGCTTAAAAAAACACCCTATAGAATCAGTTCTAGAACTGACCGGGCAACCGGTTAAACTTTGGAGCTATGTAAATGGTTGCTTTTGGGACAATTTCAAACAAAAAGAATCGGTGTTAGAATCGACAGTAGAAGGGATTGTAAATGAAAAGTAGCTATTCTACAACCGAAAATTTGCCTGGGTGTGTACATTTAAATACTTTTGATGTTTTGTTTTGCGTAGAAGTTATACTCAGTTAAATATTTTAATTTTAAGTGGTTGAAATAAGCTGTGAGCTAGTGTATTCTCAAAATATAATTAAATTCTCGATCTACCTGGAATGTACTTTTAGTAAAATATGGATTTGCTGTCCCACAGCAGAAATAGTGCAGAAGCAATCAACTATTTTATTGCCCTGTCTGTCTTTAAAGAAATTCTTCCAGTACCATATTCCTCAGATCTATCGCCGTACGATTTCTGATTATTTCCCAAATAAAACAATTGAGAGCAAGAGTCTCCAGCACCAATGAGGGAAACTAACTTCTGTAAATATCAGAACTGAAAATCTGCAGAAACCCGATCTTGAGCACTGTATATTGAAATACTTAAATGGAAATTATGTTGAGAAAAAAAGGATGATCAATGACATAAAACTAAATTTTTCTTTATCTACTTTTTTCGAGCCTACTTAGCGAACTTTTATCAGTATAAGTGCGAACAAATAAATTGTGAATCTAGAAGATATAAACTCGGTTAGGGGTGTAGCATTTCGGTACTATTTTACAAATATAAGTTAAATTTATAACATTAGTGATTCGTCTTATTTTAATTGCACTTTAAGAAAGGGAATTTTTTTAACAATTTTGACCACTCACGACTGCAGGAATCTGGCCCCTGATTTTTGGGGTCATTCGATACAAATCTAGTATCATGTTTTCGAAACTATAAATAGCCATTCTTATATGCCGCTTTATTGAAAAGAATTTTAGGGAAAATCAACTGGACTTAAAGTTTCCTATTTTTTTGTACACAACTGTAGAATTTTTCATACATATTTTATTTTTTCTTAATCTGTATATAAAAGTTCATTTACACGTGCGACCGTTACTATTTGACTCATACCTTAAGTTACACTAAACAACCTCCACTTTGGTTTTAAGGAAACAAGTTGTTAAATCTTTTTTCTCTTGTTCAATACATTTCTTGTTGATAATCATTTTTTTTCTTTAAGTTGGAAATGATGCAATCACTGCACGAAGTTTAAGTTCATTTGGCTGTTGTTAACACGGTTGTTTATATTTCAGTTTTTTGGTTTGTTGCAGTTTTTCATTATTTAAAGGGTCATCACTTTTTTTCGTGTTTTTACAATTGTGTTTTTTCTCATTCAAATGGTGTTAATAGTGCAAAATACCCGTATTTTTTGTAAGTTTGTTAAACAATTTTTTATGTTTTTTGTACACGTTTTTCTCCTTTATGTTTTTCATTTAAGAAAAATAATGTAATTTATTTGTAAAGAAGTACTAATTTGTTTTTGCTTCCTTCTTCTGTTTTCAACGTAATCTGGTTTCTTTTAGTACCCTACTTTTATTACAAATTGTTTTGATTTAGGGAGATAATTGAACCATAATGTATTCTATTCTGTACTGGAAACTATTTGACAATGTGTATTAAAATTAAGAAAATCTTTATTAATTTACGGCCTTTAAAACATTTCGTCACATTTAAGCAGGGTTGGAAAAGCCTCTAAAGCGAAAATTCAGCTCATTTTATTCAAAATGCTCGGAGACTATAGGCGGATGTAGAAAGATATGACATGTTGTATAACAACCAAAAAGATATTTGGGAAAAAATCCATTTTTATGCTTTTTTGTATGGCGGCATGTCTGAAATTCATGAATATTTTCACATAACGGGAATACACTCTCAAAAAGAAAAAGTTTGATGCCCATATTGCCTACGTTAAGTAGTAAGAGTTTCCCAAAACTTAAAAAAATATAGACCTTCGGAAAACTTCGTCTGAAACCCGAAGTAGGCCGATTACACATAAGCATGCTAAAGCATGTTTTATACATCGGTAAATAGGCCTCTCAAATACCTTTCGTTTAATACCAAATTTTCCCATAGTTACTTTGGAACAAATATGAAATAAACCGAAAACACAAAAAATTGGGATATTTTTGACTCTAAACATTCGCGGTTGCACATAAAAAATATGTCAACCTCAGATTTCTATTCTCCATCACGTATCCGAGTTTCATTCAAATCAGTGTGTAACACTTGGGAGACATTCCTTGTTAGCTATAAATTTTGATTAGTCTCATTTACGATATATGGATCAAAGCCAAACTCGCAGAAATTGGTATAAATACAAATTGGCGCAAAAGTCATCACCCTATCGGAAGATGCTAGAGTATGGGACAACACGAGATTCTGTCAGGTTTGGGCGGCCCCGGAGCAGCCGTTCTGCTGAGAATATCGTGGCTGTAGCTAAGATGTATTTTGAAGATATTCCCTTACAAAGTGCAGACAGTGCACCAGCTGCTACCCGTTGACTGCCAAGCGTGTGCAACCTACGCTCAAGCCATCCTGAATCTTGACCACGAGGAAGACAACTTTTCACCGAAAATTATCAAGACTTTCTTCTACTTCAACTGGACGAATTGGGACTGGAAAACATGTGGTTCCAATAGAATGGAGCAACGGCGCATACTCCATGACCCACTATCGAAATTCTGAGGGCTGTAGTCTAATTTCTCGTTTTGGTGATTTGCACCGGCCGGCAAAATTGCACGATTTAACCGTTCTAATTCTGGCAGCGGCCACTTGGCCCATAACAATTTTTCTACTTAATGAAAAAAAAAAATTAGACATCAAATAAACACAATCCAAAAGCAAAACTATAGTTGTTCATTGATTAAAAAAATTAAGAGTCAAAGAACATCGGGTGACAACTTTTGCGTCACCTTGTACATATAGCCAAGTCCGGGAATAATCCCGATGTATCCAATTTTATGAAGAGAGTAGCTAATTTTTATTTATAATCTACATGTTAATACAAATTAATACACTGCGATTAGCGAATGGAGCACTGGTTAAAATTGGAATTATATTGGGACGGGTAACGAGTGAAACTTCAACTATGAAAGTGAAATGTAACGGAACAATTATTATCAAAAAGTATGTATTTACCAGAGACACTACCGTCAGTGGCCTTCTATACTTCTCTTTCTCGCTCAACATTTGTTCTTTATTTTTGTTCGTGAAGTCGGGCAAAGCAAATTAAAATATGTTGATAAACACTGTAAAAAGTGAGAGATTGAGTGTTTTTTTCCATGTTTTCCTATGTAAAAACGTGAGGAATGGAGTAGTTTTTGAAGATTTTTAGGAGAATTTAAGAGATTCCCATGTTTCCACAATATGCAAAGAAATCCCATGCTAATAAACATTTGTCAATGGTGTATAGTTTTATTTTCAAATGAGCTTACAGAAACAATATAAATTTAAATTAACAAGAATGGGGAAAGTTGAAATATATATTATTTGTGTAACAAAATAAAATACAAAAAAAAAAAAAAAATTCCGTTAGATCTTTACACAAATTAGAATAAATTTTACTCCGCTATAGAATATGGGATTTAGAAATATTTTTTATTTGAGGTTATTTTTGAGGTGTAAATGTAAATGGTCAAAATACCTGGCGATATTTCCATTGAAATCTCAGGACTTAAAAACAGATGTGAATGCAGCATTAACAAAATACACCATGGTTGGCTGAGCGATGATTGTGGCTAAATGAATTTTTGTCAATCGCAGATTTTATACTTTTTCCTACAAGAAAATTTTGCTGTATGGTTAACTCCTTTGAATGAAATTTTAATATGTTATATAGAGGACAGAAAAAATAAGTCCGTAGATTTTTTTATATAATATGATTCTCATGTTACTGGGTTAAAAAAGTGGTAAAAATTTCGCTTTTTTCGCTTAAGTTTACACAGTATATATGATCACAGAAATACCTAAGCAAATTCAATCAAAGACTGAGGGACACCAAAACATACTTTCCTCCTTAGATGTTTATCTAATAGTGAATCTCTAAATATCTCAAATATTCACCCTGTATAGTAACGGCCTGACTTTAATATATCCAACACAAAACATTAAGACCTAAACTTGAACTTTAACCTGTAAGAAATTTACAATGTAGGTTATCCTACAGTTCTACTTGAACAACTATTAATTTGCTTCTTCACGTGTTTTCTTTTGACTAACTTTCTTGAAGTCTTTGGGGAAGATAGTTTTTTTTGCATTTAATATTAAAGTTTCTAATTAGTTTCTGAGATTGAAGAATGTTTTTAAGTTGTATTTTTAATGTCCACTTAAGTTTTTTGTTTTGTTTTGATGTTTGGTATAAATTAAAAATCTGAGCTATGAAAGAAATTCCACTTAATTTTCTTCTTTATCATGTCAAAGACACCAATTAATTAAAAATTTGTTATTTTTAAGGAAAAAAAACTACCTTTGTTATTTTCGTGTCATATTTATTGAAACTTTGATTAAACTAGAAAAGTACTCACATTTGAAAAATAGCAGCAAGTTCATACACAGGTAGAATGCTTGTCAACTAATTAATGAAATTGTTTAGGACCATTTAGCTTATTATAAAGGCGACAAAGATTTTTACCTTTAAAATAAAATCCGTAACCAGTAACTCATAAGGTTTTTTTTACTTTAATAGCTCATATTTTAATAACCAATGAAGCTAAATACAAACTGTAAGCATTTTTATGAAGAGGAAAAGTGAGGTTTTTAATAAAAATCAATACATTTTACAAACTTTTTATATCTTTGCTAACGCGATTTCAATTCTGTAACGATTTTGCGTCATAATTTTTGATAAAAATGCATACACCAGAATTTTGGAGTTATCTATTAATTATATTGCGAAAAGTATAATGTTATTAATACTCAAATGATCGTTGGACTCCAAATAAGCATCTAGTATAACAGACTTGAAGTTTTTCTGCAGCATGTAACATTCTCGAGATGAAAAAGGATGTCTTTAATAAGATTTGAAAAAATGTTGTAAACTCCCTTCCTAATTTTTACACCAAACTATTTAACGAGTGAGAAAAACAATGGCATATTTGTAGGCATCATACGATTTTGTTTCGGAAAGAAAGTTTTGAAAGAAAACATAAAAAGTAACCAAATGTAAAATCCGTTACTGTAAACTCCGTAACCAAAATTGGTTGTTACAGATTGTATTAAAAAAAAGTAGGTAAATGTTTAAAATATTTTAAAATAACCATAAACGGAGGTGATTCAACTAATATTTATGCGTCAAAAGATGATTCAACCGATAATTTTGCGTCAAATCAAAAAAAGTTATCAGTTTTTTACCCTAAACTGCTTGAGCGAAAAACGATTGATTTAGCATTTCATTGGTTTGGAATCGATATTTCGACCCATTACTGACAATTAAGAATTTTTTGATCGCGAAATGTCATGTTTTTAATATATTATTTTGTCACTTCGCAACCGCTGATTGGATTTTAAAAAATTTTATATTTTTGAAAAAGGACCAAAAATACAAAATTAAAAAAAAAAAAATTTTTTTTCGCGGAATGAATTTTATTTTTATTCGCGAAACCGCCAATTTGATAAACACAAATTGTATATTATTGGAAAGCATGTTGAAAACGCAAACACCAAAAACTAATAAATTGAAGAAAATTCGTAGGGAATTTTTTTGTTATATCTTTTGCTTGTGGAAATGTAAACTCCGTTACCACAAAAAAATGAAAATTGTGCAAAAAAAGTTATTGCGACAACTTGTCATTCTTCGCAGTACGTGGCCAAATGCAGACGTTTTTTTTATTTTGCTGCGGAATATTTTAATATTTTTCGTATAAAAAGTGTATTAAATTACAAAAATAACTTGCGCGTGGACGCTTATAACAAACCCGATATTAATGGTGTTAAATATATCTTATTTATTACAATAAACCAAAACTGAAAACAAAAAATATAAACGAACATTAATTTTAGTGCATTGAACTTTCTCCCCTTTCCCTTGAATACATATAATACAGAGTGTATGAGTCAGTGTAACTCTCAAATTGATGAGAGACGCCTCAGTGTTAACGGCCGTAATGCCTACTTAGTTGTTAATAGTGAAAATGATAATGCTCAGAAATTCATATTTGATCCCCAAATTAATAAGCATTACTTATCAGTGATGGTATTTGAGAATTTTCGTTTGGTGCCTCAATGATGCCAAAAAAGTGCCAAAAACGCTTTGAAAGTGCCAAAAAAAAAATTAAGCAACATTTAATGTTTCAAAAAAAATATGTTCAGCTTTTATTTCAAATATTTATACATTTAGTTACTTTAACCCTTAAATGCATGGTGTAGCCATTTGGCAACATAGCAGTTTCTTAATAAAAAACGCCACTTGATGCATAAAACTCAATTTTTGAGCATTGGGGCCCTTTCTGCACAAAATGCTCTTATAAACTATAACTCAGATTTTTTAAACAGTTATAGGAACAATCTTGGTTTTGCTTCTTATGTTTGTGAAAAATCTAAAACACGCGTTTTTTTTACAAAAAGTGCAATATTCAAAAATGTTTGTTTAAATATTTAAAGTGGTATTCTCGCAATAAAATTAATTTTGGCAACAATAAATGTATAATTAATATTTCATATATTTTTTTTTTCTTTTTTTTTCATACACGTTAAAATAATCACAATTTAGCTATTTGGCAATTTTTTTGGTATTTTTCTTGAAATGTACACGCCTTTAGAAATCATATATAAAAAAATGGTTAAAATTGTAGAGATCATGCATTTAAGGGTTAAGTAAAAAGACAAAAAAAAAAAAAGGCGGGCAACTTATCTAAAAAGTAACCCGAGTTTAACATTACCTACCACAAATATTTTCATATAAAAATGCCATTCTTAACTATAGTAAAGCACTAAACTTACGTTATTTTAAGATAAGTTAGCAGGTCCAAGACTTTCAAAAAATTTTACAATTAAATTCGATAATACAATAGAATCAATTAAAGTTTTTCTAATTTTATCCCCGTTGCTTTTATTTTTAAATATCAAAATAATGATTAAATTGTCCCCGAAGAACTAGAAGGTGTCCAAAAAATTGTAGATATTTTTAGTGTAGCATTTGTTTTTTAATTTTGCTAACCCTTCTTAATAGGCGTGGCTTTTAATGAAAAACCAGCGATATCGACCTTTTATCAAATTATATAGAAATTTTCGTAAAAAGTGCCAAAATTCTATGGAGAGTGCCAAGGTGCCATTGAACATTCAATAGTGCCACAAATGGCACTTTTGTGCCACTTTTACCAACAGTGTTACTTATCTCTTAAACCGACTGTAAGAGCAAGAAGTTGTTCACCTTCTCTTCAAACACTAGATAAACACAATAGTGCGCCAAAAATATATAATAATAATAATAATAATAATACTCAAGAACAATTCCTACAAACAACAAATAAAACCAACTCCATGAATTTAACAAGATCCAAAACCACCATACTCAGTAACAACGAGATGTACACACAAGAAGAAAACTCTCCAACTCATTCAACCACTACCATAACGAAAACGGGATCAGAACCAACTAAATTTCACGATGATAATGAATGTGTAATTAACACTCTACAAACCGTAGATAATTGTACCCCACCCAAATCATCAACACAAACTGGCATTAACAGGTACTTTACTGTAGTTAAAAGAAAACGTAGCCCTAACTCATCGAAAATTGCATCAAATGCTAAGATGAATCGAGAAGATGAAGTTTCTTCTGAAACCCAAAATCGTTTTGCTATTTTGGCAAACGATAAAGATGAACCCCCCAAAGAAGGTAAACCTTTAAGACCCCCACCCCTATATTTGAGAGAACAGAATTCTGGTAAAATTATCAATGATTTAATATCACTTATTGGTGAAAAATCGTTTTACGTTGTCCCGCTCAAAAGGGGACAGATAAATGAGACCAAAATCCAGGTCAATAGTGAATCAGATTATCGTTTGGTTTCATCTGACCTTGAAAAAAAAGGTAAAAGCTTCTATACCTATCAGCTTAAGAGCAGTAAAGGTCTTAAAGTTGTATTGAAAGGTATTGATTCATGCGTAGAGCCCTCAGAAGTTAAAAATGCATTAGAAAATGATGGTTTCAAAGTAAAGAGCGTTTCAAATATATATAATCGAAATAAAATTCCACAACCACTATTTAGAGTTGAGCTTGAACCTGGTGATATTTCCCTTAAAAAAAATGAAACTCACCCAATTTACCAGATTAGATATCTTTTACATCGAAGAATTACAGTAGAGGAACCCCATAAACGTAATGGGCCTACTCAGTGTTTAAATTGCCAGGAGTATGGTCATACTAGGGCCTATTGCAAACTACCACCCGTTTGCGTAGTCTGCGGTGAACTGCATAACTCAAGCCTATGTGACAAAAGTAAAAATGATTCCAATTCAAAAAAATGCAGCAATTGCGGTGGAAATCACACGGCAAACTACAGGGGCTGCCCTGTCTATTCATTCGTAAAGCGAACAACCCAAAATAAAGCTGCCGTTCCCCCCGTATATCCATGGAATATTCAAACCCCAAATCTGGCTCCAAACTCTCATTTTAATAACATGCCCTCCTACTCTGGTATGCTAAAATCTGGTAACAAACCCAATGGTACTCACAACGAAAAATTACCAGCATCAAATCCCAATTTGTATGGTAAACAAACAGAGAATATACCCCCAGTAGAAAATTTTAGTAGACTCGAGGCAACAATTGATACCCTAGTACAAACGATAAATAACTTTACTAACTCAATGAATAATATGATGCAAGAAATGATCCGAATGCAGTCCACATTATTGCAAGCCGTATTATCTAAGCCATGAACAGTCTGAAAATATGTTTCTGGAACGCTAACGGCATACGCCAACATAAAAACGAACTCGAATACTTTCTCAGAAACAAGCAAATTGATATCATGCTTGTTTCGGAAACCCATTTAACCTCTCGCAGCTCTTTTTCAATCCGTGGATACACATTATATGATGCGAAGGATCCTAGAGGCAGATCATGCGGAGGCTCAGGCATTCTTATTAGAACTCGGATAAAACATCATCTTATGAGTGGTCTCTGTGAGGATCATCTCCAAGCCAGTACAATTTGTGTAGAAGAGTTTGATACTAATCTAGTGATTTCATCAATTTATGCTCCCCCAAGATTTACAATTACAAATAATCAATTCAGAACCTACTTTGAATCACTAGGTATGCGTTTCCTGGCAGCTGGCGATTATAATGCTAAGCACACATTCTGGGGGTCACGCCTTATCACCCCAAGAGGCCGTGTTTTGTATGATACAATTGCTAAAATGAATATGGATGTGATATCAAGCGGAGAACCGACATATTGGCCATCAGATCGTACTAAAATACCAGATCTTATTGATTTTGGAGTGACAAAAAATATTGCAAGAAATATTGTACGTGTCGAATCCTCCCTGGAGCTATCATCTGATCACACACCTACTATTGTTACCCTTTTTACCCCTCGGGAAATTTTACCCCAGACTGGTAACTTAGCACTTACAGGCAAGGGAACTGATTGGTTGAAGTATAAGAAGTTTATCAGTACACATTGCTCAGAAAACATATCGTTAAGAACGCCAGATGATATTAACCTCTCACTCAAAAACTTTGAATCTAATCTCAAACTAGCTGCTCAACTTGCTACTAAACCCACCCGACAGTCCGGAAATAATCCCGTTTTTTCTGTGGACGTTGAACGACTCCTCAATGAAAAACGAAGAACTCGTAGAGAGTGGCAACAGCACAGATCTCCACATCTCAAGGCTCGATTGAAAGAATGCACAAATAATTTACGAAGATTACTCAAAGAACAGAGAACAAACTCATTAAACAGATTTTTAGAAAATCTTGAACCCTCTGCAAAAACAGATTACTCTCTATGGCGTGCAACCAAGAATTTAAAAAGACCTGTTGTATGTAAGCCCCCTTTACGAAAACCAAACGGAGGTTGGGCAAGAAACGATACTGAAAAAGGAGAGCTGTTTGTCGAACACCTGAAAAATGTTTTCACTCCAAACGACCCAAGTGTTAGAATTGAATTGCCACCTTTATTACCACATTGCACAGCAGTACCCATTCGGTTTGAGATTCGTGAGGTCGAAAAGGCAATTTATGAACTAAACCCTAAAAAAGCATTTGGAATTGATAAAATCAGTAACAAAATGCTTTTAGAGTTACCCCGTGTAGCATTAAGAATTCTTTTTTTTATTTTCAATGCTATATTACGCCTGAAATATTATCCCCCAGAATGGAAAGTTTCTCTTGTTAAAATGATACCTAAGCCAGGAAAAGATCACACGAAAGTCGAATCGTATAGGCCTATCAGCCTGTTATCCAATTTGTCAAAACTTTTCGAAAAATTACTCCTACATAAATTAAACATAGCTGTAACACTAAGCAACACTATTCCAGCTCATCAATTTGGATTTAGAAAAAAACATGGCACTATTGAACAAGTTCACAGACTGGCAAGTGAAATTCAAAGGGCCTACGAAGAGAAGAAGTATTGTTCTGCACTTTTTATTGATGTGTCACAAGCCTTCGATAAAGTTTGGCATGAAGGTTTACTCTTTAAGATTAAAACTATGTTACCCGCCAATACACACAAGTTGCTTGAGAGCTATATTACAAATCGAAAATTTAAAATTAAAGAAAATGATTTTATAAGCACACTGCAAACTATAAAAGCTGGAGTACCTCAAGGTAGCATCCTGGGGCCTCTTTTGTATATCTTATTCACATCAGATATGCCAACTAATATCAATACACATACATCAACATTTGCTGATGACACAGCAATATTAAGCATTCATAACAACCCACATGATGCATCCAGAATATTGCACAATCATATCAATGAATTAGAGACCTGGTTAAAAAAGTGGAAGATTAAGGTGAATGAGAAAAAATGCATACATGTTACTTTCACGCTAAGAAGAGAAACGTGTCCATTAATTCAAATAAATAATCATAACGTACCCCAACAAGAAAACGTTAAGTATCTCGGAATACATCTTGAAGTGAAAGTGAAGATTCAATAAATAAAGGAAGGTAAAAAAAAAAAAAAAAAAAAAAAAAACTTGTAAAAGAGAGTTTTTGCAATTAGGTTTATAATGACTAAACTTACTGATTCCATTAAGAAAAAACGAAAATATTAACACTTTCTGCTTCTCACAAATTTGACCCAAAAACTTATCACATTTTTTTATTTCACCTATATTTTAATAAAAAAAACAAATTTTTTACTTCGATTACAAAAATATGTGTATTTTCTTCAGCCTATTTAAAACTTGAAGCAAAATTCCAAACGGTTCTCCAGTTATTATAATTTTATGCAAGGACATAATAGCTATAAATTTTATTGGATATTTCTTAAAAATAATAATTATAATTAGAAATTTATTAATTCAGTTCGAGGCCAATTTCCTTATTATGAATTAACATAATAAGTACTTTTTCAAAAACTGATACTTTTCTTCATCATGATAGTGTCCTGAAAAATACTTCACATAGTTTTTGCTTTCAAAAACCTCTATACTTTCAGGAATGAAAAGACGATCGTTTCGGGGATTTTCCAAGTCCCCTTCATTCATTAATAATAATTATAGTTCAATTTTTATTTTTTTTTATCCATAATTATTTGTCTCCAATTAATATTTTATTTCTTGACTGGTAATAGTTGTGACCAACGAATCTTTTTTTTTAGTTATTCATAATATTACACTTCAATAAATATTTTAATCCTCTATTTTAAATAGTTACGAATAAAAAAGAAAGTTAATGATAATATTTACTCTTCAAGAATTTTTTTTTTTGTGTAACTTAGGGCTGGTATCTTATCTCCAATGCTTAGTTTACTTTACTCATTGATTTAGAAATCATTGATTAGCCCTTAAACTTACTTAAAATAATATCGGTAACTTACAAAAATTTAATCAACGATTTGTTAATTTTAGATATTTTCATTTGACAATACGAATAAGAAATAAAAGAAAATAAAAAAGTTTGGAAACTCGCGAAATAAGAGTTTTTTGTTGAATTTTTCGCATGATACGGGGTCATAAAATTTTAAAATAGATGCCCAAATTGTTTTTTTTTTTAATCATCAATCGCTAAATGCCTCAAATAAGAAGTGTCTTTTTGCATGCTACATGCATATCTTAATTTTTTTCATTGGGTAAGTGTATATAATTATAAATTTTTTTTTAGTCCAGGAAGGTGTTATTAAAAATATTTATGAAGGACAAGATGATTTTTGATGTTTTTGATACATTCAATACAAATTTTAAAGTCAGAATTTATTAGAAAACTAGGTTCAAAGGAAAAGTAAAATAACTATGCCTCTATATTATTTGTTATTCGTTTAGGTAAATATATCTGGATCAAATTTAATATACACATACAGTGACATCTCCCAAAGCACTAAATTTTTACAAACCGCGAAACTTAAACGCTTGATTTTCTTGATTCTATTTTTAAGATATCTCCAACGATTTTGTGTAAAAAGCAAAAATCTTCTGAAGAGTCATGTCTGTGAAATTTTGTGTTAATTAAAAAAATTAGAATTTTCTAATTTTGTGGAAAATAAAAGATATGAATCCAAAAATATTCCTCAGAGGAAAAAATATACGGCGTACTGCAGGAAATATTTAACTGGTCTAAACAACTACCATAGAATCTAAGCAGTTTGCATAAATCTTAACCTCTGTTAACTGACTCTGTCCGACTTTTCAACAATTTTTAATAGAATGTTCGATGACATAAACCCCAAATTTGTCAAAATGATCTTACCATGGATAATTCGATTTGTTACATATCTTTTTAACTCAATAATTACGACCAATATTTTTCCAATGCAGTGGAAACATGCCAAAATTGTTCCGGTGCCAAAGGCAGGAAATGAATATCGTCCGATCGCAATTCTTCCTTATTTTTCTAAAGTTTTTGAACATTTATTGCACAGGCAAATATATAAGTATGTTAATGAAAACAATCTACTAACTGATCGTCAGTCAGGATTTAGACCGCAACGTAGTTGTATTACAGCACTAACTGACGTAATAGAGGATATTCGAAGTAACTTGGATGAGAATAGATTATCGTTTTTGGTATTATTGGACCACTCTAAGGCTTTTGATACAGTGCACCATTCGATCTTGTGCCTGAAACTATCAAAATGTTTCAATTTTTCTTCGTTAGCTGTTAAATTGATGTCCTCGTACCTTTCAAATAGATCTCAATCTGTTATTTGTGGCAAATCTATTTCACGTCCCTTAGAAGTATCAAGAGGTGTTCCGCAGGGTTCCATCCTCGGACCGCTGTTGTACTCTTTATATTCTAATGATCTTCCACAACAACTTAATTATTCAAATATACAAATGTATGCTGATAACGTTCAGCTTTATCTTAGTTGCTCCAAGGAGTTGATAACTTCAAAAACCCAAGAATTAAATCATGATCTGGGAAAAATATTTACTTGGGCTTCAGCAAATGGATTGCGTCTCAATCCAAATAAATCAAAATTCTTAATAATAAAGAAAAAACACTTACAAATTGATGGTGAAATAAATATTTTTCTTGGTGGTTCAAAAATTAATATTGTAGACACGGCTAAAAATTTAGGAGTTACATTTAATAACACGTTAACATGGTCAGATCATATTAACCAGGCCAGTGGTAGAACATATAGTATGCTGCGAAATCTATGGGCCACTCAACACTTTACCCCCTTGAAAGTTAGAATATTGCTTGCAAAAACATATGTTCTACCAACACTCTTATATTCATCGGAAATTTTCACTGGTTGCAACTCCAATGATATGAGAAAACTTACCATAACCTACAATAACATAATCCGTTACATTTATAGTTTAAAAAGATTTGATCATATATCCCAGTATTCCACCCGTTTATTCAATATGTCTTTTTTCGACTATCTTAAGTTCAGAAACGTTATTTTCATTCATAAAATCATTATTACAAAGGAGCCAAAATATCTTTACGATCGTTTACAATTCTTTATATCTCCAAGAGGCAAGGGCATAACTCAATTTCGTCATCGTGACCATGCTTCCGAATGTCAGTTTTTTATATTCACCATACATCTCTGGAACCAACTTCCAAATAATTTGCAGACCACAGTCAACGCAATAAGATTTCGAAAATTACTTGTCGAATATTTTTCATAAACCTTTTTTTTTTATTTCATTTCATTTGATTTTCATTTTCATTTCTTGTATTATTATTATGTAAATCAATTTTTTTATTTAATAACTGTTTTTTATTTTTATTATTTTTTTTTTACCCGAGTAAAAAAAATTGATCTCGCGCAATATCTAATTATATCCAATTTGATATTGTTTAAGATCTGCTGTAATATCTAGCTGATCCAATTAGATCTCAAAATTGGGTGTATCCAATCATATCGTATTAGATCCCATTGTATATATGGGGATAAACTAAGATCAAGTTATATCTCAAAATTGGGAGGTCCAGTGATATCTTTGGGGATAAACCTAGATCTATTTTGATCCGAAAATTGGCGGATCCAGCTATATATTTGCGGATATTTTTAGATTTAATTTGATCCGAAAAATGGCGGATCCAATTAGATCCAGCTATATATTTGGGGATAAACTTAGATCTAATTTGATCTCAATTTTGGCAGATCAAATTAGATCCCGCAATATATTTGTGGATAAACGTATATCTAATTTGATCCGAAAAAGTGGCAGATCGAATTAGATGTAGCTATATATTTGGTGATAAACTTAGATCTAATTTGATCCAAAAAATGGCACATCTAATTAGATCCAGCAATATATTTGTGGATAAACTTAGATATACATTGATCTGAAAAATGGCAGATCAAATTAGATCCAGCAATATATTTGTGGATTAACTTAGATCTAAATTTATCCAAAAAATGGCAGATCGAATTAGATCCAGCAATATATTTGTGGATGAACTTGGATATAAACTGAATAGAAAATTGGCAGATCAAATTAGATCCAGCAATATATTTGTGGATTAACTTAGATCTAAATTTATCCAAAAAATGGCAGATCGAATTAGATCCAGCAATATATTTAGGGATAAACATAGATCTAATTTGATCTCAATTTTGGCAGATCTAATTAGATCTAGCAATATATTTGTGGATAAACTTAGATCTAATTTGATCCGAAAAAGTGGCAATATATTTGTGGATAAACTTATATCTAATTTGATCCGAAAAATGGAAGATCGAATTAGATCCAGAAATATATTTGGGGATTAAGATCTAAATTTATCCGAAAAATGGCAGATCGAATTAGATCCAGCAATATATTTGTGGATAAACTTAGATCTAATTTGATCCGAAAAATGGAAGATCGAATTAGATCCAGAAATATATTTGGAGATTAAGTAAGATCTAAATTTATCCAAAAAATTACAGAAAAAATTAGATCCAGTAATAACTTCGGGATTGCGTAAGATCTTAACTTTTCCGATAAATTGCAGATCGAATTAAATCCAGTGATATATTTGGGGATTTGGTAGGATCTTAATTTATCCCATAAATTGCAGATCGAATTAGAAACAGCAATATATTTGGAGATTGACATCTGAAACTATCCAGAAAAATGACAGCTAAAATTAGATCCCGCATTATATTTGGGTACTACGTAAGATCTCCATTTATTTGGGATTAAATAAGATCCCAGACAGATATTGACAATAGTTCAAAAAATAATACACTGGAAGAGCACTGATTTTATAAAAATTACAATATTTTGTTAAAATAAGGTTTAAACTCAGAAGGTCTCGAGTTCGATACCTTTCACGGCTATGCATTTTTTTTTATAAAAATGCGCATTCTCCTTGCTGGTCTGATCGAAATTTTTTCAATAATTTTTATTCTTTGTAATTTACTTGTAAAAATTGTATCATCTTTCTTTGATTTGAAAATAATTTAAACAGAAAGTGATATTAATTTATGATCTTGAGTCAAACTAAAATAACATTCATTTACTTAAAAATAACAGATCAACTAAAAACATTTCCCCCATTCAAAAGAATTTCTTTTTATAAAATTATAATTTTATTTTCTATAAATGTTTTTATAAAATTATATTTTTTTTTTATTAAATTGAATATTTTTTAAAAATAATTTTATTTACATATTTTTAACGCTCTACACCATTTCCAATTGTGTCAATTGTTTTTAAGATTTATCAATTGTATTTCAGAAATAATCAATTGAATTTCAGTTTTATCAATTGTATTTCAGAACTTATCAATTATTTTTCAGATTTATGAATTGTATTTCAGAACTAGTCAATTGAATTTCAGTTTTATCAATTGTATTTCAGAAATTAATTGTATTTCTGAAATTCACAACTGTATTTCAGAAATTATCAAACTGTATTTCAGAAATTATCAATTGTATTTCAGAAATTATGAAATGTAATTTAGAAATTTTTCTCTATTAACTATGATAAACCATCAACAAGTTCTGAAATAGATTTGATTATTTCTGAAATACAATTAATAAATTTCTGAAATACATTCCATAATTTCTAAAATACATTTAAAATTTCTGAAATACAATTAATAGCTTCTGAAATACAGTTAATATTGTAGTTGCTGAAGATGAGTTACCATATATGATGGCACCATATATGACAATATATTGTTTAAATAGCACCAATATGGAGCTTTATATGGTAATATATAACTTGGATTCATCCATATACCATTTGATCCGAAAAATGGCCCGATAAAATTGTATCAGTTCTTATTTGTATCAGTTGTTATCTAATTACATCAGTTTAGATCTGACCTGATTAAATTATGTGTTAATCAGATGAAATTGTATCAGATTTTTGACCTGATACAATTTTATTGGTTTATATTACATGGTATCAGTTTAGGTCCAAATAGATATATTTGTATACACAATTATATAGTTATATCCCAATTTTGACCTGATATCAGTTTAAAACTTTGATACAATTGTATAAGGTAAATATCGGATACAATTATATTTTATTTATATAAAATTTAACCAATTACGATCAAACCGATAAAATTGTATCAGGTCAAAAATCTGATACAATTTCATCTGATTAACACATATTTTAATCAGGTCAGATCTAAACTGATACATTTAGATAAAAATTGATAAACAATTTATAAAAATATATCGGGCCATTCTTCGGATGAAACTGTATATTTATACAGATATAACTTATGTAACTATTTTTTCTCGGGTTGTTTAAATGATACGATATATCAAAGTATATGGTACTACATATAGTAGCATATATTATCATATCTGGAACTGTATTGAAAATGTTATTCATGCGGTCCCATATATGAGCATATATTGTTTAAATGGCACCATATATAATAATATATGGTTTAAATGGCACCATATATGGTAATATATTGCTTAAATAACACCATACATAAATATATATGGCACTATACATATTTTCTTATATTATCATATCTGGAACTGTATTAAAAATGTTGTTCATGAGGTACCATATATGAGCATATATTGTTGAAATGGCACCATATAAGATAATATATGGTTTAAATGGCACCATATATGGTAATATATTGCTTAAATAACACCATATATAAATATATATGGGACTATATATGGTAGCATATATTATCATATGTGGAACTGTATTAAAAATATTGTTCATGAGGTACCATATATGGGTATATATTGTTGAAATTGCACCATATATGATAATATATGGTTTAAATGGTACCATATATGATAATATATGGTTTGAATGGCACCATATATGATAATATATGGTTTGAATGGCACCATATATGATAATATATAGCTTAAATAACACCATATATAAATATATATCGCACTATATATAGTACCATATATTATCATATCTGGAACTGAATTAAAGATTTTGTTTATGAGGTACCATATATGACCATATATTGTTTAAATGGCACCATATATGATAATATCTAGTTTAACTGTCACCATATATAATTATATATTGTTTAAATGATACCATATATAATTATATATTGCTAAAATGCCACCATATATATTAAGATATAGTTCTATATATAACTATATATGCAATAAGATCAACCATGTTATGTAATATATAGTTATATATGCTATATCTAATATTATGAAGGCCGATATCTAATTAGATGAAATTATATATGGCATAATATAAGGAAAATTTTTCGGAAAAAACGTCATATATAATTATATATGGATATACATAACCACATGTCTAATTATATATTGTAATATATGCCACATATGATTATATATAATTTTTTTTACTCGGGTATACATACATTTTTATATTTATTTTTATTTTATATTTTTTTTAAATTTTTTTTTTTTATTTTTATTTTTTATTCTTTTAATCACAATCTAATTTATTATTACTGTATAACTTGTCTGATTCTAATGCTGTCATTTATAAGATATTATGTCTTGTTGTATTAGAAAGCCAAAATAAATAAATACAAATACAAATACAAATGTGGTAGATTAAGTTTTATGGTTAAATTTTATTAAATACTAAAAATTGGTTCAATAAATAAGCAAAATTATAGCTCATAATTTTCAAGAAAATTCGAAAATTTAAATTATTTGTTATTAAAAACGGCATAATTAAAAAAATTATTGTGAGACCCTTAAACCCATTTTTTGGTTAAATTTTCCTTCCACGAATCATGGTTTATTTGTGTTAAATAAAGATCAAAATTATGACCGATTCTAACAAACAATTCGTACAGAATCCAATATTATGTCATATTATTAAAATTTCCTTTAAATAATTTCTTAATTCCAATTGGTATTTTTGGAGAAGATATATGTGCAAGTTACTAAAGATGTTCATTATTTAGATGGAAAATAAAGATGTTGTACGGTGTTTATTTACAAATTAATTGGTCTACCTAAACCTTTTTAAAAAGTTACCAACATTAGAAAAAAATGTTAATACTAACATGAATTGTAGGGTGGAAAATCTACGTTTAAGGTCTTAATCACAGAAATTTCTGTAATTAAATTTAAGCAATGTTTAGAGTAAAATCAGAGATTAAAATTTGATGAGTTACTGTAATTAAGTCCTAAACAATGTTTTTCTTCTTAATCATTGTTTAATATCACATAAGATACCAAGCCTTAATAAAAATGTTTCCTTTTTTAAGTACCCAATTCAACCAGTTTTTATAAATTTATATATTTGAGATTAAATAAAGCTTTTTAATGAAAGGAAAACATCCATAACCATTAGGTCAATAATTTTACAAAGGGTTCTTTAAAGTCAAGATTAATTGTAAGAATTTCCAAAATCCAATTTGAAATTTATTTGAAAATGTTGCCATTTTTAAAAATTAAATAGTTTTTATATAAGAATTTATTTTTTATATTTCTTAGAAACTGAAAAATTTTAATTATTATATGTTAAAAATTGCTAATAATTATTATCAGACACAAAAAAAAGTATTACTTGCAACATAATAATTAGGAATAAGAAAATAAATATTTCTTATGCATAATTATTACAAAGCAAAAAAAAATAGAAATTGGATGAAAATAGTTATGGGCAACGAATTTTTTTTATGTTGCAAATAATAATTATGAATCAACTTTTAAAAACATTTATTAAAATTGAGCAATTCTTTCGATTCCAAAAATTTTGCTAATAATTATTTTGAGTCCTTTCTTTAATGCATTGGAGATAAAATAAAAGTTTCTAATTTTTATATGCAAACTAGGAATATATTCATAATAACAAATATAAACTAAACACGAATTTTTAAAATTTAACGAAATTTTTTATTTTTAAAATTACTACCAAAAATAACAGTTTACTGTAAAAATAATGTTATGGTAGTTGTATATATAGTAATAAAAATAACTGCTTTAGACAACTGTTACGAAATTACAGTACTTTTCTTTAGTTGTTTTATTAAATAACTGTCTTGGCTTTGTATTTTTTCACAGTTTGATGCATCGGGTGTTGAAACACTTTGGAACGCAGATGGCTCTAGAGTTCCAAAGTTACCCAGTGTAGAAAATCATTACCAGATACATACTTGGTAATGGTAACTAGTTACTTTTATTATTACATTTCTAATTACTTTTGCATGGCGATGTCGCGCAAAATAATGAGTTACACACCAGCATACGAATTGACAAAAGTAATGAGTATAAAAAATAGATTTTCAAATAAATGAGTTTTATAAAAGGAAATATTATGCAGAAAGTAAGTCGGTGTCATTACTGGTAGTCCAAAAAATAATGATATGTCTTACCGTTTCTACACTGGGTAGTTAAAGAGTTCTTGGATCTTAATATTTTACTGGATCCAAAATTAAATTTTAAAATCACGATGATGGTAAATAAAGCCCGTAGTGTTCTTGCTTTTATAAAGCGATGGACAAAAGACCCTGTGGCTACAGAGCAATTATATACATTCCTGGTAAGACCAATTATGGAATATGAATCTGTACTCAACCTGAAACCTATGTGGTGATCTTCCATCGTATACCATTGGCTTGATAGAATTAAACTGCGTACTTTAGTAAGTCGAATGAAAATGTTAAATGTCTCATTTTGATAAAATTGCTTAATGGAGGTGTTTCTTCTGACTCCCTGCTTAGTAATGTTCAACTTCATGTTCTTCAAATATCCACTCGTCTTCCAATTACGCTAATGCGGATCCTTTCGAAGAATATGTAAACATTACAACGAAATAAATGAATTAATTTTTTTTTTTTTTAATGTAAATATCATTAAATTTAGATTAACCTCAAACCTACATAATTAAAAATTAATAAAAAATGCATATTAATTACAATATTAATTGCATATTTTTAATTACAATATCTAATCTTAAATCTAATAAAAGAAATAATAAAAGAAGTAACTACACAGATAGTTAAATCAATTACTATATCAGATTTTAATTAACATTTGATTTTTTACGAACATTTTGTAAATAAAGTATCGTTGGCTTAGTCGGAAAACCTGTCAAGTCCAATTTTTATGCAAATTGAGTTTTTGATGTAGTATGTTAGTGTAAATCAAAACACATCATTTACAAAAAAAAATGCCGTTATGTTGTTTTTTCTTGTTGCTATTCAGTGGTAAGCAATTCTGCCATGTCCAAAAAAAAAACAAAACATCAAAAACCACATGCTAAGCCCAGCTGAAAACAACACACATTTTGTTTCAACAAATTTCTTCAATAGAATTAAATGGGACTTTTGTTTATTTAAAAGACAAAACATTATTAAAGATTAACTTAATAACTATTTAGTTATTTTAACTTTAAAGGTACCCAGTGTACAATTTGAGTACGAAAAGACTCATAAAAGAGCCCTTAGACCTTCTGAAATTATAGATATATGAGGGTGTTTTTCTTCACCGATGAAGCCTCTTTTGAGCGCACTTTTATGACTCATAAAAGACTCCAAATTATGAACATTGCTGGAAAATTTTGAATTTTCTGAGCCATTTATGAGTCATTTGTGACCAATTTTTGAGTAATTTATGAGCATTGAAAAAAATTTTGAATACACTCATAAATAAGAGTCTATTCCCAATAAGCACATAGGTTTTAAAAATTCAAGTGCTTTAAATTTTGCTTGAAATATATTTCAAATTCTAGCACTTGTTTTTTTAACAAAAATATTTCAAACTTTAATTTTTGTTTCCCTTTTGCTGGAGTATGCTATTGAAATAAAATGTAATAAAAGTTGAATTCAAGCCTTGAAACTGGAAAACCGGGCTGGAATTGAACTTAAATTCCAGTGAAAATGTTTATAGGGTTATGTTTCATTTATAACTCTAAGATTTGACCACTCTGTAAATGTACGTATTTCATAGTCTTTTATGAGTCATAATTTCTGAGCGCTCAGAAAAATGTTGGCTGGGTAACTATTACTTATACATTTTTTCAGGAAAAACATTGTTAATTTATAAATTTTATTAGGCTATTGTCATGGATTCTGCTTACATAAATAAAAAAAAGAAAATCTGCTAAGTCCACAAAGTTGATAGAAAATCTGGTAAGTCACATTTAAAATAGAAAATTATAAAGAGCAAATGTGCTAAGTACAAAAAGAGCCTATAAATCTGCAAACTTTTATTTTGGAATTCTACGATTTTTTGTGGTTAAACAAGATGAACTAAAGAAGAAAACTGCGTTTACAGATTTAAAAAAAGTTAACCCAAAAAAAGTTAGACAGTTTTTTGTCTCTCCTGAAAAATTAAAAAAAACGGACTTGACAAGTTTGCCGACTAAGCCAACGGTATGAATATTAGAGCTAGTGTTATAGTCATCAGTTAGTAGAATATTTTATTTAAGTAAGAAACTTTGAAACAAACTTTTCTAATTGGTGTCTATAATACTGATCCTTATTAAAGTAAATTTAGTTAAACTTTTTCATATTTAAGTTAATGTGTTTTTCGATTTTAAAAATAAGCAGACCATTTTTTTATATAAAAAGAAAAAAACCTGAGATTTGTGTGATTTCAAAGCTATTTCTATCTTAGTAAACGTTGTTCCTGTATGATTTTAATTTTTTTCTTCTGTGTAGTTATAACTAACTGATAATGGATTATATAACCCACATAGAGAGAAGTTTGCTGGACCATTTAATGAAATTATTTCACAAGGTAAATGAAAAATTTCTTAAATTTGGTGAAAAATCTTCATATATTTTATGAATTTAGTTTTAATGAAACTTTCATTAAGTGTATGAAAAAAAATGAATATTTTCACAACATTTTATCAAAAATTCCATTAATTCAATAAAATGTTTCAATAGACGAGTGAAATTTCATCGGTTTTGTGCAAATATTTATTAATGTAATTCAGATAATTCTCAGTTAAAAAATTGGTCGTTTTCCTACACTATACATATTCATATAAACAAACCAAATTTAATGCAATTGAATAAGACCAAAACTCCGATAAAATTGAATGAAATTATATCAATTCAAATATCTTTTTTATTCGTTTATATACAATTTGATTAATCCATTTTCCGGATTAAATTTTATATAATTTAGTATGATGCCAAATAAAAAAAGATATGCTAGCGAATAAATTTTTTTTCACGGGGATCAAATTAAGTTTTCTGAAAATTAAGAGATATTTACTCCTTAGTCCAATAATTTTCACGTTATTTTTTTGCATACAAAATCATATCCCGAGTAAAAATATTTATATAGGAAATTAAATAATTTAATATGGACTAATATGTTGATATATAGTCAAGTGTGATATATGTGCCGATATAATTATATATAAATAGCTTTGAGTTTTTCAAATATTTCTTATATGATGTCATATATGGATCAGTATAAATATATATGTCCCCATATACATAAATATGTACCATTTCTAGTTACATATGCTATGACAATTTTAATGCAGCGTCATATATAATTCAAAATGTCTTTATCGGAAAACAAATAAAGTTTTATATACACGGTGAAAAATGTCCATATATGAACATTTATGGTTCAACCATATATGTATGGATCCGAAAAATGAGGTAACACCTAAGTATATGTTCATATATGGACATATATGAACATATACATTTATTAAATATATGCGAATACATGCGAACGTTGCTGTCCTTTATTATAAGGTTGTACGATAGATATAAATTTATGTATGACATTCAAATTAGGCGCTACATATGTTCCTTTTTTTATTCATGGCATTAAATATAATTCCATATTTATCCAAATATGAGTTCCTTTTACATATATGGAAAAATGTATTCTTCGAAATATGTTCATATACAAGTCCCTTTTGCATAAATTGAATAACATATACTTTCATATTTGTCCATACATGAGTGCCATTTCCATATATGAAATAACAGATGCTTCCATATATGTCTGTATATGAAATTTTTTCATATATGGAATCACATATACTTCCATATATGTTCATATAAAATCCATATATGTTCATAAAAAATCCATATTTGTTCATATGTGTCCATACATAAACCATATATGAACATGTTTGAGCGTATATGAACATTTTTCACCGGGTAGCTCAATGTTAAATTTTATTCTAAGTTGTTTTAGATATATTTAAGTATAGCGCAATGTAAAAAAATTCTATGTTTTTTTGAGATATATTTATGTATGATTTCAAAATATAAAAGGCGTACTCATTATAACTCGTAAATTCCTTGTAAACCTTGTATAAATACAAGCCATATTTTTATGTATGGAATTTGACATTAAAGTTATAAACAGTTTACGGGTAGAATACAAGTTTATATGAGAAGGCTTTGTTACAATTATGTAAGTACAACTTCTTCTAAATACTTAGTTTTATTTGAATTTTGAATTCTTAACTTAACCTAGTGTCTTGATATACAATAAAATGATAGCAAGCAATTGCTAAAATGATTTCATATCAAGTGAAGACACTCAATTTCAATTTTATTGCAATATCATGATATCGCTGACATGCAAGCGGCTCTTGCAATGATGCCTGCCATGAAATGTCACTTTGCGTTTTAATTTTAATTTTGTAATAAAAAAACAACAAAAAATTTGGTATAAAAGAATGGAAAAGTGTTAGTTTTTTATTGTTAGACGATAAAAATTAATGTTTCATAAAATGTTCTGTTTTTCGAAGAGAAATCTATGATATTTCTTATCCATGAAATGGTCAACTGTTCTCCACCACTTTGCAATTGATATCATTTTGACGTTTCGCTGCAATGGTTTTGACATTTCATATCATATAAATTATTGCATTTGAAGACACCGGGTAAGGGTGTTATTTTTTAGTACTTTTAATAGTTTTTGTTTTGAGACTGAAATATAATGCGTTATATAATTATGTCTTTCTACATCAAATTATATATTATTATATCGGGTCAAAATCCGGATAAGATTATATATGATTTAATATATTTAGATCTTATCCGATATAATTTTATCCACCATTTTTCGGATCATAGCATATCTCCAATTATATAAAATAAGATATCATTACATATGACATCATATTATTTTTTTACTCGGGATTAAACAATTATGCATACGATTTAGAATTCAAATATTTATTTATACTGATCTATATATGACATCATATAAGAAATTTTTGGAAAACTCAAAGCTATATATAATTATATCCACAAAGATATAGTGTCACATTTGACTATATATAAACATATTAGTCCATATTAAATTATATAATTTCCTATATAACTATTTTTACTCGGGCTGATACAATTTTACCGGTTTATATCTAATGGTATCTGTTTAGATCGTAGTTGGTACAATTTTATGTAAATAAAATATATTTGTATCCGACATTTGCATTATATAATTGTATCAAAGTTTTAAAGCAGATATAATCGCATCAGGTCAAAATTCAGATATAACTATATAAGTTTGTATAAAAATGTATCTATTTGGATCTAAACTAATACCACGCGACATAAACCGATAAAATTGTATCAGGTGAAAAATCAGATAAAATTTCATCTGATAACTATATAATCTAAGATCTAAACTGATACAATTAGATAAAAAGTGATAACCAACTGACACAATTATATCGGGCCATTTTTCGGATGAAATGGTTCACGGATCACATTAAGTTATATATTACCATATAAACCTCCATATTAATTTTTTTTAATAGGGTATGGACAAATCTCGCATCAGATTATATCTAATTTGATATAATTAGACACATGTATATGACCCATTTTTCGGATCAAGTTGTATGACTTATCGAATAAGATATAACACCATATTAAGATTTTTACCCGGGCAATTAAAGTTAAAACGTACTCGTATTTTATACTACTAATATTTGTAATAAGATAATTGTGTTATAATTGAACGTATGTCGGCAAATTTATATATTAAGGAGTGTTCTTTATTGGTAGTTTTCACTGTATTTAGTCATTTTCTAAAAATTCGCAAGATTTTTCTTATAAAATTTTTTAGCTATTTTCTAGCTTTTTTTTAACCATTTATCACGCAAATTAAGCTAGTTTTGATAACCAAGCTCTGGCAACACTTCTATTTTTTTTTTAATAATTGTACATTCGGGTTGGCAGGAAAGTTGATACCGAAATTCACATTTAGGATTTGAAGTCGGAGTCGAAAATAATTAAAGAGAGAAATGTAACTGCTCTTAAACTTGGAACTATGTGTTATATTACGATCGGCTACAATTGTTTTTTGCTGCCCACTTTAATTTATATTGTAAAGTGTATTTGTGTAAGGTGTATTTGATTAGGGGTTTTGATCCATTTATTTCTTTCCGAAGTTTCAAGAAATGTGCCATTTAAAAGAAGGTAGAGAAATATAAAGTGCCACCTCCAAGTATTTTATTTGTTTCTAATGACTCCTTATTTTGGCTTTAATAATAATGCTATACTAGCATGTAAAGAACTTTATAAAATTAGTAGCATTGTTTGTTTTCAGTTCAAAGTTTTTGTTTTTCTTTGGGGCTTATATTTACCATATATGACAATAAAAAATTAGTAAGAATAAAAAGTTTACAAAAAGGATCAACAACAAAAACAATGATTTGTCAATACATGTATTTAACATGTGCTGCTAAAGTCAAAAGTTTAAACAGACTAAATTTGTGCAAACACCAACATTTTGCAACATTTTATGCTAATTCTTAAGACTTGTTAATAATAAATATGTAAATTTTTCGTTAAATTTTCACATGTGGCTCACCAAGTTATTTTTAGTATTAAGAAAAGGCCACTTACATTACAAAACACAATGAATTGAGTTGATAAGATCGCACGACCACTAACCATTATGGCATTTTATTGGTTTTTTTTGCGCTGCAAAACCCTTTTGGTATGAATAAGAAGAAAAACATGCCTTTTGTAAATTGATAAAAAAAAAACCAAAAAGAACAGTGTACGTCTTAAAATATACATTAGTAAAAACTCACAAACACAGTTTTATTCATTTCTTTTATGTTTTTATAAAGGCAATCCTCTACAAAGTTTTTACATTTGTTTAAGAGAATGTTTTCGAATTAATAAAAATTTTTTTCGTATGCAATTTTCAATGACTATTTTATGTATAGCTCTTAGTCTATGTTAGTAGAAAATACTAATAAAAATGTTAACATTAAAAAACACTTAACTTTACCGAAAACAAATGGAAGAATTACAAACAAACGAATAACGTAAAAGTTGAGTGTCCTTTGATATTTTATATACAAGTATTTAGGGCATTTTAGTATTCGTTCGACTTAATCGTTTTCTAAGCTAATTCTAAAGTAATTTCAATGAAAGAATTTTATTAGGGTTTTGTTAAGCAACAAAAGGATAAGCGATAAAAAGCACATTCAAATAGAAAAGTGTTTTAATAGTAGTAGAATTTTTTAACTCAACTGAGCTTAGGGGAATTTTAGTTTAAAATAAATTAGCAATTTTTTTCATTATAAAATATCTTGAAATGTAATGAATTTTGTGTTTGGATTAAATAAACATTTCGTTTTGGTTTTATTTGCTTGATATTCAGCACAAAAATATTTAAGAATTTTACTTGAGTATTTGCAAAATGCTTATTTAGACTTACTTTGGAACAAAGATTTTATTTAAATAATATTAATGGTTTATGTACCGGAAATTCCCGGGAGGGGAATCGCTCTCATTTTTCTTTCCTGCAATCCCGGGAATTTTGTATGGCGTTTCCCGAAGTTTTTATTTTTATACAGTTTATCAAAATTTAAGCTAATTCTAAAACTTTCACTGTGTTGTTCAAAAACTTTTAAAATAGCCTAATTACAGATTTTTAAGCTAATTTGGCAAAAAGAATATTCACAAATGATTAATAACGAAAAATTTATTAAACGCTTAAAGCAGGGTATAGCCTAAAATATATGTTTGATATAGTTTGGATTGAGAAAACCACTGTAAAAAACTAAAAAACGTGAATTTACAATGATTAAATGAATTGTTTAAGAGTCATCCACCCAAGAATAGATGTAATACAACATTTTGTATCCAAACGAAACAGAAAAATTGCAAAAATTCCAAAACTAAACACTTTTTCGAAAATTTTCCCAAATTTGCATGGAAATGAATTAAAAACAAATTCATTAAAATAGTGATGCATTTATAATAAAACCATACTCGATATTCGAATACTTTCAATATTCGTAATATAAAAAAATTCTTTAACACAGTTTGTTCCCATTATTACTTCTCAGCATGCGCGGTTCCAGCAATTAATATAAGGGGAAAAATCATACGCCTCAGTGGCCAACTCAATGTATTTGTCTACTGTGGCGTATGATTTTTCCCCTTATATTAATTGCTGGAACCGCGCATGCTTCTCAGTAATGTTTAAAAACCGTTTTTTAATATGTTTTGATTTGTAATGAAACATTTTAATTTCTAAAATTTACAAAACAATATATTTAATTACCGAGTCAATCGTTCACTAAATTCATGTATCAAATTAGACACTACATGATCAAATTCATACAGCCGTCCAGCATGCTGTACAGCATGCTTGATTTTCTATAGGTCGCTATACACGAAGGGCATTTTGTGACGAATGTTCCTTCGTGTGTACGCAGCTTTAGAATAGAAAACAATTGTACCATATACAGTAAAATTCTTTTAAGCTAAACTTGGTTAAAGACGAATTATCGGTTAATACGAACTAATTTGAAAGACGTTTTGGCATCAATTTTCGTATAAAAAAGATCATCTGCTTTATGAAACGCTTCGTCATATTTATTGCCGATGATTGATTTATGAAGCAGTTTCATCAATATGATAAAAAATTGCAAACTAATTTGTATTTATAGCAAAGAAATATTCGAAAAAAGCAAAAAAAAAAGAAACGTGGAAATATAAATATTAAAAAACAACAAAAAAATTTAGAGAACAAATCTATTTTTATTATAAATGGAAAAAAACGCTTAAAAACAACTTGGTTTTCTGGTAATCATATTGCAACAAAAATTTCTATCAGGTTGTGTATATTTTCAAAAAAAAAAAATTTAAACTTCCAAAATAAAAAAGATTAGTAATTTTTTTTTTGCTAATTTTAGCTAATCGGGTTTCAAAATTTAGTAAAATTAAATTTGTAGATTTAGCAACTCAAATTAGTAAAAAATTCTGTAATTTGTAAAATGAGAATACCAAATTATTTTACTAAAAAACAACTTTATACTAAAAATTAGTATAAAACTAGTATAATAAAATTGGAAACCGTTTTACTAATTTTTATACTAACTTTTGTTTTTAGTGTAGGAGTTTTCTCTCGCGTGTAAATGTACCTTAAGGTTGAAAAGTTTCGGAATCTGAGATTATCTAAATTGAAACATTTCTTATACTAATAGAAAAATTTATGTAAAATATAGCTGAAGCTATTAAAAATTAGTTAAAAATGGCAAAAAAAACTGCTGAAAATAGGAGATTTTTTTATAAATATTAATGGTAAGTTAAAAATAGCATAACTCAAGGTAGATGTTTTACTTCTTACGAATTTTTTTTTAATCTGTAAAACTTTGGATAAAAAATTTCTTGAATGCATATTTCATCAATACTACAATAAATATAATATTGTATTTAAAAAAATTATTATCCAAAGTTCTTCCTACACTCCTGAAGAAATAAAAAAAATTTAGTTCCATTTGAGTAAAATATTAGTTAAATGAAAATACCAATTTACTCTACAAAAATTTGGAAAAAATTTTCTGAATAGTAGAGTTAGTAGACTAAAGAATATCATAAACAATTGTTAAATTTATCAGTCTTTTTTCCGTTTTTAAGGGGCATTGACAATTAACAAAATTATCCAAAGTTTGAGCTAACATTCCCTTCTATATTTATGTATTTAGGGTGGGTGTGAACTGGCGAAATAAAATCTAAACTAAATCAGGTTTCCAAATTTCTATGAAATTTAAAAAAGTCTTAAAAAATTGTTCAAAGAAATTTTAAACTCTTTTGTCAATTTGTATTTAGTTTAGAATTTATTTAGCCACCTCGCACAGGGCCTTAATAAAATTCTAAATTTTTCCAAATGTATTTCAGAAATTTCGATTTTTATTTTTATTTTAAAAGCATTTTTTCAAACATACATACTTCCTCTTTCTCTTAAGTCTCATAATTCCTATAAAATTTTCATTATGAAAGAGAAAACATGTATGTTTGTAAAAATGATTTTAAAATAAAAATATAAATTTCTGAAATACATTTGGAACAATTTGAAATGCAACTGGAATTTTATTAAATACATTTGGAAAATTTTGGAATACAAATATTCTTTTTAAATACATTTGGAAATTTCTGAAATACATTTGGAGAATTTTGAAATACAAATGGAATTACTTTGAATGCAATTTTACAATTCTGAAATACAGATTTAAAATTTTTAAATGCAAGTGAATAATTTTGAAATGTATTTGAACAATTTTAAAATACAAATGTAATTTTCTTGAATTCAAATAAAATATATTAAAATATATTTGTAATTTTGAAATATATTTTGAAAATTTTAAAATACATTTTGGACAATTTTGAAATGCAATTGTACAAATATTAAAGTTTTTTAGACAATTTTAATTTTTTATACAGATTTTTGGATAATTCTAAAACATTTTTGAACAATTTTGAGTGATTTTGGACAATTTTGGAAGAATTTAAAAAATTTCTGGATCATTTTGGACAATTTTGAAACTTTTTAAACAATTTTAAAATATATTTGGATAATTTTAATACATTTTTAAACAATTTTGAAATAAAACTGAAAATGGTGTAGCTGGACATGTTGTAGAATTGATGTGGTTTTGAATCTTTTGAGATGTGAGAAAAGGTAGAGTTTCTACAGAATTAAGATGTCAGTTGACAGTTGTAGGACACATATTTGAAAAATGCAACCTTACTTTAAAGGACATGGAAATAGAATTTACATTAGCTTTAATTTTTAAAAGAACAGAATCAAAAATCGCCTACTGTATTGATTAAAGCCTACAGAGCACTTCGACGCTGATCCTGCCAGACACTTCGTGTATTTTGGGTAGTTTTAGAAATACCTTTATTTTGCTTAAAAAAGGTATCTAAAGGCTTAACGACCTCTTTCACTCAATTTTAAAAGAATTTGGTGGTATTTTAGTAATTTTATGTTTTTTCTAAGCTTTTCTTGTAATTTTTTAGCCAAAATTAAGAAAATTACGAAATTTTTGGAAAAATGAGAGAAAAATTCCATATTAAAATTGTAACCGGTTAATCGACCTGTTTTAACCGATTATTCGGATCGAATAAGTATTTGAGTTTTAAATTATTTGTTTCGACATTAACCGAAATAGAGGCGATTAATCGAGGAATCTGTTAATCGATTAACCGAATTGGAAACACTAGTTGCGATAGATCACAAATTTATTATTTATCTCGCGCAATATCTAATTATATCCAATTTGATATTGTTTAAGATCTGCTGTAATATCTAGCTGATCCAATTAGATCTCAAAATTGGGTGTATCCAATCATATCGTATTAGATCCCAATGTATATATGGGGATAAACTAAGATCAAGTTATATCTCAAAATTGGGAGGTCCAGTGATATCTTTGGGGATAAACCTAGATCTATTTTGATCCGAAAATTGGCGGATCCAGCTATATATTTGCGGATATTTTTAGATCTAATTTGATCCGAAAAATGGCGGATCCAATTAGATCCAGCTATATATTTGGGGATAAACTTAGATCTAATTTGATCTCAATTTTGGCAGATCAAATTAGATCCGGCAATATGTTTGTGGATAAACGTATATCTAATTTGATCCGAAAAAGTGGCAGATCGAATTAGATCTAGCTATATATTTGGGGACAAACTTAGATCTAATTTGATCCAAAAAATGGCACATCGAATTAGATCCAGCAATATATTTGTGGATAAACTTAGATATAAATTGATCTGAAAAATGGCAGATCAAATTAGATCCAGCAATATATTTGGGGATAAACTTGGATCTAAATTTATCAGAAAAATGGCAGATCGAATTAGATCCAGCAATTTATTTCGGTATTAAAATGGCAGATCGAATTAGAAACAGCAATATATTTGGGGATTGACATCTAAAAGTATCCATAAAAATGACATATAAAATTAGATGCCGCATTATATTTGGGTACTACGTAAGATCTCCATTTATTTGGGATTAAATAAGATCCCAGACATATATTGCCAACTGTTCAAAAAATAATAGACTGGCAGAGCACTGATTGTATAAAAATTACAATATTTTGTTAAAATAAGGTTTAAACTCAGAAGGTAACGACCCAGCAAAAAACCTGCTTCGCTGGATTCAGTTTTGTAAGGGAATAAATAAAATTAATCCCTTACAAAACTGCTTACGGAAGGCATGATTTTTCCATACAAAGGGCCCGCTTGGAAGCACGTTCTTTTGTGAGAAAAAGCGCATTACTCCCTACTGAAAAATTGCAGTAAATTCATGTTTTTAGTAAGTGCATTTAACCGCGAATAAATTTATACACTTTTTTTGTGGGAAAAAGTGCTTTATTTGCTGCTGAAAAAATGCAGTACATTCATGATTTTTCATTGAGCGCATTTAAACACGACTTCTTATGAAAATAAATGCATTTATTTGCCGACTTCAAAATGCAGACTGACTCATGTTTATGTGGCGTCTCTACATTAAACTCTAGTAAGGCAATACTACTAAAAAAGAGTAAAATACGATTGAGATGATTCAGATTTCGTGCGCATTACCTTTTATTTTACTCCCTTACAACCTGCTTCGTCGTAAGGGAATAGCGTAGCACTATAATTTTTTAAATAACTTGCTTTGCTTGATTTGCTTCGTTTAAGGCAGTTTTACAATAAAATTGCAAAATTTTTTATGTATTGTATACGCATAAAGTGGCGCAACTGTGTAAAGCAGAATTTGTAGCGCTTTTTTAAGTGCTTCGTATTTTTACTGCTTCCAAAATACTAAAATTTTTTTGTTGGGGAGTTCAATATGCATTTCTTTTACAAAATTAATTTCTTTTTATAAAATTAAAATTTTTTTTTCTATAAATTTTTTTATAAAATTATATATTTATTTTTTTATTAAATTGAAATCTTTGAATAAAATAATTTTATTTACATCTTTTTGATGCTCTCCACCATTTCCAATTGTATTAATTGTTTTAAGATTTATCAATTGTATTTCAGAAATAATTAATTGAATTTCAGTTTTATCAATTGTGTTTCAGAACTCATCAATTATTTTTCACATTTATGAATTGTATTTCAGAACTAGTCAATTGAAGTTCAGTTTTATCAATTGTGTTTCAGAAATTATTAATTGTATTTCCGAAATTCACAACTGTATTTCAGAAATTATCAAACTGTATTTCAGAAATTATCAATCGTATTTCCGAAATTATGAAATGTATTTGAGAAATTTTTCTCTATTAGCTATGAAATTCTGAAATAGATTTCATTATTTCTGGACACAACTAAATAAATAAATAATTAAATTTGCGTAATATTGTAGTTTCTGAAGTGCAAATAATATTTTGTGATATACAATTAAAATTTTCTAAAATACATTTAATAATTTCTGGAATACCTTTTTTCGATGCTTACAAGTTAGCTCGAAATGCTTTTATCATTCATTTAATTTGTAGCTATCACACATCTATAACAAGTCTCGTTAGATTAGAGTGTAGAGGTCTTGGCTGACAATCTGGTGGACTGGGTTAAATTTCATGTTTTTAAAAGCAAATATTAAAAAAGTTTTCTCAATTTTTTGAAAAATGTTTTTTGAAATCTATTTTTATGCCAAGATAGTTAATGCAACGTTCTGCCAACGCATAACCGACCATCGCCAACGGTTTGCCAGCATTGTGCCGATTATATTTTTCTGTCTGGGATGTTAAACTTAAACCTATTGTATATTAACATTAATTAACACTATATTTTTATTTTTAGGAAATACATTTTTATTTTATTATAAGTTAACATTAAATTAATAGATAATGGCACCAATTTGTAGTTGTAATTATTATATATTAAATCGTATATTCATAAACATTCTATACAGTTAGACGAGGTTTATGGAACTATTTAACTTTATAAAGTGTTTATAAATTATAACTTAAATGTACAAATATATATGTTAAATGTACGTGAACAAATTGTTGATATGGACCCACAAATTGTATCTCAACTGATATTGGAATTATTGTACCATTACCATACATCAATATATATTGAATGATATACATATATTACAATATATGACACTGTATTATAAATATTGTTAATGAAGTAACATATCTGATAATATTTTTTATAGCGCCATACATAGTTTTACATTATTCAAATTAAACCATATATGGAATTGTATTCAAAATGTTGATGTGGTACCAAATTTGACCCTATATTTTTTAAATTGTGCCATATATGACAATATATTGTTTAAATGATACCATATATGTCTATTAGGCCGGGTCGATTTGTGGGGAGGCAAAAAAATCGCTCAGGGAAAATCGTATTCTAGGGATCAAAGTAAGAAACTTTGCCGAAGGAACCATACCTCTAAAACGAACTCTACTACCCCCCAACTTTTGTCCCGTATGGTCAAGTTTTGAAAAATCACACTTTGACCCATTTAGAGTGCCCCAATCGAGTCCAAATGTATGACCGACCCCCACGAACTTTGGAGGGCCGATCCACCCATGCCAGCGGCACACCCCTGGAACTCCCCTGGGGGGTTCCCCATACAAACATTTTAAAAAATCACCATTTTTGGCACTTTATTTTATTATTTTTTATTTATTTTATTTATTTTTATTATTTTATTTATTTTTTCTCCTTAGAAATTTATTTAGTCAGAACATATGTAAATGAAAAAATTAATTTAACTTAGTAATAGAAAAGAAAAAATAAAAAATTACTGTTTGAAGTCTTTTTTGCTTTCAAGTCTGGGCAATTTCGCACGGCTCTCTAATGTCGTCGCCATAACAGCCTCTACATTTTCCGGTATAACTCGTTTGGAAACGCTAGCTAGCAATTGAACGTGTCGTTCTGTTTCTTGTATATGTGATGGAATTTTTGGATCATTAAACGGTGGATCATCTTGATTTAAATATTCTTTCAAAGTATCGTATGGAATGCTTCGCGTGAATGGTGGTTCAAATACGTCATTTATGTCATTCATATTGATCATTTCCGTGTAACTTGTGCAATAAAAGTTTATATCTGGTTTTTTATAAGCTCTAAGTCCCGTTGGGTCGTCAACATCGGTTCGATAGCGTAGAATTATCTTGATAGCACAGTCGCGCTTTTCTTTGCTATCATCAAACAACATTGATAACAAGATATTTTCCGAATGCGCATAATATGAATTATCTGTAATTACTTTATTGACAATTTTGCGTAAACGAGGTTCTAGAAATCTTGACCAACTAATGAATTTGAAAAATAATCTACTAGCGTACACGACAGAGCTGTAATACTTGATATTGAAGTACATTGGCACATAACATGTAATTATAAATTCAACCAGTATTCTTAAATTTGCATCTGGATTTTCCGTTGTCACATATAATCGTAATAGTCTAGCGGCCTTGGTGAGCCACCGAGAATGTACAATTTTGCCTGGTTTGATGTTTGCCAGATCCACTGAAACCACGCCGCTAGAAATTGCATGGGCCTTGTCGTATAAGTACTTGGAATCGGTGGAAAATTCAATTTTTTCTGGAGCAGGGGGCATATTTTTCAACTCAATTTTCTGAAAGCCGTCCACCACCTGAAAATATATAAAAATAAAACAATTAAAAACGGTTGACAATTATAATAAATGAGTGATAGCAATAACTTACCGGAAGAGTTTCACAAGTTTCGATTTGACGGCTCAATTTTCCGGTTGCCGATCTTGGTCCAGTGCTGGTTGATTTATCCAAAGCTTCAAACAAATGCCGAAACGGAAGTTCGTTGAAGTGTAGAAGGCAAACGAACCAATGCAATGGTCTTTTTAACAGCAATTCGAATCGTCGTATAATTCCACCGTTTGGGCCAGTGTTTGTTGGCTCACCGTCAGTGCATATGCCAATTAATGCATCCAGTGATATATTTTTATCGTTGAAAAAATCATTTAATTTGGTTGTTTTGTATTCAGCGGTTTCATGTTCCAGTCTTACGTAACCAATCAATTCAGAATTCGGTTCTCTCAAAATAACAAGATGAGGTTCTTTTACCATTCTAGTATGATACTTCTCATAAATTGTATCTCTCGTTAAAGTATCATCTTTTCTGCCATCGAATGAAAATGCTAACAAATTGGTATCATCTAACCGTTTGCGAAGCACTTCTTGTCTGCATTTCTCTTTTTCTCGGCGAACTTTCGATTTATCCATGATGAGAGGTTTGCCATGGATATCTTTCATTTTAAAATCTTGGATATCTTTCATTTTAAAAGAGCTGTTCCCATTGCTGATGCTACTCTATCAGGCACGCCAAATCTGTCACATACCAAGGCAAAGTTAAAACAATCGTATCTTTGTGTATATTGTGAACTTGTGCTTATATCCAAATCTTCTTGAACCGGTGGCGGTGCGTATGTTGAATCATCGGGATCTTGGTATGTTGGCATTGATGACATAGACGTTGCTCCTTGCTCTTCAATTTCCATCGCAAATCCATCCATTGTTAGACTTCTCTGATTATGTTGATCGTGCATAAACTCTTTGAGGCGTTCGGGAACCAAACCGCATGCACATGGAGCTGCCTTCAAATCGCATTTACATGTTCCAATGAAAAAAATTGTTTCCAGAGATTTTACATACTCTGTAAATTGTTGGGGTTTGTTTCTTCTCTTGATTTGCTCTTGATATTTGTCAAGCAATCTATTCAATTTATTACATACACTTTTTTTCAGCATTATTTCCATACCCATGTGAAAATCGAAATATATATGAACACACATGATCATACATTGACTTGTATATGATCATGCATGGGCATATATACTCATATACGTACATGCATAGTTCAATGTATGACCATACATGATCTCAAATATTTTCATATACCTTTGGATCCGAAATTTGAGGGTATATGGAGGTATATGGCCATATATGATCATATATGAGCATACATGAGTCATATGTGAGCATATATGGTCATATATGAACATGTACGGTCATATACCCTCAAATTTCAGATCCAAAGATATATGGAAATATATGAGATCATGTATGGTCATACATTGAACTATGCATGTACGTATATGAGTATATATGCCCATGCATGATCATATACAAGTCAATGTATGATCATGTGTTCATATATATTTCGATTTTCACATGGGTACCAAGTTTTTCCCAAATTCCAATAGAAAGAATAGTGAATGCTTTATAGGACAACTTTTTTTGTTCGCTCAAGTAAAAATAATATCTCAAGATATCCAGATGGGTTGGTAAATTAAGATCAGTCAAATCAGTAGACACACCAAAAACAGTAACATCATGCCTGGGTATATGACTCATTGGGTTTTCGATAGTTGTTGATGTTGTTATTGCTTCATCTTGCGGTGTAAAGGATGGTGGATTCATTGTAAACTTCTTGATTTGGAATGATTTTTTTTTAAATATTTCACACTTCGAGTTCTTCACAACGACTTAATGCATTCACAAAAACTGTTGCGTTATATATGGTCTAGGAGACGAGGTAATAAGAATGAAATGGTAATTTCAATTCTACCTGTAACCGATTTTGTTGTCAAAACTGCCCATAAAGTACTTACATGTAAATTAAACGTTAATCTGACTACAAATTCTGTTAAGCAAGTGCGCCTTTTATTACTTCTGGAAAATCCTTTATGATAATTTTATGCTCAATTCTACCTGTAACCGATTTTGTTGTCAAAACTGCTCATAAAGTACTTACATGTAAATTAAACGTTAATCTGACCACAAATTCTGTTAAGCAAGTGCGCCTTTTATTACTTCTGGAAAATCCTTTATGATAATTTTATGCTCAATTCTATCTGTAACCGATTTAGCTTAAGTAAGTTTACGACATGCAGCTGTGTCTTGTGGTGGCTTAAAAAACCCACACAACCTATTTTACGACCTGCAACAGAACGACACGTTCAATTGCTAGGTAGCGTTTCCAAAAGAGTTATACCGGAAAATGTAGAGGCTGTTATGGTGACGACATTAGAGAGCCGTGCGAAATTGCCCAGACTTGAAAGCAAAAAAGACTTCAAACAGTAATTTTTTTTATTTTCTTTTCTATTACTAAGTTAAATTAATTTTTTCATTTACATATGTTCTGACTAAATAAATTTCTAAGGAGAAAAAATAAATAAAATAATAAAAATAAATAAAATAAATAAAAAATAATAAAATAAAGTGCCAAAAATGGTGATTTTTTAAAATGTTTGTATGGGGAACCCCCCAGGGGAGTTCCAGGGGGTGTGCCACTGGCATGGGTGGATCGGCCCTCCAAAGTTAGTGGGGGTCGGTCATACATTTGGACTCGATTGGGGCACTCTAAATGGGTCAAAGTGGGATTTTTCAAAACTTGACCCTACGGGACAAAAGTCAACAGTTGGGGGGTATTAGAATTCGTTTTAGAGGTATGGTTCCTTCGGCAAAGTTTCTTATTTTGATCCCTAGAATACGATTTTCACTGAGCCATGGGCGATTATTAAATCGACCCGCCCTAATGTCTATATATTAATATTGTTTAAATGACACCATATATCAATATATATGGGACTATATATGGTAGCATATATTATCATATCTGCATCTGTATTAAAAATGTCGTTCATCAGGTACCATATATGAGCATATATTGTTGAAATGGCACCATATATAACAATATATGGTTTAAATGGCACCATATATGGTAATATATTGCTTAAATAACACCATATATAAATATATATGGTAGCATATATTATCATATGTGGAACTGTATTAAAAATATTGTTCATGAGGTACCATATATGGGCATATATTGTTGAAATTGCACCATATATGATAATATATGGTTTAAATGGTACCATATATGATAATATATGGTTTGAATGGCACCATATATGATAATATATGGTTTGAATGGCACCATATATGATAATATATAGCTTAAATAACACCATATATAAATATATATCGCACTATATATAGTA
Source organism: Leucophora obtusa (assembly GCA_949987735.1). Lineage (NCBI taxonomy): Eukaryota > Metazoa > Arthropoda > Insecta > Diptera > Anthomyiidae > Leucophora > Leucophora obtusa. The sequence continues at coordinate 203,642,970 of OX465295.1, read as the reverse complement.
CCATATATTATCATATCTGGAACTGAATTAAAGATTTGGTTTATGAGGTACCATATATGACCATATATTGTTTAAATGGTACCATATATGATAATATCTAGTTTAACTGTCACCATATATAATTATATATTGTTTAAATGATACCATATATAATTATATATTGCTAAAATGCCACCATATATATTAAGATATAGTTCTATATATAACTATATATGCAATAAGATCAACCATGTTATGTAATATATAATTATATATGCCATATCTAATATTATGAAGGCCGATATCTAATTATATGAAATTATATATGGCATAATATAAGGAAAATTTTTCGGAAAAAACCTCATATATAATTATATATGGATACACATAACCACATATCTAATTATATATTGTAATATATGCCACATATGATTATATATAATTTTTTTTACTCGGGTAATCAATTTTCCCATCACAGATACTTCTTTATTACATTTATTAAGAAAAATATGGTTTCATATTTTTATAAATTGAGTTCTGCCCGCTCTTGAGGCTTTTTGATACTCTATAAAGGTATTCAAAATACGCTCATGGAATTAGTTTTTACTGTTGAATCGAAATTTAAAAACAGGTTTGCAATATATATAACTGCTGTTACTCTGTATAAAACAAAACCTAAAAACAGCGTTTTTGACCACCCTGAAGGAGTTAAAATTTTCAAAAAAAAAAAATCGCCATATATTTTTTATACAAACAGATTCCTAAAAAATTATCAAAAGTAGAGGCATTTTAAAAATGAACTTTAGTATATACCGAACTTAACTTACATTAATGTTCACACTTATAAAAAAAGCCCGTACAAATAGTCTAAAATTCTGCTAAAATAACAGGAAATAGTACCTGTATTTGCGCCAGCAGAATTTTCAATGAAGTTGAGAATTATGGTCTGCTAAATTTAGGTAAGCTGAATTTTACACACTGCTAAATATACAGACAATTTTAGTTAACTTAGCTAAGAAATTTGAGCTTAATTCAACAGAAACATTACCTGATTTAACTGAAAATTTCTGCTAAAATGTCTTGGTTTTTGGGCTCTACGGATCTGTCCCGAGACAGGACCATATTTATTTTTGGGAGTATAGGTGACTCATATATATTTATAAGTTCATAGTATCGAATTTTTGTCCATTTTGCTCTATCTCGCTTAGTTTCTGAGATATAAGCCATTTTGTGATTATATAATAAAAAATTATGAAAATATAGCGCCATCTCTATGTAATATTGATATCAGAGACACAAAAATTTAAACTTTGGGAAATAATTGGAGTTTAAGTTAGCTGAAAAATTTGTAATATTAAGAAACGTAAATTACTAAAAATTGGGATGCAAAGTTAGTTCAAATACGGATGAAAGTAATTGTTAAATGCTAAATGGGATTTACAAAAATATTAGTTCAATCCTAAATTTTGAGACAAAATAACAGAAAAAATCAGTTCACTTGCGCCAGAACGCGTTTAACAGACTTTTGTACTAACTTTTTTTTTATAAATTTAGGGTACAGATATTTTACAGTTTAAACTTCTTTTTATAAGGTTGAAGAAGCCTCTTGTTTATATAATTACCAAAAATATGCAAAAATTCGAACCCATTCAAAAGATATGCTCAAAAACCCCAGAAAAATCTTCTCTTCCAAAGAATCGGTTGCAAAATAGCAAATTTAACTTTATAACCCCTTCTACTCTCAATTCTAACACCGAACCTACAATCGTATTCAGAAATCACAAATTGATTCCTCTAAGCTCTGGTTACTGAGCGTTAAGTTGCTCTAAAATATTAATATAATGAGGGCCTAATCCTTCTAGGATGAACAATGCGGAGTTCCGTAGAATTATGGTGTCAAGAAAACCGCTTAGTTGTGGTACCGCTATTTTGATGAAAAAATATTTTAAAAATTAAGATATCGCAAAAATAAGAAAACTTTACTTTTCAGATAATTAAATTTAAACTAATTTTTTGCATTTTGCTGTCGCCTTTAGCTAAAAAACTGCTCTCCCGATTATTGTCGGCGGCTGATCGGCTGGCTTGTATTTCTGGTGTCGATATATATCCTATAAAGAAAATACATCTCCTTTAATTATATATTGTAAGGTTAACTTGTTAGGAGTGATTTAGAATGATTTCGGGCCATCTCATTCATTGGAAGTTTAGTGTTCGTGAATTCAGGCGTATGATTAACATTCAATATTATTTTATTACTCATACATTTTCGATTTTTTGTGACTCTGATTGGAAAATGAATTTAACTTTACTAATCTTACTTCATTATTAAGCTTATTAATTTTCATGGTAAACCTCGTATAAACTAAAGTGAAATCAAGATTATATACTAACATAATGTCACACTTTTAACCACTGTCATCTAAAATACTTACAAAATGACATAAAACGTAAATAGACATATTTTTTTAATTGATATGTAATGTTCATATAAATTTTAATACTGATTTTGGGGGGAGCTTTCAAAAACAAAATATTTAAAACATTACCAACCAAAGTTATTCGTAAAACAACATACCCAGCAGGTGTTTGAGAAACCAGTGAATCTTCCGCAAACTAAACAAAAAGACTTAATAAAACAAAAACTAATAATTTTATTAAATCACTAACTGATTGTAGTTATGTATTGTAGCATAGTGGTATGTTGTGTTATGAGTACCAAACCAATACCACCAATTGACCAATAAAAATGTTGTAATGAAAGAAGAAGATGGGATTTTATTTAAGATAACTATTACCAGAAATTAACGCAAGACAAGTTTTTTTTTTCATTACAATACTCGTACATAACTAATTTCTTGGATTTCTATAAGAAGGAAATTACTTATTTATACTTTTGTTAATACGATATTAAAAAGTCAACGAACTACAGATGTGAGAAATTGATCATCAGTAAATTCAATTCAATGATAAACAGCATGAACTGTGTGGATATTAAGTGTTTTGATTGACTATGAGTTAAGTTGTAGCTACACTCAAAAGTTTAAATAGTTATTCAAAGTTTAAATAGTTATTTAAAAGTAAATTACTAAAGTTGTTTTCATTTGAATAAATAGCAAAATTAAAAGGAACCTTAAAGGGCACCTAGTATTTTACTAGGTGACAAAAAGAACGCCTTTTGCTATTTGTAAGATCTCTCACTAGGGTTTGGGATTTCCCGAACTTTTTATTTCCCGGGAAACGGGAAATATTTTCGAACAAAATTATTAATGAAAACCACCTATATAAGTAATTTTTGTTAAAAAAAAACACTATTTCAGTACAAATGCAGTCTGTGTAGTGAGAATGTTGAACATTTGATTTCACATAAATTACTCCAAGCACTGCCAAATGAATTGCAATATTCCAGCAGAAAGCACCCACTACTGGACTGTCGGAAACAAACCGTTTTATCACATTTTTCCCATTAGACATGGTGGCCACAATTTTATTTTCCAAAGACAATTAAAACTCTTCTACACCTTTTCCAATTGTATTTCAGAAATTATCATTTTATTTCAGAAATTATCAATTGTTTTTCAGATTTATCAATTCTATTTCAGCAATAATCAATTGAATTTCAGTTTTATCAATTGTATTTCAGAACTTATCAATTGTTTTTCAGATTTATCAATTGTATTTCAAAAATTATCAATTCAATTTCAATTTTATCAATTGTATTTCAGAAATTATCAATTGTATTTCAGAAACTACCAATTGTATTTCAGAAATTATCAATTGTATTTCAGAAATCGTCAACTGTATTTCAGAAATTATCAATTGTATATCAGAAAATATCAATTGTATTTCAGAAATTATCAAATGTATTTCAGAAATTAACTATTAAATACAATCAATAAGTTCTGAAATACATTTGATTATTTCTGAAACACAATTGATAATTTCTGAAATACAATTGATACTTTCTGAAATACAATTGATAATTTCTGAAATACAATTGATAATTTCTGTAATACATTTGATAATTTTTGAAATACAACTGACGATTTCTGAAATACAATTGATAATTTCTGAAATACAATTGACGATTTCTGAAATACAATTGATAATTTATGAAATACAATTGGTAGTTTCTGTAATACAATTGATAATTTCTGAAATACAATTGATAATTTCTGAAATACAATTGATAAAACTGAAAATCAATTGATAATTTCTGAAATACAATTGATAAATCTGAAATACAATTGATAACTTCTGAAATTCAATTGGAAAAGGTGTAGTCTTATTTCTGCAATTCTTCTTATTTCATCAGCATTACATCTTCCTGATATATAAACCAACCCCAGGTTATAAAATGAATTATTTCCGTTTATTCAAATATCTATTATAGTAAATCTCCTATTGTTAGAAATATGGCTCGATATTTCTTTTATCATGATATCTTTTAAATGATTGTAGTAATTTAATATAATGTTCTTTACATTGGTTTAATTTTTTGGCAATGCCATGTTTTTATTATAAAAACTTTCTCGAATAAACGAAGATCTAGTTATGGTGCGGATTGACATTCCGTCGGCTAATTTGGATACCATTTCAGGAAATGTTTGCCGTTCAATGCATATTCAGCTTACACTTTTTTCTTCGGGTGCTTTGCTAATTTTAGCTGGAACGTTATTCTTGTTGTTGTTTTCTTCAAGAGAAGTTGCATGACTATCAATTTTTTTTTTGGGAACCAAATTTAGATGTCGTATAAGGTAAAGATGTCGGATAAGCTACCTCCGTTAACCATTAGTCTTTTTGGGCAAATATTGCACTGCGCTGTATTATCCTTTCCATAGTATTTCCATACTCCTGACATTTTATTCTTTAATATAAAAGAATATATTAGTTTAAAAGCTGGTGTATTAAAATAAAGTAAACTTACTTGAAAATATCACAGTTATTAATGAAAACGTTACTTATAAAATTATTGGCCCTTAATATAAAGGATTATTTTAAATTTAAAGTCGACTTTATTTTTAATCATACGGTTTTGTTCATTTTGTGTATAAAACCCCTAAAAAAATATTTATATTTTCAAACATTTTGATTGGTTGAAAATAAATTAACCAATCAGAATGCTCCAAATATAAACCAAGTCAAGGTATACTGCCACCCAATATTTTAACTAAAGTCGACTTTAATTAAAATATACATTTGAAAAATTTATATAGTAAGGGCGATTATTTGTAAGAAACAAAACTTTTTGTTCATATATCTTTTAAACATTTTACCAAGTTTTTAGGTTTTCTACTTAAATTTTGAATAAGTTATTATTACTTGGCAACGATTTTTTTTTGTGTGTCAAAGAAATTGATTCCTTTTAAAAGATTTTAACAATAATCCTAACCTCAAACCTACTAAATAATATTTTTGTTTTGGCATTTAAAATGTTTTTTATGACTAAAATTAAAAAATCTTATTCTAAACAAAAACAATTTAATATATTTAAAATTTCCCGTTTTCCCGGGAAAAATATATTACTTTCGACAAACTTTTCACGGAATATCCCCAAGCCCTATCTCTCACACAACAAAACCGTTATTTTGGCCTGTCCTTGCCAGTTGTCATTATACGCAATACACTATTGAATGGTATAGAAACAACCAGAGACCTAAAATAACAATTGAAATCTTAAAATACCCAGTCAGAAAAATACAAACGGGAAAGCGGTGGCAAAGCACTTTAACAGGTGGTACAAGTATTGGCAAAAAGTGCTTTCCCATTCCCAAAATGATAACATGATTAGACAAAAGGACCGGCTGTTCAAAAAGCGACGGAAAAGCACTGGAGGAACAAAATTTTTAAACGTTGGCAAAACGCTGGCAAAACCAATAAATAGGTGGTTTGGAAATATATTTTCCAAAATAAAATTAAAAAAAAGTTCATATGTATTTTTTTGACCCTGCCGTGATTTGAACCCAGGCCGTCAGATTCCCAGCAAAATATTGGTAATGACACCTCATTGCTGTCTGCATTACCAATAATGATATATCATTACCTTTTGCATTATTTTGTAATATAAAATAATGACTTCCTAATAACGGCCTATTTTAGTCACTGCTTTTAGATATAAAATAATGACTTACTCGCAATAGTTTAAATAAGTACTTTTTACGAAGTTAAATTTTATACATTTATATTTATTACATGTAAATATGTTTTGTGTTAAAATTTTTATGACGAGTACTAAAATTACACACTAGCAAAAACTTTCATTTCTCTGAATGTATTTCCTGAAGCTAATAGTATTTGTGTAACTCCTTATTTGTAAGAATCAAGTAAGCAGTCGGATAACCACTTATAATTTAACTTTTTGTAAGCATGTTTGTAACCACTTATTATTCAGAATCTCATAACTACTTACTTCTCATTTTTTCGTAAGCGAGCGGGTAAGCGTGACTACTTATAAAAACGACCACGCCAAACAAAAATAATGAGTTTAGACGCCAAAAAATAAGTTGTGTGGAGCTATGAATTTCTATTATATAACCACTTATTTGGTAATGAAAGATTTTGCTGGGTTGGCAGACGATTGCTCTACCCACTGAGCTAACGAGACATATAATATTTAATGGCTAAACACATAAATGAGTGATAATAGCTGGACAACTACTGGCTGTGCCAAAATGCTAGTACTGGCAAACAATTTTTAGTAACTCGTATGCCAGTGTTTGGAGGGCAAAAAAAAAGTTGGTCTTGAAGGAGCTTTCCCACAAACAAAAAAATTGATTTTATAAAACAAAAAAAATTTTAAATCAAAAAAAATCCAAAAAAATTTTTTTGCTTGCAACAGGATTTGAACTCGGAACCTTCCGACTACAAACATTTTTTAACGAAGCGTCAGCATTTTTATAAAATCATTGGTTTTCCAGTGAATTGATTTTTGTACGCCTGGTAGCATTGGCTAGGTAGCACTGGATAACCAACCACTGGTTACAAACCTTGGCATATCACTCTAAGCCAATTCTTTGCCAGTGGTTTTTTTTTTATAAACCACCGAAATTTTTGTAAAACAAATACTGGTAAAACGCTTTTCGCAAACGCTGGCAAAGCGTCCCAAATGAGTTTACTGCCAGTCATTTATTTTTAATACCGTGGTTACCCAGTGGTATGCCAGTGCTTGATTTTTTGTACCACTGGCGATTTCTGACTGGGTAGTCACAAATAAAATTTAATTAAATCTAATATTTAATTAATCCACTTACGGTTTAAAATATATTCAATATAAAACTTTTGCTGTAGACCTTTAAATTTCTGTTATTTTGTAGATTTTTATTCTATTTATTTTCGATTTATTTATTCAATTTAAAAAAGTCGCTTTATGATTTTTGAAACAATCAAAAAATAGCATTATAGTTATAACTTAAATAAAAATCAAATAATATTCACATGTTGTTCCATAGTTGAAGGCTTTTATACAGATTTAGTTGCTGTTATTTAATGTCCATCACGAGCTTAGCACCAGTTGATACTTACATAAGATACTTAAACCTTATCCAAATGTTCTGGGGTATTTTATTTATTTATATAACTGGTATTTTCGTGATGAAGGAAAATCCCTCCCAATAATTGGAATTTTTTTTTTTAGTGTGGTATAGGTTAGGAAGAAGAATAAACGTTTTTCTCTAAAAATTGTAAACAGTTTAATTTTTAAATCAGACAAGATCAAGTTTCTGCGTTTTCACATGGACAGTATTCATCAGAGATTTTCCATTAAATTGTATTAATCGTTTATATATTATTGTCAGCTTGCCTGTATATGATAATTTTTAAACCCGTCGCACAGTACTTCGTCCCCATATAGCAAATCGGCAAAATTAGAGGAGTCATCGCAGAAGAATGAAATTCGGTGTGCTGGTTCAGAACATGTAAATTAAGAAAAATCCAAAGTTTCAGCAAAACCGGTGCAAGGACATGACAACCTCCAATACATCCTTAATCTAAAATTTTTAATTTAACTACAATTATAAACAGAATAAAGCGAAAATTGGTAACTGCCTGTCAAATTATGTCCTTTAACTCAGTGGTTAATTTTGTTTCATTCGGTGCAACCACATATATCCCTTTTCCAAAAAACCATATTTTCGCTACATTTATGATCAGAATGCACTAAAAACTTAAAATAGTTTGTAAAATAATACTTTTTAGCTCTTTGGCAAATTTTGTTTCCCATATATCCTTTTTCTCAAAAACTATATTTTGGCCACATTTAAGATCAGAATGCACTAAAAAAAAATAGTTTATATAAAGTTCATAAAATGTCCTGGAAAAAGTCGCTCCCCACACAAAACCCGAATTATCATTTTTTCAATTCATAATTTTTTTTAATAATAACTATTATATTACAAAAAAATAGCTTTTGACATTTCCAAATAATGTATTTTAAACAGAGACCCAAAATAACTGTTATAATTCTAAAAAAGTCACCACCCAAATTTATTTAATTATAATATTTCAATAATGCATATATTTTATAAATCATATTGCCCAAAAAAATCACAAAGTTTGGCAAAGATTTTAATTTTTTCAATTTTTATATTTTACTCTATAAATTTCTGTTGTTTTTTTGATTTTTATTTTAAACTTTTTATAAAAGTTACAGAATGATTTTTTTGAAAAAATTAAGCACTAACTTTTATATTTGATAATAAAATAAAAATTGAAAATTGACCTAAATCGAATGCCGGAAGTTGCTGGAATATACATATTTACTCACTTTAAATCACTATTCAATCTTTTATTAACACTAGTTGACATCATCAGGATATTATAATTGTTGAAGTCGTTGGTTCTATGGCTATTGATTTATATTCTTAACTGTTATTTTTTGATAAAGAAAAAAACTCACAAAATAACTTTTATTATTTTTGAAAAAATAAAAATCGTATTTGGATTGTTTTTGTTTGAATTAAAAATAAAAATCAAACAGAGCAAATAAACAGAAAATTAAAAATACTGAAACAAGAAATAATTGTAAAACAATAAGTTTTTTGAATAAAAGTTATAACTGTTACGTCCCTGATTTTAAAACAAAATTAAAAATAAATAAAAAAAGCCGTTTTTTCATTTCTAATAAATTTATGGGCATTTCGGTGCTAGGTTAAAGTAGATTAATGATTCCAGCGAAACCAAAATTCAGTATCTGAATAATTTTAAGTATATTTAATGAACAAGTTAAATAAAAAACTAGTGTTTGCAAAAATTTTGAATTTTTAATGGATAACCGAGTAAAAAAAATAATATGATATATGTAATGATATCTTATTTGATATAATTGGAGATATGCTATGATCGGAAAAATGGTGAATAAAATTATATCGGATAAGAGCTAGATATATTAAATCATATAGAATCTTATCCGGATTTTGACCCGACATAATTATATTATGTCAGGTTAAAAAAAAATATTAAATTATATAATTTCCTATATAACTATTTTTACTCGAGTATGCTATTTTCTTTTTCAAAAATGGGTAATTTTCGGCCGCGATTTGATAAAAAAAAATTAATTCTTCAATTTTGAACCAACTAGATGCAAACTTGGGCTGTAATGAATGAAAATCGACAAATCGTATTTTAAGGAAAAGCATATAAATCTACATACATACAGATATAAATATATAAAATTTAAAAATTGGGATATGTAGAAAAAATTTAAAATTTCAAATTTGCGGTTCAAAATCTTAATTTTTTTTTATATATCCTAACGGACTATCTAAATCATAAAAAAATTACCCGTTTTTTTATATCAATTTTAACGTTCACTAAACTTTATAAATTTTAGGTTTCCCGCAAAAAAAAATGTTTTTACTTATTATTTATTTATATATTATTATTTTACTTATTATATAATTATTATTTTACTTATTATATAATTATTTTTTTAGTTTTCTTGATTTTTTATTTAATTGTAATCCGTAGGTTTTAAATAAGTAGAACTTTCCTTCGTAAATTATTAATTTGTTTTTTCTAATAACAACTTATTACCACTATGTGTATTTATAATCCCAAGTAAAAAAGTTTTGATAAAATCATATATTATCATATAAAATATTGTATAATTATATATTGGAACATATATACGAAGATATAATTATATAAAATTTTACGAAATTATATCCTAAATATATAACTATATCTTGTTATATATTGCACAATATATATTGAAACATATTACAATATCCAATTATACATATGTGACAGCGCATAGAGAAAGGGACCTAAGGGTAAAAAAATCATTTTTTTTTTGTGGACAACATCTGAGCATCGAATGAGACCGATCCCATGCTCTCCTGACCTTAGGTCCCTTTCTATCCTTAGGTACATTTCTATTTTGCGCGTCACATATATAGACCTATATATAGTTACATATGTCTCATATAATTATGTATAATTGTATCGAATTATATACCATTATATCTAGTTGGATGTGATTATATTATAATGGATACATTTGAATGAGGACAAAATCCGGATAAAATTGTATCAAACCGTATCTTATTTCATCAAATTAGATATAATTGTGTAAAATTAGATCCAATATGATCATAATACGATCTAATTTGATACAATAAGATGTTCTCATTTTTCGGATATAATTATATTAAATATCAAAAGTCATATAATTTTTTTTAGTAGGGAAGTTATAAAATTAAGGTTTTCCGTTTCTTTAAATTGTGAGATTACCAAAAATCATATATATAACGATTTTACTACTTTAATAAAGACATCTACTTGAAAATTTATTTATTTGTACACCACATTAAAATCAAGCTTGTGTTTTAATTGTTTTTTTGTTTTTCTAAAACCATTATTATTATAATTTTGGTGGTACCTTAAAATTTAGCACTTTCCAACTTTGTTCAAACACAGGTGTGTGTGAAAAGTGTATAAAATTTTTCAATTTGCGGTTAAAAAACCATTTTTTTAAATTATTTTAAAGAGCTCCAAGATATCCTAAAATCACAAATAAAAAAATACCCGTTCTTCCATTTTTTTTTTGTTTTACTCTAGCAATCTTAAGCAATTTTGTGATTTCCAGTCAAAAAATGTCCAAATATTATGCTATAAAAAATTTTTACTCGAAATAATTTCTGCTTATTGGGAATATAGTAAATAACAAAACTACCGAGTTTTGAAACATTATCTTTAAAAATGAATTTTTGCCAATTTTTTTTTTGTAAAGCAGTTAAAATTAGATTTTCGTTTAACTATTTTAGCTCAAAGTTTTTTTGAATTTAGCGCCCTCTGTTGTTAGAAAAAATAGGAGATACTGAATTCGTCTTTCATATTTATTTAGGGTATTATGTCACCTCTTAAAAAATGTATAAGTCAGTAATGTTCCGCACACATTTTTTCTTTAATTTTGCCTATGGGACAAAGCACTGTGCGTCGGCTGTAGGATTTCAACATTGCCTATTCCTATATTACAAATCGTCGACCGGCCTGCAAAATGTCACATGTGTTTTTTAATAGATTTTCAGGAAAGCGAAAAAACTGTTACAAAATCTACTTTTAAGATATTTTATTGGCATCATATGTCTTAATGATGATTTTACTAAATGAGGTCGTGTGAGAACCTGTCACAGAACTGACGCAAAAGAACCTGTCACCGGACTGACGAACAAGATCTTCAATTACACTGCAAGACAAAATCTTGACTTTTATAAATTAATAGAGCTCTGACCATCAATTCTATATATTTCGGACATGCTGAATAAAATGGCGTACTTTATTTTTCGATCAATGGTACAGATTTTTCGCTAAATGTGTTTAAAGTTTGGCGGTTGTCCATTCAGTTTTTTGTACAAAATTTTTTAAATTCAATTTATATGAATTATTTGGTTTTAAAATGTAAGCACAGAACCTGTGGCCATATTTACGATAAAATTCGATGTGCTTATCTTGATATTTAAACCACTAATTAGCGTTTTATATAGGTTTTTATAGTTTTTGCTATTTCAGCGACTTTAGTCGCCGAATCTACAATCGATGTAATTCCTTAGTAAGGAAGCAATTAAAAGGAAAATATTTCAATAAATAAAATGTATTCATCTATAGCGGCCTATACGTTAAAATCGCGATTTTTCAAAAATTTTGTATGGCAGCATAGCTTTCCAAGATGTCCTCAAAGTTCAACTTTTAGTATAATATGGGGTCACCTCCAAAAACAGTTGTTGCTAAATTTCAAGCGAAACAGTTTCCATTTGCAAAAGTTATCGCAATAAATACATTTTTATTCTAAGGTTAGTATCATACTACAAACACTTTAGTAAATTAAAATGTCTTAATAATATATCCTCTCGCTTACAAAAAAGTGCGAACAACGATTTACCAGCATGGTTACCCATAGCGAAAGAATAAGCGGTTACCCAAAAGTTAGGAAATAAGTGTTTATCCAGGAGTTAGAGAATAAGTGGCTAATCTACATTATAAAATAATTTGTTGCACAACTTTGTAGATAAAAATGCATAATTCTTTAAATAAATAAATCCAAAAATAAATAAGAACATTTAAAAAATTTTAGCTTTTAAAATCTTTAGATCTTTAGCTGTAAAAATTCAAAATTCACAATTTAGTTGTAAGAACTTTTAAAATCAATAAAAATTAAAATAGAAAACACTATCAAGTCGGCAGTTATTTAATCAATTTCCAGTAAGTAATTATTTTAATAGCTTATATAAATTATTCTAAGTAAGTCATTATTTTGTGTTTTAATGTAATGCAAAGGACCTATCATTACTTAGTAATAACTATATACGGTAATGACCAGTCATTACAATGTTTCTGCTAGGTACTTTCGTTTATTCCCCTTGAAAAAGAATTAATCCCAGTGTTGCCACTTTTTGAATAATTATTCAAAAACGGGACTGTGTACACATTCGTTGGATAATTTTTGAATAATGACATTTTTGTGTAGTTTTTGTGTAATTTCTCTTTTAATAGAAATTTCCGTAAATTTTTAAAAGTTAATAAAAATTAGTCGATAGTTGACGAAACGAGTTTGTCTGTGAAACATTTACCACAAATCTCCAATTTTTGGTGAATTACTTTTGTAATTTTTTTCAGCACTAAACCCAATTTAGAAGAATTAAATAATGGTGCTATTTATTCTTTTTTCGTTTTGTTTAAAACACCGTCTTTTGTTTATTTTTTGCGAAAATAATTGTCAAGCTTCGTTTAAAAATTCTCTTGGTTTGCAAGACCATTTAAAAATGCAGTGAAAGAGTGGGAAAATTTGAGTTTGTTATGATTGTTACTTTCTAATCACTGATATTTTTTTTGCTGTAGTTAACATGATACTGGGCTTTGACGAGTCAAAATTTTTATTAACGCAACAAGTTGGAGCAGAATCAAAATATTTTAGAGTTCTGTAAATCCAACATATTCCAGATTTCAACAGAATAGTATGATATTAAAAAAAGAATATCGGGAACTTTTTGTGAAAATGTTATATTTTTATTTTCCAAAAGAAAATTTGTTGATGTACATACTGCAAAGAAATGTCATGCCTTGCTATCAGTAATTTAAAAATTAACCCTCTAACCGGCCTAAGCTTTTTTGCAAAGAAATGTATACCATGTTTTCCTCACGAAAAATAAACAATAAGTTCTTCTACAATAGTTTCTTTCGTTGCCTACTTTAGGCGATATGGGCCAAAATAGCTTAAGGGTGAATCTCGAAAACCAGCGCATAAAAGTTAATAGGATTAAGCATAAATTATTCCTCTTACCAAGATGTAATTGCAATAAAAAAATTACATTTTTTGTGCTGTTACTTAAGAGGATATAGCGATTTTCGTCTTTCGAGAAATGCGAAATTGAGCGAAAACGCACCACAACTTCAATATATATTATTCAAACTTATAAGCTTTGCTACTTATACCAAATATATTCTTTTTACCAAATTTCAGTAAAATCCGATGTCGATGTCCTTTAAAGGTATTCTTATGGAATCCTGTGTATCCTTGGACCAAAGTAAGAAATTTTTTGAATAGCCGAAGCTTCAATCTTACTTTGTGGTCATTATCAATTGTTTTAGTCGATTTAAATATGTTTTTAAGACATTTGAAAATTGTGATTGTTTTAAAATATTTAATTTTCGAAATTTTACGAAATTTTATTTTCGACACTTTCTCGATTCCAAAACGTGCACTGTATACAAAAAAATTCTTCACAAAAAATTTTATAAATTTTGTTTTCTGTTGAAAAAGCATAATTTCTCATTTTAAAGTACTCGTTTGGCGCATTTCTGGTCAATTTAATATACCCCGCCTGGAGGCGGGCTTGCCGGTTAGAGGGTTAAAGAAAACAAGCAAAATTTCACAAACATGGAATTTTTACAATTTTTGCTGTCTTGCCGACATTTAAAGCTAGGATTAAAGAGAACTTATGTCATCACATTAGGAACGCCTTGGACAATCTACTCCAGCTTTTTCTTATTAAAACTCGGCTTTGAACTCAGAGGAAAATTGGTTAAATTTAAATGAAAATGGTTGAAATTTGAGGGGTATGGAAGAGAATAATTATCAAGTAGGTTATATTTTTGCATGCAACGCATCTGAATGAAGTAGCCTTTCTGAAAAACATAAATACTACCATTTTTTTAATATTCAAATTTAAAAGCACGCCATTTTAAGCCTTAAAAAAGTTATTGCATTGAAATTCCCTTTAGTTAATAGAATAATTTGTAATAATATTTTCCAGAAAAATTGGCCTGGATTTGCTTTTGTAGAAGAGAAAAACCCGGACCAGGGTATTGCAAAAACGCAAAATTTTAGTTATAGAATGCAAATAACTTTTACACTTTACAGGTGACAAAAATGCTGTCTTTAAAAATCAGTTTATAAATAGGAAAATAGCAAAACTTTGGAGTCGAAATTTACAGTGTGAAATTTCATATGAGTCCAAAATACTTTTATTCTTCCCCACTATGCTCAGGAGAGTTTATTTTGAAATAATATAAAAAATTACAATGTTTTGTGTAATTTCATAAGATTTTGGATAATTTTTGACCTACACCTGTGTAATTTTTTGTTTTACTGGTGGCAACACTGATTAATCCCCTGTTTTTATAAAGCGAAAGGAAATATTCTTCCAGAGAAAAATATACACATTCCTCTGACGGAATTATTCCGCTCGCTTTATAAAAACAGGGGGTAAGTTTTGGCAATTCTTTCGCATTTTTTTATTTAATTTTAAATTTTTTTACTAAAAAGGTAAAAAACCAAACCCAATATGTTTTATAATTTTATTTGTCTCTGTTAAGAGTTTGTATCTTACTTTAACTTATAGCAATTATTATTTCTTTCTGTGTATTATAACAATTGTAATGAGGAATAAATTTGGCATTAAAACATGGATTTTCTAATGTCTTTTAAAAACGAAAAAACAAGCCATCTCCAACTGTCATTAAAAGTGTAAACCCATTCATCATTAGATAATTTAACACACAGCAAAACAATCATTACAATTTTAAATGGGATTTTTAATTTCAGCTGTTGGAAATGAGCAACCAAGACATCATATCATCACTGTAAATTAGACAACTAAAGCGGTAACCACAATTGACTTAACTTTTGTTAATTCAGTGTCGAAAGTCAACAAAATTTGGCATAAGTTTGATTAAAAATACAACATACCCATATTTAACTTAAAAGATTTTTGTAATTACATTTTTGTTTGCAAAACTTTTTATTTTAGTTCAATATGTGTTATTTGTAGTTTTCTTCAATTATTTTAAATTTGGTTTTAAAATGGTTTTATTTGTTTAAGTTAGGTACTCCAAATTTCGACTGGAAATTATTTACATTAATAAAGATGAAACTTATCAAAAATTAACGTAAGCTAAATATGGCTACTTCAATGGAATCGCTCTTTTTCTTAATTCTAAATCGCTTAATATAGTTGGGCCTTAAAATACAAAGTATCTTTTCATGTGATGGCGTATAATATTTTAATGTTTTTCTGAGTATTTTTTTTTTGTTTTGGTCAACGTTCAACATTACTTCATATTTCAAACAATTATCAAATAGTCTGAATTAAAAGCTATGGCTGAAATTAGTTTCTGTTCCCATCACAACCATTGCTGATGGTTTCCCTCCCCTTAGGATTTTCTCGGTTTATACTAAATATTTGTCATTAAGTGCTTCTGTCGGTTGATATTATTATTCTCGCTTCATTTAATGAATTAAATAAAGTTTATGCAGATACTATCGTTTTCGTTTTGATTTGTTATGGTTTGATTTTTTAAGGTGATGAGCGCGCGCTTTAGTGCCAACAGTTATACTTGAGTTTTGTTTCTTATTCACACTGAAATCTAATAATATCAGCAACATTTTGGTAATATGTAGCTAGGTATTACTATTACCTAGTAATACACCTCTTACCCTTGCATTACTTCATACTACAGAATCGTTAAATAACAGTTTGTTAATTTTTCGTTTTATTCTGACAACACCGTTATTTAATTTATCTTCACTTTCAAATAAATTGTTAGTGACTCATAAACGTAGTAGTCGATTGACTCGTTAATCACAGGATAATAATGTTTGTTGTAAAGATTTTATCAATAAAAATAATTTATTGTATAATAAACCGAAACATGATAAAAACAATTTGTGTAAAACAATATGTCTGTTTGTTTACATGCTAGTTTTTACTATTTTTACTAGTTTTTTTCCCATAAATTCGTCCTTACCGTGAAATGGGCAAAGTTTTTAATTCAGTGACTTCTTCTTAACATACTACTTTTAATACCATTTTCTTTTATTTGACTTGAAAATAAAATCAATTTTGGTAATTCTTCGGCACTTTCTAAGTTTACTAGTTTTTACTAGAAATGAGCTAAAATTTTAAACACAGACCGAAAATTATGTATAGTCATATATTGTTTTATCTTAAAGTGTATGGATATATATATTGTCTTTTATAAAATTAGATATCAATCATATATGCTATACTTAATAAGATATGGTAGATCTATTGCATATACACAGAAAGAATTTACAAAATTCTAATTAAATTTTTAAACACCTTTCTCATACCAAATTTGTAAATACAAAAAAAAAATACAAAAAAAATTTAGCTGTTTTTTAGTTTGTGCACATCATACTTCCGTTCAGTGGATTCTGGCTTCCGAATAGCTGTAACTTTTAATCTGAGACTGCCAACTACCAAGTGGTGGACTGAGAAGCAGTCCGCTCCGCTTTTGCATCGTACGTCAAGAAGACTTCTGCGCCATGATCTACTTACGGCAATATGGTCAATTTGGTTCTCGGTAGTTTTGTTAGGCGATACCCACGTCACTTTGTGACAGGTTTTGTAGGGAAATATAGAGCCTCCTATAACAAGGTTGTAATTGTTGCAGATTTCGGTGAAAAACTCTCCATTTTGAGTCATACTGCCTATGGCATGCCGTCCCATTATTTTTCGCGTCCGGTGTTATCTGGACCAAGCTCAGCTTTGAAGTCGCTCATGAGAATAACAATATCGCCGCGGGGTATTGCGGACAGCACTCTATTTAGTTGACGGTAAAATTTTTCCTTCTCCGTAGGTTCAGATGTTTCTGTTGGTGCATAACATTGCACGCATGTGAAGTTTCTAGCCCTAGTTCGAAATCGTGCTGTAATTATCCTATCACCGAAGGGCCTCCAGTTGGTCAGCGCATTACGAGCTTCTTTGGATAAAAGTAGTCCGACTCCACCAGATTTTGGCTGGTTCGGTGGCTTGCCGGAGTATAAAAGGGTGAGTGTTTCGGAGGTATTGAATTCTCATGCTTCTAGCCATCTTGTTTCACACAGTCCTAAGAGTAGCAGGTTGTACTTGACAAATTCCTTGCATGCTAGGGCCAGTTTGGGTGTATCAAGGAGTGTGCGAACGTTCCATGTTCCGATTCGTTTAATTTTTTTAATGCTTAAGGTCGTCATCGTGGGGATCCATTTGTTTCAATTGTTTGTTGTGGTTTCGGTAATCAGTTTGTATTTAGGAGCAAGTGACTGATTGGGCCTCTCGTCCGATCCTAGTGTTGGGGCTGCCAACAACCTCTAGGCAGGATAGCTGATAAACAGTAAGATAAAAAACTGAGCTTCAGTGACTGATTGTGTTCTGATTGTCACCTACTTCCTGAGATGCATCGGTGTTAGCATGCCATTCAGGTTACTCAGTTGTGCCCCTTCTCACTTTAGCTGCCGACAGAATGGTATCTGTCCGACATTACCAGGTACTTGGTATGAGACCGGAAGTATTGAGCTGCTTGGGAATTTCAGAACAGAGGAATCGCTTCTTGTCACCCCCAAGTGGATGACAGGCGGAGAGCTTTCCACCTCTGATAAAAAACTTACCAAAAAAGTTTTGTTTAGAGGTTGTACATCGCAATTGAAGTTGCGACGTTATACTTGTTATATTATTTTTAATTAATAAAAAATAATGGCAAAAATGACAAAAATTAAATATAATTATTATTATCCCGACATACCTTCGAAATCTAGCATATTTTTAGATGTACATTATGAAATTAAATTTAAAATCGGAGTCGCGGAATTCGCGAAATTTGAAAATTTCATACAAAAAATTTTCAATTTTGATCAGGATGTTTTCTTATAAAGGGTGGTCCAACCAAAACGCATGATGTTAAACGTAAATAAAATAAAAAGTTTTCAGAGAATAATCTTAATATTTTTTATTATGATAGAAGGATCTAAGACAATTATGTGTGAAACATAATATCGGGTAAATGCTCGCCACGGCTTCCGTGGTATACCTCTATCCGATGGTCCATATTTTCAATGACTCTGAGACATAAT
Organism: Leucophora obtusa; assembly: GCA_949987735.1. Taxonomy (NCBI): domain Eukaryota; kingdom Metazoa; phylum Arthropoda; class Insecta; order Diptera; family Anthomyiidae; genus Leucophora; species Leucophora obtusa. The sequence continues at coordinate 203,624,147 of OX465295.1, read as the reverse complement.
TAATGTGTCGAATTATCTCATCCTTTAGCTCTTGAATTATTCTTGGCTTATTGACGTACACTTTATCTTTTAAATATCCCCAAAGAAAGAAGTCCAACGGTGTCAAATCACATGATCGTGACGGCCAATTAACATCGCCACGGCGTGAGATAACACGGCCCTTGAATTTTTTGCGCAAAAGAGCCATTGTTTCGTTGGTTATGTGCCAAGTGGCACCATCTTGTTGGAGGAACATATCGTCCATGTCCATATCCTCAATTTCTGGCCACAAGAAGTCCGTTATCATCTCACGATAGCGAACACCGACGACGAGTCGAGGTTGACGGCTCTTCTGCCACACTACCGCGAACAACAGACCCGGTTTGCTGAAATTTGCGCATAATTCTCGCGAATGTGAACACATTTGGTCGATTATGCACGAAATGCATTTTGATTTGAACGCCCATTTTCGTAAAAGGCTTCAACAATCTTAACGCGCTGCTCAATGTGTACCTCTCCATGGTTGAATTTGTCAAACACTGAAACAAAGAAATGTGAAATTAAGTTGGGCAAAGAAATTGACGTTAAGGTGTGACTCACAATTAACATCGTGCATTATGGTTAGATCACCCTTTATTTACCACTATGAAAATTTCTTGTCGCATTAATGTATATTTATGGAGTGTCCTATTATTTGACATAGCATTTTTGGTAGCAATAAAATTATAGCTAGCAAAATATAAGCGAAATATAAAAAAAGTCAAATTTTAAGTTAACCCTACGGGGAATGAGGAGTCAATTTCCCTCCAAGGATCTATCCCGTAATCAGTCAACCGAACGCATATTACTAAATTAGTACAAATATGAACCAAAGAGAATGAATTAATATTCTAAGTATTTTCTGATTCGTTAATTTTAATGTTGCTTTTAAGAAGCTTGACCGATACCAAAATATAAAACAAAATTCGCGGCATATTTTTAATAATATTTTTTTATTTATTTTACTCTTTTATTTATTTTGAACTTTATTTTTTTAGGATTTGCTTATTTTAGCTCTTATTTTAAATTTGTATAATTTTTTGCTAAGAAATTTTAAGTTTTCTATTTTTAAAGTTTTTTAATGTTAAAGCTGTTTTAGTTTTAACAATTGGTATTTCATTTCATACTTGGGACTAGTTAATTGAATGGACCAATTAATTGATGATTTCATTGGCATTACAATTGGCCAATGCCAATGAAATTTTTTGGCATTTCAATTGATCAGTGCCAATGAAGTTTTTTCAATTGGCTTTGTTCAATGCCTAAATGCCCAATTTTAATTGACGAAAAAAGTTTTGATAAAAGAACAAATTAAGAGAAAAAAATTTTAAATTCGCATATTTCTTATTTTATATTCGCTATTTCGTCAAGTTTACATTACTAGAGGTTGATCCATCTAGACTGACCACTGTTAAGGGGGGTATCGACTGGATGGAGCATTCTTTCAATAAAAAATTCGAAGAAATTAAATTTCCACATGTTTTTTGTAAAATATGTTTTAGTCCCAAAGTAATACTCTATGTGGTAAATTTGTGTGTAACACTTTTTTTTTGCATTTCTATTAACTTGTTTTTATTAGAAATCGTATATCCTATAACAGGGCAGAATAAAAAGATAAAAACTACATCAAAAGATGTAAGAATTGGTCGCAGTTTTCAAAGAAAAGCCAATGACGATTCCTTGATGGATGTTGAAGACACGTCATATGGGGCAGGTGCTGATGATGGCTTAATATAAATTATAAAAGAAATCAATATATATAAAAATGGGGAAAAAATACGAAATAAATTAAAAAATATACAAAATTATAGCATTTCTACAAAATAATATGAGTAGCATTAGGTATAATAATATATCTACCTTCATTTTCAAGACTATTAGGTTTAATATACCAAAAACCCATTAACCGATTCGTCCAAAATTTGGTGGACATATAGTAAGCTAGGAGATATAACTTTCCTTCATTCACAATTTTTTGAAATTTTGCTGTTTTCTTAGCTTAGAATTAACTTTAGACTTCAAACGCGTTTTTCTCACAACCATGAGTTCAAAATCGGCTGCCACTGTATAGCCAAGATGGATTAACCGATTTCGATCGGATTTTTTTCTTTCGTAGTCAACGAAAAACTGTAGTTCTTATCGTGGCCCTTTTTTAGATTTCGGTCAAATAAATTTTATATTCCCAAGTAAAATTGTTTTTTCTTGCCTTTTTTGGATTTTTAAAGTTTGTGTGGCAACTTTGTAAAAAAAAAAATTTTAAAAGTAAAAATCGGGCCACGATAAGGACTAGAGAATTTATCTGGTATTATGAATCACTTTACATTTTTATTATCCAATTATTACAGTGGCGGCCGATTTTGACTTTTTAAAAAACGGCTAATAATAAAGTGGCAACCCTGGCGATTTTGGTTGGAGAAATTTAAAACTAATATTTTTTGAAAAGCAGTATACTTGATACAACTTGATAAAATAGAGAATATTTAGTAAAATTCAAATACTTTTTATAAATTGATATTAATTATAAATTAAAAAACTTAAAAATAACATAGTGAAATTTAAATTGCACAAACATATATATTAAAATAACCATTATAAAATTGAAAAATTTAACTCATTTTAAACAAAATGTATCCGAAGTTTTAAAGTTGGCGCTTTTTCGTTCCCTCCCGATTTTTTAAAATGGCCCATATCTCGAAAACTAAGACAGATAAAGCAAAATTTATGAAAATTTCGACTTCCCCTAACCGTACAATACCCCGACGAAAAGGGTATTTCTATCCAAAAATGGACCATGGCGGGGCCTTGGACTCTCGGAAATTTTTAATAAAATTTCCACTTCCTAAAATGGCCCATATCTAGAAAACTAAGCGAGATAGAGCAAAACGGATAAAATATTTGCTCCATGGGAGTGCCCTTATATGCCCACACATAATATGGACTAGGCCCGGGGAGGGTCCCGAGACCCTAAATTTGTACAAATCTACGACTCAGTATAATTAGAGATAAAACTGTAGTTTTAGAAATTTTTTACTTAAATTTAGATTTGTTCAATTTAACAAAAGAATTTGTTAAAATCAACTAATTTTATGTTAAGCCAAAAAACAGGAATAAATTTTGTTAAAGTAACAAATTTTTCTGTCCAGCCAACAGAAGTATATGGAAGTGTGTACAATAAAAGTTTACGCATTTTTTGTTTATATTTACCGAATTTTCGTAAAATTAAACAAAACTTTACCCATTTTATGTGTGTAGGATATAAATTCTAGGCGGTATTAGATACTTTAAAAATTTAATTTCTTTTATATTTTTGTAATAAAAATGTGCGAGTTAACCGATTATAAATTTTTTTTGAAAAAATGTGGTAATTTTTGACAATTTTTAAAATTATCGAATGGCAATCCTGACATCAAGATTTTTAAAAATGTAGTAGTATTTTAATAAAAACCAGCCATTGGCCCTAGAATTTTAAAGTTAGATTTAGTTTAAGAAATATTTCCGAAAACCTTTTTGCACTCATGCAAATAAGTCCTTAAAAATAGCACAAAAAGTTACTAAAAATTTGTTAAAAATGACGCTGCAGAAAAAACTGCAAATATTAGCAGAATCAGTTTACTAAATATTAATAAAATGAAAACAGCAAAAAAAAAAACTGTTAGACTTACAGAATTTTAGTAATATTTGAGTTAAATTTTTGTTAATTGCAAATAACAATTTAACTTGCTGAAATCAGCAAAAAAATTGCTAAATAATAGTAGAATGAAAATAGCAAAAAAAAAAAACTGTTAAATCTGCAAAATTTTTGCTAAAATTTTCTGAAATTAACAAAACTTTTGCATATTACTAGTGGACTGAAAAAAGGTAAAAAAGGAGCAAATGAAATGAAAATTAATAAATAAAAAATAAATGTGTATTTAAAAACATACTTGGGACCAGTTTATTGAATGTGTCAATTAATTGAAATTTTTTCAATTGCCATTGTTCAATGCCTAAATGCCCATTTATAATTGATGAAAGAAGTATTTGTTTTCATGTTTTAATAAAAGAATAAATTAAGAAAAAAAATTAAAAATTCGCGTATTTCTTATATTTACACCCTACACCACTACGTGGAGAGAGTATTACAAGTTTGTGCTGATGTTTGTCACACCAAAATATATTGTTTATACGCTGCAGGTCGCAAATATTAAGATATTTTGATGAAATTTGGTACACAGACCTATGTTGGCCCAAGGACGAAGCCTATTGATTTTGGGTAACATCGGTCCATGTTTAGACCTAGTGCCCATATAAGGGTCCCCCCAAAATTATATTGTTTTTACGCTGCAGGTCGCAAATATTAAGATATTTTGATGACATTTGGTACACCGACCTATGTCGGCCCAAGGACGAAGCCTATAGAATCGGTCCATATTTGGACCTATCGCCCATATGAGCTATATTTACGATTTTCTCTTCTTTTATAATTTTATAGAAAATTTTGATACAAGTCCCATTTTAACCCATTCGAATTTCGGATCCAAACATTAGTTGGCTCTTAACCAGACTGGTGTAGGGTATTGTATAGTCGGCATGCCCGACTTTAACCTTTTTACTCGTTTTTTTATATTACAATGCTTTTTCTTCAATTATGTGTATATTTCATTACCATTGTTTTCATCAATGCAAATTGAAAAAAATTTCATTGGCATTGAATGGTGATAAAATTTGTTGGCATTGACATTGAGATAAAGTATGAAATGCCAATGAAAATTTCACAAGAATGATTTTTTTGTAAAAGTGGCAATATTTATAGACAATAATATGTATAAATAATATGAGAAATTCGGAAGCGGTAAAAATGAGTAAAACTGATTAGAGCTTCTTTTCTGCTTCGTTTACTGCTTCTGAGGATTTATAGCTTGCAGTAGTATGTTAAAAAAGGCAATAGAGTTTTGTTTACCACACTTTATCGCTCTAACAAAGCACGAAAGAATGACAATGACATCCGAATTTACTAGCTAAAAGCTGTGATTTCATGCTATTATTTCGAGCTATGATAGAAGCGCATATCGGATATCGAAACAAGTGATTTCACGCGAGCTATCTCGAACAAAAATCATGCCTTATATCAGCAGTAATGCAAGCGCTACACTATTTTCTTTCCCTGACGAACCTGCTTCCAAGCAAGCAATATTTTTTGCTTGGTTCTTTTGATTTTCATTGTTTGCTGATCGGATATGTACTTCCGAATTTATGTGAGTTTCCATTTTCACCTCTAAAGCTTCACCTACAGGAAAGAAGGTGTGGCCGATTAAAAATATCGTATTCTTTAAATAAGCTTAAAAAGTACAATATTGGGCGAAAAAAATTAGGGTCATCCCCGTAAACTCCACTTGCTCCCCAGAGATACTTTTAATCACAATTTTCATATTAAAATGGTTCGTCCAAAATAAACCTTGATCTTTGATAATTAATGTATTACGATAAATAGAAACTTATCTCATAAATTTTAATAATTTAGTTATTTTATGAGTAGGAGAAATTTTCAACCATTTCAATTTAGCTTTATTTAAAAACTCTGCATTATTTTTGGCGAGTTAAAAATATGCAGTAATTTTTATGAGTCATTTAACATACTATTTATAAGCGCTCCAAAACTGGTGGTTTAGTTTACAAAAAATTTGTAAAATTAGCAAATCTTCTGTTAAAAATTAGTAACTAAAGTTCGGCAAAATACTGTTAAGTTACCAAATTTATTGTTAAAAATTAGTAACTGAATTCAGCAAAAACAAATTGTAAAAAAATGTGTAAGTTAGTAATGTGGAGGTAGCAAAAAAATTAACTAAAAATTAAATTTTAACTAAAAATTAGTTAAAAATTTGTTAAGTTGAAGTACTAACAGTTTTATTAACTTTTCCACAAACTTTTTTCTATTAGTGTAGATTTGAAAATTGTAAAAATTTTCCACCAAAATAAAAATTTGTAACGCAAAAATGAAAAGGGCGAAAAAAGGTAATTAACATACTCCAAACTCCCTCCCCAAAATCCTTCCCTATATCGATGCCTCGGCACAGAGTACAATAACTTTGTGACGAAATTCCTTTAACGGTGATTAAATTGCTTCCCGGGATATGCCCCATGGAGTTGGGTTTCGTATAATCAGAATATACAACTTTAATTTTTTGCTTGCTTTATTTAAGTTTAAAGTTTTTGTACACTTATAGAAATAAATCTGAAAAATAGCAGAAAAATTTACTAGAAATTGGTTAAAAATTACCTTGCAGAAAAAACTGCTAAAATTAGCAGATTTTTTTGCTAAATACTAGTAAACTTAGAACAGCAGATATAAAACTGTTAAATTTACAGGCTTTAATTATATTTGAGTTAATTTTTAGTTAATTGAAAATGACAAATTATACTGCAGAATCTGACTGATATATCTACAAACTTTCTGTTATTTTTAAGTTAAATTTAGTTGAATGCATATAGCATTCTATCCAGCTAAAATCAGCAGAAATATTTGCTAAAAAATAGTAAACTGCTGATTTTAGAATGCTCAATTTTTATTTGCATTAGAAAAATAGATAAAAAAACTTCAAAATTTTAAACTTCTTTTTAATTTTTTAGCATAAGAATTATTTATAAAAATTTTTTTGCTGATTTTAGCGGATTAAGTTGCAGTTTTCTTTTAAAAAAATTTAACTCAAATAGAACTGAAATTCTGTATATTCAACAGTTTTATTTTTGCTGTTGCTATTTTACTACTATATAGCTACTAATATATACTAAAATAATCTGCTAATTTAAACTAACTTTTTTAAAGACTTTTTTCTATTACTGTAATCAGGGGTCTCCCATGGTCCTGATGAATGCCAATACCGGTTTTTAATGCAACAGATGGCGCTGACTGCTGTTTTGTTTTTTCTGGCAATACTGTTTCATTTTATTGGGGAGCAGTGTTGCCCAAAAAGTTTTAGCTTATTCCTATTTTAAATGTTTAAATCCCCAATGTTATACCCAATTCATTTTATTTAAACAAAAACTCAAAAGAAAAATAGGAGCTAAGTTAGCATCGCTCTTAAGTTCAGAAAATTACTAAGAAGTGAGTGAGCAAATTAAATATCATTGAATATATTACGAAGAAATATTTACGTTTTCACTCGAACTTTAAAGGCATCAACTCTTTGTTAAAATTGTGAAATTAAAAAAAAATGTATTATACGAAAGACAAATCACAATTAAGCTGAAATGTCACTGTTACAAAATAAAAGTCGTATATTAAATTTTCGAGAGAAAAAATTCTGCACAATTTTCATACGAAGTTCATTATGGTGAAAAATCTTTTTTTTCTAAAATTTGTATGGAATTTGACAAGTAAATACGAGTAGTTTTCAAAAACTAATACTTTTGGGATAAGTGTAAATGTAGTGTTTAAGTACTAGGGCTCGTAAATTCTTTTGAACATTAAGTTTGCATAAGTCGAGTTTACACGATTCAGAATGTACATAAGAGGTTATATGAAAACCCCTGGTACTTTTTGAGCATACACAAAATTTATTTTTTCTCAGTCCTTTGCATGTAACAATTTCAGTATTTGGAAAATAAAAAATTTTTGATTAATTATTGAGCTTGGTTTCTTTTCGTTATTTCAAGATTTATAAATATTTGGAGAACATTTTTTCAGTAATTCAAGTATTTTGTAGAAATTTTGAAATTCTTTAACAGACGTAATTTGATCGACTTTAATTTGAAATAATACGCATATAATTTATACCAAAATTCTTCTTATTTTGGGTCTAAAACTAAATCTTTTAAAATTTACAAATTTTTTAATCTGTCCCCTGTCCCCAAAACGAAGTCGAAATCCCTAATTTGGGCCCAACTCCCCTTACCTAACAACTCTGTAAAACCTTGACAAAATTTCCCAAAATAAAATCCTCCTTTGACAAAATTTCGCACATGCTAGCGACATCTACAGTTTGTTTAAAAAATTATCGATGTTGCATCTCTATATTATATGTCTCTGACTGTAATTCTATCTGTCAAAACTAATTATATCTGGTAGATCTCTTTTTTTTTTACATAGGAAATCGTAAAAAAAATAGGCAGAAGTGTCTTTATTGAATATAAATTACTGGTATGATTTTCGTTACGGGTCTCATAGGATTGCAGATTCGTTAACATCATCTTTTTAACTCAAAAACAACTCACAAGAAAATCATCCCAATGTGTTCTTGCCCATCTTAATTTGTGCACGAATTCGATATTTTGAGCATTGAATTTCTAATTTTATGTAATTTAATGCATATTATCGCCTTAACTTAACTAAAAACGCCGTCGTTGCTTATTTTGCGTGCAAAATACATGGTTTAAATTTCAGTGCAAAGAAAAATGCATGCATTTTGGGCTTAAACTGACTTATAAATCTTTCGAAATAAACGGTTTATAAGAAAGTGACAAAAATAACACTGCATGACACTCAAAAAATTAATGGAAATCTGACCATTATTCGGCGAATAAAGTCGCTGAAATAGCAAAAACCATAAAAACCTATATAAAACGATAAGTAGGGGTTTAAATATCAAGATTAGCACATCACATTTATATCGTAAATTACACTTTAACACAAAAAAATTCATACTAATTGAATTTGAAAAGTTTTTTTTTTATAAAAAACTGAATGGACAACCGCCGAAGTTTGAAGACATATAGTGAAAAATCTGACCCATTGATCGAAAAATAAAGTACACCATTGTAATCAGCATGCCCGAAATATATAGAATTTATGGTCAGAGCACTATGAATTTTTAAAGGTCAAGATTTTGTCATGCAGTGTAATTGGATTATTTTATCCCCTTATGCAATAAAAAAAGACCTTATACTTAGTCTAACAGGAATAAAAGAGGAAGTGACGAATGCATGAGTAACATCTCATCCAAAAACTGTATACCTACTTGTTGGAAACAAAATTATGAAAAAATAAACTTGGTAGTGATAGAAAACTTTCTTTTTCACGAACTGTCAAAAAATTATATTAACAAAAAAAAGTTTATATACAACAAATACAAAAATTCAGTTGGTACTAACTTTTATAGTTCTTCTAATTACAACTTGAAACTCACGTTTTTCTATTAATTAATTTAAGTACACACCAAACGTTGATGATGTTCTTTTATTATTACATGTAATTTTTATGTCGTCCTTTCTAAAGTTGGTTGTTCTTATTCATTAAATGCGCCGACATAATTATTAATATTTCTTCAAAAAGTCAACAAACATAATTATAGCCAAAAAAAAAAAAATAAAAACATAAACAATATCGTCATTCAAAAGCCATTAATGGTCTCATTAATTCCGTTTTGTATTACTTTAAGCTTTGGTGTTATGTTTCACATTTCATAAATTAAAACGACTAAGAAATATTAAATTCAGCTGTACCGAATCTTTCGATACACTGCACAGAGAGAATTTAGCTAGACGAGTTTTAATGAAACTTTTTAGTAAACTAATGAAGTTTTCTTCACAAAGTAAATGGAAATTTCTTACATTTTTAATGAAACTTTTTCATAGAGTGTATGAAACTTCGATAAAGGAAATGAAAATTTTCATTAATTCAAAAAAATTTCATTTCATTTATTCAATAATAGGTTTCAGTGTACGAGTTCCAGTGAAACTTCATTGGTTTTATGCAAAAATTCATTAATATCATGCAGGTAAATCTCTCAGTGTGCTTGTATTAACCGTCAAATACTATATACAATGTAACGTATGTTTATGTATATGTATATATGGTCGTAAAAATGTAAAACAAATTATGCAAAAATATTAGTGTTCAAAAAATTATTAAAAAAGTCGCATCAGGGTATGCCGACTATTTATATGATTCCCTACACCAGTCTTTAATGGACGGAAATAAACCTGTGCCTAAATGTGTCCATAAATTGCAGTTTTACACTCAGAATAAGAAAGTTCTTTTCTAATATTGAACTTAAGTCCTAAAATTTAAAATAAAATTTCTTACTTTATAAATATTTACGGCAAAAATCGCTATTAGTTCTGACTGAAAAACTGTCCTTAAAAATATTGATTCGGGTAGGCAAGAGTAAAAAAGTTAATATATGTATGCACAGCGCATACTCCACATTTTTTCGATCCACAGTTTACTATGGAGACATTTGGTTAGTATGGGGACTGTTCTCAAAATCTTCTTGGGTTTTGCGAATATTTTGAGGGGCTTTTTTGGCGATGTGAGCCAGGAGTATGCCCTTTGCCCTGGAGTATGCAAACTAACAAAAATTCGGGATTTATCTATTAGTTCTTAGACACCGTCAGCGATACAAAACAGTTTCATGTATTATCTGCAACGATTTTAACAGTTTTTCAAAGTATACATACCAAGGAAAATTTTGTGTTCCAAAGAATCGGTTGTAGAATAGCTACTTTTCTTTTACAACCCCTTCTACTGTCGATTCTAACACCGATTATTTTTGTTTGAAATTATCCTAAAAGCAACCACTTCTATAGCTCCAAAGTGGAACCGGTTGCCCCAGTATCAGTTCTGGATATTTCACAGGAAAATTTTTTAAAATTTTAAAATTTTATAATAAGCTAAATTCAATTAACGAAATTCCTTGTTAATGTTTCGAAAAAGTTAATATGATTTATAAAAAAATTTCATAGTCCAAAATTAATAATTAAAAATTAATTAAAAAAAAAAAAATTATAAAAGATAATTCTCTCAGTATGGAAATTAATACACATTACTAAAACCCGGCCTTATGGTTACAGAAAACTATTGTATTTGAGAATTAAATGTTTAATATAAAAAACAATAACAAAAAAAAAGCTGAATAGGAGAGAAAAACTATGAATTAGCCACAATAGGAGCAAGGCCTTACGTGGGTTAGATGGCTAAGATGTCGAACTCTAGTATAGTTACGTTTGTAATGTGGGAATGCATGGGTTCGATTCCTACAGCCGACAGGTTGTTGAAAAAATTATCATATAGAGACAATCTGACAATAAAATATAAACAATAATACAATTTAATGGAAAATCACTGATGACACCTGTCCAAAAAAAAGGTAGAAACTAGATCTAGTCTGATTTGCAGATTACTAATGTGTTTATAACTTTGAAAAAATGTTTATTCTTCTTCTTGTTAACCTCAAACCTACATAAAATTCTAATTATATGAACATTTTTAAAAATGAATGAAATGACGAAGTTTTATGAAAAAATTGACAAAAGTAAATACTATAGAACAATTTCAGATATAAAGAACATTTTCATTAAATTTATGAAGATCTAATTTATGAAATTCAAATTTTAATTTTAATTCGAATTTTATGAAAGAAAAGTTATGAAAAATTTCATAATATTATTTATGTACACAATGAAATCCTTCATTGGTTCTACGAAAAAAAATTCTATGAAATGATATCGTTAATATCATGAAGGATAATTCTTTCAGTGTAGAGCGCAATTAAAGATTTCTGTATTGCAAAAAGTGTATTGATTGTTTCACAACCTTTTTAAAACGCATTCATGCAGGCCTTTACTGATACATATTTAAATAGGAAATTTTCGTTTTTAATTTTTTCTGTGTAGTAATCAATACTATTTTTATTTTTTCATTTTGGAAGAATTTTAAACTTATTTCATTTGTATTATGCTAATATTTAGGTATATAAGTAATTGCAAATTCAGATTTTTCTTTTGACTAAATATGTAAAAAAAAATATAATTTTTCATTCCCCTTTTTACTAAATGAATTCAGAAAAATTCATTCCAAATAGAATTAATTCATATACTTTAAATCTTTTGTGAATTAAGATATCGAACTAATTGCATAAGAATGCTATTTCAGAATGAAATTTAATTCAAATTACATTTATTTTTGAAAAGTGAATTAAAGAATTTATTCTTTTAAACCTTTGGCAGTTAGTTATCGAGTTCTAATTTCCGGATTGGTAGGATTCATTCCAAAATTATATATCGGCAAATTATAAAACTACTATAGAGTAGAGATGAGCACGTGAGTGGATTCTGAGTTCCACTTACTCACGCTGACGAGAGAAAAACTCCAACCACGCACAACCACTCACGGACATTTTTTTTCTACCCGCACTCAGAATTTTAGTCACACTCACGCGTGATTCACGAGAATCAAGCAAATTCACGAAATAAAATCGTCACCGAAAAAAATAAAATGCAAAAATTAAGGTAAATTGTGAATGTTGAAGGATGAAAACATATGAAAATGGATGGAAATGTTTATTAGATGCCGAAAACCAAATTTGGTAAAATTCGACTCACGAAAACTCACTCACGCAAAAATTTTGTTCAACCACACTCACTCACGAATAAATTTTTTCTACTCACACTGAATTAAGATTTCACTCAAAATCACGGGTAATTCACGTGAATTACGTAATATTCTGCTCACGTGCCCATCTCTACTATAAAGCAATAAAATTTTCGTAATTTTTTTAACTATCCGGCATTCAACATGCTGTAAAAGAACCTTGACGAAGTTTGACTTGGATTTTTTCCTCGGAATAAACACTATGGGGCATATACATAATCACTTTTAAAATTTATAAGTGACTTATAAAACAAATTTTTCATACAAAATTTTTTTATAGATATGTTATAAGCAAGGTTGGTTACCGAAACGTATAACGGTAAGTGTAATGGTAAGCGTAACGGTATTAAACAGCAATACCGGTACGTACCGGTATTACAAATTACATTAAAAATATATAAAAACAAGTTAAAAAGTATCATATTTTTAATTTTAGGCGTTAAAAATACAGATTACGAGCCTTAAATTCAATGCTGGTAGTTTTAATAAGTAAAATTATTATTTTTTTTGTAAAAAACTCAAGATTATAAAATAAAAAAGTTAAAAAATTATCAGTTTTTATATAAATATATAACTACATATAACTACATATAAAAATAACGGTATCGGTAACGATAACAGTATTTGCAAATTTTTTCCGAGGTATTGGTAACGGTAACGGTATTCAATTTGAAACGGTATTTTAGCGATAACGGTACTATAACGATAACGGTAACCAACCTTGGCTATAAGGTTTTCAAATAATTATGCATAGGCACTTATGTGATTAATTTTTTTTTTTTATCTAGTGGAAGAAATCGCTTCGGTGTGGTAATACCATTTAAATGCAATACAGTTTTGAATTCAAAATCATCCCTATAAACAATTTCACTGGAATTCAAGTTGAAAACAAGTTCAATTCCAGCCCTGTTTTCCAGTTCCAAGGCTTGAATACAACTTCAATTACATTTTATTTCAATATACATACTCCAGCAAAAGGGAAACAAAAGTTCAAGTTTCAAATATTTTTGTTAAATATACAAATGCTAGAATTTGAAATGTACTTTACTTCAAGGAAAATTTAAAGCACTTGAATTTTTAAAACCTATGTGCTTATTGGGATTTAGGACCTACTTGGAATTTGGTTTTTAAATTATAGTACTATCGATTTATTCGAAAAATATTTTCAATATGTTGAAGGCTCTAAATCAGGCTGCTTAATTTTATAAAAAAAAACAACTATAAAAAGAAAACAATCAACAGATCTTATGGTGTGATATCATGTTGAGCTTGTGACTTCATTAGTATCTTAAGCCAAAAGTAAAAAATGAATAAAAAAAACATTTTTTATTTTTTACAATACGAATACCCAAACCAAATTACCAAAATCTATATAAAAAATTGGTATTGTTTTAATACACATTGCATTTAACAATACTCGTAATGTGATGGTAATATCAATTATCACTATGGTATTCGAACGATCACAGAAACCAAAAAAGTCCAACAATAAATAAAATGAATTAAATTGAAACAAGCACATCAAAATGCGTTACCATAAGCGAAGTGTGCTTATTGTTGACGGATTTAAACTGATGTTAAAATAACGATAATTATTTGAACATAAGTTTTTTCATTGTTGTTAACAATAAAACCGAACAAAAGAAACACAAGTACAGTGTAAAAGTTTATATTAAATGTTGATATGTACATGTTCTCCTCCTACTCAAAATATCAGAGCTTCTCGTTTGGTTTTATTTATTGACCTACATTATCATATATTTTATGATGATGTTTTGAATCTTCTGAAATATGGAATACTGTAAGCTATGTGACTATTTTTAAAACCCCGCCTAACGAGCACTCATGTATTTACTAAAACGGTAGTCAAAACTAAACATAAACTAGTACTATTATTATCAACACAAAATATGTAACAGACATTGAAGAATATATAAAAGACATAAGTAGGGTTTGGGGTTCGGGAATTCCCGGGAAATCCCGGGAAATGTTTGCCGGGAATTCCCGGGAAAATAATATATTTTTCCCGGGAAAACGGGAATTTTTAAAAATATAAAATTTTTTAAATTGTTTTTGTTTGGAATATGATTTTTTTAATTTTAGTCATAAAAAGCATTTTAAATACCAAAACAAAAATGTCATTGTTAAAATCTTTTAAAAGAGAATCAATTTATTTGACACACAAAAAAAATCTTTGCCAAGTAATTAGGAGCTTTTCAACTAATAAAGTTTTTTCGCATAACTTATTCAAAATTTAAGTAGTAAAACGTAAAAACTTGTTAAAATGTTTAAAAGAAATATGAAAAAAAAGTTTAGTTTCACACAAATAATCGCCCTTACTATCTTAATTTTTCAAATGTATATTTTATTTAAAGTCGACTTTAATTAAAATATTGAGTGGCAGTATACCTTGACTTGGTTTATTTTTGGAGCATTCTGATCGGTTAATTTATTTTCAACTAATCAAAATGTTTGAAAATATAAATATTTGTGTAAGGTTTTCATACACAAAATGAACAAAACTGTATGATTAAAAATAAAGTCCACTTTAAATTAAATACTCCTTTATATTAAGGGCCAATAATTTTATAAGTAACGTTTTCATTAATAAATGTGATATTTTCAAGTAAGTTTACTTTATTTTAATACACCTGCTTTCAAACTAATAAATTCTTTTATATTAAAGAATAAAATGTCAGGAGTATGGAAATACTTCACAAAAAAGGACAATGCAGCGCAGTGCAATATTTGCCCTAAAAGACTAATGGTTAACGAAAGTATCTAAATTTGGTTATCCGACATCTAAATTTGGTTCACAAAAAAAAAAATTGATGGTCATGCAACTTCTCTTGAAGAAAACAACAACAAGAACAACGTTCCAGCTAAAATTAGCAAGGTACCCGAAGAAAAAAGTGTAAGCTGAATAGGTTTTGAACGTTTTATGGTAGGGCAAACATTTCCTCAAAAAGCTATCCAAATTAGTCGCAGTCGACGGAATATCAATCCGCACCATAATAGATCTTCGTTTATTCGAGAAAGTTTTTATAATAAAAACCTGGCATTGCCAAAAAATGAAACCGATGTAAAGAACATTATATTAATTTACTACAATCATGTAAAAGCTATCATAATAAAAGAAATATCGAGCCATATTTCTAACAATAGGAGATTTAATATAATCTTAGATGAATGGACAAGAATATCACAAAAGAGATATTTGACCATATATATAAACGGAAATAATTAATTTTATAACCTGGGGTTGGTTTATATATCAGGAAGATGTAATGCTGATGAAATAAGAATTGTAGAAATAAGACTAGAAAAGTTTTATTTGTCTTTGGAAAATAACATTGTGGCCACCATATCTAATTGGCCAAGTGTGATGAAACGGTTTGTTTCCGACAGTCCAGTAGTAGGTGCTTTCTGCTGGAATTATGCGATTCATTTGGCAGTGCTGCGAGTAATTTATGTGAAATCAAATGTTCAACATTCTGATATTTTTTACTTTGAATTCTCACTACACAGACTGCATTTGTACTGAAATAGTGTTTCTTTTTAACAAAAATTACTTATATAGGTGGTTTTCATTAACAATGTTGTTCAAAAATATTTCCCGGGATTCAATTTTTTCATTCCCGTTTCCCGGGAAATAAAAAAGTCCGGGAAATCCCAAACCCTAGACAGAAGTCAAGACAATGCAATTCACATACTGAAAGTAATAAACCCCCTTATGATGTATTATTTTCTTGAAAAACTTATGTATGTACTCGCATTAGTTGACTGATTGAATGACTGACTGAGTAACTACCTCATGGTTAGATTAAACCACATCAAAGTTTTACCACTTCTCTGTTTTATTTATAAATCGATTTTCTAAAATAGCTATAACTGTGTAGTTTTACTAGGGTATATTCATGCTTGAGTAACTATTGGTTTGCAATGAACCACAACCCAAGCAGTTAAAAGATAAATGTTTTTTTCTATTCCATACAATCCTTTCAGTTTATCATTTACTTTAACCCTTCTACACCGCTTGGGTAATAATTACCCAATTTTAAAAACAAAGCTAAAACCGATGTTTGAAACTATTAGTACAAAGTAGGTACAGGCCAAACATTATTAACTTTGCCGATTAGATTCTGAATATGAAGTGTCGTTTTCAGAAAGGTATGATTTTTTCCAATTTATCTTTTTACATACACCAAGCATTTTGGGGTAATTAGCGCAATAAATACAGTAAAACTCGGTTAAGGCAAACTCCGGTGGACATAAGAAATTGGTTGGTCTTAAGCGAAGTTCGTTTTAACCGAAGTGTAGTTTGTCTAATACATATATTTTTTTTATTCATAAAATTATTTTGAATTTTAATTTAACTAAAAATTTGAATAAATGCCTCTGCGGTCCTTTGGTTGTACAGGGTGGCGCAAAAATAACCTTCCGATCTTTTTTGGCTGTAATTAAAAAAAAAATGAAAAACTTTGATTCTTCTTGTGGATTATTTTTATTTGGTCTTTTAATTTTTTTTACATCAAGTCGAGAATATGATGTCATGTAAATGGCCGCCGCCACAATCAAACGACAATCAACTGTGGCGGCGGCCATTTACATGACATCATATTCTCGACTTGATGTAAAAAAAATTAAAAGACCAAATAAAAATAATTTACATGACATCATATTCTCGACTTGATGTAAAAAACATTAAAAGACCAAATAAAAATAATCCACAAGAAGAATCAAAGTTTTTCATTTTTTTTTTTAAATTACAGCCAAAAAACATCGGAAGGTTATTTTTGCACCACCCTGTATTTGTTTTAATAAAGTGTTTTTAATAACTTTTTTAGGAAAATATCTGTGTTGAAAGTTTAGAATTTTTCAAATAGAAATATTTATAAAAAAATTCCCAATATGGTAGAAGTTCGTATTAAATATGGAAAATGATATGAAATTTTGTATATGGGACTTCCGCAAAAAGTTCGGATTAACCGGCCATTCGTTTTAAGCGCGTTCGTGTTAACAGATGTTTTTATATGAAAATTGATACCGAAACGTCGCACAGAGGAGTGTTTGACCCGAAAAGCTGGCCAAAATTATTAAACGTATTTTTTGAACTAAAACTTCGGGGATTTTCGCAGAAGAATGAGAGATTCCAATTTTTTTTTTTTTACTATTTTGTATTTTAATTTTTTATCGACCAAAGTTTGAAGATACACATAAGAAAAGTATTTTAGATTATTTTGTGCTTTTAAGGCACATGTACACGAGAGAGAAAACTGCTAGACGTAGAGCAAAAAACACCTCTAAATGGGTCGATTGTGAATCATTTAAGCTATTTAGAGTTGCTTTTTGCTCTATATCTAGCAATTTCCTCTCGCTAGTAAATGTGCCTTTACAACGCCCCCTGGTGTAAATTTTGGAACTAAAATTCAAATTATGACATGCTGTATCTCCGGAACTAGTCAAGATTTTTCCAAAACTAAAATGCGTAATGCGGATTGGTTTACACTACCTAGTTGAAGATGGTTTTGGATTTTACCATACACTCAAAAAAGTTTGACAGTTACTACATGACAGTTGTTTGGATAGTAATCAATACTTGTTGTTTTTAACTGTAATATAATTGTTTTTCAATGGAAAAATGGAAAGCAACTGTTATGACAGTTATTTAAGGATACAACTAACGAAAAGTACTGTAATTTCGTAACAGTTGTTTAAAGCAGTTATTTTTAATATCATAATGAACAAGTAAGAAAACAGTACTTTAACAATAAACAGTTCTTTTTGTTAGTTATTTAAAAAATAAAAAATTTCGTTAAAAACTCATGTTTAGTTTATATTTGTTATTATTGATACATTCCTAGTTTGCAAATAAAGGGTTCTTCAACAGGGACGCTACAAAAGTAGAAAGACAGGGACAGCAAACGAAGCCATATTTCTTACCGCTCTTTTGACATTTCTCTTCAGTAAGGTTTGCCATTTCATGATGAAAAGATATACGAGCCAACAACGAGTCGAAATTATTAAATTTTACTACCGAAATTCGGAGTCAGTGGCCTCAACGTTAAGAGCGCTACATCCAATTTATGGTCGTCATAATGAATGGCTTCGTCAATAAACAAAATATGCGTTATTGGTCAGACAGCAATCCACACGTACTCCATGAGTCATCATTGCAATTACGGTTTGGTGCGGTTTATGGGCCGGCGGCGTCATTCTTCCGTGATGATCAAGACCGGCACGTTACTGTGAATGG
Source organism: Leucophora obtusa (assembly GCA_949987735.1). Taxonomy (NCBI): domain Eukaryota; kingdom Metazoa; phylum Arthropoda; class Insecta; order Diptera; family Anthomyiidae; genus Leucophora; species Leucophora obtusa. Next base: position 203,605,527 of record OX465295.1, on the reverse strand, counting down.
GAATCGCTACCGTTCAATGATAACCGAATATTTTTGGCCCCAATTGGATGATATGGACTTGGAGGACATGTGGTTCCAACAGAACGGCGCCACAAGCCACACAGCGAATGTCACAATCAATTTATTGCAAACCAAGTTTGGAGAAAGTGTTATCTCACGAAATGGTCCAGTCGATTGGCCGCCTCGGTCGTGCGATTTGACGCCGTTGGACTATTTCCTGTGGGGCTACGTCAAATCTATGGTCTATGCCAACAAGCCAGCGACGATTGATGAACTTCGTACGAATATCGGCCGATTTATGCTTGAAAACCGTCGAAAATTGGGTTCAGCGTCTGGACTTCTGCAAGCGTGCCCGTGTTGGCTATGCAAAAGAGATCGATTTCCATACATAATGGCATCGAACGTACTTTCACAGGAATAAAGAATTTCAGTGATATCCAAAACCGTTTTTGTTTTATTTGTAGCGCTCTTATTGAAAAACCCTTTAAAAATCAAAAACTTGTATTGTATCTACAATGCATAAACTCATAATAATTGGAGAACCGTTTGGAATTTTCACTTAAAATTTTATGTATGCTGAAGTAATTACGATTATTTTTGTAATCGAAAAAAAAAATTGTTTTTTTATTGAAATATGCGTTTTTAATACCAAAAGAATTAACTGTAAAAATACAGTAGATTTTACCCATTTAGTCAGTCGTTTTAAAATCTTTTTAGGAAAAAATTTTCACTTAATTTTATGTCATCGTTAGTTATTATTTAACGCATTTGTAAGTTATTTTCAACAGTTAAAAATAACAACATTTTTAGTTATTTTAAAAGTAAATACCTTTGTCGCCTTTTTAACTGAATATACCTTTGTTTTAACTGTCTTTTTTAGTAGATTCTACCGCCAAACTTTCTGAGTGTACCGTTTTTATTTTTCTATTAGCATTTGTGATTAATTGATAATTAATACTCTTTATTTTCAAATTTTTGTATATAAGATGACTGGTGCGAACCATCACAGCCCTATTCATTTATAAGTTACAGAAAATGAAGTCCTTCATAGTCCAACTGTAGTAAAATCTCATCAAGGTATTTACATAATCGGTCGAGAAGAGAGTGACGCTATACTTCCGATAAGTTTTCAGTTACGGTTATAGCATCTTCAGTAGGATAACAAATTTTGTTTAAGCATTTTTTAGCAATATAATTTCATATTGGTTTTTCGTACTGGGTTGACCTCAGAAGTTGTTAAAGATTGCTTGCAAATTCTTGGTTTTCTAGGAGATTTCGTTATATCCATTATTAATTTGGACGCATCATTATGTTTATGACTCACAAAAAAATATGAGAAAAAGTGCCTGATGAGCAAAAATTTAAAGAAGATGAAATTTTCAAAAAATCACCAAAAATCATGGCACAAACTTTGGCAACCTTTTTTTCTTTTGTTTAAAATAAAAGATTACCAATTTTATTTTGGTATATAATGTTTTTACTACACTCACTACCTTTGCTTTTAAAAATCTTCTTCTTTTTTTTTTGCAAAAAAAGTGTGTAAAAAAATGTTTTTTTTATTTTTGAACAAAGTGTTCCAACATAAATATTTAAGATAAAATTTTTTTAAAATTGCTGAAAATAGCACTAATCAAGTCTTTCATTGAAAAAATAAAAATCAATTTAAAATTTCCATTCGTTCAGCCATAAAAAAATATCATATAAACCTCTTAAAACCGGAAAAAAAATCAATAAAAACTGATGAACATTTTTAACTTTCCTGACTTTAACAGTGTCCCGGAACAACAAATGTCAACTTAATATCTTGAAAATTTGCAATGTAATGGAGAATTAGTTGCCTATTCAGCTGCGTACGTTGTGTTATAGATATCTTTAAATTCATTTTTGCCTTTTTGGGCAGCTTTTTGGGTCAAATACTTCTCTGTGCGTCGGGACTTAAAACTAGTTCGTATTAACCAAGAATTCGTCTTAACCGACTTCGTATTAAACGAATTTTATTGTATATGATATTTAAATTTTGAATATAAAGCACCGTAAATTAAGTCGATTTCACGTGAAAAGCTGATAAAGTCCGTATAAAAAAATTATTTTTCACGGTAATCAGTTTTACGCGAAAAGTGTGTAGAGTTTGTTTTCACGCAAATTTAATGTACAAGAATATTATTTTTCTGGTGGAAAATTGATATTTTATGTTCTTTGTGATTGTGTTTTTTATAAAAAATATAAAAAATTTTTAATTTTCCCAAATTAAATTAAGATTTAAGACTTTAAAATTCGAGTGAAATTTTTTCACGTGAAAAATAACTAACGGTGGTTGATACAAAAAATACAAGACCACATTATAGATGAACTTAGAACACGGTTTACTGCTCCGGTTCAGGTTTCGGTTAAAGGTTTGAACATGGGGTTTAGTTAGCTATTTTGTTATAAATGACATACAAAAATACTATACTATATTAGGTTTATTCTTTTACTTCCTTTACTCACGTGAGACAAATTAAATAAAGAAAAAAAAATAAACGGAAAATGAAGTAAAAAAGTGCCAATTTAATATGTATTTAAAATTTTGTAAATAAATATTCACAAATTTGGGCGAGCATTTAAGTATTGGTTTAGAAATAAATTCTAGTCGATGTAACTCAAAAATTACGAAGATTTCAATATGATCTGAAGAAAATCTTGTATCTTTAAAGATCTTGTTTAACTTTTAGGTTCTGTTAGAAAATTTTATTGTGGATCCCGTAAAAAGCAATCTTAATATCTACCAAGTAATCTTAATGTCTACCAAGTCTTTTAGCACTGTCATTTATCTAAATCGTCTTAATGACACTGAAATCTTTGTAAAGATTTAAAAATACATTTGTGTAGACCTCGCACGCTAGAGGTCGCAAAAGTCATTAGGTAAAATGAAAATTTTCCACGGTTTTTCTAATTTGTCATAATTTTAAAGGGAAATTAGAAAAACCGAAATCCATTTTCGGGTCCAAATATTAGTTGACTTTCAACCACACTTAACCAATTTCAATTGATGAATGGGTGATCACTATACTACTAGCAAAACCTATCCGTCAATTTAAAATAGTGTTTAGTAAATTTATAATTTGACGTTTAACTATTTGATCCCAGCAAAATCTTTCATTACCAAATAAGTGGTTAAATAATAGAAATTCGTAGCTCCGCAATACTTATTTTTTGGCGTCTAAACTCATTATTTTTGTTTGGCGTGGTCGTTATTATAAGTAGTTACGCTTACCCGCTCGCTTACGAAAAAATGAGAAGTAAGTAGTTATGAGATTCTGAATAATAAGTGGTTACAAACATGCTTACAAAAAGTTGAATTATAAGTGCTTATCCGACTGCTTACTTGATTCTTAAAAATAAGGAGTTACACAAATACTATTAGCTTCAGGAAATACATTCAGAGAAATTAAAGTTTTTGCTAGTGTGTAATTTTAGAACTCGTCATAAAAATTTTACACAAAACATATTTACATGTAATAAATATAAATATATAAAATTTAACTTTGCAAAAAGTACTTATTTAAACTATTGCGAGTAAGTCATTATTTTATATTTAAAAGCAACGACTACAATAGGCTGTTAATAGGAAGTCATTATTTTATATTACAAAATAATGCAAAAAATAATGATATATCATTATTGGTAATGCAGACAGCAATGAGGTATCATTACCAATATTTTGCTGGGATATGGTGTTATTTTGACAAAATATTGTCAAATGTATTAACAAAACTTAATTATGCCAACAGTTATATTTTATCAAATATAATAATTTTTTTGTTGTTTTACCAATGCATTTTATTCATTTCGACAATGAATTTTGTTCAATTAATTCATATTTTATCGATTCATTATTACGCTTTAGATTTACATTTTATTATTTATTATATTTTATCAATTTCATTTTTTTAAATAATATACGTCTATAGTTATATATACATAAAATAATAAAGTATAAAACTGAAATAATAATATGTACACAGAGAAAAAACAGGGGAATATTAACTAAGTGCTATGTAATTATACAACTACACAATTTCCAAGTTAGTTTTTAAATTTTCTAGTAAAGTATGTATATTATTTATTTGTAAAATATAAACATACTAGAAAATTGTAAAACTAACTTGGAAATTATATATTTAGTTGTATAATTACATACAGAGCTTTGAAGAATTAATTCCTTAATTAAATTTTTCAATTTTGAATTAAAAATTCGATGAATTAATTCACTAAGCACCATATATTGAATGAAATTAATTCATATTTGCTTTCGTTCGATTTATTTTGTTACGAATTAATTCAATTGCAATAGTTCTTTTTATTAAATCAAATGAATTAATTCACTGGTGAACACGTTCAATTTTATAAATCGAACGGAAAAAAGTGAATTAATTCCTTACTGAATTCGTTCAATTTCATTTTCGTTCAGTGAATTAAATAAAATAAACTTACGTTCAGTGAATTAAAAAAAATAAAATTACGTTCAGTGAATTAAAAAAAAAAAATAATAAGTTCACTGAATTGAAAAAAAATAAAATAAGTTCACTGAATTCAAAGCCTGTTTTCTGCCGTTCAGTAGAAGAAAACAATAATGTACAAACGAAATGTTTAAATAAGCAATTTTACAGCGTGTGCTAGTAAAAATAAACAAAATAGAAACCGGATGCTGTTTATCAACCAACATGATTCAAAAATAAAGCCTTTTACTATTAAAAATAAAAACTTTACAGATATAGATAAATTTGGGAAAAATATAACTATTAATTTTTCAAACTAGTTATATAGTTATATTTTTTTCCAAATTTATCTATATCTGTAAAGTTTTTTATTTTATTTTATCGGGATATACATTAATTGCATCAAAGGAATTAAATATGCTAAAAATCCCAAACACATTTTTAATAGTAAAAGGCTTTACTTTTGAATCATGTAGGTTGATAAACAGCATCCGGTTTCTAATTTGTTCATTTTTACTAGCACACGCTGTAAAATTGCTTATTTAAAAATTTTATTTGTACAGTATTGTTTTCTTCTACTGAACGGCAGAAAACAGGTTTTGAATTCAGTGAACTTATTTAATTTTTTTTCAATTCAGTGAACTTATTTTATTTTTTTTCAGTTCAGTGAACTTATTATTTTTTTTTTTAATTCACTGAACGTAATTTTATTTTTTTTAATTCACTGAACGAAAATGAAATTGAACGAATTTCTTTACTTAATTAATTCACTTTTTTTTCCGTTCGATTTATAAAATTGAACGCGTTTACCGGTGAATTAATTCATTTGATTTAATAAAAAGAACTATTGCAATTGAATTAATTCTTTGAATTTGTTGTTTGTTGAAAGCATTCAGTTGAACGAATTCAGTGAATTACTTAAGAAAAGAATTCAGTGAATTACTTAAAAAAATAATTCATTCAATTTTAGAGAAAATTGAATTCGATTGGTAGTGATTCATTCAAAAAGAATTAATTCATCAAAGCTCTGATTACATAGCACTAAGTTAATGATACCATGCTTATTTCTGTGTGTACACTAGGGTGCTCCAAAAAAATTTTTTTTTAGTTTTTCAACGTGCTACCCCCTGGAAATATTTATTTGGGTGTAAAACTATGTCACCCAAAAAATTAGTATAATCGGACATCGGGAAGACGTGCCTCATCGGCCTTGAAGTTTGGAACACGGATTACAAGGGAAAATATGACTTTTTGTGCATTTTCTCGAAAACATTGATATTTTAAAACTATCTCGAATTAAAAACATTATAGAATCGTTCCAAGAAACTCAGATAAGAAGTATTTTTTCAATTGTTTTTGCTAACTCGTTTTAAATTAGTGCCAAGAAGGCCAGAATTCTTAAACATTCTTAACAATATCTGCTATATTAATATGTTAAAAAAAAAATTAAAATCTCCTCAAATTTGACTTTTGACCTTAAACAGGGGCAATTTAATATATTTATATTTTGCCCTAATTTTCAGGATTGAAGTATTTAATCTTGTGTTATTATATTCCGGCCAAAATCATGTAAAATTAAAAGAAGAAAAAAGAAAAACTTGCGTAAAAGCTTAATAAATGCCAAAAATCGCTGTTTTCTCGAAATCCGGTCAAAGAAAATCTCTGCCGCAGCCAATTTAAAAAACGAAATCCTACAATTATTGTAGTTTTTAATATCTAATATGTTCTTAATAAAACCATGAAGTCCAATCGTTGATTTTTTAAAATTTCAAATTTTCAAAAATTTTAAATTGTAGATTTGAAAACAGTGTTTAAGAATTCCGACCTTTTTGAGCACTAATTTATAACGAGTTAGCAAAACACAATAGAAAAAATAATTCTTATCTGAGTTCGTGGAACTTATAGAATAAAAAAATGTTTCTGTTGTAGATTATTTCAATAAATTTTAAAATTTGGACCCGAATTTCTGGATTAAGTGGCCTGCGACAAATCAGTTGCCTGGGGAAATTATTATAATTCGGATGATTTTTAACCGATTTAAGTTTTTATTGCTTTTTACAAAGAGAATTCACTATAAATTATCCGTGTTCCAAACTTCAGGGCCGATGCGGCACGTCTTCCCGATGTCCGATTATCCTAATTTGTTGGGGGACGTAGTTTTACACGCAAATAAATACTTACAGGGGGTAGCACGGTCAAAAACTCAAAATTTATTTTCCTCCATACAAGCTTGGAGCACTCTTCAATTCAAATTCAATTCTTAAAACTCATGAAACTTTAAATAAATATACAAAACAAATTTATTGAATATTTTTAATAATTTTAATACATTGTAAATTGAAATAAATAGTTTAATTCACAATAAGATAAAATAATATAAAAACCGAGAATATAAAAATTTGTGATAATAATTAAAATTTACAATTTACATAATAACATACTATAAAAATATATAAATTAATTTTAATTAAAATTAATAAATATTCACTGAACAATTCTCTACAAGATCAAGATCTCTACAAGATCAAAATTTATCCCATGATATATTTGGAATTATTGTATTAAAATATTAATAAAATTTGAAAAATAAAACAAAAAATTAAGAAAAAATATTTATTTCATATAAAAAAAACCGTCGGCAGGATTCGAACCCAAGTTTGCTGCAGTTGTAGTCGGTTACTTAACTCACTCAGCCACACTTCTAAAATAGCTTAATATTGCGGAAAGAAAGGGAACATCAAAGAACAAATGGAATTTGGGTATTGTATTTAAAATGTATGTCACGCTCTCTCCCCTAAATTACTTAAGAATGGTGCACTACAATTTGCAATTATTCATTTTCAGTTGTTTTTATTAACAAATCTAAATACTTGCATTATGACATGGAGGAATGTTAACAATGAAATAATTTGTCAAAAGGAAATTTTCTGAATTACCACCCATTGTTTACTAAAATATTATTAAATTTCTATAAAAAAAAGCATCTCAAATTGTTGAGCTATTATTAAATTGCAGTAAAGACTATCAATAATGGATAGATATGGCTGCCAAAACTTTGTGCGGTATTTGAAAATCATCCGCCATATTACATGTGCAATTTTGAATTTTAAAACCAAATGAAAAAAAATTACTTGGATACCCAAAAACCCGTGGACCCAATTCCAAACGAATCCATGCACTGATTAATAAATATCTTTAAAGTGTATCCGATAGTGGTGTCTGAACGCGCACCTCCATATTAGCTCTACCATCATTGCTTTTATCACTCGGCCACTTCAGCCAGTCACCTCTCTTATGTTGAGAGGTTCTTACTGTGTTATAAAATTTCCCATAAATCGTTATTCATTTGTTCTAGGTTTAAATTTCTTTTCTTTCGTATTTATGGTCATGACAAAATATGCTTATGCAAAATAGCCAAGGAGATTTTTTATTGTAAAAAAAAAAAAATATTAGAATAGCTGACTTTGTGCAAATTGTTCTACTGTTCTACTTTTTAAACAAAATAATGTTTTTATTCAGTTATGCATATTTCCATAAATGCAATTTGAAATGAAAATGGCATTAATATTTAACTTAAATGTTTAAAGAATACTGTAGTAGTGAAATAGTTGTAATGAAAAATTTATTTATTCTTGTTCGACGTCAATTATTTCCTTATTATGAAATAATATTATAACCCAGATCATAACCAGATATATGGTTATGTAATTACATACCTGGTAATGTTAACTAGTTACTTTTCTTATTACATTCCTTATTACCTTTGTATGGCGATGTCAAGCAAAATAATGAGTTATGCTTACACACCAACATACGAAAAGAAATAGATTTTCAAAAAAATAAGTTTTATAAAAAAAAAAATATTTTTAGTAAAATTTATTTTAAATAAAATTTTTTAGTGTGGGAATCGAACCTGGGACTCCAGGTTGCCAGTCAAAGCTCTACCATCTGAGCTATATCGACATGTAATGTTTGATAGATAAAAACATAACTGACCTGCCGCACACAAGTCAGCTTACTCGCCAACATAAAAAAATCAAAAAATATGTGGTTACATATATCCTTACTTGTGTTGAAAATTGAAATATTGAGTCTTTTAGATTTCAAAAAATTTGAAAAAAATTTAAAAAAAATCTAGAAAATTACTATCTATTTGTATTAATGATAAAAATAATTTATTATCAGTAACTCATTATTATATGTTTTAAAATAATGCAGAAGGTAAGTGGGTGTCATTACTGGTAGTCCAAAAAATAATGATATGACATTACCGTTTCTACACTGGGAAGCAAGGTTGGCAACCGAAACGAATAACGGTATTGGTATCGATTTTTTATTTGTTTCGGTGTTTTGGTCTCGGTAACGGTATTTCATTTCTGTCGGTATTGGTATTACCGATACCGAAACATCAATACCGATACCTACCGGTATTATTGAGGATTGTGTTTTCACAACAAATTATGTGTTGTTGTAAAAAAACACAATGTTGAGAAACCAATATAAAAAAATAGCAATACGATTTTTCATTAAAAACACAGATCGAATTTAATTAATTTTAAATTTCGCATATTTTGTATGAAAAAACTAATATTTTCTTGTGAAAAACGTAAAAAAAAAATTATCTTATTAGAAACCGATTCAATTTGAAAGGGTTTGAAACGGATAACGGTATTAAAAAGGTACCGGTTGCAAACCTTGCTGAGAAGTAATTTTTTTTTAAAAACTCTATTATTTTTCTCTATCAGGATATTCTCCTAACAAATACTTCACAGAGTTTTTGCTTTAAAAATATAGGGTAGATGGGGGATCCTTCGCCTCTTTTTTTTCAACGCACTGCCATTTCTTAACCCCTAATTATTTTTCAAATTGAAGATCTACATATCTTGGCTTTAATTTCTATGATTTTCATTCTGACTATTTGCATATTTTCTATTACTTTTTAAATGATTTTCAAGGTAAGTCAAATCGGCGTAACTGCCCCAAATATGGGGGATATTCGCCAAAAGAGCTAGATACAAATTCAACAAAAAATTTGTTAATACCGCAAAGTCAATCTTTTAATGACTGAAATAAATAATATAGATAAGTTCTTTAAGATATGTGATTCCTTTCAATCAATAAATCTCCACTACATTAAAAAAAAAATAATATAAAATTAATATTTTTCACACTTTTTAAGCACTTATTAAAACCAAGAAAAATACCACAAAAAAATTATTTAAAAAAGGTGTTTTTTGTTGAAAAATATGGTTTGTGGGCGCTGTGGTGTAATGGTTAGCGCTTTGGACTGTTACACGTGAGGTTGCGGGTTCGAGCCCCAACCAAGGCAACATCAATTTATGAAAAATAGTAATATATGAGTTTTTTCTATCCCTTCATCTTTCACTACCTTTCACTTCTTCTCTATCCCCTTTCCAAAGGAAGCAACACGTTAATTAATAGGAAGAATTTCCTGAGTGTTGCTCCTCTTTATAAAAAATAAAAAAAGATAGCTACATTGTGATTATTTTAAGGTGTATGAAACAAAAAAAAACATAAACTATACAGTTATTTTCGACAAAATTAATTTTATAGCGAGAATACCACTTTAAATATTTTAACAAACGCAAAACCAAGATTTTCCTATAACTTTTAAAAAAATCTGCGCTAAACTATAAGAACACTGTGTACACAAAGGGCCTCAATGCCCAAAAATGCAGTTTTGTGCATCAAGTGGGTTTTTTTTATTAAAAAACTGGTATGTTGTTAAATGGCTACACTATGCATTTAAGGGCTAAGTATAAAGCATTTCATATTAAATCGCTGAAAACAAATAAAAATTTGTTTATGTTTGGAGACTATTTGTGGGTAAAAATAAGTTTTAAGAAAATTTTATAGGATTTTCAACAATATACAACTTTTATAGATCCGATCAGTACTCGCTTAATTCTACTATGTAATTTAACCAGCCATGAAGACGTATTTATCATATTTTCAACTGGGGCATTGTGTTAGTGTCAAAAAATAGGTAATTTCTTCATTTATATATTTTGTTTCTGAAACATATTTATTTGTGTTGTGTAAACGCATTACATTTAAAAAAGATATTAACACATAGTTAAAAAACATTTCATTGAATTTAATTTTCTTTACTCTACTCTATATATTTTTCATTTAAACCCATATTAATTACACTTTATACGTTTGTATAATTTCAGATGATTAAAATGATGGTTACAGTAGTGATTGTGTTTACCATGTGCTGGCTGCCATTCAACATACTGATTGTAAGTAATTATTCCACAGCCATACATACAAGTACATACTTGTATGCTACAAAGTTGGCACATTTTTACTTCTGTGTGCAAATAATAAAATTGTAATTATTATTATTTTCATTTCAATTTTCTTTCATATTTCCAATGAAAATAACTTAATACGCAACTCCATCACACACACATACACTGATTTGCTATATTGAAGTTATTTTTAAACGATGAAGAGTTACTGCAGTGGAGTCCATTACCGTACTTCTGGTTTGCATTCCATTGGTTAGCGATGTCGCACAGTTGTTACAATCCCATCATTTACTGTTATATGAATGCCCGTTTCCGTGGTGGTTTCCTGCAAATTATTTATCGTGTGCCAGGTTTAAGACGCTGCTGCTGTTTGCGTCGCTATATACGTACGCGTGGTGATCGTAGTTATGAAGCTACTGGTGAGATGACCTTCAAATTCAATCGTCATAATGGTGGAGGTTTGATAAGGAAACCTAAAATACGAATTAGGTGCCTCCATGTTTTCTTTGGCATTGTTTGATTTATATAAATAATTCTATGTTATTACATACAATTATTCAAGTTTATGTTTTATGTAAATGTGGCTTTTTAACAAAAGAACTTTTTGTTTTTTTTTTTTTTTTAATAAAAAGTTATTTTCAAGAGATTGTTTTTGTTAAAATTCAACTTTTTATGTATTTTGTAAGCGATGAAGGAAGTTGAGATTATAAGTTTATTTTATCTCTTAAAACTTCTTGCAAAAAAGGTTAATTCTAGCCAAGAAAATTTCTGTAAGAAATTTATTGACAAAAGAGCTTAAGTCGATTTAAATCCTTTTGTCAAAAGTCCACATACAACATTTATTTAAATTATGATTGTTATTTTTGTACGTATTTTTTTATAAATGTTTTGTGCATGGTTAGTAGTAGCATACTTGGGAATATTTCATCGTCATAGAAATTTTATTAGCACTAGTTCACTTGCTGTTTACGCACTATATACTATTCTATTTTTCCGTTTCCCCGGGTTATCTCAGCCTTGGCCATATGGTCCAAAATAAACTAACAAAAAATTACGGTTACTAATGCTTTTTGAGCGCTTCATTCTTTTGAAATTAAAAGGATTTACTGAAAGTATTGGCATTCGTGAAAGTAATTGTAATGCCAAAAATTTGATCAGAATTATAATCAGTTTAATGCCAAAAGAAAATATTCAATTTAATGGTGCAATTAATTAATAAATCCCACGTATGGGCAGTAGTTGTTATAGAAAATATTTTTTTCAGTACCCCCTAAAATATACACTTTTTATTTTATGGGCAATACACTTAAAAACATATATTATTATCTTAATCAGTGTTGCCAGAAAAATATTAGTTGTTAGCTGAAAAGTTGGAATTTCGTTAAAATCGATAGTTTTTTCGGAGTGATAACCGAAACGAGAAGAAAAACTTTATGGGGTCATTTTGTAAAACGAAACTTTGGTTTCCTTTGAACGTTTTGTCGTTTTTAAACTTTTCAAATTTCGTAAAACTCAAAACGAATGCTATTCAAATGTAATTTTGTAAAACGTTTAAACATATTTTAATTTAAGTCTTTACATATGAAAAATTTAACATATTTCAGAAAAAACGCTTTAAAAAATTAATTGTAATGAAAATAAATAACACAGTACAACACTAAAAATGCATCGGGCATGCGACATATCAATTCTAATAAATTATAGGATGAACATCACAAATGTGAACACCAAATTTCAATATTAGCTCTACTTTTTGAAATATTTGGTAATTTAACCTTTAGCAAAAAGACAATTTTTTCTTCAAAATTTCTTATTTATAAACCAACGGTTTATAAATACAGACTTTGGGCTTTTAGTAACATATCAACTTATTTTGATTAGGTAAAGTGATCTAGGATATAATTGCAATTAAAATGAAAACTTCACTTATTTCCCTATTTTGCAAATCTTAACACATGACATAAATTCATATTTCACTAAATTCATTTCATCAAAAGAATCACGACTCCTGCATCAACATTTGCAGAAAATTTAATTTTAAATACAAATTTTACATCTGTTTTATTTGAAATAAATTTTATATGAATTTACTAGGGCAAAAGGAAATAAACTACATTTTGAAACACGCATATTATAAAATCGATATTTTTTTTCGAAATTTGCACTTCAATTCAGAGACTATTAATTATAAGGATAGGATATCAAAACTTACACTACTCGCCGATAGAGGGCGCTGAAATTTATTAATACCTGAGCAACTATTTAGTATCAGTTTAGTTTCACCTCAGCCTGATGCGTAATATAAGAAAATTCAAGCCCTAAATATATTTAAACAATAAAATTTGAAATATCCGCTTTTTTTTGCTTTTTTGTTTGTTATTATTTCAATTTAAATAAATACAAAGAAAATTGTGAATTTTTTGAACAAAGTGCCATCTAGTGATAACGATATATTTATAACTTAAATATATCGTTATCACTTCGTTGAAATTGATTAGAAAATATATGTTTTATATTTCTGAATGGTTTTATCTGGGTTTTATAATTTAAGATTTGTCACAGACTCCTTAATTTTTGGTATTAAAAAAGTCAGTCTTTTTCAATTTTAGTCAATTTTAACTTAAAATTAAAGTAGAAAATTCGAAACTTTTTTGATAAATTAAGTAACATTGGATGTTTACTAAAAGTACAAATTCAAATATTAGACATTCCTTTCATCGCAGATTGTTTCCCAGCAAAATCGTTCATTACCAAATAAGTGGTTATATAATGAAACTAAAATTTTTTACTACTTATAATTCGGCGTCAGTACCTACTAGTTATTTTGTTAGGCGAAGCCGTTTTTATAAGCAGTCTAGCTTACTCGCGACAACTTATTCATTTATAAAGATAATGTGAATTTGGTAACTACTTATTTTTTAACCACTAGTAAGTATATAAGTAAGTCGTATTATTTAACAACTTGTAACCACTTATTTTTTAACTGCGTATAATCACACGAATAACTACTTATTTTGGTAACTACTTATTTTATATACTTTTGTAATGCAGCAGGTAAGCGGGTGCACACATTTTGTGCGTTTTTTCATGCAGCGAATGTGGACAACTACTTACAAGAACGACCTTGTCGAACAAAAATAATGAGTTTTTATACCGGAATATAAGCAGTAGACCCTCATTCTACTGCTCATTATTTAGATATTAGTAATGAGCACCCATTACTGAGATTTTGCTGGGTTATTAACGAAATCGTGAAAAAAGAGAAATTTCAGTTTAAAATGCATATATAGGGAATACTATCGCAGCTTTCAAAACGTGCTGTATATCAAATTAAAGAGCATATTTCATCATTTTAAAATGTTGCAAAAAATAGCGTTATTACTTTCAATTGTGCATGTTTTTGCAAAAAGTTTATTAAAAAATCTAGTTTTCCTACAAAAACGCCTTTGCAAATATTTCTTAAACTATAGCTAACTTTAAAATTCTAGGGCCATATTAATGATCTGCGTCCCATGATCTGTCGCAATCCCGATGCATCAAATTTTTCTTATTTTGTTGTACTGTGTAATATAAATAAAAAAATGAAGTAATAAAAAAAATTGTATGATGTCCTGCAGGATTTAAACCTGCTGCCTTACAAAACCACAAAAATCAAAATACCAACCTCTACTAGAGATGGGCACGTGAGTGAATTTTCACTCAGAATCACTCACGCTCACGAGAAAAATTCTAATCACGCACAATCACCCACGATAAAAAAATTACTACTCACACTCGATCAGGAGAAAAAATTTTAATCACGCACAATCACTCACGATAAAAAAATTACTACTCACACTCGCTCACGCGAGTAAATTAAACTTTCAGTCACACACTGACATGTGATCACGTGAATCACGCAAATTCACGAAACAAAAGCTTCCCAGAAAAAATAATATTAAAAAATTAAACTGGAAATTTCGGCCTGTATATACTCTAAAAAATGTTTATAAATTGACTACTATAAAATGGGTAAAATTTTGTTTAATTTTACGGAAATTCGGTAAATATAAACAAAAAATGCGTAAACTTTTTTTGTACACACTTTCATACGCAATAATACACACACAAAGTATTTTTAGACATTATGTGCTTATAAATAAACACATTGTGCCTAAAATTACTATTGTTTTGTTAAATAAAATTTTTACGCACAAAGTTGGTAAATATACTATCCAATAATAGTAATAAATACTCTGACATTTCAAATTGGAAAAAATTGAAAAAAAATTATAAATAATAAAAAGAAAAAGCGAAAACGGATTATTTTTTGTGAATTACAACATTTCCACAAACACATTAGAGTCTGGAAATAGCAACATAAGCATGAAATTCTTTTTGGTAATTATTATTAACGCATGTGGTAGTCTAAACTTCATTTCAAAATTGAAAACGCCGTAAGAGAGACACGGCCTACGCAGGAACTACTGGGTGCAATAACTCCTGCTCAACAAAATGCCTTCTTTGCAAGGGAGGCAGTCAACCAACAACCGTCAACAATAACCGGAGAAAACGCCGTAAGAGAGATACGGCCTAGGTAAAACAACTGGGTGCGATGACTCCTGCTCAACAAAATGCCTTCTTTGAAAGGGAGGCAGTAACCGTCAACAATAACGAGAGATATGGTCTACGCAGGAACAACTGAGTGAAATGACTCCTGCTCAACAAAATGCTTTCTTTGCAAGTTAGGCAGTACTCAGTGAATACTGACTTTGTTGAGCAGGAGTCATTGCACTCAGTTGTTCCTGCGTAGGCCATATCTCTCTTAAGGCGTTTTCTCCCATTATTGTTGACGGTTACTGCCCCCTTTCAAAGAAGGCATTTTTTTGAGCAGGAGTCATCGCACCCATTCAATAGTTATAACAAATTTTTATATGAATTTTATACAAATGCCTTAAGATCCCAAAACGACTAATTTGGACATAAACGATTATGAGAGAATGACTCGGATATTATTATTAATAAAATACGTACTAAAAATTAATTTGTTATTTTATTTAAAAAAATTTTTGCGTGGTGCTTAAAGTTAGCACACCTGTTGTAAATGTACGCATTATATTTTATTTTTACGCACTTTCTGTGAATTTTTGCGCATTTTTTGTGGATTTTTACGCATTTTATGCGTACATTTACACGTGAGACGTGCTTTTTTACACACAAATTTAGTAAATTAACACACTAATTTCAAAATTTCATTTAATTTTTACGCACTTTCAATGTAAAATTACAAATTATTTGTACAACAACTTAAACACAATGTGCGTATTTTTTTTCAATTACGCACATAGAGTAAATTTACCCAATTTATAGTAGGAATTCAGTTTCCTACTATAAGTTGGGTAAATTTCAACAGAATTTAATTAGAGTGTAGGGTTTGAGTTTCGGAAATTCCCGGGCGGGAGTAGTAAAAGCCCCGGAAAATTTTTTACAATCGGTTTCAAACCACACTAGCTCTGCAACTGGTTCCACTGCAACCGATTCCATGGAACTGGTTCCGGAACTACGATGACGTAGACTACCCAGGAAAATTTTCTGTTCCAAAGAATCGGTTGTAGATTAGCTGCTTTTCATTTCCAACCCTTCTACTGTCGATTTTAACACCGATTATTTTTGTTTGAAATTGTCCCAAAAGCAACCACTTCTATGGCTCCAAAGTGGAACCGGTTGCCCTAAAATTAGTTCTAGAACTGATTCTACGTCAGTCATACCTTCCATATAGGATCCCAGGAACTGGTTCCGGAACCACTTCCATGTAATCGGTTGCTGTGGAACCAGTTGTAGATTAGATGTGGCTGGCTACCGATTGTAAAAAATTTTCCTGGGTAACGTAAAATCAGTGCTAGAACAAGTTCTAGAATGGATTCTATAGCAACCAGTTCCACTTTGGAGCTATGGAAGTGGTTGCTTGTGGGACAATTTAAAACAAAATTCATCGGTGTGAGAATTGACAGTAGCAGGGGTTGTAAAGAAAAGGTACACAGGAAAATTTTTTACAATCGGTTGGCAATCACACCGATTCTACAACTGGGACTGCTTCCGGAAGCAGTCCCACGGATGTTATATGGATGTTATGACTTATGGAACTAGTTCTAGAACTGATTCTAGGGCAACCGGTTCCACTTTGGAGTTATAGAAGCGGTTGCTTTTGGGATAATTTCAAACAAAAGTCATGGGTGTTAGAATTAACAGTAGAAGGGGTTGTAAAGGAAAAGTAGCTAGCTATTCTTCAACCGATTCTCTGGAACAGAAAATTTTGTTGGGCAGCTATTCTACAACCGATTCTTTGGAACAAAAAACTTTCCTACGTAAGTAATGACCAATATCACGTTATTTTTGAAATTAAATACTAAGTCGCGCGTAAGCTAGGCTGCTTATAAAAACGACTTCATTTAAGAAAAATTACTAGTACTGAGGCCGAATTATTTATAAGTAATAAAATATGTTAGTGTCATTATTTAACCACTTATTGGGTAATGAAAGATTTTGGTGCGATATTATTCCATAGAGCATACAATATTAATAGGCCCGTGAAGGATACACTTTTCAGGCCTATTTTGACAAAAAGGTAAAAATTTGCATCTTGGTGATAATGCTTCTGTTTCAGCAAGATTGTTTACACAACTTTTGATACCAGGGGCAAATTACCGCACTCGTGATCGAGTTTTATTCGATAGCAGTTATTGTTACTTAAAACATTACAAAGATTAAAACTATGTTAGAGGAGAAGCTTTTCGTTCCTTTTTTACAAAGTTGTAACAATAGTTATTCGTGTTCTTTTATTTGCACTTTGAAGACGTGATTTTTTAACATTTTCGAACGCTTACGACTGCGGGAATCTGGCAAAAAATTCAAAACCCTTTTTATGCCAAAATAGATTATAATCGGCATTTTTTTATGAAATAATAAGTCTGTCTGTCAAAATAATATGTCTGTTGGCTGAACAGAAAAATTTGTTACTTTCACAAAATTTATTCCTGTTTTTTGGCTTAATATAAAATTTGTTGATTTTAAAATATTTTTTGTTAAATTTAACAAATCTAAATTTAAGTAAAAAATTTGTGAAGCTGCAGTTTCATTTGTAATTATACTGATCGCAAAATTTGTTCAAATTATAGGGTCTCGGTACCCTCCCCGGACCTGGTCCATATCATCTACGGATACTCCAAAGGAGCAAACATTTTGTCCGTTTTTCACTATCTCGCTTAGTTTTCGAGATATGCGCCATTTTATTAAATGGCTTTTTTTTTAATTTCTAAGGGCCGAAGGCCCTACCAAGGGCCATTTTTGGATAGAAATAAAATTTTCACGGGTCTATTACGTAGCAAGGGGTAGCCGAAATTTGCATCAAATTTGCTCTATCTCTCTTAGCTGTTGATATATGGGCCATTTAAAAAAATCGGGAGGGAATGAAATAGGGCCATATTTAAAACTTGGAATACATTGATGACGCCATCTACCGGGTAATAAGAGAAACATGAAATTATATTTTAATAATAAATTGTGTAAAATTTAACGATGAGGTTCTTAAAAATTAGTTATAAATAATTTTTAAAATTAGTTAAACTACTCTTAAAACACTTTTTATAACCTATTAAACTTCAGTATAACTTTAAAAAATTACGAATGTTAGATCTTTTTGAAATCCTATAATGCCGATGTTTCCCGCACAAACATTCAAATATGAATCTTTTAAAATGAAAATCGAAAGAAAATATTATAAATTTTGTTAACGCTTTAAGTTTGATACTAAAAGCAAAATTATGAATTTTGGCAGATGGCGATTTCTTAAAATTTATAAATGTATTTTTAACTTAGAAATTATATTTTAGCCTGAAACTTGACAAGACCTAAAGTAAGTTGGCAGAAGGTATTTCGTAGATTTTTATGACTTGATAAGTGAACTAAATGTCTTAAAAAAAGTAGACATTTAAACCAAAATTCATTAATTAAAATATGTATTTCCATTTCTTCATCCTTAAAATTTATGTTCTTAAGAAAATACGACTTAAACGCTTTCTATATTAATAAAACAAATTAAAAACGAGTAGAAAGGTTAAAGTCTGCCATGCCGACTATACAATACCCTACACCAGTCTGGTTAAAAGCCAACTAATGTTTGGATCCGAAATTCGAATGCGTTAAAATGGACTTGTGTCAAAATTTTCTATAAAATAATAAAAGAAGATAAAATCTTAAATATATATATATAGGTCCAAATATGGACCGATTCTATCTAGAAACTATCGGCTTTGTTCTCGCGACCATGTGAGTCAGCGAACCAAATTTCATTAAAATGTCTTAATATTTGCAACCTGCATCGTGTAACCAAACCAATTTTGGGGGGGACCCTTATATGGGCACTAGGTCTAAACATGGATCGGTGTTAACCAAAATCAATAGGCTTCGTCCTTGGGCCAACATAGGTCTGTGTACCAAATTTCATCAAAATATCTTAATATTTAAAGTAAAATCAATTTCTAACAAAGTAATACAAAGACGAAATATCTGGTAGAAATCTCCTTCGGTCAACGTCCTACCTGTTGGAAAATTAAAATATAGTTCACTTAAATATTTGACGTCTTTGTTCATTTATTTTCTTTGTAGTAATTTATTTTTAGGCGAATGTACGATACTTTATGTATACGTTCATAAATATTAAGAATTAGTACATTGTCAAAGTTTTTAAGAAATCTTTCTTAAATAACAAAAATTTCTTAATAAACAATAAAACTTGGGATTTGGTTAATGAATGATTTATGAAAAGTTCTAAAATTAGTACATTCGCAAAATTTTCATAAAATATTAATAAATATTATGAATTTGTTTTTCCTGTGTTGGTATGGTCGTTGTACGTTGTACCTCAAAAATTCGACTACCAGCCCTGCAGTTCCCAAACGCATCTTAATCTGAGACTCGGGATGCTGTATCCTAGCTTTTTAATATTTTTGTAATAATTCTTAGTTTTTTTAACAATGATACTGTTGTTCTGTTGTTGGTTGCTGAATACCCATAAAATTTAGGGCCAATTTTAACAAAAAAAAATCGATTTTTCAGCATTTGTACGAAAAACTACCCAGTCAGAAATCGCCAGTGGTACAAAAAATCAAGCACTGGCATACCACTGGGTAACCACGGTATTAAAAATAAATGACTGGCAGAACACTTATTTGGGACGCTTTGCCGGCGTTTGCAAAAAGCGTTTTACCAGTATTTTTTTTACAAAAATTTCGGTGGTTTATAAAAAAAAACCACTGGCAAAGAATTGGCTTAGAGTGATATGCCAAGGTTTGCAACCAGTGGTTATCCAGTGCAACCTAGCCAATGCTACCAGGCGTACAAAAATCAATTCACTGGGAAACCAATGATTTTATAAAAATTCAAATCCGGTTGCAAGCAAAAATTTTTTTTTGCATTTTTTTAATTTAAAATTTTTTTTTGTTTTATTAAATCAATTTTTTTGTTTGTGGGAAAGCTCCTTCAAGACCAACTTTTTTTGCCCTCCCAACACTGGCATACTAGTTACTAAAAATTGTTTGCCAGTACTAGCATTTGGGCATAGCCAGTAGTTGTCCAGCTATTATCACTCATTTATGTGTTTAGCCATTAAATATTATATGTCTTGTTAGCTCAGTGGGTAGAGCAATCGTCTGCCAATCTGTCGGCCTGGGTTCAAACCACGGCAGGACCAAAAAAATACATATGAACTTTTTTTAATTTTATTTTGGAAAATATATTTCCAGACCACCTATTTATTGGTTTTGCCAGCGTTTTGCCAACGTTTAAAAATTTTGTTCCTCCAGTGCTTTTCCGGCGCTTTTTGAACAGCCGGTCCTTTTGTCTAATGATGTTATCATTTTGGGAATGGGAAAGCATTTTTTGCCAGTACTTGTACCACCTGTTAAAGTGCTTTGCCACCGCTTTCCCGTTTGTATTTTTCTGACTGGGTAAGGACCCCTTAAGGATATCATTATGAGAATTGGCAAAGGCAAAAATAAGGTATTCAGAAAAAACTTATATTATTAAAAAAAATTTAAAGAAACCACTCGGCAAAAAATTTTTAAAACAAGGAATCGAGTAGAGAATCAGGTATTTTTGGTAGAACCACTTCCCAACTTGATTACCAACTCGATTCTTTTAAAAAGGCGTGAGATTAAAATCAATCGATTCTTTGGAACTCACATTCTTTTTTGATTTTAAATATGCAGCAATTACTATCGATGATGATGACAAAGGTAATGATCAGGAATCACAAAACCTTTAAGGCGATAATGATCTATTAAAAACTAAAATAAACAGTAACCAACCCAAACAAATAACTTTAAGTGAACTTCCACCTATTTATGTTCAAAGAGTTTAGGTCATCACCAACTTGAACAAAGCTGTTAGCAATATTCCGAACTGTTAATATGAACTCAAAGTTCTCAAGGATAATGAAAACAAAATCCAACCTTCAGATTCCATACACTATTCACAAATGATCAAAATATTAAAAGAAAAAAACAATCAGTTATACACATTCAAACTAAAAGAACAATGCGGTTTTAGAGTATTTTTGCGTAATATGCACTACTCAGCTAATATAGAGGAAATCAAAATAGGAATTGGTGATCTTGGTCATGAAGTTACGCATATCTAAAATGTACTACAACTACGTACTATCACTGTTTTCAATTGAACCAATAACAAATGATAATAATAAGGAAGTGGATTCCTTTTACATTGCAAACAGCACTTTTACACTGCAAAATAAATTTAATTTTGATTCCGAGATCACGATGGACATCCATATTTCGGATATTTAATAGCGTTTACTATACTTTTCAAAACTTTGTTTTGAAAAGTTTGAATAAATTTTATATTTTTGTTGCTGGTACAACCCTAAAGTTGAATTCCCTATAACCAGATTGGTTTTGTTTGCTGATTATATACCAAATTACCTACTTATGCATAATAATTTGAAAACCTTGTAACACGTTTATAAAATAAATTTTGTATGAAAAATTTGTTTTAAAAGTCACTTAAAAATTTTAAAAGTGGTTATGAATATGTCCCTAACAATTTATTTTCTATTGATAGAACACTCTTTCCGCCGATTAACCATTTGACTTTTGACCATATTATATTTAGTTCATCACATTTCTTCTTGACATGTTCTTTCCATCGTAGTTTGGCATCCAGTGTTATTCCAAGGTACTTCGCAATATTGGCATATGGAACTTGTAAATTGCCTACGAAGACTGGAATATTTGTAGTGCTTTTATTTTTGAAGTTTATATGGACTAATTTTGTATAATTTAGTTTTATTCGCCATGCCTTCGTAAAATTTTTTATTTTATTTATTAGCAAAATTGAGTTTGTGATGACCTCCGTTTCCGCAACAGAAAGAATTGCTCTATCGTCAGTGAATGCAGCATTAATGAGGTAGATGGCTAAGGTAAACTTGAATAAGCATCATCTTATTTAACATTATAATATCCTCTTAGCATTATAATATCCTCTTTGGAAGACAGATATTTTAGAGTATCAATCTTCCAAAGGGGATATTATAATGTTAACGTTAACATTGGGAAGTATGTTCTAGATTTTTGCTATTAGGACAGTATTCCATACTTTATCGAATGCCTGTGAATAGAAGAGCATACCTTTCTTTTTTTAAGGGCTTTTCCAATTATATTGGATATACGATGGACTTGGTCAATTGTCGAGTGAGAGTGTCTAAACCCGAATTGGTGCATTGGCATTAGACAATTTTTTACAATAAATGTCGTTTTTAGAAGGATAGTTTAGATAAAATAGGCGAAAGAAAAATGGGTCTATACGAAGTAACTTTAGTTTCAGGCATTCCTGATTTTTTATCATTATTACATAATTGGCACATATTGTATGTAGTTCAAAGCAGGTATTAAATACTGGAAATATTCTATTAAAAAATTTAAATTTTAGTCTTAAGTACACAGCTATTATTAAATAAAACTTTAAACATTTTTTTTTTGTAATTACGATTATTTTTTATTTTTTCCTGTACTTTATTTGGAGGAACTTCACTTTTACGAGGGCGGATCGAGAAGTCCGTAACTTTTCGAACTTCCCTCGAAAAGGGAAAAAACAATACTCCGGTCAAGAACCATCTGTTAGTATACTACTGTCAAATTTTTAGCAAGTTCTGTCATTAACTTTGGGTTTAACAGCTATTAAAACATACAACCTCGTGCATTTTTCTAAAAATGGAAAAAGTAAATTTAGTAAAATTTATTTTTTGTGAAAAAAAATCAACACTCAAAATAAGGAAAGCTTGATAAGTACTATGAGGACTATGCACCATCAACTTCAATGGTAAAATGTCGAAAAATTCACGATAATGGTGTTGGCCGATCGGAGAGTAAAAGTGCGTGAGATTGTTGATGCCATAGGCATTTCATATGGCACCGTTGGAAAATAAAAATTTCCATAGCGATCTTCCATCGTTATATAAAAAACACATAATTTAAAAAAAATGTGGGAGTATCGAATGAGAATCACATGGTGACCTCGGCTATTCTATAAAAATTATGTCTTCCAAATTTGAGCGAAATCGGTTGGAAAATAAAAAATTTCAGTGCGAAAATCTATTTTTATATGACATATTTGTTTTTTATTGTAGATTTTTAGTTGATCTGAAGATGTTTTACAATGAGTGTTAATTTTGTTCGGTTTAAGATCAAATATTACAAATTCTAAACAGAATTTACAATTTTTATTTTACAACCAATAGAGAAAAACTTATGAAAAAAACTTTCCTAGAACTTTTTTAAAGAAAAGGTGGGCGTAAATACGAGCGTGGTCAATAAAAAGTATATGGCGACCTAGCCCGTGGTATGAAAATCAATCGTACCATATTTCAGAGAAATCCGTTGAAAAATAAAAATTTGTATAGCGATCAGACATTTTATATTGGAAAAAAACACCACCAGGAAAGTGTGCGTATAACGCATATGCGTAGATATTTTTCCAGGTTTTTTTTTAACTATCAACACAACTCACCATTCGGATTTACCATCTCCGATTTGAATGAAGTCCGCCATAACTGTGGTACACTACAAGAGATGATCAACGTTGCATAAATTTTGGGGCCCGGACCTTTTCAGTTTCCGAAATATGACGTCACGACTATTGAAAAAAAACGGTAAAATTTGACTAATGTATGATTACAAAATCGACAATAAATCAAAAACGCATTAAACACATAGAGGACTGCGGCTACACGACTGCAAATGCTGCTGGCTGCAATTGTAGTCGTGTAGTCAGCTACTTAATTTTTTTGAAAACGACAGCTACATAGTAAACATCTGATCCTAAAAATTTGACGTTTTGATAAATATTAATCTTTTTCGGTTTGTGCTTCTAATATAATGGCTGAGGAATATTTTGTTAATTTTGTAAGATCCATTTTTTTTACACAACATCACAATAAAATTATTTCCAAATATAAATTAATGAAACCTTCAAACAATTGTAAAATATAAACAGCTGTTTCTTCAGTGTTCCCAAAACGGTGATTTTATTTTCAGAACTAGCGATTTTATTTCGCCTCTAGCGGGAAAAATTGTCCTGTTTTACATATTTTGTTATATTGTCAACACTATTTTTGTTTTGTAGCCAACAAAAATAAAAATTATCCTAAGTTGACTACAGCGGCAAAAGTAGTCGTGTAGCCGTGTAGTTGTGTTGGTGTCAAAATAATCGTTTTCATATAAACGTGTGTATTTTATTTTTGACAGGCTGTAGTCGTGTATCTGCAGTCGTCTATGTGTTTAATGCATTACACAGAACGAATTTACAAAATTCTAATTAAATTTCTAAACACCTTTCTCATACCAAATTTGTAAATACAAAAAAAAAACTTTTTAAAAAGGCACCGACAAAGGATTTTGTAAATCCAAAATAAAAATTTGTTTTTTTTTTTGTAACTTTGAATTTTTATTTTTAAACAAATAAATAAATAAAATTTCAATTTGAAAGAAAATGTGATTGCTTTTACAAATTGGTGCCTACTGTTTTTTCTGTGTAGGTAAGAATGTATCCTTTAAAATGGTATGCATATCGATTTTTAATGGAAGGGTCAAAGGTCATTTCTTGGGATCTTCAGTTAAAATTCCCATTGCGCGAAATGCTCATTTTGTAAAATTCTTAAAAAAATATATGATTATTGTTAAACTCTCTTTTACATCTGTGTGAAAAATTTAAGATGGTATCTCCATTTGTCTCTGAGTTATAACCAAAACCGTGGTCCTAGATATCATTTGTTGCCCTAGTGTATATACCTTACGGTACACCTTATTCTTCTGCTTGCCATTTAAGGTCCCCCCACTAGAAATGTGCCATTGGGTATAAAAATACACCATACAAAAAATGTAGGTGATCGGATAACGAGAACATGTGCCGTATTATCCCTGTAGTTTGAAATATGATTTACAAGGCGAAAAAATCACTTTTTTGGCTTTTGAAAATATTTTAGTAATTGCAATTTCCTCAGACCATTGTAGAGTTAAAATGAGATAATTTATGAAAATCTTAAAAAATAAAATCCCTTTTCAACAAATTTACAATGTTGTACTCTAGTTTCATTTCTAAGATCCACAAATATTCAGATATAAATTTTTGTCTCTCTTGGGTTATGATAATCTAGTCCCAGGTATGGCCAAATATGGGATTTTTTTTATAAATTTGAAAATCTCTAGTTTTGAGTTTTTTTAAAATTTTGTTCAACAAAATATAAAAAAGTGGTCAACGCATAGGAGTTAGAGTGTAATTAGAGAGTAATTCTGCTGGAAAATACATATATCCCTCTTTTAATTTAATAGGGACGGCGTTTTAAATTTGAAAATTTTGGAGAAAAGTGTGATTTTGGCCAATAATTTAAATAATAGTATTAATTTTTGTGCTTTAACTAGCTGTAGCAAAATCACTTCCGATTGCTGATGTTTGTAACACCCACCTTTTAGTATACCGATCGACTCAGAATTGTTCAGAAAAAAATTTATTGTTCAGATATAATACTTTCATGTTACTGTTATTACCCGGTAGATGGCGCCACCAATGTATCCGAAGTTTAAAAGATGGTGCCATTTTTTTCCCTCCCGATTTTTTGAAAAGGCCCCTATCTAAGAGAGATAGAGCAAAATTGATGAAAATTTCGACTCCCTCTAACCGTGTAATACCCCAGAGAAAGGGGATATCTCTATCCAAAAATCGACATTGACGGGGCCTTGAATCCTAGGAAATTTTTAATAAAAATTTTCCACTCCATAAAATGGCTCATATCTGGAAAACTAAGCGAGATAGAGCAAAGCGGACAAAATGTTTGCTCCAGTGGATTGCCCTTATATGCCCTCACATGATATGGATTAGGCCCGGGGAGGGTCGCGAGACCCTAAGTTTGAATTAATTCTACGACTCAGTATAATTACAGATAAAACTGAAGTTTTACAAATTTTTTACTTAAATTGATTTGTTAAATTTAACAAAAAAAAAGTGTTAAAATCAACAAATTTTATTTTAAGCCAAAAACAGGAATAAATTTGCAATTCGTGTTTAAAAAATGTTTTGATATGTTTTGTTCCCTTCTCAATGTTCCTTAATGTATAGGCCGCTTAATAATGCGGAAACCTGTAGAATTGTAGTATCAACAAAACCGCCTGGTTGTGCTACCGCCAGTTTGTTGCAAAACATTTTCAAAATCAACGATATCTGAAAACAAACAAATTTTATTTTTCAAATAATTATGTATATTTAAACAAGCTTTATAAATTTAAAAAAAAAATAATATTTTTGCATTTTTCTATCGGTTTTAGCCGAAAATTGGCTTAGCTGATTATTGTTTGCGGCTGATTCAGCTTGGCAAAGATGTCGGCTGGCGGCGGCTGACCGGCTAAAGTCGGCTGGCTTGTATCCCTGCCCGCGACCCTCTGTTTGGAAATGCCAAATGATACGAAAATCACTTTTAGAGCAATTACTCTTTAGCAGCAATACTTAAGTGATTTTTTGGATGTTGTTCAGTATTAATTCTAAAAGAGCTGTAAAAATATACTAACGGATATTTTAGAAGCAATGAAAGAAGTAATTTGTTGACGTTCAGAATAACTTCTAAAAAAGCAGTAAAAATACACTAACAGATACTTGTGAAGCAGTGGAAGAAGTAGTTTGTAAAGCATTACATCCAAGTGCTGGGACCTTTTTAAAGACCTTTGTCCAAAAAGTATTAAAAGATAATCTCACTATTAAAATCATGTAACAAAACTATGAGAAACAGCATTTAAATTGTTTAATCCATTTTTTACCAACATATCTCTAAAGACACGTCTACCTATCCGTCTACGAAGTATTGTCAGAAAATAATCACGGAATAAAATATACTCCATATCACAAACGGATTGCAGAAAATTTTAAGTATTGACAAAAAATTGAAATTTTTGAAAATTGAAAACACCTAGAAATCAAATTACACTTGAAATATATAATTTAGTTTAGAACTTACAAAATGCGTTAGAAATTAAATTTTCCTTTATGGTTATTAGCCACTCTTATTTTGTAATATTAAACAAGTTTTAAAAACCTTTAGGTCCTTACAAATATTTTTAGGTTCTTAAAGATATTTTTATGAAATTTTCTGCTTCTGTCTACTATTTATTAACTTCTCTTTTTACTATTAAAAAAATTGTAAAAGGGACATCCGGTGCAATGATAAACAAATAACTCCATTGTGAAAATTCTAAATTTTAATTAAGCAAAGAAATACACAAAATAAAACTTATATATATAAAAATTAACTGAACGAAGCCAAAACACTTTTAAATGCAAAAAATAAGTGTTTCTATGCGATTTTTGAGACTAAAACTATACGCATTTTAATTTTTTTTCTTTTAAATAGTTTGGGTTAGAAAAGTGATTTTGTGCGTTCGCGTACTTTTGGGTAATTCGACTTTTAGATAGAGGATTTTGTGATTACTCTCATTTTATTGAACTTTACACAAAAAGTAAAGCAGCACACTAAACTTAAAATAACGAGTTTTTTTTAAATTTTATAAGAAAAAAAAAACGGAAAAATTAAACAAACAATTTTTTTAAAAGCCCACCCCCCCCCCCCCCCCCGAAATAAATTCCTAGCTACGTGCCTGCCTTGAATCGTTTTTAAGTTATTGTCGATTTTGTAATCATACTTTAGTCGAATTTTACCGTTTTTTCCAATTTTCGTGACGTCATATTTCGGAAACCAAAAAAGTCTTGGCTCTGAAATTTATGCTTTAATGAGCTCTTATCATGTACGATAGTTGTTCATTGAAATCGGGGGTGGTGGTGAATCCGAAAATGCCAATTTTTTGTATTGAATTGAGATGTTTTCACCCATTAGTCAAATGCAATATTTTAATTTTTTCAGTTTAGAAATTTGAATAGTTTGTTGATTAATAAAATTGTATCAACAACAGAAAATCAATTATCTTTTAAATAGTTGAAACCAATAAAAAAAAAACTATAAAAACAGAATATGCCTTTACTATGATTTAAACTCAGAATGCTAAGAATATCAGGCTGCGCCCCTACCACCTGCACCATAGACACATTTAATTGCTGTATAACTTTGAATATAAATATTCATATGTAAGAAACACAAAAATATGATACATTCCAAAATTTTGTTATAATAATAAAATTTTTTGCTGCTATTCTGAATATGTTTTTATTCTTTGTAGAGTGTGATAGATTTTATTGAAATAGAACTGATATTTTATTTTTAGTGTCGATATTTTATTCAAATGACAAAATACTGAATAAATTGTTGGTACTGTAGTTAGGTAATGTAGAAGTTTGTATTTTTTCAATCTTGATTAGAAAAGTCAATATTTTGGATAATGTGACAGTGTTTCGATTAATGTTATATATTTTCTGTTCCTAATTAAATTTAACTTTTCTGATGATTTATTTTAAGTAATTTCAAATTATAGTATTGAATAATAGAAAAATTTCATTGTTTCCGATAGAATTCCAACCAATTTATATTCTGTGTGCATTTATGTTTTTTTCGCTTAATAGAAAACATACGCCAATTTGAAAACTGTTATTTGTAGTTTAGGCCATATATATATTTTAAAAATGATTTATTGAATGAAAATTTTTCTCTTTATCCATTTTTTGTCAAAGGAACAGACGATGCATTCCACCTGCAACGTGTGAACACATGCACGACATACATCAGCACAAGACGAAAGTTGCGCACGAATTCTATGCAAGTGGTAAGTGTAAAGTCCTTGTCGAATTAAAATGTTACCCAGCCCCGATTTATTCCAAGCTCCCAGTTAAATTAATTTTTATTTTAGACTTAAAATATTAATTTTCAAAAAAATATTGTTTGAAATTTATTGTTACTAAATCGAAGGGCCAGTTGACAGAAACCGAGGATCAAATCGAGATTTGGGTGTATAATGGGTTTTTGGAGAAATAACCAGTGCACGAATTAATGGCAATAACTTTTGAAACGTAATATTTAAGCCCCAGTTTATGTAATACGATATTTCCCATATATTTTTGACAAAAGTAATTGTCAATTTCGAACGTTTAGAGTATTTTCGTAATAGATAAACAGGCCCTAAATAAAAATAACATTTTGTTGAAAGAAATTCAAACGAAAATTTACATTTTATTAATAATTAAGGTATGAAATTTTTAACTTTATCAGGAATACCTCCGATTAGGGCTTTAACGGTATTTTCAGTGATCTTCTTGCTTGACATACTCAATTTCGGAAAAAAAGTTTCACGTTATCGGCGACTTGTTTTGTACTCTTCATCTCTCTTTTTATCAATGCCCAATATCTCTTCACTGGCCTAAGTTCTGGACAATTTGGCGAATTTGCTTCTCTAGGATTTTCATTAAAAGTTCCTATTATATTTTCACGTACTTTTTGTTGACTATCCATTTTAAAACAAAAGAAGTTATGCAGTATCGCTAATATTTGGACACAATTTTCCGTTATATTTTTCAATGCTAGCGTGATCAAAAAATATATTTTTGTTTACTCAAGTAATAAATTACAAGTGAGTCATTTCGTGCGCAAGTCCTAACTTTAAATAGTTGTATACAGGGCTCTAATTCCATAAACCGTGATCGAAATTTATATTGCATTGAAAACAATTTAGTGTGAGAAAAATCTAAAACAGTAGTATATAATTAAAAAAGTGTAAAAGATTAATGAAAAAACATAAACAAACCAAAAAATTCATATGATTCAGCTGAACCATTCGATTGGCAACACATTGATTTGTAAGAACCGAACCTGTTTCCTGGCTGTAGAAATAAAGCCCATAATAACGTTCATAATCCCCATAATATTTCCGAATTCTCAAGTATGTTCATTAACTTCTTTGTTAAATAAAGCGCTCTGGGTGGCAGGCCTTTGA
Source organism: Leucophora obtusa (assembly GCA_949987735.1). Classification (NCBI taxonomy): domain Eukaryota; kingdom Metazoa; phylum Arthropoda; class Insecta; order Diptera; family Anthomyiidae; genus Leucophora; species Leucophora obtusa. Next base: position 203,575,302 of record OX465295.1, on the reverse strand, counting down.
CGGACTTAGGGTCGGTTATAATATCGGCTTCGATGATAAAGGTTTTTTGCATGGATGGTAACGGAAACGATGCTTTTATCGGTAAGGGTAACGCTATTTTAGATTATTTCGGTAATGGTATTTTAAGGGTATCGATGTTTCATTAATTTTGTTATCGGTATTTTAGGGATAACGGTTTTTCAGTAAATTCGGTAACGGTATTTTAAGGATAACGGTTTTTCGGTTATTTCGGTAACGGTATTTTAGGGGTAACGAGGCAGTTGAAAGGGTTTTGTATCGATAACCGTATTTAGCGGTATTGCCTGACAACCCTGATTTTTTATATAGCCGACTCCGGCTTTGCTAACTAAATATTTTTTATATATGCATAATACAATATTTAAGATAATATTATTTAAGATAGTATTATGACCGTTTTGAAAGTGGTCATAACCCCATTTCCTTTATTGGAGTTATGACTGACAAACAATCCGAATAAAAATTAGCAACTGATCATGCGTCTTCGTAAAACTGACACATAAAAACCGAGCTGGAGTTGCAAACCCCTTTGTGGGTTTTGTTTTAGAAACAGTATATTTTCATTTCTTGTTAAAACCATTAAGGCCAACCGCGATGTCCCAGTTTGTTGCAGAGTGTTATATGCTACTAACAGGATAATTTTGTAAGAAGCCTATTGAGACTTCCGCAATAAATTTCTTGTTTATTTAGTAGGGCTTTTTCGTGAACAGTTCATATTTCTAACCCCTTAACAAATTTTAGACAGCCGAAATGTCGAAAAAATAAAAACTAAACCCATTAAAAAACTCTAAATTTAAAATTTCGAATTCTGACCAACATAGTAGTTCCATTGTTGTTAAGAATTTTTATAGAAAACCCACAAACAAAAACAGTTTCTACGAACACCAAACAGCTCAAATCTTTTTGCAGAAAAAAGTTTTCAGAATTCGATTTTGAGACTATTTTATTTATAAAAACTATAGAGATTTGGTTATTAATTTATAGATTTGGTTATTTCTTATTTTATCACAACAAAAATAAATATTAATGTATAAAATTTCACAAAAACTTTCTTATTTTCGACGTATTGTGTTACGTTTCAAAAATTTTCAAATCATGGGGGGTTGCTCTGGCTTTTAGCCCCCACCTCTCCTCCAGCTACGTGCCTACTCTAGACAATATAGCCAAGATATTTATCCACAAAAATGACAAACCCGCTTTTCATTGAAAAACACTAAAATGAGACCGCAGCGGACGCACATTAATGTTTATGATCTTCTCATTGGAATCATTTGCAAATAATTTTCTATTTTCCAATTTTGTACATAAAAATGGAAAAAGTGGTTTTGAGAACTATGCCAAAATATTTAGTTATTTATTAATTAATTTAATAAAACCTATATTTTATTTTGGGTCTTTTTTGCCAATATCCCAGAAGATACAGATTTCAAACTGTTTGCATAATTACTCGTATGTGTTGCGCATAGTTCGGAGACATAGCCAAAAATGTGCCCAAACTATGCTGTATATTAGTCAAAAATGTCTTGATACTATGCGCTAGACCTAGGTAGAGTCTGAGGACAGTCCCCAAACTAACCAAATGTCTTCATACTAAACTGTGGATCGAAAAAATGTTCCCGTAGCATGCGATATACATACATATTATGTTTGTCCACATTAAGATTTTTTTTATTTGACGTGGATCTGAGCACTCTGTTGGAAAACATTCCAATTTAATAGATACACTTAGTTTTTACTTGATTAATTTATTAGAATACTTTTTCGTAATTGCTGTGATTTCCCACAAATTCGGCAATAATATCTTTCTGCCACCAATTTTTTTTATTCATAAAGAAAAGTTTCAAAATAAATTCTTTTTTTTTTCTCATGCTAATAACAAAGTGCAAAATTAATTTTAGAGCCTCAACAGAACTAACATAAGTTAGTATGAAACTACGCAGTTAACATTTTTCTGAGACCTCCGAAATTTTGACTTGTAAAAGACTCTAAAATATGATCAATTTTAGTGCGCTCAAATTTTAGAGTCATAAGTGACTCTTATTTATGAGCCTATTTCAAAATTTTTGTAAATTCGTTTTTTTACTAATAAGTGTTTTTAAACTGAAATATAAATGACTCATAAATGGCTCAGAAATTTTGAAATTTTCAACAACGCTCATATTCATGGGTCTTTTGTGAGTCATAAAAGAATGCTCCCTCATATATATATGATTTCAGAAGGTCAGTGGGATTGACTGCTGTGGGAACAGCGAAGGAGGACGCTGCGATATGTATGAGGGTTAGAAATCTCATAAATATTATTTTCCTAATTGATGTTGCCGTCGCTGGGAATTGAACTCGTAACTTCATGTATCTAACGCGCTAACCACACAACGTCTTAACATAAAAAATGGTCCAGAAATCCTAAAAAAAAATATTTAGAAAAGTTGTAGCCTTCATTACACTGCATGATACAGAAAAATTAATATAGATCTGGCATTCAGTTATATATGTATATCTCAGACATGCTGATTACAATGGCGTACTTCCAAGGTACAGATTTTCCACGAAATATCTTTAAACTTTAGCGGTTTTCCATTTAGTTTTTTGTATACAAAAAGTTTCAAATGTAATCAATAAAATTTTTTGTGGTGCACTGTAAGCACAGGCTCCGTTTTAATATTTAGGGTTAACATTTGGTGCACAAAACTTGATATTAAAACCACTGTTCGCATTTTATATGTATTTTTACGGTTTTAGAAAACAAAATCGACCTTAATAAATCTTAGTAAAGAAGCAATGATGGGGAAAATATTTCAACAAAAAAAGAAAAGATATTCATGTATAGCGATTAGGGTTTTTAACCCGGGAATTCCCGGGACGAAATTCCCGGGAATTTTGCCTATTTTTCATTTCCCGATTCCCGGGAATTTTTCCTATAATTCCCGGGAATTCAAAAAAACACTAACACAACCATGTACATTAGCTTGAATATCCGCAAAAATCCAAAAAATAAACATATCCTGAAAAATCTTTATGTATTTTACCTTTTTAAAGGAGATCTCCAACGATGTCCATGAGAAGAGTATCGACTATGGAAAGAAATTTGTTCGGATTTTTTAAATTTTATTTGGATAGAGAAAACTCTTCACTATATGATCCGATTTCGACAAAAAATTCGAAGAAATAAAATTTCCACAGGTTTTTTTTTTTTTTGTAAAATATGTTGTAGTCTCAAAGTAATATTCTATGCGTTAAATTTGTGTATACCATTTTTTGGTTGCTTTTTTTTACTTTTTTTTATTAGAGCCCTATATCTCATAACACGCAGAACAAAGATATAAAAACTACATCCAAAGATGGAATTTTCTTTAAAGAAAAGCCAGTGACAATTACTTAATGTTGGGCGAAAGCACGTCATATCATTCAACCAATTCGTCCCAATCGGTTAAACCAGGAGATCTAAATTTTATTAATACACGGTTTTTATGAAATTTTGCTGTTTTGTTAATTTTAAACTTTAAACGCGTTTGCCCACAACCATGAGTTTAAAATCGGCTGCCACTGTACAGCCAAAGCGGGTAAACCGATTTGAACGCGGTTTTTTTTCTTTCGTAGGCAACAAAAAACTCTAGTCCTTATCGTGGATATTTTTTTTTTTTTTTGAATTTTAGTCATTTAAATGTAATATCCCCAAGTAAAGGTTTTTGTTCTTGCATTTTTTTGTAATTCTTAAATTTGTGTGGCAACTTTGTTAAAAAAAATTTTTTTTAATAAAAATCGGGCCACGAAAAGGACTAGAGAATTTATCTGGCATTGAATGAATCAATTTACATTTTTATTTTCCGATAATTAATGAAGGGTGCACAGTGGCAGCCGATTTTGCCTTTTTTAAAAAAGGCCAATACCCTGTCGGTTTTGGTTGGCGAAATTCAAAACTAATCATTTTTGAAAATGCTGCAATAAAAGAATAAAATTAAAAAAATATTGTTAATTAAATTTTTGACAACCCGTAAAATATGCTTTTAAAATTGCTGCTGTTACAGTATTTACCCCCTTAAGGCTATTTTTGCTGGAAAAAATCAATTATTTTAGGTCGTTTTATCCCAATGAGCGTTTTTCAAAATTTTTCGAAATCATATAATTTACAATTTTTTCATTGAAATTAAATACAAAAAACACATTTCTGCATTATCAGTTTTCGTCAAAGTGGAACATATTATGTTTTTCGAACAAAAAGTAGTATTTACTGTTAAAATATGAGTAAAAAATTACTTTAGTATTCCCGGGAAATCCCGGGAAAGTTAGAAAAAAATTCCCGATTCCCGGGAGCTCGAAAATGTCGGGAAATTAAAAACCCTAATAGCGATATTTCTAAAATTTTATATGGCACCATAACTTTTCTAGTTGTCCCCAAAGTCCAGCGTTTATTTTAATATGGGGTTACCTCTAAAAACTATTCTTGCAAAATTTCAAGCAAAAAGGTTCCATTCCAAAGTTACTTAAGATATGAGAGTCCACCCCAGCCGATCTCTCTTATTCAAAGTTTTATATACAAAATTTAAAACGACATATATTTTTTACATCATTGTTTAGAATTCCGCTTTTTGGTTCTATCTACAAAGTTTCCACAAATAAGGAAGACTACAACATTTCTTAATACATTCTTTGAAATTTCATAATCATTTTTCATTTGAAATCAAAAACACTAAAAACATTTTTGTTGTTGTTTTTTCTTTGATATTTAAATGTTTAATAACGCTCCTAGACGAGAAAAGGAAATTCTGTTTTTATTGAGTTTGTCATTTTACTTAACTAATATTTCTAATATTTCAAATAATTCTAAAAACGTCGTCCTCTGACGATTTCCTTAGATAAGAATGAAATCCAGATAGGTACATGCGTTTAACAGATTATTTTTCACAATTTGTTAAATAAGTTTTGGAATTTTAGCACATTTAATTCCCTTAATACAAAAATACTAAATTCTATATATTTTCAAGTTTTTAAGAATTTTCGGGATGTAGATGACGTTTTGTTGAATTTGGAAGCTAATTTGCTCGATTAAAAGATTCCTAAGGTTAAAAAATTCTAACGTTCAATAAGAATTTCGATCACTTACGAATTCCGGAATTAGGACACTGGCAATATGTTAACTTCATTTAGACAAATGTGGTAAATAAATCAAATTTCAATCTAGTTAATTAGATAGTTTATATGTACAAATATTTAAGAACATGGAAAAAATGCAAATCTGTCAGAAGCTGAGAACACAGAACTATTTTACTATTTAAAGTTTTACCTTTTGTTTTCTTAAAAATGTTTTATTTCCTAAAAGCTGTTGTTTAAATGACACTATAGGGTTTCTATTAGAGATGAGTGATCCGGTGATTTTTGAATAACGCTGCTACCAGTGATCGTGATTTTCAAATCACCGTTCTTTTAAACAGTGACCGTGATCACGAGTTTGTAATAGAGATGGGCGATTCGGCGATTTTTCAGTAACATTGTTCTCAGTGAATGTGATTTGCAAATCGTTGTTCTTTTAAACTGTGATCGTGATCACGGTTTTTCTATGGAAAATACTTCGATTTTCTGATAAATAAACGAAATAATATTTATGGCGAGTTTTTAAGATGTCAGTTGAACTTGGTTTAGTTAAACCGAAAACGAATTTTGTCAATCATTTCAAAGTTTATTAACAAAAATTTGCCGGAAAAACTTTTTCTCGAGTATAATTTATTTCTTTATTGAAATAAAACAAAATATATCACATTTTAAAAGCAGTATTCCAGTTACAAACTGCGTTAAACTAAAAACTGGGCCTTAAAAGAAAAATAGTTGCGACCGGTAACAAAGACGTGATAGAAGGAGACATTTTATTCAGAAGAGTGTGAAAGCAAGTCACTGTTATTGAAAAAAACATGTATTACTGTGCACAATGAAGTTTGCAAGAAAGAATAGTACAAAAATATTAAAAGAACGACATTCCGAGTAACTGCGACTTTAAATATTTGATCACTGCCGTTACCAGTGATTTATCAATACATAACTGTGATTAAATCACCGGTATGAAAATATCGCTCATCTCTAGTTTCTATAGGGTTTTTTTATCTCCTTAAAATATGCTTTGAATATTTTAAATATATTTGTTTACTTTGATTAATAAACTTTCAATAATATTATGGTATATTGTGTTTTTCAATTTTAGAGTCAATCTTCATGTGCGGAAACAACGGTATTGCGGTAGTGCCAGCCCCCTAAATTATCTCAACCAAATGATAATGCTGAAAATTGGATGTAACCACTACTTGCATAACTACACAAATACATAGCAAACACATGCGTTGGAAACATATGTAAAAATAAATAATAAACCCTCCATTTGAAACCGAACCAAAAACAAATACGTAGTTTATTTATCATGTAATATGTATGAATGTATGGAATTATTATTTTTGTAATAAAATAATTTTTAAAATACATAATGAAGGAATTCACAGTTCTAGTACTAATGTGCTATCGTTGTCAAAAAGCCTGATTTTTGGAGTTAAGCCTATACAAAATATTCAAATTTACAATAAATGCTAATTTACTACTTAAAATAGTACGAACTGTAAATTCCATCAATATATATTTACTTACGTATTGTAGTCTCTTAGTTTACAGTTTAAGTTTAAATCACACAATTTTTCATAATATTTATTTAATATTGGACAATTTGGATTGTAATTTATATTAATTTTATAAGCGCGACTCGAATTCAGCTCGTCAAAATCAGTTCAAGCTATTAAACAGAAAGTGACGACCATTGAGCAGCTATTGACTAAAGCCAGGCATTAAAAAAACAAAAAACAAACGCTAGATCTACACTAGAAAGCGCAAAAAGAGCTAAAAAGTTGGCAACATGCACATCTTTTGGTTTTTTGTTTGTTTTTTTATATGAGTTCGAAAGGCTGTTGTGAAAATTTTAGCCAATTAGCGATCTGCCACTGTAACTACTCGTAAAAACGCGTGAATAACTCGTAAAAATCGACGACCAGCGGTGGCTTCATCTGTAGCAGAGATTTTGCGACTCTCATATGCATCTTAATTACCCAGTAAAACCACACATTACCAAATAATGGGTAAAGTAATGTATCGCCATAGGGTTGCACTGATTACTTTAAACTTTACTTCACTGATGAATTTTACAGGCGATGAGCCTCAAAGTAATGTGTTCATTGTTACCAGTATATTTACAAAAAAATTAAGAGTAATGGGTTACTTAGTTGCAGATAGGGTATGAAAAAGTAATTGCTTACTTGCTTTTATCCTACATGGGATTTTTTCGGATTTCCGTTATATGAGTAACAACCACATAACAAATATCAACAAATAAAATTGAATTAAAAAAATATTTACAAAATTAAAATAAAAAAAATTATCGAAGTAATTAATTTTTAAAGTAAAACAATGGGTTTTGTATTTTTTATATTTAATTATAATTACTTTATATTTAATTATAATGCATTATGTAATCAACATTCGGTAATGCATTATTTTATGTTTTAAAATAATTAAAAATGTAACGAGCGTACATTACAAGCGTAATGCATTATTTAATCAACTAACGGTAACTCATTATTCTGTGATTATAAATAATACTGAAGGTAAGGAGTACTCATTACAAAATAATGCATTATGTAATAAATTTTCGGTAACTAATTACTTTATGCTTTAAAATAATGCTTAAGGGAAGGATTGTTCATTTCAAAGTAATGCATTATATATCCAATTGTCGGTAACTAATTACTTTATGTTGAAAAATAATTGCAATTGTAAGGAGTACACATTACAAGGTGATGCATGAGTTTGTCGCACCCATTACCAAAGTTTTCCTGGATTATTTAAAATTAAAATATGGACACAATTAAATGCAAATCTACGGCCTAACACTTTTATACGTTTGATATACTACATATAATTTTAATAAAAATAAACAAATATTATTAACAATTTTACAATTTATGCACTAAAATACCCGGCTGGAAATTGCGTCTTAAAAGCACATCAATAGCGCCGTTTAGGTGATAAGTCAGCAGGCACCTTAAAGACATGTCTGCACTTTTTTACTCTTCTACAGTGACTTATACAAGCTCCATACTTGTCACAATTACAAGCATGTATTCACAATTCGTGCTGTCTAACTGCATATTATTATTATTATTATTTTTATTATTATCTTAAAAAATCTATAATAAAAAAGTAGTAAATAAATATTTTTACAGTGTCGGCGATTTGAACCGCAAATCTTAAAACTAGAAATATTTTGAGGTCTGAGGGTGTAGTCTGGAGTATTAAAAAAACCGGCCTTTTTAAAAAACCGGGTTTTGGTTTAAAAAAAAAATTAAAAAGTACTACAAAGATTTATAGTATTTTTAAAAAGTACGAATTCATGTAAAATTTTTTTCTTAGAAATGAATTTTAATCAGATACAAAAAGCTTTTCATATATTTAGTTAGAATATTGGTCTACCTCAAGTCCAAATTGTAATATGATATTGTCATATTAGATTTTATTTGTTGTTTCAAAAAGGTTGATCATTTTCATGATAGGCAATACAATTGTTTCGTGGGCATCACCCCAACTCTTCAGTTGTCCGCAATAAGAAAATGATAACTTGAATTCACAAACCAAGACATTACATAAGGTACAAAAATTCAGTATTTAACTGACAACCAAATACAAATCTTTCCACTACGTATTGGCGTTTTTTAATTGGTTATTACTAGGGCAAGGAATTTCATGCACTTAAAAATGGAAAATATGCGCCTAAAATATGCGGTTAAAAAAGAAAAATATGCACTAAAAATATAAGAAATATGCACTAAAAACTATTATTTTTGCAAAAATAATGCACTTTAAAACTTAAAAATATATTTAAGTTAGTTATTTTGTAAACAGACACAGAACTCGAATATTTCCCATAGGTCAATAAGGTTTTAAAAATGTTTATTTTGATTGGATCAAAATTTTAATTTACAAAATAAAAAATGCTACTAAAAATTAAAAATATGCACAAATATGCATTAAAAAGGCACCAAATATGCATTTAAAGTCCAAATATGCAAAAACATGCATTTATGTCAAAATATGCAAAAATATGCCACTACAAATCGATGCCATTTTGTTCTAAATTTGATGATTCAGATAAATGTTTAGTCCATATTAGTTTTGGACTATCGAGAAAAAACATGCATTTGCATAGAATTCCTTACCCTAGTTATTACCTACCAAGAAAAGAATGTTTCATTTTAGTTAAGTAACTGAAATCTCCGTCAATAAAATTTTGGAAATAACGTTACCCAGGTGAAAATGTTCATATATGTTCATATATTGTCATATATGGTTTCATGTATGAGCATATATGGTTTAATGTATGATCATATATGAACATATATGTTATGTATGGAAGCATATATGGGTAAATACATTAAAATGTATGAATCCATATATGATAATATACTGCATTTATTGGTCCATATATTGGTTCATATATTCCATATATCTTCATATATGAATTCATATATTATTCCATATATGGGTAATGTTTTAAGTTTTTTTTTATCATGGGGGTAATTACGTGAGCGGATTCAAAAAATATAGAAATACAATACATTTGATAATTTCTTAAATACAATCGGCAATTTCTAAAATACAATTGCCAGTTTCTAAAATACAATTGATTATTTGTAAAATACATTTGATAATTTCTGAAATGCAATTGCGAATTTCTGAAATACAATTAATAAATTTCTGAAATACAATTTTCAGTTTCTGAAATACAATTCATAATTTCTGAAATACAATTGGTAGTTTCTGATATACAATTGATAAATATGAAAATCAGTTGATAATTTCTGAAAAGCAATTATAAAACTAGAAATAAATTGATTATTTCTGAAATACAATTGGTAAATCTGAAAAACAATTGATAACTTCTGAAATAAAATGATAAATTTTGAAATACAATTGAAAATGTTGCAATAAGATAAAAACAGCAAAAATAAAACTGCTAAATTTAGAAAATCTGCAGAAAATTTTGCAAAATATTAGTAAATTAAAAATGGCTAAAACAAACTATTGTATCTAAAAAAATTTTTTGTTAAATTTTGTTCAATGCAAATAGCACTTTATAAAATAAACAGAAATATTTGCTAAAAATATTAAACTGTTGATTTCAGAAGGCTAGATTTGTATTTCCATTAAAAACAAAAAACAAAAAGGAACTTTGAAAATTTTAAATTTTATGTGATCTTTTCTTGTCTACTACTACAATTTAATTTTATTTTCTAATCACTAAAATTTTGCTCAATTATAACTCAAATTTTGTAAATATATTAAACAGTTTTATTTTTGCTGTTCATATCTTATTTATATTTAGCAAAAATACTCTGTTAATTCAGCAGTTTTTCATTTTAAACTAATTTTTAGTAGCTTTAACTAAAATTAATGGGGGAATATTTAGTTGATCTCTTATTTTTAAGTAAATGAATGTTCTTTTTTGTTTGACTTTAGATCATAAATAAAAAAAATTTTTACGCACTTTTTTCTATTAGTGTATAAACAGTCATTAAATAATCAAAAAACAGTCATAAAATAATTTCTGAACTTGAAGTAAAATGTTTATGTCCATTAAAAATTTCATAATTTCTCAATTTCATTCAAATGTACAAATTCATCAGTAAGAATTATAATATTTACATTTAATTTGAATAAAAAAAAGCAATATTTTTATTAAAAAAAAAAAAAAATTTTAAATGAACATTCATATATCTCCATATATGGCCATATACCCTCAAATTTCGGATCCGAACCCATATATGAACCCATATATGTTGCCATATATGGCCATATATGAACATTTTCACCTGGGTAGTTAAATTTAATTAGATCGATCAACTGAAGCTCAGTAAGGGGTATTTCATCTGAGACTCAGTTAAAAATTTAGTAGATAGGAATTTTTTCGGTATGTAAATTCAATATTTAAATTTAAAACAAATTTTTAAACTTTTTTACCAACTATTTATTGCGTTTTTCTAGTTTTTTACATATTGCTTTAAATATTCGACTTCTGATTTTTTCTTTTAGCAGAGTTGTAGTTTTGACAAATATTTTGGCAGAGTCACTTTTTATTTTTGTCTGTCCAAAATGCAACTCTGAAAATATCCAGTAGTAGTTTTGAGTATCAAAAATCTAATATAACAATATCATATTAGAATTTGGACTTGAGGTAGAACAATATTCTAACTAAATATATGAAATTATAGAAAATCCGAAAAAACAATTTTTTTTAATGCAAAAAATAAAATAATGATTCAAAACGGTTTTCTTTATATCTCGCATTGAAAAAACGGTCTCAAAAATCATCTGAAATTGAAAGATATCGCCAATTTGATGTCTTAATTTTATATGCCCAGCAAAATCTTTCATTACCAAATAAGTGGTTATATAATAGAAATTCATAGCTCCGCACAACTTATTTTTTGGCGTCTAAACTCATTATTTTTGTTTGGCATGGTCGTTTTTATAAGTAGTCACGCTTACACGCTCGCTTACGAAAAAATGAGAAATAATTAGTTATGAGATTTTGAATAATAAGTGGTTACACACATGCTTACAAAAAGTTGAATTATAAGTGGTTATCCGATTGCTTACTTGATTCTTAAAAATAAGGAGTTAAGCAAATACTGTTAGCTTAAGGAAATACATTCAAAAAAATTTAAGTTTTTTCTGGTGTGTAATTTTGGGACTCGTCATAAAAACTTAAACAAAACATATTTACATATAATAAAAAAATTTAACTGTGTAAAAAGTAATTATTTCAACTAATACGAGTAAGTCATTATTTTATATTTAGAAACAATAAATACAATAGGCCGTTATTAGGAAGTCATTATTTTATATTATAAAATAATGCAAAAGGTAATGATATATCATTTTTGGTAATGCAGATAGTAATGAGGTGTCATTACCAATATTTTGCTGGGTGCTGACTCTTAACTTTTTAAAAATTTTTGCTCTTGAAGTTCAAAACGTTTTATTTTTAACAACTTTAAAAGGCTTTAAACTTTTAATGGGCACCCAGTGTAGAAAATCATTACCAGATATGTGGTTATGTAATTACATACTTGGTAATGGTAAGCATACGAAAAATCAAAAAATATATCGTTACCTATGTGCTTACCAGTACTGACAAAAATAATGAGTCTAAAAATAGATTTTCTAAAAAATAAATTATATAAAAAAAAATATTTTTAATTGTATTTTTTTTTTTTTTAATAAAATTTGCTGGTGCCGGAATCGAACACAGATTGCCAGTCAACAGCTCTACCATCTGAGCTATATCGACATGTAATATTTAATAGATAAAAACACAATTGACCTGCTGCACACAAGTAAGCTTACTCGCCAACATACAAAAAAACAAAAAATATGTGGTTACATATATCCTTACCAGTGTTTAAAGAATATTGAGTCTAAAAATAGATTTCAAAAAATTTTCAAAAAAATCTAAAAACTTATTTTCTATTTGAAATAATGATAAAAATAAGTAATTATCAGTAACTCATTATTATATGTTTTAAAATAATACAGAAGGTAAGTGGGTGTCATTACTGGTAGTCCAAAAAATTATGATATGTCATTACCGTTTCTACACTGGGCATTGGGTGCGATATCTCATGAATTGCCGAGTAATGATAACTCCTTACCTTCAGCATTACTTCAAACAAAAAGCAATGGCTGACCGACCAACAATTATGTATTGCATGATTTTTAGACGTAAAGTACTGATTAAAAGCATTTTTAAAATCTATTTTTAGACATATTACTTTATGAAGCACAACATTTCATTTACTTCCCAGTATAGAAACGGTAATGACATATCATTATTTTTTGGAATACCAGTAATGACACCAAATTTATTTCTACATTATTTTAAAACATATAATAATGAGTTACTAATAACTGGTCACTTTTTCTATTATTTCAAAACAAATAATAATGCGTTGCCCAATAATGGCTTATTATTATAATTATTTCAAATATAAAGTAATACATAGATTTTTTTGAAATTTTTTTTTTCTAATCTATTTTTAGACTCATCCTTATATTTTTTGATTTTTCAAATGTTGGCGCATAAGCATACTTGTGAGCAACATGTCAGTTATGTTTTTATCTATCAAATATAACATAAAGAATATTTTTTTTAAATTAATTTTTGTGAAAATCCATTTTTAGACTCATTATTTTTGTCAATACTGGTCAATATAGGTAAACAATATATTTTTTGATTTTTCATATGCTGATGTGTAACCATAACTCATCATTTTCCGCGACATGGCCATACAAAAATAATAAGAAATATAATAAGAAAAGTAATAAAATCTTGACTTTTGAAAATTAATAAAGCTCTGACCATCAATTCTATATATTTCGGACATGCTGATTAAAATGGCGTACTTTATTTTTTGATCAATGGTACAGATTTTTCGCTAAATGTCTTTAAAGTTTGGCGGTTGTCCATTCAGTTTTGTATATAAAAATTTTTCAAATTCAATTAATATGAATTTTTTTGTATTAAAATGTATGCACAGGACCTGTGGCCATATTTACGATATAAATGCTATGTGCTTATCTTGATATTTAAACCACTACTTAGCGTTTTATATAGGTTTTTATGGTTTTTTGCTATTTCAGCGACTTTAGTCGCCGGATGTACAATCGACCTCAATAAATGTAATGCCTTAGTAAGGAATCAATTAAAAGGAAAGTATTTCAATAATAAAAATGTGTTCATCTATAGCGGCCTATACGTTAAAATCGCAATTATTCAAAATTTTGTATGGCAGCATAGCTTTCCAAGATGTCCCCAAAGTCCAACTTTTAGAATAATATGGGGTCACCTCCAAAAAGTGTTCTTACAAAATTTCAAGGAAAACAGTTTCCTTAATTTTATTTTATCGGGATATACATTAATTGCATCAAAGGAATTAAATATGCTAAAAATCCCAAACGTATTTAACAAATTGTGAAAAATAATCCGCTGCAGGCATGTCCCTATCCGGATTTCATTCTTGCCTAAGGAAATCGTCAGGGGACGACGTTTTTAGAATTTCTGGAAATATTTGTTAAGTTAAATTACAAACTCAATGAGAATTTTTTGTTCTCGTCTAGGAGCGTTATTAAACATTTAAAATATCAAAGAAAAAACAAAAACAACAACAGAAAATTTTCCACAATTTGCTTTGTCATCTTACAATGTACTACTCTGTTGTTTTGACAGATCTAGCAATGTAGTGACATCCATTCATGTAGAAACAACAATAGAGAACAATGTTTTCTAAAGTGTCAGTAACATTTAAATTTGCACAAGCACTTGCATTAGTTTTCTTAATTTTATTTTATCGGGATATACATTAATTGCATCAAAGGAATTAAATATGCTAAAAATCCCAAACGTATTTAACAAATTGTGAAAAATAATCCGCTGCAGGCATGTCCCTATCCGGATTTCATTCTTGCCTAAGGAAATCGTCAGGGGACGACGTTTTTAGAATTTCTGGAAATATTTGTTAAGTTAAATTACAAACTCAATGAGAATTTTTTGTTCTCGTCTAGGAGCGTTATTAAACATTTAAAATATCAAAGAAAAAACAAAAACAACAACAGAAAATTTTCCACAATTTGCTTTGTCATCTTACAGTTTCCATTTGCAAAAGTTATCCTAATAAATTCATTTTTTACTAAGGTTAGTATCGTACTAAAGACACTTTAGTATCTTAAAATGTCTTTAGTACGATACTAACCTCAGTAAAAATGTATTTATTGCCATAACTTTGGCAAACGGAAACTGTTTTGCTTGAAATTTTGCAAGAACAGTTTTTAGAGGTGACCCCATATTATATTATCGAAAATGTGTACCTACAAAATGAGGTCAAAAATTACAAATGTGCATTAAAAACAACAAAAATATGCACTAAAAACAACATACATTAAACCTGTACACTTTTAGAACAACACTTTTGCCAACCGAGGTGTTTCGGTTGCAGCAACCGAATTACGAGGTTGCATCAACCGACCCAATTCGGTTGGAAAAAATTCGGTTGTCACAACGGAATTGTTGTGAGAGTGAAGGTATTCCGATTTTTAGCCTGGAAATTAAAAAAAATTCTACTTAAACCTTCCAACTTATCTTAAAATAAACTGAGTTTAGTGCTTAACCAGATCTACACTGAAAAAAGTTTGTCAGTAGAATCTACTGAAAATGACAGTTAAAACTAAGGTATATGCAGTTAAAAAGGCGACAAAGGTGTTTCCTTTAAAATAACTAAAAATTTTGTTATTTTTAATTGTTGAAAAATAACTAACAAATGCACTAAAAACAACTAACAATGTCGTAAAATTAACTGAGAAATTTTTACTACAAAAGTTTTAAAACAACTGACGAAATGGGTAAAATCTAGTGGGTTTTTACAGTTAATTCCTTTGGTATGATAAAAGTATATTTTAATAAAAAAAAATTTTTTTCTTTCGATTACAAAAATATGTTTTATCCTATTTAAAATTTGAAGTAAAAATTCCAAACCGTTCTCCAGTTATTATGCTTTTATGTATACACCAAAAGGTTCTGATTTTTATTTTGAAACTAGGAATATATCAGTAATAATAAATATAAACTAAACAAGAATTTTTAAAAATCAACGAAGTACCACGAATTTTTTTTACTTTTTAAATAACTAACAAAAACAACAGTTTACTGTAAAAATACTGTTTTGTTAGTTGATTATTATGATATTAAAAAAAACTGATTTAAACAACTGTTACGAAATTACAGTAATTTTCGTGAGTTGTTTTCTTAAATAACTGTCTCAAAAGTTGTTTTGTATTTTTCCATAGAAAAACAACTGCCATTACTGTTAAAATCAATAACTACTGATTACTACACTCAAAGAAATAAATATGTAAAAATAGCAGAAAAAGTTACTAAAAATTAGTTAAAGATTATGCTGCAGAAAAAACTGCTAAAATTAGCAGATTTTTTTTTAGTAAATACTAGTAAAATGAGAAAAGCAAAATTAAAACTGTTAAATTTACAGAATTTTAGTTATATTTAGGCTAACTTGTAGTTAATTGAAAATAGCAAATTGAACTGTAAAGTTTCCAGAAAAATTTGCTAAATTTTTGTAGACTACAAAAGTTTTGCTATTTTTAAGCTAAATTTAGTTGAATACAAATAGCAGTCTATTCTGCTAAAATCAGCAGAAATATTTGCTAAAAAATTGTAAACTGCTGTTTTCAAATGGATTGATTTTTATGCGCATTTAAAAAAAAAATCGAAAAAAAAATTTTGAAAATTTTAGTTTTTAGTTTAGTTTATTTATTTCCATTCCAGTACAACAAGAATTAATCTTATAATTATAGTACAGGAATTTTAAGTGCTAAAATTTTGATTTTAAAAAGTTATAGTCACATTAATAATAGTAGTAAAATAATTAATATAAATAATCAAATAAATAATTAAAAATAAAAAAATAAAAATATAATAATTAATTAAAACAAAAACATATTGCAAAAATTAAAGAAATATTAATTCTAAAAATGAAATTGAATTGAAATTAAAATCGAGCATAGTGTTCAAACAGAAATTTTTTAAAACTCAAAGCGTTGCTGTTTAGCTGTTGAGTTTGAGGGAGCATGTTCCAAAGACTTACGGAATTTATGAAGAATTGCCATTCAGATACGAGGTAGCGATGACTTGGTGGAATTAGCTTATTTCCTCTGTTTGTTCCGATGCCAAAATTTTTTGGTGATTTTTTAGGCTACTAATTATTTACCAAAACTTTTTGCTGATTTTGGCAGGTTAATTTGCTATTCTCCATTTACAAATATAACTAAAATTCTATATATTTAACAATTTTATTTTTGCTGTTCCTATATTACTAATATATAGCAAAAAAAAAAACTGCTAATTTAGCAGTTTTCTTCTGCAGCATCATTTTCAACTAATTTTTAGTAATTTTAACTAAATTTTTTATGGACTTTTTTCTATTAGTGTACACAAACAACATGTAGTAACTATCCAACTTTTTTGAGTGTATAAACGTCTAATTTATATAGAAATATTTGTGGTAAATGTTTAACCTTGGTTATGTTGTTTACTCGCCCATAAGCACCGTAAGTGGTTTTTCACGTGGAAAATTTTCACTCGAACTTAAAAGACCTCAAAAGTTAATTTAAATTCTAAAGATGAACAATTTTTTTTATTTATTAGAATGACACAATTACAATAAACATAAAATGTCACTTTTCCCAAGAAAAATAATAGTCTTGTACATTAAATTTGCGTGAAAAGAAACTCTACACAATTTCCATATGAAACTCATTATCGTGAAAAAATACTTCTTTAACGTTTTTTTTACGTGAAAACTGAACAACTTACGGTGCTTTAGAATAAAAAATATCAACAAATATGCTTTCAAAAGCACAAAGTATAGATGGAAAAGGGACCATATACACATTTGAAGTCAAAATATGCAATTACAAATCGATGCCATTTTGTTCTAAATTTGATGATGCGGATAAACTTTTAGTCCATATTGGTCTTGGACTATAAAAAAAACATATTTGCATGGAATTCCTTGCCCTATTAAGTACCAACTTAGGGTGTTTTCTTTTCTGACAAAAATGTTGCATTTTTTTTGCACTTTGCTTTTGAATTGCCTTTTTTGTGTTCTTTTCTAAATTAAGGGTAATATTCTGAGGGCATCGTGTTCTTTTCTAAAAATGTTGTCTAATAAAGTGCAAAAGTGCAACATTTTCCGCCCTCAAAAAATTTACGGGGTAGAGCGTTGCCCTGTTTTTTTTTTCTTTTCATCAAAGTTATGTGTATATACTGCAATGTTGTTTGCCAGCAAACTCGCAACTTGGTGGCCTAGGGGGTACTATCCTGGCTTCTGATGCAGAAGGTCGCAGGTTCAAACCCCGGTTGGACCACAACATTTTATTTTAATTTAATTTTTTTTTATATAAAATTTAATTTCTTTTTATAAAATTTTATTTTTTTTTATAAAAGTTTATTTAGTTTTTTAATAATTTGCTCTGTTTTATTTAGTATTTACTAGTTTTTACGCTACCAATAAATAAAAAAAATTATACAATTTTTTTTTTTAATATGGAGGAAAACTTCTAAATTGAAAAAAGAAAAAGAGAGTAGTATATAAAAATTAATTCACCTTGGATGGGATTTGAACCTGGCCATCCCGAGCGAAAGGCACGCATCACAACCCTACGGGGAATGAGGAGACAATTGCCCTCCAAGGACCTATCCCGTGACCGGTCAACCGAAGGCATATTACTAAATTAGTACAAATATGAAAAAAAGAAAATGAATTAATTTTCTAAGTATTTTCTGATCCGTCATTTTCACTGTTGCTTTAAAAAAACTTGACCTATACCGAAATAAAAAACAAAATTCGCGGCATATTTTTAAAAATATTTTTTATTTATTTTACTCTTTTATTTATTTTTAACTTTATTTTTTCACGATTTGCTTATTTTAGCTCTTATTTTAAATTTCTATAATGTTTTGCTAAGAAATTTTAAGTTTTGTATTTTCAACGTTTTTTAATGTTAAAGCTATTTTAGTTTTAACTATTGGTATTTCATTTAACTTTTCTTTTTAACTTAAGGGAAATTTTTTTAAATTTTTATTTATATTATCAGAGTTTTTGAGTTAAATTTCTAAATTTTAATTGATTCTTTAATTTAATTATGGCCAACGCAAAAAACAAGTCAACTGCCATTAAGGGGCCTATCCCGTGACTGGTCAATCGGGGGCATACTGAAGACACTTCCACTATATGGGTGTGTGTGTTAATGTTGTTTTCTTTTCTATTTTTTTTTATTTTTCATGTTTTTTTTATTTGCTGTGTGAGTGTTTGTTTTTTCTTTCTCTTTTTTTTTTATTTGAACAGAAACGAAAAATATATAACTTAACCATCAGCCAGCCATCACGCATAAGCAACATTAGCTCAGACGGTAGAGCGTTTGCCTTACAAGCAGAAGGTGGTGTTATCGAGCCCTACTTCGACGCCAAGTATATTAATTTTAATTCTTAATTTTTTATTAGTTTATTTGAAAAGCTATTTTTAGACACACCACCTTACTTCCACAATGTGTCTAAACTGTGGCAATTGGTTATTTCCAATGACAACGCCATGTTAAAGTGATATGTCTCTTTCAAACAAAAAGACCAGTCAACGACCGGTCTCCGCCCCCTTGGGACCTATCCTGCGTGTCATCTGGGACCGGTCCCTTTCCCCGTAGGGAACCACTAGGCTATCATATAATAGTAACTAGCGTAAACAATATTGCATATACATGAAACAACAATATACACATACACATGTGTTTTGAAAAATGCAAATAAGTGGTTTTATCGTTCTATTCTGATTGGAAAAATGTAGCATTTTATTGGGGTGAGGGCAACATTTTTAAAATTTTACACTTTAACAAGGCAACATTTTTTTCCAGAAAAGAAAACACCATTAGATTTAAATTCGTTATTACGTTAATACATACATATTCGCAAAATATTTTTACCAAGAATTAAATTCTGCAACTTGATTATTTTAGCAACGACTATATAATTAAAAGACTTCCCAACTCTCCCTACCTCTGTTAAATCACTCTGTTCTTAATTTGTATCGAAAAATGTTGCCATAAGAATTACACAAGTCTGCAAAATCTAACATTTTTCGATACAAACTGTTAATGTTTGAAAGAGGCGATGAAAGCCGCTTGGTTTTAGTTCAGTCAAAAGCCTGATTTTTATGAAATTTTAAAATTATTTATATTTGGTTCTTTAAATGAAGTGAGATTTTCCAAAAAGTTACCTCAATTTGTGAATTTGATTTTAACTGGAACAAATGGCTTTCAAAGAAGTTTAATTTGAAGTATGTACTTAAATTTTTCGTTTTTCGATGTTTATTATGTAGTTTAAAATAAATTGTAAAAAATGCTTCGATATGAAATTTTAACGAAAGATATTTCCAAGAATAAAAGAGCTTTCTAAAAAAATTCAAACAGCATTCAACAGCAAACAGGAAAATACTATTCGGGATATTTCGATAAAAAATAATATTTTTCCTAGACGCCAGACTGCATTTAGCCAGGCGGTTTTCATCGCCTCTTTCGAACATTGACAATTTGTATCGAAAATGTTAGCCTTTGCAGACGTGTCTATTTCTTATAGCTGAATTTTCGATATAAATTAAGAAGAGAGTGACTTAACAGAGGTAGGGAGAGCTGGTACCTCTTTTAAATTATATGCTCGTTGATTTAGCTCACAGTTTATCTAGAGAAAAGTATTGTTTAGTCCCCGAACAATTGACAACTCTAATATTTGTACCACTTGAATGTCCTGTTTCAGTTCCACTTTCACCTGTCAAGGGACAGGTACTTTCAGACCAGTGTTCGTTTCACAACTAACAGGACCGCTAGTTTGAGATCAGTCGTGTTTTCACCCTTTATGGGACAGGTCAACGGGTAGATACTTTCAGACCGGTCCTGTTTCTACTAGTCATTGGACAGGTCCTTTCAGACCGGTCCTGTTTTCACCGGCCACGGGACAGTTGCTCGCATTACAACTGACCCCTGTTTTCCCCCAGGGTATTTACGTAACCATGTGCACATATTTTGTACACTGGTAATTAACCAAAGAATATGTCAAAAAATTTTACACAAAACAATAAAAAATTTTATTTTGTAAAATTAGAAGAAAAAGTTTATAAAAATTAGTTAAAAATTACCTTGTAGAAAAAACTGCTAAAATTAGCAGTTTTTTTGCTAAATACTAGTAAAATTAAAACAGCAGAATTAAAACTGTCAAATCTACAGAATTTTAGTTATATTTAAGTTAACTTTTAGTTAATTGAAAATAACAAATTGTGCTATAAAATCTGCAGAAAATTTTGCCAAAAAAGGTATAAACTGCTGTTTTCAAAAGTCTCGATTTTTTGGGTGAGTTTTTTTGACTACTAATTACACTATGGAACATTTTTGGGATTATTGTCTGGGGGGTGAGAAATTCCAAGTCAGGGTGATGGTACTAGGTCAGTATAGTAAAACCCTCAAAGGGTTTGGCGTTCGTATGTGTCATTTTTTTTATGACCTTTTAAATTTTTTCCTTATCTTGATGTTTTTTCGCTTAGTTGTAACATTTTGCCAAAAACGTAGTTTAACATAACTCGAGAACCACTTGTCCGATTTTGATGAAACAAATTTAGAAAAATTTAGAATTACAATTTCTTTAATCCGTTCATATAACGTTTTCCTATATGTGCAACACTTTCGAAGTTAAAAATGAATGTATGAAGGGAAAAAAGTATTTTTTGCCTAAAAATTTAAATATTTTTTTTTAAAAATTCATAAAAAATCCAAAATGGAAAAAAGTGCCAAAACTAATTACTTTCGCGTAAAGTCACATAACTCATGAGCAAAAAAAGGCATAGATCATGAAAATCGATGCACGCGTTTCTCATTTATTCACAATTAGGTAAATATATGAATTTCAAAAATTTGCTCCAGATATGCACAACATTATTTGGAGAAAACATTGACACTCACAAGCCGAACTCTTTCATATTTTTCTACTGTACTAAAAGAGAAATATTGATGTGGCAACACTGGTTCTGTAATGTTCACATAAAACATGCATTGTCATTATACTTCTTCTCTTTCTCACACTGGTTCTGTGATTTTTGTCATTCAACAAGTGCCGACGAACGCGAACAGTAAAAGTGATTTTTCTCCAGTTTTTTAAAAGTGAACAAAAGAGAACAGAATATGGAACTGTGAAAGCCAGATATAAATAGCTTTTGCTACTGCTGTGGTCAATATGTCTCAACACATAAAAAAAAGGCGAAATTTCAGAACTGATTTTGTTCAAACATACGAGATGTACTTCAACCAAAATGTTATAGTGAACGAAAATTGGGTACCAAATATAGTGTGTAAACGCTGCTACAACCATCTAATGGATTGGAAAAATAGAAGACGTGAAAGTATGCCATTCGGTATCCCAATGACTTGGACTAATCCTGGCGAAGGTCACAATCCATTGAATTGCTATGCATGTGCGAATAAAGGAGCCGCAAAAAGGATAAGAAAATCGTATAATTACGTTGGTGTTGCAAGTGCCGCAACACCATTGCCTCATTCGGACCACATTCCTGTGCCAAAAGCTTCTAGCCCAGATATTTTCTCTTCTACGACTGCTCCGACATATCATGCACGTGATGATTCCCCATATGAGCCATCAGTATCCAATGAGCCAATTTTAATAAATCAAAATAAGCTTGATTCAATTGTTGCCAAGTTGGAATTAACACAGCATAAATCGGAAGAGCTGGCTTCCATTTTGAAATCAAACAATTTGTTGGCACCCGGTGTGAAAGTCACAGCTTATCGAAGTCGTCAGGCAACACTCCAAAGTTTATTCCTTGTGAATGATGAGAAAACTTCTGCATATTGCCCGGATGTAGGAAAATTGATGGACGCAATGGAAATAAAATATGAAGCAGATGACTGGAGATTATTTATTGACAGTTCAAAACTCAGCTTGAAGGCGGTTTTACTGCATAAGACCAATAAAAAACCTTCAGTTCCAATCGCCTACAGTACAGAAACGAAAGAAACATATGATGCACTGTAAAATATTTTAAAAATGGTTAACTACGCCAAACATATGTGGCGCATAAGCTGCGATTTAAAAGTTGTAGCAATGCTTTGCGGTCTTCAAAGTGGCTATATAAAATATATGTGCTTTTTGTGCGATTGGGACACACGATTTTCCGGTGACCAATATGCATGCCACGGATGGAAACTCAGAGAGCACAGCAGGTTACAAACGGCCAATATAATTCGTGAGCCTCTAGTGCCGAAGGAGAAGATATTGCTGCCTCCACTGCATATTAAACTTGGAATTGTTAAGAATTTTATCAAAACTGTCGCCAAAAGAGATGAAGTTTTCTTGTGTTTGAAACTAATTTACCCGAGACTCAGCGAAAGTAAAATTAAGGAAGGTAAGTTATAATATCACATTCATTTCCCATGATTTTCCATCTTAACAAATTAATTTTTTCCAATCAGGCGTACTAAATGGTCCAGATATACGAAAGCTGATTAAAAGTGACGCATTCAACAATATTTTGATTGACGCTGAATTGAATGCATGGCAGGCAATCAAAGAAGTAATAGAAGGCTTGTTGGGAAAGCATCGTTCTAACAACTACGATGTTTCTGTCGCAAGGATGTTAAGAGCATTCTCGGAAATTGGTGTCCACATGTCCTTGAAAATCCATTATTTACATCATCATCTGGACTACTTCAGCAAACAATTGGCTACCGAATCTGATGAACAAGGTGAACGCTATCATCAAGTTGCTATGCCATTTGAAATGAGGTAATACTGATTTTTTATTTTTTCAAACTCATTTTAATAAAACAAAAACTTACAGATATAGAGGCAAAAAGTCGCCGAGTGCAATAATTGCGGAAATTTGCTGGTGGAGTAAGTTAGTGTGGCAAGACAAGGATGATCTTGATGATAAAGAATTTTCAGGAGATGCAGAAGGGCCAACAGTGGAGTCACACATTGACATTATGTGTGGTTCAGAAACTGATGATAGCGATGAATGCGATGCCACTAGTCCCGAACAACCACCATCGAAAAAGTCTAGGCAATATTTATTAAAATAAATAAAAATAAATAAATAAAATAAAAATAAAAAATTATAAAAATGTTTACTTAATTTTTTTAGTAGTTTATGGCCAGAAGTCTGGAGTTATTGGGGAAAATTTATGAAAAAGGCGATAAATGACACTTTTTTGAATAAAAACAAATATCAATATTCTTGTCAAAATGGGATACCTTCACTTAATTGTAAATAAAAGCAGAACGCGTTAAATTTTGTTTATAGGTTATGTGACTTTACATGAAATTAATAACACTTGATCCTTTTTTCCGTTTTGGATTTTTTATGAATTTAAAAAAAAAAAAATTTAATTTTTAGGCAAAAAAATATTTTTTTTTCTCCACAAATTTATTTTTACCGGCAAAACTGTTGATTATAAAGAAAAACGTTATATGAACGGATTAAAGAAATTGTAATTCTAAATTTTTCTAAATTTGTTTCATCAAAATCGGACATGTGGTTCTCGAGTTATGTTAAACTACGTTTTTGCCAAAATGTTACAACTAAGCGAAAAAACATCAAGAGTTTTACTATGAGAGTTTTACTATACTGACCTAGTACCATCATCCTGACTTGGAATTTCTCACCCCCCAGATTGGCTGTTGTACTGTGTTATTTATCAAAATTTTTACTGATTTCAGCAGGTTAATGTGCTATTTTCCATTAACAAAAATTTAACTCAAATATAACTAAAATCCTGTATGTTTAACAGTTTTATTTTTGCTATTCCTATATTACCAATATATAGCAAAATAACCTGCTAATTTTAGGAGTTTTTTCTACAGCATTATTTTTAACCAATTTTTATTAACTTTTTCTGCTATTTTTATAGATTTATTACTATGAGTGTAATAGCTAACTCTTAAACCTTCAGTATGAGACCCACCGTAAAGGGTTAAGAAGAAATGAATGAGACTTGTTCTTTGAATATAGTCGACATGCCTGAATAATTGTTAAAAAAGTGTATTTAAAAATGGGTTTGTCTTATTTCACAATTTTAAATTTTAGTCTTTCAAAAATTGTGATTTTTGACTAATTAAAAGTGATTATGAGACGATAGGCTACCATATCAGCTGCCAATTTACGAAAGAATTTAGTTTGAAAAAATGAGCTTGAAAGTTCATGTTTTTGAAATTTTTTAAATAACACTTGCGACTTTTTGGTAACCGAATGACTATAAAATACTTTTGTATTTAAAGTATCGACCAGCCATGACGACTGGCCAGCAAACCTAGTATTTCTAAATTTTATTATTTGGCAAATCACCAGTAGGAATTATTTATTTTTGTTATTATTTGCAAAAATGTTTAAATATAGCGCCATTTTATGCAAATTTTATTTACAGTTTAATTATCCCGTCATATAGCTTTAAATATTTATAAACAAAAAAATTGTATATAACAAAAAATATATATATGTGATGTATCTATGTATGTAAATGAAATTGTGAATTAATTACTTTAATAAATATTAATTTAATTAATAAATATTTTAAAATGCAAACCAAAGAAAAAGTGTTTTATGATTGAATTATTAAGGAAACCATTATACAGTATAGTACAAAATACATAGATAGTATCCAGCTGGAAATTTTGTCTTAAAGACTATGTCATCAGCGACTTATTATATACAAGTCATCAACTAAAGACATTTTACTTAAGACGTTTTAAAGACGTGTCAGCATTTTGTATTCTGTTTTTAAAAACGCTGACTAACTGCAGACTTGTTAGCACCGGACACCTAATGTATGACATTAAGTTGCCTACATGTCAGCAAAAGTACTATTTTTTTTATTTCAATAAATTCTCAAAAATTATAAATTTTTTTTACTAATGCTAAATGCTGTCATGTCAAAAGGACGTTTAAAGGAAATTCCTTAAAGGCGTCTTAGTGAGATATCATGAATAACTACATGCGACGGACTGCTGAATAGTCATGAGGTGTCATCCGCTAATTGTGGAAAAAATTCCTCCAGAAGTCTTAAGGATATGTAATCATTTAATCCGCGTAAAGACCACTTGATGATTTGTCGTGATGACATTTTCATACAAATGAAAAATGTGGTTTTTACATTCTGTGGGACCGGATTAGCAAGTCAGCAGTGACAGTGACATGTCACTAAGCCGCCTTGAAGACGTCTCGATGATATTTCCAATTGGGTAATATCCACAATCGAAAGTGAACTTTCCCAGGCTAATTACTTTTCCGCTCCAATAGTATCTTGCCTCATAACGCGGTCTGCTATCGGTTCATCTAACGACGATTATACCCTAAACCACGGGGATAGGGTATAATGAGTATCTGCTGATGTTTGTAACATCAAAAATATAGGACCAATGCCCGCTATTTAGTATACCGATCGACTTCGAGTCACTTTCTGGATCTCTCTGAGTACGCTACTGTCATTGATAAGCACCAACGCCCAAAACACTGCATTTTACGAGCATTAAAATCTACCCTATTCGCAAGACCCCAGTCAGAAAGAGAAAGAAAGAAAGCAACAAGTTTTGATATAAGTGGAAACATCAAGAACAACGAATTCGCTCTCATCCAATCTGTGAATGGAGCTATTCTTGCCTTACGAAATGAAGCTTACAGGTCAGCCGTAAAACCACCAAAAGTCGATCATCAAGAGGTGAATTGAACTCTAGATAATGAGCAAGATGGTAGTTCACCATGCTTTCCATCACCTTCGAGAGCTCAGAGCATATTGCCTTTTGATATTGGGCGGAGCCGTTTTAGGGATTGTCTGAAGATTAAAAACCTTGCAGCATGGAGGAAAGATTTCCGGCAATAAAGACTTCCTTGCGAATATTTCAGCCAAGAGCTTTGGTAGGGGAAGTTTTTGAGCACCATGGAACACTCGGTTCTCGCGTTTTAGTTCTTACGCTTTATCTCTGGATCTGACTGCATATTTGCAAGTCTGGGTAAACCAACATTAATTTTTTGGTTTTGCCGAAACGTGAATTGTTTGAATGAACAATTTTATTCACTATAATATTTTCAACCATTTCCGCTGCGGCATCAACGTTCTTACCTATTATACTATTATAAGCCAGGTTGGGAGTATTTTGGTTTTCCCTTTCAACGCTCGTCATACGGGTTGGTTCATCCAGTAGTTCCACCATGTAGTGGTGCGCGGGAAGAGCTTAACGTAACTGCCAACGGGTGTGGAGTGGCTCGTATGGTCGAGGAGGACACAAAAATTAAAAGAAGTGACGATTTCACTGCTTGGGAAACTCTCCATAATTTATTACAAGGAATGCGAAAGGCCGTCGAAGCCATTAGAGAAATCCCTTTCCCACGGTTGTTACACCCTGTGTTGCCTCAAATTATTATTCAAATATTTTTAAAATATTAGCAGTTTATCTTAGAATACAGCTAATTACAACGCTATGATAACAAAATAAACTTAATGTATAACAACTATATCATATGAGGAAATTTTTAATGTGACAAAACTGATCGATGCCGGACGATTGAGTGCAGGTTTCAGCATTGCAGCTGATGGCAGGTGGTTGCTACTTTAATTATATATATTAGACCTAATCACGAAAAAAAATAAAAAAGTGCCCCCTAAAAATAAACCTTGGTTTGTTTTATGATATTTCACAAAATATTTCGGGTCTATCAATGAGATCTCACGAGCTGGACCATTACTAAAAAAGGGTTTCTTTTTAGTTTTTGTAAAAATTTTGCATTTTAGCTGAACACATATTATATGAAAGCTATTGTCAACGATATTCTATAAAAAAACCAATTTCATATCATAATCTGTAATCGATTTAAGTGACCTCGTGTTTCAGATTTTTTTGAAATTCGCGATTTTTCGCATTTTATCAGAAATTCAATGTGGTGGAAACAATTAGTCTGTTTGTTTACATTTCTAGTAAAAAATAGTAAACTTGGAATATACTAAAGAATTGCCAAAATTTAATTACTTTTCATATGGAAGGGAAGAAAGGTATATAAAACAATTCAATTAAAAAATTAGCAAATATTTGATTGAAAACGAATTTAAGATAAAAATGTAGTAAAAATAGTAAAAACTAGCATATAAACAAACAGGCATAATATGTACTAAAGAGGGCAATATGGATACCAAAAATTTTCTTTTCACAAGTAAATCATCGCTAAGTGGATATGTGTATGTAGTTTGGGATTTTTCAAATTTCATACATTTTGCACAGTGCTCTGGTCCAAATTTTGTTAAAATGTTTGAGTTACTGCCATATGCATTTTAATTCAGTATCAAGTTGATGTAAGATGAAAATGCAACTTAACAGAAAAAAATCCAACACACGCTTTTTTGGCGGAATAACTTTTTTCAGTAAAAATTTTTTTTATAAAATTTTAATAATAATTTAAATGCAGTTTCTAGTAGATGTAAGGATTAACTCAAAATAATACGTCTGTTGACTGGACAGAAAAATTATTTACTTTAACAAAATTTATTCCTGTTTTTTGGCTTAAAATAAAATCTGTTGATTTTAACACTTTTTTTTTGTTAAATTTAACATATCTAAATTTAAGTAAAAAATTTGAAAAACTACGGTTTTATCTGTATTTATACTGAGTCGTAGAAGTTATCCAAATTTAGGAGATATTTGTGATTGAAATGTCAAACTTACATATCATAATCTATAGTCGATTTAAGTGAACAAGTGTTCGCAATTGTTCGCGTTTTATCAGAAATTCAAGATGGTGGAAACAATATATTCTAAATAGGGCAATATGGATTCCAAAATTTTTCTTTAGACAAGTAAATCATCGCTGAGTGGATAGAGTTTAGAATTTTGCAAATTTAATATATTTTTCACGGTGCTCTGGACCAAATTTTTTTAACATAAAAAAATTCATATTGATTGAATTTTAAAAATTTGTTATATAAAAAACTGAATGGAAAACCGCCAAACTTTAAAGACATTTAGTGAAAAATCTGTACCATTGATGTACGCCATTGTAATCAGCATGTCCGAAATATATAGAATTGATGGTCAGCGCTCTATTAATTTTTAAAAGTCAAGATTTTGTCATGCAGTGTAATTGATCACACAAGGCAACAAAATCGAAAAAAATTTTAAAGGCTTTAAAAACCACTATACAATTTTCATGTGTTGTGGTTCCAGTAAATATGGTCCAAATTTAAAATTCTATAGAGAGGTTTTTTTTAAACAATTTTTTAATAAAATTATAAATTTTTTGAAAAGTTTCTCCACATAACTAATGATAACTCATAAAGGGTTAGTCCGATCTTATTAAAATAAACTTAGATAAATTGAGATTTAAATAACCTTTAATATATATATTGCGTTTAATCGGCTCAGTAGTTTCGGATTTATAATCAAAAATTTAAGCAAAATGTATATTTTTTACTTGAAAATAGCAAATTTTTTTGTTTTAAAAAAGTCATGAAAAATCGAAAACGGCAAAAATTGTTCAGATTTATTGCTTAATAGCAAAGCACATGTAATAGCAACAAAATGAGATATCGATCACAAAAATCTATTGATTCTTTTCGAATTTATTCACAATTAAGTGAATTCCCTGATTTTCACAAAATTTTAGTTTATTGTTTGATATACATACATAAAATTGAGTAGTTAATGTTTTTCTTTCGATTTATTGAATTTTGAAAACATTTTCGACATGCTAAGTCATAGATTATGCTAAGTAAACATTTTCACATCGAAAATTCATTACATAGTAACATTTCTGTATTTTTTGGCAAACCGCTACCTACAATACTGATTCTATTCTTCGGAAAACCATTTGAATTGTTTGAGTTTAAATGTATTAAACAGTAAAAAATTTATATTTTATTATTTAAATTTATTATAAGAAATAAAATAAATATATAATTATTATAAACTACAAACTTTGGAATTTTCTTTTATTCGATTTTCTATTGTTGAATAACGAAGTGTTACTCTGAATACTCCATCAAAAATCAGCCATCATGTGTGCATCCCAGGGATCCTGGTATCGTTCCTCCATTGTCCGGATATCTTGGTGGAATCGTTCGCCCTTTTCCTTACTCAAGTCTCCTAGATTTTCAGGAAAACGATCTAAGTGACTGTGCAGTAGTGTTTCCAATTATTCGACATAGGCGGTTAACCGGTTAAAGCATTATTCGAAAAATCACTAAAATTAATTAACCGGTTATTCGGGTCGGTTAATCGAGAAAATTGGCGATTAATCGTTTAATGCAAAATTAATGCATTTTCTCAACTTTTTATCAATAAAAAACACAAAGCGTTGATTTTTTAAATATTAAAAACTAGAGCATTTTACATTGAGCCATCAACATAAAAAATGTTAAGCTCTATTTGAAAATACCAATTTACTCTGCAAAAATCAATTTCCTAAATATTTGTAGTCTGAGAATATGATAAATAACACTATGCGACAGTCAAAATCGGGATGGTATGAAACCAACGGGAAATGTTATATCTGTCAAAAACAAGTTATACGTGTCCCGGCGTTTCGCTGGGTCACCCCTAGGAATCGTGATATATCTTTTTTTTATATAACTCCAGAACCACTAGTCCGATTTTGCTCAAACAATTTAAAAAAATTAAAAATTACAATTCCTTTAATCTGTTCATATAACGTTTTTCTATATACTCAATAGTTTTGCCGGTAAAAATAAATGTTTGTTACCGCTACCATAAAAATCAATAACCTTTTGTTTATTACTTTTTTTTAATATTTTAGGCAAAAAATATTTTTTTCTTCATACATTTATTTTTACCGGCAAAACTGTTGAGTATATAGAAAAATGTTATATGAACAGATTAAAGGAATTGTAATTTTTAATTTTTTTAAAATTGTTTGAGCAAAATCGGACTAGTGGTTCTCGAGTTATGTCAAAAAAAAGACCACCAAAGGTCAAATCGATATACCTCGATTCCTAGGGGTGACCCAGCGAGACGCCGGGACACGTATAACTTCTTTTTTACCGATATAACTTTCCCCGGTAGTTTTAACCCTTCCCGATCACTGACCCTACCATTTGTCTCACAGTGTAATTGTTAAATTCTCAGTCTTTTCAGTTTTTAAGGGCCCTTAACAATAAACAAATTTTGAGCCAATTTACGCAGAGAGAATTTAATTGGGCAAGTTTTAATGAAATATTTCACTAAACTAATGAAGTTTTCTTCACAAAGTTAATGCAAAACAAATTTTACGAAAAAGCTTTTTCATTGGGTATATATAATTTTCAATAAATAATACAAAATTTTTCATAAAGCTGCATCAGTTTAATGAAAAGTTTAGTACAGTATTGTTTTAAGGTCCTATAGACAGCTGCAATTAATATTGTAATTAGTATGCAATTTAATCTAATTAATAGATTTGAGGTTAAGAAGAATAAACCTTTTTCTCTTAAAATTATAAACACATTATAATTTTCAAACCATTTTTAATTTTGTTTTATGGACAGGCGTCGTCAGTGAGTTTCTATTAAATTGTATTAATTATTTAGATGTTTTTATTGTCAGATTATCTCTATATGATAATTTTTTCAACAACCCGTCGGCTGTAGGAATCGAACACATGCTCCAACTTTACAAACGTAACTATACTAAAGTGCGACAGCTTAACCATCTCACCCAAGTAAGGCCTTGAATGCAATGTAACTAAATCGCTATTTTCTTTCCTATTTAGCTCTCTGTTATAGTTTTTACTCAGAAGTGATCAACGCCGACACACACAAAAATTCTTATTTTAGATTTTTGTTTATCTTCCAATCTCCTCCGTGTTTCAATAGACGAATTCCAGAGAAATTTCATTGAATCAGTATAAAAATTCATAAAAAGAATGTAGGCAATTAACTTAGTCTGCAGTAACGGATGTCAAATTCCAAACAGATTTGTTTATTCACAGATTTTCGATAGTGAGAGCAGTTTTTCAGCCTTTCAAAATTCTATGTTTGCAATAATAAAATTTTAAAACTTAATACGCACTGTTTTCGTTGAAATAAATATAAATAAAATCATCGACTAGAAGCTGAAAAACTGCTCTCACTTTTGAAAATTAATTTTATATTTTAAAAGAATTAAAACAGAAATAAAAAATTGTCTATTGTATTTTCTAAAGCCTGCTCCAGCCAGACACAGCGTTAAAGCATTTTTTTTTTAAATAGAAACTTAAGTTTCTATTTTGTTAAAAAAGTTCAACAAAATTTTATTAAAAATTAATTGACGTGTCTCGCTGGTTCAATGTCGACATGCTTGGAGTTGCTCAAAAAATGGTATCTAAAGGCTTCTCTTTCAATCGATTTTAAAACAATTTGATCGTATTTTAGTTAGTATTTGTTTTTTATAAGCGTTTCTTGCAATTTTTAGCCAAAGTTAAGAAAATTATGAAGTTTTGGAAAAAAATAAAGCAAAAAATTATATATTAAAAATGTAACCGGTTAATCGACGTATTTTAACCGATTATTCGGGTCGAATAATTATTTGAGTTTAAATTATTTGTTTAGACATTAACCGAAATAGAGGCGATTAATCGAGGAATCGGTTAATCGATTAACCGAATTGGAAACACTACTGTGCAGGTAGTGTACTTTGATGCTCATGTTGCATGCAAGATTCTGAAAGTGAGTTAACATCTCTTCAACGTGCACAACGTAATCATCACCCTTGTTATTTCCTAAGAAATTTTGAATAACCCATACAAACGAATCCCATGCATTCTTCTCAATTTCTAACATTGAATTGCCAAAATCAATACCTTTCACCAATTTGTGGGCCGTTAAATACGCCCGCTTTCAGCTTTTCCATACTCAGATTAGGCAACTTCCTTGAAATATACTGGAAACATTCACTATCTTTGTTAAGTGCTTTAACATATTGTTTCATTAGACCAAGTTTAATGTGAAGAGGGGGTAATATGATGCGATCTCGGGGCACTAGAGCCACATGTATAACATTTGGCATACCTGGAACCAGTGTTTTCCTAGAAGGCCATTGTCTTCCCTCCAATGTTCTGCTTTAGCTCTGCTGTCCCATAAACATAAAAAGCAAGGATATTTTGTGCAGCCACTTTGTTGACCTAAGAGGAAATTTACCGTCTTAAGATCAACACAAATTACCCAGTTATGTTCAGCATACTTTATCTTCTTCATGACCAATGAAATTACAGAGTATTCTGCTTTTACTTTGGTTGATTGTGCGATCGGCAAAGAGTGAAATTTATATCCATTATGCAAAAGGACACACTTCAAGCTGCGTTTTTATGAGTCGATAAATAAACACCATTCGTTTGAATCGTATCTCTGTAAGCCCATGGCAGTCATCAAACCAGTCTGTGCAGTACAGAAAATCATCCTCCTCAACAAAATAATGAAGTAAGCCTTCTTCTCGATACGGTAATACGAAACATTAGTTTCTTTAGTTATGAGATCTGTTTCTTTCATCCGGGACGCAAGTAATTCCGAATATCTTTTCGACAATCCAAGGTCTCTAATTACATCATTAAGCTGGTCTTGATTCCATGGTCTCGGCGAGAAATTTTTGTGTGGGATGAACTCGTCATTTTCAGATGTAGATGGTAGTGCTGGATGTGAACTATCTGATTGAGGTTGAGTGTCCTGTTAAAGATGAAAGCACTTGACTACCGTTTGGACCCCGACCTCGAGCATATTTAATTTCTGGTGAATGTAGAACTGCAAGTGTAAACCCATCAGCAGACCTCGTGGGGTAAGACCATCGCATATGTTTTCCGAAGCCGGTTTTTGTACTTAAACAAAAATAACAATCGGATTCGTGGCTCGCTGTTTCTCTCCATAGCATAGGCTTCGAAATTTGCAAGTGTCGTCTGTAAAATTAAAAAAAATTTAAATAACGAATATGAAGAATTCAAAATTTAATTAATAAATACTTTAAGTATAAAATATTCCAAATGTATTAACCTATACTTACTTTATATTAGAAGACCTCATAGATAAATTCAATCGACATGAAATGCATATAGTACTCGGTGTCCAATGCTGGTACAAATTGTGTGGACATATATTATAGTAATCTTCATATGACTTTTGCAATGAAGTTAAGAAGCAGTTCCGTTTTTTCTCGGTGATATATTGGCAGCACACATAACAAAATGAAACCGGATTGTTTTTACATAAGAATGTTCTGGCTTTCTTGCTCATTTTTATTAACACTTGTAAATTGTTTTAAACTTGTAAGCTAAATGACTCTAGGGATAAAATGATGTTTCCGTTATCACAAACACTTCTTGAATAAAATAAAATGGCTCAAGGAGCTCTTATAAATACTGATACTATAATTTGGGATAACCCTGTATGTGGGTATAGTTTGTGTGTTCTGCAAATTTTTTTCTTATTCCCAAGAATCATAAAAAACATTAAGGGATTTTATGAAAAAAAAATCATCCGCTACATGTAGCAAACGGACAAAGATCAATTCAGCGTGCACGCACTTTTATATGAGTTTATTACTTTTCTACCGCAATCGTAATGTTTATTACTTATTTTTTTTAATTCTGAGAATCATAAAAATGTTATAAAGGTTTTTTCCAAACACTTTGGTACATGTAAAGGGGGTTTGCCAAAATCCGTGTCGTAGAATGCACCTGTGTTTCTATGTTCTGCATTTTCATTATACCATTTTCTACAGCGCTTGTCAATATGCAATACCTTCAATTAATTGTAAATAAAAACGTAAAACATGCATCGATTTACGTCATCCATATCCACTTTAATTCACATGATATATAGATTCACTACAAATAAATAAAATTTAATACTTTTTGCAGTTTTCAATTTTTTGCAGATTTTTTTTTAAAAACAATTTTTTAACAATTTTTTATTTTTTTGCCTAACAATTTGTTTCATAACCTTGAAACCATTGATCGCATTGAAAACAGTCGTATACATCATTTAAAGATATTGTGAACCAATTTTCTAAATTTAGTTTAACAAAATCGGACAAGTTGTTTTTGAGTTATGACAACATAAGTGCAGAAATGTCTCAAAATATTGACAATTTTACTAAAAAATTATTTTAAAAAAATTTATCCATAGAATTGAAAAATTTTACCATTTTTGTACTTAGGTATACATGATGCATCAAATCTATATAGTGGTTATTCAATCCTTTTTTTGTTGTTGACCTGTCTTATAGTGGCCATGACATTTATGACCATTTCATCCGTGCCCTCCAATTTTATTACAGAATGTTAAAAAACTTTTTTACTTATTTTGAATTCAAAGAAATATGACAAAACTGTTGTTGGCAAAAACTGTAAGATTTATGATCCCAAATACTTTCGTTGATTCTACATTTTAAAATTGGGTTCCATTTCTGTTTAAAATTGAACTTTTAATGAAATAAATACCAAAAGTAAGTACTTAAACCTCTGATAATTACTTTTGTAGAATTTTTCGCTGATAAAAAAAATAATTTTCAAAAATAAATCGCTCATGTACCACTGCTGGCTAGACCCGCCTTCTGCGTATCTGTTTATGATTAAAGTGTTTCTGTTGATGTTATTTCCTAATTACGGTTGCGGATAAATAAACCGTTTTAAGATACAGAGACAAAAAACATGTTCATTGTACAATATTACAAATTTTCTGGGCGAAATATATTTGTCTCTGACAACCACACAATAATCGTAATATAGTGTCAATGGTTTTATATTTTTGAAAATTTGCATAATATTTTGTTTGTGTTAGTTAGTGACATGACAAGGACAAGAGCTAAATTTGATAATAAATCTATAACATAGGGTTGTAATCAATGTGAAATACCAAAGGCATCTGTAACAAAAAAAAACTATTGTTTTATGTAAATTTTTTAACAACAAACACTGTTTTTAGAAATATTGTTGACTTTTAAATTTGAAAACTAAATAAATAAAGAAAATATGCCATTCATTTAGAATAAACCAATAGTTTTGTAATACACACAGACTCAAGGAAAGAAACATACTTCCAATACAAAAAATTTAATTTTTTCATATAATGTAATTAATGCTACATAGATAAGATTATTAACCTTAAATATCTTATTAAATATATATTAAAAATAAAAATTGTTTCTAAACAAATATTTAATTGAATCAATTAATATTTTAATTGACTTTTAAATATTTCTGCAAATATTTGTAACACAATTATGTGTTATACTTTTTTTTCTTAAACTGTATGCATATGTGACAGCGCATAGAGAAAGGGACCTAAGGGTAAAAAAATCAATTTTTTTTTTGATGTGGACAACATCTGAGCATCGAATGAGACCGATCCCATGCCCTCCTGAGAAAGGGACCTAAGGGGACCTTAGGTCCCTTTCTATTTTGCGCGTCACATATATAGAACATTTTTGGTATAACAACCAAAAGCTTTGCAGTTCACAAACAAAGCAAACACATATGCAGTACCTACTCCAAATATATAAACATGACAAACACGCACTTTTTTACAATTTGCCATTATTTTTTTTATTTTCAATTAATGGTTTAATTGATATTATTACTACTTTAATCGAAATTTGTTTCAATTAATCGTATAAAATTTTTAGTAGTTAATAGTGTCACTTGAGTAATAGGTGCAAAATCAATTAAAATTTTAATTGATATAATCAATTTCTTTGTTAAAATTCGTTTTTAGTTTTTCCTGTGTATTTAAATTTTTGGAGGATGTAAGCAGCTCTTAAATGAGCACATTACTTTTCCTCTTCATAAAAATTCTTACACTTAGTGTTAAGCTTCATTGGTTATTAAAATATAAGCTATTAAAGTTGAAAAACCTTATGAGTTCCTGGTTACGGAGTTTAATTTGGCCTATAAAATTGGTCATAAATTTTATGTATTAACCAAAAATTGGTCAGATTGTTATAAATTTTGTAAACCAGGTGACAATGCGCTGATATATATCGAAATATTTATATAAATCAAATGTAACCCATGCATTAGAAATTAGCTGGTTACATGGTTTTTATCACATTTTTTGATATCACCCATATATATTTATTAGACCGACTCACGAAAAAAAGTAAAAAAAAGTGCCCCCCTCAAAATAAACCTTGGTTTGTTTTATGTTGATTCCCAAAATATTTCGGGTATAGTAATGAGATCTCATGAGCTGGACCATTTTTAAAAAATGTATTTTTTTAGTTTTTGTAAGAATTTTGAATTTTAGCTTAAGACAACATACTCAATATACATAGGTATCAGTCGATTCAAGTAAACACGTGTTTCAGATTTTTTTTTTTGAAATTCGCGATTTTTCGCGTTTTATCAGATATTCAATGTGGTGGAAACAATATGTTCTAAATAGGGCAATATGGATACCAAACAAGTAAATCATTGCTAAGTGGATATACCCAGCAAAATCTCAGTAATGGGTGCTCATTACTAATATCTAAATAATAAGCAGAAGAATTAGGGTCTAATGCTTATAATTCGGTGTCAAAACTCATTATTTTTGTTCGACAAGGTCGTTTTTGTAAGTAGTTGTCCATATTCGCTGCATGAAAAAACGCACAAAATGTATAGACCCGCTTACCCGCTGCATTACAAAAGTATGTAAAGTAAGGAGTTACCGAAATAAGTAGTTACTCGTGTGCCTACACACAGTTAAAAATAAGTGGTTACAAGTTGTTAAATAATACGACTTACTTATATACTTACTAGTGGTTAAAAAATAAGTAGTTACCAAATCCACATTATCTTTATAAATAAATAAGTAGTCGCGAGTTAGCTAGACTGCTTATAAAAACGGCTTCGGCTAACAAAAATAACTAGTACTGACGCCGAATTATAAGTAGTAAAAAAGTTTATTTTCGTTATATAACCACTTATTTGGTAATGAAAGATTTTGCTGGGTAGTTTGGAATTTACAAATTTTGTACATTTTGCATGGTGCTCTGGATCAAATCTTGTTCATATTTCTGAGTTACTGCAATCTGATATATGATAAAAATGTAACTTAACAGAAAAAACTTCAGCACGCGCTTTTTTGGCGGAATAACTTTTTTGGGGAAAAAACGTATACAATTTGAATAATAATTTAAATTTAGTTTCTAGTAGACGTAGGGATAAAAATGCAACTTAACAAAAGAAAAATCCAACACGCGCTTTTTTGGAGGAACATCTTTTCTTCGCGAAAAAATTACAGATACGCATATTACAACAAAAGATTTTATTTAATAATAAATCTACAAAAAATTTCATAAATTTTTTTCACTGAATTTGGGTAACTCAAAAATTTTATCAAAATTCGGTCCAGAGCACAGTGAAAGTGTATTAAATTTGCAAAATTCTAAACTATATCCTCTCAGCGATGTCAAATAAAGTTTTGGTGTCCATATTGCCCTACGTAGAACATATTGTTTCCACCACATTGAATTTCTGATAAAATGCGAACAATTGCGAATTTCAAAAATATCTGAAACACGTGTTCATTTAAATCGACTATAGATTATGATATGTAAGTTTGACATTTCAATCACAAACTTCTCCGTACAAAAGAGTAAAAAATTTGATTTTGTAATGAAATATCCTTGAATATAAGACATGTCTGGATATGCTTGAACATGTAATATATACCGCTGGACGCGCCTCAAACCTTTCATTTGGTACCCATATTGAGTGTTCTCTTCTCCTCAGCTAAAATGCAAAATTCTTAAAAACACAAAAAAAAATTACCTTTTTTAAAAATGGTCCAGCTCGTGAGATTTCGTTGCTAGACCCGAAATATTTTGGGAATCATCATAAAACAAACCAAGGTTTATTTGAGGGGGCACTTTTCTACTTTTTTTCTGTCCATATAAGGTGAGTCGCTCTAATATTTATTAGGTTCGTCAAAAAAAATTTTTTATTTGATTTTCGGATATCATCAATTTTTTTTTAAGTTTTTGCAAAGAAACAAAGAATGGCGTTTTTTTTCTTTTTTATTTCAACTCCTTCCAATGGCGCAAGTCGGCCAAAAACGCTGATTTGGATACCCATTTTCTGCAGAGCAAAAACGGCTGCATTTCTGGGAAATCTGACTTTACCAAGGTTGGTTACCGAAACGAATAACGGTAAGGGTAATGGTATCCAATTTAATTTGTTTCGGTAACAGTAAAGGTAACGGTATTTACGACTGTTTCGGTAACGGTATACCGTTATCGAAACAGCAATACCGGTACGTACCGGTATTATAAATTATGTTAAAAACATATAAAAACAAGTAAAAACTTAACATATATTCAATTTTGAGTGTTAAAAATGCAGATTATAAGCTTTAAATTCAATGCTGGGAGTTTTTATAACTAAAATTGTTATCCATAAATTTTTTTGTAGAAAAAAAGACTGAAGATCATTACAAAAAAGTTAAAAAATTTGCATTTTTATATAAATTAATAACTACCGGTAAAATACCGGTAACTACCCATAAAAATAACGGTATCGGTAACGATAACGGTAATTGTAAAATTTTTTAGAGGTATTGGTAACGATAACGGTATTCAATTTGAAACGGTATTTTAGCGATAACGGTATTATAACGATAACGGTAACCAACCTTGTACTTTACCAATCGATTCGACATTAAAAATTAATGTAAAAAACATTTTTTTCGTTTTCTGAATACAGCAGTCATAAGAGTGGTCAAAAAATCCACTTTTTTCAAAAATTTCAAAAAAGTTACTTTTTTATTACACACAATGAAAATATATTCCCTGCTGAGAATATTGGTACAAAAATTTTTGATATACCGCGACCCGTTAAAAAGTTATTTAGTAATCAAATATGTTTAGTAAAAAAAAATCTTTGTAATAAACATTACAAAACTTACAAATTATTTTGTCATTACTAAAAAATAAGTTTATAGTGCGGCAGCGAGTATTGGAACCTGCATTTTAATTAGCTCAAATACTTTTTCATTGAATTAAAAAAAATCAAAATTTGATTAGCTAATAACTTTTTAACGGTTCGATTTATATCCAATGTACTCCGCCGGAAATACATTTTCATTGTGTGTAATAAAAAATTTACTTTTTAGAAGTTTGTGAAAAAAGCGGATTTTCGAACCACTCTAATGGCTATCTGGTGTATTTTGAAAATGCAAAAAAAAGTTTTGTGTATTAAATTTTGTTGTAGAATCGAATGGTAAAATCAGATTTCCTATAAATGCAGCTGTTTTTGCTCTGAAGTAAAAGGGTCTTAAAATAACCGTTTTTGACCGACTTGTGCCAGTGGAAGGAGTTGAAATAAAAAAAAAAAAAACGCCATTCTTTTTTTCTATGCAAAAACTTTAAAAAAAGTGATGATATCCGAAAATCAAATTTTTGTGACGAACTCTAATATTTATACATTTGTTTTTTAAATATACCATAAAAAAATTTCCTTAAAAAAATGTTTATACACAACTAGAAAAAAAATGTTCGTATGACTCCAATAGAGAATGAAAGTAGAATATTAGTAGACCCACTGTGAGAGACAAGTCACTTCAAAACTTTTCAACTACAGGTACGAAACGTTCAATTTTTATTTACGATATCGCACGTTGGGCTAAGCTCAACGACTTTTATTAGAGTTTGCTAAAAACCGAAAAATTTTAAAACCGCGGTTTCGGTTTTCTAAAATTATAAAAACCGCGGTTTCGGTTATTTTTCGGTTTTCTTGTGATATTAATAGAATTGTTTAACAATTAAATATTTTAATACATTCAAGATATTTATTAAAATTTGATTGAATTCCTCACTCGAATAAAGGCAATAAACACTATTACCGGCGGAAAAAACGCGGAAACTGTTATAAATTAAAAAAAAATTATTCTTTATTCGGCAGATTAAACTGTATTTAAAGAGTTTAAATTTGGAATTTAGCAATTTGTTTAAAACAATATAAAGTTAAAATTTTATACAATAAATTTCGCGGACTACGAAATGAAACTTTTTGAAAAATAAGCGGTAAAAATCTGAACTGAATACGTGAAACTCAATATCTCATAAACTACATGACTTCTGATGCAATTTTTTTATAAAATTATAATCCTCAGCTGATATTATCTGTAGTAGTAAAAACAAAAAATCTTTAAAGTAATATTTAATGGAGAAATTGTTCATTACAATTAAATACAGAATTTTGTAAAATAGTAGCTGAACCCTT
Organism: Leucophora obtusa; assembly: GCA_949987735.1. NCBI lineage: Eukaryota > Metazoa > Arthropoda > Insecta > Diptera > Anthomyiidae > Leucophora > Leucophora obtusa. Next base: position 203,534,380 of record OX465295.1, on the reverse strand, counting down.
TTCGAAATTCTAGGCTCAAAAATATGTAATTTAATTAATTATTTTAATTGCTTTAAGTATTTGCTAAAAACCGACTTATTTTTGTCGGTTTTCGGTTTCGGTTTTGAGGCCTCAAAAACCGCGGTTTCGGTTTCGATTAAAACCGAACAGCAAACTCTAACTTTTATAGGCATTTCTATTGGAAACACTGTTTAGTCGATGGGTTAAAAGGGTTGTTGCTGCTCTCAATGTAAATAAATCACCGAAGTCGAATGGTATAACTGCACTGGTTATGAAATAGTACTGCTCCATTGGCTAACCCTTTTAGCACTTCTTATCGTACGGGAGCCTTCCCTCATGCTTGAAAATTGCAAATGTTTTTCCAATCCCTAAGACTGGTGTGGAAAATAACTCGGAAAATTAGCGCACGATTACAATATGATCAGCGCCCTCTAAGGTGCTTATGGCATAGTATAATATAGTAGCTTTACTCCTTTTCTATCATTTGAAAAAATTAAGTAGTGTTTGTAATTTTACTTGTACATATGGTTCTTAATACCACTACAACTATATTAGATAGATACAAGCTCTCAATTTAACTTAACATCCGAAGTTAATTTCGTGCTTATTCAGTTTGGCGCTAAATAGAGCACCCATATGTGTAAAATTGATATTTTGTCACCCCCCCCCCCACGCACTTACTGGTAGATTGGACGTAAAACATAATATCGCCGCGAATATTGATCCTCTCGGATTAAAACAGGCCAGTCGCGGCTTTTAGCCCTGAAAATGGACTAAAATTAGTACAAAGTTTATTTGCGCATAACTCTTAAAGTAAAGGTTTTACAGAAAAATGCTAAATAAGCATATCTACAGACAATAATGTGGCTAGCAATTTTCTCATACACATTTTTGATGTATACATAGATGACACGTCAATGTGACTTATGTGGTTAAAACCAAAGTGATTTTTATGGTTAAACTCAAATTTTGACTTAACCACTTAAATTAACCACTTAAGTCATCGATACGTCAAAAATGTGTATGAGGAAAATGCTAGCCACATTATTCCCTGTAGATATGCTTATATAATATTTTTCTGTAAAACCGTTATTTTAAAAGTTATAGCGCAAAGAAGCTTTGAATTAATTTTAGTCCATTTTTAGGGCTAAAAGCCGTGGGTGACTGGCCTGTTTTAATACGAGAGGACCAATTTTTGCGGGGATATTATTTTTTACGCCCAATTGACTAGAAAATGCGTGGGGAGGTGAAAAAATAACACTTTTGCATATTCCATATACTGCATGGGTGCATTAGAGCACCCATGAAGTATTTATATGGAATTTGTATATGGTCGCCATTTTACATTTTTCGTTATATCTTTGGCATTTACAGTCGGATCGTAAAGTGTGATATATCGATGTTTTTCCCTCGAGGAGACCAGTGTTTTGCTCTAAGGACCATTGACCTCAAGTATCCCGTTCTAGTAATTACCCACCAGATCTCAGTTGCTACCACCTTAATGTCAGAAAATTAAAGGTCGCATAAAATCACTAAACTTTTGCTAAGGAAGTTTTTCGATAAACCCAGTAGAATTTTATTTTTTTTTTTTTTGGTTGCCGAACGTAGGGGTCGCCTTTTTAAATTTTTTTCATTGGATTTTACCTTTATAGCAAAACACTGGTCTCCTCGAGGCAAAAAATTGATATATCACACTTTAAAATCTGACTTTAAACTACGTTCGGCAAAAAAATTTTTATTTTTTTCAATTGACTTGCAAAAATACTTCATATTGGAGGGTTTACGGCGAACTTTTTTTTGCGGTACGGTGTAATGTACACCCATATACGAAATAGGCATTTTTAAAAATTTCTAAAAATATATGTATTTATTCTTGAATTCTCAATTGATTTCAGAATGGTGAACGCGAATATAAAAATATTCTTTAAGGCGCATTACGGGTTGCTTAAATATTTGTAATTATATCCCCAGGAAAATTTTCTGTTCCAAAGAATCGGTTGTACAATAGCTACCCAGGAAAATTTTCTGTTTCAAAGAATCGGTTGTGCAATAGCTACTTTTCATTCACAACCCCTTCTACTGTCGATTCTAACACCGATTCTTTTTATTTGAAATTGTCCCAAAAGCAACCCCTTCTATGGCTCCAAAGTGTAACCGGTTGCTCTAGAATCGGTGCTGGAACTAGTTCTGGAACTGATTCTACGTCACCCACACCTTCCATACAGGATCCCAGGAACTGGTTCCGGAACCAGTTCCATGGAATCAGTTGCAGTGGAACCAGTTGTAGAATGGGTGTGATTGGCTACCGATTGTAAAAAATTTTCCTGGGTACTTTTCATTCACAACCCCTTCTACTGTCGATTCTAACACCGATTCTTTTTGTTTGAAATTGTCCCAAAAGCAACCCCTTCTATGGCTCCAAAGTGGAACCGGTTGCTCTAGAATCAGTTCTGGAACTAGTTATGGAACTGATTCTACGTCACCCACACCTTCCATATACGATCCCAGGAACTGGTTCCGGAACCAGTTCCATGGAATCGGTTGCAGTGGAACCAGTTGTAGAATGGGTGTGGTTGGCTACCGATTGTAAAAAATTTTCCTGGGTCCGATTTTGAATTATGACATTTCTAACTATTTTTCCAAATTATTTGAAAAACCCTTCAGACGATTTAAAAAAATAGTTTCATATTTGCGTTATGTACACTCAAAATAGTTTGTAGTTTAAAATAACTGAAAATGTAATTTAAAATAAATGAAAAATCACTTGAAAACCGGTCTACTGACTTTTCATTTAAATCAAAAGAACTTTTCATTTATTTTTAAATGTTAATAAATAAACTACAAAATCCATAAAAAATAATGATTTTTCATTTATTTCGTTTTTTTAAATTTCAAAAAATTAACTACAAAATCCGTAAGAATAAATGATATTTAGTTTATTTAATTTTTTTAACTGACCTAGAAATCGAAAAGGAATTCTTTTTTTAACAAAACATTTTAAATGAAAATATTAACTGTAACAGAAAATCCGTATTTATATGTAATTTATTTTTTAAATAAACGACAAAAACAGTTGAAGAATATATTTCTTTGTATTTTAACTGAATAATCATTTAAAAATAAATGTACGGATAACTTTTTAAATAAACTACAGTCAGTTACTGTAATAATATTTTCAGTGTAAGCTTAAGTCAATTAAAAATGATGTATCACAACAAATAATTCGAAATTTATCTTTTTTCCACTTGTTCGGAAATTCTGAAATTTTGATCGAATAAAAAAATTGTATCCCCAAATACTTTTAAACCCAACACACAAGCTAACTTACTTTAGCCAAGGTATGGCAGCTAGGGATACCGATCCCGAAAATCCCGGGATTGGTCTTGAAAAAATCCCGGGATTTCCCATTTCATTATTTGAAATATTTTATATCTTTTTGTTTTTGTTTTTATTGTTATATTCGACCTAAATCACATAAATCTAATATCTTATTAAATGTTATTAAAGAACTAATTTTTCCCATTCATAAATAATAGATTAAAATAGATTACAGATTAGATAAATCTGAATAAAACCTTAATTATTTAAGAACTTTTATTCAGCTGTGAAATTTTTGAAAATCGTAATTCAGCTTTATTTAATCTTTTAACGGACATGTTTTTATTCATTTTATTGATGATTTGCTAAAATCATAACTTCATGCAAAATAATTTTGCCGACTAAAAACAGCAAATTTTATTTAAATTGGAAATTCTGAAATCACCAGAGTTCTTAATATTTTATGTTAGTTGATTTAAAAAAACTAATAGTCACTAAATATTTCTGATGATTTCAGCAGAGCAAAGCATTCAATTAATTTTAGCCAAATATAACTAAAAATTTGTAAATATAGCAGTGTTTAGTAGATATAGCTACTTTTGGTTAAAAAGTTTCTTCAGAGGTAAATTGTAATCTGCAATTTGCTTAAATTTAACTCATAAGTATATTTCTTATATTTCGGAAATTTAACAATTATTTAGCAAATAAGTTCTGTTGATTTCAGTAGTTTTAATTTGGCTTTTTCTGCTATTTTTACATATTTATTTCTATGAGTGTAGTTTCTGTTTAAAGCCAGATTCACAATGCTGTAGTACTGCACTCTGAGTGGATTTTGTACCTTTCGTTTTTGCACTTACATATTTTTTGTATCATACTACTTTCTTTTTTACACACTCCACTCTGCAGCGTGGAGTACTCCAGTATTGTGAATCCAGCTTAATTTGTTTCTTTCTTCAGACTACAAGAAATAATAAGTAGATTTATAATGAATTATTTGAATTTGTAGGGTTTATTTCAGCTATTTATTTTTAAAATTGAAAATACGATGAAACAAGAAAATCCCGAAACCCCGGGATCCCGATAAATCCCGGGATCCCGATAAATCCCCGGATCCCGAAAAATCCCGGGATTTAAATTTTCAAAATCCCGAATCCCGGAATTTGTAAAAACCAGTCCCGTTCGGCATCCCTAATGGCAGCATTCTAAAGGCTTCATTAGTTTAATCGTAAAGTAAAAAAAACGTATCTGTAATCAATTTAATGTGTTAAAATAATATAGAAATATATTTTTATCTTTTTTCTATGCATTGAAACTGTTGTCAAGTAAAATCGTAAAAAAGTTCTGTTGAAATTAGAAATTTTCTATTTTCTTACTTGACATTTAATTCTATGCACAAGAAAAAGATAAAAAATGCAATATTTTTATTTTTTATACTCGTTTTATTCATTATGAGAATGATACGTTACTTTTTTTACGATACTTCCAAACTAATTTGGGCTTTAGGGCCCAAAAAGCTAATATAGAGAACATTTGTTTGGAAATTAAAATTTTTTTAATTTCATTTACAATTTTTATACACAGATATCCCACATGAGAAGTACAAGCATTCGATTACCTTGTATGGACTTCATGTTTTTCTAAAGGGATATTTGTTTTTTTTTGCTCCCTAATAAATACATAAAATTTATATATTTATGTACAATTTATTACAATATTTTTTTAAAAATCTCTAAAATAGATTAATTTTTTCTGAAGTATACATCACTAAAATATTATTATTCATACAAATATTTTTTTTTTATATAAATCACTTTAAGGTTTTCCTAAGTATTAAATACACAACCAAATAAATATTCTTCTTTAGTTTAACTTTAAATCATCTTAATTTTACCAAATGCGACATTTAGGTTCATTTGGATTCATAGCAGAACCCCGTGGGCATTTAAATGTATGTGCAAATTCATCAGAATTTGACAAGACACCCTTCAGACGTATTTTACCCGGACAGTGCGAATCTTCTAAAGCATAACGTGATGCGGCTGGTGTATAAGTTTCACACCAGAGATTACCAAATGATATAAAGAATAATTGTTCATGGTTATAATGTTCCAGGCCAGGCAATTTAATTTTTTCTTTACCATTTTCTTTAACAAACAAACGATAGGCATAGAATGCTTCACGCATACCACCATTGTCGGCAATATTTTCACCTAAGGTCAGGTCGCCATCAATCTGTAATATAATTTATAGAATTATCGTTATAAATATCTAAATTTGTTAAGCTTATCTTTTAATATGAACTTGTTTGAGTTTCACATGAAAAAAAACTATAAAAAATGAGACTTATATTTTTCTGGCGAAAAATTTAAATTTTTTGTTTGTTGTGACTGTGTCTTTCTTATGCAGTAAAAAAAATGTTAATTAATTAAGTTTATGTATAGTTAATCCTTTAATTGGCAAGTGAATAATTTTGGCTCTTATAGAATATTTTAAATTTGTATTCTCTATAATTAACCAGTAAAATAATATAGAGAATAAAATACTTAATAATACTTTCCTTTCATTATTCGTTCAACTTGTTAATTTTCATAATTTAAATTAAGATTTGAGATCTTTAAATTTAGAATGAATTTTTTTCATGTGAAAAACAACTTAACATCTTTAAAAATATATACTTACATATTCTTCTACATCGGGTAAATAGTAACGGTTGTATTGTTCTACAAAACAATCTGTGCGGTTAACATATTCATTTATGGTCTCATTAGACCACCATTGCAGCATGTTGCCATTTTTATCAAACATTCGTCCACTATCATCGAAACCATGTGTCAGTTCGTGTCCTAGTATGGTACCAATTGATCCATAATTTAGGGCTCTAAAAATTGGAAAGGAAACACTTAAGATATATTTAGGGCCAGTATTATTGTCAGCACTAACAAAGAAATTCTGTTTGTGGGTTCCTTCAGATTTCGATGAAATTTGAATATGCAATAGAGGCGAAAAAGTAAAAAACTTTCAGTTCTAAAGATATCAAAGTGACTCGAAACGTTTTTGTTTAAAAACTTTCTAAAATTTTTAGTACAATTTGTGTAAATTTTCTTGGAACAAACATGAAAGAAAATGAAAAACTAAGATATTTTGACCTGACTTTAATCCCCAAATATGAGATTGCTTATTTTTTATGTCTGATCTATCCAAATTCATATATCCAAATTTTGTTTAAATTTGAGTGAACCACACAGCAAAACTTCCTTGTAAGTACGAATTTTTACTAAAATTTTACTTAAATAGGAAATTTTCAAACACAATTTCTCACTTAAGAAAAATTTCACTACACCCAGAAAACAGATTCGATGCTGACAACCGCATTTATAGCCAATCGAATGGTTCGGTTGTGGAAGCCGAATTTTTCAGTTGTGACAACAGAAAACTAATGGAGACATAACTAATTTGAGAGCGACAACGGAATTTCAGTTGTATGAAGAAGAATTCGGTAATCACAACAGAAAAAATTATTTGATGCAACTGAACCATTCGATTGGTAACAAATTGGGTTGTCAGCACCGAATGTGTTTTCTGGGAGTACAGATTCGCATTTAGTGCATACACTAATAGAAAAAAGTCTGTAAAAACTTTGTTAAAACTACTAAAATGTTAAAAATTTGTTAAAAATTACAATATTCATTTAAAAATGACCTTTCAGAAAAAACTGAATTTAGCAGATTATTTTTGCTATATATTAGTAAGATAGGAAAAGCAAAATAAAACGGTGAAACATACAGAATTTTAATTATATTTCAGTTTAATTTTTGTTAGTAGAAAATAATAACTTAAACACAGTACAACAAAATAAGAAGAAATTGATGCATCGGGGTTGCGACTAATAGACTTGGGGACGCAGATCAAGACTATGGTCTCAGAATTTCAAAGTCAGCCACAGCTTGAGAAATATTTGCAAGAGTTTTGTGGGTAAAATAAAAATGTTGGTAAACTTTTTGCAAGAAAATGCAAAATTGAAAATCAAAGCTAAAATTTCTTTCTTTTCGCAATTTCGCTAATAAATAATCTACAACACAAAGAAGACCAAACATCTTGCTTTGTGCATTTAGCAAACATCACATGTTACTTAATATGTGAGATGAATTGCCTACTTTCTTTCTTAATTTTAAGAAAAAATTTACTAAATTTAAAAGAAGGTGATATTTGCATACCTTAGAAAAAAGGAGTCTGTGACAAATCTTAGTTAAGAAAACTCAGATAAAAACATTCAAATATGTAAACACATTCTTCCTAATCTATACCAACAGAGTGTTAATCAATAGAAGTGGAATTTCCTAAAAATAACGATTTTAAGTCATGCATGTTATAAAAAATACTTTATTTCTTTTTAATATAGTAACTTCATACAAAATTAATTTAAAACGAGTAAAAAGGTTAAAGTCGGGCATGCCGACTATATAATACCCTACACCAGTCTGATTTAAAGCCAACTAATGTTTGAAAATCATAAAAGAAGAGAAAATCGAAAATCAATAGGCTTTTTCCTTGGGACCATGTAAGTCAGCGAACCAAATTTCATTGAAATATCTTCGTATTTGCGACCTGCAGCGTGTTAAAAAGACAATTTTTGAATAGGCGTCGTCCTTCGTCAAAATATATTAATATTTGCGACCTGTAGAGTGCGCACAAAAATGCATGGACAGACAGACGAACGGATGGACGGACATCGTTAAATCGAAATAAAAAAAATTCTGAGTCGATCGGTATACTATAAAGTGTAGATCCAATAGTTTTTGGTGTTACAAACAACAGCACAAACTTATTATACCCTGATCACGTAGTGGTGTAGGGTATAACAAAAAAAACAGTAAAGTTTAATGTAAAAGTGATTTGTTTAATGAAATGAATTAAGTGGAATATAAATAATACGATGCGTTAAAATTTTGAAAATCCGGTTGCAAAATAGAAAAGTTAGCGAAGTTTTTATTTTAATTTCAAGAACATCCTACATACTTCGCCTAATCGAAATAAATTAATATGGTTCTTAAAGCTCATTAAAGCTCCATACTCTAAGCCCATTTTAAAAATTATTTGAATTTTGTTTAGATATATGAGATAATAAGCAATTTAAAAAAATTTTTTTTTGGTAAAACTGGACCTAACTTCAAAACTTGGTATCCACATTTGTGGTCTATGCCCCAAAATGCATCAGTTTTGATAGGTCGAATGTCCGATGCATTTTTAGTGTTGCACTGTGCCTTTAGTGTTGCACTGTGCCTTCGAGCCTTTTGAAGAAAGCAGTTTACAATTGTTTTAGAAAATATTTCTGCTGGTTTTAGCAGTTTAGACTGGTATTTGAATTCAACATAATTTAGCTTAAAAATAACAAATATTTTGTAGTTATAACAGTTTGTTTTGCTACTTTTAGTCTGCTAATATTTAGAAAAACTTTCTGCAGATTTTACAGTATAATTTGTCATTTGCAATTAAATAAAACTTAAATAAAATTCTGCATATTGAACTGTTTTATTTTTGCTCTTCTTATTATACTAGTATGTATTTATCAAAAAAAAAAAAAAAGAAATCCGCTAATTTCATCAGATTATTCAAAGTTATTTTTAACTAACTTTAGTTGGTTTTCCTGCTATATTTACAGACTTATTTCTATGAGTGTACTATAAGACTGGCAATGATGGTATTACATTAGAATTAAGAAAAACAATTAAAACGTAAGTGCGTGCGATTAAATTATTTTCGTTTTATTGCTTGCCGATATAAATATTTAATCTCCTGCCTGTGATTTCTTGAAGCAAAATCATCTCCATAAGAACTTTCATAAAAAATTAACCAGTACCAAAAAATCGGTTGCAGAATAAGTACCCCAGGAAAATTTGATGTTCCAAAGAATCAGTTCTAGAATCAGAGAACGTACAAACAAGGAAATACAAATTGATAGTGAGGAGTTTTTTTGGCGTTACGAACAATGTTCGCACGCCGCGCACGACCGCTGTTGTAAAAACTATATCGGGAAAATCGCAAAAAAATATTCGCAGGCAGTTTGGACTTCCTTGATTATATGTTCCTTGGTAGAAGAGCTACTTTTTCTTTGTAACCACTTCTACCGTCACTTCTAACACCGATGATTTTTGTTTAAAAATTGTCCTAAAAGCAACCGCTTCTAAAGCCCCCACTGTAGAACCGATCATGGTCTGATTGAAGTTCCGCAACTGCGCAGAAAAATTTCTGGTACAAAGCAACGGGTTCCCTAACCTGATCCATGGAATCGTTTCTATTGCAATCAGTTGCGGAATTGATGTCGTTGGCAGCTTATTGTAAAAAATTTTCTTAGTTATAGCAGAATCAAAATACTTTAGGAAAATTCCACATGTAGAAAAAAATTTGTTGTCCCAACGGAATTGGCTTTCAGCCGAATCGTTCGCTTGCTGCACCTAGAAATTCCATTTTTTCAACTCCAACCCATTTTCTGTCTTCACAAGACTATTTCAGCAGGAACAATGGAAATATTTTTGTAACACTTTTGGCTCTACGTCAAAATTTTAGTTCGCTATATTTTTAAATACAATCGATGTGAAATGGGAGTTAAGCATAAGTGTTCCTCCACGAAGATTTAGCAATACTGAAAATGATTAAAATTTAACATAAATTTAATAAACTTACCGATACATTTTAATTAAGCTCATTTGGGATGCTTGGATGAAAGCAAAAGCCGCTAAATTGGTATAAATGGGCGCTGTGGTTAGAGAGTTACATCTTACGCACAAGGTTGCGATCAATTTAGAAAAATAGTATGTATAAGTTTTCCATCCTTCAGACATATCGCAGTGTCCTTCTTCATTGTTCTCATAGCACTTAACCACACATACGTAAAATAAGAGGGCTATGGCGCGCAACAACTGTTCTAAGATTCAGCAGCTCGCGCAATTGCAGTCTTGAATTATCTGAAGCACTTCATCTTTTACCAACATTCAATTCTTCTTTACCCCATTTCTAAAGAAAGCAACACGTTAATTAACAGGAAGAATTTTCCTGAGTGTCGCTTCCCTTTAAAAAAAAGTAGCTCATGTGGGCGTGTGATCCAGCTCAGTTTTATAAAACAGCCTCAGTCAGAAAATTTTTTAAACTTACGTGATACCGATTTGCTTCAGTTCCGAATAATATGGAATGGTATGGGGAACGAGCCAAATTGAAACACCTTCTATAGGCAACGAAATAGAATGATGAACTAAATTTATATTTAAGGTCGGCTAACTTATCTAAAAGTATGCCTTATTTTACACTATTCAGGGTTATTTTCATGCAAATTTTATTCATGGTTAAGGCTAAAAGCCAACAAAGCTGCTCTAACAAGAAAATTGGCAATAATATAACCCACTGTTAAATTAAGCTTAGTTTCAGATAAGTTAACCGATCTTAATGTGGACATTTTTATTATTACCTAAATAAAAAAAAAATTACACTGTGGCTGTTCATAAAACTGTATACTTTTGGGCATATCTTGTCTTCATAAAAGGAGTGTGATATTTGCCGCGCCTGTAAAAAATGTGTCCGTTTTAGACCTATGTTGTCCTCATAATGGGAGGGCGCTAGCAAACAATGTATCCGTTTTACGCTATCTACATTTTGTAAAAGGCCATATTTGAAAATCTCCAGTATCTTGAAAACTAAACGAAATTGGACAAAACGGTCAAAGTTTTACCTCATTAGAATGTTTTCAGCAAAAACTTAGTAATTAGAGGTCAATACCATATAGATTACCAAGTGATGATTGGTCATTACCTTTTGCGTTGCTTTAAAAAACAAAATAATGACTTATTGATAATAAGTTATACACTAATAGAAAAAAGTCGGTAAAAATCATAGTTAAACTTACTAAAAATAAGTTAAAAATGAAATGCAGAAAAATATTGCTAAATTAGCAGATTATTTTTGTTATATATTGGTAAGATGGGAAGAGTAAAAATAAAACTGTTAAGTATACAGAATTGTAGTTATATTTATGTTAAATTTTTGTTAATAGAAGTTAACAAATTGACGTGTTAAACCAACAAAAATTTTGCTAAGTAGTTAGCCTAAAAATCATAAAGTAATTAAAAATTTTCGAAGTTTTTTTTTGATATTTTTTTAAATGCAATTAAAAATTGAGGCTTTTGAAAATAGTAGTTTACAATTACAATACATTTAGCTTAAAAATAACAAAAATTTTGTAGATATAATAGTTTGTTTTTGCTATTTTTAGTCTACTAATATTTAGCAGAATTTTCCGCAGATACAATTTGTACAATTGTCATTTTCAATAAATTTAAAGTTAACTAAAATTATGTAAATTTAAAAGTTTTATTTTTGCTGTTCTTATTTTACTAGTATTGAGCAAAAAAATTTGCCAATTTAACAGTTTTTCCTCAAAATCATTTTAACTAATTTGAATTGCTTTTTCTGCTATTTTTACAGATTTATTTCTATGAATGCAGAAGTACTTATATATACTAGCAAAATATTAACTTATTGGTAATTGATTAAATAAGTACTGATTTAGTATTTTTTTTACTGATTTAGAATTTTAGTTCGAAATGTGGAAACACCGAGAGGGACTAAGCCGTAGATTAACTGGAGTTATTTAAAAAAATATCATTTCATCGCTGCTTTCGATATCGAACAAGCTAACGTATCGAACAAAAATACGTTACCTATTCTACAGGCGAATCACGGCATTTGATCGCTATCGTATCGAAATTTACTTCACTGAACGTACACAATTGAAAACAAAAACTTGTAAACAAACACATTTTGTACATGAATTTGTTAACCCTCTAATGCACAAGGCCGCCTAAAGGCGGTCTTCAGATTTTAAATAGTTTTTGTCTACACACAGGAAAAAAAATTTCCAACCGAATTGCTAAGACTATTTTGGTTGCTACAACCAATAAATTCAGTTGGTGAAACCATATTGGAATGCGAATCCTAAATATTTTGGGTATTGCAACTAAAATTCAGTTGCATAAACCGAATTTTGTTGTGCTAACCAATATTCAGTTGTACCAACCTATTTTAGTAGATGTAACCGAATTTCAGTTGGAAAATGGCGTATTTTTTCTCTGTGTGTAAATAACAATATTTTATTAAACAAGTTGTATTATATCCATAGAAAACATAACTATCTACTTTTTTGCCTTAAAACTTTTTTTGTATAAGGAATAGTTTTCCAGCGAAAAGCATGTAAAGTGAAAATTTATAAAATTTTAAAAAAATAACTTTTTAAAACAGAAAAAAATAATTGAAAAATTGCCAAAAATACATTTACGATCTGCCGTACATTACCGATAATAAAAAAGCTGGTTTAAAGTCTCTAATTGTAAAATCAGTTACAATCACCGATCACTGACCCTTACCATTTGTCTCACAGTGTAATTTTACTACCTCTAGTTACCACATTTTTTATCCGATTTTCATAAGTAATAACTTTCTGGAAAGGTTGTAATGTTATATTGTTTACAACTTTATTAGTTGATTCAAAAAGCCTCCTCAAGATGGCGCTAATCTAGATTTATTAGAAAATTGCAAAAAATTTGGGAGCCTCGAAAATGATTTTTTTGATATGTCGTAGTGGAATTTTTTTCCCCATGCTAAAAGCTTTCGAAAAATCGAGTACGCAAAATCAAGAAATTTTTATCTATACAATTTGACCCGCCCTAATATATATATATATATACCCCTAAATTCATAAACGCTTTGTAAAATTATAAGAGGTTTATTGAACAAATTTTGTATGAAAATGACGTTTTGTAAACCTGCTATAACTTTACAAAGCATTTATGAATTTAGGGGATATAATTTACAACCAAAATACCAGTATTCAAATGTACGTAAATATTATTTCAATAAATGGTCAGTAAGCTAATGTGCAAAATATGTGCAAAAATAGATAAAAAAAAAATAGAAACAAAGATGAAAATAACATATTTTCGACAATTACTCACTCCAAACCGAGATCATAAAATGGATATTGCAAAATAGCAATTGGTATGGCTATAAATAAAAATGTGTTCAACCAAATAAAAAAAGTTAAACACAAAAAAGAAAATAAATGTCAGCAACAATAAAATCAATAAGGGTATTCACAGTAAACAATCACAATAAACAATTTAGTGTCCAGCAACCACAAGACAAAATAAATATTTAATAAATATGTGGCAAAGAGATAAAATAAGTTATATTTATTAAGAAAAGTTTCACATGAATCACTCCAAATTGTGAACAGACAGTGGCCAATTTTGCCCATTCTATTATTATTTTGTCTTTGAAATTTTATATCAGGCATTTTTAAATAATGTGCAAGCTAGTGTATTAAAAATAACCAAATGGCATGATTTAGTTTTTCAAAATATTTTTCCAAAAAGTACAGTTTTTGTTTTATTAGACTGCAATGGAAAATATAGCAACTTTTTTTTGGACCAAAATGTGTCGAATGCTAAAATTTTAATAAAATATTTATTAAATGCCTTTGGTATTAGCATTTTATTTCACTTAGATTTATCCTCATTAAATTAACCAAAATTAATTATATATTAATTTTGTATTCAAACTTTTAAAAACAGTCTATGAGTCTGTCAATATTTTGTGCGTCGTTACTTTATTGACAGAAGTTCGAATTTGATGTGAACCCAGTCAGAAAAATACAAACGGGTACTTTAACAGGTGGTACAAGTACTGGTAAAAAGTGCTTTCCCATTCCCAAAATGATAACATCATTAGACAAAAGGACTGGCTGTTCAAAAAGCGACGGAAAAGCACTGGAGAAACAAAATTTTTGAACGTTGGCAAAACGCTCGCAATACCAATAAATAGGTGGTCTGGAAATATATTTTCCAAAATAAAATTTAGAAAAAGTTCATATGTATTTTTTTGGTCCCGCCGTGATTTGAACCCAGGCCGTCAGATTGGCAGACGTTTGCTCTACCCACTGAGCTAACGAGACATATAATATTTGATAGCTAAACACATAAATGAGTGATAATCGCTGGACAACTACAGGCTGTGCGAAAAACCTAGCACTGGCAAACAGTTTTTTGGAACTAATATGCCAGCGTTGGGAGAGCAAAAAAAAAGTTGGTCTTAAAGGAGCTTTTCCACACACAAAAACATTGATTCTATAGAACAAAAAAATGTTTTAACTCGGAACCTCCTGACTACAAACCTTTTTTAACGAAGCATCAGCATTTTTATAAAATCATTGCTCTACCAGTGAATTGGTTTTTGTACCACTGGTAGCATTGGCTAGGTAGCAGGGTTTAATTTTCTGATATTAAGGTTGTATATTGCGGTTGTAGGACTGAGATCTGATGGGTAAATACTTGAACGAGATACTTGAGGTCAATGGCCCTTAAGGAGGTTAAATACTATAACAACAGCATTTTAAAGGGTATATTTGAACGATTGTCAAAAATTTAATTAACAATATTTTTAATATTTTATTTTTTTATTTAAAAATCATGTTATTGTAGTATTTCAAATAATATCAGTTTTATATTTCCCCAGCCAAAATCGCCAGAGTTGCCACTTTATTACTGACCTTTTTTAAAAAAGGCAAAATCGGCTGCCTGTGCAGCCATCATTATTAATCTGAAAAAAAAATTTTAAGTGATTCCTTAACCCAGATAAATTCTCTAGTCCTTATCGTGGCCCGATTTTTATTTAAAAAAATTTTTTAACAAAGTTGCCACACAAACTTAAAAATTCCAAAAAATGCAAGAAAAAACACATTTGCTCGAGGATATAAAATTTATGTGACCAAAATTCAAAACAAGGGCCACGATAAGGACTAGAGTTTTTTGTTGCCTATGAAAGAAGAAAACCCTGATCGAAATCGGTTAACCCGCCTTGGTTGTAAAGTTGCAGCCGATTTTGAACTCGGGGTTATGGGAAAACGCGTTTAAAGTTTAAAATTAATTTAACGCTAAGAAAACTGCAAAATTTCAAAAAACCGTGTATGAACAAAATTTATAACTCGCAGTTTTCTAGATGTGCACCAAATTTGAGAAGAATCGGATAAAGAGTATTTTATATATTAACCCAAATATTCTTAAAAACGATAGTAGAGAATTTATTAAACATTTCATTTCGGTCAAAATCTTTTGTTTCGTACATTTTTTAATTTGTTTTTTTTATGTACGTTGATTACTTTTATGGCTTATAAAAAGCGATCAGTACCTGCCTCATATAACGTGCCTTCGCCCACCATCGAGGAATCTTCATTGGCTTTTCTTTAAAGACTGCGTCTTTGCATCTTTGGATGTAGTTTTTTCCTATTTGTTCTGCTGTAATATGCTAAACAAGATTTATAATAAAGACAATGATAAAAAACGCTCCCAAAAAATTTTATGTACAAATTTAATGCATAGAATATTACTTTGTGACTAAAATATATTTTACAAAAAAACATGTGGAAATTTAATTTTTTCGAATTTTTTATTGAAATTTTCTGAACATATACCTACTGAAGAGTATGCTCTATCCAAATGATATATATAAAAATTCGAAAACAAAATTTTTCCTAGAGTCGATACCCCCCTTAAAGCAGAATATTGGCCCCCTCGAAACAAAAACATCGATATATCATACTTTAAGATCCGATTGTAAATGCCAAAGTAAATGCAAAAGAAAAAAATGTTCGAAACCTTGCAAAAATAATTTAGATGCGAAGGTGTACGGCAAACTTGTTTTTTGTGGTACGGTCTAACCTATTGTATCTGGTTGAGTAGATCACATTACAATTTTAATAAATTTGAATACATTTTATTATAAAAAAACACATTTTTAAGACATTGCGGATGAAAAAAATGTTAAATATATTATTTATCTATCAATTGATAAAGTTGTGGATAGACGTTTAAATCTCCAGAGAGATACTGGTTTTTGATGAAGCTCTGCTTATTTCGGTTTAAATAATAAAAAATTGTTCTTAAAACTTATTTTTTTTACTTAAATAAAATTTAATTACAAATACTATACAATAGACCGACTCACGAAAAAAAGTGCCCCCTCAAAACAAACCTTGGTTTTTTCAAATTTATTTTTATCGGGATAAACAATAATTGCATTAAAGGAATTAAATGTGCTAAAATCCCAAAACTTATTTGGCTAATTGTCAAAAACAATCTGTTGAAGGCATGCCCCTATCCGGATTTCATTCCTGCCTAAGGAAATCATTAGGGCACGACGTTCTTAGAATTTCCAGAAATATTTGTTAAGTTAAATTACAAACTGAATGAGAATTTATTGTTCTCGTCTAGGAGCGTTATTTAACATTTAAAATATCAAAGAAAAAACAAAAACAACAACAAAAAATTCACCACAATTTGCTGTGTCATCTTCCAATATACTACTCTGTTGTTTTGACAGATCTAGGCAATGTAGTGACATCCATTCTTGTATAAACAATAATAGAAAACAATGTTGTCTAAAGTGTCAGTAACATTTAAATTTGCACAAGCACTTGCATATTCGTTATTTCAAATTTATTTTTATCGGGATAAACAATAATTGCATTAAAGGAATTAAATGTGCTAAAATCTTAAAACTTATTTGGAAAATTGTGCAAAACAATCTGTTGGATGCGTTGGTTTGTTTTATGATGATTTAAAGAAATTGGGCCCATATGTTGTCAATGGATATATCTTTTGGCAATTCTTCAAAAACTTCCCAAAGGCAGCAGTAATCTGCATACAACATATCAGTATTAATTGAATTTGATATTTTTAAAATAAATGGCAGCTCTGCTTAATTATTCCTTGACAACAACGAGTTTTTTTATATTTAAAACACCAATTTTCTAAAAAATAGATTTTTCTCCAAAATTATATCTTTTTTCTAAATATTTTACAGCATTTTGTAAAAATTGGTCAGCTTCTAACTCAAACGTTTCCTTTTCATTCAAAGAAAGACTTTTTATGCTTTACTACCATGGAAACAGTCATTTATCCGTAAAAATTAGTCATGGTACAATTAAAAACAATTAGTTTTTTTCTTTTTTGCTAATGGTTAATTTTTCTTGATTTTCTTTATCAATTTGATGAAAAAATTTCTAAAATTTCGTTTTAACTTGACAAATGCCATTTTTTCTTTATTCTTGACACGCATTGAAAAAAATTGACAATCAAGCCCGTCTGGCAAACCTAGCACCGTTAAAAATGTATTAAATTTGCATAATTCCAAACTATATCCATTCATCGATGATTTGCTTGTCAAAAGAAAAGTTCTGGTATCCATATTGCCCTATTTAAAACATATTGTTTCCACTATATTGAATTGTCGATAAAACGCGAACAATCGCAAATTTCAAAAAAATCTGAAATATGTGTTCATTTACATAAATCGACTGTAGATTATGATATGTAAGTTTGACATTTCAATCACAAACATCTCCATACAGAAGAGTCAAAAATTTGTTGTTTTATAGAATATCCTTGAAAATAGGACATGTGTGGATATGCTTGAACATGTTATATACACCGCTGGACGCGCCAAAAAAAGCCTTTCAAATGATACCCATATTGAGTACGTTGTCTTCAGATAAAATGAAAAATTCTCACAAAAACTAAAAAAATACCTTTTTTAAAAATGGTTCAGCTCGTGAGGTCTTATTGCTAGACCCGAAATATTTTGGTAATCATCATAAAACAAACTAAGGTGTCCATAAAAGGTGTTGTTGTCCATAGCGAGTTGTTGTTTTTCGGGTTTTTCACCGATGAATTTAACATTGGCTTGTCATAGGAAGGAAGTTGTTCTTTTTAAAAACAAATTATGTATATTTGAACCAATGAAAAGGAAGTTTTTTTTAGTTAAGTGTTTGTAACCGTCGCATAGGACAATCGTAATTAATATTAGAATTAATAACTAAATAATTTTTTACTAGAGTTGATTTATAGGTAGAAGAAGAAAACATTTTTATTGAATTATTTAACAGACACAAGGGAATCACCAGACTGCCTCAGTTTCGTCTCACTCAAAGACTCGTCAGCGGTTAGTTTATGTGTCAACTGATCAATGTGATTTTTTAATTGTTAATTTGTCTCTATATGAGACAAATTAACAATTAATTGTTAATTTGTTATAAAATTGATTGGTTTAAAACAAATCCTTTACGGTAGGTCTCATAACTTAAATAAAAACAAAAGAAAATGCCAAAAAAATGTAAACAAAACAACAACAAATTTTTGTATTAACTATTAACCTAAGTTTAAACCTGCAGTATGAGACCCACCGTTAATTTTTTTAGTATTCGAGATCACAACGGTCAAAAACAAATGATGAAAACCCCAAAAATTTGTGGTAGAACGCAAGTAGTGGCACTTTCCAAGCTTATAAAATTCATTGTGAATGAAAATAGAAATTTATTCACAATCAAAGCAAAACTATTCTTTTTGGTAGAAGCTTTTTGAAATTATTTTCTATTTTTAATTTTATTCTATTTCAACTTTTTTCTTTATTGGGAACATAGACGATTTATTGTGATATTAGTTAGATTTACTGTGAATACCCTTTATAAATTAAAAATATAAATTATGAACAATACAGAGAGACTCACCTTATATGGACAGAAAAAAGTAAAAAAAGTGCCCCCTCAAAATACACCTTGGTTTGTAAAAAAGTTTTTTTTTTTTAGTTTTTGTAAGAATTTTGCAGGGGGCACTTTTTTTACTTTTTTTCGTGAGTCGGTCTAATGTACATATGTATTAATTTTTAAAACATTATATCGTTGGATATGATTTGTGACAAGTCACCTGAAATTTATGTAACTGAATTTTTATACAGTAAAGCTTTCCATATGCCGGGGGTTTTCCAAAAATCGAATGAACATAAAATTCTACCGTTTTTACATAAAATTATGTATTGTTGTTGTACGAAAACGAATAATTTTATGTGTATTCGTTTTTCAGAACACCGCCGAATGTACGACAGAAAATTCTTGAAACATAACGCTAACAAGTGAAAATAATATAAAAAAGTCACTAATATTTTTCTACAAAAAGTGAGTTGAAAATTACTTTGCGGAAAAAACTGCTGAAATTAGCAGAGACCATATTTGTCTTGAATATATGTAGTTTTATTTATGCTGTGCTTACACTTAAAAAGAACTGTCGGCAGAATTTACTGAAAATGACAGTTAAAACAAAGGTTTGTGCAGTTAAAAAAGCGACAAAATATTTACCTTTAAAATTTAACTGTTGAAAAATATGTTACCTAACAAATGCATTAAAAACTACTAACAATGTTGTAATTTTAACTAACAAATTTTTACTCTACAAAAATTTAAAAACAATTTCTTGATTTTCTGAAAGTATATTTTAGGAAAAAAAAAAAAAAAATTTCCGCTATAAAAGAATGTATAATTATTTCTTCGCACTTAAATTTGTTGTAGAAATTCCAATCAGTTCTCCAGTTATGGCCTTTTTATACCTTAAATTTACAATACAATTTTCTGATTTTCATTTGCAAACTGAGAATATATCAATAATAACAAATATAAACTAAACAAGAAATAAAAATATTATTTTGCTAGCTGTTTATTACGATATTAAAAATAAATGTTTCAAACAATTTTTACGAAATTACAGCACTTCTTTGTGTATCCTTAAATAACAGTTATATTAGATGTTTTAGATTTTTGCATGGAAAAACAATTGTAAAATGCTAAAAACCACAACTACTGATTACTATGCAACAACTGTCATGTAGTAACTGTAAAACTTTTTTGGGTGTATATTTTTAACACAAAAGAATTTCTATTTTTGGCAGTTTTTTTTGGAATGCAGTTTTTAACTAACTTTTAGTAGCAAAAAATGTTACAGAGGTTATTTTCTATTAGTATGCTTGTTAGCATTATGTTTTCTGAACAGTCTGTGGTATGTTCGGCGGTTTGTTTCCTTAAGTGTAAATCATTTCTTATATCTATTGCTATTTCTCTTTAGATAACCTTCCATAATACTCACTTATTGCATTTGCCTGGAATGTATGAAATGCATTAACATTAGATGGTGATGTTGCCCAACTAAAAGGTTCGGGTATATTAAGATTATTTAATTTGGTTTGCATTTGCCAACGTAAAACACCAACCATATTTTCAAGATGTGTGGAAGCATTTACCTTCACTTCAGCGTAATAGTCGTCTAGAGCTGTGGCATTAGTAATCCATTCGGGATAGCCAATGAAACTTTTCATTGACGCAGACTTTTGTAAAGTCTCGTGTTTCGTTGGCTCGTCCATCCACGTTGTCCTACGCACCAAATTGTTAAACGATCTTCGTATATCGTCCAGCATACGTTGAACGTTTGGCAATTTGTGACGTGTGAAGTCGTCGTCTGCCAATGCATAACTCACGGCCATACCCATGAGACTATTAACGCCATGGGCACAGTATAGCGAACGTGATGAGCTGCCTTCGGTGCCAATAATCTGACGCATGTACTCAGCATGTAGCAGACGCATTTCACTAGTGGTATGAAGGATTAACTCTTCCACTGCACTAAGCCATAAATAGAATTCAATGTGTGAATTTGGTACTCCTAATAAATATTCCGTAATTGTTTGTAAATACAGAATATCAGCATTACTTGTGATAATTTGTATATCGGATGTATTGAATTTAGTCTTGTTGGAACCTTCTTCTGTATCCATCATTAATTGTAGGTATTCATTCCACATGGGTAATGTTTTAGGTGCTATCAATTTATCGGTTTGATTTTGTAGATCTTTAACTGAGATGTATACAATATCATCGATGGGATTTTTTGAAGCTTTTGTTGAATTTTCCGCTTCGTTTTTGAGCTGAAATTAAAATTACCTTCATATTAGTTAATACGACAAATAAAAAAACTGAAATCCATGTTGGTTGTATAATGGGAATTGGCAAGAAAGGTATCCCGATGAGTGCTTTCCGATAATAATGAGATTGGGTTATGTGATTGAGGAGGAAAACAAGTAATGAACATGTTTAGGACTTAACCCTTTCAGACCCAACCATCTGCAAAAATTTATTGATTTTGTAACTTTAAGGTAAAATGGTATTAAAACTATTAAAATTTCCTAATATTAATTCATATTTTATGAAATATAATTTAGATAAAAGAATAATTGCAATTTTTTTATCTAAGTAACCTATTAGTATTGAAAATATTTGCAACTTTAAGAGAAAACATCACATCTCACAATCGTGTATGCTTGGTGTCAAAGGGTTAAAGTTGGTGTCGAAAGAACCTGTCAAAGTTAATATTTTTCTAAAAATTTCAAAGAAACCCTTTAAAGGTGAGATTGTACAGCTAAAAATAAGGTTTTCTTACTTTTTTCTCCTTTGTGACATACCGAGATAAGCCAAAATAATTATCGTTACATTTTCATTATCATTAATTTATGTGATATTATCGAAAGTTGTATCTTTATTACCATTATTTTATATATAATTTACTTTTAATTTCTATTACTTTTTTGTAATGTAATGAAAAAAAAAAAAAATTCATTTTTTAATTGTAATCAGAGATGGGCCCAAATAATTGCTATTACATTTTTTTATCTTCATTACCATTACTTTACGTAATGGTAATTCGAATTTTACTTTCATAACCATTACTTTATGTAATGCTATTGGCATACCAGAATTCAAATTAACCGGTCACCGGATACGTCAAGTGACCGGTCCTTGGATCG
The DNA here is from genome assembly GCA_949987735.1 of Leucophora obtusa. Classification (NCBI taxonomy): domain Eukaryota; kingdom Metazoa; phylum Arthropoda; class Insecta; order Diptera; family Anthomyiidae; genus Leucophora; species Leucophora obtusa. Next base: position 203,512,342 of record OX465295.1, on the reverse strand, counting down.
AATCTTTTATATGAAAACGACCGGTAACTTTTGTATGGGCTTGTCCTAGGAGGGGGTCAATTGCCCCTTGAACAGGACCGACGCAAAAGAACCAGTCACAGGACTGAGACAAAAGAACATGTCACAGGACTAACCCAAAAGTACCTGTCACAGAACTGATACAAAAGAACCTGTCAAAGTATGCAAAAACATGAATTTTTATCAAATTATGCAACTACGAAATAATGCCATTTTGTTCTAAATTTGATGATTCAGATACATTTTTGATCCACACTAGTTTTCGTCTATTGAAAAAATAAAGCATTTGCATGGAATTCCTTGCCCTAATAAGTACCAATTTAGATTTAAATTTTTGTTATTCGCAATATATTTTCATCAGGAATTAAATTCTACAAATCTTATTTGTTTTAGTTCAGTCAAATGACTGATTTGTATAAAGTTTAAAAATTATTTATTTTTGGTTATTTATTGCAGATAGGGAATGCATCCCGGGATTCCCGGGAAATTAAGCATTTTTCAGTTCCCGGTCCAAATTCCCGGGATTTGAAAACTTGCAATTTAAAATAATAAAGTCAATTATTTAAAATTTTCTTATGCAAAATTTTCCAACCTTTTAAAAATAGTAAAAATTTTACATTAGGCTTGTTCGCTCACTTACTACAATTTGCTATCTTTACAACTGGAAAAATTCACAAAGTAACCAAAACAGCGATTGAGTAAAAGTAGTAAGATTTTCGAGATGTACTTGATCGAACATTTTAAGTTTCTTTTAGTGCCTCTTAAAACCATTCAAATGGCGTTTGTATAAAAATTTTTGAATCGCATTTCTTTTGTACAGAATTAAAGAAAATTTGTCCATTAATTTTTAAAAATTTGCAAGTTAGTTAAAATTCGTGCCCATAATTTAAAATTTTTTTTCCAATTTTCTAAAATTATTTTCTGTTTTAATTTTTATTTATAGCTGTGTTTGTGCGGCAAGCTATCAATGTTGGCTTATGTCATTCCCATATAAATTTGACATTAGTCAACGTTTAGTGTTAACACTCAAAGTTTCTAATGTCAAATTTGTACGGGAATGACATAAGCCAACATTAATAGCTTGCCGCACAAACACAGCTTATTTATTTTTTTTTCTGCGGACAAGTTTTTTAGTCTAAAAATTAGTTTTACTTTATTAAATTTTTAAAAATATATAATTAGACTTATATAATTTATAATATAAAATTAATTTTTTCCCACTGCGAAAATTAAAAGAAAAACCACCTGAGCTTTTTCGCTATCATGAAAATTTGAGGTCTTTAAGACATTTTATTTATAAAAATTTTAAAATTATTATAAAATATTTTCTAATAAATCCTTCCACTGAACCCGGGGGGGAACCGGGGGTGCTGGCTGGAAACGGGTACCAGGCAGTACATGGCTAAGGTCAGGGTTTTGATCATAGTGGGACAATGTAATGTCTATTGTCTGCATTACATTCTGTATCGGTCCGAGTGTCTGTTTTTCACACATTGAGCGGCTTGGGACGCTTCCTTTCTCGTTGTTCCTCAAATCCAGGCGGGTCTGTTTCCCATAGTGAGCGGCTTCCTGGTCCGCGTCTGTTTTACCTAGTAGGTCGGCGGTGGAAATTTTTTAATGATGTTGGTAGAAGAGGAAACATGGGAACACAACACGAAGAAAATGAAATCCGAGCGGTAATATACGCCCAAACGTCGGTGTTAGCAGTGACTGCGACCCACGGGCGCACGGTGGAGACAGTGGGTCTCCTCTGCATGTCGCCAGCAGTCACACAACGGATATGGTCACGGCAAATCCACAACTGGGGTCATCTCTCGTCAGACAGGAGGCCATGGAGGTGCCCTCGGACAGTGACACCAACGACCACCTATTGGGTTTGGAAGAACTCTTCTTATACCAGACGGATGAGGAGGATATTCGTATGATATCCTCCCAGCCGGTGGTCAGTGAGTCCAACAATCCCAAGAAAATGATCGTTGGAGGCACCGAAGAGAGCAAATCCACTGGCAGTCCTCTGCCGGCAGATGACTGGAAAAGAGTGGCAGGCTACAAGCGCTCTAGCCGGTATTTGAAGCAGCTGGCTCGTCGAGATCCAGCTGCCTTAACTGCCAGAGAAAAGCGATTGAGGCGGAAACATGAATTCCATGTGCGGAAGTCTGAATCCATGGCGAAGAATACTTCCGTAGTGGAATCCAGGCCACACACAAAGGCGCAAGATCAGAGCAAAGCCATGGGAAAACCGCATAAAACCGGATCCCATGGCCACTCTGAGGCGCGGCGAACGGACTCCAAGGTTCCTGCGGAGTCCGGGAAGCGTTCGACCAACCAAACCGAAGCACTTTCAACATCACGTGGCAATGTTGGGGGTACGAAGTTTGGCGGTGATCCTGGCGACTAAGCCGGACCTGACTTCGGAAAATCCGAGGTGCGGGCCGTACCATCCTCATCAAAAGGAAGTACGGCTATCTCCAAGGACAAAGCCTGCAGGCCCGATGGAAAGCGACAGAGGTCAGGTGAGACGCAGGTGTCAGAGGGTAAGCGGTTGAAACCATCGGCTAGCTTTCCATCCGCGCCTGAGCTACAGGTAGCCATTGTGGACCGGAGTCATCCTGAAGGTAGGATGGCAACGGACAGATGGCTGGTGTTGGAGGAACGGATACTGAGGGCACTAGTTGACGCACTCGCACAAAGTGAAGATGATTCTTTCACTGCGTTCGATGGCGCCAAGTAGCAGAAAGGGGTCAAGATAGTGGGTTGTGGCAATGAGAAAGCGTTGAACTTTCTCAAAAGCACAATCCAGGATCTTGACGAGCTTTGGTCGGGTATGAATGTCGATATCGTTCCCATTGATCAGGTCCCTTTTCAGACGACGGTGAAGGTGTGGGTTCCTCCTCCAGTAATAGAGGATGAAGCCATTCTGACACTACTGAAACGTTAGAACAAGGGACTTGGTTCAGAAGATTGGAGAATCATCAGGGGACGAGCGAGGGACAAAGGAGACGGAAAGGACATCTGGCTAAAAGTCGGCTCGGAGTCTTTGCGCCTCCTGCGACTCTCCAATGGATCGGTGAAGTTTGGGTTGAACCATCTTAAGATGATTCTACCCAAGGAAGATACCAGCAATGCGTCCTAGATGCATCAAGGTGGTGCAGATAAATCTGCATCACTGCGAGGCAGCCACCGATGAATTGTTGCGTTTAATGGAGACGGAGAGGATGGACGTGGCCCTGATTCAAGAACCTTGGTTTTCTGGCAACAGGGTTCGGGGAATTGGTTCACGCAACTTCATGCTTCTCTCTCCGCTATGTGAAGGTAAGATCAGAAGCTGTATATTGTATAGGAAGGGCATTCATCTTTTTCTTATGTCTCATTACAGCAATGGAGACCTAACGGTGGCGGCACTTGAGCGCAGGGGCATGCCCACTCTGCTCCTTGCCTCTATGTATCTCCCGTATGAGGAAGACAACCCTCCATCACAGGCAGTCCGTAATCTGGTCGAGGTGGGCATAACCAAGGGCCATGATCTGGTGATGGGGGGTGACGCCAATGGTCATCACTCTTTATGGGGCAGCACTGACATCAATGACCGAGGTGAGTCACTGTTTGATTACCTAATGTCCACTAATTTGATTATATGTAATAGGGGCAATAGGCCAACATTCTATAATAGGATTAGGGAAGATGTTATTGATATAACCATGGTATCGAATACCGACTCTGACTCCAAGACTGGAGAGTTTCACAAGAATGTTCATTCTCTGATCATTATAGGGGAATGATTCCATATAGGAATCCTAGGAAGACAAACTGGGCCAAATTTCGTAGTCTTATTCAGACGATACCGGGCCCAGAACGGGACACCCCGGTCAGTGTGCGAGACGTGGAAGGTTCAGTTCGTCTATTGACGGATAATCTTAGGGAAGCATTTCTGAACTCGTGTGCTGAGCGCTTGCCACCGAGGAAAATTCACCAACCATGGTGGACTCCGGAGCTTAAGACACTTAGGACGGAGAGCAGAAAACTTTTCAATAAGGCGAAGAAGGAGAACAGACCTGAGGACTGGAAGCGGTACATTCTCAGTTTTAATGCCTTTAAGAAGGCGACTCGAAGGGCAAAAAGGGAATCGTGGTCTAAGTTCTGTGGGGAAGTAGAGGGCACTACGGAGGCAGCGAGGCTTCGTAAGGTTCTTTCTAAGGCACCCAGTGCACCAGGATCCCCTATGAGGCCTGATGGTACTTTCACGGAGGGTAATAGGGAAACCATTGAGCTCCTGATGGAGACTCACTTTCCGGGTTGCAGAGATTATGTGATGTCCAATGTCCCGTTGGACTCACTCTCATCGACTGCAATTCAGATAGGTGAGCACATCTGGTCAATGGTAGACGAACGCAAAATTGCTTGGGCGATACGGTCTTTTAAGCCCTACAAATCAGCAGGGCCGGATGGTATTTTCCCGGCACTTTTGCGGGAGTCCCTGGACATTATTATGCCATGGCTGCTGCGTATTTTTACTGGCAGTCTGGAATCGGGGTATATACCCTCTAGGTGGAGAGAGGTCAGGGTGGTCTTCATCCCGAAAGCGGGGAGGATAAACCACAGCACCGCCAGGGACTACAGGCCGATTAGTCTCTCGTCGTTTTTATTGAAAACGCTGGAGAGACTGGTAGATGTTCATGTGAGGAGCATCCTCTCTGCAGACAATTTCAGCAGAGCCCAACACGCATACCTCAAGTGGAGGTCGGTGGAAACGGCTCTGAGTGAGGTTGTCGGCACAATTGAGGATGCTCTTCACGACCGTGAGTATGTGTTGGCGTCCTTCCTGGATGTAGAAGGAGCTTTCAAAAACGTGAGTATATCATCGATCATTAGTGCCTTGGAGGGTATTGGCACTGACCCGCAGATAACCCTGTGGACGGGCAATATGCTCAGGAGCAGGGCTATAAACTCGAACATAGGCGGTGATGGGGCGCTGAAGGTGGTCACAAGGGGTACTCCACAAGGGGGGGTCATTCCCCTCTTCTGTGGAATCTTGTGATCAATGTAATCCTTGACTCATTGGAGAGAACGGGGACGAAGGTTGTGGCATACGCCGAAGACGTTGTGCTATTGATCAGGGGGAAATTTCTCCAGACGGTCAGTGATCTCATGGAGTCGGCGCTTACGATGCTATCCAGGTGGGCAAGGGAGAACGGTCTGGGAGTCAATCCATCTAAAACCGAACTTGTTTTGTTCATAAGGAAGTACAAACCGGAGAGGTTTAACCTCCCTAGATTGGACGGAGTTACTCTTCAACTCTCGGGGGAGACAAAGTATCTGGCTGTCATTCTTGACTCTAAACTTTCCTGGAAGAGGAATACCGAGGAGAGAATGAGAAAAGCCTTATGTGTTTTTACACCTGTAGAAGGACCTTAGGGAAGAGATGGGGTCTACAGCCGTATATCATTCACTGGATGTATGCGGCGATTATCAGACCAATCTTGACTTACGGGGCACTGGTGTCGTGGAGGGCGGTGGACACGGGTTCATATCTCTCCACTCTCGCAAAGGTGCAACGACTGGCTTGTCTGGGTATTACGGGGGCGGCTCGTTCTACATCCCAGGCAAGTTTGGAGGTGATGCTTCGCATCCCACCACTGGATATTTATATCAGGGGCACGGCGGCAAAGGCAGCTCTCAGACTCAGGGAGTTGCAGGAGCTGAGGCAACGCACTTGGGGGCACAGTACCATTCTGCATGGGATTGGTGGTGCACTACTGGATCGTGAAACTGACTGTATTTTACCGGTCACGAATTTCCAGAGGACTTTTGAGGTGATTGTACCGACCAGGGAAGACTGGGCAGCCGACTTCGTTATTCTCAGTGTTCACGGACGGTTCGAAGACGCACATGGGGACAGGGTCGGGAGTTTACTCCGACGAACTGGACCTTCGGATCTCCATACGACTCTCGGGCGATTGTAGCGTGTTCCAGTCGGAAGTGTATGCAATTGACGTGGCCGCACGGATGACAATGGAACGGGATTTGGTTCCATCATCCTTTACCATCTTTGCGGACAGTCTTGCTGCTTTGAAAGCCCTGGAATCAGATACTGTCAGATCGGGGTGTGTGCGGCACTGTATTGAATCCCTCGACCGTATTCGTCGGCACTCGGCGACGACCTGGACAGTCTACGCGATGTTTCTCTGTCTGCTCTTGCGAACTTTTTAAGGGGATCGGGATGGTTCTAGATTTCTCGGGTCGTGGTATTTCTTTCCATGTGGGGAAAACTAAGGGAATCACAATGGGCCTTATGGCCTCCGAGTGAACTCGCCGTTCTGGCGGGCTCCCATTCAACCTAACCTAACCTTCTAATTTATTTCCCGTGCGGGATCCCGGGAATTCAAGATAAATTTCCCGCTTTACCGGGAAATCAAAAAGTGCGGGATTTTGCATTCCCTAATTGCAGACAGAAAATTAAAACAGAATTTCCAAAAATATAGCTGAATTCGTGAACTTGATTTCAACTAAAACAAATGGCTTTCAAAGAAGTTTATTTGATGCAATTTTTAAAGCACTTGAATTTTTAATTTTTCGAAGATTTAATTTGTAGTTTAAAAGCAAAATTGAAAAAAAAATGCTTTAATAAGGAATTTTAATGGACGATATTTTCAAGTCTAAAAAAATTCAAAAAGCACTTTACATACAAGGATTCCGCAACAGTTGTACAACAATCTGGTGAATGATTTGATTACTAAGCGTCTACTCAACACGTTAAGTATTAATCCAATAACTTAATAATTAGTCATATAATCGTTCAATCAAAATTGTTTTGATGGTTTAATCGATCAAAATAAATACCCGAATAATTGACAAATCTAATATTTGTACCACTGAAATGTCCTAGTTCAGTCCCATTTTCACCTGTCACGGGACAGGTACTTTCAGACGGGTGCTCTTTTCACCAGTGCCAGGACGGGTACTTTGAAACCAATCCTGTTTTTACCGGTTACGGGACAGGTCCTGACCCCTATTTTCCCACATGGAAAGGACACGAAAACAGAAAAATATTTACCTTTGTTTAAAAGTAATGGTAATGAACATTAATGTCAAATTTTGTAACGGAAATTAAAATTAATTTCATTACAATTACCTGCATGTAATGGAAATTAAAAAATATTTTATTACAAAAAATGAAAACAAGAGTAGTGAACTCTTTTTCATTGCAATTACATATATGCAATGGTAATTAAATAAGTAATGATCATTACAAAAAAATTAAGTACTCCCAACTGTAATCACATATCCAAATTTCACTAAAATAAGAGAGAAACCATTCTTAAAGAAAAATCTTAAAAAACCTTTAAACACTTAGATGGTATTCACATTTCCTACTGTTTTAACCGAATTCCAACCGCTCCTAAATCGCTGGGTAAAAAATGTAAAATTTTAAGTTTTTTTTATCTCTTCAGGTTTGGCCAGGAAGGGGATGTCGTTTTTTCGACCAGTGCTTTTTGAGTTCACCTCTCGCAGCAAATAAAACATCGGACAGAACATTAAGATCTTGTCAGACAATTATATAATGTTCTCTAACAACGCCATAATATTCTTTCCGATGCGTGATCCGATAGCAAATGTATCTTCTAGTTCTTGTATAGCTTCAATATCTACAAATTTATACATCAGTTACTCGTGGCTTCGGTATTTCAAAACACAAAGGTAATTGTATGTATAAAGCATAGATGGGCACTTTGCAGTACCATTAAAATTGCAGTAAAAATGAATTTTTAATGATACTGCAATTTCATTACCAGTAAATTTTTACTGATTACTAAAAAAAATTATGAAATCAGTAAATTTTTACTTATAATGAAGTTTAATTTGCATTACCAGCAAATTTTTACCAAGGTTGGTTACCGAAACGAATAACGGTAACGGTATCGAATTCCATTTGTTTCGGTAATGGTAAAGGTAACGGTATTTAAGAATGTTTCGGCAACGGTATACCGTTGTCGAAATAGCAATACCGGTACGTACCGGTATTATAAATTATGCTAAAAACATATACAAACATATATTCAATTTTGCGTATTAAAAATACAGATTATAAGCTTCAAGTTCAATGCTGGGAGTTTTAATAACTAAAATTGTTATCCATAAATTTTTTTGTACAAAACAAACTGAAAATTATTACAAAAAAGTTAAAAAATTTGCATTTTAAAAAAACAACAATACAGTTATCCAATTCGTTTTTTTTAGTTTTTTAGTAAAATCAAATATAAGTATAGTTCTTCGCACCATTTTGCTTGCTATTTTTATAGTAAAAATAAATTAACTTTAAATTGATTTTACAGTTTCTGATAGTTAATTATTGATGGTCAAAAACAAATAAAAAAAATTGTTAAATTAACTGAAAATGTGAGTAGACCGGTTTTTAACTGAATTTTATTCATTTTAAATTGTATTTTTAGTTAATTTTACCTTCAAAATAATTTGTGTATACCGATAATGAAATTTAATTTGCATTGCCAGTCAAATCTTACTGATTACCGAAAATTCAATGCACTATCATCACAGAAAATAAATCATTTAGGCACTTTATACAAACAAGAGCTTCTTAATATAAATCAAATTTAATTTGTTAATATAATAACACAGTAGGGTAGAGTGGGGATCATTCGCAAGTGGGGCACATACACTAATCCCATTTTTCTCCGATGTTAGGGGAGATAAAAAATTGGAAAAAATATATTTTGTACATTTTTCAATTATCTTTCCTTGACATCCACTTTGACGAATTTATATCACATGTGGTCGTTCTGTTTTTTGGGGTACCAAAAAAATAATAGGAAGCAACTATATTTAGTTGCTTCCTCAAATCGGGTGATAAAAAATAATTTTTCGTTATGTTAGACCTACGATCCTAAGTTTTCAAATAATAGTAATAATTTTATTTTAATAAATGCTTAAAAAGTGTGAAAAAATATTAATTTTATTTTAGTGCCTGTCTCACAATGCCAGATGGCCCCTGGAGATACAAAGAGTTGGTGCATCCATGCCTAAAATGCTCTGTAAGAATTTTCTATATGTTTAAAATATGTTTAATATTAAATTAGAACAATCTTGTTCATTCTTAAATTTATATTAATTATTCAGTTTTTTGTAATTTTGAAGAATAATTATATTATACCCCCCGTTCCCATTTTAACTTTACAATGGAAAATTCTAAAGTTAAACATTTAGAATATTTTTGGTGTTCTGGGTTTTTCAAACAGAACAATTTATTCTTTTTACTTTCGTTTTATTTCGTCCACAAAACCTTGGCGAAAGTAAATAGAATGTACTTTTTTCCTAATAAAAACTTATTTATCAACAAAAAACACAATTTTGATTTTTGGTTTGAAATGTTCTTTATTTAATGCGATCAAAATTTTGAAATTTGTACAACAATTAATACTAAAAAATTCAATTCTAAAAAACACTCCAGAATTCCTAATTTTTCTTGAAAATTGTTCTTTTGTGGCAGTAAGAATAAGCACAAATAAAAAAATCTCATATTTGCTTTATATGCAATTTTTTTTAAGAAAAAAGCATTTCACATTGAAAGAAAAAAAATTATTTAATTTCTAGAAGACTATACGGCCATTTTTATTAACTTTTAATCTAATAAAACACTAAAAAGCAATAACATTTTCAACTTTTTTCCAATATTCAAGATAGCACTTCTTGTAGTTGTTAAGGGTTTACGTTTTGGTTAACTAAGTGCAATTCCCAATACTATCAATATCTTTCTCAGAAAATACCCAATTTAGTTTCGAAAGATTATTATACTTTTTTCTTTTGTTTTTAATGAACATAAATGTGAACTTGTAAATACATATTGTTAAAGCCCCTTTTTTTTATTATCACACAAGTGCTTATACTTTTCTTCACACAAGTATGACAAAAAGTATGCTGAAATTGTCTGGTTGTCAGTAAAGTATAAAAGAAAATCTTTTCAGTGTTCAGACTGTTATCGACACACACAATAATTAAATTAAAACCGTTGTTTTTTTTTATTACTTTTTTTTCATCCTTAAGCCCAGTATTTTGTTCAAAAGAGCGAAAAAAATTTCACTCTATGTTTGGAGCTCAAAAACTATAACAACTACATTAAAATGCACACATTTTTTATGGTCTATAAAAAGTTACAATCATAATTAATCCAAATGTCACTTTTTCGCTACATTTTCAAATGATCCTGTCTATTAAATTGATGCGAAAAAAAACTCCACCGCAATTACGCAACAATTCCACACAAGTGAAAAATCATTTTTTTATATGGAGTTTGACAGCTTTTTCGCAAAAGTACGAACAAAATACCGGGCTTTAGTTGTTTTTAATTTTTGTTTACATTTATTTGTGAATAACGCAACACTTGTATTGAGACAAGTGGTAACTTTATGAAATATTTCAAAAATTAATTCTTGTCAAAAAGTGTGACCGCTTTTTAAAATATGTGCATCCTTTTTGACATTTGTGTAACGAACTGTGTTTACACTATTATACATTTTCTTTATACAACACATTTCTGACAGGTATAACACACTTGTGTGATAATCTAAACGGTTCTTAAGTGGTTTTAATTGTTTTTAATGAACAAAATATTAATAACTTCATTTATTTTCATTACCTAATAAAAAATCTTAAAAACGGAAACTTTCCCCAAAGTAGGCAACTCTTACTTTATTTTCTCTCCTGGATGACAATGCTGCCACTGCGAACCAAAAAAAAAAAGGTATCAACTTTAATTGCTTAATAATTAAATAAGGTAAACGCAGTATTAAAAAATTTTATAAAATGGATTATTTTAAAACAAATCCTTTAATTTTTTTTTAGTATTTGCGAACACAACGGTCGAAAACAAATGATGGAAACCTCAAAACAATGTACTAAAAAGATGGCACCTTTCACAACTAATAAAACTCATTGTGAATAAAAATAGGAATTACTCACAATCAAACCAAAATTATTCTTTTTGGGAGAAGCTTTTTTGAAAGTTTTTTCTATTTGCAATTTATTCTATTTCAATTTTGTTCTTTATTGGGAACATAGACGATAGTTTTAAATTTTTTTTTTTCATGTAGTGGAGATTTATTGATTTAAAAAAATCGCATATCTAAAATAACTTATTCTAAATTATTTTTTTCAGTCATTAAAAGATTAACTTTGTCGTATTAACAAATTTTTTTTGATGAAATTGTATCTATGTAATGCCCCCCAAGTTTGGGACAGTTACTCCGATTTGGGTTACTTTGAAAATCATTAAAAAAGTAATAGAAAATATGCAAATAATTAGAATAAAAATTATAGAAATTAAAGTCAATCAATTTGAAAGTAATTTTAGAAAAATAATTAGGGATTAAGAAATGACAGTGTTTTGAAAAAAAAGTGGCGAAGGATCCCCCCTCTACTCTACAACTCTAAAATTGCATCGGGCATGCGACATACATATCAATTCAGATAGATTTTAGGGTCAATATCACGAATGTAAACACCAAATTTTAATATTAGCTCTGCTTTTTGAAATATTCCCAAATTTAACTTTTAGCAAAAAGACAATTTTTTCTTTAAAATATGAACCTGACTAAACAAGGGATAATTTTTAATATGGTTTAAAAATATAGACTTTGTGCTCTTAGAACCATATCAACTTATTAAGATTAGGTAAAGGATCTAGGATATAATTGCAATTAAATTGAAAACTTCACTTATTTTCCTATTTTGCAAAATTTAGAAAAATCCCTTAATCGGATTTGCAAAATCTTAACACAAGACATAAACTCATATTCCACTAAATTTATTTATTTATTGTATTTTGCATCAACATTTGCAGAAAATTCAATCTGAATTACAAATTTTATATCTCTTTCTATTACTTCCCAGGAAAACTTTTTACAATCGGTAGCCAACCACATCACTTTCTACAACTGGTTCCACGCAACCGATCCTAGGGATCCTATGTGGAAGGTATGACTGACGTAAAATCAGTTTTATAACTAGTTTGTGATGCAGTTTTGTCTTAGGCCGGGGTAAAACTCAGTTTGTCCAGGTTCGTCAAAGGTCTGCCTACTTTGAAATAAAACAGCAATCGTTTTTTTTGTTCAATTCAATTGTACTATCCTGTATCGCACACAGTTTTATTTACCAAGATCTTAAACTACTTAAATATCTTATTTAATCTAATGACTGTTATTCTTTAAACGTCGTCGATGATTCGGTGCACAGGATGATCTTCGGCAACTCTGGCAGTGGTTGCAGTTCCCCCAAACGTCGATAGCTCTGTCACTGGTTTGATATGATTAGGTATTGAACTATGACCCGTAAATCTATCAAGTATCTCACGAAAATAATAAGCAGGTGAGTCGGGTTATTCCGGGAAAACGAGGATATGTTGTTAATACGATTAGTAAGTATGTCTAAGCGACTCACGAGAATATTAAGCAGGTGAGTCGAGTTATTTCGGAGAAACGAGGAAATGTATTAAATACGATTAGTAAAATATTTTTAAGTAACTCACGAGAATAGTAAGCAGGTGAGTCGGGTTATGTCGGGGAAACGAGGGAATATGTTAAATACGATTAGTAAATATTTCTAAGTAACTCACGAGAATAGTAAGCAGGTGAATCGGTGAAACAAGGAAATATGGTAAATACGATTAGTAAATATTTCTAAGTAAATCACGAGAATAGTAAGCAGGTGAGCCGGGTTATGTCGGGGAAACGAGGGAAGTTGGTAAATACTATTAGTAAAATATTTCTAAGTAACTCACGAGAATAGTAAGCAGGTGAGTCGGGTTATTTCGGGGAAACGAGGGAATATGGTAAATACGATAAGTAAATAGTTCTAAGTAACTCACGAGAATAGTAAGCAGGTGAGTCGGGTTAATTCCATTGGCGGACTTAGGCCGGTCTGGGGTGGGCTAAGCCCACCCTAGACTGATTTTTGCCCACCCCAGAATTTTAAAAAAAATCTACCTACAATTCTTTTATCTATAATTTTGATGGTAAAAAGTATCACAATATTACTTTTTTTTATATCAATTAATCCTGTGTTTTTGGTTTGGGAAAATCTCTACTAGATTCCTAGGCAGCTAAGTTGTTGCAATCTAAGGGTCAGTTCTATAGTCAGAACTAAGATCGATTTTTGTTTTAAATATTTCTTAAAGAAGAAAGTTTTTTGAAAAATTCTTACCTAAGAAATATTTAAGAAACAAATCGATCTTAGTTCTGATTATAAAATTGACCATTAGAGTTTTTCTTTAAGAAAAATTATTAGAATCGCAAAGTTGATCAATAATAGAAATATAACGTATAATCTTTTTTGGTAAGTTAAATATCTTAGATTTCATAGTTTTCTAAATGAATAATTAGTTAATATCTAACTAGGAAGTTTCTTAAAACTAAACATTACTATGTTATGTTAGGTTGATCTTAGATTTCTTTTCTCTATCATAATAATCTGAAAATATAGCTTGGAACACATTCATTGTACGAGGTTTTCTTCAGAAAACTAGATGCACTTTTGGGCAAATAAACAGCAGAAAATTAAGGGTCGCATGTCCACCCCAGAAAAATGGTCTAGGTACGCCAATGGTTAATTGGGGGAAACGAGTGAATATGGTAAATACGATTAGTAAATAGTTCTAAGTAACTCACGAGAATGGTAAGCAGGTGAGTCGGGTTAATTCGGGGAAACGAGGGAATATGGTAAATACGATTAGTAAATAGTTCTAAGTAACTCACGAGAATAGTAAGCAGGTGAGTCGGGTTATTTCGGTAACTCCGACCTTGTTGGCTTATTCGTGTATACTTCGCCGAAGGACGAAGTATAGTAAAACTCCAACTGGGTTCGGGTTACCTCGGGAACACGAGGAGATGTAAATACGATTAGTAAATATTTCTAAGTAACTCACGAGAACAGTAAGCAGGTGAGTCGGGTTATTTCGGGGAAACGAGGGAATATGGTAAATACGATTAGTGACTCACGAGAATAGTAGGCAGGTGAGTCGGGTTAATTTGGGAACTGAAATCGGGCTGGCTTATTCTTGTATACTTCGGCCGCGGGACGAAGTATAGTAAAAATCCAACTGGATTCAAGCTCCCTTAGGCCATACAACTCTTCCATTATAAGTAATATGTTTTATTAAGCTAATAAGAATTATTAGTTAAGGGTATCAGCATTTCCATTAGGTATATGAATAAGTAGGTTATTTGTAACGGCACGTTACAAGTTCCAGGACTGATTCTAGGGCAACCGGTTCCACTTTGAAGCTATAAAAGTGGTTGCTTTTGTTACAATTTCAAACAAAAATAAAACTGTTACAATTTTATTTTCATGCACTTTGCTAATGTTTACGAGTAGTGGTCATACATTGCATATTTACATTTTAAGGCTAGTACTATATTTAGCATCAATAATAAATTTTTGGAAGCAAAAATTTCAATTTATTCAAAAATATTTATTGAAATGAAAAATAATGAGAGTGAATGATGAGATATTATTTTTAAATGAAAATTTTAATAAAACAGAAAATTTTTTAACCGATAATGAAATTTAGTTTGCATTACTTTCAGTCATCAGTTAGATTTTACTGGTAATGCAAATTAAATTGCATTATAAGTAAAAAATTTGGTGATTACTGAATTTTTTTCAGTAATCTGAAAAATTTCCTGGTAATGCAAACTAAATCTCATTATCAATAACAATTTAATGGTTACTGCAATTTTTATTGCATTTAATATATAATGCAGTGTGTCCAATAATAAAAGCATATTTTCACGCGATGGAAAACTGTATAAGATATAGTCAAGACACCTCTAAATAGGTCTATTGTAAATGATTTAAGCTATTTAGGGGTGATTTTTGGTCTATCCATAGCAGTTTTCTCTCCCATGTAAAGTGCCTTAAGAATACTTAAGTAAAGTTTTATGGATTTATTTAAAATTTAAGAAGTTTTATTTTAGGAGGCGTTAAACCAAGATATTCAAAAATTGGTAGATATCTAAAAATCCAAATTTTAAACGGGTTGTGGAAATCGGATAAATGATTTTATAAGTTTTCAGCCCATCGATTACAAAACTTTTTAAAATGCTCCAAGTATGGCAAAAATGCATGGCATATTCAGTAGGATACAATTTCATTGCTCGCCAAATTTTTTAACATCTGTGGTCAGTAAACAGCGTTGGTATTTATTGGCTTGCCAGTACTTTAAATCAAATATCTCAATATGTGGTACTCTAAAAATTCGGCATTTCAATAAAAATAATGAAAATAAGTTATTTTCAAACAACGCCAAGTTTATTACCGAAAATACTATGCGACAAAATTAGGATCTTGGTCCAGGGAGTCGATGATTTCTATACCAGATGAATATAATAGGTTAGTGTAGTAATGTCCCCAAAGGGTTTGGAACTGTGTGAGTAAAGTGAAGTTATATAGCCATTTAAACGGTGTAAAAGTACTTAATTCTGTGTTCGGGAGTCTGGAATGAAATTTTATGAGGATTTTTTTTGTAGAATAAACCTAAACTTGTCTTCTTAAGCCATACCACTAGGTGGATGAATGAATTTGTGCTGATGTTGTAAACTCTATCTGTTTGTCTATCGGTTTTTCTTTCTACAACTCTCTCTTTCTATGTAGCTGTCTCTACATATTTTCTTATTCAAATCCTACAAGTCGTAAATATTAAGACATTTTGATGAAATTTGGTGTACTTATATAAATGCAGCCCAAACCAGTTCGAAATTATAAAGGAAATTTTAAATGTATCTCTAATTAAGAAGCATAAGTAATTTTAATTTAGGAAATCCTTTGAGCCATAGACTATTGCTCTACAAAAAAAAGGTGAATGTTATTGCAGTGGTTTTAAGATAACTAGGGGGTGCTGATTTCGAATCTACAACCAGTTTGTTCAAATTGGCTCTAGGTTTCGCGCAAATTGCGATTTAAATTTTTCAGCCGATTTTTTCAATAAAAAATTTATAATTTAGTAACCATAGCTTCAGAAAGAAAACGCTTCACACAGTTTAAGCCTAAGTCCGTACCCTATTTTTCAAACTTAAGTGTGTATCAATATCTCAATTAAGCTTAAAATGTGTAGAACGTTTTTTTTTTAACAAATAATGTGTACTTTTAGAGTCTTTTGTAATTAAATTCAGACTTAAATTGAACAAAAAAATATTTTACTTTACTAAAAATCTACTATACTATTACAAACATTTTTTTCTTCTAAATACATCAGATTTAATTCACTATTGATTTTTTTCCCAAATTATTGCGATTTGCAAAATTTATATTTAAAAAAAAAAACCTTAAAAATTTTTGAAATTTTGACTTTGAGCAAATATATTTAGAAAAGTTATTGAGATATTGATACACACTTAAGTTTGAAAAATAGGGTACGGAATTAAGCTTAAAATGTGTAGAACGTTTTCTTTCCGAAACTATAGTTACTAAATTAAAATTTTTTTATTGAAAAAATCGGGGAATGTGGGAAACCTAGAGCTAATTTGAACAAACTGGTTGCGGATTCGAAATCAGCACCCCCTAAATATCCTAGAACCAATGCAAAGTTGTGCAACTTATAAATATTGTAATATTTTGTAGAACTGTGTTATAGAGGCAAGACATTAGTGGCCTAATTTTGTAAATCACCTGCGTTCATCACATCACATCACCTACACTTCACTTCACTCACCTAACGCGGGGAATAAAAAATGTTATTTTATAAATCACTACGTATTCGTGATTGATTTTTACGTTATCACTTGAATTGTCAAATACATACATTTAAGAGTTGCCATCTTTCTGCAAAAATAGACAAATTTTAACCGTTTTTTGTTGGAATTCATATAATTTATTATTGGTATCCCTTAAAATAGAATAAAAATCTAAACAAAAAAGAAAAATATACAAAATATCTTAAAAAAATGGTAGAAAAAATTTATCAAAAATTCAATCAGCGACTAACAAACCAATTTAATGATGCAAAAAATTTACATTTTCCAAAATTTTTTTCCCGATTGTTTTTGGTTTTTTTTTTTTGCAAACTAAGCATCAAACTTTGGTGTATGAAATTGGTATTATAGTCCCTATATTATGAATATAAAAAAAACCACACTTAAAAATTGTAAAATAATCGCGGAACGCGAAAAAAAGCTACAAAAAATTAATTAAAAAACTTAATCAGCGATTTACATTCTGCAAACAAATATATTGATAGAAAAATTTTCCTTTTTGCAAATTTTTTTTCCCGGATTTTTTTTCTTTTTTTGTCACTAGCCGATGAAGTTTGTTGTATGAAATGGGTATTATAGTCCCTAGATAATAAATTTAAAAAAACCGCACTTAAAAAATTGCAAAATAATAGCGGAACGCGAAAAAATACTTTATGGTACAAAAATTGTACTGAAAAACCTTATCAGCGATTTTCATTCTGCAAACAAATACACTGATGTAAGAATTTTCCTTTTTGCAAATTTTTTCCCGCGACTTTTTTTTCGCGGTTTTTTTGCAATTATGCACCAAACTTTGTTATATGAAATGGGTATTATAGTCTCTAGAATACATATTTAACAAAACCGCACCTAAAAAATAGCGAAATTTTGACGGAACGCGAAAAAAGACTTTATGGTAAAAAAATTGCATTGAAAAACCTTATCAGCCATTTTCATTCTGCAAACAAATATACTGATGTAAGAATTTTCCTTTTTGCTAATTTTTTTCCGCGACTTTTTTTTCGCGATTTTTTTGCAATTATGCACCAAACTTTGTTATATGAAATGGGTATTATAGTCTCTAGAATACATATTTAACAAAACCGCACCTAAAAAATAGCGAAATTTTGACGGAACGCGAAAAAAGACTTTATGGTAAAAAAATTGCATTGAAAAACCTTATCAGCCATTTTCATTCTGCAAACAAATATACTGATGTAAGAATTTTCCTTTTTGCTAATTTTTTTCCGCGACTTTTTTTTCGCGATTTTTTTGCAATTATGCACCAAACTTTGTTATATGAAATGGGTATTATAGTCTCTAGATTACATATTTAAAAAAACCGCACCTAAAAAATAGTGAAATTTTGGCGGAACGCGAAAAAAGACTTTACGGTACAAAAATTGCATTGAAAAACTTTATCAGCGATTTTTATTCTGCAAACAAATATACTGAAGTAAGAATTTTCATTTTTCGCAAATCTTTTTTCCGCGACTTTTTTTTTTGCAAACTAAGCACCACAATTTCGTCTATTAAATCGGTATTATAGTCCCTAGACCATGAATTTAAAAAAACCATACTTAAAAATTTGCAAAATAATCGCGGAACGCGGAAAAGGCTTTATGGTGCAAAAAATTAATTAAAAAACTTAATCAACGAAAAAACGGAAATTTTTCTACCAATATATTTGTTTGCGGAATGTAATTCGCTGGTTAAGTTTTTTAATTCATTTTTTGTACCATAAAGCCATTTTTCGCGTTGCGAGATTATTTTGCAATATTTTATGTGCGTTTTTTTTAATTTATAATCTAGGGACTATAATACCCATTTCATATAACAAAGTTTGGCGGTGAGTTGCAAAAAGAATTCAGGAAAAAAATTGTCAAAAAAGAAAAATTTTTGAAGTAATATATTCGGTTGCAGAATGTTAATCGCTGATTAGGTTTCTTACTTCATTTTCTGCACTGTAATTTTGAAATAAAATTTTTGAAAAATAAAGTCGTGTATAATTGTTATAATTGTTTTTATTCCACTGGATTATCTTATCCATATGTTTTTCAGCGTAATTATCATTAATTACTTTTTTTCTAATGTTTTTTTCTTAAGTTTTTGGTGGTTTATTGCAATATTTTTCATTCAACACCTAAAAAATGCAAGTGATAATATTTGACAATTCAAGTGATCAAAATAACAGTCTGGTGATTTACAAAATTAGCTTTTTCATATAATTTTGTTTAAAAACTACGTAAGTCAGCACGGACGATCACCGCGTTCATCACCGGGATTTACAAAATACGAAATTTTAAAAAACAAGGTGAAGTGAAGTGTAGTGTTTTAAGAAATTAGGCTATAGAGCTTGCACTACTGACTTGTAGTGGGCACTAAAATTCAATATTACATGAGCAACTATTTAATATCGGTTTATTATCAGCTGAGATTATATTCGAAAACACAAAAATTGTTTAAAACAAGCGCTAAATATGGTTGTATAACAAAATTTGAGATATATTTGCCTTTGTTCTTTAGGTATTTGGTTTGTTTTTATTTAAATTAAAATAATAAACTGTCAGTTTACTGAGCAAAGCGCCACCTAGTAATAATGATGTGGTGATACCATTTCCTTGCTTTGATCCCTGAATGCAAACTTTAAGACTTAAAGACAATTTCAGACAGAAATAAAGCCCTTTCACTACAGGATTTTTTTATTATTTAACTAGGCTAACGAGTGTATTTATACCACAAAATTTCTTAGAATCCCTATTCAGTTACCTTATAAATTTTTCTAGCCACCTTTACAGCATTCATAATCATTTCAGCGGTACTGTCCTCAGTATCTTCGGGATTTGCATCCGGATCCATATAGAGGATATAAAGTTCAATAATTTTCTTAACATACGATACATATGCTGTCAGACCACTTGAAGTTTTTTTAGCAGCCTCCTCTTCTTCCTCCTCCCGACTTTGGGGATCATTATCATCATTGTCATCTTCACCAAATATACTTTTTTTGCGAGCTTTATGTAAAATTTTATGAACATCATCATTATTACTACAAAAAAAAGGTCTCAGTATTAAAAATAAATTTCATAATTTTAACAAAATCTCAATTTACAAAGGCAGTGCTGAATCTGTTTCTGGTGTACCCAAAGCTATACGATTGACGGTTCTATTCAATGGATCCGGAAATATATCAAAACCGATTATTAAATCCATTCCCAAATATTTTTTAATCAAAACCATTGACTTAAGCCAACTAAATTTTTCCGTTTGATTATATTTCTTGGCACCTTTTTTACTTAAAGTTAAATTCAGGCTCCCTGGTATAAGTGGTAGTTGAAATTCTTTTAGAAAATGCACTAATGGTTCCATCTCTCTATCCTCTAATAGTTCCGTATCGATGCAAGCCTTGTACATAAGTTTAGATTTAACAGTTGCTTCTGGTTCGGTGTCTGTTATATTTTGCCTTAAAAATTGTCGTATTTGACGCATTATTTTTACTTGTCTTTCTCGAAACCAATCATTTGATGTAACTGAATCTGGGCGGGGATGTTCATCAGCCCAACGGCCACAAGTAAATTTATAAAAGTCCTCACAGGGATCAGTCTCTTCGTCCATTGAATATATAAGGCTTGCCGATGTCCTAAGACATTCTTTGGTTCGACAAATTGTACTAATTGAATTTTTATCTGTAATTTAGGAATTTACCAATTTTATTTTCGCTATAGGTATAATATTTAGTGCCCTTTTTATACTTACTTAATAATACGCTTAAAACTATGATGGTTATTAACAATATGATTATCAACGCTGCGAGCAAACAGAATAAAGTCTTATTGTAGTATTTCCGATGAAATCTGAAAAATGAAATGCAATTGAAAATTATAATTAAGCATATGATGTAATTTAATAAGCAATAGTTTAGAAACACTACCCAGTCAGAAATTGGCAACGGCAAATAAAATAAGGTACTGGCGCAACACCGTATTTTCTGCTTTTACGGTACTGTGAAGGTGTCGAAATGATAACAACGGAGGATGGTCAGTTGACTTTATTCGCGTGTGTATTTCACTTTTTTATGTGTTTTTTCTATAATAAAATCCAAATAAAAAATATCATTGTTGGAATGCACTGGCAAAGCGTTATAAAAAATCTCCGATTTTATTGTATTTAAAGTACTAGGAAGGCACTGAATTTGTAAAATTCTAATGCTTTGCCAACACATTTAGCCAACCGTCCTCCGTTGTTATCATATCGACGTAATACCAGTGTTGTATTACTTGGAAATCGGATATTTTGCCAACACTAGTGCTACCCTCGCCGACGCTTTACCAACACCCCGCCGTTCGTATTTTTCTGACTGGGTATTCACGTGAAAAAACTTTTATACTCCATATAAAAATATAATTTTTCACGACAGTGAGTTTCATGTGAAAATTGTGTACACTTTGTTTTCACGCAAATTTAATATAAAAGACTATTATTTTTCTTGTGAAAAAGAGACATTTTGTGTTTATTGGGGGATTTCACAAAAAATTTTCATTTTCAGAATTTAAATTACTATTTAAGGCCTTCAAAGTTTGAGTGAAAATTTTCCACGTGAGAAACAACTTACGGTGCTTAAGGTGCGGAGTTATTCTCTGAATACCATAAAAATATTTAATATTAGGGGTTTTCATATAAACTCGTATTCTACTCGTAAACGGTATAAACCTGGTAAGTTTATGAGTTTAATGTCAAACTCCATACATAAAAAATATGGTTTGTATTTATACAAGGTTTACAAGGAGTTTACGTTTACGTTTATATGAAAACCCCTATTTTTTAAATTTTATACTTGTATTTCCATAATTTTGTCTAGGGTACAAAAAGTAAAGTACTTTTTGCAAAAAAAGTACATTTTACAAAATTAGTATCTTTTACAAAAAAAAGTAAAATTTCTAAAAAGCTTTCTCTCTGGTTTTCTTTCTTCATTCACTGTCAGAAGTGCCAACTTTTTACTCCTAATGCTACCACATTTTTGGAGGGTTCTATCATTTGTTTTCGACAGTAGTATTCGCAAGTGCTAAAAAATTTAAGGATTTTTTTAAATCAATTAAATCTTTTAAAATTTTGTAATATTGTAATCGTATTTGTCTCAATTAATTACTAAGCAAATAAAGTTTTTCTATCTCAAGCTCAAAAACTAATGTGATATTAGCATAAACACCGGATTTATCATTTATCTGCAATAAGAAAATTGTTGCTTTTAAAAAGTGTTGATTTATGGCTGGAGTTTTACCAAATCAGAATATTATACACACTCTAAAAAAGAGATGTAAACATACTGCTATTGAGTATGTGAATTTATGTGTAAACAGGCGCAGAATGCTCATTATTGGGCATAATATGTTTAAAAATTTAGTTTACACACTTTTCTTTTAGAATTATGCATATAATGTATCAAAAGGTTTATTGACAAACATGTTTCCAAATTTATAAACACACATCAAAGTAAATTACACATTTATTATAGTGAATTTTTATATGTACGCATTTGTGTTTAATTTTAAATTTAATGCGTAACTAAGAAATGTCAATATTATTTTTATAATTTTTATTACAATTGAAAAAGGCACACGCATTTGGTAATAAACACAAACAAATTTACAATATCATCAACATTTTGGGAAAAATTTATCTGATGCCGAATTTTTAGAATTTGTGAAGACGTTATATGTGGGTGGTAAGTATATTTTTCTTTGTTTGCTAAGACGTACGTTAATATGTGATTTTTCCTCCTTAGCTTAATATTTTGGATGAATATTGACAATTATAAGGATATTCTTAAAAATACTGGAGTTGGAATATACTTGTCTGTGTTATTCGTTTGTCAAAAATTCTGGACCTAGGCCCAACGAATGGTATACTAATCGACTCATGTCAGTATCACTTTTTGAGTCAATTGAGTCCGTCCGTCTACCTTCCCGATATTTGCTTCAATGATTTTTTTGGCAAGTTTATTTATATTTTCAATATATTTATTGCGCCTCTTCTTTTACTTGCCTTTTGTATATAAGACGTTTCATTATAGAAAATCCTGCAGTCTAATTATTTTTCCATATCAAAACCTTTAGATTAAGGGGACTTTTTCGTTAGGAAAACATATCAAATTCTGAGCAAATTTTTCCTTTCCTGAAACATTATCTATAGGGAAACCTGTATTCTGATAATTTACTCTCATAAAAATCTGAGTAAATTTTATTACTTAGATAAACTTTTATATATTCGTATTTCCTTCAATAGAAAAAAACCTCAGATTCTGAGGTATTTTTTTTATATAAAAATATTCTGAAATTGTCCACAGTCTTTTTCTATAGATTTTTTGGTGCATTTCAGGTTTTGACTTTTTCATAGAAAACAGTGAAATTTTTCTATACAAAAGTTTTCAGATCCCATAGAAAAACCAATCCGATTCTGAGAATTATTTTTATATAAAAATTTTCCCTTATGAACACTCACTCACATCCTCAGTACTATTTTTTTTAACAAATCACTCAGATTCTGAGAATTTTTCCTTTAGGAATAAGCTCAAATAATAAAAAATGTTTATATAGAAAACGTTTTAGATTATAAAGGCTTTCCATATAGAAAAATCTTTATAAGCTGATGACTTTTTCGCATAGAAAAATTCCCAGAATCTGAGAACTCGGTCAAGAAACTCGCAGAATTTCATTATTATTTTTGTAAGTTTAAATATATATTGTAAGAAAAATTATCCTTTTAATCTTGATATTGTTTATAATATTTGCAATGGTTTTCTATATTCACGCATTTCCTAATTAATAAAACATTTATATCTTAAAAGTACATTTTGTTTTATTTTGAGAAATTATAAGGTGCAGTAATTAATAAAAAAAATTTCATTGTATATATACGCATTATTTACAGCGTTTATAGACATCCTAAATGCATTTATTATAGTGTTTTTAGACATATGTAATTTAATTTTAAACAAAATTCAAATGTTGCTAAATGTGTTTGATACAATTAAAAACATAATTTTAGACACATTGTGCTTATTATTTTTAAACACATTGTGTCTATGAATTTTAATTTTAAACATTGTGCCTATTTTTTCCCAATTTATAGTAGGTATCAAGTTACCTACTTTTAATAGAGTAGATTTCAACAAATATTTATTAGAGTGCATAAGTACATAATTCTCGTTCCTTTGATTTTATTTGCTGTATGTAATGTCTCGGATTGTGTTTATCCAATTAACTTTTATACTCCATATAAAAATATAATTTTTCACGACAGTGAGTTTCATGTGAAAATTGTGTACACTTTGTTTTCACGCAAATTTAATATAAAAGACTATTATTTTTCTTGTGAAAAAGAGACATTTTGTGTTTATTGGGGGATTTCACAAAAAATTTTCATTTTCAGAATTTAAATTACTATTTAAGGCCTTCAAAGTTTGAGTGAAAATTTTCCACGTGAGAAACAACTTACGGTGCTTAAGGTGCGGAGTTATTCTCTGAATACCATAAAAATATTTAATATTAGGGGTTTTCATATAAACTCGTATTCTACTCGTAAACGGTATAAACCTGGTAAGTTTATGAGTTTAATGTCAAACTCCATACATAAAAAATATGGTTTGTATTTATACAAGGTTTACAAGGAGTTTACGTTTACGTTTATATGAAAACCCCTATTTTTTAAATTTTATACTTGTATTTCCATAATTTTGTCTAGGGTACAAAAAGTAAAGTACTTTTTGCAAAAAAGTACATTTTACAAAATTAGTATCTTTTACAAAAAAAAGTAAAATTTCTAAAAAGCTTTCTCTCTGGTTTTCTTTCTTCATTCACTGTCAGAAGTGCCAACTTTTTACTCCTAATGCTACCACATTTTTGGAGGGTTCTATCATTTGTTTTCGACAGTAGTATTCGCAAGTGCTAAAAAATTTAAGGATTTTTTTAAATCAATTAAATCTTTTAAAATTTTGTAATATTGTAATCGTATTTGTCTCAATTAATTACTAAGCAAATAAAGTTTTTCTATCTCAAGCTCAAAAACTAATGTGATATTAGCATAAACACCGGATTTATCATTTATCTGCAATAAGAAAATTGTTGCTTTTAAAAAGTGTTGATTTATGGCTGGAGTTTTACCAAATCAGAATATTATACACACTCTAAAAAAGAGATGTAAACATACTGCTATTGAGTATGTGAATTTATGTGTAAACAGGCGCAGAATGCTCATTATTGGGCATAATGTGTTTAAAAATTTAGTTTACACACTTTTCTTTTAGAATTATGCATATAATGTATCAAAAGGTTTATTGACAAACATGTTTCCAAATTTATAAACACTCATCAAAGTAAATTACACATTTATTATAGTGAATTTTTATATGTACGCATTTGTGTTTAATTTTAAATTTAATGCGTAACTAAGAAATGTCAATATTATTTTTATAATTTTTATTACAATTGAAAAAGGCACACGCATTTGGTAATAAACACAAACAAATTTACAATATCATCAACATTTTGGGAAAAATTTATCTGATGCCGAATTTTTAGAATTTGTGAAGACGTTATATGTGGGTGGTAAGTATATTTTTCTTTGTTTGTTAAGACGTACGTTAATATGTGATTTTTCCTCCTTAGCTTAATATTTTGGATGAATATTGACAATTATAAGGATATTCTTAAAAATACTGGAGTTGGAATATACTTGTCTGTGTTATTCGTTTGTCAAAAATTCTGGACCTAGGCCCAACGAATGGTATACTAATCGACTCATGTCAGTATCACTTTTTGAGTCAATTGAGTCCGTCCGTCTACCTTCCCGATATTTGCTTCAATGATTTTTTTGGCAAGTTTATTTATATTTTCAATATATTTATTGCGCCTCTTCTTTTACTTGCCTTTTGTATATAAGACGTTTCATTATAGAAAATCCTGCAGTCTAATTATTTTTCCATATCAAAACCTTTAGATTAAGGGACTTTTTCGTTAGGAAAACATATCAAATTCTGAGCAAATTTTTCCTTTCCTGAAACATTATCTATAGGGAAACCTGTATTCTGATAATTTACTCTCATAAAAATCTGAGTAAATTTTATTACTTAGATAAACTTTTATATATTCGTATTTCCTTCAATAGAAAAAAACCTCAGATTCTGAGGTATTTTTTTTATATAAAAATATTCTGAAATTGTCCACAGTCTTTTTCTATAGATTTTTTGGTGCATTTCAGGTTTTGACTTTTTCATAGAAAACAGTGAAATTTTTCTATACAAAAGTTTTCAGATCCCATAGAAAAACCAATCCGATTCTGAGAATTATTTTTATATAAAAATTTTCCCTTATGAACACTCACTCACATCCTCAGTACTATTTTTTTTAACAAATCACTCAGATTCTGAGAATTTTTCCTTTAGGAATAAGCTCAAATAATAAAAAATGTTTATATAGAAAACGTTTTAGATTATGAAGGCTTTCCATATAGAAAAATCTTTATAAGCTGATGACTTTTTCGCATAGAAAAATTCCCAGAATCTGAGAACTCGGTCAAGAAACTCGCAGAATTTCATTATTATTTTTGTAAGTTTAAATATATATTGTAAGAAAAATTATCCTTTTAATCTTGATATTGTTTATAATATTTGCAATGGTTTTCTATATTCACGCATTTCGTAATTAATAAAACATTTATATCTTAAAAGTACATTTTGTTTTATTTTGAGAAATTATAAGGTGCAGTAATTAATAAAAAAAATTTCATTGTATATATACGCATTATTTACAGCGTTTATAGACATCCTAAATGCATTTATTATAGTGTTTTTAGACATATGTAATTTAATTTTAAACAAAATTCAAATGTTGCTAAATGTGTTTGATACAATTAAAAACATAATTTTAGACACATTGTGCTTATTATTTTTAAACACATTGTGTCTATGAATTTTAATTTTAAACATTGTGCCTATTTTTTCCCAATTTATAGTAGGTATCAAGTTACCTACTTTTAATAGAGTAGATTTCAACAAATATTTATTAGAGTGCATAAGTACATAATTCTCGTTCCTTTGATTTTATTTGCTGTATGTAATGTCTCGGATTGTGTTTATCCAATTAGCATTTTCCTATTGCAGGCAACTGATGAATGTGGTGATGTCCCGGAAATAATTATATTGTCTAATTATAAATTTATTAATTTAGTTCGAGGCCAATTTCCTTATTGTGAATTAACATAATAAGTACTTTTTTCCTAAAACTGCTATTTTTCTTCATCAGGATATTCTCCTAATAAATACTTCACCGAGTTTTTGCTTTCAAAAACCTGCTTTTAAAAACCTGCTTTCAAAAACCTCAATAAAATATGTTTCCGAAGTCTCTACACTACACTACACACTACATTTAATATGAAATTTTGATGTTTCAATTTGCATAGCACTATTGCCACCACTTTCTAAAGAAAACTGAAGAAGGGGACCTGGAAAATCCCCGAAATGATCGTCTTTTCATTCCTGAAAGTGTAGAGGTTTTTGAAAGCAAAAACTCTGTGAAGTATTTGTTAGGAGAATATCCTGATGAAGAAAAATAGCAGTTTTTGAAAAAAGTACTTATTATGTTAATTCATAATAAGGAAATTGGCCTCGAACTGAATTAATAAATTTCTAATTAATCAATAAAAAGGCCGAAAAAACAATTTTTATTTTTTTGAATAAAAATTAAAAACCAACACTTTTCATTATATTGCCTATCATAAAAATTGTCAACCATTTTGAAGAAATAAAAAAAGCCAATATGATAAAATCATATTAGATTTTAGACTTGAGGTAGAACAATATTCTAATACTGAATTTAGACTGAGCAAAAACCAGGTGGTTTTTGTACAAAACTAAATTACAAAAGCCAAGTCAGTTACACTGGTCATTTAGTTTTTCTTTGTCACATTACCTTTCTTAAACACTTTTCTTTATGTTTTTATTGTTAAATTAAATTAAAAAAATTATTAACAGATTTTAAAATGGATAAAAACAAACAATTTAGAATTAAAACCGAAATATTTTAAAAAAATATAAAAATATATTTTTGACACTTGCTTTACTTCTATATTCGTTGTAACAGGGTGTATTGAAAATTACTTATAAAAGAAACCAAGTGTATCAAAATTACAAATTTCAAAAATTTTTATTGGTTTTTGGCAAAAAGCAGGTAGAATGTGGTTTTCAGTTTGTATGAAAATTGTATGGAAAAACTAAAGTAATTTTGTAGTTTTTGGCGCAAAAACCAAAAATGTCCAAAACCTACTAATTTTTGCCAAGTCTAAATATACTATAACAAAATGTATGAAACTTAAAATATTATAAAAACTATAATTTCAGAGTTTCCATAAAATTATCTGAAATTTTTTTTCTTTTTTTCAAGGCATTTGCCACAAAAAATATTTCAGAATATAAGGGAGATGGGCATAATCAATGTGATATTCTGATTTAGCTTAAGAAATGTGAAAAAACATTTAAGAGAAGAAAATTTCTTCCTTTAGCATGTACTTTATAAAATAAATTTATTAATCGAACCAAGGGGTTTCCCTATTTGTAAAAATATAAGTATGCAGAAAACTAATCTGTGTTTATTTCTAATATTAGAAATGAGTATTATATCCAATTTTTAAAGCAGCATACAAATCTGAGCAACCAGACCAATAATGATTTTAAAAAAATATTCAAAAATATCAAATTTTTAAAAAATTCTTAAAAATACTGCGAAAGAAATAATTAATTTTTTTTTGTAATTTTTAACAAAAATTGGTATTTTCAAAATATAAAAATTTAATTTCTTTAATTAATATTAGCCCTGTAAGTGCTTATAAAGCATCAAAGTTTCAATTTCAATTACTTATACCTCCACAATAGGGAGCGACTAACAAGGGAAGTCTACCGACGCGGACCGTAGATCTAAATAGGCTTCGAAAATGTTGTAGAGAAGAAAAATTTAAGGGAACGTATTTTGTTAGCTGTCCAATTACATATTTAAAGGTTGTTAACAAATGGTGTTAAAAATGGCTCAATTTTTCTATTTTGGGCTTATTTCATATTTATTGTGTTAAACGAAAAGTATTTGAGAGGCATATTTACTGGTGTATAAAATATGTTTAAACATACTTATATGTTAATGGCATAACATTAAACGTTAAAATTTTAGGTAGTTTTGTATGGGGATGTATTATACACGGTTAAGGACAAAATTCACATATATTTATCCTTATAGGGTCATATGAATAATCACTTTTAAAATTTATAAGTGACTTATAAAAAAAATTTTTCATACAAAATTCATTTTATAAACGTATTATAATTTTTTCAAATTATCTCTATATATAAAAGAATAACGTGACTGACTGACTGACTGACTGACTCAACATCGCCCAGCCCAAACCGCTGAAGCTAGGAAGTTGAAATTTGGTATGTAGGTTCCTCTTTCGGGGTAGACGTCCACTAAGACGGGATTTTTGGAAATTCCTATCGGAACGGGCAAAAAGGGGGAAAGTGTCCCCCTTTACGGCCTGCCAAAACCCCTTTGGCTAGAAAGCTGAAATTTAAGATATGTGTTCCTTGGAGTAGGGGCTAACTTTTCTGGAAAGTACTTTCTAGAATTTTGGACAGGGACGTTGTAAAAATGGGGTGAAAAAGGCCCCCCTTGACGGCCTGCCCAAACCGCTGGAGGTAGGAAGTTGAAATTTGGTATAAAGGTTCCTCCACTATCGTAGACATCCGCCAAGACGGGAGTTTTGGAAATTTTTACAGGGACGGGCAAAAAGGGGAAAAAGTCTCCCCCTTGAGGGCCTGCTCAAACTGCTGGAGCTATGAAGTTGAAATTTGGTATGTAAATTCCTCGACCGGTGTAGACGTCCGTTGAGACGGCATTTTTGGAAATTCTTATCGGGAGGGGCAAAAAGGGGACAAAAAAAGTACCTTTTTCCAAAAAAGTACCTTTTCCCAAAAAAGTACCTTTTCCCAAAAAAAGTACCTTTTCCCAAAAAAAGTACCTTTTTCCCAAAAAAAGTACCTTTTTCCCAAAAAAAGTACCTTTTTCCAAAAAAAGTACCTTTTTCAAAAAAAAGTACCTTTTTCCAAAAAAAGTACCTTTTTCCAAAAAAAGTACCTTTTTTCCAAAAAAAGTACCTTTTTCCGAAAAAAGTACCTTTTTCCAAAAAAAAGTACCTTTTTCCAAAAAAAGTACCTTATTCCAAAACAAGTACCTTTTTCCAAAAAAAGTACCTTTTTTCAAAAAAAGTACCTTTTTCCAAAAAAAAGTACCTTTTTCCAAAAAAAAGTACCTTTTTCCAAAAAAAGTACCTTTTTCCAAAAAAAGTACCTTTTCCAAAAAAAGTACCTTTTTCCAAAAAAAGTACCTTTTTCCAAAAAAGTACCTTTTCCCAAAAAAGTACCTTTTCCCAAAAAAAGTACCTTTTCCCAAAAAAAGTACCTTTTTCCCAAAAAAAGTACCTTTTTTCAAAAAAAGTACCTTTTTCAAAAAAAAGTACCTTTTTCCAAAAAAAGTACCTTTTTCAAAAAAAGTACCTTTTTCCAAAAAAAGTACCTTTTTCCAAAAAAAAGTACCTTTTTCCGAAAAAAGTACCTTTTTCCAAAAAAAGTACCTTTTTCCAAAAAAAATTCCTTTTTCCAAAAAAAGTACCTTTTTCCAAAAAAAGTACCTTTTTCCAAAAAAAGTACCTTTTTCCAAAAAAAGTACCTTTTTCCAAAAAAAGTACCTTTTTCCAAAAAAAGTACCTTTTTCCAAAAAAAGTACCTTTTTCCAAAAAAGTACCTTTTTCCAAAAAAAGTACCTTTTTCCAAAAAAAGTACCTTTTTCCAAAAAAAGTACCTTTTTCCAAAAAAAGTACCTTTTTTAAAAAAAGTACCTTTTTCCAAAAAATGTACCTTTTTCTAAAAAAATGTATCTTTTCCAAAAAAAAAGTACCGTTTCCCAAAAAACATACATTTTTCCAAAAAAATAACTTTTCCAAAAAAAGTACCTTTTCCCAAAAAAAAGTACCTTTTTCTAAAAAATGTTCCTTTTCCAAAAGAAGAACCTTTTCCAAAAAAAATACCTTTTTCCAAAAAACATACATTTTTCCAAAAAAAACACCTTATTTAAAAAAATACCTTTTCCAAAAAAAGTACCTTTTCCCGAATTTTCTAAAAAATGTTCCTTTTCCAAAAGAAGTACCTTTTCCAAAAAAAGTACCTTTTTCCAAAACACATACATTTTTCCAAAAAAAACACCTTATTAAAAAAAAATACCTTTTCCAAAAAAAGTACAAATAAAGTACTTTGTAAAAACAAAGTATCTTTTTCCAAAAAATTTCGTTTTTCCAAAAAGTACCATTTAAAATAGTATATAATCCACTAAAACAAGGTTTCTTGATATTCGGCATAGACGTGCGCTAAGACGGGATTTTTGGAAATTCCAACCGGAACGGGCAAAAAGGGGAAAAGTCTCCCCATAAACAGTCTCACAAATTGGAAAAGTGCCTGCCCAAACCACTGGAGGTAAGAAGTTGAAATTTGGTATAAAGGTTCCTCCACTGTAGTAGACATCGACTAAGTTTGTATTTTTGGAATTCCCTACAGGATATCACAAAAGGAAACTCGGTATGTGAGTTCCTCCTTCTGTGTAGGCGTCCGCTTAGACGGAATTTTTGAAATTCCTATCGGGAAGGGAAATAAGGTAAAAGTCTCCTCCTGACGGCTTGCCCAATCCCTTTTGGCCAACCTAAAATTTTAAATATGTATTCCTTGGAGTAGGACTAACTCACCGGCAACGTAATTTTTCTATTTTGGAACAGGAACATAGTAAAAATGGTGGTTGAAAGGGAAAAATGTCCCCACTAACGGCCTGCCCAAACCGCTTAGGCAAAGCAGTTGAAATTTGGTATGAATGTTCCTCATCCATCGCAGATAGCCGCGAAGATGGAATTTTTGTAAATTCCTAAAGGGAGGGGCAAAAAGAAGAAAAGCCTCACCTTGGGGGCCGGTAAAAACCCCTTCGGCTAGAAACCTGAAGCTTAAAATGTGGGTCCCTGGAGTGAGGGCTAACTTATTAGAAAGATACTTTTTTGAATTTTGGACAGAGTCGTTATAAAATGGGGGCTCAAAAAGGGAAAGTTGCCCCTTAACGACCTGTCCAAACTGCTGGAACTAGGAAGCCGAAATTCGGTACTTAAGTTCCTCTCAGCCTGCTCAAACTGCTGGAACTAGGAAGCTGGAATCCCTGTCGATGGATTTTCGGAAATTCCTACCGAGAGGGGCACAAATAGTAAAAGTTGGCTAGAAACCTGAAATGTAAAACATATGTTACTTGGAGTATGAGCTCACTTACCGGGAAGGTGCTTTTTGGACAGGGACATTGCAAAAATGGGGATTAATGAAGCGAAAAGTGCCGCTTAAAGGCCTGCCCAAACCGCTGGAGGTAGGAAGTCGAAATTTGGTATTAAAGTTCCTCCTCTATTGTAGACATCCGCTAAGATGAGATTTTTTGGAAATTTCTACAGGTAGGGTCAAAAACAGGAAAAGTCTCCCCCTTAACGGGCTGGCCAAACTGCTGGAACAAGGGATCTTAAATTCGGTATTTGGGTTCCTTCTCCAACGTTGACGTCCCCTAAGATGGTATTTTTGGAAATTCATACCGGGAGGGGTAAAAAGGGAAAAAACTTCCCCCTTGACGGCCTGGCCAAACTGCTGGATATAGAGACCTAAAATTATGTATGTAGTAGGTTCCTCCTCCAACGCAGACGTCCTCTAAGACGGAATTTTTGGAAATTCCTACCGGGAGGGGTAAAAACGGAATAATTCTCCCCCTTGATGGCCTAACCGAACCCTTCGGCTAGAAACCTGTAATATATAATATGTTTTCCTTGGAGTATGGGCTAACTTATCGACAAGGCATTTCTAAGACTTTGGACAGGAACGTGGTAAAAATGGTGGTTCAAAAGGGGAAAATTGCCCCCCCCCCTTAACGTCTGCGTCTTTAGCTAGAAACCTAAAACTTAAAGAACAAGTGTATATGAAACACTAAAATTAAGAAACTAAATAGGAAACGAGTGGGATTGAAACACTACACAAGTGGAATGAAATGGATATAAACGTTGAACGAGTGGAATTGAAATTATAGACAATGCAAATGGATTGGAAGAGGGAATTACCTGTTCAAACACTATCAACGGAATATGAAACTTATGTAGCATTGAAACATACTCTCCAAAAAGTTAAACAAATTTTCTGAAAGAGAAAAAACCTTAGAAAAGGAATGGAACTTATATATTCCGATATTTAAACTTCATGTAACGAAGCACCGGTGGAAGAAACCGACGCAGTAAATTTTCCAACTGAATTTGTGAATTTACTTGAATTGCATAAACTGGAATTAAAAAAAAAACTTTAAGACACGCTAACAACGTAGCTTTGCCCGCTATTTTTAATATTATAAAATGCTTTTCAACCCTGCTTTACGTTATTTATTTTCATTCAAAACACAAATGAACAAAACTACTTACGGGTCTATCTACCTAAGTTCGCACTTTACCAAATTATCTTGACATACACACGTATATTGCAAATTATTATGGATTCATTACTAACAATCCACTCTCATGAGCAAAAGTGATCAAATATTTATTTATTTTAAACCCATTGTTGTGCAGAATTATTTATTTGTGGTGGCTGGGTGAAGGCTTTAAATAAAAAAACTTTAAATAAAAAAACGAATTTAATAAAAATTGTGGGGGGCGCAGCCCCCCCCCCTTAACCTTTAAGGCACGCTAACAACGTAGCGGGCTGCGCCCGCTAGTTATGCATAAGCACTATAATATTTAAGTGAATGAGTGCTTCAGCTTTTTTCGATATTCGGCCTATTTTGAGTTCCAGACGAATTTCACGAAGGGTTATATTTTTAACACATGCAATATGGGTACCAAACTTTTATTCAGAGATGTCGCCATGCAAAAAGTTATAGAGTGTTTCCCAAATATCCTTTTTGGTTGTTATACAACATGCCACGCCTTTGTAAATCAACTAATACAGATTTCAGTAAGCTTTCCGAAAATATATGTATAGCATGATACAGGAACATAAAACTTAAATATAAAATTAAGAAAAGTACTTTTTTTGTAAGCTCCCATGCAAAATAATAACGTTATGTAGTTAAACCCAACGTAACTACGTGGACAGAGTAGGGGAATGGCGTGTACCTTGATACTTTTAAGAATTCGATGTCAATGTCTCTAAGATTAATATAGATGCTAATACTTCTTTATGCGCAGAAGTATTATTGTTGGTATTGTTATAGATTGCAAATAATAAAAACTTTATAAATTTTCATGCCGAAATTATAATTTTTTTATAAAAGCGAGAAAGTGTTCCAAATTAAAAATTGGCGTGTACCCTGGAACTCGTAAAAAATTAAGGGCATTTCGTAAAAAAGTATGCTGCTCCTAAATGAAATTTATTGTATTATTTGCAATAGAGTTGATATCTTCTTGAAATGCGGCAATGCAAATTAATATTTGCATAAAAAATTAATTTTTAAGAAATGGCGAAAATTTTAAATCAAACGTTATTACCCCAGTGCAGAAACGGTAATGACATATCATTATTTTTTGGAGTACTAGTAATGACACCCAATTACCTTCTGCATTATTTTAAAACATATAATAATGAGTTACTGATAATAACTTATTTTTTTCATTATTTCAAATAGAAAATAATTTTTTGGATTTTTTTTGAAATCTATTTTTAGACTCAATATTTTTTAAACACTGGTAAGGATATATCTAACCACATATTTTTTGATTTTTTGTATGTTTGCGAGTAAGCTTTCTTGTGTGCAGCAGGTCAATTATGTTTTTATCTTTTAAATATTACATGTCGATATAGCTCAGATGGTAGAGCAGTTGACTGGCAATCTGTAGACCCAGGTTCGATTCCCGGACCAGCAAATTTTATTTAAAAAAAAAATACATACAATAAAAAATATTTTTTTTTATATAATTTATTTTTTTTGAAAATCTATTTTTAGACTCATTATTTTTGTCAGTACTGGTAAGCACATAGGTAACGATATATTTATTGATTTTTCGTATGCTGGTGTGTAACGACAACTCATTATTTTTCGCGACATGTCCATATAAAGGTAATAAGAAATGTAATAACAAAAGTAACTAGTTACCATTACCAAGTATGTAGTTACATAACCACATATCTGGTAATGATTTTCTACACTGGGACGTAGCGAATTAAATTCAAAAAGCAAAATTAGCCTATGGAGCTTCAATTACTCCATAGGATACATAGAAGAGGAAATGTTCAAAAAGTTCCAATGTACCCGCATTGTATTTTCTGGAAAAAAATTAATTTTTTTCTTATCTGATAATACAGTTACAAAATTTACTGGTTACTGCATATAGAAAGTGAGCAACTTTAAATCGATTTAATATTTTAACTTGAAATATCTTGATTAATTCTAAAAACAATAGTTAAATTTTTTTTTTTCAATTTACTTTTGTCGTTCCAAAGAACACGCATCCAATTAGGGTCTCCTATAGACTTATCTGAAACTTATTGTAGTTTAACATTATCATTAAGTAAAATAAAAAACTCCATAGAACAAGACTTTATAATAAAACATTAACAAATAGGGGAAAACTGCAAAGTCCCAAGGTATAAGCGATCCATTGAGTTTGTGCTTAAGTTTGGTGTACCAAAAATATTGGAACTAGAACAACCTTTAGTATACCGATCTACTCAGAATAATTCAAGTTAGCCAGGTCCGTCGGTCCTTCTGTGCATATATTATTTTCGCACGCTACAGGACGTTATGCAATTTGGTACACCGACTTATATCGCCTCAGAAAAGAAGCCTTTTTATTTTGACTAAAATCGGACCATCTCAGCAAAAAGGTAAAATCCAAAATACTGGTAATACAATATAAGACCTTCTCAGGAAAATTTCTGTTCCAAAAAATCGGTTGTAAAATAGCACTAGGGTGATAAATCGAGTACAAATCGAAATTGTTGTCTCAACCCTATTTCTGTTGTTCCAACTGAAATAGGATTGTGGCAACCGAAATAGGGTTGTGGCAACCGAAATAGGGTTGTGACAACCGAATTTTCAGTTGCAGCAACCGAACGATTCGGTTGGAACCAAATTCGGTTGGGACAACAAATTTTTTTTGTAGGTGTATTTTAAATATGGACGAATACAAAAATTTTAAATTTTGGCAACAGGGATAAGATAAACAAACAATTTAAATAATTAAAACTATCAACCATGATTAATTTATTTGAGTACTTTTGGTCCAGTGACGTATTTTAAAAAAAGAAAGCAGCATTTTGTTCCAGTAATTTTTACTCGAACAATTTCTTTATTAAAGCACTGTAAGTTGTTTTGCACGTGGAAAATTTTTATTCGAAGTTTAAAGGCCTCAAATTGCAATTTAAATTATTTTAAAACTAACAATTTTTTAATTTGATATCAAAGACACAATCCCAATAAAAACAAGATGACACTTTTCCCTAAGCAAAATAATAATCTTGTACATTAAATTTGCGTGAACACAAACTCAACACAGTTTTCACGTGAAACTCATTGTTGTGAAAAATTAATTTTTTTTATAGAGTATAACAGTTTTTTCACGTGAAGCGGAACAACTTACGGTGCATAAGGGTGAAAATCGAGTATAGGGAATAACATTAAAAAATCGTTGTTTCCTTAAATAAGTTGTATTTGATGGGTTCTAATATATATTTGAAAATTTTTGCATTTGAAAATTGATTGACGAGTTTAAAAGCAATTTACTACTTTATACTCAGTTTACTCGATTTGAGTACTCTAATAGACACTTTTCATTTGCAAGCCTTTCTACTGTCAATTATAACACCGATTCACAAATACCTGTTTTAATAATATGCTATTAAAATCTCCTAAAATTTGACTTTTGATTTAATTAATATAAAAGGAATTAAGTTTGTTTTTTGTGGTAAATACAAATTAAAAAAAAATATGTACTTTATGAAATTCTAAGATTTAATTATCTTTCACCGACTGAAAAAATCACTTATCTTCTGAACTTGCGAACCAATATTTTAATTTTCAAGATCCAAACTGGAAATAATTTTACTCACAATCACGCGTGATTTACGCGAATCACGCAATTTCACACAATAAATTCTTACAAAAAAAAAATGAAAAAAGTAAGGTAAATTACGAATGTTAAACTTAAAAGTGCGCCAAATATATGCGATTTTGTGAAAAAAAATTGAGCGAAATAAAAATTTATAAAATTCGACGCACGCACACTCACTCACAAACAAATTCTTTCTACTCATAGTCACTCACATTCACATGAGTAAATTAAGGTTTCATTTACACTTGAATCACACAAAATTCTGCTCATGTGCCCATCTCTAAACCAAACTAGAAGTATGGCCTCTTTATGTTAACACAATGTCATTTTTTATCTCAGAAAAACTATTAGGCACCAACAATGGAATTTGTAAAAAAAAACCCTTTTTTAATGCAATTTTATTTAAAACATTTTTTTTGAAAGGTTTGTAAATTAAAACTTTTTTATATAAAAATTGTTTAAAAATAAAAATTCTAAATTTCAAAAAAAAAACATTTTTTAACATTTACAAATAATTGCTGGTGCCTTCTTAAGAAGTTTACAAAATCGGTATGAGGAAGATGTTTAATAATTTATTTAAAATTTTGTAAATTCTTTCTGCGTACAAGCTAAACGATTTTTTTTATACAGAAAAGATTTTAAATTAAAAAAGTTACTAAGTAATAAATAATAATGCTTTCTTCGTCATTAGTTAACACAACTAATGATAACTATATCCGCTAAATCAGAATAAAACTCAAAGTACACAAAAACATGTTTGAGACAAAAACTAACACATTACTTTTCCTATGCACGTTAACTTTCAACACGGATAATAATAAGGGTTGAAATCTCAACGTTTACAGATTTTCATATCTAATACAACTTTTTCGCGTTACTTCCTAAAAACTTTTGCTGGATTACTTTCGATTATACCGCGAATATTATATCCATTAGCCTTTAAAATTTGTTTATACTTTAAGCGGTTAAAGGTATATTGGCTTTAAATAGTTAACGTTGATAGGTATGAACGAAAATACAGCTATTATTTGATTGAAATAGAAATTTCAGAAAATACATTTTTGTGAAAATTTTTTTTTATTTTACTTATTTTTTATTTATTTTAATTTTTGAAAACTTGGACACTTTTCAAAAAATAAAAGGCGACTTTTAAAAACCTTAAAAAATTGTTTTTTAAAAAATTGTCTTTTAAACAGATTTTCTGCATCAGCAACATTTTTATTGTAGAATTCCGTTTGGATTTTTGGCCTTTGTTTAAAGTTAACGTATCTTAAAACATATGTTGAAAAAAATAGGTTAAGCATGGTTTGAATACTTATTTCGATTACTATTCGTTAACATGTTCTTAATAAATCAAACTGTGCACGATTTGCTCGATCTAAATTTGTAAAATATTCATAAGTTATATTGAATTTTTTTCTTTTGAAACGCATAGCCAAGTATTCAAATTTTTATGTTTTCGTTTCAATGAAATATATAGTTGTTTTCGATTATATTATGTAGCTGTTTTAATTAAATTAATTAATTATCTTACAACGAATTTTTTAGGCATTTTTTCATTGATTAAAAACAAAGAAATATGCGTTATTGAAATTATACCGTTAAAATGTGTTGTTTTGGGATTTAAATATAATTTTTTAATACCCTTTAAATTCAACATTTATATTATTTTCAACAGGATTATAAAATATATTATACCCAAATTTGTTTATCAAAAAGTACAATTAAAATGCAATTACTTTCTACCTTTACTCACCTAGATTCCACCCCTATGAAATTATTGTTTGGATAGTGATGTAGAGCAGGTGGTGATTTCGCGCCATTGTTATTTCGAATAACATTGTCACCGCTAGCAGCACTATTTGCCCTTGTCGCTATGTGGCCGGAAACCGTGGTGTGAATGCTAAGATTACCTGAAAATAGAATTGATTTTCATTAATACCACTGAAATAAACAATTTTTTTGTTATCTTTTGCTTTCGTTATTTGATTATCACCCAGCAAAAATTTTTAGAACAGTTTAACTCTGAATATATTACAGAACAGACTCTGTTACCACCGGTTCCATGAAATAAGTACTAGAATAATAATGCT
Source organism: Leucophora obtusa (assembly GCA_949987735.1). NCBI lineage: Eukaryota > Metazoa > Arthropoda > Insecta > Diptera > Anthomyiidae > Leucophora > Leucophora obtusa. The sequence goes on along the minus strand of OX465295.1, from coordinate 203,473,305 downwards.
GTATAAGGTGCTCTGCTATTTGTTCTTTAAAGTTTACCTTCTTACTGGGTATTCTTAGGCAGGTATACTCTAGTAAATAAATCAAAATGAGTTGGAAAATATGTAGTGTTTATAAGAAAAATATTTATTTTTGTATGTGCGGCAATTAAATATTGAAGTATGCGTACGCACGCACACCCTTGCAAACATTTGGAAGATAAAAGTATTTTAGAGGTAAAACGAATTTATTTTTGTATATGATTTCCGTTTAAAAAAAGAACTGCACTATTATTATATAGAAAACAAAAAACAAAAAATTGTTTGCCCAAGATTTTAGATTATTACAACCGTATTTCTGTTGTTCCTACTGAAATAGGGTTACGACAACGGTTTCAGCAACGGAACGACAAAATTGGGTTGGGAATACAAATTTTTTTCTATGTGTAGGAAGATATATTGGCAATTTTGCGATAGTGAGTATTTTTAAATGTAGTGCATTTATCTTCGAAACGAATATGTGTCAATCTGCAAACGAATATAATGATGCATTTGCAAAATTTTGTTTTTACGCGATTTTTTTAATTTTGCAAAAAGTAAAATGTTAATCGCTGATTAAGTTTTTACATACTTTTTTTCCCATATAGCGTTCGGCTATTATTTTGCAATTTTTTAACAATTGAATGAACTAAGTTCGGTGGCTAGTTGAAAAAAATTGCAGAAAAAAGTCGATAAAAAAAATTTACAAAAAGGAAAATCTTTACATCAGTATATTTGTTTGCAGAATGAAAATCGCTAAGTTTTTTACTAAAATTTTTGTACCACAAAACCTTTTTTCGCGTTCCGCGATTATTTTGCAAAATTCATAGTACAAAGTTCTGTGGCTAGTTGCAAAAAAAATCGGGGAAAATTCTTACATTGGTATATTTTTTGCATAATGAAAATCGCTGATTAAGTTGTTTACTTCAAGTTTTGTACCATAAAACGTTTTCTCGCGTTCCGCGATTATTTTGCAATTTTTAAGTGCGGTTTTTTTTTAAATCTATAATCTGAAGTTTGGTGGCTAATTGCAAAAAATATCGCGAATAAAAGTCTCGGAAAAAAAATTCCAAAAAAGAAAATTATTAGTTCAGTATTTTTGTTTGCAGAATGAAAATCGCTAATTAGGTTTATTAATTAAATTTTTGTACCATGAAATCCTTTTTCGCGTTCCGTGATTATTTTGCAATTTCTTAAGAGCAATTTTGTTAAATATATAATCTAGGTACTATAATATACATTTCATATAACAAAGTTTAGTGGCTAGTTGCAAAAAAAATCGCGAAAAAAAAGTCGCCGAAAAAAATTTACGAAAATTCAAATTCTTACAGCAGTATATTTGTTTGCAGAATAAAAATCACTGATTAAGTATTTTTTGTTAACTTTTTGTGCCATAAAGCCTTTTTTCGCGTTCCGCCATTAATCTGCAATTTTTTGAGTGCTGTGTTTAACATTCATAATCTAGGAACTATAATACCCATAACTTGTACCAAAGACTGGTGGTTAGTTTGCAAAAAAAAAAGTATGTTCAAATAATTTTGCAAAAAGGAAAATTTTTCCTTTGCACAATTTAAATCGCTGATTAAGTGTTTTAACCCTTTGGCGAGTGGCGTACATTATAATATACGTCGACTTCATCAACTCGTCACGGATTTGAATTTTAACCAAAGCATTATTCATTTACTGTTATCGGTTCGTTATTTTGTTCTTATTAAAATTTTATGCAGGATGTGAAATTTCAAAACAACGTGAGAGCAGTAGAGTGCGTTTTGTCTTGTGATCATCAACGCTGCTGAGAATGTGTTAAAATTTAAAAGTTCAAAAAAGTTTAGTCTCAAAAATTGTGTGATGAATAAAATTCAAAAATTCAAAAGGTTTTATGTAGAGATTAGTAATAGGAAAAATAAAAAATTTATTTTAAAAAAAAAATTTATTTATAGATATTTGGAATTAAAGAAAAATTCCTAACGATTAAAATTCCCGTGTCAAAGGGTTAATAAATTTTTTATACCACAAAACCGCTTTCGTATTCGGCATTTGCAAGATTGGAAATTATTATGAAATGATAATCAAAAGCGAAGTTTACAAATGCCAATTCTTTGTTATAATTGAGGCATTAGTAATCATAATGAATTTACTATACAATTGGTATTAGTAATGAAACCGATGTATTTCAAAGCATTGGCATTAGTCCCAGTAATTATAATGACAAAAATTTCATTAGCATTAGTTTCAATTTAATGCTAATTAACTATTCAGTAGACCCGACCGAATTGTTTTAAAATTTTGTATCGAATTAAGCAAAACACTGCTCTCATTTGCTTTTTATTAATTACACAGTACAACAGCCAATCTGGGGGGTGAGAAATTCCAAGTCAGGGTGATGGTACTAGGGTTGGCGTTCGTATGTGTCATTTTTTTTTATGACCTTTTAAATTTTTTCCTTATCTTGATGTTTTTTCGCTTAGTTGTAACATTTTGGCAAAAACGTAGTTTAAAATAACTCGAGAACGAGAACCACTTGTCCGATTTTGATGAAACAAATTTAGAAAAATTTAGAATTATAATTTCTTTAATCCGTTCATATAACGTTTTTCTTTATAATCAACAGTTTTGCCGGTAAAAATAAATTTGTGGAGAAAAAAAAATATTTTTTTGCCTAAAAATTAAAAATTTTTTTTTTTTAATTCATAAAAAATCCAAAACGGAAAAAAGGATCAAGTGTTATTAATTTCATGTAAAGTCACATAACCTATAAACAAAATTTAACGCGTTCTGCTTTTATTTACAATTAAGTGAAGGTATCCCATTTTGACAAGAATATTAATATTTGTTTTTATTCAAAAAAGTGTCATTTATCGCCTTTTTCATAAATTTTCCCCAATAACTCCAGACTTCTGGCCATAAACTACTAAAAAAATTAAGTAAACATTTTTATAATTTTTTATTTTTATTTTATTTATTTATTTTTATTTATTTTAATAAATATTGCCTAGACTTTTTCGATGGTGGTTGTTCGGGACTAGTGGCATCGCATTCATCGCTATCATCAGTTTCTGAACCACACATAATGTCAATGTGTGACTCCACTGTTGGCCCTTCTGCATCTCCTGAAAATTCTTTATCATCAAGATCATCCTTGTCTTGCCACACTAACTTACTCCACCAGCAAATTTCCGCAATTATTGCACTCGGCGACTTTTTGCCTCTATATCTGTAAGTTTTTGTTTTATTAAAATGAGTTTGAAAAAATAAAAAATCAGTATTACCTCATTTCAAATGGCATAGCAACTTGATGATAGCGTTCACCTTGTTCATCAGATTCGGTAGCCAATTGTTTGCTGAAGTAGTCCAGATGATGATGTAAATAATGGATTTTCAAGGACATGTGGACACCAATTTCCGAGAATGCTCTTAACATCCTTGCGACAGAAACATCGTAGTTGTTAGAACGATGCTTTCCCAACAAGCCTTCTATTACTTCTTTGATTGCCTGCCATGCATTCAATTCAGCGTCAATCAAAATATTGTTGAATGCGTCACTTTTAATCAGCTTTCGTATATCTGGACCATTTAGTACGCCTGATTGGAAAAAATTAATTTATTAAGATGGAAAATCATGGGAAATGAATGTGATATTATAACTTACCTTCTTTAATTTTACTTTCGCTGAGTCTCGGGTAAATTAGTTTCAAACACAAGAAAACTTCATCTCTTTTGGCGACAGTTTTGATAAAATTCTTAACAATTCCAAGTTTAATATGCAGTGGAGGCAGCAATATCTTCTCCTTCGGCACTAGAGGCTCACGAATAATATTGGCCGTTTGTAACCTGCTGTGCTCTCTGAGTTTCCATCCGTGGCATGCATATTGGTCACCGGAAAATCGTGTGTCCCAATCGCACAAAAAGCACATATATTTTATATACCCGCTTTGAAGACCGCAAAGCATTGCTACAACTTTTAAATCGCAGCATATGCGCCACATATGTTTGGCGTAGTTAACCATTTTTAAAATATTTTCCAGTGCATCATATGTTTCTGTACTGTAGGCGATTGGAACTGAAGGTTTTTTATTGGTCTTATGCAGTAAAACCGCCTTCAAGCTGAGTTTTGAACTGTCAATAAATAATCTCCAGTCATCTGCTTCATATTTGATTTCCATTGCGTCCATCAATTTTCCTACATCCGGGCAATATGCAGAAGTTTTTTCATCATTCACAAGGAATAAACTTTGGAGTGTTGCCTGACGACTTCGATAAGCTGTGACTTTCACACCGGGTGCCAACAAATTGTTTGATTTCAAAATGGAAGCCAGCTCTTCCGATTTATGCTGTGTTAATTCCAACTTGGCAACAATTGAATCAAGCTTATTTTGATTTATTAAAATTGGCTCATTGGATACTGATGGCTGATATGGGGAATCATCACGTGCATGATATGTCGGAGCAGTCGTAGAAGAGAAAATATCTGGGCTAGAAGCTTTTGGCACAGGAATGTGGTCCGAATGAGGCAATGGTGTTGCGGCACTTGCAACACCAACGTAATTATACGATTTTCTTATCCTTTTTGCGGCTCCTTTATTCGCACATGCATAGCAATTCAATGGATTGTGACCTTCGTCAGGATTAGTCCAAGTCATTGGGATACCGAATGGCATACTTTCACGTCTTCTATTTTTCCAATCCATTAGACAGCTGTAGCAGCTTTTACACACTATATTTGGTACCCAATTTTCGTTCACTATAACATTTTGGTTGAAGTACATCTCGTATGTTTGAACAAAATCAGTACTGAAATTTCCCCTTTTTTTATGTGTTCAGACATATTGACCACAGCAGTAGCAAAAGCTATTTATATCTGGCTTGCACAGTTCCATATTCTGTTCTCTTTTGTTCACTTTTAAAAAACTGGAGAAAAATCACTTTTACTGTTCGCGTTCGTCGGCACTTGTTGAATGACAAAAATCACAGAACCAGTGTGAGAAAGAGAAAAAGTATAATGACAATGCATGTTTTATGTGAACATTACAGAACCAGTGTTGCCACATCAATATTTCTCTTTTAGTACAGTAGAAAAATATGAGAGAGTTCGGCTTGTGAGTGTCAATGTTTTCTCCAAATAATGTTGTGCATATCTGGAGCAAATTTTTGAAATTCATACATTTACCTAATTGTGAATAAATGAGAAACGCGTGCATCGATTTTCATGATCTATGCCTTTTTTTGCTCATGAGTTATGTGACTTTACGCGAAAGTAATTAGTTTTGGCACTTTTTTCCATTTTGGATTTTTTATGAATTTTTAAAAAAAAAAATTTTAATTTTTAGGCAAAAAATACTTTTTTCCCTTCATACATTCATTTTTAACTTCGAAAGTGTTGCACATATAGGAAAACGGTATAGAAACAGATTAGAGAAATTGTAATTCTAAATTTTTCTAAATTTGTTTCATCAACATCGGACAAGTGGTTCTCAAGTTATGTTAAACTACGTGTTTGCCAAAATGTTACAACTAAGCGAAAAAACATCAAGATAAGGAAAAAATTTAAAAGGTCATAAAAAAAAATGACACATACGAACGCCAAACCCTTTGAGGGTTTTACTATACTGACCTAGTACCATCACCCTGACTTGGAATTTCTCACCCCCCAGACAATAATCCCAAAAATGTTCCATAGTGTTAGTAAATAAATAATTAAAAATAACAAAAATAGAGTAACGAAGGAAGAACTCCCTTAAAATCAAAAAGGCTATTCTTAGAACAAACTCCTTTGAATCCCCAAATTTTGGAATAAGTTTTTGGAATCTGAGTTTTTTTTTAGCAAAATACCATAAGAATCTGAAACTTGTTTAAGGAGAGTTCTTAGAATCTGATCAATTTTCGGTAGAAAAAGTCTTCCGAATATGAGGGTCTTTCTAATAAAAGAGTTCTTAGAATCTGGAGGTTTTTCTAAACAAAGAAAAATCTCAGATTTGGGTGATAAAAAACTGTTTCACCTTTTCCTTAAGAAAATTTTTAGTTTGCAATTAATTTTAATATTTTTATTGTTGACAGTTATTGTGATTAATTTTGTTGAATTTCTGTTTTGGTGGTGTTTTGTTGGTTGTGGTGACTAAAATTATTTGAAAATCTTCCTTCAGGTTTCTAGTACAACTTTCACAAAACCCATGTTGTATACTTTGATTTTCGATAGCATAACAAATATTCAGTGGAAAATACTTAGTAAAACATTAGTAAATATCAATTGACTAAATTTGATTGATATAGCTAATTAATTAAAAAAATTAATATTTGATAAATTTTCATTATTTTATGATTTTTTTTTTTTTTTTGTAATTATGAAAAAACTAAAAAAAATCGAATGAAAAAATTCAAAAGAATTTTCATACAGTTAATGAATTTTTTTCATTAAATCAATGAATCTATCTTAAGGAAATTGAACAAAAATTCTATCAGTGTACTATTTTAGGTTTTAAATCAGTTGACACCATCGAATTAATTTAAAAAAATTTTTGCCTGAAAGGAATTCTGGAATATCTGAATTATATTTATGAAAATACATTTATTTAGTTCATACATACAAGGGAATTTTTCATTACCATTGAAATTTTATTAACAATAATTAATGATAATTTAATGATAATGAAATATTTTGCATTAGAAAAAACATTACTAATGGTAATGAAATCACACTAATGTAAAAAAAAACTAATTACAATTGACTAAAAAACCATTTGTTTACAAAAATCTTAATATAGAAAATAAGCTACAATCAGGGATGGAAAAGCCCTCAAGCGAGCCAAAAATATAAACATTTTTCTAAAAAGCTAAAAAGCGGAACGCACATGCACATCTCGATGTGCGAATACAAATTCGCACATGTGCAAGTGCAGACTGGTACTTGCACATTACACATCAAGATGTGTATGTGCAAAATGTGTGCGCACATGGATGCAAAAAATCGCTGAAATTGAAAAAAGTTTCAAATATCAGAAAAAATCGCCAAAACAAAACAAATGCAAAAATTAGAAAAAATCGCCAAAATTTGAAAAAATGCCAAAATTTTTAAATTTTTAAAAAATCGTCATAACTTGAAAAAAATCGTCAATATTTGAAAAAATTGCCCAAATAGTCAAAATTAAAAAAAAAAAAAAAAAATCTTCAAAAATTAGACAAAATCGCCAAAATTGCAAAATATTATAAAAATTTTGAAAAAAACGTCAATATTTGAAAAAATTACCAAAATCGTCAACATTTCAAAAAGTCGTCAAAAATTGGAAAAAAATCGTGAAAATTTGAAAAATTGCCAAAATTGAAAAATTTTGTAAAAATTTTGAAAAAATAGTCATAACTTGAAAAAATTGCCCAAATATTCAAAATTTAAAAAAAAAAATTGTCAAAATTTAGACAAAATCGCCAAAATTGCGAAATATCCAAAAAATTGTCAATATGTGTTCTTCTCCGAGAAAAGGGACCTAGTGTGTCAAAAAACGGGTTTCGATAAAAATGAGAAAAACATTAAAATTTTATTTTTAATTTAACTTTAAATGCGTTCTTCTCAAAACTTCATTTTCACACACTAGGTCCCTTTTCTCGGAGAAGGTCACATATTTGAAAAAAATTACCAAAATCGTCAAAATTTCAAAAATGGAAAAAAATCGGAAAAATTTGAAAAGTTGCCAAAATTGAAAAATTTTGAAAAAATCGTCATAACTTATAATTTAACTTAGAAAAAATCGCCAAAATTTAAAAAATAGTCCAGGTATTAAAAAACGAAATTTCCAGAATTTATTTCTCGCATTTATTTTTCCTTGTTCCAAAACCGTTGTCCGATTTCGTCTAACACATTTAGTTTTCGAGATACGGGGGATATTCTAAATAAAAGCCCTTTTCTCTCTACGAGGCTTAGCTTTCGAGAAAAACGCGATTTTAAAATCTAGCAATGCAAGTCAAAATTTAGTTTTGGTATCGGGGTATTGGTGGTGGGTTTTGACCTTTGGTGCAGTCATTTTTCTTCTAACTCTTATAGTTTTCGAGATATGGACGATTAAAATTTTATTTAAACGATTTTCGCATTTATTTTACCGCAGATGTTTCACTATGACTTCCCTGTTTCAAAACCGTTGTCCGTTTTCATTTAACTCATTTAGTTTTCGAGATATGGGGGATATTCCAAATAAAAGCCCTTTTCTCTCTACGAGGCTTAGTTTTCGAGAAAAATGGGATTTTAAAATCTAGCAATGCAAGTCAAAATCTAGTTTCGCTATCGGGGTATTGGTAGTAAGTTTTGATTTTTAGTGCAGTCATTTTAGCTCTTTTAGTTTTCGAGATATGGACGACTAAAATTTTATTTAAGCGATTTTCGCATTTTACTAAATTTTCAATTTTGCCGATTTTTTCGAATTTTGGACGATTTTTCAAATTTTGACGATTTTTTCGAATTTTTAACGATTTTTTCAATTTAGGCAATTTTTTTCAATTTTGCAGATTTTTTAAAATTTTTGACGATTGTTCAAATTTTGACGATTTTGTGTGATTCTTTCCAATATTGGCGATTTTTTTTAAATTTCGTAGATTTTTTAAAATTTGATCATTTTTATTTTAAATTTGTAAATGGTAATTATTTTTTTAATTGATACATTATCAATGGTAATGAAATTAAAAACCATTGTCATTATTCAATGAAATCAAATTCCAAAATCATTAACATTAATTTGAAACAATGGTAACGAAAATAATTTCATTACCATTTATATCAATCAATGTTAATAAAATCGTCAATTAATTAGTCCACCTAATTCATTAGTCCCAAGTATGATTTAGTTGTAATTAAAAATTTTTGTATCTAACGTAAACTATTTTTGTAGTACTATTAATATTGTATAGTTTTGGCCAAAATTCTATTGTACTTGTAAAATTGATGTAGTTCCAACAATTCTCCAACTGATATTTTCCCTGTATGTATATAAAAAAAAAAAATGCAAGCATTTTGTGATAAAAATAGTCCACCTATCCCTCAAAAGAAATTAAAAAAATAAATAAAAAATATTATTTGCCAGGAGAGTATCCTGATGAAGAAAAGTAGCAGATTTTGAAAAAAGTACTTATTATGTTAATTTATAATAAGGAAATTGGCCTCGAACTGAATTAATAAATTTCTACTTAATCAATTAAAAAGGTTGAAAAAACAATTTTTATTTTTTAAATAAAAATTAAAAACCAACATTTCTACAACACTCACAGTACGGAGAAAATGTTTTTGCCTCTTATTGTATTAACAAGAAGGGTAAAAATAAAATTTGTATTACTTATACCAATGGTATGAAATACAAAAACAAAAAACTTTCATAATATTTCTATTGTTGGCTATGCTTTGCAGAAGACTTCGAAAACATATTTTATTGTTTGCTACATTTAATATGAGATTTTGATGCTTCAAATTGCATTGCACTACTGCCACCACTTTCTAAAGAAAACTGATTTTTTTTTCATTCCTGAAAGTGTAGAGGTTTTTGAAAGCAAAAACTCTGTGAAGTATTTTTCAGGAGAGTATCCTGATGAAGAAAAATAGTACAGTTTTTGAAAAAGGTACTTATTATGATAATTCATAATAAAGAAATTGGCCTCGAACTGAATTAATAAATTTCTAATTAAAAAATATTTAAAGAATTTGAAAATATCCCAATATGCATTTGGAAGATGTATCACTCTGTAGATATTACGGTAATATTTTCAATATTTCATTTAGAAAATAAAGAAAGCAGTTGTTTTTTTAGATATCTTCTTATTATCGACTAGATGATATATCGACGATATTAAAGAAAAAGTATAAAATGTCATTTGAAATATTTTTGTGAAAACAAATATCAACAAATTGATAATATTATGCAAAAAAAAAAATCTTACAAATTAAATTGCAAATTAACACAAAGGTAAGTCATAATTTTTTTAACCCATATTTTGCAAAAAAAAAACGGAATTTTTTAATTACTATTTTTATAAAAAATCAAATTATTAAGAGGATTGCCAAAGAAAATGCGGAATCCATAAAAGAAAAAAGGAAAAGGACAATTTATATAGAACTAAATCAAGCGTACCGTAAGCTTATTGTAATTGCGTTTTTTTTTACTTGCCAAAAGAAAAGTTTTGGTATCGATATCGCCCTATTTAGAACATATTGTTGCCACCAAATTGAATTTCTTATAAAACGCAACCAATCGCGAATTTGAAAAAAATCTAAAACACGTGTTCAATTAAATCGACTATAGATTATGATATGTAAGTTTGACATTTTAATCACAAACTTCTCCGTACAAAAGAGTCAAAAATTTGTTTTTTTTATAGAGTATCCTTGAAAATAGGACATATCAGGATATGCTTGAACATGTTATAAATACCGCTGTACGCGCCTCTAAAAATCTTTCACATGATACCCATATTGAGTATGTTGTCTTCAGATAAGATGCAAATTTCTTACAAAAACTAAAAAAGACTTTTTAAAAATGGTCCAGCTTGTGAGATCTTATTATATATATATATATTCCTCTAACTCCCACTGGAGCATAGGGCGCCTTAGCGATTCGATAGCAGGGTAAGTTCAGAAAAGTGGGTTGCTAGCCCTCCTTTCTTAGATTGGTGATAGGGCTCCTTGTGTCCAATCCCACGTTGTAGTCATGCTTCAGCAAACGTTCATTCATCATTTACCTACTTTCCTGAAACGCCAAGTTGTCCGTGGCCATTCAGGTTACATGACTGTGCACCTTCTCACTCTAGCTAGCTTTCAGCGGGTGCTGGAAAGCCATTGCCCGGGAAATAATTGGTATAGGACCGGAAGTAGTGAGCTGCTTGAACAGTCACACAAAGGAATCATTTCTGGTCACTCCCAAGTGAATGACAGTCAGAAACTTTCCGCACTAATTGCGACTCTGATAAAAGTCCCAATCCCATCTTATTGCTAGACCCCAAATATTTTGGGAATCTTCATAAAACCACCAAGGTTTATTTTGAGGGGGGCGCCGTTTTTACTTTTTTTCTTGAGTCGGCCTAATATATATTTTCTTTGTTCAAGGTACCGATAGAGAATTAAAATACCTTTAATTAAAGGTACATATCATTCAAATCCCCGTAGTTCTTATTGGGTTTTCTGATAAAAAATTAAACAAATAAGTTTGTTCGACATTCACAAAAAAAAAAACATTTAGGAACAGGTTTTGCGGAGTTTCGTAAACTCAAATATAAAAAAATAACTTGAAATTCGGTTAACAATTGTGGCCTAAAATGTTATTTACTCAAAAAAGTACTTTTGGACATAGTGTGCGTGAGGCTGCATTTTCCTATGCATGAGATATATAAATACAAAAAAAGGGTGGACCCAAGTGGACCAAAGTACCCGCTATCAAACGCTCAGTACCCACTATCAAACGTTTGAGAATTATTTTTTACAAAAATTTGAGAAACAAAAAATTCAAAAGAAATACACTACGAAGGCTAACTTCAATCGCTGATAGCGATTTATTTATCCCATTAGCATGCATCATTTTCTATTAAGTAAGATTTTCGGGACACCTCAATGTACCTGTACTTTATTATTGGGTATCTTTCATACAACTCAGCTACTTCTTGTGTCAAAAGCACACCATGTTTTGAAAATTTCAATAAAATCTATGATAGATAGTGGGCGTCATTATCAAATGGTTATGTCCAGGACATTTATTGCAGGCCAACTTAAACATTCATCAAAAAACGCACACAACATTAGTGCACATACCGGAAAGAAAATAATAATAAAAGTGTGCATTCATGTTTTTGGTTAATCAACTACTAACCATGGGCCAATAGTTATTTTTATGCCGAAAAGCAATATTAAACTTAGGATAAAAAAGTAAAAAAATCAAACTCTGGCTTGCCGACTATATGAAACCCTGCACCACAGCGAACCAAATTCTGGGAAGGTAATCTCATTTAACGGAACACAGAAAAAAATAAAAACAAGTTCTAATTACGAAATTGATTATATTAATAAAAATTTTAATTGATTTTGCACCTATCACTCAAATGATACTATTAATTACTATAAATTGTTGTTAATTGAAACAATGAAAATAATAATTATTCAATTAAATATTTGATTAAAAACAGTTTTTATTTTTAATTGGATATTTAGGTTAATATCCTATACCAGGAAAAATGGCGATCGGAGATTTTGCGGGTTTTTCGAGCCTCGAATTTTTACGCTTCAAACTTTTTAGACCGGGTCAGATCACAAAATTTGGTCTATCAGTTAGGTCAGTGCAAGATATCGTTTAAAATTTCATGCAGGTTTGTAATCAGGCACCCGATATTAACAGTTTTAAAATGTTTTATTTTGTTTTTTTCTCAATAAAAAAAATCACTTATGTACAAATTAATTTATTTTTCTTGATGGATATTTTGTTTTCATCAATTTTTTTATTTTTTGTTTTCTTTTCGAAGACAAAATTTAAAAAATATCCATAGTGATATTTTCAGGAAAGTTGAGAATTATTTTTATTTTTGTATTGAGGAAAAAAAACAAAACGTTTTATTTTGTATTGAGGAAAAAACATAATCAGGCATCTCACAGACCTTAATTTCACTTGAAAGTGAAATTGAAAACGCAAATTGCTTCTACAGACGTAAATGGTGTTTTCGTGTTTGGTGTTAATTAGACCAAATATAATAGATAAACATAATTAATTATATGTTAATAATGCTGTTTTTAATAATTTCACTTAAAAAAGTTTTCGTTAGAGAGCATATTTAAAGTTTTAACACATTTTTCGCATAAAATTAATACGATTTCGATGTACAATTTCGTAACGTTTTACTTTTTCTTTTTCAGGTTTTTTTGCGTTTTCGTAAATTCTGAAATGTAAAAAAAAAAGACTGTTTGTGGTAAATTCGTGTTCCAACTGCTAAATTTTGATATAGGTTGCCATTTGTAGATAAAAAAGAGAAGATTGGCGATTAAAATTTAAAATTTTAATTTTGCAGAAAAAATTACGTTTTGCTAATCAATAAGAAAATTGTCGAATTTACCAAGAAAAAGCGTTTTAAATGTAAATTTTTTTAAGTGAAATAGTTAACGACACTTTAGGGAATACATACCAAGCACTATTGAAAAGCTTTTATGAGTTTAAGCTCCTCTAAATATCAATTCCACTTTGGTTTTTGAAAGTGGAATGAAAATGATATTTTTGCGTTTTACGTTTTGTGGAGAAACTTTTAACGTTTTAAGTACCACTATTAAGCCTGTAGCATACACTCTAATTAAATTCTGTTGAGATTTACCCAACTTGTAGTAGGAAACTGAACTCCTACTATAAATTGGGTAAATTTACTCTATGTGCGTAATTGAAAAAAAATACGCACATTGTGTTTAAGTTGGTGCACAAATAATTTGTAATTTTACATTGAAAGTGCGTAAAAATTAAATGAAATTTTGAAATTAGTGTGTTAATTTACTAAATTTGTGTGTAAAAAAGCACGTTTCACGTGTAAATGTACGCATAAAATGCGTAAAAATCCACAAAAAATGCGCAAAAATCCACAGAAAGTACGTAAAAATAAAATATAATGCGTACATTTACAACAGGTGTGCTAACTTTTTGTTTTGAAATAAAATAACAAATTAATTTTTAGTGCGTATTTATTAATAATAATATCCGAGTCATTCTCTCATAATCGTTTATGTCCAAATTAGTCGTTTTGGGATCTTAAGGCATTTGTATAAAATTCATATAAAAATTTGTTATAACTATTGAATGGGTGCGATGACTCCTGCTCAACAAAATGCCTTCTTTGAAAGGGGGCAGTAACCGTCAACAATAATGAGAGAAAATGCCTTAAGAGAGATATGGCCTACGCAGGAACAACTGAGTGTTATGACTCCTGCTCAACAAAGTCAGTATTCATTGAGTACTGCCTTACTTGCAAAGAAAGCATTTTGTTGAGCACTCAGTTGATCCTGCGTAGGCCATATCTCTCTTAAGGCGTTTTCTCCCGTTATTGTTGACGGTTACTGCCTCCCTTTCAAAGAAGGCATTTTGTTGAGCAGGAGTCATCGCACCCAGTTTTTTTACCTAGGCCGTATCTCTCTTACGGCGTTTTCTCCCGTTATTGTTGACGGTTGTTGGTTGACTGCCTCCCTTGCAAAGAAGGCATTTTGTTGAGCAGGAGTTATTGCACCCAGTAGTTCATGCGTAGGCCGTGTCTCTCTTACGGCGTTTTCAATTTTGAAGTGAGGTTTAGACTACCACATGCGTTAATAATAATTACCAAAAACAATTTCATGCTTATGTTGCTATTTCCAGACTCTAATGTATTTGTGGAAATGTTGTAATTCAAAAAAATAATCCGTTTTCGCTTTTTCTTTTTATTATTTATAATTTTTTTTAAATTTTTTCCAATTTGAAATGTCAGAGTATTTATTACTATTATTGGATAGTATATTTACCAACTTTGTGCGTAAAAATTTTATTTAACAAAACAATAGTAATTTTAGGCACAATGTGTTTATTTATAAACACATAATGTCTAAAAATAATTTGTGTGTGTATTATTGCGTATGAAAGTGTGTACAAAACGAGTTTACGCATTTTTTGTTTATATTTACCGAATTTTCGTAAAATTAAACAAAATTTTACCCATTTTATAGTAGTAAATTTACAAATATTTTTTAGAGTGTACTCGATACTTACCAGAACTTTTCATTTTCTATACAAAATTATCCATAGCACCCTAAACTGCAAATTCAAAAGGAAAAAAATTGTTTTCGATCACTTTAGGAAAAAAATTTCGGAAGTGAAATTGCGAAATCAAAGCAATTCCGTAAAAAACCCGTGACATGCCTGAATAAGACGTTTTAAAACGTTTGTTTTTTAGTTTTTTCTGATTACAATTACATATAAATTTTATAAGAATTCTTAAAACAACATTCATTCAACATATCATTCAACATTTCTGCATCCAATGATATATACCTTTGCGTTATTAAAAAGTAATAAAAATTTCCGCCGAAAAGACTTCTACAAAGCATGATAGGCTGAATAATTTTGTGCAAAAGACAAACTGTGGTCATTAAAACCATAGGATTTGTGAGCAACTAACCACAAAAACCGCACTTAAAAAATTGAAAAATAATGGCGGAACTCGAAAAAAAGCTTTATGGAACAAAAAATAAATTAAAAACTCAGTCAGCGATTTACATTCTGCAAACGAATATGTTGATGGAAAAATTTTCGTTTTTGCAAAATTTTTTTCACAAAATTTATTTTTCGCGAAACTTTTTGCATTCTAACCACCAAACTTCGGCATAACATATGGCAATTATAGTCCTAAGGTTAAAAATTTTAAAAAACCGCACTCAAAAAATTGCAAACTAATGGCGGAATGCGAAAAAAGCCTTTATGATAAAAAAAAATAATTAAGAAACCTAATCAGCAATTTATATTCTGCAAAAGTATACATTAATGGAAAAATTTTTCTTTTTGCAAATTTTTTTTGGAAACTAATTACCAAACTTTGGTATGCGATCTGGGTATTATGGTCCCTAGGTTATGAATTTTAAAAATCTGCACTTAAAAAAATTCAAAATTAATGTCGGAATGCGAAAATTTAATTAGAAAACTTATACAGCGATATTTTATTCCGAAATTAATAGAAAGATGTTTGAAATGAGGATTGAACGCGATTTACGTCGTTTTTAGACGCAGATTGTCGTTAAACTTAGAATAACGCAGTTTATAATTGAAATCCTTCTTTTGAAATGTGGTTAATTTTGATAAAGACCAAAATTCAAAACGAGAAAAAGTTGTTTATAAAAATTTTTCTTAATAAACTTGGAAATAGCTGACAAAATAAATTTTCAGTTTAAGTCAAAATTACAACTTTTTCTAGTTTAGAGTTTTGGTCTTTCTTAAGGCACATCTACACGAGAGAGAAAATTGCTAGATATAGAGCAAAAAACACCTCTAAATAGCTTAAATCATTCACAATAGAGCTAATTAGAGGTGTTTTTTGCTCTATCTCTAGAAGTTTTCTCTCTCGTGTAGATGTGCCTTTATAAGTTTTGTATCTTTCTTTAAAATTAAAAAATTAACTTTCACAATTAATTTTTTTTCACGGAAAAAAAAAATGGGGTGTAACCGCGTACTCGATTGGAAAAAAAATTTTGAATTCGTAAATCTTGCAAATATTCTTAAAAAAATAACCCTGTACAAAGAATTTTTTATTAATTTTTATAGCGAAATTAAACTTTATAAAATTTTGTATAATTAGATATCATGTCAGACATAATTATATATAAAATTAATACAATTTTCTATTAAGTGTGTTAT
This sequence comes from Leucophora obtusa, assembly GCA_949987735.1. Taxonomy (NCBI): domain Eukaryota; kingdom Metazoa; phylum Arthropoda; class Insecta; order Diptera; family Anthomyiidae; genus Leucophora; species Leucophora obtusa. The sequence goes on along the minus strand of OX465295.1, from coordinate 203,456,935 downwards.
ATATTTTCATATAAGATTGTTTTCAGAAGCTTATACGGCATTATATACATATAATTATATATAAACTACATCGCAGATCAAATCGCATATGATTATATATAACGTCATATCAAACATATTTATAAAACCAAAGTGTTAATATAAATGTATATGGTTATGTAAAGCCACGCATACAAACATTTATGATTATATCAAAGCATATAAGATTATATGAAAACTTTTTAGTCGGGCAGTCAATTGGCAAACATTTTAGGAAAAAAAAATATTTGCAATATATGTTTGTATGTATATACCGCCCAACGGTGCACTCCAAGGTATTATATGATTTTACAGATTTGAAACCAAAAAGCAAATTTCCTAAAAGGAAAATTTTTATATCAGTATGTTTGTTTGCAGGATAAAAATCGCTGATTTAGTTTTTTAATTCAACTTTTGTACCATAAAGTCTTTTTTCGCGTTCCGCGGTTATTTTGCAATTTTTTAAGGGTTTTTTTTTTAATTTATATACTAGGGACTATAATACCCAATACATAGAACAAAGTTCTGTGATTAATTGAAAAAAGAAGTCTTTTTTCGCGTTCCGCGGTTATTTTGCAATTTTTTAAGGGTTTTTTTTTTAATTTATAATCTAGGGACTATAATACCCAATACATAGAACAAAGTTCTGTGATTAATTAAAAAAGAAATCGCGAAAAAAAGTCGCGGAAAAAAAATTTCCAAAAAGAAAAATTCTTACATCAGTATGTTTGTTTGCAGAATAAAAATCGCTGATTTAGTTTTTTAATTCAACTTTTGTACTATAAAGTCTTTTTTCGTGTTCCGCGGTTATTTTGCAATTTTTTAAGTGTGGTTTTTTAAAATTTATAATCTAGGGACTATAATACCCAATTCATAGAACAAAGTTCTGTGATTAATTGAAAAAAGAAATCGCGAGAAAAGTCGCGGGAAAAAAATTACAAAAAGGAAAATTCTTACATCAGTATGTTTGTTTGCAGAATAAAAATCCCTGATTTAGTTTTTTAATTCAACTTTTGTACTATAAAGTCTTTTTTTGCGTTCCGCGATTATTTTGCAATTTTTAAGTGCGGGTTTTTCAATTTTATAATCTAGGGACTATAACACCCATTTCATCGAACATAGTTCGGTGGCTAGTGGAAAAAAAAATCGCGTAAAAAAATTTGCAAAAAGGAAAATTCTTACATCAGTATAAATATTTATTTGCAGAATGAAAATCGCTGATAAAGTTTTTGTACCATAAAGCTTTTTTTCGCGTTCCGCCATTATTTTGCAATTTTTTAAGTGTGGTTTTTGTAAAACTATAATCTGGTTACTATAATACCCATAACTCATATCAAAGACTGGTGGTTAGTTTGAAAAAAAGTTTGCGAAAATAATTTTGCAAAAAGTAAAATTTTTGCATCAATATATTCCTTTGCACAATGTAAATCGCTGATTAGGTATTTTAATTAATTTTTTATACCACAAAACCCTTTTCGCATTCCGCATTTGCAAGCTCAAAAATGAATTTGAAATCTATAAAATGACGTTTACAAATGCCAATTCTTTCTTATAATTGAGGCATTAGTAATCGTAATGAATTTACTATACAATTGGCATTAGTAATGAAATCGATGTATTTCAAAGCATTAGCATTAGTCCAAGTAATAATAATGCCAAAAATTTCATTAGCACTAGTTTCAATTTAATAGTAATTAAATCACCAATTAATTTGTTCAAATAATTATTAGTCTCATGTATGGTATAAATATAACAAGGTTGGTCTAACAAGGGTAGTTCTACCCACTTAGCATTGAAATATTTTCAAAAAACTTTTAATTGAATACCAAATTTTTCTATAATTTCTTTGAAAGGAAGCTAAAGAAGCCGAAAAAAGTGAACGATTTAACCCCATTTTTAAACCTTTAGTATGAGATGAGGCAGCTAACACAAAACCCGTGTCCATTCAAATTTTCTCCTGTACAACATATTCAAAGTTCGGTAAGATTTGCGGGTCCGCTGAGAGCGTATCTCTGTCGGCTGGCGGCGACTAATAGCTAAAATTGTAGGCGTTCATTGATTTTTATAGTTGAGCCACAAACGAATCAGCTGGCTTAAAAGAATAGTATCGAATAGCGGCGGCTAATGTCGGCTACAAGGAAAATTTTGCAAGAATTTCGACAGATACATAAAGTCAGTTTATTAGTGGTTTGACCCATATGTTGGCCGTTAACGAGAAAAACAATAAAGGAAGTTTATGTGCAAAATTAGCAAACTCAAAGATGGATATCTCAGATATAATTTATATATCGATAAGTGGGTTTCGGAATCAGAAAGAGGATACTTACATTAAACTGTACAACAAAATCAAATTTTTACAAATTAAGAAGGGTCTGATCAACTGATTCTGGCAGAGGGGACCAAAAAAATATATACGGTTGGGGGTTTAAAGTTTCCCCCTTTTGCAAATGTTTATTGTGAATCGGCATAGGAAACATTTTCAATGACTTCAATAATGCTTTACTATGCAGCAAGCGTATTTGGTGAGAGCTGTTGGTTAAACTTTAGCAAAATTGAGCAAATCGGACAAAAAGATTGCATCTTATTGTCCGATTTCAGATAGAGCAAATCGGACAAAAAGATTGCTTCTTAAGAGTATCAATAAGTCTCCTTATTATGGACCAGGTCCGGGAAATGAGTATAAATGAACCTGTAGTTTAAAAATTTTTAAACTACAGGTTCAACTAGCAAACTTGTTGAAACTCTTTAGTTTATAGCCATGTTATATTATGTTACTTCGGTTGGGTTAAGTGCAATGGGAACACCAAAGAATATTGTTGCGATATGTATGAGTGATAGAAAACTCATTAATATTATTTTTATAAATAAATGTTGTTATCGTTGGTGGTCGAACCCGCAACCTTCAGTATAACAGTCCAACGCGCTAACCATTTCAGAATAATTTCTTAAAAATCAACTAATTTGGTTCTATGCCAAATTTTTTTATTGCCGTTCTATTTTAAGTGTACTAACATAGCTTTGAAAAATTAATTCGCTTTCGATTGAATTCATTAACAATCGAATTCAGATTCATTTTGAATTGAATTAAATCCTTTTTCACTGAATTCGTACAATTGAGCGCTTTAAACTAAAACAAAATTCAAAGAATTAATTCAACTAATATCGTGGTCTTTATTATATCCGTATCGGAATTGGATTGAAAAATGATTGAGTTCTATAAACGGATTGGAAAAACTAACAGAAATGACATTTCAATAACGTCACTAAACTTTTTCTTTATTTGGTAAAGAACTCCTAAAAGTATTTATCAAAATTAGTTGTTTAAAAATAGTTCGTTCAGAAATTTCCTCATCAAACATTTAGAATGCATTTATAGAATCAAACTATGGAAATTTCTGTAAGAAAAATTAGCAAACCTTTTTCATTCTTTTACTTGTATGGTATTTTCGGATATTGGATTTTAAAAATCCTCTTTACGGATTTGATGAGGAAATTTTAAATCCTATTAAAATTTTTACATTAAATTAACTTGAACATAAATCTGTAATCTTTCTATATCTGTTATACTAGAGTTTGCTAAAAACCGAAAAAATTGAAAACCGCGGTTTCGGTTTTTCAAAATTATTAAAACCGCGGTTTCGGTTATTTTTCGGTTTTCTTGTGATATTAATAGAATTGTTTTAAAATAATTTAATATGTATAAAAATTAAATATTTTACTACATTCAAGATATTTATTAAAATTCGATTGAATTGCTCAGTCGAATAAAGGCAATAAGCCAATAAAAAATGCGGAAACCGTTATAAATTAAAATTTTAATTATTTTTTCGGCAAATAAAGCTGTATTTAAAGAGTTTAAATTTGAAATTTAGCAGACTACAAATTTCGCGGACTACGAAATAAAATGTTTTGAAACATATGTAAGCGGTGAAAATCCGAACTGAATACGTGAAACTCAATATCTCTTAAACTACATGACTATTTGGTGCAATTTTTTTCTAAAATTATAATCCTTAGCTTATATTATCTGTAATAATAAAAACAAAAAAAAAATTTAAATTAATATTTAATGGTGAAATTGTTCATTACAATTAAATACAGAATTTTGTAAAATAGGAGCTGAGCCCTTTTCGAAATTCAAGACTCAATAATATGTTATTTAATTAATTATTTTAATTGTTTTAAGTATTTATTAAAAACCGACTTATTTTTGTCGATTTTCGGTTTTGAGGCTTGAAAAACCGCGGTTTCGGTTTCGATTAAAACCGAACAGCAAACTCTATGTTATACCTTTTTATTTACTTTTCTAAAACTTAAATATAAAAAAAGTCATGTCATTGGGTCATATGAATAAAAAATAGATATTACTAATAGGGGGAAATACAGGGTTTTTTAAGCACTTACTTCACAAATCTAGTCTCCTTGGGAGTAGACTAGAAATTTAATTTTTAAATTTTCGTTTACATTTCATGCTATTCTACCAGCCAATTGGTAAATTTGGAGTTAAAAGCCATTCCTAAGCCCAAAGTAATTACTTCGAAGTAATTGCTAAGTTTTATTCATATGACCCATTGTAATGACTAGGGCTCGGATTTTTGTGCATTTATAATCGTGTTTTATGTACATACATAACCTATGTAATAAAAATTTATAAATATGCATTAAAAACTAAACATCCCAGCTAACAATCGACGTATATGGTTCCATACAGGTCGAATCTATGTTCGTGCATGCTCATAAGTATGACCATTTATGACCATTAGAGCGTACCACCTTACAGGCAAAAAAAAAAGTGCGCCGTACACCCTCCAATATGAAGTATTTTTGCAAGGAGGTTTCAAAAAAAAATTTTTATTTTTTTATGCCAAACGTAGGGGTCGCCATTTTACATTTTTTGTTATATCTTTGGTATTTAAAGTATGATACATCGATGTTTTTCTCTCGAGGAGACCAGTGTTTTGTTCTAAGGACATTTTGACCTCAAGTATCCCGTTCTAGTAGTTACCCACCAGATCTCAGTTGCTACCACCCAAATGTGCCACCCTAATGTCAGAAAATTAAAGCTCGCAAAAAATCATTAAACTTTTGCTAAGGAAGTTTTTCGCTAAACCCAGTAGGAATTTTTTTTTTATATATTGGTTGCCGAACGTAGGGGTCGCCTTTTAAAATTTTTTTTTAATGAATTTTTACTATATAGCCAAACACTGGTCTCCTCGAGGCAAAAAATCGATATATCACACTTTAAAATCCAATTTTAAATGCCAAAGCTATAACAAAAAATTAAAAAAGGCGAACCCTACGGTCGTCAAAAAAAAAAAAATTTTTTTTTGAAATGGCCTTCCAAAAATTCATCATATTGGAGAGTGTGCGATGAACTTTTTTTTTGAGGTACGGTCTAATGACCATACATGGATACATAAATCTCCATACATGTATCATATATATTCATTAACGAAATTTGAGGTAATATCTACATTAGGGTGGACCTTATTTTCCAACTTGCGATTTAAGGCGGCCCCCCCTAGAAATGTGCCATTGGGTATAAAAATACACCATGCACAAAATTAAGGTGATCGGATAACGGGAACACGCGCCGCATCGGCCCTGAAGTTTGAAATACGATGTGCAGGGCGAAAAAATCACTTTTTTGGCTTTCTTTCAAAATACTGGCTCTTTAGTAACCGTAGTTTTGCCAAATATAAATGGAATCATAATCTTGACTAAATTGTCTTTCTGGTAATGTATAAAAATCTAAAATCGATTGAAAAATGTTTTAGTAATTGCAATTCCCTCAGACCATTGTAGGGTTAAAATAAGATAAATTATAAAAATCATAAAAAGTACACTAATAGAAAAAAGTCCGTAAAAAATTTAGTAAAAACTACTAAAAATTAGTTAAAAATGATGCTGCAGAAAAAAACTGCTAAATTAGCAGATTATTTTTGCTATATATTAGTAATATAGGAACAGCAAAACTAAAACTGTTAAATATACAGAATTTTAGTTATATATGAGCTCAATTTTTGTAAATGGAGATTAGCAAATTAACCTGCTAAAATCAGCAAAAAATTTTGCTAAATAATTAGTAGCCTAAAAAATCACCAAAAAATTTAAAATTTTCGAAGTTTTTTTTCGATTTTTTTTTAAATGCAAATAAAAATCGAGCCTTTTGAAAACAGCAGTTTACAATTTTTTAGCAAATATTTCTGCTGATTTTAGCAGAATAGACTGCTATTTGCATTCAACTAAATTTAGCTTAAAAATAGCAAAAATTTTGTAGATTTAACAGTTTATTTTTGCTATTTTTAGTCTACAAATATTTAGCAAAATTTTCTGCAGATTTTACAGTACAATTTGCTATTTTCAATTAACTAAAAGTTAGCCTAAATATAACTAAAATTCTGTAAATTTAGCAGTTTTAATTTTGCTGTTCTCATTTTACTAGTATTTAGTAAAAAAATCTGCTAATTTTAGCAGTTTTTTCTGCAGCATCATTTTTAACTAATTTTTAGTAACTTTTTCTGCTATTTTTACGGATTTATTTCTATGAGTGTAAAATATTTATTTCAAAAATTTACAATGCTATACTCTAGTTTCATTTCTAAGATCCACAAATATTCATATAAAAATTTTTGTCTCTCTGGGCTTATGATAACCTAGTCCCAGGTATGGCCAAAGATGGGATTTGTTTTTTTTTTTATTAATATGCAAAACTCTATTTTTGATTTTTTTAAAATTTTGTTCAACAAAATATAAAAAGAAGTGGTCAACGGTATTTTAGTAAATAAAACAATACTGCTATTTCAATATAAATATTTCAAATAAATTTTTATACAGATCTGGTATATACTCATTAAGAATATATATAATCCTTTGAATTCCTAGGAGGAACATAGGGCCACAACTCATTAAAAATAATAACAACAAATTCTTTCATGCAGCGTGTTTAAATTAAATTTTTAGAAAAGTTAAAATCAAATGCCCCATAGTGCTTTCATATGTCTAGTTGATGAGCAGCGTGTAAGTTTGTTTATATTTATCTCTATCTGTCTGTCGGCTATCTATCTATCCATCCATCAGCATGTCTACCATTTATTTAACATCTTGATAAAATGTTATTTTTTACATGCCACAATCCTGTAATTATAATTTCAAACAAAAAAATGTGATTTTATATACACGAGTGTTGGATAGTGGCTCCTTTTTTAAATGTTTTCTATGTGTCCACCCCCAATGTAATGACCACATTTAATACCCAGCAAAAAATAACTTCGATCTGGTAAGCAGCAACTACATTAGAATGCTTCTAAAATAGCGCTTTTACTTCATGCGTACACGAAATCAATTAAAAAAAGCAGAAAATCAAATCTATTTTAATTTGTCTTACCTTCATGCAGAGATTTCTTTTGTTGATTATACGATTTATTATGAACAGTACAATACTTCTGTCTAACGATCTGTTACGTGCACACGTTTTTTACTGTACCTTCCAAACTGCTTCTTTTGGAAGCAATAGAGAAGGCAGAGATTTTATTATCGATTTTAAGACAAAGTGTTACTAGGACAGTCAGAATGGACTTTGTCGGCCGTTTCTAAAAAAAGTACGTTAGCCCTTTAGAAGCATATACAAAAAAATTGTTTTTTAATTCCTTTTTTTAGAACGCCCAACAAAGTGCATTTTTGTTGTCAGATTTGTTTTAACCTTTTCGTCAATCGAAATAATGAAAATTTGTTTTAAAAGTTGCTGAAACTATTTTTTTTGTTCAAAGTATGACCGTTTAGTAACGCGTTTTGATAAGTTAATAAGAGAAAAAACAATTTAAAAAATTTTTAAGGCTACTTTAAAGCGATCTTTTTGAATTCCAGAGGGGTTTATATATTTTCAGATTATTAAAAAGTGGGCAAACTACTTTTTGTTTAAAGTACAACCCTTCAATAACGCGTTTTGATGAGTTAACTACAGAAAATTAATTTTGAAGGCTACTTTAAAGCGATCTTAGTGCATTTCGTTTCCATATCATAGAATTCTATTCATTTAATTTTGGAATTTGGGTAGAAATAATTTTGTAAAATAAAAAAATCTGATTACCCACACACAACACTTGCCTGACATTAATCGCAAAATTAAGAAAATATTCGCGATTTGGGTAATTAGCCGCTGTGTGGCAACACTTGCCTCAAGTGTATGAACTCAAGTGTATAAAACAGGGATGTAAAATGAGATTTTGATTTGAAAAAGAATTTTAGAGATCACATTTTCAGAGTAGTAACAAAAAATATTTAAGGTTTTTATAATAATAAAAATGAACATAAAGTTAACATAAACCCTCAATTTAAGCGATACTTTTTTCCGCAACGAGAATTAATTTTGATATTTATTTTTCAAATTATGCCAGAAAATCTCGATCTAAAGCACCGTAAGTTGTTTCGATTTCATGTGGAAAACTCTAAAACTCCATATAAAAAAAATATTTTTCACGATAATTAGTTTCACGTGAAAAGTGTGGAGAGTTTGTTTTCACGCAAGTTTAACGTGCAAGACCATTATTTTTCTGGTGAAAAAGTGATATTTTGTGTATATTGTGATTGTGTCTTTGTTATAAAATTAAAAATTATTAATTTTTATAATTTAAATTACAGTTTGAAGCCTTTAAAGTTCGAGTGCAATTTTTCCACGTGAAAAACAACTTACGATGCTTAAATCTGATTTTTATCTTTAAAAAATCAAAAATTTGAATTACGTAGTTTTAATTTTTTTTTTTGGTCTCATTAAACTGTATAAATCTAAGGTAACCCGTCAGAAAAAATCATTCAAAAATGAATGGATTTCTTTATGGTTGTCTTTACACAATTATATATAAAAATACACAATTATATAACTAAAAGCGCATGCTTTCTTTTTGAGCTCAAAATAAGCTCTTTCAGAATGTGTATATTACTGACATTAGGAAGAGAATGAAAATATGCATTTTATGAGCGCATTACTGAAGCAAATATTTCACTGCTTCTTTGGAGAAATCAATGAAGTGCTTTAAATCTTATTAAATACACATTATTTCAGCGGATCTCGAGGCTGAAAAAAATGCCCAATTTATTTCCTATGAAGGCCTGATTTTATTGCTTCTTAAGTGCCACGAAAGAAGCGCAAGTGGGACATCGCGAACAAAAATCATGTCTTATGGAATTACCCAGCGAAGATGCAAAGAACCGGTTGTAGAACAACTTGTACTTTCGTGCAACCTGTTCTACTTTATGTTCTATCATCGGTGATTTTTGTTTGAGTTTGTCCCAAAACCAATAGGATCTTTTCCTCCAACCTAGAACAGGTTGCTTTGGAACCAGTCATAGAACTGGTTCTGCGGCAGTGAAACCTTACATGTTGACTCTCAGGAATCAGTTCTAGAACCTGTTGCACGGAACCGGTGGTAAAAACACCTGTTCTAGAACAGATTCAGAGGTAAGTTAAAAAAAATTTTGCTGGGTAGTTTAAGAAGCGCACGGTGATTAAATAATGCCTTCCCAAACTGCTTGTGTGTATGCAGTATTTTTTTCGTATATGGCTGAGTTATACCTATAATATGCATGTATGTGTATTTCGGTTACAAGCAGGGTTGCCAACTCCACGACGCAAAAATAATTTAGATTTTAATATATTAAGATATTTATTTAAAACAATTGTAAGTTTTAGATGTTATGCTTCCCCCAATTTTCGACTCTGTTGAAAAAAAAAACTCTTGTACAATTTACTCTGTTACAATTAAACTACAATTTAAAAATATATACCTATTAAATTCCTCAAGGATTGTTGTCATAAGGGAGGTAAAGTAGTTGTAAAAATTTATAAATCCATGGTTGCAATTAAAAATAAATTAATAATTTCTTTGAAATCGTGTAGTGAAAATATTAAAAAAGCGTTTTTAGAAAAAAAAAATCAAAAACAGGTATTACTAATATTATTCGATCTGCTTTTGCCATTCCTAACAGATCATGATTTTGCCAAATCTGATTTTATTTCTAAAATTGTTTTGCACCTTACCAAAGCCTACAGTGCCGCTAATAATTTTCAATACCCTAGTAAAGAAAGTTACATGAATTTTTGTGTTATATATAATCGCATCCGAAAAATGAGAACATGCAATTGTATGAAATTAGATCGCGATAGATCATATAAACTCTCTTTTACTTGCTCTGACATTTTGAGAATTTAAATTCCAATTTTTTTATTATATTTTTCATATTTTTACAACAACTTTTAATAATTTATAAAAACTTAACCCTCCAATTATTTACAATTGATATGGGGCTTTACATAGTCAAATGTAATTTAACATGTCAGATATAAATGAATCTGAATAATGTTGTGATACAATTTGATCAGATTTTATATAGTGGTATAAAATTATAGTTGAACTGGTACAAAAATACTTTTACTGCAATTAGAAAGTTTTCTTTACTTTTTGTATTGAATATTTCCAGCTGTAGTAAAAGTAGTAACTTGTACACTTAAATATTACGTAAGTAGACAAATCTGTCAAACGGGTTTCAAATCGATTTGACTAAGTTTTAACAAATTTTTAGTGGAAGCACTGATTTAACTAAAGATTTTAGTTATCTTCATTTAACGGTATACTAAAAATCCTCAGTGCGTTAACTAATTTTGAGTTGTAATTTTCAAAACTATTTGTAACTAATTTTTAAGAACCCATTCGTTAAATTTTACACAATTTCTGTTATTGCCCGGTAGATGGTGCCACCAATGTATTCGAATTTTTAAAGATAGCGCTATTTCTTTCCCTCCCGATTATTTTAAATGACCCATATCTCGAAACTAAGAGAGATAGAGAAAAATTGACGAAATGTTTGCTCCTTAGGAATGATCTTACATGCCCTTAGATGCTATAGACTGGGTCCAAGACCCTGAATTTGAACGAAATTTACGACTTAGTATAATTACAAAAAAAACTGTAGTTTTACTAATTTCTTACATAAATTTAAATTTGTTAAATTTAACAAAAAAAATTTGCAAATTTTTATTTTTACCTTACTTCGTTGTTAATACAAGAAGAGGCAACATTTTTTTTCTCCGTACTATGAGTGTTGTCAAAAAGTTGATTTTTAAGGATTTTTTTTATTTTAAAAATTTTCCACTTCACAAATTGGCCAATATCTCGAAAACTAAGCGAAATAGAGCAAAACCGACAAAATGTTTGCTCCTTAGGAATGACCTTACATGCCCTTAGATGCTATAGACTGGATCCAAGACCCTAAATTTGAACGAAATTTACGACTTAGTATAATTACAAAAAAAACTGTAGTTTTACTAATTTCTTACATAAATTTAAATTTGTTAAATTTAACAAAAAAATTTGCAAATTTTTATTTTTACCTTACTTCGTTGTTAATACAAGAAGAGGCAACATTTTTTTTCTCCGTACTATGAGTGTTGTCAAAAAGTTGATTTTTAATTTTTATGTAAAAATAAAAATTGCTGTTTTCCCTTAACTAAACACATAAACTTCTAATTATAGCACCGTAAGTTGTTTTTCACTTGAACTTGAAAGGCTTTAAATTGCAATTTATTTATAAAAATTAACAATTTTTTTAATTTTATAACAAAGACACAAACACAATAAACACAAAATGTCACTTTTTCCCAAGAAAAATAATAGTCTTGTACATTAAATTAGCGTGAAAACAAACCCTACATAATTTTCACGTGAAAAAAATATTTTTTTTATATGGAGTATAACAGTTTTTTCACGTGAAACTCAAACAACTTACGGTGCTTAATCAATTAAAAAGGTCGAAAAAAAAACAATTTTTATTTTTAAATAAAAATTAAAAGCCAACATTTTGACAAAAATCATAGTACGGAGAAAAAAATGTTTGCCCCTTCTTGTAATGATTTATTACGACTTCGGATGTGGGTTATGTAGACAAGAGTGTATAGTAGACCGTCCCACCTTACAGGTAAAAAAAAATGCGCGGTACACCTGTATTTTTGCATTGCAATTTCTAAAATTTAATTTTCTTCCCGCCTTTTTTTAATTTTTTGTTATAACTTCGGTATTTACAATCAAAACTTAAAGTGTGATATATCAATTTTTTGCCTCGAGGAGAGCAATGTTTTGCTATAAAGGAAAAATCCAATGAAAACTCAAATTATCGAAAATCTTCTTTAGCAAAAGTTTAATAATTTTTGTGAGCTTTAATTTTCTGACATTAGGGTCGTACATTTGGGTTGCAGGAACTGATTTCTGCTGGGTAAATACTAGAACGGGATACTTGAGGTCAATGACCCTTAGAAATCCGACTGTAAATGGCAAAGATGTAACGAAAAATTTAAAAAGGAGACCCCTACGTTCGGCGAAAAAAAAATAATTTTTCGAAACCTCCTTGCAGAACTAATTTAGATTCGGCGGTGTACGGCGAACTTTACTTTTGTGGTACGGTCTAGTGTATAGGTAAATTAAATTAAAATTTTGGTGTTGAAGCTCCTCCCTTTGCAACTGTGAAACGCTGGTATAACAAATTTAATCGCGGACGTCCTTCGGGAAGGTCGTCCAAATTCAGTTGTTGCGCCAGAAAGCTTTGATGTTTTGCAAAAACTGATAATGAAAGATGATCATGTGACATACCCTAAGATTGAGGCTACCTTAGGCATATGTTTCACTAGTATAAATAAAAGATTGCATCAAAATGTAGCCGTAAAAAAGATTTGTTCCCGTTTGATTCCCTACAACTTAACAACAGCTCAAAAAGATGCTCTATTCAATTGGTACAAACAAATGCTTTAGAAATACAATAACGGTGCTTCAAAGGAGTGTATAAAATCGTTATACGTAGGTGACGAATAATGGATGTATGCATATGAGCCTAAAACTAAACAGAAATCGACTGTACAGAAATTTCATGCGACTCTATGAGAGTTTCGCGATCCGCTATTATTATGCAATTTTTTAAGTGCGGGTTTTTTTAGATTTCTAATCTAGGGAGTATAATGCCTATTTCATAAAACAAAGTTTGGTGGTTAGTTGCAAACTTTAATAAAACATTAACAAAATGTAAAAAGTCCCTGATAAAAAATTGATAAATTTCGAAAATGGCTAAATTGGCAACCTTTGTTACGTGTAAATTTATCCGATAATTTAATATATTGTCATGTATATATGTGACAACATTTTCATCATAATAATTTAAGATATATAAAAAAATTATTTAAATACTGTAAATTACGGTTCATTGTACTTTTTATTTTTCAATATAGCCAATTGCGTGCTTTAAACAAATTTAAAATGTCGACAAATTTATTAAAATTTTATAATGTGATTTGATATGTATAATACAATTATACCCCAGTTTACTATAAATATTTATTTTAAAGTAACAATTATTGTGAATTGTTAAAATAAGTATAAATCACGGATGGGAAACAATTAACCATAATAAATCAAAAACCTCTTTGACACCATTTTTAGTTCGAAAGTCACGCAAGTTTATATCAATTCCTCAAATTTACAATAAAAATATTTTATAACTAAAAGGCATTTAGGGCGCCTCAATTTTCCACTTTTCTTTCGGAACCATATGTTATACATGAAAAGTAAATATTACATTACATTATCTATCGATACTACTCAATATTTTTTACATACATATACAAAATCAGGGTTTTATTTTCATACCAAAAGAAGGGTTTTATTTTTATTTTTTTTTTTTTACAAAATTGCACATGTACATAAAAGTACAATTGTAGAAGTATTGAGTAGGTACTAGGATGGTCGATAATTTAACATTTCTGGAATACCAGTTTTCGGGTTTTCCGAACAGTTAAAATTTTGGTGTTTCAGATTCGAAAAAACCGGTCAACAGGTTATAAAATTTAAAATTAAATTTGAACTTAGAAACTTAGAACTTTACAACATTAGCTGTGTTTTCGATTTAACTATATCCGTTAACTCATAAAAAAACTCAAAGTGCATAAAGACGCGTTTAAGATGAAAACTAACACATTACTTTTCGTATGCACGTTAACTTTCAACACGGATAATTATCAACATTGAAAACTCAACGTTTATACATTTTCACATCTAACGCAACTCATTCGCGTTACTTCCTACTTTTGGTGATGTACTTTCGATTATAATGGAGCAAATACAAACATAACCTGTTCAAAAATTTTTTTATACTACCGGTTTAACGTGGATTTGCTTTAAATACGTTGATAGGCATGAGACAAAATACAACTATTATTAATATTGAACATTTAAAAAATTTCAAAATGGGCATCCAAAAACATTTTTACTTTTTTCTTACAAAGGTCGTTTCTTCGGAAAAGACTCGGAAACAATTGTATACAATCAGAGTTTTTTCTCATGAATTTTAATATTTTTGCAGTTTTTTATGAGTTCCGAAAATTACCAATTAATTTCAATTTTTTTTTGATCTGTCGACAGAAATTTGGAAGGTTTTCAGAAAATAATAATAATTATTTTTAAGCTTATCTGATTTTTTAAGGCTCCATTAGTCTGGTAGTATCGTAAAGTATCGTGGCAGCTGTTTACTTTTAGTTAATGACAGAATATAGAACTACTTAGTTTGGAATTGCATTCGAGGTAAGAAAATCTATTGAAAATAGATTTCTACTTCACGATACCTCATTTCGCCGCACTTTACTTCCGAACTAATTTTGGCTTAAGTCCAAAACTTTTCGAACGAATTTTTGAATTTTTTTTTATTATTTTGTACTTTTTGGACAAAAATAAGAGCTTTATAAAAATACCCAACAAAACCTTGGTAATGGGTTGGACCTTTTTCAGTTTATGCGACATCTATATCTTATCTATCTGGTTGTCGTCCACGCTATAAATACGTTTATCAGCACAATTTTTGTAACAAAATAAATAAGTAAATCATGACATTAAAATTAGTTTAGTGTTGATAAAATATAACTAAAACCTTTGGTGAAAATCGAATTTCAGCAAAAAAAAATTGCTAAAAACTAGTAAACTTGATATACAAGAAATTTTACTAGCTTTTCTACTAAGTTATATTTTTGAGTGTAGGACTTTAAGGTTTAAATATTTTTAAACAAAAATAAACACAGTTATAATCTAATTGATTTTTTATTGGAAAATTATGTAGAATTTGGTAAAAACAGTCCAATTCTATACAATTTTGGCATAATAAACAATTTTATAAAAAAAAACTCCTGGAAAGGAGTCACTCCACACACAAAACGCGAACTAAAAAAACAAAATCGAATTCTTTCATTTAGAACCAACCAGATCAAAATTGGAGGGTGTAGTGATCGAAAAATCTTATTTTAATGGACATCATTAATGTACATATGGGTGATATCAAAAAATGTGATAAAAACCGTGTAACTACCTAATTTCTAATACATGGATTACATTTGAGTTATATATTTCGATATATATCAGCGCATTGTCACCTCTTTTACAAAATTTATAACAATCTGACCAATTTTTGGTTAATATATAAAATTTATGACCAATTTTATAGGCCAAATGTAAACTCCGTAACCAGTAAATCATAAGGTTTTTTAACTTTAATTGGTTATATTTTAATAACCAATGAAGCTAAGCACTAACTTTAAGACTTTTTATGAAGAGGAAAAGTGACGTTTTTAATAAAAGTTAATAAATTTTACAAAATTTTTCGTATATCTTTGCTAACACGACTTCAAGTCTGTAACGATTTTTTGTCTTAATTTTTGATAAAAATGCATACACCACAATTTGGGAGTTATCTATTAATTATATTGTGAAAAGTATAATGTTATTTTTACTCAAATGATCGTTGGACTGTAAATAATCATTTGGTATAACAGACTTGAAGTTTTTCTGCAGCATCTAACATTCTCGAGATGAAAAAGGATGTTTTTAAGATTTGAAAAAATTTTGTAAACTCCGTTCCTAATTTTTACAGCAAACTATTTAACGAGTAAGAAAAACAATGTCATATCTGGATTCATCTTGTAGGTATCATACGATTTTCTTTCGGAAAGAAAATTCTGACAAAGTGTTTCTGAAAGAAAACGAAAAAGGTAACCAAATGTAAACTCCGTTACTTTAAACTCCGTAACCAAAATTGTTTGCATCAGATTGCATTCAAAAAAATGTAGGTAATTGTTTAAAATATTTTAAAATAACCCTAAACAGAGGTGATTCAACTAATATTTATGCGTCAAAAGATGATTCAACTAATAATTTTGCGTCAAATCAAAAAAAACTTATCAGTTTTTTACCCTAAACTGCTGGAGCGAAAAACGATTGATTTTGCATTTCATTGGTTTGGAATCGATATTTCAATATTAGTTTGACAAATTAAATTTGTTTCATACAAGTTAAGAATGTTTTGATCGCGAAATGTTATGTTTTTAATATATTATTTTGTAACTTCGCAACCGCTGATTAGATTTTAAAAAATTTTATATTTTTGAAAAGCATTTAAAAGGACCAAAAATACAAATTAGAATAAAAATTATTTTCGCGGAATGAATTGTATTTTTATTCGCAAAACCGCTAATTTAATAACACAAATTGTATATTATTGGAAAGCATGTTAAAAACCCAAATACCGAAAACTAATAAATTAAAGAAAATTTGTACGAAATTTTTTTTGTTATATCTTTTGCTTGCGGAAATGTAAACTCCGTTAGCACAAAAAATATTAAAATTGTCCAAAAAAAAGTTATTGCGACAACCTGTACAAGAGATTTTTTGCAATTAGGTTTATAATTACTAAACTTACTGATTCCGTTAAGAAAAAACCGAAATAACACTTTTTGCTTCTTACAAATTTGGCCAAAAAACTTATCACATTTTTTGATTTCCCCCATATACACATTACCTGGTAATGGTAACTACCAGTGGCGACTCCAGCTCAATTCTTTGAGGTCGAAATTTTGAAATTTTTCTTAGTTCGAAAGCATTTGGTTAAAAAACAGAAATATCGGGTCCCAATTTATTTTAAAATTTTCACAAAAAATATTTTTTAACCCCTTTTGCTTTGGCCATACACCACTTGTTAGACGTCTTTAGTCTCCGCAGCGCAAGGTTAACGATTTTGTTAGCGACACCTTTGATATAAAAAACAATATAAAGTCCAACGGAAGATTCTATGTTATATTTTTCAGCAAAAACTTTAAAATTTGGTACGTATTTGACCTCAAACAAAGATGGGTTAACAATGCCCAAAAAAGTTTATATTAAATAACTCAGAAACTATCGCCTGAAATCAAATAAAATCAACAATTGGGATTTCCGATTTGAATTGTATTAAACTTGCTAAAACTTGGAATATTTTGTATAGCTAAGATATCCCTCAAAAATTAATATTTATTTTGGGGGAAAAAATATAAAATTTGCTAAAAACTTTCCTTACATAATTGGATCTAACTTTTGTATTATTTTAGCTATGTGACTGGTTGATTGATTACTTTAAAGCTTCCGAAAGTTGGTGCCCAACGCATTCTTTAATTCGATAATTCCTGATTTATCAAAAAAAAAATTAAATTTTTATACAATTAATTAATTGTTTCTATCTTTTGGCCGGCAAATAAAATCCTTTTGCTAAACCATCCTCGGGGGTGCTGGGTGGAAACGGGTACCAGGCGGTATACGATTAAGGGCAGGGTTTTGATCATAGTGGGACAATGTAAGGTCTATTTTCTGCATTACTGAGATGGGCTCTGACCATAGGTGAAAGGTAACTGCTGTTCGGTATCGGTCCGAGTGTCTGTATTCTCATATTGAGCGCGTCTTTTTTGTATAATAGGTCGGCGGTTTATGTGAAAATTTTAACGATGTTTGGTAGGAGATAAGAACATGAAAAAAGAAAACGAAAAAGAAAAAATACGGGCGGTAATATACTCCCAAACGTCGGTGTTAGAAGTGACTGCGACCACCGGCGGGTACTGTAGAGACAGCGGGTCTCCTCTGCGTGTCGCCAGCAGTCACACAATGGATATGGTACCGGACACGACAACGGCAAATCCACAACAGGAATCTTCTCTCTTCAGACAGGAGGCTATGGAGGTGGCCTCGGACAGTAGCACTAACGACCAACTGTTTGGTTTGGAGGAACTCTTCTTATACCAGACGCATGAGGAGGATATTCCTACGATATCGTATGGTATGCCAAGCAAATTGTTGTTGGAGGCACCAAAGAGAGCAAATCCACTGGCAGTCCACTGCCGGTAGATGACACAAAAAGGGTGGCAGGCTACAAGCACTCAATCAGGTATTTAAAGCAGCTGGCTCGTCGAGATCCAGTTACGGAGTCATCCTGAAGGTAGGATGGCAACGGACAGATGCCTATTGTTTGAGGAACGCACAGTGAAGATAATTCCTTCACTGCGATCGATGGCACCAAGTGGCAGAAAGATGTCAAAATGGTGGGTTGTAGCAATGAGAAAGCGTTAAAGTTTCTCAAAAGCACAATCCAGGATCTTGTTGAGCTTTAGCCGGGTATGAACATAGATATTGTTCCCATTGAACAGGTCCCTTACCGGACGACCGTGAAGGTATGGGTTCCTCCTCCAGTAATCGAGGATGAAGCCATACTAACACTGCTAAAACGTCAAAAGAAAGGACTTGGTTCAGATGATTGGAGAATCATCAGGGGACGACCGAGGGACAAATGAGACGGGAAGGACCTCTGGCTAAAAATCGGCTCGGAGTCTTTGCGCCTCCTGCGTCTCTCCAAGGGAATGGTGAGGTTTGGGTTGAATCATCTTAAGATGATTCTTATCGCGGGCGGATCCAGCAATGAGTCCTAAACGCATCAAGGTGATGCAGATTAATCTACACCACTGCAAGGCAGCGACTGAAGAACTGCTGCCATTTATGGGGAAGGAGGACATCGACGTGGCCTTGATTCAGGAGCCCTGGTTATCTGACAATAGTGTTCGGGGACTCAAGTCACGTTGTTTTATGCTTCTCACTCCTCTTCGCGAAGGTAAGATTAGGAGCATTAATGTTTTTCTTATGTCTCATTACAGCAACGAAGATATAACGGTGGCGGCACTGGAGCGGAAGGGCATGCCTACTCTGTTCCTTGCTTCAATGTATCTCCCGTATGTGGAAAACGACCCTCTATCACAGGCGGTCCGCACTCTGGACGAAATATGCATGACTAAGGGACATGATCTCGTGATGGTGGGATGATGACAATACTCATCACTCTCAATGGGGAAGCACTGACATCAACAATCGAGATGAGTCACTATTTGATTACCTACTATCCACTAATTTCAGTATATGTAATAGGGGCAATAGGCCTACGTTCTATAATAGGATTAGGGAAGAAGTTAACCGTGGTATCGAATACTGAATCTGTGAGAGATGAAAACTGGAGAGTTTCACATGAATGTTCATTTTCTAACCATTTTAGCATTCTCTTCAGCATTGATCTAACTGTTAGGGAAAGGATTCCATATAGGAATCCGAGAAAGACAAACTGGACTAAATTTCATAGTCTTGTTCGGTCCATACCGGGCCCAGAGATGGACATCCCGGTCAGTGTGCAAGACTTGGAAGGTTCAGTGCGTTTATTGACGAACACTCTTAGGGAAGTGTATCTGAACTTCTGTCCTAAGCACCTGCCATCGAGTAAAATTCATCAAACGTGGTGCAGAAAACTCATCAATAAAGCCAAGAAGTACAACAGACCGGGGGACTGGGAGCGGTATCGTCTCAACTTTAATGCTCTCAAGAAAAAGACTCGCAGGGCAAAAAGGGAATTGTGGTCTGGATTCTGTGGGGAATTGGAGGGCACTACGGAGGCGGCGGCGCTTCGTAAGGTGCTTTCTAAGGTACCCAGTTAACCAGGATCTCTTGTGAGGCCTAACGGTACCTTCACGGAGAGCAGTAGGGAATCCATTGAACTCCTGATGGACACTCACTTTCCGGGTTGCAGTGATGAGATGAGGCACTCTCATCAACTGCAATTAAGATAGGTGAGCGTATTTGGTCAATGATGGATGAACGCAAAATTGCTTGGGCGGTACAATCTTTCAAGCGACTGGTAGATGTTCATGTGAGAGATATCCTCTCTGCGCACAACTTCAGTAGAGCCCAGCACGCATACCTTAAGTGGAGGTCGGTGGAAGCAGCCCTGAATGAAGTTGTGGGCACAATCGAGGATGCTTTTCACGACCGTGCGTATGTGTTGGCGTCCTAACTGGACGTGGAAGGAGCTTTCAACCATACTTGCGAATTTTTCATTGGCACTGAAGTTTAATTGGTATTACTTGATCTCAATGCCAATGCCAAAAAATTTCATTACGATTCAATGCCAATGAAATTTTGTTCAATTGGCATTGACTAAAACAATCGTAATGAAATATACACGTAATGGTAATGAAATGTACATATAATTGAAGAAAAAAGCATTGTATACATAAAAGATTGTTTTATAAAAAAGGACATTAAGGCAAGAATGTAAAATTTCGGGGTTTTATCAAGTATACTGCTGTTCACTCTTCTTTTAACACTGGTTAGTCTAGATGGATCAGCCTCTAGTAATGTAAACTTGACAAAATAGCGAATATAAGATAAAAAACACGCGAATTTTTAATTTTTTTTCTTAATTTGTTCTTTTATCGAAACATGAAAACAAATGCTTTTTTTATCAATTATAATTGGGCATTTAGGCATTGAACAATGCCAATTGCAAAAAAATTTAATTGGCATTGATCAATTGTAATGCCAAAAAATTGCAATGGCATTGGTCAATTGTAATGCCAATTAAACATCAATTAATTGGTCCATTCAATTAATTAGTCCCAAGTATGCTTTCAACAACGTGAACATATCGTCGATAATTGGTGCTTTGGAGGGTATTGGCACGAACCAGCAACATGCTAAGGAGCAGGACTATAAACTCGAACAAGGGGATGGTTAGGCGCGGAAGGTTGGCACAGGGGGCACTCCACAAGGGAGGGTCATTTCTCCTCTTCTGTGGAATATTGTGATTAATGGAATCCTCGACTCTTTGGAGAGAACGGGACGAAGGTTGTGGCATATGCTGACGACATTGTACTGTTGATCAGGGGAAGATTTCCCCAGACGGTCAGTGATCTCATAGAGTCGGCGCTTGGGAAGCTGACCATGTGGGCAAAGGAGAACGGTCTGGGAGTCAATCCAGCTAAAACCGAACTAGTTTTGTTCACAAGGAAGTATAAACTGGAGAGGGTTGATCTCCCTAGACTGAATGGGGCTGATCTTCAACTCTCGAGGGAAGCGAAGTATCTGGGGGTCATTCTGGACTCTAAACTTTCCTGGAAAAGGAATACAGAGGAGATAATGGAGGAGGCCCTTTATGCTTTCTATATCTGTAGGAGGTCTTTTGAGAAGAGGTGGAGTCTGCAACCGTATGTCATCCACTGGATATACAAGGAGATTATTAGACCGATCTTGACCTATGGAGAACTAGTGTGGTGGATGGCGGTGGACATGCGGTCATATATATCCACTCTCGCGAGGTTGCAACAACTGGCGTGCCTGGGTATCACGGGAGCTGCCGGTTCGACACCTCAGGCAAGTTTGGAGGCGATGATTGGCATCCCACCACTGGATATTTATATCAAGGGCATCTCTCAATTGACTTAGCCGCACGGATGTTAATGGAACGGTATATGGATCCATCATCCGTTAGCATCTGTGTCGACAGTCTTGCTGTCTTGAAGGCCTTGGAATCCGATACTATTAGATCAGGGAGTGTGGGCCACTGTATTGAATCCCTCAACCGGATTCATCTGCACTCGATCAGGCTGGCATGGGTCGCGGGGCACGAGGCGGCTGACGAGTGTACGAGGAACGGCTCCGAGTCGGTAGGGGGCCCTGTACGGACGGAGGTCTTGGTTCCTTTGGTGGAGATGTTCGGTGTGATATGGGATATATCAGACAGGAAGACTAGTGCAAGGTGGACGACCTTTAACAATTGTAGGACATCTCGAACCATAGGGCCGCTGCCTGATCCAGAGAGAACGAAGCTTCTTCTTGGACGATTGGTGTACTTGTAGGGGTCCTTACGGGACATTGCGCGATAGGCCGGATGGCTGTGCGCTAGGGTTACTCACGGGGGACCACTGTGGGGGCTATGGGAATGAGGAGTAAGAGGAGACAGTGCAGCATCTGATTTGTGACTGCCCGGGACTGAAGGAGCGGCGACTAAGATATCTGGGAAGCAGGTTATTTGACGACCTGGGCAGTCTACGCAATGTGTCTCTGTCTGGTCTCGCGGACTTTTTGAGGGGATCTGGATAGTTTTAGGTTTTTTCTAGGGTACCGGTTTTTCTTTCTATGCGGATGTGGGGAGACTGAAGAAATCGCAATGGGCATTATAGCCTCCGGGTGAGCCATTCATAGCTAGCGGGCTGCCATTCAACCTAACCTTCTATATTTTTATTATAGAAGCCATGATTGAGCTACGTGAATAGTTACTATTTTTAAGTGAACTTTAACCATTTATAGTTATCAAAGGTTTAAAGTCATTTTACCTTAATCCGCGGGTCGGTAAAACGGCGTTACACACATTCTGTCCTATGAACCAAATATACTTTTTCGGAAAGGGGAGAAAAAATAAAAATACACGTGTATCGGCGATTTTCATGTACACGTCAGAATTTTTTTTTTTTATGTATAAAGTATAAAGCTCGTAGTGTCCATCTGTCCGCCTGTGTGAAGACTTTGGATCAATTTTTAATCCTTTTTCCGTGATCCACTCGAGCTGAATTTTTGCGGACAGACTAGTGTAAATGTCTGTATCACGTCAAATTTTTTAAAAAATAGATTTTTATCAATTCTCAGATTTTCCTGAATTTCTTTTTTGAAAAAAATTTTTTTTTCACTTTTTTCACCATAACTTGAAGGAACTCCAAATTTTTAAACTACTAAAACGTTCCGAAAAAAAACAAATTTGTTTTTCGACCCATCCTACTCCATATATTTGCAGTTTATCAATAGTAACTTTCTAACACTAAACTGTTTATGACTTTTACAACACTTATAACTGGTATGACAGATGAAACATTGAATTGAACAATTGTTTTAAGTTTTGTTGTGCGAAAACGTATTTCTATATATTTCATCTGAGAAAAAAATGCAGTGCCCGACTCGAAATAACTTTTGTTACGTTTGTGGCTTATTCGCACCAAGTTAAAATTTGAAAAATATTACGAAAACAGTGGTTAATTCGTTTCAGAAAATATTCAAGACTGCTTATGTTCCTTACTTGTGGTATACTCCGGAAGTCGTGTGCGACTATTGCTATAGAAATTTATGCAAGTTTACTGATGGAAGGTCAACAATATAGTACGCTGTACCAACAATTTGGCTACCACGTACAGGGCACTGCAATGAATTGTGCTACTTTTGCGTAACTTTTACTCAAACTAAAGGGTACCAATACTTTCGCCGCAACAAAATTCGCTACGCTAATGTAGAATCGGTTATTCCAGCGGTTCTGTACTCACCAGAAGAACGTATAGCGGCTTCAGTGGAGATTTTTTATGATGTTCCCGAAATAAGCGAAGGAGAATCAACAGTAGTACCAACAATGCTATCAACATTTCTTGCATCGAATGCGAGATGTGAGAGTCCAGAAGTATCGGAATTTGTACCAACACCCAGTGAATTTGGGACTGCAGTGTAGCATTTAGTAACGCAAGCCGACTTCAATGACCTTGTACGAGACGGAAATTTGTCGAGGAGAACAGCGGAACTCTTTCCATCACGCTTTGAGCAGTGGAATATAGTGGCGGCTGATTTTAAAATAACAGCCGCTCGTGATCGAGGTAGCACTATTCTATATGACGAATTTTTTAAATTGCACGAAGATCGGGAAAAAAACCTGGCTTATTGTTATGACATTGATTCGATGTTTGCAAAAATTGGTTACCCCCATATTTCAGAGGAGTGGCGACTTTTCATCGATGCATCGGTCAACAGCCTTAAAGTCGTGCTGCTTCATATCGGTTACAAACATCCATCTGTCCCGATCGCATATGCCACAAACCTCAAAGAAACATACGAAGGCATGGAATTAATATTACAGCTGATAAAGTACCAAGAGCATAATTGGAAAATATGCTGCGATCTGAAAGTGGTCGGATTACTCATGGGTGTTAAGCGTGGATTTCCAACCCACCAGTGATTTTTGTGTACATGGGAAGGTCGCAAAAGAGATCAGCATTACACTGAATTTAAGTGGAAGCCCCGTACATGCTACGAAGTAGGCGTAGAAAGTAAAGAGAATCTACCATTGGTGCAGCCATCTCAAATCATTTTGCCACCACTACACATTAAGCGTGAGGGCGAGGCGATTGCAAGTTTGCGCAAAATTTTTCCGAAATTGAGCGGCGCAAAGATATTTTTTAAGAAGTCATTCAGCAACTTTATTTTTTTTAATGATGTGTATGATTTAAGGAGTTTTCAATGGTCCGCAGATAAAAACAATTAGTTGCAAGTTATGAATTTTCATCAAAATTGAATGCTATCGAACAACATGCATGGAAAGGCACAGTTGCCGTTATTGAGCAGTTTCTTGGCAACCAACGAGCTGCCAATTATAAAACTATTGTCGCAGAAATGATTTCGGCATACGGCGAAATGGGCATATTAATGTCGCTAAAGATCCATTTCCTTCACAATCATTTAGATTTTTTCCCTGATGATTTAGGAGCTTGTAGCGATGAGCATGGCGAAAGGTTCCATCAGGACATTGCGGCTATTGAAAAGCGCTTTAAAGGACAAGACATTACGCATATGCTTGGCGAATACTGTTGGTCTATTTGTCGCGATAATGACACAAATGCTTACAAACGCAAAAATAAAAGGCCTAAGTTTCTTTAAAAGCATTGAAATTTTTAATGTAACAATTTTTAATTTTAATATAACAAAATTAATAAAAAAAATTCGGTTTTTAACGAACTGAAACCGTTACAAAAAAACCGATAACCATAACAATAACAAAAAAAAATTCAGGAAAATCTGAGAATTGACAAAAAAAAATTTTTTAATCAATTTGGCGTGATACAGACATTTCCACGAGTCTGCCTGCGAAAATTCAGCTCGATTGGATCACGGAAAAACGGTTAAAAATTGATCCAAACTCTTTCACAAAGTCTTTCATTAAAATAAACTTTGAAAATTGTGAAAATTTTATTACTTATAGTATTTAAATATCGATTTCACATCCTTAAAAATTTTACCACAACAACTCCCGTGACTTAAGCCTTTCAAAAGATATAGATAATTTGGGTAAGTCAAAATTTGGATTAGTTTGATTGGTTTTAAATATATATAAGATCACTCACTTAGACCTTTTTTCCTACAAGAGCAATCGGTACAAGAATGTTTATTAAATTTTGCGAAAAATGTAACTGGAGTCGGAAAAGTCCTCAAAATTTGAATTAGATGATTACCAGGATTTAAATTAGAGATTATTTTTTAACCATACAAAGTTTTTATTTCCTGAAAAGTTTTAAAATTATTTTCATTAGTTTTGTTTATATTCACTTTATTTATGAGAAGCTGATTTTTTTATATTTCAGTTATAAATTTTTACTAAAAACTTCTAATCCCAGTGTAGAAAATCATTACCAGATATGTGGTTATGTAACTACATACTTGGTAATGGTAACTAGTTACTTTTGTTATTACATTTCTTATTACCTTTATATGGCGATGTCGCGAACAATAATGAGTTGTCGTTACACACCAGCATACGAAAAATCGAAATATATATCGTTACCTATGTGCTTACTAGTACTGACAAAAATAATGAGTCTAAAAATAGATTTTCAAAAAAAAATAAATTATATAAAAAAAAATATTTTTTATTGTATTTTTTTTAAATAAAATTTGCTGGTGCGGGAATCGAACCTGGGTCTACAAATTGCCATATCGACATGTAATATTTAATAGATAAAAACATAATTGACCTGCTGCACATACATACATAAGTAAGCTTACTCGCCAAAATTCAAAAAATATGTGGTTACATACAGTGCACAAAGAAAAAAGTTGGACACATATATTAAAATGAAACGAGCTGTAATCAATATAAAGGACAAAAAACGCATAAAGGTATTGAAAAGCATAAAATTACTATTAATTTTACCCAGGGGTATGGCATCACAAAAAAATAAGTTATAAAAACACCGTTTTCACCGTTTTATTAAAAATCTGACAATTTTCTTTTTTATTTAAATTTAAATAAAAACAAACAACAAAGCAAAGAAACAAACGGATATCTCAAATTTTATTATTTGAATGTATTCCACGTTGTTTTTTCCTTATTTTGAACAGTTTTCAGCAGTTTTTGAGTTTTAAATATAGGCTCAACTGATACTAATTTTAGCGCCCTCTACCGGTGAGTAGTGTATGTTTTGATTTTCTATTTCTATAATTAATAGTCTCTGATTTTACGTACAATGTGCTTATGTTGTTTTAAAAAGAAATTCAAATAACATGATTGTTATTTGAATTTCACTTTGAAAATTCAAAGTGTCCAACTTTTTTCTTTGTACACCGTATATCCGGTGTTTTAAAAATATTGAGTCTAAAAATAGATTTCAAAAAATTTTCAAAAAAATCTAGAAAATTATTTTCTATTTGAAATAATGATAAAAATAAGTCATTATCAGTAACTCATTATTATATGTTTTAAAATAATGCAGAAGGTAAGTGGGTGTCATTACTGGTAGTCCAAAAAATAATGATATGTCATTACCGTTTCTACACTGGGATATTAAAAAAATTCTTGTTTTTGAAGTATTTTTTCGGAATGTTTCGCAGACCTCCTAGGATGCAATTACGGACGCTCAGAGGTTCGTAATCAACATTTGGAAAACGTTAGAGGTATATATATATATATTGCTTTGACGCTACACCAACACTTTAAAGTCAAACAACTTTGCAGGTTAGGAGGAAGTACAAAATTAAACGCTAGTCAATTAATCTCATGCAATCAAAAATTGAAGAGTATTTCAAAAGGGATTATTTTAGGAACATACAATATCAACATGTATGTATGCTCAGCATTTCTAAAAGACTGACTGGAATAAGTTCAATACGATCCTTTCGAGAAAACTAAAAAAAAACTCCACCGTTGTTTTCTAAATAAAATTTGGAGAATTTCAAATGAAATTAATTCTGAATTCTATTTGGAATTTGTCACATTTGATCTTAAAACTGCAGAAAAATAACACTCATTAATTTTTTCTTATAAAATTTTTTTTAAGAGAAATTTAGATTCTTGACTTCGAAATGAGAAAATCCTAAAAATTAGCATTTTCGATTTCAAATTTAGAAAATTTCATTAGAAATTAAGTTCTGCAATTTTAATAAAAAAAAAAATTACAAATAAAATTAAAATTTTTGGCTCTTACTACCAAAAAGTATTTTAGTTTTAAAGTCTACTTAATTTTTAAACATATGGTCTTGTTCATTTTGTGTATGAAAATCCTAAAGAAATATTTACATTTTCAAACATTTTGATTGCCCAGGTAAAATTCTTCATATATGGATCCATACAGGTTTAATGTATGTTCGTATATGCTCATAAACATGCTTGTATGTGCATTAACGAAATTTGAGGTAATGTCTGCATGTATGATCATACATTTTCATGCATTTTCATGAATGTTCATATGTAGATATTACCTCAAATTTCGTTAGTGCAGATGTGTGAAGATATATGTATGCATGTATGGAGATTTATGTATCCATGTATGGAAAAGCAAGCAGGTTTATGAGCAAGCACGACCATACATTAAACCTATATGAATCCACATATGCCGATTTTTAACCGGGTGGTTGAAAATAAATTAACCAATCAGAATGCTCCAAAAATAAATTGGGTGAAAGCATACTGAAACCCAAAATTTTAACTTAAGTCAACTTTAACAATAATGTACATTTGGAAAATTTAAATAGTAAGGGCGTCTATTTTTATTTAAAAAAAATTCAATTAAAATCGGAATTTTGTATTTTAAAATTCAAAATTTTAAACTGAAATTTCTTTTTGTCATTTGAAGTTAGAAATATTTCAAATGAAATTGTTCTATATACAATTTTCAAAATCTAATTTGAAATTTAGATCTTTTAACTATTTTACATTTCCCAACAAACTTTAACTGTGTTATAATCAAAAATTACCAGTTTTATAAAGGAATTTGTTAAAATGTCTATTGAAGTTTTTTAAATGAAAATAAAGAAAAGTTTTTATATTTCATCTAATTAGGCATAACAAAATTTTATTTCATTCACTTTATTCCTTTTTCTCTTCTTTTTTCTCTCCTTTTCCCCTTTTTTCTTATACGATTTTGCTACCCTGGAGCCGCGCATTGAAATCAAAAGAACTTTGCATTTATTTTTAAATATTAATAAATTAACTACAAAATCCTTAAAAAATAATAATTTTTCATTTATTTCCTTTTTTTAACTTTCAAAATATTAACTACAAAATCCTGAATAATAAATGATATTTAGTTTATTTCCTTTTTTAACTGACCTAGAAATTAACTACAAATCCAAAAGGGTGTATTTTTTTAACAAAACATTAAAAATAATGGAAAAATGGGAAAAATTAAATAGAATTATTATGATCGTGACATACAATATCAAAACTAATATACAATATTTTTAGGTGTACATTATGAATATAAAATCAAAATTAAAATCACAGTCACTGATTTCGCGAAATTTGTAAATTTTACACAAAAAATTTTAAATTTTGATCAGGAAGTTTTCTATATTTACTGGTATGAAATTTTTTTTTGCGTTAATATAAATGTATGGAATGTCCTCTTATCTATGAAATGTCCTCTTATATCTGCAATCCTTTTTAAATTTAAAATCAATGTCATATATAATGAAAGCACTTGGTAAGGTAATTGCAAAAGTATTACAAATTGGAATTTTCGATAACACTGTTTACAGGTAGTTAGGAAAATACCTCCAAAACGTGAGTTTTTTCACTTTCAAAAACCGCGAATAATTCTTAAATCACAATTTTTTTAAATTTCCATTGCAGAATCATAACACTGTGAGACAAATGGTAGTGGTCAGTGATCGGGAAGGGTTCAAACTACCGGGGAAAGTTATATCGGTAAAAAAGAAGTTATACGTGTCCCGGCGTTTCGCTGGGTCACCCCTAGGAATCGAGATATATCGATTTGACCTTTGGTGGTCTTTTTTTTGACATAACTCGAGAACCATTAGTCCGATTTTGCTCAAACAATTTTAAAAAAATTAAAAATTACAATTCCTTTAATCTGTTCATATAACGTTTTTCTATATACTCAACAGTTTTGCCGGTAAAAATAAATGTATGAAGAAAAAAATATTTTTTGCCTAAAATATTAAAAAAAGTAATAAACAAAAGGTTATTGATTTTTATGATAGCGGTAACAAACATTTATTTTTACCGGCAAAACTGTTGAGTATATAGAAAAACGCTATATGAACAGATTAAAGGAATTGTAATTTTTAATTTTTTTAAAATTGTTTGAGCAAAATCGGACTAGTGGTTCTCGAGTTATGTCAAAAAAAAGATATATCTCGATTCCTAGGGGTAACCCAGCGAAACGCCGGGACACGTATAACTTGTTTTTGACCGATATAACATTTCCCGTTGGTTTCATCCCATCCCGATTTTGACTGTCGCATAGTGTAATCTTTATTAAAATAAAGATCAGATTTCAGAAACTGCTTATACAAGAAATCATGTGATGATGTGATAATCTTGATATTTAAACCACTACTTAGCGTTTTATATATGTTTTTAGGTTTTTTTGCTATTTCAGTCGCTGAATGTACAATCGACCTCAACAAATGTAAAGCCTTAGTAAGGAAGCAATTAAAAGGAAAATATTTCAATAAAAAAAATGTATTCATCTATATAGCCCTATACGTTAAAATCGCGACTTTTCAAAAATTTTATATGACAGCATAGCTTTCCAAGATGTCCCCAAAGTCCAACTTTTAGTATAATATGCGGTCACCTCTAAAAACTGCTCCTGTATATTTCAAGCGAAAAAGTTTCCATTTGCAAAAGTTATGGCAATAAATACATTTTCTATTAAGGTTAGTATCATACTAAAGACATTTTCAGATACCGAAGATTAGCACATCGCATTTATATCGTAAATATGGCCACAGGTCCTGTGCTTACATTTTAACACAAAAAAATTCATATTAATTGAATTTGAAAAATTTTTTATATAAAAAACTGAATGGACAACCGCTAAACTTTAAAGACATTTAGCGAAAAATCTGTAACATTGATCGAAAAATAAAGTACGCCATTGTAATCAGCATGTCTAAAATATATAGAATTGATGGTCAGAGCTCTACTTATTCAGTTTTAAAATTCAAGATTTTGTCATGCAGTGTTGTTAAGTTTTTGCGTTTACAGTGAATTTAGACTGAGCAAAAACCAGGTGGTTTTTGTACAAAACTAAATTACAAAAGCCAAGTCCTTTACATTATACATGGGCATTTTTCATTACCATTGAAATTTCATTACCAGTAGTTCATACTAATGACAATGACAATTACCATTTAATGGTAATGAAATATTTTTCATTAGAAAAATCATTACTAATGGTAATGAAATTACACTAATGTTAAAAAAAACTAATTACAATTGATTAAAAACCATTTGTTTACAAAAAAATTCAGACAATTGAAAACGAACAACGGGTTTGGCTGGGGAAGTTATAAAACATAATTTTTTAAGGAGGATCTATTCCCTTCCGTTAAACTTTACCTGGATACAAATAACAATGGAATAGAAAGTAATATTTAATTTCAAATGAGCATGAGCCTGAATTAGCATATTCCATCTTCGATTTCAGCGAGTTTTACTCCATTTTTACGTATTTCTGTCAATGACAATTATTTTTTTTTATTTATTCATTATCAATGGTAATGAAATTTAAAATCATTGTCATTAATCAATGAAATTCAATTTTAGAATCATTACCATTAATTAAAAAAATGGTAATGAAAATAATTTCATTACAATTGATATCAATGCAATGGTAATGAAATCATCAATTAATTGGTCCACCTAATTAATTAGTCCCATGTATGATTTACATAGGTTATTTAGTTTTTCTTTGCCACATAACTTTTTTATTAAACACTTTTCTTTATGTTTTTATGGTGAAATTAAATTAAAAAAATTATTAACATATTTATAAATACATAACAACACACAATTTTATACCAAAACTGTAATATTTGAAAAAAATTAAAAAAATATGTTTTTGACGCTTGCTTTAATTTCATATTCGTTGTAATAGGGTGTATCTTACTTATATACAGATACCGGGTGTATCTAAAATGCAAATTTCAGATATTGTTACTTGGTTTTTGGGAAAAACCAGGTAGAATCTGGTTTTTAGTTTTATTGAAAATTATATGGAAAAACCAAATTATTTTTATAGTTTTCGGCGGCAAAAACTGAAATTGGGCAACTATTAGTTTTTGTCCAGTCTAAATATACTATAAGAAATAATTTAACTTAAAATCAAGCCTAAATTTTGTATAAATAACTCTTGAGACAAGTTACTTAATAATTGTTAAAAGATAACTTTTTCTGCTGCCTCTAATAAAAGCGGGTTTAGCTGAAAAACTGGGCATAGCGAGTTTTTAGATATACAGACGTATTGGCAACATTGTGGAAACCGCGAATTTGAACTTTAATTTTTTTTGGACCAGCCTAACATATATTTTTTAAAACTCAGGAAATTCTTCCTATTAATTAACGTGTGGTTTTCTTTGGAAATAGGGTAGAGAAGAGATGAAAGGTGGTGAATGATGAAGGGCTTCAAATATGGCAACACTGTAATTGCGCGAGATCTTGAATCTTAGAACAGTTGTTGCTGTCCCTCTCATGTGTAACAGCAATGCGCTAACCATTACACCACAACTTTAAGTTAAATTTTAACATGGTTTTATACGGCCTAATTAAGATTTCCAAAATAGCAATGTATTGAAATTTCGTTGCATACTTATGTCTTCAAAATTAAAAAAACAAAACGATTTAGAAATCTCTAATCTATAGCATTAAAGTATTTTCATTCTGGGGCACATTTTTTTACCGATTAAGTTTTAATACTGCAACTAAATATTAGGTTCAAGGCGAAATTTGAATTGCCCATTGAATGATTTTATTTAAAATAGACTTAAAAAATTAACTTACCCGGTGTACTTGGTCTACGGTGATGATTTGTGAATCCGTTACTTGTAGTCCATATACGATTTGTGTTATAAGTTCTATCCATGTTTGTTGATGTTTACAATTTAAACATTATTTTTTACCATTCACTAAAGTAATAACATTTTTCAGCTAAAACTTTATTTAGATTGTAGTACTAACAACTTCGTCATTAGCAGTCCAAGTCGCTTCTTTTAACTTACACGGAAATAAACACTTTCTTTTAGTATTTGGGTTTTAAAGAATTTAAAACGTTTTCATTATAAATAATTTCCATCATTATATGTCTTTGATTATAATAATATATATCGTTAAAAAGAAATACTTAAATATTTACATTAAACTACATTTCACTGTGGTTGTACGAACACGTTGCAAGTATAAACCAAAATAAATGAAGAATACAAATAAAATACCGATATGTCCTTGCGACGACGTTTATTTGATTTTTTTTCCTTACCACAATAAAGAATACCGGTGAATTAAAACAGTTTACTTACCAACACGAGCCTTTTATAAATTCCGTGCTAGTGTGCCACTTTATACATGTATTTGCTCTATTTGTATATTTGTCGTCAGTTTATTCTCATTTTCTTTTTTAGTTCGCCTGCATTTATCGTTTTTACCAATATTGGTAGAACCTTTTACCTTTTATTTATACTAATAGTTACAACACCACTGTCTTTTTATATCTGATTGCTGTTGTATTCCAATGACGTCGACAAATAACACAAGAAACTAACAACAAGTTATATAGACAGACAGGCAAATAGAGAAATGCTCTAGGACAACTAAAGGATTATGTTGATGAAAAATTTTTGTTTTCAAATTTGGATTAGAGTTTAAATTATCAATTCGTAGCATGAGTACGTATAACCTTTAAATATTTATTAGAAAATTATATTCATTGATAAAAAAAATATAGTAATTTATAAAATTTACAAAATCTATTAGATAAATATTCAATTCAGTATAAAATTCTTTCAATAATACTTATAGGAATTACATTATTTTTAAGAACACACTACTTTAAATATCTGCTTATATACACTGACTGTTTGTTTATTCATTCATATTTTTTAGTACTAAAAATCGTAATTGTATGCATACACGCGGCTTCCCAGCAAAACCTCAGTATGTTCATTACTAATATCTTAATAGGGGTTGCCTTTTTCAATTTTTCCTTATAGCTTCGGCATTTAAAGTCGGATTTTAAAGTGTGATATATCGATTTTTTGCTATAAAGGAAAAATCCAATGAAAAAATAATTAAAAAGGCGACCCCTAAGTTCGGCAACCAATATATAAAAAAAATTTATACTGGGGTTATCGAAAAACTTCCTTAGCAAAAGTTTAATGAATTTTTGCAAGCTTTAATTTTCTGACATTAGGGTTGTATATTTGAGTGGTAGCAACTGAGATCTGGTGGGTAACTACTAGAACGGGATACTTGAGATCAATGGCCCTTAGAGAAAAACACTGGCCTCCTCGAGAAAAAAACATCGATGTATCATACTTTAAGAGCCGACTGTGAATGCCAAAGTTATAACGAACAATGAAAAATGGCGACCCCTACGTTCGGCAAAAACAAAATTTTTTTTGAAACCTCCTTGCAATTTTTTTTGAAACCTCCTGTACTCCAATATGAAGTCCTTTTTTTTGCCTGTAAGGTGGTACGCTCTATTTTCCGTTTTCCGTGCATGAAAAACGCACAATCTCTGTGCACCTGTTTATCAGCTGCATCATAAAAATATAAAAAATAAGTGGTTGCCAAAAAAGTAGTTATAGTGATAGGCGGTCAAAAAGCAGTTGGTTAAAAGTTCTTAAAAAATAAAGATTAATCATATTATTAGTAGTTAAAAATAAAATAGGTAGTAATATCACATTATTTTTATTAGATAAGTAGTCGCGGGTAAGCCAGACAGCTTATAGAGACGACTTTGTCTAACAAAAGTAACTTGTACTGATGCCGAACTGTAAATAGTAAAAAATTGTAATTTCATTATATAACCACTTATTTGGTAAAGAAAGCTTTTGCTGGGTTTTTTACGAAATCACGGTATTAAAAGAGAATCCCCATTAGAAATCAAGTACGTTTTGGGCACTATTTTTCGTGTAGTGTATTTACACTCCATATTCAGTATACAAACCATACAGTATTAGAGAAACAATGTTTGAGTGGGATTGCAATGGTGGTAGATGCAAACAAAACTTATTGATTCAGTAGTAAGTATTTATTGATTGGAAAATGTTAAAGCCTTTGTCGAGTGTTTGTATTCAATAAGGGCTATCTACAAATATAAAATTATTCAGGAAAGCTAAAAAACCGTTTAAATTTTTTAATTATTTTTCTTACTAAACCTTCTAAATGATTTATAAAAAATGTGTTCAGTGTTTTTAGTTAAAGTTTTTCAAGATTTAATGTAAATAGCCATAATTGCCTTAAGATATATCCCATAGCCGTTTTTTCGACTTAACTATATCCGTTAACCCATCAAAAACTCAAAGTTCATAAAAACGTATTTAAGACCAAGACTAACATATTACTTTTCGTATGCACATTAGGGGTGGGTAAGTGTCGTATGGGGAACCTTAGTAACAACATTTGGATATGCTAGAACCCTTTATTTTGTGAGGTTCGTAGAAAAAATGCATGAGCCAAAAAATATGAAATTTTGGGTGATGGCATTTGGCCCCTTATCGGGGTCAAAGTTTGGACGGCAGGGAAAAAAATCCACAAAAATGCCCAAAACTGCCCCGGAGTCGCTCCTAAGGGGTTGAAATGTAAGATGGACCCCCATTAATTTTTCCTACCCAACATTTTTATCGAACATACCTACCTTCATTCCTTAAAGGGTCTCCCATACAAATTTGAAGATTTTAGGAAATTGTTAAAAATTGTTCCAAGGGGCTCCTAGGGTGCCCCTAGGGGGGTCAAATGTATGACCGACTCCTATTTATTTTTAGCCCCAACATTTTTTCATAATATACCTACTCCAAATTTTCACATCCTAAGGGGTCTCCCATACACAATACACTTCACAGACTGGAAAAAAGAGCTGAAAAAACACAAATAGCCCAACAACTTCCCCGGAGTTGCCCCTAGAGGGGAAAAATGTAAGATCGACCCTCATTATTTTCGCCCTCCAAAAATTTTTTTCAAACACACCTACTCCCTATCTCCAATCCGTAAGGGGGTAACCATACAAAAATGACATTTTTAAAAAATTTGCTCCGACCCCCAATATTTTTTCAAACCCAACATTTTCTAAAAACATACCGACCCTCGATCTTGAAGCCTTAAGGTGGTCCCCATACATATTTTTAATTTTATATAAATTTTTTTTATAAAAATATTTTTTAAATTTAGAAAACCAAATTTTTAACCAAATAAATCGTCATGTTAACAACATGTCTTCAAAAATCGTCAAAAATGCGATACATCGCTAAAGTTGGCAGCACTGATGACAGAAAACAGCTGTGTTGTTAAAGTTGTAAAATAAAAATCTCTTATATATTAGACACCGAAATTTAATTTAAAACAATTTTGAAATCAATAAAATAAAATGGCATCAACATCGACCGGCGTTGCGAAAAGTTTAAGATCGCGTACCGAACTTTTTTTAATAGGACAGCCGTGTTGGAATACAATGAGAACAAAATTGACATCTAGAAAACAAGTGCTCAAGATTTACTTTCATGGAACTGGGCAGCGTAAAATAAGTCGTGATGAAAGTGCATACTTGGTGACTGACACTGTCATGATTTTTTGGCGTCAAGCGTTTATTCCAACAAAACACAGAGGTGATGTTAAAAAAAAGTTTTATCTTTGTTCACTGAATGGTATTCCTTGCAAAAGAATACTTTGAGAGGCGGTGAAAAACAAAAAAAGAAAGGAAGATGAGTTTGTAGAAAAATTGGATGACCTTTTTGATATCGCACATGCCAATGCGCTTAAAATCGTAACCGATCCGGAAGATGCTGTATTTTTGCAAATGCAAAGAGAGAAGTGGTGTCCAGGATGTTTGGCCGGTGTTGACGAAAATCTAGCCAATTTACAGAAAAGACGAGGGGAACGAGAAAATGAAGAAGAAGAACTGACAAAGCGAGTGAAACTTCAAAACAAAGTCGCAATATCGGGTGACTATTATTATTTTTTACCAGGGCAACCAAAAATATGCTTCCGGTTGGCCTATTCATTTCATACATAATAAAATAATATATGTGTTGTGTGTAATTTCAGTTAGCAAGTTTTCATCCACCGAATCTAGTGAATTAGACACTTCACATGAAGTTGCCAACGACGAAATGGTTTTGCGTAAGAGACTAACAAAAAGAACTAGGCGCAGAATTGAATGCATAACTCCGACAGATGTAAGACAGCTGACATAGCAGCAGTTCGTATAATGATTGCTGCGGCAAGAGCTTTCCAACGTGACCCAAGAATGTATATCATTAATCGGAAGTTCCTTCGACAAGCCCGTACATAAAATCGACAAGCCCGTACATAAAATCGACAGCAGGTTGCTGCATTACTAAAGGAAACCCCACAAGTATGTAATTTATAAAAAAAATTATATTTCTGTAAAATGTGTAATAGGTAATTAATATTAATACGTTTTTAGTTGGCTGAGTCGAAATTCTTCAACGTGCACTGGGATGGCAAAATGATGGCGGACTTGCAAGGCGGCGGAAAAAAAGTTGAACGAGCAGCTCTTGGGCGTGCCAAAGATATCGTCGGGTAAAGGAAAAGGCAAACGTATTGCAGAGGCCATTAATGGGCTTTTGCTGGAGTGGAAAATCACTGACCGCGTCTAAGCAATTTCATTCGACACCACCTCAACGAACACTGGCCAATTCCAAGGCTTGAGCAAATACTGGGACGAGATCTTTTCTACCTGCCGTGCAGACAAAATATTTATGAACTGCAGTTAAAAGAAGTTTTCGAAGTTAAATTCGGAAAAACGTCTGGGCCAGGAGTGCCAATGTATGCCCGTTTTAAAGAACAATGGGAAAAAATTAAACATAAATCATTCCGTTCAGGCATAGAATATGATGAAGTCGCAGCTAAACTACCAGTTCAAGTTCAAATGGAGATCAAGTCGTTTTGTTTGGCTCAATTGAATGAGAAACAATCCAGAGACGACTATAAGGACTTCCTCGAAATTGTTTTATTGTTTCTTGGTGAAAATATTCCGAGTTATCGTTTCCGCCCACCAGGACCAATCAGTCATGCTCGATGGATGGCGAAAGGTATATACTGGCCAAAAATGTTTTTGTTCAGAAAGCATCTCTGTTTAAACAAAAAAGAATAAATGGACTTCGTGATGTAACTATTTTCATCGTAACACTTTACGTGAAAGCCTGGTTTTGCACCACCAGAGCAACCAAAGCCCCAAATAATGATTTGAATTTTTTGAAAGCGATTGTTGGATATGCTTCAATTGATCAAATTGTGTCTCAACGATTGGTAAAAAGATTCTGTGGACATCTCTGGTATCTCAGTGGTGAAGCTGTTGCTCTTGGATTATTTGATCCGAATGTGACATCAAGCGGAAAATGGCGAATGCAATTCGTATATTTGAGGAAGAGAAAGAAGAATACAAGGAAGAGTTGTCTGACGATGAGATGGACGTATCGTCCGACGAAGAAAGTGATGAAGAAGGGGATGTGGATGATATCGAGGAAGAAGAGAAAAGATGATTTGGATGATAGTAGCAACCACGACCGTTCCCGTCCAGTACATGTTGTTGGCTTCGAAGGTGTGAAAAGAATTATCTTTGCATCGAAACAAATAAATCAAGAACTAATGGAGAAAGATTTAAGCCATTACGTCACACCTCAGACTTCAAACTTTTTCGAACGATTCGGATTGTCAAAAGATTTTATGGTTACTGATCCAGAAACCTGGAAAGAGCGTGAGGACTACCGGTAATCGCTAGACATACTGCGTAAACTGCATGTTGTCAACGACGCTGCTGAAAGAGGTGTAAAATTAATAGAAAACTATAAGCAACGTGCTGTGCGGTAACGAAGAAGAAAAAATATTTTTACTTCAGGTTGTAGCCGAAAATCGGAAAAAATATCTATCACACGATAAAAATAAATTAATTTGATTTACATTTGTGAACTTTAAAATATTTTCGAATTATAAAACCATGTTTTTTAAGCTCAATAAAATTATAAATTAAAAACCTAACAATCGGACAACCTTAAGGGTTCAAGATCGAGGGTTGGTATGTTCTGAGAAAATGTTGGAGTTGAAAAACTTTTGGGGGTCGGTCAAACATTTGACCACCCTAATGTCACCCTTGGGACTCTTAGAGCTGTGAGAGCAAATTTTTTAAAAATTTTACGGATTAGAGATAGGTGTGTTTAAAAAAAATTTTCGGAGGGCGAAAATAATGGGTGTCGATCTTACATTTTTAGGGGCAACTCCGGGGAAGTTGTTGGGCTATTTGTGTTTTTGTCAGCTCTTTTTTTCCAGTCTGTGAAGAGTATTTTGTATGGGAGACCCCCTAGGATCTGAAAATAGGGAGTAGGTATATTCTGAAAAAAAGTTGGGGCTAAAAAAATAAATAGGAGTCGGTCATACATTTGACCCCTCTAGGTGCACCCTAGGAGCCCCTAGGGGCAATTTTTAACAATTTCCTAAAATCTTCAAATTTGTATGGGAGACTCTTTAACCCTAGTCGGACTGAAGAATTTTTCAACGTTAAAAGGCGGTACAGGTACAATTGTACCTAAATAGAATTTTCACTATAAATTAGACTTTTCACGGTTAGTAAGTTAAATTTTTGTACACAAAAAATTCTTATTTACTGAAAATACAGATGATTGACTAAAATAAAGTCATAACTTACTTTAGTAATCAAATTTTTTTAAGCACACATTTTAGATATACTTTTAAGTTTGAATTAAGTAACGTCAACTTCTATTAATGTTAAAACGGGGAATCACTACAATAAACCTGTGACACAAAGAAGTTTTGTTTTGTTTGTAAAACTCACTTTATTAAAAGGGGGATACCCAAAAAATCTACAGTCGTTGCAAAAAATAAGTATTAGTATGAATTTAGTAACGTCAACTCCTAATAATGTTAAAACGGGGAATCACTCCAATAAACCTGTGAGAGAAAGAACTTGTGTTTTGTTTGTACAACTCACTTTCTAAAAAGGGGGATACCCAAAAAATCTTCAAATATTGCAAAAAAAAAACACAAACAAAGAAACATATATATGTATGCGAAGTTGTGCAGTTTATTGTCTTACGTGCGCTGAAACAAGTGGATTTGATAAGCAATTAATTTACAAAAATATATAAAATTGTGATTAATTTACTAAGCCATTACATAAAATTGTGATAAATTCACTAATTCATTATGAGTGGTATCGAAACTGGAGCTAGTACAAGTCGCCATCGTGCTTGTAGGTAAGTACGACTTCATTAAAAATTTCCTTATGTATAACGTTATGTAAATAATTTTGTAACTAGATTTACTTCCGATGAAATAAGGCAAATGATTGAATGTTCAGAAGATGAAGAAATATTTGTTGCATCTGATGATGAAAACTATTTGCCACAAATTGGTGATACATTTGATGAAGATTCAGACATTGAAAACGAAATTGTCATAGAGTGCGAAGAAGAATACGACTCAGATGATAGTACTGAAGATGAGCAAAGTGAAGGCAGTATTTTGACTGGAAAAGATGGAACTCAATGGTACTGCGAACCTTTACCAAGTTCACAAACCAAATCTCGTAACATTTTACGCCAAAAAAGTGGACCTTCAGCAAATAGCATTTCTTTTTCAGAAAAAGAAATTTTCAAGTCAATTATTACTCCAGAAATATGTGACATTATATTGAGAGAAACAAATCGAAAAGCAAAAAGAGTCTACGAAGCTTATATCAATAAGACAGCACAAAAGTTTCCTAATTCTTCTGAAACAGCTCCCAAAAAAACATTTCATCCATTTACCGAAACTGAATTTTATGCATTTTTGGGTATTCTTATTGCATCTGGTGTACAGAGAGATAACAGAACTAATCTGGGCGATTTATGGAATCCCGAT
Source organism: Leucophora obtusa (assembly GCA_949987735.1). NCBI lineage: Eukaryota > Metazoa > Arthropoda > Insecta > Diptera > Anthomyiidae > Leucophora > Leucophora obtusa. Next base: position 203,416,582 of record OX465295.1, on the reverse strand, counting down.
TCATTGCCTCTTATACGTGCGGCAATGTCTCGCGACCGCTTCAAGATGATGCTGCGTTTTATTCGATTTGATAATGAGAACACACGTTCTGAGCGTATAAAAACAGACAAAGCTGCACCAATCCGGGACATCTGGACTATGATGAATAAAAATTTAGAGAAATCATACAAGCCATATGAATGCATCACCATCGACGAGCAACTGTTTCCATTTAGAGGCCATACCAAGTTTACACAATATATTCCGTCTAAACCGGCTAAGTATGACATTAAGATTTTCTGGGCTTCTGAGTCAATGAATGCTTACCCACTACAAGGCCACATTTATACTGGAAAGCCAAAAGACGGTCCACGACAAAAGAATATTGGAGAAAGAACTGTACTTGACCTAGTTAAATTGTATAAAGGATCTGGAAGAAACGTAGTGACAGATAATTTTTTTACGTCCTTAGAATTAGCTAAGAAATTAAATACTTGGAAAATGACATTAGTTGGTACAGTACGAAAAAATAAGAAGTTCCTGCCAAGCAATATGCAGCCTACAAAGGACCGGCCTATTTATTCAACCAACTTTGTTTACAACAGTGATGCCACAATATGTTCATATGTACAAAAAAAGAACAAAGCAGTCGTTCTACTGTCAACTATGCATACGACAGGAGAAGTTGAAAACACACTATTAGCCAAGCCAGAAATTATCAAATACTACAACAAAACTAAAGGTGGAGTTGATGTAATGGACAAAATGTTGGGTGAGTATACAGTGAAGCGACGAACATTACGCTGGCCTCTTGCGCTTTTCTACAATATGATTGACGTCGCTGCTTTAGCTTCTTATGTAATAAGTAGAGAACATCATCCAAGGTACAAGACAAAAGATCAGCGTAGAAAGTTTTTGAAATATCTTTCCAAGCAGCTATGTATGTCAGCAGTTGAAGAACGTAGCAGCAACAAATTAATTGTATGTAAACATTTTGTACGAGGTGCTATAGAAATGGTACTGGGACAGACAATTGCAGCAACGCCAAATCTGGAAGCTGGTTCCAAAGTACCTTATGGTAGACGTGGACCCTCTCCAGTCGTTGGCAGTTGTTATGTTTGCCAATGTGAGAAACGTAAGCAACGTAAGACTAGAAAGTCATGTGTGATCTGCGTGAAACCTGTTTCACTCAATTCAAAATACAACATGCATATCATGCACACAAATTCAATAAAAATATTTCTAATTTCTCATGTAAATTCAAGGGTGCATGTATATTGAAGCGTATTTATAAAATAAATATAATAAAATTAATTTTAATTCATTTTCTTTGCTTATTTTCATATAAGATATATGAAGGTACAATTGTACCTTGTCAGCCTTTTAAGGGTGTCAAATCAACTTGGCCTTATAAAATAGGTAAGACATTGACATATTTTCCTGAAATTTTAAAAATATTAATCGTAATCAAAAGTTTGAAGATGTCACAGAACTTCAGATATCTTTTATTTGTAGAAAAAAAGTTATTGAAATTTAAAAACGGAAAAGGTACAATTGTACCTGTTCCGTCCGACTAGGGTTAAGGGATGAAGATAGGGCAGGGATGGAAAACATGGTACAATTGTACTTTTTTTGATACATTTTGACCTCCGTTGGTACCGTGGTACTACCGCGATCCATTTGGTACAATTTAAAAAAAATTCCAAATTTTAAATTTTTGTATTAAATGAACTTGCACTTTAAAGCTGTCAACAAATATTCGAATTGCAGTCGTGGACTAAATTCATTCTACCAAAAACTTCTAACTGACTACTTTTGGGATCAATGTTGAAAAAAAATATATTATTATTTTCCCGTAATCAGCTCATCAATACGCGACGATTGAGTGCTGCTACTACATAAAATTCGAGAATTTAACCCGCCTCTTTCGTATATTTTTTGAAAAGTAAAAAAAATATTACATTGTTTTCTTAGGACGGGTAACTTATCTAAAATATAACCAATACGAAACATTAGCATATTTGATATTCACAACTATTGATTATTTTAAGAAAAGTTAGCAGGTCCTTGTGTCGTACAGAATAGTATTTCCTGCAAGCTTGAACTCGATCGCACATACTTTTTATATAAAAAAAATTGGTGAAGGCTGGAAGAGTACAATTTTTGTAGAAGAATATTTTCTGCAAATTTTCTATATATGAAAAATTTTGGTACCGTGAGGGTCGAAAAAGTACAATTTTTTTATGTGGTTGGCACAAAATGTAAAAACTAATTTCCATCCCTGAGATAGGGGGTAGGTATGTTCGGAAAATTTTGGGTAGGAAAAATTAATGGGGGTCCGTCTTACATTTTAACCCCTTAGAAGCGACTCCGGGGTAGTTTTGGGCATTTTTGTAAATTTTTTCCTCTGCCATCCCAACTTTGACCCCGATGAGGGGCCAGTTGCCATCATCCAAAATTTTCCATTTTTTGGCTCAATCATTTTTTTACGAACCTCACAAAATAAGTGGTTCTAGCATGTCCAAATCTAAAAGTCGTGCACTATCCCACCCCTAATGCACATTGACTATTAACGTGGATAATTACCAACGTTGAAAACACAACATTTATACATTTTCACATCTAACGTAACTTTTTCGCGCTACTTCCAAAAAGTTGTTGCTGACGTGCGTTCGATTATATCAGAAATATTATAAACACTACCCGTTTAAAAAATGTTTATACTTGTACCAAAATTTAGCAGTTAAGTTGATAAGTTGGTCGATTATGCTGACCAGTGAAGTGCACGAAATGCATTTTTAACGACCATTTTCGTAAAGGGATTCAAGAATCTTAACGCGCTGCTCAATTGTGTACCTTTCCATTGTTGAATTTGTCAAACACTCAACCAAAGAAATGTCAAATTACGTTGGGCAAAAACTTGACGTTAATGTGTGACTCACAATTAGCATCGTGTATTATGGTTGGACCGCCCTTTATTTCTTAATCAGACAATTATTTTTTTGCAAATTCTGCAATTATTTTTTTGAAAAAAATACTTCATAAAGCACCGTAAGTTGTTTGAGTTTCACGTGAAAAAACTGTTATACTCCATATAAAAAAACTAATTTTTCACGACAATGAGTTTTACGTGAAAATTGTGTAGACTTTGTTTTCACGCAAATTTAATATACAAGACTATTATTTTTCTTGTGAAAAAGTGACACTGTGTTTATTGTGATTGTTGCTTGCTAATTTCATTAAAAAAATTTCCATTTTCAGAACTTATATTATTATTTAAGGCCTTTAAAGTTGGAGTGAACACTTTCCACGTGAAAAACAACTTACGGTGCTTAACTTTTAAATAAAACTCTTTATGATATTTTTTAAAATTCAGTAAAGAGTTCTAAAGATAAAATTCTCTATTGAATAGTATTTTGAATTTTATGGAGTTTTATTTTCCTATAAAAAAATATAAGTAAAATTTTTAATTTGTGATAAAGATTAGCATGTAGTTAACAAAATTTTACAATAAGCGTAGTTCTAAACATGTTGTTCCCTTCATACAATAATATCACGACATGCTTTTTCGCATTTAGCCATCATTTTGAAATTTTTAAGTGAGGGTTTTTAAAACTTATAATCAAGAGGTATTATACCTTATACCAAAGTTTGGTAATTAGTTTGAAAAAAAATTCGCGAAAAAATCTTGAAAAAAGAAAAATGTTTGCATGAATACATTCGTTTGCAGAATGTTAATCGCTGATTAAGTTTTTAAATAAATTTCTTGTACCATAAAGCCTTTTTCGCGTTCCGCCATAATTTTACAATTTTTTAAGTGCGGTTTTTTTAAATTTATAATCGAAGCACTAAAATACCAATTTCTTATACCAAAGTTTGGAAGTTCATTTACAATAAAAAATTCGCGAAAAAATATTTCGTAAAATGGAAAATGTTTGTAATAATATATTCGTTTTGCAGAATGTAAGCTGACTAAGCTTGTTAATGAATGAATATTTTGCATTGCGTTCCACCATTATTTTTAAATTTTTTAAGTGCAACTTTTTAATTCATAATCATAAGTTTGCAAAAAAATTCGCGAAAATATTTTTGCAAAAAGGAAAATGTTGTATCAATATATTCGTTTGTAGAATATAAATCGCTGACTAAGCTTTCTAATAAATATTTTGCAGCATAAGGACTATTTTCGCGTTCCGCCATTACTTTGCAATTTCTTGAGTGCGCTTTTTTTTAATTCATATTTTAGGAACTAAAATAACCATTTCTTATAAAAAAGTTTGGTGATTAGTTTACAAAAAAAAATTCGCAAAAAAAAATTTGCAAAAAGGAAAATGTTTGTATCAGTATATTCGTTTGCAGAATGTAAATCTCTGAATAAGACTCTTAACAAATATTTTGTACCATAAAGACTTTTTTCGCGTTCCGCTATTATTTTGCAATTTTTTAAGTGCGGTTATTAAAAAAGATCAGATCTGGCCAGATCTCAGTAGATCTTACCAGATCTAGGCATATCTGGCCAGATCTTAGTAGATCTTACCAGATCTAATTAGATCTCAAAATTGGAGACAAATTTGAGATGTGGTCAGATCTAGATATATCTGGCGCAATTGTCCAGATCACTTTAGATTTGAACAGATTTGGCACTAGATCTCATCAGATCTTGCCATAAAGTATTATCACATATGCCATATCTGATAATAATTGATGAGATCTAATTAGATTCAATCATATCTATTTAGATCCAAAAAGATCTGATCAGATCTAAACTTTTTTACGCGGGAATACCAATTTCATGCTTATTTTGATATTTCCAGATAAAACTATATTTATAGAAATGTAGTAATTCACATATTTATTTAATTTTTTACTATTAACATTACATTTGTTTTTATTTACGAAATTAAGAAATTAAAAGAATTGACGTGTTTTTAAATATTGTAACATTCCTTGAACATTTGCATTAACATGTGCTTCTGAACTTTGTTGAAAGTTTATAATTGCATTAGGAATACTGACATTACCTCCCATATGTTGTGATTGGGAGTTATATCCTGGTTGTTGTTGCTGAGCCAATTGGTGCAAAAACACCTCTTGCTGCTGTGGTTGTGAGTGAAGTGTTTGCTGCGGAAAAAAGAATTGTCGAAACGAAAGAATTGCTGAATCCATTGCAGTTCAATCATTCCTAGTGAAACCTTCTTGTTTACATCATTTTGCAATGGATTAGATTTCACTTGATGAACTTGCTGAACATTAATTTGTTGTTGAAAGTTTCCTAATTGTGTACATACTCCATGCATTGTTTGAATTTTGTAACTGTTGCTGTTGAATAGGTTGATAGTTTGAACCACTATAATTACCCGATAAATTCATAAACGGCATAAATTTACTATGGTTTTGTAGTCTGGGAGAGGTTCCATAACCGTCCAAATTATTTAGATGGTTAAATCCTGATGAAGGCATGCTTGCACGTGCATGTAATTCATCATCTGTTGTTGATGCAGCTGCTGATTATTTATTTACTTGTTTGTGTGTTATAAGTTTTCAAAGAATTGCTGTGCTAATATATTGCTGCTCCTCTTCGTTTTCAATTAGTTCAGCTTACGCCTTTTGAGTTTCAATAAACGGATCAAATCCTAAATCATCGTCAGCATTCAATTTTGGTATGAAGTGATTTAGCTGGGTTTGTACGGAACTATGGCTGTGAGGCTGTTGTTGCTGATGATGGCAAATCATTTGATCTGTTTTAACAAGCACTTTTTGTTTTTGGTGCTGCTGTTGTGATGACAATATATACTGTTCCACTAACTGAGATTTCAGACGGTTGCTATCTAATAATGTCATCATATGTAAATTTTCGTTAACAGCACCGTTAATGTTGCTTCACCCTTTTTGTACACAATGCTGTTGCAGCTTTTGTTGCTGCTTTTTTTTGTGAAAATCGAAAAATGCACCGATTTAGCTTTTTTTATTTAAATTTTTTTTAATTTTTACAATTTAAAATGGCAGAGTATTTATTACTATTACAAGTTAGTATATATTCCAACTTTGTGCGTAAAAATTTTATTTAACAAAAGAATAGTAATTTTAGGCATAATGTGTTTATTTATAAACACTTTGTCTAAAAATACTTTGTGTGTATATTATTGTGTATGGAAGTATGTACAAAAAAGTTTGCGCATTTTTTGTTTATATTTACCGAATTTTCGTAAAATTAAACAAAACTTTACCCATTTTATAGTTGTAAATTTACAAACATTTTTTAGAGTGTATGTAAATTTTTATCAAAAAAATTTCTAAGTTGTTTTAGATATAACTTTATATGATAAATTATCAAAAATATTTTTTAAGTCATTTTAGATAAAATTTTATATAATTCAGATTCCAAAACTTTTTCTAAGTTATTTTATATATACACAGAAAAAACAGTAGGCACCAACAATGGAAATTTCTTTTAAATTGAAATTTTATTCCCAACAATTTTTTTGTTTAAAATATTTGTAACTCGTTTGTAAATTGTTATCATTCATATAAAAATTGTTTAACCCATATTATACTAGCGTCGTCATATGCCGATATCAAAAGGCGTCTTTTTAAATCAGCATAATAACGTTACAAGAAGAGATTGAAAGAGATCTATTAAGTTTTTTGCAAACAAAAATTGTCAAATATTCATTCTGCGTTTATTTCATCCAATTTTGTTTTTGTTCTGGTTACAGTGAATGGCCAAAGATCACGCAAATTCCAAAACTTTAAAAATTGTGTTAAAGGAAATAAGTATGCTAAAATCCCAAACGTATTTTGCAAATTGTGAAAAATAATCTGTTGGAGGCATGTCCCTATCCGGCTTCATTTTTCCCAAAGAAAATCGTCAGGGGACGATGTTCTTAGAATTTCTGGAAATATTTGTTAAGTTAAATTACAAACTCAATGATGTAAATAATAAACATTTGTTTTATTATTTGCAAATAAAGATTTGTTGTTTATTTGAATTATTAATATTATTAGTTCTAAACACTTGTTTCAATATAGAGATCACAATGAACAATAATCACAAAAACTAATAATAAGGATACCATGTATGTGTATGCACGAAGTCATAACTAAAAGAAAACAATAATAATAGACAGTGTTGGAACAAATAGTAGGACACACACAGTAGTATATAGGTGAATGATATCCTTCTCATCCCTCTTCTTCGACAATTTATTGACAATACTGGAGACGTTGTGGTTGAACTTTGGCTCTGGACGATCTTCTAAGAACTGGTGATGTGTTATGTTCCATATTTTCTGATTGACTAAGATTAGCACTTATAGATTGACTGGAATCAGCATTCATTGAAACATTTGAACCGATATGTTCGGTTTCAGGTACTTCTTCAGGTGATGGGGTGATTTTGGCTTGAGTTGGACGAATATTCATTGAATTCCTACGGTAACATTTACCATTATCATCTTCTATTACGTAGGATCGAGGATGTATTTGAGATTTAATTATTGCTGGTGTCCAACAGCTCTGAGTGTTTATACGAGTGACCACAGTATCCCCTTCATTGAACTTATGAGGTGAATTTTTAGCCCCACGATCAGCATATATGTTTTGTTTTTCTCTTTTAGCCTTAAGACGTTCACTAATTTTAATATGTTCTGATGTTACTAATTTTTCTTTTGTTGTTGGCAGCATTCCTCTGATTTCGTGGCCAAATAGACGTTGCGATGGAGAGCCTAAATTTCCTCTTGGAGTATTCATGTAGTTTAAGAGTCCCAAATAATAATCACTGTTGTCATAGGTAGATTTTTTAAGAATATTTTTTGCTATTTGGACTACTTTTTCTGCTAAACCGTTGCCACTGGGGTGATATGGTGAACTTGTGCGGTGATTAAATTTCCAGTTTGATGAAAATAGTTTAAATTCATTGCTTGAAAATTGTGGGCCATTATTAGATTCTAAAGTAAGCGGTGGTCCAAAGGTGGAAAAAATTTCTTTTAGAAATAAAATTACGTTTTTCGTTGTTGTTTCCGTCAGTTTTTTAAAATTAAGGTAGCCAGAGTAACTATCAATGAAAACGATGTAGTTGTTATTGTTAAAATGAAATAAATATGTGGCACCAATGTCGAAACCGTGATTTGGAATTTCTTTTTCGCCAATTTTTAATTTTGTATTATTACGTTGATGCACTTGACAAGCAGCACAATTTTTTATATAGTCAAAAATATCTTGACTCATTCTTGGCCAAAAAACTGATTCTCTAGCCATTCTGACACATTTTGCATAACTGAAATGTCCATTGTGTATGTATTTTAAAAAGCTTGTTCTCAAACTAAGGGGTACTAGAACTTTTGAAGCCTTGAAAATTATGCCATCATCGTTAACCGAAAGTTCGTCTCTAAAATGCCAATATTGCTTAATTTCAATGGGTAATTTGTCTTTTGAATTTGGCCATCCTTCTCGAATAAATTTGATGAGAATTTGACAAGAACTATCAGTTTTTGTAAGATTTTTTAAATTTTCAAATTCTTTATCAGACATAGATAGCACCAATTGGACTTCCAAATTTTCTTCCTCATCTGTACTGATTTTATTTTTACAATCACGACTCAAAGGATCAGCTAAATACATTTTTTCGCCAGGTTTGTATATAACATTTGGATTATAGGTAAGTAAACTTAGTCTTATTTTTTGTAGTCTTGTAGGTGATGAGTGTAACGGCTTTTTGAAAATCGATTCTAAGGGTTTATGATCAGATTCTACAGTTAATTGCTTACCCCAAACGTATTGATGGAATTTCTCGCAACCAAACTTAACAGCTAATGCCTCTTTTTCTAGTTGGGAATATCTCTGTTGACAATCTGTCAAAGATTTAGAAGCATACGCAACTGGGTGATCATCTTGTAGCAAAACTGCTCCCATTGCATACGAACTGGCATCAACTTGCAACTTAACCTCTTTGTTGACGTCGTAGAGTTTAAGTACTGGTGGTTGGCTTATAATTTCTTTTAGTTTCTCAAAAGAATCTTGTTGAATTGAATCCCAATGAAAAGCATTTCATTTTTCAAGCAAAGCTCTCAACGGTGCTGTGATCTGAGAAAAATTTTGGATGAATTTACTAAGATCAGAGACCCAAAATAACTGTTATATTTCTAAAAAAGTCACCACCCAAATTTATTTAATTATAATATTTTAATAATGCACTATATTTTATAAATCATATTGCACAAAAAAATCACAAAGTTTGGCAAAGATTTTAATTTTTTCAATTTTTATATTTCACTCTATAAATTTCTGTTGTTTTTTGATTTTTATTTTAAAACTTTTTATAAAAGTTACAGAATGATTTTTTTGAAAAAATTAAGCAGTAACTTTTTTATTTGATAATAAAATAAAAATTAAAAATTGACCTAAATTGAATGCCGGAAGCTGCTGGAATATACATATTTACTCACTTTAAATCACTGTTCAATCTTTTATTAACACTAGTTGACATCATCAGGATATTATAATTGGTGAAGTCATTGGTTCTACGGCTTTTGATTTATACTCTTAATTGTTATTTTTTGATAAAGAAAAAAAAATTACAAAATAACTTTTATTATTTTTGAAAAAATAAAAATCGTGTTTGGATTGTTTTTGTTTGAATTAAAAATATAAATCAAACAGAGCAAATAAACTGAAAACTAAAAATACTCAAACAAGAAATAATTGTAAAACAATCACTTTTTTGAATAAAAGTTATAACTGTTACGTCCCTGACTAAGATATGTGAATTTACAAAGAACTCTTTGTAGTTCTTTACGAGTTTTAGGTGGTTGGAGTCTATTAACTGCATCGATTTTTTCTGGATCTGGATACATTCCGCTGTCGCTAATAATATGTCCCAGGAATTTAACCTTGTTTCGTTCAAATTCGCATTTATCTTTTTTTAATTTCATCCCACTTTTTTCAATAATTTTAATTACCTCTGCCGTAGTACTACGCAGATCTTCCAAAGTATTTGAATGTATTAAAATATCATCAATAGCTACTTTTACATTTGGCAAATTTGAAAAAAGCTGTTGCATTACACTTTGAAACACTTCTGGCGCTGATGATATACCAAATGGCAATCTTTTGCAGGAATATCTCCCCCACGGTGTTGAAAAGGTAAGTATTTTTTTTTTGTGCGATCAGAGACTGGGATTTGCCAGAAGCCTCTTTTGCAATCTAAAATTGTAAAAAATTTAGCACGTCTAAGTTGGGCTGAAATTTCTTCCAGTGTATTCATTGGAAAATGACGACTCTTTAAGTTTTTATTAACACTTGTAGGATCCATACAAATTCTTATTTTGTTGTTTTTACGTACCACCACCATCGGAGAAACAGCCGGAGTTGGTTCATTAGTTGGTTCGATGACGTCCATTTTTACCATTTTATCAATTTCTTTTTTCACGTCATCTCTAATTTTAAAAGCCACACGTCTTGCTGGGCATATTTCGAATTTAGGGTTTTCAATCAGGTCAATATCGTAAATAAAATTTTTCAAGCATCCAAGGCCATCAAACAGAGTATCTTTTACTTTTAGTTGTTGGACTCTTTTAATAAAGTTGAGTTTTTCACAGGTGTCACCCCCAAAAATTGGCTTGACATTTTCATTTACAATTTTAAAATTGATTTTGCAAGGTTTTTCTGCTATTTCACAATTTAACAATATTTAGCCCAAAACTTTCAATTTATGATTACCAAATGATACCAAACGTTTGACATTACAGGGATGTATTGTTGTCAGAATCTTAAAATAATTGATTTGATCAACAATTTTTTTTGGTAAAACGTTGCACTCAGCACCAGTATCAAGTTTAATTTTGTATTTTTTATCACCAATCTTTAAAATTTCTGTAAATTTATCTTCTTTTTTATCAGAATATTGTGATACACAACCAATAAACAATTCGGGATCACTGTCTTCACTTAGCTCCTCACAACAAGCAACATTACTGTTTTTATATAACTTCTTATTTAGATTTCTTTTACACATACTTTCATAGTGATTTTTCTGTTTGCAGTTTTTACAAATATGACAAAATGCTGGACAACTGCGTATGGCATGATTTTTTCCACAATTACGGCAATCAAATGTATGGTTCTCCAAAGTTTTGGATTTTTCATATTTTTTCTTTACTAAATTTATATTTTTTTCATTTTCGTTGTGTATTTCAGCAGTTTGCTTTTGTGCCAATTCTGTTGCTTGACAAATTTGGAGGGCTTTTTGTAAGGTTATGTCTTCTGACAATAATTTGGTGCGAAGCGTATCACATTTTATTCCCAAAATTAATTGATCACGTAAAAGACTATCCGTTAATTGGTGAAACTCACAGTTTTGTGCTTGCAGTCTTAGTCGTGTTATGTACTCATCAATAGTTTCGCCCTCATTCTGAACAATTTTATGAAATTTATACCTTTCAAATGTAATGTTCAATTTCGGTGTGAAATATTTTTCAAATTTTCCTTTTACTTGGGCCAATGTTTCTTTAGATGTTGCTGGCAATGAATTGTAAATTTGTATTGCAGAATACCCAATAGCTGACATGAAGGTTGCAAATTGTATATTTTCAGGTTTTTCGGTTAACCCAGTTGCCACTTCGAAATATTCATATTGCTGCTTCCATAGTTTCCACTCCTTTGCCATATCTTGATCGTGTTCAATTACCAATGGCTTCGGAGGTCTTAAAAAATTGCAAGTATCCGCCATTTTTAGAAAACCTTTAGTTTATGCAAAATTCGTTTGCTCACTTTTTTTTCTTTTTTCTTATTAGATTTTATTTAAAATTTTATTTTCGTTATAATTTACGACGGGTTTCGGCACCATGTAAATAATAAACATTTGTTTTATTATTTGCAAATAAAGATTTGTTGTTTATTTGAATTATTAATATTATTAGTTCTAAACACTTGTTTCAACATAGAGATCACAATGAACAATAATCACAAAAACTAATAATAAGGATACCATGTATGTGTATGCACGAAGTCATAACTAAAAGAAAACAATAATAATATACAGAATGAGAATTGTAATTTCTTTCAATAAACAAGAAAAAAGCTAAATTTGTTACATTTATATATGGGTGATATGAAAAAATGTGATAAAAACATTTGAGTTATATATTTTTATATATGTATATCAGCGCATTGTCACCTGTTTTACAAAATTTATAACAATCTGACCAATTTTTGGTTAATAGATGAAATTTGTGACTAATTTTATAGGCCAAATGTAAACTCCGTAACCAGTAACTCATGAGGTTTTGCAAATTCAATAGCTTATATTTTAATAACCAATGAAGATAAACACTAACTGTAAAAATTTATATGAAGAGGAAAAGTTACGCTTTTAACAAAAATTAATATATTTTACAAACTTTTTCGCATATATCGACTTCAACTCTGTAACGATTTTTCGTTATAATTTTTGATAAAAATGCATATACCAGAATTTTGGAGTTATCTATTAATTAAATTGCAAAAAGTATAATGTCATTTATACTCAAATGATCGTTAGATTGTAAATAATCATCTAAGTAGTATAACAGACTTGAACTTTTTCTACAGGATGTAACATTCGCGAGATTAAAAAGATGTCTTTAATAAGATTTGAAAAAATGTTGTAAACTCCGTTCCTAATTTTTACACCAAACTATTTAACGAGTGAGAAAAACAATGGCATATCTGGATTCACCTTGTAGGCATCATACGATTTTGTTTCGGAAATTAAATTCTGACAAAGCGTTTCTGAAAGAAAACGGAAAAAGTAACCAAATGTAAACTCCGTAACCAAAATTGTTTGCATCAGCGTGCATTCAAAAGAATGTAGGTAGATGTTTTAAATATTTTAAAATAACCATAAACAGGGGTGATTCAACTAATATTTATGCGTCAAAAGTTGATTCAACTAATAATTTTGCGTCAAATCAATAAAAGTTATCAGTTTTTTACTCTAAACTGCTGGAGCGAAAAACGATTGATTTTGCATTTCATTGGTGTGGAATCGATATCTTGAGCCATTACTAATATTAGTTTGACAAATTAAATTTGTTTCACACAATTTAAGAATTTTTTGATCGCGAAATGTTATGTTTTTAATATATTATTTTGTAACTTCGTAACCGCTGATTGGATTTTAAAAAAATTTATATTTTTGAAAAACATTAAAAGAACCAAAAATACAAAATTTAAAAAAAAAACAAAAAAAAAATTTTCGCGGAAGAATTGTATTTTTATTCACGGAACCGCCAATTTGATAAACACGTATCGTATATTATTGAAAAGCATGTTGAAAACCCAAACACGAAAAACTAATAAATTAAAGAAAATTCGTTCACAATTATTTTTTTTGTTATATCTTTTGCTTGTGGAAATGTAAACTCCGTTACCACAAAAAAGATTAAAATTGTGCAAAAAAGTTATTGTGACAACTTGTGGAAGAGTATTTTTGCAATTAGGTTTATAATGACTAAACTTACTGATTCCATTATTAAATATTAACACTTTTTGCTTCTCACAAATTTGGCCCAAAAACTTATCACATTTTTTGATTTCACATATATTTTGTTTAGTTTTTTTAACAGCCAACTAAATTTGCTTAATATTGGGAAAACTACAATGAACTCATAGCGATTTGGAAAAATTTTATAATAAAATTCATTTGGGTGTCGTCATATGATGACGTTAGAAGAATATATGTACAAAGAGTTCAAAATTTTAATTTGTATTTATTTTTAATATAGTAAGTTAGTCCAACCTTGACAAGATTTGAAGCTTCGTACCGCACCTCCGAATTGGATCTACCAAGATCAGCGCAAAAATAGCCTATAACCTCCCGTAGTAAACACTTTACGTTATGACCGAATGGATCAGAAGGAACCAAAAATGATAAGCAAAACCAATCTGCAGGCCAGGATATCATATCGGTTGTTCGAACAGAGTGTTCCAAATGTGATGTTGGATTGTGTGTATCTTGTTTTAATATATATCACTTACGAGAATTATAATTTATATATAACTTTTTATTTTATACCGCTATTTAATGAAATAATGTTAGTTTCTTTAAGAATTTAAAATATATTTTAATTTGTTCTGGAAAGTAGGTCTTATTTTCTATACCTTTAATTGAAAAAAGCAGTTTTTAACAAATGATTCTTTTATTGTTAAAATTTTTTTTTTGTAACAATTGTACACATATTCAGTTTCGTGTTCCTAGGGATCTGAGTAGTAAATCACGTCAGTTTCAAACACGTGGATCAATTATTTCTTAATTCAGGAGAATATGTGTTAAAAACAAAAATTCAAAGTTATAAAAAAAATTTCCTTTTTTTTGGATTTACAAATTTCTTTGTTGGTGCCTTTTTAAAAAGTTTTTTTTTTGTATTTACAAATTTGGTATGAGAAAGATGTTTAAAAATTTAATTAGAATTTTGTAAATTCTTTCTGTGTAAGTTTACATAAATCTTAATTTAAAATATTTTCTTAGTCAATTTTTTATAAAAATTTATATTATTTAGAGTCTTCGCCTAGCCGGATTAAGCAAGACGTGTTTCGCAATGTCGTCTGTTACAAAAATTATTTGTGCTAAATATTTTAATACTATTAAAAACTGGTTTACACTATAAGATTTTCGGAAAGATTTTGCAACCTTGCCTATATGTTTTGCATGTGTACTATAGTAAAACCATCCTTTAAAAAGACAATCTAGTAAAGTACAACATTTGTCGTTTAAATTATCACACAGTGTGTGCTAATATTAATAATGATTTAAAGTTAATGATCATTGAACTTGCAAAAAAAGTGAATCTAAATAATGAGGATATAAATTGTAAAAATTGGTGTTAATCCACAACCACAAGTGGAAACATAAACTTGATAAATACGTCTCATATTACACTGATCGACAAGGTTTTTGCCACACGAATTCTGTATGGTAATTATTACTTTGCTAGATACCCTCATGGCAAGACCCAAATTATTTTGTTTCTGTCACCCATAAATTTGTTGTGACATCCACTTATGATTTTACCGTATTTTGCGAAAATACTTCTGAACGTACGGTCGAATTGCATCAAATTTTCATTTAAAATGGTGTTAAATTATGAGTTTAGCATACATAAGCTAATCGTTTTTAGTTTCTCAACATGCAAAGGAAGTGTATCGATCATCCTAACAGCTTTTGCTACGTATGTGGTGAACAAAATTTCAAAAGTCAGAACTGGTAAAGCAGTGCTATCTTGATTATTTTGGCTGCCCTTAGGCTTATCAAGAGAATAACTGGGAACCTTATCATAAAAATGTTAACACACATTATTGCCTATAACTTTGGTTTAAAGCTTCTCATATTTTTTTTTCGGCAATTTATATTTTAAAAATATGTCAGTTAATAAATTAATTTACATCATGAGTTTTAATTTGCAATTTTTTACCAAATGGACGATGAAAGAAAAACGCTTTCAAAAATAATTAAATATTTTCAACAAAACCAAACATGGTCATAAAACAAAATTGCCAAAGAGACTAATGTATGCCGCCAAACAGTTTCAAATGTGGTAAACATGTATCTGGAACACCTAACAATTGAAAGGAAGCCGGGAACAGGAACAACGACTGGTTATCGTAACATTGGTAAGGCATATAAAGTTAAAAGCATCCTTAAGAGAGCTCCTAACACATCTGGCAGAAAAACAGCTCGGTTAGGCCAATGCTCGGACTTTTTTCTACGTAAAGTAAAACGTAAGGTAGGACTAAAGTCCTACAAAGTTCAAAAAGTTACCGATAGAAACGCTTTTAAAAATTTGGAGGCCAAAACCAGAGCTCGAAAATTTAAATCAAATTTTATACAAAAATACAACTGTTGTGTAATGGACGACGAAACTTATGTCCTGGCTGATTTTTCGCAGCTCCCTGGTCAAGAATTTTATGTTTCCGATGTTCGAGGAAATGTTGCGGAAAAACTTAGGTCGAAAAATCAAACGAAATTCCCTAAAAAATTCCTAGTATGGCAAGCCATATATAGCTGCGGCCAAAGAAGCCAGTCATTTGTGACATCTGGCTCTATAAACAGCGAAATTTATATCAAGAAGTGTTTCCCGAAGGGACTTCTTCCATTTTTGAGTCAGAACAACGTATCCACTTACTTTTAGCCGGATTTAGCATATTGTCACTACAGCAAGCGCTGGAGTGGTATAATGGTAATAATGTGGTTTTTGTACCAAGAGAGGCAAATCCACCAAACTGCCAGGAGCTCAGGCCAGTGGAGAGATATTGGGCTCTAGTTAAAAGAGAATTAAAGTGCGCAAAAAAGGTCTCTCAGGACACGCAAGATTTTAAATGTAGATGGACCACCTGCTCTAAAAAGGTGACAGAAACTACCATAAAAGCCTTAATGGGAGGGTTTCTGGAAAAAGTGGATAACTTTGTTCGTAGTAGTTAGAATTTCATCTGGTTTTTTTCTTTGATTTTGTATTAAATTTCATTTAATAAAAATTTGGTTTGAAGTCTTAAAATTCAGTGGTTTGTTTTTTATTTAACTTTATGTATGTTAACATTTTTATGATCTCACTCCTTATATTGTGGGCGCTGTGGTGTAATGGTTAGCGCGTTGGACTGTTACACCTGAGGTTGCGGGTTCGAGCCCCAACCAAGGCAACTTCAATTTATGAAAAATAGTAATATATATGAGTTTTTCTATCCCTCATACATATCGCAGCGTCCTCCTTCGGTGTTCCCATAGCACTTAACCCCACCGAAGTAAAATAATATAACAGGGCTATGAACTAAAAAGCTTCAACAAAGTTCGCCAACTCACCATCAGATGGCGCGCTGTTCTAAAATTCAACATCTCGCGCAATTACAGTGTTGCCATATTTGAAGCCCTTCATCTTTCACCACCTTTCACTTCTTCTCTATCCCCTTTCCAAAGAAAGCAACACGTTAATTAATAGGAAAAATTTCCTGAGTGTTGCTTCTCTTAAAAAAAAAAAAAAATATGTGCTGTCTAATATCTGATTGCTACTTTTGCCTGACTGATATAAATGGGGTAAATGTGCAGTCGAAACATACTATGAAATATGCAAATATTCATTCTGCAAAACGACCACTTCCTCATAGTACTGATTTACCTATACCTGCAATGCCAAATCAGACAAAAGACACCGTAAATGAGGCCATCGATTTCTAGAAAAAAATATATAATATATAATACAAAATATATACAGTATAATATATTTTAATTGAATCTATGGGCTGACTTAAAAGTCATTGCTTTACTTCTCAAATTGCGGCTGGGTTTTACAAAGTCTTGTTGTTTTTATGTGAGTGGGACAGTAGAAATCGAAACAAAAGACTGACCAAAGCACGAACGCCTCACTCATGGGAAAAAAAATGTTTTACATACCCTCTTGTCAAACCCACCAGAATATTTTTACCGCCACTTCATACAAAACTAGGTTTAATGAACAATTTTGTCAAAGCCATGGATCGTAACGGTTCAGGTTTTATCTACTTGAAACAAAAGTTTACTAAAGTTAGTGGTGCTAAAATAAAGGAAGGATTTTTCATCGGACCTCAGATTACCAAATTGTTCGAGGATAACATATTCGAAGAAAAGTTCGTTAGAGAAATCTGTTAGAGAAATGTGCTTGAAAAATTTTTTGGACAACCATAAAGCAAGTAAAAGTAAAAAGATCTGATAGGAGAACTACTTTCGAGTTGTAATATGTCACTTAAAATGCACTTTTTATACTCCCACCTCGACTTCTTTCCTGAGAACCTAGGAGCCGTTAGCGATGAACATGGAGAAAGGTTTCATAAGAATATTCCCGGCGTGGAAAACCGATACCAGGGCAAACGGAATTCTCATATGTTGGCAAATTTTTCTTGGGCGCTTGCAAGAGACCAGCGTCATGTCAAATACTGCAGAAAATCATAACTTTTAGTTTTAAAAAACATATTTTCAGGTTTAATTGTAAATAAAGTCTTACCCCTAAATTCATAAACGCTTTGTAAAATTATAGGAGGTTTATTGAACAAATTTTTTATGAAAATGACGTTTTGTAAACCTGCTATAACTTTACAAAGCATTTATGAATTGAGGGGTCAGTATTTTTATGAAATATAAAGTTCCTGTCACAAAAAAAATGGGTGTCAAATTTTTTCTGCACATGTTTTCCACCTTAAAAAGTTAAAGTAAAATAAAAGATGCCAAAGAAGTTCATGTGACAAATTAAAAAAAGTTCATTTTTGTCAATCAGTGTTATTGATCAACAATCTCAAAAAAATTATGTTTCATTGTCTAATATTCCTGATGCTCTTCAAGATAATGACATCAATGCAATAACTACACTCAAAATAGTTTGTAGTTTAAATTAACTGAAAATGTAATTTAAAATAAATGAAAAATCACTTGAAAACCGGTCTACTGACTTTTCATTTAAATCAAAAGAACTTTTCATTTATTTTTAAATGTTAATAAATAAACTACAAAATCCTTAAAAAATAATGATTTTTCATTTATTTCGTTTTTTTAAATTCCAAAAAATTAACTACAAAATCCGTAAAAATAAATGATATTTAATTTATTTAATTTTTTTAACTGACCTAGAAATTGAAAAGGAATTCTTTTTTTAAAAAAACATTTTAAATGAAAATATTAACTGTAACAGAAAATCCGTATTTATATGTAATTTATTTTTTAAATAAACGACAAAAACAGGTAAAAAATATATTTCTTTGTATTTTAACTGAATAATTATTTAAAAATAAATGTACGGATAACTTTTTAAATAAACTACAGTCAGTTACTGTAATAATATTTTCAGTGTATTGCTGAAATACAGAACTTCGATTTACAAATTTTTCTACTAACTAATTTTTTGAGTTAAGAGCTCTGTTTCTTTACTTTTTGGATAAAGTTCGGTAAAATGAGAGTTAACAAGAAATACTCTCCCGAAATAACAAAAATACACAAAAGTAAACGAACGCGAAAAACCATATTTGAAGCCCGAAAAACAAATGCCAATAGATTTGTGCAGTTCGTTTTGGTGAGCGCTCTTTCTAGCTCTTGTTCAATTTGTTGTAAAAATCTAGATAGCTTTTCTAGTTAAACCCCTTTTTAAATCAAAAATTTAATAAAAATTTCCTTTTTAGGCATTTCTATTTACAAAAAGGAATACATAGTTTATTAAATTTGAAAAGATCTTAATATTAAACAAAAGCTTCGATTTATTTACATATTTAACTCTTTAACATATTTAAACAAGCGTCTTCACAAAATTGTCGGTAATTTTATGGAGTTGTAAAATCACCGATAGGCTTTTGCAACTATTATACTAATTTTTGTAAATGATAAACATATTTTCTGAATGAATGAAATGATCGATTGAACTAAAAGAGCTATTAGTTGTGAACTAGGTCTTTGGTTCAAATCAGTGAAGAGTTCAATTGAACTAGTTGCACCCATCTGATGATATAACAGCTGATTAAAACAATTTACCCAAATTTACACGAAAAAAAAGTCTGGGCTTTCTCGTGCAAGAAGAACAAGAATATTACTCTCTCATGATCCCGCGGGATCCCAATATTGAGTACCCGAACACAGCTAAGTTTGCGACTTGCATATGTACAATCAAGTTTGTAGTTTAAATTAATTGAAAATGTAATTTAAAATAAATGAAAAGTCACTTGAAAACCGGTCTACTAACTTTTCATTTAAATCAAAAGAATTTTTCATTTATTTTTAAATGTTAAAAAATTAACTACAAAATCCTTAAAATAATAATGATTTTTCATTTATTTCGTTTTTTCAACTTTCAAAAAATTAACTATTAAATCCGTAAGAATAAATGATATTTAATTTATTTCGTTTTTATAACTGACCTAGAAATCTAAAAGGGTTTCTTTATTTAACAAAACATTTTAAAATGAAAATATTAACTGTAACAGAAAACCCGTATTTGTGTGTAATTTGTTTTTTAAATAAAAGACAAAAACAGTTGAAAAATATATTTCTTTCCAATTTAACTGCATAATCATTTAAAAATAAATGTACGGATAACTTTTTAAATAAACTACAACAAACACCTATGAGAACGTAAACAGTTTTCACCTAGTACATTGTACAATTGATAATGAGTTGGGTACATTGATGGTAACCGAAACGATGCGGTTATCGGTAAGGGCAACGCTATTTTAGATTATTTCGGTAACGGTATTTTAAGGGTAACGCTATTTCATTTATTTCGGTATCGGTATTTTAAGGATAACGATTTTTTGTTATTTCGGTAACGGTATTTTAAGGATAACGGTTTTTTGATTATTTCGGTAACGGTATTTTAAGGTTAGCGATATCTCAATTATTTCGGTAACGGCATTTTAAGGATAACGATAGTTAGCTATTTCGAAAAATGTACTTAAAGTACGAAAAATACTCAATAACCACGTGCAATTACCAAAAACGGAAAATTAAAAATAACGGTAACGGTATTTTAGGGGTAACGGTATTTCATTTATTTCGGTAACGGTATTTTAAGGATATCGATATTTCATTTATTTCGGTATTTCGGTTATGATAACGGTATTTCGATATTTTAGGGGTAACGGTAGTCAGTTGAAAGGGTTTTGAATCGATAACGGTATTTTAGCGGTATTGCCTGCCAACCCTGGTTGGGTAACAACAACTTACTCTTCGGAAAATACTTGTGAAATATTTACAAACACTAAGTATGACAAACTTATTATGTTATACATAATAGAATGATGTTAGGTGACAAATATAATTTATATTTTTGGTAAGCTATTAACTCTGTTAAAAGCATTTTATGAAAATACATTTAAAATCTAATAAACCTTAAAAGTATCACGACTATTATAAATCAAATTGAAATCAATTAATTTAAAAAATTATCTACATATTTAAAATTCTACTAATGTTTTATGAAAAAAGAATAATGACATATGTATGTGTTCAGACTAGAGTTGTAAAATTTAGATACTTTTGAATACTCGATACAACTCAATAATTTTTAAGTATTGGCTCGATACTATTAAATAATTTCTATTTTTACATTCATACAAAAACTGGGTTTTACTTTCATACCATAAAACAAGGTATGAGTGTTTTTCGCTAATGTTTAAACAAGAACAACTCTGGAGGTGTTTAATATTTAGTAGTGTTGATTGGCTTACTGAGAAAGTGCAAAAAAGCTGCATTTGGCCATTAAGTGCACGACAATTATTGTATTAAAAGTAATATAAAACCACCTTTTAATAACAAGTGGGGAATCACAACTGTTATTCAATTTAGGTTTCGGTGCAAAATAACTAGGTTAAATTTACTGTTACATTTATAAGTTAGTTGTAAGTATTTCTTAGTTAAATTAAATATAAAAAGACGCAAAATAAATAAAATTTGGCCAGTCAATTAATATTGATTAATTAATTTAAGTTGTGATATGAATTAACAGGAGGTATTAAGTGGGCACTTTTAAGTATTGGGTACTCGAAAAGCAGTCTGTCTGTATTGAGTACTAAATAGCCAAACACTCAATAATTTTACAACTCTAGTAGACACATAAATCTATACATAAAACTCCTACACATGTAAAATGGTAATTTCATTGCCAAATTAATAATTTGTCAATGATACACAACACGAGTATCGTCTTATCTTTAAGGATACTTTGAATCTTGTGTACATATTTCAATACAACATTAATTTCCACTTCAATATCATGCTCTTGTGTATGAGTTTAGACTATTAAATCATATGCTTCAGATAAAACACAAAATTTGCACTTATACCATCATTTACACTTTCCTTTTTAATACGATTTTATTACACGGTATTTTATACCAGTTTGGGACAGTGCGCTGTTTTTAAATAACACTAATCAACACCTAAAAATGTCTATTCTAATGAGATAAAACACAGTACAACAAAATAAGAAATACCTAATACATTGGGGTTGCGACACATCATTTCTAATAGATTTTGGGACGCAGATCACGAATATGGCATTAGAATTAGAAAGTTAGCTACAGTCAAAAAAAAAAAAAAAGTAGGACACTATATAAAATAAAATGAACAACCATGTTATTTGACTTTCTTTTTAAAACAACATAAGCACATTGTACGTAAAATCAGAGACTATTAATTATAGAGATAGGAAAACAAAACTTACACTACTCACCGGTAGAGGGCGCTGAAATTAGTATGAGTTGAACCTATATTTTAAAACTCAAAAACTGTTGAAAACTGTTCAAAATAAGGAAAAAAACAACGCGGAATACATTCAAATAAAAAAATTTAAGATATCCGTTGGTTTTTTTGCTTTGTTGTTTGTTATTATTTCAATTTAAATAAAAAGAAAATTGTCAGTTTTTTAATAAAGTGCCATCTAGTGATAACGATTTTTTTATAACTAGTTTTTTATAATTTTATGCTATTCAACATCTTCTTTCGTTTTTTGTCTTTTATATTGATTACAGCTTGTTTCATTTTAATACATAATTTTTCCAACTTTTTTTTGTACACTGTATACCCAGCAAAAAAATTTGCATGTAATGCTTTACAAACTACTTCTTTCAATACTTCACAAGTATCCGTTAGTGTATTTTTCCTCCTTTTTTAGAAGTTATTCTGAAGAACTTCAAAAAATCACTTCTTTCATTGCTTCCAAAGTATCCGTTAGTATATTTTTACAGCTGTTATAGAATTGCTTCTGAACAACATCTAAAAAACCACGTAAGTATTGAGTACTTGCTCTAAAAGTGATCGTAAAAAGTGATTTTGGTATCATTTGGCATATCCAAACGGAGGGTCCCGGGTTCGATTCCCGGCGGGACCAATATTTTTTATTTTTTTTAATCTATTAATTTTTTTTTAAATATTTTTAATTAATTTGCTTAAATTCAATATTTTTTAAATTTTAAAAATATGTATATAAAAAAATGGTGAGAAATTGCTTTTTATGCACCTGTAAAAATAGTACTGAAAACAATATTGAATTGGTACTTGTTTAAAAAGTACTTTTATTGAAGAGAATATTGAACAATATCTCGCAGTAACAAAGTGGTGTTTTATGCCAATCAACTTTCATATCAAAGATTAGCTCAGCGATAGAGCGCTAAACTAGCAATCGTGAGGTCGCAAGTTCGATACCCGGTGTCGGCAATAAAAAAAATTAAGATTTTTTTTAACTTTTAATTGGTTCAACAAGCTTCCTTTGCACTCGTTCAAGAAGTACTGAAAAAATGTTCAAGTAGGAGTACTCCTCTCCTATGACAACTCAATGTTAAAATCATTAGTACCCAGTGTAGAAAAGCATTACCAGATATGTGGTTATGTAACTACATACTTGGTAATGGTAACTAGTTACTTTTGTTATTACATTTCTTATTACCTTTATATGGCGATGTCGCGAAAAATAATGAGTTGTCGATACACACCAGCATACGAAAAATCTAAAAATATATCGTTACCTATGTGCTTACCAGTACTGACAAAAATAATGAGTCTAAAAATAGATTTTCTAAAAAATAAATTATATAAAAAAAAATATTTTTTATTGTATTTTTTTTTAAATAAAATTTGCTGGTGCGGTAATCGAACCTGGGTCTACAGATTGCCAGTCAACAGCTCTACCATCTGAGATATATCGACATGTAATATTTAATAGATAAAAACACAATTGACCTGCTGCACACTCTTAAGCTTACACGCCAACATACAAAAAATCAAAAAATATGTGGTTACATATATCCTTACCAGTGTTTAAAAAATATTGAGTCTAAAAATACATTTCAAAAAATTTTCAAAAAAATATAAAAAATTATTTTCTATTTGAAATAATGATAAAAATAGGTCATTATCCGTAACTCATTATTATATGTTTTAAAATAATACAGAAGGTAAGTGGGTGTCATTACTGGTAGGCCAAAAAATAATGATATGTCATTACCGTTTCTACACTGGGTATTTATGGTAAAAAAGAAGAACATCTAGATCATCAATTGTATTGCTTTTTCTACTTCTTCGGCATCTCTTTTTTGCTGGGTAGTTTAAGAAATATTTTCGAACCAGTTTCTGCTGGTAAAATAAACTTTTTGGTAAACTTTTTGTACAATAAGAAAATGTAAAATTGAAAATCAGAACGATATTTCATGCGATATTCAAACAAATTGCACTTTTCGGTAGCTGCAATAATATTCACCATATGTGACCTTCTCCGAGAAAAGGGACCTAGTGTGTCAAAAAACTAGTTTGGACTTAAGAGTGCATTCCGGTACCTAAAAGGGTGTACACTAAGATGAAATGATAAAAATTTATTTACCCCATAAAAACGTACAAAACGAACTTGGGAAATGATGAAACTATGAAATTATGAAACTTTAAATGCGTTCTTCTCAAAACTTCATTTTCACACACTAGGTCCCTTTTCTCGGAGAAGGTCACATATATGTGTGTATATGTATGTGTTTAAAATTAATTGATTACATAATAAATATAATTGTTAAAAATTAATATAAAGTGTTGATTTAAGTTTTACTTTAGATAGGAAAAGCAATAAAAAGCATGTGATAATTCCAAGACTTGGCTACTGTTTATTCATTCCATGGTTGCCAAGTAATGACTAAAAAGCAATTTTTGCAATTTTTTTATTGCACTTTTATACAAATTTATTTACATATATATGGAAGATGCTAATATAAGTTGGTTAAGGACATATGAAGTTGTTTTAGATGAAAAAAATTTTAGTGCAATATGCACATTTGAATGATTTTTGTTTTCAGAATTTTATCACGGAAGTTATTATAGCATGATGCGGAGCACTTACATGGTAAGTTTAGTTAAATAAATATTTATAAAATGTTTCATCGGCCGAAGGAAGTTTTCATAATATTTAAGTTTTTCATAAATATGATGAAGCTTTTTCTTTGGGTGTATCTTCATTATTTAATCTAAAGTATACTACATATTTAGTCAACTTTTTTCTAATATTAATATTTAAATTACCTTGGTATGATACTAATTTTAATAAATAAATATATAAAATAATAAAATAAATAATAAATATAAATATATTATTACACTCACAATATTTTATACTTAAAAACAACATAAAATACATATAAAATTAATTGAAAACACAACTAAAAAATGGACTACTGATTTTTCATTATATTCAAAACATTTTGCTATTTATTTTCATAATAATAGATTCAGTTAATAACCGCAAAGTAAGATTGAAGCATAAGGTATTAAAAAGATTTCTTACTTTGGTCTAAGGACAAACTAGATTCCATAAGGATACCTTTAAAGGACATCACCTTAACTTGAAAACGAATGAACGGATTTTTCTGAAATTTGGTAAAGAGAATTGTTTGCCCATATCGCCTAAAGTAGGCGATGAAAATAAATGTTGTAGAAGAAGTTATTGTTTATATTTCGTGAGGAACACATGGTATAAATTTAGGGTGACCATTCGTACTGATTTGATCAGTACATGTACTGATTTTTGGTCACGTGTACTGATGAATAAGTCGTGTACTGATTTGTACTGATTTTTTAAATTTTTACTGATTGTACTGATTTTTGGCATTTAAAAAATTTTTTAGTAAATACAAGTAAAATAAGAACAGCAAAAATAAACCTGTTAAATTTACAGTTTTACTTTTTTTTTTTAGTAAATATTTCTGATAATTTAACATTATAGACTGCTATTTGCATTCAACTAAATTTAGCTTAAAAATAACAAAAAATTATAGATATAACAGTTTGTTTTTGCTATTTTTAGTATACTAATATTTAGAAAAATTTTCTGTAGATTTTATAATACAATTTGTCATTTTCAATTAACTAAAAGTTAACTTAAATATAACTAGAATTCTGCAAATTTAAAAGATTTATTTTTGCTGGTCTTATTTTACTAGTATTTAGCAAAAAAAAAACAGTTCTTTCTGGAGCATAATTTTTAACTAATTTTTAGTTGCTTTTTCTGCTATTTTTACAGATTTATTTCTACGAGTGTAATATTAACTAATTATTCCTTTAAAAAACTATTAAATCCAAGAAATTTTTCTCTTATAGCTAGAACTAATATCGAATTGTTTCTTAAATATTACTTAAGTAAGAATTTTTAAATAACATTTCTTATTTAAGAAATATTGAAGACAAAAATCAATATTAGTTCTGACTGTAAAACTGACCCTTAGATTCCAACAAATTATCTTCCTAGGAAACTAGAAGACATTTTCCCAATCAAAAACACAGGATTAACTGATATTTAAAAAAAAAATAATCATAGAACAAGAATTATAGACAGATTTTTTAAAATTCTGGGGTGGGCAAAAATCAGTCTAGGATGGGCAAATCCTAAGTCCGCCAATATTCATTGGTTATTAAAATATAACATATTAAAGTTAAAAAACCTTATGAGTTACTGGTTACGGAGTTTACATTTGGCCTATAAAATTGGTCACAAATTTTATGTATTAACGAAAAATTGGTCAGATTGTTATAAATTTTGTAAAACAGGTGAAAATGCGCTGATATATATATCGAAATATATAATTCAAATGCAATCCATGCATTAGAAATTAGCGGGTTACATGGTTTTTGTCACATTTTTTGATATCACACATAAGTAGTTTTTTCTATTTACTTTTTTATTTACAGCCAACATACCTGGGTACGCATAGAAAAATGTATGTAAAATGTTAGTCAGAAATGAAAAAAGAACACTTTACTAGAAAAATAAAAATGCCCTGCTAACAGTCCGTCTCCGATATACACAATTGCCTGCACTTGAACGTAAAAACCATACGTCAGTGTGGCAACATTTGTGAAAAAGGTTACAAAGAGGAGATAAGAAGATAAACAAAAAATTTAAAGTAGAATGTTTGTATGACTGTTTGATCACTTCTGAGAGTAAATTATCATATAGAGACAATCTGACTATAAAATATAAGCAATAATACAATTTAATGGAAAATCACTGATGGAGCCTGTCCATAAAAAAGGCAGAAACTAGATCTAGTCTGATTTGCAAATGAATAATGTGTCTATAACTTTGAAAAAATGTTTATTCTTCTTCCTAACCTCAAACCTACTTAACCAATTTTTGTTTTATTATAAATCATATTTATTTATTTAGTTGACATTATATTTATTTAATATTGTATGGAACAAAGGAAAAAATATTAAGTTTTATTAAAAAAGTGTATGTTGCGCATCTATCACGTTGAGTGCTATCTAATGAATGTAGAGTACAAACTGGCTTTTTGCATTCTCTGCAGGCTTTTCGTGTTGGTCTTTTATTGGGACATATGTAACAATTTCCCCTATGCTTTATTCTTCCAGAATTATCATGTTCTTCTCGAGCGCGTGTTGCAAGATTTTCAACAACGAATGTCAACTGTTGTAGGAACAACATTCTATGGTTTGTGGATGTTTTAAGATATGTAGATAACGAATGCTGCAATTCGGCTTGCACAAGGGTACGTCTTTCGTTTACAGTGCTCAATATTGACAAATGGTAATCTAACAGTAAAGTTGCAGCCAAATTAAAACTTGCAAAAAGTTATCACATACGATGTTGCGTGCTCTTCCACGAAACAGATTGCAATATAAATCTTTGACCAAACGTTCACCATCAAGTGGGATACTTTTCCCCTTTTTGCTCGTTCTGGTAGGAATTTCGGAACATTCCCTGTTAGCGGACGTCTATGCCGGAGGAGGAACCTACATGCCAAAATTTCAACTCCCTAGCTCCATCGATGAATGACTGAATTATTTTTTAAAGGTCTGGGTGGATTAAAGTTACTGAATGAAAAATTTGAAATGATTTCCTTGTGAAAAGCGTATCGCTACGAAACTAATGATATAAAAAAGTTAGGGAGATAAAGATATCTTCTAAAATTACTTTGGTAATTTTTCCAACATTCTGCTCATTAACACTTATTATTTGATTTCTATTGTATGACTTCAACAAATTCAGAAGGTAATCGTTTATCGGGACATCCTAATAAATACGTATACTTATGTAAATATGTGTGTATTTGGCATATCAGTGGCATATCTATCCAGCTCTACTTCTTTATTTAGAGTTTTAAAAATAGGGTTTCGTATAGATTTTTCTCTTAATATAAGTTTGGTGCGAGTTTTTTAATTATCGAGAGAACCGTGAGTAGCATAATTTCTCTAAAACGTATACACTCTTTAGTAATATGTAAATTATTTAATTACCCTGAAGGAAACCTGGGGGCAAGTGTCTCCAAGTCACCAGTTTTGTCGACTATTTTGGTGACTTCTTGGTGACATTGTCAACAAAGCGTCTACATTTTTTTTTTATTTGCTTTGACGAGAAGAAAAATGTATACACAACAAATAAAAGTTCTAATTCGCCGCCAAAGCGCTATTATTCATCGGCGGCATAATTTTTTTTATTAATCTAGTATTTTTTCAATTGTGCTATAATAAGTATGCAGTACATTAATCTTTATAAATTTAAAAATACATACAACATCCCATTTTTCATATTTTGTATTTCTTTTGTTGAAATGTACCTTATTTACATTTAATATTTAAAACGCCTGTTATGAATTCCTTAATTTTTATAATGCAATTTAATTTAATTTTTTTTTAAATACTATTTAAAAGGCTGAAATGTACCTATTTACTTTAAATATTTATGGTCTAATTCATAAACTTTTACAACAGTCTTATTGCAGGATTTTAAGCTAATTTGTGAAAAACAGTATTCATATTTGCTTAATGATGAAGAAAATAATAAAGGTTTATAGTTGGTACTCACAAACTTTAAACCTTTTATAAAGTTTGGAGTGAGGAAGCCACCATTTAATTGCTAATTATTTCATTTTCAGGCATGAAATGATTTATTAAAGCCATCCCATCCCTAGAATGTGTGGCTTCCAACAACTTGCATCCATCAAACTGAAAAAAACTACAACAATTGCGTAGCCAATGACCTTTTTCGAAAAAATTTCCAAAAAAATGTAAAAATAAAATTAAAAAGAAAAACAAAACAATAGTGATGTGTAGACTGTCAAAACATTATTCGAAATTCGATTACTTTTGTATGCTTTGAATAATATGTTCTAAAAAATTACTTTTTTACCCACATTTCCATTGATTTGCTTTATAAATAAAAAAAAATATTTTTAATGGCTTTTAAATTCATCTTAGCACATCATTAGTTCTCTAATTAAAGAAAATACATTTTCACTTCCGATTACCGAGTCAATCGTTTACTAAATTTGCACATCACTTACGACTTATTTCGGAGAAGAGAGAAAATAAACAGTAGTGTTGCCAGTATCAAATCGAAAAATTAATTTATAGTTAAAATGCGATTATGAATCAAGATTTCTAATAACTCTTTATTAAGCGAAATATGTACTTTAACTATAGCAAGCTTCAAATACCAAATAAATTTTGTTTATGAATTAGCACATTAATATTTAAAACGGATGTTATGCATCCTTAATTTTTTTAATAAAACATGAAATGTTAACAAAAGTTTCATTAACGACGTCTATTTCAGAAAAGTATGAAAAGTGTAGACTAGAATTACTAAAATGCACTAGTGAATCTCAGGTGACAATTCTACATATGGTCCCAAAAGAACCACCTACTCAATAGTGACAGTGTCAGTACTGATTCACTAGTGACATTTCCTACAGGGTGGTGACTGTGTCAACAGACGGTCAGTACAGATTCACTACTGACATTTACACCATAAAAGTACCAAAAGTGTAGACTAGAATTACTAAAATGCACTAGTGAATCTCTGGTGACAATGTCTACATATGGTCCCAAAAGAACCACCTACTCAATAGTGACAGTGTCAGTAGTAGATTTCCAATGACACGCACATGTTAAATGTCTATAGTAAAAAAGCATTGTCGGGGTATAATAAGTCACTAGTACTGGTGACAGTGTCAATAGTGAATCAGTACTGATTCACTAGTGACATTTCCTACAGGGTATTTTACCTAGTTATGAACCACAAACTTACAAATATAGTTTATATATCGTCACCTAAAATGCAATTGGGCGTAACAACACTTTTTATTTTTTCAGAGTAGAAGCAAAAAACGTTTTAGAATTAAAAATATTTCGGATAAAAAACCATAGATTATATAGATATCTCACTCTTCTTCTTCTTTTGTTAACAAACAAATTGTTGCCAGTATCAAATCGAAAAATTAATTTATAGTTAAAATGCGATTATGAATCAAGATTTCTAATAACTCTTTATTAAGCGAAATATGTACTTTAACTATAGCAAGCTTCAAATACCAAATAAATTTTGTTTATGAATTAGCACATTAATATTTAAAACGGATGTTATGCATCCTTAATTTTTTTAATAAAACATGAAATGTTAACAAAAGTTTCATTAACGACGTCTATTTCAGAAAAGTATGAAAAGTGTAGACTAGAATTACTAAAATGCACTAGTGAATCTCAGGTGACAATTCTACATATGGTCCCAAAAGAACCACCTACTCAATAGTGACAGTGTCAGTACTGATTCACTAGTGACATTTCCTACAGGGTGGTGACTGTGTCAACAGACGGTCAGTACAGATTCACTACTGACATTTACACCATAAAAGTACCAAAAGTGTAGACTAGAATTACTAAAATGCACTAGTGAATCTCTGGTGACAATGTCTACATATGGTCCCAAAAGAACCACCTACTCAATAGTGACAGTGTCAGTAGTAGATTTCCAATGACACGCACATGTTAAATGTCTATAGTAAAAAAGCATTGTCGGGGTATAATAAGTCACTAGTACTGGTGACAGTGTCAATAGTGAATCAGTACTGATTCACTAGTGACATTTCCTACAGGGTATTTTACCTAGTTATGAACCACAAACTTACAAATATAGTTTATATATCGTCACCTAAAATGCAATTGGGCGTAACAACACTTTTTATTTTTTCAGAGTAGAAGCAAAAAACGTTTTAGAATTAAAAATATTTCGGATAAAAAACCATAGATTATATAGATATCTCACTCTTCTTCTTCTTTTGTTAACAAACAAATTTTTACACATAAATTGAAATTTTTTTTGTATAGGTATACCACATATGCCTAACACATTCTCATGAGATACGTGCACTGACAGCAAACGTCAAAGAGTAAGAGATCTATGTAATCTATGTAAAAAACATATTTTTTCTCTCTTGCTTAAAACATGACTATAAATTTATTCCTATAATAAAAGTTTAAATTTTTGTAGGGAAATAATAATTTGTAGTACATCATAATAAATCTAAAACTCGATTTTGAATTTTTTTCTCTTTAAACCGTTTTGCATTTCAGGTGACGATATACTTCTGATGTGCATACATATTTATTAGACTGGTCAAAAAAAAAAAGTTGGAATTTTCAACCCTAAAGTTGTGGAGTGCTACCTTAGAGGTAGCACATCGCAATTGAAGTTTCGAGGTTGTACTTGTTCTATTATTTTTAATTAGGGATGTGCGATTAATCGATTAATCAAACTTCCTGATTAATCAAAATTCTGATTAATTAATTAATCGATTATTCAACAATTTTGATTAATCGAAAACGTGATTAATCGATTAATCAGTTATTTCGATTATTCAAAATAATGATTAATTGATTAATCATGATTTTGATTAATCAAATTTATGAATAATTGAATAATATATTGTTTTTCTCCGTTGAAGACGCCTTTTAACTCCAGTTCAATACAGACACATGAAACTTAAGAATGGACATTGGTCAAGTGAGACCAGTGAGCGAATATTCTGATTTCCTTTATTTGGAGGTATTTAAGGCATCGCCACAAAACAAAGTTGCTGTAATTTTTTTATTTTAAAGCATTTTTTCAATATTAAATAATAATTAATTAATAATTAAAATTATTAAAGTTCTGACTAATCAAAATTGAAATTATTCGATTAATCATAATTCTGATTAATCAAATTTTCAATTAATCAATTAATTGATTAATCAAAGTTCTGATTAATAATACTGTTTGATTAATCGATTAATCGCACATCCCTATTTTTAATTAATTAAAAATAATGGAAAAAATGAGAAAAATTAAATATAATTTTTACTATCGCGACACATCAAATGTAATATATTTTTAGGTGTACATTACGATTACGCGAAATTTGAAATTTTCATACAAAAAATGTTCAACTTTGATCAGGATGTTTTCTTATATTTACGACTATGACAATTTGTTTTTTGCATTAATATATATCCGTGGAATGTGCTATTATCTGAGATAGGGTTTTTGGTAGCAATAAAATTATAGCAAGCTAAATAATAGCGAAATATTAAAGTTAATTTGCAAAGATATCTGTTATCCTTTTTAAATTTAAATCAGTGTTATATATAATGAAGGCCCGTGGTAGGTAAATTGTAAAAGTATAAGAAATTGGATTTTTCGATAACACCGTTTACAGGTAATTAGGAAAATACCTCAAAAAACTTGAGTTTTTTTAAATTTTCAAAAACCGCGAATAATTCATAAAACATAAAATTTTTTTTAAATCTTGATTGCTGATTCATAATCTTCGTTAAAATAGAGATCAGATTTGAGAAATTTGCGCATATAAGGCAAAATCGAGTTGAATTTTTAATTACATCTTTTCGGAAAATTTGGAAATTTTAACTAAAATAAGATTTTTTTTGTATAATTTTTAAAAAAACCGCGAATTACTTAAAAGTTACTTCATTTTTTTAAGTTTTAATTTCAAATTCCTTTTGTGTACATTAATTAAGATCAGATTAAAAAAAAATGTTAGATAATAGCGTACATGTTAAGAAATAATTAAATTTAAAGTCAACCCTACTTTTTATATAAATTACTCTAGAGATAAATTACTAATTCTTAAAAGACAACTTTTTGTGCTACCTCTAAATGAAAGCGGATTTAGCTGAAGCTTGGCACAGAGAGTTTGTAGACATTAAGGAATAGGAGCAACATTGTGGAGATCGCGAATTCCAACTTTCATGTGTTTTTGGACCACTCTAATATGTATATATAAAATAATTAATTTGTAAAGAAATTAACAAAAATTTAACCAGCAACTTTGTAAACAGAACTTATAATACTTGTTTGTCGCTATTTTCCCTTTCTAAAACTCGATATTCAAAAAGTGCTTTTGGTGCGAATATTAATGGAGTTAGAAAATTATTCAGCAGATGTACAAGCTGCATCCCATCTAGTAGAAAAAAGTCCGTAAAAATTTTAGTTAAAACTACTAAAAATTACCATGCAGAAAACACTGCTGGCATTAGTAGATTATTTCTCCTAAGCTTTG
Source organism: Leucophora obtusa (assembly GCA_949987735.1). Classification (NCBI taxonomy): domain Eukaryota; kingdom Metazoa; phylum Arthropoda; class Insecta; order Diptera; family Anthomyiidae; genus Leucophora; species Leucophora obtusa. The sequence continues at coordinate 203,383,243 of OX465295.1, read as the reverse complement.
GTAAGATAAGAACAGCAAAAAAAAGTTGGACTTTGGGGACATCTTGGAAAGCTATGCTGCCATAAAAAATTTTAAAAAATCGCGATTTTAACGTATAGGCCGCTATAGATGAATACATTTTTTTGTTGAAATATATTTCTTTTAATTGCTTCTCTACTAAGCCATATCATTTATTGAGGTCGATTGTACATTCGGCGACTAAAATCGCTGAAATAGCAAAAAACCATAAAAACCTATATAAAACGCTAAGTAGGGGGTATAAATATCAAGATAAGCACATCGAATTTTATCGTAAATATGGCCACAGGTCCTGTGCTTACATTTTAACACAAAAAAATTCATATTAATTATCATTATATATATATATATATATATATATTAATTGAATTTGAAAAATTTTTTATATAAAAAACTGAATGGACAACCGCCAAACTTTAAAGACATTTAGCGAAAAGTCTGTACCATTGATCGAAAAATAAAGTAAGCCATTGTAATCAGCATGTCCGAAATATATAGAATTGATGGTCAGAGCTCTATTAATTTTTAAAAGTCAAGATTTTGTCATGCAGCGTAATTAACGGTCAAAACAAAAACAGGAATATTCTATATTGATCATCGTCAGTTATTAATATCCCATAAAAGCATGGATACTGCCAGCTGGGAAACTTTGGACTAAAGTTTAAAATAGTCATTTGAGAATAAAGTTTTAAGAATCATGCAAAAATTAGGGTACTCACCATAATATTTCTTATTTGATTCACACTATTTATTGTAATGAAATTGCACTTCTGTAAAACTTAGGTAAATTGATTTTCTATCTTACCTGTATATCATTTAAATCGGTCATTGTTTGTAGAAATTAAACTTTTAACAGTTTTCTTGTTACCTTAAACAATAAATTGTGTCAACCTGTGTTATAACAGAGTGACTGTAAATGACATAATTTGAATTTCTATTCCATCTGCTATACAGTAAATATAATTCCTAAATATATTGTTGAAATCGGTTTAAATCACAATTACCGAAATATTTTCAAAACCAAGACGATTAACTTTCTGAATTTGATGTTCGCACTGAGTTAAAACATGGTAGCTCTAAAAACCTTTATTTGTAAGCCAATCATTTTTTCACAATGTCAAATTTTTCATTATGTAATAGAAACCAAGAAAATCTAGAAGTTTGAAGAAATAAATAAGTATTACTAAGTAATACATACATTTTGTTTAAAACTATTTTAAAAATGTTTTATTTAATTTTCGTTTTACATGTATTACAAAATATTAAAATAAACTCATATTCTCCTTTACTAACCTAGAGTACAAAATATGTCATTAAATGAAAAACACAAAACTTACATATTCATTTATTATATAACATATTATCATTTACAAAATATTTAGTATACAAACATGTTGCAAGGTTTTAATGAGGATTAATTTACATTATTTTACAAATATGTGTGCATTTTAATTTTAATATAATTGCACAAGTATACTTTAATTTTAAGTGTTAATTCATAAACACTTATTATTAAAGTTAAAAGTACTTTAAAAAATAACTTTTTTATACAAAATTTGTTTCATAAACTCTGTATAAATTTACAAAAAGTTTATGAATTAACGGTGGGTCTTGTACTGTATGTTTAACTTTAACTTAACTACTTAACAAAAGAAAATGTCAAAAAATTTTACACAAAACAACAACAAATTTTTGGGTTAACTATTAGTTAACACTTAAAAACCTGCAATATGTGACCCACCGCAAGAGATTAGTATTTAATTTGTTTATTAATTTAACTGATTTTTAAGAAGACTCAGAAGTATTCACAATGAAAATTTAGTAGGTTTCTTATACATCGCACTTAACGAGCTTTTAATTAAAATGCTAGGCATAAAACTAGCATTTTATTAGAATAGATTTCATTTATAACGATTTCCTAGCATACCGATTAAAAGCAACACTGTGTTTGAAAATTAAATTTTTTATTATTGTGAATGGATTTTTTGTTGTATGGCGTTTAATAACAGAAATTTAAAATAAATTTAGAATGAGTTTAACAACAGTATTATGAATAAATAGTTATGAATACAGCTGCTTGTGTTAACTATGTATTATTTATATTTTTCGGCAGAATTTCTTTATTATTTTGATGTGCTTATTGATTATTATTTTTTAATTACTAATTAGTAAAATATTTATAGGTAAATTTAAAGGTATACCAACAAAGTATTTTGTCCTATTTTTTTACAACTTACATAAAATATTTATAAAAATTTAGGCAATTAAAAATAATGAGCTTAATTCTAAATTAATATTATAAATTAAAACGATGGACAGGTTGCCCTGCCATCTATCCATCCTGTGACTGTTGGGTTGCTGAAAAATAAATGAAAATAAAAAAAAATTTATTATACATATTTGATTACAATGTTATTATAACTACGAATGTTATTATTACTACGGAAAAAAAACAAAATTTTAAATTCAATTACTTAACGACGAGTAAAAAGTTTAAAGTTGGGCACTCCGACTATATGATACCTTATACCAGTCTGGTAGAAAATCAACTAATGCTTGTATCCAAACTTTTAATGGAGTGAAATGGAATTGTGTCCAAATTTTTTATACAAATTGTTAAGAAATTAGCAAGAAATTATGTTTTTGCATTTAAGACAAAGTGGAAAATATATTCCTACTAGGGTTTAGGCCGGAATTCCCCCCAGCAAAATCTTTCATTACCAAATAATTGTATAATGTATATAATGTTGTATAATGAAACTAAAATTTTTTACTACTTAGAATTTGGAGTCAGTACCAGTTATTTTTGTTAGGCGAAGCCGTTTTTATAAGTAGTCTAGCTTACTCACGACTACTTATTTATTTATAAAGATAATGTGAATTTGGTAAGTACTTATTTTTTAACCACTAGTAAGTATACAAATAAGCCGTATTATTTAACAACTTGTAACCACTTATTTTTTAACTGCGTATAAGCACACGAATAACTACTTATTTTGGTAACTACTTTTTTTATATACTTTTGTAATGTAGCGGGTAAGCGGGTGCACAAATTTTGTGCGTTTTTTCATGCAGCGAATATGGACAACTACTTACAAAAACGACCTTGTCGAACAAAAATAATGAGTTTTGATACCGAATTATAAGCAGTAGACCCTAATTCTACTGCTTATTATTGAGATATTAGTATAGTAATGAGCACCCATTACTGAGATTTTGCTGGGCCGGTATTAGAATTAAAAAATTACTCATACAATATTTTCGTAATTTCAATTAATATAACTATTTGAGTTTTTTAATTCAAATAATTTCATTTAAATTTCAATTGCTACTTTGAAAATAATGCATTATATCCTTTTTTAAGTTATTTTGAATTTTTATGCAAATAAAATAATTTAAATAATCTTTCTAAATAGTTGTGGCATAAAAAATTTCTGTTCAAAAAATACAAATGAAAGTAAAAAAACTGATAATATTTTAGTGTCTATTTAAAAAAAATTTATGAATTTGGTAAAATTTGTGTGAAAAACTTTTTTTGAAACTTTTTATAAAAATAATTCTAGACGAATACTTCTGAACATCTGCATATCATATCTAGAGGTAGAAAATTTGGATTCCATATTTAAAAACGAGTAAAAAAGCTAAAGTCGGGCATGCCGACTTTAGCAATACCCTACATCAGTCTGGTTAAAAGCCAACTAATGTTTTGATCCGAAATTCAAATGGGTTAAGATGGAAGTTGTGTCAAAATTTTATATAAAATCATAAAAGAAGAGAAAATCGAAAATATAGCCCATATGGGCGATAGGTCCAAATATGGACCGTTCCTATCTAGAATCAATAGGCTTCCCAGCAAAATATTGGTAATGACACCTCATTACTATCTGCATTATCAAAAATGATATATCATTACCTTTTGCATTATTTTATAATATAAAATAATGACTTACTAATAACGGCCTATTGTATTCATTGTTTCTAAATATAAAATAATGACTTACTCGTAATAGTTTAAATAAGTACTTTTTACACAGTTAAATTTTATACATTTTTATTTATTATATGTAAATATGTTTTATGTTTAAATTTTTATGACGAGTCCTAAAATTACACACTAGAAAAAACTTAAATTTTCTGAATGTATTTCCTTAAGCTAATAGTATTTGCTTAACTCCTTATTTTTAAAAATCAAGTAGCAGTCGGATAACCACTTATAATTCAACTTTTTGTAAGCATGTTTGTAACCACTTATTATTCAGAATCTCATAACTACTTAATTCTCATTTTTTCGTAAGCGAGCGGGTAAGCGTGACTACTTATAACAACGACCACGCCAAACAAAAATAATGAGTTTAGACGCCAAAAAATAAATTGTGCGGAGCTATGAATTTCTATTATATAACCACTTATTTGGTAATGAAAGATTTTGATGGGTTTTTCCTTGAGACCATGTCAGTCAGCGAACCATTCATTGAAATATCTTCGTATTTGCGACCTACAGCGTGCAAACAAGCCAATTTTGGGGGGACCCTTATATAGGCACTAGGTCTAAACATGGACCGATGTTAACCAAAACCATGGACCGATTTCAACCAAAATCGATAGGCATCGTCCTTGGGCCGACTTAAGTCGGTGTACCAAATTTCATCAAAATATCCAAATATTTGCGACCTGCAGCGTATAAACAATATAATTTTGGGGGGTACCCTTATATGGGCACTAGGACTAAACATGGACCGATGTTAACCAAAATCAGTTGGCTTCGTCCTTGGGATTTGAAAACAGTGTTTAAGAATTCCGACCTTTTTGGCACTCATTTAAAACGAGTTAGCAAAACAAAATAGAAAAAATACTTCTTATCTGAGTTTCTTGGAACATATAGAATAAAAAAATGTTTCTGTAGTAGATTATTTCAATGAATTTTAAAATTTTCACCCGAATTTCTTGATTAAGTGGTCTGCGACACATCATCCAGCAAAATATTGGTAATGACACCTCATTACTATCTGCATTACCCAAAATGATATATCATTCGGCCTTATTACGAGTGTCGTAGTCGTAGTCGAAACTAAGTCGAATTTGCTGAAATTTCGCTAAAAACAAAACTTTAGAACAATTTTTCAATTGGATTTCGCATATATAATACTCAGATTTAAAAAAATCCAGTATCAGAGTTTCATTTTTTTATAATTTCCATTATATACAAAATCATTTTATATGGAGTCGAAAATTTCGACTACAAATTCGACACTCGTAATCAGGCCGGATGACTTACTCGTAATAGTTTAAATAAGTAGTTTTTACACAGTTAAATTTTATACATTTTTATTTATTATATGTAAATATGTTTAATGTTTAAATTTTTATGACGAGTAATAAAATTACCCAGGTGGAAATTATGTGTGGTAACAAAAAAGAAGCACTTGCAAAGCGCAAGTAGACCGCGGTCTTACAAAAAGAAGTACTGGCAAAGCAATAAATTTGGACGCTTTCCCAACGCTTGAAAATGGTGAATTCCCAGCGCTTGTTTTCCTATAACATTATTTTGTTTTTGAAAAGGAAACTCTAAGAGTGGATATTTAAATAATTTTTGACTCCACAATACAATAATTACAAGAATCGTCTATTTTTAGAGTAATTTTAAATTCTTCATTGACCAGGGCTCATAATTTGGTGGCAAGGAAAAAAAACACTTGATTTTTATGTTTTTTGGTGCTATCTCAATACTTTGCAAAGCGATAAATAGATCGGTGTTATCATTTGGGTGTCAGGAAAGCACTTTAATTTTTTTATTTGAGCGTTGGCAAAGCATTTGATTTCTATGTTTATGGATGCTTTCCCAGGGCTTATTAAAGCATTGGCACCACCGTGGAACGGTGTTATCATTTGGGCGTTGGGAAAGTGCTGTTAACAAGCACTCGTACCACCCATTTCGGTGCTTTGCCAGTGCCGGCCCCTTTATAATTTTCTACCTGGGTACACACTAGAGAAAACTTAAATTTTTCTGAATGTATTTCCTTAAGCTAATAGTATTTGCTTACCTCCTTATTTTTAAGAATCAAGTAAGCAATCGGATAATTACTTATAATTCAACTTTTTGTAAGCATGTGTGTAACCACTTATTATTCAAAATCTATATAACCACTTATTTGGTAATGAAAGATTTTGCTGGGCAATTGCCTGGGAGAATTGTAATAACTCGGCTGTTTTTTAACCGATTTAAGTTTTTATTGCTTTATTACAAACAGAATTCATTCCAAATTACGATTATATAATGCTTTTAATTCGAATTAGTTTTAGAATATTAACCCAGTGTAGAAAATCATTACCACATATGTGGTTATGTAACTACATACTTGGTAATGGTAATTACTTACTTTTGTTATTACATTTCTTATTACCTTTATATGGCGATGTCGCGAACAATAATGAGTTGTCGTTACACACCAGCATACGAAAAATCAAAAAATATATCGTTACCTATGTGCTTACCAGTACTAACAAAAATAATGAGTCTAAAAATAGATTTTCAAAAAAATTAATTGTATATAAAAAAATATTTTTTATTGTATTTTTTTTTTAAATAAAATTTGCTGGTACGGGAATCGAACCTGGGTCTACAGATTGCCAGTCAACAGCTCTACCATCTGAGCTATATCGACATGTAATTAGGGTTTATGTCCCGGGAATTCCCGGTACGGGAATTTTGTGCGGGATTTCCCGGGATTTTTTTATTCTTTTACAGAAGTTTTAGCTATTATATATTGCAATTTTGGAAGCTAGAAAATTTAAATTTAAAGCATGGATTTGAAATTCATTTAACTAAGAAATATTTGAAATTAAAAAATGCGATTTAAAATTTGATAAACTAAATTAGTATAAAAAATATTATTTAGGTCGGCTAACTTATCTAAAAGAATGCTTACTTTAACGCTATTTAGAGTTGTTTTGATGAAAATTTTACTCTTGGTTAAGGTAGTGAAGTTGGTCTTTAACCTTAACCACGAATAAAATTCGCATTAAAATAGCTCTGGATAGTCTTAAATTGGGCGTACTTTTAGATAAGTTAGCCGACCTTAGGCCAAATTGTTTTTGGATGTCAGTTGAATTTGGTTCATTTAAACCGAAAACAAATACTCGAACTTCAGAAATTTTTTTTTCTTTAAAATGGTGATCTTTGTTCAAATAAAGCAATATATACAACACTTCAACATCCGCATCTCAGTTCCAAATACCTTCAGGAAAACTAGGTATTAAAAAATTAGTAATATTTTCGAATTTTCAATTGAGTATTTTGAGGTTTTTTCACTTCAAATAATTTTATTTAAATTTCAACTGCTATTCCTTTATTTCAATTGTATTTTTTAAATATTTTGCAGATGCTTTTTTAAATTATTTTGAATTTATTTATATGTTAATTTAGAATGCAACTATGCAAATTAAATAATTCCGTTTTATTGTTGTATTTTGAGGTTTTTTCACTTCAAATAATTTTATTTAAATTTCAACTGCTATTCCTTTATTTCAATTGTATTTTTTAAATATTTTGCAGATGCTTTTTTAAATTATTTTGAATTTATTTATATGTTAATTTAGAATGCAACTATGCAAATTAAATAATTCCGTTTTAAATAGTTGTACATAAAAATTTCTATTCAAAAGATACAAAAAACTATTTAATGAATGTTTTTCGTTCAATTTGAAATCAAGTATTATCACAGTTTGCTTTAAATTATTATTAAAAGAGATATGATAAGATTTTTACAAGTAGATTACATAGAATAAAAATTTTAAAATTTCGATAAGGCCAGCAGGATAGAATACGTATTTTCGGGTCCTGCTACAAACCCATTCTCAATATTCTTTGTCTTTATAGCTTAATAGTTGATGATGATCTATTTATATTGAATTGAAACAAATAAGCAAATTGAAACAACTCAATTAGACTAACATCAACGAAATTCTAACAATGATATTTTTATCCAGCTGCTTCCTATGGAATTCAATTCCGATCGACAATTTATGAAGCACAGAGTTCTGAGCGACAATGAATCGTTAATTTTAAATGCATATTCTAATTATTTTTTAACCTATAATATAAATCCATGTTGATAGTAAACAATTAGGCATATGTTTTAAATTATATTTTTCACTATATCTAGTGTGTTAGGATGAATAAAATATTATTTAATAATATTCTAGTGTCGCTTTTTACAAAAATATTTAAAAGAATTTGCCTAAAAAATTGTGTGAAGAAAAACTTTTTTATAACATAATTCTATACAAATACTTCTGTAAATCTGTATAGAAACAAAATCTTTACAAATACAAATTTTTGGATTCCATGTTTAAGAAATACTTCAGCAAAAAATCTATCTTAGTTCTGACTATAAAACTGGTCCGAGACAAGTTTGCACCAATTAAGAATTCCAATATATCCTGGAAGAATGGAAGAAATTAAAATACCCGTGTCTTTCACTGTTTTTTTAGTATATCTATTCGTTTAACAGTTCCAACCCCGAATTAATATTTAATTAATATATTTCATTTTAAAATTAAGACGGCCTTCCATATAAATATATTACCTAAATATGTATTCGCGATTTAATCTATTAAACGAGTTGATCTAGAAAAAGTGAAAGTCAGGCATATTTTATATTTAGCACTCCTTTCTGAATATATTAAGTAGATTTTATCATGGGTACAAACAAAAGATGAACTTTGTCGGACGGTGTTTTAATAGAAATGGAATTTTTCAAGTACAACATATGTCGGATTTATTTATTTTCTAACGAGCGGGAATTCCCGGGATCCCGGGAAATTCATAAAAAAATCCCGCTGTCCCGGGTAATGAAAAAGTCTGGGAAAAGAAAAACCCTACATGTAATATTTAATAGATAAAAACATAATTGACCTGCTGCACACAAGTAAACTTACTCGCCAACATACAAAAAATCAAAAAATATGTGGTTACATATATCCTTACCAGTGTTTAAAAAATATTGAGTCTAAAAATAGATTTCAAAAAATTTAAAAAAAAATTAAAAAATTATCTTCTTTTTGAAATAATGATAAAAATAAGTCATTATCAGTAACTCATTATTATATGTTTTAAAATAATGCAGAAGGTAAGTGGGTGTCATTACTGGTACTGCGAAAAATAATGATATGTCATTACCGTTTCTACGCTGGGAATGTTTTCGAGAAAATGCACAAAAAGTCATATTTTCCCCTAGTGAGCCGTGTTCCAAACTTCAGCGCCGATGCGGCACGTCTTCCTGATATCCGATTATCCTAATTTTTTGGGTGACGTAGTTGTTTTACACCCAAATAAATATTTCCAGCGTGTAGCCCGGGCATAAACTCAAAATTTATTTTCCTCCATACAAGCTTGGAACAACCTAATGTACATATATCCATAATAATTATGAAAATGCAAAAAAAAAATTAATCAGAAGTTGATTGGCATGATAAACATCGCACTTTTTTCGAATTCGCCCCATTAGTGTTTGCGCGAGATTTTCATCCAAATTTCTGGCTGCCACATTCCACTTAGTTCAGGATACACATGGACGCAGACGATATTCAACTTTACCTTAGCAGTCCAGTTCTATCGATTAATGATAATATTGATAAAATAAACTATGATTTACAAAAAGTACACCTGTGGGCTATTGCTAATGGGCTATGTATAAATCTTAAAAAATCAAAGTGCCTTCTAATACGTCAAGAATGAAAAACCCAGTTTTTGATAAAGACATTATTATAGATAATCAAAAAATTTAAGTTGTTTCTACACAAGAAACCTTGGTATAATACTAAATAGCACGCTAACATGGTCAAATCATATCAACGCCATAGTTGGACAGACATATATGAAACTAAGATCACTTTGGTTAACTCAATCTTATACCCCTTTGAAAATAAGATTGCTTTTAGCCAAAGCTTACCTTATTCCTGGCATTTTATACGGTTGTGAACTTTTTTCTCATTGTGATACCATAAGTATGGGGAAGTTAAAAGTTGTATTTAACAGTGTGGTAAGATACGTTTTCGGGTTAAGAAGAGCCAGGGGAACGTCGTTCTACTCTAAGGGCATTTTTGGGGTGTCTTTGGAAAGTCTTATGAAGATTAGAGTGCTCTTATTCCTACACAAAATCGTTTACACGAAAAAGCCCCATTATCTCTATTAGAAACTCCGTTTTGGCATCGGAACAAACAGAGGAAATAAGCTAATTCCACCAAGTCATCGCTACCTCGTATCTGAATGGCAATTCTTCATAAATTCCGTAAGTCTTTGGAACATGCTCCCTCAAACTCAACAGCTAAACAGCAATGCTTCGAGTTTTAAAAAATTTATTTTTGAACACTATGCTCGTTTTTAATTTCAATTCAATTAATTTTTAGAATTGGTATTTCTTTAATTTTTGCAATATGTTTTTGTTTTAATTAATTATTATTTTTTTATTTTTAATTATTTATTTGATTATTTATATTAATTATTTTATTATTATTATTATTATTAATGTGACTATAACTTTTTGAAATCAAAATTTTAGCACTTAAAATTCCTGTACTATAATTATAAGATTAATTCTTGTTGTACTGGAATGGAAATAAATAAACTAAACTAAACTAGTTCTGAACTCTTCTATAGTTGACACTGCCGAACCTGTCTTCTTTAAGGTTCTTTTATAATTGACCAATATTCTTTTATTGGTCGCAATCCTCAACAATTCGGTGGATTGTTTTCTTTTGGTACAAAATCGATTTCGTTGTTTTGGTACCAGTTAGTCGTGTCCCTTGCATAATGACAAAATAATGGTTATTGTAAAAGTTGTAAGGAAAGGTTTCGATTTTCTTCCACAACAAGAACAAATTGCTTGACAAATCGGGTACTTTTTGGGAATTTTAGACTCGATTTCTTTTTACCATTATCTGGAGTAGCACCAGGGAAAACGACAAACGTTCATTAAGGATTTTTTTTTATCACATTCCTAACCGTGGAGTATGGTAATTCAACTTTTTTTTTATATAAATCGTATAGGAACACTCTTATGTTTATTATATTCGTTCAAAATGATTTTTTTTCGCTGAAGCTCCGAAACCATTTTCCACAAAACCATTTAAAATATTAAAAATCTAACTAGAAATTTATTAATTCAGTTCGAGGCCAATTTCCTTATTATGAATTAACATAATAAGTACTTTTTTTCAAAAACTGCTATTTTTCTTCATCAGGATACTCTCCTGACAAATACTTCACACAGTTTTTGCTTTCAAAAAAACCTCCACACTTTCAGGAAGGGGACTCGGAAAATCCCCGAAACGATCGTCTTCCTGAAAGTGTAGAGGTTTTTTGAAATTATATGCTTACTAGTTTCGACAAAAATAATGAGTCTAAAAATAGCTTTTCAAAAAAATAAGTTTTATAAAACAAAATATTTTTTTATTGTAAAAAATTTTTTAATAAAATTTGCTCGTGCAGGAATTGAACCTGGGACTCTAGGTTGCCATCTACCATCTGAGCTATCTCGACATGTAATATATGATAGATAAAAACATAACTGACCTGTTGCGATCAAGTTAGCTTACAAAAAATCAAAAAATATTGAGTCTAAAAATAGATTTCAAAAAAGTTAAAAAAAATCTAGAACAACACTTTATTTTTGAAATAATGATAAAAATAAGTTATTAATGGTAACGCATTATTTTTTATTTTGAAATGATGGAACAAGCAACTAATTATAGTTATCAGTAACTCATTCTTATATGTTTTAAAATAATGCAGAAACTAAGTCATTGTCATTACTGGTAGTCCAAAAAATAATGATATATCATTACCGTTTCTACACTAGGTTCTTATCGCTCATGAAAAAGAACTCCTGAGTAGAATATATTTATTGCAGCTTAGTATATTGTTAAAAACAAACATTCCTAAATATAATTTCTAAGTGATTTAATGAAAGAAATAATTCGTTGAGAAATTGTTACAACTTCAAAAATTAATTTTTTAGCCTCAAAAAAAGTAAAAACACAGTTTTTTTCTACGACAATCTACAAGAAAGGACTAAATTTTTATGACAGCGCCATCTGGCGTGAGTTTTAGGTAAAAATAAATATTAAAAATGGATTCCTCGATCCCAAAAACAGATATCAGAACTTTTCTTTCTTTTGCAAAGGAAAAATATAACAAAATTTTTTTTCCAAAATTTCGAAACATGTTATAATTTTTCTAATTTTTTGCTTGTAAATAGCTACAAAAATGATTCTTAGCTCATTTTAAAGATTTAACTATTACCAAAAAAATAAAAGCGTAATTTCGATTTAAAAAATTTTCTATGCTTCTAAAGTCTTCAATTGGTTTTTCATTGCTTAAAATTTCAAAATTGGATATTTGTTTAATATTTTTGTATTAAGATTCAACTTAAAAAAATATAGGTTTTATTTAAAAAAAAAATTTAGCAAAAAAATAGGTTTTTGAGTTTTTGGATTTTTAAAATTGTAAAATTGAAAAATTTAAATTTTTTTTATTTTTTAATGTTTTTTTTAAATATTTTTTTTTAATAGCCCATGTGAAAATCGAAATATATATGAACATACATGATCATACATTGACTAGTATATGATCATGCATAGGCATACATGATTATATACGTACATACATGCATAGTGCTAGGTATGACCATACATTATCTCATATATTTCCATATATAGGATCCGAAATTTGAGGGTATATGGATGTATACGGCCATATATGATCATATATGAGCATACATGAATCATATGTGAGCATATATGGTCATATATGAACATGTACGGTCATATACCCTCAGATTTCGGATCCGAAGATATATGGAAATATATGAGATAATGTATGGTCATACATTGAACTATGCATTGACGTATATGATCATGTATGTCTATGCATGATCATATACTAGTCAATGTATGATCATGTATGTTCATATATATTTCGATTTTCACATGGGAGGGCTAAATATCCTCTTTAAAACGAGATAAGAAGCATTTTTGTAGCTATTGTAGTTTTCGAGATATTCAAAAAATAACCTCGTAACATCACAAAAAATTAGAAAAATTATGACATTTTTTGAAATTTTAAATGTTGCATAACTTTCAAAAAAAATTTGTAATTTTTTTCCTTTGGTAAAACTTTGTTATATGATGAAAGAAAAGTTCTGAACAAAATTCATCCAAATCGAAAGGGGTCGATTCCAACCATTGGTAGATTTGAGATAGAATGACCCATATATATGTCTGTTTTAGTAGCTTTTTCAGCAATTTTTAGAGGTTTATTTCTATAAGAATTTGATTTTGAACTAGTGTTTAAAGTTGGCGATGCTGGTGTATATTGTTTAGTGTTTCCAATTATTCGACGTAGGCGGTTAACCGTTTAATGCATTATGCGATTAATAGTTTAATGCAAAATTAATGTATTTCCTTAATTTTTTATCAATAAAAACACAAAGAGCTGCCTATTTTTGTCAGATATCAACATGACATATAAATTCGATATATTTAAAAAAAAATCATATTCTAAGGCTGAAAATTTTCTGAATCTGAGATTTTTTTAAATTAAAACTTTACTTATACCAATAGAAAAAGGTCTGAAAAAATTTTGCAGAAATTTTTGAAAATGGCAGAAACTAGCAGATTTTTGGTTTGTTAAATATTAGTAAGTTAAGAACAGCAAACCTAAAACTATTACATAGCAAAAACTTAATGTGGATCTTTTATTTCGTTAGGAACAAAACTTTAAAAATCTGAAAAACTTTAGATACAAAATTTCTTTGGAAGTAATTTTTAATCAGTACTGCCACAATAAAATTGAATATTACATTAAAAATATGCGCAGAGAGAATTTTATCAAACGAGTTTTAATGAACATTTTCAGTAAGTTAATGAAGTTTTCTTCTCAAAGAAAATGACAATTTTTTTTAAATATTATGAAAAAGCTTCATTATTTTTATGAAGCTCTTTTTAATAAAACTCTTTTTGGGTGTATGAAATTTTAAATAATTAATATGAAATTTTTCATAAAATTTTATCAAATACTGCATCGATTCAATGAAAAGTTTCAATGGACGAATACCAACGAAATTTCATTGAATTGAATATTTATTTTAATACAAATAAAATTTTTAATTTCGTGAGACGGGTTCGGGTTCTGTGATATTCTAGTGGAACATGTTGTAGAATTGATGCGGTTTTGAGTCGATTATATAGACTTTCTTGGGAGAAGTAAGAAAAGTTAGAGTTCTTACAGAATTAGTATGTCAATTGTGTAACACAATTTTAATACAAATGCACCCTTTTCGTGGACGTGGAATTACGAGCATAATTTACATTAGTTTTAATTTTAAAAAGCATTAAAACATAAATGCCTATTGCATTGTATCGATTGCCTCGGTTTGTGTATTTCAATCTTCATTTTCTTATTGCGTACAACTAATCAGTCGGGGTGATGCCCATGAAACAATTGTATTGTTTATCATGAAAATTGTCAACCTTTTCGAAACAACAAACAAAATCCAATATGATTTCGTTGCTGCGCCTAAGAAAATAGCTATATGTTTTCAAAAATTATTTGTGGAACACCTAAATTAGGTCTTTATTTTGTTTCTTGGCCATGTTTTTTGGAAGTAATTCTTTTATAAATGAAAAGCTTGAAGTTTGTTTTATATGTGTGTAAAAAAATAATTTCTAAAAAGTTTCGAAAAAGGCTGAAATAAAGCAGATTTGTAGGTCTCCTAATAAAAAAGTTTTTCGACAAATAGCTAATTTTTTAGGCGCAACGACGGTATATGTTTGGCATTATTTTAAAAGTTCTATTTTAAATATTTTGTATAGTACGGTTAAAACAAAACCTTTGCTTTAAAATAAAGTCGACTTTAACAAAAATATACCTTTGAAAAATATTGATAGTAAGGCTGATTATTTTTGGCAATACTAGTAACGACATATTTTTTAATTTTTCGTATGCTGATGTGTAAGTATAACTCATTACTTTGCGCGACATAGCCATACAAAAGTAATAAGAAATATAATAAGAAAAGTAACTAGTATATTGTTTCATAACCATATACCAGGTAATGATTTTCTACACTTGGCAAGTATGTAGTAGAGTATTCAAATCGAATAAACCGAGTAAGGCGTAAATTCAACTTCTTCAATCAATTTTCAAATGTAAAATTATTTTATTATGTGGTAGAACCTATCAAGTACACCTTATTATAAGAGAAATGAGTTTTTTGTTGTCATTCCTTATACTCAATTTGCACCCTTACTCGAAAAATTGTTTGAATAAGAAGAATCAACAAAGGTCTGCATTTGCCCACCATTGATATATACCTTTGCTTTAACTGTAATATTTAGTAAATTCTACTGACAAACTTGTTTGAGTATACCAAAAACCAAGCATTTCTAAATAGCTAGTGAAAATTTGTTAAATTTACAGCAGTATCGGTTCTTTAATATGACACGCACGTGTTAAATTCATTGATGGAAATGTCAAATTGGAACTACTTTTATTTTTGAGTTGTGTTTTTTCTGGAGCTGGTAGTAGTTCAAAATTTGGCATTTCCATCAATGAATTTAACATGTTGAGTGTCATAGGAAAGAACCGATACTGCTGTAAATTTAACAAATTTTCTCTAGAAAACTATGCTTGTGCGTCATGTCGCTATGTGTTGTTGTATTGGTTTTATTTTAGTTTTGCATTATCTTATTTTGAATGTAGAGAAAAAAGATGTTCTCTTTTGCAGGGTCTCTAGTGTAGAACATAATAGTTTAGTGAATATCATCTTACAAGATTTCCTAAAATAGCAAAAAGTAAAAAATGTGACATATATCAACCATTGGTTGTGAACAGGTTAAACATAATATGATCATGCTGGGATTCGATTAAAAAATATAAAATTTTTGATTACGGAAAATATAATGAAATATTGTTCTTTGTTTTACACTATTATTTTACGTTTATAAACCATGCGATATGTAAGTCATTATTGTATGTTTTAGAATAATGCAAAAGGTAACATGTTATCGTTTTGGGGCAATGCATGAAAAATAACGAACCCTCAGTTGCCAAAATTTTATTGAGCTGCAGGATATATTCAACAATGTTTTATATAAATTAAAATATGGACTTACAAAAAATCACATTTTCAGCTGAATAAAAATAACTCCCTTTTCTCTTTCAGAAACTAGGACTGAAAATTATCTATGCTCTCAACCCGTTCTCAGCACACATTTACAACAGGATGGCATTTTAAATTGATCCTTTATAACAGTATCATTTGTATAAGCTACCAAAGATCGAAAAATATAGCTTTGTTTACATGTTGCAGTGTAATGGTTGGGTAGACTTATGCCATTACTCTCACCACAAGGCGATCCTTCATTGCTGTAACAGATATTACAAGTTTAATATTTACAACAGGGTTATAGAAAATTAACTTACATGCATTCCTCTATACGTATACCCTGTTTATAATTGGGTATATTAACAATAATCAACCAATTGTAGTCCTTATTGAGACCAGCCTGTGGATATATTACTCGGGTACGACTTTTACATAAAAACTCTTCATATGGTTCATTATTCATGCGTTGGCTGATATTTTGTGGCAACACCAAATCCTCACCAAAGAATGATTCCAGATTAGAATATCTGTGCTTTATTATTTGTTCCAAATGTGTCTTTTCAGGATAGTTGCGTAGATTTGTGCAAAACGGTTTACCATTCTTTTCAACATCCTTTTCGACACAGTCATTAGAGTCTACACTATAATTAATTTCTTCTTTTTCTGGTTCCTCAGTTGGAAAATAAACTGCTGAAAATTTAGGAGTGTTTTTAGTGGTTTAAATATTATTTAAATTGATTCAAGTGCTACATTGTTTCCAATAAAAAATTTTACACCAATAGAGTTTTAATAATTATTCTCTTATTACACTGGGTCTAAACCAAAATCCTCCCCTATAAAAGTAATGCCCAGGTCATTCTAAATTTTGGTCTTGCCTATTACACTGTGAGACAAATGGTAGGGGTCAGTGATCGGGAAGGGTTCAAACTACCGGGGAAAGTTATATCGGTGAAAAAGAAGTTATACGTGTCCCGGCGTTTCGCTGGGTCACCTCTAGGAATCGAGATATATCGATTTGACCTTTGGTGGTCTTTTTTTTGACATAACTCGAGAACCACTAGTCCGATTTTGTTCAAACAATTTTAAAAAAATTAAAAATTACAATTCCTTTAATTTGTTCATATAATGTTTTTCTATATACTCAACAGTTTTGCCGGTAAAAATAAATGTATAAAGAAAAAAATATTTTTTGCCTAAAATATTAAAAAAAAGTAATAAACAAAAGGTTATTGATTTTTATGGTAGCGGTAACAAACATTTATTTTTACCGGCAAAACTGTTGAGTATATAGAAAAACGTTATATGAATAGATTAAAGGAATTGTAATTTTTAATTTTTTTTAAAATTGTTTGAGCAAAATCGGACTAGTGGTTCTCGAGTTATATCAAAAAAAAGATATATCTCGATTCCTAGGGGTGACCCAGCGAAACGCCGGGACACGTATAACTTGTTTTTGACCGATATAACATTTCCCGTTGGTTTCATCCCATCCCGATTTTGACTGTCGCATAGTGTTACCGGACTTAAAATTGAAACTTTTTGACCTTTTTTAACGAAGCGTCATCGTTTTTATAAAATTAGTGCTCTACCATTGTCATGGTTTGTGTACAGTTGGCAAATTTCTAAATGGATAGTACTGTAAAATAAGTGTTCTGCCAGTCCTTTATTTTTAACTCCACGCTTAATCAACTGTAAAACAGTGTTTCATTCTTCATACCACTGGCAATTTCCGACTGGGTAACCTGCAAGATTTTATAACCTTTACCAATCTGTGGTATAGGTTATAAAAGTATTAAAAATGGTTCAAATTGGTCCATATTTTGACCTTTTCGCTGTAGAAAGGTTGTGTATCAACGCTGCTCCTACCAGAAACGGCATGTGTTTTCCATAAATTTAAAAAATTACTTTTAGATTGTTTGGCTTTTCGCGGTGTTTTCTAATTTAATTCTTGTTTTTAGAAATATTTTAATGAATTAGCAATTTTTCTACACCTAAGTAGTTAAAAATTTCATTATATATATTGCACTGATAATTGAAATCCCCTTCCCGAAATATGATACAAATTGTACTGTCATGAAGGATTTCATACTGTCGGCATACCCGATTTTAATTATACCCTACATCACTACGTGGACAGGTTATAATAAGTTTGCGCTAATGTTTACAACAGAAAAATATGTTGGACCTAGATACATCTTTTGGTATATCCATCTACTCAGAATCACTATTTGTTTGGATTTAACGATGTTCGTCCTTGTCTGTCTGTCCATATATTTTTGTGCGCATGCTAATGGTCGCAAATATTAAGATATTTTGATGAAACTAAGGACACCGCTTCATGTCAGCAGAGGGACGAATCCTATTGAAATTTTTTAAAACTGGTCCATGTTTAGAACTAGTGCCTATATAAAGTCCCCTCAAAATTGGTTTGTTCCCATGCTACAGGTCGCAAATATAAAGTTATTTTAATAAAATTTGATGCACTGATTCACATGGGCTCATGGACAACGGCAATTGGTTTTATACAGAAGCGGTCCAGATTTAGACCCAGTGCTCCTATATATTGTGTATAGGTCCCCATAAAAAGGGATTTGCGTACGCTACAAGTCAGAAATATTAGGATATATTGATGAAATTTGGTACACCGATTTATGCCAGGCCAAGGACGAAGCCTGATGTATTTGGTTTTAGATAGGGTCGGCACATATTAGGACCTATCACCCATATTACCGATTTTCTTTAAATACATATAACATTAGGTAAAATCAAAATTTCTTACCTTTTTTTCTAATTTTAATCATATTATAGTCAAATTTTGACACAAGTCCATTTCAACCCATTACAATTCGGGATTTAAACACTAGTTGGCTTGCAACCAGACTGGTCTATGGTACTTTTTGTTTTTTATTTTTAGCTCTTTCACTACCCTTGTACACTACAGTGTACATATCTTTAAAGGAATATATAAAATTAAATAGTGCAAAAAAACTTTATACTTTTTGCAAATTAGTTTATTAGGATCTTGGACTTCAAATAAAAATCATTATATGAATAAGGAGTTCAACATAGCAATATGGTCGCGATATTTGTTAATGAAGTCTATTTTTTGAATATATCATAATCTTCTTAAAAAGGGGGTTTTGCTGGTTCTCCTAAAGTAATGGAGATATGTAGATAATTGAAATTTGGTATATAGCTTCGTTTTATGACCAGAAGGAAAGCAACCAAAGGATTTTTGGCCACTCAAATGTTTAAGGGGTATAACGGGGCTCAGAAGTTTGAAAAAATCGATTATCGAACTCCATTTTTGGTGGGTATGAGCCGGAGGGGCAAAATATGTTACATATTTTTTTTTCTTACTTGAGAACTCTTAACAAGAATCTGAAGTCAAGATAACGATACATCCGCAAACAAAAAGTCGGTAGTTAAAGGTTAAGGGCAGCAACACTCAGGAAATTCTTCCTATTAATTAACGTGTTACTTTCTTTGGAAAGGGGAGAGAGAAGATATGAAAGGTGGTGCAAGATGAAGGGCTTCGAATATGGCAACACTTTAATTGCGCGAGATGTTGAATCTTAGAACAGTTGTTGCACGCCATCTACATAATATACAGTTAGCGAACTTTGTTGAAGCTGTTTAGTTCATAGCCCTGTTATATTATTGGGTGCATAATTTCTTCTTCTTCTTTATTTGCTAATTCGTTCTTCGAATTTTAGCGACCAATACAATTCAAATTTGTAAACATATTCTATATTTCGAGAAAAAAAATCATTATATATATTATTCTTATATATTCTCCAGCAGCTACGCAAAAGCATCTCTATCTCTTGCTTCGCTCAGAAGTCTGCCCATATCTCTGACACCAGTCCATACTTGAACATTATCAATCCATGGTGTCTCCTTTCTCCCTCTAGTAGTTTTTCCTTCAATATTCGCTCGTGTTATGGATTGTAGGAGTTTATATTTTGGGTTTCTCATAAAATGTCCCAGGTATGATGTCTTCCTTTTCTTTATGACGGTAAATAGTTCTTTTCCGCAGTGCATTCTTCTCAAAACTTGGGTATTTGGTATATGGTCGGTCCAGGGTATTTTGAGTATTCTTCTATAAACCCACATTTCAAAGGCCTGTAATCTTTTTATATCTGCTGATTTTATGGTCCATGTCTCCACCGCATATAGTAAAACTGACCATATATATGTTTTGATGAATCGTGATTTGGTTTCAAGATGAATATCGTGACTTGTGAGTATTTTCTTGTACTTAAAAAAGGCATCTCGAGCCATTTCTATACGACATCTTATTTCAATTGAACAATCCCATTTGTCGTTGATTGTAACGCCAAGATATTTAAAATTCTATACTCTGTCGATGCATACGTTTTGTATTTTAAAGGAGGTAGTGTTGTAGTTATTTCTCTTGCTCACAATCATATATTTTGTTTTCCGTATATTGATATTTAGGACATATGCATTACTTTGTGTTGCAAGTTTGTTCACAAGGTCTTGTAGCGCGGGCATACTGTCAGCCAGTATGGTTGTATCATCAGCATATCTTATGTTATTGAGAAAAATACCATTTGTATATATACCCTTCCGAACGTTGTTGATAGACTCTTCAAATATTCTTTCAGAATAAATATTAAATAACAAAGGGGATAGAATGCACCCTTGGATATAGCCATACATTCAGTAAGTGGTCGGTCAATCTCAATTTGTGCTGTTTGGTGCTTATATAGACTTTTAATGCATTGAATTTCCTTTTGGTCTATCACAATGGATATGAGGATTTCCATCAATTTATCGTGTGTCACATTGTCAAAAGCATAGGAAGACATCTTTTTGTGCATTACGGCATTTTTGGACTAATGTATGTATTGAGAAAAGTGCCTCTCCAGTACCCATGCCTTCTTTAAACCCAAACTGGGTCATAACCATTACTTTTTCACATTTCCCATATATTCTGGAGTGAATTATTGGGAGGAAAATTTTGAGGGCCTGACTCATTAGGCTTATTAGTCTATAATCGCTACAATACCGTGGGTAGCTTTTCTTGGGAATGGTTATGAAAGTTGATTTCAGCCAATCTTGTGGATATTGGGCCGTATTATAAATGTAATTAAATAATTCAGTTAATAGTTGGATGTTGTCGTCATCCATCAACTTTAGAATTTCTGAGGGTATCTCATCCGGGCCACAAGCTTTCTTGTCCTTAAGTGACTTAACTGCAGACTCCACTTCTCGTTTGGTAATTGAGTTTCCTGTAAGTGGTTGTGATGGGGATTCATAAGTTGATCGGTTGTTGTCAGTGAAAACTTGCTTTATATATTCCATCCAGATAAATTTCTTTTCTTCATTGCCAAATACAATTTCGTTGTTGTTGTTATATAAAACCTTTGGAGTGGTTTTGCGATATATTCCCGCTGCTTCCTTTAGCTTTTTATGGAGATTGAAGTCGTCATGTAGATATTGCAATCTTTCGATCTCCAGGCATTGTTTTTTCAAATGTTCATTCTTTGCGATACGTACTGCATAACTTAAAAATGAGGTATTCACAACAGATGGCGTATATTTTGCACATTTAATAACTTATATGGCATTTTGGAGGGTAAACATCTGTCACGCATTCTCACTTAGTCACTGAACAAAGTAAAAAGGTTTTTTTTTGCCGAAAAAGTGCCCCCCTCAAAATATACCTTGGTTTGTTTTATGACAGTTCCCATAATATTTTCGGTCTAGCAAAGATATCTTAAAAAAGCTTTTTCTAAGTTTTTGCTAGAATTTATTTTTTTAGCTAAATATAATATACACAATATGGTTATCATATGAAAAGTTTTTTCAAGGAGCGTCCAACGGTATATATAGCATGTCCAAGCTTGTCCAGCATGCCCCATTTTAAAAGGAAAAAAAAGAAGAAATTTAAAAAATTTTTTTTAAAAGGTTTGTAATTTAATTGTCAAATTAACACATCTTAACCTCTAGTCGATACAAGTGAATACGTGTTTAAGATTTTTTTAAAATTCGTGCTAGTTTGCATTTTACCAGAAATTCGATTGGTGCTAAACTCTTTGTTTTAAACAGGGCAATATGAGTAACAAAATTTTTCTTTTGACAAGTACATCATCGTTGTGTGGAAATAATTTTAAATATTTGCAAATTTAATGCATTATTTCAACTGAGGACTCTTATACTATACTAGCACCCTGTGTTATATTGGAAATGATGTAACACTAATAATTTTTAACTAAAATTAAACTTACTGCTATCCTTACTTCGGTTATGGTTGACAGTTGTAGATTCGCTGGCATTCTTTAAGAAATAGAACAAAATTAATTAACACACATTTAAAAAATAAGCGGCTTATGAAAATATATTTCGTTAGCTGATATGTAAAATGAGGAAATTAACAAAAAGAATAAATATTATCTATTGATTATTAAAATTATTGATAGTCATGTGGTTATGCCTTTAAACTAGTGCATACAATAAAGGATGTAAACGAAATTTATTTTACCAAAACAAATATAATCTACAATAAACTTAAATTGTAAACAGCAGAACTTAAACTAAGTTAAACTTAAGTTTGCTCGAAATTTGTATTAATTTTTCCCCCAATTCAAAAGCTCCCGTATTTGGCTTACCAAAATTTTAAAACTTTTGCAACATTTGGGAATTTGTTTCATGTTTTGGTTTTTTAATTGTTATATTTTAGTATATTTTATTTGTTAGAAATGTTTTTAAGTTGGGCGCGATGAGTTTCGATTGAAAATTAACCAAACTAATAGAGATGGAACTTTACGAAAGTAGACTAAATATGGGCGCTTCTATGTTTTTTCATTGTATCGCTTTTTCCCTCAACTCAACTTCGCTGGTTGGGCCTTTAAATTAAGAACATTTTTATATTGATAGTATTTTAATATTAAAAATAATTTATAAAGTTTTTAAATATTAAGAAAACTTTGTAATCATTTGCGATAAGTACACTCAAAATAATAAGTCTGTTGGCTGAACAGAAAAATTTGTTACTTTAACAAAATTTATTTAATAAAAATAAAATTTGTTGATTTTAGAAAATTTTTTGTTAAATTTAACAAATCAAAGAAATTAGTAAAACTACAGTTTTTTTGTAATTATACTGAGTCGTAAAATTTGTTCAAATTAAGGTCTCGGGACCCTACCCGGGCCTATTCCATATCATCTAAAGCCATGTAAGGGCACTATAATAGACCAAACATTTTGCTCTATCTCGCTTACTTTTCAAGATATGGGCCATTTTATGAAATGGAAAATTTTTATAAGAAATAACCCCTTTCGCTGGGGTATTATCCGGTTAGCGGTAGTCGAAATTTTCTTCAATTTTACTCTATCTCTCTTAGTTTTCGAGATATGCGCCATTTTAAAAAATCGGGAGGGAGAGAAATAGCGCCATCTTTAAAACTTCGGATACACTGATGGCGCCATCTACCGGGTAATAACAGAAACATGAAAATGTTATATTTTAACAATAAATGTTATAAAATTCAGCGAATGGGTTCTTAAAAATTAGTTATAAATAATTTTGAAAATTAACACTCAAAACTAGTTAAAGTACTGAGGAAATTTGTTAAAAATTAGTCAAATCGATTTGAAACCCGCTTGACAGATTTTTTTACTCACGTATTATTTTAAGTGTAGCGAATTTTGTTTAGTATGCTCGCTTTAAAACCGGTGATTAGATTTTAGAATTTATTACTATTCTACTTCACAGAGAGAATTTTGCTGAACAAGTTTTAATAAATTTTTTTCATTCAAATAACGGAGTTTTCTCCATTAAGTAAATGTAAAATTTCTTAAATTTGACGAAAAAGCTTCATTTATTTTATGAATCTAGTTTTAATGAAACTTTTCCATTGAGTGTAGGAACCTTTTAATAAATAAAATGACAATTTTCACATTTTATAAAAAAATTACATTAATTTAATGAAGAGTATCAATGGATGAGTTTTATGCAAAAATTTATTAATATCATGCACATAATTATCTCAGTGCACAAAATTCTCAGAGATTTTTTGTTTTTTCAGTAGAGCAAACCTGAAGTAGTTTGCAGGACTTATTTCATAGCAGTTCATTGATTAGAAAAAAGTAATGGTTCCAAAAAGCTTGTTTCTTTTATCACATTTTCTTTTAATAAACATGCGCAGCATAAAACACATTTCTCCTGTCAAAGCTACTATTCCTAACAAAAATACCAACTGGTTGAAATACAAAAAGTATATAAGTTCTCATCTACCCCAAAATATTTCGTTGAAAAGTAGTAACGAGATCGACTCAGCAGTTGCTGTCTTTACGGAGATTTTATTCTCAGCTGCAAAAATAGCTTCCCCTGAAAAACCGACAAGCAGCAATTTCAGATATAAATATCCAATTAGCATCGATAACACAGTACAACAGCCAATCTGGGGGGTGAGAAATTCCAAGTCAGGGTGATGGTACTAGGTCAGTATAGTAAAACCCTCAAAGGGTTTGGCGTTCGTATGTGTCATTTTTTTTTATGACCTTTTAAATTTTTTCCTTATCTTGATGTTTTTTTGCTTAGTTGTAACATTTTGGCAAAAACGTAGTTTAACATAACTCGAGAATCACTTGTCCGATTTTGATGAAACAAATTTAGAAAAATTTAGAATTACAATTTCTTTAATCCGTTCATATAACGTTTTTCTTTATAATCAACAGTTTTGCCGGTAAAAATAAATTTGTGGAGAAAAAAAAATATTTTTTTGACTAAAAATTAAAATTTTTTTTTTTTAAATTCATAAAAAATCCAAAACGGAAAAAAGGATCAAGTGTTATTTATTTCATGTAAAGTCACATAACCTATAAACAAAATTTAACGCGTTCTGCTTTTATTTACAATTAAGTGAAGGTCTCCCATTTTGACAAGAATATTGATATTTGTTTTTATTCAAAAAAGTGTCATTTATCGCCTTTTTCATAAATTTTCCCCAATAACTCCAGACTTCTGGCCATAAACTACTAAAAAAATTAAGTAAACATTTTTATAATTTTTTATTTTTATTTTATTTATTTATTTTTATTTATTTTAATAAATATTGCCTAGACTTTTTCGATGGTGGTTGTTCGGGACTAGTGGCATCGCATTCATCGCTATCATCAGTTTCTGAACCACACATAATGTCAATGTGTGACTCCACTGTTGGCCCTTCTGCATC
Source organism: Leucophora obtusa (assembly GCA_949987735.1). Classification (NCBI taxonomy): domain Eukaryota; kingdom Metazoa; phylum Arthropoda; class Insecta; order Diptera; family Anthomyiidae; genus Leucophora; species Leucophora obtusa. Next base: position 203,357,853 of record OX465295.1, on the reverse strand, counting down.
TCCTGAAAATTCTTTATCATCAAGATCATCCTTGTCTTTGCCACACTAACTTACTCCACCAGCAAATTTCCGCAATTATTGCACTCGGCGACTTTTTGCCTCTATATCTGTAAGTTTTTGTTTTATTAAAATGAGTTTGAAAAAATAAAAAATCAGTATTACCTCATTTCAAATGGCATAGCAACTTGATGATAGCGTTCACCTTGTTCATCAGATTCGGTAGCCAATTGTTTGCTGAAGTAGTCCAGATGATGATGTAAATAATGGATTTTCAAGGACATGTGGACACCAATTTCCGAGAATGCTCTTAACATCCTTGCGACAGAAACATCGTAGTTGTTAGAACGATGCTTTCTTATCCTTTTTGCGGCTCCTTTATTCGCACATGCATAGCAATTCAATGGATTGTGACCTTCGCCAGGATTAGTCCAAGTCATTGGGATACCGAATGGCATACTTTCACGTCTTCTATTTTTCCAATCCATTAGACGGTTGTAGCAGCTTTTACACACTATATTTGGTACCCAATTTTCGTTCACTATAACATTTTGGTTGAAGTACATCTCGTATGTTTGAACAAAATCAGTACTGAAATTTCCCCTTTTTTTATGTGTTGAGACATATTGACCACAGCAGTAGCAAAAGCTATTTATATCTGGCTTGCACAGTTCCATATTCTGTTCTCTTTTGTTCACTTTTAAAAAACTGGAGAAAAATCACTTTTACTGTTCGCGTTCGTCGGCACTTGTTGAATGACAAAAATCACAGAACCAGTGTGAGAAAGAGAAGAAGTATAATGACAATGCATGTTTTATGTGAACATTACAGAACCAGTGTTGCCACATCAATATTTCTCTTTTAGTACAGTAGAAAAATATGAGAGAGTTCGGCTTGTGAGTGTCAATGTTTTCTCCAAATAATGTTGTGCATATCTGGAGCAAATTTTTGAAATTCATACATTTACCTAATTGTGAATAAATAAGAAACGCGTGCATCGATTTTCATGATCTATGCCTTTTTTTGCTCATGAGTTATGTGACTTTACGCGAAAGTAATTAGTTTTGGCACTTTTTTCCATTTTGGATTTTTTATGAATTTTTAAAAAAAAATATTTAAATTTTTAGGCAAAAAATACTTTCATACATTCATTTTTAACTTCGAAAGTGTTGCACATATAGGAAAACAGTATAGAAACAGATTAGAGAAATTGTACTTCTAAATTTTTCTAAATTTGTTTCATCAAAATCGGACAAGTGGTTCTCGAGTTATGTTAAACTACGTTTTTGCCAAAATGTTACAACTAAGCGAAAAAACATCAAGATAAGGAAAAAATTTAAAAGGTCATAAAAATGACACATACGAACGCCAAACCCTTTGAGGGTTTTACTATACTGACCTAGTACCATCACCCTGACTTGGAATTTCTCACCCCCCAGACAATAATCCCAAAAATGTTCCATAGTGTAATATAATTAAACAGAAAAGAGAAACTCGCAGGCAATGGCAAATACATAGATCACCTACTCTAAAGAAACAACTTGCATCATGCAGCAGACAATTACGTGCCGCTTTAAAAGACTTCCGTGAATCTTCTCTCAAAGACTATCTATCGAATCTTGACCCAACCGATAGAACAAATAATAGCCTTTGGCGAGCTACAAAGCAATTTAAATGCCCTACAACACTAGAGTCACCAATTCGACTTCCCAATGGCGATTGGGCTAGGAATAACCTGGAAAAAGCTAACGCCTTCGCAAAGCACTTGGAACAAGTATTCACACCAAACGTCTTTCCAAACATAAATTGCGATCTGCAAACATTTTGTAGTACTCCTATAAATCCAATTAAATTCAGACTCCCAGAAGTGATGAATATTATTGGAGAGCTTGACGTAAAAAAGTCTCCAAGACACGATAAAATATCGGGAAAAATGATTAAAGAACTTCCCGAATGTGCAGTTAGAACACTGATGTTTATATTTAACGCCATAAATAGATTAGGGCACTTTCCCCTAAACTGGAAACAGTCACAAATAATTATGATCCCGAAACCCGGCAAAAACATTACGAAAACATCATCATATAGACCAATCAGCCTGCTGTCAATATTATCAAAAGTGTATGAAAAACTACTCCTTAATGTTATTATACCTTATACTAACGATCATGGTATTATACCTCAGCATCAGTTCGGTTTTCGAAAAAGCCATAGTACAATAGAACAAGTGCATCGAATTGTCAACATTATAAGGGAAACATTTGAATCAAAACTTTACTGTTCAGCTCTATTTATCGGTATCTCTCAAGCGTTCGATAAAGTTTGGCACAAAGGACTTATTTGGAAAATTACCCACACTTTACCACAAAATACTCACAAGATTCTCGAAAATTACTTGTCGAACCGCTCTTTTGTAATCAAGGTGAAAGAAAACTCCTCAAGTACGCGATTAATGAGTGCAGGCGTTCCACAGGGTAGTATATTGGGTCCCTTTCTATACCTATTGTATACTGCAGACATGCCCACCCATAGCCTAACGAAAACGTTCACATTTGCTGATGATACAGCGATTATCAGCACACACTCTAGTCCCACAACTTCATCTAATCATCTTCAAGCCCACATATCTGAACTAGAAAAATGGCTCGAAAACTGGAAAATAAAGATTAATCCATTTAAGTGTGCTCATGTAACCTTTACTCTACGAAAGGAAAATTGCAGCCCCATCAAAATTAACAACGTATTAGTACCTCAACAAAATCACGTAAAATACTTAGGAATTCACCTTGATCGTCGACTAACTTGGAGTAAACATATCGAATCCAAATTAATTCAAATAAAATTGAAGACATCTCAATTGATGTGGCTTATAAACTCGAGATCCACTCTTAGTCTAGAATACAAAGTTCTCATTTACAACGTAGTAATTAAACCAATTTGGTCCTACGGTATCCAACTGTGGGGAACAGCTTCTGCTTCAAATATCGAAAAACTCCAGAGAAGACAATCTAAGATTCTAGGAATTATAACTGATGCCCCTTGGTATTTCAAAAATTCAAACCTTCACAAGGATCTGAACATCCCCACTGTTCTCGAAGAGGCAAGAAAAAGCAGTTTAAAATACGTAAACAAACTTATTGAGCATCCAAATCCCCTAGCCCGCAGCATACTTTCTAGCGATGGTCATATGCGTCTGAAGAGAAAAGACACGCTAGACCTGGCATTGAAATGATGTATAACAGAATCTGAACTCATTTGGTTGGAAACTGGCATTGGTCTGGTACAATTAGTATAAGGTAGTATTTAAGATTTGAAAACTTATTGTTATTTTCTTTAAGAGAAAGATTTAATAAATACAAATATATTAAAAAAAAAAAAAAAAAAAAAAACATTTTCTTAAAGAAGTTTGCTACTCTCCTGACAAATACTTCCCAGAGTTTTTCCTTTCAAAAACTTCTACACTTTCAGGAATGAAAAGACGATCGTTTCGGGGATTTTCCAGTTCCCCTTCATCAGTTTTCTTTAGAAAGTGGTGGCAGTAGTGCAATGCAATTTGAAGCATAAAATCTCATATTAAATCTAGTCTGCTACATCAAATAATAAATTTCTAATTAATCAATTAAAAAGGTCGCAAAAAAATTTTTATTTCTTAAATAAAAATTAAAGACCAAAACATAATCTATTAATCAATTTGAATAAATCAACTAAAATTGACCTATATTTAGCTATCAAAGTTTTGTGGTTCTTTCGGTTAGATTTGTCAACCAAAATATTTAGAAGATTTTCAATTTTAATACAATTTTAGTATTAAGCAAAACCACTACCCAAAGTCAAACAGTTTCAAATGAAAAAAATATGGTCGAATAATCAATCTAACAAAAAGATGTTCCAAAGCTCTTTTGAGAGGATCTCAGTCTTCCAATACTGATTTACAACATTTTTTCCCGCACGTTTTTATCTTTTCGTATAGTATTGTTGAGAACCTGTGTATAAAATATCAGATCTGAACAGATCGAAATAGAGCTCAAAATTGGTCACAATTCCAATTTGATCTGGACTAATAATATATTGATGATAAGACAAAAACAGATACTTTAAACTAAAATTAAAGACCATGGGCACACATTAAAAAAAGTTTGTCGGTAGAATCTGCTGAAAATGAGAGTCAAAATAAAGGTATATGCAGTTAAAACGAGGACAAAGTAATTTGCCTTTAAAATAAATTAAAATATAGTTATTTTCATCTGTTGAAAAATATCTAAAAAATGCAATAAAAACAGTAAACAATGCCGTAAAATTAACTGACAAATTGTTACTACAAAAATTTTAAAACAACTGAAAAGATAGTTAAAAACTACTCTTTTGTTGCAGTTGTTTTTTTTTATATTACAAAGTATACTTAAATAAATAATTGTTTGTTGTAAAAACTAACATATCGGCTGAAAAATGCGTAGGATAACCAATAAAAAAAATTTTCTTTTGCCAAACTTCGACTTTTAACACCAACATAGTTTCCCTCAAGAGTAATACAATCAAACCAGCGCCTTTCTAACATTTCGATACCTTTCTTATAGAATGATTTATCTTTGGCCTCAAAAGAGGCCTCTGTTTCGGCAATCACCTCTTCATTCGAACCAAATCTCTTTCCTGGGAGCCAAATTTGGCGAGCACGGTGGGTACGGAAGCAGTTGAAAGTGTAGTTCGTGCAATTTGGCCATGGTAGCCAACGACATGTGACACGTCGCATTGTCTTGGTGAAAGAGCACTTTTTTCTTCTTCATATGGGGCAATTTTTTTGCGACTTCCTCCTTTAAACGCATCAGTTGGGCCACGTAGCGATCGCTATTGATGGTCTGGCCTTTTTCAAGATAATCAATGTACAAAATTCCAGCCGCATCCCAAAATACTGATGCTATAACTTTACCAGCTGACAGTTGCGTCTTTGGCTTCTTTGGGCGAAGTTCGCCGGATGCTGTCCACTCAGCTGACTACCGATGCAGATACAAGTTTCGTCCATTGTTACATACCTACGCAAAAAGTCCTTTCTATCTCGCCAAAACAACTCGAAACAACTCTCAGAATGATCGACCCATTGTTGTTTTTTGTGCACTGTGAGCAAACGCGGCACCCATTTCAAAAACTGCAATCTCATGGACAAATGTTCATTCAAAATAAAGCCGACAAATTCCTTCGATGTCTTTAAGGTATCAGCTATATCCTGCTACTTCATTTTACGGTCTGCCAAAACGATTTTGTAAACTTTTTTAATGTTTTCCGGTATCACCACCTCTTTTTGGCGACCAGAGCATTCGGCGTCATCGCTGTTTGTACGACCACGTTTAAAGTCAGAAAACCACTTTTCTATCATTTGTCTCGATGGTTCTGAGCCCAAATAACACTTATCAAGCCAAGCTTTGGCTTCAACGGCATTTTTTCCCTATTAAAAAGCAATGATAAATCAATACACGAAATTGAGTTGAATCCATTGTTTTAAAAATCGCAAAAGTAGCGTCACTAAAACAGCTGCAACTTGTTCCCTAATAAACCAATTATCATTAAATTTTGACAGGTATCATCTGAGGCTTGGTAGTTCCAAAAAATCGTATGCATTTTTCATTAGTGCGCCACTTATGTGTCATCCTACGGACTTTTCAGCCGATGTGTTATTTTGGTTTTTTTTTATAATGATATAAAAAAAAAATAATTGATTTCAACAACTGTTACGAAATTACAGTACTTTTCGTTAGTTATTTTCTCAAATAACCGTCATAACAATTGTTTTATATTTTTCTTAGAAAAAGAACTGAAAGTACAGTTAAACAACAACTACTGATTACTACACAAACAACTGTTAGTATTTACCATTACCATTACATTAAACATTTTAAGTACAAGTATAAATTGGAAATACTGTTTACTCAATGCCATTATTATCAATTTCGTTTTAAGTACTAATTAAATAAATAAGTACCTCGGTATTTATCAATTACTTCTTACTTAGAATTATTTGTTACTCTTAACTTTCGTTCCTACCAAATAATAAAGAACTTTTTTAGTCAACAGAGAATTTGATTCTGAGTCAATTGATAGACATGACTACAAAAATGCACCGTTCCGTGTATACACTTATGTGTTCAAAATTTACGATAATGAATTTGTCATTAATTAATTGTACCAATCGACTCTGAACCTAGTTTTCTTCCGATTAAGTAATCTAAGTACTCAAAAGTATAAATTCTTAAAATCTAATCTAAATCTAAAAAAGTACAATTGGTGCTTATGAAGTGGTAGTAAAAATTTAATAATCAGATTATTAGTACTAAGATCTTCCCTAGTTCTTGGTAATAATAATTAAGTACATATACGATTTGGTATTATTACTTGAACATTTTTAAGTACAAATACAATATATTTGTACTTGATACTCACTATATAGTTATCTCGGGAGTCACCCACCAATTTCGCTGAATTTAGAATATGTAATAGAAGACAAAACTTTATGCTTAAGGGGCGATCGTATTGCAACCATATCTTTTCTCTGCGTGTTAACTTTTGACACTATTAGTTTTTTTTTAATATGCAAAATTAACTTGCTTAAATTTAATATTTTTTAATTTTTCAATTTTTAAAAAATATATTGTAAAATAAAGATGATGAAAATTTGCTTTTTATGTATCTGTGAATATAGTACTGAAGAAGTATTGCATTGCAAGGCACCTTTTGAGAATAAGACACAATATCTCGCAATGACAAGGTGGGGTTTTTATGCCAGTCATCTTTCATATCAAAGAATAGCTCAGCTGTAGAGAGCTAGACTAGCAATCTTGTGGTCGCAAATTCGATACCCAGTGGCAAGAATAAGAAAATTTTTAAAATAAAAACAATATTTTTTTTTGCTAAATTTTTTCAATTAAATTTTAATTGATTAAAAACAGTTTCTTTGCACTCGTTCAAAAAGTACTAAAAAAATGTTAAAGTGGGAGTACTCCTCTCCTATGACAGCTCAATATTAAAATCTTTAGTGTTTCTGTTAAAAAAAAGAGTATCTAGATCATTAAGTATAGTGCTTTTTCTACTGCTTTGGCATCTAAGGAATTTCTAAGGATTGCGTAAATGTTTTTCTCCTCTATCAGCGAAACCGTTGGGTGACCTAGGAGACACCTCTGCTGTCAGTATAACACTTATATCTAAATATTATTATTTTAACGATTGTGCATAATTTAAAATTTCTAACTTACTTTGTTCATATGAAGTCCTGCAGGAAAATGAGCTTGAAATCTATTTTCGAAACTTTCTTTACTAGCTAGAATTTGTTCTTATTTGATTATATATTTTTTTGATAAATGAAATTTATCTAATTCCAAAATATACTTACAACTACTACTACTGGAACTATCGGTGTAATTTAATTTATCTTGTTCATCTCTTGGTATATAATCATGATTGTATACCAGACTCAATTTTCCATTAGGACCCCTTTGAACTTTAAAAAATTCCTTATCACTAGATGGTGTCGATGAGGATTGTTCATTTGAAAGTGGTTGATCGGCCACCATTTGGTCAGTAAATGAATTAAGATGAGGTTGGTTAGCAATAGGAGCTGTATTCTAAAATAATTCATTTAAAAAAAAACAAACTTAAAAACACTTTACATAAACTCATTTATCTTATTGTTTAACTTACTTTAAATAAATATAAACCTGGGCCAAAATTTGTGGAAAATACGCTGCGTAAATTTTTCTCAACATTTGATTCGGTGGTGGTGTCTTCGTAGTTTTTTGGATGTTTCCTCAAGAATGGAACCTCCTGTGTATAGCTTCTATAGTTCATTACATTAATATCCTTATGTGATGGTGCTTTTCTTGAACGACTTCCTTGTGAATCGCCTAAATATTGTGGACTATTTGCATTTGATTCTATGTATGGAGATCGATCGCGTCTTTCAGTGTACATTTGAGCATTTGGACATACTATCTAAGAATAATGTCAAATAAACAATTTTTTAAATAAAAAAATAAGTTTTCGTCAGAATCAATTACTATACGCAAAATAAAAAAAACTAATGCAAGAAATCTAGGGTGATCACAGTTATTTAATGGTCATGCATGGCATACGATATTTATTTTAAAAATAAAAACCTTGAACATGCTATTGAAACAGAAAAGCACTTAGGACTTTTATACAAAAAGTGCAGTATTGAAAAAATTTGTTTACTAATTAATAAGTAATATTCAAATTCAATCAATAAATATTTTCTATTATATCAGAATACATTTTTTGATTCGACAATGGGTCATATGAATAAAATTTAGCAATTACTTCGAAGTAATTACTTTGGGCTTAGGAATGGCTTTTAACTCCAAATTTACCAATTGGCTGGTAGAATAGCATGAAATGTAAACGAATATTAAAAAATTAATTTTCTAGTCTACTCCCAAGCAGACTACATTTGTGAAGTAATTGCTTAAAAAACCCTGTATTTCCCCCTATTAGTAATATCTATTTTTTATTCATATGAGCCAATACAAGGCTACGTTGGGTTAGATTGAAAGAGAGAAATCGGTAATTTGTCATGTCAAAAAATTACACGTAGATATAAGTCCGATAGTCGGCTTGCTGTGCATTATGTTCCTTCATGGATTTCTGTCCCTATCTGTTACACGAACTTCGTCCTGTTGACGAAATATGCCAATCTTTTGAATCTCATTCCATGCGAAGACAACAAAGATTGTTTGAAGATGTTGTTATTCTCTCCGTGAGCCTTACAACCCAGTGTAGAAAATTATTACCAGAAATGTGGTTATGTATGGGTTTTTCCAATCAATTTAAAATTTTTTGTCAACTTCGGTGCCATCAACCGTTAATATCCATTATATTGGTAATTATCATAATATATTGAGACTAAACCGATAAAATTTCTCAGTTACTCAGTTCGAGAATGTTGAAACCGAAAAAAATTAAATTAACTGAAATTGGTTAAATACAATTTTTTCTGTTACTCTGTATATGGGAAAATCTACGAAACAGGTCGATTTCAGATTTTAAAAATGAAAAATTTCAAATTAGCGGCACACATTTTTCTTCTAGATTAACTTATTTAAAATGCATTAAAAAGAAGTAATCTGTTCGCGTGAATCAATTTGTTTGAGTGCTAAAAAAGTTATAAACAAAAAACCGTACACATTTTCGTTGATAAGTATTTTTAAATTTTTGGATTTTTCGGGCATGTGACCACACATTTTCAAGTAGCCTTTCCGTGCTGAGTCCGAATTTGGTCTCCAAATTTTTCTAACACATCTGGTTTTTGAGAAAATTGAGGTCAAAGTTAACAAAAACCTTTTTTGGCTATTTTTGAGTGGTTTTTACACGTTTTTTCCTCGAGTTAATGAAAACAGGTGACACAAATTTTGCAATCATCACGGTAAGTTTATTCGAAAATGCATAGTGGTGCTATGTTTCCATTACTGGTTTTAAGTAATGTTGCTTTTTTATTTTTTCCGTCCGTCCCTCTGTCTCTTCACGCATTCCCGGGAATTTGGACCGGGAATCCCGGGATTTCAAAAAATGCAGTTTAAAACAATAAAGTTAATTATTTAAAATTTTCTTATGCAAAAATAGTAAAAATATTACATTAGGCTTGTTCGTTTACTTACTACAATTTGCTACTTTTACCACAACTGGAAAAATTCAAAAAGTAACCAAAACAACGATTAAGTGAAAGTAGTAAGATTTTCGAGTAAACGTAGACAATATAGTTTCTAAATTAGATTAGTTTCTGACATATAAAAAATCTTTTGATTTTTAAAAATGTTCAAGTTAAATTTTGTTCCCATAATTTTAAAAAAATTTTCCAATTTTGTAAAATTATTTTCTTTATTAATTTTTTTATTTATTTTTTTTTTTTTGTTTTTTTTGACAGACGAGTTTTTTAGTCTAAAAATTAGGTTTAGTTTATTAAATTTTTTAAAATATATTATTAGACTTTTATAATTTCTAATATAAATTTAATTCTTTCCCACTACGAAAATTCCAAGAAAAACCACCTGAGTTTTTTCACGATCATGAAAATTTGAGGTCTTGAAGATATGTGATTTATAAAAACTTTTTAATTATTATAAAATATTTTCTAATTTATTTCCTTACTGGATCCCGGGATCCCGGGAATTGAAGATAAATTTCCCGCTTTCCCGGGAAATCAAAAAGTGCGGGATTTTGCATTCCCTAGCTACAAGTCGCAAATATTAAGATATTTTAATGAAATTTGGTACACCGACTTTGAAGGTACCATGGAAAGATTAATGGTGGATGGAAAGGTAGAAAGAAGCAGAAGAAGAGGGAGATCTCCAATGCGGTGGCTAGACCAGTTTAAACCTCTAATTGGTACAAAAATTAGCGAAGCTATTCACATGGCTAATAACAGAGGAGATTGGAGGGAAAACAGCAGATTATCTAATAATTAATATAAATACAGATTTTGTTTTTTTTTTCTCTATTTTTTAAATCTAATACCTACACAGCATGACAAAATCTTAACTTTTAAAAATTAATAGAACTCTGATCATCAATTCTATATATCTCGGACATGCTGATTACAATGGCGTACTTTATTTTTCGATCAATGGTACAGATTTTTCGCTAAATATCTTTAAAGTTTGGCGGTTTTTAATTTATTGTTTTATATACAAAAATTTTGAAATGCAATCAAAATAAATTTTTTGTAGTGAAATGTAAGCACAGGACCTGTATTCATATTTACGCTTAAAATTTTATGCATAAACTTGATATTAAAACCAGTGTTTAGGTGGATTTTTACGGTTTTTTCAGGTGTTAGCCAATTGAATCGCTGAAAGCAAAATCGACCTTAATAAATGATATGGCTTAGCAAAGAAGCAACTAAAAGGAAACTATTTCAACAAAAAAAAATGTATTCATATATAGCGGCCTATACGTTAAAATCGCGATTTTGCAAAAATTTTGTATTTCAGCATAGCTTTGCAAGATCTCCCCAAAGTCCAACTTTTAGTATAATATGGGGTTTAACATAATATGGGTGAAATACCCCTTACTGATCCTCAGTTGTTTAAATTAATTAAAAATAGCTAATTTTTCCAAATTAAAAATTAAGATGCTGGAAACCTAACTGTTAGTTAAAATAAATAAAAAGCCACTAAAAAGAATAAAAAATTCTTGTCATTTTAAAATGTTTATTTGATTGTAGTAAGAATTTTAATAAAACTGATTTCTTTCCAGCGCGCCAATCAGTTCAAATCTTGGTTAATTAAATGCATAATTTCTGAGATTCTTTTTACATTATCCAAACAAAAATTAAAACTTTTGTTATACATATGTATATGTATATTTAAATTACAGCTTAAAGCACCGTAAGTTGTTTAAGTTTCACGTGAAAAAACTGTTATACTCCTAAAAAAAAATAATTTTTCAAGACTATCAGTTTCACGTGAAAAATTCACGTCGTTACTTTGAATTATATACTGCTTAAATTATACCATGAAATTTTATTTAGTAAATTAATTGCTGACTTTCAGATTGTCTTTTTGAAAACATTGACAAAAAAATTAAAATCTCAAACAATTTTCTCGATTTTGGAGTATTTCCAGCGTCGGCATCGGTCGGGTTTTAAGGGCTTTCTACTTTAGGGTATTACCAAGAAGCATACATAACTAGGAGATACAGTTGCTATCAGATCGTACATCGGACCGGACATCAGAAAATGATGACCTTGTCAGATAACGCCATAAAGTTCTCTGACAACGCCATAATTTTCCGTCCGATGTGCGATCAGATAGTGATTGTATCTCCTTGTTATATATGCTTTTTGGTATTACCAACACTAAGTCCTTGTTTCTGATTGATAATTGAGTAAAAAAAAAATCTATCATAATTCCACGATCAAGTCCGTGGGATTATGTCCGTAGTGGCGACATCCGGTGGCCGATTCAATCTATACCAGGGGTGGCAAGACTTTTTTCGCTGCGTGCCAGAAACGGACAAATTTGTTTTTGTAAAAATTTCTCGCGTGCCACCTTAATTTTAGTTATTTTTTAAGTCCTTTTTGAAAAATTTTTAAATTTTGGAAAATTTCCCTTAAAAATATCATCGCAGATGTACATATTTATCATCGGATAACCCCCATGAAATAATCCCAAAGGGAAAAATTAAATAACATCCAAGAAATGACGTAAAAATGTTTGACGGTTATTTAATCTTTAAATATTGATATTTTTTCATTATGAAAAAATCCCCAATGGAATAAAATTAAAACAGTTTGAACATTATTGCCTTTTCATTTTGTTAAAAAAAAGTTAAATTATTGGGCGCCATTAATTATTTAATTATTTGGCGCCCTATGCTCCAGTGGGAGTTAGAGGAATATATATACCATATATCAATTATTAAAGTACGTAAGAAACTAGTTGAAAAATGTGCTTCGGGCAAAAATTTTATTTTATTAAAATAAATCGCACTGTTTTTATCATCATAGTAATGAATGAAAAGCCAATACTATGGATTTGAACAGAGGAATTTCTATTTCAGATGAAATGGCTCTGCGAAACACGATCAAACCAAATTTAAATTCCAACAAAGGGGGTTATTTCATTATGAATCTTATTTTCAGCCTTTATTTCATTGAGCGTTATTTCGTAGCACATATTTTACCTTTAAAAAAATTTAATTTTTTAGACCCAATTTTATTACGAGTTGTTTTCCATTTTTGTGCAATTTTCTGGTACTTTTTATTTCTCCGATTATGAGGCATTTTTTCATCGAAACATTTAAACTTCTTTCAATCTAGAATTTTAGAAATTTTCCCATAATTTATTATTTCTTTGAACAAAATATGGTGGCAATACAGAGTTTTATTCATTTTAAAAGACGATTTACAAGCTCTATGAAAAATTTCACCATTAAGCCCGGTATTTTGTTCGTACTTTTGCATCAATTTAATAGATATGACCATTTGAAAATGTAGCGAAAAAGTGACATTTGGGATATGATTGTAACTTTTTATAGACTATAGAAAATTTGTGCATTTTAATGTTTTTATTATAGTTTTTGAGCTCCACACATAGAGCGAAATTTTTTCGCTCTTTTGAACAAAATACTGGGCTTTATGGAGTTAAATCACACATTTTTGTAACTAAATTTAACATTTAACTGAATTTTTTTGTCGGTTTTCTAATAGTTTTTTTTTTTTTTTTGAAATATCCAACAAAACGTCGCGTGCCACCTAAAATCCACTCGCGTGCCACTACTGACACGCGTGTCATAGTTTTGCCAACCTCAATCAATATCAAATCTACCCCACTTTTTACCAGCTGATTGTAAATACCAAAAATTTAAATATTCGATTAATATCAACGAAAAACTGCATTCATTTTTGTAACAAATTACTTGATGAATTTTATATCTTATTTTAGGTATTTTAAAACTGCATTTCTGCACATTTTAGTTTAAGGTATTAAAATTAAAAATAAAAAATTTAATTAGTCAAATACAATTTTTATATTAACCAAAAAAATTTATATAAGTTCGTATATGTTGACAAAATATAAAATAACTAGTTTTTTTATTATGTCTGTTTTAATTGTTGATTTCACGCGTATATATTCTGTTTTAAATACAAATATATTCCTATATGTTATTAAATACGAAATAAAAAAACAACTGTCCAAACTGAAATTATTGATTTTACTATATTTACTTAGCATCTGTTGCTAGACGAGAAATATTTTAAATAATATTTATTTAACAGCAACATACCAGATTCGATTCCTCTTAATTCAATAAATAATTTCATATAACTGTTTTATACAATAATTTAAATTAAATAGTGGTCGAGTCATGATTTGTGCCAGTTTTCATCTTTGCCAAAATTCTTATTTCTTGCATATTTTTTTTTATAAAAAAAACTTGTTAAAGCAAACCCGAAAACACATAAATTTATATAAAACGCTTAATTGAGACTGTTCAACAGAAGTCTAGAAATTACGTTTTCGAATGATTGGTAACAAGTTTAAACAACATTGTTATTCTCTCCATTTTCTACATAAATAAATCATTTGGTGTACAAACACGTGAGCAGGCAACATTTAGTTATGCATGAGAAAAGCATGTAGTCTCTAAATCTCAGCCAATGAGGCGTGTACCAAAAAGAAAAAGGCTTCGAACCTTTTTGGGATGAACAGAAGATTTCCGAAACCCATCCGTAATATTTAGAACATTTTCAACGCGCAGCATATTTAAAAAACCAGGGAAAAACTACTTATTGATATAACTTTCTCTCTCAAATTATTTTTAGAATATTTGAATCATCTCAAAAATAGTTTATTATAGGTTTGTTTTTTTTTCGAATTTTGTATAATTATTCCATACAAATTTAATCATTTATAAAATTTTTAAGTAGGTATAAATTTAGCTTCTTAAAAATTAAGTAGTTACAAAAATGCTACCAAGTCTTAAAAATTCTTGGCTTTCCTCTTTCAAATGTAAACAAAAATATTTGTCATAAAAATATTTGAAATTTTAGTATTTTTTATTTCATAAAATATTAAAAACAATAAAAGCTAACAAATGAATTATGCGTTTGTTAGCAATGGTAGAGCAGGGCACACAAGATTATTGCTCCATTTCGCGTTCCGGCGAAGTCTTTGTACGAAAACAGCTTTTATACAAATTTCATTTGTTTACAAAAAATAAAAGAAAGGTCAGGTAAGTACGGATAGTCTTTTTTTACAGGTAGTTATAGATATAGATAAAAAATTCGAAAAAAAACAAACCTTATTATACATACATATATTCGCAAATAAAAATTAAAAGTTATATATTATCTGGATAATCATATACATCTGTTCCCAATCATATTATTATCTGAATTGACAGAGATAATATTCATAACACTGTTCTAGTTTTTAGTATAATTAGGGGGTGCTGATTTCGAAACTGCAACAAGTTTGTTCAAATTGGCTCTAGGTTTCGCGCAATTCGCGTTTTCAATTTTTCAGTCGATTTTGTAAATAAAAAATTTATAATTTAGTAACTATAGGTTCGGAAAGAAAACGCTTTACACAGTTTAAGCTTAATTCCGTTCCCTATTTTTCAAACTTAAGTGTGTATTAATATCTCAATAACTTTTCTAAATATAGTCGCTGAAAGTAAAAATTTAAAAATTTTTTAAGGTGTTTTTTAAAAAAAAATTTAAATATAAGACGAAGTCCGATTTTAAATATCAAAACCAATTTGGAAAGAAAAATGTGCAAAATTTATATGGGTCATTCCATCTCAAATAGACCAATGGTTGGACTCGACCCCTTTCGATTTGGATGAATTTTGGTCAGAACTTTTCTTTCATCATATAACGAAGTTTTGCCAAAGGAAAAAAATTACAAATTTTTTTTTCGAAAGTTATGCAATATTTAAAATTTCAAAAAATGTCATAATTTTTCTAATTTTTTGCTTTGTTACTAGGTTATTTTTTAAGTATCTCGAAAACTATAATACAGTAGACGCTCGCAAATTAGAACCGCTTTGTTTTTGAGGCAATTCTAATTTCTGAATTATTCTAATTTCTGGACGTTTTTTTTTCGTTTCGTTTCCAATGATAAAGTGTTTTTTTACGTTTATTTAACATTTTAAATGATACACTTTCACTATTCAATAGAGACTGCCAAATAATATGTACGCGCGTATCAAATTTCACAAATAAACTAGCCAAAAATGTACATAAATGCGACAAAAAAAAACAAATAGGGAAAAACATATATAATTTGGTGATTCCCCTTTTTAGTTTTACTTTATTCAAACATAATAAATAAATAAATTGGGGATTTCCTGTGTATTCAAATAACCAAAAAAAAAAAAAACGCTCAGAAATTAGAATTTTAAATTCGAATTTCAGAGCGTTTAATGTATTGCAAACATTGATTCTAATTTCTGGACGTTCGAATTACTGAAAGCTCTAATTTGCGAGCGTCTACTGTAGCTACAAAAATGGTTCTTAGCTCGTTTTAAAGAAGATATCTAGCCGTATTGAAAAAATATATTAAAAAAAAAATATTAAATAATAAAAAAAAAAAAATCTTACCTTATTGGTTTTTCAACTACAACCGAAAAAAATAAAAGCGTAATTTCGATTTAAAAATTTTTCTGTGCTTCTAAAGCCTTTAATTTGTTGTTTATTGCTTAAAAATTTCAAAATTGGATATTTGTTTAATTTTATTGTATTAAGATTCAACTTAAAAAAGACAATAAAAAGATCAAAAATGCATATCTTTAAAAAAAAAAAACGCCCTCTTGAAAATTTCAGGATCTTTGAGATCAGTTAGAGGTTTTGTAATTAAAATTAGACTTAAAATGAAGAAAAAAATATTTTACTGAACTGAAAACCAACTGTGCTATTACAGAATTTTTTTTTATAATAACATCAGATTTCATTCACTATTGATTTTTTTGCGATATTATTGCGATTTTCTAAGTTTATATTTAAATCACAATATTTTCGTACACATTTAAAATAAGTTCGTCCAGATATAATTGTAGAAAGAGTCCGAAGGCATTATTTAAATATAAACTATGAAAATCGTAATAATTTCGAAAAAAAAAAACAATAGTGAATAAAATCTGATGTGTTTAGAAAAAAAAAACTCTGTAATAGTACTGTAGATTTTAAGTACAGTAAAATATTTTTTTGTTCATTTTGAGTCTAAATTTAATTACAAAAGGCTCCAAAGATGCACATAATTTGTTAATGCAATATGACATCCCGAATAAAACGGGTTATACATTTTTTTATATTATTTAATACAATAATGTCTTGTTATATATTGCTTTGTATGTCGCTATATATAATAAGAGATAATTTTCGTCTTTCGAACAAATTTTATATGGCCCCCATATCAAAATATATCTTTTTACATATGTTGTCATATTTAGTTAGATCTCGCCCATAGAATTTAAATTGTAATACCAAATATAGCCCAGTTTCATGTTTAATTTAAATCTAATTTAAGATTTTATCGAAATCAATTACAATCTATTTTTAATTGGAAAATTTTTTTTTACAAAAACAAATTTTGATATAAAGTTCAAGTGAAAACGAAAAACCGGTAAAATATTTTTGTATAGAATCTAAGTGAGATTATCTGACAGTTACCCATATGTGGTGTTACTACCTACTGAAGTTATTCAGTTTATTTTAAAAAAT
This sequence comes from Leucophora obtusa, assembly GCA_949987735.1. Lineage (NCBI taxonomy): Eukaryota > Metazoa > Arthropoda > Insecta > Diptera > Anthomyiidae > Leucophora > Leucophora obtusa. The sequence continues at coordinate 203,340,635 of OX465295.1, read as the reverse complement.
TAGAGTTTTTTTTTATTTTTCAATTAAAAAAGAATTACAAAAATTTTTGAAAAAGAAAAATAGAAATATTATAATAAAAAGAAATTTTATAAATTTTTTATAAAAAATCTTTGTGTTATCCCACACCATACATTATCGACGTTGAAAATATTATGTTGAAAGAGTTAATTAGCATTTTTTTTAATCACCTGGATTTATAATTTTTCATACAAAAAGTGGATTTATTAAATCCACAATAAAAGCACAAATATATGAAACAGCCTATTAATTTAATGTCAGAAAAAAATACGAATGAAAATTAAAAGAGAAACAAAAAAATTGAAAAACTAACATATAAAAGGTTTTTATTAAATTTTTTTATGAAATATGTTTAGAAAAAAAATTACACCTCACCAAATACATATTTTGCATCTCGGACATGGAGAAATATCTGAAATAGAAATGGCAATTTTTCACTCTACAGTAAGTAATTTAATTAAATCCAACTAGTGAATATTAAATATTGCAATGGAATTTTTCAATTGTGTAAAAATACAAATAGAAGTGATAAAACTGAAAAGGCAGACTATTTATCGCTGTTTTATGTAAAATATAATTAAAAGTTAAAGTAAAATCCTTCATCATCGCATTTGGTATTAAAAATTAGGGTGAAAGAAGTGTCGGACAGAAAATTTTTTTTAAAATAGGGAGAATCTAGCCCCATCTATTGAGCAATTTTAGAAATACTTTTTGGATTTATTAAATCCAAGTGATTAGAAAAAATGGCTAATACTTAACATACGCAGTCAGACTTTTTATGGGATTTCGTACCACATGTGTATAGCAACAAAACAAAGCTATTGATTTAAAAAAATAACATTTATTTTCCCTATATAATCTATGGTATATTCTTGTTCAAATGAACTCTTAATATCTTAGTAAATTCAAATTGAAATTAATTTTCATTTAAAACGTTATAAATTTACATTGAAACAACAGATTCTTTTAATTTAAAATTGAATATTGGGTCATATTAATAAAAGTTAACTAATTCTTCGAAGTAATTATTTTGGTTTAGGAGTAACATAGGTACCAGCAAATTTATCCATAGGCTTGAAGAATACCATAAAATGCAAATGAAAATTAAAACAAAAAAATTGTCTACCCGCAAGCAGACTAAAATTATGTAAGAATAACTTAAAAACTTAATAACTCATTCCCGCTTTTAGTGAAATCTAGTTTTTTATTCATATGCGACATTATTTACAAATATAAAACCAGGAACCCGATATTAATACTTTTAAAACGTTTTATTTTGTTTTTTCCTCAATAAAAAAAATCACTTGTCTACAAATGAATTTATTTTTCTTGATGGATATTTTGTTTTCATCAATTTTTTTATTTTTTGTTTTCTTTTCGAAAACAAAATTTAAAAAATATCCGTAGTGATATTTTCAGGAAAGTTGAGAATTATTTTTATTTTTGTATTGAGGAAAAAAAAAAAAATTTTTTTGTATAAGTCTCTTCCGTCGAAGAGACTTATACAAAGCATGATAGGCTGAATAATTTTGTGCAAAAGACAAACTGTGGCCATTAAAACCATAGGATTTGTGAGCAACTAACCAAAAAAAACTGCACTTAAAAAATTGAAAAATAATGGCGGAACGCGAAAAAAGTCTTAATGGTACAAAAAATTAATTTTGATATTTAATCAGCGATTAACATTCTGCAAGCAAATATATTGATGCAAAACAATTCCTTTTTGTAAATTTTTTTTCCAATTTTTGTTTGTTTTTGCAATCTAAACAGATAATTTTGGTATAGGATATACATTAGGGTTATGACTTTTTGATTTTTTTTGCAAATATCAAATTTTACATGCCCTAAGCGAAAAGCCCATAAAAAAATATTAAGAAACGCAATGTTACTTTTTCGCTACGGTCAAAAAAGTTCCCGCACCAAAAGGGTTGAAATTTGCTCTATATGGTTTTAGTTTAATTAAAATATTTCTCCGAAGTTTTAAACATATGAGACTCAAACGATGCTTATTAAAAGCTATTTACGGTAATAATTACTAAACCTTTTTGGAGGGACTTTTGGATACATTTTTTGTCGTTTACAATAATTTTTGTAATAATTCGTTATGTAAGTTAAACAAAATCCCCGAACAAAAATTATTTTTAGAAAATGCATTTGGTGCGGAAGGTTTTTTTGCCGAAATGATCCGCAAATACGATTTTTAATATTAATTTAGTATTGCCTATCACGTGGTGATAGGTAAAATTTTTGATAAAAATGAGTCATAACCTTAATATACATAGGTATTATAGTCCCTAGGTTGTGAAATTAAAAAAACCGAGCTCAAAAATTTGCAAAATAATGGCGGAACGCGAAAAAAAGCTTTATGGTAAAAAAATTAATTAAAAAACCTAATCAGCAATTTACATTCTGCAAACGAATACATTGATGCAAAAATTTTTGTTTTCGTAAAATTTTTTTCGCGATTTTTTTTTGCAAACTAACAACCAAATATTCGGTATTATAGTCACTAGATTATGAATTTTAAAAATCCGCACTTAAAAAATTTAAAAATAATGGCGAAACGCGCAAAAAAGCTTTATGGTACAAAACATAAATCAAAAAACTCAGTCAGCGATTTACAGTCTGCAAACGAATATGTTGATGGAAAAATTTTCCTTTTTGCAAAATTTTTTTTCGCGAACGTTTTTGCATACTAACCACCAAATTTCGGCATAAGATATGGCAATTATAGTCCTAAGGTTAAAAATTTTAAAAACCTCACTCAAAAAATTGCAAAATAATGGCGGAATGCGATACAAAAAAATAATCAAGAAACCTAATAAGCAATTTATATTCTGCAAAAGAATACATTAATGCAAAAATTTTTCTTTTTGCAAATTTTTTTGGCAATTTTTTTTTGCAAACTAATTGCCAAACTTTGGCATGAGATATGGGTATTATGTTCCCTATGTTATGAATTTTAAAAATCTGCACTTAAAAAATTGCAAATTAATGGCGGAATGCGAAAAAGTTTCATTGTGCAAAAATTTAATTAGAAATCTTATACAGCGATTCCATTCCGAAAATGAATAATATTAATGCAAAATATTAGTCAATTGGCAAACATTTTAGCAAAAAAAAATATTTGCAATATATGTTTGTAGGTATATATCGCCCAACAGTGCACTCCAGGATATTATATGATTTTCTACAGATTTGAAACCAAAAACCAGAATAGTATCTCCACCATAAAAATAAAATAAAAATTATATTCATATTTTTGTACTTAGAACAAAGATGAAAAACAAAAAAAAAAGTTTTAAAAAGTTTTATTTTTTTTTTATCAATTCTTTTGTCTCTGATATTTATACCTAAAGATATTTTTATAATTTGAACTTGAGGCCTGCGCGGTTCCAGCAATTAATATAAGGGGAAAAATCATACGCCACCGTAGACAAATACATTGAGTTGGGCACTGAGGCGTATGATTTTCCCCTTATATTAATTGCTGGAACCGCGCATGACTTGAAAGATATTTTTATTTTAAAGCACATTTCAAATTTTTTGTTTTCGATTGAGAAATAAAAACATTTTGAACTTTAGGGATATTTATTTTTGATAAAAACAAAAAAAACGTTTTCTGGTGCCTGTTTAAAATATTTTGAACGATTATTTCATGACATTTAATTTTATTAAAAACTATTTCATGTCAAATTTGTTATCACAATTTTAATATATATTTCTCATTTTAAAGTGAAAGCCTAAAAATTAAAGCTTCATTTGAACTTTTCTCATTTTCAAAATGAAAATCTCACCTTTAGTGAAAAATCCAGTAATGATTTATAGAAAATTATTTTAAATTTCAATTTATTTAGAATTTTTTATTGTATGGATTATTCTCGAACTATAGTATAGTTCGTATAAGTACTGATTAATGTGCAGATACTTTTTATGTATGCAGTTTCACATAAAGGCTCGTAAACTTACTAGATTTGCTTAGTTTACACGATACACGAAACCTTATGTGAATCCCCCATAGTTTTTCAGTACAATATTTAATAAAAACAGAAATTCGAGAATTTTGGTCAAATTGGACCTAATTGCATCAAATTTTAAATATTAAGATATTATTTAATACAATAATGTCTGGTGAAAATTCGGATTTAATTGTATATAATTTAAAGCAATTAAATCCAATTTGATCCACGTAGATACAATCGTATTCACCATTTGCCGGACTAAATTGTATCTGATTAGTTATTGTATTCTATAAAATTAGATATGTCACAATATCATCTTTTTTAATCGGGATACATATAAATTTTGGACCTTTTTCTTTCCAAATTGGCTTTGATATTTAAAATCGGACTTCGTCTTATATTTAAAATTAAAAAAAAAACCTTTAAAAATTTTGAAATTTTGACTTTCAACGACTATATTTAGAAAAGTTATTGAGATATTTATACACACTTAAGTTTGAAAAATAGGCCTCGGATTTAAGCTTAAACTGTGTGAATTGTTTTCTTTCCGAAGCTATAGTTTCTAAATTATAAATTTTTTATTGAAAATATCAGCTGAAAATTAAAAAAATTGGAATCGCGAATTGTACAAAACCTGGAGCCAATTTGAACAAACTGGTTACAGATTCAAATTCAGCACCCACTAATTATCCTAAAACCACTGCAAAGTTGTGCAACTTATAAATATTATTATATTTTGTAGAGCTGTGTAATCATTGGTATAGTTTCGACAACTATAAGATGGTCGTATATTTTTTATGAGCGTTGTCGATCAGCAAATTTTTAGTCAGGAGCGTGCTTGTAAAAAAGTTAAGAATTTCAGGAAAAGATGTTTGCTGAAAATCAGCGATTTGATTTTTACCAAAAAATAGTAATTTCAGCAAAATTTTCTTTAACACTTAGTGGATTGCAAATGAAAAAATCCTTGCTAAAGTCACTAAACTTTTTGCTCAATATTAGTACTAAGACTGAAAAAAACTCAAAAAATTTGCAGAGAAATTTTACTTTAGTTAATTTTCTTGCTGAAAATTTAAATATAGAAATTGTATAGAATTGTTTGTTTTTAATTATCATTTCCGTTGTCTGTACTACATCCAGACAAGCTGCGACATCTACATCTTGTCTGTCTGGTTGTCGCCCACGCTATAAATTCGGTTATCAGCACAATTTTTGTAGCAAAACAAATTAGTTAAAAATTAGTTTAGTGCTAAAAAAATATAAGTAAAACTAAAACTTTTGCTGAAAACGTAATTTCAGCAAAAAAATTACTCGGAACTATAACACTTGATATACAAGATATTTTAATAATTTTTCTACTAACTTATTTTTTTCAGTGTAGAAAAACTTACTGGTATTTATTTTAATGAAACCATTGTTTTTGGAAGAAGGAATCCGGTCTACCCAGGAAGTCTAGGCAACATGTAGATTTTAAAGTAACCTCCAAATACAATTATGGTTTATTTTACATTAAAGTGCTTTTAGTATTATAAATTAAATAAAAATTGATAAAAAAAAGTGATATATTTTTTATTGGGAATTTCTATTTGGGAATGTGATAGAAAAGTATACAACCGAAAAAAAATGCAAAAAAAAATCAGCGATTTACATTCTGCAAACAAATATATTGATGTAAAAATTTTCCTTTTTACAAATTTTTTTAAATTTTATGAAATGGGTATTATAAATTTTAAGAAATTATACTTAAAAAATTGCTAAATAACGGCGGAAAGCGAAAAAAGGCAAAAAATTACTTAAAAGAGCTAATCAGCGATTGACATTCTGCAAACGAACATATTGGTGTAAAATTTTTTTTTTATAATTTTTTTCGCATTTTTTTTTTGCAAACTAACCACCAAAATTTGGGCAAGATATATTTGTTATAGTTTTGGATTATGAATTAAAATACACCGCAATGAAAAAATTCGAAATAATGGCGGAGTGGGAAAAAAGGATTTGTGCCGCAGAAAATGAATTAAGAAACTTAATCAGCGAATAAGATATGGGTATAATAGTGCTTGGATTATTAATTTAGAAAAACCAAACCATCGAGCCTTTTCCATCACTGATTAAAAATTCTGTGTTCGTTCCTGTTTGAAGGCACATAATGTTGTTTTCCACAAAAAGTATAGAGAGTTATACAGGGCCATTGGATCCTAATGATGCATATTTTTTACATTTATCAAAACTACATATCTGCTAGTATTATCATAAATTATATTAAAATTTTATTTCAGAACTCTATATCTACATTAGCGACGTAAATAACGCAAATAATTCGAAAATATGTATACTTAAGAATAAGTTGCCATTTTTAAATAATATTCTAGAAGACAGATTGATTCAAAAAAAATCATATAAGCAAGTGAATCAGTTTTATTCCTCTCCTGAACAACTATATTTTTGCAGATATAGAGTATTGAATCTAGGATATCGATATAAAGTTCATATTAGCATAAAAAGGTAAGATTATGATTGTCACAAATATTTCATAACATTATTGTCGCAATCATAAACCTAAAAATATATGATGATCTTCAAGCATGGTGATCCCAGCCATATGCGCCATATAATTGCATTCTCTCCGAAGAATAATTTTGGTCTTAGATGTTTTTTTTTTATCTCCGGTAGTTTTGAATAATTTAAAATATTTAAATTTTTGTAAATCCTAATAATATTTTTGCAAAAACGGCTCGATCCAAGATTTTGGTTTTTATCGCAATATTGTTCCGAGACATTCCAAATTTGTAAGCAAGAAAAACATTTCTGGTGATCACACTTTGAAGTTAATGTCTACCCCGTTGAGGAGTGAGGGATTCTTTGATTAAAAATATTTTTAAGTATTTATCCATATGAGTCTGTCGAGATTTTGGCTCTTCATAAACTATGGTGCAAATCAGGATTCGAGTGTTTAAAAGCACATACTATAGTAGTAGATTTTTAAATATGTATTAATAATAATAACGACCTCTGATCTATTTTTTTTTATCGAATTTAATCACTGTTTTATTAATAAATATTTTATCTCACTTAACCGCAAAAAGGCATACAGCAAGAATTATCTTTGTTGTATATATTATAATAGATATTCATTAAATCAGTTAAATATTTCAGCAAAAAAAAAGACAAATTAAAATTAAACAGGCATCTTGTCTCTGGTAAATAAGTCATAATTTTATATGCTGACATGTCATCTATATTACATTAGTGCTCACCTAAAGTTTTTAAATAAATCTATGAGATTTAATATTGATTTGAAAATATTCTGTCTTCGGTTTATATCGAAAACAGAATATTTGCATAATTTTTATATAAATCTAATAGCAAAACACTGTAGGTACATACTTAAGTTTTAAAATAAATTAGAAAGCACTGAGAGAATTATATTCCTTATATTAATGAATTTTTGCATTAAATTAATTAAGTTTCGCTCGAATTCGTCCATTAAAATATTTCATTAACCCATATTCTCCTAATTTATGAAATCTTAATAATTTTTCAACAAAAATTGGTATGGAAAAAGACCTGTATGCCAACAAGATTTTTCAAGATGGGTCCAGAATTTTTCAAAATTATATTTTTGGGGGAAATGTTCTTAGTTGATCTGTTATTTTAAGTAAATGAATGTTATTTCAGTTTGACTCAAGATCATAAATTAATATCACTTTCTGTTTAAATTATCTTCAAATCAAAGAAAGATGATACAATTTTTACAAGCAAATTACAAAGAATAAAAATTATTGAAAAAATTCGATAAGACCAGCAATGCGCATTCTGCCTTGCTGGTCTTATCGAATCGATGATGCAATAGTGCCCGTTCTAAATTTGTATGTTAAATTCATTTAATACAAAAAGAAAACTAAACGTTGCACAGTGGGTTCGATGACACCCAAAGTGGCGATTAATTCAAGGAAGAGGTTTATTGACGAGATATTATTTTTTTTGGATTAACTATGTGTATGTTAGTTTAAAAAAATAAGCTTTTGTAATTTTCGTTGAGAACTTTTTTTTATTAAAAAAAAAATAATTTTTTTTTTTTTTAATATTAGGAGTATTCATGAAAAAACCCGCAGCAGTTGGATTTATCGATTCCGATTTTAATGAAATTCACAATTAATATTACAAGATATCAGAGTTTATAAGATCAGAAACCTTCCGATCCGAAATCCTTTAATTTTGATTCTACTTTAAAGACAACAATATTATCTTTCAAATAGTATGCATATCTAAGAAAAATGAGCACAAAAACTAAATTTTAGACTCGACCGTTAATAATTGTTTTAAAACTTTTTTAATGTATTCTCCTAAATAATTTTTCTTCTATCAAAATGCTTAGAGCTTCTTCTGCAGTCAACTGTTGTGGTTTAACCTGCTTAAAGATTTTTCTGTACCTTGAAGCTATTGTTGGTGTCGACGTTGTTATTTCTTTAACCAGTTTTGACGATTGGATTTTTCCGGAAGCTCTTAAACCCATTTGTGTGGCATGATCTAATAAAGTTAATGGAGTAAATATCTTGTGCTATTACCCTTCTTTGCTTTGGTTTTCTCATTACTTTCTACAAATTAAAGTTCTTTACGTCCTCGATTTTTTGGTTGGGGGACAAACGAGATAGAAGCATCTAACCATTATTTATTAACACTCAAAAAACGTTCATTATTCCTCCGACTTTTATTATATTGAAATTCGCTAATAAATGTGCAAAATATTTTTGCAAAATCACTTATAATGGACGGGATAATGCGTTTAATGATTTTCATTTTTAAAATACTGATTTTATCTTTCCATTCATTTACATCAGTATTTTTCTCGAAATTATAAAGTTCTCGTCGAGGGATAAAAATTGTGTTGGGGCTTGTTCTTAAAAAGAGTATATATATTTTTTTAAAGAAACGAAAGTTTCAATCATTTACCCATTTACCAAATACCGAATAATAATTCTTCATTTAATGCTTTAGACATTTTAAAAACACTTCACATTTTAAAACAGCAAACAATAGGGGCATTCATATAAGGCGTTCTACTGCTTGGTAAACTGTGTATAAATACACAATGTGTAAATGTATAAATATCCGTAATATATCTTAAAATTGTTGGCGTATTTGGAATATTGTTCTTCCGGTTCTTCCTAAATTCCTCAGTAATTTCTTTTAGAAAATATATTATTTAACAAATTAAAAACTTTATTCAATAAACAATCACAACAAATTACAAATATTTTTTATTTTGATATTTTTCAAATGTTCAAACAAAAATAAATGATATAAGTTTACCAGGCTTACACTATCGTACATTTTATATGAATACCCCTTATATCACAGTAATGCGAAACAAACAAAAAAAAACAATTGCAATAGAGATGAGCGCGTGACACAACTTTATAACAAATTAATCTTTGTCGTATAAATAATAAAAAATCAAATATGGTGTGTTACTGTCATTTTAAAGATGTGACTAAAATCTTACTGATGTTCCACTTTTATTAGACGTTCGTTGACATGGGTAAACAAACGTGGGTGGCCATAGTTTTTCATAACAACAATTTTGGTACGTGGGAGTGCTTAGGTGAGCGTGAGTGAAACATTCGTTGTAGTGACTGAAATATAAAATAACCACTTATTTTTTCTGCAAAATGTGAGTAAACATTTTTTTTCGGGCGTGATAAAATTTTTTTACGTGAGCACCCATCTCTTAAAAAAACCAAAATGAACCAACAATAACACCAAAATATAGAAAAAGACAACATAAAAACGAAAAAACAACAGTTCTGTTCAATAATTAGGTATATTAAGACAAACAGACCTTTTATACCTTTTCGAAAATCTAGAAATAAGAACCCCAGAAAAATAACCCTGTGCCTTTAAATATGAAAAACAACCTAAAATTGGTCAATTTTTAAAAAAATAATTAAAAAGATTTACACATAATTATTTTTAACAAAAAGGTATTAACTACCCAGCAAAATATTGGTAATGACACCTCATTACTATCTGCATTACCAAAAATGATATATCATTACCTTTTGCATTATTTTATAATATAAAATAATGACTTCCTAATAACGGCCTATTGCATTCATTGTTTCTAAATATAAAATAATGACTTACTCGTATTAGTTTAAATAAGTACTTTTTACACAGTTAAATTTTTTTATTATATGTAAATATGTTTTATGTTTAATTTTTTATGACGAGTCCTAAAATTATACACTAGAGAAAACTTGAATTTTTCTGAATGTATTTCCTCAGGCTAATAGTATTGCCTAACTCCTTATTTTTAAGAATCAAGTAAGCAATCGGATAACCACTTATAATTAAACTTTTTGTAAGCATTTGTGTAACCACTTATTATTCAAAATCTCATAACTACTTATTTCTCATTTTTTCGTAAGCGAGCGGGTAAGCGTGACTACTTATAAAAACGACCACGCCAAACAAAAATAATGAGTTTAGACGCCAAAAAATAAGTTGTGCGGAGCTATGAATTTCTATTATATAACCACTTATTTGGTAATGAAAGATTTTGCTGGGTATATACTTAAATACCTGAAGTTAAAGGTTCCATCACAAAAAATTAATTTTTGAAAGGCTAAATAGAAAAAATGAAGACTTGAATCGTATCAATTTTCAATTTTTGCCACTGTATGCGAAAACACTAATAATTCTCTAACTTTGAGAGCCCACTATAGAATAAGTAAACAACATAGACGTTTGATTCTGACAACTAGTGATGCAGAATTTTATCTAATTTTACCCGATACCAAAAATTATTTAAAGAAATTGATTCTAAAATTTCAATTAATCGCCACTTTGGCTGCATTTGAACCCAATGTGCGTTGGTGTATAATGGAAGAGTTTTTGTATAAAAATTCTTAATACAAATTTAAATAATGTTTATTTTTTATCATTTTTTGGATTTTTAATAATTAAAAGTCATTTCATCTATCTTTTAATTCTCTTTTTACTATAACTTAATAAAAAATTGTCATTTTTACCAACAAGATTTTCAATAATATTTGTTAATGTTATTGCGAACATATTTTTTATTTTTGCAAAACGTTCTAAAAAGCAAACTCTGTGCAGTTGTTGAACAGTAGCAAAGCATCTGCAACAGCTGATCACGCATCAGCAACAAAACTTGGCATAACTGCAGCAGTGTTGCAGAAATTTACTGCGTTTACGAACGTACCCTATTTTATATCCAGCAAAAATTTTCATTATTAACTAAGTGGTTAAATGAACCACTTATTTTCATAAAGCACACATATTCATGTTCCTTATTCAACGGTTTTTCACAATATGTGACCTTCTCCGAGAAAAGGGACCTAGTGTGTCAAAAAACGGGAACTTGGGAAAATCGATAAAAAATGAGAAAAACATTAAAATTTGAATCTTTAAATGCGTTCTTCTCAAAACTTCATTTTCACACACTCGGTCCCTTTTCTCTGAGAAGGTCACTTATGTTATTGGATTTTAGCATATTTAAACTATAATTTTTAAATTTACACAATTACTTTTTAAATTTATAAATGGCTTATAAAATAAATTTTTCATTCAAAATTAATTTTATAAACGTTTTATAAGGTTTTCAAATTATTAAGCATAAATAGTTAATTTTTTTTTTTATATTTCTAAATAATTTTTGAAAAGCAAGTCATCAAAAAGGGAAAAAATGTGTATTCCCAAATAAAAATTTGCCAACTCTGGATAAAATTTTCCTACCATTTGTTACTAATCTTTTTAGATAAGATGTCCAACTTGCTTCCAGGTTTTAAACCTCTGAGTTATAATTATCGAGTAAAAATTAAGCCGTTTAAAAATACTGAATTAAAGACGGAACAGTGTGACCATAATGAGTTATTGGATGTACCAAAAACTTTCGTCAACTCACATTACCCTGTACTGTAGAGTGCTTTAAGATTTAAATTCTATATACTGTTTTTTTGTGGTTTATTTGACATTCAAAACGCGTACTATTATGGCCAAAATAAAAGCAGGAAAGCACGAATTTTTAAACACCACCAAAAGAAAAAATCAAAAAAAAAGTTGATAAAAATAAAAACATGTAATTTGTTTGTATTTAAATAACCCAACGAGTGCAAAAAATCACGTTTTAGCTTAAATTTAAATATTGTTTATATACAATTATTTAAAAAGTAAAATAAACATTAAGGCAAACAGCTTTAACTAGGTTCTTATAAATTTTACTATAAAAAAAATTCAATAATATTGTAATATTTTCTGGTTAATTTGTTTAAAATTCACTTACAACAATGAAAAATTCCCCTTTCTTAAGAATAACTTGTAATTTAATTACAAAGTTTAAAATTTTCATACATGTTTTAAAATTATATACTTAATATTTTTTATACTTGACAATAGTTCCCACCTGTTTAAAAAGATAAATGTTAATTTTGAATATTGTCATGAACAGTATGAGTAGACATTGTAGGTAAGTTTAGTTGTAATAAAATACAAATTAAAATATTTTTATACATTGACTATAATTAATTAAAAACCCCACCATTTTTTATTTTGTTTTAATTGTAGGTTTTATCATAAAATCTAACATTGCTCACCACAGCTTGGGTCTATTTATGGTTTCCGTAATATTTTATTTGGGAACATAGAGCATTTGATTAAAATTATATGGGCCAGGTACATATGCTGTAATTTCGCCCTAGATTATATATAGAAGTAAAAATCATTGTTAGACTTTATGTATTTACTCATTAAACAAGTACAAAAGTTAGTCGGGCATGCCGACTATATGATACCCTACATCTGTTAGGTTAAAAGCCGAATAATGTTTGGAATGGAATTAAATGGACTTGTGGCAATATTTGTCTATAAAATGATAAAAAGAATAGAATAACGTAAAGGAATTTTGATATTACCTAATGTTAGGTGTATTTAAAGGAAAATCTAAAACATAGTTTAAATTTCATTAAAATATATTTGTATTTTATTGTCCAACCATAAACCGATTGAAACCAAAATTAATAGGCTCAGTCCTTGGGTCAATATAATTCGGTGTACCAAACTTCATGAAAATATCTTAATATTTCCGACGCGTAGCGTGCGCAAATTCCCTTTTTTGTTCCTTGGATTTAAACATGGACCGCTTTTACAATATATAAATTTTGATTCCGAGTCGATCGGTACACTAGATCCAATTAATGTTGGTGTTACAAACTTACGCAGAGAAAACAGATTCATTGCGACAACCGAATTTCTGCCAATTGAATAGTTTTGTTGCAACAACCGAATTATTTGGTTGTGACAATCAAATGTATTCCCGACACAACTTAATTATATTGTTCCAACCGAAATTCTTTACCGAATTTCTGTAGGCACAAACAAATATATCGGTGGTTCCAATCAAACCATTCGGTTGGCAAAGAATTCGGTTGTCACAATGAATCTGTTTTCTCTGTGTATTTTCGAAAAGAAAGAACTTGTCCACAGAGGGAACTTTCGATCAATAAAATATGTACTGAACTTTTTTTTACATATATAACACTATTCAATACATTTTGAGTTTTCTCACAACTTCCTTTTTTGATACAAATTTCGGATTCCGCTAGGATTAATATTTGATATAATCTTATTTTTATTGAGCGCTTAGGCGTACCTAGACCATTTTTCTGGGGTGGGCAAGGGACCCATTAATGTTCGGCTGTTTATTTGCACATTCTCAAACTCTTAATCTTAAAAAACACTTTCGACATTATGCTTACAATTTCAATGATACTTATACCCTACACCACTAAGTGGACAGGGTGTAATAAGTTTTTGCTGAGTTTTTGTAACTCCAAACTTATATCGAGCAAAGGACGATATAAGACCCAGCACACATGCAAAGGTCAGAAAAAAATTTTTTTAAGCTAGTTGGCAAATATGAAGATATTTGGATGAAATTTGACATACACTCAAAACAATTCGTCTGTTAGCTGGACAGAAAAATTTGCTACTTTAACAAATCCTTTTGTTAAATTTAACAAATCTAAATTTAAGTAAAAAATTTGTAAAACTACAGTTTTATCTGTAATTATACCGAGTCGTAGAATTAGTCCAAATTTAGAGCCTCGGTACCCCCCGCCCGGACCAAGTCCATATCATGTGAGGGCATATAAGGGAACTCCAAAGGAGCAAAAATTGTGTCCGTTGTGCTATATATCGCTTAGTTTTCGAGATATGGGACATTTTGTGAAGTGGAAAATTTTTATTAAAAATTTCCTAGGGTCCAAGGCCCCGCCAAGATCCACTTTTGGATAGACATAACCCCTTTAGTCGAATTTTCATCAATTTTGCTCTATTTGTCTTTTTTTTCGAGATATGGCCCATTTTAAAAAGTTGGGAGGGGAAGGTAGCGCCATCTTTAAAATTTGGATACTTTAGTGGCGCCATCTACCGGGTAATAACAGTAACATTAAAATATTATATTTGAACAATAAATTTTGTAAAATTTAACGAATAAGTTATTAAAAATTAGTTTTAAATAATTTTGAAAATTAACACTCAAAATTAGTAAAAGTACTGATGATTTTTAGTATAGTGTTAAATGAAGATAACTAAAATATATGCTTAAATCAGTGTTTCAACAAAAAATTTTTTAAAAATTAGTCACATCGATTTGAAACCGGTTTGACGGATTTTTCTTCTGACGTATTATTTTAAGTGTACATTTACCGCTAATACATTGCTTTTGTTGACCATCCCGGGTATAAATACTAAAGCTATATGGTTGTACAACTTTTACAAATGTGGACCGATTTGCTACCCTGTCGATGTTATTGAGCGGGCGGCGGGAGATTTTGAGGCATATCCTTTGGAGCATGTTTGTTTATGGTTTAAAATTCAAAAAAATTATAGAAGTGCCGTGACATTTTTGCCACTTTAAATTTTCTTAAAAAAATTAATCATTTTCGACCAATGGTGGGCGTAGGGTGCATGCTCAGAAGCTTATTTTTTTTAAATATGTTGAAAAATATTAAAAAACGTTTTTAAAACTTGGAGATAAAAGTGAATGAAATAACCCCCCTTTTTGCAAAATAATGCCATTTTCAGGACACACTTAAAAGTATTTACTTTAAAAATATATCACGCTTGAGACAATTGAAAATAGTTCATTTTAAAATTTTGAAAGGCCATGGCAATCACAGAACAAAATTTTAAGCATTTTTTTCTGATAATGAAAAACTTATTGGCAAAAAACCAAAAAGGTCAAGGAATAAAATGAAGATTTTGAAATTTAATGTTAAATATTTTTTAAACTATTTATAACATAAGAGCTACTATGGTACTTAAAGCATATTTTTTCTTTACCTTGTAACCTATGTAGATTACAAAAAGTCTAAAATCAGCAAAATCGGTTCAAATTTGTAAAAGTTGTACGACCATGCATAGTGTCGATTTTGACACCTTGTACACACCCTGTTCTAAAACAGGGTGCCTGCAAGACTAATTTTCTCAAAGCCAGTTCTTGTGAACATTTTTTTTTTCGATTGGATCAGTAGTTTAGAAGATCATAATTATTACCATTTTTTTTTTTGGGTTTGGATCCACTGTGTAACGGCAGAATATAAAAGAATGTTCTCCTCATA
The DNA here is from genome assembly GCA_949987735.1 of Leucophora obtusa. Lineage (NCBI taxonomy): Eukaryota > Metazoa > Arthropoda > Insecta > Diptera > Anthomyiidae > Leucophora > Leucophora obtusa. Next base: position 203,325,016 of record OX465295.1, on the reverse strand, counting down.
TTATTTCATTAGATTGGGTGCGAAAAACAAAGAACTGTTAAAAATTTTAAATTTTTGTTTTTGTAGTTGCTTGTTAAAAGAATTCAAAATAACTACACAAAATAAATGTAACTAAAACGGAGTAGTAGTTGCAAGTTATTGAAAAAAAAAAACAATTGTCAAAACTATTGAAATTTTTTTCACATATGCTATTCCAGTTTAAATAACTTCAACAGATTTACTATACAAATAACTATGGTGTATTTACTGCAGCACTTTTTACAGTGTATAAATATCTAATAAATAACAATGATGAACTAAAATATTGTAAAACAAAATATTCCCAGCAAAAACAGACATTACCAAGTAATTAAGCGAGTAAGTAGCACTCAAAGGGTTTCACTGGTTACCAGGCTATTTCCTCGCAACATTACTTTTGTCCGCGATGTCCAAATATTCATGGGTGGTCCTTACCATCTCGCTTACAAAAAAAGTGAAAATAATGAGTTACCAGCGTGGTTACTCACAAGGATAGAATAAGTGGTTACTCAGAAGTTAGGGTAGAATAAGTGGTTACTCAGAAGTTAGGATACAAGTGGTTACCCTCCCAGCGAAATTGTCGGATGCAAAGAACCGGTTGTAGAACAATTTGTACTTGCATGCAACCTGTTCTAATTTATGTTCTATCATCGGTGATTTTTGTTTGAGTTTGTCCCAAGAGCAACAGATTCTGTTCCTCCAAACTAGAACAGGTTGCTTTTGAACCAGTTCTAGAACCAGTTATAGAACCCGTTCTGCGACAGTGAAGCCTTCCACTTTGACTTCCAGGAACCAGTTCTAGAACCTGTTCCACGGAACCGGTGGTAAAAACACCTGTTCTAGAACAGATTCAAAGGCAACCAGTTCAAAAAAATTTTGCTGGGCTATATTGTGAAATAGTTGCTCATATTGGCAAAATAACTTCTTACATTGGAAAATTTCCTATTTAGCTCAAAACAAATTAGTAAATAAAATATTAATATAAAAAATACTAAATCGGTATTATTTAATCAATTATCAGTAAGTAATTACTTTGCAGGAATATATACATAAGTACTTCTCATTTTCAGTAAGTCATTATTTTGTATTTTAAAATAATTTAAATGGTAAGGACCTGTCATTACTTGGTAATCGGTATGGTAATGACCTGTCATTACCATGTTTTTGCTGTAAATTTGTTTAAATTAGTCAAATTAACAATATTTTGAATTTCATTAAATATATTGTTATAGTTAAAAAATAAATGAATGAATTTGTGGTAATGAAAAATGTCTAAAAATGCGGAAGGTTAACACTTAAGTCAAATGCTTAAAATTAATACAGAAGGAACATATTATGCAAAACATTAAGGCAAAGAATATTCACGGAATTCACAGTTCGTACTATTGTATATTAAATACTTAATTAGTATTGGTTGTAAATTTTACCATTTTTTATGGGTTGAACTTAAAAAATCATGCTATTTTCAAAAATCATGCGACAGCACGTTAGCACTTACAATGACGGAGAACTCCAATCTGTAGCAAATTTAGTTTATTTCTCTTTTATACTAATACATTTTTGTATTTTGCTATATCTTTTTGTTCCACTCCAACAAACAAGTTTGACTCTAGAGTACAGATTTGTTCTACTCTAGAGTTATCATTGGTCTGTTAACGGTTTTAGATGACAAATATACCTTAAAAAAACACATCACTAGTTTTACTCACATCCCTAATTGTCAATAAATTAGTAAACAAAAGTTCGAAAAGAGCAAACAAAAATACTTTTTAATTTGAAAAATAAATAAAATAAAAAAAATATTTAATATTGAGTTAGAAAATTCGCAAAAATTGGGTATATACTGAAATGTCAAATATTTGTTTGAAGTAACTCTACTCTGCATTGTGAACAGTTAACATTTTAATCTGTGCTGCAGAGTAGAGTCACACTACCAGTGTGAAAGCGCCTTAAAACTGTAATTACGATCATTGTATATAAGCAATAGTAGGGGAATTAAATACATACTTTGATTGTTATTTGCATTAGTTCATTCTTGCAGTTCAGCTGACGTGAAAATATTGTGCCACTGAAGCACAATATTTGGGAAGAAACTATTTGGGAGGAGACTAATGACTTCTATAACAAAACCAAAGGCGAAGTAGATGTAATGGACCAGATGGTATCTAAATTATGCACTAAACGTAAAACAAATAGATGGCCCTTGACAGTTTTTTCAACATGATCGACGTGGCGGCGTTGGGTGCATTTTGTGTCTATTCTAGCCTCCATTCAAACGCCAAAAAAAGACACAGCTCTCGTCGAAGCTTTTTAACATCACTTGGCGTGGAGTTGGCAACGAAAACCATGAACGAAAGGGTTACTCATAATCGAATAACCCTATACACCAAGGTTCTGGCAGCTCTCGAGCTTTTGACCAACAAAAACATCCTTAAAGAAGCTTGCAAAGTTGCTATAGGAGCACCGGATACAACAGAGCGATACCCAACCAAACCAAAACAAAAAAATACTATTATTTTAACTTTTTTCATACAAAATTAATGAAGAAATTTACGGTTACCCTAATCAGGAGGGTAAGGAATAGTCCTTAATAGTTAACTTTGGGTAGCTCCATAGCCAGCAAAAATAATTCAAGAGAGCCTAAAATGCGAACAAACATTAGAAAATGGCAAATTCAAGGAACTTACGGAACCTCGAATTTTTAAGTTTTTTGGTTTGAAAAATATTTCGCCTTACTATCTAAATTTTTCAAATGTATATTTTAGTTAAAGTCGGCTTTAGTTAAAATATTGGGTGGCAGTATGCCTTGACTTGGTTTATTTTTGGAGCATTGTGATTGGTTAATTTATTTTCAACCAATCAGAATGTTTGAAAATATAAATATTTTTGTAGGGTTTTCATCAGTGTTGCCAGAACTTGATTACCAAAAATGGCAAAATTTCTAGGAAAAAATTGCTAAAATAAAGCTTAAAAATGGCTGAACAACTTTTAAGATGAATCTCCCGATTTGCTTTAAAATTTATTAAACACAGTGAAACCTACCAACAACATCCATTTAACAGTCAATTTTTGAGCAGCGACTCTTTAATTGTGAAGTTAAAAATTACCTCAAAGTAGGGAATCATCTCTTACTCAAATGCGGACACTTAAAAACACACTTTTTGTAATTCTGAAGGATTTTAGACATCTCAATAGCAAAGAATTTTTAAGATTTTTACCACCGAATATTATGTTTTCATTTTGTCCGTTTTTCTCTAACTCGCTTACTTTTCGAGATATGGGCCATTTTATTACATGGAAAGCTTTTTTTTAATCTCTGAGGGTCAAAGGCCCCACCAAGGTCCATTTTTGGATAGAGATAAACTTTTTATGATTAGGGGTAGTCGAAAATTTCGTCGTCAAAAAAATTTGTTATAAATAATTTTTTAAATTAACACTCAAATTAAGTGTACTTAAGTGATGACAACTAAAATCTTTGTTTAAATCAGTGTTTCAACTAAAAATTTGTTAAATCTTATTTAACAAATTGTGAAACATAATCTGTTGAAGGCATGTCTCTACCGGATTTAATTAATTCAAATAAAATTGAACAATATCGATACCATAGATTCAACTCTCTATAACTGCAAAAATACAATTGTTCAGGAGAGTAATAAAACTAATTCACTTGCTTATAAGATTTTTTTGAATCAATCTGTCTTCTAGAATATTATTTAAAAATGGCAACTTATGCCTATATATACTTATTTTGAAATTATTTGCGTTATTTACGTCGCTAATGCAGATATACAGTTCTGAAATAAAATTTTTATATAATTTTATGATAATACTAGCAGATATGTAGTTTTGGTAAATATAAAAAATATGCATTATTAGGAACAAATGACCATCTAAATCTCTTTATACTTTTTGTAGAAAACAATAGTATGTTCCTCCAAACATCAACGAACACAGAATTGTTAATCAGGGATGGAAAAGTCCCGTTTTATTGAAATTAATAATCCAAGAACTATTATATCCATATCTTATTCCAAAAATTAATGGTTAGTTTGGAAAAAAAAAAATTGCGAAAAAAATTTTCAAAAACCGAAAAAGTTTGCATTATTATATTCGTTTGCAAAATGTTAATGGCTGATTAAGTTTCTTAATTCATTTTCTGCGGCATAAATCCTTTCATTCACAATCCGCCATTAGTTGGAATTTTTCAATGCGGTGTATTTTAATCCATAATCGAAGACTATTACACTCATATCTGGCCCAAAGTTTGGTGGTTAGTTTGCAAAAAAAAATTTTGCGCAAAGGATAATTTTACACCAATATATTCGTTTGCACAATGTCAATAGTTGTTTAGCTCTTCTAAGTCATTTTCAACGCTTTTTCGCATTCCGCCGTTATCTAGCAATTTTTAAGTGAGATTCTTAAAATCTATAATCTAGGGATTGCAAAAAAAAAAAAGTCAGGAAAAAAAATTACAAAAAGGAAATCTTTTGCATTAATATATTTCTTTACAGAATGTAAATCGCTGACTTAGATTTTTAATTCAATTTTTGTATCATAAAGACTTTTTTCCGCGTTCCGCTATTATTTTGCAAATTTTCGAGTGCGCTTTTTTTAAATTTATAAACTAGGGACTATAATATACATTTCATAAAACAAAGTTTGGTGGTTAGTTGCAAAAGAGAAAAAAATCGCGAAAAATAAAATTTGCAAAAATCAAAATTATTCCATCAATATATTTGTTTGCAGAATGTAAATCGCTGATTAACTTTTTCGCCCTTTTCCGCGATTATTTTACAATTTTTTAAGTGTGGTTTTTTTAAATCTTTAATCTTGGGAATATAATACCAATTCCACACCAAAGTTTGGTTCTTAGTTTGCAAAAAAAAAAAATCGCGAAAATATTTTGCAAAAGGGAAAATTGCATCATTATATTCGTTTTCAGAATCTTAATCGCCGATTGAGCTTTTAAATTATTTTTTTCTACCATAAAGGCTTTTTTAGCATTCCGATATTATTTTGCAATTTTTTAAGTGCGGTTTTTTTTTTAAATTTATAATCTAGGGTCTATAATAAAGTTTGGTGGTTAGTTGCAAAAAAGAAATATTTCCGAAAAAAGATATTCTGAAAAAGCTTTTATGTGTAAGGTACACATAAAAGAATTCAAATAATTTAAATTTATATGCATATATAGACTTCTGTATTTGAAAATAAATTTGTTTGTAGATATGGGAAAATGTAAAATGTTCAAAAAAGTGGCAAATAATGGATATTTTGCTTCCAAATTGATAGCATAGATGGATATAATATCAACAACTATTTTGCCATCAAAAACTCTTTTTGGCCAAAATTGTAGATATAGAGTATTGAATATAGTGTCTCGATATGAGTAGCTCAGATGCAAAACTCGTTCGTTACAAAAATTAAAAAAAAGAGATGACAATTGATTCTGACAGTTCTTTTGGTGCTTTGTGAGAAGATTTCCGATTTTTCAACTGTTAAGATTTTAATCAAGAATAACAAAACATTTAAGAATTAAAAGCATTAAAACAATTTGGCTGATTTAATTAGCCGCAACAAGTATTTTGCTTCTTCCCAAAATTTAGTTAATGTGTAACGAACGAATTTTGCATCTCAGCTACTCATATGTTCAATTTTATTTGAATTAATTAAATCCGGTAGGGACATGCCTTCAACAGATTACACTGCATGACAAAATCTGGACTTTTAAAAATTAATAGAGCTCTGACCATCAATTCTGTATATTTCAGACATGCTGATTACAATGGGGTACTTTATTTTTCGATCAATGGTACAGATTTTTCACTAAATTTCTTTAAAATTTGGCGGTTGTCCATTCAGTTTTTTATATAAAAAATTTTTCAAATTCAATTAATATGAATTTTTTTGTGTTAAAATGTAAATACAGGACCTGTGGCCATATTTACGATATAAATGCGATGTGCTAATCTTGATAATTAAACCACTACTTAGCGTTTTATATAGGTTTTTATCGTTTTTTGTTATGTTTGTACAATCGACCTCAACAAATGTAATGCCTTAGTAAGGAAGCAATTAAGAGGAAAATATTTCAATAAAAAAAATGTATTCATCTATAGCGGCCTATAAGTTAAAACCGCGATTTTTCAAAAATTTTGTATGGCAGCATAGCTTTCCAAGATGTCCCCAAAGTCCAACTTTTAGTATAATATGGGGTTACCTCTAAAAACTGTTCTTGCAAAATTGTTGGACTTTGGGGACATTTTGGAAAGCTATGCTGCCATACAAAATTTTTGAAAAATCGCGATTTTAACGTATAGGCCGCTATAGATGAATACATTTTTTTTATGGAAATATTTTTTATTGAATATACCACCTTAAATATCCGAAAACGATATCATACTCCAATAAGATTATAAAATCGTTTTCGATAAGGTTTAATCATAAAGTATACTTCAAAATATTCATTTCATTATTTACAAAAATTTAAATAGATTTCAGAAACAAATAAAATTTATAAAAACTTGAAATTTTTAAATGGTTTGGCTATTTATACTCCTTTTTATTGGACAGTTACAGTTGTAGAATCTAGGCGAGCTCGACTTTTCTTCTGAATAATACGATTTCATTATTAATTTGTCATTCATTTCAGTTCATTTCAAAAGAACTCCGGTTTTGCTGTCATATATGATATCATTTTTGATATCGAAATCGCCTGGAATAACGATAGTGTTTCGATGCTGGACCAGATTTTGGCGATTTTACTATCGTTATTTCAGGAAATTTCGATAGCGAAAACGGTATCATAATTCCTTGGAAATACGATATCGTTACGAAAGGTACATTTTAGAACAAAATATCTATCGTTTTCGTATCACAAATGGTTATCTGATATGATAATAAATATAACCTAGGTGATATCTTTTCAATATCGTGACGATATCGTTTGATTTATTAGTGTAGTAGGTAGTGTTTTACCTAAGTTCGCTTTTAAGATTCATATGGTTTCCGATGCCGATTCACAATAAACATTTGCAAAAGGAAGGAAACTTTAACCCCCAAAAAACATAGGGCCAGGCGCAAACTTTTAAAGCGCCGATACAATTAATTTTTTGTTGTCTTCTCAGTTAGAATCATAATCATTTTGGAAAAAAAATTTTTATTTTGTTGTACAGTGTAATTTGTAAAATTTATGACTCCCTAATATATTGTTAACAATAAATCCAGTTAATTGTATAAAATCGTCATGTAAATAGTCTTATAAACTCGTAAATTCCTTGCGAACCTTGTATAAATACAAACCACATTTTTTATGTATGGAGTTTGACATTAAACATACATATCAGGTTTACACTATTTACAAGTAGAATGCGAGTTTATATGAAAACCCCTAATATGTTAATTGATTTGTGTAATAATGATAAAGAAACGTAAAAACAAATAACAATTTAAATACCTACCGAATTAAAAAATACTGCAAATAATAAAAGAACTGGCAAAAGTGTTAAAAATTGCGCCATGGCTAGGTTTGTTGTTTATTTATTGAACGCTGGCGAAGATGATGATAATGATCGGAACGATGATCAAAATAACGTTTGTTGCTTAGTTGGGTAAACGCTTATTGAACGTTTGGCAATGTGTGATAAATTGTATTTTTTTAACTAACTCTGGCCGACTTTTTGGAAGAGGGGTCTAAATATTTAGTTAGATTTTTGTATTCAATATGTTTTTTCAACTGATTAGCAACTTAACACTCACATTGATTGATCGTTAAAGATATGCTAAATATTTGCAAAAATTTCTGTTACATAAAATTTATTTTTGTTTTGTAAATATATGTTTTTTAAATGATTTGTTGAATTTTAGGTAAAAAAATTACTTTTAAGCAAAAAAAAAAATTATAAAAGCAGCTGTTGCCCAGTATGATTTTTGTTTTTTTTTTGTAATTTAATAAAAACCCGCTTTTCAATTTGACGTTTACACTGACGTTTTTGTAGTTTCCAAAAAATTACAAACGGCAACAAACATGTAAAATTTTTACAAAAAACAACACACTAAATTAAAAAAATTACAACACGTTAAATGATCAAGTTTAAACTTTATATTTTATTTTAATTTACATGTTTTAGCTTTTATTTATAAAATCCAATTTATTGTTTTTTTTATATAATTTTCATTTAATGTTAATTAATTTTTTATTTTATTGTTATTTTTACAACACTTCACTAAAACAACAAACAATCTCTACCCTCTCCGTTACGTTTAAAACAAGTACTGATAGTAAATATTTTGTTTTGTTGACCCATCCGCCGTACAATTACTGGACCATTTAGCAAAAAAGTAATGAGCAAAACAAATTTTTATTAAAACACTCTTGATTTTATCAAGTCTGTGTGTTAACTTCTCATAGTCTCTGTGTGCAGCTTAATTTTGTGATTTCCATTTTTTCTCTTGCTTATTTGTTTATATTAATCAGAGATTTCAAAGAATTCATTCAATTGATAAAGTTTTTATTTTAATGACTTACATAACATTCAAAAGAATTAAAAAATGAGTTAAAATGTAATGGGACGATTCAATCTTAACTTAAATTATTTGAACACAGACATAACTTGACGTATTATCACCTTTTGGAAAATCTAATAAGTTAAACGAGCATATCTGACAGGTTATTCCTTTTTGACTCATCACCTTAGATTGAATCAGCTGATTAGTCAGGTTACATTTACGTTCAAGTAATTTGGACTTTAATCCATATATCTGCTTCGCAACACTTTCTTGGACGAATTTTAAAATCAAATTTTTGAAAATCAACTTTTGTGAGTAAAATTAACTGAAATTAGCAGATAATTTTTGCTATATATAAGCAAGATAGGAGCAGCAAAAATAAAACTATTAAATATGCAAAATCTAAGTTACGTTTGAGTTAAATTTTTGTTAAGAGAAAACAACAACTTAACCTGCTAAAATCAGCAAAAACTTTTGCTAAATAATAATGTACAATAAAAAAAATAAGATTCTGACAACTGATTCTGGTAGTGGATATAAAAAAAATACGTGTATCGCCGTTTTAAAAGTTTAGTCAGACCCTGTGTTTTTTTTTGGGTTAAGGTTTCCCTCCTTTTGCAAATGTTTATTGTGAATCGGCATAAGAAAGCATGTGAATCTTCCATTTTAGGTATAAGATGTGTTTGGCGAACTTATATAAAACACTACGAGGAACATTTTAACCCTCTAACTCTGCACTTAAAGGGACCTTTTTGGTCCCTTTTTAAATAGGGACAAAAAAGACTCGTAAGTTGAAGAGTTAGAGGGTTAAAATCTTTCGTAAAATATTTGTCATGAAATTCTACTATAAGTCTCTGAAAACATCAAAGTTGGAAATTTAACTACAATGCCAGAAATAAGTCAAAATTTAAAATATGTTTAAGGGTTAATTTCATACTTATTCAGAATTGGCATAAATCTCGTGCACTCGTTTGTCGTATCATACCTAGCAACAACAACGAACTTTGTAAGCTGCAGATTGACTGTTAAGATCCGTTACGTTACCTAGTGTCTTCAATTGCAATGAAATGTGCAAAGAAATTTGAAAATAACACACAAAGCAACAACAAAATTATTTTAGTTGTTGTTGTTTTGTGTGTTATTTTCAAATTTCTTTGCATATTTCATTGCATTTGAAGACACTAGGTTACAACAAAACCCATAAAAATCAAAACAAAAATCTAAATCAATCTTGACTGGGTAAAGATAACACAAGGGAACTGAATATTGTTTTTAGGGTTATTTGGGACGCTGAATCCAAATCAGCACTTAGTTTTTTTCTATCAGCTCGACTTTTCGCAATATACCGTTATGTCAAAAATTAAGGCACTACACTTCATATATTGGAATAACTTGAAAACGGTTCACCATTTGGATTATTGAAAAAAAATCCAAAATCCGTCAAGAAAATTATCTTTAAGCCGTGTTTACATTGGTTTTAAATTTGCCCAGAAGTTTCAGAGATATCGTTGAAGTTTTGAAAAAAACAACAATTTTATAAAAAAATGTTTGTTCTTTAAAAACCCTTAAAAACTATAATGAGAAAACTGAATTGATAAAAATCGCTATTTCCATACAAAATTAACATTTTTTAATATGTATGTGTTTGCTTCTGTTATATATATGTAATAAGTGTGTTATATTGTTTCTATTCCAAAGGCGATTTTAAAGGAAAAATTTTTAATACAAAAACATTATAATGTAATTACAACTAATCGAAAAATTTTCTTTTAGAAGATTTTCTTAATTTATCTGGTTTAGAGGGTTGATTTTTAATGCTTCCGCCAACATATAGCCATCCCAGTGACCCTGGTACCGCTCCTCCATAGTACGAATATCTTGTTCCTCACTGAAGTCTCCAAGATTTTCAAGGAAACCATCTAAATGGCTGTGTAGGTAATGTACCTTAATGGTCATATTACAACCAAGCTGTCGAAATGTGACAACATGTTATCCACGTGGTCCGAGATTACTCATCCTTTTTATTTCCCGGGAAATTGTGTACTATCCAAACAAATTCATTCCAAGCATTTCTTTCAATATCTGTCATGGAACTACTAAAGTTTTCATCATTGATTAACCTTTTGGTTTGAGGACCATCAAAAATACCAGCTTTCAGTTTCTCGCAACTCAAATTTTGGAACTTTTTACTGTTATACTATCTAAAACAATCACCCTCCTTGTTAAGAGCTTAGACAAATTGTTTCATAAGCCCTAGCTTTATATGGAGAGGTGGCAGTATTATGCGATCCCTAGGCACAAGTGGTTCATTAACTATATTCAGGTTTCCTGGAACCATAGCTTCCCTCGAAGGCCATTCTTTTGTAATCCAGTATTGAGATCTAGCTCTGCTATCCCATAAACAAATAAAACACGGATGTTTTGTGTAGCCTCCTTATTGGCCTAGGAGAATATGCACCATTTTCAGATCCACACAAATTAGACACCGGTGCTCGTTGTACTTTATTTTATCTATAACCGAGGCAATAGTATAAAATTCTTCTTTAGCTTTAGTTGAATGTGCAATCGGCAATAACCTAATTTATTGCCGTTATGCAGAAATACACATTTTAGGCTGCGTTTAGAAGAATCCATAAATAGTCTCCATTCATTTGGATCATACCTCTCTAATCCCATCGCTGTTACTGAACTAGGATCATCTGAACAATAAACAAATTCACCGTCTTTGGAAAAGAATAGAAGTAAGCTTTTCTCTCTGTTACGGTATTATGAAATTCTTGTTTCTTGGGCTAACAGGTTTTTTTGCTTCAATCGAGAACCTAGAATTTCAGATACTTTTTTAGAGAGTCAAAGGTCTCTCACTAAATCACTAAGCTCCTCCTGATTAAATTGCTGGCACAATTTTTTAAAATCGGTTTATGAAGAGTAAAGTAATAATTTTTTGAACTTTTAATTTTTGGAAAAAAGTCGAAAATACGATTAGCACCTGTAACTTAAAAATGCGAGCTGATGGAGAAAAACGGAGATTAGATTTAAAATCAGTGACCTCAAATTAGTAAAAAATTGCTATAAAGTTCCAGTCAGCACAAAAAAGTTAATTTTTGTTCCCTTGTGTAATTCAGTGACTTAAAAACCAAAAAAATATTTTAATATCTTAAATTGTAAATAATAAAAAATATTATACCCAGGGTTCCCAAATATTTATTAAAAAAAGTTAATTTTTATTTTTTTGATAGGACTTTTTCAAAAATTATTTAAAAATTTAGAAAGACCAAATTGCTATATTATTGGTTGGTATGTTGATCAGAAAAAGCGAATTTTATATTTCTTATTTAAGAATATTTGACCGGTCGGAACATGAAAATTCTGAATGTACAAAATTAAAAATATGCTAAAATTTATTGCATTTTCACCCAAATAAATAAAGCCTACTTTTTATCAAAATACTTCTTCATTTATAAAAAAATAAAATGCTAAGTTTGCTATATAGCAATTTTAAAAAATTGTCAAACACCAACATGGTGGTCAAAAAAAAATAAATAAAAATTTAGAAAAAAAAATTTCTTATATTTTTGATGAAGATTTGTCCGTAAAAATATATACAAGTATTTCCGATAGAGCGCGCTATGATGCAAAAACAATTGCAAAACGAGCAAAAAATTTAAAGTCGGGCATGCCGACTACACTCATAATAATCCATGCTTAAAAATACGAAAATATTTTTCGAAAATATTTTTTCGTACAACAAATTTCGTAAATAATACAAACACGATTTTGTAAATTATTTTTAGTATAAAGTACAAAAAAATTGTAATACTACAAAATGTTTGTACTAAGTTGATGGTAAAAAATTGATTACATTTAAGAATTTCGTAAATTATACAAATAAAGTTTAATGAAAAAATGTTTGTATAATGTAGAAAAATATCGTAATATTACCAAATAAGATTTAGTAAACAAACAAAATTTTTTTTATTTAACGATTTCGTTTGTATATTTTACAAATATTTTAGATATATTCATTAATATTTTTTGTAGAATAAACAAAATTACTTTGTATTTTTACAAAATATTTATATATTTACAAAACTTTTTTGCACGTTTACAACATTTCGTAAACTATATTAATCATCTGTCATTAATTTTCATTTGGTCATTGAACTAAATAGTGTAAACAACAAAGTTTTTCTTTGCTTAAAAAATCTCGAATTTTGTGCCAAAAAAGCATTATTTACGAAAAGATTTGCTTTACTTCTTCAATTGAATATGTTCCATTGATTTAAACGTGCTAAAGATGGTTTGTGCGGTTCAGAAGTGGTGATTTTGACACGGAAGACAAAGACCACACAGGTCAGCCAAAAAAGTTGGAAGAGATGAATTGGAGGCATTTCTCGATGAAGATTGTTGTTAAACTCGAAAAAAAACTTGCAAAATCATTCGGAGTTTCTCAAGCAGCAATTTCAAATCGTTTTCAAGCAGCAGGGAAATGGGTACCACAAGCAAGAAAATGGTACCACACGATTTGAAACCGAGAGACGTTGAAAGACGATTTGCATGTCCGAAATGCTGCTTGAACGCCATAAAAAGAATTCATTTTTGCATCGAATCATTACTGACGATGAAAAATGGATCCATTACAACAACCCGAAACGTAAGAAATAGTATGTGAAGCATGGCAGAAGGGTCTCATCTATTATGAGCTACTGAAATCGGGTATCCGAAATTGGCTTGATTAGTTCTTGGCCTAAAAAAATGAGCAGTTGTTTTGGCGCGGAATAAATATGTTTCCAGAAAGTTGAGAAAAGATCATAGATAACGATGGCCAATGTTTCACAGTAACATAAACGCCAAAAATTTGCCAAATATATCGTATTTTTAGGTTATACACCCAATTTTCTACTAGATACAAAATTATTTTGTATTTAAACCAAATATTTATATCTTTACCAATCTTTTTTTGTACTTTTATAAAATTTCGTATAATATACAAATAAAAATTCGATACTAGAAAACAAAATATCCTACTAGATACAAAATTATTTTGTATTTAAACCAAATATTTGTATCTTTACCAATCTTTTTTTTTGTACTTTTATAAAATTTCGTAAAATATACAAATAAAAATTCGATACTAGAAACGAAATATTATTTGTACATATTACAGAAATATTCGTAATATCAAAATAACCAAAACTTTCGTAAAATGAACCACATTTTTCGTTTATTTTACCTATGGATTATTATAAGTGTATATGATAACCTACACCAGTGTGGTTTAAAGTCAACTAATGTTTTTATCCGAGATTCGAATAGATAGAAATTTACTTGTGTCACAATTTTTCTATAAAATGATAAAAATTAGAAAAACCTAAGAAATATTCATTTTACTTTAATTAAGAGAGAAACTAAATCCTTATGAGCGATAGGTCAAAATATGGACCCATCCTATCTAGAATCAATAACTTTGTTTTTGGGCCCATGTGAGTCAGCGTAAAAAATTTTAATGAAATATCTTCGTACTTGCGACCTGTAGTGTGCAAATAAATCAATTTTGGGGGACTTTAATACTGGCACTAGGTGTAGACATGGACCTTTTCTAAACCAAATCAGTAGGCTTTGTCCATGGGTCCATGTAAATCAATATACCAAATATCGTATTAAGCACCTGTAACGGCTGAAAAGTCCGTGGGATAACCAATAAAACAACAATTTTTTTTTCAAAATTCGACTTTATTCATCAACATAGTGTCCTTCAAGAGCGATACAATAACTCCAAAGCCTTGGCTTAAACGGTGTTTTCCAATTAAAAAGCAATAATAAATCATCGCACAAAATTGCTTTAAATCCATTGTTTTCAAAATCGCAAAAATAGCGGCACTACAGCTGTAACTTGTTCACTAATGAACGAATTGTCATTAAATATTGACAGGTTAAGGGTGAGTTACCCAGCCGTAAACGTAACTGTAACGAATCAGCTGTTTCGAAGCCACAAGAAGAAGTGTTGAATTCAGAGTTTTCTATCCGTCATCGAAACAGCTGAATGATTTTAGTCGGAAAAAATAAAAAATAAATAAAGAAAATAGATTCAAACAACAAATAAGAAATAAAAATTAACAAATAAATGGAAAAATTTAAAATAAAATATAAAACCACATGAAACTCATTCTGTATTTTTATCTACACTCATAATTTATAATGTTTGTATACACTTAAGTGATTATGCATAATAATTTGAAAAACTTATAACACGCTTATAGAATGAATTTTGTATGAACATTTTGTTTAAAAATTTAAAAAGTGATTATGCATATGACCCTTATTTTTTTAATAAAATTGTTTGTTCTACGTTTCTATGGTAACCAGTTCTAGCAACAATTTTTAGATTCATTGTAATTGATTGATATTTACTCCAGGGTGTAGTAATTCTATCTATTTGTTAGGTTGGAATTTTAAAGAATCTTGATTCTAGATATGAAATAACTCCTCAAAAAATATTTTGGCGTTTATTTCGTTTTTTTTAATTTGGGGATATATTTCATAGTGAAATAATCTCCAATTTAAATAGGAAATAAATTCCCAGAAACCAATAGCTCCCCAATTATCGTTGTTGTTGTTTTCTGTAAAAAATTTTGGGGATTTATTTCATTTTGGGGGGGTTACTTCATGGAGTCCCTAAACATGGGATTGGGCAGCAAAAACAAAAAGCGACAATCGCTTCACTATAAATATACATACTCTATTAAATTTTTGTTTATATTTACCCTATTTATAGTACACAGAGAGAATTCCTTGGACGAGTTTTAATGAAATTTTTTCACTAAACTAATGAAGTGTTCTTCACAATAGGAATGAAAAATTTCTTAAGCTCAATGAAAAAGCTTCATAGTTTTAATGAAAATATTTTTAATGAAACTTTTTCATTAGTCGTATTAAATTTTTAATAAATAATATGAAATTTTTCATTAACTTTTATGAAAAATTGCATTAATTTAATGAAAAGTTTCAACGGGCGAATTCCAGTGGCAATTCATAGATCTAATGCAAAAATGCATTGATATCATGCAGATAATTCTCTCAGTGTAGGTAACTTTTTACCTACTATAATATCCGTAAAATTACCCTATGTGTGTAAATCTAAAAGTGTACACACAATGTGTGTAATATTTGTGCACACAAAGTGTGTAAAGTTAAGCATAAAATGCTTGGTAATGCATATTGATATACTCGAAAATACAGTGAAAATTCGAATATTTACAAATAAAATGTTTGTTATTAGACTAAAAATTTTGTCTTTATATTAAAAGACTTTAAAGGAATGCTCTTATAAGATTTTTATTATGAGTATAAACAAATTTAACAAGATCATTCCCAACATAATATATTCTTAAAATTTCCTTTTGATCTAATGTGCTAAGATACTCACCGTGTAAGCGAACAAAAACCATGAGTTATCTAAGCATTAGTTTATCTTGGTTGAAATTAAGGGCATAAGTCCTACCCATAATCGGAAACAATTTCTTCCCTTCGGCTTTACGTAATGTTGGTTGCAAAATTTCTCTTTCTTATTGATCTGCACTTTCACCATTGATTCTACTAGCATTTTCACTATACTAAAATTTGCGCCACCATCATTGTCACTACATAACAGCTTTCCAAAGGTAGCACTTATTCCATTACCTCTAGATTGTACAATATTACGGTATATCTGAAAATGCAAAAATGTTTGGCATTTAAAATAAAAATTAACACATACCACATTTGAATTTTAAAAGATTCAGCGCCTGTACTGTTGTCAAAGCCTCGATGCCGTACCTCCAATTTATAGCCTCGTCAATGTTTAAATGTTTATTTGTTAATGAAACTAAAAATATGCTTTTTATATTGAATTCATTTATATTTATTTGCTTTTTTATTTTTTATAACAACCGTTTGACAAATTTATTAATACTTGAAATGTTTGTAAGTTTACACACATTATGCCTAATACATATTTTTTAAGCACAATATACTTATAGTAGGCACAAAGTGTGTAATTATAAATAAAAAATGCTTTTTAATACATTTTGTATGTATTTTAGCACACAAAGATGTGTATAAAAGAGTTTAACATATTTGATGTCTAAATTTAGCCATTTTGGGTAATATTACATACAATTTTACACATTTGAATATGGTGAATATACATCCATTTTTTAGAGTGCACCTACAGAAAATGTCTCAGATTCTGGGAAGTTTTTCTATTTATAAAATTTTAGATACTGAGAACTTTTTTAGAGAATGTTTTAATTTACAAGAGCTTTTTCCTTCAGAAAGATATCCAGGTTCAGAAGACTTTATCCTACACCCAGAAAACAGTCTCATTTGTGGCCACCGAATTTGTTGCCAATCGAATTCGTGTGGTTATATTAAATTATATTTTTCGTCTTAAAAGCCAATATTCAGTTGTCTAATTCAGTATTGTGTTCCACATAAATATTATTATGTTCCACAAAATTTTATTAAAATGAAAAAACCTTTTGAACTTTCTGGTATTGAAACCGGCCATTCAGATTCAAAGTTCACAGTCTTAACCACTGCCCCACAACTAATTTTAATTATATTTGTCATATTTGCTCTTTAAACATATGAATATTTTATTTTAATTAAAAACAATTTCTAAATTTTTATCTTTTCCGGGATTCGAACTCGGAAATCAGGCGTACTAGCCCAACTCTCTACCCACTACACCACAAACACTTATTAATTTCAATGTCTAATTTTGAATTTATATGTTCTGTTAGGAAAGCACCCTGCAGGAGATCGTACCAGTACCTAACTAGTACTGAACTAGTACAAAAATCACCAGTACTAGTTCTCGACTGTAAACTTTTCTATACCATCTTAATGCTCAAATTAGCATTGAGTGTGCTTGGAAAATTACTAGTACAATTGGTTCTAGACGTGTACTAGTACACATGGACCCAATTTGGGTGCTTAAGAACCAGTTTGTTACTAGTTCTTTTGTGCTTGGAATATCACTAGTCCCATTTGTTCTAGACGTGTACTAGTACACTTGGACCCAATTGGGTGCTTTAGAACCAGTTTGTTACTAGTTTTTTTGCATAGAAAAATTTCCCATAATAGGTCGATTTACTCCCTTGTTGCTCTACTGAAAAGTACTAATAAATCAAATTAGTTTTTTGTATTGTTTTATTTATTAAAATACTTATAATACAAAAGGAAATAACATAAAAATTAACCCCTAAATTCATAAACGCTTTGTAAAATTATAGGAGGTTTATTAAACAAATTTTGTATGAAAATGACGTTTTGTAAACTTGCTATAACTTTACAAAGCATTTATGAATTGAGGGGTAAATATTTTGTACGAAGTTTTTTAGGTTATTCAGTTAACATAAAAATATCAGTTTTATAAACGTAAAAGAGTAACATTTGTAGTAATATTAAAATGTAAAGGCCCATTTTTTTAAGGCTGGCTAGACCTTATGATAAAAAAGCAAAATATAAATAATATCACAAAATTTGTTTGTTAAGTCGATTTTTCAGTGTCAGTTTCTACATTGTTTTCTTTCTTTGACTTTTCCAAACGATTGGATTTAAATAGTCTTTTTTTTTGCAGTTGAAATGCCTTTCTCAACGTGGCGACAGGCTCTTCAGAAAATACAGCATAGCATCTAAATAATGATATATAAAATTTATTAAAAGTATTTAACGATTAAAAAATTTGTTAATTGTTAATTAATTTACCTATCAAGGCAGAATAAAAGTTTTGAAATTTTTGTCTTGAATTATGTCGTGTCCCAAAATTTCATTTAGCTATCGCCCAACATTTCCTTTTAACAATGATTTCATTCGTCGTAACTGCGAAAAAGCAAACATTAATAATATACTTTATTTTTTTTTTAATTTAACAGATGTGCTTACATAGGGATCTGCCTGCGACTGGATCAAAACATTTAGCTCACTTAATTTTTCTTCTGATTTGATAGGAAAGATGTCGTCTAGAACGTTATTTTGGGAAACTATTTTTGAAAGAAGCACTTTATGTTCCGCTGTTTTGCCGGTCAATGGTATCTAATAAAAGACGTATATTTAAATAACTACAACAGAAAACTTATATTAATAAAATAACTTTGTAGACTTGAACTTTTACTGAGAGCTTTTCACAATGGATGCACTTTTTGTCGACTGAAAATAAAAATGTAGAGCATAAGAATGGTTAGTATAACATTTGAATCAATTTAAGGAATTAAAAGCCTACCTTTTGGATAATATTTCAATGTCGCCTTTGAAGGCTGTGAGTCGTTGTCGTTTGGCATGTCTGTGGTAAGCAACTGTGCAAAAGAGGAAGAAGTATAAAATTATTTACAAATGGCAGACAAATAAATTTGTATTCAATATCTTTAAGTGAAAATCTTTCGATTCCACCTAATTCTAAATCTGTCTGATATATCCCGAGCTGAACAGAGTCTATTGGCTCTTCAAAAATCTTTCAGTATTAAAAATAGGTCTTCCTTCAACCAAATGTTCATATCCTCTTATAAATTTCTCAATTTTTATTGGGATGTGTGAGCGTACTGAACAAAAATTATTGGGGCTCTTTGTTGAAAAATAGCAGTCATTAATAAATACCCCAACAATTTCATTTCCAATGTAAGCAAAGTCACTTTTTTCGGTTTTTGTATTTCATGTTTTTCCTTATTTACAATCTGTTCAAGAATCCCGGTTGGTTTTCGTACGTGTTTCTTCAAAATCTGTAACTTATTTTCAAATTCTTAAGCGGAAAATTAATAAAGGGGTCCATACTTTTCTGCACAGGCTGTTATGTGTGGAAAATTATGCACATTGAATGAAACGCTATTTTCACCAAAAACAATTGGAAGATTTTCCACGAATAACTCTAGCAGCTCGCTTGCTTGACTTATATTGGAAACTATTTGGCGAGGACTACAAAGTAATTTATATGCACAATGAAGAATCGCAAGAGTATAGTAAATCTCTTCGTGTACATTTTCATATAGAGCAATTATGCCTGTGTAAGCTAAAAATTGATTGAACTCAGTATTTTCTTGCTGCAAAATCTTCATCCGAAATTAGATTTCCGCGAACTGTGCTGTATGTTAGTGTTATTATTTTTTTTGGCTACCTGAGTGCATTTTGTGCACCCGTGTGTGGAGGTATGTCCAGGAACGCAGCAAACAAAAGATTTTGCTGGTGTATCACAGCACAAGTTTCGAAATTCAATATCAATTGTTTTACTTAAAATATGCAGTTTACCATTTAACAAATTTACTTCCATAATAAATTCTTTTAAATAGTCCTCAATGCAAAATGGTTTACCAGGCCCAACATAAATACCTACTGCCATAGGCAATATTTTCTCTTTAACATTTACTACTTTAATCAGAATAGGCCAGAGCTGCATTCTGGAACTCTTGAATAGTGGAATGCCATCAACATTTATTTCTAGTTCGACTTTTGGATAGTTTTGTAAAGTATTTTCCACTCTCTTAAGCTGATTTTCGATGCCTAAATAGTGGAAAATGCCATGTCGAACACTTCTAACTTCAATTTTCTTTTTCGTCCCTAAAAGCCCTTCTACTGACAGCGCAACATACATGCCTTCCTCTGACAAAATTGCAAACAATTCTTCAGCGCAGCTTCTTGTAGGTTTAGTTTTAATGAACCACTTTTCTAACTTTTGAACCACTTTTTTCAAGGTAAGCTTTGGTAATTCTGGAATCTTTTGCAATTTGTCTTCATGTTTGCATTCTTCTTCTAAGTACGGTGACGGCCAATCTTATTCACAAAATCAAATTCTTCACACTTTTAAATTTTTGCGGTGAAATACTATACTTTTATATTCACTAATTTGTTTTTTTAATTTTCTTTTAAAATATGTTTTAGATGTCTCATTTTAAAATGTTTTAAAAGTACCTTTTAATAAATTTTGTAAAATAAACTTTTTTACACACTAGCATCTTCAATAACGAAGCACACTAAAATAAAAGGGAAAAAACCAAAATATATTTCTTCTTTATGCATGCTTGCCACACTTTGTTTTTAATATTTAGCCGGTTACCGTGGTTTTAAATTTATGGCAGCTCTTAAAAAAACAAAGAAATGCAAAATTTAGCATTTTGCGTTTAAACATATTTTTTATAATAAAGATGGCATAAATCAACGATTTGAAATAAAATTTAAGAAGCAGTATCAAAATACAAACACGCAAATTTTTTGTTTTTCACACAAAAATTCTATCAGTCCACAAGTGGTGCCCTTGTACTACATCAAGTACTAGTACTCATAAGCACCAGTATTTGTATATAAAAACTCTAACCCCATTTGCACTAGTACCTTTTGTTCTAGTAATAGTACTAGTAGCTTTTAGACAATTAACGCCCAATCTCCTGAACGGCAAATACAGTATAAAAGTCATTTCCCAACACCAATCATTTGTTGCATCTGTTATCAATACAATCCAAAATTCGGTTGGTTATACAGAAACTCGGCTTTAAGGTCATATTTGATTAGGATACCCGTATTTGTAGTTACCACTTTCGAATATTGAAAATTTTTTGATAGATGTGATAGGTAACACCAATTTTCTAGTATATTCACTAAATAAATGGCTGCTTCTACTGTAAAGAATTACAAAACTGATATTAATTTTAAAATTGATTGGAGATACGAATAATTGGTTAAAGCTGGTTTACACTATAAGATTTTCGGAAAGGTTTTGCAACCTTGGCTATATGTTTTGCATGTGTACTTCATTTTCCCTATTTTTAATAAAAAATTCATTGAATTTTATAAATTAGATCTTCATAAATTTAATGAAAATGTTCTTTATATATATATGAAATTGTTCAATAGTATTTACTTTTTTTTTTGATTTTTTTTAATAAAATATCGTCATTTCCTTTTGCATTTTCTAAGTACTTTTTCTGTATCCACTCCAGCTTAGCAATTACAAAAACCAACTATAATAAATAATAGTAAACGAAATTGCATAGATAGAGCTTCATAGACATCATAGATTTTATGAAGCTCTTCATTGGCTGAATGATTTATTCATTGGACGAGTGGCCTATTCATTTTATGAAGAGTTTCCTTAATTTTATGAACTTTTCATAAACATTGACTTTAATGAAACCGGTTTCATAGATTCTATGAAAAGTTTCAATGGACGAGTTCCAGTGACAATTTTCATTGCAACTATGAAGAAATTCATTACTGAAGTGATTATAGTTCTCTCAGAGTCCTTGCAAATTCATTTTAATGGTCTTGACCGAATTCCAACCAATGTTTTTCTGGGTGTAGGTATTATAACGTATATTTAATTTAATCGAGAGGGTTTCTTTTGATATCCGCAGTAGTTAGCCTTTTGAGACAACTTTTCCAAGGATCTTTATTTTATTTTTATTTTAGACATATTTTAATAAAAAATGGTGTAATTTTTTATACTGTATACAGCACTTTTACGCACAAACATTGTAAAATTACCAATAGTTTTTGAAAATTGTTATCAACTTATTCATAATGTGTGTACTTAACTTTTTTATTTACAAACACAGAGTAAATTTACCCAATTCACAGCAACGTAACATCTACTTACAATAAGTTGAGTAAATTAAAAAATAGTATGTACTGAATAAATTAATTGAAGAATTCATCATTTTAAAGGTATATACTACATGTGTATTAAGCTTTGCTTAAATACAAATTAAAAAGCTTTTTATTTTATTAAATGTTGTACTCTTTTAAAACGTTCAGTGGTTTCTTGTGTTAATTTTAGTTATTTTGTTTAGTTATAAATATTATTTCATTTGTTTGCTAAATAAATAATATTCAAACACGATATGTGGAATTTTAGTAACGTATGGTTTAGTCAGCGATTGCCAATCAGCGGTACTTGGAGTATCTTTGTAAGAATAATTATGTGAGTAAACTAAATATTCAAATGTGTGAAATGAATTAGTCGTAACTTTATAATGCACAATAGAGAATTGTGGAAGTCCTTGCAATGAAATATATTTCGTGTAGTACATATTATTACTTCTGTGCAATATATATGGGGGATTCCTGTCAAGTGACCCAACTTTTGAAATCGATGTCTTCCGATTTGGATGTACCAAGGTTAGTCCTATTGGATAGTAATTTAGACACAAATTTTCAACAAGATCAGTACAAAAGTTTCTGAGTTAGAGGGGGTCAAAATTTTGGCCAAACAGATGTTCTTTCTCATCCATGTAACTTATTACCTATTGGTGTAAGCAAAACAAATTATATAGCCATTTCTGCAATCTTTCTAAAAAAAATTTTTTTTAAATTAGAAAAATTTGTTTTAATATTTTTTAATTAAAACTTTTTTTTAAATGGGTATTTTTTTAGGTCTTTTCCTTTAAGGTAGTTTTGATCGCTTAGTGGGATGCGACTGGGATATGTATAAAAAAAATAATTTCTAATTTAAGACGAGGGTTTTTCAATGTTTAGCATATGCACTGTTTTGAATTCTTTTTTATTTGTGTGTAAGTGTTTCTAAAACCTTAAAAATAAAACTTATGCTGAGAAACTAGACAAATTAACCTTTCCGACGGTTTGTAACATACCTAACTAGCATTTCATACCTTCGATACTGTAATACCTTCGATACTGGAATAAAATCACTTTTTTCTATAGAAATGATGACAAATTAAATTTTTTTATTTATTTGTAAATTAAATTAATATAAAATAATAATAATAATAGAAATAAAAAGATAAACCCCTCAATTCATAAATGCTTTGTAAAGTTATAGCAGGTTTACAAATCCTCATTTTCATACAAAATTTGTTTAATAAATCTCCTATAATTTTACAAAGCGTTTATGAATTTAGGGGAAATAATTTAATAAAATTTAATTTTAATCACATTAGATCCTTTTATATCATAACTATTTTTACACTTAATTAATTGTAGCTGATTAAGTGTTTAAGTTGTACAAATTTTCAAATACCTTTCATCCTCCCTATTTATCGCCTTTATTTTTTGCCGCTCCTTTTTTGGTGTTACTAGGTTCAGCCAGGGGTATGGCATCACCTAAAACAAAAGTTATAACAACATCGTTATCACTAGATGGCACTTTGTTAAAAAAATTAACAATTTTCTGTTTTTGTTTAAATTGAAATAATAACAAACAAAAAAGCAAAGAAAAAAGTAATTCTCAAATTTTATTATTTAAATATATTTTGCGCTTGATTTTTTCTTATTTTGCGCAGTTTTCAGCAATTTTTGAGTTTTTAAATATAGGCTCAGCTGATACTAAAGTGATACTAAATAGTTGCTCAAGTGAAACTAAATTTCAGCGCCCCCTACCGGTGAGTAGTGTAAGTTTTGATTTCCTATCTCTATAATTAATAGTCTCTGGGTTCAGCTGTTGAGTTCGCTGTTGGTTTCTGCAGGGGTGCAATGTGAGCCCGACCGCCATTAATTTTCCAACGCCAAAATGTTTCCTAAGTCTTTTATCTGCCTTTCATTGCGGCTTTTTTGTCAATCATATAAGTAGTTTTGAGCGCACGTAATACTAAATGTGATTTTTATTCTCAAAAGAACAGGTGCCCCAGAGATAAGTTTTTGAATCAGGTGGAAATATTTTATGGCCGCTTCTGTCGGAAGCGTTGTCCATTAAGTATGCAAGCCCAGTGCGGCTGCGCAAGATAAAAGATAGTCTTCCAATGCCACCATATGCTTTACATAAAAATTATTATAAGAGACCTTAGCTTTGTTTATGGACTTGGGATTATCAAAGGAAAAATATTCTATTTTACAAAGCTTTTTAAAGGATCATAAAGTTAATATTCTTCTTGGATACAAAAAAGTTACATCTGCTAAAAGGGAAGCTTGATGGACTTCAAGACTTGATGGATCATACTGCGAGACGCGTTAATCAAATTTTAACTAAACGGTAGGTAGAATTACTCCCAGAAAGACTCATGTTTATTAATGAGTGGGGTTGTGATGGATCATTCTGTCGAAGTGCTTCCAAACAAACAATAGTTATAAATGACACCGCTATAACAGATGCAAATATCTTTATGGCTTCTGTAGTTCCTTAACGCTAAGAAGAGCATTGGAATAATCCTCGCCCATCATCAGTTGATTTTCGCCGTCCGATATTATTTCAATATGCAAAGGAGTCTTCAAAAATAACCAAAGCTACAGTAACCGGATAAAAGATCAAATTGTTAACCTGATCTATGCTCAAAGCATGGATACGGAAATACGAATGATGGTAATATGTGCAGGACATTTTTGAAAAATGATTAGGTGACAGCCCGAACTACTGGTGTGGACAATAATATAAAAATCGTTGCTGTTATTCTTGATGTTATATATAAACAGAAAAGAAATTATAATTAGCTCAAAATTTATTATGTATGCATCACTTTTGGCTCAAATGTATCCTGAGAAGAAAATTACTCCCACGCTTCATAAGATTTTGGATGATGACAAAGATTTAATTGAGTATCAATACTTACCAACTAGAGAGTTTACAGAAGAAGCGGGATATTGCAAAAACCAAGTATACAAAAATTGTAGATACACGAATCATTGTAAGATTTCACAGATTAGACAGTATTGGAGGCCTCTTTAAACACAATTATTTCATCACGAAGACACGTAAAATCACGAAAGGCTTTTTAAGAACTTACCCAGCCAGAAATTGCCAACGATACAAAAAATAAGGTAGTAAGAGGACAACGTTATTGGCGGGTGTTAACAACATATTTTATATGTTTCGAGCACTTTTTGTTTTTTACATATTTTGTTTCTTTTTGTGTATTTAACTTTTTTATGTTTTTTTATAACAAAATTAATTCCACATAAAAAAATTACCATTCAGTGTGTTCGTTTACTCGAAATTCTTACTACCTAATAAACATTTACCCTTAAAACTAAATTGAATTCGATTTTATAACAATAATTTTTTCAAATATTAGCCTTAGAGAATACTGTTGAGAAATTTTAGTTCTCGAACTGAGAACTATAGGATTCTCAATAAAAACGACTTGTTGATATCAAGCTTTTTCTGTAAATATTTTTCGAATCGATTATTAGACTCGATATTCCTACATAATTTAACTTTATAATATTGTTGATAATGATTTGAGAATTTTATCTTTCTCAAACTTGAAAACAGAAAATTTAAATCGAGGAACATTGTTGATAGCAAATATTATATTAAACACTTTGATAATGATTCAATATCAAGAATAAATTTCAAAGCATATTTTTAACTAGAAACACATTTGAGTTTAGACTTGAGATTAATACAAAAATTTGAAATTTTTAAAAATAATTCTAATATAGTTTTTTTTTTATATTTTTCACAAATGTTTCACAAAGAAAATTCAAAGGCTATGTTTGTTTCATAGGTAATGACTTGAAGCAAACGTTTGATATCAAATAGAGAATTTAAAATTCCTTTAAGGCTTGAATCGATGTTTATTGGGTACTTTTACTACAGTTCTTTTTACTTTTTGTATTAAAATGTTCCAGCTATAGTAAAAGTAGTAACTTGTAGTAGGTAAACAAACACGCTTATTGTTTAAATGTACCGTCAAATCAGTATAAAAAAATCACCGATTTTATTGTATTTAAAGTACTAGGAAGGCACTGAATTTTGAAAATGCCAACACCCGTAGCCAACCGTCCTCCGTTGTTATCATTTCGACGTCATACCAGTGCTGTATGAGTTGGAAATCGGATGTTTTGCCAACGCTTGTACTACCCTCGCCGAAGCTATACCAACACCTTGCCGTTCGCGTTTTTCTGACTGGGTAGTTATAGTTCCGAAATATTACCCAAGCAGAAAAATACGATCGGCACAATGTTGGCATACCGTTGGCGATGGTCGGTTATGCGTTGGCAGAACGTGGGATTAACTATCTTGACAGTATTGTCCTGTTACCCGATTGATAACAGCGGCCAACCGTTGGTTGGCGTTAACTGGCCAACGTTTTCACAACGTTGTCAAAACTAAAAAAAGGTGGTCCATATTCTTCATACATTTATTTTTACCGGCAAAACTGTTGAGTATATAGAAAAACGTTATATGAACAGATTAAAGGAATTGTAATTTTTAATTTTTTTTAAATTGTTTGAGCAAAATCGGACTAGTGGTTCTCGAGTTATGTCAAAAAAAAAGACCACCAAAGGTCAAATCGATATATCTCGATTCCTAGGGGTGACCCAGCGAAACGCCGGGACACGTATAACTTCTTTTTTACCGATATAACTTTCTCCGGTAGTTTGAACCCTTCCCGATCACTGACCCCTACCATTTGTCTCACAGTGTAATAAATGAATAATAAAATAAAAGTCTGCTGGACCTCACTTGCCAACGTTGACGTTATGTCAGGAAAAAAAATATAGACGGTCAAAAAAAAATTATTTTATAAAAAATAATAAAATTTAATAAAAAAAATGTAATTTTATAAAAAAAGATATAAAAAAATGTAATTTACCAGTGTTTTGTTTTTGGTACAGTTGGCAATTTCTGTCTGGGTAAGTTTGTTAGATATCGCTCCCAATGTTAATGATTATTTTGAAGAGAAATAACTAATAAAAAATACTTATATTAATAACACTTATACCAGATTCAAAAACAAAACAAGCACAAAACGAGTAAAAATGTTAAAGTCGGGCATGCCGACTATAAGATACCCTACACCATTTTGGTTGAAAGCCAACTAAAAGTTTGATCCCGAATTCGAGTGCGTTGTCTATAAAATGTTAAAAAAAATTACAAAAACGGTAAGGAGTTTTGAGTTTACGTAATGTTAGGTGTATATTCACAGAAAATCGGAAATTAAGTAAGCCCATATATGGACCGATCTTATCTAGAATCAATAGGCTTTTTTCATGAGCCCATGCGAATTTGAGTACAAATTTCATTAAAATATCTTCGAATTTGCGAACTGTATCGGCGAAAAAGCCAACTTTGGGGAGACCATTATATGGGCACCAGCTCCAAACATGGACTGATTTAAACCAGAACCGATAGGCGTCGTCCTTGGGTCAACATAAATTTTATCAAAATATATTAATATTTCGAAACAATGATATGTGCGCACAATAATACAATGGACAGACAGACGGACATCGTCAAATCGAAACAGAAAATGATTCTAAGTCGATCGGTATCCAAAAGGTAGGTGTAGGCCCAATATTGTTTATTATACTCTGTCCAATGACTAAAATTACTTCATATGTACAACATTAAAATTTTAATATTAAAAATAGTTAAAAATGTGTATCTCTGATATAATTAAAAAATTTATTAAAATTAAACATGCATTATTTCTACTCAAAATAATATTGAATTTTGACAGAACTTGAAATCCCCTGTAGATCTAGCACATTGTGTGATCATTTTTAAACTTACGGAGGTGACTTTTACCTCCTTTTTAAATTTTGAATATATTTTCGTTACTTCAAAATTTATGATTTTTGAAACGAAAAAATTCAAAAGGCCCCATTGTGCGGCGATCTAAATTTTAAAATTTTTGACAAAACTGTGATTTTGGCCAATCATTTAGATAATAGTATTCATTTTTGATTCTTTGGCTAGCTTAACAAAATTTCTTGCGATTTTTTTTAACTCGGATAAAAGAGATTGTTTTCCGAAAATTTTGCAAAACTTCGATGACATTAACCCTTTCTTTACCAAGGTCAAAGGTGAAATTTTTTAAAATTTTCGATTATTACTGAAAGTATAACAAAACATTGTGTTGGTTTTTGCGGAATTTGGGGAAATTTGTCCAAATAACGCTGTTGACGCCAGATTTTATATATAGTAATAAAAAATTAGAAATTAACGCTTATAGGCACATGGGCTCAAAATTATCACAAATTTTTAAAGTGTAAAAAAGTGCTATTTGACATGAAAACCGACATAGAAACCTTTAATTAAGGATTTTCTAGAAGAACAAAATCAGAATTACCCTAGTAAAAATGGTTTTTATATAATCAGATATAATTTTTATATAATAATTTATGATTTCCCGAGTAAAAAAGTGTATATAAAATTATATGTGAATTGATATATTTGCAATATGTAACTGGATATAATTTCATCCGAAAAATGGTCATATTAAATTGGATATAATTGTATTTACAGGGATACAAAGTTATATCAATATTACATCCGAATTTTGTCCCGATCAAATTGGATATAAGTTAATACAATACGATATGATTAAATTTAAAGGATAAAAAAAACTTTGAATTGGAGGGCAGCAGGATTTAGGGTCCACACACTCAGGGGTGTGATAAAAATCGAAAACGAACAATTTTTCAATCTATAATAATTTGTTTCGCGAAAATCAAATTGGCTTCAAATTATTATTTATCGTTTTATTTGACGCCGGACATCAAAATTAGGAATTAAAAAATAATTGGTATTGTACAGATCCATCATCACATGCCTGACTGTCAGCCGAGGGCTACTGTTGATAATGAGTAACTATTAAAGACGTTAATGTATAAATCCGTTATTCTTTAAAGACTAGATCATTTTTTATGAAATATGGGAATTTTATTTGGACTTATAAATTTTTTTTAAATGTCTTTAGCTTTTTTTGTATTATAAATAAAATTTTAATGGCTAGTCCGGCAATGCACTTCTTTTTTGTTGGAGGCTCATAGTTACCGATTTATGGAGCTGAAGATGATCTGCAACAATATCCAATGGTTATTTCTCCACTCAAAACTTATCGGACCAGAACAAAATATATATATCGTTGGAAAGGTACTAGAAATACCTTTTCAAAGATATGCAACATGCCTAGGTTTTTCTAACTCAATACGAGCCGGGCCATGATTTTAAATGTTAATTTTTTTAAATTAGATTTTTTAAATTAAAAAAAAACTTTTAGAAGTAAAAAAGCTCAGAAAATATTAATTTAATGAAAAAATTGAGTAAAACTTATAAAAAAATTTTTTTGATCAAATATTACATTAACCTCGAATATATTAGTTAATCTCGAACTTGGGTCTGATATTAACTAATATATCGTCGGCTTGCCTGCAAGAAGTGCTATGTTTTTGGTTTTAACAGGTTTTCAGGAGAGCGAAAAAACTGATTTATATTATCCTTTTAAGATATTTTATTGACATCATATGCCCTAATTATTCACGACCTTATTTATTACAATCATTATTAAAGCATATGATGTCAATGAAATATATTAAAAAAATATTAAAACCTGTTAAAGAACACATAACACTACTATTTTTCGTATCTATTTATATATAAAATTTTTTAACGGTTTTATCAATAATATATTCCTATATATACAATTTGCAATAAAGCAAATACTGATATATGATTTAATATGATTACATATGAGAAAATTTCTAAAAAAATTTATAATATATAAAAACATATAAGGTCGCACACAATATTTTATATTATCATATATTTTAATATTAAAAAATATATGTTATATATACTCTTTTTTACTCGGGTTTATACAATTATAACTTGTCGAGTATTGTGAAATATATATTTTTATATGATTATATCAAACGATATTTAATTATATAAAATTATATTAACCAGATCCACCATTTTCCGGATCAAATCATGTATGGGTTAATATAATTATATAAAAAATATATTATTTGATCCGAAAAATGGTGGATCTGGTTAATATAATTTTATATTATTAAATATCTTTTGATATAATCATATAGAAATATATGTTTCGCAATACTCGACAAGTTATAATTGTATAAAATCATAAATGATTGTATAAAACTCATATATGAATATATAAAAATCATTTTTACTAGGGTAACTCTACTAAATTAACAAAATCAATTTCTTAAAGCAGACCTAATATGTACACTAGACTGCCCTTTAAAATAGCGATTTGTAGATTTTCGATCATTACACCCCCCAGTTTTATTGGAAATGGTCCCAAATGGAAGAAATCGATTTTTGTTTTTTTTTGGAAAACATTAACCAGTGCCGAAAGTTGGACGAAAATGGCCCATTTTGGAAAAAAGTGTATTCCCGAGTCAAAATAGTTATATATTGTTATATATAATGTGATTAGGTTATATCTGACGGTGACTGGAGTCACATTAAGAGACATATCATTATATACAACTACATCTGATATTATTTTTTCAACGAATTTTTTGTATGGTGATTGATGTTATTACATATTCCCAAATCTGACTCTATATATGTGACAGCGCATAGAGAAAGGGACCTAGGGGTAAAAAAATAATTTTTTTTTTTTTTTTTTGTGGACAACATCTGAGCATCGAATGAGACCGATCCCATGCTCTCCTGACCTTAGGTCCCTTTCTATCCTTAGGTCCCTTTCTATTTTGCGCGTCACATATAACTACATAAGCAATATAAAAATTATCAAAATATATATAGTGACCGATATGATTATATATAATTCGATACTAAGTTAAACAACACTGTATGTGTCGTCATATTAAAATTATATTCTTGTAATTGTATATAACTTTCTATATGATATCATAGAAATTAATATATAGTTCAACATCAAATGTAGTTATCTGCCATAGCCAAATAATTTTCACGTGATTTTTTATCACGTGAACGTGAACGTACGCATCATATTAAAAAATGATGCGTACGATTGAGAAGACAAAAGCATTTAAATTTTTATTTTATGTTATAAAATTTGGGCCCTTAAAATTTGTTTAAACCATAAAAATTTCAATGTCAATTTAATAGCCGGTATGCATAAAAAGTATACCTACTATTAGACAAAATTTTATAAAATTAGATATTTTCTATATCGAAATAGATATAATTTGATGTCCGGGATATGGACAAATCTCGGATCAAACTGTATCAAATTATATCTAATTTGATATATTTATATGCATGTAGATGACACATTTTTCGGATCAAATTGTATATCGGTGCATATGGGGACTTATCAAATAAGATATAATTATATATGACACCATATTAAAATTTTTACCCGCGTAACTTTTAAAAATTCCCAAAATTCGAAATTTCGAAAAAAAATAATTTTTTATTTCATTTATATAGACAAAATGATTCAGACCTGTTAACTTATCTCAAAATAAACTGAGTTTAGTGCTTAACCATAGTTATGAATGTCAAATTTGTATGGAAATATCTGTGGTTAAGGTTTAACCATGGTTATATCGGAAATAAGTTACTCGCCCTCAGACATGGAATTTTAACTACATCGGATATCATTAACCCACTTTAGCCTGGAATCAAAAATAACCCACGAATTTGATAAAAATACAAAAACGTGTTTTTTTTAAATTAATTTTAAAGATTTTTTAAAATGCCTAATTTGGAAATGTCGATTGCTATTTCTACCACATAATAGTTGATATTAAAGAAAAATAAAATAAATTGGAAAAATGATAATTCGAGTTTGTGTTTGGAGCGACTGTTTTCCAGGACATTTTACAAAAATTGCTCATTTTGTCAAAAATTAAACAAAATTTGAATGTTTTCATCAAATTTTACACAGTTTTCGAAAAAACAACTCTTAAATTTGGTTAGACTATAATTATCTTTACATTTGTTTAAAAAATATTTAAGCTTTAGTAGCCTGCGGTCAGAAAAGACCCATGAAACTTAATATTAATTATGACTACGAGATTGTAAAGCCATTAAATTGATAAAAAAGATATCAACTGGATAAAAATAATTATTTTATGTATCGTGATCCAGATGGGGTTAATTTTTGTACTTTTGGCCAAAAACGCCCCACTAGGAAATTTACAGAATAACATCTTTCATAATTTTCGTTTCTAAAAAACAAAATTTTGTGCAATGCTAACACGTTTTAATTTAATTTTTTCACTATTTAAATATTGTTGTATGATCTAATTTTGTTGGGAAATGATTCTAGTTAATTAATTTTACACAATAATTAAAACATTTATTAATATTTAACCGGAATAAGAAGGCTATCAACTCAGACCTGGAGATTAATCACTATATTTTGTAATTAATTACGCATGCAATTACAGAATTACATGTAATTGTAGTTGAAAAAACTCAATTAAAATCACATATTATTTGTAATGTAATTTAAAAAAGAAAAATACAATTACATGTAATTTGTAATTTAGTATCTTAAAATGTCTTTAGTACGATACTAACCTTAGTAAAAAATCTATTTATTGCGATAACTTGTGCAAGTGGAAACTTTTTTGCTTGAAATTTTGCAACAACAGTTTTTAGAGCTGACCCAATATTAGACTAAAAGTTGGACTTTGGGGACATCTTGGAAAGCTATGGTGCCATACAAAATTTTTGAAAAATCGCGATTTTAACGTATAGGCCGCTGTATTTAGATGAATACATTTTTTGTTATTGAAATATTTTCCTTTTAATTTCTTCCTTACTAAGGCATTATAATTATTGAAACCATAAAAATCTATATAAAACGCAAAGTAGTGGTTTAAATATCAAGATCAGCATATCGCATTTATATCGTAAATATGGCCACAGGTCATGTGCTTACATTTTAACTAGGGTTTGGGATTTCCCGGACTTTTTTATTTCCCGAGAATCCCGGGAAATATTTTTGAACAAAATTGCTAATGAAAACCACCTATAAAAGTAATTTTTGTTAAAAAAAAAACACTCTTTCAGTAAAAATTCAGTCTGTGTAGTGAGAATTCAAAG
The DNA here is from genome assembly GCA_949987735.1 of Leucophora obtusa. Lineage (NCBI taxonomy): Eukaryota > Metazoa > Arthropoda > Insecta > Diptera > Anthomyiidae > Leucophora > Leucophora obtusa. Next base: position 203,291,775 of record OX465295.1, on the reverse strand, counting down.
TAAAAATATCAGAATGTTGAACACTCGATTTCACTTAAATTACTCTAAGCACTGCCAAATGAATTTCATGATTCCAGCAGAAAGCACCCACTACTGGACTGTCGGAAACAAACCGTTTCATCACATTTGGCCTATTAGATATGGTGGCCACAATGGTATTTTCCAAAGACAATTAAAACTCTTTTAGTCTTATTTATACAATTCTTCTTATTTCATCAGCATTATATCTTCCTGATATATAAACCCACCCCAGGTTATAAAATGAATTATTTCCGTTTACACATATATTCAAATATCTCTTTTTTGTTAATATTCTTGTCTATTCATCTAAGATTATAGAAAATCTCCTATTGTTAGAAATATTGCTCGATATTTTATTTATCATGATATCTTTTACATGATTGTAGTCTATCCCCTAAATTCATAAACGATTTGTAAAATTATAGAAGGATTATTGAACAAATTTTGTATGAAAATGACGTTTTGTAAACCTGCTATAACTTTACAAAGCATTTATGAATTGAGGGGTATATATATAAAAAGAAGTTACATTTTGATGTCACCACTAACTGCGGAAACGGGTCAATCGATGTCAACCAAAATCTCAGGGTACGTTGAGGATGGTCTGTAGATGCCCTACGGGAAATTTTAACAAACTGTCACCGAACTGGCCCCTTTATATGAAATAGACTGGTCACTTTTACATGGCATTGTCATAGGAGGGGGAAACTGACCCCTTGTGACATGTCACAAGACAAATCCTGGGACAGGTTACTGAACTTTGTTTTTTATGAGAGTTCAGTAACCTGTCCTAGGATGTGTCTTGTGACATGTCACAAGGGGTCAATTTCCACCTCCTATGACAACGCCATGTAAAAGTGACCAGTGTATTTCATATAAAGGGGCCAGTTCGGTGACAGTTTGTTAAAATTTCCCGTAGGGTGGTTTATGCGAAGTTTGCACGAAATTGGCCCAGTGGTTCCGGAGATATGTCATTTAGATTTTCCTATATATTCCCTACATATAAAATTTTCCTGTTGCTATGACAACCAGGCCTTGGCGTTACTATGACAACCAGGCAGCACTTATAGCATTAACCCAATCTAATCTCAGCTCATCATATCTTATTTATCTCATCTCAATTTTTTGTTTGTGGAAACACTTTTTTATGTGGAAACACTTTTTTTTTGAGGAAATTTTTTTTTTTTTTGGCAAACTTATTTTTTCTGCAAACACTTTTTTTTGTGGAAACATTTTTTTGTAGAAACTTTTTTTTTTTGTTAACGCATTTTTTTTTTGTTGTTGAAACACTTTTTTTGTTGTGGAAAATTTTTTTTTTGGAAACTTTTTTTTTTGTGTAAACTTTTTTTTTTGCGGAAACACTTTTTTTTTTGTGGAAACACTTTTTTTTTGTGGAAACGCTTTTTTGGCATCTATAAGTCAGGATTTTTTGACATTTTAAACATTTTAACGTAGAGGCTTAGACCTGGCTTTTACGACCTGCACAAAAACCCATCGACTAGAAATCCAAATGTATGTACATTGCGATGTGGGGTAATTCACTGAAAATATACTTTTCAAAATTTTCATTTGAAGTAGGTGGTTTAGAAGGTGTTAAGTATTCTTCTTAATTAACTGCAAAACTTTTGTGAGCTAAAGATTTGATACTTAAGATATAGGTTGTTTTCAATATGTACAGATCGGTAAAATATTGGTATAAGTACCAATGGAGAAATAAACGGGGTATAAAATGTCTCCTTATGTCTGTCCATTATTTTGTTCCTAGAAACATAACATTTTAAATACAAGTATTTTCGCGCTATAAACAAGCGCCCAGAGAGGGGTCTTTTAAAAACTTCGGACAGAAAGAAGGTTCCTTTAAACGGCTTGACTTATCACTTGGTCCTACGGACTTTAATTTATTTCCTTTTGCAATTAGTAGGTGAAAAGTAAATAAAAAAGTTTAAATTCGTAGGAGAATAAGGTGTCAAATATCACCTCTCAAAAAAATATAAAATTTTTGTTTTTAACAAATTTCCATCTCTTCCTTCCATATCTGTTTTTAAATGTTAATATTACATATCATTTCATAACAATTCGTGATTGTACATAGAGTTTTTACAAAGATTAAGCGTGCCAAATTTCATGCTTTTATATAGTTACATTTGATTAGAAGATACCAAAAGTACTAAGTCTTACACTTTTTACTATACAAATTTTTAAAATCGCTTCTTGACGGTAACACCTGCTGTGTTTACGTGTTTACATCATGTTAAATAGCGAATAAGAGTTTAATTTGCTAAGAAGATACAAAACTTATTATTGCACCCATTGTTATTCCCTTTAAATACAAATTATAAAGTCATAAAAAGTACCATAGTATATACATCAAAATGATTATGCCTTTTTGTATTCTTTATTTCCGAATATCCAAAATCCCTTATAATTTAATGTTAATATCACTCGATGTACCTAAATGTTCAGTTTTGAGTTTCCAAGTTTATCCGAATTTCGAAAGGTCCTTCTGAAGGTGAGATTCTTTTTATAAGAAAACCCTAAACTCGAATATAAATTATATTCACTCTTTTCCCGAGAAAAACTTTTGGATTTTGAAGAGGATTTTATGCAGATATAAAAAAATATTAGATTCACAATTTTTACTTGGAAAACTATTTTTTAATAATTAACCTTCAAAATAAATTATTTTATTTTTTATACATACAAAAATTATCCTGAAATATAGACGCGGTATCCTTTGTCAACTGGGTCACCATTCTCTCCAAAATTGATTTAGATTTAAATTATGGGTTTCAATCTTTAAAACAAACAGCATTTAAAATTAATTACTTTTCAGTGCCGGGTAGCGGTTTTTGAAATTCGATATTGCGAATCATTTTTCCAAAAGTAATCGGATTCTCTCGAAATTTTTCAATTACGTGGTTTTGGAGTTGGCAAATAAGAATCCGAATCAAAAATCATATCCGCATTAAAAAGTAAGCATTTTTAAATTATTTTTAAAATTAAAACCGATAATTTCAACCTACGCCAAATTTATAGAAAGGAGTTTCTAGATGCTTTGAATTTTTTGTCAACGCCATATTAAATTTTAAAAACCACTACTCGGCATTGAAATTAAAACAATAAAACTTTCGTCATATTGGATCCAAAATATAGAATTTCAAATCCGCCAATCAGCATTGAAGGTAGTTTTTTAAATGAGTTTTAAAATTAAAACCCACTCCAATTTTAAATAGAACGGTGGGCGGGATGACAAAGAATATATAGTTAAAATTAGTACAAATCAGGGACGTAACAGTTATAACTTTTATTCAAAAAAGTGATTGTTTTACAATTATTTCCTGTTTGAGTATTTTTAATTTTCTGTTTATTTGCTCTGTTTGATTTATATTTTTAATTCAAACAAAAACAATCCAAACACGATTTTTATTTTTTCAAAAATAATAAAAGTTATTTTGTGATTTTTTTTCTTTATCAAAAAATAACAATTAAGAATATAAATCAAAAGCCATGGAACCAATGACTTCACCAATTATAATATCCTGATGATGTCAACTAGTGTTAATAAAAGATTGAACAGTGATTTAAAGTGAGTAAATATGTATATTCCAGCAACTTCCGGCATTCAATTTAGGTCAATTTTTAATTTTTATTTTATTATCAAATAAAAAAGTTAGTGCTTAATTTTTTAAAAAAAAATCATTCTGTAACTTTTATAAAAAGTTTTAAAATAAAAATCAAAAAACAACAGAAATTTATAGAGTAAAATATAAAAATTGAAAAAATTAAAATCTTTGCCAAACTTTGTAATTTTTTTGTGCAATATGATTTATAAAATATAGTGCATTATTGAAATATTACAATTAAATAAATTTGTGTGGTGACTTTTTTAGAAATATAACAGTTATTTTGGGTCTCTGGTACAAATTAAAAAAAAATCATTTATCTTACGTTTTGTTAATTTCCTTTTAAGCATTGCTTCAATTTAACAACTTTGGGCCAGTTTTGTAGTCAGCACTAAGAACTAATTTTTTTAAGATTTTACTAAGTCAGAAATTTTCAAAAAAATTTCTAACATAAGAAATATTTACGACAAAAATTGTTCTTAGTTTATACTATAAACTGGCCCTTATATATTACACAGCTCTACAAAATATGGCAATATTTATAAGTTGCACAACTTTGCAGAAGTTTTAGGATAATTAGGGGGTGCTGATTTCGAATCTGCAACCAGTTTGTTCAAAGTGACTCTAGGTTTTGCACAAGAAAGAAAACGCTTTACACAGTTTAAGCTTAATTCCGTGCCCTATTTTTCAAACTTTATTATGTATTAATATCTCAATACCTTTTCTAAATATAGTCGCTCAAAGTCAAAATTTTTTACATTTTTTTTTTAATTTAAATATAAGACGTAGTCCGATTTTAAATATCAAAACCAATTTGGAAAGAAAAAGGCCCAAAATTTATATATGTATATGTCATATTGCATTAACAAATTATGTGCACTTTTAGAGGCTTTTGTAATTATATTTAGACTTAAAACGAAAGCGGCTTTTATTTTGAATATTTTTACATTAATAAAACACATTGTATTTTATTTTCATAACAATATTTAATTCCTATACAAAACAAAATACGTTTTAAACTTTAAGGTACGCTAACAACGTAGCGGGCTTGCCCAATACGACAAGATTTGTTTTCGGTTTAATTAACAACCCAAACACTAAGGCACGCCGCAAATCTAGCGGGCATGCCCGCTAATAATTTAATATAATGTTCTTTACATCGGTTTCATATTTTTGGCAATGCCAGGTTTTTATTGTAAAAACTTTATCGAATAAACGAAGATCTAGTTATGGTGGGGATTGACATTCCGTTGGTTGCGGCTAATTTGGATACCATTTCAGGAAATGTTTGCCCTACCATAAAACGTTCAATGCCTATTCAGCTTACACTGTTTTCTTCGGATACTTTGCTAATGTTAGCTGGAACGTTATTCTTGTTGTTGTTTTCTTGAAGAGAATTTGCATGACCATTAATTTTATTTTTTTTTTTGTGAACCAAATTTAGATGTCGGATAACCAAATTTAGATACCTCCGTTAAGCATTAGTCTTTTAGGGCAAATATTGCGCTGCGCTGCATTGTCCTTTTTTGTGAAGTATTTCCATACTCCTGACATTTTATTCTTTAATATAAAAGAATATATTAGTTTGAAAGCAGGTGCATTAAAATAAAGTAAACTTACTTGAAAATATCACATTTATTAATGAAAACGTTACTTATAAAATTATTTGCCCTTAATATAAAGGAGTATTTTAAATTTAAAGTCGACTTTATTTTTAATCATACGGTTTGTTTATTTTGTGTATGAAAACCTTTCAAAAATATTTATATTTCAAACATTTTGATTGGTTGAAAATAAATTAACCAATCAGAATGCTCCAAAAATAAACCATGTCAAGGAATACTGCCACCCATCAGGCCAAAAAACTCCATTACGTTCCAACAGTCGACTTTAAATAAAATATACATTTAAAAAATTTAGATAGTAAGGGCGATTATTCGTCCCTTGACGATTTCCTTAGGCAAGAATGAAATCCGGATAGGGACATGCCTCCAACCGAATGTTTTTCACAATTTGCCAGATAAGTTTTGGGATTTTAGCACATTTAATTCCTTTAATGTAATTATTGTTTGTCCCGATGAATATAAATTTGGAACAACCATGTTATTTGAATTTTTTTCAAACAACACAAGCATATTGTACATAAAATTAACAGTAATTTTATGCTTTTCAATATCTTCTTTCGTTTTTTTTATTGTTTTTATTTACAGCCCATTTTATATTTTAATATATAATGTGTCCAACTTTTTTTTGTGCACTGTATGCACATTTGGTGTGGACTGCCGTCGTTCCTGTAAGGAGCATAGCACAGTTGGATAATTCATAAAATTGTTGGAAATAATTCGGATATTCCTTTCTTAGTGGTCCGATTGTAATGAAATTTAGAACAGACATAACTGACAATATTGACCTTAAGTCTATACGTTGGACCTCACAAACCCTCCGGGGACGGCAATATGACCTCCCAAAATAGAGTACCTTTTCCAATATGACCCCCCAAAATAGGATACATTTTCCATAAAAAATTTGGAGCGCTCTCCATTTTTTGGTTTCTTATCAGATTTTCATAAAAATAGCATACCCGAGTAAAAAAGTTTTGATATAACCATATATTATTTTATGTAATTGCTTATAGTAAATTATAGTTACATATGGCCACATATGCTTTTAAATTCAAGCAGATATACCTTTATATAGTCATATGTTAGATATTTTTTCCTCAAAGGTTTTAATATGGAGACATACGTGATTTTATATTATTACATACTGGCCTACATATAATTGCATAAGCTATATATAAGTACATAAATTAACATATTACAGATATAATTACATATACGTTTATATATAATTTAGTATGACACTATACATAATAATATAAAACTATATGTGGAGCCATATAAGAAATATTTCATAATTTGTGTTACATATGATTATATATTGACAAATAAGAACCCATATATAAATTAATATGGTTCCATATCTACAATATTTCATGATTTCTTTAATATATAACAATACAACGTTCTTTATAAAATCATCTATAATTATATATCATCCCAGATAAGCAATTATTTCAAAGTGATTTGATATAAAAATATATAAGGTCCATATAAAACCGTATTATATTATATGTGGTTCTATGTTAACAATTATTTTGAACTAGTTTTAAATTTAGTAATTACTAGGGGTAGGCGCGTGACTAGAAATGTTCGTGAGTCACATTATTCACACGTGATCGTGAGTAATAATTACTATACTCAAGTGATTCGTGCGTGAGTCTGAGAATATATAATTCATACTTGATTCGTGCGTGAGCGTGAATAAGAATATATAACCCGTGCATGATTCGTGTGTGAGTTTATTTTTTGCATCATATATTTTTAGTAATTTTTACTATTTTGTAATATTTTACTATTTTTCTTATATCTTGGTTGTATAACATAATCCTATTAACTTTAAAATTTCAGTCTTGTTAACTTTATTTTAAAATTACTAAAAATAAAGAAAATTTTGTTCATGTTTAATGCACTGTCATGGTAAATCTGGATAAAAGTAATGGAAGATTTATCGAAATTATAGGATCTCCAGTAGATCTTTGGGTTAATCATTATATTTGGAAATTAATTACTTATGCAATTACACAATTACATGTAATTGTAATTGAAAAAATTCAATTTCTATTACTACATATTATTTGTAATCGTAATTCAAAAAAAAAACAATACAAGTAATTTGTAATTGAAAATTTTCAATTATACATTACATATAGGGAATGCATCCCGGGATTACCCGTCCCGGGATTCCCGGGAAATTAAGCATTTTTCAGTTCCTGCATTCCCGGGAATTTGGACCGGGAATCCCGGGATTTCAAAAAATGCAATTTAAAATAATCAAGTAATTATTTTAAATTTTCTTATGCAAAATTTTCCAACCTTTTGAAAATAGTAAACATTTTACATTAGGCTTGCTCGTTTACTTACTACAATTTGTTACTTTTACCACAACTGGAAAAATTCAAAGAGTAACCAAAACAATGATTGAGTAAAAGTAGTAAGATTTTCGAGTTAAGGAACACATTGATTAATTTGTGTACTTGATCAAACTTTTTAAGTTCCTTTCAGTGCCTCTTAAAACCACTCAAATAGTGTTTGTATAAAAAATTTTGAATCGCACTTATTCTGTACAGAATTAAAGACAAATTTGTCCATTGATTTTTAAAAATTTTCAAGTAAGTTAAAATTTATTCCCATAATTTTTAAAAATTTCTAAATTTATTTTCTGTATTTATTTTTTTTTTGACGGGCAAGCTTTTTATTCTAAAAATTAGTTTTAGTTTATTAAATTTTTAAAAATATATAATTAGACTTTTATAATTTCTAATATAAAATTAATTCTTTCTCACTACGAAAATTCCAAGAAAAACCACCTGAGCTTTTTCACAATCATGAAAATTTGAGATCTTTAAGATATTTTATGTATAAAAATTTTTAAATTATTATAAAATATTTTTTAATTTATTTCCCTAGCGGGATCCCGGGAATTCAATATAAATTTCCCGCTTTCCCGGGAAATCAAAAAGTGCGGGATTTTGCATTCCCTAATTACATATAATTGTAATTGAAAAAATGTCGATTACAATTACATTTTTTCGGAAAAGAAATAGTGACAAAAAGCACAAATGAGGGGTCAGCCCAATATGACATATTCTTTTTATACTTATCCACGCCTATCCAACCTATCCCAGTCAGTTTTTTCTACAAAATTTTAACAAAAAACACTTTAATTCTAAATGTAATTGAAATTTGTAATTGAAATCACTTTCAATTACAATTACTTGTAATTGAAAATTTTCAATTACAGTTACATGAAATGTAATTGAGTTTTTTTTTTAATATCAATTATATTTATTTGCAACTGTAATTGAAATCCCCCAGGTCTGATCTCCAGATATTGCATATCTTTTTTATTTAAAAAAATAATTTTTGTATATTGTTAGATGTGGTCATACATAATATGATCAAAAGTATAAGGTCAATATTTAGATATAATTGTATCCAACTATGTCCACTTTTATAACATTTTATATAATTTTATACAAAAAGATATAATTTGATGTAATTGGATGAGGACAAAATTCGGATACATTTGTATCGAATTGCATAAAATTGTATCAAATTGTACCAAATTGTATACAATTGTATACAATTCGATACAATAAGATAAAATAAGATGTTCTCATTTTTCGGATATAATTATATCTAATTACATAAAAGATTATATATAATTAAATATAACTTCATATGGCTCCATATAATTTTTTTTTACTTGGGTATTTGTAATCTGCTAGTAAAGGCATATGAAAAGCATGTTATCTTTTATGGTTCCCGAGATATTCCCATTTGAAAATGTAAAATTCCAAATTTGGTCCGAGCGCTCAAATCAAGGCCAATTCGTTTTTAAGTTAATATAAGTTATTTAACCAAATAATTTTTCAAATTAATAAAAAAAAATTAATGCAATATCTGGTTCCAATCAAAAACTGCATTCGTTTAAATAACGTTTCCAAAAAGGACCAACAGTCTTTTACTCCCAAAAAAATATTTTGTTTGCAAACACATAAAGTATGCATACTATTTTGAAAGGTCTTTTCATGAAGAAGAGATCTGTTTTAAAAATTCGTTGATTTGTTTATAATTTTTCCCCCAGGCGCTTTTAAAACTGATATATTTTTAAAGTAAATATTAATTTTAAGCCATTCCCGAGTAAAAAAAATTGATCTCGCGCAATATATAATTATATCCAATTTGATATTGTTTAAGATCTGCTGTAATATCTAGCTGATCCAATTAGATCTCAAAATTGGGTGTATTCAATCATATCGTATTAGATCCCATTGTATATATGGGGATAAACTAAGATCAAGTTATATCTCAAAATTGGGAGGTCCAGTGATATCTTTGGGGATAAACCTAGATCTATTTTGATCCGAAAATTGGCGGATCCAGCTATATATTTGCGGATATTTTTAGATCTAATTTGATCCGAAAAATGGCGGATCCAATTAGATCCAGCTATATATTTGGGGATAAACTTAGATCTAATTTGATCTCAATTTTGGCAGATCAAATTAGATCCCGCAATATATTTGTGGATAAACGTATATCTAATTTGATCCGAAAAAGTGGCAGATCGAATTAGATGTAGCTATATATTTGGGGATAAACTTAGATCTAATTTGATCCAAAAAATGGCACATCGAATTAGATCCAGCAATATATTTGTGGATAAACTTAGATATAAATTGATCTGAAAAATGGGAGATCAAATTAGATCCAGCAATATATTTGTGGATTAACTTAGATCTAAATTTATCTGAAAAATGGCAGATCGAATTAGATCCAGCAATATATTTGTGGATAAACTTTGATATAAATTGAATAGAAAATTGGCAGATCAAATTAGATCCAGCAATATATTTGGGGATTAAGTAAGATCTAAATGTATCCAAAAAATTACAGATAAAATTAGATCCAGTAATATACTTCGGGATTGCGTAAGATCTTAACTTTTCCGATAAATTGCAGATCGAATTAAATCCAGTGATATATTTGGGGATTTGGTAGGATCGTAATTTATCCCATAAATTGCAGATCGAATTAGAAACAGCAATATATTTGGAGATTGACATCTAAAACTATCCAGAAAAATGGGTACTACGTAAGATCTCCATTTGTTTGGGATTAAATAAGATCCCAGACAGATATTGACAATAGTTCAAAAAATAATACACTGGAAGAGCACTGATTTTATAAAAATTACAATATTTTGTTAAAATAAGGTTTAAACTCAGAAGGTCTCGAGTTCGATACCTTTCACGGCTATGCATTTTTTTTATAAAAATGCGCATTCTCCTTGCTGGTCTTATCGAAATTTTTTCAATAATTTTTATTCTTTGTAATTTACTTGTAAAAATTGTATCATCTTTCTTTGATTTGAAAATAATTTAAACAGAAAGTGATATTAATTTATGATCTTGAGTCAAACTAAAATAACATTCATTTACTTAAAAATAACAGATCAACTAAAAACATTTCCCCCATTCAAAAGAATTTCTTTTTATAAAATTATAATTTTATTTTCTATAAATGTTTTTATAAAATTATATTTTTTTTATTAAATTGAATTTTTTTTTTTTAATAATTTTATTTACATATTTTTAACGCTCTACACCATTTCCAATTGCATCAATTGTTTTTAAGATTTATCAATTGTATTTCAGAAATAATCAATTGAATTTCAGTTTTATCAATTGTATTTCAGAACTTATCAATTATTTTTCAGATTTATGAATTTTATTTCAGAACTAGTCAATTGAATTTCAGTTTTATCAATTGTATTTCAGAAATTATTAATTGTATTTCTGAAATTCACAACTGTATTTCAGAAATTATCAAACTGTATTTCAGAATTTATCAATTATATTTCAGAAATTATGAAATGTAATTTAGAAATTTTTCTCTATTAACTATGATAAACCATCAACAAGTTCTGAAATAGATTTGATTATTTCTGAAATACAATTAATAAATTTCTGAAATACATTCCATAATTTCTAAAATACATTTAAAATTTCTGAAATACAATTAATAGCTTCTGAAATACAGTTAATATTGTAGTTGCTGATGAGTTACCATATATGATGGCACCATATATGACAATATATTGTTTAAATGGCACCAATATGGAGCTTTATATGGTAATATATAACTTAGATTTATCCATATACCATTTGATCCGAAAAATGGCCCGATAAAATTGTATCAGTTCTTATTTGTATCAGTTGTTATCTAATTGCATCAGTTTAGATCTGACCTGATAAAATTATGTGTTAATCAGATGAAATTGTATCAGATTTTTGACCTGATACAATTTTATTGGTTTATATTATATGGTATCAGTTTAGGTCCAAATAGATATATTTGTATACAAAATTATATAGTTATATCCCAATTTTGATCTGATATCAGTTTAAAACTTTGATACAATTGTATAAGGTAAATGTCGGATACAATTATATTTTATTTATATAAAATTTAACCAATTACGATCAAACCGATAAAATTGTATCAGATCAAAAATCTGATACAATTTCATCTGATTAACACATAATTTAATCAGGTCAGATCTAAACTGATACATTTAGATAAAAATTGATAAACAATTGATAAAAATATATCGGGCCATTCTTCGGATGAAACTGTATATTTATACAGATATAACTTAATCACATATGTGACTATATGTAACTATTTTTCCTCGGGTTGTTTAAATGATACGATATATCAAAATATATGGTACTATATATGGTAGCATATATTATCATATCTGCATCTGTATTAAAAATGTCGTTCATCAGGTACCATATATGAGCATATATTGTTGAAATGGCACCATATAAGATAATATATGGTTTAAATGGCACCATATATGATAATATATGGTTTGAATGGCACCATATATGATAATATATAGCTTATATAACACCATATATAAATATATATCGCACTATATATAGTACCATATATTATCATATCTGGAACTGAATTAAAGATTTTGTTTATGAGGTACCATATATGACCATATATTGTTTAAATGGCACCATATATGATAATATCTAGTTTAACTGTCACCATATATAATTATATATTGTTTAAATGATACCATATATAATTATATATTGCTAAAATGCCACCATATATATTAAGATATAGTTCTATATATAACTATATATGCAATAAGATCAACCATGTTATGTAATATATAATTATATATGCCATATCTAATATTATGAAGGCCGATATCTAATTAGATGAAATTATATATGGCATAATATAAGGAAAATTTTTCGGAAAAAACGTAATATATAATTATATATGGATATACATAACCACATGTCTAATTATATATTGTAATATATGCCACATATGATTATATATAATTTTTTTTACTCGGGTTGTTCTAAAATTTGCACGACTTTCCCATTTTGGAAATTTTATTTTTGGTAATTTCGGGATTGCAAATCTTAAACTCTGACATCAATTTATCATTTGTGACTTCAAAGACTATTTAAGTCCAAAAAAATGTTTATGTTTATTAACAAATATTCCATTGATTAGTAAAAATTTTCATTTTAACAAAAACCGCAATATTCACCTTCCTATTAGGATTTCCGAATTTTTAGTTCTACCAATGGTAGAAAATGATATTCCCAGCAAAAATAAATTGAATGACTTCTAAATGAATCACTTCTTTCATTACATCACAAAGAATTACTCCCTTAGGAATGGGTTTAAAACAACATAAAATGCTGCAATAAATATATGCTAGCCAGAAGTTCTTTTTCGTTGGTCGTTAATATTTTGTATGGGGGTTCCATAGGAACGTGCTGGCACAGAAATCAGAGGGTTTTGGGATCTTTTTTTGTAGTTTTCATAAAAAAAATGAGGTCCAACGACTGAATTTAAGCTCGATGTTTTCTAGGCTACGTGTGTTCTAAATTTCATTGCAATCGGACTGCTAAAGAGTGATTTACACTATAAGATTTTCGTAACGATTTTACTTTAGTACATATGCAAAACATGTAGACAAGGTTACAAAATCTTTCCGAAAATCTTATAGTGTAGACCAGCCTTAAATGCTGGTGTGTCTAATCCAGTTCCGTTTGCGAATTTCTACGGGAATTTTATCAATATGCATTAATAGACACAAGTGTGTAAAAATTTAGTAAAAACTACTAAGAATTATTTAAAAATTACCTTGAAAGAACTGTTGAAATTAGCAGATTATTTTGCTATATATTAGTAATATAGGAACATCATAAATTATACTGTTAAATATACAGAATTTTCGTATTTGAGTTTAATTTTTGTTAATAGAAAATAAGAACTTTTATTCATAAAGTAAGCAAAAGAATTTTGCTAAGTCACAAAAAAATGGACTGATATTTGCATTCAACTAAATTTAACTTAAAATTAGCAAAATTTTTGTTGATATAACAGTTTGGGTTTGCTATTCTTAGTCTGCTAATATCTAGTAGAATTTTGTGCATGTTTTACAGTATAATTTGTCCTTTTCAATTAAATAAATTAACTCAGATATAACTAGAATTCAGTAAATTTAGCAGTTTAATTTTTGCTGTTCTTATTTTGCTAGTATTTAGGAAAAAAATTTGCTAATTTGCAGCAGTTTTTCTGCAACGTAATTTTTAGTAGCTATTTCTGCTATTTTGACAGGTTTATTTCTATGAGTATACATTGCAATAAAATGTAATAAATTATCGCATTATGAGTTTGTTTAGCATCCCAGCAAAATCTTTCATTACCAAATAAGTGGTTATATAATAGAAATTCATAGCTCCGCACAACTTATTTTTTGGCGTCTAAACTCATTATTTTTGTTTGGCGTGGTCGTTTTTATAAGTAGTCACGCTTACCCGCTCGCTTACGAAAAAATGAATAATAAGTGGTTACACACATGCTTACAAAAAGTTGAATTATAAGTGGTTATCCGATTGCTTACTTGATTCTTAAAAACAAGGAGTTAAGCAAATACTCCCAGCAAAATATTGGTAATGACACCTCATTACTATCTGCATTACCAAAAATGATATATCATTACCTTTTGCATTATTTTTTAATATAAAATAATGACTTCCTAATAACGGCCTATTGTATTCTGAATATAAAATAATGGCTTACTCGTATTGGTTTAAATAAGTACTTTTTACTCAGTTACATTTTTTTATTATATGTAAATATGTTTTATGTTTAAATTTTTATGACGAGTCCTAAAATTGCACACTAGAGAAGACTTAAATTTTTCTGAATGTATTTCCTTAGGCTAATAGTATTTGCCTAACTCCTTATTTTTAAGAATCAAGTAAGCAATCGGATAACCACTTACAATTCAACTTTTTGTAAGCATGTGTGTAACCACTTATTATTCAAAATGTCGTAACTACTTATTTCTCATTTTTTCGTAAGCGAGCGGGTAAGCGTGACTACTTATAAAAACGACCACGCCAAACAAAAATAATGAGTTTAGACGCCAAAAAATAAGTTGTGCGGAGCTATGAATTTCTATTATATAACCACTTATTTGGTATTGAAAGATTTTGCTGGGCTATTAGCTTAAGGAAATACATTCAGAAAAATTTAAGTTTTCTCTAGTGTGTAATTTTAGGACTCGTCATAAAAATTTAAACATAAAACATATTTACATATAATAAATAAAAATGTATAAAATTTAACTGCGTAAAAAGAACTTATTTAAACTATTACGAGTAAGTCATTATTTTATATTTAGAAACAATGAATACAATAGGTCGTTATTAGGAAGTCATTATTTTATATTATAAAATAATGGAAAAGGTAATGATATATCATTTTATGTAATGCAGATAGTAATGAGGTGTCATTACCAATATTTTGCTGGGATGATGTAACTTTTTTATTTTACGAATTTTTCATACAAAATTTTACAGCATATAGAAAATGAAATATAAAAAATTAATAAAAAAAAAAAAAATAAATCTAAAGAGAGTAAAGCTTTTAATACAATATCATTATCTTATTCATGGATGTTACCAATTAAAAATTTTATTTAAAAAAATCGTTAATAAGTGTAGGCTTATGGTGCGAAAGCGGGTTAAAAATCAGCAATTGAACTAGGGGCCTTCTATACCCCTCTTCCTCGCTCAACCTTTCTCTCTTTTTATTTGTTAGTGAAATCGGGCAAAGCTAACTAAAACATGTTGGTAAAATATGAACTCTCTTAATTCACCTTTTTCATATTTTTTAATAATATTTCAACACATTTTTTAAATTTTCAGTATTCTAACGAACAAGTTATTAAAATAAAATAAAGAAATATTAAATTTTAGTAGAAATAACACAATAAAAGCAAAATAAAAGTTCGTCTTGATAGCAACAATTTTTAATTAACACGTTGCAATCAAATTTTTTCTATGTAAAAATTATTTTCAATGATTAGTTTACAAAATGCATTTTGTTTTAAATTTTTTTTAACTTTTAACTACCCTTGTACACAAGGGTAGTGAGAGAGTTAAAAGAGTTAAAAGTGTACACATCTTTAAAAGAATCCCAGCCAACAAAATTCTGAGTGCTCATATATTATGACTCTTTTTGGAGCAATTCCTGAACGCTCACAATTTTGAATCATAAATGATTCATATTCGATTCTTATTTCTGACTCATTTTTAAACATTCATAAAATGTTCAAAAATTAATCCGAAATAAGAGGGAAATTTTGTGAAATATGAAATTTATAATGACAAACTCAAAAATCACACTTGTTTTGGAGTTCTTTCTGAAGGTTCATATTTTTATTCAGAAAAGAGTCCAAATTAGAGTTTGCTAAAAACCGAACAAATTGAAAACCGCGGTTTCGGTTTATCAAAATTATAAAAACCGCGGTTTCGGTTATTTTTCGGTTTTCTTGTGATATTGATAGAATTGTTTTAAAATAACTTAATATGTATAAAAATTAAATATTTTAATACATTCAAGATATTTATTAAAATTTGATTGAATTTCTCACTCGAATAAAGGCAATAAAGCCAATAAAAAATACGGAAACCATTATAAATTAAAATTTTTATTCTTTTTTCGGCAAATAAAGCTTTTTAAAACAATATAAGGTTAGAATTTCATACAATAAATTTCGCGGACTACGAAATAAAATGTTTTGAAAAATAAGCGATGAAAATCTGAACTGAATACGTGAAACTCAATATCTCTTAAACTACATGACTTTTTGGTGCAATTTTTTTCTCAAATTATAATCCTCAGCTTATATTATATGTAATAATAAAAACAAAAAATCTTCAAAGTAATATTTAATGGTGAAATTTTTCATTACAATTAAATACAGAATTTTGTAAAATAGGAGCTGAGCCCTTTTCGAAATTCAGGACTCAATAATATGTAATTTAATTAATTATTTTAATTGTTTTATGTATTTATTAAAAACCGACTTATTTTTGTCGGTTTTCGGTTTCGGTTTTGAGGCTTGAAAAACCGCGGTTTCGGTTTCGATTAAAACCGAACAGCAAACTCCAAGTCCAAATTGTTTATAAAAAAGTATATTTTTTGAGCACTCCAAAAATGCTCATAAATATGAATAAAATTTGAGTCTTTAAATATTTTATTTTGAAATGAAAGTCACAATTTTCTATATTTTGTTTTCAAAAGTTGAAAATACAATATATGTGCTACAAATAAATGTGGAAAGGATAAATCGCGGAGTTTTAAGAAAATATATATCTCTTTAATATAAATATCTAAAATTAATCCTGAATTCTTACCAAGCAATAATCTAAGGAATTTTAAATGATAAATTTGCATGTTATGTAAGAAACCCCGTTTTTTCTTCAATTGTGCTATAAGCATCTTCGCAGATTTTGGTTTGGATTTGATTTTCGTTTGCAGCTAAACTTTCTTATACTGTTTATAAATGAAATTATATGTATCGCAAACACGCAGTTAATAATTTGTTAATGTTTAAATGTGCTCAAAATATAATTTAAGTATTTTAATTGTAAAAAATGTAATAAATTTATTAATAAAATCGTATAATAAGCCTGTGTATAAAGCAGATTGCGATTTGGAATCTTTTAAAAAACGTTTAGAAACGATCAGTAGAGGAGTGAAATAAGCCTCATAAAGAGTTAAATATGTATTCTGAAATGGCTCGGAAAATGGTTTAAAAAGTATCATAAAAGAGTCCAAAAATACTCTTTTTAAAACTCGTTTATGACTCCGAAAAGACTCATAAAAAAGAAGGAAATTTCCCCTACAAGACTCAAATTGTGGAGTCTTTTTAGAGTCATAAAAGAGCGCTCAGAAAGAGGCTTCACCTGTAAAGGAAAACACCCTCTCATCGTTATGATTTCAGAAGGTTGAAAGGCTCTTTTATGAGTCTTTTCGGACTCTTAATGTTCACTAGGAATATATAAAATTATATAATGCAAAAAAATTTTATACTTTTTGTAAATAAGTTTATTAGGATCTTGGACTTCAAATAAAAATAATTGTATGTACAAGCAGTTCAAAATGGCAATATGGTCGCGATATTTGCTAATGAAGTCTAATGTTTTGAATATGTCGTAATCTCCGACAAAAGGGGTTTTGGTGTTCCTGCTAAACTAATGAAGATAGATAATTAAAATTTGGCAAATAGCTTCGTTTTATGACAAGAGGAAAACCAACCAAAGAATTTTTGGCTACTCGAATGTTTAAGGGGTAAAACAGGGCTGAGAAGTTTAAAAAAATCGATTTTCGAACGTCATTTTTGGTGGGTAGGAGGGGGAGGGTCAAAATATGTAACATGTTTTTTTCAAATTTGTGGACTCTTAACAAGAATCTGAAGTCAGAATAATGCTACATCCGCAAAGAAAAAGTCGGTAGTGAAAGGGTGAAGCATTCAATTGAGGCATTTTTTGTATACATAAAGCATACCTTTACAATGCCTCAATTGTTTTCGCTGAAATGAGTTAAATCCCACTGTACTTTGGAGACTTTTTAACTTAGCATTATTGCATATCTTAAGGCATATGCTAACATTAAAATACTTCCAAGCAGCGTTGCCAGAAAAGTTTGTGCTAATATCCCCATTTAGCAAGTTCAAATGCCTAAAAATACCCAAAACAAATTTCTTAAACCCCAAATGTTTCCTTAATATAGTTTTTATTACAAATTTGAAATAAAAATACCATTTTAATGAAAATTAAATTGTAAATGAATGTTATTTTAGTTTGACTATAGATCATAAATTAATATCACTTTCTGTTTAAATTATTTTCAAATCAAAGAGAGATGATAAAATTTTTACAAGTAAATTACAAAGAATAAAAATTTTTTTTGAAAGAATTCTTTTATTTGTTAATATTGAAGGAATTCACAGTTTAAGTGCTAATGCGCTATCGTTTTAAAATAGTATGATTTTTTAAGTTTAACCCATAGAAAGTTGTCAAATTTACGATAAATGTTAATTTACTATTTAAAATAGCATGAACTGTAACTAGGGAATGCATCCCGGGATTTCCCGTGCCGGGATTTCCGGGAAATTAAGCATTTTTCAGTTCCACATTCCCGGGAATTTAGACCGGGAATCCCGGGATTTCAAAAAATGCAGTTTAAAGTAATAAAGTTAATTATTTTCAATTAACTAAATTAATTAAATTTTGAAAATTGTAAACATTTTACATTAGGCTTGTTCGTTTACTTTCCACAATTTGTTACAACTGTAAAAATTGAAAGAGAAACCAAAACAATGATTGAGTAAAATTATTAAGATTTTCGACTTAAAAACACACTGATTAATTTGTGTACTTGATCAAACTTTTTAAGTTCCTTTCAATGCGTCTTAAAACGACTCAAATAGTGTTTGTATAAAAAATCTGTACAGAATTAAAGACAAATTTGTCCATTGATTTTTAAAAATTTGCAAGTAAGTTAAAATTTGTTCCCATAATTTTTTCCAATTTTCTTAAATTATTTTCTATTTTGGTTTTTATATTTTATTTAAAAAATAAAAATTGTTTTTTCGACCTTTTTAATTGATTAATTAGAATTTTATTAACTCAGTTCGAGGCCAATTTCCTTATTATGAATTAACACAATAAGTACACTAATAGAAAAAAGTCCGTAAAAAATTTATTTAAAACTACTAAAAATTAGTTAAAAATGATGCTGCAGATAAAAACTGCTAAATTAGCAGATTATTTTTGCTATATATTAGTAATATAGGAACAGCAAAAAAAAACTGTTAAATAGACAAAATTTTAGTTATATTTGAGCTAAATTTTTGTAAATGGAGAATAGCAAATTAACCTGCTAAAATCGGCAAAAAATTTTGCTAAAGAATTATTAGCCTAAAAAATCACAAAAAATTTAAAATTTTCGAAGTTTTTTTCGATTTTTTTTTAATGCAAATAAAAATCGAGCCTTTTGAAAACAGCAGTTTACAATTTTTTAGCAAATATTTCTGCTGATTTTAGCAGAATAGACTGCTATTTGCATTCAACTAAATTTAGCTTAAAAACAGTAAAAATTTTGTAGATTTACCAGTTTATTTTTGCTATTTTTAGTCTACAAATATTTAGCATAATTTTCTGCAGATTTTACAGTACAATTTGCTATTTTCAATTAACTAAAAGTTAGCCTAAATATTACTAAAATTCTGTAAATTGAACAGTTTTAATTTTTCTGTTCTCATTTTACTAGTATTTAGTAATAAAAATTTGCTAATTTTAGCAGTTTTTTCTGCAGCATAATTTTTAGTAATTTTTTATGCTATTTTTACAGATTTATTTCTATGAGTGTAATTTTTTTCAAAAACTGCTATTTTTCTTCATCAGGAAATTGACCTCGAACTGAATAAATTTCTAATTGTTTTCTATATTAACTTTTTTTATTTATTTTTTTGACAGACACGCTTTTTAGTCTAAAAATTAGTTTTTAGTTATGTAGGTTTGAGGTTAAGAAGAAGAATAAACATTTTTTTAAAGTTATAAACACATTATTAATCTGCAAATTAGACTAGATCTAGTTTCTGCCTTTTTTCTTTTGGACAGGCGTCATCAGTGATTTTCTATTAAATTGTATTATTGTTTATATTTTATTGTCAGATTGTCTCTATATGATAATTTTTTCAACAACCTGTCGGCTGTAGGATCCCACATTACAAACGTAACTATACTAGAGTTCGACAGCTTAGCCACGTAAGGCCTTGCTCATAGTGTGGCTAATTCATAGTTTTTCTTTCCTATTCAGCTTTCTGTTATTGTTTTTTGCTCTCAGAAGTGATCTAACGGACATACAAAAATTCTACTTTTAAATTTTCTTTGTTTATTTTCTTATCTCCTCTTTGTCTCCTTTTCACATTGTTGCCACACTGACGTATGGTTTTTACGTACAAGTGCGGTCAACTTGTGTATACCGGAGACGGACTTCCAGCGGGGCATTTTTTTTTTTATCTTCTTAGTAAAGTGTTGTTTTTTCAAACGCGTCATATAGTTTATTAAATTTTTAAAAATATATAATTAGACTTATATAATTTCTAATATAAAATTAATTCTTTCTCACTACGAAAATTCCCAAAAATACCACCTGAGCTTTTTCACAATCATGAAAATTTGAGATCTTTAAGATATTTTATTTATAAAAATTCTTAAATTATTATAAAATATTTTCTACTTTATTTCCCTTGCGGGATCCCGGGAATTCAAGATAAATTTCCCGCTTTCCCGGGAAATCAAAAAGTGCGAAATTTTACATTCCCTAACTGTAACTAGTATTTACAGGGTGAGGGTATTTACTAAATACCCTCATTATAAATAATAATTTTCGATCGTTTAGAAAAACAAAACAAGGGATTTATGATTTTAATTATATTTTGCAATTTGGAGCTCAATCTAACCACCTAAAGATTGCCGTTTTATTTTCTAATAATTCTAAAAACTTCCGATTTTATTCAAGATTTTCGTTTTTCGAGAAATGAAAAATAACAAATAGTGATAAGTCTCCACATTTGTATTTTATTTAATATTCATGGGATCGTCAACATTTAAATTGCATCGGATAGTACACACCTCTATTTCCACGAGTACATTGTAGAATACAATTTTTTAATGACAAAAAGAAATGCATTTTTCTAAAATTCGATCATTCTCGATTTTAAAAAAAGAATGAATATTTGCAAAATATGGGAATTTTACTAAAAACAAAACTTTAATTTTTTGGGTTCCGGGGTTCAACTATTTAAAAATTCTGTGAGCGTTTTTTTTCAAAAAATATATTTAAACCCCGCGACACAAGAAAATTAAAGGTCCTTCACAAGCTGCTTTACACCAGGCACAATACGTAGAGTGGTTTACAAACAATATTTTGATTTACTTCACGTCTCCACGAGAAGGTATAAAATTAATGTTAAAACAGGAATAAAACATGCAACAACAATTTTATGTGTTATTAATGTTTTGCAAGTAGTTTTCGTGTTTTAACATTTATTTTATACCTTGTGTGGACGTCAAGTTATATATTTATTTTTCCTTATTTGGTGCAGGGTACCCGGGTAGTGTAAATGCGACATAAATAGGCATGTAAAGATTCTTGTTCTCAGTTGCTATCAATAAGGTCGGCATATACAACTTAAATGTTCAACACACAAATCGGCATTTGGAACGCTTTTTAGGTCTACGATTACCAGTTGCAATAAAATTCTGGTTTTGAAAGTGCAGTTGCTATAAAATTTTGTCAATACTTCGCCTCTTTTGAACATTGATAATTTGTATCGAAAATGTTAGCCTTTGCAGACGTGTGTAATTCTTATGGCTAAATTTTCGATAGAAATTAAGAAGAGAGTGACTTAACAGAGGTAGGGAGAGTTGGTACCTTATATGCTCGTTGTCAATACTACGACAGAATATTCAAAATATTTTAAAATTTTCCAAACAAAAATAATGTAATGTGAACTAAAGTCGCAAATGCCGAACAAACCTAACTTGTTTTCTTTTTGATATTCGTAAACATTTCGGTGCCAAAATATGTCAACAATATGATATAGTGCTTTGGTAAATTTATTAAATCTACCCGTTACCATGCTTTGGTGTCTACACTATCGATAGATTTGTGCGAATTGAAAAAAAATACACAACAAATTTTACATTTAAAATATTTCATATGTGAAGCCCGCTGCAAATGTATTTAAAAACAAATTAAGGTGGTGTTTCTAGATGACGTTCTGCTCTACACGAACGAAAATACAATAACAAAATACATGCAATACAGAAACAAAATACATGTAGTCACTCATTCGTGTGACAACGAACGTCTTCTAGAAACCCCATGTAAATTTAACTTGAAAACAGGGTCACTTACATTTGATTAAATTCAACTCAAAATTTCTTTCGTTTTTTTTTTTGGTTTTTTTTAGAAACCAAAATTACTGAATAAAATGAATGTTACGAATTCTCAGTATTTTATGTTGTTTGTTTTTTTAACGACTTACAAATGTACTTAAAATTTATAGCCTAATTTCTTAAAACACTACACTTCACTTCACCTAGTTTTTTAAAATTTCGTATTTTGTAAATCCCGGTGATGAACGCGGTGATCGTCCGTGCTGACTTACGTAGTTTTTAAACAAAATTATATGAAAAAGCTAATTTTGTAAATCACCAGACTGTTATTTTGATCACTTGAATTGTCAAATATTATCACTTGCATTTTTTAGGTGTTGAATGAAAAATAATGCAATAAATCATCAAAAACTTAAGACAAAAACACTAGAAAAAAAGTAATTAACGATGATTACACTGAAAAACATATGGATAAGATAATCCAGTGGAATAAAAACAATTATAACATGACTTTATTTTTCAAAAATTTTATTGCAAAAGTACAGTGCAGAAAATGAAGTAAGAAACATAATCAGCGATTAACATCCCAGTGTAGAAACGGTAATGACATATATTAATGAGTTACTGATAATGAATTATTTTTATCATTATTTCAAATAGAAAATTATTTTTTAGATTTTTTTGAAAATTTTTTAAATTTATATTTAGACTCAATATTTTTTAAACACTGGTAAGGATATATGTAACCACATATTTTTTGATTTTTTGTATGTTGGCGAGTAAGCTTACTTTTGTGCAGCAGGTCAATTGTGTTTTTATCTATTAAATATTACATGTCGATATAGCTCAGATGGTAGAGCTGTTGACTGTCAATCTGTAGACCCAGATTCGATTCCCGCACCAGCAAATTTTATTTAAAAAAAAATACAATAAAAAAAATTTTTATTATATAATTTATTTTTTAGAAAATCTACTTTTAGACTCATTATTTTTGTCAGCACTGGTAAGCACATAGGTAACGATATATTTTTTGATTTTTCGTATGCTGGTGTGTAACGACAACTCATTATTATTCGCGACATCGCCATATAAAGGTAATAAGAAATGTAATAACAAAAGTGACTAGTTACCATTACCAAGTATGTAGTTACATAACCACATATCTGGTAATGATTTTCTACACTGGGAAGCTTTAATACATTAAGCATTAATTAAAATTAATAATTCTAATAATCATTAATTACAATAATTATTAATGCTTTGGTTTAATATCAACGTTTAAAAAGTCGTAAAAAATAATTAAAAATTTATTATACGTAAATAGACACCACTACTTTAGTAGATAAGTCACAACAACAGAGTAGTAATTTGGAAGACGACAAAGCAAACTGTGATAATTTTATGTTGTTTTTATTTTTTCTTTGGGATTTAAGATGTTTATTAACGCTTCTACTTGAAAACATGAAATTCTCATTGAGTTGAAGGTAACAAATATTTCTAGAAATTCTAAAAGATCGTACCTTAATTATTTTTTAGGCCAGATTGAAATTTGACTACAGCAAATTATTTATCACAATTTTTTAAAAAAGTTTTGAGATTTTAGCACATTTACTTTAACAAAAAATTTATATTTTTTAAACATTTTTGTAATTTTCTACCAATTTCCATTCATCGATTAATCGTATGAAATTATTCGAATTATTCGTTATTCCCAATTTGGACATTTTAAATTATTCGAACAATTTTTTGGAAAAATTATTCGATTAATCGAATAACGATTAATCGAAACATCAAATACCCTAGTTCTATGGCAATAACATTTGTAAAAACAACGATATTATACTAAACAAAATAAATAATTTGATTGGGACTTAGCCGTGTTATGCTTTGTTCAACAATTATTTTAATTTTTGCATTAAAAATACAAAAATTGTTTTTTCGGACTTTCTATATTAAGTTTAAATATTGTTCTACCTCTAGCCCAAATTCTAATGATATTGTCATATTAGATTTTATTTGTTGTTTCAAAAAGGTTGACCATTTCCATGATATACAATACAATTGTTTCGTGGGCATCACCCCAACTCATCAGATGTCCGCAATAAGATAAGCACACCTAAGTGCGTAGAGCCGATTCTTTACAAAAGATGTCCAGTTCCCTACTTGGGTCTTCGACGATCTATGTTTTCCTAACTCTCCGACAGTCCAGTAATTCTACGGTAATAAAATTAGGGGAAAAGAGCCCTTGTCAACCTACCCATAAAATTGAAACAAAAACACTCCCAAAACCAAACGAGAAAACAAAAAACACCCAGTATGCAGAGTTTCGAGGCGGTTAATTTTTTCGAAACTTTATTGAAGTTTTTTTCGAAAAATTGAATAAGAAGAAATCGATATCAAATAGAGTCGTCATTTCAAGGTTTCTCGAACACATTTTTAAATCGAAAATTTTATCCATTCGTTATTTCTTAATTTATCGTATTTTTTACTATTCGAAAGTTTGCTTCGTGTTCGTTGATATTTCTCGATATTAATTTTACATCCAAAAATTATGCGATTAATATTTTTTTTATGCTTTTTAGTATCAAAAACGTAGTTTACCTAATAAAAGTAAAAAAGAGATATACATACATTTTTTTTGGGATGAGATTTGAACCACCACCCTCAAAAATTAAAATTTTTTCAATGCCAGACCTTCCAGACATCTACACCACAACCGATTTGAAAATTGTTTAAATTGAATTTGAATTTAAAATATTTTGACATATTTATTTATACAACAAAAAGAAATTTAGGCAAACAAATATACCCAGCACACAATTTGAATTATAAAAATAATTTGAATTTATCGCACGACTAGAAAAACTAGACAACTGTTAACTTCGTTTTATATCTAAATTCTTTTGTTTGTTTTAACTTAAAATATTTGAATATTAAATGATATTAATTCAATCAGAGTTTATTTGGGAGTAAAAACGCAAGATTTTATATTTTACGACTTTTTTTATTCTCAAAAAGTTTTATGCGTGTCAGAAAATGAAAATTTAACTTAAAAAATCAAAAAAAGTAATGTTTTTCTTAATTAAAATTGAATTTTATAACTGCAGCTAAACACTAAATTAGTATTTCT
This sequence comes from Leucophora obtusa, assembly GCA_949987735.1. Lineage (NCBI taxonomy): Eukaryota > Metazoa > Arthropoda > Insecta > Diptera > Anthomyiidae > Leucophora > Leucophora obtusa. The sequence goes on along the minus strand of OX465295.1, from coordinate 203,266,058 downwards.
GACTGACTAATGTAAATTAGTATTTCTGACTGACACATAATAATCCATACATAAAAATACGAAATTCATGTCAAAACAACAAAAACTTTCGTAATATAAACCATTTTTCATATATTTTACGAAATTTTTTGTTATTTTGACATTTTTTCGTAATTTTATGCATGGATTATTATCAGTGTATTCTCATCTTAATTCAGACAGTATTGTTACTTTTAAAATAATTTTCTTCAAACAGGATGATTTTAAAATCTTAAATAATTTTAGGATAAACATATTTTTGTACAATTTTGCTCCAAAGTTTAATATCGACGGCTTAATGAAGAAAGACGCTACACAGAGAGAATTTTGCTGGATGAGTTGTAATGAAATTTTTCGGTAAACAACTGAAGTTTTCTTAACAACATAAATGAAAAATTTCTTAAATGCGATGAAAAAGCTTCGTATATATTATGAATCTGATTTTAATGAAACTTTTTCCTGGAATGTATAAATTTTTAGTAAATAAAATGAAATTTTTGATAATATTTTATAAAAGATTCCATTAATTCAATGAAAAGTTTCAATGGACGAGTTCCAGTGAAACTTCATTGGTTTTAAGCAAAAATTCATTAATATCAATGCAGATAATTCTCTCAGTGTAATTTTATTCTTAATTTCTATAGAGGGGAAAGCAATAAAAATATAAAAACTTTCGATATATAGTTTCTCAAAATGAAATTTTTTATTAATACAAAAACAATAAAATAAAAAGTGAATATTAATTCGAGTTAGGGCCTTTCTGTATTAAGCATTAAATTTATTTACCAAAAATTTGAAAAGAGCAGCATGTTCGTTTTACATTTAGGGCATTTCTTTTAACTTTTATATTCATGTTTGATGGGTAATTTGGAATTTAAAAAGATAGATTCAAATAAAATAAAAACAATTTGAATTATAAAAAAATATTTGTGAAACTATATGTAGCAATATGGTTTGGCTCAAGAGGTAAGGCGATGAACTTCTAAACCAAAGGTCGTTGGTTCGAATCGTGGCTGCGGTTGAAACAAAACAAAATTGCTTTGAATTTAAAATGGAAGAAAATTAAATTATAGAGAAATAAAATAAACAAAGAGAAAGATAAAAGAAGAAAAGAAGAAAAATGTTTTTTTTTGTTTTTTTGTTTTTTTTTTTTTTTTTTTAAAGAGAAATTCAGGACTTTCACTCAGGAAATTCTTCCTATTAATTAACGTGTTGCTTCCCTAGGAAAGGGGATAGAGAAGAAGTGAAAGGTGGTGAAAGATGAAGGGCTTCAAATATGGCAACACTGTAATTGCGCGAGATGTTGAATTTTTAGAACAGTTGTTGCGCTCCATCTGATGGTGAGTTGGAACATTGTTGAACATTTTTTTAGTTCATAGCCCTGTTATATTATTTTACTTCGGTGGGGTTAAGAGCTATCGGAACACCGAAGGAGGACGCTACGATATTTATAGGGATAGAAAAAACTCATACATATTATTATTTTTCATCAATTGATGTTGCCTTGGTTGGGGCTCGAACCCGCAACCTCACGTGTAACAGTCCAACGCGCTAACCATTACAAATAAGTACAAATCCAGTTGAGATTTTTTTAATCAATTTAATGGTTTTAAAATCTCGTAGTCATAATTAATATCAAGTTTCGTGGGGCTTTTCTGACCCCAGACCACTAAGTGTTAAGGATTTTATAAACGAATGTAAAGATAATTATAGTGTATCCAAATTTAAGTGATACTTTTCCGAAAACTGTGTAAACTTTGATGAAAACATTAAAATTTTGTTAAAATTTTGACAAAATGAGCAATTTTTGTAAAATATGCTGGAAAGCAGTGGCTCCAAACACGAACTCGAATTATCATTTTTCCAATTTATTTTTTTCTCTAATATCAACTATTATGTGGTACAATTGGCAATCGACATCTCCAAATTAGGCATTTTAAAAAATCTCAAATTTTCTCAAATTCGTGGGTCATTTTGGATTTCAGGCTAAAGTGGTTTAATGATATCCTATGAAGTCAAAATTCCATATCTGAATCACTTTGACTATATTAAATGATTAAATGAAATAAAAAATAATTTTTTTTTTCGCAATTTCGAATCTTGGGAATTTTTAATAATAATACACTTTTTTCCAAAATGGGCCATTTTCGTCCAACTTTGCGTTAAAATTTTCCAAAAAAAGTCGTTTTCTTCCATTTGGGACCATTTCCAGTAAAAGTAGGGGTGTAATGAACGAAAATCGACAAATCGTTATTTTAAGGGACATCCACGCAGAAAAAAGGGATTGTTGGATATATTTACAGGCAATTATATATATATTTATAAACTACTATACTTATGTTCGAGGTGTGTTTCCAATTATTTTATTTTTATCGTTATAATATGTATGTCTCCAGGCAAACACTGTAATGTTTAAATGTTAGTCATATTTTCCCACTTAAACAAAAATATATTTGCATTTTTATTTTATCATTATTATGTTTGTGGAGTGCAAATATAATAATGATAAACATATATATATTTGCCTGCAAACATTTATATATTTGCGAGTAGATGTATTTCGTATGATTCAAACATACATATATTTACAGGCAAATATATTATATTTGCTGGCAAACATATTATATTAAAACCGCGGCAAATATATTTTGACAGTTCTTCCAAACATATACATATCACCAGCAAATATGTTTCCTGCAGGGCGATTTTTTTCAGCGTGTCCTAATGCATATGTACCCTATGGAGAATGTGGAGTCAATTGCCCTCCAAGGACCTATCCCGCGACCGGTCAACCGAAGGCATATTACTAAATTAGTACAAATAGAATGAATTAATTTTCTAAGTATTTTCTGATTCCTTACTTTTTTTTCATTTATTGGGTTATTTTACAAAAATTATTATAATTCAAGTTTTAAGTTGTCTCGCGCCTCAAATGGCTTAAAGAGACGAGTTGGCGTAAATAACAATTTATTATTAATTAAATATTTTTAGTTTCAAAAAGAAAAAAAAATAAGTATAGGTATATTATCTATAAATATAAACATATTTACATTAAAATAGCTATTAATGAAGCATTTCAATATTTTCTAAAAGATAATCCTTCACATTTCTTTTAAACACTGATATTCGATTACATTCTTTTATGTTATTTGGTAAACTGTTAAATTGCAAGCTTACTGCATATAGAATTCTCTGTCTCCAATCTACATCTCGCTTTTCTAAAGTTCGATGAATTCCTTGTATTATGATGATCCTAGTTGATACTTAATTTCACAGTACGAGGACCAATATTATGAATGGATTTATATACATACAGTAAAAGTTGTTTTTTGTACAAACCCCAGATAGGTAAAATGGTTTTGCAATACTCTTTATATGGTAAGATATGGTGTTGTGCCTCGAATTTAAATTGAAAACACATTTCAAGGCTTTATTCTGAGCAGCTTGAAGAGATTTTAATTCATTGCCATTTTTCTATGCATAAACGATTGCTACACCCTAAAATATACGTAGTTGATGAACACTATTTTTTCAACTATATCATAGGTGAAATAACCCTCACTATGACATAGTTGATATGATGTAGTGGAAGATGACTATGGCTATTCGAAATCTACAAATCAAATACGACGGTAGTTTTTGATTACGATTTGCTAGTGAAAATTCAATAAAAATTAAACGTAATAGATATCAACTACATTATATTTGACAATGGTTAATACAAACCACGGATCTTGTATTTTTCCCTCCATTTTCCATTAAACAATATGCAATATTTGTAGCATTTATTTATTTTTTAACACAGGGAGAAAAAAAAATTTGTCACATAAATAAAACAATAATTCCATTAAACATACCAAAATGCACGTTGTAAAAAGAGATGTTCAATTAAACTCAAATGATAGTGGTATTTCATTCACTGTGGGCTGCTAAAATTTTTTCGGAACCCTATTCACGTTAAAATAATCGGCCGCATCTGTCCAGAATTTTCAACATCCTTACATTCTATGAGAAAATTATTTTTAATTAAAAATGAAAACAATATTGCACAATATATGATTACCTGCTTAATTCGATTTATCGGTATAAAAATTGCAGAAAGTTATTTTTATTTATTGTTCTTAATAAGATCAGAAAATTTTCACATGTTAAAGTTTTCAATTTGAAGTTAATTTTTAATAAAATTTTGTTTTTTATTTCACTTGACATTCTTCTTTTAAATTATTATTTACAGGGTTATTATAACATTGTTAATATTACCCAAATCATAGTTGTTTATAATTACAAAAAGTTATTTTAAATTTATTTGGTTTCAACTATGGATTTTGTTAACTATCCTACTATGGAATATTTTGGGTGTAGATATTCCAATATAATATGTATCTGGGCTTGGTATAATAATATTTTTGTTTTTGTATCTAGCTTTCTGTTTAATTTAAAAATGATTCCTGCAACTGAAGCAATCTGTTATTTTAAAAATTTTACATGAGTGTCCCACGACAAACTACTTCTAAGAATAATTCCCAGGGATTTAATTTCATGATCTTCTTTAATGTTTTCTTCATTAACAAATATGGAAAAATCATTATTTAATGTTTGTGAGTGCGGTCTAAAGCGAATTAATTTAGTTTCCTTCTCATTTAAAACAAGGCGATTCAATTTAGCGAATTCAAAAATGAAAAAGGAATCTCTCTCCATTTGAGTTCTGAGAACAGTATCAAATTTATAGGGATAAAATATCGAAATATCATCAGCAAAAATTACAATTTTTTCAAAGAGTCCAAGATAATTTATATCATTTAAATATACCATGAAAAGAAGAGGCGCTAAGACACTCCTTTGTGGGACTCCACAACTAACTGGAACTGTTGAACTTTTTTCACCACCAATTTCAACATATTGTTTTCTATTTATTAAGAAACTCTGTATGAGATTTAATGCTGTACCAAAAATGCCGTAATAGCTCAATTTTTCAATCCGAATTTGATGGCCAACCAGGTCGGAAGCCATACTTAAATCATAAAATATACCTGAAACACCATGGAAACCTTTATCCAAACCTTCACATATTGTATTGATCACATTACTAACCGACTCGTCTGTTCCACTGCCCTTGATATATCCAAATTGGTTTTTATCAAGCAATGATTCACTTTCCAGAAATCCTATTAACTGAGAATGAATTAATTTTTCAAAAACCTTATCTATTATAGATAATAATGCTATTGGGCGATATTGGTCAACTGTATCTGCATGTGTTGACTTAGGTATAGGAATTATCTTGTGTAGTTTTAAAGAATTTGGGTATATGCCTGTAGATATTATACTGTTAAAGATTTTTAATAAATGTGGTGCTAAAACTTCGGAGCAATTTTGAACTAAATTAGATGAAATATTGTCATCACCAGGGCTTTTTGCTTTTTGTAGAGCCCTTATCTCTTCTTTCAATTCGTCTAAAGTAACCTCTTTGAAATAGAAACGTTTGCTATGCTGCCTTATTGTTCTTAAAGAATTACAATGATCATCAGAAGTTCTTACAATACCATTCCGTAGTGAATCGACAACATTTATAAAATAATCATTAAAAAGTGTAGATTTTTCTTTATTATCTTCTACACATAAACCCCTCCAGTCGAACACCTTCACTGATTTTTCTTTCGTACGACCTGTTACGTTATTTAAAAATCTCCAACATTTTTTTATATCACCACCACAACTGGAAATATTATTCTCATAATAAGAGCTCATAGATTCTTTAATTGATATTCTTATCACCCTGCTGATCCTCTTAAGTTTTTCTTTTACAGAAAAGTCCATCGGATAATTTTTCCTCCTTTTCAGTAGTTTTCTTTTCGTTGCCATTAGAGCCCATAAATTGTCATTTATCCAAGGAGCAATGTCACAACTTATCTTTTGGTTTTGTCTTATTTCAGTTTTACTTCTATTTTTAGCATTATTCACAACATTAATAAATTTGGAAGTTGTTTCACATGTGTTATTAGCATTGTGGACGTTTTGAAGGTTCGCGCTTAAATAATCTTTTACTTGATCATAGTTGCATACAATTTTTATTTTCTCAGAATAAATATCTTGTTCAAAATCCGACTTCAGTCTACAACAAATAATATTGTGAGCTGTTAAGTTACATTCTACTGCATCTATAGAAATGTGGTCTGCAGTATTACTAAATACATGGTCAATATGAATGCATAGCGCATGGTATGGGGACATTTTTTCGATCAAGTGTTTAGTATGGAGACATTTGGTTAGTTTGGCGACCGTCCTCAAACTGTTCCTAGGTTCCGCGCATAGTATCAAGACATTTCTGACTCATATACAGCATAGTTTGGGCACATTTTTGGCTATGTCTCCGAACTATGCGCACCACATACATATATACATGTACCACTACGTGGTCTTGTTATTAACATATGACAACTTCTTAAATCATAACTATGAAACAAATTAATATAATCATTAGCCTGTACTCCTTCAATCATATCAAAGTTTGAATCTACAACCACAACTGATGGATTATGAGCAAATACACTTAACTTGTCCTCCAAAATGTTCAAGAAGTTTTCGGCCGAACATTTTTGAGAGCGATAAAAAGACATTATTTCCAAAGGCTTTCTATTAAGCTTGTAATTATTTAATTTCAGCTCAATTAAGATATAATATGAGTGTCAAAAGTAAGTATACATATAAGTTCGTCATATGTTCATTTATATTTCGGTATTTTGCAATTCTATTTTATTCAACATAATATGCATTTTGAATAATATAATTTCTCCTTTCTCAATTTATAAAACAACAACAACAAAAATCTTACAGCAACAAGAATTAGACAACAGAAACTAAAAATACTGCATATTTTAAGCGTCAAAAGTAAGTATACAATTCGACAAGAAAGTATTCTGAAGCTTTTATGCAGTTAGAGTTGCCATTATTTTTGGTAATTTGTTTTAGTAACGCATTCTAAAGAATATTAATAAATAATTATTTTTCTTTTTTGCTCGTGGTCGGTACAAATCATTCTGTTTTTGTAAAGTGACTTTATTTTCAAAATGGGTCGATAAACCTCTTTGAATGTCCTTGAACTTGTGCAAACATACTATAAAGTAGGGAAAAATTTTATGAAATTTATTTAGTTACTGACAGAATATACAATATACTGGTAAAAATTATTGAGAAGTATAAAAAGTTTACAAACTTTCAAAATCAGCATTAATCTGGTATGACCATGGGACTTAATGAGGCTGAAATACGACCCATTATCCGAAATATTAGGAAAAATACCTTTAGAATATCCAATAAAAATTTTAGGAAGGCTCAGATGGCACCGATACACCGTTACAATTAGTCTTGCACTAAAATGCTAATAAAATGTATACTGGAAAAATCGTATAGAACAATTATTAAATTTTTCTTTGTTTAACCACGCCTATCACTCCCATTTTTCATAAATTTTTTTTTTATTTAAATGTGCTTTTTATAATGTCTGAAATAGCATATTTTAGAGGCAACTTTAATGTTTAGCCATTACAGAGTTCATTTCTGAACCTATTATGTAACAAAAGCTTCAATTTATTATTATTTGTAGGGCAATATTAAGGAAACACTTCTTTTGCATTTGAATCAATTCGATTAAGTCAAAATCAGACAAAACCAAATTTTTTTTTTTATTTTTGTTCAACAGGTTTTTTTTTTACATAAGTTTGTAACATGTTTACTTCAGTCTTTAAATTCGAAAAAGATACGATATTGAATTAAATAAGATTAATACATTAAGACCGAGTTTTTGGGATATCAGTTAAACTTGGTTTAGTTAAACCGAAAACGAAAAATAGATTTTAGAAGCAGTATTCCAGTTATAAACTGCGTTAAACTAAGTTTAAAGATAATCTAAATCCTAAAAGCTGGGCCTAAAAGTTACCCTCTGATTAATTTTTTTAAAAACATTACTCAAGGAATTTTCAGAATATTAAAGCGTACTACACTCAACCAAAAAAGTCTGTAATGGCTACTGAAAATTTTGCTTTTATTATTGGAAATTTAACTGTTTTGAGGCCAGCGGTATTTTTTATTAATTTTAGCAACACATTTCTGCTGATCTGTAGTACAATAAAATTAGTAGAAAAAATTAGTAGCCGCTACTAAATTTTAGTAAAATTTATGTAAAATGCAATTCAAAATCGATTTGCTAAAATCAGTTAAAAAACTTACTAAATATCATAATTTTAGTACAATGAAATTGTTTTTTTGTTTTTTTTTTTTAGAAAGAGAAGCAACACTCCGGAAATTCTTCCTACACTCAAAAAAAAAGTCAGTAAAGTCAGCAAAAAATGTTGCTGTGTCAGCAAATTTTTAGTCAGGAGCGTGCTTGCAAAAAAGTTGGTGATTACAGCAAAAGGTTTGCTGAAAATCAGAGAGCTGATTTTTACCAAAAAAATTGTAATCTTCAGCAAAAGGTTTGCTAACACTTAGTCGACTGCAAATGAAAAAAATCCATGCTAAAATCACCAAACTTTTTGCTGAATATTAGTAGACTGAAAAAAACTCAAAAAACTTGTAGTGAAATTTTACTTTAGTTAATTTATTTGCTGAAAATTTAAATACAGATTACGTGTAGAGTTGTTTTTCTTTTTTTTTCATTTCCGTTTCCAGACAAGCTGCGACATCTACATCTTGTCTATCTGGTTGTCGTCCATGCTATGAATGCGGCTATCAGCACAATTTTTGTAGCAAAATAAATTAGTAAAACATTAGTTCAAAATTAGTTTAGTGCTAAAAAAATATAACTAAAATTTTTGCTGAAAACGGAATTTCAGCAAAAAAATTGCTGAAAACTAGTACACTTGATATACAAGACGTTTCACTAATTTTTCTACTAACTTATTTTTTTCAGTGTATTAATTAACGTGTTGCTTCCTTTGGAAAGGGGATAGAGAAGAAGTGAAAGGTGGTGAAAGAAGAAGGGCTTCAAATATGGCAACACTGTAATTGCTCGAGATGTTGATTTTTAGAACAGTTGTTGCGCGCCATCTGATGGTGAGTTGGCGAACTTTGTTGAAGCTTTTTAGTTCATAGCCCTGTTATATTATTTTACTTCGGTGGGGTTAAGTGCTATGGGAACACCGAAGGAGGACGCTGCGATATGTATGAGGGATAGAAAAAACTCATACATATTATTTTTCATAAATTGATGTTGCCTTGGCTGGGGCTCGAACCCGCAACCTCACGTGTAACAGTCCAACGCGCTAACCATTACACCACAGCGCCCACTAAATAAATAAGTATAAATAATTAGTTGCAGCTACTAAATTTCAGTAAATTGCTGTAAACTGTAATTTAAAATCAATCTGCTGAAATTAGCAAAAAATTGTACTAAAAAACATAAAAACTGTAAAATCTAAAAAAAAAATATTTTTTTTAATGAAAATCCCGGGATTCGGGATCCCACCTATTTATTGGTTTTGGCAGCGTTTTGCCAAAGTAAAAAATTTTGTTTCTCCAGTACTTTTCCGGCGCTTTTTTAACTGCCGATCCTTTTGTCTATTGACGTTATCATATTGGAAATGGGAAAGCAATTTTTGTCAGTACTTGTACCACCTGTTAAAATACCTTGCCATTGCTTTCCCGTTTGTATTTTTCTGGCTGGGATAATATATGAAGGCCTGTCATTAAGTACACTTGCGCCCAGTATTTTGTCGGCAGATTTTAAAACAGTACCCTGTTTCTGTATCTAATGAGAGAAGTTTTCTCATCGAGAAATGCATTAAATCATCCTCTATTAAACAGGGTGATTTAAGCGTTGATAAAATGGACTTGAGTTTTAGTCATAAATCTTTTAGATATTGTAACTTTTATAGCTTGAGTACACATTAGGGTTTATGTCCCGGGAATCCCGCCCTTTTTTCAATCCCGCAATCCCAGGAATTTAGTGCGGGATTTCCCGGGATTTTTTTATTCTTCTACAGAAGTTTTAGCTAGTATATTAAAATTTTGGAAGCTTTATTTCAATTAAAAACATTGATTGTTTTAAAAATAATTTAAATAAAAAATATTTAAAATTAAAAAATGCGATTTAAAATTTAATAATATAAAATATAATATAAAAAAATATTATTTATTCCGAATTTTTTGGGTTTAGTTACACCGAAAACAAATTTTATTAGACATTATCAAGTTTAAATACCAACAAAAATACTCATACCTCGGAAATTTTATATTTTTTAATGATGGTCTTTGTTCAAATAAAGCAATATACATACACAACATTTCAACATCAGTATTTCAGCTTCAAATACCTCCAAAAAAACTCGGCATTAAAATTTAAAAAAAAAATGATAATATTTTCGTATTTTCAATTGGTGTAAGTGTTTTGAGTTTTTATTACCTACTTCAAATAATTTCAGTTAAATTTCAATTGCTATTACCTTATTTCAGTTGTATTTTTCAAATTTTGTGTTTTTGTTAAATTAAATATTGTTGACCTTTGGTGTTGTTATATTTTTAGTATTGTTTGGCTTTAGGTCATAAATTTTAAAAAATAAAATATTTTGTATTTTAATTTTTAATTTTCTTCCGATATTTCGATTTGCATCGCAAATCATCCTCTTGGATATTTAAAAAAAACAATATATTAAAAAATATATTTTTGAACGGGACTGAGTTGAAAACTTCTCGTTGCACTTAAAGCTTACTATTATTTTTAAAATAATGCATCAGGTGCTTTTTCAAACTATTTTGGATTTTTGATATGTTAATTTAAAAAAAATGCAACAATGAAAATTAAATAATATTTTTTTAAGTAGTTGTGCCATAAAAAATTTCTATTCAAAAAATACCAATTAAAGTTATAAAACCATTTAATAATATTTTATCGTCTATTTTTATAAAAAGATTTAGACGATTTGCCTAAAAATTTGTGTGAAAAATACTCACTTTTAAACTTTTTAATAAAAATAGACGAATACTTCTGAAAATCTGCATAGAAACAAAATATCTAGAAATAGAAATTTTTGGATTCCATATTTAATGAAAAAATCGATCTTAGTTCTGATTCTAAAGCTGGTCCGATTCAAATTTGCACCCATTAACAATTCCATTATATCCTGAAAGAATTTATGATTCAATTTGTTTAACCGTTTAAACCGCGAATTAATATTTAATTAATGTATTTCTAAGGGTTGTTTTAAAATTAAGATGGCCTTCCATACAAATATATTACCTGCATATTAGTTCGCTATTAAACTGTTAAACGAATTGATCTCGAAAAAGTGGAAGATATGGATATTTTATAAATATTAAGCCCTTATTTTAGAATATATTAAGTAGATTTTCTCATGACTGCAACCAAAAGATGAACTTTGTCGTAAGTTTTTTTGATAGATATCGAGTTTTTCAAGTAAACATACGTCGGATATATTCATTTTCTAACGAGCGGGAATTCCCGGGATCCCGGGAATTTCAGAAAAAAATCCCGCTGTCCCGGGAAATGAAAAAGTCCGGGAAAAGAAAAACCCTAGTACACATGTACTTTTGTAAAAACCTAATTAAATTAGAAATAACTTACATGCAGCGCATTATTAGCTGATTTGGTTTCATATATATTTTATTGTCTGCGACTCATCCTATATCAAGCAGAGCAGGGTTGCATTTTACATGTTTTTTTGCGAAAACTTTTTGGATGCGAGAAATACAGAAACGGGGTGCAGATTCGTTGCGATAACCTTGCCCACTAAATCGTGTAATTACAGCAGCAAAGTTATTTGGTTATCGTTATCAAATGTTTTCATGGAAGAATTCAAACTTACAGTCCCAGCCAAAACTTACAGTCCCAGTTTCAGAAATCGAATTTCGCTTGGAAGAATAAGTCGGTAAAATAACAAACAAACTTGATTTTTCGCATGTATTACTCAAAAACTTAATATTGTTTACCAAAATTTCAAATTTTTCTGCAAAGTCTTTGCATAGTTTACTCGAATAATGTACTTAATTTATAATTTTACCAATATCTTCGCATCAATTTCTTGTCAATATGAGAAAATTCAAGAAAAAACGTAGGTAATCTAAAATTGCTCACTTTGTTTATTTGCGTTTATATTAATATTAAAAAATAATAAAATCCCGGGACTTTTGAGAAATAATCCCGGGATTCGGGATTTTGCCAATCCCGAAAATCCCGGGATTTCCCGTTTGGCACCCCTAATGCTTTTAGAGCACTCGGTTTTGAAAAATTAGTAAAATGTTCTGCTGAAATCAGCAGCGAAAATTACTAAAAAATCCGTAATTTGTAATAAGAGAATAGCAAAAATGATTACTAAAAATAAAAATTGTACTAATAATCAGTATAAAAATAGTATAATGCGATTGGAAACTGTTTACAAATATTTTTACAAACTTTTTTATCTGAGTGTAGGAAACTATTTTTTCATTTTACAACTCTACAGTAATAAGGCAATCATTATAAATTTGCTGAAGCCGCAGATCTGTGATTGAAATTTTAGCTTTAAATTCATTAAAAAATCCGAGAACCGTTGGAGGACAGTTTTTCCCCAGACATATTTCGAAGGCGAATACCATGTCGTCATTTGAATTTTGCAAGTCAACCATCGTTATAGCAAAGGTAAGGGACCACCCTCTGTTAACGAACCTCTTGATTGGTCTGTTTTAAACGATAAAATATGTTAATATTAGGTCTGTTTCTTTACTTTTTGGGTAAAGTTTGGTAAAATGAGAGTTAACAAGAAATACTCTCACGAAGTGACAAAAATGCACAAAAGTAAACGAACGCGAAAAACCATATTTGAAGCCGGAAAAACAAACGTCAATAGATTTGTGGATTAGAGTTCGTTTTGGTGATCGCCCTTTCTAGTTCTTGTTCAATTTGTTATAAAAATCTGGATAGCTTTTCTAGTTAAACCCCTTTTTAAATCAAAAACTTTAATAAAAATTTCCTTATTAGGCATTTCTATTTACAAAAAGGAATACGTATGTAGTTTATTAAATTTGGAAAAGATTTAAATATTAAAAAAAGCTTCGATTTATTTACATATTTATCTCTTTAACACATTTAAACAAGCGTCTTCAAAAAATTGTCGGTAATTTTCTGAATGAATGAAATGAGCGATTGAACTAAAAGAGCTATAAGTTGTGAACTAGGTCTTTGGGTCAAATTAATGAATAGTTCATTTGAACTAGTTGAACCCAACTGATGATATAACAGCTGATAAAAACAATTTACCCAAATTTACACGAAAAAAAGTCTGGGCTTTTTCGTGCAAGAAGAACAAGAATATTACTCTCTCATGACAGCTCTCATTTACCCAATTGTGGAGTAAAAAACGCTTTTTTGTAAAATTGGGATTCCGCGGGATGCCAATGTTGAGTACCCGAACACACCTATTGCAACAAATTTTATTAACATATTTCTTTGCTGCACGGTGCAAAAGCACGCGAGCGACTTCATAGAGCCTTAAGAATACATTTTAATAGTTAACTTTTATATATTTGCATTTAGTGAAAAGAAGAATTCATATTTGGGTCATAGTCCAGGAGATTCAATGGGATCCAATTCTTTACTTCCTTCCCTTTTTCAATGATAATTATTAAAAAATTAAAAAATATGTAAATAATCGTAAATTAATAAAGTACGTGAATAAAATTAACTATTTTGTTTTTATAGGATAAAAAATTGAATCTCTAATAAATTCCTAATTTACAAACAAATGCATTTACAAAGAAAAAAACAACATTATATATAAATTTTTGAAAGTTGTTTTAAAGCACATACATTCGAAACAGAAAAAGAGCACTTATCGCTCCATTGTAACCAATTTAAAAGTTATTTGTTTTGAATGACTTACACATATTTTTGCTGGGTAAATATAAAAAACAAACAAAATTGAAAACAAGAAAAAGCACTATTTTATTCAATGGTGGACTGGTGACAAGAAATCCGTTTGTCCGTCTTCATCACTGCTCTGCAAATCAGGTATATCACCTCTTATAGCATATCTTCGCATCCTTGTTCTAGTTGAAGAAGATTCCAGCAAAAGTTTACCCACATCATCTTCATTTCTCAATACACGAGGTTGAGATATCTCACTCTTTTTAACAAAAATTCTACCATGGTTTGGATAAACAAATTTGTATCCAACCGTTTTTAAAGTTTTTGCGTAGTTGAGCAACATTCAAAGTTTCTTTGCGTAGCAAATCATTGATAAAAATTTGTCTTGAATTATCATCTTCACTTTTTAACTTTGATTTAGCAGCCATTATTTTATCCTTCGATGATTTTGCATCAAATTTGACTATAACGTTTTTGATTTTAGATTGTTTGTTTCTATTTTTTACGAAATAAGAATCATCAATGTTATCACTTTTCAATTCTACACCAATATCCTTAGACAAATTAATTACAGCATCAGCAGCAGATAAATATTCTTCAGGTTTCAAACCCATAATGATACAATGGTTTCTAACCCTTTCATCATTTAAAAATTTCACAGAAGTTTTTAAATTCTTAATTTCTTCTCTTAGATGAACATTTTCTTTTTTAACTTTGTCTAATTTTCTTTTGTTATCGACCATTATTTTTAAAATATCATCATACTGCTTCGATAAAAATGTTATTGATTCATGTATCGATGAAAGCTGATCCAGCTGATTCAAATTTTTTTTTTTATAAATGTCAACTCATCTTTAATTGTTGAATTCTCTCCTTCTTCGCACATATGACATTTATAATCAAAACTCTCATCTTCTACCAATATCTCAAATTGCCGTTTATCCAGCTTAGAGCACTGTGCATGAAATGTTTTTTTACAATTATCGCATGTTATATTGTCTTCCTTTTGTTCATCAATTTCTAATTTGCACTGAGCACAAATTAATTTATTACTTTTCATTAAACTTCTTCTACCCATAGTTTACCAATTTCGAATTCACTAATTTTACTTGTATATTTTAAAAAGCAATTAAAGTTTACAGTTTAAAACTCACTAAATATTGTTTAGAAAATTTCGTGCTAAGAGATAACATAAAAAAATACTTTTATCCACAAGGGTTGCCAACTCTTTTTTTCACTGTTGCTTTTAAAAAACTTGACCGATAACGAAATAAAAAACAAAATTCGCGGCATATTTTTAGAAATATCTTTTTAGTTTGGCTCTAGATCATAAATTGATATCACTTTCTGTTTAAATTATTTTTCAAATTAAAGAAAGATGATACAATTTTCACAACTAAATTAAAAATAATAAAAAATTTTAAAAGAATTCGATAAGGCCACCACGACAGAATACGTATTTTCGGCTTTCGCTAAAATGCCATCATCAGTGTCGTTTGCCTTGATGCGTTAAAAATTTGATAATCGTCTACTTATGTGAAAGTCGAAAGCAAATCGAATATGTTAACAACTCAACTTAGACTAACAACAACGAAATCTAATGCTATTTTTATCCTTCGAAAGCCGAAAATACGTATCCTGTCTTGCTGGCCTTAACGAATTCTTTCAAAAATTTTTTTTATTCTTTGTAATTTACTTGTGAAAATTGTACCATCTTTCTTTAATTTAAAAAATAATTTAAACAGAAAGTGATATTAATTTATGATCTAGAGTCAAACTAAAAGAACATTAATTTACCAAATGAAAGATCAACCATACATTCATTCATTCAATATTTTTTTATTTATTTTACTCTTTTATTTATTTTGAACTTTATTTTTATAATTTTTTGCTAAGAAATTTTAAGTTTTGTATATTCAACGTTTTTTTAATGTTAAAGGTGTTTTAGTTTTAACAATTGGTATTTCATTTAACTTTTCTTTTCATCCTAAGGGTATTTTTAAAATTTTTATTTATATTATCAGAGTTTTTGAGGTAATTTTCTAATTTTTAATTATTAAAGGACCTATCCCATGACCGGTCAATCGGTGGCATATTCAAGGCACTTCCACTATATGTGTGTGTGTGTTAATGTTGTATTATTTTCTATTTTTTTCTTTTCCATTTTTTTATTTGCTTGTAGTGTTTGTTTTTTCTTTGAATCACGAATCAGCACCATTAGCTCAGACGGTAGAGCGTTTGCCTTACAAGCAGAAGGTTGTGTTATCGAGCCCTACTTCGACGCCAAATAGATTATTTTTAATTATTAATTTTTTATTAGTTTTTTTTTAAAGCTATTTTAGACACACCAGCTTACTGCCACATGATGTCTAAACTGTGGTAATTGGTCATATTCTATGACAACGCCATGTTAAAGGCCGATCAAGGACCGGTCCCTGCCTCCTTGGGACCCATCCTGCACGTCACTTTGGACCGGTCCCTTTCCCCGTAGGGTTATTATCAGTAGGTAAGTCATTATTTTGTTTTTAAAGTAATGTAAAAGGTAATAACGGATCATTACTTGGTAATCCGTGTGATAATGACCTGCCATTACCTTGTCTTTGCTGGGTTTTTACCTGATTTAACAGTTTTCTGTGTGACTTCCAAAATCATCTGTGGCATTTGGAACACAATTCAAATGTTTGCATACAAACTTCCGTTTTGTTATTTGCTAAATTCGGTTTCCACAATATTTGCGAAATTCGGTTGCCACAACCCAATTTACTCGGTTATATTAACTGAATTTAGATGTTAGAGCCGGATTCATTTGCAGCAACCGAATTGAGGTTGAAAACCCCGAACTTAATTCGCAACAACCGAATTCTAACCGAATATTTCTGAATTTGTATTTAATAATAATATTGTCGCAATCATAAACCGAAATACGAGTACACATGATATTCTGCGAATACGGTCATTCCAATCATATTTTTCTTTGCATGTATAGTAGGATACTTCAAAATCGTATGGAGAAACAGGCCGTAGTCCGATTTTTGCTCCTCAAGGCGGGATCGTGGGGAATAGACTATGATAACATCTGTACCACATTGCAGAGAAATTCCATCACGTTTAGAGGTCCCTAAAAATCGCAGGCTTTTCTCAACTTTTGTATGAAGATTTATATACAAATAAAAAAAATGTTTAAATCAATTTTGTTATCACTTATTATTATTATTTCCTCCAAGGTTTCTCAGTACATTTTGAATCACAATTTTATATACTTTATGAGTATGAAATAAAATCTATTAAATTGTTAACGGTATTTGAAATATTCGCGTTTTTACGAATTCGCAAAAAACATAAAATATTATACTTTTAAATTTTTTTAAGCCAGTCTGCACGAAAAAAAAAATAAATTAAACTGCCTTCCTTAAAGCTGTTATTCAAAATTAATTAGAATACCATTGCTGGAAGGATAACGTTAACCTGGCAATTTTTCTTAAAATATGACTTTTTTGCCTTTTGTTTAATAACTTTTAAAATATTGGTCAAATTTTTTAATTCAAAATTTTATTAAAGACTTGACTTCATATATGTAGATTACGGTTTTTGGGAGAATAAATATTCCCCAGTGAAATTGTTACATGATATTGGAAGCTAAACTGAAAAAATTTTGTAAAAAAATTGTTCCATTGAAAAATTTTTATTCAGCGATATCGCGAAAACCGTTCGTCTATTTCAAATTTAGACTTCATATTCGTAATAATCGCTAAAATATTTAAGAGATTTGATGCATCGCATTCTATGGTAATAAATCCAATTTTTTTATATATGAAAATTTTACATTTTTGTTCACCTATAGCCGTAACTTCATAGCCATTTAAGGATCTTAATATGAACATTTTGATAGTATAATCTTCAAAAAGTAAGTCACATTGATGGAGCCTTGAGGAGCTGGAGAATTCAAATGTTTTGCTATTTGAAGAACCCTAATGTATAGGGTATAACTGGTTCTAGTTGAACCTGCTCTACTTTGGAGCAATATAACCGATATACAACCGGTTCATTGCAATAGAAGTTTTTGTTGGGTTTATGCTATAAAAATCAATTGGTAAACGAAAATTGTTTAAGTGTGTAGAGATGTAATAGTTAATTTTATTTGCATTTTTTATGTATTTTTTAGTTATCTTTTATTTTAATTTGATGCAATCGTTATTCACTTGCCTTTATACAGTAGTTTTGATTTAACTGCATTTTTCTTAAGTGCACATTTGCTATAACTGCACTAAATTTTGGTTTCGTTTCTATTTTACAAAATTACGTACGCAATTGTCTTCTTTAAGTGCACTTTTTGTACCTGCGCATTTAAGATAACTGCCTCATATTTTTTTACAGTTTTACATTATTTTCCTAAAAAAGATAACCGTTAGCTGCCTCTTGTGTTTTGCTTTGTTTTTCAATTCTAGGGAAAAAAACACACATAAAATAATTGTTATAAATGTTATCAACTTTTTTTCTGATAAAAATATTCTACTTTATTCGTTTTTTAACCATAAAAATCGCAAGATCCTGTGCAAAGCACAAAGTTGTAATCATTACCTTCATTTGTTTTGTTTGTTTTCAGTCTGTATTGGTATACCTGCACATTAGGGAAGGTAAACAATTTGACTTAGCAGCGTTTTTGGCTTACCTGCACAAAAATTTTTGCAAAAGTTGGTTGTGCAGCTAATTCAAAATTACTGTATTAACTTTCAGGAAATTATAAAAAATATTTCTATCAGTTAATTTTAAGCACCAATCTAGTTGATTGTAATTTATACAAACTATGTATTTAGTTACATAGTTAATACGTATCCTGCGATTTTTGTTTTTAAATCTTTTATTTGTTTATTTACCAAGGTTGGTTACCGTTATCGTTATAATACCGTTATCGCTAAAATACCGTTTCAAATTGAATACCGTTACCATTATCGATACCTCTAAAAAATTTATAAATACCGTTATCGTTACCGATACCGTTATTTTTATGGGTAGTTACCGGTATTTTACCGGTATTTATTATTTTATATAAAAATTACAATTTTTTTATTTTTTATTTTATAATCTTGAGTGTTTTTTTTTACAAAAAATTTATAGATAATAATTTTACTTATTAAAACTACCAGTTTTGAATTTATAGCTTAAAATCTGTATTTTCAGTACCTACTTAAAATTAAAAATATGTCATGTTTTTACTTGTTTTTATATGTTTTTAACATAATTTTTAATACCGGTACGTACCGGTATTGCTGTTTCGATAACGGTATGCCGTTACCGAAACAGTCTTAAATACCGTTACCTTTACCGTTACCTTTACCGTTACCTAAACAAACGAAATCTGATACCGTTACCCTCACCGTTATTCGTTTCGGTAACCAACCTTGTTATTTACAATAACTTCTGTTGTAAGTGAATAATATATTTGCAAATGACAGTTTGACAGAATAAAAGGAAGTTATCTGTAAATACAAATTTTGTAACACAAACAAGAAAAATTACATGTAATGTCACTGGCAATGCTTGTTTAAAGTTCTTAATTTAGTCGAAATCAGTTTTGCATACAGAAACTATAGAATTTATAACATGTATAAAAAGTTTTAGTCTAATTCTGATGCTAACATAGCACATCATTTTCAAATGAGTACTTATTCTTTTGATAATAACACCTGATTTTAACATGTAGGTATTTGCAGATGCACTCAAAAAATATATTTGGGATGACCATATTCCAAGAGTATACAGTATATTTTTATCTTTATGATGACTATAGTATTCTCTTTTAAATAAGCTCATTAAAATAACTAAGCTTATCACTAAATTAATTTTTAAAACTACTAAATCTTCAGGGATCCAAAATAATTTTTATTTTGTTAAAAAATTTTATTAAATATAATACATAAATAATTTAACAATGAAATTATATTCCATGCTAAAATCATATAATTTTGCAAATATTTTTATTTTTGTTCATATTTGATTTTTATTTGTAAAAATGAATTATGAAAGTTGTTTGTTGATTATTATAAAGGAAAATTAAGCAGCAACTTTTATATTTAATTTTTAAATAAAAACCACAATTTGGTCGGCATTACCTGCTAAACGATGTTGGAATATGTATATTAGTTTTCAGTTTTTCGCTTCTTTGAGGGTAGGTTACTTTTTAACAACGAGAGTATATTTTTACGGCTCCATACGACTGTTTCTGTTCAAGAATTATTTTAATTAAGAAATATTCAGAATCAATAAAATTTTTGAATAACAGTTATAACTCTTACGTCCCTGCCTAGGAAAACTTTGGTAAAGCGTGCGACAATATCTTGCGTTACCTTGTAATGTCTACTCCTTAAAAGTATAATTATTGTTCAACATAAAGTAACTAGTTCCCGATAATTGGATACACAATGAATTACTTTGTAATGAATACTCCTTATCTTCAGCATTATTTTAAAGAATAAAGTAATTAGTTTCCAAAAATTGATTACATAATTCATTCTTTGTAATGTATACTCTTAATCTTCAGCATTATTTAGAACCACAGAATTATGAGTTATCATTGATTACATAGTGTGTTGCATGGTAAAGTACGCTCTTTACATTTATCATTATTTTAAACCATCAAGTAATGCATTATCGAATATTGATAGCATAATGCATTATACTTAAATATAAAGTAATGACTATTACAAAACGCATTGTTTTAGTTTAAAAATTAATTACTGCGATAATTTTTTTATTTAAATTTTGTAAATATTTTTAACCCTCTAACAGGCAAGTCCGCCTCCAGGCGGTGTATATTAAATTGACCACAAATGTGCCAAATGAGTATTTTATAATAAGAAATTAGGCTTCTCAGGAGCACACAAAATTCGTTACATTTTTTAAAATTTTTTTTTTTCCCCGATCAAAAAAACATTATATCTAGCATATGTAGTCATATCTCATTTGATATAGATCGACATATGATCTTATCCAAGTTCATTTCAAAATTGGGGTATCCAGTAATATCCAATCAGATCCCTCAAATATATTACAGGATTAAATTATATCCAAATAGATCTCAAAATTGGGAGATCCAATAATATCCAATAATATCAAATTAAGATCCTGATAGATCCCAAAATATCCCATGGGATTAATTTACATCCAATTAGATGCAAATGGATAAGCTAATTTTGGCAGCTCGAATTGGATAATTTGAGATCAATATTTATCCTGTGATATATTTGGAATTATTTAAATTTTAAAAAAATTTAAAAAATAAAAACATTTATTATTTAAAAAATATTTATTTCATTAAAAAAAACAAAAAAAAATGCCGTCGGCAGGATTTGAACCCAGGTTGCTGGCGTTGTAGTCGGCCACTTAACTCACTCAGCCAAACACTGCTATACAACATGACTGACTATATGAGACAACATTGTTCGTGTTACTGAGTTATATATAATTATATAAATTTATATATATAGATGACTTCATCATCATCAGGATATTCTCCTAACAAATACTTCACAGAGTTTTTGCTTTCAAAAACCTCTAACACTTTCAGGAATGAAAAGAAAAATCAATTAATAACATTCAAAAAAACAAGAATTAAAAATCTTAAATGTTTTCCACTGACGGAATTTTTTTTGGTGAATAAGATAAAAAAAAACGTTTGTTGAAGGGTCAAGGCACTGATTTATATGGCTCAAAAGTCTAAGTATCAACAGTCTGTATTTGCGAAATTAATAATCGATATATAAGATTAGCAATCCTTTGGAAAAAATACTCGTATCCAACACTTTTTCACAAATTGTTTTGTTTGTATTAAAATTAGGAGTACAAAATTAAAAATATTGCCAAAATTGTATGTAGAAATATTACAAAAAAAAAAAAATCATTGCGCTCTGGAAGAACTCAAATTCAGAACTTTAACGAAATTATTATATATTACGATATCTAATTATATATTTAAAATTCAATTAATTGAAAACTTAATTTGCAGATGCTGTTGATACAAAATGGTAAAAAAATATTTTTAAGTAAATCAAATTGAGTTAAAAAAAGTAAAAAAAAAAATTTTTTTTGTGCCCGAGCTGGGATTCGATAATAGTACCTCAGTCACATATATAATTATGTGTGGGGTTATTTTTGACAATATATAATAACATATTAAAATATTATTAATCCCAAGTTGCATTAAACATAACTTTCAGGTGCTTTTGCCAGTAAATGGGTTAATTTTTTTAAGATCTATAAAAAGGATATTTACAAGTAAATTAAATTGAGTTAAAAAAGTTAAAAAAAAATTGTTTTTTGTACCCGAGCTGGAATTCGATAGTAGGGTCTCTCAGGTAATATGTGACTATATATAATTATATGTATATTAAACACATAGAAAATATTACTGATATTGTTAATCTTACATAGTATTGTTAATCTTGCACCATATATGGAATCATATATAATCATATCTTATAGCATATATAAGATATATTTATATCTTATGCAATATATAATCACATATCTTATGTAATATATAATCATATATAAAAATATCTTACATCATACAACCAAAAAATTTTTATAAGAGGGCATATATTACTATATCTCAAAATATATGGCTTATATACAACCATATGTGATCATATATTATGTTATATATGATCATTTATAATTATATATGACAACAGATCTGTCATATCTCATCATGTATAGCATATATCAAGGGTGGGCACGGATATGTCACCGAGGGCCATATTGTGGTTTTTCATAAATTATAAAGGGCCGCAACATACAACAAAAAAAAGAAGACTACAAATCTTGAAGTAAAACAAAAGCGGAAGGAACTAATTTCTTATTGTTTTTTTTTTTTTGTAAAACAAAAAAAAAACGGTTTTAAAATCCATCTATTCCAAAACTGATTCCACAAGAACTCATTTCAAACTTAACTTTTTCAAATACTGTTCTGGTATTTTTGAATTACATAAGTAAAATTAAACATTATTGGAACACTTTTCTACAAAGGGTGGTCCAACCAAAACGCACGATGTTAATTGTAAATAAAAAAAAAATTTTTTTCAGAGAATTATCTTAATATTTTTTATTATGATAGAATAATATGTGGTAATTATGTGTGAAACAAAATATCGGCCAAATGCTCGCCACGGCTTCGGTGGCATACCTCTATCCGATCGCCCATATTTTCTATGACTCTGAGACATAACTGAGGTTCAATGTCGTTAATGTTCTGAATTGTTCTTGGCTTATTGAAGTACACTTTTTCTTTTAAATATCGCCAAAGAAAGAGGTCCAACTGACAAATCACATGATCGTGGCGGCCAATTAACATCGTCACGACATGGCCATTATCGCAAGCGGCACCATCCTGTTGGAAGCACATATCGTACAGGTCCATATCCTCAATTTCTGGCCACAAAGTCCGTTATCATCTCGCGATAGCGAACACCGACGACGAGACGGCATGTACAGGTGTTTTCACATTTCCTACAGACACGGTGTGCTGAAATTTGCGCACAATTCTCCCGATTGTAGCGCAATGCTGACCGAAAAAATTACGAAGTGCACGAAATGCATTTTGATTTGAACGCCCATTTTCGTAGAAGGCTTCAACAATCTTAACGCGCTGCTCAATTATGTACCTCTCCATGGTTGAATTTGTCAAACACTGAAACAAAGAAATGTCAAATTTAGTTGGGCAAAAAACTTGACGTTAAGGTGTGGCTGACAATTAATATCGTGCATTATGGTTGGACCACCCTTTAGTTTTTGCATTGAAAGGCGGTGTCGCGGAATCGGCCAACGAAAATTTTAAAATTTAACGAGTTATAAGAGACTGAATATTATTTTGACAACAAAAACATGTATAAAAATTCATAGCCTCCTGGATTCGAATATTTATTTAACAATTACGTTACGTACCGCAAAAAAAATCCGCCCTTTAAAGGCATACTATGCACTCAAAGGTTAATTTAAACGATGCTTACAAACTTAAAGATTCAAACAGTAATTTGAGAGCTTTTGATAATTTAAACGCCGACTCTTTCACACAGACCAATGCGGTGCAGTATTATAGTCAGCACTAAGTACGAATTTTAATAAATCTTTACTTGAGTAATAAATTTTGAAAAAAAATTTCTCACTAAAGTAAAATTTAAGTTTAAACTCGTGCTTTGTGCTGACTATAAAACTCGCCGACTCAACAAAAAAGTCTATAATGGTTACTGAAAATTTTGATGTTATTACTGGAAATTTAATTATTTTGCGCCCATCGGTATATTTCGCTAATTTTAGCAACTCAAGCCTACTGATTTGTTTGTAGTATAATGAAATTAGTAGAGAAAATTAGTAACCGCTACTAAATTTTAATAAAATTGTTGTAAACTGTAATTTAAAAATTATTTGCTAAAATAAGCAAAAAATTTTATTGAATATTAGTGTCACTCGAAATGTGTTGAAAAACAAAAATGAAACTTAATAAATGTGATAACTTTTTTTTAAGCAAAATGACATCTTTTTTATATTTATGAAATGATAGTTTCTCATGTATTTGTGGATGTTGACTGTTTCGTAAAAGAAGTTGAATTTATTTTGTAAATAATTTAGAGCCAGTTATATAGTCAGAACTAAGATCGATTTTTGTCCTTAATAACAAATTTCTAACGAAAATGGCCCTAAGAGTAAGGTCGATTAAATATCTTTAAGTAAGTAATTTTCAAATCGATCTTAGTTCAGACTACAAAATTGGCCCTAATTTTTTATTTTAAAAATTTTGGAAAAAAATACTTTAAAAAAATTGCGAAATAAAATATTTAAAATAAAATGTTTTTTAATAAAAAAATCGAAATAAAATTTCAACAAGTACCGCACAAAAATTAGCAAAGGGCCGCATTTGCCCACCGTTGGCATATATGGTTGATATCTAATTTTATAAAAGGCAATATATAAAAATATATGGTTATATAAGGTACCACATAAGAAACATATTATTTTATATGGCTATTCATGACAACATATATACTCACATATTATAAGATAAATCAAGATATTACTATATACGACTATATATAAATTTTTTTGGTCGCGTATTGTCAAAAATAAAATTTCGAAAAATTTCGAAAAATAAATATTTTAAAACAAACAGAATTTTCAAAAGTCTTAGAAAGATATTTAAATTGACTAAAACAATTGATAATGACCACAAAGTAAGATTGAAGCTTAAGCTATTCAAAAACTTCCTTACTTTGGTACAAGGACACACAGGATTCCATAAGGATACCTTTAAAGGACATCGCCTTAACTTGAAAACGAATCGATGGAGTTTTCTGAAATTTGTTAAAAAGAATATACATATTTGGTATAAGTATCAAAGCTTATGAGTTTGAATAATATATATTGAAAGTTGCGATGGGTTTTTCCTCAATTTCGCATTTTTCGAAAAACGAAAATCACTACATTCTTTAAAGTAACAGCACAAAAAATTTAATTTTTTATTGTAATTACATCTTGGTAGAGAAATAATTTATGCTTAAACCTAGTAATTTTTTTCCGTTAGTTTTCAAGATTTGCTCTTAAATTATTTTGACCCATATCGCCTGAAGAAGGCAACAAAAAAAAAATGTTGTAGAAGAACTTATTGTTTATTTTTCGTGAGGAACACATGGTATAAATTTCATTGCAAAAAAGCTTAGGCTGGTTAGAGGGTTAAAGTAACCATCAGTGTTATGATATAAAGGAATAATTAAATATGTTTTTGCTATTGTTTAACAACGCATTTTTCTTTTCTTTTTTTAATAAAATTTTAATTGTTGATATTAGTTATTTCGTTGTCAATAACGGAAAATTTTATTCAATTCAAATCAAATGTAGGATAAATGCAAATAACCAAATAACTTAACCTTACCAGTAAATATTTCTACCCATCAGTTTATGTCAATATGGGTATCAAATGAAGGAGGGCAACCTTCAGAAATGGAAACAACTATTTGTTTTAATTTTTCAGGAGGATAAATTGTAAATAATGTCTTTTGAAAACGTTATCCTTTCATCAGCTTGAGAATTTCCAATATATTTTTCTCCAAAAAATATATGTTGAAGATTTATGCATACTTTACCACATATTTAAATTTTGTTCCTATAGCTTTATTAGTTAAGCCTTAACAAATATCATATTATTAGTTTAATATTAAAAAAAATGCTGATGGGTGTAGCAATCAAGGTAAGAAAAATACTGGACAGTACTTTTTGGATTTATACAAGACCATATACACGCTAAACTAGATATCGTATATAGAAAAACTGTGTGCTAGTGCACAGTTTTCCATTTTTTGATCTTTTCTCCTTTTTAAATGACTTCAGAATTTTAGGGATAGAAAGCTTTCTAAAAATTAATTTAAATATTTCCATAAATATGTCATTATGAGTATCAAATTAAAGAGGATGATCTTTGGAAATGAAAACTATTTTTATTTTGATTTATAAGGATGAAAAGTTTTAAAAAAAAGTACTTTAAAATATTAATTTTTCCATATTCTTGTGAACTTCAATTTCAGATCAGGTTTAGAACAATAATATCTGAAATTGACTGAACAATGAAATAATATTTTATTTTTGCTATAATTAATTACAGAAAAGAACAATTTATGTACCAAAAATTAAAATTATTTTTAATACTTATCAATTCAAAGCTACTATTCACTAGATGCTATGCGGTACAGTATATTTCAGTTTTTTTATATATCTTTTCAAGAAAAATGGATTTAGAAATAAAAGAATCAAATATTCATACTGAATTTTTCACCCTAATGAAAAAAAAAACAAATTGTCGATTTAATAATTCCATCTTTTAGAAAAAAATTTATTGGAAAATCTCAGGGATATAAAAGAATCAAATTTTCAAAAGACTTTGTTTTCAAATTTTCGTCCTGAAAACTCAAATAAATTTTTTTTTTCATTTCCAGAGTTTATCGTCTTTCAGTTAATACCCATGCTTATATAAAGTGACAGTTAGAAATATTTAAATTAATTTTTATATTCTTTAAATTTTGAAGTCCTTTAAAAAGGAGAAAAGCTCAGAAAATGGAAAACTGAGTACACAGTTTTTCTATATACGATCTCTAGTTTGACGTGTAAATATTAGACTAGTAACATGATTTTTGTAAGGGTTAATTAGTAAAACAAGTATATGGTTGTGATGCAGTTTTGTCTGAGGCCG
This sequence comes from Leucophora obtusa, assembly GCA_949987735.1. Taxonomy (NCBI): domain Eukaryota; kingdom Metazoa; phylum Arthropoda; class Insecta; order Diptera; family Anthomyiidae; genus Leucophora; species Leucophora obtusa. Next base: position 203,238,954 of record OX465295.1, on the reverse strand, counting down.
GGGTAAAACTCAGTTTGTCCAGGTTCGTCAAAGGTATGCCTCCTTTGAAATAAAACAGCAATCGTTTCTTTTGTTCAATTCAATTGTACGATCCTGTATCGCACACAGTTTTATTTACCAAGATCTTAAACTACTTAAACTACTTATTTAATCTAATGACTGTTAATCTTTAAACGTTGTCGATGATTCGGTGCACAGGATGATCTTCGGCAACTCTGGCAGTGGTTGCAGTTCCTCCAAACGTCGATAGCTCTGTCACTGGTTAGATATGCTTAGGTATTGAACTAAGTATCTCACGAAAATAGTAAGCAGGTGAGTCGGGTTATTCCAGGAAAACGAGGATATGTTGTAAATACGATTAGTAAATATTTCTAAGTAACTCACGAGAATAGTAAGCAGGTGAGTCGGGTTAATTCGGGGAAACGAGGGAATATGGTAAATACGATTAGTAAATATTTCTAAGTAACTCACGAGAATAGTAAGTAGGTGAGTCGGGTTATCTCGGGGAAACGAGGGAATATGGTAACTACGATTAGTAAATATTTCTAGGTAACTCACGAGAATAGTAAGCAGGTGAGTCGGGTTAATTCGGGGGAAACGAGGGAATATTGTAGATACGATTAGTAAATAGTTCTAAGTAACTCACGAGAATAGTAAGCAGGTGAGTCGGGTTAATTCGGGGAAACGAGGGAATATTGTAAATACGATTAGTAAATAGTTCTAAGTAACTCACGAGAATAGTAAGCAGGTGAGTCGGGTTATTTCGGTAACTCCGACCTTGTTGGCTTATTCGTGTATACTTCGCCGAAGGACGAAGTATAGTAAAACTCCAACTGGGTTCGGGTTACCTCGGGAACACGAGGAGATGTAAATACGATTAGTAAAATATTTCTAAGTAACTCACGAGAATAGTAAGCAGGTGAGTCGGGTTAATTCGGGGAAACGAGGGAATATGGTAACTACGATTAGTAAATAGTTCTAAGTAACTCACGAGAATAGTAAGCAGGTTAGTCGGGTTAATTCGGGGAAACGAGGGAATATGGTAACTACGATTAGTAAATAGTTCTAAGTAACTCACGAGAATAGTAAGCAGGTTAGTCGGGTTAATTCGGGGAAACGAGGGAATATGGTAAATACGATTAGTAAATAGTTCTAAGTAACTCACGAGAATAGTAAGCAGGTGAGTCGGCTTAATTCGGGGAACGAGGGAATATGGTAAATACGATTAGTAAATATTTCTAAGTAACTCACGAGAATAGTAAGCAGGTGAGTCGGGTTATTTCGGTAACTCCGACCTTGTTGGCTTATTCGTGTATACTTCGCAGAAGTACGAAGTATAGTAAAACTCCAACTGGGTTCGGGTTACCTCGGAAACACGAGGAGATGTAAATACGATTAGTAAATATTTCTAAGTAACTCACGAGAATAGTAAGCAGGTGAGTCGGGTTAATTCGGGGAAACGAGGGAATATGGTAACTACGATTAGTAAATACGATTAGTGACTCACGAGAATAATAAGCAGGTGAGTCGGGTTAATGTGGGAACTGTAATCGGGCTGGCTTATGCTTGTATACTTCGGCCGCGGGACGAAGTATAGTACAACTCCAACTGGATTCAAGCTCCCCCAGGCTATACAACTTTTCCCTTATAAGTAATACATTCTATTAACCTAATAAGAATTATTAGAATATTTGCCCAGCCCAGTGAAAATATATCGTTGGTTAGGGGTATCAGCATTTCTATTAGGTATGTGAATAAGTAGGTTATTTGTAACGGCACGTTACATGGTAAACTATACATAATGTTTCAACGTATACTTTTTGAGAGATATATGTTGTAAATTGTCATGGATATGGAAAGATAAAATTTTCAAAGGATATTATTTACAATTTTTCGGCCTGAAAAGCGAAAACAAAAAATTATTTTCATTTCTAGAAGTTACTGCGAAATTATTTAATGGATCGTTCATTTGTAGTAAAGTACAAAGACCACATCTCAGACTCAAGAAAAATCACAGCAGGAGTTCCCCAAGGCAGTATACTTGGTCCTCTCATGTATATACTCTTTACTTCAGATATGCCTACTAATAACCTAATACACACGTCAACTTTTGCAGACGATACAGCGTTTATAAGCGTACATAAAAATCCAGTAATTGCTTCTAGTTGTCTGCAGGCTCATATTAAGGAACTCGAAAAATGGCTTCACAAGTGGAAAATAAAAGTAAATCCAACAAAGTGCGCACATGTTACTTTCACCTTGAGAAAGGGAAACTGTCCCAAACTGAAGATAAATAACATCGATATCCCTGAGCAAAATCACATAAAATATCTTGGTATACACCTTGATCGTCGCCTTACCTGGTCTCAACATATTGAATCCAAATCCACACAACTTAAACTTAAAACTTTACAGCTTCAGTGGCTCCTTTATCCCCATTCTGCTCTCAACCTAAACTACAAGGTTCTACTCTACAAAGCTATTATTAAGCCAATATGGACCTATGGAATCCAACTATGGGGAACAGCTTCTGCTTCTAATATAGAAAAATTACAAAGACGACAAAATAAAATATTGCGGCTAATTACTGGTGACCCGTGGTATATTAATAACGTGATTATTCATAAGGACCTTAATATTCCATTTGTTCGCGACGAAATAAAAACCTTCTGCTCTAAATATGTACGAAAACTGGCAACTCATCCAAACCCTCTTGCACAGGATCTACTATGTTATAATGGACATATTCGCCTCAAGAGGGTCGACACATTGGCCCTCGCGGAACCACATGAAAGATGAACATTTTACGCAACGAAAAATGGATTTTCTATTGCAATGGCAATTGACCCAGAAATTATTAGTTGATTTAAGATTTTAATACTTATTGTTATTTTCTGAAATAAGAAAGATCCAATAAATAAAGAAATAAAGTTAATAAAAAAAAAAAATTTCTAGAAGTTGTGCTCTGTCATTTGATAAATGAAAAAAATTTATCAATAAACATTATGCAGAGTGTAAAAAATCTGACAAACAAGCGATGTGACAACCTACTTTATTGAATGCTTGTATGCGACTGATTATTTTTTTGTTCTATGTGTGAGCTTATGTAAGTGTGAGAGAGCGCCCATGGGCATAGGTGTTGCCGACGTCTGCTCAAGACGCACCTTTAGATTCGATGATCAACTCCGAATCACTTTTTGATTCGATAAGCGATGTCCGTCTGTAAGTCTGTCTGTGTCCATTCTATAAGTCGCAAATATTAAGATATTTTGATGAGACGGCATAGGAACGAACATAATTTTTTTAACTTTTTCCCATATAAGTGTGCCCCAAAAATGAGGTTATGCTTGTGCTCACGCTGAAATATTGAGACATTTTGATGAAATTTGGTTCACATACTCATATCGACCCAGAAACAAATTCGGTTGATTTTGGTTAGGATTGGTCCCTGTTTAGACATTTTGCCTTTATAAAGGTCCACCAAAAATTGGCTTTTATATTTGCTTGCACGCTGCAGTTCGCAGATATAGAAAAGGCTATTGATTTATGATAGAATCGGTAATTTTTTGTACTTAGTGCCCATATAAACTATTTTTCCGATTTTTACTCAAAAACACCTAATATTAGGCAAAGTACAAATTGTTTATGGATTTTAAAATTTTTTGCCGCATTTTTTAATCACTTGGGTTTAATAAATCCAAAAAGTAGTTCTCAAGGTGCTCAATAGATGGAGTTAGGTCCCACCTATTTTAACAGACACGACACTTCTTTCACCTTATTGAAACTTTAAATTCTTTATTATATTTTATATAAAATCTTAAGAAACAGTATGTCCTTCAAGTTTCATCACTTTAATTTACATTTCTACACAAGTAAAATATTGCACTACAATAGCCTTGTTTTCGACTTAACTATATCTCTTAACTCATAAAAAAAACTCAAAGTGCATAGAAATGCGTCTAAGACAAAAACTAACACATTACTTTTCGTATCCACGTTAACTTTTAACACGGATAACTATCAACGTTGACAACTCAACGTTTATACATTTCCACACCTAACGTAACTTATTCGCGTTACTTCCTAAAAACTTTTGCTGATAACATATCCTGTTTAAAAATCTTTTATACTACAATTGGTTTAACGTAGAATTGCTTTTAATACTTAACGTTGATAGGCATGAGACAAAATACAGGTAATATTTAATATACACTAATTGGATTTAATTAAAGTACTTACAGTAGAGTGAAAAATTGCCAAGATCCAAGATGGAAAATAAATATTTATGTTTATTTATTTTAATATTTTAACATCCCAGTATAGAAAATCATTACCAGATATGTGGTTATGTAACTACATACCTGGTAATGGTAACTAGTTACTTTTGTTATTACATTTCTTATTACCTTTATATGGCGATGTCGCGAAAAACAATAAGTTATGGTTACACACCAGCATACGAAAAATCAAAAAATATATCGTTACATATGTGCTTACCAGTACTGACAAAAATAATGAGTATAAAAATAGATTTTCAAAAAAATAAATTATATTAAAAAAATATTTTTTTTTGTATTTTTTTTTTTTTAAATTAAATTTGCTGGTGCGGGAATCGAACCTGGGTCTACAGATTGCCAGTCAATAGCTCTACCATCTGAGCTATATCGACATGTAATATTTAAAAGATAAAAACATAATTGACCTTCTGCACACAAGTAAGCTTACTCGCCAGCATACAAAAAATATGTGGTTACATATATCCTTACCAGTGTTTAAAAAATATTGAGTCTAAAAATAGATTTCAAAAAACTAGAAAATTATTTTCTATTTGAAATAATGATAAAAATATCAGTCATTATCATCATTATCAGTAACTCATTATTTTATGTTTTAAAATAATGCAGAAGGTAAGTGGGTATCATTACTGGTAGTCCAAAAATAATGATATGTCATTACCGTTTCTACACCGGGATTTTTAATACTAAATTTAGACTGAGCAAAAACCAGCTGGTTTTTGTACAAAACTAAATTGCAAAAGCCAAGTCATTTACACTGGTTATTTAGTTTTTCTTTGTCACAACACTTTTTTATTTCACACTTTTCTTTCTGTTTTTAATGTTTAATTAATGTAAGATAATTATTAATACATTTAAAAAAGAATAAAAACACACAATTTCAAACTAAACTAGAAATATTCTTAAAAAATCAAAAAATATATTTTTGACACTTGATTTACTCCTACATATATTGGTTGTAACAGTGTGTATCGAAAATTAATCATAAATGGTACCGGGTGCATCAAAAATGCACATTTCAAATATTTTTACTTGGTTTTTGGCAAAAACCAGATAGAATCTGGTTTCAGTTTTTATGAAAACTGTATGGAAAAACTAAATGAATTTTGTGGTTTTCGGCTCAAAAACTAAAAATGGGCAAAAACTACTAGTTTTTGCCCAGTCTAAATATACTATAACACAAAAAATTTAAAGAAAAAGCTTTTGGTTGTTAGTTTTACAATTTTTTTGTTTCTCTTTTAACTTTCATTCGTATTTTTTTCTGATACTAAATGAACAGGATGTTTCATTGTTAAATATGGATTTAATAAATCTATTTTTTGTATGAAATATCTAAATCCGCTTAATGCGCTTAAAGTTTAACACAAATCCATTTTAACCCATTCAAATTTCGGATCCAAATATTAGTTGACTTTCAACCAGACTGGTGTTGAGCCTACTTGTGAATTTTTCATTGGCATTGAAATTTAATTGGCATTACTTGATCCCAATGCCAATGGCAAAAATGTCGTTACCATTCAATGCCAATTAAATTTTTTATTCAATTGGCATTGATTGAACCAATTGAATCCAATGAATCAAATGAATCCAATTGAACCAATTAAACCAACCAAATATAACTGTAGAAAAAAGCATTGTACAAAAATAAAATTGTTTTATAAAAAAGGACATTAAGACAAGAATGTAAAATTTCAGAGCTATAAACATTATAAATATTCGCTCTTCTCTTCTTTCAACGCTGGTTAGTCTAGATGCATCAGCTTCTAGTAATGTAAACTTTACGAAATAGAGAATAAAACATAAGAAATGCGCGGATTTTTAATTTTTTTTCTTAATTTTATATTTTATCAAAACATAAAAATAATACTTTTTTCATCAATTATAATTGGGAACTTAAGCATTGAACAATGCCAACTGAAAGAAATTCCATTGGCATTGACCAATTTTAACGCCAAAAAATTTCATTGGCGTTGGTCAATTGCATTGCAAATGAAATCATCAAATAATTGGTCCATTCAATTAACTAGTCCCAAGTATGGTATTGAGCCTTTATATATTTATATGGCCTTTATTTTTTTACTCTTTTTAATATACTATTTTGATCAGAAAATATTTTCAATTTAACTTTAACCTTTAATGCAATTTAACCTTTGAATGTAATTTAGAAATACCTGATTTAAATCAAATGCTTTGGATACTCGGAAATATTAAAAGGACGGCTTCGCCGCCAGCAAATGTGTCGGCATCGTTGAAATACTTTTTGGTGGAGGGGTATTAAAAACAAAACTCAAAGTTACACACAAATTTGTGTGGGAATTAGATAGGTTTGATTTGGTTAGGTTGAATGGGATCACGCCAGAACATATATTTCACTTGGAGGTCATAAGGCTCATTGCGACTCACTCAGTATCCCCCACACCCGCATAGAAAGAACAACCACGACCCGAAAAACCCGAACCCTCAACAAGACTTTGAGATCAGAGAAAGAAACATACCGCAGACTATCCAGATCGTCGAAGGGCTTGCTTCCCAGATATTTGAGTCTCCGCTCCTTCAGTCCACAATCACAAAGCAGATGCTGCACTCGTCCTCAAAACCCCCTACAGTAATCCGCATAAGAGTAACCCCAGCGTACAGCCATTCGGCCCATCGCACAATTAAAACCCGTAAAGGCATACTAATCGTCCGCTTACCAAACCCAAGAAGAGTCTTCGTTCGGGTCTGATTTATCCTACGGTCACACTCGTCTCTTCTTAGCTCTATCTCTCTATCACACCGAATAGCTTCACCAAAGGAATCAGGACATTCGTCTGCACCAGGCTCTCGATTGACACGGATCCATTCCTCGCACACTCATCAGCCAGCTCGTTCGTGTCCTGGGACCCATGCCAGCCTGACCAAATGCTGACAAGTACGGTTAAGGGATTCAAAACAGTGCCTCCCGCACTCAGATCTAATAGTATCATTTTCCAGGGCCTCAAAGCAGCGAGACTGTCCACAAAATTGCTAATGGATGATGGGTCCATATCCCGTTCCATTACTATCTGTGCGGCGATGTCAATTGCATAGACCTATGCATAAAAAACGCAAACAATGTCAATGAGACAATAAATCTATTAAGTAGTAGTTAAATAGTTCACAAGGTGCTATTTGTTGTATCGTCCTAACAAATAACAGAGTTGTTGAAATTTAAATTGAAAAAATACGGCATTTGAGAATACATGCATACAACATATAATACACGATACAACACTTTTAGGTATGTTTAGTGTCCTATGTTTAAGTATGCTAACAGAGAGAAAAATCAATTGTGATTCATTGCAAAAGTCAAATAAAAATTTTAACACTGTTTTTTGTTAGGACGATACAACAAATATTACACCCCTTATGAACAACCTAATTATCTACAGGATATCTAAACATTTGCACTGTGCATACAGATGATCTATAAATAAGTGTTACCTTAAATTTGCTAAGCCGACCATATAAATAAATAATAAAAATGAAATAAACACTTAGGAAAAAATTAATGTGAAAATTGCTAAAAATAAACCCTCAATGGTCACTAGCCATGACAGCAGCAATGAATGTTTTATTATCATTTCAACAACACACAAATATTGTTAGCAAATACCATGAATTGTAACCAAAGTATTTGTGTTTGGTTATGATGAAAAAAAGTCATCATGATAATAAAGGTGAAACGTCAACGGCCAAATTTAATTCACATATAAACTATTTTGTATAAATTTCCAGTGAATTATTAATGTAATAAAAGACTTATTAGCAAATAAAAATGTATGATAGTAAACCCCTAATGTGTAACAAAAAAAAAAAAAAAATTAATAAATAGAAATAAAAATATTACAAGCAATTAAAAGGTTTTTATTATGATTAAGTTGGATATAATGTGATAAGATAATTATATTTTAATACACATTGGACAGCACGTGACAGTCGATTGAATACAATAACATTAAAGCCAATGTTTTTCAATGAGATAAAATGGATCTGTTTATACGCAACACCACTACGTGGAAATGGTATAATAAGATGGTGATAATGTTCCTAATTAACAAAAATTATGGACGTAGATCCAATCTCAAGTTAATGTAATACTCATATTGTGATCAAATTATGGGCCATACTTTGAAATTTAACGAAATTTGGTTTATTAGCTCAAAAATGCACCCTATGGAAATTGGTTGAAATCAGTCCATGTTTTGACCCAGTCGATATAGAAAGGCTTTTTGTGAATTATAATTCAATTTGATTTAAACACACAAAATCATTGATATACGCCACATATCAAACATTTTGTGACATATAGTTTGGATTTTGACTCTTATCATAAGTTTATGGACTTAATAACACTAACACATAAAGGTCAAAGTAAAAGCATTATGGCCAGGGCCAAAGTTATTACAGTTTTTTTTAAATATAGGAAGAGAACCATTGGTTAGAGTCAATTTTGAAAAGAAATGCTTTAAAATGTTTTATATTTTTTTCGGATTTGGGTACACATAAAATTACTAGGGACTTCGAAAATTTCCTTTTTTGTGCTTATATCATTTAAATATGCCAAAACAATGTACACATTGCAACTCTAGTCATATTTGACATTTAAATAAATAATACGATGGGTCAAACTTTCAATCTATTAATTTGAATTAAAAATATATAAAAACGAGTGAAAAATTTAAATTTGAGCAAACCGATTATATAACCAGTTGATGGGTTGAAATTGAGTTGTCAAAATTTTTCTATAAAATTATAAAAAATTGCAAAAACCTCATGTTGGATGTGTTTAAGACAAAATTGGAATATAGTCCATAATGGCGATAGGTCCAAATATGGACCGATCTTAACTACACTCATAGAAAAAAGTTTGTAAAAAAGTAAGTAAAACTGTTAGTACTTCAACTTAACAAATTTTTAACTAATTTTTAGTTAATTTTTTTGCTACCTCCACATTACTAACTTACAAATTTTTTTGGTATTTTTTTTTTTTGCTGAATTTAGTTACAAATTTTTAACAATAAATTTGCTAACTTTACAGTATTCAGCTGAATTTTAGTTACTAATTTTTAAAGGAAGATTTGCTAATTTTACAAATTTTTTGTAAACTAAACCACCAATTTTGGAACGCTTATATTATAAACAGAATGTTAAATGACTCATAAAAATTACTGCATATTTTTAACTCGACAAGACGCACCTTTAGATTCGATGATCAACTCCGAATCACTTTTTGATTCGATAAGCGATGTCCGTCTGTAGGTCTGTCTGTGTCCATTCTATAAGTCGCAAATATTAAGATAGTTTGATGAGACGGCATAGGAACGAAGATAATTTTTTTAACTTTTTCCCATATAAGTGTGCACCAAAAATGAGGTTATGCTTGTGCTCACGCTGAAATATTAAGACATTTTGATGAAATTTGGTTCACCTACTCATATCGATCCAGAAACAAATTCGGTTGATTTTGGTTTATAAAGGGTCTAAACAGGGACCTTTATAAAGGTCCACCAAAAATTGGCTTTTATATTTGCTTGCACGCTGCAGTTCGCAGATATATCGGCCAAGAGGAAAGGCTATTGATTTATGATAGAATCGGTAATTTTTTGTACTTAGTGCCCATATAAACTATTTTTTCCGATTTTTACTCAAAAACACCTAATATTAGGCAAAGTACAAATTGTTTATGGATTTTAACATTTTTTGCCGCATTTTTTAATCACTTGGGTTTAATAAATCTAAAAAGTAGTTCTCAAGGTGCTCAATAGATGGAGTTAGGTCCCACCTATTTTAACAGACACGACACTTCTTTCACCTTATTGAAACTTTAAATTCTTTATTATATTTTATATAAAATCTTAAGAAACAGTCTGTCCTTTAAGTTTCATCACTTTAATTTACATTTCTACACAAGTAAAATATTGCACTACAATAGCCTTGTTTTCGACTTAACTATATCTCTTAACTCATAAAAAAAACTCAAAGTGCATAGAAATGCGTCTAAGACAAAAATAACACATTACTTTTCGTATCCACGTTAACTTTTAACACGGATAATTATCAACGTTGACAACTCAACGTTTATACATTTCCACACCTAACGTAACTTATTCGCGTTACTTCCTAAAAACTTTTGCTGATAACATAACATAACCTGTTTAAAAATCTTTTATACTACAATTGGTTTAACGTAGATTTGCTTTTAATACTTAACGTTGATAGGCATGAGACAAAATACAGCTAATATTTAATATACACTAATTGGATTTAATTAAAGTACTTACAGTAGAGTGAAAAATTGCCAAGATCCAAGATGGAAAATAAATATTTATGTTTATTTATTTTAATATTTTAACATCCCAGTGTAGAAAATCATTACCAGATATGTGGTTATGTAACTACATACTTGGTAATGGTAACTAGTTACTTTTGTTATTACATTTCTTATTACCTTTATATGGCGATGTCGCGCAAAATAATAAGTTATGGTTACACACCAGCATACGAAAAATCAAAAAATATATCGTTTTTGAGCCGAAAACCACAAAATTCATTTAGTTTTTCCATACAGTTTTCATAAAAACTGAAACCAGATTCTATCTGGTTTTTGCCAAAAAACCAAGTAAAAATATTTGAAATGTGCATTTTTGATGCACCCGGTACCATTTATGATTAATTTTCGATACACACTGTTACAACCAATATATGTAGGAGTAAATCAAGTGTCAAAAATATAAATTTTTTTGGTATTTTTTTTTTGCTGAATTTACTTACAAATTTTTAACAATAAATTTGCTAACTTTACAGTATTTAGCTGAATTTTAGTTACTAATTTTTAAAGGAAGATTTGCTAATTTTACAAATTTTTTGTAAACTAAACCACCAATTTTGGAACGCTTATATTATAAACAGAATGTTAAATGACTCATAAAAATTACTGCATATTTTTAACTCGACAAAAATAATGCAAAAAGTTTTTAAATAAAGCTAAATTGAAATGGTTGAAAATTTGTCCTACCCGAGTAAAAAGTTAAAATATAATTATATATAGTTATATATTATTATATATGGAAATATATGGCCCCATATATAATTATATCTGATATTGATTATTTGCAAATTGGTTTATATGGTGCCATATAAAATTATATATAAATATATATGGTCCAATATAACTTATATATTCCTTATATAATTATATATAATCCCGGTAAAAAATGTCCATATATGAACATTTATGGTTCAACCATATATGTATGGATTCGAAAAATGAGGTAACACCTAAGTATATGTTAATATATGGACATATATGAACATATACATTTATTAAATATATGCGAATACATGCGAACTTTGCTGTTCTTTATTATAAGGTTGTACTATAGATATAAATTTATGTATGACATTCAAATTAGTCGCTACATGTTCCTTTTTTTATTCATTGCATTAAATATAATTCCATACTTACCAAATATGAGTTCCTTTTACACATATGGAAAAATGTATTCTTCCAAATATGTTCATATACAAGTCCCTTTTGCATAAATTGAATAACATATACTTCCATATTTGTCCATATATTAGTGCCATTTCAATATATAAAATAACAGATGCTTCCATATATGTCTGTATATGAAATCTTTTTCCATATATGGAATCACATATAAAATCCATATATGTTCATAAAAAATCCATATTTGTTCATATGTGTCCATTAGGGCGGGTCGATTTAATAATCGCCCATGGCTCAGTGAAAATCGTATTCTAGGGATCAAAATAAGAAACTTTGCCGAAAGAACTATACCTCTAAAACGAATTCTACTACCCCCAACTGTTGACTTTTGTCCCGTAGGGTCAAGTTTTGAAAAATCCCACTTTGACCCATTTAGAGTGCCCCAATCGAGTCCAAATGTATGACCGACCCCCACTAACTTTGGAGGGCCGATCCACCCATGCCAGTGGCACACCCCCTGGAACTCCCCTGGGGGGTTCCCCATACAAACATTTTAAAAAATCACCATTTTTGGCACTTTATTTTATTATTTTTTATTTATTTTATTTATTTTTATTATTTTATTTATTTTTTCTCTTTAGAAATTTATTTAGTCAGAACATATGTAAATGAAAAAATTAATTTAACTTAGTAATAGAAACCATACATGTCCATACATAAACCATATATGAACATGTTCGAGTGGATATGAGCATTTTTCACCGGGATTATATGCAAATTTTTTTATTCGATTTTCAATAACTGTATTGAACAAAATTGAAACTTAAGTATTGCCAACAGGATGACGAGATAATAAAACAAGATTTCTTTAAGAAGTTAAGCACAATTCACACGTCGACTATCTCTATCTACTATTACAGTATTGGGGATTTGAATTGTCAAATTTTTGTGAATTTTGTTTGAAAATGACATTTCGTATCCTCAATACAGGGAAATAAAATATATGGATGGAAAGAGATGGATAGCGTGTGAATAAAGATTTATGACCATCGGTTCCACAAATCAATAATAATAATAATTTTATATCAATAATTTTATAGTACAGCATATAAGCAAAACAGAAGTGTCAATGTATTATGTGAGCGAATTTAAAAAGTTTCATCAAGATCTGAGAGTTCATGTTCTTACTAAAACCAGAGATGGGCCAAACATTTTTATTGCTATGTAATGGTAATGAAATTTGATTTTCATTACATTTTTGTAATGCAATGAAAAAAAAGACATTTGCAAGCTTTGACATCATTTTTAAAAACAAAGTTGGCTTTATAAAACGTTTTGGAGACATTCTGTTGATTTAGTTATTCGAGTCGTAAGCACGCAACATTTTTTTATAAGCACCGAAATTTATTTGTTGTTATTGCAAAATTTTTGCCACATTTAATAAAAATTAAAAAAAATATTTTTTTTTGCAGAAAATTCTTTAAAAATATAAATTATTTAATTGGAAAAAATACAAAATCTGTGTAAAATATATAGGGGTAAATTTATATAAAATTATGTATATTTATATCTAATTATATATAATTATATAAAACTATATATACCCATTTTTCGGATATAATTATATCTAATTGTATATAAATTTATATAATTATATATAATCATATATAATTATATATAATTTGATATGGTGCCATATATAATTAAATATGACTCCATATATAATTTTATATGGCCCCATATCACTTTTTTTAATCGGGTAAATTATTATCTAAATTATTAAAATTTATCAGAAAAGTTTCTATTTATCGTAATACATTAATTTTCAAGGATCAAGGTTTATTTTGGACGAACCATTTTAATATGAAAATTGTGATTAAAAGTATCTCTGGGGAGCAAGTGGAGTTTACGGGGATGACCCTAATTTTTTTCCCCCAATATTGTAGTTTTTAAGCTTATTTAAAGAATACAATATTTTTAATCGGCCACACCTCCTTTCCTGTGGGTGGAGCTTTAGAGGTGAAAATGGAAACTCAAATAAATTCGGAAGTACATATCCGATCAGCAAACAATGAAAATGAAAAGAAGAGTCTCTGAAATACATTTTGTTATGGTTAACATCTTGATACAACCATACTAGGTAGATGTATTAGGGAGAGTTTGACAGTTCAGGGTTTTATTATGACAGTTCAGGGATTTTTTCGTATGCTTTCGCTATGTGTCAAAAGTAGCCGATTACATTTTTTGTTGTTGTTTGTTGTTCTAATGCATCTACCTAGTATGATTGTATCATGGGTTAACATATTATTGTCTATAAGTATTACCACTTTTACAAAAAATCATTCTTGGGAAATTTTCATTGGCATTGAAATATCATTGGCATTACTTTTTCTCAATGTCAATGCCAAAAAATTTCATCACCATTCAATGCCAATGAAATTTTTTTCAATTTGAATTGATGAAAACAATAGTAATGAAATGTACACATAATTGAAGAAAAAGCATTGTAATATAAAAAAAATATAAGAAATACGCGAATTTTTAATTTTTCTTAATTTATTCTTTTATTAAAACATGAAAACAAATACTTCTTTCATCAATTATAAATGGGTATTTAGGCATTGAACAATGCCAATTGAAAAAAATTTCAATTAATTGACACATTCAATAAACTGGTCCCAAGTATGTTTTTTACCTTCTTCCAGTCCACTAGTAATCTGCAAAAGTTTTGTTGATTTCAGAAAATTTTAGCAAAAATTTTGTAGATTTAACAGTTTTTTTGCTATTTTTATTTTACTATTATTTAGCAATTTTTTTTTTGCTGATTTCAGCAAGTTATATTGTTATTTGCAATTAACAAAAATTTAGCTCAAATTTTACTAAAATTCTGTAATTTTTACTATTTTTTTTTGCTATTTTTATTATACTACTATTCAGCAATTTTTTTGTTTTTTGCTAATTTTAGCAGGTTAAATTGTTATTTACAATTAACAACAATTTAGCTCAAATATTACTAAAATTCTGTAAATTTAACAGTTTTTTTTGCCGTTTTCATTTTATTAATATTTAGCAAACTGATTCTGCTAATATTAGCAGTTTTTTCTGCAGCATAATTTTTAACTAATTTTTAGTAACTTTTTCTGCTATTTTTACGGACTTATTTGTATGACTGTAGTATCAAGAGGCATTGTTCTTAGCCCCATGTGAGCCCAAATTTAAGTATGTGCGACCTGTAGCGCGGGAACAAGTCAGTTTTTGGGGGGCCTTTATATAGGCAACACTCTAAAAAATGTTTGTAAATTTACTACTATAAAATGGGTAAAATTTTGTTTAATTTTACGAAAATTCGGTAAATATAAACAAAAAATGCGTAAACTTTTTTTGTACACACTTTCATACGCAATAATACACACACAAAGTATTTTTAGACATTATGTGCTTATAAATAAACACATTGTGCCTAAAATTACTATTGTTTTGTTAAATAAAATTTTTACGCACAAAGTTGGTAAATATACTATCCAATAATAGTAATAAATACTCTGACATTTCAAATTGGAAAAAATTGAAAAAAAATTATAAATAATAAAAAGAAAAAGCGAAAACGGATTATTTTTTGTGAATTACAACATTTCCACAAACACATTAGAGTCAGGAAATAGCAACATAAGCATGAAATTGTTTTTGGTAATTACACTCACAATAACTTTACCGTAAAAGTTCAACAGTTGTTTAAAAAGTAAATCAGTAAAGTGGTTTCAATTGAATAAGTAGTTAAATTGCAAAGAAATATATTTTTTAACTTTTTCTATCAGTCAGTCAATAAACAAAATACACAAAATACGGACTTTCGGTAGAAGTTAAAATATCCAATCAAAATTGTCTGTTAAAAACAATCAGTTGTTATAATACGATTAATTATAAAATAAACGATAAATCTATTATTTTTACAGACTTTGCCAGTTAATTTATTAACAATTAAAAATAAACGACAAAATACAATTGTTTTGAACGAAAAGTGGGTAGTCCTTTTTTTAACTTATTTTCAATTATTTTAATGTACATATTCGGTTGATTTTAAGGAAAAAATATTGTGAGTGTATTATTAACGCATGTGGTACACTCTAATTAAATTCTGTTGAAATTTACCCAACTTATAGTAGGAAACTGAACTCCTACTATAAATTGGGTAAATTTACTCTATGTGCGTAATTGAAAAAAAAAATACGCACATTGTGTTTAAGTTGGTGCACAAATAATTTGTAATTTTACATTGAAAGTGCGTAAAAATTAAATGAAATTTTGAAATTAGTGTGTTAATTTACTAAATTTGTGTGTAAAAAAGCACGTTTCACGTGTAAATGTACGCATAAAATGCGTAAAAATCCACAAAAAATGCGCAAAAATCCATAGAAAGTGCGTAAAAATAAAATATAATGCGTACATTTACAACAGGTATGCTAACTTTAAGCACCACTCAAAAATTTTTTTAAATAAAATAACAAATTAATTTTTAGTACGTATTTTATTAATAATAATATCCGAGTCATTCTCTCATAATCGTTTATGTCCAAATTAGTCGTTTTGGGATCTTAAGGCATTTGTATAAAATTCATATAAAAATTTGTTATAACTATTGAATGGGTGCGATAACTCCTGCTCAACAAAATGCCTTCTTTGAAAGGGGCAGTAACCGTCAACAATAATGGGAGAAAACGCCTTAAGAGAGATATGGCCTACGCAGGAACAACTGAGTGCAAAGAAAGCATTTTGTTGAGCAGGGGTCATTGCACTCAGTTGTTCCTGCGTAGGCCATATCTCTCTTAAGGCGTTTTCTCCCGTTATTATTGACGGTTATTGCCTCCCTTTCAACGAAGGCATTTTGTTGAGCAGGAGTCATCGCACCCAGTTGTTTTACCTAGGCCGTATCTCTCTTACGGCGTTTTCTCCCGTTATTGTTGACGGTTGTTGGTTGACTGCTTCCTTTGCAAATAAGGCATTTTATTGATCAGGAGTCATTGCACCCAGTTGTTCCTGCATAGGCCGTATCTCTCTTACGACGTTTTCAATTTTGAAATGAGGTTTAGGTTACCACATGCGTTAATAATAATTACCAAAAACACTTTCATGCTATTTCCAGACTCTAATGTGTTTGTGGAAATGTTGTAATTCACAAAAAATAATCCGTTTTCGCTTTTTCTTTTTATTATTTATAATTTTTTTTAAATTTTTTCCAATTTGAAATGTCACAGTATTTATTACTATTATTGGATAGTAAATTTACCAACTTTGTGCGTAAAAATTTTATTTAACAAAACAATAGTAATTTTAGGCACAATGTGTTTATTTATAAGAACATAATGTCTAAAAATACTTTGTTTGTGTATTATTGCGATTGAAAGTGTGTACAAAAAGAGTTTACGCATTTTTTGTTTATATTTACCGAATTTTCGTAAAATTAAACAAAATTTTACCCATTTTATAGTAGTAAATTTACAAACATTTTTTAGAGTGTAGTCTAAACCGCATTTCAAAATTGAAAACGCCGTAAGAGAGACACGGCCTAAGCAGGAACTACTGGGTGCAATAACTCCTGCTCAACAAAATGCATTCTTTGCAAAGCAGGCAGTCAACCAACAACCGTCAAAAACCGTGCACTCAGTTGTTCCTGCGTAGGCCATATCTCTTTTAAGGCGTTTTCTCCATTATTGTTGACGGTTACTGCCCCCCTTTCAAAGAAGGCATTTTGCTGAGCAGGAGTCATCGCACCCATTCAATAGTTATAACAAATTTTTATATGAATTTTATACAAATGCCTTAAGATCCCAAAACGACTAATTTGGACATAAACGATTATGAGAGAATGACTCGGATATTATTATTAATAAAATACGTACTAAAAATTAATTTCCCGAGTAAAAAAGTTTTGATATAATCATATATTATTTTATGTAATTGCTTATAGTAACTTATAGTTACACATGGCCAGATATGCTTTTAAATTCAAGCAGATATACTTTTATATAGTCATATGTTAGATATTTTTTCCTCAAAGTTTTTAATATGGAGACATATGTGATTTTATATTATTACATATTGGCCTACATATATATGTATGTGCTATATATAAGTACATAAAGTAACATATTACAGATGTAATTACATATACGTTTATATATAATTTAGTATGACACTATACATAATAATATAAAACTATATCTGGAGCCATATAAGAAATATTTCATAATTTGTGTTAGATATGATTATATATTGGCGAATAAGAACCCATATATAACTTAATACCGTTCCATATCTACAATATTTCATGATTTCTTTAATATATAACAATACAACGTTCTTTATAAAATCATCTATAATTATATATCATCCCACATAAGCAATTATTTCAAAGTGATTTTATATAAAAATATATAAGGTCCATATAAAACCGTATTATATTATATGTGGTTCTATATTAACAATGATTTTGAACTAGTTTTAGATTTAGTAATTACTAGGGATTGGCGCGTGACTAGAAACGTTCGTGAGTCACGAACATCTCTGTGAATAACACGCGGTCGTGAGTAATAATTACTATACTCAAGAGATTCGTGCGTGAGCGTGAATAAGAATATATAACCCGTGCATGATTCGTGTGTGAGTTTATTTTTTGCATCATATATTTTTAGTAATTTTTACTATTTTGTAATATTTTACTATTTTTTTTTACTATTTTTCTTATATCTTGGTTGTATAACATGATCCTATTAACTTTAACATTTCAGTCTTGTTAACTTTATTTTAAAATTACTAAAAATAAAGAAAATTTTGTTCATGTTTAATGCACTGTCATGGTAAATCTGGATAAAAGTAACCCGAGTAAAAACAGTTACATATAGTCGTATAAAATGCGATTAAGTTATATCTGTATAAATATACTGTTTCATCCGAAAAATGGCCCGATGTAATTGTATCAGTTGTTTATCAGTTTTTATCTAATTGTATTAGTTTAGATCTCAACTAATAAAATTATACATTATTCAGATAAAATTATATCCAATTTTTGACCTGATACAATTTTAGCGGTTTATATCTAATGGTATCTGTTTAGATCGTGGTTGGTACAATTTTATATAAATAAAATATATTTGTATACGACATTTGCCTTATATAATTGTATCAAAGTTTTAAAGCAGGTCTAATTGCATCAGGTCAAAATTCAGATATAACTATATAAGTTTGTATAGTAATGTATCTATTTGGATCTAAACTAATACCATGCGACATAAACCAATAAAATTGTATCAGGTCAAAAATCAGATAAAATTTCATATGCTTAATATATAATCTAATCAGTTAAGATCTAAACTGATACAATTAGATAAAAAGTGATAACCAACTGACACAATTATATCGGGCCATTTTTCTCCAGCAGAGCTTTGGTTTAATCATTATATTTGGAAATTAATAACACATGCAATTACACAATTACAAGTAATTTGTAATTGAAAATTTGCAATTATACATTACATATAATTGTAATTGAAAAAATTTCAATTACAATTACATTTTTTCGGAAAAGAAATAATGACAAAAAGCACAAGTGAGGGGTCAGCCCAACATGACGTATTCTTTTTATACTTATCCACGCCTATCCAACCTATCCCAGTTAGTTTTTTCTACAAAATTTTAACAAAACACACTTTAATTCTAAATGTAATTGAAATTTGTAATTGAAATCACTTTCAATTACAATTACTTGTAATTGAAAATTTTCAATTACAGTTACATGAAATGTAATTGTGTTTTTTTTTTAATTTCAATTACATTTATTTGCAATTGTAATTGCAATCCCCCAGGTCTGATCTCCAGATATTGCATATCTTTTTTATTTAAAAAAATAATTTTTGTATATTGTTAGATGTGGTCTTATATAATATGATCAAAAGTATAAGGTCAATATTTAGATATAATTGTATTAAACTATGTCCACTTTTATAACATTTAATATAATTTTATACAAAAAGATATAATTTGATGTAATTGGATGAGGACAAAATTCGGATACAATTGTATCGAATTGCATAAAATTGTATCAAATTGTACCAAATTGTATACAATTGTATACAATTCGATACAATAAGATACAATAAGATGTTCTCATTTTTCGGATATAATTATATCTAATTACATAAAAGATTATATATAATTAAATATAACTTCATATGGCTCCATATGATTTTTTTTACTTGGGTTGTTATTTTATTTAAAAAAATTTTTGGGTGGTGCTTAAAGTTAGCACACCTGCTGTAAATGTACGTATTATATTTTATTTTTACGCACTTTCTGTGGATTTTTGCGCATTTTTTGTGGATTTTTACGCATTTTATGCGTACATTTACACGTGAAACGTGCTTTTTTACACACAAATTTAGTAAATTAACACACTAATTTCAAAATTTCATTTAATTTTTATGCACTTTCAATGTAAAATTACAAATTATTTGTGCACCAACTTAAACACAATGTGCGTATTTTTTTTTCATTTACGCACATAGAGTAAATTTACCCAATTTATAGTAGGAGTTCAGTTTCCTACTATAAGTTTGGTAAATTTCAACAGAATTTAATTAGAGTGAACTATAGGCACCAATTCTAAAAAACATCAACAGGATTTGTCCATGAGCCCATGGGAATCAGTGTACCAAATTGCATTAAAATATATTAGTAAAGACTGCGTTCGATGAAATTAGTGCACGAATAAATTCAAAAAACTTTTAAGCTAGTTGACATATACAAAAGAAAAAACATTTTATTAATCTTATTCGTGTTTACATTTAATAAAAAACGAGTAAAAAGGTTAAAGTCGGGCATGCCGACTATACAATACCCTACACCAGTCTGGTGTATTGTTTGGATCCGAAATTCGAATAAGTTAAAATGGGGCTTGTGTCAAAATTTTCTATAATGTGAGTCAGCGCACCAAATTTCATTAAAATAATATTTGCGACCTGCAGTTTGTAACCAAGCCAATTTTGGGGGGACCCTTATATGGGCACTAGTTCTAAACATGGACCGATGTTCACCAAAATCAATAGGCTGCGTTTTTGGGCTAACATAGGTCTGTGTACCAAATTTCGTCAAAATATCTTAATATTTACGACCTGCAGCGTATAAACAATATAATTTTGGTAGGACCCTTATATGGGCACTAGGTCTAAACATGGACCGATGTTCACCAAAATCAAACTTGTTCGTCCTTGGGCCAACATAGGTCTGCGTACCAAATTTCATCACAATATCTTAATATTTCCGACCTGTAGAGTGCGCACAAGATTGCATGGACAAACAGACAGACGGACGGACGGACAGACGGACATCGTTAAATCGAAATAAAAAAAAATTCTGAACCGATCGGTATACTATAAGGTGGGTCTACGACCAATATTTTTTGGTGTTACAAACATCAGCACAAACTTATAATACCCTGACCACATAGTGGTGTAGGGTTTTAATATTACACATTAGTGGTTTTTAATGAACAATTTAATTTGTTCTGAAATTCCTCCCATTAAGCTTTTAATAGTGTCTTCAGTGATTTTTTTGCTTAATGATAACTATTTTCTTGAAAATGGTTGTGTTTTTAGCAACCTGTTTTGTACCCTTCATGATCCTTTTTACCAGAACCAAATATCTTTCAATGGGTCTGAGTTTTGGGCAGTTAGGTGGATTTGCATATCTGGATTTGCATGCCATATTTCATTAAATAATCGAAGTATTTTTTCTCGCATTTCTATTTCACAGCTCATTTTAAAGCCAATAAGTATCGAATAATTTCAAAACATGACATGAAGATTTGTACATATCTAGCAAAGACATCTTGATTAAAAAAAAATAAATTTTGAATTCTAAAAAAAATTTACAAGTAATAATGTGTGCACTAGTTTCATTGAACGCAGTCTTTATCTGAGACCTGTAGCGTGAGAAAAAATCAATTTTGAGAGCGACCTTTAATAAGTTTTGTCCTTGAGCCGATATAAGTAGATGCACTCACTGACTTTCATTAAAATATCTTCGGATTTTTGACCTGTAGCGTGCGAAAAGCTAATTTTGGGGAGACATTTGCATGGGTACTATATGCAAATAAGGACCGATTGCAATCAAAATCCCCAATATGATGGACGAATAAAAGCTGACGTGTTGTGTGCTGTTTTATCTCTATTCAATAAAGCTCTCAGCAAAAAAATTAGAAGTAATGCTTTACAGACTAATTCTTTCACTGCTTTACAAGTATCCTTTAGTGTATTTTTACTGCTTTTTAAGAAAAAATTCTGAACTACTTCAGTTGTATGCATTGGAAAGAACCGATACTGCTGTAAATTTAACAATTTTTCAGTAGAAGACTATGCTTGTGCGTCAGTCGCTATGTGTTGTTGTATTTGTTTTAATTTATTTTTGCATTATCTTATTTTGAATGTAGAGAAAAAAGTCATGCATAAAAAAGTGGATGTTCTCTGTTTGCGGGGAACTTATTAATAAGGGTCAAGACGAAATTACGATTTAATAAAAATTTATATATCTAATAATATTCCTCGGATCGGTGTACTTTTAAACAAAGTCATTACTGGTAACGTGTTATTTTATTCCCTACATGTAACCAATGAAATATGTACTAATGTATAATAACTTACTTCACTCTATAAAAGTATGTACTTATTTTAGCTAACTAGTGAATTTAATATTACAAGTAACAACTTATTTCGGTGCTTCCTTCGTAACCACTTATTTTAGCCTATACTGGTACGATTTAGGCAACCATTTACCCCCAATAACAACCCCATGTTAAAATAATGTGTTATGCGACCAAAGTGTAAGTACCCAGGTAGAAATTGCCGACGTTACAACAAAAGTTGTACCGGGAGAGCACTGTTGCTTACGAAATGCCGGTACTACTTAAAACGTGCTTTGCCAGTACTGTTTTCTGAAAATTAACGAGCTTTTTTTAATTTATTAAAATTAACAATTTTATAAATTTTACGTATTTTTACATCTATTACAAAATTATTTATGTAATAGAGACATCGCCATTCTTTTCTTGTGAAGTTTCGAAAGTATACATTTGAAGAAATTCCAACAAGTCTCAAGACATTGACAAAAAAAAAAAAATAAATCTGTGATGTACACTAAGAGGACAGTAAAGTTCTAGCAAACTACTAAATTTGTTATTAAATGTACTAGAATAATACCAAAAAAATACAATCCCAAGCTTGCGCCAACGTTGGGAAATAACTACGGCCAAGCGTTTATTGGTGTTATCATTTCGACAACATGGCAGTACAGTGAAAGTTAAAAATCCGACGCATTGCCAGTACATGCACTACCGCCTCCAATACCGGGCCAACATTGTGCCGTTTGTATTTTTCTACCTGGGTAGTTACAATTTGTGGTTTCTTATTACATTTCCCTTTACCTGGTAATAGAAGGTTTTGCTGGGCATATTAGAATTTGGACTTGAGATAAAACAATGTAAACCCCATGTTAAAATAATGTGTTATGCGACCAAAGTGTAAGTAGTTACAATTTTTGGTTTCTTATTACATTTCCCTTTACCTGGTAATAGAAGGTTTTGCTGGGCATATTAGAATTTGCACTTGAGATAGAACAATATTCTAACTAAATATATGAAAATATAGAAAGTCCGAAAAAACAATTTTTGTATTTTTTAATGCAAAAATTTAAATAAATGTTGAATTCTAAACAACTTCAAAAAATCACTTCTTTCATTGTTTTCAAAGTCTCCGTTGGTACACTCAACCAAAAAAGTATGGAATGGCTACTGAAATCTCCTTGCCAAGTCATACCTGATTCCTGGGTTAATATACGGATGTGAAGTATTTGCAAGTTGTGATGATACTAGCAAACGTAAGTTAAATGTTTTATACAATAATGTTCTTCGATACGTTTATGGATTGCGAAAGTTTGATCATATTTCTGAAGTTGCCAATAACTTATATGGTGTATCTTTTGAAAATCTCCTTAAGATACGAGTACTTGTATGTCTACATAAAATAATATATACTGAAATACCACAATATCTTTACGACAAAATAAGATTTGCCAGATCACGAAGAGGAAGGAAAATTATTGTCCCTTTACACCACTATCTTGTATCTGAATGGAATTTCTTTGTATATGCAGTACGTCTTTGGAATTTACTTCCACATACCCAACAACTCAATAGCAACGCAAATAGTTTTAAAAAATTCCTATTTGCATTTTTTGCCTAAACGTACACATATTATTTCGTTTAAATATGTTAACTTTTATTTTTCATTAAACTCAATGTTTGTATTAGTATGTACTTAATAATTTTGTAAACTGTCCTTTAAGAATATTGGATTCCTGTACTATAATTATAAGATTCACTCTTGTTGTACAGGAAATGGAAAATAAATAAATAAATAAAAATAAAAAAAAAATAAAAAAATTTAACTGTTTTGAGCCCAGCGGTATTTTTTGCTAATTTTAGCAACACATGTCTGCTGATCTGTAGTACAAAATTAGTAGAAAAAATTAGTAGTCGCTACTAAATTTTAGCGAAATTGTTTTAAACAGCAAGTCAAAATCGATTTGCTAAAATCGGTTAAAAAACTTACTAAATATCAATAATTTTAGTACAATGAAATTAGTATAAATAATTAGTTGCAACTACTAAATTTCAGTAAATTGTTATAAACTGTAATTTAAAATCAAACTGCTGAAAATAGCAAAAAAGTATACTAAAATTAAAAAAACTGTAAAATCTAAAAAAAAAATTTATAAAAAAAAACTTTTCCTCTTTCGATTGTAACCAGCGCATAATTACTTCCTCGTACTTGAAATTTGAAGTCAAAATTGCAAATGGTTCTCCAGTTATTACCTTTTTATGAATTGGAGGTACCATGCGCGGTTCCAGCAATTAATATAAGGGGAAAAATCATACGCCACAGTAGACAAATACATTGAGTTGGCCACTGAGGCGTATGATTTTTCCCCTTATATTAATTGCTGGAACCGCGCATGGGAGGTACAATAAAATTTTCTGAGTGTTATTTCCAAACTAAAAATATATCAATAGTAACAAATATAAACTAAACAAGAATTTTAAAAAATCAAAGAAAAATTTTTTAAAATTAGTATATTTTTCTGCTAAATTTAGCACTTGGTTTTGAAAAATTGGTAAAATGTTTTGCTGAAATCAGCAGCGGGAATTAGTAAAAAAATCCGTAATTTGTAATAAGAGAATAGCAAAAATGATTACTAAAAAAAAATGTGCTAAAAATCAGTATAAAAATAGTAAATTTCGATTGGAAACTGCTTACAAAGTTTTTTACTAACATTTTTAGCTGAGTGTATTTTTTACAGCTTTTTTAGAATTACTTCTGAGAAACATCCAAAAAATCACTTCTTTATACTTCTAACTCAAAAAACTTGTAGCGAAATCTTACTTTAGGTAATTTATTTGCTGAAAATTTAAATATAGAAACTGTGTAGAGTTGTTTTTCTTTTTGATCATTTCGGTTGTCTGTACTACGTTCAGATAAGCTGCGACATCTACATCTTGTATATCTGGTTGTCGTCCACGCTATAAATGCTATTATCAGCACAAATTTTGTAGCAAAATAAATTAGTAAAACATTAGTTTAAAATTAGTTTAGTGCTAAAAAAATAAAACTTTAGCTGAAAACGAAATTTCAGAAAAAAATTGCTGAAAACTAGTACACTTGATATACAAGACGTTTTACTAATTTTTCTACTAACTTATTTTTTTTAGTGTAAAAGTGATCCTAAAAAGTGACTTTGGTATCATTTGGCATTTCTAAACAGATGTTCGCGGACTCGATTCCTGGAGGGACCACTATTTTTCAAAATTTTTTTTTAATATTATATTTAATTTAAATTAAATTTTTTTTAATTTTTAAAATTTATAAAATAAAAATTATTAAAAATTTCTCTTTATGCGCTTATGAAAATGGTACTGAAAACAATATTTAATTGCAATCTACCTTTAGCACTTACTTAAAAAGTACTTTTGTTGAAGAGAATAAAGCACAATATCTCGCAATGAGAAAGTGGTATTTTTATGCCAGTCAACTTTCATATCAAAGAATAGCTCAGCGGTAGAGAGCTAGACTAGCAACCGTGAGGTCGCAAGTTCGATACCCCATGGCGGTAATTAAAAAACTTTTGTAAAATAAAAAACATAATTTTTTTTGCGAAGAATTTCTTTTTAACTTTTAATTTGTGGAAAAGAACTTCCTTTGCACTTGTTCAAAAGGTAAAGTTTGTTTTCAATTGAAGAATCATTTAAAATATATGGAAACATATTTTTTAACTTTTTGTATCAGACAATAAAAAACAAACTACAAAAAAATACGTATCGTCTGTAGGAGTTGTTATTTTCAGTCAAATGTTCTATTTTTAGTTTTCTATTTTTATAAAGGGTAATTTAAATAATTTCGCTGTTTTCTGTTTTAAAACAAAAAACAAATATTTTGTTTTAAAATAGAATATCAAAATATTTTGTTTATATACAAAATTATTTCAATTCAAATTACAAGAAATTCTCCACTCATACACACACCTGTGTATCTGTAGTGTTTCGAAAATTCAAATAAAAAACTTTAAAATATGAAAAAAAAAACAAACCACAAATTTTTTTTTTCTAACGTTTTTTCAATTAAATATTGAGGATTGTTTCAATAGACTTTTTGATTGTTTATATTTCTTTAACTCTTTCACTACCGACTTTTTGTTTGCGAATGTATCGTTATTTTGACTTCAGATTCTTGTTAAGAGTCCTCAAATTAGAAAAAAATGTGTAACATATTTTGCCCCCTCCCCCTCCTACCCACCAAAAATGACGTTCGAAAATCGATTTTTTGGAACTTCTGAGCCCCGTTTTACCCCTTAAACATTCGAGTAGCCAAAAATCCTTTAGTTTCTAATCTTTTAGTTTCTTCTCGTCATAAAACCAAGCTGTGTGCCAAATTTCAAGTATATATCTTCATTAGTTTAGGAGAAACACCAAAATCCCCTTTTCATGGAGATTACGGTATATTTAAAAAATTAGACTTCATTAACAAGTATCGCAATGTTTGAAAATAAATATCAAAATGATTTGAATATAACGAAAAATTAGTAGTCCTGCCTCTAATATTGTTTTCAATTAATTTAATATGTAATTTAGGTTGTTTTTAACGATATAATATTGTGAGTGTATAAGCGTTGGACTCTCAGTTAGACCTCAAGTTTTTCCCCATTCAGAATGTTGTAAAATAAAAACCAGAAGGAAGTAAGCCAAAGTTGGACCCGTATCTTTTTTCCCAGAATGAGCACTATCGAATTCATGAATACATTCAGTGCAAGGAATCGCTTAAAAACGCTTCGATTTGGAATATCATCTAAGCTCAAAAGATTTAAGCTCAGATGTAACATTTGAATAGCTGAGATGCAAAACTAGTTCGTTACAAGAATTAAAAAACGAGATGGCTATTGATTCTGACAGTTTTTTGGCGCTTTGTGAGAAGATTTTCGAGTTTTCAACTGTTGAAAGAAAAAAGAATTCAACTAATTTGGCTAATTTAATTAGCCGCAACAAGTTTTTTGCTTCTTCCCAAAATTTAGTTAATGTGTAACGAACGAGTTTTGCATCTCAGTTACTTATTTCTATGGCGAATAGATGAAATCATGCACCGCTTTTAATCATTCTCAAGCCCATATGACACTTGCTAGTTTCTAGATTCTAGTTTTTTGCACCATCAATGCAAATCATATGAAGGGTACTGCATTACCAACATCAATTTGGCAGTTTGATAGTTTTTCGATATAGTTCTTCTCTTCACACACATTATTTCTCACATAGGAAATTCGTGCTCTCTTCTATTTTGGATTATTAATACTGAAACTAGCAAGTGTCATACGGGCTTCAATAGGGTTCGTCTTCCGTGTACCACAAACCACCGGTATGTATGCTATTATTTTTGGTAGTTACAAACATCAGCATAAACGCAGTTTGTTATATCACAGAGTTTTGCAGGATATCATTATTTCATGTAATTTAAAATAAATGAAAAATCATTTGAAAACCGGTCTACTAACTTTTCATTTAAATCAAAAGAACTTTTCATTTATTTTTTAATGTTAATAAATTAATTACAAAATCCTTAAAAAAATAATGATTTTTCATTTATTTCGTTTTTTTAAATTTAAAAAAATTAACTACAAAATCCGCAAGAATAAATGATATTTAGTTTATTTCGTTTTTTGAACTGACCTAGAAATCTAAAAAGGTTTCTTTTTTAACAAAACATTTTAAATGAAAATATTAACTGTAACAGAAAATCCGTATTTATATGTAGTTTATTTTTTAAATAAATGACAAATAGAGTTGAAAAATATATTTATTTTTTTTTTAAAGTTACTGTAATAATAATTTCAGTGCACATGCAAGTAAATTGTTGCAAGTTGAGAATACGTTTTATCTGCGAAAATTTCGAAAATTACCGAAAAAACATGAAAATTTTACAAGTGTCTACACTACTTGCTGCAAGATCATTTTTAAAATATCGTCAAAGACAAAGGTTAGACACTAAATAGGACTCCAGTATTGCCAAGCATTTAATATTCTAACAAAGCTAGAAAAAAATTTGTTCTTAACATTTTTTTTTTTCGAAAACTTATAAAATTGATATTTAAAATTATCCTGAAGATATGTCGTTGTGTTCGTTTTAATTTAATTTTTTTATAAATAAACACAAAATCAATTGCATTACAACTCCTACTTTGCCAAATACTAGTAAATTAATAGAAAACATTACTGGCAACATTGTTTTCTTTATTCAGTCATTTCACTTGCCGCAAGTGTTAAAAATTCACTGCCTCCAAAATTTACTTTCAAGTTGAGTCGCAAGTCGCATAAGTGTGATTGTGTTAGTGAAAAAGTGTGAGTGTATTGAGTTTTTCGAACTTGCACTTGCATGTGGAAACGGGGAGTTAATTGAATCAATTTCATTTCATGTAGAGGAAAATTTTTTTTAATCTGGCCCACATGCGTATGGCTCTTAATCGAATAAAAGTTTGCACTTAACCCATATTCTCCTAAATTAAGAAATAATTGCGCCACTTGTTTGAAACTTTGCTACTGAGGGCCCTAGGAACACGAAACTGAAGTCGAAATTATTTTGTCTTATATCGATCCGTAGTTGTTGCCTGTCGTCATATGACGACGCTAGGAGAATATGTGTACAATTGTTACAAAAAAATCAAAAAATTAAAAAAAAAAAACAGAAATATTTATTAAAAACTATATTTTTCCATTAAAGGTATAGAAAATTTGCATTATTTCCCAAAATAAATACAAATACACTTTAATTTCTTAAATAAACTAACGTTATTTCATAGCGAGAGAAAATAAAAATTATAACTCTCGCAAGTGGCATATACAAAAAGAAGATCCAGCATCGCATTTGGAACATTCTGCCCGACTTGTCGATTTGATATCGAGGCCCCGACATTGTCTTTTCTTATCGTTGTGGCTTCTTTTTAGGAAGTGTTCTATTCGACCATAACGTAAAGTATCTACTACAGGAAGTTTATTTTCCTGTCGATCTTGGTAGATTCCATACAAAGGCAAGGTACGAAGCTCCAAACCTTGTCAAAGACAGCCTAAAATGACTATATTAAAAAAAAAACAAATAAAAATGTTGTACATTTTGTACAAATATTCTCCTAGCGTCGTCATATGACGACACCCAAATTCATTAAATTATAACATTTTTCCAAATTGCGATGAGGTACTTGTAGTTTTACCAATATGGAGCAAATTTAGTTGAATTTTAGAAAAACCAAACTAGAAAAATATATTAATGTAATAAATTCCGATTTTTTCCTTCTTTATTGGAAGAAATCATAATTTTTGCAATTTTGGAATTTTTGTGATTTTTGGTCATTCACTGTGTCCAGAAACAATAACCAAGTGTATAAAATAAAAACAGAATGAATATTTGAAATTTTTTGTTTACAAAACTCTTAACAGAAGTCCTTCCATGTTTAAAGTAACGGTATTATACACATTTAAAAAAAGGCCTTTTCATGTGGTGATATGACGACGCTAGAATAATATGGGTTAACATTATTCTCAATAATAACTTTCATATTTGTTAATTTTTTATAAAATTATTTTATATTTATATCCTTCTTGAATATTTGGAATTACTTTCATGGACCATATTGAATTTCAAATGTCACTACATATTTTTTTATTGAGTTGACATTAAAATATGACAAAAAAAAAATTATAATTGAAATGTAGGAAATAACCGTTAATCCAATAAACATGAATTATTGAAAAATCACCATTGTGACATAACAAATTTCAAATACTAGTTTTAAAAGCAAAAAAAAAAGGATTTATTGAACAAAACGAATATACTAGAAACACAAAAACTCATAGACTCGAATTTCTTTCCTAGTTACACTTTAAACTTATGCCACATAAAAATACCAAGTATGAAATAGTTAAAATCTCATACCGCACAGCTGAAAATCAAATCGCGCTAAGAGTTAAGAGAAAAGTAAGTAATGAAATAACTAAAACTGGTTCCATAAACAAAAACTACTTCCGTCAAATTTTATTTATCTGCCGCTTCCGATTTTGGGCTACATCAATGGCTTACAGGAGCAAGTCAAGAGGTTTCCGTTACAAGACACAACGGTGGTTAAAAAAAATCGCTTAATTCGTTATTAAACGCAGGAAACCTGTTAATTTTATATATTTTAATTAGAGGCACTATGCTATGAATATGTGAGTTTGGAGTTCGTATACTTTAATAAATCACCTTGGGTCCAGAATTTATTTTATTTATTTTTCTGAATGACGTAGTGTAAAAATATTGATTCGAAGTACATGATTTAATTGGAAAGAGCAGTTTTATCAAATTTGCCAAATAATTTTCTATTTTTCTATTATCAGAATTATTATTTTTTGACGAGAAGTTTTTAAAGTCACTGATGTTGAAGTTTCAAAGAAAACTTTTAAATTCGCATTTTTTTTAATTACAATTTCCATTGTAATTCTATATGGGAATAGTTAACTAAGTCAACCAACTTGTTGGTGATTTCTTTGTTTAATTGTAATGGAAATGAAATTATTGGCATTATTACTTTTTGGATTTAAATGTTTGGTTGCTTTCTCTTTCACTCCATTTTTTTCTCCTTCAAATATCGGTAGAATCAGAAAAAAATAGGTTCGATAAATGTTACTAAAATTCAGGCTCGCTTCATTCTATTTCGTTCTATCTATTTTGGGTTACAATTTTACCCGTTTCGGTTCCATTCCAGTTTGTTCCCCTTGTTTAGTGTTCCAATTATAATCATTCCAATTCCAATTTTGATCAATATTTAGACTTTCCATTTCCACAACCGTTGTTGTTTTCCATTGTCATTCTCCCTCCGAGAGGGCTCAAGTGCACTATGGTTACCAGACGCGAAATAAATTCAGAGGCAGATTTTTTTCAGAGTTCAAGGGTTAAACTTCAAAAATATGTTTTTTACAACGATATCACGTTAGCAATTAAACTGTGAATTCCTTCAATATTATAGAAAATACAGTGGGTGTGAAATACCTGTTGAAGATATTAATAAATATTAATGTTCGTCGATTTCACAAATTTCCGGTTGCAGAAGTCGTATTAATGTTTCAGAATATTTTAGGTTGCTACTATTTCATCATTTAAAATTTTTCTTGATTTGTAGTTTATCTAAAATTTTCTTGAATTCTGGCTCATAGTGCGCTTTTTTATGTTGCTTTAAACATGAGGCAAATGTAATACATTTTTATCTTCTGCTATTTGGAAATACTTTCAAAAAGTTTGTTTTTTTTTTACTTTTTAGTTGAAAGTGCAACAATTGCAAAAAGATTGCCTTTATGTGCATTACGTGTAGATTTTAAATACCCAGTGAAGTTTAAGTTCAAGTTGTGTGAAAAAGTGTGTTGCATAATAAACCTGATTTATTTTCAATAAACAAAATGCATTTTTCGGTTGTTGCCAATTTCGATGGCGCAACATATTTTTTTTAAGGCCGTATAGCTTTTTCTTTTATTTCTTCAATCTACAAGGAAGTTTAATTTTTGGCGGATTTATATTACAAAATAATAAAATGTAATTTATTAAAAATATTTTTCACTCCTATTTATACATAATATTTTCATTGTGTTTAGGTTTATTGACTCAATTTAATAATACAAAATTAATACAAAAACTTATGTCATTGTTAAATGTTTCGATATGTTTGATGTTTTTTTTTTTGTTTTGTTATATTTAACAAAGTCACACTCTACAAATTTTATCATGTAAATCGACATAGTTATTTACAGTATGTCCATAAAGTGCATGAACAAATTTATACCACAAAATTTTAAAGATTCTCTTATGATTTAATTATAAGAGTTAAAGCAAAACAGGTTAGCTGTGAAATAAATTCAACTTGCTACAAATGTATCAGAAATGTTTTAAACAGTTTGAATTTTGAATACTTTATGGTATTTAAATTGACGCCATTTATAGAAAAAAATAATTTTTAAAATCAATGACACTTAAATAAATTTAAAAATTTGCTTATCAATTTTGAGTACATACTTTATGCAGAAAAGTTCAACATAAATTGAACTTTACAAGTACATTTTTTATTAACAAATTAAACCGTAGCATTTTCTATTCAATACATGGAAACAGTGCGGTTCACAATTAATTACACTGGGCTACTTCAAAAACCTGACAAATAGGGCATCCTATTCCCAGGAACATTTTCTGTTCCAAAGAATCGGTTGCACAATAGCTCCTTTTCCTTTACAACCCCTTCACTGACAATTCAAACACCGATGATTTTTGTTTGAAATTGTCCCAATAGCAACAGCTTCTGTAGATCCAAAGTGGAACCGGTTGCCCTAGAATCATTTCTGAAACTAGTTCTAGAACTGATTCCCCGTCAGTCATACCACCTAAAAAATGTTTGTAAATTTACTACTATAAAATGGTTAAAGTTTTGTTTAATTTTACGAAAATTCGGTAAATATAAAAAAAAAAAATGCTTAAATTTTTTTGTACACACTTCCATACGCAATAATACGCACACAATGTATGTTTAGACACTATGTGTTTACAAATAAACACATTGTGCCTAAAATTACTAGGGGTTTTCACACCGTTTACGAGTAGAATACGAGTTTATATCAAAACCCCTACTATTCTTTTATTAAATAAAATTTTTACGCACAAAGTTTGTAAATATACTAGCTTATAATAGTAATAAATACTCTGACATTTTAAATTGGAAGAAATTGAAACAATTTTTAAATAATAATAAAAAAAAAAGTTAAACGGATTATTTTTTGTGAATAACTCTATTTCTACAAAAACATTATTATTTGGAAAAAGCAATATAAGAATGAAATTGTTTTTGGTTTGCAAGCAGCAGAATTCAACCAAAAGTAAGGAAACTGCTGCTTGAACGCCATAAAAAGAAGTAGTTTTTGCATCAAATCATTACTGGCGATGTAAAATATATCCATTACGACCACCCGAAGCGAAGGAAATCAGCCAAATCAACGCCAAAGCCGAAAATCCATGGTGCCAAGGTAATGGTCTGTATTTGGGGTCCCATCTATTATGAGCTACTGAAATCGACCAAGACGATTACAGGGGACCTGTACCAATACAGCTGATTCGTTTGAAGCGAGCATTGGCTGAAAAACGCCCCGGAATATGCGACCAGGCATGAAGCCACAATATTTCATCATAACATGTTGCAACAACTAAAAATTATTTAGAAAAAAATGATTGAGAAGTTTTGCCTCACCCGCCTTGTAGTCTAGACCTTGCCCCTTGCAACTACAATTTGTTTCGATCAATGCAGAACGCTCTCACTGGAATACGCTTCACTTCAGAACAGGGTATCCGAAATTGACTTGATTCGTTCTTGGCCTTAAAAAATTAGCAGATTTTTAGCGCGGAATCCATATGTTGCCAGAAATATGAGAAAAGGTCATAGCTAATGATGGCCAATATTTTAACTAAATTTATATTGTACCATCTATTCTATTGGGAAACAAATAGATGTCCAAAATTTGCAAAAAGTCCCGAATTTTTAAGTTATACACGAGAATGACACGGATAATATTATAAATTAAATACGTATTTAAAATTAATTTTTTTTATTTATCTGTGGTTAATATACGCATTTTTGAGAGATTTTTACGCTCTTTCTGTGGATTTTTGCGCACTTTTTTGTGGATTTTTGCCCATTTTTGAGGATTTTTATGCGTTCATTTATATATAAAACATGCTTTTTTCCGCACAAGTTTAGTAAATAAACACTCTAATTTTAAAATTTCATTTAATTTTTACGCACTTTCAATGTAAAATTACACATTATATGCGCACCAACTTAAACATAATGTGCGTTTTTTTTTCAATTGCACACATAGTGTAAATTTACCCAATTTATAGTACGAGTACAGTTTCCTACTATAAGTTGGGTAAATTTCAACAGAATTTAATTTGAGTGTAGATTTAACGATGTCCGTCCGTCCCTCTGTCTGTCTATGCATTTTTGTGCGCACTTTACAGGACGCAAATATTAAGATATTTTGATAAAATTTGGTACACCGACTTACGTCGGCCCAAGGACGAATCGGTCTATGTTTAGACCTAGTGCCCATATAAAGGCCCCCTCCTAAATTGGCTTGTTTACATACTGCAGGTAGCAAATCCGAATATATTTCGCTGACTCACATGGTCCCAAGGACAAAGCCTATTGATTCTTGATAGGATCACTTCATATTTGGACCAATCGCCCATATGGTCTATATTTCCGATTTTATCACTTTATAGAAAATTTTGACACAAGTTCAGTTTAACCCATTCGAATTTCGGATTCAAACATTAGTTGGCTTTTAATCAGACTGGTACTATATAGTCGGCACGTCCGACTTTAACTTTTTAACTCGTTTTATATAAATCTGTATTGTGCAGTATTTCACATTATATTTCGGAAATCAGCGATTAAAATTCAGAATAAAAAGTTATATCTCAGAATTTTGTATTTAAATTTCTGCACTGTATGTGGAAAATAATTCAAAAATTCTGAAACTAATTGAAAATTCTAAAATTTAGATTAAAATGATATAAGAATTGTGAATATAAAATTATTGTAAACAAAAAGCGCAAACAACGTATCGACGGAATTAAATACTTAGTTCTTTAATTTTTTTTAACTATTTCGTTCATTAGAAATAAGTAAACAGGAGTATTTAACAAAACGTCTAAAACAGCTATATTTTATAGTAATTATGCATAATAATTAGAAAACTTTATAGTTTTATAAGTCAATTATATATTTTAAAAGTGATTATGCAAATGACCCTATATTTATACCCTACACCACTATGTGGTCAGGGTATTATAAGTTTGTGCTGATGTTTGTAACACCAAAAAATATTGGTCGTAGACCCACCTTATAGTATACCGATCGGTTCAGAATTTTTTTTTATTTCGATTTAACGATGTCCGTCTGTCCGTCCGTCCGTCTATCTGTCTGTCCATGCAATCTTGTGCGCACTCTACAGGTCGCAAATATTAAGCTATTTTGATGAAATTTGGTACGCAGACCTATGTTGGCCCAAGGACGAACAAGTTTGATTTTGGTGAACATCGGTCCATGTTTAGACCTAGTGCCCATATAAGGGTCCTACCAAAATTATACTGTTTATACGCTGCAGGTCGTAAATATTAAGATATTTTGATGAAATTTGGTACACAGACCTATATTGGCCCAATAACGCAGCCTATTGATTTTGGTGAACATCGGTCCATGTTTAGACCTAGTGCCCATATAAGGGTCCTACCAAAATTATACTCTTTATACGCTGCAGGTCGTAAATATTAAGACATTTTGATGAAATTTGGTACACAGACCTATATTGGCCCAATAACGCAGCCTATTGATTTTGGTGAACATCGGTCCATGGTTAGACCTAGTGCCCATATAAGGGTCCTACCAAAATTATACTGTTTATACGCTGCAGGTCGTAAATATTAAGATATTTTGATGAAATTTGGTACACAGACCTATATTGGCCCAATAACGCAGCCTATTGATTTTGGTGAACATCGGTCCATGTTTAGACCTAGTGCCCATATAAGGGTCCTACCAAAATTATACTGTTTATACGCTGCAGGTCGCAAATATTAAGATATTTTGATGAAATTTGGTACATAGACCTATGTTGACCCAATGACGAAGCCTATTGATTTTGGTGAACATCGGTCCATGTTTAGAACTAGTGCCCATATAAGGGTCCCCCCAAAATTGGCTTGGTTACAAATATTAAGATATTTTGATGAAATTTGGTACATAGACCTTTGTTGGCCCAAGGACGAAGCCTATTGATTTTGGTGAACATCGGTCCATGTTTAGAACTAGTGCCTATATAAGGGTCCCCCCAAAATTGGCTTGGTTAAAAACTGCAGGTCGCAAATATTAAGATATTTTAATGAAATTTGGTGCGCTGACTCACATTATAGAAAATTTTGACACAAGCCCCATTTTAACCCATTCGAATTTCGGATCCAAACAATACACCAGAGTGGTGTAGGGTATTGTATAGTCGGCATGCCCGACTTTAACCTTTTTACTCGTTTTTACATAAATTTTAAGTTTTTACACATATTTTTAAATAAAAAATTCACAAAATGACAAGGAATCATGCAACCCGAAACAATTTGGAATCTCGAGAAATCTCTATCCGTCCCGGGATCCCGCTTTTTTAATGTTGAAATCCCGGATCCCGGGATTTAAAAAAAAACAATCCCGATTTGCATCCCTAATTTGAACCTCAGATCTCGAAAAACGCGAATTTTCTAACAGTGATTTATTTTTAACAAATTTTTTAAAATAATGCATCAGATGCTTTTTCGAATTATTTTGGATTTTTTATATGTTAATTTAAAATGCAACAATGAAAATTAAATAATTTTTTTAAGTAGTTGTGGCATAAAAAATTTTTATTCAAAAATACCAATTAAAGTTATAAAACTATTTAATAATATTTTAGTGTCTATTTTAATAAAAAGATTTAGACGATTTGCCTAAAAATGTGTGTGAAAAATACTCAGATTTAAACTTTTTTATAAAAATAGACGAATACTTCTGTATAAACCGCAAATTAATATTTAATTAATGTATTTCTAAGCGTTGTTTTAAGACTTCTATTTAAACTGTTAAACGAACCGAACATATTAAGTAGATTTTCTCATGAAAAGATGAACTTTGTCGTAAGTTATTTTAATAGAAATCGAGTTTTTCAAGTACAACATACGTCGGATATATTCATTTTCTAACGAGCGGGAATTCCCGGGATCGCGGGAAATTCTAAAAAAATCCCGCTGACGCGGGAAATGAAAAGGTCCGGGAAAAGAAAAAACCTAGTTAAGATGTATTAATATTGATGCAGCGGTATATTCTATAGTATCGTATCGTTAAAAGTGTCATAAGGTTAATTTAAAAACCTTATGACACGTTAGTTATTTATAAATTTCAAAACTGATTATTCATATGATCCTAAATTCTTTAAAAGTGTGTAAAAATGTTTACTAAAATATAAAATTTTCTGGTAAGATTTTTAAGATAGATATCCTTACATTTTCAACCACTAGCCGGCCAAAACATTTGAAGTCAGGCTTTAAAAACCCCTTCTTCGATTGCTTCTAAAGTATCCTTAGTGTATTTTAACTGCTTTTTTAGAAGCAGTTCTGAGTACTCTCCAAAACGACGACTAATTTCTTTACTTACAAAGTACACGTTAGTACATTTTTACAGCTTTTTTGGAAGTAATTCTGAAAATCATCCAAAAAATAACTTAATTATTGCTGCTAAAGCATTATTGCCCTAAAAGTATTCCTAAAAAGTTATTTGGATACACTTTATTTCCATTTTTTAAATTACGTTTTATATGAATGAGGGGTATGTATAGTTGATCTTTTATTTGGTAAATGAATGCCTTTTAGTTTAACCCTAGATCGTAAATTAATATCACTTTCAGTTTTAAATTACTTTTCAAATTAAAGAAAGATGATACAATTTTTACAAGTAAATTACAAATTTTTATATATATATTATGTCGTATTAAAAAAATATAATTTCGTTTTAGATAAAATTATATATTATCCCATTCAGAGTCACACTAGAAAATTTGTCAATTGGCTTTTGGCAATATTTTTATATTACATCAAATGCTGGACAAATTTTCTACCTTATTTTGTATATAATCATATCTAGCGACTTATGACAAAACAATTTAAGTAGACTTAAGAATATTTTCCTAAATTTTTGTCAACAAAATAACTTTTGAATTCGCATATTTCTGTGTAAAACATATGTAACCTCTAAAATAAGCTTTTTTCGAAACTTTATTAATTTGGTTTTGATCATTTGCAGCATTAGGAGTTTTCACGATAAGGATATTTTCCGTGCATGTTTTTAAATAGAAATATTTATTTTCTATATTTGTGCAAACAGTGTTGTAAGGAAAAGTGAATTCTTAAATCGTTTTGACGAAACAAATTAATTCTACTTAAGATTTTACTTTTCTTTAAAATTTAAAATTCCTTTTCTAATACCCCATTCACATGAACATGAAGGTTTCAGTTATCTTGAAGATTATTGCATTATCTCATGTATTATGTCGAGATTATCAATACAAATTTTATATTAATAATCACCTCAATTTGACAAGATAATTTATGATCCCCGTCAATTAAAAGTCAGGGTTTGAGACTGGTTTTTTGACTACTCTGTATCACTTAATACTTGTTTAACTGAGTACTAGATACTACTCAATACTCCATTATTAATTTTTCTTTTCTAAACGAGTTGTGTTCACACATATTTGTATTATCATGGCAAAATTATGCATATATTTGGAAAAGAACAACTACGAATGTACTGAGGGGTTTCGTTTGTGTATTGAGTACTCGAAAAAAGCACACGGTATTGAGTAATCAGTACCCAAATACTTAATCATTTTATAACTCTATAACATAAGAAATGTAAACAAAACAAATAGAAGGAAATAAATTTTATTGTTGAAGCACCGTAAGTTGTTTGAGTTTTACGTGAAAAAACTGTCCATATAAAACAAATAATTTTTCACGACAATGAGTTTCACGTGAAAATTGTGTACACTTTGTTTTCACGCAAATTTAATATACAAGACTATTATTTTTCTTGGGAAAAAGTGACATTTTGTGTTTATTGTGATTGTGTCTGTGTTATAAAATTAAAAATTTGTTAATTTTTATAAATTAAATTAAAATTTGACGCCTTTATTTTTCGATCGAAATTTTTCCACGTGA
This sequence comes from Leucophora obtusa, assembly GCA_949987735.1. Lineage (NCBI taxonomy): Eukaryota > Metazoa > Arthropoda > Insecta > Diptera > Anthomyiidae > Leucophora > Leucophora obtusa. The sequence continues at coordinate 203,199,736 of OX465295.1, read as the reverse complement.
AAACAACTTACGGTGCTTTAATAAAAATCGACAAAAACAAAAAGAATGTGCTTTTTAATGAAATTAATTATATTTTTCACTGATAGTTCAGTTAAATGTAGCTGCATTATGCTTCCGGGTAAGAATCCTATGGAAACAGATCTTCAATTGCTGCGGTCTTCCTCCGACAAAAAAATTAAAAGTTGGATCTTTAAACTACTCATCCCTCTTCGAAAAGGTTTCATATAAAAATACTAAAGTTGTATTTTATCGAAAGTTAATAAATATTTGATTCCGGCCACGAAAAATATGTTTTTTTGAAATATTTTGTTAAATTTTTGTTTAGGTCACAAATATTTTTTGTTTACAAAAATAACCAAACAGCTGTTAACGAGATAATGAAAACCCTACCTTATGTGAACAGCAGGCAGCAGAAAACGTTTTTTTTGTTTTTATCAATAATAAATATCACTAAAGTTCAAAATGTTTTTATTTCTCAATCGAAAACAAAAAATTTCAAATGTACTTTAAAATAAAAATAACCCTCAAGTTCAAATTCCAAAAATATCTTTAGGTATAAATATCAAAGATAAAAAATTGATAAAAAAATAAAACTTTTTAAAACGTTTTTTTTTTTGTTTTTCATCTTTGTACTAAGTACAAAAATGTGAATAGAATTTTAAAATTTTTGTTTTATTTTTATGGAGGAGATACTATTCTGGTTTTTGGTTTCAAATCTGTAGAAAATCATATAATACCCTGGAGTGCACTGTTGGGTGGTACATACATATAAACATATATTGCAAATATTTTTTTTTTTTGCTAAAATGTTTGCCAATTGACTAGCATTTTGCATTAATATTATTCATGTTCGGAATGAAATCGCTCTATAAGTTTTCTAATTAAATTTTTGCACCATGAAACCTTTTTCGCATTCCGTCATTAATTCGCAATTTTTTAAGTGCAGATTTTTAAAATTCATAACCTAGGGACCATAATACCCATATCTCATACCAAAGTTTGGTAATTAGTTCGCAAAAAAAAAAATTTCAAAAAAAAAAAATGTTTGCATTAATGTATTCTTCTGCAGAATATAAATTGCTGATTAGGTTTCTTAATTATTTTTTTGTATCATAAAGGCTTTTTTCGCAATCCGCTAATATTTAGCAACTTTTTTAATTGCGGTTTTTTTAAATTTTTAACCTTAGGACTATAATTGCCATATCTTACGCCGAAGTTTGGTGGTTAGTATGCAAAAAGTTTCGCGAAAAAAATTTTGCAAAAAGGAAAATTTCACCATCAACATATTCGTTTGTAGAATATAAATCGCTGACTGAGTTTTTTAATTTATTTTTTGTATCATAAAGCTTTTTTGCAATTTTTTAGTGCGGGTTTTTAAAATTCATTATCTAGGGACTATAATACCAATTATATCATATCAAAGTTTGGTGGTTAGTTTCCAAAAAAAAATCACGAAAAAAATTTTCCGAAAAGAAAATTTTTTTCATCAGTGTATTTGCAGTGCAGAATGTAAATTTATGATAAGAATTTTTAATTAATTTTTTGTACCATAAAGTTTTTTTTCGCGTTTCGCCATTATTTTACAATTTTTTAAGTGGGGTTTTTCAAAATCCATAATCTAGAAACTATAATATATTTTGTTTTTTCCTCAATAAAAAAATATTACTTGTGTACAAATGAATTTATTTTTCTTGATGGATATTTTGTTTTCATCAATTTTTATATTTTTTGTTTTCTTTTCGAAAACAAAATTTAAAAAATATCAGTACCCTTTAGAAAAACGTGTAAGGCCACACAATGTAATCGATTTGGTGTACTTCATTTTGTGCGTACTTACGATATAGTATACCTTTGTATAACAATTGTATATGAAACACAAAATATTTGAAAATTTTCAAAAATTTTGTCTAACTTACATGCCACTATACTTGTGTGTACTTACGAAGTATATTGGCTTGTGGGCCAATACAATACCTTGGGTAAAGTAAGCCAGTTTGTGTGTAGAGTTTGAAAGCACTCGGAGATACTAGTAAGTACACACAAGTATCTCCGAGTAAAGGTGCGTTTACAATGACGGAGTACTCCAATCTTTAGCAAATTTTGTTTTTTTCTCTTTCATACTAACACATTTTTGTATTGTGCTATCTCTAGTTATTCCACTCCAGAGTAAAACTTGTTTGACTCTGGAGTACAGATTTGCTACACTCTGGAGTTAACATTGGTCTGTTAACTGTTCAACATGACAAATATACCCAAAAAAACACATCTCTAATTTGTTCACATATCTAAGTGTCAACAAATTAAAAAAAATAATAACAGAATATATTAAATAAATATAAAATTTGTGGTGTTTTCGGTATGATTTAAAATAAAAAAAAATATTTAAATAAAAAACGGTAAAAATTCTGGCAAAAAAGTGGCGAAAATATGAAGTAAGTACTAAAATGTCAAATAAGTTTTGAAGTAACTCTACTCTGCATTTCGAACAGTTAACATTCTAATCTGTGCTGCAGAGTAGAGTCACTCTACCATTGTGAAAGCACCTTAAGGGCAAATTTAAAATTTGTGCCGAATTATGTTAACCTATGCAAAACACATGTAAATACAAAAAAAGAAAAGAGTCATTTAACAGAGACTTTTAATTACACTGCATGACACTCAAAAAATTAATGGAGATCTGACCAACAGTTCTATATATTTTGGACATGCTTATTACAATGGCGTACTTTTTATTCGATCAATGGTACAGATTTTTCGCTAAATGTCTTTAAAATTTGGCGGTTGTCCATTCAGTTTTTTATATAAAAAATTCAATTAATATGAATTTTTTTTGTTTTAAAATATAAGCACAGGACCTGTGGCCATATTTATTACATAAATGCGATATGCCAATCTTGATATTTAAACCACTACTAAGCGTTTTATATGGTTTTTTGCTATTTCAGCGACTTTAGTCGCCGAATGTGCAATCGACCTCAAAAAATGTAATGCCTTAGTAAGGAAGCAATTAAAAGGAAAATATTTCAATAAAAAGATGTATTCATCTAAAGCGGCGTATCGTGAAAATCGCGACTTTTCAAAAATTTTATATGGCAACATAGCTCTTCAAGATGTCCCCAAAGCAGAGATACAAGCCAGCCGGTTAGCCGCCGCCAGCCGACACCTTTGCCAAGCTGATTCAGCCGCCGACAATAATCGGCTAAGCTAATTTTCGGCTAAAGCCGGTAGAAAAATGCAAAAATATTTATTTTTTTTTAAACTTATAAAATTTGTTTAAATATACATAATTATTTGAAAAGTTAAATTTTCTTGTTTTTAGATATCGTTGATTTTTAAAATGTTTTGCATGAAACTGCCGGTAGCACAACCAGGCGGTTTTGTTGATTCTACAATTCTACAGGTTTCCGCATTATAAGGACTGCGTTTAAAAAAAATTTCCATCACAAAGTCCAAAAAAACTGATGAAAAAGTCATTCAATTTTAAAAATAGAAGCTATTTTATAACCGTAATTTTTAACATTATTATAAAACTAGTACCTCCGTTCCGAAATGAGGTTAACATTTCTATATTTTTGCTGGGATTATGGAGGTTTTTAAAAAAAAATATTTTTTTTTTTTTTGGATAGTTTTTAGGATATATCAGTGATTCTGAATTTATAGATAGCATTCCAATTTTTTTAAATTTATTTTTAATTCGATGTCAAAGTTGAAAATTAGAATTAAAATAACTCATTGATTTTGTGTGAAAAAATTAACAGAATTCAGATAAATCAGAAAACATATTTTTGACATTACAAACATGTTAAGAATCTATAATGATTAACTGAGATGGTAATAATTACAAAATTCGCTTTTACTGGTTTCTATTAAATGCAGCGAAGAGACATTAGCAACATCTCGTCAAAATATTGTTCATTGATTTTATTACAATACAATATTATTTTTTCTACCACAATAGTGGCACATGAACTGTTATTTTAACTTATTTTCTTTTATTTGAATAAAAACTCTTTGCTTAGTAAAATGTTAACAAAAAAAAAAAATCAATAGAAATGTCAACTTTGTTTCGGAACAGAGGTAGTATATAAATTTTTTTTAATTTTTCTGATGCCTTTCCATCAACGTTTTTATGGTATTATTAAATACCTTTCGAGCTGCTAAATACCACTTTCCTCGGAAATCTTTGACATCGTTGGCGACTTTTTTGTTACCTTAGTTTCTTTTTTAACGAAGCCCAGAATTAACGAATTAACTCTTCAAAGCTCTGTTAATTAATTCGTAACAAAATAAATCGAACGAAAACAAATATGAATTAATTCCGTTCAATGTATAGCCTTTTGTGAATTAATTCATTGAATTTTAAATTCAGAATTCAAAAACTGAATAAAAGAAATAATTTTTCAAATCTCTGGGTGAGGTAAAGCTAGGAATAGTCGTATTTAATTTTCATTTTGGTCTACTTCTCTTGGTTTAGTAGATATGTACCATTTGAAAAAACCGGGAGGGAATGAAATAGGGATATCTTTAAAACATCGGATATACTGATGGGGCCATCTAATAGGTGATGGCAGAGAGTTGAAAATCTAATATTTTAACAATAAATTGTGTAAAATTTAACAATTGTGTGTATAATTTTATCGACATTGTGAAATATAAACTCAATTTTTATAAATTCGGAAAACTACACTTAAAATAATAAGTCTGTTGGCTGAACCGAAAAATTTGTTACTTTAACAAAATTTATTCCTGTTTTTGGCTTAAAATAAAATTTGTCGATTTCAACACTTTTTTTGTTAAATTTAACAAATCAATTTAAGTAAAAAATTTGCAAAACTTTAGTTTTATTTGCAATTATACTGAGTCGTAGAATTTATTCAAATTTAGGGTCTCGGGACCCTCCCCGGGGCTAATCCATATCATGTGAGGGCATATAACGACACTCCAATGGAGCTAACATTTTGTCCGCTTTGCTTTATCTCGCTTAGTTTTCGAGATATGGGCCATTTTATGAAGTGGAAAATTTTTATTTAAAATTTCCGATTTAAATTAAATCGGGACGGAAAGAAGTGGCGCCATCTTTAAGACTTCGCATACATTGGTGGCGTCATCTAACGGGTAATAATAGTAACATGAAAATATTATATTTTAACAATAAATTTTATAAAATTTAACGAATTAGTTTTAAGTAATTTTGAAAATTAACACTCAAAATTAGTTAAAGTACTGCGGATTTTTAGTATAGTGTTAAATGAAGATTACTAAAATCTATGCTAACCGGTTTGACAGATTTTTTTACTGACGTATTATTTTAAGTGTACCTAAAAAAAATTACAAAGCTGACTTCGATATTTTTGCAGTTGCTTTTTTGCGTGTATGTATCTGTTTAAATTCTTGGAAAATGTACCTTTTAGCCAACGTTAGCCGCCGTTAGTCGACACTATTTTTTTAAGCCAGCCGCCGCCGATGCGTTTGCGGCTCAACTCTAAAATTCAATCGCCGCCGACCATTTTAGTCATTAGCCGCCGCCAGCCGACAGTGGACCGGCTTGTATCTCTGCCCCAAAGTCCAACTTTTAGTATAATATGGGGTCACCTCTAAAAACTGTTCTTGCAAAATTTTAAACGAGAAGTTTCCATTTGCAAAAGTTATGGCAATAAATACATTTTTGACTAAGGTTAGTATCGTACTAAAGACATTTTAAGATACTAAAGTGTCTTTAGTACGATACTAACCTTAGTAAAAAATGTATTTATTGCCAGTATTATTATAGACTTTGGTTCGCAGATCACGAATATGGCCATAAAATTGTATAGTTAGTTATAGTTTAAAAAATATTTCCAAAAATGATTTTCTAGGAAAATTAAATTTTTTAATAAACTTTTTGCAAAAAAGTACAAAATTGCAAGTAATAACGCTAATTTTTACAATATTTTAAAATGATGCAATATGCCCTTTAATATCCCAATAAGCACGTAGGTTTTAAAAATTCAAGTGCTTTAAATTTTGCTTGAAGTAAAGTATATTTCAAATTCTAGCACTTGTTTTTTTAACAAAAATATTTCAAACTTGAGTGTTTGTTTTCCTTTTGCTGGAGTATGCTATTGAAATAAAATGTAATAAAAGTTGAATTCAAGCCTTGAAACTGGAAAACAGGGCTGGAATTGAACTTGATTTCAACTTGAATTCTAGTAAAACGTTTATAGGGATGATATATTGCACATTATAATAGCTCCTATAATATCTCCTATATTTAAAATTGGAATTTACTTTTTTTCACGATTTCGTTAATAAATAATCTGCAATGAAAAAATATCCAATTTATCCTTTGTTATTATTACTCTATTTTGCTTTGAACCTTAATTCTTAAGACATCTCAGCTGATTCTATTCAACTCTGTGTATGATAACCACAGATTTTTGAATTACAACGAACCGTTAAATTTAAATCTATATTATTTAAATTATATTTTTGCACCGTGTCAATGTGTTTTAAGATGAATGGGGGAATATTTAGTTGATCTCTTATTTTAAAGTAAATGAATGTTCCTTTAGTTTGACTCTAGATTAGAGATGAGCGATATTTTCATAGCGGTGATTTAATCACAGTTATTGATAAATCACTGGTAACGGCAGTGATCAAATATTTCAAGTCGCAGTTACTCGGAATGTCGTTCTTTTAATATTTTTGTACTATTCTTTCTTGCAAACTTCATTGTGCACAGTAATACATGTTTTTTTTCAATAACAGTGACTTGCTTTCACACTCTTCTGAATAAAATGTCTCCTTCTATCATGTCTTTGTTACCGGTCGCAACTATTCTTCTTTTAAGGCCCAGTTTTTAGGAAGTGGATTATCTTTAAACTTAGTTTAACGCAGTTTGTAACTGGAATACTGCTTTTAAAATGTGGTTTATTTTGTTTTATTTCAATAAAGAAATAAATTATACTCGAGAAAAAGTTTTTCCGGCAAATTTTTGTTAATAAACTTTGAAATGGCTGACAAAATTCGTTTTCGGTTTAACTAAACCAAGTTTAACTGACATCTTAAAAACTCGCCATAAATATTATTTCGTTTATTTATCAGAAAATCGCAGTCTTTTCCATAGAAAAACCGTGATCACGATCACAGTTTAAGAGAACAACGATTTGGACATTTCACGATTTCACTGAGAACAATGTTACTGAAAAATCGCCGGGTAGCCCATCTCTATTACAAACCTGTGATCACGGTCACTGTTTAAAAGAACGGTGATTTGAAAATCACGATCACTGGTAGCAGCGTTATTTAAAAATCAGCGGATCTCTCATCTCATCTCTACTCTAGATCATAAATTAATATCACTTTCTGTTTTTAAATTTTGAGTGCTTAATATTTTAATGATTGTCTACTTATATGACCGCTGAAAGAAAATCGAATTTTTTATTAACAACTCAACTTAGACTAACATCAACGAAATTTAACAATGCTATTTTTATCCTTGGTTATCATACACAGAGTTGAATAGAATCAGCTGAGATATCTTAAGAATTAAGGTTCAAAGCAAAATAGAGTAATAATAACAAAGGATAAAAATAGCATTGTTAAATTTCGTTGATGTTAGTATAAGTTTAGTTGTTGATAAGAAATTCGATTTTATTTCAGCGGTCACATAAGTAGACAATCATTAAAATATTAAGAACTCAAGACGAAATACACTGATAATGGCCTTGTAGCGAAAGCCGAAAATACGTATTCTGTATTGCTGGTCTTATCGAATTCTTGCAAATATATTTTTATTCTTTGTAATTTACTTGTAAAAAGTTGTATCATCTTTCTTTGATTTGAAAGTAATTTAAAAACAGAAAGTGATATTAATTTATGATCTAAAGTCAAACTAAAGGAACATTTATTTAAATAAGAAATTTTAAAGAAAAAGTTGTCTTTTTCTAAAAGTTAAATTTGCGAATATTTCAAAAAGTCGAACTGATATTAAAACTTGGTATTCATATTCGTGATATTCATCCTAAAACCTATCAGAATTGATATATCGCATGCACAATGCGTTTTTAGTATTGTACTGTATTATTATTTTTTTTTCTTTAACTGCACTTACTTCTTTATTACAGTAACTGACTGTATAAAAATGCTCGTAAAAATGAAAAATATGCATCAAAGAGCACAAAATATGCATTAAAAAGGCACCAAATATGCATTTAAAGTCAAAATATGCAAAAACATGCATTTTTGACAAAATATGCAAAAATATGCAACTATAATCGATGCCATTTTGTTTTAAATTTTATGATTCTGATAAATATTTAGTCCATATAAGTTTTGGACTATCAAGAAAAAACATGCATTTGCATGGAATTCCTAGCCCTAGTAATCAGCATGTCCGAAATATATAGAACTGATGGTCAGATCTCCATTAGTTTTTTGAGTGTCGGTATGCTATAAGGTGGCCAATTATTTTTTGTAAATACAAAAATCAACACAAATACAATATACCCTGTTTCACATAGGGCATCTTTACACCCAGAAAACAGATTCGGTGCTGACAACCCCATTTGTTGCCAATCGAATGGTTCAGTTGCATCAAATGAATTTTTCGTTTGCGGCTATCGAATTATTCTTAATACATCTGAAATTCCGTTGTCACACTCAAATTGGTCTTGGCTCAATTGGTTTTCTATTGCCACAACTGAAAAATTGGGCTACAACAGCCGAACAATGCGATTGACTACAAATGGGGTTATCAGAACTGAATCTGTTTTCTGGGTGTAGTATATAAAGAACACAAATGTGGCTTTTAAATGATTTTCAAAAAGACTTTAAATGGATATTAGTGGCTCCAAAATCGAAATATGTGCTACCTTTCCGTAATTGTATCTAAATAAAAAGTTTCGAAATATTTACACTTCCATGAAATTTTTAGTGTATACTTATTTTGTGAAACGCACTATTGAATTTAATGATGTGTAAATATTCAAAACTAAATATCAGTTGCATTTGCACATACAATATATTGAATATGCTACATATTTTAAAAATAAATGTCTAAATCTTTATGTGTATTTAAAATAGAAATATTACATAAATATGTTGTCATGGTATTTTGGATACAAATATTCCAAACCAAAAAGTTTGATATGAACAAATTTAATTTATATTTTTTACTAACCGATGACCCGTAAGTAAATTTTTCGAGTATGTTAAGTTCCCAAGGGTATTTTTACAATTGATGTTTTTGTTGACTTAAGATCATTTAATTTATTGTTGTTATAGTGGTTTCATATCTGTTATACAGATAAGTACATTAGGGTGACATCGGTTTGTAGGGAAATGTATTTTTTACCAGCTAAAAACCCCGATCTTCATTAAGGCTGGTTTACACTATACGATTTTCGGTACGATTTTACTTTAGTACACATGCAAAACATATAGGCAAGGTTGCAAAATTGTTCCGAAAATCTTATAGTGTAAACCAGCCTTTAGCGGTAGTTCTACATACCGAAACACATTTATAAGGAAATTTCTCATTTAGTAAATTAAATTTGCTTAGTCTTTTGTAGTGAATGTTTCAGCTTGAAGTTTAAAATATCTTGCTTCACGCGTTTGCAGAGCTCATTTATAAACCCCATTTATACACTCAGAAAATAAATGCAGTCACTTGTTTTAGTTGTTTCTGAAGTTTTTTCCGATCAGTTATTTTTAAAGTAATAACAGTTGTTCGTAGAAGAAAAATAACTTTTAACTTTTTTCACAAGTTATTTAAAAATTTAACTAAATGAAAATACGGATATTTTGTAACAGTCAAATTTTCTAGTCAATTTTTATTGTTTTAAAGTAAAACTAAAAAAAATTAACCAAAAAAAGGTATTTTGTAATAAAGGTTGTTTGAAATAAAAAAACAACAATACAATTATTTGAATTGTTTTTATTTGAAATTTTTTAGTAAAATCAAACATAAATTTAGTCCATCGCACCATTTTGTTTGTTGTTTTTATAGTAAAAATAAATAAACTTTAAGTTGATTTTACGGATTCTTATAGTCAATTATTGATAGTCAAAAACAAATAAAGAAATTGTTAAATTAAATGAAAATGTGAGTAGACCGGTTTTTAACTGAAATTTTATTCGTTTTAAATTGTATTTTAGTTAATTTTACCTTTAAAATAATTTGCAGTTTTAATTTCTCTATAAGTCAAAGTTTTTCCTATATTGAGGAAATTTTTAAAAATTGGTCAAAAATGATTTTATATACCTTTTTAAGTGCTAAAGTATCCGTATTTAATCAAGAGTTAGATAGATATTTTTAGGATGTTGCCAATATGACGAGTTTTATGCAATATTCGAACCAACCATTTCTATATATCCTTTAACAATTATCAACAAAATTGTACTCGAACAAAAGCGCTTATTAAAAGAACATTAAAGAAACAATCTAGGAGTTTTTCATAAAAAAAAATTTGGTAAATATAAGAAAAACGCCAATATTTATCGAAATTCAAGTAGCAATAACTTGAAAACTATTTCAGCTATTTTAAAAAGTTTACTACATTCGTGTCCAGCTCAATTTAAATTTAAAACAACGTGTTACAATATGCAGGAAAATTATTCAAAGTTCGGGAAATTTTTAAAAAACTTGGAAGTTTGGCATAGGTGCGTCCCAAATTAGCGTTGTCAAATTTGTCTCAAATTTTAAGTATTGATATTTTGGTCCAAACATCACAAAATTTCGCCTAGCTGTTCTCTAAAATTTTAAATAATGTCACCCTAATGTGCATATACGCATTTACAATGTGGTTAAATTTGAAATTACTTAATTAAGTATTATATTGCAAAATCAAATTTAAAGTGCAATATTAATTAAATAGTTGTACAGCTTTATTTTGAACATTTTATCAACTGAAGGATACCACAACAAATGTTGCATAATACAAAATCCATTTTAATTAAAGGATTTATTAATACAAAATTTGTACAATTAAATAGACATTAAAGCATATGAACTAAATACCAATTTGCTTATGAATTATGCTGCGTTTAGATATAAGAGTTAATCCAGTAAAACTAGTTTAGATTAACTGCTTAATTTCAGTGAAATTATAAATAGTGAATCCACCTTTTGTTGAAAGCGCCATTAAATATTACATACTTAAAAAAGTTTGTCGATAGCATGCAAAAATTGAGGCCCTATGCTCCTTATAGAAACGACGGGAATATATTGCATATATAAATGTTTCCAATTATTCGACATAGGCGGTTAACCGGTTAATGCATTATTCGAAAAATCGCTAAAATTGGTGAACCGGTTGTTAGGGTCGGTTAATCGATAAAATTGGCGATTAATCGATTAATCGTATAATGCAAAATTAATATATTTCCTTAATTTTTTATCTTAATTTAATTTTATATCAACGTGACATATAAACTGGATGTATTTAAAAAATATTTCATATCGGTTGAAAAGTTCCGGAGTCTGAATTTTTTTATGTAAATTGAAACAAATCTTGTACTATTTAATAGAAAAGGTCTCTAAACATTTTGCTGAAGCTACTATAAATTTGTTAAAAATGGAGGGATGCTTAATCTGAGTAACCCAGCAAAACCTTGGTAATGGGTTGGACCTTTTTCACGCATTGCCTGGCAATGGGTAACCCTTTACCCTTGGTTTTACTTAGAAACCTAAAGTAATACGTTACTAATATTGTGATATATCAATACTTATCGTAAAGAATTGTTAAATGCGATTTTTAAAGGGCCATTAACAATAAACAAAATAATTCAAAGTTTGAGCTGACTTACGCAGAGAGAATTTTTATGTGAAGTTTTCTTCACAAAGTCAATTAAAAATTTCTTACATTTTATGGAAAAGCTTCATAATTTTTACTATGAATTTCTTTCTAATAAAATTTTTCTGGTGTATTAAATTTATAATAAATAAAATTAAAATTTTCATAAAATTTCATGTAAAACTGCATCAATATAATGAAAGTTTTCAATGGACGAATTCCAGCAAATCTTCATTGAATCAATCTATAAATTATAAATAGCATGTAGACAATTTTTTTAGTGTACAGATACTGTTCGCGCCGGCATGAAAACGCCACCGGCCGAGATACTCATCGAATACTCATCAAGTACTCGTGAGAACACTCATCGATGAGTACTCTCATGAGTACTTTATTTTGTAGTACGAATCGTTATTTTTTAATTATTGTTTCGTGAACTTTCATCATCGGCAACACCTACAGCAACAAGTTTTACAAAGAAGGAAGGAAAGAAAAACTGAAAATCATAAGAAAAATTAAACTCTAAAAAGAAACTAAAAGTGAAAGATTAAAGTGTAGAAATTGTTGAATTGAAACTAAAAGTTAAAAACTTTAAAATTGTTAAATTGAAATTAAAGAGAAAATTGTAACTTATAGCATTATAAATTTGTGAAAAATAGAGAAGAATGTTAAAAGAAATACATATATGAAAATAAAGGCAATTTAAACCCTTAAAATCTGAAATAATAAAATCAACTTAAATTAAACCTCAAAAAAAAGAGTGTGTTTTCATTATTGCTGGAGCTTGTTGGCTCAAAGGAATTGGGTACCAGCTCAGACGCTGCCATAAAAACAACCACATCGTAGCCTCAGAGACACGGCCATAAACAGGTACTAGCCCCAACAGCTACAGATGTCAAATCCCATATAAATTTGAATTTTTTAACTTTCATTTTCTGTTAACTTTAGGTTATTTATTTATTGTTAATGGAACCAATGCGAAAAAATTTCAGTCATGAATAGCAACCAAAACAAATAATGGACGATTTTTCAGTTTACATTAACCTTTTAGTGGCGGAGTTTCTATATATTAAAGAATATTTGGTTATGTAGAAACACTAATTCGCACAGTATAAGAATATTTATCACTTAAATAGTCTTCATTCATTCAAATCGGCTTCAATTTTGATAGTATGCGTTCTATGAACTATAAAATCGACCCTAATTCTTTTCGATTGCCAACTTTGATTTAAATTCAGTGAAATGGATTCGGGTTCCATGGTATGCTATTGGAACATGTTGTAGAATTGATGTGGTTTTAAACCGACTATACGCAATTTCTTGGGAGATGTAAGAAAACTTAGAGTTCCTATGGAAGAAACATGTCAGTTGAGAGTTGTGTGACACAAATTTAAAACAAATGAAACCTTGTCTTGAAGGACAATGAAACATAATTTGCATTAGTTTTAATTTTTAGAAGAATTAAAACAGAAATGGAAAACTCTCTGTTATATTTCCTAAGGCCTATATATAGCGCTGTGACGCTGCTCTAGCCAGACATGGCGTGTGCCTTGAGAAGTTTAAAAAACACGTTCATTTTGGCTTTTCGCGATGTTTCTCTAAAGCTTTTTTTAAATAGAAATTTTGATTTTTTAGTTAAGTGTTTGTAACCGTCGCATATGACAATCGTAATTAATATTAGAATTAATTACTGAAGAATTTTTTATAAAGTTGATTTATAGGAAGAAGGAAACATTTTTATTGAAAAATTTACCAGATACAAGGGAATCACCAGATTGGCGCAGTTTCGTCTCACCCAAAGACTCGTCAGTGGTTAGTTTAGGTGTCAACTGATCAAAGTAATTTTTAATTGTTAATTTGTCTCTACACGCAGAGAAAAGATATGGTTGCAATATGATCACGGCTACAAAACTATGATCCCCACTGCCATACATGGTTGTTGCAATCATATTATTAATGTATTAATCATACTTTACAAGTTATATGGTCGTCTTTAATCATTTTATAGTTAAAATCTCTCCTTTTTTCGCTTATCATATTTCTCTATCGGTTATAATTATATATTATCCGTACAACCATATTCTTTCTTCGAATTACAATCATATTATTGTTTGTACCGAGAGATATCATGTTCACAATCATTGGTATGGTCTCGGCAACTATAAGATGGTCAGTATATCTTTTTATGAGCGTCATTGATCAGTTAGCGTCATTCTTGTTTCAGATTTTGTGAAAAGAAGTTATAAGACGCAATCAAAGAAAATAATACATTATAAACAAAACAAAAAATAGAAAACAACTTACTTATATTCATTTTAATTTTAATAATGATATTGTTTGTAGAAGAAAGAATTTGGTTTAACCAAGAACCTTCAAATTAGATTTTACTTTAATGTGCTCAGTGTTATAAAATAAGTAAAAAGTGATAAAGTGTTTTTTTTTTAATTTTTGTACTCAAGTAGAAAAATTATTGTTGAAGAGCGTCCATAATAAGGAGCGTTACAGCTTTTACTTTTGTACGAAAATCAAATTGAAGAAATGTACAAAGTTGAAGAAAATGTAAAGAGTGCACAAAAATAATCATAATATTTTCCTAGTGATCATAATATGATTCTAAGTGATCACAAAATTTTCGACAGGACAATAATATGATCACTGGGAAAATGTTATAATCAGCAAGAAAATATTATGATCATAAGGAAAATATTATGATGATTTTTGGATGTATCGTGAAATTTTAATCCAGCTTCAGCAAAATACTGGGAGAATTCTATAGGGATTATAGGACAATAAAATGATAATATTCAGGACTATAATATGATAATATTGGGAGAATTTTACAATCATAGTGTGATAATTTATTGACCATATTATGATAAAAATTAGGTAAGATTATGATTGTGCCAACATGATTGTTGCAATCATAAACCCAAAAATATATGATGCTCTTAGAATATGATTATCCCAACCATGTTTTTTCTTTGCGTGTATATGAAAAACTTTGTGTGTATTGCCATGACTGGGGATTGAACCGGCAGCCCTCTGCACAGGCTATGAAATTGTTAAAATATATGAAAAAAAATGTATTTAAAATTAATTAAGGAAAGGTAAAACAAAGCCGTTTATAAGAGTGCCTCGCTGGTGCAATGTCGCTTTGCTTGAAGTTGCTCAAAAAAAATGTATCTAAAGGCTTAAGAACCCTTTCACTCGAGTTGAAAAGAATTTGATAGTGTTTTAGTTAGCATTTGTTTTTTTTAAGCTTCTCTTGCAATTTTTTAGACAAAATTAAGAAAATTATGAAGTTTTGGGAAAAAAAAGGAAACATTTCTATATTAAAAGTTTAACCGGTTAATCGATCTATTTTAACCGATTATTCGGGTCGAATAATTATTTGCTTTTTAAATTATTTGTTTCGACATTAACCGAAATAGAGGCGATTAATCGGTTAATCGCTTAACCGAATTGGAAACACTAGTATATATATATGTACTCAAAATTAGATTTAAAACAAGGTATTTAGCTTTATAATAACTGCGAATGTTGTTATTTTTAACAGTTGAAAAATAACTAATAAATGCATTAAAAATAACTAATAATGTCGCTAAATTAAATTAAAAATTTTTACTACAATAAATTTAAAACAACTGACAAAATGGCTAAAAAAATTTTTCATACCCTACACCACTACGTGATCAGGGATTAATAAGTTTGTGCTGATGTTTGTAACACCAAAAAATATTGGACCTATACACGCCTTTTAGTATACGAATCATTCCAAAGGAAACCGGGACACTTATCGGAAGAAGGTCTGTGGTTTTGGACAAAATTCTGTTTGTAGATCCTCATGACTATCACGAAATTTAATGTTTTTAAATTTTTGTAAAATTCGTCTTATTTCGCTTTTTTTCGCTGTTTTTAGCTGATTTTTTCAGCAAATTTTTGACAAATACATGATGTTTAAATGATTACAACTTTTGAACGCGTTATCCGAATGTTATAAAATGTTTACCCAGTAATGCTAAATAAATTGCAAAAATAAATTATTGAATGCAAAAAGGATAATACAATTTGAAAAATGTCCTTAATTTGCAAATATCTCAAAAAACCCATCTTTAATTTTCTTTAAATTATTTAAGCAGATAACTCAATATTTCAGCTACAGACCGTGCAAATTTCAAATTGGAACGCCAATGGGTTCAAAAGATCAACGCTATTTTTTAACAAAGTTTTTTGAATTTTCACAAATAAACATAACACTACATGACAAAATCTTGACTTTTAAAAACTAATAGAGCTCTGACCATCAATTCTATATATTTTGGACATGCTGATTACAATGGTGTACTTTATTTTTCGATCTAAGGTACATATTTTTCGCGAAATGCCTTTAAAGTTTAGCCATTTTCCATCTAGTTTTTTATATACAAAAATTTTCAAATGCAATCAATATAAATTTTTTGTGGTGAAATTAGGCACAGGACCTGTATTCATATTTAGTCTTAAAATCTGATGCATAAAACTTAATATTAAAACCACTGTTCGCGTTTTATATTGATTTTTACGGTTTTTTAAGGTTTTAGCCAATTGAATCGCCGATAGAAAAATCGGCCTAAATAAATGATATTGCTTAGTAAAGAAGCAATTAAAAGGAAATATTTAAACAAAAAAAATGTATTCATCTGTATTCACCTATATATTAAAATCGCGACTTTTGAAAAATTTTATATGGCAGCATAGCTTTCCAAGTTTTCCCCATAGTCCAACTTTTAGTATAATATTGGGTGACCTCTAAAAACTGTTTTTGCAAAATTTCAAGCAAAACAGTTTCCATTTGCAAAAGTTATCGCAATAAATACATTTACATTTACTAAGCAATATCATTTATTAAGGCCGATTTTGCTTTCAGCGATTCAATTGGCTAAAACCTTAAAAAACCGTAAAAATCAATATAAAATTAAGCCTAAATATGAATTCAGGACCTATGCCTACATCTCACCACAAAAAATTTCGCGGAAAATATGTACCTTAGATCGAAAAATAAAGTACGCCATTGTAATCAGCATGTCCAAAATATATAGAATTGATGGTCAGACCTCTATTAATTTTTAAAAGTCTAGATTTTGTCATGTAGTGTTGTGTTTATTTGTGAAAATTCAAAAAAATTTGTAAAAAATTGTGTTTTTATTTTGAAACCATTGGCGTTCCAATTGAATTTTGCACAGTCTGTAGCTGAAATATAAAGTTATCTGCTTCAATAATTTAAAGAAAATTTAAGATGGGTTTTTTGAGATATTTGCAAATTAAGGACATTTTTCAAATTGCATTATCCTTTTCCCACTACACATTTTATTTCTCCAACTTATTTTGAAAGTAGATTATATAGGCATTGCTAGGTGAAAATGATAACGCGTTCAAAAGTTGTAATCATTTGAACATCATGTATTTTTCACAAATTTATTGAAAAATATCAACTTAAAACAGCGATAGAACGCGTACCAAATTGAATTTGGAAAACAAAATTTACGTTTAATATCGTGACACTTAGCAGAATGTATGCAGGAAGCAATATAGAAACAAAAGTTTGTCCAAAGTCCAAAACTGTTCTAAAGTAATGTACCAAAAAGTCATCCCTATACTCAGATGTTTCAGACCCTGAAAAATTCACAAAATATTTAATCAAATACGAGAAAAAGAATATACAAATGACCATATATTTAAGTAATTTTTTTTTTCTGGCAATTTTTCATTAACAAAACACTACGTTTTAAATAAGTTTATGAATATTTTCCTAAAGAAAATTTGAGATACGTATTTCTCGTTTGAGAATTTTTTTTTATGAAAAGTTTGTCAAACTATAAATAGAATTTTTTTAAGAATTAAATTTAATTAAAAATCAATTCTGATACTGTTTTTCTTAATAACTTTTTTTATATAAATTTATATAATTGTAAAAATCAAAGATTATATTTTGGGCGAAGACTTTAAAAACTATATTTTTACAGTAATCCTATAAATTTTTTCCCCTTTTCGCTTGAAAAAACTTCACACGAACTTGAACTTTAATTAAACAAAACGTCAATTTTTCACCAGATAAATAAATATTTAATTTGCTGAAAAACAAATAATACACAATTTTCACACGAAGCACTTATCGTGAAGAACATTTTTTTATATGTAAAATCGAAGTTGTTTTGAACTTAATGTAAGAAATTTTTAAAACAATTTTGGATAAACGTTTTCGCAAATCCTTTTTTTTTCGGATAGGGACTCTAATTCCGCAGACTCTACAAATGTTTCTCTTTTGAAACTATCGAATGTATATTGAAATTTCAAAGTTAATCACACTTTTTCATTTTTTTCCTTCGGTATGCAATAACCCAGCAAAAACATGGTAATGACAGGTCATTACCATACGGATTACCAAGTAATGATAGGTCATTACCTTTGGCATTACTTTAAAATACAAAATAATGACTTACTGATGATAAGTTATAGAAGTACTTTTATATTCTTGCAAAGTAATCACTTACTGGTAATTGATTAAATAAGTACTGATTTAGTCTTTTCTGTACCACCCAGTGTAGAAACGGTAATGATATATTATTATGTTTTGGGCTACCAGTAATGGCACCGACTTACTTTCTGGATTATTTTAAAATATATAATAATGAGCTACTAATAACTAGTTACTTTTTCCACAAGTTCAAATTAAAAAATAATGCATTACCAATAATGACTTATTTTTATCATTATTTCAAACATAAAGCAATGTTCTAGAATTTTTTGTAAATTTTTTTGAAATCTATTTTTAGACTCAATATTTTTTCAACAGTGGTAAGGATATATGTTACCACATATTTTTTGATTTTTTGTTGTTGGCGAGTAAGCTGACTTGTGCGCGGCAGCTCAATTAGGTTTTTATCTATTAAATATAACGTGTCGAGACAGCTGAGACGGTAGAGCTATAAACTGGCAATCTGGAGTCCCAGGTTCGATTCCCGCACGAGAAAATTTTATTTAAAAAAATTTTTACAATAAAAAAATATTTAAATTTCAAAACAAAAATGTATTTTTTAAATTGACGAAAATTTCGACTACTTCTAACCACATAATACCCCGCGAAAGGAATTATCTCTATCCAAAAATGGACCATGGCCATGGACCCTCGGGAGTTTCTAATGAAAATTATACACTGCATAAAATGGCCCATATCCTGAAAACTACGCGAGATAGAGCAAAACGGATAAAATGTTTGCCCTTTGGAGTGCCCTTACATAACTTTAGATGGTATGGACTAGGACCGGGGAGGGTCCCGAGAACTTAATTTGAACAAATTTTACGACTCACTATAATTG
This sequence comes from Leucophora obtusa, assembly GCA_949987735.1. NCBI lineage: Eukaryota > Metazoa > Arthropoda > Insecta > Diptera > Anthomyiidae > Leucophora > Leucophora obtusa. The sequence goes on along the minus strand of OX465295.1, from coordinate 203,180,607 downwards.
CAAATAAAACTGTAGTTTAACTCATTTCTTACTAAAATTTAGATTTAACAAATTAATTTGTTGAAATTAACAAATTTTATTTTAAGCCAAAAAGCAGGAAGAATTTTTGTTAAAGTAACAAATTTTTCTGTTCAGCCAACAGACTAATTATTTTTAGTGTACAATGCTCTGGGATAATTGGAATTATTTAAATATTTTCCAATCGATTTTGGATTAAAAAAAAAAACAAAACCGGTTTATCTAACAATTTTCCAACCGATTTTGGATTAAAAAAAAATCGGTTTATCTTCTTAAGTAACAGAGCAAAAAATTTAGTCTTCAGACTGTAGTTATCTCTGTGAGATAAAAGTAAAAAAGTGCCCCCTCAAAATAAACCTTGGTTTGTTTTATGATGATTCCCAAAATATTTCGGGTCTAGCAACGAGATCTCACAAGCTGGACCATTTTTTAAAAGGTCTTTTTTTTAGTTTTTGTAAGAAATTCGCTCTAACTTATTTTGGCCCATATCGCTTAAACTGGACAACGAAACAAAATTTTGTAGAAGAAATTACAGTTTTTTTGTTGTACCGAACACATGGCATAAGCTTCATTGCAAAACAGCTTAAGAGCCTTAGATGGTTAACTATATGAATGCTTCACTTGACAAATCGATCAACTCCACTTTCAGAATTTTATAGAACTTTAATTTCAAAACACTTTATTGACCCCTAACTGTAAAATATTCAAAATAAATTTCTCTGATAATAAATATTAATACTACTAATCGACAACATTTATAAATAAACAAGAATTAAAAAAAAAACATATTTCCTTTTTTATCATTGCGACTCATTAATTTTTCTTTATGGACTTAATCGATTTTGCAAGTGAAGCATTCATATAATGCAATAACTAATTTGACTAATCGACATTTTATTGAGTTCAAAATTTTATAAGTCTCATAATATCTCAATTAATATTGTTAAAAACAACAGATGTCCATCAAGATAAACATCTAAAGATCAACACCTTAAACGTGTATCTTCTTATGAAATTAGCACTTGAACTTTGCATAGAAAGTTCATTATCATAATGCCAAAGTATTAAGCAAATACATATTTTAATTAATACTTATGTTTGCACATACAAAGTACGGTGAATCATATTTAAAATATAATTAAATGTAATGAAATTTCATTAAAATTAAGCCATCATAAAATGTTTCTAATGTACATAATAATTATAGAAATGCTATTTATAGTAGGGGAGAGTCGTGTACCTTGGTACTTTTGAAAATCTTGTGTCAATATCTCCAAGATTAAGATATATGCGAAAAATCTTTAAATGCAGAAATATTAGTGTTGGTGTTATTATAGATTGCAAATAATAAAAACTTTAATAATTCTTATACATTTTAAGAAATTGCAATTTTCTTAGAACAGCAAAAAATTTCCAAATTACAAATTGGCGTGTACCTTGGAACTCGTAAAAAATGAAGGGAATTTCTTAAAAAAAATACTGCCCCATAATGAAATTTATTGTATTATTTGCAATAGAGTTGATATCCACTTGAAATGAGGCAATGCAATTTGATAATTGCATAAAAACATACTTTTTAAGAAATGGCGAAAATCTTAAATCAAAGGATATTTTGTAGCGAATTAACTTCAAGAAGTACAATTATCCTGTGGAACTTAATTAATCATGTATTGAAATTTGTTCGATACACAGAAGAGGTATAATACCCGTGTAAAAAAGATCAGATCTGGCCAGATCTCAGTAGATCTTACCAGATCTAATTAGATCTCAAAATTGGGGAAAAATTTGAGATCTAATTAGATTTGATCAGATCTAGGCATATCTGGCGCAATTGTCCAGAACACTTTAGATTTGAACAGATTTGGCACTAGATCTGATCAGATCATGCCATAAGGTATTATCACATATGCCATATCTGATCATATTTTATCAGATCTGGTACAGGATCTAATTAGATTCAATTATATCTATTTAGATCCAAAAAGATCTGATCAGATCTAAAATTTTTAAAATGGGTATAGTTAAGAAATTTATTGGTTACTGCATTTAAAAAACGACAAACTTTATATTGATTTAAGCCCGTAACTTGAAATATCTTGATTACTTTTAAAAAATTAGTTAAAATTTTTTTCAAAAATTTACTTCTGTCGATCCAAGGTACACGCACCTAATTCTAGAGTCTCCTATAGACTTATCTGAAACTTTGAGTAGTTTAAAATGATCATTAGGCAAAATAAAAAACGTCATTGAAGAAGACTTTACAGTAAAACATTAACAAATAGGAGAAAAATGCAAAGTTCCGAGGTACACGCGATTCATGGTACACGACATTCCCCTATATTACAAAATACTAATTTCAATGATAGCACTCGTAATATTATATGATACATACAAAAAATAGAAAAAAAACAATCAAAAATAAATTGCTATAATAAAATGAACTGCATAATATACAATTTTTTTTATTTGATTGTTTTTATGGTGGGTGTTTAATCACCTTTAGGTACCTTAACCTGCAAGTTTTCACCATAAAAATATTGGCCAATTGATTTTTTTCTTATATTGCTGGTTTTCAGTAATATTAACAATCAAAACTTGATTACTTAATACTGTTGTGTATGTTTGTATGATATAATATTTGAAAAAATAAGAAAATTATAAAATGTTTATCGGGTTTTTATCGGCCTAAAATAAAACTTGTTTAAATCAACTAATTTTCTGTTTAAAATTGGTAAATTTAGTTTAAGCCCAATATCAATTATTTTTAATTTTTGTTTTTTATTGTTTTTAAAGGAAACTGTGCAGTTCTAATTACTTTCAAATATTTCTGATAACACTAAAGTTGTATGAAGGTATGTATAGTTGATCTTTTAATTGCTAAATGAATGTTATTTGTTTGCTTTGAGATCACACAAAAACAAAATTAATCATAATTGCAACATTAAAATTACATAGACTTTTCTACTCATTAATTTACATCTATTATAACGCTTAAAATAGTTAAGATGAATAAATCAAATTAACTTATTTATTTAATAAACTTTTAACTCATTCATCTAAACATGTATTGCATAATAATATACTAGCATTTTCTTTATAAACTGTAGAAAGATTTTATTTCTTCTGAACACGTAATGAACCGGTTCATCCTTATGTAATAAGCTCTATACTCGTATATCGAAAACTATCCTTAAAATTGTTCATCCAGTTTAAAAACGCTTTCGAAATAGTATAAAAATTCATAAGTAAAATAAATTGGATTTTTTTCAGTACAGAAAATTTATATTTTTTGCGGTTTTCCATACATTTAATAAATATCAAGTTTGTGCTTTAAGTCTTTAGTTTTGTCTTTCATACATTTGCTCGCTACTTAAAATAAAAATTTTAAAATTTGTTTGTTACAAATTTGCACATAAAAAACATAATTTTAAACTAAACTAAACTTTGTTTTTAACAACAACACATTGAACTATTGTACATGTAAGTGTATGTGTATTACAACACTTAGAAAGACCTCTTAACATTAAGAGCTAAATCCAAAACAACATACTCCCAATACAAGACCAAAATGTACGCACATTAACAATTGCATTCAAGGAAATTGTCTGAGATATAGTAACTCAATATGAAGCCAGCAAATTTTAGTCAAATAAAAAGACATTATAACAAATTGTAATATAAAGAGCAAAAAAGCAGACGATGACGACGCTAAAATGAAAAGAAGTCAAAACGAGTAAAAAGGTTAAAGTCGGGCATGCCGACTATAGAATACCCTACACCAGTCTGGGTAAAAGCCAACTAATGTCACCAAAATCAATAGGCTGCGTTATTGGGCCAATATAGGTCTGTGTACCAAATTTCATCAAAATATCTTAATATTTGCGACCTGCAGCGTATAAACAGTATAATTTTGGTAGGACCCTTATATGGGCACTAGGTCTAAACATGGACCGATGTTCATCAAAATCAATAGGCTTCGTCCGTGGGCCAAAATAGGTCTGTGTACCAAATTTCGTCAAAATATCTTAATATTTACGACGTGCATCGTATAAACAATATAATTTTGGGGGGACCCTTATATGGGCACTAGGTCTAAACATAGACCGATGTTCACCAAAATCAATAGGCTTCGTCCTTCGGCTGCCATAAGTCGGTGTACCAAATTTCATCAACATATCTTAATATTTGCGACCTGCAGCGTATAAACAATATAATTTTGGTAGGACCCTTATATGGGCACTAGGTCTAAACATGGACCGATGTTCACCAAAATCAATAGGCTTTGTCCTTGGGCCAACGTAGGTCTGTGTACCAAATTTTATCAAAATATCTTAATATTTGCGACCTGCAGCGTATAAACCATATAATTTTAGTAGGACCCTTATATGGGCACTAGGTCTAAACATGGACCGATGTTCACCAAAATCAATAGGCTGCGTTACTGGGCCAATGTAGGTCTGTATACCAAATTTTATCAAAATATCTTAATATTTACGACCTGCAGCGTATAAACAGTATAATTTTGGTAGGACCCTTATATGGGCACTAGGTCTAAACATGGACCGATGTTCACCAAAATCAATAGGCTACGTTATTGGGCCAATATAGGTCTGTGTACCAAATTTCATCAAAATATCTTAATATTTACGACCTGCAGCGTATAAACAGTATAATTTTGGTAGGACCCTTATATGGGCACTAGGTCTAAACATGGACCGATGTTCACCAAAATCAATAGGCTGCGTTATTCGGCCAATATAGGTCTGTGTACCAAATTTCATCAAAATATCTTAATATTTACGACCTGCAGCGTATAAACAGTATAATTTTGGTAGGACCCTTATATGGGCACTAGGTCTAAACATGGACCGATGTTCACCAAAATCAATAGGCTGCGTTATTGGGCCAATATAGGTCTGTGTACCAAATTTCATCAAAATATCTTAATATTTACGACCTGCAGCGTATAAACAATATAATTTTGGTAGGACCCTTATATGGGCACTAGGTCTAAACATGGACCGATGTTCAAAAAAATCAAACTTGTTCGTCCTTGGGCCAACATAGGTCTATGTACCAAATTTCATCGAAATATCTTAATAGGTGCGACCTGTAGAGTGCGTACAAGATTGCATGGACAGACAGACAGACGGACGGACGGACGGACGGACGGACGGACGGACAGACGGACATCGTTAAATCGAAATAAAAAAAAATTCTGAACCGATCGGTATACTATAAGGTGGGTCTACGACCAATATTTTTTGGTGTTACAAACATCAGCACAAACTTATAATACCCTGACCACATAGTGGTGTAGGGTATAAAGAGTAATTGATGTTGGCAAAAGTGACAATTTAGTCTTATTAAACTGTCATTAGCGATTTTTTCCCTACTAATTAAATTATAAATGAAATAAATTTAAATTTCGTACAATATTTTTCAGTGTGGTTTTAAATTAATCTTAACCCTCTAACCGGCGAGCCCGCCTTCAGGCGGGGTATATTAAATTGACCAGAAATGGGCCAAACGAGTATAATAAGAAGTTATGCTTTTTCAACAGAAAACAAAATTTATTAAATTTTTTTTAAAGAATTTTTTTGTATACAGTGCATGGTTTGGAAGCAAAACAGTGTCAAAAATAAAATTTCGCAAAATTTCAAAAATTAAATATTTTAAAACAATCAAAATTTTCAAAAATCTTAAAAATATATTTAAATTGAGTAAAATAATTGACCACGAAGTAAGATTGAAGCTTAATCTATTCAAAAATTCCTTATTTTGGTCCAAGGAGACACAGGATTCCATAAGGACATCGCCTTAATTTGAAAACGAATTGACAGATTTTTCTAAAATTTGGTAAAAGGAATATACTTGGTATAAGTAAAAAAGCCTATAAGTTTATATAGTATATATTGAAGTTGTGGTACGTTTTCGCTCAATTTCGAATTTTTTGAAAAACGAAAATCGCTACATTTTCTTAAGTAATAGCAAAAAAATTTAATTTTTTATTGCAATTACATCTTGGTAAGAGGAATAACTTGTGCTTAACCTAGTAATTTTTTTGCGCTAGTTTTCGAGATTCACCCTTAAATTATTTTTGCCCATCTCGCCTAAAGTAGGCAACGAAAAACAATTATGCAGAAGAACTTATTTTTCATGAGGAACAAATGGTATAAATTTCATTGCAAAAAAGCTTAGGCCCGTTAGAGCGTTAAATCATTATTCATCTAATGCACTAACTTTTGTTTTCAATAAAATTCAAAGGATGATTTAGTACAAAACAGACAATGCAGGCGCCCTTAAAACTTAATCCCATTACTTAACTGATGAAATAATGGCCGAAGAAGTTGGAACTAGATCTTTAAGGTCAATTCTCATAAAATCTCAGATATGTGCTCTAATTAAGCCTTTCGGTAATCCAAGCTTAACAGTCCGATTTTGATGAAATTTTCATATGCTCTAGAAACCAAAATTCTCAGATAAACTTGTCAAGACTTTTGGGCCACCTCGGAAATATAAGTTGTCAAAATGGGATAAGGAAGTTTTTGCAAATTATATAATTTTATCCGAAAAAAACCGTATGCAAATATGGTATCGTTGGAAAGTGTTCGGTTGTGCTAATTCTCTGGTGCTTTTTTAGCACTTTTTAGTTTCTTTTCGTTGTTGTTTTAAAATATTTTGGAGTACTTTATATGGAAAGTATACAGATATATTTATTTTATAAAAAAATTTAAGCAAGCAGGTAACCAGCAAAATTGTCGGATGCAAAGAACCGATTGTAGCACAGCTTGTACTTGCATGAAACCTGTACTAATTTTTGTTCGGTATTTTTTATTTGAGTTTGTCCCTCCAAACAGATTAGGTGCTGACAACCCCATTTGTAGCCCATCGAATAATTTTTTTGCGAGGATTTTTTTTTGTAGATTTAATTTAAAGCTTCTTTTGCACTCGTTCAAAAAGTACTGAACAAATGTTGAAGTGGAAGTACTCCTCTCCTATGACAACTCAATGTTAAAATTATTAGTGTTTATGTTAAAAAATAAGTACATCTACATCATCAATTGTAGTGCTTTTCATACTGCTTCTGCATCTCTGTTTTTGCTGTGAAGGTACTCAAAGTTAATTTAAATGGGATCTGCACAAAAAATTGCTGACATAAGTAAACCTTTTTTGCTAAATATTAGTAAGATAAGAATAGCAAAAATGCAACTGTTAAATATACGAAATTTATATGATATTTGAGTAAAATTTTTGTTAATTGAATTAAAAATGTACATCCCTAATATCGGTATAAAATGTTGATGAATATTAATGACAAAAAACAGTAAAAAAAAACTTTTATATATTTAAAGTTAATTTAAGTTAAATCAAGTTGAATACAAATAGCGGCCTCTCCTGCTACAACAAACAAAAAAAAGTTGGCGTCTTTTGCCCCAGCTGGGTTTTTATAACAGTACCTCAGTCACATATATAATTATGTATGGGGTTATCTATGACAATAAATACCCGAGTAAAAAAAATTATATATAATCATATGTAGCATATATTACAATATATATTTAGACATGTCGTTATGTATATCCATATATAATTATATATGACGCCTTTTTCCAAAAATTTTCCTTATATTATGCCATATATAATTTGCCTTTATAATATAGAGCTATATCTTAATATATATGGTGGCATTTTAGCAATACATAGTTATATATGGTATCATTTACACAATATATAACTATATATGGTGCCATTAAACCTTATATTATCATATATGGTGTCATTTCAACAATATATGCTCATATATGGTACCTCATGAACAACATTTTTAATTCGGTTCCAGAATGATAATATATGCTAATATAGTGCAATATATATTTATTTATTTAAATTACGTAGTAAAAAAAGAGATTACACATAATACTTAAATAAAAAGTTCACGAAGAACACATTGCGTCATTGATATATGGTATCATTTAAACAATATATTACCATATGTGGTGATATTTAAACAATATATTATGATATATGGTGCCAGTTCAACAATATATGGTCATATATGGTACCTCATGAAAAACATTTTGAATACAGTTCCAGATATGATAATATATGCTGCTATACTTTGATATATCGTATCATTTAAACAACATATACCATATATGTTGCCATTTAAACAATTTATTGTCATATATGGTTCCATTTAAATAATATATGGTCATATATGGTAACTCAAAAGCAGAGAGGACAAAATTGCTGTTTTTTGCTTTTACTCATATTTGCTTCTTTTTTCTTTTTTTGGATTTTCCGTTTTTTAGCTTTAAAATAGCTTTTTCTTAACATTTTTAGCTTTGAATTGCTTTTTTTAAAATTTTTTGCCCAAAAATACTATTTTTGCTCACAAAAAAATTATTTTTCACTTAACTTTGAATTTTTTGTTTTTTAAAGTGTTGTTTTGCCAAGTTTTTTTACTTTTGTTTTTTTCTTGCTTTTTTACAATATTTTTTTGTTTAAATACATCGAATTTTACTTTTTTCTGTCTTCTCTGCTCATTAACTACAATCCCATGAAAAAATGTTTATTCAATTTAATTCGTAAAATGGATTAATTTAATTTGATAAAACAAAGTCTTAATATATCAATTAATATATTTTTATGTATAATTTGGAATCGGGATTTTGGTCTTATCTTATTGATATTTTTTATGCATTTTTATATAAGTTATTTCATTTAAATATGATCATATACATTAATATGATACACCGTATAAGCAATATCTGAATGTATAAAAAAACCAGTAAACCATTATAAAACTTTATCTAATTGAATAAATTTGATTAATTTTGAATAAAATCCCAAGAAACATTTTTACGGACTCTCCGGCACGTACGGATTCATGAATCCGGCTTTTACGGCACGTTAACTGCCCGTAATGCTCGTATCCGTCAACGCTTGTACGTATACGGAACATTAACGGACCGTATAAATGGATTTTCGAACACAATACGTTTTAACTCCGTTTAGGTGTATCCGTTTTCGTACCGGTTAAAACGGACTTCACCTGTGTTTATTTTTAAAATAAAAGTTCAAGAAGCAAAAGATTTTCGCTTAAATTTTTTATAATTTTAACGATCCTAAATGGGTGGAAATTTTTGGCAAAGTTCTCATTCGCAACAATGGATTCTAGATCGTCAAGACAGCGAAGAAAAATATCAAACAGTATTCATATTGTTTGCCAAGGTTTTGGGTGAACAATTAAAGCTACGCCAGCAGATAATTACCACCGGACGGATGTTTGTTTGTTATATCCATCATATCAGATTGATATTGGCTGTTTACAAATTGCTTGTGTTATCCTACAAAAAGATTCAACGAAAGAGTGGTTTGCTGAATTAAATGTGGACTTGGATAAGGTGCAAGAAATAGTATGAGCCATAGTTAACCTCTTTGAGTTATGAAAAGATTGGAAAGGAAAAAATTAAATACAAAATTTGCTGGTGAAAATTCCTAAACCAAAACCAGCACCACATCGTTAAATACAAAGAGGTACATATATTTTTGACCATTAAATTTCATAATTATTTAAAAAAAGTCATTGAATTCTATTAAGGCCACTATTGACGCATTGGATAGAGGAATAACCCGCACCAGATGTAAATATAGTATAAATTTAAATAATCAATGTTTATATTAATAAATCTAAAAAATAAAAATACTACTCATAATATAAAAAATAGGGTGAATTTATGTAGATATAAAGTCCGTTTTTTGTTTAAAAAATCGGTATGGATACGGACCGGAAACGGAGTGACTCCGTTTTTACACGACATAACGGTCCGTAAACGGTCCGTCATTGACGGACTTTAAACGGACTTGTCCGTTTTTTACACGACATAACGGTCCGGAAACGGTCCGTCATTGACGGACTTTTAACGGACTCATGTCCGTTTTTTACACGATATAACGGTCCGTAAACGGTCCGTCATTGACGGACTTTCAACGGATTCGAATCAGATTCGATGTTCCTTATGTTCCGTTTTCTGGTCCATATACGGATCCAGAAAACGGTGCGTAAACGGAGTAGGATTCCGTTTACGACGGACAGAAAATGGTACGTAAACGGAACGTATTGTTTGTTGGGATTATTTTTTCACGGGATATTAACTGTATTTCAGAAGCCATTAATTGAATTATAATTGTATTTCAGAAATTATTAATTGTATTTCAGAAATAATCAAATCTATTTCAGAATTTGTTGATTGTATTTCATACCAATTAAAAATTTTTTACAATCGGTAGCCAATCACATCCATTGTACAACTGGTTCCATTGCAACCGATCCCATGGTACTGGTTCCGGAACCAGTTCCTGGGATCCAATATGGAAGGTGTGGATGACGTAGAATCAGTTCCAGAACTAGTTCCAGAACTGATTCTAGAGCAACCGGTTCCACTTTGGAGCTATAGAAGGGGTTGCTTTTGGGACAATTTCAAATAAAAAGAATCGGTGTTAGAATCGACAGTAGAAGGGGTTGTGAATGAAAAGTAGCTATTCTAAAACCGATTCTTTAGAACAGAAAATTTTCCTGGGTAGTAATAGAGAAAAATTTATGAAATACATTTCATAATTTCTGAAATACAATTGATAATTTCTGAAATACAGTTTGATAATTTCTGAAATACAATTGATAAAACTGAAACTCAATTGACCTGGGGCCGAATTACGGCATTCGTGAACGAGCGAAATTGTTCTAAATCCGTTTTTTCTATGTGTAAATACGTAAAAACTAACAATGATAACACCATATTTTAATTTTATATCCAATCTAGGGCCGAATTGTAGAATCCCTGGCTCAAAAAACTTCATCCAAATGCTTAATTTTCCGAAATAAAAAATGAATTTCGAACGAAAAATTTCGATCACGGATGCCGTAATTAGACACTAGTTCTGAAATACAATTAATAAGTCTGAAAAATAATTGCTAAGTTCTGAAGTACAATTGATAAAACTTAAATTCAATTGATTAATTCTGAAATACAATTGGTAAATCTTAAAAACAATTGATACAATTGGAAATGGTGTAGAGCGTCAAAAAGATGTAAAAAAAATTATTTTATTAAAAAAATTCAATTCAATAAAAAAAATATAATTTTTTAAAGAAAATTATAGAAAGAAAAATTATAATTTTATAAAAAGAAATTCATTTTATAAAACAAAAATGCATAGCCGTGAACGGTATCGAACTCGAGACCTTCTGAGTTTAAACCTTATTTTAACAAAATATTGTAATTTTTATAAAATCTTTGCTCTGCCAGTGTATTATTTTTTTAACAGTTGGCAATATCTGTCTGGGATCTTATTTATTTAATACAAAATAAATGGAGATCTTACATAGTACCCAAATATAATGCGCGATCTAATTTTATCTGTCATTTTTGTTGATAGTTTTAGATGTCAATCCCCAAATATATTGCTGTTTCTAATTCGATCTCCCATTTTAATACCGAAATAAGTTGCTTCGTCTAATTCGATATGCAATTTATGGGATAAATAAAGATCTTACCAAAACCCCAAATATATCGCTGGATTTAATTCGATCTGCAATTTATCGGAAAAGTTAAGATCTAACGCAATCCCGAAATATGTATATTACTGGATCTAATTTGATCTATCATTTTTTGTATAAATTTAGATCTAACTTTATCCCCCAATATATTGCTGGATCTAATTCGATCTGCCATTTTCCAGATAAAGTTAGATACAACTTAATCCCAAAATATATTCCTAGATCTAATTCGATGTATTTAATCCCAAAATATATTGCTTGATCTATTTTGATCTGCCATTTTTCGGATAAATCTAGATCTTACCAAATCCCAAAATATATTGCTGGATCTTATTCGATCTTCCATTTTTCGGATCAATTTAGATCTAAGTTTATCCCCAAATATATTGCTGGATCTAATTCGATCTGCCATTTTTCGCATCGATTTAGATCTTATTTAATCCTAAAATATATTGCTGGATCTAATTTGATCTGCCATTTTTCGGATCAAATTATATCTAAGTTTATCCACATATATATTGCTGGATCTAATTCGATCTTCTACTATTTCAGATCAAATTAGATCTAAGTTTATCCACAAATATATTGCCAGATATAATTCGATCTGCCATTTTTGAGATCAAATTAGATCTAAGTTTATCCACAAATATATTGCTGGATCTGATTCCATCTGCCATTTTTCGGATAAATTTAGATCCAAGTTTATCCCCAACTATATTTTTGGATCTAATTCGATCTGCCATTTGTCGGATCAAATTAGATCTAGGTTTATACCCAAGGATATCATTGGACCTCCCAATTTTGAGATATATAGCAATGGGATCTAATCCGATATCATTGGATACACCCAATTTTGATATCTAATTGGATCAGCGAATTGGATCCAACGAATTTCAAATTGGGTATGATTAGATATTGCGGGAGATCAATTTTTTTTACTCGGGTATATAATATTAAAATATTATTAATTTTGGTTTGGTCATATATTTTCATATAAAATTTTGTTTAAGTATATATTCGAACATACCAAGACATAATTAATAAAATTATATGAAATTCAATCTTAAATATATGACTATATCTTGTTTTATAAAAGACTCTATATAGTGCAACATATTACAATATCCATTTACATATTGACCTATATATAGTTACATATGTATGCCATATATAATTATATCATATTATATACCATTGTCTCTAGTTGGATATGGGTACATTATATTTGATACATTTGGGTGATGACAAAATCCGGTTAAAGTTGTATCGAACCATGTCTTATTGCATAAAATTAGATCTAATTTTATCAAAGTATATCTAATATGATCTAATACGATCTAATTTAATACAATAAGAACATCTACTTATTCTTAAGATAAAATATAAAATGTCTTTTTTTTTGCATGGACATAGAAAATATTATTGGCATGGGAACATATATAATCATATCTCAAATTCTATTGTTAACCTTGCACAATATATGGGATCATGTATACCCGATTAATAAAGATGATATGGGGAAATATCTTATTTGATAAAATATAATAAATAATCAGCTACAATTTAATCCGAAAAATGGTGAATACAATTGTATCTACGTGGATCAAATTGGATTTAATTACCTTAGATAATATACAAATTGATCCGAATACTAAACAGACATTACTGTATTAAGTAATATCTTAATATTTAAAATTTGATGCAATGAGGCTCAATTTTATCAAAATTATCGAATTTCAATTAAAAAGCAATGGGGGATTCACGTAAAGTCTCGTGTATTGTGTATAGGTCAAGAATAATTCATAAAAAATTAAATAAATTTTCAAATAATGTTTCATAAAGCACTATTGGGATTTTAAGTAAAGGTGAGATTTTCATTTTGAAAGTTATTTGCTGTTATGTGATAACAAATTTTACTGGAAACAGTTTTTATTGAAATTAAATGTAGATTTCACTAATAGGAGAATTAATAAGTTTTTTAAGTAATTATTACACAATTTTAGTCCGCTTGCGGGTAGATTATTGGTATCCTACAAACCTACACACTCAGAACAATCCCTTTGTGATAACCCGAGTAAAAAGTTCATATATAAAAATATATTTTTTAATAAATAAATATTCATTAACATATATTTAGTAATATAAAATGGCTTTGCATCCATATGTATTCATATAATATAATATCTTTCAAATATTTCCCAAAATCTTCTTAAATATACCCTAGTAAAAATGATTTTTATATATTCATATATGATTTTTATACAATCATTTATGATTTTATACAATTATAACTTGTCGAGTATTGTAAAACATATATTTTTATATGATTATATCAAAAGATATTTAATTATATAAAATTATATTAACCAGATCCACCATTTTTCGGATCAGATAATATATTTTTTATATAATTATATTAACCCATACATGATTTGATCCAAAAAATGGTGGATCTGGTTAATATAATTTTATATAATTAAATATCTTTTGATATAATCATATAAAAATATATGTTTTACAATACTCGACAAGTTATAATTGTATAAAATCATAAATGATTATATAAAAATCATATCTGATTATATAAAAATTATTTTTACTAGGGTAGCCATATAAAATCATATACCAAAAAATGTGGTAATGTTAATGATACACATAACTATATAGAACCGCATTTGGTAAATCCTATAAATTGAGCTTTAATATTCAATTAACCCAATACATAATCACATATAAATCAAAATCGAAGAAATTTTCTAAGTCTTTTTAGATATAATTTAATATATACCTTTATCAATAAAATTTCTAAGCTATTTTAGATATAACTTTATATGATAAATTATCAAAAATATTTTCTAAGTCATTTTAGATAAAACTTTATATAATCCAGACTCAAAAGTAGTTTCCAAGTACTTTTTTTTTAATTTTGCCTATGGGACAAAGCACTGTGCGTCGTCCCCTGACGATTTCCTTAGGCAAGAATTAAATCCGGATAGGGACATGCCTGCAACGGATTATTTTCACAATTTGTTAAATACGTTTGGAATTTTAGCACATTTAATTCCTTTAATGCAACCGAATTTAGTTGTGGCAACCGAATTCAATTTCAATTCGGTTGCTACAACCGAGTTATAGGTTATTACAACTGAATTCGATTGGAGCAACCGGATCAATTCAGTTGGAAAAAAAATTCGGTTGTCACAACGGAATTGTTTTGAGAGTTTAAGGATAAATTTGGTGTTAAATCATTCTAAATCTGACTTTTGTAAGTTCTTTTAATATGTTCAACGTCGATAATGTACGCTATACATCACTTTAATGACTTGTAAAATATGGCTTGTATTCCTAAAAATGTTTTGAATTTTATTACAGTTTAATAAAACAAACTAACTTCCAAAACAACAACGAAAATTCTTCAGTTTTTTGTAAATAAGCATGTATACTAGGGTGGGTCGAAAAGGTCCAGTACGACTAGGGTTTTTAATTTCCCGACATTTTTGAGCTCCCGGGAATCAGGAATTTTTTCGAACTTTCCCGGGATTTCCCGGGAATACTGAAGTAATTTTTTACTCATATTTAAAAAGTAAAAACTACTTTTTGTTCAAAAAACATAATAGTGGTATTCATATAAACTCGTATTCTACTGTAAACCTGGTAAGTTTATGAGTTTAATGTTAAACTCCATATATAAAAAATATGGTTTGTATTTATACAAGGTTTACAAGGAATTTACGAGTTTATATGAAAACCCCTAATAAGTTTTACTTTGACTGATAATTCAGAAATGTTTTTTTAATATTTAATTTCAATGAAAAAATTGTAAATTATATGATTTCTAAAAAATTTTGAAACAATCTCATTGGGATAAAACGACCTACAAATAATTGATTTCTTCCAGTAAAAATAGACTTAAGAGGGGGGCGGTAAATGTTGTAACAGCAGCATTTTAAAAAGCATATTTGAACGGTTGTCAAAAATTTAAATAACAATATTTGTTTTAATTTTATTCTTTTATTTTAAGTACATGTTATGGCAGTATTTTCATAAATGATTAGTTTTGAATTTCTCCAACCAAAACCGACAGGGTTATTGGGCTTGGTGCACATTCGCCAAAAGAGCTAGATATAATTTCGATAAAAAAAATTGTTAGTACATCAAGGTCAACATTTTATTGATTGAAATCAATAACTTAGGATAAGTTCTTTAAGATATGTGTCCCTTTTAATCAATAATTCTCCACTAATTTAAAAAAATAAAAAAATATATACCATATACCCTTCAAAGTTACAAAAATATTATTTTAAAGATAAAATTTATACATTATACCCTTCAAAGTTACAAAAATATTAACATAAATTTAAAAATGAATCGTCCTAATTTACTATTAAACATATGTTATGCATATCGAAGAGTTTTATAGATCATTTTTGGAAGTGATGCACCAACACTTTGTTGCCCCAGCGGGCATCTGGTAATTGTGTCCCAGCACCAACCACTAACATAACATTAATATTTTTCACACTTTTTAAGCATTTATAAAAATGAAATTATTATTATTCGAAAGCTTAGGTTCGTAGGTGTAACGTAATAAAAAATTATGTTTTCATCAGACGATTTGATTATTTATTGCAAAATGTAGTTGTTTTCAATTATTTTTTGGCACCCCAAAAACCACCAAAACACGTCTATCTGCTACCACATGTGATGTAAATTCATCAAAGTGGATGTCAAGAAAAGGTAATTGAAAAATGCAAAAAATATACTTTTTCCAATTTTTTATCTCTCTTCATATCGGAGAAAAATGGGATTGGTGTATGTTCCCCACAGACGAAGGATCCCCCCTCTACCCTATTTTACAAAAAAACTTGTGAATTTACTAAACATTCCCCTCATTCAATTTTATTTTTTCGAATTTTTTTATGGAAATCGGATCATATAGTGAAGAGTATGCTCTATCCAAATAAAATATAAAAAAATCGAAAAAAATCTTTTTTCCATAGTCGATACCCTCCTTAAGGACACGTTGGAGATCTCCTTTAAAAAGTTGAACCACACAAAGATTTTTCAATATATGCTTATGTTTGGCTTTTTGGGGCTTTTCAAGCTAATTTATATGGTGGTTTTAGTGTTTTTTGAATTCCCGGGAATTATAAGGAAAATTCCCGGGAATCGGGAAGTAAAAAATAAGCAAAATTCTAGGGAATTTCGTCCCGGGAATTCCCGGGTTAAAAACCCTAAGTACGACAAAAAAAAATTATTTTGGAGGCGCACAAATTTAAATTTTTGACCTTTTCTCAACTTTTATTTTTAAGGTTTAATAAAACTAAAATGTAGGTAATAAAAAAATCGGCTGATTTAATTTTTTTTTAATATTACTTTTCCAAGGTGAAATTGTACGCTAAAAAATGTTTTCTTGAGGTTTTGGACGAGTTTTTGTCGAAAAATCTATCTTTTTTTACGCATTAATTTTTAAGGTTTTTTAGTAGGTATGTTAAAAAAAATTCGCCGATTTCAAATTTTTTAAATATATCCTATCCAAGGTAAAATTGTACGCTTAAAACGATGGCGATATCATTTTTTTCGAAAAAAAAAATGTTTTTTTTGTGTTTTAGATGAGTTTTTGTCGAAAAAACGGCGCCTCGAAAATGATTTTCTTGATATCTTACCCCTTGCACCACAACTACTTTTATTTTTCTTTGTCATATTTGCTCTTTAAGCATACATATATATTTTATTTTAATTAAGAAAAATTCAAAATTTTTTCTTTTTCGGGATTCGAACTCGGAAAGATTGTCTTTTAATTCATTTTTCCTATTTTTAATACCTAATGAAATTTTTTTGGTTGCGTAGTCAATTATAAGTAACTCCAAATAAAATAATAGAATTATTCTAGCGTATTCGTTCAGAGACAGATTGTCTGACGTAGCCTATGCTACATTTATTTTCGGCGTTTTTTTATTTTTAAAACGTTGTAATTACTGACTGGATGTTGGCGTGGTGCACCAACATAGTAGTGCTACATGCATTTCAAACGAAATATAAAAGAGTAAAATGTTGAATTGTATGTACTTGTCAGTAAAGTCTGTATTAATAGATAAACATGCAAAAAGGCGTCTAAGATGAACGAATTTTCTTTAAAAGACGGTTACAAGGCGGAAAAACTAACAAATGTGTTTAAGACTTTAAACGAATAACAACGATATAGGATTGACAAAAATTTTAACAAAATTCCATGAAAATTTAAACTACTCAAAAATTTATAAACATAAATGTTATCTCATTTAAGTGGTTGAAAAAGAAAACGAAATACCAGTGTTACCTTTGTAGTATTTTTAAACAGCAATAAAAAAGTAGTAAAAAGAAAGTATTAAAAAAGAAACACAAAATATAAAAATAACTCAAAAAAAGCTTTAAGAAAGGTTTAACAAAGAAAGACAAAAAATATACAAATAAAAAATATTGAACCATTAACATCAGCACGATCATCAACGCAACATATGCCGGTTTTGAGCAAGTAAAAGTTTATACGATATCAAACGTAACGGACGTGTGTTTGAACGCGCGTTTTTTAGTATAACGACTCAGAAAAATTCGAGTTACAAAGTTTTAACTTTATTTCCAAAATAAGGTTTTTAAAGACAATTAAATAATAACATAAACATATTACATTACAACAAAATGAAGGTGAGTTTTAAGATAAAAATATCTTCAATCGAAATAACAAAAACAATAAAAACAAGATATTTATATTAACAAACAACTGGACTGGACTTCAAAATAACAAAAGTGTTTTTAAAACAAAAATAAAAAAAAAATATGTTATTGCAAAAAACCCCATCGACTGTTTGTCGTCAATGTTAATATCAAGTGAAAGTCTTGGTAATAATACAAATATTACAGAAATATGTGCGTATTTTTTGCTGCATAATAGATACAAAATTTATTTTAAAAATAAAAAGTAAAAAATGATTTTGTTTAGTTTTTAACCAACCTTTTGAAATTCAAAGTGAGAATGACCAAATTTGTGAATGAGTTTTTATTTGGAAACGATTTACTTAGCAAATATAAATTTTATTTGTTTATTCAAGTGAAAATCATAAATAAACAAATACAAAAAATTCATAATAAAATAAAGGTATTCATTTAAAGTATTTACGCCTCGTATACTGTGTATATGTTGTAAGTTTACTCGATTAATGTCAAAACTAGTTTACGAGCCCTGGTAAATATACGCTTACATTTTTGTGTGTAAACTTTTTCGTATTTATACATACATTTGAATATGGTCAAAAATGAAATTATTTTTAATTTTTTTGTGTGTTTTTTATTTTCTGTTTTATTTGTTTTCAAATAATACACATTTAAAAAATTCTGTGTTTAATTTATGAAAAGAAAAAAAAAGATCGAAAAAGTGGCTAAATGCATAATTGAGATGTGAATAGTTTTAAAAGGTGCGTTCATTCAAATAAACAGTAGTAAAGTTATAAATATATGCGATTACAAAAATACACGGTTTACGAGGACATAAATCCAGTTAGATGAATACCACTAATATTTAAAAAAAGACAACATTTAACAAATTGATATTCTTAAAAGAAAAATTTTTAAAATTATTGAAATATTGCAAAAACAATTTCAAGTGCATGTTTTTTACATCTCTTCATAATCGCCTAGCCACGTTATAAAATTCATAAACTCAAATCAATTTTATAATACCTGGTACGTTTGAACATGTCTCTAGTTGTTGCATCTTGGTTTTCGATTTTACTTTCTTGACGAAAGAGCGAGGGAATGAATTGAGTGTTTGTAATTATGTAATACTTGTGCCACTACACTTGATTGACTATTGGAGTCACATAGATACTCATATAATACGATTATTATGGAGTTATAAATAAAACCAAACACATTTTATTCATGTGGTTAAATACTTATGTGAATATATGTATTAAATTATAATAACAAAACTTTTGTTCGCCAAATATTCATTAATTATGAATTTATAACACAATATTATACAAATTAGTTCATGCGAAATAATTTATAAATTTGCACAAAAAGTTTACATTTCTCATTTGGAAAAACACAAAATTTTTAAACAAAATTAATAAATTCTTTGATTTTATCTCTTTCCAATTATCAAATAATAAAGTCTTTTTTAACTCGAGGGAGGATGACCTTAAAAACATGAAATAGCTTATTTTACTTTATCAAAACATTGCCCAAGTAGGCGTGTCCAAAAAAAATATATTAAAAATATTTTTATTGCCAGCACAGGGTATCGAACTTGTTCGTCTTGCCCTTTTTCACTGAGCTAATGCTTGATATGAATGTTGACTGGCTTAAAAACACAACTTTGTGATTTCGAAATATTGGGTCATATGAATAAAACTTAGCAATTACTTCGAAGTAATTACTTTGGGCTTAGGAATGGCTTTTAACTCCAAATTTACCAATTGGCTGGTAGAATAGCATGAAATGTAAACGAAAATTAAAAAATTAATTTTCTAGTCTACTCCCAAGCAGACTAGATTTGTGAAGTAATTGCTTAAAAAACCCTGTATTTCCCCCTATTAGTAATATCTATTTTTTATTCATATGAGCCATTGTGTCCTATTCTCTTCAATAAAAATACTTATTGGCTCATATGAATAAAAAAGAGATATTACTACTTAATAGGGGTAAATATAGGGTTTTTTAAGCAATTACTTCACAAATCTAGTCTGCTTGGGAGTAGACTAGAAATTTAATTTTCGTTTACACTTCATGCTATTCTACCAGCCCATTGGTAAATATGAATCTAAAAGCCATTCCTAAGCCCAAAGTAATTACTTCGAAGTAATTGCTAAGTTTTATTCACATGACCCATTAATTCTATAGACACACTTTCATTAAAATGGATTTGGAAGTTAAAACATTTGAGTAAAAAATTAAATAAAATAATTTAATGTTACCATACTAAAAAAATTATATGACTTTGGATATTATATATAATTAAATCCGAAAAATGAGAACTTCAATTGCCCAAGTAAAAAGTTTTGATATAGTCATATATTATCATATGAAATTTTGTATAATTATATATTCGAACATATGTACTAAGACACAATTATATAAAATTATATGAAATTATATCTTAGATATATAACTATATATTGTTTTACATAGCACTATATATAGTACAACACCCCAGCAAAAAATTTTCAAAATAGGGAATCGAGTTGGGAATCAGGTATTTTTGGTAGAACGCCTTCCCAACTGGATTACCAACTTGTTTCTTTTAACAAGGCGTGAGACTAAATGCAATCGATTCTTTGGAATCGCAATGGTAGCCAGTTACTATTTTTCTTACAGAACACCTTTGATTTTTAGTAAAAGAAGGTGTTCTAATAATAAAAAGAATAAGCGAGTTTCTAAAAATAGATATTCTCAAAATAGAATTTACGAATTAAATTTTAAAATAAATAAAAAAAACTTACACATGTGTTTCGTTGGGATTTGATCCCTGGCTTTCTGCGTGTCTGGCGGATACTCTTCCACTGAGCCACCGTCTTGCATGATAATTTATAGCTTAAATCAGATTTTGTTTTTTTATAATTACTTTATACTTTTTGGCACAAGCTTGTTTTTTTGATAAAAGAGGTAGTTCTTTAGAATTTATATATAAGACCTTACAATACACCTTGCAAATTACAGAAAAGGGAAGCGAATATTAAAATCGCTTTATGGTTATGGTTAAACTAATAGAATTCGACTTATACTAAATTAGACAAATACTAAATAGCATATCAGGTTTAGTGTATATTTATTATATTAGCTGTACTTCCACTCTTACTTAACAACATTAAATAAATAAAATAAAATATAATAAAATAAAATAAATGAAATAAATTAAACTAAACTAAATAAAATGAAATAAATTAAATAAATAAATTAAATAAATCAAATAAAATAAATAAATTAAATAAATTTTAATGAATTAAATAAATTAAATAAATCAAATAAATTCAATAAATTAAATAAATTAGATAAATTAAATAAATTAAATGAAAAAATTAAATTAAATAAACTAAATAAATAAAATAAATTAAATAAATTAAATAAATTGAATGAATTATATAAATTAAATAAATTAAATAAATCAAATAAATTAAATAAATTAAATAAATTAAACAAATTAAATAAATTAAATAAGTTAATAAATTCAATAAATTAAATAATTATTATTAAATAATTTATTAAATAAATTATTAAATAAATTATTAAATAATTTATTAAATAAATTATTAAATAAATTAAATAAATTAAATATATTAAATAAATAGATTAAATAAATTAAATAAATTAATAAATTAAATAAATGAGTAAATAAATAAATAAATAACAACAAAATTTCAATTGTCCTAACAACAATATCTGAATGTTTTTATGTGGAAATTTCGAAAGGAAAAGTTCCCAGAATCAGAGGGTTTTTCGATAGAAAAGGTTCCCAAAGCCTTAAAATTGTTTATAAACCATTTTTAATGGAAAAAGTAGTCAGAATGTGAACGTTTTTCTATGGCAGAAATCAATCAGATATTAGCGAAGAGAAAACATATTTGTTCTGACGGCACAATTTGTACACTCACTAAAGTTTGTCGGTAGAATCTACTGAAAATGTCAGTTAAAACAAAGATATATGCAGTTAAAAAGGCGACAAAGGTATTTATATTTAAAATAACTAAAAATTTTTTTATTTTTACCTCCTGAAAAATAACTAACAAATGCATTAAAAATAACTACCAATGTCGTAAAATTAACTCAGAAATATTTACTACAAAAATTTTAAAACCACTGACGAAATCGGTAAAAACTGCTGTTTTTTATAGTCAAATGTTTTTGTTTATAAAAGTTATATTTTAATAAAAAAAATATTTTTTTTCTTTCGATTACAAAAAATATCACAAAAAAAATATTACAAAAACTCGAAGTAAAAATTCCAAACCGTTATCCAGTTTTTATGCTCTTATGCATTGGAGATACAATACAAGTTTCTGATTTTTATTTGCAAACTAGAAATATATCAATAATAACAAATATAAACTAAACAAGAATTTTTAAATAAAAAAATCAACGACATTTTTTATTTTTTAATTAACTACCAAAAATAACTGTTTGCTGTAAAATTACTGTTTTGGTAGTTGTTTATTATGATATTAAAAATAACTGATTTAAACAACTGTTACAAAATTACAGTACTTTTCGTTAGTTGTTATCTTAAATAACCGTCATAAAAGTTGTTTTGAATTTTTCTATAGAAAAACAACTGTAATTTCCGTTAAAAATAACAACTGATTACTATACAAATAACTGTCAAACTTTTTTGAGTGTAGCCAATGGATTGGTTCGGTGTACTAGTGGAATATTTCGTTTGTATCTATCAGAAAATTAGTTTTTAGAATGTAATTTCCCTACGGGAAATTTTAACAAACTGTCACCGAACTGGCCCCTTTATATGAAATAGATTGGTCACTTTTACATGGCGTTGTCATAGGACCCCTTGTGACATGTCACAAGACAAATCCCAGGACAGGTCCCTGAACTTTGTTTTTTATGAGAGTTCAGTAACCTGTCCTAGGATTTGTCTAGTGACATGTCACAAGGGGTCAATTTCCCCCTCCTATGACAACGCCATATAAAAGTGACCAGTCTATTTCATATAAAGGGGCCAGTTCGGTGACAGTGTGTAAAAATTTCCAATAGGGTTATTTCCGAGAACGGAAATTCGCTGTCCTAAACATAAATTCGGTAGTATTATCCGAAAAAATTTGTTGCAGCAACTGAACCATTATATTGGCATTATAATTGTTTTTTTTTTGGTTATATTTTAAAAAATTTGTACTGATTTCAAGTCAGAAAAAAATGGTATGTATCAAATGAAAAAATATAGGGTTTTGTTGGCCTTTTTAAACTACTTTGCCAAAAGATTTGTTTTGGACGTTTTGCAAAATACAAAGCAATAAATTAAAATTAATCGATTAACTGACAAAATTGCAAAGACAACAGATTTTCCTTTTATTTTAATTCTCAATATAATAACTTAAAAGAAATTTTAGTAATTTTTTATATTTTGTTTTGAATAACTGTTAAGAAAAATTAAAAAAATGTATTTCTTTGTAATGTTACTATTTATTTAATCGAAAACAACTTTTCTGGTTTACTTTTTTAATTACCATTGAACATTTATTTACTCTTCATACAGTGATTGTGTATATCAAAAATACTATTTGTGATAAAGCGCAAATTTATTGGGAAGAAATGGGAAATAGTCCTTTAAATATTAAAATGCCGTATTAGCTCAAAAATAAAATAATTTTTTCACTGTTATGTTTATAACTAAATAACTTCTCTTTTCAAAATGTGGAACTACTTCTTAATTTGTTGTTTTACTACCAAAATGTAAACGGTTACTTTCTAAGATCAAATAATTTAAAAAGTAAATTATTAATTTTTGAAAACTTTTGTTAGTAAATAATTATATTTGAATGACTTTCATGCCTTGTTTGTTTTGATTTTTAGAATTGATTACAATACCTCTTGCTTTTTTTACGATCTTGTTAGAATGTGTTTGGTAATGCAGTAAAGAAATTTGGCAATGAGATTTGTAAGCGGTTATATGGCAATGCCTTGTTAAGGTAATGGGTAATTTTTTCCTGGGACATCACAACATCCAATTATATATTGACCTGTATATGCCACATATAGTTATGTGTAATTGTATCGAATTATACACCATTATATCTAGTTTGATATGATTATATTATCTTTGATACATTTGGATGAGGACAAAATCCAGATAAAATTGTATCGAACTATATCTTCGTCCATCAAATTAGATTTATTTGTATGCAATTAGGTCTAATATGATATAATACGATCTAATTTCATACAATTAGATGTTCTCATTTTTCGGATGTAATTACATACCCAGCAAAAAATTTTCAAAATAGGGAATCGAGTTGGGAATCAGGTATTTTTGGTAGAACGCCTTCCCAACTGGATTACCAACTTGTTTCTTTTAACAAGGCGTGAGACTAAATGCAATCGATTCTTTGGAATCGCAATGGTAGCCAGTTACTATTTTTCTTACAGAACACCTTTGATTTTTAGTAAAAGAAGGTGTTCTAATAATAAAAAGAATAAGCGAGTTTCTAAAAATAGATATTCTCAAAATAGAATTTACGAATTAAATTTTAAAATAAATAAAAAAAACTTACACATGTGTTTCGTTGGGATTTGATCCCTGGCTTTCTGCGTGTCTGGCGGATACTCTTCCACTGAGCCACCGTCTTGCATGATAATTTATAGCTTAAATCAGATTTTGTTTTTTTATAATTACTTTATACTTTTTGGCACAAGCTTGTTTTTTTGATAAAAGAGGTAGTTCTTTAGAATTTATATATAAGACCTTACAATACACCTTGCAAATTACAGAAAAGGGAAGCGAATATTAAAATCGCTTTATGGTTATGGTTAAACTAATAGAATTCGACTTATACTAAATTAGACAAATACTAAATAGCATATCAGGTTTAGTGTATATTTATTATATTAGCTGTACTTCCACTCTTACTTAACAACATTAAATAAATAAAATAAAATATAATAAAATAAAATAAATGAAATAAATTAAACTAAACTAAATAAAATGAAATAAATTAAATAAATAAATTAAATAAATCAAATAAAATAAATAAATTAAATAAATTTTAATGAATTAAATAAATTAAATAAATCAAATAAATTCAATAAATTAAATAAATTAGATAAATTAAATAAATTAAATGAAAAAATTAAATTAAATAAACTAAATAAATAAAATAAATTAAATAAATTAAATAAATTGAATGAATTATATAAATTAAATAAATTAAATAAATCAAATAAATTAAATAAATTAAATAAATTAAACAAATTAAATAAATTAAATAAGTTAATAAATTCAATAAATTAAATAATTATTATTAAATAATTTATTAAATAAATTATTAAATAAATTATTAAATAATTTATTAAATAAATTATTAAATAAATTAAATAAATTAAATATATTAAATAAATAGATTAAATAAATTAAATAAATTAATAAATTAAATAAATGAGTAAATAAATAAATAAATAACAACAAAATTTCAATTGTCCTAACAACAATATCTGAATGTTTTTATGTGGAAATTTCGAAAGGAAAAGTTCCCAGAATCAGAGGGTTTTTCGATAGAAAAGGTTCCCAAAGCCTTAAAATTGTTTATAAACCATTTTTAATGGAAAAAGTAGTCAGAATGTGAACGTTTTTCTATGGCAGAAATCAATCAGATATTAGCGAAGAGAAAACATATTTGTTCTGACGGCACAATTTGTACACTCACTAAAGTTTGTCGGTAGAATCTACTGAAAATGTCAGTTAAAACAAAGATATATGCAGTTAAAAAGGCGACAAAGGTATTTATATTTAAAATAACTAAAAATTTTTTTATTTTTACCTCCTGAAAAATAACTAACAAATGCATTAAAAATAACTACCAATGTCGTAAAATTAACTCAGAAATATTTACTACAAAAATTTTAAAACCACTGACGAAATCGGTAAAAACTGCTGTTTTTTATAGTCAAATGTTTTTGTTTATAAAAGTTATATTTTAATAAAAAAAATATTTTTTTTCTTTCGATTACAAAAAATATCACAAAAAAAATATTACAAAAACTCGAAGTAAAAATTCCAAACCGTTATCCAGTTTTTATGCTCTTATGCATTGGAGATACAATACAAGTTTCTGATTTTTATTTGCAAACTAGAAATATATCAATAATAACAAATATAAACTAAACAAGAATTTTTAAATAAAAAAATCAACGACATTTTTTATTTTTTAATTAACTACCAAAAATAACTGTTTGCTGTAAAATTACTGTTTTGGTAGTTGTTTATTATGATATTAAAAATAACTGATTTAAACAACTGTTACAAAATTACAGTACTTTTCGTTAGTTGTTATCTTAAATAACCGTCATAAAAGTTGTTTTGAATTTTTCTATAGAAAAACAACTGTAATTTCCGTTAAAAATAACAACTGATTACTATACAAATAACTGTCAAACTTTTTTGAGTGTAGCCAATGGATTGGTTCGGTGTACTAGTGGAATATTTCGTTTGTATCTATCAGAAAATTAGTTTTTAGAATGTAATTTCCCTACGGGAAATTTTAACAAACTGTCACCGAACTGGCCCCTTTATATGAAATAGATTGGTCACTTTTACATGGCGTTGTCATAGGACCCCTTGTGACATGTCACAAGACAAATCCCAGGACAGGTCCCTGAACTTTGTTTTTTATGAGAGTTCAGTAACCTGTCCTAGGATTTGTCTAGTGACATGTCACAAGGGGTCAATTTCCCCCTCCTATGACAACGCCATATAAAAGTGACCAGTCTATTTCATATAAAGGGGCCAGTTCGGTGACAGTGTGTAAAAATTTCCAATAGGGTTATTTCCGAGAACGGAAATTCGCTGTCCTAAACATAAATTCGGTAGTATTATCCGAAAAAATTTGTTGCAGCAACTGAACCATTATATTGGCATTATAATTGTTTTTTTTTTGGTTATATTTTAAAAAATTTGTACTGATTTCAAGTCAGAAAAAAATGGTATGTATCAAATGAAAAAATATAGGGTTTTGTTGGCCTTTTTAAACTACTTTGCCAAAAGATTTGTTTTGGACGTTTTGCAAAATACAAAGCAATAAATTAAAATTAATCGATTAACTGACAAAATTGCAAAGACAACAGATTTTCCTTTTATTTTAATTCTCAATATAATAACTTAAAAGAAATTTTAGTAATTTTTTATATTTTGTTTTGAATAACTGTTAAGAAAAATTAAAAAAATGTATTTCTTTGTAATGTTACTATTTATTTAATCGAAAACAACTTTTCTGGTTTACTTTTTTAATTACCATTGAACATTTATTTACTCTTCATACAGTGATTGTGTATATCAAAAATACTATTTGTGATAAAGCGCAAATTTATTGGGAAGAAATGGGAAATAGTCCTTTAAATATTAAAATGCCGTATTAGCTCAAAAATAAAATAATTTTTTCACTGTTATGTTTATAACTAAATAACTTCTCTTTTCAAAATGTGGAACTACTTCTTAATTTGTTGTTTTACTACCAAAATGTAAACGGTTACTTTCTAAGATCAAATAATTTAAAAAGTAAATTATTAATTTTTGAAAACTTTTGTTAGTAAATAATTATATTTGAATGACTTTCATGCCTTGTTTGTTTTGATTTTTAGAATTGATTACAATACCTCTTGCTTTTTTTACGATCTTGTTAGAATGTGTTTGGTAATGCAGTAAAGAAATTTGGCAATGAGATTTGTAAGCGGTTATATGGCAATGCCTTGTTAAGGTAATGGGTAATTTTTTCCTGGGTATAAGTACATAAAGTAACATATTACAGATATAATTACATATACGTTTATATATAATTTAGTATGACACTATACATAATAATATAAAACTATATGTGGAGACATTTAAGAAATATTTCATAATTTGTGTTAGATATGATTATATATTGACGAACAAGAACCCATATATAACTTAATATGGTTCCATATCTACAATATTTCATGATTTCTTTAATATATAACAATATCACGTTCTTTATAAAATCATCTATAATTATATATCATCCCACATAAGCATTTATTTCAAAGTGATTTTATATAAAAATATATAAGGTCCATATTAAACCGTATTATATTATATGTGGTTCTATGTTAACAATGATTTTGAACTAGTTTTAGATTCAGTAATTACTAGGGATTGGCGCGTGACTAGAAATGTTCGTGAGTCATATTATTCACACGTGATCGTGAGAAATAATTACTATACTCAAGTGATTCGTGCGTGAGTCTGAGAATATATAATTCGTACTTGATTCGTGCGTGAGCGTGAATAAGAATATATAACCCGTGCTTGATTCGTGTGTGAGTTTATTTTTTGCATCAAATATTTTTAGTAACTTTTACTATTTTGTAATATTTTACTATTTTCTTACTATTTTGCTTATATTTTGGTTGTATAACATAATCCTATTAACTTTAAAATTTCAGTCTTGTTAACTTTATTTTAAAATTACTAAAAATAAAGAAAATTTTGTTCATGTTTAATGCACTGTCATGGTAAATCTGGATAACAGTAATGGAAGATTTATCGAAATTATAGGATATCCAGCAGACCTTTGGATTAATATTTGGAAATTAATTACACATGCAATATACAATTACATGTAATTGTAATTGAAAAAAAAATCAATTACAATTACATATTATTTGTAATTGTAATTCAAAAAAAAAACAATTACAAGTAATTTGTAATCGAAAATTTTCAATTATACATTACGTATAATTGTAATTGAAAAAATGTCGATTACAATTGCATTTTTTCGGAAAAGAAATAATGACAAAAAGTACAAGTGAAGGGTCAGCCCAACATGACGCATTATTTTATACTTATCCACGCCTATCCAACCTATCCCAGTCAGTTTTTTTTACAAAATTTTAACAAAAAAAACACTTTAAATCTAAATGTAATTGAAAGTTTTAATTGAAATCGCTTTCAATTACAATTACTTGTAATTGAAAATTTTCAGTTACAGTTACATGAAATGTAATTGAGTTTTTTATTTAATTTTAATTACATTTATTTGCAATTGTAATTGAAATCCCCCAGGTCTGATCTCCAGATATTGCATATCTTTTTTATTTAAAAAATACTTTTTGTATATTCTTAGATGTGGTCATATATAATATGATCAAAAGTATATGGTCAATATTTAGATAAAATTGTATCAAACTATGTCCACTTTTATAACATTTTATATAATTTTATACAAAAAGATATAATTTGATGTAACCCAGGAAAGAATCGGTTGTAGAATAGTTACTTTTCATTTACAACCCCTTCTACTGTCGATTCTAACACCGATTCTTTTTGTTTGAAATTGTCCCAAAATCAACCCCTTCTATAGCTCCAAAGTGGAACCGGTTGTCTAGAATCAGTTCTGGCACTAGTTCTGGAACTGATTCTACTTCCATATAGGATCCCAGGAATTAGTTCCGGAACCAGTTCCATGGAATCGGTTGCAGTGGAACCAGTTGTAGAATGGGTGTGGTTGGATACCGATTGTAAAAAATTTTCATGGAAATTGGATGAGGCCAAAATTCGGATACAATTGTATCGAATTGCATAAAATTGTATCAAATTGTACCAAATTGTATACAATTCGATATAATAAGATTCAATAAGATGTCCTCATTTTTCGGATATAATTATATCTAATTACATAAAAGATTATATATAATTAAATATAACTTCATATGGCCCCATATCATTTTTTTTACTTGGGTATATAAAAATTACCTGAACGAAGTCAAAAATCTTTTAAATGCAAAAAATATGAGTTTCTGTGCGATTTTTGAGACTAAAAATATACGCATTTTAATTTTTTTTCATAGTTTTGGGTAAGAAAAGTGATTTTGTGCGTTCCCGTACTTTTGGGTAATTTTGTCTTTTAGATAGAGGATTTTGTGATTACCCTCATTTTATTGAACTTTACAAAAAAAATTAAGGAGCACACTTAAATTAAAATAACGAGTTTTTTAAAGTTTTATAAGCTTCCCCAGTAAACGAAAAAAAACGAAAAAAATTGACCAAAAATTTTTGAAAAGCCCCCCGAAATAAATTCCTAGCTACGTGCCTGGTCGGCATGTTCGACTATAACTTCTTTACTTGTCGTTTAATTTTCTGTCCCTTTAAAAAGTTCCTTTTTTTCTTGAAAATCGTACATTTTTACGTAAAAGGTTATGATCACATTGACTGGTTTTTCAGACCCCAGGTAAGATCGTATAAACTCTAGGACCGGTTATGATGGCAGATCTAACCGCTGCTAAATGTAGGCCTTTTAATATCCGATAGAAGTCAAATTTAGCATAAAAGTTTTATCACTTTGAAAAGGTTTATCACTTTTTAAATTAATAATTGCAAATAAAGAAATTTCTTCATACAAAATTAATTTTATAAACGTCTTATAAGGTCTTCAAATTATTGTTCATAAGAACTTTAGACCTTATGTAGAATTTATCAGTGATTCAAAAAGCAGCCGATTAAATTTTTGCAACACCACAATCTGAATTATAAATGAAAAACACTTAAACCATTACGCACTTGTTATAAGAAAAATTAAAATTCATATTAACTTTTCACATTAACAGATCAAATAATTATCAAAAAATAAAAAACTCATCTAGCAAATTTTAAAAATGACAAAGACATGACAACAACTTGCAAAGTGGTAAAACAGATTGCAAAATTTACATACATTAAACAACTACACTCCCATACAAAGGGAAAGTGTTTTTTTTTTGTTTCATTAAATAATTCAGCGTATTAGATTTGGAGATAGTATTAATGTTAAAACAAAATTCATAATTTGAAATTTGACCTGAAAATATTTTAGCAAAATTAAAAACAATTTAATGTAAAAAATTCTGGACATGTTTTAAATGAACAAAAATTCTCACGTTGTGAAACAAATTATTTAAAACAAAACAATACTGTGATAGGTCAGTTTAATTTTTTATTATACTTAGCGATTGACATCTGCCATTTGTTTCCAACCAAAGAGTATCTACTTTATAGAGAAACTATGCTACTCACCGTTCTCTCGATAAGAGAACCAAGAGAAAAATACATACGAAAACTATTTTATAACAAACGCGACCAAATACAGCGAAGGTTGATCTAGACAGAGATTGATAGAACCCCATTGTTCTAACTTAAACTTTGAATTAGGAGGAAATAAAAAACATAAAATATTAAACGTGGTACAATCATTTTGAAACGGGTCATTTTGTTAGCCATTAACATTTTCTTTAACAGTTTTGACTGATTTTTTTTTTACTCTATTTTATATTCACAATTTATATTCATAAAGTTGAATAGAAGCTGACATAATCGCGTGTCATAATATTAATGAATAAATGAGAGTGAATATTAAATTATGTAATATTTTTACATTTTGTTTTGGAAAAAGAAAAGAAGAAGTAGAAACGGAAGGAAATAATTTAATTATGAGTGACAATTATATTTTTTAGCAACAGTACGAGTAGTAAAATGTTCTATGAGCCAAAATGAAAAAAAGAGTAAGGAAGTTAAAGTCAGACATGCCAACACTATATGACACCTGTCTGTTTGAAAACAATTGATATTTGGATACGAAATTTGAATGGATTAAATATCGGAGTTATATCAACAATTGTCTATAATATGGTATAAAGCACTAGGGAATTTGTAGGAAATTTTAATTTCAACTTATGTTAGGTAAATACACCTAACAATCGGACATTGTCTATATGAGCTATAAATCCAAATCCAAATTTAAAATCAACAGGCTTTCTTCTTGGGCCTATGCTAATCAACATATTACATTTTGTTAACTTATTTGTGATCTGCAGCATGCAGAGAGCCAATTTTCGGGGGACCTAGGTTTAAACATGGATAGAAATCTGTAGGCCTTGTCATTGGGCCCGAGCGAACCAGCGTACCAATTTTGCCCAATTTTTCGGGAACCGTTATAACACATTGGCCGATTTTAACCAAAATCAATAGGCTTAGTGCTTGCGCCAATATAAGAAGGTATACTTAATTTCATCAAAACATCTTAATATTTTCGAGCTGAAGCGTGCACACAAAAATACATGGACAAACGGACATAAAGTGATTCTGAGTCGATCGGTATACTATTTTAATAGGTGGGTCTTTGTCCAGTATTGTTTAGTGTTCCAGACATTAGCACAAACTAAATATATCCTTGCAACTTAGTGGTGTACGGTATAATAAATACGAAATAATTTGAGGTCGATGATCTCAAATTTAGAATAATGTAAAGATTAGTTATGAAATTCCTTGAAATATTGCCTAAAATTATAAAAAATATTAAATACCCGGGTAAAAATCGACATATATGGATTCATACAGGTTTAATGTATGTTCGCGCATGATCATAATCCATTAATGGATACATAAATCTCCATACATGTATCCAAATATGTCCACACATGTGCATTAACAAAAATTGAGGTAATATCTATATTAGAGTTGTCCAAAAAAACATGAAAGTTGGAATTCGCGATCTCCACAATGTTGACCCTAATCCTTAATGTCTAAAAACTCTCTGTGCCATGTTTCAGCTAAATCCGATTTTATTTAGATGTAGCGAAAAAAGTTGTCTTTTAAGAATTAGTAATTTACCTCTAGAGTACACTCTAAAAAATGTTTGTAAATTTACTACTATAAAATGGGTAAAATTTTGTTGAATTTTACGAAAATTCGGTAAATATAAACAAAAAATGCGTAAACTTTTTTTGTACACACTTTCATACGCAATAATACACACACAAAGTATTTTTAGACATTATGTGCTTATAAATAAACACATTGTGCCTAAAATTACTATTGTTTTGTTAAATAAAATTTTTACGCACAAAGTTGGTAAATATACTATCCAATAATAGTAATAAATACTCTGACATTTCAAATTGGAAAAAATTGAAAAAAAATTATAAATAATAAAAAGAAAAGCGAAAACGGATTATTTTTTGTGAATTACAACATTTCAACACTCAGTTGTTCCTGCGTAGGCCATATCTCTCTTAAGGCGTTTTCTCCCGTTATTGTTGACGGTTACTGCCTCCCTTTCAAAGAAGGCATTTTGTTGAGCAGGAGTCATCGCACCCATTCAATAGTTATAACAAATTTTTATATGAATTTTATACAAATGCCTTAAGATCCCAAAACGACTAATTTGGACATAAACGATTATGAGAGAATGACTCGGATATTATTATTAATAAAATACGTACTAAAAAGTAATTGGTTATTTTATTTAAAAACATTTTTGGGTGTACGCTTTATATTTTATTTTTACGCACTTTCTGTGGATTTTTGCGCATTTTTTGTGGATTTTTACGCATTTTATGCGTACATTTACACGTGAAACGTGCTTTTTTACACACAAATTTAGTAAATTAACACACTAATTTCAAAATTTCATTTAATTTTTACGCACTTTCAATGTAAAATTCCAAATTATTTGTGCACCAACTTAAACACAATGTGCGTATTTTTTTCAATTACGCACATAGAGTAAATTTACCCAATTTATAGTAGGAGTTCAGTTTCCTACTGTAATTGGGTAAATTTCAACAGAATTTAATTAGAGTGTAAGTTACACAAAAAGTAGGGTTGAATTTAAATTTAATTATTTCTTAAGCTATACGCTATTATTTAACAAATTTTTTAAAATCTAGTCTTAATTAATGTCAAGAAAATGCATTTGAAATCAAAACTTAAAAAAATTAAGTAACTTTTAAGTAATTCGCGGTTTTTTTTTAAATTATACAAAAAAATACATATTTTAGTTAAAATTTCCAAAGTTTCCGAAAAGATGTAATTTAAAATTCAACTTGTTTTTGCCTTGTATGCGGAAATTTCTCGAATCTGATCTTTATTTTAATGAAGATTATGAATCAGCAATCGAAATTTAAAAACAAATTTGTAATTTATAAATTAATCGCGGTTATTGAAAATTCAAAAAAACTCAAGTTTTTGAGGTATTTTCCGAATTACCTGTAAACGGTGTTATCAAAAAATCCAGTTTGTTATACTTTTGCAATGTACTTACCAATGGCCTTCATTATGTATAACACTGATTTTAATTTTAAAAAGGATGTTGAAATAAAAATACGTGTTATTCTTTTTGTAGTAAATTTAAATCTAATTTTTATTTTTTCATTTTGACAATAATATCCAGTATTCAATAAAATCAATTTGAATTTTATTTATTTTGTCCTTTAAACAAGTTGTTTTCCTAAACAAGTTGATTTTTTGTGAAGGTGTGTAGTTGCCACAAGGATAACAGATATCCTTGCAAATAATTAACTTAAAATTTTACTTTTTTTAATATTTCGCTATTATTTAGCTTGCTATAATTTTTTTGCTATCAAACATAATAGGACATTCCACAGATATATATTAATGCAAAAAAGAAATTTTCATAGTGGTAAATATAAGAAAACTTTCTCGTCAAAGTTGAACATTTTTTGTGTGAAATTTTCAATTTCGCGAAATCAACCACTCCGATTTCAATTTATATTCGTAATGTACACCTAAAGATGTATTAGATTTGATATGTCGCGATCATAATATTTATATTTAATTTTTCTCATTTTTTCCATTATTTTTAATTTATTAAAAATAATAGAACAAGAACAATCTCGAAACTTCAATTGCGATGTGCTACCTCTAAACAAAACATTTT
The DNA here is from genome assembly GCA_949987735.1 of Leucophora obtusa. NCBI lineage: Eukaryota > Metazoa > Arthropoda > Insecta > Diptera > Anthomyiidae > Leucophora > Leucophora obtusa. The sequence goes on along the minus strand of OX465295.1, from coordinate 203,145,600 downwards.
TGGTGATTTTATTTATCAGACCACATTTTTTTTTCAAAGTGGCATATTTTTAGGGTTGTGGAGCTTGAAAATTCGAACTTTTTTTTTTTTGGATCAGTCTAACCTACATGTATGTGTATTTATAAACATACATGAAGACGCATTAATATGTATGACCATTCATGCAGATATTACCTGAAATTTCGTTAATGCACAAGTATGGACATTAGCGCTGGTCAATTTGTATGGAGACAAAAAAAATTAAAAATCGTAGAGGGGGAAATGATTCTACGAAGAATTCTAAGCAATTTTGCCCTAGAAACCATAGGTGTAAAACGGATTTCGAGCTTGCGGAAATTCAAAAATATGTTGTTAGTAGTGCTTCACTGCAATGTTTGTGTAAAATTTGCGTTAATATGTAAGTATTATTAACCAGGATAATAGTTCTGGACTTTTTTTATTTTTGATTAAACTGCTAAGCTGATGACATAAATCAGCCTAAAAATGAGCGCACGCTACAGGTTGGAAATGTTAAGATATTTTGATAAAATTCGGTTTACCGACTTATATCACCCCAACGACGAAGCATATTAATTTTGGTTGAAATCGGTCCACGTTTGGACTTAGTGCCCATACAAAGTACCCCCAAAATTGGTAATTTTGAACGCTACAGATTACAAATACGAAGTTAATGAAATTCGGTTCATCGACTTATATCTGCCCAAGGTCGAAGTCTGTTGATTATGGTTAATATCGGTCCATGTTTAGCCCTAGTGCGCATATATTACCGGTCTCAAATACGAATATATTTTAATGAAATTAGGTACGCTAATTCACATGGGCATAAGGACAAAGCCTATTAATGTTTTTTACAATTGGTAAATTTTTAAGTTTAGTGTTTGTATAAAGGTCCCCCATATCCGCAAGCTACATTTTGCAAATATTAGGATATTGTGATGAAATTTCGTGCACCGACTTATAATGGCCCAGGAAAGAAGCATATGGATTATGATTAAAATCGGTCCATGGATACACAGTGCCTATATAAAGGTCACCCAAAAATTGATTTTTCGCATGATACAGGCCGCAAATACGAAGGTATTTTAATAAAATTTGGTACGTTGACTCATATGGGCTCAAGAAAAAAGCCTATTAATTCTAGATAGGATCGGTCCATATTTGAACCTATCGCCCATATGGACTATATTTCCGATTTTATCTTAAATACATCTAACTTTAGATGAAATCAAAATTTCTTACCGTTCTTCTAATTTTTTATCATTTTATAGACAAATTTGACACAAGTCCATGTCAAGCCATTCGAATTTCAGATCAAAACATTTTAGACTGGTGTAGGGGATCATACAGTCGGGCATGCCGACTATACGATGCCTTACACTAGTCTGGTTGAAAGCCTAAAAGCTTCGTCTTTGGGCCAATATAAGTCTGTGTACCAAATTTTATCAAAGTATCTTAATATTTGCGACCTTTAGCAAGCGAATATGCCCATTTTTGGGGGACCTTTATACGGGCACTAGGTCTAAACATGGACCGATTCCATATAAAATCAATAGCCTTTATTCATGAGCCCATTTGAATCCGTGTATAAAATTTCATTAAAATATCTTCGTATTTGCTACCTGTACTGTGCAACTAATGTAATTTTGGGGGAACCTTTATATGGGCACTAGACCGATTTGAACCAAATCAATAGCCTTTGTCCTTGGGCCGAAATTAGTCGGTATACCAAATTTTGTAAAAATATCTTAATATTTGCGACCTCTACCATGCGCACAAAAATATGTGGATATACAGACGGACGGACAGACGGATATCGTTATATCGAAACAAAATGTTATTCTGGGTCAATCGGTATACTTAAAGGTGGATAGTTTCAATATTTATTGGAATTATGAACATCAGCACAAACTTATTATACCTTGTCCACGTACTGGTGTAGGGTATAATTAATAAAACTCATAAAGCACCACTTACAACATATTTTGGAATTTCCGCAAGCTCGAAATCTATTTTAGACCTATGGTTTTTATTGCAAAGTTGCTTAGAATTCTTCGTAGAATCATCTCCCCCCCTACGATTTTTTGTTCCAGAAATTGACCCTCCCTAATGGACATATATGGATGCATATGTACGGAAATACATGCATGTTTATGAGAATGCACGAACATACATTAAACCTGTATGGAGCCATATATGACGATTTTTACCTGTTTATTGAAAATATTTTTTCTCCATTTTGTGTGATATTTCCTTACTGTGTGTTACTTGACTGCTGGATTGAAAACAAATTACAAAAAGCTATGAAATTATTAATTGCTATATTCCTGACAGTTAACTTAGTTGAGAAAATTTAACCCAAAGGAAACAAGTAATTTGAAAATTCCTGAATGGCGTCAATAATTCCACAATTATATGTGGGCTCTTCTTTAAATTTTTTAAATCCTTCAAAACTGTTTTTATTTCTCAAAAACGACTAGAATTTTTATATTTTGGAACATAAATCGCAGGAATATTTTTTATTTAAATAAAATTCAAGTCAAACAAGGAAATCCAGGAAAACTTTGGTAATAGGTGCGATAAACTCATGTATTACTTCGTAATGTGTACTTCTTAAAAGTATAATTGTTGTTCAACATTAGTTACCGATAATTGGATACATAATGCATTACTTTGTAATGTACCTTCAGCATTATGTTGAAGCATAAAGTAATTAGTTACCGAAAATTGATTACATAATGTATTATTTTGTAATGTATGCTCCTTATCTTCATCATTATTTAGAACCACAGAATAATGAGTTACCGATGGTTGATTACATAATGCATTACTTTGTAATGAATGCTCCTTAAATTTGTCATTATTTTAAAACACAAAGTGATGCATTACCGAATTTTGATTACATAATACGTTATAATTAATTATAAAGTAATTACTATTACAAAACGCATTGTTTTAATTTAAAAAATAATTACTTCGATAATCTTTTTATTTAAATTTTCTAAATATTTTTAAAGTGGCCATCATTTTTATGATATAGAAGAATCATTAACCCTCTAATGCTCTTTCTTCTGATTACAATAATATTTAAACAATATATTTGGGGTTGAAAATCTACTATGGAACAAATATTAAAATTTTAATTTATCGCTTTATTTAGGCGATATAGCACAACAAAAGTTGAAGGCGTATATTGAAACCCAGTAGTCAAATAATTTTGGTTTTTGCTGTAAATAATACTATTAATAAAATTTAAATACGTACCGAAAATTGTTGGTCAATTGTTGTTATTTCAAAAGTTATGGCGATTTTAGCTTTTTGAAAATTACGAAATTTGGCGAATTTGGCACTAAACATCAATGAATTGACGAAATTAGTTCTGCTTACTACTACCTCTAAGTATATAATCTGTGTTTAATTTCAAGAAAATCTGTTGGCTAGTTTTTGAGTTAGAGAGATATTAACAAAACGTATCCTGGCTTTACCCTGTGAGTCCTGGAGAACAATTTTTAATTCATTTTACAATTAGAGACTCTAAACTAGCTTCGTTATTATCGGTAATGTACGCCAGATCGTAAATGTATTTTTTGCAATTTTTCTAATATTTTTTCTGATTTAAAAAGTTATTTTTTTAAAATTTTCAAAATTTTCACTTTACATGCTTTTCGCTTAAAAACTGTTCCTTAAGCCCGGTATTTTGTTCGTACTTTTGCGAAAAAAGCTGTCAAACTCCATATAAAAAAAAATGATTTTTCACTTGTGTGGAATTGTTGCGAAATTGCGGTGGAATTTTTTCACATTAATTTAATAGACAGGATCATTTGAAAATGTAGCGAAAAAGTGACATTTGGATTAATTACACTGTGAGACAAATGGTAGGGGTCAGTGATCGGGAAGGGTTCAAACTACCGGGGAAAGTTATATGGGTAAAAAAGAAGTTATACGTGTCCCGGCGTTTCGCTGGGTCACCGCTAGGAATCGAGATATATCGATTTGACCTTTGGTGGTCTTTTTTTTGACATAACTCGAGAACCACTAGTCCCATTTTGCTCAAACAATTTTAAAAAAATTAAAAATTACAATTCCTTTAATCTGCTCATATAACGTTTTTCTATATACTCAACAGTTTTGCCGGTAAATGGAAATTTTTGAATTCTGATTCTAAAGCTGGTCCGATACAAATTTGCACCCATTAACAATTCCATTATATCCTGAAAGAATTTACGATTCAATTTGTTTAACCGTATAAACCGCGAATTAATATTTAATTAATGTATTTCTAGGAGTTGTTTTAAAATTAAGATGGCCTTCCATACAAATATACTACCTGCATATTAGTTCGCTATTTAAACTGTTAAACGAATTGATCTCGAAAAAGTGGAAGATATGGATATTTTATATTAAGCCCTTATTTCAGAATATATTAAGTAGATTTTCTCATGACTCCAACCAAAAGATGAACTTTGTCGTAAGTTTTTTTTGATAGATATCGAGTTTTTCAAGTAAACATACGTCGGATATATTCATTTTCTAACGAGCGGGAATTCCCGGGATCCCGGGAAATTCAGAAAAAAATCCCGCTGTCCCGGGAAATGAAAAAGTCCGGGAAAAGAAAAACCCTAGTAATATGTGAATTTACTGGGAAATACCTGGCAGTGCAACTCGCAGATCTAAATGATAAATAACTTGACATATTTAAAGTTAAGGGTTTAAATATGTCAAGTTTTGTAATAAAAATGTTTAAAATTTGCGCAATTTATATATATTTGTATACGCAAAGAAAAAACATGGTTGGAATGACATTATTCGAAGAGCATCATATATTTGTGGTGTTATGATTGCAATATTATTGTCCTACATATCATACTATGATATATTTTGTTGACGCTGAGTTAAGAATACAGTTGTCAAAATCGGTTTCCGAATTATTCGATAAACCGGCTTTTTATATTTTAAAGTTAGCTATAGTTGAAGAAATATTTGCAAAAACGTTGATGTACATATAAAAATAAAATTTTTCAATAAACTTTTTTAAAAATGAAGTACAAAAGTGTGAAAACGAGCGCTATTTTTTCAACCTTTTAATATGATGATAAGTGATGAAATTTAGCCTTTAATTTGATAGCTGCGATAGTATTCCCTATATTTGTATTTAAAGCTGAAATTTTTAATTTTTCACGATCCCGTGAAACAACAAACCAAACGATATCCTCTCGAATTAGTTTCGATATCATTTCAATGATAAGTTTGTCCGAGAATGATATCATTAACGATTCATAAGTAATAGGTGTTGCCCGGCAAAAGTTTCTGTTCCAAAGAATAGGTTGCAGAATAGCTGCAGTTCCATTGCAACCTCTTCTACTGCCGATTCTAACAACGATGATTTTTGTTCGAAATTGGTCCAAAAGCAACCGCTTATATAGCCCCAAAATAGAAACAGCTGCCCTAGAATTAATCTGGAAGTAGTTCTAGAATTGATTCTCCATAAGTTTACACCTTACATTTGAGTTTCGCGGAAAGGGTTCCGGAATTTATTCCATGGAATCGGATCTAGTTGATTCAGTTGCAGAATTGGTGTAAAAAATTTTCCTTCGTGTGAAGAAAAATACATATTTTTTAATAATATGGTATTTTCATCAAATAACGATGTCGTTATGATATCGAAAATATCAGGCAGCGCGATAATATTTTCCTCATATTCCAAAATTTGGGTCGTTATTGTGTGTAAATGAAAACACGATATTATTAATGATATTGAAATGCACAAATATATCACAAATTTCATGGGATTTAAAAAAAATTGACCGAGGGTCTCCGAATTTTTGTTGTATTTTGCATATATATACTCTATGGAGCCGTTTGGTTAATTAATTTTTATTTCCACAAAATTCCAAAATCTCGCGATTTTATTTACGATTTTCATTTAAAACAAAAAAAAAGTTTAATATGTCTGACTTTGGACATCAAAAGCTTCCATAGTTCTTGTCGGGTTTTAATAATTGAAGAAAAAATTGTTTTGATGGTACGATCATCTATTTATATTTGTATTTAATCAGTGTCAATAATAATTTTTGTTCACAAATACAATTTTGAGTGCATTTTTGAGTTTGTTTTCCTCTTTTATTTTTTTTCTAAATTAGTTTATTTGAAAACCTTTCTTCCACAACCTAATTTAGTTACTTTTTTGAGCCTGGCCTTTGTAATATTTTTAATCATTTTTTTAAAACCACTCACGTTATTTTTCCCCAGCAAAAATAAATGGAATGACTTCTAAATGAATCACTTCCTTCATTACATAACTAAGAATTACTCCCTTAGGAAGGGGTTTTAAACTACATCTAAAGCTGCAATAAATAAAGGGTTCGGCTAAAGTAACTGTATGATTTGTTTTTACACCATAAAATCTTCTGTATGCACGTTGAGTATTAACTATCGAACGATTATTTTCAAGGAATAGAAAAACAATCTAAGTTCTTTGCGCAATTGTATAGCGTTCCATTTCTGAAATAGAAAAAAAAATATGAAGTATTCACAAGCAAAGAAATTACAATTTTTTTACATCATATAGTTACTTTACCGCACCCTGTATATGCTAGTCAGAAGTTTATGGGTGATAAGAAGTTAATATTTTGTATGGGGGTTGCATGGGAACGTGCTGGCACAGAAATCAGTGGTCTGGGGGTTTCAATCTTGGCAGGTTGAAAAAAATTTTTTGCAACTTTTTTTCATAATTACGAGTATTAACTTTTTGTTGTTTTTACTGTAAATTTTTATTTTTTTTAATTTTGTCCACTCAATTAATTTCTGAAACGATTTAGAAATTTATTTTTTTTTCATTTGCTATTCATTTATATCAGATATGGGAGTAATTAATTACTTTGTAATGACCATTACGGGTTTTCATTACCATTAATCTATAAAATGAAAATTAAAAAAAAATTCATTACCATTACAAAATATAATTGCAATGAAAAAAATATTAATTTCATTTGTTTTCTTTACATGTAATGAAACGTTTTTATAATTTTCATTACAATACGCAATGGTAGTAAAAACAAAAAATCATTTTCATTTTTTCTACACTAGGTAGACAAATGAAATTTCATTACCATTACTTAACATAATGATGCAAAGAACGTTTTGTTCTTTGTTCTACACTAAAACATTTTCCTTTATGTAAATTTTTTTCCGCAATTTTTTTTTGGCAACTAGCCACTAAACTTTTATGTATGTCTCTAGATTATAAATTTAAAAAAACCGCACTTAAAAAATAGCAAAATTATGGCGGATCGCGAAAAAAGATTTTATGGCAGAAAAATTCAATTAAAAAACTTAATCAGCGATTAACATTCTTCAAACAACTATACTGATGCAAAAAGTTTCGTTTGGCAAATTTTTTTCGCGATTTTTTTTTTTTTTTTTTGCAACTACCCATCAAAATTTGTTATATGAAATAGGCATTATAGTCCCTAGATTACAAATTTTAAGAAACCGCACTTAAAAATTTCAAAGACAATGGTGGGACGCGAAAAAAGACTTTATGGTAAAAAAATTTAATCAAAACACTTATTCAGCGATTTATATTCTGTAAACAAATCTATTGATGTAAGAATTTTCCTTTTTGAAAATTTTTTTTTCGCGGTTTTTTTTAACTAGCTTCCAAACTTTCTTGCATGAAATGGGCACTATAGTCCCTAGATTACAAATTTTAATAAACCGCACTTAAAAAACTCCAAAATAATGGCGGGACGCGAAAAAAGACTTTATGGTAAAAAAATTTAATTAAAACACTTAATCAGAGACTTACATTCTGCAAACAAATCTATTGATGTAAGAATTTTCCTTTTTGGAAATTTTTTTTCGCTATTTTTTTCGCGGTTTTTTTAACTAGCTCCCAAACTTTCTTGTATGAAACGGGTATTATAGTCACTAGAATATAAATTTTTAGAAATCGCACTTAAAAAACTCCAAAATAACGGCAGGACGCGAAAAAAGTCTTTATGGTAAAAAAATTTTATTAAAACACTTAATCAGCGGCTTACATTCTGCAAACAAATCTATTGATGAAAGAATTTTCCTTTTTGGAATTTTTTTTCGCGATTTTTTTCGCGTTTTTTTTTAACTAGCTCCCAAACTTTGTTGTATACAACGGGCATTATAGTCCCTAGATTACAAATTTTAATAAGCCGCACTTAAAAAACTCAAAAATAATGGCGGGAGGCGAAAAAAGACTTTATGGTAAAAAAATTTAATTAAAACACTTAATCAGCGACTTACATTCTGCAAACAAATCTATTGATGTAAGAATTTTCCTTTTTGTAATTTTTTTTCGCGATTTTTTTCGCGTTTTTTTTTAACTAGCTCCCAAACTTTGTTGTATGAAACGGGCATTATAGTCCCTAGATTACAAATTTTAATAAACCGCACTTAAAAAACTCCAAAATAATGGCGGGACGCGAAAAAAGACTTTATGGTAAAAGAATTGAATTAACACACTTAATCACGATTTGCATTCAGCAAGCAAATATATTAAGGCAAAAATTTTCCTTTTTGAATTTTTTTTGTTTACGATTTTTTTTTTTGCAATTTTTTTTTCAACTAGCAAAATTTCACTTACAAAATTGCAAAATAATGGCGGATCGCGAAAAAAGACTATGGTACTAGAATTGAATTAAAAAACTTAATCAGCTATTTATGTTCTGCAAAGAAATATATTGATGCAAGAATTTTCCTTTATGCAATTTCTTTTCGCGATTTTTTTTTGCAACTAGCCACCAAAACTTGGTATCAAATATGGATACCATAGGCCTCGTATTATGAACTAAAAAATGCTTTTTGTAATTTGTAAACCTAATATTTTTAAAATAAAAAACTTCGGCAAAAACGGCATGTAATGAAAAACAAATGGGTGTTTCATTACTATGTAAACATTAGGTAAAAGTAATGAAAATTAAAAAAAGGTTCATTTTAATTTTCAAAACAAATGAAAATTAAAAAAAATATTCATTACCATTTTTTAACGCAATGGTAATCAAAAAAAAAAAAACATTACCATTTCTTCAAAAAATGGTAATGATAAAAAAAGCTCCATTACCATTACATCAAGTAATGGTAATGCAAATGTAATGGTAATGATTTTAGCCCATCTCTGATTTATATCAAATTTTATGAAAACCCTACTAAAAAAAATTATATGAGTTTTGATATTATATATAATTACATCCGAAAAATGAGAACATATAATTGTATCAAATTAGATCGTATTATGGCCATATTAGATCTAATTTGACACAATTAGATCTAATTTGATGGAATAAGATAGGGTTTGATACAATTTTATCCGGATTTTGTCCTCATCCAAATGTATCAAATATAATATAATCATATCCAACTAGATGTAATGGTATATAATTCGATACAATTATACATAATTATATGAGGCATATGTAAATATATACAGGTCTATATATAATTGGATATTGTAATATGTTGCGCTATATATTGTTCAATATATAACAAGATATAGTTATATATTTAGGATATAATTTCGTAAAATTTTATATAAGTATATCTTAGTATATATGTTCCAATATATAATAATACAAAATTGTATATGATAATATATGACTATATCAAAACTTTTTTACTTGGGAATATAAAAATTTAAAAAAAAAAATTAAATTTTTAAAATATTTAGTTAGAATATTCTTCCACCTCAAGTCCAAATTCTAATATGATATTGTCATATTAGATTTTTATTTTGTTGTTTCAAAAAGGGGTTGATCATTTTCATGATAGACAATACAATTGTTTCGTAGACATCACTCTACTCTTCAGTTGTCCGCAATAAGAAAATGATAACTTTCTTACTCAAACCGAGACATTACATAAGGTACAAAAAATCAACGGGACGAGAATTTTGTACTTTCGTATATGAACTGTCTGATTTGGTAAAACCAACTATAAATCAACTCCTTTTTGAAAGCAACAAAATAAAAATCTAATATGACAATATCATATTAGAATTTGGACTTGAGGTGGAAGAATATTCTAACTAAATATATGATATATGAAAATATAGAAAGTCCGAAAAAACAATTTTTGTATTTTTTAATGCAAAAATTAAAATAATTGTTTTCAAATATTTATTGTTAAAATACATAATAATAAAGGTAAACATTAAAATTTTGTTTATATGTAAAAACTTGTAATTTAAAAAGTCCATTTTGATAAAATTCTTACTAAATATATTTCTTATTACACAATTAGAAAAAGAAAAAAATCTGCAAACAAATTAATTAGAACTACTAAAAATTATCTTGTAGAAAAACCCATTTTTTGTCTACTAATATGTTGCAGATTTTTTTACAGATTTTAGCAAGGTTATTTATTACTCTTAATTAACTAAAGGTTAACTCAAATGTAACTAAAATTTTGTAAATTTACCAGTGTTATTTTTCCTGTTCTTATCTTAGTAGTATTTATCAAAAGAAATCTGCTAATATCAGAAGTTTTTCCTTCAAGGTCATCTAATAAATTTCTAGTAGCTTTTTCTGGTATTTTTACAGATTTATTTCTATATGTGAATTAATATTTTTTATAAAAAAAATAACACTTTAAAAAAACAACGGTATATTTTTTCAAATATGTTATACATATATTTTTGTTAATAAAAAATGAAAGAAATGAAGATAACAGCACTTTACTGAACAAAACTAAAAGTCAGGTATCATGTATACCAAGCGATAGTATGCTTGATGATAGTGATGCTTGAAATGGTGACAAGCCTGGGTTCAAACCCCACACGCTGCATGATGATTTTTTTTTATTTTTTAATTAAAATAAAAAGAAGTGAAAAAGAACTTTCTAATCATTGGTTCAAATATACATAATTTGTTTTTAAAAAGAACAACTTCCCCCCTATGACAAGCCAATGTTAAATTCATTGGTGAAAAACCCGAAAAAGAACAACTCTCTATTCAACAGTTGCAGTGCTTTAACTACTTCTTTTTCCTCACTTTTTTTGCTGTGTTATTACAAAATACTTACCCTGTAAACAAAGATGATCATTAGCTCTGAAAGTGGTTCATTCAAAAGATCTCCTTGTGGGATCAGAAATTAAAAATGGCCGTATAAAATCAATAATTAATAATTTTGGAATCTTATTTGAGTCTGGAAAATAAACACCAATTTTAAGACAGTTTTTTAGATTGCAGGGACAACTCTTTTGACTGTTTTCTGAGGGTTCATATTTTCTACCAAAAAAGTGTGTTTTCAAAAAACCAGTAATAATTTTTATAATTTAAAATTATAATTTGTGTATAGTTATTTTTTAAAAATTCTACAAAATTTGTATAACTTTGGAGAGCCATTTATTTTAGAACGCTTATTGTATCTCAGTAATTTAAATTAAAAAGCAATTTAAATGCACATGCCCTTAATTTTTATAAAAAAAAATATTAGAAAGCCTAACATTTTTATTCTAAATTTATATTCTTACCTCTAAATTCATAAATGCCTATAACTTTACAAAGTGGTAATGAATTAAGGGGTTAATTTTTCATGCGTTTTCAAAAAAAAAAAAAAACTTTCATTGGGTATCCGATTTGTCTTTATTTTTCTAAATTTAATGAGAAGTAAATTTAATAAATATTCATTTAATGCGGAACTACAGCAACTTCTGAATAAATTCTGGCCCTAAGCATGTTTTATAAATGTATCTATTCCTTCTTTTTTTCAATCAATCAAAATTTGTAATTTTTAGATTTATATTTTTGTAACTTTCAAGTTTAAACTGCTACTCACTGAAATTGATTCACACAAACGGATTCGACAGACTTTAAACAAAAAAATTTCCAACTACACTTCGAAAAAAATATAAGAAAATCTCATATGCTAATCTACACACCACAATCAACATTGAATCTCGGATCGATTGCTTAATGTGCTAAATGTTCAATTAAACGCTTCACTTGTTCCCGCAACTTAATGGACCGTAAAAATATATGTTGTTTGCTACATATAAACTTATGAAATTCAATCATATCATAAATAAATAATTGATATTCAAAATTTTAATGAAGCTATTAAACTACATACTCAGGCTACTTGGTTTGTATACAGCGGTATCATTTCCATTCATAATCAAATTTTTATTTGTACCTCAATTAACGAATTCTTAAACAATTATTGTTACAAGTTGTTTGGTATATAAACATAAATTGATAAATATATTCATTTTAAGTCTTTGAGGAAAAACCCCAAAATATGTGTTTTCTAAAGCATAACATCGCGAAATTTACCACCAAGACCATAATGCATGCATGCATGCAATTATGCAATATATTTTTTGTTACAAATTAAAGTTAGTAACACTTGTCATATTAAATACTTTATTACAAAAAAAAAGAATACGAAATAAAACCAGTGTAAGTATGTAAACTACTTACACTTTTTATTTTCGAAATATCGTACTACCAGTTTTAGGGGAAGTATGCTTAAGTTAGATTTATTATTTTTCTTTAATTAAGTAATTTTTGCTCAGTTTTTGTTAACAATTGATACAATCAGAAAAAAAACGTTAGTAGAAAAATTTGTAAACAATTTTCAATTTCACTTAACTATTTTTATATTAATTGTTAGTAAAGAGATATACTCCAGTAAACATCTTTTCTGTTCTCATTTTATAAATTACTGAGTTTTTACTAATTTTCATTACTGAATTCAAAAAATGTTTAACAAATTTTTGAAAACCGTTTTGGTAAAATTAGCAAAAAAAAAACTAATATGCAAGTGCTTGTGCAAATTTAAATGTTACTGACACTTTAGAAAACATTGTTTTCTATTGTTGTTTCTACATGAATGGATGTCACTACATTGCTAGATCTGTCAAAACAATAGAGTAGTACATAGGAAGATGACAAAGCAAATTGTGGAAAATTTTCTGTTGTTGTTTTTGTCTTTTCTTTGATATTTTAAATGTTTAATAACGCTCCAAGACGAGAACAAGAAATTCTCATTGAGTTTGTAATTTAACTTAACAAATATTTCCAGAAATTCTAAAAACGTCGTCCCATGATGATTTCCTTAGGCGCAAGAATGAAATCTGGATAGGGACATGCCTACAACGGATTATTTTTCACAGTTTGTTAAATACGTTTGGGATTTTAGCATATTTAATTCCTTTAATGCAATTAATGTATATCCCGATAAAATAAAATTTAAAAAAAGGGATATTAAAGGATTTCAGTCTTTTTGTAGGAAACAATCATTTCATAAATATAAACATATCATCAAAGCGGTTTTCTTCAAGTGATACTAATTTTTAGTAAAATTTGTTACTAATTTTAGCAAATAATTTTTAAGTTACAGTTTTCACAACAATAATTTCACAAAAATTTAGTAGCGGTTACCAACCTGTTTCTACTAATTTCATTGTAATACAAATCAGTAGACATGCGCTGCAAAAATTAGCAAAAAATATACCAGAGGGCTAAAAATAGTTAAATTTCCCATAACAACAGCACAATTTCCAGTAGCCATTACAGAATTTTTGTTATTTAGTGCAGGCTATCCGAATTCCAATTTTCAGAATGACCATCTGTTTCAAGCACCATTTTTGTTTACTTTTTCGGGCATTCCAAAAATAAAGAAAAGTATGTATCCCCATCTATAATTAAAAAAAAAAATTATCATGCGAAACGTTGGATAAGAACAATAAAGTAAACTACCCAATCACAAATCGCCAGTGGTACTGGGAGAACACTCATTTGGGACGCTTTGCCTGCGTTTGAAAAAAGCGTTTTTCCGGTATTTGTTTTACAAAAATGTAAAACAGAACGGTTCGTTGTAATTCAAAAATCTGTGATTATCATACACAGAGTTGAATCGAATCAGCTGAGATACCTTAAGAATTAAGGTTCAAAGCAAAAAAAAGTAATAATAACAAAGGATAAAAATAGCATGGTTAGAATTCGTTGATGTTAGTCTAAGTTGAGTTGTTAACATATTCGATTTGCTTTCAACTTTCACATAAGTAGACGATTATCAAAGTTTAACCCGTCAAGGCAAATGACACTGATGATGGCTTAATAGCGAAAGCTGAAAATACGTATTCTGTCTTGCTGGCCTAATCGAATTTTTTAAAAATGTTTATTCTTTGTAATTTACTTGTAAAAATTGTATCATCTTTCTTTAATTTGAAAAATAATTCATAAATAATTTATGACCTAGAGTCAAACTTAAAACATTTATTTGAAAAACAATATTTTTTCTATTATTCGTGGCTGTTCTTATTTTCACTTTCACCTTAAATAAGCGCCTTGACTATACTACAATAAGCTTATTATGTGAAGAAAATATATATTTTTTTGATAAAATATTAAAATTCTTAGAACTTTTGAATATTTTTAGATTTTTAGGTTAATGCATTGAGAACAAATATGTTTGTTTTTGCAAAACCACACAAAAATATGAAGTTTTTGCTGTTTTTTTTATATTAAATTTGTAAAAAAAAACCATTCCATTGCAATATTATCAATTTTAATGTTTTTTATGCTTTTTCATGTCTGTTTTTGTATATTGATAATTGAGATGGTAAATAAATTGATAGCTGTAATCGAAAATTATTTATGGCTGGTTTACATTATAAGGTTTTCGGTACGATTTTTGTTTAGTACACATGCAAGACACTATAAGGTTTTCGGAAAGGTTTTGCAACCTTGTCTATATGTTTTGCACGTGTACTAAAGCAAAATCATACCGAAAATATTATAGTGTAAATCAGCCTTTAAGGCTAGCAAAATTATACCGATTTACGATTTTACTTTAGTACACAAGCATGCTTATAGGCAAGGTTGCAAAATCTTTCCGAAAATCTTATAGTGTAAACCAGCCTTCAGAAAGAATAACGATTGGTTGTAATGGTGTATTTGCAACGATGGAATAATTTACGCTGTATATTGTTTTCAAGAAAGGAACAAAAATGATTCTACAGGGTGGGGTACTCACTCATTGTGAATCGACCTTTAATATAAAAATCGTACATTTTTTTTTTGTAAGTTTTACAAAAAAAAAATTTCATATATCAGCAATACAAAGATTATTAACACAAATAAGGAAAATCGATTATTCGAACCAGTTTTGAATAAAACCCGGAAACCGGTCTTTCAAAAAGGGTGTTTTTAGTAATCAAAAACCGTGTTTTCAAATAGGTCGAATACTTAATAACTCTACTAATAATCGCAAAATAAAACTGTTATATCTACAAAACCGTTGTTATTTTTATGCTAAATTTTGTTGAATGCAAATAGCAGTCTATCCTGATTAAATGAACAGAAATAATTGCTAAAAAATATTAAACTGCGGATTTCAAAAGTTCAGTTTTTTATTTGCTTTAAAAGGAATCGCGAAAAAAATTTAAAAATTAAAATTTTTTTATAGTCGGCTAGTTATAAGCAAACATCTTTTCTGATTTTATCAGGTTAAGTTATTACTTTCTATTAACTCAAATGTAGCTAAAATTCTGTATACTTAATAGTTTTAGTTTTGCTATTCCTATCTTAAAAATATTTAGCAAATATAATCTACTAATTTCAGCAGGTTTTTCTGCAAGGTCATTTTTAACTAGTTTTTAGCAGTTGCAGCTAAAATTTTCATAAACTTTTTTATTAGTGTAACAAATTCAGATAACATTAAAACATTTAAAGGAATGTTGGTTTAATGGAAATAAGAGTCGTCCAGTTAAAATATTCGAAAAATGCTGTTGAAATTACAACCATTATAACCAATTATACGGTGCTACAAAAAACATTTTTTTGAAGATGCTTTTAAGGGGGGTGCTGACTCTAGGACAAAATTTGTTTTGGAATTTTTTTATATTTTATTTGGATAGAGCATAATTTCCACATGTTTTTTTGTAAAATATATTTTAGTCACAAAGTAATATTCTATGCATTAAATTTGTAAACAAAATTTTTTGGGAGCGTTTTTCTTTCATTGTCTTTGTTAGAAATCTTATTTCGCATAACACAGGAGAACAAACAGATAAAAACCACATCCAAAGATGCAAGAATTGCACGCAGTCTTTAAAGAAAAGCCAATGACGATTCCCCGATTGTGGGCGAATTTTTTCACACAAAATCAAAGAATTATTATAATTCTAATTTTCAACTTTGACAACGAATTAAAAATAAATTTAAAAAAAAATTAAAAAGCTATCTATAAATTCAGAATCACTGATACGTAAGTCCTAAGAACAATCCAAAAAAAAAAATTTTTTTTTTAAACTCCGTAATCCCAGCAAAAATATAGAAATGTTAACCAGATTTCGGAACGGAGGTAGTAAATTAAAAAATGTACAAAATTATAGCATTTTGACCGAAATGAAATGTATAATAATTTTTCTGCTATCGCTTTTAAGAATATTAGGGTTAGTACATCAACTACCCTTTAACCGATTCGTCCCAAATTTGGTGCACAGGTAGAAAACTAGGAGATATAAATGTTAGTCATACACGAGTTTTAGAAATTTTGCTGTTTGCTTAGCGTAAAATAAATTTTTAAACTTTAAACGCGTTGTCCCACAACCATGAGTTCAAAATCGGCTGCCACTGTGCAGCCAAAGCCGGTAAACCGATATCGATGTGGTTTTTCCTTTCGTAGTCAATAAAAATCTGTAGTTCTTATCGTAGCACTTTTTTTGAATTTCAGTCAAATAAATTTTATATTCCCAAGCAAAATTGTATTTTCTTTTTTTTTGAAATTTTTAAGTTTATGTGGCAACTTTATTAAAAAAGTTAAAAAAAAAATAAAGGGTCACGATAAGGACCAGAGAGTTTATCTGGCATTAAGAATCACTTTACATTTTTATTTTCCGATAAATAATGAAGTCTGCACAGTGGCAGACAATTTTGCCTTTTTTAAAATAATAAAGTAGCAATAATGAAGTGGCAACACTGGCATTTTTGGGCTGGGGAAATACAAAACTGATATTTTTAAACATACTACAATAACATGATTTTTAAATAAAATATTGTTAATTGAATTTTTGAAAACCGTTCAAATATGCACTTTAAAATGCTCTTGTTACAGTATTTACCCCTCTTAAAGTGTAGGTTGAAGGTCTAGTTTTTACTTTTTTTAGTTTCCCTGTAAGCATTTGGAAGATGTCTTCCAAGATGATATTAAAGCGATATCTTCTATTTTTAATTTGAGTGAAAATAATCAAGTAGTAGTATTTTGAAATTGTCTTCCTTTTATCATTTGGAAGATAATTCGGTGATATTTGGAAAAAATAATTCAAAAATTTAATTTTTTGTCATAATTGTTTATGATAATATTGCGGCAATATTACTTTTTTATCATCCAAAAGATAAAGAAAATTTGTTTGAAATTTTTTGTAATTTTGGAAAAAATTAATAACAAATTCCTCGAAAAAATGAGGATTTAATGCGCGAGAAAAATCGTCTACGATGAATCAATATAAGATTATGTATGCAGGTATTCTTTTTCAGGCTTAAATTTAATAATAAAAAAAAGTTTTTTTTGGCGATATCACCTTTTTATCTTACAGGTAATAAATTAGCGATATCGCTGACTTATAACCTGTAGTGGGATTCTCTAACTTTTTAACTACAAAATTCGATGGTTAACTTAACAAGTTTTCATAGTAAACTGACAACTTAACTACCGAATTTTGTCGTTAAAAAGTTAGAGAATCCCACTAGGGGTATTGCTTTCGTATTGCCTGAAAGTATTGCTTTCGGGTAACAGTTGTTCCTGACGGAGGAAACTTATGCAATACGAAATTAATGTTGCCGGCAATAAATGTTCGTATTGCCATGCTTGCTGAGTTATAACTCTTATTGTGAACATATCCAAGACAATTTTTAGAAAAAATACCTACTATCATTTAACTACGGTTTTTCAGTAATCCAGTAATAAAAGCGCAAAATTTGTGCACTGTTTATAAATCTAGGATTTTCTTGCGATTTTTTTGGGTTTCATCTAGCCATTTTTTTAATTGTTGGCAGGTTTTTTCTCTTGAAATTTCTAAACAAGCGCCATGTTGCTTTCGTCTGAATTTATCTACGAATACACACACACTTGAAAAGATCAAGCGTCATCTATCGTTTGATTATATAGGCATTAGGTCCAAACATAGACCGATTTAAACCAAAATCATTGGACTTCGTCCCTGGGCTGATATAAGTCGGTGTACCAAATTTCATCAAAATATATCAATATTTGCGACCTGTAGCATGCGAGCATTCCAATTTTTGAGGGACCTTTATACATAAGCACAAGAATACATGGAAAACAAAAAGTGATTCTGAGTTGATCGGTATACTAGAAAGTGGATCTAGGTACAATATTTTTCGGTGTTACAAACATCAGCACAAACTTATTATACCCTATAAATGTAGTACTGTAGGGTATAAAAAAGAGTTGTTATATGTGTTAATGTTATTTTCGATATCACACCTCATAACATAATTTTGTCTGAAATGCAGTACATTTAAATCGTAAAAAGTTGTTTTTAATAATTGAGTAGGAAGCAAGCAATTATTTCCTCACAATTTAACTTACAAATTATTGTCCTGACACAAATTCGTTATGTTACACATTTTGGATCTCGCGGTGATGAAAAATATCATTGTTAACAAAAATTTTATGCTCTAGATGATTTCAATTTAGTTTATAGATTTTATTATTATATATTTTGAATTTCCGTGGTTCACATTTACTATTTACTACATACTGAAAAAATTATCTACACTTAAAATAATACGTCAGCAGAAAAATCTGTCAAAGGGGTTTCAAATCGATTTGACTAATTTTTAACAAATTTTTAGTTGAAACACTGATTTAAACAAAGATTTTAGTTATCTTCATTTAACACTATACTAAAAATTCTCAGTATTTTAACTAGTTTTGAGTGTTAATTTTCATAACTATTTATAACAAATTTTTAAGAACCTATTCGTTAAATTTTACAATTTTTTTTATTAAAATATAATATTTTTATGTTTCTGTTATTACCCGGTAGATGGCGCCAACAGTGTATCCGAAGTTTGAAAGATGGCGCTATTTCTTTCCCTCCCGATTTTTGTAAAATGGCCCATATCTCGAAAACTATATTTCGACTACTCCTAACCGAATAATACCCCGGCGAAAGGGGTTACCTTTACCCAAAAATGGACCATGCTGGGGCCCTGGGCACTCGGAAATTTTTTATATAAATTTTCCACTTCACAAAATGGCCCATATCTCGAAAACTAAGCGAGATTGAGCAAAAAGGACAAAATGTTTTCTCCTTTGAAGTGACCTTACTTGCCCTTAGATTATATGGACTAGGACCGGGGAGTGTCCCGAGACCCTAAATTTGAAAAAAAAATTTTACGACTTAGTATAACTACAAATAAAACTGTAGTTTTACAGATTTTTTACTTAAATATAGATTTGTTAAATTTAACAAAAGAATTTGTTAAAATCAACAAATTTTATTTTAAGCCAAAAAACAGGAATTTTTTTAATTTAAAAAAGTTTTTGTTTTATAAAATCAATTATTTTTTGTTTGTGGAAAAGCTTTGTTAAGGCCAACTTTTTTTTTTTGTTTTCCCAACACTGGCATATTAGTTCCAAAATACTTTTTGCCAGTGCTATAATTTTAGTAGTTGCCCAGCTGTTATTATTCATTTATATTTTTATATGTCTCGTTAACTCAGTGCGTAGAGCTGTCGTCTGCAAATCTGACGGCCTTGGTTAAAATCACGGCAGGACCAAAAAAATATATATGAATTTTTTTATTAAATCACCTATTAATGGTTTTGTCGGCGTTTGCCAACTTTGAAAAATTTGTTTCCCCATTGCTTTTCCAGCGCTTTTTGAACAGCCGGTCCTTTTATCCGGTGATGTTTTCATTTTGGCCATGGGAAAGAACTTTTTGCCAGTACTTGTACAACCTTTTAAAGTGCCTTGACATCGCCTTCCCGTTTGTATTTTTCTGACTAGATAGTTTCATAAAAATGATACCGTTTTTGTTTACCTACCATTGTAAAGAAAACTTCATTAATTTACTGAATAATTCAATCTTAAGTTGGCACCTTTTAACTGATTTTTTTTACAATTATTTTTGATAAGATTATGTAGACTTCCCCATCATGCAGAAATAGTCTAGCATTCTTATATAAAGTCGAAAATATTTGCAGATGATGTTGAATTTAAAATATTTTTTCAGCATTCGTTAAGTCATTTAATAGATTTATGAATACTTATACGCCACTTGAGCAACTGGCATACATTCCTGTATAAATGAAAAGTAGTTTTAAATTTATATTCAACCAGACTTTCAACAATAACTATGAGGCGTAATGTTCATTACGTGACGACACAAAAAGTAATAAATTGCATTGACGAAAAAATTTAATTATTGTATATAACATATAAATTTCCACAGAATTTAATTTTGATATTCACCATCTGTTTTATTTTAGTATCTTTATCTGCTTCTACTAACGCTGCCATTGCTAACACACACATATCCTGCGGAGGCAGAAGATAAGACCATATCACTGGATGATGTAACAGTGGATAGTGATATAGCTGCCAGCGACAAAGATTCACAATTACAAAAGAGATCCGGCAGTGGAGATTATGCGTTACATTTGAAGCAGGGATTTCTTGCAAGTTTGGGACAAGCCTCAGCCTCTTTGGCATCAAGTAGTTCGGGTGGCAGTAGTGGTGGAGGATACGGTGGAGGCTATAAGTCATATGGTGGTGATGGGCATCATGTAAGTATAATTGCCCACTAATTTAACAGTTCTTGTCTAATAGAGTCTCTTTCTTTTTTAAGGGTAACTCTGTTGACTATGATCCTTGGTCATTTAAAAAAACTGTTTTGAACACAATATTCCAAGCTGTAAAGGCTATTACCGGTGGTGTTACCGCTCTGAAAGGTCAACTAATTAAGGGTAGTGGTTATGCTTTAAGTGCCAGTGGGCAATTAGTGGCAGTATCGGGTGATAAAGTCACTGATGTTGGCAAATACATTATTAATTCGGCCACCAGTAAATTACATCCCATACCTAGTGGAGGTGGTGGCCAACATCCATTTAGTAAACTCGCCTCCCTATCGGGTGCTTCTTCAGGCGGCAGTAGTGGTGGAGGAGGTGGTAAACCTCATGTAGGGCCAGTTGTGCACACAGAAAGTAAGTACAGATTCTTGAAATTAGTTTTGCACAAAAAATCAAGAACACTAATTGAATTCAATTGAACTTTAAAATCAATTTCGAAAATACTCAGTTGGAATTTTAGCATTTACCCTACTGGAAAATTGAACGAACTTTCAGAGGAAAGGTCCTATATTATGAAAGTGGACTGTTTCTTTTATAAAACTTTGTATTGGGAAAGGAAATTTTATATTTGAGTCAAATCGCACGTTTTAAACTACTGCACATTGCTTTTGGATTTTCCTAAAAATTAAAAAAAAGGAACCTAAATTGCATTTGTATATAGTAGGATACTTACAACTTCCAAAAACATTTATAAAATTTCCACTATTTTAATATATTAAGAATATTTTGTAAAAAAAATATCTTCAACTTTTTTTTTAACAATTATTATAATTTTAGTACACTGTTGTTTTTTCAAACACGTCATATAGACCAATTGCAATTAATATCCCAGTGTAGAAACGGTAATGACATATCATTATTTTTTGGGCTACCAGTAATGACACCCACTTACCTTCTGCATTATTTTAAAACATATAATAATGAGTTACTGATAATGACTTATTTTTATCATTATTTCAAATAGAAAGTAATTTTATAGATTTTTTTGAAAATTTTTTGAAATCTATTTTTAGACTCAATATTTTTTCAACACTGGTAAGAATATACGTAACCACATATTTTTTGATTTTTTGTATGTGTGCGAGTAAGCTCACTTGTATGCAGCATGTCAATTATGTTTCGCTCAATTGACAAGGAAAATCGTATTCTAGGGATCAAAATAATAAACTTTGCTCGAGAAACCATACCTCTAAAACGAATTCTGAATCCCTGAATCTGAATCTGGGTGGCTCGGCCCTCCAAAGTTAGTGGGGGTTGGTCATACATTTGGACTCGATTGGGGCACTCTAAATGGATCAAAGTGGGATTTTTCAAAATTTGGGACATCAAAAGTCGGGGATTCAGAATTCGTTTTATAGGTATGGTTCCTCGGGCAAAGTTTCTTATTTTGATCCCTAGAATACGATTTTCCTTGTCACTTGGGCGATTTTTAAATCGACCCGCCCTAATTTATATAAAATGGTTATATTCCCAGTTTGCAAATAAAATACAGAAAATTGTATTGCATCTACAATGTATAATGACTTCAAATTTTAAGTAATTATGAAATAGCGATCAAAGCCCGCTACGTAGTAAGTGTGCCTTAAAATTTGTTTTATTCCAGTTTATATGGAAGTAGACTGATCAATATATGAATTAATTTTGCGTTCTTTTCCTAAGTTTTTCTTTTCTTTAATTAAAGTTTTTTAACCTTTTTGTAGAGTATGTTTTAACCCTGTTTTTTTTTTAATTGTACTGACAGTTGTTTTTCTATGGGAAAAATATAAAGCAACTATTATGATTTTAAATAGTTTTTGGCTAAATGAAAATATTTTATTAAATAACTTGTATTATGTCCATAGAAAACTTAACTGCCTACTTTTTTTGCCTTCAAACTTTTTTTGTACAAGGAACGGGTTTCAAGCGAGAAGCATGTAAAATGAAAATTTAGAAAATTTTAAAAAATTAACTTTTCAAAACAGAAAAAAATATTTGAAAAATTGCCAAAAATTCATTTACGATCTGGCGTACATTACCGATAATTAAAAAGCTAGTTTAGAGTCTCTAATTGTAAAATCAGTTAAAATTTTGTTTCCAGGACTAACAGGATAATGCCAGGATAAGTTTTACAAATATATATCTAACTCAAAAACTAGACAACAGATTTTCTTGAATTTAACACAGATTATATACTTTGAGGTAGTAGCAAGCAGCAGGGGTATGGCATCACCAAAAAAATAAGTTATAAAAACATTATTATCAATAGATGGCACTTTGTTCAAAAAATTGACAATTTTCTTTTTTTTTTATTTAAATTTAAATAATAACAAACAACAAAGCAAAAAAACCAACGGATATCTCAAATTTTATTATTTGAATATATTCCGTGCTTTTTTTTCCTTATTTTGAGCAGTTTTCAGCAGTTTTTTAGTTTTGAAATATAGGCTCAGCTGATACTAAACGGATACTAAATTTAAAAGAAAATAGCGAAATCCCAAATTAAGGCTGTTTTTTAAAACTTCTCAAAAACACATGCTGTGCCTAGGGTGCTTCAAATTCCAAGCCGTTCGAATTTTTCAGCTCTTCAAGGTCCCATCAATATTACTACCTTTTAGAAATTTATGATTATATATGTCCTTTATTTATCTAAATTACGTAGTAAAAAAAGAGATTACGCATAATATCTAAATAAAAAGTTCACGAAGAACATAGTGAGTTCTTACATTCCAGGTACCAATCATAAACCGTTGTTTAAACCAAAAGTCGTCATCATGGGGGATTGTCATTTAAATTTGTTAACGTTTCTGTAATCATTTTGTATTTAGGAGGATTGACTGATTGGGCCAAAGCCTCCGATCCTAGTATTGGGGCTGCCAACACACCTCTAGGTCGGTGAGTCGTTAGACGGCATAAATACAGCTGGGCTTCAGCGACCAGTTGTTCGCAGTTGTCACCTACTTCCTGAGACGCATCGGTGTTAGCATGCCATTCAGGTTACTCAAAACTGTACGCCTTACCATATTGGCTGTATTCCCACATTGCCTGAAATACATTACCAGGGAACACTTGGTCAGAGACCAATTCTCAGCAACTCAGAGTCTTGAGTTGCTTGAGAATTTCAGACAAAGGAATCGCTTCTTGCTAACCCCAAGTACATAGCAGATAAAGAGCTTTGAACTTCTGTGAAAAACCCCGTTCCCCAATTTAGAAATTTATGCAATCAAAAAAAAAAACGTTAAAAAAGTTTGCATCTTAAGGTCCCTAAATGGCGATAAATTTACGGAACAAAAATATAAAATTACCAAATATAAAAATATTCATGATGGCTTTGTAGCGAAAACCGAAAATACGTATTCTGTCTTGCTGGCCTTATCGAACTCTTTTAAAAAAAAAATTTTTTTCTTTGTAATTATATATATAATCCTCTAAATCACACTGGAGCATAGGGAGCCAAAAAAAAATTGGTACTATCTTTTTTTAATTTGAAAAATAATTTAAACAGAAAGTGATATTAATTTATGATCTAAGATCGAACTAAAAAACATTAATTTACCAAATAAAAGATCAACTATACATATCCCTCATTCAAAAATCAAATTTAATACCATAAAACGCGATGCATCAAATTTATTAAATATTTTGACGATAATTACGAATATGAAGTCAAAATTTAAAATAAGCGAACGGTTTTCGCGATTTTTTCCAAAATTTTTTTTAGTTTAGCTTCCAGTATTACGGAACTATTTCACTGGGGAAAACCCATATCTATGTGAAGTCTAGTTTTTAATTCAATTTTAAATTAAAAATTTTTACCAATATCTTAAAAGTTATTAAACAAAAGTCAAAAGAGTCCTATTTTATGAAAAATTACCAGAATAACATTATCCTTCCTGCAATGGTGTTCCAATTAATTTTAAATTATAGCTTTAAGAAAGGCAATTAAATATATATGTATATTAAAATAGTTTTATGTATTTAGTTAGAATATTGTTCTACCTCAAGTCCAAACTCTAATATGATATTTTCATATCAGATTTTATTTGTTGTTTAAAAAAGGTTTATCATTTTCATGATAGACAATATAGACAATACAATTGTTCCTGGGCATCAACCCAACCCTTCAGTTGCCCGCAATAAGGAAATGGTGACTGGAGCATATGTTACAAACCGAGACATTACGTAAGGTACAAAAACTCAACGGGACAACGGGACGTTGTTAATAACATTTGCAAAAATAACGAGATTTATCCCAAACAAAATAAATATTTGAATTAGGCTTAGCCGTGTTATGCTTTTGTTCAACAATTATTTTAATGTTTACATTAAAAAATACAAAAATTGTATTTTCGGACTTTCTATATTTTCATATATTTTCAACAGCAAATAAAATCTATTATGACAATATAATATTAGAATTTGGACTTGAGGTAAAACAATATTCTAACTAAATATATGAAAATATAGAAAGCCCAAAAAACAATTTTTGAATTTTTTAATGCAAAAATTAAAATAATTGTAAAATATTTTTTTGTTCTACCTCAAGTCCAACAGCAAATAAAGTCTAATATGACAATATCATATTAGAATTTAGACTTGAGGTAGAACAATATTCTAACTAAATATATGAAAATATAGAAAATCCAAAAAACAATTTTTGTATTTTTTAATGCAAAAATTAAAATAATTGTAAAATATTTTTTTTCCATTTAGGCTCAAAAAAAACTAAAATTATAATCAAAGGAATTAAATATGCTAAAACTCCCAAACGTATTTAACAAATTGTGAAAAATAATCCGCTGCAGGCATGTCCTATCCGGATTTCATTCTTGCCTAAGGAAATCGTCAGGGGACGACGTTTTTAGAATTTCTGGAAATATTTGTTAAGTTAAATTACAAACTCAATGAGAATTTTTTGTTCTCGTCTAGGAGCGTTATTAAACATTTAAAATATCAAAGAAAAAACAAAAACAACAACAGAAAAGTTTCCACAATTTGCTTTGTCATCTTCCAATGTACAATGGACGATTTCCTTAGGCAAGAATGAAATCCGGATAGGGACATGCCTGCAGCGGATTATTTTTCACAATTTGTTAAATACGTTTGGGATTTTTAGCATATTTAATTCCTTTGATGCAATTAATGTATATCCCGATAAAATAAAATTAAAAAATTATAATATTTTATTTTAATAGGTTTGAGGTTATGCAGAAAAATAAACCCCTTTACTCTAAAAATTAAAAACATTAATTTGACTGGCGTCATCAGTGTGATTTTCTATTAAATTGCATTATTGTTTATATTTTACTGTCAGATTGTCTCTATACGATAATTTTTCAACAACCCGTCGGCTGTAAGAATCGAACCTGTGCCTATTCCTACATAACAAACGTAACTATACTAAAGTTACTGTTATGGTTTTTTTTTTTGACTTTCAGAAGTGATCAAACAGACACATACAAACGTTCTATTGTACTTTTAGATTTTTATTTTATATTGCTATCTCCTCCGTGCCTCCGTTTTCGCAAATGTTGCCACACTGACGAATGGTTTTTATGTTCAAGAGCAGGCAATTTGTGTATATTGGAAACGGGCTGCCAACAGGTCACTTTTTTATAATGTATTTTAGTACAGTGTTGTTTTAACGTCATTTTTATTAATTTTAATTTAGTAGGTTTAAGGTTTGTATTTTTCGCGAAAACGCGAAAATTTCGAAAACCGTTATCGATTTCATAGATTTTATTTCATATTCCTAAAGCATATAAAATTGTGATTCAAAATTTATTGAGAAACATTGGAGGATCTAAAAATAGATTTATCTAATCTAATGTACCTAAAAATAGATTTCCCAAAATTTCCAAAGCTTTTTGGATAAAAACCTGAAATTAAAAGAACGTATGTAATTAGAACGCTAAAATTGGGAAACGAAATTGTTCCATTCCACGAGGAAATGGAATGGAACGGGAGATTAGTGCACGTGAAACACTAGACAGTGG
The DNA here is from genome assembly GCA_949987735.1 of Leucophora obtusa. NCBI lineage: Eukaryota > Metazoa > Arthropoda > Insecta > Diptera > Anthomyiidae > Leucophora > Leucophora obtusa. The sequence goes on along the minus strand of OX465295.1, from coordinate 203,118,776 downwards.
AAACGAAACGCATGGAAAGGTGTACTAAATGGAATGGGGAATGAGTGGTATTGAAACAACAAAGCCAGAAACGGAATGGAACGAATCGAGTGGAATTGAAACACTAGACGAGTGGAAAGAAATATGAATAAAATGGAACGGGGAACGAAATTGTACGGAACGGGGAGCGACAGGAATTGTAATCCTGTAATCCAGGGGAAGGGGCAAAAAGGGAAAAAGGACTTAACTTTTGAACAGAATTTTTAATTTACTTGAATTGCCAGTTCTACCTCCACGCAAACTGCAATTAAATATACTATCAGGCACGCTAACAACGTCGTAAATAAATAAGTAAATAACTTTTTGGGACTTTTTTCTTTTTTCGGAGATTATTTTTTTGGTGGTTATTTAATTTTTGACTTTGGGAGTTATTTCATTATTGAAACAACAATTTTCCTAATGGTCAACTTCAAATATCTAAATGTATCTATTGTAAGAATAATTGAAAACTGATTAATATTATGTTTTTGAAAACCAAACAATCAAGTTACCAACAACAATACATAATGCAGTATTTGTACTACATGTTTTTCGTCCCCTTCCAATAAACTTGTTATATTTGTAACACTTTTCCACATTTGGAAAAAATGTCCCTCCTCAGCATACAAACATAATACTAGATGATTGATTTCATACAAAACTGATAGTGAATACGTAATGTTACACTTACAAGGAATGTATCACAATGGGCTCTCTCCGAAATTCGGAAAAATGATGGAGGAGAAAAAAATATTGAAAGATTTTTTTCAACGGCAGAATCTCATATTTAGTGGTTAAAAAGTGGGGTAAAAAATTACCCAAATTAACGTCGTTGGTTTAAATAAAAGTTTACATATGGTAATGCCTACATAATTCAATCGATATTTGTTATCATTCGGTTCTAGGAGGACTTTTTTTATAGCGTCTTGTTATATTCTTAAGTACTTTTACGCTGTGTAAAAATAAGTTTCAGACCTGTTTTAATAATAAAACAGATTAGTATTTGATTCTAATTTTTAACCCTTTAATGTGAGATTGGGCTGTCAAAAAAAATACGTGTATCTTATTTTTCTTTTCTATCATATGTTCAAATTTCATTAAATCGGAGATAAATACTCGAATATATTCCTTGTTAGTTACATACGAGTATACCTAATACAACCCCACTCAAATACTACTAACTAAATAACGGTTCATGCAAAATTAGGAAAAATATCTAAAGCTATTAAAAAAGGAATGTTTTTTTTAGTTTCACTCCAGATCATAAATTAATATCACTTTCTGTTTAAATTATTGTTCAAATTAAAGAACGATGATACAATTTTCACAAGTAAATTACAAAGAATAAAAAATTTTTGAAAGAATTCGATTCGGCTTTCGGTACAAAGCCATCATTAGTGTGGTTTGCCTTGACGGGTAAATCTTTGATAATCGTCTACTTATGTGAAAGTTGAAAGCAAATCGAATATGTTAACAACTCAACTTAGACTAACATCAACGAAATCTAACAATGCTATTTTTATATTTTGTTATTATTACTCTTTTTTGCTTTGAACCTTAATTTTTAAGGTATCTCAGCTGGTTCTATTCAACTCTATGTATGATAACCATATATTTTTAATTACAAAGAACCGTTAAATATATATATGAATATACCCCTCATCCAACGTTATTAAGAAATTTGAAATAATTCTATTCTTATTTAAATTTTTTTAATAACTGACAGAATTATCTTCTTAATATTAATTACACTATGGAACATTTTTGGGATTATTGTCTGGGGGGTGAGAAATTCCAAGTCAGGGTGATGGTACTAGGTCAGTATAGTAAAACCCTCAAAGGGTTTGGCGTTCGTATGTGTCATTTTTTTTATGACCTTTTAAATCTTTTCCTTATCTTGATGTTTTTTCGCTTAGTTGTAACTCGAGAACCACTTATCCGATTTTGATGAAACAAATTTAGAAAAATTTAGAATTACAATTTCTTTAATCCGTTTATATAACATTTTTCTTTATAATCAACAGTTTTGCCGGTAAAAATAAATTTGTGGAGAAAAAAAAATATTTTTTTGCCTAAAAATTAAAATTTTTTATGAAGTTAAAAAAAAAAAATTTTAATTTTTAGGCAAAAAAATATTTTTTTTTCTCCACAAATTTATTTTTACCGGCAAAACTGTTGATTATAAAGAAAAATGTTATATGAACGGATTAAAGAAATTGTAATTCTAAATTTTTCTAAATTTGTTTCATCAAAATCGGACAAGTGGTTCTCGAGTTACAACTAAGCGAAAAAACATCAAGATAAGGAAAAGATTTAAAAGGTCATAAAAAAAAATGACACATACGAACGCCAAACCCTTTGAGGGTTTTACTATACTGACCTAGTACCATCACCCTGACTTGGAATTTCTCACCCCCCAGATTGGCTGTTGTACTGTGTTATTTTTTATATAAAATCGATAAAGTCTCGACAAAATTCAAACAATGAATTTTTTTCATTAAATAAATAGATTTTTTCAAAAAAAAAAAATATATATTAATTCACTTTACAAAAATATTTAATTTAAAAACACTGAAAATATAATAATAATTGGGTCATTATTTGAAGATATTTTTTGGCATTTACGATGACAATTATATTTTGAAGTATTTGGCAAAATTTTTTCAATTTTTTTATAAGAAAAAATAAATTGCAATAAATTTATTAAATATGCTTAAATCTCAAAATTTATTAAAACAATTGTGAAAAACAATTTTTTGTAGGCTATTCCCTATTCGGGTTTCATTCCTGCCTAAAGAAATTGTCATAGGACGACAATCACAATTTGTGATGTCATCTTCCAGATACCACTTGTTTGTGTTGACATACTGGTGATATCTGCTAGATATAAAAAAATGATATGTTTGTATAATTGACAGTTAACATTTTAATTTGGACAAGTAATTGCATAAACGTTATTTTATATTTATTTTCCCAATTTAAAGTGAACCACTCTTTACATATTTTACTATGAATTTGTATATGGACAAGTATGTACTTGTTCATACTTGTACATTTAAGTATGCACATATTTAGTGATGTACATTGACCCAAACAAAAACCACATTGAATGCTGCTTATTTTTCAAAGACAACTTTCGAATTGAAGACAGCATTAGCAACAAACTATGTTGCATGCTTTTTTTTAATTTTTCAATTTCCAATTGACTTTTTTTCTTCAATTTTGTACGTCATTTTTGCTCATTGATATTATGTGTTTTGAAAACATATGTATATTTGATTTGCATGTGAATTTCCTTGAATATAAATATATGTACTTCATAAAATTGATTAAATTTCCCTTCGTTAAAGGTCAATCTTATAACAAAAGGAAAAATAAAATAGATTTGTGGTTTTATTAAATGTCAAAATTATTCTTTAAAATTGCATAAGGAAATTATTGACATTATATACAGTGATGTGCAATAAAATAGAGCCATTCAAGCTTTTTTCTAATTTTTTTCTCGTTGCCTTTATTTTTAAAGATCAAAATAGTGGATAGATTCGCCCAAAAATGCGAGGACATAGTTCAGAAAATTATGTAGAATTTTAACGTGACGTCTGTTTTTTTATTTTGTTACTTGTTTTAAGTAGGCGTGGCTTTTAATGAAAAATAAGCGATATCGACCTTCTATCAAATTACATAGTAAAATTTTGCGAGTACTGATCAATTCTTGGAATTCCTATAAAATCTACTTAAGTCTTGCGTTATTTTTTTCCACAAATGGTCGCCAGCCTAAAATGACAGTGCCTTAAACATGACCAAATTTTTCTTTGTTTTTACCGATTTTAAAATAAAGTTAACAACAAAACACAATAAAATATCAATTTAAAAGAAAATGCTAGAAGTGACCCCATATTATACTAAAATATGGACTTTGGGGACAACTTGGAAAGCTTTGCTGCCATATAAAATTTTTGAAAAGTCACAATTTTAACATATAGGCCGCTATAGATGAATACACTTTTTTTGTTAAAATATTTTCCTTTTAATTGCTTCTTTACTAAGCCATATCATTTATTAAGGCCGATTTTGCTTTCAGCGATTCATTTTACTAAAACCTTAAAAACCCGTAAAAATCCATATAAAACGCGAACAGTGGTTTTAGTATCACGTTTTAGGCATCAAATTTTAAGCCTAAATATAAGTACAGAGTGCGATTCTGAATAGTGAAGTGATAAAAACTGTCACTTGTTTTCATTATTATTAAATGAGTGAAAAATATTTTTTACCGCTTCACATCTTCACAAACCATTCGGAATCGGTACTCTGGTCCTGTGCCTACATTGCACCACAAAAAATATTGGTGCATTTGAAAATTGATTGCATTTGAAAATTTTTGTATATAAAAAACTAAATGGAAAACCGCCAAACTTCAAAGACATTTAGCGAAAAAGCTGTACCTTAGATCGAAAACAAAGTACGCCTTTGTAATCAGCATGTCCGAAATATATAGAACTGATGGTCAGATCTCCTTTAATTTTTTGAGTGTCATGCAGTGTAATTTGGCAAAATATTAGTAGACCAAAAATAGCAAAAACAAACTGTTATATCTACAAAATTTTTCTTACTTTTAACCTAAATTTAGTTGAATGCAAATAGCAGTTTATCCTGCTAAATTAATAGAAATATTTTCTAAAAAAATTGTAAACTGCTGTTTTCAAAAGGCTCCATTTTTATTTGCAATTAAAAAAGAAAAAAAAACTTCGAAAATTTTAATTTTTTTTATGTTTTTTTAGGCTAAAAATTATTTAGCAAAGTTTTTTGCTGATTTTAGCAGGTTAATTTGCTATTTTCCATTAACAAAAATTTAACTCAAATATAACAAAAATTCTGTATATTTAATTTTTCTGTTCTTCTTTTACTAGTATTTAGCAAAAAAATCTCCTAATTTGAGCAGTTTTTTCCTGCAGTTTTTTACCCTACACCACTTTTTTGAAATTGCCTTGCAAAATTACTTCATATTGGAGGGTGTACGGCGAACTTTTTTGCGGTACGGTCTAGTGCTCACGTTGTTTTTTAATTTGGTTCGCTGACTCACAAGGTCCGAAGGACAAAGCCTATTGATTCTAGAAAGGGTCGGTCCAAATTTGGACCTATCGTCCATATGGGCTATATTTTCGATTTTCTCTCCTTTTATCATTTTATAGAAAATTTTGACACAAGTCCATTTTAACCCATTCGAACTTCGGATTCAAACATTAGTTGGCTTTTAACCAGACTGTTTTAGGGTATTATATAGTCGGCATGTCCCACTTTAACCGTTTTACTCGTTTTTATTAACTTTTTCTGCTATTTTTACAGATTTATTTTTATTAGTGTATATACAAAATTTTAAACAATCGTGTCTATTCCTACGACAAGTATGTGACCCTTAGTTGTGACTGTTGTTGCAGTCACAATAAATTATATTTATTCAAATTTTTGTTTCAAAACTTCAAAAAAACTAAGACCTGGTATCGACACAATCATAATATTGACAAATAAAATTTGAATTTTATTGTTGTTTTGTATGAAAAGTTGTGACTCTGAAGCCTAAACCACATAAGCGCATTGTCGACCGCAGTGCGACTGCGACGTTTTGTCGATAAAGCAGTTTTTGTATTTTCTTTATTTGTCACTGCGGAGAAATTAGAAAAGTGTCTAAATAAACAAGAGCTATTTCTAAACAAAACACAATAAGAAATTTTAAAAAATTTTGAATCGTTTTCGCGAAATTCAAGAACAAAGTTTGACAGCACTGTCACTATCCACTGGCACTTTCACGATGTTGTTTGGGCTTTTTTCATTAAATTAATTCAATTTTTAATAAAAATTAATGGAAAGTTTCATATTATTTATTAAAAATTTAATACTATTAATGAAAAAGTTTCAATAAAAATATTTTCATTAAAACTATGAAGCTTTTTCATAGAGTTTAAGAAATTTTTCATTCCTATTGTGAAGAACACTTCATTAGTTTAGTGAAAAAATTTCATTAAAACTCGTCCAAGAAATTCTCTCTGTGTAATATATATAATAGGCGTGTTCGTTTACTTACTACAAGTTACTACTTTTAATACAGCTGAAAAAATTCAATACAAAAAGTAAACAAAACTTTCCAATTGTAGTAAAAGTAGTAAGAATTTCGAGTAAACGAACACACTGAATATAATACTCGTAATACGTCAGCAATTTTTTTTTTAATTAAAATTATATGTATTTTTGGAATTATTTATCAGATCCCTGGTGATCATCATCATAGTTGGCAGAAATATATTGCTACATAAAAATTTAAAGACAATTGAGAGAAAAAACTTGTGTTATTATATATTTACAAAAAATGTTTATACATTAGTTAGTATTGTGTATCAAAAAAGTTATACACATTTCCCGTGAAACTCATTATTGTAAAATATAAATAATTATTTTTATGGAGTATAACAGTTTTCTCACGTCAAAACGAAACAACTTACAATGCTTTACGGAAAACAGCGTTGTCATTTATAAATATCTTATTTAGACTTTCCGCACCCAAACCAATTGTTATCAGTTTAATACAATCTATGCTGTCAAGTGGTTTCTTTTTAATTATCCCAAAGCGTTAACAATTAAATACAATCAAGATTAATTATACAATTTTCTTTTAACCGTTAAAAATTATAATTTGATAAGATTGAAGATTTCCTTATTTGACTGTAGTTGGCATTTCTTAACAATACAATTAATTTTTGCGCCATATACATTTAAAGGAATCCAGTTTATTTTTTTAAGAAAATTATATGAAATCAAACAAAATCTTAACAAACCACAAATTATACTTGTACATAAATAAATTATTTATTAAATCAACTAAAACAAAAGTTGGAATATTTACAATGTGAACATTATGGCTAATTGAGTGAACTTTATGTGTCTTTATTACAGGCATAACATCATACGAAATACCAAATGGTCACTCTAGCTACGGTCCACCATCGAAACCACCAACATACAGCAGCGCCACACATCAGTATCTGCCACCATCGGGTTCAGGTGGTTACACTGGTGGCGGCGCCGGTTTTAGTGGTGGACACGTAGCATTCGAAGCGCCATCTAGCAATTACTTGCCAACATCCTATGGACCAGATGGTGCGTATAAAATGTTTATATATTTTTCAATATAAAAAGGGTTTTGGTTTGGTTATTTTTCAAAAAATATTATTAGTATTATTATTATTTTATAAAAACAAACATAATTATTTTAAACGCTAGACATTCGGTTCGCTCATTCATCATGTCAAGCGTGTAATATTTTTACATGATTTCTATTGTATTGGGATACAATGTTGATACAAATATTGTTGACATTTTTCCATTGATTTTTAAATTTTGTATTATATCTATTATTAACTTCTTATTTTGTATAAAAATTTTAAAAACAGTTTGCATTGTGTAAGTATTGAATAGCTTTAGTACTACCCGGGTCAAAATCGATGTACTAAATTAATCCACATAGGTTCATGCATTACATTTCTCCATACATGTGCATTACCGAAATTTGGGTTAATGTCTACCTGTGAGTATATTAGGGGTCCCGAATTTTGATTCGCGTTAACTATTAGCACTCAAACTATGCATAATTTTAAGTTGATTACGGGAAAAATAAGGAAAAAAATTTTTTCGTGGGTACTTATAGACCTTTTTTACAAGCGTTTAAAGTTTCAAATTTTGAGGAAAAAAGGTTTGGTTTTTTGCAAAATTGTTTTGTAAAATAAAGCTTATTAAGAGAAAAATTCCAAACAAAATTTAGTGCAGCAATTTTATGTTTTAAAAAGAGAATTTTTCAACTTAAACTAAAGCAATTGATTTTCAAATCAATTCTCGATTATTTCGTATTGTCGAGTATACTACAGGGAAGTGTTGAAAAGAATTCTGAGGTACTTTCGACGGCCATCCACTGCCAAATTTTCCAATAACATACGATTTTTAAACGGCGGGTGTCATTTTTCGACTAATACGTATACATACTTGACAAATTCAGTACATAAGTGCAAATTTGAAAACAAATTTTTTATAGTCTTTTTTAAAAAAATTTCCAGTTTATCATCAAAAAACGCAATTGTAAACCAAAATTTATGCATTAAAAATTCTTTTGAAACTTTTCTCTTGGAAAGCTTATTTTCTTAATTTGAGGTCTATAAGTAAGTACCTACCCTCCAAAAAAATGATTGGTTATTTTTTCTGTGATCAGCATAAAATTACGCCTCGTTTGAGTGCTAATAGTTAACGCGATTTGCATACTTGCGAAAAATCGGGACACCCTATGAACATGCAAGAACATGTTTGACCATATTGTGGGTATTGCCTCACATTTCGTTAATCCACACATAAATATGTACCTACATATACAATGCATGTATGAATATTTGTGTGTCCATATATGGGCATGAATGCATTTTTGTATACAGGCACGAACAATAATACATTCATCCTTTTTGGGGTACATATTTACATAACGGTTTTTAGCTGGGTATGCAAATATTTGCATTGATTTTTTCAGTTTACTCTTCATCTTTATTATACAATACATCCCTATTCATTGATTTTTTTTTATTTTCATTTAACCACGCACTTAACAACCTGTATTATATTTTGTATTTCAATATCTCATCATTATCATCAATACCATTATTATGATTAACATCAATCAATCTTTTGTAAAAATTTTCATCAACATTACCGTCATAATCAAGAAACATTGTTTGCCATTTTCCATATAGAAAATTTTTATCAGAGCTTTAAGATAAAAATTTGTTTAAGTTTAATTTATTTTGTTAAAGCAAAATTTACACTACAAACAAAAACTAGTGGTTTTTAAGATCTTTAAGTATTTGATTAAAAATTGGGATGTCAAAACAAGTGGTTTTAAAAACTATGTAGGTATATAGGTTCATATAGGACTTATGTCTTTAAGCAGGTAAGTAGCACGCTAGAGTTTCACTAATTATCAGGCTATTTACTCGGCTAATTACTTTTGTCACGATGTCCCAAAATTCATGGGTGGTCATTTCTTAAGTGGTTATTTAAGTGGTTACCCATAAAGGCAGAATAAGTGGTAAGGTATATCCCGTGTAAAAAAGTTTAGATCTGATCAGATCTTTTTGGATCTAAATAGATATGATTGAATCTAATTAGATCCTGCACCAGATCTGATCAAATATGATCAGATATGGCATATGTGACAATACCTTATGGCAAGATCTGATCAGATCTAGTGCCAAATCTGTTCAAATCTAAAGTGATCTGGACAATTGCACCAGATATGCCTAGATCTGGTAAGATCTAATAAGATCTGGCCAGATATGCCTAGATCTGATCAGATCTAATTAGATCTCAAATTTGTCCCCAATTTTGAAATTTAATTGGATCTGGTAAGATCTACTGAGATCTGGCCAGATCTGATCTTTTTTACACGGGATGTAAAAATTAAATAATTTTCAGTGTTTCTGAAACTGGATGGAGAAAAATGCTTAACTCTTATAGAAAATACTTCAAAAAGAACATATTCAATGTAAATTTTCTCGAAAACAAAGCCGAACACATCTCCATTTTTTTCTTATCATTATAAAAATATATGGGAATTTTTTTAAAAATATTTAAAAAATAATAAAAAGTAGTGTGTTTTTTGATAAACTGAGTTTTTCTAAAAATACAAAAAAGCCAAATTCAGAACTTATTCTGAAAATTAAAATTTTTTCTCTCAGAAAATAGCCCGTGATAAACTCTACAGATTTTATTTAATTTTAGGCTCTTGGCATATTTAAAAAAATTATAACAAATTGTTTACTAAAAACACTTAAATTTGTTCAATATTTGACCATGCCTAGCTCGCCCACTTTGTACAAAAGGAAAAAATAAAGTACGGATTCTTTTTAGTGGTACACAAAACTATACACACTGAAAGTTTGGCATTGATGCGATATATGTTTTACAGTAGAGGGGCAGTTGGTGTGAAAAGCAACATATCTGATAATGGTAACTGGTATGCCAGTGTTAAAAATAAATGTCTGTCAGAACACTCATTTGACACCGTTAGCAACAGCATTTTGCCAGTATTTGTTTTATAAAAATTTCGGTGGTTTATAAAAAATCGGCTTAGAGTGATTTGCCAACGTTTGCAACCGGTGGTTATCCAGTACTACCTAGTCAGAAACTGCCAGCTGTAAAAAAAATAAATCACTGGTACAGGATTGATTTTATAAAAATGATGCTTCGTTAAAAAATGTTTGTAGTCAGTTGCTTTAGCTAGGTGATGGTGAGTTCTCTTTTATCATCTATGATTGTTTTTCTGATCATTTTATAAAAAAAAAGTTCGGTAAGCAACGTTCGTGCGACATAATTTCTGATAGACTTTAGGACGCAGATCACTAATATGGCCCCAAATTTTAAAACTAAGATTTAGTTTCAGAAATATTTGCAAAAACTTTTTTGTAGAAAAATTAAATTTTCTAATACTCTTTGGGGGAAAAAATACAAAATTAAAACTAAGAACGCTTTTTTTGCAAAAGTTTGAAATGATAAAATATGCCCTTTAATTTGACGTATTGCTGGAACTTCTCTTACGGGCGTAGGGAATTTACATTATTTTAACTCATACCTTTAGTAGACATTAAAAGTTACTTAATTTATTATAAAGATTTCGCATTTTCTTTTTCAATTTAAAGAAAAAATTCAATAAAACTGAACAATTTTGATTTTTTAATACCCAAAAATTAAGGAGTCTGTAACAAATCTTATATTATAAAACTCAGATAAAACCACTCAAATATATTATGAAACACATATTTTCTAATCAATCTCAACGAAGGAAAAGGTAATTAAAGTGCAAATTCCTTAAAAAAATAACGATTTAAAAATATACATGTTGGAAAATGTACTTTATTTCTTTAGTAAATTCATACAAAGCAAAATTAAAAAAAAGATGTAAAATTTGTATTCAGATTTAATTTTCTGAAAATATTGATGAAAAGAATTAATATGAACTACCGTCATGTTTTGAGATTTTGCAAATCTGTTTAGTGTATTTTATCCAGTGTTGGCAACCGAAACGAATTATGGTCGATTTTATAGTTCATATTTAAGTGCCACTATTGAAGCCGATTTTAATGGATGAGTATTTAAGTAGAGTATATTTTTATGCTATTCAAATTAGAGTTTATAAATAACCTAATAGAAAACGTCAATGCATACTAAAAAATTGCCCCTTATTCGTTTCGGTTGCCAACCATGATTTTATCAGATTCACAAAATATGGTAATAAATGGAGTTTTCTCTTTAATTGCAAAGATATCCTAGATCCTTGATCTAATTGAAATAAGTTAATATGGTTCTAAAAGCTCAAAGTCTTTATAATAAAACGATATTCAAAGTTTGCTGTGGTTTATTCAGGTATACTCATAAATAAGAAATTTTAAAGAAAAACCTGTGTTTTTGCTAAAAGTTAAATTTGCAAATATTTCAAAAATTAGAACTAATTTTAAGATTTAGTGTTAACATTCGTTAGTTTCATACTAAAATCTATCGTATGACCGATGAATTTTTAGTTTTGTACTGTGTTATGTTCCGAAATATTTTCAGAAGAATGGATACTTGTGTTATTAACCATAATTCTGTAAAAAAAAAAATAATGTAACAATGATTTTTAAATATATTTCAAGACGATTAACCATCTTTATAAAATTTTCACCATTATCGGTTTAAATCGCATATTTTTGTAGCAAAAATATTAAAATATTTTACAGATTTATTCGCTGGTCTTCAAAGAAAATGTTTTTTTTTTTTAATATTGAACAAAACGTTGCCTTGTCATCGAAAATTCTCTGCCATAGTTTTGCCAGCCCTGGCCTAGATACACACAAAATTCATACAGCCACCGATTTGTCTAAAGATGAAGGTGTGAAGCTAGCACACGATTAATACAAAAAATCTTTGAAATGTATATATGTATCTTTTAAAATTTCTCCAGTGTAGAAGAGGTTATTTACTTCCCATCAAGAAAAGAGAAGCAGTAGAAAAAGCACTACAATTGATGTTCTAGATGCACTTCTTTTTTAACATAAACACTAATGATTTTACCATTGAGATGTACTCCTACTTCAACATTTTTCCAATACTTTTTGAACGAGGGCAAAGGAAGCTCTTTTTCACCAATTAAAACTTAAAAAAAATTCTTCGGAAAAAATATTATATTTTTTTTATTTTACAAAAGTTTTTTATTGCCGCCGCCGGGTATCGAACTTGCGACCTCATGTTTGCTACCCTAGCTTTCTACCGCTGAGCTATTCCTTGATATGAAATTTGTTTTACATAAAAACACCATTTTGTCTTTGCGAGCTTTTGTGCTTTATTTTCAATTAAAGTACCTTTTAAACAAGTGCAAAGTGTGCACTGCAATTCAGTATTGTTTTCAGTACTACTTTCATAAGCGCATAAAAAGCTATTTTTCATTACTTTTGTTTTATATATGGGCATTTCCACAGAAAAGTCCACTGTGACCGAATTAAAAGTCGATGGAAAAAGTTCTTTCTGAATTGTATTAATAAATGAAATACTGAAATATAATTAAATTAAGGAGTCCAAAGCTTATCTGATATTATAAAACGAATTACAAAGTTACGTTGAGGTTTTGTTTAACTTTTTCCTTTTTAATAACATTTTCTCCTTATTTTTGTTTGTTTTAGTGTAATGATTAAGTGCAATCCTATGACACAATATTTGTTATGACAACAAATAACTTTGAAAAAATGGAAGTGTAGTAACTAAAGATTAGTAAACAGTGAATTTCAGACTTCTTTTCATTGACATTTTATTGTCACATTCACATAAAATGACGGAAAATTATGTCGCGTGGAGAATCATACTAAAGGTTGTAAAAAAAAATAATGCAAATATTTCAATAGGACAACTATCAATAGAAAGCTACCTTTTTCCCTGTTTGTTAAAAAAAAAAATGCTTTAAGAAATTTTGTTCCAATTCGTACATTTTTGAATTTTTCTAGATGCAGTCGAATGTTTATTGCTAATATATTGGTAACAACAAATCGACAAAACCTACCTTTTGAACTAAACATAGTGCTCCTAAAATGCTATCGAAAAATAGAAGCGAGAATTTTTATTTTTTAAATTTTAAAATTAAAAACATATTGAATTTAACAAATTAATTATAAATATTAAAAAACAAAAAAAAAAAACTTAAAAAAATATTGGTCCCTCCAGCAATCGAACCCGCAATCATCATAAATACCAAAGGATACCAGAATCACTTTTAGAGCAATTATTCTTTAGAAGCGATACTTAAGTGATTTTTTGGATGTTGTTCAGAAGTAATTCTAAAAAAGCTGTAAAAATATATTAACGGATACTTTGGAAGCAATGAATGAAGTGATTTCTTTGAAGTTGTTCAGAACTACTTCTAAAAAAAGCAGTTAAATACTCTAACAGATACTTCTGAAGCAGTGAAAAAAGTAGTTTGTAAAGCATTACTTCCAATTTTTTTGCTGGGTTCTGGCTCTAAATTCTATCTTAACTTAACTAAAATGGAATAAATTCCTTTAAAGTTCTGCATTTAGTTATAGCTTTACCTAAAGTTTATTTATATTTAATTCACCGGTAAATATGTTGTGTTTAAAAAAACAACAACAATTAACTTCCGATTTAGTATTTGATTTTGTGTAGCAACTGAGGAGCTACGTAACTGTCATATGTCTATCAGGCTTTCCACACCAACTGCCCGTCTGAAAAAGAGTTATATCATATCAATGTCAAACTGACTGTAATTAATTTTGTAATTTTGTTTAATTTTTCCAAAAAGTAGGTGAAGTAGGCGTAGTAAAATACTGGTCAATTAAACACTCCTTTTTAAAATATTAATTATTATGATTTCGTAGAATTTGATAAAATATAATACTCTTAATTTTACAATTTTCAAATTTCAATTTTCAGATGTTTTAAATAATTTTTATTAGTACTCGTATTGTTATTATTAGAATGGCCAATATCTAACCACGCCTACTCCGCCTACTTATTGACAAATTTAAAAAAATTCCATTTGTTATGAACACTTTATATTACGAGTATAATAATACTTTAAGTTTGCATTTATAAGATATAATTTTTCATTTAGCTAGGCATTTTTCATGGAAAACCCCCCACTCGGCTATGAATGAGTATGAAAGTGAAAGCATTTGGCTTCTATTTTACGTATATATATAGTTGTCGCTTTTTGCTTGTCAATCAGTCATTTACTCATTCACTTCCATTTACAGTCACTTATTTAGTCGTTATAACGTTGTTATTGTTGTTGTAGTACACTTATAAAAAAAGTCCGTACAAATAGGTCAAAATTGTGCTGGCGCAAATACATGTACTATTTTCTGTTATTTTAGCTGAAGTTGACCTATTTGTACGGGCTTTTTTAGAGAAAATAAAAGTAAAATTAGTTAAATTTAATCAGAACGCGTTTCACAGACTTTTGTACAAAAAATTTTTTATGAGTGTATATATAAGTATTGTACCAGTGTTGCCAACTTTTGGATTGTATAAAGTGCAAATATTTTGCAATAAAGCGTTGTTTTTTCGCTTAAAAAAGCACTATGCCTTTTTAATAAAAAAATCAAATAAATTTATACAAAGTTTATAAAAGTAATGTACATTAGGATGAGAATAAAAAATAAGATATGTGCGAAAATTGGGTTTCTGCGATGTAAACTGGCCAGGCCGTTTACATTTATGTCCTCAAAATTACCTTAAAAAAGGTTAATGGATTTATCCATCTATAACTCTTAAACTAGAAGTTTCTGGTGATTAAGTTACATAACTGTTGTTTACACAATGAAAAGGCAAACATTTTCTTTATACAAACTTTTAACCCTCCCTTGACCGTTAGTGGTGTTTTAAGCGGTAAACATAAAATTTTTTGTCAAAACTAAACTTTGAATGTCTCCCATTTAATTTTGGAGTATATGTATTTAAAAACGTATACTCTTCATCATATAATAAGAAATTTAGCGTAGATTAAAAGCCAACTAAGTTTTTTTTTAATATTTCGTCCATTCCATGACAGAAAATTTAAAAACTGATGGGTTATAGATTTTTTACATATGTGCACTAGGAAGCCATGTGAATCTTCCATTTTGGGTGTAGGATGTGTTCAGCGAACTTATATAAAACACTACGAGGTACACTTTTGTGGAACTATTTAACACTCTAACTCTTCAATTAAAGCTACTGTTTTGGACCCGTTTTTAAAAGGGACAAAAAGACCCGTAAGCTGAAGAGTTAGAGGGTTAAAATGTTCCACAGAAATGTTCCGCATAGCGTTTTACATGAAATAGAATATTCACATGGTTTCCTCCTAAAATTTAGGTTTGTGGGCATTTGGGCGGCAATTGTGTAGAAGTACGAAATTAAACCTTAAACGTATTTTAAGTTCTGACTTATTTTTGGCATTAAACTTAAATTTTCAACCTTGATGTCTTCAGAGACTTATAGTAGAATTTTATGACAAATACTTTTGTGGAATATTTTAACCCTCTAACTCCTCAATTAAAAGTACTTTTTGACCCTTTTCAAAAGGGCCACAAACGACCAGTAAGTTGAAGAGTTAGAGGGTTAAAATGTTCCGCAAAAATATTTGTCATAAAATTCTACGATAAGTCTCTGAAGACATCAAAGTTTAAAATTGAGGTTCAATGCCAGAAATAAGTCAGAACTTAAAATATGTTTAAGAGTTAATTTCGTGCCAAACTGGAGGCGCTCAATAGAGCACCCATATGTGCAAAAGTGATATTTTCTCACCTCCCCACACACTTTCGGGTAGATTGGGTGTAAAAAATAATATCCGCACGAAAATTGGTCCTCTCGGTTAAAACAGGCCAGTCACCCACGGCTTTTAGCCCTAAAATGGACTAAAATTACTTCAAAGTTTATTTGCGCATAACTCTTAAAGTAAAGGTTTTACAGAAAAATACTACATAAGCATATCTACAGGCAATAATGTTGCTAGCATTTTTCTCATACACATTTTTGACGTATCGATAACGCATCATGGTGATTTATGAGGTTTAAATCAAAGTGATTTATATGGTTAAGCATAAATTTGGCTTTAACCACCTAAATCACCATGATGGATCATCCATACGTCAAAAATGTGTATGATAAAAGTGCTAGGCATATTATTGTCTGTAGATATGCTTCTTTAGTATTTTCCAGTAAAACCTTTACTTTCAGAGTTATAGCGCAAAGAAGCTTTGAATTAATTTTAGTCCATTTTAGGGCTGAAAGCCACAGGTGACTGGCCTCTTTTAATACGAGAGGACCAATTTTTGCGGGGATATTATTTTTACGCCCAATCCACTGGAAAATGCGTGGGGATGTGAAAAAAATAACACTTTTGCAAATTCCATATATTTCATGGGTGCTCTAATGTACATGTACTATATTTTAATTTAAAAACTAAAAACAGAAATAAACTGTTCACATACAAAGCTTTCCATATTTTCTTTAATTATAAATACCATCCAATTCACAAAACTATAAAAAAAAGCGTTTAAAAAATCGCAAATTGTTGTTTCCGAATCGCGTTTTTGTGATTTGCAATACTTCTCAGGTCTTAGTGGAAAAATATGTTCATGGTTGAAAACAATTAACAAACAAAAGTTGGAACTAGGTTAATTTTTAAATTTACACAGCTTTACAGAGTGAATTATTTGCGGAGATTTACAACATTTTTATAGATTTAGACAAGCTGATTCTAAATATGTTTTTAAAATGTCTCAATCACGTCACATTTTGAAGAAAATTGCGGTTAAAAATGCCGAAATACTCTGTGTTTGGCTTGTTTGTAAATTATAGATCAATTATGACGTGGCTAAAAGTTAAAAACAGAGTTTGGAATCACAAACTAAGTCTACCCGGTGAAAAATGTCCATATATGAACATTTATGGTTCAACCATATATGTATAGATCCGAAAAATGAGGTAACACCTAAGTATATGTTCATATGTGGACATATATGAACATATACATTTATTAAATATATGCGAATAAATGCGAACGTTGCTGTGCTTTATTATAAGGTTGTACGATAGACTTAAATTTATGTATGACATTCAAATTAGGCGGTACATATGTTCCTTTTTATACCCTACACCACTATGTGGTCAGGGTATTATTATACCCTACACCACTATGTGGTCAGGGTATTATAAGTTTGTGCTGATGTTTGTAACACCAAAAAATATTGGTCGTAGACCCACCTTATAGTATACCGATCGGTTCAGAATTTTTTTTTATTTCGATTTAACGATGTCCGTCTGTCCGTCCGTCTGTCCGTCCGTCCGTCCGTCCGTCTGTCTGTCTGTCTGTCTGTCTGTCTGTCCATGCAATCTTGTGCGCACTCTACAGGTCGCAGCTATTAAGATATTTTGATGAAATTTGGTACGCAGACCTATGTTGGCCCAAGGACGAACAAGTTTGATTTTTTTGAACATCGGTCCATGTTTAGACCTAGTGCCCATATAAGGGTCCTACCAAAATTATACTGTTTATACGCTGCAGGTCGTAAATATTAAGATATTTTGATGAAATTTGGTACACAGGCCTATATTGGCCCAATAACGCAGCCTATTGATTTTGGTGAACATCGGTCCATGTTTAGACCTAGTGCCCATATAAGGGTCCTACCAAAATTATACTGTTTATACGCTGCAGGTCGTAAATATTAAGATATTTTGATGAAATTTGGTACACAGACCTACATTGGCCCAATAACGCAGCCTATTGATTTTGGTGAACATCGGTCTATTTTTAGACCTAGTGCCCATATAAGGGTCCTACCAAAATTATAATGTTTAAACGCTGCAAGTCGCAAATATTAAGATATTTTGATGAAATTTGGTACACAGACCTATATTGGCCCAATAACGCAGCCTATTGATTTTGGTGAACATCGGTCTATGTTTAGACCTAGTGCCCATATAAGGGTCCTACCAAAATTATACTGTTTATACGCTGCAGGTATTAATATTAAGATATTTTGATGAAATTTGGTACATAGACCTATGTTGGCCCAAGGACGAAGCCTATTGATTTTGGCGAACATCGGTCCATGTTTAGAACTAGTGCCCATATAAGGGTCCCCCCAAAATTATATTGTTTATACGCTGCAGGTCGCAAATATTAAGATATTTTGATGAAATTTGGTACATAGACCTATGTTGGCCCAAGGACGAAGCCTATTGATTTTGGTGAACATCGGTCCATGTTTAGAACTAGTGCCCATATAAGGGTCCCCCCAAAATTGGCTTGGTTACAAACTGCAGGTCGCAAATATTAAGATATTTTAATGAAATTTGGTGCGCTGACTCACATTATAGAAAATTTTGACACAAGCCCCATTTTAACCCATTCGAATTTCGGATCCAAACAATACACTAGAGTGGTGTAGGGTATTGTATAGTCGGCATGCCCGACTTTAACCTTTTTACTCGTTTTATTCATGGCATTAAATATAATTCCATATTTATCCAAATATGAGTTACTTTTACACATATGGAAAAATGTATTCTTCCAAATATGCTCATATACTTCCATATTTGTCCATATATCAGAGCCTTTTCCATATATGAAATAGCAGATACCTCCATATATGTCTGTATATGAAATCTTTTTCCATATATGGAATCACATATACTTCCATATATGTTCATATTAAATCCATATATGTTCATAAAAAATCCATATTTGTTCATACGTGTCCATACATAAACCATATATGAACATGTTTGAGCGTATATGAGCATTTTGCACCGGGTATATAAATTATTTATGAGATCTTAAACCGCATAACGCATGATGAGGTGTTATATCTGTAACTAATCGTAGCATAAATACCACCTTTTTACAGGTGAAGTAAAAAATAACAAAAAATAACTGTGAATTATCTTAAGAGCAGCGATATAGTCAAGCAGTTAAAATTAATTAAATTTCGGATAAAAAAATAGATAAAACTAGTGTTTTTATGATATTTACCTCTGCCTACAGTGACTTTGAAACCTAAAAAAAGGTGGCATATAAAATGTGCCACTTAAAAAAATTAGTGACCTATTTTAGAACAATTTAGTTGCAAAAACACGAATATGAAAAATTGTTAAAAAAGCACTAAAACACTAACCAAAAAATTAAAAAGCACTATTTTAGTGCTTTTTTTATTTTGGCGCCATGAGCAAAATTTTGGCGTTTTGGATCATCAAAAAGCACAATAAATAGTGCTTAAGCACCAAGTTGACATCACTGATTGTAACTATGTGCTTGCGTGTTTCACGTCTAACGTGATTGCATACGATATATATGTGGTTTAACCATTATTTTTTTTTCATTGTCTACAATATTTATAGTTTGTATTAGCCTTGTTTGGTGTGGTGTTTGAATTTTATGTTATTGAATTTCGGTTAAATTTTAATATTATGCAATTTTATAATTAATTTTTTTATAAATTTTTTAACAATTTAATAATATTTGCTATAGTTTAAGTATTTCCTGTTAAGTTAAAAAAATAAATAATTATAGAATCTGGATAATATTTAATAGCTTAAATTGTGTGTAAATTAATCGTGGTAATTATAAAAAAAAACTCCTTTTGGCACAGACGCACAGTGCTTTGCTCCCATATAACCATTGGACAAAAATAGCAGGAGTGGAGAGAGTTTTGAAACTTGGTACACTGACATAGAACCCCTTAGCTAAGACAAATTTTAATTTTTGGAAACATCGGGCCAAGACAAGGACGCCCACCTCCCATAGGTCCTAAATTTTAAAAATATTATATTAGCTACATAAATGGACGTAAAATTACAAAAAGTATCCATTGAGATCCACATAAAACTGGAAACATTTGTGTCAATTTTTATCAAAATCGAAGCAAGGTCCTCCCATATATCCTTTATTTTGAAATCTTTATAAAACCTGCAAAAATTATCCGATTGCCATGAAATTTAGGACATGAATTGATATAAGGTCGATTCATATTTGTGCCAAATTTACATGGAGAGACAGACGGACGGACGGACGGAAAAATTAAAAAAACAACATTACTTAAAATCAAAAATGAAAATATAGCGCGACTATGCGTTTTCGAATAAACTTACCGTGATGATTGCAAAATTTGTATCATCTTTTTTCATTAACTCGAGGTAAAAGTGTGTAAAAACCACTCAAAAATAGTCAAAACAGGGTTTTGTTAACTTTGACCTCAATTTTCTCAAAAACTAGATATGTTGGAAAAATTTGGAAACCAAATTCGGACTCAGCACGGAAAAATCCAAAAATTTTAAAATACTTATTAGCGAAAATGTGTGCCGTTTTTTGTTTATAACTTATTTAGCACTCAAAAAAATTGATTCACGCGAACAGATTACTTCTTTTTAATGCATTTTAAATAAGTTAATCTATAAAAAAAATGTGTGCCGCTAATTTGAAATTTTTCATTTTTAAAATCTGAAATCAACCTGTTTCGTAGATTTTCCGATATGTATCATAAACGATTCTTAGTCAAAGATTGGTTAAAGCTGCGCTTTAGATTTTTTTTATAATCTTCAATACAATTTTAATTTATTAAAATGTCTTATGTTAAGTTTCTTAACCACAGAAATTTCTATGGCTATATTTTGGCATTGGTTAGAAGAAATACTTGGTTAGAATTTAGATAAGTTATTTAAAAAATATGTTTACCAGTGGTTAAGGCTAGTAGAGGTCTTAACCAGGGCATAAATTGAGATAAGTTAACGGGCCTTTAAGATTTAATTTACATGGTTCAATTCACTTTTTGTTTATAATTTAAAGACATATCTTTTAATGTTTGCTCAGAATAATTATCTTAGATTTTTCGTTGTAAACAGTTATTAAAACTTTTTTTAGTAAAAGTTTAATATCTAGCAATTTTTTCTTATCTATTTAAAGTTTCGTATACAAAAATTACAAATAATAGCTAATAAGATTTCCTGTAAATATTCAAATTCATATTTCAGTGTTAAAACGCTAAATTTTTGTTGCCATTTCCCTGTATTATATTCATAAAAGTAAGTAAATAACAAGAAAAATACACATTTAACATCCATACAAACAAGCTTACACTAACACATTTACACATAAACAACATACTGTACATAAAACTTTAATAGTTCTAACAAAACAGAATCCTTAACAAATAAAATAAATAATATTTTTAGGACCAGTTTTTTAGACAGCACTTAGTACGATTTTTCACTCAAATATTACTTAATTAAGAAATTGTGTTTGACATTTCCTATTTATATAAAATTTTAGTAAAAAATTCGAATTTATGTAGTGCTGACTATAATACTAGCCCTTAACAACTAAATACAAAATTATTTATAAAATAAAATGATACGTATGAGATTTTCTCTTTTTTTCCAACTTTTCTATGATGCACCAAAATACCAAACAACAACAAAAAACACTAAACACTATTTACATTCATCTAACTATCGAACCACCAATAAAGCTTCCAATGGTCAGGAATTTAATATTTATGGACGTCATCAAAAGCTATCGGATGAAGAAGCTCGTAAAGCTGCTGTACAATTACAGGAGATTTTAAATATGTTGCCAAATGGTAAAACTGAATATACGGCTTCAAAAACGGTTACCTTAGATACCTCAAATGCGGCAAATAACTATAATAGTTACGGTGATTCAGGACCAGGCGACAATGTTGATTTGCAAACTTATGGTGTGCCAAATGATTTAGGACCATTGGAATCCCTGTCTCATACTGAACAAATAACTGCTGCTTATGGTGCTAAAAATGAATATGATTTATATCATCAAATGCAAAAACAGAAACAGACACCCGAAGAAGTTTATATACAAAAACATCCCAATGAAGGTTATGATTATAAAGCACCTTACAATGGTGGTAATACTAATAATGCTTATAAATATGACAATTATCATGCATCAGTGGGAGGAAATAAAAATGCTTTAAATAATTTGACACCCATTATTGCCGCCTTAGAAGTGGCCAAACACAAACAAACATCACCAGCACAAGTTTCATATTCTGTGGAGAAAAATGTACATAAAATACCCATGAACAATGGACCATCACAGTATTTACCTCCAGCTGTACAAAAAACTAAATATATTTATTATCCTCCCACTCCATCAAAGTATGAATATCATACACAATATAACAATAATAGGCCACCGTCATATAATGGACCCTATAAAGTAAAACGTCATGCAATTGATGTGGGTACAACTAATCCCAAACGTACACTATCAACCCTATTAAAGCCTCAAGATTTTGATAACTATGAAACTATTATGTACAATCCTTTATTGGGTACATTTTAAAAAGAGTGCCGAAGTGTAATAATGCAACAAACGACATAAAAACTATTAAGTTTTAGGAAACTATAAGACGAATTTGCAATTAGGTCGACCGACTACAAACTACGTATATAATAAAAAAAAATTATTTAAACTACATAGCGGTTTAACCTGTCGACAAATGTTGGCATGTTGAGTCCAAATTGGCAAGAAAAGAATTTTCAGTCGGCCATTTTCGAGAAACCGGGGTTTTTATATTTTTGGTCGATACACTCTTTTTATAATTTTTACTTCATTTTTCAGATATGTATTAAAAATTATAAAGTTTATTAAAAAATAATAACATGTCTATTCCTACGAGATGTCTATGCCTCTCAGTTGTGACTGTATTCCCCTTGTTTCTGTTGTTGCAAAGCCAACATAAATTATATTCATTGAAATTTTTGTTTGAAAACTTCAAACACATTAAGACCTGTATAGTCACAATCATAAAACTGACAAATAAAATTTGATTTTTTTTTAATTTTATTGTTGTTTTGTGTGGAAAGTTGTGACCCTCAGTCTTAAAAATAGTCTTATTACAGTTACAACCACTCACAAGTAGAAATGGGAACCTAACTGGGTGTTTTTTAAAAGAATCAGACGAATTCGTTAAAAAATTTGTGTGAAAAACACTTATTTAAAAACTTTTTCGTTTCAAAATTTTTGCACATAAAGCATGTGCGAAAATTTTTTTACAAGTTCAAATACGAATATCGTGATCAAACCAAACAATGCAACAAAAGTACCGTTAATTTTTAAATTCTATGATTTGTAAACAACAAAATACATACCACGTTTTTAGTTTAAAGTAATCGATTATGGCGTCAACATCAAAATTAGAAAAACAGAGAAAAAAATTCTGGACACTTTTTTGATTTACCGTAATTGCCTATACCAAAGCTAACAGGTACGTCCCGAGCAACTGCAAGGAACGTCATAAACCGGTTTATAGAGACCCAATCAATTGAATGAAAACGTGGATCTGGGCGAATTCCTGGATTTGTTAATAAAAAATTGGCGTTGAAAATGGGGAATGCACTGGTATCTAAACCAAAAATATCAGTTCGAGATTTAGCAAAAAAGTCAAAGTTTCTCATATTGTCGGCTTGCCTGCAAGTAGTGCTATGTGTTTTTTTATAGATTTTCAGGAGACCGAAAAAACTGTTAAAAAATATCCTTTTAAGATATTTTATTGGCATCATATGCCTTAATGATTCACGACCTCATTTACTAAAATCACAAAATAATCGCGAAACGCGAAAAAAGGTTTCATGGTACAAAAATTGAATTAAAAAACTTCTGCAAACAAATAAACTGATGTAAGAATTTTCCATTTTGCAAATTTTTTTCCGCGACATTTTTTGTCGATTTTTTTTGCAACTAACTAACCACGCTTAACAAATTGCAAAATAATGACGGAAAGCGAAAAAAGGCACAAAAAATTAATAAAAATCTTAGTCAGCCATTAACATTCTGCAAACGAATATAATGATGCAAAAATTTTACTTTCTTCGCGTTCCGCCATTATTTTGCAATTTGTAAAGTGTGGTTATTTAAAATCATAATCTAGGGACTATAATACCCAATTCATAGAACAAAGTTCGTTGTCTAGTTACAAAAAATCGCAAAATAAAGTCGCGGAAAAAAAATTTGCAAAAAGGAAAATTCTCCCATCAGAATGAAAATCACTGATTAAGTTTTCTGATAAAAAATTTTCTTACATCAGTATATTTATTTGCAGAATTAATATCACTGGTTAAGTTTTTTAATACAATTTTTGTACAATAAAGTGTTTTTTTTTCGTTTCGCCAATATTTTTCAATTTTTTAGGTGCGGATTTGTTAAATATATAATCTATAGCAACGGTTACTAAATGGGGGTCCATAGCAGAATTCCAGGGGGTCCGCGAAGAGATCCGACAAAAAACATAAAACAAGTTATTTAAAATAAAAAAATTTTTTTTATAATTTTTAAATTATTTAACAAAATATTGATTTGAAAAATGTTTTTTCCTTATTCCTGCTTAAAATTGGCCATCATTTAAAATAAGCAGGTGCTTTTATTAATTTTGCCCAATAATTTATAAAGTACCTCTCGCTCAACACTAGTTTGGGGGTCTGTGAGCTAGTAGAAATGTCTCAAGGGATCCGTGAAGCAAAACTTAGTGGGAACCGCTGATCTAGAGACTATAATACTCATTTCGTACAACAAAGTTTGGTGGCTAGTTGCAAAAAAATTTGCAAAAAAAAAAATTCTTGCATCAGTATATTTGTTTGCAGAATGAAAATCGCTGATTAAGTTTTTTAATTAATTTTTTGAGCCATAAAGCCCTTTTTCGCGTTCCCCCATTATTTTGTAATTTTTTAAGTATATTTTTTTAAATCTTAATCTGGGGACTATTCATACAACAAAGTTTGGAGGCTAGTTGCAGAAACAAAAATCGCGAAAAAAGATTCTACAAAAAGCTAAATTTTTTCACCATTATATTGGTTTGCAGAATGTAAATCGCTGAATAAGATTTTTAATGCATTTTTTCCGATAATATTTATAAAACAGCCAATACAAAGCAATTTATCCATCCCCTTTATTTGTAATCACGTGCATTTTTTTTCTTCAATTGTAATTAGTTTTTAATTAGTCAACTAATGCTAATGAAATTTTAATGCCAATGATAAAATCCCAAGTATGATCTCGCACAACACAGAAAATGCTCAGTACTTTAACTAATAATTTTGAGTGTACATTTTTAAAATTATTATATCTAATTTTTGAGAACCCTTTATGTAAATTTTACACAATTTATAGTCAAAGTATAATATTTTCAGGTTTCTGCTATTACACAGCATATGGCGCCACCAGTGTAGCCGAAATCCCGAGACCCTATAATTTGAACAAAATTTACGACTCAGTATAATTACAAATAAAACTGTAGTTATACTAATTTTGTACTTAAATTAACCCTTAAATGCATGATCTCTTCGATTTTAACCATTTTTTTATATATGATTTCTAAAGGCGTCTACATTTCAAGAAAAATACAAAAAAAATTTATTTTTAAAAAAAAGTGATTTTTATTGAAAAATATGGTTTTTTCCAAATAGCTGAATTGTGATTATTTTAACGTCTATAAAAAAAATTCTATGAAATATAATTTATACATTTATTGTCGCCAAAATGAATTTTATTGCGAGAATACCAATTTAAATATTTAAACAAATATTTTTGAATATTACACTTTTTGTAAAAAAAACGCGTGTTTTAGATTTTTCACAAATATACAAAACAACCAAGATTTTTACTCTAAATGTTTAAAAATTCTGCGCTAAACTATAGGAACACTATGTACAGAAGGGGCCCGTAATGCCCAAAAGTGCAGTTTTGGGCATCAAGTGGGTTTTTTTTATTAAAAAACCTGTATGTTACCAAATGGCTACACCATGCATTTAAGGGTTAATATTTGTTAAATTTAACAACAAATGTTTGAAAATCATGATCAAAATGTAATACAACATCGAATTAGGTGTTTGTTTAACTTTTTTATTTACATTCATCTCATCCTTTGTTAACTGGCTTTGGCCGATATTTCAAGAAGTTTTACTGGGTGTTTTTGAAAAAGAATCGGACGATTTAAAAACGTTTTTGGTTAAAAATATTTGCGCAAATTTCTATGGACAACTATGTAGAACAGATGCGGCCAAAAAATTGTAAAGAAAAATTTATCTAAGTTTGTGTTTTTCATACAAATGTTTTATCGAATTCGTCTGATTCTTTTTATAAAAACAGGCAGTTAGTGGGGTTGATCAGTTAAGTTTTATCATCGTATTATAAGATTTTCAAATTATTATGCATAAGCACTTTAATGTTTAAGTGATTAAAGTGATTTTGAAATTTCAACATTTCTTTAAACATGTAGTCTGTCGTTCCAATTGCAACTCGTCTTTATATTATAGTCTGTAGTCTAAGTCATTTTGTTTATAAATTATCTTTTAAGAGTGTTATGTATTTATATTCATTAAGCGGATTGATGTAATCTCGTATACAGTGTAAACATTATATTCTTATCACATTTGTGTTATAACAATTTTACCAACCCTGGTAAATTCATTTTACATCTTGTTTTTATTTCTACATCCTCAAATATGCAAACAAATTATAATTTTAATTCCTTACAGTTTTTCATGGGAAAAATTTTCACTTGAAATTTAAAGAATTTAAACCGAAGTTTAATTTGTAAAAGTGAACAGTTTTATTGCTTTATAAGAAAAATATTTTACATTAAATTAGCTTGAAAACAAGATCTACACAATTTCCACATTAAACTAATTATCGTGGAAATTTATTTTTATTGAGTATAACAGTTTTTTCATTTGAAATCGAAACTGCTTACTAAGCTTTTATCATAAAATATTAAATCTTATATGCGTAGAGGAACAATTTGTTAAGAAATAATTGTGGTATTAAAAACAAACGAACGAATAATAATTAGAAACAATTTTTACGTTTATGTAAACATGCGTTGTTTAGTACACGGTATACGAGGATTTAAATGAATCCCCTAATTTATTTATGGTTAAAAATTTATTTATTTTTTTGTTATTATTCACAGGTTTTTAAATTTAAATATAGAATTTTCTGTATAAAATGTGATTTATTGTTTAGATGATTAACCATTTTTCACAACTTTGAGCTCGGAAAAGTTTGTCGGTAGGATCTACTGAAAATTCAGTTGAAGATATATGCAGTTAAAAAGACGACAAAGGTATTTATTTACCTTTACAATAACTAAAAGTTGTCGAGTTCAACTTTTGAAAAAAAAACTAGCGGATGTCAAAAAATACCTAACAATGCCAAAAAAAAAACAACTGAAAAATTTTTAATTAATATATTTTGTCAAAAAATTTTTTTTTAAAAAATACAGTTTTTCTAGTTAATTTTCTTCAACGTTATAATAATTTTACATAATTTTTTAATATTTTTAAAAATTTAAATAAATTTTTAATATAAACAAATTAATTATAAATATTAAAAAAGAAAATTAAAGAAACACTAAAAAAATATTGGTCCCGACAGCAATCGAACCCGAGATTATCTGTTTGGAAATAAACTGCATCACAATCACTTTTTAAAATTACTTTTAGAGCAATAAGGCTTTATAAGCAATACTTAGGTGAGTTTTTGTTCAGAATTACTTTTAAAAAAGCTTGAAAATTATTACCAAATACTTCTAAAGCAATGAAAGAAGTGATTTTTTTGAAGTTGTTCAGAAATACTTTCAAAGAATACAAGAAAGATACATTTACGGATACTTCCAATTTTTCAAAAACGAAAAATTACAAAGAGTTTGTGAACATTTTTTACATGTGCCGTTCTTGGTTTGTAAACAAAAATGTGCCTAAATTAAAATTTCGAAAAATTTCAAAATATATTCACTTTAAAACAAACATGATTTTAAAAAAGTTTAGAAAAAAACATATTTAGGTCCACGGGAAAGTGTTTATATAGAACTTAAAGTAATATTGAAGCTTTAGATTTTATAATAAATTGTTACTGTGATCCGAGGATACACCGCATTTTAACAAGATACCTTTAAGGCACCTCAAAAACGAATGGTAAGCCTATTGCCCTTCTGGTCCATAGAGAAGCTCCAAGCTTAAGCTTTATCATTCTGCATGTTCACACTTCCAGACTCCAAAATGTGCTTCTTTTTTTTACTATAGACCAACACTCAGGGGATTCCCCCTACACTCATAAAAAAAACCCGTACAAATAGCTGAAAATTCTGCTAACAGAAAATAGTACCTCTACACACAGAAAATAATTTGGTTGGAATTCTATCGGAACCAACGAAGTTGTTCCCTTATTCAATAATTTTAATTGCAATTACTTAGAATTCATTATCAAGAAAGTTAAATTTATTTGTGAACAGAAAATATATACGATTAACCCAAATACTGTCATATTATCCAAAATATGGAAAAAATACTAACTATAATACCAACAATCACCAATTTATTGAAGATTTAATCATTTGAATATTGTATTGGGCTGCAAAAATCTAGTATCAGTTGTGTTTCAATAAAATTTATTACTCTTCCCAAAGTATTTGTGTTTTCAAACAGAAATTTTATTTAGCATAATAAAATTGTGGAATGTGTCATATTTTTTCATTTCAGAGAGTTGCCTATTTAATTTAAAAATTAGACAACAACTAAATGTAAGTATCACAGCCTGATAGCCTTAGCACTCTGAGTTCAAACATCAGCCAAGAGGTTTGAATAATTTTTTTATAGATTCAAATTAAAACATACAATTGATTTTCTATTATTAATAATATTTTATTAAAAAAAATAAAAATTTTCAACTTAAAAAAATTCAAATTTGAAATTTGACAAAAAAAAATTACATTGAGCTCAGCCTAGAGAAAAAGCAATGGGCTGACACTTCGCGATATAAAATGTTTTTTTTTTTAATTTGAAATATTAAATAATATTCACGTAAATAAATATAGTTTACTTTACATATATTTACATACATATATAGTCTACATATAGTTATTTACGTGAATATTATTAAATATTTTAAATTTAAAAAAAAATCATTTTATGTCGCGAGTCCACTGTCTGCCTGCAGGCGTTGCTGGCAGCCCCAGCTCCAGAATCGGATTCTTTAGCCCAATCAGCTACTCATCTTAAATATTTAAGATTACCGAAACCACAACAAATGTAAATAATAATGTTTATGGCCCTATGTTCCTTGTCGGAACTACGGGAAGTTATATATAAAGTATTTAGTTACCGAAAATTAATTACATAATGCATTACCTCGTAATGTATAATCCTTATTTTCAGCATCATTTAGAACAACAGAATAATGACGAGCGTTTTGTAATGATTGTTACAAAACGCACTGTTTTAATTTAAAAATTAATTACTTCGACAATTTTTTTATTTAAATTTTGTAAATATTTTTAAAGTGTCCATCAATTTCATGATATAAAAAATCATTAGACATGCTTTTACTATTGTTTAACAATAAAGGTTTTCACAAGGGGTGTGCTATTTGTTGTATCGTTGTATCGTCCTAACAAAAAACAGAGTTGTTAAAAATTAAATTGAAAAAATACAACATTTGAGAATAGCACGATACAACATTTCTACATATGTTTAGTGTCCTATATTTGAGTGTGGTAACAGATAGAAAACTGAATAGAAAATCGTTGTTAAACACAAATAAAAATTTTAACAACTCTGTTTTTTGTTAGGACGATACAACGATACAACAGATAGCACACCCCTTATGAACAACCTAAATGTATTTTTCGTTTAATTTTTTAATAAAATTTTATTTGTTGATATTTGTTATTTGGTTGTTACTCTTAAAACGGAATAATTTATTCAAATCCCACGTAGGATAAAAGCAAGCAATCAATTACTTTTTCATTCTCTATCGGCAACTAAATAACCCATTACTCTTCATTTATTTGTAAGTACACTGGTAACAATACACATATTACTTTGAGGCTTATCGCCTGTTAAATTCATCAGTGAAGTAAGGTGTAAAGTAATCAGTGCAACCCTATGGCGATATTTGGTAATGTGTGGTTTTGCTTGTTATCTCTCCAATCTAAAAGAATAACTTGACTAAATCACCGACTCACTCGATGCTATACGACTGGATCTAGGAACTTACACTTAAAATAATACGTCAGTAAAAAATCTGTCAAACCGGTTCCAAATCGATTTGACTAATCTTTAACTAATTTTTAGTTAAAACACTGATTTAAACAAACATTTTAGTTATCTTCATTTAACAAAATACTAAAAATCCTCAGTACTTTTACTAATTTGGTGTATTAATTTTAAAAATTACACTGCTCTACAATGAAAAGTTGAATGATATTGCAGTGGATTTAGGATAATTGGTGGTGCTGATTTCGAATCCGCAATTAGTTTGTTCGAATTCACTCTAAATTTTGTACAATTCGCGATTTTAATATTTTCCATTTTTTACAGATTTTTTCAATAAAAAATTTTTAATTTAGTAACTGTAGCTTTAGAAAAAACCATTCACACTGTTTAAGCCTAATTCCGTGCCCTATTTTTCAAACTTAAGTCTATGTCAATATCTCAATAAGTTTAAAATTAAAAAATTTTTTAAGGTTTTTTAGAAAAAAAAATTTTAAATATAAGACGAAGCCCGATTTTAAATGACAAAGCCAATTTGGAAAGAAGGAAGTCCAAAATTTGTATAATGTATGTCATACAGCATAAATAAATTATATGCACTTTGAGAGCTTTTTGTAATTAAATTCAGATTAAAAAAAAAATTTCTACTGTACTACAAATCTACTGTGCTATTACTGAATTCTTTTTTTCTAAAAACATCAGATTTCATTCACAATAGATTTTTTTTCCGAAATTATTGTGATTTTCAGAGTAAGGTGGTGTTTCTAGATGACGTTTTGCTTCACACGAACGAAAATACAATAACAAAATACATGCAATACAAAAACAAAATACATGTAGTCACTCATTCGTGTGACAACGAACGTCTTCTAGAAACCCCATTTTTTAAAATTTTTTTCTAAAAAACCTTAAAAAGTTTTAAAATTTTGAATATGAGCGACTACATTTACAAAAGTTATTGAGATATACACTGATAGAATTTTTGTTCGTACTATTAATGAATCGATTTCATTAAATTGAATTCATTGATTTAATGAACAATTTTCATTGAATGAATGAAAAATTCATTAACTTAATGAATTTTTTCATTATATATTTTCAATTAATCCGTAAGGTATGCTATAATTTTGCAAGGGTTTTGAATTTGCTAATTACTAGAATACATATGTATATGTTCCAGTAATGAACACAAGGGTCGCATACTGAAATTATTTAAATATAAAAGTAAAAATAATCACATCATTTTGTTTTGGCTATTTAGATCAATCGGTAAAGCGGTAATGCTCATATTCTGGTGATTGCGGGTTCAAGTTGAATTCAGGGAGATGTCAAAAACGTGACAACACAAAAAAGAAATAAAGACATGTAAAAAAAATAAAAATAGTAAATAAAAAAATTAACATAAAAGAAAAAAATAGTTTTTTCTATTATTTTTCATTTAATGAATACAGTTCATTGATTTAATGAACTCGTTCTTAGGGGACTTTCCAATGAAAAAATCTTTGGATTAATGAAAAAATTCATTCATACTATGCACAAAATTCTATCAGTGTACATAACACGCTTCAGTTTGAAAAATAGGGCATGAAATTAAACTGTATAAGGGGGTTACTTTCTGGAGCTGTAGTTACTAAATTATAATTTTTTTATTAAAATCGGTGAAAAAATGGATAAAAGTAAAATCGCGAATTGTGCACAATCTAGAGCCAATCTGAATAAACCTTAGTTGAAGCTTTTTAGTTCATAGCCCTGTTATATTATTTTACTTCGGTGGCGTTAATTGCTATGAGAACAATTGCTATGCGGGATCTAACCCGCAACCTTATGTGTAACAGTTCAACGCGCTAACCATTACACCACAGATAAATTTTACACAATTTATTATTTAAATATAATATTTTCATATCTCCGCTATTACCAGGTAGAGTTTTAAAGGTGGCTATATTCCCTTACTGGAATATGCTTCACTTCAGAACAGGGTATCAGAAATTGGCTTGATTCATTCTTTACCTCAAAACCTGAGTAGTTCTTTTGGCGCGGAATCCATATGCTACCAGAAAGATGGGAAAAAGTAGTGGGTAACGATGGACAATAATAAATGCATTTTCAAGCAAAAAAATCGACATTATTAACTTTTATACCCAATATGTTCCTGTTTTTTGGCTTAAAATAAAATTAGTTGATTTTAAAACATTTTTTGTTAAATTTAACAAATCTAAATTTAAATAAAAAATTAGTAAAACTACAGTTTTATCTGCAATTATGCTAAGTCATAAAATTTGTTAAAATTAGGGTCTCGGAACCCTCCCCGGCCGTAGTCCATATCATCAAAGGGCATGTAAGGGCACTCCTAAGGAGCAAACATTTTGTCCGTTTTGCTATATCTAGCTTACTTTTCGATATATCTGCCATTTTATGAAGTGGGAATTTTTTTTTTTTAATTTCAGAGGGTCCAAGACCCCATAGAATGGGTTCTTAAAAATTACTTATAAATAATTTTGAAAATTAACACTCAAAACCATTTAAAGTACTAAAAACAGGGGTATGGCATCATCAAAAAAATAAGTTATACTCGTAACAAAATCGTTATCACTAGATGACAATTTGTAGAAAAAATTGACAATTTTCTTTTTTTATTTAAATTTAAATAATAACAAATCACAAAGCAAAAAAAAAACAAAAGGATATCTGAAATTTTATTATTTGAATATATTCCGCGCTTATTTTTTCCTTATTTTGAGGAATTTTCAGCTAAACTAATACTAAACAGTTGCTCAGGTAATACTAAATTTCAGCGCCCTCTACCCGTGAGTAGCGTAAGTTTTGATTTCCTATCTCTATAATTAATAATCTGACTGAAGAGTTTTATTATTGTGTTAAGTGAAGATGACTAAAATCTTTGTTTAAATCAGTGTTTCAACTAAAAATTTATTAAAAATTAGTCAAATCGATTTGAAACCCATTTGACAGATTTTTCTACAGACGTATTTTTTTAAGTGTACCTGCTTATTCACAGGGGTTTTTTTTAATTTTTACCAGGAACGTGATGGTGATAGAAAAGAGGAAAACGTTCCCCTTTAATGAGGCCATAGACTTCTCTGGCATAGACATGCCTAAGAAGAGGGCGTTAACAGGGAGTTGCAAAATGAAGGATAATCTCTTCTTTAACATCCCGTCAACTCCCTCAATCTTAAATTTAAAATATGTGTTCCCTGCGATATGAGCTAATTTACTGAAATTAATGTTCAATGATAAAGTGGTAAAAAAATGGGAAAGTAAATAAAAAGGTTTTTGTAAATTATAGCGGAGAGGGGCAAAATTGAATAAAATCTCCTCCTTAGCCTCCTGTCCAAATTCCGTGTTCCAAAAATATGTAATTTGAAATATGCGTATGGACTAATTCAATTATGAATAATATCCTTTTTGGACTTTTTATTAAAACTTAGTGTAAATTGGGTTAAAAAGTAAAAACTGACCCTTTTTTTGACCTTTGAAAATACTTTAAACTAGAAACTTGAAATTGAAACCTCCACTTCAAGAAGGATAAGCAAATTTATTGAAAGAGAAGAATCTTTAGGAAAAGGAATTAAATTTCTTTTTTTAATGTAATCCAAAACACATTTGAAAAAACTACCTAATAATATCGGTCTGTTATAAACAGCATTTAATGTTAACATGTGATTGCAGGTTTGGGCTCAGAAAACAAAAGCCTATATAAGAAAGAAAAATTTTGTTCGAATTTGTCAGCCAATTTTTCAAGATTATTGTATTACCTTTGACAAAGGAATTTGTAATTTTTGTGAGGTTTCTTCGGATGGACCTGTACTGTAGATCATGATGAACTTCGAACACCTTATAGAGGAGAAAAATTAAAAGCTTACTTATTTTTTAGCTGCCTAATCTCATGTTTTGAAGTCAACAAGTGGTGTCAAAAATTAATTCTTTGTTATGTAAAATCATATCTGAGATTACCGAAATTCATATATCTATTGTAGCTAGCATACTTACCCAGCAAAAACAGGCATTACCAAGTAATTAAGCGAGTAAGTAGCACGCAAAGGGTTTCACTGGTTACCAGGCTATTTACTCGCAACATTACTTTTGTTCGCGATGTCCAAAAATTCATCCATGTTATAATCACCTCGCTTACAAAAAAGCAAGAATAGTGAGTTACCAGCATGTTTACCCATAGTAAAAGAGTAAGTAGTTACTCACAGAGATAGAATAAGTGGTTACTAAGAACTTAGGATATAAGTGGTTACCCTACATTGTGAAATAGTTGGTCATATTGGCAACATAACTTTTTACCTTGGAAAATTTCCTATTTAGTTCAAAACAAATTACTCCTTAATTCATAAATGCTTTGAAAAGTTATAGCAGGTTTACAAAACGTCATTTTCATACAAAATTTGTTCAATAAACCTCCTATAATTTTACAAAGCGTTTATGAATTTAGGGGTTAATAAATAAAATATTAATATAAAAAAGACTAAATCGGTACTTATTTTAATTACCGGTAAGATATTTATTTTCAAGAATATATAATTACTTCTATAACTTATTAAAAAGGAAGCCATTATTTTGTATTTTAAAGTAATGCAAAAGGTAATAACCTATCATTACGTGGTAATGCGTATGGTAATGACCTACCATTACAATCCCAGCAAAATCTTTCATTACCAAATAAGTGGTTATATAATAGAAATTCATAGCTCCGCACAACTTATTTTTTGGCGTCTAAACTCATTATTTTTGTTTGGCGTGGTCGTTTTTATAAGTAGTCACGCTTACCCGCTCGCTTACGAAAAAATGAGAAATAAGTAGTTACGAGATTTTGAATAATAAGTGGTTATCCGATTGCTTACTTGATTCTTAAAAATAAGGAGTTAGGCAAATACTATTAGCCTAAGGAAATAGATTCAGAAAAATTTAAGTTTTCTCTAATAATTTTAGGACTCGTCATAAAAATTTAAACATAAAACATATTTACATATAATAAAAAAATTTAACTGTGTCAAAAGTACTTATTTAAACTAATACGAGATACGGATTTAGAAATCCCGAAATTCCGGGATTGGTCTTGAAAAAATCCCGGGATTTCCGATTTGATTATTTGGCATATTTTATCTCTCTTTGTATTTGTTTTTATTGTTATATTCGACCTAAATCACATAAATCTAATATCTTATTAAATGTTATTAAAGAACTAATTTTTCCCATTCACAAATAATAGATTAAAATAGATTACAGATTAAATAAATCTGAATAAAACCTTAATAATTTAAAAACTTTTATTCAGCTGTGAAACTTTTGAAAATCGTAATTCAGCTTTATTTAATCTTTTAACGGACATGTTTATATTTATTTTATTGATGATTTGCCGACTAAAAGCTGATTTTTTTTGTTAAATTACAAAAATCTAACAATCTGCCTCTCTGAAATCAGCTGAGGTATGTGCTTAATATTTTATGGTAATTGATTTTAAAAAAACTAATAGTCACTAAATATTTCTGATGATTTCAGCAGATTAGTTTGATTTTAGACAAATATAGCTTTGTTTTAGCTAGTTTTGGTTAAAAAGTTTCTTCAAAGGTAAATTGTAATTTGCAATTTGCTTATATTTAACTCATAATTATATTTCTTATATTTCGAAAATTTAACAATTATTTAGCAAACCAGTTCTGCTGATTTCAGTAGTTTTAATCGCGGAACCTTTTTTGTTAATTTTTAGTAGCTTTTTCTGCTATTCTTACATACTTATTTCTATGAGTGTAGTTTCTGTTTGAATCCAGATTCACAATGCTGTATTACTCCACTCTGAGTGGATTTTGTTCCTTTCTTTTTTGCACTTACATATTTTTTGTATCATGATATCTCTATTTTACACACTCCACTCTGCAGCGTAGAGTACTCCAGCATTGTGGATCCGGCTTAATTTGTTTATTTCTTGATACTACAAGAAATAATAAGTAGATTTATAATAAATTATTTTAATTTGTAGGGTTTATTTCAGCTATTTATTTTTTAAATTAAAAATATGATGAAACAAAAAAATCCCGAAATCCCGAAATCCCGGGATCCCGATAAATCCCGGGATCCCGAAAAATCCCGGAATCCCGGGATTTAAATTTTCAAAATCCCGAATCCCGGGATTTGTAAAAACCAGTCCCGTTCGGCATCCCTACTTTGTATGTATTTTATATATACTTTAGATGACCTAATTAAAATTTTTTAACATTTTTCTTGAGCCGTAAAATATGGGTATTACTTCCAGTAAGAAAAAATGCACGTCTTTTACTAGATATTGTTTAAAAATAACTCTTAAGTATTCTTATTATTATGAAGTAATTATTTAATAATCGAAATATTATTTTTTTGTTCTTATTTTCCAGGTTTCTACTATCAATAATAAACAAATTCCTCGCTCTCTACTTTACGAAGAAAAACTGTTTTACTAATCTTTGACTTGACTTATTACTCTCTAAATTTCCTATCAGGAACTATAAATTGAGTGAAACACTTTATAACGATTAATATAATATGTTTTAGGTTTGTGGATACGCTAGTATTGAATTTTGCATCACTAATAATAATAAGCCTTAAAGTATGCAATGGTCTGTTAAATATTTACAAACAACAATTGAAATTTATACTCCCTTATTTTTTCTAATCACTGTTTTTTAATATTTAAGCAGGTGTTTTTTTCATATTTTTAGTATTTTATATTTTTATACATATTAACTTTGCTCGTGACATTTCATTTTCAAGTCCATAATCTTTAAGTATTTATTTTAGTATTTTTTATGTTTTTCATTAAAAGATTCATTTTCTATTGTAATATTTTTTTTTATTATCTGTCATTGTATGTATTATCTATCAGTTGTATAGTAATAAAATATATTAAAGCAATTTTTTACAATACCATATAAACAATTTTGTTTTATTTATTTAATGATGCCCAGTTTTAACAGCTTTTTCCAGTTTTTGGGATTATTAACTGTTTTGCAGTTTTTTTTCATGAAAGATGCAGTTTTTTTCATGGATTTTTTAAAATTTTATTCATATTAAAACAGATTACATATTCGTTCCATTTACTCTTATTAAAGTTGAAGGTTTCAATAAAAAAAATTACAACAAAACTTTCCTATTGTGGGAAAGCGACAAAAAAAAAGCATATGATAGTTTGGCTGCAAAAATTATTTACAAAAATTGTTTTTGCGTTGCCATAAAATAACTTAAAATATATATTTTATATAAATATTCTAGAACAACCCAGACAAATTTTCTATCCCAAAGAATCGGTTGTAGAATAGCTACACTCATACAAATAAGTCCGTAAAAATAGCAGAAAAAATTACTAAAAATTAGTTAAAAATTATGCTGCAGAAAAAACTGCTAATATTAGCAGAATCAGTTTGCTAAATATTAATAAAATGAAAACAGCAAAAAAACTCTTAAATTTACAGAATTTTAGTAATATTTGAGCTAAATTGTTGTTAATTGCAAATAACAATTTAACCTGCTAAAATTAGCAAAAAAATTGCTGAATAGTAGTTTAATAAAAATAGCAAAAAAACTGTTAAATTTACAGAATTTTAGTAATATTTGAGCTAAATTTTTGTTAATTGCAAATAACAATTTAACTTGCTGAAATCAGCAAAAAAATTGCTAAATAATAATATAATGAAAATAACAAAAAAAAACTGTTAAATCTACAAAATTTTTGCTAAAATTTTCTGAAATCAACAAAACTTTGGCAGATTACTAGTGGACTGGAAAAAGGTAAAAAAGGAGCAAATGAAATGAAAATTAAAAATAAAAAATAAATGTGTATTTAAAAACATACTTGGGACCAGTTTATTGAATGTGTCAATTAATTGAAATTTTTTCAATTGGCATTGTTCAATGCCTAAATGCCCATTTATAATTGATGAAAGAAGTATTTGTTTTCATGTTTTAATAAAAGAATAAATTAAGAAAAAAAAATTAAAAATTTGCGTATTTCTTATATTTTTTTTTATATTACAATGCTTTTTCTTCAATTATGTGTACATTTCCTTACCATTGTTTTCATCCAAATTTCCCAAGAATGATTTTTTGTAAAAGTTGTAATAGTTATTTATAGACAATAATATATTAACCATAACAACCCAGTCAGAAATCGCCAGTGGTACAAAAAATCAAGTACTGGCATACCACTGGGTAACCACGGTGTTAAAAATAAATGACTGGCAGAACACTCATTTGGGACGCTTTGCCAGCATTTGCAGAAAGCGTTTTGCCAGTATTTGTTTTACAAAAATTTCGGTGGTTTATAAAAAACCACTGGCAAAGAATTGGCATAGAGTGATATGCCAAGGTTTGCAACCAGTGGTTATACAGTGCTAACTAGCCAATGCAACCAGTGGTATAAAAATCAATTCACTGGTAGACCAATGATTTTAGACAAATGCTG
Organism: Leucophora obtusa; assembly: GCA_949987735.1. Lineage (NCBI taxonomy): Eukaryota > Metazoa > Arthropoda > Insecta > Diptera > Anthomyiidae > Leucophora > Leucophora obtusa. The sequence goes on along the minus strand of OX465295.1, from coordinate 203,080,165 downwards.
ACACTTTGTTAAAAAAGGTTTGTAGTCAGAAGGTTCCGAGTTCAAATCCGGTTGCAAGGAAAATTTTTTTTTTATTCTTTTTAATATAAAATTTTTTTATTTTATAAAATCAATTTTTTGTTTGTGGGAAAGCTCCTTCAAGACCAACTTTTCTTTTGCCCTCCCAACGCTGGCAGTACTAGCCTTTTGGGACAGCCAGTAGTTGTCCAGCTATTATCACTCATTTATAGGTTTAGCCATCAAATATTATATATCTCGTTAGCTCAGTGGGTAGAGCAATCGTCTGCCAATCTGACTGCCTGGGTTCAAATTACGGCAGGACCAAAAAAATTCATATGAACTTTTTTTAAATTTTATTTTGGAAAATATATTTTCAGACCACCTATTTATTGGTTTTGCCAACGTTCAAAAATTTTGATCCTCCAGTGTTTTTCCGGCTCTTTTTGAACAGCCGGTCCTTTTGTCTAATGATGCTATCATTTTGGGAATGGGAAAGCACTTTTTGCCAGTACTTGTACCACCTGTTAAAGTGCTTTACCACCGCTTTCCCGTTTGTATTTTTCTGATTGGGAAAATGTATTTCAGAGACCCTTCTTTGATTTTCATTGTTTGTTGATCGGATATGTACTTCCGAATTAGGGTTGCCAGATATGAAATCGACGAAAAAAGTACATCGAGGAAAAAAAGGCGGTACAATTAGTGAAAAAGAAGTACACTTTTACACAAAATACGTCAATCACGTTTTATTAGCCCAAGAGTACTAATCTTCGTCGATTCGACGAGCACAACATATGTTTACTACTGTAACGGGGTTTTCTTCACAGGCTGGGGTAGCTAGTCGTGCCCAGAGTCTACTTGAGGACCCTTAAAACCTTAAGTAAAAATGAATACAGTTAATTTGCCCTTTTGGGGGAAAACTTAGACTTATACTTTATTTATTCTTATATAATTAGATACTTATTTTATATATGAATAACACACGTTGAACAGCAGTCCTTTTCTTCACCTGGTATCACATGGTATATACAGTTATCAACACTGACACACGGGTAGTGTACGAGACGACACACTGGTTGTGCCCCTTTACGACACACGGTTTGTGTAAGTACTAACACACGGGTTGTGTACAAACGACACACTGGTTGTGCCCTTAATGACACAAGGTTTGTGTAAGTACTGACACTCGGGTTATGTTAGTGATGACACACTTGAACGGGCGGTACTTTTGGTGACGCACTGGCAAATAAGTTGTTCTGGATGTGATGTCGGTGAATACACGCGAGTTATGATGGTAACGATGCACTTGAGTTGGTAATAAATAGCCGGTACTTCTAGTGATGTATTGGCTGTGCTGGCAAGCGAGTTGTTTCGGATGAGATTTGAATGATGCACTGCCCTCGATGTGATGGTACCCAGGCGGTACTATTGATGGTGCACTGGCGGCGCTGGCAAACGAGTTATCCTGGATACGATGGTCACACGCCGACTGACAACACCAGTTGCACTTGATGTTTCACGAGCGTTACCTAAGCGATAAATCGCCTACAAGAGCAATCAGCCGAAGCCGCTGCGGAACAATCAATTGTGAAAGCCTGGAGGGGCGAACACAATCGCTGTGCAAAAGGAGCAATCAGCCGAAGCCGCTGCGGAACAATCAACTGTGAAAGCCTTGAGGGGCAGACACAATCGCTGTGCAAAAGGAGCAATCAGCCGAAGCCGCTGCGGAACAATCAACCGTAGTCTGCAGAAGAGCTGACAACCGAAGTTGCAGAAGAGCTGCCTACCAAAGTCGCTGTGCAAAAGGAGCAATCAGCCGAAGCCGCTGCGGAACAATCAACTGTGAGTGCCGTGCGCGGGCAGACACAATCGCTGTGCAATTGATTAATTTTAGATTTTGCTCTTGTATTATGTCCTTACCAAAGCAAAGCACAACACAGACACCAGATAACTAGTGAGAACAAAATCCGCCTTTGGTACCACAAACTAAAATACTTATGTGATTTGGTTTACCAACCAAATGAGAATTATATTAAATGGCAAGTTATATGCATTCATAACTTGTATGACTGTGTATGTGTATGTTGTGTCTAGGCGGAGTATTTGTAAAAGTAAAAAGACAGGGTGAGCCACCGTGGAGGTGCATTATTAAAAACAGGGAGGATCGTTGTAAACGGTCGTTATTATAAACAACGTTAGGTGCTTATTATAAACTATGTATGTTGCAATATTGGTAGGTAATATGCAACGTTACACTACTACGTTATGTAAAATATGATTAGTACTCTAGGGTTAGAGATGTATTTCTATTTTATTAATATTTATTTAATATTTCGTTTAAAGTTAATGGATTTCGTTGTTCTAGGATAATACGTAAACTAGAAATATTAGTGATCAATATTTTGTATCACAGTTGCAAATTAATTGTACATGTCAAAAAATATTTCAAAAACAATTCGGAATTTCAACCAAAATTAAAATTTTTTATATCAAAAAATGGTGTTTATGTTAATGTTTGTCAGTTAATTTTTTAACAATTAAAATCGATTTTTATATAAATAAAAACAAAAAAAAAACAATAATAAAATTAAAGTTGATATTTTGATTTGCTTTTAAATTATTTTAGGACAATTCTAATGTGTGTGCAACTTTGATACAAAATAAACATAGTACATTAAAGTGTGTAGCTTTATATTTATACAAAACAACGAAATCAATTAACTGTTCTAGTATAAAGCGAAGTATACACGAAGGAACATTGAGTTTGGAAATAAAAAAGAATCAAAAAATTTTGATAACACGAATTGCACGAATGTCAACACGACACACTAACATGCACAAATGAACATTCGTAAAAAATGGGAATTTTTTCACGAATGTTCCTTCGTGTATACTCCACTTAAGGATTAAACCAAAAAATAGAATTTTCTCAATTCTTACAAAATTCAGGAAACATCTTTATTTAAGCATAACTTCTGTTGATTTCAAAAACGTAAAAAAATTGAACCAAAACTGCTGAAAACAGGGGATTAAATGAGATATAAAATTCGAAAAAATCTGGAAAACTGCTCGCCCCATTCAATTTTTTTTTGCCAATTTGTGTTTGACGCGTCAATATTATAAACATAAGATGTAATGCAGTGCAGGAAATCCAAAAAATTCCTAATAGTGTTATCAAATAACGAACATTTTAGTATTATTTAATGTTTTTAACAAAAAAAAGTACAAAAAGAAGTACACAGGTTAAAAAAAAGTATATTTGCGTACTTCTTTGGGAGTTATGAAGAAAACAGTACAAACAGTAAAAAAAAGTGAGCGTACTGCTGAAAACAGTACGTCTGGCAAGCCTATTCCGAATTTATTTTAGTTTCCATTTTCACCTCTAAAGCTCCACCCACAGGAAAGAAGGTGTGGCCGATTAAAAATATCGTATTCTTTAAATAAGCTTAAAAAGTACAATATTGGAGGAAAAAAATTAGGGTCATCACCGTAAATTCCACTTGCTCCCCAGAGATACTTTTAATCACAATTTTCATATTAAAATGGTTCGTCCAATTTCAATTTAGCTTTATTTAAAAACTTTTTTCATTATTTTTGGCGAGTTAAAAATATGCAGTAATTTTTATGAGTCATTTAACATTCTGTTTATAACTGCTCCAAAATTGGTGGTTTAGTTTACAAAAAATTTGTATAATTAGCAAATCTTCTGTTAAAAATTAGTAACTAAAATTCAGCAAAATACTGTAAAGTTAGCAAATTTAATGTTAAAAATTAGTAACTAAATTCAGCAAAAAAAAGTAGCAAAAAAATGTGTAAGTTAGTAATGTGGAGGTAGCAAAAAAATTAACTAAAAATTAGTTAAAATTAGTTGAAGTACTAACAGTTTTATTAACTTTTCTATAAACTTTTTTCTATGAGTGTACTTTTTCTTTACAACCCCTGTCAATTTTAACACCGATTACTTTTGTATGAAATTCTCCCAAAAGCAATCGCTTCTATAGCTCCAAAGTTTTTTCTCGGACTAGTTCTAGAACTGAGAAAAAATTTTAGTTGTCTTTATTTAACATAATACTAAAAATCCTCAGTACTTTAACTAATTCTGTGTGTTAAATTTCAAAATAATTTATAACTGATTTCTAATAGTGTTTCAACTATTGTTTAAAATTCGTCAAATCGGTTTGAAATCCGTTTGAAAAATTTTTACTGACGTATTATTTTAAGTGTAGTGCTTTTTAAATATCCATCCTTTTGCCTTATGGGAGGAGGAAGCGTTAGAGGCGTACGTTGACAAAATATCTGAATTACAACTTTTACAGTCGTCTGTAAATGATAACACCATTTAACGGTTATACGACTCTATTCAACGTTGGCAAAGCGTCGATAATAGAAAAAGTGCAGTACTTTAAATATAGAAAATAGAGTATTTCGTCAGTACTATAAATAAAAATATTTAATTCTTTTTTAGTATTCAAAATAAAAAAGTAATTTAAATTTGAAAATGGCAGTATTTTTGTAGTACTTTTAAAATAAATCACACGGTTTTGGATGACACAAAATATTTTTTATGGGAAAAGATATTATGCGGCTTTGAACAGGAATGAACTCCGACTGGTTAATCCGGGATGGAAAAGGCTCACTCAATCGGGCTCTTATACCAAAAAATGTTAGATCGCTCTTACATATGTAAAAATGTAAGTAACTAAAAATAGCTTCCTCTTTAAAAAAATTAAAATTAAATATTTAGATATTAGCAAATATTAGCAAAAATTGCGAAAAAAAAATTGAAAGAAGGGAGATTTTTGCAACAATATATTCGTTTGCAGAATGCCGATCGCTGATTATCTCTTTTAATTCATTTTCTGTACCATAAAGCCTTTTTCGAATTCCGCCGTTATATTTCAACTTTTTAAGTGCGTTTTTTTCTAATAACATAGGGACTATAATACCCATTTATACAACAAAGTCTGCTGGTTTATTGCAAAAAAACGCGAAAAAAAAATTTAAAAAAGAAAATTTTTGCATCAATGTCCTTGTTTACCGAATGTACATCGCTGATTAAGTTTTTTAATTAAATTTTTGTACCATAAAGTCTTTTTTCCCATTCCGCTATTATTTTGCAATTCTTTACGTGCGTTTTTTTTATTTATAATCATACAACAAAGTTTGGTGGCTAGTTGCAAACAAAATCGCGAAAAATAAAATTTGCAAAAACGAAAATTTTTGCATCAATATATTTGTTTGTAGAATCTAAATCGCTGATTACGTTTCCTAATTAATTTTTTGTACTACAAAGTCTTTTTTCGCGTTCCGCTTTTATTTTGCAATTTTTTAAGTACGTTTATTTTTAATTTATAATCTAGGTACTATAATACACATTTCATACAACAAAGTTTGGTGGCTAGTTGCAAACAAAATCGCGAAAAATAAAATTTGCAAAAACGAAAATTTTTGCATCAATATATTTGTTTGCAGAATCTAAATCGCTGATTACGTTTCCTAATTAATTTTTTGTACTACAAAGTCTTTTTTCGCGTTCCGTTTTTATTTTGAAATTTTTTAAGTACGTTTATTTTTAATTTATAATCTAGGGACTATAATACACACTTCATACAACAAAGTTTGGTGGCTATTGCAAAAAAAAATCGCGGAAAATATAATTTGCAAAAAGGAAATATTTTTTCAGCAATATATTTGTTTGAAGAATGAAAATCACTGATTAAGTATAACTGATATGGTTTATTGATTAGTTGCAAAATTAAGTCCTTTAATTAATTTTTTGAACCCCAAAGCCTTTTTTCGCATTCCGACATTATTTTACAAGATTTTATGTATGGTTTTTTAAAATTCATAATCTGGGGCTATAAAATACTGTTGGAATGGTATAATTAAGGTTCCATTCTTGATTTTTATAATAAATAAATTATTATTTTCCATCCCTTTCTTTACAATCGATGTTTTGAGTCATACAAAGAGCGCACATAATGACCCTGCAAACATTTGGAAGATATCTTCCAAGAAGATATTAAAGCGATATCTTCCATTTGCCATTTGAATGAAAATAATCAAGTAGTATTTACTTTGAAATTGTCTTCCTTTTATCATTTGGAAGATAATTCGGCGGTACTTGGAAAAAAAATAATTCTTTTGTCATAACTTTTTATGACAATGTTGGGCAATATCACCTTTGTATCATTAGGAAGATAAAGCAAATTTGTTTGAAATCTTTTGTCAATTTGGACTTCATATTACCATGTTTGCTGGGTGAAATTGGTTTGAGTATGTTCCTGTTCCAAGGCACATAATAGAACAAATGCTTTCTCAGTGATAGAGAGTCCCCCAATCTTTTTATTATGTATACTCTTTGTTAATACTGAATTTATACTGTATTTAGACTGGGCAAAAACTAATAGTTTTTGGCCATTTTTAGTTTTTGAGACGAAAACTACAAAATTAATTTAAAAACTAAAGAAGTGTGTAATAAAAAAGTGTTGTGACAAAGAAAAACTAAATAATCAGTGTAAATGAATTGGCTTTCGCAATTTAGTTTTGTACAAAAACCAGCTGGTTTTTGCTCAGTCTAATACTGAATTAAGACTGAGCAAAAACCAGGTGGTTTTTGTACAAAACTAAATTACAAAAGCCAAGTCATTTACACTGGTTATTTGGTTTTTCTTTGTCACATCACTTTTTTATTAAACACTTTTCTATTATTTTTATGGTTAAAATAAATTAAAAAAATTATTAAAATATTTAAGAATGTATAACAACACACAACCCAACAAGCAATTCGTTCCGTTTACGCACCATTTTCGGTCCGTCATAAACGGAATCCTACTCCGTATACGTACCGTTTTTTGGATCAGTATACGGACCAGAAAACGGAACATAAGGAACATCGAAACTGATTCGAATCCGTTGAAAATCCGTCAATGACGGACCGTTTCCGGACCGTTATCTCGTGTTTAAAACGGACAAGTCCGTTTAAAGTCCGTCAATGACGAACCGTTTACGGACCGTTATGTCATGTAAAAAACGGACAAGTTCGTTTAAAGTCCGTCAATAACTGACCGTTTATGGACATTTATGTCACATAAAGAACGGAATAGTCAGCCGGACCGTTATGTCGTGTAAATAACGGAGTGACTCCGTTTTTGGAATGCCATTTTATATTTGCTTAATTGCATTCGGTTACACAAACTATCGAGAGAAAAACATAAAATATCATAAACCCTTACTATTTAATGATTCTATGTGAATTAAAGTAATTTGGATACTGCGGCAAGCGGCCAAGACAGGATGCTCGTTTTTTCGACATCCAGAAACTTTTTTAACAGACTTTACCGCGCGACGCGCATAAAATTATTTAAATAATTCTATTTTGACGACAAAAATTCACGAATGAACTGAAGAAAGACGACACCGTTAGCTACGGAGTTCAAACTGATGAAAATTGGTGATGTCCGTATTTAACGGTGTGGAAACGTATTATCCGAAAACGGATTCAAAACGTATTATATTCGAAAATCCGAAAGTACGGTCTGTTATTGTTCCGTATACGTACAAGATTTGACGGATACCTGTTTTACGGACCGATAATGTCCCGTAAAAGCCGGATTAATGATTCCGTACATGCCGGAGAGTACGTAAAAATGTTTCTTGGAAATTTTAAACTAAAGCACCGTAAGTTGTTTCGATTTCACGTAAAAAAACTGTTATACTCCAATTAAAAAAAATGATTTTTCACGATAATGAGTTTCACGTTAAAATAGTGTAGAGTTTGTTTTCATGCAAATTTAATGCACAGGGCTATTATTTTTCTAGGGAAAAAGTGATATTTTGTATTTATTGTGATTGTGTCTTTGTTATAAAATTAAAAAAATTGTTAATTTTTATAAAATAAATTTGAATTTGAGGCCTTTAAAGTTCGAGTGAAATTTTTTCCGTGAAAAACAACTTACGGTGCTTAAAACTGAAATATTAAAAAAAAATATATATTTTTGACACTTGGTGTAATTCTATATTCGCTGTAACAGGGTGTATCGAAAATTACTTAAAAAAGAAACCGGGTGTATCCAAAATGGAAATTTCAGATATTTTTAGTTGGTTTTCGGCAACAACCAGGTACAATCTGGTTTTCAGTTTGTATGAAAATTGTTTAGAAAAACTAAATTAATTTTATAGTTTTCGGCTCAAAAACTAAAAATTGCCAAAAACTACAAGGGTGTTTTTTTAGAGGTTCACAACTTTGAGTTGGTAACACTGCCTTATTTGACGACTGATTTAACAGATGATAGTTGCCCTCATGTTGGTTTTTTTGCTTTTTGTTTAGTTTGGTTTGTAAGTTTATCCATGATGAGATCAGAGACAATTAATTATAGAGATAGGAAATCAAAACTTACACTACTCACCGGTAGGGGGCGCTGAAATTTAGTATCACCTGAGCAACTATTTAGTATCACTTTAGTATAAGCTGAGCCTATATTTAAAAACTCAAAAATTGTTGAAAACTGCGCAAAATAAGAAAAAAAATCAAGCGCAAAATATGTTCAAATAATAAAATTTGAGAATTCCGTTTTTTATTTGCTTTTTTGTTTGTTATTATTTCAATTTAAATATAAAAAGAAAATTGTAAATTTTTTGAATAAAGTGCCATCTAGTGATAACGATGTCGTTATAACTTTTGTTTTTTGTGATGCCATACCCCTGGATGAGATAGACTTACACGATAGCAATCAGAGACTATTAATTATAGAGATAGGAAATCAAAACTTACACTACTCACCGGTAGAGGGCGCTGTAATTTAGTATTACCTGAGCAACTATTTAGTATCACTTTAGTATCAGCTGAGCCTATATTTAAAAACTAAAAAATTGCTGAAAACTGCGCAATATAAGAAAAAATCAAGCGCAAAATATGTTCAAATAATAAAATTTGAGAATTTTTTTTTTATTTGCTTTTTTGTTTGTTATTATTTCAATTTAAATAAAAAAAAGAAAATTGGCATTTTTTTGAACAAAGTGCCATCTGGTGATAACGATGTCGTTATAACTTTTGTTTTTGGTGATGCCATACCCCTGATAGCAATGCTTGCAAATTGTTGAAATTTAATGGTTTTGTTCGTCAAACATATCCGGCACTTCGTTCATACAAAATTTTGTTCAGCGATGAAGTTCATTTTTGGTTGAATGAGTACATAAGTAAACAAAGTTGTTGCATTTGGAGTAAAGATGGTCCACAAGCTTTTGTCCAAACACCATTACATCCACAGAAAATGACTGTTTGGTGCGCTTTATGGGCCGGCGGAATCATACGGCCGCAACTCCTGCGAAAAGTGTGTGAAAATTGGAGTTTCAGATTGCGCCATATACGCTCCAGCCGTGGTGGCCACATGGCGTAGTATAAAATATTCTATCCAATTAATCCAATTTATTGATATGCTCCTTGCAGGAGTAAAAGGAACAAATATATATATATCATTATTTTTTGGAGTACCAGTGATGACACCCACTTACCTTCTGCATTATTTTAAAACATATAATAATGAGTTACTGATAATGACTTATTTTTATCATTATTTCAAATAGAAAATAAATTTTTAGATTTTTTTGGAAATTTTTTGAAATCTATTTTTAGACTCAATATTTTTTAAACACTGGTAAGGATATATGTAACCACATATTTTTTGATTTTTTGTATGTTGGCGAGTAGGCTTACTTTTGTGCAGCAGGTCAATTATGTTTTTATCTATTAAATATTACATGTCGATATAGCTCCGATGGTAGAGCTGTTGACTGGCAATCTGTAGACCCAGGTTCGATTCCCGCACCAGCAAATTTTATTAAAAAAAAATTACAATAAAAAATATTTTTATTTTTTAAATAATTTATTTTTTTGAAAATCTATTTTTAGACTCATTATTTTTGTCAGTACTGGTAAGCACATAGGTAACGATATATTTTTTGATTTTTCGTATGCTGGTGTGTAACGACAACTCATTATTTTTCGCGACATCGCCATATAAAGGTAATAAGAAATGTAATAACAAAAGTAACTAGTTAGCATTACCAAGTACATATGTAGTTACATAACCCCATATCTGGTAATGATTTTCTACACTGGGTATTGATATAAAAAATATTTTTCTTTGCTTTATTTTAATTCGAAGTTATGTAACTGAAAAAAACACCCTTTACATAAAATTATCTATAAAGAATTTGTTTAACCTTTTTAATAACTCGAGTTCAACAAAAAAATGTTTTAAATATTTAAAGCTTGTTGACAATAATGGAGTAATCTGTGCAGAGACTATTAATTATAGAGATAGGAAATCAAAACTTACACTACTCACCGGTAGAGGGTGCTGAAATTTAGTATTACCTGAACAACTATTTAGTATCCGTTTAGTATCAGCTGAGCATATATTTCAAAACTAAAAAACTGCTGAAAACTGCTAAGGGAAAAAACAGATGTGGAATATATTCAAATAATAAAATTTGAAATATCCGTTTGTTTTTTTTTTTTTTGCTTTGTTTTTTATTATTATTTAAATTTAAATAAAAAAAAGAAAATTGTCAATTTTTTGAACAAAGTGCCATCTAGTGATAACGATTATTTGAATATCTGTTTTTTTCCTTATTTAGAGCAGTTTTCAGCAGTTTTTTAGTTTTGAAATATAGGCTCAGCTGATACTAAACGGATACTAAATAGTTGTTCAGGTAATACTAAATTTCAGCACCCTCTACCGGTGAGTAGTGTAAGTTTTGATTTCCTATCTCTATAATTAATAGTCTATGGATATGACTAAGTTCAACAGATATTCCTTCCTTTCACCAATATTCCTTTAAAGATTTAATCCCTTTAGAAAAAAGTGTAAGTCCACATAATTAGAGATAAGCGATATTTTCATACCGGTGATTTAATCACAGTTATTGATAAATCACTGGTAACGGCAGTGATCATATATTTCAAGTCGCAGTCGTTCTTTTAATAATTTTGTACTATTCTTTCTTGCAAACTTCATTGTGCACAGTAATACATATTTTTTTTCAATAACAGTGACTTGCTTTCACACTCTTCTGAATCAAATGTCTCCTTCTATCATGTCTTTGTTACCGGTCGCAACTATTCTTTTTTTAAGGCCCAGTTTTTAGGAAGTGGTTTATCTTTAAACTTAGTTTAACGCAGTTTGTAACTGGAATACTGCTTTTAAAATGTGGTTTATTTTGTTTTATTTCAATAAAGAAATAAATTATACTCGAGAAAAAGTTTTTCCGGCAAATATTTGTTAATAAACTTTGAAATGGCTGACAAAATTCGTTTTCGGTTTATCTAAACCAAGTTTAACTGACATCTTAAAAACTCGCCATAAATATTATTTCGTTTATTTATCAGAAAATCGCAGTCTTTTCCATAGAAAAACCGTGATCACGATCACAGTTTAAAAGAACAACGATTTGCAAATCACATTCACTGAGAACAATGTTACTGAAAAATCGCGGGATCGCCCATCTCTATTACAAACCCGTGATCACGGTCACTGTTAAAAGAACGGTGATTTGAAAATCATGATCACTGGTAGCAGCGTTATTCAAAAATCACCGGATCGCTCATCTCTATTACAAACCCGTGATCACGGTCACTGTTTAAAAGAACGGTGATTTGAAAATCACGATCACTGGTAGCAGCTTTATACAAAAATCACCGGATCGCTCATCTCTACACACAATGTAATCGATTTCATGTAATCCACATTGTGTGGATATGGGATACTTGCGTATAACAATTATATATGAAGCTTAAAATATTTTAAATTTTCAAAAAATTTTGTCTAACTTACATGCCACTATACTTATATTATAGTATACTTTAGGGATATGCTTAAGGGATCTAAAATTAAAATTAACAGCTTATGTAAATTGGTAACATTTATATTTATTATTTAACCCCAAAAATATACTACAAATTTTGTTTAGTTTTTACTACAATTAGTATTATTGGTAATATATTGGTAATGGTAGTCGACGTGTGAATTGCCCTTTATTTTCATATGTAAAGCTATTACCATAAATGCTCTTCTATTTTCTAAAATAACACGTACACCTAGAAAATAGATTCGGTGCTGGCGGTTGCGGTAGCCGAATATTTCATTTGTGACAACAAAAATCAATTGAAGCAGGATCAATTTGACTGTAACAACGGAATTTCAGTTGTATCAAAAATAATTCAATAGTCGCAACCGAAAAATTTATTTCATACAACTGAACTATTCGATTGGCAACAAGTTGGGTTGTCAGCACCGAATCGGTTTTCTGGGTGTACAAAATCAAGTAAAAAACTTAAAGTCGGGCGTACCGACTATATGACACCCTACACCAGTCTAGTTGAAAGCCAACTAATGTTTGGATCCGAAATTCGAAGAAGTCACTTGTTTGAGTCGAAGTGTGAGAGCTTGCGTTGTCATGGTGAAGAATTATCCATTTTTGGTGGTTGGTTTTATCATTTATCTGAATACTTCTGGCAAACAAATGTTGGCGTACCATTAACTCTTCTACATTGTTTTAATGCCACTGTTGCCACATGTCCAGTTTTTCAAAAAACAGGCTACCATTTCGCACTTCGAGAGCGAAAAACTTTTGCTGGATTTCGTTCATAATGAAACACCCATGCAGTCGACTGCTGTTTAGTTTTAGGTTCATATGCATAGATTCATAATTCGTCACTTGTGACGATCTTGCACACGTCTTTTAACTACCGCTATTGTATTTTTCGATCAGTTGTTTGCACAATTCGATACGAGCATCTTTTTGAGCTGTTGCTAAGTTTTGAGAAATCCAACGAGAACAAATCTTTTACGGCTAAATTTTGATTATTATGCTGGTGGACCTTATGTCTAAGGTAGCCTCAATCTCAGAGAATATCACATAACGATCTTGCATGTGACATACATCATCAATGTTTTCTGACACAACAACTGATTCTGGAAGCCCTTCTCGAAATTCGTCCTGGATCGAAGGATTTCCGCGATTAAAATCGTTATAGCAGAGTTTTATAGTTGCAAATTGAGAAAATGGATTGAGCTTCATTACCGGAAGTTGAATTTAATCTGTCTATGCCTTCTTGTCTAGACAATTCATATCGAAAATCATAATAAATCATTGACCGAAAACTCACGTGTTAATTCCATTTTTTTTTTCCTGAAATACCACTTTCAGTTTTTTTGTAAAAACAAATGCATCGGGAAAATTAAAAATTTTCATTTTTCATTTTAATTTGAAACAAAATGCTTTGTGAAAATGTATATTTTTACCAAAATAAATGGCAAGTTATTTAAAAAATTTATTGAATTTCAATCAATTAAAAAAAGGTTTCACAATAAACATAATTTAAATTTCTCTAACAAAAAAACTCAATAACTGTAAAACACAACATTATTTCTTCATATGACTTTCACTTTTAAAACTTCTTCTTAAACGGTGTTTGCTTTGAACCCCCACTAATAATAGCCAAAAGATATATCATGTAATGGTGCTGATCCTCCTTCTGGTAAAGCATAGTCACGGGCCAATTGATCCAATAAACTGCTAGAGCCACCACTGCTGCGGCTTTGTAATTGTGGTGCTTGATACGATGGTTGTTGTGCAGGTTGATAACGTGGTTGTTGGACTGGTACAGATTGTTGTTGTGGGCGTTGAGCTGGTTGCTGTGAGGGTCCGAATTGGAAAGGATCTAAAAGTGGTCGACCACCAGATGAAGGTCCGAGAAAACCTTGAGCACGAGCACTTGATGGTAAAGGAGTAACAGGGGCAGGAGCATAGATAGGGCGTGAAATGCGGAAATTAGATTGACCATCACCAAATGATGTTGATTGGGAATATTCTGATGTTTGTTGCTGTTGTGGTGGTGGTTGTGAGTATTCTGGACGATTTGGTTTTTGTATGGGTGAGTACACTACATCGGTGGTACGTTGGGCACCGGGTATTTGTAGTCTTGGTGGAGCTGGTCCTTGTTGAGGCTGATGTTTAGGTGGCACATTTTGTGGTACGTATTGAGGTCTACGTGGTGGCTCTGGTTCTTGCTCTTCATCCTCATATTGCACATATTGTGGCTGAGGTTGTGGACGGGGTGGTGGCGGCGGTGGTGCTGGTCTATATTGCTGAGGCTGTGGACGATTAATGCGCTAAAATAAAGAAGATAATATTGATTATTTTTTATGTTATACCGTAATACTAAAAACTAACACCTACATGCGATTTCTGTGGTCTTGCTGGCAGTTCATCTTCATATTCCGGTTCATCCCGTCTTGATTCATCCACTAAGGTAGGTGGTGCTACTGTTATACCCTCACCAGATGGTTGAAAGCCATATTTATTAGCACCATACTCGACTACACGTACTTTACCCGTTTCATCGACATAACCATATTTGCCTTTCACTTCTCCAGTAGCCAATTTAGTTTCTATTTTAAATGAACCATCACCACCTTCATAACCATATGTATAGGAACCATCTTCGTTGTGTCTGAAGAAGAAGCACGAATTGCGTAAATTATTTCTCTTTAATCATTTTGAAAATATTTAATATCTTACTTGTTTATTTGTTTTAATATTGCCACAGGTGTCGGTCTTGGCGCTTCTACAAGTCCGGAACTGGGACGCAGTCTTACGGGTGCAGGTCTGGGTGTATTTTCGTGATAGTCTTGATAATCTTGTGCATATGTGACAGCACACAATATCGTGATTAATATTAAATGTTTAGGCTGCAATTTAAATAAACAAAATTAACTTAACAGAAATAATAAATTAAACATTAGGCCAAAGTTAACAAAGAAGAATCTATAAAACTCTGAAAACGGAATACATCTAACAGAATTCCTAACGCATTTTGAATTGCTTACAAATCCGCTCAGAATTAAACTGGCTATGCTACCAGAGACTAAGATGGGGTTTCTAGAAGACGTTCGTTATCACACGAATGAGTGACTACATGTATTTTGTTTTTGTATTGCATGTATTTTGTTATTGTATTTTCGTTGCTGTGGAGCAAAACGTCATCTAGAAACACCACCAAACAGAATTTCGCTAAAATTAATTAAATTTACGCGAAGATTGTTAAAAACGGAGCCAAGGAGACGCAGAAATACAGCAGAAGATTCGGCAGAAATTCCACTTCCAACACAACAAGGGATTCGGTTTTCCATTCTTTATGAATTTCGGAGTAAACCCAAGCCTGTTGAAATATTCTATGAATGTCAAACTTCATATGGAGTGAAGGGACCATCTCCTTTGACCATTGCAAAGTGGTATTGGAGATTCAAAGCCTTTAATTTTTCTGTTTTGGATGAATCTCACTAAGGCATCCCAAAACCTTTGACAGATGATGCAAAAGTAACTCTGGTGAAATCCAAAATTGATGAAGATCCAAGATTGTCTAAATAAATTTTGTCCATGAACTGGCCTTGAATACCATTGCAATACCGTGAATGGTATGGTTTTTCTCAAAAATTGTTCGAATAATTCAAAATGTGCAAATTTCGAATAACGAATAATTCCATTAATTTCTTACGATTAATCGAAATTGGTAGAAAATTAAAGAAATGTTTAAAAAATATAAATTTTTTATTCAAGTACATGTGTTAAAAACTCAAAATTTTTTTAAAAAATTGTGGTAAATAATTTGCTGTAGGCTTGTACTTATCCGGATTTCATTCTGGCCTAAAAAAATAATTAAGGGACGACCTAGAAATATTTGTGAACTTCAACTCAATGAGAATTTCATGTTTTAAGTAGGAGCGTCAATAAATATCTTAAATCCCAAAGAAAAACAACATAAAATTATCACAGTTTGCTTTGTCATCTTCCAAATTACTACCCTGTTGTTGTGACTTATTTAGTAAAGTAGTGGTATCTATTTACGTATAATAAATTTTTAATTATTTTTTACGACTTTTTGAACGTTGATATTAAATGAGAGCATTAGTACTTATTATAATTAATGATTATTAGAATTATTAATTATAATTAATGCTCAATGTAATAAACTTGTATAGTAAGCACTCTGAATTAATAAAATAAAGGGATGGAGTTATGGAAACGTAGAGGGAAAATCAATTCTCAACAGAATTCCGCACTACATTTACGTTTTTTATGTATTCAATGCATACGAAAGAGACACAAATTAATGTACGGGGTCTTATATTCTTCTTTCTGGTGTCGTTCTCCCCAATTTGGATAAAATTTTAATATGTGAAGGAGGGGACAGAAAAAATAAAAATAATGACAAAATCTGGGGGCAAATTACGGCAGTCGTGATCGAGTTTTATTCGATAGCAATTATTGTTACTTAAAACAATAAAAATACTAAAATTAGGTTAGCGGTGAAGCATTTCGTTCCTTTATTACAAATATGATTTAAAGTTGTAACAATAGTTAATAGTCTTCTTTTATTTTCACTTTAAAAACGTGATTTTTTAACAATTTCGAACGCTTACGACTGCGGGAATCTGGCCCCTGATTTCAATTATTACATTTTTTTTATTTTGATGAATTTCAGAAGAGTTACTGAATTTAAAATTATTAAAAACCAGGGACGTAACAGTTATAACTTTTATTCAAAAAACTTATTGTTTTACAATTATTTCTTGTTTGAGTATTTTTAATTTTCTGTTTATTTCCTCTGTTTGATTTTTATTTTTAATTCAAACAAAAACTATCCAAACATGATTTTTATTTTTTCAAAAATAATAAAAGTTATTTTGTGATTTTTTTTCTTTATCAAAAAATAACAGTTAAGAATATAAATCAAAAGCCATAGAACCAATGACTTCAACAATTATAATATCCTGATGATGTCAATTAGTGTTAATAAAAGATTGAACAGTGATTTAAAGTGAGTAAATATGTATATTCCAGCAACTTCCGGCATTCAATTAAGGTCAATTTTTAATTTTTATTTTATTATCAAATAAAAAAGTTAGTGCTTAATTTTTTCAAAAAAATCATTCTGTAACTTTTATAAAAAGCTTTAAAATAAAAATCAAAAAAACAACAGAAATTTATAGAGTAAAATATAAAAATTGAAAAAATTAAAATCTTTGCCAATATTTGTGATTTTTTTGTGCAATATGATTTATAAAATATAGTGCATTATTGAAATATTATAATTAAATAAATTTGGGTGGTGACTTTTTTAGAAATATAACAGTTATTTTGGGTCTCTGTTAAAAACACAATAAGTGTATGAATATTAGTTTACAGAAATTTTTTTCGATTAATCGATTAATTTTAAAATTTTGTTCGATTAACCGGTTAAGAAAAAAACCTGAATAATTATGTGCACGATTAATTGATTAAAATAAAAAGCCGATTAATTGAATACCCTAATAAAA
The DNA here is from genome assembly GCA_949987735.1 of Leucophora obtusa. Taxonomy (NCBI): domain Eukaryota; kingdom Metazoa; phylum Arthropoda; class Insecta; order Diptera; family Anthomyiidae; genus Leucophora; species Leucophora obtusa. Next base: position 203,062,784 of record OX465295.1, on the reverse strand, counting down.
ACCATTTGAAAGTTTTGAAAATTTTATTAAAAGTGAGGGAGTTATTTTTAAAAGTCTTTTTGTATGAAAAAATCGCAAGCATAATGTCGAAAGTGTTTTTTAAGGTTAACGATCTGAGAATGGGCAAATAAACAGCCAAACATAAATGGGGCCCTTGCCCACCCCAGAAAAATGGTCTAGTTACGCCTATGTTTAATTTATAAAGAAAACTTCATTAGTTTATTGAAAAATTTCATAAAAACTCTTCCAGAAAAATTGTTTCTATGTGGATAAAAAAAAAAATTGTTTTGTTGAGATTGGAAGATAAACAAAAATCTAACAGTAGAATGTTTGTCTGTGTCTGTGTTTGATCACTTCTGAGTAAAAACAATAACAGAAAGCTGAATATGAAAAAAAAAACTATGAATTAGTTACATTGCATTCAAGGCCTTACTTGGCTGAGATGCCTAAGCGGTCGCACCTTAGTAAAGTTACGATTGTAATGCAGGAATAGGCACAGGTTCGATTCCTACAGCTGACGGGTTGTTTAAAAATTATCATATAAGCACAATCTGACAATAATATAAACAATAATACAATTTAATGAAAATCACTGATGAAGCCTGTCCGTAGAAAAGAGGCAAAAACTAGATCTAGTCTGATTTGAAATTAATGTGTTTATAATTTTTAAAGAAAAATGGTATATTCTTCTTCTTAACTTCAAACCTACTAAAAATTGTTTATGTTTGTTCTAATTTTAAAATTAATTATCTGAAATAAACCCAACAAATGAAAATAATTCATTACAAATGTTATTATTTATATATTGTAGTATGAAAAATAAACAAATAAAACAAAGACTAGACTTATGGAAATAATTATGTAAAAATAACAGAAAAGCCTACTATAAATTCGGTGAAAAGCTTCTGCGATGTAAACTTCTAAAATCAGCTGAATTTGTTGGCTAGGTAATTGTTAAATTTCCAAAATATTAGTAATATATTTAAAATCGATAGGCTTTGTTCTTGGGCCAGTCTAAGTCAGTGTACCAAATTTCATCAACTTGTAGTGTGCGCAAAAATTATGTCATGAGAAGACGGAGATTTAATGAAATCGAATCAGAAAGCAATTCTCAGTTGATCGGATACAATTTTATCTGTTTAATATATAATTTAACCAGTTAAGATCTAAACTGATACAATTAGATAAAAGCTGATAAATAACTAATACAATTATATCGGGCAATTTTTCGGCTAAAACTGTATATTTATACAGATATAACTTAATTGTACTATATATGACTATATGTAACTATTTTTTTCTCGGGTTATTTGCGTTGTTTATAAAAAAGTAAAAGTTGTGTGTCAGCAAAATGCAAATGGTGAAAATTTTCGGGCAATGATTTATTACGATATTCGATGTGTAATATCTAGACAAGAGTGCAATGACAAATTGAATTAAACATTAGGTGAAGAAGTTCCATCCTTTACAACTGAGAAATACTTGTATAATGAATTTAATCGAGGAAGTCCTTCGCTCCAGGACGAATTTGGAGAAGCTCCTCCAAAATCAGTTGCTGTGCCAGAAAACATTGTGATGCTATGCAAAAACTGATAATGGAAGATCATCCTGTAACATACTATGAGATTGAGGCTATATTAGGCGTAAGATCCACCAGTATAAATAAAATATTGTCTCAAAACTTCGCCATAAAAAAATTTGTTCTCGTTGGATTCCTTATAACTTAACAACAGCTCAAAAAGATGCTCAGATCGATTGGTACAAACGAATGCTCAAGAAATAAAACAGCGGTGTTTAAAAGACGTGTATAAGATCGTTACAGTTGACGAATCATGGATCTATGCATATGGGTCTGAAACTAAACAGTAGCCGACTGCATATTTGTTCCATGACAAACGAAATGCAATAAAAGTTGTTCGTTCTCGAAGCACTTCGAAATAATTGGTCGCATTTTTTTTTAAAAAATGGTCATGTGGCAACAGTGCCATTAGAACAACGTAGAACAGTTGATTTGGACCATTTGTTTTCCAGAAGTATTCGGAGAAATTAGAAAAACCAACCCCCAAAAGCGGATAATTATTCAGCATGACAACGCAAGCTCTCCCAAATCGGCACAAACAAGTGGCTTTTTGAACATTCAAAAGATATTAGTGGGTAATCCGCCATACAGCCCTGACTTGGCACCCAATGACTTTTTTCTTTTCCTGCACATTACAGATAAACTACGTGGACAACGATTCTCGTCAGCAGGAGAAGCCGTATATGCATTCAAAAACCATGTTTTGGAAGTGTCTCACACGGAATTGAAAAAAAGCTTCAAGTGCTTCGAACGCGTGCAAAATTTTATAGGTCAAATCTGACATTATATTTCAAAAACTTAAAATGGCGTTACCAATAGAATGGATGATTTTTTAAAAATTTATCAGATTTGTATCATTTTAAATATCATAAAATTTTGAGGGTCGATGAATATTAGTTTTTAGCAGATTCTGAAAATGGCGAATCCAATAAAGCGGATAGTTTTTTGAAAAGTGGTCGGTTTTATTATGAATTATGTAGTCCTTTGCAGTAATGTCCTTTACTTTCTTTGGGTATACCCACCATCTTGCTTCTATATGAACAATACAATACAAAACAAAAAGATCATACAGAACGATAATTGGTAGATATTTTATCGATTAGGACATTATTTTAAGACCCGATTTAGTTAAAAGTATAATTTCCCAAATTCATCCAATTCTTTACGATGATTTTTTCAGTCTGGCAAGCTGTTTACCAACTTCGATATGGTCAGCCTATTTTACAACCCTTTCACTTTCTTTAAGCTTACTAATTTAGTTAATTATTTTGCAGAAACAATAAACAGACTCGTGATCAATGACATTCAGGAAGAAATTAAATTTCAATTCATTACATATTTCATTTCAATAAAACACATATAAAAAAATAAATAAATAAAAACAAAATAAAACAACTAACTAAAAGTACATGCTTATATTACTATGAAGCATGAAATTAAAAGCCATGCAAAAACCGTAAAATATGTTTACAAAAATTAAATATACAATAATATGTTAATATGATATACGTTGTTATTTACAAACTTTTTAAAAAAAACTTTTTTAATAAAAAAATTTAAACAAAAAAATGTTTTTTTTTAATGAAAACCACAAATGCCAGACAAACCAATGATATGACATTGTAGAAGAAGACAAGAGAAATAAAATAACACCTGACGTTTGGATAAACCTATCAATGAACATGAACATAAGTAGGTGAAAGTATTGTACCATGAAACGAGTGTATCTTTCAAACCTGACAAATTTGTCGCATTTTTTATAATGACGCTTATGACGGGCTTTATATCAAGTTTCTTCCAGTGTAGAAGTTATGTACGAAACCTTTTTCGGACATAATCTCAATACCGGAAATTGGGATAATATCAGTTGAGCTTAGGTAATGGTAAGAAAAAAATAGGGTTTCGAATAAAATATTAGAAAATAAATAATTGAAAAAATTAAAAGAAAATTGAAAATCATATATTTAGTTAGAATATTGAAAATTTTAAATATTTTGGATAATATTTTCACAGGGGTTTGTTGAGAGTATAAACATATGTATATACAGTGAGCAGCATAAGTCATGGTACGCCAGTTGAAATAAAAGGGTATTCCAAAATTTATCAAAAAATATGTTACAAAATATGTGATATTTATTTTTATATCATGTCTTAACTTCTGCACTATAACAAAACAAAAAATTAGTATTGTAGTATTCAAAACAAAGAAAAACGTGGTTCGGAATTCGCAAAAACTCCATATTTTTGCACAGTAAAAGCCTTGGTACCCCTGCAAAAAGACGAATATAAATTACAATATGGATAGATATTTTCTTATAATGCCGGAATAATAAGACTCTAAACTACCGCTAAATTTCTTAAAATCTCCGTCAGACCCAGCAAGAGTGTATTTAATAGGGGTTGGGTATTTTGCAATCTCTTGAGATTCTATACTCGTTGCTAAAGTATACATTTTCCTTACAAAACCTTTATTAAAAAATGTCATGCATAATCGTGGAACAACAGTTAGTTAATTTTAATTTCTCTCCACTTTCAAATTGCCAGTGATTCACAAATTAAGTAAACGATTGGCTAGTTAATCGTATGTGAATAACATTGTTTTGAAGATTTTATAAAAAAAAATAATTTAATAATCCCAGCCAGCAATTTCGGAGCGGTCATAATTAATATTCTTAAATGGCTCATAGAAATGATCATTGCTTTTTTTAAAACACTCTTTTTTTGGTAGAAAATATGAAACCTCAGAAAACAATCCAAAAAATTGTCTCTTCAATCTAAAAAGCTGTCTCAAAATGAGGGTTAATTTTTCGGACTCAAAGCAAATTCCAAAATTATTTAAATTTATGAGGAAAATTTCGATTTTATACATTCTTTTTTCTGAGTCATTTCTGAGTACACTGGGGGCTCTTTTAGACGGACCACCTTTATGCGAAAAAGTGGAAAAATGTTTATTTTTTTTGGAGCTCATTTCTGAGTCATTAATGATCATCTTTGTTTACTGGGAATATATGAAAATATGACAAAATCAATTTTTTACATAAATAAAAAGTAATAGAGGAAACAAAATATATTTTAAAGTTTAATACCACGAATACTGAAAGTAATCGAATGATGAATATGTTTTGATTAAACATCACTATTTTCTCCAATTTTTTATTTTATTTTTACAACAATTTGAAAACAAAATAAAAAATTATGAAAAAGGCTTAAATGGTGCAATTCTTCCGGAGTTTCTTAACTTTTTGGATACACAAAGTTGTATTCTATAGACATTTGGGTGGCTGACCCTTGAAAAAGTCTTTCATAGAAGCAAACTCAATATTAAAAATTCAACATATATTTTTCTTTTCCAATTTTTATGAAATACCTAAGGCTTTATCCTATTTTAAAAGATTTTAAAATTTTTAGTTATTATTCGAATCATGCATACCTACTGTTTTTGCCAAATTAGCTTAAAAATGTTTAATTAAACTCTTCCCAGCAAAGATGGAAATACGAAGACGATTTCCCGATCATATAGCCTGGAAGAAAACATTTATGGCGGCAATACTTTATTTACCTTTCCACAAAAAACGCCCTGATTTAATTAATTATCCTTAAGTTTTATGCTATTTCAAAAAATAAGGCTCCCCATACCACTTCCAAAATAAAAATTTTCGTTAAATCGTTTAATATGAAAAAACTAAAAAAATTATTTGGTACGCTAATAAAAAAGTTCATAAAACATGTAGTTAAAACTACTAAAAATTAGTTAGAAATGATGCTGCAGAAAAAACTGCTAAATTAGCAGATTATTTTTGCTATATATTAGTAATATAGGAACAGCAAAAATAAAACTGTTAAATATACAGAATTTTAGTTATATTTGAGCTAAATTTTTGGAAATGGAGAATAGCAAATTAACCTGCTGAAATCAGCAAAAAATTTTGCTAAATAATTAGTAGCCTAAAAATCAACAAAAAATTAAAAATTCTTGAAGTTCTTTTTCGATTTTTTATTAAAGCAAATAAAAATCAAGCCTTTTGAAAACAGCAGATTACAGTTTTTTAGCAAATATTTCTGCTGATTTTACCAGAATAGACTGCTATTTGCATTCAACTAAATTTAGCTTAAAAATAGCAAAAATTTTGTAGATTTAACAGTTTATTTTTGCTATTTTTAGCCTACAAATATTTAGCAAAATTTTCTGCAGATTTTACAGTACAATTTGCTATTTTCAAGTAAATAAAAGTTAGCCTAAATATAACTAAAATTCTGTATATTTAACAGTTTTAATTTTGCTATTCTCATTTTACTAGTATTTAGTAAAAAATTTTGCTAATTTTAGCAGTTTTTTCTGCAGCATCATTTTTAACTAATTTTTAGTAACTTTTTCTGCTATCTTTACACCCAGAAAACAGATTCGGTGCTGACAACCCCATTTGTTGTCAATCGAATGGTTCAGTTGCATCAAATGAATTTTACGGTTGTGGCTACCGAATTATTGTTGATACAACTGAAATTCCGTTGTCACAGTAAAATTAATCCTGTCTTAATTGGTTTTTAGTTCCTACAACTGAAAAATTCAGCTACCAAATCCGAACCATGCGATTGGCTAAAAATACGGTTATCAGAACTGAATCTGTTTTCTGGGTGTACAGATTTATTTCTATAAGTGTAATATTGGAAGAAAATAAGATGGCCTGTGTAAAAGCTTTAAGCCATTTTGCGAAAAAACAAAAAAAGATTTCACCAAGGGTACAAAAATATTTTTGCAATAATAAGATATTAACTGTAAAAAATTTAAAACCATTTTGAACAAAATACAAAAATATTGCGAATAATCAATGGCTTTAAACCAAAATTGTTTCACTAGTTATTTAGTGTCGTTAATACTATTTGCATTAAAATTTATCAAATTTTGTTTTAAACATTTTCGCGAATTTCAATTCTGAAAACGTATATTGCTAGTACAATTTTTCCAGCAGTAACTTTCCCGTAAAAAAATAATATCAATACCCTCGTTCAGTCAATTATTTTTAAGTGTTTTAATATTCCAAAAAAATACGACTCATACCACTTTCAAAATAAACATTTTTGTAAAATCGTTTAATATGAAAAAATAAAAAAATTATTTGATAATTTTGCCACAAAATTATGTGAAAATTTTTTAACGAAGAGCTCAAAATTAGGTTTTGCAATGATAAGGTAGGCACTGCAAAAATTTAAAATCATTTTGCAAAAAAAAAAAATTGTGTGAAAAATCAATCGCTTTGAACCAAAATTGCTTCATTAAATATTTAGAGACACTTTTGTGTTTAAACAATGAACGCGACATCACATAGTAGTTAATACAATTTACCATGAAAATGGTAAACTTTTTGTTTTAAACATTTTCGGGAATTTTTACTTTGAACACGTATATTGCCAATACAATCTTTTCCAATAATATTTTTAACTTTCTCATACAAAAGTAATATCAAGACCCTCTTTCTATCAACCATTTTTAAGTTTTTTCTATTCCAGAAAAAAGTGCGGCTCCTACCACTTTTAAAATAAACATTTTCCTAAAATCGTTTAATATGAAAAAACAAGAAAAATTATTTGGTAATTTTGGGCAAAAGTTATATGAAAAATCTTTCTCGAAGTGCTCAAAAAGAGGATTTCTATTAAAATATAGTCACTGTAAAAATTAAGAAGATTGAAAAAATTTTTGTGAAAAATCAATCCCTTTAACTAAAATTACTTCATTAATATTTAAAGATTTTTAACAATAAAATGAACATCGCATTATAATTAAGAAAACCATAAAAAAGTTATAAAAATTTTATTTGCTGAATTTTCGCGAACTTTAGCCTTCAACACGAATATTGGCAATAAAATTAAATAAATATTCCAACAATATTTTATTACTTTCCCATAACAAAAAATATGCGCGTTCAATCAATTACACTGCATGACAAAATCTTGACTTTTAAAAATTAATAGAGCTCTGACCATCAATTCTATATATTTCGGACATGCTGATTACAATTCTAAATGTCTTTAAAGTTTTTCGCTAAATGTCTTTAAAGTTTGGCGGGTTCTCCATTCAGTTTAAAAAAAAAATATTTTCAAATTAAATTAATATGAATTTTTTGTGTTAAAATGTAAGCACAGAACCTGTGGCCATATTTACGATATAAATGAGATGTGCTAATCTTGACATTTAAACCACTACTTAGCGTTTTATATAGGTTTTTATGGTTTTTTGCTATTTCAGCGATTTTAGTCGCTGAATGTACAATCGACCTCAATAAATGTAATGCCTCAGTAAGGAAGCAATTAGAAGGAAAATATTTCAATAAAAAAATGTATTTATCTATAGCGGCCTATACGTTAAAATCGCGATTTTTCAAAAATTTTGTATTTTTTTCTTAAATTGATTTATTTATTTTATATTTTCTCTAAAAATATTCATTACATTTTCATTTTTTCCCTAAACAACTTGCAAAGCCATGTAGGCTTGTCTACAGGTAATTAAAGATTATTAAAAAAATGTTATTAATATTCCTATATGATTTCACAAAATAGTTACTTTACATAATTTGTTCTTCCTTTCAAACCATATCTTTCGAAGATGTCCCCAAAGTCCAACTTTTAGTATAATATGGAGTCACTTCTAAAAACTGTTCTTGCAAAACTTCAAGCGAAAACGTAGGCATTTGCAAAAGTTATCGCAATAAACACATTTTTTACTAAGGTTAGTATCGTACTTAAGACACTTTAGTATCTTAAAATGTCTTTAGTACGATACTAACCCTAGTAAAAAATGTATTTATTGTCATAACTTTTGCAAATGGAAACTTTTTCGCTTGAAATGTTGCCAGAGCAGTTTTTAGAGGTGACCCCATATTATACTAAAAGTTGGACTTTGGGGACATTTTTGAAAGCTATGCTGCCATACAAAATTTTTGAAAAATCGAGATTTTAACGTATAGGCCGCTATAGATGAATACATTTTTTTATTGAAATATTTTCCTTTTAATTGCTTCCTTACTAAGGCATTACATTTGTTGAGGTCGATTATAAATTCAGCCACTAAAGTCGCTGAAATACCAAAAAACCATAAAAACCTATATAAAACGCTAAGTAGTGGCTCAAATATCAAGATTAGCACATCGTATTTATATCGTAAATAGGGGCACAGGTCCTGTGCTTACATTTTAACACAAAAAAATTCATATTAATTAAATTCGAAAAATTTTTCATATAAAAAACTGAATGGACAACCGCCAAACTTTAAAGACATTTAGCGAAAAATCTGTACCATTGATCGAAAAATAAAGTTCGCCATTGTAATCAGCTTGACCGAGATATATAGAATTGGTGGTCAGAGCTCTATTAATTTTTAAAAGTCAAAATTTTGTCATGCAGTGTAATTATGCGAAAAATCTTTCATGTGGAGCTCAAAATAGGTTTCCGAACTCCGTAAAACCTTAAAAGCATTTTGGAAAAAAAAAATATTGCCTTTAACAAAAATTATTTCATCAAATATTTAAATAGTACAGTATTTTCACAATAAATTCGGCATCGCATAATAGTCACAGCAATTTACAATAGAAAACGAAAACATTTTTGAGTTCTATATTTTTGCGAATTTCCATTTTCAAGACGATTATTGACCATAAAATGTCTTCCAACAGTATCTTTTTACTTTTCCATTAAAAAATAATACCAAAAGCCTCGTGCAATAAATTATTTTTATGTTTTGTTTTATTTCAAAAATAGGGAGGACTCATGCCACTTTCAAAATAAAAATTTTTGCTAAATCGTTAACTAGTAAAAATTCTCTCATCAACATCTCAGTAGTTTTTGAAATTTTTTATATAAAAAGATCCCTACTGTTATACCTAATTCCAGCTTAACTCAGTTTTTTTGAAAATGGACTCATACTACTTTCAAAATAAATGGTTCATATTTTGTTTTTTGTTAAACTGTATGAATAAATAGGACATTTTTAGTATAACATCCAAATGCTATGCAGCTCACAAACGAAACAAATACATAAATACATATGGGTGATATCAAAAAATGTGATAAAAACCGTGTAACCACCTACTTTCTAATGCATGAATTACATTTGATTTATATACGCACTGTCACCTGTTTTACAAAATTTATAACAATCTGACCAATTTTTGGTTAAAACATAAAATTTGTGGGCAATTTTATAGGCCAAATGTAAACTCCGTAACCAGTAACTCATAAGGGTTTTTAACTTTAATAGCTTATATTTTAATAACCAAAAAACCTAACACTAACTGTAAGAATTTTTATGCAAAATTAATATATTTGACGAACTTTTTCGTATATCTTAGCTACCACGACTTCAACTCCTTAACGATTTTTCGTCATAATTTTTGATAAAAATGCATACACCAGAATTTTGGAGTTATCTTTCATTTATATTGCAAAAATTATAATGTTATCTATACTCAAATGATCGTTGGACTGTAAGAATCATCTAGTATAACATACTTGAAGCTTTTCTGCAGCACGTAACGTTCTTGAGATGAAAAAGGATGTCTTTAATAAGATTTGAAAAAATGTTGTAAACTCCGTTCCTAATTTTTACACCAAACTATTTAACGAGTAAGAAAAACAATGTCATATTTGGATTCACCTTGTAGACATCAATGAAGTTTCGCTGGAATTCGTCTTCAAACTTTTCAAAAAATTAAGTAATCGTTGTAAGTCTTTGCTTTCGTTCCAATTATAAGTAGAATTAACAAGCTTAAACGACAAGTAAAACAAAAAATATTTGCTTAATTAAAATTTTAACGAAAATATACTGTAACGATTTTGATTTAACCTCGTTAAGAGTAAAAAGTGATGTAAAGAATGTATACAATCAGTCACAATTTATTCCTCTTTGTCTATCACTGATATTGTCATAATAGAGTCACGACGATTATTTGTAATCAGTAATCGGTTACCGAACTCTGTATATGTATCTCAGCATAGATACTGATACCACGTCATTTCCTTTTCAATTGAGAGTTCAACGTGTTTGGGTAAAGTTTAAAATTTGTGAAAAGTGTTCTTATAAAATAATATCCGAAAATATACAAGCAATCGTTTTATATAAATCTATTACGAAACCTTTAATTAAACTGGAAAAAAAAAAATTTCCATAATTATTTCGAATTTTTGGTACCGATTTTGTAAAATTGGGCTAGACATATTTTTTTGGCGAATCATTAAGGGCTAACTTTCCTGGTGCAACGGGATACAATGGTTATTCGGAGCCCACTCTGTCATGAAATTATCACTAGCCATTTGCAATCGTTTTTTTGAAAAACTTGGATAATTCAGGAAAATTTAAGCCCACATCTATCATATTGTCCTTACGAAATAATTCACGTGCTCGGAAAAATACTGGTTGTACTGAAATTCTGGCATTATACGTCCGGAGTATCGCTTAGTATACATAGGGTGAGTTCTTGGATTTTGTTAGTTAATTCTGAACTAATTTATAAAATTTTCAGTAAAACGTGCCAACAATTATAAGACCATTTGATTGAAATTGTTTTACACTTGGTATATGAGTAATTTGGTTGGCATAGTCGAAACAATTGAATTTCCACTACAACTAGAAACATATTTAACATCACAGAGCTACCCATGTTTGCTTTAAGATAATTGGCCATAAACCATAACCAAATTGCTAGCATTATATAATATAACTTGTCTAAAGGAAAGGGATCATTTTTTTTAATTATAATATCTACTAATCATAAGTAAATTACCGAAATTATACCTATTTTATACTAAACCTATCATAAATTGCAATTTTACACACCTTTCTTAAAACTTAAATTGATTTTATAAGTAAGCTCACTTATACTATTGTCCGAGACTGTAAGATTCTGAAGAAAAATACTATTTTTCTTGTAATGCGTAATTTTTTTCTTATACCAATATTTCATTCATAATTTTTTTTTCCTAATTTTCATTCATAAATTAAATTTTACAATTTCCTTAATTTTTTCTATATTGTCATATTTTGCTTTTATGTTTTTTTATTTTTCATATTTGCTTATGTTGTCATCCTTAACTATTCTCTTTCTGATATATTGAAAACTAATTGCTGAAAATAAAGGCCATTAAAGTAAGACTATAGGAAGTCAGTCATCGTCGGTCTGTTAATTAGTTCGTCCGTCCGCGAATCTGTGCCTATAAATATGTAAAGTATTTTTGTGTAATATTTTAAATATATTAATATAATTTCAATGGTAAAAGTGTAGTGACAAAAAAAAAAAATAATGTCTATAATTAATCAAATTAATTAAATTCAAGTAAAATTTTGGTAAATCTATTAATTGTTTTTGTAAAAAAAAAAAAGAGAAATAGTGCAAACTAATAAGAAAAAGAAAAACAACAAAAATTGTATTATAATAAATTTTCTACAGCGAACACCTCATCCAACGTTACATTCATCAAAGGCCTTTAATGATCAACATCAAGGGATAAACAAATTAAAGAGGATTAAAGAAAACAAAAAAAAAAAAAAAAAAACGAAAACAACTAAATTTGTAAGTTTAAATGATTTAAATACTATTTTTATTATATTATACACATTTTTCTTGTTGTTTCAAAAAAAAAAAAAAACAAAAAAACGCTTTTTACAAAAACAAATTAGCGCTGAAATTCTTGCATATGAATGCGGCGAATTCAGCTAATTCACAAACCGTAGAATATTTCTTTTATTATCACATTTTGTTTTGGTCATTTCTTTTCTTTTTTTTAACAAAGAGTTTGGTGACTACATAATAACCTTTCAAATTTGTTATATACTTGTAAATTCTATAATTTACACCTAAGCCTCCATTATAATTTCTTTTTAAAGATTAAGTTAATATTAAATATGATATTTTGTAAGTTTACTTAAATTTATGCAAAATTCTAAACATAATCCTGATTATGCTTATAATTATAGTTTAAATTCTACCTATGATTTTCCACCATTATTTTATTTGAAGTTATTATAACAACATAAAATGAATTGCTAATTTAAATATATAAGAGGAATGTTAAAAGAAGGCTCATGTGGTTGATTATTTAAAAAGGTCTATAAAAGGGGCGATTCTTTATAAAAATTGAGCATATGAATTGCCAAAGGAGTTTGGATTTCTCAATGGGTGGGAAAATTGTGCTCACAGGATCACATACAACTGATCCTCTTTCTGTGCAACCTAGGATAATTAGTTTAGACATTTTTGTACCCTAACCGGCAATTTTTTTATTAAGGCATGAGTATTTTTTTTCTATTGTTACGTAATTTAAGTGTTTTTTTTTGGATACAGGAACCCCGCCGGACTGCAGATAGCCGGAAGACAAGATCATCATGCCTCCACTATCCATGTATCACTTAAAACAAGTAGAAATGTTCACCAGAATAATGCGTAACAATACCTAAAATTCTGTATATTTAACAGTTTTATATTTGCTGTTCCTATATTACTAATATATAGCAAAGATAATCTGGTAATTTTAGCAGTTTTCTCTGCAGCATCATTTATAACTAATTTTTAGTAACTTTTTCTGCTATTTTTACAGATTTATTTCTATGAGTACAGCTTTGTAAAAACATTTGAATTTCATTGGAAAAAAATAACTTGTAAATGATTGAGTTGATTCTCATTCTACAATTTACTTAAAAGTTTATTTAAATACAAAAACTTAAATCGACATTATAACGTATAGACAAGGTCATAAAGACAATCTGATGATAGTAGGTACTTGGTAGCAACTGAAAATGCATTAATTGTCCACCATTGATTATAGGAAAGTTTTTTTAAGTTGTTCTCTATTTGTTGTAAAAATAATTATAAATTCTGTTTGGAATTTGTGATAATCGATGTTAAACCAAACAAAATAACACTCATTGTAACAATCGTCAAATCCAATATAAATATATGATTAAAAAAAAATCAATGCAATTTTTCATAAACATTTGTGGAAAAATTCATATTATTTATTAAAAACTTCATATACCCAATGAAAAAGTTTCATTAAGGGTAGTTTCATAACGATGATGAAGCTTTTTCATGAAATTTAAGAAATTTTTCATTCACTTTTGAAGAAAATTAGTTTGGTGAAAAAGTCCATTAAAACACATCCACGAAAATTCTCTATGTGTATATAAATATAAAGTTTGTTTTTTCAAGCCCGACAGAAATTTAGATTGTAATAAATAACACAAAAAATAAATTTTTAATTTAAAACATTTTTTATTTTTGCAATTGCAATTCAGAATATATTAATTGAAATTCAGAAAATATCAACTCAAATTCAGAATTTCCATTTGAAATTCAGAAAAGATGTAATCAATGAGAGAATTATCTGCATGATATTAATGAATTTTTTCATGAAACCTATGAAGTTTCACTGGAACGCGTCCATTGAAACTTTTCATTCAATTAATGAAGTTTATCATAAAATGTTTGCAAAAAATTTAATTTTATTTATTAAAACTTTCATACACTTAATGAAAAAGTTTCATTAAAATTAGATAAATAAAATATATGAAGCTTTTTCATCAAATTTAAGAAATTTTTCATTTGCTTTGTGAAGAAAACTTCATTAGTTTACTGAAAAATTTCATTAAAACTCGTCCAGAAATATTCTCTCTGTGTTGGAATCCTGGATTTCTATTTGAAATTCAGAAAAAGTCAATTGAAATTTAGATTTTTCATTTGAAATTCAGAAAATATCAGTTAAAATCAGAATATATCATTTGAAATGCAGAAAATATCAATTTATATTCTGAAAAACAACAATTCAAATTCAGAAAATGTCAATTGATATTCAGAAAATATCAATTGAAATTAAAAAATCGTCATTTGAAATTCTGAAAAAATCAACTGAAATTCAAGGAGTGTCATTTGAAATTTAGAAAATATCAATTGAAATTCGGAAAATATCATAAAATTCCGAAAAGATCAACTGAAATTCAGAAAATTGTAAACAAGATGTTTAAAGAAATATGTACATATGGGTGATATCAAAAAATGTGATAAAAACCATGTAACCAGCTAATTTCTAATGCATGGATTACATTTGAGTTATATATTTCAATATTTATCAACGCATTGTCACCTGTTTTACAAAATTTATAAAAATCTGACCAATTTTTGGTTAAAACATAAAATTTGTGACCAATTTTATAGGCCAAATGTAAACTCCGTAACCAGTAACTCCTAAGGTTTTTTTAATTTTAATAGCTTGTATTAAAATAACCTATAAAGCTAAATATTAACTATAAGCATTTATATGAAGTGGAAAAATAACCATTTTAACAAAAATTAACACATTTTAAAAACACTTTCGTATATCGATTCTAACACGACTTCAACTCTGTAACGATTTTTCGTAATAATTTTTGATAAAAATGCATACACCAGAATTTTGGGGTTATCTATTAATTAAATTGCGAAAAGTATAATGTTATTTATACTCAAATGATCGTTGGACTGTAGATAATCGTCTAGTATAACAGACTTGAAGTTTTTCTGCAGCATGTAAAATTCTCGAGATGAAAAAGGATGTCTTTAATAAGATTTGAAAAAATGTTGTAAGCTCCGTTCCTAATTTTTACACCAAACTATTTAACGAGTAAGAAAAACAATATCATATTTAGATTCACCTTGTAGGCATCATACGATTTTGTTTCGGAAAGAAAATTCCGAAAAAGCGTTTCTGAAAGAACACGAAAAAAGTAACCAAATGTAAACTCCGTTACTGTAAACTCCGTAACCAAAATTGTTTGCATCAGATTGAAAAATATGTAGGTAAATGTTTAAAATATTCTAAAATAACCTTAAACAGAGGCGATTCAACTAATAGTTATGCGTCAAAAGATGATTCAACTAATAATTTTGCGTCAAATCAAAAAAAGTTATAAGTTGTTTGCCCTAAACTGCTGGAGCGAAAAACGATTGATATTTCATTTCATTGATTTGGAATCGATATTTCGAGACATTACTGACATTAATTTGATAAATTAAATTTGCTTCACACAATTTAGGAATTTTTTGATCGTGAAATGTTATGTTTTTGATATATTATTTTGTAACTTCGCAACCGCTGATTGGATTTTAAAAATTTTCTATTTTTTAAAAGCATTTAAAAGGACAAAAAATACAAAATTAAAAAAAAACAACATTTTTTTCGCGGAATGAATTTTATTTTTATTCGCGAAACCGCCAATTTGACACAAATTGTATATTATTGAAAAGCATGTTGAAAATCCAAATACGAAAAACTAATAAATTGAATTATATCTTTTGCTTGTGGAAATGTAAACTCCGTTACCACAAAAAAAAATTAAAATTGTGCAAAAAAATTATTGCGACAACTTGTAGAGAGATTTTTTGTAATTGGGTTTATAATGATTAAACTTACTGATTTCATTAAGAAAAAACCGAAATATTTATACTTTTTGCTTCTCACAAATTTGACCCAAAAACTTACCACATTTTTTGATTTCACCCATATATTGCCAACTAGGGAATGCATCCCGGGATTTCCGGTCCCGGGTTTCCCGGGAAAGTAGGCATTTTCAGTTCCTGCATTCCCGGGAATTTGGACCGGGAAACCTGGGATTATAATATGCAATTTAATATAATAAAGTTAATTACACAGTACAACAGCCAATCTGGGGGGTGAGAAATTCCAAGTCAGGGTGATGGTACTAGGTCAGTATAGTAAAACCCTCAAAGGGTTTCGCGTTCGTATGTGTTTTTATGACTTTTTAAATTTTTTCCTTATCTTGATGTTTTTTCGCTTAGTTGTAACATTTTGGCAAAAACGTAGTTTAACATAACTCGAGAACCACTTGTCCGATTTTGATGAAACAAATTTAGAAAAATTTAGAATTACAATCTTAGAATCTTTAATCCGTTCATATAACGTTTTTCTTTATAATCAACAGTTTTGCCGGTAAAAATAAATTTGTGGAGAAAAAAAAATATTTTTTTGCCTAAAAATTAAAATTTTTTTTTTTTTAAATTCATAAAAAATCCAAAACGGAAAAAAGGATCAAGTGTTATTAATTTCATGTAAAGTCACATAACCTATAAACAAAATTTAACGCGTTCTGCTTTTATTTACAATTAAGTGAAGGTATCCCATTTTGACAAGAATATTGATATTTGTTTTTATTCAAAAAAGTGTCATTTATCGCCTTTTTCATAAATTTTCCCCAATAACTCCAGACTTCTGGCCATAAACTACTAAAAAAATTAAGTAAACATTTTTATAATTTTTTATTTTTATTTTATTTATTTATTTTTATTTATTTTAATAAATATTGCCTAGACTTTTTCGATGGTGGTTGTTCGGGACTAGTGGCATCGCATTCATCGCTATCATCAGTTTCTGAACCACACATAATGTCAATGTGTGACTCCACTGTTGGCCCTTCTGCATCTCCTGAAAATTCTTTATCATCAAGATCATCCTTGTCTTGCCACACTAACTTACTCCACCAGCAAATTTCCGCAATTATTGCACTCGGCGACTTTTTGCCTCTATATCTGTAAGTTTTTGTTTTATTAAAATGAGTTTGAAAAAATAAAAAATCAGTATTACCTCATTTCAACTGGCATAGCAACTTGATGATAGCGTTCACTTTGTTCATCAGATTCGGTAGCCAATTGTTTGCTGAAGTAGTCCAGATGATGATGTAAATAATGGATTTTCAAGGACATGTGGACACCAATTTCCGAGAATGCTCTTAACATCCTTGCGACAGAAACATCGTAGTTGTTAGAACGATGCTTTCCCAACAAGCCTTATATTACTTCTTTGATTGCCTGCCATGCATTCAATTCAGCGTCAATAAAAATATTGTTGAATGCGTCACTTTTAATCAGCTTGGTTGAAGTACATCTCGTATGTTTGAACAAAATCAGTACTGAAATTTCCCCTTTTTTTATGTGTTGAGACATATTGACCACAGCAGTAGCAAAAGCTATTTATATCTGGCTTGCACAGTTCCATATTCTGTTCTCTTTTGTTCACTTTTAAAAAACTGGAGAAAAATCACTTTTACTGTTCGCGTTCGTCGGCACTTGTTGAATGACAAAAATCACAGAACCAGTGTGAGAAAGAGAAGAAGTATAATGACAATGCATGTTTTATGTGAACATTACAGAACCAGTGTTGCCACATCAATATTTCTCTTTTAGTACAGTAGAAAAATATGAGAGAGTTCGGCTTGTGAGTGTCAATGTTTTCTCCAAATAATGTTGTGCATATCTGGAGCAAATTTTTGAAATTCATACATTTACCTAATTGTGAATAAATGAGAAACGCATGCATCGATTTTCATGATCTATGCCTTTTTTTGCTCATGAGTTATGTGACTTTACGTAATTAGTTTTGGCACTTTTTTCCATTTTGGATTTTTTATGAATTTTAAAAAAAAAATATTTAAATTTTTAGGCAAAAAATACTTTTTTCCCTTCATACATTCATTTTTAACTTCGAAAGTGTTGCACATATAGGAAAACGGTATAGAAACAGATTAGAGAAATTGAAATTCTAAATTTTTCTAAATTTGTTTCATCAAAATCGGACAAGTGGTTCTCGAGTTATGTTAAACTACGTTTTTGCCAAAATGTTACAACTAAGCGAAAAAACATCAAGATAAGGAAAAAATTTAAAAGGTCATAAAAAAACGAACGCCAAACCCTTTGAGGGTTTTACTATACTGACCTAGTACCATCACCCTGACTTGAAATTTCTCACCCCCCAGACAATAATCCCAAAAATGTTCCATAGTGTTATTAGTAAAAATCTTACATTAGGCTTGCTCATTTACTTACAAAATTGTAGTAAAAGTAGTAAGATTTTCGAGTAAACGAACACACTGATTAATTTGTGTACTTGATCGAACTTTTTAAGTTCCTTTTTTTTAACAGGCACTAAAAAGAACTTAAAAAATATATTTTTTAAGAAAACCACTCAACTAAATAGTGTTTGTATAAAAATAAAAAATTTTGAATCGCACTTATTCTGTACAGAATTAAAGACAAATTTGTCCAATGATTTTTAAAAATTTTCAAGTATGTTAGAATTTTTTCCCATAATTTTTTCCAATTTTCTAAAATTATTTTCTATCCCTGTTAAAAATCGATTATACATGAGCACATATGATTCATGCATGCCCATATGCATCAATATATGATCCATATGTGTGCATGAATGATTCATATATGCACATATGAATTTCCATATATGTTCATATGTGTGCATTAACGTAATTTGAGGTAATATTTACATACATGATCATACATTTTCATATGTTTCCATACATGATCATGTGTGTACATTAACGAAAATTGAGGTAATATGTTCATGTATGATCACATATGAATACATATGAACACATATGAATCCTATATGAAAATATATGGACACCCGAGTAAAAAAAATTATATATAATCATATGTGGCATATATTACAATATATAATTAGACATGTGGTTATGTATATCCATATATAATTATATATGACGTTTTTTCCGAAAAATTTTCCTTATATTATGCCATATATAATTTCATCTAATTAGATATCGGCCTTCATAATATTAGATATGGCATATATAATTATATATTACATAACATGGTTGATCTTATTGCATATATAGTTATATATAGAACTATATCTTAATATATATGGTGGCATTTTAGCAATATATAATTATATATGGTATCATTTAAACAATATATAATTATATATGGTGACAGTTAAACTAGATATTATCATATATGGTGCCATTTAAACAATATATGGTCATATATGGTACCTCATAAACCAAATCTTTAATTCAGTTCCAGATATGATAATATATGGTACTATATATAGTGCGATATATATATATGGTGTTATTTAAGCTATATATTATCATATATGGTGCCATTCAAACCATATATTATCATATATGGTGCCATTCAAACCATATATTATCATATATGGTACCACTTAAACCATATATTATCATATATGGTGCAATTTCAACAATATATGCCCATATATGGTACCTCATGAACAATATTTTTAATACAGTTCCACATATGATAATATATGCTACCATATATAGTGCCATATATATTTATATATGGTGTTATTTAAGCAATATATTACCATATATGGTGCCATTTAAACCATATATTGTCATATATGGTGCCATTTCAACAATATATGCTCATACATATATGGTACCTGATGAACGACATTTTTAATACAGATGCAGATATGATAATATATGCTACCATATATAGTCCCATATATATTTATATATGGTGTCATTTAAACAATATTAATATATAGACATATATGGTATCATTTAAACAATATATTGTCATATATGGCACAATTTAAACAATATATGGTGAAATTTGGTACCACATCAACAACATTTTGAATACAATTCCATATATGGTTTAATTTGAATAATGTAAAACTATGTATGGCGCTATAAAAAATTATCAGATATGTTACTTCATTAACAATATTTATAATACAGTGTCATATATTGTAATATATGTATATCATTCAATATATATTGATGTATGGTAATGGTACAATAATTCCAACATCAGTTGAGATACAATTTGTGGGTCCATATCAACAATTTGTTCACGTACATTTAACATATATATATGTACATTTAAGTTATAATTTATAAATACTTTATAAAGTTAAATAGTTCCATAAACCTCGTCTAACTGTATAGAATGTTTATGAATATACGATTTAATATATAATAATTACAACTACAAATTGGTGCCATTATCTAAAATTTAATTTAATGTTAACTTATAATAAAATAAAAATGTATTTCCCAAAAATAAAAATATAGTGTTAATTAATGTTAATATACAATAGGTTTAAGTTTAACATCCCAGACAGAAAAATATAATGGGCACAATGCTGGCAAACCGTTGGCGATGGTCGGTTATGCGTTGGCAGAACGTTGCATTAACTATCTTGGCAAAAAATAGATTTCAAAAAACATTTTTGAAAAAATTGAGAAAACTTTTTTTAATATTTGCTTTTAAAAACATGAAATTTAACCCAGTCCACCAGATTGTCAGCCAAGACCTCTACACTCTAATCTAACGAGACTTGTTATAGATGTGTGATAGCTACAAATTAAATGAATGATAAAAGCATTTCGAGCTAACTTATAAGCATCGAAAAAAGGTATTCCAGAAATTATTAAATGTATTTTAGAAAATTTTAATTGTATATCACAAAATATTATTTGCACTTCAGAAACTACAATATTACGCAAATTTAATTATTTATTTATTTAGTTGTGTCCAGAAATAATGAAATCTATTTCAGAATTTCATAGCTAATGGAGAAAAATTTCTCAAATACATTTCATAATTTCGGAAATACGATTGATAATTTCTGAAATACAGTTTGATAAAAAAAAAAAATAATTTCTGAAATACAGTTGTGAATTTCGGAAATACAATTAATAATTTCTGAAACACAATTGATAAAACTGAACTTCAATTGACTAGTTCTGAAATACAATTCATAAATGTGAAAAATAATTGATGAGTTCTGAAACACAATTGATTAAACTGAAATTCAATTGATTATTTCTGAAATACAATTGATAAATCTTAAAACAATTAATACAATTGGAAATGGTGTAGAGCGTCAAAAAGATGTAAATAAAATTATTTTATTCAAAGATTTCAATTTAATAAAAAAATAAATATATAATTTTATAAAAAAATTTATAGAAAAATAATTTTAATTTTATAAAAAGAAATTCATTTTGTAAAAGAAATGCATATTGAACTCGTTACCTTCTGAGTTTAAACCTTATTTTAACAAACTATTGTAATTTTTATACAATCAGTGCTCTGCCAGTCTATTATTTTTTGAACAGTTGGCAATATATGTCTGGGATCTTATTTAATCCCAAATAAAAGGAGATCTTACATAGTACCCAAATATAATGCGGCATCTAATTTTATCTGTCATTTTTATGGATACTTTTAGATGTCAATCCCCAAATATATTGCTGTTTCTAATTCGATCTGCCATTTTAATACCGTAATAAATTGCTGGATCTAATTCGATCTGCCATTTTTCTGATAAATTTAGATCCAAGTTTATCCCCAAATATATTGCTGGATCTAATTTGATCTGCCATTTTTCGGTTAAATTTAGATCCAAGTTTATCCCCATATATATTGCTGGATCTAATTCGATTGGGAATTTTTCGGATAAATTTAGATCTAAGTTTATCCACATATATATTGCTGGATCTAATTCGATCTGGCATTTTTCTGATAAATTTACATCCAAATTTATCCCTAAATATATTGCTGGATCTAATTCGATCTGCCACTTTTTCGGATCAAATTAGATCTAAGTTTATCCACAAATATATAGCTGGATCTAATTCGATCTGCCATTTTTCGGATCAAATTAGATCTTACTAAATCCCAATATATATTGCTGGATCTAATTTGATCTGCCAATTTTCTATTCAATTTATATCCACGTTTATCGACAAATATATTGCTGAATCTAATTCGATCTGCCATTTTTCGGATAAATTTAGATCTAAGTTAATCCACAAATATATTGCTGGATCTAATTTGATCTGTCATTTTTCAGATCAATTTATATCTAAGTTTATCCACAAATATATTGCTGGATCGAATTCGATGTGCCATTTTTCGGATCAAATTAGATCTAAGTGTATCCCCAAATATATAGCTAGATCTAATTCGATCTGCCACTTTTTCGGATCAAATTAGATATACGTTTATCTACAAATATATTGCCGGATCTAATTTGATCTGCCAAAATTGAGATCAAATTAGATCTAAGTTTATCCCCAAATATATAGATGGATCTAATTGGATCCGCCATTTTTCGGATCAAATTAGATCTAAAAATATCCGCAAATATATAGCTGGATCCGCCAATTTTCGGATAAATAGGTTTATCCCCAAAGATATCACTGGACCTCCCAATTTTGAGATATAACTTGATATTAGTTTATCCCCATATATACAATGGGATCTAATACGATATGATTGGATACACCCAATTTTGAGATCTAATTGGATCAGCTAGATATTACAGCAGATCTTAAACAATATCAAATTGGATATAATTAGATATTGCGCGAGATCAATTTTTTTTACTCGGGCATGTACGAATTTGTGTGACTTCATATACCAGCATGTGTGAGTTCACACATGTCCATGAATGGATACATATATGTCGATTTTTAACCGGGATATTAATTTTTTTATTTATTTTTTTTACGGACAAGTGTTTTATATATTTAGTTAGAATATTATTTTAAAAATTAGTTTTAGTTTATTCAATTTTAAAAATACATATATATTTAGACTTACATATATAATTTCTAATATAAAATTAATTCTTTCCCACTACGAAAATTCCAAGAAAAATCACCTGAGCTTTTTCACGATCATGAAAATTTGAGGTCTTGAAGACATATTACTAATAAAATTTTTTAAATTACTATAAAATATTTTGTAATTTATATCCCTTGCGAGATCAAGATAAATTTCCCGTTTTCCCGGGAAATCAAAAAGTGCGGGATTTTGCATTCCCTATTGCCAACCAACCAAAAAAAACTAAACATGGGAAAAATTTAACTTTTTTCGCATAGTTATTGAAAAATTCACATAGAAACCTTTCACTTCAATAGATTTTTTTAACAACAAACAACTCCATCCGTTGCTGCTAGAGCTTGTTGTCGATAAATCTATCATGGGCACTAAACTGGTAACCTGGCGACATATCTATAGCCTTGATGGTGATGATATTTGTAAGTAGTTTGTATAATGCGGATAGAAAAACTCAATTTATACACATATTTATTTAATATTAAAGTTATAGGTATTAGAACTGCAACTTTTTTGGTTTTATCCAAAAAAGTGTATACATGTTGATCGTATGTACTATATGTCTATTAAATTTGAGATAATGTTTTAATTTTTTGTCTATTTTTTTCAAGTTATTTTATGCGGCCGTCGTAAGCCTTTGATATTTTAGTTTAGAGTTGAGTTTTAGTTGAACATATAAAGTATATTAATTTTAAGTAACAGTGTACGTTAACTACAGCAAAGTTTTAGATTTTAATTAAATTTTATAAATTTGTTATTCAGATGGATATATTATTAAATTATATTATTAAATTAATAAATTTAAAGCAGTTTTTTATTGGCGAACTTATGTCGCTATTATGTGTAAGTATGTGTGCACATGAAAATTTGCATATAATTATTGAACACCTTACAATTAATGTATTTCACATACTTAAATATGTTGTAAATACATATATTACAAAAAAAAATACACTCAAAAAAAATAAATTAGTGGAAAAATTAGTAAAACTTCTTGTATATCAAGTATACTATTTTTTAATTTCAGCAAAAGTTTTAGTTATATTTTTTCAGCACTAAACTAATGTTTTACTAATTTATTTCGCTACCAAGATTGTGCTGATAAACACATTTATAGCGTGGACAATAACCAGATAGATAACATGTATGTAGATGTCTAAAGGGCGGATTAAGGGACCGTAAACGTAAATGTGATGTAACTGTACCGTGCCGTATCTAAAAAGTACACTTATAGATTACCGTTAACGACATTACTATTTAGCATCTATTTCATGTGGTTTTATATTTTATTCTAAATTTTACCATTTATTTGTTAATTCGTATTCCTTATTTGTTGTTTGAATCAATTTTCTTTATTCATTTCATATTTTTTCCGGGTAAAATCACTCAGCTGTTTCGATGCCGGATAGAAAATTCTGATTTCAACAGAATGATCCGGCAAGTTCGTTTACATTTACGTGTTAGTAACCATTAGTACACATTTCTTCTTGTGGTATCGGAATAGCTGATTCGTTACAGATACGTTTACGGTTGGGTAACTCAGCCTTCAGCCGTCTAGGAGTAGTGCAGAAAAAGGGGATGATACTGAAAAACAACTCTTCTGAGACACATAAAAATACAACCGTGGGAGATTTTTCTAACTGTCTTCCTATAGTCAAACAAAGGGATGCCAAAAATATATACTAATAAAAAAAATTTTAACAAAAGTCTGTTAAACGCGTACTAATTCAGTTGAACTAGTTTTCTCTTTTCTTTACGTTTAAATTTAGCTGAAGTTGTTAGTTATCCTATTTTACCACAAAAACATATTTCTTTTACCTTCTGATATTTAGTTATTTTTTTTATAATTATTTTGACAATATATCAGCTAATCTAGATAAATTTGTTGACAACTTTTTCAATATTTGTGTTTTTTTTAAAGAAAACGTTAGGGGCGTTAGTGTATTTTAACGTGTTTTAGCGTTTATATAATTAAACGATTGATGACGCTTGTTTTTTTAAGTGTGTGTTGGTTTGTTTGTCTACCAATACAAATAAAAAGCAATATGGGGCTTGCTAAGAAATTGCAAGTAAATATAATAATATGATAAGAATATGTTTTCTCTTGTTTCTTTAGTCATCAAATAAACAATAAAGAAAACGGACTCGTACATTAACATTTCGCAGTTAAAAATTTTATTAAAGAAATAAACCAATGGGGGTTGTTTTATAATATAAATTACATATATTTATTTACGTGAATACTATTAAATAATTTTTTCTTTTATTTCAGTCGTTTACTATTTTCATTGGTTTTATTCAATTAAAAACAAAAAGTGATTAAAATTTCAGCAGCATGTTTTGCATATTTCAACTGATCCACTTTCATTTCTTTAAACGAACCTTCTTCTAATTTTTTGAATGTTAACTGAATTTGTTTGCTGTTTTTAATCAACTAACATTTAGCAGAAAAAATGTGCTGAGTTCAACTGAGTAATTTTTATTTCCATTAAACAACATTTCTTCCAAATCATTGAATTTGAACTAACTTTTTTAGCTAAAATTTAGCAGAACATGATTATCAACATCATTAAAATTTCTGCTGGTACAAATACAGGTATTATTTTCTGTTATTTCAGCAGAATTTTAAACTAGTTTTATGGGCTTTTTTTATGAGTGAAATATAAAAAAATTTAGTTTAAAACGCAAGAACAGATATTTTTTCAGTCGTTTTGATATTGTTTTCTTGTGTACCCTTTCGTCTGTTTAAGAAAAAGGATTTTATTGATATCGATCCATATTTTATTTCTTTTTGTATTTTTTAGAATTATCTACTGCACGAGCACAAATCGATGTAACAATAAGCCTGTAATTTATTGAGAATTCTTTTTGTTTATATTTCCTTTATTATTATTTTTATATATTAATAAATGAATATTTTTCGTTCGATTTGCCATCAAATATTAATTATAATAGCCCTATTCACAATCTGGTGCAAATGGTCTTGCATCATTGCATTTGCAAAGTGGTATAGTAAAATTTTACTTTACACTAACAAAATATACAGAGTTGAATTTGCTACACCTTTGCAAATATGCAATACCAAAAACCAATAGTTTATATTTACTATGCGTATGCTACACTTAATTGCACACTGCTGATATCTGTCAGCTAAGTTGAAATAAAAAAATAAACTACTAAACTAAACTAATAAATTTAAATTAATAAATTTCTAATTAAACGCTAAATTATAGAAAAAAATTTACGCTTTTTTTGACATAAAATTTATTGTAGCGAAATTAGTTTAAATTAATTTTGTTTTTTACTGTGAATTTCGTGCTTTCCAACAAACATAAAAAGACTCGTTCACAATTGATAGCAAATATTTGCAATTGCACTATTTTGCAATCTCAAATGCACATGATTGTGAAAAGGGCTAATATGTTCTTTTAAATTATTTTAAAATTAAAGAAAGATGAAAAAAATTTTACAAGTAAATTGTAGAAAATAAAAACTTAAAAATTCGATAAGGCCAGCAGGATAGAATGCGTATTTTCGGGTGGCGCTTTAGACCCATCCTCAGTATCCTATGCCGTTATGTCTTAAAAATTGATGGTGATCTATTTATATTGAATGTGAAACAAATAAGCAAATGAAACAACTCAATTTGACTAACATCAACGAAATTCAAACAACCCGAGTAAAAATAGTTATATATGAAATTATATAATTTAATATGGACTAATATGTTTATATATAGTCAAGTGTGATACCATATCTTTGCGGATATAATTATGTATAGCTTTGAGTTTTTCAAAAAATTTTTATATGATGTCATATATAGATCAGAATAAATATATATTTCCCCATATATATTAATATGTACCATATCTAGTTACATATGCTATGACAATTTTAATACAGCGTCATATATAATTAAAAATGGCTTTATCGGAAAATATATAAGGTTTTACAGCTCAATGTTAAATTTTTTCTTCTAAGTTGTTTTAGATATGTTTAGGTATAGCGCAATGTAAAATAAAATTCTATGTTTTTTGAGATATATTTATGTATGATTTCAAAATATAAAAGGTTTACTCATTATAAATCTTAAATTCCGTTTAGTATAAATACAAGCCATATTTTTTATATATGGAATTTGACATTAAACTCATAAACATACCACGATTACACAGTTTACGGGTAGAATACAAGTTTATATGATAAGGCTTAAAATACTTGGTTATAATTCTGTACAACTTCTTGTAAATGTTTAATTTTTGAATTCTTAACTTAAGGGTGTTATTTTTTAGTACTTTTAAATAATTTTTGTTTTGAACCTGAAATATAAAGCGTTATATAATTATGTCTTTCTACATCAAATTAGATCTAATTATATCGGGTCAAAATCCGGATATGATTCAATATATTTAGATCTTATCCGATATAATTTTATCCACCATTTTTCGGATCATAGTATATCTCCAATTATATTAAAAAAGATATCATTACATATGACATCATATTAATTTTTTTACTCGGGAATGCTATTTTTATCCTCTCTTATTACTCTTTTTGCTTTGAACTTTAATTCTGAAAGTAATAACATAGGATAAAAATATCATTGTTAGAATCTCGGTGATGTTAGTCTAATTGAGTTGTTTCATTTGTTTATTTGTTTCGCATTTAGTATAAGTAGATCATCATAAATTATTAACCCATAAAGGGATAGGATACTGAGGATGGGTCTGTAGCGGGTCTTACTTTTTCTTAAGTGACGATGACAAACTGCCTGTTTGTCGTCATCACAGGGATTTATTGTAAACTCGTGCTGACTAACTAGCTATTTGTCATCATCCCTATTTGTCTTAATAAAATAATAATAAAAAAATATTGTTGCCGTGACAGAGGTTTGAACCGCTAACCTGAAAATTAAAAATATATCAATGTCTGAGCGGCTAGACATTTACACCACAATCGATTTAAAGCTTGTATTTCCTTAATTTGAATTTAACTCTCTAACCGGCCTACGCTTTTTTGCGGGCCATTATAATTCGGCCATACCCTGCGTAAAGTAAGCTAGCTTGTGTGTAGGGTTTGAAAGTACTCGGAGATACTTGTGTGTACTTACTAGAATCCCCGAGTGCTTTCAAACTCTACACACAAGCTGGCTTACTTTACCCAGGGTATGGCCGCATTGTAATGGCCCACAAGCCAATATACTTCGTAAGTACACACAAGTATAGTGGCATGTAAGTTAGATAAAATTTTTGAAAATTTTCAAATATTTTTAGTTTCATATACAATTGTTATACACAAGTATCCCATATCGTAAGTACGCACAATGTGAAGTACATGAAATCGATTACATTGTGTGGGCTTACTCGTTTTTCTAAAGGGTATTTTCTATATTAATTTTTTTATTTATTTTTTTTACGGACAAGTGTTTTATTTTAAAAATTAGTTTTAGTTTATTCAATTTTTAAAAATACATATATAACACTATGCGACAGTCAAAATCGGTATGGGATGAAACCAACGGGAAATGTTATATCGGTCAAAAACAAGTTATACGTGTCCCGGCGTTTCGCTGGGTCACCCCTAGGAATCGAGATATATCTTTTTTTTGACATAACTCGAGAACCACTAGTCCGATTTTGCTCAAACAATTTTAAAAAAATTAAAAATTACAATTCCTTTAATCTGTTTATATAACATTTTTCTATATACTCAACAGTTTTGCCGGTAAAAATAAATGTTTGTTACCGCTACCATAAAAATCAATAACATTTTGTTTATTACTTTTTTTTAATATTTTAGGCAAAAAATATTTTTTTCTTCATACATTTATTTTTACCGGCAAAACTGTTGAGTATATAGAAAAACATTATATGAACAGATTAAAGGAATTGTAATTTTTAATTTTTTAAAAATTGTTTGAACAAAATCGGACTAGTGGTTCTGGAGTTATGTCAAAAAAAAGACCACCAAAGGTCAAATCGATATATTTCGATTCCTAGGGGTGACCCAGCGAAACGCCGGGACACGTATAACTTCTTTTTTACCGATATAACTTTACCCGGTAGTTTGAACCCTTCCCGATCACTGACCCCTACCATTTGTCTCAAAGTGTAATTAGACTTATATAATTTCTAATATAAAATTAATTCTTTCGCACTCCAAAATTTCAAAGAAAAACCACCTGAGCTTTTCTCACGATCATGAAAATTTGAGGTCTTTAAGACATTTTATTAATAAAAATTTTTAAATTACTATAAAATATTTTTTAATTTATGTCGCTCGCGGGATCCCGGGATTCCGGGAATTCAAGATAAATTTCCCGCTTTCCCGGGAAATCAAAAAGTGCGGGACTTTGCATTCCCTACTTCTACAACATCATTTTGCCTACTTTAGGCGTAATGGACCAAAATAGACTAGGAGTAAATCTCGAAAACTAGCACATAAAAATTACTGGGTTTAAGCATAAATTATTCCTCTTACCAAGATTTAATTACAATAAAAAAAGTAATGTTTTTGTGCTGTTACTTAAGAGGATGTAGTGATTTTCGTTTTTCGCAAAATGCGAAATTGAGCGAAAACGCACCACAACTTTAATATACATATATTATTCTAACTTCTAAACTTTGCTTCTTATACCAAATATGTATATTCTTTTTACCAAATTTCAGAAAAATCCGTCTATTCGTTTTCAAGTTAAGGCGATGTCCTTTAAAGGTATCCTTATGGAATTCTGTGTGTCCTAGGACCAAAATTGGAAATTTTTAGAGTAGCTTAAGCTTCAATCTTACTCTTTGGTCATTATTAATTGTTTTAGTCAATTTAAATATATTTTTAATATTTTTCAAAATTCTGTTTGTTTTCAAATATTTATTTTTCGGAATTTTATTTTTGACACTTTCTCGCTTCCAAATCGTGCACTGTACACAAAAAATTTTCAGTAGAAATGTAAAATATTTTGTTTTCTCTTGAAAAAGCTTGATTTCTTATTATAAAATACTCATTTGGCGCATTTGTGATCAATTTAATATATACCCCGCCTGGAGGCAGGCTTGCCGGTTAGAAAGTTAAAACAAAATTCTAATTTGAAAGGATATAAGAATATAATTTGAATTTGATTACAGGAAGATTCAAATAAAATTTAAGGTTAGAATTTGAAAAATGGAATATAGAAAACTTTTTCAAAATATTTGTGTTGTTATGGTTTGGGTGAACGGGTAAGGCGATGAACTAGGAAACAGAAGGCTTTCTGCTTCGAGGCTGGGTGAATTTGATACCAAATGAAAAACTAAGTCTCAACATTTTTATATATTTTACAAAGTTTTCTAAGGGTGGGTGCGAACTGGCTAAATAAAATCTAAACTAAATTCAGGTTTCCAAATTTTTATGAAACTTGAAAATTTTTCAAAGAAATTTTAAACTCTTTTGTCAATTTTGTAATTTCAAGATTAAAATTTTTAACAAATAAATTAACTTACGCATAATTTCTTTGTTTTAATTTAAACTTTTAAACCAATACGCTGGCGCTGCCACTTCTTGTCTACACCCAAAAGTTTATTCGTTATGTGAAACATTTTAAGCGCCAAATTTTGAGAAATTTTCGTAAAGATCGAGTATTGGGCCACTTTTTAAAAAGCAGTATGCTATTTGTTCAACAATTATTTTAATTTTTGAACTAACAGAAAAACCGATACATTACATACATAACGTATAAAAATTCAACAGGACGAGATTTTGTACCTCTGTATATGAAATGTCTGATTTGGTAAAATCCATTCATAAATCAACACTATTTGGAAAGCAAAAATTTATGTATGTTTGTGTTGTGTATTATTTTTCAAACAACGGGAATATCCATAAAAATAATTATTTTGATTGGGGCTTATGTTCAACTATTTAGCGTGTTTTTAAATCACCTGGATTTAGAATTTTTCATACAAAAAATGGATTTATTAAATCCAGCTTTCACATCCACAATAAAAGCACAAATATATGAAACATCCTATTAATTTAATGTCAGAAAAAAATACAAATGAAAATTAAAAGAGAAACAAAAAAATTCAAAAACTACCAAATAAAAGGTTTTTATTAAATTTTTGTTTATGAAATATGTTTAGAAAAAAAAAAACTACACCTCACCAAATACATATTTTTCATCTTGGACATGGAGAAATAGCTCAAATAGAAATGGCAATTTTTCACTCTACAGTAAGTAATTTAATTAAATCCAATTAGTGAATATTAAATATTGCAATGGAATTTTTCAATTGTGTAAAAATATAAATTGAAGTGATAAAACTGAAAAGGCAGACTGTTTTATGTAAAATATAATTATAAATTAAAAGTTAAAGTAAAATCCTTCATCATCGAATTCGGTATTAAAAATTAGGGTGAAAGAAGTGTCAGACAGAAAATTTTTTTAAAATAGGAAAAATCTAACCCCATCTGTTGAGCACTTTTAGAAATACTTTTTGGAGTTATTAAATCCAAGTGTTTAGAAAAAACGGCTATTATGTTTTGTAAAGAACCCGGGTAAAATCTTAATATGGTGTCATACATAATTAAATCTTTTTTGATAAATCCCCAAATACAACGACATAAAACTTGATCCGAAAAATGGGTCATCTACATGTGTCTAATTATATCAAATTAGATATAATTTGATACAGTTTTATCCGAGATTTGTCCATATCCAGGACATCAAATTATATCTAATTCGATATAAAAATAT
Organism: Leucophora obtusa; assembly: GCA_949987735.1. NCBI lineage: Eukaryota > Metazoa > Arthropoda > Insecta > Diptera > Anthomyiidae > Leucophora > Leucophora obtusa. Next base: position 203,031,028 of record OX465295.1, on the reverse strand, counting down.
CTGATTTTATAAAATTTTGTCTGATAGTAGGCATACTTTTTATGCATACCAGCTATTAAATTGACATTGAAATGTCTATGGTTTTAACAATTTGGAAGACTCAAATTTTAAAACATAAAATAAAAATTTATTTGAATACTTTTGTCTTCTAAATAGTACGCATCATTTTTTAATATGATAATTACATGCAAAAACATCACGTGAAATATATTTGGCTATGGAGTAATTAACTCTGAATTTGCAGATAACTAAATTTGATGTTGAACTATATATTAATTTGTATGGGATTATATAGAAAGTTATATAAAATTAAAATATATTTTTAGTACGACGACCGACGACGAATCATATCGGTCACCACATATAATTTCATTAGTTTTATAAGGCTTATGTAGTTATATATAGAGTCAGATTTGGGGATATGTAATAATATAAATTACCATACAAAAATTTCGTTGAAAAAATAATATCAGATGTAGTTGTATATTATGATATGTGTCTTAATGTGACTCCATTCATTGTCAGATATAGCCCAATCACATTATATATGACAATATATAACTATTTTTACTCGGGAATACAAAAATTGTTTTTTTCTGGTTTTCTGCATTATCGTTATTTAGTTATATTGTTCTACCTCAAGTTCAAATTCTAATATGATATTGTCATATTTGATTTTAGTTGTTGTTTCGAAAAGATTGATCATTTTCATGATAGACAATATTTACGTAACTTCCTAATTAAGAAAATAGAATAACAGACAGCATGTAGCGCGAAACTTCGACCCCTCCTAAAATCGCAGAAATCAGGATTTGAATTTGTTAAACGCGTTTTTTATAGCACTATACCACACTCTATGTGGTATATGATATAATAGCTTTGTGCTGATGTTTGTAACTACTAAAAATATTTGACCGAGGTCCACTATTAAACCTAATTATAAAGTTCTCTATTGAAATTCCCTTAGCGGAATATGATCCGCTTCCTAGAATATAACTTAAGTCGTACTGTGGTCTAAGGTTTCGCATTGCCAACATATCCAACTTTAATTTTTTTCTTGTTTTATTTAGTATTGTTGTCAAACTTTTAAAATATTTTACGACTTTTAGTCCAGTGAATTGTAAATATACATTAAACGAATATAGCCGTAAGCAAAGTGAACAGTTAAGTCGCTGCTAGTGCACTCTGGTTTTGGATACTGTGTTTATAATAATTTCGCCGGCTTTAAACAAATTATTCGGATTAAGCCAATTTTAAATAAAAATAATTTGATTTTTATTTATTTATTTTTTTTCAGTGTAATATTTGCATATCACAACTTCACTAGACTGGAAAATCAACTTTATGTATTTTATACCCAATTGGGTGAATAACTGTAACAACACCTTTAAGTAATAATACAGTTCATAAACTAGTATAAAGTAGAAGTGGCATAGTAACCAATAGCTGAACTGAATGCCTCAGCTAACTACTTGTTGTTAAACTATGGGACAACTATTGATCTGGACTTTAAATGCACAATACAATGCAAATTCACTTTTTAGGACACAACAATGCAAAAAGTACAAGTGAACAACACAGCACACAATACACTTATAGATGATGTAATATTGTTATTTTTCTATATCTAAAAGTTTTAACATACGAGTATTTATTTTTTATAGCAAAATTAATAAAATCGCAACATTTCTGTTATATATATTTTTTTTAATAAGTTAACTTTGACCTTTTCAAATGAACTTTTGAAAATGATTGATCGCTGTTTTTAACTTGATTTGAAATCTTTATTATTTAACATACCACTAGCATTGTTATTCTTTTTTAAATAAACTTTTTCTTGTTTGTTGATTTTCTTTTATCTTTTCTGGTTTTAAACTAAAATCTTCAAAATTTTTTGCGTTGTTTTTGAATTTTTCTTTTTAAATCCACCACTATTCAATTTTCTTTTAATTTCTATTGAACTTCTTCAAGTGTATTGAGTGAATTTATATTTCATTAACTCTGTTTTTTGCACCCCGATTTCGTTCTCAATGACTATGTAAAACTTCGCTTTTGGACTGAACCGCTAGAAAACTATCTTGGCCTTTTTATAGCTTGTACTTGATTTGTGCAGTAAAATATATGAAAAAAAACAACTGCTGTTAGTGGTGGTGTTGGTTTACTGGTGTATTATTGGTAACTTGGCTTGTTGGTCTAAGCAAAGAAACCTTTTCATGTATTGTTGCTGATTAGTATTGCACATAAAATTGGTACTCACCTATCAACAACTTCACCAGTAAATACAAAACACTAACTATTAAAACTTTTATTAGTTTGTGGTGTATTTTTGATAATTTAATTTAAATAGAGTTTTGATTTATTGTTTATTTTTAATAAGTTTTTCTATATTGCCATTCTAAGCCCCCTTTTGCACAAAGTCAAGCTAAAATTTAATGAAATCGGTTTCAATTTAAATGCAAAACAAAAAGGAATTCGTCAGTTGGAGTCCCAGTTATTCGTAGTAACTAACACGACATTGTGCAAATGTGACCATAATAATAAAACTTTAATTTAAAATTCCTAAAATAACGAATTTTCATTCAAATCTTTATTCTAACATTTTCACCACTATCACGAATTTTCAAACTCATTTGCTGAGTTTGAGGTAAAGCTTATCTTTAAAAAAAACACTCTTTATTAAAAGCTTTTCTTTTTGATATGCATAGCAAAACATGTGCATTTCGTCCCAGCAAAAATATATATTACCAATTAGTACACATTAGAGCGACTTACCTTATATGGAATGAAAAAAGTAACAAAAAGTGCCACCCTCAAAATACTCCTTGGTTTGTTTTATGATGATTCCTAAAATATTTCGGGTCTAGCAATGAGATCTCTCGAGCTGGACCATTTTTGAAAAGGTATTTTTTTTAGTTTTTGTAAGAATTTTGCATTTTATCTGAAGACAACATACTCAATATGGATATCATAATATATATAATATGTTTAAGCATCTAGCTAAAGCATTTGACTTATATTTATAAATATTTTGAAAGACTAGATTTTTATTCTTATTAAAAAAAATTTAAGAAAAGCTTTCAAGATTTTAATTTTTTTTTGTGATTTTTTAGTGTACTAATTATTATTTTTTTCTGATTTTAGCAGGTTAAGTCGTTATTTTCTGTTAACTAAAATTTATTCAAATATAACTAAAATTTTGTATATGTATTTAATAGTTTGGTTTTTGCTGTTCTTATCTTACTACAAATGAACTTTTACAAATGTAATCTGATTGCATTTTTTTAGTAGTTTTTTTTTTTAGTAGTTTTAACTAAAATTTTTACGTTTCTCTATTGATGTATGAGTTAGATATACCAGAACTCTTTATTTTTTATGAGTTTTTATTTGTTAATTTATAATGATAAAAAAAATTAAATGAAAAACTTTTTTGTTACTATAGAGGTCGAAAAAGTACTATTTTTTAAGCTGGTTGGTACTATTTTAAAAATCCCATTTATCATCCCTGTATTGCCCTATTTAGAACATATTGTTTCCACCACATTAAATTTCTGATAAAACGCGAAAAATCGCGAATTTCAAAAAATCTGAAACACGTATTCACCTAAATCGACTATAGATTATGATATGTAAGTTTGACATTTTAATCACAAACATCTCCGTAAAAGAGTAAACAAATTTTTTTATACAGTATCCTTGAAAATAGGACATGTCTGGATATTCTTGAAAATGTTATATATACCAAAAATGGTCCAGGTCATGACATCTCAATGCTTACTTTAGGAATCATCATTAAACAGTCCAAGGTTTATTTTGAGGGGGCACTTTTTTAATTTTTTTCGTGAGTAGGTCTTGTACACAAAAAAAAAGATGAATCAAAGTATAAAGATCTGATGCAAAGTGAAAATGAGGAACATTGTGTTAAGAAATGTAAGAAAAACAAAATATTTAAGGACATGATTAGTAACATTGATATTTATACCGCGAATGTTATAAATATTAAGTGTTTAAATTTTTTCTACACTTTAATCGGTTAAAGGTATATTTGCTTTAAATACTCAACGTTGATATACATATATGAGCGAAAATATAGCTTAGGATATATATCACAAATCAAGAAAGAGAAAAACGGAAAACTGCGTCCTTAAGACACACCTCGATGTCTCGATTTTTTGTAATGGAAGAAAAACGTAAAGATCTCATTTTTCTTTTATTTTATTCCAAAAGTTTCCTAACAGATAAACTAAATAGCGTTGTTAGATACGAATATGTGTTCATGTCAGATAATTACTATTACAGATCATAATATTTTTCTCTTTGATACGACTTAAAATACATATGGACTTTAAAATGTTTACAAGTGGATGATTCTAAAACAATATTTGATTTAGAGCGTGTAACTTATTTTCACCAAGGTTAAACGTTAACCACAGATAACTCCATATAAATGTGACATTTATAAATATAGTTAAGCAATATACTCAGTTTTTATCAGATAAGTTAGCAGGTCTTTATTGAATTAATATTATTTTACTTCTTCTTAATTTTTTTATTTTGTACTTATTATTTGTTTTTTATTTTTTTAGTTTAATGGTAACTTTTATTTTAAAACCATTTTCATTTGAACTGAATTAGTATATGTAGCACTCAGGAAATTCTGTTTATTAATTCACGTGTTGCTTCCTTTAGAAATGGGATAGTGAAGAGATGAAATGTGGAGAAAGATGAGCGATATGTTGAACAGTTGTTGCGCGCCATTTGATGGTTTGTTGGCGAACTTTGGTGAAGCTGTTTAGTTCATAGTCCTCCCAGTCAGAAATCGCCAGTGGTACAAAAAATGAAGCACTGTCATACCACTGGTTAACCACGGTGGTAAAAATAAATGACTGGCAGAACATTCATTTGGGGCGCTTTGCCAGCGTTTACAAAAAGCGTTTTGCCAATATTTGTTTTACAAAAATTTCGGTGGTTTATAAAAAAACCTCTGGTAAAGAATTGGCTTATACGGCATTTAGACCGAGGAAAAACTACCTACTTTTTGCCTCTTGCTAGTTTTTAATTGTCAAAACGCATATGTGACGCGCAAAATAGAAAGGGACCTAAGGGTAAAAACCGGTTTTGTTCAGGAGAGCCATTTTAAAGATTTAAATACGTGTATCTTTGGTGTACCATCACTAAGCGTGTTGGTATTGGTCTCATTTGAAAGCGACACATCTCATGACGTCAGAAACGTGTTGGTCAACCTTGAAAACGCGCGTAGGTCGTCCCTACCCCTTGTTTTGTGTAGTTGGTTTTACTGTTTTCTACCTAGCGCGCTGTTTCCATGAGTTTGATATCAATTTTGCTCGCGGTTTTTCGAATCCAGCTTTATTTTCTGAAATTATTAATTGTGAATTATAATAAATACTCATTTATAATTCTTTTAAATCGTGAATATCACTCTGTTAGTACGAAAATTTTTTCACATAACCTTATTATGTTATTCGCGAAAATAATTTAAAACTGTTAACATTCTTACTGTTTTTTTTAGGATGAAATGGTGGACGAATTCGAAGAAGTAGATTTACTTTATCGCTTCCCTGATGACGAGGATGATGACGATCACTTCTCAGAATTATCGGATAGTGACTCTGAAGATGATACCGATAATATGTACATTGATAAATCTGATCTTGATTTACGCGAAGAAAAAGTAGTTGCTCGACTGTATGGTTCAAAAATACCTCCGTGTTGTTCAAATCAATGCAATAAAGTGATCCCTAAGAAGATGGCTGTGGATTTTCGTACGTCTTTCATGAATTTAGATAAGGAATCCCAAGATTTAATTATTCTCGGATATCTGGCAGCTCACCGTGAAGTTGCAATGCTCAGGTCAAAAGTTGGTGATTGATCGCGAGCTATGAAGAAACGGTACAATCAGATATATTATTTTCGAAGTTTGCCGATATGCCGTGATATGTACTTCTTCCTGTATACAATGGGAATTAGACGCTACAAAAATCTAATCGAACATTACGACAAAAATGGTGTTTATCCACGCGAACATGGCATGACGAATAAAATTAATTGTACAGATGCTTTAACTACTTTGGAAAAAAAAGAAATTGTTTCATTTATCTGCAGTTTTGCTGAAACTGTTGCTATCACTTTACCTGGACGTCAACCAAATCTTCGTGATTATCGTTTATTGATACTTCCAACTACTGAAAGTAAGACTTCTGTTTACACAAGATACACCAACAGCGTCGAACCGGGTAATAAAATCGTAAAACTTCGCACTTTCCAAACGCTGTGGAAGAAATATTGTCCCCACATCGTCACTATGAAGCCGGCATACGATTTGTGCGAATTGTGTCGAAATCTTGCAAAAGATGCTGTTAATAAGTAAACGTTACTGAAGTTGAAAAAGAAGCAGCATTGAAGGTGTATTCTGATCGTTTGCAATCTCCCAGCACTCAGCGAGAGTACTATAACGACTTTAGAAATTTAGTCAAGCCTGATCCAAATGCATGTATCCAGGTATTCCAGAGGAGGATTATCTAGTAATATCTATGGATTATGCTCAAAATGTTAGCTTTCCGTCGGGTCCATAGCAAATAGGAACTGCATACTTTAAATCAGGTCGCAAAACAGCAATTTTCGGAATTACAAACGAACGTCAAAATGTTCAACACATCTTCTGTATTGACGAAAGCGATTCCATTGGAAAAGGTCCGAATTCAGTAATATCAATGCTTGATTACTACCTACGAGAAGTGCATTCAACTAAAAAATTAGTGATGTTCGCTGATAACTGTGTTTCACAAAATAAAAACAATGAGATTATACGATATTTACAACACCTTGTCGATACTTCCAGATGTGAGTCAGTTGAATTGAACTTTTTGTTAACCGGACATACAAAGTTTTCACCTGATCGTTTATTCGGAGTTTTCAAATCAAAATATGCCCAAACTAATGTCGACTGCTTCATGGATGTAGTTGATTGTGTTAGAAAATCATCTCGTAATGTATTTAATGTTCCTGTACCTATTCGACTTCCAAACTCAAGTGAGCCTGTTGTTGAGTGGAGAAAATGGGACGAATACTTCTCCACTAAATATAAAACTTTAATTGGAATATCGAAGTATCATCACTTTGTATTTATTTCTCAGTCACCAGTGCAATGTAAACTGTTTGCGAATTCAGCCAGCATAAATGAAAACATACATCTGAGTAACAATACCAGTTTCGATGACAAACCAATTATAATTCCGTCACCAGGGTTATCGATGAAGCATCAATGGTACTTGTATAAAGAGATCCGGGGTTTATGTTTTGACGATACATAAAAAGATTCGGTTGCTCCTCTTCCTTTGGTCTCTGGAAATGGAAACGAAGAGGAGGATTCGGAGGAAGTGGACAATCCTCAAGAAGTGGAGGCAGCAGACGTTAAGAAGAAATCAAAAAAAAATAAAGGACCGGTACCGTCAAGTTCTAAGGAACCAATTCGCAAGAACCGTCGATTAAAATGATTTTTCTATTTTTTTAAACTGTTCATAAGGAAAAAAATAAATTTTTTGTAGTTTCGTAAAATCAAGTTATTTTGTTAATTTAGTAGGGGAAAAATGAAAATAAATAACCGTTAGGTCCCTTTCTATTTACGCTTAGAATCGTCGACTTCACTTTCATAAAACGCGCATATCTCTGGGAGGGAACACTTTTGGGGCATGGGATCGGTCTCATTCGATGCTCAGATGTTGTCCACATCAAAAAAAAAATTGATTTTTTACCCTTAGGTCCCTTTCTCTATGCGCTGTCACATATATAAAAAACAACCAAAAACTAGTTTTGTACGAAAACTAGTTATTTTTGCTCAGTCTAAATTCAGTATTAGAGTGATATGCCAAGGTTTTCAACCAGTGGTAATCCAGTGCTACCTAGCCAATGCTACCAGTGGTACAAAAATCAATTCACTGGTAGACCAATGATTTTATAAAAATGCTGACGTTTCATTAAAAAGGTTTATAGTCAGAAGGTTCCGAGTTCAAATCCGGTTGCAAGCAAAAAATTTTTTAAAATTTTTTTAATTTAAATTTTTTTTTGTTTTATAAACTCAATTTTTTTGTTTGTGGGAAAGCTCCTTTGAGACCTACTTATTTTTTGCTCTCCCAACGGTGGCATATTAGTTTAAAAAATTGTTTGCCAGTACTAGCATTTTAGCACAGCCAGTAGTTGTCCAGCTATTATCACTCATTTATGTGTTTCGCCACCAAGTATTAAATGTGTCGTTAGCTCAGTGGGTAGAGCAACCGTCTGCCAATCTGACAGCATGGGTTCAAATCACGGCAGGACCAAAAAAAATACATATGAAGTTTTTTAAATTTTATTTTAGAAAATATATTTCCAGACCAACTATTTATTGGTTTTTCCAGCGTTTTGCCAACGTTCAAAAATTTTGTTCCTTCAGTGCTTTTCCGGCGCTTTTTGAACAACTGGTCCTTTTGTCTAATGATGTTATCATTTTGGGAATGGGAAAGCACTTTTTTCCAGCATTTGCACCACCTGTTAAAGTGCTTTGCCACCGCTTTCCCGTTTGTATTTTTCTGACTGGGCTGTTATATAATTTTTTTCGGTGGGGTTAAGTGCTACGTGATGGAAAAATCATACATATTATTTTTCCAAATCGATGTTGCGGTCGCTAGGAATCGAACCCGCAACCTTATGTGTAACAGTCCAACGCGATAACAATTTTTTGTAAATATTCCTTTTTCATTTGAACTGAATTCATATGTGTTATTTTATATTTTGCTTCATAAATAAAATTTAAAATTTTTATGAAAAAATTTTTATTTTTAATATAGTCTTTATATCTAAATTCGTCGATGAATGTAAAATGACCCTAATCTTCACTTGTTTTCCAAACCAGAAAATGCTATGTATACTTAGAGTCGCAATTGGGGCATAACAGATCCATCAGAAGCATGCTAAGTCTACTTGGACGACTATATGATAAATTTTTGGCCATCATAAACTAGTCTAAGTCATTTTTACATTTGATATACTTTATTTTTTTAAAATTCGTTAACTCTAATAAAATTTCATTTAAATCGTGATAAAAACACTGAAAGACTCAAAGTTCTATCTAATACAGTTTCCGAGATATCGCATGTAAACTTTGAGAGCTTCTCCTGAAAAACTCACTTTTCAGACTTAGCATAGTTTGGTTTGGAGGCGTCGAATTGAAGAATCAATTAAAATACATGGAAACATATTGTTTAACTTTTTTTACTAGTCAATAAAAAACAAACTACAAAAAAATACGTATCGTCTATAGGAGTTGATATTTTTATTCAAATGTACTATTTTTAGTTTTCTATTTTTAGAAAAAATAAATTAAATAATTTCGTTGTTTTCTGTTTTAAAACAAAAAATTTAAATATTTTGGTTTTCTTTTTTATTAAAATAGTTTGTTTATATACAAAATTATTTCAATTCAAATTAGAAGAAATTCTTTACTCATACACACAAACATAGCCAATAAAAATATGAACGTGTGTGTGTAGTGTTTTAAAAATTCAAATATTTCATTAAAAATTCAAAACTTTCAAATATGAAAAAACAAACCACAAAATCGTTTTTTTCTTACTTTTTGTCAGTTAAAAATTGAAGATTGTTTTAACAGAATTTTCAACTATGTTTATTTCTTTTATGGATTCTTTAAACAATGTTTGAAATTAGATAGCAGAATGGTTTGAATATAATGAAAAATCAGTAGTCCTTTTTTTAAATTGATATTAATACATTAATAAAACAAAAATCACATAATTTTGATATGCACTGAAAAAAAACATTAAAAAACGATGCACAAAAAAATTAGCAAATACGAAAAACAGATTTTCGTACATTTCTATTGTGCAAGAATAGTAACAATATGATTTGCTGAAAGACTTAACAAAATTTCCTATATTTTATTTCAAATCGGGAACCGGAACTAGGGGTGCCAATCTGGATCCCGGGATTCGGGATTTCAAAATTAAAAAAACGAGATCCTGGGACAGATCGGAATATTTCATACAATTTTCATTTTATAAATATGTTATAAGGTTTTCAAATTGTAAAATATAACTGTTTTATACATTTTTTGCATACTCCTGTTTATCTCTATATATATGTAAGTATAAGTTTTGGACTCGCTTTACGTTTTCCGTCGCCTCTGTAGCATTTGGAAAGCAATGTTTTTCGTAGAACAGATCTAGTTACAAAAAATTTGGGTTAAAAATAGAGCAGTTTATTGCGGAAACAATAGGACACATTTTATAGTCAAATTTCTAACAACATTAATTTATTTAGAATTTAAGCTACATCCAGCGGTATTCATTTAAGAGAAACTTATGTATATCTTAAGGGCGTTACAATATATTTAGTAACCAGCTTCCGTATAAATTTTTTGGAAATTTTGATTCTTATTGTTAGTGAATTTATCTGAATCCCAATGAATATTGGATTCGATTTAAATTACTAAATACAACTTCCAATCTTCCTGCTTTAACCTTTCGGAAATGAAATTTTGAATAAGTCAAGAAATACTTATCCCATGAAAGTAATATCGTCGGTTTATTGTTGGTTTCACTGACAATTATTGAAAAAATTGAGGTAACCATAAATCACATGTAATCGAAATATTTTTTTCTGATTCCGAAATCTATTTCCCGATAAACGGGAAACGGGAATAAAAAAATTTGATTCCCGGGAATACCGGGAATCCCGGGAAATATTTTTGAACAAAATTGTTAATGAAAACCACCTATATAAGTAATATTTGTTAAAAAAAACACTATTTCAGTACAAATTCAGTCTGTGTAGTAAGAATTCAAAGTAAAAAATATCAGAATGTTGAACATTTGGTTTCAAATAAATTACTCTAAGAACTGCCAAATGAATTGCATGATTCCAGCAGAAAGCACCCACTACTGGATTGTCGGAAACAAACATTCGCATTAGATATGGTGGCCACAATGTTATTTTCCAAATACAAGTAAAACTATTCTAGCCTTATTTCTACAATTCTTCATAATTCATCAGCATTACATCTTCCTGACATATAAACCAACCGCAGGTTATAAAATGAATTATTTCCGTTTATACATATGTTCAAATATCTCTTTTGTGATATTCTTGGCCATTCATCTAAGATTATAGTAAATCTCCGATTATTAGAAATATTGCTCAATATTTCTTTTATCATGATATCTTTTACATGATTGTAGTAATTTAATATAATGTTCTTTACATCGGTTTCGTTTTTTGGCAATGCCAGGTTTTTATTATAAAAACTTTCTCGAATAAACGAAGATCTAGTTATGGTGCGGATTGACATTCCGTCGACTGCGGCTAATTTGGATACCATTTCAGGAAATGTTTGCCCTACCATAAAACGTTCAATGCCTATTCAGCTTACACTTTTTTCTTCGGGTACTTTGCTAATTTTAGCCGGAACTTTATTCTTGTTGTTGTTTTCTTCAAGAGAAGTTGCATGACTCTCAATTTTTTTTTGTGAACCAAATTTAGATGTCGGATAATACCTTCGTTAACTATTAGTCTTTTAGGGCAAATATTGCACTGCGCTGCATTATGCGAAAAATCTTTATTAGTTGAAATGCTCAATTACTTGGCAAAGATTTTTTTGTGTTTCAAAGAAGTTGACTCCCTTTTAAAATATTTTAGCAATAACATTTTGTGTTGGTATTTAAAATGTTTTTTATGACTAAAATTAAAAAATCCTATTCCAAACAAAAATAATTTAAAGAATTTAGTATTTTTAAAATTTCCCGTTTTCCCACAAAAAATATATTATTTTCCCGGGAATTCCCGAACCCCAAACCCTAATCGTCATATGAAATCACAAAAGCCGTAAGTTACATAAAATTTAAAATCCACTTTTTGATCCATTATGATGCACCATATCAAAATACATATTCCTGCAAAATTTTACAATCCTACGACTAAACACGACGATTTTATTAACAAAATTCTAAACAGCCCCAAGTGTAAGCTCAAACAATTTTAAAAAGTTTTTTGCTTCTCCTGTAAAAATTTTTAAATATCACTTACGGCTTTTTTGATTTCATATGACGATATGTACATTGAATTGATTAAAAACATAATTTTTTAATTATTCAGTGTTTTTACTTTTAAAGTGAAATATAGGCACATCTGATACTACGGATAACTTATCATACGGATATCAATACCGTTGACCTTAAAATACCATAACGAAATTATTTAAAATACCATTAACCTTAAAATGCCCCAACGAAATAACTTAAAATACCGTTAATCCTAAAATAACTTAACGATATAACTTAAAATACCGATAACCTTAAAATAACCTAACAAAATACTGTTGAAATAACTTTATCACTTATCAATAACTTTATGAAACGGTTGCCAACCCTGAAAAAAGCCATCAGAATATGATTTTTTCTCTCTAGAAAAAATCCGAAGAATGAAGGTTTGTCTTTAGTAACAAGACCGTGAAACATTAATTTACTAAAAAATGGAGAAAAATACACAAAAAGTAGCTTTTTCCTTAATTGGATGAGCTGAGTCTCGAACTCGAGTCCGAGATTAATTAATATATTGAAATATATAAAAATTTAATCAAAAGCATTTTTCGTATCTATTTATATATACAATTTTGAACGATTTTATCAATTATATATTTCTATATAAACAATTTAGGTTCAAATCCTTAAAAATATAGACATTCGGAAATATTCGTCTCAAACCCGAAGTAGGTCGAATATCGAAAAAAAAAGCCGAAACATCCCCTCACTTAAGTACTATAAGGATTAATATATGTGACAGCGCATAGAGAAAGGGACCTAAGGGTAAAAAAATCAATTTTTTTTTTTGATGTGACAACATCTGAGCATCGAATGAGACCGATCCCATGTCCTCCTGAAAGGGACCTAAGGGGACCTTAGGTCCCTTTCTATTTTGCGCGTCACATATGTGAATTTGACCTTAACCCTGTATACATCCTCTTACAAAACCACCTAAAATTTCGATGTTTTGTGTTATGCCGTAAACAAATAAGCATGCTTTCACATATTTTATACACCGGTAAATAGGCGTCTCAAATACCCTTCGTTGGACACCAAATGTTCCTATAGTTACTTTTAAAAAAATATGAATTAAACTGGAAAAATTAGGCTATTTATGGCCTCATTTTTTTACTCTTAATTATGAGATTGGACTGCTAAAAAATAAGTGTCCTTTAAATTTTTCTCCTTCACAACATATCCGAAGCTCATTAGATCTACGGGTCCGCGTCGGGAGACTTCCCATATTAGATGTGTCAACACTTCTTAACCTCAAACCTACGAAATTAGAATTAATAAAAATACATATTAAATCAATATTACCTCAAATTTCGTTAATGCACATGTGTGGACATATATGATGCATGTATGGAGATTTATGTATCCATGTATGGACATGAATGCATGTTTATGAGCTGCATAAACATACATTTAATCTGTATGTATTCATATATGTCGATTTTTAGCTGGGCATTCATCTTAAACACATTGACACGGTGCAAAAATATAATTTAAATAATATACATTTAAATTTAACGGTTCGTTGTAATTCAAAAATCTGTAGTTATCATACACAGAGTTGAATAGAATCAGCTGAGATGTATTAAGAATTAAGGTTCAAAGCAAAATAGAGTAATAATAACAAGGGATAAAAATAGCATTGTTAAATTTCGTTGATGTTAGTCTAAGTTGAGTTGTTGATAAGAAATTCGATTTCCTTTCAACGGTCACATAAGTAGACAATCATTAAATATTAACCCACTCAAGACAAAATACACTGAAGATGGCTTTGTAGCGAAAGCCGAAAATACGTATTCTGTATTGCTGGACTTTTTGAATTCTTTCAAATATATTTTTATTCTTTGTAATTTCCTTGTAAAAATTGTATCATCTTTCTTTGATTTGAAAAATAATTTAAACAGAAAGTGATATTAATTTATGATCTAGAGTCAAACTAAAAACAACATTCATTTACTTAAAAATAAGAGATCAACTAAAATATTCCCCCAATTTTTATAATTTTTAGACAAGTTTTATAAAACTGCGTGAATTGTAAAATTTTTTATTTTTTTGAAAAAATTTAAAAATTGTGATATGTACTAAACTATTCACAAAAATCTGGTTTTAAATGTATAATAATTTAACCGTAACCGCACGGTTTTTACATGCGGTTACGGTTACGGTTAATTAGTGCGGTTAACCGCGGTTTCGGTTACGGTTAAAATCGAATTGCAAACTCTAATTGGAATTAAATCAAATTTATGAAGGCAATTTTTAATTTTTTTGGGACTCAAAAATTACATATTGTTGCTTTTATTGATTTTCAAGGGAGTTAACCCCACACAAATTTTGATATGAAGTATACGCATTGTACTCGTATGTACTCAAATACGATACTTGATTGTATAATAGCATGGACTCCATAATTTAATGAATTCACGTTCATGGAAAAACTCCTGAAAGGTTTACCGCATGCATACATTAAGCCAAAATATTTGTAAGACAAGGTTAGTGTATGAAATTTGAAAATGGATTTAAGTTTCTTATTTAATTTTATACATGATTAATTTTTATCAAAAACAAAAACTGTAAATTGTCTTTAAAGTGGGTGTGCTACGTTCAGCAGCCATGATATGTTCTAGCAGTGACTCCTTTAACAATAAACAAGCTCGTTTTTTCTGTTACTAATGTAACTGGTTCGATATTAATTACGTCATATTGAGAGATTTTAAAACAGGAAAATACAATTTATAATTCTTATGTTGGTTTAACAAAGTACACGTACAAATGCTGTCGTTGCTAGTGGAACCATTGCGAATATTGGATATAGGAAATATTGTTTTCGTCTATCAAATTAACCTTAGAAAATTGGACAAATGCTTTACAAGAAAGTAATATATGTGCGTGACAATATTTTATAGTAAGTGATATCATGCGCGGCTTCAGGGGGGGATATAGAAATCCCCCCTCTTTGTTTTTTGCGATTTTCAAATAAAGTTAACAACACTGAAATTTTAATATGAAATGCTTTATACTTAACGTAGAAAGAAACTTGACTTATTTGTTATATCAAGGTATGTATAGCATAATCTTATTCACTTTAAATTTTCAGTGTTGGTTACTTTATTTTAAAATCGCTAAAAACAAAGAAAAATTTATCCATCTCTAAGGCATTGTCATGGTAAGTCTGGGGACCCTTTGTGGATAAAAATAACGCAAGATTTAGGAAAGCTTTATAGGATTTCCAAAAATATACAGCTTGTATAGATCCCATCGGTGCTCGCTAAATTTTACTATGTATTTTGATAGAAGGTCAACAACGCTTATTTTTCATTTAAAGACACGCCCACTTAAAACAAGTGGCAAACTAATAATACAGATATCACTTTAAAATTTTGCTTAATTTTCTGAACAATCTCCTCGCATTTCTGGGCGAATTTAGCCAATATTTTGAAGTTTAAAAATAAAGGCAACGAGAAAAAAATTTGAAAAAAGTTGAACTTCCCTATTATGTTTTCTACCACTGTATTTAAAACCAACCAAACTAATCCAAATTTTGACTTACCGAAATTGTCTATATCTGTTGAAAGGCTTAAGTCACGAGAATTATTGTGGTATAATTTTAAAGGATGTGAAGTCATTATTTAAGTACTATAAGTAATAAAATTTTCACAATTTTCAAAGTTTAATGTAATGAAATCCGCAATTTAAATCGACATATACCGAAAAATGGATTCTTTAAAATTTCTGAGAAAATATATGTTGTTCCACAATACTTTATTTATGTCTTTGCCAATTCTTATAATGGTAATCTTATTGGCTCCTTAGCTTTTCATACAAATGATCTAGAATTTCTCATACTTTTGTAAATACCCAGCAAAACCATACATTACCAAATAATGTGTAAAGTAATGTGTAGCCATAGGGGCCGATGCATTACTTTACACCTTACTTCACTGATGAATTTTACAGGCGATGAGCCCTAAAGTAATGTATAGGGAGGTAGTGATGAAGTAATTGGTTACATATGTGGTTACGAAGTTGGGAAAAGTAATGGGTCTAAAAATAGATTTTCGTAAAAAAAAATTTATTTATAAAAAATTTATTATAAATATTTTTTTATTATATATATAAACGTGGTCACGCTGGAATTCGAACCTGGGATCCCTGCTTGTTAGCTAAGAACTCTACCACTTGAGCTATAACATTTGATTGCTTAAAAAGTAAATGAATTGTTGTGCTTCGTGTATTCTTTCGTAATGGCGAAAAATATACACCTTACACCCTTGCTTACAAAAAACACAAAGTAATGCATCTAAAAATAGATTTTCGAAAATATTTTAATCATTACTTTCCGTTTATGAATCATGCAATACGTAATCAGTAATTGGTAAGTCATTACTTTTTGTTTTGAAATAATGCAGAAGGTAACGAGCTATAATTACAAGGTAATTAGGGTTTATGTCCCGGGAATCCCGTCCTTTTTTCAATCCCGCAATCCCGGGAATTTAGTGCGGAATTTCCCGGGATTTTTTTTTTTTTATTCTTTTACAGACACACAGAAAAAAAACAGGTGGAACTTTATCTAAGTGCTATGTAATTATACAACTACATAAGTTCGAAGTAAGTTTTACAATTTTCTAGCAAAATATATGCATTTTTTCGGATATTTTCCACTACACATGTATATATTTTGCAAGGGTTGTATATATTTTACAAAAAAATGTGCATACTTTACAAGAACTTTGTAAAACTAACTTGAAAATTATGTAGTTGTATAATTACATAGCACTTAGATATTATTCCCCCTGTTTTTTTCTGCGTGGACGTTTTAGCTAGTAAATTAAAAATTTGGAAGTTTTATTTCAATTAAAAACATTGATTGCTTCAAAAGTAATTTAAATAAAAAAAATATTTAAAATTAAAAAACGCGATTTAAAATTTAATAATATAATATATAATATAAAAAAGTATTATTTAGGACGAATTTTTTTGGTTTTGTTAAACCGAAAACAAATTGTATTAGACATTATCAAGTTTAAATACCAACAAAAATACTCGTACCTCGGAAATTTTATATTTTTTAATGATGGTCTTTGTTCAAATAAATCAATATACATACACAACATTTCAACACCAGTATTTCAGCTCCAAATACCTCCAAAAAAACTCGGCATTAAAATTAAAAAAAAAAAATTATAATATTTTCGTATTTTCAATTGTTGTAAGTGTTTTGAGTTTTTATTACCTACTTCAAATAATTTCATTTAAATTTCAATTGCTATTCCTTTATTTCAGTTGTATTTTTAAAATTTTATGTTTTTGTTAGATTAAATATTGTTGACCTTTGGTGTTTTTATATTTTTAGTATTGTTTGGCTTTAGGTCATAAATTTAAAAAAAATAAAAATCCAAATATTTTGTATTTTATTTTTCAATATTTTATTTTTTAATTTTCTTCCGATATTTCGATTTGCATCGCAAATCATCCTCTGGGATATTTAAAAAATACAATATATTAAAAAATATATTTTTTAACGGGACTGAGTTGAAAACTTCGCGCTGCACTTAAAGCTTACTATTATTTTTAAAATAATGCATCAGATGCTTTTTCAAATTATATTGGATTTTATATACGTTAATTTAAAAAAAAATGCAACAATGAAAATAAATAATTTTTTTAAGTAGTTGTGCCATAAAAAATTTCTATTCAAAAAATACCAATTAAAGTTATAAAACTATTTAATAATATTTTAGTGTATATTTTTATAAAAAGATTTAGACGATTTGCCTAAAAATTTGTATGAAAAATACTCACTTTTAAACTTTTTAATAAAAATAGATGAATACTTCTGAAAATCTGCATAGAAACAAAATATCTAGAAATAGAAATTTTTGGATTCCATATTTAATCAAAAATTCGATCTTAGTTCTTATTCTAAAGCTGGTCCGATACAAATTTGCACCCATTAACAATTCCATTATATCCTGAAATAATTTATGATTCAATTTGTTTAACCGTTTAAATCGCGAATTAATATTTAATTAATGTATTTCTAAGAGTGGTTTTAAAATTAAGACGGCCTTCCACACAAATATATTACCTGCATATTAGTTTGCTATTTAAACTGTTAAACGAATTGATCTCGAAAAAGTGGAAGATATGGATATTTTATATTAAGCCCTTATCTCAGAATATATTAAGTAGATTTTCTCATGACTGCAACCAAAAGATGAACTTTATCGTAAGTTTTTTTTAATAGGTATGGAATTTTTCAAGTAAACATACGTCGGATATATTAATTTTCTAACGAGCGGGAATTCCCGGGATCCCGGGAAATTCAGAAAAAAATCCCGCTGTCCCGGGAAATGAAAAAGTCCGGGAAAAGAAAAACCCTAAAGGTAATGCGTGAGTATATCGTACCCATTACCAAAGTTTTGCTGGGTAACTTAGAAACCAAAAGCAGTACCAAACTGATATTTGGCAGTGTCATTGATAAAAAACTAAGAACTAAACTAAAATATTAAAAAGCTACGATAAAGCATCCCGAACCGCGGATTAAGATAAAATGGCTTTAGACCTCTGATAACGATAAATGGTTAAAGTTCATTTCAAAATAGTAACTAGCTCAGTCATGCCCAGCAAAACCTTCTATTACCAGGTAAAGGGAAATGTAATAAGAAACCAAAAATTGTAACTACTTACACTTTGGTCGCATAACACATTATTTTAATATGGGGGTGTCATTGGGGACAAATGGTTGCCTAAATCGTACTGGTATAGGCTAAAATAAGTGATTAAGAAGGAAGTACTGAAATAAGTTGTTACTTGTAATATTAGCTGTGTTTTCGACTTAACCATATCCGTTAACTCATAAAAAAATTCAAAGTGCATAAAAACGCGTTTAAGAGGAAAACTAACATATCACTTTTCGTATGCACGTTAACTTTCAACACGGATAATTATCAACGTTGAAAACTCAACGTTTATACATTTTCACATCTAACGTAACTTATTCGTGTTACTTCCTAAAAACTTTTTCTGACATACGTTCGATTATAACGGAAAAATTATAAACTTAACCTGTTTAAAATTTTTTTGTACTACAATCGGTTTAACGTAGATTTGCTTTAAATACTTAACGTTGATAGGAATGAGACAAAATACAGCTATTAAATTCACTAGTTAGCTGAAATAAGTACATACTTGTATGGAGTGAAATAAGTCCTTACGCATTAGAACATATTTCATTGGTTACATTAGTGAATAAAATAAGACGTTACCAGTAATGACTTTGTTTAAAAGAACACCAATCCTAGCAGTGTAATCAGATTATAAATTTTTATTAAATCGTACTTTCGCATAATAATTAGTTATATAATGCTGTACCAATAACTTATTATTTTTACCCTTATTAATAAGTTATTATATAACACAATATCAGTAATATATTATTTTAAAGCCTCCAAATAAGTAG
The DNA here is from genome assembly GCA_949987735.1 of Leucophora obtusa. NCBI lineage: Eukaryota > Metazoa > Arthropoda > Insecta > Diptera > Anthomyiidae > Leucophora > Leucophora obtusa. The sequence continues at coordinate 203,011,468 of OX465295.1, read as the reverse complement.
TGATATATCTCTATATCGGTAACTCATTATTTCATACCTCCCACATAAGTACTGCTATATCACAATATTAGTAACTTATTACTTTAGGTTTCTAAGTAAAACCAAGGATAAAGGGGTACCCATTGCCAGGCAATGTGTGGAAAAGGTCCAACCCATTACCAAGGTTTTGCTGGGTGGCTTCAATAACAAAAAGATAGAAACAATTAATTCATTGTAGAAAAATTATCAAAAATTTAAAATTTTTTTTTGATAAATCAGGAATTATCAAACTAAGGAATGAGTTGGGGATCAATTTTAAGCGTGATTTCAGAAGTTTTAAAGTGATATATAAACCAGTCATATAGCTAAAATAATACAAAAGTAAGACCCAATTATGTAAGGAAAGTTTTTAACAAATTTGATCATTTTCCCCAAATTAAATATCAATTTTTGAGGGTTATCTTAGCTATACAAAATATTCCAAGTTAAAGCAAGTTTGATACAATTCAAATAGAGTCCGGATATTTCAATAGTTGATTTTATAAGTTTTCAGCCGATAGTTCCTAAGTTATTTAATATAAACTTTTTTGGGCATTGTTAACCCATCTTATTGCAGGTCAAATATGTATCAAATATTAAAGTTTTCGATGACAAATACAACTTAGAATTTTCAGTTGGACTTTATATTGTCTTTTATAAAAGTGTCGCTCATAAAATCGTTAACCTTGCGCTGCGAAGACCAAAAACGTCCAACAAGTGGTGTATGGCCAAACCAAAAGGGGTTAAAAAATATTTTTTGTGAAAATTTAAAAATAAATTGTAACCCAATATTTTTGTTTTTAAAAAAAATTGTTTTAATAAAAAAATTCGAAAACTGAGATTTAACAAACTATTGTAGCATTAAAAATATACAAAAATTAAGCCTGTTTATGCACTTGTTAATAATGATAAAATACCCAGGAAAATATTTTACAATCGGTAGCCAACCACACCCATTCTACAACTGGTTCCACTGCAACCGATTCCATGGAACTGGTTCCGGAACTAGTTCCTGGGATCCTATATGGAAGGTGTGGGTGACGTAGAATCAGTTCCAGAACTAGTTGGAGAACTGATTCTAGAGCAACCGGTTCCACTTTGGAGCTATAGAAGGGGTTGCTTTTGGGACAATTTCAAACAAAAAGAATCGGTGTTAGAATCGACAGTAGAAGGGGTTGTGAATCAAAAGTACCCAGGAAAATTTTTTACAATCGGTAGCCAACCACACCTATTCTACAACTGGTTCCACTGCAACCGATTCCATGGAACTGGTTCCGGAACCAGTTCCTGGGATCTCATATAGCAGGTACGGCTGAAGTAGACTCAGTTCTAGAACTAGTTCCATAACTGATTCTATGGCAACCGGTTCCACTTTGGAGCTATAGATGTGGTTGCTTTTGGTACAATTTCAAACAAAAATAATCGGTGTTAGAATCGACAGTAGAATGGGTGGTAAATGAAAAGTAGCTATTCTACAACCGATTCTTTGGAACATAAAATTTTCCTGGGTAGCTATTCTACAACCGATTCTTTGGAACAGAAAATTTTCCTGGGTAGTTGAGTAACAACATCTTAAAAAATTAACGACATATAAGTTTAGAAACCAATTTTTTTAGACGTTTCGCATATCTTTGACCTATTTTCGTAATATAATTTAAAATTCTGAACTATTTCAAAATTTATATCAGGAGGAATTTTGAAAATTTAAAAATCGGTTTGAAAAATGCGACCACAACGAAAATCAGTAAACTACTTTTTACTATGATTCGGAGTCCTCATGGTATTTATCAAGCTTTTCCTTAGTTTGGGTGACGTTTTTTTTCGCAAAAACTAATGTTTGATGAGCACTCGAAATTCGCTTTTTCCATTTTTACCAAAATCCACGAGGCTATATTCTTTAAACACCTGTTAAACGCAAAGTTAATAACAAAACTTGTTCAAAATTTGACAGCAATCTACTAACAGATGGTAGTTAGGTTTTTTTTTTCAAATATGAACGATTTTTACATTTTTCCCTTGGGTGTGAAGAACTGAAGTAGCCATATTTGAGTTCAGCAGAGTCAAATTATTACAACAGCAGTGGATTTTTACTTCTTCCTACGTCGGAGCAAATTTATACTTTTTCGACACTGTTCTTTGCTAATACTAAATTTTTCTTTTATTTTTATCGGGACATACATTAATTGCATTAAAGGAATTAAATATGCTAAAATCCCAAACGTATTTGACAAATAGTGAAAAATAATCTGTTGGAAGCATGTCCGTATCCGGATTTCATTCTTGCCTAAGGAACTTGTTCCCAAAAAACTGATATATGGATGTTTGTCTCTCTAGGATAATCATAACCTGTTCATGGTATGACGAAACAGGAGTATGGCATCACCAAAAAAATAAGTTATAAAACATTGTTATCACTAGATGGCACTTTGTTCAAAAATTTGACAATTTTATTTTTTTATTTAAATTTAAATAATAACAAACAACAAATCAAAAAAACAAACGGATATTTCAAATTTTATTGTTTGAATATAATCCGCGCTTGTTTTTCCTTATTCTGAGCAGCTTTCAGCAGTTTTTGAGTTTTTAAATATAGGCTCAGCTGATACTAAACCGATACTAAATAGTTGCTCAGGTAATACTAAATTTCAGTGCCCTCTACAGGTGAGTAGTGTGAGTTTTGATTTCTTATCTCTTTAATGACCAAATATTGTAATTTTTTTTTTAAATATTTTCAAAAATATCTTTTTAGTTTTTTTTTTAAGTTTTGTTTAAAGAATATTTGAAATTTTTGTTTGGAACCTTAATATTTTATTAAGAACGGCACAACCAGGGCAAGGAACTTCGTGTAAATATATTTTTGTTTTGGTTAGCTTAAGGACAGCACAGAGCTTTGAAGAATTAATTCCTTAATTCAATTTTTCAATTCTGAATTAAAAATTCGATGAATTAATTCACTAAGCACCATATATTGAATGGAATTAATTCATATTTGCTTTCGTTCGATTTATTTTGTTACGAATTAATTCAATTGCAATAGTTCTTTTTATTAAATCAAATGAATTAATTCACCGTTGAACGCGTTCAACTTTATAAATCGAACGGGAAAAAAAGTGAATTAATTCCTTACTGAATTAATTCACCACTGAATTCATTCAATTTCATTTTCATTCAGTGAATTAAAAAAAAATAAAATTACATTCAGTGAATTAAAAAAAAAAATAATAAGTTCACTGAATTGAAAAAAAAAATAAAATAAGTTCACTGAATTAAAAAAAATAAAATAAGTTCACTGAATTCAAAGCCTGTTTTCTGCCGTTCAGTAGAAGAAAACAATAATGTACAAATAAAAGTTTAAAACAAGCAATTTTACAGCGTGTGCTAGTAACAAATTAGAAACCGGATGCTGTATATCAACCTACATGATTCAAAAATAAAGCCTTTTACTATTAAAAATAAAAACTTTTCAGATATAGATAAATTTGGAAAAAAATATAACTATTAATTTTTCAAACTAGTTATATAGTTATATTTTTTTTCCAAATTTATCTATATCTGTAAAGTTTTTATTTTTAATAGAAAAAGGCTTTATTTTTGAATCATGTAGGTTGATATACAGCATCCGGTTTCTAATTTGTTACTAGCACACGCTGTAAAATTGCTTATTTAAAACTTTTATTTGTAAATTATTGTTTTCTTCTACTGAACGGCAGAAAACAGGCTTTGAATTCAGTGAACTTATTTTATTTTTTTTTTAATTCAGTGAACTTATTTTATTTTTTTCAATTCAGTGAACTTATTATTTTTCTTTTTAATTCACTGAATGTAATTTTATTTTTTTTAATTCACTGAATAAAATTGAATGAATTCAGTGGTGAATTAATTCAGTAAGGAATTAATTCACTTTTTTCCGTTCGATTTATAAAATTGAACGCGTTCACCGGTGAATTAATTCATTTGATTTAATAAAAAGAACTATTGCAATTGAATTAATTCTTTGAATTTGTTGTTTGATGAACGCATTCAGTTGAATGAATTCAGTGAATTACTTAAGAAAAGGAATTCATTCAATTCTAGAGAAAATTGAATTCGATTGGTAGTGAATTCATTCAAAAAGGAATTAATTTTCAAAGCTCTGGGACAGCATAACTAAATATCTTTGCGAATTAAGAAATTTTCAACAAAAGGGCATCGATTTTTTTTATTTGTTAATGCACATTTTCTATATTTTATATATATTTTTACACATTTTGCTCTAAATATATGGTTCAAAGGGAAAAGTTGCTTACGATTGCTGAATTCCAATTAAAAAAATGAAGAATATTTAAATCGAAATCATCAGGGTTGTGTTCCGAAAATTGTATAACCCGTTTCCTGCCGAGGACAAAGTTAAAATTTTTGAACAACTTAGTTTTTCATGAAAGTGTGTCGAAATATTTTGTTTATATTTACTTTTGTTGATGAAACTTGACCTAACTTCTTCCCAAAATTTTTAAAAACGTTAAAATACATTTAAATATAACTGACACTTATAAAAAACATATGAGTTTCTATTGTTGGTTATACAAAAATTGTTATACACAAATATAGCAATGTAGTGACATCTACACTGATTGTTGTGTCAAAATAACAGAGTAGTATTTTGGTACATGACAAAGCAAATTGTGGTAGATTTGTTGCTGTTGTCTTTTCTTAGATATCTTAAATGTTGTTTAACGCTCCTGGACGAGAACAAAAAATTCTCATTGAGTTTGTTTCAATATAACAAATATTCCTGGAAATTCTAAAAAAGGTTGCTTCTCAGACAATTTCACACAAAAGCAAGTAAAAAGTTTAAAGTAGGGCATGCCGACTATATGATACCCTACACCAGTCTGGTTGAAAGCCAACTAATGCTTTGATCCGAAATTCGAATGGTTTGAAGTATACTTGTGTCAAAATTTGTCAATAAAATGATAAAAAATTAAAAAAACAGTAAGAAATTTTGATTTTACCTAATGTTGGGTAAAACTAAAATGCAAGGTAAAAAAATTGGAAGTATAATCCATATGAGCGATTTCATTAAAATATCTTAGTATTTAAGACCTGCAGCGTGTGAAGAAGCTAATTTTTGGGGGACATTTAAATGGGAACTAACCAGCAAAAAATATAAGTAATGCTTTACATACTACCTTTTCACTGCTTCACAAGTATTCGTTAGTATATTTTTACTGCTTTTTTAGAAGTATTTTAAACAACTTCAAAAAATTACTTCTTTCATTGCTTCCAAAATATCCGTTAGTATATTTTTACAGCTCTTTTGTAACTACTTCCGAACAATATCCAAAAAATCACGAAAGTATTCCTTCTAAAGCATAATTGCTCTAAAAGTGATTATAAAAAGTGACATCATTTGGTATTTCTAAATAGATGATCAGGGGTTCGATTCCAGGAGGGACCAATATATTTTTAATTGATAATTAGTTTTTTAAAATTCAATATTTTTTTAATTTTTAATTTATAAAAATATATAAAATAAAAATGATGGAAAAGTACTGAAAACAATACTGAATTGCAGTACACCCGTTGCACTTGTTTAAAAAGTACTTTTATTAAAGAGAATAAAGCACAATATCTCGCAATATCTCCCAATAACAAAATGGTATTTTTATGCCAGTCAACTTTTATATCAAAGAATAGCTCAGCAGTAGGGAGCTATAGTAAAGTAAAAAAACTTTTGGAAAATAAAAAACATACTTGTTTTTAGCGAAGAATTTTTTTTAAATTTTGATTGGTGAAAAAGGGCTTCCTTTGATCACGTTCAAAAAGTACTGAAAAAATATTTAAGTGGGAGTACTTCTCTCCTATGACAACTCAATGGTAAAATCATTAGTTTTTATGATTAGAAAGAAGCAAATTTATATCATCAACTGTAGTGCTGTTTCTACTGCTTCGGCATTTTTTTTTTTGCAGAGAGGTCAAAGCAAGGACCAATTTTAACTAAAATAAATAGGATTCTTCTTTAGAACGATATAACTGGAGGCACCGATTTTCAGCATTATATCTTAATATGTCCGACCCGTAGCGTAGGAAAAAGTCAATTTTGGTGGACCTTTTTATGGGCACTAGACCTAAACATGTACCGCTTTTAAAGAAAATCTTTAAACTTGTACTTATGCCAATATAAGTCGGTGTACCCAATTTTGGAGGTCCTTTACATGGACACTAGATCTAAACATGGGCCGATTCTAAACAAAATTAGTAAGCTTTATACATGGCCCCAAGTGAATACATGGAGAGACAGACAGACGGACGGACATCTTTAAATCTAAACAAAAAGTGATTCTGAGTCGATCCGATATTTTATGGAGTTACAAACATCAGCACAAACTTATTATATCACGTCCACTTGCTTGGTATAGGGTGTTATCATCGGTGTTAGAATGGAACGTAGAGTCGGTAACAACAGAAAAATAGTTTCTTTTCAACCGATTTTTTTTTAATGTTTCAAACCTTGAATGCATTATCTCTTCAATTTTAGCCATTTTTTATATATGATATCTAACATTTATTTAAAAAAATGTGACTTTTTTTGAAAAATATGATTTTTTGCCAAATAGCTAAATTGTTTTATTATTAACGCCCTAGTAAAAATGATTTTTATATAATCAGATATGATTTTTATATAATCATTTATTATTTTATACAATTATAACTTGTCGAGTATTGTGAAACATATATTTTTATATGATTATATCAAAAGATATTTAATTATATAAAATTATATTAACCAGATCCACCATTTTCCGGATCAAAGCATGTATGGGTTAATATAATTATATAATTATATATACTTTTTGTAAAAAAACGTGCGTTTTAGATTTTTCACAAATATTCGTATATACGTATATTCGCAAAACCAATATTTTTCATATAACTGTTTAAAAAATCTGCGGTAAAATATAAGAACTCTTTGTACAGAAGAGGCCTCAATGCCCAAAAATGCAGTTTTGTGCATCCAGTGGGTTTTTTTATTAAAAAACTGGTATGTTACCATATGGCTACACCATGCAGTTGAGGGTAATATGCCATTGCTATATGTTTAAACTATCTATTTTTTGGCATACATTTTTGGGACAAACGCGAAAAATACGCGCGGAAAAGAAAACTGGGGTCATTTTTGACCTCACTTTTTTAACCCTAAATAGTGAGAATGGGCTGATAAAGAATATAGCATATTTGATAGTTTAGATCACTCTATCATATACCCAAATTTAATTAAAATTTGAAAGTTCGCCTAAAAGACGTTATCCTACAAGCTTCCTATTAAGTGTTTGGGTCTTTTTTCGACCTAAAGTTAAAATATTAACAGGTTACACAAAATAGTAATTTTTATAAAATTTCAAAATCTAAGAAACATGGAGTCCGAAATTAAATAAGCTTAATGGGCCTTTTGTGACACCAGCACACTAAGGTTTAGAGATTTTTAAAATAATATTAACCGTATGCGGATCAGGTTGCATAAAATAATAATTTTTATCAAGTGGCACAAACAGCTGCGGTCACAAAAATAGCACCAAGCCAAACAAAAATATTCTTCGTTATATACTTTTATTAGGTTAAACTGGTTTCATTGAAAATGTGTCATAAGAAATATAAAAGACTGTGTAACAATATGAAATAAAAAAGGTGCATTTGGCTTTTTCTCTTACTATAAATTTCAAAGTTTTTTAAAAATACTTGATGAAAATTAAATATTTAATCAATGAATAAATTGAAATAGGTTATTAATTGTGAATTCATTATTGATATGACATCTAAACATAATAAAGTTAATATTCTGTTGTATGCCCATTATTGGAAATAACCTCTTCTCAACATTTTGGCATCGAATTCGCTATATTTTGGCATCTTTTCTTCGAAATTGAGTTACAGATTTGATGAACAGCCGTCCAAAATGCTCAATTATTGATTGGGTGTATTTGAGACTCTCCCTTCTTTATATCTGCCTATGATTTTTCGATTGGATTGAAATCTGAGGACTGAGCTTCCCAATCCAATAGGTACCCAGACAGAAATTGCCAACTGTACCAAAAACAAAACACTGGCGGAGCACTGATTTTGTAAAAATTACTACGCTTTGTTAAAATAATGTAAAGGCGGAAGGTCTCGGGTTCGATTCCCGTCACGAACATACAATTTTTTGTTTTCTTTTTTTTTATATTTTTATATTTTTTTTTATAAAATAATTTTTCCTAAATTTTTTGACCATTTATATTTTAGTTTTCCTGACGTTACGCCAACGTTGGCAAGTGAGGTCAGCAGACGTTATGCCAATGTTTACATATAAGCCATTGTTATCATTCATTTATTATTTAAGCTATGTTGTACTACATGTCTCGTTAGCTTAGTGTGTAGAGCAATTGTCTGGCAATCTGACGGCCCGGGTTCGAGTCACCGCCCGACCATGTTTTATTTAAAATAATTATAATTAACATTTTTATTTTAAATAAATTTTTTTTCTGAAATTTTTTCGCAAAAACAGTTTTTTTTTAAGTTTTTTAGACCATCAATTTTTTGGTTTTTTCAACATCATGACAATGTTGGCCGCTTAGTGTCAACCAACCTTTTGCCGATGATTGTATGTTAGCTACAACTGCTGTTATCATTGATCTAATTTTTTAGCTTATAGATATTACAAGTCTTGTTAGCTTAGTGTGTAGAGATCGCGGCTGACAACCTGCCGGCCTGGGTTCAATTCCCATTAGAACAATATTTTTTTTTAAAAATACTAAAAATATTTTTTTAAATTTTTTTGAAAAAAATTTTCTTTGAAAATCAATTCTTAGACCACCTTTTCTTCAATTTTGACAACGTTGTAAAAACGTTGGCAAGTTAGCGCCAACCAACGGTTGGCCGCTGTTATCAATCGGGTAACAGGACATTACTGTCAAGATTGTTAATACCACGTTCTGCCAACGCATAACCGACAATCGCCAACGGTATGCCAACATTGTGCCGATTGTATTTTTCTGCTTGGGTAACTTTGTTATCTTAAAACCAATTTTTTGCAAGTTTACTAGTGTGCCTCGAGTAATTGTCTTGCTGGAAGACCCACGTCAGCGGTATATTCTCAGAAGCACACAGTAGGATTACTTCCTGAGGTATATTAACGTAAATGTGCTAATCCAATATTTGGGTCCTACACCATAGTAAGAAAATCATCCCCATACCATAATGCTAGAACCGCCATGTATAATAGTTTTTGTTGGTGATTTTTGGACTAATTTCTGCATTATGTGGTCTTCTGAGCCAGAAAAGTAATGACTTGCCTCCAGATAAAATAATTTTGGACTCGTTTGTCCTAAGAACATTTCTCCACTTTTCAGCTGGATATTCCAAATGTGCTTTAGCGAACTACAAACGATTTGCAACACGCTTACGTGAGAACAGTGGAACTTTTCGGAGAATACATGCGTTTAATTTTTTATCTCGCATTCTCCAAAAAATAATCTTAACACTAAATGTTACATTTAGTTCCTTCTTAAGCTCTGCAGCTAGCATAAATGATGTCCTTTTTGCATTGCCTGAAAAAACGCTTAACCGTTAATGGTGACAAAACGCTTTTGTGAGCACATTTCATAGTTTTAAATAAATTTTATTGCATTTGCATTCATTTTCTTACAACATCAAACAAATTTTTTATTATTTATGCTCAGAAACCATATTTTTATAACATCGCATTTTTCAGGCATGGAATGCTTTTCATGTTCCATTACTTGCAAAATAAATAATAAAATGTTTAATGAAATTTATTAATAACAATAATAAATTATTTTACCTTTTTTTTTACTTTTATTCCAATTATTAAATCCATATTTAATTTTTTAAGAATTTTTTCATGTTGGTGCTATTTTAATGACTGCCCTGACATTTTGTTTTGGAAAAAAGCACTATCAGCGAGAATACACTTAGTATAACGATATCACTTAGTTATGTCTAAATAATAACCATATAATTTTTGTTTTGTTCGAATGAAAAATAATTTTGTCATTGGTGTTATTTTTTTGATCGAGCAATTCAAAAACCTAGAGTTCGTATTTAAATAATCTTCATGGGCTTTTTGTACCCAGGACTCTATAGGTTAAACAGTTTTTTAAATAAAAGTAATGATAATTATAATATAATAATATTTTAAATTGGTTATTTTGTTTGCAAAGAAAACAAAACTTATTTGTTCGAACTTTATTCACAAATAAGTGAGGGCAGATATTATTCAGTCTCTAGTTCCATGTTTTTATTTATTTAAATAAAAACCGTGCCTTTTTGTTCTTGCAAACAGGATAGACAGCTTTTGGGAGGACATTACTCCCCCTTATCAGTATCCGCGCAAGAACATAACCATAAAAGATTATGACTAAAGTTAGTTTGATTACTTATGTGTAAAACATCGTTCAATAAATCTGTGATTCAGTGTTGAATATGAGCTGCGATACTTTAAGAACTAATAACAGAGGATAAAAATAGTGCTGTTAAAATTTCGTTGATGTTAGTCTAATTGAGTTGTTAACATATGTTTATTTGCTTAAATTCCATATAAATGATCATCATCAAATATTAACCCATAAAGGCATAGGATACTGAGGATGGGTCTGTAGTGGGATCCGAAAATACGTATTCTATACTGCTGACCTTATCGAATTTTTTTAAATTTCTCTTCTCTGTAGTTTACGTGTATGATCTCAAATCTGACAAAGAACATTCATTTAAAGTAATCAATTTTCATAAAATGTTCTGGAAAGGCGTCCCTCCACACACAAAACCCGAATTATACTTTTTTCAATTTACTTTTTTTTTCTTTAAATTTAAGTACTACATAAGAAAAATAGCTATGTATGAATAAAAATTTTTTCAGATTCTTAATTTTTAAAAACGAATAAAATATTGCTTTTTATGCACTTGTAAAAAAATAATGAAACAAATATTGAACTGCTGTGGATCTTATGCATTTCCCAGTGTAGAAACGGTAATGACATATCATTATTTTTTGGACTACCAGTAATGACACCCACTTACCTTCTGCATTATTTCAAAACTTAAAATAATGAGTTACTGATAATGACTTATTTTTATCATTATTTCAAATAGAAAATAATTTTCTAGATTTTTTTGAACAGTTTTTGAAATCTATTTTTAGACTCAATATTTTTTAAACACTGGTAAGGATATATGTAACCACATATTTTTTGATTTTTTGTATGTTGGCGAGTAAGCTTACTTGTGTGCAGCAGGTCAATTATGTTTCTATCTATTAAATATTACATGTCGATATAGCTTAGATGGTAGAGCTATTGACTGGCAATCTGTAGACCCAGGTTCGATTCCCGCACCAGCAAATTTTATTTAAAAAAAAAATACAATAAAAAATATTTTTTTTTATATAATTTATTTTTTTGAAAATCTATTTTTAGACTCATTATTTTTGTCAGTACTGGTAAGCACATAGGTAACGATATATTTTTTTATTTTTCGTATGCTGGTGAGTAACCATAACTCATTATTTTTCGCGACATCGCCATATAAAGGTAATAAGAAATGTAATAACAAAAGTAACTAGTTACCATAATGTACCAAGTATGTAGTTACATAACCACATATCTGGTAATGATTTTCTACACTGGGTTGTTTAATAAGAAATTTTATTTAGAAGAATAACACACAATATCTCGTAATGCCAAAGTTGTATTTTTATGCCAGTCAACGGTAAGGGGCTAGAGTAGCAATATCGTGGTCGCAAATTACATGCCCGATGGCCGCAATATTAGTTCTCCAAAGTTTTTTTGGTGAAGTAGAGTTTCCTTTTGTATTCGTTCAAAAAGTACTGCAAAAATATTGAAGTGGGTGTACTTCCGCCTCTATGACAGCTCAATATTAAAATCATTAGTGTTTCTGTTAAAAAATATATTGTATATAATTTCTTTTAGGGATTTTATTCGTAAATTTATTTCATGCCAGAATTTTTGTTGTTTTGTTCCAGTGTGGGTTGGTATAAATAAAATCAGTCATCCAAATTCAACAGTGACAGTTGTTTAACGAAAAATCTTTTTCCCCACCCAAATATTTTAAAATTATATGTTCACTTAAAAACCATTCCAGTGTATGATTTAGAATATAAATAAGAATGATTGGCTCATTCTGTACATTTTTTTCTGAAAGGGTGATTAATTTAGAGAAACTTTTTCCAAAATAAAGAGACACAAGTAAAAAAATTATAGTCTGTCAAGCCCGACCATCAGAGACCCTACATCACAGTAAGTTTTGGAAATAATCTTGGAAGCTGATCACATTCCGGATATCGAAAATATCGTTCCGTTAGTAATAGATAGCAGTTAACCTTTTTATCAATTTATAGAAAACTTTGACACAAGTCAATTTCAACTAGACACGGGCGCGTGACACGAAATTCACGAATGATCGTGGGTATTAATTACAATACTAACGTGATTCGTGCGTAAGCGTGAGTAAGAAAGACCTCGTTCATGATTCGTACGTGAGTTTTGTTTTTTATCGTATAGTTTTATGAAAATTAATTTCAACCCATTAAAATTTCGGATACAAATATTCCTTTCCTTATTTTCAACCAGAATGAACCAGACAGTCGGCACACCCGAATTGAACTTAGTTGCTTATTTAAATATTGACCGTAATTGCGGCTAACATTGTAAATTTTAAAGTTTTTGTTGACGCATTTACTACAAAACAGTAATTTGTGTAGTAATCAATAGTGGTAGCCCGGTCATTTTGCAGTAAACTCTTCTTTTATTAGTTATTTAAAAAATAAAAATCGTTGAGTTCTTTTAATTCTTCTTTAGTCCATAAGTGATTGTTATTATGGACATATTCTTAGTTTGCAAAGTATTTGTAACCGAAAAAAAAAATTGTTGTTTATTAAAATATATTTTTAACAAGAATTAACTATAAGCAAGAGGTTTTTACTAATTTGGTCAGTTATTTTAAAACTTCGTAGTAAAATTTTTTCAGCGTTCCCATGCTCAAAATTGCCAAATGGGATTTTTGGTATTAATTAATTAACTTTACCTAACATTAAATTATTTTGTTTAATTTTTTACTCAAATATTTTTAACTTCCAAATCCATTTTTCTAAAAGTGCGGCTTTAGTTATGAATTTTTTTTTTTAGTGGAAATATATCTTTGTTACACTGAAAAAAATAAGTTAGTATAAAAATTAGTAAAACATCTTGTATATCAAGTGTACTAGTTTTTAGCAATTTTTTTTCTGAAATTCCGTTTTCAGCAAAAGTTTCAGTTATATTTTTTTTTGACTAAACTAATTTTGAACTAATGTTTACTAACCGCATTCATAGCGTGGAAGACAACCAGATAGACAAGATTTATATGTCGCAGCATGTCTGGATTTAGTACAGACAACGGAAATGATAAAAAGAAAAACAGCTCTACACATATTCTATATTTAAATTTTCAGCAAATAAATTAACGAAAGTAAAATTTCGCTACAAGTTTTCTGAGTTTTTTTCAGTCTACTAATATTCAGAAAAAAGTTTAGTGATTTTATCAAGGATTTTTTTCATTTGCAATCGACTAAGTGTTAGGAAAACTTTTGCTGAAGATTTCTATTTTTTTTTTTTGTTAAAAATCAGCTCGCTTTTGCTGAAATTGCCAGCTTTTTTGCAAGCACGATCCTGACTAAAAATTTGCTAAGACAGCAACACTTTTTGCTGACTTTACTGACTTTTTTTTGAGTGTAGATGTAATTTTTATATTATAAAGTCTTTAATATGTCTAAATTATTTAGAACACCACATATCAGCTGTTTTATTGTGCGGCTATAGTTATGAAACGGAGTGTACATACATACATATATAGTCGATTTAAGTGAACACGTGTTTTAAATTTTTTTGAAATTCGCGATTTTTCGCGTTCTATCAGAAATGCAATGTGGTGGAAACAATCTTATACATATATACACTCAAAAAAAAGTCAGTAAAGTTAGCAAAAAATGTTGCTGTGTCAGCAAATTTTTAGTCAGGAGCGTGCTTGCAAAAAAGTTGGTAATTTCAGCAAAAGGTTTGCTGAAAATCAGCGAGCTGATTTTTACCAAAAAAATAGTAATTTTTTTGAGTGTATGTTGTCTTCAGCTAAAATGCAAAATTCTTGCAAAAACTAAAAAAATGTCGTTTGATCTTATTACTAGACCCGAAATATTTTAGGAATCACCATAAAACAAACCAAGGTTTATTTTAAGGGGGGAGGGGGGGGGGCACTTTTTTACTTTTTTCGTGAGTCGGTCTAATGTACATATCATACATAACACCGAATTTAAATCTAAATTGGTACTTAATAGGACAAGGAATTCCATATAAATGTATGATTTTTGCTTGTCCAGACCAATATGGACTAAAAATCTATCCGAATCATCAAATTTATAACAAAATGGCATTGATTAGGAATTGCATATTTTGATAAAAATGCATGTTTCTGCATATTTTGACTTGAAATGTATTTGGTGCCTTTTTTGTGTACACTTTTTGCTTTTTAAAAAATATTTGTTGATATTTTTCATTTTTAAATTCCCGGCTAAAAGCTGACGTCCATGTTTAATATATTTTGTTTTTAGTGCATGTTTTTGTTGTTTGAAATACATATTTGTAATTTTTAACCTAATTTTGTAGGCAAATATTTCCGATTTTTAAGGACATGAAATTCCTTGCCGTAGTAATTAATAATTTCAGGTCTTGTTAGTCAGTTCTGTAACAGGTTCTTTTGGGTTTCTCCTGCGAGAGGTTCATTTACGTCAGTCCTGTGACTGGTTCTTTTGCGTCGGTCCTGTGACACGTCACAAGAGCCAATTGACCCCCTCCTAGAGCAAGCCAATGTAAAAGTTACCGGTGCTTTTCATATAAAAGAACCGTTCCAAGGACTGGTCCTCGTCCCACAAGACTTGCACTCGAGTGTTATTTTGAGAATGACGCAAGTAATGTCACCTTCCAACTCCACAACCTTGACCGGCTTATCTGTTTAGAGGTGGGATATCACATGATCTTGGCTGGCAACTCACCGGTTCATTGCATAAAATTAACTGATCATCTAATTTTTCAAGCAAGTAGCATGTCTTTTTGTAACTAAATGATGTCAAGATCACGGTATTTAATTTCACACAACCTATAGTCCGTTAACAAGGCGAGAGGCATTCCTAGTTATGTTCCAGCCGGCTTCATTTTTGGAAAAATATAAACCAATGATTTCACCAGCCCATAGACCACATCAACGGTTGCTTCGTCCAGATGTAATTATAGCCTTTGAACTAAATCGCTGAACAAAATTTTGGAGAAAACGGCAGATCTACAGCTGAATAATGATGTAATGTTAAAAAATAATGAACTAAAATAACACTCCAGTTTGACATAACTCACGCATCAAGAAATCGCTATTAAAAAAAGGAACTCACTATGAATCACCCTTTATGATATTTCGTATATGTTGTACCTACTTGTTACATAAGTATATGACATATGAGCAATGAGAAATAATAGTAAAGTACATACTTGTTGTATCCTAACAACAATAAAAATATCAACTGATACTCGTACTTTCATAGAATTCAACATCTGGTTATTACACAGAAATAAAAAGTGAAATAAAGAAATGTAACAAGTTTTTTATTTTTTTATAGCTTAAAGTGTTGGCCTTACGATAGAAATTGTTGTAAATTAATATTAGGTATTTTTTGTATTTTCAACCTGGTCTATTCGTTCACGCAGTATAGACCAGTCTATATAATTACGCATTCCTTCCTTACTATAAAAAAAAGAAAAGAAAAATAGTTTGCGGTTTGCTTTTGTTAAGCATTCAAGGTCATTTAGTTGTTCTTATAATTACAAATATTTTCTATCATTTCCTTGTCTGAAATAAGGTAATAAAATAGAACTTTAAGACCTGTTAACTTATCAAAAAATAAACTCAGGTTAGAGCTTTACCATAGTTATGAATGTCAAATTTATATTGAAATATCTATGGTTAAGGTTTAACTTTGGTTATGTTGGAAATAAGTTACTCGCCATACGACTAAGGTCAGCTAACTTATTTAAAGGAATGTTTATTTTAACAGTATTTGGAGTTATCGTGAGGAGAATTTTACTCTTGGTTAAAGTAGTTAAGTTGGCCTTTAACCTTAAACACGAATAACATTTGCATGAAAACGACACTGGATAGTCTTAAATTGAGCGTACTATTAGATAAGTTAGCCGACCTAAGTTGTATAAAATATATGACACATGACATTTTTCCAAATATATACGCGTATTTACTAGGTATATCCTCCATTAATTTTTCCATTTAATTATTAGTTTGAATAATCCCAAATATTATAGTTAATATCAAAGAGTACACTAAAAAAAAAAGTCAGTAAAGTCAGCTAAAAATGTTGCTGTGCCAGCAAATTTTTAGTCAGGAGCGTGCTTGCAAAATGTTGGTAATTTCAGCAAAAGGTTTGGTAAAACTCAGCGAGCTGATTTTTACCAAAAAAAATAGTAGGGGAAAGTCGCGTGTTCCTTGGAACTTTGCATTTTTTTCTTATTTGTTAATGTTTTACTGTAAAGTCTTCTTCTATGAAGTTTTTTATTTTGCCCAATGATCATTTTAAACTACTCAGAGTTTCTGATAAGTCTATAGGAGACCCTAAAATTGGGTGCGTGTACCTCGGGTCGACAAAAGTAAATTTTTTAAAAAAATTTAAACTAGTTTTTTAAAAATAATCAAGATATTTCAAGATATACGCTTAAATCAATATAAAGTTTGTCGGTTTCTAAATGCAGTAACCAGTAAATTTGTTAACTATATTTTACAAATAAGAAAAAAATTATATTTTCGGAAAAGTTAAAATGCGTGTACCTTGGAACTTTTTGAATATTTTTACTCTTCTGTGTATTCAAAAAATTCCAGTACATGATTAATTGAAGCTCCATAGGCTAATTGTACTTTTTGAATTTAATTCGCTACAAAATAACCTTTGATTAAAGATTTTCGACATTTTTTAAAAATGATGTTTTTATGCAAATATTAAATTGCATTGTCTCATTTCAAGTAGATATAAACTCTATTGCAAATAATGCAGCAAATTTCATTATGGGGTAATATTTGTCTTAAGAAATTCCCTTAATTTTCTACGAGTTCCAAGGTACACGCCAATTTGTAATTTTCAAACTTTTTCGCTTTTCTAAAAAAATTGTAATTTGTAATGCATAAGAATTATTAAAGTTTTTATTATTTGCAATCTATAACAACACCAACACTAATATTTCTGCATTTAAAGATTTTTCGCATCTATTTTAATCTTAGAGATATTGGTACAGAATTTTCAAAAGTACCAAGGTACACGACTTTCCCCTAATCTTCAGCAAAAGTTTTTCTAACACTTAATCGATTCCAAATGAAAAAATGCTTACTAAAATCACTAAGCTTTTTGCTGATTATTAGTAGACTGAAAAAATAGTCAAAAAACTTGTAGCGAAATTTTACTTTAATTAATTTTTTTGCTGAAAATTTAAATATAGAAATACTACACCTTTTCCAATTGTATTTCAGAAATTATCATTTTGAATTTCAGTTTTATCAATTGTATTTCAGAAATTATCAATTGTATTTCAGAAATTATCAATTGTATTTCAGAAACTACCAATTTTATTTCAGAAACTACCAATTGTATTTCAGAAATTATCAATTGTATTTCAGAAATCGTCAATTGTATTTCAGAAATTATCAATTGTATTTCAGAAATCGTAAATTGTATTTCAGAAATTATCAAATGTATTTAAGAAATTATCAATTGTATTTCAGAAATTATCAATTGTATTTCAGAAATTATCAAATGTATTTCAGAAATTAGCTATTAAATACAATCAATAAATTCTGAAATACATTTGATTATTTCTGAAATACAATTGATAATTTCTGAAATACAATTGATAATTTCTGAAATACAATTAATAATTTCTGAAATACAATTGATAATTTCTGAAATACATTTGATAATTTCTGAAATACAATTTAGGATTTCTGAAATACAATTGATAATTTTTGAAATACAATTGACGATTTCTGAAATACAATTGATAATTTCTGAAATACAATTGGTAGTTTCTGAAATACAATTGATAATTTCTGAAATACAATTGATAATTTCTGAAATACAATTGATAATTTCTGAAATACAATTGATAAAACTAAAATTCAATTGATAATTTCTGAAATACAATTGATAAATCTGAAAAACAATTGATAAGTTCTGAAATACAATTGATAAAACTGTAAATCAATTGATAATTTTTGAAATACAATTGATAAATCTGAAATACAATTGATAACTTCTGAAATACAATTGGAAAAGGTGTAGTTGTCAGCAGAAAAATTGCTGACAACTATAGGGTGTTTTTTTAAGCCCGATAGAACTTGAAATTGTAAAAAATAACACAAAAAATTAAATTGTAATCAAAATTTTTTTTTTATTGGAAAGATCAATACGTGACATTAACATTTGAAAATGATTTCGGGCATATGGGCACCGCGGCTGTTCTTGACGAAGCGCATTCTGGACGTCCAATTTTGGGCCACTTTTTCGAGCACTGCTGGCCGTATGTCACGAATAACACGAACAATGCTGTCCTCCAAGGCATCAATTGTTGCTGGTTTATCAGCATAAACCAGTGACTTCACGTAGCCCCACAGGAAATAATCGAGAGGTGTCAAATCGCACGACCTTGGAGGCCAATTGACAAGTCCATTTCTCGAAATCAACTTATCGCCAAATTTTGATTTCAATAAGTCGATGGTTGCGTTCGCCGTATGGCACGTAGCGCCATCCTGTTGAAACCACATCTCCTCCGGATCAATGTCATCCATATTTTCAAACAAAAAATCATTGATCATGGTGCGGTAACGATCTCCATTGACCGTAACGCGAGCTCCGGCCTTATTTTTGAAGAAATAAGGTCCGATGATGCCACCAGCGTGAAAACCGCACCAAACGGTGCATTTTTCTGGATGTAATGGAGTCTGTAGGGTCTCTTGTGGATTGGTCTCACTCCATATGCGGCAATTTTGTTTTTAACAAACCCGTTAAGCCAAAAATGCGCCTCATCGCTGAACACAATTTTGCGTCTTTAAGTTGCGCGAATCGACGACTGATTTTCAAAGTAAATTTGGATAATTTCGTAGCGTTGTTCAAGCGTGAGTCTATTCATGATGATTTGTCAGAGTATACTGAAACAAATAAAAAAAAATGTTTCATCAAAATTTAATTTTTTGTGTTACTTTTTACAATTTAAAGTTCTATCTAGCTTAAAAAAACACCCTTTAGTACACTTGATATACAAGGCGTTTTACTAATTTTTCTACTAACTTATTTTTTTGAGTGTATAGAGTATAAAGACCCTCTATCGGTGAGAAAACTTTTGTTCTAAAATATGGCTTCAAACAGGAACATACTCAAACCAATACTAATGTACTCATAAAAACCAAATATTTACATCAAACATCATTATTTGCAATCTTTATATGACTCAAACCAGGGATGATAAAGTTAGTACTATAGTACTTTTTGTGGTACTATTGGAACCTCAAAAGTACTATGACTCATTTAGTACTATTTACACATTTTCCAATTTTTAAATTTTTTGCGCTTTTTTAATTTTCATAGATATTTATTGTGTTTATAAAGAACACATCTAATATCGGAGTTTTAAATAAAAAATACTTATGTTGAAAATATTTAAAATATTAGATATTACTATTGAAAACTCAAGTTAAACACTTTAAAAATGTTCTTTCGCATTTTTAATTAAAATACGTATACAAAAAGATATTGAAAATTAGGAGAATTAAGAAATTTAGAAATTTTTGTGTTTTTTGAAACTAGCAAAATGTTTTTCCCCATCAAATCTCATAAAGAATTCACTCACTCGATATTTATTCTGAATGATTAAATACCTAAACCCTATTTCGAATGAATTCTTATTCCACCTAATTCAATAAATTCATTTGATTTGATTTTTAGTAAATTTGTTCATTCGAAAATATTTTTATGACATTCACAAGGTAGAATAGACCTGTAAATACCTTTAAAATAATATTCGCTTTAAAACGTAGTTGAATACCGTTTTCAGGGACTTTAAATTCTGAACCCTACACTCACAGAAATAAAGCTGTAAAAATCGCAGAAAAGTGGACTTACAAAAGAGACTGCTGAGATTATCAGATTTTTTTGCTAAATACTAGTAAGATAAGAACATCAAAAATAAGACTGGTAAATTTACAAAATTTTAGTTATATCTAAGTTGCTTTTAGTTCATTGAAAATACCAAATTATACTGTAAAATCTGCAGAAAATATTAATATTAGTAGACTAAGAATACAATAGCAAAAATAAACTGTTATTATATCTACAAAATTTTTGTTATTTTTAATTTAATTTTGTTGCTGAACTCAACGGAAATGGTTGCTAAAAATAACAAACTGCTGATTTCACAAGACTAGATTTTCATTCTTATTAAAAACGTTTAAAAAAAAGCTTTCGAGATATTAAATATTTTGTGATTTTTTAGTCTACTAATTATTATTTATTTCTGATTTTGGCAATTTAAGTCGTTATTTTCTGTTAACTAAAATTTATTCAAATATAACTAAAATTTTGTATATGTATTTAATAGTTTTGTTTTTGCTGTTCTTATCTTACTTACAAAAGTCATCTGATTGCATTTTTTTATGCAAGGTAATTTTTAATTAATTTGAAGTAGTTTTAACTAAAATTTTTACGTTTTTCTATTGCCGTATGAGTTAGATATAACAGAACTCTTTATTTTTTATGAGTTTTTATTTGTTAATTTATAATGATAAAAAAATTAAATGAAAAAAATTTTTGGTACTATAGAGGTCGAAAAAGTAATATTTTTTAAGCCGGTTGGTACTATTTTAAAAATCCCATTTATCATCCCTGACTCAAACATCAATTGTAATCAGGGTTGGAAAAAAGCTCGAACGAGTCATCCAAAATAACACTGCATGGCACTCAAAACATTAATGCAGATCTGACCATCGCTTCTATATATTTCGGAGATGCTGATTACAATGGCGTACTTTATTTTTCGATCAATGGTACAGATTGTCCATTCAGTTTTTATATAAAACATTTTTCAAATTCAATTAATAGGCCTATTTTTTAATCACTGGATTTATTTTTGGATTTATTTTATTTTGTTAAAAAATTAATGCTTTGTTTTTTAATTTGAAAAATTTATAATTTTTATTAAATCCTTATACTTATTCGCTAATATAATGTGCAGGAAAATCATTAAATTTTGTAAAAATGTGAACACAGGAATTGAAATAAGCTAAATCCAAAATGGATTTAAAAAATAAATAAATCCGTTTTGGATTTAGCTTAATTTTATTCCAGAAATTCCATCTTCGCAAAATTTAATTTTTTTCTTTCACATTATATAAGGGAATAAGTGTTATATCTGGATAAAAATATAAAATTTTAAAAATTTAAAAACAAAATGTGGATTTTTTAACAAAATAAAATAAATCCAAAAATAAATCCAGTGATTAAAAAAACGCCAAATATGAATTTTTTTATGTTAAAATGTAAGCACAGGACCTGTGGCCACTCAGGTGGAAATTATGTGTGGTAACAAAAAAGAAGCACTGGCAAAGCGCAAGTAGACCGCGATCTTACAAAAAGAAGTACTGGCATAGCACTAAATTTGGACGCCTTCCCAACGCTTTAAAAGGGTGAATTCCCAGCACATGTTTTCCTATAACATTATTTTGTTTTTGAAAAAGAAACTCCAAAAGAGTGAATATTTAAATAATTTTTGACTCCACAATACAATAACTCCAAAAATCGTCTATTTTTAGAGTAATTTAAAATCCTTAAGTGATGAGGGCTCATAATTTGGTGGCAGGGAAAACGCTTGATTTTTATGTTTCTATCTCAATACTTTGCAAAGCATTAAATAGATCGGTGTTATCATTTGGGTGTCAGGAAAGCACTTTAATTTTTTTTATTTGAGCGTTGGCAAAGCATTTGATTTTTATGTTTATGGGTGTTATCATTTGCTCGTTGGGAAAGCGCTGTTAACAAGCACTCATACCACCCACTTCGGTGCTTTGCCAGTGCTGGCCCCTTTGTAATTTTCTACCTGGGCATATTTACGATATAAATGCGATGTGCTAATCTTGATATTTAAACCACTACATAGCGTTTTATATAGGTTTTTATGGTTTTTTTTTTATTTCAGCGACTTCAGTCGCTGAATGGACAATCGACCTCAATAAATGTAATGCCTTAGTAAGGAAGCAATTAAAAGGAAAATATTTCAATAAAAAAAATGTATTCATCTATAGCGGTCTATACGTTAAAATCGCGATTTTTCAAAAATTTTGTATGGCGCATAGCTTTCCAAGGTGATCCCAGATTTCAACTTTTAGTATAGTATGTGGGCCTTTCTAGAAAATGTTCTTGCAAAAATTCAAACCAAATACTTTCCATTTGCAAAAGTTATCGGTATAAATACATTCATTTATAAATATTAGTATCTTACTAAACAAATTACAACACTAATGTTAACAAAAACTAAACAATTATATTAGCTGTATTTTCGACTTAACTATATCCGTTAACTTTTAAAAAAGCACAAAGTGCATAAAAACGTTTTTTAGACAAAAACTAACATATTACTTTTCGTATGCACGTTAACTTACAACGTGGATAATTATCAACGTTGAAAAATCAACGTTTATACATTTTCACACCTAGCGTAACTTCTTCGCGTTACTACCTAAAAAGTTTTGCTGACGTACGTCCAAATATACTGGAAATATCATAAATACTCACTATTTAAAAAAATTTGATACTTCAATCAGTTTAACGTAGATTTGCTATTAATACTTAACGTTGATAGGTATGAACGAAAATACAGCTTATGTTAACTTTTAAAAAAGCACAAAGTGCATAAAAACGTTTTTTAGACAAAAACTAACATATTACTTTTCGTATGCACGTTAACTTACAACGTGGATAATTATCAACGTTGAAAAATCAACGTTTATACATTTTCACACCTAGCGTAACTTCTTCGCGTTACTACCTAAAAAGTTTTGCTGACGTACGTCCAAATATACTGGAAATATCATAAATACTCACTATTTAAAAAAATTTGATACTTCAATCAGTTTAACGTAGATTTGCTATTAATACTTAACGTTGATAGGTATGAACGAAAATACAGCTATTGTATATTTTAGGGCTTCAATTTATTTATTTTATAAAAAAGGTGGCAATAATAAAGTAAAAGTGAAATAATTAAGTTTAAGTCGTAATTTAAATATGTTATTCCGCAAAAAATAAGCGACTGAAGTCGCTGAAATAGCAAAAAACCATAAAAATCTATATAAAACGCTAAGTAGTAGTTTAAATATCAAAATGTGCTTACATTTTAACACAAAAAAATCATATTAATTGAATTTTAAAAATTTTTTATATAAAAAACTGAATGGACAACCGCCAAACTTTAAAGACATTTAGCGAAAAATATGTACCATTGATCGAAAAATAATCAGCATGTCCGAAATATATAAAATAATATCAGAGCTCTATTTTTAAAAGTCAAGATTTTGTAATTCAGTGTAATTTAGTTATTATAAAAATCAAGATTGGAACCCTACCCAGCAAAAAACCTGCTTCGCTGGATGCAGCTTTGTAAGGGAATAAATAAAATTAATACTTGAAATGTTGTGTATGTATATTGCTTTATTTGAACAAAGATCATCATTAAAAAATATAAAATTTCCGAGGTACGACTACTTTTGTTGGCATTTAACTTGATAATGTCTAATAAAATTAGTTATCGGTTTAACTAAACCCAAAAAATTCGACCAAAATAATATTTTTTATATTATATATTATATTATTAAATTTTAAATCGAATTTTTTAATTTTAAATATTTTTTATTTAAATTATTTTTAAAACAGTCAATGTTTTTAATTGAAATAAAGCTATCAAAATTTTAATATACTAGCTAAAATTTCTGTAAAAGAATAAAAAATATCCCGGGAAATCCCGCACTAAATTCCCGGTATTGCAAAAATTTTTGTAAATTTTTTTTCCCGATTTTTGTTTTTTTTTTGCAACCAATCACCAAACTTTATTGTATGAAATGGGTATTATCCCAGCAAAATCTCAGTAATGGGTGCTCATTACTAATATCTAAATAATAAGCAGTAGAATTAGGGTCTACTGCTTATAATTCGGTGTCAAAACTCATTATTTTTGTTGGACAAGGTCGTTTTTGTAAATACCCAGGTTGAAATTATGTGTGGTAACAAAAAAGAAGCACTGGCATAGCGCAAGTAGACCGCGGTCTTACAAAAAGAAATACTGGCAAAGCACTAAATTTGGACGCCTTCCCAACGCTTTAAAAGGGTGAATTCCCAGCACTTGTTTTCCTATAAAATTATTTTGTTTTTGAAAAAGAAACTCCAAGAGTGAATATTTAAATAATTTTTGACTTCACAATACAAGAATCGTCTATTTTTAGAGTAATTTAAAATTCTTCAGTGATGAGGGCTCATAATTTGGTGGCAGGGAATACACTTGATTTTTATGTTTCTTGGTGCTATCTCGATACTTTGCAAAGCCTTAAATAGATCGGTGTTAGCATTTGGGTGTCAGGAAAGCACTTTAATTTTTTTATTTGAGCGTTGGCAAAGCATTTAATTTTTATGTTTATGGGTGCTTTCCCAGGACTTGGTAAAGCATTGACACCACCGTGGAACGGTGTTATCATTTGGGCGTTGGGAAAGCGCTGTTAACAAGCACTCATACCACCCATTTCGGTGCTTTACCAGTGCTGGCCCCTTTGTAATTTTCTACCTGGGTAGTTGTCCATAGTCGCTGCATGAAAAAATGCACAAAATTTGTTTGTTTTTCCATATTGTCATTTGTTTTAAGTGGGCGTAGCTTTTAACGAAAAATTAGCGATATCAACCTTTTATCAAATTACATAGTAAAATTTAGGCAGCACTGATCGGTTCTGTACAAACTGTATATTTTTGGAAATCCTATAAAATTTCCTTAAGTCTTGCATTATTTTTATTAACAATTTTTTTTTTTTTGCAAACTAACCACCAATTTTTGGTATATGATATGGGCAGAGTTTAATATCTATCATATATCAGTTTTTTTATTTCTAGCGGCTATGGAAAAAATATCCAAAGCTTGGATATTAAACAACACGCTAGATAAAAATAGCTGTCTGTATACGATATATACGAAAGTGATATTTCTGTTGTGTTGTATATTTTTAGCCATTGATAAATATCTAGCAAATATCACTTCATTAATTTCTAGCAGCTATCGTAAAAATATCCAACGCTTGGATATTAAACAATATGCTAGATAAAAATAGCTGTCTGTGTACGATATATACGAAAATGATATTTCTGTTGTGTTGGATATTTTTAGCAGCTTTCTTGCTTGTGTGTACAACAAACGATATTTATTTTATGTAAATATCTAAAAATATCTTGCATTGCCAGATATATCTGTTTAAAAATATCTTGCATTGCCAGATATATCTGTTTAAAAATATCTTGCATTGCCAGATATATCTGTTTAAAAATATCTTGCATTGCCAGATATATCTGTTTAAAAATATCTTGCATTGCCAGATATATCTATCTAAAAATATCTTGTTGATTTTGCTGCTATTAGCAGTGAAAATATTCTTGCATTGTTAGATATATCTATCTTGTGAGTATTGGTTTTTGGTGGTTGGATATTTATTTTATACAAATATCTAAAAATATCTTGTTGATTTTGCTGCTATTAGCTACGAAAATATTCTTGCATATCTAGCTGGTGCGTATTGTTTTTCGGTGGTTGGATTTTTTTTAGGCATTTGTATAAAAGTATTAATTTTTTGTCTAAATAATGCTGCTATTGAAATGAATTTTAAGTGTGCGTGAATATATCAATAAAAAAACAAGAGGACTTTAATAATTATTATTAGAAATTAGATTTCCATTTAAAAATTTATAATTTATAGAAATAATAAAAAAATAATTTTTTGGTAAATTTTATTTAAAATTAGTACGACTAAAGTTTAGGAGAGTTGTGAAAAATCACTTTTTTTAACTTTGAAGCGCAATTTTTGAACATAAGAGCAAATTAAGTTTTTGCTAAGTTCAGAGTCAGTATGTTTCTACACTAAGAGAATTATGTTGTTAAAATTAACTGCAATTTCATTTAATTTTAAATGCCATTACAGTTCCCAGTAAAATAGCCTACAAATATGATCGCTGCGCCTAAGAAAATAACTTTTTGTTAACAAAAACTATTTCTGGTGCACCTTAAGTAGGGCTATATTTTGTCTCTTGGGTAAGTTTTAGGCAAGTAATTCTTTTATAAATAGAAAGCTTGGAGTTTTGTTTTTATATGTGTAAAAAAATTATTTTTAAAAAGTTTCGCGAAAGGCTCAATAAAGGTGTTTCTTTGTTCTGCTCCTTTAAAATTTTACCTGTTTTCTTAGGTTTAGCGACGATATAGTCTATTTGTTGTTATCTTATAATATGTGTGTTATCTTATATGTATGCACAGCGCATAGTTCGGGGACATAGCCAAAAAAGTGCCCAAACTATGCGGTATATTAGTCAAAAATGTCTTCAAACTATTCGCAAGACCTAGGAAGAATTTGGGGACAGTCCCCAAACTAACCAAATGTCTCCGGACCGGAGAAAACTGTTCCCGTAGCATGCGCTGTGCTATTGAAAATTTTGCTGTTATTATGGGAAATTTAACTCTTTTGAGCCCAGCGGTATTTTTTTTGCTAATTTTAGCAACACATGTCTGCTGATCTGTAGTACAACAAAATTAGTAGAAAAAATTAGTAGTCGCTATTAAATTTTAGCAAAATTGTTGTAAACTGCAATTCAAAATCGATTTCCTAAAATCAGTTAAAAAACTTACTAATTATCAATAATTTTAGTACAATGAAAGTGGTATAAATAATTAGGTGCAGCTACTAAATTTCAGTAAATTGTTGTAAACTGTAATTTAAAATCAATCTGTTGAAATTAGCAAAAAAGTGTACTAAAAAATAAACAAACTCTAAAATCTAAAACAAAATTAATAAAAAAAAATACTTTTTTTCTTTCGATTGTAACAAGCGTATAATTACTTCAACGTACTTGAAATTTGGAGTCAAAATTGCAAACGGTTACCCAGTTATTACGTTTTTATGCGTTATTTCCAGACTAAGAATATATCAATAGTAACAAATATAAACTAAACAAGAATTGTAAAAAACAACGAATTCTTGTAAATAAAAAACCGACTAAAAAAGATGTTATATAATCATATATCACCATATATAAACCAATATATACGTCCATATCTAATTTGATCCGAATATTGGAATATATAATTATATCAAGCGAGATAAGCATGTTATCTCACCTGATACAATTTGATCCGAAAAATGGGTCTATCTAACTGCATCAAATTATATATAAATACATATAATTTGATGAAGATTTTCAAAGAAAATTTTAGTAAATATTATTGAGATCACTTATTTCATTCATATTAAATCTAATGCTTAATGTTTAGAACAATTTTTGCTAATAAACTTGGAAATAGGTGACAAAATAAAACACTACAAAAATTTGTCGGAACAACTTTTTCTAGGTTAGAGTTTTTATCTTTCTTATAAAATAACTGAATTAACTAATTAGAAATTTTTAAATCAGTTCGAGGCCAATTTCCTTATTATGAATTAATATAATAAGTACTTTTTTTCAAAAACTGCTATTTTTCTTCAGCAGGATACTCTCCTGACAAATACTTCACAGAGTTTTTGCTTTCAAAAAACCTCTACACTTTCGGGGATTACGCCACCACTTTCTAAAGAAAACTGATGAAGGGGACCTGGAAAATCCCCGAAACGATCCTCTTTTCATTCCTGAAAGTGTAGAGGTTTTTTGAAAGCAAAAACTCTGTGAAGTATTTGTCAGGAGAGTATCCTGATGAAGAGAAAAAAAACAGTTTTTGAAAAAAGTACTTACTATGGTAATTCATAATAAGGAAATAGTCCTCGAATTGAATTAATAAATTTCTAATTAATGAATTAAAAAGGTCGAAAAAAACAAATTCTATTTTTTAAAATAAAAATTAAAAACCAACATGATAAAAAATTAACTTTCACAATTAATTTTTTTTTACGGAAAAATAAATGAACTTAAACCATATTTATTTCAACATATGTTTGTCTAATTTTTAAATTTAAAAGTAAAAATAATTATTTCGACCTTTAATTCCACAATAAAAAAAAAATCCTTTATTTATTTCTTTAAAATAATTTTGAGTTTAATAAAGGGTATTTCGCTAACTATTTGGAAAATATATGTTAAATTCAATTATAAACATTTATTTATATGTCAAAGTGCAAAATTCAAAACCAGATCCACAATTTCTGAGTTTTTTTTTTTTTTAATTTTTATAGTGCAATTAAACTTTATAAAATTTTGTATAATTATATATCATGTCAGATAAATTTATACATAAAATTATTACAATTTTATATTAACTTTGTTATATATTTTGATATAAGATTGTTTAGAGAAGCTTATACGCCATTATATATAATTATGTATAAACTATATTTGCAGATCTCTTAATATATGCCTGGAGACCAAATCGCATATGATTATATATAACGTCATATCAAACACATTTATAAAACCAAAGTGTTAATATAAATGTATATGGTCATATAAAGCCACACATATAAACATTTATAATTATATCAAATCATATAAGATTATATGAAAACTTTTTTAGTCGGGTAGTATATTTTTCTGCTAAATTTAGCACTCGGTTTTGAAAAATTAGTAAAGTGTTTTGATGAAATCAGCAGAGAAAATTCGTAAAAATATACTTAATTTGTAATAAGAGAATAGCAAAAATGATTACTAAAAAAAGTTGTACTAAAAATCAGTATAAAAATAGTAAAGTGCGATTGAAAACTATTTACAAATTTGTTTACTAACTTTTTTATCTCAGTATACACTATAATCATATATTTTTATATATGCTTCAATTAGTGTATAGGGTATATTAGGGTGGACCTACCTTATATGGACGGGAAAAAATGGCGACCTGTGACCCGTCCCCCCCTAGAAATGTGCCTTTGTTTTTAAAAATATACCATGCAGAAAATTAAGGTGATCGGATAACGGGAACACGTGCCGCATCGGCTCTGAAATTTGAAATACGATTTATAAGGTTTTCTTTCAAAATACTGGCTCTGTAGTAACCATATTTTTGGAAAAGGTAAATAGAATCATAATCTAGACTGAATTATCTTTCTTGTAATATATAAAAAGCCAAAATCGATTGGAAAATGTTTTAGTAATTGCAATTTCCTCAGACCATTGTAGGGTTAAAATGAGATAAATTATGATAATCGTAAAAAATAAAATATTTCTTTAAAAAATTTGTACAGTTTACAACAATTTACTGAAATTTAGTAGCTGCACCTAATTATTTATACCACTTTCATTGTACTAAAATTATTGATAATTAGTAAGTTTTTTAACTGATTTTAGGAAATCGATTTTGAATTGCAGTTTACAACAATTTTGCTAAAATTTAATAGCGACTACTAATTTTTTCTACTAATTTTGTTGTACTACAGATCAGCAGACATGTGTTGCTAAAATTAGCAAAAAAAATACCGCTGGGCTCAAAAGAGTTAAATTTCCCATAATAACAGCAAAATTTTCAATAGCACAGCGCATGCTACGGGAACAGTTTTCTCCGGTCCGGAGACATTTGGTTAGTTTGGGGACTGTCCTCAAATTCTTCCTAGGTCTTGCGAATAGTTTGAAGACATTTTTGACTAATATACCGCATAGTTTGGGCACTTTTTTGGCTATGTCCCCGAACTATGCGCTGTGCATACATATAAGATAACACACATATTATAAGATAACAACAAATAGACTATATCGTCGCTAAACCTAAGAAAACAGGTAAAATTTTAAAGGAGCAGAACAAAGAAACACCTTTATTGAGCCTTTCGCGAAACTTTTTAAAAATAATTTTTTTACACATATAAAAACAAAACTCCAAGCTTTCTATTTATAAAAGAATTACTTGCCTAAAACTTACCCAAGAGACAAAATATAGCCCTACTTAAGGTGCACCAGAAATAGTTTTTGTTAACAAAAAGTTATTTTCTTAGGCGCAGCGATCATATTTGTAGGCTATTTTACTGGGAACTGTAATGGCATTTAAAATTAAATGAAATTGCAGTTAATTTTAACAACATAATTCTCTTAGTGTAGAAACATACTGACTCTGAACTTAGCAAAAACTTAATTTGCTCTTATGTTCAAAAATTGCGCTTCAAAGTTAAAAAAAGTGATTTTTCACAACTCTCCTAAACTTTAGTCGTACTAATTTTAAATAAAATTTACCAAAAAATTATTTTTTTATTATTTCTATAAATTATAAATTTTTAAATGGAAATCTAATTTCTAATAATAATTATTAAAGTCCTCTTGTTTTTTTATTGATATATTCACGCACACTTAAAATTCATTTCAATAGCAGCATTATTTAGACAAAAAATTAATACTTTTATACAAATGCCTAAAAAAAATCCAACCACCGAAAAACAATACGCACCAGCTAGATATGCAAGAATATTTTCGTAGCTAATAGCAGCAAAATCAACAAGATATTTTTAGATATTTGTATAAAATAAATATCCAACCACCAAAAACCAATACTCACAAGATAGATATATCTAACAATGCAAGAATATTTTCACTGCTAATAGCAGCAAAATCAACAAGATATTTTTAGATAGATATATCTGGCAATGCAAGATATTTTTAAACAGATATATCTGGCAATGCAAGATATTTTTAAACAGATATATCTGGCAATGCAAGATATTTTTAAACAGATATATCTGGCAATGCAAGATATTTTTAAACAGATATATCTGGCAATGCATGATATTTTTAAACAGATATATCTAGTAATGCAAGATATTTTTAAACAGATATATCTAGCAATGCAAGATATTTTTAGATATTTACATAAAATAAATATCGTTTGTTGTACACACAAGCAAGAAAGCTGCTAAAAATATCCAACACAACAGAAATATCATTGTCGTATATATCGTACACAGACAGCTATTTTTATCTAGCATATTGTTTAATATCCAAGCGTTGGATATTTTTCGATAGCCGCTATAAATCAAAAAATTTATATATGCTAGATATTTATTTCTGTTGATATTAGCTAGCATGTTGTTAAATATCACAACGTGTTTACTATTTTTAGATATCTTTCATGAAAATTATCAAATATTGGATATTTTTGGATGCTGTCAGCAGTTTTTTTAAACCCTGGATATGGGTATTATAGTACTTGGATTATAGTTTTCAAAAAACCGAACGAGCGAGCCTTTTCCATCCCTGATTAACAAGTCTTTTTTTGTTCCTCTTTGAAGGAACATAATATTTTGTTCCACAGCAAGTATTGAGCGATTTGCAGGGCCATTGTTAATATGTAAAACAGAAAATCAATTGTATCCCTTTTATAATATTTAATTATGAAAATTAAAAAAAAAAATAATCTGATTTATTGGTTATTCATAGTAATTTGATTAGTTGCAATTTAATTCCTTTTCAGTGATATCAAAATATATTGTTTGTTTGACCTTGTTATATCAAAGCGGATTATTTGAATTTTATGATTCAAATATTTTTTTTAATAAGAATTTCCTTTCCAATTTGTTTAATTTGCCAAATATGTTACGAATATATCCCAATCAAAATTTGCCAGAAGTGCAAAAAATCAAGCACTGGCATACCACGGGGAAAACTTGAAGTTAAAAATAAATTACTGGCAGAATACTCATTTGAAAAGTTTTGCCAGCGTTTGCAAAAAACCTTTTCCCAGTATTTGTTTTAAAGAAATTGTAATGGTTTATTAACCACAATACTGATAAAGAATTGGAGGGGTACACTAACGCTTGCAAAAAATGTCATCATTCATTTATATAGCACATATAAATTTTTTAATATTATTTTGGAAAATCTGTAGTAGGTGGTCTAGAAATATACTTATAGATCACGTATTTTGGTTTTGCCAACATTATATCAGTATTGGTGATTCTGTGTCCTTAGTGCATTTCCAAAACTTTTTGGGAAGGAACTTTTTGTACCACCTGTTTAAGTGCCTTGCAAAGGCTTTCCGTTTCTGTTTTTCTAACTGGGATATCTCATATTTAAATGTAAATACAACTTTATTTTATATATTTTTGCAGTTATCATATATATACTATTAGGTATATGCATTAATTTCTGTCGTATTTAGGAAGTGTTTAAATCAGGCAAGGAAAAATTCTGAATTTTATTTAAAAATCCATAAATATTTGAAATTTTATTTTTGTTTAAAGTAAAATTCTCAAAAATGAATCAATTTTAAATTTGGAAAATAATAATCTCAAAATTTAGAGAATTTTATTTTTAACAAGTGTTTGAATAATTCTTTGAATAATTTATTTGAACAATTCAAAATGAAAAAATAAAAACCCAAATACCTACAATAAAAAATATTAAATACACAAAACTTGAAATTAAACCAGCAATTTCACCTTTTTTTCAAATGTCTTCGGTGTTTGCGAATTTTATTAATAAATTAATATTTTTATATGGCGTCTTATATGCAAAATTAGCAATTTGTCAAAAATAACTCATTGAATAACTTTTTGATGGATTAAGTGAATAAGAAATAAAGTACAATAAAAACTAAATATACAAACTGTATCACTAAATCCGCTATTTCGCGTTCTTTAGTTTTTATGGTGTTCGCAAATTTGATCGAAAAATTAATACCTTATATTCAAAACGCTCAATTGTGGAAAATTGTATATGGTACAAAAATTTACATTCCGCAAACGAATATAAATATTAATGCAAAAATTTTCCTTTTTGCAAAATATTTTTTTTGCGAATTATTTTTGCAAACTAACTACTAAACTTTTTTTATAAGAAATGGGTATTATGGTTCCTAGATTATGAATTTAAAATAACCGCACTTAAAAAATTACAAAATAATAGCGGAACGCGAAAAAAGTCTTTATGGTACAAAATATTTGCTAAAAGGCTTATTCAGCGATTTACATTCTGCAAACGAATATATTGATACAAACATTTTCCTTTTTGCAAATTTTTTTGCAAATTAATCACCAAACTTTTTTATTTTAAATTCAGTAAAAACAATGAAAAATTTGGTCATATTTAAGGCACTGTCATTTTAAGTCTGGCGACCATTTGTATAAAAAAATAATGCAAGACTTAAGGAGATTTTATAGGAATTCCAAGTTTTTTCAGAATTGATCAGTACTCGCAAAATTTTACTATGTAATTTGATAGAAGGTCGATATCGCTTATTTTTCATTAAAAGCCACGCCTACTTAAAACAAGTAACAAAATAAAAAAAAGACGTCACGTTAAAATTCTACATAATTTTCTGAACTATGGCCTCGCATTTTTGGGCGAATCTATCCACTATTTTGATCTTTAAAAATAAAGGCAACGAGAATAAAATTAGAAAAAAACTTAAATGGCTCTATTTTATTGCACATCACTGTATAAGAATTTCTATATTAAAAAGCGAAAAACGTTTGATTTTTTCTATAGCCGTGCCTTTGTTGACAAAGTTTTTAATTTTCATATAAACCTACGACTACTTTTTTAATTATTAAGATAATATGTTATTGGTAACTACTTATTTTTTAACCACTTATAAGTATATGAGTACGGCGTATGATTTAACAACTTGAAAGCACTTATTTCTTAACTGCTGATCAGCACACGAATAACTACTTATTTTGATACCTACTTATTTCATATATTTTTGTAATGCAGCGGGTAAGTGGGTGCACAAATTTTGTGCGGTTTTTTCATGCAGCGAAAATGGTGGTCCGATTGCAATGAAATTTAGAACAGACATAGCTCGAACTTAACTTCAAGATTTGGATCTCACAGATCCTCCTGGGACGGCATTATAACCCCCCAAAATAGGGTACATTTTCAATAAAAAATTTCGGGCGCTCGTCATTTTTCCATTTCTTAACAAATTTTCATTAAACTAACATATTTGTAATCTACTGGTGCAGGCCTATAAAAAATATGGGTATTTGTGTGGGTTATCTTTTATAGTACCCGAGACATTTCCATTTGAAAATGTAAAATTCCAAATTTGGTCCGACTCATGTCCAGTTTTTCTCGAATAGAGGGACCAAATCAAGCCAAATTTTTCTTTTTTAATATAATTTATTTAACAAAATGATTTTTCGAATAAATAATGCAATAAACTGTTCCAATCAAATACTGCATTCGTTTAAATAAAAATTTAAAGAAACAGACAAATTTTGAAATTTTTTCCCCAAAAAGCACCAACACTCTTTTACTTCCAGATGAATATTTTCTTTGCAAACATGTCAAGAGAGCAGATCTTTGAAGAATTAATTCTTTTTTGAATGAATTCACTACCAATCGAATTCAATTTTCTCTAGAATTGAACGATTTCCTTTTCTTAAGTACTTAATTCTCTGAATTCGTTCAACTGAACGCGTTCATCAAACAATAAATTCAAAGAATATATAGTTCTTTTTATTAAATAAAATGAATTAATTCACAGGTGAAAGCATTCAATTTTACAAAACGAACGGAAAAAAAAGTGAATTAATTCCTTACTGAATTAATTCACCACTGAATTCGATTAATTTCCTTTTTGTTCAGTGAATTAAAAAAAAATAAAATTACGTTCAGTGAATTAAAAAGAATAAAATTACGTTCAGTGATTTAAAAAAAAATTAAATGACGTTCAGTGAATTAAAAAAGAAAAAAATACGTTCAATGAATTGAAAAACAAAAATTACGTTCGCTGAATTCAAAGCCTGTTTTCTGCCGTTCAGTAGAAAACAACATTGCATTGTAAAAACGTGTAAATGAAATGCGTCATAGTCAAGCGAATTTTACTGGGAAAATTTCTTTTTACGCTGTAAAATTTCTTAGTTGCAAATTTTATTTGTAAATAAATGTTTTCTTCTACTGAACGGCAGAAAACAGGCTTTGAGTTCAATGAACGTATTTTTTATTTTTTTAATTCAGTGAACGTATTTTTTTTTTAATTCACTGAATGTAATTTTATTTTTTTTAATTCACTGAACGTAATTTTATTTTTTTTTTAATTCACGGAACGAAAATGAAATTGAACGAATTCAGTGGTGAATTAATTGAGTAAGGAATTAATTCACTTTTTTCCGTTCGACTTATAAAATTGAACGCGTTCACCAGTCAATTAATTCATTTGATTTAATAAAAAGAACTATAGCAATTGAATTAATTCGTAACAAAATAAATCGAACGAAAATTAATATGAATTAATTCCATTAAATATATTTTGCTTTGTGAATTAAGTCATCGAATTTTTAATTCAGAATTGAAAAATTGAATTAAGGAATTAATTCTTCAAAGCTCTGCAAGAGAGCATACTATTCTGAAATGTCTTTTCATGAAGAAGAGGTCTGCGTTAAAAAAGTCCTTGATTTGTATATAACTTTTCCCACAGCCGCTTCTAAATTTGCCACAGTTTAACCCACTGTTCCAAAATTTGCACGCCTCCAATTAGGTAGCGGATGCGGTTGTTGATATATACAAAATTTTTTAGAGGAGTCCCTTCCAATTCCTTCTTCAAACGTAGACGTTGTAGCAAAAAATGTAAAAATCCAATTTTTGGAAATTTTAATTTTATTTTTGGGAATTGTGGGATTTCTTATTGCAAATCCAATTTATATTTAGGTACAAAAAATCGTTTGATTACGTCCATTAATAAATATTTTAATGAAAAGTAAATATTTACATTTTAACAAAACCCGCAATTTTTACCTTCCTATTAGAATTTCCGAATTTTTAGTTCTACAAATAGTACCAAATGGCATTGTTTTTTAAAAATGTCATAATCTACAGGTAATTTCCTTTCCAACGATACCAAACACTTACGTGGTATCTTTATAACTCCTTGACAAAAAATCCTTAGAATTTAAAGAAATAAGAAAAACTCACGTTCACTTACGCTCACGAGAGAAAAGATTTCTATGACGCAGATTCACTTACGTACGTTTTCTTTATACTCACACTCACTCATGCTTACGTGAGTAAATTCAGATTTTACTAACAATCACTTGTGATCACGCGTGATTCATTTGAATTAGTGACATTCACGAAGAAAATATCTTCCCGGATATAACAAAATGCAAAAATTAATGTAAATTACACTGTGAGACAAATGGTAGGGGTCAGTGATCGGGAAGGGTTCAAACTACCGGGGAATGTTATATCGGTAAAAAAGAAGTTATACGTGTCCCGGCGTTTCGCTGGGTCACCCCTAGGAATCGAGATATATCGATTTGACCTTTGGTGGTCTTTTTTTTGACCTAACTCGAGAACCACTAGTCCGATTTTGCTCAAACAATTTTTAAAAAATTAAAAATTACAATTCCTTTAATGTGTTTATATAACGTTTTTCTATATACTCAACAGTTTTGCCGGTAAAAATAAATGTATGAAGAAAAAAATATTTTTTGCCTAAAATATAAAAAAAAGTAATAAACAAAACGTTATTGATTTTTATGGTAGGGGTAACAAACATTTATTTTTACCGGCAAAACTGTTGAGTATATAGAAAAATGTTATATGAACAGATTAAAGGAATTGTAATTTTTAATCAAAATCGGACTAGTGGTTCTCGAGTTATGTCAAAAAAAAGATATATCTCGATTCCTAGGGGTGACCCAGCGAAACGCCGGGACACGTATAACTTGTTTTTGACCGATATAACATTTCCCGTTGGTTTCATCCCATCCCGATTTTGACTGTCGCATAGTGTTATGAATGTTAACCTAAAATTTGCTATGAAAATGTAATTTTGCATTTGTTTTGTGTTTTAAAAATCCAGATATGTAAAATCGGCAAACAAACAAGAGAAATATTTTTTAAAAAGCCAAAAAAAACAATAATGTGTGAAATTCGACTCACGCACACTCCCTCACGCGAAAATTTGACCCACGCACATTCACTCACGGAAAAATGTTTTCCGCTCACACTCACTCATGTTGTAAATCAAGATCTCACTCACACTCACGTGTGACTCATGCAAAATTCTGCTCACGTGCCCATCTCTAGTTTCTTCTAAGTTCAGATCCAATAATTACTATCAAGAGTAAAAATTACAATATAAGAACAAAAAATTCACCATTTACAGCAGATCATACTAGATTTATTAATTTTTCCAAACAGAGCAAGTGAAGAAGATGTTAATGATAATGATAACACTGTGCGACAAATGGTAGGGGTCAGTGATCGGGAAGGGTTCAAACTACCGGGGAAAGTTATGTCGGTAAAAAAGAAGTTGTATGTGTCCCGGCGTTTCGCTGGGTCACCCCTAGGAATCGAGATATATCGATTTGACCTTTGGTGGTCTTTTTTTAACATAACTCGAGAACCACTAGTCCGATTTTGCTCAAACAATTTTAAAAAAATTAAAAATTACATTTCCTTTAATCTGTTCATATAACGTTTTTCTATATACTCAACAGTTTTGCCGGTAAAAATAAATGTATGAAGAAAAAAATATTTTTTGCCTAAAATATTAAAAAAAAGTAATAAACAAAAGGTTATTGATTTTTATGGTAGCGGTAACAAACATTTATATTTACCGGCAAAACTGTTGAGTATATAGAAAAACGTTATATGAACAGATTAAAGGAATTGTAATTTTTAATTTTTTTAAAATTGTTTGAGCAAAATCGGACTAGTGGTTCTCGAGTTATGTCAAAAAAAGATATATCTCGATTCCTAGAGTTGACCCAGCGACCCGCCGGGACACGTATAACTTGTTTTTGACCGATATAACATTTCCCGTTGGTTTCATCCCATCCCGATTTTGACTGTCGCATAGTGTAATTATAAAGATGATAATTATAAAGATACAAATTATGAACGTGATTGCTAAAAATTTAAGTCTAAAACTGCGTTTTTTGTGACTCTTTGAACATTATTTCAGAAATTTCGTAAAATATAAAAATATCTAAACTTCCATCCGATTACTCGAAAACATATCTTTGTTTAATTTTTATTTTTAAATTTAAAACTAACCGCCATTGACAATAAACAAATAACCTAAAGTTACCACAAACTGACAGCTAAAAATTTCAAATTTGTATGGATTTTGACATTTGTAACCCTAAGTTAGCTCAAACTTTAGGTTATTTTGTTTATTGTTAATGTCCCTAGAATAAATAAATTTTTCATCGATTACTCAAAAATTTTTATTACTACTGCAAAATTTGGGTTAATAAAATAAACGGGCAGACATTTTATTATTTAAATAATTAATAAATACCTACACCTAATATTTTAACAAAAGAAAAAAAAAACGAATTTAAAAAAAAATATTTGTATGTGTGTTTTAGTTATTGCTTCAAAAATTGCTCTGGAATTTTTTTTCCTGTTCACTTATGCAATATTTATTAACTAACAGAATGAATAACCAATCGACCTACCAAACGACCACCAAACAATAACAACCACTATAGCATAACCAAAGCCAATACAAAGTTAGCCAAACAACTATTACTAGCCAGTTAATAAATGGACTGGAATTGAATTGCATGTTTTGAAGAAAATCAACAGTAGAATTGTGCAGTGGTAACTATAAAGCAATAGAAGTAGAATACGCGGTAGGGGGTGCTACAATAAATATTATGTGCAATAAACCGTCTCATACTGCATATGAATAATAAAATCATGATACCACATCGGACTAGCTCAAACGAGCTTATATATTTTGGGAATCAATGTTAATTTTTGTTGTCAAAATCACCATTATAACGTGGGGCTGCCTACTATGCATCACTTCCCAAATATTTTTTGAAAATCAACAGTTTTTCTGAATGTTTAGGTCACACTTGGGATTTTTTTATTGGCACTGATATTTAATCACCATTAGTTGACTAATGCTAATCCCTAAGAAATGCCATTATCATTTAATGCTACTGAAATTTTCTGGCATTCGAATTTTTCCCACCAATGTTAATGAAATGACACTAATGCCTTAAAAACTGTAAGTTGGGCAACAAATGCATTTGTTTACCAAGAGCAGAGGATATTAAAATTAAATTGCTTTATATTGGCTGTTTAATAAAAATCTCTTCTGAACCTGGCCTAATGCTAGTAAAAATATAAGTAGTGGGTACCCTCCTACCCACCAAAAATGACGTTCGAAAATCGATTTTTTCAAATTTCTGAGCCCCGTTTTACCCCTTAAACATTCGAGAAGCCAAAAATCCTTTGGTTTGTTTTCTTCTCGTCATAAAACGAAGCCATATGCCAAATTTGAATTATCTATCTTCATTAGTTTAGGAGAAACACCAAAACCTCCTTTTCACGGAGATTATGATATATGCAAAAAATTAGACTTCATTAACAAATATCGCGACCATATTGCCATGTTGAACTGCTTATACATATAAAAATTTTTATTTGAAGTCCAAGATCCTAACAAACTTATTTGTAAAAAGTGTAACGGTTTTTTGCACTATTAAATTTTATATATTCTTTTAAAGATGTGTACACTGTAGTGTACAAGGGTAGTGAAAGAGTTAAAACCACTACTCGATATTTTCAGAGTTGCATTTTGGACCGAAAAAAATATAAAAATGTGACACCGCTAAAATATTTACTACAAAAATATGACACCTCTAAAATATTTATCACAAAACTACAACTCTGCTGAAAGAAAAAATCAAAAGTAAAATATTTTAAAGTATATGTTAAAAAACTATGAAAAATATAATAATTGTGTTTGTTTACATGCTATTTTTACTAGCTTTACCATTTTTATTAGTTTTACTCAAAAAATGCGTTCGAGTATAAAAAATATAGTAAAAACTAGTAAAAATTTCAGTTTAGTTTTTATGTTTTTTTTAATTCAAAAAATCTCGGTTTGGCCCGAGATATAGTAGAAGTAGTCAATCTGCCTATGATTAAAATCTCAAAAATAAAAAATTTTTAGTTCGAAAAAAAACTTTAATTATTTCTAGTGTAATTTTCGGTTTAAATAAAACTAAATATAACTATCTCCATATTTGTAACTAAAAATTAATAACATATACATATATGTATATGTAGATTCTACATTTGTTAAAAAATATCTGTTGTTTATTTATTTTAACCATTGGCTTTATATTTTTGCAAACTTTTTACTCTTATTTGTTTAATAGAAAAAGCATTGTGAAATGAAAACTTGTTCCAAGTAAAAAGAGTTTAAGCTAACACCCACTTTGTAACAGCCACCTTTAGAAAATTATGCATAAAACAACTGTCCCCACCCATTAAAATCCGTTCACCTACAATTATATTAAGTTGAATATAGTTCAAGTCTGCATACATCATTTTAAATTATTTAATCTACAATTTTACAATCTAAATTATTTAATTTTATTTGATTTGTTATTTCTGGTTGTTTTTAATTAAATAGATACTCACAAATTTACTAATTTAGTAAATAGACAATTTTAAATTGCACAATTTAAAATCAAATTAAATTAACGTTGCGGTTAATTTTAAGCTGAGGTATACATGTAAAATTAGGTATGTTTTTTAGCATTTTATATAAATATTCGATAAATTTGAAGTATTTATAAAATTCCTAAGTATGTATCAGAGACTATTAATTATAGAGATAGGAAATCTAAACTGCTGTAATTTAGTATTACCTGAGCAACTATTTAGTATCGATTTAGTATGAGCCTATATTTAAAAACTCAAAAACTGCTGAAAACTCCTCAAAATAAGGAAAAACAAGCTCGGAATATATTCAAACAATAAAATTTGAGATACCAGTTGTTTATTTTGCTCAGAGACTATTAATTATAGAGATAGGAAATCTAAACTTACACTACTCACCGGTAGGGGGCGCTGAAATTTAGTATCACCTGAGCAACTATTTAGTATCACTTTAGTATAAGCTGAGCCTATATTTAAAAACTCAAAAATAGCTGAAAACTGTGCAAACTAAGAAAAAATCAAGAGCAAAATATGTTCAAATAATAAAATTTGAGAATTCCTTTTTTCTTATTTGCTTTTTTGTTTGTTATTATTTCAATTTAAATAAAAAAAGAAAATTTTAAATTTTTTGAACAAAGTACCATCTAGTGATAACGATGTCGCTATAACTTTTGTTTTTGGTAATGCCATTCCCCTGGATCCTAATAGTTGCTCAGGTAAAATTTCAGCTCCCTCTACCGGTGAGTAGTGTAAGTTTTGATTTCCTATCTCTATAATTAATAGTCTCTGATTTTAGCATTCCTAATTTGATAAAATATCAAAAATAACAAAAGCTAATAAACAAACAAAATCAGAAGAGAAGGGAACACAAGATAATTGCTGTACAATGTACAAAAACAGCTCTTTTACGAAGGCGGGTAAGTACACTAATAGAAAGTCTGTAAAAAAGTACTTCTAAAAACTAGCTAAAACTCACTTGTAGAAAAAACTGCTGAAATTAGCAAATTATTTTTGCTATACTTATGTATATTAGTAAGATAGGAACAGCAAAAATAAAACTGTTGGATATACATAATTTGAGTTAAATTTTAATTAACAGAAAATAGCTACTTAACCTGCTAAAATAAGCAGAAAAGTTTGCTAAATAATTAATAAGCTAAAAAATCAGAAAAAATTTAAATTTCCAAAGTTTTTGTTTTGATTTTTTTTAAATGCAAATAAAAATACGGGCTTCTAAAATCAATAGTTTAATATTTTTTTAGCAAATATTTCTGCTGATTATGGCAGGATAGACTGCTATTTACATTCAACTAAATTTGACTTAAAAATAGTAAAAAATTTTTAGATATAACAGTTTGTTTTTGCTATTTTTAGTCTACTAATATAAAGCAAAATTTTCTCCAGATTCTACAGTATAATTTGTTATTTTCAATTAACTAAAATTTCACTCAAATATAACTAGAATTCTGTAAATTTCACATTTTTATTTTTGTCGTTCTTATTTTACTAGTGTTTATCAAAAACACCTGCTTATTTCAGCAGTTTTTTCTACAAACTCATTTCTAACTAATTTTTAGTCGATTTTTCTGCTATTTTTACAGATTTATTTCTATGAGTGTAGGGATAGTCGTATTCTTGAAGGCACATGTACACGAGAGAAAAACCTGCTAGATATACAACAATAAAACACCTCTAAATAGCTCTATAATGAATGATTTAACCCTCTAATGCTCTTTCTTCTGATTACAATAATATTTAAACCATATATTTGGCGTTGAAAATCTACTATGGAAAAAATATTAAAATTTTAATTTATCGCTTTATTTAGGTGATATAGCACAACAAAGGTTGAAGACGTATCTTGATACCCAGTGGTCAAATAATTTCGGTTTTTGCTGTAAATAACACTATCAATAAAATAAAATTACGTACCGAAAATTGTTGATCAATTGTTGTTATATCAAAAGTTATGGCGATTTTTGCTTTTTGAAAATTACGAAATTTTGCGAATTTGGCACTAAATATCAATAAATTCTTACGAAATTAGTATACAATCTGTGTTTAATTTTAAGAAAATATGTTGGTTAGTTTTTGAGTTAGAGAGATATTTCTAAATTGTATCCTGGCGTTATCCTGTGAGTCCTGGAGAAAAATTCTTAACTGATTTTACAATTAGAGACTTTAAGCTAGCTTTGTTATTATCGGTAATGTACGCCAGATCGTAAATGTATTTTTGGCAATTTTTCAAATATTTGTTTCTGTTTTAAAAAGTTAATTTTTTCCAATTTTCTAAATTTTCACTTTACATGCTTCTCCCTTGAAAACAGTTCCTTATACAAAAACAGTTGAAAGGCAAAAAAGTAGATAGTTAAGTTTTCTATGGATATAATACAACTTGTTTAATAAAATGTTGTTATTTAGCCAAAAACTATTTAAAATCTGAAGACCGCCTTTAGGCGGCCTTGTGCATTAGAGGGTTAAGCTATTTAGGGTTGCTTTTTGCCTATATCTAGCAATTTTCTCTCGTGTGTAGGTACATGTGCCTTTACAACTAGTTATACATATATATAGATTAGAGTGGTCCAAAAAAACATGAAAGTTGTAATTCGCGATCTCCACTTGCCCCTATTTCTAATGTCTAAAAACTCTCTGTGCCAAGTTTTAGCTAAATCTGCTTTTATTCAGCGGTAGCAAAAAAAGTTATGTTTTAAGAATTAGTAATTTGTCTCTTGAGTAGTTTGTACAAAAAGTAGGGTTGACTTTAAATTGAATTATTTCTTAACATGTACGCTATAACAAGTAAATTTTAAGTAGTTCGCGGTTATTTTTTAAATTGTGCAAAAAAAATGCATATTTTAGTTAAAATTTCCAAATTTTCCGAAAAGATGTAAGTAAAAATCCAACTTGCTTATACCTTATATGCGCAAATTTCTCAAATCTGATCTTTATTTTAACAAAGATTACGAATCTGCAATCGAAATTTAAACAAAATAAGTGGTTTATAAATTATTCGCGGTTTTTGAAAATTTAAAAAAACTCAAGTTTTTTGAGGTATTTTCCTAACTACCTGTAAACGGTGTCATCGAAAAATCCAATTCGTTATACTTTTTCAATTTACTTACCAAGGACTTTCTTTATATTTGACACTGATTTTAATTTTAAACAGGATAACAGATATCCAGATATAACAGATATTTTTAATATTTCGCTAGTATTTAGCTGGCAATA
This sequence comes from Leucophora obtusa, assembly GCA_949987735.1. Classification (NCBI taxonomy): domain Eukaryota; kingdom Metazoa; phylum Arthropoda; class Insecta; order Diptera; family Anthomyiidae; genus Leucophora; species Leucophora obtusa. The sequence goes on along the minus strand of OX465295.1, from coordinate 202,967,493 downwards.
ATTTTACTGCTACCAAAAATCCTATTTCACATAAAAGTACATTCCATAGATATATATTAATGCAAAAAAGTTTTCATAGTGGTAAATATAAGAAAACTTCCTGATCAAAGTTGAACAGTTTTTGTATAAAATTTTCAAATTTCGCGATATCCGCAACTCTGATTCCAATTTTGATTTCATATTCGTAATGTACACCTAAAAATATATTAGATTTTATATGTCCCTATCATAATAATTATATTTAATTTTTTTTAATTTTTTCCTTTATTTTTAATTAATTAAAAATAATAGAACAAGTACAACCTAAAACTTCAATTGCGATCTGCAACTTTTAGACAAAACTTTTTTGGAGTTTTGTTTTTATCAGACCATATCTATTTTTATTGTTGCATATTTGTAGGGTTGTGGAGCGCGATAAATCCAACTCTTTTTTTTTTTGGACGAGTCTAATATAGATATAAAATTCGAAAAAACGAACATATATAAATCTTATTACAAACCCTGGTGCGAGGTTTTTTTTCGTTCCTGATAAAATTGTGTAAATTTAAACAAATCGCATTAAAAGATATATTTTTTTTAATAAATATTTTTATTTTAACATGAATAAAGAGAAACTGAAGTGGAAACACTAAATATTAGAGCGACTCACCTTATATGGACAGAAAAAAGTAAAAAAAGTGCCCCCTTCAAAATAAACCTTGGTTTATTTTATGATGATTCCCAAAATATTTCGGGTCTATGAATGCGATCTCACGAGCTGGACCATTTTTAAAAAAGATATTTTTTTTAGTTTTTGTAATAAATTTGCATCTAAGCTGAAAACAACATACTCAATATGGGTATCATATGAAAGGTATCATTTAGGGGCGCGTTCAGCGGTATATATAACATGTTCAAGCATATCCTGACATGTCCTATTTTCAAAGATAATCTATAAAAAAAATAATTTTTTATTCTTTTGAACAGAGATATTTGTGCTTGAAATGTCAAACTTACATATCATAATCTATAGACGATTTAAGTGAACACGTGTTTAAGATTTTTTTGAAATTCAATGTGTTTTATCAGAAATTCAATGTGGTGGAAACAATATGTTCTAAATAGGCAATATAGATACCAAAACTTTTCTTTTGACAAATAAATCATCGCTGAGTGGATATAGTTTGGAATTTTGCAAATTTCGTACATTTTGCACGATACTCTGGACCAAATTTTGTTAAAATTTTTGAGTTACTGCAATTTGCATTTGAATTCAGTATGTAGTTGATGTAAGATAAAAATGCAACTTAACAGAAAAAAATCCATCTCGCGTTTTTTTGACGGATTAACTTTTTTCGCGAAAATTTTTTTTTTATAAATTTTTAATAATAAATTAAATTGAGTTTCTAGTAAATCTAAGGATAAAAATGCAACTTAATAGAAAAAACCCAACACGCGCTTTTTTTCGCGGAATTTCTTTTTTTTTTTCGCGAAAAAAGGGGTTATAAAATTTTATTTAGGGTCAGCCTATATTTAGACTTTTCTTAAAAAAATTACAGACACGCTTATTTTGATAAAATATTTTATTTAATAATAAGCATACAAAAAATTTCATACATTTTTTTATTGAAATGGGGTAGCTCTAAATTTTTGTCAAAATTTGGTCCAGAGCACCGCAAAAAATGTATTAATTTTGAAAAATTCCAAACTATATCCACTCAGCGATGAATTGCTTGTCAAAAGAAAAGTTTTGATATCCATATTGCCCTATTTAGAACATATTGTTTCCACCATATTGAATTTCTGATAAAACGCGGAAAATCGCGAATTTCAAAAAAATCTGATAAACGTGTTCAATTAAATCGTCTATAGATTATGATATGTACGTTTAATATTTGTGATGACTCATCCAATATTTGGCCCTACCTCTCGGGAGATGGCGCTACCTTTCTAATCCGGCTCATGGAAATTGGGATGGAATTCTTGTCTCCTTTAAGGTAGCTGACGAGTCAGAAACCATAAAGTTAAGGTAGCTAAAATATGTTACGATTACTTCTAAAGAAAAAAAAAACTGACGAAAGGAAAAATTAGAGAAATAAAAGAGTTTCTTTATTCTAACAATTATTCGCAATATCGTAATAATGACCTAAGTTAATTAAGTGTATTAGGCTTATAGTATTTTGTATATGTATGGGTGTTGTTATGTGGATTTAAAGTGTGGGTTGTATTTTATGTCGGGGGTGTCTGTAGGGTGATATATATTTAAGGATTTCGAATTTCACAAACAATCCAACAAATATTAGTGACCGTAACGAAATTTTGAAATTAAGGTTCAACTTCTGGATAGGTAAACATAACAAAAAAATAGATGTGGTTTGCAAACCACCATAGGAAGCTCTTCGCCTATCTACTTCACCTCTATTATAGGTTACAAATCCTTAGGTTATATCGTTCCTCACTTTGAGTTTCAAATGACTTACAGGAACTGGAAACCAAAGAAGCGTAACATATATAATACCGACCCATATGAGTTTCAAAACCAATTTCTTTCCTTTTAATTCACGCTAAAATCTTTAACGAAATCGAATGCCGCGCTTACCACAAGAACCACTATTAAAAGATTATTTCCTCTTCACCGCGTATTCAAAATATTAAATTATTTTGAATAATTATTTTGATATGAAATTATCAATAAAAATTTCCCATCTGTGTTTCCAAATTTCCAAATTAAAAATGTTATGAAAATTTGTGACAAGAAATAAAAATTAAACTTTCATCGATTTCAATTCCTATTGTAAAAACAATTTTCCTAAAGTAGATTACAATCAATAAAATTCGTATAGGCGCACGTCCTCACATATTTCAATCACAAACATCTCTGTACAAAAGAGTCAAAAATTTGTTTTTTTTTATAGCATATCCTTGAAAATAGGACATGTCAGGATATGCTTGAACATGTTATATATACCGCTGGACGCGCCTCTAAAAAACCTTTCATATGATACCTCTTGAGTATGTTGCCTTCAGCTAAGATGCAAATTTCTTACAAAAACTAAAAATGGTCCAGCTAGTGAGATTTCATTGCTAGACCCGAAATATTTTGGGATAAAACAAACCAAGGTTTATATTGAGGGGGTCACTTTTTTTACTTTTTTTCGTGAGTCGGTCTACTAAATATATCCCGTTAAAATCTCACAATAATACCGTCAACTTAAGACACACATAGGCTAAAAAGCCCGTACACTCAGATAAAAAAGTTTGTAAAAAAATTTCTAAACAGTTTCCAATTGCACTATACTATTTTTATACTGATTATTAGTACAATTTTTATTTCTAGAAATCATTTTTGTAATTCTTTTATTACAAATTACTGATTTTTTTTACTAATTTTCGCTGCTGATTTCAGCAAAACATTTTACTAATTTTTCAAAAAGAAAGAAAAAAAAAATTTTTTTTTTTAGATTTTACAGTTTTTTTATTTTTTAGTACAATTTTTTGCTAATTTCAGCAGATTGATTTTAAATTACAGTTTACAACAATTTACTGAAATTTAGTAGCTGCAACTAATTATTTATACTAATTTCATTGTACTAAAATTACGATATTTAGTAAGTTTTTTAACTGATTTTAACAAATCGATTTTGAACTTCATTTTACATAAATTTTACTAATATTTAGTAGCGGCTACTAATTTTTTCTACTAATTTTATTGTACTACAGATCAGCAGACATGTGTTGCTAAAATTAGCAAAAAATACCGCTGGGCTCAAAACATTTAAATTACCCGTAATAACAGCAAAATTTGCGGTAGCCATTACAGACTTTTTTGGTTGAGTGTAGGATAACCAATAAAACAAAATTTTTTTTTGCAAAATTCGACTTTATTCATCAACATAGTCTCCTTCGAGAGCGATACAATCACTCCAATGCCTTTCTAATATATCGATAACTTTTTTATAGAATGATTTATCTTTAGCCTCAAAATAGGCGTCTGTTTCGGCAACCACCTCTTTATTCGCACCATATCTCTTTCCAGCGAGCATTTTATTTCAAGTCTGAAAACAGGTAAAAATCGTTAGGAGCCAAATCTGGTGAAAGTGCAATTCGTCGAACCAATTGAAAGTGTATTCGTGCAACTTGGCCATGTTAGCAAACGACTTGTAACACGGCGTTTTGTCTGGGTGAAAGAGTAATTGTTTCTTCTTCATATGGGGCCGTTTTTTTGCGATTTCCTCCTTGAAACGCACAGTTGGTCCATGTAACAATAACTATTGATGGTCTGGCTTTTCCAAGGTAATCAATGTACAAAATTCCAACCGCGTCTCAAAATACTGATGCCATAACTTTACCAGCTGACTGTTGCGACTTTCGCTTCTTCGGGCGAGGTTTGCCAGTAGCTGTCTACTGACCTGACTGCCGATTCGACTCTGAAGTGAAGTGGAATATCTAATTTTGGTCCATTGTTACATACCGACGCAAAAAGTCCTTTTATGTCACCGAAACAGCTCTCACAATCATCGACGCATTGTTGTTTTCGGTGCACTGTGAGCAAACGCGGCACCCATTTCGAAAACAGCTTTCTCATGGACAGATGTTAATGCAAAATAAAGCCGACACGTTCCTTCGATACACTCACAATATATTTTCCATAACCGATTGAGGTTTATTTAAAAAGTAATAGGTACAGTTTGTTTTCAATTGAAGAATCAATTAAAATACATTGAAACATATTTTTTAACTTTTTATATTCGTCAATAAAAAACAAAAAAAAAAAATATGTATCATCTGTAGGAGTTGCTATTTTCAGTCAAATATTCTATTTTTAGATTTCTATTTTTAGAGAAAATAATTTAAATAATTTCGTTGTTTTCTGTTTTAAAACAAAAAACTCAAATATTTTCGGTTTTCTTTTTTGTTAAAATAGTTTGTCGTAATTTTGTATATAATTATTTCAATTCAAATTACAAGCGGCCCTATGCTCCTTGCAGGAGTAAAAGGAACAAATATATAAATTACAAGAATTCTTTACTCATAAACACAAACATAGCCAATAAAAATACCCAATAAACATTTAACATTACACACAGAAAACAGATTCGTAGTTCCAACCGAATTTTTCGCCAACCGAATTTTTGTAGTTCCAGGTACAATCACTTTTATTTATTTTTAATACCATTGGAACTACCGAAATTTATTTACAATTTTTGAATTTTTGTTGTGTTAATAGATTACTTTAATGTTTGCGGACTATAAATTATATAAATAGAAAAACACGTTCCACAAAATTTATTTAAAAATTAAATTTTTTTTGTCGCTAACTGGGATCGAACCCCCGACCCTCCGCTTGTCAGCCCATTGCTTTCCCTCTAAGCTAAGCTCTATTTAAATTTTTTTAGTCAAATTACAAATTTGAATTTCTTCAGGTTTGAATATTTTGTCTACAAATAAAATTATATCAACAACAGAAAATCAGTTGTGTCTTTTAATTTGAATAAAAAAAAAATTAAAAAAAAATTATATCGCGAACTGGGATTGAACCGGCGACCTTCCGTTTGTCAGCCATTGCTTTTCCTCTAGGCTAAACTCGACATAAATTTTTTTTGTCAAATTTCAAATTTGAATTTCTTCAGGTTGAAAATTTTAATATTTTGTTTTTGAATAAAATTATATTCACAACAGAAAAGCAATTGTGTCATTTAATTTGAATCAATAAAAGAATTATTTAAAAAAAAAAAAGTAATGCCTTGGTTGAGGTTTGAACTCAAATCTGTACCTCCTGCGCCACAGATACTTACGTTTAGTTGTTGTCTAACTTAGAATTTAAACACGCATATGTATGAAACGAAAAAATATGATAGATTCCAAAATTTTGTTATGATAAATAAAATTTCTGTTCCTTGTCTCATATTATTACAATTACCAAAATAATGGAAGTTAATGGTTAAAGCTACTAAAGTTAAAAAAAAAATTTAAATTGATTGGAAAAACTAATAATTTGGATAGAGCGATCGATTTTATTGAAACACAACTGATACTAAATTGTTGCTGCCGATATTTTATTCAAATGACTAAATTTTCGATAAATTGGTGGTTGTTGGTATTGAAGGTAATGTGGAAGTTAGTAATTTTTCAATATTGGTTAGAAAAGCCAATAATTTTAATAATGTGACAGTGTTTTGGTTCATCATATATATTTTTTGTTCACAAATAAATATAACTTTCCTGATGATGAATTTTATATAACTGCAATTAAAATTATTGAATGATGAAAATATTTCGTTGGTTCCGATAGAATTCCAACCAATTTATTTTCTGTGTGTAACTAAATGGAATTCGATTTTATAACAATAATTTTTTAAAATATTAGCCTTAGAGAATACTGTTGAGAAATTGTAGTTCTCGAACTGAGAACTATAGGATTCTCAATAAAAACGACTTGTTGATATCAAGCTTTTTCTGTAAATATTTTTCGATTATTAGACTCGATATTAATACATAATTTAACTTTATAATATTGTTGATAATGATTTGAGAATTTTATCTTTCTCAAACTTGAAAACAGAAAATTTAAATCGAGGAATATTGTTGATAGAAAATATTATATTAAACACTTTGATAATGATTCAATATCAATAATAAATTTCAAAGCATATTTTTAACTAGAATTACATTTGAGTTTAGACTTGAGATTAATACACAAATTTGAAATTTTTAAAATATAATTCTAATATAGTTTTTTAATATTTCACAAATGTTTCACAAAGAAAATTCAAAGGCTATATTTGTTTCATAGGTAATGACTTGAAGTAAACGTTTGATATCAAATAGAGAATTTAAAATTTCTTTAAGGCTTGAATCGATGTTTATTGGGTATGAACGTGCGTGTTGTGTGTGAGTGTTTTGAAAATCGAAACAAAAAAAAAACTTTCAAATATGAAAAAACAAACCACAAAATCTTTTTTTTACGTTTTGTCAGTTAAAAATTGATGATTGTTTTAATAGACTTTCCAATTATTTTTATTTCTTTTATGGATTGTTTAAACAATGTTTGAAAACAAATAGCAAAATGGTTTGAATATAATGCAAAATCAGTAGTCCTTTTTTTAATTGTGTTTTCAATTAATTTAGTATGTATTTTAGGTTGTTTTTAACGATAAAATATTGTGAGTGTACCTTATTTGTTTTATCAGTGTGCATTTCTTATACTAATTTTTGGTCAGTTTTAAGCTATCTTGCTTAGTTTTCGAGATACCGGTCATTTTTTAAAATTGCCAGTATATCGAAAAATGTTAAACCTCTATAGAGAAAAAAATCTATAGAGTGTCCACATACTTCAATAATACAAATAGGCCAGGTCCGGGAGAGATCACGAGGATTCATTTCTATGAAAGAATTACAGGGTTACACAATTCCAAACACATTAAATAAAATTTTTGTTCATTCTACAGCAAATTTTTTTAAAAATGACCTTGTAGAAAATAGTGCTTAAATTAGCAATTGCTCTTGCTAAATATTAGTTAGATAAGTGCAGCAAAAATAATACTTCTGTAATTTAACAGAACTCTTTATAATTTTTGTTGGCTAAGATAAATTTTGTTGAAATTTACAACATTTTGTTTAAAAATTAGCAAACCTACAAATCATAAAAATAATAAAATATAATTTTATTTTTTTAGTTTTCAATATTTTGTTCATAAATTAGTAAACCTACAAATAATTTTTATGCAATTTCTGAAATTGTGTTAATAACTTAGTAGTTCTGTTAATTTTCCACACAAAATGTTGTTAGTTTCAACAAAATTTATTTTAAGTTAAAAATTAAAAATAGTTCGATTAAATTACATATTTATTATTTTGAGTATAGAAAATAACAATTTGCCCTGATAAAATCTGCAAAAAATTTGCGGAATAATTAAAATTTATATTTGTAAGTTTTTTTCATTTTTTTTAATGCTTAATCCGAAATAAGCAGTCTATTATTTTATAACAAATATTTCTGCAGAAAAGACTTTTCGTTCCATTCAACTAGATTTCACTTGTATACAACTAAAATTTTGTAGATACGAATAAAAGTGTTTTGCTACTACAACTAATCTATTCAGCAAATACTAATATTCATAACATTTTTTTGCAGATTTTAACCGATTTTTTATTTAACTAAAAGGTAAATCAAACATAACTAAAATTTTGTAAAATTTTTGCTGTTCTTATCTGACTAGTATTTAGTCACACGCATAAAATTTCGTAGTTACGTAGTGAAGGAAATATGTGGTTGAATTAAAATATATTTCAAATGACTATAATAATCACTAACAACTACGGGTTAAGTCAAAACAACTGTTTTTAGATCACCCTGTAGATAATATTTAAATTTATTTTTAATTGACGAATTTAACATTCGAAAATATGTATGTCAAAAGCATTTCGAAAAGAAAATATAATTTATTTAAAATTGTTTAATAAAACAATTCTTAAAAGACACGTACGTAATATTGGAAATATTTTATTCATTTGAACGGTAAGTTTGAAATGTTCGATTGATACGTATTTTACAAGAAAATGTTTCTTTTTCTCACATCCACCAAGGAAAATTTTATTACAAAAATGAAGTTAACCTAATCTTAAATGTATGACCGAAGCTTAAAAGCATTAAAGAAAATGTATGAAAAAAGCAGAGGAATATCTAAATTTTGGAATATTTTTTGAAGTCGCAGTACAGTGTCCCAGCAAAATATTGGTAATGATACCTCATTGCTGTCTGCATTACCAATAATGATATATCATTATCTTTTGCATTATTTTGTAATGTAAAATAATGACTTCCTAATAACGGCCTATTGTAGTCGTTGCTTTTAAATATAAAATAATGACTTACTCGCAATAGTTTAAATAAGTACTTTTTACAAAGTTAAATTTTATACATTTATATTTATTACATGTAAATATGTTTTGTGTTAAATTTTTATGACGAGTTCTAAAATTACACACTAGCAAAAATTCTAATTTCTCTGAATGTATTTCCTGAAGCTAATAATATTTGTTTAACTCCTTATTTTTAAGAATCAAGTAAGCAGTCGGATATCCACTTATAATTCAACTTTTTGTAAGCGTGTTTGTAACCACTTATTATTCAGAATCTCATAACTACTTACTTCTCATTTTTTCGTAAGCGAGCGGGTAAGCGTGACTACTTATAAAAACGACCACGCCAAACAAAAATAATGAGTTTAGACGCCAAAAAATAAGTTGTGCGGAGCTACGACTTTCTATTATATAACCACTTATTTGGTAATGAAAGATTTTGCTGGGGTATAATATGTTTTTTCCTTTTTTATTAATGATATTAGAAATATTACAAATTCGCATTGTAATTGTTAATAAAAGTATAAAATTGAGATGTTTAAAACCACATTCGCAATGATGGAGTACTCCATTCTGCAGAATGGAGAGTACTAAATAGATTTCATGATATAAAAAAATGTGTAAGCGCGAAAAATAAAGCAACAAAATCCACTCTGCAGATTGGAATACTTCAGCATTGTGAATCCGGCTTAAGTTGTCTTTATTTAAATAAATAACAGAAAATAAGATATATGTATATAGTTTCCAGTGATCATTTAGACATGGTTAATTTTTACTACAACCAAAACCTCGAGATCGTCGTTGCTAGCAACTTTTTACATAGTTGAATTTTACATTTAAATTAAACCTGGTTATTTCATAACCACTATGACATAGTGAGGGTTATTTCATCTATGACATAGTTGAAATAATAGTGAACAGCAACTATGTATTTTTTAGGGTGCAGAAAAAAATCTGCTGAGTTTAGCAGCTTTTCTAAAATGTAATTTTTAACAAATTTTTTTAGCTTTTTCTGTTATTTTTATAGATTTTATTTCTATGAGTAAACATTTTATTTCTTAGTTTTATAAAATAAAAATAACATTTTCATTTCGTAAGTCTTGGAAAAAGACAAATAACTTTTTCGTCAATAATTAACATCTCCTAACTTAAACTAAATCTGACACAACTTCTTCAACAACTCTTCAATAGAATGTTTACTTTCTACCCGTATAATCCAAACTATATGAACCACTCCATATATCAAGACTCTTAACAGCAGGATGAAAATGACTTGGAGAACTGCTTGGATTATAGGGATTATATTGTGGTTGTGGTGTCTGGGGTTGGTAGTAATTAGGTTGATACTGTGGTTGAGGTTGCGGAGCTGGGGCATTAAAATACTGAGGCTGCTGAGCTGGTGCGGGAGCTTGTGGTCTATAGGTAGGCGCGTTATAAGCTGGTGCGGAATTATAAGCTGGTGCGGAGTTATATGCTGGAGCGTTATTATAAGCAGGAGCTGGATTATAAGCGGGTTGTGGTCCAGGTTGTTGGAAATTATTTAAACTAAATTTACTTGCTGTTATAGGACGATTATATTTTTGATCTTTATAATATTCCGCAGGATCTTCACGATACTGGCCATCATCTAGTTGATTAGGTCCCAAGGGATAAGCTTTACTACTGGTTAGAGTAGGTGGTGGTACATTTATATCACTACCTGTATATGAGAAATTGAATAATGTTTATAAATTTCTTTAATATACAAAATGTTCAATTTAATTACCTGCCGGTTCAAATCCTCTTTTACTGGCACCATATTCTATTTCTCTTACTGTTCCTTGGTCATCAACATAACCATATTTTCCATAAACTTCACCATTCGGATATTTTGTTTCAATTTTAAAACTTTTATCGGCGGCTTCATAGCCATATGTATATGACCCATCTGAATTTTGTCTATCGATTTGTTTTAAAATTGGCACTGGTGTCGTGTACTGTTGATTTTGTGCATTTATTACAACTACACTGTGTAATGATATCACTAGACAGGAGACTATGAACTGTAATGAGATAGAGTTAAGATCTCATATTAAAAAAAAGATTATTTTTTGGCATTTGAAATTTATTTATTTTTTTAGATTTTATTTTATTATTATTTTTTATGATGAATGAGGGGTATGTATAGTTGATCATTTATTTGGTAAATGAATGTTTTCTAGTTCGATTTTAGATCATAAATTAATATCACTTTCTGTTTTAAATTATTTTTCAAATTAAAGAAAGATGATACAGTTTTCACAAGTAATTTACAAAGAATAAAATATTTTCTTTTGAAGGCCAGCAGGACGGAATACGTATTTTCGGCTTTCACTGCAAAGCCATCATCAGTGTCATTTGCCTTGACGGGTTAAACTTTGATAATCGTCTACTTATGTGAAAGTTGAAAGCAAATCGTATATGTGAACAACTCAACTTATACTAACATCAACGAAATCTAACAATGCTGTTTTCATCCTTTGTTATTATTACTCTTTTTTTATTTGAACCTTAATTCTTAAAGTATCTCAGCTGGTTCTATTCAACTCTGTGTAAGATAAACACAAATTTTTGTATTACAACGAAACGTTAATTTTAAATGTATGTTATTTAATTTATATTTTTATTATATTATATTAATAAAAGATCAACTATACATACTCCTCATTCATCTTAAAGACACATTATACGGTGCAAAATATTTAGTTAAATTTTTGACCTTTTTCTTTCCAAATTGGCTTTGATATTCAAAATCGGTCTTCGTCTTATATTTAAATTTTTTTTTCAAAAAAAAAAAACCTAAAAAATTTTGATTTTGACCGACTATATTTATAAAAGTTATAGATATTGATTGCTTAAACTTGTAAAGTGTTTTCTTTCCGAAGCTATAGTTACTAAATTATAAATTTTTTATTGAAAAAATTGGCTGAAAAATTGAAAAAGTTTAAATGGCAATTTGTGCAAAACCTATAGTCAATTTGACAAACTGCCCTACGGGGAAAGGGACTGGTCCCAGATGACACGCAGGATAGGTCCCAAGGGGGCGGAGACAGGTCGTTGATCGGTCTTTTTGTTTGAAAGAGACATATCACTTTAACATGGCGTTGTCATTGGAAATGACCAATTACCACAGTTAAGACACCTTGTGACAGTAAGGTAGTATGTCTAAAAATAGCTTTTCAAATAAACTAATAAAAAATTAAGAATTAAAAATAATCTACTTGGCGTCGAAGTAGGGCTCGATAACACAACCTCCTGCTTGGAAGGCAAACGCTCCACCGTCTGAGCTAATGTTGCTTATGCGTGATGTCTGGCGGATGGTAAAGTTATATATTTTTCGTTTCTGTTCAAATAAAAAAGAAAAGGAAAAAACAAACACTACAAGTAAATAAAAAAATGGAAAAGAAAAAAATAGAAAAGAAAACAACAATAAGACACACACAAATATAGTGGAAGTAAACCCCCGATTGACCAGTCACGGGATAGGTCCTTTAATGGCAGTTGACATGTTTTTTGCGTTGGCCATAATTAAATCAATTAAAAATTAGAAAATTACCTCAAAAACTCTGACAATATAAATAAAAATTTCAAAAATTGCCCTTAAGTTAAAAAGAAAATTAAATGAAATACCAATTGTTAAAACTAAAACAACTTTAACATTAAACAACGTTAAAAATACAAAACTTAAAATAAAAAAATATATATTTTTTTTTTAAATATGCCTCGAATTTTGGTTTTTATTTCGGTATTGTTTTGTTTTTTTTTAAGTAATAGTGAAAGTAACGAATCAGAAAATACTTAGAAAATTAATTCATTCTCTTTTGTTCATATTTGTACTAATTTAGTAATATGCCTTCGGTTGACCGGTCAGTGGATATGTCCTTGGAGGGCAATTGACTCCTCATTCCCCGTAGGATGGTTGCAGATCCGAAGTCAGAACCTCCTAATTATCCTAAAACCATTGCAAAGTCGTACAACTTATAAATATTGTTATATTTTGTAGAGCTGTGAAATTCATTAACCCTATGAGCACCATACATTTTCTGCCGAAGCGATTTTGAAATTTTTGCGATTTTCATGATCCCCGACCTAATAATAGTTATGTCTCCGTTTAACCCATCCCTACCCCTCATTTCGCTTCCCAAAAATATTTGCCATTTGACGACCCTGCCATTGGGATGAAGCAATTTTTATTATTATTTTATTTTCGTGATCTGCAAAAAATTGGCCTAATAGACCCCTTGCTTGCCCTTCATTTCGCTCTTCAAATTTTGTATTTTTTACCCCTAAAATGAAGAATTCTAGTTAATCAACTTCGAAGGCTCGCAAGGAGAAAGCAGGACCAACTAGGGATTTACTGCGTAATACACTTTTGTTGTCTCAACCCTCCTGTACAAATCACCTTAGAACATATTTACTCTAGCTTTTGTCTGTGCAATTATAAGTGCTAAGAACCCTTTTGCAAGCATACTTGCCAGTGGTCGTCAAGGGGTTAAAGTGCTTTTGTACATTGTCAAGACAGTCATTGTGGTATCATTTAAAAGGCAATGCAATCATTGTTTAAACCCTATAAAAAATTAAATTTTTGCAAATTGCAAAGCTTATTTTTTAAAATCCGCAATTTAAACCCCCATATCTGAAAAAATTTTAGTCTCAATACTGTCTCTATAAGTTCTTTACTTTAACATACAAATGCTGAAAAATTAATAATTTTCTTTTTTAATTAATTACTTAAGCACCGTAAGTTGTTTCAATTTCAAGTGAAAAAACTGTTATACTCCATATAAAAAAAATGATTTTTCACGATAACGAGTTTCACGTGAAAATTGTGTAGAGTTTGTTTTCACGCAAATTTAGTGTACAAGACTATTATTTTTCTTGGGAAAAAGTGACATTTTGTGTTTATTGCAATTGTGTCTTTGTTATAAAATTAAAAAATTGTTCATTTTTATAAATTAAATTGCAATTTGAGGCCTTTAAAGTTCGAGTGAAATTTTTCCACGTGAAAAACAACTTACGGTGCTTTATGTTGTAGGATTTCGTACATTTTTGTTAATAACTTGGGAGCCAATAGAAGAACCAAACTGATATTTACAGTAAATACAATATAATTAAAAAAAAAACAATGAATAAATTCAAAAAATATTAAAAACTTAAATACGGCATCCCGATCCGCCGATTAGGAGTAAATAACCTTTGGCTTTTGATTGGTTTTAAAATGAGATATCAACCATTCACGTAACTCCAATATTAAAGAAAGAAACAATTATATTTGGGCACTTTGAGAAATTCTAAAAATTTTAAAAGTTTTTATTGATATGTACATCAGTAGTGCGATTCTCTAACTTTCTTAACGATTTTATCGATTTCGTTAACTAACGATAATTGTCGGTTGAGTTACCAAAAAAGTGATTCACTATATTTTAGTTAACGATATTATTCGCTAGAAAAAGTTACCGACAAATTTCGGTAGAAATAAAAAATGCAAAACAAAAAGTATTTGTAAATAAAAAACAAAATGAAAAACAACTTTTGTATGAACAAAATTTTTTTTTGAAAACTGGCGAATTGGAATCCTTTTTCGTGGTTTTTTGCTTGTTATCGGGCTTAAAAAATATGGAATACCGTTCCGTAAAGTGTTTTTTTAAATCGCGGAAGCCTACATACGTTAAATTTAAAGTGTATTTTTTCACCCTATAGCAGTATTATAATATAATCCATAAGGTAAGTGTTTGTAATAAAAGCGACTTAAAATTTAATTAAGTGTCTTTAAATGCGTTACGCGCCCACACCACGGTTCTGGTTTTTCTTTTGTAATTGTGAAACTGTTGAATCGTTAGTGAAACTAAGGTTATTCAAATGAGTTGTAAGTGTTCGAGTTTTAAATAATCGCCGTTAATCAGTTACAAAGTCAGAGACACATTTTTGCGATTACCGTGATTTCCCCTGCTTTTCTGTTTTGAATTCTTTCATTCAGCTGAATTACATAAAGTTGAGTGATACGAAACTTTCGCGGTTTGCATAAGTGAGACTTTTTACAAATCTTGTATTGATTACGCGTTGAACCAAAAAGTTAAATAAGTTAATTTCAAATTGTAGAAGCACAAAGAAATCGCGTTAATAACGAAAATGTGTCATTAACTTTGTAGCTGATTCACAGCTATTTTTTCAATCACGTATACGCACGGCTTACTTGAATAACTTTAATTTCACTAAGAATTACACAGTTTATCAATTAAGAAAGTAAAAATCCGCGCGTTAAGCATAACTTTTTAAAGAAATTAAAAAAAAAAAATGTTCAGTCGCATTTATAACTACACCTAATGGAATTAATTCTAATACTTCTGTAGTTTAATCAATATACCTTAAAATTAACGCTTTTGGCATTCCGCGATTCGAAAAAAATATGTTATTCGGTATTCTATATATTTATTTTCTGGGTCTTTTGAAATAGGTTATTTTATATCCCAGCAAAAAATATACATGGTTTTAGCAGCAAAGCAGAACTAGAAGACCATTTTTAGTGCTACTTGTATCCAGATATATATATATGTTCCCTCGGTTCCTATAAAGAGAGAGAGAAAAATTTCCGCCATTCTGATTTATCCGGTGCCAGGTTCTTGATTTCACCCCAACTTCTTCTAGACATTGTGACTTCCTTCTTGACCTGTCTACTCCATGTATGCGCTGGACGCCCTCTTCTACGGCTACCTTGGGGGTTCCATTCAATTGCAGTACGGGCTATATCATCAGGATCTTTTCTGAGGGTGTGACCAATCCAATTCCACTTTCGCCTTCGTACTTCAAGGTCAATTGGGGTTTGTTGTGCGAGTGACCATAACCTTGAGTTAGATATTGCAATGGGCCAGAAAATCCTCAGAATTCTACGCAGACATCTGTTGACAGAGACCTGCATTGCGTTTATGTCAGGAGGTGCTGCATTCCATACATAATGAGATCTGTTGTCATTTATAATTATAAATGATCATATATAACATAATATATGATCACATATGGTGGCATATAAGCCATATATTTTGAGATATAGTAATATATGCCCTCTTATAAAAATTTTTTGATTGTATGATGTAAGATATTTTTATATATGATTATATATTAGATTGAATACCATAAGATATGATTATATATAATTACATATATGGTGCAAGATTAAAAATATAATTTTATATATGATTATATATGGTCCCACGTCAGTAATATTTTCTATGTGTTTAATATATAATTATATATAGTCACCTATTACTTTTTTTAACTCAATTTGATTTACTTATAAATATTTTTTTTACAGATCTTAAAAGGGTTAAACCATTTTGTGTCAAAGCATCTGCAAATTATGGTTTCAATTAAGAGTATTTCAAATATATACCCAGGAAAAATAAATGGAATGACTTCTAAATGAATCACTTCCTTCATTACATCACAAAGAATTACTCCCTTAGGAATGGGTTTTAAACAACATATAATGCTGCAATAAATATATGCTAGTGAGAAGTTCTTTTTCATGGGTGATAAGAAGTTAATATTTTGTATGGGGGTTGCATAGGAACGTGCTGGCACAGAAATCCGAGGGTTGCGGGTTCGAATCCCACCAGGTCGAAAAAAATTTTTTTTAACTTTTTTACGCAATTAATAATTTTTTGTAGTTTTCACTGTAAAATTTTTATTTTTTTCTATTTTTGAACACTCAAAAATTAATTTTTGAAACGATTTAAAAATTTTTTTTTAATTTTCTATTAATTTTTAATGAAATTTTATGGAGATTTAAAAGTTCTAAATAAATTTTTTTCTAGAGTTGATTTATAGGAAGAAGAAGAAATAAACATTTTTATTGAAAAATTTAACAGACACAAGGGAATCACCAGACTGCCGCAGTTTCGTCTCACTCAAAGACTCGTCAGTGGTTAGTTTATGTGTCAACTGGTGAAAGTAATTTTTAATTGTTAATTTGTCTCTATATGAAAAACTTTTTGTGTATTGCCATGACCGGGGATTGAACCGGCAGGCCTCTGCACAGGCTATGACTATAGTATCACCTCTTAACAAGTTACACCACGGTCGGCATAACGCTGATTGTGGCTAATTGAAGTTTTTTCAATCACAGCCTATACGATGTATGTTTTGTAATCAGAAGAGCCAGAATTAACTAATACTTGAACAATTTATTTTTCAATTAGAATGTTTCCTCTCTTAATCCCATTGTTTTTTTCTCCTTTTTCATAAGTAATTATCACATTATGATGCGCTCTTTTTTAATTTCTAAATAAATATGTAATTCTTCAAATATTTTTTGTTAAAATACGAAAAAGGTAAACATTACAATTTTGTTTGTATTTAAAAAATTGTAATTTAAAAAATCCATTTTGATCAAATTTTTACTAAATATATTTAGAAACTAAATATAACAGAAAAAGAAAAATCCTGTAAACATTTTAGTTAGAACTAGTAAAAATAAGTTAGAAATTACCTTGCAGAAAAAACTATTTTTTATCTACTAATATGCTGCAAATATTTTCCGGATTTTATCAAGGTAATTCGTATTAAAAGTTAACTTAAACGTAACCAAAATTCTGTAAATTTAACAGTTTTATTTTTCCTTCTTATCTTACTAGTGTTTAGCAAAAAACAATCTGCTAATATCAGCAGTTTTTTTGCAAGGTCATTTTTAATTACATAATTTTTAGTAGCTTTTTCTCCTATTTTTACAGCTTTATTTCTGAGTGTATTATTTTTATAAAAAAAACACTTTAAAAAAATAACTTTATATATTTTCCAATATGTTTTATATTTCGTATTCGTATTTGCCGCTTTATATATTTTTGTTAATAAAAAATTAAAGAAATGAAGATAAAAACAATTTAGTGAACAAGACTGCTAAAAGTCAGCTATCAGTTATAACAAGCGATAGCATAGTGGGTAGAGCGTCTGCTTGAAATGCCAACGAGTGTGGGTTCAAACCCCACACGATGCACAATTTTTTTTTTTTTAATTAAATTAAAATAAAAACAAGTGAAAAAGAACTTCCTTTTCATTGGTTCAAATATACATAATTTGTTTCAAAAAAGAACAAGTTCCCTCCTATGACAAGCCAATTTTAAATTCATCAGTGAAAACCACAAACTCCCTATTCAACTGTTGTTATGTTTTTACTACTTCTTTTTGCTCACTTATTTTCGTGGGAACTTATTATGCCCTTTAGATGTAGTGGTTTAGTCCACAACATACCTAGTTTGATTTCAAAGCTGTTTCTATTTAAGTAAATGTTGTTTCAATTTGATTTTCAAATGTTTTTCTCTATGTGTATAAATAAAAAAGTGAACAACACCTTAACGTCCTTGGTTGCATTTTAGAACCGAATGTTAAAGAATAATTTGGTCATAGAAATAAATAAATACATAGGGTAATGTAGGGTAAAGTGGAAAAGTAATATTTATCCAAAAATGTACCATGAATATATATATATATATAATAGAATAATATAAACTTAAATTTTCAGGGAATAGGAGAACTTTTTGATAGAGCTAGATTTTCAATATCACCCCATGCTCCTCTTTGAATGTATACATTCCAAATAAATAATTATGGCACTACCGACATTCGTATATATTTAACTGGTTTCGTAGAACTTGACAGCCTTTCTTACACTACAATAATAAGTAGAATATAAAATTAATATTTATTTTACTGCTCGTGTATAGTAGATTGTATGTTAAAATTATTAAGTTAAAAACATGTGTCATTTAGAAAATATGTCCGTTATCATTTATGGTAATCAATGATTTAATAATACATAGAGCCACACAAAGAAACTCTTAAAAGTGTACAATTTTAATACTTTTTCAATCTTACACTACCATGTGGAAGGGATATAATAAGTTTCGATATAATGGACCAATATACACTTTATAGTTTACCAATCGACTTATACTAAATTTACACTAAGCAAAAACTGCTTAGTTTTTGTACAAAACTAGTTTTCAATTAAAACCCAACCAGAGGCCAAAACTACACAGTTGTTCCTCAGTCTATTGTAAATGCAATATAAAAGTCACTGAGTTGATTTAGCGATAAACGTCCGTCCGGCTGTCTATGTAAAACTTGTAATCAAGCGACAGGAGGCATATATAAATATTTTTAAATGAAATTTGAGACTTAAGCTTGCCTTGGGCCCACGACGAATCCTTTTGAAATTATTTAAAAACGCTCAATATTGAGAACTACCTCCCATAGAAAGCACATGTCTTAATTGGGCTTAAAGATATCTGGTTGTTATTTGGAATATGGATGTTATACATATCCAGAAATAGTTTCTCAAAATTTAAAGACACATTCAGATATTTTACTATATTTGTTTTACTGTTATTTTTTCCTGCCTAGATAATAATGATTGGGTCCGTTATCGAAATTTGGTCCTCTTCCCAGAATAAGAACCAAAGCCCAAGCCACAAAGTGAAAGTGCCAGTGGACAGTGGCAGTGCTGTCAAATTTTGTTTTTGAATTTCGCGAAAACGATTTAATATTTTTAAAAAATTCTTATTGAGGTTTGTTTAAAAACAGCTCTTGTTTGTTTATTTTCTAATTTCTCGGCGGTGACAAAAAGAGAAGATACAGAAAACTGTTTTATCGACAAAACGTCGCACTGAGGTCGCACTGCGTTTATGTGGTTTAGGCTTAATACATGTAAAAATGTTTATAATACATCTTATATTGATTAAATATTGAAAATAATTTTAACTGAAATTAGTTTTATCAATATTATAATCCAATATAATAAAAAACACTTGGCTACAGCAATTAATCGAATTGAATATCATTTGTAACATCTCCAAATATAGATCTTAGACCCAACATCTTGATACTCATATAATTTTAAGTCGATTTAGAGATGTCCGTATGTTTGTCGATTACGACGCGACTATGCAAAACGAGATGAATCAAAGAAAAAGTGGAGATTAATTCAGGGGGATCGTAGTTTTAATAAATTATTATTATACCCTCCATCCCACTGTGCAGGAGGGTATATATCATTTTGTCATTCCGTTTGTAACTCATCGAAAAAAAAATCTGGGACATAAAAAAAATATATATTCCTGATCGTTATCAATAGCGAAACCGATATAGCCGTGTCCGTCTGTCTGTCTGTCTGTCTGTCTGTTGAAATCACGATCACGCTCAAAATAGTTGTGCTAGGATGTTAATTTTTAGTCAAAATTTTGGTCCAATTTCTTAAGCAGTTTGCTATTGGAAATGGGCATATTTGGTCCAGACGTTTAAAAGTTATGAAAGAAAATGTAGAAGCACCTCTAGAATTTTCCATATTAACATGAAAAATATATTAACTGTGTGTTGTTGTTGTTACTGAATAAGAAAAAAATACAAACATACACACCCAGACCTTGAAAGAGTTAATTCTTTTTTTGAATTTATATGCATAAAATTGAATTCATTTTATAAATTACTGAATAATTCATAATGCCTTTAAATCAATGATTGGACATTGAATAAAGTGAGATAAGATTTCGATTCTAATGAATAATTTCGACGTATGTTGGCTTTAGAGGCACCTGACCGATTGATTCTAAATTTTTACTACTGATATAACTCTCTTTTGGGGGCCCGAAGAAATTTTTTTTTCAGCGAAAAGCCTGTATGGGGAGTTACTTCGGTTTAAAGTTTAAAAATGGACTTAACTATATTTTCTTCATTTATGATAGGGTTGGAACAATATGTACACCATTGGAAAGGTAATAAAAATATCTTTAGGATAGCATTTTTTTGTTGACCCATTATGATTCGGCGTAGGAATTTTAATTTTTTTGTTTTTTTTTTTTTTTAAACATATAAGAAAATATAATAGCCGTGTCCGTCTGTCTGTCTGTTGAAATCACGATCACGCTCAAAATAGTTGTGCTAGGATGTTAATTTTTAGTCAAAATTTTTGTCCAATTTCTTAAGCAGTTTGGTATTGGAAATGGGCATATTTGGTCCAGACGTTTAAAAGTTATGAATGAAAATGTAAAAGCAGCTCTAGAATTTTCCATATTAACATGAAAAAATATATTAACTGTGTGTTGTTGTTTTTACTGAATAAGAAAAAAATAAATACATACACACCCAGACCTTGAAAGAGACAATTCTTTTTTTGAATTTATATGCATAAAATTGGATTCATTTTATAAATTACTGAATAATTCATAATGCCTTTAAATCAATGATTGGACATTGAATAAAGTGAGATAAGATTTTTTCCTATTTGTGTTGATTCAATTTTGATTCGATTGAATAATTTGGCCGTATGTTGGCTTTAGAGGCATCTCACCGATTGATTCTAAATTTTTACTACTGATATAACTCTCTTTTGGGGGCCCGAAGAAATTTTTTTTTCACCGAAAAGCCTGTATGGGGAGTTACTTCGGTTTAAAGTTTAAAAATGAACTTAACTATATTTTCTTCATTTATGATAGGGTTGGAACAATATGTACACCATTGGAAAGGTAATAAAAATATCTTTAGGATAGCATTTTTTTGTTGACCCATTATGATTCGGCGTAGGAATTTTAATTTTTTTGTTTTTTTAATGTTTTTATTCCATAAAAATCCTATATAAGAACAAAAATTGTGCTTATTAGAATGTTATCAAGACGAAAAGCTTTTATTTGATATATAGATAGGCTTGACTTCTAATATCTTCGGTGCTTGAAGTGATAAAATTTGAACTACATCTCAAAAGTTTTTAATCTTGAGAATATATTAATAAGTAAAAAATTATGTGGTAGTATACGGTGGTTTTTATAAAAACGGTTTATTTTAAAAAATCTTAAAAATAAATCTCATTCGCCGGTAATTGGTAAACAAACAAAAAAAATGTCGTCCATAAGATATTTTTACTATCTTTCAATGATATATATATATTGTTCCAATCTGACTATAAATGACTTAGACATATGTAGCTAAGTCCATTTCCAAACTTTTCATAGAAATAAACTCCCTACAGAGGTCTTTCCGCGGTTTTTTTTTAACAGCTTGAAAAGGACTACATCGGGGTAAAAAAAAAATTCATTGGGATCAACTTATTGCAAAATTGAGATTTAAAATACCAATAAAGGAATTATATTTTTAAAGGTCTGCACACATCTATATGAATAACATAAGCAGTGTTGCCACTTTATGGGTAGGGCATGGATGACAGCAATTATTAAATTGTTTAGTTTTTCACTTAAATTTCAATTCAAATGAATGAATTGAGAAAGTTATCAAATTTGTAAATAAAAAAATATATTATACATAAAAAAAGAATTTAATTCATAAACTAGCCAATAGATAGTGGGTCTATGAATACAACATAGCAATTACTTCAAAGCATTGTTTGTAGCAGAAACGGTGCGATTATCGGTGAGGGTAAGTAACGCTGTCATAGATTATTTCGGTTACAGTATTTTAAGGATAATTGTATTTCGATAACGGTATTTTAAGGTTAACTGTATTGCAATTATTTCGATAATGGTATTTTAAGATAAGCGGTATTCAGTTATTTCGGTGCATTCCGCAAATTTTTTTTTTATGAAAAAACAAAGTAAAGTAAAATAAATTTATTAACTAAGTGTATGTAAAATTCACAATTACGACGTGGAATTACAAAAAGTTTAGACTAAAAAATAATGGTGTTTTAAGGATAATGGTATTTCATTAATTTCGGTACTGGTATTTTAAATGTATCGATATTTGAATTTATAACAGTATTTTAGCGATAGAGCCTACCAACCCTGCCTCAATGTATGTAATTACTTTTGGCTTATGAATGACTTAACATCTAATTGTGAAGTTTGCATAAAAATTCCAATATCTATTTTTTATTCATACGAGTTAATGAATTGATTCACAGCGACTGATCATCCACGAATTAAACCGATACATCAGGAAAGTGTATTAATCTATACATGCTTTGAAATTCTTTCGTTATACAAATAAGCTATTAACGTACACAAAAAAATCGTTACCAAGTAATTAAGCAAATTTCAACTAATAAAGTTTTATCGAATAATTTATTATATTGTGTATGCCACAAAAACATTATTTTAGTTGAAGTTCTCCCAATTGCTTGCCAAAGATTTTTTTGTGTGTATTTAAAAACGCAAATAAAACTTGATTTTTGAAAGACTCTAAAATAAGATTATTTTTAAATCGTTCACATGTGATCATAACAGACTCTTATTTACAAGCTTTTTAAGTGTTTTGTTTTAAAGTTAATTTTTTCTCTAAATTTTATGAAGATTCATATAAGACTCAAAAGTTCATCATAAATGCTGCATATTTAAGGAACTTTTCTTTGTAATAATATAACGCCCAGAACGATGGGATAATTGAAATGGCCAAATCACTTTTTTTTAAGTTTACTGATGAGGTTATTACATTTTTTCGGAGTTCAAATTGTAATAATATGTTAATTAACGTCATTTATAATTTCATATTTTTTGGGTAATTTTGTCTACACTTTTGGGAATTTTGAATCTTGCTTGTGGCAGCATTGAGATTAAACAAGATTAAACTGAAATATTTACTTGTAGTGGTGGAAAAAATCATACACATTTGTTGCACAGTGGATTGACCGAATACAAAATGGGTAATAATTCATACTTGTTTGTACTTAGTAGAATCCCCGAATAAAAACACCAGGATGGAGGGTATCTAAAGACTCGGCACAGCCGAATTTAATCTTTGGTTTGTATAAGTTCCCAGTCACCTGGGGACTTATACAAACCATCGAGCGGGCTTTAGCCCGCTTGTTTTTTATTTATGAATATTCATAAATAGATAAAAGGTCAGAATTTAGGAAAAAAACACTGAAAATACTAGGTGCGTTTTTGTTTTTTGGGAAAAAATGTATTTTATTTAAAATGTTCTCTGTAACTTTGGAACAAAAAGCAATAAGTTAATCAATATAGTGTCAAATTAGATTATACTTTATGCATTTTTAAAAAATTTGAACAATATTTATTTAATATGCACTTATATTAGCATAAAGTTAATTTGAACTCGAATTATTTTTTTTCATCAAATCCTATAATTGTACAAAGTTAAAGTATGTTGGCGGATAAGCTGACTTGTGCGCAGCAAGTCAATTATGTTTTTATCTACCAAATATTACATGTCGAGATAGCTTAGATGGTACAGCTATAGACTGACAGTCTGTAGTCCTAGGTTCGATTCCCGCATGAGAAAATTTTATTAAAAAAATTTTTTACATTAAAAGAATATTTTTTTTATAAAACTAATTTTTTTGAAAATCAATTTTTAGAATCATTATTTTAATCAAAACTGGTAACCACATAGGTAACGGCATATTTTTTGATTATTTTACGCGACATCGCCATATAAAGGTAATAAGAAATGTAATAACAAAAGTAACTAGTTACCATTACCAGGTATGTAGTTACATAACCACATATCTGGTAATGATTTTTCTACACTGGGAAGATGAAACTAAATATGACATCATATTATAATTTTTGAGAAAGAAAAAATTATATAGGGATTCATATAATTATGTTCGGTTATATATACTACATATATTTGAATTTAAACTTATATATTATTATTATTATTATTATTATTATTATTATTATTATTATTATTATTATTATTATTATTATTATTATTATTATTATTATTATTATTATTATTATTATTATTATATGCTAACGTTTTTACTCGGGACGATGTGACTTTAAAATTACATTGGTAAATAAGATCAAACAACTGGAACAATCTTGAACAAGATCTTAGAGCTTCATTGTAGTCAAGAATTGTCTTTTCTTCATATATGTATGTCAATAGAATATATTTTAATTTTTATCCCAACAAACATCGATTCAAACCTTTGAAAAATTTTAAAATTTTTGTTTCATATCAAGCTTAAAATTCAAATAATTCTCCATAATATAATTCTAGTCCTTGAGTTAAATTTGAGAAACATTCGAAAACAATTTAAGAATTACGTTAGGATTTGTTTCTAAAAATTTCAAATTGTTGTGTTTGCCGTAAGTGTATTTCTTAAGTGTTATTGTCAACCATTGGTTCTAGGAAAGTTTTTTTTCATAAGTTTTTCTCTATTGGTTGTAAAATAAAAATTGTAAATTCTATTTAGAATTTGTAATATTTGATCTTAAACCGAACAAAAATAACACTCATTGTTATTTTAATTTAAGAAATGGTTTGAGATATTTCGTATATTTCGAATTTTTATCAAATGTTTTTCAAAGTAGAAAAGTATGTTATAATAGCATTTCAGAAAGATTTAAAACAATAATTTTCCTTCAACAATTTTCCTAACAAAAAAAATATAGAAAATCCCGCGAAAAAAATTGTTTTAATGTATACGATGGGTTTAGTTTTGACTTAAATGGTAAGTGTTAAAATTTAAATATTCTAAGGTAGAATATAATATAAAATAAATCCCTTTATAGTTTTACAAGAGACTTGCCGAAAACTGAGCGAAAACCTCACACCCACTTATATTAGGAATATACCCAAGGTAAGTTAATTTTACAAGAATAATTCACATCATTTTGCGGGATAATTTCATATACTTTATTGTATAAATATAGAAATTCAATGCGCTGTTAATAACAATTTAGATTGCAATGCTATTCTGTATTTTACTAACATACACATACATATCTTTTCTTTGTATACGCAGAAATCTATTGAAATAACTCTGAAATATTACCTTCCATTACTCCAGCTCCAAAGGAAATCAAATACTCAGGAAATACTCAAAATCAGGTGGCCTAGATTGTGATAATTGCCAGATGTCGCTATTTAGATATTAAAAATGGTGTGTGCCAGTTAATTTTTAATGTATTTCTATTAACATGATCTGTACTTTAAATTCTGCAATCAATCATTTTTTTAAGTGTAAATAAAGAAATTTAAAAAAAATACAAACGGTGGGTCTCATACTGCAGGTTTAAACTTAGGTTAATAGTTAACCCAAAAATTTGTTGTTGTTTTGTGTACATTTTTTTGACATTTTATTTTGTTTTTAGTTAAGTTAAAGTTAAAGTATGAGACCCTTCGAAAAACAAATACATTTGAAATTTTTTGAAAATATCCAGCCAGAAATAGACAAACATAAAAGCGTTCTGAAAGCACTTTGTATGGTGGTTGAAGCGTTTTCAAAGCAACACATTTTTGGGTTTTATAGTGTTCTCAGAACACTAAAATGATAACCATGATTTACGGTCTCATGTTTGTATTTAGAGTATTTTAGAAACGTTGCAAAAACAAAAAATAAAGTGATTTTAAAGCGTTAGAACGTTTTTAAAACATTAGAAAAACTAAAAATAAAGTGATTTTATAGTGCATTAATACAAAAGTGGAGTGTCTTCCGAGAATTTTAAAAACTAAAAGTAGAGCAATTTTCCAGTACTCTAAATACAAAAAATGAAGTAATTTCTTAGTACTAAAAAACATTCACCTATTTATTTTTGAAAATAAACAAAATATTTGAATGTATATGTTTGGCATTATTTTAAAAGTTCTATTTTAAATATTTTGTATAGTACGGTTAAAACAAAACCCTTGCTTTAATATAAAGTCGACTTTAACAAAAATATACATTTGAAAAATATTGATAGTAAGGCTGATTTATTTTTTTTATATATTTTTTTAGAACTTAAATTAGTTTTAAATGATTAATTTAAAAAATTATAGGATATTAAGAAAAATGTAGGAGTGTTCAATTTTTTGGTGGTGTAGGGTTCTGATGACAATGAAACACTAAAGTGTTTGATTAAGCAGTAGAGGAAAATTTAGATTCAGATGATGAGGACGTTGGTAGTTCCAGTTTAAGCATACCTGGAGAAACAAGTTCGGATGAATTTATTCCTGAGGAATCTAATAGTGATTTAAGAACACTTACATGTGGTCATATTGAGCAAATACTGAAAAATTGGGTTGTAAGGAAAATAAAAGACTCACACAAACCTCTATAGACGAAATATTAATGGTGCTGAGATTTGAAGGTTATACATCTCTTCCGAAATATTCTAAAACTTTATTAGGAACTTCTACTTTGAGCGGCGATTCTAAAGTGATGCTAGGTTTAGATGATACTTTGGGAAAATTTCAAAATTTTGGAATAAAGTCTAATCTTGATATCATTTTTGATCCCAATCTTTATTATAATGAAAAGGAAATTAAAATTATAATTCATGTAGATGGAATGGATGTGTTTGAAAAATCGAAAAAGAACTTTTGGTTCATAAAGGGAAAGTTGTTTTCAACCGCATACATTACCAATCCATTTTTGATTGGTCTCTATTATGGAAATTCAAATTCATTCATAATCTGCCTCTTGCCCCAATCTCTACAAGGCTTGGCCTATAATCAAAGGAATATGAATGGCAAATCTTGCTGTCATCTGCAAAAGAGTAGATAGGATTGGAAGTCTGACAAAGAAAGTCATTCAGAAAGATAAGAAAGAGAGAAGGAGAGAGAACAGAGCCTTGTGGTACCCCTGCATTCAACTGAAACTCATTAGATGAGACCCCATCTAAAACAACTCTTATAGTGCGATCCCTGAGAAAACTCGATATGAATCGAGAGAAGTCGTAAAGAGGGTTGCCAATGGACGCGATAGCGTCGAAGAGCACTGTTTCAGTACCAGCGCTGGTATACCATCCGGGCCCGTTGAATTATTTACTTCGAGATTCGCAAGAACCCTTTTAACTGCTCGAGGACGAAAGAATATCTTAGGCATAGTATGTGATACTCCTTCGAGCACGGGCGGTGGTTCAGCCAGCAGGTTGGGTTTATCAACCGGGTCAGTGAATATTAGGTCATCCTTTATAAGAGTTGGGATAGAGGAACTAGCATTATCCTTTACTCTTTTAACGAATGACCAAAAGGTCTTACTTCCCCTATTCTCATTATAACACAATGGGAACATTATGGTTGTAAAAGAAATTTTTAGTACAAAACATACGAAACACAAATTCAGTGATATTCATTTGAAAGGCAACATTTTCAAGGAAACTAAAATTTTTTTTTGACTACCCGATCGGAGATCGGATTATATAATCTAACAAATTTAGATGAAAACAACACTGAAATAGGTATACATATGTTGGAAGCTAAATGCATTCTTACAACATTTTATAATGAATCAATTGCTATTTCCCATAAATAATTGTAACAAAACATTACAAAAGTAATAAAAATAATTTTTAGTACTAAAACACATATAATCTTTCTTTTAATCAACTATTGTAAAATTTGTTAAAAAGCGTTATCAAAGCATTTTAAAGATGGTATTTTCCAAATGTTCTCAAAACGTTTTATTTTTGGTATAAACAATGCTTTGAGAGTACTTAGTTTTTTGTACCATCATCAATTGCCGGCTGGATAAGCTTTGAGAATGATTTGAAAATTACACTTAATACTTATTTGATATGTAGTCTATTTCTCAATTTGAGAAACACATTTGTTATCAAGGAAATCTCAAACTTATTTCTCTAGTACATAATGATTTGAAAAAAATTCCTTGAGAACTAATAAGCCGCTTTTATTGAGAATGCTATTGTTTTGCTGTCGAGAAATAAGCTTTTCTCAACTTTTTCTCAAAAGTAAGGCATGAAAATAAAATTTGGTTTCAAATCAATATTAAATGTTTTTCAATAATTATTGGGATTGAACTTGTTTAAAAAAATTAATGTATTTTTTATATTAATAAATTCCTAGCAAAAAAAAAAAAAAAGAGATGCACTACAATTGACGATCTAGATGTAGGTACTTCTTTCTTAAAAAAAACACTAATGATTTTAATATTAAGTTGTCATAGGAGAGAAGTACTCCCACTTCAACATTCTTCCAGAACTTTTTGAATGAGTGCTCTTTTGCATCAAATAAAAGTAAAAAAAAATTATGTTTTTTTCATTTTGTAAAAGTTTATTTTTGCCACCACCGGGCATCGAACTTGCAATATCATTATTGCTAGTCTAGCTCTCCACCGCTGAGCTATTTGTTGATATGAAAGTTGACTGCCATAAAAACACCACTGTGCTATTACGAGATATTGTGCTTTATTCTCTTTAATAAAACTACTTTTTGTCAAGTGCGAAAGGTGCAATGAAATTCAGTACTGTTTTCTTCACTATTTTCATAAGCGCATAAAAAGAAATTTTTCATCACTTTAATTTTATATATTTTTAAAAATTAAAAAAAAAAATATTTAATTTCTACAAATTAAAACAAATAAAAAAATAGAAATAGAAATCACTTTTCAGGATCAGTTTTAGGGTAATTATTCTTTAGAGGCAATAGTTAAGTGGTTTTTTGGATGTTGTTCAGAAGTAATTCTAAAAAAGCTGTAAAAATATACTAACGGATACTTTGGAAGCAATGAAAGAAGTGATTTTTTGAAGTTGTTCAGAATTACTTCTAAAAATGGAGTAAAATTTCACTAACGGATACTTGTGAAGAAGTGAAAGAAGTAGTTTGTAAAGCATTACTTCCAATTTTTTTTGCTGGGTATATAATAACGTGCGAATGGCGGGGCGCGCATCCGAGTGGTACAATTTCAGATGACTCTAGTGCATAGATAAGGCGGAACATGAGCGATGGTTCGGTTTACGTTGAAAACCCCATAAGAAAAAGTCTAAAGGGTTAAATTGCACGATTTCGGTAGCCAGTTCAAATCACTCGTGCAGAAAGTAGTGCCGTCTTTTTGAAACCACATCTCTTTCACATCCATATAATCCTATTTTTGCCACAAGAAATTGGTTTTCTTGGATTGGTAGCGCTCTCTATTTTTGGTGATTGCTATCATAGTCTTTAAAAACGTATGGGTCGGTAATGCCTCCGGTATACAATCCGCAGCAAACAATAACTTTCCCCGTGTAGATTTGTTGTGCCCCATATAAGCTGCAATGATGATTTGTGTTTGCTGTCTGAGTCTACTATGAAGTTTTTGAGGTATCTTCACTCTTGCGCGAAATAAATAAATTTCGCCTAAAAAATTATTTTTTTCGCGAAAAAAACTTATATTTTCCTTTACCCACAAACTGTTTTTTTTATCAAAATAGAATTTACACGCAAACATTTTTTCGAGAATTTTTATAGTTTTTTTTTTGGGTAATTTTTTTTCTATAATTTGTGAGATTATGTTATTTGTATTTTATTTATTTTGTATTTATTTATTTTGTATTTATTTATTTAATTTGACTTTCTAATACAACAACACATAATATCTTATAAATGACAGTGTTAGAATCAGACAAGTTATATAGTAATAATAAATTAAATTTTGATTAAAAGAATTAAAAAATAAAAAATATTAAAGTAAATGTATATAAAAATAAAAAACAGTTATTAAATAAAAAAATTTATAAATCTTATTGCATTGACTGTGGTCTGCAAATTATTTGGAAGTTGGTTCCAGAGATGTATAGTGCATATAAAAAACTGTCATTTGGAAGCTTGGTCACTATGACGAAATTGGGATATGCCTTTGCCTCTTGGAGATATAAAGAATTGTAAGCGATCATAAAGATATTTTGTCTCGTTTGTAATAATAATTTTATGAATGAAAATAACGTTTCTGAACTTAAGATAGTCGACAAAAGACATGTTGAATAAACGGGTGGAATACTGGGATATATTATCAAATCTTTTTAAATTATGAATATAATGGATTATGTTATTGTAGGTTGGGGTAAGTTTTCTCATATCATTAGAGTTGCAACTAATAAAAATTTCCGATAAATATAAGAGTGTTGGTGGAAGATATGTTTTTGCAAGCAGTATTCTAACTTTCATGGGGGTAAAGTGTTGAGTGGCCCAAAGATTTCGCAGCATACTATATGTTCTACCACTGGCCTGGTTAATTTGATTTGAACACTTTAACGTGTTATTAAATATAACACCTATTTTTTAATATTTTTATTTAGTAAATCCCATTATTCCTGAAAAACTTTTAATTTTGTTGTTGTGTACTGGGTACTATTATTAAATTGTGTTTTTGTTTTATTATTTTGTTAAAAAAACTAAAGTTGTTTTAAACGAGTTAACGCAAATTACTTTACGTTGGTGGTGGTTTGTTAGTTGGTTAAATTGGTGTTTGGTGTTGTTTCTGCTGGTGTGTGGCAACATTTTGTTTTGATTTAATTTTATTCTATGACACACCTTTTCAGTACATGGTTCGATACACGTTAATACAATATTTAATTTTAATATTACATGGTATACAAAACAACATGTACATATATTACAACAAAAAGAAACTATTTCAGTTACAAAAACATGAACATACCAATACAAGAACATATTAATATTTTTACTTGCGTTTAATAAGAAAATTACAAGATTTTGATATATGTTTGTATTTACATTCCCAAAGGCTAATACCAATGCACGTTAAGTGAAATCAAAAGATACTTTAAGTAATACTAATTAAATAATTTATTTCAATATTATTAATCATTAAATTTATTAAAAAATGTTGTTTTTGATCGCTACTAAATTCTTTCCTGGTAAAACTGGTGGAATGTATTTGTAGTGTAATTCGCAAAACAGTTAAAGGTAATACTGTATAGTTCTCAATTCGAAAATTTACAAAAACAGTTAATCAGTTACTGTACTCAAAAAGTTTGACAGTTGTTTGAGTTTTTTAAAATTAATTTTAAAATTTTGTTCGATTAACCGGTTAAGAAAAAAACCCGAATGAATATTTGCACGATTAATCGATTAAAATAAAAAGGCCGATTTCTTTAATACACAAATAATTACCCACGTTGAAAGGTAACATGCATAAGAAAAGTAATGTGCAAGTTTTCAACAAAAGCATATTTCTGTGTTCTTTGAATTTTTTTTTATAAGTTAACGGATATATAATTAAGTCGAAAACACAGCTAGAGTTAATAGTTTATTATAATGATAAAGTAAAACTGTGTTATTCCAATACTTATAAAATAGCCTAATTTCAGATTTTTAAGCTAATTTGGAAAAAAGAATATTCATAAATGATTGATAAAGAAAAATTTATTAAACGCTTAAAGCAGAGAATAGACTAAAATATCTGTTTGATAAAGTTTGGAAAAAGAAAACCACTATAAAAAACTAAAAAACGTGAATTTACAATGATTACATGAATTGTTTAAGAGTCATACACCCAAGAATAGATGGAATACAACATTTTGTATCCAACCGAAACAAAAAACTGCAAAAATACCAAGACTAAACTCTTTTTTCGAAAATTTTCCTAAATTTGCATGAAAATAAAATAAAAACAAATTATATAAAATAGTGATGCATTTATAATAAAAACATATTCGATATTCGAATACTTTCAGTATTCGTAATATAAAAAATTCTTTAACACAATTTGTTCCCATTATTACTTCTCAGTAATGTTTAAAAATCGTTTTTTATTGTCGATGATTTCATACACTCTAAAAGTTCGAGTGTACGATCTACTGAAAACGCCAGTTAAAACAGAGGTATATGCAGTTCAGAGTCGACAAAGGTATTGATTTATTAACAATTGAGAAAATAGGTTTTTAATATTTAATATTTTTGATACATTAGAAGTACATTTTACAATTTTTACTTTAGATTTTTAAAAATATGCAATTAATTCATCGTACTTGATATTTTAAGTAAAAATTCTAAACGGATACAATACAATTTTCTAATTTCTGTTTGCAAACTGAGAATATATCAATAATAACAAATATAAGGAAGAGTAGGTAGAGTACTTCATCATTGTGAATGTGGCTTAATCGTTCAGTATGTAATTAAAAAATAAATTGACTGATCCACTGAAGGGGCTTCCGTATTTCTAAAATTGTAAGTATGTAGAAAAGTAATCCTTTTTTTTCTTTAAAATTTACTTTTAGCGGGACAAACAATAATTGCATTAAGGGAACTAAATGTGCTAAAATCCCAAAACTAATTTCGCAAATTGTGAAAAACTAACTGTTGAAGGCATGACCCTGTCCGGATTTCATTATTGCCTAAGGAAGTCGTCAGGGCACGACGTTTTAGAATTTCTAGAAAAAGTTATTAGGTTAAATCACAAACTCAATGAGAATTTCTTGTTCTCGTCTAGGAGCATCATTTAATATTTAAGATATCAAAAAAACAAGAAAAAAATTTACCACAATTCACTTTGTCGTCTTCCAAAATACTACTCTGTTGTTTTAACAGATCTAGCAATGTAGTGACATCTATTTATGTATAACCAATAAATGAAAACCGTTTGTTTTCTATAATTGGCAGTTACGTTTAAATATACACAAGCACTTGCATATTCGATATTTCAAATTTACTTTTATCGGGACAAACAATAATTGCATTTATTTTTAATACACACAGGAAAAAAAAATTGCCAACCGAATTGATAAGCCTATTTTGGTTGCTACAACCAACAAATGCGGTTGGTGAAACCATATTGGAATGTTATTCCTAAATATTTTGAGTATTGCAACTAAAATTCAGTTGTATAAGCCGAATTTTGTTGTGATAACCAATATTCAGTTGTACCAACCTATTTTAGTAGATGCAACCGAATTTCAGTTGGAAAATGGCATATTTTTTCTCTGTGTGTATAAACTAGTACGGAAGCATATACTTAGTTCTCTCAACTAGCACGGAAGCATATATATATCCGAGCAATCAGAGTTGCCAAATAACAATTTTTCAGAATACTAAATTTTTAAAAAATTCTTCGAAACAGGGGTCTCCCATGGTGCTGATGAATGGCAACACCGGTTTATAATGCAACAGATAGCGCTGACTGCTGTTTTGTTTTTTCTGACAATTCGTTTGATTTTATTTAGGAGCAGTGTTACACAAAAAGTTTTAGCTTATTCCCATTTTAAATGTTTAAATCCCCAATGTTATACCCAATTTTAATTTTAAAAAAACTCAAAAAAATGAGCTAACTTAGCATCGCTCTTAAGTTCAGAAAATTATTAAGAAATGAGTGAGCAAATTAATTAAAATTGAATATTTTACGAAAAAATATTTACGTTTTCACTCGAACTTTAAAGGCCTCAAATCTTTGTTAAAATTGTGAAACTAAAAAAAATTTATTATACGAAAGACAAATCACAATTAAGCTGAAATGTCACCGTTTCAAAATAAAAGTCGTATATTAAATTTTTTCTAAAATTTATATGGAATTTGACAAGTAAATACGAGCTGTTTTCAAAAACTAATTTTTTTGAGTTAAGTGTCAATCTACACCTTTTGCAATTGTAATTCAGAAAATATCAATTGAAATTCAGAAAATATCAATTTAAATTCAGAATTTCCATTTGAAATTCAGAAAACATCAATTGGAATTCAGAATTTCCATTTGAAATTCAGAAAACATCAATTGAAATTCAAATTTTCCATTTGAAATTCAGAAAATATCAATTGAAATTCAGAAAATATCATTTGAAATACAGAAAATATCAATTGAAATTCAGAAAATATCATTTGATATTCAGAAAATATCATTTGAAATTAGAAAATATCAATTATTATTCAGAAAACATCAATTGAAATTCAAAAAATATCAATTGAAATTCAGAAAATATCAATTGAAATTTAGTAATCGTCATTCAAAATTCAGAAAATATCAATTAAAATTCAGAAACCGCCATTAGAAATTCAGAAAATATCAATTGAAATTCAGAAAATATCAATTGAAATTCAGAAAATAACATTTGAAATTCAGAAAATGTCAATTGAAATTCAGAAAATATCAATTGAAATTCAGAAAATATCATTTGAAATTCAGAAAATATCAATTGATATTCAGAAAACATCAATTGAAATTCAGAAAATATCAATTGAAATTCAGAAAATATCAATTGAAATTCAGAAATCGTCAATTGAAATTCAGAAAATATCAATAGAAATTCAGAAACCGTCATTTGAAGTTCAGAAAATATCAATTGAAATTCAGAAAATATCATTTGAAATTCAGAAAAAATCAATTGAAATTCGGAAAATATCATTTGAAATTCAGAAAATTTCAAATGAAATTCAGAAAATATCAATTGAAATTCAGAAAACATGAATTGAAATAATTAATTAAGTGATTTTTTTGAATTTATTATTGTAAAAAGCAGTGGGTATAAAATTTTTAAATCATTGAATGAAGCGGTTTGTAAACCATGATTTTAATTTTTTTGCTGTGGAAAAAGGATTTAACGAAAACATTTTTGTGAAGACTTTAAATTTTTATTAATTTCGTTATATTTTTATAGTGAACTTTCCCAAATGAAAATTCAAATTTCGCTAAAATTTTGATAGAGAAGACAAAATTAACGAGCTCCTATTTTTCCGGCTCAATCTCAAGTTTTTGTGATGAAAAGGGTGGGGGAAAATAGGAATTTTAATATTTTTTAGAGCAACATAGTTAAGGTAAGTGGGGTATCAAATGAAAGGTGTTTCAATGAGCTTATGATATGCAAGGGGATTTTGTGTGGGATTATACGACCTAATGGGCAATATGGATACCAAAAGTGTCCTTTTTTGGGGTAATTTCGCATTATATGCAAATATACTCAATAGTCTTCACCCATTCGTTTTGCACTTAGACATGAGATTGGGCCGCTGCGAAAATTACACGTATTCATTAATATAGTATCCTCTATCAAATACACGAATTTCACGAAATCGAAGTCCTCACTTGTTAGTTTATTTTCACTATTCTTTACTATACAACATCTTACCAATTTAGGCATCTTGATCAATTTAAAATTTATTAGTACAAATTCATAAATATTTATGACAGTCTTTTCGAGTTTCTACTTTTAGCACTAG
This sequence comes from Leucophora obtusa, assembly GCA_949987735.1. Classification (NCBI taxonomy): domain Eukaryota; kingdom Metazoa; phylum Arthropoda; class Insecta; order Diptera; family Anthomyiidae; genus Leucophora; species Leucophora obtusa. The sequence continues at coordinate 202,931,799 of OX465295.1, read as the reverse complement.
CACCACTTAATTATAAAAAATTCATACGTTTTTTAGGCCGTATCGATAAAAATGTAACGTTGTTAAACCAATCTTTTTTTTTGTTTCTTCTTCCGAAAACTTTTTTATAAAAGAACGTAATCCAAAACAATGTGTGCACTACCAAACAAAAACAAAAAAACTTTAGCCAATGCAATTTACGTTTAGACAAAAAAAATTGAATTCAATTTGCACTTGCACAAGACTCTGTAAAACAACGGACTCAAAAGAAAATCTAAGAGTTGTATGCTTTTATACCACCACCACTGATAACAACAAAAGACCAATACCACTACATAGTAGTAAATATGGAACGTTGATATGCATGCCAGTAGTTATATTGGAATAGCACCAGCACAACACCTGTATCAACTAAACAACAAACACAATTTAGAGCACTTTACAATAAATTTCGAACTTTTTCGAACTAAAAAAAACCGCGCAATTGAAAAATTCATAACATGAACTGCATTGGCAAACAATATTGAGTATTCAACAAAAAAATATGAAAACTACTTGAAATACACATACTTATAATGGCAAAAGAAGGCTCGCTAAAAAATGTGATTTATTTGCCAATACTTAAATCGGTCCAAACGGATTTCGGAAAAATCGTAAAATATTTTGGCTCGGTTGCTGCAACCTCGTAATTCGATTGGCCCAACCGAATTCAGTTGTGGCAACCGATAATTCGGTTGTCGCAACCGAATTGAAATCGAATTCGGCTGCCCCAACTGAATTCGGTTGCGGCAACCGAATCAATTCGGTTGGCAAAAAATTCCGTTGCCACAACGGAATTGTTCTGAGAGTGTAATGCTTCAATTACGAATGTTACACGCTTTCCGCCGATACATAATTTATGTAGATTGGCCCAAATATGGAACCACCCAGGAACATTTTTACAATCGGGCAACCACACCAATTCCGCAACTGGTTCCACTAGAACCTAATTCCTAGAACTGATTCCGAAATCGAATCGTGAATCAGTTCTGTAACTAGTTAGGCAAGTGGTGTTAGAATTTCAAGCAAAAATCATCAGTGTTAGAATTCAGATTGCCAATTTAGCCATTTTCCGGCTAGATCTAGCCATTTTAATTTCATTTAGCCATAAAAAAATGGCTACATTGGATCTAGCCGGAAGATTTAGCTATTTTATTTTGCCCTATCCATTTTTTTGTTTTTATTTTTTTACAGTGCTTGAATTTTTATAGATTTTCAAAATTTTAGTAAAAGATTTTCAATTGAATTCAAAATTTTAGATTCACAGACACATGTAATTTTTACATTCGATTTAAAATCACGTTTTTTTTTATAAATTTTTTATGAAAATGTTTTAGAAATTCGGAAAACATTACAATTAAAAGGACTCTCGTGTAATTCGTGTTAAAATTATTACCACTAATTTACATTAGAATTGTTGAGTTTTAGCATTACTTTCCAATTTTAGCCATTTCCAACTATTTTCTCTCCGTAATCTAGCCATTTTTCTCGCCAAGTGTTGGCAACCTTGGTTAGAATTGACACTATAAGAGCTGCAAGGAAAAAGTAGCTATTCTGCAACCGATTCTTTATAAGAGAAAATTTTCTTGTAGATAGGCGTAAAAAATTCTTAAGTAAAATTTAACACAAAAATCATTCTTATTTCTGACTATAAAAATGGGCCTATATTTTTAAACTCAAAACATTTTAATGATTTCAAGGCACATCGCGAAAATCGGGTTCAAAATTATTAATAACGAGTAAAAAGCCGGGCAAGCCGAATATATACTAACCTGCACAAGTCTGGTTGAAAGTCAACTAATATTTTGATCCGAAATTCGAATGGGTTGAAATGGACTTGTGTCGAAAACAATTAGGATAACGGTAAAAAAATTTTTTTGTACCTAATGTTATTTGTATTTAATAGAAAATCAGAAATATAAACCATATTAACGATAGGTCCAAATCAGAGCTTCGAAGAATTAATTCCCAAATTCCCTTTTTTTGAACTGAATTTATATTTTGGGAATGAATTCCCTGACCAAACTTTAGGAATTGAATGAATTCCTTTTTTTCATTCGATTTATCTTAAAGGAATTCATTAATTTTTTTCTAATGCCTTCATAAAATTCAATGAATTCATTCAATTCTAGTTAATTCAACTTTTGGTCAAGGAATTCATTCAATTCTAGTTAATTCAACTTTTGGTCAAGGAATTCATTCAATTCTAGTTAATTCAACTTTTGGTCAAGGAATTCATTCAATTCTAGTTAATTCAACTTTTGGTTAAGGAATTCATTAAACTCTAGTTAATTCAACTTTTGGTCAATGAATTCATTCAAGTTAATTCAACTTTTGGTCAAGGAATTCATTCAATTCTAGTTAATTCAACTTTTAGTCAAGGAATTCATTAAATTCTAGTTAATTCAACCTTTATATGGCCACCAGAGACCTTTATATGGCCACCAGAGAACTGCAAAATAAACTTTTTTCTTGATTTAATCATACACTAAAATTCTTATTCACACTTAATCGCTCAACAATACTCAATGTTGAATAAAATCACTATCATGCAGCAGAACGCGTAGTTCGGATCAGTTTGAGCATACTTATTCCATGCTACTCTTACGTACTCAACTGGTACTCTTTTTTTCACAAGCTGTCCCCAACTCGATTTACAACCAAAGAGTAAATATTCCCTTATTTAAGGGAATTTTTGGTATGAAATTCCATAAATTTGGTTTGAAAGTACAGAAATTGGTTTAATGTGTAGAAATCTCAGAAATATGTGCTGCCATATAAATTTTACCCATTTTTTGTGTTAAAATGCCAGGTCCAGATGGAATTGAAAAAATTCTCCGAAAATAAATTTTTAAAAAATTGGTCCGATCGGATCAAAATTTTAACCACAGGTAAAACTTTTAATTGGACTTGCAAAACAATTTTGTTTTTTTGTCGCTTGGGCCTATCTCGGGAGTTCTTTCGGTTCAAAGTTTGAAGTTGGACTTGTTTATAACTGCCAGATTTTTGGTCGGATGAAGATAGTACGCATACTATTGGAAAGGTATTTAAAATATCTTTCATATGACATTAACGATTTTTATGTTAATTAACCCATTATAGCTCAATTTAAAAATTTTAACTTTTGGAAGTTTTTTTTAGAAAAAAAAGGTTTTATTTCAGAAGATTGTCTATTCAAAAATAATTTGTAATTAGGATCTGTGCGAGATGGTTAAATAAATTCTAAACTAAATACAATTTGACAAAATTTCTTTAAAATTTTTTTTTTTATTTTTTTCAAATTTCATAGAAATTTTGAAACCTGAATTTACTTTAGATTTTATTTAGCCAGTTCGCACCCATCCTTATTTATATATTAGCTGTGTTTGCGCGGCAAACTATCAATGTTGGCTTATGTTGTGTGCGTTTTGTCGTGATCGGATAAGTATCTTCAGATTTATTCCAATTTCAATTTTCATTTTTAAAGACCCGCCCACTCGAAAGTAGGCGTTTCCGACAAAAAAGATTTATATTTTTGAACTCACAATAAAAATATCTACCTACAATAAAAATTTTGAACTCATCAGAGATATGCCCGTAAACTGCACTTTATCAAAAATTTACTTTTCTTTAACTGTTAACTTATTTTAAAATTAACTAAGTTTAATGCTTACCCATAGTTATCCATGTAAAATTTATATGGAAATATCTGTGGTTAACGTTTTACCTTGATTATTTTGGAAATAAAGATATTTGTCCTATGCTTTATTGGCCTTATACCACTGAGAACAATGTTGTATATCGAGTTGGCCCGAGTGCGATTTTTTTGGAGAGAGTTAAGAGTAGCATAATTTCTCTCTACAATATATAGTCTTTGGTTTGAGTCGTCTGTCGAACATGTTTTATTCACATTTAATCGCTCAAAAAAACTCACTGTTGAATAAAATCACACTGATCGAACATTTGAAGTCACATGAATAAATCAAAGTATTAGTTGTTTTATAAAATAAAAAAAAATAAAATCTTATTGTTTTATAATGGAAATGTACACTGTACCATTTATTAAATGTGTTTCTACAAAATATAGTCGTTGCTGATACTGTAAACCCCCTCTTTATTGTTATGAAATTATTTTTCTTTTATTTGGTTGCAATCATAAATAAGCTCATACGCGTATATTTTATTTTTTCTGATTTTATTCTATATTAAAATAGTTAACGTTGATCCGAGCGAATATGAATGAAATGGAAACGACAAATGATTAAATCAACGATGAAAAAAATACTTGGTTTGATTGATATAAAATCAGCAACGAATATGTGTATTTGAGTATATTCGGCGCTAGAATGCAAACGAATGTTTATTCGGTTGTTGATTACGTATGATGGTTTTGCAATCAGGACATGTACCGATTTCAATCATAATCAATTGGTTTCATATTTGGACCGATATATCTTAATATTTGTGACCTGTAGCATGCCAAAATGCACATTTTAAGGGGACCTTAATACCGGATCTAGGTCTAAACATGTACCGATACCAAACAAAATAAATAGGCTTTGTTCTTGGGCACATACAAGAGTACATGGACAAATAGACAAAAGGGCGGGCGGACAGTGATTTTGAGTCGAACGGTATACTAATAGGTTCAATATTTTTTGGTGTTAGAAATATCAGCAAAAACTTATTATGTCCAATCCACGTAGTAGTCAAGGGTATAAAAGTGCCGAATACCGACCTAAAATTTGTGATATCTCTATTCGCGTTAAAAATCACTTATTTATTATGAACCCATCAACTGTTTTTCCATAAGGAAAATAACGGCACAATCGAAAAAAACGGATGAGATCTACTGCACAAACGTGTCTTACGAACAAAAACACAAGGATATTGATACCACCCATGTATACACATGACGTTGACTACTCCACGGTCAACAAACAACATTGGGTCTTGCGCTCATCAAAGTCGACCCTATTCATACGACCATATTATCAAAACGAGTAAAAAGGTTAAAGTCGGGCATGCCGACTATACAATACCCTACACCAGTCTGGTGTATTGTTTGGATCCGAAATTCGAATGGGTTAAAATGGGGCTTATGTCAAAATTTTCTATAATGTGAGTCAGCGCACCAAATTTCATTAAAATATCTTAATATTTGCGACCTGCAGTTTGTAACCAAGCCAATTTTGGGGGGACCCTTATATGGGCACTAATTCTAAACATGGACCGATGTTCACCAAAATCAATAGGCTTCGTCCTTGGGCCAACATAGGTCTATGTACCAAATTTCATCAAAATATCTTAATATTTGCGACCTGCAGCGTATAAACAACATAATTTTGGGGGGACCCTTATATGGGCACTAGTTCTAAACATGGACCGATGTTCGCCAAAATCAATAGGCTTCGTCCTTGGGCCAACATAGGTCTATGTACCAAATTTCATCAAAATATCTTAATATTAATACCTGCAGCGTATAAATAGTATAATTTTGGTAGGACCCTTATATGGGCACTAGGTCTAAACATAGACCGATGTTCACCAAAATCAATGGGCTGCGTTATTGGGCCAATATAGGTCTGTGTACCAAATTTCATCAAAATATCTTAATATTTGCGACCTGCAGCGTATAAACATTATAATTTTGGTAGGACCCTTATATGGGCACTAGGTCTAAACATGGACCGATGTTCACCAAAATCAATAGGCTGCGTTATTGGGCCAATGTAGGGCTGTGTACCAAATTTCATCAAAATATCTTAATATTTACGACCTGCAGCGTATAAACAGTATAATTTTGGTAGGACCCTTATATGGGCACTAGGTCTAACCATGGACCGATGTTCACCAAAATCAATAGGCTGCGTTATTGGGCTAACATAGGTCTGTGTACCAAATTTCGTCAAAATATCTTAATATTTACGACCTGCAGCGTATAAACAATATAATTTTGGTAGGAACCTTATATGGGCACTAGGTCTAAACATGGACCGATGTTCAAAAAAATCAAACTTGTTCGTCCTTGGGCCAACATAGGTCTGCGTACCAAATTTCATCAAAATATCTTAATAGTTGCGACCTGTAGAGTGCGCACAAGATTGCATGGACAGACAGACGGACGGACGGACGGACAGACGGACATCGTTAAATCGAAATAAAAAAAAATCCTGAACCGATCGGTATACTATAAGGTGGGTCTACGACCAATATTTTTTGGTTTTACAAACATCAGCACAAACTTATAATACCCTGACCACATAGTGGTGTAGGGTATAAAAATAATGTACACTGTACAATGTAAAGCTACGAAAAAGAAACAACAACCACTCTGCAGATTGGAGTACAACATCACTGTAAATCTTGCATAAATCTAAATGCATAACAATTTATTTCATGAAAGGGTCAAAAGATTTTTGTTTGCGGTCTACACTCAAGAATCATATCTTAAAATGCGCATTCTTTTAATTTCGCCCGCGGTACATAGTAAAGACCTGCATGAATGCACTTAAAACATTATGTGAAACATTCACCACACTTTTTGCAATTCAGAAATCTTTAATTTAAATTCAGAGAATATCAATTGAAATATAGAAATCATGAACTAAGATAGATATTTCCTGAATTTTAATTGATATTATCTGAATTTCAATTGATGATTTCTGAATTGCAAAAAGTTTAGTGAATGTTTCACAGCCAGTTTTAAATGCATTCATGGAGGGCTTCAGTATACGCTAGCGATATTTCGGATTTTCCGAACAAATCAAAAAACTTTTAAATTATGTGTTTTGTCTGGCATTTCCCCATCCATTCCAGAAAAACGGGTATGAAAAAGTCCCGGAAAACCCAGAAAAATTTAATAAACATATATTTAAAATTGTTTGCTAAATGAAAAGACCTTTCCGCTTTTGAACACCTTTATCAGCTAATTAGCCAATACCTGAGGAAACATATACTCCAAATTGCAGGTTTCCAGCTAAAACGGTTTGAACAAGACGTCTTTTCTTCTTTTTAAACATTTTTACCATGCTCCTGGCCAAAATTCCAAAAAGTACCTTGTCACTGAATTTGGTAATACTTCAGGGACCACGGTTTTAAAATTTCAAGCCAAAAGTGTTTTCGGGCAGGCCATTGAATGAAGATGCTTATCAACTTTTTACCACTTTCTTGAATAAAATTCTGCAAAGTACGTAGGTAATCAGTGAATTAATCAATAATTCATTAAACATGTATTTTAAACGACATGGTTCTGGGTAAAGCAGTTTGGACATGTCGTCAGGGGAGGCTTTTACTCTATTTTCCTCACCCAGTGGGCATTTCCAATAATCTCGTCATACAAGGGAAGTCTCCGACATGAACGCGAGGATTTTAATAAGATTTCGATACATTTTAAAGGAGAAAATTTTAGCATACACTTCTTTTGCTTTAGCTGCCCAATCTCACAACGAAGGGTTATAAAATCAATTAAGGCCTAATTTTTCGATTCTTCCGTATCTATTCTATTTCGTGTCTGTTCTATTTCAGAGAAATTATAAAAAATTGGGTTTCCAGAAAGAGCATTTTTGAAGACACGCGGATATACAAAACATTTTCGAGAACATCAAAGTAACATATTTTCGCATCATAAAAATAAGTACCAAAAAATAATCCGGTGATAGGTCCTTGAAAATCCCAATTCGAAAACAGAAAATTTTTTATAGTTCCTTTGAGAGAAATCACAATTTGGAAATACAAAAAAGGGGCAATTTTTTAGCCCACTTATAACCCTTTAAATAACCGATATAGCCGGTATCTAAAACGCCGCAACCTTAGATTTCTTATATCCAATAACGCATATTCTTATCATATAAATTTTATTGGATTGACTTAAATAGGCAAGTGCTCGTTACCCTTCTTACTTTATGCATTTAACTACATTTCGTTCTTTCGTTTTAAGCTTGATCAGCTGCAATCAAAATAACTCGAACAATATTGTTGTTTGCTTTGGTGCTTTAGACGTACTCGAACTAAAAACAAAATGTATTTACCTGCTATTGTTAGAGCAGCCAGATTACCAAAGAATTAAATATTCTTAAAATGAATTTATTGACGATTAAAATATAGATTTAACTAAAGATTAGAATAATCAATTTCAATAGGAATTTAATAATTACAATTGATTCATTCGGTTATCCACTCCTAAAATATGTTCTTGTTTGGTTGTTAATTAACAAAAATGTATGAAGAATGAATAACATTCTTTGTAATTTACTTGTAATAATTGTATCATCTTTCTTTGATTTGAAAATAATAACAGAAAGTGATATTAATTTATGATCTAGAGTCAAACTAAAAAAACATTCATTTACTTAAAAACAAGATATCAATTAAAATATTCCCCCATTCATCTTAAACACATTAACACGGTGCAAAAAATATAATTTAAATAATATACATTTAAATTTAACGGTTCGTTGTAATTAAAAATCTGTGGTTATCATACATAGAGTTGAATAGAATCAGCTGAGATATCTTAAGAATTAAGGTTCAAAGCAAAATAGAGTAATAATAACAAAGGATAAAAATAGCATTATTAAATTTCGTTGATGTTAGTCTAAGTTGAGTTGTTGATAAGAAATTCGATTTTCTTTATGCAGTCACATAAGTAGACAATCATTAAATATTAAACCACTCAAGACGAAATACACTGATGATGGCTTTGTACCGAAAGCCGAAAATACGTATTCTGTATTGCTGGTCTTATCGAATTCTTTCAAATATTTTTATTCTTTGTAATTTACTTGTAAAAATTGTATCATCTTTCTTTGATTTGAAAATAATTTAAACAGAAAATGATATTAATTTATGATCTAGAGTCGAACTAAAAAAACATTCATTTACTTAAAAATAAGAGATCAACTAAAATATTCCCCCATTCAACTTTAATAAATTTTTAATTATATGCGACGTATACTGAATTTTTTTTTTTGGTAACTTTAAGAAATTTTGCCTTCAAACAAATTTTTACTTAACTCTTCTCGAAAAAATAAGAACAATTTTTCTGAATCAACAAAATTTTTACATAAATAAAGTAAATGTTAGCCTAGTTTTTGCTTAATGTTAGAAAAAATTTTAAAAAATTACGATTGTCGACTGCATGTTCTTCTATTTGTTTCAGATTCTGAAAAGCTTTTCGATATCAAACCCTTGTATAAACTTGCGTTTTTATTTACTTTCTTCACTTTAAAACTCAAAGAAGGGAATAAGAACGCGAATTTATAAAATTAGCAGAAACTGCAGACGCGAATGACTAACTGACATCATGTACTCATCTAAAGAGGTAAACGCAGATATTAGACGAAGTCTCATGGAATGGATGATATTGAAATATGACATTCAAAGTATTCTATCTTCATACAGGCGATTAGATATACATATGTGACCTTCTCCGATAAAAAGGACCTAGTGTGTCAAAAAAACGGGAACTTGGGAAAATCTATAAAAATGGGAAAAACATTAAAATTTGAAACTTTAAATGAGTTCTTCTCAAAACTTCATTTTCTCACACTAGGTCCCTTTTCTCGGAGCAGATCACATATATGTTGATTAGAAAAACGGGGCAAAAAATATCAGAATTGAACTGTTGCTGAACTGGAACTGTTCCAGTTCAGCAACTAGATCAGTATTAGGTAGTTCCGACTAACAAGTTCGGCAATTTATCCACAAACTGATGATATTGTAGAAGACTATGTGAGATTAGAATTTATTTTAAAATTCATCAATGAATTCTTTAAAAGCTCTATTTGCAGCCTTTTGACCAATTACTTGATTTGGAGTTTTTATTTATTTATTTTTGAGAGACATAATCAACTATTTGAAATAGTTTAAGCAGGAGGAATGTAGTATTTTTCTGCACGTCATAGTCAGAATTTACTACGCCCTCATCACCATAACAAGTACTTTGCGTTGATGTTTGGGTTAAATTTTTTCTTTGAAAGACGTAACAGATTGTGGAACAAGTTTTTTCTAAATCATTAAACCTATTAAAGAAATCGTTCTTGATTCTTTTTAAATATAACAACATTAAATATTTAAATAAATATCTTCGAGTGTCATTTAATGGTTTAAAAGCTTTTTTGAGTAAATATTATTTATGGATTTTTTTTATAAAACTTAATTTCTTAATTGCTGTTTTGAGGCTTGAAAGCTACCGTAAGTATAATAGACTTTTAGAGTTTTAAATATAGGGTGTTTTTTTGTAGAGGCATAGAATTTTTTAAAAATAAAACACAACAAATTCAATGGAATGACCACAATGTTGGCTTTATTAGCTCACAAATTTCATGGCATTTAATATTTATAAATAATTTCTGGCATATGACATCTGCGACTGCGCTTTATGAACCTCATCCTGTCGGTCCAATTTTGCAACATTTTTCGAGCATACCCGATCTTATTTGGTCAATAGTTAAGATTTAAATATTTTAATTGTATAAGGCTGACAGATGATGAAGTTGTTCGAGTGCTTAATGGAGGTGAAGATCTTTATTGGCTAAGACTATATAATTTCGTAAAAGAGGCTGTAAGATATAGAAGTATGTTAGTTTTTGAATTTAATTTTTAACTTTCAAAAATTCGAAAAACCAATTTTCCGGCTGACGGTTAAATAAAACCAAGCTGTGTATATTCTTTACTGTCTTAAAAATGTAGTTATAGAATTAAGTATAATTTTGTAAACTTTGGAAAAATCAAATAAAGAATAATCTAATCTATCTAATCTAATCAATAGTTCGTCGAATGTTGGCTTCTGAATGATCAATCGTTGCTGGTCTATCAGCATATACCAGAGATGTGACATACCCCCACTAAAAGTAGTCCAAAGGTGTCAAATCACGCGAACGTGGTGGCCAATTCACAGGTCCATTTCTTGAGATGATTCGGTCATCAAACGTTTGGCTCAACAAAGTGATGGTTTCACGCGCTGTATGGCATGTTGCGATTTTTCTTCTCCAAATGATTTACAATGACATGAGGAATATAAAAATCAGGAATCATTTGCCTTAGCGTTCGCCATTCACGGTATTGTTGGCACCGGCTTCGGATTCAAAGACAAATGGGTCGATGACACCTTCCGCATGTAAACCTCACCCAACAGTGATTTTTTCGGGATGTAATGAAGTTTCAAGACTCATGAGGATTATGCTCTCTCCAAAAATGATAATTCTGCTTATTTTAATACCCTTTAAGCCAGAAATGAGCCTCATCGCTGCAGATGATTTGACGATAAAAATCTGGTTCAACTTCCAGTTGATTCTCAGCCCATTCACCGAACTCACGACGCAATTGATGGTCCGCCTTTAATTGTTATACCAGTTGGATCTTATATGGATGTATACCAAGATCTTTACTCAAAATTTTCCAAGTAGTGGACGGGCAGAGACCGAGTTGCTGAGAACGGCGTCGGATCGATTAATTCGAGTCCTCTATAACACTCACGTCTACAGCGGCGATGGCTTCTTCTGTACGCATGGTACGGGTTCGATTTAGATGAATATCAAAAAGAGTAAATGTGGTCATAAATCGATCCATAGTATTGCATATTACCTGCTCAGATGGACGATTATGCGCACCGTAAACTTGACGAAATGCTCTATAAGTTTGGCGAACAGAGCGCGAAATTTGGAAATAAATTTCCACGATTTGTAATCGTTGTTCTGGTATAAATCTTTGCATAGTGATTTGCCATAGTATACTGAAAAAAAGTCAAAAACACACACGAATGTTGGCACACTTTAAAAGTCAAACACACTTCATTAGTATGACAGCTATCCCTATCGAAAATTCTATACGTCTAAAAAATATCTAAAAAATCACTTCTAAATACACTCAGGCGAAAATGTTAGAAGAAATCTAAATGTTCTGAATGTAATGATTATGGACAACCCAATTGTTTAAAGAATGCACAGAGAGAATTTTCTTGGAGGAACTTTAATTATTTTTTTTCAGTAAACTAATGAAGTTTTCTTAATAAAAAAATTAAAAATTTCTTTATTTTTATAAAAAAGCTTCATAATATTTACGAAAGTAGTTTTTAATGAAATATTTTCATTGAGCACCTGAAATTTTTAATAAATAAAATGAAATTTTTCATATGAAAAACTGCATTCATTTAACGAAAAGCTTCAATGGACGAGTTCCAGTGAAACTTAATTGATTTAGTGCAAAAATTCTTTGTATCGTGCAGATAATTCTCTCAATATATTCTGCGATTTCTACACTGAGAGAATTATATGCATTATATTAATAAATTTTTGCATAAAAATAACGAAGTTGCACTGGAACTCGTCCCTTGAAACTTTTCATTGAATTAACGGAATTTTTCATAAAATGCTGTAAAAAATTTCATTTCATTTATTAAAACTTTCATGCACACAATGAAAAAGGTTCATTATAACTAGATTCATAAAATATATGAAGCTTTTTCATCATATTTATGAAATTTTTCATTTACTTTGTGAAGAAAACTTCATTATTTTACTGAAAAAAAATAAATAAATAAAAAAATAAATAAATAAAAATAAAATTTCATTAAAACTCGTCCAGCAAAATTCTCTGTGTGTACAAATCTGTAATAAAATATTTACGTCTTTGTTAAAATTAATTTTAGTTTTAACTCATTTTTGGGAGTGCATATTCCACTATAATATTAACTTTTACCTAAGTTTATAATACTTACTCATATCCATTTATTGAAGCTCTTAGTAAATCTTTTGCATAAATATATTATTAATCCCTTAAAGACTGAAATAATACCGCTGGAATCTTTAAAGGAGAGTTTAACTCCCCATACCAAACGATAAAAACGCTGAAATCGGGCTTGCCCATAGAAGAATGGTTGAAAATTTACTAATGTTTGGGTCCGAAATTTTGTTCTATAAATTGGGAAAATATAAGGAAATCAGTAAGAAATATTGGCCCTTACTATAAAAGAGTATTTTAAATTTAAAGTCGACTTTATTTTTAATCATACGGTTTTGTTCATTTTGCATATGAAAACCCTAAAAAACTATTTATATTTTCAAACATTTTCATTGGTTGAAAATAAATTAACCAATCAGAATGCTCCAAAACCAAACCAAACCAAGTCAAGGCATACTGCCACCCAATACTTTAACTAAAGTTCTCTTGATTGTCTTCATTTCAGTAATGAATTTATTCATAGTTTCAACGAAAATTGTCACTGGAACCCGTTCAGTGAAACTTTCCATAGAATCTATCAAACGGCGTTCATTAAAGTAAATGCTTAAGAAAAGTTCATAAAGTTAATGAAACTCTTCATAAAATTAATAGATCATTTCGCCCATGAAATAACCATTCAGCCTATGAAGAGCTTCATAAAAAGTATTTAACAAATGCAAAAAGCCTAATAAAATTGTAGCATATTTTACAGATATATACAAAAAATATCTAATGATAGAATTCAGTAAATACAAAAAGTTTCATAAAATTCTATAATCAGCTTCATTGAATTAATGAAATTCTTTATTAATTTTTTGAAAAGGTTAATTGAAATTGTATCACTAATATTATGAAGAATAGATTTTTCAGTGTATTAAGCCTATATGACATTTGCTAGTTTCTAGATTCTAGTTTTTTGCACCATCAATGCAAATCATATGAAGGGTAATGCATTACCAACATCAATTTGATAGTTTTTCGATATAGTTGTTCTCTTCACACAAATTTAGGGGTTTCACAAGGGACGTGCTATTTGTTGTATCGTTGTATCGTCCTAACAAAAAACAGACTTGTTATAAATCAAATTGAAAAAATACAACATTTGAGAATAGCACGATACAACATTTTTACGTATGTTTAGTGTCCTATGTTTGAGTGTGCTAACCAGTGCTGCCACCAGTAATACAAAAAATTACACAGCTGTAGATCAAAAATTATCCAAACCGTACGAAATTTTACAAAAAATATATTTTTCATATTATTTCAAAATAAACTCACCTGGGCACAGTGGAGAAGAATACAAATATTTTGGGAAGAATTTCGCCATTTCTCACCGACTGATATGAAATTTCACACTGCAAGTTTTGGATGGCCGAAACTGCAAGAGCTATGCCATTCGACTCCAAAGTTTTGCCATTTTTCTGTTTACAAACCGATTTTTAAAGACGTAACATTTCTATCATCTACAAAGTGCAAAAGTTATTTGCATTTTAAAACTAAAATTTAGCATTTTTGCTATAACCTGTTCCGTGTTTTTGCCTTCTGCAAAAGCATATACAGGCCAATTTTCAGACAATATTATAACAAATTATTTTATTAACTAAAAGGAATTTCAATGCAATATCTTTTTCAGTGCTTTGAAATTTGAATATTAAAAAAATGGTATTTTATCCATATTAAAAGTTTCTTTCAGAACAAAGTATTTATGTTTTTCAGAAAGGATACTTCATTCAGATGCACTGCATGCAAAAATATTACTTACATGCTAATTATTCTCCCCCATATTCCTCAGAATTTAACCGTTTATATTTAAATTAAACCAATTTTTTTCTGAGTACAAAGCTGGAATTAAAAAAAAGCTGGAGTAAATAGATCCTACATGTGATGGCATAAGCCCTGTTCAAGCCTAGCTTTAAATGCCGGCAAGACAGGAAAATTTTTAAAAATACCGTATTTGTAAAATTTTCCTGTTTTCTTTAGTTTTTATGTTAACATGAAATTTCTTTGCAGTATGTGTATCAACAAATTTTCTTTTAAAAAATAAAAATTTGACATTTTTTCAAAAATTTCATACGATTTTGTTGAAATCTGAAACATGTTGGATTTACAGAATTCTAAAATATTCTGATTCTGTTCCACCTCGCTGCGTTAGCAAAATTTTTGTCTGGTCAAAGTCCAGTATCATGATAACTACAGGAAAAAACTTTTCAGACATTAGAAAGTCATAATCATAACAAACTCATATTTTCCCACTATTTCGCTGAATTTTTAAATGTTCTTGCAAACCAAGAGAATTTTTAAAAGAAGCTTGACAATTATTTTCGCAAAAAATAAACAAAAGGCGGTGCTTTAAACAAAACAAAAAAATACATAACACCATTTATGATATCTTCTAAATTGGGTTTAGTGTTGAAAAAATCTACAAAAGTAATTTACCAGAAAATGGAGAATTGTGGTAAATGTTTCACTGACAAACTGTTTCGTCTAAATATCGACTAATTTTTATTTATTAAAAAGTCTCGGGACTTTTAAAAATTTGGGTAAATTTCTATAAAAAGTGAAATTGCACAAAAATGTCATTATTCAAAAATTATCCAACGAATGTGTAAACAGTCCCGTTTTTGAGTAATTATTCATATTCTCACAGGAAATAATAATTAGGTTGTTCATAAGGGGTGTGCTATCTGTTGTATCGTTGTATCGTCCTAACAAAAACACAGTTGTTAAAATTTTTATTTGTGTTTAACAACGATTTTCTATTCAGTTTTCTATCTGTTAGCACACCGCTTTTCGAAATGACGACGAATAGCCGAAACCAAAGCCTAATGTACTTATATTCGTAGCACGCAATAATAAAATCTCATCGGTATCATTGAACAATTTCGTCAATGAAAATATCCGATGGTTTATGTTGGCGAGCCAATTCAAAAAGATTCTTTACTAATTTCTCAGATTCACCCAACCATTTAGACATGAGAACTGAACTGGAAACTGAGAAGAAAGTGGAATTTTTGACTTCGGTGGCCACAGCTTTGGCTAAATATGATTTACCGGTACCAGGAGGACCGAAAAGTAAAATTCCGTTCTTGGCAGCATCTAAACCAGCAACATCTGACCTTTTTACTTTTGGTTTTTCAATAACAATGGCCTCCTCAAGTTTACTTCGTAATTTTTTCTTTTGCGGATCTTCACCATCTGAGTCACTATCACTTTTTTATCTTTGTCGTCTTTGGAACTAGATTCACCTTCCTTGACTGGCTTCTTACCCTTTTTAAATATTCCTTAAGTTTTTCAGCACGATCTAAATACTGCAAGCACTTGGCTCTTATTGAATCTTTAGCATTTTTCTCCTTGAGCCTAATATTTAATGGCTTTACAAACGTAAAGCCTCATCATAATTTTTATTGCGATCCTCTTCTGTGGCTTTGGTTACTAAATCAATGGCCTTTTGAAGGGTAGTACCTGAAGCCGTTGCAAATACAAACTTGCTATTTATTTGTTACTGCAAAATTATTAAGATGCTTTTAGTTGCCACTAGACCAGTGATGTAAGCCATCCAATTTTCGCCGGTCTATCGATCAGCCGCCGATCACTTCCCTCAGCCGCGCCGCCGACGGTCATTATCGGCTGCAAACGGCTAACCGGCTGAAGCTGGTGGGAATATGGAAATTTTTTTATGAGTTTAAAATTTGGCGTTTTGTGCACAGAAATACTTTAATTTCATATTTCTTAAACCCCAATAATACATAGATAGATACTTATTTTTAATTGAGGTTTGGAAGTTAGTGAATTTCGAGTCACTGATTCTGAATACCGTTTCAAAATTATTCTACCATAATTTGAAGAATCTCACGATTGAAACCCATGTTAAGCATTTAATTCTGCAGTACTCACAAGGAAGCTATACCGATTTGTTCCCAAGTTGTCAAATTTACGATAAATGCTAATTTACTACTTAAAGTAGTACGAACTGTAATTTCCATAATCTTATGTAATTTTTAATTCAATACCAGAGCTTTGAAGAATTAATTCTTTTTTGAATGAATTCACTACCAATCGAATTCAATTTTCTTTAGAATTGAATGAATTCCTTTTCTTAAGTAATTCACTGAATTCGTTCAACTGAACGCGTTCATCAAACAATAAATTCAAAGAATTAATTCCATTGCAATAGTTCTCTTTATTAAATCAAATGAATTAATTCACGGGTGAACGCGTTCAATTTTATAAATAGAACGGAAAAAAGTGAATTAATTCCTTACTGAATTTAATTCCTTACTGAATTAATTCACCACTGAATTCATTCAATTTCATTTTAATTCAGTGAATTAAAAAAATGAAATTATATTCAGTGAATTAAAAAAAATTAAATTACGTTCAGTGAATTAAAAAAGAAAAAAATACGTTCACTGAATTGAAAAAAAAATTACGATCACTTAATTGAAAAACAAAAATTACGTATGCTGAATTAAAAGCCTGTTTTCTGCCGTTTATTGGAAGAAAACATTGTATTGTAAAAACGTATAAATGAAATAAGTCATAGTGAAGCATCTACATTTTACTGGGAAGCATAAGTTTGAAAAATTAATAGTTATATTTTTTCCAAATTTATCTATATATTTTTAATCATGTAGGTTGATAAAGTGCATCGGGTTTCTCTAGCACTTAATATATATGTATGTAATTTGTTTATTTTCAATAGAAAACGCTGTAAAATTGCTTAGTTGCAAATTTTATTTGTAAATAAATGTTTTGTTCTACTGAACGGCAGAAAACAGGCTTTGAGTTCAATGAACGTATTTTTTTTTTTTAATTCACTGAACGTAATTTTATTTTTTTTTTAATTCACTGAACGTAATTTTATTTTTTTTAATTCACTGAATGTAATTTTATTTTTTGTTTAATTTCACTGAATGAAAATGAAATTGAATGAATTCAGTGGTGAATTACTTCAGTAAGGATTTAATTCACTGTTTTGCCGTTCGATTTATAATATTGAACGCGTTCACCAGTGAATTAATTCATTTGATTTAATAAAAAGAACTATAGCAATTGAATTAATTCGTAACAAAATAAATCGAACGAAAACAAATATGAATTAATTCCATTCAATATATGGTGCTTTGTGAATTAATTCATCGAATTTTTAATTCAGAATTGAAAAATTGAATTAAGGAATTAATTCTTCAAAGCTCTATTCAATACAACAAAAATTTCATATACAAATGTGCTATTCGCCAACATCTTTTTTTTCAAAACAGATAGTATTGGTCATGCTTGGACGGTCGTCTTTAAAAAACCTTTAATTTGATACCCTATTTGCTAAGTTTTGTTTTTTTTTAAATAGAAGAAACAAACTCTTAACCCTCGAAGTGGCACATATTTTGAGCCCTTAGTTCTGGCACATGGTGTCTGGCCAGACCCCTATACATTTACATGCATTTGTATGGAAATAAGGGCTGTTTGCCGTTAAATTTTTTACTAAGATAGGAAAATATTTGTTATATTTTGTGTTTCTATTTCTTTTTACTATGTTATTAGCTACCTGAGGAAGAAAAAATAGACCTGAAAAAATCTTTGGAATGAAAAGGGCAACAATTTTTTTGTTCTATATATATTTCTCTTTATTATAGGTAAAGTAATAAATGTTTATGACAAAATAGAAAATTATTATGAAGAATACATTGATTTTTTTTATTCAGAATTTTGCGGAAGGCAACAAAAACATAAATAATCTACTTTTGAATGTTGCTGATAAACAGGATTGTTGCATTTGCAGCAAAAAAAAGCGTGTCTTACGGCGTATTTTGTCACCTTGCTGCAGGCAAATTCTGCAATCTTTTTTGGCAGCTAATGTGTCTGGACCAGTGCGTGAAGCCACATTAAGGTTTGCTATATTGAGAGGTCTCCCAAAGAACGCTTCAAATGCTATACGAGTTGTTGGTTGAGCCACAATGTGCGGATTATTGATGCGATTTTCAACGTTGGCCAGTACCAATTGCTTTGCAAGTTTATATAAAAATATGCGTCTTCTTTCTTTTCTTGTATTTTCATCATTTAGCTTACATATAATGTAACTTGCCAATGCCATCACATCAATCATGTTGCAGAAAAACGCGTATGTCCAGCGTCTGGTTGACCGTTTTGTTGTGTAATGAGTTAGCATTTGATCCATCGTATCGACTCCGGCTTTAGTTGAATTATAAAATAAAATTGCTTCCGGTTTCATGGCTACGCCTTCAACATGTTTCGTGTAATGCACGGTTGAAATTAAATTGACTGCCTTATTTTTTTTGGGCACGTAGGTGCAAAGTGCAACAAGATTTTCATGAAAACCAAACACACTTGAAAGAATTGGTCGTCTGGTGCTCTTCATAACTTCCTTAGGAAGACATCTTTTGTTTGCTCGAATGGTGCCAACAAATGCCAGTCCCATAGCAGCAAGTCGTTTAGCGCCGTCCAATGAGGTGAAAAAATTATCAGAAATAATTGTTCTGCCGCTGTTTGCGTAACAATTTGCGAAATACATTAGAACGTTTTCACCTTGATTTATCTCCCGATTGTCTCCTTCCTTTCCAGTGTATAGTTTTCCTTTCAATGGAAATTTAGTCTTAGCATCGCATGCCCACCAAACTTTGATCCCATACCTTGCAGGTTTTGATGGGATATATTGGGTGAACTTTGTGCGCCCACGATACGGAAACAACTGCTCATCGATGGTGACATTTTCATAAGGTTCATAATAATTTTGCAGATTTTCATTGAGAAAATTCCAAAGGTCCCGGATAGGAGCTGCTTTATCTGTTTGCTGTCGGAATGCCCGCGTACGACTATTATCGAAACGAATATATCTGGACAGAGTAATGAATCGTTTGTGCGACATAGCCGCACGGAATATGGGCAGCGAATCAGAACGCCACAATATACTGGAGTCTTGCATATTGTTATGGCTGAGACCAGAAGCCACCAAAATCCCAATGAATGCATCTAGCTCAGAGCTTGTCAAATCAATCCATTTTCTTTGGGTAGACTCTGGATGTTCTTCATTCCATTTTCTAATTGATTCTCGCCCATGCCGATTTGTTTCACTAATGATGACGAACGTAATATTGGTTGAGAAAAATAGCTTGAATACCTCAACTGGATTGGTGAGCCTTGTTTTTGTTCCAGATTGAAAACGCATGATATTATGCTGGCGCAAACGAGATGCAGGGGGTTCAGTTTCTTTCCATTTAGTACCGTCTTTACCATAAAAACAGCCTGAGTCGACTTCATTTGCTGCTTCAGCATCATTTCCACTTTCTTCTTCTTCATCTACGTCTTCATCACTATCATAAAGTTCGTTAGGTTCAATTTCCAAATCATTTTCTATGTCTGATGCATCATCTTCTGGCACATAATCAGCAGTGTCGTCACCATCGTTTTCAAAAACATCATCATTTTCATCAGCTTCTACCTGACTTTGAAAATCACGCACTAATGCCTCTGACAATTGGGGTTGCAAATTCACGCTACGCAAGCGTGTATTATAAATAAATTCCAGTTCATCAGCCATAATATACTAACAACGCAACAAATCTACCTGCGTAAAATTATTCACAAGTTCAAAATTACCGCACAAAAACTAGATTACTTCTTCACTGTTCAACGTTCAATGAATAACTAACTCACAAACAAAATCAGAAGAAAGAAAGAAGCATAAAAGAATAAAGTAAATACAAATTTCCAACTCGTGCCATGTGCTTTGCCTATGCGTTCATACAAAATGCATAGGGGTCTGGCCAGACACCATGTACCAAAAGTAAGGTGAAGATTTTTTATTTGGCTTTTTTGTCCTGTTCCAAGGACTTTTTTTCAATTATTAATTTATACATCGAAAGCCAACAATATTTTGGGAGATTACCTGAAATTACAGCCATGTACCTAAAATAGAAGTATGCTAAATTGAGGCATGAAAATGAAATATGTCTGGCCAGAACCATGTGCCACTTCGAGGGTTAAGGCAAACATACACGTTCAATATTATTGATCAATGTTTCTAAAATCAACCAATCAGAACAAAATATTTAAAAATAAAATGTTCTGATTGGTTGATTTTTGAAAAATTTATCAATAATATTGAACGTGTATGCCCTACTTTAAAATCGAAAAATTTATATTTGACTACACTTCTTTAATTTTTTTCTCCTCTATCACAAATCCAAATGTCATTAAAATCGGAGGGAACCCACCGCAATAGATAGTATTTTTTATATCTTTTCTAATGAGGAGTTTCTATTTTCCATATATGTTATTGGAGCAAAACTAATGTAAATAAAAAAAATTATATTGCCAGAAAGGCCCTATATTTCTATAAAAATACATAGATGGGGAAGTGTACGACCTCGAGTCATTCTTGTGTACAAAACTTAAAATTTGTCATGTTAATTCCGAAATCTTAACTCCGGATCTTATATAATTATATATAAAATCACTTAGAAAATATTGTTGATGACACCACACATACTTATATGTGTCTTTTTAATGGACCAGATATAATGATATGTGAATTTAATTTAAAAATATTCAGGAAATAGGACCTCATATATTTGTATATAGTTTTAAATGGAGCAAGATATGACTTTATTAAAAATTATAAAAAAAATATTTTCAATATTGGCTCACAAACGCAAACTATATCTATACCAGATTCTTCAAATATTAACCTGAACTCATCCATTTTGTTGTTTAAACTTTGAGCATTCAAATGGCAAATTTTAAGACCACTTTTTCTTTTTGAAATAATTCTGACCATATTGAAAATATTTTCTTTGGAACCAACCCTCGTATTATATATTATCTAATGGTGTAACTACCATTGAAAATTAAATATTTAAAAGCAATGCAAGCACAAATATAAATATATGTACATAGCAATCAAATGATAAATTAATAAAAAGCAAAACTTGTAATTAGAAATATTTAAAAAATTTAAGAAAGTAAAGCAGTATTCTAATTTAATTAAAAGCTTGTAAAATATTATTACTACTAGAATTCTGTATCTCTGTATCATGGCATTTATGACTAAGACAAGAGAAAACATGTTCTTCTCATATTCTTTCACTAGAAATTTCTAAACAAATGCTTCGTACACACATTCTTCTTTACTTCGACACATATACACTTGAAAATTGAAGTATTTGTATCAAAATTTAAAATAACTGCATAAAATACATGTTACTACAATGTAGTAGTTTTTGAAGTTTGTTAAAAAAATAACAGTCAAAAACATTAAAAAATTTTGCTCTAAGTAAAGTAACTGCAATTGTAGTTAAAATAACTTCAACCGCATTACTACACAAATAACTGTCATGTAGTAACTGCAGAACTCTTCTGAGTGTAGTGCTACCAGTATGACGGGATTCGTTAATCCTGGTTTCGCGGGATATATTCTTAAATACCAGAAGTTTCTATACTATACTAATCCAATTTCGTAACAATACTATTCGAAATTGTCAAATAAACCATTGACCAGTGCAATTTTATGAAAACTCGAAAAAAATGAAAATTGGCTAGTAAACAAGCGCATTAGTTAAAAAATTAAAATACACGAAATGAGCTGTGAACTTAATGTCTAACTCTAACGTCTATCAGTCCAGATGTTAGCTATTAAATAAAATGTTCTCACAAGAATGAGTTTATATCAACTGTTATTATTTATTGTTTGAACCCAATAAGCACATAGGTTTTAAAAATTCACGTGCTTTAAATTTTTCTTGAAGTAAAGTATATTTCAAATTCTAGTATTTGTATATTTAAAAAAAATAGTTCAAACTTGAATTTTTGTTTCCCTTTTGCTGGAATATGCTATTGAAATAAAATGTAATTAAAGTTTTATTCAAGCCTTGAAACTGGAAAACAGGGCTGGAATTGAACTTGTTTTCAACTTGAATTCCAGTGAAATTGTTTATAGGGAAGGTGGTTCGCGTTATATTTTTACAAAAAAGTACAAATTTGTTAGGCAATCAATAAAAAAAGTCCTATCAACGTTGCTATATTTCTTAAAAATTGGAGCGAATTTGTTGGTTTAGTACTAAAAACGTTAGTACTAAAAACGCCACAGTGATAGCACATTTCCCATCACTGGTATCTACTTGTTATATGGTTCTTCCCAGCAAAAAAGTGAGGAAAAAGAAGGAGTTAAAGCACTGTAACTGTTGAATGGGAAGTTGTTCTTTTTCGAGTTTTTCACGGATGAATTTAACATTGGCTTGTCATAGGAAGGAAGTTGTTCTTTTTAAAAACAAATGATGTACTTATATTTGAACCAATGATAACGCAGTTCTTTTTCACTTGTTTTGATTTTAATTTAATTAAAAACGAGTAAAAACAAAGAGTATACATAATGAAGAGATTGGGGGACTCTCTATCACTGAGAAAGCATTTGTTCTATTATGTGCCTTGGAACAGGAACATACTCAAACTAATATCAGCCAGCAAACATGGCAATACGAAGAAGATTCTCCGAACATATCGCCAGGAAGAAAACATTTATTGCCGGCAATATCAATTTCGTATTCCGGAAGTTTCCGCCGTCGGAAACAACTGTTACACTAAAACAATACTTCCAGGCAATGTGAAAGCAATAACTCATATGGAAGATAAAAGGGATATCGCTAAATAAACTCCCGGTACAATAAAAAAAAAAAACGATTTAATTTTTTCATTATTAAATTTAAGCCTAAAAAACAATATCTGTATACATAATCCATTGACCAACTTATAAATTATCTTGATTTCATCTTAGCCGATTTTTCCCGTGCAATTAATCTTAACTTTTCACGAGTTTATTTCCTATATATCTTTTGATTGTTTTTGTACAAATTTAGTTTTAATTTTCTCCAAATTGATAAAAGATTTCAAACAAATTTGCTTTATCTTCCAAATGATACAAAGGTGATATTGCCGCAATATTGTCATAAAAAGTTATGAAAAAAATTAAATTTTTGAATTATTTTTTTCCAAATATCTCCGAATTATCTTCCAAGTGATAAAAGGAAGACAATTTCAAAGTAAATACTACTTGATTATTTTCATTCAAATGACCAAAAGAAGATATCGCTTTGATATCTTCTTGGAAGGTATCTTTTAAATGTTTGCAGGGTCATTATGTGCGCTCTTTGTATGACTAAAAACATCGATTGTAACCAGGGATGGAAAATAATAATTTAGTTATAAAAATCAAGAATGGAACTATATTATGGAATTATAATATTCCAACAGTATTATAGCCCAAGATTATGAATTTTAAAAAACCATGTCTAAAAAATTGCAAAATAATATCGGAATGCGAAAAAAGGCTTTGGGGTTCAGAAAATTAATTAAAAGATTTACATTCTGCAAACGATGCCAAAATTTTCTTTTTTTGCAACTAACCACCAAACTTTGTTTTATGAAATGGGCATTATACTCCGTAGATTATAAATTTAAAAAACCGCACTAAAAAAATTGCAAAATAATAGAGGAACGCGAAAAAAGACTTTGTGGTAGAAAAAAATAATTAAAAACCCCAATCAGCGATTAACAGTCTGCAAATGAATACAATGACGCAAAAATTTTCGTTTTTGCAAATATTTTTTCGCAATTTATTTTTTTTTTTTGCAAACTAAGCACCAAACTTTTGTGTATACAATTGGTACTAAAGACCCTATATTATAAATTTAAAAAAACCACACTTAAAAATTGCAAAATAGTCACGGAAACCGAAAAAAGGCTTTATGGTACAAAAAATTAATTAAAAAACTTAATCAGCGATTTACATTCTGCAAACAAATATATTGATGAAAAAATTTTTCCTTTTCGCAAATTTTATTTTTCGCGATTTTTTTTTTTGCAACTAGCCACCAAACTTTGTTGTATGAAATGTGTATTATAGTCCCTAGATTATAAATTAAAAAGAAACGTACTTAAAAAATTGCAAAATAAAAGCGGAACGCGAAAAAAGACTTTGTGGTACAAAAAATTAATTAGGAAACGTAATCAGCGATTTAGATTCTGCAAACAAATATACTGATGCAAAAATGTTCCTTTTTGTAAATTTTATTTTTCGCGATTTTTGTTGCAACTAGCCACCAAACTTTGCTGTATGAAATGTGTATTGTAGCCCTAGATTATAAATTAAAAAAAAACGCACTTAAAGAATTGCAAAATAATAGCGGAATTTGAAAAAAGACTTTATGGTACAAAAATTTAATCCCTAGTTTATATATTTAAAAAAACCGCACTTAAAAAGTTGCAAAATAACGGCGGAATTCGAAAAAGGCTTTATGGTTTAGAAAATGAATTAAAAGAGGTAATCAGCGAGCGACATTCTGCAAACGAATATATTGTTGCAAAAATTTCGCTTTTTGCAAATGTTTTTTTTTTCGCAATTTGTGCTAATATTTGCTAATATCTAAATATTTAATTTTAATTTTTTTTAAAGAGCCAAAGAGGAAGCTATGTTTTAGTTACATACATTTTTAAATATGTAAGAGCGATCTAACATTTTTTGGTATAAGAGCCCGTTTAAGTGAGCCTTTTCCATCCCTGATTAACCAGTCGGAGTTCGTTCCTGTTCCAAGCCGCATAATATTTTTTCAAATAAAAAAAAAGAGAGTTGCAAGGCCATTGGTGAAAAGGTTAAAGTCGGGCATGCCGACTCAGTGTTGCCACCAGTGAAACAAAAAATTACACAAATGCAGGTCAAAAATTATCCAAAACCTCATGAAATTACACAAAAAAATATAATTTTTATATTATTCCAAAATCAATTCTCCTGAGCATAGTGGGGCAGAATAAAATATTTTGGAAAAAATTTCGCCATTTTTCAATTTATATACCAATTTTTAAAAACGTAAAAATTTTGTAATCTGCAAAGTGCAAAAGTTATTTGCATTTTAAAACTAAAATTTTGCATTTTTGCAATAACCTAGTCTGGGTTTTTGCCTTCTGCAAAAGCAAATCCAGGCCAATTTTTCTAAAAATTGTTATGACAAATTATTCTGTTAACTAAATGCAATATCTTTTTCAGGCTTAAAATCGCGTGCTTTTAAATAACAAGACTCTTTTTGGCCACATTAAAAGTTTCTTTCAGAACAAATTATTTATCCTTATCAGAAAGGCTACTTCATTTAGATGCCTTGCATGGAAATTATTACCCAGTTGCTAATTATTCTCTCCCATTCCTCACCAATTTTAACCATTTTTATTCAAATTTAACCAATTTTTCTCTGAGTGCAAAGCTGGGATTTAAAAAAAAAAAGCTGGAGTAGATTCTCCAAGGTGTCCCTAATGTGGTATGGCCTATGAGCCCTATTCCAGCCTAGCTTTAAATGTCGGCACAACAGCAAGTTTTAAAAATTATATTTTTGTAAAATATTGCATGTTTTCTTCAATTTTTAATTAAATGATAGCAAGGCAAACCTTAACCTGAAATTTCTTTGCAATATGTGTATCAACAAATTTTATTTTGCAAAATAAAAATATAACACACAGAAAACAGTCTCAGTTGTGGCCACCGAATTTGTTGCCAATCGAATTCGTGCGGTTACGACAACTATCTTTATATTAAATTATATTTTTCGTCGTGAAAGCCAATATTCGGTTGTCTAATTCAATATTATGTTCCACATAAATATTATTATGTTCCACAAAATTTTATTGAAATTAAAAAACTTCTTTTGAAATTTCTGGTATTGAACCCGGCCATTCAGGTTAATAGTTCACACTCTTACCCACTGCACCACAACTACTTTTAATTTTCTTAGCCATATTTACTGTTTATACATATTAATATTTTATTTTAATTAAAAAAAAACATAAATTTTTGTCTTGTCCGGTATTTGAACTCGGAAATCCGGCGTGCTAGGCCAACTCTCTACCGACTACACCACAAACACTTAATAATTTTAATGACTAATTTTGAATTTATGTGTTTTATTAATACAGTATAAAATTCGTTTATCAATACCAATTAATAGTTGTGTGTGTTATCAATACAATCCACAATTCGGTTGGTTCTACAGAAACTTGAATTTAAGGTCATATTTGATTAGGATACCCGTATTTGTAGTTACCACTTTCGAATATTGAAATTTTTTTAAAAAAAGGTTATAGATAACACCAATTTTCTTGTATATTCACTAAATAAATGGCTGCTTCTACTGCATTGAATTACTAAACTGATACTAATTTTAAAATTGATTGGAGATACCAATAATTTGTTAAAAGGATTGTTTTTTAGTTCATTTTCCCTATTTTTAATACCTAGTCAAATATTTTTGATGTAGTATTCAATTATAGGTAATTCCAAATAAAATAAAGTCCTGGCAAATTCATTTTAATGGTTTTGATCGAAAGCCAACCAATCTTTTTCCTGGGTGAACATTTTCATAAAAAATTGCTGACATTTTTTCACAAATTTCATTCGATTCAGCTGAAATCTTTAACATGTTGGATTTTTAAAATTCTAAAATGTTTTGAATCTGCTCCACCTTTCTGCGTTAGCAAAATTTTTTCTCATCAAAGCCCAGTATCATGTAAACTACAGCAAAAAAAAAATCGGACATTAGATAATCACAATCATAACAAACCCAAACTTTTCCACTCTTTCGGTGAAATTTTAAATGGTCTTGTAAACCAAGAGAAGTTTTAAAAGAAGCTTAACAATTATTTTCGCAAAAAATAAACAAAATATGGTGCTTTAAAAAAAACAAAAAAATACATAGCATCATTGTGGATTTGTTTTTATTTGAAAAAATTTACAAAAATATTTTACCAGAAACTGGAGATTTGTGGCAAATATTCCACAGACAAACGCGTTTTGTCTTAATATCGACTAATATTTATTTATTTATTAAAAATTTACGGAAATTTCTTTAAAAAGTCAAATTATACAAAAACTACACAAAAATGTCATTATTCAAAAATTATCCAACAAATGTGTAAACAGTCCCGTTTTTGAATAATTATTCAAAAAGTGGCAACACTGTGCCGACTATACAATACCCTACACCAGTCTGGTTAAGAGCCAACTAATATTTGGATCCGAAATTCGAATGGGTTAAAATGGGACTTGTGTCAAAATTTTCTATAAAATTATAAAAGAAGAGAAAATCGTAAATATAGCCCATATGGGCGATAGGTCCAAATATGGACCGATTCTATCTAGAATCTATCGGCTTTTTTCTCTGGACCATGTGAGTGAGCAAACCAAATTTCGTTAAAATATCTTAATATTTGCGACCTGCAGCGTATAAACAATTTAATTTTGGGGGGACCCTTATATGGGCACTAGGTCTAAACACGGACCGTTGTTAACCAAAATCAATAGGCTTCGTCCTTGGGCCAACGTAGGTCGGTATACAAAATTTCATCAAAATATCTTAATATTTGCGACCTGCAGCGTATAAACAATAAAATTTTGGGGAACCCTAATATGGGCACTAGGTCTAAATATATACCGATGTCAACCAAAATAAATAGGCGTCGTCCTTGGGCCGACATAAGTCGGTGTACCAAATTTCATCAAAATATATTAATATTTGCGACCTGTAGAGTGCGCACAAAAATGCATGGACAGACGGACGGACGGAGGGACAGACGGACGCACAGACGGACATCGTTAATTTGAAATAAAAAAAAATTCTGAGCCGATCGGTATACTATAAGGTGGGTCTACGTCCATTATTGGTGTTACAAACATCAGCACAAACTCTCCACGTAGTGGTGTAGGGTATTAAAAGAAAATCATTAATGCAGCATGTGGGGTTTGAACCTACACTTGTTGGCATTTCAAGCAGACGCTCTACCCCCTATGCTATCGCTTGTTATACATGATAATTGACTTTCAGCACTCTTGTTCAGTAAATTGTTGTTATCTTCATTTCTTTCATTTTTTATTAACAAAAATAAAGTTGTGTTTTTAATTGTTATTTTTTTTATAAAAAATAATACACTCCTAGAAAGAATTAAAGCTGTAAAAATAGGAGAAAAAGCTACTAAAAATTATATAATTAAAACATTTTTGTTTTCCTAAATACTAGTAAGATAAGAACAGGAGAAATAAAACCACTAAATTTACAAAATTTTAGTTACATTTAAGTTAACTTTTTGTTAATTAAAAATAACAAATAACCTTGATAAAATCCGGGAAAAAAATTGCAGCATATTAGCAGACAAAAATAGTTTTTTGTGCAAGGTAACTTTTAAAATATTTACAGCATTTTTTTCTAATAGTGCAATAATAAATAGATTTAGTAAAAATTTGATCAAAATAGATTTTTAAATTACAATTTTTTAAATACAAACAAAATTGTAATATTTACCATTTTGGTATTTTAACAAAAAATATTTAAAGAATTACATTTTTGTTTAGGATTTTTTTATTTTCATAAAATTTCATTAAAAATTAATAGAAAATTAAAACTGAATAGAAAATTAAAAAAAAAATTTAAATCCTTTAAAAAATAATTCAGTGTACAAAACTTAAAAAAAAAATTACAGTGAAAAATACAAAAAGTTATTAATTGTGTATAAAAAAGTTCAAACTATTTATACCCTACACCACTATGTGGTCAGGGTATTATAAGTTTGTTCTGATGTTTGTAACACCAAAAAATATTGGTCGTAGACCCACCTTATAGTATACCGATCGGTTCAGAATTTTTTTTTATTTCGATTTAACGATGTCCGTCTGTCCGTCCGTCCGTCTGTCTGTCTGTCCATGCAATCTTGTGCGCACTCTACAGGTCGCAACTATTAAGATATTTTGATGAAATTTGGTACGCAGACCTATGTTGGCCCAAGGACGAACAAGTTTGATTTTGGTGAACATCGGTCCATGTTTAGACCTAGTGCCCATATAAGGGTCCTACCAAAATTATATTGTTTATACGCTGCAGGTCGTAAATATTAAGATATTTTGACGAAATTTGGTACACAGACCTATGTTAGCCCAATAACGCAGCCTATTGATTTTGGTGAACATCGGTCCATGTTTAGACCTAGTGCCCATATAAGGGTCCTACCAAAATTATACTATTTATACGCTGCAGGTCGTAAATATTAAGATATTTTGATGAAATTTGGTACACAGACCTATATTGGCCCAATAACGCAGCCTGTTGATTTTGGTGAATATCGGTCCATGTTTAGATCTAGTGGCCATATAAGGGTCCTACCAAAATTATACTGTTTATACGCTGCAGGTCGTAAATATTAAGATATTTTGATGAAATTTGGTACACAGACATATATTGGCCCAATAACGCAGCCTATTGATTTTGGTGAACATCGGTCTATGTTTAGACCTAGTGCCCATATAAGGGTCCTACCAAAATTATACTGTTTATACGCTGCAGGTCGCAAATATTAAGATATTTTGATGAAATTTGGTACATAGACCTATGTTGGCCCAAGGACGAAGCCTATTGATTTTGGTGAACATCGGTCCATGTTTAGAACTAGTGCCCATAAAAGGGTCCCCCCAAAATTGGCTTGGTTACAAACTGCAGGTCGCAAATATTAAGATATTTTAATGAAATTTGGTGCACTGACTCACATTATAGAAAATTTTGACATAAACCCCATTTTAACCCATTCGAATTTCGGATCCAAACAATACACCAGACTGGTGTAGGGTATTGTATAGTCGGCATGCCCGACTTTAACCTTTTTACTCGTTTTTTTCTACCTGGTAGGATTCGAACCCGCAACCTTCCGATTTCTGTGCTAGCACCTTCCCATGCAACCCCCATACAAAATATTAACTCTTTCACTACCCTTGTACACTACAGTGTACACATCTTTAAAATAATATATAAAATTTAATAGTGCAAAAAAACTTTATACTTTTTGCAACAAAGTTTATTAGGATCTTGGACTTCAAATAAAAATCATTATATGTATAAGCAGTTCAATATGGCAATGTGATCGCGATTTTCGTTAATGAAGTCTAATTTTTTTAATATATCATAATCTCCGTAAAAAGGGGTTTTGGTGTTTCTCCTAAACTAATGAAGATAGATAATTGAAATTTGGCGTGTAACTTCGTTTTATGACGACAATAAAACCAACCAAAGGATTTTTGGCTACTTGAATGTTTAAGGGGTAAAACAGTGCTCAGAATTTTGAAAAAATCGATTTTCGAGCGTCATTTTTGGTGGGTAGGAGGGGGAGGGGCAAAATATTTTACATATTTTTTTCTAGTTTGAGGACTCTTAATAAGAATCTGAAGTTAAATTAACGATACATCCGCAAACAAAAGGGTTAACTTCTTATCACCCATGAAAAAAAACTTCTGACAACCATATATTAATTGCAGCATAACCCATTCCTAACGGAGTAATTCTTTGTGATGTAATGAAGGAAGTGATTCATGTAAAAGTCATTCCATTTATTTTTGCTGGGTTTGGTTTGGTTTGTTTTTTTTTTTTTGCTCATTATAAATTCCAATCCTACATGGAATATAATTTTTTTTTACTTTCTTTGTTTAAACATAGTGCATGCTAGTAAATAAAATATATTAAAGGTATTCATTTAAAGTATTTACGCCTCGTAACTTAACTTCTTATCACCCATGAAAAAAACTTCTGACAACCATATATTAATTGCAGCATAACCGATTCCTAACGGAGTAATTCTTTGTGATGTAATGAAGGAAGTGATTCATGTAAAAGTCATTCCATTTATTTTTGCTGGTTTAGTTTGCGTATATGTTGTAAGTTTACTCGATTAATGTCAAAACTAGTTTAAGAGCCCTCGTAAAAATATATGTGACCTTCTCCGAGAAAAGGGACCTAGTGTGTCAAAAAACGGGTTTGGACTTAAGAGTGGATTCTGGTACTTAAAAGGGTGTAGAATAAGATGAAATGAGTTAGATTTTTGATCAAAATTTATTTACCCCATAAAAACGTACAAAACGAACTTGTGTGTTCAAAGTGATAATGCGTTATGAAACTTTAAATGCGTTCTTCTCAAAACTTCATTTTCACACACTTGGTCCCTTTTCTCGGAGAGGATCACATAGCTTACATTTTTATGTGTAAACTTTTTCATATTTATACACACATTTGAATATTGTCAAAAATAAAATTATTTTGTTTGTTGTTTTTTATTTTCTGTTTTATTTGTTTTTAAATGATACAAATTTAAAAAATTCTGTGTTTAATTTATGAAAAGATCAGAAAAGTGGCGAAATTCAAAATTGAAATGTGAATAGTTTTAAAAGGTGCGTTCATTCAAATAAACAGGTAAAGTTACAAATATACGCGATTACAAAAATACACGGTTTGTGAGGGCATAAATGCAGTTAGATGAATACCACTATTTTATAATTTATGTTGTACATTTTTATGTGAATATTTTCCTTGTTTTCAGTATAAATATTTAGACACCAACGACCTCAGGAAGCAGACGGAATTTTATATTGTTGTTGTATTTTCAAAATTTATATGATTTTCTGTCACATATTTCTTTCGTGTTATTGATATCATAAAAATAACCACATTGTTTGTTTTAAATAAATATGTAGATTAATTTAATTCTGACGAACATATTAAAAATGTTAGTTAGAAACTTTCAAAGTTGGATAACTAACTTTTTCACTAAATTTTCTACAAACTTTTTTCTATGAGTGTAGTTAAAAAAATAAACTCTGATTTAAATTCTAGCGAACATGCTAATCATATTTGAGAACTTTTCAGACTCCTACGATGAAAATTGAATAAACATTCATGATTTGATTTGATTGCTCCTATAGGAAAATGATCTAGGTAAAAGGTTTACCTAAACTCCATGATTCTAAAGGCATATCTATTCGAGATAGAAATCTCGTAAAGTAGGAGTTAAACTCATCTCTAATACTGTTGGTACAAATTTTTATATATATTTATATATTTTTTTAATTGATTCCTGTAGCTGACACTTTTAATACTGTTTAGTTTAATAATTTTTTAGCACGTATTTGTTAAGAATTTTTCATTTTAGAAAAAAGGAAATAAATTTGCAGAAGTAATATTGGTGGATATAAACATTTAATTTTGAGAATTTGGAGATTTATTTTGTAATAAAATAAGTCCTCAAAACGAATATAAAATGAATCACCAAAATAAGAAATAGGGTAGCTATTGCAATTGGTTTGATTTTCTATAAAAAATTTTTGGGTATATGTAAGTATTTTGTTTTAGGGTATTATTAAGTGAGAGTTGCTTCACAAGCAATGTTGCCACTTTTTGAATAATTATTCAAAAACGGGACTGTTTACACATTAGTTTGATAATTTTTGAATAATGACATTTTTGTGTAATTTCACTTTTTATAGAAATTTCCGTAAATTTTTAAAAGTCCCGGAGCTTTTTAATAAATTAATAAAAATTAGTCGATATTTAGACGAAACAAATTTCCATTTTCTGGTGAATTACTTTTGTGGATTTTTCAACACTAAACCCAATTTAGAAGAAATCAGAAATGGTGTTATGTATTTTTTTGTTTTGTTTAAAGCACCACCTTTTGTTTATTTTTTGTGAAATTAATTGTCAAGCTTCTTTTAAAAATTCTCTTGGTTTGCAAGAACATTTAAAAATTTAGCGAAAGAGTGGTAAAGTTTGAGTTTGTTATGATTGTGACTTTCTAATGTCTGAAAATGTTTTTGTTGTAGTTATCATGATAATGGACTTTGACCAGACAAAAATTTTGCTAACGCAGCGAGTTGGAGCAGAATCAGAAAATTTTATAATTCTGTAAATCCAATATGTTTCAGATTTCAACATTGAAAATGAAATTTTTGAAAAAAATGTTATATTTTTATTTTTTAAAAGTAAATTTGTTGATACACATACTGCAAAGAAATTTCAAAATTTTACAAATACGAATATAAATGTTTTTAAAATTGTTCCTGTCTTGCCGACATTTAAAGATAGGGTTGAACAGGGCTTATGCCATTACGGACACCATGGAGGATCTACTTCAGGTTTTTTTTTTTTTAAATTCGAGCTTTGAACTTAGAAAAAATTGTTTTAATTTAGATATAAACCATTAAGGTTATGGGAGAGAATAATTAGCAAGTAAGTAATATTTTTGCATGCAGTGCATCTGAATGAAGTAGCCTTTCTGAAAAACATAAATACTTTGTTCTGAAAGAAACTTTTAATATGGATAAAATACCATTTTTGTAATATTCAAATTTAAAAGCACGGTATTATTTTAATCCTGAAAAAGATATTGCATTGAAATTACCTTGAAGTTAATAGAATAATTTGTTATAATATTTTCTGAAAATTGGCCTGGATATACTTCTGCAGAAGGCAAAAACACGGAACGGGTTATAGCAAAAACGCTAAATTTTAGTTTTAAAATGCAAATAACTTTTGCACTTTGTAGATGATAGAAATGTTAAATCTTTAAAAATCGGTTTGTAAATAGAAAAATTGCAAAACGTTGGAGTCGAATGGCATAGCTCTTACAGTGTGAAATTTCATATCGGTAGGTAAGAAATGGCGAAAATAATCCCAAGAAACATTTTTACGGACTCTCCGGCACGTACGGATTCATGAATCCGGCTTTTACGGCACGTTAACTGTCTGTAATGTACGTATCCGTCAATGCTTGTATGTATACGGAATATTAACGGACCGTATAAATGGATTTTCGAACACAATACGTTTTAACTCCGTATTGGTGTATCCGTTTCCGTACCTTTAAATACGGATTTCATCGGTTTGTTTACAAAATAAAAAATTTTTGTTAAGTCGGTGAAAATATTATTATAATGGGAATATATGGAGAATATCCAATAGAGGGAATTCTTTCTATCACACCATTAATCAAACAACATCAAGTAACAAGGTAAGATTTATGAAACTTAGGGCGAGTAACTTATTTCCAACATAACCATGGTTAAATAATAACCATATATTTCCATATAAATTTGACATTCATAACTATGGTTAAGCAATAAACTCAGTTTATTTTGAGATAAGTTAACAGGACTTAATGTTTCACAATGTTTTGTGTATAACATGTTAGAATTTGCATCGTGTACACAGTCAATTAAATCATAACTAATTTATTGTCTCTTTTCCATATAGATGTTGGAGTTTACTCCGGGTCGCTAAGCGCTGGATAGATAGGTAGACTGAGCTGGATGTGCTAAATATTGTAATTATAAATAATAATTATTAATGAATTTATAAAAAAGAAAAAAAAGTACTTTGTATTGAAAATAATAAACATATGGTCTATTTTTTTGAAAAAATCGGTAGGATATGGACAAGGAAATACTCCGTTATTACACGACATAACGGTCCGGAAACGGTCCGGCATTGACGGACTTTCAGCAGACTAGTCCGTTTTTTACATGACATAACGGTCCGTAAACGGTCCGTCATTGACGGACTTTAAACGGACTTGTCCGTTTTTAACACCACATACCGGTCCGTAAAATTTGAATCAGTTTCGATGTTCCT
Source organism: Leucophora obtusa (assembly GCA_949987735.1). NCBI lineage: Eukaryota > Metazoa > Arthropoda > Insecta > Diptera > Anthomyiidae > Leucophora > Leucophora obtusa. The sequence continues at coordinate 202,896,598 of OX465295.1, read as the reverse complement.
TATGTTCCGTTTTCTGGTCCGTAGACGGATCCAGAAAACGGTACGTATACGGAGTTGGATTCCGTTTATGACGGACCGAAAACGGTGCGTAAACGGAACGAATTGTTTGTTGGGATTGTATTCTTCTCCACTGTGCCCAGGAGAGTTTATTTTGAAATAATATGAAAAATATATTTTTTGTGTAATTTCATACTGTTTTGGATATTTTTTGATTTACAGCTGTGTAATTTTTTGCTTTACTGGTGGCAACACTGTTCATAAGTGATTTCACATACACTTAAAATATTACTTCAGTAAAAAAATCTATCTAACTTTTAACAAATTTTTAGTTGAAACACTGATTTAAACATAGATTTTAGTTATCTTAATTTAATAAAACAACAAAAGTCATCATCACTACTTTTGAGTGTTAATTTTCATTACTGATTTTTAAGAACGCATTTGTTACATTTTACAAAATTTATTCTTATTTAAAATAAAATATTTTCATATTTATGTTCACCCTATTTTTTAAAATGCCCCATATCTCGTTAACAAAAAACATAGAGTAAAATGGACGAAAATTTCGACTTTCCCTAATAATCAAATACCCCCGTGAAAAGCTTAACTCTATTCAAAAATGGGCTTGGATCCTAAAAAATTTGTATTAAAAATGCCATATAATTAAATAGCCCATATCTCGAAAACTAAGCGAGATAGAGAAAGTCGGAAGAAAACGTTTGCTCCATTGGAATAGTCTTACATGCTCTGAGATAATATGGACCAGGTCCGGATAGGGTCGCAAGACCCTATAATTTGAACAAGTTTTACGACTCAGTATAAACTTAGATTTAGATTTGTCAAATTTAACAACAAATGTGTTAAAATCAACAAATTTTATTTTAAGTCAAAAAACAGAAATAAATTTTTTTTAAATTAACAAATTTTTCAGGTGGATCCACAGACATATTTAGTGTGTTTTTTAATCACCTGGATTTAGAATTTTTCATACAAAAAATGGATTTATTAAATCCAAAAAAAAGCTGGATTTAATAAATCCACAATAAAAGCACAAATATATGAAACAGCCTATTAATTTAATGTCAGAAAAAAATACGAATGAAAATTAAAAGAGAAACAAAAAAATTTTAAAACTAACAAATAAAAGGTTTTTCTTAAATTTTTTTTTATGAAATATGTTTAGAAAAAAAACTACACCTCACCAAATACATATTTTTCATCTTGGACATGGAGAAATAGCTCAAATAGAAATGGCAATTTTTCACTCTACAGTAAGTAATTTAATTAAATCCAATTAGTGAATATTAAATATTGCAATGGAATTTTTCAATTGTGTAAAAATATAAATTGAAGTGATAAAACTGAAAAGGCAGACTGTTTACCGCTGTTTTATGTAAAATATAATTATAAATTAAAAGTTAAAGTAGAATCCTTCATCATCGAATTCGGTATTAAAAATTAGGGTGAAAGAAGTGTCGGACAGAAAATTTTTTTAAAATAGGAAGAATCTAACCCCATCTTTTGAGCACTTTTGGAAATACTTTTTGGATTTATTAAATCCAAGTGATTAGAAAAAACGGCTATTATTTTGAGTGTACAACATAGGGTGGTGTGTTTTTAACCAACTCTTTCAATTTGTGACAGTGATAAATCATAAGTAATTTACAGTACTATTTTCTCGTATTAAATTGCCTATCACAATTAGTCAAATATAGAAACTATTTGAAATAATGATTTATTAGTATTTAATTTTCATGAATAGAAAACTTACGGTGGGTCTCATATGGAAGGGTTAACTTTGACTATTAAAAAAAGAAAATGCCAACAAATTAGAAAAATATTTCAGAAAATTAATTTCAGAGAAGTGCAACAGTTTTTTATATTTAAGTTTTAATCGTAGTTGCTTTTCAATTTAAAAAATCGTCGTTTTTAAATAAATTTTTGAAATTGTTTTAATTACAATTTTAGTTGACTTCGGCGACAATTTTTGAGCCTTTTTATTAGGAATGCCAATTGGCATTGGTTTTTCAAATCCCAGGATTTGGATTTTCAAAATCAAAAAAAATCAGATCCCGGGAGGAATAGGGAGTTTTCGAGATTTTTCAACTTTTTTTTGCCATTTTTGATTTTTTTTTTTCAGAAAATTTGTAAAAATTTTAAATTTAGTCAAATAATATACATTTTATATATCGAACGAACTAAAAAAATAAGAATTAAGAATTTAACCCCTCGATATTTTGTTCTGTTTTTGTTTATGATAATTTTCTACTCTTCTAATATCATTTTATTTTTTATTGTCAGTTACATTTTACCACTTTCAATAAGTTTTAAAATTTTTAATTGTTTTTCCCATGTAGTGGAGAAATTCAGGCGAAAGTTTCTGAATTACAACTTTTTATTCTGAAGTTTGATCGATGATTTCTGAAATATAATGAGAAATTCAACAAAAATGGTAAAAATCTCGGCATTTGAGCTTAAATATCCCGGTAATCGGGACACATAATTATTGAATAATGGCGGGAATTCCGGATTGGCATCCCTACTATTTATATCGTGTTATATTAAAATATTTCAGCGTTAAAGCAGCGTAAGTTGTTTTTCACCTGGAAAATTTTCACTCAAACTTTAAAGGCATTAAATAATAGTTTAAATTCTGAAAATTAAAGTTTTTTTGTGCAATTAGCAAGCAACAATCACAATAAACACAAAATATCACTTTTTCACAAGAAAAATAATAATATTGTATATTAAATTTGCTTGAAAAAAAAGTCTTCACAATTTTCACGTGAAACTTATTGTCGTGAAAAATTATTTTTTTGTATGGAGTTTTCACGCTAATTTAATATACAAGACTATTATTTTTCTTGTGAAAAAGTGACATTTTGTGTTTATTATGATTGTGGCTTTCTAATTACATAAAAAAGATTTTCATTTTAAGAATTTAGATCACTATTTAAGGCCGTTAATGTTTGAGTGAAATTTTTCCACGTTAAAAACAACTTATGGTGCTTTACTATCAATATTTTTCAAAGGTATATTTTTGTTAAAGTCGACTTTATTTTAAAGCAAAGATTTTGTTTTAACCTTACTATAAAAAATATATAAAATAGAACTTTTAACATAATGCCAAACATATACATTAAAAAAAAAAATTCAAAAATAAAAAGGAAATTTGTAAAAAAATGTAAATAAAATTTGAAAACAATAAAAACAAAATAAATAAATATAAAATAAAAACAAATGAAAACTTCAAATTTAAAACAGAATTTTAAGGCATATTTCAAATATTTTGTATGGTACGAAAATTAAAATAATAGTCGGCTTTTGTGATTTAAAATCAACTTTTTTCTTTTTTATAGTAAAGGTGTTTATTTATAAGATTTACACAAAATTTCCATTTGCAATAATTCAATCTATATACACGAATACAATGACAGTTGGATGAAATTTACTATAAAATATATACATATTTTATATTCCCTAAAGACATATTTAACTACCAAAAGTCAACAAGTTCATAATTAAAATAGGGGTATTCACAAAACAGATTTATATTTGATAGTTCTTTCTTCACTTAAAATAATACGTCAGTAGAAAAATAGTTTGCTGCTTGGGAGTATCCCTACATACCCTTAGATCGGGGGTGTCAAGCCTTTTTTATTCGCGTGCCAAAAACAGATTTAGTTTTTAGCAAACATTTTTCGCCACCTTAAGTTTATTTTTCCTTAGAAAACTTTTAAATAATACAAACTTGTGTCGTTAAAAAAGTTTTCAAATGGATGTTAAAGTGCAACTTTTATCGAAACAAATTTTCGTATTTGTAAATCATGTACAAAAATTATTTATAAAAATTCTACTTTTTCTATTTTTGATACTGCACTGATAGAAATAAATCGGTACAAAGGCCCAAAAAACCACAACTATAAATTTGTTGAAAAAAGCCCTGCAGAAAAATCTGCTAAACTCGGAATTGTTTGGGAAATATAAGGTAAAAACAGCAAGTAAAAATCTGTTAACTTAACAAATTTTTAGTTATGTTTTAGTTAATTGCAAATAACAAGTTTCCTCGCGGAAACCAAAATTGTAAAATTCACAAAATTTTAGCTGTATTTAAGTTAAATTCAGTTAAACGCAAATAACACTTATCTTATTATTATTCTCATTAAAAATCAAGTCTAAAAAAATTTTAAATATCAAATTGTTGAGTAATAGTTTTAGTCTGCTATTGTAATATTCAATAAATTTTTTTGCTGGGGGGGTTATTATGTAATTCGATTCGAAACGGAAATGAATCTATTTTTTTTATTCATTTTATATTTATTCCGACTAAAATCATTCAGCTGTTTCACTGACGGATAGAAAATTCTGATTTCCACAAAATGATCCGGCAAGTACGTTTACATTTACGCGTTAGTAACCATTTGTATACACTTCTTCTTGTGGTTTTGAAACATCTGATTCGTTACAGTTACGTTTACGGTTGGGTAACTCACCCTTTACAATTATCGAAAATATGTAATTATCTAAAAGATTTTTTCGCAAAAATTTAAAATTGTTCAAAATATTCAACAAAACATCGCGTGCCACCGAAAATCCTCCGGAATGTCACTACTGACACTCGTGCCATAGTTTTGCCAGCCCTACCAGGTTCTGTTCAGCCAACAGACATATTATTTAGGAGCTTCTACTTTTTTGGGAATTACTTTTGAACGAGTAAGAATTTGCACTAAAATTTAACTATTTCAGAAAGTAGAATAGTAAAGGAATATATCTTACTTAGTTTGCAAATTGTGCCATTAATTGCTAAAAAAGTTGGTTGAATTACACAGTACAACATTTAAAATGAATCGGACCGATATATAAATTCTGATAGATTTTCGGATGAATACCACGAATGTGAACACCAAATTTCAATATTAGCTCTACTTTTTGAAATATTCGTAAATTTAACTTTTAGGAAAAAAAAAATTTTTTCTTTAAAATTTTATATTTATTCATATATGTACCTGACTAAACCACGGATAATTTTTAATATGGTTGAAAAATATAGACTTTGTGGTTTTAGAACCATATCAACTTATTTTGATTAGGTAAAGTATCTAGGATATAATAGCAATTAAAGTAAAAACTTCACTTATTTTCCTATTTTGCAAATTTAGTAAAATCCCTTAATCGGATTTGTAAAATCTTGACACATGACATAAATTCATATTCCACTAAATTCATTTTATCAAAAGAATCACAACTTTTGCAGAAAATTCAATCTGAAATACAAATTTTATATCTTTTTTATTTCAAATTTATTTTATATGCATTTACTATGGCAAAAGGAAAAAAGTAGATTTTTGAACACGCATCATTTATAATCGTTATTTATTAGGAATTTGCCCCTCAATTATCTAAAACTTCTTTGAAATTGATCAGAAAATATATGTTTTACATTTCTGAATTATTTTATCTGAGTTTTATAATTTAAGATTTATCACCGACTCCTTAATTTTTAGGTAATAAAAAATTAAGGAGTTTAGTCAATATTAACTTAAAATTAAAACAGAAAATGCGAAATTTTTTTGGTAAATTAAGTAATATGAGATGTTTATTAAAGGTACAAATTCAAATATTAGATATTCCTTTTATGGCAGATTATTTATTAACGAAATCGTGAAAAAAGGGAAATTTTATTTTTAAATACGCTTATGTGACCTTCTCCGAGAAAAGGGACCTAGTGTTTAAAAATGAAGTTTTGAGAAGAACGCATTTAAAGTTAAATTAAAAATAAAATTTTAATGTTTTTCTCATTTTTATCGAAACCCGTTTTTTCACACACTAGGTCGCTTTTCTCGGAGAAGGTCACATATAGGGTATACTATCGCAGCTGTTCTAAATTAAGGGGCATATTGCATAATTTTAAAATGTTGCAAAAAATACCGTTATTACTTTCAATTTTGTATTTTTTTTTTGCAAAAAGTTGAATAAAAAATTTAATTTTCCTAGAAAATCGCTTTTGCACATATTTCTTAAATTATAGCTAACTTAAAATTTTATGGCCACATTCGTGATCTGCTTCCCAAAGTCTATTAGAAATGACGTGTCGTAACCCCGATGCATCAAATTTATCTTATTTTGTTGTACTGTGTTATCCATTCGAAAAATAAATCCAAAATTGTACAATTTGTTAATACTCTACAATTTGTTAATACGCTAATACTGATTTTCTGATTGAAAAAAAGGATAATATTAGTAAGGAGCAAATACAGGCTATTTATAATCGAGAGTACAGATAATATACGGATGATAATTTTGTCATTTTTGCTACGTATGCCTCCTTAGCGAATGATACGACTGGGTCTTCTGTTTATAATGTTTCTCCTTAGGAAAAATTTTTGTTCCAAATTGACTTTAGGTCATCAAGTATGTTGGGTGAACTTTGGGCAATAAGGAAGGCCATAAATATTGCCATTGAATATGATTGAAGGAAAATTGCTATTTTTACTGATAGCTTGTCGGTATGTAAAACTTTAGATAAAAAGCATTCAAGGATATATTGTGTTGCTGATATTCATAATGCTATAAATGCATCGTCGATTGAAAAATGTCATATTATATGGACCCCAAAGTACTCTGGGGTTTTCTTTAATGAAATTACTGATGAAATGGCTGGGTGGGCCTCATGTGTAGGTGCTTCAATAAATGTCCTTCTTACGCCTGAAGAGGCTTTAAGGGCTGCGAAGAGTTTCTTACCAGATGACTGGAGAAATGATTATGAGGCTATTTCGCAAACAAAAGGAAAACATTTTGCTAAAGTTTTTCCCACAAAACCATGTATGGAGGATTTAACATGGAGTCAAGGGATATAAAGTTAATTAATAGACTTATGTCGGGTCATACGTATGATAGTTTTTTTGACCAGAATTAGAGTAAAACGAGCTGCATTATGTGATACATGTAAGGTAGAGGAATCTACTCAACATTTGATTTTTAATTGTAGCAAATTTACGACTATTCGACGCAAGTATAATATTTTTGAAAAATTCGACAATATAATTGATTTACTCCTGAACAGATGTTTCAATAACCTAAACGGTTTGGTTAAGTTTGTAAGAGAAGCTATGCTTGAAATTTGAAGAAGAAAAGAGGAAATTTATGCAGTCTGGATTTAATGGATACTGTTATTTTAATTGAATTATTTCTCTATTGATTTTTATTTCGAAACTTGTTGGAAACCCTGGCAATATGGTTTTTAGCGGCCATTAAGAATTTGGAACTCAAAGGAAAAAAAAACGCTATAAAAATTGTTTATTTTTAATTGATGCCCAATTTACATTATCAACTATTAAAATATTGACATAAAATTAATATCGCAAACAATTATTGCATATTTAATGTGAAGCAAAATATTTATAAAAATCTACCAAATTTCAATGATGAGTAAATACGAACCTTTTAAGGAAACAACAATTTAAACGTCCGCATTGATGTGAATATCCTCAATATTATTTATTCACATGTTAATATGAAAAAGTAGATTACCAAATCCAAAAAACCTATAAACGAGCCATCACAATAAAGAAAATTGTTGTTTCATGTCTCTTCCCTTTAGAGCTAAAGGACATAATGACACAATCAAAAGGACAATAACACTAACACTGCAGTCAGTGCTAATGTCCTTCAGCATAATAACAATATACAAAAGGTCATTAAACTTTTGACTGTAGCACATATTAAATAGACAAAAATAGATAAAAAAAAATATACTTTTACATGTGTTAGTAATAATAAAAATTATAGTTTTATGCATTTAATAAATATTTGAATAATTTAAGTATTCCATTAACAATAACAAAAAGTTGCCTTTCATATTAGTTTATTTTAGTTTTCTTCGATTCAACCTTCTTTAAAATTTGATCCATATTGGTTATGAGCTGTTCTAACACTTCTTCCAGCAAAGTAATGCGATTATTTAAACTATAATTAAAAAATATTTAGTTAATTAATATAAGTGCTTTGCAAATAATTATGGTTTTCAATGAACAAAAAAATAAAACAGTAAAAAAGTGATTGTAAATTTATTCATCTACAAAGCACTAATAAATATATGCAGTTAAAACTGCGAGGCTAGTTTAAATACACAGAAAAAACTAAAAACGAATTTTAACAACGAAATTGATTATATTAATTAAAATTTCAATTGATTTCGCAACCTACCACTCAAATGATGGTATCAATTACTAAAAATTGTATACGATTAATTGAAACAAAATTCGATTAAAGTAATACTAATATCAATTAAAACATTAATTCAAAATGAAAAAAAAAAAATATTAAATTGTAAAAAAGTGTGTGTATGTCATGTTTATATATTTGAAGTACTACTGCATATGTGTTTGTTTTGTATGTGAACTGCAAATCTTTTGATTGTTATACTAAAACTTTTCTATACACGCAGAGAAAAGATATGGTTGTATATGATCACAGCTACAAAATTTTGGTCACTACTGCCATGCATGGTTGTTGCAATCAAATTATTAATGTATTAATCAGACTTTACAAATGATATGGTCGCATATAATAATTTTATAGTTAAAATCTCTCTTTTTTCGGTTATCATATTATTTCTCTCGTCTACAATCATATATTATCTGGACAATCATATTCCTCTCTTCGAATTGCAATCATATTATTATCTGAGTTGAGAGAGATCATATTCACAATCATTGGTATAGTTTCGACAACCATGAGATGATCAGTATATTTTTTTAAGAGCGTCATCTATCAGTTGGCGTCAGTCTTGTTTAAGATTTTGTGAAAAGAAGTTGTAAGAAGCACTAAAATAAGTAATATATAATATATGTGACAGCGCATAGAGAAAGGGACCTAAGGGTAAAAAAATCAATTTTTTTTTTTTTTGAGGTGGACAACATCTGAGCATCGAATGAGACCGATCCCATGCCCCAAAAGTGTTCCCTCCCAGAGATATGCGCGTTTTATGAAAGTGAAGTCGACGATTCTAAAAAAATTTTCGTATTAACAGAGTGATATTCACGATTTAAAAGAATTATAAATGAGTATTTATTATAATTCACAATTAATAATTTCAGAAAATAAAGCTGGATTCGAAAAACCGCGAGCAAAATTGATATCAAACTCATTGAAACAGCGCGCTAGGTAGAAAACAGTAAAAACCAACTACACAAAACAAGAGGTAGGGACGACCTACGCGCGTTTTCAAGGTTGACCAACACGTTCCTGACGTCATGAAATGTGTCGCTTTCAAATGAGACCAATACCAACACGCTCAGTGATGGTACACCAAAGACACACGTATTTAAATCTTTAAAATGGCTCTTCTGAACAAAGGGACCCTTAGGTCCCTTTCTATTTTGCACGTCACAAATGTATTAAAAAAAATATACTTAAAAAGTAGAAAAATATCTTATTGGTATTAATTTTAATAGCGACATTCTTTTTGGAAGAAAGAACTCGCTCTACCCAAGAAGTCTAGAGAGATATATATTGTCAAGCAATCCTCAAATAATATTATTTATTAATTATATATAAAAAGTATTTAGTGTTATAAATTAAGTGAAAAAAGTAATTATTTTTTTAATTTTTTGTACTCACGTAGCAAAAAGTTTGTTTCAGAACGTCTATAATAACAAAATAGCTAAATTAAAAAAAAATGTAAGTGCACAACGAAATTATCATAATATTTTCGTACTGATCATATTATGTTCCTGATGATCATAATATGATCCCAAATGATCACAAAATTTTCTTCGTTACCATAATATGATGATGAGGAAAATATTATAATCATTAGGAAAATAATATGATCACTGAGAACATGTTATGATCATTTCGGATGCATTGTAAAATTGTATATTTGACAATATTTTTCTACGCGCTGTTATCAGATGTTTCCATAATTTATTTTTAGTTAAATATAAGTGATAACTAAAATTAATTTAAATTGTTTAAGTTTGTAAATTAGTCATTAAATAAATAAATGTACTATTTTGAATAAAAGAAATCGTATACAGCTTTTTTACTTACATTCAAGAGAATGCTGGGAAAAAATATAGGGATCATAGTATGACATACAGGACTATAATATGATAATATTGGGATCAGTTTGGGATCATAATGTAGTAATTAAGAGATCATATTATGGTAGAAAAAGGTATTTCATAATATGATTGTCGCAATCATAAACCCAAAAATATATGATGCTCCTCGAATATGGTCATCACAACCATATTTTTTCTTTGCGTGTATATGCATATAGTTTAAGAAAATATGGGAATTATGTAAAACATAATTATGAAACAAATATTTGCAGAAATATTTGAAAGCCAATTAAAATATTAATTGATTCAATTAAATATTTGTTTAAAAACAATTTTTATTTTTAACATATATTTAATTAGATATTTAAGGTTAACAATTTTTTCTGTGTATAATTACTCGAATCGTTATTTTGATATTAGTAAAGCGTTTCTTTAGGGATTTGCTTTGGGAGAATTGTTAGATTATTTATATAAGATCTAATTGACTTATATTGATCTACAAACTCACATAGAATTGTTCTCTCTGTAATGAAAATACTTGAGTTGGATAGATTGGCTGTCCTAATTCCAAATTTATAATATTTTTGTTCGGCAGAATTAAATTTTTTTATTGTTAGTTCTATGATTTTGTTATTAATTTTTTTTTTAAAGAGTGAATGTATTGAAAGCTGAAAACCACAGATTAAACACAGATACGAATTAAAAGTACAGAAGTCTAGAGAGAGAAATATATATCAATAAAACTATATGTATATTTTAGTTTCTATTTCACTCCCGACTTTACTGCTTATATGTAAAGTTTTTGATATGTGTCACTTGTTTTATGTCTGTGCTATATACATATATTGTCGTTTTCCAAATCATGATTTTATGTTCATCCCGAATTTTATCATCAGTCGAATTTCAACATCATTTTTTTTTTTGCTTAATGACTGATTTTGGACATCTAAATCATCAGCTTTCAAACGGAGAGAATCATCATTTAACACCGGTCGGTAGCATTCTAACTAGATATGGGAGCGTGATACGAAATATTTGAGAGTCACGGGATTCACTCGTGAATGACGCGTGCTCGTGAGTAATTTTTACTATTTTGAGTACGAAAATATGTTCATGGCTAAGACTTGCGTGATTAATTTAGTTTGGCACTGATTATGCGTGAATCAATCCCCTGTTGTAGTGCAATATTAAATCAGGAGTCGCATTGCCGCATTATTTTATTGATCAAATTTTTCGTTAGAAATTAGTTTTTTTATTTCGGAAGATGATGAAATTTAATTTGCTAGGGATATTGTAGTTCGGCCTCGTTCACGAATGCCGTAATTCCATTTTTAATTGACGATTTTAAGTATGTACGAGTATCATTTTTGATAAATTTGATAAAGTAAAAGAAGTTCTTCTACTATTACACTGATAGAATTTTGTGCATAGTATTAATGAATTTGTTCATTAATCCAAAATATTTTTTCATTGAAAAGTTCCCAAAGAACGCGGTCATTAAGTCAATGAAACGTATTCTTTAAATGAAAACTAATTGAAAAAAAAATATTTTTTTTGCGTTACTTTTTATTTATTTTTATTTTATTAATTTTTATTTGTACATATATAATCACCAGAATGTAAACATTACCGCGTTACCGATTGATCTAAATAGCCAAAACAAAGTGATGCCATTATTTGGACTTTTATATTTAAATAATTTCAGTTTGCAACCCTAGCGTTCATTACTGGAACATATATCTATTTTAGTAATTAGCAAATTCAAAACCCTTATAAAAATTATAGCATATCTTACAGGTTAGTTGAAAATATATTATGAAACAATTCATTAAATTAATGAATTTTGTATTAATTCAATGAAAATTTTTCATTAAATCAATGAATTCAGATTAATGAAATCAATTTATTAATAGTATGATCGAAAATTCTATCAGTGTAGTGTTTTGGCTGCTTGACTGGTTGGTTGGTGGGTTAAATAGCAGCTAACAATATGCCAGCATCAAGTAGAGTGCTTGATGACTGACTCCGTTTTGAAAAACCCACCAGTCGGAGTATGCTGATGTCGAGAGTGATAGATCCAACCTGAAGTACTAAGCTATTTAATCAGAGTACTCAGCCCAATCCCTTATATCTCAGATAATGTGCCGATAAGAGCTGCTGTCTCTTCCTCTCCAGGTGTTCCGCCACTGCGCCAATGTGCAGTATACTGTAGTCCAAACATATCCGCATGCTACCCAAGCTTCCAATAACCCGTTAATACAGCAGTTAGTCTTAAAATTTGGTACTTCTAAAGTCATACACCGGCCACATCTGTCACCTACCCCTTGCTTTCCAAAGATAGTGCTCGCGATATTCCGCATTTTATGATTCTCAGTGGTGCTGCAACTGACACCGCTTAGGGTACATCTAACACATACCTCTTATTGCTAGTTCGTCTGCCCATTCATTCCGATAAAGATCCCTATGTCCAGGGACTCAAGTGATGGTGGAAAGATGATCTTGTTTTGACAGTTCATCTCTGCACTGTCTAACAAGGGCGTATCGAACACGGCAGCTCATCTTTTAATCGTCAGTGATAACTTTAACATCAAAATAGCCCGTAATACTACCCTTACCCGTTTCCATACAGCAGACAGACGTGTTGATCTGCTGGCAGCGATTGGCTCAATATGTAAATAAATGGGAATAGTGTGAAGCATAGTTTTGAGTGCCTCCAAAGGATACATACGAAGTGTGCCAGTAACACCAATGCAAGCCGAATGCTTGCTGAGTCCTACACTGAGAGAATTATCATCATTTCAGTAATGAATTTCTTCATAGTTTTAATGAAAATTATCACTGGAACTCGTCCATTGAATCTTTTCAGAGAATATAGGAAACAGGTTTCATTAAAGTCAATGTTTATGAAAAGTTCATAAAATTAATGAAAATCTTACTTACTTTACTTATTTATTTTTTAATAATTTAGGTGATAATACAAACTAGCACACTCCGAGCCAAAATCTTGAGCTCGTTAGTTTTATATATACAGTAAAGCTCGTTTAATACGAACTCGGATAAGACGAATTCTCGGTTAATACGAACAAATTTGAAAGTCCTGACTTTTTGGCAAGAATTTCAATATAGAAAACATCCGTTAATACGAACTCGCTTATTACGAACGCTCGGTTACAACGAACTGTTTGTGATGGTCCCACAAACAAATGTTCATAATATTTTCCATTTTTAATACGAACTTTCCAAAATTTGGCAATTTTTTTATATATTTTTTTTGTATTTTGACAATTTTTTTTTCACACAGACATTTTTTCTTAAATATATTGCAAATAAGTTATTTCAGAAATCAAATTAGAAAATTTTACAATATTTGAAATTCTTTTTAGGATTATTTGTGGATAATTAAAAAATTTTAAACAAAATTTTGCCTTGGTTATTACGAACCTCGCTTACAACGAACTAATTTGTTTAGTCCCCCGGAGTTCGTCTTAAGCGAGTTTTACTGTATTTTTTTTTAATATCCAGCTAGAAAATTCCATACTTGAAAAAAACATACCGATTTAAATCATAATTCTCCTTGGGAAGTTGAGGTGTTGGAATTTCTTGTTGGTTTCCTGGCAACTCTTCAAAATATCTACAAATTAAAAAAAAACAGAAATATCTTAAGCCTGAATATCTATTAAGTACACAGTAAAAACAGTAGGCACCAACAACGGGAATTTGTAAAAGCAATCACATTTTCTTTTAAATTGAAATTTTGTTCCCAACAATTTGTTTGTTTGAAATATTTGTAACTCGTTTGTAAATTGTTATCTTTCAAATAAAAATTGTTTAAAAATAAAAATTCAAAGTTACAAACAAAAAAAGAAATTATTTTTTGGATTTACAAATTTCTTTGTTGGTGCCTTTTTAAATAGTTTTTTTTTGTATTTACAAATTTGATATCAGAAAAGTGTTTAAAAATTTCAGTAGAATTTTGTAAATTCTTTCTGTGTACTTACTCTCTTAAAACTTCACTCTCACGTTTACGGATACGATTTGAAGAAGCTATTTGGGTAATACCAGTTGATGTAGCTGGATATATTGATGGTGTTGTATAGTCTGTTTTATTTTCATTAATCTTTGTAGTGTCGTCCACTATCTCCGTTAGTACTATTATATCATCCGCTTCACTTGCTGTCTTAGTTTTAGGAAAACAAACTGGACAAATTTTTCGAAAAATCTTAGCTAGATATGAACCAAAATCAGAACGGCCTTTTCTAACCTCACTCTTGACAGTACCATAAGTATCATTGATAATGGCCAAAAACATATTCTAAATTAAAAGTATGCAATTAATCTTCAATTTGTTGCAGATATTCCCAAAAAATATTTACCAACAATATGAAAAATACAAATAACACATAAGTTAAAAAATATATAGGTCCCAAGATATGATTAGCCTCTTCGATTAACTGATATTCAAAATCTCCCAAGAACATGCGCATTAATGTTATTACCGATATACCAAATTCACGAAAGTCTGGATGACTTGTACCAAAGATAAGAAGCCCCAATTGAGCATAAGCTAAAAATACTATAAAAAACATAACAGCAAATCCAAATAGATCTTTGGCACACTAGAAAAGAAATACATTTCATAGAAATTTTGTATTTCCTTAACATCCGTTTAACTTACTCTTTTTAGGGTGGTACTGAACTGCAACATGGTCTTATTAAAACTAATGTATTTAAATATTTTGATCCATACCAGGAATACGCATATACCCATCATGTCTATATAGAGTAAATTCCAATAGCAAATGTAATCTATGCTAACGAATTCATTGGGATTCGTCTTAGTTTTTTCTAAAAGTCTGTTTAAGTACAGCGGATGTATAATGTTATAAACGAATGATAAATATGAAAACTGAAAATGAAAACAGAATAGTTATTTATTTACCTAACAACTTCAAATTGTTTTACATTATTTTTGATTGGGGGATTGGAGTTGAAACAATCCAATTATTGGACTTAAAATTACACCGACAAAAGCACTAATGTAAGGAAAATTCCCTTCCCCCACCACCATCCCTCTCACCAAACGATCTAATTAAAATTCGTTATGTTTAATGGGCCAGTAACCATTAATTAACAAATGAGGTTTAAATTACCCAACATTCGCCCGAAATTAACGAAATTTTTAATTGTTTGCGTACGCGGTTATACTATCGGAGAGAAATCATCAGGATAGCTGCATTGTCAGTCCGACAAAATTGGACCTTTTTGCAAATTGTGTGCATTTAACTGATTTATATTAAGCTTAACTTAATATTCATACTAGAGATGGGCGCGTGGGTGAATTTTGACTCACGCTCACACACGCTCACGAAAGAAAAATAATAATCACGCACGACTCACGCACGAACATTTTTTTATAATCACGCTCACGTGATTAATTTTAATTTGAATCATGCTCACGAAATACTCACGAAAAATATGAAATTTGTTTTTTATCTTAATTATTTAAGGAAACTTTCTGTATTGAAAAATTTTGTTAAAAATTTAACTAATATGCAAGTGCTTGTGCAAGTAAATATAAATATTACTGACACTTTAGAAAACATATTATTTTCTATTGTTGATTTTACTTGAATGGATGTCACTACATTGCTAGATCTGTCAAAACAACAGAGTAGTAGGGTAGAGTGGGGATCCTTCGCCAGTGGGGCACATACACTCATCCCATTTTTCTCGGATGTTAAGGGAGATAAAAAATTGGAAAAATATATTTTGTGCATTTTTCAATTACCTTTCCTTGATGAATTTACATCACATGTGGTAGCAGATACATAGAAGTATTTTTGTGTTTTTTGGGGTGCCAAAAAAATAATTGAAAGCAATTACATTTTGCAATAACTTCCTCAAATCGTGTGATAAAAAAATAATTTTTCATTATGTCAGACCTATGATCCTAACAGATTACATAGATCTCTTACTCTTTGACATTTGCTGTCAGTGCAAGTATCTCATGAGAATGTTATATACACTCATAAAAAAAGCCCGTACAATTAGTTAAAAATTCTGCTAAAATAACAGGAAATAGTACCTGAATTTTCGCCAGCAGAAATTTCAATGATGTTGAGAATCATGGCCTGCTAACTTTAGGTGACCTAAATTTTAGATAAAAAAGTTAGTTCAAATACAATAATTTATAAGAAATGTTGTTTGGTGGAAATGAAAATTACTCAGCTGAAATCAGCACATGTTTTCTGCTAAATTTTAGTTGGTGATAAACAGGTAAAAAATTTAGTTAACATTAAAAAATTTAGAAGAATTTTCGTTTAATAGAAATGAAAGTGGGTCAGTTGATATCTGCAAACCATGCTGCTAAAATTACAATCACTTTTTGTTATTAATTGAATAAAAACAAATTAATGTAAATATTTGCACAAAAACACTATTTGCACTTTTATTTTCTTGCCAGTATGTTAAACTTCCGCTGGAGTTGTATTATTTGGTTCCTTTTTTTTCGTCTACCTGCGGGTCGAATTTAGATGAAAATGTTAAAGGGCTGAAATAAAATAACATATTTAACAGTATTCCTTTAAATATAGTTTATATTATAAAACAAACCTCTATTATCCTCTATTTATTTTTTAAATACAATTTTAACTGCGAAATGTTAATGTATACCTCCGTTGTCTTTTGCGTTCCTTTGCTGCAAGGTTGGTTACCGAAACGAATAACGGTAAGGGTAACGGTAACGGTATCAGATTTCGTTTGTTTAGGTAACGGTATTTAAGACTGTTTCGGTAACGGTATACCGTTATCGAAACAGCAATACCGGTACGTACCAGTATTAAAAATTATGTTAAAAACATATAAAAACAAGTAAAAACATGGCATATTTTTAATTTTAAGTACTGAAAATACAGATTTTAAGCTATAAATTCAATACTGGTAGTTTTAATAAGTAAAATTATTATCTATAAATTTTTTGTAAAAAAAACTCAAGATTATAAAATAAAAAAATTGTAATTTTTATATAAAATAATAAATACCGGTAAAATACCGGTAACTACCCATAAAAATAACGGTATCGGTAACGATAACGGTATTTATAAATTTTTTTAGAGGTATCGATAACGGTAAAGGTATTCAATTTGAAACGATATTTTAGCGATAACGGTATTATAACGATAACGGTAACCAACCTTGCTTTGCTGACTAACAGAAACAAAAGAAAACATGCTCTTACCATATTATTTTATTTACTAGAGCTTTCTAAACAAGCGCATATTATTTTTATTTGTATTGGTAAGCGTCATCAGTGATGACTCATCACATACATTAAAATACACTTACTAGAAATTTTCTAATTTGTATTGGTCGGCAAACTCACCAATACACACTTCACCATCAAGCGCCATCAATCACTATACACTAGCGCCCCTATCGTTTTCTTTTGAAAACACAAATATTAAAAAAGTTGCCAATAAATTTATCTATAGCTGTATTTTCGTTCATACCTATCAACGTTAAGTATTTATAGCAAATCTACGTTAAACTGATTGGAGTATCAAATTTTTTTAAATAGTGAGTATTTATGATATTTCCAGTATAATCGAACGTACGTCAGCAAAACTTTTTAGGTAGTAACGCGAAGAAGTTACGCTAGGCTTGAAAATATATAAACGTTGAGTTTTCAACGTTGATAATTATCCACGTTGTAAGTTAACGTGCATAAGAAAAGTAATATGTTAGTTTTCGTCTAAAAAACGTTTTCATGCACTTTGTGCTTTTTTGAAAGTTAACGGATATAGTTAAGTCGAAAATACAGCTTATATTAGCTGATAACATTGTCAAAATCATTTATAAAAAAATAACTAAATATCAGGAGGAAAAATTTGTTCAAGTACAGCAGAAATATGTTTTTGTGGTGAAATTTGATAACTAACAACTTTAGTTAAACAACGGATTTAAACGAAAACAACAGGAAAAATTAGTTCAATTGAATTAGAACGCGTTTAACAGACTTTTGTACTAACTTTTTTTTATGAGTGTACCTATACGAAAAATATTTGACTGTATGTGAAAAATGTGTTTGTTGACAAAAGAAGAAGAAGAATAAGATATATATGTAATCTATGGATCCTAAGCTTTCAGAAAATAATAATTAAATTTTAATAAATGCTTAAAAAGTGTGAAAAATGCCCGTCTCTGGGGCACATTCACCAGATGGCCCCTGGAGCTACCAAGAGTTGGTGCATCCCTGCCTAAAATTCTCTATAGGACTTCTCTAAATATTTAAAATATGTTTCATAGTAAATTAGAACAATCGTGTTTATTTATTCTTAAATTTATATTAATTATTCCGTTTTTTGTAATTTTGAAGAATCATTATAAAGGGTTTTCCAAAAGGTACTTGACAACTTTGAATTTAATTTTTGAACGCAACTTTAAGCGTTAACCGCAACTTTAAGCGTTAACTTCAATTTTCGGTCGTTATTCTCGCCCTAGTAGACAAGTAATAACAAGTTTAGGTCAAAAATTTGAGTCTACATATTCATTGTGTGATGCTGGGTTGGTCGAAGTGACGAAAATATCGCTGCCGTTCAGGCGTCCGTAGCAAACGATCCAAACCAGTCGATTCCGCGGCGTTCTCAAGAAATGGGCATTGCCAAGACCACTTGAGACGAGCAAAAGTCAGTGCATTCGTTTTTGCGTCTCATGTATATATATAAAATTAATTTTATTATTGGTTCCTTATATGTGTTCTAATTTATTTAAATTATATTTGAATTTAACAGTATTTTATTAAAAATGCCATCTAGATGTCAAACATAACATTGAACATTAGAAAATACTATAAAATGCATCATTGTACTACTAATTGTAACACTCATGTAATTGTTGTCAACTGTGTAATACATATGTGTGAATGTTTATGTGTCATCGATCAACATGTATAAAAGCTGCTGCATTGATCGATTTTGAAGAATTAGCCAGTGGACGGCAACGAGGTAAGACCTTCTATAAGTGCGTGAAATATCTTTCTGCATTTAAAGAAGATTTTAACTAAGTAGCTTAAAGGTGTCTAACTATCGTTCAACACCTTTAACCAACTCGACCACCTAAGACAGCTGACGATAGGGACGGCAACGTGAGCTATCGCTCTGTGCCATAATACGGACGAACAACGGGAGCGTGAACTATCGTTCTGTCTGCTCAAATTTCGCCGTGAGCGTGAGATATCGCTCTGCTCAATCCTCGCCGTGAGCGTGAGCTATCGCTCTGCTCAATCCTCGCCGTGAGCGTGAGCTATCGTTCTGCTCAATCCTCGCCGTGAGCGTGAGCTATCGCTCTGCTCAATCCTCGCCGTGAGCGTGAGCTATCGCTCTGCTCAATCCTCGCCGTGGGCGTGAGCTATTGCTCTGCTCAATCCTCGCCGTGAGCGTGAGCTATCGCTCTGCTCAATCCTCGCCGTGAGCGTGAGCTATCGCTCTGCTCAATCCTCGCCGTGAGCGTGAGCTATCGCTCTGCTCAAATCCTCGCCGTGAGCGTGACCTATCGCTCTGCTCAAATCTTCACCGTGAGTGTGAGCTATCGCTCTGCTCAAATCTTCGCCGTGAGTGTGAGCTATCGTCCTGCTCTACCCCAATACAAAGTACTGCTGTTTACTACGGGACCGACTTCTGCTGGCTGTAAAAAATTAAATATTCGTGTCGTGTCAACTTGTTACGTGTTTAAGAACAATTAAATAATAAAGTTTATAACGTGTTATGAAAAAATATTAAATTGTACAGTGTTTTCTTCTCTTATCGAAATATAAATAGTTTGTAACGGATCCTGGGCACGCTGAGTATGCCCCAGCTTAAAAAGTGAAAACACGTCGTTACACACTTTATGGTGAATTTTGCGTAAAGATCTTGGTTTACACCCATACAAGATAAAGCTGACTCAAGAATTGAAGCCGATGGACCATTTCACACGACGTACGTTATTTAAAAAAAAAGTTGTCAAGTCCTTATTGGAAAACCCTATATTATAGTTTTAAATTATGTGTTTTAATGTAGAGGAGATGTATTGATTAAAAAGAATCATATATCTTAAGGAACTTATTCTAATTTATTTATTTCAGTCATTAAAACATTGACTTTGCCGTATTAACAATATTTTTTTGTTGAAATTGTATCTAGCTCTTTTGGCGAATATCCCCAAGTTTGGGGCAGTTATGCCTATTTGAGTTACTTTGAAAATCATTAAAAAAGTAATAGAAAATATACAAATAATTAGAATAAAAATCACAGAAATTAAAGCCAAGATATGTACATCTCCAATTTGAAAGCAATAATTAGGGGTTAAGAAATGACAGTGCTTTGAAATAAAGTGGCGAAGTATCCCCCTCTACCCTATATTGAAAGATGACAAAGCAAGTTTTGGTTTTTCTTTCTTTAAATGTTTAGAAACGCTCCTAGACAAGAACAAGAAATTCTCATTGAGTTTGCACTTTAACTTAACGAATATTTCTTGCAATACTAAAAACGTCGCTCCCTGACGATTGCCTTATTCAGGAATAAAATTTGGATAGGGATATGCTTTAAACAGATTATTTTTCATAATTTGTTAATTAGGTTTTGGGATTTTAGCGCATTTAATTCCTTTAATTTAATTTTATAAAATTTTTAAAGAACTTAAAAAATTCTCTGTAAATATTGGTTTTTAATTTTTATTTAAAAATAAAAATTGTTTTTTTTCGACCTTTTTAATTGATTAATTAGAAACCAACATTTTGACAACACTCATAGCACGTAAAAAATGTTTTTACGTCTTCTTGTATTACCAAAGAAGTAAGTAAAAATAAAATTTGTATTTATTTATAACAATGGTATGAAATATAATAACAAAAAACTTTCATAATATTTCTATTGTTGGTTATGCTTTGCAGAAGATTTCGAAAACATATTTTATTGTTTGCTTCATTTGCATTTTGTTGATGTAGCAGACTACATTTAATATGAGATTTTGATGCTTTAATTTACATTGCAGCAATGCCACTACTTTCTAAAGAAAACTGTTGAATAGGACCTGGAAAATCCCCGAAACGATCGTCTTTTCATTCCTGAAAGTGTAGGGGTTTTTGAAAGCAAAAACTCTCTGAAGTATTTATCAGGAGAGTATCCTGATGAAGAAAAATTGCAGTTTTTGTAAAAATGTACTTATTATGTGAATTCATAATGAGGAATTTGGCCTCGAACTAAATTAATAAATTTCTAATTAAATGTTATTCCAAATTTTTGTGGAGGAACAAAACTTTTCAATGAAGTCGATTTCTTCTTTACATAAGAATTCTGGCAGAAGTAGAAAACACCCGTTCGCAAGTATCTGAACTGGCTGGAATACACATTATTTGAAGGAGGGGAAGATCTCTGGAAATTTTCGAAAATTTTAAAGTCAATCAATCAAAGCAAGTCAAAGCAATCTTAGTTAATGTAATCACGCAAACTCACGCACAAAAATTTACTCACGCACGACTCATGTGAATGCTATAATTTTAACTCACGAAAATTTCGCGCCCATCTCTAATTCATACCATACTCTACTAAAGCTTATGTTGAAATTTTGTCTTCTTTTACGTACTCGAATCGGATTGGGCGGCATAAAAACTTAAATCCAGGTTTTAAATTACTCCATATATCATTTGCAGATGACATTGAAGGTGATTTATTATATAATAAATATTGATGAAAATTTTATTTCGGTGTTGCTCTCACAGTCCCATTTGAACATTAAAATAACATCTGAATTTGTGCATCTGTCATTATCTTCCCTACTAAAGGTGGATATAATTCTAGAAGCAGTAATATCAAGTAATTGTGATAGCTGAAATTTTTCGCTTTACCGGGGATTTATTATAATTTACTACTAGGAAAATATCACATCTTTTTCAATAAAAGCTTTTCTTAAACTACCGTATTTATTTCCCGTTAACCCCAAATTTAGAATAAGAACTAGCGCTTCTTCCCTGGTAAAGGATGTTACTGATTTTTGTCTTGGTATATTTTGTATCATACACTTTAAACGCTTAGGAGATGCAGTTGGTAGGACATCTACATTTTTTTCTGTTTCCTATGGTTGTGAATGTATCAACGCAGCTTTAAAACAGCCTTTTATTTCATTTACAGAGTATGTTTTTAACAATTTCTTCTTATTTCGCTTTCCTAGACCTAATCTGGACATCTTGTTAATTTTCTTTAGGTCGCACAGTGTGTCCAAAAGCACTTTTTTGAGCAAATAACATTTCAGGCCACAATTCTTAACCGATTTTCAAAATTATTTTTTTGTGTCTGAACCTACAAATATCCACATAAATCTGTCACGCCGATTTTTGAATTTCAGTTTGTAAATATTTTTTTTTGTGAATGTCGAAAAAACTAATTTTTTTAATTTTTTCTCATAAAAACCAATAAGAATTAGGGGGATTTTAATACGTACCTTTAATTAAAGGCATTTTAATCCTCTGTCGGTACCCCGAGCAAAAATATTTTTTTTTTATTTATTTGTGTCCTCCTATGATAATTTAATTTTAAAAAATTGGCATTTTCATTTATTTTATCTTCCTTATTTGGTACCATATTCCATTCGAACTTTTTTTATATGACAACTACTACTTCCTTATTAAACGTCATATTCTCAAATACTTTAAATATTTTTTATATATTTTTTTTAATTTCTTTTCAATGATAGGTGGACTTACATTTGTAAAAGTTGGGCCACCATAAAACTTTTGTATACCCGATAGTTTAGAAGATTAAAACTACTACCATTTTTTTTTTTTTGTTTGGAACCAGTGTAACACGCTTAATACCTTGGGAAAAATCGTGCACTATTTACTATCGTCAAAACTTAACACCGAGAACAGAGTACAGAAGGCAATGCTTGCTTTATACACTTGTATAAAAATGTTTGGTTTAGGATAGAAATGTACTTCAAAAATGGCTCTGTTGTGTATTGGACATGTACCCGGTGGAAATTGCCCACGGTAGAAAAAAATAGTACTGGGAGAGCACTGTTTTTTTATTATGCCAGTACCACTTAAAATGTGTTTTGCCACTGTTTTCTGCTATTTTAACAAGACTTTTCTATCTGACACTTCTTTTACCCTAATTTTTAATAGAATTTAATAGAATTTCAATATAACTTTTTTCATAATATTTTTATATAAAACAGTGAGAAACCAGAAAATTTAAGAAAAACTTTTTATTTTTTAGTTTTGCAATTATTTAATATTTTATAACACAATAAAAACAACAAAATTAATTTGAAATAAAAATATATATTTTTTATTATTTTATTAAAATTTAGGGTGATTCACCACCAGGTTTTTAATTGTTTTTGTAGTACTGGCTATACACTGATTTTTTGTATTTGAAGTACTGGCAAGTTACTGAATATTTTTAATTTATAGTACTGGGAAAACACCAGGAAGTAACGAAATCCAACACTGGGCCAAAGTGGGCAAATACCTACGGCCAAGCGTATATTGGTGTTATCATTTCGACACCGTACCAGTACTGGAAACGTAAAAAATCCGACACATCGCTAGTACATGCACTACTGTCTCCAATGCTGATCCAGTACTGTGCCGTTCGTATTTTTCTATCTGGGTAGTTACTAGGGTATGAAAAAATTTGATTCCTGGCATTTCCGAGAATCCCGGGAAATATTTTTGCACAAAATTGTTAATGAAAACCACCTATATAAGTAATTTTTGTTAAAAAAAACACTATTTCAGTACAAAAGCAGTCTGTGTAGTGAGAATTCAAAGTAAAAAATATCAGAATGTTGAACATTTGATTTCACATAAATTACTCGCAGCAATGCCAAATGAATTGCATGATTCCAGCAGAAAGCACCTACTACTGGACTGTCGGAAACAAACCGTTTCATCACACTGGGCCCATTAGAAATGGTGTCCACAATGTTATTTTCCAAAGACAAATAAAACTCTTCTAGTCTTATTTCTACAATTCTTCTTATTTCATCAGCATTACATCTTCCTGATATGGGCATTTCCATCATGTCGAACGGGATCGTCGAACACCTTTAAAGTGAAAAAAAGTCAAAATTAAACGGATTTTTATTTTGACAATAGGCTTTACTTATATCTTTTTATTAGCCCTACAATTGGTGCTGAGGTTGATTTTTAGCAATTTTTCGTTTTCAAGATAATTGTAAAAAACCAAGACATTCGCACGGGACAAAAACAGAAGTGGTTTTCGCGGCTAACAATTAAAATGCCGATTTCAGCGAAACCTGAAGCAATATTTCAATGTGACTAATTTTACACTGTTGTGCATTGATGTCCTTTAAAAATGGTTGTAATTTTACTCAAAAACGATTCGTATTATTTTTTTAATTTAATTTTATTCACTGTCGCACGTGACATGTCGCACGGGAAATTTTTTTCCATCATGAGATTTATGTTGTTTCTGTTGCTCTTTTTACGAAATTATATATAAACAACCCAGTGTAGAAACGGTAATGACATATCATTATTTTTTGGACTACCAGTAATGACACCCACTTACCTTCTGTATTATTTTAAAAGATATAATAATGAGTTACTGATAATGACTTATTTTTATCATTATTTCAAATAGAAAATAATTTTTTAGATTTTTTTGAAAATTTTTTGAAATTTATTTTTAGACCCGGGTAAAAATAGTTATATATTGTTATATATAATGTGATTGGGTTATATCTGACGGTGAATGGATTCACATTAAGACACATATCATTATATACAAAAACATCTGATATTATTTTTTCAATGAATTTGTTGTACGGTAATTGATGTTATTACATATCCCCAAATCTGACTCCATATATAACGATATAAGCCATATAAAACTAATCAAAATATATGTAGTGACCGATATGATTATATGGTTCGATACTAAGTTATATAACACTGTATGTATCGTCATACTAAAAATATATTTCTTGTAATTTTATATAACTTTCTATATGATCTCGTACAAATTAATATAAATTAAGAGTTAATTTATCCACAGCCAAATAATTTTCACGTGATTTTTTTGCATATTAAATTAAATTAAAAATGATGCAAACGATTTAGATTAGATTTTTATTTTATGTTATAAAATTTGGGCCTTTGAAATTGTTTAAGATATAGAAATTTCAATATCAATTTAAAGCCGGTATGCATAAAAAGTGTACCTACTATTAGACAAAATTGTATAAAATCAGATATTTTTATATCGAATTAGATGTAATTTGATGTCCTGGATATGGACAAATCTCGGATCAAACTATATCAAATAATATCTAATTTGATATAATTAGACACAAGTAGATGACCCATTTTTCGGATCAAGTTGTATGTCGTTGTATATGGGGACTTATCAAATAAGATATAATTATATATGACACCGTATTAAGATTTTTTACCCGGGGACTCAATATTTTTTAAACATTGGTAAGGATTTATGTAACCACATGTTTTTTGATTTTTTGTATGTTGGCGAGTAAGCTTACTTGTGTGCAGCAGGTCAATTGTGTTTTTATCTATTAAATATTACATGTCGATATAGCTCAGATGGTAGAGCTGTTGACTGGCAATCTGTAGACCCAGGTTCGATTCCCGCACCAGCAAACTTTATTAAAAAAAAAAAAAAATTCAATAAAAAATATTTTTTTTTACATAATTTATTTTTTAAAAAATCTATTTTTAGACTCATTATTTTTGTCAGTACTGGAAAGCACATAGGTAACGATATATTTTTTGATTTTTCGTATGCTGGTGTGTAACCACAACTCATTATTTTTCGCGACATCGCCATATAAAGGTAATATAGTTACCATTACCAAGTATGTAGTTACATAACCACATATCTGGTAATGATTTTCTACACTGGGAAGCTTAGTAAAAATGTTTTTAAATCGACAGAAGTATTCAAGGTATTTATTTGAATATAATAACCAAAAACAAACTTAAAAGAAATATGTAGTATGTATTAATCCAGCAAAATTGTCGGATGGAAAGAACCCATTGTAGAACAACTTGTACGTGTATGCAACCTGTTCTAATTTATGTTCTATCATCGGGGATTTTTGTTTGAGTTTGTCCCAAAAGCAACAGGTTCTTTTCCTCCAAATTTGAACAGGTTACTTTGGAACCGGTTCTAGAACCAGTTATAGAACTGGTTCCGCGACAGTGAAACCTTCCATTTTGATTCCCAGGAATCAGTTCTAGAACCTGTTCCACGTAACCGGTGGTAAAAATACCTGTTCTAGAACAGATTCAGAGGCAACCAGTTCAAAAAACTTTTGCTTGGAAGTATTTATTTATATGAAAATATAAAACACAGTTTTTTTTTTAGAATAGGCAGTCCTAGCTGCTTTTACTTCTTGACCATGGTGCATTCCAATTTTAAAAAAAAATTTAAAGTATGTATTTACATAAATAAATCATATACATAAGAAAAAAAATTCAAAATTTTGAAATTTCACACTTACGATGTCGCACGTGACCAACTGTGTATAAGTACCAAGATCACAATTCTTCTTATTTTTCAGGTAGGTTTTTTTTTTTTTAATTGTATAAAAAATCTCTGTTTGTAATCAATATTTGATGAGGTTTCTGCGTGTACTTTCGACGCACTGATAACAAATGTTGTTTTTCAATGTCGCACGGGACATCGAAATATGCGACAATGCAAATCAAAAACTTACAGTTATTTTCAATCGCATTGTTTCTTATGCATTCTTTTATGAATCTTTGTACCTTTAGAAATATTTTAGAAAGCAAAAGTCAATGCATAACGTCTCTGTTTAAAAACTTTTATCAAAACAAAATGTGCAATAGAAATATCTAAAAAGGAAAAGATGCGCTTGTGCGACTTTGCATTCGAATACCTCGAAATGGGTTATGAATAAATGCGAAATCTTTTTACGTTATTTAAATTTGATTGTTTCCCTATGAAAATATGACAAAACAAAGTGTTTTCAAGAACTTTTAATATTTTAGTCTCGGTGGACCTTTCGGTGGAAATGCCCATATATAAACCAACCCCACGTTATAAAATGAATTATTTCCGTTTATACATATGTTCAAATATCTCTTTTGTAATATTCTTGTCCATTCATCTAAGATCATAGTAAATCTCCTATCGTTAGAAATATTGCTCGATATTTCTTTTATCATGATATCTTTTACATGATTGTAGTAATTTAATATAATGTTCTTTACATCGGTTTCAATTTTTTGCAATGCCAGGTTTTTATTATAAAAACTTTCTCGAATAAACGAAGATCTAGTTATGGTGCGGATTGACTGCGGCTAATTTGAATACCATTTCAGGAAATGTTTGCCCTACCATAAAACCTTTAATGCCTATTCAGCTTACACTTTTTTCCTCGGGTACTTTGCTAATTTTAGCTGAAACGTTGTTCTTGTTGTTGTTTTCTTCAAGAGAAGTTGCATGACCATCAATTTTTGTTTTTTTTTGGGAACCAAATTTAGATGTCGGATTACCAAATTTAGATACCACCGTTAACCATTAGTCTTTTCTTTTCACATTTATTAATGAAAACGTTACTTATAAAATTATTGACCCTTAATATAAAGAAGTATTTTAAATTTAAAGTCGACTTTATTTTTAATCGAACGGTTTTGTTCATTTTGTGTATGAAAACCTTACAAAAATATTTATATTTTCAAATATTTTGATTGGTTGAAAATAAATTAACCAATCAGAATGCTCCAAAAATAAACCAAGTCAAGGTATACTGCCACCCAATATTTTAACTAAAGTCGACTTTACC
This sequence comes from Leucophora obtusa, assembly GCA_949987735.1. NCBI lineage: Eukaryota > Metazoa > Arthropoda > Insecta > Diptera > Anthomyiidae > Leucophora > Leucophora obtusa. Next base: position 202,868,702 of record OX465295.1, on the reverse strand, counting down.
TAAATTATACATTTGAAAAATTTAGATAGTAAGGGCGATTATTTGTAAGAAACAAAGCTTTTTTTCATATTTCTTTTAAACATTTTTCCAAGTTTTTAGGTTTTACTACTTAAATTTTGAATAAGTCATGCGAAAAATCTTTATTAGTTGAAATGCTCCTAATTACTTGGCAAAGATTTTATTTGTGTGTCAAATAAATGTATTCCCTTTTAAAAGATTTTAACAATGAAATTTTTGTTTTGGCATTTAAAATGTTTTTTATGACTAAAATTAAAAATTCCTATTCGAAACAAAAACAATTTAAAAAAATTTAATATTTTTAAAATTTCCCGTTTTCCCGGGAAAAATATATTATTTTCCCGGGAATTCCCGGCAAACTTTTCCCGGGATTTCCCGGGAATTCGCGCCCGGGAATTCCCGAACCCCAAACCCTAGTAGTTACTTACCAATGGGCTGGATAAATACAAAGAAAACCAATAGCACTCAGGCTATAAATTGTTTTTTCCCAATAACCCAAACGATATCACCTGGGTAATATTATATTTCATATATGATAATTACTTGTGATACGAAAACGATGGTTTTTTTTTGTTCTAAAATATAGCTTTTACAACGATATCGTTTTTCCATAAAATATGATATCGTTTTAGATATCGAAGTCCCTGGAATAACGATAGGAAAATCACCATAGTCCAGTCTAATATCCAAAAATACTATAGTTATTTCAGGCGATAACGACATTATGGAATATGTTCACAGTCAATTATACAATATATCGTCATATGAAAGCCGTAAGTTACATTTAAAAAATTTTACAGGAGAAGCAAAAAAATTTTTAAAATTGTTTGAGCTTACACTTGGGGCTGTTTAGAATTTTGTTAATAAAATCGTCGTGTTTAGTCGTAAAAGTGTAAAATTTTGCAGGAATGTGTATTTTGATACGGTGCATCAAAATCGATCAAAAAGTCAATTTTGAATTTTTTTTAACTTACGGCTTTTTTGATTTCATATGACGATATGTATATATGTTTACAAACTACTATATGTATGCACAGCGCATGCTACGGGGACAGTTTTTCGATCAAGTGTTTAGTATGGAGACATTTGGTTAGTTTGGGGACTGTCCTCAAACTCTTCCTAGGTCTAGCGCATAGTATCAAGACATTTGTGACTCATATACCGCATAATTTGGGCACATTTTTGGCCATGGCTCCGAACTATGCGCACCACATACATATATACATATATTTGAAGTATGCTTCCAATTATTTTGTTTTTATTGTTATTGCACTGTAATATTTGCATGTGGGTCGAATTTTCTCCACACAAACAAATATATATTTGCAATTTTGTTTTATTATTATTATATTTGTGGCATGCAAACATAATACGAGTATTTTACTTCAGTGGGGTTAAGTGTTATGGGAACATGAAAGCGATTATATGAGGTATAGAAAACTTATATAAATATCATTTTCCTAAATGGATATTACCATCGTTGGGGATCGAACCCGCAACCTTATGTGTAACTTTCCAACGCGCTAACTATTACACCACAAAGTCCACAAACAAGGAGATCATAAAACGGTATTTGACGGCTCAAAGATGAGCTGTGGTATAGGCTCTGACGCCTTTTCCTGCTAGTCCTACATACAATGCTCCTATAGGTTATCGAATCATGCTAGTTCATTTCAGGCAGAGAGGCTTAAGAAGATATAGAGGTTTTTTCGACAGCAAGATGCCGCTTATGTCCTTGGATCCGTATACTACCTCCTCGTCACTCAAGTTAAGGAAGAATTATAAGATAATGAGCGGAGGCAAATTTGGCAAGGGTGTGTGCTCTGTGGTATCAGTAGCAACACCATGGGAACTGTCAAAAGTTAAATATTCCGACATTTCCTCGGTAAGGTAAGGGCATAAATTGGACACATGTGGAATCACGATAGCCGATTACAATTTCAGGCATACTAAATCTCTTCCAGTAGGAGTAGGAGGGGTATTTTCGACTGAGGGCCGAATTGGCAAATTACACTCCACATATAATACAATAAATGTTACACACTCGGAGTGAGGAGACAGAATGTCATTGCAATTATTCAACACACCAGGGCATCCGACATAACATAAGTTGTAACATAATCACATACAATATGAGCTTTTACCCGAATATCAGCTCTCTTCGAGGCGTGTGGTCTTCTCAAAACGGAGTTGCTTGCGACTCTATTTGATACTCAGGAGCAAGTTATGTTCCACTTGCACTAACCAACCAACTCGATCTTAAAAGTATCGACTGTAGTCTTTTATAAACAGCAATTTTTCGGGCTCAATCGGTGTTATCTTTTATAAAAATTTCTGAAAAACCAACAAACCTGCAAGCAACCTATACTTACTATTAAAACAATAATATCCAGAATATTCCAAACTGATTTCCAATATTCTTTGACACCAATTTTAATACACTGTACAATCTCTTCGATGGTATAGAAAACAACCATTGCATAAAAAATTCCGCCGGCAACATAAAGACCAAAATCACCTTCTGTCCATATAGAATGCAATTTTAAAGCCTGAAATTGATGAGATGGTACTATGCCACCCACTGGAGGAATTTCGGCTAAGATTCTATGAAAAAATCAAAAAGTGAGATTTCGACACACTTAAAATCATTAAATTAAACTTACTTAACATTATCAAATATAAGAGCATTAGCATTGAATAAAACAAATTCCAATATTACTATACGAGTTCCACGATCAATCCAATTACGTTCTTTTAATGATTCCAAAACTTTTTGATTTTCTGTACGATTGAATGTTAAGTTTTTAATGTAACCAGCACCATAATAAGTAGTGATTTCGCCGCTAATAGGATTAACTTTTAATTCTGACATCTTGTAAAATTTAGTTCTGAAAGTGAAATGTGTAAAATATTAAACAAAAACATTTTTTAGTTAGAATTAATATTTTTGCATGCATTTTTTAGGAGACCATATAATTGCAGAATATTAACTTCTTTGCTCTTTTAAGAAATGTCCACAAAAAGTTTAATTTCTAATAAAAGCCGCATGAAAAATATTAATTTTTTTTCCAAAAGGCTATAGATGTATTCTTACTCTTTATACACGTCAGCACGATATTCAATATCCTTGGAATAGCCAGCATAACATGAATTAAAATATGTAAGGAAAACATCATGTACCAGACAAGTATTTTCCTTAACACGTATTTGTCTAAGTCGCGATGGTCCCATTAAGATATTATTTCCTAAAACTAGATGTTGCAGTTCGTCGAAATCATCCTTCTCTTTATTATTTCTGTTGAGTTTTATATGTCTTTTGCCGCGCTTTTCCGTTTCATCTTCTTCTTGGGTTTTTTGTTCATGTTCCTCTTCGTTTTCAAAAATGGTTTCTAAATAGTTCCACCAATCTGCCGTTGTTACCAATTGATCGAAATTTACTTCTGAGCCGAATTTGGTTTGTGAAGTTCGTCCCAAAAATGATTTCTCCAGTGTTTGATTGAAATAGAACATATACAAGTGATGTGCCGCATTGGCCACTTATAACAATGTAATATAAAGTATTTAAGTTTTAAATAATTTTAATCATCTTGAGATTAGAGTTACTAACCAACTGTTGTCACCACTAGAAATATCGTATAAATGAATATTTCTAATAAAGCTGATCTTACAGATTTATCACTATCATAACTGATAGGTTTACTCTTCTTCGTTCCCTGTGTCGTTTGTTCTTCAATTACAGGATTCTTTTTCTTGTTTTGAAATTTTTTTATAAAACTTCTTGGTGAAAACATTTTGTTCAAAATTAAAAATAGAGATGTTATTTTTTAAAATGTCAGGAAAAATATGGAAAGGAAATAGAAGTCGTAAAAATGCATGTTTCTTAAATTTAGTTTTTTAGTCACAAAGAGAGTTTTTTGCTTTACATCTAGCAGATTTAAGACTAATTTATATGCTATATATCAATTTGTACACCGAAAACAATTTTCCAGTTACTGGCTACTAAAATTTTAACTGAGCGTCAGGTGAAATACCCCTTACTGAGCTTCAATTAATTGATTATGGCCTGTAGTGCGATTCTCTAACTTTTTAACGACAAAATTCGGTAGTTAGATTGTCAAAATTCGATAATTATATACAGTTGTCGTTAAAACTGATTCCGTAACCTTTTCTACTGAATTTTTCGTTAAATAATATCGTTAACTTCCGACAATTATTGTTAAGTGAACAACAGAAAAAAAGTTGTAGATAAGGTAAAAGATGAAGAGTAAAAAAAATTAAATAATTTCAAAATGCGTTAAAGAAATGAATTTTAGTGCTAATTTCTTAAAAATTTACATTAAGAATAACCCAGTTTTCTCAGGGAAAGTTGAGCAGCGAAGCGATGCATTATTGATGATATCATGCCTGATTTTTGTTCGAGATAGCTCGCGTGAAAGCACTTGATTCGAGATCCGAAAAGGCATGAATTCACCGCTTTTATTTAGTGCTCCTGTTTTTTTTTTTTTAATGTCGATAATTCATGCTTTCTCGAAAGTGCATATTATAAAGATTTTCAACTATTTAAAATCATGCCTTCTCAAAAGCACAATATTCCTGCATATTTTTACATGAAGAAAAAATACCTCTTATTTTTAGTAAAACCTCTTATTTTCATTAAAATAATTTTTTTCAGCATTTTAAAAAATTTTGATAAAAGAACCGCAAAAATTTTTAAACAATCAAAATGTATTGCTCATTTCATGCCTTTTTGAAAAGCACAGCAAAAAGCGATGTAAACAATTAATCAACTTAAGCCTTTCATTAGTGTTGTTTACAAAGCTATACATTTTTAGAAGCGGTAAAAGTAGCAGTAAGAAAGCAGTCAACGTTTTTACTGTTTACTGGAATATTCCTAAAAATAAAAGTTGCCAATATTTATAATGGCTTAGTGCTTAAAATTAATTACATAATTTTTTACCTTACATATACAAATAAAATTAATCCAATTAGATCGTATTAATTCAATTGCATCAAATTAATTCAATTGGATTAATGTCAACACTAATTAACATTTATGAATGACTGTTTTTCACGCTTTTTTAGGTATTTACTTAATTTTTTTCGTGCTTTTGAATTTGTTTGTAGTGATAATTAATATCAACCCAGCAAAAAATTGACATTTTTGTGGCCCTGCCTATAAACTTTCATTACCATTACATATACGTAATTGTAATGAAATATTTTTCATTTCCATAACATTCAAGTAATTGTAATGAAAGCTGTGTTTTCGACTTAACTATATCCGTGTGAAACCCTTTGTGTGCTACTTACTCGCTTAGTTACTCCGTAATGCCTGTTTTTGCTGGGTTAAAGCCCAAATAACGAATAAGCTTAAATTTTGAAGTCTCAAGGCATAAAATGCCCCAAAAGCGCTTCTTAACCACAATATTTTATACACTCATAAAAAAGTTAGTACAAAAGTCTGTTAAACGCGTTCTAATTCAGTTGAACTATTTTTTCCTGTTGTTTTCGTTTAAATCCGTTGTTTAGCTAAAGTTTTTAGTTATCCAATTTCACCACAAAAACATATTGTGCTGTACTTGAACTAATTTTTCCTCCTGATATTTAGTTATTTTTTTATAAATGATTTTGACAATGTATCAGCTAAAAAGTATAGATGAATTTGTTGGCAACTTTTTTAATATTTGTGTTTTGAAAAGAAAACGATAGGGGCGCTAGTGTTTAGTGATTGATGATGCTTGATGGTTTTTATCTTAATGACGGTTACCAATACAAATAAAAATAATATGGGGCTTGTAAAGAGGCGAATACATTAAGGAACATTCGTGAAAAAAATGGCCATTTTTTACGAATGTTGATTTGTGTATGTTAATGTTCGTGTTGACATTCGTGCAATTCGTGTTTACAAAATTTTTTGATATTTTTTGTTCCCTACTCAATGTTCCTTAATGTATTCGCCGCTTTAAAGGCACATCTACACGGGATAGAAATCTCGTAGATTTTGCGCTCAAGTTGTCATCTCTAATATAGTTGGCACTAATTTTTATTGTAAAAGCATCATCTCTGGTTGTCAAGTATTTGTTTTAATTAAAATTGTTGTATTTCAAAGAATAATTTTTTCTCCAAATACCAAAAAGTGCATTTAATCAACTGAAATGTTCAATAATGTAACAAAACATTTTCAAAATTGTTACTAATTAAAAAAATTGTGTATGACAGCCAGTGTTGCCAACTCTTGAAGGCAGGAAAGCACCGTGAGCATTTTGAAAACGGGTAAAAAGGGTAAAAATTTATCCAAAATGGGGTAAAAAAGCACGATAATAATTTTTTTTAAAATTTAAGTTAAGATTTTAAAAACACATTTTAGCTTTGTAAAATCGTGTAAAAAGGTTGAAAAAATTACCAAAAAAGGGGTAAAAAAGCACCAAACTAATATTTCAAAATTTTGAAGTTTAAATATAACGAAGTTGTTATTTAAAATTGTACTACAAACATTGTGAAAAAATGTATTTTTTGTATATTTCGTATTATTTTTTCAATTTTGACAGAAAATTCAAGAAAAATTGAAAAAAGGAGAACAAATACCAAAAATATAAACTGTACAAAAAGCACTAAAAGCACTGCCAGAAATCTGAAAAAGCACTGTAAATACCCGCTTTTTATAAACGGGTATTTGTAAAAAATCACCGGGTACGGGAAGGAAAAGAGCACCAAAAAATACCCGAAAAGCACTGAAATGGCAACACTGATGACAGCAATTGTCAATGGTTTAGAGATTATAATTCGTAGACGTATACAGAGCTGCATTTTCATAAAATCTCGCGAGTTTTCTATCCCGTGTAGATGTGCCTTAAGAAAGTTCTAGTAAATAAAATAATATGATAAGAGCATCTTTTAGTCAGCAAAGAAACGTGAAAGAAAACGGAGGTATATTGGACATTAACATTTCGCAGTTAACAATTGTATTGAAGAAATAAAATAGTGAGAAGGGCAAGGAATTCCATGCAAATATATGTTTTTTCTCGATAGTCCAAAACTAATATGGACTAAATATTTATACGAATCATCAAATTTAGAACAAAATCGCATCGATTTTTAGTTGCATATTTTGTCATAAATGCATGTTTTTGCATATTTTGCTTTAAATGCATATTTGGTGCCATTTTAATGCATATTTTGTGCTTTTTAATGCATATTCGTGTATATTTTTCATTTTTAAGAGCATTTTTTATTTTCTAAAAAAATATAAAAAATTGATACGTTGTCATATTTTGATTCAATAAAAATAAACATTCTTAAAACCTTTTTGACCTATGGGAAATCTTCGAGTTCTGTGTCTGTTTGCAAAATCACTAACTTAAATATATTTTTAAGTTTTGAGGTGCATTATTTTTGCAAAAATAATGGTTTTTAATGCATATTTCTTATATTTTTAATGCAAATTTTTCTTTTTTAACCGCATATTTTAGGCGCATATTTTCGATGTTTAAGTGCATGAAATTCCTTGCCCTAATAATGAGGTTTCCCTATAAATATTTTCACTGGAATTCAAGTTGAAATCAAGTTCAATTCCAGCCCTGTTTTCCAGTTTCAAGGCTTGAATTCAACTTTTATTACATTTTATTTCAATAGCATACTCCTGCAAAAGGGAAACAAAAACTCAAGTTTGAAATATTTTTGTTAAATAAACAAGTGCTAGAATTTGAAATATACTTTACTTCAAGCAAAATTTAAAGCACTTGAAGTTTTAAAACCTATGTGCTTACTGGGGTATTACTATTAAAAATTCCCAAAATTCGGAATTTCGAACAAAATTATTTTTTATTCCATTTGTTCATTTAATATAGTCAAAATGATTCAGACATGGAATTTTGACTTCATCGGATATCATTAAACCACTTCAGCCTGGAATCCAAAATGACCCATGAATTTGATAAAAATGCAAAAACGTGTTTTTTTTTAAATTAATTTTAAAGATTTTTTAAAATGCCTAATTTGGAGATGTCGATTGCTATTTGTACCACATAATAGTTGATATTAAAGAAAAAAAAATAAATTGGAAAAATTATAATTCGAGTTTGTGTTTGGAGCGACTGCTTTCCAGGACATTTTACAAAAATTGCTCATTTTGTCAAAAATTAAACAACATTTGAATGTTTTCATCAAATTTTACACAGTTTTCGGAAAAAAAAACACTTAAGTTTGGTTAGGCTATAATTATCTTTACCTTTGTATAAAAAATCTTTAACCCTTAGTGGCCTGGGGTCAAAAAAGGCCCATGAAACTTAATATTAATTATGACTACGAGATTGTAAAGCCATTAAATTTATAAAAAAAAAGTTACTAGTAAAAAAGTTAAAGTCGGGCATGCCGACTATATAATACCGTACACCAGTTTGGTTAAAAGCCAACTTATGTTTGGATCCGAAATTCGAATGGGTTAATATGGACTTGTGTCAAAATTTGCTACTATAAAAGAAGAGAAAATCGGAAATATAGCCCATATGGGCGATAGGTCCAAATATGGACCGATCCTTTAATAAAGCATTTTCTATAAAAAAAATAAATAAAAATTAACCTGTTTGAGAGCATGGTGTCAAAATGACCCATTTTTTATGTTAAATAACGCTGGTTGACTGAAAAATATATTTTTTATCAGAATTAAAAGAAATCAGAAGTGATTTTGTTACTGCTATCTAAAAACACAAAAATTAATACTATTATCTAAATTATTGGCCAAAATCTCACTTTTCTCCAAAATTTTCAAATTTAAAACGCCGTCACTATTAAGTTAAAAGAGGTATATGTGTAATTTCCAGCAGAATTATTCTCTAAGGTGTATTTAATAAACCCCTATGCGTTGACAACTTTTTGTTTTGTATTTTGTTAAACAAAATTTTAAAAAACTCAAAACCAGGGATTTGCGAATTTATAAAAAAATCCCATTTTTGGCCATACCTGGGACTAGGTTATCATAGGCGAAGACAGACAAAAAATTATATAAAAATATTTGTGGATCTTAGAAATGAAACTAGAGTACAACATTGTAAATTTGTTGAAAAGATATTTTATTTTTTACGATTTTCATAATTTGTCTCATTTTAACCCTACAATGGTCTGAGGAAATTGCAGTTATTAAAATATTTTACAAACGATTTTGGATTTTTATACATTACCATTAAGGTAATTCAGTCTAGATTATGATTATATTTACATTTTCTAAAAATACGATTACTAAGTAGCCAGTATTTTGAAAGAAAGCTAAAAAAGTGATTTTTTGCCTTGTAAATAGTATTTCAAACTTCAGGGCCGAAGCGGCACGTGTTCTCATTATCCGATCACCCTAATTTTTGGCATGGTGTAATTTTATAACCAATGGCACATTTCTAGGGGGGGACGGCCTTAAATCGCAAGTTGAAGGGGGGCAACAAATTATACTTAGGGACACGGTTTTGGCTAAAAAATGCGCATTTCGAGCAATGGGAATTTGAACTGAAGACCACAAGAAATTACCTTTGACCCTTCCATGAAAAAAATCTATATGCACAGAGAAAACAGATTCATTGTGACAACCGAATTTCCTGGCAACAGAATGGTTTGGTGGCATCGAATTATTTAGTTATAGCAATCAAATGTGATCCTGACACAACTCAGATGCATTGTTTCAACCGAAATTTTGTTGTGTTAACAGAATTTCTGTTAACACAAACAAATGAATCAGTCATTCGGTTGGCAAAAAATTCGGTTGTCACAATAATTCTGTTTTCTGTGTGTGTATACCATTTTAAAGGGTACATTCTTACCTAAGAAATAATACCAAAACAAATTTTATACCTTGAATCGTTTTTAAGTTATTGTCGATTTTGTAATCACACTTTAGTCAAATTTTGCCGTTTTTCCAATTTTCGTGACGTCATATTTCGGAAACAGAAAAGGCCCGGACCCCAAAATATGCAGCGAATATGAAATACTTTTTTAAAGGCTCCTTATTATAGTATTATTGGGAAATGGGACTTTCTACAAAGGTGCACTTAGTGCGGAAAGTTTTCTGACTGTCACTCACTTGGGAGTGACCAGAAACGATTCCTCTGTTTGAATGTCCAAGCAGCTCACTACTTCCGGTCTTAGACCAAGTATTTCCCGGGCAATGGCTTTTCAGATACCTCTGATAGCTAGCTAGTGTGAGAAGGCGCTCGGTCATGTAGACTGAATGGTTAAAGTACATCTTAACGTCTCAGGTAAGTAGGTAAATGGACATGAATATTTACTGAAGCATGACCGCATCGTGGATGTGGTAATTAATCCCGAATCCACTGTCTGCCTGGAGGCGTTGCTGGCAGCCCCAGCTCCAGGATCGGATGCTTTAGCCCAATCAGCTACTCATCTTAAATTTTTAAGATTACAGAAACCACAGTGGCCCTATGTTCCGTATAGGAACTACGGGAACTTATATATATATTATAGTATTATAGTCCCTAGATTATGATTTAAAAAGACCACGCTTAAAAATATGTAAAATAATGGCGGAACGCGAAAAAATGCTTTATGGCACAAAAAATTAATTAAAAAACTTAATCAGCGATTTTCATTCTGTAAACAAATATACTATAATACCAAATTCATAAAACAAAGTTCGGTGGCTAGTTGCAAAAATATCGCGAAATAAAGTCGAGGAAAAAAATTGGGAAAAAAGAAAATTCTTACATCAGTATATATGTTTGCAGAATGAAAATCGCTGATAAGATTTTTTAATACAAATTTTGTTCCATAAAGTCTTTCGCGTTCCGCCAATATTTTGCAATTTTTTAGGTGCGGTTTTGTCAAATATAGACTATAGTAACCATTTCGTACAACAAAGGCCGACTTCATAAATGCAGTATGCAAAGCAACATTGCATTGCATTTTTTTTTTCTTTCCTTTATTCGTTCCACTTGGGAACATAGGGAAAATTCCAGCTTATTCTATCATTACATAAAACTTTAATTTCATCAAACGATTTATTTTGCCTGTTGAGTTCTTGCAAGACTGTTCTGCGCCAGGTGTTTTTTGGACGACCTGAACGTCGGCTACCTTGGGGGTTCCATTCCAATGCAGTCCTTGTTATGCTGCCTATTGGTCTTAGCAATGTGTGGCATATCCATTTCCACCTTCGTGTTGCTTTTTGGAGAATTATGGGCTCTTCGTTTGTTAACCGCCAGAGTTCTACATTGGTGATTACGTTTGGCCAAAAGATGTGGCGTATTATTCGTAGACTTTTGTTTATAAATACTTGAAGTCTCCTTGCTATGGAGATATTAGTCATAAGCCATGTCTCGCTTCCATACAGCAATGTGGATTTCAGACAAGCAAATACGCATCTTAGTAATTGGCGAGATTTGGCGTGATCGCCACGTTTTATTCAGCCTAACAAAAGCTGACCTTGCCTTGCGTCTTTATCAACACCTCCATCTATCGACATCATACAACCTAAATAGCAGAAGGATTTGACATATTCTATTCGTTGATCCTGTACTACAATATGCCCTACGGGGAAAGGGACCGGTCCCAGATGACACGCAGGATAGGTCGCAAGGGGGCAGAGACAGGTCGTTCATCGGTCTTTTTCTTTGAAAGAGACATATCACTTTAACATGGCGTTGTCATTGGAAATGACGTATTGCCACAGATTATACACCTTTCGACATGTCGCAGGTCTAGCCCAAAAGGAAATGTCGCCTAACTGACTTAAAGAGACATGTCACTGAACTAACACAAAAGGATCCGTCACAGAATGAGTCACACTTTGTATATTTTGTGACATGTCACCCAACTAACCTAAAAGGAACTGATACAGAACCAGTCCGATTACAAAACTGACAAAAGCAGTGACAAAACTGAGGTGAATGGAAATTGTTATGGTTTTGGTATTCTCAGAGACAATTAATTATAGAGATATAAAATCAAAACTTACACTACTCGCCGATAGATGGCGCTGTAATTTAGTATTACCTGAGCAACTATTTTGTATCAGTTTAGTATCAGCTGAGCCTTTATTTAAAAACTCAAAATCTGCTGTACTTAGAACTAGAACTAAAATTATCAAAAAATCGTAATTTTTCACAAATTACGATTTTTTCATAATATTATTTAACGAAATCCTTCATTGAACTTACGAAAAAAATTCTATGAAATTGTTCATCATGAAGGATAATTCTATCAGTCTACTGGGAAACCGATCAATTGTGGGCGATGTGGTGTAGTGGTTAGCGCGTTTGACTGTTACACGTGAGGTTTTGGGTCCGATCCCCAACCAAGGCAACATCAATTTATGAAAAATATAAATATGTATGAGTTTTTCTATCCCTCATACATATCGCAGCGTCCTCCTTCGGTGTTCCCATAGCACTTAAACCCACCGAAGTAAAATAATATAACAGGGCTGTGAACTAAAAAGCTTCAACAAAGTTCGCCAAATCACCATCACATGGAGCGGAGCGCAACAACTGTTCTAAAATTCAACATCTCGCCATATTTGAAGCCCTTCATCTTTCACCACCTTTCACTTCTTCTCTATCCCTTTTCCAAAGGAAGCAACACGTTAATTAATAGGAAGAATTTCCTGAGTGTTGCTTCTCTTTAAAAAAAAATTAAGTCTTACTTGTGGGTTTTTTTATAACACACTTATCCAGTTATATGATATGTCATCTTTGCACCAGTCTTGGGGCCAGTCCTGCTGCAAGTCTTTCTTTAACCAGTCACGGGATACGAACTTTGAGGGCAATTTAGTGGTACATCCTCTTTTCACCAGTCACGGGATAGGTACTTTGACTTTTAATGCGTCCCATATAGCACTATTTTTTATGGAGTCGAATACTCTTGAGTGAGTTGCATGTTTCATCCCATGTTGTGTAAATTGCTGGTACACATTCTCTTAACACCTCTCCAATTTATTATTTTTTTCTTTATCTCATAGTTTTCCAATATCAAAGCATTTACGTATCTGTTGTGTTCCTTTTTTGTATGTTTTTTTAAGTTTTATTCTTATTATCGCCACCACTAGCTCGTGATCGCTGTCAATATCAGCACCTCTTTTAGTGCGTACGTCTGTCAAGGATCCTCTCCATTTGCGACGAATGCAAATGTGTTCTATTTGGTTTTTAGTATTACCATTTGGAGATGTCCACGTGTATTTATGAATATTTTTGTGTGAGAAGATTGAACCACCAATAACCACTTGAAAGGTCTGACAAAATTCTACGAACCGTTCACCATTTTTATTTCTAATTCCCATGCCATGTGTTCCCATAATTTGGGAAAGGCCATGATTGTCGCTCCCAATCTTTGCATTAAGATCTCCTGTGAGAATGAGTACGTCGCGGTTTGGTATATTGTGTACCGTAGTAGTTAATTGGTTATAAAATTCATCCTTAACTGAATCATCAGCATCCTCTGTGGGTGCGTAGCATTGAATAATGGTGATATATTTTCTGACCTTACTAAAGAAACGTGTAGTAATAATTCGATCCGATATAGGATTCCAAGAATGTAAGGTTGCTTTTAAATTTTTGGAGATTATAATTCCCACCCCGCTTTCGCATTTATTCTTTCCGCTATATAGTATAACATTTTCATTCGTACACTCTAAAAAATGTTTGTAAATTTACTACTATAAAATGGGTAAAATTTTGTTTAATTTTACGAAAATTCGGTAAATATAAACAAAAAATGCGTAAACTTTTTTTGTACACACTTTCATACGCAATAATACACACACAAAGTATTTTTAGACATTATGTGCTCATAAATAAACACATTGTGCCTAAAATTACTATTGTTTTGTTAAATAAAATTTTTACGCAAAAAGTTGGTAAATATACTATCCAATAATAGTAATAAATACTCTGACATTTCAAATTGGAAAAAATTGAAAAAAAAAATTATAAATAATAAAAAGAAAAAGCGAAAACGGATTATTTTTTGTGAATTACAACATTTCCACAAACACATTAGAGTCTGGAAATAGCAACATAAGCATGAAATTGTTTTTGGTAATTATTATTAACGCATGTGGTAGTCTAAACCTCATTTCAAAATTGAAAACGCCGTAAGAGAGACACGGCCTACGCAGGAACTACTGGGTGCAATAACTCCTGCTCAACAAAATGCCTTCTTTTCAAGGGAGGCAGTCAACCAACAACCGTCAACAATAACGGGAGAAAACGCCGTAAAAGAGATACTGCCTAGGTAAAACAACTGGGTGCGATGACTCCTGCTCAACAAAATGCCTTCTTTGAAAGGGAGGCAGTAACCGTCAACAATAACGGGAGAAAACGCCTTAAGAGAGATATGGCCTACGCAGGAACAACTGAGTGCAATGACTCCTGCTCAACAAAATGCTTTCTTTGCAAGTTAGGCAGTACTCAATGAATACTGATTTTGTTGAGCAGGAGTCATTGCACTCAGTTGTTCCTGCGTAGGCCATATCTCTCTTAAGGCGTTTTCTCCCATTATTGTTGACGGTTACTGCCCCCCTTTCAAAGAAGGCATTTTGTTGAGCAAGAGCCATCGCACCCATTCAATAGTTATAACAAATTTTTATATGAATTTTATACAAATGCCTTAAGATCCCAAAACGACTAATTTGGACATAAACGATTATGAGAGAATGACTCGGATATTATTATTAATAAAATACGTACTAAAAATTAATTTGTTATTTTATTTAAAAAAATTTTTGGGTGGTGCTTAAAGTTAGCACACCTGTTGTAAAAGTACGCATTATATTTTATTTTTACGCACTTTCTGTGGATTTTTGCGCATTTTTTGTGGATTTTATGCATTTTATGCGTACATTTACACGTGAAACGTGCTTTTTTACACACAAATTTAGTAAATTAACACACTAATTTCAAAATTTCAAATAATTTTTACGCACTTTCAATGTAAAATTACAAATTATTTGTGCACCAACTTAAACGCAATGTGCGTATTTTTTTCAATTACGCACATAGAGTAAATTTACCCAATTTAAAGTAGGAGTTCAGTTTCCTACTATAAGTTGGGTAAATTTCAACAGAATTTAATTAGAGTGTACCACATGCGTTAACAATAATTACCAAAAACAATTTCATGCTTATGTTGCTATTTCCAGACTCTAATGTGTTTGTAGAAATGTTGTAATTCACAAAAAATAATCCGTTTTCGCTTTTTCTTTTTATTATTTATAATTTTTTTTTTCAATATTTTCCAATTTGAAATGTCAGAGTATTTATTACTATTATAGGATAGTATATTTACCAACTTTGTGCGTAAAAATTTTATTTAACAAAACAAGAGTAATTTTAGGCACAATGTGTTTATTTATAAACACATAATGTCTAAAAATACTTTGTGTGTGTATTATTGTGTATGAAAAAAGCTTACGCATTTTTTGTTTATATTTACCGAATTTTCGTAAAATTAAACAAAATTTTACCCATTTTATAGTAGTAAATTTACAAACATTTTTTAGAGTGTAGTCTAAACCTCATTTCAAAATTGAAAACGCCGGAAGAGAGACACGGCCTACGCAGGAACAACTGGGTGCAATGACTCCTGCTCAACAAAGTCAGTATTCATTGAGTACTGCCTAACTTGCAAAGAAAGCATTTTGTTAAGCAGGAGTCATTGCACTCAGTTGTTCCTGCGTAGGCTATATCTCTCTTAAGGCGTTTTCTCCCGTTATTGTTGACGGTTACTGCCTCCCTTTCAAAGAAGGCATTTTGTTGAGCAGGAGTCATCGCACCCATTCAATAGTTATAACAAATTTTTATATGAATTTTATACAAATGCCTTAAGATCCCAAAACGACCAATTTGGACATAAACGATTATGAGAGAATGACTCGGATATTATTACTAATAAAATACGTACTAAAAATTAATTTGTTATTTTATTAAAAAAAAATTTTAGGGTGTTGCTTAAAGTTAGCACAACTGTTGTAAATGTACGCATTATAATGGATTTTTACTCACTTTCTGTGGATTTTTGCGCATTTTTTGTTGATTTTTACTCATTTTATGCGTACATTTACACGTGAAACGTGCTTTTTTACACACAAATTTAGTAAATTAACACACTAATTTAAAAATTTCATTTAATTTTTACGCACTTTCAATGTAAAATTACAAATTATTTGTGCACCAACTTAAACACAATGTGCGTATTTTTTTCAATTTCGCACATAGAGTAAATTTACCCAATTTATAGTAGGAGTTCAGTTTCCTACTATAAGTTGGGTAAATTTCAACAGAATTTAATTAGAGTGTAGATACTATCCGGCCTTTTCCACACCAGCGAATTTCGCTAATACCCAGAATATCAATTTTAAATTTCAACATTTCTGCCTCTAGATGAGTCAGCCTTGATGTTTCACTTAGTGTTCTAACATTCCATTGTCCAATTCTTATCCGTTTTCGTGTGCCAAATATGGGATATGTTTTCTGTTTCTCTTGTATTAGATTCGTTAATCATTTATGCTTCAGATAAGCGGGTGATTGGTCCACTGTATCCTATGATGGTACTGGGGCTGCCAGTTCATAGTCTCCATTCAGACTATAGTACACAAGTTTCAGCGACTATATGTATTCTGGTTGTCACCTAATTACCTGAGACGTGTCGGTGACAGCATGCCAATCATGTTACTCAGCTATGCGCCTTCTCACTCTAGCTGCCGACAAACGGATGCCTGTACGACATTACCAGGGAATACTTGGTCTAAGACCGGAACTAGTGAGCTGCTTCATCAGAGGAATCACTTCTTGCTACCTCCAAGTGGATAGCGGACAGAAAGCTTTCCGCCCAAAGGCACTTCTTTGAAAGACTACATTCCCCACATTGCATAGTGTTCATAAACGTCATTGTCTCTTTTTGACAATGCCGTGAGTTCATTAATGCATGATAACCCTTTTTAATGAGCAACATTTGTCAAATTTGTGCATTGTTTTTTTTTTGTGATGCTTTGTGATTTTCGGCGGTTGAAATGACGGAGATATTATCGTAAGTTAAAATTTAACATAATTTAAATACAAATAAAATGCATTTAGCTTCTTTTCAATGATTTTATATGACTTTATGTACATATTTATATAGTGAAAAACAGACGAAAATCAGCATTAGCGTTCATAAACATTTGAAAATGTCATCGCATTATTTGACAAAGTAGTGTTGCCATGCAGTATTGCTTTGCATTGTAAACGCATATGTTTGAAGTGTTGTTTTGCATCACTGTGTTTATTAAATTAGCCGAAGTTTGTAGGCTAATTGGAAAAAAAATCGCGAAAAAATGTACCGGAAAACAAATTTGCAAAAAAGAAAATTTTTACATCAGTATTATTGTTTGCAGAACGAAAATCGCTGATTAGGTTTTTTAATTAATTTCTTGTGCAATTTTTGAAATGTGTTTTTTTTTAATCATAATCTGGGGACTTTAATACCCAATTCATACAACAAAGTTGGGGGGGAAAAAATTGCAAAGAGGAACATTTTTGCACCATTATATTTGATTGAAGAATTTAAATCGTTGATTAGGTTTTTTTTATAAATTTTTCGTATTATAAAGCCATTTTTCACGTTCCGCCATTATTTTGTAATATTTTAAATGTGGTTTTTTGAAATTATAATCTAGGGACTATAATATCAATTTCATACACCAAAGTTTGGTGTTTAGTTTGCAGAATGTAAATCGCGCATTATCTTTTTTAATGCATATTTTCAGATAATCAAAATAGGTCAGGTCCAGTAGAGATGCCAATTGATTCCATATTTATTAAACAGCCAATATAAAGCAAACTATCCATCCCCTTTTTTTATAAATAAATGCTTTTTTGCCCAATTTTAATTAGTTTTTAAGGCATTACTGCGATTTCATTAGCATTAGTATTACAAATTCTAATGCCAGAAAATTTCAGTAGCATTAAATGGTAATGAAATTTTTTTCGCATAGTCAGCTAATGCTAATGAAATTTTAATGCCAATGAAAAAATCCCAAGTATGGAAATGAATAGTTATTTTTCTTTCCTTCTGCCTAACATAATTCCACTATTTTAGATTTTTAGTGATTCTATGAAACAGGGGAAAAAACTATCTAAAACCTAAAACAAATTCACAAATAAATACAATGTTTTTTATGTTTTTAAGTGGTAGTTCCTGAGTCTTTTAGATATCATCCGTGTTATTAACTCTTTCACTACCCTTGTAAAGTACAGTGTACACATCTTTAAAAGAATATATATAATTTAATAGTGCAAAAAATTTTAAATTTTTGCAAATAAGTTCATTAGAATCTTGGACTTATATGTATTAGCAGTTCAACATGGCAATATAGTCGCGATATTTGCTAATCAAGTCTAATTTTTTGCATATATCATAATCTCCGAGAAAAGCAGGTTTTGGTGTTTTTCCTCAACTAATAAAGATAGATAATTGAAATTTGGCACATAGCTTATTTTTATGATAAGAAGAAAACCAACTAAAGGATCTTTTAATACTCGAATATTTAAGGTGTAAAACGGGGCTCAGAAGATTGAAAAAATAAATTTTCGAACATCTTTTTTGGAGGATAGGAGGGGGAGGGGGCAAAATATATTACATATTTTTTTCTAATTTGAGGACAAGAATCTGAAGTCAAAATAACAATACATCCGCAAACAAAAAGTCGGTAGTGGAAGGGTTAAAAATGTCACATTTTTTTGTATTTTTTTACTATAGTACCATAGTACCATTAGCAAGTACCATAGTACTTAGCAAGTACCTATAGTACTTAACAAGTACCATAGTACTTAGCAAGTACCAAATGTACTTAGCAAGTATCATAGTTCTTAACAAGTACCCGTAGTACTTAACAGGTACCATAGTACGTAGCAAGTACCCGTAGTACTTAGCAAGTACCATAGTACTTAACAAGTAAAATAGTACTTAACAAGTACCAAAAGTACTTAGCAAGTACCATAAGACTTAGGAAGTACCGAGTGTACTTAGCAAGTACCTAGTACATTTTAAGGTATTGGCACTTAAGTATCAAGTAAATACTTTCCTTGTAATTGTACTGATGACAAAGTACATTTGAAACTTTGTACTTGTACTTAATGTACTTGTTCCCATCTATGGTTAAAACTAAGCACTAGTGGACTATTAAATAGGAAACATCAGTGGAGCAAGTTTCTTAAAATTAAATTGATGATATGCGGCAGTAAAATAATTGCACTTTTGAATATATATTTATGTATGTACATTAGACCATACCACCTTACAGACAAGAAAAAAGTGCGCCGTACGCCCTCCAATATAAAGTATTTTTGCAAGGAAGTTTAAAAAAATTTTTTTGCCGATCGTAGGGGTCGCCATTTTACATTTTTCATTATATCTTTGGCATTTACAGTCGGATCTTAAAGTATGATACATTGATGTTTTTCTCTCGAGGAGACCAGTGTTTTGCTCTAAGGGCCATTGATCTCAAGTATCCCGTTCCAGTAGTTACCCACCAGATCTCAGTTGCTACCACCCTAATGCGGACCCTAATGTCACAAAAATTAAAGCTCGCAAAAAATCATTAAACTTTTGCTAAGAAAGTTTTTCGATAAACCCAGTAGAAATTTTTTTTATATTTTGGTTGCCGAACGTAGGGGTTGCCTTTCTAAATTTTTTTTCGTTGGATTTTACCTTTATAGCAAAACACTGGTCTCCTCGAGGCAAAAAAAAATCGATATATCACACTTTAAAATCCGACTTTAAATGCCGAAGCTATAACGAAAAATTGAAAAAAGAGAATAAAAATAAAAATTTCGGGAACAAATTTTTTTTTGAAATCGCCTTCCAAAAATACTTCATATTGGAGAGAGTACGGCGAAAGCTCTTCGTTATTTTTTTGGTAAAAAAAAAATAATGATTTATGAGCCCTCGAAATTTACTTTTTTCCATTCTTGCATAAATTTACGAGGATAAATGCTTTTAATGGCTGCCAAACACAATCTGAATGACGGAGTTTGCTCAAAATTTTAAAGTAGTATTTTAACAGATTGTACTTGACGGGAGATTTAGCTAAAATTAATGTTTAAATCCATAATTTAATTTTAAACTACTTTTAATCGATATTTAAAAGCAGTTTTAATAATGTTTTGAGATAAATATTGTTATTAATTCAAAAATCTAGAATTTCCACTTAGAATTTTATCCGGCGCTTAACATTTTAAAATTCAAACAATCTTAAATCATTAAATATTTGGAATATACCAACC
This sequence comes from Leucophora obtusa, assembly GCA_949987735.1. Lineage (NCBI taxonomy): Eukaryota > Metazoa > Arthropoda > Insecta > Diptera > Anthomyiidae > Leucophora > Leucophora obtusa. Next base: position 202,848,432 of record OX465295.1, on the reverse strand, counting down.
CAGTTGTAGTAGCCAAACTTTAGACACAATAAAAAAAGTAGGGTAGAGGGGGGATCCTTCGCCAGTGGGGCACATACACTAATCCCATTTTTCTCCGCTATTAAGGGAGATAAAAAATTGGAAAAAAATATATTTTGTGCATTTTTCAATTATCTTTCCTTGACATCAACTTTGATGAATTTATATCACATGTGGTCGCAGACAGACGTGTTTTTGTGTTTTTTGGGGTGCCAAAAAAATAATAGGAAGCAACTACATTTTGCAATAACTTCCTCAAATCGTGTGATAAGAAAATAATTTTTCATTATGTTAGACCTAAGATCCTAAGGTTTCGAAAAATAATAATTTAATTTTAATAAATGCTTAAAAAGTGTGAAAAAATATTAATTTTATGTTAGTGCCTGTCTCTGGGGCACAATCACCAGATGGCCCCTGGAGCTACAAAGAGTTGGTGCATCCCTGCCTAAAATGCTCTATAAGACTTTTATATATGTATGTTTAAAATATGTTTAATAGTAAATTAGAACAATCCTGTTCATTCTTAAATTTATATTAATTATTCAGTTTTTTGTAATTTTGAAGAATAATTATATTATAGTTTTAAATAATTTTTTTTAATGTAGTGGACATTTATTGATTAAAAAGAATCACATATCTTATAAAACTTATTATAAATTATTTATTTCAGTCATTAAAAGATTGACTTTGCTGTACTAACAAATTTTTTGTTGAAATTGTATCTAGCTCTTTTGGCGAATATAACCCAGGTTTGGGGCAGTTACGCCGAATTGAGTTACTTTGAAAGTCATTAAAAAAATAATAGAAAATATGCAAATAATTAGAATAAAAGTCATAGAAATTAAAGCCATATTTTAAATTAAATCCTACATATCTAGGTTTTCAATTTGAAAGTAATTTTTGAAAAATAATTAGGGGTTAAGAAATGACAGTGCTTTGAAAAAAAAGTGGCGAAGGATCCCCCCTCTACCCTAATTTATAGTGATAAATTTCAAACAATCAAAAAAATAAAACAACTTTTTTGAAATAATTAAGAATATAAATAATAATAACAACAACAACAAAAACTCTATATATATATCAACACAATAATAAAAAGTTGTATTTAATGTTCAGAACAGTAATACTGAAATTTAGTTTGTTAAAAACTTTCTTAACTTTTGCATCAATATGCAGCAGCAACAGTATTTTTGTCGGTCACACAATTGGAACGTCTTCTTTAAAGTGTGTTTCGTCTCATATTTAATGGTCTCCAGTGCACAAGCGGATGATTATTTAAAAGAAGCACGTACGTATGTATGCAAATATAAATAACATGGTTATATTCCTCTTTTATCGTAGAATATATTTAAGTTAAAATTAAAAAATAATAGAATATTTCTAAAGGCACATCTACACGAGAGCGAAAACTTCTAGAGATAGAGCAAAAAACACCTCTAATTAGTTCTATTGTGAATGATTTAAGCTATTTAGAGGTGTTTTTTGCTCTATATCTAGTAATTTTCTCTCTCGTGTAGATGTGCCTTAATAAAGATATATTTTAAACTTATATTTTTATAGCACCTTTTTTGAAACCTTGTAAATTGCATGACTCCACAAATGGTGAATGTATCTCAAAGGCATTTGAAAATATTTTCACAAATTGGAGAGAAGGTAAATATGAAAATTTTAAATATTCCTTTTAACCGTTTCTTTTTTTTTAACATTAAACTCCTATCTAAAGGTGTCCCCGGCTTAAAGAGTATTGGCAGTATTGATCCTTTTAGTGTGAAAAAACTTCATTTAGAGCAAAATAATCCAAATCTTAATATTATAATGGATTTGAAAAATCTAATTATCAGTGGTTTATCTCATACGACTATTATTAAAAGCAGGTGAGCTTTTCATACATAAAGCACAGTAAGTTGTTTGAGTTTCAAGTGAAAAAACTGTTATACTCCATATAAAAAAAAATATTTTTCACGACAATCAGTTTCACGTGAAAATTATGTAGAGTTTGTTCTCACGCAAATTTAATGTACAAGACTATTAGTTTTCTTGGGAAAAAGTGACATTTTGTGTTTATTTTGATTGTGTCTTTGTTATAAAATTTGAAAATTTTTCATTTGTTTAAATTAAATTCCAATTTGAGGCATTTAAAGTTCGAGTGAAATTTTTCCACGTGAAAAACAACTTACGGTGCTTAAGCTTTAAACATTTTTAAATCAAAATTATAATTATACGTGAAGTGAAAATGCATTTAATGTTATATTAGTTTTGAAAGCGTCCCAGCAAAATATTGGTAATGACACCTCATTACTATCTGCATTACCAAAAATGATATATCATTATCTTTTGCATTATTTTATAATATAAAATAATGACTTCCTAATGACGGCCTATTGTATTCAATGTTTCTAAATATAAAATAATGACTTACTCGTAATAGTTTAAATAAGTACTTTTTACACAGTTAAATTTTATACATTTTTATTTATTATATGTAAATATGTTTTATGTTTAAATTTTTATGACGAGTCCTAAATTACACACTGGAGAAAACTTAAATTTTTCTGAATGTATTTCCTTAAGCTAATAGTATTTGCCTAACTCCTTATTTTTAAGAATCAAGTAAGCAATCGGATAACCACTTATAATTCAACTTTTTTTAAGCATGTGTGTAACCACTTATTACTCAAAATCTCATAACTACTGATTTCTCATTTTTTCGTAAGCGAGCGGGAAAGCGTGACTACTTATAAAAACGACCACGCCAAACAAAAATAATGAGTTTAGACGCCAAAAAATAAGTTGTGCGAAGCTATGAATTCCTATTATATAACCACTTATTTGGTAATGAAAGATTTTGCTGGGGTCCTATATTTCAAAAAATCCATCCATAATTTACAATATTATAGCTAGCCAGATTGAAATTTCCAACGGTACCAAAGGTTTAAAGTCAGAAAGTCTCGAGTGCAATTCCGTTCACGGACATACATTTTTTTATGTAAAATTTTAATTTGTTATTGAATTTTTTTTTATAAAATTAGTTTTTTAATCCTTTTGACCACCCAGCAAGACCTTGGTAATGGGTTTGACCTTTTTCACGCATTACCTGTCAATGGGTACCCCTTTACCCTTGCTTTTACTTAGAAACCTAAAGTAATACGTTACTAATATTGTGATACATCAATACTTATGTGGGAGGTATGAAATAACTAGTTACCGATATAGAGATATATCACCGCTTATTTATATATATTTGTTTCTTTTACTCCTGCAAGGAGCATTGGGCCGCCACTACTTATTTGGAGGCTTTAAAATAATATATTACTGATATTGTGTTATATAATAGTTATTGGTATTGCATTACATAACTACTTATAATGCAAAAGTATGATTTAATAGAAATTTATAATCTAGCCAGTATAGAAACGGTAATGACATATCATTATTTTTTGGACTACCAGTAATGACACCAACTTACTTTCTGCATTATTTTAAAAGATATAATAAGAAGTTACTAATAAATACTTACTTTTTTCATTATTTCAAAACAAATAATGTATTACCAATAATGACTTATTTTTATCATTATTTCAAAAAAAAGTAATGTTCTAGATTTTTTTTGTAAAATTTTTTTAAATTTATTTTTAGACTCAATATTTTTTCAATACTGGTAATAATATATGTAATCCCATATTTTTTGATTTTTTGTATGTCGGCGAGTAAGCTAACTTGTGCGCAGCAAGTCAATTATGTTTTTATCTATCAAATATTACATGTCGAGATAGCTCAGATGGTACAGCTATAGAGTATTACTGGTAACGTCTTATTTTATTCCCTATATGTAACCACTGAAGTATGTACTAATGTGTAACTACTTATTTCACTCCATAAAAGTACGTACTTATTTTAGCTAACTAATGAATTTAATATTACAAGTAATAATTTATTTCAGTATTTCCCTTGTAATCACTTATTTTAGCCTATAGCGGCACGATTTAGGCAACCATTTACCTCCAATGACACCCCCATGTTAAAATAATGTGTTATGCGACCAAAGTGTAAGTACCCAGTGTAGAAAATCATTACCAGATATGTGGTTATGTAACTACATACTTGGTAATGGTAACTAGTTACTTTTGTTATTACATTTCTTATTACCTTTATATGGCGATGTCGCGAAAAATAATGAGTTATGGTTACACACCAGCATACGAAAAATCAAAAAATATATCGTTACCTATGTGCTTACCAGTACTGACAAAAATAATGAGTCTAAAAATAGATTTTCAAAAAAATAAATTATATAAAAAAAAATATTTTTTATTGTATTTTTTTTTAATAAAATTTGCTGGTGCGGGAATCGAACCTGGGTCTACAGATTGCCAGTCAATAGCTCTACCATCTAAACTATATCGACATGTATTATTTAATAGATAAAAACATAATTGACCTGCTGCACACAAGTAAGCTTACTCGCCAACATACAAAAAATCAAAAAATATGTGGTTACATATATCCTTACCAGTGTTTAAAAAATATTGAGTCCAAAAATAGATTTCAAAAAATTTAAAAAAAAATCTAGAAAATTATTTTCTATTTGAAATAATGATAAAAATAAGTCATTATCAGTTACTCATTATTATATGTTTTAAAATAATTCAGAAGGTAAGTGGGTGTCATAACTGGTAGTCCAAAAAAAAATGATGTGTCATTACCGTTTCTACACTGGGTAGTTACAATTTTTGGTTTCTTATTCCATTTCCCTTTACCTGGTAGTAGAAGGTTTTGCTGGGCATCTATGTATATTTAGCCTTTTCTGACGTTATGCCAGCAGTGCGCACGGGCCCTGGGTCAAATCACAGCACGGCCATATTTTAAATTAAAAAAATTGAAATTTTTTTCTAAAATTTTTTTTTCAAGTTTTTTAGACCGGTTTTTAGTTTTCCCAACATCATGCCTTTTAGTGTCAACTATAGTTTTGCCCATGGTAACAACTGTTATCAATCATTGATTACAAGTTTCGTTAGCGTAGTGTGTAGAGGCCTTGGCTGATAATTTAGCAGCCTAGGTTCGATTCCTGTCACAACCATGTTTTAGAAAAAATATTAAAAAGCGCCAACCAACGGTTGGCCGCTGTTATCAATTGAGTAACAGGACAATACTGTCAAGATTGTTAGCCCCATGTTCTGCGAACGCATAACCGCCACGTATAACCGAATATTTCTGCCTGTGTACTTATGTACAATAAAATGCTTAAATTTATCATACGATATATAGCTCAATACATCAAATAGTACAAATACGAAATCAATTTGTTGTTTTATTAGCCCATTTTCAACCCATTTTTTTCAAAAAATGATAGTTTTGAAAATTTTCTGCCAAATTCGTAATCAGAGACCCCAAACCATAGTATAATGTAGTACATATGGTACCAATACAACTCGGGGATGGAAAACACGGTACAATTGAATTTTTTTGGTACGTTTTGAACTCCGTTGGTACCGTGGTAGTACCGCGATCCATTTGGAACAATTTCAAAATTTAAAATTTTTCCTTAGTAGGTTTGAGGTTAAGAAGAAGAATAAACATTTTTTCAAAAGTTATAAACACATTATTAATTTGTAAATCAGACTAGATCTAGTTTCTGCCTTTTTTTATTATGAACAGGCTTCATCAGTGATTTTCCATTAAATTGTATTATTGTTTATATTTTATTGTCAGATTGCCTCTATATGATAATTTTGTTCAACAACCTGTCGGCTGTAGGAATCGAACCCATGCCTCCTACATTACAAACCTAACTATACTAGAGTTCGACAGCTTGGCCATCTCACCCACGCGATGCCTTGTTTATAATGTGGCTAATTCATAGTTTTCTTTTCTATTCAACTTTTTTTTCTTTTAAATAAACTTATTGTACTTTAAAGCTTTCAATAAATATTCGAGTTGCGGAAGCGCGCCAGATGTTGCAAAAAAATTAAATGAAACTTTTTTCAACCGCTCTAAACATATACATACTTCAAAAATGTATTATTATTTACACGTAAACAGCTTTTCAATACGCGTCTTTTGAGTGCCGCTACTATATAAAACTCGTATCTCTCGTATTTGAAAAGTAAAAAATATCACATTGTAGCTGTGTTTGTGCGGCACGCTATCTACGTTTGCTTTTGTCATTCCCCTACAAATTTGTCATTCCCCAAAATTAGTAACTCTAAGAGTTAAGAGTAAACGTTGGCTTATGTCAAATTTATATGAAAATGACATAAACCAACGTTGATAACTTGCAGCACAAACAAAGCTTCTTTTCATAGGATGGGTGACTTATCTAAAAATAAGAAAGTATAACGTTAACAAAATTTATTTTCATATACATTTTATAGTCACACCTATTGGTTATTTTTAGATAAGCTAGCAGGTTTTGTGACATATGGAGTAGACCTGGGGGTTAATCATTACATTTTGTAATTAATTTCCCATGCAATTACACAAGTACATGTAATTGTAATTGAAAAAAAAATACAATTAGAATAACATGTAATTGAAAATTTTCAATCACACATTACATGTAATTGTAATTGAAAAATGTCAATTACAATTACATTTTTTGGGAAAAGAAATAATGACAAAAAGCACAAGTTAGGGGTCAACCCAACATGACTTATTCTTTTTGTACTTAGCCACGCCTATCCCACCTATCCCAGTAAATTTTTTTCTACAAAATTTTAACAAAACACTTTTTAATTCTAAATGTAATTGAAATCACTTTCAATTACAATTACAAGCTCTCATTTTTTACTGAGCGGGGCTACTAAGTATGCTATGCCTCAAACATTATAGAGAAAATATCAAACTAAAAACTAATTTGACCTGCCATGTTGCAAATTAAATTTTAATGACTAAAAAAGGTAAAGTCGAGCAAAAAATGTCTGCGGTGATTTCTAGAAAAGAGTGGACTTCCAAATGGCATCAATGATTTTCTTAAATTTGCTGTCGCGAAAATTGAATTTCTGCCAAATATCCTCTTATTAATTCACAAATTCACAACCTGATTCCTGGGTTAATATACGGATGTGAAGTATTTGCAAGTTGTGATGATACTAGCAAACGTAAGTTAAATGTCTTATACAATAATGTTCTTCGATACGTTTATGGATTGCGAAAGTTTGATCATATTTCTGAAGTTGCCAATAACTTATATGGTGTATATTTTGAAAATCTCCTTAAGATACGAGTACTTGTATGTCTACATAAAATAATATATACTGAAACACCACAATATCTTTACGACAAAATACGATTTGCCAGATCACGAAGAGGAAGGAAAATTATTGTCCCTTACACCACTATCTTGTATCTGAATGGAATTTCTTTGTACGTCTTTGGAATTTACTTCCACATACCCAACAACTCAATAGCAACGCAAATAGTTTTAAAAAATTCCTACTTGCATTTTTTTGCCTAAATGTACACATATTATTTCGTTTAAATATGTTAACTTTTATTTTTTATTTTTCATTAAACTCAATGTTTGTTAGTATGTACTTAATAATTTTGTAAACTGTCCTTTAAGAATACTGGATTCCTGTACTATAATTATAAGATTCACTCTTGTTGTACAGGAAATGGAAAATAAAAATAAATAAATAAAATAAATAAATAAATTTATGTTTTCTCTTTTTTGCAGCGTTAACAATGAATACACCTTTAAAATCCTATTGAAAATTCCAAAATTGCACTTTAAAAGCGATTATCGTATTAAGGGTACCATATTGCTGTTGCGTCTGGATAGTACCGGACCATTGCAAGCCGATATTTGTAAGTATCGTACTTTAGAAAACGAATTTTACGAAATAAAAATTTTAAATAATTTCCGGTTTTAGCTGACGCTGAACTATTTCTCACCTTCAAGGTCAACCTCAAAAATAATTTCAATCAACAATTTTTGCACATTACCGATGTTCAGTCGCACGTTAAAAATATCGGTAACTTCCAAATTCAATTTGATAATCTTTTCAATGGCAATGCCGAATTGGAGAATAGTGCCAATGCTGTGTTCAATCAAAATTGGCGTGAATTATTCGAAATTATGCGTCCTGCTATAGAAGAAACTTTGGATGCCATAACCAAAACTCGTTACACAAAAATTTTCAATTATATACCGGCTACTTATTTCTTTGTTGACTTACCGTAATTTATACAATTTGTGATATTTATTCCTACTTGTGACTCATTGTGACCGTCATAAGACTATTTTTAAGACTGAGAGTCATAACTTTCCATAAAAAACAACAATAAAATGTAAAAAATTCTAATTTTATTTGTCATTATTATGATTGTATCGATACCAGGGGTCGAATTACGGCATTCATGATCGAAATTTTTCGTGCGAAATCAGTTTTTTATTTCGGAAAACAAAGCATTTGGATGAAATTTTTGGGCCAGGGATGTTGTAGTTCGACCTTAGATTGAAAAAAAGTGAAATATAGTATTATCGTTGTTAGTTTTTTCGCATATACTCATTGAAAATATGGTTTTCTTACAATGTGACTCATTAACGAATGCTGTAATTCGGCCCAGGTCTTAATTTTTTTTTTAAGTTTTCATACAAAAATTTGAATAAATATTACAACACATGATTTTGGGACTCAATTCTGAGAATTACACGTGAAAGTAGCCCCAAAAATAAGAACTTCTGCATCATTCGTTTTGTCAAGTTGGCTGCATTAAAAATATAATGGCCATGCGAATTTTCAAAGATGCTAGTCCTGACTATAAAACTACCCGTTAGGTGCTTCTTCTATATTAAACCTATTAGATACCTTGTATTTGAAAAACTCTTTGACACTGGAACATTTTTTTTTATATTCTAGGTTTGATATGAAAGTTGTAGGATTTAAGTAATTTATAAAAGAATCACAGACACTGCAAAAATTTTATAATTTGCGGCATATGCCTATTATATTCCGAGATTTTTCTCCGTATCGGCATCTCCCCAACAAACAATTCGTTCCTTTTACGCACCGTTTTCGGTCCGCAATAAACGGAATCCAACTCCGTATACGTACCGTTTTCTGGATCCGTATACGGACCAGAAAAGTCCGTTTAAAGCCCGTCAATGTTTACGGACCGTTATGTCATGTAAAAAACGGACTAGTCCGCTCAAAGTCCGTCAGTGACGGACCGTTTCCGTTTAAGGTTAAGAAGAAGAATAAACATTTTTTCAAAGTTATAGACACATTATTAATTTGCAAACCAGACTAGATCTAGCTTCTGCCTTTTTTATGGACAGGCTTCATCAGTGATTTTCCATTAAATTGTATTATTGTTTATATTTTATTGCCAGATTGTCTCTATATAATAATTTACTCTCAGAAGTGATCAAACAGACATACAAACATTATACTTTAGATTTTTAGTTTATCTTCTTATCTCCTCTTTGTCACCTTTTTCACAAATGTTGCCACACTGACGTATGGTTTTTACGTACAAGTGCAGGCAATTTGTGTATATCGAAGACGGACTGCCAGCAGGGCATTTTTATTTTTCTAGTAAAGTGTTGTTTTTTCAAATGCGTTATATAGACCAAATGCAATTAATATTGTAATTAATATGCATTTTAATTAATTTTAATTAAGTAGGTTTGAGGTAAAGAAGAAGAATAAACATTTTTTAAAAGTTACAGACACATTATTAATTTGCAAATTGTAAATTAATTAAATTAATTTGTATGTTTTTTAATAGATTTATTAAATAATTTATTAATTTTATTAAAAACTATTTACAGCCGGTGCAATTAACTCCATTAATCGGCCTCAAATTTCGCAAAATTTACCCATAACTAAATCCAATATATATCTACAAGCAGAAGAAACAATTTATTAATTGAGGTTTAATTAAATGTATTCACGATTCAGAAAACTTTTTTTCTAAAACTGTTTAAGCGGGGTTTACATTATATCATAAGTCATAGAACCTGTCCAAAAAGAGATGCAGATAGCCAAAATCCTATAGTATAAACACGTTATGACTGATAAGTGCACAAAATCCGTTTGAAATTTTGATTCTTTGACAATCACATCAGACATAAAATCAGATAAAAAAATTAGTTAATGTAAGACACGAGTATCATAAAATAATTATATTTGCTTAATTGCATTCGCTTACACTAACTATCGTGAAAAAAATATAAAATTTCATAAACACTATTTAAGGATTCTATGTGAATAAAAGTAATTTGGCTACTGCGGCAGCGGCCAAGACAGGATGCTCGTTTTTGCGACATCCAGAAACCTTTTTAACAGCCTTTACCGCGCGACCCGTATTAAATTATTTAAATAATAATATTTTGACGACAAAAATTCACTTCAGTCGTTAGCTCCGGAGTTCAAATATGGTGAAGTCCATATTTAACGGTCCATACGCCAAAACGGAATCAAAATGTATTATATTCGAAAATCCGAAAGTACGGTCCGTTATTGTTTCGTATATGTACAAGCTTTGGCGGATACCTGTTTTACGGGCCGATTATGTTCCGTAAAAGCCGAATTGATGATTCCGTACATGCCGGAGAGTCCGTAAAATTGTTTCTTGGGTCCATTGATGTGTTTCCTATGAAAATATTATTTAATTTTTAAATGATTTTGACACATATCAAGTTTGTGATTTTAGAGATATTTTCTCTTAAAAGTAGTTCGGATTCTGTACTGCTATTTCTTAATTTATTTATGACAAAATTCGATAGTAAACGGAAAAAAAATTGTTGAATATAGAAAAATATATCTTTAATTGGGGGAAATGTTTTTAGTTGATCTGTTATTTTTAAGTAAATGAATGTTATTTTAGTTTGACTCAAAGGCGAAAGGCACTGATGATGGCTTTGTAGCGAAAGCCGAAAATGCGCATTCTGCCTTGCTGGTCTTATCGAATTTTTTCAATAATTTTTATTCTTTGTAATTTACTTGTAAAAATTGTATCATCTTTCTTTGATTTGAAAATAATTGAAACAGAAAGTGATATTAATTTATGATCTTGAGTCAAACTAAAATAACATTCATTTACTTATATCTTTAACTTATTACAAGAGCAAATTTTTCTAAGTTTATGTTAACAATTTTTTGGTTAAATATTACATTTTCAAAACAACTAAAGCTCAAATTAATTTTGTTGGTTCTTATACAAAATTACAGAATAAGCTTTCCTTTGACTCAAACAACAGTTGTCTTAAGTTAGAAGCTATATGGATAAAATCGTTTACGAAGATAGAGGACCACACTAATAAATCAGATATTTACTGACAAATAACTAACCGAACATTCAAAAAATATCGAAATAGTGTTAAACAGATTTTCCTGAACCCTTGTTTGGTACTTTCTGGAATGGCTTGGCAAACCTATGCTAAAACATGTATTAAAAATTCCTCTTCTAGTTCTATAGATATGACACCGTATAAGATATAAAAAATGTTTAGCCCCCCGCCCCAGACTATCAAGTTTGAACGAGGTTGAGCTTACACTTATCCTTGATAAATGCCTACTGTTGAATCTGAATACTCAGATTATGGTGTCAAAGGCTGCTGTAAAAGGGACGTAGGTGTGAACTGAGTTATCAGCCCCCGAAATGTCATTTAGCTGGCAGGACCCACGTGCGCTGCCCTTATTGGCGGTTAATTCTTCTAACCTAACCTAACTATCTATAGACATAACTTTATCACCATTTAGGGAGCTCAAGATTTAAACTGCTTTAAATTTCTTTTTTGATTGCGTAAGCGTATAATAGTTAGTAATATTGATAGTGCTTTGAGGAATTATAAAATTAGAACATCTGCAATTTGAAGCACCGTAGTGGACAGGGTGTAATAATTTTTTCCTGAAGTTTCTAACACCAAAAAATATTGAATGTAGATGCACTTTTTAGTATACCGACCGCCGCAGATTTGTGATTAAATTTTGCAATGTCCGTCTGTCCGTCAGTCTCTCTCTCTCTCTCTCCATGTAATAGTGTGCGCATTAGACCGTACCTCAAAAAAAAAGTTCGCCGTACACCCTCAAAAATGAAGTATTTTTGGAAGGCGATTTCAAAAAAAATTATTATTTTTTTGCCGAACGTGGCCTTTTTAATTTTTCGTTATAGCTTTGGCATTTAAAATCGGAATTTAAAGTGTGTTATATCGATTTGTTTGCCTCGAAGAGACCAGTGTTTTGCTATAAAGGAAAATTCCAATGAAAAAAAATTTTTAAAGGCGACCCCTAAATAAAAAATTCTGCTGGGTTTATCGAAAAACTTCCTTAGCAAAAGTTTAATTATTTTTTGCGAGCTTTAATTTTCTGACATTAGGGTTGTACATTACGGTGGTAGCAACGGAGATCTGGTGAATAAATACTACAATGTGATACTTGAGGTCAATGGCCCTTAGAGCAAAACATTGGTCCCCCCGAGAAAAAAACATCGATGTATTACACTTTACGATCCGACTGTAAATGCCAAAGATATAACGAAAAATGTAAAATGGCGACCCCTACGTTCGGCAAAAAAAAATGTTTTTTGAAACTGTCTTGCAAAAATACTTCATATTAGAGGGTGTACGGCGCACTTTTGTTTTTTTGCCTGTAAGGTGGTTCGCTCTAGTGCGCATGCAACAAGTCACAAATATTAATCAAAATCATTGCATTGACTTATGTCGGCCCAAGGATGAATTCTATTGATTTTGGTTACGATCGGTCCATGTTTAGACCAAGTGCCCATGTAATTGGCTCTCAAATTGGCCCCCACAAATTGGCTATTATGTTTGCACGCTACAGGTAGCAAATATAAAGTCTATTAGTTTTAGATAGACAAGTTAAAAATATGTTACTAATTTTTTAATATTAATTTTTTAATAATTAATTTTTTAATATTTAACAGACAAATTTTTACACAATTTCAGTCCATTCGAATTTCGGTTCCAAAAATTAGTTGCCCTTCAGCCATACTGGCGTATCACATGTCGACATGCCTGACTTTTACTTTTTGCTCGTTTTTTATAAAATAAATGCGAAAAAAATTTAAAAATTTTGTAATATTTTTGAAAAGTCCATACATTTTTTGCGTTCTAAAATATGTAAATGTCTTTATGACGATCGTACCGCATTTCTGGTGACCTGACATTAACTTCATTTACGTCGAACTGTAGCGAATTACATCATCTGTTAAATACTGCTCCCGAAATTTAATTTTATTAAACGGTGCAGGCACCCCAAAGAAAAAGTTCGAAATTTTAAAAAAGTAAATTTTTGGTTTAATTTGAATACCATGCCATTTGTATCGTGAATATAACCGCCAAGTCTAGTGACTCGATTTTGTATTGATTTCGATCTGAAAGTCAAAATGGTCATCAATCCATAGACGAAGACCTTAAAGTAGGGCATACACGTTCAATATTATTAATCAATGTTTTTAAAATCAACCAATCAGAACAAAGTATTTAAAAATAAAATGTTCTGATTGGTTGATATTTGAAAAATTGATCAATAATATTGAACGTATATGCCCTACTTAAGGCAAACATACACGTTCAATATTATTGATCAATCTTTTAAAAATCAAACAATTAGAACAAAGTATTTAAAAATAAAATGCTCTGATTGGATTTTTGAAAAATTTACCAATAATATTGAACGTGTATGCCCTACTTTCGAAGCTAGAATCATTTCTTTCAGGTCAAAAAAGTTTAGAAATAATATGCCTTTCAGTTTCAACGGATATCGAAAATTTTTAAAGTTCTCCGTATTTCAACATTTGTGTGAAAATATGAATGGACCCTTAGCATAATTAATTTTGAAAGTATTTAGTTCATCTAATTATAGGCAGCACAATACAGGGTGTTTTAAATATCTTAGTTCTATTAAACAATTATTAGTTAATATTCTTTTTAATATTCCGACTTTCGAAAACCAGGAAATAATTATAAAAATTAAACATTTAGAGTATTCACAGTTTTAAATGTTAATTTTGATTTACATAAAAAATAATATAAAAGGTGTTGTTGAAACTGATTTGAATACGATGAAACAATCAACAGATATATACATTAGAGCGACTCACCTTATATGGAAAGAAAAAAAGTAAAAAAAAGTGCCCCCTCAAAATAAACCTTGGTTTGTTTTGTGATGATTCCCAAAATATTTCAGGTCTAGCAATGAGATCACACAAGCTGCACCAATTTAAAAAAGGTATTTTTTCAGTTTTTCAGAGAATTTTGCATTTTAGCTAAAGACAACATACTCAATATGGGTATCATATGAAAGGTTTCTTTTAGGCGCGTCAAGCGGCTTATATAACATGTTCAAGCATATCCAGACATGTCCTTTTTTAAATATATTTTATAAAAAAAAGAAATTTTTGACTCTTGTATGGAGAAGTTTGTGATTTAAATGTCATATTTACATATCATAATCTATAGTCGATTTAAGTGAACACGTGTTTCAGATTTTTTTTTAATTCGCGATTGTTCGCGTTTTATCACAAATTCAATGTGGTGGAAACAACATGTTCTAAATAGGGCAATATGGAAATTAAAACTTTTCTTTTGACAAGTAGTTTAGAATTTTGCAAATTTAATCCAATTTTCACGGTGCTCTGGACCAAATTTTGATCAAGTTTTTGATCAATTCAATAAATAAATGTTATGAAATTTTTTATGGGTTTATTACTAAATAAAATATTTTATTGAAATACGCGTGTCCGTAATTTTTTTAAGAAAATCTAAATATAGGGTGATCCTAAATAAAATTTTATTATAATTTTTTTTTTCCGAAAAAAGATATTCCGTAAAAAAGTGTGTCTTGTTAAGTTGCATTTTTATTCTTACATCTACTAAAAACTAACTGCCTGTTTTTATAAAAAGAATCAGACGAATTTGCTAAACCCAGGGACGTAACAGTTATAACTTTTATTCAAAAAACTGATTGTTTTACAATTATTTCTTGTTTGAGTATTTTTAATTTTATGTTTATTTGCTCTGTTTGATTTTTATTTTTAATTCAAACAATACAAATCCAAACACAATTTTTATTTTTTCAAAAATAATAAAAGTTATTTTGTGATTTTTTTTCTTTATCAAAAAATAACAATTAAGAATATAAATCAAAAGCCATAGAGCTAATGACTTCAACAATTATGATATCCTGATGATGCCAACTAGTGTTAATAAAAGATTGAACAGTTATTTAAAGTGAGTAAATATGTATATTCCAGCAACTTCCGGCATTCAATTTAGGTCAATTTTTAATTTTTATTTTATTATCAAATAAAAAAGTTGGTACTTAATTTTTTCAAAAAAATCATTCTGTAACTTTTATAAAAAGTTTTAAAATAAAAATCAAAAAACAACAGAAATTTATAGAGTAAAATATAAAAATTTGTAAAATATAGTGCATTATTGAAATATTATAATTAAATAAATTTGGGTGGTGACTTTTTTAGAAATATAACAGTTATTTTGGGTCTCTGGTTAAAACATTTGTGTGAAAAACAAAACTTAAAAACATTTTTGTCTAAACTTTTTTACCCTCATCTGTTCTGCATAGGTGTCCTAACAAATTTGTGGTAAATTTTTGAAAAAAAGACGTTTTCGAACTAGCGTTTGTCATACAAATTTGTTAACGAATTCGTCTGATTCTTTTTACAAAAACACCCAGTAAATTTAAATTATTATTAAAATTTTATAAAATTTTTTTTCGCGAAAAAAAGTTCTTCCGCCAGAAAGCGCGTGCTGGATTTTTTTCTGTTAATTTACGTTTTTATCTTACATCAACCAGATACTGAATTCGAATGCAGATTGCTGAAACTCCAAAATCGATGGTACCGTGCAAAATGTATGAAATTTGCAAATCTACAAAAGTTTTGGTATCCATATTGCGCTATTTAGAACATATGATTTCCACCATATTCAATTTATGATAAAACGCGAAAAATCACGAATTTTAAAAAAATCTGAAACACGTGTTCACTTCAATCGACTATAGATTATAAGAGTCTATAATCTATAAGAGTGAAAAATTTGGTTTTTATAGAATATCTTTGAAAATAGGACAAGGTTGGATATGCTTGAACATGTTACCTTTCATATGATACCCATATTGAGTATGTTGTCTTCAGCTAAAATGCAAAATTCTTACAAAAAATAAAAAAAAATACCTTTTTTAAAAATGGTCCAGCCAATGGCCTTGCAACTCTCTCAATATTTTTTATTTGAAAAAATATTATGCGGCTTGGAACAGGAACGAACTCCGACTGGTTAATCAGGGATGGAAAAGGGTCACTTAATCGGGCTCTTATAAAAAAAATGTTAGATCGCTCTTACATATTTAAAAATGTAATTAACTAAAAAATAGCTTCCTCTTTGGCTCGCTAAAAAAATTCAAATTAAATATTTAGACATTAACAAATATTAGCACAAATTGCGAAAAAAAAACATTTGCAAAAAGCGAAATTTTTGCAACAATATATTCGTTTGCAGAATGTCGATCGCTGATTACCTCTTAATTCATTTTCTGTACCATAAAGCCTTTTTCGAATACCGCCGTTATTTTGCAACTTTTTAAGTGCGGTTTTTTTTTTTAATATATAACCTAGGGATTCAATTTTTGTACCAAATTTTCAAATTCCGCTATTATTTTCCAATTCTATATGTGCGTTTTTTTTTAATTTCTAATCTAGGGGCTATAATACACATTTCATACAACAAAGTTTGGTGGCTAGTTGCAAAAAAAATCGCGAAAAATAAAATTTGCAAAAAGGAAAATTTTTGCATCAATATATGTGTTTGCAGAATGTAAATCGCTGATTAGGTTTTTTAATTAATTTTTTGTACCACTAAGTCTTTTTTCGCGTTCCGCTTATATTTTGCAATTTTTTAAGTACGTTTCTTTTTAATTTATAATCTAGGGACTATAATACACATTTCATAAAACAAAGTTTGGTGGCTAGTTGCAAAAAAATCGCGAAAAATAAAATTTGCAAAAAGGAAAAATTTTTTCATCAATATATTTGTTTGCAAAATGTAAATCGCTGATTAGGTTTTTTAATTAATTTTTTGTACCATAAAGCCTTTTTTTCGCTTTCCGCGATTATTTTGCAATTTTTTAAGTGTGTTTTTTTTTTTAATTTATAATCTATGGTGTACAGTACCAATTTTATACACAAAAGTTTGGTGCTTAGTTTGCAAAAAAAAAAATAAATCGCGAAAAAAATATTTGCAAAAAGGAAAATGTTTGCGTCATTGTATTCATTTGCAGATTGTTAATCGCTGATTGAGTTTTTTAATTATTTTTTTCTACCACAAAGTCTTTTTTCGCGTTCCTCTATTATTTTGCAATCTTTTAAGTGCGGTTTTTTAAATTTATAATCTACGGAGTATAATGCCCATTTTATAAAACAAAGTTTGGTGGTTAGTTGCAAAAAACGAAAATTTTGGCATCGTTTGCAGAATGTAAATCTTTTAATTAATTTTTTGAACCCCAAAGCCTTTTTTCGCATTCCGATATTATTTTACAATTTTTTACATATGGTTTTTTAAAATTCATAATCTAGAGCTATAATACTGTTGGAATAGTATAATTCCATAGTATAGTTCCATTCTTGATTTTTATAACTAAATTATTATTTTCCATCCCTGGTTACAATTGATGTTTTGAGTCATACAAAGAGCGCACATAATGACCCTGCAAACATTGAAAAGATACCTTCCAACATGCTGAAAAAAATCGCACTGCAGGAAACATATTTGCTGGTGATATATATATGTTTGGAAGAACTGTCAAAATATATTTGCCGTGTTTTTAATATAATATGTTTGCCAGCAAATATAATATTTTTGCCTGTAAAAATATGTATGTTTGAATCATATGAAATACATCTACTCGCAAATATATAAATGTTTGCAGGCAAATATATATATTTATCATTATTATATTTGCACTCCACAAATATAATAATGATAAAATAAAAATGCAAATATATTTTTGTTTAAGTGGGAAAATATGACGAACATTCAAACATTACAGTGTTTGCCTGGAGACATAGGTATTATAACGATAAAAATAAAATAATTGGAAACACACCTCAAACATAAGTATAGTAGTATATAAACATATATATATAATTGCCTGTAAATATATCCAACAATCTCTTTTTTCTGCGTGAAGAAGATATTAAAGCGATATCTTCTATTTGTCATTTTAATGAAAATAATCAAGTAGTATTTACTTTGAAATTGTCTTCCTTTTATCACTTGGAAGATAATCGGCGATATTTGGAAAAAAATAATTAAAAAATTTTATCTTTTGTCATAACTTTTTATGACAATATTGCGGCAATATCACCTTTGTATCATTTGGAAGATAAAGCAAATTTGTTTGAAATCTTTTATCAATTTGGAAAAAATTAAAACTAAATTTGTACAAAAACAATCAAAAGATATATAGGAAATAAACTCGTGAAAAGCTAAGATTAATTGCGCGGGAAAAATCGGCTAAGATGAAATCAAGATAATTTATAAGTTGGTCGATGGATTATGTATGCAGATATTGTTTTTCAGGCTTAAATTTAATAATGAAAAAATTAAATCGTTTTTTTTATTGTACAGGGAGTTTATTTAGCGATATCCCTTTTATCTTCCATATGAGTTATTGCTTTCATATTTCCTGGAAGTATTGTTTTAGTATAACAGTTGTTTCCGACGGAGGAAACTTCCGGAATACGAAATTGATATTGCCGGCAATAAATGTTTTCTTCCTGGCGATATGTTCGGAGAATCTTCTTCGTATTGCCATGTTTACTGGGTGATATTGGTTTGAGTATGTTCCTGTTCCAAGGCACATAATAGAACAAATGCTTTCTCAGTGATAGAGAGTCCCCCAATCTCTTTATTATGTATACTTTTTGGTCCAGCTCGTGAGATCTCATTGCTAGACACGAAATATTTTGGGAATCATCATAAAACAAACCAAAATTTAATTTTAATTGGGCACTTTTTTTTACTTTTTTCGTGAGTCGGTCTAATATATACAGTGAACAAAAAAAAAGATGGACACTATATAAAATAAAACGAACAACCATGTTATTTAAATTAACAGTAATTAAATTAATTAATTCATTTATTAATTAAATTAACAGTAATTTTATGCTCTTCAATATCTACTTTCGTTTTTTGTGTTTTTTTAAATTACAGCTCGTTTCATTTTAATATATCGATACCATAGATTCAATACTCTATATCTGTAAAAATACAATTGTTCAGGAGAGCAATAAAACTGATTCACTTGCTTATGAAATTTTTTTGAGTCAATCTGTCTTCTAGAATATTATTTAAAAATGGCAACTTATTCTTATGTATACATATTTTCAAATTATTAGCGTTATTTACGTCGCTAATGTAGATATAGAGTTCTGAAATAAAATTTTATGATAATACTAGCAGATATGTAGTTTTTATAAATATAAAAAATATGCATTATTAGGATCCAATGGCCCTATAGATCTCTCTATACTTTTTGTCGAAAACAATATTATGTGCCTTCAAATAGGAACGAACACAGAATTGTTAATCAGGGATGGAAAAGGTCGCTGGTTTAGGTTTTTGAAATTAATAATCCAAGCACTATTATACCCATTTCTTATTCCAAAAATTAATGGTTAGTTTTGATTCAATAGGGAAAAAAGCTGCATAGATAGAGCTTTCTGGATAAAATTTCAATGAATTCCCTTTACGCAATAATTTATTAACATCATTAAAAGCATGCAGATAACTCACTCAATGTGTCAATGCAGACCCCTACGTATACCTAAGGGGCCTAGAGACGATTCTTTGGATGGCCAGTTCCATATTTGGGTCATCGATGATCTAACTACCCTACCGGTCCGCCAGTCCGGTAATCCTGCGGAAAGACAAAACAGGGGAAAAGAGCCCTAAAATGTCAAATTTACCGGTTCCTCCATCCATCGCAACACCCTTTTTGTTGCCTTCAAATAGGAACGAACACAGAATTGTTAATCAGGGGGGAAAAGGCTCGCTGGTTTAGGTTTTTGAAATTAATAATCCAAGC
Organism: Leucophora obtusa; assembly: GCA_949987735.1. Lineage (NCBI taxonomy): Eukaryota > Metazoa > Arthropoda > Insecta > Diptera > Anthomyiidae > Leucophora > Leucophora obtusa. Next base: position 202,828,342 of record OX465295.1, on the reverse strand, counting down.
ACTATTATACCCATATCTTATTCCAAAAATTAATGGGTAGTTTGCAAAAAAAATTGCGACAAAAATTTTCTAAAAGCGAAAAAGTTTGCATCATTTGCAGAATATTAATCGCTGATTAAGTTTCTTAATTTATTTTCTGCGGCACAAATAATTTTTTCCCACTCCGCCATTATTTGGAATTTTTCATTGCGGTGTATTTTAATTCATAATCCAAGACTATAACAACCATATCTTGCCCAAAATTTGGTGGTTAGTTTGCAAAAAAAAAAAAAAAGAAATGCGAAAAAATTTGCAAAAAGGAAAATTTTACACCAATATATTCGTTTGAAGAATGTCAATCGTTGATTAACTCTTTTAAGCCATTTTCTGCCCTTTTTCGCATTCAGCTGTTATATAGCAATTTTCTAAGTGTGATTTCTTAAAACTTAGGATCTGGGGACTATAATACCCATTTCATACAATAACGTTTGCTGGTTGATTGCAAAAAATTGCGAAAAACAAAATTTGCAAAAAGGAAAATTTTTGCATCAATATATTTGTTTGCAGAATGTAAATCGCTGACTAAGTTTTTTAATTAAATTTTTGTACCATTAAGTATTTTTTTTTTAGTTCCGCTGTTATTTTGCGAATTTTTTAGTGCGTTTTTTTAAATTTATAATCTAGGGACTATAATATACATTTCATAAAATAAAGTTTGGTGGTTAGTTGCAAAAAAAAAAAATCGCGAAAAATAAAACTTGCAAAAAGCAACATTTTTGCTTCAATATACCATATTTGTTTCCATAATGTAAATCGCGGATTAATTTTTTTAATTCATTTTTTGTACCATAAATACTATTTTCGCCCTTTTCCGGTTTTTTTAAATTTATAATCTTGGGTCTATAATACCAATTTTTATACCAAAGTTTGGTTCTTAGTTTGTAAAAAAAAAAAAAAAATCGCGAAAAAATTTTGTAGAAAGAAAATTTTTGAATCATTATATTCGTTTGCAGAATGTTAATCGCCGATTGAGTTTTTAAATTATTTTTTTCTACCATAAAATCTATTTTCGCGTTCCGCTATTAATTTGCAATTTTTTAAGTGCGGTTTTATTAAATTTATAATCTAGGGACTATAATTTACATACAGCTCCTAAAAGTAAGTTTGGTGGTTAGTTGCAAAAAAGCTTTGCGAAAAAAGATTTTCTCAAAAGACTTTTATAGATACCTTAAACAATTCAAATAATTAATATTTATATGCAGATATAGACTTCTGTATTTGAAAATAAATTTGTTTGTAGATATAGGAAAATGTAAAATGTTCAAAAAAGTGGCAAAGAATGGGTATTTTGCTTCCAAATTGATATCATAGATGGATATAATATCAACAATGATTGTGCTATCATAAACTCATTTTGGCCAAAATTGCAGATATAGAGTATTGAATATAGGGTCTCGATATAATGTGTCCAACTTTTTTTTTTGTTCACTGTATATGATGCATGTATGGAGATTTATGTATCCATGTATGGTCATGAATGCATGTTTATGAGCATGCACGTACATACATTGAACCTGTATTTATTCATATACAGTGCACAAAAAAAATTTGTGCACTATATCCCAGCGAAAAAAGAGATGCCGAAGCAGTAGAAAAAGCACTACAATTGATGATCTAGATGTACTTCTTTTTTAACATAAACACTAATGATTTTAACATTGAGTTGTCATAGGAGAGGAGTACTCTGACTTTAACATTTTTTCAGTACTTTTTGAACGAGTGCAAAGGAAACTCTTTTTCACCAATTAAAATTTAAAAAAAAAATTCTTCACAAACAAAAATTATATTTTTTTTATTTTACAAAAGTTGTTTTATGATCGACACCGGGTATCGATCTTGCGACCTTACGATTGCTAGTCGCTAAGCTCTACCGCTGAGCTATTCTTTGATATGAAAGTTGACTGGCATAAAAACACCACTTTCTTAATGCTAGATATTGTTCCCTATTCTCTTCAATAAAAGTACTTGTTAAACAAGTGTAAAAGGTGCACTCCAATTCAATATTGGTTTCAGTACTATTTTTACAGGTACATAAAAATCAATTTCTCACCATTTTTTTATATATACATATTTTTAAAAATTTTAAAATTAAAAAAATATTGAATTTAAACAAATTAATTATAAATATTAAAAAAAAATTAATAGAATAAAAAAAACTAAAAAAAAAATAAAAAAATATTGGTCCAGCCGGGAATCGAACCCGGGACCCTCTGTTTGGAAATGCCAAATGATACCAAAATCACTTTTTACGATCACTTAGAGCAATTACTGTTTAGAAGCAATACTTTGTATGTGGTTCAGAAGTAATTCTAAAAAACCTGTAAAAATGTAATAACAGATACTTGGGAAGCAATGAAAGAAGTGATTTTTTGAAGTTGTTCAGAAGTAATTCTAAAAAAGCTGTAAAAATGTAATAACGGATACTTGGAAAGCAATGAAAGAAGTGCTTTTTTGAAGTTGTTCAGAATACCTTCTAAAAAAGCAGTAAAAATACACTAACGGATACTTGTGAAGCATTAAGAGAAGTAGTTTGTAAAGCACTACTTGCAATTATTTTTGCTGGGTATAAAATAAAATGAACAACCATGTTATTTGAATTTTTTTTCAAACAACATAAGCTCATTGTACGTAAAGTTAACAGTAATTTTATGCTGTTCAATATCTTCTTTTGTTTTTTGTATTTTTTTGAATTACAGCTCGTTTTATTTTAATATATAATGTGTCCAACTTTTTTCTTTGTTCACTGTATATAACTTGATACTTTTAAATGCTTTTAAATTTGAAATATTAGAAAATGTTTAAAAAAATTCTTTGAAATTATTTACGTTAATTCAATTTTTAAATTTGAATGTTTCTGTCATAGTATACTATAGTATACTATAGTAGCCCCACTCATTAAAAAATTGAGAGCTTGTCCCTATCTCATGTAGTTGTGGTGGTATTAAGAACCTATGTACAAGTAAAATTACGAACACTGCTTCATTTTTTCAAATGACAGAAAATGAGTAATACTACTATATTATACTATGGTTTCTGTTGCCAAATCGATTTCTGAATTTTATAAAACTTTAATTTCAAACACAGGAATTTAAAAAAACAATATATAATATTTTCTCATTTTTCCCATTGAAACTCATTAATTTTTCTTTATGGAGTTAATCGATTTGACAAGTGAAGCATTCATTTATAAACATATGTATTTTGTTTGCCAAATATTCAATATGTTCTCCATAGTTTTTAAAATATACCTTTAAAAAGTTGACTTTTGATTCTTTTCTTTTAGCAGAATGTTTGTGATAAATATATTAGTGGAGTCATATTTTTGTGGTTAATACTTTACCGATTTCACATTTTTATATCTTCTTTTCCGACCAAAATATAACACTGAAAATATCGAGAAGTAACTTTAAGTGTCGAGTACCCAAAAAAGCAAAAAGACCAATACTGGATAACCAGTACTAATGTTTTACCAGCACTAGTGGACTCACACATATTTGCGATATACTCGTATTCAAGGAATATTTGCTCCAAAAGCATGCCGTATAACACTATAAAACTTTCTATATGGGAAGAAATACACCCAAGTATTTTTCTAAAATAAAAAAATCAACAAAAGTTTTGCCCGATTTTTATATAAATTGAGTTGTCTATTACACTAAACATCAAAAAAAATGGATATAATTTTCTAAATTGTTGAGTAAAAACTATCCCCTAAATTCATAAACGCTTGGTAAAATTATAGGAGGTTTATTGAACAAATTTTGTATGAAAATGACGTTTTGTAAACCTGCTATAACTTTACAAAGCATGAATTGAGGGGTATATACATATATAAATAATATATTAAAAATTAATACTAAATTTATCAATATTTAACCACGTCTATTGAACCTACCCTTTTGGAAAGTTTCTTTTTTTATTCATATAATATAGGACAAAAAATGCTTAACATTCCTATACCCGCGCTAATTTTTGTAACACCTATACCCGCGCGCGGTCTCACAGAACGAAGGTTTGAAAATCTGTTTCTTCATAGTTTTTCCTAACACAACCTATATAGATAATAGGTTTGTTTTTTTTCGAATTTTGTATAAATATTCCATACAAATTTAAGCATTTATAAAACTTTTAAGTAGGTATACATTTAGCTTCTTAAAAATTAAGTAGTTATAAAAATGCTACCAAGTCTTAAAAATTCTTGGCTTTTCTCTTTCAAATGTAAACAAAAAAAATAATTGTCATAAAAATATTTGAAATTTTAGAATTTTTTATTTCATAAAATATCTGAAACAACAAAAGCTAACAAATGAATTATGCAGAGACTATTAATTATAGAGATAGGAAATCAAAACTTACACTACTCACCGGTAGGGGGCGCTGATATTTAGTATCACCTGAGCAACTATTTAGTATTACTTTAGTATCAGCTGAGCCTATATTTAAAAACTCAAAAATGGAATTATGCGTTTGTTGGTAAAGGTACAGCAGGGCACACAAGATTATTGCTCCATTTCAAGTTCCGGCGAAGTCTTTGTACGAAAACAGCTTTTGTACAAAGGCGACCCCAAATGTTTAAATTTTGTTTGTTTACAAAAAATAAAAGAAAATGAGGTAAGTACGGATCAGAGACTATTAATTATAGAGATTGGAAATCAAAACTTACACTACTCACCGATAGAGGGCGCTGAAATTTAGTATTACCTGAGCAACTATTTAGTATCAGTTTAGTATCAGCTGAGCCTTTATTTAAGAACTAAAAAACTGCTGAAAACTGCTCAAAATAAGGAAAAACAAGCGCGGAATATATTTAAATAATAAAATTTTATATATCCGTTTGTTTTTTTGCTTTGTTGTTTGTTTAAATTTAAATAAAAAAAGAAAATTGTAAATTTTTTGAACAAAGTGCCATCTAGTGACAACTATATTTTTATAACTTAATTTTTTTGGTGATGCCAAACCCCTGGTACGGATAGTCGTTTTTTTACAAGTCGTTATAGATATAGGAATAAAATTCGAAAAAAACAAACCTAATATTTTTTTTTTAACTTAAAGATATAATGAAAAAAATTTTACCATGCAATAACTTTATTTTCAGTAATTTTATCGACTTTAAGTCTTTTACAAAGCAGCCTTAAATTAAATATATTTGAAAAAAGAGTTTTGTCGGTCTCACAGACCAACGCGCGGGTATAGGGAGGTTAAATTTGACATTGATAAGACATAACTTTTTTTTGGTTGGATAGTTGGCCTGGAAAGGTATAGTATTTTATATTGACCAATTTAACTTAAAAAAAAACAATAGAGAACAAATATCGAATTAAGTTAAATATTAAATTGAATTAAAATCGAAAGCCTCCTTGTAAAATCGTCTACATATCGATAAAGTTTCTAATAAAAATTAAATTTTAATAAATTTTTAAACAATACCCAAAAAAATCCTAAACTAAAAAACAGAAAATTACTAAAATTAAAACATATAACTTTACCGGATTGGTGAATAGCAGTAAATGAGTTAATCAAACTGTGAAATCCCTAAATACAATACAGTTATAATTTTTTTACCTAAATAGTTAAGAAGATGCTAGAAAAACAAGTTCGGTACAAACTTAAAATATACAAAAACTAATGAAGATTTAATAAATAAATTCCCAGCATTATATTATTCTTTTCAAAATTTATATTATGGAAGTAATGTTAATATTTAAACAATAAAATAAATAAATAATCAGTAGATTAAAAGTTACAAACAATAGAAGTTGCACAGTCAGTTGTAGGTCGGACGATCCTTTAACCTACACGAAACGAAAGTAAATTTACATAATGAATGTTAAAATACAATTAAATGTCATTTTGGTCATAACAGCAGCTGTCGCAATTCACACTACGAAAGCAAAATATCTCTCCCAAAGACGTAAGTTAACAAAACAAAGTTTGAATTGCACATGAAAACAAAAGGATGTGACGAAAATTTGAATTACAAATTTTACTTTACAGCTAACTTTATAATGCCCTGTCAGCTGCAGGATTCTAATTTTAATGTGTGTTTTGCTAAAAATTTTCAAGTAATGTTTAATGAATGGAAAGATGGTTAGTTACATAAATAAAAATTAAGAAAATACTATAGATAATTATAATTTAAAATTGTTCTTAATGCTGTCCCTAGGTGTTCCTGGTTTGAGGTCCGTTGGAAAATTAGATCCATTGTATGTGAAACGTGTTCTCATTGCTCAAGATCCAAAAAATCCAGTTTCCTTGAATGCTGACCTTTATAATGTTGTCATAACAGGAGTCAGTAATGTTAATGTTAAAGAAGCCAGGTTTGTTTAAGATGATAATAGTATTTTTAAACAAATGTCCTAAATTTATTTTAAAATTTCAGTTTCAATACCAATAATTTGGTTGTAAAAACTAAAATTTTTGCTCCAAAATTGCGTTTCGATTCGGATTATAAACTTAATGGAAGCATTTTGAGCTTGGTGTTAAATGGCAATGGAAAGACTTTCTTTGAAATTGGTAAGAAGATATTTATAAGAAATGGGATCATCAGTTAATTTAGGTTTTCTGTTAAAATCGACATGACCAGGAACTTGCCAAATAATGAGTCTATTAATCTAAACTCAAAGGGTGGCACGTATTACCAGAGACTATTAATTATAGAGATAGGAAATCAAAACTTACACTACTCACCGGTAGAGGGCGCTGAAATTTAGTATTACCTGAGCAACTATTTAGTATCAGTATAGTATCAGCTGAGCCTATATTTAAAAACTCAAAAACTGCTCAAAATAAGGAAAAACAAGCGCGAAATATATTTAAATAACAAAATTAGATACATCCGTTTGTTGTTTTTGCTTTGTTGTTTGTTATTATTTAAATTTAAATAAAAAAAGAAAATTGTCAATTTTTTGAACAAAGTGCCATCTAGTGATAACGATGTTTTTATAACTTATTTTTTTGGTGATGACATACCCCTGCGTATTACTATTTACTAGAGTTCGTCACAAAAATTTGATTTTCGGATATCATCACTTTTTTTAAAGTTTTTGCATAAAAAAAAAAGAATGGCGTTGTTTTCTCTTTTTTATTTCAACTCCTTCCACTGGCGCAAGTCGGCCAAAAACGCTAATTTTAAGACCCTTTTCCTGCGGAGCAAAAACAGCTGCATTTATAGGAAATTTGATTTTACCATTCGATTCTACAACAAAATTTAATACACAAAACTTTTTTTGCATTTTCAAAATACACCAGATAGCCATTAGAGTGGTTCGAAAATCCTCTTTTTTCAAAAACTTCTAAAAAGTAATTTTTTTATTACACACAATGAAAATGTATTTCCGGCGGAGTACATAAGTAGAAAAATTTTGGATATACCGCGAACTGTTAAAAAGTTGTTAGTTAATCAAGATTGGATTTTTTTTTAATTCAATGAAAAAGTATTTCGGCTAATTAAAATGCTGCTTTCAATAATCGCTGCCGCATTATAAATTTATTTTTTAGTAATGACAAAATAGTTTGTAAGTTTTTTAATATTTATTACAAAGATTTTTGTTACTAAACATATTTGATTACTAAATAACTTTTTAACGGGTCGCGGTATATCAAAAATTTTTGTACCAATATTCTCAGCAGGCAATACATTTTCATTGTGTGTAATAAAAAAGTAACTTTTTTGAAATTTTTGAAAAAAGTGGATTTTTGGACCACTCTACTGACTATCTGCTGTATTCAGAAAACGTAAAAAAAATGTTTTTTATATTAGTTTTTGCTGTCGACTCGAATGGTAAAGTCAGATTTCCCAGAAATGTAGCCGTTTTTGCTCTGCAGAAAATGGGTCTCCAAATCAGCGTCTTTGGCCGACTTGCGCCAGTGGAAGGAGTTGAAATAAAAAAAACAACGCCATTCTTTTTTTCTATACCAAATCTTTAAAAAAAAGTGATGATATCCGAAAATCAAAGAAATTTTTTTCTCCTTTACGAAACCTACTATTTACATTATAGCAATAAACTGAACGATATAGTTACCAAACTGCAATTATATCAACTAGTTGATATCAATTACACTGTGAGACAAATGGTAGGGGTCAGTGATCGGGAAGGGTTCAAACTACCGGGGAAAGTTATATCGGTAAAAAAGATATAACCGGCGTTTCGCTGGGTCACCCCTAGGAATCGAGATATATCGATTTGACCTTTGGTGGTCTTTTTTTTGACATAACTCGAGAAACACTAGTCCGATTTTGCTCAAACAATTTTAAAAAAATTAAAAATTACAATTCCTTTAATCTGTTCATATAACGTTTTTCTATATACTCAACAGTTTTTCCGGTAAAAATAAATGTATGAAGAAAAAAATATTTTTTGCCTAAAATATTAAAAATAGTAATAAACAAAAGGTTATTGATTTTTATGGTAGCGGTAACAAACATTTATTTTTACCGGCAAAACTGTTGAGTAATTAGAAAAACGTTATATGAACAGATTAAAGGAATTGTAATTTTTAATTTTTTTAAAACTGTTTGAGCAAAATCGGACTAGTGGTTCTCGAGTTATGTCAAAAAAAGATATATCTCGATTCCTAGGGGTGACCCAGCGAAACGCCGGGACACGTATAACTTGTTTTTGACCGATATAACATTTCCCGTTGGTTTGATCCCATCCCGATTTTGACTGTAGCATAGTGTATAATAAGATATAAGCCATTTTGTGATATTAATAGCAGACACAAAAATATAAACTTTGAGAAATAATTGGGGTTTCAATTAGCTGAAAAATTTTTAAAATTAAGAAACAAAAATTACTAAAAATTACGATGCAAAGTTAGTTCAAATACGGATGAAAGTAATTTTTATGCTAAATGGGATTTACAAAAATATTAGTTCAATCCTAAATTTTAAGACAAAATAACAGAAAAAATCAGTTCATTTGAGCGTTTCAGAACGCGTTTAACGGACTTTTGTACTAACTTTTTTTTAAAGGTGTATTACAAGTAATTCAAGGGTAGGTGTAAAAGTCCAAAGTAATGCAACGTTAAAGGGCGGATTATGGGACCGTTAACGTAAATGTGCTGTAACTGTAACGTGCCGTAGCTGAAAAGTGCACTTAAGGGCGGATTATGGGACCGTAAACGTAAATGCTATGTAACTGTACCGTGCCGTAGCTAAAAAGTACACTTATAGATTACCGTAAACGACATAACTATTTAGCATCTATTTCATGTGGTTTTATATTTTATTCTAAATTTTTCCATTATTTGTTAATTTTTATTCCTTATTTGTTGTTTGAATCAATTTTCTTTATTCATTTTATATTTTTTCCGACTAAAATCATTCAGCTATTTCGATGCCGGATAGGAAATTCTGATTTCAACAGAATAATCCGGCAAGTACGTTTACATTTACGTGTTAGTAACCATTCATATATATTTCTTCTTGTGGATTCGAAACAGCTGATTCGTTACAGATACGTTTACGGTTGGGTAACTCAGCCTTTATGGAAAACCGTAAACGACATTACAATTTAGCATCTATTTCGTGTGTTTATTTTTTTATTTTATTCTAAATTTTTCCGTTTATTTGCTAATATTTATTCCTTATTTGTTGTTTAAATGAATTAAAAAAAAAATCATTCAGCTGTTTCGATGACGGATAGAAAATTCTGATTTCAACAGAATGATCCGGCAAGTACGTTTACATTTACGTGTTAGTAACCATTCGTACACACTTCTTCTTGTGGTATCGAAAAAGCTGATTCGTTACAGTTACGTTTACGGTTGGGTAACTCATCCTTAAGCTGTTTGATATATTAAGCACCGTAAGTTGTTTGGGTTTCACGTGAAAAAACTGTTATACTCCATATAAAAAAAATTATTTTTCACGACAATCAGTTTCACGTGAAAATTGTGTAGAGTTTGTTTTCACGCAAATTTAATGTACAAGACTATTATTTTTCTAGGGAAAAATTTACATTTTATGTTTATTTTGATTTTGTCTTTGTTATAAAATTTAAAAATTGTTCATTTGTTTAACTGAAATTGCAATTTGAGGCATTTAAAGTTCGAGTGAAATTTTTCAACGTGAAAAACAACTTACGGTGCTTTACCAGTTAATATGGATACACTAATAGAAAAAAGTCCGTAAAAAATTTAGTTAAAACTTCTAAAAATTAGTTAAAAATGATGCTGCCGAAGAAAACTGCAAAATTAGCAGATTATATTTGCTATATATTAGTAATATAGGAACAGCAAAAATAAAACTGATAAATGTACAGAATATTAATTACATTTGAGTTAAATTTTTGTAATTGGAAAACAGCAAATTAACCTGCTAAAATCAGCAAAAAATTTTGCTAAAATTTTTAATTTTCGAAGTTTTTTTCGACTTTTTTTAAATGCAAATAAAAATCGAGCCTTTTGAAAACAGCAGTTTACAATATTTTTAGCAAATATTTCTGCTGATTTTACCAGTATAGACTGCTATTTGCATTCAACAAAATATAGCTTACAAATAACAAAAATTTTGTAGATATAACAGTTTATTTTTGCTGTATTTAGTCTACTAATATTTATCAAAATTTTCTGCAAAGATTTTACAGTACAATTTGAAATTTTCAATTAACTAAAAGTTAGTTTAAATATAACTAAAATTCTGTAAATTCAACAGTTTTAATTTTGCTGTTCTTATTTTACTAGTATTTAGCAAAAAAAAACTGCTAGTTTCAGCAGTTTTTTCTGTAGCATCAGTTTTAACTAATTTTTAGTAACTTTTTTTGCTATTTTTTCAGATTTATTTCTATGATTGTAGTAATCTCCACATATTACCAAGATTTTGCTGGGTTTAGTATTGAACGAAAGAAAGTGTAAAAAATTACCCAGGAAAATTTTCTGTTCCAAAGAATCGGTTCTAGAATAGCTACTTTTCATTTACAACCCCTTCTACTGTCGATTCTAACACCGATTCTTTTTGTTTGAAATTGTCCCAAAAGCAACCCCTTCTATGGATCCAAAGTGGAACCGGTTGCTCTAGAATCAGTTCTGGAACTAGTTCTGGAACTAAATCTACGTCACCCACATCTTCCATACAGGATCCCAGGAACTGGTTCCGGAACCAATTCCATGGAATCGGTTGAATTGGAACCAGTTGTAGAATGGGTGGGGTTGGCTACCGATTCTAAAAAATTTCCTTGGGTACATAAAAAACAATAACACATTTTGGGATTACCTACACGCTGAAAAAAATCGCCCTGCAGGAAACATATTTGCTGGTGATATATATATGTTTGGAAGAACTGTCAAAATATATTTGCCGTGTTTTTAATATAATATTTTTGCCAGCAAATATAATATTTTTGCCTGTAAACATATGTATATTTGAATCATATGAAATACATCTACTCAAATATATAAATGTTTGCAGGCAAACATATATATATTTATCATTATTATATTTGCACTTCACAAACATAATAATGATAAAATAAAAATGCAAATATATTTTTGTTTAAGTGGGAAAGTATGACTAACATTCAAACATTACAGTGTTTGCCTGGAGACATACGTATTATAACGATAAAAATAAAATAATTAGAAACACACCTCAAACATAAGTATAGTAGTTTATAAACATATATATAATTGCCTGTAAATATATCCAACCATCTCTTTTTTCTGCGTGTAATATTTAACTCAGTGTTGAACCTGCGTTATTGTCTATTTTTTACAAGTGTAATAAAAAATGGGAAAATCCTTCCGCAAAAACATACCAAACTTTCTCTTTTCATGATTTCACTAAGCATATTAATATTTATTTATTTTTCAGAAAATACTGAAATGAATATTGTAATCCACGTCAAATTACGTGATGCCCATAGTTACACTTTTACAGACATTGAAAGAATCAATTTAGACATTAAAAGTGTTGGTGGTTTTCGTATACGTCTGGATAATTTGTTCAATGGCCAAAAGGTTTTGGAAGACAGTACAAATGCTGTATTCAATGAAAATTGGCGTGATTTTTATGAAATTTTACGCCCAGCTATAACAAAAGCGGTTGAGGCAGTAATTGGCGATCGTTTCAAGAAAATATTCAGTTATGTACCTGCAAATTTCTTTATTGCTGATATACCAAGTGCTGCACAGTTAGATGGTTAATTTTTTATTATAAGAACTATGGTTAAAACAAAAGTATTGGAATTGGATTTTGTTATTTTAATTATTATTTATAAATATCGATGTAAATATGGGTACACTCTAATTAAATTCTGTTGAAATTTACAAAACTTATAATAGGAAACTGTACTCCTACTATAAATTGGGTAAATTTACTCTATGTGTGTAATTGAAAAAAAATACGCACATTATGTTTAAGTTGATGCACAAATAATTTGTAATTTTACATTGAAAGTGCGTAAAAGTTAAATGAAATTTTAAAATTAGTGTGTTAATTTACTAAACTTGTGTGTAAAAAAGCATATTTTACATGTAAATGTACGCATAAAATGCGTAAAGATCCACGAAAAATGCGCAAAAATCCACAAAAAATGCGTAAAAATCCCCCAAAAATGCGTATATTTACCACAGCTGTGCTTTAAGTTAAACCACCAAAAAAAATTTTTTTTTTAAATAAAAAAAACAAATTAATTTTATGTACGTATTTTATTAATAATCTTGTGAAACATTGGTACTATATAAATTTCTTGAAAGCATTGGCCATCATTAGCTATGACCTTTTCCCATCTTGCTGGCAACATATGGATTCCGCGCCAAAAGAACTACTGATACCCTACGGATACCCTGTTATGAAGTGAAGCGTATTTCAGTGCGCGCATCCTGTATCGATCGACACAAATTGTAGTCGGACGGGGCAAGGTCTAAACCAGAAGCCGGGTGAGGTAAAACTTCTCAATCACTATTTGCTAAATAGTTTTTAGTTCTTGCAACATGTGGCCGTTGTTATGATGGAATATTATGGTTTCATATCTGGTCACATATTCCTGCCGTTTTTGGCCAATGCTCGCTTAACACGAATCAAATGTATTCGGTACAGGTCCGTGATCGTCTTGGCCGATTTCAGCAGCTCATATTAGATGGGACCCTTCTGGTCCCACCAAATACAGAGCATTACCTTGGGGGCAGGATTTGGCTGGTTGGCAGGCTTCAAATACGATTTCTTCCACTTCGAGTTATCGTAATGGATCCATTTTTCATCGTCAGTAATGATTCGATTCAAAAATTACTTCTTTTTACGGCTTTCCAACATCATTTTCCACATGCAAAATTGTCTTTCAACGTCTCTCAGCTTCAACTCGTGTGGTACCCAATTTACCGATTCTTTGGAACGCAAAATTTTCCTGGGTACTACTATTTAAAAGAAGTACTAAAGACCGTTCTTAAAACGAAAGACTGCTAAAGACTTAAATTTTATTTTATAAAAGAACGGTTTCCAATAGAAGTACTTAAAAAAGTACTCTTTCAAAACCTTTCAGAAATGTAATACTTTAAAAGTAAAAGTACTTCTAGTACTGTTTTATTTTAAGAATTTATTATTTTTTTACTACCATTTCTTTCGAAGAAATTGTACTTTTTAAGTACTCTTTTTTTATAAATCTTTCTTTCAAATAAAGAGTACAGAACTACTTCCACAGATTAATACCAGATGTGAAACCAATGACAGGTGTCAAAAAAGTATTCTCGAACCGTATGGTTTTCTTTACATGGAAGTCAAGTCAAGAGGGAGATAACCATATAAAATCTCCATGCATTTTGTATTGCGCAATTTTGTATATATCTGTCTCTTTTTAGATTATTGTGCTTTATATTTTGTGTTTTTCTTAAATTTTTGCGTTTTGCTTTGCTCATTTTCTGTCGGCCATATTGCCCAAATCAGCTGATTCATATCTGGTATAATTTGTGACTACTTCTATCAAATAAAGTGTACTGCTTTTTGTGCTCTTTATTTCAAGGAAAATATACATATTTCTTTTTGTACGAGTAATATTTCCTTAATAGAAAAGGTGCTGTTAGTATTTCTTGTGAAACTCGTTCTTTTTGTTCTCTTTTTTTTTCAAAATATCTATATTTATTCTTTGTAAGACTGTAACAACCGAATTCGGTTGCTACGACCTCGTAGATTCGGTTGGAACTTAATTCGGTTGGGACAACAATTTTGTTTTAAACTTTTAATAGCTACCGATGTAAAAATGTTTTTATTATACCCAGCAAAATATTGGTAATGACACCACATTACTATCTGCATTACCAAAAATGATATATCATTACCTTTTGCATTATTTTATAATATAAAATAATGACTTCCTAATAACGGCCTATTGTATTCATTGTTTCTAAATATAAAATAATGCCTTACTCGTATTAGTTTAAAGAAGTACTTTTTACGCAGTTACATTTTTTTATTATATGTAAATATGTTTTATATTTAAATTTTTATGACGAGTCCTAAAATTACACACTAGAGAAAACTTAAATTTTTCTGAATTTATTTTCTTAGGCTAATAGTATTTGCCTAACTCCTTATTTTTAAGAATCAAGTAAGCAATCGGATAACCACTTATAATTAAACTTTTTGTAAGCATGTGTGTAACCAATTATTATTCAAAATCTCATAACTAGCCAGTCAGAAAAATACAAACGGGAAAGCGGTGGCAAAGCACTTTAACAGGTGGTACAAGTACTGGCAAAAAGTGCTTTCCCATTCCCAAAATGATAACATCATTAGACAAAAGGACCGGCTGTTCAAAAAGCACTGGAGGAACAAAATTTTTAAACGTTGGTATATTTTCCAAAATAAAATTTAAAAAAAGTTCATATGTATTTTTGTTGGTCCTGCCGTGATTTGAACCCAGGCCGTCAGATTGGAAGACGATTGCTCTACCCACTGAGCTAACGAGACATATAATATTTTATGGCTTAACACATAAATGAGTGATAATAGCTGGACAACTACTGGCTGTGCCAAAATGCTAGTACTGGCAAACAATTTTTTGTAACTAGTATGCCAGTGTGGGGAGGGCAAAAAAAAAAGTTGGTCCTGAAGGAGCTTTCCCACAAACAAAAAAATTGATTTTATAAAACAAAAAAAATTTTAAATTAAAAAAAATCCAAAAACAATTTTTTGCTTGCAACCGGATTTGAACCCGGAACCTCCTGACTACAAACATTTTTTAACGAAGAGTCAGCATTTTTATAAAATCATTGGTCTACCAGTGAATTGATTTTTGTACGCCTGGTAGCGTTGGCTAGGTAGCACTGGATAACCACTGGTTGCAAACCTTGGCATATCACTCTATGCCAATTCTTTGCCAGTGGTTTTTTTTATAAACCACCGAAATTTTTGTAAAACAAATACTGGTAAAACGCTTTTTGCAAACGCTGGCAAAGCGTCCCAAATGAGTGTTCTGCCAGTCATTTATTTTTAACACCGTGGTTACCCAGTGGTATGCCAGTGCTTGATTTTTTGTACCACTGGCGATTTCTGACTGGGTACTTATTTCTCATTTTTTCGTAAGCGAGCGGGTAAGCGTGACTACTTATAAAAACGACCACGCCAAACAAAAATAATGAGTTTAGACGCCAAAAAATAAGTTGTGCGGAGCTATGAATTTCTATTATATAACCACTTATTTGGTAATGAAAGATTTTGCTGGGTATGTATGTAATTTCATCAAATTATATCTAAAAAATTATAAAGTGCGTGTTTTTTGCCACAAAAAGTATAAATTAATAAGAAGATAGCCTAAACCACATAAACGCAGTGTCGACCGCAGTGCGACGTTTTGTCGATAAAGCAGTTTTTTGTATCTTCTCTATTTGTCACTGCCGAGAAATTAGAAAAGTTTATAAATAAACAATAGCAGTTTTAAAACAAAAAGCAACAAGAATTTTTTAAAAATATTAAATCGTTTTCGCGAAATTCAATAACAAAGTTTGACAGCACTGCCACTGTCCACTGGCACTGTGTGTTTTGGGCTTATTTAAGCCATCCTATGGAAGGTACATTGTTTATTTTTACAACCATAAGCTAAATAACTAGTTTTCTAGCTCTCCTGAGAAGTTAGCTTTTTTGAGTTGGCATTTATTGAATATAGGAGCTGGATATACATATATTTTATTTTACGAATATAATACTTTCCCAGCCAGCAATTTCGGAGCGCTCATAAATAAGATTCTTAAATAGATCATAGAAATGATTATTGTTTTTTTGAAAACACTCTTTTTTGGTAGAAAATATGAACCGTCAGAAAACACTCCAAAAAGTTGTCTTTACAATCTAAAAAGCTGTCTCAAAATGATGGTTCATTTTTCGGACTCAAAGAAGATTCCAAAATTATTTAAATTTATGAGGAAAATTTCGATTTTATATGTTCTTTTTTCTGAGTCGTTTCTGAGTACACGGGGGGCTCTTTTGGACGGACCACTTTCATAGGAAAAAGTTGAAAAATGTTTATGTTTTTGGAGCTTATTTCTGAGTCATTAATAATCATCTTTGTTTGCTGGGTTATATAAAAATTCACCGAATAATGTATAAAATTCGTAATGTGATAACCGGATATATAGGTTTTCCCGGGAATACCGAATACCGGGAATACCGTTAGAACCGGGAACACTTCAGGTACCGGGAATGGGCAAAGAACCGGGAATACCTGTATTCCCGGGATACCGGTACTGATCGTAGGCTCTGGGTTCTTATAATTATACCCAACACCACTACCTGGAGAGGGTATTATAGGTTTGTGCTGATGTTTGTAACACCAAAAAATATTGGTCCTAGACCCACCTTTTAGTATACCGATCGGCTCAGATTTTTTTTTATTTCGATTTAACGATGTCCGTCTGTCCGTCCGTCCGTCTGTCTGTCTGACCATGCATTCTTGTACGCACTCTACAGGTCGCAAATATTATTATTATGATTTTGGCTAACATCGGTCCATGTTTAGACCTAGTGCGCATATAAGGGTCCCCCAAAATTATATTTTTTATACGCTGCAAATATTAAGATATTTTGATGAAATTTAGTACACCGACTTATGACGACCCAAGGACGAAGCCTGTAGATTTTGATTAAAATCGGCCCATGTTTAGACCTAGTGCCCATATAAAGGTCCCCCCAAAATTATACTGTTTATACGCTGCAGGTCGTAAATATTGCGATATTTTGATGGAATTTGGTACACAGATCCATGTTGGCCCAAGGACGAAGCCTATTGATTTTGGTTAACATCGGTCCATGTTTAGACCTAGTGCCCATATAAGGGTCCCCCAAAATTGGCTTGGTTATACGCTGCAGGTCGCAAATTTTAAGATATTTTAATGAAATTTGGTTCGCCGACTTAAATGGTCCCGAGAACAAAGCCGATATATTCTAGATAGAATCGGTCCATATTTGGACCTATCACCCATATGAGCTTTATTTACGATATTATCTTTTATTATTTTATATAAAAATTTGACACAAGTCCCATTTTAACCCATTCGAATTTCGGATCCAAATATTACTTGGCTTTTAACCAGACTGGTGTAGGGTATTGTATAGTCGGCATGCCCGCCTTTAGCCTTTTTACTCGTTTGTACCTCGAGTTAATAAAAAAAGATGACACAAATTTTGCAGTCATCACGGTAAGTTTATTCGAAAACGCATAGTCGCTCTACATTTCCATTATTAATTTTAAGTAATGTTGTTTTTTTAATTATTCCGTCCGTCCGTCTGCCCCTCCATGTAATTTTGTGCGCTTGCTACAGGTCGCAAATATTAAGATATTTTGATGAAATTTGGTAGAACAACTTATATCGGTCCAAGAACGGAGTCCATTGATTGTGGTTTAAATCGGTCCATGATTGCACCTAGTGCACATATAAGGGTACCCCCCAAAATTGTCTTTTTTACACGCTGCAGGTAAATTTCAATGAAATTTGTTGCACAGACCTATGTCGGCCCAAAGACGAAGCCTATTGATTTTGGTTAAAATCGGTCCATGTTTAGACCTAATGCTCATATAAGGGTCCCCCAAAATTGGCTTGGTTACACGCTGAAGGTCGCAAATACGAAGATATTTCAATGAAATTTGGTTCGCTGACTTACATGGTCCCAAGGAAAAAGCCTATTGATTCTAGATAGGATCAGTCCATATTTGGACCTATCGCCCATTAGGGATATATTTTCGATTTTCTCTTCTATTATGATTTTATAGAAAATTTTGACACAAGTCCGTTTTAACCCATTCAAATTTCGGATCCAAAATCAGACTGGTGTAGGGTATTATATAGTCGGCATGTCCGACTTTAACCTTTTTACTGGTTTTTTTATTTTTTATGTAACACTGCTCTACAAAAAAAATGTGAATGATATTGCAGTGGATTCAGGATAATTGGGGGTGCTGATTTCGAATCTGCTACCAGTTTGTTCAAATTGGTTCTAGATTTTGCATAATTCGCGATTTTAATTTTTTCCATTTTTCAACAGATTTTTTGAAAAAAATAATAAATAATAATAACTGTAGCTTCAGAAAGAAAATCCTTTATACAGTTTAAGCCTAATTCAGTGCCCTATTTTTTAAACTTAAGTATGTGTCAATATCTCAATAACGTTTGTAAATATATATATATTTGTTCCTTTTACTCCTGCAAGGAGCATAGGGCCGCAAAATTGTAAATATAGTCGGTCAAAATCAATATTTAAAAATTTTTTAAGGTTTTTTTTAAAAAATTTTTTATTTGATTGTAGATTTTTAGTTGATCTGAAGATTGTTACAATGAGTGTTATTTCTGTTCGGTTTAAGATCAAATATTACAAATTCTAAATAGAATTTATAATTTTTATTTTACAACCCATAGAGAAAAAACTTATGAAAAAAAACTTTCCTAGAACCAATGGTTGACAATTAATGCATTTTCAAGTGACACCAAATTCACTATCATCAGATTGTCTTTATGGGGTTCTCTCTAGGTTATTATGTAGATTTTAATTTTTTTTTGTATATCGTTAGCTGAAATGCAAAACCACGTAACTAACATTTTTACTCTTTTACAGGAGAAACAAAAAATGTTATATATTGAAAAATAAATGGAGTTTTGGTAATCAAATATCGCAGATTTTCTAAATATAGACTAATTAATTCATTTCTGGAATAAAAGTAATAATTTATTAATGTTTCAAAGAGTTAAGTTAGTTATGCGCTTTTGAACTCGTATTTTCTTAAACAAAAACATGTAACTACAATGAATTTTTTTTAAGTTTCAAGGAAAATTTTGTTTTGCATTCATAAAATGTAGAATAAAAGAAGTTGTTCTCTTGTTCTATAATATATCGCTTTATATATTTATTATTTTTTTTTAAATATGAAAATAAAAAATTATTTACAAAAGCAAAAGATAATTAACAACAATAACTACAATACAAATAAAGGAAAAAATTAAACCTTTACTTCTCAAATGGAATTTCATTGTAATAATAATGACAATCGGGTGGAAGAAATGGTTTAAGGTCCTGAAGATGTTGCCATTTTTTGCTTGAAATTTTTATTCTTTGTAAATGCAACTTCAAAGTTTCAAACGCTTTTAATTTGTTTCCAATTCTTTGTGGAAATTCCTTAAACTCATCTGTTGCACTTAATTTAAAATAAATTACTCCAGAGGGATCCTACGCTAATACACGAATCATATTGACTGTGGGATCTCCAAAAAAAAAATTTATTATAATTAACAAAGTAAAAATTTCAAACTATAATCACTATAATTATGAGAAAATAGGACTACTAGGGGAGGGGAGCGTAGTAGCATTATCCGCTAGTGAAATATAAAAATTCAAATCCTACTATGAATAAATAAAATTCAATAGAAATAAATATGTGTTAGTTACAATTTTCAAGCAACAAGTATATAGTTACGTGCTTTCGATTTTCGCTAATAATATGTCTAATTTTTATTATATGACAGTAAAAATTGGAGAAGACGTGGAACTCGTTGATATGCATCATAATCGATCAAAAAACCGATTTTGAATTTTTTGTTAGTTACGTGGTTTTGCATTTCAGCTAACGATATATATGTTCAATTTCAAAGAAAATGCATTTTGAGAAGTAAATTCAAACATTTTTACTTATCCATTTTACATTGTTATAACTAACGAAAACCACATGTCTTTAACAAAGCTATTATTATACCCTACACCACTATGTGGTCAGGGTATTATAAGTTTGTGCTGATGTTTGTAACACCAAAAAATATTGGTCGTAGACCCACCTTATAGTATACCGATCGTTTCAGAATTTTTTTTTATTTCGATTTAACGATGTCCGTCTGTCCGTCCGTCCGTCTGTCTGTCTGTCCATGCAATCTTGTGCGCACTCTACAGGTCGCAACTATTAAGATATTTTGATGAAATTTGGTATGCCTATGTTGGCCCAAGGACGAACAAGTTTGATTTTGGTGAACATCGGTCCATGTTTAGACCTAGTGCCCATATAAGGGTCCTACCAAAATTATATTGTTTATACGCTGCAGGTCGTAAATATTAAGATATTTTGACGAAATTTGGTACACAGACCTATGTTAGCCCAATAACGCAGCCTATTGATTTTGGTGAACATCGGTCCATGTTTAGACCTAGTGCCCATATAAGGGTCCTACCAAAATTATACTGTTTATACGCTGCAGGTCGCAAATATTAAGATATTTTGATGAAATTTGGTACATAGACCTATGTTGGCCCAAGGACGAAGCCTTATGATTTTGGTGAACATCGGTCCATGTTTAGAACTATTGCCCATATAAGGGTCCCCCCAAAATTATATTGTTTATACGCTGCAGCTCGCAAATATTTTGATGAAATTTGGTACATAGACCTATGTTGGCCCAAGGACGAAGCCTATTGATTTTGGTGAACATCGGTCCATGTTTAGAACTAGTGCCCATATAAGGGTCCCCCAAAATTGGCTTGGTTACAAACTGCAGGTCGCAAATATTAAGATATTTTAATGAAATTTGGTGCGCTGACTCACATTATAGAAAATTTTGACATAACCCCCTTTTTAACCCATTCGAATTTCGGATCCAAACAATACACCAGACTGGTGTAGGGTATTGTATAGTCGGCATGCCCGACTTTAACCTTTTTACTCGTTTTTCTCTATGTTGTAGTTGTGCTTATTTATTGAAATTCTTTCAATGGGCAAAGCAATGATTTTTATATATAAATCGAATTCAGATTTTAAATGTCAAAGCCAATTTGGAAAGAAAAAAGTCCAAAATTTGTATATATGTCATATTAGGTTTGTTTCTTTAGTTTTTGGGTAAAGTTCGGTAAAATGAGAGTAAGCACAAAATCCTCTCACAAAATGACAAAATTACCCAATAGTACGGGAACACAAAAAACCACTTTTCTAGCCCAAAATCTTATTTCAAAGAATAATGTGAAACAATGATGGGACTTGAAAAATTTTGTGTTGTGCTAAGTGTGTGTCTAAAATGTGCCAAATAGGCCTTCATTGTGCCAAAACTCAATTTTCACTCAGTACCCATTTCGTAATCGCATTCTTATGGAATTAATTCTATTTTGAATGAATTCTAACCTAATGAATTCAAATTTTCTTGAATTCATTTAATTAAAGTGATAAATGAAATTCATTCGATTCTTATTAAAGATTTGGGAATGCAGCCAGTCAATGAATTCTTTAGAAATGGTTACTCGTAATGGTGTACATAGAAACATTTTCTAAAACTGAATTAAATTTTTCATGAATTAAACTAAAATTAATTCTTTCGAAACTCTGAGCTAAATTTAAATCATTTGAATTTTTAAAATTCTATGGGTTATTTGGTAATTTTTTCGATGATATTTTTTAGTTTTGCTTTGTTTGAAAAGGTATTTTAATACAAATAAATGCTCAGAAACTAAAAATTAAAAAATTTTTAAAGAATCGTTATTTTTTAAATCCATTTTCTATTAAATTTAGTAGATAACGAAGATGTGCCAAAATAGTATCGGTTGTAGAGTTGTAAAAGTATTGAGTATTCCGGTACTGAGTACTCAATACTGACTGTTTTTTTGAGTACTCAATACTAAAACGGTACTACTCAATACTTTTAAAGATGCAATTTTCCGTAGAAATGTGTATTTTTCGTATGAAAATACAACTCTAACAATAGTAATCTAAAAATACAACTCTGAAAATACAACTCAATTTTTAAAGCAAAGAAATTTGTAACGAATTTTTGGGAAAAATTATTTAATTAATTTATTTAAAATGCTTTAAATTATATAAAATGTAAGTAACAATAATTATTTAACACGTGTATTTGAATTGTTATTATTTTTCCTAATAAATACGAATTCGTAAAGTATAAAAGTATTGAGTAGTATCGAGTACTAAATTGAAAAGTATTGAGTAGTATTGAGTACTCAAAAAGTATCGAAATTTCACAACTCTAATCGGTTGTGCCATTGTACCAATCAATCTTAGATTGTGCCACAAATCCCATCACTAATGTGAAAATGCGTATAATTTCAGTTTGCAAATTTGCACAAATACCCATATTTATTCGTATTTGAAAGTTGTTTTTGATTTTATTCAATTAATTCTTATAAAAAAACAAGTTTCTTTTGATTATTTCTTTATTTAATTAAAATTTTAAATCTATTTTCACAATTGTTTTTTGTTTATATTTACATCAGCTGTTTTACCAAAGTTTGCCCGAAGAAAAAGGCTGGGTAAATTTTGGTAAACAGAGACACACTAATACACTCTCATTAGCGCTCTCATTTACCCAATTTTCGAGTACGGGAACGCTTTTGGGTAAATTTCGGTAACTCTGGGTAAATTTCGGTAACATTGGGAACGTAAGGGAACGAACTTATTGCATAAACAAATTATATGCACTTTTAGAGCTTTTTTTAATTAAATTCAATTTAAAAAAAAAAATAATTCTACTGAAGTACAAATCTAATATTGTATTACTGAATTCTTTTTTTCTAAAAGATTTTATTCACTATTGATTTTTTTTGCGAAGTTATTGTGATTTTCAAGATTAATATTTAATTTAAATCACATTATTTTCGTGCACACATAAAATGAATTTGTCGAGAAATAATCGTAGAAACAGTCCGAATGCATGATTTAAATATAAAATTCGAAAATCGCAATAATTTCGCAAAAATATCAATAGTGAATGATGTACAATATAATATATATACAAATTTTCGACTCTTTACTTTCATCAGTCTTCGTCTTTTATTAAAATTTTTTTTTAAAAAACCTTTAAATATTTTTAAATTTTGATTTTTGACTATATTTGCAAAATTTATTGCTATATTGTTACGCACTTAAGTTTGAAAAATAGGACATGGAATTAAGCTTATACTGTGTAAAGGGTTTTCGTTTTGGAGATATAGTTACTAAATTATAAATTTTTTATTGAAACAATAGGTTGAAAAATGAAAACCAGTAGAATTGCGAATTGTGTAATATCTAGAGCCAATTTGAATAAACTGTTTACAGATTCGAAATCAACACCCCCCAAATATCCTATAACCACTGCAATATCAATCAACTTTTTTTGTAGAGCAGTGATATATATAAAATCAAAAAAAATATAAGTTTCTGAGAGCAGTTTTTCAGCCTGTAATTAGATGTTTTTATTTATATTTAAATTAATAAAAACCAGAGCCTACACTGAGAGAATTATCATGATTTCAGTAATGAATTTCTTCATAGTTTCAATAAAAATTGTCACTTGAACTCGTCCATTGAAAGTTTTCATAGAATCTATGAAACAGGTTTCATTAAAATCAATGTTTATGAAATCTTCATAAAATTAATGAAACTCTTCATAAAATGAATAGGCCACTCCTCCAATGAATAAATCATTCAGCCAATGAAGAACTTCATAAAATCTATGAAACAATTTCATTTATTATTATTTTAGATGGTTGTTGGCGTTGCTAAGCTGGAGTGGATAAATAAAAGGTATTTGGCAAATGTAAAAAGCGTAATAAAATTGTAGCATATTTTATATCTAACGAAAGAATTCTTTAAATTAAAGTTTCATAACATTTTAAAATAAGCTTAATTCAATTAATGAAATTCCTTATTAATGAAATTCCTTATTAAAATTAATATGATTTACAAAAAAGTTTCATAGTCCAAAGTTAATAATAAAAACATAATTAAAAAACAATAAAAATTATAAAAGATAATTCTTACAGTATGGAAATTAATGCACATCAGTAAAACTCGGCCTTATAATGACATAAAACTTTTGTATTTGAGAATTAAATGTTTAATATAAAATTCTAATTGTATGAACATTTTTAAAAATTAGTGAAATGACGATATTTTATAAAAAAATTAAAAAAAAGTAAATACTATTGAACAATTTCATATATATGAAGAACATTTTCAATAAATTTATAAAGATTTAATTTATGAAACTTAATGAATTTTTTTAACGAAATTATTAAATTTTATGAAAGAAAAGTTATGTAAAATTTCATAATATTATATACATAATGAAATTCTTCATTGATTCTACGAAAAAAATTCTATGAAATCATATCATTAATATCATGAAGGATAATTCTTTCAGTGTACGATCAGTATCTAGTCCTAATTATCCTAAATCCAGACCATACTATTTTTTTAGACTACTTTTTATTATTTTTCCATAGAAAAACGACTGCAATGATACAATTATTATTTAAATAACTAAAAATTGTTTTGCGTGTGTAAGTAAGTATTATTTATCAAAGACAAGTTTAATTTGGAAAGTATCGAGTTCATTGAATTATAGGTAAATACAAAAGAGGCTATTTTAAATGTGTATCTTCCCAACCAACCAAACGATATCGTTTCGATTTCGTAACGATATCATTTCGATGATAAATTTGTCCGACAATGATATCATTAACGACTTTTAGTAATAGGGACTGTGAAGAAAAATTCACATTCGTTAATGATATCGTTTTTTCATTAAATAACGATATCGTTATGATATCAAAAATATCAGGCAGCGCGATAATATTTTTACCGTATTCCAAATTTTTGTGGTTATTATGTCACTATTCCATGAAAATATGAACGACATCCTAGGAAGCAAAAATATATGATATTTTTAACGATTAAATTAGAATAAGCAAATATGATTTCTTCAGAAACTTTATCGTTATTATAAAAAAAAATTATATCATTACGATTTTATATTTTTGTAACATATGTAGGGCTCGGATTTTCATGTAAGCACTTGTTTGATGTTAGCTGGATAACAACGTAAACCAAATATCTATGTGAATTAACAATTTGGAATAAAATGGCATCGATTTATTAATACATATTTTTGCATAATTTGCTATAAATGCTTATTTTTATGCATATTTTAACATATTTTAATGTATATTTTTTTCATATTTCCACACATTTTTGCGTATTTTTCGAAAACTGCATTTATATATATTTTGTATTTTTCTTTCTTGTTGTCTTTACCTACACTCTAAAAAATGTTTGTAAATTTGCTACTATAAAATGGGTAAAATTTTGTTTAATTTTACAAAAATTCGGTAAATATAAACAAAAAATGCGTAAACTTTTTTTGTACACACTTTCATACGCAATAATACACACACAAAGTATTTTTAGACATTATGTGCTTATAAATAAACACATTGTGCCTAAAATTACTATTGTTTTGTTAAATAAAATTTTTACGCACAAAGTTGGTAAATATACTATCCAATAATAGTAATAAATACTCTGACATTTCAAATTGGAAAAAATTAAAAAAAAATTATAAATAATAAAAAGAAAAAGCGAAAACGGATTATTTTTTGTGAATTACAACATTTCCACAACCACATTAGAGTCTGGAAATAGCAACATAAGCATGAAATTGTTTTTGGTAATTATTATTAACGCATGTGGTAGTCTAAACCTCATTTCCTACGCAGGAACTACTGGGTGCAATAACTCCTGCTCAACAAAATGCCTTCTTTGCAAGGGAGGCAGTCAACCAACAACCGTCAACAATAACGGGAGAAAACGCCGTAAGAGAGATACGGCCTAGGTAAAACAACTGGGTGCGATGACTCCTACTCAACAAAATGCCTTCTTTGAAAGGGAGGCAGTAACCGTCAACAATAACGGGAGAAAACGGCTTAAGAGAGATATGGCCTACGCAGGAACAACTGAGTGCAATGACTCCTGCTCAACAAAATGCTTTCTTTGCAAGTTAGGCAGTACTCAATGAATACTGACTTTGTTGAGCAGGAGTCATTGCACTCAGTTGTTCCTGCGTAGGACATATCTCTCTTAAGCCGTTTTCTCCCATTATTGTTGACGGTTACTGCCCCTCTTTCAAAGAAGACATTTTGTTGAGCAGGAGTCATCGCACCCATTCAATAGTTATAAGAAATTTTTAAATGAATTTTATACAAATACCTTAAGATCCCAAAACGACTAATTTGGACATAAACGATTATGAGAGAATGACTCGGATATTATTATTAATAAAATACGTACTAAAAATTAATTTGTTATTTTATTTAAAAAAATTTTTGGGTGGTGCTTAAAGTTAGCACACTTGTTGTAAATGTACGCATTATATTTTATTTTTACGCACTTTCTGTGGATTTTTGCGCATTTTTTGTGGATTTTTACGCATTTTATGCGTACATTTACACGTGAAACGTGCTTTTTTACACACAAATTTAGTAAATTAACACACTAATTTCAAAATTTCATTTAATTTTTACGCACTTTCAATGTAAAATTACAAATTATTTGTGCACCAACTTAAACACAATGTGCGTATTTTTTTTCAATTACGCACATAGAGTAAATTTACCCAATTTATAGTAGGAGTTCAGTTTCCTACTATAAGTTGGGTAAATTTCAACAGAATTTAATTAGAGTGTAGTGTATACAAATGAAATAAAATTTTTATTGAAATTGAAAATAACACACAAAGCAACAACAACGAAAATAATTTTGTTGTTGCTTTGTGTGTAATTTTCAAATTTTATAGCATTTTTTTTTTTTAAGTTAGTTGATGATGCCGTGAAAAAAATTTGCACGTCAGAAGGAAAATTAAGGAAGACAATTAAATTTAAACTAGAAAATGTTAAAAAAAACGATGACCAAATCATCGAAGTTTTTCTTTTGAAAATTAAAAAAAAATGGTTTATTTACATAAATAAATGAAGTTCTATACAAACATTTTATTTATGTATATTTTTAAGAAATGAGATTGTATGTTTTTGCTATTAATAAATATTGAAATAAATCAATTTCTATAATAACACAGAAAGAATTTACAAAATTATAATTAAATTTTTAAACACCTTTCTCATACCAAAATTGTAAATACAAAAAAAAAACTTTTTAAAAAGGCACCAACAAAGAAATTTGTAAATCCAACACAAAATTTATTTTTTTTCTTGTAACTTTGAATTTTTATTTTTAAACAATTTTTATATGAAAGATAACAATTTACAAATGAGTTACAAACATTTCAAACAAAAAAATTGTTGGGAATAAAATTTCAATTTAAAAGAAAATGTGATTGCTTTTACAAATTCTAATTGTTGGTGCCTATTGTTTTTTCTGTGAATAATCAAATTTCTTTAGTTTTAAATACATATTTTTGAATTTTTAATACATATTTTATGTACATAAAACACGATTATAAATACATAAAATTCCGAGCCCTTATCATAAGCGATAGCAAAAATTTTGATAAATATGAAATCGTTAACGATACTATTTCGTTTTATGGTTTATTGGGTTAATTTTATTTAAACAGTTTATATTTAATATTCTTTAAACAATCCGACCTTCAAAAAACCGGAATTAATTATACAAATTTAACATTAAGAAGATTCACAGTTTCCCAGCAAAAAAACAAAAAATATACATTCTCATTGCTTTAAAATAATAACTTTAATGGCGAATCATAAACAGACCCACCCGCACAAGAACGCTTTTACGACAGATAAAAATGTTGAATTTGTATACTATCTGTAATAAATAGGGGCCTATCTCAAGTCAGATCCGTGGTTTCTTAAACCTCAGACTTTAACCGATATTTTAATATAAATTTGTAGTTACATCGGGTAAATCTCTGCTGAATTTAGCTGCAATTTCTTATCTAATTTAACTAAAATTATCTGTGTATTTAGCAGTAATATAAAATTTAGCTTACCTAAATTTAGCAGAACTTTTAACTATTTTTACTACCCGAGTAAAAAAGATTTGATATATTCATATATTATTTTATGTAATTGCATATAGTAACTTATAGTTACATATGGCCACATATGCTTTTAAATTCAAGCAGATATACTTTTATATAGTCATATGTTAGATATTTTTTCCTCAAAGGTTTTAATATGGAGACATATGTGATTTTATATTATTACACATTGGCCTACATATATATGTATGTGCTATATATAAGTACATAAAGTAACATATAAAAGACATAATTACATGTACGTTTATATATAATTTAGTATGACACTATACATAATAATATAAAACTATGTGGATCCATATAAGAAATCTTTTATAATTTGTGTTAGTTATGATTATATATTGACGAATATGAACCCATATATAACTTATAACGTTCTTTATAAAATCATCTATAATTATATATCATCCCACATAGGCAATTTTTTCAAAGTGATTTTATATAAAAATATATAAGGTCCATCTAAAACCGTATTGTATTATATTTGGTTCCATGTTATCAATGATTGTGAACTAGTTTTAGATTTAGTAATTACTAGGGATTGGTGCGTGACACGAAATGTTCGTGAGTCACGTTATTCACACGTGATCGTGAGTAATAATTACTATACTTAAGTGATTCGTGCGTGAGCGTGAGTAAGAATAACCCGTGATTGATTCGTGTGTGAGTTTATTTTTTGCATCATATGTTTTTAGTAATTTTTACTGTTTTGCGTGAGAATTTTCTGATTGTAAGTTTAATAAGTTAATATAATCATGTGTGCTGAGTAAAAAACGAAATGCTCGTGCGTGAGTAATTTGTTTTTTTTTTTGAGCATGGGTCAAAAATGGCTTACGCACCGCACGCATAACATTAACAACACTGAAGCTTTAATACGAAATTCTCTATACTATAACGTACACTTGACTGATTTCTTATATCTTGGTTGTATATCATAATCCTATTAACTTTAAAATTTCAGTGTTGTTAACTTTATTTTAAAATTACTAAATTAAAAGAAATTTTTTTCATGTTTATTGAACTGTCATGATAAATCTGGATAAAAGTAATGGAAGATTTATCGAAATTATAAGATCTCCAGCAGGCCTGGGGTTAATCATTACATTTTGTAATTAATTACACATGCAATTACACAATTACATGTAATTGTAATTGAAAAAAAAAACTCATCTATAATTACATATTCGGCCTTATTACGAGTGTCGTAGTCGTAGTCGAAACTAAGTCGAATTTGCTGAAAATTCACTAAAAACGCAACTTTTGAACAATTTTTCAATTGGATTTATCATATATAGCATCAGCGTTTCATTTCTTTATAATTTCCATTATATACAAAATTATTTTATATGGAGTCGAAAATTTCGACTACAAATTCGACACTCGTAATCAGGCCGATTATTTGTAATTGCAATTCAAAAAAGAACAATTAAAATTACAAGTAATTGAAAATTTTTTTTTATTTAAAAAAATTATTTTTGTATGTATATTGTTAGATATGGTCCTATGTAAAGTATAAGGTTAATATTTAGATATAATTGTATCAAACTATGTCCACTTTTATAACATTTTATATAATTTTATACAAAAAGATATAATTTGATGTAATTGGATGAGGACAAAATTCGGATACAATTGTATCGAATTGCATAAAATTGTATCAAATTGTACCAAATTGTATACAATTGTATACAATTCGATACAATATGATACAATAAGACGTTCTCATTTTTCGGATATAATTATATCTAATTACATAAAAGATTATATATAATTAAATATAACTTCATATGGCTCCATATCAATTTTTTTTACTTGGGTAGCTTCTTTATTAGTGTTAGACATTTGTTGAGTTTTAACCACACTGGTAGAGGGTATCATATAGGCGACAAGCCCGACTTTTCTGGGTTTAAAAGGATTATTAGTTTTAATTTACATGACGTTAAATTTGGAATCAAAAAGTAAGGTGTAAATCTACTTTTACCCTTTAAGCACCGTAAGTTTTTTCGATTTCACATGAAAAAACTGTTATAATCCATATGAAAAAACGATTTTTTCACTATGAAAATCGTGTAGACTTTGGTATCATGCAAATTTAAAAGACTATTATTTTTCTTGTGAAAAAGTGACATTTTGTGTTTATTCCCAATAAGCAATTTTGCTGGAATTCAAGTTGAAATCAAGTGTAAATCCAGTCGCATTTTCCATTTTCAAGCCTTGAATTATACTTGAATTACATTGTTATTCAATAGCACATTCCAGCAAACCGGATGCTTGAATTCAAGTCGAACATAACAGTTTAAATTTACTTGAATTCATGCCTTGAATTGAAGTGCAATTCAAGCTTCAAACATAGTGAAAAAATACTTGAATTTAAAGCTTACTTTAAAGTACAATTCAATTCGGAACTACAGCCTAAATACCGCGCATAATATAATTAATCTGCCAAAATGTTTCTATGCTAAAAAGTATGTTTATTGATTTGCAAAAAAATAATAACATTTAAATCCAGAATATAAACATGCATTTAAATAATTACACAGTACAACAGTCAATCTGGGGGGTGAGAAATTCCAAGTCAGGGTGATGGTACTAGGTCAGTATAGTAAAACC
This sequence comes from Leucophora obtusa, assembly GCA_949987735.1. NCBI lineage: Eukaryota > Metazoa > Arthropoda > Insecta > Diptera > Anthomyiidae > Leucophora > Leucophora obtusa. The sequence goes on along the minus strand of OX465295.1, from coordinate 202,797,448 downwards.
CTCAAAGGGTTTGGCGTTCGTATGTGTCATTTTTTTTATGACCTTTTAAATTTTTTCCTTATCTTGATGTTTTTTCGCTTAGTTGTAACTCGAGAACCACTTGTCCGATTTTGATGAAACAAATTTAGAAAAATTTAGAATTACAATTTCTTTAATCCGTTCATATAACATTTTTCTTTATAATCAACAGTTTTGCCGGTAAAAATAAATTTGTGGAGAAAAAAAAATATTTTTTTGCCTAAAAATTAAAATTTTTTTTTTTTAAATTCATAAAAAATTTTAGTTTTTAGGCAAAAAAATATTTTTTTTTCTCCACAAATTTATTTTTATCGGCAAAACTGTTGATTATAAAGAAAAATGTTATATGAACGGATTAAAGAAATTGTAATTCTAAATTTTTCTAAATTTGTTTCATCAAAATCGGACAAGTGGTTCTCGAGTTACAACTAAGCGAAAAAACATCAAGATAAGGAAAAAATTTAAAAGGTCATAAAAAAAAATGACACATACGAACGCCAAACCCTTTGAGGGTTTTACTATACTGACCTAGTACCATCACCCTGACTTGGAATTTCTCACCCCCCAGACAATAATCCCAAAAATGTTCCATAGTGTTATTACTAAAAGACTGGAACTGTCGGAAGATGTAACAGGTCAGGATCAGGACTTCCATATTGTTGGTGTTTCAGCACGTGTATATTAAAAAAATGGTCAGCTATTTTAAAGTTTGGGGTTTTGTTTGAAGATGACGATGGTAGGTAAATTCGCCCGTAAATAAAGTAAATACTTGCATACGTAATAAAATTCTCCTTCCTTTGCAGATTTAAGTTTTCGCACCTAAGTTGATTCTCCCAGAATTATGTATGTCCATTTTCAGATGTCTTTGAAGTATACGCTGTTCTGCAATAAAAATATGATAATGTATGAGAAACAAAATTTCTTTGCAAAATTCTGGTACGCTTACCATTTTTATTTAGCTCGTTAAGCGAAAAAACCACAAATATTTGAAATATTATCTTTTTTTTTGTATTTTTTATAACTTAATTAAATTATTTTCATTTAATATTAATAACAAAATGACAATTTTTTCAAATATCAAATACGTTGGAACTTGAATTTGACTTGAGAATTGGGCACAATTTCAAGTCTTATTCCAGCAATATTTAAAGCACTTGAATTTTTGGATTTTGTGTGCATATTGGGTTGTGATTGTGTATTTCCAATGAAATGAAAAATTGTTAATTTTTTGAATTTAAATGAACTTTGGAGGCCTTTTATTTTCGAGTGAAATTTTTTCACGTGAACATCAACTTACTGTGCTTTACACCAAATCTTTTTAAAAGGCTTAAGCATCCATAAACAGGAATCGCTTATGGTAAAACCTTTTTTAAATATAACTTGCTTTGGAAATTTTCAGGTGCTTATAATATGACACTGTGAAATGAACAGCGGGGTCCAAAAAAATTCAAAAAAAAAAAACAAAACAAAAAACATAAAGTTATCGGATCTAATATTATCACTTAAATTGTGAATTCTCTAGATACATATAATAAAGTCAACTGTGTTTTTTTTAGCCTAATTGTTCTGAAATAAGATGACACTAGAAAAACAAGTTCAGTACAAATATAAAAAAACAAAACTAAAGTCGGGCATGCCGACTATATAATACCCAACACCAGTCTACAGTCAAAAAAAAAAGTCAGTAAAGTCAGCAAAAAATGTTGCTGTGTCAGCAAATTTTTCGTCAGGAGCGTGCTTGCAAAAAAGCTGGTAATTTCAGGAAAAGGTTTGCTGAAAATCAGCGTGCTGATTTTTTACCAAAAAAAATAGTAATCTTCAGCAAAAGTTTTGCTAACACTTAGTCGATTGCAAATGAAAAAATCCTTGCTAAAATGACTAAACTTTTTGCTGAATACACTCCATTTCATAACTACACGCAGAAAAAAGAGATTGTTGGATATATTTACAGGCAATTATATATATGTTTATAAACTACTATACACAGAAAAAATTTACAAAATTCTGTTTGTAATGTTAAACACCTTTTTTGCATAAACAAACAAAAATTTTTTTTAAAAGGCACCAACAATGGAATTTTTATATACAAATCCCTTTTTGTAACTTTTTTTGTAATTTGTTAAAAATAAAATCAATTTTTTTTTTACAATGTGTTTTGTAAATACAATAATTTTTTTTTGTAACTTGTTTGTATTTGTTAAAAATAAAAAAATAAAATTCAACAACGAGTTTGTTATATTAAAACAATTTTTCGCTTTATGTTGTCGTATTGACAAAAAAAATAAAGTAAGACTACTTTTTTGAAATTTTTGTTACAATTTACAAACATTTGAGCAATTGAAAACAAAAAATAAATGATTTGTTTTTTTTTTTTTGTTTCAAAAAATTCTAAGGCTATTTTTTTGATATTTTTGATACAATTTACAAACATTTAATAAAAAAATTGTTAGATATCTAAGTAAAAAGCCAACAATTTTTTTTAATTACTTAAAATTTTGTGATACTTTTTTCTGTGTACTTATGTTTGAGGTGTGTTTCCAATTATTTTATTTTTATTTATAATACGTATGTCTCCAGGCAAACACTATAATGTTTGAATGTTAGTCATATTTTCCCACTTAAACAAAAATATATTTGCATTTTTATTTTATCATTATTGTGTTTGTGGAGTGCAAATATAATAATGATAAATATATATATGTTTGCCTATAAACATTTATATATTTGCGAGTAGATGTATTTCATATGATTCAAACATACATATGTTTACAGACAAAAATATTATATTTGCTGACAAACATATTATATTAAAAACACGGCAAAAATATTTTGACAGTTCTTCCAAACATATATATATCACCAGCAATTATGTTTCTTGCAGGGCGATTTTTTTCAGCGTGTATAGCCGCACTATAAAACAGCTGATATGTGAGGTTCTAAATAATTTAGACATATAAAAGACCTTATAACTAAAAGTTACATCTAAAAGACATATATTTCCAGAAAAAAAAAATTTTTTAACGTAGATTAATTTAAATCGCCATTTTCTTTTTACTAGTGTTTCATAACAATGGTGTATGCCAAATGGAATTTTTGGTATTAATTAAAATCAGGTCGACTTTATCTAACACTAAATTATTTTATTTAATTTTTTACTCAAATGCTTTTACTTCCAAATCCATTTTTCTGAAAGTGCGGCTATAGTTATGAAACACTAGTATAAATAAAATGGCGATTTAAATTAATCTCTGTTAAAAAAAATTTTGAAATCTGTCTTTTAGATGTAACTTTTAGTGCCTTTTACATGTCTAAATTATTTAGAACCTCACATATCAGCTGTTTAATAGTGCGGCTATAGTTAGGAAACGGAGTGTATTAGTAGACTAAAAAAACTCAAAAAACTTGTAGCGAAATTTTACTTTAGTTAATTTATTTGCTGAAAATTTAAATATAGAAATTTTGAAGAGTTGTTTTCCTTTTTTATCATTTCCGTTGTCTGTACTACATCCAGACAAGCTGCGACATCTACTTCTTGTCTATCTGGTTGTTGTCCGCGCTATATATGCGGTTATCAGAACAATTTTTGTAGCAAAATAAATTAGTAAAACATTAATTCAAAATTAGTTTAGTGCTAAAAAAATATAATTAAAACTTTTGCTGAAAACGTAATTTCAGCAAAAAAAAATTGCTGAAAACTAGTACACTTGATATACAAGACGTTTTACTAATTTTTCTACTAACTTATTTTTTGAGTGTAGTTGGAAGTCCTTGTTCTTGGCACCTTTTAAGTCAGTGAACCAAATTTTAATCAAATGTGTTTACATTTGAGACACACAATCATAAGAGACGTTTTTGTGTGATACATTGGTACTAGGTCTAAACATGGATCGCTTTTAGGATTGGTCACTGCGACCTGCAGCGGAGCAGAAGAATACATGGACAGATAGTCAGGCTGGCAGACCGATGGATGGACGGACAGACTTATAGATGGATATAACTAAATGGAATCGAAAAGTGATTCTAAATCGATCATTATATTAAAAGCTGGGTCTAGCTCTAATATTTTTTTTTTTTTGGTGTTGCAAACATTAGCACAAACATTAGCATTATACCCTGCGCACGTAGCGGTGTAGAGTATAAAAATAAGTTTAAGAAAACAAAATCCCATTATGATGTTATTGTTTGTGAAAGTAATGCTAATATTTAAACAATTAAATAAAATCAGATCAGTAGATTAAAAGTAACAAAGAATAAAAGTAGCTCAGGTATTAAGTTCTTCAAAAAGGATAATAATTGCAAAAAATTAAGCAGGAAGAATTATATTCATTTTTATAATAAACATTAAAATGCAATTATTCATCACTTTGGCCATAATAGCAGTAATCGCCATTCATACCACAAATGCAAAATTTCTATCCCAAATACGTAAGCAATAAAAACGTTTGAATTACATACATAAAGAAAAGAAAAAGATATGTAGAAATTTTTAATATTATTTTTTACGCTTTACAGCTGAATATCTTAAACCCTGTTACTTGCAGGATCCTAATTTCAATAGATGTTTTGCTTCAAATTTCCAAGTATTGTTTCGTCAATGGCGAGATGGTTAGTAATGTTAATAGATAATAACGAAATTTAAACAATTGTACTTTGAATGTTTTTGTAAATATTTCCCATAGGTGTTCCTGGTTTAAAATCGGTTGGCAAATTAGATCCTTTATATATCAAACGTGTTCTTATTGCTCAAGATCCCAAAAATCCTGTTGCCTTGAATGCGGATCTTTATAACGTGCTCATAAAAGGAGGCAGTAATATTGTTGTTCAAGAAGCCAGGTTTGTTAAAGGCGGAAATTGTACTTTAAAATAAATTTTTTAAATATATTTATTTAAAAAATTTTAGCTTTAATACCAAAAATTTGGTTTTAAAAACAAAACTTTTCGCACCTAAATTACGTTTTGATTCGGATTATAAACTTAATGGACGTATTTTGAACTTGGCATTAAATGGCAATGGAAAAGCTTTCTTTGAAGTTGGTAAGTAATATCTTGGTGTAATGGTTAGCGCATTGGACTGTTACACGTGAGGTTGCGGGTTCGAACCCCAACCAATTCAACATCAATTTATGAAAAATAGTGATATGTATGAGTTTTTTCTATCCCTCATATATATCGAAGCGTCCTCATTCGGTGTTCCCATAGCACTTAACCCCACCGAAGTAAAATAATATAAAAGGGATATGAACTAAAAAGCTTAGAGATTTGCCTGAAGCTACTAAAAATTAGTTAAAAATACCAAAGAGAAAGTTCTGAAACTAGAAGATTTTTTTGTTTAATATTAGTAAATTAAGAATAGCATTACTCAATGTAGATTTTTTGTTTCTTAAAATAATTTTTTTTATTCTCAAAAACTTTGTATACAAAATTTCTTTAAATGCAAATTTAATCAATACTACAATAAATATCATATTGCATTTAAAAAAATTATTTAAAAAAAATATTGAAGAAATAAAAACGCATTAAAGCCTTTTTACATTGAGTAATCATTATAAAAAAATTTAGTTCCATTTGAAAAAAATTTTAGTTAATTGAAAAAACCAAATTACTCTGGAAAAATTTGCAAAAATTTTTCTGAATAATAGAGTTAGTAGACTAAAGAATTGTTAAAATATCCATTAGCCATTAACAATAAACAAAATAACCTAAAGTTTGAGCTAACATATGCAGAAAGAACTTTATTATTCCAGTTTTAACCTTTAAATGCATGATCTCTTCGATTTTAACCATATTTTCATATATGATTTCTAAAGGCGTGTACCTTTCAAGAAAAATACAAAAAAAAATTATTTTTAAAAAAAGGTGATTTTTATTGAAAAATATGTTTTTTTTGCCAAATTGTGATTATTTTAAAGTGTATGAAAAAAAAACAAAAAAAAATTCTATAAACTATAATTTATACATTTATTGTCGCCAAAACGAATTTTATTGCGAGAATACCACTTTAAATATTTAAACAAATATTTTTAAATACTGCACTTTTTGTAAAAAAAAACGCGTGTTTTAGATTTTTCACAAATATACAGAGCAAAATCAAGATTTTTACTCTAACTGTTTAAAAATTCTGCTCTAAACTATAGGAACACTATGTACAGAAGGAGCCCCTAATGCCCAAAAATGCAGTTTTGTCCATCAAATTGGTTTTTTATTAAAAAACCGGTATGTTGCCAAATGGATACACCATGCATTTAAGGGTTAATGAAAATTTTTATTAAAATAATGAAGTCTTCTTAACAAAATGAACGAAAAGTTTCTTAAGCTTCATAAAAATTATCAAAAATTATAAAGCCTTTTCATAAAATTTATCAATTCAATGAAAAGTTTCAGCAAACGAATTCCAGCTCAACTTCATTGAATCAATGTAAAAATTCATAAATAGCATATGGAAAAAAATTCATAAATAGCATATCGTTGCTGCGCCTAAGAAAATAGCTATTTGTTTTCAAAAATTATTTGTGTAACACCTAAATTAGGTCTTTATTTTGTGTCTTGGCCATGTTTTTTGGAAACAATTCTTTTATAAATGAAAAGCTAGAAGTTTCGTTTATATGTGTGTAAAAAAAATAATTTCCAAATAGTTTCGCAAAAGACTGAAATAAAGCAGATTTGTGGTCTCCTCACAAAAAAGTTTTTAGACAAATAGCTATTTTCTTAGGCGCAGCAACGATATACATACATAATATCAAATTCCATTTAAATTTGAATTTTTAACTTTAATTTTGTATTAGCTTTAGGTTATTTCGTTATTGTTAATGTCACTAATGCGAATAAAATTTTAAATTCAGTGAAACGAGTACGGGTTCCACTGTATTATAGTTGAACATGTTACAGAATTGATGTCATTTTGAATCAATTATACATACTTTCTTTGGAGACGTGAGAAAAGGTAAAGCAGAGACAATTAGTTATAGAGATAGGGTATCAAAACTTACACTACTCACCGGTAGAGGGCGCTGTAATTTAGTATTACCTGAGCAACTATTTAGTATCAGTTTAGTATCAGCTGAGCTAAAAACTGCTGCAAATTATGAAATGTGTTATTCTGTAAATTTCGTAGTGAGGCGCTTTTGGCCAAAAGTATAACAATTAACCCCATATGGATCACGTTACATAAAACAATTATTTTTATCCAGTTGAGATTTTTTTTATCAATTTAATTGCTTTACAATCTCGTAGTCATAATTAATATTAATTTTAATGGGTCTTTTCTGACCCCACTCCACTAAGGGTTAAAGATTTTTCAAACAGATGTAAAGATAATTATAGCCTAACTAAATTTAAGTGATATTTTTCCGAAAACTATGTAAAATTTGATGAAAACATTAAAATTTTCTTAAATTTTTTGCAAAATAAGCAATTTTTGTAAACTTTCCTGGAAAGCAGTCGCTCCAAACACAAACTCGAATTATCATTTTTCCAATTTATTTTTTTTCTTTAATATCAACTATTATGTGGTACAAATAGCAATCGATATCTCCAAATTAGGCATTTTAAAAAATCTTTAAAATTAATTACCAAAAAACAGGTTTTTGCATTTTTATCAAATTCGTGGGTCATTTTGGATTCCAGGCTAAAGTAGGTTAATGATATCCGATGAAGTCAAAATTCCATATCTGAATCATTTTGGCTATATAAATTAATAAATGAAATAAAAAATAATTTTTTTTCGAAATTTCGAAATTTGGGTTAACGTTTTCCAAAAAAAAATCGTTTTCTTCCATTTCGGACCATTTCCAATAAAACTGGGAGGTGTAATGACAAATCTATTTTTAAGCGACACCCTAATGTACATACATATATGAAATGTGGTCTGCTGTGAGTTTTATATTCATATATAAATCTTTTTTTTTTTTATTAAATTTCAACGAAAAGGTATTTTTCCCATTTTTCTATATTCACGCTAGTGCGTTTTTTGCGAATGTGATATTTTCAAGTAAGTTTACTTTATTTTAATACACCTGCTTTCAAACTAATATATTCTTTTATATTAAAGAATAAAATGTCAGGAGTATGGAAATACTTCACAAAAAAGGACAATGCAGCGCAGTGCAATATTTGCCCTAAAAGACTAATGGTTAACGGAGGTATCTAAATTTGGTTACCCGACATCTAAATTTGGTTCACAAAAAAAAAATTGATGGTCATGCAACTTGAAGAAAACAAAAACAAGAATAACGTTCCAGCTAAAATTAGCAAAGTACCCGAAGAAAAAAGTGTAAGCTGAATAGGCATTGAACGTTATATGGTAGGACAAACATTTCCTGAAATGGTATCCAAATGTCAATCCGCATCTTCGTTTATTCGAGAAAGTTTTTATAATAAAAACTTGGCATTGCGTAAAAATGAAACCGATGTAAAGAACATTATATTAAATTACTACAATCATGTAAAAGATATCATGATAAAAGAAATATCGAGCAATATTTCTAACAATAGAAGATTTACTATAATCTTAGATGAATGGACAAGAATATCACAAAAGAGATATTTTAACATATGTGTAAACGGAAATAATTCATTTTATAACCTGGGGTTGGTTTATATATCAGGAAGATGTAATGCTGATGAAATAAGAAGAATTGTAGAAATAAGACTGGCAGAGTTTTATTTGTCTTTGGAAAATAACATTGTGGCCACCATATCTAATGAGCCAAATGTGATGAAACGGTTTGTTTCCGACAGTCCACTAGTGGGTGCTTTCTGCTGGAATCATGCAATTCATTTGGCAGTGCTTAGAGTAATTTATGTGAAATCAAATGTTCAACATTCTGATATTTTTACTTTGAATTCTCACTACACAGACTGCATTTGTACTGAAATAGTGTTTTTTAACAAAAATTACTTATATAGGTGGTTTTCATTAACAATTTTGTTTAAAAATATTTCCCGGGAATTCCCGGGAATCAAATTTTTTTATTCCCGTTTCCCGGGAAATAAAAAAGTCCGGGAAATCCCAAACTCTACATATCTTATATAAAAAAAATATTGTACATCTTCCCAGCAAAATATTGGTAATGACACCTCATTGCTGTCTGCATTACCAATAATGATATATCATATCTACATATATCATTACCTTTTGTATTATTTTGTAATATAAAATAATGATTGCTTGTAGTCATTACTTTTAAATATAAAATAATGACTTACTCGCAATAGTTTAAATAAGTACTTTTTATAAAGTTAAATTTTATACATTTTTATTTATTATATATTCTAAAATTACACACTAGCAAAAACTTTAATTTCTCTGAATTTATGTTCTGGAGCTAATAGAATTTGTGTAACTCCTTATTTTTAAGAATCAAGTAAGCAGTCGGATAACCACTTATTATTCAACTTTTCGTAACCATTTGTGTAACCACTTATTATTCAGAATCTCATTACTACTTACTTTTCATTTTTTAGTAAGCGAGCGGGTAAGCGTGACTACTTATAAAAACGACCAAGCCATACAAAAATAATGAGTTTAGATGCCAAAAAATAAGTTGTGCGGAGATATAAATTTCTATTATATAACTACTTATTTGGTAATGAAAGATTTTGCTGGGTTATAGCGCGGTGTAGTAAAGATGACGATAATATTGGCAATATTATTGCGTAGTGTACCGCTACCTTTAGGAATAACTATTATTTCTGCAACTTTCCATACAATAATAAAGAATTCGATATTTATTATTACATTTTAGCATCTTTTCGCAAAATAATATTGTTTATAAACTCAGTAGGTTATTTTATAAAACGCAACGCCTTGTGTTGCATTAATTTGTGTGTAAATTGTTATTGTTTCAAAAACAATTTATATTGAAAACAACGCAACGCAAGGCGTTGCATTGCGTTTTACAAAATAACCCCCTTAATTTTTTTTATTGAGAAACGTGTAAAATGAAAACAAGTCAGAATATATTAAAGAAATTGTTTAAAGTGAAAACTGAAATTTAACATTAAAGTACACTCTACAAAAAAAGTTACACATATTTATTAAAAGAGAAAATTGCTTAGAAAAAGAATGCAATATTACGCCAAAAAAAAAAATTATTAACTAAAATTAATTTAAATATAACTAAAATTTTGTAAGTTTAACACTTTATTTTTACTTTTCTTATCTTGCTGGTATTTAGAAAAAAAATCTGCTCTTTCCAGCCAACTAACTAATTTTTAATAGCTTTTTCTGCTATTTTACAGGTTTATTTCTAATAGTTACAGGTATATGAAGTAAGTCGAAAATCGGCGGAAATCTACTTTTCAGAAAGCAGTAAAATTGTATTATAGGGACCCAAACAAAAAACCTACCTTAAAAGTACATTTACACTATTTTTCGTTTGAGATCATACACCTTATGACAAAAAATTGCAGGTTTCATTCAGCGACAATATAAAAGTTGTATCACCAGCGCCAAACACTTTGAGATTATTACTATTCTAATCGCGGACTTACATTTCACGTTGGAATTATCCACCCCCGTTATTAGAGTTACAGAATGTTATATTATTAGACTGCAAATTTGGTACGCTCGAAATTTCCAAATATCCTAGTGCCATCCACGTGATTACACATATGAGACATTTTGATTTAAACTTCATATTTTGACGATTGCATTTAATATAATTATACTTATTTTTTCAGAAAATACTGAAATGAACTTTGTTGTTCACGCTAAATTACGTGATGCTCATGGTTATACTTTTGCCGACACTGAGCGACTCAGTTTGGATATCAAAAGCGTTGGTGGTTTTCGTATACGTCTGGATAATTTGTTCAATGGGCAAAAAGTTTTGGAAGATAGTACAAATGCTGTATTCAATGAAAATTGGCGTGATTTTTATGAAATTTTACGTCCAGCTATAACACAAGCGGTTGAGGCAATAATTGGCGATCGTTTGAAGAAGATATTGAGTTATGTACCAGCAAATTTCTTTATTGCTGATATACCGAGTGCGGCACAGGTATATGGTTAAATATTTATTGTAAGAATTATGGTTAAAACAAAAGTATTGGAATTGGATGTTTGTTAAATCTTATATTAGTTTTTCTTAATAAATTTATATGTACATAAATAGTTTATTACATCTTAAAATAAATAAGAATAAAAAGAGTTTTCCTATAAATACTGAAACAAATTCATTAGGGGTATAACATGTTTAGTCGTAAAAATTACATGGCACCACGGCATTGGCAATCACCACTCTGAAGTGATAATAAAAATCATTTTATCGTAACAGTTGTTTGTGTAGTGAACAGTAGTTGTGGTTTTTAACTTTTATTGCAGACAGCAAAGTTGAAAATTTAACTGCAATGCCAGAAATAAGTCAAAACTTAAAATGTGTTTAAGGGTTAATATCATACTTATTCAGAATTGGCGCTCAAAGTCTAACAAATAAAAATCAAGCCTTTTGAAAACAGCAGTTTAGATGTTTTTTTTTTTTTTGGATTCAACTAAATTTAGCTTAAAAATAACAAAAATTATGTAGATATAACAGTTTGTTTTTGCTATTTTTAGTCTACTAATATTTAGCAAAATTTCCTGCAGATTTTACAGTACAATTTTCATTTTCAATTAACTAAAAGTTAACTTAAATATAACTAAAATTCTGCAAATTTAACAGTTTTATTTTTGCTGTTCTTATTTTACTAGTATTTAGCAAAAAATTCTGCTAATTTAACAGTTTTTTTCTGCAGCATAATTTTAATAATTTTTAACAAATTTTTAGTTGTTTTTCTGCTATTTTTAAAGATTTATATCTGTGAGTGTATGTACAATGCGTGGAACCAACAAATCAATTGATGTTTCGGATTTATTGGCAAGGCAGGTCCAAATGCGGTAGGTGTTATTTAACTTAATTTTTAAATGGTTGACTATAAAAGTATCCGACTTTTTCCTTTTCAACGCTTAAAACCATGGTTGACAACCAGAGCTTTGAAGAATTAATTCCTTAATTCAGTTTTTCAATTCTGAATTAAAAATTCGATGAATTAATTCACGAAGCACCATATATTGAATGGAATTAATTCATATTTGTTTTCGTTCGATTTATTTTGTTACGAATTAATTCAATTGCTATAGTTCTTTTTATTAAATAAAATGAATTAATTCACTGGTGAACGCGTATAAATCGAACGGAAAAAAAGTGAATTAATTCCTTACAGAATTAATTCACCACAGAACTCGTTCAATTGTATTTTCGTTCAGTGAATTAAAAAAAATAAAATTACGTTCAGTGAATTCAAAAAATAAAATTACGTTCAGTGAATTTAAAAAAAAATAAAATTACGTTCAGTGAATTAAAAAAAAATACGTTCACTTAATTATTACTGGTCCTCCTTGGAATACTAAACTTCTTTCTCACCTTAAAAATAAACCATTTAAAAAGTACAAAGAGCATGGGTCATCTGTCAATTACACGAATTACTCAAAAGTAAGACTTGAATACAACGCGGCGAATCGTTTGGCATATAAAGATTTTTTAAACAAAGTGAAAATCAATCTTAAAAATTATCCTAAGTCCTTTTATTCATTTGTTAATTCTAAAAGACGTTGCACTGACTTTCCTTCCACTATGAAATTTAATGATATTGAAGCATCAGATGATATTTCTATCAGTAACATATTCGCAGATTTTTTTGAATCAATTTACTCCACAAGTGATTTCAAATATACTTCACAATATCTGTACGTGATCCAGAAATCATCTATTGATATTCCATTAATAAATGAAGAAACTGTTCTGGATAATTTGTCAAAACTAAAATGGTTGTATGCTGCAGGGCCTGATGGAGTTCCAAGTTGTGTACACTAAAAATATTATTACAGTAACTGACTGTAGTTTATTTAAAAAGTTATCCGTACATTTATTTTTAAATGATTATACAGTTAAAGTCAAAAGAAATATATTTTTCAACTGTTTTTGTCGTTTATTTAAAAAATAAATTACATATAAATACGGATTTTCTGTTACAGTTAATATTTTCATTTAAAATGCTTTGTTAAAAAAGAAACGAAATAAACTAAATATCATTTATTCTTACGGATTTTGTAGTTAATTTTTTGAAAGTTAAAAAACGAAATAAATGAAAAATCATTTGTTTTTTAGGATTTTGTAGTTAATTTATTAATATTTAAAAATAAATGAAAAGTTCTTTTGTTTTAAATGAAAAGTCAGTAGACCAGTTTTCAAGTGATTTTTCATTTATTTTAAATGAAAAATCATTGTCTAACAATACAATAAATCAATTAAATTAGCATATTTTCCTGATGCCTGGAAAAAATCTTTTATAACTCCAATTTTTAAATCTGGAAGTAAATCTGTGGTCTCAAATTATGGAGGGATTGCTAAATTAAGTGCAATTCCGAAATTATTTGAAAAAATTATCCCTGACACTTTGTCCCACCAAGCTTCTTCTATTCTTTCGCCTCAACAACATGGTTTTCGTAAATGCTGCTTAACAGTTACAAATTTACTGGAATTTATAACTATTATCAATGAGGGTTTTATCAACAGAAAACAAACTGATGCTATTTATTCTGATTTCAGAAAATAGTTTGACAGAGTAAACCATAATTTACTCCTGTATAAGTTGGATCGAATGGGTTTCAGCGTGACCCTTCTTAAATTGATCGAGTCCTACCTAAAAGGCCGTAATGTTCAATCAAATGATATCAAAGTTTCATCTGGTGTACCTCTGGGCAGCCATTTAGGACCACTTCTATTTACTCTATTCATAAATGATCTTCATCTGGTGTACCTCTGGGCAGCCATTTAGGACCACTTCTATTTACTCTATTCATAAATGATCTTCCATCGGCTTTGCCACACTCTAATTGTTTGGTGTATGCAGATGATGTCAAATTATTTATTTCCTCTAAAAATCGTTGTGACCAATCTTTATTACAAAAAGATATTAACAGCTTTACAATGTGGTGTAAATTAAACTTAATGGCTTTGAAAGTAAAAAATGAAAATATATGGTATTTACAAGATCTCTCCCAATTGATGGGTTTTACGTGATGAATGAAATACGACTGGATATGGTTGAAACATTCAACGATCTTGGTGTCTTACTGGACAGACGTTTGAATTTCCGGAATCATATCTCCAGAACAATTAATAAGGCAACAGGTGTGCTAGGATTTATCAAACGCTGGGCAAAGGAGTTTTCCGATCCTTATACAACAAAGCAGCTGTTCACAACATTAGTAAGACCCATCCTTGAATATAGATCTGTTATATGGGATCCTTGCTACAATGTACATTCTAATTCCATTGAATCCGTTCAAAAACAATTTCTAATATTTAGTTAGAATATTCTTCTACCTCAAGTCCAAATTCTAATATGATATTGCCATATTAGATTTTTATTTGTTGTTTCAAAAAGGGTTGATCATTTTCATGATAGACAATACAATTGTTTCGTAGACATCACTCTACTCTTCAGTTGTCCGCTAAGAAAATGAAATAATAAATATATGAAAATATAGAAAGTCCGAAAAAACAATTATTGTATTTTTTAATGCAAAAATTAAAATAATTGTTGACAATTTCTAATATTTTGCCTTCGTGGACTTGGTTGGGATACTTCCGTAAACTTGCCTCCTTATAAAAGCTGTTTTATTTTTATAAAGCTTCCTAAACTTTAAAGTCGTCGAAAAATGCTAAATGTTACTTTTTTGCTAAATTTGATAAATGGTGATTTACATTCTGATTTCCTTATAAGTAAAATCAACATAAATACTCCTCATCGATTACCTAGATATTATCAATTCCTTATCGTTAAATATATATATATATTTAATCCTTTAATTCCCAGTGGAACATAGGGCCGCAACAAATGTTCTCCATTGTATGGGAGTGTGTAAGGCAAACTGGTTAAAGCGTTCCTTAGTAAGACTAGTCATCCTTAAAATTGACAAGTATAAGGTAAAGTGTTCCCACTATCCTTAGTAAGTCACTCCAAGTCGACTCGTAGGTCAGCGTGCTGATCCCATAGCTACGGCAGTGGCCTCCTCGTGGTACTCCCTAAGGACCACCTCTGTTGAGATGGAAGCGAATTCGAGCGACGGTCTGTAGCATGTCCGAATGGTCACTTAGGGAAAATAAAGTGACGTCTCGGGAAGTAGGTATTTTTGCTAAGTTTGCTACTGACTTTCACCAAGCCAGGCTGGTGGCTTAGCTGGCAGCCCCAGCACCAGCCTAGGAGAGCTATAGGCCAATCACTTATTCTCCCCGAAATTGAAATGATTACTGAAACCTATGCAAATGTAAATGATAATATCAATATTAATTCGAACCCCCCGTTGACGACTATTGGAATGAAAAAAAGGACACGATTTGGATCTTGGAACGTTCGCAGTATGCTAGAGACTACTAAGCTCGCGCAAATCGAGCATGAGTTCAACAACTACAACATGCTTATTATGGGATTGAGCGAGGTACGTTGGCCAGATAGCGGTGAACATATAACATCTAGCGGTTTAACATTAATTTATTCTGGCAAAGCATCCGGTCAACCTAGAGCAAGTGGTGTTGGTTTTCTTTTCTCGAAAGAGGCAAAGAACGCTCTCGTTTAATGGCAACCACACGCTGACAGAATAATTGTAGCAATGTTTAGAACACGTGCAAGAAACCTAAGCTGCATTCAATGCTATGCTCCAACGGAAGGCGCTGAATCTAGTTAGTTGACAAATGCGATTAATAGTATCAGTCACGGTGATATTAAAATGCTAATGGGTGACTTCAACGCGCAGGTTGGTTGTGACAACACAAGCAGAGAGAGCGTGATGGGCAAGCATGGTATCGGCCGCATGACGGACAACGGAGAAAGGCTTGTTGAACTATGCGATAATTTTAACTTGGTTTTGGGCGGTACGTTATTCCCCCACAAAAATATCCACAAAGTTACTTGGGTGTCTACGGATAATATAACCGAAAATCAGATCGACCATTTTGCGATAAGCAGGATGTGGAGAGGGTCACTTCAGGACGTGAGGAACAAGAGAGGCGCTGATATTGGTAGTGATCATCACCTGATGGTAGCTGAAGTCCGGTTTAAGTTAAAAGCTGTAAAACGCAAGCCAGCCCTCAGCAGAAGAAGATTTGATCTACGAAAGTTAAACAACCCGGAGGTCTCTCTTAAGTTTTCCAACGCTTTGAGGAACAGGCCAGTTACTCTTTCAATTTCTCCCCACCCAAATATGGATGTATATTGGAAAGATTTAAAATCAACATTTATTGAGACGACTGAAAGTGTAATAGGATATGCTGGAAAAACCAACAAGCCCTGGATATCCGATAATACATGGCAAATAATAGAATCTAAAAAGCAAGCAAAAACTAAAGTTAATGATGCTAAAACTCCACAATCCAAGCAAGACGAACAACGTAAATATTAAGAGGAGAACCGGAAAGTTAAACATAGTGCAAGGGAGGATAAGCGAAAGTGGGCTGATAATTTAGCCAAAGATGCACAAATAGCCTGTGAAACAGGTCGATCCAAAGACCTGTACCGTATCACGAAGGAGATTTCCGGTCATAGCCACCACAATATTAAACCCCTGAGGAATGATCAGGGCGAATTAATCTATGCCAAAGATCAACAGTGGGAGTTGTGGGACAATTATTACACTGAACTGTTGTCGGTCAATGCGACTGAATCTACTACAACAATATGTGATTGCGAACCAATGCATCATATAAATAACGTACGAAACGATATAAACATCGCAACACCCTCATCCGAGGAAATAACAGCTGCAATTAAACGTCTGAAGTCCGGTAAATCTGCAGGCCCTGATGGAATACCTCCCGAGATTATGAAAATACACAGCAACCAAACAGCGACGTTACTAGAACCCTTAATTTCAAATTTTTGGTTAAACGAGAAAATTTCTGATGATTTCTAGGAAGGCCTTATAATTAAACTTCCAAAAAAAAGGAAACTTGCAAGATTGCTACAACTGGAGGGGTATTACTCTTTTAAATATCGTGAACAAAATCATAGCCCACATCCTGCACAATCGCATTTCATCCATTATCGAACCACAGCTTAGACGAGAACAAGCAGGCTTTAGACAAAACAAGTCATGCATTGATCACATCAACAGCTTGAGGATAATTGTTGAACAGTCGGTTGAATGGCGCTCACCCCTTTACTTAGTGTTCGTTGACTTCAAACGTGCATTTGACACATTACAACACAATGCGATATGGGAAACTCTAAAATGCAAGGGAGTTCCCGGGAAGATAATTAATCTCATTAAGGAGCTATACAACAACGCATTTTGTTCCATACTCCATGAGGGTTCAGCAAGCAAACCCATCAGAGTAAACGTAGGTGTTCGTCAAGGCTGTGTTTTGTCTCCACTACTGTTTAATATAGTACTTGACGTAGTTAAGAACCACTGTATGGATATGCATCATGGTATTTCGTGGGGCCTTCATGATAGGTTAGATGATATTGATTATGCAGATGACGTCTGTCTTCTATCCCACCGCTTCTCTAGCATGCAAACCAAGATTCAAGCCTTTGCTACACGTGCGGCCAAAGCGGGCTTACAAATTAACATCAACAAAACTAAATCAATGCGCATGAATTCTTCATGCGACACGAACTTCCAGCTTTCGGGCCAACCCATTGATGATGTTGAAATCTTCTGTTATGTGGGGAGTATAATTTCTAAAAGAGGGGGCAGCAAAGAAGATATACAGAATAGACTGTGCAAGGTAAAGCAAGCATACGGCATGCTTAATAAATTCTGGAGATCGCAAAATATATCAAATCACACCAAAATCAAGGTTTTTAATAGCAACGTGAAATTTGTGCTTCTGTATGGCTGTGAAACCTGGAATATTTCGAGTCGTGAAATGAGTTGTATGCAAGCTTTTGTAAACCGCTGCCTCAGGCGTATACATAGGATATTCTGGCCTGCCACGATATCAAATCGGGATCTGTGGAACTTAACCAATCAAATTCCATTAAGTATGAATATCCGATTGCGTAAATTTAGTTGGCTAGGGCACACAATGAGAAAGCCAGCGGATGATTTAACTCCCAAGGATCCAGGAGATCTGGCAGACCTGCGAACACTTGGAGACGCCAAATAGAGATCGAGTTGCATGAGCATTGTGTGTCCTGGAATGAGATGAAAATGATGTCTACCGATAGAATCGTTAAATACTTTCCTACAAATTATGCTAATTCGGATCCACTTCGCCGTATTTGTATTGAATTTAATCAACTTTACCATCTCCTTGATTTTCAAAAGAGCGTGTATTCTATAAAAAAAGACATCATTCTTTTCCTTAACAATTAGTTTTCATTGGTTTTTCAAATATATTCCTTGTTTTTACTTAAATCTTTTTATTGTTATTATTGTAATAGGCTGTAAAGATTGTACTTCCATAGACTTAAATCATACATGGGACTAATTCATTAGGTGGACTAATTAATTGATGATTTCATTACCATCACATTGATATCAATTGTAATGAAATTATTTTCATTATCATTTTTTTAATTAATGGTAATGATTCTAAAATTTAATTTCATTGATTAAGGACAATGATTTTAAATTTCATTACCATTGATAATGAATAAATTAAAAAAAATAATTGCCATTGGCAGAAAAACGTAAAAATGGAGTAAAACTCGCTGAAGTCGAAGATGGAATATGCTCATTCAGGCTCATGCTCATTTGAAATTAAATATTACGTTCCATTCCATTGTTATTTGTATCCAGGTAAAGTTTAACGGAATTAAAATGATCCTCCTTAATAAATTATGTTTTATAACTTCCCTTCCCAAATGTTCGTTTTCATTTGTCTGAATTTTTTTGTAACACATGGCTTTTAATCAATTGTAATTAGTTTTTTTATACATTAGCGTAATTTCATTACCATTAGTAATGATTTTTCTAATGAAAAATATTTCATTACCATTAAATGGTAATGAAATTTTTTTCATTGTCATTAGTATTAACTAATGAAAATTCAATGGTAATGAAAAATTCCCATGCATGACTTAAATAAATTTAAAAAAACCAGTAAAAAGGTTAAAGTCGGGCATGCCAACTATATAATACCCTACACCAGTCTGACTTAAAGCCAACTAATGTTTGGATCCGAAATTTTAATGGGTTAAAACGGACTTGTGTCAACATTTTCTATAAAATCATAAAAGAAGAGAATATCTAAAATATAGCTCATATGGGCCATAGGTCCAAATATGGACCGATCCTATCTAGAATCAATAGGCTTTTTCCTTGGGACCATGTAAGTCAGCGAACCAAATGTCATTGAAATATCTTCGTATTTGCGACCTGCAGCGTGTAACCAAGCCAATTTTGGGGGGACCCTTATATGAGCACTAGGTCTAAACATGGACCGATTTCAACCAAAATCAATAGGCTCCGTTCTTGGGCCGACATAGGTCTGTGTACCAAATTTCATTGAAATATCTTCGTATTTGCGACCTGCAGCGTGTAAAAAAGAAAATTTTGAGGGGTACCCTTATATGGGCACTAGGTCTAAACATGGACCGATTTCAACCAAAATCAATATGCGTCGTCCTTGGGCCGACGTAAGTTGGTTAAAATATCTTAATATTTGCGACCTAGAGTTCGCACAAGAATGCATGGACATACAGACAGACGGACATCGTTAAATCAAAATAAAATAAATTCTGAGCCGATCGGTATACAATAAGGTGGGTCTAGGACCAATATTTTTTGGTGTTACAAACATTAGCACAAACTTATAATACCTTCTCCACGTAGTGGTGTAGGGTATAAAAACAAAAAATACGTTCATTGAACTCAAAGCCTGTTTTCTGCCGTTCAGTAGAAGAAAACATTTATTTACAAATAAAATTTGCAACTAAGCAATTTTACAGCATTTGCTAGTAAAAATAAACAAATTACATATATATTAAGTGTTAGAGAAACCCGATGCACTTTATCAACCTATATGATTAAAAAATAAAGCCTTTTACTATTAAAAATAAAAACTTTACAGATATACATATGTAGATGAATTTGGAAAAAATATAACTATTAATTTTTCAAACTTATGCCTCCCAGTAAAATGTAGATGCTTGACTATGACGTATTTCATATATGTGTTTTTACAATACAATGTTTTCTTCTACTGAACGCCAGAAAACAGGCTTTAAATTCAGCGAACGTAATTTTTGTCTTTCAATTAAGTGAACGTATTTTTTTCAATTCAGTGAACGTATTTGGTTTCTTTTTTAATTCACTGAACATAATTTAATTTTCTTTAATTCAATGAACGTTTTTTTTTTATTCACTGAATGAAATTGAACGAATTCTGTGGTGAATTAATTCAGTAGGAAATAGGTCTAAATATAGACCGATTTCAACCAAAATCAACAGGCTTCGTTCCTGGGCAGACGTATGTCGGTGTACCAAATTTCATCAAAATATCTTAATATTTGCGATCTGTAGAGTGCGCACAAGAATGCATGGACAGACAGACAGACGGATGGACGGACATAAATTTTTCAGCCAACCAGCGTTATTTAACACAAAAAATGGGTCATTTTGACACCATGCTCTCAAACGGGTTAATATTGATTTTTTTTCCCTGAAAATGCTTAATTAAACACAAAAAGAATTTAAAAAATTCTAATTAAATTTTTAAACACCTTTCTCATACCAAATTTGTAAATACAAAAAAAAACCTTTTAAAAAGGCCCCAACAAAGAAACTTGTAAATCCAAAAAAAAAAATCTTTTTTTCTTGTATCTTTGAATTTTTACTGCTAATTTAAAAGTGGGATGTGTGCAATTTTCAGAAGAATTATTCTCTACGCTGTATTTAATAAACCCCGTTGCATTGACCACTTTTTTTATATTTTGTTGAACAAAATTTAAAGAAAAACTCAAAACTAGAGTTTTGCAAATTAATAAAAAAAATCCCATCTTTGGCCATACCTGGGACTAGGTTATCATAATTCGAAGGAGACGAAAATTTATATCTAAATATTTGTGGATCTTGGAAATGAAACTTGAGTATAACATTATAAGTTTTTGACAAAAATATTTTATTTTTTACGATTTTCATTATCTCATTTTAACCTTACAATGGTCTGGGGAATTTACAATTTCTTAAGTATTTTAAAACTGATTTTGAATTTTTATACATTGTCAGAAAGGTAATCATGTTTAGATTGCGAATCTATTTGCATTTTCAAAAAATACAGTTATTTAAGAGTCAGTATTTAAAAAAAAACAAAAAAGTGATTTTTCGCCTTGTAAACCGTATATCAAATTTCAGGGACGATGCGGCACG
Organism: Leucophora obtusa; assembly: GCA_949987735.1. Classification (NCBI taxonomy): domain Eukaryota; kingdom Metazoa; phylum Arthropoda; class Insecta; order Diptera; family Anthomyiidae; genus Leucophora; species Leucophora obtusa. The sequence continues at coordinate 202,776,072 of OX465295.1, read as the reverse complement.
TGTTCCCGTTATAGGGTCACCTTAATTTTTTGTCTGGTGTATTTTTGAACCCAAAGACACATTTCTCATGGGGGACGGGTCACATGTAGGGTATTCAGTCGATTAATCGTTATTCGTTAAGTACAAAAGCATTAATGGTTACTAACAGTAAAGCTTCTGCTGTTAAGGCTACTAATGCTGTTAAAGCTGCTGCTGCTGTTAATTATATTGCTATTAAAGCTTCTGCTGTTAAAGTTTCTGATGTAATTAAAGTGCCAGTTAACTCAAATGCCTCAGTTAATTTAAATGGATCTGTTAGTAACAGAATTGCTAATTTGGAGGTTTTTAATCTAAATAACGTAATTGATGCTCAAAGTTCATCAAATTGGAGTAATGTTACAAATAGGAAGAAAAAACCTAAAAAACATAATTTCATAACTGGTGATAGTGATAATTCTGAATTGGATGTGGTACAAAAAATGAAATGGATCCACTTGTCGTCATTTAAGCCAACAGTTTCAGAAGAAAACATTCTATCATATGTGGCAAAACATCTTAATATTGCTAAGTCCCGCATGACATGTTATAAACTTGTAAAAAAAAGATGCTTCGTTGTCTGATTTAAAATTTGTTAATTTTAAACTTGGAATTTCAGCTGAATTGTATGAAAATCTGTTTAAACCTGAGTTGTGGACTTCTGACATTAGAATACGTCCTTTTCAGTTTTTTCAGAAAAAGCCGTTAGATCAACATCAAGTGTAACATCAATCCACAATTGCTTAAAATTTTAATAAATTAGAGAATAATACTGTTTTAGATTTTAGTTATTCAAAAGATATGTTTAAACTTTACTTAAATAATTTGTATTAATTTTCTAATTTTATTTTTAGCGAGTAGTCTGTAAGGATCATTGTTATCCTTAGACTTTATAAAATAAAGAAATGAGAAATGAGAATAATTTTGCTCAAAAATTGTTCGAATAATTTAAAATTGTCAAATTTCGAATAACGAATAATTCGAATAATTTAATACGATTAATCGATTAATCGAAATTGACAAAAAATCACAAAAGTGTTTAAAATTTTTAAAAAATATATATTATTTTATTAAAGTAAGTATGCTAAAATCCCAAAACTTGTTTAAGAAATTGTGAAAAATATTTTGGTGTAGGCTTGTACGATCCCATATTGCATTCTGGCCTAAGAACATCATCAGGGAACAAGTTTTTAGAATTTCTATAAATATTTATTAGCCTAATGAGTGTTATTTTTGTCCGGTGTTAAATCAAATATGAAAAATTTATTAGCTTAAACTCAATGAGAATTTTTTCCTTAGGACCCTTAAGAAACAAAAACAAAATGTTTTAACAGTTTGCTTTGTCATCTTTCAAAATACTACTCTTTTGTTTTCACAGATCTAACAATGAAGTGGTATGTATTTAAGTATAATCAAATTTTCAATTATTTTTTTACAATTTTTAGATAATTACCCAGTGAGAATGGTCAACAAAGCTGATATAAATATATTGAAGTCAACATTGTTATATAAATATTTAAATAAAATTTTAAAAAAACTTGCCTTTTCATTTATTGTATTTACAAAAATTTTTTATTTAACAAAGAGAATTTTTCAAAAACCAATGACCTTAAATGGATGGAGGGACTTACACGTAGAGAGAAAATAAATTATCAACAGAATTTGTCCCTACATTTACATTTTTTATGTGTTCAATGCATACTAAAGGAACACAAATTAATACAAGACTTGTCCTACTCTCCTTTAGCTCATTAAACATATTATAGAGAGCTACGTTTACGTCTGGCTAATTCATGCTTAACATAATATGCTAAATTCATCAGAAAGGTCTGCGTGCGGTTCCTTCCGATTTAGAGAAAATTTGAATATGTTACTGAGGAGACAAAAAAAATTCATATTTTTACAAAATATGAGCTCAATTATTACAGTTTTTGTTTTTAGGAATTTTAGAAGAGTTACTGAAATTATTTTTGTCCTTTTTTTAAATAACATTATTGAAAATAAAAAAATGTATGTGTATTATTTTACGTAAAATTTTTTTTTTAATAATCGATTAATTTTAAAATTTTATTCGATTAATCGGTTAAGAAAAAAACACAAATAATTATTTGCACGTTTAGTCGATTAAAATAAAAAGCCGATTAATTGAATACCCTAGTCACAGGTCCCCATTTTTTCGTCCGTATAACGCACTGAGAGAATTATCCTTCATGATATTAATGATATAATTTCATATAATTTTTTTCGTAGAACCAATGAAGAATTTCATTATGTATATAATATTTAATTAAAATTATGAAATTTTTCATAACTTTTCTTTCATAAAATTTCATAATTTCATTAAAAAAATTCATTGAATTTCACAAATTAGATCTGCATAAATTTAATGAAAATGTTCTTTATGTATATGAAAATGTTCAATAGTATTTACTTTTTTTTTATTTTTTTTTTATAATATATTGTCATTTCCTTAGTGAATAATCTTTTATAATTTTTATTTTTTTTTTTATTAATTTTTTATTATTAATTTTGGACTATGAAATTTTTTTACAAATCATATTAATTTTTTCGAAATTTGTTTTATGACCCTTTTTAATTTAATGAATTCTTTCTTTAGATAGATTTTGTACATCCGTAAAATATGCTACGATTTTATTACGCCTTTTGCATTTGCTAAGTACTTTTTATTTATCCACTCCAGCTTACCAACGACAACAACCAACTATAATAAATAATAGTAAATGAAATTGTTTCATAGATTTTATGGAGCTCTTCATTGGCTGAATGATTTATTCATTGGACGAGTGGCTTATTAATTTTATGAAGAGTTTCATTAATTTTATGAACTTTTCATAAACATTGACTTTAATGAAACCTGTATCATAGATTCTATGAAAGTGCGATAATAACGATATAATCCCAGCAAAATATTGGTAATGACACCTCATTACTATCTCCAAAAATGATATACCATTACCTTTTGCATTATTTTATAATATAAAATAATGACTTCCTAATAACGGCCTATTGTATTCATTGTTTCTAAAAATAAAGTAATGACTTACTCGTATTAGTTTAAATACGTACTTTTTACACAGTTAAATTTTTTTATTATATGTAAATATGTTTTATGTTTAAAATTTTATGACGAGTCCTAAAATGACACACTAGAGAAAACTTAAATTTTTCTGATTGTATTTCCTTAGGCTAATAGTATTTGCCTAATTCCTTATTTTCAAGAATCAAGTAAGCAATCGGATAACCACTTATAATTAAACTTTTTGTAAGCATGTGTGTAACCAGTTATTGTTCAAAATCTCATAACTACTTATTTCTCATTTTTTCGTAAGCGAGCGGGTAAGCGTGACTACTTATAAAAATGACCACGCCAAACAAAAATAATGAGATTAGACGCCAAAAAATAAGTTGTACGGATCTATGAATTTCTATCATATAACCACTTATTTGGTAATGAAAGATTTTGCTGGGATGTTCACTAGAGGTGTCCAATAAAATGAAAATGCGATTTTAAAGAGTGTCGGGGTCCAATTTGTTTCCTTTCTATATAAAACTAATAAATCCAAGTGTAGAAACGGTAATGACATATCATTATTTTTTGGACTACCAGTAATGATACCCACTTACCATCTGCATTATTTTAAAACATATAATAATGAGTTACTGATAATGACTTATTTTTATCATTATTTCAAATAGAAAATAATTTTCTAGATTTTTTTGAAAATTTTTTGAAATCTATTTTTAGACTCAATATTTTTTAAACACTGGTAAGGATATATGTAACCACATATTTTTTTTTTTTTTGTATGTTGGCGAGTAAGCTTACTTGTATGCAGCAGGTCAATTATGTTTTTATCTATTAAATATAACATGTCGATATAGCTCAGATGGTAGAGATATTGACTGGCAATCTGTAGATCCAGGTTGGATTCCCGAACCAGCAAATTTTCTTTAAAAAAAAAATACAATAAAAAAATATTTTTTTAATATAATTTATTTTTTTGAAAATCTATTTTTAGACTCATTATTTTTGTCAGTACTGGTAAGCACATAGGTACCAATATATATTTTGATTTTTCGTATGCTGGTGTGTAACCATAACTCATTATTTTTTGCGACATCGCCATATAAAGGTAATAAGAAATGTAATAACAAAAGTAACTAGTTACCATTACCAAGTATGTAGTTACATAACTACATATCTGGTAATGATTTTCTACACTGGGATATGAAGTTTAGGGACAATCGAATAAAGAAAAGTCGAGGCGGAAATCGATTGAAAATTTCAAGATTGTTTATATGGGAAAAATATGACTTTTTTCAGTTGTTAGGAAAATTGCGTTCCATAGTTTAATTTTTTCAACCACTTGTGATATGAATCGATTTAAGTATACAATTATCTTTTTAAAAAGCTACACAACTTCAAAATCGGTTAAGAACTCGCCAAGAAATAGCAAATGCCCCAGACCAATTTTGTCCCAAAAAACACTAGATCATGAAATTTGATGGCACTTTTTTAAACTTTCAGAAATTGATTAAACACGCAGAAAAAAGAGATTGGTGGATATATTTACAGGCAGTTATATATATGTTTATAAACTACTATACTTATGTTTGAGGTGTGTTTCCAATTATTTTATTTTTATCGTTATAATACGTATGTCTCCAGCCAAAAAATGTAATGTTTGAATGTTAGTCATATTTTCCCACTTAAACAAAAATATATTTGCATTTTTATTTTATCATTATTATGTTTGTGGAGTGCAAATATAATAATGATAAATATATATATGTTCGCCCGCAAACATTTATATATTTGCGAGTAGATGTATTTCATATGATTCAAACATACATATGTTTACAGGCAAAAATATTATATTTGCTGGCAAACATATTATATTAAAAACACGGCAAATATATTTTGACAGTTCTTCCAAACATATATATATCACCAGCAAATATGTTTCCTGCAGGGCGATTTTTTTCAGCGTGAAGCAATAATTCTTTTATGCTCTCTTTACTTGTAAATACTCACATATGAAATATTGGTAGCATACAGCAGAGAAGCCTTAAACTGATATCGGTGACTTGTAGCTCTTTGTGATTAATAACTCTGCTGAACGATGTTTTCTTTGTTTTGTTTTAAAATACTTTGATTCCTTTGATTTCTATAAAGTTTTGTTTCTGAAATATATTTGTATGTTTTTATTTGTCATTCTTTACAAAAAAAAAATATTTTTAAAATCAAAAACAACAAATGTATCACTTGTTCAAAAGTAGCAAACATTTTTTGGGCTACCAAAATATGACAGCGCTACCTGAGCACTCAGTCGAAAGAAAAAAAAAATTTTTTATTAATTTTTGTTTTAGATTTTACAGTTTGTTTATTTATTAGTACACTTTTTTGCTAATTTTAGCAGATTGATTTTAAATTACAATTTACAAAAATTTACAGAAATTTGCTGCAACTAATTATTTATACTAATTTCATTGTACTAAAATTATGTAAGTTTTTTAATTGATTTTAGCAAATCGATTTTGCTAAAATGTAGTAGCGGCTACTAATTTTTTCTACTAATTTTATTGTACTACAGATCAGCAGCCATTACAGACTTTTTTGGTTGAGTGTAGTGTTTTTTGACACAAAATTGGTCTAGGGCATTTGCTATTTCTTATCGTGTTCTTAACCGATTTTGAAGTTATGTAGCTTTTCATATTTTTCCCATATAAAAACTCTTGAAATTTTCAATCGATTTCCGCCTTGACTTTTCTTTATTCGATTGCCTCCAAACTTCTTCTTTATGAGTTTTGTATAGAAAGAAAACATCCAGTTTTGTGCATCAAGTGGTTTTTTTTTATTAAAAAACGGGTATGTTGCGAAATAACTACACTACACACTACACAAAAGCATTGCAGGAGAAGGTACTTCAAAAACGCAAAATTTGTTAAAAAGTATTCTTTGTTGTTTTTAAAAAATATAATGTTGCGAACGCAAAAGAAAGATTAATAACCGAAGGTCACAGTTATACTGCTTTTATTGACGAAAAACTGTAATGTTCAATTTATTTTCAATTTTAGATACAATTTATTCAAAAAATGTATAGATGAATTTCATAATTCACTTGCGTTCATCAAATCACCGACACTTCAGTCAACGCGGGGATTGAAAAATGATATTTTGTAAGTCACTAAAGGCTGAGTTACCCAACCGTAAACGTATCTGTAACGAATCAGCTGTTCCGATATCACAAGAAGAAATGTATACGAATGGTTACTAACACGTAAATGTAAACGAACTTGCCGGATCATTCTGTTGAAATCAGAATTTTCTATCCGGCATCGAAACAGCTGAATGATTTTAGTCGGAAAAAATATGAAATGAATAAAGAAAATTGATTCAAACAACAAATAAGGAATAAAAATTAACAAATAAATGGAAAAATTTAGAATAAAATATAAAACCACATGAAATACATGCTAAATATTAATGTCATTTACGATAATCTATAAGTGTACTTTTTAGCTAAATTAGAATAAGAAATCTAATCAAAAAGGAAAAGCAAAGCAAAAATTTACTTGGAAACACTAAAAAATTAAAGTTTTTGTCCATTTCCCTTTTTGAGCCGAAAGCTACAAAACTAATTTAGTTTTTCCATACAATTTTCATGCAAACACAAAATTATATTATACCTGCCCAGCCAGAACTTGCCGACGCTTCAAAAAATGTAGTACTGGCAGAGCACGGATTTTTTGGAAAACCAGTATTTTGCCAGTCTACCCAAAAAGTGCTTTGCCGGTACTGTTTTTACATAATTTGTATAAAATTTTTTAATTTTACAAGTTTAAATACAAATTTTTTTATAGATTCCATTTTTTACATAATTTATCCTTGTTTTTGGAAAGTACTGATAGCATTCATAAAGCGCAATAGGGGAATTGGGTAACAAATTCAAAAATGTGTAAAATACGATTGAAAGTATAAAAAATTTGACAAAGCATGTTCATTAAAATTATGGTGTAAACTTATGAAATTACTATTTGCGTAAAAAAGTACGAGTAAATGAATACCACTAATATATTTGATTTTTTTTTTGTGTAACACTTTTGTTTAGGTATTTGTACAAATTTCCACGATAGGTTTAACGAAAGCACTATTTTTTATTTTATTTTGGAGAAAAAAGTTATTACTAAATTCACAACTGTTTATTTTTAAATATCGTTAGCTGAAATGCAAAACCACGTAACTAACATTTTTACTATTTTACAGGAGAAACAAAAAATGTTATATATTGAAAAATAAATGGAGTTTTTGTAATCAAATATCGCAGATTTTCTAAATATAGACTGATTAATTCATTTCTGGAATAAAAGTAATAATTTATTAATGTTTCAAAGAGTTAAGTTAGTTATGCGCTTTTGAACTTGTATTTTCTTAAACAAAAACACGTAACTACAATGAATTTGTTTTAAGTTTCAAGGAAAATTTTGTTTTGCATTCATAAAATGTAGAATAAAAGAAGTTGTTCTCTTGTTATATAATATATCGCTTTATATATTTATTATTTTTTTTTAAATATGAAAATAAAAAATGATTTACAAAAGCAAAAGATAATTAACAACAATAACTACAATACAAATAAAGGAAAAAATTAAACCTTTACTTCTCAAATGGAATTTCATTGTAATAATAATGACAATCGGGTGGAAGAAATGGTTTAAGGTCCTGAAGATGTTACCATTTTTTGCTTGAAATTTTTATTCTTTGTAAATGCAACTTCAAAGTTTCAAACGCTATTAATTTGTTTCCAATTCTTTGTGGAAATTCCTTAAACTCATCTGTTGCACTTAATTTAAAATAAATTACTCCAGAGGGATCATACCCTAATACACGAATGATATTGACTGTGGGATCTCAAAAAAAAAAATTTATTATAATTAACAAAGTAAAAATTTCAAACTATAATCACTATAATTATGAGAAAATAGGACTACTAGGGGAGGGGAGCGTAGTAGCACTATCCGCTAGTGAAATATAAAAATTCAAATCCTACTATGAATAAATAAAATTCAATAGAAATAAATATGTGTTAGTTACAATTTTCAAGCAACAAGTATGTAGTTACGTGCTTTCGATTTTCGCTAATAATATGTCTAATTTTTATTATATGACAGTAAAAATTGGAGAAGACGTGGACCTCGTTGATATGCATCATAATCGATCAAAAAACCGATTTTGAATTTTTTGTTAGTTACGTGGTTTTGCATTTCAGCTAACGATATACTTTATTTGAGATTAAGATTCCTTTCAATTACTTTGTTTAAAAGAGTTATTGCAATTGTTTCATTATGATGTTAAGTGAGAATACAATTTAACATTGTGCAATCCTTCTTCTTTTGATGGTTAGAGGGTAATCAAAACAAATGATATTTTCATTAAAAATATTACCTTTAAGAAAAATATCATGGCATTTGTATTTAGAAAATTTTTGACTAAATATTTCTTTTACTACCATAATGTTACCTTTGTTTTCTAAGCAAACATTATCAGGATGGGTGGATGTAATTTAAAAATCCATAAATATTCACAAAATTAAAAATTATTCTCGATTTAAATGTTTCCTGAGGTTTTCCCAAAGAGCATTTTGTATTCCTAAAAACGTGCAATTTTCTCTGTATTTGCGAAATTGGATTGGTGGCAGATTTTGGATGCTTTTGGATTCTGACCTTCCAGCGCTATATGATATATTTGAAAACTAGTGCAAAAGTATTGAAATTTTCGAATTTAGAAGTACTGGCAATATACAATTTTTTTTTTTTTTTTAATTAAGGTACTGGAAAAACCTTTAATTTTTCGTATTTATAGTATCAGCAAAATACTGAATTTTCCATTTTTAGGGTACAGTATTTTTTTATATTAACGACGGTTTGCCAATGTCGAAAAATAGAGTCGTATAACCGTTTAATGGTGTTATCATTTAGGCGTTGAAAGACTACTGTAAAACTTGAAATTCAGTCGTTTTGCCAACGTATGTACTGTCGTGAACAACGTTCTGCCAACGTTCCGCCGACTGAATTTTTCTGACTGGGTAGTTTTTGCCAAAAACCAAGTAAAAGTACCTGAAATGTACATTTTCGACACACCGGTGGCTTTTATAATTAATTTGTGTACACAAAATTTGAAAACTTTGTTAAAAACTGTCAAAAAATAGGATACCAATCCCAAATTCTAAAGAAGCGATTTCTGAAAAATGGTCCATTCAAAAAATTTTTCTTTCTAGATTAACAATAAGTGTGCAATATAATGTTTCTGATATATTCCAGTAAGAAATTGCCAGTGGTACTAAAAATCAAGCACTGGCACACAGTGGTTCCAAGCCAAAAAAAAATGTTAATAATTATGGATCTGCTAAACTACTGATCCAATCGAAAAGAAATGTTCACAAGAACTGAAGAGAAAGATCTAGGCTTTTAGAAAAATTGTAATGCAGCCACCCTGTTTTATCACAGGGTGTCAAAGTTGACCAACTCGGGTGTACAAAAGCTTTATTGTCGTGCAACTTTTACAAATGCGAACCGATTTTAGTGATTTTAGACTTTTTGCTTAAAAAAATATTTAACTTTTTAACTTTCAAAATTTTCATTTTTTACCTTGACTTTTTTTGGGTTTTTCCCAATAAGTTTTTCATTATCAGAACAACATGTTTGAAATTTTGTTGTATCATCTAAATTTCCAATTGAAAACTATTTTCACTATTTTACTTCATTCACTTTTATATCCAAGCTTTTGAAAGCTTTTTAACATTTTTGTACATTTTCAAAAACAATAAGCTTCAGAAATGCTTAATAGTCCAATTCAGAAAATTTTTGAGCATGCACCCTACGCCCAGCATTGGTCGAAAATGATGAGTTTTTAAACAAAATTTAATGTTTTTGAATGTAACAAAAAACAGTCACGCCACTTAGATCAATTTTTTTAATTTTGAAACATAAGCAAACATGTTCCAAAGGATTTGCCCCTAAATTTCCCGCCGCCTGCTCAAGAACATCGATAGGGGAGTAAAATTTTGTGGAAAAAGTCATATTTTCAAAAGCATTTTTTTTATTTGCAAAAAAATATATGAAAATTACTTACGGTGGGTCTCATACTGCAGGTTTAATTAAGGTTAATAGTTAACCCAAAAATTTGTTGTTGTTTTGTGTACATTTTTTTTTGACATTTTATTTTGTTTTTAGTTAAGTTAAAGTTAAACCTACAGTATGAGAACCACCGTTTTTTTTTTAATTTTTATACCCAGGTCAATTTTTAAAAATTTTAAAATTTCACTTTTGACCTTAACGTTGTCGAAGTTTCACAAAATTTTCAGAAAACAAATGGTCTGGGCGAATTACAATTACTTCAATATTTTTCAACCGATTTTGGATTTTTGTGCCTTTCAGGAAAAATAATTCAGTCTAGATTAAGATTCTATTAACATTTTCAAGTAATACAGTTACTTCAGAGCCAGTATTTTCAAAATAAGCCAAAAAAGCCCCTTGGAAAACCCCTTGTAAATCGCATTCAAAACTTTGAAGGGCCAGGGTTAGCTTAAAAATTCTTCGATTGAGCTAAAATTTTTTCTGGAATAGTTTTTCGAGTAGCCTCAAAAAATAAGCGTCGGGGAGCGGGATTCGGAACAACGTTACAAATAAGGGCCAGTCTACTAAGCATGAAAAAAATTACCGAATATTAAATTTTGACCTGAGATTTTGATTTGAGTGCATTACTTTGACTCGATGGAATAAATTATATAAACATTTTATATACCGTTGAATAGATAAATAACCCAGTGTAGAAAATCATTACCAGATATGTGGTTAGGTAACTACATACTTGGTAATGGTAACTAATTACTTTTGTTATTACATTTCTTATTACCTTTATATGGCGATGTCGCGAAAAATAATGAGTTGGTTACACACCAGCATACGAAAAATCAAAAAATATATCGTTACCTATGTTCTTACAAGTACTGACAAAAATAATGAGTTTAAAAAAGGATTTTCAAAAAAAAAATTATATAAAAAAAAATGTTTTTTATTGTATTTTTTTTTTAAATAAAATTTGCTGGTGCGGGAATCGAACCTGGGTCTACAGATTGCACGTCAATAGCTCTACCATCTGAGCTATATCGACATGTAATATTTAATAGATAAAAACATAATTGATCGCTGCACATAAGTAAGCTTACCCGCCAACATACAAAAAAGCAAAAAAAATATGTTGTTACATATATCCCTACCAGTGTTTAAAAAATAGATTTCAAAAACTTAAAAAAAAAATTATTTTCTATTTAAAATAATGATAAAAATAAGTCATTATCAGTAACTCATTATTATACATTTTAAAATAATGCAGAAGGTAAGTGGGTGTCATTACTGGTAGTCCAAAAAATAATGATATGTCATTACCGTTTCTACACTGGAAAGTCTTATCTCTATATATAAAAGAATAACGTGACTGACTGACTGAATGACTGACTGACTGACTCAACATCGCCCAGCCCAAACCGCTGAAGCTAGGCAGTTGAAATTTGGTATGTAGGTTCCTCTTTCGGAGTAGACGTCCGCTAAGACGGGATTTTTGGAAATTCCTACCGGAACGGGCAAAAAGGGGAAAAGTGTCCCCCTTGGCGGCCTGCCAAAACCCCTTTGGCTAGAAAGCTGAAATTTAAGATATGTGTTCCTTGGAGTATGGGCTAACTTTTCTGGAAAGTACTTTCTGGAATTTTGGACAGGGACGTTGTAAAAATGGGGGTTAAAAAGGGGAAAAAGGCCCCCCTTGACGGCCTGCCCAAACCGCTGGAGGTAGGAAGTTGAAATTTGGTATAAAGGTTCCTCCACTATCGTAGACATCCACCAAGACGGGAGTTTTGGAAATTTTTACAGGGACGGGCAAAAAAGGGAAAAAGTCTCCCCCTTGACGGCCTGCTCAAACTGCTGGAGCTATGAAGTTGAAATTTGGTATGTAGGTTCCTCGACCGGTGTAGACGTCCGTTGAGACGGCATTTTTGGAAATTCTTATCCGGAGGGGCAAAAAGGGGACAAAAAAAGTACCTTTTTCCAAAAAAGTACCTTTTCCCAAAAAAAGTACCTTTTCCCAAAAAAAGTACCTTTTTCCCAAAAAAGTACCTTTTTCCAAAAAAAGTACCTTTTTCCAAAAAAAGTACATTTTTCCAAAAAAAGTACCTTTTCCAAAGAAAGTACCTTTTTCCAAAAAAAAGTACCTTTTTCCAAAAAAAGTACCTTTTTCCAAAAAAAGTACCTTTTCCAAAAAAAGTACCTTTTTCCAAAAAAAGTACCTTTTTCCAAAAAAAGTACCTTTTTCCAAAAAAAATTCCTTTTTCCAAAAAAAGTACCTTTTTCCAAAAAAAGTACCTTTTTCCAAAAAAGTACCTTTTTCCAAAAAAAGTACCCTTTTCCAAAAAAAAGTACCTTTTTCCAAAAAAAAGTACCTTTTTCCAAAAAAAGTACCTTTTTCCAATAAAAAGTACCTTTTGCCAAAAAAAGTACCTTTTTCCAAAAAAAGTACCTTTTTCCAAAAAAAGTACCTTTTTTCAAAAAAAGTACCTTTTTCCAAAAAAAGTACCTTTTCCCGAAAAAAGTACCTTTTCCCAAAAAACATACATTTTTCCAAAAAAATACGTTTTTCAAAAAAAGTACCTTTTGCAAAAAAAAGTACCTTTTCCCAAAAAAAGTACCTTTTTCTAAAAAAATGTACCTTTTCCCAAAAAACATACATTTTTTCACAAAAATACCTTTTTCAAAAAAAGTACCTTTTCCAAAAAAAAGTACATTTTCCCAAAAAAAAGTACCTTTTTCTAAAAAAATTTTCCTTTTCCAAAAGAAGTACCTTTTCCAAAAAAAGTACCTTCTTCCAAAAAACATACATTTTTCCAACAAAAAACACCTTTTTTAAAAAAAATACCTTTTCCAAAAAAAGTACAAATAAAGTACTTTGTAAAAACAAAGTATCTTTTTCCAAAAAATTTCGTTTTTCCAAAAAGTACCATTTAAAATAATATATAATTTCAAAAAAACTACTCTTTTTCCTCCCCCCACGGATATCTCCACTAAAACAAGGTTTCTTGATATTCGGCATAGACGTGCGCTAAGACGGGATTTTTAGAAATTTCTACCGGAACGGGCAAAAAGGGGAAAAGTCTCCCCATAAACAGTCTTACAAATTGGAAAAGTGCCTGCCCAAACCACTGGAGGTAAGAAGTTGAAATTTGGTATAAAGGTTCCTCCACTGTAGTAGACATCGACTAAGTTTGTATTTTTGGAATTCCCTACAGGATATCCCAAAAGGAAACTCGGTATGTGAGTTCCTCCTTCTGTGCTTAGACGGAATTTTTGAAATTCCTATCGGGAGGGGAAATAAGGTAAAAGTCTCCTCCTGACGGCTTGCCCAATCCCTTTTGGTCAACCTAAAATTTTAAATATGTATTCCTTGGAGTAGGACTAACTCACCGGCAACGTAATTTTTCTATTTTGGAACAGGAACATAGTAAAAATGGTGGTTGAAAGGGAAAAATGTCCCCACTAACGGCCTGCCCAAACCGCTTAGGCAATGCAGTTGAAATTTGGTATGAATGTTCCTCATTTGATGGAATTTTTGTAAATTCCTAAAGTGAGGGGCAAAAAGAAGAAAAGCCTCACCTTGGGGGCCGGTAAAAACCCCTTCGGCTAGAAACCTGAAGCTTAAAATGTGGGTCCCTGGAGTAAGGGCTAACTTATTAGAAAGATACTTTTTTGAATTTTGGACAGGGTCGTTATAAAATGGGGGCTCAAAAAGGGAAAGTTGACCCTTAACGACCTGTCCAAACTGCTGGAACTAGGAAGCTGAAATTCGGTACTTAGGTTTCTCTTCCAGCCTAATTCCAACCGGGAGGTACAAAAAAAGAAAAAGTGTCCCCCTTGACAGCCTGCTCAAACTGCTGTAACTAGGAAGCTAAAATTCCCTGTCGATGGATTTTCGGAAATTCCTACCCAGAGGGGCACAAATAGTAAAAGTTGGCTAGAAACCTGAAATGTAAAACATATGTTACTTGGAGTATGGGCTCACTTACCGGGAAAGTGCTTTTAATGGGATTAATGAAGCGAAAAGTGCCGCTTAAAGGCCTGCCCAAACCGCTGGAGGTAGGAAGTTGAAATTTGGTATTAAAGTTCCTCCTCTATTGTAGACATCCGCTAAGATGAGATTTTTGGAAATTTCTACAGGTAGGGTCAAAAACAGGAAAAGTCTCCCCCTTAACGGCCTGGCCAAACTGCTGGAACAAGGGATCTTAAATTCGGTATTTGGGTTCCTTCTCCAACGTTGACGTCCCCTAAGATGGTATTTTTGGAAATTCATACCGGGAGGGGTAAAAAGGGGTAAAACTTCCCCCTTGACGGCCTGGCCAAACTGCTGGATATAGAGAACTAAAATTATGTATGTAGTAGGTTCCTCCTCCAACGCAGACGTCCTCTAAGACAGAATTTTTAGAAATTCCAACCGGGAGGGGTAAAAACGGAATAATTCTCCCCCTTGATGGCCTAACCGAACCCTTCGGCTAGAAACCTGTAATATATAATATGTTTTCCTTGGAGTATGGGCTAACTTATCGACAAGGCATTTCTAAGACTTTGGACAGGAACGTGGTAAAAATGGTGGTTCAAAAGGGGAAAATTGCCCCCCCTTAACGTCTGCGTCTTTAGCTAGAAACCTAAAACTTAAAGAACAAGTGTATATGAAACACTAAAATTAAGAAACTAAATAGGAAACGAGTGGAATTGTAACACTACACAAGTGGAATGAAATGGATATAAACGTTGAACGAGTGGAATTGAAATTATAGACAATGCAAATGGATTGGAAGAGGGAATTACCTGTTCAAACACTATCCACGGAATATGAAACTTATGTAGCATTGAAACATACTCTCCAAAAAGTTAAACAAATTTTCTAAAAGAGAAAAAACCTTAGAAAAGGAATGGAACTTATATATTCCGATATTTAAACTTCATGTAACGAAGCACCGGTGGAAGAAACCGACGCAGTAAATTTTCCAACTGAATTTGTGAATTTACTTGAATTGCCACGTCTACCTTTACATAAACTGGAATTAAAAAAAAAACTTTAAGACAGGCTAACAACGTAGCGGGCTTTGCCCGCTATTTTTAATATTATAAAATGCGTTCCAACCCTGCTTTACGTTATTTATTTTCATTCAAAACACAAATGAACAAAACTACTTACGGGTCTATCTACCTAAGTTCGCACTTTACCAAATTATCTTGACATACACACGTATATTGCAAATTATTATGGATTCATTACTAACAATCCACTTTCATGAGAAAAAGTGATCAAATATTTATTTATTTTAAACCCATTGTTGTGCAGAATTATTTATTTGTGGTGGCTGGGTGAAGACTTTAAATAAAAATACTTTAAATAAAAAAACGAATTTAATAAAAATTGTGGTGGGCGAAGCCCCCCCCCCCCCTTAACCTTTAAGGCACGCTAACAACGTAGCGGGCTGGGCCCGCTAGTTTGTTAATATATAAAAAAACGAGTAAAAAGGTTAAAGTCGGGCATGCCGACTATACAATACCCTACACCACTCTGGTGTATTGTGTGGATCCGAAATTCGAATGGGTTAAAATGGGGCTTGTGTCAAAATTTTCTATAATGTGAGTCAGCGCACCAAATTTCATTAAAATATCTTAATATTTGCGACCTGCAGTTTGTAACCAAGCCAATTTTGGGGGGACCCTTATATGGGCACTAGTTCTAAACATGGACCGATGTTCACCAAAATCAATAAGCTTCGTCCTTGGGCCAACATAGGTCTATGTAACAAATTTCATCAAAATATCTAAATATTTGCGACCTGCAGCGTATAAACAGTATAATTTTGGTAGGACCCTTATATGGGCACTAGGTCTAAACATGGACCGATGTTCACCAAAATCAATAGGCTGCGTTATTGGGCCAATGTAGGTCTGTGTACCAAATTTCATCAAAATATCTTAATATTTACGACCTGCAGCGTATAAACAGTATAATTTTGGTAGGACCCTTATATGGGCACTAGGTCTAAACATGGACCGATGTTCACCAAAATCAATAGGCTGCGTTATTGGGCCAATATAGGTCTGTGTACCAAATTTCATCAAAATATCTTAATATTTACGACCTGCAGCGTATAAAGAGTATAATTTTGGTAGGACCCTTATATGGGCACTAGGTCTAAACATGGACCGATGTTCACCAAAACAATAGGCTCCGTTATTGGGCCAACATAGGTCTGTGTACCAAATTTCATCAAAATATCTTAATATTTGCGACCTGCAGCGTATAAACAATATAATTTTGGTGGGACCCTTATATGGGCACTAGGTCTAAACATGGACCGATGTTCGCCAAAATCAATAGGCTGCGTTATTGGGCCAATATAGGTCTGTGTACCAAATTTCATCAAAATATCTTAATATTTGCGACCTGCAGCGTATAAAGAGTATAATTTTGGTAGGACCCTTATATGGCCACTAGGTCTAAACATGGACCGATGTTCACCAAAATCAATAGGCTGCGTTATTGGGCCAATGTAGGTCTGTGTACCAAATTTCGTCAAACTATCTTATTATTTACGACCTGCAGCGTATAAACAATATAATTTTGGTAGGACCCTTATATGGGCACTAGGTCTAAACACGGACCGATGTTCACCAAAATCAAACTTGTTCGTCCTTGGGCCAACATAGGTCTGCATACCAAATTTCATCAAAATATCTTAATAGTTGCGACCTGTAGAGTGCGCACAAGATTGCATGGACAGACAGACGGACGGACGGACGGACAGACGGACATCGTTAAATCGAAATAAAAAAAAATTCTGAACCGATCGGTATACTATAAGGTGGGTCTACGACCAATATTTTTTGGTGTTACAAACATCAGCACAAACTTATAATACCCTGACCACATAGTGGTGTAGGGTATAAATATTAAAAACTACCCAGCATAATAGTTGTCATTACCATACCGATTACCAAGTAATGATAGGTCATTACCTTTTGCATTACTTTAAAATACAAAATAATGACTTACCGATAATAAGATATAGAAGTACTTACATATTCGTGCAAAGTAATCACTTACTGGTAATTGATTAAATAAGTACTGATTAGTTTTTTTTTATATTAATATTTTTTATTTATGAATTTGTTTTGAACTAAATAGGAAATTTTCCAAGGTAAAAAGATTTTTTTCCAATATGACCAACTATTTTACAATATAGGGTAACGACTTATGTCCTAACTTCTGAGTAACCACTTATTCTATCTTTGTGAGTAACTACTTATTCTTTCACTATGGGTAACTCGTTATTCGCACTTTTGTTGTAAGCGAGAGGGTAATGATCACCCATGAATTTTTGGACATAGCGAACAAAAGTAATGTTGCGAGTAAATAGCCTGGTAAGAAACCTTTTGTGTGCTACTTACTCGCTTAATTACTCGGTAATGTCTGTTTTTGCTGGGTATTTCAAATATTAAACACCCCGGTAAAAAACCAAAAAAAAAAATACAATCCATTTTATTTCAAAATATTACATAGAAATTTAATTTTTATGTAAAAATAACTGTTAACAGTAACGAAACGATTTCTTTAGTGTATGACAATTGTTTACCATTTAATAAAAAATATCAAATTTTACAAAACTAATTGGGTTATTTTGTAAAACGCAACGCCTTGCGTTGCGTTGATTTGTGTGTAAATTGTTGTTACAAAAACAATTTGTATGGAAAACAACGCAACGCAAGGCGTTGCGTATTACAAAATAACCCCCTAAGTAATTTTCATATATTTTTTTACGAATAAAAAATGCTTGTGAAAATATGACCTTTTCCACAAAATTTGCTCCCCTATCGATGTTTTTGAGCAGGAGACGGGAAATTTAGGGGCAAATCCCCAGGAAAAAGAGTGAGGAAAAAGATGTAGTTAAAGCACTGCAACGCTCTAACCCTTATGTTATCATTTATTATAACTGATAGCTGACTTTTAGCAGTCTTGTTCAGTAAATTGTTTTTATCTTCATTTCTTTCATTTTTTATTAACAAAAATATACAAAGCGGCGAATACATTGAGGAACATTGAGTAGGGAACATAAAATATCAAAAAATTTTGTAAACACGAATTGCACGAATGTCAACACGAACATTAACATACACAAATCAACATTCGTAAAAAAATTTCCATTTTTCCACTAATGTTCCTTAACATATTGGAAAATATATAAAGTTGTTTTTTTTTATAAAAAATAATACACTCATAGAAAGAAATAAAGCTGTAAAAATAGGAGAAAAAGCTACTAAAAATTATGTGATTAAAAATGACCTTGCAAAAAAACTGCTGATATTAGTAGATTGTTTTTTGCTAAACACTAGTAAGATAAGAAAGAAAAATAAAACTGTTAAATTTACAGAATTTTGGTTACGTTTAAGTTAACTTTTAATACGAATTACCTTGATAAAATCCGGAAAATATTTGCAGCATATTAGTAGACAAAAAATTGTTTTTTCTGCAATGTAATTTTTAACTTACTTTTAGTAGTTCTAACTAAAATGTTTACAGGATTGTTCTTTTTCTGTTAGTGTAATAATAAATATATTTAGTAAAATTTTTATCAAAATTGTTTTTTTTATATTACAATTTTTTAAATACAAACAAAATTGTAATATTTTCCTTTGGTATTTTAACAAAAAAATATTTGAAGAATTGCATTTTTATTTCGAATTTTTATATTCCATTAAAAATTAATAGAAAATTAAAAATTTTTTTTTATATATATTTGTTCCTTTTACTCCTGCAAGGAGCATAGGGCCGCTATTTTTACGGTTTCAGTAATCAGGTATTGTTTATGATGAATGGCTGATTGGGTCAAAGCATCCGATCCTGGTGTTGGGGCTGCCAACATTTTCTCCAGGCCTGCAATGTTTGCGCAAGGATTCTATCCAAGCGCCAATAGGGTTATACCGCCCATGGTCGGTTGGGATATTGGTTTTGTTGGTAGGCGCAATTTGCTCGCAACGACGTTAAAAAAAATTTTAATCGTTTCAAAAATTAATTGAGTGTACAAAAATAAAAAAATAAAAATTTTACAGTGAAAACTAGAAAAAGTTATTAATTGTGTAAAAAAAGTTCCAAAAATGTTTTTTTCGACCTGGTATGATTCGAACCCGAAACCCTCTGATTTCTGTACCAGCACGTTCCTATGCAACCCCTATACAAAATATTAACTTCTTATCACCCATGAAAAAGAACTTCTGACTAGCATATATTTGTTGCAACAGTAGATGTTGTTTAAAACACATTCCTAAAGGAGTAATTCTTTGTAATGTAATGAAGGAAGTGATTCATTTAGAAATCATTCCATTTATTTTTGCTGGGTATATTGTGACAATATTCTCAAAAAGCATACACTCAGAGAATACATATATATATATATGTGACCTTCTCCTTTTTCTTTGGGAAAATCGATAAAAAAATTAGAAAAACATTAAAATTTTAAACTTTAAATGCGTTCTTCTCATAACATCATTTTCACACACTAGGTCGCTTTTCTCGGAGAAGGTCACATATGTATATATTCCCATCGTTCCTATAAAGAGCATAGGGCTTCTCAGAGAATGATATCGGTAAAACTAACTGCAACTGCATTTAAATTAACTAAAATTAATCTTTAATTAATTTTAAATGAATTTGCAGTGAACACTTTTTTAACCGCAATTACAGTTAATTTAGTAAGGTGTTGTTTTTTCAAACGCGTCGAATAGACCAAATACAATTAATATTAATATAATTCGCAGAAATCATATTCCACATGCCTGGAAAGAAAACATAATGTGAATCGAAATCTTTTAAAGACAGACAAAATTTATCATTACTTCTCAATTGTAGATGTTGTACAGACATACCACAATTACTGATCCAGCTGAAGCCACCACACATGTTTAAGTAAAAATTTCTAACAAAATAATGTATTGTTGGAACATTTTATTTTATATTTTAAAATTTCTTGAATTTTTCCAAATGTCAATCTCCATGTATTTTCATTACTTTTACAAGTTTGTAAATATACTAAATTTTTCCGTAAAATTTAAATTTATCAACAAAATAAAAAAATCCACGCACAACATGTTTAATAATAAATATAGAATGCCTATAAATACATTATGTGTGTAATATTGTATATGAAAGTGTGTACAAAATAATTTTACGCTTTTTGTGTTTATATTTACTCACTATGCGTAATATTACACAAAAATTTACTCATTTTATAGTAATGAATTTACAAGCATTTTTCAGAGTATAATAATTATTTTAAAATTATACATTTCCAAATAACATTAGAGGTTTTCATATAAACTCTACTCATAAACGGTGTAAACCTGGTATGTTTATTAGTTTAATGTCAAACTCCATATATAAAAAATATGGTTTGTATTTATATAAGATTTGCAAGGAATTTGCGAGTTTAAAAGCCCCTATTAAGTTTAAGTCAACTTAGGCCCGAGAACACAATTTTTATTCAGATTTTAACAGCCGCATTTCTTGTTGTTTACCATGTAATTTAACTATTGGATCACTCACAATATATTTTCCATAACCGATTGAGGTTTATTAAAAAGTAATAAGTGAAGTTTGTTTTCAATTGAAAAATCAATTAAAATATATTGAAACAAACTAGAAAAAATATGTATCGTCTGTAGGAGTTGTTATTATCAGTCAAATTCCGTTTTCGTTGAAAGTTTTAGCTATATTTTTTTAGCACTAAACCAATTTTGAAATGGTTTTTACTAATTTATCTTGCTAAAAAACTGTGCTTATAACCGCATTTATAGCTGATAGACAAGATGTAGATGTCGCAGCTTGTCTGGATGTAGTACAGACAACGGAAATGATAATAAAAAAAAAAAAACAACTCTACACTATATTTAAAGTCTCAGCAAATAAATTAAATAAAGTAAAATTTCTCTACAAATTTTTTATAGTTTTTTCAGTCTACTAATATTAAGGCAAAATTCTAGTGATTTTAGCAAGGATTTTTTTCATTTGCAATCGACTAAGTGTTAGCAAAACTTTTGCTGATATTACTATTTGTTTGAAAAAAATCAGCTCGCTGATTTTCAGCAAGCACCTTTTGCTGAAATTACCAACTTTTTTGCAAGCACTCTCCTGACTAAAAATTTGCTGATACAGCAACATTTTTTGCTGACTTTACTGACTTTTTTTCTTGGGTGTAGGAAATACAATGCTCTTTAAACAATTTAGCTTTCAAAAAATGGAGAAACTTATGTAAATTAATAAGAGGATTATTACCCAGCAAAATTGTCGAATGCCAAGAACTGGTTGTAGAACAATTTGTACTTGCATGTAACCTGTTCCAATTTATGTTCTATCATCGGTGATTTTTGTTTGAGTTTATCCCAAAAACAACTGGTTATTTTCCTCCAAACTAGAACAGGTTACTTTGGAACCGGTTCTAGAACCAGTTATAGAACTAGTTCTGCGACAGTGGAGCCTTCCATTTTGACTTCCAGGAATCAGTTCTAGAACCTGTTCCACGGAACCGGTGGTAAAAACACCGATTCCAAAACAGATTCAAAGGCAACCAGTTCAAAAAAATTTTGTTGGGTAGTTTTGATTTATGTGATCAAATTTCAATAAAAAATAGCAAATGAAAATCTTAATTTAACCCTCTAATGCTCTTTGGCAATGAAAACTTACTATCCCAAGTAAAAAAGTTTTGATGTAGTTTTATATTACTTAATATTGCATATTGCAAAATATATTTTCATATTACATATTGCAGAATATATATTCATACAAAATTATATCGCATTGTCGAACATTATATCTTAAGAATATCAACATCCAATTATATATCGATCTATATTCCACTATATATGCCACATGCAGTGTTGTCATATATTTTTATAGAAAAGCTGTAAGAAAATCTGGTTCTGTGATAGAAAACCTGTTTTTCCAAAACACTAAAAAACCAACGAAAACCTCGGCTTCGGTTACGGTTAAAACCGAAATGCAAACTCTAGTCTAAACATGGACTGATTCCAACGAAACTCAATAGGCTTTATCACTGTGCCCATGTGATCAGAACCAGATTTCATTGAAATATATACTTGTGACCTGTCGCTTACGAAATACACTCCAGTTAAATTCTGTTTGAAATTTACCCAACTTATAGTAGGAAACTATACTCCTACTATTGTATATATTGCGTAAATTTACTATATGTACTCATTGTGTTTAAGATGGTGCACAAACTATGTGTAATTTTACATGAAAGTGCGTAAAAATTAAATAAAATTTTGAAATTAGTGTGTTAACTGAAAGTTAAACTACACAAGAATATTTGTTTTTTTTTATAATAAAACAATAAAATTGATTTTTAGTACGTATGTTTATTAATACACTCAAAAAAAAGTCTGTAAAGTCAGCAAAAAATGTTGCTTTTTCAGCAAATTTTTAGTCAGGAGCGTGCTTGCAAAAAAGTTGGTAATTTCAGCAAAATGGGTTTGCTTAAAATCCGCGAGCTGATTTTTACCAAAAAATAGTTATCTCAGCAAAAGTATTGGTAACACTTGTTCGATTGCAAATGATAAAAATCTTTGCTAAAATCAATAAAAGTTTTATCTGAATATATTAGTAGACTGAAAAAAACTAAAAAATTTGTAGAGAAATAATACTTTAGTTAATTTATTTGCTAACATGCTTATTCACAAAAAATAACTTATTGCCTTAGTAGAGGCTAATTAAACGATTTTTGTTGTTGTTTTGCATGTTTGTTTGTTTTATTATTTTTATTTTTTTATAATTTCTGTTGCGGGTGCTACAATCATACAAGCCGCGACATCTACATACTGTCTATCCGGTTGTCTTCCACGCTAGAAATGCGTTTATCACCACAATTTTTGCAGAAAAAGAAAATATTAAAACATTAGTTCAAAATTAGTGTAGTGCTGAAAAAATATAACTAAAACTTTTGCTGAAAACGGAATTTCAGCAAAAAATTGCTGAAAACTCGTATACTTGATATATAAGACGTGTCATTCTCGCATAAACGTTTATGTCGAAATTAGTCTTTTTGAGATCTTAAGTAAGGTATTTTTATAAAATTGTTGTAATAAAAATTTTTTATAACTACTGTACGAGGGTTACTATTTATATTTCGGGAACTGGCAACACTAATGTCAATAGCTAAAATCTGGCAACACCATAATAATATTTGACATTTTTTAGCATAAGCGTATTCACAAAGTTTTGATGAACAAGTGCTATTTGTTTTCTTTACAGTGAGTTAAGAAAATCAATTTGACCAAAAAATGGAAATTTCCAGAGAAGGTTCTCGTTGGATTATTTTTCACAACTTCCTCCAAAATCGGTTTTGAGCCATAAAACATCGATGCAGTGCCTGAACTGATAATACAAGATCGTCATGTGACATATCGTGAGATAGAGGCATTCTTACACATTAGTTCCACTTCAATAAGTTCGATTTTGCATGAACACTTAGTTGTAAAAAAAATTTGCTCTCGTTGGATACCCCATAATTTATCAATGCCTCAAAAAAAGGCTCGCGACGATTGGTGTAAGGGAATGATTAAAAAGTCCGACCGTGGTGCTTCAAAGGACGTGTATAAAATCGTGACAGGTGACGAATCGTGGATATGTGCGTATGAGCCGGAAACAAAACAGCAATCGACCGTGTGGGTATTCCAAGACGAACGAAATCCAACAAAAGTTGTTCATGAAAGAAGCACAGCGAAGCAAATGGTCGTCTGTTTCTTCGGTCGAATGGGTCATGTGCCCACTATTCCGCTTAAGCAACGTATGACGGTCAATTCTGAGTGGTACACGATCATTTGTTTGCCGGAAGTCTTCGGAGAAATTCGTAAAACCAACCCCCAAAGACGAATGATTCTCCATCATGACAATGCGACCGCTCACACATCTCGTCAAACAGGTGAATTTTTGAGCAGTCAAAATATCGAACTGATGACTCATCCTCCGTACAGTCCTGATTTGGCACCCAATGACTTCTTCTTGTTCCAAAATATTAAAGTTAAACTGCGTGCTCAACAATTTACGAGCGCCGAAGAAGCAGTTGAAGTGTTCAAAAACCATGTTTCGGAGGTATCTCAAGAGGATTGGAGAAACTGCTATGACAAATGGTTTGAAAGAATGCAAAAGTCATCAAGGGGAATATTTTGAAAAACAATAAAGCCATTTTTTATTTAAAAATGTTTGTTATTATTTGCTATTCTCGAAATATAAATAGTACCCCTCGTACTAAAATCAATAGAGGTATAGACCATAGTATAATATTTTTTAGCTTAAGGAAATAAATTCATTTATTTCCTTAAGCTAATGCATGTGTGGAGATTTATGTATCCATCCCAGCAAAACCTTTCATTACCATCCCAGCAAAACCTTTCATTACCATGTAATGAGTTTTAGGTATTGAAATCTTAAGTGTTCACTAGTTACCTTTTAATTACTAAACTACTTATTTTAACATGGTGATGTCATTGGAGGAAAGTCATTACACTGATGTTACCTGCAAGTAGTTTATCAGCTGTTCTATAAATAGATGTTGAATATAGATTTAAAAAAATATAAAAATTTAAAAACCAATAGGAGCTGACACGTATTGATCAGCGTACCCCACGATTGTCAGGCAAACACTCTAACTATTAGACCACGACATCACTATGATTTTTAATGCTTTAACTTATGTACACATTTATTGTGGCAACTGTTATACATGTCTATTTTTCATAAAACTTGTTGTTATTAAATACTGCTTAATGAACATCAACATTTCTATAAATAGATGTTTAATATAAATTACAAAAAAAAAACAACAATGGAAGCTAACACGAGTTGAGCAGCGATCCTCATGTCTGTCAGGCAAAAACGATAACCACTAGGCTACGCCATAGTTATGGTTTTTAATGATTTAGAACATATATTATTGGTTTCAGCTATTGTGAAATAGTAATGTGTGGGGTATAATTATCGGTAACTCATTACATTCAGTTTAAAAGTAATTCAACGGGTAATGAGATATGAGATCTAAGTAATGCATGTAGTAATGACCAGTCATTACCAAGGTTTTGCTGGGATGTAATGAGTTTTAGGTATTGAAATCTTAAGTGTTCACTAGTTACCTTTTAATTACTAAACTACTTATTTTAACATGGTGATATCATTGGAGGAAAGTCATTACACTGATGTTACCTGTAAGTAGTTTATCAGCTGTTCTATAAATAGATGTTGAATATACATTTAAAAAAATATAAAAATTTAAAAACCAATAGGAGCTGACACGTATTGATCAGCGTACCCCACGATTGTCAGGCAAACACTCTAACTATTAGACCACGACATCACTATGATTTTTAATGCTTTAACTTATGTACACATTTATTGTGGCAACTGTTATACATGTCTATTTTTCATAAAACTTGTTGTTATTAAATACTGCTTAATGAACATCAACATTTCTATAAATAGATGTTTAATATAAATTACAAAAAAAAACAACAATGGAAGCTAACACGAGTTGAGCAGCGATCCTCATGTCTGTCAGGCAAAAACGATAACCACTAGGCTACGCCATAGTTATGGTTTTTAATGATTTAGAACATATATTATTGGTTTCAGCTATTGTGAAATAGTAATGTGTGGGGTATAATTATCGGTAACTCATTACATTCAGTTTAAAAGTAATTCAACGGGTAATGAGATATGAGATCTAAGTAATGCATGTAGTAATGACCAGTCATTACCAAGGTTTTGCTGGGATGTAATGAGTTTTAGGTATTGAAATCTTAAGTGTTCACTAGTTACCTTTTAATTACTAAACTACTTATTTTAACATGGTGATATCATTGGAGGAAAGTCATTACACTGATGTTACCTGTAAGTAGTTTATCAGCTGTTCTATAAATAGATGTTGAATATACATTTAAAAAAATATAAAAATTTAAAAACCAATAGGAGCTGACACGTATTGATCAGCGTACCCCACGATTGTCAGGCAAACACTCTAACTATTAGACCACGACATCACTATGATTTTTAATGCTTTAACTTATGTACACATTTATTGTGGCAACTGTTATACATGTCTATTTTTCATAAAACTTGTTGTTATTAAATACTGCTTAATGAACATCAACATTTCTATAAATAGATGTTTAATATAAATTACAAAAAAAAAACAACAATGGAAGCTAACACGAGTTGAGCAGCGATCCTCATGTCTGTCAGGCAAAAACGATAACCACTAGGCTACGCCATAGTTATGGTTTTTAATGATTTAGAACATATATTATTGGTTTCAGCTATTGTGAAATAGTAATGTGTGGGGTATAATTATCGGTAACTCATTACATTCAGTTTAAAAGTAATTCAACGGGTAATGAGATCTAAGTAATGCATGTAGTAATGACCAGTCATTACCAAAGTTTTGCTGGGATGTAATGAGTTTTAGGTATTGAAATCTTAAGTGTTCACTAGTTACCTTTTAATTACTAAACTACTTATTTTAACATGGTGATATCATTGGAGGAAAGTCATTACACTGATGTTACCTGTAAGTAGTTTATCAGCTGTTCTATAAATAGATGTTGAATATAGATTTAAAAAAATATAAAAATTTAAAAACCAATAGGAGCTGACACGTATTGATCAGCGTACCCCACGATTGTCAGACAAACACTCTAACTATTAGACCACGACATCACTATGATTTTTAATGCTTTAACTTATGTACACATTTATTGTGGCAACTGTTATACATGTCTATTTTTCATAAAACTTGTTGTTATTAAATACTGCTTAATGAACATCAACATTTCTATAAATAGATGTTTAATATAAATTACAAAAAAAAAAACAACAATGGAAGCTAACACGAGTTGAGCAGCGATCCTCATGTCTGTCAGGCAAAAACGATAACCACTAGGCTACGCCATAGTTATGGTTTTTAATGATTTAGAACATATATTATTGGTTTCAGCTATTGTGAAATAGTAATGTGTGGGGTATAATTATCGGTAACTCATTACATTCAGTTTAAAAGTAATTCAACGGGTAATGAGATATGAGATCTAAGTAATGCATCTAGTAATGACCAGTCATAACCAAGGTTTTGCTGGGATGTATGGAAAATCATGCAGGTTTATGAGCAAGCACGAGCATAAATTAAACCTATATGAATCCATATATGCCGATTTTTAGCCGGGTTATTTGATTTTCAATTCCGAAGGATTAAATATTACCTAATACGTATTTCGGAGAATCGAATAAATTCTTAATCCACCTAATTCAATCATTAAATTTATTTGATTCTATTGTCAATCAATTTGTTTATTCGAAACTATTCTTATGACATTCACAAGGTGGAATAGACCCGTAAATAAGTTTAAAATAATATTCGCTTTAAAACGAATTTGAATACGGTTTTCAGAGACTTCAAATTCTGAACCCTACACTCACAGAAATAAACTTGTAAAAATAGCAGAAAAAGCTACCATAAATTAGGTAAAAATGGCTTTACAAGGAAGCCATTAGTAGATTTTTTTGCTAAATACTAGTAAGATAAGAACTGCAAAAATAAAACTGTTAAATTTATAAAGTTTTAGTTATATTTAAGTTAACTTTTAGTTCATTAAAAATAACAAATTATACTGCAAAATCTGCAGAAAATATTAAAATTAGTGGACTAAAAATAGCAAGGATAAACTGTTATATCTACAAAATTTTTGTTATTTTTAATTTAAATTTAGTTGAATAAAAATAGCAGTCCATCCAGCTAAAATCAACGGAAATGGTTGCTAAAAATAGTAAACTGCTGATTTCAGAAGACTAGATTTTTCTTTGTATTAAAAAATTCGAAAAAAAGCTTTCAAGATTTTAAACTTTGTGATTTTTTAGTCTATTAATTATTATTTATTGCTGATTTTAGCAGGTTAAGTTGTTATTTTCTATCAACTAAAATTTATTCAAATATAACTAATTTGTATATGTATTTAACAGTTTATTCTTTGATGTTCTTATTTTACTAATATCTTATTTTACTAGCATTTTTATATGCAAAGTAATTTATAGTACTTAGTTCTAACTAAATTTTTTACGCTTTTCTATTGCTGTATGAGTTATATATAACAGAACTAACTCTTTTTTTTTATGAATGTTTATTTGTTAACTAAAATTAAATGAAAAAAAAAAATTTAGTACTATATAAGTCGAAAAAGTACTATTTTTTAAGCTGCTTGGTACTATTTTAAACATCCAATTTATCATCCCTGCTTTGCGGTACAAAAATTTAATTAACAAACTTATTCAGCAATTTATATTCTGTAAATAAACATAAGAGTTTTCCTTTTTGCATTTTGTTTTTTCTTCGCGATTTTTTTTTCCAACTTCCACCAAACTTTGTTGCACTTAAAAAACTGCAAAATAATCGCGGAGGGTGAAAAAAAGAATTTGCGGAACAAAAATTTAATTAAAAAACTTATTCGGAATTTAGCATAAAATCAATTATAAATTTAAAAAAACCGCACTTAAAAAATTGCAAAATAATGGCGGAACGCGGAAAAAGGCTTGCAGCGATTTACATTCTGCGAACAAATTTATTGAGGTAAGAATTTACTTTTTGCAAATTTTTTTCCCGAATTTTTTTGCGTTTTTTTTTCTGCAACTAACCACTAAACTTTGTTATATAAAATGGGTATAATAGTCCTTAGAATATAAATTCAAAATAAGAAAACTGCACTCAAAAAATTACAGAATAATGGCGGAATGCAAAAATAGAAGTTATGATACAAATAGAATTGGAAAACTTAATCAGCGATTTACATTCTGCAAACAAATATATTGATGATACGATATATGTTTTACAGTAGCGGGGCAGTTGGTGTGGAAAGCCATATATCCTCTTTTAGATTCCAAAACCCCAAACCCCGTTTCTCGATAACTTGTATCATATCAGAAATATCGTATTGCATACAAAAATTTAAAAAATTTAAAACTTCTTTACCTTTTTTCTTAACAACGGCAAATTTATTTTTAGCAGGGCGTTATTTTTGTCGTGGGTTAAATGCCTAAATTCATAAATTCCTTTCTAAAATACAGTGTATTTCTAAATATTATTCTAAAGTAAGATGACACTGGAAAACAAGTTCAGTGCAAACTTAAACACAAAAAAAATAATAAGATTAAATATTAATGTTGTTCTTTAAAAATGTTAATAATTATCGTAAATAGTTTAAATAAAACCATAAAAAATCAAATCAGTATAATAAAAGTCACAAGCAATAGAAGTTGCCCAGTCAGTTGCAGATCGACCGAAATCATTTCCACATCCATCAAACCACATAAATTAAAAAAAAAAGTCGTGAAAAAGGACAAAAAGTTACATTAATCTGCATAATGAATATTAAAATACAATTTTTTACCACTTTGGCATTAATGGCAGTTGTGGCAATTAACACTGTGAATGCAAAATTTCTATCTCAAAGACGTAAGTAATGAAAAAAAACAGGGATGTATTGAAATTTTTAGTTTAACTCTTTTTATACTTAACAGCTAAATTTATAACACCCTGTCGGTCGCAGGATCCTAATTTCAATGTATGTTTTGCTTCAAATTTTCAAGCTATGTTTCATGAATGGAAAAATGGTTAGTAATGTGAACAACTATTAAGGGTCAGTTTTATAATCAGTTCTCAGTTCTGACTATGAATCTGATGTTAAGAAAATTAAAGCAAGTGTTACTTAAATATTGTTTTAAAACATGTATTTCATTTAGGTGTTCCTGGCTTAAAATCTGTTGGCAAGTTAGATCCTTTATATGTTAAAAAATTTCTCATTGCTTTCGGTTCTAAAAATCCAGCTGCTCTAAATGCTGACCTTAATAACGTAATCATAAGAGGAGCGAGTAATATTGTTGTTCAAGAAGCTAGGTTTGTTAAAAACGAAATTAGATTTTAAAAGAAATTTCATAAAAAAATTTTTAAATTTCAGTTTCAATACCAAAAATTTGGTTATAAGAGCTAAAATTGTTGCACCTAAATTACGTTTCAACGCGGATTATAAACTTAATGGACGTATTTTAAACTTTGCATTGAATGGCAACGGAAAAGCTTTATTTGAAATTGGTAAGTCGGTATTTATAAAAAATGTGTTTAAATTTACAGGTTCTTGAATCTAAAGACTTCTTCACTCAAAAAAGTTTGAAGTTTTCACATAACAGTTGTTTGTGTAGTAAATAGTAGATATTTTTTTAACTGTAATTACCAGAGAAGACAGAAAAAAGCAAAATCCGAGGTGTTTAAAGCAAAAAAAAGCAAAAATAAAAAACTTGGGAAAACAACAGTTTAAAAAAAATTCAAAGTTAAGAAAAATCCAAAAAAGCTAAACGAAGCAAATATGAGTAAAACAAGCAATAAAAAGCATAAGCAAATAAAAGCATAAGCAAATAAAAGCATAAAAACAGCAATTTTGTCTTCTCTGGCAATTACATTCGTTTTTCTCTGGAAAAATACAAAACAACTATTATGACAGTTATCTAAGAAGCAACTACCAACAAGTACTGAATTTCGTAACAGTTGTTTAAAGCAGTTATTATTAATAGTATAATAAAGAACTAGCAAAACAGTGTTTTTGCAGTAAATAGTTATTTCTGTTAGTTGTTTAAGAAATTTCGTCGAGTTTTTGAAAATATTTTTTTTAGTGATATAATTTATATATTCTTAAAATTTTGTGGAACATAATAATATTTATGTAGAACATAATATTCAATTAGACAACCGAATATTGGCTTTCACGACGAAAAATATAATTTAATATAAAGATAGTTGTCGTAAACGCACGAATTCGATTGGCAACAAATTCGGTGGTCACAACTGAGACTGTTTTTTCGTTCTACGGGAGACCTGTTATTGTTCCTCTCGGAGCGTTGGAGTCTGTCCATCAACCGTTTTGGTGAGAGCAAAGTGGTTGCCCTGGATATTTCAAAGGCCTTTGATCGTGTATGGCACGGGCCGCTAATATCAAAGATTATTACTTTTGCTGTGGGTAATGACTTCGCTCGTATTATTTCGAAGTTTCTCAGAGATCGCACTATTCGTGTTGTTATAGATGGGGTCTCATCCGATGAGTTTCAGGCGTACCGCAGGGTTCTGTTCTTTCTCTTTCCTATTTCTTATCTTTCTCAATGATCTTCTTGGTCAAACTTTCAAGCCTATCTACTCTTTCGCAGATGACAGCAACATTTGCCATTCATTTTCCTTCGATCGTAAGCCAAGCCCTGAGGAGATTGGGGGCTAAAGGCAGATTATGAATGACACACTGGATCGTGACCTTTCTAAAATCTTAGAGTGGGGTCGTGCGAATAACGTCGACTTTAATGCAGGAGGAATCGGATACTCTTGATGTTCTGGGCATGAAAATTCAGTGTGATGTCCGTTGGAATAAACATGTTTTTCAGGTGTCGACAGAAGCATTCAAGTGTCTAGATTTTTTACGTCGATGCAAGAAGTACTTCACTCCATCCGAGTTACTCACTATTTATACCACCTATATCCGACCGAAGATGGAATACAACTCCCATATATGGGCAGGAGCTTCGAAGTCTATTTTGGAGCTTCTGGACCATGTGCAAAGGAGGGCGTCGGCGCTTATCAATGACAGTAGGGTATCCAGCTCTATTGACTCATTGGAGGATCGTCGGAATGTGGGTTGTGTGACCCTGTTCTACTCTCCACGAAGAAGTCTTCCCTGTTACTTACAATCAGAGCTTTGAAGAATTAATTCCTTAATTCAATTTTTCAATTCTGAATTAAAAATTCGATGAATTAATTCACAAAGCACCATATATTAAATGGAATTAATTCATATTTGTTTTCGTTCGATTTATTTTGTTACGAATTAATTCAATTGCTATAGTTCTTTTATTAAAGCAAATGAATTAATTCACTGGTGAACGCGTTCAATTTTATAAATCGAACGGAAAAAAGTGAATTAATTCCTTACTGAATTAATTCACCACTGAATTCGTTCAATTTTATTTTCGTTTAGTGTTTTAATTCACTATTTATAAAATTACGTTCAGTAAATTAAAAAGAAATAAAATTACCCGATGTAAAAATCGACATATGTGGATCCATAGAGGTTTAATGTATGTTTGTGCATTCTCATAAACATGCAGGCATTTCCATACATGGATGCATAAGCCTCCATACATGCATCCATATATGTCCATACTTGTTCATTAACGAAATTTGAGGTAATATCTGCATGTATGGTCATACATGTTAATGCGTCTTCATGTATGTTCATAAATATACATACATGTAGATATTTCCTCAATTTTCGTTAATGCACATGTGTGGACATATGTGCATGCATGTAAGGAGATTTATGTACCCTTGTATGGAAAAGCATTCGTGTTTATGATCATGCGCGAACATACATTAACCTGTATGAATCCAAATATGTAGATTTTTACCCGGGACGTTCAGTAAATTAAAATAAAACGAGTAAAAAGGTTAAAGTCGGACATGCTGACTATACAATACCCTACACCAGTCTGGTTAAAAGCCAACTAATGTTTGGATCCGAAATTCGAATGGGTTAAAATGGGGCTTATGTCAAAATTTTCTATAATGTGAGTCAGCGCACCAAATTTCATTAAAATATCTTAATATTTGCGACCTGCAGTTTGTAACCAAGCCAATTTTGGGGGGACCTTTATATGGGCACTAGTTCTAAACATGGACCGATGTTCACCAAAATCAATAGGCTTCGTCCTTGGGCCAACATAGGTCTATGTACCAAATTTCATCAAAATATCTTAATATTTGCGACCTGCAGCGTATAAACAATATAATTTTGGTGGGACCCTTATATGGGCACTAGGTCTAAACATGGACCGATGTTCACCAAAATCAATAGGCTGCGTTATTGGGCCAATATAGGTCTGTGTACCAATTTTCATTAAAATATCTTAATATTTGCGACCTGCAGCGTATAAAGAGTGTAATTTTGGTAGGACCCTTATATGGGCACTAGGTCTAAACATGGACCGAAGTTCACCAAAATCAATAGGCTGCGTTATTGGGCCAATATAGGTCTGTGTACAAAATTTCATCAAAATATCTTAATATTTGCGACCTGCAGCGTATAAACAATATAATTTTGGTGGGACCCTTATATGGGCACTAGGTCTAAACATGGACCGATGTTCACCAAAATCAATAGGCTGCGTTACTGGGCCAATATAGGTCTGTGTACCAAATTTCATCAAAATATCTTAATATTTGCGACCTGCAGCGTATAAAGAGTATAATTTTGGTAGGACCCTTATATGGGCACTAGGTCTAAACATGGACCGATGTTCACCAAAATCAATAGGCTGCGTTATTGGGCCAATATAGGTTTGTGTACCAAATTTAATCAAAATATCTTAATATTTGCGACCTGCAGCGTTTAAAGAGTATAATTTTGGTAGGACCCTTATATGGGCACTAGGTCTAAACATGGACCGATGTTCACCAAAATCAATAGGCTGCGTTATTGGCCAAATATAGGTTTGTGTACCAAATTTCATCAAAATATCTTAATATTTACGACCTGCAGCGTATAAAGAGTATAATTTTGGTAGGACCCTTATATGGGCACTAGGTCTAAACATGGACCGATGTTCACCAAAATCAATAGGCTGCGTTATTGGGCTAACATAGGTCTGTGTACCAAATTTTGTCAAAATATCTTAATATTTACGACCTGCAGCGTATAAACAATATAATTTTGGTAGGACCCTTATATGGGCACTAGGTCTAAACATGGACCGATGTTCACCTTGTTCATCCTTGGGCCAACATAGGTCTGCGTACCAAATTTCATCAAATATTTGCGACCTGTAGAGTGCGCACAAGATTGCATGGACAGACGGACGGACGGACGGACAGACGGACATCGTTAAATCGAAATAAAAAAAAATTCTGAGCCGATCGGTATACTATGAGGTGGGTCTACGACCAATATTTTTTGGTGTTACAAACATCAGCACAAACTTATAATACCCTGACCACATAGTGGTGTAGGGTATAATTAGGTTCCGTCAATTAAATAAAAAATACGTTCACTTAACTCAAAGCCTGTTTTCTGCCGTTCAGTAGAAGAAAACATGTAATTACAAATAAAATTTGTAACTAAGCAATTTTACAGCGTTTGCTAGTAAAAATAAACAAAAATATATTAAGTGTTAGAGAAACCCGATGCACTTTATCAACCTGCATGATTAAAAAATAAACACCTTTACTATAAAAAAGAAAAAGTCGATTTTAAATCACAAAAGCCGACTATTATTTCAATTTTCGTACCATACAAAATATTTAAAATATACCTGAAAATTCTGTTTTAAATTTGAAGTTTTCATTTGTTTTTATTTTATATTTATGTATTTTGTTTTATTGTTTTCAAATTTTGTTTACTTTTATTTACAAATTTCCATTTTATTTTCGAATATTTTGTTTTGGTTTTCTATTGGCATTATTTTAAAAGGTTTATTGCAAATATTTTGTATAGTACGGTTAAAACAAAACCTATGCTTTAAAATAAAGTCGACTTTAACAAAAATATAGATTTGAAAAATATTGATAGTAAGGCTGTTTGTTTTAAAATAAAGTCGGCTTTAACAAAAATATACATTTGAAAAATATTGATAGTAAGGCTAGAAAGCCTTTTAATATTAAAAATAAAAACTTTACAGATATAGATGAATTTGTAAAAAAATACAACTATTAATTTTAACTATTAATTTTTCATGTCGATGTCGATGCTTGACTATGGCGTATTTCATTTATACAATATTAAGAACTTCCCAAGCTATTAAAATATGTTGTTGCTTCTCATTTGAGTTCAGTGAACGTAATTTTTATTTTTCAATTTAGTGAACGTATTTTTTTTTAATTCAGTGAACGTAAATTTTTTTTTCAATTCAGTGAACGTAATTTTTTTTTTTTAATTCAGTGAACATATTTTTTTTTTTAGTTCACTGAACGTAATTATATATTTTTTAATTCACTGAATAAAAATGAAATTGAACGAATTCAGTGGTGAATTAATTCAGTAAGGAAATAATTCACTTTTTTCCGTTTGATTTATAAAATTGAACGCGTTCACCAGTGAATTAATTCATTTGATTTAATAAAAATAACTATTGCAATTGAATTAATTCTTTGAATTTGTTGTTTGATGAACGCGTTCAGTTGAATGAATTCAGTGAATTACTTAAATTCAATTCTAGAGAAAATTGAATTCGATTGGTAGTGAATTCATTCAAAAAAGAATTGATTCTTCAAAGCTCTGCTTACAATGTTCAGAAATTTAAATCAAGTATTCACAAACACTACTCCCTCTTTCCTCCTCCTCATAACCAACCAACACAATGCACTGCGTTAATAGGAAGCATCCCCTGAGTGTTGGTCCATGACAAAAAAAAAATGTTTTTTATGTGGCTATTTCGGAAAGAAAAGTGCTTGGAATCTGAGGTTTATTTGATGGAAAAAAGTTCACAAAAAATATTTTTATTTACCCAACGTGTTTATG
This sequence comes from Leucophora obtusa, assembly GCA_949987735.1. Lineage (NCBI taxonomy): Eukaryota > Metazoa > Arthropoda > Insecta > Diptera > Anthomyiidae > Leucophora > Leucophora obtusa. Next base: position 202,740,306 of record OX465295.1, on the reverse strand, counting down.
TAGAAAACAGTAGCCAGAATTTAGCATCGAGACGGCCAATCGATTGGTTTTTGGTGGTGATCTAATATGCCGTTTGACTCTACATATAATTAGTTTAGACAATGTGATTTTTTTGTGATAGCAGAAATTCGCTATCCTGAATACAAATTCGGTAGTAGTAACCGACAAATTTTGATCCAGCAATTTAACATTCGATTGACAACAAATTGGGTTGGCAGCATAATTATTTTTTTTTCTTTTGTTGTGGTTCTATTTTAAAAAATTTGTGCGGATTTCAAGTCAGAAAGAAATGGTCACCCTAATTATGGTACCAAAACCGGAAGACACAAAAAAATTAAAATGCAAATTTTTGAAAATTAAATTGATCGAGGTTTGAGGTTTGAGGTATAAAGAATTCAAATACTTTTAATTAAATTTAATCTAAATTACCCTAATTCTTATTGGTTTTTCTGAGAAAACATTAAAAAAATTTATTTTTTTCGACATTCACAAAAAAAAAATATTTAGAAACCGAAGTTCGAGAATCGGGCATAATAGATTTATGCGGAATTTTTGAAACGTCAAATATAAAAAAAAGCTTTCAAAATGGGTTAAGAATTGTGGGCTTAAATGTTATTTGCTCAAAAATAGTGCTTTTGGATACTCTGTTCGGTGGGCAGACCTGGGGGATTACAATTACATTTCAATTACTATTACTTGTAATTTGTAATTGAAAATTTTCAATTACAATTACAAATAATTGTATTCTTTGTACGCTTGTCTGCGCCTATCCCAGCCAATTGAAATCACTTTCAATTACAATTACATGCAATTATAAATTGAGTTTTTTTAAATTTCAGTTACAATTATTTGTAATTGAAAATTTTCAATGTATATAAACGTAAGGGGAGAACCATTTGGAATTTTTAATTCTACCCAGGAAAATTTTCTGTTCCAAAGAATCGGTTGCACAATAGCTGCTTTTCCTCTACAACCCCTTCTGCTGTCAATTCCAACACCGATTATTTTTGTTTGAAATTGTCCCAAAAGCAACCACTTCTATAGCTCCAAAGTGGAACCGGTTGCCCTAGAATCAGTTCTGGAACTAGTTCTAGAATTCATTCTACGACCGTCATACCTTCCATATGAGATCCCTGGAACTGGTTCCGGAACCAGTTCCATGGAATCGGTTGCAGTGGAACCAGTTGCAGAATTGGTCTGATTGGCAACCGATTGTAAAAAATTTTCCTGGGTATTTAATGAAATGTCACTCATTTCTTTGTAATCGAAAATAAACTTTGTTTTTTTTATTAAAATATATTTTTATATTCAACTTAACTATATTACTTTTCGTATGCAGGTTAACTTTCAACACGGATAATTATTAACGTTGAAAACTCAACGTTTATACATTTTCACATTTGACGTAACTTATAGGCGTTACTTCTAGGGAATGCAATCCGGGATTCCCGTGAAATTAAGCATTTTTCAGTTCCCGCATTCCCGGGAATTTGGACCGGGAATCCCGGGATTTCAAAAAATGCAGTTAAAAATAATAAAGTTAATTATTTAAAATTTTCTTATGCAAAATTTTTCAACCTTTTGAAAATAGTAAACATTAGACTTATTCGTTTACTTACTAAAATTTGCTAGTTTTGCCACAACTGGAAAAATTGAAAAAGTATCCAAACCAATGATTGAGTGAAAGTAGTAAGATTTTCGAGTAAACGAACACACTGATTAGTTTGTGTACTTGATCAAACTTTTTAAGTTCCTTTTAGTGCCTCTCGAATAGTGTTTGTATAAAAAATTTTGAATCACACTTATTTTGCACTGAAATAAAGACAAATTTGTCCATTTTTAAAAATTTTCAAGTACTTAAGTTAAAATTTGTTCCCATAATTTTCAAAAATGTTCTCAATTTGCTAAAATTATTTTCTATCCCAGCTAAAAATCGACATATACGGATCCATATAGGTTAAATGTATGTGCGTGCATTCTCATAAACATGCATTCATGACCATACATGGATACATAAATCTCCATACATGAATCATATATGGACCATACGTGTGCATTAACGAAATTTGAGGTAATATCTACATGTGTGTACATTAGAGTGGGCCGAACTTTGCCGAATTGCGAATTTCAAAAACGGGGGGTGCGGAAAAGTTGCGTATGCGTCCACTAACCTGTAAAAAATAAAAATTTTGAAAATCGGTTCACGTTCAAGGTCCCCGCAAAGCGGTTGAAATTTCGAAATTTCGGAAAGTTTAAAAAAAATCCTTAAATTTTGTTAAAAAATATTTGTTGTTGTGATATATTATTTCTAATAAATTTTAGTTCGCTGAATCCAAAAAAAAATCAAAATTTTTTAATCGGCCGAAGGGGTTCTGAAATATTGCTACTTGAATTTAGCTGAAAAACACGTTTTTTCATTTTTCAGTGGAGCCTTCAAAATGTTAGTCTAAAAAGGTTTATAATTTTTTTCATTTTCTAATTTACTATCTATATAAAATTGTCTTTCATTTGAGTGTAAAAAAGTTTAAAAATGTGGAAGGGTATTCCAAGGACGCTGCGGCAAAAGTTGTAAAAATTTTCACAGTCAAAAGTGATTGTTTTTTGTGATCACTGTTTTTTTATTAAGTGATCAAAGATTTTACCCATTTATTGTTTTGGATCAACATAAAATAACATTTTTATGACTGGTCCATCTTTTTTAATAATTTTGGGTATTTTGATAATAAATATAAAATAGCATGATCGGATCTCGAGATTTGGGACACAATGCTCGAAAAGTATCCTCTTTTTTGTTCACACAATGTTCGAAAAGTATCCCACTTTATATTTTCTGTTGTATTAAAAGAATATTTGAGAATAAAATTAAATACCTAATAGTTTTTTTGTAAAAGTTTTGAAAAATATTTTATACACTGTGCCCCAAAAGTATATGTAAAAAATGTAATTGAATATAACTTAATACATTAATCTTCAGTAAATATTGTACAAAATTAAATTGCGTGCTTGGATTTAGAATTTTGTAACACAATGTTCGAAAAGTATACCCTTTTTGTCCACACAATATTCGAAAAGTATTCTACTTTATATTTTTTGTTGTAGTAAGAGAATATTTTAGAATAAAATTAAACACTTAATAGTTTCTTTGTAAAAGTTTTGAAAAATATTTTATACACTGTGCCACAAAAGTATATACATATACAAAAATGTAATTATTTATAACTTAATACATTAGTTTTTAGTAAATATCATAAAAATTAAATTGCGTGCTTGGATTTAAAATTTTGTAAAACAATGTTCGTAAAGTATCCAATTTTTTACCCACACAATGTTCGAAATGTTTTTTACTTATACTTTTGTGGCACAGTGTATAAAAAATTTTACAAAACTTTTACAAAGAAACTTTTAAGTGTTTAATTTTATTCTAAAATATTCACAATATATAAATATTGTGTTACAAAATTCTAAATCCAACCACGCAATTTAATTTTGTACAATATTTACTAAACATTAATTTATTAAGTTATATTCAATTACATTTTTATACCCTACACCACGGTATTATAAGTTTGTGCTGATGTTTGTAACACCAAAAAATACTGGTCCTAGACCCACCTTATAGTATACCGATCGGCTCAGAATTTTTTTTTATTTCGATTTAACCATGTCCGTCTGTCCGTCCGTCCATCTGTCTGTTTGTCTGTCTGTCTGTCCATGCATCCTTGTGCGCATTCTACAGGTCGCAAATATTAAGATATTTTAATAAACATCGGTCTATGTTTAGACCTAGTGCCCATATAAGGGTCCCCCCAAAATTATATTGTTTATACGCTGCAGGTCACAAATATTAAGATATTTTGATGAAATTTGGTAGACAGACCTATGTCAGCCCAAGAACGAAGAGTATTGATTTTGGTGAACATCGGTCCATGTTTAGACCTAGTGCCCATATAAGGGTCCCCCCAAAATTGGCTTGGGTACAAACTGCAGATCGCAAATATTAAGATATTTTAATGAAATTTGGTGCGCTGACTCACATTATAGAAAATTTTGACACAAGCCCCATTTTAACCCATTCGAATTTCGGATCCAAACATTAGTTGGCTTTTACACAGACTGGTGTAGGGTATTGTATAGACGGCATGCCCGACTTTAACCTTTTTACTCGTTTATATATACTTTTGTGGCACAGTGTATAAAATATTTTTCAAAACTTTTACAAAAAAACTATTAGGTATTTAATTTTATTCTCAAATATTCTTTTAATACAACAAAAAATATAAAGTGGGATACTTTTCGAACATTGTGTGAACAAAAAAGAGGATACTTTTCGAGCATTGTGTCTAGGGTTTGGGATTTCCCGGACTTTTTTATTTCCCGGGAAACGGGAATGAAAAAATTTGAATTTGGGAAATGTTTTTGAACAAAATTGTTAATGAAAACCACCTATATAAATAATTTTTGTTAAAAAAAAATACTATTTCAGTACAAATGCACTCTGTGTAGTGAGAATTCAAAGTAAAAAATATCAGAATGTTGAACATTTGATTTCACATAAATTAATCGCAGCACTGCCAAATGAATTGCATGATTCCAGTAGAAAGCACCTACTACTGGACTGTCGGAAACAAACCGTTTCATCACACTTGGCCCATTAGATATGGTGGCCACAATGTTATTTTCCAAAGACAATTAAAACTCTTCTAGTCTTATTTCTAAAATTCTTCTTATTTCATCAGCATTACATCTTCCTGATATATAAACCAACCCCAGGTTATAAAATTATCTCTTTTGTGATATTCTTGTCCATTCATCTAAGATTATAGTAAATCTCCTATTGTTAGAAATAATGCTCGATATTTCTTTTATCATGATATCCTTTACATGATTGTACTAATTTAATATAATAAGGGTATTCACGATGGTACATGTGCATATTTGCAATTTGCTAATTTGCTATGCAAATTGTAACATATCGTGAGCGTCTTTTTTAAGATCAATTGCATATTTGCTTTATGAGCTATTTTGTTCAGTGCTGCTAACTTTTTTCCTAAAAATATCGCTAAATCAAACTAAAAAATCACTGGAAAATAGCTGAAAATGGTAAAATATCGCTAGATTTGACGAGAAAATAGCTAAATTGGCAACAGTGATTTAGTTTACGTCAAAAGTAAAAATAAATCGTATTTTTGAGAAAATTTGTGAATCATAAAAATAATAATAAAATAATAAATAAAAAAAATTTTATGTTAATAAAAAATCACAAACAATTTTTTTATTTAATATCTTATTTTATAAATCATAATATGGCGGCTGATATGTTAAAAACAGATGTTTTGTTTTATTTGCAACTTAGCTTATATGCAAAGCGATTTTTGCTAAAGGTTTTTTTATTGCAAATGAAGAAAATAAAGCAAATTGCAAATACATACATTTTGTTGTTGTGTTGATGCAATCGTTGTTTTTTTGCAATCATTTGCAACGTTTGCATCGTTTGCAATACCCATCGTGAGTACCCTTAATGTTCTTTACATCGGTTTCATTTTATTGCAATGCCAGGTTTTTATTATAAAAACTTTCTCGAATAAACGAAGATCTAGTTATGGTGCGGATTGACTGCGGCTAATTTAGATACCATTTTAGGAAATGTTTGCCCTACCATAAAACCTTTAATGCCTATTCAGCTTACACTTTTTTCTTCGGGTACTTTGCTAATTTTAGCTTGTTGTTTGTTTTCTTTAAGAGAAGTTGCATGACCATCAATTTTTTTTTTTTTTTTGTGAACCAAATTTAGATATCGGATAACCAAATTTAGATACCACCGTTAACCATTAGTCTTTTCTTTTCACATTTATTAATGAAAACGTTACTTATAAAATTATTGGCCCTTAATATAAAAGAGTATTTTAAATTTAAAGTCGACTTTATTTTTAATCAAACGGTTTTGTTCATTTTCTGTATGAAAACCTTACAAAAATATTTATATTTTCAAATATTTTGATTGGTTGAAAATAAATTAACCAATCAGAATGCTCCAAAAATAAACCAAGTCAAGGTATACTGCCACCCAATATTTTAACTAAAGTCGACTTTACCTAAATTATACATTTGAAAAATTTAGATAGTAAGGGCGATTATTTGTAAAAAACAAAGCTTTTTTTCATATTTCTTTTAAACATTTTACCAAGTTTTTAGGCTTTACTATTTAAATTTTGAATAAGTTGTGCGAAAAATGTTTATTAGTTGAAATGCTCCTAATTACTTGGCAAAGATTTTATTTGTGTGTCAAATAAATGTATTCCCTTTTAAAAGATTTTAACAATGAAATTTTTGTTTTGGTATTTAAAATGTTTTTTATGACTAAAATTAAAAAATTCCTATTCGAAACAAAAACAATTTAAAAAATTTAATATTTTTAAAATTTCCCGTTTTCCCGGGAAAAATATATTATTTTCCCGGGAAATCCCGGCAAACTTTTCCCGGGATTTCCCGGAATTCCCGAACCCCAAACCCTAATTGTGTCCCAAATCTCGAGATCCGATCATGCTATTTTATATTTATTATCAAAATACCCAAAATTATTAAAAAAGATGGACCAGTCATAAAAATGTTATTTTATGTTGATCCAAAACAATAAATGGTTAAAATCTCTGATCACTTAATAAAAAAACAGTGATCACAAAAAACAATCACTTTTGACTGTGAAAATTTTTACAACTTTTGCCGCAGCGTCCTTGGAATACCCTTCAACATTTTTAAACTTTTTTACACTCAAATGAAAGACAATTTTATATAGATAGTAGATTTGAAAATGAAAAAAATTAAAATCCTTTTTAGACTAACTTTTTGAAGGCTCGACTGAAAAATGAAAAAACGTGTTTTTCAGCAAAATTCAAGTAGCAATATTTCAGTACCCCTTCGGCCGATTAAAAAATTTTTATTTTTTTTTTTGATTCAGCGAACTATAATTTATTAGAAATAATATATCACAACAACAAATATTTTTTAACAAAATTTAAGGATTTTTTTTAAACTTTCCGAAATTTTGAAATTTCAACCGCTTTGCGGGGACCTTGAACGTGAACCGATTTTCAAATTTTTTATTTTTTACAGGTTAGTGGACGCATACACAACTTTTCCGCACCCCCCGTTTTTGAAATTCGCAATTCGGCAAAGTTCGGCCCACTCTAGTGTACATGCATGAACATACATGAACACGCATGAACACACATGATCATACATGTAGATATAACCTCAAATTTCGTTAATGCACACGTATGATCATATATGATTCATGTATGGAGATTTATGTATCCATGTATGGTCATGAATGCATGTTTATGAGCATGCACGCACATACATTTAACCTGTATGGATTCATATATGACGATTTTTAGCTGGGATATTAATTTTTTTACTTTTTATTTTTATTTTGACGGACAATTTTTTTAGACTAAAAATTAGTTTTAGTTTATTAAATTTTTAAAAATATATAATTTATTAAATGTTAATTCTTTCCCACTACGAAAGAATTAATATTTAATAAATAAATTTTCACGATCATGAAAATTTGATTTATTTATAAAATTTTTCAAATTATTATCAAATATTTTCTTATTTATTTCCCTTGCAGGATCCCGGGATCCCGGGAATTCAAGATAAATTTCCCGCTTTCCCGGGAAATCCAATAGTGCGGGATTTTGCATTCCCTAGTTACTTCCTAAAAACTTTTGCTGATATACGTTCGATTATAACGGAAAAATTATAAATTGTTTAAAATTTTTTGTACTACAATCGGTTTAACGTAGATTTGCTTCAAATACTTAACATTGATAGGCATGAGACAAAATACACCTAATATTAAAAAAGTTACTGTAACAAACAATAGTTTCTACCAATTTTTTCAGTTGTTTAAAATTTTGTTAGTAAAATTTCTTAACTAATTTCCAAAAGTAAGAGCAGTTTTTGTAAAAATAACTGACAAATTTTTTTGAGAATAATTTTTCAAACGACTTATAAAATTGATAAAAACTACTGTTGTTTATAGTTAATTTTTTTTATTATAAAAATATATTTTAATTTAAAAAATTGTTTCTTCGAGTGGGCGCTGTGGTGTAATGGTTAGCGCGTTGGACTGTTACACACGAGGTTGCGGGTTCGAGCCCCACCCAAGGCAACATCAATTTATGAAAAATAGTAATATGTATGAGTTTTTTCTATCCCTCATACATATCGCAGCGTCCTCCTTCGGTGTTCCCATAGCAGTTAACCCCACCGAAGTTAAATAATATACAAGGGCTATAAACTTCAACAAAATTCGCCAACTCACCATCAGATGGCGCGCAACAACTGTTCTAAAAATTCAACATCTCGCGTAATTACAGTGTTGCCATATTTGAAGCCCTTCAACTTTCACCACCTTTCACTTCTTCTCTATCCCCTTTCCAAAGGAAGCAACGCGTTAATTAATAGGAAGAATTTCCTGAGTGTTGCTTCTCTTAAAAAAAAAAAAATATGTGCAATACTTCTCCAGTTATTACATTTTTATGCAAAGATACAATAAAATTTTCTGATTTTTTTTTCAACTACGAGTATATCAATAATAACAAATATAAACTTACCAAGAATTTTAAAAATCTCAACGAAATTTTGTATGTTTTAACCCTCTAATGCCCAAGGCTGTTAAAAAGCGGTCTTCAGATCTTAAATAGTTTTTTAGCTTAATAACATATTTTTATTAAACAACTTATATTATATACATAAAGAACATAATTACCTACTTCTTTGCCTTCAAATCTTTTTTGTATAAGGAACAATTTTCAAGCGAGAAGGATGTAAAATGAAAATTTAGTAATTTTGGAAAAATTAACTTTTTAAAACAAAAAAAATTTTTTGAAAAATCGCCAAAAATACATTGAAGATCTGGCATACATTATCGATAATAATAAAGCTAGTTTAGAGTCTCTATTTGTAAAATGAGATACAATTTTTGATCCAGCACTCACAGGATAACGTCAGGATACGTCTTACTAATATCTATCTAACTCAAAAACTAGCCAACAGATTTTTTTGAAATTAAACACAGATTATACACTCAGCACTAATAAAAAGTTAAACTAAGTTCGTCAAAATTTATTGATGTTTAGTGCCAAATTCGCTAAATTTCGTAATTTTTAAAAAGCGAAAATCGCCATAACTCCTGAAAGAGCAACACTAGATCAGCAATTTTCAGTATGTGATTTTACTGTAGTGTTATTTATACCAAAAATTAAAATTTTTTGACCATTGGTTTTCTTGATTCGTCTTCAACTTTTATTGTGCTATATCGCCTAAATAAAGCGATAAATTAAAATTTTAATATTTGATCCGTAGCTCCAAATATATATTTTACATATTATCGCAATCAGAAGAAAGAGCATTAGAGGGTTAAATAACTAACAATAATAACTATTTACTGTAAAAAATACTGTTTTGGTATTTGTTTATTTTGTTATTAAAAATAACTACTTTAAACAACTGTTAGTAAATACAGTACTTTTCTTTAGTTATTTTTTTAAATAACTGTCGTAATAGTTGTTTTGTATTTTGCCAAAATACAACTGTAATATCAATTAAAACAGCAATTTTTGATTACTACACAAAAAATTTACTTATAGTGATTCTCAAACGGTTTTTAGTGTAGATAAGCTCTTCGATTTTTATGAAATTTTGATACGTAATATCCCCATAGATATTCCATATCTAAATTTTTTAAGTTGTTTGAGTTCTTGTTCGAATTTTTGCATCAATATTTTGAACTTTCTCCAAAATGGTGAAAATTAAAAAATAATAAAAAAATTATGCTTGTGAAATTAGTTACATCTACAAATTTTTGAGTGTAGGGTTTATTTATAATTGCCCAGCTAAAAAATATTAACTTTCTAGACTAATGTTTGCCCGTTTGATTTTTAGCGATTTTTTAAGAAATAGCGTTTATTTCTAATTTTTGTATTAAAATAATGGTTTAAAAATACGTTTTGGGAAAAAGCAATCAATATTAAGAGCTTTTTCTAATCATCTGGATTTAGAATTGTTCATACAAAAAGTAAATTTATTAAATTAAAACAAAAATAGATTTATTTATCTGGGTTTACACACACCAATAAAAATACAAATATGTGTAATGAGTCTTCTTCGAGTACTTTTGATGAACAAATTCTCATTCATCACTTGCGCGCTTGAAAAAAGAATCGAAAATGATTCTCGCTTATGCTTAAAAAGTGATTTATTGAAAATTATTTTGCGCATCTAAAAAAGTGCTGTTATGTTGGTTTTGTTTAAAAAGTGATTCATTAAAAATACAATAACAAAACCTACAGCAATCGCAAATTGATCATACAAGTGTTTGAAATGTGACTCTTTTGAATGTTATTTTAGAATATTTTGCGTAGTTAAAAAAGTGCTTGTTATGTTGTTGTTTTTGTTTATAACGGGACAATATTATACTTGCTTTGAAGCAAACGTCAAATATTTGAATATTGTAAATTTTTGTTTATTTATCTCAGCGGATTCTTATAAAAGTAAATATAATTTAATATTATAATTTTAGTGAAAAGTGATTTTTAAATAAAAAAAGATCATGTCAGCTAAACAATTAAAAAGTAAAAAAAAAGAAGCCGAAAAATTAATAGAACCAAAACATAAGTTCATAGAAAAATTTCATTAAGAAATATTTTTGTTATTTTATTATGATTTTGTTTATATTATTTTATATAATTTTAATAAACTTAATTAAATAATAATTTACATCAAACAAATATTTTGTTTTTTAATGTAAACAATTAGAAATACGGCTGAAAAATGACTCGAAATAGACTCCCAAACGATCAAAAATACGACCAAAAATTAGACAACAAAGATTCGCAAATTAATAGAAAACGACTAATAAATGACTCGAAAAAGACTTACAAATGATTAGAAATACGAGTCAGAAATGAGTCGAAACTGATCAGAAAAGCGAGTCATAAAAGACTCATCAAGAAGGGTCGCGGGTAGGGTACCATTTTCTCCCGACAAAACAATCATTTATGATCAGAAAATGAGCTCAATTATGAACATTTTAATCGTCCAGAGGAGTCATAAATGACTCAAATGTGATCAAAAAATTCATAAAATGCTAGGTGGGAGCCTATTAATTTAAAGTCAGAAAAAATACGAATGAAAGTTAACCCATATTATCCTAGCGTCGTCAAATGAAGACATGAAAGGGCCTCTTTTTAAATGTGCATAATACCGTTACTCTAAACATGGAAGCACTTCTGTTAAGAGTTTTTAAACAAAAAATGACAAATATTTCTTCTGTGTTTATTTTATCCACTTTGGTTATTGTTTCTGGACACAGTGAATGACCAAAAATCACAAAATTTCCAAAACTGCAAAAATTATGATTTCTTTCAATAAAGAAGGAAAAAATTTAAATTTATTACATTAATATGTTTTTCTTGTTTGGTTTTTCTAAAAGCCAACTAAATTTGCTCCATATTAGTAAAACTACAATGTCCTCATCGCAATATGGATAAATTATATAATTTAATGAATTTGGGTGTCGTCATATGACGACGCTAGGAGAATATGTGTACAAAAAGTACAACGTTTTTATTTGTTTTTTTTTTTTAATATAGTCATTTTGGGCTGTCTTTGGAATCTGTCTGGAATCTACCAAGATCGACAGGAAAATATCCTTAAACTTCCCGTAGTAGATACTTTCAGTTATGGTCGAATAGAACACTTCCTAAAAAGAAGCCACAACGATAAGCAAAGACAATGTCGAGGCCTCGATATCAAATCGACAGATCGGGTAGAGTGTTCCAAATGTGATGCTGGATCTTCTTTTTATATATGCCACTTACGAGACCCGAGTAAAAAAGTTTTGATATAATCACATATTATTTTATCTAATTGCATATAGTAACTTATAGTTACATATGGCCACATATGATTTTAAATTCAAGCATTTATACTTTTATATAGTCATATATTAGATATTTTTTCCTCAAAGGTTTTAATATGGAGACATATGTGATTTTATATTATTACATACTGGCCTACATATATATGTATGTGCTATATGTAAGTACATAAAGTAACATATAAAAGATATAATTACATATACGTTTATATATAATTTAGTATGATATTATACATAATAATATAAAACTATGTGGATCCATATAAAAAATATTTTATAATTTGTGTTAGTTATGATTCTATATTGACGAATATGAACCCATATATAACTTATAACGTTCTTTATAAAATCATCTATAATTATATATCATCCCACATAGGCAATTTTTTCAAAGTGATTTTATATAAGAATATATAAGGTCCATATAAAACCGCATTATATTATATTTGGTTCCATGTTATCAATGATTTTGAACTAGTTTGAGATTTAGTAATTACTAGGGATTGGCGCGTGACACGAAATATTCGTGAGTCACGTTATTCACACGTGATCGTGAGTAATAATTACTATACTTAAGTGATTCGTGCGTGAGCGTGAGTAAGAATAATCCGTGCATGATTCGTGTGTGAGTTTATTTTTTGCATCATATCTTTTTAGTAATTTTTACTGTTTTGCGTGAGAATTTTCTGATTGTAAGTTTTTAATATACTCATGTGTGCTGAGTAAGAAACGAAATGCTCGTGCGTGAGTAATTTGTTTTTGTTTAGGAGCATGAGTCAAAAATGGCTTACGCACCCATAACATTAACAACACTGAAGCTCTAATACGAAATTCTCTATTCTATAACTTACACTTGACTGATTTTTTATATTATATCTTGGTTGTATATAGGGTTTTTCTTTTCCCGGGACAGCGGGATTTTTTTCTGAATTTCCCGGGATCCCGGGAATTCCCGCTCAGTAGAAAATAAATAAATCCGACATATGTTGTACTTGAAAAACTCGATTTCTATTAAAACACCGTCCGACAAAGTTCATCTTTGGTTGTACAAATGACAAAATCTACTTAATATATTCTGAAATAAGGGCTAAATATAAAACATCCATGACTTCCACTTTTTCTAGAACAGTTCGCTTAACAGTTTAAATCGCGAACTACTATCTAGGAAATATTTTCGTTGTCGTTCTCTGTGCTTTATAAGTTGTCGATCAGAGTTGAATTCCATAGGAATCAGCAAAAACTAAAACAAAATAACAGCAAAAACAGAAATAACAGAAGATAGAAATAGCATTGTTAGAATTTCATTGATGTTAGCCTAATTGAGTTATTTTCTTTCAATTTGCTATTACATTTTGTAATTAATTACACATGCAATTACTCAATTACATGTAATTGTAATTGAAAAAAAACTCAACTACAATTAATTGTAATTGCAATTCAGAAAAGAACAATTACAATTACAAGTAATTGAACATTTTTTTTATTTAAAAAAATAATTTTTGTATATTGTTAGATATGGTCCTATATAATATGATAAAAAGTATAAGGTTAATATTTAGATATAATTGTATCAAACTATGTCCACTTTTATAACATTTTATATAATTTTATACAAAAAGATATAATTTGATGTAATTGGATGAGGACAAAATTCGGATACAATTCTATCGAATTGCATAAAATTGTATCAAATTGTACCAAATTGTATACAATTGTATACAATTCGATACAATATGATACAATAAGACGTTCTCATTTTTCGGATATAATTATATCTAATTACATAAAAGATTATATATAATTAAATATAACTTCATATGGCTCCATATCAATTTTTTTTACTTGGGGAGTTATAATTTTTATTTTCTCTCGCTATTCCATGAAATATTGTTAGTTTATTAAAGAAATTGAAGTATATTTGAATTTATTTTGGAAAATATTGCTAATTTTCTATACCTTCAATGAAAAAATATAGTTTTTAATAAATATTCCTGTTATTCTTAAAATTTTTTGTAACAATTGTACATATATTCTCCTAGCGTCGTTATATGACGACAGGCAATAACTACGGATCTATATAAGACAAAATAATTTCACCTTCAGGTTTGTGTTTCTAGGGCCCTCAGTAGCAAACCATGTAAGTTTCAAACAAGTGGCAAAATTATTTCTTAACTCAGGAGAAAATGGGTTAAAAGAGAAACAAAAAAATTGCAAAACTAACAAATAAAAGGTTTTTCTTAAAAGTTTTTTCATTAATTATGTTTATAAAAAAAAACTATACTTCATCAAATACCTTTTTTCGATTCTGGACATGGAGAAATAGTTGAAATAGAAATGGCAATTTTTCACTCTGTTGTAAGTAATTTAATTTAATCCAATTGGTGAATATTATACATTAAAATGATAAAAATAAAGAGGCAGACTGAAAAGATCAAGTCAAAGATATATTCCGATTTGACTGAAACTTTTCAAAAATATTTTTACATCTATTTACAATTTTTCTACCATAACACTAAGCGAAATTAATCCAAAATCCTGATTTTATCCACGCTCAAAGCCAAAAAAAGCTATAAATTCCAAAAACTTATTTATATAGTTGATTCTAAAATATCTAATTCTTATTTTTCAGAAAATACTGTAATGGCCATTGTGATTCAATTAAAATTGCGTGATGCTTATGGTTATACTTTTACCGACATTGAAAACCTCAATTTGGATATCAAAAGTATTGGTGGTTTTCGCGCTCGTTTTGATAATTTGTTTAATGGTCAAAAAGTTATGGAAGATAGTACAAATGCTTTAATTAATGAAAATTGGCGTGACTTTTATGAACTCTTGCGTCCAACTATAGCACAATCAGTTGAGACAATAATTGCCGATCGTTTGAAGAGGATTTACAGTTACGTACCCGCCAATTACTTTGTTGCTGATATACCAAGTGCTGTCCAGGTACATGGTTAATCTTTTATTTCATGGATAAGATAATGGATAACGAATTGACAAATTTTAAAGTTTAAGTTATTATTAATATCATTTGACGCATTTTTTAAATAAATATTGAAGCATAAAGCTACCAGGTTTAATTCTTGGCTCAATCGACACCTCACATGGTCTCGCATCATGAATTACCTAAAAAAATACATTTGCCTCTCAATTCATAAATGCTTTGTAAAGTTATAGCAGGTTTACAAAACGTCATTTTCATACAAAATTTGTTCAATAAACCTCCTATAATTTTACAAAGCGTTTATGAATTTAGGGGTTAGTTTTCAGTAGAGGGCTGAATGAATTTTTTACAAAACATTCTCTTGCATGCACTGATGCCAGATTTGACGATTTTTAATACTAAATATAACAAAAATTGAGAATTTTGCTTATTTGTACTTATTTACAGGATATTATAATTTAGATCATTACAAAAAAAATAAAACATAAAACCAAAAAATTTTTTTTGGTGTTGTATAAGAAAATGTTTTGTGAATGTTTTGCAAAACATTCATACTGTCCTCTAGTTTTTAGTAATCAATATGAAGTTTCTGAACAACCAACGATCGCTTAACAGATATGTTAGTGCGAGGATAACTTTTTATAACACCCGAATGTAAAGGACTTTAAGGTATTAGCTCAACTCAATAACATTATGCTTCCAACAGATTTATGTTTCGATTCTTAGCATAAAACTGAGTTGAGTATAAAATATTGTATATATGTAATTATGCCCAGCAAAATTTTTTTGAACAGGTTACCTCTCGATCTGTTCTAGAAGAGCACTTTTTACTACCGGTTCCATCGAAGCAGTTCTAGAACTGATTCCTGGGAGTCAAAATGTAAGATTTCACTGTCGCAGAATCAGTTCTATAACTGGTTCTAAAACCAGAACCTGTTGCTTTTGGGACAAACTCAAACCAAAATCACCGATGAGAGAACATAAAGTAGAACAGGTTGCATGCAAGTACAAGTTGTTCTACAACCGGTACTTTGCACCTAACAATTTCGCTGGGTGGTTCTTAACCCTTTGACTACAATACATTTTTTTTTTGTGTTTTGTTTCTTCCGATTTCTAACCGAAATATCTCCTCATTGACGTCAATGCAGTTTCGGCGAAAGCGATTTTTTTTTATATATTTTCGTGATCTTCACATTATGCCACCAAATATTGGCTCCATAGACCCACATTACTCGCAAATTTTTTTTTTTAAGAAAGACAACACCCAGGAAATTTTTCCTATTAATTAATGCCCCGACTAAAAAAGTTTTCATATAATCTTATATGATTTGATATTATTATAAATGTTTATATCCGTGGCTTTATATAACCATATACATTTATATTAACACTTTGGTTTTATAAATATCTTTGATATGACGTTATGTATAATCATATGCGATTTGGTCTCCAGCCATATATTAAGAGATCTGCGATATAGTTTAGATATAATTATATATAATGGCGTATAAGCTTCTATAAAAAATCTTATATCAAAATATATAACATGACATGAAATCTAATTATACAAAATTTTATAAAGTTTAATTGCACTATAACAATGAAGAAGACGAACTTAGAAAGAGTTTTTTTTTATTTTATAAGAGAGACAAATTTTATAAGACCAAAACTCTAAACTAGAAAAAGTTGTTCCGACAAATTTTTGTAAAGTTGAGTTAAACCGAAAATTTACTTTGTCAAATATTTCCAAGTTTATTAGCATAAATTTTTCTAAGCAACTTTTTCTCGTTTTGAATTTTGCTTTTTATTGATATTCAATTACAAACTGCATTATTCTAAGTTTAAGGACAATTTGCGTCCTAAAAACGTCCTAAATCGCATTCAATCCTCATTTCTATCAATACCAAAAATCGACCAATACCCACTTTGTTAGCCAAACTGTTCTGTTGGCCATTCACACAAAAAAATATTGTTCAACTTTTTTCAATTAAAACGATTTGTTAAATTATTTCAAAAGGTGTCAATTAAAAATTAATCCAATGGATTAAATAATTGCTCAAAACTGCAATTTGCTTGACATTTTTTTTTTATTCTACCACTCAAAAGCATTTCATAAAACAAGAGAAAAACATCAGCAATTGTTGTTGTTTTTCGTTTGCTTTAGTTATGTAGTTGTTTTTATAAGTGCTAATGTATTAGTAACAGGGATGATAAAGTTGCTACTATATTACTTTTTGTGGTACTATTAGAACCTCAAAAGTACTATGTTACTCCTTAGCATTATTTGATACCATTTTAAATTATTCAAAATAAATAGTAAAAAATCGTAAGAAACGTAATTCAAAGGAAAGATTTCTAAAATTTTGCAAAATATATTAAACATTTATTTGAATTTAAGAGAAAATCTTTAAATTGTTGTGTTTTTTGTTTAGTTTTATTTGATTTAGTTTTCTGAATTGATATTAGTGAATTTAAATTGTGCGGTAACTTAATTTTTAGTAAATTGGACATGTTCGGGCATGTTGTTTGTTTTAATACCCAATCCATATATGTGACAGCGCATAGAGAAAGGGACCTAAGGGTAAGGGACCTTTGGTACACCAAAGATACACGTATTTAAATCTTTAAAATGGCTCTCCTGAACAAAACCCTTTTTTACCCTTAGGTCCCTTTCTATTTTGCGCGTCACATATAGTTTTTTTAATTATAAGAAATAAATTTAAAAAAAGATTAAAATTTTATAATTTTTGACCCCGCTTTTTAAATATTAAAGATGAGACTGGGACGTCAAAATAATAGTCAACGCTGAAGATTGGATGCAAGAACAAAAGAGATAGAATAATATAAAAAAGGTAATTGGGAAGAAGAAAGAACGAAATACACTATACAGAGTGAAGTGGATCTATATTATATTTTGAACCTTGTTTTAATGTACAAAAGCACTTTAATATATGTACGTTTTTTTGTTAATTTATAATAAAAAATTTAAAAAAAGTACTTTGCGGGTCGAAAAAGTACTATTTTTTAAGCAGGTTGGTACTATTTTGAAAATCCCATTTATCATCCCTGATTAGTAACTAGTATTTTAAATTATATTTTATAAAATTTTATAAATTCTCGTTGAGTTTATTATTTTATTTAGTTAAATATTTCAATTTTGCCATATTAAATCTGAATATTCATTTATTCTAAAACACTACTATAATATAGTAATGGAATTTTTAAAATTTTTTGTTTAAAAAATTTAAAATTTTTTTAAACGAAAAATCTAATTTTTGAAATTTTTTGTTTAAAAATTTAAAATTTTTTTTAAACAAAAAATCTAAAAAAATAATTTAAAACAAGTTATTTTAATTTAGTTTAAAAAAAAATTTTTTTATAACAAATTTTAAATTTGAAATTTTGTTTAAAAAATAAATAAATTATTTTAATCAAATTATTTTTTTTTTAGTTTTCAAAAAATTTTAACAGAGGCCTTATGCCACTGTTGGTAAAAGTGGCACAAAAGTGCCATTTGTGGCACTATTGAGTGTTCAATGGCACCATGGCACTCTTTATAGAATTTTGGCACTTTTTAAGAAAATTTCTATATAATTTGATAAAAGGTCGATATCGCTGGTTTTTCATTAAAAGCCATGCCTACTTAGAACGGGTAGCAAAATTAAAAAACAATCGCCACACTAAAAATTTCTACAATTTTTTGGACCAGCTTCCAGTTCTTCGGGGACAATTTAATCATTATTTTGATCTTTAAAAATAAAAGCAATGGGGATAAAATTAGAAAAACTTTAATTGATTCTATTGTTGTCACTGGAATTTTTCAAAAATTTGTTATGGTATTCTAGTTTTTTTATGACAAGCAAAATTTTTAAAATTTCACCATACAATCAATGGTGAAAGCTTTTTCTGCCAAAAATAAAATAAAACGATCAAAAAATTGTAATTTGTAAAAAATTACGATTTTTTCGATAATTTTATGAAATCTTAAATGAAATGAAAACTTAAAAAAATGTCCAGGAACCGCAGAACACAAGAGAACTAGTTCTAAGCACTTGGAGTTTCCTTTAAATTTTAGCATCAAGCATCCTGAGCTTATTCCTAACAACTTTAGCCCCAAAAATCCCATGTAAATACGTAATATTTTGGAGGAATTTGCAGGAATTTTAGAATCGGTAAAAGGTTCGATGCATCTTAAAATAATATCTCAAAATATGAATTAGGTATTTCATATTTTATTTCTGTGAAGAAACGTTATAAAATTCTTCAAAAGAAAATAAAATTTTTATATTTTAAATTGTTGACAAATGAAAATATTTGTTTGTTGTGCTTTTTGTTACATGATAATTTTGTCAAGGTTTTGCTGTGACAATTTTTATCAGAATACCAAAATTATAATAATTTCCATTCACACCAGTTTTGTGACAATTTTGTTATTGTTATAAAGTTTAGAATAATAGTGTATTTAGACTGGGCAAAAACTAGTAGTTTTTAGCCATTTTTAGTTTTTGAGCCGAAAACTACAAAATTAATTTAGTTTTTCCATATAATTTTCATACAAACTGAAAACCAAATTCTACCTGGTTTTTACCAAAAACCAAGTAAAAATATCTGAAATCTGCATTTTTGATACACCCGGTATCATTTATAGTTAACTTTCGATGCACCCTGTTATAACGAATATAGAAGTAAAGCAAATGTCAAAAATATATTTTTAAGTTTTTTAAGAATATTTCAATTTTAGTTTGAAATTGTGTGTTGTTATTAATTTCTAAATGTATTAATAATTTTTTTGCATTAATTTAATAATAAAAAAGAAAGAAAAATGTTTAATAAAAAAGTGATGTGACAAAGAAAAACTAAATAACAACTGTAAATGACTTGGTTTTTGTAATTTAGTTTTGTACAAAAACCAGCTGGTTTTTGCTTAGTCTAAATTCAGTATAAGGGTGTAAATGTATAAATATTTGAAATAAAAGCTGAACATAATTTTTGAAACATTTGTATGTTGCTTAATTGTTTTGGCACTTTTAAAGCTTTTTTGGCACTTTTTTGGCATCATTTAGGCACCAAACGAAAATTCTCAAATACCATCACTGCCTTATGCTCCAGAAAAAAGAAGAAAACTAATTTCTACGAGAGAACTTTTCACATAAGTATAAACAAATCTATCAACTGAATGAAAATTGAATGCAGCTTTTATTTTAATGACATTCAAGCTAAAAATAAAGAAGTATATTTTTTATAGTTGGCATGGCAACTGCCACTTTATCCAGCTGATAGTTTATTTAGAAGTTCTACAATATTGATAAATTTTTGATCCAATGAATTAATTTTTAATCAAACTCATATAAAAAACCAATAAAAATCCTAATCAAATGTATCACTATTTTATTGAAAATTTATTCAATTAAAGTGCTACAAATTTTTAATTGAATGAACAATTTTCGTGATTGGAGGAATTTCAACGACAAAATTTATTGAATAGGCGGTTTTCATGATTGAAATTAGTTTTTATTTTTTTGTGTGTTAGTATTTAATATGAATGAAAATAAGTGATCTCAACACACAAAAAAATAACTAAATTCAATCATGAAAACTGCCTATTCAATAAATTTTATCGTTGAAATTTCTCCAATCACAAAAATTGTCCATTCAACTAAAAATTTGTAGCTCTTTAATTGAATAAATTTTCAATAAAATAGTGATACATTTGATTAGGATTTTTATTGGTTTTTTTATATGTATTTGATTAAAAATTAATTCATTGGATTAAAAATTGATCAATATTGTATACCTTCTAAATAGCATATTATATGCATTTGATTAAAAATGAATCCATTGTATTAAAAATTTATTAATATTGTATAAATTCTAAATAAGACTCTATTCAGCTGGATAAAGTGGTAGTTGTCATGCCAACTATAAAAAATATATTTCTTTATTTTTAGCTTGCATTTCATAACATTGAATTTTATTTAAATAAAACATGTATGCAATTTTCATTCATTTGATGGATTTATTTATACTTATATGAAAGATTCTCTCACAGAAATTAGTTTTCTTCTTTTTTCTGAGGCATAAAGACTCTGTCAAAATTTTTTTAAAAATTAAAAAAATAGTTTGTTTTTATTGAAAACTTTTTGCGATTTTTTGTTTAAAAAAATTTTTAATTTTTTAAACAAAATTTCAAAAATTACATAACTATTTTACAGTAATATTCTAGAATAAATAAATATTCATATTTAATATGGCAAAATTAAAATATTTAACTAAATAAAATAATAAACTCAACGAGAATTTATAAAATTTTATAAAAAATAATTTAAAATATCAGTTACTAATACATAAACATTTATAAAAACAACTACATAAATAAAACAAACGAAAAACACAACAATATGCTGATGTTTTTCTCTTGGTTTATGAAATGCTTTTGAGCGATAGAATAAAAAAATGGCAAGCAAATTTCAGTTTTGAGCAATTATTTAATATATTGGATTAATTTTTAATTGACGCCTTTTGAAATAATTTAACAAATCGTTTTAATTGAAAAAAGTTGAACAATATTTTTTTTGTGTGAACAATATTTACTAAAATTTTATTTGAAAATTTTTGTAAAATTATATGTATTTATATATAATTTAATGCAATTAGATAGACCCATTTTTCGGATCAAATTGTATCAGTTTAGATAACATGCTTATCTCGTTTGATATAATCATATATTCCAATATTCGGATCAAATTAGATATGAACATATATATGGGTTTATATATGGTGATATATGATTATATAACATCTTTTTTAGTCGGGGTGTTGCTTTTTTTGGAAAGGAGATAGAAAAGAGATAAAAGAAAGATAATGGGCTTCAAATATGGCAACACTGCAATTGCGCTGGGTATGAAACGGTAAGCATAATAAACCAACGCGTACAGTTTCTTTTTACGTTTACAGTATTTACTCTGCAATTTAGATGTACAATTATAGGCGCCATACCAAATTGGGCAAGCATTCCTGCTTGTAGTGTTCAGGGGGTTAAATTTATGCTTAAATACAGTCCCATAAACCATAAACCATAAATTATTAAGAAAATGATCATATTTTATAATAGCAATTTGTTATTACCACTAGAATCTTTAAAATGTTTAAATAGAAGCTCAAGTTTGCCACAATCAGTCATTTGTTAAACAACAACAGAAGCCTTTAAAGGTTTTTAAAAATTTTAAAATTTACAACAACTAACAAGACAAATAAATAACTTAATTATGAGTCGTTTACATAATTTTTGGATTTGTGGTTTATTAATAATATTAATATACACTGCGAGCAACAAGGTTATCTGTGTCGAATATTATACAGAAAAACGTAAAGTTACATTCAGTTAAAACCTAACATTTGATATTAACCCAGTTTTTTTTTAATTTCATGTTGCATGTACTTTGTAGCTGCATTCTTACCTTCGTGCAAAATATATGAACCCGGCTTTACAAAATGTTCTACAAATACAGTGCAAAAATTAATCGATCAATTAGTGATTGGTAATAAAAATATCCTAAAGTATTAACGTCAATAACTTGTTTGAAATCTTTTGATTTTATTATAGGTATACCTGAAATAACAGAATCTTTTGGTCCATTTGATCCCATGAATGTACGAGATATTTATTTTAAACAAGACGATGTCCAATTTGCAACTTTACGGGCCAATTTGACAAATGTCAAAGTAAAGGGTTTCTCAAAAACACGCATCAAAGAAAGCAAGTATGAAATATAAGTTAAAATGTTATTATTTTGTCACAGAAGTTGACAAACATCATCTTCAAATACTCAAAACACTACCCAACAAAATTTCCTGTTCCAAAGAAACGGCAGTAAACAACTTCTTTTTCTTAATAATGTGCTAAAATAAACTGTACCAAATTACTTCAAAGGGGAACAAGTTCCTCAACAGTTAAACCTGATATTTAAGTTCATTATTATTATTATTTTGGACGTCCTACCAATGTTTGAAAAGCCTTTTTGTAATAATATACCCTCTACTATGTGATATATAGGGTCGCTCTATATGTCCTTTATTTATCTAAAATACGTAGTAACAAAATACGTAACAATGTAATAAAAAATACTTATTTTTTGTTGAAATCAAATAGAAAATGGCCAAGTTTCTCAAGTTTTCATAAATAAAATAGACTCGAAATCCAATTGCGAAAACTGTTTTGTAAAAATTTTCTAAGCTGTTTGGTGCCCATAGAAACTGTTCTTTTTTTATGGGTTTTTTTTGGAAAAATCCTTAATAGTTATGTGTGCTAGGCATATGTAATCAAAACGTTGGAATCTAAAAAAATGCAATCCTCTAATTTACTGAAAAAACATCTATAAAATTTGGCTGCAAATAGGAAACTGTAATTTTTTCGCACCTTTTAATTGATAAGTGGCTATTTTTTATTATTACTGCTAATAGCTTTCGTCATATTTGTTATAATTTAAACATAAAATTGATAAATTAACCATTGGTGTTCCTTAAAAATTACCGGTTTCCTGCTTGCAGGCACAAGCTGTTACACTCAACAAAAAAAAGTCTCTAATGGCTACTGAAAATTTTTGTAAACTGCAATTCAAAATGGACTGGCTAAAATCAGTGAAAAAGTTTACTAAATATCAATAATTTTAGTACAATGAAATTAGTATAAATAATTCGTAGACGCTACTAAATTTCAGTAAACTGCAATTTAAAACCAATCCGTTAAAATTAGCAAAAAACTGTACTCAAAAATAAACAAACTGTAAAATCTAAACAAAAAAATAAAATCAAATTTATAAAAAAAATATATTTTTTTCATTCGATTTTAAAAAATGTATAATTACTTCAACATACTCGAAAATTGGGGTAAAAATTGCAAAGGGTTCTCCAGTTATTACTTTTTTGTGCACTGCAGATTCCAAACTAGAAATATATCAATAATAACAAATATAAACTAAACAAGAATTCTAAAACACCAACGAATTTTTGTAAATAGAATTTCCTTAAAGTGTCCACTTATTGTTAAATTAGCATAAAAAAAAATTTTACTTAAAATCAGTACAAAAACAGTAAAGTGCGATTGAAATCTGTTTTTGCTAAATTTTTTATCTAACATTTTACAATTTTGTTTCCACCCTAAGTTAAGCATTATTATGTTGGCTTTTTATAATTTTTTCAAAATATAAAATTATTAACTGTCCATGAAAAAGCGTACTTTATGAGGAACAATAAATTTATTCTGGAAGTGAATGTAGATTAAATGCATACAAAAATTCTGATTTGTCCCAATAAGCTTCTTACAGTAAAAAAAATAGCTTCTGCGGTTTTAGATGATCTTAACTTGCAAAATGATCATCGCGATCAGCCTTTCTAACGTGAAATGAATGAACACTGTTGCTATAAAAAAAACCATCAAAGGGTTTTGCACATCTAGCTCGGATTTTAATTTGATGGCCTCTTGAAACATGTGTCTATTTTAATCACGTTCACGTCACAAAGACGCACTATGAGTTGGTTAAGTATTTTTATTAAAATTGTTTGTTATTAGCAGTTTGGTGTTAAAAACTGTAGAAATTGGTTAAAAATTGTGATTAAAATGTGAGGACACCCGAAATGTCCATACAAAATATTGTGCAAACAAACAATCGGAATAAAAATGACTAGAATTGGGCATTATAGTTCACAGTTCATTTCAATCAATTTTATTTTTGAACTGGTGTGTTCTTCTAGTTCACTCGTTCAATTTTTTCAATCGTTCAAGCACTAATATAAAAGTCTTTAAAAATCTTAAGAAAGACACAAACAGCAAGTAAAAATCTATTAAATTTACAAAATTTTAGCTATATTTTAGTTAATCGAAAACGACAATTTACTCCGCTAAAATTGACAAACATTTTCGTGAATCAACTATTTAAACCATCACAAACCATTTAAAATTTCTATTTTTTTGATTTTTTTGATGCGAATAAAAATCTACACTGCAGGAAGACGTCTATTATTTTCTATCAAGTATTTCTGTTTCTTGTGGCAGAAGAGACCGTTAATTGCATTCAACTCAATTAAATGTAAATATAAATTAACTTTTGAATATATAACAATTTCTTTACCGCTTTTTGTCTAATAATATTCAGCAACATTTTTTTGCTGACATTTGCAAGGTAAATTTGCAATTCAATTAAAATAAATTTAACTCAAATATTACTAAAGTTTCGTATATTTAACAGTTGCATTTCTGCTGTTCTTCTCTTACTAATATTTAGTAAAAAGGATTTACTAATATCAAAAGCTTTCTGTGCAGAGCCGCTTTTTACTAATTTTGAGAACCTTTTTTGTTTGATATTTTTACAGGATTTCTTCAATCAGTACGAATACTCCATATTAGAAACGGATTGCAGAAAATTTAAATATTGAAAATCAAAACACTAATATTTTTGGAAATTGAAATCACCCCGAAATCAAATTACACTTGAAATATATAATTTTGTTTATAATTTAGAAAATGCATTAAAATTTAATTTTATTTTATTCTTAATTGCAATATTTAAAAAGTTTCAAAAACCTTTACATTTTTGCGCTCTTACAGATATTTTTATAAAATTTTCTGCCTCTTACTATTTTATAAAAAACATTTTTATACTGAAATTTTTTCTTTCTTTATCAGAATCGTGCCATTAAAAAAGGAATTTGTCTTTTAATTTTTTTACTGAATTATCACATAAAATGTCTGTTCCCTTATGTTACCGCGGGAACCACTCTTACCAAAAAAACGTTCCCGTACTCGAAAAGTGGGTAAATGAGAGTGCTGAGAAAAGTGTATTTGTGTTTCTACTTTTACTACTAACTTTGGAAAATTGTAAAAGGGATAGCTGGTGCAATAATAAACAAATAACACCATTGTGAAAAAATTAAAAATTTAATTAAGCAAAGAAATATGCAAAATAAAACTTCCATACATATATAAAAATTAACCGAACAAAATCAAAAAGATTTTAAATGCAAGAAATATGTGCATCTGTGCGATACCTATAAAATCTGCAGCAAGCTAAATAAATATGTATTCCATGCGGTTATTTTTGAAATATATCTTTTTAAATAAAAAAACGAGTAAAAAAGTTAAAGTCGGGCATGCCGACTATATAATACCCTACACTAGTCTGGTTAAAAGTCAACTAATGTTTAAATCCTAAATTTGAATGAGTCCCATTTTAGACTTGCGTCAAAATTTTCTGTAAAACTATAAAAGAATAGAAAATCGGAAATATAGCCCATATGGGCGATAGATCCAAATATGGACCGATCCTATCTAGAATCAATAGGCTTTGACCTTGGGACCATGTGAGCCAGCGAACCAAATTTCATCAAAATATCTTAATATTTGCTACCTGCAGCGTGAAACCAAACCAGTTTTGGGGGAGCCTTATATGGGCACTAGGTCTAAAGATTGACCGATTTTTACCAAAATCAACTAGCTTCGTCCTTGGGCCAACAAATTTGTAGGTGTAACAAATTTAATCAAAATTTCTTAATATTTGCGACCTGTAGAGTGCGCACAAAAATGCATGGATAGACAGACAGACGGACGGACATCGTTAAATCGAAATAAAAAGTGATTGGTTCGCCTTTTTTAATTTTTTTTTTATAGCTTCGGCGTTTACAGTCGGATTTTAAAGTGTGACTTATAGATATTTTTGCCTCGCGGAGACCTGTGTTTTGCTATAAAGGAAAAATCCAATGAAAAAAAATTTAAAAAGGCGACCCCTATGTTCGGAAACAAAAACAATAAAGAAAAATTTCAGCTGGATTTATCGAAAAACTTCCTAAGCAAAAGTTTAGTGATTTTTTAAGAGCTTTAATTTTCTGAAATTAGGGTGGTAGCAACTAAGATCTGGTGGGTAAATACTAGAACGGGATACTTGAGGTCAATGCCACGAGAACAAAACATTGATGTATCAAACATTAACATCCGACTATAAATGCCAAAGATATAACGAAAAATGTAAAATGGCGACCCCTGCTTCCCAGCAAA
The DNA here is from genome assembly GCA_949987735.1 of Leucophora obtusa. Lineage (NCBI taxonomy): Eukaryota > Metazoa > Arthropoda > Insecta > Diptera > Anthomyiidae > Leucophora > Leucophora obtusa. Next base: position 202,713,369 of record OX465295.1, on the reverse strand, counting down.
AATGTGGAAGCAGTAAAAACGATTACTGCTTCCTTACTGCTACTTTTACCGCTTCTAAAAATGTATAGCTTCGTAAACAGCACTAATGAAAGGCCTAAGTTGATTAATTGTTTACATCGCTTTTTGCTGTGCTTTTCAAAAAGGCATAAAATGAGCAATACATTTTGATTGCTTACATATTTTTACGGTTCTTTTATCAAAATTTTTTAAAATGCGGAAAAAAGTTATTTTAAATTAAATAAGAGGTTTTACTTCACGGAAAAATATTCAGGAATATTGTGCTTTTGAGAAGGCATGATTTTAAATAGTTGAAAAGCTTTATAATATGCACTTCTGAGAAGGCATGAATTATCGACATTTTAAAAGAAAAACAGGAGCACTAATTAAAAGCGGTGAATTCATGCCTTTTTGGATCTCGAAACAAGTGCTTTCACGCGAGCTATATGGAACAAAAATCAGGCATGAGATCATCAGTAATGCAATCGCTTCACTGCTCAACTTTCCCTGACAAAACTGCTTCCAAGCAAGCAGTAATTTCTGCTGGGTTTCAGCAAAACAAAAAAGGTTTTTGAAACCTCCTTGCAAAATAATTTAGATTATACGGTGTACGATGAACTTTTCCCCAATTTGTATCGCGTTCCAGTCGAAAATTCAATTCCATTACCCTGTCGCTTACAAGGAGCCAAAAAATAATGAGTACCCAATACTTTTGGTGCATCGAGAATGAAAGTAATTAAGTGAGTAAATAGTCTGATAAATAGTTGAGACCCTGTTTTTGCTGGGTGAGTTCACAAGTTTTTTGTGCACTCTTAAGATATTTCCTGCCATTCAGTCAAAAGCAACCCAGCAAAAATTTGGTAATGGGTGCGATATACTTACGCATTACCTTGTAATGATAACTCGATACTTTACCTAATGTCTGCAAATGCAATAAAATATGCCATAAAATTAACGAATTACACACAAAGCAACAACAAAATTATTTTCGTTGTTGTTGCTTTGTACAAAATATGCAAAAATGTGGATTTTTAACAAAATATGCAATAACAAGTCGATGCAATTTTTTTTGCAAAAATTCGGTAAAGTATTTGGTCAAAATCTTTTTTGAGCTACTGACTACAAACATGCATTTGCGTAGAAATTCATTCCCTACTGATATCAAATGACAATTTTATAACTTCGCTTCCCAAACCAAACAGAAATAACCAATTTCTTAATATTTATATTTCTAGAGTAAGTAAAAAAGATTTCAGCTGGCAAACAAAGATATTTTTACCTCAAATGTGCATGGATTCCAATTATCAAATGGAGGGTCGAATACTTTTAATAGCCTTAAGAGGTTCTGGTAAAATGTTTATTGAAATTGGTAGGTAATAAAATAATGTGTAAATTCATAAATACTTTATAACATTATCGGAGGCTTACGAAACAAATTTTATATGAAAAATTTGTTTTGTAGGCCTCCTATAACTCTATAAAGCATTTATGAATTTCCACATAAATATTTAACAATTTGTATTCAATATGTTTTTATCTTTTTTCCCCCTTACAGAAAATTTAGATATTCTTCTGCGTACTAAAACTAAACTTTATGAAAAAGGTGGATTTACGTTTGCCAATGTAACAAGTGTTCGTGTCGATTTAAACATGACTCGCGTTCGCACTGGGTTTGATAATCTTTTCAATGGCAATAGTAAAGAAGTTGAACGGAGCACAAATGAGTTTTTCAATGAAAACTGGCGTGATTTTTATGAGGCTTTAAAACCGATTATTTATGAAACTGTTGAAAATATTCTATTTGAAGTCATGTCTAAAGTATTTAATTTAATACCAAGTATTTTTTTTGTTGAAGATATACCAACATCAGAACAATTGTATGGCAAGAAAATTTATTGAATAAATATTTTAAATTATATATTTTACATTGAAGGTGTTTTTCATTTTATAGCAAATGCTTAAATGTGAGATCAAGGGCGGATCATGATCAATGACTTTGCCTAACAGACAAATCAGTGGGTATCTATGCATCTCTGTCTCTTTCAACACTCGCTTTATTTCTTGGTCGCGTTTTTTATAGAGATATTTCAAAAATTTTGGAAACTAATTTAATAATTTTTGGTATATGTGTCACTGTTGGTAAAAGTGGCACAAAAGTGCCATTTGTGGCACTATTTAAGAAAATTTCTGTATAATTTGATAAAAGGTCGATATCGCTGGTTTTTCATTAAAAGCCACGCCTACTTAGAATGGGTAGCAAAATTAAAAAACAAACGCTACACTAGACATTTCTACAATTTTCTGGGGTTCTTCGGGGACAATTTAATCATTATTTTGATCTTTAAAAATAAAAGCAATGGTGATAAAATTATAAAAACTTTAATTGATTCTATTGTGTTGTCCGTCACTGGAATTTTTAAAAAATTTGTTATGGTATTCTAATTTTTTTATGACAAGCAAAAGTTTTAAAAATTTCGCCATACAATGGTGAAAGTAAAGTTTGCTGTTCGGTTTTAATCGAAACCAAAACCGCGGTTTTTCAAGAGTCAAAACCGAAACCGAAAACCGACAAAAATAAGTCGGTTTTTAATAAATACTTAAAACAATTAAAATAATTAATTAAATTACATATTACTGAGTCTTGAATTTAGAAAAGGGCTCAGCTCATATTTTGCAAAATTATGTATTTAATTGTAATAAACAATTTCTCCATTAAATATTACTTTAAATAATTTTTTTTTGTTTTATTAGTACAGATAATATAAGCTGAGGATTATAATTTTATAAAAAAATTGCACCAAAGTCATTTAGTTTAAGAGATATTGAGTTTTACGTATTCAGTTCAGATTTTCACCGCTTATTTTTCAAAAAGTTTTATTTCGTATTCCGCGAAATTTATTGTATAAAATTTTAACATTATATTGTTTTTAACAAATTTCTAAATTTCAAATTTAAACTCTTTAAATACAGCTCTATTTGCCGAAAAAAGAATAAAAAATTTTAATTTATAACAGGTTCCTTGTTTTTTCCCCCCAATGGCGTTATTGTCTTTATTCGAGTGAGAAATTCAATCGAATTTTAATAAATATCTTGAATATATTAAAATATTTAATTTTTATACATATCACAAGAAACAAGAAAACCGAAAAATAACTGAAACCGCGGTTTTTATAATTTTGAAAAACCGAAACCGTGGTTTTCAAATTTTTCGGTTTTTAGCAAACTCTAGGTGAAAGCTTTTTCTGCCAAAAATAAAATAAAATGATCAAAAAATTGTAATTTGTGAAAAATCTAATAAGAAAATTCTGCGATACTAGTCGTTAGGTTAAACTGTGATTTATTTAAGTTGTAATTATTTATTTAAAGTTTTTATTAAATTGCGTGTTGTGATGTCCAATTTTTATTCAATTTTAAATAAAATACTTGACAATGTAAATAAGTAAAATCAAATTAATAAAATTTGCACTCCAGAAGAAGTTGAAATACCGTCAACGAAACGTCGAGTGAAAAGGATGAAATAATTTGATTTTTATTTCATTTTAACATTTAATTCACCATAACACAGTACAACAGCCAATCTGGGGGGTGAGAAATTCCAAGTCAGGGTGATGGTACTAGGTCAGTATAGTAAAACCCTCAAAGGGTTTGGCGTTCGTATGTGTCATTTTTTTTTATGACCTTTTAAATTTTTTCCTTATCTTGATGTTTTTTCGCTTAGTTGTAACTCGAGAACCACTTGTCCGATTTTGATGAAACAAATTTAGAAAAATTTAGAATTACAATTTCTTTAATCCGTTCATATAACATTTTTCTTTATAATCAACAGTTTTGCCGGTAAAAATAAATTTGTGGAGAAAAAAAAATATTTTTTTGCCTAAAAATTAAAATTTTTTTTTTTTAAATTCATAAAAAATTTTAATTTTTAGGCAAAAAAATATTTTTTTTTCTCCACAAATTTATTTTTACCGGCAAAACTGTGTATTCAAATAATAATAAAAAAAAACGCTCAGAAATTAGAATTTTAAATTCGAATTTCAGAGCGTTTACTGTATTGCAAACATTGATTCAAATTTCTGGACGTTCGAATTACTGAAAGCTCTAATTTGCGAGCGTCTACTGTACTGGACTTTCACCAGACAAATATTTTGCTAACGCAGCGAGGTGGAGCAGAATCAGAATATTTTAGAATTCTGTAAATCCAACATGTTTCAGCTTTCAACAGAATCGTATGAAATTTTTGAAAAAAATGTTATATTTTTATTTTTTAAAAGAAAATTTGTTGATACAAATACTGCAAATTTCAAAATTTTACAAATACGAATATTTATATTTTTTAAAATTGTTCCTGTCTTGCCGACATATGTATAAAGCTAGGGTTGAACAGGGCTTATGCCATCACATTACGGACGTCATGGAGGATCTACTCCAGCTTTTTGTTTTTAATTCTAGCTTTAAACTCAAAAAAAAAATTGGTTTAACTTAAATATAAACCGTTAAATTTTGAGGAATATGGGAGAGAATAATTAGCAAGTAAGTAATATTTTTGAATGCAGTGCATCTGAATGAAGTAGCCTTTCTGAAAAACATCAATACTTTGTTCTGAAAGAAACTTTTAATATGGAAAAAATACCATATTTGTAATATTCAAATTTAAAAGCACGCTATTTTAATCCTGAAAAAGATATTGCATTGAAATTACCTTTAGTTAATAGAATAATTTGTTATAATATTTTCTGAAAATTGGCCTGGATATGCTTTTGCAGAAGGCAAAAACACGGAACAGGTTATGGCAAAAATGCTAAATTTTAGTTTTAAAATGCAAATAACTTTTGCACTTTGTAGATGATAGAAATGTTAAGTCTTTAAAAATCGGTTTGTAAATAGAAAAATTGCAAAACTTTGGAGTCGAATGGCATAGTGTACGTTCGTAAATGCAGTAGTTAGGCATCACTGCGGCATAATAAAAGTAAAACGTTCAAAAAAGCAAGACTTGACAGCACTGTTTTACGTCAAACGTTTTTTATGCATACAATTGACAGTGTTGCTGCAAATTTTTGCAACTAACGCATCATTTTAATTTCTAATGCAATAGTGCGCCTTCTAAATTTTTATGTTAAAATCATTTAATACAAAAAGAAAACTAACCGTTGGTGCATAATGAAAGAGTAAATAGTGCATTATATAAAAATTCTTAATACAAATTTAAATAATGTTTATTTTTTAGCATTTTTTGGATTTTTAATAATCAAAAGTCGTTTCATCTTTCTTTTAATTCTCTTTTTACTATAACTTAACAAAAAATTGTCATTTTTACCATCAAGATTTTCAATAATTGTTTTTTATTTTTTGCAAAAACGTTCTGCTGCAAACTCTGTGCAGCTGTTGAGCAGTAGCAAAGCATCTACAACAGCTAACAAAACTTGGCATAACTGCCGCAGTGTTCATAAATTTACTGCATTTATGATCGTACCCATAGCTCTTGCAGTTTCAGCCATCCAAAACTTACAGTGTGAAATTTCATATCAGTCGGTAAGAAATGCCGAAAATATTTGTATTCTTCTCCACTGTGCCCAGAGAGTTTATTTTGAAATAATATGAAAAATATATTTTTTGTGTAATTTCATACGGCTTTGGATAATTTTTGATCTACAGCTGTGTAATTTTTTGCTTTACTGGTGGCAACACTGATCGCTGCTCAAATTGACATTTTTACCAGAAGTGAGAGAAATAACTCATAACTCCTCTCACTTTTTTAAGCAACTATTCGATCTTTACATTTTTTCCAATTTTTACAATTTTTTGGCATGTTATACAAGACAGTATAGTCTACCAAAAAATCAATTTTTTAGAATATTCGCGAATAAATAAAAAGCGCATTTTTTAATTACCTGGATTTAGGTTTTGTCGTACAGAGTGGATTTATTAAATCCAAAAAAAGTTGGATTTATTTATCTGGGTTTACACATAACAATAAAAACAAAAATATGAAACATTGTGTTAAATTAATGTCAGAAAAAATACGAATAAAAATTAAAAGAGATACAAAAAAATTGTGAAAATATAACACAAAAGCATTTTCTTAAAATTTTTTGTATGTACATTATTATACTACATTTATACTTGAGCCAAAAACCAGGTAGTTTTTGCTCAGTTATAAATGTTATGTTTAGAAAAAAAACTACACTTTTCTAAATAATTGTTTACCATCTTGGACATGGAGAAATATCTGAAATAGAAAAACGCTACCGTAAGTAATTTAATTAAATCCAATTGGTGATTATTAAACATTGCAGTGGAATATTTTAATTGTATAGAAATATTAATTGAAGTGATGAAACTCAAATTCTTTATTATATAAAATATAATAAAGAATTTAATGTTACAATAAAATCCTGCATCATTGTGTTTGTTATTGAAAATTAGGGTGAACGAAGGTCGGATAGAAAAATTCTGTTAAAATAGGTGGAAACTAACTCCATCTATTGAGCACTTTGAGGGATGATTTTTGGATTTATTAAATCCAAGTGATTAAAAAATACGGTTAATGTTTTTGTATTTTTATTTCTGTAAAGAGACTGCGTATTTTAGAAAGAAGTATCTAAACGTAGATGATCCAAGCTTTTATATCAGCTAAGATTTGTAAAAATCATATAATTATTTAAAAAGTTACTACTGTTTCAAATAAGGTGTTTCTCTAACTTTTGCTAAAAATACCGAAATTTGAACCGCGATATAACGTGAACTGCACCGCATTTTGAAAAGCTAAATGCAGCATATATAAGTATCATGGGAACGTAAAATATCCATGAGATTAATTTCAACGACGCTTGAAAAAATTTTTAAAGGCTTAATAGGTTTTCTGATGCATTTTCTTCCTTGCCCGAATTTGACCCGATTTCGCTAATTTTCGAGCTAACCATGAATAGTTTCTCTATAAATAGTACACTCAGATTATTATTTAGTTTACTGTTTGTAGTTTAATAAAAAAAGTTTTCAGCTAAGTTAAAAACATACACCTTTACTATAAAAAAGAAAAAGTCGATTTTTTTCGTACCATACAAAATATTTAAAATATGCATTAAAATTTTGTTTCAAATTTTAAGTTTTATTTTATATTTACATATTTCGTTTTTATTGTTTTAAAATTTTGCTTTGATTTTCAATAGAAATTATCAAAATTTTTTAATGTATATGTTTGGCATTATTTTAAAAGTTCTATTTTAAATATTTTGTATAGTACGGTTTAAACAAAACCTTTACTTTAAAATAAAGCCGACTTTAACAAAAATATACCTTTGAAAAATATTGATAGTAAGGCTGATATTTTTCAAAAAGTATTTATTTCAATTGTTTAATAGCTGTGTTTGTGCGGCAAGCTATCAACGTTGGCTTACGTCATTCCCATACAAATTTGACATAAGAAACGTTGAGAGTTAACACTAAACGTTTTATAATGTCAAATTTATTTTGAAATGAAATAAGCCAACGTTGATAGCTTGCAGCACAAATACAGCTAATATATTTGTTCAAAATAATTTACTACCACTTACCGATTTTTGTAGTTTCAAACAGAGAATATGTTAAAATGGACTTGTGTCAAAATAAAAAATGGACTTGTGTAAAAAAAAATAAATAAAATAACGGTAAGAAATTTTAATTTTACCTAATATTAGGTTTAGTTAAGAAAAAATCGCAAATAAAATTCATGGGGTGATAGGTCCAAATATGGACCGATCCTATATAGAATAAAAAGGCTTTGTCCTTGAGAGCATGTGTGCAAAATTTCATTAAAATATTTTCATATTTGCGACTTGTAGAGTGCGCACATGCCTAGTTTTGGGGACCTTTACACGGACACTACACAAATTTTTAGTCAGGAGCGTACTTGGTATTATCATCAAAAGGGGTTTGCTGAAAATCAGCGAGCTGATTTTTACCAAAAACGAAATAGTAATACTCGTATCACCAAAAGTTTGGCTAACAGTCGATTGCAAATGATAAAAATCCTTGATAAAATCAATAAAAAATTTTACTGAATATTAGTAGACTGAAAAAACTCAAAAAATTTGTAGAAAAAATATACTTTAGTTAATTTATTCTCTGAAAAGTTAAATCTAGAAATTGTGTTTTCTTATTATATTGAAAATTATTTAGAAAACCTTGTAAAATATAAAAATGTCCTCACGACCACATTGACGACATGATTTAATTCGATATCTAAAAATATAACAAATAATTACACCTACCCTAGTAAAAATGATTTTTATATAATCAGATATGATTTTTATATAATCATTTATGATTTTATACAATTATAACTTGTCGAGTATTATTTATATATCGAGTATATTTTTATATGATTATATCAAAAGATATTTAATTATATAAAATTATATTAAACAGATCCACCATTTTCCGGATCAAATCATCTATGGGTTAATATAATTATATACAAAATATATTATCTGATCCGAAAAATGGTGGATCTGGTTAATATAATTTTATATAATTAAATATCTTTTGATATAATCATATAAAAGTATATGTTTCACAATACTCGACAAGTTATAATTGTATAAAATCATAAATGATTGTATAAAAATCATATATGAATATATAAAAATCATTTTTACTAGGGTAAGTAAAATATATACAGGAGTTTTTATTTGATCATTTATATTGTCTGTACTACATGTATCTATTAGCACAATTTTGGTAGCAAAATAAATTAGTTAAATATCAGTTTAGAACTGAAAAATATAAATAAAACTTTTGCTGAAAACTAAAACTACTTGATATAAAAAATATTTTTTTTTTTGCGTGTAGGTGTATACATGGACCAAGTCTAAACAAAATCAATAGACTGTGTCCATTGGTCAAGGCCAACCAAATTTCAATAAAATATCTACCCGATCAAAAAAACATTATATCTAGCATATGTAGTCATATCGTATTTGATATAGATCGACATTTGATCTTATCCAAGTTTATCTCAAAATTGGGATATCCAGTAATATCCAATCAGATCCCCCAAATATATTACAGGATTAAATTACATCCAAATAGATCTCAAAATTGGGAGATCCAATAATATCAAATTGAGATCCTGATAGATCCCAAAATATCCCATGGGATTAATTTACATCCAATTAGATGCAAACGGATAAGCTAATTTTTGCAAATCGAATTGGATAATTTGAGATTAAAATTTATCCTATGATATATTTGAAATTATTTAAATTTTAAAAAAATTTTAAAAATAACACAAAAAATTAAAAAAAAAAAACATTTATTATTTAAAACATATTTATTTCATTAAAAAAAACAAAAAAAAATGCCGTCGACATTTGAACCCAGGTAGCTGGCGTTGTAGTCGGCCACTTAACTCACTCAGCCAAACACTGCTATTAGGGATGCCAATCGGGATTGATATTTGATATCAATTTTTAGGCACCAAGTATTATGTCAGTTAGCTCAGTGGGTAGAACTGTCGTCTGCCTCTATGACGGCCTGGGTTCATATCACGGCAGGACCAAAAAAAGTACATATGAAGTTTTTTATATTTTACTTTGGAAAATATAATTCCAGACCACCTATTTATTGGTTTTTCCAGCGGTTTGCCATCGTTAAAAATTTTTTTTCTCCAGTACTTTTTCGGCGCTTTTTGAACAGCTGGTCCTTTTGTCTAATGACGTTACCATTTTGGAAATGGGAAAGCAATTTTTGCCAGTACTTGTACCACCTGTTAAAGTATTGTACCTTGCCATCGCTTTCCCCTTTGTATTTTTCTGACTGGCATAATATATGAAGGCCTGCACTGAAGTAAACTTGCGCCCAGTATTTTGTAAGCAGATTTTAAAACAGATCCGTTGTGACAACCTTGCCCACTGAGTCGTGTAATTATAGCAACAAAGTTATTTAGTTATCGTTATCAAAGGTTTTGATGGAAGAATTCAAACTTATATAATAAACCGGTAAAATAACAAACTTAATTTTCGCATGAATTACTCAAAAACTTTATAATGTTTACCAAATTTTTCTGTAAAGTCTTTGCTAGTTTACTCGAATAATATACTTAATTTCTAATTTTACCAATATCTTGGCATCAATTTCTTGTAAATATGAGAAAATTCAAGAAAAAAACGTCGGTAATCTAAAATTGGTCACTTTGTTCATTTGCGTTCATATAATAATTAATTAATTAATTTTTGAGAAATAATCCCGGGATTCGGAATTTTGCCAATCCCGAAAATACCGGGATTCGGGATTTCCCGTTTGGTATCCCTAACTGCTACACAACATGACTATATGAAACAACATTGTTCGTGTTACTGAGTTATATATAATTATATAAATTTATATATATATAGATGACTTAGAAAAAATAAATTAATAACATTCTTTCAAAAAAAACAAAAATTAAAAATCTTAAATGTTTTCCACTGACGGAATTTTTTTGGTGAATCAGATAAAAAAATGTTTGTTGAAGGGTCAACCTGTTTATATGGCTCAAAAGTCTAAATATCAACAGTCTGTATTTGCGAAATTAATAATGGGATAAGAGCAATATATATGTTATTTAAAAGGTAATATAAATTTCTTTTAAATAAGGTATGACATATATAAGCTTAGCAATTCTTTGGAAAAAATACTCTTAACCAACACTTTTTCACAAATTGTTTGTATTAAAAGTAGGAGTACAAAAATAAAAACATTGCCAAAATTGTATGTAGAAATATTACAAAAAAAAATCATTTCGCTCTGGAAGAACTCAAATTCAGAACTTTAACAAAATTATTATATATTACAATATCTAATTACATATTTAAAATACTATTAATTGAAAACATAATTTGCAGATGCTGTTGACACAAAATGCTTTAACCTTTTTAAGATCTGTAAAAAAAATATTTATAAGTTAATCAAATTGAGTTAAAAAAAGTAAAAAAAAATTGTTTTTTTGTGCCCGAGCTGGGATTCGATAATAGTACCTCAGGCACATATATAATTATGTGTGGAGTTATATATGACAATATATAATAACATATTAAAATATTATTAATCCCAAGTTGTAGTAAACATATCTTTCAGGTGCTGTTGGCAGTAAACGGGTTAATTTTTTTAAGATCTGTAAAAAAAATATTTACAAGTATAATAAATTGAGTTAAAAAAGTAAAAACAAATTTTTTTTTGTGATAGTCGATAGTAGTGTAGGGTCTCTCAGGTAATATGTGACTATATATAATTATATATTAAACAGATAGAAAATATTACTGACGGGGACCATATATAGTCATATCTAAAATTATATTGTTAATCTTGCACCATATATGAAATCATATATAATCATATCTTATAGCATTTAATGTAATATATAATCATATATAAAAATATCTTACATCATACTACCAAAAAAATTTTCTAAGAGGGCATATATGGCTTATATGCCACCATATGTGATCATATATTATGTTATATGTGATCATTTATAATTACATATGACAACAGATCTGTCATATCTCATTATGTATAGCATATATGGTTGATATCTAGTTTTATAAAAGACAATATATAAAAATATATGGTTATATAATGTACCACGTAAGAAACATATAATTATATATGGCTATTCATGACAACATATATACTCACATATTATAAGATTAAATAAGATATTACTATATACGACTATATATAAATTTTTTTGATCGGGTATGTATTTGGGACTTGATCTAATCATAGACCAATTTCAATCCAAATTAACAGGCTTCATTTTTGGGCCGACATAAGTCGGTATCCAAATTTTATCTTAATATTTGCAACCTGTAGAGTGCGCATAAATGTAAATGTAAGACGGATGTCGTTAACCTGAGTCGTGATTCTGAGTCGATCGGTATACTACCCTAAGAAAATTATGTCGGAAAAATTATCTATAATTGCAGTTAAAAAAGTGTACACCATAAATGCATATAAAATTAACTGATATTGCTGTTATTTTAACTACAATTGCAAATAAAAAATGTGCTAAAAATCTAAAGTCGGTCACGCCTACTATATAATACCCTACACCAGTCTGGTTAAAAGCCAACTAATGTTTGGATCCGAAATTCGAATGCATTAAAATGGACTTGTGTCAAAATGTTCTATAAAATGATAAAATAAGAGAAAATCGGAAATATAGCCCATATAGGCGAAATATCCAAATATGGACCGATACTATCTAGAACCAATAGAACCTTGAGACCATGTGAGTAAGCGAACCAAATTTCATTGAAATATCTTCGTATTTGCGACCTGCGTGAGAAAAGCCAATTTGGGGGGGGGGGGGGGAGGGCCTTATATGGACACTAGGTCTAGGTCTAAACCGATTTTAATCAAAATCAATAGGCTTCGTCCTTGGGCAGACATAGGTCTGTGTACCAAATTTCATTGAAATATCTTTGTATTTTCGACCTGCTGCAGTAAAAAAGCCAATTTTGAGGGGACCCTTATATGGGCACTAGATCTAAACGTGGACCGATTTTAACCAAAATCAATAGGCTTTGTCCTTATGCTGACATAGGTCTGCACAGCAAAAATAAGTGGAATGACTTCGAAATGAATCACTTCCTTCATTACATCACAAAGAATAACTCCCTTAGGAATGGCTTTTACACAACATCTAATGCTGCAATAAATATATGCTAGTCAGAAGTTCTTTTTCATGGGTGATAAGAAGTTAATATTTTGTATGGGGGTTGCATAGGAACGTGCTGGCACAGAAATCCGAGGGTTGCGGGTTCGAATCCCACCAGGTCGAAAAAAAATTTTTGTAACTTTTTTTACGCAATTAATAATTTTTTGTAGTTTTCACTGTAAAATTTTTATTTTTTTCTATTTTTGAACACTCAAAAATTAATTTTTGAAACGATTTAAAAATTTTTTTTTTAATTTTCTATTAATTTTTAATGAAATTTTATGGAGATATAAAAGTTCTAAATAAATATGTAATTCTTCAAATATTTTTTGTTAAAATACGAATATTACATTAATATTACAATATTTTTGTATTTAAAAAATTGTAATTTAAAAAATCCATTTTGATCAAATTTTTACTAAATATATTTAGAAACTAAATATAACAGAAAAAGAAAAATCCTGTAAACATTTTAGTTAGAACTAGTAAAAATAAGTTAAAAATTACCTTGCAGAAAAATAATATGCTGCAAATTTTTTACGGATTTTATCAAGGTAATTCGTATTAAAAGTTAACTTAAATGTAAATTTAACAGTTTTATTTTTCCTTCTTATCTTACTAGTATGTATTTAGCAAAAAACAATCTGCTAATATCAGCAGTGTTTTTGCAAGGTCATTTTTAATTACATAATTTTTAGTAGCTTTTTCTCCTATTTTTACAGCTTTATTTCTGAGTGTATTATTATGAAATACAGTAACAAATCAACTTTTGTAGATAAGTTTTATAAAAACTTTACAAAAAAGTTTTTAAATGAAGGTTTTTTTTGTTAGATTTGAGATCATACAAGTAAACTAATTAAATTTTTTTATGTTGGTAAAAATTAAATTTCAGATTTTTGTTACAGCAACAAAACTTTAATCTTTAAATATCATTCTAATTTATGCCGATTGCACTTTAGCAGTTCAACTGTAAATTCCTTTATTAACATATTTTTTTTCAAAAACATTCAGAAAAAGACTTAAATAAATTAATTATATACATATACATTAGAGCGTACCACCTTACAGGCAAAAAAAAAAAAAAGTGCGCCGTACACCCCCAATATGAAGTATTTTTGCAAGGAGGTTTCAAAAAAAAAATTTTTAATTTTTTTTGCCGAACGTAGGGGTCGCCATTTTACTTTTTTCGTTATATCTTTGGTATTTACCGTCGGATCTTAAAGTATGATACATCGATGTTTTTCTCTCGAAGAGACCAGTGTTTTGCTCAAAGGACATTTTGACCTCAAGTATCCCGTTCTAGTAGTTACCCACCAGATCTCAGTTGCTACCACCCTAATGTACCGCCCTAATGTCAGAAAATTAAAGCTCGCAAAAAATCATTAAACTTTTGCTAAGGAAGTTTTTCGCTAAACCCAGTAGAAATTTTTTTATATATTGGTTGCCGAACGTAGGGTCGCCTTTTTAAATTTTTTTTAATTGGATTTTTCCTTTTTAGCAAAACACTGGTCTCCTCGAGGCAAAAAAATCGATGTATCACACTTTAAAATCCGATTTTAAATGCCGAAGCTATAACGAAAAATTGAAAAAGGCGACCCCTACGGTCGGCAAAAAAAAAATTTTTTTTTTTTGAAATCGCCTTCCAAAAATACATCATATTGGAGGGTGTATGGCAAACTTTTTTTTTGAGGTACGGTCTAATATATGTACATTAGGGTTATGACTCATTTTTAACAAAAAATTTACCTATCATCACGAGATAGGCAATACTAAATTAATAATAAAAATCGTGTTTTCGGGTCATTTCGGCAAAAAAAACCTTCCGCACCAAAGGCAATTTCTAAAAATAATTTTTGCACGGGGATTTTGTTTAATTTACATAACGAATTATTACAAAAATAATTGTAAATGACAAAAAATGTATCCAAAAGTCCCTCCAAAAAGGTTTCGTAATTTTTACCGTAAATAGCATTTAACAAGCATTGTTTGAGTCTCATTTGTTTAAAACTTCGGAGAAATATTTTAATTAAACTAAAACCATATAGAGCAAATTTCAACCCTTTTGGTGCGGGAACTTTTTTGACAGCAGCGAAAAAGTAAGATTGAGTTTCTTAATATTTTTTTAAGGCCTTTTTGGCTAGGGCATGTAAAATTTAATATTTGCAAAAAAAGTCAAAAAATCATAACCCTAATGTACATATATGTATGTATGCATAGCGCATGGTACAGGGACATTTTTTCGATCAAGTGTTTAGTATGGAGACATTTGGTTAGTTTGGGGACTGTCCTCAAAAACTATGCTGTATATGAGTCAGAAATGTCTTGATACTATGCGCAGGACCTAGGAAGAGTGTGGGTAGCGATAAAAATATGCGATTTGATGCCAAAATTGATGTAGCAAATTTTCAGGCTGATCGGAGGGTGCCAACCCGTGCCACAATGAGGTCAAAGGTCAACATTTTGAAAAACCACCCAAATACTTTTTTTTTGCATTTTATAAATTTTTGTAATAAGAAATACTGTAAATATAATGTTTTTTCTTTAATTTTTATTTAATAGGCTTATTATTTTTATTGTAAATCATTGAAGACTTTGTATAGGCTGGGAAGTCCTTACGGTAGCCCTCTACAATGTGTAACAAGTACTGTTTATCGTCTTCGTTGTGTGTTAAGCATCTGTTATAGTCAGTTATTAGTTTGATTTTTCTTTCGGCGGCATCATTCACAACAGTAATGCATTTTACGATTTGTCCCCCTTTACAAAATGCTTCGCTCTTAGGCCAGTTTGACGGATGAAAGCGTAAGAAATCCGTAGAAATTTCCAGACGAGAAAAAAATTTTTTTGTTTCAGGAGTTACAAAAGAGCTTAAATCCTTGGATGTGAATAATTGTAATTCATCAACGCTTGCACACACTTTTTTAGAAGGGAAAATATCAACATCATCACCGATATGATTGTCTTCATCGGAATCTATTTGCAACGCCAAAACCATATTTTCCTTTATTTTTCAGTCTACATGTGGATCACAAAAGGCAAGTTCAACTGCTTCCGAATTTTTTCCAAAAGCACTGTAGATATTTTTTTTATCAAAATACCTAATAATCCCCTTTATTAGTTGCATATCTCTATTTGGCGCTTCAACTGCATTTGCGGTTCTAAACCAGTATGGGATGTAGAGACTTACTAAGAAAATGCACGTATTACGAATTCCATTCTACTGACTCGCAGACATTTTAAAGTGGTCGTTAAAAATATACATTTTGAGACAATAGATGGCCTTGGACATGAATCTTGCATGAGATGTCGCTCCAGGTGCACGAAATGTGAAATTGGGAATGCTACCACCAAGAAAAATAAATGCAAGTTGTAAGAGTTCTCTATAATCATGCCGAATGTGGACTTTCGCTAAATATTCAAGACAAAAGTGTTTCCTTGTTTCGCGTTTCTCGACAGATATGACACTCAAAACTTTTTCATCCTACATACAAGTGCTGTATCCCTTTGAATTTAGTGTGCTCCATTCCCGTGCAAAACGTTCAAAAATCGCCACCTCTGGACCACTTGATTTTCCGAAATTGATTTCAAATACAGCTCTTAAGAGAATTTCTGCAATATGGTGGCGACATGGTAACCACAATAAGCTGCGTTCCAGTTTGCGTTCCAATAAAGTTACAGCACCACTATGACAGCCAGTATTTGCAGCAGTTGTATCGAAACATATCATTTCTAATGAATTCAGCATATTCATTTTTAACAAATAATCGTAGACTGATTGAGCGACTACAGCACCAGTTCCATCTTCAATGATGGGGATAGCTATTAATTTTTCAACGTTCTCCGGCGTGAGCACAATAGCCAAGCGATCAACTTTATTTTTTCCAGCAATTGCGGGAAGTAGCTTTCCGTCCCAATGCAAAACAAATGTTTCAGGTATCTAAAAAAATCTTAAGCTCAAAGCAAAATTTATAACTTGGTCAAAATAAAAAAACTCACCTTGAAATTTTCAACAATTTCTTTGCCATGACGCCGACGATATTTTTTACTTTGTTCACGCAAACTTGTGCAATTCAGGACAAGATCCTCAATATTGTGACCCAACGCTTTGGCAGTTGCACTGATAAAGTGTATAGCTAATGGAGATGACATATTGCCAGCATCCATACAAGCCAGCATTCTGTCGTCAATAAAATTCTTTTTTCCACGTTTTCGAATTGGCTTACTGGAGCAACTTGGAATGTTGTCAGTCTGTTCTACATCCATCGCCTGCACATCATCTCCCGATTCATCACTCTCAAATTCAACATGTTCCATAGTCAAGTCTACACATGAAATTAAGTGAACAGCAAAAAAAATTGACACTTTGCTTCCAAATACTACATAATAATTACCTGAAGTGCCTTTTCTTTTTTCATAATTTTCTTTTCGACGTTTTTCATGTTCCAATCTTTATGCCTTTCTTTTTTCTTTATTTGTGACATTTTGATCGACACAAGTCATGCTACCAACATGCCCATTTTCTCGCTGCTTTATTAAGAAGTCTCTATCTTCCTGTATACTTATAAGCTTCAGAGCGTCAACGTGGGCAATGTCAAATAAATTGTTTAAATTTTCCTTAAAGAAATTTTCTTTTTTGCGATGACTTGGCAACGGAGATTTACATACTTTTTGGACTTTTCTCCACTCTTCATAAAGTTTAATGACTTTTACAGCACATGTTCTTTGATCTGGCTTTAGGATTCTAGCTTTTTCCCAAAAAGGCAATATTTCATTTAACACTAATCTTGCACTTTCTGTAACTGTTTTCTTTTCACAACGCACATTATAAAAAAAACACTGAAGCACTTGCTGCTTTGATGGTAATTTCACACCAACTATTTTAGGTACACATTTACCAATCAAGTACACATTTGTGTCAGCAGATCGAAGCCGTTCCAACGATAAATTTTTCTTCTGAGCCATGGAATTACGTAAAGTTAAACAATATTTTATTTTACAATAAACTTCACTTTTCTCAACAATATTTAAATTCGCAATGACAAAATTTTACATATCCATATCAACAGCATTGCTATGTGCTCAGTAGCAGAGCGGTAAAAACGGTACTTTTAGACAAAAATGCAGTTGACGACAACTCAAAGCTAGGAATATTGAGGGTGTTTAAAAAACAGCGACGAAAAAAAAATTTACCGTTTTTTCAATAATAGTTGTTGGTAGAAATACATATCGTTACCTGAAATGCAAAAGGGCGTAACAAACATATTCATTATTTTACAAGAAAAGCAAAAAAAACTTTCCGACATTTTACGAAATTAAGTAATGAAATCAAAACTTTTTATTGTAGAAGGCTATAATTTTGCGGAGAAAGGAAGCTTAATTATGTGCTTCATAATCAATGAAAAAAATTAAAATTTTCTACAGTAAAACCAAATTAAGAAGAAGAGCAAAAAGTTGATTGTTTTGAATTTCACTTATAAAATCTTTATTTTTGATATCAGAAAGCAAAAAAATTGTGAGGACACGTAGTTTAATGTCGTGCACCATAATCAGTCAAAAACTTACACCTTCTTCCATTTCAGGTAACGATATATGTATATTGTAAGCATATTTTGAATTCTATAAATATTTTTTTCTTACTATAATAGCAGAAACACCATACATTTTTACAACTGAGAGCTTAAATAAAAACTATAATGCATACATATATTTGTTTTTGCTTCTGGTGCCATTATATACTTAAGCATTAATACTACTATTAAATAATTTACAAGTTATAAATGATATTCTAAGTTAAAGAAGTTTTATTTTTCGGTATTTCTTAATAAAAAAAAATTATAAAATGCAAAAAAATAGAGTATTTTTGTGGTTTTTTAAAATTTTGACCTTTGACCTAATTGTGGCACGGGTTGGCACCATCCGATCAACCTGAAAATTTGCTACATCAATTTTGGCATCAAATCGCATATTTTCATCGCTACCAACAACAATCAAAATTCCAAATTATAAAAAACCCCATATTAGCTACGCCAGGTCTAATATATATATATATTTAAATTTGAAAATTTTAGAGAAAGGTGTGATTTTGGCTAATAATTTGGGTAATATCATTAATTTTTGTTTTTTTAGCTAACTCAAAAGTGAAATTTTAAAAATTTTTACTTTTGACCTTGGTATAGAAAGGGTTAACGTTTTGGAAGTTTCACAAAATTTTCAAAAAACCATATCCTTTAACTGAATTAGTAAATATTGAAAGAGATTATGTTGGAATTAGCCAAAAAAAAAAACCCAAATTAATTTTATTAACCAAATTATTAGCCAAAATCACACTTTTCTCTAAAATTTTCAAATTTAAAACGCCGTCACTACTAAGTTAAATAAGGGATATGTGTAATTTTCAGTAGGATTATTCTCTTGGGTGTATTAAAAGAAAAACCTAAGCGTTGACCACCATTTTTTATATTTTATTAAACAAAATTTCAAAAAATTTAAAATTAGAGTATGGTAAATTTACAAAAAAAAATATCCCATATTTGGCCATACCTGGGACTAGGTTAGCATATTTCAAGAGAGACAAAAATTATATCTGAACACTTATAGATCTCAGAAATGAAACGAGAGTATAACATTTTAAGTTTTTGAAAAAAAATTTTATTTTTTGCGATTTTCATTATATGTATATCCCATTTTAACCCCACAATGGTCTGGGCGAATTACAATTACTTCAATATTTTCCAACCGATTTGGGATTTTTATGCCTTTCAAAAAAGTCAATTCAGTCTAGATTACGATTCTATTAACATTTTCCAGAAATACAGTTATTTTCACAATAAGCCAAAAACCTATTTTTCCTGTTTGTAAATCGCATTCAAATTTTTGAAGGGCCAGGGATAGCTTAAAAATTCTTCGATTGAGCAGAAATTTTTTCTGGAATTGTTTACTAGTAACCTCTCAAAATAAGCCTCGGGGAGCGGGATTCGGAACAACGTTACAAATAAGGGTCTACTAAGCATGAAAAAAATTTTCGAATATTAAATTTTGACCTGAGATGTCTGTTTTGTTAAAAACTATTTCAAATATTAAATACCCGATAAAAAACCAAAAAAAAATTACAATCCATTTTATTTCAAAATATTACATAGAAATTTAACTTGTTATGTAAAAATAACTATTAACAGTAACGGAGCAGTTTTTTTTAGTGTATGACAACTGTTTAACATTTAATTTTAAAAAAATAAAAATTTACAATAATAAGTAAATTTCATAAATTGTTTTTACAAATAAAAAAAATGCTTTTGAAAATATGATCCTTTTCACAAAATTTGCTCACCTGTCGATGTTCTTAAGCGGGCGGTGGGAAGTTTAGGGGCAAATCCTTTGGAACATGTTTGCTTATGGTTCAAAATTAAAAAAATTGATCTAAGTGCCGTGACTTTTTTTTGTCACATTCAAAAACATTAAATTCAGTTTAAAAATTCATAATTTTCGACCAATGCTGAGCGTAGGGTGCATGCTCAAAAATGTTCTGAATTACTATTAAGCATTTCTGAAGCTCATTCATTAAGAAAATAGCCATTTTTTCTAATCACTTGGATTTAATAAATCCAAAAAGTATTTCTAAAAGTGCTCAACAGATGGGGTTAGATTCTTCCTATTTTAAAAAACTTTTCTGTTCGACACTTCTTTCACCCTAATTTTTAATACCGAATTCGATGATGAAGGATTTTACTTTAACTTTTAATTTATAATTATATTTCACATAAAACAGCGATAAACAGTCTGCCTTTTCAGTTTTATCACTTCAATTTATATTTTTACACAATTGAAAAATTCCATTGCAATATTTAATATTCACTAATTGGATTTAATTAAATTACTTACTGTAGAGTTAAAAATTGCCATTTCTATGTCCAAGATGAAAAATATGTATTTGGTGAGGTGTAGTTTTTTTTTCTAAACATATTTCATAAAAAAAAAATTAATAAAAACCTTTTATTTGTTAGTTTTTCAATTTTTTTTTTGTTTCTCTTTTAATTTTCATTAATTTTCATTCGTATTTTTTTCTGATATTAAATTAATAGGATGTTTCATATATTTGTGCTTTTATTGTGGATTTATTAAATCCAGCTTTTTTTGGATTTAATAAATCCATTTTTTTGTATGAAAAATTCTAAATCCAGGTGATTTTTTTTTTGGACACGCTAAATGTCCAAAAATGTTAAAAAGCTTTTAAAAACTTGGATATAAAAGTTAATGAAATAACCCGCCTTTTTGCAAAAAAATGCCATTTTCAGGACACGCATAAAATTTTTGATTTTAAAAAACTATCACTGCTAAATGGCTCGAGGTAATTGAAAATAGTTTTCATTCTGAAATTAAGAAAGGTCATGACATTAATACTGAATTTAGACTGAGCAAAAACCACCTGGTTTTTGTACAAAACTAAATTACAACACTGATTATTTAGTTTTTCTTTGTCACATCACTTTTTTATTACACATTTTTCTTTCTTTTTTTATTGTTAAATTAATGCAGAGAAATTATTAATAAATTTAAAAATTAATAACAACATACAATTTCAAACTAAAATAGAAATATTCTTAAAAAAACTAAAAAATATTTTTTTGACACTTGCTTTACTTCTATATTCGTTGTAACAGGGTACATCGAAAGTTAACTATAAATTATACCGGGTGTATCAAAAATGCACATATCAGATATTTTTACTTGGTTTTTGGCAAAAACCAGGTAGAATCTGGTTTTCAGTTTGTATGAAAATTATATGGAAAAACTAAATTAATTTTGTAGTTTTTGGCTCAAAAACTAAAAATAACCAAAAACTACTAGTTTTTGCCCAGTCTAAATATACTATAAGAATGGACTAAAATCGTTTAAATAGGTTCGAATTTGTAGAAGTTGTACGACTATAAAGCTTTGTATATCCGAGATGGTCAACTTTGACACCCTGTGATAAAACAGCCTAAAAGACCTAAAAGCTTAGGTCTTTCTGTTCAGCTCTTCTAAACATTTTTTTCCGATTGGATCAGTAGTTTAGAAGATCCATAATTATTACCATTTTTTTTTTTTTGGTTTGGAACCACTGTGGGCTAGTACACATGCAAAACATATAGGCAAGGTTGCAAAATCTTTCCGAAAATTTTATTTTTTAAACCAGCCTTAACCATTATTTTTGTATAAAAGTTCATTTTCCAGATGTGATGAAAGGTCTGCTTTTACGCTCACAGGAGCAAATGGCTTGCCAAACCATGTATTTTTTACGCGCACTGAGAACTGAATGTTTTATATATTCGTGCAAAATAACATGAAATTTAGGTCATTGCCTACTCAGGGTATTTGAATTTCAAAATATATAATTATTTTTGAGTGAGTTATAAGTTTTCCAAAGTGTCGCAATTTTGGTGTGTTCACCCTTTATTGTACTATATAATATCGGAATATTTAAATTTAATGCAATTAGTGAAACAACAGTAGAGATGAATAGAGAAACTTAGCTCAAACTTTACGAGATTTCTCTCCCGAATAGATGTTTCTTCTTTAAAATAGAAGTCGACTTTTACTTCTTCCTGCGTTTGTTCGAAAAAAAATTCGATTTACTTTACTCGATATTTAATAGTTCCAAATGTAAAAAAAATGTATCGGTCGACAAGAATTTCAATCACTCACGACTGAGAGAATAAGGGCCCAGGAGTTGCACGCAGTAAAGAAATTCTACATATTAGAGGAATACTACACCTTTTGCAATTGTAATTCAGAAAATATCAATTGAAATTCAGAAAATATCAATTGAAATTCAGAATTTCCATTTGAAATTCAGAAAACATCAATTGAAATTCAGAATTTCCATTTGAAATTCAGAAAACATCAATTGAAATTCAGATTTTCCATTTGAAATTCAGAAAATATCAATTGAAATTCAGAAAATATCATTTGAAATTCGGAAAATGTCAATTAAAATTCAGAAGATATCATTTGAAATTCAGAAAATATCATTTGAAATTCAGAAAATATCATTTGAAATTTAGAAAATATCAATTAATATTCAGAAAATATCATTTGAAGTACAGAAAATATCAATTGAAATTCAGAAAATATCAATTGAAATTCAGAAAATATCAATTGAAATTTAGAAATCGTCATTTGAAATTCAGAAAATATCAATTGAAATTCAGAAATCGTCATTTGAAATTCAGAAAATATCAATTCAAATTCAGAAAATATCAATTGAAATTCAGAAAATATCAATTGAAATTCAGAAATCGTCATTTGAAATTCAGAAAATATCAATTGAAATTCAGAAATCGTCATTTAAAATTCAGAAAATATCAATTGAAATTCAGAAATCATCATTTGAAATTCAGAAAATGTCAATTGAAATTCAGAAATCGTCATTTAAAATTCAGAAAATATCAATTGAAATTCAGAAAATATCATTTGGAATTCAGAAAATATCAATTGAAATTCGGAAAATATCATTTGAAGTTCAGAAAATATCATTTGAAATTCAGAAAATATCATTTGAATTTCAGAAAATATCAATTGAAATTCAGAAAACATCAATTGAAATTCAGAAAAATGTAAACAGAATTTTTCATAGAATCCGGCCAGGTAGATAATGTTATACTCTATAAAAAATTTATATATGGATTTCATCAAAATACGTTTGATTAAGAAGTGGGCGTAAAATTCATTTTACTTACGCGAGTGAGAATTATTTAAAATTTGTGTGCCTCAGTGATTTTAGGTAGACTAATTTCTTTCTTGTTACGAATTATAGCTCCAAAATGTAAGCCTGAAATTTAAAGCCAAATAATAGTCTTTAATGTCAGCGTTACGTTTTAATGTCTACATAATGAAATTAGTCTACATAAAATCATTGAGGCACACAAATTTTAAATATTTTTCACTTGCGTGAGTAAAATGAATTTTACTTATTTTGATAAACCCCATATATAAATTTTTATAGGGGATAACATTGTCTACCTGGACGGATTCTTTTAAAAAATGTGTTTACATTTTTCTGAATTTCAATTGATGTTTTCTGAATTTCAATATATATTTTCTGAATTTCAAATGACGGTTTCTGAATTTCAATTGATATTTTCTGAATTTCAATTGATGTTTTCTGAATTTCAATTGATATTTTCTGAATTTCAAATAACGATTTCTGAATTTGATGTGATATTTTCTGAATTTCAAATGACGATTTCTGAATTTCAATTGATATTTTCTGAATTTCAAATAACGATTTCTGAATTTCAATTGATATTTTCTGAATTTCAAATGATGTTTTCTGAATTTTAATTGATATTTTCTGAATTTCAAATGACGATTTCTGAATTTCAAGTGATATTTTCTGAATTTCAAATGACGATTTCTGAATTTCAATTGATATTTTCTGAATTTCAAATTACGGTTTCTGAATTTCAATTGATATTTTCTGAATTTCAATTGATGTTTTCTGAATTTCAATTGATATTTTATGAATTTCAAATGACGATTTCTGAATTTCAAATGATATTTTCTGAATTTCAAATTACAATTTCTGAATTTCAATTGATATTTTCTGAATTTAAAATGACGGTTTCTGAATTTCAATTGATATTTTCTGAATTTCAAATGATATTTTCTGAATTTCAATTGATATTTTCTGAATTTCAAATGACAATTTCTCAATTTCAATTGATATTTTCTGAATTTCAAATGATATTTTCTGAATTTCAAATGGAAATTCTGAATTTCAATTGATCTTTTCTGAATTTCAAATGGAAATTCTGAATTTCAATTGATATTTTCTGAATTTCAAATTGAAATTCTGAATTTCAATTAATATTTTCTGAATTACAATTGCAAAAGGTGTAGTATATATTTTGAAAGCGTTTCTTTTATAAATTGATTTCTTTTTAAATTTGATAAAATAAATTAGAGCTTTTATCAGGTAACTTCATCCTCATCACTATGAAATGTGAATTTACTACAATAAAACAACAATTTATAGTTTATGTATCAATAAAACTGGTGCACTAATAGAAAAAAGGTCAGTACAAAATTTAGGTAAAACTACTAAAAATTGGTTAAAAATGATGATGCAGACAGAATAAAACTGCTAAATTAGCAGAATATGAAAATCAAACGTTTTGAAAACAGCAGTTTACAATTTTTTTAGCAAATATTTCTGCTGATTTTAGCAGAATAGACTGCTATTTGCATTCAACTAAATTTAGCTAAAAATTGCAAAAATTTTGTAGATTTAACAGTTTTTTTTCTTATTTTTAGTCTACAAATATTTAGCAAAATTTTCTGCAGATTTTACAGTACAATTTGCTATTTTCAATTAACTAAAAGTTAGCCTAAATATAACTAAAATTCTGTATATTTAACAGTTTTAATTTTGCTGTTCTCATTTTACTAGTATTTAGTAAAAAAATCTGCTAATCTTACCAGTTTTTCTGCAGCATCATTTTTAACTAATTTTTAGTAACTTTTTCTGCTATTTTTACAGATTTATTTCTATGCGTGTAACAAATAAGTAATATGAATGTTAATAGACTTAATCAAGGAAATTTTTATTGCAAGGTGGTTTACGTATCAATTTATCACCTCTGTAATAGAGTAATTATAAAAAGTTCTATTATAGGTAAACAATGAACACCAAAAGGCCCTAAAAAAGAAATTCTAAGTTATTACAAATAACTGCGAATCATTAATCATAAAATTAAGCGGTGGATAATATTTTGTAATAATTTTCCATTTCTAAAAAAAAAAATTAAATTGTTATTTTCCGTATTACAATTTTAGCGAACAAAAAAATTGCATTGACCTTTTTAGTATGAAAGTACACAACAAAAAAGGTTTGCTGTTTTATTTTAAAATTATGTACTCTTCATTTATCAATTTTTACTATTATCATAACAGAAATATTAGCCGAAAACTTTGGTTATGACAACCTATCCATTGGGAATAAATTTAGTTGCCACAACGAATTTGTTTTCTCTGTGTAATCAAATACATTTTTGGCATTGTATATATTTATTCATTTAAATACTTAAATGATTCATACAACTTTAGATGCGTCTGCCAGTTAACCCATTTTTTGCCGCTACCAGTTCCCGTCGACAGATTTTAATAAAAATTTATATCAAAGCAATGCTGGGCCTTATTAAGAAAATTCTAAATTTTTAAGTCAGTGAATTTTCCAATTTTCCGAAAAATTAGTGGAGATTGTAATCACCAATGGCGGAATATGTACCTATATACGACTGATATTTTTGAAGTGTAAATAAAAAGAGTTTTTATACTGACAATGAGTATATCATAAAAGAAACAAGACCCATAATAATTGATACAAAAAATAAATGAAATAAAAAAAATTATTTCATTAGCACGTTATGAATAGTAAAAGTGCTGGTGATTATAATCACCGGTCGTCGAAAAATGAGTTAAATACGGCAGATGTTTAAATATTCATTTATTCTCATTTGACTTGAGGTTAAAATACAACTTAACAGACAGACATATTATTTTATTTCAAATTTCCTACAAATGTGACGATATATGGAAACTAACTATTTAATATGTAACAGTTGTACAATAGATTAAATTAATTATTTATTGCTACTAATCTCTGCCAGATCCTATTAGGCAAATATATTTGACGACAAATCGATATTTATTAAATCAGCACCTTCACAATATTTTCGACAATGAGAACAACAACTAAAGCTTAGTCACAAAATTTTTTCACTCTAGTTAGCGTTGTCAATAGGGTTTGGGATTTCCCGGACTTTTTTATTTCCCGGGAAACGGGAACGGGAAATATTTTTCAACAAAATTGTTAATGAAAACCACCTATATAAGTAACTTTTGTTAAAAAAAAAACTATTTCAGTACAAATGCAGTTTTCACATAAATTACTCGCAGCACTGCCAAATGAATTGCATGATTCCAGCAGAAAGCACCTACTACTGGACTGTCGGAAACAAACCGTTTCAATACACTTGGCCCATTAGATATGGTGGCCACAATGTTATTTTCCAAAGACAAATAAAACTCTTCTAGTCTTATTTCTACAATTCTTCTTATTTCATCAGCATTACATCTTCCTGATATATAAACCAACCCCAGGTTATAAAATGAATTATTTCCATTTATACATTGTTGTGATATTCTTGTCCATTCATCTAAGATTATAGTAAATCTCCTATTGTTAGAAATATTGCTCGATATTTCTTTCATCATGATATCTTTTACATGATTGTAGTAATTTAATATAATGTTCTTTATATCGGTTTAATTTTTTTGCAATGCCAGGTTTTTATTATAAAAACTTTCTCGAATAAACGAAGATCTAGTTATGGTGCGGATTGACTGCGGCTAATTTGGATACCATTTCAGGAAATGTTTGCCCTACCATAAAACCTTTAATGCCTATTCAGCTTACACTTTTTTCTTCGGGTACTTTGCTAATTTTAGCTGAAACGTTATTCTTGTTATTGTTTTTTTCAAGAGAAGTTGCATGACCCTCAATTTTATTTTTTTTTTTTTTTGTGCACCAAATTTAGATGTCGGATAACCAAATTTAGATACCACCGTTAACCAGTCTTTTCTTTTCACATTTATTAATGAAAACGTTACATATAAAATTATTGGCCCTTAATATAAAAGAGTATTTTAAATTTAAAGTCGACTTTATTTTCAATCAAACGGTTTTGTTCATTTTGTGCATGAAAACCTTACAAAAATATTTATATTTTCAAATATTTTGATTGGTTGAAAATAAATTAACCCATCAGAATGCTTCAAAAATAAACCAAGTAAAGGTATACTGCCACCCAATATTTGACCTAAAGTCGACTTTACCTAAATTATTCCTTTGAAAAATTTAGATAGTAAGGGCGATTATTTGTAAGAATCAAAGCTTTTTTTTCATATTTCTTTTAAACATTTTACCAAGTTTTTAGGTTTTACTACTTAAATTTTGATTAAGTTATGCGAAAAATCTTTATTAGTTGAAATGCTCCTAATTACTTGGCAAAGATTTTATTTGGGTGTCAAATAAATGTATTCCCTTTTTAAAGATTTTAACAATGACATTTTTTTGGTATTTAAAATATTTTTTATGGCTAAAATTAAAAAATCCTATTCGAAACAAAAACAATTTAAAAAATTTAATATTTTTAAAATTTCCCGTTTTCCCGGGAAAAATATATTATTTTCCCGGGAATTCCCGGCAAACTTTTCCCGGGATTTCCCGGGAATTCCCGAACCCCAAACCCTAGTTGTCAAGGAACATGAAAACCAAAAAGTAAAAAATTACCGTTATCCGCCATGTTCGCCGGCCTTCGCGAACGCTTCTTGTAAAATCTATCTCACGAACGCTCCAGAAGAAATTTGAACAGAATGAAAGAAGCGCTCGCGACTAATATGAGTACTTCCTGGATTAAATATTCAGTTTTACTGTATTCGAATATGAGCTAGGAACAAACAGAGTTATATAATATTTATTATAATCTTATTGCAGATTTATTAAATCAATTTTTTCAAAAAGATTAGATCTGAACAGATCTCATTAGATATGCTGCTTCAAATCTAAAAATTGGCGACAAATTTTGTTTATGACAGAAACTATCAGTGGATTGCATTTCATAAACTTAATCAGAGCAGAATTTTCCTAAAATCTCCCCACTTTTCTTTCGCTTTAAAATCATCCTTTTACCGGGTATTCTTTAAACAAAAATTGTTTATACATTTTTGTTTCTTGTGTCAACTCAAATGACTAAGATCTGGTATCAGTTTTTGCAACAAATCTGGCCAAATCTGCTCATAACTACCCGAGTAAAAAGGATTTTATATAATCATATCTGATTCACATAAAATTTTTTCCGAGCATTGGGCCCATATAATCATATCGATTTTAGTCTAATTGTTTAAGTTTAGATTAAATTATATTTACATCATATAAAATTGTATCCGATAAATGGCGCGACATAATTGTATACGATAGTGGATAAATTTATAACATTGTATTAATTTAGAACTAATCTGATACAATTATATTTAAATCAAATATAATTACATCCAGTTTTCGATCAGATATGATAGTATCTGATAAAAAGTAGGATTTTCTATTTGATACAATTATATCAGGTAAAAATGTGGATACAATTATATATGACTTTTATGTAATTTTGTCAGTTCAGATCAAAAACGATACAATGTAATACAATAATGCATCATCTAATGCAAATATATTGCGCCATTTTTTGGATACAATTATATCTAATATTTATACAGTTTTATTATCTTAGATCTGTACTAGTACAATTATAATTCAACTGATATAATTACATGGGCCCATTTCTCGGATAAGACTGTATATAGATCATATTAGATTATGTATGACTATATTAAGCTCCATATTAATTTTTTTTAACCGGGTAGCCATTTAAATTGCCCAATTTTCCAGACCAATTCAGATATGAATAGATCTGGCACCAAATCCCGAACAAATCTGTCCATAAAGTTCATCACAAATGCCATATCTAATCACATATGATTTGTAACATTCATTTAATTCATTTGTTTTTTAAAAGAATTAACCAAACAAAATATATGTAAGTAATTGCAGTTAGTTATTTTGACTAATTTGTGGTTAATTTTATTAACAACCCTACGGGGAAAGGGTCCGGTCCCAGATGACACGCAGGATAGGTCCCAATGGGGCGGAGACCGGTCGTTGATCGGTCTTTTTGTTTGAAAGAGAAATATCACTTTAACATGGCGTTGTCATTGGAAATGAGCAATTGCCACAGTTTAGACACCTTGTGACAGTAAGGTGGTGTGTCTAAAAATAGCTTTTCAAATAAACTAGTAAAAAATTAAGAATGAAAAATAATCTACTTCGCCTTGGAGTAGGGCTCGATAAAACAACCCCCTGCTTATAAGGCAAACGCTCTACCATCTGAGCTAATGTTGCTTATGCGTGATGGCTGGCTGATGGTAAAGTTATATATTTTTCGTTTCTGTTCAAATAAAAAAGAAAAAACAAAAACAAACACTACAAGCAAATAAAAAAAATGGAAAGAAAAAAATAGAAAAGAAAACAACACTAACGCACACACAAATATAGTGGAAGTGCCTTCAGTATGCCCCCGATTGACCAGTCACGGGATAGGTCCTTTAATGGCAGTTGACTCGTTTTTGTGTTGGCCATTTAAATTAAAAAATCAATTAAAAATTAGAAAATTACCTCAAAAACTCTGATGATATTTATAAATAAAAATTTCAAAAATTTTGTAGCAAAAAATTATAAAAATTTAAAATAAGAGCTAAAATAATCAAATCGTAAAAAAATAAAGTTCAAAATAAATAAAAGAGTAAAATAAATAAAAAAATATTTTCAAAAAATATGCCCCGAATTTTGTTTTTTATTTCGGTATCGGTCAAGTTTTTTAAAAGCAACAGTGAAAGAAACGAATCAGAAAATACTTAGAAAATTAATTCATTCTCTTTGGTTCATATTTGTACTAATTTAGTAATATGCATTCGGTTGACCGGTCACGGGATAGGTCCTTGGAGGGCAATTGACTCCTCATTCCCCGTAGGGAATAAACAAAAAAAAATATAATTTGAATTTAATGGATGCTTTCAGGTGAAATTTAATTTGTTTTTAAATACATTTTTTGCAGCGAACTTTACATATAAAATATTTTAAGTTTGTCTGTTACCAGATCTTATTAGATTCCAGCATATATTATTGAATCTTTGCACTGGAATACATATAATCACAATAGTAAAAATTACAAATATCCCTAGTAAAAATATTTTTTATATACCCGAGTAAAAAAGTTCATATATCTTATATACATATAAGAATCAGGGATGGAAAAGCTCGTTCGAGCGAACCCAAAAAAAGTTCGCTCTTTTTTTTAAACGAGCCAAAAAATGTTAGCTCGCTTTTATATAAAAATATAAGTAGCTAAAAAAATATAGCTTCCATACTTTTTTAAAACAAGCGAGCTCAATAAATACGCTCAAAAAATGAAAAAGAGCTTCACAAAAAAAGGCTCTTTTCCAAAAAGTAAATCGAGCATTATGATAACGTAAGCTCCCCAGGTAGAAATTATGTGTGGTAACAAAGAACAAGCACTTGCAAAACACATGTAGATCGCAGTTTTACAAAAAGACGCACCGGCAAAACGCTAAATTTTGACGCTTTCCACCGCTTCTAAAAGCTTACTTCCAAGCACATGATTTCCAAAAAAATATTATTTTGTTTTTGAGTAGCAGCTTCAAGGATGCGTGTATACCTAAATAATTTTTGACTAAAAATAGGATAGCTCCAGGAATCATCTATTTTTACAGTCATTTAAATTGCTTGAGTTATGAGGGCCCATAATTTGGGGTGCATACTTGGGAAAACATTTGATTTTTGTGTTTTTTGGTGCTATTTAAATGCTTTGCAAAGCATTGAATGGGCCTCGGGAAAGCACTTTAATTTTCGTATTTGAGCGTTGCCAGCACTTTGTAAAGCATTGGCACCTCCGTGGAACGGTGTTATCATTTGAGCGTTGGAAAAGCACTGTTAGCAAGTACTCATACCACCCATTTCGGTGCTTTGCCAGTGCTGGCCCCTTTGTAATTTTCTACCTGGGTCTTTTCAAATAAATTTTAAAACTCTTTTGGCTTGTTTACAAAAAAAAATTAAAATTAAATACTTAGATATTGGGGTATTCAATCGATTAATCGCTATTCGATTTTTTTTTTTCTCAAAAATTGTTCGAATAATTTAAAATGTCCAAAATTCGAATAACGAATAATTCGAATAATTTCATACAATTAATCAATTAATCAAAATTAGTAGAAAATTACAAAAATGTTTAAAAAATATCGATACCATAGATTCAATACTCTATATCTGCAAAAATACAATTGTACAGGAAAGCAATAAAACTAATTCACTGGCTTATAGAACTTTTTTGAATCAATCTGTCTTCTAGAATATTATTTAAAAATCGCAACTTATTCCTATATATACTTATTTTGAAATTATTTGCGTTATTTACGTCGCTAATGCAGATATAGAGTTCTGAAATAAAATTTTTATATAATTTTGTGATATACTAGCAGATATGTAGTTTTGATAAATATAAAAAATATGTATTATTAGGAACAAATGACTGTGTAAATCTCTCTATACTTTTTGTGGAAAACAATATTATGTGCCTTCAAACATCAACGAACACAGAATTGTTAATCAGGGATGGAAAAGGCTCCCTCGTTCGGTTTATTGAAATTAATAATCCATTAACTACACTCTAATAAATTTTTGTTGAAATCTACTCTATTAAAAGGAGGTAACTTGATACCTACTATAAATTGGGCAAAAATAGAAACAGTGTTTAAATTTCAACAATGTAGACACATTATGTTTAATATTAATAGATACAATGTGTTTAAGCTTACGTTTTTAATTGTATTAAAAAAGGCTAGCAACATTATAATTTGTTGAAATTTAAATTGTATGTGCTTAAAAACACTATATTTAATGCATAAGCCTACATTTAAGATGTTTATAAGCACTTTTATAATGCATGTTTATACATACAAAATGTTTTCTATTAAATAATGTGCTAAATTTTTTTTTATGTAATAAAACGAAATACATTTTCAAGAAATAAATGTTTTATTAACGAAAAATCTTAACCATTAGCATTATACTTTTATTAAGAGCTACAACAATTACATTCTTAAATCTCAATTACAAGAAATAATAATAATTACACCTAGATTTTATTAAATCCGCGAGTTGGTTTTTGATTTTTAAAGGAATTTTCCCTCCAAAAACAGGACTTTTTCATATAAAAATGTTGAATACTCTGAGAAAATTTTCGCTTAGAATCTGAAGGTTTTTTCACACTAAATAGCCCAAAAAATTTCAGGAATTTCCTTTCGAAGAAATCCCTTACAACTTACTGTTTTTTTCTTTAGAATAAAATTCTCAGAATTTAAAGTTTTTTATGGATACAAGTTCCCAAAATCTAAATATTACAATGTTTTTTATACAGAAATAAATTATACAGAATCTCAGGTATTCTCTTAAGGAAAAAGACTTGAAATTGAATAGTTTTTCTGTTAGAAAAGGTAACTAGAATTTTTAGCTTTTTCTCCAGCAAAAAAATCACAGGCATCTCAGGATTTTTTTTAGTAAAAGTTCTCAAATTTCGAAATGTTTTTTATAGATAAAAAAAACTCCAAAATCTAACGGTTTTCCGTATGAAAAATTTCTTATAATCTTTAAGAGTTTCTTAAGAAAAATCACTCAGAATCTTAAATTTTTTCCAAAAAAAAATCTCAGATTCTCCGGATTTCCTATGAAGATTTAACATCTATAGTCCTTTTCCTATGAAAAACTCGTCAGATTGTAAAAATCTTGCATCAGATTATACGGAAGCACTTTCAGATCTGAGAATTTGTTTCTCTAAAAATCTTGAATTTTTAAGCCATTTTCCTATAGAATAAAATTAATTGGCTTAATATTCTGAGGTTTTTTTTTATAGAAAAACCAAGACATTCTAAGGTCCTTTACCTAAAGAAAAGCCCTTAGATTCTGAATATTTTCGCTTAGAATAAACTCAGATTATGGTGACTTTTATAGAGAAAAACCATCAGGTTATGAGGTCTTTGAGGCTCCCCAAAATCTAAGGAAATTACATATGCAGTTGTAAAATATGGACTCTTTTAGACTGCATCTTATTAGTTTTGTAGATATATGGATAGGAACTTTGAATTCCATTGGGGACTGCTAATACGAGTGATTACGTGACAGAAGATTTAATTATATTTATACTTATTAAAAAACAGGTAACGTAGCAGTAGATACGGGTGTGATATTGCAAGTTTAGAATTTGCCAATAGACCTTATGAGCCCAGATGGAAGACGGCTCTACTACCAATTTTATAAAGTGACATCTTATCTGCAAATAAGGGTGAGATTCACTATATTTAAAGAAAAATATAAACAATTTAGTATTTATTTGCAACCACCATTACATTTCGTTAAAATACCTGAGTAGTAAATGACTTAAATTTATACTTAAATATCACCATCTGAACAAAATGTTCGGAATTCAATATGCCAGTGTTCTTGCGCCTGATTATCATAAGCACTTTACTACTATCTTTCTTTCGTGCCTGCTAATGAAAATTATAAAACATTCAAAATTATATAAAACAATGGCAATATTGCAGTTAAATTTGAATTACCGTACCAGTTAGATTAAAAATTCATAAAAATATATGCAGACTTCTTGATTTGTTTTCTTCACAAATTTTGATATTCTATTTGAAAAAAAAGTTTATGACAAATTCAAACTACACACAATGTGCCTAAAAACTGTAAACATCTTTTTGTTGCTACTTTAAATGTGTAATTTTTCTAAATAAATGCGTATAATATTAAAACATGTTTATCAACATACAAAATACTATATTTTGTGTGTAAAATTCTAGTCAAAAAGCCTAACTTAATTTATTACGCATTTTGTGTACAACTTTATGCATTTTGCGTATTTTTAAATGAAAATCTACACACATAAAGCAGCATTTTTGTATGGAATATTTAGAGTGTATTATGTCCATATCTTATTCCAAAAATTAATGATTAATTTGGAAAAATATATTTTTTCAAAAACGAAAAAGTTTCCAGAATGTTAATCGCTGATTAAGTTTCTTAATTCATTTTCTGCGGCACAAATCCTTTTATTCACACTCCGCCATTATTTGGAATTTTTTCATTACGGTGTATTTTAATCCATAATACAAGACTATTACATTCATATCTTGCCATAAGTTTGGTGGTTAGTTTGCAAAAAAAAATGCGAAAAGGAAAATTTTACACCAATATATTCGTTTGCAGAATGTCAATAGTTAATTAGCTCTTTTAAATCATTTTCTGCCCTTTTTGCATCCCGCCGTTATTTAGCAAATTTTTAAGTGCGATTTTTTAAAATTTATAATCTAGGGGCTATAATATCCATTTCACATAATAACGTTTGGTGGTTGATAGCAAAAAAAATCGGGATAAAAATTGGAAAAAGGAAATTTTTTGCATTAATATATTTCTTAACAGAATGTAAATCGCTGACTAAGTTTTTAAATTAGATTTTTGTACCATAAAGTCTTTTTTCGCGTTCCGCTATTATTTTGCAAATCTTTAAGTGCAGTTTTTAAAAATTTATAATCTAGGGACTATAATACACATTTCATAAATCAAAGTTTGGTGGTTAGTTGGGAAAACAAAGAAAAAATCGCGAAAAATAAAATTTGCAAAAAGCAAAATTTTTGCATCAATATATTTTTTTGCAAAATGTAAATCGATGATTAATTTTTTTAATTTATTTTTTGTACCATAAAGCCTTTTTTCGCCCTTTTCCGCGATTATTTTGTAATTTTTTAAGTGTGGTTTTTTAAAATTTATAATCTTGGGAATATAATACCAATTTCCACACCAAAGTTTGGTTCTTAGTTTGCAAAAAAAAATCGCGAAATTATTTTGCAAAAAGGAAAATTTTTGCATCATTATATTCGTTTGCAGAATGTTAATCGCCGATTGAGTTTTTAAATTATTTTTTTCTACCATAAATGCTTTTTTAGCGTTCCGCTATTATTTTGCAATTTTTTAAGTGCGGTTTTTTAAATTTATAATCTAGGGACTATACTGCACATCTCCTAAAATAAAGTTTGGTGGTTAGTTGCTTTGCGAAAAAAGATATTCTCAAAAAACTTTTATGTATACCTTATAGAATTCAAATAATTTAAATTTATATGCAGATATAGACTTCTGTATTTGAAAATAAATTTGTTTGTAGATATGGGAAAATGTAAAATGTTCAAAAAAGTGGCAAAGAATGGATATTTTGCTTCCAAATTGATATCATAGATGGATATATTAGCAGCACTGATTTTTCCATGAAAAACTCATTTTGGCCAAAATTGCAGATATAGAGTATTGAATATAGGGTCTCGATATAAATTTTTTATTAAAGAAAATGTGCTAAAACCTTAAAATTTTTTTAAAAAATTGTGACACATAACTTGCTGTAGGCTTGCACCTATCCGAATTTCATTCTGGCCTAAGAAAATAATTAAGGGAAGAAATTTTGGAATTTCTAGAAATATTTGTTAGCTTCAACTCAATGAGAATTTCATGTTTTCAAGTAGGGGCGTTAATAAACATCTTAAATCCCAAAGAAAAAACAAAAACAATATAAAATTATCACAGTTTGCTTTGCCATCTTCCTAATTACTACCCTGTTGTTTTGATTTATCTAGTAAAGTAGTGGTATCTATTTACGTATGATAAATTTTTAATTATTGTTTACGACTTTTTAAACGTTGATATTAAATGAAAACATTAATAACACAGTACAACACTAAAAATGCATCGGGCATGCGACATATTAATTCTGATAGATTTTAGGATGAACATCACGATTGTGAACACCAAATTTCAAAACTAGCTCTAGTTTTTGAAATATTTGCAAATTTAACTTTTAGCAAAAAGATAGTTTTTTTGTTAAAATTTCTTATTTATTCATACACCTGACTGAACCATGGATAACACTGTGAGACAAATGGTAGGGGTCAGTGATCGGGAAGGGTTCAAACTACCGGGGAAAGTTATATCGGTAAAAAAGAAGTTATACGTGTCCCGGCATTTCGCTGGGTCACCCCTAGGAATCGAGATATATCGATTTGACCTTTGGTGGTCTTTTTTTTGACATAACTCGAGAACCACTAGTCCGATTTTGCTCAAACAATTTTAAAAAAAATTAAAAATTACAATTCCTTTAATCTGTTCATATAACGTTTTTCTATTTACTCAACCGTTTTGCCGGTAAAAATAAATGTATGAAGAAAAAAATATTTTTTGCCTAAAATATTAAAAAAAAAGTAATAAACAAAAGGTTATTGAGTTTTATGGTAGCGGTAACAAACATTTATTTTTACCGGCAAAACTGTTGAGTATATAGAAAAACGTTATATGAACAGATTCAAGGAATTGTAATTTTTAATATTTTTAAAATTGTTTGAGCAAAATCGGACTAGTGGTTCTCGAGTTATGTCAAAAAAAAGATATATCTCGATTCCTAGGGGTGACCCAGCGAAACGCCGGGACACGTATAACTTGTTTTTGACCGATATAACATTTCCCGTTGGTTTCATCCCATCCCGATTTTGACTGTCGCATAGTGTAATTTTTAGTATGGTTTAAAAATATAGACTTTGGGCTGTTGGAAACATATCAATTTATTTTGATTACATAAGGGATTTAGGATATAACTGCAACTAAATTCTTTTTATCAAAAGAATCACAACTTCTGCACCAACATTTGCAGAAAATTCAATCTGAAATACACATTTTACATCTTTTTTATTTCAAATAAATTTTATATGAATTTACTATGGCAAAAGGAAATAAAGTACATTTTTGAACATGCATATTTTAAAATCGTTATTTTTTCAAAATTTGCACTTCATTTATCTAAAACTTTGTTGAAATTGATTGGAAAACATATGTTTAATATTTCTGAATGGCTTTATCTGGGTTTTATATTTTAAGATTTGTTACAGACTCCTTAATTTTTAGGTATTAAAAAAATCAGTCTTTTTCAGGTTTAGTCAATATTAACTTTAAATTGAAACAGAAAATGCGAAATTTTTTTGATAAATTCAGTAACATGAGATGTTTACTAAAGGTACAAATTAAAATATTAGATATTCCTTTCATCGCAGATTATTTATTAACGAAATCGTGAAAAAAGAGAAATTTAAATTTTAAATGCATATAAGTATAGGGAATATTATCGCAGCTGTCAAAACGTGCAATATTCAAATTAAAGGGCATATTTCATAATTTTAAAATTTTGTCTATTAGAAATGATATGTCTATTAGAAATGATATGGAAGTACGGAAACGTAGAGGGAAAACAATTTCTCAACGGAATTCCGCTGTACATTTACGTTTTTTATGTATTCAAAGCATACGAAAAAGATACAAATTAATGTACGGGGTTTTATATTCTTCTTTTGGGTGTGCTTCTCCCCGATTTGGATAAAATTTTAATATGTGAAAGAGGAGACAGAAAAAATAAAAATATTGACAAAATCTGATCTTAATTATTAGTTTTTTTATTTTTATGAATTTCAGAACAGTTACTGAATTTATGAAATTTTTCCAAAAAAAGAAAATTTTTTCATCATTGCAATCGTTTGCAGAATGTTAATCGCTGATTCGGTGTTTTAAATAATTATTTCTACCATAAAATCTTTTTTCGCGTTCCGCCATTGTTTTGCAATTTTTTAAGTGCGGTTTTTTAAAATTTGTAATCCAGAGACTTTAATATCCATCTCATACAACAAAGTTTGGTGGTTAGTTGCAAAAAAAAATTGCGAAAAAAAAATTTTGCAAAAAGGAAACTTTTTTTATTAATATATTCTTTTGCAGAATGTGAATCGCTAATTAAGTCTTTTAATTAATTTTTTGTACCACAAAGGCTATTTGCACATTCCATGATTCTTTTGTAATTTTTTACGTGTGGTTTTTAAAATTCAAAATCTAGTGACTATAATACTGTTGGATATAGTGTAATTAACTAAGTAACTAAGTTAGTTTAATGGGAGCGATCTTTTTTGACGGCTCGATTCGAAAAAACTCAATTAGATTTCGTTAAAGAGCTGCTCGATGAAAAAAACTCTATTCAGTTTTGTGTACGAAACTTTTTATTTTTATAAGCTCTTTATTTTTTTTTAGTTGCGAGCTTTTTTAATTTGAGCAGCTCTTTTAATTTTGGATTCCGAGCTTTTTTAAAAAATGTATATATTTTTGGCTCGCTTGAGCTTTCTTTCCATCCCTGATAAGAATATAAAATAATCTAATATGATCCGCAAAATGAGTCCATAGAATTATATCAGATTGCATTATATTAAATACAATTCAATCTAATATTTCACAATTGAATATACTCTGATGCAATTGCATCCCAAAATTAGGCACATCTAATTGAATATCTAATCTGATACAGTTATATACTATTTAATACAATTAGATTTCAAGATCTCTACCCAAAATATGGTGTGTTTTAAAATATGTTTGAATTGTACTTAAAACTGACAACAAAAATATTTTTCATTTCGAACTTTGAAAATGTTTCTGATTTTAAATAATATAAAATTTTATAAAAAATTGACTTATATAAATTTATATCTAAAACAACTTAGACAAACCCATTCAGAAAAATACAATCGGGAAAGCGATGGAAAGGCACTTTACTCGTAACAGGTGGTACAAGTACTGGCAAAAAGGGCTTTCGCATTCCCAAAATAATAACATCAAATTTGCCAACTTTTCGGCAGCTGTTTATATATTTTATTTTTATTTTTAAACTTCCTTAGCAAAAGTTTAATGATTTTTTGCGAGCTTTAATTTTCTGAAATTAGGGTCGTACATTAGGGTGGTAGCAACTGAGATCTGATGGGTAAATACTAGAACGCGATACTTGAGGTCAATGGACTTAGAGCAAAACATTGGGTCCCTCGAGAGAAAAACATCGATGTATCACACTTTAAGATCCGACTGTAAATGCCAAAGATATAACGAAAAATGTAAAATAGCGACTCCTACGTTCGGCAAAAAAAAATTTTTTTAAAACTTGCAAAAATAATTTAAATTGGACGGTGTACGGCGAACATCTTTTTTGTAGAATGGGTGTGGTTGGCTACCGATTGTAAAAAATTTCCTGCACTGATAGAATTTTGTACATAGTATTAATGAATTTGCTCATTAATCCAATGATTTTTTTCATTGAAAAGTCCCCAAAGAACGCGTTCATTAGATCAATGAAACGTATTCATTAAATGAAGACTAATTGAAAAAAATATATTTTTTTGCGTTACTTTTTTATTTATTTTTATTTTATTAATTTTTATTTGTACATATATTTCTTTTCGTTTTTATAACGTTTTTGACCCCTCCCTGAAGTCGACTTGAACCCGCAATCACCAGAATGTAAACATTATCGCGTTACCGATTGATCTAAATAACCAAAATAAAACTATGTCATTATTTGGACTTTTATACATATTTAAATAATTTCAGTTTGCAACTCTAGCGTTCATTACTGGAACAAATATCTATTTTAGTAATTAGCAAATTCAAAACACTTATAAAAATTATATACGGGTTAGTTGAAAATATATAATGAAAAAATTCATTAAATTTCTGAATTTTTCATTAACTCAATGAAATTTTTTCATTAAATTAGTGAATTCAGATTATTGAAATCGATTCATTAATAGTATGAACGAAAATTCTATCAGTGTAGTTATATAGTTATGTATATCATTAACATTAACACATTTTTGCATCAGTTTAGATCTTAACTGATTAGATTATATATTAAACAGATGAAATTTTATCTGATTTTTGACCTGATACAAGTTTATGGGTTTATGTCGCATGGTATTAGTTTAGATCCAAATAGATACATTTCTATACAAGCTTATATAGTTATATCTGAATTTTGACCTGATGCAATTATATCTGCCCGAGTAAAAAAGTTTTGATATAATCACATATTCTTTTATCTAATTGTATATAGTAACTTATAGTTACATATGTTCACATATGCTTTTAAATTCAAGCATATATACTTTTATATAGTCATATATTAGATATTTTTTCCTCAAAGGTTTTAATATGGAGACATATGTGATTTTATATTATTACATACTGGCCTACATATGTGCTATATATAAGTACATAAAGTAACATATAAAAGATATAATTACATATACGTTTATATAGAATTTAGTATGACACTATACATAATAATATAAAACTATGTGGATCCATATAAAAAATATTTTATAATTTGTGTTAGTTATGATTATATATTGACGAATATGAACCCATATATAACTTATAACGTTCTTTATAAAATCATCTATAATTATATATCATCCCACATAGGCAATTTTTTCAAAGTGATTTTATATAAAAATATATAAGGTCCATATAAAACCGTATTATATTATATTTGGTTCCATGTTATCAATGATTTTGAGCTAGTTTGAGATTTAGTAATTACTAGGGATTGGCGCGTGACACGAAATGTTCGTGAGTCACGTTATTCACACGTGATCGTGAGTAATACTTACTATACTTAAGTGATTCGTGCGTGAGCGTGAGTAAGAATAACCCGTGCATGATTCGTGTGTGAGTTTATTATTTGCATCATATGTTTTTAGTAATTTTTACTGTTTTGCGTGAGAATTTTCTGATTGTAAGTTTTTAATATACTCATGTGTGCTGAGTAAGAAACGAAATGCTCGTGCGTGAGTAATTTGTTTTTGTTTAGGAGCATGAGTCAAAAATGGCTTACGCACCCATAACATTAACAACACTGAAGCTGCAATACGAAATTCTTTATTCTATAACTTACACTTGACTGATTTTTTATATTATATCTTGGTTGTACAGTTGTGGCCAAGCATTTAAGTCAATTCAAGTTTTTTTTATAATTTTATTGTTGCCTTTATTTTTAAAGATCAAAATAGTGGCTAAATTCGCCACGAAATGCAAGGAGATGGTTCAGAAAATTGTACAGACTTTTAACGTAATGTTTGTTTTTTAATTTTGTCACTTGTTTTAAGTGGGCGTGGCTTTTAACGAAAAATTAGCGATATAAACCTCTTATCAAATTACATAGTAAAATTTAGGCAGTACTGATCGGTTGTGTAAAAACTGTATATTTTTGTAAATCCTATAAAATTTCCTTAAGTCTTGCATTATTTTTATCTACAAATAGTCGCCAGACTTAAAAGTGCAGCACTTTAAACATGACCAAATTTTTATTTGTTTTTAGCGATTTTTAATAAAGTTAACAGCACTGAATTTTTACAGTGAATAGTTTTATGCTTTTCTTACCACAATATAGCAAATCAGCCAAGATTTTTTTACGTTATAGTAAAAAGCATTTCATGTTAAAATTTCAGTGTTGTTAACTTTCTTTTAAAATCGCTAAAAACAAAGAAAAATTTGGTCATGTTTAAAGTGCTGCAATTTTAAGTCTGGTGACTATTTGTAGATAAAGATAATGCAAGAATTAAGGAAATTTTATAGGATTTCCAAAAATATACACTTTGTACAGAACCGATCAGTACTGCCTAAATTTTACTATGTAATTTGATAAGAGGTTTATATCGCTAATTTTAAAACAAGTGACAAAATGAAAAAACAAACATTACGTTAAAATTCTGTACAATTTTCTAAACCACCTCCTTGCCTTTCGTGGCGAATTTATCCACTATTTTGATCTTTAAAAATAAAGGCAACAACAAAATAATTAGAAAAAAACTTGAATTGACTTAAATGCTTGGCCACAACTGTATATCATAATCCTATTAACTTTAAAATTTCAGTGTTGTTAACTTTATTTTAAAATTACTAAATTAAAAGAAAATTTTTTTCATGTTTATTGCACTGTCATGATAAATCTGGATAAAAGTAATGGAAGATTTATCGAAATTATAAGATCTCCAGCAGACCTGGGGTTAATCATTACATTTTGTAATTACCCTACGGGAAATTTTAACAAACTGTCACCGAACTGGCCCCTTTATATGAAATAGACTGGTCACTTTTACATGGCGTTGTCATAGGAGGTGGAAATTGACCCCTTGTGACATGCCACAAGACAAATCCCAGGACAGGTTCCTGAACTTTGTTTTTTATGAGAGTTCAGTAACCTGTCCTAGGATTTGTCTTGTGACATGTCACAAGGGGTCAATTTCCACCTCCTATGACAACGCCATGAAAAAGTGACCAGTCTATTTCATATAAAGGGGCCAGTTCGGTGACAGTTTGTTAAAATTTCCCGTAGGGTAATTGCACATGCAATAACACAATTACATGTAATTGTAATTGAAAAAAAACTCAACTACAATTACATATTATTTGTAATTGCAATTCAAAAAAGAACAATTACAATTACAAGTAATTGAAAATTTTTTTTTTATTTAAAAAAATAATTTTTGTATATTGTTAGATATGGTCCTATATAATATGATAAAAAGTATAAGGTTAATATTTAGATATAACTGTATCAAACTATGTCCACTTTTATAACATTTTATATAATTTTATACAAAAAGATATAATTTGATGTAATTGGATGAGGACAAAATTCGGATACAATTGCATCGAATTGCATAAAATTGTATCAAATTGTACCAAATTGAATACAATTGTATACAATTCGATACAATATGATACAATGAGACGTTCTCATTTTTCGGATATAATTATATCTAATTACATAAAAGATTATATATAATTAAATATAACTTTATATGGCTCCATATCATTTTTTTTTACTTGGGTGCTTTAAAACTTTGATACAATTATATAAGGCAAATGTCGGATACAAATATATTTTATTTATATAAAATTGTACCAACTACGATCTAAACATATACCAATAGATATAAAACGTTAAAATTGTATCAGGTCAAAAATCGGATATAATTTCATCTGATTAATGTATAATTTTATTAGTTGAGATCTAAACTGATACAATTAGATAAAAACTGATAAACAACTGATACAATTACATCGGGCCATTTTTGGGATGAAACAGTATATTTATACAGATATAACTTAATCGCATTTTATACGAATATATGTAACTGTTTTTACTCGGGATGTTAAAATAACATATGTGACAGCGCATAGAGAAAGGGACCTAAGTGTAAAAAAATCAATTTTTTTTTTTGTGGACAACATCTGAGCATCGAATGAGACCGATCCCATGCTCTCCTGACCTTATGTCCCTTTCTATCCTTAGGTCCCTTTCTATCCTTAGGTCCCTTTCTATCCTTAGGTCCCTTTCTATTTTGCGCGTCACATATATGAACAATAGGGTTCTACAAAAAAAAATTTTTTTAGTTATTGACCGGGCTATCACCTTGAAATATTTATTTGTGTGTAAGACTATGTCTTCCAAAAAACTGGGATGAGCGGATATCGGAAACACGTGCCGCATCATCCGTGAAGTTTGGAAT
Source organism: Leucophora obtusa (assembly GCA_949987735.1). NCBI lineage: Eukaryota > Metazoa > Arthropoda > Insecta > Diptera > Anthomyiidae > Leucophora > Leucophora obtusa. The sequence goes on along the minus strand of OX465295.1, from coordinate 202,669,562 downwards.
ACGGATTACAGGAAAATATGACTTTTTGCACATTTTCTCAAAAACATTGAAAAATTTATTTGAATAAATTTTAAAATTTGGACCCGAATTTTTTGATTAAGTGATCTGCGACACATCAGTTGCCGGGGGAAATTGTAATAACTCGGCTGTTTCTTAACCAATTCAAGTTTTATTGCTTTTTTACAAAAATAATTCACTCCGAATCACGATTCTTTAATGATTTTAATTCGAAATAATTTTAAAATTTCAATATTTTTGAGAAAATGTGCAAAAAATCATACTTTCCTCTTGTAATCCGTGTTTCAAACTTCAGGGCCGATACGGCACGTTCTTCCGATATCTGATTATCCTAATTTTTTGGGAGACGTAGTTTTACACCCAAATAAATATTTCCAGGGGGGTAGCCTGGCAAATAACTCAAAATTTATTTTCCTCCATATAATTAAATTAATTTTGATATTATGATATTAAAACATATTTGGTGCCACATTTGCCAATACTCAACTATATACCATGGTATAAAATCATAAATGATAATACAAAAATAATTTTTAATAGGGATATTTAAATGTTAATTATAAGTTATTACACCCATAGACCAATTACCAAGGAATATTATTTGTGACGGTAATCAGAACAATAACATTTCAAAATCCAGAAACTTGACGATTGCCGACTTTAATGTTAACTACACAACTTGATTCACTTAGGATCAGCACAAAAGATCTATATTGGTCGCGGTGCGTAGTGCCTTCGTATCTAATCTAGGATTATTATATGCCATTAACATTTCATAAATAATTAGATATTAGCGTATAAATTAACTTACAATTATAGTTCTCGGAACAACAAATTAATATATCCAAATTCTACACTTTCAATATTATTAATCAATGTTTTTAAAATCAACCAATCAGAACAAAGTATTTAAAAATAAAATGTTCTGATAGGTTGATTTTTGAAAAATTTTATCAATAATATTGAACGTGTATGCCCTACTTTACATATTTTTTAAAAGAAGAATATTTTAGTGTAAACATGAAACATACATACTAGGGCGGGCCGATTTAAAAATCGACCTAGTGACAAGGAAAATAGTATTCTAGGGATCAAAATAAGAAACTTTGCCCGAGGAACCATACCTCTAAAACGAATTCTGAGTCTCCGACTTTTTATGTCCCAAATTTTGAAAAATCCCACTTTGACACATTTAGAGTGCCCCAATCGAGTCCAAATGTATGACCGACCCCCACTAAATGTTGAGGGCCGACCCAACCATGCCAGTGGCACACCCGCTGGACCCCCCTGGGGGGTTCCCCATACAAACATTTTTTCATGTAAAGTGCCAAAAATGGTGATTTTTTAAAATACTTGTATGGGAAACTCCCCAGGGGGTTCCAGGGGATATGCCACTGGCATGGGTGGGTCGGCCCTCCAAAGTTAGTGGGGGTCGGTCATACATTTGGCCCATTTGATTGGGACACTCTAAATGGGTCAAAGTGGGATTTTTCAAAATTTGACCCTACGGGTCAAAAGTCGGGAATTCAAAATTCGTTTTAGAGGTATGGTTCCTCGGGCAAAGTGTCTTATTTTGATCCCTAGAATACGATTTTCCTTGTCACTTGAGCGATTTTTCTGCCTCCCTACAAATCGACCCGCCCTAATACATATACACATGACAAATTTTATATTTTTATTACCTTTTGTAAATACCTAAATATTATTCTTCTGAATTTTGCCAAAATGGTCTGGTCCAAGTGAAAAAAATGTCGATGTAGCTAATCTTTTAGAATTAAACCATGATAAAAGATATCAAGTCTGCATTTCTACTTTGTTTTAACAATTAAAAAATGATTTATAATCGTATCTAATAACGCTATTTCAATTCCATTTTACCTGGCTCATATAATAGGCATTACATTGTAAATCACTATAATTATAAACATGTTAAGTAAAGCTTATTTTCATTAAGAATAATTTAATTTTGTACTAATTAAAAAATAAACAATTTATTTAGGTTTTCACTTTATTCTCGTTTATATGCATAAACAGTAAAACCTTTAATGATGCTCTCTATAAATGGGGAATTTAAAAAATTTTTAGAGATCCGTTGAAACAGGAGATTTTTCATTCATCTATTTATTTTTATTATTCATAGTTGCTAACTCTTATATCTAAATCAATACAAAATGGAGTCCATATCGCTTTTTGGTGAAAATTGAAACCAAAATTTTCCTATATTTAACTTTTTCCAATTATTTCTATATTCGGTCAAAAATCTATAACTACTTCAGTCCAGTTTATTTTGCTGAACAGTTAAGACAGCTTTCATTTAATATATCGGTCATACAAATCAGGTAACAATAAGACTACAATTATACCCAACAAACAATTCGTTCCATTTACGCACCGTTTTCGGTCCGTCATAAACGGAATCCAAATCCGTATACGTACCGTTTTCTGGATCCGTATACGGACCACGATGCAAATTCTCACATGTTATACACAAAACATTGTGAAACATTAAGTTTCATAAATCTTACCTTGTTACTTGATGCTGTTTGATTAATGGTGTGATAGAAAGAATTCCCTCTATTGCATATTCTCCATATATTCCCATTATAATAATATTTTTACCGACTTTACAAAAATATAATTTTTTATTTTGTAAACAAACTGCAGCCGATGAAATCCGTATTTAAAGGTACGGAAACGGATACACCAATACGGAGTTAAAACGTATTGTGTTCGAAAATCCATTTATACGGTCCGTTAATGTTCCGTATACGTACAAGCATTGACGGATACGTACATTACGGACAGTTAACGTGCCGTAAAAGCCGGATTCATGAATCCGTACGTGCCGGAGAGTCCGTAAAAATGTTTCTTGGGTATATTTTTGTATTCTTACTTATGATTCGTTGTGATGTCATAAGACTATTTTTAAGACAGAAAATCATAACTTTCCATACAAAACACAATGAAATTCAAAAAATTTAAATTTTATTTGTCAATGTTACGATTGTGTCGATACTACCCAGTGTAGAAAATCATTACCAGATATGTGGTTATGTAACTACATACCTGGTAATGGTAACTAGTTACTTTTATTATTACATTTCTTATTACGTTTGTATGGCGATGTCGCGAAAAATAATGAGTTACAAACCATCATACGAAAAATCAAAAAATATGTCTTTACCTATTTGCTTACCAGTATTGACTAAAATAATGATTCTAAAAATATATTTTCAATGCAAAATTTTTTTAATAAAACTTTCTCGTGCGGGAATCGAACCTCGGACTCTAGCCTTCCAGTCTATAGATGTACCATCTGAGCTACCTCGACATGTAATATTTGATAGATAAAAACATAATTGACTTGCTGCGCACAAGTCAGCTTACTCGCCAACATACAAAAAATCAAATATGTGGTTACATATATCATTACCAGTGTTTAAAAAATATTGAGTCTAAAAATAGTTTTCAAAAAAATTTACAAAAAAATCTAGAACATTACTTTATTTTTGAAATAATGATAAAAAATAAGTCATTATTGGTATGTAATACATTATTTTTTTATTTTAAAATACCCATGTGAAAATCGAAATATATATGAACATACATGATCATACATTGGCTCGTATGTGATCATGCATGGGCATACATAGTCATATACGTACATGCATAGTTCAATGTATGATCATACATGATCTCATATATTTCCATATACCTTTGGATCCGAAATTTGAGGGTATATGGAGGTATATGGCCATATATGATCATATATGAGCATACATGGATCATATGTGAGCATATATGGTCATATATGAATATGTACGGTTATATACCCTCAAATTTCGGATCCAAAGATATATGGAAATATATGAGATCATGTATGGTCATACATTGAACTATGCTTGTACGTATATGACAATGTATGCCCATGCATGATCATATACAAGTCAATGTATGATCATGTGTGTTCATATATATTTCGATTTTCACATGGGTAATGAAAAAAGTATTTATTAGTAACTGATTATTATATCTTCCCGGTGAAAAATGCTCATATACGCTCAAACATGTTCATATATGGTTTATGTATGGACACATATGAACAAATATGGATTTTTTATGAACATATATGGATTTTATATGAATATATATGGAAGTATATGTGATTCCATATATGGAAAAAATTTCATATACAGACATATATGGAAGCATCTGTTATTTCATATATGGAAATGGCACTCATATATGGACAAATATGAAAGTATATGTTATTCAATTTATGCAAAAGGGACTTGTATATGAACATATTTCGAAGAATAAATTTTTTCCATATATGTAAAAGGAACTCATATTTGGATAAATATGGAATTATATTTAATGCCATGAATAAAAAAAGGAACATATGTAGCGCCTAATTTGAATGTCATACATAAATTTATATCTATCGTACAAAGTTATAATAAAGGACAGCAACGTTCGCATGTATTCGCATATATTTAATAAATGTATATGTTCATATATGTCCATATATGAACATATACTTAGGTGTTACCTCATTTTTCGGATCCATACATATATGGTTGAACCATAAATGTTCATATATGGACATTTTTCACCGGGTTTTAAAATAATGCAGAAAGTAAGTCGGTGTCATTACTGGTAGTCCAAAAAATAATGATATGTCATTCCCAATTTTACACTGGGTAGGTCTTCATTTTTTTTGAATTTTCAAACAGAAATTTGAAGAAATATAATTTATTGTGATTTTGCAACAATAATCACAAGGAAATACAGTCACAACTTCGATTCGCAGACTTTTCGTAGGAATAGACAAGTATATACATATAAAGTGTTAAATTTCAGCAAAAAACAGCAATGTTGTGACAAGTTCGGCCGCTAAATTTGGCTTTACCACCCTTTTGCAGAATAAAAATTTAGTCAGGTGAAGAAAACAAAATTGTTGGCCAAACCTCTAATTCTTTTTTTAATAATGCTACATAGTGATGGTCACTTGAGTGAAATTTGAGTCACGCTCTCTCACGCTCACTAGAGGAAAATTCCAATCACACGCAACTGCTCACGACAATTTTTCTTTTAATCACTCAAGTGAGGGAAGTAAGCTTTCACTCACACTAAAGCGTGATTAAGCTTGATTGATGTAAATCACGCAAATTCGTTAAAAAACTCCTCTCATATGGTGATCTCTAATGTTAAGAAACCATCACGTTTTTCACACAATTTTTCGAATCTCGGAGGAGAAAAATTGCTCTAGCTCCCAGGGGCAGGTTTGGCGCATATAAAGGGTTTTTCAATAAGAGCGCTACAAAAGTAAAAAAGTTTAAATAAAACAAAAACGGTTTTGGATATCAATGAAATTCTTTATTCCTGTGAAAGTACGTTCGATGCCATTATGTATGGAAATCGATCTCTTTTGCATGGCCACCACGGGCACGCTTGCAGAAGTCCAGACGCTGAACCCAATTTTCGACGGTTTTCAAGCATAAATCGGCCCATACTGCTGCAATTTCACGTTCGATATTCGTACGAAGTTCATCAATCATCGCTGGCTTGTTGGCATAGACCATAGATTTGACGTAGCCCCACGCTCAATTGTTGATCTGCTAGGATGATTATGACGACCATAAATTGGACGTAGCGCTCTTAACGTTGAGGACACTGCCTCCGAATTTCGATAGTAAATTTTAATAATTTCGACTCGTTGTTGGCTCGTATATCTTTCCATCATGAAATGGCAAACCTTACTGAAGAGAAATGTCAAAAGAGCGGCAAGAAATATCGCGTAGTTTGCTGTCCCTGTCTTTCTACTTTTGTAGCGTCCCTGTTGAATAACCCTTTAGAATAAAAGTAAAATGTCTAGGCTATGGCACCAGATCTATAATTTTTTTGTAAGACTTTTAAAACTAAGGACTGGGACATATTTTCAATATTAAAAACTCATTTAAAAAAATATTTAAAAAAGTTGAGTGATATTAAAATTCGGATTTTAATTGCATTATTACTAGGGATGCCAATCAGGATTGGTTTTTCTAAAATCCCGGGATTCGGGATTTCAAAATTAACCAAATTGAATCCCGCGACGGAACGGGATTTTTCGGGATCCCGAATTTTTTTCGGTATTTCGCGATATTTTGCCATTTTGGAAATTTTTAATTTAAAAGAATGTGTAAAACTTCAAATTTATGTAAAAGAAATAAAGATTCATATGCATAAATACTTTCAAAATTTATAAGTGACTTATAAAACAAATTTTTCAGACAAAATTAATTTTATAAACACGTTATAAGGTTTTCAAATTATTATGCCTGAGCACTGTAAAATATAACTGTTTTATACGTTTTTTTTTACATACTCCTGTTTATTTCTGCAGAGCAAAAGAATTGAAAAAACTCATGAATTAAGAATTTAACTCCGTCGATGTGTTGTCTGTTATGTTTGTTTATATTTTTTTATTCACCATTCTTATATCATTTTAATTTAAAATTGTCAATTAAATTTTAGAATTTTTAATTTCCGTTGGACACAAATCCTTACAGACTAGCTCCTAAATTCATAAACGCTTTGTAAAATTATAGGAGGTTTATTGAACAAATTTTGTATGAAAATGACGTTTTGTAAACCTGCTATAGTATTACAAAGCATTTATGAATTGAGGGGTAAATCTATTATTTCTTAAAACCATTTGTTTTTTTTTTCTTCCCTAAGATAAATTTAATAACCTTTTACTTTAAATTCATTTATACTCGTATTCAAACTAAAATACAATAAACAATAGGTTTGTACGTTTACATTTCTAGTAAAACTAGTAAAAGGGAAAAATATTGAAACAGTTGTCAAAATATTCAAAAGAAATCGAACAAAAAAATGGTAAGATTAGTAAACTAACAAAAAAAAGTTACGAAAAATCGCATAAAAACGTCCGCGTAGTGCAAACTTTAGTGCGAATCATAAGAGTTAATGAATTTAATAACGATTCACATAAAAATGTGTTTGTTAAACAAAAAAACATATTATATACTAGTTTTTGCTGGAAGAAATTTTTCAAGTAAAACTAGTAAAATTGCCTTTTAAATTTTTTACTATTTTTTTTTTGTTTTTGTACTCGAACGGATTTTTGAGTAAAACTGGTAAAAATGGTAAAGCTAGTAAAAAATAGCATATTAACAAATACACTTAATATTTACATTTTTACAATATTGACAATCATAAGTTAAGGAATTATAAAAATCTAGAGCTCTATCGATAGGTTAATTTTTCCCATATTCAGTACGATAAAAATATTCATGATATCTAAGTGAATAGACAGGCACACGTAAACAATTATAGCGGACAATCAATGGAACCACAAATAAGTCCATGAATGAATATAAGCGATGAAATTTTTTCTACGAGTTTCTAGAGTTTGAAGGTGTATAAAATTGCAACGTTCAATATAGGATGGCACTGGGTCATGATAATATATATCCTGCTGTGCAAATTTTATAAACTTTACTTGAACCCTTTCCAGAAGATTTACATGAGTTGCCGTATAAGGACTCCATATAATAGAGGCATATTCCAATATTGACAAATGGTAAGACATTTGTACATACACACATATAGTGCAGGAATTCAAATTAAAAATTTTGAAATACATCTTTTTATTCTGAATTTTAATCGATGATTTCCGAAATATAATAAGCAATACTGCACATCATAGATTTGTATAAAATTATATTTAACAAAAACGGTTTAAAAATATCAGCAGTGTTACAATTTTAGAAAAATTACCACATATGTTTGCAATTGCGAAAATCCCGTGATTTGAGCTAAAGAATCCCGGGATTCGGGACTCATTTTTATTGAATAATCCCGGGATTTCGGGACTCCGGATTGGCATCCCTAATTATTACATTCTTGCCACCTGTTGAATAAGTATTAAAAAACGGGACTGTTTACATACTCACATGAGTTTTTATCAGGGTTAAAAACCGATTCATAAGGTTAGTTATAATGGATAACGTTATTTTATAAATAGTTCGTTAGGGTATTTTAAGGTTATCGGTATAATAAGTTATTTCGATAAATTCTTTAGTGTTAACAGTATTTAAAGCTATTTCGTTTGGTTACTTTAAGGTTTTTTAAGTTATTTCGTTTGCGGTATTTTAAGATTAACCACAGTCCTTTTTTATTTTTGGCAACTTTAATAACCGTCACTTTTCACAAACTAATAGGTCAATAATTTATGTGTGATAGAAAGAAAAGTTTTAAAGTATTTTAAATTATTTCCCCCCCCCCCCCCCGCCCCCTAAAAATTGGCTTGCTAAACGCTGCAGGTCGCAAATACCCAATAAGCACATAGGTTTTAAAAATTCAAGTGCTTTAAATTTTGCTTGAAGTAAAGTAAAGTACATTTCTAATTCTAGCATTTTTATATTTAAAAAAAATATTTGAAACTTGAATTTTTGTTTCCCTTTTGCTGGAGTATGCTATTGAAATAAAATGAAATTAAAGTTGTATTCAAGCCTTGAAACTGGAAAACAGGGCTGGAATTGAACTTGTTTTCAACTTGAATTCCAGTGAAATTGTTTATAGGGTACGAAGATATATATTTGGTTCACAGACATATGTCGGCCCAAGGACGAAACCTATTGATTTTGGCTAAAATCTATCCATGTTTAGACCTAGTGCCCATATAAGGCTTCGTCCTTATCCCCCAAAATTGGCTTGTTTATACGCTGCTGGTTGCAAATAAGAAGATATTTCAATGAAATTTCGTTCGCTCACTCACATGGTCCCAAGGACGAAGCCTATTGATTCTAGATAGGATCGGTCCATATTTGGACCTATCGCCCATATGGGCTACATTGTCGATTTTCCCTTCTTTTATAATTTTATATAAAATTTTGACACAAGTCCGTTTTAACCCATTCGAATTTCGGATCCAAACATTAGTTGGCTTTTAACCAGACTGCTGTAGGGTATTATATAGTCGGCATGCCCGATTTTAACATTTTTACTCGTTTAAAAATATATATATGTCACGTAACAATAGATTTTCACTCTGAAATTTTGTATTTTCTAACCGATTTCGTTAAAAATTGGAATATATGATTCTTACAGGTCACCATTAGCCACGCCCGCTTTTGCGGCCACATTTTTGAAATTATGTCTTTGTTATATAACAATGGATGATCGCTATGGAAATTTTTATTTTCCAAAAGATTTTGTTAAAATTTGGTAGACATGATCCTAATATTGCAGGCCAAGTCACGATGTACTCTTCATTGACCGCGCCCACTTTTACACTTACTTTTTAAAAAATTATGAATTTGGTGCTAATGTGACACTCATGGAACCAGTTTTAAGACTCTTTGGAAATAGTACTGTACCCGTTGGTTAAGACCTGAATTATATTGATAGAAGGCAAAGGATTTTTCTTTGATAAAGCGTAGATTAGACAGACAGTTCCCTCTTACTGAGATAATTAGGTCCATTTCCCAAATGGAACTTAAAATATGTAATTTTTAATCGCAATATATTATGAAAAGCAAATGTAAAAAACTAGAATTTCAAAGCTCATAGTTAAAATTAATCTCTGGGTAGTTTCAATGAATCTAATACGTTCACGAATGGCTCACAATTATTCTTTTAGGAAGAAAAACAGGAAAATACACTGATGCTTATGATAAATTTACCAAACTAGTAATGTAGTGACTCTTTGGCACCAGTACTGCACCAGTTGATTTCCATATCAATTCAATTTACAATAAAAATTTTTTACAAACTCTGATTTAAATCTTATATTTAAATTTCGGTAATTTTTTAAAACAGTTCTGCCTAGATCGTACTAAACTAGTACAAAATGGAAATAGTTTTGTAATTACTAGTCAAAAAACTCGTACTTTTTAGAACTAGTTGTATCATTTGCTACTGGTTTATTTACTTCAGAATCTTCCGAAAAAAATGCAGCTAATGAATGAAATTTAATTTTGTTAAAATTATGACTTTCTAATGACTGAAAAACTAGTAATTTTAAGGTTTTTATAACAGATTTAGGGTTAAGGTTTAACCAATGCTTTCAAATTTGCACATCTTATTGTAATGTATTTATATTAAAATAAGATGTGCAAACATTATGTTCTAAATTTAACCGATTCGGAAGAAATTTTCAAATATCCGTAAAAAAATGTTAGAAATTTTTTGTGAAAATTCAAAATTTATATCTTCCAATAGAATATTTGTTAACGAGCATATTGCAAAGAAATTTCAAGAAAATGTTTAAAAGAAGTGAAACTTTTCCATAAATGGGATTTTTAAAACAAGGATGGAATAGGACTTATGTCATCATATTAACGTCCCCTTGAGGAGTCTGATTCTGTTTTTAAATCCAAGCTTTGCATACAGAGATTTTTAAGTTTGATTAAAAATGGTCGAATTTGCATAGGTTTGGAGCGAGAAACAGCTTTTTAGAAAATATAAATACTATATTTCTTTTGAAAGAAGCTGTAGAAAAAAGTCTGGGGGCAAATTACCGCAGTCGTGATCGAGTTTATTCGATAGTAATTGTTGTTACTTAAAACATTACAAAGATTAAAACTAAGTTGGAAATGAAGCATTTCGTTTCTTTATTACAAATATGAGTTAAAGTTGTAACAATAGTTTTTCGTGTTCTTTTATTTGCACTTTAAAAACGTGAGTTTTCAACAATTTCGAAAAAACCCTACGATTTCAGATTTTAAAAATGAAAAATTTCAAATTAGTGGCACACATGTTTTTTATAGATTAACTTATTTAAAATTCTTTAAAAAGAACAGATGCGTAAATCAATTTTTTTGAGTGCTGAAAAAGTTATAAACAAAAAACCGCACACATTTTCGCTAATAAATATTTAAAATTCTGGGGATGCGACCAGACGTTTTCAAGTAACCTTCCCATTCTGAGTCCGAATTTGGTTTCCCAATTTTTCCAACACATATGGTTTTTGAGCAAATTGAGGGCAAAGTTAACAAAAGTCTTTTTTTTGGCTATTTTCGAGATCGCAGGTTCGATTCCTGGAGAGACCAATAGTTTTTTTTATTTTTTATTTCTTTTTTAGTATTTATAACTAATTTGTTTAAATTCATATTTTTTTAAAATGTTGAAAAATTGCTTTTTATGTACTTATGAAAATAGTACTGAAAACAATACTGAATTGCAGTGCAGCTTTTGCAGTTGTTTAAAAAGTTATAAAAAGTAGAGAATAAAGCACCATATCTTGCAATGACAAAGTAGTGTTTTCATGCAATCGCATGAATACCGCAACTTGGATACCCGGTGGCGGCAATAAAAAAAACTTTTGTTAAAAAAAATTTAGTAAAGCTGCGTTGAGATTATCAAACAAGTGTGTTATACATGTCAGAAATGTGTTGTATAACGAAAATGTATAATAGTGTGAACACTGTTCGTTACACACGTGTCAAAGGGTCGCAACTTGGATACCCACACATATTTTAAAATATGGTCACACTTTTTTGACAAGATTTATTTTCTGAAATATTTCATAAAGTTACCACTTGTCTCAACACAAGTGTTGTGTTATTCACAAATAAATGTTAAACAAAGATGAAAAACAACTAGTGGTGAAAAGAGTAATAATAGAAGAAAAAATAACTATTTGAATTTATTTGTTGTGTGTGTCGATAACAGTCTGAACACTGAAAAGATTTTCTTTTATACTTTTTTGACAACCAGACAATTTCAGCATACTTTTTGTCATACTTGTGTGAAGAAAAGTATAAGCATTTGTGTGATAATGTGAACGGGGCTTAAGTAAGTTAATATAGTATCGTCCTAACAAAAAGCAGAATTGTTAAAAATTAAATTGAAAAAATACAAGATTTGAGAATAGCACGATACAATATTTTTACATATGTTTAGTGTCCTATGTTTGAGTGTGCTAACAGATAGAAAATCGTTGTTAAGCTTAAAAAAACTTTAACAACTCTGTTTTTGTTAGAGCGATACAACCATACAACAGATAGCACACCCCTTGTGAACAACCTAAATGTTTTTTTGGGAAAAATTTTTTTTAACTTTTAATTGGTGAAAAAGTTCTTCATTTGCACTCGTTTAAAAAGTGCTGAAAAAATGTGGAAGTGGGAGTTCTCCTCTCCTACGACAACTCAATGTTAAAATAATTGTTTATGTTAAATAAGAAGTACATCTAGATCATCAATTGTAGTGTTTTTTCTACTGTTTCAGCATCTAATTTTTTGCTGGGATCTTTTAAGGCTTGAAATTTTTATATCTAAGGCTCCATTATTACGATTTTGACTTTCCGTAAGCTACTATGCCTTTGCTACAATAGCTTTTACACATTTCTAAAATCTTGTTTTTGATCAATAGAAACTTCATACTGAAAAATAAAAATCAGAAAAAATTTACAAATATTTCTAATACATATAACTCGGAAGTTTTTATAAAGGTTGATATAATCAAAATGGAACAATTTTAATTATTAGCTATCTTAAAAACTATGTACTTGACTAATTAGAATAAGATTTATGATTTAAGTAGGCAGGCTATTAGCTCTCCATCGTATGTCAATAAATCGATTTTTAATATTTTAAACAGTTTTGTAAAAAATGGCTTCGGAGCTTGAACGAAGAAAACGCATTTTGCACGAATATAATAAAAATATAATACGATTTATAACTAAAAAAGGTAAATTACCATATTCCACGGTTAGAAAATTATTTTAAAAAAAACAAAATTGATTAAAAAAAAACTCCAAATCATTTTGAAAAGAAAAGAAAGTCCAAATTTTCCAAAAAGTACCTGGTTTGACAAGCAATTTGTTCTTGTTGAAGAAAATCGAAACCTTTCTTTACAATAGGTACAACAAATGGTGAAATTTATCGGGAAGAAGGCTTAAAAAACGCCTGTTATCATTTGTAAGATCTCACACCACAAAACCATTATTTTTTTCCGGATCTAGCTAGTTGTTAATATGCAAGGGACATGACTGACTGTTACAAAAACAACGAAATCGATTTTTTACCAAAAGAAAACAATACACGCAATTGTCTAGAATTGCGACCAATAGGAAAAAGGAACTTTAAAGAAGACAGGCTCGTCAGTGTCAACTATAGAAGAGTTCAGAACTAAGTGGAATGTGACAGCCTGAAAAGTGGATGAAAATCTCGTGCATCACTAATGGAAACAATTCGAAAAAAGTGTGATGTTTTGCAAACCAACCAACTTCTGATATACATAGATATATATAATAAATAATAAAAAAAAAATTCAAAAGCTTTCTTGGATATTCTTTTATTTAAAAAACAAATTTGTTAGATTTTGATTATACAGGGTAGCCCAAAATTACCGAAGGCGTTTCAATTCATTATATCTTTTTATTTAATACATAATTATAACTTTTTTTTTATTATGAAAAATTATATCTCCATAACATTTTGCAAAACTTCAGGTGTTATGTTGTTGATTTCGTAGCGTATATTGTTTTTTAATTGCTGGATGGTTCTAGGCTTATTTATATAGAATTTTCCTTTCAAATAACCCCAAAGGAAACAGTCTGGAGCGGTTAAATCCGGTGAACGCGGAGGCCAATTAAAATCGCTTGGAAATAAATTGCATAATCAAGTCGTTGCTGGTAATCTGTCGGTTTCAATGCTTGGACAAGCTGAATTTTGTATGGAAACATTGTTATAAATTTAACATTACACGGCAATTTGATTTACAACTAATAAAATTTTAGTCGGATATTTCATAAATGTGGACTACATACAAAAAGTTACCATATTGGCCTAAGTTTTCTAATTAAACATTTGTTTAAAATAAAATTTGTTTTTAAACAAATGTCTAATTAAATCAGATAAATATTTGAACTGTTTAATTATTTCACTTAATCGAACACAATTTTAATAATATCGTTTACGTGATACTCGTAGTTTTAAAATCAATGAAAATATTAATTAATAGTACACTCAGACAAGTTTGTCGTTAGAATCTACTGAAAATGACAGTTAAAGCAAAGGTATATGCAGTAAAAAATGCGACAAATATATTTACGTTTTAAATAACTAGAAATGTTATTTTTCACTGTTAAAAAATAATATTAAAAATGACTAGTAATGTCGTAAAATTAACTGAGAAATTTTTACAACAAAAATTTTAAAGCAATCCCAGTGTACAATCAGAGTCCGAAAAGACTCAGAAAAGAGTCCTGAGACCTTCCCAAATCATATGTATATGTGGGTGTTTTTCTTTGCAGGTGAAGCCTCTTTCTGAGCATTCTTTTATAACTCTTAAAAGACTCCGAAATATGAGCACTGAAAGGAGAAATTGTCCTCTTTTTATGAGCATTTTCTGAGTAATAAAAGAGCGTTCAGAAAAATTTACTACTCGGACTCCTAAATGACTCAAAAAGTATTCATTTATGAGGTATTTTGATAGTGTTTTGGAGTCATTTTAGGAAAAACTACTGGCGTTTTTTTAACTTATTGTAATCTTTAAAAAATCTGAGTCTAATCTTAAAAAATAGCAAAATCTAAATGCAATACAAAAATTTATTAATAAATAAAGCGAAAAATACATACATTAAATTAATAATGGTCAATATAAAATAAAATAAATTTTTAAACACACAGCTAAAATTTCAACGTATTTCTCTATGGTACCAAAAATCTAAAAATTTGCCGAAATTGTTCTGAAATGAGGGACTACAAATTCACTTATTCACTTAAAGCCAAAACTCAAAGGCGCTCATGGTAACCAATTATAGGAATCTTTATACAACTTGGGAATTAAATCTTGAATTTGAGCTCTCCAAAAATTATATATTATTTGCAACAGTTCACGGCCCAGTGATTTAATCCAGTATTTAAATATATATTTCTGTTTTTATTTCGTTTTATTTACGCACGTTTTATTAACAATTTAAATGAAAAATCTGGAACAATATTTTGACTTTCAAAGCAAACTTTAAAAAATGTATAGGCTCAGAACTTGTTCATATTAATGAGGCTTTTCCGAGTGTTCCAAAAATGAACTTTTTTAAATACAATTTGGGCTCTTTTCAGAGTCAACTATTAGAACCCTGAGAAAATACTCAAAACAAAGTGGAATTTTTGAACATGTCATTTAAATTTCCTTTTTTAAAAATTACCCTCTTATTTCTGATTCAATTTTGAATCTTTTATGACTGCTCAAAAAAGATACAGAAATAAATGTATTTTCGGAGCATAAGTTTTGAAAGGCTCATAAAAATGTACCAGATATAAATCATTTCGGACTCCAATTTATGAGACTTCATAATTGACTCATAATTTGGACTCAGTTAATAGTCAAAATTTATGAGCATTCAGAAATATGTTGGCTGGGAACTGACAAAACGGGTAAAAACTGAAGTTTTTACAGTTAATTCTTTTGGTATTATAAGTTATTTTAACCCTTAAATGAATGATCTCTTCAATTTTAACCTTTTTTATACACACAGGAAAAAAATTGCCAACCGAACTGCTATGCCTATTTTGGTTACTACAACCAATAAATTTGGTTGGTGAAACCACATTGAAACGTGATTTCTAATTATTTTGGGTATTGCAACTAAAATTTAGTTGTATAAACCGAATTTTGTTGTGAAAACCAATATTCGGTTGCAGCAACCTATTTTAGTAGATATAACCGAATTTCAGTTGGAAAATGGCATATTTTTTCTCTGTGTGTATATGATTTCTAAAAGCGTGTACATTTGAAGAAAAATGCCAAAAAAAATTTATTTAAAAATAGGTGATTTTTATTGAAAAATATGGTTTTTTGTCAAATAGCTAAATTGTGATTATTTTAACGTGTATGAAAAATTATATATAAACTATAATTATACCCAAAGGTTACTTTTATGTACCCAAAGAGTACTATTATGTAATTGTTGCTTTGAAAAGGAATTGATTTATGGCTGGTTTTACCAAATCAGACAGTTCATATAAAAGTACAAAATTCTCGTCCCGTTGAATTTTTGTACCTTATGAAATATCTCGGTTTGTGTATCCAAGTTATCATTTTCTAATTGCGGACAACTGAAGAGTTGGGGTGATGCCCACGAAACAATTGTATTGTCTATCATGAAAATAATCAACCTTTTTGAAACAATAAATAAAATCTAATATCATATTAGAATTTGGAGTTGAGGTAGAACAATATTCTAACTAAATATATGTAACCAGTTACCATTAACAGGTATGTAGTTACATAACCACATATCTGGTAATGCTTTTCTGCACTAGATAAGCCGTAAATTTATCGCCATTTAGGAACCTTAAGATGAAAACTTTAACTTTTTTTACAGCATAATCTTCAAAAAAGTAGTCACATTGATGGAGCCCTGAGGACCTAGAAAACCCTACAGTATAAGTCAACTTTTTGGCTTTCTGGCCTGGTAAGACGTGATTTTAAGTCTATCGGTATACTTTAAGGCGGGTCAGTATGTATACACACACAAAATAAATTAGTTGGAAATCCATCACTGCGGCCATTGTTTTACCTCTGCAACAACATTTTAATTATAATTACAGAAAAACTTAGAAAACTATTGGTTTTATTAACCAAACATTTTAAACTTTACTATTAATAGGTCCCAACAGCTACATAAATCTGTCCCCCCAACCAATTTGAAGCATAGCTGTTAAGTAATGATTACTAATCATAATAATTAGTAATTAGATTACTTTCTTTTTAAAGGTGAAGTAATGATTAAATTACGATTATATTCAGTTTCGGACGATTACTAATTGATTATGATTCCAAATAATCTAAAAGTAATCAGGATTATTTGTAATTACGACAAAATATAATCAAAAAGAATCATAAATAATAAATAAAAGAAAACAAAGTAATTTCTACATTTTTACCATGAAAACTTATCCAAAATGTTTTTTCAAATTTCAAATGACATTTCAGAACATTTCAATCACGCAAAAATTCTACTAAGGCATTGTAACTAATGCCGAATATTTTTGAAAATAATCAAAAGTAATCTTTGAAAGTAGTCGAATTATTTTTTGATTACTTTTGATTCTTTTTGATTATTTTATGGTAATCTCAAGTAATGTTGATTACTTTTAGATTATTTGTAATCATAATCAATTAGTAATCAGAAATTGTTTAATAGAGAATTATATAATCAATACAATTCTTTTCAAAATGTAATCTAATTGATTAGTAATCGTAATCGAAATTTAACAGCTATGATTTGAAGAAACATAAAAATTTATAATTTTATTTGGTAGTGGTAACTACCAGCAATGCTGAAAATTTAATATTTTCCCTCATAAATTAGCAATATGCATTATTTGTCAGTTGCACCAACCAAAGTTTTAAAATGTTTCTCTACTAGTGCCTTACTAATTGTTTTCTACTAACTGATAGTTGCATATTCTGAATTGAAAAAAGCTCAATCAGTTGTGTTATAGATTTTTGGTTGTGATACCCAAATTAAAACCACAAAAAATCCATTCTAAAACTTTTGGTCATCATAACCAAAAATAAACAATCACAACCGAAAGATATTTGCATTTGTTTCAGTTGTCAAAAAATTCAAATTATAAAGCCAAATTAATAACAAAAATTAAAGAAAAATAATTTAAAACTCTTTTTTTTATTATAATGGTACAAATTTGAAATTTTTGGCATTGGCTCATATGAATAAAAAATAGATATTACTAATAGGGGGAAATACAGGGTTTTTTGAGAAATTACTTCACAAATCTAGTCTGCTTAGGAGTAGACTAGAAATTTAATTTTTTAATTTTCGTTTACATTTCATGCTATTCTACCAGCCAATTGGTAAATTTGGAGTTAAAAGCCATCCCTAAGCCCAAAGTAATTACTTCGAAGTAATTGCTAAGTTTTATTCATATGGCCCATTGTTTGAAATTTCGGCAGTGCAGTAAACTAAAGGTATGTAAAAATCTTTCCTTTGTACATTCTAAATTTACTTATTTTAAATGTTTATAATTTTAGGTCTTAAAAGTTGATGTAAAGCTAGTGTGCAAAATACCATTCTTTGTGAAGTTCCCGGCAAAAGCTAAATTTTACTAATAAAAGTTTAATAAAATTCTACCAATATGAGGTAATTGTTTATATTTTAAAAAGTAATTCTACGGTATACTCCTCAGCAAATAAATATATATCTCAAACTCTTAATTTTTCTGTATTCAATTTAGATTTATATTCTTATAACACTGTGCTAGTTGAAAAATCCAACAAGCGGGGCACAGGGAGGGTAAACCTAATTCGAGTATGCTGAATCCAGTGGTGCTATCCGTTTTTATAGATTAGCTCTTGAAAAAAGATATTTGTGTTTGAAAATTCTAGGTACAAGGAGCTCAAAAACGCGATTTGTCTAATATTTTGACCATTTATTTTTACCCAGGTTATTTGCTATTCCCCTAGTCAGCTTTGTGTTTGAAAATTCTAGGTACAAGGATCCTAAAAACGCGATTTATCTAATATTTTGACCGTTTATTTTTACCCAGGTAATTTGCTATTCCCCTAGTCAGCTTTGGACTAAAAGTTATCAAAATCGGTGCAGCGGTTCAAAAGTTCTGAGTGAAAATGTGAGGACACCTCGAAATTTTCTATACAAAATTGTACATTTTATTGCTTCGTTAAATTACTGAAATTTGTATTGAAGTGAAAAATTTGCATATAGATTTTTAAGGTGTCCTCACATTTTCAATCACAACTTTTGAACAGCAAGATCGATTTTGATTAGTTTCAACACAAAGCTTCTTGGTAGAGTAACAAACAACTTAAGGGGGGTATCGACTCTAGGAAAAATTTTGTTTTCGAATTTCTTTTATATTTTATTTGGTGGAGCATACTTTTCTCTATATGCTACGAAAATTTCAATAAAAAATTCGAAGAAATTAAATTTTCACATGTTTTTTGTAAAATATGTTTTAGTCCCAAAGTAATACTCTATGTGGTAATTTTGTGTGTAACACTTTTTGTTTGCATTTTTATTAACTTGTTCTTATTAGAAATCGTATATCTTATAACAGGGCAGAATAAAAAGATAAAAATTACATAAAAAGATGTAAGAATTGCACGCAGTTTTCAAAGAAAAGCCAATGACGATTCCTTGATGGATGTTAAAGACACGTCATATGGGGCAGGTGCTGATGGCTTAATATAAGTTATAAAGTAATCAATATATATAAAAATGGGGGAAAAAATACGAAATAAATTAAAAAATGTACAAAATTATAGCATTTTTAAAAATAATATGAGCAGCATAATGGATAAAAATATATCTACCATCGTTTTTAAAACTATTAGGTTTAATATATAAAATACTCTTTAACCGATTCTTCCCAAATTTGGTACACATGTGGAAAACTGCGAGGTATGAATATTGTTCATACACGGTTTTTTAACATTTTTATGTTTTCTTTGCTTAAAATCAAAGCCTTTTTTAAAAAACTCTAATAATGAAGTGGCAACGCTGGCGATTTTGGTTGGAGAAATTTAAAACTAATATTTTTTGAAAATACTACAATAATATATATCTTAAATAAAAAAATAATATAGTAAAACTATTGCTATTTGAATTTTTGACAACCGTTTAAATATGCCCCTTAACATTCTGTTGTTACAGTATTTACCCCCCTTAACTAAAAATTAACGGTAAACAATTTAAAAAATCAAGTGTTTTGGGGTGCTTGGAACCATAATTTTCAAACTCAAATATCTTTTTTTTTTAAGAGCTAACCTAGAAAAACGGCTAGCACCACTAGATTCAGCATACCCGAATTAGTTTCACCCACTGGGTGCCCACTGGGTGCGCAGTGTAATTAGTAGCCCTACTTAAGCTTCGAGTCAGATTTCACGAAATCACTTTTTAGAATTCTCAACAAAAATTTACAAAGTATCGAAAAGGATATGAATAATCGCGGATTCTATACAACTGTTTGGCCCTTTTTTCCTGACTACAATTGTAAATCATAAAATATCAGTTGGAACTCAGAAAATATCAATTGGATTTAAAAATATCTATTTAAAATTCAGAATATTACTTAAAACTCAAAATTAACATGTAAATTAAGAAAATATATATTTATTTGAAATTCAGTAAATATGATTTGAAATTTGAAAAATATGATTTTAAGTTAAAATATCAATTGAAATTCATAAAATATTATAATTTGAAATTCATAAAATATCAATTATAATTCCAAAAATATTAATTGATATTCAGAAAAACATTAGTTATTTATAATTTTGAAAATATCAAATAAAATTCAGAAAATATGACTTGAAATTTAGAATTCATCATTTAAAGTTCAGAAAATGTCGATTGAAACTCATAAATCATGAATTATAATACTTGTTTTGTTTTAACCTATATTTTACGAATTTCAATCAATGATTTCTGAATTACAATTGACTTTTTCTAAACATTACCCTTTATAAAAACGTGTAAGTCCACTAGGGTATTCAATCGATTAATCGTTATTCGATTAATCGAACAATTTTGTTCAAAAATCGTTCGAACAAATTAAAATGGCTATATTTCGAATAACGAATAATTCGAATAATTTAATACGATTAATCGATTAATCAAAATTGGTAAAAAATTAAAAAAATGTTCCAAAAATATATATTTTTTATTAAAGTAAATATGGGATTTTAATAAAACTTATTTTAGAAATTGTAAAAAGATCTCAAATATCAAAAAACAAAAATAACAACAGTTTGCTTTGTCAGCTTCCAAAATTGTGAGCACTCTGCATTGATAATATCCTTTAACAAAGGATATTATCCCAAGCCATAGGATTCGAATTAATAAACGGCAAATTAAAGGACGAATAAACATATCCAGGTGCTTTTTAAATACTATTTGAAATGTAAAACAAACAAATTTACAAATAAGTTGTTAACAAGATTACAGTCAAAATTAATGTTTATGAGTTCTAAATAATGTTTAATGAAAACTAAATAACCTTTCATACATGCACAGAAAAAAAATAAATCATACTTGAAATGAATTTTTTCATACTATGTATGAATCTAACATTATTATTTTTCCCAAAACTTTTTCATACAATGTATGAATTAGTTCCTACATAGTATGAAAAAATTCATGAAGGATTTTTTTTTAATTTTTGCATATTTTTTACAAAAATTACTAAAACTATAATATTATAGGCAAATTCATGGTTATTTAAGGCAATTTATTGTTTTATTTTATAATATACCTACTCATTTTAATGTTCTTAAAACACCAAAAAATAAATACAAAGGACAAACATAAAAAAATGCATCACACTACCATTTTCGTTACTTACAAACACTAAAATGAAATAATTGTAAGGATGGATGGCTTCAGAAGCAGGGCTCATCTAAGTTTTATTACCGTTGTATTTATCCATTTGGAAAGATAATAATAATAATGGATCACGTAAGAACATTTCGTGAATGGATTTGAAACAATCTGAAAAAATATTTAAAAAAAACTGTTAAAAATTGTATACGAAATATGGGAACATACATATATCGAAATAATGCACATACCTTTTTTTTTAACAATTTTTGCAAAACGAAGACAATTGCCTGTTTGTGTTTTTTATTTTCTTGAACAAAATTTTAATATTTATTGACATGTTTTATTTCAAACTAACTTGTTTTTTTTTTAATTTCAAAATAATAAATTATTCATAAATAGCATGAATTTTTTTCTACATAGTATGAACAAAAACCAATGAAAGAAATTCTTACTATTTTTGAACATATTTCTTTCTGTGTGTGAGCTTTTCAGAACCCAATTCAGCTAACTCTGCTAGAAACAACTTTGTCAAAATTAATCACAAGGTTTTTTTAAATTCCCTGCGAAATAGTTGCTAAAATCAAATAAAGGGATGGAGGGACCTAAACGTGGAGGGAAATCAATTCGCAGAATGTCTCCCTTCATTTATGTGGTTTATGAGTTCAATGCATACGAAACAGATACAAATTAGTCTAGAAATTGTTTTTTCATTGAAGATATTACAAAGCTCCATGTATAACATATGTACGTTTGGTTAATTTTTATAAAATGCTAAATTTAAAGAAATAATATATTACAGAGAGGACAGAAGAAATCAAAATTTTGATAAAATATGATCTCAATTTTAAAATTTTTTATTTTTATGAATTTTAGAAGAGTTTAAGAAGTGCTTTTTGTTCTTTTTTTAATAAAATTATTAAAAATACAAATAAAATTATCAGAATTTTTTTTGCTAAATACTAGTAAAGAAAAAACAACAAAATAAAACTGTTAAGTAGGTTTAAGGTTAAGAAGAATAAACATTTTTTTCTAAAAGTTATAAACACATTAATTTGCAAATCAGACTAGATCCAGTTTCTCCCTTTTTCTATGGACACGCTTTATCAGTGAGTTTCTATTAAATTGTATTATTGTTTATATTTTATTGTCAGATTGTCTCTATATGATAATTTTTCAACAACCCGATGGCTGTAGGAATCGAACCCATGCACTCCTACATTACAAACGTAACAATACTAAAGTTCGACAGCCTAGCCATATAAACCACGTACGGCCTTGAATGTAATGTAGCTAATGCATAGTTTTCTTTCCTATTCAGCTTTTGTGTTATTGTTTTTACTTTCAGAAGTGATCAAACAGACATATACAAACATTCTACTTTAGATTTTTTTTATCTTCTAATCTCCTCCGTGTCACCTTTTTCGCAAATGTTGCCACACTGACTGTTAAATTTAGAGAATTTTAGTTAAAATTAGTTTAACTTTTAGTTAATTGAAAATGACAAATTTACTATAAAATCTGCAAAACATTTTGCTAAATATTAGTATACTAAATATAGCAAAAACAAACTGCTATATTTACAAAATTTTTGTTATTTTAAGCTACAATTAGTTAAATACATATAGCAGTTCCGCCTGCTAAAAACAGCAAAAATATTTGCTAAAAATTGTAAACTGCTGTTTTCGAGAAGCTTAATTTTTACTTGCATTAAAAAAAATAAAAAAATTTCAAATTTAAATTTTTTTTTATTTTTAGGCTACTAATTATTTATCAAAATTTTTTGCTGATTGTTGTTATTTTCTATTAAGAAAAATTTAACTGAAGTGTAACTAAAATTCTGTATATTTAACAGTTTTATTTTTGCTGTTCCTGTCTTACTAATATATAGCAAAAATGATCTGATACTTTCAGCAGTTTTTTCTGCAGGGTAATTTTTAACTAAATGTTAGTTTTAACTAAATTTTTTCTATTAGTGTACATGTTGCCTTCTGCTCTATAAATATTTCACTGTTACTAAACACAAAGTATCATACTAATAGAAAATTCAATAAAAATTAATTTAAAAAACTTATAGTAAATAAGTAGTTGCAATTTACAATAAGGGGAGTTTATAATAAAATGATCATATTTCAATTTTTTTAACAGCTTGTCGTTAATACATACTTGACTTAATTTTATAAAAATGCTACTCACAACAAAAGTATTGAACAGTTGAACTTTTACAGTATACAAAGATACGCGATTACAAATTTTAAAACGTCTATTTATAAAATAAAATAAATTACAATTTACTACAATATAACGACAATTTAAACGCACTTGCGCACCGGTTTTAAATTATCCATAATCTCGTATTAGGGATCAAAAATCTAACGAACTCATTATTGTTTTCCATTCAAATTTTTAACAATAATGAAGTTATTCAACCTTTTGCGAATTAACATTTGGCATTATAGACTTTTTGGGCTTGTTTTGTATTCATTGTGTATTATAAATGTTTCAACAAGTTTTGAATATTTTAAGGAACAACGTAAGTTTTTTTTTTATTTGAAAAATATAGAAATTGTTAATAGTGAATTATTTAAGTGAAGTTTTTTTCTTTTTGTATAAATCTAACAAATTTCCGGTTTATGTGATTATCAAGCTGTTGAAATTAAAATAACACAATTTAACGCATTTAAAAAAACTCTAAAGTTGTATAAATCATTTAAATGCGTTTATTTTTGATCATAAATGAAAATAAATAAATATATAAATAAATAAATAAATATAAATATTCGGGAAATATTAACGGTGGGTGTCATACTTCAGGTTTAAACTTTAGTTAATAGTTAACCCAAAAAAATTGTTGTTGTTTTGTTTACATTTTTTTGACATTTTCTTTTGTTTATAGTTAAGTTAAAGTTAAACCTGCAGTATGTTCAACTTTTGCAGCTGTAATTTAGAAAATATCAATTTAAATTCCGATTTTCCCAATTGAAATTCACAAAATACCAACATAAATTTAAAATTTACATTTGAAATCAAGAAAATATCAATTTCAATTCAGAAAATATTAATTGTAATTTAGAAAATATCAATGGAAATGCAGAAAATGATCAATTCTTATTCAGAAAATATCAATTTATATTTAGAATACATTTGAAATTTAGAAAACATCAATTGATATTCAGATTTTCAGTTATAAATTCAGTAAATATCATTTGAAATTCAGAAATCCCCAACTGAAATGCAGAAAATATTAATTAAAATTCAGAAAACATAATATGAATTTCAAGTTCATTATTTTTAAATTTCAGTTGATATTTTCGGAATTGCAAATAACAGTTTCTGAATTTCAATAGATATTTTCTTAATTTCAATTGATGTTTCGGAATATCAATGTTTTTTCTGAATTGCAATTGATATCTTCTTAATTTCAAAAAATATTTCCTGAATTTCAAATGATATTTTATGAAATTATAACTGAAAATCTAAATATCAATTGATGTTTTCTAAATTTGAAATGGAAATTTTGAATTTCAGTTGATATTTTCCGAATTTTATTATTACTATTTTCTGAATTACCTACAATTGCAAAAGCTGTACTTTGGCTACTTCTATGTACTCGAACGATTTTTTTTTATTAACCGGCGCAAGGCCTAAATAACAAATTTTTACACTCAAAATAGTTTGTAGTTTAAATTAACTGAAAATGTAATTTAAAATAAATGAAAAATCACTTAAAAATCGGTCTACTAATGATCGTCTTTTCATTCCTGAAAGTGTAGAGGTTTTTGAAAGCAAAAACTCTGTGAAGTATTTGGCATGAGAGTATCCTGATGAAGAAAAATAGTAGTTTTTCAAAAAAAAGTACATACTATGTTAATTCATAAAAAGGAAATTGGCCACGAACTGAATTAATAAATTTCTAATTAATCAATTAAAAAGGTCGAAAAAACTATTTGCGTATGCGCCCAGTAAACAGTAAAAAATAAAAATTTTCAAAATCGGTTCACGTTCAAGGTCCCCGCAAAGCGGTTGAAATTTTGGATAGTTTAAAAATATTCATAAATATTGTTAAAAAAAATTTGTTGTTGTGATATATTATTTCTAATATATGTATTATACTTAGTTCCCTAAATCCAAAAAGAATAAAATTTTTTTAATCGGCCGAAGGGGTTCTGAATTGAATTTTGCTGCAAAACACGTTTTTTCATTCTTCAGTCGAGCCTTCAAAAAGTTAGTTCAAAAATGTTATTAATTTTTTACATTTTCAAATCAACTATCTATATAAAATTATCTTTCATTTGAGGGTAAAAAAGTTTAAAAATGTATTTCAAGGACGCTGCGACAAAAGTTGTAAAAATTTTCACAGTCAAAAGTTTTTTGTGATCACTGTTTTTTTTAAGTGATCAGAAATTTTCCGCATTTATTGTTTTGGATTAACATAAAATAACATTTGTATGACTTGTTCATCTTTTTTAGTGATTTGGGTATTTTGATAATAAATATAAAATAGCGGATCGTATCTCGAGATTTGGGACACAATGCTCGAAAAATATCCCAATGTTCGAAATGAAAAAAACGTGTTTTTCAGTAAAATCCAAGTAGCAATATTTCACAAAGCCTTCGGCGAATTAAAAAATTTTTATTTTTTGGATTCAGCGAACTATAGCATATTAGAAATAATATATCACAACAACAAATAGTTTTAAACAAAATTTAAGGATTTTTTTAAACTTTCTGAAATTTCGAAATTTTAACCGCTTTGCGGGGACCTTGAACGTGAACCGATTTTGAAAATTTTGATTTTTTACTGTTTACTGGACGCATACGCAAATTTTCATCGCCCCCCGTTTTTGAAATTCGCAATTCGGCAAAGTTCGGCCCACTCTAATGAACACGTATGAATTTTGTTTATGCACAAGTATGGACATATGTGACAGCGCATAGAGAAAGGGACCTAAGGGTAAAAGAATCAATTTTTTTTTTTTTTTTTGTGGACAACATCTGAGCATCGAATGAGACCGATCCCATGCTCTCCTGACCTTAGGTCCCTTTCTATCCTTAGGTCCATTTCTATTTTGCGCGTCACATATGTATAAGGGTGCATATATGGAGATTTATGCATTCATGCATGGAAAATCATGCATGTGTATGAGAATGCACGAGCATACATTAAACCTGCATGGATCCATATATGTCAATTTTTATCTGGGTTATTTCGTTTTTTGAACTGACCTAGAAATCTAAAAAAAAGTTTTCTTTTTTTAACAAAATTTTTAGAATGAAAATATTAACTCTAACAGAAAATCCGTATTTATATGTAATTTGTTTTTTTAATAAAAGACAAAAACTGTTAAAAAAAATGTATATCTTTTCAATTTAATTGTATAATCATTTTATTTATTTTGACACTTTCTCGCTTACAAAAGCATTCTTCACAAAAAATTTTATAAATTTTGTTTTCTATTGATTATCTTAATTTCTTATTATAAAATACTCATCTAGCGCATTTGTTGTCAATTTAATATACCTCGCCTGGAGGCTAGCTCGCCGGTTATAGGGTTAACCTAAGCAATAGTACGAGCAAAGATGATTTAAAGGAAAGAGTTCTCATCTCAAGAAATCCGGGTAAATCGTGTTCAATTATTTGTATGGATGCGCGGGTCTGTTAATTTCCGTGAAGAATGAGAGAAACAAAAGAAAAATGAAAAAGTTAATATTTTGTTTTTCGCGATTATTGAATAAAACGGTAATTTAATAACAAAATAAATAATAATTAATTAATTAATTTAAATAAATTTTTTTGCTTTTAACTTTTGTTTTTTTGTTATAAAAACGATTTTATTATTTTTTTTGTTTTCCCGAATTACTTTATTTTATCTCATTCGCTGTCAAATTTTCTCATAATCTTTGTGTTTTTCCTTTGTTTCTTGCGTGAAATTTTTTGGCTCATAAAGCATTTTTAAATCCAGCTGATGGAAACACGCTGGTACGAGTATAATAAAAATAGCAAGAAAAAATTTCTTAAATTTACAAAACGTTAGCTATGTTTTAGTTAACTGCAAATGACAGTTTACCCTGAAGAAATCAGCAATAAATTTTGTTGAGTATTAGTAAAAAAAAGTGCGATATTTTTAGTTTTTTTACGAGTATGTAAGTAAAGTCTTTCCTTCTGAAATCAACCGTGAAAATTTTTTTTGGCAAAAAATTTCAGCAGGATAGAATGTCATTTACATTTAATTAAATTTGACTTAAATATAACTAAAATTTTATACACACAGAGAAAAAATATGTCATTTTCCAACTGAAATTCGGTTACATCTACTAAAATAGATTGGTGCAACTAAATATTGGTTAACAAAACAAAATTCGGTTTATACAACTGAATTTTAGTTGCAATACCCAAAATATTTAGGAATCACATTCCAATATGGTTTCACCAACCGAATTTATTGGTAGTAGGTATCAACCAAAATAGGCTTAGCAATTCGGTTGGCAATTTTTTTTCCTGTGTGTAGATATAACAGTTTTTTATTTCTGTGTTTTGTCTACTAAATAATACTGAATTAAGTTTTTCGACAATTTTAGAACGGTAAGTTATTATTCAAAATGAACTAAAATATAACCTGAATATAACTGAAATTTTATTTTTGATTATCAAGATTAAGATTTATCAAACAGATTCCGCTAATAAATAAATAAAATAAATGGAAGTCTTCACTTAAGAATGTGGAATTCAATTTGATATCATCTGAACTTTTTTAGTGCTTACTGAGTAAAACTAAAAGCAGAGTAGCTATCAGAAAATCATAAGACGCACAGTGGAATATTTCACAAAATTGTTGGAAATAATTTGGCCATTTCTTACTTAGTGGTCCGACTGCAATGAAATTTAGAACAGACATAGCTGAGGTAATATCGAACTTAAGTTTAGACTTTGGATCTCACAGGCTCTCCGGGACGGCAATATGACCCCCAAATTAGGGTACCTTTTCCATAAAAAATTTTGAGCGCTCCCCGACTGGAGAAGTTTTCACATAATCTTATATGATTTGATATAATTATAAATGTTTGTATGCGTAGCTTTATATAACCATAACCATGCTGCTGACAAGCCATAGGCTTAGCAGTTTTTATTATTAAGAATGAAGTTTTATGTTATTAAATAATAATAATTAATAAATATAAATATAAATATAAATAAATATACATTTATATTAACACTTTGGTTTTATAAATATGTTTGATATGACGTTATATATAATCATATTCGATTTGGTCTCCACACACATAATACTCCATGCATAAAAATACGAAATAAATGTCAAAACAACAAAAACTTTCGTAAAATAAACCATTTTTCGTATATTTTACAAATTTTTTTTGTTATTTTGACATTTTTTCGTATTTTTATGCATGGATTATTATGTGTGCAGTCATATATAAAGAGATCTGCGATATAGTTTATATATAATTATATATAATGGCGTATAGGCTTCTATAAACCATCTTATATCAAAATATATAACAAAGTTAATAGAAATGTGTGTTAATTTAATATATAATTATATCTGACTTGATATCTAATTATACAAAATTTTATAAAGTTTAATTGCACTATAAAAATTAAACTTACAAATTGTGGATCTGGTTTTAAATTTTGCACTTTGACATATAATTTAATGTTTATTATTGAATTTATTATCTATTTTTCAAATATTTGGCAAAATACTCTTTACTAAAATAAAAATAATTTTAAAGATATAAATAAGGAAAACATTTTTTTCATTATGTAATTAAAGGTCGAAAGACTTATTTTTATTTTTAAATTTAAAAGTAAAAATTAGACAAAAAAAATTATCCATGAAAAAAAATTAATTGTGAAAGTTAATTTTTTTATTTTATAAACCACACATATTATAAGAAAGATCAAAACTCTAACCTAGAAAAAGTTATTTCGACAAATTGTTGTAATGTTGAGTTAAACTGAAAATTAATTTTTTAGCAAAAATTTTTCTAAACAAATTTTCCTAGTTTTGAATTTTGGTCTTTATTGAAATAAAATAAAATAAACCACATTTCAAAAGAAGGATTTCAGTTACAAACTGCGTTATTCTAAGTTTAATGACAATCTGCGTCCTAAAAATAGCCTAAATCGCATTCAATGCTCATTTCAAACATCTTTCCATCAATAGAATTTTTTCTCTAAATACCAAAGATTGATCAATACCCCCTTTGTTGAATGAATGAATGAATGAAAATAAGTGGGCTGAATAATATTAACTAATATTTTATTTGAACATTTTCATCAAATTATAAGTATTTATATATAATTTGATTCAGGTAGATAGACCCATTTTTCAGATCAAATTGTACCAGGTTAGATAACATGCTTAACTCGCTTGATATAATTATATATTCCAACATTCGGATCAAATTAGATATGGACGTATATATTGGATTATATATGGTGATATATGATTATATAACATCGTTTTTAGTCGGGTCGCCATTTTTTGTGTCTGATCTGCACCCAGAAAACAGTCTCAGTTGTGGCCCCCGAATTTGTTGCCAATCGAATTCGTGCGGTTACGACAACTATCTTTATATTAAATTATATTTTTCGTCGTGAAAGCCAATATTCGGTTGTCTAATTCAATATTACGTTCCACATAAATATTATTATGTTCCACAAAATTTTATTAAAGTTAAAAAACTTTTCTTGAATTTTCTGGTATTGAACCCAGCCATTCAGGTTAATAGTTCACACTCTTATCTACTGCACCACAACTACTTTTAATTTTCTTAGCCATATTTACTGTTTATACATATGGGAAAATCTATGAAACAGGTCGATTTCAGATTTTAAAAATGAAAATTTTCAAATTAGTGGCACACATTTTTTTCTAGATTAACTTATTTAAAATACATTAAAAAGAAGTAATCTGTTCGCGTGAATAAATTTTTTTGAGTGCTGAAAAAGTTATAAACAAAAAACCGCACACATTTTCGCTGGTAAATATTTTAAAATTTTTGGATTTTTCGGGCACGCGACCACACATTTTCAAGTAACTTTTCCGTGCTGGGTCCGAATTTGGTTTCCAAATTTTTCCAGCACATCTGGTTTTTGAGCAAATTGAGGTCAAAGTTACCAAAAACCTTTTTTGGCTATTTTTGAGTCGTTTTTACACACTTTTACCTCGATTTAATGAAAAAAGATGACACAGATTTTTCAATCATCACGCTAAGTTTATTTGAAAATGCATAGTTGCGCTATATTTCCATTATTGATTATAAGTAATGTCATAGGCGTACCTTGCCCACCCCATCTTTCTGGGGTGGGCAAGGGACCCATTTATGTTCGGCTGTTTATTTGCCCATTCTCAGACTCTTAGGGGGTAATTTTCTAAAACACTTCGGTGAAGTGTTGCGTTATTTCTATAGAAATTGTTTTTGTTACAAATACAATTTACATTGAAAGTTCCCTTCACTTCACCCAAGTGTTTTACGAAATTAGGTAGTTAGTCTTAAAAACACTTTCAACATTATACTTACAATTTTTTCATATAAAAAAACTTTAAAAATGGCTCTATCCTTTTCATTTTCATAATTTTCAAAATTCAATAATCCTGGTAGCTTACTCTATCAAAATCTCCATGTTTTTATAGAAAAACTATGAAAAGTGTATCTATTTTTCTGAAGAAAACCTCGTACAAGGAATATATTCCAAGCTATACTCTCAGATTAGTATGAAATTTGGATCACTTAAATCTTAGAATTTTCATTTCTACGACATATTTAAATTCCAACAAAATAGTAATATATATTTTCCTATTAAAATCCTTTTCCATTTTTGTATCAAGTGCTTTCAGATTCTTATTGAATGACCCTGTGATTCTAATAATTTTTCTTAAAGAAAAACTTATAGGTCCAGTTTTATAAACAGAACTAAGATCGATTGGCTTCCTAAATATTTCTTAAGTAAGAATTTTTAAATTAACATTTCTTATTTAAGAAATATTTAAGACAAAAATCGATCTTAGTTCTGATAAATCATCTGCCTAGGACACCAGTAGACATTTTCTCAATCAAAAAACACAGGATTAATTGATATTTTAACAAAAAAAAAATTGTGATACTTTCTGCCATCAAGATTATAGATACAAGAATTATAGGTAAATTTTTTTAAATTCGGGGGTGGGCAAACAGCAGTCTAGGGTGGGCAAAGCCCACCCCAGACCAGCCTAAGTCCGCCAATGAGTAATGTTCTTTTTTTAATTTTTCCGTCCGTCTGTCTCTCCATGTATTCTTGTGCGCACGCTACAGGTCGCAAATATTAAGATTTTTCGATCAAATTTGGTAGACCGATTTATATCGGCCCAAGGACGAAGTCTATTGATTTTGGTTTAAATCGGTCTATGTTTTGACTTGTGCCTATATAAATTTCCCTCAAAACTGCAGCACAAAATTGAATGGCACATCCATGGTTTAAAGAATTATGGGAGCAAATATGTCTTGAATGGTACATATCTTCATTACTATTATTATCTAAAAGTGCTAAACGGATCGGACGAATTTTATATTGTCTACAACATATCTTTCTCCAAAATTCGCTAAAAGGTTAAATTCAGATTGAAGGCACATCCACAGTTTTAAGAATTATGGAGTCCAATCTATCTTATCATAGCTGTCATTATGTGAAAGTGCTAAACAGATCGGATTTTATTTTTAGGCTTTACATCAATTTTCGCTGTACATTACGCAAAAAATCAAACTTTAAATTGATTAGCACATCCACAGATAAAAGAATTAATGGCTGAAATCTGGCTTATATGATATATATCGTAATTACTATTGTTGTGTGTAAGTGCTAAAACGATCGGAGTATCCGTTTGGTTTCTACATAACTTTTAGCTCGAAAAATCTATGAAAAGCTACAAAATTTAACCTAAAATGGGTCTGGACACCAAACTAATAGTACGATCCATTTATTTCTCAAACTGCGGATGTGCCCTTCAAAAAATATCAAATTTCGAGTTGTTCACGCATAGAGGTGAAGAGATTATTGTTGTCATATTTTATTTATTTTTGAAGGCACACTTATTAATTTGATCTCAATTTTTTTGTTTACTTGTCAGTATCAAAAAATTTTCAATTGCATTGAGGATGAAAGCGCAAAAATTAAAAATGTCTGAAATTACTCTTTATTCAAAAAACAGAGTTACAGATTTTAAAGAGCTACCATTTATTCCTAATTGAGGGCACCTATTTTTTTCAATAAGTGGGAGATTTTCTAACATCATAATTATTATCCACCAAAGGTTCTGGGCGATTTCCTTTTATGCTGAAAAAGTTATAACCAAAAGAGTTGAAAAACTCTTGAAAGTTACAAGCAAAATTAGGGTAGATTTTAATTGAGTAGAGCACATTGGCAGCATATAATTCGGTTGGTTCTACAGAAACACGATTTTAAGGTCATATTTGATTAGGATACCCGTATTTTTAGTTACCACTTTCGAATATTGAAATTTTTTTATTAAATGTTATATGTAACACCAACTGCATAGAATAACTAAACTGATACTAATTTTAAAATTGATTGGAGATACCAATAATTTGTTAAAAGGATTGTTTTTTAGTTCATTTTCCCTATTTTTAATACATAGTAAAATATTTTTGCTATAGTATTCAATTATAGGCAACTCCAAATAAAATAACGTCCTGGCAAATTAATTTTAATGGTTTTGATCAAATTCCAACCAATCTTTTTCCTGGGTGAGATTTTCATGAAACTAACATATTTGTAATCTGCTATTACAGGCATAAAACATGCTTGCTTGTGTGGGTTATCTTTTATAGTTCCCGAGTTATTCCCATTTGAAAATGTAAAATTCCAAATATGGTCGGACTCAGATCCAGGTTATGTCTAATAGCGGGACCAAATCAAGGCCAATATTTTTTTTTTAATATAAGTTATTTAACCAAATAATTTCTCGAATAAATAAAAAAAATTAATGCAATATCTTGTTCCAATTACAAACTGCATTTGTTTAAATAAAAAATGTAAAAAAAAATTGGCGATTTTTTCCCAAAAAAAGCACCAACACTGTTTTACTTCCAGATAAATATTTTCTTTCCAAACATATAAAGTATGCATACTAAACCGTACCTAAAAAAAAAAAGTTCAACGTACACCCTCTAAAATGAAGTATTTTTGGAAGGCCGAACGTAGGGGTCGCCTTTTTTAATTTTTTGTTATAGCTTTGGCATTAAAAATCGGATTTTAAAGTATGATATATCGATTTTTTTGCCTCGAGGAGACCAGTGTTTTGCTATATAATAAAAATCCAATTAAAAAAATTTAAAAGGCGACTCCTACGTTCGGCAACCAATATATGAAAAAAATTTCTACTGGGTTTAGAGAAAAACTTCCTTAGCAAAAGTTTAATGATTTTTTGTGAGCTTTAATTTTCTGATATTAGGGTTGTACATTAGCGTGGTAGCAACTGAGATCTGGTGGGTAACTACTAGAACGGGATACTTGAGCTCAAAATGCCCTTACAGCAAAACACTGGTCTCCTCGAGAGAAAAACATCGATGTATCATACTTTAAGATCCGACTGTAAATGCCAAAGATATAACGAAAAATGTAAAATGGCGACCCCTACGTTCGGCAAAAAAAAATAAAATTTTTTTTTTCAAACCTCCTTGCAAAAATACTCCATATTGGAGGGTGTACGGCGCACTTTTTTTTTGCCTGTAAGGTGGTACGCTCTAATGCATACCATTCTTAAAGGCATTTTAATGAAGAGACCTGTTTTAAAAAAAATTTAAAGCAAATATCAATTTTAAACCACTGTTCCACAATTTACACGCCCCCAATTAGATAGCGGAAGCAGTTGTAGATACTCCAACATATTCAAAATTTATTGGATGAGTCCCTTCTAATTTCTGCTTCAAATGTAGACGTGGCAGCAAAAAATGCAAAAATCTAATCTTTGGAAATTTTAATTTTATTTTTGGAAATACTAGGGTTGTTTATTGCAAATCTTAAATTCTGACATCAATTTCTCATTTGTGACTTTAAAACTTATTTAAGTCCAAAAAATCGTTTGATTATGCCCATTAATATTTCACTGAATTGTAAAAATTTACATTTTAACAAAAACCGCAATTTTACATCCCTATTAGGATTTCCGAATTTTTATTTTTACCAATAATACAAAAAGGGATTCATTTTAAAAATGTCATCATCTACAGGTAATTTCCTTTCCAATGATACCAAACACTTATATGTTAAGTTTATTATTCCTTGACAAGAAATTGGCGATTAATTGGCGATTGTCGGTTAACCGACCCGAATAACCGGTAATCAATTTAAGTGCATTTTCGAATAAAATGCCTTAACCGGTTAGCCATCTACACTCAGTGAATTATGTAGGTAAAATCAACTGCAAATGACAGTTAAAATAACTGCATTTGCACTTAAAAAGGTGTAGACTACATTTGCAGTTAAATTAACTGCAATATGAAGTAATTTTTAACTGTTAAAAATCAACTGACAAATGTAGTAAAAACAACTACAAATGCAATTGAAACATACATTCAAATTATTGTAAAACTGTACAAACAACTTGCAAATGTAGTTAAAAAAACATTAATAAAAATTTTCTTTTTAAATTATTAATTTAATAAAAAAAACAAATTTATGTAAACACTATTAACTTAATTTTATTCTATAATAAATTTAAAATTGAGAAATCAAAATTTACACTTAATGTCACTTTTTTTTCACTATTAAGATATTGTTGTACATGTCCGTCTATGAGGGATGAAATATGCTGTTGTTTGGCTTCCTTTTTTTTCTCCGGGTAGAAAGGGATGATAATATAAAAGAACTGAAAGAAAATAAATACAATATTTTTTTAACATTCCCCGTAAATAAATTTATATTATAAAACTTACCTTATTATTTTAGTAATTTAATAAAAAATATATAACCTTTTCCGTATTACGCGTGCTCACTCTTTGGCGTTGTTTTATGACTAAGACAAGAGAAAACATGTTATACTCATATTCTTTCACTAGAAATTTCTAAACAAGTGATTCATACACATACTTCTGTTTGCTTCGTGTGTGTGCATACACACTTGAAAATTTAAGTATTTGTAAATAAAATTCAAAATAACTGCATAAAATAAATGTTACTACAATGTAGTAATTTTTGTAGTTTGTTTAAAAAAATAACTGTCAAAAACATTGAAAAATTTTGGTCTAAGTAAATTAACTACAATTGTAGTTAAAATAACTACAACCGCATTACTACATAAATAACTGTCATGCAGTAACTGCAGAACTTTTCTGAGTGTAGTTCGAATAATTGGAAACAATATTCATACCTCAGGGGAACATATACAGATAAAAATAGTTTGTAAATACAATTAAACTTTTTGTAAATACAAATAAACTTTTTATTAAAGTTGAGCCTACAATTACTTTGTAAATACAAGCAACATGTTTTTTACTTGTTTGTTGAATTTATTTTAGTTAAATACCCAACAAACACATTTGTTGAATTACAAAGCCAATATTAACACACGATGTTGTTGACTTGATTGGTAAATTTTTTTTTCAATTAAATAGTTTGTTGAAAATCAAATAAAAATTTGAAAATCGACTTTGTTGATTTTTATTTTTTTATTGAAAACTACGACTTAAATAAAAAATAAACATTTTTTATAAATTTTTTCAATCATTCTATAACTGCTTTCACTGCAACTGATTCCATGGAACTGGTTCCGTCTAAATTATTTCCAAAATATTTTGAAAACATTCCACTGTGTACTGAACGGCAGAAAACAGTTTTTGAATTCAATGAACGTAATTTTGCGATTTTCAATTCAGTGAACGTTATTCTTCGTTTTTGAATTCAGTGAACGTAATTTTTTTTTCAATTCACTGAACGTAATTTTTTTTTCAATCCACTGAATGTAATTTATTTTTTTTTTAGTTTATTGAACGGAAATGAAATTGAACGAATTCAGTGGTGAATTCATTCAGTAAGGAATTAAGTCACTTCTTATCCGTTCGATTTATAAAATTCATTTGCTGTAATAAAAAAATATAACAATTGAATTAGTTTTTTTAATTTGTTGTTTTTGAACGCGTTCAGTCAAAGAGTATACATAATAAAGAGATTGGGGGACTCTCTATCACTGAGAAAGCATTTGTTCTATTATGTGCCTTGGAACAGGAACATACTCAAATTTATATTATTTATTAAATTTATTTATAAATTTTAAAGTCCCTGATTTGCGTTTACGTCATAATGATGTTTTTTTTTGTACCGCTTCATAGAACTAATTATGCTTTGAATATGCCTATTATTCGGGCTTTAAATGAATTTAATAGAATTTCTAATCTTGAGGCTTTAAAAGAAGGAAATAAACTCTCACGTGTTAAATTAGATTTTAGTGATAGTTTGCATACATTTGGTAACATGTTAGATTTAATTTATTTCTAGTTTTAAGTTTCTAGTCTGTAAGGAATTTTGTACTTTCCATAGACTCAAATAAATAAATAAATATCACCCTGCAAACATGGCAATACGAAGAAAATTCTCCGAACATATCACCAGGAAGAAAACATTTATTGCCGGCAATATCAATTTCGTATTCCGGAAGTTTCCTCCGTCGGAAACAACTGTTACACTAAAACAATACTTCCAGGCAATATGGAAGCAATAACTCATATGGAAGATATGTAAAAGGGATATCGCAAAATAACCTCCCGGTACAATAAAAAATGATTGCATTTTTTCAATATTAAATTTAAGCCTGAAAAACAATATCTGCATACATAATCCATTGACCAACTTATAAATTATCTTGATTTCATCTTAGCCGACTTTTCCCGCGCAATTAATCTTAACTTTTCACGAGTTTATTTCCCATATATCTTTTGATTGTTTTTGTACAAATTTAGTTTTAATTTTTTCCAAATTGACAAAAGATTTCAAACAAATTTGCTTTATCTTCCAAATGATACAAAGATGATATTGCCGCAATATTGTCATAAAAAGTTATGACAAAAGATAAAATTTTTGAATTATTTTTTTCCAAATATCGCCGAATTATCTTCCAAGTGATAAAAGGAAGTCAATTTCAAAGTAAATACAACTTGATTATTTTCATTCAAATGACAAATAGAAGATATCGCTTTAATATCTTCTTGGAAGGTATCTCTTAAATGTTTGCAGGGTCATTATGTGCGCTCAAAACA
This sequence comes from Leucophora obtusa, assembly GCA_949987735.1. Taxonomy (NCBI): domain Eukaryota; kingdom Metazoa; phylum Arthropoda; class Insecta; order Diptera; family Anthomyiidae; genus Leucophora; species Leucophora obtusa. The sequence continues at coordinate 202,631,953 of OX465295.1, read as the reverse complement.
TCGATTGTAACCAGGGATGGAAAAAATAATTTAGTTATAAAAATCAAGAATGGAACTATACTATGTAGTTATACTATTTCAATAGTATTATAGCGGTAGATTATGAATTTTAAAAAACCATACGTAAAAAATTGCAAAATAATATCGGAATGCGAAAAAAGGCTTTGGGGTTCAAAAAATTAATTAAAAGATTTACATTCTGCAAACGATGCCAAAATTTTCTTTTTTTTGCAACTAACCACCAAACTTTGTTTTATGAAATGGGCATTATACTCCGTAGATTATAAATTTAAAAACCGTAATTAAAAAATTGCAAAATAATAGAGGAACGCGAAAAAAGACTTTGTGGTAGAAAAAAATATTTTAAAAACTCAATCAGCGATTAACAATCTGCAAATGAATACAATGACGCAAAAATTTTCCTTTTTGCAAATATTTTTTTCGCGATTTATTTTCTTTTTTTACAAACTAAGCACCAAACTTTTGTGTATAAAATTGGTACTATAGACCCTAGATTATAAATTAAAAAAAAAACACACTTAAAAAATTACAAAATAATCGCGGAAAGCGAAAAAAGGCTTTATGGTACAAAAAATTAATTAAAAAACTTAATCAGCGATTTACATTCTGCAAACAAATATATTGATGAAAAAATTTTTCCTTTTTGCAAATTTTATTTTTCGCGATTTTTTTTTTGCAACTAGCTACCAAACTTTGTTGTATGAAATGTGTATTATAGTCCCTAGATTATAAATTAAAAAGAAACGTACTTAAAAAATTGCAAAATAAAAGCGGAACGCGAAAAAAGACTTTGTGGTACAAAAAATTAATTAGAAAAAGTAATCAGCGATTTAGATTCTGCAAACAAATATATTGATGGAAAAATGTTCCTTTTTGCAAATTTTATATTTCGCGATTTTTTTTTTTGCAACTAGCCACCAAACTTTGTTGTATGAAATGTGTATTATAGCCCCTAGATTATAAATTAAAAAAAAACGCACATAAAGAATTGCAAAATCATAGCGGAATTTGGAAAAAGACTTTATGGTACAAAAATTTAATACCTAGGTTATATATTTAAAAAAAAACTCACTTAAAAAGTTGCAAAATAACGGCGGAATTCGAAAAAGGCTTTATGGTACAGAAAATGAATTAAAAGAGGTAATCAGCGATCGACATTCTGCAAACGAATATATTGTTGCAAAAATTTCGCTTTTTGCAAATGTTTTTTTTCGCAATTTGTGCTAATATTTGCTAATATCTAAATATTTAATTTTAATTTTTTTTAACGAGCCAAAGAGGAAGCTATTTTATAGTTACTTACATTTCTAAATATGTAAGAGCGATCTAACATTTTTTGGTATAAGAGCCCGATTAAGTGAGACTGACTAACCAGTCGGAGTTCGTTCCTGTTCCAAGCCGCATAATATTTTTTCAAATAAAAAATATTGAGAGACTTGGTTCAGTTGAATGAATTCAGTGAATTACTTAAGAAAAGAATTCATTCAATTCTAAAGAAAATTGAATTCGATTGGTAGTGAGTTCATTCAAAAACGAATTAATTCTTGAAAGCTTTGTAAGCTGGATCCAAGAAGCTAGCATCCATTTGGAATATATTATCAATTTGCTCTTAAACACCCCTAACACTAGGCAAATTTAAAATTTCTTACTGATTTTCTAATTTTTAACATTTTATAGACAAATTTTGACACATTTAAAATTTCGGCTCCAAACAATATTTGTCTTTCAAACAAACTGGTGTAGGGTATCATATATTCGGCATATCCGACTTTACCTTTTTTACTCGTTTTATTATATTTTTTTAATTAAACAGCGCGACATACATAATTTTGTTGCAAAGTAGTGTTCAAATCCCAAATTGAAAACACAAAATTTTGGTCGATTTTAAATCCGGTATTTGGGCTGCAGTTATTAAAATTCATTGATTTGAGGCTTAAAGCACAGGATACTATTTCTTACATTTTCGAAATATTGTATTATGATTTTTTAATTTTGCAACGGTAATTTAAACATCCCATTACATTCCTGTTTTTATAGCTTCCTTTGTGAGCTCATGTAAAATATATCAACCCGGTTTTACGAAATGTTCCACTGAAAGTGTCCAGAAATTAATGGCGGCTGTTGGAAAAGGTAAAAAAATTAAAATAAAATTAAATATAAAAAATATTATCAATAACTACATACAAAGACACTGACAGTCAAATATTTTTCATTCAAAGGTGTTCCAGAAATAAATGCCGTTATTGGATCATTTGATCCAATAAAACTGGACAAAATTAATTTCAAGCAGGACAACAATGAAGCGGCTACAATAAAGGCCACGTTGACCAATTTAATGGCTACAGGACTAAAGGAATTGATAATTAAAGAAAGCAAGTATGTTTATTTGATATTATTACAAATTTTAAATCAGTCCCTGCAAGCATATGGAAGATATCTTCAAAGAAGATTTTAAAGCGATATCTATTTTTCATTTGAATGAAAATAATCAAGTAGTATTTTGAAATTGTCTTCCTTTTATCATTTCGAAGATAATTCAGCGATACTTGGGGAAAAGATAATAAAAAAAATTGAATTTTTTGTCATAATTTTTTATGATAATATTGCGGCAATATTACCCATAGAAAAAATTAAAATAAAATTTGAACAAAAAAATTAACAGATACGCAAGAAACAAACTCCTCAAAAAATCAAAATTTAATGCGCGGAAAAAATCGGCTATGATGAAATCAAGATAATGGTCAATATATTATGTATGCAGATATTGTTTTTCAGGCTTAAATTTAATAATGAAAAAAAAATAAATCGTTAATTTTGTGCCGGGGGTTTATTCGATATCACCTTTTTATCTTTCAGGTGGTAAACTAGCGATATCGCCTCTTTATCTTCCTGGGGTATTGTTTTTGTATTGCCTGTAAGTATTGCTTCCGGTAACAGTTGCTCCCGAAGGAGGAAAATTCCGCAATATGAAATTGATATTGCCGGCAATAAATGTTTTCTTCCTGGCAATATGATCGGGGAATCTTCTTCGTATTGCCATGCTTGCTGGAATATATTCAAATATTTTTAGAAGAATTTTTAAAGAATTTTGAAGTTTAATTATAAGAAATATTTTTTACGATTTCAAAGAAAATCATCGATGTACATTAGATAACTAAATTAACTCTCACATTATTTTCCTTAAGCATATATGAAAAACATAATTTAAAATCTGTTTAAACCCCAGATTATGAAGTGTTCATTTAAAGTATTTCACTACAAATTATAGAAAATTTCTTCATTTCAATTTGCAGGGTCAGCAAAAAGGACTTCAGTTGGTTAACTAAAATTTTCATACCAAAATTTAAATTGGAAGGACAATATAAAATGGATGGTCGTATACTCTTATTGCCATTGAATGGTGAAGGTCATATGGTTATTGAAATTGGTAACTATTACAAATTAACATCCAAAATCCTTTGCACATTCGAACTTTTACCATTTTCTTTTTTTCAGATGATATGAATATATTAATGCGCTCCAAAACGCATCTAATTGAAAAGGGTGGTTTCACATTCTATAATATTACCAATATACAAGTAGATTTAGAAATCTCAAAATTACGTACACAATTTGATAATCTTTTCGGTGGCAATAACAAGGAAATAGAACGCAGTACAAATCAATCGTTTAATACAAATTGGCGAGACTTTTTTGAGGCTTTACGTCCTCTTATAAGCGAGACTGTCGAGCGTGTACTCTTTGATATATTGCATCCCATATTTTTATTAATTCCAGCTAATTTCATGGTTGAAGATATACCAACACCTAAACAGTTGTATGGTAATAAGGCATAAGTTTTATTCCAATAAAATGATCTAATTTCGTTGTTGACCTTCTTATGTAATAAAATAATTATTGATAATTTTTTTTTATACTTCACCCGGCAAATGTTGTTTGAAATTGTAATTTTTAATTTAAAAACGAGTACACAACAAAAAAAGTTGGGCATATCTACTAAATATATGAAAGCCTACGATTTGGATCACATTCCGGGAAGCGGATCAAATTCAATAAACGATGCACAAAGTATAGCGAAATATAAAATTTAGAGTAGTAAAAAGTTGGTCCCGCTAAAGTATTTTTGGTAGTAACAAACGAAATAAATAAATAAATTAACAAACATAAGTACAAAGTTATTACATTCTACACCAGGGCTGGCAAACCTATGACACGCGTGTCAGTAGTGGCACGCGAGAGGATTTTTGGTGGCACGCGACGTTTGTTGAATGTTGTAAAAAAAATTATTTTTGTTGCAAGACCAGCGAAATAATATGTTAACATTTACATTAGGTATTTTCGCTGCTGTAATGCTTTAAACCGCAAATGCTAAAAATTTTTTTTTTTAAATGATTAAAAAAGTGCTTTCAAACTTAGTTTTTGTTTACAAAATTATGGTTAATAACTCGAAAATTCATTCTTTCGAAAGTATTCCGGATCAAAAGTATCAAAACTTCTCTGCGAAGATGCATTAATAAAACAAAAAAGTTATTAAAAATTTCTTAGCCTTCTACGAATAGATCGATAGAATTTAAAATATTTCGATGGAAAAAGGCTCCAGAATTGGAGAAATTAAAAAGTGACAGAAAAGTTTTTTTTTTTTGCTAAAGTTACCAAAAATGTGCTCAAAAGGGCCTTGTAGAAAAAAATGCTCAAATCGATTGAATCTGTTTGCTAAATATTAGTAAAATATAAAACACCAAGAAAAAATCTGTCAAATTTAACATATATTTTAGTTTATTGCAAATGGCATTTTACTCTGCTAAAATAAAAAAATATTGTTGAATAAATTAAAAGTTGTATTTATTCGACCTTTCCTATTGTTAATAAAACTTCAGATATTTGTGCTCTATGTCCGTTATTTTGCTATGAATATTATAAGGAGAATATTACTGCACTGTACCAGATGACGATGAATACACAACTATAGCTAAGATTTGGTTATGGAAACATTCACTGGAAGAATCCTGAGGATGATATTCAAAGAAATTGATTTATAAGGAAAATATTTATATAAAATCATTGACGAACTCAAATATCTGAAGTTTTATTAAACGTTGTTGAATATTAGTAGATTTAAACCACCATAAAAAATTTTATAGTTCAAAACAAAAATTCTTTATTCTTTTTGAATGTAATTAATAACCTAATCTTCTAGTATCAATGTTGTACTATTTTTAGCAAATATTTTGTTGTCGATTTTAGAAGGGAAATGTTATTTGCATTAAACTAAATTTAACTTGAATATAAGTATAAATTTTAGGATGTACCAATAAAGCAAAATTTTGCAACTAACTACAATATAACTCAAAATTTTTAGATTTAAAAGATTTTTCCCGCTGTTTCTTTTACTAATATTTAGCAAATATGTTCAGATACTGATTTTAATAGATTTTGCTCTAGGTTCCTTTTTAACTAATTTTCAACTAATTTTTCTGCTGTGTAATAACAAATAATAGTAAAATATTTATCAGGATTTTTTTTTACAGTACGTGCAAGATTTACGAATGCGAAAAATTTGTTTCGATAACAATTGCGCGGAAACACCCCTTTGATTAAAGTTTTTAAAAAGAAAATGTACTTAAGGTGGCACGCGACAAATTTTTACAAAAAAATGTGTCTGTTTTTGGCACGCAACGAAAAAAGTCTTGCCACCCCTGTTCTACACCATATAGAATCACAGTTGGGAGTTTTTAATTTTCATTATTTGTAATGAAATATTTTTTTCATTTCCATTGCATTCATTGTAATTGTAATAAAATGTATTTTAATTTCCACTACATTCATATAATTGTAATAAAATTTAATTTAATTTCCATTATAATATTAGATATATGTTTTCATTACTAGGGCTGTGATTTCCAAGCAAATGCATGTTTTTTGTCGATAGTCTAACAACGATGTCGATCAATTATCTTTCCGAATCAATAAATTTGCTTTAAAATGGCATCGATTTTTTTTTGCATATTTTGGTGAAAATGCATATTTTGGTTTCAAATGCATATTTTTTTGCATATTTTAAATTTTTAAATGCATATTTTTGCATATTTTTGGATTTTTTCAGTGATTTTTTAAAAAATTTCCATATTAACAAAAAAAAATTTATTCAAAAAATTTCCAAATACACAAAAAAAAATTCTTACAAAAATTCTTAAAAAAAAAATTAAAAATCAATAAATAAATCCTTTCGGAGCTCTGCTTAAAATACAACTTTACATACCCTTAAACAAATTAAGTAACGAAAAAAGAAATTTCTTTAAAACATGCATGAATGAGAATATCCCTTGCCAGTCTACTCTTAGAAAAAATTATGTGGACAAAATATACGACTCCGAACTAGAAAAAATCTGTTCTTCTTTGAAAAGCAAATATTTATGGGTGTCGATGGACGAAACAACGGATATAGAAGGGCGTTACGTCCAAAACTGTTACATGTTACTTGCTTGGCACATGGGTTGCACCAATTCGATAATATTGATTTATTGGTTTCATAAGGGTAACAAATATTTTCAAAGGCTCCTTCACGAGTTGCAATTTTTAATGAAATGTGTCCCTTGATTCCCCTTCCACCGCAGCCAGTATTAAGAAGATGGGGGAACCTGGCTAGATGCTCTAGAACACTATTCAAAAAACTTTGAACAATTTAAGAATGCTATTGAAAAGCTAGTTGATACCGATGCTTATGCAATTCAAAAAGTAAAAGAAATATTAAATTTAAATAACATCAAAAGTCAATTAGCATTTGTATTTTCGAACTGCGGATATATTGGTGAAACATTAACTAACTTGGAGGGATTTAGTTCACTTAATACTCAATTCAAATTAATTGATATTGCAGAACGTAAAATTAACAATGTGGAAGAAAGAATAGCGCAAAAAATTAAAAAAAAATCCAAAACATTTTGCAAAAAAAATTTAGGATTTCAAAAAATAAAACAAATTTCAAATATTTTTGATCTGGAATCAAACGTGGGATCAGAATTAGAAAATGAATATTCTGCAAATGAATTGGCATTAGGGTATTCAATTAATCGACATTTTAATTTAATCGATTAATCGTTCAAATAATTATTCAGGCTTTTTTCTTAACCGATTAATCGAATAAAATTTTAAAATTAATCGATTAATCGAAAAAATGTTATGTAAAATAATATACATACATTTGTTGTATTTTTAATAATTTTATTTAAAAAAAGAACAAAAAGAGTTTCGGAAACTCTTCTAAAATTCATAAAAACAAAAACGCTATAATTGAGATCATATTTTAAAAACATTTTTATTACTTCTGTCCTCTAGTAATATATTCAAATTTTATCCAAATCGGGGAGAACCACACCGGAGACCTTTCTTTAAATTTGGAATTTTATAAAAATTAGCCAGATTTTCCCTCCACGTTTACGTCCCTCTATCCCTTTATTTGTTTTTAGCAACTATTTAAAAAACCTTGTGATTAATTTTGACAAATTTGTTTCTAGCAGAGTTAGCTGAATTGGGCTCTGAAAAGCTCATATACATAAAAGGTTATTTAGTTCTCATTAAACATTATTTAGAACCCATACATATTAATTTTGACTATAATCTTGTTAACAACTTATTTGTAAATTTCTTTGTCTTACTTTTCAAATAAAAATCACCTGGATAGTTTTATTTGTCTTTTAATTTGCCATTTATTAATTCGAATCCTATGGCTTCGGATAATATCCTTTGCTAAAGGATATTATGAATGCAGAGTGCTCACTACTGTTGATGTTTCTGTTTTTTCTTTGATATTTAAGATGTTTTTCACAAATTGTTAAATAAGTTTTAATAAAATCCCATATTTACTCTAATCAAATATATATACATATTTTTAAAACATTTTAATAATTTTTTTACCAATTTCGATTAATCGTATTAAATTATTCGAATTATTCGTTATTCGAAATATGGCCATTTCAAATTATTCGAATAATTTATGAACAAAATTGTACGATTAATCGAATAACGATTAATCGAATGAATACCCTAATAGGCATCCTTCAAGTATGCTCCTATAACTTCGGTTGACGTTAAGAGATCATTTTCCACGTACAAAAGTTTTTTGCGTCCGAAAAGACAAAGTTTTCCTGTTGATAATATAAAAAAGTAACAAAAATTTAAATTAGTTATTTAAGTTTTTGAAAGATATTGTAGCTTTAACCCAGCAAAATCTTTCATTACCAAATAAGTGGTTATATAATAGAAATTCATAGCTCCGCACAACTTATTTTTTGGCGTCTAACCTCATTATTTTTGTTTGGCGTGGTCGTTTTTATAAGTAGTCATGCTTACCCGCTCGCTTACAAAAAAATGAGAAATAAGTAGTTATGAGATTTTGAATAATAAGTGGTTACACACATGCTTACAAAAAGTTGAATTATAAGTGGTTATCTGGAGGAGTTAAGCAAATACTATTAGCTTAACCCTTTCGACCCCAAAGTTGCCTAAAAGCAATTTCGTGTTTATGTGCCTCTAACTCCCGTTATATTTATTTTTTTTTTCTAACAAATTTTTTCACTCAGTAGCATTGAAGTTCTACAATGATTGTGTATAATTTCATAGAGCAGTCTTTGATAGTGTTCGTTTGCGAGCTATTTTTCATTGTGTCAACAGACATTTTTTCTCACAGCAAAATTTAAGGATAAAATAAAATTTTTGTTTAAATTAGTCTCAAAAATTGTGTGATGAAGAAAATTCAAAAAATCAAAAAATTTCAGGTAGAGGTTAGTAATAGAAAAAATATAAAATTTTTAAAAAATCTTAACCCGTTCGGGTAGGGGGTGCGTCAAAGCCATAAAAGTAATAAACAATATTTCTTTCGCATAGATCTACATTTACAAGAAGTTTGGTTGGAAAATTCCCAGCCGTTTAAAGTTGGGGTCGAAAGGGTTAAGGAAATACATTCAGAAAAATTTAAGTTTTCTCTAGTGTATAATTTTAGGACTCGTCATAAAAATTTAAACATAAAACATATTTACATATAATAAATAAAAATGTATAAAATTTAACTGTGTAAAAGTACTTTTTTAAACTATTACGAGTAAGTCATTATTTTATATATAGAAACAATGAATACAATAGGCTGTTATTAGGAAGTCATTATTTTATATTATAAAATAATGCAAAAGGTAATGATATATCATTTTTGGTAATGCAGGTAGTAATGAGGTGTCATTACCAATATTTTGCTGGAAAATAACAATAGACTGAATTTTTAATTTTTTTTTTGTTTTTAATAAAAAAAGAAACGTTTTTAGTGCATATTTTTTTATTTTTTAGTGCATATTTTGGATTTTTTAGTGCATATTTTAAGCGCATATTTTCGGTTTTTTAGTGCATGAAAATCTCAGCCCTATTCATTACTATTACTTTTATGCAAAGGTAAATATTTTTGTTTTTTGTTTCCTTTAATTTGAATTTATGGTATGGAGATTCTTTGCTTAAAGCCCAATAATAATTTTGAGGTCTGAAATTATAAATTCCCCATAAGTTTTTCTCAACCACAATTATTTTATTTATAATACATCGGTTGAAAAGTCCGTAGGATAACCAGTAAAACAAGAAAGTTTTTGACAAAATTCGACTTTATTCATCAACATAGTCTTTCTCCAGAGCGATACAATCACTTTAACGCATTTCTATTATTTCCATACCTTTTTTATAAAATGATTTATCTTTGGCCTCAAAATAGGTCTCTGTTTCGGCAATCACCGCATATATACGAATATTGTAAGGAGAATAATACCGGGCGGTTTTCAACTCTCGCTTTCGAAGATTGACATTTTGAATCGACATGTGTAATTCATATGCTAACAGTTTTCGACACAAATTAAGAAGAGAGTGATTTAACAGAGTTTGAGAGAGTTGGGACATCTTTTAATTATATAGTCGTTGATATTATTGCACTGTAATAGACAACGATGCATGAACAACTATTGCTTTTTATGTAAAAATTTACTGGAAGAATCCTGAAGATGATATTCAAAGGATATCGAAATTTCGATTTATAAGAAGAATATTTAAAATAAAATCACTGTCCTTGAGCTCAAATATCCGAAGTTTTATTAAATGCTGTTGAATATATGTATATTAGTAGATTTAAACCACCATAAAATAGTTTAATACTTTAAAAAAAAAATTTTTTTGATTTCTTTTTGAATGTGATGAATAGGAATAGTACAAATATGGAAAATAAAAAGTTTATTTTAAGAAAAAAAATTTTTAATTTTAAATAAATTTTAAAAAACAAATTTTAAATAGAAAAATTTGTGTCGACTTAAAACAAATTTTAAAACTACCAATTTTATGGAAAAAAAAAGCAAAAATATGCTCTATTTTCGCATAAAAAAGCTCAAATAAGCTTAATTTTTAAAGAAAATAGCAAAAATAAGCCAATATTTACAAAACAAGCAAAATTGGATGAAATAAGTAAAAAAGCTCTAACAAATATACATAGCTTAAATTTCTTATATTTTTGAGATCACAACTTGTATTTAATCTAACTTGTTCTATCTTTTCAAATAAAAAGCATGCTCTGGCTTCTTTTTGGTTGGCCTAGTGATTAACAAGCTAAACTTCCAATATCAACATTCTACTATTTTCAGCAAATATTTTTGTTCATTTTGGCCGGAAAATATTATTTGCATTAAACTAAATTTAACTTGAATATAACTATAATTTTTAGGATGTCCTAATAAGCAACATTTTATGCTGACTTCGCAGGGTAATTTTTTATTTGCAATTGACTACAATACAACTAAGAATTTGCAGATGTAAAAGATTTTTTGTTGCTGTTTCTTTGACTAATATTCAGCAAGTATATTCTGATGCTGATTTTAACAGATTCTGCTATATGTTTTTTTAAGTAATTTTCATAAAATTTTCTGCTATTTATATAAGTGTAATCATAAAAAATAGAAAAAGTAGAATGCGAAAGAAAAAGTTGAATGGTCAAAATATATAAATACACCTGCTAATTTTTTCTTTATGTTTAATTTTAGTTAAATTAACGGAAAGTAATCATGGGAATTCTTTTTTATTTAAATAACTTTAATATTGGAATCAGTGGAAAATATCGTCGTTTTGGCGTTTTGAAAAATCGTAAAAAAATAGTATAAAATCGTCAAAATAAAATCTATTTGTCTTATAAGGACCTTAAATACTTACCCCTCAATTCATAAATGCTTTATAAAGTTATAGCAGGTTTACAAAACATCATTTTCATACAAAATTTGTTCAATAAACCTCCAATAACACTATGGAACATTTTTGGGATTATTGTCTGGGGGGTGAGAAATTCCAAGTCAGGGTGATGATACTAGGTCAGTATAGTAAAACCCTCAAAGGGTTTGGCGTTCGTATGTGTCATTTTTTTTTATGACCTTTTAAATTTTTTCCTTATCTTGATGTTTTTTCGCTTAGTTGTAACTCGAGAACCACTTGTCCGATTTTGATGAAACAAATTTAGAAAAATTTAGAATTACAATTTCTTTAATCCGTTCATATAACATTTTTCTTTATAATCAACAGTTTTGCCGGTAAAAATAAATTTGTGGAGAAAAAAAAATATTTTTTTGCCTAAAAATTAAAATTTTTTATGAGTTACAACTAAGCGAAAAAACATCAAGATAAGGAAAAAATTTAAAAGGTCATAAAAAAAAATGACACATACGAACGCCAAACCCTTTGAGGGTTTTACTATACTGACCTAGTACCATCACCCTGACTTGGAATTTCTCACCCCCCAGATTGGCTGTTGTACTGTGTAATTTTACAAAGCGTTTATGAATTTAGGGGTTAATAAGCATTTTCAAAATTATCCTTTTTTAATCATTTCGTGATTATTCGATTTACCATATTTAATATAATGTTTATAAACATCATCGAAATTTTAAATAGTTGCTTTAAAAAAAAATAAATACCCACAAATATTTCAGATTTTATAATATTTAGGGTGGGTGCGAACTGGCTAAATAAATCGTAATAGTTTTAGGACAGAAGTTGTACACAAAAATTATCATACTTTTTATTATTTTTTCTATGCGATAAGTTTTGTACATTTTAAAATACGTATCTTAAAGAAAAATTGACAGTTTCGCAATTTTTTGCACATTTCTTGCTGTATTTCGTATTAAATAAAAATCGTCATTGTGAAGGAAAAAATCGTCCAATCGTCATTTGGCTATTTTTTATAGTAAAAATCGTCAAAATGACGATAAATCGTCAAACCTGGCAACACTGATTGCAATGCCTTTAAAAGTAAAAACAAAACTGGGGCTTCCCCGTTGTTTTCATTGTGTGTTAATTTTGTACAGGTATGATTTCAGTACTTGGTAAAAATAATAAATATATTGCTGAATTCTTTAATATTTTCGCAGTCTGCTCTAATTGTTTTGAAAGGCTAGTTATTTTACAGTTGTTTATCTTTATTGATAACGAAATATATAGTAAAAAAAATCAGCGATGGGTCGAAAAAGTCATTGTTCTCTGGAGGAGAGAAAAATTGTTTCAAGACTAAGAGAAAGTGGTTAAAGTGTTCGTTCTATAGCAGAAACTATGAATCGGTCACTATTTTTTGTACAAAATGCTTTAAAACCTAAAAATCCCGTCAAAACTCGCGGAATACCCAAAATAACTTCAAAAACAACAGATATCCGTTTTGTAACTCTTGCGAAGAAGGACCCATTTGTGTTTTCAAGAGCGATTTCAGAAGATATTGGAAATATAATATCATCGACAACGGTTCGTCGTAGACTAAAAGAAGCTCATTTACCAGGACGGATAGCCAAAAGAGTCACTTTGCTTAGAAAAGAAATTTAAAAGCTAGGTTGGCGTTTGCACTAAGTCATTCCAATTGGTCCGGAGCAGACGGTGAAAAAAAATGGTGAAACATTTTGTGGAGCGTTGAAACAAAAAGTTATTTATTTGGAAACGACTGTGCCCGGAATGTTCGACGCCCTAAGGGTAAGGAATTCCATGTTCGCTTTACAAAGAAGACGGTCAAGCACGGGGGTGGCAATATTATGGTCTGGGGTTGTTTCTCGTGGTATGGTGTCGGTCCGATACATCGAATTACCGACACTATGACCAGATTCCACTACAAAGATATCTTGGAAAATACGATGTTGACCTATGCTGAGTAAAGTATGCCTCTTAGATGGACATTCTAGCAGGATAACGATCCAAAGCATACTTCTAAGTTTAAAGGATTGGTTAACATGATTTGTAAATGTTATATTTTTTACCTCAGTCTAAGGATTAATCCATAGACTAAATAAATAACTAAATAAATAAAAAAAAAAAAACAAACAATCATGTGGCCCTTCTTGACTGGCCAAGTCAATCTCCTCCGGACTTAAACCCCATCGAAAATCTTTGGGGAAAGTTAAAACAAAGAATTGGAAAGGAAGTTTTTAAAAATAATGATAAGTTATGGAATTTTGTTCAAAAAACATGGTATGAAATACCAGTAGAGACCTGGAGGAAGCTTATTGCCAGCATGCTTGAGGGGGGAAGAAGTTATTTTTCCCCCTTGTAAATCGTACTCAAAATTTTGAAGGGCCTGGGATAGCTCAAAAAGTCTTCAATTGAGCCTCGGGGAGCGGTATTCGGAATAGCTTTACAAATAAGGGCTAGTCTATTAAACATGAAAAAATTATCGAATATAAAATTTTGACCTGAGATATCTATTTTGAGTGCATTAGTTTGACTCGATGGAATAAATTATATAAAGATTTTATATATCGTTGAATAGATAAATAAGTCTTATTTATTAATATACAAACAAATTTTAAAAACTATTTAAAATATGAAACACCTCGGTAAAAAACAAAAAAAATACTATCTGTTTGGTCAGAATAGCAACTAATTTTTTGTAATTTATATTATACCGTTTTCTTTTATATTTGTAAATTAACGCCTTTAAAGTACTGGACAATTCAAGTACTTTTGCTTGTACCCAATTACTTTTTCTTTGATCTACACTAATTGCTTTCATCTTTTCTTTAAATTATAACTGTAAACTTCAAAAATATTTATGTGTTAAGCTTTAGTTTTAACAAATAAAACCTAAAGCATCAGTGCTTTTAGAACATCAAAACAATCAAGAAGAAACCAATGCGCTTTATTTTCGTCATCGAACACTATCCATTTTATTTCAAAATGTTTCATTCCATATTAAATGGGTACAAAAATAGAAGATTTTGGACATGACCCCTATCGATTTTTACAAAACTTAGTACATAATTTCTGCTAAGTGTCACGATATTAAACGTAAAATTGTTTTTCCAAATTCATTTTGGTACGCGTTCTATCGCTGCTCTAAGTTGATTTTTTTCAGTAAATTTGTGAAAAATACATGTTGTTCAAATGATAACAACTATTGAACGTGTTATCCGATTGTTATAATTGTTTACCTACCCAGTGTAGAAAATCATTACCAGATATGTGGTTATGTTACTACATACTTGGTAATGGTAGCTAGTTACTTTTGTTATTACATTTCTTATTACCTTTATATGGCGATGTCGCGAAAAATAATGAGTTACCTACGTGCTTACCAGTACTGACAAAAATAATGAGTCTAAAAATAGATTTTCTAAAAAATAAATTATATAAAAAAAAATATTTTTTATTGTATTTTTTTATTTTTAAATAAAATTTTCTGGTGCGGGAATCGAACCGGGGTCTACAGATTGCCAGTCAACAGCTCTACCATCTGAGCTATATCGACATGTAATATTTAATAGATAAAAACACAATTGACCTGCTGCACACAAGTAAGCTTACTCGCCAACATACAAAAAATCAAAAAATATGTGGTTACATATATCCTTACCAGTGTTTAAAAAATATTGAGTCTAAAAATAGATTTCAAAAAATTTTCAAAAAAATCTAAATAATTATTTTCTATTTGAAATAATGATAAAAATAAGTCATTATCAGTTACTCATTATTATAAATTTTAAAATAATACAGAAGGTAAGTGGGTGTCATTACTGGTAGTCCAAAAAATAATGATATGTCATTACCGTTTCTACACTGGGTATTGTGCTTATATAATCTACTTTCAAAATAAATTGTTGAATGCAAAAAGGATAATACAATTTGAAAAATATCCTTAATTTGCAAATATCTCAAAAATTATTGAGATACAGACTGTGAAAATTTCAAATTGGAACGCCAATGCTT
Source organism: Leucophora obtusa (assembly GCA_949987735.1). NCBI lineage: Eukaryota > Metazoa > Arthropoda > Insecta > Diptera > Anthomyiidae > Leucophora > Leucophora obtusa. The sequence continues at coordinate 202,616,686 of OX465295.1, read as the reverse complement.
TCAAAAGTAAACCGCTATTTTTTAACAAAGTTTTTTGAATTTTCACAAATAAACATAACACTGCATGACAAAATCTTGACTTTTAAAAATTAATATAGCTCTGACCATCAATTCTATATATTTTTGACATGCTGATTACAATGGAGTACTTTATTTTTCGATCTAAGGTACATATTTTCCGCGAAATGCCTTTAAAATTTAGCGGTTTTCCATTTAGTTTTTTTTATATAAAAATTTTCAAATGCAATCGATATAAATTGTTTGTGGTGAAATGTAGGCACAGGACCTGTGTTCATATTTAGGCTTAAAATCTGATGCATAAAATTTGATATTAAAACCACTGTTCGCGTTTTATATGGATTTTTACGATTTTTTATGGTTTAAGCCAATTGAATCGCTGAAAGCAAAATCGGCCTTAATAAATGATATGGCTCAGTAAAGAAACAATTAAAAGGAAATATTTCAACAAAAAATATGTATTCATATATAGCAGACTAATTGGACCCAGATTTAAACGTGCTTTACCAATGGGAAGTACCCCTGCGTCTTTCAGGCGGAGATTTTCGCCATCTGCGTATGTGTAAGAGAGTGCCTACTGAGAGGCACGGTTAGATCCCGCATCTACATTCGTTCTGACAGTCAGGCTGCGCTAAAGGCTCTAGGAGCTTACGGGGTATCATCTGGTCTAGTCATGGAGTGTATGGGCATTCTCAACGAACTCGGTAGGAACAACTCCCTTACACTGGGATGGATTCCTGGTCATGCAGGGCACGAAGGTAACGAAAGGCCTGATTGTCTAGCCAATTGTGGAGCCCGTCGACCATTCAACGGCCCGGAACCATTCTTTGGGATACCTAGGGGGTACGCTAGGGAAAAACTCAGGCAATGTAGAATGAGTGAGTTTGCTAAGCATTGGGAAACATATACTGACTAAAGGCAGGCCAAAAGATGTATTTCCTTGTCCGGCGGAGTTTAAAGGCGACTATTGTCACTCGACAGGCGTAACCTTAGGTCCCTGGCGGGATACTTTACTGGGTACTGAGGGTTCAGGTACCAGCTTCACAAAATGAGCCGGTCAGACACTGATATTTGCAGGTTTTGTGAGCTGGAAAGTGACACATCGGAGCATTTTCTCTGAGAATATCCGAGACTGTGTGACAGGAGACTCAGATTTCTGAGTGACCGTTTCGTGTCTTCTTCGGACGTTTGGGGAAATTCTCCTAACGGGATTATTGGCTTTATTGGTAGCCTAAATCTCTAGGGAACTCTAGCCAGCACAAAAGATCTATATTAGTCGCGGTGCGTAGTGCCTTCGTATCTAATCTAAAGGGAAAATATGTCTATATATTTTGATTTTAAACATTGTGCGTAATTTTGCCCAACTTATACGAAGTATCAAGTTACCTCCTTTTAATAAAGTAGATTTTAACCGAAATTTATTAGAGTGTGGGTACGTTCGTAAATGCAGTAGTTGCGCATCCTTGCGGCATAATAAAAGTAAAAGGTTCAAAAATGCATCACTTGACATCACTGATTTACGTCAAACGTTTTTTTATGCAAACAATTGACAGTGCTGCCGCAAATTTTTGCAACTATCGCGTCATTTTAATTTCTGATGCAATAGTGCGCGTTCTAAATTTTTATGTTAAAATAATTTTTTATACAAAAAGAAAATTAAACGTTGGTACATAATGGAAGAGTAAGTAGTGCATTCTATAAAAATTCTTAATACAAATTTAAATAATGTTTATTTTTTAGCCTCCAAGAAGATTTTACTTTCAATATACAAAAATTAATAATAAGAAATAGATTGGATATGGAATCAGAGTTCCAAGAGGGCAGAAAGAAAAAGTCGTTCTTGTGTGGTAAAGTGCTATCAAAAATTAAAGAAACCAAACCGGATTTTGAAATGAGTAAAGAACAAATAAGTCGAAATTTTTTGAATTTGCAGACAACATACATATAAAAGAATCAAACATCGAAATAATTCGACGGGACGAAATGCTACGTCCTGGGAATTTTTCGAAATGTTTGATGAAGTCTATGGAACAAGACACTCCATTAATGCACCCTTTAAGAATTTACAGTCATCCCTCAATGTTCAAAACGACGAACCAGGAGTCAGTTTCAATGACTCCATTGATTGTTCCGAGACTTCAGCTGACGAATGTTACCCCCAAAAGAAAAAAAGATAAAAGCTTAAAGATGAAAATGAAACGCTCGAGTTTTTAAAGGAATAAGCTAAGAAAGACGAAGAAAGGCACAAAGAAATTATAGAATTAGAAAACCGTAAAATTGAAGTGGAGCAAGAAAGAACAAAGGCAATGCTTGACCTAAAAAATATTTTATAAATAAGTTTTATTATCATTTGTTAATTTTTTTCATTATCGATTTTTTTAGTCAAGGCCTAATTACTGAAGACTCTGAATTACGCTCCAGTAAATAGGCTTTTATTACATTCGTAATATTTTTTATGTTTATGCCTTTGGAAACGGCTTTTTATGTAAATATTTTTGTGTTATCTTTATTTTTATGTAAATTTTTTTGTTTTATTGTTCATTTTTGTTATTAAAATGGATTTGAATTAAACTTTATTTTGATTAAATATTTGATTTTCATTTTTAATTTAACAAATACATACATATATGTAAATGTGATATGAATGAATCACTAAGTGGGTTATTTTGTAAAACTCAACGCCTTGCGTTGCGTTGATTTGTGTGTAAATTGTTATTGTTACAAAAACAATTTGTATGGAAAACAACGCAACGCAAGGCGTTTTTTCTATTGACCCCAAATTTAGATACTTTAAAATTTAAAATTTTTTTTCAAAATTCCGTAGGCTTGCTCTTAGATATTTTTTCTATTGACCCCAAATTTAGATACTTTAAAATTAAAAATTTTTTTTTTCAAAATTCCGTAGGCTTGCTCTACAAAGACTCTTGTTGAACGCAAGTAATAATTAAATTGTTTTTATTCGCAACTTAAATGACCATTATCCCTATAAGGCGTCATTAAAAACTTTGATAAGGGATAAGCTGAATCGCCTAGAATAAGTGCATTTGCTGCTAGTTCCACCCGATGGAATTGAAAATTGGGCTTATTTTCCATACGTGAGCATCATGACAACTACCTGGGCACCCAATAAACACATCTAAGAATCGAAACTTGCTACCGCATATGCCCTTAATGAGATTTAAAATAATTAAATTAATGAAAAAATTAAAATGTTAAAAATAATAGTATATACAAACTTGCATTATAATTGTATAATTTCCTTTACGGTTATAGTAACTTGCAGCATCTTTCTTTGGCGTTGGTATGCAAAAATGAGTCCCGTCTACACACCCGATCACGAATGGAAATGGATTGTGTCTGCTGCTTTGAAAATTTTCCATAATGGCTTGTTGCTGTGAAGCGGAAGGCCACATTATTTAATTTTTTGAACAACAAATAAGGTCTATGGTTTTATAAAACATTTTATGGGTAGTTCCCTTTGCTATATTAAAACGATCACTAAGATCTATAAAGGAAACGTCACTATTACAAAGTTTCCAAAGCGTAATGTACAGACTCTTTTCTAATGAATATCCCAGCCGGCCCTGAAGTGCTTTCGTCCAAAAAGGTTTTAAGAAATTTCGCATGCCTGCGGTGGAAAAGGGCATAAAAGAATTAATTTTGTATAAATAACAGGCATCGAGTCTTACCTCAAAACAAGATCGGGATATTCGAAAATGACTGTGGAAAACATCATCCTAATATCGTTTTATTGTTTGAAAGTAATTTTTTATTTTAGGAATTCGCCTTCTTTTTCGTTTTAATTGATTTTTAATAATCAAAAGTCGTTTCATCTTTCTTTTAATTCTCTTTTTATTATAACTTAACAAAATATTGTCATTTTTACCATCAAGATTTTCAATAATATTTGTTAATGTTATTGCGAACATGTTTTTTTTATTTTTTGCAAAACGTTCTAAAAAGCAAACTCTGTGCAGTTTTTGAGCAGTTGCAAAGCATCTGCAACAGCTGATCACGCATCAACAACAAAATTTGGCATAACTGCCACAGTGTTGCAAAAATTTACTGCATTTACGAACGTACCCTGTATCTTATCAACGAACTATAGTTTGATTATAAGTGTCGTTCTTTTTACATGGACAGACGGACGGAGAGTCGGACATCAATTGCATAAGATCAATATAATCTGTACCACAGAGTAGTGTAAATCATTTTATTAAAAGTTAGGAAAAAGAAAATATTTGGAATTTCCTAAAGCGTACATAAATTCGGTAAATGTACCAACTATAGAAAAAATACCAATCTGTAATCAATTTTAAATTGTATATTTAAGTGCTTATGCATAAAATAAAATAAATTATGTAATTTCTTTTATAAGTCACTTAGAAAATTGAAAGGTGATTATGCATATGAGCTTTAATGTACAATAAATTTTTATAAAAAAAAATTATGAACGAGCTCTTTATAGATAAATTTAGCTTTAAAGGAAAAAGTGAACAATATTTAGGATCACTTATATATTTTACACAAAATAGATTTTTAATAAGAAACAAAAAAAACTTAAGCATACTAGTGTTTCCAATTATTTAACCGGTCAAATAATGCGTTATTCTAAAAATAACTTAAATTGATTAACCAATTATTCGGGTCGGTTAATCGACAATATTGACGATAAACCGATTAATCATTTTATGCAAAATCAATTTATTTACTTGAAAATTTTCATTAAGAACTCGTCCCGGGAATTCCCGGGAATTCCGCCCTTTTTTGAATCCCGCAATCCCGGGAATTTCGTGCGGGATTTCCCGGGATTTTCTGTATTCTTTTATAGAAGTTTTAGCTAGTATATATTGGAATTTTGGAAACTTTATTTAAATTTAAAGCATTGATTTTTTTAAAATTAATTTAAATAAAAAATATTTAAAATAAAAATACAACTTAAAATTTAATAATCTGAATTAATACAATATAAAATATATTAGGGGTTTTCATATAAACTCGTAAATTCCTTGTAAAGCTTGTATAGATACAAACCATATTTCTTATGTATGGAATTTGACATTAAACTCATAAATATATCAGGTTACACCGTTTACGAGTAGAATATGTGTTTATATGAAAATCCCTATTATTTAGGCTAAATTGTTTTTGAATGTCAATTGAATTTGGTGTAGTTATCAACAAAAATACTCGTATTTCGGAAAAAAATGTTTCTTTAAATAAAGCAATATACCCAAGTAAAAAAAAATGATATGGAGCCATATGAAGTTATATTTAATTATATATAATCTTTTATGTAATTAGATATAATTATATCCGAAAAATAAGAACGTCTTATTGTATCATATTGTATCGAATTGTATACAATTGTATACAATTTGGTACAATTTGATACAATTTTATGCAATTCGATACAATTGTATCCGAATTTTGTCCTCATCCAATTACATCAAATTATATCTTTTTGTATAAAATTATATAAAATGTTATAAGAGTGGACATAGTTTGATACAATTATATCTAAATATTAACCTTATACTTTTTATCATATTATATAGGACCATATCTAACAATATACATACAAAAATAATTTTTTTAAATAAAAAAAAATTTTCAATTACTTATAATTGTAATTGTTCTTTTTTGAATTGCAATTACAAATAATCGGCCTGATTACGAGTGTCGAATTTGTAGTCGAAATTTTCGACTCCATATAAAATGATTTTGTATATAATGGAAATTATAAAGAAATGAAACTCTCATGGTGGATTTTTTTAAATCTGAGTGCTATATATGGTAAATCCAATTGAAAAATTTTTCAAAAGTTGCGTTTTTAGTGAGTTTTCAGTGAGTAGTTTCGACTACGACTACGACACTCGTAATAAGGCCGAATATGTAATTATAGATGAGTTTTTTTTTTCAATTACAATTACATGTAATTATGTAATTGCATGTTTAATTAATTACAAAATGTAATGATTAACCCCAGGCCTGCTGGAGATCTTATAATTTCGATAAATCTTCCATTACTTTTATCCAGATTTATCATGACAGTACAATAAACATGAAAAAAAATTTCTTTTAATTTAGTAATTTTAAAATAAAGTTAACAACACTGAAATTTTAAAGTTAATAGGATTATGATATACAACAAAGATATAAGAAATCAGTCAAGTGTACGTTATAGTATAGAGAATTTCGTATTAAAGCTTCAGTGTTGTTAATGTTATGGGTGCAGTGCGTAAGCCATTTTTGACTCATGCTCAAAAAAAAAACCAAAAAAAAAACAAATTACTCACGCACGAGCATTTCGTTTTTTACTCAGCACATATTAACTTACTTATTAAACTTACAATCAGAAAATTCTCACGCAAAACAGTAAAAATTACTAAAAACATATGATGCAAAAAATAAACTCTCACACGAATCAATCACGGGTTATTCTTACTCACGCTCACGCACGAATCACTTAAGTATAGTAATTATTACTCACGATCACGTGTGAATAACGTGACTCACGAACATTTGGTGTCACGCGCCAATCCCTAGTAATTACTAAATCTAAAACTAGTTCAAAATCATTGATAACATGGAACCAAATATAATACAATACGGTTTTATATGGACCTTATATATTTTTATATAAAATCACTTTGAAAAAATTGCCTATGTGGGATGATATATAATTATAGATGATTTTATAAAGAACGTTATAAGTTATATATGGGTTCATATTCGTCAATATATAATCATAACTAACACAAATTATAAAAGATTTCTTATATGGATCCACATAGTTTTATATTATTATGTAAAGTGTCATACTAAATTATATATAAACGTACATGTAATTATGTCTTTTATATGTTACTTTATGTACTTATATATAGCACATACATATATATGTAGGCCAATATGTAATAATATAAAATCACATATGTCTCCATATTAAAACCTTTGATGAAAAAAGATCTAACATATGACTATATAAAAGTATATCTGCTTGAATTTAAAAGCATATGTGGCCATATGTAACTATAAGTTACTATATGCAATTACATAAAATAATATATGATTATATCAAAACTTTTTTACTCGGGTATACAATATTTCAACACTATTATTTCAGTTCCAAATATCTCCAAAAAGCCTGTGCATTAGAATTATAAAAATTAGTAATATTCTCCTATTGTCAACTGGTATAAGTATTTTGAGTGTTTTTACTTCAAATAATTTCGTTTAAATTTCAATTAATATTCCTTTATTTCAATTGTATTTTTTAAACATCATTTATTTTTAAAATAATGCATCAGATGCTTCTTCAAATTACTTTGGATTTTTTTATATGTTAAATTAAAATGCAACTATGAAAATTAAATAACTTCTTTTAAGTAGTTGTGGAATAAAAAGTTTCTAATCAGAAAATACCAATTAAAGTTAAAAACTATTTAATAATATTTTAGTGTCTATTTTTATAAAAAGATTTAGGCAAATTTGCCTAAAGATTTGTGTGGAAAATACTCACTTTTAAATTTTTTTATAAAAATAATTCTCGACGAATACTTCTAAAAATCTGCATAGAAACAAAATATCTAGAAAAAGAAATTTTTGGATTCCAGCCTTAAGTAGTATTTAGGCAAAAAATCGATCTTAGTTCTGACTATGAAACTGGTCCGACACAAGTTTGCACTCATTTACAATTCCAATTTGTCCTGAAAGAAGGGATGAAAATACCCGTATCTTTCACTTTTTCTATATCAATCCGTTTAACCGTTTAAAACCCGGCCTTCCATATAAAAATATTACCTAAATATTAATTTGCGATTTAAACTGTTAAACGAATTGATGTAGAAAAGTGGAAGACATGGATATTTTATATTTAGTCCTGCTTTCAGAATATATTAAGTAAATTTTCTCATGGGTACTACCAAAAAATGAACTTTTTTGGAAGGTGTTGTAATAGAAATCGATTTTTTCCAATACAACATATGTCAGATTTATTTGTTTTCTAATGAGCGGGAATTCCCGGGATCCCGGGAAATTCTGAAAAAAATACCGCTGTCCCGGGAAATGAAAAAGTCCGGGAAAAGAAAAACCCTAATAAAAACACAAATATGTGCTTTTTTTTGTTAAATTTCAAGCTAAGCTGACAGGTTTGTTCAGGATAATTTACAGCATCTTGAGATTTTTTAAAGAAATAACTTATCTAGTGGATTAATTTTGTAGGAATCTGAGGACTCTTAAAAAAGGAAATGTTCTCAAATGTATTTAGTGTAAATAAATCCTTAGAGTTAAAGTGCTTTTCTTAGAAAAAATCCCATGAATCCGCCACCGTTTCCATTTTCCAAATGTGTTTTTTAGTCTGCATCTGTTTAAAAAGTTTTCATTGGCTCAAATATAATTTACGCAAATAAAAATAATAGGGGTTTTCATATCGAGAGCCTATATTCAATATGCTCTATCGGAAAAAAGATGATTTTTCAAGAGAAGGAAAAAACTGTTTTATTGCTAAATTCATTAAATATGAAGTAATCTATCTTCCACAATATTTGTTAAATGTGACTACTGAACTATACATATAAAAAAAATACAACATTTTGCATTATTCGCGGCGCTATAGGGCATTTTGTCAGATAGAGCATATTGCAACTGAAATTTTAGAATATTTTTATGCTGATAGAGCGTATTGCAAAGTAATAAAAATTGGATTTTTTATGATATAATTTGCAATTTTATTAAAATTCGAACGTTTTGTTTAACGTTTTTTTTTAATATATGAGTCTTTCCATGTCAAACGGAACGATTTTCGGTTAACCCAACAAACAGTCCGTTCCGTTTACGTACCGTTTTCTGTCCATCATAAACGGAATCCAACTCCGTTTACGTACCGTTTTCTGGATCCGTATACGGACCAGAAAACGGAACTTAAGGAACATCGAAACTGATTCGAATACGTTGAAAGTCCGTCACTGACGGACCGTTTACGGACCTTAATGTCGTGTTAAAAACTGTCAAGTCAGTTGAAAGTCCGTTAATGACCGACCGTTTTCCGCCCATTATGTCGTGTATAAAACGGACAAATCCGTTATGTCGTGTGAAAAACTGTGTATTTCCTTGTCCGTATCCTACCGATTTTTTCCACAAAAATAGACCATATGTTTATTATTTTCAATTTTATAATTTTTTTCTTTTTTATAAATTTATTAATAATTATTATTTCCAATTACAATATTTTGCACATCCGGCTCGGTTTCCCTATCTATCCAGCGCTTAGGGACCCAGAGTAAAATCCAACATCTATATGGAAGACAATAAATTAGTTGTGGTTTAATTGACTCACATGTTATACACAAAAGATTATGAAACATTAAGTTTCATAAATCTTACCTTGTTATTGATGTTGTTCGATTAATGGTGTGATAGAAAGAATTCCATCTATTGAAAATCTCCATATATTCTCGTTATAATAATATTTTCACCGACTTTTCAAAAATATAATTTTTTATTTTGTAAACAAACTGCAACCGATGAAATCCGTATTTAAAGGTACGGAAACGGATACACCAAAACGGAGTTAAAACGAAAATCCATTTATACGGTCCGTTAATGTTCCGTATACGTACAAGCATTGACGGATACGTACATTACGGACAGTTAACGTGCCGTAAAAGCCAGATTCATTAATCCGTACGTGCCGTAGAGTCCGTAAAAATGTTTCTTGGGAAGACTTTGAGCATTACGATTTATTTTAAAATCGGAAAATACTTGACTTTAATTGCAATTTTTTAATGATTCAATGTTTTGTTTCTCGTTTTTTTAACATATAAGAATTTATTAACAAAAAAATTAAAAATAAACAAAAGTTACAAAATTGAACATTTCTTCATTTCTTGCTGTTACTTTGAATTCATCTGAGATAAATTATCATAAAAGTAATGATATTCTGGTGGTATAACAGGCTTTAAATCTTGTAGATGTTTCCATTTACTAGGCTGAATTGGGAGTTGACCTATATGTAAGGGGTTTGGTTCAGTATATCCTGTGTATTCTTTAATTTGTGTAGGTAAGCTATTTTCTCTTTATATGGGCACTAGGTCTGAACATGGACCGATTTTAACCAAAATCAATAGGTTTCGTCCTTTGGCCGAAGTAAGTCGCTATACCAAATTTATTAATATTTGCGGCCTGTAGAGTGGCTCTAGGTCCAATATTTTTATAAATATTTTTATGTTATAAACATCAGCACAAACTTATTATACCCTCTCCACGTAGTGGTGTAGGGTATAATTACACCAAAGATTATTGTAAAAAAATAGGGAAGTCAATATCCAAAAGCATCATTTATTAAAATAATTAAATCGCAGCGGTGGTCACAAATTAGTCTGTTACTTTATATATTTCCCCGTAGTGAGTACGTCGTTCTATAATTTTTTATATGGAAAATCGAATTTGGAATTTCCGAAAACGTATTTTAGGGGACACACTAATAAACAAACATTTAAACAACCTTAATATATTAGGCACAGTTCTATATTATACTGTAGGGTACAATTTTGTTCAATATATGTAGTAATATTATATTTTTATTAAGTCGATTACCAAAATGTTCCGATAGACCATATTGCATTCAAAAAAATTAAGTCTTATATCCGATAGAGCAATAACAAATAATGAAAAAAGGATACTAAAATACATTTTTTCTTTCTGAAATTTTTGTCAGAGATGTAGCCGTCATCAGTAAAGAGTTTGCCATCCAAAAAGACATTTTCAAAAAATCTTCCGATAGAGCATATTGAATATAGGTTCCCGATATAAACTCGTATTCTACTGGTAAAAGGTGTAAACCTGGTATATTTATAAGTTTAATGTCAAACTCCATACATAAAAAATATGGTGTGCAAGAAATTTACGAGTTTATATGAAAACTCATAATTACCTGCAATAAGTATTTCTAGTTAAAATTTTCAACATCAAATACTAACCTAATGTATTTGGAAAAACTTCTCATATCCTAGATTGAAAAAAATTTCAAAATCTGGGAATTTTTGAAAGAAAATATGTCAGAGCCTAAAGTAATAACACTATGCAACAAATGTTGGGTCATTACTAGGGCAACCAAAAAAAAAGCTCTAAAAGCAATGTTTTAAGCTCTTAAAAAAAGCTCGAAAAAACAGTAAAATAAGCAGTTAAAATGCAAAAATAAGCTCTTAAACTTCATCACTCCTTCATTACAATCCTCATAAAATTTAAATTTTTAATTTAATACAATGCTACATTCCTTGGAACTTCAGGAATCAGACAAAGTTGTGACCAAAGGTTTAAAAGGCTTAATTCTTTCATTCACTTTTTAAAAATTAATGAAATTTGGGTTAAATTTCATTCCGTAATAGCATTCTTAGGGAATTAATTCGATAGCTTAATTCTCAATAGCTTTAAATTATATGAATTCATTCTATTTTGATTGAATTCTAACTGAATGAAACCCAATTTACCTGAATTCATTTAATAAAAAGGTGAATGAAAAATGATTTGTTTTCATTCACTTAATCAAATGAAAAATTTAAATTTGCATGTAATTGCTAAAATATTAGCATAATACCAATGATAAACGTTTAAAATTCATCTAAAAGAAATAAATAGTATCGTATGCTTTGTTACAGCTTGTATGCTTTGGTTTTGATTATATGTTAGTTTCAAACTACACTGCACTAAGTGAGTGGTAATAAAATTTCTTCATTCGATTAGTAAAATGGTGAATGAACATGCGATTTGAATGATTCAAGTTAGGAATTCATTCAATTCATATTAAAGCTTTGGGAATGAAGCTTATGAATGAATTCTTTACGAATGGTTTAGGAAAATGGTACATGAATATTTTTAAAATCTGAATTTAATTTTTCGTGATTTAAGCTTAAATTGAATTAACATTCATTCATGACATTCTTAAATTTATTTTCATCGGGAAATGCATTAAAGAATTAAATGTGCTAAAATCATTCTTGCCTAAGGAAATCGTCATTGTCATATTTTTACTATTAGAATTCAGGTTGGAAAAATAAAAAGTTTATTTTAACAAGAGATTTTTTTAATTTAAAATAAATTTAAAAAAACAAATTTTAAATAAAAAAATTTATGTCGACTTAAAATAATTTTAAAAATGACTGATTTTATGAAAAAAAAGCAAAAATATGCTCTATTTTCGCATAAAAAAGCTAAAATAAGCTTATTGTTCAAAGAAAATAGCAAAAATAAGCCAATATTTACAAAATAAGCAAAAACAAGCAAAATTAGATAAAATAAGCAAAAAAAAGCTCTAACAAATATAGCTTAAAATTCTTATATTTCTAAGATTAGAACTTGTATTTAATCTAAACTGTTTTATCTCTTCAAATAAAAAACATGCCCTGGCTTCTTTTTGGTTGGCCTAGTCATTACCATCAGCCTCAATGGCTTTAACGTAAAATAAAAGTACACTATTGTTAAAACAAAACCCGAAAAATTTTTGAAAGCTGACTCCGATTTTTATTTTATATCGGCTTCAGATATCTGTCTATTTTATTGTCGATCGCAGCACGGAGATGCATTTTAATCCATATTGTTTTACATACTCTTGATCACTTTAGTGTTCAAAATGTTCGTAATCGGTTGAGCAGTACAGAAGTTTTGAGTAAAAGTGGTAAGACACCTTTGTATTTAAAATCGTACATTTTGATGCTTTACTAAAATATTTGAATATTGTGGAGGTGTCCTCACATTTTTACATAAAACATTTGAATCTCTGGATTAATTTTGGCAGTATTTTACAGTAAAATGCTAAGAATAAATAAATGGGGCACATGGATAACGTTTCTAGCACAATAAATTCTCATTAAGTTTATAATTTAACCAAAAAAATATTTCCAGGAATTCTAAAAACTTCGTCACCAGATGATTTCTTTAGACAAGAATGAAATTCTAAAAGTTCTACAAAAATTATTCTTCTCAATCGTTTAAACAAATTTTGGGATTTTACGAAATTTAATTCTTTTATTGGATTAAAAATATTATTTTTAAAAAATTCCGTCTCCATAAGCAATTTTCTACCACTAGCGAAAGTCATCAGAAAGCCTTTATAAAAATGACACGGAGTCCCAATTATTATAGGAAAAAAGATAATATTTATTTATATTGTTTTGTTAACTCATCAAGAAGTAAAGAAACACAAAATTAAAATCATCGAACTAATTCCAATACAAAAAAATATAACATTCTTGTTACTAATAAGCAGGGTAGCGACTTTCATGCAAATGCATAAATGTAGTCATTAATCCAAAAATAATTTTGACCAAATACTTTTCCGAATTAAAGAATTTGCAACAAAGTTGCATCGATTTGTTATTGCATATTTTGTTATAAATGCATATTTTAGCATTTTTTGCTTTTAAGTGCATATTTTATGATTTTTATTGCATATTTCTGCATATTTTTCATTAAATTCCATATTTTTGCATATTTTTTAAAAAAACTAAAAATAAGATTTAATAAAAAATAAAGAAAAGGAAGAATTTAGAAACCTTAACGCAGCACTTAACACCAAGGAAAACATCAAGTTTCCATTTTCATTTAAGAGCATATTTTGCATATTTTACTGTATATTTTAAGAGCATATTTTCGATTTTTAAGTGCATGAAAGTCGCTGTCCTGCTAATCAGTTGCAGCAACGAGCATAGAGGGAGTCTTTATTTAGTCATTTCTAAGTATTAATCCCCTAAATTTTTGGCACTTTTTTGAGTGATTCTGGATTAAAAATAAGTTAGTTTTTTAATATTGACGTGATTCTTTATTGAAAAATAGTTTTAAATAATACAAATAGTTATCAAATATCAAACAGAATACAATATAAATAATCGATTAAAACAAAGCTCATTTGTTACCAATATCCGTTACACTTATAACATCTTTTTTGCAAGCTTCTAAATCTTGAATCCAGCTGGTAATTTTGCTTCTTACATTCGATATTTGAGCGATATAATTTGAAATCCTTACAGAAATGTGTTTATTCAAAAATTTTTATTTAAAAATATAACATTTTTGACAATACACAAAACTTTCAAAAAATTTCTTAAGCTCCAAAAATACTCTTTTGTTTGAGCATTTTTCGATCGTTCATAAAATACTCTTACTTCCATACTTTTCTGAAGCACTTCCGACTAATTTTTTGGAAACAATAATTTCCCATTCAATAATGAGTAATTTGGGATCATTTTTAGATAGCTTATATTTTTATAAAAAAAAAGAGTATTTTCTGACAAAAACCAATCGAAACCTCAAAAAAATGTTAAATTTATTAATTATTTTTGATGCTAAAATAAAACGGATCCAAAATGAATAATATTTTGGATTCATTTTTGAGTTATACCTTTTGAGGGCTCCGAAGTTCAGAGACTATTAATTATAGAGATAGGAAATCAAAACTTATACTACTCACCGATATAGGGCGTTGAAATTTAGTATTACCTAAGCAACTATTTAGTATCAGCTGAGCCTAATATAAAAACTCAAAAACTGCTGAAAACTTCTCAAAATAAGGAAAAAAAAAGCACGGAATTCAAATAATAAAATTTGAGATATCCGTTTGTTTTTTGCTTTGTTGTTTGTTATTATTTAAATTTAAATAAAAAAAAAAAAAAAATTGTCAATTTTTTTAACAAAGTGCCATCTAGTGATAACAATGTTTTTATAACTTATTTTTTTGGTGATGCCATACCCCTGCCGAAGTTTGCTGGGTGGGTCATAATTTTAAATAATTTTGGAATCTTCTTCGAGTCCGAAAAATTAACCCTCATTTTGATACAGCTTTTTAGATTGTAGAGACAAATTTTTGGATTCCCAGCCAGCAATTCCGGAGCGCTCATAAATAAGATTTTTAAATGGCTCATAGAAATGATTATTGTTTTTTTGAAAACACTTTTTTTTGGTAGAAAATATGAACCCTCAGAAGACAATCCAAAAAGTTATCTCTACAATCTAAAAAGCTGTCTCAAAACGAGGGTTCATTTTTCGGACTCAAAGAAGATTCCAAAATTATTTAAATTTATGAAGAAAATTTCAATTTTATACGTTCTTTTTTCGAAGTCATTTCTGAATGCACAAGGGGCTCTTTTGGACGGACCACTTTCATAGGAAAAAGTAGACAAATGTTTATGTTTTTGGAGCGCAATTCTGAGTGATTAATGATCATCTTTTGTTTTCTGATGGTTCATATTTTCTACCAAAAAAAAGTGTTTTAGAAAAACGATATTCATTTCTATGAGCCATTTAAGAATCTTCTTTATGAGCGCTCCGAAATTGCTGGCTGGGTAATACAAAAACTAAACCCATTAAATCTATCTTTCTGAAATGGCAGACAGAGCCAGTGAGAATACGGTTGACAGTAATTGAGCGACTAATAATAATAATTTTAGCATTTACACAAACAAATGTTATTAACTGAGGATCGATTCCCATCACAAATATGTTTTAAAAAAAATATACTAAACAGTATTCTTTATTTTGATTTTTTTTTAATTTTTTTTAAGTCTAGTTTTAGACCACCCAGTTTTTGAATTTTCCAATGTTATGGGAACGTGGGAAAGTTAGCTGCAACCAACGGTTGCCCGCTGTTATTACACTGTGGTCAACATTGTTAATAAAATGTTCTGCCAATAAGTTTTCTAACATTAGAAAAATGTATTTTTCTGCCTGGATTGGTTTTTAAAAATATAGAAAATCTGTAACGTCGTTTACACACTATGATTGAAAATGTGAATTGATACCGTTGGCAATTACTATCAGGGAATGTATTCAGAACATATATAAACGTCTTGACTATCACCAATACTGTTAAAATATTGTGGATATGATCAGACCCATTAGATTTTCTTAGATATGTACTCGTATATGGATCAAGAATATATGTTTTTTAAGCTAGCATTATATCAATATTCTATTAACCCAATTTGGTTTTACATGTATCATTTATTAAAGCATTCCATAAAATTGGAATGTATATGTGTATCAGCAAATTAATCTTACATATATTTCTTTTATTTTTTAGTTAAGATATAAATAAATGTATAAATTAATTAATATTTCTTTAATTTTTGTAAGAAACTTAAAATAAGGGACAACATTATTTTTTATAAAAGAAAACAAAAATTTAAAAAAAAAAATTATGTAAACTTATAATTTCAAATTTCCCATAAAACTATTATATGTATGGTCAATGGACCCAATCCCATTTCTTATAATCAACTTCTGAACTTAATCTTTCTATTTGAGTGTGATGAGTGTTGCCATCACGCATGAATACACGACGATTACCCAATGGCTGTAGCTGACGATAATTATCCACTAAAGCACCTTCTTGAACATCCGATAATTGACGGAAGCGGGAAATCTGAAATATATACAAAAAACACTTTTATTTAAAATCAAATCGATAAATATTCAAATTTTTTACTTGTTTTGGTGATATCGGTATTGGATCCGGATACAAAATCCATGTTACGGCTTCTGAACAGGGTGGTGTAGTTAAGGAACCTAAAAATGTTTAATATTTTATTATTTAATTTAATATTTTGTAGTATATTTTATTTGCAAAATATAAATTCAAGCTTAATTCCTAAGTTATATCTTAATTATCCCCGTCTATACCTAAGATAAATATGTTGATGTAGATCACTCGATTTTGTATATATTCAATGTCGGCGATATACCCCTTAACCCTCTAACAGGCAAGTCTGCCTACAGGCGTGGTATATTAAATTGACAACAAATCCGCCAAATGAGTATTTTATAATAAGAAATTAAGCTCTCTAAATAAAACAAGAAAATTTACTAAGTTTTTTGTGAAGAAGCTTTCGCGTATAATTCGCGGTTTGGAAGCGAAAAGTTAAAATTTCGTAAAATTTTAAAAAAATATATATTTTGAAACCAAAACAATTTAAAAAATTTTTAAAAACAGGTTTAGGTCGACTATAAAAAATTATCGCAAAGTAAGATTGAAGCTTTAGTTTTTTTAAAACAGTCCTTACTTTGTTTAAAGCACACACAGGATTC
The DNA here is from genome assembly GCA_949987735.1 of Leucophora obtusa. Taxonomy (NCBI): domain Eukaryota; kingdom Metazoa; phylum Arthropoda; class Insecta; order Diptera; family Anthomyiidae; genus Leucophora; species Leucophora obtusa. The sequence continues at coordinate 202,599,589 of OX465295.1, read as the reverse complement.
CATTATGATATTGGGTATACAAGTTAATAATGTCCATTTTTTTGCTTGAGAAATGCATTTATCATAATAACAAAATGATTGGATACATTATTCAAAGTATTGTCCATCGTTAGCCACTACTTTTTCCCATCTTTCTGGTATCATATGGATTCCGCGCCAAAAGAACTGCTCCGGTTTTGAGGTAATGAATGAATCAAGCCAATTTCTGATACTCTGTTCTGAAGTGAAGCGTATTCCAGTAAGGGCGTTCTGCATCGGTCGAAGCAAATGGTAGTCAGAAGGGGCAAGGTCTGGGCTATAAGACGAGTGAGCCAAAACTTCCCATCCACTGTTTTCCAAATAGGTTTTGATCGGTCTTGCAACATGTGGCCGAGCGTTGTCACGATGGAAGATTATTGACTCATGTTTGTACGCATATTCTGGTCGCTTTTCGTTGATTGCTCTCTTCAAACGAATCAATTGTGTTCGGTACAGGTCCCCTGTGATCATCTGACCCGATTTCAACAGCTCATAATAAAAAACACCCTTCTGATCCCACCAAATACAGAGCATTACCTTGGCGCCATGGATATTTGGCTTCGGCGTTGATTTGGCTGGTTGGTCGGGCTTTACATATGACTTTTTGCGCTTGGGGTTATCGTAATGTATCCATTTTTCGTCACCAGTAACAATACGAAGCAAAAATTATTTCTTTTTGTAGCGTTCAAGCAGCATTTCCGACATGCAAAATGGCCTTTCAACGTCTCTCGGCTTCAATTCATATGGGACCCAATTTCCTTGCTTTCGAATGAATCCCAATGCTTTTAAACGTAGGGAAATGGCTTTTTGTGTGACGCCCAATGATAATGCAAGTTCTTCTTGCATTTGACAACAATCTTCGTGGAGTAATGCTTCCAATTCCTCATCTTCAAACTTTTTCGGCTGACCAGGCTTCTCCTTGTCTTCTGTGTCGAAATCACCACTTTTGAATCGCGCAAACCATCGTTCACAAGTTTTTGGAGTTGGTGCATGTTGACCGTAAGCTTCTACCAACAATCGATAACTTTCAACATCCGTTTTCTTCAAATGAAAGAAGGCACAAAATTCGACATTATTATAGCGATTGAAAAAATGTGTGTTTACACTTTGACGTCTATCGAATACTGAATTATAATAACAGATGTTTACCCACCAAAATATTATATTTGTTATTATTCACACAAACCATAGGTGACAGTTATGCCATATGTTGTCCAAATCGACATTATTAACTTGTATACCCAATGCCTTTAAAAGACATCATCTTAACTTGGAAGTGAATGGACAGAATTTTACGAAATCTGGCAGAAAGGATGTGTTTTGTATTAGTAGCAAATCTTCTAAATTTGAAAAAATATATTTGAATTTGGTGTCCGAAGTAATTCAAGGGTAAGGGGTTTAATGAACTACCAGATATACGCATACACCCAGAAAACACATTCGATGCTGACAATCGAATAGTTCAGTTGCATCAAATAAAATTAGTCCTGTCTCAATTGGTTTTCTGTTGTCGAAACTGAAAAACTCTGCTACCACAACCGAACCATTCGATTGACAAATGCGGTTAGCTGCACCGAATCTTTTTTCTGGGTGTAGTATTTATTGTCAAACGAAATCAGGCGTTTGCGAAAACTATCTTCATATTTAATTATATTTATAGTTGTAAAAGCTAATATTCAATTGTCTAATTAAGTATCATATTCCTCATAAAAATTATTATGTTCCATAAAATATTATTGAAATTATTATATTTTTTGATTTTTCAGGTATTGAACCAGGCCACTCGGATTCAGAGTTCACACTCTTACCTATTGCGCTACAACTACTTTTAATTTTCTTTGCCATATTTGCTGTTTAAACATACACAGAAAAACAGTAGGCAATAACAATGGCATTTGTAAAAGCAATCACATTTTATTTTAAATTGAAATTTTATTTCCAACAATTTGTAACTCGTTTGTAAGTTGTTATCTTTCATATAAAAATTGTTTAAAAATAAAAATTCAAAGTTATAAAAAAACTTTTTTGGATTTACAAATTTCTTTGTTGGTGCCTTTTTAAAAATTTTTTTTTTACATTTACAAATTTGGTATGAGAAAAATGTTTGAAAATTTAATTAGAATTTTGTAAATTCTTTCTGTGAATGAATATTTTATTTTAATTAAAAAAAAACTTTCTAAATTTTTGTCTTTTCCGGGATTTGAACTAGGAAATTCGGCGAACTAGGCTACCCTTCAACCGAATACACCACAAACATTTATAAATTTTGATGTCTAATTTTGAACTTTTATATTTTGTTATATAATCATTAGTTGTGTCTGTTATCAATGCAATCCACAATTTGGTTGGTTCTACTCTAATTTAAGGACATATTTGATTAGGATACCTATATTTGTGGTTAATACTTTCAAATTTCGGTAATTTTTGAATAAATATGGTAGGCAGCACCCATTTTCTAGTATATTCAATAAATAAATGGAGGCATCCACTAAACACAATTACTAAACGAATTTTAATTTTATACGTGTTAACTCAATCCTACCTGTTTAAGCATTAAACACTTTTTAAGTGATATGTTTTACAGTACATTTTTCCGCCCTTAAACACTTCGAAGATCCAGTTTAAATTCTAAACACCTTGTTAAGTGCGATACGTTTAAGTATAATGTTATCAATTAGTGTGAATGACAAGTTTGAAAAAAGTTTGAAAATATAAACAAACCCGAGTAAAAACGTTTGTATATACCCTACGGGAAATTTTAACAAACTGTCACCGGACTGGCCTCTTTATATGAAATAGACTGGTCACTTTTACATGGCGTTGTCATAGGAGGTGGAAATTGACCCCTTGTGACATGTCAGAAGACAAATCCTAGGACAGGTCCCTGAACTTTGTTTTTTATGAGAGTTCAGTAACCTGTCCTAGAATTTGTCTTGTGACATGTCACAAGGGGTCAATTTCCACCTCCTATGACAACGCTATGTAAAAGTGACCAGTCTATTTCATATAAAGGGGCCAGTTCGGTGACAGTTTGTTAAAATTTCCCGTAGGGTATTAATATGAATTTTATATACCCATATATGCTTTTGTACGCCAATGTATATAACCGGACATAATTATATGAATCCGTATATCATTTTTTTCTTCTCAAAAAAGTTTAATATGATGTCATATTTAACTGCATCTTATTACATATTGAGCAATATGTAAATGTATATTACATTTACAATTAGATATGGTTAATGCAATTATATATGACGTTATATATACCTATTTAGTACATAATCCAAAATAATATATATTTTTATATGATGTCGTATTTAAAAAAAACACAATTTAATTTGGTATAAAAATATATATATTATCCCATTCAGAATCACACTAGACAATTTGTCAATCGTCTGTTGAATATAATTATCTCTATATATAAAACAATAATGTGAGTGACTGACTGACTGACTCAACATCGCCCAGCCCAAACCGCTGAAGCTAGGAAGTTGAAATTTGGTATGTAGGTTCCTCTTTCGGCGTAGACGTCCGCTAAGACGAAATTCCTACCGGAACGGGCAAAAAGGGGGAAAGTCTCCAAAACCCCTTTAGTTAGAAAGCTGAAATTTAAGATATGTATTCCTTGGAGTAGGGGCTAACTTTTCTGGAAAGTACTTTCTAGAATTTTGGACAGGGGCGTTGTAAAAATGGGGGCTAAAAAGGGGAAAATAGCCCCCCTTGACGGCCTACCCAAACCGCTGGAGGTAGGAAGTTGAAATTTGGTATACAGGTTCCTCCACTATCGTAGACATCTACCAAGACGGGATTTTTGGAAATTTTTACAGGGAGGGGCAAAAAGGGAAAAAGTCTCCCCCTTGACGGCCTGCTCAAACTGTTGGAGCTATGAAGTTGAAATTTGGTATGTAGGTTCCGCGACCGGTTTAGACGTCCGTTGAGAAGGCATTATTGGAAATTCTTATCGGGAGGGGCAAAAAAAGTACCTTTTCCAAAAAAAATACATTTTTCCAAAAAAATAACTTTTTCGAAAAAAGTACAATTTAAAAAAATATAATTTCACAAAAAGTACATTTTTTCCTCCCCCCTCGGATATCTCCACTGAAACAAGGTTTCTTGATATTCGGCATAGACGTCCGCTAAGACGGGATTTTTTGGAAATTCCTACCGGAACGGGCAAATAGGGGAAAAGTCTCCCCATAGACGGTCTCACAAATTGAAAAAGTGCCCCCCTTAACTGCCTGCCCAAACCACTGGAGGTAAGAAGTTGAAATTTGGTATAAAGGTTCCTTCACAATAGTAGACATCAACTAAGTTTGTATTTTTGGAATTCCCTACAGGATATCCCAAAAGGGGGATGTTTCTCCCTTGACGGCCTGCCCAAACTGCTGAAACTATGTAGCTGAAATTCGGTATGTGAGTTCCTCCTTCTGTGTAGGATTCCGCTTAGATGGAATTTTTGAAATTCCTATCGGGAGGGGAAGTAAGGGAAAAGTCTCCTCCTTGACGTCCTGCCCAATCCCTTTTGGCCAACCTAAAATTTTAAATGTGTATTCCCAGAAATCTGAAATTTAAAATGTGGGTCCCTGGAGTAAGGGCTAACTTATTAGAAAGATACTTTTTTTAAGTTTTGGACAGGGTCGTTATAAAATGGGGGCTCAAAAAGGGAAAGTGGCCCCTTAACGACCTGTCAAAACTGCTGGAACTAGGAAGCTGAAGTTCAGTACTTAGATTCCTTTTCCAGCCTAATTCCAACCGGGAGGGACAAAAAAAGGAAAAGTGTCCCCCTTGACAGCCTGCTCAAATTGCTGGAATTAGAAAGCTGAAATTCCCTATTGATGGATTTTCGGAAATTCCTACCGAGAGGGGCACATATAGTAAAAGTTGGCTAGAAACCTGAAATGTAAAAGATATGTTCCTTGGAGTATGGGCTCACTTATCGGGAAGGTGCTTTTTGGAATTTTGGACAGGGACATTGCAAAAATGGGGATTAATGAATCGAAAAGTGCCGCTTAAAGGCCTGCCCAAACCGCTGGAGGTAGGAAGTTGAAACTTTGTATTAAAGTTCCTCCTCTATTGTAGACATCCGCTAAGATGAGATTTTTGGAAATTTCCACAGGTAGGGTAAAAACAGGAAAAGTCTCCCCCTTAACGGCCTGACCAAACTGCTGGAACTAGGGAGCTTAAATTCGGTATTTGGGTTCCTTCTCCAACGTAGACGTCCCCTAAGACGGTATTTTTGGAAATTTATACTGGGAGGGGTAAAAAGGGAAAAAACCCCCCTTGACGGGCTGGCCAAACTGCTGGATTTAGAGACCTAAAATTATGTATGTAGTAGGTTCCTCCTCCAACGCAGACATCCTCTAAGACGGAATTTTTGGAAATTCCTACCGGGAGGGATAAAAACGGAATAATTCTCCCCCTTGATGGCCTAACCCAGTGTAGAAAATCATTACCAGATATGTGGTTATATAACTACATACTTGGTAATGGTAACTAGTTACTTTTGTTATTACATTTCTTATTACCTTTATATGGCGATGTCGCGAAAAATAATGAGTTATGGTTACACACCAGCATACGAAAAATCTTAAAATATAGCGTTACCAATGTGCTTACAAAATACTGACAAAAATAATGAGTCTAAAAATAGATTTTCAAAAAAATAAATTATATAAAAAAAAATATTTTTTATTGTATTTTTTTTTTTTTAATAAAATTTCCTGGTGCGGGAATCGAACCTGGGTCTACAGATTGCCAGTCAATAGCTCTACCATCTGAGCTATATCGACATGTAATATTTAATAGATAAAAACATAATTGACCTGCTGCACACAAGTAAGCTTACTCGCCAACATACAAAAAATCGAAAAATATGTGGTTACATATATCCTTACCAGTGTTTAAAAAATATTGAGTCTAAAAATAGATTTCAAAAAATTTAAAAAAAAAATCTAGAAAATTATTTTCTATTTGAAATAATGATAAAAATAAGTCATTATCAGTAACTCATTACTATATGTTTTAAAATAATGCAGAAGGTAAGTGGGTGTCATTACTGGTGGTCCAAAAAATAATGATATGTCATTACCGTTTCTACACTAGGAACCGAACCCTTCGGCTAGAAACCTGTAATCTATAATATGTTTTCCTTGGAGTATGGGCTAACTTATCGACAAAGCATTTTTAGGACTTTGGACAGGAACGTGGTCAAAATGGTGGTTCAAAAGGGGAAAATTGCCCCCCCCCCCATTAACGTCTGCGTCTTTAGCTAGAAACCTAAAATTTAAAGAACGAGTTTATATGGTACACTAAAATTAAGAAACTAAATAGGAAACGAGTGGAATTGAAACACTACATAAGTGGAACGAGTGGAATTGAAATTATAGACAATGAAAATGTATTGGAAGAGGGAACGAAATGCAATGGACTATAGAACGAAATGGAATGAGGAGGAAGATGGCATAGAATGGGGAACGAGTGTAATTGAAACACTGCAGTTAAAAGAGAAATGGAGCAAGTGCAAAGAAATGGAATGGAAAGAGAAGCGACTGATATCAATATCGATACACAAGGAAGTAGGAACGAAATGGAATGAAAGGGGGAACGAGTGGAATTAGAATAACAGATAATGGGAACGAAATGCAATGGAATGGTGAACGAAATGGAATCTTGGAAGGAGTTGCATTGGAACACTAAAATTGCTAAACAAAATGGAATGGCATTTAAATGACTCAAACTGCCGGAGTTTGGTACTTGAAATTTCGCATGCGATTGAGGCAAGATTATATATATTTGGGATTTTTACTGGGAGGAACAAAAAGGGGTGAAGAACCCCTTTTAATTGCCTGTTCAAATGCTATCCAGGGAATATGAAACTTATGTGGCATTAAAACATACTCTCCAAAAATTTAAACAAATTTTCTAAAAGAGAAAAAACCTTAGAAAAAGAATGGAACTTATGTATTCTGATATTTAAACTGCAGGTAACGAAGCACCGGTGGAAGAAACCGACGCAGTAAATTTTCCAACTGAATTTGTGAATTTACTTGAATTCCAGGTCTACCTTTACATAAACTGGAATTAAAAAAAAATTTAAGGCACGCTAACAACGTTGCGGGCTTTGCCCGCTTTCTTTAATATTATAAATCGCTTGCCAACCCTGCTTTACGTTATTTATTTTCATTCAAAACACAAATGAACAAAACTACTTACGGGTCTATCTACCTAAGTTCGCACTTTACCAAATTATCTTGACATACACACGTATATTGCAATTCGTAATGGATTCATTCCCAGCAAAAGCAAACATTACCGGGTAATTAAGCGAGTAACTAGCACACAAAAGGTTTCACTACTTACCAGGCTTATTACTCGCAACATTACTTTTGTTCGCGATGTCCAAAAATTCATGGGTGGTCATTACTCTCTCGCTTACAAAAAAAGTGCGAATAACGACTTACCCATAGTGACAAAATAAGTAGTTTCTCAAAAAGATAGAATAAGTGGTTACTCAGGAGAAATAAGTGCTAAACCTACATTGTGAAATAGTTGGTCATATTGGAAATATAACTTTTTACCTCGGAAAATTTTCTATTCAATTGGAAAAATGTTAGAAACAATTTAATAATAATCAGTACTTATTTAATCAATTACCAGCAAGTGATTACTTTGCAAGAATATATAAGTACTTCTATAACTTATTATCAGTAAGTCATTATTTTATATTTTAAAGTAATATAAATGGTAATGACCTATCATTACCTGGTAATCCGTATGGTATTGACCTGTCATTACCATGGTTTTGCTGGATTACTAACAATCCACTTTCATAAGAAAAAGTGATCAAATATTTATTTATTTTAAACCCATTGTTGTGTCAGAATTATTTATTTGTGGTGGCTGGGTGAAGGCTTTTATTATAAAAAATGTACTTTAAATAAAGAAAGCGGGGGGGGGGGCTGCGCCCCCACCCAAACACGAATACGACCTATATACGCCGATGACTTGAACAACAGACAATTAGTTGTTACATGCTCACGTGTTGGTATACTAAATGATTTATTTATATAAAAATGAAGAGGCAAAAAATAGTGTTTGTAGTTAAACATTACAATAAATTTACCTTAACAATTATTTTACCTTAACAACAAATATTGTGTTTCATTTTATCTAAAAGAAATTTAATTCTAAACTTTAAGGCACGCTAACAACGTATATTACATAAAACAATAGACAAATTTTTAAATAATTTTGTATGTAATCATATCTTGGGACTTTTGGCAAAACAATTTAAGTCGACTTAAGAATATTTTCAAAGATATTTGTCTACAATATAACTTAAGAATTCGCATATTTCTATGTGTTCCTGATATTTTCAACATCTTACCCTCTAAAATCAAATTTTTCGAAATCTCATTAATTTCCGTTTGACAGAAGAACTTATTTTATTTGCAGCATTAGAGAATAAGCACAATACAAATGGAAAAGGAATCTTAAATAGTGACGGAAAAAAATGAACAAATAGCAACGGAAACGGAATCTCACTTTTACAATACAGAACACATAGAAAGCCAAGTTGGTTATATTTTATATTTTGCCTCTTGACACATTCCAACGTACTGTTGTTGTTTGACATTAGTTAAAATAAAAGGCTGTGAAAGTGATATTGTGTTATTGCTGTTTTTTATATATTTTATGAATGTATAAAGTTAAATCCTTTGATATTACTAATGCATGGGCATGACGAAATCAACAATGTAGTCGTACATTACTTGTACTGTGATGAATTAAACACATTGACGACTGCAGCTACACGACTACAGCCTGTCAAAAATAAAATACACACGTTTATATGAAAACGATTATTTTGACACCAACACAGCTACACGACTACTTTTGCCGCTGTAGCCAACTTAGGATAATTTCTATTTTTGTTGGCTGCAAAACAAAAATAGTGTTGACAATATAACAAAATATGTAAAACAGGACCATTTTTCCCGCTAGAGGCGAAATAAAATCGCTAGTTCTGACTAGAAAATCACCGTTATGGGAACACTGAAGAAAGAGCTGTTTATATTTTACAATTGTTTGAAGGTTTCATTAATTTATATTTGGAAATAATTTTATTGTGATGTTTTGTAAAAAAAAATTGATCTTACAAAATTAACAAAATATTCTTTAGCCATTATTTTAGAAGCACAAACCAAAAAAGATTAATATTTATCAAAACGTCAAATTTTACCGGCAAAACTGTTGAGTATATAGAAAAGCGTTATATGAACAGATTAAAGGAATTATAATTTTTAATTTTTTTAAAATTGTTTCAGCAAAATCGGACTAGTGGTTCTCGAGTTATGTCAAAAAAAAAAGACCACCAAAGGTCAAATCGATATATCTTGATTCCTAGGGGTGACCCAGCGAAACGCCGGGACACGTATAACTTCTTTTTTACCGATATAACTTTCCCCGGTAGTTTGAACCCTTCCCGATCACTGACCCCTACCATTTGTCTCACAGTGTTACATATGGCTATATTAAGGATCATATAAATTTCGGGAAAAATTAAAAGTAAAAGTTGCAATATTAAAAAATTAAAAAAGTAAAAGTTACAATATTAAGGGCGAGTAACTTATTTAAAACATAACCATGGTTAAAAGTTAACCACAGATATTTCCATATAAATTTTACATTCATAACTATGGTTAAGCACTAAACTGAGTTTATTTTGAGATAAGTTAACTTTCAATAAAAAGTAGTTATTTTATTTAGAAAACAACAAACAGGTTATTGAAACTGGAAAACTTTGTAATATTAAAGTGAAACTTTTATTTATTTACATAAGAAGTGCGCCGTTAAAAACTGTAACGCACATTTTTCTTAACATATATTTCTATTGACTTATTTATTAGTTTAACTGTCCTTTTCAACCCGATTTGCATTTATATAACACATAATTTATCTAATATATGGAATATCCTTTTCCGTTTTCATAGTTATAAATAATTTCAGAAAAATCATAATCAACTTACCTTTATAAGTATAAAATTTATCAACATCAACACCTTGAATAAGTGATGATAAAGAAAATGTTACATTCAAAGCAGCCTCATTATTTGCTTCCGGTATCAAGTGTAAATGACGGCATATTGTTGTAAGACCAGTACCTTCATCTTCATCCAACTTAATCAGAAAAAAAATACACATTTGTAATTTAAATCAAAATGGAAAAGAATTTAATAAATAATAAATACATATATTTGAGTTATATTATACATAAATAAATACAAACTAACAAAGGAACAAGATAATGAATGAAAATATTGTATTATACATACGTGATTGATAATTTATGATTGAATGAAATATCTATGAATATGAAATATCTATAAATATTTTGTTGAAAAAGAAAGGATTGTTTGCGTAAAATTGAAAATAAATGTCAATAACAAACAAATAAATTGGAAAGTACAAACAATGAGCATATTTAACAATAACAAATTGAAACAATAGGCCTTTCTTTAATCACTGGATTTATTTTATTTTGTTAAAAGATCCACAATTTGTTTTTTAATTTTCAAAATGTAATATTTTTACCCAAATCTTATTCGCTAATATATTGTGAAAGAAAAAAATTAAAATTTTGCGAAAATGCAATTTCTGGAATTAAATTAATCGAAATTCAAAACGGATTTATTTATTTTTTAAATCCATTTTGGATTTATGTAGCTTAATTCAATTCCTGTGTTCACATTTTTACAAAATTTATTGGTTTTCTTTCACATACATACATTAGCAAATAAGTATTAGATTTTGATAAAAACACTAAATTTTGAAGATTAAAAAACAAAATGTGGATTTTTTGACAAAATAAAAAAAACCAAAAATAAATCCAGTGATAAAAAAAAGACCAATAGCTAATTTATTTCATATAAGTTTGGTTTTTTCGTTTTTAAGCAATTATATTACAAAATTTTAAAGTTTAACTACAATTAAATCATCAATTTAATTAAAATTTATTAGCTTTTCTTTATTATTGCTAAATTTTTTGATTTTTATATAAATATTTTTCTCACAAAGTTTTAAATCTGTGTATTTCTTCTTAATACTTACGTTGAAAAAGAACCCCAACACAGCGGCGCCATCTCCATAATCCAGTGCTTCTGTCAACGAAGCATATTTCTTATTACGATGTACAATATGCATTTCCATTGTGTAACGAATGTCATTGACTACATGTTCAGCACCGCGATTATTTTTATCACCCCAATGAAAGTGTATGCCTTCAACCTCAAATTCACCTGGTAGCTTGGCACCGCGTACATATGGCATAAATTCACCATTTGCTTTTGCTTCATCAGCAAGTTTTGGTATGGCAATTGATACTATAGGGATTAGAAAGTAGAAAATAAAAAATAACGAAATAAATCATGGATGGTAACCGAAACGAATGCGGTTATCTTTAGGGTAACGATATTTTATGTTATTTCGGTAACGGTATTTTAAGGGTAACGCTTTTATTTATTTCGGTATCGGTATTTTAAGGACAACGGTATTTGAGTTATTTCGGTAACGGTATTTGAAAGATAACGATATTTGGGTTATTTCGATAACGCTATTTTAAGGTTAACGGTATTTCAATTATATCGGTAACGGTATTTTAAGGGTAACGATAGTCAGTCATTTCAATGCTTCCCGCAATTTTTTTTTTTACAAAAAATAAACGAGACTAAAAACAGAACCAATTTATCAATTTAATGTAAAAAAAATACTTAATAACCACGTGAAATTAGCAAAAGCAGAAAATTAAAAATAACGGTAACGGTATTTTAGGGATAACAATATTTCATTTGTTTCGGGAACGGTATTTTAAGGGTATTGATATTTCATTTATTTCGGTATCGGTATTTTAAGGATAACGGTATTTCAGTTATTTCGGTAACGGCATTCTAAGGATAACGGTATTCCGGGTATTTCGGTAACGGTATTTTAGGGGTAACGTTTGTCAGTTGAAAGAGTTTTGAATCGATAACGGTATTTTAGCGCTATTGCCTGCCGACCCTGAAATAAATGAATAAAAATCTGCTTTTGATTTTCGTACGTATTTCGTACAGTGGCAAACATTAATGGATGAATGTTGGCTACTTTCGTACTTACGTGGCTACCAAACTTTAAATACGAATACAATGAAAGCCGACATTTAAAAACTTTAAAGAAGTCAATTTATTTAAGGTAAACGATTCATCCATTTTTACTTGTAGAGATTTTTTTTTTTTTTGACTGGAAAAGTTATTGAGTAAGGGAAGGTTATTTCTTTAACCGTTTTATATTAGGATAGTTCCTTGTCGCTACAGTGGGAAGCCATTTTAGCCGCATCAACAACAATTTACACATAATTTTGACAATAGAAACTCTTTTTGATTAAATATCCCAATATACAAAAGAACGATATGATAGCGAAATCGCTATCACCTTAAATATCCGAAAACGATATCATATTTCAACAAGTTTATAATATCGTTTCGATAAGGTTTAATGATAAAGTATACCTACCCAGCAAACAAAGATGATCATTAATGACTCAGAAATGAGCTACAAAAACATAAACATTTTTCCACATTTTTTGACTCAGAAAAAAGAACGTATAAAATCGAAATTTTCTTCATAAATTTAAATAATTTTGGAATCTTCTTTGAGTCCGAAAAATGAACCCTCGTTTCGAGACAGCTTTTTAGATTGTAGAGAAAACTTTTTGGATTGTTTTCTGAGGGTTTATATTTTCTACCAAAAAAAGAGTGTTTTCAAAAAAATAATAATCATTTCTATGAGCCATTTAAAAATCTTATTTATGAGCGCTCCGAAATTGCTGGCTGGGTACTTCAAAATATTCATCATTAACAAAAATGCAAACAGTTTTCAAAAACAAATAAAAGTTTTAAAAATATGCAATTTTTACTTCATTTTGCTATTTATACTCCTTTTCATTGGACAATTATAGTTGCAAAATCTAGGTGAGTTCGACTTTTCTTCGTTGCTGGACCAGATTTTAGAGATTTTACTATCGTTATTCCAGCCACACAAAAAAATATTGGAGGGTATATTGCCTTGGCTGGCATAGGTAGCCTATTTTAGTATGAAATTTAAAAAATATGTTTTATTACCTATGTTAGTATGTAATTATTTTACCTATTGGCATTGTAAATTCAACTTATAAAAGTAGGCAACCCTTTGGCAATATTTTTTAAATTCGAGATGCCAAAATTTAATTATTTTTATTTAGTTTCTTTCGTTTAAATTTTTAAGAAAATATACATATATAAATATATTTTTTAATTATTGTTACAAAAACTTATAAAATAAGCATGAGGAGGTAAGTTATTTGCAGTTATTATGTTTAAATGTGTATTACAATGTGTATTTTATTTTGTAATGTGTGTTTAGCTGCTTTTGTATATTTAGCCTAAATATTCAAGTTTATGTTCGATGTTGCTGAATATTATACCATTGGCCATTGACATACCCTTTTCCTGGAACAAATGGAGAATATTGTCATCGTTTAAAGAACATCTTTCAAATTAAAATGGAAAACGAAATTGGATGTCGTAAAGCTCTAGGGTCCTTTTCTATAACACTATTGTTGTACAGGACTTTTACTTTGCCAAAGGTAACAATCCTTTTAACTTATCTGCTTCTCGCCTGTATCAAAAGTAACTTAAATATATTTCACCTATAGATAAGTTATCTGCGTGATATGGATAATACTCCCTAATTTTTGGAGATTGAAAGCAATAAAATTACACAAACCGAATAGGAAAGCGTGTTTGGCTGCTTTAGATAACATTGTTCATGCTGTGGCAACACTTACGTGGATGAGGCTTCTTGTGGTGCAGAAGTTTGTGTATAACAAAAACTGGATTTACACGTGAACTATCCCTATATACTATTTCCCAGCATTGGGGGAATGATTTTTCCAAATTTCTGTGAAATCATATCTTAAAATTATATTTCACATATCCAATACTGGGAAGTAGTAGCCCTTAAATCTCTAGTCTCAATGTTTGAATTAGGATTTTTATGGGTAAAATTCCCCAGCTCCTAAAGTCTTTTCCATAGAAAAAGTCCTCAGAATTTAAGTTTTTTTTTTTGTAGAAAAAAGTCCTCTAAGTCTGTGGGTTTTTCTATAGGAACTGACGTCAGAATCATGTAATATTTCGATTCTGATGATTTTGCGGAAAGAAAAAGTCTTCAGAGTTTGAGGGGACTTCTTGCGAGAAAATTCTTACTATCTGATGGAAAAAGTTCCCACAATCTGAGGGATTTTTGATAAGAAATATCCTCTGAATCTAAGTGCAAGTGATGTAGCTTCTCAGATTCTTAGAGCTTTTTTCGAGATTCTCACGACTTTTTCCTACAAGAAGACCTGCCGGTTACCTAGGCTTTTTTCTGTGGAAAAACTCTCACATACCGAGGGACTTTTCTTGTAGAAAACTGCTCAAAATATGAGTACTTTTTTCTATAGAGAAACTTTTAGATTATAGGCACTTTTTCCCATACATAAATACTTAGAAAACCCCTCAGATTTTTCATATAAAAAACTTTAACATTCGTACGACTTTTTTATTCAAAAAACCCTCAGAATCCAAAGGCTTTTTTTTACAGAAAAACCCTAGAGAAAACCACTCAGACTCTGAGGACATTTGTCTATAGAAAACCCCTCAGATTCCAGGGACTTTTTATATAGAATATCCTTCAGACTCCAGGGTCTTTTTCATAAAGAAAACCCTCAGATTCTGAAGAATTTTTCTACATAAAAACCCTAATATTGTGAGGGCTTTTCCTAAAGAAACCCCCTCAGATTCTGGGCCTTTCCCCAAAGAAAACCACTTTTTTTTACAGAAAAACCCTCAGATTCTGTTGACCTTTCTTATAGAAAAATCCTCAGTTCCTGAAGAACTTTCCTTTTGAAGTAATTTTCTACAGAAAAATTTAAATTTTTATTAGAAAACCGCTAACATTATGTTGTATATTGTATCCGTAATTTCCATAATTAACTTATTTTTGAAATTTTTGTGTTTTTATCTATTTTTTAATTTAATAAATAAATTTATATATAAAATATAAAATTGAATTATTAAAAGGTATTTTTGCAATAAAAATTACCTAATATCAAAGTTGTATTAGCAATATTTTGCCTATATTAAAATTGGTAATACAAATATTTTTCTGAGTTAATTTAGCAAAAATTAAAGGTGATTTTTCGAACATAAAAGTCAAATACAAATTACATATTTTTTAAAGTAATATTGCCGTAAAACATAGCAAACTCTATGTTGCCTTTGAAAAAAGGTGAAATCATCCTACAATGTTAGGTAATTTTACCTATAGTTTTTTTTGTGTGAGGGAATTTCGATAGCGAAAACGGTATCACAATTCATTGGAAATACGATATCGTAACGAAAGGTACATTTTAGAACAAAAAATCTATCGTTTTCGTATCACAAGTGATTATCATATATGATAATAAATATCACATATGTGATATCGTTTCGATATCGTGACGATATCGTTCGGTTTATTGGGGTGGTATATTTTTCAAAATAAGTAAAACTGACAGGAAACTCTCACATTGCGAACCTGTCTTAATTAACTTTGGATATGTTGTAGAGGAGAACATTTTAGAGGACACCTGTTTTTTTAGCTGTCAATCTCATATGAAAGGGTTAAAACTGTGAACAAAAACCGCCCACTTTTTTGTTTTTCGGTTTCATTATACTTCATATTAAAGCATATTAGATTGGGAATAAATGATGATTTTAAAATATCTCTGTTATTAAACATTTGGTGGTCACTGAAGTACGAAAGTAACCAACATTTGGGCATTATTGCTCATCACTGTACACACAAATTAAAAGTACTACAAGGAAAATGAAAAAAATCAGATTATTACTAAGTTGATTATTTCAGCCTATTGTAAAAGAAAAAGCATGGTTTAAATACCAAAGAGAATTTATAATTTATAAGTTAAAATAAGATGAAAGCAATCGAATACTGCATTTAGACTGAGAGAAAACTACCTAGTTTTTGGCCCCTGCTAGCTTTTAATTGTCAAAACGCATACACACATAAAAATATTACAGGGTATATTGCCTTGGCCAGCATAGGTAGCTTATTTTAGATTGTTGTTAATGAAAATAGTTTTATTGCCTATTCCACAAGGTTATTTTTTTACCTATTGGCAAATTAAATTCAACTATTTATGGTAGGTAACCCTTCGAAATTTTGTTTTAAAATTCGAAACTTCACAATCAAAATTGATTTTATTTCATTTTCAAATTTTATTTTTTTATAAAAATATATTTTCTGGAAATAATTAACAAAACGGCTTAATGAGGTATGGTATATAATTGTTAACACCAAAAATGCATTTAATTAACTTATTGTTTACTCTTGTAGATGTAAAATTATTATCAAAATAGCAAATTCTACTTTTAAAACGTCGTTAAGTTAGTTTGAAAACTGCACATTTTAGATAATGCTTGGAGGATTTTTAATGGTCCACGGTCTATACTAACTGGCTTGTATCATGTAACAATTCCCAAGGCATAGTATACATACATATGGGTTGGAAGCTCATCATATAAATAATAGATCTGTTCCATGCCATTACCGCAGGTACCCGCGGTAAATCAATTTACCCAAAACAACAATTTACACACAATTTTATTTAAAGTTGGGTGCCCACGGAAATGTATGTGGAACAAGGCTAATAAATTATTGTAATTTTTTAGGGTGGATAATAAAACTTTATTATCAAAAAATTTCACAAGTTGAAAATATCACGTTTATTTTTTGTCATCTTTTACTTTTAGTGGGCGTTGCTTAGAGCTACATGTGGCAGTGTGGATTCTGTACGGATTTATACACTACATCTTCGGATTAAAGGTTATAATAAGGGTCACTTCCGCTTAAAATGTACTTCATACTTTGAGTTTAAGAATCCTAAATTGTTCGCCTATTTCTTTAGTTTTGTATTTACCATAAAAAGATTTCCATCATCTGACAAGTTTTGATTAGTCGGTTTATCACCGTTAACATTACAAGGTAACATTCCGTAAGAAGTTTTTTTCTAACTAACTTTTACTTCTATTTTCAGAATATCTTTCTCTGTAGTATCCTGATTAGATCAATTGAAGTGCAATTGTGTGTATTTTTGATATAATAATAGAGATTACAAAAGTTTCTACGGGCTAATATGTGACCGAGGGTTTTATAGAGAAATATCCCAGAATATGATGGAATTTTGATATGAAAAAGCCATAATAACTTAAGGGATTTCCTACGTGAAAAATTATTTAGAGCCTTACAAAAATTTTTACACTCAGGGTCAGTTTTATATTGATCACTTAAGCTTTATTTTTTTTAAAGCTGTGCTATTCAGGATATTTAAGTGAAATTTTTAAGCAATTTTTTGAGCTGGATCGTCTAAAGAGTAGTATCTCAATCGTTAGTAAAAATAACGCTTTAAAATCTACACTAAAAAAAGTCAGTAAAGTCAGCAAAAACTGTTGTGTGTCAGCAAATTTTTAGTCAGGAGCGTGCTTGTAGAAAAGTTGGTAATTTCAGCAAAAGTGTTTGCTGAAAATCAGCGAGCTGATTTTTACCAAAAAAATAGGTATATCAGCAAAAGTTTTGCTAACACTTAGTCGATTGGAAATGAAAAAAATCCTTGCTAAAATCACTAAACTTTTTGCTGAATATTTGTAGATAGAAAAACACTCAAAAAATTTGTAGAGAAATTTTACTTTAGTTAATTTATTTGCTGAAAATTTAAATATAGAAATTGTATACACTCAAAAAAATAAGTTAGTAGAAAAATTAGTAAAACGTCTTGTATATCAAGTGTACTAGTTTTTAGCAATTTTTTAGCACTAAACTAATTTTGAACTAATGTTTTACTAATTTATTTTGCTACAAAAATTGAGCTGATAACCGCATTCATAGCGAGGACGACAACCAGATAGACAAGATGTAGATGTCGCAGCTTGTCTGGAAACGGAAATGACAAAAAAAGAGAAACAACTCTACACATATTCTTTATTTAAATTTTCAGCAAATAAATTAACTAAAGTAAAATTTCGCTACAAGTTTTTTGAGTTTTTTTCAGTCTACTAATATTCAGCAAAGAGTTTAGTGATTTTAGCAAGGATTTTTTTCATTTGCAGTCGACTAAGTTTTAACAAAATTTTTGCTGAAGATTACTATTTTTGAAATTTGCTGAAATTATCAACTTTTTTGCAAGCACGCTCCTGACTAAAAATTTGCTGACACAGCAACATTTTTTGCTGACTTTACTGCCTTTTTTTTGAGTGTAGAGTTGGTTTTTTAATTATCATTTACGTTTGTCTGTACTACATCCAGACAAGCTGCGACATCTACATCTTGTCTGTTGTCGTACATGCTATAAATGCGGTTATCAGCACAATTTTTGTAGCAAAATATATTAGTAAAACATTAGTTCAAAATTAGTTTAGTGCTAAAAAAATATAACTAAAACTTTTGCTAAAAACGGAACTTCAGCAAAAAAATTGCTGAAAACTAGTACACTTGATATACAAGACGTTTTACTAATTTTTCACTTAAGTGTTCGATTTTATCCTGAGATTCTGAGGACTTTTCTAATAGAAAAACCCTCAGAGGACTTTTTCCAAAAAAAAACCCCTTAGATTTTGCTATAGAAAAACACTCATATTTGCAGGACTATTTCCCATAGGAAAAATTCCTCAGTCTGAAGTTTTTTTTATGAAAAATAAATTTCTCCGGATCTGAGGATTTTTCTATCCATTTTCCGACTTTTATCTATAGAAAAATCCTCAGATTCTAACGACTATTCCCATAGAAAAAATTCCACATTTAGAGGACTTTTTCCAATAAAAAACCCTCAGATTTGGATGACATTTTCCTACAGAAAACTCATTCAAAGGACTATTTCCCACAGAAAAACTCAGACTTTTCTTACAGAAAACCCTCAGATTCTAAGGCTTTTTTTATATAAAAACCTCAATATTCTAACAATTTTTTGTAGAAAAACCCCTAAGATTCTAACAAATTTTTCCTATAAAAAATTCTTAGATTCTGCGAACTTTCCTACAAAACAATTCTCCGATTCTGAGGACTTTCTTATAGAATAGCCATCAGATTTTGAGAACTTTTTCTATTTAAAACCTCTCTGATTCTTATGATTTCTTCCTACAGAAAAACCCTCGGGTTCAGAGGACTTTCGGTAGGAAAAACTTCAGATTATTTTTTACAAAGAAACTCCCACTGATTCTAAAGATATTTCGTCTATAAAACCCTCAGATTCTATATACTTTTCCCCAAAAGAAAAACCTTAAGATCCTGAAGACTTTTTCTTGAAGAGAATCCCTCACAATCAAAGATTCAGAGGACTGTCTAGAGGAAAATCCTCAGATTCTGATTACTTTTTCTCAAATAATCCCTCTGATTCTAAAGTTATTTTCGTGTACAAAAATCCTCAGATTCTGTCTTTTTTCCAAAAAGAAAAATCTTACGATTCTTAAGAATCAAAGAACTTTGCTATTATACTACATTTATACCTGAGCAAAAAAAACTGGTTTTTGGCTCTTGTAGTTTTTAACTTGTCAAAACGGATACAAAAAAGCAAGCAAAACCCTGTTTTGTGCAAAAACTAGGTGGTTTTTGCTCAAGTATATATGTGGTATTAGAAAAATTTATTTTTACGATTTGTATTGCTGTAATAATAACTTTAATTAGCATGATTAAATAATTTGTGAGACTTATATGTAATTTCTTTAATTTTTATAAATAAATTTGGATTTAATAAAGCAAAAAATTTTGTTATTTTGGGAGCTTTTTGCATTAAAAAATACCTAATATTAAAGTTATATTACCATTACTTTGCCTATGTTAAAATTGGTAATACAACAATTTTATTAGTTAATTTAACAAAGCTTTTAGGTGATTTTTCGAACATTAAAAGTCAAAAAGAAATTACCTATTTTTTATCGTAACATTGCCGTACAATATAGTAAACTCTATGTTGCCTTTGAAAATAGGTGATTTCACCCTACAGTTTTAGGCAATATTACCTATAGTTTTTTTTGTGTGTATATAAAAAAACAAGCAAAATCTAGTTTTGTACAAAAATTACCTTGTTTTCGTGCAAAAACTAGCAAGACCAAAAAAATCAGGTAAGTTTTGCTCACTCTAAATGCAGCATAAATCCAATTTGCGCTGAAAACTAGCAGTTTTTAAAAACTTTTAGTTTCTAACAAGCAAATACAAATAGTTTTCAAAAACTACTAGTTTTTGGTTAAGAAATGTAGTATTAGATTAAAATTATTTTATTTTGAAAAAAGGGAAATTTGAAAACAGTCCAATTAACAAAAAACTTTAACTTTATTTAAATTACCAGATTTATTGGCGTGATCTGAATATAAAAAAAAATAAAGAAAAATTTTTCTTTATTTTTTGTAAATTTAGCTTTTTAAAATAGACTATTTTAAGCCCGATTACTGCAAACAATTACAGGCCCACAGAAGTTTGGAGCAAGTAAGTTCGAGTTGCAGTTGCTAGTCTTCTCTTATTTTGTGTGTCTTATATTTTTCTCCCTTTTAATGCATTGTTATCGTACCTCTTAAGGGACAAGAAGGAACCCCAGCCCTGAGCATGGCCGGCTTTATGTAGCCATGCCCCAGAAGAGATAGAACTAGGGCAAGGTTTTCCTCACATGTGAATTGGTGGGTTCCTCCAACGACCTCATTCCGATAATTTGTTATTATTCAGATAATTTGTTATTATTCAGAACCGAAGGTTATCGTTGTTTTGTGAAATGTCATGATTTCATTGCAAAGTTGATTTTATTTCATATAAATGTGAATGCTTTGGCATTATCATTCATACAAAAAAATCAATGACTCCCCGATTAAAAAAAGATATGGGGCTTTATAGAGTTATATGTGCCTTTATACAATTTTATCCGAGAAATGGGCCCGTATAATTACATAACTTTGCGTCAATTTGATAATATCAGATATAAATGTATCCGAATGATAGCGCGATACAATTTGATCAGATTTTATATAGTGGTAAAAAATTTTAAAGAAAAAAAAAATATAAAGAAGCATCTATTGAAATTTTAATTATTTTGAGAATATTTTACCTGAGAGTACGGGTTTTTATGTTTCATAATCTTACTTATATGTTTCATAATCTTACTTTCCGACTAAAAAGGTTTTTATATAATCATATACATATGACTTGATATAATTATAAATGTTTATATGTGTGGTTTTATATAACCATACACATTTATATTAACAATTTGGTTTTACAAATATATTTAAAACGACTTTTTACATAATGATGTGCGATGTGGTCTCGAGCCATATATAAGGAGATCTACGATATATAATTTATATATAATCATATAATTGTGTATAATCTTCTACAGAGTGGGCCAAATAAGACCAATCAATGTTAAACCCAAATAACTTTTTTATTTTCTAATATAATGGTATTTTTCTTTTTGCGCGTTATAATTGAATTCTTGGAAAATGGATACATACAATATATAACGCGTTAAAATTATCGAAATTTTTCTAGTCTTGTCAATGATCATTTGTTATAACGCAGCGAAATTATCGCCAATATTTTAATTCAAGATCAGCTCCCACATCCTTCATGATTAGGAGTTTGGTCGGCCGTTTTGAGGAACTGGGTTCAGCTGCCGGTCGTCCTGGATGAGATGATCATCGAAATATTCGCGTTGAAGACAATGTGGAAGCTGTGCGGCATAGTGCTGCAAATGATGCATCTGTCTGACCACGGCATCGTTCCGGCTAGTTGGGCATCCTAATTTGTGGTTCGAACAAGAAGAAATGCAACCCAACTCCAATGCAACTAAAACGCTGTAAATTTAACAGTTTCATTTTTGTTGTTCTTATCTTACTAATATTTAGCAAAAAAAATTTCCTAATTTCAGCAGTTTCTTCTGCAAGGTCACTTTTAACTAACCTTTACAGGTTTATTTCTATGAATGTGAAACATATAGGAGCGGAATCCATTGCCAGAGAAGAGCATATATTGAGCCGACTTTTGCTTAAATCTCTGTACTTCTTTTTGGACATAATTCTCTTTTAGTTTTTACATGAAAATATTTTTTTCCTCTAGCTGACAATAATTTATTATTGTTAAATAGAGGGCGTAAATTGAGTTTCGACTGTATGCATAACTTACCTGTATGACCATTGTTAATCATTTTTAGAGGATATGGTAATAAATTATGATAACCAATCATATCCACAGCCGGCATATGTAAAGGTATAGTCTGTGGAATAGAAAAATAAATTATTTAATATTAAATTTATTTAAAAACCCGAATGTAATTTTAAAATTTTGCTTTTACGAGAAAACTATTACTACATATTTTAATGGTATTTATCAGAGCCTACGGTCAGTACTGCTACGGTACCGGTTTCCCGGTTCTTGGCTATTCCCGGTATTCCAGGGAATACCGGTATTCTCGGTACTTGAAGTGTTCCCGGTTCTTGCGGTATTCCCGGGAAAATCGGTATACCCGGTTATCACATTACGAATTTTTTATATTTTTCAGTAAATTTTTATATAAATTATTATATTAGTAAGATAGGCATTGCTGCGCCTAAAAAATTAGCTATGCGCCATTTTCCGATTTTTTTTTATTATTGCATTTTTTATTATTGCATTATTGCAAAGCGTTTTTCGATATCTCAATTGGTTCAGAAGTTAGCAAAAGTAGCAATTTGTTTCCTACACTCAAAAAAATAAGTTAGTAGAAAAATTAGTAAAACGTCTTGTATGTCCATTGCTTTCAGCAATTTTTTTTGCTGAAATTTCGTTTTCAGCTAAAGTTTTAGTTATATTTTTTTAGCACTAAACTAATTTTGAACTAATGTTTTACTAATTTATTTTGCTACAAAAATTGTTCTGATAACCGCATTTATAGCGTGGACGACAACCAGATAGATACAATGATGCCATTTGTAGGGAAAATTCCCTTTTTGTAGGGATTTTATTCCAAAATTTCACTTATAGCGAAAAAACGGCAGATTTTTTATTTTTAGACAAATGTAGGGAAATTTAAAAAAGCTAAGGTTTTCATACAAAAAAATGCAAAACACATGTCAAAAAAATACTTAATTCACACTTCTATATGAAATTCAGCAAATTGTTGTTATTCCGTCGAATTCCACATAATAGGTGTAGTCTGTGGATTTTTGGGCTAATGAAAAATATTTTTTTTTTTTAAACAAAGAGAAAAATAGTATTATCGAATATATTTCTCAAAATTTTTTCTGTATTGTCAACAAGTTTTTGTACAAAAAAAAAGAAAAGTTTTTTTTAGAGAAAAAAAAGTTTCTTTATTAATAAAAACAGTTTTTATTTTTCAATTTATAAAATTTTAGTTTCAGTACAATGATACAAATTAATGATACATCTGTATATTTGTTTGCAGAATGAATGTCGTTGATTAAGTTTTTGTACCACGAAGTCTTTTTTCGCGTTCCGCGATTATTTTGCAATTTTTTAAGTGCGGGTTTTTTAAATTTATAATCGGTGACTAATTGCAATAAAACAAAAAAATCTAGAAAAAAATTTGCCAAAAGCATATTTGTTTGCAGAATGACAATAGCTGATAAGGTTTTTCAATAAAATTTTTGTACCATAAAATCTTTTTTCGCGTTTCGCCAAAATTTCGAAATTTTTTAGGTGCGGTTTTGTTAAATATGAAATCTAGAGACTATAATACCCATCTCATACAACAAAGTTTGGTGGCTAATTGCAAAAAAATCGCGAAAAAAAAGTCGCGGGAAAGAAATTTGCAAATAGAAAAATTATTACATCAGTATATTTGTTTGCAGAATGAAAGTCGCTGATAAGGTTTTTTAATACAACTTTTGTACCATAAAGTCTTTTTTCGCGTTCCGACAAAATTTCGCGATTTTTTAGGTGCGGGTTTGTTAAATACGTAATTTAGAGACTATAAAACACAATTCATAAAACAAAGTTCGGTGGCTAGTTGCAAAAAACAAATCGCGAAAAAATGTCGCGGAAAAAAGATTTACAAAAACGCATTTTCGGCCAAATATCTAAGCCTTATTTTTTAAATGCTACGATTAAACAAAATTTACAGCAAAAGAAAATTTAAAAAAAATATATTTATATATATTTTTTTTCAAATTGTTGAAACCATTTTTGTATAACACCACAAAAAGTTTCTTTTTTTTTCATCTATTTATTTTTTTTTTAAAGAAAAATAAAACAGAAAAAGTTTTTTATTTCCATCACAAGGGGTATTTTTAATTAAATATTTCTTTCTTTTTATTTTTTTGTACGTTTGAATTTTTATTTTAATACTGGATCATAAGATGTAGATGTCGCAGCTTGTCTCGATGTAGTAAAGATAACGGAAATGATAATTCTAAAAAAACAACTCTACACCATTTTGCATAAGCAAATACATTAACTAAATTAAATTTTTTTGAGTTTTTTCAGTCTACTAATATTCAGCAAAATGTTTAGTGATTTCGATTTTTTTTCATTTGCAATCGACTAAGTGTTAGCAAAACTTTTGCTGAGATTACTATTTTTGGTAAAAATCAGCTCGCTGATTTTCAGTTAACACCTTTTGCTGAAATTACCAACTTTTTGCAAAAACGCTCCTGACTAAAACTTTTCTGACACAGCAACAATTTTTGCTGGCTTTACTGACTTTTTTTTTCGAGTGTACATTAAAAATGTTCGTTAAAAAAGCCTATGTGCTCTTCTACTAAAGAGTATATATTATAGAGAGAAATTATGCTATTTTTAACTCTCTCGAAAAAAAAGCGAACTCGGTCAAACTCAACAAACAACATTTTTCTCTTAAAATTAAGTTGAGTTGCAACATTTTGTATATTTTGTTACAACATGTGTGGTGATAAACGATAAACAACATATGTGATGATAAGTAATAAATTTGCCAGTTTTTGGTGAAATTATGCCTGTTTGGGGTTAAATTATGATAACTCCCTGTATTACGCCCACTTTTAATATAAATTTGTGGAATTTATATATAACGCCACTAACTGTAAGCAATTTTTGTTTACTATTTTAACATATTTTACTAAATTTGACAAAGACTGTGTACAAAACACCAAATAAGAAAAAACTAAATTACCAAATGGTTTTGGGCTTTTTTCGTTTTTGGCCATTTTGAATGCTTCAAACCCAATTCTCATGCTTTCAAACCCAATTTCTGTGCCTTCAAACCAATTTCTGTGCTTTCAAACCAAATTTCTGCAACTTCATACGAAAAATTCCCTTAAATAAGGCAACATTTACTCTTTTGTTGTTTATCGAGTTTGGGACAGCCTGCGAACAAAAATAAAGAGTACCAGTTGAGCACGTAAGAGTAGCATGGAATGAATCTGCTTATACACATGGCTAATTTAATTTTAAGCGTTTGTTTTGCGTTTTCTGTCAAACTGAAACTTGGTAAAGAATTTTTTTCTAACTAAAATCATAACAGTTATAAATTTTTTGGAAAAGCAAAGCAAATTTTACGAAAACCGATGGAAAATTGCGTTTTATTAAAAAGTATCTCCGCTTAGATTTTAAATCCGTTGTGACCAAATTGTTTGCCAACCGAGTTTATTCGCTTGCCCAAACTCCATAATTTGGTTTCCCCAAACGAATTCAGTTGTGACAACCAAAATTCGGTTGTGACGACAAATTTTGTTGTCACAGCGAAATTGTTCTGAGAGTGCACATATCCAGCCAAGTTGCATTACGTTTAGGGTTGCCAGACGGGCTTGATTTGGCTTGATTGTCAAGCTTTTTCAATGCGTGTCAAGAATAAAGCAAAAATGTAATGTGTCAAGCTAAAACGAAATTTTAGAAATTTTTCCATCATATTGTTAAGAAAAATCAAGAAAAATTAACCATTAGCAAAAAAAACTAATTGTTTTTTTAAATGTATCATAACTAATTTTTACGGATAAATGACTGTTTCCATGGTAGTAAAGCATAAAAAGTCTTTCTTTGAATGAAAAGGAAACGTTTGAGTTTGGAGACGAATTTGGTTTTTTAGCAAATTGCTGTTTTAACTATAAAAAATGCGTTGCTGTCAAGGAATAATTAAGCAGAGCTGCCATTTATTTTAAAAATATCAAATTCAATTAATACTGATATGTTGCATGCAGATTACTGCTGACTTCGGGAAGTTTTTGGAGAATTGCCAAAAGACATATCCATTGACAACATATGGGCCCATTTCTTTAAAAAAATGTGGTACAAAGAATGTAGAAAATCTGTATAAATTAATATCATTCAAATTTCCAAGTCAATTTTGCATTTTTTTTTGCTAATTTAACTGAATTTTAAATTGTCAAGAAAAATCAACCCTTTTTTTTGAATGTCAAGAAAAATCAAGCTTTTTCCTCTGAATGTCAAGCTTTTTGCCAATTTCGATCTGGCAAGCCTAATTATGTTGCATTTACAGCTTTAAAAATTGGGTCATTAAAAGGTAAACTACTTCCATTTCTTTTTATATCCTTAACCCTCTAATGTCCAAGGCCGCCAAGAAGCGGTATTCAGATTTTAAATAATTTTTGGTTAAATAAAATTTTAAAACCAGTAATATTGAATCGATATAAAACATAACTAGCTACTTTTCTGCCTTCAGACTTTTTTGCACAAGGAATGATTTTAAAGCGAAAAGGATGTAAATAGTTAAAGTAAAAATTTCGTAAATTTGAAAAATAAATTCTTAAAACAGAAAAAAATATTTGAAAAGTCGCCAAAAATTCATTTACGATTTGGCATATATTATCGATAATCACGAAGCTAGTGTATAGTCTCTACTTGTAAAATGAGTTTTGCTCCAGGGCTCAAAGGATAACGTCAGGATACGTCTTATCAATATCTCTCTAACTCAAAAACTAGTTGGCAGATTTTTCCGAAATTAATTATTATACGCTCAGAGTTAGTAGTAAGCAAAATTAATTTCATCAAAATTTGTTGATGTTTATTGCTAAATTCGTCAAATTTCGTAATTTTATAAAAATCGAAAATCGCCATAACTTCTGAAATAACAATGCTAGATCAACGGTATGTAATTTTATTTTACTAATAGCATTATTTATAGAAAGATCTGAAATTATTTGACTATTGGATTTTTTGATTCGTCTTCAACCTTTATTGTGCTATATCGCCTAAATAATGCGATAAATTAAAAGTTTAATAATTCTTCCATGGTAGGTTTTCAATGCCAAATGTATATTTTAAATATTATTGCAATCAGAAGAAAGATTGTTAAAGGGTTAATACATCACTACGATCTCAAACTATCAAATTTTTAGGCCAAAGGATAATATAGATAATTTGGGCAAAATATTCTAAACCGCTAAAAAAAAGTATTATACGCTAATAGCAAAAATTAGTAAATTAATTAAAAATTACGTTACAGAAAAAATTGCTGAAATTAGAAGATAATTTTTGCTATATCCCAGGAAAATTTTTTACAATCGGTAGCCAACCACACCTATTCTACAACTGGTTCCACTGCAACCGATTCCATGGAACTGGTTCCGAAACCAGTTCCAGGGATCCTATATGGAAGGTGTGACTGACATGGAATCAGTTCTAGGACAACCGGTTCCACTTTGGAGTTATAGAAGTGGTTCCTTTTGGGATAATTTCAAACAAAAATAATCGGTGTTAGAGTCAACAGTAGAAGGGATTGTAAAGTAAAAGTAGCTATTCTACTACCGATTCTTTGGAACAGAAAATTTTCCTGGGATATTAGTAAGATAGTAAAGGCAAAAATTAAACTGCTAAATATACAAAGTTTTAGTTATATTTGAGTTAAATTTTAGTTAATAGAAAATAACAACTTAATC
This sequence comes from Leucophora obtusa, assembly GCA_949987735.1. Lineage (NCBI taxonomy): Eukaryota > Metazoa > Arthropoda > Insecta > Diptera > Anthomyiidae > Leucophora > Leucophora obtusa. The sequence continues at coordinate 202,571,609 of OX465295.1, read as the reverse complement.
TGCTAAAATCTGTAAAAAATTATGCTAAATAATTAGTAGGCCAAAAATTCACAAACAAATGAAAAACCTTCAAAGTTCTTTTTTCGATTTTTTTAATGCAAATAAAAATCGAGCCATCTGAAATCACCAAATATTTCTGCTGATTTTACCAGGATAGACTGCTATTTGCATTCAACTATGTATATTTAATTTAAAAAAAAACAAAACTTTTGTAGATATGTATAACGGTTTGTTTTTGCTATTTTGAGTCTACTAATATTTAGCAAAATTTTATGCAGATTTCAAAGAATAATTTGTTATTTTCAATTAACTAAAAGTTAACTCAAATATAGGGTTTTTCAATAAGAGCGTTACAAAAGTAAAAAAGTTTAAATAAAACAAAAACGGTTTTGGATATCAATGAAATTCTTTATTCCTGTGAAAGTGCGTTCGATGCCATTATGTATGGAAATCGATCTCTTTTGCATGGCCACCATGGGCACGCTTGCAGAAGTCCAGACGCTGAACCCAATTTTCGACGGTTTTCAAGCATAAATCGGCCGATACTGCTGCAATTTCACGTTCGATATTCGTACGCAGTTCATCAATCGTCGCTGGCTTCTTGGCATAGACCATAGATTTGACGTAGCCCCACGCTTAATTGTTGATCTGCTAGGACGATTATGACGACCATAAATTGGACGTAGCGCTCTTAACGTTGAGGCCACTGACTCCGAATTTCGGTAGTAAATTTTAATAATTTCCACTCGTTGTTGGCTCGCATATCTTTCCATCATGAATTGGCAAACCTTTCTGAAGAGAAATGTCAAAAGAGCGGCAAGAAATGTGGCGTCGTTTGCTGTCCCTGTCTTTCTACTTTTGTAGCGTCCCTGTTGAACAACCCTTTATAACTAAAATTATGTAAATTTATGTTTGCAGTTCTTATTTTACTTTATCACTGGCAGAACACTCATTTGGGATGCTTTGCCAGCGTTTGCAAAAAGCGTTTTGCCAGTATTTGTTTTACTAAAATTTCGGTGGTTTATAAAAAAAACACTGGCAAAGAATTGGCTTAGAGTGATATACCAAGGTTTGCAACCAGTGGTTATCCAGTGCTACCTATACAATGCTACCAGGGGTACAAAAATTAATTCACTGGTAGATCAATGATTTTATAAAAATGCTGACGCTTCGTTAAAAAAAGTTTGTAGTCAGAAGGTTCCGAGTTCCAATCCGGTTGCAAGGAAAAAATTTTGTTTGGATTTTTTTTAATTTAAAATTTTTTTGTTTTATAAAAGCTGTATTTTGTCTCGCCTATCAACGTTAAATATTTAAAGCAAATCTAGGTTAAACCGATTCTAGTATAAAACAATTTTAAAGAGGTTATGTTTATAATTTTTCCGTTATAATCGAATGTATGTCAGCAAAAGTTTTTAGGAAGTAACGCGAATAAGTTACGTTAGATGTGAAAATGTATAAACGTTGAGTTTTCAACGTTGATAATTACCCGTGTTGAAAGTTAACGTGCATACGAAAAGTAATGTATTAGTTTTCGTCTTAAACGCGTTTTTATGCACTTTGGAGTTTTTTATGAGTTAACGGATATAGTTAAGTCGAAAACACAGCTGATATCAATTTTTTTGTTTGTGGGAAAGCTCCTTCAAGACCAACTTTTTTTTGCTCTCCCAACGCTGGCATATTAGTCACAAAAAATTATTTGCCAGTACTAGCATTTTGGCACAGCCAGTAGTTGTCCATTTATGTGTTTAGCCATCAAATATTATATGTCTCTTTAGCTCAGTGGGTAGAGCAATAGTCTGCCAATCTGACGGCCTGGGTTCAAATCACGGCAGGACCAAACAAAAAATACATATGAACTTTTTTAAAATTTTATTTTGGACATACATGGGACTAATTAATTGATGTTTTCATTACCATTACATTGATATCAATTGTAATGAAATTATTTTCATTACCATTTTTTTAATTAATGGTAATGATTCTAAAATTTAATTTCATTGATTAATGACAATGATTTTAAATTTCACTACCATTGATAATGAATAAATTAAAAAAAATAATTGCCATTGACAGAAAAACGTAAAAATTGAGTAAAACTCGTTGAAATCGAAGATGGAATATGCTCCTTCAGGCTCCTGCTCATTTGAAATTAAATATTACTTTCGATTACATTGTTATTTGTACCCAGGTAAAGTTTAACGGAATTAAATGGATCCTCCTTAATAAATTATGTTTTATAACTTCCCTGGCCAAACCAGTTGTTCGTTTTCATTTATCTTAATTTTTTTGTAAACAAATGGTTTTTAATCAATTGTAATTAGTTTTTTTATACATTAGTGTAATTTCATTACCATTAGTAATGATTTTTCTAATGAAAAATATTTCATTACCATTAAATGGTAATGAAATTTTTTTCATTGTCATTAGTATGAACTAATGGTAATGGAAATTCAATGGTAATGAAAAATTCCCATGTATGATTTTGGAAAATATATTTCCAGACCACCTATTTATTGGTTTTGGCAGCGTTTTGCCAACGTTAAAAATGTTGTTCTTCCAGTGCTTTTCCGGTGCTTTTTGAAAAGCCGGTCCTTTTGTCTAAAGGTGTTATCATTTTGGGAATGGGAAAGCACTTTTTACCAGTACTTTTACCACCTGGTAAAGTGCTTTGCCACCGCTTTCCCGTTTATATTTTTTGACTGGGTAGCTATTTGTATAAAAAGCAAAATTCAGGTACATCAAATGGCAATTTAAAAATAGGGAAAACTCTTTAATAGCGCATATGCGCCTTAAAAATCTGTATTTTTTTTTGTGGTATAATTATGGGAAAGTGGGAAAGGAATAAATAAAAAATATAACATTAAAAAAATATCGCGATATTACAAAACTAAACAGTTTTTTTGCTCTCCTGTAAAGTTGGGAAAAAAAAACAAACAACTATTTTCTTAGGGGCAGCGACGATATGCAGATGGGATTATTCTCACCAAATTTCAGTTTATTCGGTTCAACGATCAGGAATTTGGCTTCCGGTACCGAAAAAATTAATAATTTTAATTAAAAAAAAACTTCAGTACTTATCTAGCAACGATGTGGAAGTTTTGGTCCGGTATCTGAAAAAATTAATACTTTTATTTAAAAAAAACTTCGGTACCGGACTCGCATTTCCACATGCATGCGCGGTTCCAGCAATTAATATAAGGGGAAAAATCATACGCCACTGAGGCGTATGATTTTTACGCCACTGAGGCGTATGATTTTTCCCCTTATATTAATTGCTGGAACCGCGCATGTCCACATGGTAGATCTGAATGAGTCCATATTTGCTATAGTTATTGCATATGTAGCTGGGATTATTCACGCCAAATTTCTGTTCATTCAATTCAACGATGTGGAAATTTTCCTCCGGTACCGGAAAAAATTAATAATTTTATTTAAAAAAACCTTCGGTACCGGATCAAAAATTGCACTTTGTTCCACCGAATGAACTGAAATTTCACGCGAAATCATCCAATATTTCGGACGGTCATTATGAATGCATCTGAACTAGAGCCCCCCGACCTGTATACCCGTTCAGACCGGTTTTAAAACCGGTCGACCGGTCTTTACGGTCTACTCGGTCTTTACGGTCTAGACCGGTCTACCCGGTCAGACCGGGTTTTAATACTATTTCCAAAAGGCAGATTTTTGGTACTTTTTAGCACAATATACTAAAAAATATAAAAATTGATAAAATTATGTAAATTTTATATAAAAATAATCTAATTTTGATAAATAATTATACCCAATCAGAAATCGCCAGTGGTACATAAAATCAAGCACTGGCATAAACACTGGGTAACCATGGTGTTGAAAATAAATGACTGGGAGAATACTCATTTGGGACGCTTTTCCAGCGCTTGCAAAAGCGTTTTTCCAGCATTTGTTTTATAAAAATTTCGGTGGTTTATAAAATAACCCACTGGCAAAGAATGCTCTAAGAGTGATATGCCAAGGTTTGCAATCAGTGGTTATCCAGTGTTACCTAGCCAATGCTACCAGTGGCACAAAAACCAATTCAATTTAAAATTATTTAAAATTTTCGATTTTTCAAAATTTTTTAGATTTTTAAAACATCTTTCGATTTTTTTTAAATATATCGAATTTTATAAAAACGTATCGATTTTTATAAAATTTATTTTCATTAAAATTATCGATTTAGAAAACAAATTTTATAAAATTTATGATTATTTATCAAAATTCGGTTTTTATAAAATTAATAGATTTTTTTATATAAAATTTACATAATTTTAGCAATTTTTATATTTTGTAGTATATTGTGCTAAAAAGTACCAAAAACCTGCCTTTTGTAAATAGTATTAAAACCCGGTCTGACCGGGTAGACCGTAACGACGGTCGACCAGTTTTAAAACCCGGTAATCTGGGTCTTTTTTTGTGAAAAGTGAGAACATTAACCCTATATGGATCAAGTTACTCAAAATAATAATGTTTATCAGGTGGAAATTTTGTTTTATTCATTTAAAGTGATATTTTTCCGAGAATTATAAAAGGCGTCATTCTGTAAATTTCCTAGTGGGTCATTTTTGGCGAAGAGTATAAAAATTAACCCCATATGGATCATGTTACATAAAATAATTATTTTTATCCAGTTGAGATTTTTTTTTTATGAATTTAATGACTTTACAATCTAGTAGTCATAATTAATATTAAGTTTCATGGGTCTTTTCTGACCCCAGGCCACTAAGGGTTAAAGATTTTTTAAACAAATGTAAAGATAACTATAGTCTAACCAAATTTAAGTATTGTTTTTCTTAAAACTGTGTAAAATTTGATGAAAACATTAAATTTAGTTAAATTTTTGACAAAATAATCAATTTTTGTAAAATGTCCTGGAAAGCAGTCGCTCCAAACACAAACTCGAATTATTTTTTTCCAATTTATTTTTTTTTTCTTTAATATCAACTATTACGTGGTACAAATAGCAATCGTCATCACCAAATTAGGCATTTTAAAAAATCTTTAAAATTAATTTAAGAAAAAACACGTTTTAGCATTTTTATCAAATTTGTGGGTGTATTCCAGGCTAAAGTGGGTTAATGATATCTGATGTAGTCAAAATTCCATATCTGAATCATCTTGACTATAATTAAATGAATAAATTAAATAAAAAATAATTTTTTATAAATTTCGAATTTTGTGAATTTTTAATATTAAAGTATTATAGTATTTACTAACACACTTTTTTTACAAAATGGGCCATTTCCGTCCAACTTTCGGCATGGTTTAACGTTTTCCAAAAAAAATCGATTTCTTCCATTTGGGGCTATTTCCAATAAAACTGGGGGTGTAATAACAAATCTATTTTTAAGGTACACCCTAATGAATGTGTATTTTCCACTAAAAACAATCATCTTTATCATAACCATCTTAATTTAGGCGATAAGAGTAATCGCGAAAGGTTTTTAAGTAATCTAGAAAATCAATGCTCCATAAAAACAGAGTTTGTGGACAACATACATTTTACCAACACCAGTTCAGTAGTAAAGGGTTGGACTTGGTCGAAAGGGATGGGGTCGAAGACAAAAATTGTGTAAATTCACTTCTAATTAATTTTTAAAACAATTTTGTATTGTAACATACCTTGCTTGAATGTACAGCTATGGGTGATTGTGTTTTACCCGCACAGTGGCCATGATGGCGCGCCCAACGTCTTTGATTTGGTTCCGAATAACCAAAACCATGGCCATGAGTTACTAAAAAAGAAGATATTGCAAAAAAATGTTTAGACCAATTTAACAACAATAAAAATACATATATAAACACCCCAGCAAAATTGTCGGATGCAACTTGTACTTGCTTGCATGCAACCTGTTCTAATTTTTGTTCTATCTTCGGTGATTTTTGTTTGAGTTTGTCCCAAAAGCAATAGGTTCTGTTCCTCCAAACTAGAACAGGTTGCTTTGGAACCGGTTCTAAAACCAGTTATAGAACCGTTTCTGCGACAATAAAGCCTTCCATTTTGACTTCCAGGAATCAGTTCTAGAACCACGGAACCGGTGGTAAAAACACCTGTTCTAGAACAGATTCAAAGCCAACCAGTTCAAAAAATGTTGCTGGGACAATTTGTTTAATTTTATATTATTGTTAAAATTCAAAATAAAAAGCTAATCAAAATTCATCGAACAATAATAACCCACTCAAAACTACTTGACTCGTATCATACATACATATATACTACTTGACTCATATCAGAGGTAATCATATCTATTTTTATTGTCAATGATAGGTGTTTTTCTTTTAAAATTTAATTTTTGTACAAGTGTTATCAGGACTTGACAATTTAAAAAAAAAATTTGAGTATTTTTCTACAGTTATTTTCCCACGCTTTATTTTGGAATATTTTAACTAAATAGTTGCCAAAATTCTAAAAATATTAACATAAACTTTAAAAACCCAGCAAAAAGTTTCATTACCAAGTAAGAACATTTATACTGCATTTAGATTGAGCAAAAACTACCTGTTATTTTAATTATTGTAATAAAAACAAATACTTAACAATTAGAGATGATACTTTAACGATAAAAATTAGTGCCAACTTTATTAGAGATGACAAAGAGATTTCTATCCCATGTAGATGAGTCTTTACGGCACGGAATAGAAAAATGTCTTCGAACGTTACTGAACATTTCAGTTTAGAAAATGCACTTTTTGGTATTTGGAGACAAAATTGTTCTTTAAAATTCAAAAATTTGAATAAAAAAAAATACTTGACAACTAGAGGTGGTACTTTTACGATAAAAATTATTTCAAACAATATTAGAATAGTGAGTATTATTTAAATAGTGAGTATTTATGATAGGTCCGGTATAATCGAACGTACGTCAGCAAAACTTTTTAGTTAGTAACGCGAAGAAGTTACGCTAGGTGTGAAAATGTATAAAAGTTGAGTTTTCAACGTTGATAATTATCCACGTTGTAATTTAACGTGCATATGAAAAGTAATATGTTAGTTTTCGTTTAAAAAACATTTTTATGCACTTTGTGCTTTTTTAAAAGTTAACGGATATAGTTAAGTCGAAAATACAGCTATTATAAAAATTATTTAGCAGATTTTCAGCATATTTTTATACCCTCCATCCCACTGTGCAGGAGGGTATATATCATTTTGTCATTCCGTTTGTAACTCATCGAAAAAAAACCTGGGACATAAAAAAAGATATATTCTTGATCGTTATCAATAGCGAAACCGATATAGCCGTGTCCGTCTGTCTTTCTGTCTGTCTGTCTGTCTGTTGAAATCACGATCACGCTGAAAATAGTTGTGCTAGGATGTTGATTTTTAGTCAACATTTTTGTCCAATTTCTTAGCAGTTTGGTATTGGAAATGGGCATATTTGGTCCAGACGTTTAAAAGTTATGAATGAAAATGTAAAAGCACCTCCAGAATTTTCCATATTAACATGAAAACATATATTAACTGTGTGTTGTTGTTGTTACTGAATAAGCAAAAATACATACATACACACCCAGACCTTGAAAGAGATAATTCTTTTTTTGAATTTATATGCATAAAATTGGATTCATTTTATAAATTACTAAATAATTCATAATGCCTTTAAATCAATGATTGGACATTGAATAAAGTGAGATAAGATTTGTTCCTATTTGTGTTGATTCAATTTTGATTCGATTAAATAGTTTGGACGTATGTTGGTTTTAGAGGCACCTCATTCTAAGTTTTTACTACTGATATAACTCTCTTTTGGGGGCCCGAAGAAATTTTTTTCACCGAAAAGCCTGTATGGGGAGTTACTTCGGTTTAAAGTTTAAAAATGAACTTAACTATATTTTCGTCATTTATGATAGGGTTGGAACAATATGTACACCATTGGAAAGGTAATAAAAATATCTTTAGGATAGCATTTTTTTTATTGACCCATTATGATTCGGCGTAGGAAATTGTGCTTATTAGTATGTTATCAAGACGAAAAGCTTTCATTTGATATATAGATCAAGTTTTTATCACTTCAAACACCGAAGATATTAGAGGTCAAAATCGTGAGATTTTTTTCTTTCAAAGTATGGCTAACTTTTGACAAATGAAAAATCTCAATATCGACAATAGGTTTAAAATGTGTTTACTCCCAAAATATGTTCGATTCCCGATGAGTTAATTCAGTATAATTGTTGGTTAGAGTCAAAGTTGTATCTTTTGTACCATCTGCAAAAAAAATAGGTTTGACTTCTAATATCTTCGGTGTTTGAAGTGATTAAAATTTGAACTACATCTTAAAAGTTTTTAATCTTGAGAATATATTAATAAGTAAAAAATTATGTGGTAGTATACGGTGGTTTTTATAAAAAAGGTTTATTTTAAAAAATCTTAATTCACTGAGATCAACTTTTTGCAAAATTGAGATTTAAATTACGAATTAAGGAATCATGTTTTTAAAAGTCTGCACACATCTATATGAATAACATAAGCAGTGTTGCCACTTTATGGGTAGGGCATGGATGATAGCAATTATTAAATTGTTTAGTTTTTCACTTAAATTTCAATTCAAATGAATGAATTGAGAAAGTTGAAATAATCCCGGGATTCGGAATTTCCCGTTTGGCATCCCTACTTCCTAATAACGGCCGATTGTAGTCATTGCTTTTAAATATAAAGGAATGACTTACTCGCAATAGTTTAAATAATTTTTACAAAAGTTAAATTTTATACATTTATATTTATTACATGTAAATATGTTTTGTGTTAAAATTTGTATGACGAGTTCTAAAATTACACTCTAGCAAAAACTTTAATTTCTCTGAATGTATTTCCTGAAGCTAATAGTATTTTCTTTATTTTTAAGAATCAAGTAAGCAGTCGGATAACCACTTTTAATTCAACTTTTTGTAAGCATGTTTGTAACCACTTATTATTCAGAATCTCATAACTACTTACTTCTCATTTTTTGGTAAGCGAGCGGGTAAGCGTTACTTCTTATAAAAACGACCACGCCAAATAAAAATAATGAGTTTAGACGCCAAAAAATAAGTTGTGCGGAGCTATGAATTTCTATTATATAACCACTTATTTGGTAATGAAAGATTTTGCTGGGTAGGGTCGATCGATTACTGGACGGTTTTCGGTTTTTCCAAATAGTTAACATTAAGGAAAACTCGGTTCCAGTTTTAGTGGTAACAGTAATTACAGTTCTTTCTCTATGGTAGAATATAAAATATCTGTTATGACAATTATTTGAGAAAACAACTAACAAAAAGTACTGTAATTTCGTAGCAGTTGTTTAAAGCAGTTATTTTTAATATCTTAATAAACAAATTACAAAACAGTGTTTTTACAGTAGTTACGATAGTTATTTAAAAAAGAAAATTTTCGTAGATTTTCTTAATTCTTGCTTAGTTTATATTTGTTTTTTCTATATACATATATAAAATTGTCAATAAATATATGCTAGTCAGAAGTTCTTTTTCATGGGTGATAAGAAGTTAATATTTTGTCTGGGGGTTGCATACGAACGTGCTGGCACAGAAATCAGAGGGTTGCGGTTCGAATCCCACCAGGTGGAAAAAAAATGTTTGGAACTTTTTTAACACAATTAGTAATATTTTGTAGTTTTCACTGTAAAATTTTTATTTTTTTTTTATTTTGTACACTCAAAAATTAATTTTTGAAACAATTTAAATTTTTTTTTTTAATTTTCTATTAATTTTTAATGAAATTTTATGGAAATATAAAAGTTCTAAATAAATATGTAATTCTTCAAATATTTTTTGTTAAAATACCAAAAAAAGTAAATATTACAATTTTTTTGTATTAAAAAATTGTAGTTTAAACAATCCATTTTGATCAAATATAAATGTAACCAAAATTTTGTAAATTTAACAGTTTTATTTTTCCTTCTTATCTCACTAGTATTTAGCAGAAAACAACCTGCTAATATCAGCAATTTTTTTTGCATGAAGGAACATTCATGAAAAAATGGCTATTTTTTACGAATGTTGATTTGTGTATGTTTATGTTCGTGTTGACATTCGTGCAATTCGTGTTTACAAAATTTTTTGATAGTTTTTGTTCCCTACTCAATGTTCCTTAATGTATTCGCCGCTTTATATATTTTTGTTAATAAAAAATTAAAGAAATGAAGATAACAATAATTTAATGAATAAGACTGCTAAAAGTCAGCTATCAGTTATAACAAGCGATAGCATAGGCGTCTGCTTAAAATGCCAACGAGTGTGGGTTCAAACCCCACACGATGCATGATGATTTTTTTTTTTATTAAATTAAAATAAAAAGAAGTGAAAAAGAACTTCCTTTTCATTGGTTCAAATATATATAATTTGTTTTACAAAAGAACAACTTCCTTCCTATGACAAGCCAATGTTAAATTCATCGGTGAAAAATCCGAAAAAGAACAACTGCCTATTCAGCAGTTGCAGTGCTTTAACTACTTCTTTTTCCCCACCCTCACTCATTTTCAGTATATTCTACCGACAAATTTTTTGGGTGCATTGCCACAATGATAACCTCATCCCAATAAGCATTTGGAAGACATATCACCCAGAAGATATTGCGACAATATCATTATTTTATCTTTTCGAAGACAATCATAGTATTTTACGTATATCTTCTTTTTATCAGCTGGGAGATATATCGGCTATACTGAAAAAAATGTCAAAAAATATATTTTTATTCTATTTAAAAAATTGAACTTTTTATATGAAAATTTAGTAAAAACCAAAAATAGCAAAATTTTTGAAGAATTTTGCAAATAAAAACGCAAACAAGGTAAGTTAAAATTGTATTTTATTTATTTAATCGTATATTTTAAACAAAAACTTAATTTCTTTGCCTCTTTCAGAAAATGACGAAATGCGTGGCAAAATAAATTCAAATTCGGATAACTGGTAAATGGCACACTTGTAATCAACTAAAATCTAAACGGGGTATATTCCGCAATACGAAGACGATTGTTTCCGCAATAAAATTTTTCTTCCATGCAATACGATTGGGGAATCGTAATCGTATTGCTATGCTTATTCGGATAAGTCAAAATAACCAAAAAATTTATTTAAATTAAAAAAATCAGGAAAAAATTTAGCTTGCAACCGAATTTGAACTGGCAACTCTCAGACCATCCACTTTTTTAACAAAGCGTCATCATTTTTACAAAATCATTGCTTTACCAGTACAATGATTTTTTATCGCTGGCAAATTCTGACTGGATAGCACTAGATAACAATTTTTTGCAAACGGCATAGCACTCTAGCCAATTTTTTGGCAGTAGTTTTTCATATAAATCACTGAAATTTTCATAAACCAAATACTGCCAAAACGCTTTTTGTAAACACTTACAAAGCATCTAAAATTAGTGCTTCTCCAGTCATTTATTTTTAACCCAATGGTACAACAGTGCTTGATTTTTTTACCACTGGCAATTTTTGACTGAGTACTTACAAAAATCCGACTCAATCCGACCCCAATGCTACTGCTTATTATTTTGCAACGATAACCCAATATTGAGATTTTAGTGGGTATATGGTGATATCAAAAAATGTGAAAAAAACCATGTAACCAGCTAATTTCTAATGCATGGATTACATTTGAGTTATATATTTCGATATATATCCGCGCATTGTCACCTGTTTTACAAAATTTATAACAATCTGACCAATTTTTGGCTAGTACATAAAATTTGTGACCCATTTTATAGGCCAAATGTAAACTCCGTAACCAGTAACTCGGTTTTTTAATTTTAATAGCTTATATTTTAATAACCAATGAAGCTAAACACTAGCCGTTTTTTCTAATCACTTGGATTTAATAAATCCAAAAAGTATTTCTAAAAGTGCTCAACAGATGGGGTTAGATTCTTCCTATTTTAAAAAAATTTACTGTCCGACACTTCTTTCACCTTAATTTTTAATACCGAATTCGATGATGAAGGATTCTACTTTAACTTTTAATTTATAATTATATTTTACATAAAACAGCGATAAACAGTCTCTGCCTTTTCAGTTTTATCACTTCAATTTATATTTTTACACAATTGAAAAATTCCATTACAATATTTAATATTCACTAATTGGATTTAATTAAATTACTTACTGTAGAGTGAAAAATTGCCATTTCTATTTGAGCTATTTCTCCATGTCCAAGATGAAAAATATGTATTTGGTGAGGTGTAGTTTTTTTTTCTAAACATCTTCTCTATATATAAAAGAATAACGTGACTGACTGACTGACTGACTGACTCAACATCGCCCAGCCCAAAACGCTGAAGCTAGGAAGTTGAAATTTGGTATGAAGGTTCCTCTTTCGGGGTAGACGTCCAATAAGACGGGATTTTTGGAAATTCTTACCGGAACGGGCAAAAAGGGGGAAAGTGTCCCCCTTGACGGCCTGCCAAAACCCCTTTGGCTAGAAAGCTGAAATTTAAGATATGTGTTCCTTGGAGTAGGGGCTAACTTTTCTGGAAAGTACTTTCTAGAATTTTGGACAGGGAAGTTGTAAACATGGGGGGAAAAAGGCCCCCCTTGACGGCCTGCCCAAACCGCTGGAGGTAGGAAGTTGAAATTTGGTATAAAGGTTCCTCCACTATCGTAGACATCCGCCAAGACGGGAGTTTAGGAAATTTTTACAGGGACGGGCAAAAAGGGGAAAAAGTCTCCCCCTTGAGGGCCTGCTCAAACTGCTGGAGCTATGAAGTTGAAATTTGGTATGTAGATTCCTCGACCGGTGTAGACGTCCGTTGAGACGGCATTTTTGGAAATTCTTATCGGGAGGGGCAAAAAGGGGACAAAAAAAGTACCTTTTTCCAAAAAAGTACCTTTTCCCAAAAAAAGTCAGCTATCAGTTATAACAAGCGATAGCATAGGCGTCTGCTTAAAATGCCAACGAGTGTGGGTTCAAACCCCACACGATGCATGATGATTTTTTTTTTTATTAAATTAAAATAAAAAGAAGTGAAAAAGAACTTCCTTTTCATTGGTTCAAATATATATAATTTGTTTTACAAAAGAACAACTTCCTTCCTATGACAAGCCAATGTTAAATTCATCGGTGAAAAATCCGAAAAAGAACAACTGCCTATTCAGCAGTTGCAGTGCTTTAACTACTTCTTTTTCCCCACCCTCACTCATTTTCAGTATATTCTACCGACAAATTTTTTGGGTGCATTGCCACAATGATAACCTCATCCCAATAAGCATTTGGAAGACATATCACCCAGAAGATATTGCGACAATATCATTATTTTATCTTTTCGAAGACAATCATAGTATTTTACGTATATCTTCTTTTTATCAGCTGGGAGATATATCGGCTATACTGAAAAAAATGTCAAAAAATATATTTTTATTCTATTTAAAAAATTGAACTTTTTATATGAAAATTTAGTAAAAACCAAAAATAGCAAAATTTTTGAAGAATTTTGCAAATAAAAACGCAAACAAGGTAAGTTAAAATTGTATTTTATTTATTTAATCGTATATTTTAAACAAAAACTTAATTTCTTTGCCTCTTTCAGAAAATGACGAAATGCGTGGCAAAATAAATTCAAATTCGGATAACTGGTAAATGGCACACTTGTAATCAACTAAAATCTAAACGGGGTATATTCCGCAATACGAAGACGATTGTTTCCGCAATAAAATTTTTCTTCCATGCAATACGATTGGGGAATCGTAATCGTATTGCTATGCTTATTCGGATAAGTCAAAATAACCAAAAAATTTATTTAAATTAAAAAAATCAGGAAAAAATTTAGCTTGCAACCGAATTTGAACTGGCAACTCTCAGACCATCCACTTTTTTAACAAAGCGTCATCATTTTTACAAAATCATTGCTTTACCAGTACAATGATTTTTTATCGCTGGCAAATTCTGACTGGATAGCACTAGATAACAATTTTTTGCAAACGGCATAGCACTCTAGCCAATTTTTTGGCAGTAGTTTTTCATATAAATCACTGAAATTTTCATAAACCAAATACTGCCAAAACGCTTTTTGTAAACACTTACAAAGCATCTAAAATTAGTGCTTCTCCAGTCATTTATTTTTAACCCAATGGTACAACAGTGCTTGATTTTTTTACCACTGGCAATTTTTGACTGAGTACTTACAAAAATCCGACTCAATCCGACCCCAATGCTACTGCTTATTATTTTGCAACGATAACCCAATATTGAGATTTTAGTGGGTATATGGTGATATCAAAAAATGTGAAAAAAACCATGTAACCAGCTAATTTCTAATGCATGGATTACATTTGAGTTATATATTTCGATATATATCCGCGCATTGTCACCTGTTTTACAAAATTTATAACAATCTGACCAATTTTTGGCTAGTACATAAAATTTGTGACCCATTTTATAGGCCAAATGTAAACTCCGTAACCAGTAACTCGGTTTTTTAATTTTAATAGCTTATATTTTAATAACCAATGAAGCTAAACACTAGCCGTTTTTTCTAATCACTTGGATTTAATAAATCCAAAAAGTATTTCTAAAAGTGCTCAACAGATGGGGTTAGATTCTTCCTATTTTAAAAAAATTTACTGTCCGACACTTCTTTCACCTTAATTTTTAATACCGAATTCGATGATGAAGGATTCTACTTTAACTTTTAATTTATAATTATATTTTACATAAAACAGCGATAAACAGTCTCTGCCTTTTCAGTTTTATCACTTCAATTTATATTTTTACACAATTGAAAAATTCCATTACAATATTTAATATTCACTAATTGGATTTAATTAAATTACTTACTGTAGAGTGAAAAATTGCCATTTCTATTTGAGCTATTTCTCCATGTCCAAGATGAAAAATATGTATTTGGTGAGGTGTAGTTTTTTTTTCTAAACATCTTCTCTATATATAAAAGAATAACGTGACTGACTGACTGACTGACTGACTCAACATCGCCCAGCCCAAAACGCTGAAGCTAGGAAGTTGAAATTTGGTATGAAGGTTCCTCTTTCGGGGTAGACGTCCAATAAGACGGGATTTTTGGAAATTCTTACCGGAACGGGCAAAAAGGGGGAAAGTGTCCCCCTTGACGGCCTGCCAAAACCCCTTTGGCTAGAAAGCTGAAATTTAAGATATGTGTTCCTTGGAGTAGGGGCTAACTTTTCTGGAAAGTACTTTCTAGAATTTTGGACAGGGAAGTTGTAAACATGGGGGGAAAAAGGCCCCCCTTGACGGCCTGCCCAAACCGCTGGAGGTAGGAAGTTGAAATTTGGTATAAAGGTTCCTCCACTATCGTAGACATCCGCCAAGACGGGAGTTTAGGAAATTTTTACAGGGACGGGCAAAAAGGGGAAAAAGTCTCCCCCTTGAGGGCCTGCTCAAACTGCTGGAGCTATGAAGTTGAAATTTGGTATGTAGATTCCTCGACCGGTGTAGACGTCCGTTGAGACGGCATTTTTGGAAATTCTTATCGGGAGGGGCAAAAAGGGGACAAAAAAAGTACCTTTTTCCAAAAAAGTACCTTTTCCCAAAAAAAGTACCTTTTCCCAAAAAAAGTACCTTTTTCCCAAAAAAGTACCTTTTTCCAAAAAAAGTACCTTTTTCAAAAAAAAGTACCTTTTTCCAAAAAAAGTACCTTTTTCCAAAAAAAGTACCTTTTTCCAAAAAAAGTACCTTTTTCCAAAAAAAGTACCTTTTTCCAAAAAAAGTACCTTTTTCCGAAAAAAGTACCTTTTTCCAAAAAAAATTACCTTTTTCCAAAAAAAGTACCTTATACCAAAAAAGTACCTTTTTCCAAAAAAGTACCTTTTTCCAAAAAAAGTACCTTTTTCCAAAAAAAATTCCTTTTTCCAAAAAAAGTACCTTTTTCCAAAAAAAAGTACATTTTTCCAAAAAAAAGTACCTTTTTCCGAAAAAAGTACATTTTTCCAAAAAAAGTACCTTTTTCCAAAAAAAGTACCTTTTTCCGAAAAAAGTACCTTTTTCCAAAAAAAGTACCTTTTTCCAAAAAAAGTACCTTTTTCCAAAAAAAGTACCTTTTTCCAAAAAAAAGTACCCTTTTCCAAAAAAAAAGTACCTTTTTCCAAAAAAAGTAACTTTTTTCAAAAAAAGTACCTTTTTCCAAAAAAAAGTACCTTTTCCCGAAAAAAGTACCTTTT
This sequence comes from Leucophora obtusa, assembly GCA_949987735.1. Lineage (NCBI taxonomy): Eukaryota > Metazoa > Arthropoda > Insecta > Diptera > Anthomyiidae > Leucophora > Leucophora obtusa. The sequence continues at coordinate 202,555,469 of OX465295.1, read as the reverse complement.
TCCAAAAAAAGTACCTTTTTCCAAAAAAAAGTACATTTTTCCAAAAAAAGTACCTTTTTCCAAAAAAAATTCCTTTTTCCAAAAAAAGTACCTTTTTTAAAAAAAGTACCTTTTTCCAAAAAATGTACCTTTTTCTAAAAAAATGTACCTTTTCCAAAAAAAAAGTACCTTTTCCCAAAAAACATACATTTCTCCAAAAAAATAACTTTTTCAAAAAAAGTACCTTTTCCAAAAAAAGTACCTTTTCCAAAAAAAGTACCTTTCCCAAAAAAAGTACCTTTTTCTAAAAAAAATGTTCCTTTTCCCAAAAAACATACATTTTTTCAAAAAAATACCTTTTTCAAAAAAAGTACCTTTTCTAAAAAAAAGTACCTTTTCCCAAAAAAAAGTACCTTTTTCTAAAAAAATTTTCCTTTTCCAAAAGAAGTACCTTTTCCAATAAAAGTACCTTTTTCCAAAAAACATACATTTTTCCAAAAAAAAACACCTTTTTAAAAAAAAATACCTTTTCCAAAAAAAGTACAAATAAAGTACTTTGTAAAAACAAAGTATCTTTTTCCAAAAAATTTCGTTTTTCCAAAAAGTACCATTTAAAATAATATATAATTTCAAAAAAACTACTTTTTTTCCTCCCCCCACGGATATCTCCACTAAAACAAGGTTTCTTGATATTCGGCATAGACGTGCGCTAAGACGGGATTTTTGGAAATTCCTACCGGAACGGGCAAAAAGGGGAAAAGTCTCCCCATAAACAGTCTCACAAATTGGAAAAGTGCCTGCCCAAACCACTGGAGGTAAGAAGTTGAAATTTGGTATATAGGTTCCTCCACTCTAGTAGACATCGACTAAGTTTGTATTTTTGGAATTCCCTACAGGATATCCCAAAAGGAAACTCGGTATGTGAGTTCCTCCTTCTGTGTAGGCATCCGCTTAGACGGAATTTTTGAAATTCCTATCGAGAGAGGAAATAAGGTAAAAGTCTCCTCCTGACGGCTTGCCCAATCCCTTTTGGCCAACCTAAAATTTTAAATATGTATTCCTTGGAGTAGGACTAACTCACCGGCAACGTAATTTTTCTATTTTGGAACAGGAACATAGTAAAAATGGTGGTTGAAAGGGAAAAATGTCCCCACTAACGGCCTGCCCAAACCGCTTAGGCAATGCAGTTGAAATTTTGTATGAATGTTCCTCATCCATCGCAGATAGCCGCGAAAATGGAATTTTTGTAAATTCCTAAAGGGAGGGGCAAAAAGAAGAAAAGCCTCACCTTGGGGGCCGGTAAAAACCCCTTCGGCTAGAAACCTGAAGCTTAAAATGTGGGTCCCTGGAGTGAGGGCTAACTTATTAGAAAGATACTTTTTTGAATTTTTGGACAGGGTCGTTATAAAATGGGGGCTCAAAAAGGGAAAGTTGCCCCTAAACGACCTGTCCAAACTGCTGGAACTAGGAAGCTGAAATTCGGTACTTAGGTTCCTCTTCCAGCCTAATTCCAACCGGGAGGGACAAAAAAAGAAAAAGTGTCCCCCTTGACAGCCTGCTCAAACTGCTGGAACTAGGAAGCTGAAATTCCCTGTCGATGGATTTTCGGAAATTCCTACCGAGAGGGGCACAAATAGTAAAAGTTGGTTAGAAACCTGAAATGTAAAACATATGTTACTTGGAGTATGGGCTCACTTACCGGGAAGGTGCTTTTTGGACAGGGACATTGCAAAAATGGGGATTAATGAAGCGAAAAGTGCCGCTTAAAGGCCTGCCCAAACCGCTGGAGGTAGGAAGTTGAAATTTGGTATTAAAGCTCCTCCTCTATTGTAGACATCCGCTAAGATAAGATATTTGGAAATTTCTATAGGTAGGGTCAAAAACAGGAAAAGTCTCCCCTTAACGGCCTGGCCAAACTGCTGGAACAAGGGAGCTTAAATTCGGTATTTGGGTTCCTTCTCCAACGTTGACGTCCCCTAAGATGGTATTTTTGGAAATTCATACCGGGAGGGGTAAAAAGGGAAAAAACTTCCCCCTTGACGGCCTGGGCAAGCTGCTGGATATAGAGACCTAAAATTATGTATGTAGTAGGTTCCTCCTTCAACGCAGACGTCCTCTAAGACGGAATTTTTGGAAATTCCTACCGGGAGGGGTAAAAACGGAATAATTCTCCCCCTTGATGGCCTAACCGAACCCTTCGGCTAGAAACCTGTAATATATAATATGTTTTCCTTGGAGTATGAGCTAACTTATCGACAAGGCATTTCTAGGACTTTGGACAGGAACGTGGTAAAAATGGTGGTTCAAAAGGGGAAAATTGCTCCCCCCCCTTAACGTCTGCGCCTTTAGCTAGAAACCTAAAACTTAAAGAACAAGTGTATATGAAACACTAAAATTAAGAAACTAAATAGGAAACGAGTGGGATTGAAACACTACACAAGTGGAATGAAATGGATATAAACGTTGAACGAGTGAAATTGAAATTATAGACAATGCAAATGGATTGGAAGAGGGAATTACCTGTTCAAACACTATCAACGGAATATGAAACTTATGTAGCATTGAAACATACTCTCCAAAAAGTTAAACAAATTTTCTGAAAGAGAAAAAACCTTAGAAAAGGAATGGAACTTATATATTCCGATATTTAAACTTCATGTAACGAAGCACCGGTGGAAGAAACCGACGCAGTAAATTTTCCAACTGAATTTGTGAATTTACTTGAATTGCCAGGTCTACCTTTACATAAACTGGAATTAAAAAAAAACTTTAAGACACGCTAACAACGTAGCTTTGCCCGCTATTTTTAATATTATAAAATGCTTTTCAACCCTGCTTTACGTTATTTATTTTCATTCAAAACACAAATGAACAAAACTACTTACGGGTCTATCTACCTAAGTTCGCACTTTACCAAATTATCTTGACACACACACGTATATTGCAATTACTATAATTACTATAATTGCATTACTAACAATCCACTCTCATGAGCAAAAGTGATCAAATATTTATTTATTTTAAACCCATTGTTGTGCAGAATTATTTATTTGTGGTGGCTGGGTGAAGGCTTTAAATAAAAAAACTTTAAATAAAAAAACGAATTTAATAAAAATTGTGGGGGGCGCACAACCTTTAAGGCACGCTAACAACGTAGCGGGCTGCGCCCGCTAGTATTTCATAAAAAAAAATTTATAAAAACCTTTTATTTGTTAGTTTTTCAATTTTTTTGTTTCTCTTTTAATTTTCATTCGCATTTTTTTCTGACATTAAATTAATAGACTGTTTCATATATTTGTGCTTTTATTGTGGATTTATTAAATCCAGCTTTTTTTTGGATTTAATAAATCCATTATTTGTATGAAAAATTCTAAATCCAGGTGATTAAAAAACACGCTAACTAACTGTAAGAATTTTTATGAAGAGTAAAAGTGACGGTTTTATTAAAAATGAATACATTTTACAAACTTTTTCGTATATCTTTGCTAACACGAGTTCAACTCTGTAACGATTTTTCGTCATAATTTTTGATAAAAATTGATTCACCAGAATTTTGGAGTTATCTGTTAATTATATTGTAAAAAGTATAATGGTTTTTATACTCAAATGATCGTTGGACTGTATATAATCATCTAGTATAACAGACTTGAAGTTTTTCTGCAGCATGTAACATTCTCGAGACGAAAAAGGATGTCTTTATTAAGATTTGAAGAAATGTTGTAAACTCCGTTCCTAATTTTTATACCAAATTATTTAACGAGTGAGAAAAACAATGGCATATTTGAATTCACCTTGTAGGCATCATATGATTTTGTTTCGGAAAGAAAATTCTGACAAAGCATTTCTGAAAGAAAACGAAAAAAGTAACCAAATGTAAACTCCGTAACTGTAAACTCCGTAACCAAAATTGTTTGCATCGGATTGCATTCAAATAAATGTAGGTAAATGTTTAAAATATTTTAAAATAACCATGATTCAACTAATATTTGTGCGTCAAAAGACGATTCAACTAATAATTATGCGTCAAATCAAAAAAAGTTATCAGTTTTTTGCCCTGAACTTCTGGATCGAAAAACGTTTGATTTTGCATTCCATTGGTTTGGAATCGATATTTCGAGCCATTATTGATATTAGTTTGACAAATTAAATTTGTTTCACACAATTTAAGAATTTTTGATCGCGAAATGTTATGTTTTTAATATATTATTTTGTAACTTCGCAACCGCTGATTGGATTTTAGAAAATTTCATATTTTTGAAAAGCATTTAATTGGACCAAAAATACAAAATTAAAAAAAAAAATTCGCGGAATGAATTGTATTTTTATTCGCGAAACCGTCAGTTTAATAAACACAAATTGTATATTATTGGAAAGCATGTTGAAAATGCAAATACGAAAAACTAATAAATTGAAGAAAATTCGTACGCAATTTTTTTTTGCTTGTGGAAATGTAAACTCCGTTACCACAGAAAAATTAAAATTGTGCATAAAAAGTTATTGCGACAACTTGTAGAAGAGATTTTTTGTAATTTGGTTTATAATGACTAAACTTACTGATTCCATTAAGAAAAAACCGAAATATTAACACTTTTTGCTTCTCACAAATTTGGCCCAAAAACTTATCACTTTTTTTGATTTCACCCATATACACTCAAAACAAATAATTGATTAAATACCAGGGTTGGCAGGCAATACCGCTAAAATACCGTTATCGATTCAAAACCCTTTCAACTGACTACCGTTACCCCTAAAATACCGTTACCGAAATACCCGGAATACCGTTACCGATATAACTGAAATACCATTATCCTTAAAATACCGATACCGAAATAAATGAAATAACAATACCCTTAAAATACCGTTACCGAAACAAATGAAATATTGTTATCCCTAAAATACCGTTACCGTTATATTTAATTTTCTGCTTTTGGTAATTTCACGTGGTTATTGAGTATTTTTTGTACATTAAAGTTGATAAATTGGTTCTGTTTTTAATCTTGTTTGTTTTTTGTAAAAAAAATCACGGGATGCATCGAAATAACTGACTACCGTTACCCTTAAAATACCGTCACCGATATAACTGAAATACCGTTAACCTTAAAATACCGTTACCGAAATAACCCAAATATCTTTAAAATACCGTTACCGAAATAACTCAAATACCGTTATCCTTAAAATACCGATACCGAAATAAATGAGATAAAAACGATAACCGCATTCGTTTCGGTTACCATCCATGTTAAATACTACAAAATACAAACCCTTTTGAAAACAAATTTTTTTTTATGGTAGCAGTCATTAAATCATTACGTCTTCAAGGTATTCAAGTGTGATTATTACGGTATAAAATCACTACTTGTAAAGCAGCCAAAAAGTATTAAATAGCGTTAATAAATTTAACAACTTAATATGATCAATAATTGTTTAAAAAAAGTGAACAGAGATTTATATACAATAAATAGGGTTTTTCCTTCCCCCTACTTTCCCATTTCCCGGGACAGCAGTATTTCCCGGGATCCTGGGATATCCTGCTCAAAAGAAAATAAACATATTGAATAATTAAGTGTTTTATAATAAAATTTAATTTCACTCACAATATATTTTCCATAACCGATTGAGGTTTATTTAAAAAGTAATAGGTAAAGTTTGTTTTCAATTGAAGAATCAATTAAAATACATTGAAACATATTGTTTAACTTTTTTTGTCAACCAATAAAAAACAAACCGGAAAAAAATATGTATCGTCTGTAGGAGTTGTTATTTTCAGTCAAATATTCTATTTTTAGATTTCTATTTTTAGAAAAAATTATTTAAATAATTTCGTTGTTTTCAAATATTTTCGGTTTTCTTTTTTTGTTAAAATAGTTTGTTTATATACAAAATTATTTCAATTCAAATTACAAGAAATTCTTTACTCATACACACAAACATAGCCAATAAAAATATGAACGTGTCTGTTGTGTATGGTGTAGTGTTTTGAAAATCGAAACAAAAAAAAACTTTCAAATATGAAAAAACAAACCACAAAATCGTTTTTTTACGTTTTGTCAGTTAAAAAATTGATGATTGTTTTAATAGACTTTTCAATTATTTTAATTTCTTTTCTGGATTGTTTAAACAATGTTTGAAAATAAATAGCAAAATGGTTTGAATATAATGAAAAATCAGTAGTCCTTTTTTTAATAGTGTTTTCAATTAATTTAATATGTATTTTAGGTTATTTTTAAGGATAAAATATTGTGAGTGTTATTATAGTATATTTAGACTGGGCAAAACCTAGTAGTTTTTGGCCATTTTCAGGTTTTGAGCCGAAAACTACAAAATTAATTTAGTTTTTCCATACAATTTTCATACAAACTGAAAACCACATTCTACCCGGTTTTTCCCAAAAACCAAGTAAAAATATCTGAAATCTGCATTTTTGATACACCCGGTATCATTTATAATTAATTGTCGATACACCCTGTTACAACGAATATAGAACTAAATCAAATGTCAAAAAAATATTTTTTAATTTTTTAAGAATATTTCTGTTTTAGTTTGAAATTGTGTATTTTTCTTAATTGTTAGATGTATTAATAATTTGTTTACATTAATTCAACAATAAAAAAATAAAGAAAAGTATGTGAGCTGCATTTTCATAAAGTGTCGCGAGTTTTCTATCCTGTGTAGATGTGCCTTAAGAAATATTTAAGACAAAAACTGTTCTTAGTTCATACTATAAACTGGCCCTTATATATTATTCGAAAGTTGAATTTATAGAGACATACACTTGTGCTCACGAAATTAAGTCAATTCAATTTTTTTTTTAATTTTATTGTTGTTGCCTTTATTTTTAAAGATCAAAATAGTGGCTAAATTCGCCACGAAAGGCAAGGAAATGGTTCAGAAAAGTATACAGAATTTTAACGTAATCTTTGTTTTTTCATTTTGTCACTTATTTTAAGTGGGCGTGGCTTTTAACGAAAAATTACCGATATCAACATTTTATCAAATTACATAGTAATATTTAGGCAGTACTGATCGGTTCTGTACAAACTGTATATTTTTGAAATTCCTATAAAATTTCCTTATTTTTATCTACATTATTTTTATCTACAAATAGTCGCTAGACTTAAATTGCACCACTTTAAACATGACCAAATTTTTCCTTGTTTTTAACGATTTTTAATAAAGTTAACAGCACTGAAATTTTAAAGTGAATATTTGTATGCTTTTCTTACCACAATATAACAAATCATTCAAGATTTGTTTTACGTTATAGTAAAAAGCATTTCAAGTTAAAATTTCAGTGTTGTTAACTTTCTTTTAAAATCGCTAAAAACAAAGAAAAATTTGGTCATGTTTAAAGTGATGCAATTTTAAGTCTGGTGACTATTTGTAGATAAAGATAATGCAAGACTTAAGGAAATTTTATAGGAATTTCAAAAATATACAGTATGTACAGAACCGATCAGTACTGCCTAAATTTTACTATGTAATTTGATAAAAGGTTGATGTCGCTAATTTTTCGTTAAAAGCCACGCCCACTTAAAATAAGTGACAAAATAAAAAAACAAACATTACGCTAAAATTCTGCATAATTTTCTGAACTCCTTGCCTTTCGTGGCGAATTTAGCCACTATTTTGATATTTAAAAATAAAGGCAACAACAATAAAATTTAAAAAAAAAATTTAATTGACTTAATTTCGTGAGCACAAGTGTATGTTGTTTGAATAAAGCAAAAATAAGCACTGTAAAAATTTGAATATTGAAAGTTAAACTTACCAGGGATGCCAATCCCGAAATCCCGAGTCCTGAAATCCCGGGATTATTCAATAAAAATGAGTCCCGAATCCAGGGATTTTCGCAATTTCAAAAATATGTGGTAATTTTTCCAAAACTGTAACCCTGCTGATATTTTTAAACCGTTTTTGTTAAATATAATTTTCTACAAATCTATATTGTGCAGTATTTCTTATTATATTTCGGGAATCATCGATTAAAATTCAGAATAAAAAGTTGTATTTCAGAAACTTTCATTTGAACTTCTGCACTACATGTGGAAAACAATTAAAAAATTCTGAAAACTAATTGAAAATTCTAAAATTTATTTGACACTTTTGAATTAAAATGATATAAGAATAGTGAATATAAAATTATTATAAACAAAAATAGCACACAACATATCAACGGAGTTAAATTGTTAATTCTTGAGTTTTTTTTAATATTTTCGTTCTTTAGAAAAAAACAGGAGTATGTAAAAAGCGTATAAATCAGTTATATTTTGCAGTGCTCATGCATAATGATTTGAAAACCTTATAACATCCCGGTGAAAAATGACATATATGAACATATACATTTATTAAATATATGCGAATACATGCGAACGTTACTGTCCTTTATTATAAGGTTGTACGATAGATATAAATTTATGTATGACATTCAAACTAGGCGCTACATATGTTCCTTTTTTTATTCATGGCATTAAATATAATTCCATATTTATCCAAATATGAGTTCCTTTTACATATATGGAAAAATGTATTCTTCGAAATATGTTCATATACAAGTGCCTTTTGCATAAATTGAATAACATATATTTTCATATTTGTCCATATATGAGTGCCATTTCCATATATGAAATAACAGATGCTTTCCATATATGAAATAACAGATGCTTATATGTCTGTATATGAAATTTTTTCCATATATGGAATCACATATACTTCCATATATGTTCATATAAAATCCATATATGTTCATAAAAAATCCATATTTGTTCATATGTGTCCATACATAAACCATATATGAACATGTTTGAGCGTATATGAACATTTTTCACCGGGATGTTTATAAAATGAAATTTGTATGAAAAATTTGTTTTATATCTCTTATAAATTTTAACCCCTAAATTCATAAACGCTTTCTAAAGGTTTACAAAACGTCATTTTCATACAAAATTTGTTCTATAAACCTCCTATAATTTTAAAAAGCGTTTATGAATTTAGGGGTATGTGTTTATGCATATGACCCTATATTTCTTTTACATAAGTTTTCCCGAAAAATCCCGATCCGTCCCGGGATCCCGTTTTTTTTAATTTTGAAATCCCTAAACCCGGGGTTTTAAAAAACCAATCGAGATTGGCATCCCTAAAACCTACTAAATCTTTTAAGAAAAAAACATTATTTTATTTCGACAATATCGCAATATTATTAACAATATTAATTAACGTCCCAGTGTAGAAACGGCAATAACATATCATTATTTTTTGGAGTACCAGTAATGACACACAGTTACCTTCTGCATTATTTTAAAACATATAATCATGAGTTACTGATAATAACTTATTTTTATCATTATTTCAAATAGAAAAAAATTTTTAGATTTTTTTGAAAATTTTTTTAAATCTATTTTAAGACTCAATATTTTTTAAACACTGGTAAGGATATATGCAACCACATATTTTTTGATTTTTTGTATGTTGGCGAGTAAGCTTACTTGTGTGCAGCAGGTCAATTATGTTTTTATATATTAAATATTACATGTCGATATAGCTCAGATGGTAGAGCAGTTGACTGGCAATCTGTAGACCCAGGTTCGATTCCCGCACCAGCAAATTTTATTAAAAAAAAAAAAAAAATACAATAAAAAATATTTTTTTTTATATAATTAATTTTTTTGAAAATCTATTTTTAGACTCATTATTTTTGTCAGTACTGGTAAGTACATAGGTAACGATATATTTTTTGATTTTTCGTATGCTGGTGTGTAACGACAACTCATTATTTTTCGCGACATCGCCATATAAAGGTAATAAGAAATGTAATAACAAAAGTAACTAGTTACCATTACCAAGTATGTAGTTACATAACCACATATCTGGTAATGATTTTCTACACTGGGGTGTTGCTTTCGTTGGAAAAGGGATAAAAGAAGATACAAGAGAGGTGGTGAAAGATGAAATGCTTCAAATATGGCAACAATGTAATTGTAATTGCGCGATATGTTGTATTTTAGAACAGTTGTTGCGCAACAGTTGCCGCGCTATTTATTTCATAGCCCTGTTATATTATTTCACTTCGGTGGGGTTAAAGTACTATGGGAATAGCGAAGGAGGACACTGTATGAGGGATCTTACACATTGGATGCGTTCGGCAGATACAATTTAATAGTCAACAGTTCTACAACAGTTGTACAACTATCTGCTGAACGACCTGATCACTAACCGCTCAGTCTGAGCGCTCAGGTAGTGCTCTCATATTTTAGTAGCGTAAAAAATGTTTTCTACTTTTGATCAATAAGTGATACAATTGCTGTTGTTTATTTACAATAAATATTGTTTTGTAAGAATGACAAATAAAAACATACAAATATAATTCGAAAACAAAAATTTAAAAAAAAATAAAAGGAAACTATGGAAAACGTGTATTAAAAACAAAACAAAGAAAACATCGTTCAGCAGAGTAAGTTAATCACAAAGCGCTACAAGTTCACCGGTGTCAGTTTAAGGTTTCTCTACCGAATGCTACCATTATTTTTCCAAATTGATGTGCGGTCGCTGGAAATCGAACCCGCAAACCTCATGTGTAACAGTCCAATGAAATAACCATTACACCACAGTCCTCACACCGTCATCGTTATTTATTGTTTATTATTAAGTGTGTCTATTTGATTTTATTTTTACTTCTACTAAAGTAGAATTAATAAAAATACATACATATTAATGACAATATTAATTGTATTTGGTCTATACGACGCGTTTGAAAAAACAACACTTTACTAAGAAGAATATTTGTTTTAACCTAAGCTTCCTCTGAATAATAATTTTCGCAATTATTTATTTTTTATATAAGCTCCTAATAAGCATTCGCATTGAAGCGGGCTTGCCCGATATGATAAGATTCATTTTCGGTTTAACTGCCATCCCAAAAATCTAGACTTAAGGCACGCTAAAACACATATTTTTGCAATTACACATATTTTTGCTATCGAAAGAAAAAATAATATTTTTTTATTAAAATATACTTTTTATTAAATACACTTTAAGTGTTAAAAACAGTAGTTCTTAAGCATTTTGTCATTAAATTGTTTTAAAAATTTGTCAGTTAATTTTACGACATTGCTAGTTATTTTTAATGCATTTGTTAGTTATTTTTCAACAGTTAAAAATAACAAAAGTTTTAGTTATTTTAAGGGTAAATACTACTGTTCCCAATTATTCGACATAGGCGGTTAACCGGTTAATGCATTATTTGAAAAATCGCTAAAATTGATTAACCGGTTGTTCGGATCGGTTAATATAGAAAATTGGCGATTAATCGATTAATCGTATAATGCAAAATTAATGTATTTCCTTAATTTTTTATTAATAAAATCACAAAGAGATGCTGGTTTTTGTTAAATATCAACGTAGCATATAAACTCGATGTATTTAAAAAAGATTTCGTATTGGTTGAAAAATTTCGATATCTGAAATTTTTTAAATTGAAATTAAAATTAGAGATCTTGTACTATTTAATAGAAAATATCTCTAAAAATTTTGCTGAAGCTACTAAAAATTTGTTCAAAATTGAGAGGGGGGGGGGGGGATACTTAAACTGAGTAAGTTAAGAACAGCAAATCTAAAACTGTTACATATCGATAACTTAATGTAGATTTTTTATTTCTTTAGAATAAAATTTTAAAAATTTTAGACACAATTTTTTAATGCAATTTTTAATCAATACTGCCAACAATAAAATATAAATGAAGTTAAAATTTTATTAAGATTCTTCCTTCTCCTCTGAAGAATTAAAAAAACGAGCTAGAGCATTTTTCCATTGAGCCATCGAGTCATTAGTCAATTGAAAATACCAATTTACTCTGAAAAAATCAGCAAAAATTTTTGCTGAAGGATATCGTAAAGAATTGTTAAATTCTCAGTCTTTTTCGGTTTTGAAGGGACATTAAAAATAAACAAAATAACTTAAAGTTTGAATTTTATTGGTCGAGGTTTAATGAAAATTGTTACTAAATTAATGAAAAATTTCTTAAATTGTATGAAAAAGCTTTTTAATTTTACTATGAAGCTCTTTCTAATAAAATTTTTTGGATGTATGAAATTTTTAATAAATAAAATAAAAATTTTCTTAAAGTTTTATGTAAAACTGCATCAATATAATGAGAGTTTTCAATGGACGACTTCCAGCGAATCTTCATTGAATCAATGAAAAAAGTCATAAATAGCATGTAGACAATTCTCTCAGAGTACAGCTACAGACGTCAAATTTCATATAAATTTGAATTTTTAACACTCATTTTGTGTTAACTTAAGGTTATTTGTTTATTGTTCATGAAACCAACACGAATGAAAATTTAAATCATGGATGGCAACCGAAATAAGTAATGGACGATTTCTCAGTCTACATTAACTTTTTAGTGGCAAAGTTTATATATATTTAAGAATATTCAGCACTTAAATACTCTTCATCCATTCAAATCGGCTTCATTTTTGATAGTATTAAACTATGAACTATAAAATCGACCCTAATTCGTTTCGGTTGCCAACCTTGATTTAAATTCAGTGAAATGGGTTCGGGCTCCACGGATTGGAATATGTTGTAGAATTTATGGGGTTTTAAACCGACTATACACACTTTCTTGGGAAAATTTAGATTTCCTATGGAAATAACATGTCATTTGAGAATTGTGTGACACAAATTTAAAACAAATGAAACTTTGTCTTGAAGGACATTGAAATATAATTTGCATTAGTTTTAATTATTAAAAGAATTAAAACAGAAATGGAAAACTCTCTATAACATTTCCTAAAGCCTCTATAGCGCTTTGACGCTGTTCTAGCCAGACATGAGAAGTTTAAAAAAATACCTTTATTTTGGCCTTTCGCGATGGTTTTGAAACTTTTTTTATAGAAATTTTTATTTTTTGTTATAATAACTGCAAAAAAATGTATTAAAAATTAATTGCAGAAAGGTAAAACAAAGCTGTAATGTCGACTTGCTTGGAGTTGCTCAAAAAGAAGTATCTAAAGGCTTAAGAACCTCTTTCACTCGAGTTGAAAAGAATCGATTAACCGAATTGGAAACACTAGTAAATACCTTTGTAGCCTTTTTAACCGCATATACCTTTGTTTTAATTGTCATTTCTACCGACAAACTTTTTTGAGTGTATATATGTATTTCTCTCTCTAGACTTTTGTACTTTTGTTTCATATCCGTGTGTAATCTATGGTCGATAGTGAGTTCTCCAGCACTGTCGTATTTTTCCTGTGAAAATAATTCTTTTAAAATTTACAAATTTTCGGTTCAAATTAGTAATTATAAAAATTAAAAAAAAATGTATTATTATAATAAATAATAATACCACTAAAGCCCCGTTCTCATTATCACACAAGTGCTTTTACTTCTCTTCACACAAGTGTGACAAAAAGTATGCTGAAATTGTCTGGTTGTCAGAAAAGTAAAAAAGAAAATGTTTTCAGTGTTCAGACTGTTATCGACACACAAAACAAATAAATTAAAACAGTTTTTTTTTTCTTCTATTATTACTTTTTTCACCATTAGTCGCTTTTAATCTTTGTTTACATTTATTTGTGAATAACACAACACTTGTGTTGAGACAAGTGGTAACTTTATGAAATATTTCAAAAATTAAATCTTGTTAAAAAAGTCTGACTGCTTTTGAAAATATGTGCATCCATTTTGACATGTGTCTAACGAACTGTGTTTACACTATTATACATTTTCTTTATACACTCAGGGAATTATGTAGGTAAAATGAACTGCAAATGACAGTTAAAATAACTACATTTGCAGTTAAAAAGGTGTAGACTACATTTGCATTTAAATCAACTGCAATGTGAAGTTATTTTTAACTGCTAAAAATCAACTGACAAATGTAGTAAAAACAACTACAAATGCAATTAAAACAACGTACATGCAAATTATTGTAAAACTATACAAATAACTGCAAATGTAGTTAAAATATCATAAATAAAAATTATTTTAAAAATTATTAATTTAATATAAACAAATTTATGTAAATACTCTTAACTTAATTTTATTCCATAATAAATTTAAAATTGAAAAATCAAAATTTACATTTAATTTTACTTTTATTGTTCTAGATGTCCGTCTATGAGGGATGAAATATTGTTTGGCTTCGTTTTTCTCTCCAGGTAGAAAGGGATGTAAAAATAAAAAAGAACTGAAAGAAAATAATTAAAATATATTTTAATATTCCTGTAAATAAATTTATATTTTATATTATAAAAGTTACCTTATTATTTTCATAATTCAATAAAATATATAACCTTTTCCGTATTACGCGTCTTCACTCTTTTGCGTTGTTTTATAACTAAGACAAGAGAAAACATGTTCTTCCAATATTCTTTCACTAGAAATTTCTAAACAAATGCTTCGTACACACATTCTTCTTTACTTCGTAACATACACACTTGAAAATTGAAGTATTTGTGCACTCAAAAAAGTGTGAAAGTTACTACATGACGGTTATTTGTGTAGTAATCAGTAGCTGTTGTTTTTAACAGCAATTACAGTTGTTTTTCTATATAAAAAAGCAAATCAACTTTTACGACGGTTATTTAAGAAAACAATTAACGAAAAGTACTGTGATTTCGTAACAGTTGTTTAAATCAATTATTTTTAATATCATAATAAACAACTACCAAAACAGTATTTTTACAGTAAACAGTTGTTTTTGTTAGTTATTTAAAATATAAAAAATTTCGTTGAATTTCTTTGAATTTTAAAAATTCTTGTTTAGTTTATATTTGTTATTATTGATATGTTTCTAGTTTGCAAATAAAAATCAGAAACTTGTATTGTATCTCCAAGTGTATAACACACTTGTGTGATAATCTAAACGGGGCTTAAATGATAAAATTTATAATTTAACAAGAATTTAAAAAAACATTATTTACTATTTTCTCATTGAGACTCATTCATTTTTCATTATGGAGTTAATCGATATGACAATTCATATAGTGGTAAAATCCCAAATGTTTTGTGAAATCCCCAAATCTCCCCCTTCGAAAATCTGTCCCAAACCGAAGCAGATATCCCCAATTTGGGACCAAATCCCCCTGTCTGGCAACACTGCCTATATAAACAAAATTTACTATAAAGCATTTGTGTTTTGATTTTTTTCTTCTTGTGGGGGTAGATTTTATTTTGCAACCCATTTTTATTTTAACAGCGCATGCGTTATTTTGTCAACTGTTATACACTTATATACGACTTTTGTTTCAGTTTTAAGTATGGGGATATAGCTCAGTGGTAGAGCATTCGACTGCAGATCGAGAGGTCCCCGGTTCAAACCCGGGTGTCCCCTGAGTTGTTTTTTTATTTCAAAAGTTTTTAAAAACATTTTTGTATACTATTTTATTAAATTATATTAAAAAAGTATCTTTTATTAAAAAAAAATAATATTCCCCTTAATGACTTTGTCTTTTTTAAATATTTTTTCCTTTTTTTTGGAGTTGGTTTTTACGCAATTAATGTACAAGACGATTATTTTTCTATTGAAAAATGGACATTCTGTATTCCCAAGTAAAAAAGTTTCGATATAGATTTATATGACTTTGTAAAATTGCTTGTGGTAATATATTGCAAAATGTGTATTCATACAAAATTATATTACATTGAATAACATTGAATAACGTTGTATATTAAATATATAAATATATCTTCCTACACTTTATATAGTGCAATATATGGTAATAATATAATATATATATATATCTCTCTATATGTCACTACATATGCCACATATAATTACATATTTTTATATACAAGTGTATCATATCAACTATTATTTGGTACAAATAGCAATCGACATCTCCATATTAAGCATTTTAAAAAATCTTTAAAATTAATTTACAAAAAAAAACACGTTTTTGCATTTTTATCAAATTCGGTTAATGATATCCGATGAAGTCAAAATTTCATATCTGAATCATTTTGACTATACTTAATGAATAAATGAAGTATCCCGAGTAAAAATAGTTATATATGAAATTATATAATTTAATATGAATTAATATGTTTATATATAGTCAAGTGTAACACTATATCTTTGCGGATATAATTATGTATAGCTTTGAGTTTTTCAAAAATTTCTTATATGATGTCATATATAGATCAGTATAAATATACATGTCCCCATATATATTTATATGTGCCATATCTATTTACATATGCTATTACAATTTTAATACATCGTCATATATAATTAAAAATGGCTTTATCGGAAAATATATAAAGTTTTATATAGCTCAATGTTAATTTTTTTCCAAAGTTGTTTTAGATATGTTTAAGTATAGCGCAATGTAAAAAAAATTCTATGTTTTTTTTTAGATATATTTATGTATGATTTCAAAATATAAAAGGCGTACTCATTATAACTCCTAAATTCCTTGTAAACCTTGTAAATATAAATACAAGCCATATTTTTATGGAATTTGACATTAAACTCATAAACATACCAGGTTTACACATTTTACGGGTAGAATACAAGTTTATATGTTGGTTACAATTATGTACAACATCTTCTAAATTTTTATTTAAATTTTTAATTCTTAACTTAAGGGTGTTACTTTTCAGTACTATTTAATAGTTTTTGTTTTGATCTTGAAGTATAAAGCGTTACATAATTATGTCTTTCTACATCAAATTAGATATAATTATATCGGGTCAAAATCCGGATAAGATTCTATATGATTCAATATATTTAGATCTTATCCGATATAATTTTATCCACCATTTTTCGGATCATAGCATATCTCCAATTATATTAAATAAGATATCATTACATATAACATCATATTATTTTTTTTACCCGGGATACTTCATTTATTTTATAAAATGTAATTTTTTTCTAAATTTAGAATTTTGGGAATTTTTAATAATAATACCTACACTTTTTTCCAAAATGCCACATTTTCGTCCAACACGGGTTATCGTATTTCAAAAAAAAAAAAACAAAAATCAATTTCTTTCATTTGGGACCATTTCCAATAAAACTGGGGGGTGTAATGAATGAAAATCGATAAAAAATCGTTATTTTAAGGGACATCCTAATATATATATACCATACATGGGACTAATGAATTAAGTGGACTAATTAATTGACGATTTCATTATCATTGATTGATATAAATGGTAATGAAATTATTTTCGTTACCATTGTTTCAAATTAATGTTAATGATTTTGGAATTTGATTTCATTGAATAACGACAATGGTTTTTAATTTCATTACCATTGATAATGTATCAATTAAAAAAATTAATTACCATTGACAGATAAGCTTTCCGAGGAACGTAAAAATGCAGAAAATTCACTGAAATCAGGGTTGGAAATTGTCAAAGTTTTAAAAAATTTCCAAAATTGAAAAAAGTCACAAAAATTGGAAAATATTGGAAAAAATCGTCAAAAATTCGAAAAAATCCCCTAAATTTAAAAAAATCGTCAAAATTTAAAAAATCGTCAAAAAAATCGTTAAAAATTTTAAAAATCGCCAAAATTGAAAAAATTGTCAAAATTTGAAAAAATTTCCAAAATTGAAAAAAATCATAAAAATTGGAAAAAATCGTCAAAATTTGAAAAATCGTCAAAAATTAGAAAAAATCCCCAAAATTTCGGTTTTACAAAATTGAAAAAATCCCCAAAATTCATTTCTCGCAAAAATTGAAAATCGCTTAAATAAAATTTTAATTTTCCATATCTCGAAAACTATAAGAGCTAGATAAAAAATTACTGCACCAAAGGTCAAATACCCCGATAGCGAAATTAGATTTTGACTTGCATTGCTAGATTTTAAAATCGCGTTTTTCTCGCAACCTAAGCCTCGTAGAGAAAAAAGGGCTTTTATTTGGAATATCCCCCATATCTCGAGAACTAAATGAGTTAAATGAAAACGGACAACGGTTTTGAAACAGGGAAGTCATAGTGAGTCATCTGCGGAAAAATAAATGCAAAAATCGCTTAAATAAAATTTTAATCGTCCATATCTCGAAAACTAGAAGATCTAGAGGAAAAATGACTGCACCAAAGGTCAAAACTCATTACCAATACCCCGATAGCGAAACTAGATTTTGACTTGCATTGCTAGATTTTAAAATCGCGTTTTTCTCGAAAACTAAGCCTCGTAGAGAGAAAAGGGCTTTTATTTGGAATGTTCCCCATATCTCGAAAACCAAATGATTAAAACGGACAACGGTGTTGGAACAAGGAAGTCATAGTGAGTCATCTGCGGAAAAATAAATGCGAAAATCGCTTAAATAAAATTTTAATCGTCCATATCTCGAAAACTGGAAAAGCTAGAGGAAAAATGACTGCACCAAAGGTCAAAACCCACCACCAATACCCCGATACCGAAACTAGATTTTGACTTGCATTGCTAGATTTTAAAATCGCGTTTTTCTCGAAAACTAAGCCTCGTAGAGAGAAAAGGGCTTTTATTTGGAATGTCCCCCATATCTCGAAAACTAAATGAGTTAAATGAAAACGGACAACGGTTTTGGTACAGGGAAGTCATAGTGAGTCATTTGTGAAAAAATAAGTGCGAAAATCGCTTAAATAAAATTTTAATCGTCCATATCTCGAAAACTAGAAGAGCTAGAGGAAAAATGACTGCACGAAAGGTCAAAAGTCACTACCAATACCCCGATAGTGAAACTAGATTTTGACTTGCATTGCTAGATTTTAAAATCTCGTTTTTCTCGAAAACTAAGCCTCGTAGAGAGCAAACGGCTTTTATTTGGAATATTCCCCGTATCTCGAAAACTAAATGAGTTAGATGAAAACGGAACAAGGAAAAATAAATGCGAGAAATAAATTTTGGTAATTTCGTTTTTTAAACCTGGACTATTTTTTAAATTTTTGCGATTTTTTCTAATTTTTGTCGATTTTCACAAATTTTTACAAGTTTCTCAATTCTGGCAATTTTTTCCAATTTTTGACGACTTTTTGAAATTTTGACGATTTTGGTAATTTTTTTCAAATGTTGACAATTTTTTCAAAATTTTTACGATATTTCGCAAGTTTGGCAATTTAGTCTGACTATTTGGACAATTTGTTCAAATATTGACGATTTTTTCAAGTTATGACGATTTTTTTCAAAATTTTTACAAAATTTTTCAATTTTGGCATTTTTCAGATTTTTTCCAATTTTTGACGGCTTTTTGAAATTTTGGTAATTTTTTCAAATACTGAAAATTTTTTCAAGACGAAATTTTCAAAATTTTTACGATATTTTGCAATTTTTGCGATTTTATTTAATTTTTGACGATTTTTTTTTAATTTTGACTATTTGGGCAATTTTTTCAAATATTCACGATTTTTTCAAGTTATGACGATTTTTTCAAAATTTTTACAATATTTTTCAATATTGGCATTTTTTCAAATTTTGCCGATTTTTTCTAATTTTTGCATTTTTTTGCGATTTTTTCTGGTATTTGAAACTTTTTTAATTTCAGCGATTTTTTGCATCCATGTCCGCGCACATGTGCATGTGCGTTCCGCTTTTTAGCTTTTTAGAAAAATGTTTATATTTTTGGCTCGCTTGAGGGCTTTTCCATCCCTGATTGTAGCTTATGTTACATACAGTAGACGCTCGCAAATTAGCACCGCTTTGTTTTTGAGGCAATTCTAATTTCTGAATTATTCTAATTTCTGGACGTTTTTTTTCGTTTCGTTTCCAATGATAAAGTGTTTTTTTACGTTTATTTAACATTTTAAATGATACACTTTCACTATTTAATAGAGACTGCCAAATAATATGTACACGCGTATCAAATTTCACAAATAAACTAGCCAAAAATGTACATAAATGCGACAAAAAAAAAACAAATAGGGAAAAACATATATAATTTGGTGATTCCCCTTTTTAGTTTTACTTTATTCAAACAGAATAAAAATAAATTGGGGATTTCCTGTGTATTCAAATAACCAAAAAAAAAAAAAAAAACGCTCAGAAATTAGAATTTTAAATTCGAATTTCAGAGCGTTTAATGTATTGCAAACATTGATTCTAATTTCTGGACGTTCGAATTACTAAAAGCTCTAATTTGCGAGCGTCTACTGTATTAAGATTTCTGTAAACAAATGGTTTTTTAATCAATTGTAATTAGTTTTTTTTTACATTAGTGTGATTTCATTACCATTAGTAATGATTTTTCTAATGAAAAATATTTCATTACCATTAAATGGAAATGAAATTTTTTTCATTGTCATTAGTATGAACTAATGGTAATGAAATTTCAATGGTAATGAAAAATTCCCATGTATGATATATACCAATAAATATAAGACACTTTTTTAATGAAAGGTGGTTTTTGAGCAACGTTACTTTTTTAATGCAAAGAACTTTTTAAGTAAACTTTCCTTTTATAAAGAGTGTATTATTGACTTGAATTGAACTTTGTGATTGTTTTTGGTGTAAAATTTTTCAAATAAAAACACAAATGTTCATACATTAATTATTTCTTTCCTTCCGATATTTCGGTTAAATTCTTTAACCATATTCTGCGATTACAAAACAGATATGGAGAAATTCGCTCAGATATACAGACGTACGATACACAAACATAAACAACAAGCACAAAATAATAATTACTTGAAAAAAAGCTTTTGTATAGACAGTTAATTACTCAACTAGTTTTAAAGTTTTAAAGTAAATACATACATTTTGTGTACTGATTTTTTTAATTTAAAAATTAATTTTCAAATTTATTATAAAAATTGTTAATCTCTTGCTATATCCCAGAAAATGGTTAAAGAATTTAAATAAAATATCGGAAGGAAATAAATAATTAAAATACGAACATTTGTGTTTTTATTTAAAAAATTTTACCCCAAAGAGACTTTAAAGCCGAACCTAAAACATCACAAACTTTTATAATAAAAGTTACTTTTTCATAAAAGGTACTTTTTTAATGAAAGCTACATTTTTAATAAAAGGTACTTTTTAAATAAAAGGTACTTTTTAAATGAGAGGTCCTTTTTAAATGAAATCTATTTTTTAAATAAAATCAATTTTTTAAATAAAAAGTGCTTTTTAAATAAAATGTGCTTTCAAATAAAAATATTTTTTTTTAATTAGCGTACCACTTAAATCAGTACTTCGGCATAATAACATGTAAAACAACAAAAATTACTTTAAAAAAAATTGTTTTTTTTTAATAAAAGGTACTTTTTTAATATAATTTAATAAAATGGTATACAAAAATGTTTTTAAAAATTTTTGGAATTAAAAAAAAATCAGGGGACACCCGGGTTTGAACCGGGGACCTCTCGATCTGCAGTCGAATGCTCTACCACTGAGCTATATCCCCATATTCGAAACAGTGGCAAATGCCTTATTATAGATACAATAACATTGAAAACTAAAAATAGAACACACTCATACAATATGGTGATGATAAGGCAACTCTTTAAAAGGAAATCAACCACCTACACAACAAAAAATAGTTGATAACGATTTAACAAACAAAAAAATATTTTAAACAAAAAATGCAACTATTCATTCATTAATATTTTGAAAGTGGCAGTTTCAGACAGAAGCTGCATTAACACATTGTTGTTTTTCTCTTCTATTTGTTTTAAAAAAATGTTCATAACAATTTCATATGACTGATAAGAAAAAAGAAAACGTCAAATCAAAAAAAATAATAAATTGCAACTACACGTGATTTAATTTGCAGTCTTATGTTCTTAATAAATATTTAATATTTTTTATTTATTTGTTTGTTTAAATTCTGTTATATTTATGTACATAGAAGGTTTTTGTTTTTTTTATCGATTAAAGTAAACACAAATAAATATCAAAGTCAGATAACATTTATTGTTCATATTTTTATTACTAATTTTTTGCTTAAAATAAATGTGTTAATTGTTGTTTTAGTTCTGTCATATGATAAGCGTCATAGGGAAATTTCTTCAAATTAGTTATATAATATTAATTAATGTTAATTATTTACGGTATAGACGTGTGAAAATGTTAAAAATATCACACAGAAATATTTAAAAAAATAAATAATTATTTGTTTTAAAACATTAATAATGTACTACACGCAGTAGAGTGTTCCAAACCTTTTTTAGTTTATAAAATGGCGCATTAAAAATATTTTGGAATTTTGAATATTAAAAATGTTTGGGAAATTGAATTTTTCGCCTTAAAATAAAGGCATTTTTACTCAAATCATAATTTTATTGAATTATTCCCTACAAAACTCTGTGGTGCAGGGTATATTGAATTTGTAATCCTGTAACTCCCAAAGCTACTACCCTCGCCTTATAGTATACTGATCGACTCCGAAGCACTAGCAAGAGCTTATACCCCATTCATATGAACGAGGTTTCAGTTATCTTAAAGATTATTGCATTATCTCATGTATTATCTCGAGATTCTCCATACAAATTATCTATCAATAATCACTTCAATTTGACAAGATAATTTATAAACCCCGTCAATTAGTTAGGGTTTTGAGAATGGCTTTTTGAGTACTCAATACTTGTTTAGCTGAGTACTCAATACTACTCTATACTCCGTTTTGCATATTTCTTTTCTAAACGAGTTGTATTTACATATACATAGTTGTATTTTCTTGGCAAAATAATGCATTTATTTGGAAAAATACAACTATGAATGTACTGAGGAGTTTCGTTTGGGCATTGAGTATTTGGACAAAAGAACAGGGTACTGAGTACTCAGTACTCAAATACTTAATACTTTTATAACTCTATAACATAAGAAATAAAAACAACACAAATAGAAAAAATAAATTTTAATGTTTAATAAAAATCAACAAAAACAAAACAAATTGTGTTATTAAATGAAATTAATTATATATTTCATTGACAGTTGAGTTAAATGCAGCTGCATTATCCTTCCGGGCAACAAATTGTGTACAAACAGATCTTTAATAGCTGCGGACTTCCTCCCAACAAAAAATCAAAAGTTTCATCTTTAAACTAGTCATCCCTGTTCGAAAAGTTTAATATATAAATATTAAAGTTGTATTTCATCCAAATTTAATAAATATTTTATTCCGGCAGTGGAAAATATATGTTTTTTGAAATATTTTTGAAATTTTTGGTTACGTTGCAAATATTTTTTGTTTACAAAAATAACCAAACAGCTGTTAACGAGATAATGAAAACCCCTTCAACCGTATGTGAACAGTTTTGATTATTTTCCAAATCTAATTGCTAAATCGCCTACAAAACTTGCTTGTGAATGGGGTATTAAAGGGTGAGTTACTCAACCGTAAACGTAACTGTAACGAATCAGCTGTTTCGAAACCACAAGAAGAAGTATATACAAATGGTTATTAATACGTAAATGTAAACTTACCATATGATTATGTTGAAATTTTAACAAAGTTATTGCAAACTGCAATTTAAAATCGATTTGCTGAAATCCGTAAAAATAATAATTTTAGTACAATGAAATTGGCATAAATAATTAGTAGGTTCTACTAAATTTTCGTAAATTATTGTAAACTGCAATTTAAAGTCGACCCAGCAAAAAAAGTGAGGAAAAAGTAGTTAAAGCACTGCAACTGTTGGGTTTTTCACCGAATTTAAAATTGGCTAGTCACAGAAAGGAAGTGTTATTTTTAAAAACAAATGATGCATATTTGAACCAATGATAAGGAAGTTCTTTTTCACTTCTTTTTATTTTAATTTAAATTAAAAAAATCATCATGCAGCATATGGGGTTTGAACCCACACTTGTTGGCATTTCAAGCAGACACTCTACCACCTGTGCAATCGCTTCTTATACATGATAGCTGACTTTTAGCAGTCTTGTTCAGTAAATTGTTGTTATCTTCATGTCTTTCATTTTTTATTAACAAAAATATATAACATATTGGTAAAATATGTAAAGTTATTTTTTTTTAAGTGTTATTTTTTATAAAAAATAATACACTTATAGAAAAAAAAAAGCTGTAAAATATGAGAAAAAGTTACTAAAAATTAATTAAAAATTACCTTACAAAAAAACTGCAGATATTTTTGCTAACTACTAGTAAGATAAGAATAGGAAAAATAAAACTGTTAAATTTACAAAAATTTTATTTCATTTAAGTTAGCTTTTAGTTAATTAAAAATAACAAATTACCTTGAAAAAAATTCGCAATAAATTTTGCAGCATATTAGTATTGTAGCTAAAAAACTGTTTTTTCTACAAGGTAATTTTTAAATTATTTTTAGTAGTTCTAACTAAAATGTTCACAGGATTTTTTTCTGTTAGTGTAATAAGGAGTGTAACTTTTCAAATCTGGAATTTTTGTAAGAAAAAAACAACAATTAAATAAATAGTTATTTTTAATTTTATTATTTTGTCTGATAAATAAGAGTATTAAAAGTTTATAAGAACAAAAAAAATCCATTTCATTTTGTGGTCCACTCCGATCTTAGCTTTTCTCCGAATGCCTTCCATTAAGTTTGTAATTGCTTTGGATACAACTTTCCACTTTTTTTCAAAATCTTTTATAGAATTAGCAAAACAATTAAAGTTTGTGGAGAAATGTAGGTAAAAGATCTAAATTTCAAATTAGATTTTCCAAATTGTATACAGAAATTTTTATTTTATATAAGTTAAAATTTTGGGTGGCAGTATGCTTTGACCTAGTTTATTTTTGGATCATTTTGGTTGGTTAATTTGTTTTAAACCAATCAAAAAGTTTGAAAATATAAAAAAGGGTGGTCCAAAAAAAAGGCACGATGTTAATTGTAAATGAAACAAAAAGTTTTCAGAGAATTATCTTAATATTTTTTATTATGATAGAAGGATCTAAGTTATACACTCAATATTTAAATATGTATATATGTATGTAAATCGGTTTGGGTCGGATTAATCACTCTATTCTTCGATCGGTTCTTTCGGCGATATAACCAAACAATTTTTTAACTGCAACCGATTTTTAAAAATTAGTTACCGAACTAGTTTTAAGAATAAGTATATCTGTCGGCACTGATTGAACAAGGTTAAGAAAAAAATGGGGTTGTGAGTCAATTCTATAAACCATTTCATTTATATTTGAGTATATAATTTCCAGCTTATTGTGCAAACAAAATAGTACAAAAATATGCAATTACCCAAACGAGTTTGCCGTCAGCAAATTTAAAATAAATTATTTACCTTTAATATTTAACTTTATGGAACTCAAAATTATAGAATTTTTGAATACTAATTTTAATTAGTGCAAATACACGAATTCTAAATAAATGAAACCCAACATTTTAAACTGGACTTTAAGATTTTGGTAAATAACGAGTTAGAACACATTAACATTTTAACAATATACTAAGTATTTTAATTTAAACAAATATTTCTGATCTGCATGAAATATAAATTTTAAATAATTTAGAACTCGATTTGATTAAAGAAAAAACAAAGATAATAAAATTTATATATAATTTTATGCAAAATAATTATAAAATATGGGCCACAGTCAAGAGAAACTTGTAGTTTCATATTTCTTAAAATATACATGCATACACTAATAGAAAAGTCTGTAAAAATTTTACTTAAAACTACTAAAAATTTATTATAAACTTGCAGAAAAAACTGCTGAAATTAGCAGATTATATTTGCTAAATATTGGTAAGATAGGAACAGCAAAAATAAAACTGTTAAATCTAAATTTTAGTTACAGTGGTGGAAAATGTAGTACCAAAAAGTATTGTGTGTCGAACTTGGGAAAGCAAATGAAAGCATTTTTTTACATATAAAAAATTTCATTGCAACATGTTTATCAAAATTGTTGCTATCAACACGAACTTTTATTTTGTTTTTATTGTGTTATTTATGTTGTATAGTTGGAAATCTTATAAAATTTCCTAAAATCATGTATTATTTTTATCCACAAATGGTTTACAGACTTGCCTGACAGTGCCTTAGACACATAAGCGTAGCTATACCAACTATATACAGTTTGTATAGATCTGATCAGTACTCGCTAAATTTTACTATGTAATTTGATAAAAGGTCGATATCGCTAATTTTTCATTAAAAGACACGCCTAAACAACCCAGTCAGAAATCGCCAGTGGTACAAAAAATCAAGCACTGGCATACCACTGGGTAACCACGGTATTAAAAATAAATGACTGGCAGAACACTCATTTGGGACGCTTTGCCAGCGTTTGCGAAAAGCGTTTTACCAGTATTTGTTTTACAAAAATTTCGGTGGTTTATAAAAAAAACCACTGGCAAAGAATTGGCTTAGAGTGATATGCCAAGGTTTGCAACCAGTGGTTATCCAGTGATACCTAGCCAATGCTACCAGGCGTACAAAAATCAATTCACTGGAAAACCAATGATTTTATAAAAATGCTGACGCTTCGTTAAAAAATGTTTGTAGTCGGAAGGTTCCGAGTTCAAATCCGGTTGCAAACAAAAATTTTTTTTGGATTTTTTTTAATTTAAAATTTTTTTTGTTTTATAAAATCAATTTTTTTGTTTGTGGGAAAGCTCCTTCAAGACCAACTTTTTTTTGCCCTCGCAACACTGGCATACTAGTTACTAAAAATTGTTTGCCAGTACAGTAGACGCTCGCAAATTAGAGCTTTCAGTAATTCGAACGTCCAGAAATTAGAATCAATGTTTGCAATACATTAAACGCTCTGAAATTCGAATTTAAAATTCTAATTTCTGAGCGTTTTTTTTTTTGGTTATTTGAATACACAGGAAATCCTCAATTTATTTTTATTCTGTTTGAATAAAGTAAAACTAAAAAGGGGAATCACCAAATTATACATATATGTTTTTCCCTATTTGTTTTTTTTTTCGCATTTATGTACATTTTTGGCTAGTTTATTTGTGAAATTTGATACGCGTGTACATATTATTTGGCAGTCTCTTTTAAATAGTGAAAGTGTATCATTTAAAATGTTAAATAAACGTAAAAAAAAAACACTTTATCATTGGAAACGAAACGAAAAAAAACGTACAGAAATTAGAATAATTCAGAAATTAGAATTGCCTCAAAAACAAAGCGGTGCTAATTTGCGAGCGTCTACTGTACTAGCATTTTGGCACAGCCAGTAGTTGTCCAGCTATTATCACTCATTTATGTGTTTAGCCATTAAATATTATATGTCTCGTTAGGTCAGTGGGTAGAGCAATCGTCTGCCAATCTGACGGACTGGGTTCAAATCACGGCAGGACCAAAAAAAATACATATGAACTTTTTTTTAATTTTATTTTGGAAAATATATTTCCAGACCACCTATTTATTGGTTTTGCCAGCGTTTTGCCAACGTTTAAAAATTTTGTTCCTCCAGTGCTTTTCCGGCGCTTTTTGAACAGCCGGTCCTTTTGTCTAATGATGTTATCATTTTGGGAATGGGAAAGCACTTTTTGCCAGTACTTGTACCACCTGTTAAAGTGCTTTGCCATCGCTTTCCCGTTTGTATTTTTCTGACTGGGAAGTGACAAAACAGACAAAAAAACAGACGATACGTAAAAAATTCTGCACAATTTTCTGAACCATCTCCTCGTCTTTCGGTGCGAATTTGGCCACTATTTTGATCTTTAAAACTAAAAGCAACGAGAATAAAATTAGAAAAAACTTTAATCGCTCCTGTTATATATAAGAGAAAGTAACAACTAAACTTGCTAAAATCAGCAAATATGTTTGCTAACTAAATATAAATAAAAAAAAACTAAAAAAACAATTTGTTTTTGCTATTTTTATTCTACTAATATTCAGCAAAATTTTCTGCAGATTTTACGGCTTAATTTGTCATTTTCAAATAAATAAAAGTTTACTCAAATATAGCTTAATTTTTGTAAATTTAACAGTTTTATTTTTGCTATTATTATTGCTATTATTATTATTATTATTATTATTTTACTAGTTTTCAGCAGTTTTTTCTGCGAGGTTATTTTCAACTAATTTTTAGTAGATTTTTATACTATTTTTACAGAAATATAATAGCTAAATTCAGGTTTTTTCTAATTTAATTCTCGTTGCCTTTATTTTTAAAGATCAAAATACTGGATAACATCTGTTTTTTTTTTATTTTGTCACTTGTTTTAAGTAGGCCTTAATGAAAAATAAGCGATATCGACCTTCTATCAAATTACAAAGTAAAATTTAGAGAGCAATGATCGGATCTATAAAAACTGTATATTTTTTGAAAAATTTCCTTAAATTTTGCGTTATTTTTATCCACAAATGTTCTCCAGACTTACCATGACAGTGCCTTAGATATTAACAAATTTTCTTTGTTTTTAGCTATTTTAAAATAAAGTTAACAATTTATTTTTTATTTATTTTTTTTAACTGTTTACAAATTTTTTACTAACTTTTTTATCTGAGTGTACGATGTTCTATCACCTACCTGAAAAATTTAAATGACTAAATGTTTCTTGACTCGTGTGCTTTAAAATAATCTATGTAGCACAATTTCTCTCCTTTTCATTAACACAACTGGAAAATTACAATTTTTAAACAAAATTCCCAACCTTTTTCGTGCCATGTCCCACTTAGAAGTTTCAAAAACTTCCATATCCCAGGCAACTCCATGGTGCTGAGAGAAATAATTTTACATTGCATTATAATATAGTAAGTACACAAAAAACTAAAAAAGAGTTTTAATTACGAAATTCATTATATTAGTTAAAATTTTAATTGATTTCGCACCTATATAACTCAAATGATACTTATCAATTACTAAAAATTGTGTACTAGCAATTGAAACAAAATTCGATTAGGGTAATAATAATATTAAATAAAACATTAATTGATAATAAAAATATGATAAGTATTAAGGTTGTTCACAAGGGGTGTGCTTTTTGTTGTCGTCCTAACAAAAAACAGAGATGTTAAAATTTACATTGAAAAAATACAACATTTGAGAATAGCACTATTCATCATTTTTACGTATGTTTAGTGACCTATATTTAAGTGTGCTAACAAATAGAAAACCGTTTTTAAAGTCAAATAAAAATTTTAACAACTCTGTTTTTTGTTAGGACGATACTACGATACATAGCACACTCCTTGTGAACAATCTTAATATTTTATTTATTTATTATCAATTAATGTTTTAATTAATATTATTACTACTTTTTTTGTACCTTATGTAATGTCTCGATTTGTGTATTAAAACTATCATTTTCTTATTCCGGACAACTGAAGAGTTGGGGTGATGCCCACGAAACAACTGATCATGAAAATGATCAATCGTTTTTGAAACTACAAATGAAATCTAATATGACAATATCGTATTAGAATTTGGACTTGAAGTAGAACACTATTCTAACTAAATATATGAAAATATAGAAAGTCGGAAAAAAAAATTTGTATTTTTTAATGCAAAAATTAAAAATAATTGTTGAATAACTAAAAACCTTAAAAAAATTATGAAAAAGGTATTACAATTTAAAAATTACAAAAGGCTCGATTTTAAAAACAAAATTGCCATACATACAATTTAAATAATATTTTTAAATGAAATATTATACCTGGAGGCAGATTACCGTAGTTGTGATCGTTTTTTTTTTTCGATAGCAAATATTATTAACATACTTAAAGCATTAAAAAATTTAAACTCGTTTGGGAGTGTAGCATTTCGGTCCCATATTGCAAATTTAACCCTTTGACACAGGAATTTTAATGGCTGGGAATTTTCCGACCAAACTTCGTGCCCAAGAAATATGCCCAAGAAATATTGTGTATTACTTTTATGGCTTTGCAGCATCCCCTAGCGGAGATATTTGGAATTAAATTTGAAACAATAACATGCTGCCGACACCTAGCGAGTTAAAATTTTTTAAAAATTTTAATTTTATATTTTTTCTATTAATAATTTCTACATAAAACCTTTCGAATTTTTGAATTTTATTCATCACACAATTTTTGAGACTAAACTTTATCCTTTTTTTAACTTTTAAATTTTAACGCATTCTCAGCAGCATTGATGATCACAAGTCAAAACGCACTCTATTTATCGCATGTTGTTTTGAAATTTTACAGCCTGCATAAAATTTTAATAAGAACAAAATAACGAACCGATAACAGTAAATAAATAGCGCTTTGATTAAAATTCAAATCAGTGACGAGTTGATGGAGGTGACGTACATTATAATGTACGCCACTCGCCAAAGGGTTAAGTAAAATTAATACAATCGTTTGTCGTGATCTTTTATTTTCACTTTAAAAACGTAAATTTTTAACAATTTCGAACGCTCGCGACTGTGGTAATCTGGAATTTTTAAAAAGGTTTTAGAATTTTATAAAACAAATTAATCTGCAGATTATTTCAGTATAACAGAGTTCTGAATTATTTTATACGAGGCCCTAAAATTTGCTTTTATTTTAATATAAAACATAAATTATACATTAAAAAAATTTAAAAAAAAAATTGTCTTTGTACATATTACATTTTTTTATGGAACGTTTTTTCTTTTAAATGTCAATAAATCGATGAATGTTGGTTAAATCATTACATACAATTTTGTTGGTCCGATTAAAACTATTTTTCATACTCGAAATCCATGATATAGTGGAAATTTATTTCCCAAATTTCAATGAAATACACTCAGAAAAGTTCTGCATTTACCACATGACAGTTATTTGTGTAGTAATACGGTTGTATTTATTTTAACTGCAATTTCAACTGTTTTATTTGGGGGGATAATTTTCAATTATTTTTTAAAACAACAAAAAATACAGTTGTTTTGGATTTTTTAACAAACATATTTATTTTTAATTGTATGCGTTCGCCTCTCGTTCAAATATTCCACACATAGAAATTATGTTGCGTCACACACAAAAAATATGGTGTTCAAAACTCATACGTCACGTATAATCCATAGGGTTGCTATATCAGTCGAAATATTTATAATTAACCACCTGATAACCCATTTTTGCCCACTAATTGTTCTACCGAGAATTTTGTGACTACCTTTGTGTGAAAAAAATATATGTTACATTTTTCAAAATTCGAAATTGGGTTTAGACAGAAATTGAGTAATTTTTCGGAAGTAACGAATACCTTTTGTAATTGTTTTAGAACAAATTATTATGGGCGAAAACTAAGAATTAATTTTTTTATAAAATTTGACTTAAGTAATAAAATTTTAAACAAAATTTCTTTAATAGGTAAGTTGCATTTAAGACAAAAATCGTTTTTAGTTCTGATTATCAAAATATTCCTTTTACTGAATGGGGTAAAAAAAGTATGGTTTTATTTTTAAATAAGTCTTAATATTACTAATGGAAGCTTTTCATCTCTCACCACCTTTTATTTGTCCTCTATCTTAATATATAAATTAAAAAAAAAATTTCATTTACTTTGTGAATAAAACTTCATTGGCTTACTGCAAAATTTCAAAAAACTCGTCCAGTAAAATTCTCTCTGTGTATTTTTCTTAGTATATATATTGGGAGAGTATTTGCCGAATAGTATCTTATAACGTGTGTAATTTTAAGATTATAGGGATTTACTTTTATGAAAATTATTTCGGATTCTGAGGACTGTTTCATAATGAAATCTCTTACAATTTCTTTAAAAAATTGTAAGATTCTAACAGCAATTTATTACGATAACTTCAAGATTTTGAGAAATTCATCCCTAACATTTAAAAGACTCTTTTATGGAAATATTACTCGAATAGTGAGGACTCTTCCGTAGAAAACCACTTAGATTTCCAGGATATTTATTTTACAGAACTCGTTTAATTCTGGAAACTTTGCCGTATAGGAAATCCTCCTGATTCTTAAAATAGATATTCCTATATAGAAATCCTCTATGAATTTCTACATTTAAAAAAAATTTCAATATTTCCGAGGGTCCAAGGCCCCGCCAAGGTCCATTTTGGGATAGAGATAACCCCTTTCGCTGAGGTATTGCACTGTTAGGGGTAGTCGAAATTTTCATCAATATTACTCTATCTCTCTTAGTTTAAAAAATCGTGAGGGAAAGAAATGCCGCCATCTACCGGGTAATAACAGAAACATGAAAATATTATATTTTAACAATAAATTTTTGTAAAATTTACGAATGGTGTCTTAAAAATTTGTTATAAATAGTTTTGAAAATTAACATTCAAAACTAGTTAAAGTACTGAGGATTTTTAGTATAGTGTTAAATGAAGATAACCAAAATCTTTGACAGATTTTTCTACTGACGTATTATTTTAAATGTACAAATACATTATTATACTCAAATGAAAACTTAATCTCCGTAGATTTCAAAACCATAAATAATTTTTAATATTTTATATTTAAATTTTACTTCATTGCGTTTTTAGCGAAAATATAGTTAAAATGTTGGTTTTCAATTTTTGTTTAAAAATAAAAATTGGTTTTTCGAGCTTTTTAATTGATAAATTAGAAATTTATTAATTCTAGTTCGAGGCCAATATCCTTTTTTTAAGCAGAAACTCTGTGAAGTATTTGTCAGGAGAATATCCTGATGAAGACAGATAGCAGCTTTTGGAAAAAGTGATTATTAGTTATATTAATTCATAATAAGGAAATTGGCCTCGAACTATAATTAATAAATTTCCAATTTGAAAATATAGTTTATTTAAATTTCTTGTGCGAAGAAAATCTTCAGATATCAATCAAATTCTCATTTAAAAAATTTATTATCATATTTTGAGGTTTTAATATACACTCGACAGTTTTAAAAGAGAAACAATTGTAGAGTCTGCGAAGTAAGAAAAAAATTGATTTTCAAAAACGTTTCCTCAATAAATTTTAAAAAATTTGTTATTTTAAGCTCAGTAAGTTGTTTCGATTTTTCATATAAGCAAAATGTTTTTCACGATAAGTGTTATGTGTGAAAATTCTTTATCATTTATTTTTCAGCAAATTTAGTATTATTTATATGGTGAAAAATTAACGTTTTGTGTTTATTGTAACAACATCTTTTCTATAAAATACATAATGTTTTTATTCACAATTTAAATAACCATTTGAGGCCTTTAGAGTTCAAGTTCGGGTGAATTTTTTTCAAGGGAAAAGGGGAAAAAATTCCTAAGGTTAAGCACCGTAAGTTGTTTGAGTTTCACGTGAAAAAACTGTTATACTCCATATAAAAAACTAATTTTTCACGACAATGAGTTTCACGTGAAAATCGTGTAGACTTTGTTTTCACGCAAATTTAGTATACAAGACTATTATTTTCTTGTGAAAAAGTGATATTTTTTGTATATTGTGATTGTGTCTTTCTAATAAAATAAATAAAATTGCACATTTTCAGAACCCAAGTAAAAAAAATTGATATGGAGCCATATGAAGTTATATTTAATTATATATAATCTTTTATGTAATTAGATATAATTATATCCGAAAAATGAGAACGTCTTATTGTATCATATTGTATCGAATTGTATACAATTGTATACAATTTGGTACAATTTGATACAATTTTATGCAATTCGATACAATTGTATCCGAATTTTGTCCTCATCCAATTACATCAAATTATATCTTTTTGTATAAAGTTATATAAAATGTTATAAAAGTGGACATAGTTTGATACAATTATATCTAAATATTAACCTTATACTTTTTATCATATTATATAGGACCATATCTAACAATATACAAAAATTATTTTTTTAAATAAAAAAAAAAGTTCAATTACTTGTAATTGTAATTGTTCTTTTCTGAATTGCAATTACAATTAATTGTAGTTGAGTTTTTTTCCAATTACAATTACATGTAATTGAGTAATTGCATGTGTAATTAATTACAAAATGTAATAGCAAATTGAAAGAAAATAACTCAATTAGGCTAACATCAACGAAATTCTAACAATGCTATTTTTATCTTCTGTTATTACTGTTTTTGCTGTTATTTTGTTTTAGTTTTTGCTGCTTCCTATGGAATTCAACTCTGATCGACAACTTATAAAGCACAGAGAACGACAACGAAAATATTTCCTAGATAGTAGATCGCGATTTAAGCTGTTAAACGAACTGTTCTAGAAAAAGTGGAAGTCATGGATGTTTTATATTTAGCCCTTCTTTCAGAATATATTAAGTAGATTTTGTCATTTGTACAACCAAAGATGAACTTTGTCGGACGGTGTTTTAATAGAAATCGAGTTTTTCAAGTACAACATATGTCGGATTTATTTATTTTCTATTGAGCGGGAATTCCCGGGATCCCGGGAAATTCAGAAAAAAATCCCGCTGTCCCGGGAAAAGAAAAACCCTATATACAACCACGATATAATATAAAAAATCAGTCAAGTGTAAGTTATAGAATAGAGAATTTCGTATTAGAGCTTCAGTGTTGTTAATGTTATGGGGTGCGTAAGCCATTTTTGACTCATGCTCCTAAACAAAACAAATTACATGAATGTTATTTTAGTTTGACTCAAGATCATAAATTAATATCACTTTCTGTTTAAATTATTTTCAAATCAAAGAAAGATGATACAATTTTTACAAGTAAATTACAAAGAATAAAATTTATTGAAAAAATTCGATAAGACCAGCAAGGCAGAATGCGCATTTTCGGCTTTGGCTACAAAGCCATCATCAGTGCCTTTCGCCTTTGAGTGGGTTAATATTTTGATATTCTTCTACTTATATGACTGTTGAAAGCAAATCGAGTTTGTTATCAACAACTCAACTTAGACTAACATCAACGAAATTTAACAATGCTATTTTTATCCTTTTGTTATTATTACTCTTTTTTGCTTTGAACCTTAATTCTTAAGATATCTCAGCTGATTCTATTCAACTCTGTGTATGATAAACACAGATGTTTGAATTACAACGAACAGTTAAATTTAAATTTAAATGTATGTTATTAAATTATATTTTTGCACCGTGTCAATGTGTTTAAGATGAATGGGGGAAATGTTTTTAGTTGATCTGTTATTTTAAGTAAATGAATGTTATTTTAGTTTGACTCAAGATCATAAATTAATATCACTTTCTGTTTAAATTATTTTCAAATCAAAGAAAGATGATACAATTTTTACAAGTAAATTACAAAGAATAAAAATTATTGAAAAAATTCGATAAGACCAGCAAGGCAGAATGCGCATTTTCGTTGATGTTAGTCTAAGTTGAGTTGTTGATAACAAACTCGATTTGCTTTCAACAGTCATATAAGTAGACGAATATCAAAATATTAACCCACTCAAAGGCGAAAGGCACTGATGATGGCTTTGTAGCGAAAGCCGAAAATGCGCATTCTGCCTTGCTGGTCTTATCGAATTTTTTCAATAATTTTTATTCTTTGTAATTTACTTGTAAAAATTGTATCATCTTTCTTTGATTTGAAAATAATTTAAACAGAAAGTGATATTAATTTATGATCTTGAGTCAAACTAAAATAACATTCATTTACTTAAAATAACAGATCAACTAAAAACATTTCCCCCATTCATCTTAAAAACAAATTACTCACGCACGAGCATTTCGTTTCTTACTCAGCACACATGAGTATATTAAAAACTTACAATCAGAAAATTCTCACGCAAAACAGTAAAAATTACTAAAAACATATGATGCAAAAAATAAACTCACACACGAATCATGCACGGATTATTCTTACTCACGCTCACGCACGAATCACTTAAGTATAGTAATTATTTCTCACGATCACGTGTGAATAACGTGACTCACGAACATTTCGTGTCACTCGCCAATCCCTAGTAATTACTAAATCTCAAACTAGTTCAAAATCATTGATAACATGGAACCAAATATAATATAATACGGTTTTATATGGACCTTATATATTTTTATATAAAATCACTTTGAAAAAATTGCCTATGTGGGATGATATATAATTATAGATGATTTTATAAAGAACGTTATAAGTTATATATGGGTTCATATTCGTCAATATATAATCATAACTAACACAAATTATAAAATATTTTTTATATGGATCCACATAGTTTTATATTATTATGTATAGTATCATACTAAATTATATATAAACGTATATGTAATTATATCTTTTATATGTAACTTTATGTACTTACATATAGCACATACATATATATGTAGGCCAGTATGTAATAATATAAAATCACATATGTCTCCATATTAAAACCTTTGAGGAAAAAATATCTAAAATATGACTATATAAAAGTATAAATGCTTGAATTTAAAAGCATATGTGGCCATATGTAACTATAAGTTACTATATGCAATTAGATAAAATAATATGTGATTATATCAAAACTTTTTTACTCGGGAATTTAAATTACGATTTGAGGTCTTTAAAGTTTGAGTGTAATTTTTCCACGTGAAAAACAACTTACGGTGCTTTACTGTAAAAATGTTGTTTTTAAAGCCTTTGACCTAAATATAGATTCTTTGATTTTTACTAATATATATTTTTATATAAAAAAATTTTTCTTACGAAAAACAGTATCACAATTGATTTTTAATTAAATATAATACTTAAAAAAATATTTTTATAGTTTGACAAACTTTTAATAAAAAGAGTTCTCAAACGAAAAATATCCCAAATGTTCTTTAGGAAAATTTACATAAACGTATTCATTTGTAGTTTTTTTTTCTAAATGAAAGATTGCCAGAAATAAAAATTTACTTAAGTATTTGGTAATTTGTGTATTTTTTTTATCGTAATTGATTAAATATTTTGTGATTTTTTCAGAATCTAAAACGTTTGAGTATAGGGGTGAGTTTTTGTTAAATTGCTTTAGCACAGTTTTTCACTTTGGAAAAACTTTTGTTTCTATATTGCTTTCTGTTTTAATTTTTTTCTTTCTCTCTTTTCTTTTCCCTTTTTTCTTTCCCCTTTTTTTCCTTTCCCTTTTTTCCTTCCCTTTTTTCTTTTCTTTTCCTTTTTCTCTTTTCTTTCCCTTTTTTTTCGTTTTCGATTTCGGTTTGGGTGGGGGGGATTTCCCATTCCCCCCCCCCCCCCCCCTTGTAACCGCGCATGTACAGAAGGGGCCCCAATGCCCAAAAATGCAGTTTTGCGCATCAAGTAGGTTTATTTTCTTAAAAACTGGTATGTTGCCATATGGCTACACCATGCATTTAATATTTTATATTCCACCTACAGAAAAAAGAAGAGAAACAAATATTTTATCCCCCACAAGCAGATCTCTACAACAATTTATGTATTAAAAGTGAAAAAATTAAAAAAAAATTGTTT
Organism: Leucophora obtusa; assembly: GCA_949987735.1. NCBI lineage: Eukaryota > Metazoa > Arthropoda > Insecta > Diptera > Anthomyiidae > Leucophora > Leucophora obtusa. The sequence continues at coordinate 202,518,362 of OX465295.1, read as the reverse complement.
CTCAATTGTAAAATTTATTTTATACTGAATTTAGACCAAGCAAAAACCAGCTGGTTTTTGTACAAAACTAAATTACGAAAGCCAAGTCATTTACACTGATTATTTTGTTTTTCTTTGTCACAACACTTTTTTACAACACAATTTTCTTTCTTTTTTTATTGTTAAATTAATGTAAAAAAATTTTTAATACATTTAAAAAAGAACAACAACACACAATTTCAAACTAAACTAGAAATATTTTTAAAAAATTAAAAAATATTTTTTTGACACTTGCTTCACTCCTATATTCGTCGTAACATGGTGTATCGAAAATTAATTATAAATGATACCGGGTGTATCAAAAATGCATATTTCAGATATTTTTACTTGGTTTTTGGCAAAAACCAGGTGGAATCTGGTTTTCTGTTTGTATGAAAATTGTATGGAAAAACTATATTAATTTTGTAGTTTTCGGCTCGAAAACTAAAAATCGCCAAAAACTACTAGTTTTTGGCCAGTCTAAATACACTATTAGAATAAAATGTAGTGGAGAGTATTTACAATATTTTTATTAAATTAATAATCGGCATTATTAATTTTAGCAGCAAGTTTTACTAACAAAAGCAGTAGTTTTTACGGTTTTACAATAATTTTTCTTTAAACTACATATTGTTTGTACAGTTTAAAAATAATTTTCATATTGTTGTTTTAACTACATTTGTAGTTATTTTTAGTATATTTTTCAGTTGACTTTTAACAATTAAAAATAACCTCACGTTAAAGTTGATTTAAATCCAAATGTACACCTTTTTAATTGCAAATGCAGTTATTTTAACTGTAATTTACAGTTGATTTTACCCACATAATTCCCTGAGTGTATATTTTTATTTTCGACCATTGTGATAGTGTCTTCAAATGCAACAAAAACGCCATAAAATTTACGAATTACTCACATATCACAAAGCAACAACAAAATTATTTTCGTTGTTGTAGCTTTGTATGTTATTTTCAAATTTCAGTGCATTTGTAGACACTAGGTTAGTATTTATTTTTATAATTTGTTTACCAATGTTTGCTATCTACTTATCAATTACTAGGGCAAGGAATTTCATGCACTTAAAAATGGAAAATATGCGCCTAAAATATGCGGCTGAAAAATAAAAATATGCATTAAAAATATAAGAAATATGCACTAAAAACTATTATTTTTGCAAAAATAATGCACTTTAAAATTTAAAAATATATTTAAGTTAGTTATTTTGCAAACAGACACAGAACTCGAAGATTTTCCATAGGTCAATAAGGTTTTTAAAAATGTTTATTTTGATTGAATCAAAATATGAAAACGTATAAAGTTTTTATATTTTTTTACAATATAAAAAATGCTCCTAAAAATGAAAAATATGCACAAATATGCATTAAAAAGGCACCAAATATGCATTTAAAGTCAAAATATGCAAAAACATGCATTTTCGACAAAATATTTCGGATAAATATTTATTGATTCGGATAAATATTTAGTCCATATTAGTTTTGGACTATCGAGAAAAAACATGCATTTGCATGAAATTAATTGCCCTATCAATTACATATTATTTCCAACAGAAGCGTTTATTTTACACCTATGCATAATTTCGTCTAGAGAAAACATTTTTGGCTTGGTAAATCAATTATGTCTACAACAACTATTTTAATAATATATTCCCAGCAAAAACATGGTAATGACATGGCCGTATAGATCACGAAAGTAATGATCGGTCGTTAGTCAATGCAAATAAATATAAATAAAAAATGGCTTACTTAAGCTAAGTTATACAAGTACTTATTTATTATATTAAAATAATTACATACTGGTTATTAACTCAATAACTACACGCTGAAAAAAATCGCCCTGCAGGAAACATATTTGCTGGTGATATATATATGTTTGGAAGAACTGTCAAAATATATTTGCCGTGTTTTTAACATAATATGTTTGCCAGCAAATTAAATATTTTTGCCTGTAAACATATGTATGTTTGAATCATATGAAATATGTTTATCATTATTATATTTGCACTCCACAAACATAATAATGATAAAATAAAAATGCAAATATATTTTTGTTTAAGTAAGAAAATATGACTAACATTATTGGAAACACACCTCAAACATAAGTATAGTAGTTAATAAAAATATATATAATTGCCTGTAATTATATCCAACAATCTCTTTTTTCTGCGTGTACTGATTTAATATTTTTTCTATTTAAATACATTTATTAATTGGTTTAAAAAAATTGTACAACTAAATTGAAAGTTTTTACAACTAAATTGAATTTTCCAAGCACAAAAATTGTTTTGCAAAAATCTAGATTTTAAAGAGTTCCTAAAAATATATATATTTTTTTTAATATTCTTATTTATTTTTTAGATATTTTTATTTATTTTTAGATTTATTTAGTTTAAGCATATTTCTCCACGAAGTTGTTGTAGGTAAAAATTAATGTTTGATAAAATTTTGTGTTTTTCGAAGAAATATCTATCTCTACCACTGCAATTGATATCATTTTGACGTTTCTCTACGATGGTTTTGACATTTCATATCATATAATTTATTGCAGTTGAAGACACCGGGTTAGCGAGTAACAGGCTATTTAGTTTACTAGTGAAAACCTTTGTGTGCTACTTACTCGCTTAATTACTTGGTAATGTCTGTTTTTGCTGGGTTGTTTATATAATTCAATATTTGACACCTTCGTTAAACCCATTATGTCATGTTCAGTTAAATTGAATTTATTAATTTAACTATTAAAATAAACAAAGCAATAAATAAAAAAACAAGTTGTCACAATATAATCCATTAAGTAGCTAATATAAACAAATTAGAAAATAAAAAATGTTGCAAACAATTGCGAATAAGAGAATATCACATGACAAACATAAGTTCATTTATATTTCATTATTTTATACACACGGAATTTTAAGTGAAAAAAAAACTTGTAATTTGAATTATAAATTAGAACATTTTTAGTATTTTTCGCTGAAAGAAGAGGATGAACTTAAATTAGGTTCTTACCGAATTAAAATTATGTTTGTTATCAGCTTTCTTGGGTTTAGTTCAATTGTTTTGATACCAATAAAAATATATTTGATTTAAGTTTATCTAAACTGTGCATAATTAAGTACATTTAAGTACATTTTAAATTGTATGAAAGTAAAAGAAAAAACAAGTAAGGGCCTACTTTAACTTATTTCAAACAATTTTATTTATTTAAACAAAATATATAAACTTCTCAAATTGAATTAAATATGTACTTTAATATTTCTGAAGAGTTTTAAAACATTCTCTTCTGTTGCCATTTTTTTAGAATAAAAAATTTATTTAAGGTTGGTTACCATTATCAATACCGATAAAGTTATTTTTATTGGCAGTTACCGGTGTCTTATCGGTATTTATTATATATATAGATTCCATTTACTCCTACAAGGAGCATAGGGCTGTAACAAGATTATTTCAATCAGCTCGATCTGATGCACGATATTTTACTTCACTCCAACGTAGATGTAGTTTAGAAATTTCTATTTGAATTTGACTTTTCCAAGTATGTGCTGGCCTTCCTGGCCGCCGACTTTCTTGCGGGTTTAATTCTATAGTTTAGCATGCAATGAAATCTGTTGGCTTACGCAGATGTGTCCGATCCAGTTCCATTTGCGTTTAAGGATTTGACTCTCGATTAGTATCTACACTGATAATAATCCATGCATAAAATTACGAAAAAATGTCAAAATAACAAAAAATTTCGTAAAATATACGAAAAATGGTTTATCTTACGAAAGTGTTTGTTTGTGTTTCGTATTTCTATGCATGGATTATTATGTGTGTAGTCCGTTTAAGACCACAAACGATTGTTTAATATTGTTGTGGGCCAATAAATGTGTAGGATTTTGCGCAAACCCTTATTCACAAAGACTTGTAGAGCTTATATGTCGCGTGGAGCAGCATTGCAAGTTTCGCACCGGTACAGCAGGGTAGATTTTACTTTTTTTTTTTTTTTTCAATTTTAATTAAATTTTATTAAGCAATAAAAATTTTTAACATATCTTACGACTAGACTACGAAGCAATTTGGCTTGTCTGCAGAAAAAATAGTTTTTCTTATAGTTCATTTCGTTATATAATTTTTTTTTTTCATTGCGAATCTAAAAAGTGTTTTTAATCAGTTAATTTTAATCAGTTGTTTTCTTTTGCGTTTATTGTTAGTGTTCATTATAGGAATTGACACTTTATTTAAAATTGTTGGTGCAGAAATGGTTAAGGTGTTTTTTCCGTAATTGTTTTTGAAGTGTTCAGTCTTAAATTATCCTGCTGCTCGACGTCTTGTGTTGTGCTCATGGTCAATGACATGAAGGAATCGTGTGTCGTGTGATACTGTTATATAATAAATGCTCTTTACGTTGAGCACGTTGTGACTTTTAGCCAGGTTTGAAGGGATTTGTATACGCCGGATTATGTTGTTGACGTTGGTGTTGTTGTTGTTTACGTGGTTGTAGTTGACAATATTGTTGCTGGGTTGATTGCAGTTCGTGTTTATCTGGTTGCTGTTGGTATTGTTGTTGGTGTTGTTGATGTTTTGATTTGGTATTGTTGCTGTTGAGACACTTGTGTTGAGAAAAGTGGTAACTTTATGAAATATTTCAAAAAATAAATCTTGTCAAAAAAGTGTGACCGCTTTTTAAAATGTGCACCCATTTTGACATGTGTGTAACGAACTGTGTTCACACTATTATACATTTCTTTATATAACACATTTCTGACATGTATAAAACACTTGTGTGATAATCTAAACGGGGCTTAAGTAGCAAAACGATTCTACATCTTCAAGCGGATAATTTTGCAAATAAAGCCTTTCTGAACTTTCAACGTCTATGCGCTTAACTTTAGTTTTGTTGAGGTGTATCTTCAAGCCAGTGGTTAGTGCAGATTCCTGGAACAGTGATAGCTTAATTTGCATATCTGAAAGATGTGTGAGTAAACAGATATCATCAGCGTAATCTAGGTCTTCCAGTCTACCTTCTAATCCCCATGTGATTCCTATTTTCTGATTTGTTGCCCTTATCATTACCATATTCAGAACACATTTAAACATTTAAATTTTTTAGTAGAAGTTTGTAACTGATTATGGCATTTATGGTAGGTTATTGTTATAAATAAAGAAATTAAATTAAACAGCAATGGTGATAACACGCAACCCTGACATACCCCAGTATTGGTGCTGATTCTGTTGCTGAGTTGATTCTCGTGTAGAATGCGGCATGGAGCATTTGCATACAGTCCTTTGATAAGGGATATTAATTTGTTAGGGACTACTTTTATGTAAAATATTATATACAAATTTTTTGTATTTTTAATAATTTTATTAAAAAAAGGAATAAAAATAATTTCAGTAACTTTTCTAGAATTCATAAATATAAAAAATGTCCCCTCGTGTCACATATTAAAATTTTATCCAAATCGGAGAGAACCACATCGCAGACTTTTTCGAGAATAGAAAAGCTCGTACATTAATCTGTCTCCCTTTCGTACACAGAGGGAAATTTGCTGGACGAGTTTTAATGAAAATTTTCAGTAAAATAATGAAGTTTTCTTCACAAAGTAAATCAAAAATTTCTTAAATTTCATGAAAAAACTTCATATTTATATTTTAAAAGTATAGTTTTAATTAGAGTGTTTAAAAAACCGGCCATTTGAGAAAACCGGTTTTCGGTTGGTTCGAAAATTACTATTTTTTAAAAACCGGTTTCGGTTATGGATTTCTTTAAAAAAGCGGTTAAAACCGGTTTCGGTTTTTTTTTGTGAAAATAAATCTGTAAATAGCAGAAAAAGTTAATAAAAATTAGTTAAAAGGAGCCTGCAGAAACAACTACTGAAATCAGCTGAATCTGCTACCGCGGGATTTCCATTATCTGACTATGTTATTGTCAAAAAATCTTTTCGCAAATCTAATTGCGTTTACATCAGCAGATGGAGTGATGGTGCCAAGTTTTTAAGAGCAAAACTCGCCAGCAGTCCCCAAAAAAGCCCTAATTTATAAATGTGATCAAAATAGGTACTTTTTAACTAATTCAAATTAATAACAAAACACTAAAATTAGATAAAATTGTATTAAAATAAAGGTTTTACCATAAAGGCGCTAAAAGCGTTAAATAAAAATAGGAAAGCGTCAAACCAGCGCCTTTTTATAAAAAGCGCTAACCTCGAATATTGCGAGTTTTGGATGATACAAAAGCGCTGAAGATAACACGATCAAATGCAATTATAGGAAAATGTTTAGTTAATTACAAAGGACATTTTATGCTGAAATAGCGCAAAACATTGCTGAATATTAGTAAGTTAATAACATAACAGAAAAACAATTACATTTTCAAAATTTAAATAACGTATTATTTAATGGCAATCAATCTACTATTCTCAAAACAGCAGAAATACTTACTATTTATTTTCACTATTTTAAGTCTATTAATATTCAGCAAAACCGTCTATTGATTTTAGAAGGATACAATGTTATTTGCATTCAACTAAAATTTATTTAAATATAACTAAGATTTTTTTAGATTTAACAGTTATTGTTTCATCATCCCAATTGTACATTTTTCTTAAATGAAACCGATTAATTACACAGAAAAAAAGTTACGTTTTTTGTAGCAACATTCATCACTCATCCTGTATTTAAAAAATATTTCAAAGGAATTTCGTATCTTATTTGTTTGAATGCCTTTGAAAAGATATTACTTTTTATATAAAGGAGAACAAAACTGCAGTTGCGTTTATTAAAATAATATTTTAAAAATAAAATGCAGTCGGAATACAGAATTTTAGAAAGACTAGCTTAAAAATAGTTTTGATAAAAACATGTTTTTTGGACGGTTACGGTTTTGGACACTCAAGTTTTAATGAAATTTTTTCATTGAGTGTATAAAGTTTTTAATAAATAAAATGAAATTTTTCACAACATTTTATGAAAAATTCCATTAATTCAATGAAAAGTTTCAATGGACGAGTTCCAGTGGAACTTTATTGGTGTTATGCAAAAATTCATTAATACCATGCCGATAATTCTCTTGGTGTACGCATTAAACACATAAATTTATCACTTTGTTCTATTTGCTAAATGATATTAAGAATGCAGAGTGAAAAATAGGTAAAAATTTGGTTATACGTAAATAGATACCCCTACATTGCCAAATCTGTCAAAACAAGAGAGTAGTATTTTGGAAGATGACAAGCAAACTGTAATAATTTTTTTTGTGATATTTAAGATGTTTATTAACGCCCCTAGACGAAAATAAAAAACTCATTGTGTTTAAGCTAACAAACATTTCTAGAAATTCTAAAAAGTCGTCCCCTGGTAATTTCCTTAGGCCAGAATGAAATACCGATAGGTATTAGTCCACAGAAATTATTTTTAACAATTTGATAAGTTTTGGAATTTTAGCATATTTACTTTAACAAAAATATATATTTTTTAAGAATTTTTGTAATTTTTTACCCATTTCGATTAATCGTGTTAAGTTATTCGAATTATTTTTCATTCGAAATATGTACATTTTAAATTATTCGAACAATTTTTGCCTTAATGACGATTTTAGTAAATGAGGTCGTAAATCATTAAAGCATATGTCTTAAAACTTAAAAGGATAACAGTTATTTCTCTCTCCTGCAAACCTGTTAAAAAACACATAGCACTACTTGCAAGCAATTCGACGATCCGATTTTCCCAAAAACCCTACATATATTACCAGCAAGGCGTTTTTTCAGCGTGTATATATGTAAAAAATTTAGTTAATTAGAGTAAATTATTGTTACTTGTTTTAAAGAAAAATATATAATTGATTTAATCTACAATTTCTCCGGAGTCAAATATTTTCCAAAGCTCTTAAAATTTAGTAAAATTACTTAAAATTTTGTTAAATTTTTTTAGTGATCGGATTTTATTTTTGTACTTTTATTTACGATAATTTTTATGTTGTAATGTTTCATAGTCGAAAATATCCTTTGTATTGTAAGAAGTTTTTATTTGAACAATCGCCCTCTAACCAAATATGGGTTATCTACCGAACTAACATAATATTTAGGGTGTATGCGAAGATATCAGTTATCAAAAACTAGTTAAATAATTTGTTACACTTATTTTAAATATGTATGTACATTAGGGATGCCAATCGGGATTGATATTTGAAAATCCCGGGATTCGGGATTTTGATTGAAATCCCGGGATCCCGATCTCGGGATTCCGGGAATTTCGGGACTACGGGATTTTTCGGGATCCCGGGATTTTACGGGATTTTTCGGGATTTCGGGATATAAATTTTCCTTTATTTGTAAAAATTTTTATGTTATGTAACTAATTTTTTTTATAGAATAAAGCGTTTTATAATTATTTAATAGTTGTTAATTAATAATGTGGTCCATTTTATGAATATTGAAACATCTCAGTCAGAAATTGAAAGTGGTACAAAAAATCAAGTATTTGCATACCACTGGGTAACCGCGATGTTAAAAATAAATGACTGGCAGAACAGTCATTTGGGACGCTTTGCCAGCGTTTGCAAAAATCGTTTTGCCAGTATTTGTTTTACAAAACATCACGGCAGGGCAAAAAAAGATACATATGAACTTTTTTTAAATTTTATTTTGGAAAATATAATTCCAAACCACCTATTTATTGGTTTTGGCAGCGTTTTGCAAAAGTTAAAAATTTTCTTTCTCCAGTACTTTTCCGGCGCTTTTTGAACTGCCGGTCCTTTTGTCTATTGACGTTCTCATATTGGAAATGGGAAAGCAATTTTTGTCAGTACTTGTACCACCTGTTAAAATACCTTGCCATCGCTTTCCCGTTTGTATTTTTCTGGCTGGGATAACATATGAAGGCCTGTCATTAAGTACACTTGCGCCCAGTATTTTGTAAGCAGATTTTAAAGCAGATTCGTTGCGATAACCTTGCCCACTAAATCGTGTAATTACAGCAACAAAGTTATTTGGTTATCGTTATCAAATGTTTTCATGGAAGAATTCAAACTTAAAGTCCCAACCAAAACTTACAGTCTCTGTTTCAGAAATCCAATTTCGCTTGGAAGAATAAATCGATAAAATAACAAACAAACTTGATTTTTCGCATGTTTTACACAAAAACTTAATATTGTTTACCAAAATTTCAAATTTTTCTGCAAAGTCTTTGCATAGTTTAATCGAATCAATGGCATCAATTTCTTGTCAATATGAGAAAATTCAAGAAAAAACGTAGGTAATCTAAAATTGCTCACTTTGTTTATTTGCGTTTATATTAATATTAAAAAATAAGAAAATCCCGGGATTTTTGAGAAATAATCCCGGGATTCGGGATTTTGCCAATCCCGAAAATCCCGGGATTTCGGGATTCGGGATTTCCCGTTTGGCATCCCTAATGTACATATATTTAAAGCAATTTAATAAAAATTACCTTGACCAATTATTAAAACTACAGCAGAAATCCAACAAATCTTTGGTAACATTGTTGAAAGATGTTTTAATCTAAATTGTTAATGACTAGAGATCACTTTAAGAACGAACTCCTTTTCCTTAAAATGGATTCGGGTTTTATATTTTTTTTTTTGTAAATTTCTATAATAATGAGATATTTTTGCACTAACACTTCGCGTATCAATCAATAGGCCACCGTTTTAATATTACCACCTCACGTTAGGGTGTTAAACACACTAAACTATAATGATCGTGAATAGGTAAAAGGAAAACACAACCAACTCTTCTTATTAACGTCGCCTAATCGATAAAAAAAAACTATATCGAGGGGGAATTTTAAATTCTCCGAAATGTCTCCGTTTTTTTTTTTGTTTGTTTAACTTTGACTTTGTTATATTCGTTCTTCTTTATAACGAATGAATAAAAACTACTAAGTTGAGAATACAATAAAATAGAAAATCGTTTAAATTGTTAAGTCGTTTATATTGACCATCCCTTTCACTATCCAAACGTTTATTTCAACAAAAAGTCTAGAAAACTACAAATCACCTTAAAGTTAAATCTAACGTGCAAAAAAGCACCAATATCAAAATAAACTTTAACAAATTTCGTTTAAAATTTAACCTGTTAATGCACATGACATTGATTTATATTATTATACATTGTTTTTTTTTTGTAAATCATTTAAGCTAATAACTTGCAAAGAAAGAAGGATTCGGGTTTTATGTAAAAATATTATAAAATACACTAAAATAAGTTAATGAAATTTTAAGTAATTTACCTAAATTAAGGGCCAGCTTTATAGTGAACCCTTAAGTGAACATTAAAAAAAAATTTATCTGAATAGTTTAAGGAGTAAATTTTTCTTAAATTTAAATATTCTTGAACTAATTTTAAAGCATAGTACACCATTTATAAGAATATACGAGTATTTTTATTTAAAAAACCTAACCTTTTAATGCACCTTAAGGTAGACTTTTTAAAAATTTTCTTAAAATGAAGTAAAGTTATACTTATATTTAGCAATCTTTTGCTTAAGTTTTTGAATACTAACAAAAATTTAGTATCTTTTTTACATGAATTTAAGAAAACTAGCTTAAAAGCAAGAACTATTGTTAAACATTATAAACGCAGTTTTAGTTTGTAAATTATGGTCCTAAAAGTTTTTGTTTATTTTGGGGTTAAGAGGGCCGGACCCCTGGAGTACCCCAGACCCTAAAACCGATGTACTTACATACAGAGCTTCGAAGAATGAATTCTATTTGGACAGAATTCCCTAAAAATACCATTCGACTTCCTTTGAAATCGAATGCATTCTATTAATTTCTGTAAAAAATGATCAATAACAAACTTTTTTCACAATTTTTACTTCGAAAACAATATTTTTATACCCTACAGTTTACGTACACCAAAAACTAATTTTTTCCATTAAAAAATACAACATAAAGTCTATCATGCACTAAAAAATAGATCTGAAATTGGACACGAGGGAGCTACAGTTGCCGGATTTTGAAATAAATTACATTTTTAAAATCCTGAGAAATTGCTTTCATTTAAGTACCCACACTTATATAAGTGAATTTCCACTTTTTGGGGCCTGTGGGTCTCCAGGGCCCCGGCCACTTAACCTCAAAAAGAAAAAAATCTTTTTTAATTCTCCAGATGGGGATATTTTTTATTTTTTTTTGTTTGATGTGTGCCCGATAAAGTGCAGTTTTGTCCTCATATTAAGTATGCACTTTTTCAATTTTGGTCCAAAATAAATTAAACTCAAAAAACATCTTGATCCCAACAACCTTTTATTATATTAGTCCCGTTCCTTTAATTTACCACGGGAACTCGGGGTATCCTAATCTTACCAAAAACGTTCCCGTACTCGAAAATTGTTTAAATGACAACGCTCAAGAGATTGTATTTGTGTTTGTTTTTCACCGAAAGTTATCCAGACTTTTTCTTCGGGCAGCTTTGATAAATTGCACGAACAGCTGTTTCAATGAGAAACAAAAAACAATTGTATAAATAAATTGAAATTTTGATTTAAACAAAGAACTACTTAAAAGAAATATCTTATTTTTGATAATTAATAACACAAAATCAATAGTGGTTTTCATATAATCTCGTATTCTATTCGTAAATGGTGTAAACCTGGATGTTTATGAGTTTAATGTCAAACTCCATACATAAAAAATATGGTTTGTATTTGTATAAGGTTTACAAGGAATTTACGAATTTATATGAAAACCTCTAATAAGAACAGGCTAAGTTGTGAAATAGCATGATTTTTCAAATCTAACCGATAGAAAATTGTCAAATATATGATAAATGCTAATTAACTACATCTACGAACTGTGAATTCCATCAATATATTTTAAATTTCAAAGATTTTTTTTAATTAACCGATTTGTTTTTTTTTTTTTTAAACTTAATTTTAGTATTTCATTACCAGGGCAAGGACTTTTATGCACTAAAAAATCGAAAATATGGGCTTAAAATATGCACTATTACATTTATTACATTTATAACAAAATATGCACTAAAAACCAAAAAAATATGCAATTAAAAATAAATGCTTTTTTAATTATATTTATTAAAAACTAATATAAACGTAAAAATTCAGGTATCGGTTACAATAAGCTAGTTCGTGTACTTGCTACAAGTTACTATATTTACTACAGCTGGAAAAATTCAATACAAAAAGTAAACAAAACTTTGCAATTGTAGTAAAAGTAGTAAGAAATTCGAGTAAACGAACACACTGAATATGTTTTCAAATACACATAGTATATATATTAGGCAGGGTCGATTTGTGGGGAGGCAAAAAACCCATGGCTCAGGGAAAATCGTATTCTAGGGATCAAAATAAGAAACTTTGCCGAAGGAACCATACCTCTAAAATTATCTGTAATGACTTTATTGACAATTTTGCGTAAACGAGGTTCTAGAAATCTTGACCAACTAATGAATTTGAAAAATAATCTACTACCGTACACGACAGAGCTGTAATACTTGATATTGAAGTACATTGGCACATAACATGTAATTATAAATTCAACCAGTATTCTTAAATTTGCATCTGGATTTTCCGTTGTCACATATAATCGTAATAGTCTAGCGGCCTTGGTGAGCCACCGAGAATGTAGAATTTTCCCTGGTTTGATGTTTGCCAGATCCACTGAAACCACGCCGCTAGAAATTGCATGGGCCATGTCGTATAAGTACTTGGAATCGGTGGAAAATTCAATTTTTTCTGGAGCAGGGGACATATTTTTCAACTCAATTTTCTGAAAGCCGTCCACCACCTGAAAATATATAAAAATAAAACAATTAAAAACGGTTGATAATTATAATAAATGAGTGATAGCAATAACTTACCGGAAGAGTTTCACAAGTTTCGATTTGACGGCTCAATTTTCCGGTTGCCGATCTTGGTCCAGTGCTGGTTGATTTATCCAAAGCTTCAAACAAATGCCGAAACGGAAGTTCGTTGAAGTGTAGAAGGCAAACGAACCAATGCAATGGTCTTTTTAACAGCAATTCGAATCGTCGTATAATTCCACCGTTTGGGCCAGTGTTTGTTGGCTCACCGTCAGTGCATATGCCAATTAATGCATCCAGTGATATATTTTTATCGTTGAAAAAATCATTTAATTTGGTTGTTTTGTATTCAGCGGTTTCATGTTCCAGTCTTACGTAACCAATCAATTCAGAATTCGGTTCTCTCAAAATAACAAGATGAGGTTCTTTTACCATTCTAGTATGATACTTCTCATCAATTGTATCTCTCGTTAAAGTATAATCTTTTCTGCCATCAAATGAAAATGCTAACAAATTGGTATCATCTAACCGTTTGCGAAGCACTTCTTGTCTGCATTTCTCTTTTTCTCGGCGAACTTTCGATTTATCCATAATGAGAGGTTTGCCATGGATATCTTTCATTTTAAAATCTTGGAAAAGAGCTGTTCCCATTGCTGATGCTACTCTATCAGGCACGCCAAATCTGTCACATACCAAGGCAAAGTTAAAACAATCGTATCTCTGTGTGTATTGTGAACTTGTGCTTATATCCAAATCTTCTTGAACCGGTGGCGGTGCGTATTTTGAATCATCGGGATCTTGGTATATTGGCATTGATGACATAGACGTTGCTCCTTGCTCTTCAATTTCCATCGCAAATCCATCCATTGTTAGACTTCTCTGATTATGTTGATCGTGCATAAACTCTTTGAGGCGTTCGGGAACCAAACCGCATGCACATGGAGCTGCCTTCAAATCGCATTTACATGTTCCAATGAAAAAAATTGTTTCCAGAGATTTTACATACTCTGTAAATTGTTGGGGTTTGTTTCTTCTCTTGATTTGCTCTTGATACTTGTCAAGCAATCTATTCAATTTATTACATACACTTTTTTTCAGCATTATTTCCATACCAAGTTTTTCCCAAATTCCAATCAACTTATCTTGTACTTGAATAGTGAATGCTTTATAGGACAACTTTTTTTGTTCGCTCAAGTAAAAATAATATCTCAAGATATCCAGATGGGTTGGTAAATTAAGATCAGTCAAATCAGTAGACACACCAAAAACAGTAACATCATGCCTGGGTATATGACTCATTGGGTTTTCGATAGTTGTTGATGTTGTTATTGCTTCATCTTGCGGTGTAGAGGATGGTGGATTCATTGTAAACTTCTTGATTTGGAATGATTTTTTTTTAAATATTTTTTTTATCTCAAATTAGCACTTCACACTTCGAGTTCTTCACAACGACTTAATGCATTCACAAAAACTGTTGCGTTATATATGGTCTAGGAGACGAGGTAATAAGAATGAAATGGTAATTTCAATTCTACCTGTAACCGATTTTGTTGTCAAAACTGCCCATAAAGTACTTACATGTAAATTAAACGTTAATCTGACTACAAATTCTGTTAAGCAAGTGCGCCTTTTATTACTTCTGGAAAATCCTTTATGATAATTTTATGCTCAATTCTACCTGTAACCGATTTTGTTGTCAAAACTGCCCATAAAGTACTTACATGTAAATTAAACGTTAATCTGACCACAAATTCTGTTAAGCAATTGCGCCTTTTATTACTTCTGGAAAATCCTTTATAATAATTTTATGCTCAATTCTACCTGTAACCGATTTAGCTTAAGTAAGTTTACGACATGCAGCTGTGTCTTGTGGTGGCTTAAAAAACCCACACAACCTATTTTAGGACCTGCAACAGAACGACACGTTCAATTGCTAGCTAGCGTTTCCAAACGAGTTATACCGGAAAATGTAGAGGCTGTTATGGTGACGACATTAGAGAGCCGTGCGAAATTGCCCAGACTTGAAAGCAAAAAAGACTTCAAACAGTAATTTTTTTTATTTTCTTTTCTATTACTAAGTTAAATTAATTTTTTCATTTACATATGTTCTGACTAAATAAATTTCTAAAGAGAAAAAATAAATAAAATAATAAAAATAAATAAAATAAATAAAAAATAATAAAATAAAGTGCCAAAAATGGTGATTTTTTAAAATGTTTGTATGGGGAACCCCCCAGGGGAGTTCCAGGGGGTGTGCCACTGGCATGGGTGGATCGGCCCTCCAAAGTTAGTGGGGGTCGGTCATACATTTGGACTCGATTGGGGCACTCTAAATGGGTCAAAGTGGGATTTTTCAAAACTTGACCCTACGGGACAAAAGTCAACAGTTTGGGGGTAGTAGAATTCGTTTTAGAGGTATGGTTCCTTCGGCAAAGTTTCTTATTTTGATCCCTAGAATTAGAATTTTCACTGAGCCATGGGCGATTATTAAATCGACCCGCCCTAATATATATATATATTTTTGTGTGTGGCATTTTACATGAAAAAAAAACTTTATTATAAAATAGAACTTAAATATGTGTACTATAAAATCGTACTCACTTTCGTAACTTAGAAAAAAAGTGGCAGAAAATAATGCTCGGGGACAATTTTCCTTAAAATAATTTTTATAAAATTTTTAACTTTCTGTTTGTGAGCAATATCACCCGAAAACGTTACTTTAAAATTACATCTGTAAAAAATGTGTTAGTGGATGCAACATATTGTATCTATGTGTTTCTCTTTCTAGTACGGTGTTATATAACCAACAGAGCTTCCAAATAATTAATTCTTTAGATTTTTTTTAGTTTTAAAGTATGAATTCTTAAATCGAATTTCAAAAAATATGCAATAATGTGCAAAATATGCAATAAAAATCATAAAATATGTAATAAAATATGCACTTAAAAGCAAAATATGCAACAACAAATCGATGCCATTTTTGCAAATTCTTTGATTCGGAAAAGTATTTGGTCAAAATCATTTTTGGGCCACTGACTACAAACATGCATTTGCTCTGTTCATTACATATGGTTTTGAGTTTTGAAATAATCAAAGTGAATCGCGTTTATATTACAGGAAATGCGCAAAACAAATCAACAATATAACATAAAATACAATTTGGAGGGCTCCATTTAACTTGCAATAATCACACTAGAACGCTACGTTAATTTTGGATTTTTCAACATCTTAATTTGTACGTCCGACTGATTTAGGAAGTTTTCATACAAAATATACATTTAGTAAAAATATATGTCAAAGGGATTTTAAATCTATTTGACCAATTTGAAATAAAAAATTTCTTTAACTTTCTACGTTTTACTACTTTTACTATAACAGTAATTTTTCAATTCCAATCGTAGTACAAATAGCAAGAATTTTAAGTAACCGAACAAACTGAGTAATATCAAAAATCTTATTAAACGATTTATTAAAAATTTAATAGGAATGTAAAATTAAATTAAATATACAGTTAAGAAGTTTTCATACTTGGTTTAAACCACAATTTAAATTAGAGGCACGTGAACAGAATTTTGCGTGATTCACGTAAATCAGACATGATCACGAGTGAGTGTTTGTGAAACCTCAATTTACGCACGTGAACGCGAGTGGGAGTAGAAAAAACTTGTCTGTGAGTGTGCGTGAGACAAATTTTTACGTGAAATAAGTGCCAAAATTACTCATTCATAGCAATTTTTAGTTTAAAATTCACAATTTTCCTTAATTTTTGCATTTTACTTTTAACGGTAAGATTTTATTTCTTGCATTTGCGCGATTCACGTGAATCACGCGTGATCACGTGATTGAACTGTAAGGTGAAAAAAATTGAACGTGAGTGATTGTGCGTGAATGGAATTTTTCTTTCGTAAGCGTGAGTGAATGCGAGTCAAATTCACTTACGTGCCCATTTCTAGTTTAAATAAGTAGAAAAGTTGGAACTAAATTAAAGTTTAAAATTTATTACTTTTTAGTTAACAAATTTCTGAATTAAAAAAGCTTCTACTATTGTAAGATAATTAAGCAATTTATTTTGTAAAAGCCATTTTATTTTTTAATAATAATTTATCTAAAGTAAAGAAAAACTTATAACATTCGGCCGGTGTTATAGCCAGATCTAACATAAGTAGGAATTTTTACTTAAATTTTACTTTAATAAGAAACTTTCAAACTAAATTGTCCACTTACGTTAAATTTTAGTAAAAATTCTTATTAAGTGCTGACTATTATACTATTTAGTCCTCAATTTTAGTTTTATATGAACTCAATTTTAGTTCATACTTCTTTGAGTATGAACCAACTACCAACTCATCAGAAGTATTTATATTTAAGTACTTATCCGATAATTTTTTGCAAAAACAAAAGGAAACTGTGCTTTTTGTTAGGGCTGTGCATTAAAAGGTTAATATATTGTACGTAAGAAGAGTAAATTATGTTACTACAGGTACTGGAGTTATTAGCACTGTTGGTGATGATGATTTGTTTTCGCTAATGAAAATTAAGCCATATAAATGAAATTCATATCACCGACTTTGACTTTAGTTCAATTTTCGTCTAAAAATAAGTAATTCTTTAAATAAATAAACATTTTTATTTATTTGTCACGTTGTTAATCATTTTAGCATGTTTGTTATATATAGACACTTACGTTCATATGTAGAGCAGTTCTAAACGAAATTTAAAGTTAATAATAAAGCAAATATAACAACAAACTCTTTTTGGTGTTTTAATCAAATATGAAGATGTTTTTGAATGGAAACATTGTAAATTTTCAATGTTTCTTCTAACATAATAATGACTATTTGTAAATATTTAATGTAAATATTTAACAAATCAAATAATACTAAAGAAGTTAATGAAATTATTAGTTGTAGACAGAGTTGGCAGGCGAAACAGTTAAAATACCCTTTCAACTGTATGTCGTTATCATTAAAAAAAAAACCGTTGCCGAAATAATTAAAATACCGTTATCATTAAATAATTTCTAGTCGAAATAATTGGAATATTCTTAAGGTCTCGTTACTAGAATGTAAATGTAATGAGAACGAGCCGTACGTGGTATTACTCAAAATATGTAACATGCTATTAAGGAATGATAAATTTGATTTTCAGAATAGTACCAACCAGGTTAAAAATAGTACATTTTTGACCCCTATAGTACCAAAACTTACATATTTTTTTTTTATAAAATAACGAGCAAGAACTTTCATAAAAATTCATTGAGGATTATATTTTATTCCTGAAAATCGGATTCAATTTCATTTTAAATCGACAATAATTTGTAGTCAATTTAGCTCATTCATTCAATCATTAAATTCGTTTATGCCAAATTTAATTTATTTGTGAATTCAATCGATTTTTATTTACTTTTTTTTAAATGTTTTAAACACAAGTTTTTGTATGAAAATTTTTATTGTTTTTGCCAACAAATTTCTTTTTTAAATAAAACGGATTTCTATAGAATTTTTGGAAATAACCAAAATGTCCCAGTGTACCAATCAAACTTTGATTGTGCCAAACATGGTACAATCGTACCACAAATCCCATCACTGATATGCAACTAAAAACAGCTCTTTGCCACTCTCATGTAAAAACGAAGAAAAAATTCTGTTTTCAACAGAAATGTCCGGCACGTTGCAACTCGTTTACGTCTAGTACTCAGCTCTATGTGTTTCTCATTAAGCAGGTTGAATCAGCTGATTCTTCACGTTACATTTACGTTCAAGTAATTTGGGCTTTAAGGCTTTATTAGTCTAGTAGTATCGTAAAGTATCGTGTCAGCTATTTACTTTTAGATAATGACAGTATACACAACTATTTAGTTTGGAAGTTCATTTGACGTAAGAAAATCTATTGAAAATAGATTTCTACCTCACGATGCCACACTTTACTTCCAAACTAATTTGAGCTTTACCCCAAAAATACCGCTACCAAAATAACAGATATCATTTTACCCTTATTTTTTAGTTTTAATTGCAAATAACATATAAAATTATCGGTATGCGCCAAAAAAGTTAAATTACAAAACAACTGAAATAGCGGTACCGTTACCTATAGCCATATCGTTTCGCTTCTCCGCTGTGGTTTTACGTTAGCAAAAATTAATTCATAATAAATCCCCAGCAAAAAAAATGCAAGTAATGCTTTACAAACTACTTCTTTCAATGCTTTACAAGTATCCGTTTGTGTATTTTTACTGCTTTTTTAGAAGTTATTCTGAACAACTTCAAAAAATTACTTGTTTCATTGCTTCCAAAGTATCCGTTATTACATTTTTACAGCTTTTTTAGAATTACTGCTGAACCACATCCAAAAAATCTCTTAAGTATTGTTTCTAAAGACCAATTGCTCTAAAAGTGATCGTAAAAGGTGATTTTTGTATCATTTGGCATTTCCCGGGTTCAATTCCCGGCGGGACCAATTTTTTTTAATTTTTTAAATTTTTTTTTTATTCTATTAATTTTTTTTTTAATACATATTTATAATTAATTTGTTTAAATTCAATATTTTTTTAATTTTAAAATTTTTAAAAATATGTGTATATAAAAAAATGGCGAGAAATTACTTTTTATGCACGTGTAAAAATAGTACTGAAAACAATATTGAATTGAAGTGCACCTTTTACACTTGTTTAATAAGTACTTTTATTGAAGAGAATAAGGAACAATATCTCGCATTAACAAAGTGGTGTTTTTATGCCAGTCAACTTTCATATCAAAGAATAGCTCAGCGGTAGAGCGCTAGACTAGCAATCGTACACTAATAGAAAAAAGTCCGTAAAAAATTTAGTAAAAACTACTAAAAATTAGTTAAAAATGATGCTGCAGAAAAAAACTGCTAAATTAGCAGATTATTTTTGCTATATATTAGTAATATAGGAACAGCAAAACTAAAACTGTTAAATATACAGAATTTTAGTTATATATGAGCTAAATTTTTGTAAATGGAGATTAGCAAATTAACCTGCTAAAATCAGCAAAAAATTTTGCTAAATAATTAGTAGCCTAAAAAATCACCAAAAAATTTAAAATTTTCGAAGTTTTTTTTTCGATTTTTTTTTTAAATGCAAATAAAAATCGAGCCTTTTGAAAACAGCAGTTTACAATTTTTTAGCAAATATTTCTGCTGATTTTAGCAGAATAGACTGCTATTTGCATTCAACTAAATTTAGCTTAAAAATAGCAAAAATTTTGTAGATTTAACAGTTTATTTTTGCTATTTTTAGTCTACAAATATTTAGCAAAATTTTCTGCAGATTTTACAGTACAATTTGCTATTTTCAATTAACTAAAAGTTAGCCTAAATATAACTAAAATTCTGTAAAATTAGCAGTTTTAATTTTGCTGTTCGCATTTTACTAGTATTTAGTAAAAAAATCTGCTAATTTTAGCAGTTTTTTCTGCAGCATCATTTTTAACTAATTTTTAGTAACTTTTTCTGCTATTTTTACGGATTTATTTCTATGAGTGTAAGGTCGCAAGTTCGATACCCGGTGGAGGCAATAAAAAAACTTTTCTAAAATAAAAAAAAAAAATATAATTTTTTTTGTGACGAATATTTTTTTAAATTTTATATGGTGAAAAAGAGCTTCCTTTGCACTCATTCAAAAAGTACTAAAAAAATGTTGAAGTGGGAGTACTCCTCCCTATGTCAACTCAATGTTAAAATCATTAGTGTTTATGTGAAAAAAGAAGTACATCTAGTTCATCAATTGTAGTGCTTTTTCTACTGCTTCGGCATCTCTTTTTTTGCTGGGTCCCTAGAGAATTTGTAATATTATATTGTTTATATGAGGGACTTCATGGTAATATATCGATACCCTAGATTCAATACTCTATATCTGCAAATATATAATTGTTAAGTAGAGCAATAAAAATGATTCACTTGCTTATACAAATTTTTTTAATCAATCTGTTTTCTAGAATATTATTTGAAAATAGCAACTTTTTCCTATGTATACATACATATCTTGAAATTATTTGCGTTATTTACGTCGCTAATATAGATACCCAGCAAAAATAAATGCAATGACTTCTAAATGAATCACTTCCTTCATTACATCACAAAGAATTACTCCCTTAGGAATGGGTTTTAAACTACATCTAATGCTGAAATAAATATATGCTAGTCAGAAGTTCTTTTTCATGGGTGATAAGAAGTAAATATTTTGTATGGGGGTTGCATAGGAACGTGCTGGCACAGAAATCAGAGGGTTGCGGGTTCGAATCCCACCAGGTCGAAAAAAAATTTTGGAACTTTTTTTACACAATTAATAATATTTTGTAGTTTTCACTGTAAAATTTTTATTTTTTTCTATTTGTACACTCAAAAATTAATATTTGAAACGATTTAATTTTTTTTTTTATTTTTTATTAATTTTTAATGAAATTTTATGGAAACATAAAAGTTCTAAATAACTATGTAATTCTTCAAATATTTTTTGTTAAAATACGAAAAAGGTAAATATTACAATTTTGTTTGTATTTCAAAAATTGTAATTTAAAAAATCCATTTTAATCAAATTTTTACTAAATATATTTAGAAACTAAATATAACAGAAAAAGAAAAATCCTGTAAACATTTTAGTTAAAACTAGTAAAAATAAGTTAAAAATTACCTTGCAGAAAAAACTATTTTTTATCTACTAATATGCTGCAAAATTTTTTACGGATTTTATCAAGGTATTCGTATTAAAAGTTAACTTAAATGCAATCAAAATTTTGTAAATTTAACAGTTCTCATATCAGCAGTTTTTTTGCAAGGTCATTTTTAATTACATAATTTTTAGTAGCTTTTTCTCCTATTTTTACAGCTTTATTTCTTTCTATGAGTGTATTATTTTTATAAAAAAAACATTAAAAAAAAAACAACTTTATATATTTTCCATTATGTTATTTATTTTTGTTAATAAAAAGAGAAAGAAATAAAGATAATAATTTACTAAACAAGACTGCTAAAAGTCAGCTATTAGTTATAACAAGCCATAGCCAACGAGTGTGGGTGAAAATAAAAACAAGTGAAAAAGAACTTCCTTTTCATTGGTTCAAATATACATAATTTTTTTCAGAAAAGAACAACTTCTCTCCTATGACAAGCCAAAGTTAAATTCATCAGTGAAAACCACAAATTTTCACAACTCCCTATTCAACTGTTGTTATGTTTTTACTACTTCTTTTTCCTTACTTTTTTTTCCTGGGTATATACTGGCATGAAAACATACTTCTTTTAGATGGACCTGATGGAAAAAATATTCTCCACTTGTCAATTTTTCTTCCCCCAAACCACGAATTCGAAGGGAAAATCCCATTTTTGGAAAATTTTCGCAGTGTTTTGGGAGTTGTGCAATTTTTTTCATCTTAACTCAATTTATTTTTTTTATTTTTATATAAAGAATAGTAACCAAAAAGAAATGTCTGAATTATTGCAAAAAAATTTTGAAAACATTCCACTGTATACTGAACGGCAGAAAACAGCTTTTGAATTCAGTAAACGTAATTTTTCATTTTTCAGTTCAGTGAAAGTAATTTTTTGTTTTTAATTCAGTGAACGTCATTTTTTTTAAATTCACTGAACGTAATTTTTTTTAATTTACTGAACGAATATGAAATTAAACGAATTCAGTGGTGAATTAATTCAGTAAGAAATTAATTCATCTGATTAATAAAAAGAACTATAAGCAATTGAATTAATTCTTTCAAATTGTTTTTTGTTGAACACGTTCAGTTGAACGAATTCAGTGAATTACTTTATTAAATTCTAAAGAAAATTGAAGTGGATTGGTAGTGAATTCATTAAAAAACTAATTAATTCTTCAAAGCTCACCTCACCCCCATGGGAAGGTCATCTCTGTACAAAAATGGATATTGTTTGGGCCTTGGCCAATTTGGACATTTTTTAAAATTCCATTTTATAAAATGGACCATACTTCGAAAACTAACCGATATAGAGTAAAATAGACAAAGCCCTCTTAGAGCTCCCTTGATCCCTTAGAGTATCAATATATGCCCTTATTAGTTATGGACCAGGTTCGAGAAAAAAGTACAAATAAAGCTGTATTTTTACAAATTCTTTGATTAAATTGCGAATTTTTTAATTTAACAAACATTTAAAAATCAGCAATTTTGATTTTTAGCCAAAAATAGGAATAATTTTTGTTAAACTAATAAATTTTTCTGTTGAGCCAATAGACATACAATTTTGAGTGTATAAGTTAAAAAAATAGAAAAGTATTTTATTAAATCAATATTTTGAAAGTTTGCACTCAAAATTATTTAAAGTACTGAGGATTTTCATTAATGTGTTAACCCTCTAACCGGCCTAAGCTTTTTTGCAATGAAATTTATACCATGTGTTCCTCACGAAAAATAAACAATAAGTTCGTCCAAAACATTTTTTTTCGTTGCCTATTTTAGGCGATATGGGCCAAGAGAGTTTAAGGGTGAATCTCGAAAACTAGCGCATAAAAATTACTAGGTTTAGGCACAAATTACTTCTCTTACCAAGATGTAATTGCAATAAAAAAATTACATTTTTTGTGCTGTTACTTAAGAGGATATAGCGATTTTCGTTTTTCGAAAAACGCGAAATTGAGCGAAAACGCACCAAAATTTCAATTTATATTATTCAAACTTATAAACTTTGCTACCTATACCAAATATTATCGTTTTACCAAATTTCAGAAAAATCCATCCATTCGTTTTGAATTTAAGGCGATGTCTTTTAAAGGTATCCTTATGGAATCCTGTGCGTCCTTGGACCAAAGTAAGGAACTTTTTGAATAGCTTAAGCTCCAATCTTACTTCATGATCACTATCAATTGTTTTATTCAATTTAAATATGTTTTTAAGATTTTTGAAAATCTTGGTTGTTTTAAAATATTTAATTTTTGAAATTTTACGAAATTTTATCTTTAACACTTTCTCGCTTCCAAACCGTGCATTGTATACAAAAAAAGTCTTCACAAAAAATTTAATAAATTTTGTTTTCTGTTGAAAAATCATAATTTCTTATTATAAAATACTCCTTTGGCGCATTTCTGGTCAATTTAATATATCCCGCCTGGAGGCGGGCTTGCCGGTTAGAGGGTTAAATGAAGATAACTAAAATCTTTGTTTAAATGAGTGTTTTAACTAAAAAATTTTTAAAAATTAGTCAAATCGATTTGGATTCCGATTTACAATTTTTTTACTAAAGCGTAATTTTAAATGCACTAACAGAGCTTTGAAGAGTTAATTCGTTACTTCTGTGCTTCGTTAAAAGAGAAACTAAGTTAACAAAAACGTCGCCAAATATTTCCGCGGAAAGTGGTATTTAGCAGCTCGAAAGGTATTTAATAATACCATAAAAACGTTGATGGAAAGGCATCAAAAAATTAAAAAATTTTGTAAAATAAAAATAATAAAAATTTTTATATAGTTTTATAATAATCTTAATCTTAAAACATACGGTTATAAAATAGCTTTTATTTTTAAAATTGAATGACTGTTTCATCAGTTTTTTTTTAGATTTTGTGTGGACATTTTTTTCAAACGCAGTCCTTATAATGCGTAGAATTGTAGTATCAACAAAATCGCCTAGTTGTGCTACCACCAGTTTGATGCAAAACATTTTAAAAATCAACGATATGTCAAAACAAGAAAATTCTACTTTTCAAATAATTATGTATATTTAAACAAATTTTATAAATTTTCAAAAAAATTAATATTTTTGCATTTTTCTATCGGTTTAGCCGAAAATTGGCTTAGCTGATTATTGTCGGCGGCTGAATCTGCCTTGGACCCCCGGGAATTTCTAATAAAAATGTTCCACTTCATAAAATGGTCCATATCTCGAAAACTAAGCGAGATAGAGCAAAACGGATAAAATGTTTCCTTCTCCGGAGTGCCCTTAGATGTCTTAAGATGGTATGGACTATGCCCGGGTTGGGTCCCGAGACCTTAATTTGAACAAATTTTACTGTAGTTTTACTAATTTCTTACTTAAATTTTGATTCGTTAAATTTAACAAAAGAATTTGTTAAAATCAACAAATTTTATTTTAAGCCATAAACAGGAATAAATTTTGTTAAAATAACAAATTTTTCTTTTCAGCGAACAAAATTGTTTTGTGTTTTCAGGAGCACATCTGGCTAGAATAATTAAATTTCCACGAGTTTTTAAGAGACTTTTTGAAGTTTATACACTCGTAAAAAGGTCCATAAAATTTTGCTGGCGCAAATACATGTACTATTTCCTGTTATGTTTAAAAAAAATTACAAGGAAAAGAAATAAATTGGATGTAGAAAACATTAAAAAAAACGCAAAATTTTTTAGCGGTTTTTAAAAGTTGAGGTGGTGATGGCAACTTACTGACCCGTGCTGAAAATGTCAGTGATGACTTTCCAAATATACGAGTGTCATCATTTATTCATCACATTGACCGCCAGGTACTTGTCCTGATGAAATGTTTACATATATTACACAGTTATTTATGTAAGAGAGACATATCCGATGTTTTTTATGAAATTCATAAAGAATACATACACTCATAATAACTTTACCGTAAAAGTTCAACAGTTGTTTAAAAAGCAAATCAGTAAAGTTGTTTCAATTGAATAAGTAGTTAAATTGCAAAGAAATATATTTATTAACTTTTTCTATCAGTCATTCAATAAACAAAATACGGACTTTCAGTAGAAGTTAAAATATTCAATCGAAATTTTCTGTTAAAACAATCAGTTGTTACTATACAATTAATTTTAAAATAAACGAAAAATCTATTATTTTTACCGACATTGCCAGTTAATTAATTAACAATCAAAAATAAAAGGCAAAATCCAATTGTTTTAAACGAAAAGTGGGTAGTCCTTTTTTTAACTTACTTTCAATTGTTTTAATGTACATATTCGGTTGATTTTAAGGAAAAAATATTGTGAGTGTACATTTATTGGTGTTATCATTTCGACAACATGCCAGTAAAGTAAAAGCTGAAAACCAGACGCATTGCCAGTACATGTACTACCGACTCCAATATAGGGCCGACATTGTGCCGTTTGTATTTTTCTACCTGGGATGATTTAAATATTATCACAATCAGGAGAAAGAGCATTAGAGGGTTAATAAGGTAAACATTATTTACTTACAAAAATTTCATTCTCATGTCGATATAATAAGTTATATAATAAGTTATATTATTTATTAAATAAAGTATTATTTATTAAATAAGTAATAAAGTAAGTGTTAACCCTCTAATGACCAAGGCCGCCAAAAGGCGGTCTTTAGATTTTAAATAGTTTTTGGCTAAATAACAATATTTTATTAAACAAGTTGTATTATATCCATAGAAAACTTTATTACCTACTTTTTTGCCTTCAAAATTTTTTTTGTATAAGGAATGGTTTTCAAGCAAGAAGCATGTAAAGTGAAAATTTAGTAAATTTGAAAAAATTAACCTTTTAAAAAAGAAAAAATATTAGAAAAATCGCAAAAAAAATACATTTACGATCTGGCGTACATTATCGATAATAAGAAAGCTAGTTTAGAGTATCTAATTGTAAAATGAGTTTAAAATTATTCTCCAGGACTCACAGGATAACCGCAGGATACGTCTTACGAATATCTCTCTAACTCAAAAACTAGCCAACAGAGCATATACTCAGTCAAAATCTATTGATGTTTAGTGCCAAATTCGCCAAATTTCGTTATTTTCAAAAAGAGAAAATCGCCATAACTTCTGAAATAACAGTTGATCAACAATTTTCGGTACGAAATTTTATTTTACTGATAGTGTTATTTATAGCAAAAACCGAAATTATTTAACTACTGGGTTTCCAGATATGTCTTCAACCTTTGTTGTGCTATATCGCCTAAGTAAAGCGATAAATAAAAATTTTAATATTTGTTCCATAGTAGATTTTCAACGCCAAATATATAGTTTAAATACTATCGTAATCAGCAGAAAGAGCATTAGAGGGTTAACTTATTCTGAACACACCGTTCCGTTTTCAACCCAGTACTTTTGAAATGCTATATTATATTACTGAATTAATTTAGTGATTTAAAAACCAAAAAATAATTTGATATCTTGACTGCAATAGTAAAGCAAAGTGGTTACTCTATGTATTTCCAAGGCGTTTGATCGTGTGTGGCATAAAGCACTCGTGTCAAAGCTTATTGCTTTTAGTGTCGGTGAGGACTTCTCTCGATTTATATCAAGTTTTCTCAGGGATCGCACTTTAAGAGTTGTTATAGATGGGGTTTCATCAAATGAGTTTCAGTTGAATGCAGGGGTACCACAAGGTTCCGTTCTTTTGACTTCTCTCTTATCTTTTTAAACAATTTACTCCGTCAGACTTCCAATCCTATCTACTCTTTTGCAGATGACAGCAAAATTTGTTATTCATATTCCTTCGATCATAGGCCAAGGCTTGTAGAGGTTGGGGTAAGAGGCAGATTATGAATGACACACTTAATCAGGACCTAATGACAATTTTTGAATCAGGTCGCTTTAATAGAGTCAATTATAACCCACGCAAGACCCAATACTGTTTGCTGACCCACAGGGTCGTGGAGTCATCAATGTCATCTGTACACATGGGTGATATCAATATTGAGGAATCTAAAGCTCTTGATGTTCTGGGCATGAGAATTCAGTTTGATGTCCGTTGGAGGAATCACGTAATTCAAGTGTCGAAATTTGCATTCAAGTGTCTTGGCGTTCTTAATCGGTGTAAGAACCACATCACTTCTTCTGATCTCCTCACTATATATACCACCTATATCCGACCGAAGATGTAATACAACTCCCATATATAGGCAGGGGCCTCAAAGTCTATTTTGTGGCTTTTGGATCGTGTACAAAGGAGAGCGTCGGCGCTCATTATCCAGCTCAAAGTTTGGTTGAAAAACGTCCAGCGGATCTATGACGTGTCGTTAATGAGTTAATTAAGCTATAATAAAATAACTGTAATACGAACGTTAAAATAAGTATGGCAGCAAATATATATTTTTTTATATGAAATATAAAATAAAAGGTAATTAAAAAACTATAAAATATATGTACGAGTACTAAATATTAAATGACGATTATTAAATAAATATTCAATACGTATGTATATGCAACCAAATATTAAAAGAATTAAAGTTCATATTCATCAGAGCTTTGAAGAATTAATTCCTTTTTGAATGAATTCACTACCAATCGAATTCAATTTTATCTAGAACTGAATGAATTCCTTTTCTTAAGTAATTCACTGAATTCATTCAACTGAATGCGTTCATCAAACAACAAATTCAAAGAATTAATTCAATTGCAATAGTTCTTTTTATTAAATCAAATGAATTAATTCACCGGTGAACGCATTCAATTTTATAAATCGATCCGAAAAAAAAGTGAATTAATTCCTTACTGAATTAATTCACCGCTGAATTCATTCAATTTCATTTTCATTTAGTGAATTAAAAAAAAATAAAATTACATTCAGTGAATTAAAAAAAAAAATTAGTTCACTGAATTGGAAAAAAAAACAAAATAAATTCACTGAATTAAAAAAAAAAAAAATAAGTTCACTGAATTCAAAGCCTGTTTTCTGCCGTTCAGTAGAAGAAAACAATAATGTACAAATAAAAGTTTTAAATAAGCAATTTTACAGCGTGTGCTAGTAACAAATTAGAAACCGGATGCTGTTTATCAACCTACATGATTCAAAAATAAAGCCTTTTACTATTAAAAATAAAAACTTTACAGATATAGATAAATTTGGAAAAAAAAAATATAACTATATAACTAGTTTGAAAAATTAATAGTTATATTTTTTTCCAAATTTATCTATATCTATATATAGCACACGCTGTAAAATTGCTTATTTAAAACTTTTATTTGTACATTATTGTTTTCTTCTACTGAACGGCAGAAAACAGGCTTTGAATTCAGTGATCTTATTTTATTTTTTTTTTAATTCAGTGAACTTATTTTATTTTTTTTTCAATTCAGAGAACTTATTATTTTTCTTTTAATTCACTGAATGTAATTTTATTTTTTTTTAATTCACTGAATGAAAATGAAATTGAATGAATTCAGTGGTGAATTAATTCAGTAAGGAATTAATTCAGTAAGGAATTAATTCACTTTTTTTTCCGTTCGATTTATAAAATTGAACGTGTTCACCGGTGAATTAATTCATTTTATTTAATAAAAAGAACTATTGCAATTGAATTAATTCGTAACAAAATAAATCGAACGAAAGCAAATATGAATTAATTCCATTCAATATATGGTGCTTAGTGAATTAATTCATCGAATTTTTAATTCATAATTGAAAAATTGAATTAAGGAATTAATTCTTCAAAGCTCTGATATTCATAATAATTTTAAAAATTTATAAATTAATTTGGTATGAAAAATTTGTTTTATAAGCCATTTATAAATGCATAATGCATAAAAGTGATTATGCATATGACCCTAAATATTTGAAAATTTAAATGATGCCAAACCTTAAATAAATATTCGAAGCGTGAATTTGAACATTTTTAAAACACATGTTTGAATATTTAATGGAAATAACCAAATTGTCGTATTTCAGCTTACAAGGAATGTATCCCAATGAGTTCTCCCCGATCTAAATGAGATTCGGGTATGTCGTAGAAGAGATAAAAAATAATTTACAGGTATTTCTTTAGCGGTCCAATCTCATGCTTAGGTGCTAAAAAGTGAGGTCAAAAATGACAAAAGTTTTTTATTTTTTTAATTTATTTCTTATAATTTCAAAGAAAAATAGACAAATTAGGTATCATATGAAAGCTTTTTGGATACACCTCTACCGGTATACAAAATATGTCGGAAAATGCCCAACTTGTTTTGTTATTCAATTATAATTTTTTTCAATACCACATTTGTATGGAAATTATTGTTGGTTTTAGTTTAAATTTATATATAATAATGCATATTTACTTTAATAGAAGGGGTGTCTGTACTTTTTTCGTTATTCGTTCGCGTTCGACTTCAAGACCAAATATTTCGAATAAGTAGTAACCCTGCCTCCACAACATGGGTAATATTGGTATACAATTTTTTGTTTTCTCGAATGCTTTAACGCATGTGTATAAATAAATATAAATTTCCTAAATTTTACACATGTTTTCATAGAAAAATAGGTTAGTTTTTAATCCCACTTTTTAAACCTTAAACGTGAAATTGGGCCGCTAAAAAATATGCATGTCGTCTTTTTCGCTCTTCTATCACATATCCAAATTTCATTAAAATCGGAGATAACCCATTTAGATACCTTCCTTGTTAGATACAATGTTTGAAAGCACTTTTTTGAGAAAAAGAACTATATTCGAGAATAGATTATGAAATATCAAATGAACTTTATTTATTTAAAAAGAATTTATCAAATATTTGAAAAAATTAAAATTCTTTTAACGTATATCGCAAACTATAAAATTAATGTTATAAATTTTAAATATATGTATGTATCTATTTATATTTGGCTAAAAGTGGCGCACTTGTATTCAAGTGTTTGTGTTATGACTAAAAATAAAATTTAAACGGACGGTTTTAGAATAAAAATGTAAAAAAAAATTAAAAAACAATTCTAATTAGATAAATTTAAACCCCACCACATAGTTCCCTTAAATTTAAGTGTAGAAAATTAATCTAACGCTTTTTTGCGACATATAAAAATTTTCTTTATTAATTTCGTTTCATAGGTACAAACTTATTATAATATAGTCAAATAATGCAAAATAAAAAAAGAATTAACATTACTAATTTAGCTTAAAAAACTATTCATGCATTTTTAATAATCAGTTGATAAGTCATGGATATAAAATAAAAAGCAAATACAATGATATTACGAGTATCTTAAACAAATACGGATGATATATAGGGTTGTTCAACAGGGACGCTACAAAAGTAGAATGACAGGGACAGCAAACGACGCCATATTTCTTGCCGATCTTTTGACATTTCTCTTCAGTACGGTTTGCCATTTCATGATGGAAAGATATACGAGCCAACAACGAGTCGAAATTATTAAAATTTATTATCGAAATTCGGAGTCAGTGGCCTCAACGTTAAGAGCGCTACGTCAAATTTATGGTCGTCATAATCGTCCTAGCAGATCAACAATTGAGCGTGGGGCTTCGTCAAATCTATGGTCTATGCCAACAAGCCAGCGACGATTGATGAACTTCGTACGAATATCGAACGTGAAATTGCAGCAGTATCGGCCGATTTATGCTTGAAAACCGCCGAAAATTTAGTTCAGCGTCTGGACTTCTACAAGCGTGCCCGTGGTGGCCATGCAAAAGAGATCGATTTCCATACGTAATGGCATCGAACGTACTTTCACAGGAATAAAGAATTTCATTGATATCCATAACCGTTTTTGTTTTATTTAAACTTTTTTACTTTTGTAGCGCTCTTATTGAAAAACCCTATATATCAAATTTTGGAAAACATTAGCTGTGTTTGTGCGGCAAGCTATCAACGTTGGCTTATGTCATTCCCATGTAAATTTGACATTAGCCAACGTTTAGTGTTAACTCTTAACGTTACTAATGTCTAATTTGTATGGGAATGACATAAGTCAATGTTGATAGCCTGCCGCACAAACACAGCTATTATATAACGAACATACCCAGTCAGAAAAATACAAACGGGAAAGCGGTGGCAAAGTACTTTAACAGGTGGTATAAGTACTGGCAAAAAGTGCTTTCCCATTCCCAAAATGATAACATCATTAGACAAAAGGACCGGCTGTTCAAAAAGCGCCGAAAAAGCACTGGAGGAACAAAATTTTTAAACGTTGGCAAAACACTGGCAAAACCAATAAATAGGTGGTCTGGAAATATATTTTCCAAAATAAAATTAAAAAAAAGTTCATATGTATTTTTTTTGGTCCTGCCGTGATTTGAACCCAGGCCGTCAGATTGGCAGACGATTGCTCTACCCACTGAGCTAACGAGACATATAATATTTAATGGCTAAACACATAAATGAGTGATAATAGCTGGACAAAAAAAAATTTAAATTAAAAAAAATCCAAAAAAAATTTTTTGCTTCCAACCGGATTTGAACTCGGAACCTTCCGACTACAAACATTTTTTAACGAAGCGTCAGCATTTTTATAAAATCATTGGTTTTCCAGTGAATTGATTTTTGTACACCTGGTAGCATTGGCTAGGTAGCACTGGATAACCACTGGTTGCAAACCTTGGCATATCACTCTAAGCCAATTCTTTGCCAGTGGTTTTTTTTATAAACCACCGAAAGTTTTGTAAAAAAAATACTGGTAAAACGCTTTTCGCAAACGCTGGCAAAGCGTCCCAAATGAGTGTTCTGCCAGTCATTTATTTTTAATACCGTGATTACCCAGTGTTATGCCAGTGCTTGATTTTTTGTACCACTGGCGATTTCTGACTGGGTATATGTAGGTATTTCAGAGAACCTACCCAATAAGCACGTAGGTTTTAAAAATTCAAGTTTGTTTGAAGTAAAGTATATTTCAAATTCTAGCACTTGTTTTTTTAACAAAAATATTTCAAACTTGAATTTTTGTTTCCCTTTCGCTGGAGTCATACATGGGAATTTTTCATTACCATTGAATTTTCATTACCATTAGTTCATACTAATGACAATGAAAAAAATTCCATTACCATTTAATGGTAATTAAATATTTTTCATTAGAAAAATCATTACTAATGGTAATGAAATTACACTAATGTATAAAAAAACTAATTACAATTGATTAAAAACCATTTGTTTACAAAAAATTCTGACAAATGAAAAGAACAACTGGTTTGACCAGGGAAGTTATAAAACATACTTTATTAAGGAGGATCCATTTAATTCCGTTAAACTTTATCTGGATACAAATAACAGCGGAATGGAAAGTAATACTTAATTTCAAATGAGCATGAGCCTTAATGAGCATATTCCATTTTCGATTTCAGCGAGTTTTACTCCATTTTTACGTTTTTCTGTCAATGGAAATTATTTTATTTAATTTATTCATTATCAATGGTAATGAAATTTAAAATCATTGTCATTAATCAATGAAATTAAATTTTAGAATCATTACCATTAATTAAAAAAATGGTAATGAAAATAATTTCATTACAATTGATATCAATGTAATGGTAATGAAATTATCAATTAATTAGTCCACCTAATTAATTAGTCCCATGTATTGCTGGATTATGCTATTGAAATAAAATGTAATAAAAGTTGAATTCAAGCCTTGAAACTGGAAAAGAGGGCTGGAATTGAACTTGATTTCAACTTGAATTCCAGTGAAAATGTTTATAGGGTACTTACAAAACTTGCATACAACCTGGTGTATTAAAGCCACGGTAGGGCCGTATGGTAAGGGCCCACGAGGCAATATACCTTTTAAGTATAATGGCATGTATGTTAAATTAGCCAACATTTTTTTGAAAATTAGAAACTTTTTTAATTTTGTACCCAATAGACATCGAAAAACTTATGGTCTAATTCATAAACTTTTACAACAGTCTTATTACAGGATTTTAAGCTAATTTGTGAAAAACGGTATTCATATTTACTTAATAACGAAAAAAAGAATATATGACCTTTTTGAAAAAATTTCAAGAAAAAATGTAAAAAGAAAAACAAAGCAAAAGTGATGTACACAGAAAAAAGTATCACAAAATTTTAAGTAATTAAAAAAAATTGTTGGCTTTTTACTTAGATATCTAACAATTTTTTTATTAAATGTTTGTAAATTGTATCAAAAATATCAAAAAAATAGCCTTAGAATTTTTTGAAACAAAAAAAACAAATCATTTATTTTTTGTTTTCAATTGCTCAAATGTTTGTAAATTGTAACAAAAATTTCAAAAAAGTATTTTTTTTTGTCAATACGACAACATAAAGCGAATAATTGTTTTAATATAACAAACTCGTTGTTGAATTTTATTTTTTTATTTTTAACAAATACAAACAAGTTACAAAAAAAATTATTGTATTTACAAAACACATTGTTAAAAAAAAATTGATTTTATTTTTAACAAATTACAAAAAAGTTACAAAAAGGGATTTGTATATACAAATTCCATTGTTGGTGCCTTTTTAAAAAATTTTTTGTTTGTTTATGCAAAAAAGGTGTTTAACATTACAAACAGAATTTTGTAAATTTTTTCTGTGTACATACTGTCAAAACATTAGGCGAAATTCGATTACTTTTGTATGCTTCGAATAATATGTTCTAAAAAATTACTTTTAATCGCTTTTAAATTTATCTTAGCACATCATTAGTTCTCTAATTAAAGAAAATACATTTTCACTTCCGATTACCGAGTCAATCGTTTACTAAATTTGTACATCACTTACGACTTATTTGGGAGAAGAGAGAAAATAAACAATAGTGTTGCCAGTATCAAATCGAAAAATTAATTTATAGTTAAAATACGATTATGAATCAAGATTTCTAATAACTCTTTATTAAGCGAAATATGTACTTTAGCTATAGCAAGCTTCAAATACCAAATACATTTTTTTATGAATTAGCACATTAATATTCAAGTGATTTAAATATTGC
Organism: Leucophora obtusa; assembly: GCA_949987735.1. NCBI lineage: Eukaryota > Metazoa > Arthropoda > Insecta > Diptera > Anthomyiidae > Leucophora > Leucophora obtusa. Next base: position 202,483,994 of record OX465295.1, on the reverse strand, counting down.
TTGAATTAATGTGTAATTATTGCCGTTTTTTAAAGTCTTAGTCAAGTTCAGTTATGTTTGTTAGTATTTGCAAAAATTTGTGATTTTGTTTTAAATGAGAAAAAAAATTTATTATAAATCGTTTTAAAAATAAAAAGAAATAGAACTGTCTTTAATAGGTTTCCCGATAATCTAAGCATCAAATCATCGCATTGTTAATTTATGTGTTACATATTTTTTGAAATCAATAAAAACTTACCCCTAAATTCATAAACGCTTTGTAAAATATATAAATTTTGTATGAAAATGACGTTTTGTAAACCTGCTAACTTTACAAAGCAGTTATGAATTGAGGGGTTAATTTTTAGCCTAACATTTCTTTAAAACAGATTTCGGCAACCATTACACAGAGATACAAAAAAAAAATTTTAAGACATTTTTAAATTGACCTAGTTTAGGTTGTAGGTCTAGCTGAGCGTATTACAAAACCGGTTTCAGAAGTTGCAATATACCAAGGTTGGGCACGGATTTGTCACCGAAGGCCATATTGTGGTTTTGCATAAATTATACAGGGCCTCACCATACAGTAAAAAAAGAAAACTACAAATCTTTAAGTAAAATTAAAGCGGAAAGAACTAATGTTTTATTGTTTTTTTTTTTTTTTGTAAAACAAAAATGGTTTTCAAATCCTTCTATTCCAAAACTGGTTACAAAAGTCGAATTAAACATTATTGAAACACCTTTTTTATAGTTTTTGCATTGATCCGCGGTGTCGCGGAATCGGCCAACAAAAATTTAAAAACTCAGCGAGTTCTAAGAGACTGATTATTATTCCGACAATAAAAACCTGTATAAAAATTAATAACCTCCTGGATTTGAATTTTTATTTAACAATTACGTTGCGCACAGCAAAAAAAATCCCGCCCCTTTAATGACCACAGCCAAAAGACAGAGTAAATTAGTCCAAAGGTGATTTTTAGAGGAGGGTTGAGGCAACAAAAGTGTAGTAGACGGTAAATCCCTACCTGGTTCCACCAGAGTAATTCCATGCTACTCTTACGTGCTCAACTGGTACTCTTTATTTTTGTTCGCAAGCTGTCCCCAACTCGATAAACAACAAAATAGTAAATGTTAAGAGTCCTCAAATTATAAAAAAATATGTAACATGTTTGCCCCCTCCACCTACAATCCACCAAAAATGACGCTCGAAAATCGATTTTTTGCATTTTCTCATCCCCGTTTTACCCCTTAAACGTTCGAATAGCTTTGGTTGGTTTTCTTCTCGTCATAAAACGAACCTATATGCTATATCTCAGGAATGGAAAATGAGTTTTTACATTTAGTACCAACTATATAAAGAAATTGTACTTTTTGGACCCTCACGGTACCAACATTTTTTAATATAAAAACGAGTAAAAAGGTTAAAGTCGGGCATGCCGACTATACAATACCCTACACCAGTCTGGTGTATTGTTTGGATCCGAAATTCGAATGGGTTAAAATGGGGCTTATGTCAAAATTTTCTATAATGTGAGTCAGCGCACCAAATTTCATTAAAATATCTTAATATTTGCGAACTGCAGTTTGTAACCAAGCCAATTTTGGGGGGACCCTTATATGGGCACTAGTTCTAAACATGGACCGATGTTCACCAAAATCAATAGGCTTCGTCCTTGGGCCAACATAGGTCTATGTACCAAATTTCATCAAAATATCTTAATATTTGCGACCTGCAGCGTATAAACAGTATAATTTTGGTAGGACCCTTATATAGGCACTAGGTCTAAACATAGACCGATGTTCACCAAAATCAATAGGCTGCGTTATTGGGCCAATATAGGTCTGTGTACCAAATTTCATCAAAATATCTTAATATTTGCGACCTGCAGCGTATAAACATTATAATTTTGGTAGGACCCTTATATGGGCACTAGGTCTAAACATTGACCGATGTTCACCAAAATCAATAGGCTGCGTTATTGGGCCAATGTAGGTCTGTGTACCAAATTTCATCAAAATATCTTAATATTTACGACCTGCAGCGTATAAAGAGTATAATTTTGGTAGGACCCTTATATGGGCACTAGGTCTAAACATGGACCGATGTTCACCAAAATCAATAGGCTGCGTTATTGGGCCAATGTAGGTCTGTGTACCAAATTTCATCAAAATATCTTAATATTTACGACCTGCAGCGTATAAACAGTATAATTTTGGTAGGACCCTTATATGGGCACTAGGTCTAAACATGGACCGATGTTCACCAAAATCAATAGGCTGCGTTATTGGGCTAACATAGGTCTGTGTACCAAATTTCGTCAAAATATCTTAATATTTACGACCTGCAGCGTATAAACAATATAATTTTGGTAGGACCCTTATATGGGCACTAGGTCTAAACATGGACCGATGTTCACCAAAATCAAACTTGTTCGTCCTTGGGCCAACAGAGGGCTGCATACCAAATTTCATCAAAATATCTTAATAGTTGCGACCTGTAGAGTGCGCACAAGATTGCATGGACAGACAGACAGACGGACGGACGGACAGACGGACATCGTTAAATCGAAATAAAAAAAAATTCTGAACCGATCGGTATACTATAAGGTGGGTCTACGACCAATATTTTTTGGTGTTACAGCACATCAGCACAAACTTGTAATACCCTGACCACATAGTGGTGTAGGGTATAATGATGTGCGATTGAGAGGTCAAGCTTGCAGTAAATATTGCTCTAATCGATATTGCTAACTTATCTTAAAACAACCAATAGTTGTGTTTATCAAATTTATAAGAAAATATATGTTGCTAAATTTTTATTATGGTTATTTTTAAGATAAGTTACCCAAAAAATAGGTAATATTCATATATATATAAACGGGGAGCTGATTACGGGGAAATAATAACAGATTTTTAAGTATATTTTTAGAACGGTTGAAAAAGGTTTCGATTAATTTTTTTTCCAACATTGGGCCCAAAAGTTGTCAGTTACAAGTTTTTGTTAAAATGATTTTAGTCCACTTACGCAATTCGAATATATTTTGAGAGTTTTAAAGTACAACAGTTCATTTAATACAAAAATTTTTAATTTGAAAACTTTTGAAATTGCACCAAATGTATCGCGGTAGTACCATGGTACCATCCATCCCTGCTATATCTATCTTCATTAGTTTATGAAAAACACCAAAACCCCCTTTTCTCGAAGATTATGATATACTAAAAAAATTAGACTTCATTAACAAATATAGCGACTAAATTGCCAGGTTGAACTGCTTACACATAGTTGGTTCATTTCCGATTCTGTTGAACGTCTCCATGTTGTACGTAGCCTACCACCACTTTCTCTTCCATCTTGATGAAATTGATTCCACCTAAGAGCTTGCTTTGAGACATTATCATCGTTGCGACGTAATGCGTGTCCAAACCACTGCCACTTTTGTTTACGTATCTCCATTGCATCTGGTTTGTTTTAGCTAGCAACTCGATATTCGATATTGTTCGGGGCCAAAAGATACCATTCTTCTTAGGCAGCGATTTATAAAAGTTTGAAGGCGTTTTGTTATGTTGTTCGTAACCTTCCAAGTTGTACATCCATATAAGAGCACTGATTTTACATTTGACTCGAAAATACTAAGTTTGGGTCTTTGGCTCATTTTGTTACTTTGCCAGATTGGGGCTAGTATAACAATTGTATATGAAACTAAAAATATTTGAAATTGAATTATATCTCAGTTTGACTCAAGATCATAAATTAATATCACTTTCTGTTTAAATTATTTTCAATAATTATAATTTAATAACATACATTTAAATTTAAATTTAACGGTTCGTTGTAATTCAAAAATCTGTGTTTATCATACACAGAATTGAATAGAATCAGCTGAGATATCTTAAGAATTAAGGTTCAAAGCAAAAAAGAGTAATAATAACAAAAGGATAAAAATAGCATTGTTAAATTTCGTTGATGTTAGTCTAAGTTGAGTTGTTGATAACAAACTCGATTTGCTTTCAACAGTCACATAAGTAGACGATTATCAAAATATTAACCCACTCAGAGGCGAAAGGCACTGATGATGGCTCTGTAGCGAAAGCCGAAAATGCGCATTCTGCCTTGCTGGTCTTATCGAATTTTTTCAATAATTTTTATTCTTTGCAATTTACTTGTAAAAATTGTATCATCTTTCTTTGATTTGAAAATAATTTAAACAGAAAGTGATATTAATTTATGATCTTGAGTCAAACTGAGATATAATTCATTTACTTAAATAACAGATCAACTAAAAACATTTCCCCCATTTAATATTTGAAATTTTTAAAAAATTTTGTCTAACTTACATGCCATACTTGTGTGTACTTACGAAGTATATTGGCTTGTGGGCCATTACAATGCGGCCATACCCTGGGTAAAGTAAGCCGGCTTGTGTGTAGGGTTTCAAAGTACTCGGAGATACTTGTGTGTACTTACTATAATTTTTTTTTCCCGAGTGCTTTCAAACTCCACACACAAGCTGGCTTACTTTACCCAGGGTATGGCCGCATTGTAATGACCCACAATCCACAATTTTTATACACAAGTATACAATGATGTATCTAATTATAGGCCAATTTCTAAATTGACGAATATTGCGAAGGTTTTTGAGCATATCGTCTATGATAAGCTCTTTTTTCGTTTAAAAAATTACATTTCTCCTTCTCAACATGGTTTTATGGCCGGAAGGTCAACTACTACAAATTTAGCGGTTTTCACCCAGTTTTGTGTGTCCCATTTCGAAAAAGGTGTTCAAGTTGATTCTATTTACACAGATTTTGCTAAAGCATTTGACCGTGTACCGCATGAATTGCTTTTATTAAAACTTGGTAAAATTGGTTTCCATTCGGAAATGTTAAGTTGGTTCCGTTATTCTTTAACTGGTAGATATTGCACAGTTTCCATTGATGGTGTGTGTTCCGATTTTTTCATTCCAACCTCTGGCATACCGCAAGGTAGTATCCTAGGTCCACTTCTTTTCAATATTTTTATTAATGTCATTTGCCATTGTTTTAGGAATTGTAATTACCTTTTATATGCTGATGACCTTAAGATTTTTAAGCCTATATTCAATAGCATTAATATAGTTGAATTGCATGATGACTTAGATCGAGTGGTGTTGTGGTCTGAACTTAACGGCCTTTTTTTTTAACACAGCTAAATGCCATTACATGACATTTCATAGATGCCATCACGTCTTATTAGCTCAATATTCCATGGGTGGTCAAGTTTTGTCATAAGTTATTGAAATTTTAGATTTAGGAGTAGTATTTGATTCTAAGCTTACGTTTTGTAGTCATTTGAACTACATAGTACCAAAGGCTTATTCGCTCCTAAGTTTAATTCGCCGTAACACTGGTAATCTGTTTGATTCTCATCCCTAGTAAAAAATGTTTTAATAAAATATTGTGTAATTTGATATAATTATGTCTAATCAGGTGTGGTTAATGTGATATCATATATAATTGTATATAATTGAATCAACATAAATAAATTTAGACAACTTAGATATAATAACATTGGGTCAATTTCCCTATTAAATTGTATATAAGTATATATAAATTGTTAGACCATATATGACCATATAAACTTTTATATAATTTGATAGGGAAAATGACCCAATGTTATTAGATCTAATTTTTATAATTTTGTTTAAATTGATGAAATTATATACAATTTTATATGATATCACATTAACCACACTGGATTAGATATGATTGTATCAAATTATATACTATTGTATTATAAGCATTTTTAATAGGGATACTAAAAAAATTTTATATTCATCATTTGTCCGTTCTAGATTGGAATATTCATTCATTTGGAGTCCTAATGCTAATACCCACATTAACTGTGTGGAAAGAATTCAAAAAAAAATCATAAAGTTTACCTTTTCTTTTTTGAATTTTTCAACTCCCCTTACATCTTATGACCATAGATGTTCTTGGATTTCCTTGAAATCTCTTGAATCTCGTAGGAAAATTACGGCTTTATTATTTTTGCACGGCATTTTCTGTGGTGTAATTGATTGTCTCGATTTATTGCATTTAATTAAAATTATAGTTCCGCAGAGAACTCTTAGGAGAAATAATTTCTTCCATGTAGATATTCATAGAACTGATTATGCTTTGAATGAAGCAAGTACTAAGTCAATGAGGTTATTCAATAATCTTTGTGAAAATTTAGATTTAAGTATTTCTAATTTTAAGTTTAAAACTCTTAAATAAATTGTTATAAATAATTAGTTTTAGATATAAGTTGCTAGTCTGTAAGGATAATATTGTATCCATAAACTGAAATAAAGAATAAAGTATTCCATATCGTAAGTACACACAATGTGAAGTACACGAAATCGATTACATTGTGTGGACTTACTCGTTTTTCTAAAGGGATGATTTTTCTATGAAGCCCTAATAAACTATAAACTTATTTACAAAAATATAAGGGATTTTCACATTATGAAATTTTATATATTCTTTTAAAAATGTGTACACTGTAGTGTACAAGGGTAGTGAAAGAGTAAAGAGAATTTTTGGTATGAAGTTGCAGAAATTTGATTTGAAAGCACAGAAATTGGGTTTGAAAGCATCAGAATTGCTTCAAGCATTCAGAATGGCCAAAAACGAAAAAAGCTTAAAACCGTTTGGTAATTTGGTTTTTTGTACACAGTCTTTGTCGAATTTGAGTAAAATATGTTAAAAGAGTAAACAAAAATTGCTCACCGTTAGTGGCGTTATATATAAATTTCACAAATTTATATAAAAAGTGGGCGTAAAACAGGGAGTTATCATAATTTCAGGCATAATTGCACCAAAAACCGGGAAATTTTTCACTAATCATCACACATGTTGTTTATCATATATCATCACACATGTTGTAACAAAATACACAAAATGTTACAACTCAACTTAATTTTAAGGGAAAAATGTTGTTTGTTGAGTTTGATAGAGTTCGCTTTTTTTCGAGAGAATTGAGAGTAGCATAATTTCTCTCTATAATATATACTCTTTGGTTTCACTTCCTCTTGCGAGCCCTCGAAGTTGGTTAACAATAATTCTTGATTTGAGGGGTAAAAAGCACAAACTTTGACAGACAAGGGCAAGAACGGGGTCTATGAGGCAAATTTTTTGTGAAATATCTATAATTTAGTTGCAGATCCCGAAAATAAAATAATAATAATAAAAAATGCTTCGTCCGGAACGGCGGGGTCGTCAAATGGCAAGTATTTTTGGCAAGCGAAATAATGTATAACTATTATTATGTCAGAGATCATGAAAATCGTAAAAACTTCAACATCGCTTCGGCAGAAAATGTATGGTCCTCAAAGGTTAATTTAAACGATGATTACAAACTTAAAGATTTAGGTCTGATTACTGAATGTTCAGTTAGCTACTAATTGGGTCTTTAGCTAACACATTTGTTGTTGTTTCTCATACACTCACAATATTTTATCCTTAATAACAACCTAAAATACATATTAAATTAATTGAAAACACAATTAAAAAAAGGACTACTGATTTTTCATTATATTCAAACCATTTTGCTATTTATTTTCAAACATTATTTAAACAATCCATAAAAGAAATAAAAATAATTGAAAAGTCTATTAAAACAATCATCAATTTTTAACTGACACAACGTAAAAAAAAACAATTTTGTGGTTTGTTTTTCATATTGGAAAGTTTTTTTTTGTTTGTATTTTCAAAACACTACCCCCTACACAAACACACACGTTCATATTTTTATTGGCTATGTTTGTATATAAACAAACTATTTTGACAAAAAGAAAACCGAAAATATTTGAATTTTTTGTTTTAAAACAGAAAACAACGATATTATTTAAATTATTTTTTTCTAAAAATAGAAATCTAAAAATATAATATTTGACTGAAAATAACAACTCCTACAGACGATACATATTTTTTTCTAGTTTGTATTTTATTGATTGATAAAAAAGTTAAACAATATGTTTCAATGTATATTAATTGATTCTTCAATTGAAAACAAACTTTACCTATTACTTTTTAAATAAACCTCAATCGGTTATGGAAAATGTATTGTGAGTGTATAAAATTTTATTTTAACTGTCGGCAAAATTTTAACTGAACATTTACCCCCGTATTCAAAATGAAAAGTTAGTAGCTTCTTATACATCGCACACAACAAGCTGTTAACTAGAATACTTTTTAGGCCTAGCAGCTTGTCAGAATAGAGTTTATTCAAAATGATTTCTTAGCACACCGATTAAGAGCAATCCTGTGTTTGAAAATACAAGGCTTTTTTATTATTGTGAATGGATTTTTTTGTTTTTTGGATGTTTATAACATAACATTAGAAGGAATTTAGCAACAATACTAGAATGAGTTTAACAACAGTATTATGAATAAAACTCATGTTAACTCTATGCTAAATTTTCATTTTGAATATCGCTGTCAGTAATCGAGCCTTAGTCAGTAATTTGACTTTTTCACACATACCAATGCGGTGCAGTATTATAGTCAGCACTAAGTACGAACTTTAATAAATCCTTATTTGCGTAATAAATTTTCAAACAAAATTTCTCACTATAGAAAATTTAAGTTTAAACTCGTGCTTTGTGCTGCTATAAAACTCGCCTACTCACCAAAACAGTCAGTAGTGGCTACTGAAAATTTTGATGTTATTACTGGACATTTAACTTTTTTGCACCCTTCGGTATATTTTGCTAATTTTAGCAACAGAAGCCTACTGAATTGTAGTATAATGAAATTAGTATACAAAATTAGTAACCGTTACTAAATTTTAATAAAATTGTTATAAGCCGTAATTTAAAAATTATTTGATAAAATTAGCAACAAATTTTACTGAATATTATTATTCAGTAATATATTATTATTATAGTGATAATAATAATAATATATCACTCGAAGAAAAACCTCCGTCATATTTATAAAAAGCTTCGTATATGTGATGAAAAACAAAAATAAAACTTAGCAAATGTGATACTTTTTTTTTAAATGCAAAATCACATGTTTTTTATATTTATGAAATGATAGTTTTTTATGTATTTGTGTCGACGGTTTCGTAAATGAAATTGAATTTATTCTGTAAAGAATTAAGGGCAAGTTTTATAGTCTGAACTAAGATCGATTTTGTCTAAATACTTCTTAAGTAACAAATTTCTAACTAAAATGGTCCTAAGGGTAAGTCGATTCTTCCTTTGAATATATTGTAAGCAATTTTCAAATCGATCTTAGTTCCGACTATAAAATTGGCCCTATTTCTTTATCTAAAAATTTTCAAAATAAAATATTAAAAAAAAAATATTTTTAAAGAAAAAAAATCGAACTTTGAATTTCAATAATTGCCCACCGTTGCACTATACCCTCAAACTTGCGAGATCAGGGAAAAAAGTGTGTTTTTCGTTTTTTTGTTTGAAAAACAATATTTTTATTTTTTATTTTTTACTCTACTAATTATTTAGCAATTTTTTTTGCTGATTTTAGCAGGTTAATTTATTTTCTATTAACTAAAATTTAACTCAAATATTTTTGCTGTTCCTAAAGGGACTGCATTTGAAAAAATTTTCAATCACATAATTCAAAAAACTGCTGAACCAGTCATTGAATTTTAAAAATAAAAACTATTTTATGGCCGTGTTTTTATTAAGTTTATGTTATTATAAAACCATATACAAATTTTTATTATTTTTATTTTACAATTTTTTTACCCCTTCCATCAACGCTTTTATGATATTATTACAAACATTTCGAGCTACTAAATATCAATTTCCGCGGAAATGTTTGGCATCTTTGGCGACTTTTTTTGCCTTAATTTCTAGTGCCTTTCAACTGACCTGAGTTTGGTAGCTTTGCTTCTCGAAGCACCAAAAGCACATTGTTATTTAATTAGTTTTGCTGTAATGGGAAAAGGCTAGGTCGGGCCAAAAGTAAGCAGACACTTCGTGCTGTCTATCAAAAGCCTTAAGTCGCTTCTCCAATCACTCTTTGATATAAATTTCGGGGTTTATTGTATTAACCTTTTTGCATTACACAATTTATTTTGAAAGTAGATTATATAAGCATTACTAGGTACAAAATTTTGTAACATTCGGATAACGCGTTCAAAAGTTGTAATCATGTATTTTTCACAAATTTACTGAAAAAAATTAACTAAAAACAGCGAAAAAAGCGAAATGAGACGAATTTTACAAAAATTTAAAAACAGTAAATTTCGTGATAGTCATGAGAATCTACAAACTGAATTTTGTCCAAATCCAGAGACCTTCTTCCGATGACTGTACCGGTTTCCTTTGGAATAACTGTATTATACCGCAGTATATTTAAAAAAAAGTGTAAACTTTAGCAGGATAAATTATTGTTTAACTAAAAAATATGTAATATTTTTTAAATCCAATAGATTGTTTTCTTGCTGTTTTTATCTTACTTACTGTTTAGCAAACAGATCCTGCTAATTGTAGCAGTTTTTACCACAGGAACCTTTTGAACTAATTTTAAGTAACTTTAGCAAAACTCTTTACATACTTTTTTCTATTAGTGTATAGAATCCATTGGCGGAACTTTCTTAAAAGTTTTTAAATGTTTAAAAATGTCTCAGGATTTTAGAACTTTTTAATATACAATCTTGTAAAAATCGAGTAGTTATGAAAGCAAAGGATAATTGAGGTATTTAGATAAAGATAGACCACGAAAAAATTTATAAAATAAATTTATAAAATAAAGCTAAACAAATATTATATTTTTGAAATCAGCTTAGATTTCCACTATATCGTTTTGTATTAAAAACATTACAAAAAATTTGGAAAAAATTGTCGCAAATTCCGCTGTGTTTTCTACTAAAAAAAGCCCATTATTTGAGTATTTTTGTATTGGGATTATGTTACTTTTCTTGGTTAAAAATTACAAATTCTTTGTTTTGTTTACATTTTATAAATTCTTATTCCTAATCAACAAACCACAATGTTTTTATTAAAATTTTTTTTTAGAAATTGGAGATGCTTTTGGCTAAAACTTTTAAAATTTGTGGCACTTTTGAGTAAAATTATTAAAAAGTATGTTTAACAAAAATAAATAACAAACAAAATATATAAATAATTATAGTAAAAAATATAAAGTAGCAAAACATAATAACAAAAATATAATATAATCTAAAGGATGAGTGTGAAAAATAAACAAAAAAAACATGTGATGCGAGGAGTTCAGGTATAATGAGTAGATGTCATGTAATTAATGTGTTTGTTTTTAATTTAAAAATAAAATAAGTAAAATGAAAACTTATAATTATTACATTATAGAAATCTTATATTCATTATACAATTCAGCAAAATTTTATGATTAATAAAGTTAAATGAATTTAAAACAATATTTTTGTTATCTATATTAAGTGTTTAGCATAAATATTTAAGAATTCATTAATGTACAAGTAGTAATTTTTAAATATAAATAACAAATTAAATAAAAAATAAATTCGTGTTATTAAGGTATAAAAGATTCCATTACTTTAAATTCTGTGTTGTTTTCTCATAATTATCTAAGTTGACTTAAGCATGGATCGAGATTATTGTAGTATACTTTTGATGAACTCATTTTGCATTAAGTTTATAATCTCGCATATTATAATTTCAATCATTTTTGTGATCATTATCGTTTACACTGTCAAATATGACGTTTATGAAGATAATAAGTGCATTCCAGTATATAACCAAAGTTACGGAAATTTACCCAAAAACGTTACCGTACTCGAAAATTGGGTAAATGAGAGCGCTAATGAGAGTGTAATAGTGTTTCTCTTTTTACCAAAATTTACAAACACTTTTTCTTCGGGTAAACTTTGGTAACTTATAAAACAAACAGCTGATGCAAAGATCAACAAAAAACAATTATGAAAATAAACTCAACATTTTAATTAACTAAAGAAATACGCAAAAGAAACTTCTTTTTTTATAAGAATTAATTGAATAAAATCAAAAAGAACCTTTAAATGCAAATAAATACGTGTATTTATGCAATTTTGCAAACAGAAATTATACGGATTTTCACATTATTCTGTGAAATAAATTTTTGGGCTAGAAAAGTGGTTTTATGCGTTCACGTACTATTTTGTCATTTGTTGAGAGGATTTTGGGCGTACTCTCATTTTACCGAACTTTGCCCAAAAAGTATAGAAACACACCTTATAATTGTTTAAAAAGATTACATTTAATGAGAACAATTAAACCGGGTTTTTGCTTTAAAAATTTTGCATTTTTTAATTGTTGCCAACATTGAAGATATCCCATAATCTGACAGATTATTAAATTTATGTTGTATGGATAATCTCGCAAATTTTACAAGTATAGCGCCATAATCTTGTTTATACAAGATTATGTCTAAAATGTAAATACCCCAGTGTAGAAAATCATTACCAGATATGTGGTTATGTAACTACATACTTGCCCAGTGTAGAAACGGTAATGACATATCATTATTTTTTGGACTACCAGTAATGACACCCACTTACCTTCTGTATTATTTTAAAACATATAATAATGAGTTACTGATAATTACTTATTTTTATCATTATTTCAAATAGAAAATAATTTTTTAGATTTTTTTGAAAATTTTTTGAAATCTATTTTTAGACTCAATATTTTTTAAACACTGGTAAGGACATATGTAACCACATATTTTTTGATTTTTTGTATGATGGCGAGTAATCTTACTTGTGTGCAGCAGGTCAATTGTGTTTTTATCTATTAAATATTACATGTCGATATAGCTCAGATGGTAGAGCTGTTGACTGGCAATCTGTAGACCCAGGTTGGGTTCCCGCACCAGCAAATTTTATTTTAAAAAAAATACAATAAAAAATATTTTTTTTTTATATAATTTATTTTTAGAAAATCTATTTTTAGACTCATTATTTTTGTCAGTACTGGTAAGCACATAGGTAACGATATATTTTTTGATTTTTCGTATGCTGGTGTGTAACGACAACTCATTATTTTTCGCGACATCGCCATATAAAGGTAATAAGAAATGTAATAACAAAAGTAACTAGTTACTATTACCAAGTATGTAGTTACATAACCACATATCTGGTAATGATTTTCTACACTGGGTGGTAATGGTAACTAGTTACTTTTGTTATTACATTTCTTATTACCTTTATATGGCGATGTCGCGAAAAATAATGAGTTGTCGTTACACATCAGCATACGAAAAATCAAAAAATATATCGTTACCTATGTGCTTACCAGTACTGACAAAAATAATGAGTCTAAAAATAGATTTTCTAAAAAATAAATTACATAAAAAAAATATCTTTTATTGTATTTTTTTGTTTTACATAAAATCGAACCTGGGTCTACAGATTGCCAGTCAACAGCTCTACCATCTGAGCTATATCGACATGTAATATTTAATAGATAAAAACACAATTGACCTGCTGCACACAAGTAAGCTTACTCGCCAACATACAAAAAATCAAAAAATATGTGGTTACATATATCCTTACCAGTGTTTAAAAAATATTGAGTCTAAAAATAGATTTCAAAAAATTTTTAAAAAAATCTAAAAAATTATTTTCTATTTGAAATAATGATAAAAATAAGTCATTATCAGTAACTCATTATTATATTTTTTAAAATAATACAGAAGGTAAGTGGGTGTTATTACTCGTAGTCCAAAAAATAATGATATGTCAATACCGTTTCTACACTGGGACCCTATTGAAATGGCTATTTTAAACAGAAACCTTTATATATGAAAAAATCGGCATAGGTATGAAAATGTTTTAATAAGGGTATTCATATAAAGCCTCGTGTATTGTTAATAGTGGATAAAGTTGGTAAGTTTAAGCATTTTATGTCAATCTTTATAAATACAAAATAGAGGGCACAGAGTTTACAAAAATTACTACACTTTGTTTAAATAGCTCAGTCAGAAATTGCTAATGGAACAAAAAATAATACACTGGCAGAGCACTAATTTTATAAAAATACTACGCTTTTTTAAAATAATGTTTAAAGTCAGATGGTCCCGAGTTCAATTCCGTTCACGGGCTAGTTGAAAAATCCAACAAGCGGGGCACCCGGTGGGTAAACCTAATTCAAGTACGCTGAATCCAGCAGCTAGCCGTTTTTCTAGATTAGCTCTTGAAAAAAAGATATTTGGTTTGAAAATTCTGGGTCCAAGGACTTTTGGTCCGATTTATCTAACTTTTTGACCATTTATTTTTACCCAGGTTATTTGTTATTCCCCAGTCAGCTTGGGGTTAAAAAGTAATCAAAATCGGTGCAGCGGTTCAAAAGTTCTGAGTGAAAATGTGAGGACACTTCGAAATTTTCTATGCATTGCTTCGTTAAATTTACTGAAATTTGTATTGAAGTGAAAAATTAGCACAAAGATTTTTAACGTGTCATCACATTTTCAATCACAACTTTTGAACCGCAAGACCGATTTTGATTGTTTTTAACACACGGCTTCTTTGTAGAGTAACAAACAAATCAACTAAAAAGTAACGGTAAACAACTTCAAAAATCTAGTGTTTTGGAGTGCTTGGAACCATAATTTTGAAACTAAAATATCTTTTTTATAAGAGCTAACCTAGAAAAACGGCTAGCACCACTATATTCAGCGTACCCGAATTAGTTTTACCCACCTGTCGGGAAAAAAGTCTCCGATTCGTGCACAGTGTCCACGAATAAAAGTTAACGTACGTACGAAAAGTAATGTGTTAGTTTTCGTCTATACCACGTTTTTGTTTACTTTCAGTTTTTTCTGAGTTAACGAATATAGTTAATTCGAAAACACAGCCATTATAAATAATAAACAAAAATTTAAATCCATTTACAACAAAAAAAAATTACACGTCTTAAAACATTTTTCCACAATAAAGCGGGAACTTTGGTAGTGTAGTGCATTCCAACTTTCATTTCTTCTCTATACCCTTTCCAAAGCAGCAGCACGTTAATTAATAGGAAGAATTTCGTGAGTATTGCTTCTTTTAAAAAAAATATGTAAAAAATGCAATACACCTCATAAATTACTCAAAAACTATACACTCAAATGCAAAATGTGAATTTCTTTTGCTATAACTACACAGAATAAATGAATTCATTATTAATTTAATTACTTTAAAAAGAATCTTCGTTTAAACGGTGATTAAAACCACACAGAAAACAAAATTCTAATTAAATTATTAAACATCTTTCGTACACCGTTTTTGTAAAAACAAAAATTTTTTTAAAAAGACACCAAAATAATTTTTTTTGTTATTTTTTTGTAATTTTGAATTTTGTTTTTAAAAAATTTTTATATCAAAAATAATAATTTTTACAAACATTTCAAACAAAAAAATTGTTGAAAATAAAATTTCAATTTAAAACGAGTAAAAAGGTTAAAGTCGGGCATGCCGACTATACAATACCCTACACCAGTCTGGTGTATTGTTTGGATCTGAAATTCGAATGGGTTAAAATGGGGCTTATGTCAAAATTTTCTATAATGTGAGTCAGCGCACCAAATTTCATTAAAATATCTTAATATTTGCGACCTGCAGTTTGTAACCAAGCCAATTTTGGGGGGACCCTTATATGGGCACTAGTTCTAAACATGGACCGATGTTCACCAAAATCAATAGGCTTCGTCCTTGGGCCAACATAGGTCTATGTACCAAATTTCATCAAAATAGCTTAATATTTGCGACCTGCAGCGTATAAACAATATAATTTTGGGGGGACCCTTATATGGGCACTAGTTCTAAACATGGACCGATGTTCACCAAAATCAATAGGCTTCGTCCTTGGGCCAACATAGGTCTATGTACCAAATTTCATCAAAATATCTTAATATTTGCGACCTGCAGCGTATAAACAGTATAATTTTGGTAGGACCCTTATATGGGCACTAGGTCTAAACATAGACCGATGTTCACCAAAATCAATAGGCTGTGTTATTGGGGCAATATAGGTCTGTGTATCAAATTTCATCAAAATATCTTAATATTTGCGACCTGCAGCGTATAAACATTATAATTTTGGTAGGACCCTTATATGGGCACTAGGCAGAGAAACAAGCCAGCCGCCGTGAGCCGTTTAAGCCGCCGCCGCCGGTCAGTTTTGCCTCAGCCGCCGCCGCCGATTTTTTTCGGCTCATTTCGGCTGGGAGTATCAATTTTACAAAATAAAAAATTTGAAAACTAATGCCATTTTTAAAACAAATTTTCTACTTCATCATTTCCTGAACCATCAAGAGTAAAAAAGAAATAAAAGAACCAGTTTTGTAGTCAGAGATTAGAAAGATTTTTGTCAAAAATATTTCTTAAGATGGAAATTTTGTTTCAAAATTTCTGACTTAAGTAAAAGTTTAGAATTTTTATAGTCGTTCTGACTATAAAACTGCTGACCCTAAATTTTTATAGATACAATTTTTTTAAGCCTATCCTGTTCTGTGTAATATATAGGGCGCTTATTATTTTCTTCGTTTTATTTCGTGTAAAAAAAGCTTTGTGAAAGTAAAACGAATATATATTTTTTTGCAACAATGAATATGTAAATATTTTAAAATTTATAAATAAATGGTAAAATTTGTTCGAAACAGCCAATTTTTGACATTTTGAATTCTGTGTGATTTTACAAAACCACTCTATTTAAATATTTCGGAACTCAGAACAGGGTTGATAATGTTAAAGCTCTGTTTTTGAGCGACTTCAAGCACTTAAAAATTTGAACATCAGCAATTTTTTAGCTTTTCAAATATGTATAGAATTATTTATTTGTAACTGAAATATGTTGACATTTTTTAAAAATATTGAAATTAAAAAACATTTTTTTTTTAATTTGTATACTTTGACGGCTTTTTTGACAGTATTTAAAAAAACATTTCTTTACTATTGTAATTGATTCTGAAATTAAATTAACTGAGAAAGTTATCGTACTTTTTCTATACAATTAATTTCAGCTGTTATAAGACAACTCGATGTTCTTGTTTCCACTTGTTTCATTAAGGTTAACATCAATTTTCTTATAAATTCAGATATTCCATGTTTATAAAAAAAATTATAACTTTAGCAATTTTAAAACCATTAAAATAAAAAAAACTTCATTTTACTCTGAATTAAACCCAGTTTAAGAATGAATTAGATAAAAATTAATTTTTTATACAAAATGTTGCAATTAAAAGATGTCGAAATAAAAAAATTAGGAAAATGAGTTTTATTTGATAATATTTTCACACAATTTTGTTGAAAAAAATTTTTGTTGTCCCAACCGAATTTGGTTCCAACCGAATCGTTCGGTTGCTGCAACCGATAAATCGGTTATCACAGCCCTATTGCTGTTGTTCCAACTGAAATAGGGTTGTTGCAACCCAAATAGGGTTGTGATAACCGAAATAGGGTTGAAACAACCGAATTTTCGTTGCAGCAACCGAACGATTCGGTTGGAAACAAATTCGTTGGGACTACAAATTTTTTTTTGTAGGTATATATATTTGGAAATCCCATTTATCACTTCTTCTAGGTCTGTTCAAAAACTAAAAATTGTAAATTTTATCGATGAATTTAACTTAAAATTCTTTTTATCTGATAATTCTACCTTTTTTGTACAATTTTTTACTGGTACGTTTTGGAAAAAAACGTTCTATCCAGCCGATCAAGCCGCCGCCGCCGCCGATTATTTGCTTGCGCCGCCGCCGCCGATTATTTTGGTCGGCTTGTTTCTCTGGCACTAGGTCTAAACATGGACCGATGTTCACCAAAATCAATAGGCTGCGTTATTGGCCCAATGTAGGTCTGTGTACCAAATTTCATCAAAATATCTTAATATTTACGACCTGCAGCGTATAAAAGGTATAATTTTGATAGGACCCTTATATGGGCACTAGGTCGAAACATGGACCGATGTTCACCAAAATCAATAGGCTGCATGATTGGGCCAATATAGGTCTGTGTACCAAATTTCATCAAAATATCTTAATATTTACGACCTGCAGCATATAAACAGTATAATTTTGGTAGGACCCTTATATGGGCACTAGGTCTAAACATGGACCGATGTTCACCAAAATCAATAGGCTGCGTTACTGAGCCAATATAGGTCTGTGTACCACATTTCGTCAAAATATCTTAATATTTACGACCTGCAGCGTGTAAACAGTATAATTTTGGTAGGACCCTTATATGGGCACTAGGTCTAAACATGGACCGATGTTCACCAAAATCAATAGGCTGCATTATTGGGCCAATATAGGTCTGTGTACCAAATTTCATCAAAATATCTTAATATTTACGACCTGCAGCATATAAACAGTATAATTTTGGTAGGACCCTTATATGGGCACTAGGTCTAAACATGGACCGATGTTCAAACAAATCAAACTTGTTCGTCCTTGGGCCAACAGAGGTCTGCGTACCAAATTTCATCAAAATATCTTAATAGTTGCGACCTGTAGAGTGCGTACAAGATTGCATGGACAGACAGACAGACGGACGGACGGACGGACGGACGGACGGACGGACGGAGGGACGGACGGACGGACGGACAGACGGACATCTTTAAATCGAAATAAAAAAAAATTCTGAACCGATCGGTATACTATAAGGTGGGTCTACGACCAATATTTTTTGGTGTTACAAACATCAGCACAAACTTATAATACCCTGACCACATAGTGGTGTAGGGTATAAATAGTGTTTGCTTTTACAAATTGCATTGTTGCTTTTGTGTCTGTATAAATTCGAAAATAAATAATAATTTCATGACAAACAAAAAAAAAAACAAAACTTAAAAATATAACAAACCACTCCTTAACTAGCTGAAACTTAGCAATTTATTTAGTCATCTTTTTCCTCTTTGGCAGACATGAATAATTTTTGGCACGTAAATGTTAAAGACCCTGAAAAAGAGATAAATACATATTTGTATTAGTTTAAAATCAGTTGTCGAAAACAATAATTGATTTTCTCACACACATTTCACATACTGAATTCTATTATTTATTTATTTATTTATTTATTTATTTATTATTATATGCGTAATAATAAATAAATAAATTAATTACTAATTTGAAAATTTTGTATGAACAATCTCTATATATAAAAGAATAACGTGACTGACTGACTGACTGACTGACTCAACATCGCCCAGCCCAAACCGCTGAAGCTAGGAAGTTGAAATTTGGTATGTAGGTTCCTCTTTCGGGGTAGACGTCCACTAAGACGGGATTTTTGGAAATTCCTACCGGAACGGGCAAAAAGGGGGAAAGTGTCCCCCTTGACGGCCTGCCAAAACCCCTTTGGCTAGAAAGCTGAAATTTAAGATATGTGTTCCTTGGAGTAGGGGCTAACTTTTCTGGAAAGTACTTTCTAGAATTTTGGACAGGGACGTTGTAAAAATGGGGGTTAAAAAGGGGAAAAAGGCCCCCCTTGACGGCCTGCCCAAACCGCTGGAGGTAGGAAGTTGAAATTTGGTATAAAGGTTCCTCCACTATCGTAGACATCCACCAAGACGGGAGTTTTGGAAATTTTTACAGGGACGGGCAAAACGGGGAAAAAGTCTCCCCCTTGACGGCCTGCTCAAACTGCTGGAGCTATGAAGTTGAAATTTGGTATGTAGGTTCCTCGACCGTTGTAGACGTCCGTTGAGACGGCATTTTTGGAAATTCTTATCGGGAGGGGCAAAAAGGGGACAAAAAAAGTACCTTTTTCCAAAAAAGTACCTTTTCCCCAAAAAAGTACCTTTTCCCAAAAAAGTACCTTTTTCCAAAAAAAGTACCTTTTTCCAAAAAAAGTACCTTTTTCCAAAAAAAGTACCTTTTTCCAAAAAAAGTACCTTTTTCCAAAAAAAGTACCTTTTTCCAAAAAAAGTACCTTTTTCCAAAAAAAGTACCTTTTTCCAAAAAAAGTACATTTTTCCAAAAAAATTCCTTTTTCCAAAAAAAGTACCTTTTTCCAAAAAAAAGTACCTTTTTCCAAAAAAAGTACCTTTTTCCAAAAAAAGTACCTTTTTCCAAAAAAAGTACCTTTTTCCAAAAAAAGTACCTTTTTCCAAAAAAAGTACCCTTTTCCAAAAAAAAGTACCTTTTTCCAAAAAAGTACCTTTTTCCAAAAAAAAGTACCTTTTTCCAAAAAAAGTACC
Organism: Leucophora obtusa; assembly: GCA_949987735.1. Classification (NCBI taxonomy): domain Eukaryota; kingdom Metazoa; phylum Arthropoda; class Insecta; order Diptera; family Anthomyiidae; genus Leucophora; species Leucophora obtusa. The sequence goes on along the minus strand of OX465295.1, from coordinate 202,463,871 downwards.
TTTTTCCAAAAAAAGTACCTTTTTCCAAAAAAAGTACCTTTTTCCAAAAAAAGTACCTTTTTCCAAAAAAAGTACCTTTTTTCAAAAAAAGTACCTTTTTCCAAAAAAAAGTACCTTTTCCCGAAAAAAGTACCTTTTTCCAAAAAAGTACATTTTTCCAAAAAAAGTACCTTTTTCCAAAAAAATGTACCTTTTTCCAAAAAAAGTACCTTTTTCCAAAAAAAATCCTTTTTCCAAAAAAAGTACCTTTTTCCAAAAAAAGTACCTTTTTCCAAAAAAAGTACAATTTTTAAAAAATGTACCTTTTTCTAAAAAAATGTACCTTTTCCAAAAAAAAAGTACCTTTTCCCAAAAAAAAAGTACCTTTTCCCAAAAAACATAAATTTTTCCAAAAAAATAACTTATTCAAAAAAAGTACCTTTTCCAAAAAAAAGTACCTTTTCCCAAAAAAACTACCTTTTTCTAAAAAAAATGTTCCTTTTCCCAAAAAACATACATTTTTTCAAAAAAATACCTTTTTCAAAAAAAGTACCTTTTCCAAAAAAAAGTACCTTTTCCCAAAAAAAAGTACCTTTTTCTAAAGAAATTTTCCTTTTCCAAAAGAAGTACCTTTTCCAAAAAAAGTACATTTTTCCAAAAAACATACATTTTTCCAAAAAAAAACAACTTTTTAAAATAAAATACCTTTTGCAAAAAAAGTACAAATAAAGTACTTTGTAAAAACAAAGTATCTTTTTCCAAAAAATTTCGTTTTTCCAAAAAGTACCATTTAAAATAATATATAATTTCAAAAAAACTACTTTTTTTCCTCCACCCACGGATATCTCCACTAAAACAAGGTTTCTTGATATTCGGCATAGACGTGCGCTAAGACGGGATTTTTGGAAATTCCTACCGGAACGGGCAAAAAGGGGAAAAGTCTCCCCATAAACAGTCTCACAAATTGGAAAAGTGCCTGCCCAAACCACTGGAGGTAAGAAGTTGAAATTTGGTATAAAGGTTCCTCCACTGTAGTAGACATCGACTAAGTTTGTATTTTTGGAATTCCCTACAGGATATCCCAAAAGGAAACTCGGTATGTGAGTTCCTCCTTCTGTGTAGGCGTCCGCTTAGACGGAATTTTTGAAATTCCTATCGGGAGGGGAAATAAGGTAAAAGTCTCCTCCTGACGGCTTGCCCAATCCCTTTTGGCCAACCTAAAATTTTAAATATGTATTCCTTGGAGTAGGACTAACTCACCGGCAACGTAATTTTTCTATTTTGGAACAGGAACATAGTAAAAATGGTGGTTGAAAGGGAAAAATGTCCCCACTAACGGCCTGCCCAAACCGCTTAGGCAATGCAGTTGAAATTTGGTATGAATGTTCCTCATCCATCGCAGATAGCCGCGAAGATGGAATTTTTGTAAATTCCTAAAGGGAGGGGCAAAAATAAGAAAAGCCTCACCTTGGGGGCCGGTAAAAACCCCTTCGGCTAGAAACCTGAAGCTTAAAATGTGGGTCCCTGGAGTGAGGGCTAACGTATTATAAAGATACTTTTTGAATTTTGGACAGGGTCGTTATAAAATGGGAGCTCAAAAAGGGAAAGTTGCCCCTTAACGACCTGTCCAAACTGCTGGAACTAGGAAGCTGAAATTCGGTACTTAAGTTCCTCTCAGCCTGCTCAAACTGCTGGAACTAGGAAGCTGGAATTCCCTATCGATGGATTTTCGGAAATTCCTACCGAGAGGGGCACAAATAGTAAAAGTTGGCTAGAAACCTGAAATGTAAAACATATGTTACTTGGAGTATCTGCTCACTTACCGAGACGGTGCTTTTTGGACAGGGACATTGCAAAAATGGGGATTAATGAAGCGAAAAGTGCCGCTTAAAGGCCTGCCCAAACCGCTGGAGGTAGGAAGTTGAAATTTGGTATTAAAGTTCCTCCTCTATTGTAGACATCCGCTAAGATGAGATTTTTGGAAATTTCTACAGGTAGGGTCAAAAACAGGGAAAAACAGGGAAAGTCTCCACCTTAACGGCCTGGCCAAATTGCTAGAACAAGGGATCTTAAATTGGGTTCCTTCTCCAACGTTGACGTCCCCTAAGATGGTATTTTTGGAAATTCATACCGGGAGGGGTAAAAAGTGAAAAAACTTCCCCCTTGATGGCCTGGCCAAACTGCTGGATATAGAGACCTAAAATTATGTATGTAGTAGGTTCCTCCTCCAACGCAGACGTCCTCTAAGACGGAATTTTTGGAAATTCCTACCGGGAGGGGTAAAAACGGAATAATTCTCCACCTTGATGGCCTAACCGAACCCTTCGGCTAGAAACCTGTAATATATAATATGTTTTCCTTGGAGTATGGGCTAACTTATCGACAAGGCATTTCTAGGACTTTGGACAGGAACGAGGTAAAAATGGTGGTTCAAAAGGGGAAAATTGCCCCCCCCCCCCTTAACGTCTGCGTCTTTAGCTAGAAACCTAAAACTTAAAGAACAAGTGTATATGAAACACTAAAATTAAGAAACTAAATAGGAAACGAGTGGGATTGAAACACTACACAAGTGGAATGAAATGGATATAAACGTTGAACGAGTGGAATTGAAATTATAGACAATGCAAATGGATTGGAAGAGGGAATTACCTGTTCAAACACTATCCACGGAATATGAAACTTATGTAGCATTGAAACATACTCTCCAAAAAGTTAAACAAATTTTCTAAAAGAGAAAAAACCTTAGAAAAGGAATGGAACTTATATATTCCGATATTTAAACTTCATGTAACGAAGCACCGGTGGAAGAAACCGACGCAGTAAATTTTCCAACTGAATTTGTGAATTTACTTGAATTGCCAGGTCTACCTTTACATAAACTGGAATTAAAAAAAAAAAACTTTAAGACACGCTAACAACGTAGCTTTGCCCGCTATTTTTAATATTATAAAATGCTTTCCAACCCTGCTTTACGTTATTTATTTTCATTCAAAACACAAATGAACAAAACTACTTACGGGTCTATCTACCTAAGTTCGCACTTTACCAAATTATCTTAACATACACACGTATATTGCAATTTATTATGGATTCATTAATAACAATCCACTTTCATGAGAAAAAGTGATCAAATATTTATTTATTTTAAACCCATTGTTGTGCAGAATTATTTATTTGTGGTGGCTGGGTGAAGGCTTTGAATAAAAAAACTTTAAATAAAAAAACGAATTTAATAAAAATTGTGGGGGGCGCAGCCCCCCGGGGGGGAGGGCGCAGCCCCCCCCCCCTTAACCTTTAAGGCACGCTAACAACGTAGCGGGCTGCGCCCGCTAGTTTGTTTTATAAATTTAAAAAGTGATTATGCATATGGCCCTAAGTGTGCCATAACAATTGTAAACGAAAAACGAAAAAATTAACAAAATTATCAAAGATTTTTTTTATTTTTACTTCTGCCGGCTGTAAGAATAACTAATTTTCACTTATCCAATGTTATTATTAGCCGTGTTTTCAACTTAACTATATCCGTTAAATCATTAAAAATTTTAAAGTGCGTAAAAACGCATTTAAGACGAAAACTAACATATGACTTTACGTATGGACGTTAACTTTCAACATGGATAATTATCAACGTTGAAAACTCAACGTTTATAAATTTTCCCATCTAACGTAACTTATTCGCGTTACTTCCTAAAAACTTTTGATGACGTACGTTCGATTATAACGAAACAATTATAAACAAAACGTTTTTAAAATTTTTTTGTATTACAATCGGTTTAACGTAGATTTCCTTTAAATACTTAACGTTGATAGGCATGAGACAAAATACAGTTATTGTTATAAAATATGAAATTACATTGTCCGCTGCAGTCGGAAACAAAATTTTTCAATTTCTAGTTAAAGCACCGTAAGTTGTTTTTCACGTGGAATAATTTCACTCGAACTTTAAAGGCCTCAAATTGCAATTTATTTTCTAAAAATGAACAATGTTTTAATTTTATAACAAAGACACAATCACAATAAACACAGAATGTCACTTTTTCCCAAGAAAAATAATAGTCCTGTACTTTAAATTTGCGTGATAACAAACTCTACACAGTTTTCACGTGAAATTCATTGTCGTGAAAAATTATTATTATTATATGGAGTATAACAGTTTTTGCACGTGAAATTGAAACAACTTACGGTGCTTAAGGGACAACTTCATGGCTGTTTCTACATTCTTCTTTGACCAAAAGCAAAATGTAATTAGGTTTTGATTCGTCTATCGTTCTATTAAGAAAAAAAACCACCTATTAATTGGGAATTACTTAAGTTTAATTTATTTTATTTAACTTTTATTTTTTTATGTTTTAAAATTTCAAAATTGTCATTCACACTAATTAATCTTAAACGTATCGCGTTTAACACTGTGTTTAGATTTTAAACATGTTAATTAGAAGTGTTAAGGACAGAAAAATATATTGGAGAACATCTCACTTAAACATTTTAATGCCTAAACTAGACTTTGCATTTAACCGCAATTTTGATTAACCGCGGTTACTGTTAAAATTGGTGCGGTTAATCGCGGTTAACGGTTAATCGCACTCACTATAACACAATTTCTTAACGTAATTCTTTAACATAAATATAATTAATTTTAACCCAACAACGACAAAATTATTAAAAAGACCGCCACAATATTTTATGCAATATATGAACTCAACATAACCTCAAAATGCACACAAACATAAACAGCGCAAAATTAAAATTGCACAGTGTTGCCAATAGATTATGCAATATTTCAAGTTGTCCAATAAAAATCAAAAGTGTTTTGATTCACTACAGAATATTGCTCTTGGAAAGTTGTTCCATAATATTGCAAATGTATGGCCCGCTTAAAGCAAAAAATAAAAATAAAGAAGTCGAATTCAAGAAGAACTTTTGTGAGGAAAATCGTTTGAATATGCAAAAACTTTTGCAAATATGATGCCTTTTCTAAAAAAGATTAACTGGCTGTTTTTATAAAAAGAATCCGACGAATTCGTTAAAACACTTGTGTGAAAAACACAAACTTAGATACATTTTTCTTTAAAATTTTTTGGCCGCATCTGTTCTACATAGAAAAACGTTTTTAAATTAGTGTTTTTGATACAAATTTTTTAACGAATTCGTCCGATTCTTTTTACAAAAACACCCAGTAATAAATAATGAGGAATAAATAAGAAGATTCTTTCTAATACTAAAATTCATAAATAATAAATTTTAAATATTAGTCAGTTTTAACTATTTAAATATCGGACGATAATTTACCAACAGTTTAGATCTCCACTAAAAAAAAAATAACATTATGGTTCCAGATTAAAAATAGAAACTAAAAAAAAAATGTAAACTTTTATTTTTTTCATTTAAATATTCGAAATCGAGGCCCATTGAATATTTGATTAAAAAGAAAAAGTAAAAATGTAGAATAAAAATAATAATAAAACACATTAACTTTTAACTTTTATAATTTTGTAAATAAGCAAGTCTTCTAAAACAATATATAACGTTTGAAATTTATAAAGTAAAAATTGCGCTTATTTTTCAAATACCATTTTTTTATAAAATTTTCAAAATTCTGAAATTAAATTCTTTACAAAAATCTAATTTTAAATGTATGATAATTTAACCGTAACTGAACGGACTTTTATGCGGTTACGGTTAAATAGTGCGATTAACCGCGGTTTTGGTTACGGTTAAAACCGAAATGCAAACTCTAGCCTAAACAGATAGGATCGAGTTAAACACGTATGTGTGAATCCCGTATAAAATGAGAGTAAGCACAAAATTCTCTCAAAAAATTACCCAAAAGTACGGGAACGCAAAAAACACAGTTTGAAAAATTGTAGATTTATTTGTATTTAAAAGTTCTTTTTGATTTTGTTATTTTTGATTTAGTTTCTCCTTTGCGAAAAAGGACACACGGAGGAGATTGGAAGATCAACAAAAATCTAAAAATAGAATGTTTGTATGTGTCTGTGGAAAGAAAACAATGAATTAGTTATATTGCATTCAAGGTCTTACTTGGGTGAGATGGCTAAGCTACCATCACACTTCAGTATAGTTACGTTTGTAATGTGGTGACATGTTTTCGAATCCCACAGCCGACGGGTTGTTGAAAAACATATTGTTGAAAAAATTATCATATAGAGACAATCTGACAATAAGCATATAAACAATTACAAATTAAATGGAAAATCACTGATGAAGCCTGTCCATACAAAAAGTCAGAAACAAGATCCAGTCAGATTTAAAAATGAATGTTTATAATTTTTAGAGAAAAAGGTTTATTTTTCTTCTTAACCTCAAACCTACTAAAATAAAAAAAGAAGTTTCTTTTGCGTATTTCTTTATTTAACCCTCTAATGCCCAAGGCCGCCTAAAAGCAGTATTCAGATCTTAAAGAGTTTTTGGATAAATAACAATTGTTTCTGAAACAAGTTCTATTATATTGATAGAAAACAGAATTACCTACTTTTTTTTGTCTTCAAACTTTTTTTTGTATAAAGAACGATTTTCAAGCGGAAAGGATGTAAAATTAAATTTTGTAAATTTTAAAAAAATAACTTTTTTAAACAGGAAAAAAATATGCAAAACCCGATATTATTCCAAACGGTTTAGTATCCCAGCTGGAAAATGTGTCTTAAATATAAAGTCAGCAGCGCCGTTTAAGTGACAAGTCAGCAGGCGCAGACATTTACCAAAGACGTCTTAAAGACATGTCTGCACTTTTTTGCTTTTTGTTAGGTGACGCTGACAAACTGCCTATTTGTCATCATCACTAGTATTTAGTCTTAACTCGTGCTGATTTACTAGTTATTTGTCATCATCACAACAATTTTTTGTTTATTCGTGCTGACTAACTGCTTATTTGTCAGTATCGCGTATTAATAAATCTATAAAATAAATATTTTTGTCGTGTCAGCGATTTTAACCGGGAACATCAAAACTAAAAACATATCAATCAGTGTTGCCAGAACTCTTAGAAGGAAATATGCTAAAATCCTAAAAAATTTCTGCTAAAATCTGCTAAATCCTAAAATAAAAAATATATGCTTAGAATATGCTAAATTAAAAAAATCACAATTTTTTTATTATATTCATTATGCTAAAGATCTGCTAAATTTAATTCAAAAAATATGCTGAAAATCTGCTAAATAATTTTTTTAGTATTATTTATTAAAGTCTTATTAATGAAAAAATACCTTTTTTAAACAATGTTTATAAAAAATTATATTTTCATACTTTTTCAAACTATCTTATACCAAATATAAAAGTTTACCCCTTACTTAATAAATGTTTTCAAAACTTATAGGAGGTTTATCAAACAAATTTTATGTGAAGAATTTGTTTTGTAAACCTCCTAGAACTTTGCAAAGTGTTTATGAATTGAGAGGTAAACTTTTACATTTATTCTAAGATACTTTAAGATACTTTTTGTAAATACTGTTTAATCTTTCTTTGAGACTAAAAAAATAAACTTTCTCATTTAATTTTTTCACAATAAATGTAACTGATTTTAAATTTTTGCAAGATTTTTTTTATGGTTTTTGTAGCATTTTCAAATTATAGTAGTATATCAATACTATTAAAAAAGTTTACACTGAAAAAAGAATTGAATAATTACGCATGAAATAAATAGTTATGAAGACATTGTTATTGTTATAAATAGTGTTACAGAAAAAATTATTTTGTTAAAAAATATGCTAAAAATATGCTTTTATTAAATAAAACAAAATATGCTAAAAAATCTGCTTTTGTCCAACAGAATATGCTAAAAAGCAGTTAGCATATTTTTACAAAAAAAATATGCAATATCCCAACTCAATCTGCTAAATATAGCAGAAAATATGCTAAAATGGCAACACTGATATCAATGTCTGAGCGTCTAGGCCAGACGTCGGCAATCAGTGCTGCCATTGCAGTGCTTTTCGGGTATTTTTGGTGCTTTTTTCCTTCCCGTACCCGGTGATTTTTACAAATACCCATTTATAAAAAGCGGGTATTTACAGTGCTTTTCATATTTCTGGCAGTGCTTTTAGTGCTTTTTGTACAGTTTATTTATTTGTTCTCCTTTTTTAAATTTTTCTTGAATTTTCTGTCAAAGTTGAAAAAATAATACGAAATATACAAAAAATACATTTTTTCACAATGTTTGTACAACAATTTTAAATAGCAACTTCGTTATATTTAAACTTCAAAATTTTGAAATATCCCAGCAAAAAAAGTCATTACAAAAAAGTTATTTTAAAAGCACTTCGAATAGCATCAACTGATTGTGGAGTAGTTACAATTTAGCTCAAACACTGATTTATTTTACACGTGGTGTCCCATGTTGTCAGTAGTTTAACTTGAGCATTTTGTTAGTAATTTAAAAGTACATACATAATGTTAATAAAGTATGGTTTTTTAGGTATACATTTTCATCACATCAATACGAGTACATTTTGTTTGCATTTTTAGAGTGATTTAGAAGTACTCTTTATAATATATAATATAATACATTTTAATTTTAATGTTTAGCCCTTACAGAACCCATTTCTGAACCTATTGTGTAACAAAAGCTTCAATTTATTATTATTTGTAGGGCAATATTAAGGAAACACTTCTTTTGCATCTGATTATATTCGATTAAGTCAAAATCAGACAAAACTAAAATTTTTTAAATTTTTGTTCAACAGTTTTTTTTAAAGAAGTTTGTAACATGTTTACTTTAGTCTTTAAATTCAAAAAAATATACGATATTGAATTAAATAAGATTAATACACTAAGAACGAGTTTTTGGGATGTCAGTTAAACTTGGTTTAGTTAAACCGAAAACGAATTATATCATCAATTTCAAGTTTATTAACAAAAATTTGCCTGAACAACTTTTTCTCGTTTAGAATTTATGTCTTCATTGAAAGAAAATAAAATAGATTTTAGAAGCAGTATTCCAGTTATAAACTGCGTTAAACTAGGTTTAAAGATAATCTACATCCTAAAAACTGGGCATATTTAAGTTATATGTAACCCTCTGATTAATTTTTTTAAAAACATTACTCAAGGAATTTTCAGAATATTAAAGCTTACCAGGAAACTTTTTTTTCATATATATATTTTTTTTTTAACAAATAAAGGAAAGAAAAGCATCGACATTTTACGACTCTACAGTAATAAGGGCATCATTATAAATTTGCTGAAGCCGCATATCTATGATTGAAATTTTAGCTTTAAATTCATTAAAGAATCCGAGAACCGTTGGAGAACAGTTTTTCCCCAGACATATTTCGAAGGCGACATTTATAGAACTTTTTATGTATAAGCAAAGGTAAGGGACCAACATCTGTTAACGAACCTCTTGATTGGTCTGTTTTAAACGATAAAATATTTTAACATTGCAACAAATTTTATTAACATATTTCTTTGGTGCACGGTGCAAAAGCACGCGAGCGACTTCATAGAGCCTTAACAATACATTTTAATTGTTAACTTTTATATATTTGCATTTAGTGAAAAGAAGAATTCATATTTAGGTCATAGTCCAAGAGGTTCAATGGAATCCAATTCTTTATTTCCTTCCCTTTTTCAATGGGAACTGTAATTGAAGTATTTTTTAAAATATGTACGAATAATTAAAAAATATGTAAATAATCGTAAATTAATAAAGTACGTTAATAAAATTAACTATTTTGTTTTTTTAGAGATAAAAAATGGAATCTCTAATAAATTCGTAATTTACAAACAAATGCATTTATGTACAAAGAAAAAAACAACATTATATATACATTTTTGAAAGTTGTTTTAAAGCACATACATTCGAAACAGAAAAAGAGCACTTATCGCTCCGTTGTAACCAATTTAAAAGTTGTTTGTTTTGAATGACTTACACATATTTTTGCTGGGATTAGTTTGGTGCTTTTTTACCCCTTTTTTGGTTATTTTTTGAACCTTTTTACACGATTTTACAAAGCTATAATGTGTTTTTAAAATCTTGACTTGAATTTTTCAAAAAATTATTATCGTGCTTTTTTACCCCATTTTTGGTAAATTTTTACCCTTTTTACCCGTTTTCACAATGCTCACGGTGCTTCCCTGCCTTCAAGAGTTGGCAACACTGTCGGCAATACCTATGCACATGGGCGCTCTCTCACACCTACATAAGCTCACACATAGAACAAAAAAATAACTCAGTCGCATACAAGCATTCAATGAAGTGGGTTGTCAGATCGCTTGTTTCCCAGATTTTTTACACTCTGCATAATGTTTATTGATACATTTTTTGGTAATTTATTTTAAAGTTTTTTTATTTTTTTTTGTGTTATTGTTTTTTAATATTTGTAGTTGTTGTTTGCTTTTAAATTTTTGTTTAAATTCCCATTATAAACATTTAAAATTTTCAAATTATTATACAAACGTTCTTTGTCAGTGCATTGAGAGAGGCTGCAACTCACTCATATAAGCACAAAATAAGGTTGTATATGTTTGCCGATGCCTGGTCTAGACACTTACACCATAATCGATTTAAAACTTGTCCCAGCAAGCATGGCAATACAAAGAAGTTTCGCGATCATATTGCCAGGAAGAAAACATTTATTGACGGCAATATCACTTTCGTATTGCAGAAGTTTCCTCCGTCGGGAACAAATGTTACCCGAAAGCTATACTTCCAGACAATACAAAAGCAATACCCCAGGAAGATAAATCAGCGACATCGCTAATTTATCACCTGGAAGATAAAAAAGGTGATATCGCCAAACAAACTCCCCGGTACAAAATAAACGATTTATTTTTTTCATTATTAAATTTGAGACTGAAAAATAATAACTGCATACATAATCCATTGACCAACAATTGATTTCATTATAGCCGATTTTTCCGCGCATTAAATCTTGATTTTTTCGAGGAATTTGTTTTCTATGTTCTGTTGGTTGTTTTTGTACAAATTTTGTTTTCATTTTTTCCAAAATGACAAAAACTTTCAAACAAATTTTCTTTATCTTCCGGATGATAACAAGGTAATATTGACGCAATATTATCATAAAAAATTATGACAAAAAATTCAATTTTTTAATTATTTTTTCCAAATATCGACGAATATCTTCCAAATGATAAAAGGAAGACAATTTCAAAATACTACTTGATTATTTTCATTCAAATGAAAAATAGAAGATATCGCTTTAATAACTTCTTGGAAGATATCTTCCAAATGCTTACAGGGGTGTGTATTTAATTTGAATTTAAAACAAATTTCAAATTCGAAAGGAACATTCAAATAAAATACAAATAATTTGAATTTGATTATAGGAAGATTCAAATAAAATTTAAGATTTGAATTTGAAAAATGGAATATAGGAAACTTTTTAAAAGTATGTATAACATTATGGTTTAGGTCAGGGGTGGCAAGACTTTTTTCTCTGCGTGCCAGAAACGGACAAATTTTTTCGTAAAAGTTTTCCGCGTGCCACCTTAAATTAATTTTTTCTTAGAAAGTTATCTTTTTGAAAATTTTACAAATTTTTCTTTTAAAAATATCATCACAGATTTATATATTTTTCGGCGCTACGAATAACTCTCATAAAATAGCTCCCAAACGGAGAAAATTAAATAACATCCAAAAAATTACGTAACAATGTTTCATTCTCAAATTTTGAGATTATTTCATTATGAAAAAACCGCCAATGAAATAAACTCCAAAATTAAAATAGTTTGGAGATTATTTCATTTTTGATTGGTCATTTCATTTTGTTAAAAGTAAAACTTTGGGCGCAAAAAATAAACCCACGATTTTATATAATTCAATGATTTAGGTACGTTGAAAAGGTGCCACATGCTCAAATTTGATTTGGTTGCAAACTCGCGCAATTTTTATCTTCATATTAATAAATAAAAAAAATTAGCATTAAATTCAAACATGATTAGGTTGTTCATAAGGGGTGTGCTATCTGTTGTATCGTTGTATCGTCCTAACAAAAAACAGAGTTGTTAAAATTTTTATTTGTGTTTAACAACGATTTTCTATTCAATTTTCTATCTGTTAGCACACTCAAACATAGGACACTAAACATACGTAAAAATGTTGTATCGTGCTATTCTCAAAAGTTGTATTTTTTCAATTTAATTTTTAACAACTCTGTTTTTTGTTAGGACGATACAATGATACAACAAATAGTACACCCCTTGTGAAAACCCTTAATGTATTTTTACTGGAGATGGGCGCGTGAGTGAATTTTGACTCTCGCTCACGAAAGAAAAATAATAATCATGCACGACTCACGCACGAACACTTCTTTTATAATCACTCTCACGTGATTAATTTTAATTTGAATCACGCTCACGAAGTACTCACGAAGAATATGAAATTTGCTTTTTATCTTAATTATTTAAGGAAACTTTCAGCTCGATTCTAAATATTCCCAGGGAAATGAGTTCGCGGGGAATTCATTTTTCCCGGGAACAAAATCCTCCTATTCTAAACAGACGGGGAGGAGAATAGTAAGGGAGAGAGAATTTCGAGTATTCGAAGTCAGCTGTTTTGCTTCAGCTGTTTTGTTTTGATTGCAAATTTTGAATTCATTTTTGTGAAAGTAAAAAGTTAAACTTGTTTTTTCATCAATTAAAAATAAATGAAAATGAAATGAAAAGCAGCACCAGGACAAGACGCAGAAAAGAAGAAAGTTACGAGATGCCAGCAACCCACTTGAATTGCCGCAAACTGTGTAAGTACATAAAGAAACTATTATCATTATTTATTTGTTCATTTTATTAATGCGAATTTTACTTTTCAAAGGTTTGAAAAGTATTACAGGGTGAACAAACCGGCCTTTAAATATTTGTTAGATGTGTTAACGTCAATCTTTCAGCTAAATCATAAGTCTTTCGCAATATCCCCTCTCGTGAAATTAAGCGCAGCTTTACTTTGCCGAAAGTGAGTACCAAACGGTTATAGGGAAAGATTGCGATGTGTCAATGGCCCAATGTAGCCTGAGCAGAGCTCTGACAGAAGTTGTAAATATATTTGAAGAGCATCTGTGCCAAAGGTGGATTATTTTCTGCAGAAAGGAGGAGGAAAAACGAAAAATTGCTTTATCAATGTAAAGCATGGCATTCCTAGCGTTATAGGATGCGTTGACGAGACGCATGTCCGCATTATTGCTCCCTATAACAATAAACACTTGTACTACAACAGGAAGGGGTTCTACAGTAATGTAATGCTGGTAAGGACTTTCACCGATTTTCTATTTTTGAAGGTATGCTTTATAGAACTCTCTTCGGAATAATCAATAACAAATTTTTAGTCAAAAGTTAAAAAATATTTATAGGTCTGTGATCATGAGCTGAGGATTAAGTACGTTGATGCCTCCCATCCTGGTGCATGCCACGACCCATTTATTTGGAATTGCAGCAAAATTCGAGCTGATCTTGAGCAAAAATATCTGAGAGGCAGCAGCAATTATTGGCTTCTTGGTAAGGTTGTAAACTACAACGAAAATATTCATGCATTAACAATATTTTTTTAATAGGAGACGCAGGATATCCTCTGGAACCGTGGTTATGACCCCTCACAGATGTCCAGAGGATGGCTCGGTTGAAATGAAATTCAACGAAATCCATTCGAAGTGCCTCAATGTGGTTGTACGCACCAATGGCGTCTTGAAAAATAGATGGATGTGCCTTCTTGGTGCTAGAGAGGTGCACTACTCTCCAAAAAAAGGAGCTAAAATAACAAATGTTTGTTGTGCATTGCATAACATATGCATTTATTTTAAATGCAATACTGATGTAAATGATTTAGCAATTCCAAATTATTTTACCACACAAGGGAGTGATGTGGTGTCCTTAGCCTCACCGCAGTATTTGTCCGTTGCCCAAAATATTAAAAATAATATTGGCAATAATTTATAATAAACATTTGATATTTGTACATTTTATTAAAAAAAACAAACTTAAAAAAAACAATTCAAAAATAAAATAAAACTTAAATTTTAAAACTACAAAAGAAAACTATTTCATATTCACAGTAGTTCACTTTATCACATTTCTTTTATACTTACGGTGGGTCTCATACTGCAGGTTTAAACTTTAGTTAATAGTTAACCCAAAAATTTGTTGTTGTTTTGTGTACATTTTTTTGACATTTTCTTTTGTTTATAGTTAAGTTAAAGTTAAACATACAATATGAGACCCACCGTTGTTTATATTTTATGTTTTCTAGTTCCAGAAGTTTACGGTTTTTCTCAATTTTGTCCTCCACTTCCCTAAGTCTCAATTTTTCTATGACGTAATTGCGCCAATTTTGCTCTTCTAATTTTTGTTTCTTTTTGACCTGAAAGTAACAATAATGCCATAATAATATTTTAAGACTTTTTAAACGCTGATATATTACCATTTTTCATAAAAATATTGAATACTTACATTTTTTCGCAATATTCCCTTGCAATTTTTTGGCGGAATTATTCCCAAAAGTTGTGATCACATTCTCCCTTTTATACACATTTATAATACCTACTTTTTTCCCGGGGAAAAGTTTCCCATTTTCGAAGTTAGTTTAGAATAAGGGAAAAGGGAAAAGAGAAAAAATTCCCGGGGAGATTTTATTAAGAATAGGGGAACAAGGAATAGTGAAAAAATTCCCAGGGAATTGTTATTGAGAATTGGGCTGATTATTTTCTATTGTTGATTATACTTGAATGGATATCACTATATTGTTAGATCTGTCAAAACAACAGATTAGTATATTTGAAGATGACAAAGCAAATTGTGGTATTTTTTTTATTGATATTTTAAATGTTTAGAAACGCTCCTAGACGAGAACAAGAAATTCTCATTGAGCTTGCACATTAACTTAACAAATATTTCTAGAAATACTAAAAACGTTGCACAGTGCTTTGTCCCATAGACAAAATTTAAAAAAAAATGTGTGCGGAACGTTAGTGATTTATACATTTTTCAAAAGGTGACATAATACCATAAATAAATATGAAAGATGAATTCAAAACCTTCTCTTTTTGTTAACAACAGAGGGCGCTAAAGTCAAAAAAATTTTGAGCTAAAATAGTTAAACGAAAATCAAATTTTAAATGCTTTACAAAAAAAAATTGACAAAAATTCATTTTTAAAGATAATTCTTTGAAACACGGTGGTTTTGTTATTTACTATATTCGCAATAAGCAAAAATTATTTTAAGTGGAAATTTTGTATAGAATAATATTTGGTAGCATCGAAAACTTTAGACATTTTTTGACTGGAAATCCCAAAGTTGCTTAAGTTTAGTAGAGTAAAAAAAAAAAATATGGAAAAACAGGTTTTTTTTTTATTTATGATTTTAGGACACCTTGAAGCTCCCCAGTGTTGAAAATCATTACCAGATACGTGGTTATGTAACTACATACTTGGTAATGGTAACTAGTTACTTTTGTTATCCCAAGTAAAAAAAATTGATATGGAGCCATATGAAGTTATATTTAATTATATATAATCTTTTATGTAATTAGATATAATTATATCCGAAAAATGAGAACGTCTTATTGTATCATATTGTATCGAATTGTATACAACTGTATACAATTTGGTACAATTTGATACAATTTTATGCAATTCGATACAATTGTATCCGAATTTTGTCCTCATCCAATTACATCAAATTATATCTTTTTGTATAAAATTATATAAAATGTTATAAAAGTGGACATAGTTTGATACAATTATATCTAAATATTAACCTTATACTTTTTATCATATTATATAGGACCATATCTAACAATATACAAAAATTATTTTTTTAAATAAAAAAAAATGTTCAATTACTTGTAATTGTAATTGTTCTTTTCTGAATTGCAATTACAATTAATTGTAGTTGAGTTTTTTTTCAATTACAATTACATGTAATTGAGTAATTGCATGTGTAATTAATTACAAAATGTAATAGCAAATTGAAAGAAAATAACTCAATTAGGCTAACATCAATGAAATTCTAACAATGCTATTTTTATCTTCTGTTATTACTGTTTTTGCTGTTATTTTGTTTTAGTTTTTGCTGATTCCTATGGAATTCAACTCTGATCGACAACTTATAAAGCACAGAAAACGACAACGAAAATATTTCCTAGATAGTAGTTCGCGATTTAAACTGTTAAGCGAACTGTTCTAGAAAAAGTGGAAGTCATGGATGTTTTATATTTAGCCCTTCTTTCAGAATATATTAAGTAGATTTTGTCATTTGTACAACCAAAGATGAACTTTGTCGGACGGTGTTTTAATATAAATCGAGTTTTTCAAGTACAACATATGTCGGATTTATTTATTTTCTATTGAGCGGGAATTCCCGGGATCCCGGCGAATTCAGAAAAAAATCCCGCTGTCCCGGGAAAAGAAAAACCCTATATACAACCAAGATATAATATAAAAAATCAGTCAAGTGTAAGTTATAGAATAGAGAATTTCGTATTAGAGCTTCAGTGTTGTTAATGTTATGGGTGCGTAAGCCATTTTTGACTCATGCTCCTAAACAAAAACAAATTACTCACGCACGAGCATTTCGTTTCTTACTCAGCACACATGAGTATATTAAAAACTTACAATCAGAAAATTCTCACGCAAAACAGTAAAAATTACTAAAAACATATGATGCAAAAAATAAACTCACACACGAATCATGCACGGATTATTCTTACTCACGCTCACGCACGAATCACTTAAGTATAGTAATTATTACTCACGATCACGTGTGAATAACGTGACTCACGAACATTTCGTGTCACGCGCCAATCCCTAGTAATTACTAAATCTCAAACTAGTTCAAAATCATTGATAACATGGAACCAAATATAATATAATGCGGTTTTATATGGACCTTATATATTTTTATATAAAATCACTTTGAAAAAATTGCCTATGTGGGATGATATATAATTATAGATGATTTTATAAAGAACGTTATAAGTTATATATGGGTTCATATTCGTCAATATATAATCATAACTAACACAAATTATAAAATATTTTTTATATGGATCCGCATAGTTTTATATTATTATGTATAGTATCATACTAAATTATATATAAACGTATATGTAATTATATCTTTTATATGTTACTTTATGTACTTACATATAGCACATACATATATATGTAGGCCAGTATGTAATAATATAAAATCACATATGTCTCCATATTAAAACCTTTGAGGAAAAAATATCTAATATATGACTATATAAAAGTATAAATGCTTGAATTTAAAAGCATATGTGGCCATATGTAACTATAAGTTACTATATGCAATTAGATAAAATAATATGTGATTATATCAAAACTTTTTTACTCGGGATTACATTTCTTATTACCTTTATATGGCGATGTCGCGAAAAATAATGAGTTATGGTTACACACCAGCATACAAAAATCAAAAAATATATCGTTACCTATGTGCTTACCAGTACTGACAAAAATAATGAGTCTAAAAATTGATTTTCAAAAAAATAAATTATATAAAAAAAAATATTTTTTATTGTATTTTTTTTTTAAATAAAATTTGCTGGTGCGGGAATCGAACCTGGGTCTACAGATTGCCAGTCAACTGCTCTACCATCTGAGCTATATCGACATGTAATATTTAATAGATAAAAACGTAATTGACCTGCTGCACACAAGTAAGCTTACTCGCCAACATACACAAAATCAAAAAATATCAGTGTTTAAAAAATATTGAGTTTAAAAATAGATTTCAAAAAATTTTCAAAAAATCTAAAAAATTATTTTCTATTTGAAATAATGATAAAAATAAGTTATTATCAGTAACTCATTTTTATATGTTTTAAAATAATGCAGAATGTAAGTGGGTGTCATTACTGGTACTCCAAAAAATAATGATATGTCATTACCGTTTCTACACTGGGTCCTTAATAGAATTTGGAAAAAAAATTGTTTTTTTTTTTTTAACTGCAAATTTAAAAATATTATACATTTTCCAAACCCTTTTACCTGAGTTTTAACAAAGTTAGAAAGAGCTAAATTTTAAGGTACCACCAAAAATTAAAATAATAACGTTTAAAAAAAAGAACTTGAAAATTAAAACACAAGCTTCGGTTTTATGTGGTGTAAAAATAAAAAAAAAAAAAAATCAAGAAACTTAAAAAAAAAATTGTAAGTAATAACAGTTTTTATTGCGGAAAACCTAAAATTTTATAAAGTTTAGAGAAATTTAAAAAAGATATAAAAAAAACAAGTAATTTTTTTTATGGTTAGAGGGGGAGCCTTCGCCAGTGGGGCACATACACTAATCCCATTTTTCTCCGCTTTTAAGGGAGATAAAAAATTGGAAAAAATATATTTTGTGCATTTTTCAATTACCTTTCCTTGACATCCACTTCGATGAATTTATATCACATGTGGTCGCAGACAGACGTGTTTTTGTGTTTTTTGGGGTGCCAAAAAAATAATAGGAAGCAACTATATTTTGGAATAACTTCCTCAAATCGTGTGATAAGAAAATAATTTTTCATTATGTTAGACCTACGATCCTAAGGTTTCGAAAAATAATAATTTGATTTAAAAAAGTGCTTAAAAAGTGTGAAAAAATATTAATTTTATGTTAGTGCCTGTCTGTGGGGGACAATCACCAGATGGCCCTGGAGCTACAAAGAGTTGGTGCATCCCTGCCTAAAATGCTCTATAAGACTTTTCTATATATTTAAAATATGTTTAATAGTAAATTGGAACAATCGTGTTCATTCTTTAATTTATATTAATTATTCAGTTTTATTTTATTTTGAAGAATCATTAGGTATATTATAGTTTTAAATTATTTTTCTTAATGTAGTGGAGATTTATTGATTAAAAAGAATCACATATCTTAAAGAACTTATTATAAATTATTTATTTCAGTCATTAAAAGATTGACTTTGCTGTATTAACAATTTTTTTTGTTGAAATTGTATCTAGCTCTTTTGGCGAATTTACCCCAGGTTTGGGGCAGTTACGCCGAATTGAGTTACTTTGAAAATCATTAAAAAAAATAATAGATAATATGCAAATAATTAGAATAAAGATCATATAAATTAAAGCCAAGATATGTAGGTTTTCAATTTTAAAGTAATTTTTGAAAAATAATTAGGGGTTAAGAAATGACAGAGCTTTGAAAAAAAGTGGCGAAGGATCCCACTTAAAATTATTCAGATACGGAATTTTGTTTTCGCTGGATATCATTAAGCCACTTTAACCTAGAACCGAAATGCGAATAAATTTAATAGAAATAAAAAAAAACGGCTTTTTTTATTTATTTGTCAAATTTTATTTAAAATACATAATTTGGAAATGTCAAAAGCTATTTTTGTAACATAATAGTTATTATTAAAGAAAAATAATAAATTGAAAAAATGATAATTCGGGTTTTGTGTGGAGAGCAACTCCTTTCCAGGACATTTTTATTAATTTACATGTTCTGAACCAACACACCGAATTTCTATATGGGGACGAAGCACTGTGCGTCGCCCCCTGTCGATTGCCTTATTCAAGAATGGATAGTGACATGCTTTAACAGATTATTTTTCATAATTTGTTAATAAGGTTTTGGGTCTATAAATGTTATTCCAAACTTTTGTGGAGGAACAAAATTTTTCATAGTTTTGTACAAGAAGTACATTTTTTACATAAGAATTCTGACAGAAGTAGAAAACACCCGTTCGTTAGTACCTGAACTGACTGGAATACAAATTATTTGAAGGAGAGGAAGATCTCTGGAATTTTTCCAAAATTGTATAGTATCGCAATCTGGTTTAATATAGTCACGCAAACTCAACACGCAACAAAACCTAAGGAATTACCATATAATTTAAATAAATTAATAAATTTTTTTATTATTTAGTTTTTTGGAGATTATTTCATCGCAGATTATTTCATTTTTTCCTCTGGGGGTTATTTCAATATGACACTTATTTTTAGTCTTTATTTCATTTGCGATCTTTATTCATTGGGGGTTATTTCGTAGCACCTATTTTCCCTCTAAAAACTTATCCCTAAATTCATAAACGCTGTGTAAAATTATAAGAGGTTTATTGAACAAATTTTGTATGAAAATAACGTTTTGTAAATCTCCCAGAAAAATCTTTCATTACCAAATAATAGAAATTCATAGCTCCGCACAACTTATTTTTTGGCGTCTAAACTCATTATTTTTGTTTGGCGTGGTCGTTTTTATAAGTAGTCACGCTAACCCGCTCGCTTACGAAAAAATTTAAAAATAAGTAGTTATGAGATTTTGAATAATAATAATATTCTTATGAAATTTGGATATGTTATAAAGGATACAAAAATAAGAAATAGTTTTTACTTTTTAGCTGCCCAATCTCACTTTTAGGGGTTAAAAGGGTTATCGAAAATTATCCAATTTCCATATTCCCGTTCTGGTATGATGGGTTCAAAATTTAATAAACATATAAGTGTCAAATGAAAGAAATTTGAATAAAACATCCAACGGTGCATAATAGATTCGCGACCGTTTCCAAGTTTTTATGTGCACACAGAAAAAACAGGGGGAATATTACCTAAGAGCTATGTAATTATTCAACTACCTAATTTTCAAGTTAGTTTTACAAAGTTCTAGTAAAATATGCACATTTTTTTGTAAAATATATACAATCCTTGCAAAATATATACATGTGTAGCGGAAAATATTCGAATAATTACATATATTTTGCTAGAAAATTGTAACTTACTTGGAACTTATGTAGTTGTATAATTACACAGCACTAAGATAAAGTTCCACCTGTTTTTTTTTCTGTGTGTGGTTAAATAAAGCAAAATTATCTTATGTTACACTTTGCAGTCAAGAAAAATGTAAACAAACTGTAGTTTGTGAATAGGAATTGCTACTTAAGATATTTTTGCCTTTTGCTTAAATTCGTAACGGAAATTCCCAGAGTTACAAAATTTTGGGAGACGATGCATTTGATTAAGAACTATACATTTTTATTAAAAAACGAAAATCGAAAATAATGTCACTTAAGCTTTTTTGGCGGTTATGGCTCGATATTAGAGATTAAAAACTTCACAAATTGTAGGAATTCTTTTTTCATTTGGGTAGTGCAGCGATTTTATTTCATCGGATTTCGAGAAAACAGCGATTTTTGGCACTTATTTAGCTTTTAGGCAAGGTTTTCTTTTTCTTCTCTTAATTCTACATGATTTTGGTCAGAATATAACAAGACAAGATTAAATACTTCAATCCTCAAAATTACGACAAAATAGAGACCCGATTAAAAAAGATAATATGGTGACATATCTAATTTTATAGAATACAATACTGAATAGTTATTGTACATATTGTATATACAATTTAATCCGAAAAATGGTGAATACACTAAAAAAAACGTCAGTAAAGTCAGCAAAAAATGTTGCTGTGTCAGCAAATTTTTAGTCAGGAGCGTGCTTGCAAAAAAAGTTAGTAATTTCAGCAAAAGATTTGCTTAAAATCAGCGAGCTGATTTTTACCAAAAAATAGTAATCTTCAGCAAAAGTTTTGCTAACACTTAGTCGATTGCAAATGAAAAAATCCTTGCTAAAATCACTAAACTTTTTGGCGAATATTAGTATACTGAAGAAAACTCAAAAAACTTGTAGAGAAATTTTACTTTAGTTAATTTATTTGCTGAAAATTTAAATATAGAAATTGTGTAGAGTTGTTTTTCTTTTTATCATTTCCGTTTCCTGTACTACATCCAGAGAAGCTGCGACATCTACATCTTGTCTATCTGGTTATAAATGCGGTTATCAGCACAATTTTTGTAGCAAAATAAATTAGTAAAACATTAGTTCAAAATTAGTTTAGTGCTAAAAAAATATAACTAAAACTTTTGCTGAAAACGGAAATTCAACAAAATAATTGCTGAAACCTTGTTCACTTGATATACAAGACGTTTTACTAATTTTTCTACTAACTTATTTTTTTGAGCGTAGGTTTTTCTTACACAATTTTATTTTAATTTTCATTTACATTTTATGGTATCCTTCAAGCCTATGGATAAATTTGGTGGTACGTTATTCCTAAACCAAAATAATTACTTCGAAGAATTGGTTAACTTTTATTAATATGACCCAATATTCAATTTAAAAATAAAAGAATCTGTTGTTTCGATGTAAATTTATAACGTTTTAAATGAAAATGAATTTCATTAAAGGAATTAAATATGCTAAAATCCCAAACGTATTTAACAAATTGTGAAAAATAATCCGTTGTAGGCATGTCCCTATCCGGATTTCATTCTTGCCTAAAGAAATCGTCAGGGGACGACGTTTTTAGAATTTCTGGAAATATTTGTTAAGTTAAATTTCAAACTCAATGAGAATTTCTTGTTCTCGTCTAGGAGCGTTATTAAACATTTAAAATATCAAAGAAAAAACAAAAACAACAACAAAAAATTTCACAATTTGCTTTGTCATCTTCCAATGTACTACTCTGTTGTTTTGAAAGATCTAGCAATGTAGTGACATACATTCATGTATAAACAACAATAGAAAACAATGTTTTCTAAAGTGTCAGTAACATTTAAATTTGCACAAGCACTTGCATATTAGTTTTTTTTTCAATTTGAATTCACTAAGATATTAACAGCGGTATTCAAAATTTAAATTTAGCATAGAGTTAACATGAGTTTTATTCATAATACTGTTATTAAACTCATTCTAGTA
This sequence comes from Leucophora obtusa, assembly GCA_949987735.1. Lineage (NCBI taxonomy): Eukaryota > Metazoa > Arthropoda > Insecta > Diptera > Anthomyiidae > Leucophora > Leucophora obtusa. The sequence continues at coordinate 202,441,212 of OX465295.1, read as the reverse complement.
TTGTTGCTAAATTCCTTCTAATGTTCTGTATCAAACAAAAAATTCCATTCACAATAATAAAAAAGCCTTGTATTTTCAAACACAGGGTTGGTCTTAATTTGGGTTGCCATCCGTCCTCTTTTCCCCCGACACCGTCCTCTTTTTTAGGGCGTCCGGGGCAGTCCACCTTCTTTTTCAGTAAGTGTCCGGGGTTGTCCTACTTTTTGCACTTTTCTCCATTACTTTTTTTGAATTGTTGGCATCGCTGTTTTGTCACTGTTACTTCATTTACTTTAATTGCCAAATTTGAAGCTTATCAGCAATGAGCCAACTGTTGAATTAAAAAAAAATTAAAATTGCTTTTAATGATGAAAATTTATTTAATGAATTCCTTATCCTGAAAAGTTGTGTAAAAGACTTAAATTCAATTAACACGACTAATAACAAGTTTCGGTGCAATTTTTTTTTATTAAAAATGATGTTTGCTATGAAATGAAAAAACTTGTTGGGTTTTATTTAGTAGGTTAAGAAGAAGAATATACATTTTATCAAAAGTTATAAACACATTATTAATTTGCAAATCAGACTAGATCTAGTTTCTGCCTTTTTATGTACAAGCTTCATCAGTCTCTATATGATAATTTTTTCAACAACCTGTCGGCTGTAGGAAACGAACCCATGCACTCCTACATTACAAACGTAACTGTTCTAGAGTTCGACAGCTTAGCCATCTAACCTTATTGTTTTTACTTTCAGAAGTGATCAAACAGACATATTTTTTCTTACCAGCACATAATGCCAACGTAGAACGTATATCTTCTTTATCAAAGCGCAGTGGACGCCAAATAGAAATAAATTGAATCCAGAAACTATTTCTGAAATTATTAGAGTCAAATATAATTTTGAAATGAATTGTCAAGAATTTTATGAATAGTAATATACTGATATATTGATTCAAATTGGAAGCGTTGAAAAATATTCATGAAACTCTTGATAATTCGTATTAAAATTATATTTGACTTTAATAATATCAGAAATAGTTTCTGGATTCAATTTATTTATTTTTGGCGTCCAATGCGCTTTTGTTTTGTTTATTCAGGTACTACTAATTTTAAGTTCAGAATGATTTTTTATCTTTTTTGGTAAGTTCTTTTGTTTTTAATCAAGGCCTGAAAAAAAATTCAATCCATAAACTATATCTAGTTCTATTTCTGATATTACTAGAGCCAAATAAAATTTTGATATGAATTTTCAAGTTTTATGAATATTTGAAGAAATGCGGCAGTACTATACTAATTCAAATTGGAAGCATTGGAAAACGTTCATGAAACCCTTTACAATTCGTATTAAGAAATTAAAGAAATATACATTCCTAAAAATGTATGCAATGAATTGGTTAATCGTTGTTTTTTGTTTATTTATGTACCATTAATTCAAAGTTCAGAATGATTTTTTTGTTTTTTGTGAATTTTTTTTAGTGGGAATAAAAGTTGTTTTATTTATAAAATATATATTTTATCGTGTTGTTGATTTTTGTAAAATAAATAATTTTCCTCTTTTTTAAGACAAATGTCCTCCTTTTTTGAGGTTGACGTCCTCTTTTTCTCAAAATGGAAATGGCAACCCTAGTCTTAATCGATAAAATCGAATAAACTCTATTCTAACAAGCTGCTTGGTCTAAAAAACATTCTAGTTAACAGCTCGTTGTGTGCGATGTATAACAAGCTACTAACTTTTCATTTTGAATACGCGGGTAAGAGTTCATTTGAAACAAGAATATACCATAGATTATATAGGGAAAATAAATGTTTCCTTTTTAAATCAATAGCCTTGTTTTGTTGCTATACATATGTGGTACGAAATCCCATACAAAGTCTGGCTGCGTATGTTAAGTATTAACTCTTTTAACATAATATTTTCAACGTCGATAATGTATGGGTAAATGTTAGATAATCTCACTCAGATTTTACACAAAGATATTTTACAGGTTTTTCGTTTTCATGTTACTATTATTTTTTAAATCACTTGAACTTTACACAGAAAAAACAGTAGGCACCAACATTGGGAATTTGTAAAAGCAATCACATTTTCTTTGAAATTGAAATTTTATTTCCAACAATTTTTTTGTTTGAAATATTTGTAACTCGTTTGTAAATTGTTGTCTTTCAAAAAAAATTATTTAAAAATAAAAATTCAAAGTTACAAAAAAATTTTTGGATTTACAAATATCTTTGTTGGTGCCTTTTTAAAAAGTTTTTTTTTCTTTTGTTTTTACAAATTTGGTATGAGAAAGGTGTTTAAAAATTTAATTAGAATTTTGTAAATTCTTTCTGTGTATATCAAAATTTGTTTTTGTAAAAAAATATTTTCCAATTAAAAATGGATTATAATTGATTTCGATAAAATCTTCAATTTAAATTAAACATGAAGCTGGGCTATTTTTGGTCTTTCAATTTAAATTCCATAGGCTAGATCTTATTAAATATGACAACTAGGGTTTGGGATTTCCCGGACTTTTTTATTTCCCGGGAAACGCGAATAAAAAAATTTGATTCCCGGGAAATATTTTTGAACAGAATTGTTAATGAAAACCACCTACATATGTATATAAGTTTTGTTAAAAAAAAACACTATTTCAGTACAAATGCAGTCTGTGTAGTGAGAATTAAAAGCAAAAAATATCAGAATGTTGAACATTTGATTTCACATAAATTACTCGCAGCACTGCCAAATGAATTGCATGATTCCAGTAGGCACCTACTACTAGACTGTCGGAAACAAACCGTTTCATCACACTTGGCCCATTAGATATGGTGGCCACAATGTTATTTTCCAAAGACAAATAAAACTCTTCTAGTCTTATTTCTACAATTCTTCTTATTTCATCAGCATTACATCTTCCTGATATATAAACCAACCCCAGGTTATAAAATTAATTATTTCCGTTTATACATATGTTCAAATATCTCTTTTGTGATATTCTTGTCCATTCATCTAAGATTATAGTAAATCTCCTATTGTTAGAAATATTGCTCGATATTTCTTTTATCATGATATCTTTTACATGATTGTAGTAATTTAACATAATGTTCTTTACATCGGTTTCATTTTTTTGCAATGCCAGGTTTTATTATAAAAACTTTCTCGAATAAACGAAGATCTAGTTATGGTGCGGATTGACTGCAGCTAATTTGGATACCATTTCAGGAAATGTTTGCCCTACCATAAAACCTTTAATGCCTATTCAGCTTACACTTTTTTCTTCAGGTACTTTGCTAATTTTAGCTGAAACGTTATTCTTGTTGTTTTCTTCAAGAGAAGTTGCATGACCATCAATTTTTTTTTTTTTTTTTGTGAACCAAATTTAGATGTCGGATAACCAAATTAAGATACCACCGTTAACCATTAGTCTTTTCTTTTCACATTTATTAATGAAAACATTACTTATAAAATTATTGACCCTTAATATAAAGGCGTATTTTAAATTTAAAGTCGACTTTACTTTTAATCAAACGGTTTTGTTCATTTTGTGTATGAAAACCTTACAAAAATATTTATATTTTAAAATATTTTGATTGGTTGAAAATAAATTAACCAATCAGAATGCTCCAAAAATAAACCAAGTCAAGGTATACTGCCACCCAATATTTTAACTAAAGTCGACTTTACCTAAATTATACATTTGAAAAATTTAGAAAGTAAGGGCGATTATTTGTAAGAAACAAAGCTTTTTTTCATATTTCTTTTAAATATTTTACCAAGTTTTTAGGTTTTACTACTTAAATTTTGAATAAGTTATGCGAAAAATCTTTATTAGTTGAAATGCTCCTTATTACTTGGCAAATATTTTATTTGTGTGTCAAATTAATGTATTCCCTTTTAAAAGATTTTAACAATGACATTTTGTTTTTTGGTATTTAAAATGTTTTTTATGACTAAAATTAAAAAATCCTATTCGAAACAAAAACAATTTAAAAAATTTAATATTTCGTTTTCCCGGGAAAAATATATTATTTTCCCGGGAATACCCGGCAAACTTTTCCCGAACCCCAATTCGTAGTTACCACACATAATTTCTACCTGGTTAATTATGTACAAAAACTAGGTAGGATTTGCTCAGTCTAAATTAAGTATAAATTCGGATAAACCGAAAACCGGCTTTATAGTTTGATAAAATTCTGTATTAGATAATGCATTCTATTTTTTTTTTTTTGCTAATCGATAATTTGTTCCATTGGAGGCAAATTAAAATCTTACTGAAAATCGGCAATTTTCAGTGTTTTTTGAGACATTTAGCGTTTTTTGAATTTAGAATTTTTCATACAAAAAGAATTTTTCCAAAAAAAAACTGGATTTAATAAATCCACAATAGAAGCACAAATATATGAAACATCCTATTAATTTAATGTCAGAAAAAAATACGAATGAAATTTAAAAAAGAAACAAAAAAATTAAAAAACTAACAAATAAAAAGTTTTTATTAATTTTTGTTTTATGAAATATGTTTAGAAAATAAACCAAACCTCACCAAATACATATTTTCCATCTCGGACATGGAGAAATAGCTGTAATAGAAATGACAATTTTTCACTCTACTGTAAGTAATTTAATTAAATCCAATTAGTGAATATTAAATATTGCAATGGAATTTTTCAATTGTGTAAAAATATAAATTGAAGTGATAAAACTGAAAAGGCAGACTGTCTATCGCTGTTTTATATAAAATATAATTAAAACTTAAAAGTTAAAGTAAAATCCTTCATCATCGAATTCGGTATTAAAAATTAGGGTGAGTGTCGGACAGAAAATTCTTTATAAAATAGGGAGAATCTAACCCGATATGTTGAGCACTTTTAGAACTACTTTTTGGATTTATTAAATCCAAGTGATTAGAAAAAGCGGCTAATGTTTTCAATGCGAGATATAAAAACACTTTTTTTTTTATTAAAATCCCAGCAAAAAAATTGCAAGTAATGCTTTACAAACTACTTCTTTCAATGCTTCACAAGTATCCATTAGTGTACTTTTACTGCTTTTTAGAAGTTATTCTGAACAACTTCAAAAAATCACTTCTCTCATTGCTTCCAAAGTATCCGTTAGTATATTTTTATAGCTTTTTTTAGAATTACTTCTGAACAACATCCAAAGAATCACTTAAGTATTGCTTTTAAAGACTAATTGCTCTAAAAGTGATCGTAAAAAGTGATTTTGGTATCATTTGTCATTTCCAAACAGGTTCCGGGTTCGATTCCCGGCGGGACCAATATTTTTTATTTTTTTTTTAATTTTTTTATTCTATTATTTTTTCTTTATATTTATAATTAATTTGTTTAAATTCAATATTTTTTTAATTTTAAAATTTTTAACTCCACAATTTCCTTGAGCGTAAGGTTTGTTTTTTATATATAAAAAGTTCTTTATTTTCGATATTTCGCTACTCCATAGCATCTTCAGAAAATAACAATTTAACAACAAAAAACAAACCTTACGCTCAAGAAATTTGTGGAGTTAAAAATTAAAAAAGAAAGTTAAATAAACGACAAGAATTTTAAAATTTTTAAAAATATGTCTATATAAAAAAATTATGAGAAATTGCTTTTTATGCACCTGTAAAAATAGTACTGAAAACAATATTGAATTGTAGTGCACCACTTGCACACTTGTATAATAAGGAGTGAGATCATAAAAATGTTAACACACAGTTTTGCCTATAACTTTGGTTTAAAGCTTCTCATATTTTTGTTTTCGGCAGTTTACATTTTAAAAATATGTCAGTTAATAAATTAATTTACATCATGAGTTTTAGTTTGCAATTTTTTACAGAACGGACGATAAAAGAAAAGTGCGTTCAAAAATAATTAAATATTTTCAACAAAACCAAACATGGACATACAAAAAAATTGCCAAAGAAACTACCCAGTCAGAAAAATACAAACGGGAAAGCGATGGCAAAGCACTTTAACAGGTGGTACAAGTACCGGCAAAAAGTGCTTTCCCATTCCCAAAATGATAACATCATTAGACAAAAGGACCGGCTGTTCAAAAAGCGACGGAAAAGCACTGGAGAAACAAAATTTTTTAACGTTGGCAAAACGCTGGCAAAACCAATAAATAGGTTGTCTGGAAATATATTTTCCAAAATAAAATTAAAAAAAAGTTCATATGTATTTTTTTGGGTCCTGCCGTGATTTGAACCCAGGCTGTCACATTGGCAGACGATTGCTGATTGATTGACCGGCTGTTCAAAAAGCGACGGAAAAGCACTGGAGAAACAAAATTTTTTAACGTTGGCAAAACGCTGGCAAAACCAATAAATAGGTTGTCTGGAAATATATTTTCCAAAATAAAATTAAAAAAAAGTTCATATGTATTTTTTTGGGTCCTGCCGTGATTTGAACCCAGGCTGTCACATTGGCAGACGATTGCTGTATCCACTGAGCTAACGAGACATATAATATTTGATAGCTAAACTCATAAATGAGTGATAATCGCTGGACAACTACTGGATGTGCGAAAAAGCTAACACTGGCAAACAGTTTTTTGGAACTAATATGCCAGCGTTGGGAGAGCAAAAAAAAAGTTGGTCTTAAAGGAGCTTTTCAACAAACAAAAAAATTGATTTTATAGAACAAAAAAAATTTTAAATTAAAAAAAATCAAAAAAAAAATTTTTGCTTGTAACCGGATTTGAACTCGGAACCTCCTGACTGCAAACCTTTTTTAACGAAGCGTCAGCATTTTTATAAAATCATTTCTCTACCAGTGAATTGGTTTTTGTACCACTGGTAGCATTGGCTAGGTAGCACTGGATAACCACTGGTTGCAAACCCTGGCATATCACTCTTAGACCATTCTTTGCCAGTGGTTTTTTTTATAAACCACCGAAATTTTTGTAAAACAAATGCTGGAAAAACGCTTTTTGCAAGCGCTGACAATGCGTCCCAAATGAGTGCTCTCCCAGTCATTTATTTTCAACACCATGGTTACCCAGTGGTTTGCCAGTGCTTGATTTTTCGTACCACTGGCGATTTCTGATTGGGTAATTTATGCCGCCAAACAGTTTCAAAAGTGATAAAAATGTATCTGGAACACCTAACAATTGAAAGGAAGCCGGGAACAGGAACAACGTAACATTGGTAAGGCATATAAAGTTAAAAGCATCCTTAAGAGAGCTCCTAACACATCTGTCAGAAAAACAGCTCGGTTACATTTTTGTATATAAAGTGAAACGTAAGGCAGGACTAAAGTCCTACAAAGTTCAAAAAATTCCCGATAGAAACGCTTTTAAAAATTTGTAGGCCAAAACCAGAGCTCGAAAATTAAATCAAATTTTATACAAAAATACAACTGTTGTGTAATGGACGACGAAACTTATGTCCTGGCTGATTTTTCGCAGCTCCTTGGTCAAGAATTTTATGTTTCCGATGTTCGAGGAAATGTTGCGGAAAAATTTAGGTCGAAAAAGCAAACGAAATTCCCTAAAAAAGTGCTAGTATGGCAGGCCATATGTAGCTGTGCCAAAGAAGCCAGTCATTTGTGACATCTGGCTCTATAAACACCGAAATTTATATCAAGGAGTGTTTGCAGAAGAGACTTTTTCCATTTTTGAGTCAGCACAATGTATCCACTTACATTTGGCCCGATTTAGCATCTTGGCACTACATCAAGAAAGCGCTGGAGTGGTATAATGATAATAATGTGGTTTTTGTACCAAGAGAGGCAAGTCCACCAAACTGCCCGGAGCTCAGGCCAGTGGAGAGATATTGGGCTCTTGTTAAAAGAGAATTAAAGGGCATGAAAAAGGTCTCCCAAAACATGCTAGATTTCAAACGCAGATGGACCACCTGCTCTAAAAAGATGGCAGAAACTACCATAAAAGCCTTAATGGGAGGGTTTCTGGAAAAAGTGGATAACTTTGTTCATAATGGTTAGAATTCCATGCGGTTTTTTTTGTTTGATTTTGTATTAAATTTCATTTAATAAAAATTTGGTTGAAGTCTTAAAATTCAGTGGTTTGTTTTTTATTTAACTTTATATGTGTTAACATTTTTATGATCTTACTCCTTAAGTACTTTTATTGAAGAGAATAAGGAACAATATCTCGCAGTAAAAAAGTGGTGTTTTTGTGCCAGTCAACTTTCATATCAAAGAATAGCTCAGCGGTAGAGCGCTAGACTAGCAATCGTGAGATCGCAAGTTCGATACCCGGTAGCGGCAATAAAAACTTTTTTAAAATAAAAAATATATAATTTTTTTTTGTGAAGAATTTTTTGTAAACTTTTAATTGGTGAAAAATAGCTTCCTTTGCACTCGTTCAAAAAGTACTGAAAAAATGTTGAAGTGGGAGTACTCCACTCTAATGACAACAAAATCATTAGTGTTCATGTTAAAAAAGAAGTACATCTAGATCATCAATTGTAGTGCTTTTTCTACTGCTTCGGCATCTCTTTTTTTGCTGGCGACATTTTAATTTACACGAATCCGTACTTTTTAAAAATATTACAAATCATTCAAAAAGATTTTTGTTTTTTTATTTCGTTATTTGAATTTTGTACAACTGTTCAAAAAACCAAATAAACCGAAAACAGGTTTTTTAACACACTAATTTAAATTGTGTAAAAAATTTAAAAAAGTAGAAATTTACTCCAAAAGAGAAAAGGAGTATTTTAATCAACGCGTGGGAAATAGTTTCAGTAGAGTCTACCCTGTTTTTGGCTCCCTAGGTTGTTAAATAGGTTACAGTAAAAAAAAACATTTTTGTCCGCCTTCTCTAAATATGTACTACAGTGCGGAGAAGGAACCTACATATAAAATTTTTAATTCCTAGATCCAGCTGTTTCGACTGGGCGATGTTGAGTCAGTTAGTCAGTCAGAAGCGTTACAACTTTATACATATGCATGTATATAAAGATAGAATAATTTAAAAAATCTTTAACTTACTTGTTAAATCCAATAACCATTGTGGTTTTGATTTCCATACAACACCCACATAATAGAATGGTATACCAATGACTGTGATTAAAACACCCATACCCACTTCATAAGGAGCCACATAAATGGGTACAACAATCAAAAAGGCACAAATGATCACAAATAAAATGGGAATCCACATAGAAACCTTAAGAAGAAAAGTACAATAATGTTTAAATTAAATAACTAAATTAAACCGCATACTTTAATTGGTCTTTCCATATCGGGTTTGGTATAGCGGAAATATAATACAGCCGAAACCGATAGCATAATAAAGAATGACTCCACTATACTGCTATATGTGATGAGAACATAAACATTACTACAAACCAACATAATAATTGACAATACACACTGAAAAGAATTTGAATTAAGAAAATTAAATATTAACAAAAGAAGAAGGCACAATAAAAACCATCAAATATTTACCAGAAATACCAATGATGGTAGGGGAGTATAGCTTTTAACACTTATATGAGATAATACAGCTGGCATATGACCATTACGAGCAGCCACAAAACACATACGAGATGAAGTCATTATATGTACCGAGAGACCGCCAAATGCTGATATGGCTACCATAATGGGTATAATCAAAGACCAAGCTCCCAAAATTTTATTACCAAAAGTCTGTATTGTTTGATATAAATTTTAAAGCGACAAATTTTTTTAATTAAATCATTTATTCTTACCACAGCAATAGCATCTGAAGCAATCATTTCGGAAGAACTCAATACAGCCAAATAAGCCATATTAGCTAAAACATAAATTACGGTTACCAATGGCAATGATATATAAATAGCTCTGGGTAAATTCCGATAAGGATCTCTTAGTTCTTCAGTCATGAAGTTCAAATAATTCCAACCTGCGTAGGAAAATATACCCGAATAGAATGCCACCGATAATTTACCGGGATCAGTCTCTGTATTTGTGAAGGCGCCTGAAAAGTTTTCATAATGACCTAAAAAAACGTTTGAAATAGGAAACGATATATTTTTTAAACGTCACCAATAAAAATAAACTCACCCATAAACATCCATACTAAACCTATAATTATAATCATAACTAAGGCAGCTATTTTGGTAAACATAATTATATTTTGCATTTTAGTTGTGACTTTCATGTAAAATGAATTTAAATATGTTAAAAAGCATATTGTTACAGCAGCCAACAATTGTTTGGCGGCTGTTGGTATTTCGCAGTCACCTTCATAGAATGGTTGGAGGACGTATGAAGCAAATGTTAAACCCATAATGGCATTTGTTGTAGGACTATAAAAATTGAAAACTTGTAATGAAATGATATGAAAATTATATTGTATATATTTAGTTTTAAATTTAGGTTAATTTAGGCTAAAAAGAAAAATACTTCTCAACAAAATTAGAAAAGAATCGTGAAAGTACTCTTCTCCTATGAAAACTCAATATTAAAATCATTAGTTTTTCTGTTAAAAAAAGAAGCACATCTAGAGATCATTAATTTAATTTGTGTATAATAGACCGACTCACGAAAAAAAAGTAGAAAAAGTGCCCCTTCAAAATAAACCTTGGTTTGTTTTATAATGATTCCCAAAATATTTCGGGTCTAGCAACGAGATCTCACGAGCTGGGCCATTTTTAAAAAGGGTATTTTTTTTAGTTTTTGTAAAAAATTTGCATTTTAGCTGTAGACAACATACTCAATATGGGTATCATATGAAAGGCTATTTTAAGGCGCGCCGAGCGGTATATAAATCATGTCCAAGCGTATCCAGACATGTCTGACTGACTCTTTTGTACAGAGATGTTTGTTAATGAAATGTCAAACTTACATATCGTAATCTGTAGTCGATTTAAGTGAACACGTGTTTCAGATTTTTTTGAAATTCGCGATTTTTCGCGTTTTATCAGAAATTCAATGTGGAGGAAAAAATGTATTCTAAATAGGGCAATATGGATACCAAAACTTTCCTTTTGATAAGTAAATCATCGCAAAGTGGATACAGCTCGGAATTCTGCAAATTTCATATATGTATTTTGCGTAATACTGTGGACCAAATTTTGTTAAAATTTTCCAGTTACTGCAATCTGCTCGCGCTTTTTTTGACGGAATATCTTTTTTTCGCGAAAAAAATTTTTATAAAATTTTAATAATAATTTTAATTCAGTTTCTAGTAGATGTAAGGATATAAATGCAACTTAACAGAAAAAACCCAATATGCGCTTTTTTTTGGCGGAATATCTTTTTTTCGCGAAAAAAAAATTATTACAAAATTTTATTTAAGGTCAGCATATATTTAGATTTCTCTTAAAAAAAATTACAGACACGCATATTTTAATAAAATGTTTTATTTAACCCTTTCGACCCCAAAGTTGCCTGCAAGCAACTTCGCTGTTATGTGCCTATAACTCCAGATATATTTATTTTTTTTCAAACAAATTTTTTTACTCTGTAGCATTGCAGTTCTACAATACCTGTGTATAATTTCATATAACAGTCTTTGGTAGTGTTCATTTGCGAGCTATTTTTCATAGTGTCAACAGACATTTTTTCTCACAGCAAAATTTAAGGAAAAATAAAATTTTTGTTTAAATAAGTCTCAAAAATTGTGTGATGAATAAAATTCAAAAAGTCAAAAATTTTTATGTAGAGTTTAGTAATCGAAAAATATAAAATTAAAATTTTTACAAAATCTTAACCCGTTCGGAGCCGGCAGCATATTAATATTTGAACTTTAATGCCATAAAAGAAATAAAAAATATTTCTTTGGCATAGATCTACATTTACAAGAAGTTTGGTCGGAAAATTCCCAGGCATTTAAAGTTGGGGTCGAAAGGGTTAATAATAAACCTACAAAAAATTTCATAAATTTTTTTTATTGAATTGGGGTACACTGAACCAAAAACAGCTGTGAAATCAACTAAAATCCATATTAAATTGAAGAATGGGTGCTCACTATACAACTAACAAAACCTGTCCATCAATTTAACGCATTGTTTAGGAGATTTATATTTTGACGTTTAACTATTTTATGCGGTATTATTTTGACAAAATATCGTCAAATGTATTAACAAAAATTAGTTGTCTTAACAATTACGTTTAATCAAATTGCATAATGATTTTGTTGTTTTACCAATGCATTTTATTAAATTCAACAATGCATTTTATTTAATTAATTAATTAATTTTTTATCGATTTATTATTAATTTTTAGACTTATATTTCATTATTTTTTATATTTCACCAATTTCAAATTTTTTTTAAGCAATATATATACAATGTCTTTTTTATAATGAATTTGATAAAATATAAAAAATAATAAAATATAAAATTGAAATTATAATATAGCACATACTAAAAACTCTTTATTTAAAACACATGTACCATTTTATATACAAAAACATATAACTTTATTAAAATTAATAATTCAAATACATTATATTTATAACTTTCATTAATAGTTTGCCTTTAACAAAATAACAAAAAGATAGATAATATCAAAATTAATGTCAGAAATTTAAATGTACGATTTAATTGAGAACGTTCTTTAGTTAGCAATTCACTTTAAGTCACTGAATTTGTTAATTATCTATACTTTGAAAAACAAAAACACTTAATGTCAATTTATTGATATTTCCGACAATTACAAATACACATGCTAGCATGAGTAATGACGCGACAAAACTAACCTCACTAAACTTTTTTCCACAGATTTACTACTCTTTTTTTCAAATTGAAGAAAAATTATATCAAATTTACGTTACTGCCTTTTTACAAAACTTTTTAGAGTTAACAAATTAAATTTTGTTAAAAAATGGACAAAAAATTATCAAAACAACAATTGTTTTGAAGAGAATTATTGACAGAAAATAAGTATGTTCATTTAAAAACAGTAATTGATTTAAAAAAATCACACATTAATTTGAATAAAAAATATATTGTTTTAACAATTCGTTTCATCAAAAAGTAACAAAATTTTTATGTTGATTTCACTTACGACTTTTGGTTCAGTATAACTTCAAATTTTATCAAAATTTGGACCGGAGCACCGTGAAAAATGTATTAAATTAGCAAAATTCTAAACTATATCCACTTAGCGGTTATTTACTTATCAAAAGGAAAGTTTTTATATCCATATTGCCCTATTTTAAACATATTTTCTCCACCATATTGAATTTCTGATAAAACGCGAACAATCGCGAATTTCAAAAGAAAACTAAAACACGTGTTCACTTAAATCGACTAGAGATTTAGATATGTAAGATTGATATTTAAATCACAAAATTCTTCATACAAAAGAGTCAAAAACTTATTTTTTTTTAAGAATATCCTTACAAACAGGACATTTCTAGAAATGATTGAACCTGTTATATATGCCGCTGGAAGCGTCTCAAAAAAACCTTTCACATGATACCAATATTGTGTATATTGGCTTTAGCTAAATACCAAAATTCTGCCAAAAATAAAAAAAAGATCTTTTTTAAAAACACTACACCCGAAATATTTTGGGAATCATCATAAAACAAACCAAGGTTTATTTTGAGGGGCCACTTTTTTTGCTTTTTTTCGGTCCATATAAGGTGAGTCGGTCTAATGTATAAAATTTGGTGTTAACAGAGTTATTTGGACAACTTTTACCAAATTCCGCAAGACACAGCACATTGTTTTGATATGCTTCCAGGAAAAATCGAAAAATTTCAAAAATTTCACTTTTGACCTTGGTAAAGAAAGAGTTCACGTTTTCGGAGTTTTACAAAATTTTCGGAAAACATTATCTTGTATCAGGATTAAAGAAAATCGGAAGTGGTTTTGTTCCAGCTAGCTAAAAACACAAAAATTATTACTATTATCTACATTATTGGCAAAAATCACACTTTTTTCTTAAATTTTCAAATTTAAAACGCCGTCACTGTTAAGTTAAAAGAGGGATATGTGTAATTTTCAGTAGAATTATTCTCTAAGGTGTATTTAGTAAACCCCTATGCGTTGCCCACTTTTTTTATATTTTGTTGAACAACATTTTAAAAAACTCAAAAATAGAGTTTTGTTAATTTATAAAAAAACAAATCCCATCTTTGGCCATAAGAAAGAAAGATATATTTTATTTTTTATGATTTTCATAATTTATCTCATTTTACCCCTACAATGGTCTGAGGAAATTGCAATTAGGGTAGAGGGGGATCCTTCGCCAGTGGGGCACATACAATAATCCCATTTTTATCCGATGTTAAGGGAGATAAAAAATTGGAAAAAATATATTTTGTGCATTTTTCAATTAACTTCCCTTGACATCCACTTTGACGAATTTACATCACATGTGGTCGCAGACAGAATTGTTTTTGTGTTTTTTGGGGTGCCAAAAAAATAATTGAAAGCGGTAAAAAAAATAATTTTTCATTATGTTAGACCTATGATCCTAAGCTTTCAAAAAATAATAATTTGATTTTAATAAATGCTTAAAAAGTGTGAAAAAATATTAATTTTATGTTAGTGCCTTTCTCTGGGGCACAATCACCAGATGGCCCCTTGAGCTACAAAGAGTTGGCGCATCCCTGCCTAAAATACTCTATAAGACTCTATAAGACTTTTCTATATGTTTAAAATATGTTTAATAATAAATTAGAACAATCGTGTTCATTCTTAAATTTATATTAATTATTCAGTTTTTTGTAATTTTGAAGAATAATTATATTATAACTTTAAATTATTATTTTTTTAATGTAGTGGAGATTTATTGATTAAAAAGAATTACGTATCTTAAAAACCCAGCAAAATATTGGTAAGGACACCTCATTGCTGTCTGCATTACCAATAATGATATACCATTACCTTTTGCATTATTTTGTAATATAAAATAATGACTTCCTAATAACGGACTATTGTAGTCATTGCTTTTATACATATATAAATATATTTAAATTTTTTTATTAAAGCTATAATTTAGAAATGAAAAAAAAAACAAAAATATTCCTAAATATTAAATTTGGTATTTATTTAGCAAGTTCTGTTAATGTTTACAGTGTTCTGCTAATGGAATTAACTTTGGAATGTAACGCCGCTTAATATGCAACAGAAAACAATAAAATGAGAGTGAATAATAAAAACTGTTAAAATAACAGTGTTATGTTAAATGAAATTTAACTTTGGAATTTAACTTCACACACATCTTGCACGATACGAAAAAGTTCGTTTTCGGTTTAACTAAATCCAAAAACTATGCCTAAGGCATACTAACAACGTAGCGGGCTTTGCCCGCTAGTTGTTAAAATATTTAGTTGACATGTGGTGTTGTTATGTGGTGATTTTCGTTTGGCTTAATGTCATTGGTTGTTGATAATAAAATAGATAAAAACTCTTTATGTGAAGTTTTTCAATTTGTATTACATTTTATTGTTTTCAATATTTCGATCTAAGTTTTAGATCATCTTCTGGAAACTTTAAAACAAAATTACATTTTGCTGAGTTGTAACTCCCCTACGGGAAATTTTAACAAACTGTCACCGAACTGGCCCCTTTATATGAAATAGACTGGTCACTTTTACATGGCGTTGTCATAGGAGGGGGAAATTGACCCCTTGTGACATGTCACAAGACAAATCCCAGGACAGGTCCGTGAACTTTGTTTTTTATGAGAGTTCAGTAACCTGTCCTAGGATTTGTCTTGTGACATGTCACAAGGGGTCAATTTCCCCCTCCTATGACAACGCCATGTAAAAGTGACCAGTCTATTTCATATAAAGGGGCCAGTTCGGTGACACTTTGTTAAAATTTCCCGTAGGGTCCTTAACTTCACTGTCACTGTTTGTTAACTGCAAATGCAGTTGAAAATAACTGCACTTGTAGTTAAAAAGTACTACAATTGTAGATAATTTAAATGCAATTGATTGCTAGTAGAAGTTTTAACCAAAAATCTTTCAAATCGGATCATAACTTATATGTAATACTGAATTTAGGTAGTTTTTCCTCAGTCTAAATCTTGTAATCTCTTTCAAATGCTCTTATATACAAATTTAATTACTTTTTAAGACTATAGTCTATATATAGTTTTAAGGGATATTATAAAATAACTTGTTTTTGTTAGTCTACCAACTACCCAGTGTAGAAACGGTAATGACATATCATTATTTTTTGGAGTACCAGTAATGGCACCCACTTACCTTCTGCATTATTTTAAAACATATAATAATGAGTTACTGATAATGACTTATTTTTATCATTATTTCATATAGAAAATAATTTTTTAGATTTTTTTGAAAATTTTTTGAAATCTATTTTTAGACTCAATATTTTTTAAACACTGGTAAGGATATATGTAACCACATATTTTTTGATTTTTTGTATGTTGGCGAGTAAGCTTACTTGTGTGCAGCAGGTCAATTATGTTTTTATCTATTAAATATTACATGTCGATATAGCTCAGATGTTGTTGCTGTTGACTGGCAATCTGTAGACCCAGGTGTAACGATTCGTCCGGTTCGATCTACTACCATGGGAACAGCTACCTATTAAATCCGGCTGTGCTCGTCGGTGGGTGTGGTCCATAAAGTTCCCATAAAAATTATATTCCAGAATACGTTACCAGTGATTTTAATTTAGGTAGCAAAAAAAGTAAATGTAAAAACGATCCATACAGAAACCGGAAAGGGGAAGTAAAAGTTGATGATGGTTTGGTAGTTAGAGGTGTCATTAACTACCAACATACCAATGCCCACCCGCCATGCTGACAAAATTTTACCATTTGTTGTCAGCCCTTAAAAAAAAAAATTTACCTACCTAACCCATACCACCGACTTTACCTTTCGTAATAAACAACTATCTAATATACCATTTTTTTAAATATTGTAAACATTATTTTATTTATAGTGTCCTACAAATTATAAATAAAGATAAAACCAATTTAAATAAATAAAAAAATAATAAAATTAAACAAAGATATGATCATCTTTTGACTGACGTATTTAAATTTTAAAATTAAATTTGATGTAAAGTATTAAAATTAATATTATAATTCAAAAAAAAAATAAATTGGGGAATATTATTAATTCAAAAAAAAAAATGTATCCCAATTTATCATTTTAAAATTCAATTAATTAATTTAAATTATATTTTAGTGTTATTGAATTCCCAAAATTTGAACAAAAATTCAATTAATTAATTTAAATTATATTTTAGTGTTATTGAATTCCCAAAATCTGAACAACTATGATATTTGACATTTTTAATGCAAATGGTAACCCTAATATCCAAAAATATTCAATCTATTTACCCTTTTTTTAATAGTTATCCAGATTTTCCGGAAGATGGTGTTGTTATGAATTTTTAAAGTGTTTTGAATTTATGTATGTATGTGGGATCAGAGACTATTAATTATAGAGATAGGAAATCAAAACTTTCACTACTCACCGGTAGGGGGCGCTGAAATTTAGTATCACCTGAGCAACTATTTAGTATTACTTTAATATCAGCTGAGCCTATATTTAAAAACTCAAAAATTGCTGAAAACTGCGCAAAATAAGAAAAAATCAAGCGCAAAATATATTTAAATAATAAAATTTGAGAATTCCTTTTTTTTGTTGCTTTTTTGTTTGTTATTATTTTAATTTAAATAAAAACAGAAAATTGTCAATTTTTTGAACAAAGTGCCATCTAGTGATAACGATGTCGTTATAACTTTTGTTTTTGGTGATGCCATACCCCTGTGTGGGATTAGGGTCTAAAATAATGGACTACCACAGTTTCCCAACACTGACGTACTAAATTTAGCAACACGGACGGACATGAATAGAAAGGAATACAAAGAATATTTAAAGTTTTAAAAAGACGGACAGTCGTTGTTGAGCAATCGAAAGAAACACAAGTTGTAAAGTTGTTATAAAAGTTGTAAAGTCGTGCTAACTTCGGACGGAAAAAAGTTGTGAATTTGAAGAATTAAAGTTGATTCGGACAGACATTTTTATAATAATTAAATATAATTATTAACATTTTTATTCAAAACTAATTTTTAAAAAATATTGCAAATAACAAAGTGAATTTAAATAAATCGTTATTTCAATTAATATTAAAATATAATAACTAATCTGTGTTTTATTATATTTTCCCTACATTTGGGGGCTCGTCCAATGCCAAAATTTAAAAACAAAAAGTGCATAAGGTTAAAGAATATTTCTTAAAACAAAAATTTATCATTAAAAAAGAAGTTGCTAAGTAAAAGAAAATTAAAATTATCTAAAACGGGAAAATTGTCAAATAATTGCAAAAAACCTAAAATACGAAATTATAATAAAAACCAGTTTTAACTCCGCCCACAAAATATACAGAATGTCTGCATAAAAAAGTATACGATCGGTATTGAAACAATTGAAGTTGAGTGAAAGCGGTCAAAGTTTAAAACACTAACATTTAAATTGAGCTCAAAGTTAAAAGCTTTTTTTTTTTTTTTTAAAAAATGAGTGAAGAAAAATAAAAATGCATTTAAGAGAATTAGAAAGCAACTATGTCAGAGCAAAGTGAGGATGATAGAATAAAAACACGTTCAAAGCTAAAAGAATTAAAATTTAAAGAAAGTGGTAGTCAAATCAAACATGAAATAAACAAAAATCTTACAGAGAGTGATAATCAGGAAAGTGCAAATAAAAATATTACGACTAAAGAAAGCGATAACCAAAACAAACAACAAATAGAAAACATAGTAAAAAATAAAGAAGTTAAAGAAACATCAGAAGGTACAAATCAAAACATACAAGTCAATTTTGAAAATCAAGTTAAAGAAAGTGAAGTAAAAAATAACATTAAAACAGAACAGAACGAGGAAAATCCAAATGGTCTGGAGCGAATGGCTTCAAATGTTATTTCGGCAGGTGCGGCAGAAAAAGTAATTCCTGTATTTGAAGGTGACAGCGGCATGAACATTAAAATGTGGATAGAAAATTTTGAATACAATGCAACCACTTACGGTTGGGACGATTTACAAAAATTTGTTTTTGCGCGGAGCAAAATGAGAAAAACAGCAGAGTTATTTTTACAATCAGTGCCTGTGAGCAATTATAAAGCTCTTAAAGAACTTTTGGAAGATGAATTTCAAAGGGAGTACCCAAGTGCAGAAGTCCATTCACAGCTTCGCGATCGTCGAAAACAAGACAATGAAAGTATACACGAATATATACTGCATATGCGTCGAATTGGTTCGTTCGGTTCGGTTGATGAACTTTCAATTATTCGGTACGTCGTTGACGGAATTAAAGGCAAGCAGGAAAATAAAATTAACTTATAGAGTGCTAAAAACTATAAAGAATTAAGAGCTCAATACGAAATATATGAAAGAATATATAAGAATAAACATGAAAATAAATTTGAAAAGGGAAGTGAAAATCGTTACAAGACAAATAAAAACTCTACTAATTCAAAAACAATTCGGTGTTATAATTGTGGATCTCATGATCATAAACGTAGTTCTTGCACTATAGATGGACCAAAATGCTTTAAGTGCAACAAAACTGGCCACATATCGAAAGACTGTAAAGTGACAAATACTGATAAAGTGACCAGTTCTGATAAAGTGAATTGTACCATAAATGAAACTAGTTTAAAGAAACTAATGATAAATGAAATTTTTTTTTATTGTTTGATCGACAGTGGCGCGGATATTTCCCTTGTGAAAGAAAGCATTTTTAATAAAAACATTAAAAAAGACATTCAGAATTATAATAAAGAAATTGTCGGTTTCGGTGGTGCCGTGACAATACCAAAAGGTATTGTAAAAGTAAATTCAAATTTCGATGGAATTTTAGTTTCCCACAACCTTGTGATTGTACCAGATAATGCTGTTGGTTACGACATTGTCATCGGCTTTGATATTTTAAAAAAACTACGGTACACGTCGGATGAAAAAGGGTATACGTTTCACTCGTTAATTAATAACTCCAGTGAAGATGAATGTAAAAAAATTATGAACATAAATGTTGTCGAAGAATCTAATGTAGTGGCACCGGTCGGTTATAAAAAACATATTGAACAAATTAAAAATAATTATACGCCGGTACGTAACGCAGTCAACCCGATAAAAATGAAAATTGTTTTAGAAAAAGAAGATCCGATATATTCGTCGTCCAGTCGTTTGCCACAGCCGGAGCAGAAAATAGTTGAAGACCAAGTTAATGAATGGCTAAAATCTGGTATTATTCGAAAGTCTACATCTCAGTATTGCAGTCGTGTAGTGTTAGCTGATAAAAAAGATGGTTCTAAGAGGATGTGCATCGATTACAGGCGTTTGAATAAGGTATGTTTTAAAGACCGTTTCCCAGTTCCAAATATGGAGGACTTAATTGATTGTTTAGCTGTTTCATCTGTATTCAGCGTATTGGATATAAAAAACGCATTTTTGCACGTTCCTGTTGAAGAAGACTGTAAAAAGTTTACAGCTTTTGTGACAAAACAAGGTATTTTCGAATTCAATTATGCGCCGTTCGGATTCTGCAATTCTCCAGCAGTTTTTATACGTTTTATCAACTCAATTTTTCGAGAACTTGTTAACGAAGGTATAATGCAAATTTACATGGATGACATTATCATTTTTTCAGCTGATAATAATACAGGTATGAGCTATTTGCAAAAAGTTATTAATGTTGCTGCACAAAATAATTTAGAAATAAACTGGAAAAAATGTAAATTTTTGCAAAATCGAGTTGAATTTTTGGGAATGATTATAGAAAATGGTACAGTAAAGCCTAGTGATGAAAAAATAAAAGCTGTAAAAAATTTTCCAATACCACAGAATGTGAGAGGTATACAATCATTTCTTGGCCTTACAGGATTTTTCAGAAAGTTTATAGAAAATTATTCAGTAATTGCTAGACCTTTAACAAACTTACTTAAGAAGAACGTTGCATTTGTTATTGATGATAAGGCAAAAACGGCCATTAAAACATTAAAAGATATTTTGACAAATCAACCAGTTTTGAGAATTTTTTCAAGAGAGGCAAAAACAGAGTTGCATACAGATGCGTCGAAATTGGGTTTTGGTGCTATACTACTACAACAATTTGATGAAAAGTGGTATCCTGTTTATTTTTATAGTAAAAAAACATCTGAATCGGAAGCAAAACTACATAGCTATCATTTAGAAATAAAGGCTGCATTTTTAGGAATGAAGAAGTTACGACATTATCTTTTGGGGATGAAATTCGATTTAATTACTGATTGTTTAGCATTCCAGCAAACATATAGAAAGGATAATTTGGTATCCTCGATCTCTAGATACGTAATGTACATGCAGGATTTTGATTATAATTTAAAACATCGAAAAGGTGAACGAATGAAGCACGTCGATGCGCTCAGTAGGCATGCGGTTAATATTGTTAGCGTAGAATCAGAATTAAAATGCCGTTTGCAAAAAGCACAAAATACTGATGATAGCTTAAAAGCTATTATTGAAATATTAAATACTCATCCGTATGGTAACTACAAGTTGATAGGTGGTGTTTTATGTAAATCAGTTGACGGAAATGATGTATTTGTGGTTCCTCGTCATATGGAGAAAGAAATTATCACGAAAGCACATGAAAATGGTCACTTTGGAACAGCAAAAACTGTTCATCAAATAAAACAACATTATTTTATATCACACATAGAAAATAAAGTAAATAAAGTAATACAAAATTGTATAAAATGCATTCTTTTCAACAAAAAACAAGGAAAATTAGAGGGGTTTCTAGAATGCATTGATAAAGGTGACGTGCCGTTGTGTACAATACACGTTGATCATTTAGGACCAATGGATGCTACGTCAAAGCAGTATAAGCATATATTTGCTGTTGTTGATGGGTTTAGTAAATTCGTTTGGCTGTACCCCACAAAAAGCACTGGTGTGGACGAAGTCATTAACAAGCTCGAGTGTTGGCGTTCAATTTTTGGTGATCCACAGCGTATTATAAGTGACAGAGGTGCAGCGTTTACTTCAAACGCATTTAAAGAATTTTGCAATTCTAAAAACATCGAACATATACTTACAACAAGTGGTGTACCGCGAGGTAATGGGCAAGTGGAACGTGTCAACAGGACTATATTAGCAGTAATATCAAAACTTTCATCTGAAAAGCCTGAAATGTGGTACAAAGAAGTAGACAATGTTCAAAAAGCTCTGAATAGTAGTTTTCATAGATCTGCTGGTCGCTCACCATTTGAAGTTTTGTTTTGGCGTAAAGATGAAAAATGGCAGCTGCAATAACGTAATGGAAATTCTAGAAACTGAACTGGTGAATGAATTTGATAAAGATCGTGAACAACTTAGATATGAGACTAAACAACAAATTCAAAAAGTACAAATTGAAAATAAGAAGAACTTTGATCGTAAAAGAAAGAAAAATTTTGATTACAAAGTTTGCGATTTGGTGGCTATTAAAAGAACCCAATTTGTTGCCGGCAGAAAACTTGCTAATGAATATCTTGGGCTGTATGAAGTTACAAAGGTTAAGCGAAATGGGCGTTATGAGGTTCGAAAAGCAGCATCTTTTGAGGGGCCGAATACAACAAGCACTAGCAATGATCATATGAAGTTATGGCGTTATTCCGAAGCTGATGATGAAGATGGTAGTTCATCCGAGACGAATGATTAGTCGGATGGCCGAATGTGGGATTAGGGTCTAAAATAATGGACTGCCACAGTTTCCCAACACTGACGTACTAAATTTAGCAACACGGACGGACATGAATAGAAAGGAATACAAAGAATATTTAAAGTTTTAAAAAGACGGACAGTCGTTGTTGAGCAATCGAAACAAACACAAGTTGTAAAGTTGTTATAAAAGTTGTAAAGTCGTGCTAACTTCGGACGGAAAAAAGTTGTGAATTTGAAGAATTAAAGTTGATTCGGACAGACATTTTTATAATAATTAAATATAATTATTAACATTTTTATTCAAAACTAATTTTTAAAAAATATTGCAAATAACAAAGTGAATTTAAATAAATCGTTATTTCAATTAATATTAAAATATAATAACTAATCTGTGTTTTATTATATTTTCCCTACATTTGGGGGCTCGTCCAATGCCAAAATTTAAAAACAAAAAGTGCATAAGGTTAAAGAATATTTCTTAAAACAAAAATTTATCATTAAAAAAGAAGTTGCTAAGTAAAAGAAAATTAAAATTATCTAAAACGGGAAAATTGTCAAATAATTGCAAAAAACCTAAAATACGAAATTATAATAAAAACCAGTTTTAACTCCGCCCACAAAATATACAGAATGTCTGCATAAAAAAGTATACGATCGGTATTGAAACAATTGAAGTTGAGTGAAAGCGGTCAAAGCTTAAAACACTAACATTTAAATTGAGCTCAAAGTTAAAAGCTTTTTTTTTTTTTTAAAAAAAATGAGTGAAGAAAAATAAAAATGCATTTAAGAGAATTAGAAAGCAACTATGTCAGAGCAAAGTGAGGATGATAGAATAAAAACACGTTCAAAGCTAAAAGAATTAAAATTTAAAGAAAGTGGTAGTCAAATCAAACATGAAATAAACAAAAATCTTACAGAGAGTGATAATCAGGAAAGTGCAAATAAAAATATTACGACTAAAGAAAGCGATAACCAAAACAAACAACAAATAGAAAACATAGTAAAAAATAAAGAAGTTAAAGAAACATCAGAAGGTACAAATCAAAACATACAAGTCAATTTTGAAAATCAAGTTAAAGAAAGTGAAGTAAAAAATAACATTAAAACAGAACAGAACGAGGAAAATCCAAATGGTCTGGAGCGAATGGCTTCAAATGTTATTTCGGCAGGTGCGGCAGAAAAAGCAATTCCTGTATTTGAAGGTGACAGCGGCATGAACATTAAAATGTGGATAGAAAATTTTGAATACAATGCAACCACTTACGGTTGGGACGATTTACAAAAATTTGTTTTTGCGCGGAGCAAAATGAGAAAAACAGCAGAGTTATTTTTACAATCAGTGCCTGTGAGCAATTATAAAGCTCTTAAAGAACTTTTGGAAGATGAATTTCAAAGGGAGTACCCAAGTGCAGAAGTCCATTCACAGCTTCGCGATCGTCGAAAACAAGACAATGAAAGTATACACGAATATATACTGCATATGCGTCGAATTGGTTCGTTCGGTTCGGTTGATGAACTTTCAATTATTCGGTACGTCGTTGACGGAATTAAAGGCAAGCAGGAAAATAAAATTAACTTATAGAGTGCTAAAAACTATAAAGAATTAAGAGCTCAATACGAAATATATGAAAGAATATATAAGAATAAACATGAAAATAAATTTGAAAAGGGAAGTGAAAATCGTTACAAGACAAATAAAAACTCTACTAATTCAAAAACAATTCGGTGTTATAATTGTGGATCTCATGATCATAAACGTAGTTCTTGCACTATAGATGGACCAAAATGCTTTAAGTGCAACAAAACTGGCCACATATCGAAAGACTGTAAAGTGACAAATACTGATAAAGTGACCAGTTCTGATAAAGTGAATTGTACCATAAATGAAACTAGTTTAAAGAAACTAATGATAAATGAAATTTTTTTTTATTGTTTGATCGACAGTGGCGCGGATATTTCCCTTGTGAAAGAAAGCATTTTTAATAAAAACATTAAAAAAGACATTCAGAATTATAATAAAGAAATTGTCGGTTTCGGTGGTGCCGTGACAATACCAAAAGGTATTGTAAAAGTAAATTCAAATTTCGATGGAATTTTAGTTTCCCACAACCTTGTGATTGTACCAGATAATGCTGTTGGTTACGACATTGTCATCGGCTTTGATACTTTAAAAAAACTACGGTACACGTCGGATGAAAAAGGGTATACGTTTCACTCGTTAATTAATAACTCCAGTGAAGATGAATGTAAAAAAATTATGAACATAAATGTTGTCGAAGAATCTAATGTAGTGGCACCGGTCGGTTATAAAAAACATATTGAACAAATTAAAAATAATTATACGCCGGTACGTAACGCAGTCAACCCGATAAAAATGAAAATTGTTTTAGAAAAAGAAGATCCGATATATTCGTCGTCCAGTCGTTTGCCACAGCCGGAGCAGAAAATAGTTGAAGACCAAGTTAATGAATGGCTAAAATCTGGTATTATTCGAAAGTCTACATCTCAGTATTGCAGTCGTGTAGTGTTAGCTGATAAAAAAGATGGTTCTAAGAGGATGTGCATCGATTACAGGCGTTTGAATAAGGTATGTTTTAAAGACCGTTTCCCAGTTCCAAATATGGAGGACTTAATTGATTGTTTAGCTGTTTCATCTGTATTCAGCGTATTGGATATAAAAAACGCATTTTTGCACGTTCCTGTTGAAGAAGACTGTAAAAAGTTTACAGCTTTTGTGACAAAACAAGGTATTTTCGAATTCAATTATGCGCCGTTCGGATTCTGCAATTCTCCAGCAGTTTTTATACGTTTTATCAACTCAATTTTTCGAGAACTTGTTAACGAAGGTATAATGCAAATTTACATGGATGACATTATCATTTTTTCAGCTGATAATAATACAGGTATGAGCTATTTGCAAAAAGTTATTAATGTTGCTGCACAAAATAATTTAGAAATAAACTGGAAAAAATGTAAATTTTTGCAAAATCGAGTTGAATTTTTGGGAATGATTATAGAAAATGGTACAGTAAAGCCTAGTGATGGAAAAATAAAAGCTGTAAAAAATTTTCCAATACCACAGAATGTGAGAGGTATACAATCATTTCTTGGCCTTACAGGATTTTTCAGAAAGTTTATAGAAAATTATTCAGTAATTGCTAGACCTTTAACAAACTTACTTAAGAAGAACGTTGCATTTGTTATTGATGATAAGGCAAAAACGGCCATTAAAACATTAAAAGATATTTTGACAAATCAACCAGTTTTGAGAATTTTTTCAAGAGAGGCAAAAACAGAGTTGCATACAGATGCGTCGAAATTGGGTTTTGGTGCTATACTACTACAACAATTTGATGAAAAGTGGTATCCTGTTTATTTTTATAGTAAAAAAACATCTGAATCGGAAGCAAAACTACATAGCTATCATTTAGAAATAAAGGCTGCATTTTTAGGAATGAAGAAGTTACGACATTATCTTTTGGGGATGAAATTCGATTTAATTACTGATTGTTTAGCATTCCAGCAAACATATAGAAAGGATAATTTGGTATCCTCGATCTCTAGATACGTAATGTACATGCAGGATTTTGATTATAATTTAAAACATCGAAAAGGTGAACGAATGAAGCACGTCGATGCGCTCAGTAGGCATGCGGTTAATATTGTTAGCGTAGAATCAGAATTAAAATGCCGTTTGCAAAAAGCACAAAATACTGATGATAGCTTAAAAGCTATTATTGAAATATTAAATACTCATCCGTATGGTAACTACAAGTTGATAGGTGGTGTTTTATGTAAATCAGTTGACGGAAATGATGTATTTGTGGTTCCTCGTCATATGGAGAAAGAAATTATCACGAAAGCACATGAAAATGGTCACTTTGGAACAGCAAAAACTGTTCATCAAATAAAACAACATTATTTTATATCACACATAGAAAATAAAGTAAATAAAGTAATACAAAATTGTATAAAATGCATTCTTTTCAACAAAAAACAAGGAAAATTAGAGGGGTTTCTAGAATGCATTGATAAAGGTGACGTGCCGTTGTGTACAATACACGTTGATCATTTAGGACCAATGGATGCTACGTCAAAGCAGTATAAGCATATATTTGCTGTTGTTGATGGGTTTAGTAAATTCGTTTGGCTGTACCCCACAAAAAGCACTGGTGTGGACGAAGTCATTAACAAGCTCGAGTGTTGGCGTTCAATTTTTGGTGATCCACAGCGTATTATAAGTGACAGAGGTGCAGCGTTTACTTCAAACGCATTTAAAGAATTTTGCAATTCTAAAAACATCGAACATATACTTACAACAAGTGGTGTACCGCGAGGTAATGGGCAAGTGGAACGTGTCAACAGGACTATATTAGCAGTAATATCAAAACTTTCATCTGAAAAGCCTGAAATGTGGTACAAAGAAGTAGTCAATGTTCAAAAAGCTCTGAATAGTAGTTTTCATAGATCTGCTGGTCGCTCACCATTTGAAGTTTTGTTTTGGCGTAAAGATGAAAAATGGCAGCTGCAATAACGTAATGGAAATTCTAGAAACTGAACTGGTGAATGAATTTGAT
This sequence comes from Leucophora obtusa, assembly GCA_949987735.1. Lineage (NCBI taxonomy): Eukaryota > Metazoa > Arthropoda > Insecta > Diptera > Anthomyiidae > Leucophora > Leucophora obtusa. The sequence goes on along the minus strand of OX465295.1, from coordinate 202,414,097 downwards.
AAAGATCGTGAACAACTTAGATATGAGACTAAACAACAAATTCAAAAAGTACAAATTGAAAATAAGAAGAACTTTGATCGTAAAAGAAAGAAAAATTTTGATTACAAAGTTGGCGATTTGGTGGCTATTAAAAGAACCCAATTTGTTGCCGGCAGAAAACTTGCTAATGAATATCTTGGGCTGTATGAAGTTACAAAGGTTAAGCGAAATGGGCGTTATGAGGTTCGAAAAGCAGCATCTTTTGAGGGGCCGAATACAACAAGCACTAGCAATGATCATATGAAGTTATGGCGTTATTCCGAAGCTGATGATGAAGATGGTAGTTCATCCGAGACGAATGATTAGTCGGATGGCCGAATGTGGGATTAGGGTCTAAAATAATGGACTGCCACAGTTTCCCAACACTGACGTACTAAATTTAGCAACACGGACGGACATGAATAGAAAGGAATACAAAGAATATTTAAAGTTTTAAAAAGACGGACAGTCGTTGTTGAGCAATCGAAACAAACACAAGTTGTAAAGTTGTTATAAAAGTTGTAAAGTCGTGCTAACTTCGGACGGAAAAAAGTTGTGAATTTGAAGAATTAAAGTTGATTCGGACAGACATTTTTATAATAATTAAATATAATTATTAACATTTTTATTCAAAACTAATTTTTAAAAAATATTGCAAATAACAAAGTGAATTTAAATAAATCGTTATTTCAATTAATATTAAAATATAATAACTAATCTGTGTTTTATTATATTTTCCCTACATGTATTGTATATATAAATTAAAAATATTCAACTTACATTTTATACAGTCCCTCGATGTCTGGAGGCGCCACAAGACAAAAGATAGCTGCGTAACAAACTTATATACAAAGGTGTTTGTCTTAGATTGAAATAAGGTTTATGTTTGAAATAAGAGTGAAAAAGGTGAAAGTGGTGAAAATGGTGAAAAGCTTTTATTTCATAATATGAAAGCTTTTCCTGATTTTTGTATGCATGTATGTCAATATGTAAATATTTTAATCTCTATATATAAAAGAATAACGTGACTGACTGACTGACTGACTGACTCAACATCGCCCAGCCCAAACCGCTGAAGCTAGGAAGTTGAAATTTGGTATGTAGGTTCCTCTTTCGGGGTAGACGTCCGCTAAGACGGGATTTTTGGAAATTCCTACCGGAACGGGCAAAAAGGGGGAAAGTGTCCCCCTTGACGGCCTGCCAAAACCCCTTTGGCTAGAAAGCTGAAATTTAAGACATGTGTTCCTTGGAGTAGGGGCTAACTTTTCTGGAAAGTACTTTCTAGAATTTTGGACAGGGACGTTGTAAAAATGTGGGTTAAAAAGGGGAAAAATGCCCCCCTTGACGGCCTGCCCAAACCGCTGGAGGTAGGAAGTTGAAATTTCGTATAAAGGTTCCTCCACTATCGTAGACATCCACCAAGACGGGAGTTTTGGAAATTTTTACAGGGACGGGCAAAAAGGGGAAAAAGTCTCCCCCTTGACGGCCTGCTCAAACTGCTGGAGCTATGAAGTTGAAATTTGGTATGTAGGTTCCTCGACCGGTGTAGACGTCCGTTGAGACGGCATTTTTGGAAATTTTTATCGGGAGGGGCAAAAAGGGGACAAAAAAAGTACATTTTTCCAAAAAAGTACCTTTTCCCAAAAAAAGTACCTTTTCCCAAAAAAAGTACCTTTTCCCAAAAAAAGTACCTTTTTCCCAAAAAAAGTACCTTTTTCCAAAAAAAGTACCTTTTTCGAAAAAAAGTACCTTTTTCCAAAAAAAGTACCTTTATCCGAAAAAAGTACCTTTTTCCAAAAAAAGTACCTTTTTCCAAAAAAAGTACCTTTTTCCAAAAAAAGTACCTTTTTCCAAAAAAAGTACCCTTTTCAAAAAAAAGTACCTTTTTCCAAAAAAAGTACCTTTTTCCAAAAAAAGTACCTTTTTCCAAAAAAGTACCTTTTTCCAAAAAAAGTACCTTTCTCCAAAAAAAGTACCTTTTTCCAAAAAAAGTACCTTTTTCCCAAAAAAGTACATTTTTCCAAAAAAAGTACCTTTTTCCCAAAATAGTACCTTTTTCCAAAAAAAGTACCTTTTTCAAAAAAAAGTACCTTTTTCCAATAAAAGTACCTTTTTCCAAAAAAAAAGTACCTTTTTCCAAAAAAAAGTACCTTTTTCCGAAAAAAGTACCTTTTTCCAAAAAAAAGTACCTTTTTCCAAAAAAAGTACCTTATTACAAAAAAAGTACCTTTTCCAAAAAAAGTACCTTTTTCCAAAAAAAGTACCTTTTTCCAAAAAAAGTACCTTTTTCCAAAAAAAGTACCCTTTTCCAAAAAAAAGTACCTTTTTCCAAAAAAAGTACCTTTTTCCAAAAAAAGTACCTTTTTCCAAAAAAAGTACCTTTTTCCAAAAAAAAGTACCTTTTTTCAAAAAAAGTACCTTTTTCCAAAAAAAGTACCTTTTTCCAAAAAAAAGTACCTTTTTCCAAAAAAAGTACCTTTTTCCAAAAAAAGTACCTTTTTCCAAAAAAAAGTACCTTTTTCCAAAAAAAATTCCTTTTTCCAAAAAAAGTACCTTTTTCCAAAAAAAGTACCTTTTTTAAAAAAAGTACCTTTTCCCAAAAAACATACATTTTTCCAAAAAAATAACTTTTTCAAAAAAAGTACCTTTTCCAAAAAAAAGTACCTTTTCCCAAAAAAAGTACTTTTTCTAAAAAAATGTTCCTTTTCCCAAAAAACATACATTTTTCAAAAAAATACCTATTTTCAAAAAAAAGTACCTTTTCCAAAAAAAAGAACCTTTTTCCAAAAAAAGTACCTTATTACAAAAAAAGTACCTTTTCCAAAAAAAGTACCTTTTCCAAAAAAAAGTACCTTTTTCCAAAAAAAGTATCTTATTACAAAAAAAGTACCTTTTCCAAAAAAAGTACCTTTTCCAAAAAAAAGTACCTTTTTCCAAAAAAAGTACCTTTTTCCAAAAAAAAGTACCTTTTTCCAAAAAAAGTACCTTATTACAAAAAAAGTACCTTTTCCAAAAAAAGTACCTTTTTCCAAAAAAAAGTACCTTTTTCCAAAAAAAGTACCTTTTTCCAAAAAAAGTACCCTTTTCCAAAAAAAAGTACCTTTTTCCAAAAAAAGTACCTTTTTCCAAAAAAAGTACCTTTTTCCAAAAAAAGTACCTTTTTCCAAAAAAAAGTACCTTTTTTCAAAAAAAGTACCTTTTTCCAAAAAAAGTACCTTTTTCTAAAAAAATTTTCCTTTTCCAAAAGAAGTACCTTTTCCAAAAAAAATACCTTTTTCCAAAAAACATACATTTTTCCAAAAAAAAAAACACCTTTTTAAAAAAAATACCTTTTCCAAAAAAAGTACAAATAAAGTACTTTGTAAAAACAAAGTATCTTTTTCCAAAAAATTTCGTTTTTCCAAAAAGTACCATTTAAAATAATATATAATTTCAAAAAAACTACTTTTTTTCCTCCCCCCACGGATATCTCCACTAAACAAGGTTTCTTGATATTCGGCATAGACGTGCGCTAAGACGGGATTTTTGGAAATTCATACCGGAACGGGTAAAAAGGGGAAAAGTCTCCCCATAAACAGTCTCACAAATTGGAAAAGTGCCTGCCAAAACCACTGGAGGTAAGAAGTTGAAATTTGGTATAAAGGTTCCTCCACTGTAGTAGACATCGACTAAGTTTGTATTTTTGGAATTCCCTACAGGATATCCCAAAAGGAAAGTCGGTATGTGAGTTCCTCCTGTGTAGGCGTCCGCTTAGACGGAATTTTTGAAATTCCTATAAGGAAATAAGGTAAAAGTCTCCTCCTGACGGCTTGCCCAATCCCTTTTGGCCAACCTAAAATTTTAAATATGTATTCCTTGGAGTAGGACTAACTCACCGGCAACGTAATTTTTCTATTTTGGAACAGGAACATAATAAAAATGGTGGTTGAAAGGGAAAAATGTCCCCACTAACGGCCTGCCCAAACCGCTAAGGCAATGCAGTTGAAATTTGATATGAATGTTCCTCATCCATCGCAGATAGCCGCGAAGATGGAATTTTTGTAAATTCCTAAAGGGAGGGGCAAAAAGAAGAAAAACCTCACCTTGGGGGCCGGTAAAAACCCCTTCGGCTAGAAACCTGAAGCTTAAAATGTGGGTCCCTGGAGTGAGGGCTAACTTATTAGAAAGATACTTTTTTGAATTTTGGAGAGGGTCGTTATAAAATGGGGGCTCAAAAAGGGAAAGTTGCCCCTTAACGACCTGTCCAAACTGCTGGAACTAGGAAGCTGAAATTCGGTACTTAAGTTCCTCTCAGCCTGCTGGAACTAGGAAGCTGGAATTCCCTGTCGATGGATTTTCGGAAATTCCTACGGAGAGGGGCACAAATAGTAAAAGTTGGCTAGAAACCTGAAATGTAAAACATATGTTACTTGGAGTATGTGCTCACTTACCGAGAAGGTGCTTTTTGGACAGGGACATTGCAAAAATGGGGATTAATGAAGAGAAAAGTGCCGCTTAAAGGCCTGCCCAAACCGCTGGAGGTAGGAAGTTGAAATTTGGTATTAAAGTTCCTCCTCTATTGTAGACATCCGCTAAGATGAGATTTTTGGAAATTTCTACAGGTAGGGTCAAAACCAGGAAAAGTCTACCCCTTAACGGCCTGGTCAAACTGCTGGAACAAGGGATCTTAAATTCGGTATTTGGGTTCCTTCTCCAACGTTGACGTCCCCTAAGATGGTATTTTTGGAAATTCATACCGGGAGGGGTAAAAAGGGAAAAAACTTCCCCCTTGACGGCCTGGCCAAACTGCTGGATATAGAGACCTAAAATTATGTATGTAGTAGGTTCCTCCTCCAATGCAGACGTCCTCTAAGACGGAATTTTTGGAATTTCCTACCGGGAGGGGTAAAAACGGAATAATTCTCCCCCTTGATGGCCTAACCGAACCCTTCGGCTAGAAATCTGTAATATATAATATGTTTTCCTTGGAGTATGGGCTAACTTATCGACAAGGCATTTCGAGGACTTTGGACAGGAACATGGTAAAAATGGTGGTTCAAAAGCGGAAAATTGCCCCCCCCCCTTAACGTCTGCGTCTTTAGCTAGAAACCTAAAACTTAAAGAACAAGTGTATATGAAACACTAAAATTAAGAAACTAAATAGGAAACGAGTGGGATTGAAACACTACACAAGTGGAATGAAATGGATATAAACGTTGAACGAGTGGAATTGAAATTATAGACAATGCAAATGGATTGGAAGAGGGAATTACCTGTTCAAACACTATCAACGGAATATGAAACTTATGTAGCATTGAAACATACTCTCGAAAAAGTTGAACAAATTTTCTAAAAGAGAAAAAACCTTAGAAAAGGAATGGAACTTATATATTCCGATATTTAAACTTCATGTAACGAAGTACAGGTGGAAGAAACCGACGCAGTAAATTTTCCAACTGAATTTGTGAATTTACTTGAATTGCCAGGTCTACCTTTACATAAACTGGAACTAAAAAAAAACTTTAAGACACGCTAACAACGTAGCTTTGCCCGCTATTTTTAATATTATAAAATGCTTTCCAACCCTGCTTTACGTTATTTATTTTCATTTAAAACACAAATGAACAAAACTACTTACGGGTCTATCTACCTAAGTTCGCACTTTACCAAATTATCTTAACATACACACGTATATTGCAATTTATTATGGATTCATTACTAACAATCCACTTTCATGAGAAAAAGTGATCAAATATTTATTTATTTTAAACCCATTGTTGTGCAGAATTATTTATTTGTGGTGGCTGGGTGAAGGCTTTTATTATAAAAACTGTACTTTAAATAAAAAGCGAATTTAAAAAAAATTGTCGGGGGGAGGGGCGCCCCCCCCCTAAACCTTAAGGCACGCCAACAACGTAGCGGGCTGCGACCGCTATCTTTAATATTATAAATCGCTTGCCAACCCTGCTTTACGTTTTTTATTTTCATTTAAAACACAAATGAATAAAACTACTTACGGGTCTATCTACCTAAGTTCGCACTTTACCAAATTATCTTGACATACACACGTATATTGCAAATTATTATGGATTCATTACTAACAAACCACTTTCATTAGAAAAAGTGATCAAATATTTATTTATTTTAAACCCATTGTTGTGCAGAATTATTTATTTGTGGTGGCTGGGTGAAGGCTTTAAATAAAAAAACTTTAAATAAAAAACGAATTTAATAAAAATTATGGGGGGCGCAGCCCCCCGGGGGGGAGGGCGAAGCCCCCCCCCCTTAACCTTTAAGGCACGCTAACAACGTAGCGGGCTGCGCCCGCTAGTTAATATCTATAAAGTGAGTGAGTATGTATGATGTTTTGAAGTGAAATATCAATATTTTAAGTGACCATATTTAACACATTTTAAATTAAAAATTTTTAAAATAAATTAGAGATTAAACAAAAAAATTTATATAACTGTTATAAAAATTGAATTAAGTTTTGAAACTATTAACTTTGGATTAACAATTAATCCAGTTTAGGTAAAGTGATATAATATATCCGAAAATTCGAATACAAAAAAAAATTTAATCGAAAGTTAAATTGAGTTTAATTCCACAAAAAAATTAAGACAAATTTAAGGAAATTAAACACGGTTGTAAGTGTATTAATTCTTCACTATTAGTAAAATTTTAAATTTGTTTTTCTCTAACGCAAAAAAAAATTTTGATTAGAAAATCTGGTCACCCTTTACTTGTGGTCCTTTAAGAACTCATTAAAATTTGTAATTTGTAGGTTTATTAAAAAATTTCACAATCACTGATTAAACAGGATAGGTTGAGGATGGGAAACAGTAAAGGTTGCGTTGATATATATATAGATTTTCCCAAAGATGATACCCAAAATCTCTTGTATCTTAATTACACGATGATGTGTAACTAGAGTTGATACTCCAAAATATAGGTGAAGCGAACGTTGTTGTAGGCGCATACCACCTATTCACACAGAATATTATTTTACCAGACGGATATGAAATGATCCCTGTAGATAATTCCTTAAATTCTATATCAGCAATAACTCTCTGAATTAAGAGAAATCACTTTTAATTTTAACATCACAATTAATACAAATTATTCTTACCGAAATTGAGCCCACAATATAAATTATCTTGATACAAAATATCCTCTTTATTGTCCACTGAAATATCAATTTCCTTCAAAACAAAAATTTCTTCCAACACTTATGACTTTTTATTTATAAATGTTGAAAATTTTTGAAAGTTTTTCTGAACACCAACCGATTCAAATATAAAAGCAAACTTTTTTAAAAAAATTCATTAATTTTCTATACTTTTTGGGAAATACACTCAAACACAAATGTTAGTCAAGGTTGAAACAAATTTACACTAAACACGCAATGTAGTTAAAATCGCCCTCACACAGGTTCGATTCCCGCACCAGCAAATTTTATTTAAAAAAAATACAATAAAAAATATCTTTTTTATATAATTAATTTTTTTGAAAATCTATTTTTAGACTCATTATTTTTGTCAGTACTGGTAAGCACATAGGTAACGATATATTTTTTGATTTTTCGTAAGCTGGTGTGTAACGACAACTCATTATTTTTCGCGACATCGCCATAAGAAATGTAATAACAAAAGTAAGTAGTTACCATTACCAAGTATGTAGTTACATAACCACATATCTGGTAATGATTTTCTACACTGGGTATATATGGCCCTAGGGCTCAGTTGGTTTATTTGAATATAAATAAATAAAATAAATGTATTAGTCTGGAAATTTTACGTATTTTCATAAATATTCTAAAATTTTCTTCTCTCATTTGTTATAAATTATTTACGACTGTACTAAGAAATCTTTTTTTTTTATTAAAATAGTACACTCAATTTAGATAATTAGGTTGTTCATAAGGGGTGTGCTATCTGTTGTATCGTTGTATCGTCCTAACAAAAAACAGAGTTGTTAAAATTTTTATTTGTGTTTAACAACGATTTTCTATTCAGTTTTCTATCTGTTAGCACACTCAAACATAGGACAGTAAACATACGTAAAAATGTTGTATCGTGCTATTCTCAAATGTTGTATTTTTTCAATTTAATTTTTAACAACTCTGTTTTTTGTTAGGACGATACAACGATACAATAAATAGTACACCCCTTGTGAAAACCCTTAATATATTTTTATACCCTACACCACTACGTGGAAAGGGTATTATAAGTTTGTGCTGATGTTTGTAACACCAAAAAATATTGGTCCTAGGCCCACCTTATAGTATACCAATGGGCTCAGAATTTTTTTTATTTCGATTTAAGGATGTCCGTCTGTCCGCACTCCACAGGTCGCAAATATTAAGATTTTTTTTTGGTACACAGACTGACGTCGGCCCAAGGACGACGCCTATTGATTTTGGTTGAAATCGGTCCATGTTTAGACCTAGTGCCCATATAAGGTTACCCCTCAAAATTGTCTTTTTTACACAATGCAGGTCGCAAATACGAAGATATTTCAATGAAATTTGGTACACAGACCTATGTCAGCACAAGAACGAAGCCTATTGATTTTGGTTAAAATCGGTCCATGTTTAGACCTAGTGCCCATATAAGGGTACCCCCCAAATTGTGTTTTTTACACCCTGCAGATCGTAAATACGAAGATATTTCAATGAACTTTCGTACACAGACATATTTCGGCTCAAGAACGGAGCCTGTTGATTTTGGCTAAAATCGGTCCATGTTTAGACCTAGTGCTCATATAAGGGTCTCCCCAAAATTGGCTTGGTTACACCCTGCAGGTCGCAAATACGAAGATATTTCTATGAAATTTGGTTCGCTGACTTACATGGTCCCAAGGAAAAAGCCTATTGATTCTAGATAGGATCGGTCCATATTTGGACCTATCGCCCATATGGGCTATATTTTCGATTTTCTCTTCTTTTATCATTTTATAAAACATTTTGACACAAGTCCGTTTTAACCCATTCAAATTTCGGATCCAAACATTAGTTGGCTTTAAGTCAAACTGATGTAGGGTATTATATAGTCTGCATGCCTGACTTTAACCTTTTTACTCGTTTTTTTTAGTTTTGCCACAAAATAAATTATGACTCGGTACATACATAACTGCGATAACTTTTGCAAATGGAAACTGTTTTGCTTGAAATTTTGCAAGAACAGTTTTTAGAGGTGACCCCATATTATACTAAAAGTTTAACGTATAGGCCGCTATAGATGAATACATTTTTTTTGTTGAAATGTTTTCCTTTTAATTGCTTTTTTACTAGGGTATTCAATTAATCGACATTTTAATTTGAAATTAATTGAAAAAAAATAAAATAAGTTCACTGAATTCAAAGCCTGTTTTCTGCCGTTCAGTAAAAGAAAGCAATAATGTACACGCAGAAAAAAGAGATTGTTGGATATATTTACAGACAATTATATATATATTTCTAAACTACTATACTTATATTTGAGGTGTGTTTCCAATTATTTTATTTTTATCGTTATAATACATATGTCTCCAGGCAAACACTGTAATGTTTGAATGTTAGTCATATTTTCCCACTTAAACAAAAATATATTTGCATTTTTATTTTATCATTATTATATTTGTGGAGTGCAAATATAATAATAATAATATATATATGTTTGCCTGCAAACATTTATATATTTGCGAGTAGATGTATTTCATATGATTCAAACATACATATGTTTACAGGCAAAAATATTATATTTGCTGGCAAATATATTATATTAAAAACACGGCAAATATATTTTGACAATTCTTCCAAACATATATATATCACCAGCAAATATGTTTCCTGCAGGGCGATTTTTTTCAGCGTGTACAAATAAAATTTTTAAATAAGCAATTTTACAGCGTGTGGTAGTAAAAAAAGTAGAAACCGGATGCTGTTTATCAACCTACATGATTCAAAAATAAAGCCTTTTACTATAAAAAATAAAAACTTTACAGATATAGATAAATTTTGAAAAAAATATAACTACCCAGGTGGAAAATTACAAATGGGCCAGCACTGGCAAAGCACCGAAGTGGGTGGTATGAGTGCTTGTTAACAGTGCTTTCCCAACGCCCAAATGATAACACCGTTCCACGGTGGTGCCAATGCTTTACAAAGCACTGGGAAAGCACCCAGAAACATAGAAATCAAATGCTTTCCCAACGCCCAATTAAAAAAATAAAAGTGCTTTCCCGACACCCAAATGATAACACCGTTCCATTTAATGCTTTGAAAAGTATTGAGATAGCACCAAGAAACAAAAAAATCAAGTGTTTTCCCTGGCAGCAAATTATGATCCCTCATCACTGAAGAATTTTAAATTACTCTAAAAATGTATCATTCTTGGAGTTATTGTATTTTAGAGCCAAACATTTTCTAATTTTCACTCCTTTTTGGAGATTTGTTTCCAAAAACAAAATAATTAGGTTATTCACAAGGGGTGTGCTATCTGTTGTATCGTCCTAACAAAAACAGAGTTTTAAAAATTTTTATTTGGCTTTAACAACGCATTTCTTTTGGGTTTTCTATCTGTTAGCACACTCAAACATAGGACAATAAACATACGTAAAAATGTTGTATCGTGCTATTATCAAATGTTGTATTTTTTGAATTTAAATTCTAACAACTCTGTTTTTTGTTAGGACGATACGACGATACAACAAATAGCACACCCCTTGTGAACAACCTTAATGTTTTTGGAAAACAGGCGCTGGGAAGTAACTCTTTTCAAGCGTTGGTAAAGCGTCCAAATTTAGTGGTTCGCCAGTACTTAGTTTTGTAAGACCGCGGTCTACTTGTGCTTTGCCAGTGCTTCTTTTTTGTTACCACACATAATTTCTACCTGGGTACATATATAACTAGTTTGAAAAATTAATAGTTATATTTTTTTCCAAATTTATCTATATCTGTACAGTTTTTACTTTTAATAGTAAAAGACTTTATTTTTGAATCATGTGGGTTAATAAACAGCATCCGGTTTCTACTTTGTTTATTTTTACAAGCCCACGCTGTAAAATTGTTTATTTAAAAATTTTATTTGTACATTATTGCTTTCTTTTACTGAACGGCAGAAAACAGGCTTTGAATTCAGTTAACTTATTTTATTTTTTTTTCAATTCAGTGAACTTATTTTATTTTTTTTTTTTCAATTCAGTGAACTTATTATTTTTTTTTTAATTCACTGAACGTAATTTTATTTTTTTTTTTAATTCATTGAACGTAATTTTATTTTTTTTTAATTCACTGAACGAAAATGAAATTGAACGGATTCAGTAGTGAATTAATTCAGTAAGGAATTAATTCACTTTTTTCCGTTCGATTTATAAAATTAAACGTGTTCACCAGTGAATTAATTCATTTGATTTATTAAAAGAACTATTGCAATTGAATTAATTCGTAACAAAATAAATCGAACGAAAGCAAATATGAATTAATTCCATTCAATATATGGTGCTTAGTGAATTAATTCATCGAATTTTTAATTCAGAACTGTATAAAAAATGAAAAAAAAAAATAGAAACACATGTTCTGTCGCGAATGTTCCCCAGTGTGTAGACAGCTTAACTGACATTCCAAAAACTCCGCCTGAGTGTTTGTTTACTCCAGGGATCGGCAATCATATACAACTTTATTTTGTGCTTGTATGAGTGAGTTGCAGCCTCTCACCCTCAATGCACTGACAAAGAACGTTTGTATAATAATTCGAAAATTTTAAATGTTTATAATGGGAATATAAAATAAAAATTTAAAAGCAAACAACAACTACGAAAACAAATATCAAAAAACAACAACACAAAAAAAAATAAAAACAAAAAACCTTAAAAATAAATTACCAAAAAAATGTATCAATAAACATTATGCAGAGTGTAAAAATTCTGGCAAACAAGCGATGTGACAACCTACTTCATTGAAATCTTGTATGCGACTGATTATTTTTTTGTTCTATGTGTGAGCTTATGTAGGTGTGAGAGAGCGCCCATGGGCATAGGTGATGCCGACCTCTGCTTTACTCGAACTTTTTACTAGTTTTACTGCAATTGCAAAGTTTTGTTTACCCTTTGTATTGAAGTTTTTTTTACATACACCGAAAAAATTTCTCAGTTACTGGCAACTAAATTTTCAACTGAGTCTCAGGTGAAATACCCCTTACTGAGCCTCAGTTAACAAAGTTAATTGAAAGTAACTAATTTTATGAAATTTATTTAGCCCTATTCACCCAGTTAAAGACAACGAAAGTCATAGTTGTTATGTGTAAAGCTTTGTGTCAGTTAATATTACGTCAATTAACCATTCAAATTTGCCTTTTTTTTATGTATTGAAAAATAAAAACAATGCTCTTATGCAATTCATCTTAATTTGAATTTATTTAAGGAAAAATTAACAAATCATACGAATACCTCATTTGCTTCGCAATTCCATTGCTTCATGTGGCTTTATGTTCATAATTATTCGCACATTTCCCTCGACATGGAGACTTGACGTTCGCGTTCTGGAAAAAATGTATACATTTAATTAAAATGTTAAGGAATATTTAACACAATGAATAGATGTATACTTTCCAGGGACTAATGATCAAGAAAAATATTTTTATTCAATATAAAATTGTTGTTTTTATATTTATTTTAAAATAAATTGACAACAAATATAAAACTGAAATTGGTATTTACAGGGTAACTAAACAAAATCGGTTTTATTTAACTGAAACATTAGTTGATAACGAGTATTTCAGTTAATTAACTTTTTTTCGATTTTAACTAATAAATTCTTTGACTGAGCTACTGAAAAATTTTATCGGTGTAGTAACTAATAAACTGACGTATTATTTACAGTACTTATAATTTTTTGAAAAAATTAAGTTTTGCAAAATTTTTATTCGAATTTTTGCTTAATCTGAGAATTTAACAAAAATGTCAATGCTGAAATTATGTAAAACAATCAGAGCCGTTAAACATGCGATCGGTGTGTTTTTAATATACCGGCCAATAACAATTTGTTATAAATTTTAATTAGTTAAATAGATTTCTAAACAAAAATGCAAATAACCAGTTTGAAAAAATTAAAACAATTTGCAACAAATCTACTGATCGAAGAAAAAAATTCAAAAACAATGTGGGAGATTAATTAAAACCGAAAGAATGTGTAGACATATAATGCAATATACCATAAAAGTATGTAGGGGATATTTTCCAGACTAGGAAGACATGATCCAATGTATTTCAACAACAGAGGCAAAATAACTGATGGATGACTTTTTATTTCTTCTTAATAATTTTTTTTTTTTGCTTCAATTAATTGACAAAAGTAGAAAAGTTTTTACAATGCATATGTATGTCTGACTTTTAAATAAACAACTACTTTAATATTATAGTGAGGGTATTCACGATCGAAATTTGCACACGATGCAAAAAAGCTCAGACTATTATTTGCATTTTATCAGCCTTGAGTAGTTATGACGATGCAATCTGTGCTTTTTTGCAATGTGTGCAAAATACCATCGTGAATGTCTCAGTGTATTTACACTGGGTAAAAACTGGTAGTTTTTGGCCATTTCTACTTTTTGAGCCGAAAACTACAAATTAATTTAATTTATTTCAATTCATTGGTACAAATAAGACTTAGAGTCTCTTAAAGCACCTCAAACATATTAAGTCACAGTGATTAAATGCTTAAATAAGATACATAAATATATACAGTAATAATACTAAAAGACAGAATAACATAAACGATTAATCTTTGAACAAATTCATAATTGCCATTTTAAAAAACAATACACAGGGGAATAGGCGGAATAATATTGCTTGTAAGGCTTGATCTGGACATATTAATTTTCCGGTACAAATAATCAGGTTCCTTAGTATATATAATTTTGTGTAAAAATATTAAATTTCGAATGTTTAGATATGAAGTTAAACTACATCCCAAGATTTGAAGGGAGTATTGCGATGTTTTATCATATTTTCTCTTGTTGAATACAAATCTAGCACAATTATTAATAACCATTTGTAATTTAGTATTAGATGTACATCGAGGTTTCCAAAAACAATTGCTCCATAAGTCAAAATTGGTATAAGTAACGTTTTCACCAATTTGAGCTTAATGTGACTCGGAAATTTAATTTTTCCATACAATTTTCATACAAACTGAAAACCAGATTCTACCTGGTTTTTGCCAAAGACCAAGTAAAAATATCTGAAATGTAAATGTTTATAGACCCGGTATCATTTATAATTAATTTTCGATACACCCTGTTGCAATGAATATAGAAGTAAAGTGTCAAAAAATAATTTTTTTAAGAATATTTCTGGTTTAGTTTGAAATTGTGTGTTGTTATTCGTTTTTGAATGTATTATTAGTTTTTTTACATTAATTTAACAATAAAAAAAGAGAGAGAAAAGTGTTGTGACAAAGCAAAACTAAATAATCAATGTAAATAACCTGGGGGCAAATTACCGCACTCGTGATCAAGTTTTATTCGATAGCAATTATTGTTACTTAAAACATTAGGGGTTTTCATATAAACTCGTAAATTCCTTGTTAACCTTGTATAATACAACCATATTTTTTATGTATGCAGTTTGACATTAAACTCATAAACATACCAGGTTTAGACCGTTTACGAGTAGAATACGAGTTTATATGAAAACCCCTATTAAAAAGAGTAAAACTAGGTTAGAGGTGAAGCATTTTCTTCCTTTATTACAAATATAAGTTACAGTTGTAACAATAGTTATTCGTGTTCTTTTATTTGCACTTTAAAAACGTAATTTTTTAACAATTTCGAACGCTTACCCCTGGCTTTTGCAATTTAGTTTTGTGCAAAAACCAGCTGGTTTCTGATCAGTCTAAATTCAGTATTAAAAATTTGTACTAAGAAAAACATTGAAAATTAATAGATTTGTTTCCATTCAAAATGTTTGTTTTTTTCGAATTTTGTATAAATATTCCATACAAATTTAAGGATTTATAAAACTTTTAAGTACCCGAGTAAAAAAAATTTATGTCGCGCAATATCTAATCATATCCAATTTGATATTGTTTAAGATCTGCTGTAATATATAGCTGATCCAATTAGATCTCAAAATTGGGTGTATCCAATGATATCGTATTAGATCAGATTGTATATATAGGGATAAACTAAGATCAAGTTATATCTCAAAATTGGGAGGTCCAATGATATCTTTGGGGATAAACCTAGATCTAATTTGATCCGAAAAATGGCGGATCGAATTAGATCTAGTTATATATTTGTGGATAAACTTAGATCTAATTTGATCCGAAAAATGGCGGATCGAATTAGATAAAGCTATATATTTGTGGATAAACTTAGATCTAATTTGATCTCAATTTTGGCAGATCGAATTAGATCTAGCAATATATTTGTGGATAAACTTAGATCTAATTTGATCCGAAAAATGGTAGATGGAATTATATCCAGCAATATATTTGTGGATAAACTTAGATCTAATTTGATCCGAAAAATGGCAGATCGAATTAGATCCAGCAATATATTTGGGGATTAAGTAAGATCTAAATTTATCCAAAAAATGACAGACCAAATTAGATCTAGTAATATATTTCGGGATTGCGTAAATCCAATAAATTGCAGATCGAATTAAATCCAGTGATATATTTGGGGATTAGGTAAGATCTTAATTTATCCCATAAATTGCAGATCGAATTAGATCCAGCAATTCATTTCGGTATTAAAATGGCAGATCGAATTAGAAACAGCAATATATTTGGGGATTCACATCTATAACTATCCAGAAAAATGACAGATAAAATTAGATCCCGCATTATATTTGGGTACTACGTAAGATCTCCATTTATTTGGGATTAAATAAGATCCCAGACAGATATTGACAACAGTTCAAATAATAATAATAATAATACACTGGCAGAGCACTGATTTTATAAAAATTACAATATTTTGTTAAAATAAGGTTTAAACTCAGAAGGTCTCGAGTTCGATACGGTTTACGGCTATGCATTTTTTTTATAAAAAGAATTTTTTTTATTAAATTGAATTTTTTAAAAAAATAATTTTATTTACATCTTTTTAACGCCCTACACCATTTCCAATTGTATCATTTGTTTTTAAGATTTATCAATTGTATTTCAGAAATAATCAATTGAATTTCAGTTTTATCAATTGTATTTCAGAACTTATCAATTATTTTTCAGATTTATGAATTGCATTTCAGAACTAGTCAATTGAATTTCAGTTCTATGAATTGTATTTCAGAAATTATTAATTGTATTTTCGAAATTCACAACTGTATTTCAGAAATTATCAATTGTATTTCAGAAATTATGAAATGTAATTTAGAAATTTTTCTCTATTAACTATGATAAACAATCAACAAGTTCTGAAATAGATTTGATTATTTCTGAAATACAATTAAAAAATTTCTAAAATACACTCCATAATTTCTGAAATACATTTAAAATTTATGAAATACAATTAATAGCTTCTGAAATACAGTTAATATTGTAGTTGCTGATGATTTACCATATACGACCATATATTGTTTAAATGTCACCATACATATATGACAATATTTTGTTTAAATGGCACCATATATGGTATGTTCCCTATTAAAAAAAAACAATATTGATCTTTATATGGTAATATATAACTTAGAGTCATCCATGTACCATTTGATCCGAAAAATGGCCCGATAAAATTGTATCAGTTGTTTATCAGTTTTTATCTAATTGCATCAGTTTAGATCTGACCTGATTAAATTATGTGTTAATCAGATGAAATTGTATCAGATTTTTGACCTGATACAATTTTATTGGTTTATATCACATGGTATCAGTTTAGGTCCAAATAGATATATTTGTATAAGTTAAGGCACGTTGCCCTCAACGTGACAACATAACTCAATTTATACCAATATTTCTGTATTCGTTCCCAAGCAACCCAAATTTTCTGCATTGGTTGCAAAATGGTTTTACTTTTTGTATGAGTTGTATTTTTTGTCAAGTAAATTCTGTTGTATTTTCATAAATGCTAAAATCCTATGGTCAATGCAGCGGTGTCAAGTAGCTTTGCAATTTTATAAATTCTCTAGTAAGTCTGTCTGCACGTTCTACAAAGTCAGCAAATTAAAATTGTTGGTTGCCTTAATAAAGAATGATTGTAGAAAGATAGGGCAGTCTTTTATTGAACGCCAAACCTACATAGTAGGGAAATAAAAATAAAACCTACATAGTAGGGTAAAAACAAAACAGATTTAAAAATTAATATTATTAAGTCAATAATTGAAAATAAAATTTTAAACTAATATTAAGACTTTAAATAAAAATTAAACAACTACACAGTAAACTACAACTACATTAATAAACAACCTACATAGTAGGTATTAAACAAAACATAGATTGTTTTACTGGCGCCCAACACGTGATATCCTTTTAAGGATCAAAAAAAAAGATAACGGTTTACCATAGTGTGAAAAAGTGACAATCTTCATAGAAGGTAAAATTTATTGAACAAGTTCACATAGTGAAGCAGTGACTATCTTTGTAAAAATACAAGATACAAAACAAATAAAAATTAGTTCTGAGCCGAATAAAGCCAAACTTTATGTGTTAGAAAACAAAGTTTCTAATAAAATAAAAACAAACTTCATAAGAAATATTGAACCTAAATTTTCAAAAAAAAACAAAAAAAAAGGTGTTCACAAAAACACAAAAACGTTGTGAAAACTAATAAAATAAATAAAACTTTCATCGTGAGAGGAAGCATAATACAGAAAAAAAAGTGCACGAGGTTAATGAAAGGACAGTCAGAAGTGCCACACATATCCAAAAAAAAAACCCACATAATCATCTTTACCAATAAAGACGACCAAAATCCCTTCTACGGCCGAAATCAACTTCAGCTTTCTCCAAAAAAAAGGGGTTTTAAGGATTCAACAATTTGCTGCTGCAGTTTCAATCTTCATCATGTTTATCTTTTTGTAAGTGCTAGATGTAAGAATTAAACAACCAATATAGTAGCTTATTTGTAAAGGTATTTAAGTAATATAAAATAATTAAGATTCACCTCAAACTTAGATAAACTCAAAGCCTTTTAATTTTAACAGTTTGACATAGTTTGTTTTTCTTCTTCAAAGAAAAACGAAAGTAAAAAGATTATCTTCTGAATTTGAAACGAAATTTACACAAAAGGGCTCCCAAGTTGATCATTGTTTTTCCCTAAGTTCATGCCAGAAACACAAGGATTGGAGGATATTTTAGCTAGGTTACAAGCATTAGGAGTTTCCGAAGAACTAGGTGAGGATAGAAACGAAATGAACTCCGCAAATTTGCAAGTACTCCTGGACACCGCCATTGAACAGGCGGTGCGAAGAACCAAGGAGAGTTTCGAGGCAACTATTGCCGACCTAACTAGGCGGCTCCAATCCCTAGAGCCGTCTGTCGCCGTGGAAGAATATAAGGAAATAGAAATTATACCCAATAGGCCGTGTGAAGAAACTTTGGATATAATTAAGTCTGTACCAGAATTTAAAGGTGACCCCACCAGATACGTCTCGTGGCGTCAGGCCGCTATGACGGCCCACAGATTATTTGAACCATATGCGGGAAGTTCAAAGTACTACCAGGCTGTAGCTATTTTGAGGAACAAAGTCGTGGGTAATGCAGACGCCGCGTTAAGCGCCTACAACACAGTCCTTAACTTTAAGGCTATTATGGCAAGGTTGGACTTTACATACATGGAGAAAAAATCAATCTTCACATTAGATCAGGAGCTCTCCACCTTAAGGCAGGGCCAGAAAACTATTATCCAATTTTACGACGAAGTAGAGCGTAAGTTAACTGCAATTGTGAATAAAATTATAATGTCGAATGAGGGGGATGCAAATTTGATTCAGTCACTGAACCGAAAATACCGCGAACAGGCCTTACGTGTCTTTGTTTCAGGGGTAAGGAAGTCCTTATGTGACACTTTATTTTCATGCAAGCCTGCGGACTTGCCATCAGCCCTGGCATTAGCCCAAGAGCTGGAGGCAAACCAAAACCGCTATCATTTTGCTGCCATTTACAATAATGGTTTGAACAAGGCTTTACAAAGTTCCCCAACACACACAGCCTCGAGACAGAACATGCAGCATTTTAAACAGAACTCCCTTGGCAAACAAGATAATTATTTGCAGCCTTCGCAAAACTATGTCGGTCAACAGATTTCTACATTTTACCAAAATCGCCCTCAGCAGGTATCTAACCAGTCACAACGACATAATGTCGCGAATTCAAATTTCGGAAATTGCGCTCAAAATCCTTTTCAGGCTGTAGGCCAACAAGCTATTGACTCTCAACCAGTATCCCAATCCCTTGACACTGATGTAAGTATGCGTACAGTGCGAACGAATAACTTTCAGGGTTTTCAAGCACATAAGCGGGGTTTAGCATCTGACAGACAGTTCCCTCAGAAGGTTCAAAGGATTAACCACCTTGGCCATGAGGTCATGCAAAACGGGGTTCTTGAAACCTGCGGAACGGATGACTACGCCAATGAGCCGGACTTCTCTGGTAACCAGGAGTCATATGAAAACCCGACTTTTCCTGATCCATCTTTCGAAGACGAGATTAATTTTTAGAGGAGGGTCAGTTCTCCCCTACATTGAACGAATGATAGGCGGCAGGAACATTAGACTATTGATCGACACTGGTGCCTCTAAAAGTTATATTACCAATATTAACGGACTGAAAAACATTAAAGGAGTAGAGAAAATATTTTTAGTCAAATCCATTCATGGTGCTGACATAATTACCAACAAAACATTGGTAAATGTACTTAATCATACAGAAACATTTTTTATCTTACCGAATCTGTCTATATTTGACGGCATAATAGGTTTTAGCTTCATAAAGAGTATAAAAGGCGTGATCGACACGGGAAAGGGCATGATTTACTATAACGGCGGTGAGGAAAAATTGAAATATCTTGAGCTAGATGCGGTGAATTCTTTAATAGAAAACGCCTCCATCCCAGAGAATGTGGAGGGAAAGTTTTTTCGAATAATAAACGAAAATGCTGGTGTTTTCGCTAACCCAAACGAAGCTTTGCCCTTTAACACGGGGATTTCCGCGACAATTAGAACAAAGGATCGGGAGCCCATATATTCCAGATACCAATCCTACCCGTTCTCGATGATGGAATTTGTCAATAAAGAGGTTGGGGAACTATTGAAAAATGGCATTATAAGGCCATCCCGATCTCCCTATAACAGCCCCGTTTTGGTTGTCGACAAGAAAGGCACAGACGAAATGGGCAAGCCTAATAAACGTCTCGTGTTCGACTACACTAAACTTAATTCGAAGACTATCCCGGATAAATATCCTATACCTGATCCATCTGTCATACTTGCAAATCTCGGCAAATCCAAATTCTTCACGACATTGGATTTGAAAAGCGGTTTTCACCAAATTAACTTGTCTGAACCCGACCGGGAGAAAACTGCTTTCAGCGTGAATAATGGTAAATACGAGTTTTGTCGCTTACCATTTGGATTGAAGAATGCCCCGAGCATTTTTCAACGCGCTATCGATGATGTTTTACGTGATGAAATCGGGAAGTCATGTCATGTGTACATCGACGATATCATCATATTTTCCGACTCCGAGCAGAAACACATTGATGACATTGAGAACATTTTGCGAAAACTGTATAATGCTAGAATGAAGGTCTCTTTAGTAAAATCCAAATTCTTCAGAACCTCAGTCGAGTATTTAGGCTTTGTCGTTTCAACCGACGGTATTAGAACATGTCCAAGTAAAATTGAAGCCATAGTCAACTACGAAACACCTACAACCTTAAGGGGCCTCAGGTCATTTCTAGGGTTGGCCGGTTATTATAGGAAATTTGTGAAGGACTATGCAGCCATAGCGAAACCCCTCACTGAATATTTGCGCGGGGAAAACGGACATGTTGGGACAAAACATTCGAAGCAGGTTAAGATTGACCTGGATACTGATGCTCTTCACTCCTTTGAGAAGATAAAGAAGATCCTTTCTTCTGAAGATGTACTCCTCCTTTATCCAAATTTCGACAGACCCTTTGACCTTACGACAGATGCGTCGTCCCATGCTATTGGCGCCGTCCTTTCACAGAATGGTCGCCCAATTACCATGATCTCTAGAACCTTGTCACCCGCCGAAGAGAACTATGCAACCAACGAACGCGAACTCTTAGCTATCGTGTGGGCCTTGAAAAGTCTTAGGCACTATCTGTACGGGGTGAGTAGCTTGAATATCTTCACCGACCACCAACCCCTCACCTTTTCGATGTCAGATAAAAACCCGAATTCGAAATTAAAGCGCTGGAGAGCCTTTATTGAAGAGTACTCCCCAAAATTTTTTTACAAACCCGGCAAAGACAATGTCGTTACCGACGCCCTCTCCAGGCAATTTGTTAACATTACGATGAACACCACATCCATATGCTCATTACAAGCTTGTGGAAGTGAAATGTCACTCACCGAAATTATTCCCGCGGCCGAGAATCCAATTAACTGTTTCAAAAACCAGATTTTAATTAATCAGAGTACAGAACAGAAAAGGGAAACGAAGATTCTTTTTAAGAACCGCATTCGACACCGCATTGCATACCGGGAGATTGACGATCTTTTGAGTACACTTAAGGACTGCATAAACCCAGAAGTAGTGAATGCAATTTATTGCGACCTACATACTCTCGCTCAAATCCAACACCTTCTCATTTCAAATTTCCCGTCTGTAAAATTCCGGCACACTGATAAATTTGTTACGGACATCTTTAATACAAGCGATCAAATTGAAATTTTAACGAATGAACACAATAGGGCACATCGTTCGGTTTCGGAAAACACGAAACAAATTCTTCAGGACTATTTCTTCCCAGATATAAAGAAAAAGCTGAAGGAAATTACGGCAACCTGCAAAATCTGTCGGCAAGCGAAATATCAAAGGCACCCAAGGAAACATGAGATCGCTGAGACTCCCATACCCTCTTTTCCGGGCGAGATCCTGCATGTTGATATTTACAATACGGACAAGAAATCCTACTTAACATGCCTGGACAAATTTTCAAAGTTCGCCATTGTCAAACCTATACCCTCTCGAGCCATAGTAGATGTCAAGCCAGCCCTTCTAGAGATACTTAACTTTTACAAGGGCACAAAAACCATAGTATGCGACAACGAAAAATCTTTAAATTCACAGACCGTAAAGTCATTGATAAAAAATAACTTCGGAGCGGAAATTTACGCGACACCACCCATGCATAGCACGGAACACTTACAGAAATCGCAAGATGCCTGAAACTAGAGTGCGCAGTGGATGACTCTACGGAGCTTGTCTTGATGGCAACCGCAAAATACAATAGAACAATCCATTCTACTACCAACCATAAGCCCATAGATATAATTCAATCAACTCCAGAGGACTTGAGGGAAAATATTCGTGCGAAAATTCTTGCCAAACAGAAATCAGACCTCAATTATCATAACAAAAAGAGTTAATTACGGCAAGTAACACACAAATAAATATCAACACGGCCATGCAATACCAAATAAATAACTTAACAAAAACCCTTAACATTTTGCTTAGCAAAACAAAGGCCACAGATGTAGACACCGGTCATTTATACGATCTGCTTAGCTGTAGAAATAGGGCAATCATTAGGGAACTGGATAATTTAGCGTTGTCAATAACTTTGGGAAAGCTACAAATGATCAACCCCATTTTGTTGGATAGCTCGGAAGTAGATTTCATTTTAAAGTCAGAAGTAAATTTGAACATTAGCATCAGTGAAATAGTTGTAAACTCTAAGCTCAAAATTTTGCAAGATGAAAATATAATAACATTTTTAATAAAATTTCCCAGAATTAAATCTGTATGTAATAAAAAACACATATATCCTGTTATCCATGAAAACAAAATTCTGTCATTTGAAAGTGAAAGTGCTTTAAAATGTGATTCTAAATATTTGATATTAACGAATTGTAAAAGGAAATCAACAATTTCGTTTTGCCAAGAACTAAAATACGCCAATAACTCATGCCTTAATGGCTTGTTGAATAACTACACGGCTACTTGCAATACTCTTTCGGCTCATAACATGCCATCCATCTCGGAAATCGATGATGGGATCGTCATTATCAATGACCGACCTTTTAAATTAATTGACAAAAATGAAACCACAATCGTCCAAAGAGGAACTTTTCTAATAACTTATGAGAGTGAGATATTTATTAATTCTACAAAGTTCGAAAATCTTCGCAAAATTGTTTTCAAAAGTCCGGAAACGCCCATAGCTCACTCTGTCAGTCTTGCTGATCATACCTCTATCTTATCACTCCCATACTTACACGAGCTAAATATTAAAAATATGGACCATATTTCCCACTTGCATTCCAAAGTCAGAGGAACTTGTTATATCTCCGCTTCTCTTTTTTTCCTGATTTTGGCACTTTGTGCTGCATACTTTGTAGCCAGGAGGAACCGTAAAATTGAGATAAGTAATATCCTAAATAATTACGACCAGCCGGGGACGTCTGGATCTCAAGGGGGGGGGAGAAGTTAAGGCACGTTGCCCTCAACGTGACAACATAACTCAATTTATACCAATATTTCTGTATTCGTTCCCAAGCAACCCAAATTTTCTGCATTGGTTGCAAAATGGTTTTACTTTTTGTATGAGTTGTATTTTTTGTCAAGTAAATTCTGTTGTATTTTCATAAATGCTAAAATCCTATGGTCAAAGCAGCGGTGTCAAGTAGCTTTGCAATTTTATAAATTCTCTAGTAAGTCTGTCTGCACGTTCTACAAAGTCAGCAAATTAAAATTGTTGGTTGCCTTAATAAAGAATGATTGTAGAAAGATAGGGCAGTCTTTTATTGAACGCCAAACCTACATAGTAGGGAAATAAAAATAAAACCTACATAGTAGGGTAAAAACAAAACAGATTTAAAAATTAATATTATTAAGTCAATAATTGAAAATAAAATTTTAAACTAATATTAAGATTTTAAATAAAAATAAAGATTAATAAACAACCTACATAGTAGGTATTAAACAAAACATAGATTGTTTTACTTATACAAAATTATATAGTTCTATCCCAATTTTGACCTGATATCAGTTTAAAACTTTAATACAATTGTATAATGTAAATGTCGGATACAATTATATTTTATTTATATAAAATTGAACCAATTACGATCAAACCTGACACCATTACATATAAACCGATAAAATTGTATTAAGTCAAAAATCGGATACAATTTCATCTGATTAACACATAATTTAATCAGGTCAGATCTAAACTGATACAATTAGATAAAAATTGATAACCAATTGATAAAAATATATCCGGCCATTCTTCGGATGAAACTGTATATTTATACAGATATAACTTAATCAAATATATATCAAAGTATATGGTACTATATATGGTAGCATATATTATCATATCTGGAACTGTATTAAAAATGTTGTTCATAAGGTACCATATATGACCATATATTGTTGAAATGGCACCATATATCATAATATATGGTTTAAATGTCAATACATATGATACCATATATCAATATATATTGCACTCTATATAGTACAATATATTATTATATCTGGAACTGTATTAAAAATTTTGTTCATGAGGTCCATATATTAGCATATATTGTTGAAATGGCACCATATATGAAAATGTATGGTTTAAATGGCACCATATATAGTAATATATTACTTAAATAACACCATATAAAAATATATATGGCACTATATATTGAATCATATATTATCATATCTGCAACTGTATTAAAGATTTTGTTCATGAGGTACCATATATGACCACATATTGTTTAAATGCCACCATATATGATAATATATAGTTTAACTGGCACCATATATAGTTATATATTGTTTAAATGATACCATATATAATTATATATTCCTAAAATGCCGCCATATATATTAAGATATAGCTCTATATATAACTATATATGCAATAAGATCAGCCATGATATGCAATATATAATCATATATACCATATCTAATATTATAAAGGCCGATATCTAATTAGATGAAATTATATATGGCATAATATAAAGAAAAATTTTGGAAAAAGACGTCATATATAATTATATATGGATATACATAACGACATGTCTAATTATATATTGTAATATATGCCACATATGATTATATACCTTTTTTTTCGGGTAGGTATAAATTTAGCATCTTGAAAATTAAGTAGTTATAAAACAGCTACCAAGTCTTAAAAATTCTAGGCTTTTCTCTTTCAAATATAAACAAAAATATTTGTAATAAAAATATTTGAAATTTTAGAAGCTTTTATTTTATAAAATATTATAAACAACAAAAGCTAAGTTCGAAAGAGGCGATGAAAACCGCCTGATAGATATAGATATAAAATTCGAAAAACCAAACCTAACTTTAAAATATAATTCCGTAAATCGATTTGTAAAACCAGGCGGTTTTCATCGCCTCTTTCGAACATTAACAGTTTGTATCGAAAAATGTTAGCCTTTGCAGACGTGTGTAATTATTGCGGCTGAATTTTTCGATACAAATTAAGAAGAGAGTGATTTAACAGAGGTACGGAGAGTTGGTTAGTTTTTTAATTATATAGTCGTTGGTAAAACCGATTCAACTTCGAACGAATCGTTCCGCAACTCATTTTATTGATTATTTCACACTTTTTTCAACTAATATCTTATTCAAAGAACCAATTTAATTTTTGTTTATTATTTTTAAAGAATCAAACGAATTGATTCAATTTTAACTACCCGGGTAAAAATCTTAATATGGTGTCATAAATAAGTATATCTTTTTTGATAAATCCCCATATACAACGACATACAACTTGATCCGAAAAATGGGTCATCTAGATGTGTCTAATTATATCAAATTAGATATAATTTGATACAGTTTGATCCGAGATTTGTCTATATCCAGGACATCAAATTATATCTAATTCGATATAAAAATATCTTATTTTATAAAATTTTGTCGGATAGTAGGCATACTTTTTATGCATACCAGCTATTAAATTGAAATTGAAATGTCTATGGTTTTAACAATTTTGAAGACCCAAATTTTAAAACATAAAATAAAAATTTATTTGAATACTTTTGTCTTCTAAATCGTACGCATCATTTTTTAATATGATTTTACATGCAAAAACATCACGTGAAAATTATTTGGCTATGGAGTAATTAACTCTGAATTTGCAGATAACTAAATTTGATGTTGAACTACATATTAATTTGTATGGGATTATATAGAAAGTTATATAAAATTAAAATATATTTTTAGTACAACGACACATACAGTGTTATAAAACTTAGTATCAAATCATATATAATCATATCGATCACTACATATAATTTCATTAGTTTTATAAGGCTTATGTAGTTATATATGGAGTCAGATTTGGGGATATGTAATAATATCAATTACCATACAAAAAATTCGTTGAACAAATAATATCAGATGTAGTTGTATATAATGATATGTGTCTTAATGTTACTCCATTCATTGTCAGATATAGCCCAATCACATTATATATGACAATATATAACTATTTTTACTCGGGTAACCTTAATTTTAATTTCGAATTACTGATTTCAAGTAATTAGCAACTATTCACTGATTAAGAAAATTAAAAAATTTTAATGCAAGTTTGTTTAAAAAGTTTTATCTTTTGAAAGCTGTGGTAGGAAATTTATTCTACTGGAATCAAATCAGAATATATAAAATTTAAAAAGATTATTAAATGAATGTTTTTTGTTTGATTTGAGTTCATACAAGTAAATTACACGCAAAAAAAAACCGAGTGTAAAAATATCGAAGTCAACTTTGTAACTTTTTTATATAGAGTTCTCCGGGTTTATAAAAGTATAAGTTCTCAATGCCGTTGTTAAAATTATAAATTCATAATCTTAGTCAAACCAACATAGTTCACTAAGTAGATACAAAGTTGTCTTGTGCATTATAAAATTCAATTATGTATTACAGTAGACGCTCGCAAATTAGAGCTTTCAGTAATTCGAACGTCCAGAAATTAGAATCAATGTTTGCAATACATTAAACGCTCTGAAATTCGAATTTAAAATTCTAATTTCTGAGCGTTTTTTTTTTTTGGTTATTTGAATACACAGGAAATCCCCAATTTATTTTTATTCTGTTTGAATAAAGTAAAACTAAAAAGGGGAATCACCAAATTATATACAGTATTGTTCGAAACCTAAGCAACTTTTCCTAATAAAGTAATCAAAGTCCTACATATTCTTTATAAATTGGTTTATACAAAATAACACTTTTAATTTTTATTATGTTATGTGCCTACATTCTAATAATAACAAGAAAAATTTAATTCCATTTCCTTGCCAGTAAAAAAAAAAAACAAAAATGAAATTGACTCCATATATTGCTGTTCGAAACTTAAGCAACTTTCAGTACTTCCTATGATACCCTTTCTTGCAAATGATTTCCGCACATCGTTTTGCCATAGAATCTATTAGATTTGATAGTGTTGTGGTTGGTATTGATTCCCCCTCTGATTTTAAGCAATTTATCAGATACCGCTTATTACTAAAACGGCGAGTTCCGACCCTGCGCTTCAAAATGCCGAATAGGTTTTCTATGGGAGTCAATTCTGAAGATTGAGCTGGCCCATCCAATAATTAAATCCCATTAACAGGTAACCATTCTTTGACCCACTTTGACGAGAGTTTGGGTCATTATTACGCTGAAACACCCATAGAACTGGCATTTCCAATTCGGCATATTGAAGCATGTGTTTGGCTAAAATATCCAAATAAACAAAGCGATCGATTTTTATTTGTATTTCAACAAAAGGCCAACTCCACTAGTCGAAAAGCAGGTCCACAACATTACATTTCCGCCCCATGCTTTATTGTTCCTTTACAATAACGCGGATGTAATCGTTTTCCCTTCGGTCTTCGAACGTGGCATACTTCATCTGAATTTAACAGGTTAAATTTAGACTTGTCGCTGAATAAAACTATTTTCCATTTTCCCACAGTCCAATTTGAGTGAGCTTTTGCAAAATCCAACCTTAAATTTCATAAAACTAATGAAAATTAACGAATACGTTGCAAAACCATTTAGGCAAACCTCTTTTTTAAATGTTTCTTTGTCAGTATAGGTTTCTTAGACGACATGAAGCTTCTCAAATGATCGTTTTCTCACACTGCTCGAACTAATATTGAGATTAAGCTCACTCACAACATCTTTGGAAGAAATAAAGGGTTTTTTTTTCATAATTAATCGGACAATTTTTAATCTGTTCGATGTGAAGTTTTTCGAGGTTGCCCTCTAGTATTGACTTTCTCTACTATTCCAGTAGCTTTGTACTTTTTAATTAGTAGCAAACTATTGATTTGTTAATGCTTAATTTGTTAGCTATAGAGACTTGCGATTGGCCCTTATTAAATAGTTCAAAAATTTTGAGCTTAAAATCGATTCCGTAACGTGTACGCGCCATAGCTGCACTTCTAAGTAATTGATTCTAAATCTACAGAAACAAAAAAAAATTAAATTTTCTTTGTCAAACTAAACGGGAATTAAATAAAAGTTTCAAAATTTTTGTTTATTTGTTGCAAAAAAATACAACAACAAAATAGTTGCTTAAGTTTCGAACAGCAATATATGGAGTCAATTGCATTTTTGTTTTTTTTTTACTGGCAAGGAAATGGAATTAAATTCTTCTTGTTATTATTAGAATGTAGGCACATAACATAATAAAAATTAAAAGTGTTATTTTGTATAAACCAATTTAAAAAGAATATATAGGACTTTGATTACTTTATTAGGAAAAGTTGCTTAGGTTTCGAACAATACTGTATGTTTTTCCCTATTTGTTTTTTTTTTGTCGCATTTATGTACATTTTTGGCTAGTTTATTTGTGAAATTTGATACGCGTGTACATATTATTTGGCAGTCTCTATTAAATAGTGAAAGTGTATCATTTAAAATGTTAAATAAACGTAAAAAAAACACTTTATCATTGGAAACGAAACGAAAAAAAACGTCCAGAAATTAGAATAATTCAGAAATTAGAATTGCCTCAAAAACAAAGCGGTTCTAATTTGCGAGCGTCTACTGTATATCTATTCACTAGTTTTTTTATTCCATACAATAAACTTAGGTAATCTGCAGATGAAAGTGTACAACACACCAAAATATACCCAGTGTAGAAACGGTAATGATATATCATTATTTTTTGGACTATCAGTAATGACAACAACTTACCTTCTGCATTATTTTAAAACATATAATAATAAGTTACTGGTAATGACTTATTTTTATCATTATTTCAAATAGAAAATAATTTTCTAGATTTTTTTCTAATTTTTTGAAATCTGTTTTTAGACTTAATATTTTTTAAACACTGGTAAGGATATATGTAACCACATATTTTTTGATTTTTTGTATATTGGCGAGTAAGCTTACTTGTGCGCAGCAGGTCAATTATGTTCTTATCTATTAAATATTACATGTCGATATAGCTCAGATGGTAGAGCTACTGACTGGCAATCTGTAGACCCAGGTTCGATTCCCGCACCAGCAAATTTTATTAAAGAAAAAAAATACAATGAAAAATATTTTTTTTATATAATTTATTTTTTTGAAAATCAATTTTTAGACTCATTATTTTTGTCAGTACTGGTAAGCACATAGGTAACGATATATTTTTTGATTTTTCGTATCGCCATATCGCCATAGCAAAAGTAACTAGTTACCATTACCAAGTATGTAGTTACATAACCACATATCTGGTAATTATTTCCTACACTGGGTAATTTCGTAAATCATTGTAAAACATACTTTTGACTACTCGGTACTTTTTAATTAACTACTCGATACCACTCAATACTTTTTTCCCTCATATAAATGCATTTAATTTTTAGGGGTTCGGGTCGAAATCCTGTGTATAACAAAATCCTGTTTTCAAAATCCTACGTTTCGTAATACTGTTTTACAAAATACTGTATAACACAATACTGTTTTGCAAAATCCTGTTTTACAAAAATTTTAATATGAAGATGAAGATTTGCTTAAACTGTGCGAGTGGTTTGGAAAAAAAAACTACGTCAAGGGCTTATATCACCCAAAGTATCCTGGAACCTTTTGGTCGGTTTACGATAACAGTAAGAAATCCTACCCAAGAACTCAAAATAGTGTGGAAGCTTGGCATAGAAGACTGAAAGCTGTTGTTGGGCGTATAAAGTCAGGATTATACCACCTTATCAGGCAGTTGGGTAATGAGGTCGTGGTAGCTGTAAATACCATTTCAAAACGCGCGAATGGAGAAAGACGTTACATATTTTTAAAGAAAAGAAATGCGTACACAAACATTAAAGATGTGAAGCCATACAGGCTACCTAAAGAGAATTGCAAAAAATCTTGTACTAATTTAAGTGTATAAAATGCATTGAAATTAATTTTTTGTTAAAAGTTTTTGTTAATTTTTGAAAATTATATACTTTTGTTGAAGTTATTTTTAATAAAATAAATTTTGTAAACTAGCATTTTTACTTCACAGAATTTTGCAAAACAGTATTATGAAATCCAGTATTTTGCAAAACAGTATTATGAAAAGCAGGATTTTTTAAATTTTTTTTACCAGTATTTTTTCTTAACAGTATTTTACATAACAGTATTATATACGTATCCCAATTTTTAGTTTTATAAAAAAAAGTGTTGTTTTTCTATGTTTGTTTCTATGTAATTTTAATTGGAAAATTACGTATTTGTGTGAAAAAATACAATCCTAAAACAATCTTATAGCATTGAGTACTCTAAAAAGTAGTCAGAATGGAATACTCAGTACCCAATAATTTTACAGCATTAGTGTTTTTTATTTAATCAACGTTTTGTTTGTAGAACTTGCCTTATAATTCCCATAATTTTTTTTTGACAAATAGCTTGCATATATATTCACATTTCCATACAAACAGTTAGATAAAACAAAAAAATTCAACAAATATTTTTTGTTTTTTACTTATTAAAATAAAAAATGTCAATTTGCCTAAGTTTTAAGTATAAATGTCATTACATTTTTTTATATTTATTTATCGAAGGGCTTTGTATAATGTGTCGTTAAACTTTTGTAGTTGTATAATATACAGTGCACAAAGAAAAAAGTTGGACACATTATATATTAAAAGGAAACGAGCTGTAATCAATATAAAAGACAAAAAACGAAAGAAGATATTGAAAAGCATAAAATTACTGTTAATTTTACGCAGGGGTATGGCATCACCAAAAAAATAAGTTATAAAAATATCGTTATCATTAGATGGCACTTTATTAAAAAAAAACTGACGATTTTCTTTTTTATTTAATATTAAATAAAAACAAACAACGCAAAGAAACAAACGGATATCTCAAATTTTATTATTTTGATGTATTCCGCGTAGAGTTGTGAAATTTCGATACTTTTTCAGTACTCAATACTACTCAATACTTTTCAATTGAGTACTCGATACTGCTCAATACTTTTAACCGTTTTTTTAATTCAAAAATAAAAATGTTGTGTATTCACATACACGTGTTAAATAACTATTATTACTTACATTTTAATTAATTTAAAACATTTAAAAAAAATAATTTTTCCCAAAAATCCGTTGAAAATTCATTTGCTTCACAAATAGAGTTGTATTTGCAGAGTTGTATTTTAAGAGTACTATTTTTAGAGTTGTATTTTCATACGAAAAATACACATTTCTACGGAAAATTGCATCTTTAAAAGTATTGAGTAGTACCGTTTTGGTATTGAGTACTCAAAAAAACAGTCAGTATTGAGTACTCAGTACCGGAATACTCAATACTTTTACAACTCTAATTCCGCGTTGTTTTTTTTCCTTATTTTGAACAGTTTTCAGCAGTTTTTGAGATTTTAAATATAGGCTCAACCAGAGCTTTGAAGAATTAATTACTTAATTCAATTTTTTAATTCTGAATTAAAAATTCGACGAATTAATTCACAAAGCACCATATTTATTTTTTATTTATCAACTTTATTGACTTTTCTATGCAACAAGATTATATCTTATTATTAGAGCATAGAAATATAATTTTTAGATTAACATTTTTATAAATGAATGAATTAAAATAATACATTATTAGAAAAGAAAGAAAACACATAATTATTAGATAGTATTTAACATTGAATTATTAAATCAAAATCAAATCATAACAACAGTTATAGGTTTTTTAACATTAAAAATAAAAAAATTTAAAATAAAATAACAAAAAATATAAAAAAAAAAATATAAAAACTACATAAAATTGTCAAAATTTATAATTTTAGTTTTTTTAGTTTGAAAATAAATCAAAAATATTTTTTTTAAAGGTAAATGCGTTACTATCAAGCTGAATGTGATGAGGTAATGAGTTCCAAAGTTGTACCGTTGGAACAAAAAATTGCCATTTAGAAAAAAGTGTACGATACTTTATAGATTTCAGCCTATGACCTCTTTCTGACCTTGCGAAGGTCAAACGTTCATATAAATAGTTAGGCTCCTTCCCATATATTATTTTGTGGAGAAATATAAGACATCTTATTTTCAGAAGGTTGTCGAAAGTTACACCATACAATTTCCTTACGTGTGGTGAAATTGAGCCGGATTTTCGCAATCCGAAAACATATCTAGTGATATTATTGAATAATACATTCAATTTATTCATACTATTTTAATCGCAGTTTGAAAAAAGCTCACAGCCATACAATAGGCAAGGCATCAAATAAGCCTTGGCAATTAACATCCTGGTTTTTAATGGTGTGAAATAGTGTGTTGGCCATAACGTTCTTAGCATTCCATAAGTTCTACCAACTATGCAATTAATATGATTTGACCAGGTAAGCGTTTCATTGAATATTATACCTAGATTCTTAACCGAAGATACCATATCAATTTTTTGACCATTTAGATTAATATTCAAATTGTTGTTTAGCGTTAATGATCTCTTATGAATAACAATGCACTTAGATTTTCCGGGGTTTAAACACAACCCATTCGCTGACGCCCATTCGTGTACTCTTCGTAAATCTAAATTCAGTTTTTCGATTGATTCGTCCAGTGATTGAAAAGTAGTTCGCAAGTAAATCTGGACATCATCTGCATATAAGTGTATTTTGCAGTACTTCAATTGTAGTGGGAGATCGTTTGCATAAAGCGAGAATAGTAGAGGTCCTAAAATTGACCCCCCTTGATACAGGTAAAGCATTTGATATGACGTTGTTAATAAAAACAGATTGTGTTCGACATGACAGATACGATTTCAATAATTTAACTGCCGTATTTGCAAAACTGAAAAGGTATCTTAGTTTTTTACATAGAATATTGTGGTCCACTGTATCAAATGCTTTTGAGTGATCCAATAACACTAAAAAGTTCATATGATTATCATCAACATCACGTCGTATATCATCTGATACATTCAGCAAAGCAGTTACACACCCATGCTTTGGACGAAAGCCAGATTGACAATCAGTAAGAAGATTATAAGCATTCAAATACCTGGTGATTTGATTTGATATATTGAATGTAATTAATTCATATTTGTTTTCGTTCGATTTATTTTGTTACAAATTAATTCAATTGCTATAGTTCTTTTTATTAAATCAAATGAATTAATTCACTGGTGAACGCGTTCAATATTATAAATCGAACGGCAAAAAAGTGAATTAATTCACCACTGAATTCATTCAATTTCATTTTCATTCAGTGAATTAAAAAAAAATAAAATTACATTCAGTAAATTAAAAAAAATAAAATTACATTCAGTGAATTAAAAAAAATAAAATTACATTCAGTGAATTAAAAAAAATAAAATTACGTTCAGTGAATTAAAAAAAAAAGTAAAATTACGTTCAGTGAATTAAAAAAAAATACGTTCATTGAACTCAAAGCCTGTTTTCTGCCGGTCAGTAGAAGATAACATTTATTTACAAATAAAATTTGTAACTAAGCAATTTTACAGCGTTTGCTAGTGAAAATAAACAAATTACATATACTATATTAAGTGTTAGAGAAACCCGATGCACTTTATCAACCTACATGATTAAAAAATAAAGTCTTTACTTTTAAAAATAAAAACTTTACAGATATAGATGAATTTGGAAAAAATATAACTATTAATTTTTCAAACTTATGCTTCCCAGTAAAATGTGTAGTAAATTTAAAAGTAAATTTACTATGACGTATTTCATTTATACGTTTTTACAATACAAATGTTTTCTTCTAATGAACGGCAGAAAACAGGCTTTTAATTCAGCGTACGTAATTTTTGTTTTTCAATTAAGTGAACGTAATTTTTTTTTCAATTCAGTGAACGTATTTTTTTTTTTAATTCAGTAAACGTAATTTAATTTTTTTTAATTCACTGAATGTAATTTTATTTTTTTTAATTCACTGAATGTAATTTTATTTTTTTTTAATTCACTGAATGAAAATGAAATTGAATGAATTCAGTGGTGAATTTATTCAGTAAGGAATTAATTCACTTTTTTTTCCGTTCGATTCATAAAATTGAACGCCAGTGAATTAATTCATTTGATTTAATAAAGAGAACTATTGCAATGGAATTAATTCTTTGAATTTATTGTTTGATGAACGCGTTCAGTTGAACGAATTCAGTGAATTACTTAAGAAAAGGAATTCATTCAATTCTAAAGAAAATTGAATTCGATTGGTAGTGAATTCATTCAAAAAAGAATTAATTCTTCAAAGCTCTTCTCTCGACTGATACTAAGCTCATACTATTTTCAGCACCCTCTACCGGTGAGTAGTGTAAGTTTTGATTTTCTGTCTCTATAATTAATAGCCTCTGATTGTACGTACAATCCCAGCAAAACCTTGCTAATGACTGGTCATTACTACATGCATTACTTAGATCTCATATCTCATTACCCGTTGAATTACTTTTAAACTGAATGTAATGAGTTACCGATAATTATACCCCACACATTACTATTTCACAATAGCTGAAACCAATAATATATGTTCTAAATCATTAAAAACCATAACTATGGCGTAGCCTAGTGGTTATCGTTTTTGCCTGACAGACATGAGGATCGCTGCTCAACTCGTGTTAGCTTCCATTGTTGTTTTTTTTTTTGTAATTTATATTAAACATCTATTTATAGAAATGTTGATGTTCATTAAGCAGTATTTAGTAACAACAAGTTTTGTGAAAATAGACATGTATAACAGTTGCCACAATAAATGTGTACATAAGTTAAAGCAATAAAAATCATAGTGATATCGTGGTCTAATGGTTAGAGTGTTTGCCTGACAATCGTGGGGTACGCTGATCAATACGTGTCAGCTCCTATTGGTTTTTAAATTTTTATATTTTTTAAAATCTATATTCAACATCTATTTATAGAACAGCTGATAAACTACTTAACAGGTAACATCAGTGTAATGACTTTCCTCCAATGACATCACCATGTTAAAATAAGTAGTTTAGTAATTAAAAGGTAACTAGTGAACACTTAAGATTTCAATACCTAAAACTCATTACATGGTAATGAAAGGTTTTGCTGGGATGTGCTTATGTTGTTTTAAAAAGAAATTCAAATAACATGGTTGTTCAGTTTATTTTAGTGTCCAACTTTTTTCTTTGTTCACTGTATAATAAACTTAAGCAATTTAAAATTAGTTGATTATACACGTTTTATTCTTTGCGTGTACAGAGAAGAAAAATTTAAAAAAAAAACTCGATAAGGCCAGCAGGATAGAATACGTATTTCCGGGTCCCGCTACCGACCCATCCTCAGTATCCTATGCTTTTATGGTTTAATAATTGATGATGAACTATTTATATTGAATTTAAGCAAATAAACACATGGTAACAATTAACTCAATTAGACTAACTTCAACGAAATTTTAACAACCCAAGTAAAAAAAATTGATATGGAGCCATATGAAATTATATTTAATTATATATAATCTTTTATGTAATTAGATATAATTATATCCGAAAAATGAGAACGTCTTATTGTATCATATTGTATCGAATTGTATACAATTGTATACAATTTGGTACAATTTGATACAATTTAATGCAATTCGATACAATTGTATCCGAATTTTGTCCTCATCCAATTACATCAAATTATATCTTTTTGTATAAAATTATATAAAATGTTATAAAAGTGGACATAGTTTGATACAATTATATCTAAATATTAACCTTATACTTTACATAGGACCATATCTAACAATATACATACAAAAATAATTTTTTTAAATAAAAAAAAATGTTCAATTGCTTGTAATTGTAATTGTTCTTTTTTGAATTGCAATTACAAATAATCGGCCTGATTACAAGTGTCGAATTTGTAGTCGAAATTTTCGACTCCATATAAAATGATTTTGTATATAATGGAAATTATAAAGAAATGAAACTCTGATGCTGGATTTTTTTAAATCTGAGTGCTATGGTAAATCCAATTGAAAAATTGTTCAAAAGTTGCGTTTTTAGTGAATTTTCAGCAAATTCGACTTAGTTTCGACTACGACTACGAACCTCGTAATAAGGCCGAATATGTAATTATAGATGAGTTTTTTTTTTCAATTACAATTACATGTAATTGTGTAATTGCATGTGTAATTAATTACAAAATGTAATGATTAACCTCAGGCCTGCTGGAGATCTTATAATTTCGATAAATCTTCCATTACTTTTATCCAGATTTATCATGACAGTGCAATAAACATGAAAAAAAATTTCTTTTAATTTAGTAATTTTAAAATAAAGTTAACAACACTGAAATTTTAAAGTTAATAGGATTATGATATACAACCAAGATATAAGAAATCAGTCAAGTGTACGTTATAGTATAGAGAATTTCGTATTAAAGGCAATTTTTACTCATGCTCAAAAAAAAAACCAAAAAAAAAAAAAACAAATTACTCACGCACGAGCATTTCGTTTTTTACAGTAAAAATTACTAAAAACATATGATGCAAAAAATAAACTCACACACGAATCAATCACGGGTTATTCTTACTCACGCTCACGCACGAATCACTTAAGTATAGTAATTATTACTCACGATCACGTGTGAATAACGTGACTCACGAACATTTCGTGTCACGCGCCAATCCCTAGTAATTACTAAATCTAAAACTAGTTCAAAATCATTGATAACATGGAACCAAATATAATACAATACGGTTTTATATGGACCTTATATATTTTTATATAAAATCACTTTGAAAAAATTGCTTATGTGGGATGATATATCATTATAGATGATTTTATAAAGAATGTTATAAGTTATATATGGGTTCATATTCGTCAATATATAATCATAACTAACACAAATTATAAAAGATTTCTTATATGGATCCACATAGTTTTATATTATTATGTATAGTGTCATACTAAATTATATATAAACGTACATGTAATTATGTCTTTTATATGTTACTTTATGTACTTATATATAGCACATACACTTATATGTAGGCCAGTATGTAATAATATAAAATCTCATATGTCTCAATATTAAAACCTTTGAGGCAAAAATATTTAATATATGACTATATAAAAGTCTATATGCTTCAATTTAAAAGCATATGTGGCCATATCTAACTATAAGTTACTATATGTAATTACATAAAATAATATATGATTATATCAAAACTTTTTTACTCGGGATATTAAAACCTTTGAGGAAAAAATATCTAACATATGACTATATAAAAGTATATCTGCTTGAATTTAAAAGCATATGTGGCCATATGTAACTATAAGTTACTATATCCAATTACATAAAATAATATATGATTATATCAAAACTTTTTTACTCGGGTTAATGCTATTTTTATCATATCCTCTGTTATTACTATTTTTGCTTTCTTCTTCTTCGTTTTTGGTGTCAATTTTACAAATGACAGTGTTGAAAAAGACCACTTAAGGGCGGATTATGGGACCGTAAACGTAAATGTGATGTAACTGTACCGTGCCGTAGCTAAAAAGTACACTTATAGATTACCGTAAACGACATTACTATTTAGCATCCATTTCATGTGGTTTTATATTTTATTCTAAATTTTTTCATTTATTTGTTAATTCTTATTCCTTATTTGTTGTTTGAATCAATTTTCTTTATTCATTTCATATTTTTTCCGACTAAAATCATTCAGCTGTTTCGATGCCGGATAGAAAATTCTGATTTCAACAGCAAGTACGTTTACATTTACGTGTTAGTAACCATTCGTATACATTTCTTCTTGTGGTTTCGAAACAGCTGATTCGTTACAGATACGTTTACGGTTGGGTAACTCAGCCTTAAAACTTATGTTTTTGTTGTGGTCTTTAGTAAATTGTGTAGATTGTGTATATGGACTGTGGTTGATAATCTGTTAGTTTTTCTTTGGTGATTTTTCTTTTTTTCCTTATAGATTTGCCCCTCAATTCATAAATGCTTTGTAAAGTTATAGCAGGTTTACAAAACGTCATTTTCATACAAAATTTGTTCAATAAACCTCCTATAATTTTACAAAGCGTTTATGAATTTAGGGGTTAGTTTTTTAATAATTTATTTTTTTAACATTTTTTTCTTTAAATATTTTTTACTAATTTATACACTTTTCTTATTTTTTTAATGCATATATACTAGTGTTTCCAATTCGGTTAATCGATTAACCGATTCCTCGATTAATCGCCTCTATTTCGGTTAATGTCAAAACGAATAATTTAAAACTCAAATAATTATTCGATCCGAATAATCGGTTAAAACAGTTCGATTAACCGCTTACAATTTTAATATGGAATTTTTCCCTTATTTTTTTCCCAAAACTTCATAATTTTCTTAACTTTGGCTAAAAAATTACAAGAAAAGCTTAGAATAAACATAAAATTACTAAAATACCACCAAATTCTTTTAAAATTGAGTGAAAGAGGTCAATAAGCCTTTAGATACCTTTTTTAAGCAAAATAAAGGTATTTCTAAAACTACCCAAAATACACGAAGTGTCTGGCTGGATCATCGTCGAAGTGCTCTATAGGCTTTAATCAATACAGTAGGCGATTTTTGATTCTGTTCTTTTAAAAATTAAAGCTAATGTAAATTATATTTCCATTTCCTTCAAGGCAAGGTTGCATTTTTTCAAATATGTGTCCTACAACTGTCAACTGACATCTTAATTCTGTAGAAACTCTACCTTTTCTCACATCTCCAAAGAAAGTATAATCGATTCAAAACCACATCAATTCTACAACATGTCCAACTACACCATTTTAAGTTTTATTTCAATATTTTTTAAAAATGTATTAAAATTATCCAAATATATTTTAAAATTGTTTAAAAAGTTTCAAAATTGTCCAAAATGCTCCAAAATTATCCAGAAATTTTTTAAATTCTTCCAGTGGATTTCTATACCACTCTTCCTCTGTTAACCTTTACTCTTTATTTTTGTTCGTGAAGTCGGGAACGCAAACTGAAACATATTTGTAAACATTGGAAAAAAAATGAGAGATTTTTGTTTTTACACATTTCCCTATATAAAAAGCATTGAAGTTGAGTGAGTTTTTTCAGATTTTTAAGAGAATTTTCAGATATCTAAGAGGATTTAAGAGATTCCAATGTTGCCTCAACATGCAAAAATTTCCCGTGCTAACAAACATTTGTCAATGGTGTAAATTTTGGGTTTTTTTTAAACTAATATTGATAGTTAATATAGTTTTATTTTTTAAAATATAGTTTATTTTAACAAAATCAATATACATTTAAATTAACAAGAACGGTGAAAATAAATTATATATTATTTGTATAATAAAATAAATTATTTACAAAATTTTCAAATAATATTAACAAAAATTATTAAATATTATTTGTATAATAAAATAAATTATTTAAAAAATTTTAAAATAATATTAACAAAAATTATTAAAACAGTAGTTGAAAAAAATTTACTAATTAGAAAACCCCTAAATGGAAAATCAAACTTGACAATACAGATCAAAAAAGTTTTTTTCAAAAGAAAAAAACGAAGAAATGTTTCTCAAAATGCTCTCATTTTTTCTCTTAAGCCCCGTCTAGATTTTCACACAAGTGTGTTATACATGTCAGAAATGTGTTGTATAACGAAAATGTATAATAGTGTGAACACTGTTCGTTACACACATGTCAAAATGGGTGCACACATTTTAAAATACGGTCACACTTTTTTGACAAGATTTAGTTTTTGAAATATTTCATAAAGTTACCACTTGTCTCAACAGAAGTGTTGTGTTATTCACAAATAAATGTTAAACAAAGATTAAAAACAACTAATGGTGAAAAAAGTAATAATAGAAGAAAAAATAAATGTTTTAATTTATTTGTTGTGTGTGTCGATAACAGTCTGAACACTGAAAAGATTTTCTTTTATACTTTTTTGACAACCAGACAATTTCAGCATACTTTTTGTCATACTTGTGTGAAGAAAAGTATAAGCACTTGTGTGATAACAACATTATCAACATGTTTTCTTAGCCTTTCCCAAGTTCGCCACACAACAACAAAGTATAGATTTATACTTGTTGATTCTTCCAAAAATGTTTTAAAATTGTCCAAAAATCACTAAAAATTGTTCAAAAATGTTTTAGAATTATCCAAAAATCTGTCTAAAAAATTAAAATTGTCTAAAAAACCTTGATATTTGTCCAATTGCATTTCAAAATTGTCCAAAATGTATTTTAAAATTTTCAAAATGTATTTCAAAATTACAAATATATTTTAATATATTTGATTTGTATTTAAGAAAATTATATTTGTATTTTAAAATTGTTCAAATACATTTCAAAATTATTCACTTGCATTTAAAAATTTTAAATCTGTATTTCAGAATTGTAAAATTTTATTGAAAATAATTCCATTTATATTTCAAAAATCTCCAAATGTATTTCAGAAATTTCCAAATGTATTTAAAAAGACTCTATTTGTATTCCAAAATTTTACAAATGTATTTAATAAAATTCCAATTGCATTTAAAATTTTTCGAAATGTATTTCAGAAATTTCTACTTTTTTTACAAGCATTTTTACAAACATACATGTTTTCTCTTTCATAATGAAAATTTTTTAGG
Organism: Leucophora obtusa; assembly: GCA_949987735.1. Classification (NCBI taxonomy): domain Eukaryota; kingdom Metazoa; phylum Arthropoda; class Insecta; order Diptera; family Anthomyiidae; genus Leucophora; species Leucophora obtusa. Next base: position 202,372,940 of record OX465295.1, on the reverse strand, counting down.
AATTATGAGACTTAAGAGAAAGAGAAAGCATGTATGTTTGAAAAAATGCTTTTAAAATAAAAATAGAAATTTCTGAAATACATTTGGAAAAATTTTGAATTTTATTAAATACATAAATACAGAAGGGAATGTTAGCTCAAACTTTGGATAATTTTGTTTATTGTCACTGGCCCTTAAAAACGGAAAAAAATAAGAAATTTAACAATTGTTTATGATATTCTTTAGTCTACTAACTCTACTATTCAGAAATTTTTTTTTCCAAATTTTTGTAGAGTAAATTGGTATTTTCATGTAACTAATATTTTACTCAAATGTAACTAAATTTTTTTTATTTCTTCAGGGGAGGAGGAAGAACTTTGGATAATAATTTTTTTAAATGCAATATTATATTTATTGTAGTATAGATTAAATTTGCATTCAAAGAAATTTTGTGTCCAAAGTTTGACAGATTAAAAAAAATTTCGTAAGAAGTAAAAAATCTACCTTGAGTTATGCTATTTTTAACTTCTAATATTTAGAAAAAAATCTCCTGTTTCAGCATTTTTTTTTTTTGCCATTTTTAACTAATTTTTAATACTTCAGCTATATTTTACATAAATTTTTCTATTAGTATAAGAAATGTTTCAATTTAGATAATCTCAGATTCCGAAACTTTTCACGCGAGAGAAAACTGCTAGAGATGGAGCAAAAACACTCCAAAATAGCTAAACTCATTCAAAATAGAGCTAATTAGAGGTGATTTTTGTTTTATCTCTAGCATTTTCTCTCTAGTGTAGATGTGCTTTTTTAATTTGAAATTTTTTTTTAAATACATCGTGTTCATGTGTCATGTTGATATTTAACAAAAACAGGAAGCTGTTAGTGTTTTTGTTGGTAAAAAGTTAAGGAAGTACATTAATGAATGGGGGAAATGTTTTTAGTTGATCTGTTGTTTAGTAAATGAATGTTATTTTTAGTTTGACTCAAGATCATAAATTAATATCACTTTCTGTTTAAATTATTTTCAAATCAAAGAAAGATGATACAATTTTTACAAGTAAATTACAAAGAACAAAAATTATTGAAAAAATTCGATAAGACCAGCAAGGCAGAATGCGCATTTTTGGCTTTCGCTACAAAGCCATCATCAGTGCCTTTCGCTTTTGAGTGGGTTAATATTTTGTTAATCGTCTACTTATATGACTGTTGAAAGCAAATCGAGTTTGTTATTAACAACTCAACTTAGACTAACATCAACGAAATTTAACAATGCTATTTTTATCCTTTTGTTATTATTACTCTTTTTAATTTTATTTTAAACGATTAATCGATTAACCGCCAATTTTCTCGAATAATGCAATAACCGGTTAACCGCCTATGTCGAATAATTGGAAACAGTAATATATACATATATACTTTTTTTATTTATATCTTCTTTTTTGTATTTGATATGATATGACTTAATTATTTAAATTGATTTTTTTTTTTATATTTATATTTATTGTTTAATTTTAATTGTTTAATTGTTTTTTGTATTTTGTATTTTATATAAAAATTTTAATTAGTTATTAACTTATTAATTGACTAATGATTTCATAAATTTACCTATCCTCAGTTCCATACTGCAAAATGAGACTTTTAGTCTTGTGTATGGAGCAATTCTACAAAATAAATAAATAAATAAAATAAAATAATTCATATTTCTTCTTTTTTATAATTTATATTTCTTATTTTTTTACAATTTATACTTTTCTTTTCAACAAAACGTTATAAAAAACCTTAAATAACTAACGAGATACAAATAAAACGAACATCCAACCACGACCAGAGCATTCTAGATAAATAGTTATACAGTATTTTTGCTTTGAACTTAATTCTTAAAGTATCGCAGCTAGTTCTATTCAACTCTGAATCACAGATTTATTAAACGACAACGAACCGTTAATTTTAAATTTTAAATGCATATTCTAATTATTTTTAACATACAACATAAATCCATGTTGATAGTAAACAATTGGGCATCCCAGCCAGCAATTTCGGAGCGCTCATAAATAAGATTTTTAAATGGCTCATAGAAATGATTATTGTTTTTTTGAAAAAACTCTTTTTTTGGTAGAAAATATGAACCCTCAGAAAACAATCCAAAAAATTGTCTCTACAATCTAAAAAGCTGTCTCAAAATGAGGGTTCATTATTCGGTCTCAAAGAAGATTCCAAAATTATTTAAATTTATGGGGAAAATTTCGATTTTATACTTTCTTTTTTCTGAGTCATTTCTGAGTACACAGGGGGCTCTTTTGGACGCACCACTTTCATAGGAAAAAGTGGAAAAACGTTTATGTTTTTGGAGCTCATTTCTGAGTCATTAATGATCATCTTTGTTTGCTGGGATATTAAATTATATTTTCACTGTATCTAGTGTGTAAAATATAGTTTAGTGGTATGGTCTCAAATCAAACAAACAACATCCATTTACCAATTAAAAATATCAAATAGGTATACATACCTTCATACATTTTAAAAAAATTTTCAAAAATCTCCCCTGCAAACATTACAATACGAAAATGATTCGCAATCGTATCGCCTGGAAGAAAAACTTTATTGCGGCAATAATAATATTCTTATTGCGGAAGATCCCCCTTTCGGGAGTAAATGTCCTCTCTATAGCGATACTCCCAAGCAATACGAAAGCGATACTTCTGAATGATAATTCGGCGATATTGCTAGATAATCGTATATCGCTAATTTATCACCTGGAAGATAAAAAGGTGATATCGCTAAAATAACTCCTCGAAACAAACTAAACGATTTATATTTTGCATTATTAAATTTAACTCTGAAAAAAAATATATGCATACATAATCCATTGACAAAAACATTAATTATCTTGTTGCCATCATACCCGGTTTTTTCTGCGCACTAAATCTTAAATTTTCGAAGAATTTGCTTCCCATATTTCTTATAATTGTTTTTTGTACAAATTTTCTATTATTTTTTTCCAACATTTTCAAAAATTTTAAACGAATTATGTTTATCTTCCAGATGATAAAAAGATGATATTGCTGCAATATTCACTGTGTTCGATTACTCGAAATTCTTACTACTTTTACTACAATTGGAAAGTTTTGTTTACTTTTTGTATAGAATTTTTCCAGCTGTAGTAAAAATAGTAAATAGTAGTAAGTAAACGAATACGCCTATTATCATAAAAAAATTATGACAAAAAACCATGGATGGAAACCGAAACGAATGCGGGTATCGTTAGGGTAACGCTATTTCATTTATTTCGCTATCGGTATTTTAAGGATAACGGTATTTGGGTTATTTCGGTAACGGTATTTTAAGGTTAACGGTATTTCAAAAAAATATTTAAAACTATTAATTTGAAATACTGTTTCTTAAGAAAAAAAACATATTTTTCTCATTAAAAAAATTCTGCCAACTTTTTTATTTCCAATTAGAATTTTTTTATATATGTAAATCATACTGGATTCTGAGGAAGTTTTCTATCAAAAATTTATAAAAAAAAATTTCTTAGAATCAGAAGAGTTTTTTGTATAGAAACGCCATTTATTCGTAGGAATGGTTTCATATAGGACCAGTTTAGATTTTTTAATTGTTTTTACTACATTCTGAAAAAGCTACATATGGAGATTTATAGTATGTGGTTTTTAGAAAACGTTCGTTGTCAGACGAATGGCTGACTACATGTATTTTATTTTTGTATGCACATATTTTGTTATTGTTTTTTCGTTCTTTTGAACGAAAATGTCATCTGGAAACATTACCTTAATGTACGTTTTTCTAAAGGAAACATCTCATATTCTGAGCACATGTTATTAAAAGAAATTATCTAATGATTGTATACAGTTTACAAAAGTTGACTGAAAAATGTGTGCATTATTCATTGTTCTGGTTCAAATAGCCCTTACTGTCAAATCGTCATCATAAACGACACAACAGCGCAATGAAAAGCATAAAGATAGTATGAATAATTGGCTATAACGAGTAAAAAATTTTTAGATGATTATTACAGACTTCAGAAAACAAAATGTAAGAAAAAAAATTCTAAAGATTGCGTATTAATTTTTGTTTAAAAAATCTTGATTTTTACGTATATTTTAATTAAGGGGGCGAATTAACAATATAATTTTTAAAAAATTTGAATTCATTGAGGAATATCAGCGTGTTAAAATGTCGAAGTGCGCGAGGTGCGATAATAAAAAATGAAGAGAATTCTTATTTGGGTACAGTTATTTGCCCATACCAATTTTCGTTGAAAAATTCGGATGGTTTCTTAACCCTGGAACACTAATCTTATTTTTTTATACGTTAACGCAAATCATTAGTCGAATTGACTAACATTTATATATTACCGATTTTTTAAATATCTATTTTTGAACCACCAACAAATCTTTACAAGGCCGACAGTTGGTTTCATTTTAAATGTAAATCAATTTACAGATTTTATTTTTTGTAAAACGGTTAATTTTAAATTTATATTAAGGGGGGATCGACTCTACGAAAAATTTTGTTTTCGAATTTTTTTTATATTTTATTTGGATGGGGCATACTTTCCATACATACTTTCAGAGCTTTGAAGAATTAATTCCTTTTTGAATGAATTCACTACCAATCGAATTCAATTTTCTCTACAATTGAATGAATTCCTTTTCTTAAGTAATTCACTGAATTCGTTCAACTGAATGCGTTCATCAAACAACAAATTCAAAGAATTAATTCAATTGCAATAGTTCTTTTTATTAAATCAAATGAATTAATTCACCGGTGAACGCGTTCAATTTTATAAATCGAACGGAAAAAAAGTGAATTAATTCCTTACTGAATTAATTCACTACTGAATTCGTTCAATTTCATTTTCGTTCAGTGAATTAAAAAAAATAAAATTACGTTCAGTGAATTAAAAAAAAATAATAATAAGTTCACTGAATTAAAAAAAAATAAAATAAGTTCACTGAATTGAAAAAAAATAAAATAAGTTCACTGAATTGAAAAAAAATAAAATAAGTTCACTGAATTCAAAGCCTGTTTTCTGCCGTTCAGTAGAAGAAAACAATAATGTACAAATAAAATTTTTAAATAAGCAATTTTACAGCGTGTGCTAGTAAAAATGAACAAATTAGAAACCGGATGCTGTTTATCAACCTACATGATTCAAAAATAAAGCCTTTTACTATTAAAAATAAAAACTTTACAGATATAGATAAATTTGGAAAAAAAAATATAACTATATAACTAGTTTGAAAAATTAATAGTTATATTTTTTTCCAAATTTATCTATATCTGTAAAGTTTTTATTTTTAATAGTAAAAGGCTTTATTTTTGAATCATGTAGGTTGATAAACAGCATCCGGTTTCTATTTTGTTTATTTTTACTAGCACACGCTTCTACTGAACGGCAGAAAACAGGCTTTGAATTCAGTGAACTTATTTTATTTTTTTTCAATTCAGTGAACTTATTATTTTTTTTTTTAATTCACTGAACGTAATTTTATTTTTTTTTAATTCACTGAACGTAATTTTATTTTTTTTAATTCACTGAACGAAAATGAAATTGAACGAATTCAGTAGTGAATTCGTTCAATTTCATTTTCATGAATTAATTCACCAGTGAATTAATTCATTTGATTTAATAAAAAGAACTATTGCAATTGAATTAATTCAAAACAAAATAAATCGAACGAAAGCAAATATGAATTAATTCCATTCAATATATATTGCTTAGTGAATTAATTCATCGAATTTTTAATTCAGAATTGAAAAATTGAATTAAGGAATTAATTCTTCAAAGCTCTGTGTATAATAATATATCTACCATCGTTTTTAAGATTTTAGGTTTAATATATCAAATACCCATTAACCGATTTGTCCCAAATCTGGTGGACATGTAGTGAGCTAGGAGATATAACTTTTCATCATTCACAATTTTTTGAAATTTAGCTTTTTTATTAGCTTAAAGTTAACTTTAGACTTCAAACACGTTTTTCTCACAACCATTAGTTCAAAATCGGCTGCCACTGTACAGCCAAGGTGGGTTGACCCATTTCGATCCGGTTTTTTTTCTTTCGTAGTCAACAAAAAAACTGTAGTCCTTATCGTGAACCTTTTTTTGAATTTCAGTCAAATAAATTTTATATTCCCAAGTAAAATTGTTTTTTCTTGCCTTTTTTGGAATTTTCAAATTTGTGTGGCAACTTTGTTAAAAAAATTCTTTTAAATAAAAATCGGGCCACGATAAGGACTAGAGAATTTATCTGGTATTAAGATTCACTTTACATTTTTAATTTCCACTAATTAATGAAGGATGTACCGTGGCAGCCGATTTTGCCTTTTTTAAAAAAGGCTAATAATGAAGTGGCAGCCCTGGCGATTTTAGTTGGAGAAATTTAAAAAAATGATATAGTAAAAATATGGTTATTTGAATTTTTGACAACCGTTTAAATATGCCCCTTAAAATTCTGTTGTTACAGTATTTACCCCTTAATAACAAATACTCTTGAGATCAATTGTTGAAAATAATAAATAAGAAATAATAACACTAGCCAATAGTCGAATCGGCTAACATTTTACTAAATAACTCAAAATTAGCAATACCTACTGCAACAATGTGACCGTTAACAACAAGAGCACACCGATGACTGAGATTAGAGGCCGATCGGTAAAACGAGAAAAAAGCTGTGCACAAAAATGTTAGTGGTGTTAGTCGAATCGACTAACATTAGTGTTATAGGGTTAATTCAGGAGAGTATGGGTTAATTGGTGTCAAGTGTATTTAGCTTTCCCTGCTTGCAATTGAAATGATAAACTCAAGGCCACTTTAGTAAAAGAGTTAAGTACTCGAAATGCTTGATTCTGATAAAGTCAGTCATACAAATTACCAGTTGCAAATATATACAATACATAAGCTAAATAACTTACACAAAAATCATCATGGCATCCCAAAGATAAAGAAATGCGGGCAATGAACCATAGGCCTCCAAGATATATGCATAATCACCGCCAGACTTTGGTATTGAAGTACCCAATTCAGCATAGCAAAGTGCACCAATCATAGAGAGTAGACCACAAAGAATCCATATAACGAGGGAAGTGCCAACAGCTTCAACTTCTTGTATTACACCTTTGGGTGAAACAAAAATGCCGGAACCGAAAATAATACCCAATATAATGGCCACACCTTCTAATAAGCCCAATTGCTTTTTCATTTGTACTCGGCTGTTTGTAGATTCTTCGGATACGCCACGTTTATTGTGATTATTGGTGGTCGCAACTGAATTAGGAGGATTTTCAGTGTTGGGTGTTAATAACACCATTTCACTGATAGGTGATTGTAAGTCCTGTGTAGGCATAATATTTTTCCGACGTTATTTAACAACAAATGTTCTGCACTACGTTATAAATACAACTGAAATAATTAACAACCATCAAGCAATAAATTACTATCTGTGCTCATATATATACAAATAGAATAAACAATTTGTTTACTTTTTGAATAGTTTTATCAAATGCCGGCTTATTTCCTCGCCTTTTAAAAACTGCTGGTTACCTCAATTTCTCACTAACCTAATAAACTTTTTACTCTATTTGTTTTGCTACGCTCTTTCGTTTCAAACGCATTAAAGATTAATCTAAACTGGGTCGACAACAGTGTTGCCAACAAAGTTTCAAAATAAATGGCTAGATCAGACCCAAAAGTCGCTAGAAAATCACAAGATTTATAAACAGTGCAAGAATTTTGCGATTTTATCGCTAGATTGTTGAAAAATGGTACTTAAAGGAGTTTTTTACTCAAAAATTTGTTTAATATGTTCATAACAAGTGTTATAAACTTTTAAATAATAAAAAATTTTACGATTAAGCTTCAAATAATGAATATCGATTTTTATTGAATATTAGTATTGAAAATATTCAAAAGACTGCATTCTACGGTGAAAAACTACATACCAATATTTTATCAAAATGTGTATTTTTTAGAGTTTTTTTTTACTAAAATCGTTTAAGTTGTTTTTTTATAATAAAAGAATATCAATATGCAAATTTTATATTTTTCATCATAAAATTGATTTTTAAAAATTACATTGCGGCTGACAAAAAATCGCTAGATTTTTGGCTAATAGCTACAAGACAATTTTTACCGCTAGGGGCGAAATAAAATCGCTAGATCTGACGAGAAAATCGCCGTTATGGCAACACTGGTCCAGAACGAGAATTGCTTTTTCATATATTTTGTATGGGAGCAAAATGTTGCCATGTCGTAATTGTAAAAATATGCATAATTTACCGAAAAAAAGCAAAATTAAATACAATAAAATGTAAAACAAGAATTAATGCAAAACCAATTGAATTGACGAAGAGTTGTGGCGAAATAAATACAACCATATTCGTTTTGCTTTCCTTTATTTCTAAACGTCAACAAATGTCGACGGTCGATTGTTGCTGTATTTAAATTAATCTTGACGACTTTTGCTGTCGTCGGTCGACAATCGACCCAGTTCTGATTAATCTCTTCAGCTGCATTTACTTTTTTCTCTCAACCACCGTTTTGTGCCGATGGTATAAATGTATGTCACTGTTATCCTTTTTTCCGCAAATTTAATTTTTTTATCGTTGTAGTTCGATATTATAGGTTAGAATTGTTTGATCTTTTGATATGCAATGTGGCATTCTTAAGTTTGTAGGCAATTAGCAATTTTTTATTATTCCGTTTTTATATTTTGTTTAGTTTTTGATAAGTTTCTGTTATTTTGCAATTTGTGATAAGAAAATGTAAACACGCGTGCAGACACTATCAGAGAAGCCAGCTGATAAAAAAATTACGGCCGTGGCTGAGGGAGAAAAATATTTCGGTGGTGGCGGCTTATCGGCTATACGACGAGGTTATAATGCTGCCCATACATTGAGGAACATTGAGTAGGGAACAAAAAATATCAAAAAATTTTGTAAACACGAATTGCACGATGTCAACTCGCACACACTTACACATTCACAATAAAATGGGAATTTTTTCACGAATGTTCCTTAATGTGTGGGCCGCTAAACAGGCTGTGAAAAATATTTGTTGTTTAACCTAGTGTCTTCAAATGCAATGAAATGTGCAAAGAAATTTGAAATTAACACACAAAACAACAACAACGAAATAATTTTGTTGTTGCGGACGTCTACTCCGGTTGAGGAACCTACATAGCATATTTCAACTTCCTAGTTCCAGTAGTTTGGGCAGGCCGCCAAGGGGGAGAAATCTCCGCTTTTTGCCCGTCCCTGTAGGAATTTCCAAAAATCCCGTCTTAGTGGATGTCTACTACAGAGGAGGAACCATCATACCTAATTTCAACTTCGTAGCTCCAGCGGTTTGGGCCGTTAAGAGGGGCCCTTTTCCCCTTTTTACAACTTCCCTGTCCAAAATTCCAAAAAGTACTTTCCAGAAAAGTTAGCCCTTATTCCAAGGAACAAATATCTTAAATTTCAGCTTTCTAGCCAAAGCGGTTTTGGCAGGCCGTCAAGAGGGACACTTTCAACCTTTTTGCCCATTCCGGTAGGAATTTCCAAAAATCCCGTCTTAGCTGACGTCTACGCCCAAGCAGGAACCGGGATTTTTTGTAAATTTTTACAGGGACTGGCAAAAAGGGGAAAAAGTCTCCTCAACCGGAGTAGACGTCCGCTGAGACGTGCAAAGAAATTTGAAAATAACACACAAAGCAACAACAAAATTATTTTTGAAATTTGAAAATAACACACAAAGCAACAACAAAATTATTTTTGTTGTTGTTGTTTTGTGTGTTATTTTCAAATTTCTTTGCACGTCTCAGCGGACGTCTACTCCGGTTGAGGAACCTACATAGCAAATTTCAACTTCCTAGTTCCAGTAGTTTGGGCAGGCCGCCAAGGGGGAGAATTCTCCGCTTTTTGCCCCTCCCTGTAGGAATTTCCAAAAATCCCGTATTAGTGGATGTCTACTACAGAGGAGGAACCATCATACCTAATTTCAACTTCCTAGCTCCAGCGGTTTGGGCCGTTAAGAGGGGCACTTTTCCCCTTTTGAGCCCCCAGTTTTACAACTTCCCTGTCCAAAATTCCAAAAAGTACTTTCCAGGAAAGTTAGCCCTTATTCCAAGGAACAAATATCTTAAATTTCAGCTTTCTAGCCAAAGCGGTTTTGGCAGGCCGTCAAGAGGGACACTTTCAACCTTTTTGCCCATTCCGTTAGGAATTTCCAAAAATCCCGTCTTAGCTGACGTCTACTCCCAAGCAGGAACCGGGATTTTTTGTAAATTTTTACAGGGACGGGCAAAAATTGGAAAAAGTCTCCCCCTTGACGGCCTGCTCAAACTGCTGGAGCTATGAAGTTGAAATTTGGTATGTAGGTTCCCCGATCGGTGTAGACGTCCGTTGAGACGGCATTTTTGGAAATTCTTATCGGGAGGGGCAAAAAGGGGATAAAAAAGTACCTTTTCCAAAAAAAGTACCTTTTTCCAAAAAAAGTACGTTTTTCAAAAAAAAGTACCTTTTTCCAAAAAAAAAAGTACCTTTTTCCAAAAAGAAGTACCTTTTTCCAAAAAAAGTACCTTTTTCCAAAAAAAAGTACCTTTTTCCAAAAAAAGTACTTTTTTCCAAAAAAAGTACCTTTTTCCAAAAAAAAGCACTTTTTTCCAAAAAAAAGCACTTTTTTCCAAAAAAAAAGCACTTTTTTTTGGAAAAAAGTGCTTTTTTCCAAAAAAAATTACCTTTTTCCAAAAAAAGTACCTTTTTCCAAAAAAAAAGTACCTTTTTCCAAAAAAAGTACCTTTTTCCAAAAAAAAGTACCTTTTTCCAAAAAAAAGTACCTTTTTCCAAAAAAAGTACTTTTTTCCAAAAAAAGTACCTTTTTTTTAAAAAAAAGTACCTTCTTCTAAAAAAAAGCAGGGTTAGAATTGCCACGGCAATTGTAGCAGTAGCAACGAAATTTAACTATAAACTCTAGCTTAAAATCGAAGAGTTTTTTTTTTCAAACAAAACTACCACTACTGCTATATGCAAGTTTTATTTTTAGAGCAGTAGCAATAGTTTTGTTTTGAAAAAAAGCAAAAACTACAACGAGAGCTTTTGTGAAATAGCAATAGCTCAAAAAAATCATAATTAAAAACTCTGTAGTCGAGTTATTGAAATAAAAGAAAAGCTACACACACAAGTCAATAACAACATAGCACAACAGAAAAAAAGTGGTAGTTATTGTGAGAGTTATTGAGCGAGTTTTATGGGAGTCTTTAAAATCAAATATAAGAAAAACTATAAGAAAATGCCTACATAATAAAAAATGTGCAATATACATACATGATAAGCAAGCTGGCCAGACTTGTTGTTTTGTCTCTAAATTTGGGAATTTTTTGTTGGTCTTGGGGACAGAGAATCTTTTTGGGCATTTAAAAAATGTTTTGGGGATATTTAAAATCTTTCGTAAATTTTGAAGATTATACTAATTTTGTATAGTTTTAAAAAAAATTTAGTAAAGTTTTTTGCACGTAATTTCGAAGGTAAAAATTTACCCTTTTATACATTTTCTGTAACACTTCAAAGCTTTTTGACGTGCTTTAATTTGGTTTGTTTTTAAAATCTACAAAATATGTTGTAGGGTATTCAAATACAAAAAAAAAACAAACCGTATGGTTAAAAATAAAGACGATTTTAAATTAAAAATATTATTGCATATTTAGAACCATTTTACCGTTCAGTGATTTAAAATCTTCTCCGTTCAGAATTTTTGTTTTATTACTTATGCACTGAGCTTGAAGTAAGAATTTATTCATTTTAAGAATCAGTGAATAATTTAAAATAATTTTAAATCAATGATTTGATATTGAATAAAGTGAGATAATTAGCGTTTTTTTTAATCACCTGGATTTAGAATTTTTCATACAAAAAGTGGATTTATTAAATCCAAAAAAAAGCTGGATTTAATAAATCCATAATAAAAGCACAAATATATGAAACAGCCTATTAATTTAATGACAGAAAAAAATACGAACGAAAATTAAAAGAGAAACAAAAAAATTTAAAAACTAACAAATAAAAGGTTTTTATTCATTTTTTTTTATGAAATATGTTTAGAAAAAAAAAAACTACACCGCACTAAATACATATTTTCGATCTTGGACATGTAGCTCAAATAGAAATGGCAATTTTTCACTCTACAGTAAGTAATTTAATTAAATCCAATTAGTGAATATTAAATATTGCAATGGAATTTTTCAATTGTGTAAAAATATAAATTGAAGTGATAAAACTGAAAAAGCAGACTGTTTATCGCTGTTTTATATAAAATATAATTAAAAGTTAAAGTAAAATCCTTCATCATCGAATTCGTTATTAAAAATTAGGGTGAAAGAAGTGTCGGACAGAAAATTTTTTTAAAAAAAAGGGAGAATCTAACCCCATCTGTTGAGCACTTTTAGAAATACTTTTTGGATTTATTAAATCCAAGTGATTAGAAAAAACGGCTAATGATTTGGTATAATTTATATTGATTCGATTTTGATTCGATTGAATAATTTGTTTTAAAACATAATTCGCGAAGTATAAATCAAATGGTTTTGACATTTCATATCATATAATTTATTGCATTTGAAGACACCGGGTTAACTGTGAATTTCTTCATTATTTAATACAATTCCCGGGTAAAAATGTTCATATATGATAAAAATATATTGGTTCCATACATGCACTCAATAAATACGTATGTTTTTAATAGAATTGTTTCCAATTTTAGGCTTAAAATAAAATTTGTTGAAATTAATATATTGTGTCAGTAAAACTACAAATAATTTTTCTTCAATTACTAAACTTGATTTAATATCTGAGCAGTTCTACCAATATTTCACAAAAAGATTTTGTTAGTTTCAACAAAATTTACAAATATTAGAAATAATTCTGTTAAAATACAGACGTTTTATTTTTTGACAACCTTAATGGATCGTATATAAATATAACTTTTTTGTTGTATTTTTCAACAGAAATTAGTTTTTTTTTAAATGTGCATATATTTGTAACTTATTGCAGGTTTCTGTCGAACGTGCATTTTCCGCACTAAAACTAATACTTGCCGATAATCGAAACCGTCTTAGTGCCGAAACCTTGGAAAATATTCTATTGGTAAAACTTAACCCAAGCTTTTTAGATAAAGGCATATCAGATTTAGAGCTGTTTGCACACAATGATTAAGTGATATAACTTTAACAAACTTTCAACAGTCAGCGTATCTTAGCAATATAATTATGTACATTAAACTAGTTCTTTAAAACCCGATTTCTGGGTTTTCGCTGCAACAACATGCTTCACTTTTTATACGTCATCTGGCGAAAATTTAAGCCAAAATCGGTAAGCATTCAACCGGCAAAAAACTGCTGAAGGTTTGGAACTCTCGGTCAAAATTAACAAATTAAAAAAAATTATTTGAAATTTGTCATAAAAATAATTTTTGTCCTATGTTTTAACATAGTTAATCAAATTGAAACAAGTCGTATTTTTTTGGTTTCATACACTAATAGAAAAAAGCCTGTAAAAATTTAGCTAAAACTACTAAAAATTTGTTGAAAATGATGCTGCGGAAAAAAAATACTAAATTAGGAGATTATTTTTTTTCTTAAATGCAAATAAAAATCGAGCTTTTTAAAAACAGCGGTTCACAATTTTTTCTTTTTTCACAAAATATTTCTGTTACTTTAACAGGATAGACCGCTATTTACATTCAATTTTTACTGTTCTTATCTTAGAGTATTTAGCATATCAAAATCTGCTAATTTCAGCAGTTTTTTCTGCAAGATTATTTTTAACCAATTTTCAGTAGCCTTTTCTACTATTAGTGTACGACAAAAATTTAATTTTTTCACAAATTTCAAAAAGTGTTTTTTTTTTATTTTTTCTTTAATTTTGACCGAAAGTTCCAAAATTTAACCCGTTTGCGCCAGTGGAAGACTTCACCGATTTTGGCTAAAATTTTCACCAGAAACTTCTTAGATTATGTACGTATAACAAATAAAGTATAATGGAGCAGCAAAAATCCAAAAATCACTTTTGTACATATGCATGTGTATTTATTGTGGCTCCTAAGGAGCGCGCACTTGAATTTTTATTTATTTAAATAATATAATATATAAATATAATATATAATATAAATTATTTTCTTTTATTATCTTAAGGACTAAAATTTTGTGTATAATGTTTTGATTCAAATGTTATGTTAAAATAAACTTTTAATTTATTTAATAAAAAATCTGTTGAAAATGAATTTAATTGGTATAATTATTATTATTTCTTAAAATATTTAATATGCACTCAAAAAAAAAAAACTTAATACAAATCTTAGTAATCAGACAACAGAAAAGTTCAAAATACTTTATTGATAATACTCTACAAGTCTTTTTTTGAAAAAAATACTTCATAACTTTTAAATAAAACTCTTTATGATAGAGTAAAGAGTTCTAAAGATACAACTCTCTATTGAAAAAATCTACAATGAATAGTATTTTGAATTTTATGGAGTTTTATTTTCCTACAAAAAAATATACATAAATGTATTTAAAATTTGTAAAATTTTAAATTTTTGATAAAGATTAACATGTAAATAACAAAATTTTATATTAAGAATAGTTCTGAACATTTGGTTCCCTCATACAATAATATCACAACATACTTTTTCGCATTTAGCCATTATTTTTTGTAATTAGTTTGGAAAAAAAATTGTGCATCAATATATAAGCTTCCAGAATGAAAATCGCTGACTGAGCTTTGTAATAAATATTTTGTATCATAAAGACTTTTTTTGCGTTCCGCTATTATTTTGCAATTTTTTAAGTGCGGTTATTTTAAATTCATAATCTAGAAACTACAATATAATACCCATTTCTTATAAAAAAGTTAGTGGTTAGTTTGCAAAAATAATTAGCAAAAAAATATATGTATTTTGCAAAAAGGAATATTTTTGCATCAATATATTCGTTTGCGGAATGTAAATCGCTGATTAAGTTTTTTAATTAATTTTTTTAAAGCATATACAATTTTCCACAATTGCGCGTTTTGAATATAAGGTATTAATATATCGATCAAATTTGCGTACACCATAAAAACTAAAGAACGCGAAATAGCGGATTTAGTTATAAAGTTTGTATTTTTGTTTTTTATTGTACGTTATTTTTTATTCAGTTAATCCATCACAAAATTATTGAGAGAGTTATTTTTGACAAATTGCGAGTTTTGCATATAAGACGCCATATAAAATATTAATTTATTAATAAAATTTGCAAACACCGAAAAATTTGAAGAAAAAAAAATGCGAAATTGCTCATTTGATTTCAAGATTAGTGTATTTAATATTTTTTGTTGTAGGTATTTAGGTTTTTATTTCTTTTTTATTTTGAATTGATCAAATAACTATTCAAATACTTGTTAAAAACAAAATTCCCTAAATTTTGATTTTCATTTTAGAAATTTAAAATTCGCAAATTTTTGGAATTTTTATTTTAAAAGTTTTAGTGTATTTAGTCTATTTAAAATTAAAAAGCCCCCCCACTCCCCCCGAAAGAAATTCCTAGCTACGTGCCTGTCGTAAACATTTTCTTAAAAATTTTTAAGAGTTTAAATTTACCAGCACTATTTTAAAACACGGGAGATTTTTTTTTTTAAATATGATCCAAATTTTTATTTTTGTGTTTTATAGATAAGATTTTATCAATTTAATTTACAAAAACTTATAACATTTTCTACATATTTTCATTGCGTTTTATATAATTGAACTCAATTGTACAAAGATATACAATCAATGATTATAACATTACTTCCTTTTTTCCATTAGCACCTTTGTATATTACTTGTCTACCTATCTTTTAACAAAAAACACAAGAACGAAAAACTCGCAAAAAACTACACAAAAACTACCAGAAAGACTCCCAAAAAGCTACCAGAAAAACTCTCACAAAGACTCGCATGGTTTTATTTAATAACTACATACATACAACAAGTAAACAAAACTCGATTGTGGGTTTTTGTTTTTTAGCTACAACTATGACTCTGTGTGTTGTTTCTTTTTGTTTTTTAGCTATAACTACAACTCCGTTTGTGTTTACTGGTTGTAGCAGTAAGAAAAGCTCGCAAAAGAAAAACAAAACTATTCAAAAACAATGAATCGCTTTTTTGTTAAAAACAAAACTACACAGTTATGTTTGCTACTGCTATCGAAATGTTTTGTAATTGTAGCAGTAGCTTAAAAGAAAACTATGATTTCAATTAGAGTTTTACTAAGCCTGAAAAAAAGTACCTTTTTCTAAAAAAAAGTACCTTTTTCTAAAAAAATTTACCTTATTCCAAAAAAAAGTACCTTATCCAAAAAAGTACCTTTTTCCAAAAAAAATACATTTTTCCAAAAAAAATACCTTTTTCCAAAAAAATACTTTTTCCAAAAAAGGACCTTTTTCCAAAAAAGTACCTTTTTCCAAGTATCTTTTTCCAAAAAATTTAGCTTTTTCCAAAGAATTCCATTTAAAAAAATATAATTTCACAAAAAGTACTTTTTTTCCTCCCCCCACGGATATATCCACTAAAACAAGGTTTCTTGATATTCGGCATAGACGTCCGCTAAGACGGGATTTTTGGAAATTCCTACCACAATTTCCAAATATATTCGGCATAGACGTCCCCATAGACGGTCTCACAAATTGGAAAAGTGTCCCCCTTAACTGCCTGCCCAAACCACTGGAGATAAGAAATTGAAATTTGGCATAAAGGTTCCTCCACTGTAGTAGACATCGACTAATATTGTATTTTTGGAATTCCCTACAGGATATCCCAAAAGGGGGATGTTTCCCCCTTGACGGCCTGCCCAAACTGCTGAAACTATGTAGCCGAAATTCGGTATGTGAGTTCCTCCTTCTGTGTAGGCGTCCGCTTAGACGGAATTTTTGAAATTCCTATCGGGAGGGAGATAAGGGGAAAAGTATTCTCCTTGACGGCCTGCCCAATCCCTTCTGGCCAACCTAAAATTTTAAATATGTATTCCCAGGAGTAGGACTAACTCACCGGCAACGTAATTTTTCTATTTTGGAACAGAAACATAGTAAAAATGTGGGTTGAAAGGGAAAAATGTCCCCAATAACGGCCTGCCCAAACCGCTGAGGCAATGAAGTTGAAATTTGGTATGAATGTTCCTCATCCATCGCAGACAGCCGCGAAGATGGAATTTTTGTAAATTCCTAAAGGGAGGGGCAAAAAGAAGAAAGCCTCCCCTTGGTGGCCTGTAAAAATTCCTTCGGCTAGAAACCTGAAATTTAAAATGTGGGTCCCTGGAGTAAGGGCTAACTTATTCGAAAGATACTATTTTGAATTTTGGACAGGGTAAGTGGCCCCTTAACGACCTGTCCAAACTGCTGGAACTAGGAAGCTGAAATTCGGTACTTAGGTTCCTCTTCCAGCCTAATTCCAACCGGGAGGGACAAAAAAAGAAAAAGTGTCCCACTTGACAGCCTGCTCAAACTGCTGGAACTAGGAAGCTGAAATTCTCTGTCGATGGATTTTCGGAAATTCCTACCCAGAGGGGCACAAATAGTAAAAGTTGGCTAGAAACCTGAAATGTAAAACATATGTTCCTTGGAGTATGGGCTCACTTAATTGGAAGGTCCTTTGTGGAATTTTGGACAGGGACATTGCAAAAATGGGGATTAATGAAGCGAAAAGTGCCGCTTAAAGGCCTGCCCAAACTGCTGGAGGTAGGAAGTTGAAATTTGGTACTAAAGTTCCTCCTCTATTGTAGACATCCGCTAAGATGAGGTTTTTGGAAATTTCCACAGGTAGGGTCAAAAACAGGAAAAGTTTCCCCCTTAACGGCCTGGCCAAACTGTTGGAACTAGGGAGCTTAAATTCGGTATTTGGGTTGCTTCTCCAACGTAGACGTCCCCTAAGACGGTATTTTTGGAAACTCATACCGGGAGGGGTTAAAAGTGAAAAAACTTCCCTCTTGCCGAGTTAGGTAAACTGCTGGATATAGAGACCTAAAATTATGTATGTAGTAGGTTCCTCCTCCAACGCAGACGTTATCGGAATTTTTGGAAATTACTACCGGGAGGGGTAAAAACGGAATAATTCTACCCTTGATGGCCTAACTAATCTATAATATGTTTTCCTTGGAGTATGGGCTAACTTATCGACAAGGCATTTTAGGACTTTGGACAGGAACGTGGTACAAATGGTGGCTCAAAAGGGAAAAATTGCCCCCCCCCCCCCCATGAACATCTGCGTCTTTAGCTAAAAACCTAAGATTTAAAGAACGAGTGTATATGGAACACTAAAATTAAGAAACTAAATAGGAAACGAGTGGAATTGAAACACTACACAAGTGGAACTAAATGGATATAAACGTTGAACGAGTGCACTGAACCAAAAGTCGTAGGTGAAATCAACATAAAAATTTTGTTAGTTTTTGACGAAACGAATTGTTAAAACAATATATTTTTATTCAAATTAATATGTGTTTTTTTTAAATCAACTACTTTTTTTTTAAAATGAACATACTTATTTCCGTCAATAACACTCTACAAAACAATTGTTGTTTTGATAATTTGTTGTCCATTTTTTAACAAAATTTAATTTATTAACTCTAAAAAATTTTGTAAAAAGGCAGTAACGTAAATTTGATATAATTTTTCTTCAATTTGAAGTATTAAATCTGTGGAAAAAAGTTTAGTGAGGTTAGTTTTGTCGCGTCATTACTCGTGCTAGCATGTGTATTTGTAATTGCTGGAAATATCAATAAATTGACATGAAGTGTTTTTGTTTTTCAAAGTATAGATATTTAACAAATTCAGTGACTTGAAGTGAATTACTAATTTTAATTTAAATAAATTTTATATAATTTTGAACGTTCTCAATTAAATCGTACATTTAAATTTCTGTCATTAATTTTGATATTATCTATATTTTTGTTATTTTGTTTAAGGCAAACTATTAATGAAAGTTATATAATGTATTTGAGTTATTAAATTACATGAAGTTATATGTTTTTGTATATTAAATGGTACATGTGTTTTGAATAAAGAGTTTTTAGTATGTGCTATATTATAATTTCAATTTTATATTTCATTATTTTTTATATTTTATCAAATTCATTATAAAAAAGACATTGTATGTAAATTGCTCAAAAAAATTTGAAATTGGTGAAATATAAAAAATAATGAAATATAAATCTAAAAATTAATAATAAATCGATAAAAAATGAATTAATTAAATAAAATGCATTGTTGAATTTAATAAAATGCATTGGTAAAACAACAAAATCATTATGCAATTTAAAGTAATATAATTGTTAAGACAACTAATTTTTGTTAATACATTTGACGATATTTTGTCAAAATAATACCACATAAAATAGTTAAACGTCAAAATATAAATCTACTAAACAATGCGTTAAATTGATGGACAGGTTTTGTTAGTTGTATAGTGATCACCCATTCATCAATTTAATATGGATTTTAGTTGATTTCACAGCTGTTTTTGGTTCAGTGTGGAATTGATATTATAGACAATGGAAATGGATTGGAATAGGGAACGAAAAGGAATGGACTATAGAACGAAATGGAATGAGGAGCGAGTAGTCATAGAATGGGGAACGAGTGGAATTGAAACACTGCAGTTAAAAGAGGAATGGAACGGAGCAAGTGCAAAGAAATGGAATGGAAAGAGAAGCGACTGATATCAATATCGATACACAAGACAGTAGGAACGAAATGGAATGAAACGGGGAACGAGTGGAATTGGAATAACAGATAATGGGAACGAAATGCAATGGAATGGTGAACGAAAGGGAAACTTGGAAGGAGTTGCATTGGAACACTGAAATTGTTAAACAAAATGGAATGGAATTTGAATGACTCAAACTGCCGGAGTTTGGTACTTGAAATTTTGAATGCGATTGAGGCAGATTATATATATTTGGGATTTTTACTGGGAGGAACAAAAAGGGGAGAAGAACCCCTTTTAATTACCTATTCAAACACTATCCACGGAATATGAAACTTATGTAGCATTGAAACATACTGTCCAAAAAGTTAAACAAATTTTCTAAAAGAGAAAAAACCTTAGAAAAAGAATGGAACTTATATATTCTGATATTTAAACTGCAGGTAACGAAGCACCGGTGGAAGAAACCGACGCAGTAAATTTTCCAACTGAATTTGTGAATTTACTTGAATTGCCAGGTCTACCTTTACATAAATTGGAATTAAAAAAAACTTCAATGCACGCTAACAACGTAGATACGTAGCTTTGCCCGCTATCTTTAATATTATAAATCGCTTGCCAAACCTGCTTTACGTTATTTATTTTCATTCAAAACACAAATGAATAAAACTACTTACGGGTCTATCTACCAAAGTTCGCACTTTACCAAATTATCTTGACATACACACGTATATTGCAATTTGTAATGGATTCATTAATAACAATATACTTTCATGATATAAAGTGATCAAATATTTATTTATTTTAAACCCATTGTTGTGTCAGAATTATTTATTTGTGGTGGCTGGGTGAAGGCTTTTATTATAAAAAATGTACTTTAAATAAACAAAGCGAATTTTCCCACCCAACCACGAATACGACCTATCTACGCTGATGGCTTGAACTACAGACAATTAGTTGTTACATGCTCACGTGCTGGTATACTAAATGATTTATTTATATAAAAATGAAGAGGCAAAAAATAGTGTTTGTACTTAAACATTACAATAAATTTACCTTAACAATTATTTTATCTTAATAACAAATATTGTGTTTTATTTTATCTAAAAGAAATTTAATTCTAAACTTTAAGGCACGCTAACAACGTAGCGGGCTGCTTTAAATGTTTTTTTTTTATTTTCATTCAAAACACAAATGAACAAAACTATTTATGGGTCCATCTACCAAATTATCTTGACATACACACGTATATTGTCAAGAATTATTGTGTCAGAATTATTTATTTGTGGTGGCTGGGTGAGTGAAGGTTTTTATTATAAAAAACTGTATTTAAAAAAATCTAATTTTAAGAAAAAAAATTAATTAAAAGAAAAGCTAAATTTAAGGGCGCAGCCCCCCCCCCCCCCATCAACCACGAACACGACTTATCTATAATAAATTTACCTTAACAATTATTTTACCTTAGCAACAAATATTTTCTTTTATTTTATATAAAAGAAATTTAATTCTAAACTTTAAGGCAGGCTAACAACGTAGAGGGCTGCGCCCGCTGGTTCTTTTATATATAGAGATTGATGGTCAGAGCTCTATTAATTTTTAAAAGTCAAGATTTTGTCATGCAGTGTAATCAAATATTTTTATTATTAGGTCCATTCGATTACTTTTCTCAGTCAAGTCTAGTAAGAATTACTCAGTACAAACTTACAAAGAGTAAGATAAGATTTACTCTCAAAATAAAATTTTTCCAATCATGTACGCGAACAGAAAATTTGCAACAATTTGCAGGTTTGTAGACACACCTGATTACAACACCAAATATACAAATAAATTTGAACTGATCGCTATAGATGAAGAGAATTTTTGATATTGGGTCATATGAATAAAACTTAGCAATTACTTCGAAGTAATTACTTTGGGCTTAGGAATGGCTTTTAACTCCAAATTTACCAATTGGCTGGTAGAATAGCATGAAATGTAAACGAAAATTAAAAAATTAAATTTCTAGTCTACTCCTAAGCAGACTAGATTTGTGAAGTAATTGCTTAAAAACCCCTGTATTTCCCCCTATTAGTAATCTCTATTTTTTATTCATATGAGCCATTAAATCTTACCCCCAGTCTAGACTAGCAATAAATATGTTGACATATATTGCAGCAAATGTCAAAATTATGTTATCTTCAGTGTAGACCCCCAAATTGCGTACATATTTATTGCTGGCAATATATATTGCTGAGATGAAATGTCAAACTCAGATGACATTTTAGTTTGACATTTATAAAAAAGGACGCCACTAATAAAATAAGAGAAAATGAAGCAAGAAAAACAAAAAAACTAATCAAATTAAGAAGAATAAAATACAATTCAACTAATTATAAATAAAAAAAACAAAAAAATTTATAGAGTTTGGATTTTTTCAAGGGTTTTTACTAGTAAGCGTCGCATAACCTTCTTCGTTGAATTATTGCAAATTATGAGTTAACATAATTACGTTATAAGCAATTTTTTAATAATTAATTAATAAGCAATTTTATGCCGTTATTCTGCCGACGTACTTAACTTATTGCTAAGATATATATTGCTAATCTAGACTGGGGGTTAAGCAGACAATTTTTAGAAGGTTTTCTTCACAATTTATTTTTAAAGTTTTACTGCTTGGCATTTCCATAAAATAACATAATTGGAAAATATTTTTTTTATTTACAATAAACAAACATGTGTTTTCGAAACGATATGTTTTTTTCTGCTTGCAAATTCTTACTGGCAAAAATTTATCCAGTAAAAATTTGCAAGAACTGTCACTATATTCTCTCTATTTTTCTGTTTACTGAGTATTTGTGTTAACGAACGCCATCCAGTAAAAATTTGTTCAAATTTGTAAAAATTATCCAGTAATCGAATGGACCTATTATAACCCTAAAATCGTAATATAAAATTTAAAAAATCATCCGGTTTTCGCTGTCAGCTGTAATTTAAAAAAAATCCTAAAACTTTAATTTTTTATTTGATTGATTGAAGTTAATGAAAATTTCAATATAAATTGATTTTGTAACAAAAAGAATGTCTATAGAAATAACGCAACACTTCATCGAAGTGTTTTAGAAATTTTTTTACCTTATACTGAAATTAATTGTTCAAAAGAAAAATTTCACTTAAAAAAAAATTCGTATCGAAAAAACTTTAGATTTTAATGTACTTAGTCTAGATATATTTCACAGGTACCTACTAAAGAATTTACATGAAAATAGTCCGATATGAGATATACATCCCTTCGAAAAACACGATACATTTATTAGAGATTTAGGAAAAACTATTTTAAATAAAAATAATTACCAGATTCTGTGTTAATTTTCCTACAAAAAAACCATCAGATTTTAAAATGACTACCTTAACTAAAAATTTTATGATAAATATTTATAAATTACCTGAATAAATATTCAGATTTATTGATTTAGATCAGAGATCGGCATTTCTATGCACGCGTGCAACTCACTCACACCAACATAGCCAACAAACAAATCGTACCGTTTATGTACCGTTTTCGGTCCGTCATAAACGGAATCCAACAACTGACTGCATATCATGCTTTGATAGCCCAATAAACATTATTGTTTGATATCAACTTGAGATGCATTTGATATCAAATACCATTCTCAAATCTCAAACGTTAATTCTCAAATGCACCTCAATAGTCCGATTATAGTCTTCTCAACTTAAAAGGCTCATTTTTAATATGGTGATTTTCTTAGTTATCAAATTGAGAAATTTGTGATTCTCAACTTGATATCAAAGAAATTTCTCCAATTGGTTTCAAATGGATGGTACGGAATTGCCATATTAAAGAAAGCCCATTTATATAAATTTAAGATATAAACAATGTTTTTTACTTAGTTTTGTAACTTATTTATTATATAAAAAAAAACATAAAATAATGAGATCATAAAAAACAATTCATTTGAGTTATTTTTAAGTAATAATAAAAAAACATCATAAAAAAGATCATAAAAACAATTGATAAAAAACAATTCATTAAAGTTATTTTTAATAATAAAAAAACATTAATTAATTTGGGAGATATTTTCCTTTTTTCCATTTACATAATTTATCTTCTTATGAAGGCGATTATTGGCGTGTTGGAAAAATGATATGAGAGTTCTTTCGAACTCGCTGTCCGAAGATGCAGCTGCAAATTTTTGATTGTAAGCTTCTGGAAAGATTAATTAGATTTAGTTAACATTAATTTCAATCATAACATAAAACGAGTAAAAAGGTTAAAGTCGGGCATGCCGACTAGAGAATAGCCTACAGTTGGGTAAAAGCCAACTAATGTTTGGATCCGAAATTCGAATGGGTTAAAATGGGGCTTGTGTCAAAATTTTTTATAATGTGAGTCAGCGCACCAAATTTCATTAAAATATCTTAATATTTGCGATCTGCAGTTTGTAACCAAGCCAATTTTGGGGGGAGCCTTATATGGGCACTAGGTCTAAACATGGACCGATGTTCACCAAAATCAATAGGCTTCGTCCTTGGACCAACATAGGTCTGTGTACCAAATTTCATTAAAATATCTTAATATTTGCGACCTGCAGTTTGTAACCAAGCCAATTTTGGGGGGACTCTTATATGGGAACTAGGTCTAAACATGGACCGATGTTCACCAAAATCAATAGGGTTCGTCCTTGGGCCAACATAGGTCTGTGTACCAAATTTCATCAAAATATCTTAATATTTGCGACCTGCAGCGTATAAACAATATAATTTTGGGGGGACCTTATATGGGCACTAGGTCTAAACATGGACCGATGTTCACCAAAATCAATAGGCTGCGTTATTGGGCCAATATAGGTCTGTGTACCAAATTTCATCAAAATATCTTAATATTTGCGACCTGCAGCGTATAAACAGTATAATTTTGGTAGGACCCTTATATGGGCACTAGGTCTAAACATGGACCGATGTTCACCAAAATCAATAGGCTGCGTTATTGGGCCAATATAGGTCTGTGTACCAAATTTCATCAAAATATCTTAATATTTGCGACCTGCAGCGTATCAACAGTATAATTTTGGTAGGACCCTTATATGGGCACTAGGTCTAAACATGGACCGATGTTCACCAAAATCAATAGGCTGCGTTATTGGGTTAACATAGGTCTGTCTACCAAATTTCATCGAAATATCTTAATATTTACGACCTGCAGCGTATAAACAATATAATTTTGGTAGGACCCTTATATGGGCACTAGGTCTAAACATGGACCGATGTGAACCAAAATTAATAGGCGTCGTCCTTGGGCCGATATAAGTCGGTATACCAAGTTTCATCAAAATATCTTAATATTTGCGACCTGTAGAGTGCGCACAAGAATGCATGGACAGACAGACAGACGGACGGACGGACAGACAGACGGACATCGTTAAATCGAAATAAAAAAAAATTCTGAACCGATCGGTATACTATAAGGTGGGTCTAGGACCAATATTTTTTGGTGTTACAAACATCAGCACAAACTTATAATACCCTGACCACATAGTGGTGTAGGGTATAAACATAATTACGTTTTAATGCCGCTGTGACACTTAAAGCTCGTACAGGTTGTTTTGTCTTAGTTCCTTGCCAGGAATATTTGATAGCTACCTCATCCGTTATCATTTTCCGCCAAGCTGTTTTTAAAAATTTTATCGAATTGCCACATACTAACGCCATAAGTTCGGAAACCTAGTAGATGAATTATTAAACTTTAGTATTTGGAATTTTGTTTATATTTTTGTCAAACTTACCAGGTCGTTAAACTTGTTTTAGATGCTTGAATTTTATCTTCGAATAGGCTGAAGTCCGACACTAGCTGAAATGGTGTTTTTGGCAAAATTGGCTTTCGCTTTAAGGTCGTCTTATTTCCCCCCGATTTTACCTCTTCCAGTACTCTTTTTAGTAATTTCTGAGTGATTTCATTTTCTAAAAATATTGGAAATGTGCATTGTGTTTTTGTTTTTAGAAATATGCTTAATGCGTTATACATTTGAGCACATTTTTTTGGAAGTTGTCAATTGTAACGATTCCCGACTAGTCAGGCTACCAGCTAAGGGACAGGGCTACCTATTAGTTCCGGCCGTGCTCGTCGTTGGGAGTGTGTTCTTGTCCCATCGCTGATACTTTTGAATCGAAGACAAAGAATTTTAATTTAGGTAGCAAGATTATAAAACTAAAACAAACAAAAATAAAAGATATTCCCAGAAACTAAACTTGTGGATGGTGAAAATTTGTTAGCTATTAGATATTTATACTAACCGGCGTCTAAACCCACCCTACCATGTTGGCCATTGCGCTAAATTTTATAGCCAACCCGATAATGTACCCTAACCTACCTGCCTAGGACTTCACTTTTCGTAAATAAAAAAATTTTTAAAATTTCATTTTAAATTTATAAACAATCAATTATAAATTTTATTAAAAGCATTAAAATAACTAACAAAAAAATTAAAATTTGTAGAAATAATCACAAATTAGAATTAAATTAATTGTAGAAAATAAATATTTAAAAATTATAAATTAAAATAGGTATTTTGTAAAATTAAAATTTAATTAACTATTAAAATTATTTAAAAATTAAAAAAAATTTCAAATTAATTTAGTTTATTCTATTCATAAAAAAAATAAAATTTAGTAATAGTTTCTTTTTATTTATTATTAATTTAAATTATAATTCCCATTGTGGAATTTCCCATTAATTATTCAATAATCTGTTAATGGCAACTCTGAAATATAATTGTAGAAAAATTATATTTCGAAACTACAATACAAAAATTTTTTTTTTTTTTTTGAATGAAATAAAAATTATTTAGTGGTATTAGTGAGAATAAAAAAAATTAAAAGTCGAATTTAAATTTAACACATAGTTATTATCCCAGTTGGCTCTGTCTTGAAGACATCCTCGACGCTGGGTGCACGACCATAGAAATTCGTAAACGACATATTAGTGACAGTCCATACAAATCGTTGACGACGTTTTCAAACGATTGTCCGCAAAATCGTATACGACCACCTGAGCGACATTTTCGCTGAGATTGTCCTTGAATTATATTTTACCATTTGGGCGACAATTTGCCCCACTTTGTCGTTGACGACGAAATAGATGACATTGTTCACAATGCTAACGTAGAAGACCTTGCTGGTGACAGCTGTTGTGGGTGTGGAAGAAACCCAGATCACATTTAAAAAAATTTTATTTATTTTCAAAATTTTTGTGATTTTTAAACTTGGGTTTATTTTGTTGTTTTTCCGTTTTCCGTTTCCGGGGAGATGAATCAGAGAACTGTAAGATAATTTTTTTTTTGATTTAATCGTACACTAAAATTCTTAGTTAAATTTGAATAAAATCACCATCATACTGCTGAACTCGTAGTCGACTGATCGAACATGTAAACGTTACATGTATAAACCAAAGTATTAGTTGGTTTATAAAATAAAAGAAAAAGGAAATAGAATCTTTTTGTTTTAAAATGGGTATATACACTATACCATTGAGTAGATGTGTTTCTACAAAATGTGATAGTGTGAACCCCATCTTTATTGTTATAAAATTATTTTTCTTTTATTTGATTGTTGTAATCATGAATAAACTCATACGTTCGTTTCTGTTGTCTTTTGTATGATGGTTTTGCAATCAGCAGTTGCAGTTCTCTGTTGGGTATTCCCTTAACAATCCCTGAAAATATGCAGAGAAAATTAAAACTTTATTAGTAAAACTGTCATACTTATAAATGTGGAATGTAATAAATCTGTTATATTAAATATATAAAGTATATTATTTGTTTTTTTTATATAAATAAAGATAGGCAATAAATAATAACTTACCTGTATAATTTCTGTTGTTGTCCTGGGGTGCGGGATGGTTGTCTTCTGAGTGTTGATTTGGAGCGTTTCGGATGAATGGGGGTTCGGGGTGTTTGTCGTTGATTTTTATTGCGCGGATGATGTGGTTGTCTTTTCTGTTGGATATGCATGTTTGTATTTCTGATGGAATGAGTGGGTGTTTTTGTTGTGGATTAGGCGTGAGTGGTTGAAGGAATGGCCGCTTTTGAGTTGGTGCTATCGTTTTTTGTTGGAATTTTTCACCCTTGTATTTTCTTTGCATGTTTTATTTTCGTTTTTCTTTTTTGTCTGAGGGATGGTATGCTGGGGTTGCCTGTTGATGAATGTGTTTTTTTTTTTGTTAACTTTAATTGTGATGTATTTGTTTAACTTTGTTGTGTTGTATTTTCTTTTATTTGTGTAATGTTTTATGTTCGTCTGGCGTATATCTTGTTTGGTTGGTGAAGGCTCGGGTAGTTGCAGAAATCGTATGCCGATTGCATCGTCTGCTGTCAGATAAGTTATCTACAGCAGTGTTGATCAGGAGTACAGGGTTGGCAATGGTGTGGCCAGACACCAGAGTTGTAGTTAGTACGCAGGGTATTAATAAGAGAATTTTTTTTGGTGATTCTCTTTAGAAAAATTACGAACCGCTAAAATATTATAGTCAAGGCTAGAGCAATGTCGTACATTGAACTAAGGAATTGCAGTACTTGTTTTTTCTAAATAGATTTTGTTGGTGTAATAGCCATTTGTACGCTTTCAGAAAAAAGGCAGACATTAAAAACCACAAAAAGGAACTCCATCTTTTTGTGTTCATTTCTGAAGTTACCAAGCAACAAGAAAGGTCAAGTGCATATAAAAGTGTAAAGTTTTAAACTTTGTAGTAAAATTTATATGGTAAAAATAATATAAATCACTTGAAGATAATTTAAGGAAATCCCATTTCAAATTAATAAGAACAAAAGTTGAAAGAAAAGTGAGTTCTTAATAGAAAATTAGTTGTGAAACAAAAATCGAAGTGACAAAATTATTTTAATTAGACAATTGCGACAAAGCAGGAGCTTTATTTTTCATGAAAATCTATTTGTGGAGAAGCAGGTGCCTATAAAATACATACATCCGAAGGGAAATAGAAATCCGTAAGTGTTTGATAGTTTGGACTTGTGTTTACATAGTGGTTCTATAATTTTTCTTTGGTGTGCGGTTTTTTTTTGTTTATCTATAGTGTGGTCAACGACAAAACCAATAAACTAAGGCTTGGACAGTACAGAAGCGCTGGATAGGATTGGCCACGGGAAGATTTTTCCATTCAAATTATAAAAAGGTAACCGAAATTTATTTATATACCAACTCTGTGTGTGTGCGGAAAAAGTGGCAACCAAGTCATCCCGGGTAGTGGTAACTCCCATATAAAATAGATAAAGGGAAGAGCACAGCTGGTGTAGATTACAGCAGAGGGTTGGTGCTTCACTCCTACACGGACAAAGCTTTTTTTTATTTGTGTGGAAGAGCTTTGGAATATAATCCACATTGGTTGACTGGTATACCAAAATATATGTATACCAGTTAATAGTTTCCCCGTAATTGAAATTGAGGGATTGTAAGAAAAAGGGGAGAAAAGGCCGAAGTGGTCATACAGTAATATACAGCGCAAGTAGGGTAAAACGGAAAATTTTAGTGGCAGAACAATTAGTTAATTTTAAAGTTTAAAGGTTTTTATAAGTTATTGTTAAATTTGGTATTGGTATTGTAATTTTTTTTTGTTACAAGGTTTAAGTTTTTTTAAGTGTTTTTTTTTTAGTTTTTTTATTAAGTGTTTGTTTGTAAAAGGGATCTAAGACCAAAGTTTTTTTTTGTGATTTAAGATTGAATCGCAGAGGCGATAATAATAGTGTTTGCAAATTACTTCCTTCAAGGTGCACTTTTAGGGTAGATAAAGCAGAACCAAATTTTAGATTAAATATTTTAAAAAAATATATTGGGGTTAAGATTTTGACCCGTATATCGTGCGTGTTAGGTCCTTTAGTTAGGTTAATTGTGTAGTATTGTAGGTATATATTTTTTTTTTGTGAGGATTATTTTTTTTTTTTGTCTAGTTAGTCTAGAACAATTTAATTATTGCGGAAAATTTGTAAGTAACAAAGTTAGGTAATTTTTATTTTTATTACATAAAAATACCAAATTTCCTAAATTTTGTAAAATAAATTTAGGAAGTGGGGTGAAATTTTATATTTGAAAATATTTCAAAATACCGTTATTGCTTACCGGTATAAAAGCAAAAAGGAATCCGTCATTTTTAATTTTTATGATTTTTTTTTGGTATATTGGTTAACAAACCGTTCGTTTAGTTGATACAAGGGTGTCATTGAAAATTTTAAAGGGCATAAAAGCCAGTAATTTATATGTTTTTAAAATTTGTTGTTGAAAAACTAAATATTTTTTTTAGTAGATTTTTAGGCGAGATGATATTTTAAAATTTAAGCCAGATATTTATAGAAAATTTAATTTAATTTGTTTTATTAGTAAAAGTTTTTTTAGGTTATTTTTAGTAAAATTTTTTATATATAAACGAATACCAAATTGTAAAAAAGAAAAGCCACAATAATTTGAAGATTTTTATAAGTAGTTTTAAAATTTTATTAATAAATGTTTAATGTAAAATTTAAAATTATTTAAAATGTGTTACTAATTTGTCCAGGGATTTTCAGATACGATGGTGTGATATGGGCAAATAATAGGATAATTTGGTAAGTGTTGGTAACGTTGAGGGTCATAGGGAAAGTTTAGGAAACTATGGCATAGGTAGGGTGGGCAGCGTAGGTGGGCATAATACCGGTCCCATGGGTAAAATGTCGAGGGATAATGTCTATCGGAGTGTTTTGATAAATTTTTTTTTTGTAGAATAACTTTTTTTTTTTTTTATTGTTGTACTTCCGGTCTATGGTTGCGGGTTGGGAATTCACGACGTGCTCCGAGCTGGCTGAGGTGGCAACCTAGATCCGCATTTGGAAGAGGTATCGTAACAATAAATGGCGCCCAAATTGTGAAAGCTGAGGGGATCCAAATCAATGGAACCCCAAAGTAAAAGATCCATATAAAATAGCCCAACACTGGCATACAACATAGGAGTGTTGCCAGTGGTTCTGAATCGAAAGGAGTCTTAATCCATGGTGAATTAATTGCGAATGGAGATTTAGAATTTCATTTAACAGTACTCAAATTTATAATATTTAATTTTTTTTTGGAACGTGTTGTGTCCTAGCCAGGATTTTTGATTTGGAGCTAGTTGCATAACAGTTTCATATACAATAGTTTTTTTTTGTTAGATTTTTTTTTATTGTTTTTTTATGGGAAATTATTGAGTCCTAACGGAAAGAAAAATGTTAGTTGCGAAATAATTTTTTCAAATGATTATAGCCTAACCGGAAGTGGGTTAGTTGTATAATCAAGAATTTTGTTTTAGTATGCAACATTATCCAGACATTTTAGGAGATACGCGAAAATAAGTTACCAACATTTTTTTTTATTATTAGCCCATTGAAATGTAGCACCATTGTATCTGAATCCTGTTTATATGTTAATTGTTTGTGTTATAATTATTGTGTTTGTGAATGTGTGAATCTTTACTGAATTTAAAGTTTTAATTTTCATAGAAATTAGATACATATATTTGTATTCTTTTTTATATATTTTTTAATTTTTCTTTAAATATATACTTATCTGGATTGAGTTAAAGATCCAGTAAAGTCAATTTTTTTTTATTTAAAATTTGTTTTTTATTTGATATTAGATTTGTTTTGGTTTTCAAAGACATTTTGGTTTCTACAAATTTTTTTTTTATATAGTTTGTTCAATTTGAATATTTTAAATCGTGGTTTAATTGAAAATTTTTCGATGCCAATACAAAGGTCACCTCCGGGAACGGGGGATAATCCTTCTAATATTGTTGATATGTCGGGAACGATAAATACACCGAACGCAATAAATCAGGCATCGGGAACTACTAGTACGGCTACCGGTATTCCAACGGGAACCGTTCCAAAAACTCATGGTCCAAATCGAAATCCACCAACTTTTAATTTTCCGCCACCCAGAATAGATGATAGATCAGGCTTTCACGTAGGTCGCAGTCCTAGGGCATATACAGGGTTAATCCGCGATATAATATCCGAGTCCAACTGTAATTACCGATCTGAATTAGAGAAAAATATAGATGTTAAAATTCAGCAAAGTATGCAGGAAGGATTTACAAAATTGATTAAGGAAATTCAGAAATTAAATATAGGTGTTGATAAAAATTCTAATAATGCAAAATCTGTTGAAAGTGTGGAAACACACAGAGCCCCCAGGGAAGAAATACCCAATGTTCCAAATCATGCTCAACGCATGCTAGATTTTCAGGGAATACGCGGTACCAATTCTAGTAGCAGTCCTTCGAATTCTCCGAGAAATGTTAGTGTAGAAAATGAGGAAGACTTACATCCACGGCAATACGCAGCGAGAGGAGTGATCAGAGTCGATAAGTGGGACATCACTTTCGACGGTAACCCAGATAACGTTTACATCGAAGATTTCATTTTTAGAATTGAATATTTGAGAAAATACCACGCTTGTCCCTGGAAAGAACTACAAGGAGAATTCCATAAACTATTAAAAGGAGAGGCGAAGGAGTGGTATTGGCTCATGGTGCAGCAAAGGAAAATAAAGACCTGGGAAGATTTAAAGGCAGCATTAAGACTACAATACGGATCAAATCGCAGCGAATATGAATTTATGAGAGATTTTGAAGAACGCAGGCAAAAACCTGGCGAATCGATTGATTCTTATTTCCATGCAATGAAAAAGCTTCGTTCGAGACTACGTGTGCCTCTCCCAGAATATGAAGTCATAAGGATTATTAAACGAAATTTACAAAAAAACATATCCCAGATTCTCTATCCGATGCAGATTTTTACAGTGGAACAATTGCGAGACGAGTGTAAGGAGGTTGAACGAACTTACCTAAGAAGAGAACAAGTGAGTAGTGTAGCCCCACCTCGTTATGCACATCCTCGTAGACATCTGGATGAAATTTGTAGAGATGATTCTGAGGAGGAGACCGAGTGCATTGATGAAATACGATATCCAACGAAGCCAAATAATCCGATTAAACCGACAAAAAATGGTAAACTAATTGTATGCTGGAACTGCAGAAAAACTGGACATATATTTCAGGAGTGCAATTCGATGCAGAGAAACCTTTTTTGTTACCGTTGTGGACTTAATGGAGTGGTCACCCCAAATTGTCCAAATTGCTCGGGAAACCAGCCGAGGAGTGTGGCGAAAAAGGCGGAGACACGCTCCACTCAAACTTCCGCCAATGTTCAATAGCCACCCAAACAGAGGAAACCGATGCGAGGAAATCTGTAACGAATGAAAGTGAAAACCGTGTAAATCATGAAATTTTTGAATTATTGAAAAGGGCAATAAATAGAGAAAATAATTTTGAGAATAGGATAGAAATTGAGAGAAATTTAGTAGGAATGAAAGATTCATATAAAAAGCGTTTGGAAAATTATAACAAAGTTAGAAGTCGAATTTTTAATATAGAAGAAGTTAGCCAAAAGAGTAGATTGGATAAAATATTGGAAGCTAGAAATAAATTTAGAAAGAAAAAGTCAATTTTTAATGAAATTAAAAAGTCCATCCTTAGGTGTTGTTCAATTTCGAAGGTAATTGGCAGTGATCCCAGGGCATATGCTGAAATAAAAATAGGTGACATAAAAATTATTGGATTGTTAGATTCTGGGGCTTCAGTCAGTCTACTAGGTAAAAATTGTGGAAATATTTTGGATAAATTAGAAGCGGATATTATATCGGTTTTTTCAGGAGTAAAAACTGCAGGAGGAAAATATTACAATGTCATAGGTAAAATAAAAGTTGACGTTGAGTTTGACGGTTTGAAACGGAAAATTGATTTTTATATTTGCCCAGAACTTAGTCAAGAAGCATATTTCGGAGTAGATTTTTGGAAAAAGTTTGAAATTGCTCCTAGAATTTTTCCAATGGATGAGATCAATTCTGAAACCTTAGCGGAGGAATTTCCATTAGAATTAAATGATGTTAAAATTCATGAATTAACATGGCAACAGAAAGAAAAATTAGAGGCTGTAAAGGAAAAATTTAGAACTTTTGAGAAACATGGACTAGGAAATACGAAATTAGAAACGCATAAAATAGAGTTGATAGAAGGAGCTACGCCAGTAAAGGATAGGTATTATCCAGTATCACCAGCGGTTCAGGAACTTATTTATGCCGAGGTAGATAATATGCTTGCATTAGGAGTTATCGAGGAAAGCCACAGCCCCTGGAGCAGCCGATGCACACTGGTTCGTAAACCTGGAAAAAACCGGTTATGCCTGGACGCCCGGAAGCTAAATGAACGAACAATAAAGGATGCATATCCCATACAAAACATCGAAGGGATTTTAAGTAGGCTTGATGAGACACACTACATCAGCAGTGTTGATCTCAAATTTGCATTTTGGCAGATTAGCTTGGAGGAGAAATCCAGAGCCTACACAGCCTTTACCATACCTGGACGGCCGTTATATCAGTTTGTAGTGATGCCATTTGGTTTGTGCAACGCGGCACAAAGGCTGTGTAGGCTAATGGACAAAGTTATTCCGGAGGAGCTGAAAACAAACGTTTTTGTTTATTTAGACGATTTGTTGGTAATATCGG
This sequence comes from Leucophora obtusa, assembly GCA_949987735.1. Classification (NCBI taxonomy): domain Eukaryota; kingdom Metazoa; phylum Arthropoda; class Insecta; order Diptera; family Anthomyiidae; genus Leucophora; species Leucophora obtusa. The sequence goes on along the minus strand of OX465295.1, from coordinate 202,338,671 downwards.
CGGACTTCGAAGGTCATTTAGAATTGCTAGGAAAAGTAGCCAAGTGTCTTAATGATGCTAATTTAACAATAGGCATGAGTAAATCGAAATTTTGTTTCAGGGAATTGAAATATTTAGGATTCATAGTGGGTGGAGGTATTATGAAGACAGACCCGGAAAAGATAGAGGCAATTAAAGCTATACCGCTACCGAAATCAGTGAAAGAGGTTCGCAGTTTTTTGGGTACCGCAGGCTGGTACTGCCGATTTATCCGAAATTTTTCATCCATGACTACGCCACTAACCGATTTGATCAAAAAAGGTACAAAGTTTTTAGTAACTGATGAAGCCAAGAAAAGTTTTAAGGATTTGAAACACGCATTAACTACTGCACCGGTGTTGGTTCATCCAAATTTCAAAAAACATTTTTATATACAGTGCGACGCTTCAGACTATGGAGTAGGGGCAGTTTTGTTCCAAAAGGACGAAGAGGATCATGAACATCCAATATCCTTCTTTTCCCAAAAATTGAACGCGGCACAAAAGAATTATAGCGTGACAGAAAAGGAGTGTTTAGCTGCAGTATTGGCTGTAAAAAGATTTCGACCATATATCGAGTTGCTGCCATTTACAGTAATAACTGATCACGCCAGCCTGAAATGGCTTATGTCATTAAAGGACCTAAACGGCAGATTGGCAAGATGGGCGTTACAGCTTCAAACTTATGACTTCAACATAGAACACCGTAAAGGATCGGAGAATATTGTAGCGGACACGCTGTCGAGGTTAATTGAAGAAGTTGAATGTACACCAGAGGAGATTTTAGGTTTTGATACAGTTGAATTTGAATCGGATGAATACAAAGATTTAGTGAGGAAAATTTTAGAGGAAAAAGATAAATTTCCAGATATAAAAGTAGTTAATGGGTTAATTTTTAAGAAAAACTATGTGGGTTCTGAAATAGATAATATGGATGAATTCAGGTGGAAATTATGGGTACCCAGTTCACTGACCAATGCCTTGATTAGAGAGGCTCATGAACCTGAAGACAAAGCACATGGAGGAATAAATAAAACTCTAAACCGATTGAGAACCAAATATTACTGGCCAAATATGATAATCCAAGTAAGAAACTTTGTTAACAATTGCACAGTATGCCGGGAAACCAAACCAACCAATAAGAATTTAAAACCAGAAATCGGAAACGAGGTAATTACGGAACGACCATTCCAAAAATTGTACATAGATTTCCTTGGTAAATATCCTCGCTCAAAGAAAGGGAATGCGTACATTTTTATAGTTGTTGACCATTTTACGAAATTCATGTTTCTTAAGGCGATGAAAGAGGCAACAGCTCCGCAGGTGATTAAATTTCTGGTCGAACATGTCTTTCATAATTTTGGAGTGCCTGAGGTAATTCACTCGGACAACGGATCCCAATTCATATCCAAAGAATTTCAAGCGATGATAAAAGATTACAAAATAAATCACATGAAAACTGCGGTATATTCACCACAATCAAACGCTTCTGAAAGAGTTAACCAGAGTGTACTAAATGCTATAAGGGCGTATTTAAAGGATGACCACAGAGAGTGGGATGTAAACTTGCCTTCTATAGAATTGGCGTTGCGAACAGCCATTCATACTGCTACTGGAGTTAGCCCATTTTTTGCTTTGTTCGGCTGCAATATGTTTACTTGTGGGTCAGACTACAAATTGGCAAGACAGTTAAAGGCCTTAGAGGATAACGAATTGTATTTGCAACGAACAGATAGAATGAGAATCACAAGGGAGAAAATTAGAGAGAACAGCCATAAAGCCTATGAGAGGAGCGCACTGCGTTATAATCGAGGCGCTCGTGTAGTGCGTTTTGTCCCCGGCCAGGAAATTCTGCGAAGAAATTTTGTCCTCAGCGATTTTAAAAACAATATTAACGCGAAAATGTGTAAAAAATGGATTCCATGCCGAGTATTTAGGATAATCGGTAATAACATGTACGAAATTGAAACACTCGCCGGTAAACCTATGGGTATCTATCATGCGAAAGATTTGAAGCAGTAGTAGGAATTTGTGATAGGTGCAATAGGGCCATGGAATAACAAAAACGGTTAATCGCGATTTTTAAAATTAGGTTAACGAAATCCACACTGCAATAACAGGTTAGGAGTGTTCTCGTCTAATAAATAAATAAATAAATAAATAAATAAATAAATAAATAAATAGATAAATAAATAAATAAATAAATAGATAAATAAATAAATAAATAACATAAATAAACAACTAAATGAATAAGTAAATAAAATAATAAATTAAAATGGACATCTGAATTCTTCAAGGTTAGATGTAGATTCAATTTAGGTACCTGAAAATACTCGTGCTATTTAGAAAAACCTCCCACTGCAATATTAGGATAGTAGTATAGTCCAAATTTTTAGTTATGTTCTTCTTTGAATTCTTTAGGGTAATTACTGTTGCAATTTCTAGTTGTAGGCCCACTGTGATAATCCATGTAGTGAAGTCCCGTTTTAACTTTTAATTATAGAAGCTAGTAGACAGTTCCTGAAGGAAAAAGATAAGGAAGAAATTTCCACAAAGTAAAAATCTTATTTATATGGAAACCGATAAATATATACATCCCTAATAATTCGTATGGCTTGATGGTTTTTCTAATAATTGCGTGATGTAGCGCTAATTTAGTGCCCGGCTAACTCAGATATGAGGATTGTAACGTGGGCGTGGCCTACGTTGGGCGCGTTCAAAATTTGATGCATCCTTGTGAAATCTGTAATCATCAGCCTTGGATTGGCACCACACCCGTCACTGTTTTTTTCAACGGCAGGCCTGAAAACACCAGAGTTTTGTTGTGGGTGTGGAAGAAACCCAGATCACATTTAAAAAAATTTTATTTATTTTCAAAATTTTTGTGATTTTTAAACTTGGGTTTATTTTGTTGTTTTTCCGTTTTCCGTTTCCGGGGAGATGAATCAGAGAACTGTAAGATAATTTTTTTTTTGATTTAATCGTACACTAAAATTCTTAGTTAAATTTGAATAAAATCACCATCATACTGCTGAACTCGTAGTCGACTGATCGAACATGTAAACGTTACATGTATAAACCAAAGTATTAGTTGGTTTATAAAATAAAAGAAAAAGGAAATAGAATCTTTTTGTTTTAAAATGGGTATATACACTATACCATTGAGTAGATGTGTTTCTACAAAATGTGATAGTGTGAACCCCATCTTTATTGTTATAAAATTATTTTTCTTTTATTTGATTGTTGTAATCATGAATAAACTCATACGTTCGTTTCTGTTGTCTTTTGTATGATGGTTTTGCAATCAGCAGTTGCAGTTCTCTGTTGGGTATTCCCTTAACAATCCCTGAAAATATGCAGAGAAAATTAAAACTTTATTAGTAAAACTGTCATACTTATAAATGTGGAATGTAATAAATCTGTTATATTAAATATATAAAGTATATTATTTGTTTTTTTTATATAAATAAAGATAGGCAATAAATAATAACTTACCTGTATAATTTCTGTTGTTGTCCTGGGGTGCGGGATGGTTGTCTTCTGAGTGTTGATTTGGAGCGTTTCGGATGAATGGGGGTTCGGGGTGTTTGTCGTTGATTTTTATTGCGCGGATGATGTGGTTGTCTTTTCTGTTGGATATGCATGTTTGTATTTCTGATGGAATGAGTGGGTGTTTTTGTTGTGGATTAGGCGTGAGTGGTTGAAGGAATGGCCGCTTTTGAGTTGGTGCTATCGTTTTTTGTTGGAATTTTTCACCCTTGTATTTTCTTTGCATGTTTTATTTTCGTTTTTCTTTTTTGTCTGAGGGATGGTATGCTGGGGTTGCCTGTTGATGAATGTGTTTTTTTTTTTGTTAACTTTAATTGTGATGTATTTGTTTAACTTTGTTGTGTTGTATTTTCTTTTATTTGTGTAATGTTTTATGTTCGTCTGGCGTATATCTTGTTTGGTTGGTGAAGGCTCGGGTAGTTGCAGAAATCGTATGCCGATTGCATCGTCTGCTGTCAGATAAGTTATCTACAGCAGTGTTGATCAGGAGTACAGGGTTGGCAATGGTGTGGCCAGACACCAGAGTTGTAGTTAGTACGCAGGGTATTAATAAGAGAATTTTTTTTGGTGATTCTCTTTAGAAAAATTACGAACCGCTAAAATATTATAGTCAAGGCTAGAGCAATGTCGTACATTGAACTAAGGAATTGCAGTACTTGTTTTTTCTAAATAGATTTTGTTGGTGTAATAGCCATTTGTACGCTTTCAGAAAAAAGGCAGACATTAAAAACCACAAAAAGGAACTCCATCTTTTTGTGTTCATTTCTGAAGTTACCAAGCAACAAGAAAGGTCAAGTGCATATAAAAGTGTAAAGTTTTAAACTTTGTAGTAAAATTTATATGGTAAAAATAATATAAATCACTTGAAGATAATTTAAGGAAATCCCATTTCAAATTAATAAGAACAAAAGTTGAAAGAAAAGTGAGTTCTTAATAGAAAATTAGTTGTGAAACAAAAATCGAAGTGACAAAATTATTTTAATTAGACAATTGCGACAAAGCAGGAGCTTTATTTTTCATGAAAATCTATTTGTGGAGAAGCAGGTGCCTATAAAATACATACATCCGAAGGGAAATAGAAATCCGTAAGTGTTTGATAGTTTGGACTTGTGTTTACATAGTGGTTCTATAATTTTTCTTTGGTGTGCGGTTTTTTTTTGTTTATCTATAGTGTGGTCAACGACAAAACCAATAAACTAAGGCTTGGACAGTACAGAAGCGCTGGATAGGATTGGCCACGGGAAGATTTTTCCATTCAAATTATAAAAAGGTAACCGAAATTTATTTATATACCAACTCTGTGTGTGTGCGGAAAAAGTGGCAACCAAGTCATCCCGGGTAGTGGTAACTCCCATATAAAATAGATAAAGGGAAGAGCACAGCTGGTGTAGATTACAGCAGAGGGTTGGTGCTTCACTCCTACACGGACAAAGCTTTTTTTTATTTGTGTGGAAGAGCTTTGGAATATAATCCACATTGGTTGACTGGTATACCAAAATATATGTATACCAGTTAATAGTTTCCCCGTAATTGAAATTGAGGGATTGTAAGAAAAAGGGGAGAAAAGGCCGAAGTGGTCATACAGTAATATACAGCGCAAGTAGGGTAAAACGGAAAATTTTAGTGGCAGAACAATTAGTTAATTTTAAAGTTTAAAGGTTTTTATAAGTTATTGTTAAATTTGGTATTGGTATTGTAATTTTTTTTTGTTACAAGGTTTAAGTTTTTTTAAGTGTTTTTTTTTTAGTTTTTTTATTAAGTGTTTGTTTGTAAAAGGGATCTAAGACCAAAGTTTTTTTTTGTGATTTAAGATTGAATCGCAGAGGCGATAATAATAGTGTTTGCAAATTACTTCCTTCAAGGTGCACTTTTAGGGTAGATAAAGCAGAACCAAATTTTAGATTAAATATTTTAAAAAAATATATTGGGGTTAAGATTTTGACCCGTATATCGTGCGTGTTAGGTCCTTTAGTTAGGTTAATTGTGTAGTATTGTAGGTATATATTTTTTTTTTGTGAGGATTATTTTTTTTTTTGTCTAGTTAGTCTAGAACAATTTAATTATTGCGGAAAATTTGTAAGTAACAAAGTTAGGTAATTTTTATTTTTATTACATAAAAATACCAAATTTCCTAAATTTTGTAAAATAAATTTAGGAAGTGGGGTGAAATTTTATATTTGAAAATATTTCAAAATACCGTTATTGCTTACCGGTATAAAAGCAAAAAGGAATCCGTCATTTTTAATTTTTATGATTTTTTTTTGGTATATTGGTTAACAAACCGTTCGTTTAGTTGATACAAGGGTGTCATTGAAAATTTTAAAGGGCATAAAAGCCAGTAATTTATATGTTTTTAAAATTTGTTGTTGAAAAACTAAATATTTTTTTTAGTAGATTTTTAGGCGAGATGATATTTTAAAATTTAAGCCAGATATTTATAGAAAATTTAATTTAATTTGTTTTATTAGTAAAAGTTTTTTTAGGTTATTTTTAGTAAAATTTTTTATATATAAACGAATACCAAATTGTAAAAAAGAAAAGCCACAATAATTTGAAGATTTTTATAAGTAGTTTTAAAATTTTATTAATAAATGTTTAATGTAAAATTTAAAATTATTTAAAATGTGTTACTAATTTGTCCAGGGATTTTCAGATACGATGGTGTGATATGGGCAAATAATAGGATAATTTGGTAAGTGTTGGTAACGTTGAGGGTCATAGGGAAAGTTTAGGAAACTATGGCATAGGTAGGGTGGGCAGCGTAGGTGGGCATAATACCGGTCCCATGGGTAAAATGTCGAGGGATAATGTCTATCGGAGTGTTTTGATAAATTTTTTTTTTGTAGAATAACTTTTTTTTTTTTTTATTGTTGTACTTCCGGTCTATGGTTGCGGGTTGGGAATTCACGACGTGCTCCGAGCTGGCTGAGGTGGCAACCTAGATCCGCATTTGGAAGAGGTATCGTAACACAGCTTCGCCAAGATGGTCACTGACAACACTGATTTCTTTTTTTTTTCAAACAAATTTAAACTAAAAATTTCTCATCGAGTTAATATTTTTATTTAGTTAAATGTGAAACAAACGGCGCGAAAAAACGGTTTTTAATTTTTTTTGCATATGTAAAAATATTTTTTTTACAATTTAAAATTTATTTATTATTAGCTGTTAATTTGAATTTTTATTTAAATTAACAGCTAAACAACATTTCATTTCAAAAATTGCTTTATTAATTTAAAAATAAAGCGCTTGTATTAAGCAATGTTAATACTAAAAGTAAAGGGCGGATTCTGGGACCGTAAACGTAAATGTCATGTAACTGTACCGTGCCGTAGCTAAAAAGTACACTTATAGATTACCGTAAACGACATTAGTATTTAGCATCTATTTCATGTGGTTTTATATTTTATTCTAAATTTTTCCATTTATTTGTTAATTCTTATTCCTAATTTGTTGTTTGAATCAATTTTCTTTATTCATTTCATATTTTTTCCGACTAAAATCATTCAGCTGTTTCAATGCCGGATAGAAAATTCTGATTTCAACAGAATGATCCGGCAAGTACGTTTACATTAACGTGTTAGTAACCATTCGTATACATTTCTTCTTGTGGTTTCGAAACAGCTGATTCGTTACAGATACGTTTACGGTTGGGTAACTCAGCCTTTAATATCAAAGTTTTATATTTAAGCAATAAAATGATGAACTAAATGAGAATTTTTAAAAATAAGACATCTAAAGACAATGTCGCTCATCTTGTCGTCAACGGAGTCGTAAAGGGCGGATTATGGGACCGTAAACGTAAATGTGATGTAACTGTACCGTGCCGTAGCTAAAAAGTACACTTATAGATTACCGTAAACGACATTACTATTTAGCATCCCTTTCATGTGGTTTTATATTTTATTCTAAATTTTTCCATTTATTTGTTAATTTTTATTCCTTATTTGTTGTTTGAATCAATTTTCTTAATTCATTTCACATTTTTTCCGACTAAAATCAATCAGCTGTTTCGATGCCGGATAGAAAATTCTGATTTCAACAGAATGATCCGGCAAGTTCGTTTACATTTACGTGTTAGTAACCATTCGTATACATTTCTTCTTGTATCGGAACAGCTGTTTCGTTACAGATACGTTTACGGTTGGGTAACTCAGCCTTAATAATATTTTGTTGCTCACCATTTCGTCAACATAGTGGGTTATACAACAAATACATTATAATGTCGCTGAACTTGTCACCAACAGAATGTTATACACGATCAGCTAATATTTTGTTCATGCAGCTAATCGTTAAAGATGATTTCCTTTACATAGTCTTTCAAGACAATTTCAGCGACAAATGTCGTTAGCGAAAAATTCTAAAATGTCTTAAAGAAATCGTTGAAGACCATTTCATAGATGATGATTGGCCAACTGGGAATTTAACAATAAAGCGCTTGTATTAAGCAATGTTAATACTAAAACTTAATAACAAAGTTTTATATTTAAGCAATAAAATTATGAACTAAATGAGAATTTCTGAAAATTAGACATCTAAAGACAATGTCGCTCACCTTGTCGTCAACGGAGTTGTAAGACGACAGTAATAATATGTTGTCGCTCACCATTTCGTTAGCATAGTGAACTTGTCACCAACAGAATGTTATACACGATCAGCTAAAATTTTGTTCGTACAACTTATCGTTGAAGATGATTTCCTTCATATCGTCTTTCAAGACAATTTCAGCGACATATGTCGTTAGCGAAACTTTCCAAAATGTCTTAAAGAAGTCGTTGAAGACAATTTCATCGTTGATGATTGGCCAACTGGGGCACGATGTCAGCACGCACACACACACAAAAACACACACACATTCACAAAAACATGGGAATTTTTTCACGAATGTTCCCTCGTGTATTCTCCGCTTTAGATTCCAATAATTTATCTTCATAGGAAACCAGTAGACATTTTCCCAACCAAAAACACAGGAATGGATATTTAAAAATAATATTGTGATACTTGTTGCTATTAAAATCATAAATACAAGAATTATAGGTAATATTTTTACATTCTGGGGTGGGCAAAAAGTAGTCTAGGGTGGGCTTTACCCACTCCAGACCGGCCTAAATCCGCCAATGTATATGTTAAAGTGATTCGTGTCCGAAATCATTCGTTTTTCCAAGTAATTTGCAGCATTTCTTTAAAACTGATTTGCTTTTAATTTGAAAGTTTTTGTTTCGTATAGGAATTTTTTTTTTTAAATAGTTTTTTAAGGCAATTCAAAAGATTACTCATTATACTGTGCAGTTCTATAATAGTACAGGAATTGCTTTCTAGGGCTAACACTGCTGTATATTAATTTAATTAATAAAAAAAGATAATACAATAATTATTTTTCAAAATTAAAGAAATTCTTTCTTAACTTGACAATTTGAATTTTGAAGTTAAAATTTGGATTGCGAGTTCGCCGTGAGTCGCCGAAGAAGAAGGTTATCTCGTGACCTGTATTAAATTTTAATAAGGAATATCGGTTAATTGTTTTTGTTTTGCGATACTCTAAAGCGTGTCTCAGCATGCCGTTAGACTGTTGAGTCTAACCATATGCAAACCTTTTCTGGCGTATTGGAACTTCATCACGATTGGCCTCCATTGTGAAGGCAAGGATGTATATGTGTTGCTGTAGTTCCTGTGCGTCTGATTTGTAAATCACGTGGACGGAACTTTCTCGAAAGTTCGCCACATTGTTTTTTTATCTATTGCATATTAAAACGCATTGTGGAATACCCTGGCAATATCCGTTTTTATAACGGGCCATATAACTGTACAGTTAACTGTACTTAAAGATCGAAAAAAAAATTTGGATTGTGTTGGTTGGTCTTATATAGAACAATAATTTTATTTAAATCTTAATTGCAAAAAGCTTGTAATTATTTCTTTTCCTTAGCATGTAACTTTGAATTGATCATTTCTTTAAATTGTGATAAAATCTTATTTTCACGTTTTTGTCTCTCCTCCTTGCTAAACATGGCTAAAGCACGTTTCTCATCGGCTGAATATATTTGATTTTCCTTACGTATACGAACAGCTTCCATGCGACGATGACGACTACCGCTCATAACATAACCAACCGATTCAAAGGTGGCAATTTCATCTGATGTTAAACCAATTTCACCACGACGGGGAATACGTTTGCCTTCGGCTATATAAGCAGCCATGGCAGCACCTTCACCGGGCAACAAAGCACGACCGAAATCTTTTTGATTAAGACCACCCGTCTGTCGCAAAGTTGGGCCAAAATCGTCTTCATCATCATATTGTTGTTGATTTTGCAAATGTTTTGACGAAGAACTGGCTTTAGCATGGTATCTTTCATCAGATTCATGGGATTTTTTTGATTTCTTTTGTTTTTTCTTTAGCTTTTTGGACTTTTTAGATTTAGAGGATTTTTTCAAATTATCGGCTGTTTTTTCCACCCATACTCCTCCAATGTCACTTCCACTTGATGATTCGGTTTCTGAAGAATCGCCAGAACTATCACTAGATGAGGATGAGGACGATAAAGAATTATCTGATGATGATTCTGATGATGTTTCCCGTTTCTTTTTCTTATTTTTGGATTTCTTCCTTTTCTTGGTTTTCTTTTTCTTAGATTTTTTGCTACTAGATTTCTTTTTTCCTTTTTTTGATTTCTTCTTTTTCGGGCCCTGATAGGTATGCTCCAATATTTTAACATCTTCGTCATCATCTTCGGAGTAGATGTCAGGATGTGTTGGACTTTTGCCCCACATTTCTTGAGCACCTTCAATACCGATCGTTTCTCTTTGTTCTCGTCTTTGTTTATAATACTTGGCATCTAATTTATTATATTTGTCATTTCGAGAACTTGGTTTAAAACCTAAACCTGTACGTCTTCTTTCCTCTTGTGAATGGCCGAATGAAGGTTGCCCACGGAAAGGATTGTTTGGCCTTTCTTTGTGATTATTTTCATGATATTTATCGTTGGGCCAACGTTCTACTGGTTTTTTATGATGGCTGCTGCGTTCAGATGATGAGCTCTTAGATTTTATTGAATTTCTTCTCTGATCTTTACTTCTTGATCGTCCGACATGATTATTATCCCTTTTTCTGGGACTTCGGTCTCTACTGTGATTTAAATTTCTATTTCCAGGAGGAGATCTACTATGTGATCCTCTACGTTGCTTTTCCACTTTTATGGAATTCTTTTTTACTGTTCTATCTTTGCTTCGGTTTGAAACTGCTGAAGATGATCTGCTTTTAGAGCGGCGGGTTCGTTTGTATTTTTCCTGTAGATCTCTCGATCTGGATCTTCTACGTCGCACTGCTGGGGATCTTTGCCTACTTCTTGATCTAGTAAGAGATATCATTTTGTTTTTTAAATTTGTGCAATATACGGCAGTAAATTAACAGAATTCCAAAAAATCGACGTTTATAAATATCTGTTTTTGCATATTCTTGTGAATGACATTAGCAACAATAATAATATGATGCCAGATGTTGAAGAAGAAATGTTACCATATTTGAAAGTGTTGTGGGAAAAAAATCGTAATGGTTTCCTTTACAGTGGGCAAAAAATCAGTTGGCTTAAATCATGGATTAATTGTAATGATGGCTGCACACGAAGCAACATTCGTTGAAATATGTGATTAATTCTCGTTTACATTTTTTAATACAGACGATGCCATAATTTAACAATTTAAACATGAAACATTGACACAGACGATAGAACATTGAGTAGAATACGAATGTTCTTTCGTGTATAAGCAGCATAAATTTGCAAAAAGGAATAAGAAAATAAAATTCGGCACAAACGATAAATGTTTACACTAAAATATTTTTGTTCAAAAAATGTGAAAGAATTTCGAATATTCTGCTTAGTGACTGCGAGAACTTTAATTCTATTTCAATTTATATGATCCGAATATTGGAATATATAATATATCAAGCGAGATAAGCATGTTATCTAACCTGATACAATTTGATCCGAAAAATGGGTATATCTAACTTCATCAAATTATATATTAATACATATAATTTGATGAAGATTTTCAAATAAAATTTTAGTAACTATTGTTGAGATCACTTATTTTCATTCATATTAAATACTAATGCTTAATGTTTAGAAAAATTTTTGTTAATAAACTTGGAAATAGCTGACAAAATAAAATATTACAAAAATTTGTCGGAACAACTGTCTTATAATAAAAAAAATAACTTTCAGAATTAATTTTTTTTCACGGAAAAAATAACTGAACTTAAACCATATTTATTTCAACATATGATTTTCTAATTTTTATTTTTAAATTTAAAAATTCCAATTAAACTTTATAAAATTTTTGTATAATTAGATATTATGTTAGATATAATTATATATAAAATTAATACAATTTTCTATTAACTTTGTTATATATTTTGATATAATATGGTTTATAAAAGCTTATATGCCATTATATATTATTATGTATGAACTATATTTGAAGATCTCTTAATATATGGCTAAAGACCAAATCGCATATGATTATATATAACGTTATATCAAACATATTTATAAAACCAAAGTGTTAATATAAATGTATATGGTTATATAAAGCCACGCATATAAACATTTAAATTTATATCAAATCATATAAGATTATATGAAAACTTTTTTAGTCGGGAAGGAAGACACGCACTTTTTAACGTTTTCTTCATAGTTATGCTTCGCGGGAAGCAAAATTAGAACAACGCCACAATTCTTATAACCATTAGTACATTTCCATTGGGTCTAAATATATTTTTATTATATTTATAATAAATTATTTTATTTCATTATTTTGTTTTATTTTTAGGTTATTTTGTATTCTGTAAAAATCTCCACATCTGTGAGATTTTTTTGAGATTTCTTAGAAATCCGGCGAATTTACGGGATTTCACTTGTATGGGGAATCTCGGGATTTCATATGAGATTTTCATTGAAATCTCAATTTTAGTAGAAATCTCTAGATTGGAATGCTGATGTAAATGCAATTTTAGTGATGACGATTTACTGATGATTTTTCATTGAATTACTGACGATTTAAAGCCTCATTAGCCATATGTAGACGTAGCGCACCCTAACGTAACCTGACGGACCGGAACATTTTTTATTTTTGTTTTATTTTTATGAATTCATTTCTGTAATATAAAGCTTATGAGGCCAAAAAATATATTACATAGTAATAATAAATCTATAGATATAATACTGAATTTAGACTGAGCAAAAACTAGCTAGTTTTTGTACAAAACAAGTTTTTGCTGTTTTTTTTTTTTTATATGCGTTTTGACAATTAAAAACTAGCAAGCAGGGGTATGGCATCACCAAAAAAATAAGTTATAAAAAAATCGTGATCACTAGATGGCACTTTGTAAAAAAAAATTACAACTTTCTTTTTTATTTAAATTTAATAATTAATACTGAATTTAGACTGAGCAAAAACTAGCTAGTTTTTGTACAAAACAAGTTTTTGCTGTTTTTTTTTATATGCGTTTTGACAATTAAAAACTAGCAAGCAGGGGTATGGCATCACCAAAAAAATAAGTTATAAAAAAATCGTTATCACTAGATGGCACTTTGTAAAAAAAAATTACAACTTTCTTTTTTTATTTCAATTTAAATAATAACAAACAACAAAGGAAAAATACAAACAAATATTTCAAATTTTATTATTTGAATATATTCCGCGTTTGTTTTTCCTTATTTTTAGCAGTTTTCAGCAGTTTTTGAGTTTTTAAATATAGGCTCAGCTGATACTAAACTGATACTAAATAGTTGCTCATTTAATACTAAATTTCAGCGCCCTCTATCGGTGAGTAGTGTAAGTTTTGATTTCCTATCTCTACTAGCAAGGGCCAAAAACTAGGTAGTTTCCCAGTTTTCTCCAGTCAATTGCAATATAAATTATTATAGAAAAAACGACGATTTTTGACCAAAAAGGTCTGGCACCACTATATAATTGTTAAAATATTTAAGCCTGGCAGTACCATAAAATTCATTTTGACATATTTTTATTCCTTCAGTGTGACGTGTAAATTTCTTCGGCCATTTAAAGTAAATTTGAACAATATTATAAAAAAAAACAATAAAATCCTGTTTTATTCTTAAATAAATAAAGGTTAAAGTGTCTAAATCAAAAATGGGTTCTTTCCGCCGTGAAAAAGAAGATGAAGAGGAGGGTAAGTTCAAAATCAAATTAAGAAAAAACTGTACAGGGATAAAAAATTGATGCCTGCATTTATTTGCATTGAAATAAATGTTGGATTTTCGTTATTCATGAATATAGTCATTTCTTACTAATTTTAAAGTTTAAACAATACGCTAATATACATTTACTATAATTCATGCAATTTAATTCAGGTCCAACTAACATTTACCAAAATCTCGAGAAAACTTCTGTCTTACAAGAGACACGAGCTTTCAACGATACACCAGTGAATCCACGAAAATGTATACACATTTTGACGAAAATTTTATATATCATCAATCAAGGCGAACAGTTGGGTACTCGGGAAGCTACAGATTGTTTCTTTGCCATGACCAAGCTGTTTCAATCCAAGGATGTTGTTTTGCGTCGTATGGTTTATTTGGGTATTAAAGAATTGTCAGCTATTGCAGAAGATGTTATTATTGTTACCAGTTCATTGACGAAAGATATGACTGGCAAGGAAGATCTCTATCGTGCTGCTGCCATTCGCGCTCTATGCAGTATTACGGATCACACCATGCTGCAAGCGGTAGAACGTTATATGAAACAATGTATAGTTGATAAAAATGCTGCGGTTTCATGTGCTGCTTTGGTCAGCTCTTTAAGGTTGGCTACTACTGCCGGAGATGTAGTAAAACGTTGGGCAAATGAAGCCCAGGAAGCATTGAACAGTGATAACATAATGGTTCAATATCATGCCTTGGGTTTACTGTATCACATTCGTAAATCAGATCGTTTGGCTGTTTCTAAATTGGTGAATAAATTAACACGCAGTTCAATGAAAAGTCCTTATGCTGTATGCATGTTGGTAAGTATGTCTGGAACATTTCGAACAAACAAACATTTTTAGGAAACACTATAATTTGTTACGAAAGTTTTTAATTTTAAAGAATGAATGCGTTCAAATTGAAGCAAAAAAACGCATTTTTTAGCATTGGCTTGTCATAGGAGAGAAGGTGTTTAAGAGTTTGTTCGTTTTTGTTGCGAAGGATTTTGGTTAGCCATTTTATTACATTTTAGTTTTATTCTACCCTCCATCCCACTGTGCAGGAGGGTATATATCAGTTTGTCATTCCGTTTGTAACTCATCGAAAAAAAAAAATCTGGGACATAAAAAAAATATATATTCTTGATCGTTATCAATAGCGAACCTGATATAGCCGTGTCCGTCTGTCTGTTGAAATCACGATCACGCTCAAAATAGATGTGCTAGGATGTTAATTTTTAGTCAAAATTTTTCTCCAATTTCTTAAGCAGTTTGGTATTGCAATTGGCATATTTGGTCCAGACGTTTAAAAGTTATGAATGAAAATGTGAAAGCACCTCTAAAATTTTCCATATTCCATATATATTTTCTGTTGAAATCAAGATCACGCTCAAAATAGTTGTGCTAAGATATTAATTTTTAGTCAATATTTTTGTCCAATTTCTTAAGCAGTTTGGTATTGCAATTGGCATATTTGGTCCAGACGTTTAAAAGTTATGAATGAAAATGTGAAAGCACCTCTAAAATTTTCCATATTAACATCCAAAAATATATTAACTGTGTGTTGTTGTTGTTACTGAAAACGAAAAAAAAAACATACACACGCAGACCTTGAAAGAGATAATTCGTTTTTTGAATTTATATGCATAAAATTGGATTCATTTTATAAATTACTGAATAATTCATAAAGGCACATATACCCGCGAGAGAAAACTGCTAGAGATAGAGCAAAACACACCTCTAAATAGCTCTATTGTGAATGATTTAAGGTATTCAGGGTTACTTTTTGCTCTATCTAGCAGTTTTCTATCTCGTGTAAATGTGCCTTAATCCCTTTAAATCAAAGATTGGACATTGAATAAAGTGAGATAAGATTTGTTCCTATTTGTGTTGATTCAATTTTGATTCGATTGCATAATTTGGAAGTAAGTTTGCTTTAGAGCCACCTCACCGATTGACTCTAAATTTTTACTACTGATATAACTCCCTTTTAGGGGTCCGAAGAAATATTTTGTTTTCCCAGAAAAGTATGTATGGGGAGTTAGTTCGGTTTAAAGTTTAAAAATGGACTTAACTATAGTTTCTTCATTTATGATAGCGTTGGAACAATATGTACACCATTGGAAAGGTAATAAAAATATCTTTAGGAAAGCAAGACTAAATCATTAAACTTTTTGCTGAATATTAGTCGACTGAAAAAAACTCAAAAAATTTGTAGAGAAATTTTACTTTAGTTAATTTATTTGCTGAAAATTTAAATATAGAAATTGTGTAGAGTTGTTTTTTAAATTATCAGTTCCGTTGTCTGTACTACATCCAGACAAGCTGCGATATCTACATCTTGTCTATCTGGTTGTCGTCCACGCTATAATTGCGGTTATCAGCACATATAAAATAATTTATTAAAACATTAGTTCAAAATTAGTTTAGTGCTAAAAAAATATAACTAAAACTTTTGCTGAAAACGGAATTTCAGCAAAAAATTACTGAAAACTAGTAAACTTGATATACAAGACGTTTTACTAATTTTTCTACTAACTTTTTTTTAGTGTAGAAGTGGCTTAACATAACGTCTTTTGTTAATTTTGTTTTCATAATAAATAGAATTGATCTCATTTAAAATTTAAGAACTTATTTTCAGTTTTTTTTCTAATTACGTAATTTTAAGGAAAATGTTAACAAAAACTTTCGGTATTTTCCGAATAAAGCGAATACTCGGTTTTGTTTATTGGTACTGACAAAAGCCAGATTTCGATCGGGATTTAAAAATTATACTGAAATCATAATTAGAATATTATCAGGCATGTTATAGGTTTTTTCGGAATAGATTTGATTTCGTAATTTAACTTTCGCAAACTTTTTTTCTAAAACAGTCCAAAACAATTTTTTTCTTTCAGAATTTGAAGTTTAAGTTGTTATTTATTTATTTATTTATTTATTTATTTATTTATTTATTTATTTATTTATTTATTTATTTATTTATTTATTTATTTATTTATTTATTTATTTATTTTTACAATTTCAAACCAAGCCCATAGGGCCAAATGTGGCTCATATACAACTCACTATATATGAGCCACTAAATAAAGTATACACTTTATTTTTATAGGAATTTCAAAAATATACAGTTTGTACAGAACCGATCAGTACTGCCTAAATTTTACTATGTAATTTGATAAAAGGTTGATATCGCTAATTTTTCGTTAAAATCCACGCCCACTTAAAACAAGTGACAAAATGAAAAAACAAACATTATGCTAAAATTCTGTATAATTTTCTGAACCATCTCCTTACCTTTCGTGGCGAATTTAGCCACTATTTTCGTTAAAAGCCACGCCCACTTAAAATAAGTGACAAAATGAAAAAACAAACATTACGTTAAAATTCTGTATAATTTTCTGAACCATCTCCTTGCCTTTCGTGGCGAATTTAGCCACTATTTTGATCTTTAAAAATAAAGGCAACAACAATAAAATTAAAAAAAAAAATTGAATTGACTTAATTTGATTTGATTTATTTATTTAATTGATTTTCTATGCTACAAGATTACATCTTATGAATTACAGCATAGAACTTAATTTGACTACATATGTTTAAATGTGACAATTTATATAAAAATAAAAATTGAATTTAAAATAAAAAATATTAAAAATGATAATAATAAAAAGAACAAATTTGTAAAGTATAATACCATAATTGAAAAAAAAGTTAAAAAAAGAAAAAAAAAAATTAAAATAAAATGGATAATTTGAAATCACAACTGTTTTTTATCACAATAACTTTAAAAATCTAAGAAAATCTAAGAAAATAATAAAATGAAAATAAAAAAATTAAAATAAAAAATGAAATAGAAAATGAAAATGACAAATAAATAATTTTAAAAATTTAAATAAAAATAAAAATAAATAAAAATAAAATTAAAAAGTAAGAAAAATAATATATGAAAACAAAAACTAAATAAATAAAAAACCTCTCAATTGTATCGCCTATCATTTCATATATGCGTTTATGTGAACATATTAAATAATTCAGTTTTGAATTTTAATGCGTTACTATTTTTTTGAATGTGGTGCGGAAGTGCATTCCAAAAACGTATAGCATTTACAAAAAACTGCCACTCTGATATTAGAGTTCGATAAAATATAGGAATTATCCTCTTTCCTCTTTCAGAATTGTTAAAAAACAGATATTCATAAAGGTACCTCGGTGTCTTATGATAAATAATTTTATGTAACATCATAAGACTTTTTTGTTTAAAAATATTATCAAGCGTCATTCCATAAAGCTGTAAGGAATATGAAGATACACGATCGTATTTTCTTAGACCGAATACATATCTGGTAATTTTATTAAATACAACATTTAATTTTCGCTTACTATTCGCGTCGCAATATGAATAAATTTCACAGCCGTATAGCAGAGATGGCATCAAATAGGCTTTAGCTAGAAGCATTCTTATATTAGGTGGTGTGTAGTACTGTGTTGCCCATAGAGTACGTAGCATATTATATGTTTTACCGACAATATTATTAATGTGGTTAGACCAAGTAAGGGTGTTATTGAAGATTATACCCAAATTACGTACAGATGACACTATATCAATTTTTTGATTATTAAGTCGTATATCAAAATCACGATTAAGTTTAAATAATCGCTTATGAATCACGATACATTTAGATTTCTTTGGGTTGAGACAAAGTCCGTTCCCCAATGCCCATCGGTGAATTCTATCTAGGTCATTGTTAAGTTTACAGAGTGATGAATCAAGAGTTTTTTCTGAACTACTCAGGTATACCTGAACATCATCAGCATACATATGCACCTTGCAGTGTTGAAGTTGTGATGGCAGGTCGTTGGCATAGAGTGAAAAAAGTAGAGGTCCTAGAATGGATCCTTGGGGAACACCTCTCGGAATAGATGAAATATCTGAAGTGTTATCGTTACAAAAAACTGGTTGTGTACGACCAGATAGGTACGACAAAAGTAGCTTCGTTGAGCTGGTAGAAAAGTTAAATACATGTTTCAGCTTGTTAATTAAAATGTTATGATCCACAGTGTCAAAAGCCTTTGAATGATCGAGCAGTACTAAAAAAACCAAATTTCCTTCATCGACATATTGTCTTATATCTTCAGAAACATTCAAGAGAGCAGTGACACAACTATGTTCTGAGCGGAAACCAGATTGCCGATCAGAAAGTATGTTGTATCTCTTAATATATGAATTTATCTGAGAGTGTAGTAATTTTTCAAGCAACTTAGAAAGAAATGGAAGAATTGCAATAGGCCTAAACTCAGAGCCCGATTTGGGCACAGGAATAATTTTAGCGTATTTCCATTTATGAGGAAAAGAACTTGTTGTAATAATCGTGTTTAAAAGATGTGTGATATATGGAATTATTAACGGTATAAGTAGTTTTATAAACTTAGGATGAATATCATCAAAACCTACAGCATTAGACTTAATATTCAATAAGCATTGTAAAACATCATATTGGCTGACACACTCGAACTCAAACATGTTTGTCAACAAGTGTTCCGTTGCAACCGTAGTTGAAATCAAGTTATAATTATTAAGAAACTCGCCGTTTACATTTCTCAAATTAAATGAACTAGAATTATAAGTGCTTTCAAAATTGTAGAAATTAGGATTTGCAGCTAGCATCGGTATGTTTGTGAATGTATTGTTGATTTCATTAACATCAACTAACAACCTATCATTTATCCCAGCTTTTCCTATGCCTATATTCTTGATAGTCTGCCATGTTTGCTTATTATTAACAGCATTAGAAAAACGGTTAGAGTAATATTCCGACTTTTTCCTTACAATTAAATTATTGACATTTTTTCTAAATATACGGTATTCATTGTGCAGCTCTGTATTTTAAATCTCTTCCACCGTGAATGAGCAATGTCCCTCTTTTCTATCAGTTCCTTGATATCCGGAGTAAACCTAGGTCTAGACTTGTTCGGAACACGCTTAGTCTTTAAAGGCACATGTAGATCATATAATTTCGTGAGCACAAGTGTATATCGATACCATAGATTCAATACTCTATATCTGCAAAAATACAATTTTCAGGAGAGCAATAAAACTAATTCACTTGCTTATAAGATTTTTTTGAATCAATCTGTCTTCTAGAATATTATTTAAAAATGGCAACTTATTCTTATATATACTTGTTTTGAAATTATTTGCGTTATTTACGTCGCTAATGCAGATATAGAGTTCTGAAATAAAATTTTTATATAATTTTATGATAATACTATCTGCTAGTTTTGATAAATATAAAAAATATGAATTATTAGGAACAAATGACCATGTAAATATCTCTATACATTTTGTGGAAAACAATAGTACCCAGTCAGAAATCGCCAGTGGTACAAAAAATCAAGCACTGGCATACCACTGGGTAACCATGGTATTAAAAATAAATGACTGGCAGAACACTCATTTGGGACGCTTTGCCAGCGTTTGCGAAAAGCGTTTTACCAGTATTTTTTTTACAAAAATTTCGGTGGTTTATAAAAAAAACCACTGCCAAAGAATTGGCTTAGAGTGATATGCCAAGTTTTGCAACCAGTGGTTATCCAGTGCTACCTAGCCAATGCTACCAGGCGTACAAAAATCAATTCACTGGAAAACCAATGATTTTATAAAAATGCTGACGTTTCGTTAAAAAATGTTTGTAGTCGGAAGGTTCCGAGTTCAAATCCGGTTGAAAGCAAAAAAATTTTTTGGGATTTTTTTTAATTTAAATTTTTTTTTGTTTTATAAAATCAATTTTTTTGTTTGTGGGAAAGCTCCTTCAAGACCAACTTTTTTTTTGCCCTCCAAACACTGGCTTACTAGTTACTAAAAATTGTTTGCCAGTACTAGCATTTTGGCACAGCCAGTAGTTGTCCAGCTATTATCACTCATTTATGTGTTTAGCCATTAAATATTATATGTCTCGTTAGCTCAGTGGGTAGAGCAATCGTCTGCCAATCTGACGGCCTGGGTTCAAATCACGGCAGGGTCAAAAAAAATACATATGAACTTTTTTTTAATTTTATTTTGGAAAATATATTTCCAGACCACCTATTTATTGGTTTTGCCAGCGTTTTGCCAACGTTTAAAAATGTTGTTCCTCCAGTGCTTTTCCGGCGCTTTTTGAACAGCCGGTCCTTTTGTCTAATGATGTTATCATTTTGGGAATGGGAAAGCACTTTTTGCCAATACTTGTACCACATGTTAAAGTGCTTTGCCACCGCTTTCCCGTTTGTATTTTTCTGACTGGGTATGTGCCTCCAAACATCAACGAACACAGAATTGTTAATCAGGGATGGAAAAGTCTCGTTTTATTGAAATTAATAATCCAATAACTATTATATCCATATCTTATTCCAAAAATAAATGGTTAGTTGGAAAAAAAAATTGGGAAAAAAAATTGTCCAAAAACGAAAAAGTTTGCATTATTATATTCGTTTTTCAAAATGTTAATCGCTGATTAAGTTTATTAATTAATTTTCTGCGGCATAAATCCTTTTATTCACAATCCCCATTATTTTGAATTTTTTTAATGCGGTGTATTTTAATCCATAATCCAAGACTATTACACTCATATCATGCCCAAAGTTTAGTGGTTAGTTTGCAAAAAAAATGCGAAAAAAATTTTGCGAAAAGGGTAATTTTACACCAATATATTGGTTTGCAAAATGTCAATAGTTGATTAGCTCTTCTAAGTCATTTTCTACGCTTTTTCGCATTCCACCGTTATTTAGCAAAATTTTAAAGTGCGATTTCTTAAAATTTATAATCTAAGGATTGCAAAAAAAAATCACGAAAAAAAATTACAAAAAGGAAATTTTTTGCATTAATATATTTCTTTACAGAATGTAAATCGCTGACTAAGATTTTTAATACAATTTTTGTACCATAAAGACTATTTTTCCCGTTCCGCTATTATTTTGCAAAATTTCGAGTGTGTTTTTTTAAAATTTATAATCTAGGGACTATAATACACATTTCAAATAACAAAGTTTGGTGGTTAGTTGCAAAAAAAGAAAAAATCGGGAAAAATTAAATTTGCGAAAAGCAAAATTTTTGCATCAATATTAGGGTTTGGGATTTCCCGGACTTTTTTATTTCCCGGGAAACGGGAATGAAAAAATTTAATTCCCGGGAATCGCGGGAAATATTTTTGAACAAAATTGTTAATGAAAACCACCTATATAAGTAATTTTCGTTAAAAAAACACTATTTCAGTACAAATGCAGTCTGTGTATTGAGAATTCAAAGTAAAAAATATCAGAATGTTGAACATTTGATTTCACATAAATTACTCGCAGCACTGCCAAATGAATTGCATGATTCCAGCAGAAAGCACCTACTACTGGACTGTCGGAAACAAACCGTTTCATCACACTTGGTCCATTAGATATGGTGGCCACAATGTTATTTTCCAAAGACAAATAAAACTCTTCTAGTCTTATTTCTACAATTCTTCTTATTTCATCAGCATTACATCTTCCTGATATATAAACCAACCCCAGGTTATAAAATTAATTATTTCCGTTTATACATATGTTCAAATATCTCTTTTGTGATATTCTTGTCCATTCATCTAAGATTATAGTAAATCTCCTATTGTTAGAAATATTGCTCGATATTTCTGTTATCATGATATCTTTTACATGATTGTAGTAATTAAATATAATATTCTTTACATCGGTTTCATTTTTTTGCAATGCCAGGTTTTTATTATAAAAACTTTCTCGAATAAACGAAGATCTAGTTATGGTGCGGATTGACTGCGGCTAATTTCGATACCATTTCAGGAAATGTTTGCCCTACCATAAAACCTTTAATGCCTATTCAGCTTACACTTTTTTCTTCGGGTACTCTGCTAATTTTAGCTGAAACGTTATTCTTGTTGTTTTTTTCTTCAAGAGAAGTTGCATGACCATCAATTTTTTTTTTTTGATGTCGGATAACCAAATTTAGAT
Organism: Leucophora obtusa; assembly: GCA_949987735.1. Taxonomy (NCBI): domain Eukaryota; kingdom Metazoa; phylum Arthropoda; class Insecta; order Diptera; family Anthomyiidae; genus Leucophora; species Leucophora obtusa. The sequence continues at coordinate 202,315,916 of OX465295.1, read as the reverse complement.
ACCACCGTTAACCATTATTAGTCTTTTCTTTTCACATTTATTAATGAAAACGTTACTTATAAGATTATTGACCCTTAATATAAAGGAGTATTTTAAATTTAAAGTCGACTTTATTTTTAATCAAACGGTTTTATTCATTTTGTGTATGAAAACCTTACAAAAATATTTATATTTTCAAATATTTTGATTGGTTGAAAATAAATTAACCAATCAGAATGCTCCAAAAATAAACCAAGTCAAGGTATACTGCCACCCAATATTTTAACTAAAGTCGACTTTACCTAAATTATACATTTGAAAAATTTAGATAGGAAGGGCGATTATTTGTAAGAAACAAAGCTTTTTTTCATATTTTAAACATTTTACCAAGTTTTTAGGTTTTACTACTTAAATTTTGAATAAGTTATGCGAAAAATCTTTATTAGTTGAAATGCTCCTAATTACTTGGCAAAGATTTTATTTGTGTGTCAAATAAATGTATTCCCTTTTAAAATATTTTAACAATGGCATTTTTGTTTTGGTATTTAAAATGTTTTTTTATGACTAAAATTAAAAAATCCTATTCGAAACAAAAACAATTTAAAAAATTTAATATTTTTAAAATTTCCCGTTTTCCCGGGAAAAATATATTATTTTCCCGGGAATTCCCGGCAAACTTTTCCCGGGATTTCCCGGGAATTCCCGAACCCCAAACCCTAATCAATACATTTGTTTGCATAATGTAAATCGCTGATTAATTTTTTTAATTTATTTTTTATACCATAAACCCTTTTTCGCCCTTTTGCGCTATTATTTTGCAATTTTTTAAGTGTGGTTTTTTTAAATCTTTAATCTTGGGAATTCCCACACCAAAGTTTGGTTCTTAGTTTGCAAAAAAAAATCGCGAAAATATTTTGCAAAAAGGAAAATTGCATCATTATATTCCTTTGCAGAATCTTAATCGCAGATTGAGCTTTTAAATTATATTTTTCTACCATAAAAGCGTTCGGATATTATTTTGCAATTTTTTAAGTGCCGTTTTTTTGAAATTTATAATCTAGGGACTATAATGCACATCTCCTAAAATAAAGTTTGGTGGTTAGTTTCAAAAAAAAATATTTCCTAAAAAAGATATTCTCAAAAAACTTTTATGTGTACCTTATAGAATTCAAATAATTTAAATTTATATGCAGATATAACTTCTGTATTTGAAAATAAATTTGTTTGTAGATATGGGAAAATGTAAAATGTTCAAAAAAGTGGCAAAGAATGGGTATTTTGCTTCCAAATTGATATCATAGGTGGATATAATATCAACAATGATTTTGCCATCAAAAACTCATTTTGGCCAAAATTGCAGATATAGAGTATTGAATATAGGGTCTCGATATAATTAACAAAAAAGTAAAATTAATTAATTTACAAAAAATAAAAAAACAGTTAAAACTTCTAAGTAATAAGGGTAAAGAATTCCAAATTCTAGCTACCCTATACTGAAATGATCGCTGAAGAATCGATGTGTTATGAACAGGATAATTTAATTGAGGGTTCCTTAAAGAACCTGAAAGTATAAAATATTCTAGTAAATATTCCGGACATTTGGCCCTGAAAACTTTATAAAAATGTATTAACAACCGAATATGTATAAAACTTTTAAAATTGCTTCCTAGAAAGTCTACTACATAATCAGAAACGTGGTCACGGTATTAAAGGTTGTAAATAAATCGAATAATTCGATTGAAAAGAAGGTTGTATCTGCGCATTAGACGACCCTTGACGCCTGTAAACACTTCAGCAGAATACAACATATTTGACATCAGCAATGCGTGTGCAATACGCTTTTTAATATAAACAGGTATATAAAGATTCAATGAATATAATCGGCGGAATGTAAAGTTAATAGTAGAACACAACCAATTTATATGTTGATCAACATTAAGTCGGGAATCAATTAAAACTCCCAGACAATTAATACATTCTACAAACTCAATACCTAGGAGATTTAAAAATCATTGCCTTAGTTTTCGCAGAATTAACACAAAGATTACAACTAGACATCCAATTTGAGATATCAGACATTATAAAATTTATCACACGTTCCAAAATATCTGTAAACTGATGTTCACGAGAAAAAAGAAGCTGAATGTCATCTGCAAAAACAAAAATTTTACAATAAAACCCTTGCGTAACTGTCATAACATCATTCATATACAATAAAAACAACATAGGCCCAATCACTGATCCCTGCGGGACACCACTAGTCACAGTGGACCAACCAGAAACAGACTCTTTACAATGGACATATTGACGTCTTTTCGTCAGATAAGAATAAATTAGAGTACAAGCCGATCGAGAAAAATTAAAGAAATTGCAAAGCTTACGAACTAAAACTGCATGGCTGGTGCGGTCAAAAGCCTTGGATAAATCAACACAAAACGCCTATCTCATTTTAATCCAAAATTCTTCTAATCGAGTCTGTAAGACCTACTACACCTTTTGCAATTGTAATTCAGAAAATATCAATTGAAATTCAGAAAATAGCAATTGAAATTCAGAATTTCCATTTGAAATTCAGAAAACGTCAATTGAAATTCAGAATTTCCATTTGAAATTCAGAAAACATCAATTGAAATTCAGATTTTCCATTTGAAATTCAGAAAATATCAATTGAAATTCAGAAAATATCATTTGAAATTCAGAAAATATCATTTGAAATTCAGAAAATATCATTTGAAATTCAGAAAATATCAATTGAAATTCAGAAAATATCAATTATTATTCAGAAAAAATCAGAGACCCAAAATAACTGTTATATTTCTAAAAAAGTCACCACCCAAATTTATTTAATTATAATATTTTAATAATGCACTATATTTTATAAATCATATTGCACAAAAAAATCACAAAGTTTGGCAAAGATTTTAATTTTTTCAATTTTTATATTTCACTCTATAAATTTCTGTTGTTTTTTGATTTTTATTTTAAAACTTTTTATAAAAGTTACAGAATGATTTTTTTGAAAAAATTAAGCAGTAACTTTTTTATTTGATAATAAAATAAAAATTAAAAATTTACCTAAATTGAATGCCGGAAGCTGCTGGAATATAGTACATATTTACTCACTTTAAATCACTGTTCAATCTTTTATTAACACTAGTTGACATTATCAGGATATTATAATTGGTGAAGTCATTGGTTCTACGGCTTTTGATTTATACTCTTAATTGTTATTTTTTGATAAAGAAAAAAAATTACAAAATAACTTTTATTATTTTTGAAAAAATAAAAATCGTGTTTGGATTGTTTTTGTTTGAATTAAAAATATAAATCAAACAGAGCAAATAAACTGAAAACTAAAAATACTCAAACAAGAAATAATTGTAAAACAATCACTTTTTTGAATAAAAGTTATAACCAAGGTTGGCAACCGATACCGTTATAATACCGTTATCCGTTTCAAAACCCTTTCAAATTGACAATCGATACCGATACCAATACCGAAATTCTTGATTTCAAAAAATACCGGTATTCAAAAACCTTTTCCCTTAATACCGGTATCGTACCGGTATGGAATCGGTTTTAAAAAATTGTTTTTTTCACGTTTTTAGCAAAAATACAAATATTTTTAATATAAAATTGTTAAACAATTAAACTTTATTATCCATTGTTAATAGAAAATCGTGTTATAAATTCAAAGTGCGGTTATCAGCCTTTAGTTTGCATTGGCAACATTGTTTTTAATTTATTTAACTTCATAAATATTCTCTAACTTGTGACAAATTTAGTAAATATAATTTAATATATAAACTGGTTTCTTAAACCTTTAATTGAATTTACAGTTTCTTTTAGAGAATCCTTTTATTAATTTTATAAACTTATTTTTTTTTATTTTATGATCTCAATACAAATCTAAAATATTTGTAGTGAATCAACTTGTGTTCCGAAAATCAAAAACAAAAAAAAAACACTCTAATATAGGGCCTATATTCTGCAAAATAACCATTGGTATTTTTTGTAAGAGAGCATAACTTAAATGCCTTTATTCCCTTATTTTATTTAACGACGGTTATATATATATATATATCATGTTATACATCACTGGAAAGCTTATAAAAAAATAAATGATCTAATGTGGAAATAAGTATAAATTTTATATAAAAAAGACGGAGTATGTAAAAAACGCATGTTTTTTAAACTTTTTGTATGGGAGCGTATTTCAGATTTACGAAATTAAAAAAGAGTACATCACAGGATTAATATATCCATCAAAATATGAAGTTTGATGTACATATTTCCTATGTTTAGCACAGAAAGAGGCCTAAATTCTTTAAAAATGTACCAAAAAAGGTGTTTCGGGGAAAATTTTGGCAAACCTGATGTAGTGCGAATATCGAAAAACGCAAAAACACGTTCCGCTTAAATTTAATAAGGAATAATATATATGAATTCAGCAGCCATAGCAATATAGTTCTCCATATAAAGTACCCAAAATTTTTTAAAATTTTAAAACAGCAAATTCGAAAGAGCAAAAAAGTACCAAAAAAAGCTACCAGTGAAAAGCCCTCAAAAATTGCTTTCCAACAATACCACACTTGCACATGGTTCCTTTGGTCGAAATATCTTAAAAAGCAAAAAAAACCTAAAAAGGACCCATTTTTGAACCCCTTTTTGGACCCTTAAAATTCCGAGGTGGCCGATAAGCTGAGACAGGTCGATCTTAGATTTTTTTCTCAATCACATATCCAAATTTCATCAAAATCGGAGTGTTTAGGCTGAAGTACTTCCGTTGTTAGAAATTTTTAATAACTTAAATACTTACCCCTAAATTCATAAACGCCTTGTAAACTTATAGGAGGTTTATTGAACAAATTTTGTATGAAAATGACGTTTTGTAAACCTGCTTTAACTTTACAAAGCATTTATGAATTTAGGGGTTAGCCTTTATAAAAATTTAATAAAATTGAGTTTTTTTATTATTAAGAACGTTTTTTTTATATTTTTGTAAATTTTTTCAATAATACCGGTATATACCGGTATTAATGTTTCGGTATCGGTTATACCGATACCGAAATGATTAAAATACCGTTACCGATACCGATACCGAAACAAATAAAAAATCGATACCAATACCGATACCTATACCGTTATTCGTTTCGGTTGCCAACCTTGGTTATAACTGTTACGTCCCTGGAAAAAATCAATTGAAATTCAGAAAATATCAATTGAAATTCAGAAAATATCAATTGAAATTCAGAAATCGTCATTTGAAATTCAGAAAATATCAATTGAAATTCAGAAACCGTCATTTGAAACTCAGAAAATATCAATTGAAATTCAGAAAATATCATTTGAAATTCAGAAAATGTCAATTGAAATTCAGAAAATATCATTTGAAATTCAGAAAATATCATTTGAAATTCAGAAAATATCAATTGATGTTCAGAAAACATCAATTGAAATTCAGAAAATATCAATTGAAATTCAGAAAACATCAATTGAAATTCAGAAATCGTCATTTGAAATTCAGAAAATATCAATAGAAATTCAGAAACCGTCATTTGCAAATCAGAAAATATCAATTGAAATTCAGAAAATATCATTTGAAATTCAGAAAATATCAATTGAAATTCGGAAAATATCATTTGAAATTCAGAAAATATCATTTGAAATTCAGAAAATATCATTTGAAATTCAGAAAATATCAATTGAAATTCAGAAAACATCAATTGAAATTCAGAAAAATGTAAACAGAATTTTTTAAAGAATCCGGCCAGGTAGATATTGTTATAGCCTACAAAAAATTTATATATAGATTTTATCAAAATACGTTTGATTAATACGTGTGAGTAAAATTCATTTTATTTACGCGGGTGAGTATTATTTAAAATTTGTGTGCCTGAATGATTTTATGTAGACTAATCTCTTTCTTGTTACGAATTATGGCTCCAAAATATAAGGCTGAAATTTAAAGCCAAATAATAGTCTTTAATATCAGCGTTACGTTTTAATGTCTAATGGAGCCATAATTCGTTACAAGAAAGAAATTAGTCTACATAAAATCATTGAGGCACACAAATTTTAAATATTTTTCACTTGCGTGAGTAAAATGAATTTTACTTATTTTGATAAACCCCATATATAAATGTTTATAGGGGATAACATTATCCACCTGGACGGACTCTTTTTAAAAATGTGTTTACATTTTTCTGAATTTCAATTGATGTTTTCTGAATTTCAATTGATATTTTCTGAATTTCAAATGACGGTTTCTGAATTTCAATTGATATTTTCTGAATTTCGATTGATGTTTTCTGAATTTTAATTGATATTTTCTGAATTTCAAATGACGATTTCTGAATTTCAATTGATATTTTCTGAATTTCAAATGATGTTTTCTGAATTTCAATTGATATTTTCTGAATTTCAAATGACGATTTCTGAATTTCCAGTGATATTTTCTGAATTTCAAATGACGATTTCTGAATTTCAATTGATATTTTCTGAATTTCAAATGACGATTTCTTAATTTCAATTGATATTTTCTGAATTTCAAATGATGTTTTCTGAATTTCAATTGATATTTTCTGAATTTCAAATGACGATTTCTGAATTTCAAGTGATATTTTCTGAATTTAAAATGACGATTTCTTAATTTCAATTGATATTTTCTGAATTTCAAATGACGGTTTCTGAATTTCAGTTGATATTTTCTGAATTTCAATTGATGTTTTCTGAATTTCAATTGATATTTTCTGAATTTCAAACGACGATTTCTGAATTTCAATTGATATTTTCTGAATTTCAAATTACAATTTCTGAATTTCAATTGATATTTTCTGAATTTCAAATGATATTTTCTGAATTTCAATTGATATTTTCTGAATTTCAAATGACAATTTCTGAATTTCAATTGATATTTTCTGAATTTCAAATAATATTTTCTGAATTTCAAATGGAAATTCTGAATTTCAATTGATCTTTTCTGAATTTCAAATGGAAATTCTGAATTTCAATTGATATTTTCTGAATTTCAAATGGAAATTCTGAATTTCAATTGATATTTTCTGAATTACAATTGCAAAAGGTGTAGTAGGGATGAGGTGTTATAACCCTGGCGAAATCCTAACTGATAAGGACTAATTAAGCAATTTTCATCCAAATATTGTACCATTTGTACCTTCATGACATGTTCAACAATTTTGGACAATATAGGAACTATAGATATCGGCCGTAATTCATTTACTGATCCATTTTTACCAATGGGAACAACTTTGCCAACTTTCCTATCCGTAGGAAATAGAGAGTAAGTCAGAATAAGAATTAACCAGATGTAAAAACCGTTTTTCAATATATGGGAAAATAATTTTCAAAAATCGTAATGGCAGACCATCATTGGATTTAATATTAGAGATTACAATACATAATTCCTCCAAATCAATAGTACGAAATGAAAAACCATTATCAACAAAGTTCAAATTGGAATTAAAAGGGTTAGTGGTATCAACAGTTCTATGACACAAAAATTCTCTATTTAACTCACTTGCATCTAAATCACCTACAGATTCTATAGATTCCATAGTCCCATTAGTTCTTAAAAATTTACACATACTCTTACCATCAAAGTTTTTAAATTTATCTAAATGAGCATTCCTTTTCGCATTACGAATAACAGTTTTAGCCTTATTTCTCGTTCTACAATAAATTTTCCAGTTCTCAATGTTGTATATCAATCGGCCACAGTTGAATATTACAGATTGAAGCGATACGAGCAACTGGTATTCGAAGATCTTTAATTCCCTTGGTTAAACCATTTATTACTATATTTGCTCTATTGAGCTGTCGTTGTAAAATATCATTTTGACTCTCAAGGTTATGTATTTTTTCCCTCAGTGTTCTATCTACCTGATTTACAACATTAGAACAACTACGCACTTCTTCCTCTAAATGATGGATTTTGTTCGAGAATTCCGTAAGAACAGCATTTAGAATTTCATCAACTTTTTCCTGGAAAATTTTTATCGAACTTTGTAGTTGTTTTTCCAGCTCAACTTTATATTTGTTTTGTTGCTTCTTCAGGGAGGACGAAGTCTGTAAAAAATTTTTTAATTTTTCTGGTACCCCTTCCATTAACGCTTTATTGTATCATTAAATACCTTTCGAGCTGCTAAATACCACTTTCCGCGGAAATATTTGGCATATTTGACGACTTTTTTGTTGCCTTAATTTTCCTTTTGACCAAAGCCCAGTACCTTTCAATTGGCCAGTATCTTTCAAATTCCACCAAACTCTCCTGAGTTCTGGACAGTTTGGTGAATTTGCTTCTCGAAGCACCAAAAGCACATTATTTTTTAAGTACCACTCGAAAGCAGCTTTGCTGCGATAGCAAGAGACTAGGTCGGGCCAAAAGAAAGTAGACACTTCTCCAAGCACTCTTTGATATAAATTTCCGAGTTTATTCTATGAGATAGCTTGCCATACTAGGAATTTTCGAAAAAAATTTTGATTGTCTTTTAGTTTAAACTTGTCGTCCATATTCCCCCGTGAGTCTCTAATGTAGAATTCCTGGCCTGGAAGCTGTGAGAATTTGGCTAAAACATACGTCTTCGTCCATGATGCAGCAATTGAATTTTTCCAAAAAAAAAACCTTTTTAATTTTTTTGGTACGATGTTTTATTTCCATGTTCTTTACAGTATTGCTATCTCGAATTTTTGTACTTTAAAAGTTTTCAGGTCCTTTTTGAACTTGCGTAAAAACTCCGAACAATCCACTTTTTGAGCTCCTTTCCTCCTTGAAATGTTGGAAATCTTCTTCTACATGGCACTGATTTTGTTCGTCTTATTCTGGTATCAGATGCCATTTTTTCTGCCACAACCTGCCTTTCGAGTGATCTCCAAGTCCTTAAATTTCTTTAGAACTCTAGAAACCGTTTTCAGGCCAACTTTTAGTTCCCAAGCTATTTTTTTATATGTCCACTGAGGGTGGGTTTGAAAAGTTTTCACAATGTTTTTTCGCATTTCCAATTCGCTTGCCATTTTGAATCGAACAAAAGGTTCTAGCAAAAAATTTAAAATATGAAATTTTCTTACATTCATTTCAAAGCATACTAAAAAAAATTTTCAATTTGAGTGATTTTTAAAAAAGTTATTTCAAAAAATGTGATGCACAATTTTTTAAAAGCAGTCTTTATTACACTTATGGAAATGTTTGACAGTTTTTTTTTTTTTTTTTTAACAAAGAATTGAACTCTTGGGCCCAGTTTTTAGGATATGGATTATTTGTAAACTTTGTTAAATCAGTTTGTAACTGGAATACTGCTTTTCATATCTGGTTTATTTTGTTTTATTTCAGTAAAGAAATAAATTATACACAAGAAAAAGTTTTTCGTGCAAATTTTTGTTAGTAAACTTCGAAATAACTGACAAAATTCATTATCGGTTTAACCGAACCAAGTTTAACTGACATCTTAAAAACTCGGCCTTAGTTATTCCTTGAACAAAATTATTCTATAGAAGCAATTGGTACCTTTTATAGCAATTAGTACTACTTTTAGAATATTTTAAAACAATGCTACATTTATTATAGTTCTTAAGAACAAGGAGTACTTTTTTAAAACTATATGGAACACAAAAATAATCGCAAACTTTTCATTAGCCTTAAAGTCTCGAAAAGACCCAATTTTCAGTTTAAATTTCCATTTTTCTTACTCTTAGATTCGCATTGCTTGCAAACTCATTGAGGAAGAAGATATTTCTGCCGATGAAATGTCTGAATCTCCAATGTTTACTTTTATCGAGTCTTGTTTACGTCATAAGAGTGAAATGGTCATTTATGAAGCTGCCCATGCTATTGTTAATTTGAAGAATACCAATGCTCGTGTCCTATCACCAGCATTCTCTATTCTTCAATTATTCTGTAGTTCACCAAAAGCTACATTACGCTTTGCTGCTGTACGTACTCTCAACAAGGTGGCTATGACTCATCCTGCGGCTGTTACTACTTGTAATTTGGATTTGGAAGGTCTTATTGCTGATTCAAATCGTTCAGTGGCTACTCTGGCCATTACTACGCTACTTAAGACTGGAGCCGAGTCTTCTGTTGAGCGTTTAATGAAACAAATTTCATCTTTCGTAGCTGAAATTTCGGATGAATTTAAAGTGGTTGTTGTACAAGCCATTTGTTCATTGTGCACAAAATATCCACGTAAACACACTGTGTTAATGAATTTCCTAAGTGGTATGTTACGTGAAGAAGGTGGATTGGAATATAAGACCTCCATTGTGGATACTATTATAACCATTATTGAGGAAAATGCTGAAGCTAAAGAATCTGGGCTATCACATTTGTGTGAATTCATTGAAGATTGTGAACATGTTTCTTTGGCTGTAAGAATTTTACATCTTTTGGGCAAGGAGGGGCCCTTTGCTAATCAACCTTCGAAATATATAAGATTTATTTATAATCGTGTCATCTTGGAAAGTCCCATTGTAAGAGCTGCAGCTGTTACTGCTTTAGCTCAATTTGGTGCCTCCTGTCCAGCATTGCTGGGCAATATTTTGGTACTCTTGGGACGTTGTCAAATGGATCCAGACGATGAAGTACGTGATCGTGCTACTTATTACTTACACCTTTTACAAACCGAAAAGGCCGATATATACAAACATTATATTATTGAACGTGAGACTTGTTCATTAGCTTTATTGGAAAAAGCTTTGGTTGAACACTTAAATGGAGATTGCAATACTAACTTTGATCTTTCTATAGTACCAAAAGCCACTATTATTAAGGACGAAATTAAAGATGAAGCTATGTTGGTTTCTAATAGTAAGTTAACTGTTTAGTTTTGCTTAAAAGTTATATCATTTGTGACACACTATTTATATTTTCAGCCCCACGCGCTCCTAAGATTACACGCGAAGAAGAAAGTGCTGCTCGTTTATCTCAATTGCCTGGTATACAAGCCTTGGGTCCCATACATCGTACTACACCAGTTATACAACTTACTGAAAGTGAAACTGAATACACTGTTTCCTGTATTAAGCATATATTCCCCAATCATGTCGTATTTCAGGTAAGCCAAAAAAAAATAATTTTAAAACTACCAAATCAAAAGTTGTAAGAATGTATGTATAGTTGATCTTTTAATTGGTATATGAATGTTTTTTGTTTGATTTGAGATGATATAAGTAAACTACAGAGAGAAAAGCGGCCCTATGTTCCACTGGGAATTAAAGGATTAAATATAATACAGAGAAGAAAACATTAAAAAAAATTCGATTAGGCCAGCAGGATAGAATACATAGTACAGATCCATCTTCAGTATCCTATGCCTTTATGGGCATGATCTATTTATATTGAATTTAAGCAAATAAACACATGTTAACAACTAAATTAGACTAACATCAACGAAATTTCATAATGCTATTTTTATCCTCTGTTATTACTATTTTTGCTTTGAACTTTAATTCTTAAAGTATTGCAGCTGGTTCTAAAGTTTTTCATCTTTTCCTTTGGCTGAACACTAACTAAGATGATGTTGGGCCAAAATTTAAATAAATGTGTGTTAACTAGGGTTTGGGGTTCGGGAATTCCCGAAAAAAATATATTTTTTCCCGGGAAAACGGGAAATTTTAAAAATATTAAATTTTTTAAATTGTTTTTGTTTCGAATAGGATTTTTTAATTTTAGTCATAAAAAACATTTTAAATACCAAAACAAAAATGTCATTGTTAAAATCTTTTAAAAGGGAATACATTTATTTGACACACAAATAAAATATTTGCCAATTAATAAGGAGCATTTCAACTAATAAAGATTTTTCGCATAACTTATTCAAAATTTAAGTAGTAAAACCTAAAAACTTGGTAAAATGTTTAAAAGAAATATGAAAAAAAAATCTTTGTTTCTTAGAAATAATCGCCCTTCCTATCTAAATTTTTCAAATGTATAATTTAGGTAAAGTCGACTTTAGTTAAAATATTGGGTGGCAGTATACCTTGACTTGGTTTATTTTTGGAGCATTCTGATTGGTTAATTTATTTTCAACCAATCAAAATATTTGAAAATATAATTATTTTTGTAAGGTTTTCATACACAAAATGAACAAAACCGTTTGATTAAAAATAAAATACGCCTTTATATTAAGGGTCAATAATTTTATAAGTAACGTTTTCATTAATAAATGTGAAAAGAAAAGACTAATGGTTTACGGTGGTATTTAAATTTGGTTATCCGACATCTAAATTTGGTTCACAAAAAAAAATTGATGGTCATGCAACTTCTCTTGAAGAAAACAACAAGAATAACGTTTCAGCTAAAATTAGCAAAGTACCCGAAGAAAAAAGTGTAAGCTGAATAGGCATTAAAGGTTTTATGGTAGGGCAAACATTTCCTAAAAATGGTATCCAAATTAGCCGCAGTCATTCCGCACCATAACTAGATCTTCGTTTATTCGAGAAAGTTTTTATAATAAAAACCTGGCATTGCAAAAAAATGAAACCGATGAAAAGAACATTATATTAAATTACTACAATCATGTAAAAGATATCATATCATGATAAAGGAAATATCGAGCAATATTTCTAACAATAAGAGATTTACTATAATCTTAGATGAATGGACAAGAATATCACAAAAGAGGTATTTGAACATATGTATAAACGGAAATAATTCATTTTATAACCTGGGGTTGGTTTATATATCAGGAAAATGTAATGCTGATGAAATAAGAAGAATTGTAGAAATAAGACTAGAAGAGTTTTATTTGTCTTTGGAAAATAACATTGTGGCCACCATATCTAATGGGCCAAGTGTGATGAAACGGTTTGTTTCCGACAGTCCAGTAGTAGGTGCCTGCTGGAATCATGCAATTCATTTGGCAGTGCTGCGAGTAATTTATGTGAAATAAAATGTTCAACATTCTGATATTTTTTACTTAGAATTCTCACTACACAGACTGCATTTGTACTGAAATAGTGTTTTTTTGTTAACAAAAATTACTTATATAGGTGGTTTTCGTTAACAATTTTGTTCAAAAATATTTCCCGGGATTCCCGGGAATCAAATTTTTCATTCCCGTTTCCCGGGAAATAAAAAAGTCCGGGAAATCCCAAACCCTAGTGTTAACGCAAATATATGTAGGGCGAACAGTGTTCAGTTTGTGATTGTAATGTGATGTAATGTAATTGTCAGCTGTAGATTTCCGAGTTAGGGAGGGCAGCTAGAGGGGACAATTTAATACCTTTTTGGTCCGATGAAAATCTATATCATTATTAGTAAAATTTCGTCAGTCCGTGCAAATGAAAATGCCCCTGAGAGCTAATATTTTTTTTGTTGATAGGAGTGTTTAGTTCATCTATATGGTGGTTTTAGTATGTTGTAGGTTATTTTATATAAATAAAAACAAAAAAATATATATCAAATTCCCAAGTGTTTACAACTAAAAAAACCTTGCAAATTCGAAATTTAAATTCTAATTTCAGAGCGTCCAATGTATTAAAAACACAGATTTTAATTTATGGAAATTCGAATTACTGAGAGTTCGAATTTGTGGGCGTCTACTATGTCAATTTGGCAATTTTTAAATATTTACTACAAAATTTTACCAAATTAATATTTTATCGCGGTTTTGTGTTTCTAAAATGTAAAATAGAAACGCATTTCGACCTCGCGATACTTTGGCTAAATTGGTATTACGTTATTGGTGTGCCTCACGAAAAATTGCGTTTTTAGGAACGTTCACGTCTTTTCTTTCACACTTTGTATTCAGGGCACATTAACGGGGTGTTCCTTCAACGATGCACAATTACAAGGGCTATTAGCCCGTGTCACCAAAAAACGGAAAAAAAATTTAAAATTGCAAAAAATTGTTTTCAAACCGTTACCACCATGCAACTTTTTACTGTTTGATGGCACTTTAATCTCTACATATAGGTGCCTATTCCTACGAAAAGTCTGTGACTCTTAGATGTGACTGTAATTCCCATGTATTTGTTGTTGCAAAGTCACAATAAATTATATTTATTCAAATTTTTGTTTGAAAACTTCAAAAAAATTAAGACGTGGTATCCACACAATCATAACATTGACAAATAAATTTTGAATTTTATTGTTGTTTTGTATGAAAAAATAAGACTCTCAGTCTTAAAAATAGTCTTATGACGGTCACAATGAGTCACAAGTAGAAATAGGCACCATAAAAGAATAACGTGAGTGACTTACTGACTGACTGACTCAACATCGCCCAACCCAAACCGCTGCAGCTAGGAAGTTGAAATTTAGTTTTTAGGTTCCTCCTCCGGAGTAGACGTCCGCTAAGACGGGATTTTTGGAAATTCCTACCGGAACGGGCAAAAGGGGGAAAAGTCTCCCCCTTTACGAAAAAAGTACCTTTTTACAAAAAAAGTACCTTTATTCAAAAAAGTACCTTTTTCCAAAAATAGTTATTTTTTCCAAAAAAGTACCTTTTACCAAAAGAAAGTACCTTATTCCAAATAAATAAAAGTACTTTTTTTCCTCCCGCCACGTTATTCCAAAAAAAGTACATTTTTCCAAAAAAAATATACAGTTTTTCCAAAAAAGTACCGTTTTACAAAAAAGTACTGTTTTACAAAAAAGTACCGTTTACAAAAAAATACCATTTTCCAAAAAAGTATCTTTTACCAAAAAATATACATTTTCCAAAAAAGAAGTACCGTTTTCCAAAAAGTACCGTTTTTCAAAATTGGAAAAGTGCCCCCTTAACTGCCTGCCCAAACCGCCGGAGGTAGGAAGTTGAAATTTGGTATAAGGTTCCGCCACTGTAGTAGACATCTACTAAGTTTTGATTTTTGGAAATCCCTACGGGAAATCTCAAAAAGGGGAATATCTCCCCCTTGACGGCATGCCCAAACTGCTGGAACTAGGTAGCTGAAATTCGGTATGTACGTTCCTTCTCCTGTGTAGGCGTCCGTTTAGAAGGAATTTTTGGAAATTCCTATCGGAAGGGGAAATAAGGGGAAAAGTCTCCTCTTTGACGGCATGCACAATCTCTTTTGGCTAGAAACCTAATATTTTGAATATGTATTCCCTCGAGTAGGACTAACTTACCGGTAAAGTACTTTATCGATTTTAGAACAGGAAGATAGTAAAAATAGGGATTGAAAGGGGAAAATGTCCTCAATAACGGCCTGCCCAAACCGCTGAGGCAACGAAGTTGAAATTTGATATGAATTTTCCTCATCCATCGTATGCAGAATTTTTGTAAATTGCTAAAAGGAGGGGCAAAACGAAGAAAAGCCTCCCCTTGGTGGCCTGTAAAAACTCCGTTTGGCAAGAAACCTGAAATTTAAAATGTGGGTCCCTTGAGTATGCGCTAACTTATTAGAAAAGTACTTTTTGGAATATTGGACAGGATCGTTATAAAATGGGGGCTCAAAAAGGGAAAGTGGCCTCTAACGGCATATCCAAACTGCTGGAACTAGGAAGCTGAAATTCGGTACTTTGGTTCCTCCTCCAGCATAATTCCAAACGGGAGGAAAAAAAAAAGAAAAAGTGACCCCTATGACGACCTGCCCAAACGGGTGGAACTAGGAAAATGAAATTCCCTGTGTAGTTTCCTCCAGCAATTTGAACGGGATTTTGGGAAACTCCTACCGGAAGGGGCACAAATATTAAAGTCTCCCCTTTGACGATCTGCCAAAACCCCTTTGGCTAGAAACCTGAAACGTAAAACATGTGTTCCTTGGAGTATGGGCTCACTTACGGAAAGGTACTTTTTGGAATTTTGGACAGGGTCGTTGGAAAAATGGGTGTTCAAGAAGCGAAAAGTGCCGCCATATAGGCCTGCCCAAACCGCTGGAGATAGGAAGTTGTAATTTGGTATGAAGGTTCCTTCTCTATTGTAGACATCCACTGAGGCGGGAATTTTGGAAATTTCTACAGGTATGGTCAAAAACGGGAAGGGCTTAGCCATACTGCTGGAAATAGGGAGCTGAAATTATGTATGTGCGTTCCTCCTCCAACGCGGCTAAGCCGGCAGTTTTGGAAATTACTACCGAGAGGGGTGAAAAGGGAATAATTTTTGCCCTTCATGGCCTACCCGAACAACTGCGGCTAGAAACCTGAAATTTATAATATGAGTTCCTCGGAGTATGGGCTAACTTTTCGGGAAGGTATTTTGGAAATGGAATGAAACGGGGAACGAGTGGAATTGGAACAATAGATAATGGGAAAGAAATGCAATGGAATGGTGAACGAAATGTAATAAGGGAACGAGTTGAATTGGAACACCAAAATTCTTAAATGGAAAGGAGTGCGGAACGAGTGAAATTGAAACGTTAGACAACTGTAGGGAAATAGAATGGAATTTGAATGGCTCAAGCTGCTAGAGTTTGATACTTGAAATTTCACATGAAATTGAGGCTGGATTATATACATTTGGGTATTTTTACTGGGAGGAACAAAAAGGGGTGAGGAACCCGTTTTAATTACCTGTTCAAACACTTCATGCAAGGAATATGAAACTTAGCATTGAAACATACTCTACAAAAAGGTTAAACAAATTTATTACTCGTAAAATAGAAAAACCTTAGAAAAAGAATGCAATCTCTATATACCCAGCAAAATCTTTCATTACCAAATAAGTGGTTATATAATAGAAATTCATAGCTCCGTA
Source organism: Leucophora obtusa (assembly GCA_949987735.1). Lineage (NCBI taxonomy): Eukaryota > Metazoa > Arthropoda > Insecta > Diptera > Anthomyiidae > Leucophora > Leucophora obtusa. Next base: position 202,299,285 of record OX465295.1, on the reverse strand, counting down.
CAACTTATTTTTTTGTGTCTAAACTCATTATTTTGGTTTGGCGTGGTCGTTTTTATAAGTAGTCACGCTTACCCGCTCGCTTACGAAAAAATGAGAAATAAGTAGTTATGAGATTTTGAATAATAAGTGGTTACACACATGCTTACAAAAAGTTGAATTATAAGTGGTTATCCGATTGCTTACTGATTCTTAAAAATAAGGAGTTAAGCAAATACTATTAGCTTAAGGAAATACATTCAGAAAAATTTAAGTTTTCTCTAGTGTGTAATTTTAGGATTCGTCATAAAAATGTAAACATAAAACATATTTACATATAATAAATAAAAATGTAAAAAAAGTACCTTTTTACAAAAAAGTACCCTTTTCCAAAAAAGTACCTTTTTCCAAAAAAGTACCCTTTTCCAAAAAAGTACCCTTTTCTAAAAAAATGTAAGTTTTGCAAAAAAAAACACCTTTTCCAAAAAAAGTACCCTTTTCCAAAAAACATAAATTTTTCCAAAAAATACCTTTTTCAAAAAAAGTACCTTTTCCAAAAAAAGTACCTGTTTTCAAAAAAAATACATTTTTACAAAAAAACACCTTTTTCAAAAAAAGTACAAATAAAGTACTTTGTAAAAACAAAGTATCTTTTTCCAAAAAATTTCGCTTTTTCCAAAAAGTACCATTTAAAAAAATATAATTTCAAAAAAAGTACTTTTTTTCCTCCCCCACGGATATCTCCACTAAACCAAGGTTTCTTGATATTCGGCATAGACATGCGCTAAGACGGGATTTTTGGAAATTCCTATCGGAACGGGCAAAAAGGGGAAAAGTCTCCCCATAAACAGTCTCACAAATTGGAAAAGTGCCTTCCCAAACCCCTGGAGGTAAGAAGTTGAAATTTGGTATAAAGATTCCTCCACTTTAGTAGACATCGACTAAGTTTGTATTTTTGTAATTCCCTACAGGATATCCCAAAAGAAAATTCGGTATGTGAGTTCCTCCTTCTGTGTAGGCATCCGCTTAGACGGAATTTTTGAAATTCCTATCGGGAGGGGAAATAAGGGGAAAAGTCTCCTCCTTGACGGCCTGCCCAATCCCTTTTGGCCAACCTAAAATTTTAAATATGTATTCCTTGGAGTAGGACTAACTCACCGGCAACGTAATTTTTCAATTTTGGAACAGGAACATAGTAAAAATGGTGGTTGAAAGGGAAAAATGTCCCCAATAACGGCCTGCCCAAACTGCTGAGGCAATGAAGTTGAAATTTGGTATGAATGTTCCTCATCCATCGCAGATAGCCGCGAAGATGAAATTTTTCTAAATTCATAAAGGGAGGGGCAAAAAGAAGAATAGCCTCCCCTTGGTGGCCTGTAAAAACCCCTTCGGCTAGAAACCTGAAATTTAAAATATGGGTTCCTGGAGTCAGGGCTAACTTATTAGAAAGATACTTTTTTTTGACAGCGTCGTTATAAAATGGGGGCTCAAAAAGAGAAAGTGGCCCCTTAACGACCTGTCCAAACTGCTGGAACTAGGAAATTCGGTACTTAGGTTCCTCTTCCAGCCTAATTCCAACCGGGAGGGACAAAAAAAGAAAAAGTGTCCTCCTTGACAGCCTGCTCAAACTGCTGGAACTAGGAAGCTGAAATTTCCTGTCGATGGATTTTCGGAAATTCCTACCGAGATGGGCACAATAGTAAGTTGGCTAGAAACCTGAAATGGAGTATGGGCTCACTTATCGGGAAGATGCTTTTTGGAATTTTGGACAGGGACATTGCAAAAATGGGGATTAATGAAGCGAAAAGTGCCGCTTAAAGGCCTGCCCAAACCGCTGGAGGTAGGAAGTTGAAATTTGGTATTAAAGTTCGTCCTCTATTGTAGACATCCGCTAAGATGAGATTTTTGGAAATTTCCACAGGTAGGGTCAAAAACAGGAAAAGTCTCCCCCTTAACGGCCTGGTCAAAGTGCTGGAACTAGGGAGCTTAAATTTGGTATTTGGGTTCCTTCTCCAACGTAGACGTCCCCTACAACGGTATTTTTGGAAACTCGTACCGGGAGGGGTAAAAAGGGAAAAAACTTCCCCCTTGACGGCCTGGCCAAACTGCTGGATATAGAGACCTAAAATTATGTATGTAGTAGGTTCCTCCTCCAACGCAGACGTCATCTAAGACGGAATTTTTGGAAATTCCTAACGGGAGGGGTAAAAACGGAATAATTCTCCCCCTTGATGGCCTAATCGAACCCTTCGGCTAGAAACCTGTAATCTATAATATGGTTTCCTTGGAGTATGGGCTAACTTATCGACAAGGCATTTTTAGGACTTTGTACAGGTAAAAATGGTGGTTCAAAAGAGGAAAATGCCCACCCCCTTAACGTCTGCGTCTTTAGCTAGAAACCTAAAATTTAAAGAACGTGTGTATATGAAACACTAAAATTAAGAAACTAAATAGGAAACGAGTGGAATTAAAACACTACACAAGTGGAACGAAATGGATATAAACGTTGAACGAGTGGAATTGAAATTATAGACAATGGAAATGAATTGGAAGAGGGAACGAAATGGAATGGACTATAGAACGAAATGGAATGAGGAGCGAGATGGCATAGAATGGGGAACGAGTGGAATTGAAACATTGCAGTTAAAAGAGGAATGGAACAGAGCAAGTGCAAAGAAATGGAATGGAATGATATCAATATCGATACACAAGACAGTAGGAACGAAATGGAATGAAACGGGGAACGAGTGTAATTGGAATAACAGATAATGGGAACGAAATGCAATGGAATGGTGAACGAAATGGAATCTTGGAACGGAATTTGAATGAATCAAACTGCCGGAATTTGGTACTTTAAATTTCGCACGCGATTGAGGCAAGATTATATATATTTGGGATTTTTACTGGGAGGAACAAAAAGAAGTGAAGAACCCCTTTTAATTCCCTGTTCAAACACTATCCACGGACTATAAAACTAATGTAGCATTGAATCATACTCTCCAAAAAGTTAAACAAATTTTCTAAAAGAGAAAAAACCTTAGAAAAGGAATGGAACTTATATATTCTGATATTTAAACTGCAGGTAACGAAGAACCGGTGGAAGAAACGGACGTAGTAAATTTTTCAACTGAATTTGTGAATTTATTTGAATTGACAGGTCTACCTTTACATAAACTGGAATTAAAAAGACTTTAAGGCAACCTAACAACGTAGCGGGCTTTGCCCGCTATCTTTAATATTATAAAATGCTTGCCAACCCTGCTTTACGTTATTTATTTTCATTCAAAACACAATGGAACAAAACTACTTACGGGTCTATCTACCTAAGTTCGCACTTTACCAAATTATCTTGACATACACACGTATATTGCAATTTGTAATGGATTCATTACTAACAATCCACTTTCATGAGAAAAGATCAAATATTTATTTATTTTAAACCCATTGTTGTGTCAGAATTATTTATTTGTGGTGGCTGGGTGAAGGCTTTTATTATAAAAACTGTACTTTAAATAAAAAAGCGAATTTAAAAAAATTGTGGGGGGGGGGTACAGCCCCCTCCCCACCCAACCACAAATACGACCTATCTACGCCGATGGCTTGAACAACAGACAATTAGTTGTTACATGCTCACGTGTTGGTATACTAAATGATTTATTTATATAAAAATAAGAGGCAAAAAATAGTGTTTGTACTTAAACATTACAATAAATTCTTGGCCCCCTCCTTTTTTCATTTTACGCGAATGATATGCCTAATCAGCTTTCGTATTGCAAAATATATATATATGCGGATGATGTGCAATTGTATTTGAGCAGTCCAATGCAATTAATTACGGAAAATATTAGTAGGATTAACTCTGATTTGAATAAAATTTTTTTATGGGCTTCGGCAAATGGGCTCTGCCTTAATCCGCGGAAATCTAAATGTATAGTAATTCACAGGCAAGGAAGCGTGCCAGTAATTGAACATGATATTGTGATAAATGGAGGAATAATTGAGTTCGTTGAAGCAGCTAAAAACCTTGGCATCGTTTTCAACAAACATTTAACTTGGACAGACCATATCAATTCACTTGTTGGTCAAACTTACGCCAAGTTAAGGTCTCTTTGGTCAACACAAAAAGTAAGAATTCTACTTGCTTAAACATACCTAATCCCCGGTTTAATCTATGGTTGTGAGCTTTTTGGGAATTGTGACACGACTTGCAAACGCAAATTAACCATTTTGTACAATAATATTGTTAGATATGTTTATGGACTAACGAGATTTGAGCGAATTTCATCATCTCTATATATAAAAGAATAACGTGACTGACTGACTGATTGACTGACTGACTGACTCAACATCGCCCAGCCCAAACCGCTGAAGCTAGGAAGTTGAAATTTGGTATGTAGGTTCCTCTTTCGGGGTAGACGTCCGCTAAGACGGGATTTTTGGAAATTCCTACCGGAACAGGCAAAAAGGGGGAAAGTGTCCCCCTTGACGGCCTGCCAAAACCCCTTTGGCAAGAAAGCTGAAATTTAAGATATGTGTTCCTTGGAGTAGGGGCTAACTTTTCTGGAAAGTACTTTCTAGAATTTTGGACAGGGACGTTGTAAAAATGGGGATTAAAAAGGGGAAAAATGCCCCCCTTGAAGGCCTGCCCAAACCGCTGGAGGTAGGATGTTGAAATTTGGTATAAAGGTTCCTCCACTATCGTAGACATCCACCAAGACGGGAGTTTTGGAAATTTTTACAGGGACGGGCAAAAAGGGGAAAAAGTCTCCCCCTTGACGGCCTGCTCAAACTGCTGGAGCTATGAAGTTGAAATTTGGTATGTAGGTTCCTCGACCGGTGTAGACGGCCGTTGAGACGGCATTTTTGGAAATTCTTATCGGGAGGGGCAAAAAGGGGACAAAAAAAGTACCTTTTTCCAAAAAAGTACCTTTTCCCAAAAAAAGTACCTTTTCCCAAAAAAAGTACCTTTTTCCCAAAAAAGTACCTTTTTCCAAAAAAAGTACCTTTTTCCAATAAAAAGTACCTTTTTCCAAAAAAAGTACCTTTTTCCAAAAAAAGTACCTTTTTCCAAAAAAAGTACCTTTTTCCAAAAAAAGTACCTTTTTCCAAAAAAAGTACCTTTTTCCAAAAAAAAGTACCTTTTTCCAAAAAAAAGTACCTTTTTCCAAAAAAAGTACCCTTTTCCGAAAAAGTACCTTTTTCCAAAAAAAAGTACCTTTTTCCAAAAAAAAGTACCTTTTTCCAAAAAAAGTACCTTTTTCCAAAAAAAGTACCTTTTTCCAAAAAAAGTACCTTTTTCCAAAAAAAGTACCTTTTTCCAAAAAAGTACCCTTTTCCAAAAAAAGTACCTTTTTCCAAAAAAAGTACCTTTTACCAAAAAAAGTACCTTTTTCCAAAAAAAGTACCTTTTTCCAAAAAAAGTACCTTTTTCCAAAAAAAGTACCTTTTTCCAAAAAAGTACCCTTTTCCAAAAAAAGTACCTTTTTCCAAAAAAAGTACCTTTTACCAAAAAAAGTACCTTTTTCCAAAAAAAGTACCTTTTTCCAAAAAAAGTACCTTTTTCCAAAAAATGTACCTTTTTCTAAAAAAATGTACCTTTTCCAAAAAAAAAAGTACCTTTTCCAAAAAAAGTACCTTTTCCCAAAAAACATACATTTTTCCAAAAAAATACCGTTTTCAAAAAAAGTACCTTTTCCAAAAAAAAGTACCTTTTCCCAAAAAAAGTACCTTTTTCTAAAAAAATGTTCCTTTTCCCAAAAAACATACATTTTTTCAAAAAAAGTACCTTTTCCAAAAAAAAGTACTTTTCCCAAAAAAAAGTACCTTTTTCTAAAAAAATGTTCCTTTTCCAAAAGAAGTACGTTTTCCAAAAAAAGTACCTTTTTCCAAAAAACATACATTTTTCCAAAAAAAACACCTTTTAAAAAAAAATACCTTTTCCAAAAAAAGTACAAATAAAGTAATTTGTAAAAACAAAGTATCTTTTTCCAAAAAATTTCGTTTTTCCAAAAAGTACCATTTAAAATAATATATAATTTCAAAAAAACTACTTTTTTTCCTCCCCCCACGGATATCTCCACTAAAACAAGGTTTCTTGATATTCGGCATAGACGTGCGCTAAGACGGGATTTTTGGAAATTCCTACCGGAACGGGCAAAAAGGGGAAAAGTCTCCCCATAAACAGTCTCACAAATTGGAAAAGTGCCTGCCCAAACCACTGGAGCTAAGAAGTTGAAATTTGGTATAAAGGTTCCTCCACTGTAGTAGACATCGACTAAGTTTGTATTTTTGGAATTCCCTACAGGATATCACAAAAGGAAACTCGGTATGTGAGTTCCTCCTTCTGTGTAGGCGTCCGCTTAGACGGAATTTTTGAAATTCCTATCGCGAGGGGAAATAAGGTAAAAGTCTCCTCCTGACGGCTTGCCCAATCCCTTTTGGCCAACCTAAAATTTTAAATATGAATTCCTTGGAGTAGGACTAACTCCCCGGCAACGTAATTTTTCTATTTTGGAACAGGAACATAGTAAAAATGGTGGTTGAAAGGGAAAAATGTCCCCACTAACGGCCTGCCCAAACCGCTTAGGCAATGCAGTTGAAATTTGGTATGAATGTTCCTCATCCATCGCAGATAGCCGCGAAGATGGAATTTTTGTAAATTCCTAAAGGGAGGGGCAAAAAGAAGAAAAGCCTCACCTTGGGGGCCTGTAAAAACCCCTTCGGCTAGAAACCTGAAGCTTAAAATGTGGGTCCCTGGAGTAAGGGCTAACTTATTAGAAAGATACTTTTTTGAATTTTGGACAGGGTCGTTATAAAATGGGGGCTCAAAAAGGGAAAGTTGCCCCTTAACGACCTGTCCAAACTGCTGGAACTAGGAAGCTGAAATTCGGTACTTAGGTTCCTCTTCCAGCCTAATTCCAACCGGGAGGGACAAAAAAAGAAAAAGTGTCCCCCTTGACAGCCTGCTCAAACTGCTGGAACTAGGAAGCTGAAATTCCCTGTCGATGGATTTTCGGAAATTCCTACCGAGAGGGGCACAAATAGTAAAAGTTGGTTAGAAACCTGAAATGTAAAACATATGTTACTTGGAGTATGGGCTCACTTACCGGGAAGCTGCTTTTTGGACAGGGACATTGCAAAAATGGGGATTAATGAAGCGAAAAGTGCCGCTTAAAGGCCTGCCCAAACCGCTGGAGGTAGGAAGTTGAAATTTGGTATTAAAGTTCCTCCTCTATTGTAGACATCCGCTAAGATGAGATATTTGGAAATTTCTACAGGTAGGTTCAAAAACAGGAAAAGTCTCCCCATAACGGCCTGGCCAAACTGCTGGAACAAGGGAGCTTAAATTCGGTATTTGGGTTCCTTCTCCAACGTTGACGTCCCCTAAGATGGTATTTTTGGAAATTCATACCGGGAGGGGTAAAAAGGGAAAAAACTTCCCCCTTGACGGCCTGGCCAAACTGCTGGATATAGAGACCTAAAATTATGTATGTAGTAGGTTCCTCCTCCAACGCAGACGTCCTCTAAGACGGAATTTTTGGAAATTCCTACCGGAAGGGGTAAAAACGGAATAATTCTCCCCCTTGATGGCCTAACCGAACCCTTCGGCTAGAAACCTGTAATATATAATATGTTTTCCTTGGAGTATGGGCTAACTTATCGACAAGGCATTTCTGGGACTTTGGACAGGAACGTGGTAAAAATGGTGGTTCAAAAGGGGAAAATTGCCCCCCCCCCCCCTTAACGTCTGCGTCTTTAGCTAGAAACCTAAAACTTAAAGAACAAGTATATATGAAACACTAAAATTAAGAAACTAAATAGGAAACGAGTGGAATTGAAACACTACACAAGTGGAATGAAATGGATATAAACGTTGAACGAGTTGAATTGAAATTATAGACAATGCAAATGGATTGGAAGAGGGAATTACCTATTCAAACACTATCCACGGAATATGAAACTTATGTAGCATAGAAACATACTCTCCAAAAAGTTAAACAAATTTTCTAAAAGAGAAAAAAGCTTAGAAAAGGAATGGAACTTATATATTCCGATATTTAAACTTCATGTAACGAAGCACCGGTGGAAGAAACCGACGCAGTAAATTTTCCAACTGAATTTGTGAAGTTACTTGAATTGCCAGGTCTACCTTTACATAAACTGGAATTAAAAAAAAAAAACTTTAAGACACACTAAGAACGCAGCGGGCTTTGCCCGCTATTTTTAATATTATAAAATGCTTTCCAACCCTGCTGCGCCCCCCCCCCCCCCTAAACTTTAAGGCACGCTAACAACGTAGCGGGCTGCGCCGGCTAGTTTGCGATAAAACTCTATGGAGTATCTTTTGAAAGTCTTCTAAAAATTCGAGTACTTTTGTTTTATCACAAAATCATTTATACAAAAAATCCTTCATATCTTTTTGAAATTATTCAATTTGCATTATGCCCAAGGGGTAGAAAGAACATTGTTATCATGTGTCTGAATGGCACTTCTTCATAAATGCCGCACGTCTTTGGAGAGATCTTCCATCCAATCAACAACTCAACAGCAACGCAAGCAACTTCAAACAAATTCTATTTGAATTTTTTAAACAGAATTAATTTTGTTTTCTACAATATTGACAATTTGTTAGTCTAATTAATATATTTATTTTTGCAACTATTTGTGATTTTTAGATAGTTTACGTTTCTAAAGCATATTTAGAGTAATTTTAAGTTTTTCTTTAAATATTTTGCAATATCTGTTTTTCACAAACTGCTTTCCTGTACTTTAATTATAAGATTTAATCTTGTTGTACAGGATATGAGAACACAACTAAATAAATAAATAAATAAATAAATAAATTTACCTTAACAATTATTTTACCTTTACAACAAATATTGTGTTTTATTTTATCTAAAAGAAATTTAATTCTAAACTTTAAGGCACGCTAACAAAGTTTATATATATTTAAACTGCGAAACATCGGTAGAAAAACCGACGCGATAAATTTTCCAACTGAATTTGTGAATTTACTTGAATTGCCAGGTCTACTTTTACATAAACTGGAATTAAATAAACTTTAAGGCATGCTAACAACGTAGCGGGCTTTGCCCGCTATAAAGTATAAGTGAATAAACTTAATAACTTAACAATATATATAATACGCTACAAAATTACTTTCGTTGTTGTTGCTTTGTGTGTTAATCTCAAATTTGCAAATTTTATTTAATTTGTAGACAACAGGTTAAGGAAAATCATAAAATATCTACCAGATTTTGAATAATTTCAGGGTCCCAGAAAATTTTTTCTTAAGTGTTCAATGATCTGTTTCTCAAGTACAATTTACTTATTTGCAGTTTGATTGTCTCAACACATTATCGGATCAAATATTGGAAAATGTACGTGTAGAACTTACTATACCAGATGGTTTTATAACTCGTGCTGTTATACCCTGTCCGAAATTGCCATACAACGATTTACAAACAACCTTTGTTATTGTAGAATTCCCTCAAGACGTAGGCAACTCAGCTGGTAAGTTATTATTTTAGTATATGGAAAAAACAAAAAAAAAACATCTCAATTAAATATTGATATTTATAGCTTCATTTGGTGCGACCCTACGTTTTGTGGTTAAAGATTGTGATCCAAATACTGGTGAACCAGATTCAGAAGAAGGTTATGATGATGAATATATGCTGGAAGATTTGGAAATAACAGTAGCTGATCAAATACAAAAGACCAAAAAGAGTAATTTCCAAGCAGTTTGGGATAGTGCCGATACAGAAGGTTGGTATTGTTTTACAAAAAGAAAATTTTTTAATTTAATTTATTATTTTTAGAATGGGTTGAAGCTGAGGATACATACTCTTTATCAGCTGTTAATACGCTACAAGAAGCCGTCAATACTATCATTAAGTTTTTAGGCCTAGCACCCGCCAATCTATCGGAAAAAGTACCCGAGGGAGTTGCAACACACACTTTACTATGTTCTGGCACATTTAGAGGTGGCGCCGAAATATTGGTACGTTCTAAATTAGCTGTATCCGAGGGTGTAAACATGCAATTAACAGTTCGAACCACAGATCCAGATGTAGCAGAATTGGTGACTGCCGCAATAGGATAAGAATAATTTAAGAAAAAACTTCATTAGGCCAGAAGTTTTTTCTCGTATTTATAACTATTAAACACGCAATATGATTTAGCTATTGAAATTTTTATAAAAATAAGGAGTGTTTTTCTTTTATAAAAATATATTTACATCAATATTATAAGCATTATTCAATTTACACTATTTATCGAATTCAATTCGTATTTGCTCTGTAATTGAAAAAATATATTTAACAAAACTATAACATTCAGTAAATTGTAGTCCCATTATAATTAAAAAAAAAGAAAAAAATCAATTAAGTTTATTTTCATATTTACAAATATTGTTATTGAAATTCTTAGTTGCTTTCTTGTTTGTATTTACAAAAACATTCAACGTTTTAAAATTAGGCATTTTATATAGTATTACATAAGTTAATATAAAAACTGATCTAAAAACCATATGGATTTTTTATTTCAATATTTTTCTTACATTTTTTTCTTATATAATAGTTTTAGTAGTAATTGCAAGGTTGTATACCGTTATGGCAAAAAAACCGTTTCAAATTGAATACCGTTACCGATACCAATACCTCGAAAAGTTTTTCCAAATACGTTTATCGTTGCCGTTATCGTTAATTTATATAAAATACTAGCGGGCTAGCTAAGTTGTTAGCCTGCCTTACCCCAAGTCTAGATTAGCAGTAAATAAGTTGACTATTGTAGGAACTTGTTCCTAAAGCACTTGTTCAAGAAATTTTATATTTATTTTTTTTAATTGAAATTTGATAAAAACTTTGAAGTTGAAAATATTTATTAATTATAATTTTTCCTCTGACAAAAATAAAAGAATTTTTTGGATATTCAAAAAACAATTTATAATAATCAAGTCTCCTACATAAATTTTGCGATCCTGCCAGGATCACCTAGTGAAATTATTCAAGCTTAATAATTTATTTGTAGACTAGTTATTATCAGTTAAATGTTAAATTTCGCTACAAAAATGTGTGATTTCACTCCATAATGGTGAAATTTTTTATAGAGCTTGTAAATAGGGTTGCCATCCGTTCTCTTTTCCCCGGACACCGTCCTCTTTTTTAGGGCGTCCGGGGCAGTTCTCCTTATTTTCAGTAAGTGTCCAAATTTGAAGCTTATCAGCAGTGAGCCTGTTGAAGTTAAAACAAAATTAACATTGCTTTTAATGATAAAAATTTATTTCATGAATTCCTTATCCTGAAAAATGATATAAAAAACCAGGGGTCTTCCATGGTCCTCATGAATGGAAACACCGGTTTTTAATGTTTCATTTTATTGGGGAGCAGTGTTGCCCAAAAATTTTTAGCTTATTCCCATTTTAAATGTTAAAATCCCCTATGTTATACCCAATTCATTTTAATTTAAACAAAAACTCAAAAAAAGGGGCTAAGTTAGCATCGCTCTTAAGTTCAGAAAATTATTAAGAAATATGTAGTGTTTCCAATTCGGTTAATCGATTAACCGATTCCTCGATTAATCGCCTCTATTTCGGTTAATGTCGAAACAAATAATTTAAATCTCAAATAATTATTCGATCCGAATAATCGGTTAAAACAGGTCGATTAACCGGTTACAATTTTAATATGGAATTTTTCTCTTCTTTTTTCCCAAAACTTCATAATTTTCTTAACTTTGGCTAAAAAATTACAAGAAAAGCTTAGAATAAACATAAAATTACTAAAATACCACCAAATTTTTTAAAATTGAGTGAAAGAGGTCAATAAGCCTTTAGATACCTTTTTTAAGCAAAATAAAGGTATTTCTAAAACTACCCAAAATACACGAAGTGTCTGGCTGGATCAGCGTCGAAGTGCTCTGAAGGGTTTAATCAATACAGTAGGCGATTTTTGATTTTGTTCTTTTAAAAATTAAAGCTAATGTAAATTCTATTTCCATGTCCTTCAAGGCAAGGTTGCATTTTTTCAAATATGTGTCCTACAACTGTCAACTGACCGGCAAAACTGTTGAGTATATAGAAAAACGTTATATGAACATATTAAAGGAATTGTAATTTTTAATTTTTTTAAAATTGTTTGAGCAAAATCGGACTAGTGGTTCTCGAGTTATGTCAAAAAAAATATATCTCGATTCCTAGGGGTGACCCAGCGAAACGCTGCGACACGTATAACTTCTTTTTTACCGATATAACTTTCCCCGGTAGTTTGAACCCTTCCCGATCACTGACCCCTACCATTTGTCTCACAGTGTAATAGAAGTAATAGAAGAAAAAATAACTGTTTTAATTTATTTGTTGTGTGTGTCGATAACAGTCTGAACACTGAAAAGATGTTCTTTTATACTTTTTTGACAACCAGACAATTTCAGCCAGGGGTATGGCATCACCAAAAAAATAAGTTATAAAACTATTGTTGTCACTAGATGGCACTTTGTTCAAAAAATTGACAATTTTCTTTTTTTTATTTAAATTTAAATAATAACAAACAACAAAGCAAAAAACAAACGGATATCTCAAATTTTATTATTTGAATATATTTCGCGCTTGTTTTTTTCTTATTTTGAGCAGTTTTTGAGTTTTAAAATATAGGCTCAGCTGTTACTAAACTGATACTAAATAGTTGCTCAGGTAATACTAAATTTCAGCGCCCCCTACCGGTGAGTAGTGTAAGTTTTGATTTCCTATCTCTATAATTAATAGTCTCTGATTTCAGCATACTTTTTGTCATACTTGTATAAGCACTTGTGTGATAATGTGAACGGGGCTTTAACAACATTATCAACATGTTTTCTTAGCCTTTCCCAAGTTCGCCACAGAACAACAAAGTATAGATTTGTACTTGTTGATTCTTCCAAAAATGTTTTAAAATTGTTCAAAAATCACTCAAAATTGTTCAAAAATGTTTTAGAATTATCCAAAAATCTGTCTAAAAAATTAAAATTGTCTAAAAAACTTTGATATTTGTCCAATTGCATTTCAAAATTGTCGAAAATGTATTTTAAAATTTTCAAAATGTATTTCAAAATTACAAATACATTTTAATACACTTTATTTGTATTTAAGAAAATTATATTTGTATTTTAAAATTGTTCAAATACATTTCAAAATTATTCACTTGCTTTTAAAAATTTTAAATCTGTATTTCAGAATTGTAAAATTGCATTCAAAATAATTCCATTTGTATTTCAAAATTCTCCAAATGTATTTCAGAAATTTCCAAATGTATTTAAAAAGACTCTATTTGTATTCCAAAAATTTTCCAAATGTATTTAATAAAATTCCAATTGCATTGCAAATTCTTCCAAATGTATTTCAGAAATTTCTACTTTTATTTTAAAAGCATTTTTACAAACATACATGTTTTCTCATTCATAATGAAAATTTTATAGGAATTATGAGACTTAAGAGAAAGCGTGTATGTTTGAAAAAATGCTTTTAAAATAAAAATAAAAATAGAAATTTCTGAAATACATTTGGAAAAATTTAGAATTTTATTAAATACAGAAGGGAATGTTAGCTCAAACTTTGGATAATTTTGCTTATTGTCAATGGCCCTTAAAAACGGGAAAAAGACTGAAAAACTTAACAATTGTTTATGATATTCTTTACTCTACTAACTCTACTATTCAGAAAATTTTTTTGCAAATTTTTGTAGAGTAAATTTTAGTGTTTCCAATTATTCGACAAAGGCGGTTAACCGGTTAATGCATTATTCGAAAAATTACAAAAATTGGTTAACCGGTTATTCGGGTCGGTTAATCGAGGAAATTGGGGATTAACCGATTAATCGTTTAATGCAAAATTAATATATTTCCTTACTTTTTTTTATCAATAATACACAAAGAGCTTCTTGTTTTTGTGAAATGAATGATTCAGTTGCCAAATCGATTAAATCCATAAAGAAAAATTAATGAGTCTTAAGCAAGGTTGGTTACCGTTATCGTTATAATACCGTTATCGCTAAAATACCGTTTCAAATTGAATACCGTTACCGTTATCGATACCTCTAAAAAAATTTCTAAATACCGTTATCGTTACTGTTACCGTTATTTTTATGGGTAGTTACCGGTATTTTACCGGTATTTATTTTTTTATATAAAAATTACAATTTTTTTATTTTATAATCTTGAGTGTTTTTTTTACAAAAAATTTATAGATAATAATTTACTTATTAAAACTACCAGTATTGAATTTATAGCTTAAAATCTGTATTTTCAGTACTTTAAATTAAAAATATGCCATGTTTTTACTTGTTTTTTATATGTTTTTAACATAATTTTTAATACCGGTACGTACCGGTATTGCTGTTTCGATAACGGTATACCGTTACCGAAACACTCTTAAATACCGTTACCTTTACCGTTACCTAAACAAACGAAATCTGATACCTTTACCGTTACCCTTACCGTTATTCGTTTCGGTAACCAACCTTGGTCTTAAGGACATCGTTAAGTTTGCGTTCAATTTGTCATCTCTAATACTGTTGGCACTAATTTTAATAATAAAAATACCATCTCTAGTTTTCAAGTATTTGTTTTTATTAAAATTCTTGTATTTAAAAGAATAATTTTTTATTCAAATACCAAAATGTGCATTTAACAAACTGAAATGTTCAATAATGTTACAAGACATTTTAAAAATTGTTATTAATTAAAAACATTGTGTATGACAGGAGTTGTCAATGGTCTAGAGATTATATTTCATAGACTTATACAGAGCTGCATTTTCGTAAAGTCTCGCGAGTTTTCTATCCCGTGTAGATGTGCCTTTAAAGAAAAAATATACATAGTACATATATTGTTTTTTAAAATTCTTTTTAAAATATAAATTTTTGTCATTTAGTAGTGTTAATATTTATTATCAGAGAAATTTGTTTTGAATATTTTACAGTTAGGAGTCAATAAAATATTTTGGAATAAAATTTTATAAAATTCTGAAAGTGGATTTATAAAATATGTATATAAATTCGATGTGTTTAAAAAAAGTTTTCAAATTAAAAAAGCACATCTACACCAGAGAAACAGAGCAAAAACTCCTATTAGCAAAAGCCACCTCTAAACCGCTGAAAGAACACCAAACCTAAAACTGTTACATATCGATAACTCTATGTAAATTTTTTATTTCTTGATAAAAATTTTTAAAAATCTGAGAAACTTTAGATACAACATATCTTTAAATGCAATTTTTAATTAATACATACTACAATAAATTTAATAAGGCACTTAAAAAAATGTATCCAAAGTTTTTAAGAATTTATTAAGGTTCTTCCTCCTCCTCTTAAGAAATAAAAAACAACGAGTTGGAGCATCTTTATAATGAGCCATTGATATAAAAAAAATTTAATTCTCTTTGAGTAAAATTTTAGTTAACTGAAAATACGAATTTACTCTACAAAAATTTTAAAAAAAATTTGCTGAATATTTGCATAATTAGCTGAAGATTATCATAAAGAATTGTTAAATTCTCAGCCTTTTTTCGTTATTCGTTATTTAAGGGCCATTAACAAAATAAACGAAAGTTTGAACTAACTTACGCATAGAGAATTTTCTTGGTCGAGTTTTAATGAAAATTTTCACTTAACTAATGAAAAAATAAATTTTGTAAAAAAGCTTTAAAATTTTTACGAAGCTCTTTTTAATAAAACTTTTTTTATTGGGTGTATGGAATTTTTATTAAATAATATGAAATTTTTCAAAAAAAACTACATCAATTCAATGAAATCTTTCAATGGACAAATTCCAGCGAAACTTCATGGAATCAATGTAAAAATTCATAAATAGCATGTAGACAATTCTCTCAGGGTACAGTTACAGATGTCAAATTTCATATAAATTTGAATATTTTCACGTTAATTTTGTGTCAAGTTTAGGTTATTTGTTTATTGTTAATGGCACTAATGCGAAATGTCACTAAATTCCGGGAAACGGGTTTGGTTTCCATGGTATTCTAGTGGAACATGTTATAGAAATAATATGATATTTGAACCGAATATACACACTTTCTTGGGAGATGTTAGATAAGTTGGAGTTTCTACAAAATTAAGATGTTGATTGACAGTTGTGTGACACACATTTGAAACAAATGCAGACAAGCCAACCGGCTTCGCAGGGATATTATTAAGACATACTGTATAATTTTTATAAAATTGAGTTGAAATTAAAAAAAAAAACTTGCCATGAAGGGCATGGAAATATAATTTATATTACTTTTATAGTTTTTAAAATAATTAAAACAGAAATAGTAAATTGTCTATTTTATTTCCTTAAACCTATATAGAACTTCAAGGATGCTCCAGCCAAACACGTCGTGTGTTTTGAGGAGTTTTAAAACATCTTTATTTTGGCCTTGCTGAAAAAATATATCTAAAGCAGGGATCGGAAACATATACAACCTTATTTTGTGCTTGTATGAGTGAGTTGCAGCCTCTCACTCTCAATGCACTGACAAAGAACGTTTGTATAATAATTCGAAAATTTTAAATGTTTATAATGGGAATATAAAATAAAAATTTAAAAGCAAACAACAACTTCGAAAACAAATATCAAAAAACAACAACACAAAAAAATAAAAACAAAAAACCTTAAAAATAAATTACCAAAAAAATTTATCAATAAACATTATGCAGAGTGTAAAAAATCTGGCAAACAAGCGATGTGACAACCTACTTCATTGAAATCTTGTATGCGACTGATTATTTTTTTGTTCTATGTGTGAGCTTATGTAGGTGCGAGAGAGCGCCCATGGGCAGAGGTGATGCCGACCTCTGATCTAAAGGCTTAAGGACCTCTTTCACTAGATTTTAAAAGAATTCCATGGTATTTTAGTTAGTTTTTGTTTTTTCTAAGCTTTTCTTGCAATTTTTTAACTAAAGTTAAGAACATTATGAAGTATTGGGAAAAAAATAAAGGAAAAATTCCATTTTAAAAATTTAACCGGTTAATCGACCTATTTTAACCGATTATTCGGGTCGAATAATTATTTGAGTTTTAAATTATTTGTTTCGACATTAACCGAAACAGAGGCGATTAATCGAGGAATCGGTTAATCGATTAACCGAATTGGAAACACTAACTAATATTTTACTCAAATGGAACTAAATTTTTTTTATTTCTTCAGGGGAGGAGGAAGAACTTTGGATAATAATTCTTTTAAATGCAATATTATATTTATTGTAGTATTGATTAAATATGCATTCAAAGAAATTTTGTATCCAAAGTTTTACAGATTAAAAAAAAAATTCGCAAGAAGTAAAAAATCTACCTTGAGTTATGCTATTTTTAACTTACTAATATTTAGAAAAAAATCTCCTAGTTTCAGCAGTTTTTTTTGCCTTTTTAACTAATTTTTAATAGCTTCAGCTATATTTTACATAAATTTTTCTATTAGTATAAGTAATGTTTCAATTTAGATAATCTCAGATTCCGAAACTTTTCAACCTTAAGGTACATTTGCACGCGAGAGAAAACTGCTAGGGATGGCGCAAAAACACTCCAAGATAGATAAACTCATTCAAAATAGAGCTAATTAGAAGTGATTTTTGTTTCAGCATTTTCTAGCATTTTCTCTCTAGTGTAGATGTGCTTTTTTAATTTGAAAATTTTTTTTAAATACATCATCGTGTTCATGTGTCATGTTGATATTTAACAAAAACAGGAAGCTGTTAGTGTTTTTGTTGGTAAAAAGTTAAGGAAATACATTAATTTTGTTTTAAACGATTAATCGATTAATCGCCAATTTTCTCGAATAACCGACCCGAATAACCGGTTAATCAGTTTTAGTGATTTTTCGAATAATGCAATAACCTGTTAACCGCCTATGTCGAATAATTGGAAACAGTAGAAATATGTGAGCGAATTAAATAAAATTTAATTTTTTACGAAGAAATATTTACGTTTTCACTCGAACGTTAAAGGCCTTAAATCTTTGTTAAAATTGTGAAACTAAAAAAATTTTATTATACGAAAGACAATTAAGCTGAAATGTCACCGTTTCAAAATAAAAGTCGTATATTAAATTTTGGAGAGAAAAAATTTACACAATTTTCACACGAACTTCATTATGGTGAAAAGTCTTTTTTTCCTAAAATTTGTTAATCTACCCAGCAAAATCTTTCATTACCAAATAAGTGGTTATATAATAGAAATTCATAGCTCCGCACAACTTATTTTTTGGCGTCTGAACTCATTATTTTTTTTGGTGGTAGTCACGCTTACCCGCTCGCTTACGAAAAAATGAGAAATAAGTAGTTATGAGATTTTAAATAATTAGTGGTTACACACATGCTTACAAAAAGTTTAATTATAAGTGGTTATCCGATTGCTTACTTGATTCTTAAAAATAAGGAGTTAAGCAAATACTATTAGCTTAAGAAAATACATTCAGAAAAATTTAGGTTTTTTCTAGTGTGTAATTTTAGGACTCGTCATAAAAATTTAAACATAAAACATATTTACATATAATAAATAAAAATGTATAAAATTTAACTGTGTAAAAAGTACTTATTTAAAATATTACAAATAAGTCATTATTTTATATTTAGAAACAATGAATACAATAGGCCGTTATTAGGAAGTCATTATTTTATATTATAAAATAATGCAAAAGGTAATGATATATTATTTTTGGTAATGCAGATAGTAATGAGGTGTCATTACCAATATTTTGCTGGGTAGTAAGGTGTAAGTTCTAGGGCTCGTAAACTCTTTTGAACACTAAGTTTGCATAAGTCGAATTTACACGATTCAGAAGGTACATAAGAGGTTATATGAAAACCCCTGGTACTTTTTGAGCCTACACAGAATTTATTTTTTCTGAGTCCTTTGCATGTAACAATTTCAGTATTTGGAAAATAGAAAATTTTTTGATTAATTATTGAGCTTGGTTGGTTTTCGTTATTTCAAGATTTATAAATATTTGGAGAACATTTCTTCAATAATTCAAATATTTTATAGACATTTTTAAATTCTTTAACAGACCTAATTTGATCGACTTTAATTTAAAATAAAACTCATAATTTATACCAAAATTCTTATTTTGAGCCTAAAACTAAATCTTTTAAAAATTAAAAATTTTTCAATCTGTCCCCAAAACGAAGTCGAAATCCCTAATTTGGGCCCAAATCCCTTTACCTAACAACTCTGTGAAACCTCATTTGACATAAAAAAATCCTCCCTTGGGAAAATTTCCCAAAATAAAATCCTCCTTTGACAAAATTTCCTACATGCTAGCGACATCTACATTTTGTTTACAAAATTATCGATGTTGCATCTCTATATTATATGTCTCTGTAAAAACTTAACTCGCCAATCGTATTACCTGGACGAAAAATTTTATTGCGGCAACAATCATCTTCGTATTGGGGAAGATTCTCCATTTGGTAGAAAACGTGTCCCGAAAGCAATACAATAGCAATTCTTCTGGAAGATAAATTGGTGATATTGCTTTATTCGCACATAGAAGATATAAAAAAGTGTTCAAATATTGCCGATATATATCCTGGAAGATAAACAGAAGATATCGCTAGAAAACCACCCAAATGATACAAATACGATTTTAAATACATTTTTTAATTTTTTATTAAAAACAAATATGCGTCAAATTTACATATAATTATTTTATAATTATTTATCTTACATTATACTGATTTTAAACAAATTATTTGTAAAAAACATAATTTTGTAAAAAAACATAATTTTAAGTTTCGTTTAAAATATACATATGGGTGATATCAAAAAATGTGATAAAAACCGTGTAACCACCTAATTTCTAATGCATGGATTACATTTGAGTTACATATTTCGATATATATCAGCGCATTGTCACGTGTTTTACAAAATTTATAACAATCTGACCAATTTTTTGTTAATACATAAAATTTGTGACAAATTTTATGGGCCAAATGTAAACTCCGTAACAAGTAACTCATAAGGTTTTTTAACTTTAATAGCTTATATTTTAATAACCAATAAAGCTAAACACTAACGGTAAGAATTTTTATGAAGAGGAAAAGTGCCGTTTTTAATAAAAATTAATACATTTTACAAACTTTTTCATATATCTCAGCTATCACGACTTCAACTCTGTAACGATTTTTCGTCATAACTTTTGATAAAAATTCATATACCAGAATTTTGGAGTTATCTATTATTTATATTCCGAAAAGTATAATGTTATTTATACTCAAATGATCGTTGGACTGTAAGTAATCATCCAGTATAACAGACTTGAAGATTTTCTGCAGCAGGTAACATTCTCGAGATGAAAAAGGATGTCTTTAATAAGATTTGAAAAAATGTTGTAAACTCCGTTCATAATTTTTACACCAAACTATTTAACGAGTAAGAAAAACAATGTCATGTTTGGATTCACCTTGTAGGCATCATGCGATTTTGTTTCGCATGATGCCTCTGACAAAGCGTTTCTGAAAGGAAACGAAAAAAGTAACCAAATGTAAACTCCGTAACTGTAAACTCCGTAACCACAATTGTTTGCATCAGATTTTATTCAAATAAATGTAGATAAATGTTTAAAATATTTTAAAATAACCATAAACAGAGGTGATTCAACTTATATTTATGCGTCAAAAGACGATTCAACTAATAATTTTGCGTCAAATCAAAAAAAGTTATCAGTTTTTTACCCTAAGCTGCTGGAGCGAAAAACGATTGATTTTGCATTTCATTGGTTTTGAATCGATATTTCGAGTCGTTACTGACATTAGTTTGACAAATTAAATTTGTTTCACACAATTTAAGAATTTTTTGATCGCGAAATGTTATGTTTTTAATATATTATTTTGTAACTGCGCAACCGCTGTTTGGATTTTAAAAAATTTTATATTTTTGAAAAGAATTTAAAAGAACCAAAAATACAAAATTAAAAAAAAATAAAAATTTTTTCGCGGAATGAATTGTATTTTTATGCGCGAAACCGCCAATTTGATAAACACAAATTATATGTCATTGGAAAGCAAGTTGAAAACCCAAATACGAAAAACTAATAAATTGAAGAAAATTCGTACGCAATTTTTTTTGTTATATCTTTTGCTTGCAGAAATGTAAACTCCGTTACAACAAAAAATATTAAAATTGTGCAAAAAAAGTTATTGCGACAACTTGTAGAAGAGATTTTTTGGAATTAAGTTTATAATGACTAAACTTACTGATTCCATTAAGAAAAAACCGAAATATTAACACTTTTTGCTTTTCACAAATTTGGCCCAAAAATTTATCACATTTTTTGATTTCACCCATATGTATAAACAGATAAATAAATTTCAATTTATCTTACCAAATATTATTTTAAAAATTTCAAAAAGAAATTGATTTGAATTAATTTTAAGTCGGGAAATATTACAAAATATGAAGTTTTCTATATTTAAATGTATTAATTTTGTGTTTCTTGGTGGACCAAATTTATTGAAAGCATTTGAAACGTCAAATATTGCAAGTGAGAACAGGTAAGTTTTCATTTGACGAAAACTAGTAAAATTCGTCAGTGAGAACGTACTATAACACGACTTCAACTCTGTAACGAGTTTTCGCCATAATTTTTGATAAAAATGCATACACCAGAATTTTGGAGTTATCTATTAATTATATTGCGAAAATTATAATTTTATTTATACTCAAATGATTATTCGACATAGGCGGTTAACCGGTTAACTCATTATTCGAAAAATCACTGAAATTAATTAACCGTTTATTCGGGTCGGTTAATCGAGAAAATTGGCGATTAATCGTTTAATGCAAAATTAATGTATTTTCTTAACTTTTTATCAATAAAAACCAGGGACGTAACAGTTATAACTTTTATTCAAAAAAGTGATTGTTTTTCAATTATTTCTTGTTTGAGTATTTTCAATTTTTTTGTTTATTTGCTCTGTTTGATTTTTATTTTTAATTCAAACAAAAACAATCCAAACACGATTTTTATTTTTTCAAAAATAATAAAAGTTATTTTATGATTTTTTCTTTATCAAAAAATAACAATTAAGAATATAAATCAAAAGCCATAGAACCAATGACTTCACCAATTATAATATCCTGATGATGTCAACTAGTGTTAATAAAAGATTGAACAGTGATTTAAAGTGAGTAAATATGTATTAGAGGCCAGTATGAATGTTTTGCAAGACATTCACAAAACATTTTCTTATACAACACCAAAATATTTTTTTTTGTTTTCTGTTTTATTTTTTTTTTTTTGTAATGATCTGAATTTTAACATCTTGTAAATAACTACAAATAAGTAAAATGGTCAATTTTTGTTATATTTAGTATTAAAAATCGTCAAATCTCTCATTAGCGCATGCAAGTGAATGTCTTGTAAGACATTCATTCAGCCCTCTAATATGTATATTCCAGCAACTTCCGGCATTCAATTTAGGTAAATTTAAAATTTTTATTTTATATCAAATAAAAAAGTTAGTGCTTAATTTTTTCAAAAAAATTATTCTGTAACTTTTATAAAAAGTTTTAAAATAAAAATCAAAAAACAACATTAATTTATAGAGTAAAATATAAAAATTGAAAAAATTAAAATCTTTGCCAAACTCTCTCTGCTAATTTACGCAGAGAGAGTTTAATTGGATGAGTTTTAATGAACGTTTTCACTAAACTAATGAAGCTTTCTTCACAAAGTTAATGCAAAACAAATTTTATCAATTTTAATTAATAGATTTGAGGTTAAGAATAAGATAAAGCTTAAAGGCTCCATTAGTCTGGTAGTATCGTAAAGTATCGTGTCAGCTGTTTACTTCTGAGTGTTGATAATAGGTCTGTTTCTTTACTTTTTGGGTAAAGTTCGGTAAAATGAGAGTTAACAAGAAATACTCTCACGAAATGACAAAAATGCACAAAAGTAAACGAACGCGAAAAACCATATTTGAAGCCCGAAAAACAAACGTCAAAAGATTTGTGCATTATAGTTCGTTTTGGTGAGCGGTCTTTCTAGTTCTTGTTCAGTTTGTTGTAAAAATCTAGACAGCTTTTCTATTTAAACCCCTTTTTAAATGAAAAATTTAATATAAATTTCCTTTTTAGGCATTTCTATTTACAAAAAGGAATACATACCCAGGTAGAAAAATACAAACGGGAAAACGTTGGCAAATCACTGTATATGGTGGTACAAGCGCTGGCAGAGCGTCCGTTTTTCGAAAATTAAAGTACATACAAACATAGCCAATAAAATTATGAACTTGTGTGTTGTGTGGTAGTGTTTTGAAAATTCAAACAAAAAAACTTTCAAATATGAAAAAACAAACCACAAAATCGTTTTTTTTACGTTTTGTCAGTTAAAAATTGATGATTGTTTTAACAACTTTTCAATTGTTTTTATTTCTTTTATGGATTGTTTAAACAATGAAAAATCAGTAGTACTTTTTTAAATTGTGTTTTCAATTAATTTAATATGTATTTGAGGTAGTTTTTAGCGATGAAATATTGTGAGTGTAGGGATAAAATTTACAACTGCAGACTTCCCGTCTTTCGCGTCTGTTTTTTTTTTAGTTAATATTTTTGACTAAAGCCACAAGACAAAAAATGTTCTTTTCGTATTCTTTCACTAGAAATTTCTATTAGCGACATATTTTTTGTGTGTGCGGAATATTTAAACGATTGACAAACCTGAAAATAAATGCGTTTTTTAAAAAATTCTAAACAACTTCATTAAGTAACTGTGAAGGAAATGCAATAGTTTTGGTGAGCTGTTTAAAATTAACGGTCAAAAACATTGCAAATGTTGTCCATAAGTAAAACACTTGCAATTACAGTTAGAATAACTACAATCACATTATTTCACAAATAACTGTAATGTACTAACTGCAGAATTTTTTTGAGTGTACATTGCGTAATTATCGTCATGACAGTTCGGCGTTTTTTGGAGTTTTTAGAGGTCTTGAAAATTAACGGGTCAACATTTTTGCCTTTCTAGCCGCGTTAGGCGCCCAAAAGTTAGGCTGGGTTCACATCTAATTCTTAAACACGTGTTTAGCTAAAACACCTATTTTAGCTCTTTATTATATTACAACAGTTCTTTATTCTTTTACAATCGTTTTAGCTCAACACGTGTTTTAGTTTTAGGTGTGAATGCTGTTTTAGTCTATCATTAGGTCTCGAGTTTTACTTCCCAAATTGGAAACACTCATTCAACAATTTTATACCAAAGAATGAAAAAACTACAATAGAGCAATAACATTTTTGTAATTTTTTGAACTTTTCGGCCTTCAAAACGATGCCAAAATAGAGCCGAAAGGAACATAGCCAAAGTTGGAACCGGTTGATTTGATCCGCATGAGTACTATCTGCTTAATGAATAACATTATATAGGTCCCGTGCAAGAAATGGCTTGCAGTTAAACAAGTGTACACTGCAATTGCATTTAAAATGAACTAATATTGCATTTATTTTAACTACAATTGCAGTTAAAAATGGATACAATTGCAAATAATTTAAATGCAATTGCAGCGAATCCTTTTTTAACTGCAACTGCAGTTACTTTTAGTTTATTCTCTGGGTGTACTACAGAATAGCGCACATGTAGCAACTGCGAAACACTTTAGGGTGTATGTTACTAATTTTTTTAGCAAAAACTTTAGGATGTTTCCCCATTATGCTGATGTCGCCTTTGGGGCTAATGCCCCTTGTGCGTTGTTGTTTATTTTCTTTTAGATCGCATGTTGGGGGTTAGCAAGATTGCACTTAATAGTTTATTTAAAAGCAAATCACCCGCATAAGAAAATCTTTGAAAGCCTAGAGAAGAAGAGTTCACATCGTTGTGTTTCTTATTCATATTCTTCACTAAAATGAAAGAAATTCTTTTGGCGCATTGCCATTATGAGTAATACACTTATGATGATCAATGATTACAATCGACTGTGCACTCAGAAAATTACGTCGGTTAAATCAATACAAAATCAACCCTAAAATAACTAAAAAAAACTTATGTAGTAAAATTTACTGCAAATTTAAACTGCTACTAAAATATACTAGTTTTTGATAGTTTGCTTTTATTAACTGTATTGGAGTAACTGCATTTACAATTTAACTAACAACTATCGGTTAATACAAGTTTAACTGATATCTAGCAACTTCAGAACATTTCTGAATATGTGTATGTACCTCAAAGAAGTTTATAAATTTGTAACAAGTATTTAGCGTTATATGTATGTATTTGCAAATAAAAAATGAGAAATAATATGTTTTGTAAAAATTATGTACTCTGTTAAAAATTATTTAAATTTTTTCTCAAAATAATATTTTAATTAAAACAATTCCGAGTTTCATACTTGTTAATTTGTTTGTAATACAATAACTTGCTGTCATATTATTTAAATATTTTAATTGACAAAAAACAACATCAACATATTTTTTAATATTTGTAATTGATGTGCATATTTATTATTTTTTTAGTTCAGCATTAATTATATTTTGTATGATGATTGGCTTTTTGTTGCATTTACCTAAAATAAAATGAATCTCATAATAGTTTTACACCATTTTCAATTTTATTTAAAAAATCTTTATATTTAAATTAATGTCCATTTAATAGACATTTTAATTTATATAAAAGTTTTTTTTAATTTATGACCCTATTACAGATATTAATTAAATTTTTCTGATCGTGAAATAATTCTGAAACATTTCAATAATTATTTTAAATTTCAATAATTTTGTTCCCGTTTTTAATTGAGACCATAAACGTTATCCCTTGCTAAACAGTAATTAATTTTATTTTGTAAGTTACAATATTTACAACTTCAATTTCTATACTTGTAGATAAAAAAATTAAAAATAAGTTCCCAGTGTAGAAAATCATTCCCAGATTGTGGTTATGTAACTACACAGAGATAATTTTCTTGGACGAGTTTTAATGATATTTTTCAGTAAACTAATGAAGTTTTCTTCACAAATTGAATGAATAATTTCTTAGTTTTAACGAAAAAGCTTCATAATTTTCGCGAAACTAGTTGTTAATCAAACTAGTTGAATGAACGAAATTTTTAAAACATAAAGTGAAAGGTTTCGTATAATTTTATAAAAAACTGAATTCATTTGATGAAAATTTCAATGGACGAGTTCCAGTGAAACTTCATTGATTTAATGCAAAAATTCGTTAGTATCATGCAGATAATTCTCTCAGTGAGTTATGCTTACACACCAGCATACGAAAAAACTATGTCGTTACCTACATATATGCTTACCAGTATTGACAAAAATAATGAGTCTAAAAATATATTACTGGGACTAAAAATATAAACTGGGACTTAAGATTGCCAGTCGATAGCTCTACATTCTGAGCTATACCGACATATTATATTTGATAAATAAAAAGATAATGGACTTGCTGTACACAAGTATGCTTACCCGCCAATATATAACAAATCAAAAAATATGTGGTTACATACATACATATATCCTTGCCAGTGTTGAGAAGATATTTAGTTTAAAAATGGATTTAAAAAAAAATTTTTTAATCTATAAGATTATTACTTTATATTTAAAATAATGATAAAAATGTCATAATTGGTAACGCATTATTTTTTGTTTCGAAATAATGGAAAAAGTAACTAGTTATTAGTAACTCATTATTGTATGTTTTAAAATAATGCAGAAAGTAAGTCTGGACTGGTTACTGGTTGTCCAGAAAATAATGGTACGTTATTACCGTTTCTACACTGGGTTGCCATTCTAAATTACATTTTGAAATGATGTAGATTGACTCAATATAAATTTAAAAAAAAAATTTTTGTGTATGCAGATCATTGAAAACATTTTTTTTATTAAGAATTATGAATGAGCATATGGAAAAATTATTTTTATTTTGAAATTCTCAATTTAGTTGATCATTTAAACTCATGTGAAAAAGTTATCGCCAAACAACGCAAGTGTTAAATGAAAATAAAAAAAAATCAATTTAAAATTTTAAAATAAATTTTTTTAAAATAAGAAATTATTGGGAAAAATTATTCACGATCATATTTAAAAACTTAAAATTAATACATTTAAAATATGTTTAAATCATCTCAGGAAATACGTTTAAATACAGCAGACGCCACAAATTATTTAAATCATAATAATGACAGTGAACATGTTTGTATTTTTGGAAAATACCTAAAAACACCAGACGCTGGTGAGTTTTACTCATTGTCAATATTAGAGGTATTCAGCGATGTATGAAGAATTTCCAAAATGGATTTTAAGAGTTGCGATTGGGCTAATTTTTACCGTTTTCATATAAATTACTAATTCAAGAACAAATTAAATTTTTTTTGTGAAATTTTTTATTGCTATATTATTTTTTTATTCTTTAGATCCAAAAGTACTCATATAACCCATTCCTAGGTATGGTAATAATAATCACCAGGGCAGCGACTTTCATGCAAATCCATGTTTGTAGTCGTTAATCCAAATTTGATTTTGACAAAATACTTTTCCGAATCAAAGAATTTGCAACAAAATGGCATCGATTTGTTTTTGCATATTTTGTTATAAATGCATATTTTTGCATATTTTGCATTTAAGTGCATATATTTTTAAAAACTAAAAATAAGATTTAATGAAAATTAAAGAAAAATAAGAATTTGCAAACCTTAACCCAGTACTTAACTAGAAGGAAAACATCACAACATTTGTATTGCATTTAATTTTTAACCAAACGCGCTCGAGTAATAAATATGATTTTTAAAAATCAATAAATTTAAAGTTAAATTTTCGGTTTTAAGCATTTATTTTTGGATCTTTAGTGCATATTTTTTTGTTTTTAATGCATATTTCCGTTTAAGTGCATATTTAAGTGCATATTTTGCATTTTTTACTGCATATTTTAAACGCATATTTCAAATTTTTAAGTGCATAAAAGTCGCTGCCCTGGTAATCACAATAACAGTAAACCAATATTTACAAAAAATCAAACTTTTCCCAAATTCACTGAAATTAAAAAGCTGGCATCACAAATTTGAAAGATTGTGTAGTAGGTATTGATTTCCTATAAGTGCTTTGCAAATTCCCATAGTGCAATCTTCAAATTTTAAATTTTGGTTTAATCTTATTTTTTTTGAATCCTGCAAATGGAGTTGCTTCAAAAACAAATTACCATTTGTGGCCATGCCCAGTGTTGCCAACAAAATTTCAAAACAAATGTCTACATCAGACCTAAAAATCGTTAAAAAATCAATAGATTTTTAAACACTGCAAAAATTTAATGATTCTATCGCTAGAATTTTGAAAAATGATATTTAAAGAGTTTTTTTATTGTGCTAAAAACTTTTAAATAATAAAAAGTTTTACGATTAAACTTCATTAATATTAGTATTGAAAATAATCAATAGAGGGCGTTGTATGGTGAAAAACTACATACCCATATTTTATCGAAATATGTATGTATTTTGTAGAAAGTTTTTATAATAAAATAGTTTAAGAAGTTGTTTTTTATAAGGTTTGTTTTTTTCGAATTTTATATTTATATCGATTGATCTACAACTACTTGTAAAAAAACGACTATCCGTAATTACTCGTACCTGACTTTCCTTTTATTTTTTTAAACAAATAAAAATTAAGAATTTGGGGTCGCCTTTGTGCTAAAGCTATTCTCGTACAAGCATATTTACTAACAAACGCATAATTCATTTGCTAGCATTTGTTGTTTTTAATATTTTATGAAATTAAAAATACTAAAATTACAAATATTTTTATGACAAATATTTTTGTTTACTCTACATTTACTAACAAACGCATAATTCATTTGCTAGCATTTGTTGTTTTTAATATTTTATGAAGTTAAAAATACTAAAATTTCAAATATTTTTATGACAATTATTTTTGTTTACATTGGAAAGAGAAAAGCCAAGAATTTTCAAGACTTGGTAGCATTTTTATAACTACTTAACTTTTAAGAAGCTAAATTTATACCTACTTTAGGCTAATTTAGCCATACGTAACGTGACGAATCAGCTGATTCAATCTAAAATAATGAGCAAAAAAGAAATAGACTGTCAGCTATGCTCTTTTAACTCATAAGATTCCATAAGGAGATACGTCACGTTACGTCCAAGTATGGCTAAATGAGCCTTTATGGTGGGCCTCATACTGTAGGTTTAACTTTAACTTAACTATTAAACAAAAAAAAATGTCAACAAATTGTATACAAAACAACACAAAATTTTTGGGTTAACTATTAGTTAGAGATTAAACCTGCAATATGAGACCCACCGTTAAAAGTTCATAAGTGCTTAAATTTGTGTGGAATATTTATTAAAATTCGAAAAAACCCCTATTTTTATATTATAATAAATTATAATTTTTGCGGCCCTATGCTCCTTGCAGGAGTAAAAGGAACAAATATAAATTATAATTTTATAATAGTTTTCAAAATAAAACCGATTTTAAACTATTATAAAATTTTTTTTTTTTTTTTTGATTAATATTTTTGCCGCTAAATAAAATCGGTAGATCTGAGGGGCAATTCTGTAACTTTTTAACGACAAAATTCGGTAGTTAAATTGACAAGTTTTCATTGTAAACTGACTTAAACTTAACTAATAGGTAACCCAAACATTTGCTGTTGTTTTATTTACAAGTTTTTGACATTTTCTTTTGTTTAATAGAGCCAAATACCAGGTGGTTTTTGCTCAGGTATAAATGTAATATTATAATGAATTTAGATAGAGCAACAACCAGCTGGTTTTTGTACAAAACTAAATTGCAAAAGCCAAGTCATTTACACTGGGTATTTAGTTTTTCTTTGTCACAACACTTTTTTATTACACACTTTTCTTTCTTTTTTTATTGTTCAATTAATGTAAAAAAATTATTAATACATTTAAAAAAAATAACAACACACAATTTCAAATTAAACCAGAAATATTCTTAAAAAATTAAAAAATATTTTTTTGACACTTACTTTACTTCTATTTATATTCGTTGTAACAGGGTGTATCGAAAATTAATTATAAATGATAACGGGAGTATCAAAAATGCATATTTCAGATATATTTACTTGGGTTTTGGCAAAAATCAGGTAGAATCTGGTTTTCAGTTTGTATGAAAATTGTATAGAAAAACTAAATTAGTTTTGTAGTTTTCGGCTCCAAAACTAAAAATGGTCAAAAACTACTTGTTTTTGCCCAGTCTAAATACACTATTAGATTACATAGTTAAGTGGTTTTTGGCAAATTAATGGCCTGGGGAATCTGTAATACATAATTTGAATATTTTTCTTATTTGTATGCCTTTTCTGAACACAATTAAGTATTCGAAATATACTCAATAACATCTTTTTTAACTTGAAAAATACTAACCAAATTTTCAATCGACTTTTCGAATCCAATCGCCACCACATTTCATATATGTAAGTAATTATTTGTATATGTAAAGAAAAAATTAGCCCAATTGGAACTATTTAAATTCACTGACATTTTTTTGGACGCCTCTAGTCAGTATCTGTGTATGCTTTAAAATTGAAAGCCCAAATAAAAAAACAAGGAAAAACTTAAAGTCGGACATTCCGATTACATGATATCTAAGACCACAGTACGATTTGGGTAATATTCCGGGAAGCGAATCATATTCCGGGAAAGGGATTTTAAATAACGCACAGTGGTTCCAAACCAAAAAATAATGGTAATAATTATGGATCTTCTAAACTACTGATCCAATCGAAAAGAAATGTTCACAAGAACTGAAGAGAAAGATCTAGGCTTTTAGAAAATTAGTATAGTAGACACCCTGTTTTATCACAGGGTGCGCTACAGGGTGTCAAAGTTGACCATCTCGGGTATACAAAAGCTTTATTGTCGTGCAAATTTTATAAATGCGAACCGATTTAGCTGATTTTAGACTTTTTGTAATCTATGTTATAAGATAAATAAAAAACATGCTTCAAGTACCATAGTAGCCGTTTTTTCTAATCACTTGGATTTAATAAATCCAAAAAGTATTTCTAAAAGTGCTCAACAGATGGGGTTAGATTCTTCCTATTTTAAAAAAATTTTCTGTCCGACACTTCTTTCACCCTAATTTTTAATACCGAATTCGATGATGAAGGATTTTACTTTAACGTTTAATTTATAATTATATTTTACATAAAACAGCGATAAACAGTCTGCCTTTTCAGTTTTATCTACGGTTTGGGGTTCGGGAAATCCCGGGCGGGAATTCCCGGGAAATCCCGGGAAAAGTTTGCCGGGAATTCCCGGGAAAATAATATATTTTTCCCGGGAAAACGGGAAATTTTAAAAATATTAAATTTTTTATAAGTAACGTTTTCATTAATAAATGTGAAAAGAAAAGACCAATGGTTAACGGTGGTATCTAAATTTGGTTATCCGACATCTAAATTTGGTTCACAAAAAAAAAAAAATTGATGGTCATGCAACTTCTCTTGAAGAAAACAACAACAAGAATAACGTTTCTGCTAAAATTAGCAAAGTACCCAAAGAAAAAAGTTAAAGCTGAATAGGCATTAAAGGTTTTATGGTAGGGCAAACATTTCCTGAAATGGTATCCAAATTAGCTGCAGCCAATCCGCACCATAACTAGATCTTCGTTTATTCGAGAAAGTTTTTATAATAAAAACCTTGCATTGCAAAAAAATGAAACCGATGTAAAGAACACTATATTAAATTACTACAATCATGTAAAAGATAACAATAGGAGACTTACTATAATCTTAGACGAATGGACAAGAATATCACAAAAGAGATATTTGAACATATGTATAATCGGAAATAATTCATTTTATAACCTGGGGTTGGTTTATATATCAGGAAGATGTAATGCTGATGAAATAAGAAGAATTGTAGAAATAAGACTAGAAGAGTTTTATTTATCTTTGGAAAATAACATTGTGGCCACCATATCTAATGGGCCAAGTGTGATGAAACGGCTTGTTTCCGACAGTCCAGTAGTAGGTGCTTTCTGCTGGAATCATGCAATTCATTTGGCAGTGCTGCGAGTAATTTATGTGAAATCAAATGTTCAACATTCTGATATTTTTTACTTTGAATTCTCACTACACAGACTGCATTTGTTTTGAAATAGTGTTTTTTTTTAACAAAAATTACTTATATAGGTGGTTTTCATTAACAATTTTGTTCAAAAATATTTCTCGGGATTCCCGGGAATCCCGGGAATCAAATTTTTTCATTCCCGTTTCCCGGGAAATAAAAAAGTCCGGGAAATCCCAAACCCTAGTTTTATCACTTCAATTTATATTTTTACACAATTGAAAAATTCTATTGCAATATATAATATTCACTAATTGGATTTAATTAAATTACTTACTGTAGAGTGAAAAATTGCCATATCTATTTGAGCTATTTCTCGATATCCAAGATGAAAAATATGTAATTGGTGAGGTGTAGTTTTTTTTTCTAAACATATTTCATAAAAAAAATTAATAAAAACCTTTTATTTGTTAGTTTTTCAATTTTTTTGTTAGTCTTTTAATTTTTATTCGTATTTTTTTCTGACATTAAATTAATAGGCTGTTTCATATATTTGTGCTTTTATTGTGGATTTATTAAATCCAGCTTTTTTTTGGATTTAATAAATCCATTTTTTGTATGTAAAATTCTAAATCCAGGTGATTAAAAAACACGCTAAGTATCTCTTATATTTTAAAAAATATTTAACTTTGAATTTAAAAATTTTAATTTTTTACCTTGATTTTCATTATCACAACAATATGTTTGAAATTTTTTGGTGTCATTGTCATGAGCTTTCTAAATTTCAGAATCAAAATTATTTTCAATTATCTCGAGCCGTTTAGTAGTGATAGTTTTTTAAAATCAAAACTTTTATGCGTGTCCTGAAAATGACATTTTTTTTCAAAAAGGGGGGTTACTTCATTCACTTTTATCTCCAAGTTTTTGAAAGCTTTTTAACATTTTTGGACATTTTCTAAAAGAATTAGCTTCAGAAATGCTTAATAGTCCAATGCAGAACATTTTTGAGCATGCACCCTACGCTCAGCATTGGTTGAAAATGATGAATTTTTGAAGAATGTTTCTGAATGTTGCAAAAAAAGTCACGCCACTTAGGTTAATTTTTTTTTAATTTTGAACCAGAAGCAAACATGTTCTAAAGGATTTGCCCTAAATTTCCCGCAGTCCGCTTAAAACATCGATAGGGGAGCAAATTTTGTGGAAAAGGTCATCTTTTCAAAAGGATTTTTTTTATTTGTAAAAAAAATATAGGAAAATTACTTAGTTTTGTAAAATTTGAGTTGTTTTTTATTAAATGGTAAACAATTGTCGTACACTAAAAAAATCGTTTCGTTACTGTTTATAGTTATTTTTACATAGAAAGATAAATTTCTATGTAATATTTTGAAATAAAATGGATTGTAATTTTTTTCCGTTTTTTACTGGGGTGTTTAATATTTGAAATAGTTTTTAATATTTTTTTATATATTAAGAAATAAGACTTATTTATCTTTTCAACGGTATATACCAGGTATGGGCACATAAATGGTTTGCAGGGCCAAAAAGGTCAATTGAATAGCCTCCGAGTTGTGGCTCTTTCTTTATCCCCTTACCCAGGGAAATACTTTATGAGTCCAAATTGCGGAGAAGTACATCAAAATCTTTTATATTTTTATGACTTTTTACATTTGTGATTCAAATATTTTTAAAAATATAGGTACAGACTCAATAAACGTTTTTAAAATATTTTTCCCTCCTCAATACGAATTTGGAGTCAAAAAAACTTTGCCCAATTAAACTTCAAAAATATAGCTTTCGTTATTTCAAAAAATTTAGTTTAACGTTTTCACCAATTTTTCAAATATTTTTACTTTATGGATTTTGATCAATTGTTTTATTTATTGAAATATGTAACATGAATTACATGACAAACGGAATTTTGATACAAAATGTGGAAAAATGTAATTTTTATAGAAAATCTGAATATAAATCTAATTTAAAACTCATATGTCTACAACATTTTCGTATCGAAAATTTATAACAAATATTAACCTCTCTGATTGCATTAAATTAATTCTTAACTGCCTGTTTTTATAAAAAGAATCAGACGAATTCGTTAAAACATTTGTGTGAAAAACACAAACTTGAAAAGATTTATCTTTAAAAATTTTTTGCCGCATTTATTCTACATAGAAGTCCTAACAGATCTGTGCAAAAATTTTGAAAGAAAAACGTTTTTAAATTAGAGTTTTTCACACAAATTTGTTAACGAATTCGTCTGATTCTTTTTATAAAAACACCCAGTAAATTTTAAAAACTCAATCACAAGACTGGTAACCCACCCAGAAAATTTGGATACTTTCATGAGGGTTCTTATTCAGTAAGTCAAAAATTATTCAAACAAAAGACGCACTCTTTTGGATGCACCACTTTCATACAAGTGAAAGTTTAATAATATGTATATTTTGAGCACTTTTCGGATTCATTTTTGGTCTCATTTGCTGGCTGGGAACTCTAGAAAAGTTAAATATCATATTTAAAAAATGGGATAAGGCGGAATTATTTGCAGTAAAAGCAGGATAAAAATTCAAGGGGACACAAGCCTTTAAAAAGCAGTATAATCCTGTCAAAAGTGGGATGGTTGGTCAGATTAAGTACACTAATAGAAAACAGCCTGCAAAAGTTTGCTAAAGCTGCTAAAAATTAGTTAAAAATTATCTTGCATAAAAAACTGCTGAAATAAACAGATTTTCTTTGCTAAATATTAGTAAGATAAGAATAGCAAAAATAAAGCTGTTAAATATACAGAACTTTAGTTGTATTTGAGCTAAATTTTAGTTAATTGAAATAAAAATTTACTCTGCTAAAATCCGTAACAAATTTTGCTGAATATTAGTAGAATAAAAAACACAGAATAATTTTAAATTGCTTTAAGAGGATAAAAATCTCTTTTTGTAAAATCAGTAGTCTACTATTTTTCATCATTTATTTCTGTTGGTTTATTATCAGGGCAGCGACTTTCATGCACTTAAAAGTCGAAAATATGCGCTTAAAGTATGCAGAAAAAACGCAAATATGCATTTAAATGAAAATATGCACTGAAAACCAAAACCAAAAAATATGCATTAAAGATGCAAAAATAAACTCTTAAAACCAAAAAAAATACATCGATTTTCAAAAATCATATTTATTACTCGAGAGCGTTTGGTTAAAAATTAAATCCAATATAAATGTCTAACAAAATATGCAAAAATATGGAACAACAAATCGAAGCCATTTTGTTGCAAATTCTTTGATTCGGAAAATTATTTGGTCAAAATCATTTTTGGATTAATGACTACAAATATGCATTTGCATGAAAGTCGCTGCCCCGATTATTATATTTAACAGTTTATTTTTGCTCTTCTAGTCTTACTAATATTTATCAAAAATCGGCAAAAATTTTTCTGTAAAGTCACTTTTAAATAATAAACCTGTAGAAATAGAAGAAAAAGCTACTAATTGTTTTGATATTTTCACAGGTTTATTTCTATGAGTGCATGAATAAAATTTTATTTTGTCCAACGGCCTTACCAAATTTAAGTGCTTCAATGACAATTCTGAAAAGAAGATTTTAGAGATCATTACGAGGTCCATAGTACAGCCTTGAATATTTCTTAAAATGAAAGGTTTTTTTAACTCAAATTCATAAAAAATAAGAGACTCATAAATAATTCTACGTCATATTGAGCTACTAAGTATTTTTCCCAGGCTTAAGTTTTAAATAAAGAAGAAGGAATTTTTCACTTACACCCAGAAAATAGATTCGTTGTAGCAACCGAATTAGTTGATAATCGAATTTATGCGGTCCCATGTACTATCAGAAAATTCTGTAAAAATTTCTTTTCTTACAACCGAATTTTATAAAGGCAACTGATTTTTAGTACTTGTTTCAGCTATTATAGCCGAAAATATTAGTCGAAGCGATGGAAAATTAAGAACGATTTCGGTTATAAGGATTGAAATAAAAGGTATGACCATATACTGATTATCGTAGCAATAGAATTATTTAAAAAAGAAATATTTTATAAATTAATTGCTATATTTATTATTACTGATCATTGATTATGTAAGGCAATTTTTTAAGTTTAAATAAATAATGATTTAAACAAAAAGTCATTAAATTTAATGTACAAATAATTCCAGTTTTTTATATTACTCTAAATAGGACACTCTGTGGTGATTATGTTAAAGATTAAGGTTGTTCATAAGGGGTGTGCTATCTGTTGTATCGTTGTATCGTCATAACAAAAAACAGAGTTGTTAAAAATTTTATTTGTGTTTAGCAACGATTTTCTATTCAGTTTTCTATCTGTTAGCACACTCAAACATAGGACACTAAACATACCTAAAAATGTTGTATCGTGGTATTCTCAAATATTGTATTTTTTCAATTTAAATTCTAACAACTCTGTTTTTTGTTAGGACGATACGACGATACAACAAATAGCACACCCCTTGTGAAAACCCTTATTATTTTTAGCAATTAACACCATAAAAAGATGAAAAAATGGAAATTAATGAATAAAAACTTCTTCTTTGATGTGTATAAATAAAATGTTTGCGAGACAAATGACATTCCAGGAACTTTTAGTGTGGTGGTTTTTATACCAATTTTTACAATTTTTTTGGTATTTTATTTAATTAAAAAATTCGACACTTAACCAACATTAAACATTTCTTCGGTGCAACAAAATCAAAACTTTTAATGATTCATTGTTGACAATACTTCAAGATATAACACATAATCAACTCCAATAAATATAGAATCGCGACACCATTGCAGCGTTTTGTGGATAGTTGAACTGAGTTTGAGTAATTGCTAATAAAGCTTCACTTCGATGACCAGATGGCATTTGTTAGTTTTAATTTGTTAGTTTTAATTGAAATTTAAATTAATTTTTTTAAGCACAATTTTTTTGAATGACAGTTTCAGTTTGGTTGAAAATATTTTACAATTTTTGAGTATTTCGAACAAGTATTGTTTAACGCAACTTCATTTCGTTTAAGAAACCCAACCCAAATTAGAAATGTGTTCTTCAGTAGTCACAGCCAAAAAATTATTTCAAAACTCCTCTTTGATTTATCTTAAAAACCGACAATTGATTTTGAGCTTGAAAAATGTTGTTATAAAAAAGAATTTTACTGAAATCACCAAAATTTTGGACATCAGATTATTACACTGTATTAAATTTAGTTGTATAAATGGACCTAAACCATTAGTTTTTAAAAAAGACCAAGAATGGTGAAGGGAACTATTTTTCCTATTATGCATACTTTCATTTTATTACAATTTTGTTGTTAAGGCACATCTACACGGAATAGAAAACTCGCGATACTTTTCGAAAATACAGCTCTGTATAAGTCTACGAAATGTAATCTCTAGACCATTGACAACTCCTGTCATACACAATGTTTTTAATTATTAACAATTTTTAAAATGTCTTGTAACATTATTGAATATTTCAGTTTGTTAAATGAACATTTTGGTATTTGAATAAAAAATTATTCTTTTAAATACAAGAATTTTAATAAAAACAAATACTTGAAAACTAGAGACGGTATTTTCATGATAAAAATTAGTGCCAACAGTATTAGAGATGACAAATTGCATGCAAACTCTACGAGTTTTCTATCCCGTGTAGATGTGCCTTTATAGTTGTTAATGTAGAAAGTCTATCGGAACTGAAAATAATTAGGATTTTGTATAAAAATTCTTATTACTATATTGATATTTCTTAGTGGTAGTCGATTACCAACCAATCTTTTTTCTGTGTGTAATATTCGTCTGTAGGAGGCGAAAAAACTTCAAAAAGTTCTAGAGGAAGTCTGTGCAAAAAAGTCGATATTTGTTGATCGGTATAGTGTTTTTGAGGCCCCATTAGATGTTTATTTTGTTATTGCTGTTTTCTGTATATTTTTAAATTCTGACTTAAATTTTTTTAATTTAATTTAATTTAATTTTTTTCAATTTTATTTAAAATTATTTTTTTTTTATTGTTTTAAAATGAATGAGGGGCCGCACGAAATTTGTTGACGTGCCGCATTTGCCCATGTATGATATATACAATGTTTATATAATTTATTCCATCAAGTCAAACTAATGCACCCAAAACAGACATCTCAAGTCAAAATTTAATATTTGATAACTTTTTTCATGCTTAGTAGACTGGGCTTTATTTGTAACGTTGTTCCGAATCCCGCTCCAGAAAAAATTTCAGCTCAATCGTAAAATTTTTAAGCTATCCCTGGCCCTTCAAAATTTTGAATGCGATTTACAAGGGGAAAAATTGCTTTTTTGGCTTATTTTGAAAATACTGGCTCTTAAAAAACTGTAATTCTAAAAAATGTTAATAGGATCATAATCTAGACTCAATTATTTTTCTTAAAAGGCATAAAAACCCAAAATCGGTTGGAAAATATTGAAGTAATTCTAATTCGCCCAGACCATTGTAGGGTTAAAATGGCATATATAATAAAAATCGCAAAAAATAAAATATTTTTCAAAAACTTAAAATGTTATATTCTAGTTTCATTTCTGAGATCTATAAGTATTCAGATATAATTTTTTGTCTCTCTTGAATTATGCTAACCTAGTCCCAGGAATGGCAAAATATGGGATTTTTTTTTTTGTAAATTTACCATACTCTAATTTTGAATTTTTAAAAATTTTGTTAAACAAAATATAAAAAAAGGGGTTAACGCATAGGTTTTTTGTAATACACCTTAGAGCAGGGGTGGCAAGACTTTTTTCGCTGCGTGCCAGAAATGGACAAATTTGTTTTGTAAACATTTCTCGCGTGCCACCTTAAATTTAGTTGTCTTTTAAAAGTCTTTTTTTTAATTTCTCTTAAAAATATCATCGCAGATGTACATATTTATCAGCGCTACGGATAACCCACATGAAATAACCCCCAAAGGGAAAAATTAAATAACATCCAAGAAATGGCGTAAAAATGTTTGACGGTTATTTAAGTTTTGGGGGTTTATTTAATCTTTAAATATTGAGATTATTTCATTATGAAAAATGAAATAATGAAATAAAATTAAAACAGTTTGAACATTATTGCCTTTTTATCTTTTTGGGGATTATTCCATTTTTGGTAGATATTTCATTTTGTTAAGAAAAAGTTAAATTATTGGGCGCCATTTATTATTTAAGTACGTAAGAAACTAGTTGAAAAATGTGCTTCGGGCAAAAATTTGATTTTGTTAAAATAAATCGTGCGGTTTTTATCATCATAATAATGAATAAAAAGCGAATATTATGGATTTGAACAGAGAAATTTCGATTTCAGATGAAATGGCTCTGCGACACACAATCAAAGCCCAATTTCAAATTCCAACAAAGAAGGTTATTCCATTACGAGACTTATTTTCAGCCTTTATTTCATTGAGGGTTATTTCGTAGCACATATTTTCCCTTAAAAAAAATAATTTTTTAGATCCAATTTTATTACAAGTTGTTTTCCATTTTTGTGCAATTTTCTGGTACTTTTTATTTATGAGGCATTTTCTCATCGAAACATTTAAACTTCTTTCAATCTAGAATATTTTAAATTTTCCCATAATTTTCTGATAATCGAATTTGCTAGTTCTGTATTAACCATATTTCTTTAAACAAAAAATGGTGGCAATACAGAGTTTTATTCATTTTAAAATACGATTTCCAAGCTCATTTTTATAGCGAAATTTAACGTTTAACTAAATTTTTTGCTGGTCTTTTAATAGTTTAAATTTTTTGAAAATATCCAACAAAACGTCGCGTGCCACCTAAAATCCACTCGCGTGCCACTACTGACACGCGTGTCATAGTTTTGCTAGCCCTGCCTTAGAGAATAATCTTACTGAAAATTACACATATCCTTCATTTAACTTAGTAGTGACGGCGTTTTAAATTTGAAAATTTTAGAGAAAAGTGTGATTTTTAATACCCGATATTGTCAACTTTGACACGCTGTAGGACACCATGTGATACAATACTAATTTTCTAAAAGCCTAGATCTTTCTCTTCAGTTCTTGTCAAGATTCCTTTTCGATTGGATCAGTAGTTTAGAAGATCCATAATTATTACCATTTTTTTTGTTTGTTTGGATTTATACGTATTGAAATATATAATAAGGTGTAATAAAAAGTGTGTCTCGGTCAAGTAAAGGGTGGTCCAACCAAAATGCACGATGTTAATTGTAAATAAAACAAAGTTTTCAGAGAATTATCTTAATATTTTTTATTATTAAACAAGGATCTATGACAATTATGTGTGAAACAAAATATCGGCCAAATGCTTGCCACGGCTCCGGTGGCATACCTCTATCCGATGATCCATATTTTCAATGACTCTGAAACATAATTGAGGTTCAATGTCGTTAATGTGCCGAATTATCTCATCCTTTAGCTCTTGAATTGTTCTTGCCTTATTGACGTACACTTTTTCTTTTAAATATTCCCAAAGAAAGAAGTCCAACGGTGTCAAAGGTGTGCCTCGTCGGTGAAGATGATTTTCTTTGTAAAGTCATCATTCATTTCTGTCTGTTCAACCAACCATTCGGCGTATTGACGACGCTTGAAATGGTCATTACGCTTCAACTTTTGAGTCAATTGAACCTTGTAAGCGTGTAAATTCAAATATTTATTCAAAATTCGCATCAGTGATGTTCGTGAGATGTTCAAATGTTGAGCACGACGACGAGTAGAGGTCGACGGCTCTTCTGCCACACTATCGCGAACAACAGCAATGTTTTCCGCAAAACGAACTGGGCGAGCATGCACAGGTGTTTTCACATTTCCTACAGACATGGTTTGTTGAAATTTGAGCACAATTCTCCCGATTGTGGACACATTTGGTCAATTATGTTGACCAAAGAAATCACGAAGTGTACGAAATGCATTTTGATTTGAACGCCCATTTTCGTTAAAGGCTTCAACAATCTTAACGCGCTGCTCAATTGTGTACCTCTCTCCATGGTTGAATTTGTCAAACACTGAAAAAAAAAGAAATGTAATATTAATTTGGGCAAAATACTCGACGTTAAGGTGTGACTCACAATTAACATCGTACATTATGGTGGACCACCCTTTATTATTGGTACATGGGTGAAAACATCTCAATTCAACACAAAAATGTGGCATTTTCGGATTCACCATCTCCGATTTCAATGAAATTTACCACAACTACCGTACACGATAACATCTCATTAAAACATAAATTTCAGAGCCAAGACTCTCTTGGTTTCCGAAAAAGATTGACTAAAATATGATTACAAAATCGACAATAACTTAAAAACGATTCAAGGTATAAAATTAGTTTTGGTATTATTTATTAGGTAAGAATGTACCCTTTAAAATTGTATGCATATCGATTTTTTGCGTGGAAGGGTCAAAGGTCATTTATTGGGGTCTTGAGTTCAAATTCCCATTGCTCGAAATGCGCATTTTTTAAAATTCTTAAAAAAAATATCTGATTATTGTTAAACTCTCTTCTACATTCGTATGAAAAATTTAAGGTCTATCTCGATTCGTTTCTGAGTTATAGCCAAAAACATTAAGGTTGTTCACAAGGGGTGTGCTATTTGTTGTATCGTCCTAACAAAAAACAGAGTTGTTAAAATTTAAATTAAAAAAATACAACATTTAAGAATAGAACGATACCACATTTTTACGTATGTTTAGTGTCCTGTGTTTGAGTGTGCTAACAGAAAGAAAACCCAATACAAAATGCTTGTTAAAGCGAAATAAAAATTTTAACAACTCTGTTTTTATTAGGACGATACAACGATGCAATAGATAGCACACCCCTTGTGAATAACCTAATTGTCATAGGTATAGATTTTTGTGAATTAATACATGTATATACCACAATAGCATGTACAACATTAATTAAAAAACGAGTAAAAAAGTTAAAGTCGGGCATGCCGACTATATAATACCCTACACTAGTCTGGTTAAAAGCCAACTAATGTTTGGATCCGAAATTCGAATGGGTTAATATGGACTTGTGCCAAAATTTTCTATAAAATTATAAAAGAAGAGAAAATCGAAAATATAGCCCATATGGGCTGTAGGTCCAAATATGGACCGATCCTATCTAGAATCAACAGTCTTTGTCCTTGGGACCATGTGAGTAAGCAAAGCAAATTTCATTTTAATATCTTCGTATTTGCGACCTGCAGCGTATAAACTAGTCAATTTTGGAGGGACCATTATATGGGCACTAGGTCTAAACATGGACTGATTTTAACCAAAATCAATAGGCTTCGTACTTGAGCCGACATAGTCGGTGTACCAAATTCCATCAATATATCTTAATATTTGTGACCTGTAGAGTGCGCACAAGAAAGTGATTTTATATCGATTTTCATGTCAAATGAAACTTTTTTACATTTAAAAAATTTGGGGTCATTTTGCCCATATGTGCATATAAGGGTTAATTCAAATTTTTTATTACTATATATAAAATTTGGTGTTAACAGAGTTATTTGGACAACTTTCACCAAATTCCGCAAGAAATCACACATTGTTTTGATATACTTCCAGGAAAAATCGAAAAATTTCACCTTTGACCTTGGTAAAGAAAGGGTTAATGTTGTCGGAGTTTAACAAAATTTTCGGAAAACATTCTTCTGTATCAGAGTTAAAAGAAATCGGAAGTGATTTTGTCACAGCTAGCTAAAAACACAAAAATTAATACTATTATCTAAATTATTGTCCAAAATCAAACTTTTCTCAAAAATTTTCAAATTTAAAACTCCGTCACTATTAAGTTATTTTCCAGTAGAATTATTCTCTGAAGGCAGGTTTCCGCATACAGCGTAATCGGCGCCGAAAACTGAAAAACGTTGTTGTTCGTCACCATTTCGTTTCTATTTCGTATTCGTTTCGGTTGGGAGCGTTGCGGCATAAAACATAAACTGAAACGAAATTTCTGCGTTCTATTTCTTTAGTTGTCATTTTGAAGTGGATAATAACATGAAAACTATGAAAATACAAAGTAATATTGAAACTTAAGAAACAAAATTATTATAAATTAACTACACTCATAGAAATAAATCTGTAAAATCAGAAAATTTTGCCAAATTTTAGTAAACTAAAAATAGCAAAAATAAACTCATATACATACATATCTACAAAATTTTTGTTATTTTTAAGCTAAATTTAGTTGAATGTAAATAGCGGTCTATCCTGCTAAAATCAACAAAAATATTTGCTAAAAAAATTGTAAACTGCTGTTTTCAATAGGCTCGATTTTTATTTGCATTTAAAAAAAATCTGAAAAAAAACTTAAAAAATTTTTTAAAGTTTTTCTTGATTTTTTAGGCTACTAAGTATGTATCAGCAAAAAAAATTTTTTTATACTAAATTTTTTACATACTTTTTTCTTGTTTTCGGTGCAAAGAGCTAGCACCGAACAAAACTTACTTGAAGTTGTTTTCGTTCCGTTGCCGTTTCGTTAGTTTTTCGTTGCTGATCGGCGCTGTTACGTTCCTAATTTTCGGCGCAAATGTATGGAATTTCGTTTTCGGCGCCGATTACGGTGTATGCGGAAACCCGCCTTAAGGTGTATTTAATAAACTTCTATGCGTGGACCACTTTTTTTATATTGTGTTGAAAAAAATTTTAAAAACCTCAAAACTAGAAATTTGCAAATTTATAAAAAAAATCCCATCTTTGGCCATACCTGGGACTAGGTTATCATAACCCAAGAGAGACAAAAATTTACAACTGAATATTTGTGGATCTTAGAAATGAAACTGGAGTACAGCAATGTAAATTTGTTGAAAAGATATTTTATTTTTTACGATAATAATTTATCGAATTACAAAGGTAATTCAGTCTCGATTATGATTCTATTTACATTTTCCAAAAATACGGTTACTACAGAGCCAGTATTTTGAAAGAAAGCAAAAAAAGTGATTTTTTCGCCTTGTAAATCGTATTTCAAACTACAGGGCTGATGCGGCACGTGTTCTCGTTATCCGGTCACCTTACTTTTTTGCATGGTGTATTCTTAAGGGCGGATTATGGGACCGTAAACGTATATGTGATGTAACTGTACCGTGCCGTAGCTAAAAAGTACACTTATAGATTATCGTAAACGACATTACTATTTAGCATCTATTTCATGTGGTTTTATATTTTATTCTAAATTTTTTCATTTATTTGTTAATTTTTATTCCTTATTTGTTGTTTGAATCATTTTTTTTTATCCATTTCATATTTTTTCCGACTAAAATCAGTCAGCTTTTTCGATGCCGGATAGAAAATTCTGATTTCAACAGAATGATCCGGCAAATTCGTTTACAT
Source organism: Leucophora obtusa (assembly GCA_949987735.1). Lineage (NCBI taxonomy): Eukaryota > Metazoa > Arthropoda > Insecta > Diptera > Anthomyiidae > Leucophora > Leucophora obtusa. The sequence continues at coordinate 202,254,988 of OX465295.1, read as the reverse complement.
TTACGTGTTAGTAACCATTCGTATACATTTCTTCTTGTGGTATCGAAACAGCTGATTCGTTACAGATACGTTTACGGTTGGGTAAGTCAGCCTTTATACACAATGGCACATTTCTACGGGGGTGGACGGCCTTAAATCGCATGTTGAAAAATAAGGCCCACCCTAAGGTACATACACTAGGCCAACAAATGGTACTTAGGGACACGGTTTTGGCTATAACTCAGAGACGAATCGAGGTACCAGCTTAAATTTTTCACACAAATGTATAAGAGAGTTTAACAATAATCATATATTTGTTTAAGAAATGAAACTGGAGTACAAGACCCCAAGAAATGACCTCTGACCCTTCCATGAAAAAGATCGATATGCATACCAGGGTACATTCTTACCTAATAAATAATACCAAAACGATTTTATACCTTGAATAGTTTTTAAGTTATTGTTGATTTTGTAATTATACTTTAGTCAAATTTTGCCGTTTTTTCCAATTTTCGTGGCGTCATATTTCGGAAACCGTTGAAATCGTCGATCTCTTGTAGTGTACCACAGTTATGGCGAATTTCATTCAAATCGGAGATGGTAAATCCGAATGGTGTGTTGAGTTGATGTGTTTTCACACACATACAGAAAAAAAATTGTTTGGAATTCTATCGGAACCACCGAAATTTTTTCGTTATTCAATATTATATTTAGTTAGAATATTGTTCTACCTCAAGTCCAAATTCTAATATGATATTGTCATATTAGATTTTATTTGTTGTTTCAAAAATGTTGATCATTTTCATGATAGACAATACAATTGTTTCGTGGGCATCACCCCAACTCTTCAGTTGTCCGCAATAAGAAAATGATGAGTGTAAAATACAAACCGAGACATTACATAATGTACAAAAATTCAACGGGACTAGAATTTTGTACTTTTGTATAAGAACTGTCTGATTTGGTAAAACCAGTCATAAATCAATACTTTTTGAAAGCAACATTTACATAAAAGTACCCTTTGGGTACTAATTATATGTATGTTTGTGTGTTCGTCGTCAAAATTGATTCCTGTGAACCGCTCTCGGACGTACCTCATGTGGATCAATGTAGGCGCTCCTATTATTCACTTGAGGTAGGTCCGAGAGCGATTCGCAGAAATCAATTTTTATGAACAGTCACGTTGACCCCCCACGTGACTGTTTTATAGAAAATGATCAATCGGAAGCGTTACAAGACCTGGCCTCTTTGTATTATTGGGGTGCGTTAATACTCCTGCGGAGCATAAATTTCATCCGTTTTGCTCTATCTCGCTTAGTTTTCGAAATACGGGCCATTTTAAAAAATCGCCATTTTACAAAATGGCCTCTATCTCGAAAACTAAGCGAGATAGAGCAAAACGGACAAAATTTTTGCAAGTTCAGGAAGAAAGTACACTCTCCTGTTATTCACATGAGGTAGGTCCGAGAGCGATTCCCAGGAATCAATTTTTATGAACAGTCACGTTGATCCACGTGACTGTTTTATAGAAATTGATCAATCGGAAGCGTTACAAGACCTGGCCTATTTGTATTATTGGGGTGTGTTAATACTCCTGTGGAGCAAAAATTTCGTCCGTTTTGCTCTATCTCGCTTAGTTTTCGAGATACGGACCATTTTAAAAAATCGCCATTTTACAAAATGGCCTATATCTCGAAAACTAAGAGAGATGGAGCAAAACGGACAAAAATTTTGCAAGTTTTGGATGAATGTACATGCTCCTACTATTCACATGAGGTAGGTCCGAGAGCGATTCCCAGGAATAAATTTTTATGAACAGTCACGGTGACCCACGTGACTGTTTTATAGAAATTGATCAATCGGAAGCGTTACAAGACCTGGCCTATTTGTATTATTGGGGTGTGTTAATCAATTTTTATGAACAGTCACGTTGACCCACGTGACTGTTTTGTAGAAAATGATCAATCGGAAGCGTTACAAGACCTGGCCTATTTGTATTATTGGGGTGCGTTAATACTCCTATGGAGCAAAAATTTCGTCCGTTTTGCTCCATCTCGTTTAGTTTTCGAAATACGGGCCATTTTAAAAAATCGCCATTTTACAAAATGGCCTCTATTTCGAAAACTAAGCGAGATGGAGCAAAACGGACAAAATTTTTGCAATTTTAGGATGAAAGTACACTCTCCTATTATTCACATGAGGTAGGTCCGAGAGCGATTCCCAGGAATTAATTTTTATGAACAGTCACGTTGATCCACGTGACTGTTTTATAGAAATTGATCAATCGGAAGCGTTACAAGACCTGGCCTATTTGTATTATTGTGGTGTGTTAATACTCCTGCGGAGCAAAAATTTCGTCCGTTTTGCTCTATCTCGCCATTTTAAAATTTCGCCATTTTACAAAATGGCCTATATCTCGAAAACTAAGCGAGATGGAGCAAAACGGACAAAATTTTTGCAAGTTTTGGATGAATGTACACGCTCTTACTATTCACATGAGGTAAGTCCGAGAGCGATTCCCAGGAATAAATTTTTATGAACAGTCACGGTGACCCACGTGACTGTTTTATAGAAATTGATCAATCGGAAGCGTTACAAGACCTGGTCTATTTGTATTACAGTAGACGCTCGCAAATTAGAACCGCTTTGTTTGTGAGGCAATTCTAATTTCTGAATTATTCTAATTTCTGGACGTTTTTTTTCGAAAAAAAAATTGAGTAAATTTACTTCCAAAAACTTAAATAAAACTCTTTTTAATATTTTTTAATTCAATTTTATTTGATAAAAACAAGAAAACAAAGCAATTCAGTCCAATACATCAAATGTATTTTTTTAAATTAAAAATATGAATATAAAAAAAAACGAATGGCAACAAAACATAGCAACGCAGTCCAATTACATCACATGTGTTTTTTTTAATTAAAAACTAAAAAACTGTATTTAAAAAAAATTAAACAATTAAAATTAAACAATGGCCAAGTTAACAACTAATCTTTGTTTGACATATAATCAGTTATATTTGTTTGTTTTTGTTTCTTTCCGAAATATCATTACGGAGAGCCAAAAGATTACTTATGTGCTTAGTTGAAAACAATTCCCTGTTATTGCACCATTTTATTAAATTATTTACGCTTTGAATGGCTGTAGTATTAGAGACAACTGATGATACTGCAACAACGTCGTCTTCGCTGCTATCTGAAGACTCACCATTGCTACTGAGAACATAAACAGATCCGTCATCAAACATATCTTCATTCCATCTGTCGATGTCTTCTATACATTCATCAGAGTGTGACTCCATTAAACCCATCTCAGTGATCTTTGCACGATATCGATGAATAAAAGGAGTGACTGAAGCAACATCACTGGAAAGAATCTCGCCACAAATTTTTAAAAAACGGATACCGTGTCGCTTCTTAAATTTGGTAAACCATCCATCACTTGCCCGGAATGCATTTTCATCTTTATCGGGATATTCCTCTCTAAATATTTGTTTAGCTTTCTCTTTTAATATTGGCCCAGTCAATGTACACTTTTTTTCTCGTTGATTTAAAAACCACTCGTCTGTATGAGTCTTTCCATTTTTGGATATTCAGCGCTGTGCAAAGATTTAGCCTCCTGATATGTGTTTGAAACAGCATTTATTATTGCTGTTCTATGTGATTTGATGTAGCTGATTGAAGATGTTGTCACATTAAAATCTAGGGCTAACCGGTTCCCTTAAACGCCTTTGTCAAGCTTTTCTAATATTTTGACTTAAGTTTCCAATGATAAAGTGTTTTTTTTACGTTTATTTAACATTTTAAATGATACACTTTCACTATTTAATAGAGACTGCCAAATAATATGTACACGCGTATCAAATTTCCAGTGTTGCCACTTTTTGAATAATTATTCAAAAACGGGACTGTTTACACATTCGTTGGATAATTTTTGAATAATGACATTTTTGTGTAGTTTTTGTGTAATTTCTCTTTTAATAGAAATTTCCGTAAATTTTTAAAAGTTAATAAAAATTAGTAGATAGTTGACGAAACGACTTTGTCTATGAAACATTTACCACAAATCTCCAATTTTTGGTGAACTTTTGTAATTTTTTTCAACACTAAACCCAATTTAGAAGAAATAAATAATGGTGCTATTTATTTTTTTTCGTTTTGTTTAAAACATCGTCTTTTGTTTATTTTTTAAAAAAATAATTGTCAAGCTTCGTTTAAAAATTCTCTTGGTTTGCAAGACCATTTAAAAATGCAGTGAAAGAGTGGAAAATTTGTGTTTGTTATGATTGTTACTTTCTAATCTCTGATATTTTGTTTTTTGCTATAGTTAACATGAGACTGGCCTTTGACTAGACAAAATTTTTATTAACGCAGCAAGTTGGAGAAGAATCAAAATATTTTAGAATTCTGTAAATCTGAAATTAAAAAAATAATATCTGGAATTTTTTGTAAAAAGGTTATATTTTTATTTTCCAAAAGAAAATGTGTACATTCTGCAAAGAAATGTCATGCCTTTCTATCAGTAATTTAAAAATTAAAGAATAGTAAAATTTTACAAACATGAAATTTTTACAATTTTTGCTGTCTTGCCGATATTTAAAGCTAGGATTGAACAGAACTTATGTCATCACATTAGGAACGCCTTGGACAATCTACTCCAGCTTTTTGTTATTAAATCCCAGCTTTGAACTCAGAGAAAAATTGGTTAAATTTAAATGAAAATGGTTAAAATTTGAGGGGTATGGGAGAGAATAATTATCAAGTAGGTAATATTTTTGCATGCAACGCATCTGAATGAAGTAGCCTTTCTGAAAAACATAAATACTACAATTTTTTTAATATTCAAATTTAAAAGCACGCAATTTTAAGCCTTAAAAACGTTATTGTATTGAAATTCCCTTTAGTTAATAGAATAATTTGTAATAATATTTTTCAGAAAAATTGTAGAAGACAAAAACCCGGACAGGTTATTGCAAAAATGCAAAATTTTAGTTCTAAAATGCAAATAACTTTTGCACTTTACAGTTGACAAAAATGCTGTCTTTAAAAATCAGTTTATAAATAGAAAAATGGCAAAACTTTGGAGTCGAAATTTACAGTGTGGAATTTCATATGAGTCCAAAATACTTTTATTCTTCCCCACTGTGCTGCGGAGAGTCTATTTTGAAATAATATAAAAAATTAAAATTTTTTGTGTAATTTCATACGGTTTTGGATAATTTTTGACCTACGGCTGTGTAATTTTTTGTTTTACTGGTGGCAACACTGCAAATTTCACAAATAAACTAGCCAAAAATGTACATAAATAAGACAAAAAAAAAACAAATAGGGAAAACATATATAATTTGGTGATTCCCCTTTTTAGTTTTACTTTATTCAAACAGAATAAAAAATAAATTGGGGATTTCCTGTGTATTCAAATAACCAAAAAAAAAAACACTCAGAAATAAGAATTTTAAATTCGAATTTCAGAGCGTTTAATGTATTGCAAACATTGATTCTAATTTCTGGACGTTCGAATTACTGAAAGCTCTAATTTGCGAGCGTCTACTGTATTGGGGTGTGTTAATACTCCATAGTAGCAAAAATTTCCGTTTTGCTCTATCTCGCCATTTTACAAAATGGCCTGTATCTCGAAAACTAAGATAGAGCATTAAGAGATGGGCATTGAGTGAAAACTTAAATTCAGGGAATAAAACGAAAAAAATTTAATTCCTAGGGAAATAAACGAAAAAAATTTAATTTCTTAGGGAATTAAACGAAATAAATTTAATTCCTTGACTAAAAGTTGAATTAACTAGAATTAAATGAATTCCTTGACCAAAAGTTGAATTAACTAGAATTGAATGAATTCCTTGACCAAAAGTTGAATTAACTAGAACTGAATGAATTCCTCGACCAAAAGTTGAATTAGCTAGAATTGGATTTATTCTCTGACTCAAAATTGAATTAACTCGTGTTGAATGAATTCTTTAGTGAATGAATTCTTTAGTGAATGAATTCTTTAATTCTAATGCTTAGTGCTTTGGTCAGGGAATTCATTCTATAAATTTGAATTCTTCGAATTCATTCACATGAATTAATTCCTATATATATATATATATTTAATCCTTTTATTCCTAGGGCAACATAGGGCCGAATTAATTCCTGCTTATGTTTTATTAATAAATTCGTTCCTTAAATTAAAGAATTGAATTAAATTTTTGGGAATTCATTCCAAAAAGGAATTAATTCTTTAAAGCTCTGGTCAGCACTTAGTACAAAGTAATAAAACTTTACTTGAGTAAAGAATTTTCAAACAAAATTTCTTACAAAAATAAAATTTAACCGCAACTAAATTTTAGTAAAATTTTTGTAAATTGTAATTTAAAAATTATTTGCTTATATTAGCAACAAATTTTACTGAATCGCTCGCAGAAGAACATCACTCGCAGTTCACTGGCAGAAAAATATTCATCATATTTATAAATGTGAGGAAAACTAAAATTTAAAAAATGTGGTAAAGTATTTTTTAACTTGCAGTAAAAATCAGTAAAGTCAGGAAAAAATGTTGCTGTGTCAGCAAATTTTTAGTAAGGGGCATGCTTGCAAAAAAGTTAGTAATTTCAGCAAAAGGTCTTTGCTGAAAATCAGTGAGCTGATTTTTACCACAAAAATAGTAATATTAGCAAAAGTTTTTTTAACACTTAGTCGATTGCAAATGAAAAAATACTTGCCAAAATCACTAAACTTTTTGCTGAATATTAGTAGACTGAAAAAATTTAAATATAAAAATTGTGTAGAGTTGTTTTTGTTTTAATTTTCATTTCCGTTGTCTGTACTACATCCAGACAAGCTGCGACATCTACATCTTGTCTATCTGGTTGTCGTCCACGCTATAAATGCGGTTATCAGCACAATTTTTGTAGCAAAATAAATTAGTAAAATATAAGTTCAAAATTAGTTTAGTGCTCAAAAAAGACGTTTTACTAATTTTTTTACTAACTTATTTTTTTCTGAGTCTATGAAGTGATAGTTTCTCATCTAGTATTTGTGACGGAAGTAATTGTCAATATCGATTGTTTTGTAAAAGAATTTGTATTTAATTTGGAAATCATTAGGGGCCAGTTTTATAGTCAGAATTAAGATCGACTTTTGTATTATATACTTCTAAAGTACCAAATTTCTAACTAAACTGGTCCTAAGGGTAAGATCGGTTGTTCCTTTAAATATCTCTTAAGTAAGAAATTTTCAAATCGGTAAGGCCAAAGTTATTTTTTGCGACATTTTCAAATCGTTCTGTCTATTAAATTAATGCGAAAAAACTTCCACCGCAATTTTGTAACAATTCCAGAGGAAGTGACAAATCATTCTTGTGTTTTATGGAGGTTAATAGCTTTTTTCGCAAAAATTACGAACAAAATACTGGTCTTTTAGATCTGTCCGAAAGTGTTTTTATTTAGAAAAAAAAGTACACACAGCGCCTTTAGAAATACATTTTAGTTTTAAAGGTGGATTCGTACTAATGGAATAATTTACGCTGCGAATTGCTTTCACAAAAGAAAGAAAATAGTAAGTTTCTAGATTTTTACCAATTCTTTGCAAGTTTTATAAGAAAATTTGTATATATAGCAATACAAAATGATTACTTACAAAAACCGGTTATTCGAACCGGTTTTGAATTAAAAAAACCGAAAACCGGTTTTTAAAAAGGCGGTTTTTAGAAGTATTCAAAAACTGGTTTTTCAAATAGGTCGAATACTTGACAATCCTAATTTTGTATCATTTAATTGAGCAATGACATTCGATTTTTATTATTCGGTTTAAAAAATTTTTGGCATTAATTATAAATTTATTAATTCAGTTCGAGGCCAATTTCCTTATTATGAATTAACATAATAAGTACTTCTTCGTCTTCTTCATCAGGATACATTCCTGACAAATACTTCACATAGTTTTTCCTTTCAAAAACCTCTACATTTTTAGGAATGAAAAGACGATCGTTTCGGGGATTTTTCAGGTCCCCTTCATCAGTTTTCTTTCGAAAGTGGTGGCAGCAGAGATGATAAATGGGATTTTCAAAATAATACCAACCTGCTTAAAAAATAGTACTTTTTCGACCCGCATAGTACTTTTTTAAAATTTTTTATTATAAATTAAAAAAAACGTACGTAAATGAAAGTTCTTTTGTACATTAAAACAAGGTTCAAAATATAATATATATCCCCTCCACTCTGTACAGTGTATTTTGTTCTTTTTTCTTCGCAATTACCTTTTTTATATTATTCTAACGCTTTTGTTCTTGCATCCAAACTTCAGCGTTGATTATTATTTTAGCGTCCCAGTCTCATCTTTAATATTTAAAGAGCGGGTTAATATTTTTTGCAAAATTTTAGAAACATTTTCTTTTACTATTTATTTTGAATAATTTAAAATAGTATCAAATGATGCTATAAAGAGTATCATAGTACTTTTGTAGTTCTAATAGTACCATAAAAAGTACTATAGTACCAACTTTATCATCCCTGGGTGGCAGTAGTACAATGCAATTTGAAGCATCAATATAATTATGTTATTTTATTAGAGTAAAATTAACAATTATTTACAAGTAAAGGAACAAAAAAAAATATTGTTGTATTTACAGTTAAAGTATAACCCCTCAATTCATAAATGCTTTGTAAAGTTATAGCAGGTTTACAAAACGTCATTTTCATACAAAATTTGTTCAATAAACCTCCTATAATTTTACAAAACGTTTATGAATTTAGGGGTAAATTTGTATAATATTTTAGTTTGAACAATTCCTAAACTTACGCAAAAACCTAAAATTTCTAAAGTTTTCCAAAATATTGATTACTTGAAAAAGTTCTATGAAATACTGAAATAGTTGAAATACTCCTTATTTTATTTTGTGTATGGAAACGTTTTAAGCAGTTTTTTTGTATGACTTAACTGCTAATTCCAATATTACTTTTTAATTTTCTTGTATTTGTAAAAAAATATTAAATTCTTTTAATAAAAACTAATAACATAGTTCTTTGTTTCCAAAATTTTAAATCGAATGAAGAAACTCAAATGTCGGTGCCAAATTAGTCAATCGAATGAACTAGAAATCGATAAAGTTAACAAACTTTTCAATCGATTGAATTCCTAACGATTCAATTCAGTGATTGAATATACCGAATGATAAAAAATGATTGAAGTCTTTAAAATTAAATCGAATGAGACCAATTGAGACTTCATTCGATGTGTATACTCAGAAAAGTTCTGTAGTTACTACATGAGAGTTATTTGTAAAGTAATGCAGTTGTAGTTATTTTAACTGCAATTATTTTACTATTTTTTTAAACAACCCACAAAAACTACTGCATTTTTGTTACAGTTACTTTATGCAGTTGTTTTGGATTTTTTAACAAACACATTTATTTTAAAGTTAGTGCGTGTTTGCCTCTCTTTAAAATATTCCACACAGAAAATATGTTGCGCACACACACAAAAATATGACGTTTAGAAATTTCTAGTGAAAGAATATGAGAAGAATATTTTTTCTCTTGTGTCTTCAGTCAAAGAAAGTAAGCCGAAGAAAACAGACTGAAAATTTCGCAGGACGAAATTTTATTAAATAATGAAAATTAAGTGAGTTATACAATTTTATATTTGTTTACGTAAATATTATAAAATATTCTATTCTTTTCCTTTCAACTCTTTAATATTTTTATCTTCTACATCCAGAAAAAAGGAAGCAAAAAAATATTTTATCCCTCGCGGATAAATTGTAAAATTTATTTAAAATAAAATGAAGTGAAGAGTGTTTACAAAAACTAGTTTTTATTAAATTAATAATTCGTGTCAGTAAGTTTAATAAAAAGGCAGTAGTTTTTAGAGTTTAACAATAATTATTATTATTTTAGAGTTTAACAATAATAATTATGTCTGTTGTTTTAGCTGCATTTGTGGTTGGTTTAACAGTTTTACAATAATTTTTATGACATTTGTAATTATTTTTACTACATTTGTCAGTTGATTTTTAATAGTTAAAAGTAACTTCATATTGCAGTTGATTTAAATGCAATTGTAGTGTACACCTTTTTAACTGAAAATGCAGTTATATTAACTGTCATTTGCGGTTGATTTTACTAACATAATTCCGTGATTGTGCTCGTAAAATTGCAATTTAAGAATTAAATCATTCCATAGTCAATCAGAATTGGGATTGAAGTCTTTAGAAGCCTTGCATATAAGTGCAGGCATCATCAGGGTTATGGCATCATCACAAAATAAGTAATAACGAAATCCTTATCAATGGTTTTCACTTCGTTCAGTAAACTGGCACTTTTCTTTTTTATTCAAAATTTAAATAAAAATAAAAAAAGTTAAAAAAAAGTAAAGCAAATAAAATTTTGTTAGCCAAACATATTTAGCGCGTGTTTTGTTTTAATCAAGGTTGGTTACCGTTATCGTTATAATACCGTTATCGCTAAAATACCGTTTCAAATTGAATACCGTTACCGTTTTCGATACCTCTAAACAAATTTCTAAATACCGTTATCGTTACCGATACCGTTATTTTTATGGGTAGTTACCGGTATTTTACCGGTATTTATTATTTTATATAAAAATTACAAATTTTTTATTTTTTATTTTATAATCTTGAGTGTTTTTTTTTACAAAAAATTTATATATAATAACACTGTGAGACAAATGGTAGGGGTCAGTGATCGGGAAGGGTTCAAACTACCGGGGAAAGTTATATCGGTAAGAAAGAAGTTATACGTGTCCCGGCGTTTCGCTGGGTCACCCCTAGGAATCGAGATATATCGATTTGACCTTTGGTGGTCTTTTTTTTGACATAACTCGAGAACCACTAGTCCGATTTTGCTCAAACAATTTTAAAAAAATTTAAAATTACAATTCCTTTAATCTTTTCATATAACGGTTTTCTATATACTCAACAGTTTTGCCGGTAAAAATAAATGTATGACGAAAAAAATATTTTTTGCCTAAAAAATTAAAAAAAAGTAATAAACAAAAGGTTATTGATTTTTATGGTAGCGGTAACAAACATTTATTTTTACCGGGAAAACTGTTTCGTATATAGAAATACGTTATATGAACATATTAAAGGAATTGTAATTTTTAATTTTTTTAAAATTGTTTGAGCAAAATCGGACTAGTGGTTATCGAGATATTTCTCGAATCCTAGGGGTGACCCAGCGAAACGCCGGGACACGTATAACTTGTTTTTGACCGATATAACATTTCCCGTTGGTTTTATCCCATCCCGATTTTGACTGTCGCATAGTGTAATTTTTCTTATTAAAACTACCAGTATTGAATTTATAGCTTAAAATCTGTATTTTCAGTACTTAAAATTAAAAATATGCCATGTTTTTACTTGTTTTTATATGTTTTTAACATAATTTTTAATACCGGTACGTACCGGTATTGCTTAAATACCGTTACCTTTACCGTTACCTAAACAAACGAAATCTGATACCGTTACCATTACCCTTACCGTTATTCGTTTCGGTAACCAACCTTGGTTTTAATTTTGCGCTATTTCCCACAATTTTTGCGTTTTTAAATAAAGGGTGGTCCAACCATAATGTACGATGTTAATTGTGAGTCACACATTAACTCCAGGTTTTTTGCCCAACTTAATTTGACATTTCTTTGTTACAGTGTTTGATAAGTTCAACCATGGAGACGTACACAATTGAGCAGCGCGTTAAGATTGTTAAAGCCTTTTACGAAAATGGGCGTTCAAATGCTGTTGTTGTTGTTCGCGATAGCGTGGCAGAATAGCCGTCAACCTCGACTCGTCGTCGGAGTTCGCTATCGCGAAATGATAACGGACTTCTTGTGGCCAGAAATTGAGGTGCCACTTGCCACACAGCCAACGAAACAATGGCTCTTTTGCTCGAGAAATTCAATGGCCGTGTTATCTCACGTCGTGGCGATGTTAATTGGTCCCCACGATCATGTGATTTGACACCGTTGGACTTATTTCTTTGGGGATATTTAAAAGCAAAAGTGTACGTCAATAAGCCAAGAACAATTCAAGAGCCAAATGATGAGATATTTCGGCACATTAACGACATTGAACGTCAATTATGTCTCAGTCATTGAAAATATGGACCATAGGAGAGAGGTATGCCACCGAAGCCGTGGCGAGCATTTGGCCGATATTTTGTTTCACACATAATGTCATAGATCATTCTATCATAATACAAAATATTAAGATAATTCTCTGAAAACTTTTTGTTTTATTTACAATTAACATCGTGCGTTTTGGTTGGACCACCCTTTATAAGCTCAGCCATTAAGTTTTAGCCAAAAAAAAAATTATATATGTATGTACATCAGCGTGTTGCAAGCTTGTATGGAGGAAAATAAATGTTGAGTTTTTGTCCGGCCTACCCCCTGGAAATATTTATTTGGGTTTAAAACTACGTCCCCAAAAAAATTAGGATAATCGGATATCGGGAAGACGTGCCGCATCGGATTAGTAGATTATTTGAATAAATTTTAAAATTTGGACCCGAATTTCTTGATTAAGTGGTCTGCGACACATCACTTGCCTGGGAAAATTGGAATAACTCGGTTGTTTTTTAACCGATATAAGTTTTTATTGCTTTATTACAAGGAGAATTCACTCCAAATCACGATTCTTTAATGTTTTTAATTCGAATTAGTTTTAAAATATCAATATTTTCGACAAAATGCACAAAAAGTCATATTTTCCCCTTGTAAGCCATGTTCCAAACTTCAGGGCCGTTGCGGCACGCCTTCGCGATGCCCGATAATCCTAATTTTTTGGAGGACGTAGTTTTACACCCAAATAAATATTTTCAGGGGGTATCATGATAAAAAACTATAAAAAAAATTTTGCAGACCCTAATGTAATACTAATAGTTAACTCATAAACCGTCGGTATGTTAACAATTATTTGGGTCCGATTAAGGAATGTTCACGTGAATTAACTTACTTTAGCGTGAGTGAGTAAATATGAGTATAAAAAATTTTTGCGCGAATCAAATTTCACCCATCAAATTTTTTCGGCTTTTAATAAATATTTCCCTTAATATTTTTTCCGATTTTATATTTTTGAATTTTTGAAATAAAGAAGTGGCAAGATTATATATTCGTAACAATTTTTAGTACAGTGCGAGCTCGATTTTCGCGACTAATTAACAGCCAGACCTGTCACGAAAACTGAATTTTCGCGATAACAGAACCCAAAATTTTATTGAAAAATTTTGTGTAATTTTTAAAATTAGAATTGTTTTTATTGATATATTTACGTTTTAAACATTTTTAAAGAAATTGGAGATTTTGAGTTGCTTTTTTAGCAAATTATTTTTTAAAATACCCAGCAAAATCTTTCATTACCAAATAAGTGGTTATATAATAGAAATTCATAGCTTCGCACAACTTATTTTTTGGCGTCTAAACTCATTATTCTTGTTTGGTGTGGTCGTTTTTATAAGTAGTAACGCTTACCCGCTCGCTTACGACAAAATGAGAAGTAAGTAGTTATGAGATTTTGAATAATAAGTGGTTACACACCTGCTTACAAAAAGTTGAATTATAAGTGGTTATCCGATTGCTTACTTGATTCTTAAAAATAAGGAGTTACACAAATACTATTGGCTTAAAGAAATACATTCAGAAAAATTTAAGTTTTTCTGTGTGTAATTTTAGGACTCGTCATAAAAATTTAGCAACGGTTTATGTATTACGAAAATGGTCTAAACGAAAGCAAAGTAACGAAAATTTGTTTTTGTTTCCCATATATTTTTGAAGAAAGTAATTGTCAATTGCTATCGTTTAGAGTATTTTCGTAATAGATAAAACATATTTACATATAACAATTAAAAATGTATAAAATTTAACTGTGTAAACAGTACTTATTTAAAATATTACGAGTAAGTCATTATTTTATATTTAAAAACAAATACTACAATAGGGCGTTATTAGGAAGTCATTATTTTATATTATAAAATAATGCAAAAGGTAATGATATATCATTTTTGCTAATTGAGATAGTAATGAGGCGTCATTACCAATATTTTGCTGGGTAACAGCTGAATCACGTAGTTCATATAGTGCTGTTGTAGGCTTATCATTTTCCAAAGCCCATTGTATGCATATTAGAGCATACCACCTTACAGGCAAAACAAAAAGTGCGCCGTACACCCTCCAATATTAAGTATTTTTGCAAGGCGGTTTCAAAAAAATTTGTTTTCTTTTTTTTTGCCGAACGTAGGGGTCGCCATTTTACATTTTTCGTTATATCTTTGGTATTTACAGTCGGATCTTAAAGTATGATACATCGATGTTTTTCTCTCGAGGAGACTAGTGTTTTGTTCTAAGAGCCATTGACCTCATACATGGGACTAATTAATTAGGTGGACTAATTAATTGATGATTTCATTACCATTGCATTGATATAAATTGTAATGAAATTATTTTCAATATAAAAATAACAACATAATGAATAAATAACATAATTTTTAATACCGGTACGTACCGGTATTGGTTGGTATACCGTTACCGAAACAGTCTTAGATACCGTTACCTTTACCGTTACCTAAACAAACGAAATCCGCTACCGTTACCGTTATTCGTTTCGGTAACCAACCTTGGTCTTAACACATGACGTAAATTCATATTCTACTAAATTCTTTTTGTCAAAAAAATCACAACTTTTGCATCAACATTTTCCGAAATTCAATCTGAAACACAAATTTTATCGCCAATTTACAAAAATGTGTATTTTTGTTAAAGTCGGTTTCATATAAAATTTTGGGTGGCAGTATGCTTTGACTTGGTTTATTTTTGGAGCATTCTGATTGGTTAATTTATTTTCAACCAATCAAAATGTTTTAAATAATAAATATTTTTGTAGGGTTTTCATATACAAAATGAACAAAACCGTATGTTTAACAATAAAACGGACTAGATTTAAAATGCTGTTTTATAGTACTTTTTTGAACATGCATATTTTAAAATCGTTATTTTTTGGGAATTTTCACTTAAATTATCTAAAACTTTATTGAAATTGATGAGAAAATATGTGTATAACATATTTCAATGGTTTTATCTGAGTTTTTTAATTTCAGATTCGTCGCAGACTCCTTAGTTTTTAGGTATTAAAAAAAGCAATCTTTTTCAGCTTTAGCCAAATTTTTTTTTTAATTAAAATATAAAGTGCGAATTTTTTTTTGATAAATTAAGTAAAATTAAAAAATTAGATATTCCTTTCATTGCAGATTAATTATTAGCAAAATCGTGAAAAAAGAGAAATTTCAAATTTAAACGCATGTGTAGTGAATATAATCCCAGCTGTCAAAACGTGCGATATATCAAATTAAAGGGCACATTTCATCCTATTAAAATTTTGCAAAGAGTGGCGTTCATAGTTTTAATATTGCATTTTTTTACAAAAAGTTTTTTTAAAAATTGAAATTTTCTGCAAATACGGTTCATCCTATTAAAATTTTGCAAAGAGTGGCGTTCATAGTTTTATTAATGCATTTTTTTCAAAAAAGTTTATTACAAAATTGAAATTTTCTGCAAATACGGTTTTGTAAATATTTCTTAAACTATAGCTAACTTTAAAATTCTAATTCCAATGTCTATTAGAAATGGTGTGTCGCAATCCCGATGCATCAAATTTTTCTTATTTTGTTGTACTGTGTATTGAATAAATTAAAAAAATAATTACCATTGACAGAAAAACGTAAAAATGGAGTAAAACTCGCTGAAATCGAAGATGGAATATGCTAATTCAGGCTCATGCTCATTCGAAATTAAATATTACTTTCTATTCCATTATTATTTGTATCCAGGTAAAGTTTAACGGAATGGAATGGATCCTCCTTAAAAAATTATGTTTTATAACTGTAGGTACTTGTTATTAAAATTTTATATTGTTTTACCCTGGATTTTGTAATTGAAAGTTTGGTTTAAAAAATTTTCATTTTCTAAAAAAATCATTCTTAAAAATTGAGTTTGAAAATAAAAAAAGATTATTATTTTTATTGTATAAAAAATAAAGTTTTTTATTTTAAAATAATAATAATTAAACCACTACAATATTGGCGATCCTGCCAGGAGGAAAAGTTAAAAAAAAAACAATTTTGCGAATTTTAAATAGAGCCTAATCATCCATCAAAACAAAGAATAGAATTGTATTATATAATCATCATTTAATCAAGATACAAAGCCATCTACCATAAATTACAATTTGAAGTCAGTTATCTTACAATATAGAAGAGGAAGACGGTTCTTAAGAGGTCTCT
Organism: Leucophora obtusa; assembly: GCA_949987735.1. NCBI lineage: Eukaryota > Metazoa > Arthropoda > Insecta > Diptera > Anthomyiidae > Leucophora > Leucophora obtusa. Next base: position 202,238,724 of record OX465295.1, on the reverse strand, counting down.
AATCTATTGACATATGTGTGGATTTGGCTCACAAATATATTTGCGTTGGTGATTATATGTTTGTTGTTTTGTTTTGTGTTGATAAAGATATTTTGAAATCAATAGCTTTCAAACTTTTATTTTGTTTTTGAAAGATTTAATTGTTTTCAAACTTTAAACGTAAAAACCCCAATTCTTCTTAAACTTTTAACAATTGTCTATATCTTCAAAATTGGAATTTCAAAATATTTTATTTGTGAATATTATTGTTGTTTTTGTTGATTATTTTTTTTTACGGTTTCGTTTGTAAACTTTCTCTCCGAAAATGATTACACACTCTCCTACACATAATTCTACTCCAACAGGAAACCAAAATTAAACATTGAATTCAGGAAATACCGACAATGTTATTTCTAATAATGACACTGTACATCATAACAACTGTGGTGGTCAAACTAGTAATAGGCTGCCACGGGCAGATTTAGATATTTTTGCCACTTCTGTAAAACTTCCCCAATTTTGGACTAATTGCCCAGATGCTTGGTTTGTTCAAGTTGAGATGCAATTTGCAACTAAGAATATAACTGTAGATCAAACAAAATATGAATATATTATAACTGCTTTACCACAAGAAGTTATAATCAAAGTTTTAGATATAATTCAGAATCCACCTGGTAGTGATCGATATTTGAATTTAAAAAAAGTTTTGATTGAACGTCACTCTTTAAGCGAAAGCTCTAGGTTAGACAAGATTCTGTCTGATAGCGAAATGGGAGATAGAAAGCCTTCGGAATTTTATAGATCGTTGGCCCTTCTAGCGGGATCTATTTTTAGTCAAAAGGTGTTAATGAAACTATGGTTACGTAAGTTACCAAAGACTCTTAACGTTGCTTTGACTGGGTCAAATATACGTGATATAAACGAATTAATTCAATTATCTGATAAGTTATGGGAAGCAATTTACAATGGAGAAGTATCAAGTATTAGGAAGCCTCCTGGATCTTCTAACATAGAGAGAGTGGTTGAGAATTTAACTCGTTCCTTATTTGAAAACATAAACAAATTATCTCTTGAAGTTAGTTCCCTCAGGAAACAGTTAGACGATCGCGATTCACGTCCTCGATATAGAAGTTTTAATAGAAGTAGTTCCCGTTCTCGTAATCGTTCAAAAAACAGAGACTGGTTATGTCGTTTTCATTACAGATATGGTAGTAAAGCTAGAAGATGTGAGCAACCTTGCTCGTTTTCAAATTCAGATTCAACAAACTAAAATCATCCATTGTTGCGGCGACAAACAATGGATATACCAATTATTCCACTCGTCGCCTATTCATTTTTGATAAAATTAATAAATTAAACTTTTTGATCGATAGTGGAGCAGAGATATCAGTTTTACCATCTTCAAAATTTAAAAATTGTAACAAAATTCAGATATAATTTTAACAGCAGCTAATGGTTCAAATATTGCAACATTTGGGAAAAAGTTGCTCAATATAGACTTAGGATTACGTCGCGATTTTCCTTTCATTTTTATAGTAGCTGATATTTCTACTATATCTTTTAATAGATATCAAGCACAAACGTTTAATAGATGCACTGACAAAATTATCAGTAAGTGCATTCTCCTGTTTTTGCAAAGTACGTTTACCTAAACTATTCTCTATAGATAATCAATATACACATTTATTAAAACAGTATCCTTCGTTAATATTGGAACCCGATTATTCTAAACCCATTAAACACTCTACGGTTCACAGACTGATAACTAAAGGACCTTTACCCTTTAAGAAACCAAGGCGTTTAGATTCAATAAAGTATAAGGTCGCAAAAACAGAATTCGACTTTCTTGTTAAATCAGGGATATGTAGACCGTCTAACTCGAGTGTTTCTTCTGCATTACATTTAGTTCCAAAGAAAGATCCGAATGATTGGCGACCTTGTGGAGACTTTAGACGTCTCAATGTGGTAACAGTACCGGATAGATATCCGTTACCACATATCCATGACTTAAATATAAATATGCTACACAAATGAATATTTTCGAAATTGGATTTGGTCCGTGCGTATCACCAGATTCCGATGGCAGAAGAAGACATTTTTAAGACAGCTATAACTACACCATTTGGTATGTTTGAGTTTCAACGAATGCCTTTTGGTTTACGAAATTCTGCCCAAACGTTTCAAAGATTCATTAACGAAGTTTTTAACGGTCTCGATTTTATATTTGTATATATAGATGACGTCCTCATATATAGTCAAAACGAGGACGAGCACTTACTCCATTTGAGAATAGTTTTTGAACGTTTAGAGGAATATGGTTTAAATATTAAACCAGGAAAGTGTATCTTTGGCGTTTCGAACATAGACTTTCTTGGACATAACATTTCGGAAAACGGTATACAACCATCCGAAGAAAAGATATCAGCCATTCGGAGATTTGAATGTCCAAAATCGGTTAAACAAATTCAGAAATTTATCGGCATGGTGAATTATTATCATAGATATATTCCCAAATTAGCAGAATTTACCACCCCTATTCACGTTATGATTACTAAAGCTTTAAAGAAGAAAAAAAAGATAGTAGAATGGACTGAGGAGGCACTCACTGTTTTCGAACGTATTAAAGAATGCTTCGCATCACGTGTTTTATTGAACCATTTCAATAATGAAGCTAAATTGTCTTTAACTGTCGATGCTTCGAACGTTGCAGTAGGGGGTGTTTTACAACAAATTTGTAATGGGAAATCGGAACCTCTAGCTTTCTTTTCAAAAAAATTGACTGCATCTGAATCAAAATATAGTGCTTTTGACCGCGAGTTACTGGCAATTTATTTAAATATTAATGTGCTAATTCATAAAAAAAATTTATTTGGTATTTGAAGCTTGCTACACGCAGAAAAAAAACAGGGGGAACTTTATCTAAGTGCTATGTAGTTATACAACTACATAAGTTCTAAGTAAATTTTACAATTTTCTAGCAAAATGTTTGTATTTTTTCGGATATTTTCTGCTACACATGTATAAATTTTGCAAGGATTGTATATATTTTACAAAACAATGTGCATATTTTACAAAAACTTTGTAAAACTAACTTGAAAATTATGTAGTTGTATAATTACAAAGCTCTTAGGTAATATTCCCCCTGTTTTTTCTGTGTGTATAGTTAAAGTAGATATTTCGCTTAAAAAAGAGTTATTAGAAATCTTGATTCATAATCGTATTTTAACTATAAATTAATTTTTCGATTTGATACTGGCAACACTATTGTTTATTTTCTCTCTTCTCCCAAAAAAGTCGTAAGTGATTTACAAATTTAGTAAACGATTGACTCGGTAATCGGAAGTGAAAATGTATTTCCTTAAATTAGAGAACTAATGATGTGCTAAGATAAATTTAAAAGCCATTCAAAATATTTTTTTTTATTTATAAAGCAAATCAATGGAAATGTGTGTAAAAAAGTAATTTTTTAGAACATATTATTCGAAGCATACAAAAGTAATCGAATTTCGAATAATGTTTTGACAGTCTGTACATCACTATTGTTTTGTTTTTCTTTTTAATTTAATTTGAAATTTTTTCGAAAATGGTCATTGGCTACGCAATTGTTGTAGTTTTTTTCAGTTTGATGGATGCAAGTTGTTGGAAGCCACACATTCTAGGGATGGGATGGCTTTAATAAATCATTTCATGCCTGAAAATGAAATAATTAACAATTAAATGGTGGCTTCCTCACTCCAAACTTTATAAAAAGTTTAAAGTTAGTGAGTACCAACTATAAACCTTTATTATTTTCTTCATTATTAAGCAAATATGAATACTGTTTTTCACAAATTAGCTTAAAATCCTGCAATAAGACTGTTGTAAAAGTTTATGAATTAGACCATAAACATTTCAAGTACTTGTTAGAAGGTAGAACATTTACGGTATACAAGGATCACAAACCATTGACATTCGCTTTGAATTCTAAGACAGATAGAAGTCCAAGGCAGACAAGGCATTTGGAATATATTTCACAATTCACAAGTGATATACAACATATTCGTGGTGATGCGAATGTGGTTGCTGATACCCTATCTAGAGCGTTTGAAGTAGAGGCTTATCAGTATTCTGATATAAATTTGAGAATACTTTTCGGTGAACAAAAGAAGGACACTGAGCTTTTGGAACTTATACACGACAAAGGCAAACATCTAAATTTGAAATTAATAAAAATCCCGTTAGTTAATGTGGAAATTTGGTGTGAGATATCCTTAAAATCTTCAAGACCTTATGTTCCTCCTAGTTTACGTAGAATTATATTTGAGAAATTACATATGATATCACATCCTGGAATTAGAGCTACACGTAGACTGGTAACTCAGCGATATTTTTGGCCAGGCATAAGTAAAGAACTTAACATTTGGTCCAAAGAATGTGTAAATTGTCAGAAGTCAAAAATTTATAGACACACTAAATCACCAACAGTAAAGATTGATATACCAAAGGGAAGATTTGAACATGTGCACTTAGATATAGATGGTCCTTTACCTATCTCTAAGAATCATCGATATATTTTGACTATTATTGATAGACATACCCGTTGGCCAGAAGCATACCCTTTAAAGGATATTACAGCATCCACTATAGTCGATAGCTTCATAAGGAGTTATGTTTCACGTTTTGGAGTGCCTTTAAACATTACAACTGATCAAGGTGGTCAATTTACATAAAAAATTTTTACCGAGTTAACAAAGATGTTAGGATGCTTTAAGATTTCAACTTCACCATATCACCCCCAAGCAAACGGAATGATTGAGCGCTTTCATAGACAGCTTAAAGCAGCGTTAATGGCTAAAAACAGATCAGAAACATGGTACGACGAACTTCCGATTGCTTTGTTAGGTATTCGCTCTATATTTAAAGAAGATCTCCAAGCTACACCTGCCGAAATGGTGTACGGCCAGAATTTGCGATTACCTGGAGAAATAGTGACTATAACCGATAATTTTGATGTATCGGATATATTATTCAAGTTAAAGGAGCACTTCAAAAATATTAAATCAAATTTAGATCACCACAAAAATTCTGAAACTAATATCTGTTCCTAAGGATCTTAATGATTGCAAATTTGTTTTTATACGATTAGTTGCCAAGCGTTCATTACAACAACCCTATGAGGGACCTTACAAGGTGGTGGAAAAGAATAAAAAGTATTTTAAAGTTGAGATAAATGAGAAAGTAGTAGTTATTCCTATTGACCGTTTGAAACCAGCATTGATTGAGCACACAAACCCCTTTAATAACAACCAAAACCGCAAAACAAAAAGAGTATCGTTTAACTTGTTAAACTTAAATTTTTCGGAGGGGAAGTAGTTGTAGGTACTTGTTATTAAAATTTTATATTGTTTTACCCTGGATTTTGTAATTCAAAGTTTGGTTTAAAAAATTTTCATTTTCTAAAAAAATCATTCTTAAAAATTGAGTTTGAAAATAAAAAAAGATTATTATTTTTATTGTATAAAAAATAAAGTTTTTTATTTTAAAATAATAATAATTAAACCACTACAATAACTTCCCCGGCCAAACCCGTTTTTCGTTTTCATTTGTCTGAATTTTTTTTGTAAAAAAATGGTTTTTAATCAATTGTAATTAGTTTTTTTATACATTAGTGCAATTTCATTACCATTATCAATGATTTTTCTAATGAAAAATATTTCATTACCATTAAATGTTAATGAATTTTTTTTCATTGTCATTAGTATGAACTAATGGTAATGAAATTGCAATGGTAATGAAAAATTCCCATGTATGATTGATCTCAAGTATCCCGTTGTAGTAGTTACCCACCAGATCTCAGTTGCTACCACCCTAATATACCACTCTAATGTCAGAAAATTAAAGCTCGCAAAAAATTATTAAACTTTCGCTAAGGAAGTTTTTCGATAAACCCAGTAGAAATTTTTTTATATATTGATTGCCGAACGTAGGGGTCGCCTTTTTAAATTTTTTTTCATTGGATTTTTCCTTTATAGCAAAACACTGGTCTCTTCGAGGCAAAAAAATAGATATATCACACTTTTAAATCCGACTTTAAATGCCGAAGCTACATAGTATAACGAAAAATTGAAAAAGGTGACCCCTACGTTCGGCAAAAAAGAAAACATTTTTTTTTAAATTGCCTTGCAAAAATACTTCATATTGGAGGATGTACGGCGAACTTTTTTTTGAGGTACGGTCTAATACATATGTTTATCGCTGTTATAGCATCGTCCACTTGAATTTTGTTTTCTTCATGACCACTATCGTATAAATCCTCCGATTCCGTATCTGATAATTCCATTTGCTCCTCATTACTTTCCACATGAAATTCTTCTTGAATCCAGTTGTTTATGTCAGCATTCGTGAAAAGATGTTCCGTACCAATAGTTGAAATATCTTTGTTTTCTTCCTGAATTATAATTTGTAAAATATTTCTTTCATTTCATTTCTTTCTTTATTTTTATAAAGTCTATGGATAACAATGATCCTTAAAGACTACTCGCTAAATATTAAATTAAAAAATTAAAACAAATTATTTAAATAAAGTTTAAACATACATATTAAAATTAATCTGGGATCTAATTAAGGGTTCATTTAACGAATAGGGTAGAGGGGGGATCCTTCGCCAGTGGGGCACATACACTAATCCCATTTTGCTCCGATGTTATGGGAGATAAAAAATTGTAAAAAATATATTTTCCTCATTTTTAAATTACTTTTCCTTGACATCCACTTTGACGAACTTACATAACATGTTGTCGCAGACAGACGTGTTTTTGTGCTTTTTGGGGTGCCAAGAAAATAATTGAATGCAACTACATTTTGCAATAACTTCCTCAAATCGTGCGATTAAAAAATAATTTTTCATTATGTTGGACCTATGATCCTAAGCTTTCAAATAATAATAATTTTATTTTAATAAATGCTTAAAAAGTGTGAAAAATATTAATTTTATGTTAGTGCCTGTCTCTGGGGCACAATCACCAGATGGCCCCTGAAGCTACAAAGAGTTGGTGCATCTCTGCCTAAAATGCTCTATAAGACTTTTCTATATGTTTAAAATATTTTTAATGGTAAAATATTTAGAACAATCGTGTTCATTCTTATGTTTATATTAATTATCCAGTTTTTTGTAATTTTGAAGAATCATTATATTACAGTTTTAAATTATTTTTTTTTAATGTGGTGGAGATTTATTGATTGAAAAGAATCACATAGTATCTTAAAGAACTTATTCTAAATTAATTATTTCAATCATTAAAATATTGACTTTGCTGTACCCAGGAAAATTTTCTGTTCCAAAGAATCGGTTGTAGAATAGCTGTTTTTCATTTACAACCAAGGTTGGTTACCGTTATCGTTATTATACCGTTATCGCTAAAATACCGTTTCAATTTGAATACCGTTACCGTTATCGATACCTCTAAAAAATTCAAAATACCGTTATCGTTACCGATACCGTTATTTTTGTGGGTAGTTACCGGTATTTTACCGGTATTTATTATTTTATATAAAAATTACAAATTTTTTTATTTTTAATTTTATAATCTTGAGTTTTTTTTTACAAAAAAAATTTATAGATAATAATATTACTTATTAAAACTACCAGTATTGAATTTATAGCTTAAAATCTGTATTTTCAGTACTTAAAATTAAAAATATGCAATGTTTTTACTTGTTTCTATATGTTTTTAACATAATTTTTAATACCGGTACGTACCGATATTGCTGTTTCGATAACGGTATACCGTTACAGAAACAGTCTTAAATACCGTTACCTTTACCGTTACCTAAACAAACGAAATCCGATACCGTTACCCTTACCGTTATTCTTTTCGGTAAACAACCTTGTTTACAACCCCTTCTACTGTCGATTCTAACACCGATTATTTTTGTTTGAAATTGTCCCAAAAGCAACCACTTCTTTAGCTCCAAAGTGGAATTGGTTGCCCTAGAATCAGTTCTGGAACTAGTTCTGGAACTGATTCTACGTCAATCACACCTTCCATATAGGATCCCAGAAACTGGTTCCGGAACCAGTTCATTGGAATCGGTTGCAGTGGAACCAGTTGTATAATAGGTGTGGTTGGCTACCGATTGTTAAAAATTTTCCTGGGTATTAACAATTTTTTTTGTTAAAATTATATCTTGGTTTTTGGCGAATGTACACCAGGTTTGGGGCAGTTTCGCCGATTTGGGTTACTTTGAAAATCGTTAAAAAAAAAATAATGGAAGATATGCAAATAATTAGAATAGGAACCATAAAAATTAAAGCTAAGTTATGTAGATCTTCAATTTAAAAGTAATTTCTGAAAAATAATTAGTGGTTAAGAAATGACAGTGCTTTGAAAAAAAAGTGGCGAAGGATGGGGGGGCTTTACCCTAATTCGTTTTATGCATACCTATGAAAAAATAGCCATGGTTTCTTAAAGATCTAGAGGGAACATTAAAATTTATCCGTGATAATAACTCAGGGCATTTTATATTTGAATTCACTATATGTGACCTTCTCCGAGAAAAGGGACCTAGTGTGTGAAAATGAAGTTTTGAGAAGAACGCATTTAAAGTTTAAAATTTTAATGTTTTTCACATTTTTATCGATTTTCTCAAGTACCCGTTTTTTGACACACTAGGTCCCTTTTCTCGGAGAAGGTCAGATATCAAATAAAAAAGATTTGATTGACCTCCTATTCTCTAGTGTTTGCAAATTAATTAAATTGCGACGAATATTATAGGGTACGTGTTCAGTAAAATTAATAGAAGAGCAATTTTCGTAAATCTTCTCTGAACTCTCTCCAAACGGTTAAAATGACAAGCATTAAAAGGGCTCCAAATAACAGACTCATATTCCAACTTCGACCTAACAAAGGAACAATATAATAATTTTCGAGTGTAAGGATCCTTAAAATCCTGACAATTTCTCCTCACAAAAGACAATATAGCATAAGATTTAGGGATAATATAATCTAAGCGATTAACAAAAGATAACTTTTGATCAAAAACTACACCAACCAGGACGTAGCTAGAATCTGAACTGCATTTTTGAGATTTAAGTTTTTTAGTTTGAGCTCCAAATTTGTTCCCTTTTCGCCAAGCAAGCGGGTGAGCAGTTGTTTTTTATAATTTAATTTGACCAAGTTGATAACACTTTGATCTAACGGTTGAATAAGCGCAGTGCAATTGGGTGGTAGATTAATTGCTATAATTAAACCGTCATCACTTTTAAGTTCTTCAACTGGGTGACACGTCGCGTTATCTAAAAGCAAAACTGCTTTTTACGGCAGACCTTTTGAAGCTAAAAATTCTCGGACCTAAAAAATTTTTACTTATGAACAACTTACTTTTACTAATTGGTGAAAATTAACTTATGTGGGGAACAAATTCGTGATGGAACCAGTCCTTGAATATAAATGATGTCATCCAGGCGTTATTACTGGACTTGTATATTACAGGATTATTGAAAAAGCTTTTAAAGACGCGTGGGTTTTTCGATTTTCCAACAACCAACAATTTCAGTTGGTCTGTGCCATTCGCATTTGAACAGGGCAAAAAAGTTATTCGCTCTTTTCATATTTTTCTTCCGGGAGCCGTTTTCTCATTACATGGACAAGAGTATGATTTGGAAGCATCAGATAATATATATCGGATTCGTCGGCATTGTAGATTTGGTGAAGAGTCAACCCATGCTCATCAACGTAATCCTTAAACTCTTTCACAAATGGATCAATAAGATAAGGTTTCGAAGACAATTTCCAACCGTAATTTTTAAAAATCTAATTCCATGTCGACGCTATAATTTCTTAAACCATTCTTCACTGGCATTGAAAACTGAATTTGTTTGATACATTTTGGAATACAAATGACTGGCTTTTGATCGTAAAATCTCTACTGATATTGGAACATTTTTTTCCCTTTGTGTTACAAACCACTTATAAAGCATTTTTTCCATACTCAGCTTTTTTAAGGTGCAATTTTTGCCAGGGCCACTTTCTGTTGTACGTACGAATTTTTTAAATAAATTTTCTTGCTTTATAATGCGGTAAACCGAAGACTTATGCAACTTGTAATTCACGCAAATTGAATTTATGGAATCTCCAATTTTAAATTTTTTTAAAATCGCTATTTTTTGAGAAATCGTTGGCTTTAAAATATGTTGAACTTTTCCCATATTAGGAGATGTATTTACACCACAAATGACACGAATAAACTGACAAAATTGAAGATCAAAATCATCCAAAAAGATTAATATACCAAAAGACGGGGGTTTCCCTTTTTGGGTTATAGATATTGTAATAAAATTAAAAAAAATAGATAAAAGTCGCGAAAATAGAACCCGTTTTTCGTAAACTGTCGCGATTATAGAACCTGCAATGTTAAAAATTAAGCCGTCGCGATAATGGGTAGTCGCGAATACCGAGCTTGCACTGCACAACATTCCATATTTTCCTTAATTTTTGCATTTTTATATATTGTAGATAAATATTCAACACATCCTCCCCAAGTTTTTGTGGCACCAGAATTGACCGAAACTAATAAGGTACAACTACTACATTTTCCCAATGGAGCTTTACGTATAAATACAGATGTGAAGTTTAATATTAAAAGAAACGGAGTGAAAGGAAATTTCGAAGTAAAAGTTAGTATATGCATGCAGAAAAAAATCAACTGAACTGTTGAGCAGCCTATAGACGATCAAGCATGGTGGATAGTCTGTGTGACAAACAAAAAATTGTTTTCGTCCTTTGAATTTACTTTTTCTTTTTTTGCATACAAAAAATAAAAAGAGTATAATTACCCAGGAAAATTTTCTGTTCCAAAGAATCGGTTGTACAATAGCTGCTTTTCATTCACAACCCCTTCTACTGTCGATTCTAACACCGATTCTTTTTGTTTGAAATTGTCCCAAAAGCAACCCCTTCTATAGCTCCAAAGTGGAACCGGTTGCTCTAGAATCAGTTCTGGAACTAGTTCTGGAACTGATTCTACGTCACCCACACCTTCCATATAGGATCCCCGGAACTGGTTCCGGAACCAGTTCCATGGAATCGGTTGCGGTGGAACCAGTTGTAGAATGGGTGTGGTTGGCTACCGGTTGTAAAAAATTTTCCTGGGTATTGAAGAATTTCGGTGAAATACAAGTTCAAAAATTTTTAGGCAATAATATAAGTTACAAAAGAAAAAACTTGGGTAACTTTAAATATTTTAAAGTGCGTGCTTCGAAGAATTAATTCCCCAATTCCCTTTTTTTGAACTGAACCCTACACCACTACGTGGTCAGGGTATAATAAGTTTGTGCTGATGTTTGTAACACCAAAAAATATTGGACCTAGATCCACCTTCCAGTATACCGATCGACTCAGAATCACGTTTTATTTCGATTTATGCGCACTCTACAGGTCGCAAATATTAAGATATTTTGATGAAATTTGGTACACCGCCCAAGAACGAAGCCTATTGATTTTAGTTAAAGTCGATCCATGTTTAGACCTAGTGCTCATATAAGGGTCCCCCAAAATTGGCTTGGTTTCACGCTGCAGATATTTTGATGATATTTGGTACACCGACCTACCCTTTTTATCTGAGTCTACTGTAATAGCAATTTTGTACCGCCCTTTATTTTATTATGATCCCAAGAAAATAGCTATTTGTTTTAAAAATTATTTGTGGAATACCCAAATAACGTCTTTATTTTGTGCCTTAAGCACCGTAAGTTGATTTTCACGTGAAAAAATTTCACTCGAAATTAAAAGGCCTCAAATTTTCATTTCACTTTCAAAAATTAACAATTTTTTTATTTTATTAGAAAGATATAACCACAATAAATATAAAATGTCACCTTTTCATAAGAAAAATAATAGTCTTGTATATTAAATTTGCGTGAAAACAAAGTCTAGATGATTTCCACGTGAAACTCACTATCGTTTTTACTCGTATATGGAGTATAATAGTTTTTTCACGTGAAATCGAAACAAGTTACAAGTTTATTAGAAAGATTCAACCACAATAAATATAAAATGTCACCTATTCATAAGAAAAATAATAGTCTTGTATATTAAATTTGCGTGAAAACAAAGTCTATATGATTTTCACGTGAAACTCACTATCGTTTTTTACTCGTATATGGAGTATACTAGTTTTTTCACATGAAATCGAAACAAGTTACAGTGCTTTAGCTATGATTTTTGGAAGTACAGGAGTCGCTCGGTTACATGAACTAATTCAAACAGAGCCTGTTCACTAAATGGAGAACTTCACATAATCGAGATAATATAAAATAAGTAATTCAAATGATTTTTATTACAATAAGTTTTTATTTTTAATAAGTTTTTTAATAATTAATGTACATGAAAGTAGTCGGTTATATTTTTTTGTACTTTTTCGCAATGCCAAAATATCATCAATATCAGATATATTATTTTCACTCCAAGCAATAACTTTATTGAATGCTTCGATTGCCTCCGTTGTCCTAATTTCAGCTGTTGTTACGATGCACTGCTCTTGATCATCATCTTCAACTTCGCTATCTATATCTTCGCTACCAATGTCTTGATTCCACGTCTGAATCTCTTCCCGTGAAAGCTGTTCACATAATAGAGATAGGCTGTGTTCACTCTTTAGAACCTCCTGTGTTTAAATTTTGTTGTTCACTATTCTGGAAGTTTACATAACTGGATATTCATATAACCGAGCGGCTACTGTACATATTTATTTTATAAGTGGAAAGTTTGAAGTCTTGCTTATACGAGATTATATATAAAGCAATAATTTCTAAAATATGGGGGAAAGGCTACAATAAAGCAGGGTTGGCAGGCAATGCCGCTAAAATACCGTTATCGATTCAAAACCCTTTCAACTCACTACCGTTACCCCTAAAATACCGTTACCCCGAATACCGTTATCCTTAAAATACCGTTACCGAAATAACTGAAATACCGTTATTCTTAAAATACCGATACCGAAATAAATGAAATATCAATACCGCTAAAATACCGTTACCGAAAAAATTAAATACCACTACCCTAAAATACTCTTACCGTTATTTTTACTTTTCTGATTTTCGTAATTTCACGTGGTTATTGAGTACTTTTTGAACATTAAGTTGATAAATTGGTTCTGTTTTTAATATCGTTTGTTTTTTGTAAAAAAAATTGGGGGATGCATCAAAATAACTGATTACCGTTACCCTTAAAAAACCGTTACCGATATAACTGAAATACCGTTAACCTTAAAATACCGTTACCGAAATAACCCAAATATCGTTATCTTTAAAATACCGTTACCGAAATAACTCAAATACCGTTATCCTTAAAATATCAATACCGAAATAAATGAAATAGCGTAACCCTTAAATTACCGTTTCCGAAATAACCTAAAATATCGTTACCCTAACGATAACCGTATTCGTTTCGGTTACCATCCATGCAATAAAGCTGTTTTGTAGGTCTGCTCACACATTTTTTCTCCAAATAGCTATTTTCTAATGCGCAACGAAGATACATATCGTCGATCGGCCTGCAAAATGTCACATGTGTTTTTTAATAGATTTTCAGGAGACCGAAAAAACTGTTACAAAATCTACTTTTAAGATATTTTATTGGCATCATATGCCTTAATGATGATTTTACTAAATGAGGTCGTGAATTTGCAGGCCGGTCGACGATATACAATTTTTAAATGAATATTTTTAAATGAAAATCTTTATTTTTTATAGTTGGAAACTCCTTCTGGTCATATATCATATGTTCCCTTAAGAATTTTGGATCCTGAAAGATTCGAAGTTTGTTTTCAGTTAACCGAAGCAGGCCTATATAAAGTGCATATTAAATGTAATTCGGTTGTATTACCGAAGTCTCCTTACATTATAGTGGCCATAAGTGGTATTGATATGGATGCTGATAAAAACAAAATTGAGTGTATGTATTTATTTGCAAAAATATAAATTATTTATTCCTGTGAAAAAATATTTATTCAATTTAATTCGTAAAATGGATTAATATAATTTTTATAAAACAAAGTCTAGTTGTATCAATTAATATATTTTTGAGTTTAATTTGATACAATTGTATCGGGATTTTGGTCTTATTGATATTTTTATACATTTACTTACTTATATAACACATCGGCTGAAAAGTCCGTAGGATGACACATAGATAGCGCAACTAATGAAAAATACATATGATTTTTTGGAACTACCAACCTTTAGATGATATCTATCAAAATGACAATTTGTTCATTAGTGAACAAGTTACAGCTGTTTTAGTGACGCTACTTTTGCGATTTTGAAAACAATGGATTCAAAGCAATTTCGGCTGAAAAGTCCGTAGGATAACCAATAAAATAACAATTTTTTCATCAATATAGTCTCCTTCAAGAGCGACATTATAACTCCAACGCCTTTCTAACATTTCGATACATTTTTTTATAAAATGATTTATCTTTGGCCTCAAAATATGTTTTTGGTGCACTGTGACCAAACTTTCACAAAACTACACTGAGAAAATTATCATCACTTCAGTAATGAATTTCTTCATAGTTTCAATGAAAATTGTCACTGGAACTCGTCCATTTAAACTTTACATATAATCTATGAAATAGGTTTCATTAAAGTCAATGTTTATGAAAAGTATATAAAATTAATGAAACTCTTCATAAAATGAATAGACCACTCCTCCAATGAATAAATCATTCAGCCAATGAAGAGCTTCATAAAATCTATGAAGAAATTTCATTTATTATAGTTGGTTGTTGTCGTTGCTCAGCTGGAGTGGATAATTAAAAATTATTTAGGAAATCCAAAAAGCGTAATAAAATTGTAGCATATTTTACGGATGTACAAATATATCTAATGAAAAAATTCATTAAATTAAAAAGTTTCATAAAATTTTAAAAGCTTAATTCAATTAATGAAATTCCTTTCGAAAAAATTAATATGATTTACAAAAAAATTTCATAGTCCAGAATTAGTAATAAAAAATTAATTTAAAAAAAAATAAAAATTTATAAAAGGTAATTCTCTCAGTATGGAAATTAATGCACATCACTAAAACTCGGCCTTATGGCTACATAAAACTATTGTATTTGAGAATTAAATGTTTAATATAAAATTCTAACGGTGGGTCTCATACTGTAGCTTTAACTTTAACTTAACTAAAAACAAAATAAAATGTCAAAAAAATGTACACAAAACAACAACAAATTTTTTGGTTAACTATTAACATAAGTTTAAACCTGCAGTATGAGACCCACCGTAATTGTATGAAAATTTTTAAAAATTAATGAAATGATGATATTTTATAAAAAAATTTAAAAAAGTAATACTATTTCTTATATATAAAGAACATTTTCATTAAATTTATGAAATTCAATTAATTTTTTTAATGAAATTATGAAATTTTGTGAAAGAAAGGTTATGAAAAATTTCATAATATTAATTAAATATTATTGACATCCAGTGTGTTCGTTTACTCGAAATTCTTACTACTTTTACTATAATTGGAAAGTTTTGTTTACTTTTTGTATTGAATTTTTCCAGCTGTAGTAAAATCGTCATTGATTCTACTAAAAAAAATTATATGAAATTATATCATTAATATCATGAAGGATAATTCCTTCAATATAGCGTCACTAAAACAGCTGTAACTTGATCACTAATGAACGAATTGCCATTAAATTTTGACAGGTATCATCTGAAGGTTGGTAATTCCAAAAAATCATATGGATTTTTCATTAACAGCGCCACTTTTGTGTCGTCCTACCCAAGTAAAAAAAATGATATGGAGCCATATGAAGTTATATTTAATTATATATAATCTTTTATGTAATTAGATATAATTATATCCGAAAAATGAGAACGTCTTATTGTATCATATTGTATCGAATTGTATACAATTGTATACAATTTGGTACAATTTGATACAATTTTATGCAATTCGATACAATTGTATCCGAATTTTGTCCTCATCCAATTACATCAAATTATATCTTTTTGTATAAAATTATATAAAATGTTATAAAAGTGGACATAGTTTGATACAATTATATCTAAATATTAACCTTATACTTTTTATCATATTATATAGGACCATATCTAACAATATACATACAAAAATAATTTTTTTAAATAAAAAAAAATTTTCATATTCTTGTAATTGTTCTTTTTTGAATTGCAATTACAAATAATCGGCCTGATTACGAGTGTCGAATTTGTAGTCGAAATTTTCGACTCCATATAAAATGATTTTGTATATAATGGAAATTATAAAGAAATGAAACTCTGATGGTGGATTTTTTTAAATCTGAGTGCTATATATGGTAAATCCAATTGAAAAATTGTTCAAAAGTTGCGTTTTTAGTGAATTTTCAGCAAATTCGACTTAGTTTCGACTACGACTACGACACTCGTAATAAGGCCGAATATGTAATTATAGATGAGTTTTTTTTCAATTACAATTACATGTAATTGTGTAATTGCATGTTCAATTACCCTACGGGAAATTTTAACAAACTGTCACCGAACTGGCCCCTTTATATGAAATAGACTGGTCACTTTTACATGGCGTTGTCATAGGAGGGGGAAATTGACCCCCTGTGACATGTCACAAGACAAATCCTAGGACAGGTAACTGAACTCTCATAAAAAACAAAGTTCAGGGACCTGTCCTGGGATTTGTTTTGTGGCATGTCACAAGGGGTCAATTTCCCCCTCCTATGACAATGCTATGTAAAAGTGACCAGTCTATTTCATATAAAGGGGCCAGTTTGGTGACAGTTTGTTAAAAATTCCCGTACGGTAATTATAAAATGTAATGATTAACCCCAGGCCTGCTGGAGATCTTATAATTTCGATAAATCTTCCATTACTTTTATCCAGATTTATCATGACAGTGCAATAAACATGAAAAAATATTTCTTTTAATTTAGTAATTTTAAAATAAAGTTAACAACACTGAAATTTTAAAGTTAATAGGATTATGATATACAACTAGGGTTTGGGATTTCCCGGACTTTTTTATTTCCCGGGAAACGGGAATGAAAAAATTTGATTCCCGGGATTCCCGGGAATCCCGGGAAATATTTTTGAACAAAATTGTTAATGAAAACCACCTATATAAGTAATTTTTGTTAAAAAAAACACTATTTCCGTACAAATTCAGTCTATGTAGTGAGAATTCAAAGTAAAAATATCAGAATGTTGAACATTTGACTTCACCTAAATTACTATAAGCACTGCCAAATGAATTGCATGATTTCAGCAGAAAGCACCTACTACTGGACTGTCGGAAACAAACCGTTTCATCACACTTGGCCCATTAGATATGGTGGCCACAATATTATTTTCCAAAGACAAATAAAACTCTTCTAGTCTTATTTCTACAATTCTTCTTATTTCATCAGCATTACATCTTCCTGATATATAAACCAACCCCAGGTTATAAAATGAATTATTTCCGTTTATACATATGTTCAAATATCTCTTTTGTGATATTCTTGTCCATTTATCTAAGAATATAGTAAATCTCCTATTGTTAGAAATATTGCTCGATATTTCTTTTATCATGATATCTTTTACATGATTGTAGTAATTTAATATAATGTTCTTTACATCGGTTTAATTTTTTTGCAATGCCAGGTTTTTATTATAAAAACTTTCTCGAATAAAGGAAGATCTAGTTATGGTGCGGATTGACTGTGGCTAATTTGGATATCATTTCAGGAAATGTTTGCCCTACCATAAAACCTTTAATGCCTATTCAGCTTACACTTTTTTCTTCGGGTACTTTGTTAATTTTAGCTGAAACGTTGTTCTTGTGGTTGTTTTCTTCAAGAGAAGTTGCATGACCATCAATTTTTTTTTTTTTTTTGTGAACCAAATTTAGAAGTCGGATAACCAAATTTAGATACCACCGTTAACCATTAGTCTTTTCTTTTCATATTTATTAATGAAAACGTTACTTATAAAATTATTGACCCTTAATATAAAGGAGTATTTTAAATTTAAAGTCGACTTTATTTTTAATCAAACGGTTTTATTCATTTTGTGTATGAAGACCTTACAAAAATATTTATATTTTCAAATATTTTGATTGGTTAAAATAAATTAACCAATTAGAATGCTCCAAAAATAAACCAAGTCAAGGTATACTGCCACCCAATATTTTAACTAAAGTCGACTTTACCTAAATTATACATTTGAAAAATTTAGATACTAAGGGCGATTACACAGTACAACAGCCAATCTGGGGGGTGAGAAATTCCAAGTCAGGGTGATGGTACTAGGTCAGTATAGTAAAACCCTCAAAGGGTTTGGCGTTCGTATGTGTCATTTTTTTTTTATGACCTTTTAAATTTTTTCCTTATCTTGATGTTTTTTCGCTTAGTTGTAACTCGAGAACCACTTGTCCGATTTTGATGAAACAAATTTAGAAAAATTTAGAATTACAATTTCTTTAATCCGTTCATATAACATTTTTCTTTATAATCAACAGTTTTGCCGGTAAAAATAAATTTGTGGAGAAAAAAAAATATTTTTTTGCCTAAAAATTAAAATTTTTTTTTTTTAAATTCATAAAAAATTTTAATTTTTAGGCAAAAAAATATATTTTTTTCTCCACAAATTTATTTTTACCGGCAAAACTGTTGATTATAAAGAAAAATGTTTTTTTTTTTTAAATTCATAAAAAATTTTAATTTTTAGGCAAAAAAATATATTTTTTTCTCCACAAATTTATTTTTACCGGCAAAACTGTTGATTATAAAGAAAAATGTTATATGAACGGATTAAAGAAATTGTAATTCTAAATTTTTCTAAATTTGTTTCATCAAAATCGGACAAGTGGTTCTCGAGTTACAACTAAGCGAAAAAACATCAAGATAAGGAAAAAATTTAAAAGGTCATAAAAAAAAAATGACACATACGAACGCCAAACCCTTTGAGGGTTTTACTATACTGACCTAGTACCATCACCCTGACTTGGAATTTCTCACCCCCCAGAAAATAATCCCAAAAATGTTCCATAGTGTTATTTGTAAGAAACAAAGCTTTTTGTTCATATTTCTTTTAAACATTTTACCAAGTTTTTAGGTTTTACTACTTAAATTTTGAATAAGTTATGCGAAAAATCTTTATTAGTTGAAATGCTCCTAATTACTTGGCAAAGATTTTATTTCTGTGTCAAATAAATGTATTCCCTTTTAAAAGATTTTAACAATGACATTTTTGTTTTGGTATTTAAAATGTTTTTATGACTAAAATTAAAAAATCCTATTCGAAACAAAAACAATTTAAAAAATTTAATATTTTTAAAATTTCCCGTTTTCCCGGGAAAAATATATTATTTTCCCGGGAATTCCCGGCAAACTTTTCCCGGGATTTCCCGGGAATTCCCGAACCCCAAACCCTATATACAACCAAGATATAAGAAATCAGTCAAGTGTACGTTATAGTATAGAGAATTTCGTATTAAAGTTTCAGTGTTGTTAATGTTATGGGTGCGGTGCGTAAGCCATTTTTGACTCATGCTCAAAAAAAAAATCCAAAAAAAAAACAAATTACTCACGCACGAGCATTTCGTTTTTTACTCAGCACACATGATTATATTAACTTACTTATTAAACTTACAATCAGAAAATTCTCACGCAAAACAGTAAAAATTACTAAAAACATATGATGCAAAAAGTAAACTCACACACGAATCAATCACAGGTTATTCTTACTCACTAAAACTAGTTCAAAATCATTGATAACATGGAACCAAATATAATACAATACGGTTTTATATGGACCTTATATATTTTTATATAAAATCACTTTGAAAAAATTTCCTATGCGGGATGATATATAATTATAGATGATTTTATAAAGAACGTTATAAGTTATATATGGGTTCATATTCGTCAATATATAATCATAACTAACACAAATTCTAAAAGATTTCTTATATGGATCCACATATTTTTATATTATTATGTATAGTGTCATACTAAATTATATATAAACGTACATGTAATTATGTCTTTTATATGTTACTTTATGTACTTAAATATAGCACATACATATATATGTAGGCCAATATGTAATAATATAAAATCACATATGTCTCCACATTAAAACCTTTGAGGAAAAAATATCTAACATATGACTATATAAAAGTATATCAGCTTGAATTTAAAAGCATGTGTGGCCATATGTAACTATAAGTTACTACATGCAATTACATAAAATAATATATGATTATATCAAAACTTTTTTACTCGGGTAGGGACTTTTCAGCCGATGTGTTATGTTAAGCAATATATGAATATATAAATAAACGAATAAACCATTATAAAACTTAATCCAATTGAATAAATTTGATTTATTTTAAATAAAATTATTTTTTCACGCATTATTATTCTTTTCAGTACCCATTTTTAAATCGGATGCCTCTAAGGTGACATACCGTGGCCTAGGAATTAATCAAATTATTTTAAATGAAAAAAATGAATTCACCATTGATGGTTCCGAAGCTGGTAATAATATCTTATTTGTTGGAATATTCGGACCCAAAGGGCAATGCGATGAAGTTGTTATTAAACACATGGAAAGAAATATATATAAAGTTACTTATCAAGTACAGGATCCAGGTGATTATCTACTGGCAGCTAAATGGGGCGATGATCATATAACCGGTTCGCCGTTTTCATTAAGAACTATGTAATAAACATTTACACGAAAAAGAATTACCAAAGAAAAAATACATACATATGTAATAATATTTTTAGTTTTAACAAAATATTTAATAGAATATTTAGAAAGTAATTGAAATAAAAACAATATACAGTAAGCGTAAAAAATGTGTACACTAGACCGTACCGCAAAAAAAAAGTTCGCCGTACACCCTCCAATATAAAGTATTTTTACAAGGCAATTTCAAAAAAAATATTTTTTGCCTAACCTAGAGGTCGCCTTTTTTATTTTTCGGTATAGCTTCGGCGTTTAAAGTCAGATTTTAAAGTGCGATATATATATTTTTTTGCCTCGACGAGACAATTGTTTTGCTATAAAGGTAAAATCCAATGAAAAAAATTTTAAAAAGGCGACCCCTACATTCGGCAACCACAAAAATAAAATAAATTTCTACTGGGTTTATCGAAAAACTTCCTTAGCAAAAGTTTAATGATTTTTTGCGAACTTTAATTTTCTTACATTAGGGTTGTACATTAGGGTGGTAGCAACTGAGATCTGGTGGGTAACTACTAGAAAGGGATAATTGAGGTCAATGGCCTCAATTGTCCCTGGTCTCGCCCACTGGTCTTCTCGAGAGAAAAACATTGATGTATCATACTTTAAGACCCGACTGTATATGCCAAAGATATAACGAAAATGTAAAATGGCGACCCCTACGTTCGGCAAAATAAAATTTTTTTTTTGAAATTGCCTTGCAAAAATACGGTACGGTCTAGTGTACACGTTAGATTATTATGTTTACTTAACCGACTCTCTAAAAAAAAGTGCCCCCCTCAAAATAAACCTTGGTTTGTTTTATGATGATACCCAAAATATTTCGGGTCTAGCAATGAGATCTCACGAGGTGGACCATTTTTAAAAAAAGTATTTTTTTAGTTGTTGTAAGAGTTTTGCATTTTAGGTGAAGACGACATACTTAATATGGGTATCATATGAAGGGTTTGTTGAGGCGAGTCCAGCGGTATATATAACATGTTCAAGCATATCCAGACACGTCCTATTTTCAAGGATATTATACAAAAAAAAAAAAACAAAATTTTGACACTTTTATATGGAGATGTTTGTGATTGAAATGTCAAACTTACAAATCATAATCTATAGCCGATTTAATCCTTAAATGCATGGTGTAGCCATTTGGCAACACACCAGCTTTTTAATAAAAAAAAACCCCACTTGATGCACAAAACTGCATTTTTGGGCACTGGGGCCTGGATTTTAAAAAAATAACTCGACAATTTAAAAATGCATTTATATTTCAAAAAAGTAAAATTTTATTTCAATTTCAAAAATAAAAAAAATAATAATAACATAAAAAACAAGGAAAAGTAACAATTAAAATTCAGTCTTACTTCATATTGAAATCACATAAAAAAGTATAACTATCAGGCCTGTTCTGAAAACGGTGTGATTTCAAAACACGGACCGTTTTAAAATCACACGGGTGATTTGTTGCTGTTTTACAAATCACCAGATTTTATTTTTTCGGCGTGATTTCAGTTTTTCGATATCACGAGGAAACAGCTGATTTCTTTACTTTGTTTTGATTTATATTTTTAATAAAAATATTAAGTGGAAAATTAAAATGCCGGGAGCTACTATATTGGCAGTAATTGATTTAAAAAGAAAGCAGTTAAGGGATGATCGTGTTAAAAAGCGTTATTTGCGTGATGTATCAAATCCTATGGATACAAACGAAACATTGTAAGTAAACAACGATTAAATTAATGTAATGATTTAAGGCATATTGGTTTTCAGTTTCATTTCATTTTACCGGCTAAACAAGAGGGCTTTTCAAATGGTATTGGAAGAAATAGCACCACAGCTACCAAACTCCTCCATTCCGGCAAGTATTCAGCTAGCACCTGTGCTTAGATTTTTAGCAGTCGGATCGTATCAAGGGGTCATAGCGAACGATGTGAACATAAGTATGGGACGCTCCACCTTCTGCAAGATCTTATGGAACGTAATGAATTTATTAGAAGAAACCTTGTGTCCAACTTGGATACAAATCTCATTAGATCAGCAAACACAAAGTGCATTAAAATCTCATTTCTATCAACAGTTTGGTATACCCGGCGTAGTTGGATGTGTTGATGGAACGCTTATTAGAATAATGAAGCCACCGTCCGATCATTCTGCATATTTTAGCAGAAAGGGTAATTACAGTCTTAATGCTATGATTACTTGTTGTTGCCATTTGTTAACACATATTAAATGTAACAAATGGCAACAACAAGTAAGCATAGCATTAAGACTGTAATTACCCTTTCTGCTAAAATATGCAGAATGATCGGCATATTTTATATTTTCTTAATAAAAAACTTCATAATTATTGGCTATTTTCATTTTTACTTAAGAAAAATAATAAAGTTTGGTATTAAAAGGTTATTTTTATAAAATATTTTAGTTAGTTTGTTCGGTACTGTAACATTGTGTGACTCTGGCATCTACACATGTATTTTCGAAAAGCCAAATCAGCTGACAACTAAATATGATTGCAAAATCACGAAGAATGTCATACAAAAAAAATAAAATTTTTTGCAAACAAGCAGTTACTTTGAAAACTTGTTCATTTTTAAGTTTTTTATGTATAAAAGCCTAATCTTACTACTAGAATCCATAAAAAACACATAAAATTACATTTTCAAGATAGTTATTATTAAGTTCATAACAAAGTACGAACAGAAAAACAGCAAGTGATTTCAAATAACCTTAACTTATCTGACCGGTTTAAAATCACGTGATTTTCAAAATTTTTCTGTTCAGAACACCTTTTAAGTGATTTCAAATCACTTCGGCGTTAAGTGATATCCAGAACAGGCCTGTATTTTTTTCCCCACATATATTTTATATTTTTTTTGTTTACAGAATTTACTTACTCTTTTGCTTTAGTTGTAAGCAAAAATGTTTGAAAATTTTTGCAACTTTTTTCGACATTTATTCTTATTAAAATTTCAGCCTTTATTAGGTTGAAGGACATTCTATTCCTTTCTCGTGAGTATAGATTATTTAAAATACTAAAAGTTATTTCACAAAAAGCATTGCTAATTGGTATCGAGAAAAAACAAACGAGATTAATTTATATAGATTTTGTACGTTATTATACCCTACACCACTATGTGGTCAGGGTATTATAAGTTTGTGCTGATGTTTGTAACACCAAAAAATATTGGTCCTAGACCCACCTTATAGTATACCGATCGGCTCAGAATCACTTTTTATTTCGATTTAACGTTGTCCGTCTGTCTGTCTGTCCATGCATTCTTGTGCGCACTCTACAGGTCGCAAATATTAAGATATTTTGATGAAATTTGGTACACCGACCTATGTCGGCCCAAGGACGAAGCCTATTGATTTTAGTTAAAATCGGTCCATGTTTAGACCTAGTTCCCATATAAGGGTCCCTCAAAATTATATTGTTTATACGCTGCAGATCGCAAATATTAAGATATTTTGATGAAATTTGGTACACCGACTTATGTCGGCCCAAGGACGAAGCCTATTGATTTTCATTTTATTTATAAAAGTCTATGGATTACATATGATCCTTACAGACTATTCGCTTAAATAAACTTAAATATATTAAAATAAACTATTTAGAAGTATTTTAAACTTCTCTTTAGAAAAACTGAACTCTAAAACTTCATTACCAGATAATATATTAAAACTATCTTGAGCTCTTATTAAAGCTGGGTTATTATACCCTCTTGAAAATTTCTAAATGGGCGCACTCTTATATCTGAGGGCCATACTGAAGGATTAAACAGATTATCATAAAATGGAGAGGAAATTCCTAATTTAAAATTAACTTGTCTCACATAATTTAAATTAGTCTCTTTTTTAATTAGTTTATAGCACGCAATATTTTGCGGCCCTATGTTCCACTAGGAATTAAAGGATTAAATATATAATATTTTGCGCATTAACATTAATAGCTTTAGCAATATAAAATATGATTTGATCTTCTGTTACAGATGGTTTGAATGATGATAAATGTACCCATTTTTTCCGTACAATAACATCTAATTCTCTGCTATCACTCTGACCTACAACAAAGTTTACCTTTTTATTATTTTGATTGTTAATATTATTATTAAAATCGGTCCATGTTTAGACCTAGCCCATATAAGGGTCCCCCCAAAATTACATTTTTTATACGCTTCAGGTAGGGTTGCCATCCGTCCTCTTTTCCCCGGACACCGTCCTCTTTTTAAGGGCGTCCGGGGTTGTCCTACTTTTTCCATTTTTCTCCATTACTTTTTTTTTAATTGTTGGCATCGCTGTTTTGCCACTGTTATTTCACTTACTTTAATTGCCAAATTTGAAGCTTATCAGCAATGAGCCAGCCAACTGTTGAATTAAAAAAAAATTAACATTGCTTTTAATGATGAAAATTTATTTAATCCTTATCCCGAAAAATTATGTAAAAGACTTAAATTCAATTAACATGACTGATAACAAGTTTTGGTGCGATTTTTTTTCTATTAAAAATGATGTTTGCTATGAAATGAAAAAACTTGTTGGCTTTTATTTAGTAGGATTGAGGTTAAGAAGAAGAATAAACATTTTTTCAAAAGTTATAAACACATTATTAATTCGCAAATCATACTAGATCTAGTTTCTGACTTTTTGTATGGACAGGCTTCATCACTGATTTTCCATTAAATTGTATTATTGTTTATATTTTATTGTCAAATTGTCTCTATATGATCATTTTTTTCAACAACCTGTCGGCTGTAGGAATCGAACCCATGCACTCTCACATTACAAACGTAACTATACTAGAGATCTACAGCTTAGCCATCTAACCCACGGTAAGGCCTTGCTTATAATGTGGGTAATTCATAGTTTTCTTTCCTATTCAGCTTTCTGTTATTGTATTTACTCTCAGAAGTGATCATACAGACATATTTTTTCTTACCAGCACATAATGCCAACGTAGAACGTATATCTTCTTTAATTAAAGCACAGTGGACGCCAAAAAGAAATAAATTGAATCCAGAAACAATTTCTGAAATTATTAGAGTCAAATAAAATTTCGAAATGAATTGTCAAGAATTTTATGAATATTTGAAGAAATGCGACAGTAATATATTGTTTCAAATTGGAAGCGTTGAAAAATATTCATGAAACTATTGGTAATTCTTATTAAAATTATATTTGACCAAAAAGTATGGATTTACTAGAGAGACTACCGTCCTCATCGTTTTTTGTTGTTGTGTGGCGAACTTGGGAAAGACTAAGAAAACATGTTGATAAGGTTGTTAAGAGAAAAATGTGTTTGAAGAGCATTTTGAGAAACATTTTTCCGTTTTTTGCTTTTGAAAAATATTTCTTCGATTAGTGTTGTCAAGTTTGGTTTTCCATTTAAGGGTTTTTTAATGAGTGTAGTAAATATTTTTTCAACTACTGTTTTTAATAAATTTCGTTAATATTATTTTAAAATTTTTTAAATAATTTATTTTATTATACAAATAATATATAATTCAACTCCTGTTTTTAATAATTTTTGTTAACCTTTTGACACGGAATTTTAATGGCTAGGAATTTTCCTACCAAACTTCGTGGAAATGTAGATATATGCCCAAGAAATATTGTTTATTACTTTCATGGTTTGGAATTAAAGTTCAAATATTAACATGCTGCCGGCTCCGAGCGGGTTAAAATTTTTTTAAAATTTCAATTTTATATTTTTCCTATCTCTACATAAAACTTTTTGAATTTTATTCATCACAGAATATTTGAGACTAAACTTTAGCCTTTTTTGAACTTTTAAATTTTAACACATTCTCAGCAGCGTTGATGATCACAAGACAAAACGCACTCTACTACTCTCATGCTGGGCTACCATAATTGCCGATTTTTCGGCATTTTGCCGATTTTTTTATTAAAAAATATGCAAAATGCCGATTTGCCGAGTTTTGATCGAAAAATGCCGATTTTTTGTTAAAACTCAAAAACACGAAATTTAAATTTTTGGTGATTTACAATGCATTAAAAATAATAAAATAATTCTATCTTTGACATTTCGAAAGTTCATGTAAATTCATGTTTGTTATCGTTAGCTGAAAAAGAATGTTAACAAAATATCTTTGCGATCAACAAATTTTAAGCAAAATGGCATCGATTTGTTTATCGATTTCATATTTTTGTTAATCGATTTCATATTTTGCTGCAAATGCATGTTTTCAAAATATTTTGTTACATATTTTTTTGCATTATTTGCTATAAACGAATATTTTTTAACATACTTTTTAATATTTACTTTTTGCCTATACAAAAAATTATTTTTAAAATATCTAAACATCATGGATTTGCACTTTAAGCACCGTAAGTTGTTTGAGTTTCACGTGAAAAAACTGTTATACTCCATATAAAAAAATGATATTTCACGACAATCAGTTTTACGTGAAAATTGTGTAGAGTTTGTTTTCACACAAATTTATGTACACTACTATTATTTTTCTTGGGAAAAAGTGACATTTTGTGCTTATTTTGATTGTGTTTTTGTTATAAAATTAAAAAATTTTTCATTTGTAGGGAATGCAAAATCCAGCGGGAAATTTATTTTGAATTTCCGGGATCCCGCAAGGGAAGTAAATTAGAAAATATTTTATAATAATTTAAAACCTTTTGTAAAGAAAATATCTTAAAGACCTTAAATTTTCAGGATCGTAAAAAAGCTCAGGCCGTGAGTGGTTTTTCTTGGAATTTTTTTACATTAAAAATTATGTCTATGTTAAGACCTTAAACATAGATTTTCTACCCTACAAATCATGTTAGTATTAACATTTTTTTCTAATGTTGGTAACTTTTTAAAAAGTTTTACGTATACCAATTAATTTGTAAAGAAACAACGTACAACATCTTTATGTGCCATCTAAATAATGAACATCTTTAGTAACTTGCACATATATCTTCTCTAAAAATACCAATTGGAATTAAGAAAATATTTGGGGGAAATTTTAATAATATGACATAATATTGGATTCTGTACTAATAGTTTGTTAGAATCGGTCATAATTTTGATCTTTATTTAGCACAAATAAACCATGATTCGTGGAAGGAAAATTTTACCAAAAAAATGTTTTTAAGGTGTCTCACAATAATTTTTTTAATTCTGCCGTTTTTAATTACAAACAATTTAAATTTTCTGGAAAAATATGAGATATATAAAGATATAAGACGTACTTCACGTTCTCCTGCAATATCTTAAATTGCAGTTATTGAATATAGTTTTTTATTAAATTTGTTCTTATTTTGCTTATTTATTGAACTAATTTTTACTATTTTTACTATTTAATAAAAATCTATTAAAAATTGTTGAAATGTCGGACAGAGTCAGTTAACAGAGGTTAAGATTTATGCATACTGCTAAGATTCTATGGTAGGTGTTTAGACCAGTTATTGGCATACTTAAATATTTCCTGCAGTACAATTTTTAAGTACGCCATATATTTTTTCCTCCGAGGAATATATTTGGATTCATATCTTTTATTTTCCACAAAATTCGAAAATTCAAATTTTTTCAATTAACACAAAATTTCACAGACATGACTCTTCAGAAGATTTTTGCTTTGTGCACAAAATTGTTGGAAGATATCTTAAAAATAGAATCAAGAAAAGCGTTAAAGTTTCGCGGTTTGTAAAAATTTACTGCTTTGGGAGATGTCACTATATGTGTATACTAAATTTGGTACAGATATATTTACCTAAAGGAATAAACAATAATATAGCGGCATAGTTATTTTACTTTTCCCTTGAACCTAGTTTTTTCTAATAAATTCTGACATCAAAATTTGTATTGAATGTATAAAAAACATCAATAATCATCTTGTCCTTCATAAATATTTCTTAATTTAGTCCTTCCTGGACTAAAAACAAATTTAAATTTATACACACTTACCCAATGAAAAAAATTAAGATATGCATGTAGCATGCAAAAAGACACTTCCTATTTGAGGCATTTAGCGACTGATGATTTTTAAAACAACAATTTGGTCATTTATTTTACAATTTTATGACCCCGTATCATGCGAAAAATTCAATATAAAACTCTTATTTCGCGAGTTTCCAAACTTTTTTTATTTTCTTTTATTTCTTAATCGTATTGTCAAATGAAAATATCTAAAATTAACAAATCGTTGATTAAATTTTTATAAGTTACCGATATTATTTTAAGTAAGTTTAAGGGCTAATCAATGATTTCTAAATCAATGATTAAAGTAAACTAAGCATTGGAAATAAGATACCAGCCCTTAATAAAGTAAAACTAATTTTTAGACTACAAAACTTGTCCGTCAAAAAAATAAATAAATAAAAAAATTAATATAAAAAACAATTTTACTACATTGCAAAAATTTTTAAAAATTGTGAAACAAATTTTAACTTACTTGAAAATTTTTAAAAATCAATGGACAAATTTTTGTTTAATTCTGTATAGAATAAGTGCGATTTAAAATTATTTATACAAGCACTATTTAAAATTGAGTGGTTTTCTTAATAAAGGGTTCTTCAATAAGAGCGCTACAAAAGTTTTTTTAAATACAACAAAAACGGTTTTGGATATCAATGAAATTCTTTATTCCTGTGAAAGTACGTTCGATGCCATTATGTATGGAAATCGATCCCTTTTGCATGGCCACCACGGGCACGCTTGAAGAAGTCCAGACGCTGAACCCAATTTTCGACGGTTTTCAAGCATAAATCGGCCGATATTCGTACGAAGTTCATCAATCGCCGCTGGCTTGTTGGCATAGACCATAGATTTGACGTAGCCCCACAGGAAATAGTCCAACGGCGTCAAATCGCACGACCGAGGCGGCCAATCGACTGGACCATTTCGTGAGATAACACGTTCTCCAAACTTGGTTTGCAATAAATTGATTGTGACATTCGCTGTGTGGCTTGTGGCGCCGTCCTGTTGGAACCACATGTCCTCCAAGTCCATATCATCCAATTGAGGCCAAAAATATTCGGTTATCATTGAACGGTAGCGATTCCCATTCACAGTAACGTGCCGGTCTTGATCATCACGGAAGAAGTACGGCCCAATGACGCCGCCGGCCGATAAACCGCACCAAACCGTAATTTCTTCGGGATGCAATGATGACTCATGGAATACGTGTGGATTGCTGTCTGACCAATAACGC
The DNA here is from genome assembly GCA_949987735.1 of Leucophora obtusa. NCBI lineage: Eukaryota > Metazoa > Arthropoda > Insecta > Diptera > Anthomyiidae > Leucophora > Leucophora obtusa. Next base: position 202,208,850 of record OX465295.1, on the reverse strand, counting down.
ATTTTTTGTTTATTGACGAAGCCATTCATTATGACGACCATAAATTGGACGTAGCGCTCTTAACGTTGAGGCCACTGACTCCGAATGTCGGTATATTTTTTATATATTATATTTTATATTTTAATAATAATAATAATATTTTTTTTATATTTTAATAATTTCGACTCGTTGTTGGCTCGTATATATTTCCATCATGAAATGGCAAACCGTACTGAAGAGAAATGTCAAAAGAGCGGCAAGAAATATTGCGTCGTTTGCTGTCCCTGTCTTTTTACTTTTGTAGCGTCCCTGTTGAAGAACCCTTTATATTTCCCAATTTCCTTTTAGTGCCGACTACTAAAAGGCACTTTAAATGTTCGATGAAGTACACAAATTATTTTTTGGTTTTTATCAAATATAATTATCGTAAAAGTATTAAAAGAAAAATTCTAGATTTCAAATTTAACACAACCGCACCTAAGAAAACGCGAAATTTTGGCGGAATGCGAAAAAACACTTTATGGTAAAAAAATTGTATTAAAAAACCTTATTTTTTGCAATTAGCCACCAAACTTTGTTGTATGAAATGGGTATTATAGTCTATAGATTTCATATTTATCAAAACCGTACCTAAAAAATTGCAAAATATTGGCGGAACGCGAAAAAAGACTTTATGGTAAAAAAATTGTATGAAAAACCTCATCAGCGATATTCATTCTGCAAACAAATATTCTGATGTAAGAAATTTCCTTTTTGCAAAATTTAGTTTTTTGTTGCAAAACAAAAAACAACAAAACAAAATTTGCCAAATGTAAAATTTTTGCATCATTAATTCGTTTGCATATTGTACTGAAACTAAAATTTTATAAATTGTAAAATAAAAACTGTTTTTCGTAATAAAGAAACTTTTGTTTTCTACAAAAAAAAACTTTTCTTTTATGTAAAGTTTTTTTCTTTTTTTTATTAAGATAAATATATTTTCAATTTTGGATGAATATAAAAAAAAATAATTTAGAAATTTACTTTATTTTGAACAGAATACTTTTTTATTTCTTGACGAGAACTTAAAAATAAAGTTTTTTGTTTGTAAAATACGGTGCCTGCTTTTACTACAATTTGAAAATTTAGTTTACTTTTTGAATTTTTATATTTGTGGCAAAAGTAGTAAATTTTAGTAAGTAAACGAACAAGACTAGTGTAAAATTTTTACTTTTTTCAAAACGTTAGAAAATTTTGCATATGAAAATTTGAGATAATTAACTTTACTGTTTTAAATAGCATTTTTTTAAATCCCGGGATTCCCGGTCCAAAATCCAGGGAATGCGGGAACTGAAAAATGCTTAATTTCCCGGGAATCCCGGGACGGGAAATCCCGGGATACATTCCCTATTCATTTGTTTAAATTAAATTGCAATTTGAGGCATTTAAAGTTCGAGTGAAATTTTTCCACGTGAAAAACAACTTACGGTGCTTTAGGTAGAACAATATTCTGTTCTGATTTCTAAATATTTTAAAAAATTTTTGTCGTTTATTTAACCTTCTTTTTCAATTTTTAATTTCACAATTTTCTTGAGCGAAAGGTTTGTTTTTTATATATAAAAAATTCTTTATTTTCGATATTTCGCTACTCCATCTTCTGGAATAAAAATTTTATTTATACGAGCCCTAGTAATAATAGGCCTTTTTTTAATCATTGGATTTATTTATAGATTTATTTTATTTTGTTAGAAAATCCATATTGTGGTTTTTAATTTCCAAAATTTAATATTTTTATCCAAATTCTACACTTATTCGCTAAGATAATGTGAAAGAAAAATTTTATTTTTTCGAAAACGCAATTTCTGGAATTAAATTAAGCTAAATCCAAAACGGATTTATTTTATTTATAAATCTATTTTGGATTTAGCTTAATTCAATCCCGGTGTTCATATTTTTACAAAATTTAATGATTTTCTTTCACTTTATATATATATATATATTAAATTTTGAAAATTAATAAACAAAATGTGAATGTTTTAACGAAATAAAATAAATCCAGTGATTAAAAAAGGGCCAGTATTTGCATAATATTTCAAGGTGTACGGGTACCATAAGTTCGGAGAAGAACTATTTTTAAAAGCTGTAAAATTAATTTATGTACATATTATTGGTCAGATAATATCTGAATATGTATCATAAAAGTATTCATAAAATTACAACTAACATTTTTTTATTATCATTTCATTTATCTCTTAAGCCTTTATTTTTATTTATTTGTTAAACTTAAAACATATTAGGGGTTTTCATATAAACTCGTAAATTCCTTGTAAACCTTGTATAAATACAAACCATATTTTTTATGTATGGAGTTTGACATTAAACTCATAAACATACCAGGTTACACAGTTTACGAGTAGAATACGAGTTTATATGAATACAACTATTATTTTACACAAATGTCTTTTTAACATATTTTTTAAGTAAAGTAATCTAAATATTACATAAATGAGTATTTTTGAAAGTGCCGATTTTTTGCCGATTTTTTAAAATCAAAGTGCCGAAAATGCCGATTTTTTTGGGAAAAAGTGCCGATTTTTCATCAAAATCATCTGGCAGCCCTTCTCTCATGTTGTTTTGAAATTTCACAGCCTGCATTAAATTTTAATAAGAACAAAATAACGAACCGATAACAGTAATTGAATAGCGCTTTGGTTAAAATTCAAATCAGTGACGAGTTGATGAAGTCGACGTACATTATAATGTACGCCACTCGCCAAAGGGTTAATATTATTTGTAAATAATTTATTTTATTATACAAATAATATATAATTTAATTTTCACCGTTCTTGTTAATTTAAATTTATATTGGAAATTTCTTAAAAATCTGAAAATTCTCTTAAAAATCTGAAAAAATCACTCAATTTCTACCTCTTTGCATAGGAAAATGTGGACAAGAAACACTCAATCTCTCACTTTTTTACAATGTTTAGCAACATGTTTTATTTTCTCTGCCCGACTTCACGAACAAATATAAAGAGTAAAGGTTGAGCGAGGAAGAGAGGTATAGAAGCAGTGTTGCCATTTCAGTGCTTTTCGGGTATTTTTTGGTGCTTTTTTCCTTCCCGTACCCGGTGATTTTTTACAAATACCCGTTTATAAAAAGCGGGTATTTACAGTGCTTTTTCAGATTTCTGGCAGTGCTTTTAGTGCTTTTTGCACAGTTTATATTTTTGGTATTTGTTCTCCTTTTTTCAATTTTTCTTGAATTTTCTGTCAAAGTTGAAAAAATAATACGAAATATACAAAAAGTACATTTTTCACAATGTTTGAAGTACAATTTTAAATAACAACTTCGTTATATTTAAACCTCAAAATTTTGAAATATTAGTTTGGTGCTTTTTTACCCCTTTTTTGGAAATTTTTTGAACCTTTTTTACACGATTTTACAAAGCTAAAATGTGTTTTTAAAATCTTGACTTGAATTTTTCAAAAAATTATTTGGTGCTTTTTTACCCCATTTTTGGTAAATTTTTACCCTTTTTACCCGTTTTCAAAATGCTCACGGTGCTTTCCTGCCTTCAAGAGTTGGCAACACTGTATAGAAGGCCACTGGTTATAGTTAAATTCAAACGAGCATCTTCTTTTTATTGTCGGTTTCACGGGCGCAATTTCTTTGGTTTACACTGCCCTAAGAACTTTTCAGTGGCATATGGACCACAATTTCTAAAATAATTGAATTGCTCCATTTTGCTGCCGGTAAGGAAAACCCTCCTTATCGAACAACAATCATGTAAAAGATATCATGATAAAAGAAATATCGAACAATATTTCTAACAATAGGAGATTTACTACCCAGGAAAATTTTCTGTTCCAAAGAATCGGTTGTAGAATAGTTACCCAGGAAAATTGTCTGTTCCAAAAAATCGGTTGTAGAATAGCTACTTTTCATTCACAACCCCTTTCTACTGTCGATTCTAACACCGATTCTTTTTGTTTGAAATTGTCCCAAAAGCAACCCCTTCTATAGCTCCAAAGTGGAACCGGTTGCTCTAGAATAAGTTCTGGAACTGATTCTAAGTCACCCACACCTTCCATATAGGATCCCAGGAACTGGTTCCGGAACCAGTTCTATGGAATCGGTTACAGTGGAACCAGTTGTAGAATGGGTGTGGTTGGCTACCGATTGTACAAAATTTTCCTGGGTACTTTTCATTCACAATCCCTTCTACTGTCGATTCTAACACCGATTATTTTTGTTTGAAATTGTCCCAAAAGCTCCAAAGTGGAACCGGTTGCCCTAGAATCAGTTCTGTAACTAGTTATAGAATTTATTCTACGTCAGTCAGACCTTCCATATAGGATCCCAGGAACTGGTTCCGGAACCAGTTCCATGGAATCGGTTGCATTGTGGCCACCATATCTAATGGGCCAAATGTGATGAAACGGTTTGCTTCCGACAGTCCAGTAGTGGGTGCTTTCTATTGGTATCATACAATTCATTTCGCAGTGCTTGAGGTAATTTATGTGAAATCAAATGTTCAACATTCTGATATTTTTACTTTAAATTCTCACTACACAGACTGAATTTGTACTGAAATAGTGTTTTTTTTAACAAAAATTACTTATATAGGTGGTTTTCATTAAAAATTTTGTTTAAAAATATTTCCCGGGAATCAAATTTTTTTATTCCCGTTTCCCGGGAAATAAAAAAGTCCGGGAAATACCAAACTCTAACGCTGTACCATTTATTAAACGTGTTTCTACAAAATCTAATTCATTTTAGTTTTTTATGATTTATTCTACTTCAAAATAATCATCGTTGATTCGAACGAATATGAATGAAATGAATGGTATGAAAACGACCAATGATTAAATCACTTGGTTTGATTAATTTAAAATCAGCAACGAATATGTGTATTTGAGTATATTCGGCACTTGAACGCAAACTAATGTTTATTCAAGGGTTGATTACGTATGATGGTTTTGCAATCAGCAGTTGCAGTTCTCTGGTTCGTTACTAGGCAAAACTGCAGGATATGGACTATGGAAAATCCAAGAGTAGTTCAACAGCGACAATTACACCCACTTAAGTGTATTATTTGGTGCGATGTTTCGTCGAAAAGGATAATTGGCACATATTTTTTTGAAAATTAACACGGTGTTCGATATCGGACAATCTTGTAAAAAATTTTTAAGGCCAGCCATGGAAAACAATCCGCAAGTATGGTTCAAACAGGATGAAGCCACAGCGCACACTGCGAGGGACACAATGGGTCTTTTAACTCAAACGCTTTCGGTAATTTTGGGCTACCCTGTAGAAGAAGGGGAAAGTCACGTACGACATGGCAAAGGACAATTAAGAACGAGACATCCAAATAGGGTTTATTAGAGAGAATATACTTATGATTTATGTAGATAGGGTAGAAGTAAAAATATGTAAGAAGATGAAATCATGTGAATTGGCTAAGTTCAACTGTAATGAATATCGTCGACCGGCCTGCAAAATGTCACATGTGTTTTTTAAAAGATTTTCAGGAGAGCGAAAAAACTGTTTCAAAATCTACTTTTAAGATATTTTATTGGCATCATATGTCTTAATGATGATTTTACTAAATGAGGTCGTGAATCATTAAAGTCTATATGACACTTGCTAGTTTCTAGATTCTAGTTTTTTGCACCATTAATGCAAATCATATGAAGGGTACTGCATTACCAACATCAATTTGACAGTTTGATAGTTTTTCGATATAGTTCTTCTCTTCACACACATTATTTCTCACATAAAGAAATTCGTGCTCTCTTCTATTTTGGATTATTAATACTGAAACTAGCAAGTGTCATATAGGCTTAATAAAATATCTTAAAAGTAGATTTTGTAACAGTTTTTTCGCTCCCCTGAAAATCTATTAAAAAACACATGTGACATTTTGCAGGCCGGTCGACGATATGCTAATAAAAAAAAAAAATTGGTCAAAAAGTAATGCAATCTTAAAAGCAGTTGATAGGACTTTTTAATTTTTTAAAATCAGAATTCTGTTATTTTTTTTTTATTTCATCTAATTTTTTTTAACAAATTGTCTGACCAATTTTCGATGCATACGCACTTAGGCAGTATGCATAATAATTTGAAAACATAACAAATGAGTTTTGTATGAAAAATTTATTTTATAAGTCAATAATGGATTTTAAAAGTGATTATGCACGAATATGACCCCTAGAATATTATAAGAAAATATATAACGTTGAGATAAATCGCTAAATTGTTCGAACTTTTCCAGACACTGTTTAAAAACCCAGCAAAACCTTGGTAATATGTTGGTATTACAGAACACATTACCTGGTAATACCATACCCCTTACCATTGCATTATTTCATAACTAAAATGTAATGTCTTACGTATAATGTGCTGCATAACTACTGGGTAGTAATAGCAACTTATTACCAATGATATATTTAAACACCTCAAAGAAAAGAGTTACTTGTAATACACAACATGAGTTCTAAATAATAGCAGCGACTTATTACAGATGGGATATTTTAAAACCGTAAAATAAGGAGTTACTTTTAATGTGATACGTGATCACTTAATAGAAATATCCACTTATTACCGATGGTGTATTCAAATACCTCAAAATAAGGAGTTATTTGTAATACGATACATGAGTGTTATTTTCTATTTAAAATATTCGATACAAATAATTTATATGTTTTATACATATTGACTGAAATATCTTTTATGTTTTTTGTTAACTTTATATTAATCTGAGTAAATATTAATTAAATAAGAATATGCTTCGTTTTAGCATTTATAAAAAACCAACACGATAACGTCTTATTTTAATTTTTTTTGTAAGAAGTATATATTTTTAGACAGTAAGTGAGCGCATAAATTTAATGTGTTATTTCAGACCTGTTTGTAACACATTTTTTTGGCCATACTTTAAGCTGTTATGTATGTAGTATTGTGCTCAGTATCGGTTATGTAAGTGGTTACGTAACTCCTAACATGTAACATTAAAGTAACATGTTCTTATGTTGATACCTAGCCCTCTTTTGGAAAGTACATACCTCCAATGACATGCCCTTGTTAAAATAATAGCTGTTGGAATAGCAAAGTAAGAGGTTACATACCTTAATTTCTTCTTACAAACCTTATTACCAGGTAATAGAAAGTTTTGCTGGGAATTACCAAAAAATAGAAACAAAATTGAATTTTCTAAAAAATTTAGCGATGAATCACTAAATTTTTCTAACATTTCAAAATTTACTTACAAATTTAACGTTGCTTAAAAATTTTGATTTGAAATGTCTGGACTTGCAAAATTTGATAGATTTCCCGATCATAGCAAATCATATTTAATACCGCTAAATGCTTTTGAAAGTAGATAGATTTGATAAGATATTAGCAAAATTTGCAGTAAAAGAAAAACGTAAATATCAGCTTGTATCTTCAGTTGTAATTAAGCGATAGCAAGCATATCGAAATGATATCATCTCAAGTGAAGGCTCTTAATTTCAATGTTATTGCAAAATCATGATATCGCTGACATGCAAGCGGCTCTTGCAATGATGTCTGTAATCAAATGTCGCAACAAAAATTTAAGCAACTAAAAACGTGGAAAAATTAAATTATTTCTTATTTGTAAAACACAAATAATTGTTAATAAGATTTTGTGTTTTTCGAAGAAAATACTATGATATCTCTTAGCAATAAAATGGGTAAGTAAATCTTTTCCACTACAGTGCAATTTATATAATTTTGGCGTGTCTCTGCAGTCGATTTGAATTTTACATAATATCATTTTGTACATTTGAAGACACCCGCTTAATACAAAACCGGCCAAATGTGCAAGAGTATTAGGCCCTAGAGACGACAAAGCTTGGCTTGATGGTTCCGTGTATTTGTTTTTACACGACCAAATGCTGTACATGTTGTACAGAATGCTTGACCGTCTATAGGTCTTTTTCAAATGCGGTGCGGGAGTATTACGGTACTTTGTTGAATGAAATAGTATCAAATAAAGTACCATCGTATCAACTTTCCCATCCCTGGTCCATATCTCGGAAACTAATGGCGTTTTCTTTTCTGGAAAAAAATGTTGCCCTCACCCCATTAAAATGTTACAGAATAGAACACAATAAAATCACTGTTGCATTTTTCTAAACATATGTTTGTGTATTGTTTACTCGTATGCAATATTAGGTGTGTTTCTTTACTTTTTGGGTAAAGTTCGGTAAAATGAGAGTAAGCACAAAATCCTCTCACAAAATGACAAAATTACCCAATAGTACAGGAACGCAAAAAACCACTTTTCTAGCCCAAAAACTTATTTCAAAGAATAATGTTAAGCAGTGATGGGACTTGAAAAATTTTGTTTTGTGCCAAGTGTGTGACTAAAATGTGCCAAATGGGCCTTTATTGTGCCAAAACTCAATTTTCACTTAGAAACCGTGTTTTCAACTTTCATTTTGAAAATGCATTCTTATGGAATTAATTCTATTTTGAATTCTTATGGAATTAATTATATTTGAATGAATTAAAATTTTTTTTCAATTAAAAGGTGAATGATAAATTAAATTCATCCGATACTTATTAAAGATTTGGGAATGCAGCCAATGAAAAATTCTTTAGGAATGGTTGCACGGAATGGTATACATATAAACATTTTCTAAAACTGAATTAATTTTTTTATGAATTAAACTTCAATTAATTCTTTCAAAGCTCTATAGCATTTGAATTTTTAAAATTCTATGGATTAGGCACCTGTTATACTCCATATAAAAAAAAAATTATTTTTTACGACAATGAGTTTCACGTGAAAATTGTGCAAACTTAGTTTTCACGCAAATTTAATGTACAAGACTATTATTATTATTTTTTTTTTTTTTAATAATAAATACAGCATTTATTTACTTCAAATTACATAACCAAAGCCCTGGGGCCATATATGATTAATAAAAGCTACTACAAAAAAATAATTTAAACAAAGATAATAAAAAAAAAAATAATAATAAAAATAAATAATAATAAAAATAAATAATAATAAAAACAAATAATAAAAAAAATAAGTAAAAAATACAGTAAAACTATCATATAAAAAAAATACCGAAAACATTATCTTGAAACATTATCTTTCTGGTGAAAAAGTGACATTTTGTGTTAATTGTGATTGTGGCTTTGTTATAAAATTAAAACATTGTTAATTTTTTTAACTTAAATTGCAATTTAAAGCATTTAAAATCTGAGAGAAATTTTTTCACGTAAAAAACAACTTACGGTGCTTTATTCGGTGATACCTTCGATGCCATTTTTTAGTTTTGCTTTATTCGAAAAGGTATTTTAATACCAATAAATGCTTAGAAACTAAAAATTAAAGAATTGTTATTTTTTAAATTCATTTTATATTAAATTTTGTAGATAACCAAAATGTGCCAAAATAGTATCGGTTGTGCCATTGTACCAATCAATCTTAGATTGTGCCAAAAATCCCATCACTGATGTGAAAATACGTATAATTTCAGTTTGCAAAACGGCACAAATAGACATATTTATTCTTATTTAAAAGTTGTTTTTGATTTTATTCAATTAATTTTAACAAAAAACCAAGTTTCTTTTGCTTATTTCTTTATTTAATTACAATTTTTAATTTAATTTCACAATTGTTTTTTGTTTATATTTGCATCAGCTGTTTTACCAAAGTTTACCCGAAGAAAAAGTCTGGGTAAATTTTGGTAAAAAGAGAAGCACTAATACACTCTCATTAGCGCTCTCATTTACCCAATTCTCGAGTACGGGAACGCGTTTGGGTAAATTTCGGTAACTTTGGGTAAATTTCGGTAACATTGGGAACGTACGGGAACACACTGATTGTTTACGAAAACTATTACTACCCAGCAAAATATTGGTAATGACACCTCATTGCTGTCTGCATTACCAAAAATGATATATCATTACCTTTTGCATTATTTTGTACTATAAAATAATGACTTCCTAATAACGGCCTATTGTATTCATTGTTTCTAAATATAAAATAATGACTTACACGTAATAGTTTAAATAAGTACTTTTTACACAGTTAAATTTTATAAATTTTTATTTATTATATGTAAATATGTTTTATGTTAAAATTTTTAGGACGAGTCTTAAATTACACACTAGAGAAAACTTAAATTTTTCTGAATGTACTTCCTTAAGCTAATAGTATTTGCTTAACTCCTTATTTTTAAGAATCAAGTAAGCCATCGGATAACCACTTATAATTCAACTTTTTGTCAGCATGAGTGTAACCACTTATTATTCAAAGTCTCATAACTACTTATTTCTCATTTTTTCGTAAGCGAACGGGTAAGCGTGACTACTTATGAAAACGACCACGCCAAACAAAAATAATGAGCTTAGACGCCAAAAATAAGTTGTGTGGAGCTATGAATTTCTATTATATAACCACTTATTTGGTAAGGAAAGATTTTGCTGGGTAATTGTAGCCTAGTGGTTGTGATGCCTGCCTTTGACATGGGCTGGACGGGTTCAAATTCCAGCCAAAGTAAGAAATAAATTTTTTTATGTATATTCTTTTTTCAATTAAAATTTTTTTTTCATATTTAAAACAAATTGTATAATTTTTTATTTATTTTTGGCCTAAAAAATTGTTAAATACAAAATAACAGCAAAATAATAAAAATCTAATTAAAATTTTATAAAAACAAAAAAAAAACGAAAAAAAATATTGTGCTCCAACCGGGGTTTGAACCTGCGACCTACTGCATCAGAAGCCATGATAGTACCCCCTATGCCACCAAGTTGCGAGTTAGCTAGCAAAAAACATTACAGTATATACACATGGCGTTGACATGAAGAAAAAAACAGGGCAACACTCTACCCCGTAAATTTTTTGAGGGCGAAAAATGTTGCACTTTTGCCCTTTATTTCGGCAACATTTTTAGAAAAGAACACCTAGCCCTCTTAGAATGTTACCCTTAATTTAGAAAAGAACACAAAAAAGGCAATTCAAAAGCAAAGTGCAAAAAAAGGCAACATTTTTTTCAGAAAAGAAAACGCCATAAGTTAGATATTGCAAAAGGGACAAAACATTTGCTGCTTTGGAGTATGCTTACATGCCTTTATCAGTGATGCCAACTTGGCACTATTTATGGTGCTTTTTGATGACCCAAAACGCCAAAATTTTGCTCATGGTGCCAAAACAAAAATTTCAGCAAAAGGTGTTTGCTGAAAATCAGCGAGCTGATTTTTACCAAAAAAGTAGTAATCTCAGCAAAAGTTTTGCTAACACTTAGTCGATTGCAAATGAAAAAAAATCCTTGCTAAAATCACTAAACATTGAAAAACCGGGTTTCGGTTAACCGTTTGTGTAAAAACCGGTTAACCGACTAAAAATAAAAAACAGTAAAAAATTAAAATAAAAAAGTGAAAAATATAGTTTAAAAAACGGCAAGAGTGACAAAATTATTCTCAGAATTTTTCAAGAGAGGTTCTATTTTGAATATATTAAAATCTGACCGTTATTCTTCAGAATCAATATTTTATATTTTTTAGAGATTTACTGTTAACAAGGTTTGGGAGTTTCGATAGATTTCGATGAAATTTTTATATATGATTTGGGAGGACAAAGTTGTGAAACTTTTGGTACTAATCTTGTCGGCCGAAGTTGATATTTAGGAAGTAAAAATAAGTTTGAATGCTGTTGAAATTTGTTTTTATTTGAAAACTTTTTTATATTTCAAGTACTTCACTCCACCTTTCATTTTAAGAAACATGAAAAAATCCAAAAAACGAAAAAAGGTGTAGTTTTTAGCACTCTTTTTAACCATTTAACGTGAAAATGGTTCGATAAAAACATAAGTTTTCTTATTTTCAAATCAAAATTTCATTAATTAATAAAATTAATTTTTGACATCCGCAAGATTTTGGGTTGGAATTTGTATGAACCAACATTTTCGCCACTTAATTTTTTAAAGGATTTTAAGCTAAAAATAATAAAATAAAAAACCGGTTAATCGTTGAAAATAAACCGGTTTTCGGTTAACCGAGATTTAAGATTTTCTGTTAACCGGTTTGCAAAAAAACGAAGTATGAAAAAAAACCGTCTTTCGGTTAACCGAATTGGGAACACTAATCTGGTTGTCGTCCACGCTGTAAATGCGGTTATCAGCACAATTTTTGTAGCAAAATAAATTGGTAAAATATTACTTCAAAATTAGTTTACTGCTAAAAAGTATAACTAAAACTTTTGCTGAAAACGGAATTTCAGCAAAAAAAAATTGCTGAAAACTAGTACACTTGATATACAAGACGTTTTACTAATTTTTCTACTAAATTATTTTTTTGAGTGTATTTATAATTAAAGAAAATATGAAAACCTTTGTATGTGAATTGTTTATTTCTTTTTAGTTTTTAAATTAAAATATACATGCACATTAATTTTTAATTAATTAATTAATTCATTTGAGTTTTTTTATTAAAAAGGCATAGTGCTTTTTTACGCTTTTTTAAGCGAAAAAAACAATGCTTTTCACGCTTTTTTGAAAAACATTTGCGCTTTTTGCACTCCAAAAGTTGGCAACACTGGCCTAGGTCTAGAGTTGCCATTTCCATTTTGAGAAAAAGAGGACGTCAACCTCAAAAAAGGAGGACATTTGTCTTCAAAAAGAGGACATTTTTACAAAATCAGCAACGAGATAAAAAATGCAATTAAAAATTTATTTTATAAATAAAACAATTTTTACATTTTCAGGAATGTACATTTCTATAATTTTTTGATACGAATTGTACAGAGTTTCATGAATGTTTTTCAGTTTTCCAATTTGAATCAATCGTGGTTTTTATGAAATCCCCAACGGAATTGGAAACGGATTGGATCCTGTAAACGATCCTGTATTAAATAGCATTACAATGACGTCATAAAACGTTTAATATATTTATGTTTTAAAAATTTAAATAAAAAAATATAATAAATATATAACATTTAATTTTTTTTATTAAAATTAATTAATTTAATGAGAATAACTTTAATCGGATTGAAAATTTTCTCATCAAATCCGTAGAGAAGATTTATATAAAAATTTCCATACAAGCAAAAGAATGAGAAAATTTACTAAATTTTTCTAAATTTTATGGCGTCATTGTAATGCCATTTCCGTTAATTTTTATAAACCCGTTATAGAACCCAATTCCGTTTCCAATCCAATTCCGGTGGGGATTTCATAAAGACCACGAATATATTACTGTCGCATTTCTTCAAATATTCCTAAAAATCTTGTCAATTCATATCAAAACTTTTTTCATTCTAATATCAGAAATAGAACTAGAAATAGTTTCTGGGTTCAGTTTTTTTTCTGAAGTCCACTGCGCCTTGATTAAAGAAAATTTATGTTCTACGTTGGCATTATGTGCTGGTAAGAAAAATAGAACTCAACAACATTTTTCAATTCATAGCAAATATTATTTTTAATAAAAAAAAATCGCACCAAAACTTGTTATCAGTCATGTTAATTAAATTCAAGTTTTTTACATAATTCTTCAGGATAAGGAATTCATTAAATAAATTTTCATCATTAAAAGCAATGTTATTTTATTAAAAAACTTAACAGTTGACTCACTGCTGATAAGCTTCAAATTTGGCAATCAAAGTAAGTAATCCCAAGGCAATTGAAATAACAGCGACAAAACAGCGATGCCAACAATTAAAAAGTTTAGAAGCAATAAAAAAGTTATGGATAAAGGTGCAAAAAGTAGGACAACCCCGGACACTTACTGAAAAAGAAATAGGACTGCCCCGGACGCCCTAAAAAAGAGGACGGTGTCCGGGGAAAAGAGGACGGATGGCAACCCTAACTAGGTCCAATGAGGTACCTTCATGTTTTTCAAAACATCAGTTGATTTTCTTGGCTTATGATTTTCAGATTCTGCATGTAAATACAACCTCCACTTATTGTGGTGTCGGAAGCATATGTTAATTTCTCTCTGGTTGATTGGAACAGTATTTACTACATGGCATCCGTTGATGACCAAATGTATTTCCTACAAGACAACCTATTACGACTATATGAGGAATCTGTACCCGTAAAAACCAAATTTACCACAGTAAAAAACAAACCTTGGTTTACACCTGCCATAAAACAGATAATTTATCAAAGAAATGTAGCCTACACTCGATGGAAACGAGTAATTTAGCTCTGCTCTTGAAACTAAACATACTTGGAAGACTAGCCGTGATATGAGTATTGGAAAATCTAATATAAACAATAACTGCTCAATTGATGCTGATGAACTGAATTTTAAATTCATTAACCTACCCGCGGTTCAGATGAGAACTGATTGCTATGACAAATTAACTGTCCACAAAGAAATTTTATAAAAAAATTGATTTTTATAAGTTTACTTTCTGACTCATTGAACACCCAGTGTAGAACGGTAATGACATATCATTATTTTTTGGAGTACCAGTAATGACACCCACTTACCTTCTGCATTATTTTAAAACATATAATAATGAGTTACTGATAATGACTTATTTTTATCATTATTTCAAATAGAAAATAATTTTTTAGATTTTTTTGAAAATTTTTTGAAATCTATTTTTAGACTCAATATTTTTTAAACACATTTCTTATTACCTTTATATGGCGATGTCGCGAAAAATAATGAGTTGTCGTTACACACCAGCATACGAAAAATCAAAAAATATATCGTTACCTATGTGCTTACCAATACTGACAAAAATAATGAGTCTAAAAATAGATTTTACAAAAAATTAATTATATAAAAAAAAATATTTTTTATTGTTTTTTTTTTTTAATAAAATTTGCTGGTGCGGGAATCGAACCTGGGTCTACAGATTGCCAGCCAACAGCTCTACCATCTGAGCTATATCGACATGTAATATTTAATAGATAAAAACATAATTGACCTGCTGCACACAAGTAAGCTTACTCGCCAACATACAAAAAATCAAAAAATATGTGGTTACATATATTCTTACCAGTCTTTAAAAAATATTGAGTCTAAAAATAGATTTCAAAAAATTTAAAAAAAAATCTAAAAACTTATTTTCTATATGAAATAATGAGAAAAATAAGTCATTATCAGTAACTCATTATTATATGTTTTAAAATAATGCAGAAGGTAAGTGGGTGTCATTACTGGTACTCCAAAAAATAATGATATGTCATTACCGTTTCTACACTGGGACTGGTCACATAAAAGTATATTTTTTCAAAACTTAAATAAGGAAAAATTTTATGATTTTTTTTTATATTTACAAAATTTTTCACTTTTTTTTTTTGCAAAAAAATACTCTAAATTAAACCTTAAATATTTGTTCTTTCCCCGAAAAATCCCCTAACAAAATTCTTCATCCAAAAAATTAAATTACGTAGACGAAAAAAAATCCTTAACCTAGGGTTAAAAACCTTAAACTGGCAGCACTGTACTCCATCCATACTTCTCGTAAATGACTTAACAATTCCCGCTCATTTTTTGATATCATCATTTTTGTATTTCATTCTTCTTACATTTAATGATGATTACCATAGACATTATCGTTTTTTGTGCCGCAAAATTCGTTTTCTCTAATGTTCATTTCTTTTATTTTTTTTTTTTTTCATTCGTGTGTAATAAGAAAATCATATTTATACACAAAAAGCACAACTCGAAGAACACAACTAAATAGGTTCATACAACCAACAATTCAGTAAACATAATGATGATGGCCTGTAATGTTTAGATTTCAGTAAATACAATTTTGTCTGGCTTGAACGATATTTTTACCGGCAGACGCATGTACGTATATTAAAGTATACCCTACACAATATAGTGAGTGATACATAGTATTTAGGGAATGCAAAATCCCGCACTTTTTCATTTCCCGGGAAAGCGGGAAATTTATTTTGAATTCCCGGGATCCCGCAAGGGAAATAAATTAAAAAATATTTTATAATTTAACAATTTTTATAAAGAAAATGTCTTAAAGGCCTCAAATTTTCATGATCATGAAAAAGCTCAGGTGGTTTTTCTTGGAATTTTCGTAGTGGGAAAGAATTAATTTTATATTAGAAATTATTGTATATAATACTGAATTTAGAATGAGCACATACCAGATGGATTTTGTACAAAACTAAATTGCAGAAGCCAAGTCATTTACACTGGTTATTTAATTTTTCTTTGTCATAACACTTTTTTATTACACACTTTTCTTTTGTTAAATTAATGTAAAGAAAATATTAATACATTTAAAAAAGAATAACAGAAGACATTCGTAAAAGAGAAAAAATTTTAGAAAATAATTTTAAAAAATTTCCAAAATTTTATAAAATCGCAAAAATTTTAAAAAATTGGGAAAAAAATTGAACATGATGGGAAATTTAACTTATACTGAATTTAGACTGAGCAAAAACTACCTAGTTTTCGTACAAAACCTGTTTTTTTTATATATGCATTTTGACAAATAAAAGCTAGCAGGAGCCAGAAACCAGGTAGTTTTTCCTCGGTCTAAATGCAGTATTATTTGAAAGTTTTTGAAAATCAATGGACAAATTTGTCTTTAATTCTGTACAGAATAAGTGCGATTAAAAATTTTTTGTACAAACACTGTCTAATTGAGTGGTTTTCTTAAAAAATATATTTTTTAACAGACTCTAAAAGGAACTTAAAGAGTTTGATCAAGTACACAAATTAATCGGTGTGTTCGTTTACTCGAAAATCTTACTACATTTACTACAATTGTTGTTTTGTTTACTTTTTGAATTTTTCCAGTTGCGGTAAAATTAGCAAATAGCAGTAAGTAAACGAACAAGCCTAATGTAAAATTTTTACTATTTTCAAAACATTAGAAAATTTTGCATAAGAAAATTTGGAATAATTAACTTTATTATTTTAACTGCATTTTTTGAAATCCCGGGATTCCCGGTCCAAATTCCCGGGAATGCGGGAAATGAAAAATGCTTATTTTCCCGGGAATCCCGGAATGCATTCCCTAATAGTATTATATTTCACTGTACAACAATTTCGAACTTTTTCCAAAATTACGGGGTTCTGACAATGGATTCTGGTAAAGAAGACAAAAAAAATACACGTGTGTCGGCGAAGATCTTACCGGAATTGCCCCTGTGACCTTACACAGGGGCAATTTAATGTATTTATATTTTGACCTAATTTTCAGGATTAAAATATTTAATCTTGTGTTGTTATATTCCCGCCAAAATCATGTGAAATTAAAAGAAGAAAAAAGAGAAACTTGCCTAAAAGCTAAATAAATGCCAAAAATCGTTGTGTTCTCGAAATCCGCTTAAAGAAAATCTCTGCTGCAGCCAAATTAAAAAAAAACCAAATCCTTTCATTTTTGTAGTTTTTAATCTCTAATATGTTCTTAATAAAACCTTAAAGTCCAATCGTTGATTTTTTAAAATTTCTTTAAAAAAATATTAAAAAATTTTAAATTGTAGATTTGAAAACAGAGTTTTAGAATTCCGACCTTCTTTAGCGCTAATTTAAAACGAGTTAGCAAAACACAATAGAAAAAAATAATCCTTATCTGAGTTCGTGGAACTTATAGAATAAAAAAATGTTTCTGTAGTAGATTATTTCAATAAATTTTAAAATTTGGACCCTAAATTCTTGATTAAGTGGCCTGCGACACATCAGTTGCCTGGGAAAACTGTTATAACTCGGCTGATTTTTAACCGATTTTAATTTTTATTGCTTTATTACAAAGAGAATTCACTCTAAATTACGATTCTTTAGTGTTTTTAAAGCCCAAATTAGTTTGGAAGTATTGTAAAAAAAAGTAACGTAGCATTCTCATAATGAATAAAAAGAGTATAAAAAATAAAAATATTGTATTTTTTTACCTTTTTCGTGTGCATAGAATTAAATGTCAAGTAATGAAATAGAAAATTTCTATTTTCAACAGAACTTTTTTACGATTTTACTTGACAACAGTCTCAATGCATAGAAAAAAGATAAAAATATTTTCTATATTATTTTAACCATGCGCGGCTCCAGGGGGGGGGGGGGAAATAGGGAAATCCCCCCCCCCCCCTCAGCGAAATCGAAAAAGAAAAAAAAAGGAAAAAGGAGAAAAAAAAGAGAGAAAAAGAAGAGGAAAAAGGAAAAAGGAGAGAAAAAAGAAGAGAAAAAAGGAGAGAAAAAAGAGGAGAAAAAAGGATAAAGTGAAAGAAATACAAATTTGTTATGAATAATAATATGAAATATAAAATTTTTTCCTTACTTTCATTTAACCAGTCGTCATTTAAAAAATCTCAATAGATATTTTAACAAATTCATTAAAAAACTGATAATTTTGATTATAAAAAAATTTAAGTTTGTGGAGAAATGTAGTTAAAAGATCTAAATTTCAAATTAGATTTTCAAAATTGTATGTGGATCAATTTCATTTTAAAATTTCAATTAAAATATTTGAAAATGTAAATATTTCTTTAGGATTTTTATACACAAAATGAACAAAGCCGTTTAGAAATAAAGTCGACTTTAATAGTAAAATACTGTTTGATAGTGAAGCACCGAAAGTTGTTCGGATTTCACGTGAAAAAATTGTTATACTCCTCCATATAAAAAAAATGATAATTTTTCACGACAATGAATTTCGCGTGAAAACTGAGTAGAGATTATTTTCACGCAAATTTAATGTATAAGACTATTATTTTTTTTTTTGGGAAAAATCACATGTTTTGTATATTCTGATTGTGTCTTTGATATAAAATTGAAAAATTGTTCGTGAAAAACCACTTACGGTGCTTTTGGAAAAAAGACTAAATTTTATTTTGAATTTTTTCATTAAGATTGCAGAACGGAACTTCTAATGGAATTTTCTAAGTTTGAAGTGGTAAATGCTACTATATTTTAGAATTTTCTCATTTCGAAATAAAAAATCGAAATTTCTCTTAAAATTTTCTCAATATTGTAAGAAAACATTTAATTACCGTTATTTTTGTTCAGATTTAAGATCAAATTTGACAAATTCCAAATAGAATTCACAATTAATTCTCCAAATTTCATTCGGAAAGATATGGTGGAGTTCTTTTTTGGGTCTTTCCAAAGGATCGTATTGAACTTATTCCAGTCTGTCTTTCGGAAATCCTGAGTATACATGTCGATATCGTAGAGTATATAGTTATGTTCCTGAAATAATTTCTTTTGAAATACTCAATTTTTGATTGCCTGCGAGTAATTGACTAGCGTTAGATCCTGCACTTCCTCCCAACCTGCAAAGTATTTTAACTTTAAAATTCGGAATGTTGGTGTAGCGTCAAATCAAAATTGGCCAGTAATGACGACATCTGACTCCCACAGCTATACCAAAACCGATATGAAATTTTAATTATACAAAGTTTTCCAAATGTTGATCACGAACCCCTGAGCGTCCCTAATCGCATCCTAGGAGGTCTGCGAAACATTCCGAAAAAATAATTAAAAAACAATAATTTTTTAAATATTAGAAGTTTTTAGTTAAAATTTATAACTGAAGTATAAAAAATCAGCTTCTAATAAATAAAGTGAATATAAAAATAATGAAAATAATTTCAAAACTTTTCAGGAAATATTAACTTTTTGTATTGTTGTTAAAAAGTAATTTCTATTTTTGTATTTGTATTTATTTATTTGTTTCCAATACAACAAGATATTAAATCTTCTAATTATAGTAAAGGATTTTTACAATGTTAATTATTGATAAAGTTTAATATGTAGGGCACAATTATTAGAATATAATCAGAAATAAGATCTTAAATAGGTCAAGCAAAATAAAGAATGAATAAATCTCTGAGTTAAATCCTTGTAATCATCTCAATCAAATTTTGAGGACTTTTCAGACTCCGGCGACGTTTTTCGTAAAATTTTCAAAGTTTAATTTAATGAAATCCGGGATTTAAATCGTCATATGTATATCGAAAAATGGATTCTTTAAAATTTCTGTAAAAATATATGCGGTGTGTTCGATTAGTCGAAATTCTTACTACTTTTACTACAATTGGAAAGTTTTGTTTACTTTTTATTTTTTGAAGCTGTAGTAAAAGTAGTAACTTGTAGTAAGTAAACGAACACGCGTATGTTGTTCCTCATTACTTTATTTTTGCCTTTACGAAATCTTATACTGGCACTCTTATTGGGTCTTTTTTCATACAAATGCTGAAAAATCGAACTGTTTTCTTTATTTAATACTATACTATAACACAGGAACCAAAAGGAGTACCAAACTGATATTTGACAGTGTCATTGATAAAAAACTAAGAACTAATACAAAAATATTAAAAGGCTACGATAAAGTATCCCGAACCGCATATTAAGATAAAATGGCTTTAGACCTTTGATAACGATAAATTGTTAAAGTTCATGTCAAAATAGTAACTATTCACGTGGCTCAATCATGGCTTCAATTATAAAAGTATAGAAACAATTAATTAATTGTAGAAAAATTCTCAAAAATTTAAATTTTTTTTAATAAATCAGATATTATCAGATTAAAGAATGAGTTGCAGACCAACTTCAGGCACGCTTTCAGAAGCTTTAAAGTGATATATCAACCAGTCACATAGCTAAAATAATACAAAAGTTAGACCCAAATATGTACGGAAAGTCTATAGCAAATTTGTATTTTTCCCCAAACTGAACACCAATTTTAGCTATACAAAGTATTCCAAGTTATAGCAAGTTTCATACAATTCAAATAGAGTGCGGAAATTTCAATTGTTGATTTTATATGTTATTTAATATAAACTTTTTTTGGCATTACTAACCCATCCTTGTTGGATGGCAAATACGTATCAAATATTAAAGTTTTTGATGAAAAATATAACTTAGAATTTTCCGTTGGACTTTATATTGTCTTTTATACCTAAAGTGTCGCTCATAAAATCGTTAACCTTGCGCTGCGGAGTCCAAAAACGTCCAACAAGTAGTGTATGGCCAAATCAAAAGTGGTTAAAAAATATTTTTTGTGAAAATTAAAAAAAAAATTTTCCCAAAATCCCCCCCCCCCCCCAGAGACTTGAGCTGGAGCCGCCACTGAACTAAAGGATTTTATCAAATAGAAGTAGAACCGGAAGATAGAGAAAAAACTGCCTTTACAATTCACAACGGACATTTTGAATTTGAAAGAATGCCTTTTGGACTGAAAAACGCTCCGGCGACATTCCAAAGAATGATGAATAAAGTTTTAAGGGAACATGTAAATAGAATATGTGTCGTGTACATGGATGACATCTTGGTCTTCTCAACTTCACTACAGGAACACATCGATAATTTGGAAATAATATTCAAAACATTGAGGAAAGCAAACCTCAAAATATCTTTAAATAAATCAGATTTCTTAAAGAAGGAAACCGAATTCTTAGGACACATAGTCACAAAAGTTGGCATTAGCCCTAATCCACATAAAATAGACGGCATAAAACGTCAAACTATTCCGAAAACCATTAAGGAAATACAAAGTTTTCTCGGACTCAGTGGTTATTATCGTAAATTTATACCTGATTATGCGAAGATAGCTAAACCTTTGACAATGCTCCTTAAAAAGGATTCAATTATCAATGTAAATGATAAGGACTATAAAGAAGCTTTCGAAAAATTGAAAAAATATATTAATGTCGAACATGGTTCTAAAATACGCCGACTTTAATGGAAAATTTATTCTAACTGCAGATGCAAGTAATTATGCATTAAGCGCGGTTTTATCTCAAAAAAACGGACCCTTAGCATTTGCATCTAGGACGTTGAATAAACATGAATGCAACTATTCATCTGTAGAAAAGGAACTACTAGCCATAGTATGGCCCGTAAAACAATTTAGACATTACCTCTATGGAAGAAAGTTCGATCTTCAAACAGATCACAAACCACTCATATGGTTAGCCAATCTCAAAAAACCTAATTCTAAACTTATCCGATGGAAAATCAAACTCAATGAATATGAATTTGATATATCTCACGTACAGGGAAAGGAGAATAAGGTGGCTGACGCACTTTCAAGAATTAGAGAAACTAACGTCAATCGAAGGGAAAAGGCAATCAGATTAGGTGACAATATATGCTCTCTTTGTAATGGAAAATATGCCACAATTAGCTCACTGAATGAACATTTAAGGGATATACATAATAGAGAAGATTTAACGGGGGAATCTAGACCAAAAAGGAAATTGAAGGAACCCCACAGAATGACGATATTAGACAATATTCCTATCATCCCTGATGATGATGACCAAACCATACATTCCGCCGAAGAGGATAGTATGAACTTAATCAAAACTACCGAGAAACCTTTCCAAAGTTTTTCTAACCAAATTGTCCTTAAAAGGGGAATTTAAAGTAATATTGAAAAGGATCAATTATGAAAACTTAAACCCTGAACTAATAGCGCAAATATTAGATCAGATTACAGTTGACAAATTAGTAGCTCTTCGTTGTAACAATACAGAAGACTTAATAACGCTTCAAAATAAATTTAAAGAAAGACAATCTAATCCGAATAACATTATAAAAACTGATGTGTTTGTATCTTACGAAACTGTAACAGAAAAAAGTTACGAAGAGATGATGGAAATAAAAGCAAAACATCATAGACTTGATAATAATCACCCAGGTATAACTAAAACTCATGAGGAATTAAAGAAAATTTATTAATATCCTAATCTGAAAAAGGAAATTACTAAATTCATTAATAACTGCCATATTTGTAACTTTAAGCATGAACGAAACCCTATTAAATTACCTTTTGAAAACACGGAAACTCCAACAGAACTCAAATTTATCATTCGGATATATATTTTATAAACAACCAACAAATGTATGTTACTATGATAGACAAATTCTCAAAATACGCAATGATCGAAGAGATATCCGATAGAACAACTCTTACACTGATCAAAGCTTATCTGAAGTTATTTATTTTAATGAAGAAACCAAAAAAACTTACTATCGATAAAGAAAAGGGATTTAAATCACCACTATTTACTGATTTTTTGGAAAAACAAAATATTCAATATCATTTCACAACACCTAATCGACACACAGGAAATTCAGATATCGAAAGATTTCATGGAACAATGAACGAACAAATGCGAATATTAAAGATTAGAGAAATAGCAAATGATATCAATCTAAATATAGATTTACCAATACAAGCCTTAAGCAATTATAATAATTTACTTCACCTTACTACAGGTAAAAAACCTATAGACTTACATTTTTCCAATAAAATAAACCTTCAAGAAATATATGAAAGAATGGAAGATAAAAAAAGAAAAATACGCGAATATAGAAACAAAAATAGAAAGAATGAAGAGATAAACTCTAACTATGTGAAGACATACAAAAACAAATTAGATCAGAAAGTAAAGAAAGTTAACGTAAAGAAAACAGATAATAAAAAATACACTAATAATAATCAAGAATTTCATAAGGATCAATTCAATAAACAAAGGAAATATATTTCCAGATTATCGATCCTATTGATGATCAACCTAGTGCAGCACAAAAGCTATTAACAACCGATCTTAATCAAGGAAATGGATTCACTATCATCCAAACAGGAGAGATATTCTTAATTCAAAATTACTCAAAAATATTACACATATTCAAAACTGAAGATTATTTAACTTACATTAACACATTAGAATTCGAAATAATGACACTAGATGACGCATATTTACAACATCAAATTAAACACACTAAACAGGGACATACTAACGGATAAGGAAATTAATGACTTTAACATTACATTGGAAAAAATGGAAAACATCGAATTAGATGTTGCGACCCAACAAAAAACATAATTTTTATAACTAAGGTACCTAACATGAATCAAACCAACTATAAAGAAATTGTTATACAACCTTAGTTAATAGGAACTACTCAATGAAAGATAATATAATCTATGGAAAAACTAACAAAATATCTAACCTAAAGGAAGAGAAAGATAATTGTATTCACCACATATTTAACAAAAACCATATGCATTGTAATTATGAAACCAATACTTTAACAGAGATTATGGAAATTGGAGTTAACGCGATTATAGTAATTAATGGAAATTTTAAAGTAAATCACACATGTGATGAATTCCCACTCACCCTGAATGGAAACTATTTAATATATATTGAAGACTGCCAAATTTATCTAGATAAATGGTATAACAGGAAAGGTTATTCTAATACAATAATTGTACCTAATCCTATTAGAAACATAACAACTAATGATTCACCATTAACTTTAGAACAACTTCATTATAAAAATATAGAAAATACAAAAATAATCAGAGAGTTAAAACAACATGAAAAAATTCAAAATATATCATCTTCGTCTGGGGTGTTATATCAACTCACTCTACGAATGAGCGGAAACTCCCTTTTGAATAATTATATTAAGTATCTTGACAAACGTACTAGTTATAAATAACCAAATGTATTCTTAAGTCTTATAACATAAGAGAAAACCCCATAATTAATAATATTGACCAAATGTATTTTTAAGTCTTATGACATAAGGGAAAAACCCATAATTAATAATAATAACCAAATGTATTAGCAATATAATCTTTTAGTACCTTTCCTATGAAACAGATAAAATTTTATTCTATGTTTAGGAAGAGACATCAGTTACCGATAAACGATCACCTACCTGTGTTTGGTTATCAGGATGTATATTATGTGTATTGAAAATATTATAAATAGAGGAACAACTAAATTTAATAAACAGAACTTATTTTACCAGCAAAGAGATATCGTCTCATTTCTTAAGCGAATATTAGGATATGGTTAAATATTTTTCTCGAAAAGTAATGCTGATAAAATTGAAAGTAACTTTTTTCAATTCATCCGTATTCAAAATTGTACTAAAAAAAATCAGTGTAACACACATGTATGGCATTATATAATACATGGGATTCCCCTATTTGTAAATGTACGAATACTTTTTCTGGAGCGTAAAAACCCTCCAAGAAATAAAATACACAGTACAACGCTAAAAGAAAGAAATAGTTTTTGGCCGTTGCTAGTTTTTAATTTGTCAAAACGCATACATAAAAAAACAAACAAAAACTAGTTTTGTACAAAAACTAGCCCAGCAAACATGGCAATACGAAGGCGACTCCCCAATCCTATTGCCTGGAAGAAGAGTTTTATTGCGGTGATAATCGTCTTCGTATTGCGGAAGATACCCCATTTGGTAGAAAACGTGTCCCGAAAGAAATACTTCACAGCAATATGAAAACGATTGTTCTTGAAGGTAAATTGGCGATATCGCTAATTAAAAAGATATCGCCTTATAGAAACCAAGAAGATAAAAATATGTCTTTTATTTTAAACTTTTTTTTATAAACAAATACAAGAAATAATAATGTTTCCACCAATAATAACTTTTCAAATTCCTAATTTTTATATTAACTAAAACGGCAGATCCATTAATACATCCATCAGTCTTTCATGGATTTGAATTTATTTTGCAACCGGACGGTACGCCATTTCCTAAAAAAAATTGATTTTATTTGCATTAAATATTTATATCAATCAAATAAAATTTTGGCTTACCTTAATATTTGCAATATAAATTGCAAAGGCTATTCTAAATCCATCGGAAGCTCGGAACAAAAATTTTCAACTTAAACAAACTATATATTTTTTTGATATTTTTGTTCAATATCGCCAATAAATCTTCCAGCTGGTAAAAAGAAGATATGTTCGAAATACTACTTAGATTTTCTTTTAAGGGCTAAATGGATGATATTGCCGTAATAACATTTGGATGATATTTCTTCCAAATGCTTATTGGGAGGTAGTTTTTGCACTGTCTAAATTTCATATAAGTAACAAACTTTCGAAATTATTTTAAAAACTTGTAAAATGGATGACATAACAATGTTAAAAATACAATTAGCCGAAATCATTTATTAAAATTTTTGTAGACGTTTAAAATATTTATCTTGAAGTGTAAGTATACTTTTTCTAGCAATTGTATATCCCTTTCTTTATATCACACGATTTTAACATTCCATTGTACTCATTTTCTTACTGCCATATTGATCAAAGCAGCTGAGACCCATCTGTACATCATCTGTGGTCAAAACGATAATTATTTAAGTGTCATTTCACTATCGTATGTCATGTCTGGGCTTGAAGGGGTTAATACAACTAACACTTTTAGTACAAAATAATAAGAAGAAGAAGAGGAATGAGAGGACATGAGAAAAGATCAGCTGTTAGGAAGAAACTGGGCGAATTTGCTTTGACAAGAGGAATGGGAATGACATTGAAAGAAAAAAAATGGGAGTTTCCTTCCTTTTTCTTTTGATCTTCTCCCCAGACAAGTGCGACTCAGGGAAACAGAAAAAAAATATTACAATAACGCCGTGAGACAAAATTTTGAAATTTTTATTGAAATAAATTCTAAAAATAAAATTCACAGATAATTTAAACGTAAATAAATATCGCATTATAATAGCACCTCTGTCTGGGGGATCCTTATTGAAGCACCCTTTTTGGAGTTGTTCGTGCCAGCAGCTGCCTTCCATCGAACCCAGAAGCAGCAGTCAGCCTTAATCCAGCCTCATCCTTGGAATCCAGGCGGCAAGCTGAATATTTCCTTTTGTGCCCGACCGATCAGCAGTAACACTAAGGTTTGTAGGGAATATAACCGGTAAGACCAAAATAACAAGGACTAACAAGACAAAAAAAAAATAAAAGTTTTCATTAGTCCTTATTGTGATATAGGTATTTTATAAATATATTGGTAGTGAATTTGATTTTTGTCAAATTTAGAGACAATATCAATAATTTTCCACAAACGTTTTAGGGTTGAGCTCAAGCCAGGGAAGTTTGTTAGGAATATATAAAAGAAAAAAGGGAACAATTTATCAATGAAAATCTAAATAAGGCAAAGGAAATTTTTCTTTTCAAAAAGTTCTTTTGAACACCAGTGTGACTTTACCTTGGACATTAACGAACCGACATCCCCTAAAACCCTTGCAAAAAAGAAAAAAACTACCGGGAAGGCAAGGAAAATGAAATTGTAGAAAGCAGAAGGCCACCTGAAAAAGAGACAAAATATAATCATATACCTTTTGGTTTAATGGAAGTTTTATAAGGAAAGAAATACTGAAAAGAAGGAAATATACACACCTTGGACACCTTCGCGTTATATTTGCATACCTTGGTTTTTTATTAAGTTGCCCATACTTACCTGCTAAGGCACGAAAGAAAAATAGAAAAGTGCATTATCTGTAAAGAAAAGGGGGAATATAGTTTATTTAATCCCAATGAGTACTAGATATATACATTTTCATTTTGGTTTTATCCGGATTTTTAAGTTGTTTTGATAGAAAGAGAAACATGTACAAATTCAGTCTTAAGTTTTTGTTTGAATTATAAAAACCTAAATTATTTTTTTTTATAAATAAAACATGAATTTTATAACGTTTACTGAGAAGAAAGAAAATATGAGTGAATAATTTAATTTTGAAGAAGTGATAGTAGGGTATATAAGGTAAGTGGAGGCGATTTTGGGACAGCCCATGGAATCCGGTGAAGAAGAAGCTGTCATGGAGAAATCCCACCCTGGATTTCTAGTGGGAGGGCCACCAAGGTTGACGTAACACCTGGTCAACCAATAAAAGTAAGTTTTGGTGTAATTTGGTGATGTACTTAGCGGTGTATTGGTGATATTGGGTTTTTTCTCATTTTTATATTTTTGTGTACTTCGGTTTAGTTTTTTTTTACCAGTTCTTTTATGAAACTTTTGCTTCGGGTCTCATCAAACCTTTTACGATATATAAATTGAATTTGAGCCTGGCATGACTATATTATTTTTTTTGTGCGTGTGAAGGACCAGATTTGTTGGCAAGATCCCATCCCCGTCCGGCGAGCTCTAGCCGAGCTTAAACGCATGCATGCCAGCAAGGCCGACAATCTGGCAATATCAAACCATTGGTTTTTTCGTTTTCACAACAGATTACACCACACGTATGTCGTCAAAAATATACATATGTACCTAATTAGCCACCAGATTGTTGAGTATCAGATTAGTAATAATAGGTGAGCGTCTGGTAAACTCACCCAATTTTTTATTGATTCATATTTAGAAATTGAATTATTGCTGATGGATTAATTATTTCTTAAGCTGCCTACACACAAGGAACATTCGTAACAGAACATGTGGTTCTATCTTTTTTTTATCAAATTTATTTTTATCGGGATATACATTAGATGCATTAAAGGAATTAAATGTGCTAAAATCCCAAACGTATTTAACAAATTGTGAAAAATAATCCTTTGTAGGCCCTATCCGGATCTCATTCTTGCCTTAGGAAATCGTCAGGGGATGACACACAGTGCTTCGTCCCCATATAGTCAATCGGAAAAATTAGAGAAGTTATCGCAGAAGAATGAAATTTGTTGTACTGGTTTATAATATGTAAATTAAGAAAAATTCGAAGTCTTGGAAAAATCGGTGCAAGGACATGACTACCTCCCATACAACCTTTTTTTCAAAAACCATATATTGACTACACTAATCGAGAAAAGTCCGTAAAAAAGTTAGTTAAAACTACTAAAAATTAGTTAAAAATGATGCTGCAAGAAAAAAACTGCTAAATTAGCAGATTATTTTTGCTATATATTAGTAATATAGGAACATCAAAAATAAAACTGTTATATATACAGAATTTTAGTTATATTTGAGCTAAATTTTTGTAAATAAAGAATAGCAAATTAACCTGCTAAAATCAGCAAAAAATTTTGCTAAATAATTCGTAGCCTAAAAAATCACCAAAAAATTTTAAATTTTCGAAGTTTTTTTTTCGAAGTTTTAAAAATCGAGCCTTTTGATTTTAGCAGAATAGACTGCTATTTGCATTCAACTAAATTTAGCTTAAAAAATAGCAAAAGTTTTATTTAGTTTATTTTTTATATTTTTAGTCTACAAATATTTAGCAAAATTTACAGTACAATTTACTATTTTCAATTCACTAAAAGTTAGCCTAAATATCACTAAAATTCTGTAAATTTAGCAGTTTTAATTTTGCTGTTCTCATTTTACTAGTATTTAGTAAAAAAAACCTGCTAATTTTAGCAGTTTTTCTGCAGCATATTTTTAACTAATTTTTAGTAACTTTTTCTGCTATTTTTACAGATTTATTTCTACAAGTGTACATTTATGATCAGAATGCACTAAAAACTTAAAATGGTTTGTAAAATAATACTTTTTAGCTATGTGGCAAATTTTGTTTCATTCGGTGCAAGGACATGACTACCTCCCATATATCCTTTTTCTCAAAAACTATATTTTGGATAGATTTATGATCAGAATGCACTAAAAACTTAGAACAGTTTATAAAATTATACTTTTTAGCTCTGTGGCAAATTTCCTTTCATTCGATGCAAGGACATGACTATCTCCCATATATCCTTTTTCTAAGAAACTAAATTTAAGCTCATAAATGTGATCAAAATGCACTAAAAACTAATTATAACTTAAACATTATAAATGATTGTTTTTTAGTTTGACTCTAGATCATAAATTGATATCACTTTCTGTTTAAATTATTTTCAAATTAAATTTTCACAAGTAAATTTTCACAAGTAAATTACAAAGAATAAACTTTTTTTAAAGAATTCGATAAGGCCAGCAAGACAGAATACGTATTTTCGGCTTTCGCTACAAAGCCATCATCAGTGTCATTTACCTTGAATGGGTTAATAATTGTCTACTTATGTGACAGTTGAAAGCAAATCGAATATGTTAACAACTCAACTTAGACTAACATCAACGAAATCTAACAATGCTATTTTTTATCCTTTGTTATTATAACTCTTTTTTGCTTTGAACCTTAATTCTTAAGGTATCTCAGGTATCGCAATAAAAATTATACTTTTTAACTCTCTGGCAAATTTTATTTTATTTGGTATCAGGAAATTTCTACTTCCCTTATAAATTTTAGTTATTGTAAAAAAAATTGATAATTTAATATTTTACTTTGTAAAATTTTAGGGTTTCCGCGTTTATTCTTATGTTATTACTTCCAATCTTTTTTTTTTTTATTTTTGAAAATTAGGTTAATATTTTATAGTAATATTTTATAGTAATACTGCATTGGTAGCCCTATGCTCCTTGCAGGAGTAAAAGGAACAAATATATATAATACTGCATTTAGCGTTTAGTTTTTGGCCGTTGCTAGTTTTTACTTGTCAAAATGCATACATAAAAAAACTAGTTTTGTATAAAAACTAGGTAGTTTTTGCTCAGTTTAAATGCAGTATAAAAAAATTTAATAACTTATTTTTTTTTTAATTTTGACGTACCATAATATTAGCTATTTCTAACTTTTTCTGAAACTTAGGAAATATTGTTTAAAAAATTAATATAATTTTTACATTTCCGGCAAAAATAATTTAGAACTTCTTCACAGATTCTATTATGCATAGAAAAGGAAACTAGGGCCATTTTGACACCACCTTTTTAACCCTAAAATGTGAGATTGGACCGTAAAGAATAGAGCATATTTTATAACTTAGATTACTATATCATATACCCAAATTTAATTAAAGTCTGAAAGTTCGCCTAAAAGGCATTATCCTACAAACTTTCTAGTAACTGTTTGGGGTTTTTTTTTACCAGAAGTCAAAATATTAACCCTGTATAGATCAGGTTGTATAAAATAGTAATTTTTATCAAGTAGAACACATGTTTCGAGCAATTTCAGAAAAATATAGCCAGAAATTAAATAAGCTTCATGGGACTTTTCGTCCCCAGGATATTAAGGGTTAAAGATTTTTTAAATAAATATTAATCCTGTGTGGATCAGGTTACATAATACTTTTCATCAAGGGGCAATTTCAAAATTTTTGAAATCTGGAGATTTTTTAAATAAAGTAATGATATTTATCACATGATAATATTAAGTTGATACTTTTTGGAAATTTGTTCAAAATTTTGTGAAAATAGCCCAATTCACATTGACAAAATAATCAATTTTCATAAAATCTCCTGGAAAGTAGTCGCTCCCCAAACAAAACCCGAATTATAATTTTTTCAATTTATTATTTTTTCTTTAATTACAACTATTATATTACAAAAACAGATATTGACGTTTCCAAACTATAAATTAAAAAAAATAAAAAAATTAAAAATAACTAAAAGAACCAGTTTTGGATTTCTACTGACTGTAGTTTATTTAAAAAGTTATCCGTACATTTATTTTTAAATGATTATGCAGTTAAAATAGAAAGAAATATTTTTTATAACTGTTTTTGTCGTTTATTTAAAAAATAAATTACATATAAATACGGATTTTCTGTTACAGTTAATATTTTCATTTAAAATATTTTGTTAAAAAAAAGAATTCCTTTTCGATTTCTAGGTCAGTTAAAAAAACGAAATAAACTAAATATCATTTATTCTTACGGATTTTGTAGTTAATTTTTTGAAATTTAAAAAAACGAAGTAAATAAAAAATCATTATTTTTTAAGGATTTTGTAGTTTATTTATTAACATTTAAAAATTAACGAAAAGTTCTTTTGATTTAAATGAAAAGTCAGTAGACCGGGTTTCAAGTGATTTTTCATTTATTTTAAATTACATTTTCAGTTAATTTAAACTACAAACTATTTTGAGTGTATTTAATTTCTGGGCATCTTCGGTTCCAGGTTAAAGTGGGTTAATGATATCTGGCGAAAACAAAATTCCGTATCTGAATAATTTTAAGTATATTTAATAAACAAGTTAAATAAAAAAAGTAGTTTTTGCAAAAATTTCGAATTTTGGGAATTTTTAATGGATACCCGAGTAAAAAAGTTTTGATATAATCATATATTATTTTATGTAATTACATATAGTAACTTATAGTTAGATATGGCCACATATGCTTTTAAATTGAAGCATATAGACTTTTATATAGTCATATATTAAATATTTTTTCCTCAAAGGTTTTGATATTGAGACATATGTGATTTTATATTATTACATACTGGCCTACATATAAGTGTATGTGCTATATATAAGTACACAATGTAATATATAAAAGATATAATTAGATATACGTTTATATATAATTTAGTATGACACTATACATAATAATATAAAACTATATATGGAGCCATTTAAGAAATATTATATAATAGGTGTTATATATGGTTATATATTGACGCATAAGAACCCATATATAACTTAGTATGGTTTCATATCTACAATATTTCATGATTTCTTTTATATATAACGATATAACGTTCTTTATAAAATCATTTTTAATTATATATCATCCCACATTAGCAATTTTTTCAAAGTGATTTTATATAAAAATATATGTATAAGGCCCTTTTAAAATCGTATTGTATTAAATGTGGTTCCATATAAAAAATTATTTTGAACTAGTTTTAGATTTAGTAATTACTAGGGATTGGCGCATGACACGATCGTGAGTGAAGTTATTCACAAGTGATCGTGAGTAATAATTACTATACCAAAGTAATTCGCCCGTGAGCGTGAGAATATATAATTCGTACGTGAGCGTGAGTAAGAATAAATAAACCGTGCATGATTCGTGTGTGAGTTTATTTTTTGCATCATATGTTTTTAGTAAGAATTTTGCGTGAGAATTTTCTGATTGTGAGTAAGTTTTTAATATACTCATGTCTGCGTGAGTAAGACACGAAATGCTCGTGCGTGAGTAATTTGTTTTTGTTTAGGAGCGTGAGTCAAAATGGCTAACGCGCCCATAAAATTAACAATACTGAAGCTTTAATATGGAATTCTCTATACTATAACGCACACTTAACTGATCTCTTATATCTTGGTTGTATATCACAATCCTATTAAGTTAAAAATTTCTGTGTTGTTAACCTTATTTTAAAACGATTAAAAAGGTTAAAGTCGGGCATGCCGACTATACAATACCCTACACCAGTCTGGTGTATTGTTTGGATCCGAAATTCGAATGGGTTAAAATGGGGTTGTTTCAAAATTTTCTATAATGTGAGTCAGCGCACCAAATTTCATTAAAATATCTTAATATTTGCGAAATGCAGTTTGTAACCAAGCCAATTTTGGGGGGACCCTTATATGGGCACTAGTTCTAAACATGGACCGATGTTCACCAAAATCAATAGGCTTCGTCCTTGGGCCAACATAGGTCTATGTACCAGATTTCATCAAAATATCTTAATATTTGCGACCTGCAGCGTATAAACAGTATAATTTTGGTAGGACCCTTATATGGGCACTAGGTCTAAACATGGACCGATGTGCACCAAAATCAATAGGCTGCGTTATTGGGCCAATATAGGTCTGTGTACCAAATTTCATCAAAATATCTTAATATTTACGACCTGCAGCGTATAAACAGTATAATTTTGGTAGGACCCTTATATGGGCACTAGGTCTAAACATGGACCGATATTCACCAAAATCAATAGGCTACGTTATTGG
Organism: Leucophora obtusa; assembly: GCA_949987735.1. NCBI lineage: Eukaryota > Metazoa > Arthropoda > Insecta > Diptera > Anthomyiidae > Leucophora > Leucophora obtusa. Next base: position 202,175,452 of record OX465295.1, on the reverse strand, counting down.
GCTAACATAGGTCTGTGTACCAAATTTCGTCAAAATATCTTAATATTTACGACCTGCAGCGTATAAACAATATAATTTTGGTAGGACCCTTATAAGGGCACTAGGTCTAAACATGGACCGATTTTCACCAAAATCAAACTTGTTCGTCCTTAGGCCAACATAGGTCTGCGTACCAAATTTCATCAAATCTTAATATTTGCGACCTGTAGAGTGCGCACAAGATTGCATGGACAGACAGACGGACGGACGGACAGACGGACATCGTTAAATCGAAATAAAAAAAAATTCTGAACCGATCGGTATACTATAAGGTGGGTCTACGACCAATATTTTTTGGTGTTACAAACATCAGCACAAACTTATAATACCCTGACCACATAGTGGTGTAGGGTATAATTACTAAAAACAAAGAAAAATTTGTTCATGTTTAATGCACTGTCATGGTAAATCTGGATAAAAGTAATGGAAGATTTATCGAAATTATAGGATATCCAGTAGACCTGGGGGTTAATCATTACATTTTGTAATTAATTACACATTCATTTACACAATTACATGTAATTGTAATTGAAAAAAACTCAATTACAATTACAAATTATTTGTAATTGTAATTCAAAAAAGAACAACTACAAGTAATTTGTAATTTGAAAAATGTCAATTACATTTTTTGGGAAAATAAATAATGACAAAAAGCACAAGTTAGCGGTAATCCCAACATGACGTATTCTTTTTATACGCATCCATGCCTATGCAACCTATCCCAGTCAGATTTTTCTACAAAATTTTAACAAAAAACACTTTAATTCTAAATGTAATTGAAATTTGTAATTGAAATCACTTTCAATAACAATTACTAGTAATTTGTAATTGAAAATTTTCAATTACAATTACTTGTAATTTCAATTACAAATTACAAGTAATTGTAATTGAAATCCCTCAGGTCTGATCTCCAGATATTGTATATCTTTTTTTATTTAAAAATATAATTTTGTATATTGTTAGATATGGTCATATATATTATGGTAAAAATATAGGGTTAATATTTAGGTATAATTGTATCAAACTATGTCCACTTTTATAACATTTTATATAATTTTATACAAAAAGATATAATTTTATGTAATTGGATGAGGACAAAATTCGGATACAATTGTATCATATTGTATCGAATTGTATCAAATTGAACCAAATTGTATACAATTGTGTACAATTCGATACAATATGATACAATAAGACGTTCTCATTTTTCGGATATAATTATATCTAATTACATAGAAGATTATATATAATTAAATATAACTTTATATGGCTCCATATAATTTTTTTTTACTTGGGTATGCTATTTTCTTTTTCAAAAATGGGCCATTTTTAAACCTACTAGATGAAAACCTACGGGTCAAAAGTCGAGGATTCATAAGTCGTTTTAGAGGTATGGTTCCTCGGGCAAAGTTTCTTATTTTGATCCCTAGAATACGATTTTCTTTGTCATTTTTAAATTTTGCGATTTTTAAATCGACCTGCCCTAATACATATACATATATCTAGATAAAATTGAAAAATTGGGATATGTAGAAAAAATTAAAAATTTTAAATTTGCGGTTCAAAATTCTAATTTTTTTTTACAGAAAATTATACATCCGAACGTTATTTTTATATCTATTTTAAATTCCCCTAACTTTATAAAATTTTTGGGTTTCCGCAAAAAAAAATTATATTCCCGTGAAAAAACGATTAGATTCAATGAAGTTAGGTTTGATCCAATTATATCTATTCATATTAGAGAGTGAATAATAACCCGGGTAAAAATAGTTATAAATATCTTAAGAGGCCAACAAAAAGCAATATTCTTATCAAAAAAATCGGATGGTTTGTGGTGTAAAACGGATAAAGATACTTCAGAGGCATTTGCTCTTCACTTAAAAGATATATTTACGCCATTTGCTTTCAACACCAACACAACAAGAAGAAGTATTAGACTATTTAACTTGTCCGTTACAAATGGACCTCCCAATTAAATGTTTTACACCAAACGAAGTTAAAAATGAAATACAAATGTTAAATAAAAAGAAATGTCCTGGATACGACCTAATTGACGCAAATGTTGTCAATCTGTTAACTCCGAAATGTATTGTATTTCTAACTACACTTTATAATTCAATCTTACGTCTTAGCCACTTCCCATCTCAATGGAAATGTGCAGAAATTATAATGATAAAAAAACCTAACAAGCCAAACAACATAGCATCTTGCTTATAAATAAACACATTGTGCCTAAAATTACTGTTGTTTTGATAAATAAAATTTTTACGCACAAAGTTGGTAAATACACTATCCAATAATAGTAATAAATACTCTGACATTTCAAATTGGAAAAAATTTAAAAAAAAAAATTATAAATAATAAAAAGAAAAAGCGAAAACGGATTATTTTTTGTGAATTACAACATTTCCACAAACGCATTAGAGTCTGGGAATGGCAACATAAGCATGAAATTGTTTTTGGTAATTATTATTAACGCATGTGGTAGTCTAAACCTCATTTCAAAATTGAAAATACCGTAAGAGAGACACGGCCTACGCAGGAACTACTGAGTGCAATAACTCCTGCTCAACAAATTGCCTTCTTTGCAAGGGAGGCAGTCAACCAACAACCGTCAACAATAACGGGAGAAAACGCCGTAAGAGAGATACAGCCTAGGTAAAACAACTGGGTGCGATGACTCCTGCTCAACAAAATGCCTTCTTTGAAAGGGAGGCAGTAACCGTCAACAATAACGGGAGAAAACGCCTTAAGAGAGATATGGCCTACACAGGAACATCTGAGTGCAATGACTCCTGCTCAACAAAATGCTTTCTTTGCAAGTTAGGCAGTACTCAATGACTTTGTTGAACTGGAGTCATTGCACTCAGTTGTTCCTGCGTAGGCCATAAATTAAGAGTTAATTTCTCCACAGCCAAATAATTTTCACGTGATTTTTTTGCATTTTAAATTAAATTAAAAAATGGTGCAAACAATTTAGATTAGATTTTTATTTTATGTTATAAAATTTGGGCCTTTAAAATTGTTCAAGCTATAGAAATTTTAATATCAATTTAAAGCCGGTATGCATAAAAAGTATACCTACTATTAGACAAAATTATACAAAATCAGATATTTTTATATCGAATTAGATGTAATTTGATGTCCTGGATATGGACAAATCTCGGGTCAAACTGTATCAAATTATATCTAATTTGATATAATTAGACACAAGTAGATGACCCATTTTTCGGATCAAGTTGTATGTCGTTGTATATGGGGACTTATCAAATAAGATATAATTATATATGACACCGTATTAAGATTTTTTACCCGGGAACGTATAAAATTAGATTTGAGTTTATCTGCGATTCCGATTTTCAAAATTTTCTTATTCGTTGCCTTATATATTCATATCCGAAAATATCTTTTCTTTTATATCATTTTATATGCCATATACAAATACATATACTTGATCAAATTATATCTCGTTGAAGATAAATTTGTATATTACTTCGAACAACATTTTATAAAACTAAATGTGACCCAAGACCAAAAATATTTCAGATACAATTATTTACTATCTCTAATCGAACATGTATGTTGATTTAAATATAATTATACGGTCCCAGCAAAACTTTCTATTACCTGGTAATAAGGTTTGTAAGAAGAAATTAAGGTATGTAACCTCTTACTTTGCTATTCCAACAGCTATTATTTTAATAAGGGCATGTCATTGGAGGTATGTACTTTCCAAAAGAGGGCTAGGTAACAACATAAGAACATGTTACTTTAATGTTACATGTTAGGAGTTACGTAACCACTTACATAACCGATACTGAGCACAATACTACTTACATAACAGCTTAAAGTAAGGCCAAAAAAATGTGTTACAAACAGGTCAGAAATAACACATTAAAATTATATACTTGCTTCTTACAGAAAAAATTAAAATAAGACGTTATCGTGTTGGTTTTTTATAAATGCTAAAACGAAGCATATTCTTATTTAATTAATATTTACTCAGATTAATATAAAGTTAACAAAAAACATAAAAGATATTTCAGTCAATATGTATAAAACATATAAATTATTTATATCGAATATTTTAAATAGAAAATAACACTCATGTATCGCATTACAAATAACTCCTTATTTTGAGGTATTGGAATACACCATCGGTAATAAGTGGCTATTTCTATTAAGTGATCACGTATCACATTAAAAGTAACTCCTTATTTTACGGTTTTAAAATATCCCGTCTGTAAAAAGTCGCTGCTATTATTTAGAACTCATGTTGTGTATTACAAGTAACTCTTTTCTTTGAGGTGTTTAAATATATCATTGGTAATAAGTTGCTATTACTACCCAGTAGTTATGCAGCACATTATACGTAAGGTATTACATTTTAGTTATGAAATAATGCAATGGTAAGGGGTATGGTATTACCAGGTAATGTGTTCTGTAATACCAACATATTACCAAGGTTTTGCTGGGGTGTTATGCATAAATTTTCTTAACAGTTTAATTACACGTTTTTAAGCTTATTTGGCAAAAACAGTATGCATAATTCGTTTAATAAGGACAAAATTAATAATCTGTTAAAGTAGGGTAAAGCCTAAAATAAGCATTTCATAAAATTTGGAAAACAAATGTCTCAGTTGAAATCATAAATAGTGAGTTTTTATCTATTTAAAGACTTTTTTAAGGGTAATCCACATAAGAATATGTAAACTCCAATATTTTATATCCAACAAATTAAAAAAATCTGGAACAATTGCACCATTTAAGCCTTTTTGCCTTTTTTCATAAAATTTTCTCAAATTGGTGTACAAATAAAATATAAAATAATTGAAACATAATCGTCATTCGAATACATTCAGTTTTCGTACTATTAAACTTTCTTTAAAATATTAGTTTTCCATTATTACTTCTTTGTTATGTATAAACATTTTTTTCATCATGTTTTGATTTATTATAAATTATTTTTATTTTTAAAATCTTCAAAACAATTAGGTTGTTCATAAGGGGTGTGTTATCTGTTGTATCGTTGTATCGTCCTAACAAATAACAGAGTTGTTAAAAATTAAATTGAAAAAATACAACATTTGAAAATAGCATGACACAACATTTTTACGTATGTTTAGTGTCCTATGTTTGAGTGTGCTAACCGATAGAAAACTGAATAGAAAATCGTTGTTAAACACAAATAAAAATTTTAAAAACTCTGTTTTTTGTTAGGACGATACAACGATACAATAGATAACACACCCCTTATGAACAACCTAAATATTATTCACCTACGATTAACGAGCCAATCGTTTGCTAACTTTATGAATCAGTAACAATTTATTTGAAAGTGGAGACTCGTTAAATTAGGGTGTTGCCAGAATAAAACGAGAAATTAACAAACTGTTAATAAACGTTTAATAAGTAAAATTAATGCTTTGGCAATTGTATACCTTAACGCAAAATTAAGAAAAGTTTATGCATTAGAGCCATATACTTTTGCGTAAAATAATAAATAATAAAGTTTTCTTCACAAGGTAAATGAAAAATTTTCTTAACTAGATGTAAAAGTTTCATATAATTTATGAATCTAGTTTTAATGAAACTTTTTCATTAAGTGAATGAAATTTTTAATAAATAAAATGAACATTTTCACAACATTTTATGAAAAATTCCATTAATTCAATAAAAAGTTTCAGTGGCCGAGGCCCAGTGAAAATTCATAGGTTTTATACAAAAATTTATTAATATCATTTAGATAACTCTCTCAGTTAATTAATTGGTTGTTTTCCTACACTACATATTCATATATAAAAAAAACAAAATTTAATGCAGTTGATTAAGACCAAAACTCCGATAAAATTGGATGAAATTATATCAATTCAAATATATTTTTTATTCGTTTATATACTATTTGATTAATCCATTTTCCGGATGAAATTTTATATAAATTGGTATGATGCCAAATAAAAAAAGATATGCTACCGGATAAATTTTTTTTCACGGTTTACTTAATTTTTTTTTTAATTTTCTTGATTTTTTATATTTTTACACCACATAAAAATTAAGCTTGTGTTTTAATTGTCAAGTTTTTTTTTTTAAAAAAGCATTATTATTTTAATTTTTGGTGATACCTTAAAATTTAGCTCTTTCTAACTTTGTTTAAACTCAGGTAGAAGGGTGTGAAAAACGTATATAATTTTTCAATTTGCGGTTAAAAAAAACTATTTTTTTTTCAAATTCTGTTAAAAGACTCCAAGATATTCTAAAATCATAAATAAAAAACCCGTTCTTTCGATTTTTTTTTTTGTTTTAAGCCTAAAGCCTAAATGACTTGCTAGTTTCTAGATTCTAGTTTTTTGCACCATCAATGCAAATCATATGAATTACCAACATCAATTTGACAGTTTGATAGTTTTTCGATATAGTTGTTCGCTTAACACACATTATTTCTCACATAAGGAAATTAGCGCTCTTCTATTTTGGATTATTAATACTGAAACTAGCAAGTGTCATACGGGCTTAAACCACATAAACGCAGTGTCGGCCGCAGTGCTACGTTTTGTCGATAAAGCAGTTTCTTGTATCTTCTCTATTTGTCACTGCCGAGAAATTAGAAAAGTTTAGCCCAAACCACATAGTGAAAGTGCCAGTGGACAGCGGCAGTGCTGTCAAACTTTGTACTTGAATTTCGCGGAAACGATTTAATACGCGCTGCGGTCGACACTGCGTTTATGTGGTTTAGGCTTTTCTAAATAAACAAGAGCTGTTTTTAAACAAAACGCAATAAGAAATTTTAAAAAATATTAAATCGTTTTCGCGAATTTCAAGAACAAAGTTTGACAGCACTGCCACTGTCCACTGGCACTTTCACTATGTGGCTTGGGCTTTACTCTACCAAACTTAAGCAACTTTGGGATTTCCGGTCAAAAAATGTCTAAAGTGTTCGATGCCACTAAATATTAGTCTATAAAAAATGTTCACTTAAAACTATTTTCGCTTATTGCAAATATAGTAAATAACAAAGCCACCGAGTTTCAAAGAAATATCTTTAAAAATGAATTTTTGTCAATCTTTTTTTGTAAAGCAGTTAAAAGTAGATTTTCGTTTAACTATTTTAGGTCAAAATTTTTTTGACTTTAGCGCAATCTGTTGTTAATAAAAAGAGGAGTTAAGCCCATTGACACTTGCTAGTTTCTAGATTCTAGTTTTTTGCACCATCAATGCAGGGTACTGCATTACCAACATCAATTTGACAGTTTGATAGTTTTTCGATATACTTGTTCTCTTCACACACATTATTTCTCACATAAGGAAATTCGTGCTCTCTTCTATTTTGGATTATTAATACTGAAACTAGCAAGTGTCATATAGGCTTTACTGAATTCCTCTTTCATATTTATTTAGCGTATTATGTTACCTCTCCAAAAATGTATTAGTCACTAACATTCCTAACTCTTTTTTTTTTTAATTTTGCCTATGGGACAAAGATCTTCTGGAAATATTTGTTAAGTTAAATTACAAACTCAATGAGAATTTCCTGTTCACATCTAGGAGCGTTATTAAACAATTAAAATATCAAAGAAAAAACAACAACAAAAAATTTACCACAATTTGCATTGTCATCTTCCAATATACCACTCTGTTGTTTTGACAGATGTAGCAATGTAGTGACATTCATTCATGTATAAACAACACTAGAAAACAATGTTTTGTAAAGTGTCAGTAACATTTAAATTTGGACAAGCACTTGCGTATTAGTTTTTTTAAATTTATTTTTCGGGATATACATTAATTGCATTAAAATTTCTGTTTGTCGAACTCATCACATCAAATATGCGTGGAAGGAAATCAAATTAATTAATTTGTTAATTGTTAATTTTTCATATGCTGCTTTTTTTAGTTTTATTTTTTTAGCTATCACTTTTTATGTCCCATAATTCACGCAAATATATTCATTTATAAAATTAAACTAGTTTTCATTATTTATAATTGTCGTAGTTTTCTTTAAATGCGTAATTACAAAAAACACCTCACAGCATGACTGCTCTCAATGAACTAACACAGCAAAAGCAGTAACATCGACACACACGATGAAAGATTGAGTTTGGAAACACAAAATATCAAAAAATTTTGATGACACGAATTTCAACACGATACATTGACATTAGGGATACCGATCTTTCCGGGGTTGTTCTTGAAAAAAATCACGGAATTTACGATTTCATTATTTGGCATGATTTATCACTTTTTGTATTTGTTTCTATTGTTATATTCGGCCTAAATCACTTAAATCTACCCAGTCAGAAATCGCCAGTGGTACAAAAAATCAAGCACTGGCATACCACTGGGTAACCACGGTGTTAAAAATAAATGACTGACAGAACACTCATTTGGGACGCTTTGCCAGGGCATGAAAAAATCGTTTTTCCAGCATTTGTTTTACAAAAATTTCGGTAGTTTATAAAAAAACCACTGGCAAAGAATTGGCTTAGAGTGATATGCCAAGGTTTACAACCAGTGGTTATACAGTGCTACCTAGCCAATGCTACCAGGCGTACAAAAATCAATTCACTGGTAGACCAATGATTTTATAAAAATGCTGACGCTTCGTTAAAAAATGTTTGTAATCAGAATGTTCCGAGTTCAAATCCGGTTGCAAGCAAACATTTTTTTTTGATTTTTTTTAATTTAAAATTTTTTTTGTTTTATAAAATCAATTTTTTTGTTTGTGGGAAAGCTCCTTCAAGACCAACTTTTTTTTGCCCCCCCCCCCCCCCCCCCACAACACTGGCATACTAGTTACAAAAAATTCTTTGCCAGTACTAGCATTTTGGCACATCCAGTAGTTGTTCAGCTTTTGACACTCATTAATGGTTTGCCAGCGTTTTGTCAACGTTTAAAAATTTTGTTCCTCCAGTGCTTTTCCGGCGCTTTTTGAACAGCCGGTCCTTTTGTCTAATGATGTTATCATTTTGGGAATGGGAAAGCACTTTTTGCCAGTACTTGTACCACCTGCTAAAGTGCTATGCCACCGCTTTCCCGTTTGTATTTTTCTGACTGGGTAATATCTTACTGAATATTTCATAAATAATAGTTTAAAATAGATTACAGATTATATAGATCTGAATAAAAACCTTAATATCTTAAAAAATTTTATTCAGCTTTGAGAGTTTTAAAAATCGTAATTCAGCTTTACTTAATCTTTTAACGGGCATGTTTTTATTTATTTTACTGATGATTTGCTAAAATCGTAATTTCATGCAAAATAATTTTACTGAATATTACTATATTAAACAGCAAAGTTTTGTTAAAGAATTTAGTAAAATCTAACAATGTGCTTTCCTGAAATCAGTAGAGGTATGTGCTTAATATTTTAAATTAGTAGACCTAAAAAAACTAATATACCTACCCAGTCAGAAATCGCCAGTGGTACAAAAAATCAAGCACTGGCATACCACTGGGTAACCACGGTGTTAAAATTAAATGACTGGCAGAACACTCATTTGGGACGATTTGCCAGCGTTTGCAAAAAGCGTTTTACCAGTATTTGTTTTATAAAAATTTCGGTGGTTTATAAAAAAACCACTGGCAAATAATTGGCATAGAGTGATATGCTAAGGTTTGCAACCAGTGGTTATCCAGTGCTACCAGGCGTACAAAAATCAATTCACTGGTACACCAATGATTTTATAAAAATGCTGACGCTTCGTTAAAAAATGTTTGTAGTCAGGAGGTTCCGAGTTCAAATCCGGTTGCAAGCAAAAAATTTTTTTTGGATTTTTTTTAATTTAAAATTTTTTTTGTTTTATAAAATCAATTTTTTTGTTTGTGGGAAAGCTCCTCCAAGACCAACTTTTTTTTTGCCCTCCCAACACTGGCATATTAGTTACAAAAAATTGTTTGCCAGTGCTAGCATTTTGGCACAGCCAGTAGTTGTCCAGCTATTATCACACATTTATGTATTTAGCCATCAAATATTATATGTCGCGTTAGCTCAGTGGGTAGAGCAATCGTCTGCCAATCTGATGGCCTGGGTTCAATTCACGGAAGGACCAAAAAAAATACAAGTTTTGTTACTTGATTTTAACAGTGAAATTATATTTTAATACTTTTCTGACAAACTTTTATATTAGTTTTAAAAGGTCCAGCAAAAAAATTGGATGTAATGATTTACAAACTACTTATTTCACTACTTCACAAGTATCCATTAGCGTATTTTTAATGCTTTTTTAAAAGTTATTCTGAACAACTTCAAAAAATCACTTCTTTCATTGCTTCCAAAGTATCCGTTGCATATAATAAAAAAAAAATATAAGTACTGAAAAAATGTTGAATTTGGAGTACTCCTCTCCTATGACAACTCAATGTTAAAATCATTAGTGTTTATGTTAAAAAAGAAGTAAATACATCTAGATCATCAATTATAGTGATTTTTCTATTGCATCGGCATCTGTTTTTTTGCTGGGGTTTTATTACGATTTTATAGATTATCGGAAAGGTTAAATATTAAAAGTAAATTACAACATTATTACTTTGATTTCTAATGGAGGGTGCCATTCCAATATGATCTTAGACCTCTTGAAATATCTGTGTGGCACGAAAGCCCAAAAAAGTTGCACATTTTTAGAGTTAGGAACTCTCTAGCGTTCACGAATAAGTTAAGTTTCAACTGTTCTTTTCGGTTCTTTTATTTTATTCGGAATTATCAAACAAACCACTGACATAATATAATCTTATACTGATAGAAAAATCCTGAAAAAATAGCAAAAAAAAAGGTACTCAAAATTAGTTAAAAGAGGCCCTGAAATTAGTAAAGCCTTTTTGCTAAATATTAGTAAGATAAGTATAGCAAAAATGCAACTATTAAAATATTAAATACGAGTAGTTTAGTTAAATTTAGTTTAATTGAATTGCAAATTTACCTTGCATTAATATTGGCTAAAAATGTTGCGGAATATTAGTAAACAAAAAACAGAAAAAAAATTGTTATATATTCAAAAGTTAATTTATGTTTAAATTTCATTGAGTTGAATACAAATAATGAACTCTCCTGCTACAATAAACAGAAATATTTTCTAGAAAATAGTAGACTGCTTTCTGTAGTGTAGATTTTATTCGAATTAAGAAAATCAAAAAAAAAACAAAAGTTTTAAATTCTTTGTGTTGGTTTAGTCGACTAATTTCCAGGAAATTTTTTGCTGATTTTAGCAGGGTAAATTGTCATTTTCGATTAACTAAAATATAGCTGAAATTTTGTAAATTTAAAAGATTTTTTCTTGCTGTTTGTATCTTTCTAATGTTAAGCAAACAGATTTTGCTGTATTCAGCTGTTTTTTCAGAAAAAATTTTTATATTAGTGTATGAACAACTGAAAAATTTTCTCGAATGAACGAGTGAACTAGAAGAACACACTAGTTCAAAATTTTATTATTTATTTTACACTATTTATAATTTTTTTTACGATAGACTAACACTCAGGCGATGCCCACCACTTATGCTAGTGCATTGTGTTAGAATTAGGAAAATAGAATAGATTTCGACAATTTTTAACACAAAACTGCTAATAACAAACAATAGGAATAAAAAGCAACTGATGGTGCGTCTTTGTGACGAGAACGTGATTAAAATAGACGTATGTTTCAAGAGGCCATCAAAATAAAAACCGAGCTAGATTTTCAAAACACTTTGAGGGTTCTGATCTTCTAAAACCGCAGAATCTCTATATATAAAAGAATAACGTGACTGACTGGCTGACTCAACATCGCCCAGCCCAAACCGCTGAAGCTAGGAAGTTGAAATTTGGTATGTAGGTTCCTCTTTCGGCGTAGACGTCCGCTAAGACGGGATTTTTGGAAATTCCTACCGGAACGGGCAAAAAGGGGGAAAGTCTCCCCCTTGACGGCCTGCCAAAACCCCTTTGGCTAGAAAGCTGAAATTTTAGATATGTGTTCCTTGGAGTAGGGGCTAACTTTTCTAGAAAGTACTTTCAAGAATTTTGGACAGGGACGTTGTAAAAATGGGGGTTAAAAAGGGGAAAAGGGCCCCCCTGACGGCCTGCCCAAACCGCTGGAGGTAGGAAGTTGAAATTTGGTATAAAGGTTCCTCCACTATCGTAGACATCCACCAACACGGGATTTTTTGGAAATTTTTACAGGGAGGGGCAAAAAGGGGAAAAGTCTCCCCGTTAACGGCCTGCTCAAACTGCTGGAGCTATGAAGTTGGAATTTGGTATGTAGGTTCCTCGACCGGTGTAGACGTCCGTTGAGACGGCATTTTGGGAAATTCTTATCGGGAGGGGCAAAAAGGGGACAAAAAAAGTACCTTTTTCCAAAAAAGTACCTTTTTCCAAAAAAGTACCTTTTTGCAAAAAAAGTACCTTTTTGCAAAAAAAGTACCTTTTTCCAAAAAAAAGTACCTTTTTCCAAAAAAAGTACCTTTTTCCAAAAAAGTACCTTTTTTCCAAAAAAAGTACCTTTTTCCAAAAAAATTACCTTTTTCCAAAAAAAGTACCTTTTTCCAAAAAAGTACCTTTTTCCAAAAAAAGTACCTTTTTCCAAAAAAAGTACCTTTTTCCAAAAAAAGTACCTTTTTCCAAAAAAATTACCTTTTTCCAAAAAAAGTACCTTTTTCCAAAAAAAAGTACCTTTTTCCAAAACAAGTACCTTTTCCGAATAAAGTACCTTTTTCGAAAAAAAGTACCTTTTTCGCAAAAAAGTACCTTTTTACAAAAAAAGGACCTTCTTCCAAAAAAAAGTTCCTTTTCCAAAAAAGTACCTTTTTCAAAAAAGTACATTTTTCCATAAAAGTATCTTTTTCCAAAAAAGTACCTTTTTCCAAAAAAAGTACCTTTTTCCAAAAAAGTACCTTTTTCCAAAAAAAAGTACCTTTTTCCAAAAAAAAGTACATTTTTCCAAAAAAAAGTACCTTTTTCCAAAAAAAAGTACCTTTTGCCAAAAAAATACCTTTTCCAAAAAAGGACCCTTTCCCAAAAAAAGGGTATAATAAAAGCCTTCACCCTGCCACCACAAATAAATAATTCTGCACAACAATGGGTTTAAAATAAATAAATATTTGATCACTTTTTCTCATGAAAGTGGATTGTTAGTAATGAATCCATAATAAATTGCAATATACGTGTATATATTAAGATAATTTGGTAAAGTGCGAACTTAGGTAGTAGTTTTGTTCATTTGTGTTTTGAATGAAAATAAATAATGAAAGCAGGGTTGGAAAGCATTTTATAATATTAAAAATAGCGGGCAAAGCCCGCTACGTTGTTAGCGTGCCTTAAAGTTTTTTTTTTAATTCCAGTTTATGTAAAGGTAGACCTGGCAATTCAAGTAAATTCACAAATTCAGTTGGAAAATTTACTGCGTCGGTTTCTTCCACCGGTGCTTCGTTACCTGCAGTTTAAATATCAGAATATATAAGTTCCATTAATTTTCTAAGGTTTTTCTCTTTTAGAAAATTTGTTTAACTTTTTGGAGAGTATGTTTCAATGCTACATAAGTTTCATTTTCCGTGGATAGTGTTTGAACAGGTAATTAAAAGGGGTTCTTCACCCCTTTTTGTTCCTCCCAGTAAAAATCCCAAATATATATAATCTTGCCTCAATCGCACGCGAAATTTCAAGTACCAAACTCCGGCAGTTTGAGTCATTCAAATTCCATACCATTTTGTTTAACAATTTTAGTGTTCCAATGCAACTCCTTCCAAGATTCCATTTCGTTCACCATTCCATTGCATTTCGTTGCCATTATCTTTGCACTTTCTCCGTTCCATTCCTCTTTTAACTGCAGTGTTTCCCTGGAGTAGGAATAACTCACCGGCAACGTAATTTTTCTATTTTGGAACAGGAACATAGTAAAAATGTGGGTTGAAAGGGAAAAATGTCCCCAATAATGGCCTGCCCAAACCGCTGAGGCAATGAAGTTGAATTTTGGTATGAATGTTCCTCATCCATCGCAGACAGCCGCGTAGATCGAATTTTTGTAAATTTCTAAAGGGAGGGGCAAAAAGAAGAAAGCCTCCCCTTAGTGGCTTGTAAAAACCTCTTCGGCTAGAAACCTGAAATTTAAAATGTGGGTCCCTGGCTAACTTATTAGAAAGATAGTATTTTGAATTTTGGACAGGGTCGTTATAAAATAGGGGCTCAAAAAGGGAAAGTGGTCCCTTAACGACCTGTCCAAACTGCTGGAACTAGGAAGCTGAAATTCGGTACTTAGGTTTCTCTTCCAGCCTAATTCCAATCGGGAGGGACAAAAAAAGAAAAAGAGTCTCACTTGACAGCCGGCTCAAACTGCTGGAACTAGGAAGCTGAAATTCCCTGTCGATGGATTTTCGGAAATTCCTACCCAGAGGGGCACAAATAGTAAAAGTTGGCTAGAATCCTGAAATGTAAAACATATGTTCCTTGGAGTATGGGCTCACTTATCGGGAAGGTGCTTTGTGGAATTTTGGACAGGGATATTGCAAAAATGGGGATTAATGAAGCGAAAAGTGCCGCTTAAAGGCCTGCCCAACTGCTGGAGGTAGGAAGTTGAAATTTGGTACTAAAGTTCCTCCTCTATTGTAGACATCCGCTAAGATGAGATTTTTGGAAATTTCCACAGGTAGGGTCAAAAACAGGAAAAGTCTCCCCTTAACGGCCTGGCCAAACTGCTGGAACTAGGGAGCTTAAATTCGGTATTTGGGTTCTTTCTACAACGTAGACGTCCTCTAAGACGGAATTTTCGGAAATTCATACCGGGAGGGGTAAAAAGGGAAAAAACTTCCCTCTTGAAGGCCTGGCTAAACTGCTGGGTATAGAGACCTAAAATTATGTATGTAGTAGATTCCTACTCCAACACAGACGTCCTCTAAGACGGAATTTTTGGAAATTCCTACCGGGAGGGGTAAAAACGGAATAATTCTCCCCCTTGATGGCCTAACCGAACCCTTCGGCTAGAAACCTGTAATATATAATATGTTTTCCTTGGAGTATGGGCCAACTTATCGACAAGGCATTTTTAGGACCTTGGACAGGAACGTGGTAAAAATGGTGGTTCAAAAGGGGAAAATTGCCCCCCCCCTTAACGTCAGCGTCTTTAGCTAGAAACCTAAAACTTAAAGAACAAGTGGGAACACTAAAATTAAGAAACTAAATAAGAAACGAGTGGAATTGAAACAGTACACAAGTGGACCGAAATGGATATAAACTTTGAACGAGTGGACTTGAAATTATAGACAATGGAAATGGATTGGAAGAGGGAACGAAATGGAATGGACTATAGAACGAAATGGAATGAGGAGCGAGATGGCAAAGAATGGGGAACGAGTGGAATTGAAACACTGCAGTTAAAAGAGGAATGGAACGGAGAAAGTGCAAAGAAATGGAATGGAAAGCGAAGCGAATGATATCAATATCGATACACAAGACAGTAGGAACGAAATGGAATGAAACGGGGAACGAGTGGAGTTGGAATAACAGATAATGGCAACGAAATGCAATGGAATGGTGAACGAAATGGAATCTTGGAAGGAGTTGCATTGGAACACTAAAATTGTTAAACAAAATGGAATGGAATTTGAATGACTCAAACTGCCGGAGTTTGGTACTTGAAATTTCGCGTGCGATTGAGGCAAGATTATATATATTTGGGATTTTTACTGGGAGGAACAAAAAGGGGTGAAGAACCCCTTTTAATTACCTGTTCAAACACTATCCACGGAAAATGAAACTTATGTAGCATTGAAACATACTCTCCAAAAAGTTAAACAAATTTTCTAAAAGAGAAAAACCTTAGAAAATTAATGGAACTTATATATTCTGATATTTAAACTGCAGGTAACGAAGCACCGGTGGAAGAAATCGACGCAGTAAATTTTCCAACTGAATTTGTGAATTTACTTGAATTGCCAGGTCTACCTTTACATAAACTGGAATTAAAAAAAAAACTTTAAGGCACGCTAACAACGTAGCGGGCTTTGCCCGCTATTTTTAATATTATAAAATGCTTTCCAACCCTGCTTTCATTATTTATTTTCATTCAAAACACAAATGAACAAAACTACTACCTAAGTTCGCACTTTACCAAATTATCTTAACATACACACGTATATTGCAATTTATTATGGATTCATTACTAACAATCCACTTTCATGAGAAAAAGTGATCAAATATTTATTTATTTTAAACCCATTGTTGTGCAGAATTATTTATTTGTGGTGGCAGGGTGAAGGCTTTTATTATAAAAACTGTACTTTAAATAAAAAAACGAATTTAAAAAACATTGTGGGGGGGCGCAGCCCCCCCCCCCGCTAAACTTTAAGGCACGCTTACAACGTAGCGGGCTGCGCCCGCTAGTATATGTATATAAAAAAAATTTACAGTTACTTCCAGAATAAATTTCTTGTTTCTCCTAAAGTACGCTTTTTCATGGACAGTTAATAATTTTAATTAAAAAAAACATAATGAAAATCCAACATTATAATGCTTAACTTAGGGTGGAAAAAATTGTAAAATGTCGAATTATGCCAAATTATCACCCTATAGTAACAGCTTGTGCCTGCAAGCAGGAAACCTGTAATTTTTAAGGAAAACTGAAGGTTAATTTATCAATTTTGTGTTTATATGACGAAATTTTATGTTTATATAATAAATATGTCGAAAACTATTAGTAGTAACAACAAAAAATAGCCACTTATCAATTAAAAGTTGCGAAGTTGCATTCACATTTTATAAATTTTTTCTCAGTAAAAGAGAGGACTGCATTCTATTTATTTTCTAACCTCTTTGATTATGCCTAACACACGTAACTGTTCAAGATTTTTACAAAGAAAACCCATAAAAAACTGTTTCTAAGGCCACCAAAAAGCTTAGACAAATTTTGAGAAAGCAGTTTTTGCAATTGGATTTAAAGCAAGGTTGTTTACCGTTATCGTTATAATACCGTTATCGCTAAAATACCGTTTCAAATTGAATACCGTCAACAATACCTCTAAAAAAATGTCCCAATACCGTTATTGTTGCCGATACCGTTATTTTGATGGGTAGTTACTGATATTTTACCGGTGTTTATTAATTTATATAAAAATGCCAATTTTTTAACTTTTTTATTTTATAATCTTGAGTTATTTTTACAAAAAAAAATTTATAGACAATAATTTTAATTTTTAAAACTACCAGCATTTAATTTATATATTTTTAAGACTTTAAAATAAGAATATGCTACGTTTTTACTTGTTTTTATATGTTTTTAACGTAATTTTTTAATACCATTACATACCGGTATTGCTGTTTCGATAACGGTATACCGTTACCGAATCAGTCTGAAATACCGTTACCTTTACCGTTACCGAAACAAACACAATTCGATACCTTTAGCGTTAACATTATTCGTTTCGGTAACCAATTTAAAGTCTCTTTTATTTATGAAAACTTAAGAAACTTGGCCATTTGGTATTTGATTTCAACAAAAATAAATATTTTTTATTACACTTTTTAAAAATGCTGTTGTTTTCGCCGTATTTTGTAAGGTTTCAAAATTTGGGCTTGGGGGCTCGTGGGGGGGCTTGGGGGCTACGTGCCTGCTCACGAGTATATTACTTAAATTTCGGAAATTTAACAATTATTTAGCAAGCAAGTTCTGCTGATTTCAGTAGTTTTTATCGCGGAATATAATTTTTAGTTGCTATTTCTGCTATTTTTATATACTTATTTCTATGAAGGCAGTTTTCTTTTAAAGCAGTGCTGTTCATTCCATAGGACAATTGTCCCTACTCAATTCACACGTATTCCTACGCTCTTGCTTTTAGTCGTCACTGAAACCAGTGGGTTTCTATCAACATTATCTCGCTCAACCTTCGCTCAATTTATTTGGTGGTATTTTTTATAAATAGGTTTTCTTATGCATTATTCTCTTTGCCCGAGTTCGCTAATTATCGAGAGAACCGTGAGTAGCATAGTCAATCTATAAAATATATAATCTTTGCTAGTAGTACTTGAAAATGCATTAATCATTGGTTCTAAAAAAGTTTTTTTTCATGAGTTTTTTCTCTATTTGTTGTAAAATAAATTGTGAATTCTATTTGGAATTTGTCATAATTGATCTTAAAACCGAACAAAAATAATACTCATTGTGACAAACTTCAGATCAACTAGAAATCTATCGTGAAATTCTTTACAGAAGAGGTACAGTCCTAATTGTTAAGTATTATTCCGTAATTTCAACATACATATGTTAGTCATTAATAGCCATTTTTTCTAATCACTTGGATTTAATAAATCCAAAAAGTATTTCTAAAAGTGCTCAACAGATGGGGTTAGATTTTTCCTATTTTAAAAAAATTTTCTGTCCGACACTTCTTTCACCCTAATTTTTAATACCGAATTCGATGATTCGATGAATTAATTTATAATTATATTTTACATAAAACAGCGAAAAACAGTCTGCCTTTTCAGTTTTATCACTTCAATTTATATTTTTACACAATTGAAAAATTCCATTGCAATATTTAATATTCACTAATTGGATTTAATTAAATTACTTACTGTAGAGGGAAAAATTTCCATTTCTATTTGAGCTATTTCTCCATGTCCAAGATGAAAAATATGTATTTGGTGAGGTGTAGTTTTTTTTCTAAACATATTTCATAAAAAAAATTTAAGAAAAGCCTTTTATTTGTTAGTTTTTCAATTTTTTTGTTTCTCTTTTAATTTTTATTCGTATTTTTTTCTGACATAAATTAATAGGCTGTTTCATATATTTGTGCTTTTATTGTGGATTTATTAAATCCAGCTTTTTTTTGGATTTAATAAATCCATTTTTTGTATGAAAAATTCTAAATCCAGGTGTTTAAAAAACACGCTAAATATTAGTGTTAGAGTGCAATACAAAAAATAACAAGTAATCGTTGTAAAAAGTTCTTTCTAATGACTATAAAAATAGAATTAAAAGCTTGAACGTTAAAATACAACATACAACTATTTGCTTTACTACTAAAGGAACTTTGGTTAAAGCAACAACTATAACATAGAGAAAAATAATAGCTTTGTGATTTTCTCTCTTATAGAATTTTCAGAGAATTAAAGCGTACTAGGAATCAATTTTTTTTTTATTTTATTTTTTTAATATTAACAAATTAACCCTTAAATGCAAGATCTCGATCGATTTTAACCATTTTCTATATATGATTTCTAAAGGCGTGTACATTTCAAGAAAAATACCAAAAAAATTATTTTTAAAAAAATTTGATTTTTATTGAAAAATATGGGTTTTTGACAAATAGATAAATTGTAATCAAGGGTTTTCACAAGGGGTGTACTATTTGTTGTATCGTTGTATCGTCCTAACAAAAAACAGAGTTGTTAAAAATTAAATTGAAAAAATACAACATTTGAGAATAGCACAATATAACATTTTTACGTATGTTTAGTGTCCTATGTTTGAGTGTGTTAACAGATAGAAAACTGAATAGAAAATCGTTGTTAAACACAAATAAAAATTTTAACAACTCTGTTTTTTGTTAGGACGATACAACAGAAAGCACACCCCTTATGAACAACCTAAACATTTTAACGTGTATGAAAAAAAAATATAAAAAAATTGAACTATAGTTTATACATTTATTGTCACAAAAATGAATTTTATTGCGAGAATACCACTTTAAATATTTAAACAAATATTTTTAAATCCCGATCAAAAAAACATTATATCTAGCATATCCCAGCAAAATCTCTGCTCATTACTAATATCCAAATAATAAGCAGTAGAATTAGGGTCTACTACATATAATTCGGTGTCAAAACTCTTGTGACGTGTCGCAGGACCGACGCAAAAGAACCAGTCACAGGACTGAAGCAAAAGAACCTGTAAGTAAGTTCTTTTCTATCAGTCACAGGACTGATAGAAAAGAACTTATCACAGGACTGGCGCAAATGAACCTGTCACGGGACTGGTGCAGATGAACACGTCACAGAACTGACGTAAAAGAACCTGTCATAGGACTGGCACAAAAGAACCTAACACAGGACTCAATTATGACAAATTTGTATGAAATTATATAGAAAGTTATATGAAATTACAAGAATGTATTTTTAGTATGACGATACATACAGTGTTATACAACTTAGTATCGGTCACTACATATACATATTTTGATTAGTTTTAAATGGCTTATGTAGTTATATTTGGAGTCAGATTTGGGGATATGTAACACAGGGATGATAAATGTGATTTTTAAAATAGTACCAACCAGCTTAAAAAATAGTACTTTTTCGACCTCTATACTACCAAAAATTTTTTTCATTTAATTTTTTTTTATCATTATAAATTAACAAATAAAAACTCATAAAAAATAAAGATTTCTGTTATATCTAACTCATACAGCAATATAGAAACGTAAAAATTTTAGTTAAAACTACTAAAAATTAGTTAAAAATTACCTTGCATAAAAAAATGAAATCTGATTATTTTGTAAAATATTAGTAAGATAAGAACAGCAAAAACCAAACTATTAAATACATATACAAAATTTTAGTTATATTTGAATAAATTTTAGTTAACAGAAAATAACGACTTAACCTGCTAAAATCAGAAAAAAGAAATACTTAGTGGACTAAAAAATCACAAAAAAATTAAAATTTTGAAAGCTTTTTTTAAATTTTTTTTAATTAGAATAAAAATCTAGTCTTCTGAAACGAGCAGTTTATTATTTTTAACAACCATATTCGTTGATTTTAGCAGGACATACTGCTGTTTGCATTCAACTAAATTTAATTTAAAATAACAAAAATTTTGTAGATATAACAGTTTATTTTTGATATTTTTAGTCTACTAATATTAATATTTTCTGCAGATTTTACAGTAAAATTGCTATTTTCAATGAAGTAAAAGTAACTTAAATATAACTAAAATTTTGTGAATTTACAAGTTTAGTTTTGCTGTTCTTATCTTACTAGTATTTAGCAAAAAAATCTGCTAATCTCAGAAGTTTCTTTTGTAAGTCTGGTTTTTTTTTTGCTATTTGCCCTTTTCTTTTATTTTTACAGGTTAATTTCTATGAGTGTAGGGTTCAAAATTATAAGTCCCTGAAAATCGTATTGAATTATGTTTTATACTGAATTTATACTGAGCAAAACTACCTAGTTTTTGTAAAAACTAGTTTTTGTAAAAACTAGTTTTTGTGAAAACTAGTTTTTGTTTGTTTTTATGTATGCGTTTTGACAACTAAAAACGACCAACGGCCAAAAACTAGGTAGTTTTTGTGTTTTACTTGAATTTTCAATAGTAATATCTAATATTTAAAATATTTTCAACATAAGTATTTTTTATTAAAAAAATTAAACACAATAATGTCTATGAAAATTAAAAAAGCACAAAAAATTTAAAAATCGGAAAATGTGTAAATAGTACCTACTAAATGAGTCAGAGGAGTACCATAGTACTTTTGAGGTTCAAATAGTACCAGAAAAAGTACTATAGTACTAACTTTATCATCCCTGATGTAACAACATCAATTACCAAACAAAAAATTCGTTAAAGAAATAATATCATATGTACAGTAGTCCCCGCTTAAATGCGCCTTCAAAAATGTAGAGTTTTCTGCTCTTTTAAACGGGGAATCATTTATCCGAAAATTCGGGTAAATGCGCAATAACGCATTTAGGAAAATATTATATGTACAAATGCGTAGAAGCGCATTAATCGAAATTAGTTTTCGTTTGATGAAAGTTTTTTTACACGATCTGCATACTTACAAAAAACTGATTTCTTTTCTTTCCTTAAAATTTTAAGTTTTATATATTTAGATAAAATATGTTTCTACCTCAAGTTTGAGTTTTCCAATCATCATTTTCTTATTGCAGACAACTGCAATCTTTTTGGAACAACAAATAAAATTTAACCCTTAAATGCGTGAACTCTTCGATTTTAACCATTTTTTTATATATGATTTCTAAAAAAATACCAAAAAAATATTTATTTAAAAAAAAGGTGATTTTTATTGAAAAATATGGTTTTTTGCCAAATAGCTAAATTGTGATTATTTTAACGTGTATGAAAACAAAAAAAAAAATTATATAAACTATAATTTATACTTTTATTGTCGCCAAAATGAATTTAATTGCGAGAATACCACTTTAAATATTTATACAAATATTTTTGAATATTAGACTTTTTGTAAAAAAACGCGTGTTTTAGATTTTTCACAAATATACAGAGCAAAACTAAGATTTTCACTCTGTTTAAAAATATTGCACTAAACTATAGGACCACTATGTAGAGAAGGGGCTCCTAATAACCAAAAATGCAGTTTTGTGCATCAAGTGGGTTTTTTTTATTAAAAAACCGGTATGTTGCCAATTGGCTACACCATGCATTTAAGGGTTAACGTAACAATATGATATTAGAATTTCTAACTAAATATATGAAAATATAGAAAGTCGGAAACAAATTTTTTGTATTTTTTAAATCAAAAATTCAAATAATTTTTGAAAAATAAAAAATAGTCAAATTATGCTCCTTGCAGGAGTAAAAGGAACGAATATATATATATAAATTAAAAAACTATTAGGTTATTCGCAAGGGGTGTGCTATTTGTTGTATCGTCCTAACAAAATACAGAGTTGTTAACATTTTTATTTTGCTTTAACAACGATTTTATATTGGGTTTTCTTTCTGTTAGCACACTCAAACATAGAACACGAAACATAATATCCCTCAAATATATTCCAGGATTAAATTAGATCCAAATAGATCTCAAAATTGAGACATCCAATAATATAAAATTGAGATCCTAATAGATCCCATAATATTCCATGGGATTAATTTACATCCAAATAGATACAAATGGATAGGCTAATTTTGGCAGATCGAATTGGAATTATCATGTGATATATTTGGAATTATTTAAATTTTAATAAAATTTTAAAAATAACACAAAAAATAAAAAATATAAATATTTATTTATTAAAAAAATATTTATTTCATAAAAAAAATTAAAAAATTAAAATTATTTTCTGCTTGATGATGAGAAATGATGATAATGATGTTGATGACAACAAGGAGAAAATAATTTTACTTATATACTTTTACCTCTAGTTGCCACATTTTTTATCCGATTTTCATAAGTAATACCTTTCTGGAAAGGTTGTAATGTTATATTGTTTACAACTTTATTAGTTGTTTCAAAAAGCCACCTCAAGATGGCGCTAATCTAGCATTTATTAGAAAATTGCAAAAAATTTAAATTTGGGAGCCTCGAAAATGATTTTTTTGATATGTCGTAGTGGAACTTTTTTTCCCCATGCTAAAAGCTTTCGAAAAATCGAGAATAAAGTAAAAATAAAGCAAAAATGCGCGCGCTTTTTTCTTTATTTTTACAAAAATTTTAATATGAAGATTTGCTTAAACTGTGCGAGTGGTTTGAAAAAAACTACGTCAAGGGCTCATATCACCCAAAGTATCCTGGAACCTTTTGGTCGGTTTACGATGACAGTAAGAAATCCTACCCAAGAACTCAAAATAGTGTGGAAGCTTGGCATAGAAGACTTAAAGCTGTTGTTGGGCGTAGAAAGTCAGGATTATAATACCTTATCAGGCAGTTGGGTAATGAGGTCGTGGTAGCTGTAAATACCATTTCAAACCGCGCGAATGGAGAAAGACTTACATAAATTTAAAGAAAAGAAAAGCGTACACAAACATTAAAAGAGTTATAAGAAAAAGGTGTGAATTAAGCCATACAGGCTACCTAAAGCGAATTGCAAAAAATCTTGTACTAATTTAAGTTTATAAAATGCATTGAAATTAATTTTTTGTTAAATGTTTTTGTTAATTTTTGAAAATTATATACTTTTGTTGAAATTATTTTTAATGAAATAAATCTTGTAAACCAGCATTTTTACTTCACAGAATTTTGCAAAACAGTATTGTGAAATCCAGTATTTTGCAAAACAGTATTATGAAAAGCAGGATTTTTAAATTTTTTTTGACCAGTATTTTGTCTTAACAGAATTTTACATAACAGTATTATATACGTATCCCCTCTAAATTAGCTTTTTTATTATCGGTAATGTACGCCAGATTGTAAATGTATTTTTGGCAATTTTTCAAATATTTTTTTCTGTTTTAAAAAGTTAATTTTTTCAATTTTTCTAAATTTTCACTTTACATGCTTCTCGCTTGAAAACCGTTCCTTATACAAAAAAAGTTTGAAGGCAAAAAAATTTGGCAGTTAAGTTTTCTATGGATATAATACAACTTGTTTAATAAAATTAAAATGGGCATTAGAGGGTTAATAGGAAGTAGTGGAAGTCAACTACGTTCTTTAAAAATATACAAATCAACTATGAGGGAAGTTACTGATAATGATTTCATAGTGGAAAATTAATTTTATTAAACATAATAGATATCGACCACTTTATCAAATCGTGCATATAAACCACCGATTTTAAATTTTTAGCTTATAAAATTTCTTTTAGAAATGAACTCATTATACCCTACACCACTACGTGGTCAGGGTATTATAAGTTTGTGCTAATGTTTGTAATACCAAAAAATATTGGTCCTAGACCCACCTTATAGTATACCGATCGGCTCAGAATTTTTTTCTATTTCGATTTAACGATGTCCGTCCGTCCGTCTGTCTGTCCATGCATTCTTGTGCGCACTCTACAGGTCGCAAATATTAAGATATTTTGAAAGACGAAGCCTATTGATTTTGGTTAAAATCGGTCCTTGTTTAGACCTAGTGCCAATATAAGGGTCCAAAATTATATTGTTTATACGCTGCAGGTCGCAAATATTAAGATATTTTAATGAAATTTGGTACACCGACCTATATCACCCCGAGGACGAAGCCTATTGATTTTGGTTAACACCGGTCCATGTTTAGACCTAGTGCCCATATAAGGGTCCCCCCAAAATTATATAATTTATACGCTGCAGGTCGCAAATTTAAAGATATTTTGATGAAATTTGATACACCGACCTATATCAGCCCAAGGACGAAGCCTATTGACGATCCTATTGATTTTGGTTAACACCGGTCCATGTTTAGACCTAGTGCCCATATAAGGGTCCCCCCAAAATTATATTGTTTATACGCTGCAGGTCGCAAATTTAAAGATATTTTGATGAAATTTGATACACCGACCTATATCAGCCCAAGGACGAAGCCTATTGATTTTGGTTAACACTGGTCCATGTTTAGACCTAGTGCCCCCCAAAATTATATTGTTTATACGCTGCAGGTCGCAAATATTAAGATATTTTGAAGAAATTTGGTACACCGTACTATGTCAGCCCAAGGACGAATCCTATCGATTTTGGTTAACACCGGTCCATGTTTAGACCTAGTGCCCATATAAGGGTCCCCCCAAAATTATATTGTTTATACGCTGCAGGTCGCAAATTTAAAGATATTTTGATGAAATTTGATACACCGACCTATATCAGCCCAAGGACGAAGCCTATTGATTTTGGTTAACACCGGTCCATGTTTAGACCTAGTGCCCATATAAGGGCCCCAGCCAAAATTGGCTTGGTTAGAAACTGCAGGTCGCAAATATTAAGATATTTTAATGAAATTTGGTCCGCTGACTCACATGATCCCGAGAACAAAGCCGATAGATTCTAGATAGAATCGGTCCATATTTGGACCTATCTCCCATATGGGCTATATTTACTAAATTTTGACACAAGCCCCATTTTAACTCATTCGAATTTGGGATCCAAACATTAGTATTGTATAGTCGGCATGCCCGACTTTAACCTTTTTACTCATTTTATAAATATTATTTTGCACACAATTTGTTGAAATAAACATTTCAAATTCCATTCACATTAGAATTAAACGAAGTTTTAATTTCTAGTCTATTTAGTTTCCTCGACAGAAAAACATAATTTTTTAGTGAAAACAATTAATTATAACACTAATAGTGTTATTTTGACGATTTTGAACTATTTTATATGCCTAAGAAACCTAGTAACACTGTTTGCAACACCAAAAAATATTAGACATAGACCCACCTTTTAGTATACCGATTGACTCAGAATCACTTTTTGTTTCGATTTAACTATGTCCGTCCGTCTGTCTGTCCATGCATTTTTGTGCGCACTCTACAGGTCAAATATTAAGATATTTTGATGAAATTTGGTGCACCGACATATGTCGGCCTAAGGACGAAGCCTATTGAATTTGGTTAAAATCGGTCCATGTTTAGACCTAGTACCCATATAAAGGTCCTCCCGCTGCAGGTCGCAAATACGAAGATATTTCAAGGAAATTTGGCCCGCCGACTCAAATGGTCCCAAGGTCAAAGCTCATTGATTCTAGATAGGATTGGTTCATATTTGGACCTATTGCCTATTTTATCATTTCATAGAAAATTGTGGCACAAGTCCACTTTAACCCATTCGAATTTTGGATCTAAACATTAGTTGGATTTTAACCAGACTGGTGTAGGGTATTATATAGTCGGCATGCCTGACTATAACTTTCAAGTTTTACACTAAAATAAAATTTCATACTGGCAATGCTTAAAATTACACACACAAATGACTAGTAATTTCCTACACATCTCTCAGTCATCAACATTTAATGATGATGAGCTCTGCGACAGTCGCAGTGCGGCTGCAACGAAACAACAACAACACTGTACAACAAAAACAGTGCCTTAAAACATTTTGCAAGGGGAAAGCTATTAATGAAGTTTTTTGTATGCGTAGATGTATGTATGCGCCAGTGAAAATTTCTATTTTGAGGCGAGCTAAAGCAGTGATGATAAAGTTGGACAGCAAACGACGCCATATTTCTTGCCGCTCTTTTGACATTTCTCTTCAGTAAGGTTTGCCATTTCATGATGGAAAGATATACGAGCCAACAACGAGTCGAAATTATTAAAATTTACTACCGAAATTCGGAGTCAGTGGCGTCAACGTTAAGAGCGCTACGTCCAATTTATGGTCGTCATAATCGTCCTAGTAGATCAACAATTGAGCGTGGGGCTACGTCAAATCGATGGTCTATGCCAACAAGCCAGCGACGATTGATGAACTTCGTACGAATATCGAACGTGAAATTGCAGCAGTATCGGCCGATTTATGCTTGAAAACCGTCGAAAATTGGGTTCAGCATCTGGACTTCTGCAAGCGTGCCCGTGGTGGCCATGCAAAAGAGATCGATTTCCATATATAATGGCATCGAACGTACTTTCACAGGAATAAAGAATTTCATTGATATCCAAAACCGTTTTTGTTTTATTTAAACTTTTTTACTTTTGTAGCGCTCTTATTGAAAAACCCTTTACTTTTTTTTGCACTGAACCACGCAATTCCCCCAATGGGCACGTTTACCAGAGAAACCCGCTACCGCTACAATTGATATGTAGAGCTTTATGATTACCTTAATCTGGTGAACGATGCTACTTTTGTTTTTGTTTTAAAATACAAATATTTGTAGATGTTTCATTGATTTTTTCGAAATTTTTTATTCCTTTATAATTATATTTGTATATGTTTATTATTCTTTAAAAAAAATATACAAGAAAACAAACGACAGCTGATGTATCATTAACTGCTCACAAGTAGCGTAAAATGTTAACGCTACCAAAACAAAGTAGCGCCAACGAGCATATAATTAAAAGAGGTACCAACTCGCCCAAACTCTGTTAAATCACTCTCTTCATAATTTGTATCGAAAAATGTTACCATATGAATTACAGTCTATAAAGGCTATCATTTTTCGATACAAAATGTTAATGTTCGAAAGAAGCGATGAAAACTGCCTGGTAGCGCTACCACAACATGTTGACTTAGCGGTAACTAATCAAATCGTTCTCCAGATTGTTGAGTAGCGGATTAGCAACAGTTGAGCATCTAGTAAAAGGACAGAGCTTCGAAGATTTAAATCCCTTTTTTAACTGAATTTATATTTTGGGAATGAATTCGCTGACCAAACTTAAGGAATTGAATGAATTCCTTTTTTTCATTCGATTTATCTTAAAGGAATTCATTCATTTTTTCTAATACCTTCATAAAATTTAATACATTTATTCACCAAAGAATTCATTCAATTCTAGTTATTTCAACCTTTGGTCAAGGAATTATTGTAATTCCCTAGGGAATTAATTCCCTGAAGGAATTAACTTTTTCATTTAATTCCCTAAAAGGAATTAAATTTTTCTTTTAATTCCCTAAGAAATTAACTTTTTCGTTTAGTTTCCCAAGGAATTAACTTTTTCGTTTAATTCCCTAAGGAATTACGTTTTTCGTTTAATTCCCTAAGGAATTAACTTTTTCTTTTAATTCCCTAAGGAATTAACTTTTTCGTTTAATTCCCTAAGGAATTAACTCTTTCGTTTAATTCCCTGAATTTAAGTTTTTGATTTCATGCCCAAAAGAACGTCTTTTCACCTAAGAATATAAAAGAAAACCTAAATATTATTTATACAATTCTAATATATTTAATTTAATTAATATGTGGTTGTTGCTATTAAAGGAGTTATACATAGACTTTATTAAAATCTATGTATAACCGTTTTAGTTAAACCAATTGTACAAATTATCGGAAGAGCTGAAAAATAAAGAAAAAATTTTAACACTTTAAGGCCTTAAGGGCGGATTATGGGACCGTAAACGTAAATGTGATGTAACTGTACCGTGCCATAGCTAAAAAGTACACTTATAGATTACCGTAAACGATATTACTATTTAGCATCTATTTCATGTGGTTTTATATTTTATTCTAAATTTTTCCATTTATTTCTTAATTTTTATTCCTTATTTGTTGTTTGAATCAATTTTCTTTATTCATTTCATATTTTTTCCGACTAAAATCATTCAGCTGTTTCGATGCCGGGTAGAAAATTCTGGAAATTCCCTGGGAATTCATTCCCTAGGGAATTAATTCCTTGACCAAAAGTTGAATCAACTAGAATTGAATGAATTCCTTGACTTAAAATTGAATTAACTCGTGTTGAATGAATTCTTTAGTGAGTGAATTCCTTACGGTGGGTGTCATACTTCAGGTTTAAACTTTAGTTAATAGTTAACCCAAAAATTTGTTGTTGTTTTGTGTAAATTTTTTACAATTGAATTCTTTGGATTCATTCGCAGGAATTGATTCCTGCTTATGGCTTATTAATTAATGCATTCCTTGAATTAAAAAAATTTAATTAAATTTTTGGGAATTCATTCCAAAAAGGAATTAATTCTTTAAAGCTCTGGTTTAGGAGGAGGTGGAATCGGGAAGAGGTGTTTTCTTTACATTGGATTTGAATCCGACATATAAGAGGAAATGTAATGTGAAAAGGAATTTGTTCAAAAAACGCGGCATTTCACATACTAAAAAGCCACTTGCCTTGCAGAAATACAGAATTACACATCCTTAATAACTTTCTAGAAACATATATAATATTTTTATTTTGTTTTGCTTATAAATGTTGTGATTGTCAATTTCGAGTTTCGAGTATAAGCACAATGCAATGGTCCCCGTTTTTTCTATACAATTTGACATTTAAACTTTGTAGAGTGGAGTACTCCACCATTGTGAATGTGGCTTAAACCAGATTCACAATGCTGGAGTATTCTACTCTGGAGTATTCTACACTCCACTCTACACTCCGAGTGCGAAAAATAAATACTGAATCCATCTGAAAGTAGAAAAATTACCTCTGCAGTGTGGAATACTCACTCCAAAATTGTAAATACAGCTTTATACTCAAATTATTTTAGTAATGTTTGTCACATTTTCACAAAAGCACTTAAATTTTGAGAAAAAAAACATATCATTTAAGCATATTATTGGGACTTGTTAAAAACATAAAAATAATTTAAATTTTTTAGTAAAAATTTTACCCCTCAATTCATAAATGCTTTGTAAAGTTATAGCAGGTTTACAAAACGTCATTTTCATACAAAATTTGTTCAATAAACCTCCTATAATTTTACAAAGCGTTTATGAATTTAGGGTTTAATATATTCTTTTTCTATATATAAAAGAATAACGTGACTGACTGACTGACTGACTGACTCAACATCGCCCAGCCCAAACCGCTGAAGCTAGGAAGTTGAAATTTGGTATGTAGGTTCCTCTTTCGGCGTAGACGTCCGCTAAGACGGGATTTTTGGAAATTCCTACCGGAACGGGCAAAAAGGGGGAAAGTCTCCCTCTTGACGGCCTCCCAAAACCCCTTTGGCTAGAAAGCTGAAATTTTAGATATGTGTTCCTTGGAATAGGGGCTAACTTTTCTAGAAAGTACTTTCAAGATTTTTGGACAGGGACGTTGTAAAAATGGGGGTTAAAAAGGGGAAAAGAGCCCCCCTTGACGGCCTGCCCAAACCGCTGGAGGTAGGAAGTTGAAATTTGATATAAAGATTCCTCCACTATCGTAGACATCCACCAAGACGGGATTTTTTTTTTAATTTTTACAGGGAGGGGCAAAAAGGGGAAAAAGTCTCCCCCTTGACGGCCTGCTCAAACTGCTGGAGCTATGAAGTTGAAATTTGGTATGTAGGTTCCTCGACCGGTTTAGACGTCCGTTGAGACGGAATTTTTGGAAATTCTTATCGGGGGGGCAAAAAGGGGACAAAAAAAGTACCTTTTTCCAAAAAAGTACCTTTTTCCAAAAAAAGTACCTTTTTCCAAAAAAAGTACCTTTTTCCAAAAAAAGTACCTTTTTCCACAAAAAGTACCTTTTTCCAAAAAAGTACCTTTTTCAAAAAAAAAAAAATACCTTTTTCAAAAAAAGAGTACCCTTTTCCAAAAAAAAGTACCTTTTTCCAAAAAAAAAGTACCTACCTTTTTCCAAAAAAAGTACCTTTTTCCAAAAAAAGTATCTTTTTCCAAAAGAAAGTACCTTTTTCCAAAAAAAGTACCTTTTTCCAAAAAAAAGTACCTCTTTCCAAAAAAGTACCTTTTACCAAAAAAAGTAACTTTTTCCAAAAAAAAGTACCTTTTTCCAAAAAAAGTACCTTTTTCCAAAAAAGTACCTTTTTCCAAAAAAAGTACCTTTTCCAAAACAAAGTACCTTTTTCCAAAAAAAGTACCTTTATCCAAAAAAAGTACCTTTTTCCAAAAAAAATACCTTTTTCCAAAAAAAAAGTGGCTTTTTCCAAAAAAGTACCTTTTTCAAAAAAGTACATTTTTCCAAAAAAAAGTACCTCTTTCCAAAAAAGTACCTCTTTCCACAGAAAGTACCTTTTTCCACAAAAAGTACCTTTTTCCAAAAAAAGTACCTTTTT
This sequence comes from Leucophora obtusa, assembly GCA_949987735.1. Lineage (NCBI taxonomy): Eukaryota > Metazoa > Arthropoda > Insecta > Diptera > Anthomyiidae > Leucophora > Leucophora obtusa. Next base: position 202,144,199 of record OX465295.1, on the reverse strand, counting down.
CCAAAAAAAGTACCTTTTTCCAAAAAAAGTACCTTTTTCCAAAAAAAGTACGTTTTTCCAAAAAAAGTACCTTTTTCTAAAAAAATTTACCTTTTTCCAAAAAAAAGTACCTTATCTAAAAAAAGTACCTTTTTCCAAAAAAAAAATAATTTTTCCAAAAAAATACATTTTTCCAAAAAAATACCTTTTCCAAAAAAGGACCCTTCCCAAAAAAGGACCTTTTTCCAAAAAAAATAAATTTTTTCTAAAAATAACTTTTTCAAAAAAAGTACCTTCTTCCATAAAGTACTTTGTAAAAATAAAGTATCTTTCTCCAAAAAATTTCGCTTTTCCAAAAAATTCCATTTAAAAAAATATAATTTCACAAAAAATACTTTTTTTCCTCCCCCCACGGATATCTCCACTAAAACAAGGTTTCTTGATATTCGGCATAGACGTCCGCTAAGACGGGATTTTTGTAAATTCCTACCGAAATTTCCAAATATATTCGGCATAGACGTCCCCATAGACGGTCTCACAAATTGGAAAAGTGTCCCCATTAACTGCCTGCCGAAACTACTGGAGATAAGAAGTTGAAATTTGGCATAAAGATTTCTCCACTGTAGTAGACATCGACTAAGTTTGTATTTTTGGAATTCCCTACAAGATATCCCAAAAGGGGGATGTTTCCCCCTTGACGGCCTGCCCAAACTGCTGAAACTATGTAGCCGAAATTCGGTATGTGAGTTCCTCCTTCTTTGTAGGCGTCCGCTTAGACGGAATTTTTGAAATTCCTATCGGGAGGGAGATAAGGGGAAAAGTATTCTCCTTGACGGCCTGCCCAATTCCTTCTGGCCAACCTAAAATTTTAAATGTGTATTCCCTGGAGTAGGACTAACTCACCGGCACCGTAATTGTTCTATTTTGGAACAGAAACATAGTAAAAATGTGGGTTGAAAGGGAAAAAAGTCCCCAATAATGGCCTGCCCAAACCGCTGAGGCAATGAAGTTGAAATTTGGTATGGATGTTCCTCATCCATCGCAGACAGCCGGGAAGATCGAATTTTTATAAATTCCTAAAGGTAGGGGCAAAAAGAAGAAAGCCTCCCCTTGGTGGCCTGTAAAAACCCCATCGGCTAGAAACCTGAAATTTAAAATGTGGGTCCCTGGAGTAAGGGCTAACTTATTAGAAAGATAGTATTTTGAATTTTGGACAGGGTCGTTATAAAATAGGGGCTCAAAAAGGGAAAGTGGCCCCTAACGACATGTCCAAACTGCTGGAACTAGGAAGCTGAAATTCGGTACTTAGGTTCCTCTTCCAGCCTAATTCCAACCGGGAGGGACAAAAAAAAAGTGTCCCACTTGACAGCCTGCTCAAACTGCTGGAACTAGGAAGCTGAAATTCCCTGTCGATGGATTTTCAGAAATTTCTACCCAGAGGGGTACAAATAGTAAAAGTTGGCTAGAATCCTGAAATGTAAAACATATGTTCTTTGGAGTATGGGCTCACTTATCGGGAAGGTGCTTTGTGGAATTTTGGACAGGGACATTGCAAAAATGCGGATTAATGAAGCGAAAAGTGCCGCTTAAAGGCCTGCCCAACTGCTGGAGGTAGGAAGTTGAAATTTGGTACTAAAGTTCCTTCTCTATTGTAGACATCCGCTAAGATGAGATTTTTGGAAATTTCCACAGGTAGGGTCAAAAACAGGAAGTCTCCCCCTTAACGGCCTGGCCAAACTGCTTAAATTCGGTATTTGGGTTCCTTCTCCAAAGTAGACGTCCCCTAAGAGGGTAGTTTTGGAAACTCATACCGGGAGGGGTAAAAAGTAAAAAACTTCCCTTTTGCGGAGTTGGGCAAACTGCTGGATATAGAGACCTAAAATTATGTATGTAGTAGGTTCCTCCTCCAATGTAGACGTTCTCGGAATTTTTGGAAATTCCTACTACAGAAACCCGTAATCTATAATATGTTTTCCTTGGAGTATGGGCTAACTTATCGACAAGGCATTTTTAGGACTTTGGACAGGAACGTGGTAAAAATGGTGGCTCAAAAGGGGAAAATTGCCGCCCTCCATGAAATCTGCGTATTTAGCTAGAAACTTAAAATTTAAAGAACGAGTGTATATGGAACACTAAAATTAAGAAACTAAATAGGAAACGAGTGGAATTGAAACACTACACAAGTGGAACGAAATGGATATAAACGTTGAACGAGTGGAATTGAAATTATAGACAATGAAAATGGATTGGAAGAGGAATGATATCAATATCGATACACAAGACAGTAGGCACAAAATGGAATGAAACGGGGAACGAGTGGAATTGGAATAACAGATAATGGGAACGAAATGCAATGGAATGGTGAACAAAATGGAATCTTGGAAGGAGTTGCATTGGAACACTAAAATTGTTAAACAAAATGGAATGAAATTTGAATGACTCAAACTGCCGGAGTTTGGTACTTGAAATATTTACTGGGTGGAACAAAAAGGGGTGAAGAATCCCTTTTAATTACCTGTTCAAACACTATCCACGGAATATGAAACTTATGTAGCATTGAAACATACTCTCCAAAAAGTTAAACAAATTTTCTAAAAGAGAAAAAGAATGGAACTTATATATTCCGATATTTAAACTGCAGGTAACGAAGCACCGGTGGAAGAAACCGACGCAGTAAAATTTCCAACTGAATTTGTGAATTTACTTGAATTGCCAGGTCTACCTTTACATAAACTGGAATTAAAAAAAAAAACTTTAAGGCACGCTAACAACGTAGCGGGCTTTGTCCGCTATTTTTAATATTATAAAATGCTTTCCAACCCTGCTTTACGTTATTTATTTTCATTCAAAATACAAATGAACAAAACTACTTACGGGTCTATCTACCTAAGTTCGCACTTTTCCAAATTATCTTAACATACACACGTATATTGCAATTTATTATGGATTCATTACTAACAATCCACTTTCATGAGAAAAAGTGATCAAATATTTATTTATTTTAAACCCATTGTTGTGCAAAATTATTTATTTGTGGTGGCTGGGTGAAGGCTTTTATTATAAAAACTGTACTTTAAATAAAAAAACGAATTAAAAAAAAATTGCGCCCCCCCCCCCTAAACTTTAAGGCACGCTAACAACGTAGCGGGCTGCGCCTGCTAGTTTTATATATGTAAATAATATTGAAGAGATTGCATATACATGATTTATTTTCCAATTTAAAGTCTTTATGTTAATCAAATAAAAGTTCTAAAAAAATGTTAACCCAAAGTGACAAATTCTTCAATTTTCCGTTTCCGTTATTTTTTTCGGTCATGATTTACTCGATTCTGTGTTGTGCTTATTAGAGATGGGCGCCTGACACGAAATTTCCGTGAGTGAGTCGTACGTGAGTAAATTTTTGTACGTGAGTTTGCGTGATTATATTAATCCAGGTTGCGACATTTTACAATTTTGGAAAAATTATAGAGATCTATCCTCTTTTAACAACTGCACTGAACCAAAAGTCGTAAGTGAAATCAACATACAAATTTTGTTACTTTTTGATTAAACGAATTGTTAAAACAATATATTTTTTATTCAAATTAATGTGTGTTTTTTTTTAAATCCACTATTTTTTTTAAATGAACATACTTATTTCCATCAATAATTCTCTACAAAACAATTGTTGTTTTAATAATTTTTTGTTCATTTTTTAACAAAATTTAATTTGTTAACTCTAAAAAATTTTGTAAAAAGGCAGTAAAGTAAATTTGATATAATTTTTTTTCAATTTGAAAAAAAGTGTTAAATCTGCGGAAAAAAGTTTAGTGAGGTTAGTTTTGACGCGTCATTACTCGTGCTAGCATGTGTATTTGTAATTGTCGGAAATATCAATAAATTGACATTAAGTGGGATATTTTGTAACACGCAACGCCTTGCGTTGCGTTGATTTATGTGTAAATTGTTATTGTTACAAAAACAATTTGTAAGTAAAACAACGCAACGCAAGGCGTTGCGTATTACAAAATAACCCCCTAATTGTTTTTGTTTTTCAAAGTATAGATAACTAACAAATTCAGTGACTTGAAGTGAATTGCTAATTGAAGATTTATTAATTTTAATTTAAATAAATTTATATAATTTTGAACGTTCTCATTTAAATCGTACATATAAATTTCTGTCATTAATTTTGATATTCTCTAACTTTTTGTTATTTTGTTTAAGGCAATTATATAATGTATTTGAATTATTAATTTAAATAAAATAAGTTATATGTTTTTGTTTATAAAATGGTTCATGTGTTTTAAATAAAGAGTTTTTAGTATGTGCTATATTATAATTTCAATTTTATATTTCATTATTTTTTATATTTTATCAAATTCATTATGTATATTGCTTAAAAAATTTGAAATTGGTGAAATATAAAAAATAATGAAATATAAGTCCAAAAATTAATAATAAATCGATAAAAAAAACTAATTAAATAAAATGCATTGTTGAATGGAATGCATTGGTAAAACAACAAAATCATTATGCAATTTGATTAAATGTAATTGTTAAGACAACTAATTTTTGTTAATATATTTGACGATATTTTGTCAAAATAACACCACATCAAATAGTTAAACGTCAAAATATAAATCTACTAAACAATACGTTAAATTGATGGACAGGTTTTGTTAGTTGTATAGTGGTCACTAGGGCAACCAAAAAAAAGCTCTAAAAGCAATGTTTTAAGCTCCTAAAAAAAGCTCGAAAAAGCAGTAAAATAAGCAGTTAAAATGCAAAAATAAGCCCTTAAACTTCATGACTTCTTCATTAAAATCCTCATAAAATTTAAATTTTATATTTAATACAATGCTACATTCCTTGGAACTTCAGGAATCAGACAAAGTTGTGACATTCTTAAATTTATTTTCATCGGGAAATGCATTAAAGAATTAAATGTGCTAAAATCATTCTTGCTTAAGAAAATCGTCATTCTCATATTTTTACTATTAGAATTCAGGTTGGAAAAATAAAAATTTTATTTAAAAAGGTGTTTTTTAATTTAAAATAAATTAAAAAAAACAAATTTGAAATAAAAAAATTTATGTCGACTTAAAATAATTTGCGGCCCTATGTTCCACTGGGAATTAAAGAATTAAATATATATATATATAAAATAATTTTAAAAATTACTGATTTTATGAAAAAAGCAAAAATATGCTCTATTTTCGCATAAAAAGCTAAAATAAGCTTATTTTCGAAGAAAATAGCAAAAATAGCCAATATTTATAAAATAAGCAAAAACAAGCAAAATTAGATAAAATAAGCAGCAAAAAGCTCTAACAAATATAGCTTAAAATTCTTATATTTTTAAGATCAGAACTTGTATTTAATCCAAACTGTTCTATCTCTTCAAATAAAAAACATGCCCTGGCTTCTTTTTGGTTGGCCTAGTGATCACCCATTCATCAATTTAATATGGATTTTAGTTGACTTCACAGCTGCTTTTGGTTCAGTGTGGCTACATAAGTAATGTCCCTAGCAAAAACTGCTTTCCCATTCCCAAAATGATCACATCATTAGACAAAAGGACCGGCTGTTCAAAAAGCGTCGGAAGAGCACTGTAAAAATTTTTTTCAACATTGGCAAAACCAATAAATAGGTGGTCTTGAAATATATTTACAAAATAAAATTTAAAAAAAGTTCATATGTATGTGTTTATTTTGGTCCTACCGTGACTTGAGCCCAGGCCGTCAGATTGGGAGACGATTGCTCTACCCACTGATCTAACGAGACATATAATACTTGGTGGCTAAACCAAAGAACATGCAAACCAGGAAGTACAAACTGAATGTGTTGCGGCTTGTTCGCCGGGTTTAATTATTTTTTAAGCGTTCGGCAAGCGTTCGTTTAGGGTTAGCCCACATTCAACCCACAGCCTGCAAGTATTGACACTAAACACTATTTCTCAGCCTGCAAGTAATAGCACTAGAAAGTATTTCGTGAATAATCCGGTTAAATTGTTAAAATATGGAATAGATTTTTTTGTTGGAGTTTTTTGTTAATTTTTATATTAGTTTTGTTTTTTTCGAATTTTGTATAAATATTCCATACAAATTTAAGCATTTATAAAATGTTTAAGTAGGCATAAATTTAGCTGCTTAAAAATTAAGTAGTTATAAAAGTGCTACCAAGTCTTAAAAATTCTTAGCTTTTCTCTTTCAAATCTAAACAAAAATATTTGTCATAAAAATATTTGAAATTGTAGAATTTTTTATTTCATAAAATATTAAAAACAACAAAGGCTAACAAATGAATTATGCTTTTGTTAGTAAAGGTAGACCAGGGCACACAAGCTAATTGCTCCATTTCGAGTTCCGGCGAAGTCTTTGTACGAAAACAGCTTTTGTACAAAGGCGATCCCAAATGCTTAAATTCTATTTGTTTACAAAAAATGAGAGAAAATCAAGTAAGTACGGATAGTCGTTTTTTTACAAGTCGTTATAGATATAGATATAAAATTCGAAAAAAACAAACCTATTTTTTCGAAAATATATTTCCTAATATACAATTGTTCCTTGATTTAACGGGAGGATTCACGAAATAGTTTTTAGTGCCATTACTTGCAGGCTGCGGGTTGAATGCGGGCTAACGCTAAACGAACGCTTAAAAAATAATTCAACCCGGCGAACAAGCCGCAACACATTCAGTTTGATTTCCTGGTTTACATGTTCCTTGCCTGGAGTTCAAAAATCGCAAATATCGTTACATGGGTTATCCTTGTTATGAAAGAACATTAACGGTTAATATTGTATTCCCAATTGCTAAAAGAGTAGAAGAGATAGAAGGAACGAAATTCCATGGTGCACAGCAACCGGATAATACCAGCACCACAGGCCCACCTGATAGTTTGTGGGACGAATATGATACGGAAACTGTCATATTGCTGAGTAATAGTAATTTTGCCACACCAACCAGACTGACAGAAAGCTCAGATTTATCACCGCTCACCCTGCTAAATAGCCCACAATTCAGCCCGCTCAAGTTGCAGGTTATCAACCTGTCCATGGAGACAATGCCAGAAGTTATTCAATCCACGAATGCAACTTGGTATCGTCATTGAGATCGTCGTTATCATCGTCCTCTACACCGGAAAGGACGCATAAATGCACAAGTCCAACTGTCAGGTTGCCAGAGATAAACCATCTAATAGCCAAGGTTATCGTCTCCAGTGACTATGAGTCAGAACCCGCAACAGAACGGATTAATCCCTGGTTACAGTCATCAAAGATAAAACAAACCAAAACTGTTCCAACATCATCTGCCCAACAACACGACTATGATAGTTACTTAGTTACCGAACTACCACCAGCTCTGGAACACATCATTAAAAAAGCAGTACAACGTAAACCAGGGAAACAACTCGGTTTCAAGAGCATGACTGAAGGACAAGCTACCAGATAAAAATTGCCCGATTTGGTACAGTCCGGGTATTTCGTTTAGACCCGTGAAGAAGGGAGGTATTGAGACGACCAAAATTCGTTATACTCGTTTTTGGTGCTCAACAGATAACACAATTATTTTTTTATAATTTATTTTTATCGGGATATACATTAATTGCATTAAAGGAATTAAATGTACTAAAATCCTCTTGATACACTGATAGAATTTATTATCAGACATCGAAAGTTGTAATTGTTCTTCACTGGAACTATGTAACTTGAGTAAGGCAATCCAAGGACAATTCTCTTTTATAACGCGAAGGGGCAAACTCAGTTCGTCTTCCTTTACCTGCCAAAGCAAGCCCGAAGTTACGTACTCATCCTTCGTGATTAGGACAAGGACCTTTTTTTGGCTAAAATTGTGTTTCCTGTTAAATATAATCTGTGTCGTGTCGTGTTGTGAATTAAGAAATAAATAAAATTTTTAACGTTAAAGCCCGGTATTTTGTTTGCACTTTTGCGAAAAATGCTGTCAAACCCCATATAAAAAAATGATTTCACTTGCGTGGAATTGTTGCGAAATTACGGTGGATTTTTTTTCGCATCAATTTAATAGACACACACGACCATTTGAAAATGTAGCAAGAAAGTGACAATTGGGTTAATTATGATTGTAACTTTTTATATACTATAAAAAGTTTGTGCATTTTAATGCTTTTATTATAGTTTTTGAGCTCCAAACATAGAGCGAAAATTTTCGCTCTTTTGAACAAAATACTGGGCTTAAACGAAAAATTAAAGTGTTTTAACTCTCTTCGTCAAATATAAATGGTTTGTAACGCACCCTGAGCACGTTGAGTTGCACAAATTGGAGTCTGTAAAAAATAAGACCTATGTAAGTATTTGGTATTCACACTGTGAATACCAAATTTTAATATTAGCTCTACTTTTTGAAATACATATTCGCAAGTTTAACTTTTAGAAAAAAGACAATTTTTCCATAAAATTTCTTTTTTATTCATATACCTGACTAAACCACGGATAATTTTTAATATGGTTTAAAAATATGGACTTTGTGCTTTTATAACCATATCGACTTATTTTGATTAGGTAAAGAATCTAGGATATAATTGCAGTTAACCCTCTAACCGGCAAGCCCGCCTCCAGGCGGGGTATATTAAATTGACCAGAAATGCGTCAAAGGAGTATTTTATAATAAGAAATTATGCTTTTTCAACAGAAAACAAAATTTATTAAATTTTTTGTGAAGAATTTTTTTGTATACTATGCACGGTTTGGAAGCAAGAAAGTGTCAAAGATAAAATTTCGTAAAATTTCAAAAATGAAATATTTTAAAACAACCAAGATTTTCAAAAATCTTAAAAACATATTTGAATTGAATAAAACAATTGATAGTGATCATGAAGTAAGATTGGAGCTTAAGCTATGCAAAAAGTTCCTTACTTTGGTCCAAGGATGCACAGGATTCCATAAGGATACCTTTAAAGGACATCGCCTTAACTTCAAAACGAAAGGGCGGATTTTTCTGAAATTTGGTAAAACGATAATATTTTGTATAGGTAGCAAAGTTTATAAGTTTTAATAATATAAATTGAAATTTTGGTGCGTTTTCGCTCAATTTCGCGTTTTTCGAAAAACGAAAATCGCTACAACCTCTTAAGTAACAGCACAAAAAATGTTTTATTGCAATTACATCTTGGTAAGAGAAGTAATTTGTCCCTAAACCTAGTAATTTTTATGCGCTAGTTTTCGAGATTCACCCTTAAACTATCTTGGCCCATATCGCCTAAAATAGGCAACGAAAAGACGAACTTATTGTTTATTTTTCGTGGGGAACACATGGTATAAATTTCATTGCAAAAAAGCTTAGGCCGGTTAGAGGGTTAAAGTGAAAACTTCACTTATTTTCGTATTTTGCAAATTTAGTAAAATCCTTTAATCGGATTTGAAATACAAATTTTACATCTTTTTTATTTCAAATTAATTTTATACATATGTATTTACTAAAAAAGTAAAAGTAAATTAAAATTAATAAAAATGCATATTAATTACAATATTACAAAGTAAATTCCCTATAAACAATTTCACTGGAATTCAAGTTGAAATAAAGTTCAATTCTAGCCCTGTTTTCCAGTTTCAAGGCTTGAATACAACTTTCATTATATTTTATTTCAATAGCATACTCCAGCAAAAGGGAAACAAAAATTCAAGTTTGAAACAACCCAGCAAAATATTGGTAATGACACCTCATTACTATCTGCATTACCAAAAATGATATATCATTATCTTTTGCATTATTTTATAATATAAAATAATGACTTCCTTATAACGGCCTATTGTATTCATTGTTTCTAAATATAAAATAATGACTTACTCGTATTAGTTTAAATAAGTACTTTTTACACGGTTAAATTTTTTTATTATATGTAGATAAGTTTTATGTTTAAATTTTTATGACGAGTCCTAAAATTACACACTAGAGAAAACTTAAATTTTTCTGAATGTATTTCCTTAAGATAATATTATTTGCCTAACTCCTTATTTTTAAGAATCAAGTAAGCAATCGGATAACCACTTATAATTCAACTTTTTGTAAGCATGTGTGTAACCACTTATCATTCAAAATCTCACAACTACTTATTTCTCATTTTTTCGTAAGCGAGCGGGTAAGCGGGACTACTTATAAAAACGACCACGCCAAACAAAAATAATGAGTTTAGACGCCAAAAAATAAGTTGTGCGGAGCTATGAATTTCTATTATATAACTACTTATTTGGTAATGAAAGATTTTGCTGGGAAGTGTTAGAATTTGAAATATACTTTACGTCAAGCAAAATTTAAAGCACTTGAATTTTTAAAACCTATGTGCTTATTGGGTTTAAATTAATAAAAATGCAATATATGGTCTATATGACGCGTTTGAAAAAACTACACTTTACTAAGAAAAAAAGTAGATTTTTGAACATACATCTTTTAAAATCGTTAGTTTTTAGGAATTTGCACCCCAATTATCTAGAACTTCGTTGAAATTTATTAGAAAATATATATTTTACATTTCCGAATGGTTTTATCTGAATTTTATAATTTAAGATTTATCACAGACTCCTTAATTTTTAGGTATTAAAAAGTCTATCTTTTTCAGTTTTAGTCAATTTTAACTTCAAAATGAAGACATTTACTGAAGGTACAAATTCAAATATTGGATATTCCTTCCATCGCAGATTATTTTTCAACGAAATCGTGAAAAAAGGGAAATTTCAGTTTTAAATACGCGTATAGCGGATATTATAGCAGCTGTCAAAATGTGCAATGTATCAAATTAAGGGAGATAAATACTGTAACAACAGTATTAAGATTGATCACAAGGGGTGTGCTATCTGTTGTATCGTATCGTCCTAACAAAAAACAGAGTTGTTAAAATTTTTATTTGACTTTAACAACGATTTCCTACTGGATTTTCTATCTGTTAGCACAGTCAAATATAGGACACTAAACATACGTAAAAATGTTGTATCGTGCTATTCTCAAATGTTTTATTTTTTCAATTTAAATTTTAACAACTCTGTTGTTTGTTAGGACGATACAACGATACAACAAATAGCACACCCCTTGTGAACAACCTTATTGTAAAGGGCATATTTGAACGGTTGTCAAAAATTAAATTATTAATATTTTTAATATTTTATTTTTTTATTTAAAAACCATGTTATTTTAGTATTTTTAAAAAAGATCAGTTTTATATTTCCCCAGCCAAAATCGCCAGAGTTGCCAGTTCATTACTGGCCTTTTTTAAAATAGGCAAAATCGGCTGCCACTGTGCAGCCTTCATTAATTACACTGTGCACGAAAAGGAGACTTTTTCTCGACAGATGGGGCACCCAGTGGGTAAAACTAATTCGGGTACGCTGAATCTAGTGATGCTAGCCGTTTTTCTAGGTTAGCTCTTAAAAAAAGATATTTGAGTTTAAAAATTATGGTTTCAAGCACCCCTAAACACTCGATTTTTTAATTTGTTTACCATTAATTTTAAGTTAAGTTGTTTGTTAATCTACCAAGAAGCTTTGTGTTAAAAATAACCAAAATTAGTCTTGCGGTTCAAAAGTTGTGATTAAAAATGTGAGGACACCATAAAAACCTTTATGCAAAATTTTCACTTCTATACAAATTTGAGTACATTTAACGAATCAATAAAATGTACAATTTTTGTGTCCTCACATTTTCACTCAGAACTTTCGAACCGCTGCACCGATTTTCATCATTTTTAACCCAAAGCTGACTGGGGAAATAACAAACAACTTGGGTAAAAAAAATGGTCCAAAAGTTAGATAAATCGCTTTTTTTTTGGGGTCCTTGGACCCAGAACTTTCAAACACAAATATCTTTTTTTCAAGAGCTAATCTAGAAAATTGGCTAGCATCACTGGAATCAGCGTTCTCGAATTAGTACAGTGTTATCGGAAAATAAAAATGTAAAGTGATTCTTAATCCCAGACATTGGCGGACTTAGGCCGGCTTTTTGCCCACCCCAGAATTTAAAACAAATCTGGCTATAATTCTTGTTCTACACTCACAATATTTTATCATTAAAAACAACATAAAATACATATTAAATTAATTGAAAACACAATTAAAAAAAGGACTACTGATTTTTCATTATATTCAAACCATTTTGCTATTTATTTTTAAACATTGTTTAAACAATCCATAAAAAAAATAAAAATAATTGAAAAGTCTATTAAAACAGTCATCAATTTTTAACTGACAAAACGTAAAAAAAACGATTTTTTGGTTTGTTTTTTCATATTTGAAACTTTTTTTTTTTGTAATTTTCAAAACACTACACACCATACACAACACACATGTTCATATTTTTACTGGCTATGTTTGTGTCCATGAGTAAAGGATTTCTTGTAATTTAAATTCAAATAATTTTGTATATAAACAAACTATTTTAACAAAAAAGAAAACCGAAAATATTTGAATTTTTTGTTCTCAAAAAAAAAAAAAAAACGAAATTATTTAAATAATTTTTTATAAAAATATAAATCTAAAAATAGAATATTTGACCGAAAATAACAACTCCTACAGACGATACATATTTTTTTCTGGTTTGTTTTTTATTGGTTGATAAAAAAAATTGAAACAATATGTTTCAATGTATTTTAATTGATTCTTCAATGGAAAACAAACTTTACCTATTACTTTTTAAATAAACCTCAATCGGTTATGGAAAATATATTGTGAGTGTATGCTTACTTTTTTTTTAATATCAGTTAATCCTGTGTTTTTGATTGGGAAAATGTCTTCTAGTTTCCTAGAAAGATAATTTGTTGAAATCTAAGGGTCAGTTTTACAGCCAGAACTAATATCGATTTTTGTCTTGAAAATTTCTTAAATAAAAAATTTTGTTTAAAAATTCTTACTTAAGAAATATTTCAGAAACAAGTTATGGCTATAAGAGAAAAATTTCTTGGATTTATTAGTTTTTAAAGGAATAATTAGTTAATATTACACTCATAGAAATAAATCTGTAAAAATAACAAAAAAAGTAACTAAAAATTAGTTAAAAATGATGCTCCAGAAAGAACTGTTTTTTTTTGCTAAATACTAGTAAAATAAGAACATCAAAAATAAAGCTGTTAAATTTGCAGAATTTTAGTTATATTTAAGTTAACTTTGAGTTAATTTATTTATATTTTTAATAACAAATTGTATTGTAAAATCTACAGAAAATTTTTCTAAATATTATTTGACTAAAAATAGCAAAAACAAAATGTTATATCTATAATTTTTTGTTATGTTTAAGCTAAATTTAGTTGAATGCAAATAGCAGTCTATAATGTTAAATTAGTAGAAATATTTACTAAAAAAAATTTAAAACTGTAAATTTAACAGGTTTATTTTTGCTGTTCTCATTTTATTTGTATTTAGAAAAAAAAAAAATCTGCTAATTTAACAGTTACTTCAGCAGCATCATTTTTAACAAATTTTTAGTTACTTTTTCTGCTATTTTTACAGATTTGTTTCTATGAGTGTACTATTTTGAGGATGAAAATGTCAGTTTTTGATCACCTCGGTAATTTAAGTGGTAAAATGGGTTCGTCAGAAGTGGAAGAAAATATGAGACAGGTTGATCTTAAATTTCTTTTCTCTATCAAATATCAAAATTGTATACTATTCTGAGCAGGCGCGGATACAAGAGGACCAAAAAAAATTTTTTTTAATAATGTTATAATGGAAAACGTGAATAATTTAGTAAACATACATTTTAGAATTTGACATTAAACAAACATTTTTAATTTTGAGATTTTGTGTATATTCTTGGATTCAAGAATCTCTTTTGTGCAGGAAACCTGAGAGATTCTACATTTTTTCAAGAGATAATTCTCAAAATTTTTTTGTAATGAGCTTTTTTTCCAGAATTAATATGAAAATATTTACAATTTTTTGCAATTAAACAAGTGTTTTAAGGAATTTTACCGAAAAATTAGTATTTAGGTATTAGTATTAGTTTTATTGTCAGAATAAGATATATTTAAGAAAAGAATCGTGCTTAGTTCTGACTAGGGATGCCAAACGGGAAATCCCGAATCCCGAAATCCCGGGATTTTCGGGATTGGCAAAATCCCGAATCCCGGGATTATTTCTCAAAAATCCCGGGATTTTCTTATTTTTTAATATTAATATAAACGCAAATAAACAAAGTGAGCAATTTTAGATTACCTACGTTTTTTCTTGAATTTCCTCATATTGATAAGAAATTGATGCCAAGATATTGGTAAAATTATAAATTAAGTAGATTATTCGAGTAAACTATGCAAAGACTTTGCAGAAAAATTTGAAATTTTGGTAAACAATATTAAGTTTTTGAGTACTACATGCGAAAAATCAAGTTTGTTTGTTATTTTACCGATTTATTCTTCCAAGCGAAATTCGTTTTCTGAAACTGGGACTGTAAGTTTTGGCTGGGACTGTAAGTTTGAATTCTTCCATGAAAACATATGATAACGATAACCAAATAACTTTGTTGCTGTAATTACACGATTTAGTGGGCAAGGTTATCGCAACGAATCTGTTTTAAAATCTGCTTACAAAATACTGGGCGCAAGTGTACTTAATGACAGTCCTTCATATATTATCCCAGCCAGAAAAATACAAACGGGAAAGCGATGGCAAGGTATTTTAACAGGTGGTACAAGTACTGACAAAAATTGCTTTCCCATTTCGAATATGATAACGCCAATAGACAAAAGGACCGGCAGTTCAAAAAGCGCCGGAAAAGTACTGGAGAAACAAAATTTTTAACTTTGGCAAAACGCTGCCAAAACCAATAAATAGGTGGTTTGGAATTATATTTTCCAAAATAAAATTTAAAAAAAGTTCATATGTATCATTTTTTGCCCTGCCGTGATGTTTTGTAAAACAAATACTGGCAAAACGATTTTTGCAAACGCTGGCAAAGCGTCCCAAATGAGTGTTCTGCCAGTTATTTATTTTTAACATCGCGGTTACCCAGTGGTATGCAAGTACTTGATTTTTTGTACCACTGTCAATTTCTGACTGAGATGTTTCAATATTCATCAAATGTACCACATTACATATTAACAACTATTAAATAATTATAAAACGCTTTATTCTATAAAAAAATTAGTTACATAACATAAAAATTTTTACAAATAAAGGAAAATTTAAATCCCGAAATCCCGTAAAATCCCGGGATCCCGTAGTCCCGAAAATCCCGGGATCCCGAGATCGGGATCCCGGGATTTCATCCGAAATCCCGAATCCCGGGATTTTCAAATATCAATCCCGATTGGCATCCCTAGTTCTGACTATAAAACTTGCCTTTTATTTTAAAGTGAATACTACAATTTTCTTAGTTTTTAAACTTAGGTGCACTAATTTTTAAACCTCTTAACAGACCTTCTTAAATATTTTTTTTAAATTTAATGGTCTTAGGATGACCATATCATCCGTAAGTAATGCTCAAGCTATAATTTTCTTATTGCGGACAACTGAAGAGTTGGGGTGATGCCCACGAAATAATTGTATTGTCTATCATGTAATAAACAACCTTCTTGAAACAACAAATAAAATCTAATATGACGATATCATATTAGAATTTCGACTTGAGGTAGAACAATATTCTAACTAAATATATGGAAATTCCTTTTATTTAGGAAAAGTATCATACACTCAAAGAAAAAGTTTCATAAAGTATATGAAGCTTTTTCATAAATTTTAAGAATTTTTTTTATATATTTTGTTAAGAAAATTTCATTAGTTTAATGAAAAATTTCATTAAAACTCGTCGATTCAAACTCTCTGTGTGTAGGGTTATTTAGTGTTTGTAGGGAGTTATCTCAATCGACATGTCCTTGCTAAAATAATACGTAATATAACAAAAAATTAGGAAATCTCCTAATCTCCAATCACATACCTTAGCTTCTTCTTATAAAACTCATTACCGGGTAATAATAAAAGGTTTTATTGAGATTTGGATATTTGTCAACATTTGCCGCAGAATTTTATCCCATATCCGAATTTTATTAAGATCGGAAAGAACCCATTGTGATAGTTTAATCGTTAGTTGTTTATTTTCTTTAATTTAAAGGTTTTGTTTCCAAATTTTTCGTATTCCTTTAAAATTTTAAGTCATTCTTTTTGTAAAATGGCCAGTTTCATAGTCAGAACAAAGGCTGATTTTTTATTTTATATATTTTTAAGTAAGAAATTTTGTTTTACTTAAATATTTCTTAAGGCAAACATACACGTTCAATATTGTTGATAAATTTTTTTAAAATCAACCAATCAGAAAAAAGTATTTAAAAATAAAATGTTCCGATTGGTTGGTTTTTGGAAAATTGATCAATAATATGGAACGTGTATGCCCCACTTTAAGTAAATGGTTGCAAGTTGAGAATACGTATTATCAGCGAAAATTTCGAAAAATACCGAAAAAACATTAAAATTTTACATGTGTCCACGCTACTTGCTGCAAGTTCATTTTTAAAATGTCGTTGAAGGCATAGGTTGTCACTAAATAGCACTCCAGTATTGCCAAGTATTCAATATTCTAACAAAGCTGGGAAAAAATGTTGTTCTTAACAATTTTTTTTTTTTCAAAAACTTATAAAATTGATATTTTAAATTACCATTAAGATATGCAATTGTGTTATTTTTACTTTTTTACAAATAAATACAAAATCAGTTGCATTACAACTTTTACTTTACCAAATACTAGTAAATTAATAGAAAACAATACTAGGTAACACTGATTTCGTTATTCTGTCATTTCACTTGCCGCAAGTATCAAAAATACACTGTCTTCAAAATTTACTTGCAAGTTGAGCCGCAAGTCGTATAAGTGTGATAGTATTAGTGAAATAAATACAAAATCAGTTGCATTACAACTTTTACTTTACCAAATACTAGTAAATTAATAGAAAACAATACTAGGCAACACTGTTTTCGTTATTCTGTCATTTCACTTGCCGCAAGTATCAAAAATACACTGTCTTCAAAATTTACTTGCAAGTTGAGCCGCAAGTCGTATAAGTGTGATAGTATTAGTGAAAAAGTGTGAGTGTATTGAGTTTTTCGAACTTGCACTTGCATGTGGAAACGGGGGGTAAAACAGGCACTATCAGTGTTGCCGTTTTGATTATTTTTTTTCCAATGTGGAGATGTGAATTTTTTTTTTTTCATTTTGGTAACTTTTTTGGCCATCAAAAATATATTTTTTTTTCTGTGTTTTTTGATTTATGTTCTGCTTATGCTTGAATACATATTCTTGAATTTAGAGAATTTCAAGATTATTGCAGTGCAGAGCTTGTTTTTTATTCCTCTCATAAATTATTAATATATATAACTTAAATAAAGAATTTAAATCGAAAAATGCGCCTTCCACATGTTTATGGCCAATTAAAATTAAATTTTAAATTAGTTTTGAGCAATTTTACCAAAAGTAATTACGTTAAAAGTTTAATTTCATTAAAAACGCTTGATTTATTTGATGAAATTAATTGATGTAATTAATTAAATGTAGAAAATATTTTTATTGGCCGTAAACCTGAACTATGTTTGAATGAAAGTAACTTATCCAACTTAAAAAAATATGAAATTAAAAAAAATATACATTCTTTTTATATAGAAATTTATAAAAATCTCAAAATGCTTTGAATTTTATTGAAAAGATTTAAAACATCTTGCCATAATAACACCAAATCAAGTTTTAATTAATTTAGAAGTAACTTTGGAGCATTTATTGTCACCTTTCTCAAACTTAAAAAGTGGTAATGAAGAAATAATTTTAACCCAATGGAAATCATAAAGATTTGCGAACATTACAGAATTAAACAATGACATGGATATAGTTGAATTTTTGGATGAAGAATCCAAATACAAAAATGGAATGGATAAAAAATGTTTTGAATATCTAATTTATTTTGATCAAAATTCACTGACATTGCCACATAGTTTAACTTATTTTAATAAAAACAAAGTTTGTAAATAACCTTGATTTTAAAAATATTAATAATAATATAATGCAATCAAAAGAATTGTGTAAAAACCAAAATCATTCCCACCATGTGTGGTCTGCCAAAGAGATGTTTTAACCTTATCTGGTGTCTTGACATGCAAGAAAATGATAGCAAGCAATTGTTAAGCTGCCACACACTAGGGAACATACTTAAAAAAAGAGAGCATTTTTTGTGAATGTGTGAGTGCGTTTGTGTGTGTGTGCGTGTTGAGAGCGTGCATTTTGTGTTTACAAAATTTTTTGATATTTTTTGTTCCCTCAACCATGTTCCCTAGTGTGTAGGCAGCTTTAAACTTATTTCGTCTCAAGCAAAGAGTATACATAATAAAGAGATTGGGGGACTCTCTATCACTGAGAAAGCATTTGTTCTGTTATGTGCCTTGGAACAGGAACATACTCAAACCAATATCACCCAGCAAACATAGCAATACGAAGAAGATTCTCCAAACATATCGCCGGGAAGAAAACATTTATTGCCGGCAATATCAATTTCGTATTCCGGAAGTTTCCTCCGTCGGAAACAACTGTTACACTAAAACAATACTTCCAGGCAATATGAAAGCAATAACTCATATGGAAGATAAAAGGGATATCGCTAAATAAACTCCCGGTACAATAAAAAAACGATTTAATTTTTTCATTATTAAATTTAAGCCTCAAAAACAATATCTGATAGAAGATATCGCTTTAATATCTTCTTGGAAGGTATCTGTTATATGTTTGCAGGGTCATTATGTGCGCTCTTTGTATGACTCAAAACATCGATTGTAACCAGGGATGGAAAATAATAATTTAGTTATAAAAATCAAGAATGGAACTATACTATGGAATTATACTATTCCAACAGTATTTAGCCCTAGATTATGGATTTTAAAAAACCACACGGAAAAAATTGCAAAATAATATCGGAATGCGAAAAAAGGCTTTGGGGTTCAAAAAATTAATTAAAAGATTTACATTCTGCAAACGATGCCAAAATTTTCTTTTTTTGCAACTAACCACCAAACTTTGTTTTATGAAATGGGCATTATACTCCGCAGATTATAAATTTAAAAAACCGCACTTAAAAAATTGAAAAATAATAGGGGAAC
Source organism: Leucophora obtusa (assembly GCA_949987735.1). Lineage (NCBI taxonomy): Eukaryota > Metazoa > Arthropoda > Insecta > Diptera > Anthomyiidae > Leucophora > Leucophora obtusa. Next base: position 202,125,153 of record OX465295.1, on the reverse strand, counting down.
GCGAAAAAAGACTTTGTGGTAGAAAAAAATAATTAAAAAACTCAATCAGCGATTAACAATCTGCAAATGAATACAATGACGCAAAAATTTTCCTTTTTGCAATTATTTTTTTTTGCGATTTCTTTTTTTTTTTTTGGCAAACTAAGCACCAAACTTTTGTGTATAAAATTGGTACTATAGACCCTAGATTATAAGTTTAAAAAAACCACACTTAAAAAATTGCAAAATAATCGCGGAAAGCGAAAAAAGGCTTTATGGTACAAAAAATTAATTAAAAAACTTAATCAGCGATTAACATTCTGCAAACAAATATATTGATGAAAAAATTCATCCTTTTTGCAAATTTTATTTTTCGCAATTTTTTTTTTGCAACTAGCCACCGAACTTTGTTGTATGAAATGTGTATTATAGTCCCTAGATTATAAATTAAAAAGAAACGTACTTAAAAAAAAAATAAAAGCGGAACGCGAAAAAAGACTTTGTGGTACAAAAAATTAATTAGGAAACGTAATCAGCGATTTAGATTCTGCAAACAAATATATTGATGCAAAAATTTTCCTTTTTGCAAATTTTATTTTTCGCGATTTTTTTTGCAACTAGCCACCAAACTTTGTTGTCTGAAATGTGTATTATAGCCCCTAGATTATAAATTAAAAAAAAAAAAACGCACGTAAAGAATTGCAAAATAATAGCTGAATTTGAAAAAAGATTTTATGGTACAAAAATTTAATCCCTAGGTTATATATTTAAAAAAACCTCACTTAAAAATTGCAAAATAACGGCGGAATTCGAAAAGTCTTTATGGTACAGAAAATGAATTAAAAGAGGTAATAAGCGATCGACATTCTGCAAGCGAATATATTGTTGCAAAAATTTCGATTTTTGCAAATGTTTTTTTTTTACAATTGTGCTAATATTTGCTAATATCTAAATATTTAATTTTTATGTTTTTTAACGAGCCAAAGAGGAAGCTATTTTTTAGTTACTTATATTTTTAAATGTGTAAGAGCGATCTAACATTTTTTGGTATAAGAGCCCGATTAAGTGAGTCTTTTCCATCCCTGATTAACCAGTCGGAGTTCGTTCCTGTTCCAAGCCACCTAATATTTTTTCAAATAAAAAATATTGAGAGAGTTGCAAGGCCATTGTCTCAAGTGAAGACAATCAATAGCTGTGTTTGTGTGACTGCATTGTAATATCATGATATCGCTGACATGCAATCGGTTCTTGCAATGATGCCTGCCATCAAATGTCTCTCTTCATTTTAATTTTGTAATAAAAAAAATAACAGAAAATTTAGTACACAAGAATGGGAGGAATGAGTTTAATTATTTATTATTTGTAGATAAAGATTAATGTTTGATAAAATTTTGTGATTTTCGAAGAAAAATCTATGATATTTCTTAGCCATGAAATGGTCAAGTGTTCTCCACCACTTTGCAATTGATATCATTTTGACGTTTCTCTGCAATAGTTTTGACATTTCATATCATATAATTTATTGCATTTGAAGACACTGGGTCATAGAATATGATGAATTTGACATCAAACTAATTTGTTGATCTCTATTTGGAATGAAATTTAATTTAAGTTTTTTAGTTATTAACGGTAGGTCTCATACTGAAAGTTTTAGAGTTAACGACTAGTTAACCCAAAAATTTATTGTTGTTTCGTATACAATTTTTTGACATTTTCTTTTATTTAATATTTAAGTTAAAGTTAAACCTTCAGTATGAAGGTTTAAACCCACCGTAGTAATTATTTAATATGTAAAAAAATTTTATTTTTTTTTTGTTTTTTGTTAACTCTAAAATACAAATTTTGTTAATACATAATTAAATTCAAATAAAAAATATTTATGGAAGATATAAAAAAGTAATGCAAATATCGCCGATATATCTTCTGGAAGATAAAAAGAAGATATCTCTAGAAAAATACCCCGATGATAAAAATATGATTTTATTTACTTTTTATTAAAAAAAAACGAATATAACATTTATATTATTTTATATTATTATTGCAACAATTTCGTCGATTCTAATTTTTTTGCCACGCGATATTTTCTGAAAAAGAAGAAAAAACATTTTTATTTGCAAAATATGATTATATAAATGAAACGCAAAATAGCTTACCTTAATTTTTGTAATTTTGTTGGCAAACGTCGTCCTAAAATTAGAAGATTCTTGATTTTTAAAATTTCCCTTATGTTATTTAGGATCTGTTTTTTTAAATAAAACAAATATATTTTTTTGACATTTTTATTTTTGATATTGCCGATATATCTTCGAACTGATAAAAAAATGATTTGCACACAATACTACTTTGATTGTCTTCAAAATGATAAATAAATGATATTGCCGTAATATCTTCTGGCATATATATCTTCCAAATGCTTATTGGGATGCAAGTACAAGTTCGAAAAACTCAATACACTCACACTTTTTCACTAACACTATCACACTTATATGACTTGCGGCTCAACTTGCAAGTAAATTTTGAAGACAGTGGATTTTTCACACTTGCGGCAAGTGAAATGACAGAATAAAGAAAACAGTGTTGCCTAGTAATATTTTCTATTAATTTACTAGTATTTGGTAAAGTAAAAGTTGTAATGCGACTGATTTTGTATTTATTTGTAAAAAAACCAAAAAAGAACACAAGGACATATCTTAATGGTAATTTATAATATCAATTTTAAAAGTTTTTGAAAAAAAATTGTTAAGAACAAATTTTTTCCCAGCTTTGTTAGAATATTGTATACTTGGCAATACTGGAATTCTATTTAGTGACAACCTATGCCAGGGGTGGCAAGACTTTTTTCGCTGCGTGCCAGAAACGGACAAATTTTTTTTTGTAAAAATTTATCGCGTGCCACCTTAATTTCAGTTGTCTTTTAAGTAATTTTTTAAAAAAATTTTAAAATTTAGAAAATTTCTCTTAAATATATCATCGCAGATGTACATATTTATCAGCGCTACGAATAACCCCCATGAAATAACCCCCAAAGGGAAAAATTAAATAACATCCAAGAAATGACGTAAACATGTTTGACGGTTATTTAATTTTTGGGGTTTATATAATCTTTAGATATTGAGATTATTTCATTATGAAAAAATCCCCAATGAAATAAAATTAAAACAGTTTGAACATTATTGCCTTTTCATTTTTTTGGGGGTTATTCCATTTTCGGTGGTTATTTCATATTATTAAAACAAATTTAAATTATTGGGCGCCATTAATTATTTAAGTATGTAAGAAACTAGTTGAAAAATGTGCTTCGGGCAAAAATTTGATTTTGTTAAAATAAATAGTGCGGTTTTTATCATCGTAATAATGAATAAAAAGCGATTATTATGGATTTGAACAGAGAAATTTCTATTTCAGATGAAATGGCTCTGCGAAACACGATCAAAGCCCAATTTCAAATTCCAACAAATGGGGTTATTTCATTATGAAACTTATTTTCAACCATTATTTAATTCAGGGTTATTTCGTAACACCTATTTTCCCTTTAAAAAAAACTTACGCCCTTACTATCAATATTTTTCAAAGGTATATTTTTGTTAAAGTCGACTTTATTTTAAAGCAAAAATTTTGTTTTAACAGTACTAAAAAAATATTTAAAATGGAACATTTAAAATAATGCCAAACATATACATTCAAAAATTTTGTTCATGTTTATTGAAAATCAAAACAAATTTTGAAAACAATAAAAAGGAAATAAGTAAATATAAAATAAAAGAAAATGAAAACTTCAAATTTGAAACAGAATTTTAATGCATATTTTAAATATTTTGTATAGTACGAAAATTAAAATAATAGTCGACTTTTGTGATTTAAAATCGACTTTTTCTTTTTTATAGTAAAGGTGTTAATTTTTTAGATCCAATTTTATTACAAGTTGTTTTCCATTTCTGTTGCTGGTACTTTTTACTTCTCCGATACTTTTTCCTTTTCTCATTGAAACAATTAAACTTCTTTCAATCTAGAATTTTAGAAATTTTCCCAGAATTTTTTGATAATCGAATTTGCGAGTTCTGTATTAATCATATTTCTTTAAACAAAAAATGGTGGCAATACTGAGTTTTATTCATTTTAAAAGACGATTTACATGCTCTATGAAAAATTTCACCATTATGGAGTTAAACCACACATTTTTGTAGCGAAATTTAACATTTAACTGCATTTTTTGCTGGTCTTATTATCTGGTTATTCCATTTTCGGTGGTTATTTCATATTATTAAAAAATATTTAAATTATTGGGCGCCATTAATTATTTAAGTATGTAAGAAACTAGTTGAAAAATGTGCTTCGGGCAAAAATTTGATTTTGTTAAAATAAATAGTGCGGTTTTTATCATCGTAATAATGAATAAAAAGCGATTATTATGGATTTGAACAGAGAAATTTCTATTTCAGATGAAATGGCTCTGCGAAACACGATCAAAGCCCAATTTCAAATTCCAACAAATGGGGTTATTTCATTATGAAACTTATTTTCAACATTTATTTAATTCAGGGTTATTTCGTAACACCTATTTTCCCTTTAAAAAAAAACTTACGCCCTTACTATCAATATTTTTCAAAGGTATATTTTTGTTAAAGTCGACTTTATTTTAAAGCAAAAATTTTGTTTTAACAGTACTATAAAAAATATTTAAAATGGAACATTTAAAATAATGCCAAACATATACATTCAAAAATTTTGTTCATGTTTATTGAAAATCAAAACAAATTTTGAAAACAATAAAAAGGAAATAAGTAAATATAAAATAAAAGAAAATGAAAACTTCAAATTTGAAACAGAATTTTAATGCATATTTTAAATATTTTGTATAGTACGAAAATTAAAATAATAGTCGACTTTTGTGATTTAAAATCGACTTTTTCTTTTTTATAGTAAAGGTGTTAATTTTTTAGATCCAATTTTATTACAAGTTGTTTTCCATTTCTGTTGCTGGTACTTTTTACTTCTCCGATACTTTTTCCTTTTCTCATTGAAACAATTAAACTTCTTTCAATCTAGAATTTTAGAAATTTTCCCAGAATTTTTTGATAATCGAATTTGCGAGTTCTGTATTAATCATATTTCTTTAAACAAAAAATGGTGGCAATACTGAGTTTTATTCATTTTAAAAGACGATTTACATGCTCTATGAAAAATTTCACCATTATGGAGTTAAACCACACATTTTTGTAGCGAAATTTAACATTTAACTGCATTTTTTGCTGGTCTTCTAATAGTTTAAATTTTTTGAAAATATCCAACAAAGCGTGCCACTTAAAATCCACTCGCGTGCCACTACTGACACGCGTGTCATAGTTTTGCCAGCCCTGACCTATGCCTTCGACGACATTAGCTATGTTTGTGCGGCAAGCTATCAACGTTGGCTTATGTTATTCCCATACAGTTTTGACATTAGTAACGTTAAGAGTTAACATTAAACGTTGGCTAATGTCAAATTTATATGGCAATGATACAAGCCAACGTTGATAGCTTGCCGCACAAACACAGCTATTTTAAAAATGAACTTGCAGCAAGTAGTGTGGACACATGTAAAATTTTCATGTTTTTTCGGTAATTTTCGAAATTTTCGCTGATAATACGGATTCTCAACTTGCAACCATTTACTTGCATGTGGAAACGGTTAAGAAAACCACTCAATTAAATAGTGTTTGTAGAAAAAAATTTTAATAGCACTTATTCTGTACAGAATTATATACAAATTTGTCCAAGTTTTTTAGTCTAAAAACAAGTTTTAATTTATTCAATTGTTAAAAGTATATAATTAGACTTATGTAATTTCTAATATAAAATTAATTCTTTCCCACTACGAAAATTCCAAGAAAAACCACCACGATCATGAAAATTTGAGGTATTTAAAGCGGAGAATACACGAGGGAACATTCATGAAAAAATGCCCGTTTTTTTGTGAATGTGTGTGTGCGTGCTGGCATCGTGCAATTCGTGTTAACAAAATTTTTTGTTCCTTACTCAATGTTCCTCCGTGTATTCTCCGCTTAAGACATTTTATTTATAAAAAATTTTAAATTATAAAATATATGCATGGTAACCGAAACGATGCGGTTATCGGTAAGGGTAACGCTATTTTAGATTATTTCGGTAACGGTATTTTAAGGGTAACGCTATTTCATTTATTTCGGTATCGGTATTTTAAGGATAACAGTTTTTTAGTTATTTCGGTAACGGTATTTTAAGGATAACGGTATTTTGATTATTTAGATAACGGTATTTTAAGGTTAGCGATATTTCAGTTATTTCGGTAACGGTATTTTAAGGATAACGGTAGTCAGTTATTTCGATGCATCCTCAATTTTTTTTACAAAAAACAAACGAGATTAAAATTAAAACCAATTTACCAACTTAAAGTACGAAAAATACTCAATACCCACGTGCAATTACCAAAAGCAGAAAATTAAAAATAACGGTCCCGGTATTTTAGGCGTATCGGTATTTCATTTATTTCGGTAACGGTATTTTAAGGGTATCGATATTTAATTTATTTCGGTATCGGTATTTTAAGGATAACGGTATTTCTGTTATTTTGGTAACGGTATTTTAGGGTAACGGTAGCCAGTTGAAAGCGTTTTGAATAGATAACGGTATATTAGCGGTATTACCTGCCAACCCTGATAAAATATTTTTTAATATATTTCCCCTGCGGGATCCTGGGATCCCTGAAATTCAAAATAAGTTTCCCGCTTTCCAGGGAAATCAAAAAGTGCGGGATTTTGCATTCCCCACCAATAATGCAATGCATGCAACATATTCCTATAATTATGTATTTTTTACAATACATAATGCATTCACAGTTATAAAATTTACAAAACCTAAAAAATTAACTAATAAAATTCAAAACAACTTCAACATGTCGTAACTCACCCTGTAAAAAGCAGGGTGAGCATGCTAGATTAAGCAGAAAAAATGGCTAGAAATGGCTAAAATTTAAAAATAAAGCAAAAACCCAATAATTTAAATATAATTCAGTGATAATGAAGAGTTCTAACACGAATTTCATGAAAGTATCCTTTAACTTTTAGTGTTTTTCGAATTTCTAAAATATTTTCCTTTAAATTTTACAAAATACATGATTTTAAATCGAATGTAAAAATTACATGTGTCTGTGAACCCAAACAAAAGTTTTAAAAATTGAAAATTTTGTTCTAAAATTTTGAAAATCATAAAAATTCAAGCACTTTTATATGAAATTAATTGTAAAACATTAAAAGAAAAAATGGCTAGGGCAAAATAAAATGGCTAAATCTTCGGGCTAGATCCTATCTAGCCATTTTTTTTATGGCTAGATGAAATTAAAATGGCTAGATCTAGCCGGAAAATGGCTAAATTGGCAACCTTGCATTAGATACAGGAACGGGGTGCAAAAATTACCCAATTGGGCCTCATAGTCTATCATTTATTGGGCACCAAATATATATGTGTGGCAAATGTGTGTCCCGCTTTAAAACAGTACAGTGTTGCCACTTTTTGAATAATTATTCAAAAACGGGACTGTTTACACATTCGTTGGATAATTTTTGAACAATGACGTTTTTGTATAATTTCACTTTTTACAGAAATTTCCGTCAATTTTTAAAAGCTCCGTAAATTTTTAAAAGTTAATAACAATTAGTGGATATTTAGACGAAACATTTACCACAAATCTTCAGTTTCTGGTGAATTACTTTTGTAAATTTTTTCAACACTAAACCCAATTTAGAAGAAGTCAAAAATATTGCTATGTATTTTTTTTTTTATGTTTAAAGCATCGTCTTTTGTTTATTTTTTGCGAAAATAATTGTCAAGCTTCTTTTAAAAATTCTCTTGGTTTGCAAGACCATTTAAAAATGCAGCAAAAGTGTGTGAATATTTGAGTTTGTTATGATTCTTAATTTCTAATCTGTGAAATTTTTTTTTGTGGTTAACATGATACTTGGCTTTGACCAGAAAAAATTTTGTTAACGCAGCAAGGTGGAGCAGAGTCAAAATATTTTAAAATTCTCTAAATCCAACATGTTCCAGATTTCAACAGAGTCATATGAAATTTTTGAAAAAATACCAGTAGTTTTTTGTGCAAATGTTATTTTTTTATTTCCCAAAAAAATTACTTGATATACATACTGCAAAGAAATGTCATGCCTTGCTATCAGTAGGTGTGTTTCTTTACTTTTTGGGTAAAGTTCGGTAAAATGAGAGTAAGCACAAAATCCTCTCACAAAATGACAAAATTACCCAATAGTACAGGAACGCAAAAAACCACTTTTCTAGCCCAAAAACTTATTTCAAAGAATAATGTTAAACAGTGATGGGACTTGTTTTTTTTTGTGCCAAGTGTGTGACTAAAATGTGCCAAATGGGCCTTTATTGTGCCAAAACTCAATTTTCACTTAGAAACCGTGTTTTCAAGTTTCATTTTGTAAATGCATTCTTATGGAATTATTTTGAATTCTTATGGAATTAATTATATTTGAATGAATTAAAATTTTCTTTCAATTAAAAGGTGAATGATAAATTAAATTCATCCGATACTTATTAAAGATTTGGGAATGCAGCCAATGAATGAATTCTTTAGGAATGGTTGCACGGAATGGTTTACATATAAACATTTTCTAAAACTGAATTAATTTTTTTATGAATTAAACTTAAATTAATTCTTTCGAAGCTCTGAGATAAATTTATAGCATTTGAATTTTTAAAATTCTATGGATTAAGCACCGTAAGTTGTTCAGTTTTCACGTGAAAAAACTGTTATACTCCATATAAAAAAAAATTATTTTTCACGACAATGAGTTTTACGTGAAAATTGTGCAAACTTAGTTTTCACGCATATTTAATGTACAAGACTATTATTTTTCTGGTGAAAAAGTGACATTTTGTGTTAATTGTGATTGTGGCTTTGTTATAATATTAAAATATTGTTAATTTTTTTAACTTAAATTGCAATTTAAAGCATTTAAAGTCTGAGAGAAATTTTTTCACATGAAAAACAACTTACGGTGCTTTATTCGGTAATATCTTCGATGCCATTTTTTAGTTTTGCTTTATTCGAAAAGGTATTTTAATACCAATAAATGCTTAGAAACTAAAAATTAAAGAATTGTTATTTTTTAAATTCATTTTGTATTAAATTTTGTAGATAACCAAAATGTGCCAAAATAGTTTCGGTTGTGCCATTGTACCAATCAATCTTAGATTGTGACAAAAATCCCATCACTGATGTGAAAATACGTATAATTTCAGTTTGCAAATCGCCACAAAAAGACATGTTTATTCACATTTAAAAGTTGTTTTTGATTTTATTCAATTAATTTTAACAAAAAACAAAGTTTCTTTTGCTTATTTCTTTATTTAATTACAATTTTTAATTTAATTTCACAATTGTTTTTTGTTTATATTTGCATCAGCTGTTTTACCAAAGTTTACCCGAAGAAAAAGTCTGGGTAAATTTTGGTAAAAAGCGAAGCACTAATACGCTCTCATTAGCGCTCTCATTTACCCAATTCTCGAGTACGGGAACGCTTTTGGGTAAATTTCGGTAACTTTGGGTAAATTTCGGTAACATTGGGAACGTACGGGAACACACTGAGTAATTTATTGTAAAAATTAAAGAAAACAAGCAAAATTTTACAAATATGGAATTTTTACAATTTTTGCTGTCTTGCCGACATTTAAAGCTATAATGGAACAGGACTTATGTCATCACATTAGGAACGCTTTTTGTTATTAAAATCCCAGCTTAAACTCAGAGAAAAATTGGTTAAATTTATATTTTTATATAAATAATTTATAATTTTTTTAATATTCAAATTTAAAAGCTCGCCATTGTAAGCCTGAAAAAGATATTGCATTGAAAATCCCTTTAGTTAATTGGATAATTTGTTATAATATTTTTCAGAAAAATTGGCCTGGATTTACTTTTGTAGAAAGCAAAAATTCGGATCAGGTTATTTCCAAAAATGCAAAGTTTTAGTTCTAAAATGTAAATAACTTTTGTTCTTTGCAGATGACAAAGATGCTGTCTTTAAAAATCGGTTTATAAATAGAAAAATGGCAAAACTTTGAAGTCCAGATTTACAGAAATTTCATATGAGTCTAAATTATTTTTATTCTTCACCACTGTGCTCAGGGGAGTTTATTTTGAAATAATATAAAACATTAGTGGTATTCATCTAACTGGATTTATGCCCTCGTAAACCGTGTATTTTTGTAATCGCGTATATTTATAACTTTACCCGTTTATTTGAATGAACGCACCTTTTGAAACTATTCACATTTTAATTTTGCATTTAGCCACTTTTGTGATTTTTTCATAAATTAAACACAGAATTTTTTAAATCTGTATCATTTAAAAACAAATAAAACAGAAAATAAAAAACAACAAACAAAATAATTTCATTTTTGACAATATTCAAATGTGTGTATAAATACGAAAAAGTTTACACATAAAAATGTAAGCGTATGTTTACGAGGGTTCGTAAACTAGTTTTGACATTAATCGAGTAAACTTACAACATATACACAGTACACGAGGCGTAAATGCTTTAAATGAATACCTTTAATATAATTTTTTGTGTATTTTCATACGGTTTTGGATAATTTTTGACATACAGCTGTGTAATTTTTTGTTGTACTGATGGCAACACTGAAACAGTATAATATAATTGAGTTAAAACTTTTTTGTGTCTACATCATCATCATTACAGGTTTGAAAACAAAAGTCATTAGCATGAGAGTAAAAGAGATAACACTACACGTGGACGCTATAAAAGAATATCTTTTCTCTAAAAAAACGAAAGAAAAGAATATTAACGAAGTTCGTGTTGGCAGATAATGTGAAAATTTGTCAGTCTTGGTTTGATGTTCGACGGGAATTGTTTGTTTTTCGGTATATTGATTCTATTAACTAAGTTCAATAGTGAGAGAGTGAAAAAATAATATACTACATAAAACTGTTAATTACATCATTTATATAATTTTCATTAAAAAAGAACAAAATTTAATAATTATTATAATAATTAAAAACAAAATATGATAAATTTGTGAGTGTATTGGTGAATGAATGAAAGATTTTTCTTATCAGAGATGATGGCCGGGCAAATGCTAAAAAAAGTAAATATACATAATAAAATAAAAATTCATCTCAAAATGCATTAAAAAACTTCTTATACATAATTTTATACCATATATATAATGAAAAAAGGGTGTCTTCTTTAACTTGCTACGTTTTCTTTGTATTTCCTATGTTTTGTTGCACCCAACGTACCATAAAAAAACAAAATCCCTGGCAAGTGTACGCGCCTTAACAAAAAAATATTTTGTTGAGTTGACTTGAATCGTATCGTCTTCTTTTTCTCTTATTTTTGTATCATCGTGTTCTTGTTGGCGTTGTGTATTCCAAGCAAGTATACCTACTAAAATAACACAAATTTATTAGCTTTGTGTGGTGAAAAAAAAGTTAACAAATTTGTTTCATAATTTTTTTTTAAAAATTTTAATATTGTTCATTTGTATTGTATGTATTTTGGTGTTGTGTTTATAATGCACCGGGTTTTTATTTTCTTCAAACAAAAACAAATAAAATTACTTAATTATTACATTTTGATAATGATCATTTGAAGAAAAATCTATAATTATCGCAAAACGATTTAAGTAATTATTATGTCTAAACATAGCGGTGGGATTTTCTGTGTATGGGTCTGTGCAATGAGAGCAAGTGAATACACACATTTAAACAACTTAGTGTTGCCAGAAAACTTGGACGATGGTCCCTATTTTAGGAATTGATAATATATTAGTAGGGCAAGGAATTTCATGCAAATGCATGTTTTTTCTCGATAGTCCAAAACTAATATGGACTATATATTTATGCGAATCATCAAATTTAGAACAAAATGGCATCGATTTGTAGTTGCATATTTTGTCATAAATGCATGTTTTTGCATATTTTGACTTTAAATGCATATTTGGTGCCTTTTTAATGCATATTTTGTGCTTTTTAAAGCATATTTGTGCATATTTTTCATTTTTAGGAGCATTTTTTATTTTGTAAAAAAATATAAAAAATTGATACGTTTTCATATTTTGATTCAATCAAAGTAAACATTCTTAAAACCTTATTCACCTATGGGAAATCTTCGAGTTCTGTGTCTGTTTGCAAAATAACTAACTTAAATGCATTTTTAAGTTTTAGAGTGCATTATTTTTGCAAAATTAATAGTTTTTAGTGCATATTTCTTATATTTATAATGCATATTTTTTTTTTTAACCGCATATTTTAGGCGCATATTTTCCATTTTTAAGTGCATGCAATTCCTTGCCCTATATATGAGTATTAAAAAAAAGCTAATAATAAATAAAAATAAAAAAGCTAATAGGTCATCCACATGAACGAGATAACTACATCTCCTCATTTGTGTTCTTTATTCTATTACCATATAACATCATATTTCACCATTATATGGTAATAGAATAAAGAACACAAATGAGGAGATTTCGTTATCTCGTTCATGTGAATGACCTATAATTCATATGAACGAGATAACTAAATCTCCTCATTTTTGTTCTTTATTCTATTACCACATGAGGTAATTTTTTGACACTATATGGTAATAGAATAAAGAACCAAAAACGAGGAGATTAGTAATTTCGTTCATGTGAATGGCCTACGGAGTACCAAGCCGACCGGCGCAAAATCGGCAGCTCGCCGCCGCCGACCATTGTAAATGCTTTATTAGCCGCCGCCGTTTCAAACGACTCGCTTCGGCTTAAAAGGCCAGCCGACCAAAACAAGAGCCGCCGAATTTTTTTAAATTTATTTTTCTTATTTTAGAGATTAATCAGAACTGGGTCGACAACGACAATTGCTTTTTCATATATTTTGTATGACTAACTAAATGGTAACTATGGTTAAGCACTAAACTCAGTTTATTTTGACACTAAACTCAGTTTATTTTGAGATAAGTTAACAGGTCTTAAGCGGATTCAATCAGAAAAGAATTAATTTTTCAAAGCTCTGTTATTAACAGTGCATAGAAAACAATTCGAGCCGTCAATCCAGCCGCCGCCGGTTTATATACATAAACGCCGCCGTAGTTGTTTTGGTTGCTCCGCCGCCGCCGAAAATTTTGGGTCGGCTTGGAACGCTGATGGCCTATAAATGAGCTATTGCATTCCTCTTTTATTTTGACATACGCGGATGCGCTCAGAAACAAAGCTGTCAACAGAGCTTCGAAAGCGGCAGTGTTGCCAGTTTTTTTTTCAGACTATCCCCAATTTTCAAATTGTTATCCTCAAAAATCCCCAATTTTCAATTTGTTATCCCCAAAAATCCCCAATTTTAATTTTCAGGTAAAAATTCGTATTCGTTAACTTTTTTTTTAATTAATGTAAAAATATCATATTTAATTCTTTTCGGTACCTTATACACTCAAACTCAATAAATTTTTTTAATTCTAACAAATTATATAAATTTAAATAACAGCATAAAAAAATGTGAGCCAAATTTTTTCGTTTTAAATATTTCAGAATCAAAATTTTCCGATTCATCAGCTTCAGCTGCTATATTTTCCGAAAATTAATCATTTTGTGCCTCTAGGGTCAAATTAATCTATAGTGAATTATCCTTTGGATGGAAATTCCTTAATTATTTAACTGCTCATAAAAGTTCTTTAACAAAAAATATTAAGATAATAAATCTATACATAATTTTGGTTTATTTTTACCATCTACTAAAATTCTTTTTTAAAATGGATCATTTTGGCCCAGGAGCACACAAGGGTTAATTTTCGAAAAATATTGCAGGAATTTATAATGATTTCATTTTGTTTACTAGAATAATACATTATTGTTAGGTATTTTTTTTTTTTTTAATATTCAAAAATTCAAAGCTTGGCCCTGGCAAGGAATGGGTTAACGTTGTTCAATTTATTAGAAATTTTTAGCATGGAAGATCTGCACATTTGTCTATTATAGTTTAGGCATCACTTCTAAAAATTCAACAGTAGTTACAAAATACATATTTGCGTTTTTTTAATAAATTTTCCTTTATTATCTTGGGGTTATATGTGACCCCATGTCCAAAAGGGTTAATGAGGTCATATTATTTTTTTCCAAACCGCTATGCTATGAAGATGAAATATAAACTTTAAAAGTACAAGTACAAAGTATTGATTCAAATTTGTTATATATATTTATTTATTTATTTATTTCATAATCGAACAATCGAGCCTAAGGGTGCGTACAGAGTGGCCGCTTGTTGCCGAGCCGAGCCGAATGACGCTTATTGCGAGAACCAATGCGAGAAAACTGGTACTATACAAAGAAGTACAAATAAGCGCGAACAGGTCATAGTGGGCGCCGAGCTGGTCAGAGCGCAAAGCTGATTGAATGCGAGAAAACAGTTCCAAAGCGTTTTTCAGCGCCGAAAACAATATTTATGTTATGTTGATAAAATAAAAATTAAACAAAAAAATAAAAATTCAAATAAATAATAAAAATAAAATAAAATTATAACAATTATAAAAAAATTAAAAATAACTTATAAACAAAATTTAAAAAAAAATGTAATAAAAATTTCAAGAATAATTGAAGAAATGCGTTAATAAGTAAAATTTTTTTTTTCACAAACACGAATGAACAACAAAACCAAATGCATACAAACATACATAAAACACAAATAATAGATAAAATATCAGCGCTGATTCTCGCATCCACTATGCACACCCAAATTTGTTGCTCGCATGAACAAGTTCTCGCAATAAGCGTCAGTCGGCTCGGCTCGGTAACAAGCGGCCACTCTGTACGCACCCTAAATACATTTGGCCTTATATGATTGTTTAGTATTCTACTATAATAAGTTAGCTACAATAAATACATTTATGTTTGTATATGCCCTACGGGGAATGAGGAGTCAATTGCCCTCCAAGGACTTATCCCGTGACCGGTCAACCGAAGGCATATTACTAAATTAGTACAAATATGAACCAAAGAGAATGAATTAATTTTCTAAGTATTTTCTGATTCGTTACTTTCACTGTTGCTTTTAAAAAACTTGACCGATACCGAAATAAAAAATAAAATTCGCGGCATATTTTTTAAAATATTTTTTTTATTTATTTTACTCTTTTATTTATTTTGAACTTTATTTTTTTACAATTGGCTTATTTTAGTTCTTATTTTAAATTTTTATAATTTTTTGCTAAAAAATTTTAAGTTTTGTATTTTCAACGTTTTTTGATGTTAAAGCTATTTTAATTTTAACAATTGGTATTTCATTTAATTTTCTTTTTAACTTAGGGGCAATTTTTTAAATTTTTATTTATATTATCAGAGTTTTTGAGGTACTTTTCTAATTTTTAATTGATTTTTTAATTTAATTATGGCCAACGCAAAAAACGAGTCAACTGCCATTAAAGGCCTATCCCGTGACCGGTCAATCGGGGGCATACTGAAGGCACTTCCACTATATTTGTGTGTGTTAGTGTTGTTTTCTTTTCTATTTTTTTCTTTTCAATTTTTTTTTATTTGCTTGTAGTGTTTGTTTTTTCTTTTTCTTTTTTATTTGAACAGAAACGAAAAATATACAACTTTACCATCAGCCAGCCATCACGCATAAGCAACATTAGCTCAGATGGTAGAGCGTTTGCCTTACAAGCAGGAGGTCGTGTTATCGAGCCCTACTCCAACGCGAAGTAGATTATTTTTCATTCTTAATTTTTTATTAGTTTATTTGAAAAGCTATTTTTAGACACACCACCTTACTGTCACAAGGTGTCTAAACTGTGGCAATTGGTCATTTCCAATGACAACGCCATGTTAAAGTGATATGTCTCTTTCAAACAAAAAGGCCGATCAACGACCTGTCTCCGCCCCCTTGGGACCTGTCCTGCGTGTCACTTGGGACCGGTCCCTTTCCCCGTAGGGTGATAACAAATAAAGGATAATGAAAGAAAGGAAAAAAAAATAGAAGTAAAGAAAATAGGAGATGTTATTGAAGCTGATAATAACAGAAAGAAGCATATCTTTAGTTATATTCTAGGAATATTTGCAATCCGCTGAAGAAGTAGTTTTTTAAATTTACCGACAGAATATGAAAAATACTTAAGTGCAATAGGAAATTTATTCCAAATTCTGCTAACCCTTACCACAAATGACTTTTCATAGAAAGCATAGTTTATTCTCCGACAGACTATTTCCGTTCTTCTCGTACTATTTGGAGACGAAAAAAGTTTGTGCAAGTAAGTAGGATTTTCAAACTTCATAGTCTTATAAAAAAGTAACAACGATCTCATTTTAACATAATCAAAAAAATTGCAACAACAGTTGATACAAAGTACACAACAAACAATGCGTTCCGTTTACGTACCATTTTCGGTCCGTCATAAACGGAATCCAATTCCGTTTACGCACCGTTATCTGGATCCGTATACGGACCAGAAAACGGAACTTAAGGAACATCGAATCTGATTCGAATCCGGTAAAAGTCCGTCAATGCAGGACCGTTTACGGATCGTTATGTCGTGTAAATGTATATATAATGTTGTTTTTTTTCTTTGTAAATGCATTTGTTTGTAAATTACGAATTTGTTAGAGAATCCATTTTTTATCTCTAAAAAAACAAAATAGTTAATTTTATTAACGTACTTTATTAATTTACGATTATTTACATATTTTTTAATTATTCGTACATATTTTAAAAAATACTTCAATTACAGTTCCCATTGAAAAAGGGAAGGAAATAAAGAATTGGATTCCATTGAACCTCTTGGACTATGACCCAAATATGAATTCTTCTTTTCACTAAATGCAAATATATAAAAGTTAACAATTAAAATGTATTGTTAAGGCTCTATGAAGTCGCTCGCGTGCTTTTGCACCGTGCACCAAAGAAATACATATGTTAATAAAATTTGTTGCAATGTCAAATGTCGATATGCTTTAATTGCTATCACACCTTAAAAGTCGTAAAATCAAGCTAAATAAATAATTCTATATTGACAAAAAATATATTATTTCTTCAACTTAAAAATAGATTTAAAAAAATAATTGCCGTCAACTTTAAAATGTACATTAAAGTTCCAAATTTTAATTAAAGTTAAAATTTTGCTAAATGAAATTCTACAACATAAGAATTTAACTAATCACGATTGCAAATTATAGCGTTGGAACTTAATGCAGCGTTTAATGAAAAACTTGATTTTAAGCTAACGATGATTGACTTGCAAAATTCAAATGACGACATGGTATTCGCCTTCGAAATATGTCTGGGGAAAAACTGTCCTCCAACTGTTCTCGGATTCTTTAATGAATTTAAAGCTAAAATTTCAATCATAGATTTGCGGATTCAGCAAATTTATAATGATGGCCTTATTACTGTAGAGTTGTAAAATGAAATAATAGTTTCCTAGTACGCTTTAATATTCTGAAAATTCCTTGAGTAATGTTTTAAAAAAAAATAATCAATCAGAGGGTTACATATAACTTTTAGGCCCAGCTTTTAGGATGTAGATTATCTTTAAACTTAGTTTAACGCAGTTTATAACTGGAATACTGCTTCTAAAATATATTTTCGTTTTCGGTTTAACTAAACCAAGTTTAACTGACATCCCAAAAATTCGGTCTTAATGTATTAATCTTATTTAATTCAATATCGTAGCTTTTTCGAATTTAACTACTGAAGTAAACATGTTACAAACTTATTTAAAAAACTGTTGAATAAAAATTAAAAAAAAAATGGTTTTGTCTGATTTTGACTTAAACGAATTGATTCAGAAGCAAAAGAAGTGTTTCCTTAATATTGCCCTAAAAATAATAATAAATTGTGACATGTCACAAGACAAATCCCAGGACAGGTCCCTGAACTTTGTTTTTTATGAGAGTTCAGTAACCTGTCCTAGGATTTGTCTTGTGACATGTCACAAGGGGTCAATTTCCCCCTCCTATGACAACGCCATGTAAAAGTGACCTGTCTATTTCATATAAAGGGGCCAGTTCGGTGACAGTTTGTTAAAATTTCCCGTAGGGATATTATAAAGAGTACTTCTAAATCACTCTAAAAATGCAAACAAAATGTACTCGTATTGATGTGATGAAAATGTGTATCTAAAAACCATACTTTTATTAACATCATGTAATCACTTTTAAATTACTAACAAAATGCTTAAATTGAACTACTGACAACATGGGACATCACGTGTAAAATAAATCAGTGTTAAAGCTAAATTGTAACTACTTCACAATCAGTTGATGCTGTTCGGAGTGCTTTTAAAATAACTTTTTTGTAATGAATTTTTTTGCTGGGTATTTTTTGCCATTTACATATTTTTATATTAATAAAAAAAAAACAATAAACAACACAGTTTGTTACGGATTCAAAACTGATGAAAAACGTAATGTCTCCGAAAAACCGAATACACGATCCGTTTATGTTCAGTTTACGTACAACCTTTGACGGCTACATGTTTTATGGTCCGTAAACGTGCCGTAAAATCCGGATTCATGATTCCTTACGTGTCGGAGAGTCAGTAAAATGTTCCTTGGGTAGTTAAAAAGAGTAAATATACTTAATTTTTTATAAAAATCTCACTTTTCTCGAAATCCACAAAAATAAGAGCTTGTCACCGACAGGTCCATGGATTTACCTCAAAATTGGCATACTTCACCTCTAAGATATATTTAACAAGCTCTTGAAGTGCAAAATCCTGTTTTTAAAAATTTGTTTAATAAAATTTTTTGAAAATCGAAAATGGAGTTTTGAAAATTATGCCAAAAAATTTGTTTTTTGCCTTATTGCGCGACACGTTAACAGATAGGTAATAAAACAATATTCCATATGTGACCACATGTCCAAAAGGGTTATTAAAATATTTTTATTAAATATAAAATCAACAAACAATTTCTGAAAGTTTAAAAAAGTGCCATCAAATTTCATGACTTAGTATTTTTTGGCACAAAATTAATAAAGAGAACTATTGCAATGGAATTAATTCTTTGAATTTATTGTTTGATCAACGCGTTCAGTTGAACGAATTCAATGAATTACTTAAGAAAAGGGATTCATTCAATTCTAAAGAGAATTGAATTCGATTGGTAGTGAATTCATTAAAAAAAGAATGATTCTTCAAAGCTCTGGGTTTAGCTATAAAATATCTGGTCAGGCCGTCAAGGGGGAAGTTTTTTCCCTTTTTACCCCTCCCGGTATGAATTTCCAAAAATACCGTCTTAGGGGTCGTCAACGTTGGAGAAGGAACCCAAATACCGAATTTAAGCTCCCTAGTTCCAGCAGTTTGGCCAGGCCGTTAAGGGGGAGACTTTTCCTGTTTTTGACCCTACCTGTGCAAATTTCCAAAAATCTCATCTTAGCGGATGTATACAATAGAGGAGGAACTTTAGTACCAAATTTCAACTTCCTACCTCCAGCAGTTTGGGCAGGCCTTTAAGCGGCACTTTTCGCCTCATTAATCCCCATTTTTGCAATGTCCATGTCCAAAATTCCACAAAGCACCTTCCCGATAAGTGAGCCCATACTCCAAGGAACATATGTTTTACATTTTAGGTTTCTAGCCAACTTAGTATTGTTCCCCTCTCGGTAGGAATTTCCGAAAATCCATCGACAGGAAATTTCAGCTTCCTAGTTCCAGCAGCTTGAGCAGGCTGTCAAGGAGGACACTTTTTCTTTTTTTGTCCCTCCCGGTTGGAATTAGGCTGGAAGAGGAACCTAAGTACCGAATTTCAGCTTCCTAGTTCCAGCAGTTTGGACAGGTCGTTAAGGGTCCACTTTCCCTTTTTGAGCCCCTATTTTATAACGACCCTGTCCAAAATTCAAAAAAGTATCTTTCTAATAAGTTAGCCCTTACTCCAGGGACCCACATTTTAAATTTCAGGTTTCTAGACGAAGGTGTTTTTACAGGCCACCAAGGGGAGGCTTTTCTTCCCTTTCGCGGCTATCTGCGATGGATAAGTAACATTCATACCAAATTTCAACTTCATTGCCTCAGCGGTTTGGGCAGGCCGTTATTGGGGACATTTTTCCCTTTCAACCACCATTTTTACAATGTTCCTGTTCCGAAATAGAAAAATTAGGTTAGCCGTCAATGAGGAGACTTTTCCCCTTATTTCCCCTCCCGACAGGAATTTCAAAAATTCCGTCTAAGCAGACGCCTACACAGAAGGAGGAACGGGGTTGATCATTTTCATGATAGACAATACAATTGTTTCGTAGACATCACTCTACTCTTCAGTTGTCCGCAATAAGAAAATGATAACTTTCTTACTCAAACCGAGACATTACATAAGGTACAAAAAATCACCGTGACGAGAATTTTGTACTTTCGTATATGAACTGTCTGATTTGGTAAAACCCTTTTTGAAACAACAAATAAAAATCTAATATAACAATATCATATTAGAATTTGGACTTGAGGTGGAAGAATATTCTAACTAAATATATGAAAATATAGAAAGTCCGAAAAAACAATTTTTGTATTTTTTAATGCAAAAATTAAAATAATTGTTGAAAATAAGCACACCACGGCTAAAATCTCATTCAAATATTTATTTTGTTTTAAGTTTAAAATTAGTTGTTTTTACAAAATGTATTGACAACAGACATACATATAAATATTACCCAAAGGGTACTTTTATGTAATTGTTGCTTTCAAAAAGGAGTTGATTTATAGCTGGTTTTACCAAATCAGACAGTTCATATACGAAAGTATAAAATTCTCGTCCCGTTGATTTTTTGTACCTTATGTAATGTCTCGGTTTGAGTAAGAAAGTTATCATTTTCTTATTGCGGACAACTGAATTGTAGAGTGATGTCTACGAAACAATTGTATTGTCTATCATGAAAATGATCAACCCCTTTTTGAAACAACAAATAAAAATCTAATATGACAATATCAT
Source organism: Leucophora obtusa (assembly GCA_949987735.1). Taxonomy (NCBI): domain Eukaryota; kingdom Metazoa; phylum Arthropoda; class Insecta; order Diptera; family Anthomyiidae; genus Leucophora; species Leucophora obtusa. The sequence continues at coordinate 202,104,234 of OX465295.1, read as the reverse complement.
ATTAGAATTTGGACTTGAGCTGGAAGAATATTCTAACTAAATATATTTATAATTAATTTTAAGAACCTATTCGTTAAATTTTTTACAATTTATTGATAAAATATAATTTAAATAACATACATTTAAATTTAACGGTTCGTTCTAATTCAAAAATCTGTGGTTATCATACACAGAGCTGAATAGAATCAGCTGAGATACCTTAAGAATTAAGGTTCAAAGCAAAAAAGAGTAATAATAACAAAGGATAAAAATAGCATTGTTAGATTTCGTTGATATTAGTCTAAGTTGAGTTGTTAACATATTCGATTTGCTTTCAACTGTAACATAAGTAGACAATTATCAATTATTAACCCATTCAAGGCGAATGACACTGATGATGGCTTTGTAGCGAAAGCCGAAAATACGTATTCTGTCTTGCTGGCCTTATCGAATTCTTTCAAAAATTTTTATTCTTTGTAATTTACTTGTGAAAATTGTATCATCTTTCTTTAATTTGAAAAATAATTTAAACAGAAAGTGATATTAATTTATGATCTATAGTCAAACTAAAGAACATTCATTTACCAAAATAGATCTGTTTCTTTACTTTTTGGGTAAAGTTTGGTAAAATGAGAGTTAACAAGAAATACTCTCCCGAAATAACAAAAATGCACAAAAGTAAACGAACGCGAAAAACCACATTTGAAGCCCGAAAAACAAATGTCAATAGATTTGTGCATTATAGTTCGTTTTGGTGAGCGCTCTTTCTAGTTCTTGTTCAATTTGTTGTAAAAATCTAGATAGCTTTTCTAGTTAAACCCCTTTTTAAATCAATAATTTAATAAAAATTTCCTTTTTAGGCATTTCTATTTACAAAAAGGAATACATATTTTATTAAATTTGGAAAAGATTTTAATATTAAACAAAAGCTTCGATTTATTTACATATTTAACTCTTTAACACATTTAAACAACCGTCTTCACAAAATTGTCGGTAATTTTATGGAGTTGTAAAATCACTGATAGGATTTTGCAACTATTATACTAATTTTTGTAAATGATGAAACATATTTTCTGAATGAATGAAATGATCGATTGAACTAAAAGAGCTATTAGTTGTGAACTAGGTCTTTGGTTCAAATCAGTGAAGAGTTCAATTGAACTAGTTACACCCAACTGATGATATAACAGCTGATTAAAACAATTTACCCAAATTTACACGAAAAAAAAGTCTGGGCTTTCTCGTGCAAGAAGAACAAGAATATTACTCTCTCATGACAGCTCTCATTTACCCAATTGTGTAGTAAGAAAACGCTTTTTGTTGAGTACCCGAACACAGCTAATAAGAGATCAAATAAACATTCTCCTCATTCACCCAAAATATAATATTTTCATATTTCTGTTATTTCAGTGTATTTATTTCCCTCCGATTTTTTAAAATGGCCCAATCTCGAAAACTAAGAGAGATAGAGCAAAATTTACGAAAATTTCGACAAACGTCAAAATGATCTCAATTGCAATTTAGTGGAGAACATTGCTAAGAAATATTATAGATTTTTCTTCGAAAAACGCTAAATTTTATCAAAAATTTATTTATTTCTACAAATAATAAATAATTTGACTTTTCCCCGTTCTTGTTTACAAAAATGTATGTGTTTTTTTTATTGCTAAATTAAAATGAAAACTAAAAGTGACATTTGATCTCTGGCATCATTGCAAGAGCCGCTTGCATGTCAACGATATCATGACATTGCATTAAAATTTAAATTAAGTGTCTTCACTTGAGATGAAATCATTTTGACAATTGCTTGCTATCATTTTATTTCATGTCAAGACACTAGGTTATAGGACTGTGAAAAGGTTATCTCTAATTAAAAATGGACCTTGGTGGGGCCTTGGACCTTCGGAAACTTTTAATAAAAATTTTCCACTTCAAAAACAAAGCGAGATTGACCAAACGGGCAAAATGTTTGCCCCTTCGGAGTGGCCTCACATGCCCTTAGATGATATGGACTAGGAGAGGCCCCAAGACCCTAAATTTGAACAAATTTTACGACTCAGTATAATTACAAATAAAACTAGTTTTACTAATCTTTTACTTAAATTTAGATTTGCTAAATTTAACAAAAAATGTTTTAAAATTAAAATCATTTTTTATGGAGTTTGACAGCTTTTTTTGCATAAGTGCTAACAAACCACTCAGCTTAATAAGTAGGGCAAGGAATTTCATGCACTTAAAGATGGAAAATATGCGCATAAAATATGCATTAAAAGGCACCAAATATGCATTTAAAGTCAAAATATGCAAAAACATTCATTTATCACAAAATATGCAAAAATATGCATCTACAAATCGATGCCATTTTGTTCTAAATTTGATGATTCGGATAAATATTTAGTCCATATTAGTTTTTTACTATCGACAAAAAACATGCATTTGCATGGAATTCCTTGCCCTATTAATAAGTTATTTTATAGTACAATTGTATATTGTGGTTTTTCATAAATTATAAAGCGCCGCACCATACAATAATAAAAAACGAAAACTGCAATTCTTTAAGTAAAATGAAAGCGGAAGTAACAATTTTTTTTTTTTGTTTGTAAAACAAAAACTGTTTTCAAATCCATCTATTCCAAAAAAAAAATCCGCCCTTTAAAGGGACACTATGCACTAAAGGGTTAATTTAGACGATGATTACAAACTTAAAGATTTAGTAAGTAATTTAAGTGCTTCTGATAAATTAAACGACGAATGCGGAGCACTATTAAGACCAATGCGGCGCAGTATTATAGTCACCACTAAGCACGAATTTTAATAAACCTTACTTGAGTAATAAATTTTCAAACAAAATTTCTCACTAAAGTAAAATTTAAACTCGCGCTTTGTGTTGACTGTAAAACTCGCCCACTCAACAAAAAAGTTTGTAATGGCTACTGAACCTTTTGATGTTTATCCCGATAAAAATAAATTGGAAATTTAACTATTTTGCGCCCTTGGGTATATTTTGCTAATTATATAAACTCAAGTAGTATAATTTAGTACACTCAAAAAAAATAATTAGTAGAAAAATTAGTAAAACGTCTTGTATATCATATATATCATATATACTAGTTTTCAGCAAAGTTTTAGTTATATTTTTTAGCACTAAACTAATTTTGAACTAATGTTTTACTAATTTATTTTGCTACAAAAATTGTGCTGATAACCGCAATTATAGGGTGGACGACAATCAGATAGACAAATGTAGATGTCGCAGCTTGTCTGGATGTAGTACAGACAACGGAAATGAGAAAAAAGAAAAACAACTCTACACAATTTCTATATTTAAATTTTCAGCAAATAAATTAACTAAAGCAAAATTTCGCAACAAGTTTTTTGAGTTTTTTTCAGTCTACTAATATTCAGCAAAAAGTTTAGTGATTTTAGCAAGGATTTTTTTTATTTGCAATCGACTAAGTGTTAGCAAAATTTTGCTGAAGATTACTACTTTTTTGGTAAAAATCAGCTCGCAGATTTTTAGTCAGGAGCGTGCTTGCAAAAAGTTGGTAATTTCAGCAAACCTTTTGGCCAAATTACCAACTTTTTTGCAAGCACGGTCCTGACTAAAAATCTGCGAGCTGATTTTTACCAAAAAAGTAGTAATCTGCTGACACAGCAACATTTTTTGCTGGCTTTACTGACTTTTTTTTTTTGAGTGTAGAAAAAATTATTAACTCCTAAATTTTAATAAAATTGTTGTAAATTCTAATTTAAAAATTATTTGCTAAAATTAGCAACAAATTTTACTGAATATTAGTATCACTGGAAGAAAAACGTCCGTCATATTTATAAAAAGCTTGATAAATGCGATGAAAAACAAAAATAAAACTTGGCAAACGTGATAGTTTTTTTTTTAAATGCAAAATGTCATGTTTTTTATATTTATGAAATGATAGTTTGTCATATATTTCTGAATGTTGACATATTTCGTAAAAGAAGTTGAATTTAATTTGTAAAGAATTAAGGGCCAGTTTTATAGTCAGAACTAAGATCGACTTTTGTCTTAAATATGTACTTCTTAAGTAACAATTTTCTAACTAAAATGGACATAAGGGCAAGATCGATTGTTCCTTTAAGCCTCTAACCGGCAAGCCCGCCAGGCTGGGTATATTAAATTGACCAGAAATGCGGAGTATTTTATAATAAGAAATTATGCTTTTTCAGCAGAAAACAAAATTTATTAAATTTTTCGTGAAGAATTTGTTTGTATACAATAAACGGTTTGGAAGCGAGAAAGTGTCAAAGATAAAATTTTGTAAAATTTCAAAAATTAAATATTTTAAAACAACCAAAATTTTCAAAAATCTTAAAAACATATTTAAATTGACTAAAACAATTGATAGTGACCATGAAGTAAGATTGGAGCTTAAGCTATTCAAAAAGTTCCTTACTTTGGTTCAACGACGCACAGGATCCCATAAGGATACCTTTAAAGGACATCGCCTTAACTTCAAAACGAATGGTGGGATTTTTCTGAAATTTGGCAAAAAGAATATATTTGGTATAGGTAGCAAAGTTTATAAATTTGAATAATATATATTGAAGTTTTGGTGCGTTTTCCCTCAATTTCGCGTTTTTCGAAAAACGAAAATCGCTACATCCTCTTAAGTAACAGCTAGGGTTTGGGATTTCCCGGACTTTTTTATTTCCCGGGAAACGGGAATGAAAAAATTTGATTCCCGGGATTCCCGGCAATCCCGGAAAATGTTTTTGAACAAAATTGTTAATGAAAACCACCTATATAAATCATTTTTGTTAAAAAAAAACACTATTTCAGTACAAATGCAGTCTGTGTAGTGAGAATTCAAAGTAAAAAATACCAGAATGTTGAGCATTTGATTTCACAGAAATTAATCGCAGCACTGCCAAATGAATTGCATGATTCCAGCAGAAAGCACCTACTACTGGACTGTCGGAATCAAACCGTTTCATCACACTTGGCCCATTAGATATGGTGGTCACAATGTTATTTTCCAAAGACAATTAAAACTCTTCTAGTCTTATTTCTACAATTCTTCTTATTTCATCAGCATTACATCTTCCTGATATATGTATAAACCAACCCCAGGTTATAAAATGAATTATTTACGTTTATACTTATGTTCAAATATCTCTTTTGTGATATTCTTGTCCATTCATCTAAGATTATAGTAAATCTCCTATTGTTAGAAATATTGCTCAATATTTCTTTTATCATGATATCTTTTACATGATTGTAGTAATTTAATATAATGTTCTTTACATCGGTTTCTTTTTTTGCAATGCCAGGTTTTTATTATAAAAACGTTCTCGAATAAACGAAGATCTAGTTATGGTGCGGATTGACTGCGGCTAATTTGGATACCATTTTAGGAAATGTTTGCCCTACCATAAAACCTTTAATGCCTATTCGGCTTACACTTTTTTCTTCGGGTACTTTGCTAATTTTATCTTGTTGTTTTCTTCAAGAAAAGTTGCGTGACCATCAATTTTTTTTTTTTTTTTGAACCAAATTTAGATGTCGGATAACCAAATTTAGATACCACCGTTAACCATTAGTCTTTTCTTTTCACATTTATTAATGAAAACGTTACTTATAAAATTATTGACCCTTAATATAAAGGAGTATTTTAAATTTAAAGTCGACTTTATTTTTAATCGGTTTTGTTAATTTTGTGTATGAAAACCTTACAAAAATATTTATATTTTCAAATATTTTGATTGGTTGAAAATAAATTAACCAATCAGAATGCTCCAAAAATAAACCAAGTCTAAGTATACTGCCACCCAATATTTTAACTAAAGTCGACTTTACCTATTATTATTTGTAAAAAACAAAGCTTTTTTTCGTATTTCTTTTAAACATTTTACCAAGTTTTTAGGCTTTACTACTTAAATTTTGAATAAGTTATGCGAAAAATCTTTATTAGTTGAAATGCTCCTAATTACTTGGCAAAGATTTTATTTCTGTGTCAAATAAATGTATTCCTTTTTAAAAGATTTTAACAATGAAATTTTTGTTTTGGTATTTAAAATGTTTTTTATGACTAAAATTAAAAAATCCTATTCGAAACAAAAACAATTTAAAAAATTTAATATTTTTAAAATTTCCCGTTTTCCCGGGAAAAATATATTATTTTCCCGGGAATTCCCGGCACACTTTTCCCGGGATTTCCCGGGAATTCCCGAACCCCAAACCCTAGTAACAGCACAAAAAATGTAATTTTTTTATTGCAATTACATCTTGGTAAGATGTAGCTTTACTTTTAAAGCTTTTTTTCGTATTTCTTTTAAACATTTTACCAAGTTTTTAGGCTTTACTACTTAAATTTTGAATAAGTTATGCGAAAAATCTTTATTAGTTGAAATGCTCCTAATTACTTGGCAAAGATTTTATTTCTGTGTCAAATAAATGTATTCCTTTTTAAAAGATTTTAACAATGAAATTTTTGTTTTGGTATTTAAAATGTTTTTTATGACTAAAATTAAAAAATCCTATTCGAAACAAAAACAATTAAAAAATTTAATATTTTTAAAATTTCCCGTGTTCCCGGGAAAAATATATTATTTTCCCGGGAATTCCCGGCACACTTTTCCCGGGAATTCCCGCTCGGGAATTCCCGCTCGGGAATTCCCGAACCCCAAACCCTAGTAACAGCACAAAAAATGTAATTTTTTTATTGCAATTACATCTTGGTAAGAGAAGTAATTTGTGCCTAAACCTAGTAATTTTTATGCGCTAGATTTCGAGATTCACCCTGAAATTATTTTGGCCCATATCGCCTAAAGTAGGCAACGAAAAAAAATTTTGTAGAAGAACTTATTGTTTATTTTTCGTGAGGAATACATGGTATAAATTTCATTGCAAAAAAGCTTAGGCCGGTTAGAGGGTTAAATATCTTAAGTAAGCAATTTTCAAATCGATCTTAGTTCGGAAAATAAAATTGGCCCTAATTTTTATCTAAAAATTTTCGAAATAAAAAACTTAAAAAAAATATTAAAAAAAAGTTTTTTAATAAAAAAAAACTAAATTTGAATTTCAACAAGGGCCGCACAAAAATCAGCAATGGGCCGCATTTTCCCACCGTTGTTATAGTATTTAATTAACCCTCTCTGTAATAAAGCTTGTTAAGTGTGCACTAGACCGTACCTCAAAAAAAAGTTCGCCGTACACCCTCTAAAATGAAGTATTTTTGAAAGGTGACCTCAAAAAAAAATTTTTTTTTTGCCGAACGTAGGGGTCGCCTTTTTTAATTTTTTGTTATAGCTTTGGCACAGGGATGATAAATGGGATTTTAAAAATAGTACCAACCAGCTTAAAAAATAGTACTTTTTCGACCTCTATAGTACCAACAATTTTTTTCATTTAATTTTTTTATCATTATAATTTAACAAATAAAAACTCATAAAAAATAAAGAGTTATGTTCTGTTATATCTAACTCATACAGCAAAGAAAAAAATTTTTGTTAAAACTACTAAAAATTAGTTAAAAATTACCTTTCATAAAAAATGGTATCAGATTATTTTGTAAAATTGGGGGGTATCCATTAAGGTGTTTTAAGAGTGCGTAGTTTCCAAAAAAACTTCACACACGAATGAGAAGAAAAACACAAGGAATTTAAAAAAATTTTACAAAATTTTAGTTAACAGAAAATAACAACTTAACCAGCCAAAATCAGCCATAAATAATAATTAGTAGACTAAAAAATCACAAAAACTTTTTAATCTTGAAATTTTTTTTTTTATTTTTTTAATACGAATAAAAATCTAGTCTTCTGAAATCACCAGTTTTGCTATTTTTAGCATCCATTTCCGTTGGTTTTCGGCGTATAGACTGCTATTTTCATTCAACTGAATTTAACTTAAAAATTTTGTAGATATAACAATTAATTTTTGCTATTTTTAGTCTACTAATATTAATATTTTCTGTAGACTTCACAGTATAATTTGTTATTTTCAATGAACTAAAAGTATACTTAAATATAACTAAAATTTTGTAAATTTAGCGGTTTTATTTTTGCTAATCTCAGCAGTTTCTTTTGTAAGGCCATTTTTACTAGATTTTTCTGCTATTTTTATAGGTTTATTTCCGTGAGTGTAGGGTTCAGGATTTCGAGTCCTTGAAAACCTTATTCAACTTCGTTTTAAAGCGAATATTATTTTAAAGGTACTTACGGGTATATTCCACCTTGTGAATGTCATAAGAATATTTTCGAATGAACAAATGGATTGACAATCGAATCAAATGAATTAGGTGGATTAAGAATTCATTCGATTCTTTGAAAGAGGGTTGAGGTATTTAATCATTCAGAAATAAAAATCGAATGAGTGAATTCTTTAAGAGCTCTGATTGGAAAAAAATTTTGCGCGTTTCAAAAAACACAAAAATTTCTAGATTTCTTAATTCTCCTAATTTTTAATATTTTATATTTTTTTATATACGTAATTTATTAAAAATGCGAAAGAACATTTTTTATGTGTTTGAGTTTTCAATAGTAACATCTATTATTTTAAATATTTTCAACATAAGTATTTTTTATTTAAAATTCCGATATTTGATGTCTTTGCTATAAACACAATAAATAATAGGTATCAAAATTAAAAATGCAGAAAAAATTAAAAAATCGGAAAATGTGTAAATAGTACTAAATGAGTCAGAGGAGTATCATAGTACTTTTGAGGTTCCAATAGTACCACAAAAAGTACTATAGTACTAACTTTATCATCCCTGCTTTGGCATTTAAAATCGGATTTTAAAGTGTGATATATCGATTTTTTGCCTCGAGCAGACCAGTCTTTTGCTATATAGTAAAAATCCAATTAAAAAAAAATTTAAAAAGGCGACCCCTACGTTCGGCAACCAATATATGAAAAAAATTTCTACTGGGTTTAACGAAATACTTCCTTAGCAAATGTTTAATAATTTTTTGCGAGCTTTAATTTTCTGACATTAGGTTGCTACATTAGGGTGGTAGCAACTGAGATCTGGTGGGTAACTACTAGAACGGGATACTTGAGCTCAAAATGCCCTTAGAGCAAAACACTGCTCTCCTCGAGAGAAAAACATCGATGTATTATACTTTAAGATCCGACTGTAAATGCCAAAGATATAACGAAAAATGTAAAATGGGGACCCCTACGTTCGGCAAAAAAAAAATAAAACTGTTTTTGAAACCTCCTTGCAAAAATACTTCATATTGGAGGGTGTACGGCGCACTTTTTTTTGCCTGTAAGGTGGCACGCTCTAGTGTGCACTCTGCATTCATAATATCTTTTAGCAAAGGATATTATCGAAAACCACAATATTCGACGTAATAAATGGTGAATAAAGAGACAACTAAATTAATTTTTTATCTTCATATTCAGAAGTTTTCAAAATGCAGTGTAGTTGTAAATATAAAAATATTTTTTCAATTGTATCTTTACAGAATCATGAATGGTAATTAATTCTATCTTGTGTATGCTCTAATACATACAATACAAATGTATTAAGAGTAAGGCAGTGTCTTCAGAGAGTTGAATTGACCATCGCGATACCCATGTGAAATGCCTGTAAGTTCTTTTTTATATAATATCTCTCCGTACTTTACCGCGGTTACCCAAAATAGCCCAAAAGCGTTCCCGTACTTAAAATTACGTGTAAATTGTTGTTGTTTGGGCTGTTTTGTTTACCGCGGTCAATGTACGGGAATGCACATAATATCGGTGAAAATAACTTTACATGGACGTTGAAAATATTTTATTTGCAGTATGAAAAATTCAATAAAAAGCGTAGACAATGGGAGGATAATGGTGTATTAGAATTAATTAAATTATGGAAAGTTTGTGCCTATGAACTGCGCACTATTAAACGCAATGGCCATCTTTATGTGGCTATGGCAAAGCAATTAACCGGTCTTGGAGTATCCGTTACAGCATTAGAAGTGCATTTTAAAGTGAACAATTTAACACAACGCTACAGACAAGAACAGAAAACCTTTGAAGCAACTGGAATAATAAGTACATGGAAATTTTATAGTCAGGTGGATGATGTTTTTAAAAGCTTGGGACAAACAGGCTATACTAAGTATGGGGTTAATAAAACCAACTGATGAGATACTATGTTAAAAAATTTTTATTGTTGTGTTTATTTGTTTTGTACCTACAGAGATAAACGTATTATGACACCAGCATCTAATGCTAGTAGTTTACCGTCTTCATCCGAATCACCAGTGTGGAAAAATCAAATGTCTCAACAAGAGTTTAACAGTAATAATTCCGAAGGGTTTTATAAGTAAGTTTGAAGATTGATTGAAAAACAATATCGAATAAGAACATAAATTTATTTCTTTTTAGATCGGAATATGGTATGCACCGCCATTTTATAGATCATACACAGGCCCAGGCCACAAATGGTGCAGGTGGCGCCACCGGCAGTGGCACTGATGTAAATTTTATGGCCAACACTGCCGCAGCAGCAGCTGCCGTAGCTGCTGCCTCACGTCTCAATGAAACAAATCAAATGGATCAATTAAATGCTGCTGCCTCTGCGGCTTCCTCCAATAATGCCACCAATGGTGGTGTCTTAAACTACAACAAAATCAAAAAATCACCTGATGATTATGATAAATTTGTGGATATTGTCAAAAATATTGTTGATTCTCATAAAAATACCCCAGATAAGGTCGATACTTTTGGTGATTTTATAAAATCCTACATAAAACGTTGGCCCGATCGCCTCCAGGATGAGGCTATCAATCACATCACAAACTATATAATTGTTAAGAATATGGAACATACTATGCATGCCACCATTGAGGGTGTCAATAATCGACAATAATATAAAAGTGAACCTAGAAACTAGGTTCACGAATATATATTATAAAAAAATACAAAACACACTACACCATTTTCAATTTCATTTAAAAAAATTGCAAAAATTTAAATGAAATTTAAAATTCTTCTTTTTTGTTTAATTTTTATTTTTAAACTTAAAAATAAAATTTAAAAATAAAAACTAAACAAACATATGTTTTTCTTTATTCAATTGAAATTCCGAAGAATATTTAATTATGTTTAATCAATGCGAAAAAATTGATTGATTGATATTAAATTTTAATAAATTCAACAAACTTTTTTTTTAATTTAGACAAACAGAAAGAATTTTAAGATCCATTTTTCTAATTTTGAAAACTTTATAAAGAATTTTTAAATTTAAACAAAAATTTTATCGAAGTAAAAAATCCTATTTAAAATTTAATTGATTGATTTGAAAATTTTTTGAAGATGTGAAGATTTTTTTGAAATTTGGACAAACAAATGAAATATTAGGATGAAATTTTCTAATTTCATTAGATATTATTAAAATTCAATTAATTGTTTTTAAATACATATGTATTATGAAGAATTTTAAAATTTCATAAAATATTTTTTGAATTTCAACTGACATCGATTGAATTTTAAAAATTGTTTTTAAAAGCAATTGATGGTGCCCGGACGTTATCCCAATATCCTGTTTTGGGTGTATGCCCGAAAAACTTTCAATTTAATTTCTCAAATAAATAAGTGAATCTTAGAACTATTTAGGTTGGGCACAAAGTGCCCAAATAAATTCTACACTAGATGCGGAAAAAGCTAGAAATTGTAAACTTAAAATTATAAAGAATTTGTTTTCCTATTTTAAGATCGGTTTTCTTAATTTTACTCCATATATTTTTTGACTTCAATTGAAATTTTTCGAATTGTAAAGAGTATTTTATATTTTAATTGGTATTTGTAAAAAAAAATTAACTAATAAATTATCAATTTAACATCGAACCCAATTTGAATATAAAACAATATTTTTTCTGGATTTGCAATTAAATGAATCTGAATTATACTGAGGGTATTCACGACCGCAATTTCACACGAAGCTCAGAATGTTATTTGCATTTTTCAGCCTTGAGTAGTTATGACGATGCAAACGGTGCTTTTTTTTTCATTGTACGCTAAATACAATCGTGAGTACCCTCACTATATTTTGAAAACCAAACGAATTCTGTTTAATTTTATTCTTTTAACTCCTTGATTAAGTAAAATCTGACTTAATTCGGTGTTTTTAAACAAAACCCGGATTAATTGTTTCTTTCAAATAGTGCTGGTTAAAATATGAGTAGTGAGTATAGAGTATTTTTTTTTTTTTTTGGGTACTGATACTTGAAACTTCTACTCGATATTTTCAGAGTTGCACTTGGACAGAAAAAACATGTAAAAATGCGACTTCGCTAAAATATTTACCATAAAAATGTGACTCGGCAAAAATATTTATCACAAAACTACAACTCTGCTAAAAGAAAAAATCGAAAGAAAAATATTTTAAAGTACATATATGTTATTAAAATAAGAAAAACATAATGGTAAAAAAGTTTAAAAATATGTTTATAAATTTAAATATTGAATTAACATAAACAATTTTCAAAGAGTTTTATTAAAAAATTTCAAATTCAAAATCCGTTAAAAGTATCGAGTATCCAAATTAAAAATATCGAGTAGTATCGAGTATTAAAAAGTGACTGAATTTGCCAGCACTAATTTCAAATACTCTATTTTTTTTTAATCGTAAATAATTGAACTCTTTTTCAATATTTTTAAAAATCTTATAAATTAGTTTTATTTTGTATGTTATGCTGGAGTACTTCACTCTGCAGATTGTACTAAATATCATACAAAAAATATATATGTAAGTGCGAAAAAGAAAGAAACAAAATCTACTCTGCAGGGTGGAGTACTCCAACATTGTGAATTCGTCTATTTTACCCCTTTTTACGTCTAAATGTCAAAGTAGATACTATGAACGCAAAAGGTTAGAAAAAAGATTTTACAATCTTGAGCGTTTAAAATATATTCTTTTAAGTAATCATAATCAATATAAATGTAGAAATAAACTATAAACGATCAAGATTATACAACAAATTTAAATGATATTCTGGTAGATTTCAAACGCAATGTAAAATAAAATGTTATTCAAGTCCTAATAATGTGCCTAAAATTCTTCATGTTTCACATTTCAAGCCAAATGTGTTTACCCAAATTAAATGGAATTTTAATAACAAACGAACAGACCTTTAGAGATAATTCCTTAATTAAATTTTTAAACCTCATTTAATTTTTAACGAATCGATTCCCAAAATACATTTAACTGGGGCCGAATTACGGCATTCGTGAACGAGTGAAATTGGTCGAAAACTGTTTTTTTAATGAGTAAATACGAAAAATATAACAATGAGAACACCATGTTTTAGTTTTCTATGCAATCTAAGGCCGATCTACAATATCTCCGGCCCAAAAAATTTCATCCAGATTCACCACTTTCCGAAATAAAAATCTAATTTCGAACGAAAAATTTCGATCACGAATGCCGTAATTCGACCCCTGGTTGAACTAATTACTACTTATTGTTAGTATTTTCATTTGCAAGAAAATGATAGCAAGCAATTGCCAAAATAGTTTCAACTCAAGTGAAGAGAGTTTTAATCACTTTTAGTTTTCATTACCTCATTCAAGAAATGGGAAAAGTTTCATTATTTATTATTTGTAGACAAAAATTACTTGTTCATAAAATTTAATTTTTGAAAAGAAAAAAAAAATTAAAAGGGCAAGCGTTCTTCGCTACAGTGCAATTGAAAATATTTTGACGTTTCTCTGCAATCGAACGACCATTTTTTTATTTCAATTGATTTTTTTCAATATCCAGTAAAATTTCTACATTCAAATAAATATTAGGGGTTTTCATATAAACATTTAAATTCCTTGTATAAATACAAACCATATTTTTTATGTATGGAGTTTGACATTAAACTCATAAATATGTCAGGATTACACCGTTTATGAGTAGAATACGAGTTTATATTTAAACCCCTACTTATTTTAATATTATTAAAATCCTCTGTTAAAATAATTGAAAATGGTGTATAAATAAATGTTACTTAAGTTTCGATTTTAATTAAAAAAACCACCTTCATTTTAATTATAGGCACGTTTTATAAGAAAAACGTTTCCAAATGTTTAATAAAAAATACTAGTTTCTTCTAAAAAATTAACAATTTTGCGCCACTATATATTATTTCTACGAAGTATATTTTAAATGTGTGTATAAAAACCTTTAAATGTTAAAAGCAAACACTGTATTTTTCATTAAATTATTGGAAACGTTTTTTTACAAAATGTTACTTAAGTTTCGATCTTAATTAAAAAAAAAACCACCTTCATTTTAATTATAGGCACGTTTTGTAAGAAAAACGTTTCCAAATGTTTAATAAAAAATACTAGTTTCTTCTAAAAAATTAACAATTTTGCGCCAATATATATCATTTCTACGAAGTATATTTAAAATGTGTGTATAAAAACCTTTAAATGTTAAAAGCCAACACTGTATTTTTCATTAAATTATTGGAAACGTTTTTTTTTACAAAATGTTCCCATTAAATTTTTTAAAGTTTTATTTATGTTTATAGATTTTATTAAGTTGTATTCTTAGTAATTTAAATTTGTCTTTAGTAAGACAGTTTTAAAACCAAGATATTTTTAATTCTGCTTAAAGCTTATTTTTATTTTTAATTTTTCTTATAATTAATTTACTTAAGTTTGATTAACATATAAGAGTTAAACTTAATACACATATGCTTAATTTTAATTTGAACCTAAAAAATATTGAAATCAAATCATAAATATACTTAAAATAAAATCAAATGCGAATTATTATATATAATTAATTTTTCTATTGATGTAAACATGTTTCCTTGAAAGAAAAAAAAACATTTAAAAATCAATAAAAAAAACAAGTACATAAATAACTCGAAATGTTTTTTTTTTCTATTAATATATAATTAGGTTGTTCACAAGGGGTGTGCTATCTGTTGCATCGTCCTAACAAATATAGAGTTATTTAAATTTTTATTTGACTAACTATGATTTTCTATTAGGTTTTCTATCTGATAGCTCACTTAAACATAGGACTCTAAACTTACGCAAAAATGTTGTATCGTGCTGTTCTGAAATGTTGTATTTTTGCAATTAAAATTTTAACAACTCTGGTTTTTGTTAGTACGATACAACAAATAGCACACCCTTATAAACAACCTTAATGGGTCTTATGAATAAAACTTATTAAGCCCCCCATACATTTGCAATATTATGTCCAATATAATGGCACAGTATTTTTCTCGTTTTGCCACATACCATACAATAATTTGCAACATATATGTAACAAAAGATCGCCACAATATTTTATGCAAATATGATTTCAACATAACCTCAAAATGCACACAAACATAAACAGCGCAAAATTTAAATTACACAGTGTTACCAATAGATTATGCAATATTTCAAGTTGTCCAATAAAAATCAAAAGTGCTTTGATTCACTACATAATATTGCTCAACCTTCAATTTAATACATACACGTTCAATATGCTTGCACCACTTGGAAAGTTGTGCCCTAATATTGCAAATGTATGGCCCGCTTTAGAAATCTTGATTCATTGTCGTACTTTAAGCACCATAAGTTGTTTGAGTTTCACGTGAAACCGTTATACTCCATATAAAAAAATAATTTTTCACGACAATGAGTTTCAAGTGAAAATTGTGTAAACTTTGTTTTCACGCAAATTTAATGTACAAGACTATTATTTTTCTGGTGAAAAAGTAACATTTTGTGTTTATTGTGATTGTGGCTTTGTTATAAAATTACAAAATTGTTAAATTTCGAGTGAAATTTTTTCAAGTGAAAAACAATTTACGGTGCTTTAACCAGGCGGTATTCGTCGCTCTCTTTCGAAGATTGGCAGTTTGTATCGAAAATGTTAGCCTTTGCAGACGTGTGTAATTCTTATGGCTGAATTTTCGATATAAATTAAGAAGAGAGTGATTTAACAGAGGTAGGGAGAGTTGGTTAGTCTTTTAATGATATAGTCGTTGCTTTAACTATAAATTAATTTTTCGATTTCATACTGGCAACCAGTGTTGCCAACTCTTGAAGGCAGGAAAGCACCGTGAGCATTGTGAAAACGGGTAAAAAGGGTAAAAATTTACCAAAAATGGTGTAAAAAAGCACGATATTCATTTTTTTTAAATTTAAGTCAAGAATTTAAAAACACATTTTAGCTTTGTAAAATTGTGTAAAAAGGGTTCAAAAAATAACCAAAAAGGGGTAAAAAACCACCAAATTAATATTTCAAAATTTTCAAGTTTAAATATAACGAAGTTGCTATTTAAAATTGTACTACAAACATTGTGAAAAAATGTATTTTTTGTATAGTTCGTATAATTTTTTCGACTTTGACAGAAAATTGAATAAAAATTTAAAAAAACGAGAACAAATACCAAAAATATAAACTGTACTAAAAGCACTGCCAGAAATCTGAAAAAGCACTGTAAATACCCGCTTTTTTTAAAAGGGTATTTATAAAAAATCACCGGGTATGGGAAGGAAAAAAGCACCAAAACATACCCGAAAAGCACTGAAATGGCAACACTGCTGGCAACACTATTGTTTATTTTCTCTCTTCTCCCAAATAAGAGTCGGCCCAGAATAAGTGTATGCCCAGACAATGGTCTGCAACTCTCAATATTTTTTATGGGAAAAAATACTATGCCGCTTCGAACAGGAACGAACTCCGACTGGTTAATCAGGGATGGAAAAGGCTCTCTCAGTCGGGCTCTTATACCAAAAAATGTTACATATGTAAAAATGTAAGTAACTAAAAAATAGCTTCCTCTTTGGCTCGTTAAAAAAAAAATTTAAATTAAATATTTAGATATTAGCAAAAATTGCGAAAAAAAAAACATTTGCAAAAAGGGAAATTTTTGCAACAATATATTCGTTTGCATAATGTCAATCGCAGATTAGTTCTTTTAATTCATTTTCTGCACCATAAAGCCTTTTTAGAATTCCGCCGTTATTTTGCAACTTTTTTATTGTGTTTTTTTTTTTAAATATATAACCTAGGGACTATAAAACCCATTTATACAATAAAGATTGCTGGTTGATTGCAAAAAAAAACGTGAAAAAAATTAAAAAAAAGAAATTTTTAGCATCAATGTACTTTTTTACCCAACGCAAATCGCTGATTAAGTTTTTTAATTAAATTTTTGTACCATATTCCTTTTTCTCATTCCGCTATTATTTTGCAATGCTTTACGTGCGTTTTTTTTTTTTTTTTTTGATTTATAATCTAGGGAATGTGTGTGAAGATACATTCGAATTTAACTAGCAAAGACGCAAACCACATTATTTAGCCAAGATCCGTTTAAGGGTTAACAGAGTATAGGAAACAAAAGAAAAACACTATTGTGGACATTTGGAGATAGATGGGTTCACCAAACCAATTAAAATATTTATCATCAAGGCTCTGACTTTCATATTCCACAGTGTCTTACTTCAAATGATTTCCAGAATTCCATAATTTTTGAAATTAAGATTCGAGTATTTTTGGCCACTGTGGACATTTGGAGAAAGATGGGCCCACAGAACCAAATACATTATACTTCCACAAGGGTCTAGTTTTCATATTCTATAGTGGCTTAGCCCAAATGATTTTCAGAATTCGTCAATTTTTGATTTTTTATTATAAGTATGTGATGAAATCCTGTCGGGGATTTTTGGCCACTGTGGACATTTGGAGAAAGATGGGCCCACAGAACCAAATACATTATACTTCCACAAGGGTATAGTTTTCATATTCTATAGTGGCTTAGCCCAAATGATTTTCAGAATTCGTCAATTTTTGATTTTTTATTATAAGTATGTGATGAAATCCTGTCGAGTATTTTTGGCCACTGTGGACGTTTGGAGAAAGATGGGCCCACAGAACCAAATACATTATACTTCCACAAGTGTCTAGTTTTCATATTCTATAGTGGCTTAGCCCAAATGATTTTCAGAATTCGTCAATTTTTGATTTTTTATTATAAGTATATGATGAAATCCTGTCGAGGATTTTTAGCCACTGTGGACGTTTGGAGAAAGATGGGCCCACAGAACCAAATACATTATACTTCCACAAGGGTCTAGTTTTCATATTCTATAGTGGCTTAGCCCAAATGATTTTCAGAATTCGTCAATTTTTGAATTTTTATTATAAGTATATGATGAAATCCTGTCGAGTATTTTTGGCCACTGTGGACGTTTGGAGAAAGATGGGCCCACAGAACCAAATACATTATACTTCCACAAGGGTCTAGTTTTCATATTCTAGTGGCTTAGCCCAAACGATTTTCAGAATTCGTCAATTTTTGATTTTTTATTATAAGTATGTGATGAAATCCTGTCGGGGATTTTTGGCCACTGTGGACATTTGGAGAAAGATGGGCCCACAGAACCAAATACATTATACCTCCACAAGGGTCTAGTTTTCATATTCTATAGTGGCTTAACCCAAATGATTTTCAGAGTTTGTCAATTTTTGATTTTTTATTATAAGTATGTGATGAAATCCTGTCGAAGATTTTTGGCCACTGTGGACGTTTGGAGAAAGATGGGCCCACAGAACCAAATACATTATACTTCCACAAGGGTCTAGTTTTCATATTCTATAGTGGCTTAACCCAAATGATATTCAGAGTTTGTCAATTTTTGATTTTTTATTATAAGTATGTGATGAAATCCTGTCGAAGATTTTTGGCCACTGTGGACGTTTGGAGAAAGATGGGCCCACAGAACCAAATACATTATACTTCCACAAGGGTCTAGTTTTCATATTCTATAGTGGCTTAGCCCAAATGATTTTCAGAATTCGTCAATTTTTGATTTTTTATTATCAAAAATTGACGAATTCTGAAAATCATTTGGGCTAAGCCACTATAGAATATGAAAACTATACCCTTGTGGAAGTATAATGTATTTGGTTCTGTGGGCCCATCTTTCTCCAAATGTCCACAGTGGCCAAAAATCTTCGACAGGATTTCATCATATACTTATAATAAAAAATCAAAAATTGACGAATTCTGAAAATCATTTGGGCTAAGCCACTATAGAATATGAAAACTAGACCCTTGTGGAAGTATAATGTATTTGGTTCTGTGGGCCCATCTTTCTCCAAACGTCCACAGTGGCCAAAAATCTTCGACAGGATTTCATCACATACTTACAATAAAAAATCAAAAATTGACAAACTCTGAAAATCATTTGGGTTAAGCCACTATAGAATATGAAAACTAGACCCTTGTGGAAGTATAATGTATTTGGGTCTGTGGGCCCATCTTTCTCCAAATGTCCACAGTGGCCAAAAATCCCCGACAGGATTTCATCACATACTTATAATAAAAAATCACAAATTGACGAATTCTGAAAATCATTTGGGCTAAGCCACTATAGAATATGAAAACTAGACCCTTGTGGAAGTATAATGTATTTGGTTCTGTGGGCCCATCTTTCTCCAAACGTCCACAGTGGCCAAAAATTTTCGACAGGATTTCATCACATACTTATAATAAAAAATCAAAAATTGACAAACTCTGAAAATCATTTGGGTTAAGCCACTATAGAATATGAAAACTAGACCCTTGTGGAAGTTTTATGTATTTGGGTCTGTGGGCCCATCTTTCTCCAAATGTCCACAGTGGCCAAAAATCCCCGACAGGATTTCATCACATACTTATAATAAAAAATCAAAAATTGACGAATTCTGAAAATCATTTGGGCTAAGCCACTATAGAATATGAAAACTAGACCCTTGTGGAAGTATAATGTATTTGGTTCTGTGGGCCCATCTTTCTCCATACGTCCACAGTGGCCAAAACTCTTCGACAGGATTTCATCACATACTTAAAATAAAAAATCAAAAATTGACGAATTCTGAAAATCATTTGGGCTAAGCCACTACAGAATATGAAAACTAGACCCTTGTGGAAGTATAATGTATTTGGTTGAGTGGGCCCATCTTTCTCCAAATGTCCACAGTGGACAAAAATACTCGACAGGATTTCATCATATACTTATAATAAAAAAATCAAAAATTGACGAATTCTGAAAATCATTTGGGCTAAGCCACTATAGAATATGAAAACTAGACCCTTGTGGAAGTATAATGTATTTGGTTCTGTGGGCACATCTTTCTCCAAACGTCCACAGTGGCCAAAAATCTTCGACAGGATTTCGTCACATACTTATAATAAAAAATAAAAAATTGACAAACTCTGAAAATCTTTTGGGCTAAGCCACTATAGAATATGAAAACTAGACCCTTGTGGAAGTATAATGTATTTTGTTCTGTGGGCCCATCTTTCTCCAAATGTCCACAGTGGCCAAAAATCCCCGACAGGATTTCATCACATACTTATAATAAAAAATCAAAAATTGACGAATTCTGAAAATCATTTGGGCTAAGCCACTATAGAATATGAAAACTAGACCCTTGTGGAAGTATAATGTATTTGGTTCTGTGGGCCCATCTTTCTCCAAACGCCCACAGTGGCCAAAAATCATCGACAGGATTTCATCACATACTTATAATAAAAAATCAAAAATTGACAAACTCTGAAAATCATTTGGGTTAAGCCACTATAGAATATGAAAACTAGACCCTTGTGGAAGTATAATGTATTTGGTTCTGTGGGCCCATCTTTCTCCAAATATCCACAGTGGCCAAAAATCCCGACAGGATTTCATCACATACTTATAAAAAAAAATCAAAAATTGACGAATTCTGAAAATCATTTGGGCTAAGCCACTATAGAATATGAAAACTAGACCCTTGTGGAAGTATAATGTATTTGGTTCTGTGGGCCCATCTTTCTCCAAACGTCCACAGTGGCCAAAAATCTTCGACAGGATTTCATCACATACTTATAATAAAAAATCAAAAATTGACGAATTATGAAAATCATTTGGGCTAAGCCACTATAGAATATGAAAACTAGACCCTTGTGGAAGTATAATGTATTTGGTTCTGTGGGCCCATCTTTCTCCAAACGTCCACAGTGGCCAAAAATCTTCGACAGGATTTCATCACATACTTATAATAAAAAATCAAAAATTGACAAACTCTGAAAATCATTTGGGTTAAGCCACTATAGAATATGAAAACTAGACCCTTGTGGAAGTATAATGTATTTGGTTCTGTGGGCCCATCTTTCTCCAAATGTCCACAGTGGCCAAAAATCCCCGACAGGATTTCATCACATACTTATAATAAAAAATCAAAAATTGACGAATTCTGAAAATCATTTGGGCTAAGCCACTATAGAATATGAAAACTAGACCCTTGTGGAAGTATAATGTATTTGGTTCTGTGGGCCCATCTTTCTCCATACGTCCACAGTGGCCAAAAATCTTCGACAGGATTTCATCACATACTTATAATAAAAAATCAAAAATTGACAAACTCTGAAAATCATTTGGGTTAAGCCACTATAGAATATGAAAACTAGACCCTTGTGGAAGTATAATGTATTTGGGTCTGTGGGCCCATCTTTCTCCAAATGTCCACAGTGGCCAAAAATCCCCGACAGGATTTCATCACATACTTATAATAAAAAATCACAAATTGACGAATTCTGAAAATCATTTGGGCTAAGCCACTATAGAATATGAAAACTAGACCCTTGTGGAAGTATAATGTATTTGGTTCTGTGGGCCCATCTTTCTCCAAACGTCCACAGTGGCCAAAAATTTTCGACAGGATTTCATCACATACTTATAATAAAAAATCAAAAATTGACAAACTCTGAAAATCATTTGGGTTAAGCCACTATAGAATATGAAAACTAGACCCTTGTGGAAGTTTTATGTATTTGGGTCTGTGGGCCCATCTTTCTCCAAATGTCCACAGTGGCCAAAAATCCCCGACAGGATTTCATCACATACTTATAATAAAAAATCAAAAATTGACGAATTCTGAAAATCATTTGGGCTAAGCCACTATAGAATATGAAAACTAGACCCTTGTGGAAGTATAATGTATTTGGTTCTGTGGGCCCATCTTTCTCCATACGTCCACAGTGGCCAAAACTCTTCGACAGGATTTCATCACATACTAAAAATAAAAAATCAAAAATTGACAAACTCTGAAAATCATTTGGGTTAAGCCACTATAGAATATGAAAACTAGACCCTTGTGGAAGTATAATGTATTTGGGTCTGTGGGCCCATCTTTCTCCAAATGTCCACAGTGGCCGAAAATCCCCGACAGGATTTCAACACATACTTATAATAAAAAATCAAAAATTGACGAATTCTGAAAATCATTTGGGCTAAGCCACTACAGAATATGAAAACTAGACCCTTGTGGAAGTATAATGTATTTGGTTGTGTGGGCCCATCTTTCTCCAAATGTCCACAGTGGCCAAAAATACTCGACAGGATTTCATCATATACTTATAATAAAAAAATCAAAAATTGACGAATTCTGAAAATCATTTGGGCTAAGCCACTATAGAATATGAAAACTAGACCCTTGTGGAAGTATAATGTATTTGGTTCTGTGGGCACATCTTTCTCCAAACGTCCACAGTGGCCAAAAATCTTCGACAGGATTTCGTCACATACTTATAATAAAAAATAAAAAATTGACAAACTCTGAAAATCTTTTGGGCTAAGCCACTATAGAATATGAAAACTAGACCCTTGTGGAAGTATAATGTATTTTGTTCTGTGGGCCCATCTTTCTCCAAATGTCCACAGTGGCCAAAAATCCCCGACAGGATTTCATCACATACTTATAATAAAAAATCAAAAATTGACGAATTCTGAAAATCATTTGGGCTAAGCCACTATAGAATATGAAAACTAGACCCTTGTGGAAGTATAATGTATTTGGTTCTGTGGGCCCATCTTTCTCCAAACGCCCACAGTGGCCAAAAATCATCGACAGGATTTCATCACATACTTATAATAAAAAATCAAAAATTGACAAACTCTGAAAATCATTTGGGTTAAGCCACTATAGAATATGAAAACTAGACCCTTGTGGAAGTATAATGTATTTGGTTCTGTGGGCCCATCTTTCTCCAAATATCCACAGTGGCCAAAAATCTTCGACAGGATTTCATCACATACTTATAATAAAAAATCAAAAATTGACAAACTCTGAAAATCATTTGGGTTAAGCCACTATAGAATATGAAAACTAGACCCTTGTGTTAGTATAATGTATTTGGGTCTGTGGGCCCATCTTTCTCCAAATGTCCACAGTGGCCAGATATACTCGAATCTTAATTTCAAAAATTATGGAATTCTGGAAATCATTTGAAGTAAGACACTGTGGAATATGAAAGTCAGAGCCTTGATGATTAATATTTTATTTGGTCCACAATAGTGTTTTTCTGTTGTTTCCTATACTCTGTTAACCCTTAAACGGATCTTGGCGAAATAATGTGGTTTGCGTCTTTGCTAGTTAAATTCGAATGTATCTTCACACACATATCTAGGGACTATAATACACATTTCATACAACAAAGTTTGGTGGCTAGTTGCAAAAAAAATCGCGAAAAATAAAATTTGCAAAAAGGAAAATTTTTGTATCAATATATTTGTTTGCAGAATCTAAATCGCTGAATACATTTTCTAATTAATTTTTTGTGCCAGTCTTTCTTCGCGTTCCGCTACTATTTTGCAATTTTTTAAGTACGTTTCTTTTTAATTTATAATCTAGGGACTATAATACACATTTCATACGACAAAGTTTGGTGGCTAGTTGTAAAAAAAATCGCGAAAAATAAAATTTGCAAAAAGGAAAATTTTTGCATCAATATATTTGTTTGCAGAATGTAAATCGCTGATTAAGTTTTTTAATTAATTTTTCGCTTTCCGCGATTATTTTGCAATTTTTTAAGTGTGGTTTTTTAAATTTATAATCTAGGGACTATAGTACCAATTTTATACACTAAAGTTTGGTGCTTAATTGCAACAAAAACAAGCGGGCTAAAGCCCGTTCGATGGTTTATATAAGTCCCCAGGTGACTGGGAACTTATACAAACCAAAGGTTAAATTCGGCTTTGCCGAGTCTTTAGATACCCTCCATCTTGGTGTTTTTATTCGGGGATTCTACTAAGTACAACCAAGTATGAATTATTACCCATTTTGTATTCGGTCAATCCACTGTGCAACAAATGTGTATGATTTTTTCCACCACTACAAGTAAATATTTCAGTTTAATCTCAGTGCTGCCACAAGCAATATTCAAAATTCCCAAAAGTGTAGACAAAATTACCCAAAAAATATGAAATTATAAATGACTTCAATTAACATATTATTACAATTTGAACTCCGAAAAAAGGTAATAACCTCATCAGTAAACTTAAAAAAAAGTGATTTGGCCATTTCAATTGTCCCATCGTTCTGGGCGTTATATTATTACAAAGAACAGTTCCTTAAATATGCAGCATTTATGATGAACTTTTGAGTCTTATATGAATCTTCATAAAATTTAGAGAAAAAATTAACTTTAGAACAAAACACTTAAAAAGCTTGTAAATAAGAGTCAGTTATGATCACATGTGAACGATTTAAAAATAACCTTATTTTAGAGTCTTTCAAAAATCAAGTTTTATTTGCGTTTTTAAATACACACAAAAAAATCTCTGGCAAGCAATTGGGAGCACTTCAACTAAAAAATTGTTTTTGTGGCATGCACAATATAATAAATTATTCGATAAAACTTTATTAGTTGAAATTTGCTTAATTACTTGGTAACGATTTTTTTGTGTACGTTAATAGCTTATTTGTATAACGAAAGAATTTCAAAGCATGTATAGATTAATACACTTTCCTGATGTATCGGTTTAATTCGTGGATGATCAGTCGCTGTGAATCAATTCATTAACTCGTTTGAATAAAAACTAGATATTGGAATTTTTATGCAAACTTCACAATTAGATGTTAAGTCATTCATAAGCCAAAAGTAATTACATACATTGAGGCAGGGTTGGTAGGCTCTATCGCTAAAATACTGTTATAGATTCAAATATCGATACATTTAAAATACCAGTACCGAAATTAATGAAACACCATTATCCCATTATCCTTACAACACCATTATTTTTTAGTCTAAACTTTTTGTAATTCCACGTCGTAATAAATTTATTTTAATTTACTTTGTTTTTCATAAAAAAAATTTGCGGAATAGACCGAAATAACTGAATACCGCTTATCTTAAAATACCATTATCGAAATAATTGCAATACAGTTAACCTTAAAATACCGTTATCGAAAGAAATACAATTATCCTTAAAATACTGTAACCGAAATAATATATGATAGCTTTACTTACCCTCACAATTATCCTTAAAATACTGTAACCGAAATAATATATGATAGCTTTACTTACCCTCACCGATAATCGCACCGTTTCTGCTACCAACAATGCTTTGAAGTAATTGCTAAGTTGTATTCATAGACCCACTATCTATTGGCTAGTTTATGAATTAAATTCTTTTTTTATGTATAATATATTTTTTTATTTACAAATTTGATAACTTTCTCAATTCATTCATTTAAATTGAAATTTAAGTGAAAAACTAAACAATTTAATAATTGCTGTCATCCATGTAAAAATATGATAGTAAAAATATCTTATGGACGACATTTTTTTTTTGTTTGCTTACCCATTACCGGCGAATGAGATTTATTTTTAAGAGTTTTTAAAATAAACCGTTTTTATAAAAACCACCGTATACTACCACATAATTTTTTACTTATTAATATATTCCAAGGTTGGTTACCGAAACGAATAACGGTAAGGATAACGGTAACGGTATCGAATTTCGTTTGTTTCGGTAACGGTAAAGGTAACGGTATTTATGACTGATTCCGTAACGGTATACCGTTATCGAAACAGCAATATTGGTACGTACCGGTATTAAAAATTGCGTTAAAAATATATAAAAACAAGTAAAAACATTGCATATTCTTATTTTGGTCCTAAAAATACAGATTATAACCTACAAATTCAATGCTGGTAGTTCTAATACTTCAAATCATTGTCTATAATTTTTTTTGTAAAAATAACTCAAGATTATAAAATAAAAAAGTTACAAAATTGGCATTTTAATATAAATTAATAAATACCGGTAAACTACCGGTAACTACCCATAAAAATAACGGTATCGGTAACGATAACGGTATTGGGAAATTTTTTAGAGGTGTTGGTAACGGTAACGGTATTCAATTTGATACGGTATTTTAGCGATAACGGTATTATAACGATAACGGTAACCAACCTTGATATATTCTCAAGATTAAAAACTTTTGAGATGTAGTTCAAATTTTATCACTTCAAACACCGAAGATATTAGAAGTCAAACCTATTTTTTTTGCAGATGGTACATAAGTAGGGTTTGGGGTTCGGGCGGGAATTCCCGGGAAATCCCGGGAAAAGTTTACTGGGAATTCCCGGGAAAATGATATATTTTTCCCGGGAAAACGGGAAATTTTAAAAATATTAAATTTTTTAAATTGTTTTTGTTTCGAATAGGATTTTTTAATTTTAGTCATAAGAAACATTTTTAAATACTAAAACAAAAATGTCATTGTTAAAATCTATTAAAAGGGAATACATTTATTTGACACACAAATAAAATCTCTGCCAAGTAATTAGGAGCATTTCAACTAATAAAGGTTTTTCGCATAACTTATTCAAAATTTAAGTAGTAAAACCTAAAAACTTGGTAAAATGTTTAAAAGAAATATGAAAAAAAGCTTTGTTTCTTACAAATAATCGCCCTTACTATCTAAATTTTTCAAATTTATAATTTAGGTAAAGTCGACTTTATTTTTATTTTTGTTTATTTTTGGAGCATTCTGATTGGTTAATTTATTTTCTACCAATCAAAATATTTGAAAATATAAATATTTTTGTAAGGTTTTCATACACAAAATTAACAAAACCGTTTGATTAAAAATAAAGTCGACTTTAAATTTAAAATACTCCTTTATATTAAGGGTCAATAATTTTATAAGTAACGTTTTCATTAATAAATGTGAAAAAAAAGACTAATGGTTAACGGTGGTATCTAAATTTGGTTATCCGACATCTAAATTTGGTTCACAAAAAAAAAAAATTGATGGTCATGCAACTTCTCTTGAAGAAAACAACAACAAGAATAACGTTTTAGCTAAAATTAGCAAAGTACCCGAAGAAAAAAGTGTAAGCTGAATAGGCATTAAAGGTTTTATGGTAGGGCAAACATTTCCTGAAATGGTATCAAATGGCAGTCAATCCGCACCATAACTAGATCTTCGTTTATTCGAGAAAGTTTTTATAATAAAAACCTGGCATTGCAAAAAAATTAAACCGATATAAAGAACATTATATTAAATTACTACAATCATGTAAAAGATATCATGATAAAAGAAATATCGAGCAATATTTCTAACAATAGGAGATTTACTATAATCTTAGATAAATGGACAAGAATATCACAAAAGAGATATTTGAACATATGTATAAACGGAAATAATTCATTTTATAACCTGGGGTTCGTTTATATATCAGGAAGATGTAATGCTGATGAAATAAGAAGAATTGTAGAAATAAGACTATAAGAGTTTTATTTGTCTTTGGAAAATAACATTGTGGCCACCATATCTAATGGGCCAAGTGTGATAAAACGGTTTGTTTCCGACAGTCCAGTAGTAAGTGCTTTCTGCTGGAATCATGCAATTCATTTGGCAGTGCTGCGAGTAATTTATGTGAAATCAAATGTTCAACATTCTGATGTTTTTTACTTTGAATTCTCACTACACAGACTGCATTTGTACTGAAATAGTGTTTTTTTTAACAAAAATTACTTATATAGGTGGTTTTCATTAACAATTTTGTTCAAAAATATTTACCGGGATTCCCGGGAATCAAATTTTTTTATTCCCGTTTCCCGGGAAATAAAAAAGTCCGGGAAATCCCAAACGCTATACATAAGATACAACTTTGACTCTAACCAACAATTATACTGAATTAACTCATCGGGAATCGAACATATTTTGGGAGTAAACACATTTTAGACCTACCCTACGGGAAATTTTAACAAACTGTCACCGAACTGGCCCCTTTTACATGCCGTTGTCATAGGAGGGGGAAATTGACCCCTTGTGACATGTCACAAGACAAATCCCAGGACAGGTCCCTGAACTTTGTTTTTAGGAGAGTTCAGTAACCTGTCCTAGGATTTGTCTTGTGACATGTCACATGGGGCCAATTTCCCCCTCCTATGACACCGCCATGTAAAAGTGACCAGTCTATTTCATGTAAAAGGGCCAGTTCGGTGACAGTTTGTTAAAATTTCCCGTAGGGTATTGTCGGTATTGAGATTTTGCATTTGTCAAAAGTTAGCCATACTTTGAAAGAAAAAAAATTTCACGATTTTGACCTCTAATATCTTCGGTGTTTGAAGTGATAAAAACTTGATCTATATATCAAATGAAAGCTTTTCGTCTTGATAACATACTTATAAGCACAATTTTTGTTCTTATATATGTTTTCTATGGAATAAAAACATTAAAAAAACAAAAAAATTTAAATTCCTACGCCGAATCATAATGGGTCAACAAAAAAATGCTATCCTTTTTTATTACCTTTCCAATGGTGTACATATTGTTCCAACTAGGGATGCCATTCGGGATTGATATTTGAAAATCCCGGGATTCGGGATTTTGTTTGATATCCCGGGATCCCGATCTCGGGATCCCGGGATTTTTAGAACCACAGAATTTTTCGGGATCCCGGGATTTTACGGGATTTCGGGATTTTTCGGGATTTAAATTTTCCTTTATTTGTAAAAATTTTTATGTTATATAACCAGTGTTGCCACTTTTTGAATAATTATTCAAAAACGGGACTGTTTTCACATTCGTTGGATTAATGACATTTTTGTGTAGTTTTTGTGTAATTTCACTTTTTAGTTTATTTATTTATTTTAGTTTATTTATTTATTGTTTCAATAGCTATCACAACAAGAATAAATCTTATAAATTACAGTGATAGCAAATCAAATTTTCATATTAATATTAGTCATTCAATAGCATTTATAATTAAATTAAAATTTAAAAGTAAACATAGTTAAATATAAATTCAAAATAAACATAAAACATAATAAAATAAATATATTTAATTAATTTTAAACAAATTTAAAAGTTCCTTTTTAAAACATAATGTGTTGCTAAGCAATTGAACATATGAGGGTAAATCATTCCAAAGACCGATTGTATAATTGAAAAATTGTCTTGTAGACAAAAGATATTTATATTTTTGGGAAATCAGGTTTCTTCCACGTGGAGATTTGGCAAAAGTAAGTTTTCTGTAGAGAAATTCAGGTTCCTTTATATAAATTGACTTATGCATCATCATGAGACTTTTATATTTTAACAAATCTTTGAAACACATATTATTTAACTGATACGAAAATGATGAAATACTATCCCTTCTACCACGATTAAATACATATCTGGCTATGTTGTTGTACGTGACCTCAAGTCGATAATAGTCAATACAGTCACAATTGGCAAATATTTCACACCCATATAGTAGAACAGGTATTAAATATGTTTTAGCCAGAAGCATCCGTATTTCAAAGGGCGTCGAGGCTTTAACAGCCCACAGGTTTCTCAACATTCCATGAACTTTCCCAGCCGAAATGTTAATATGATTTTTCCAAGAAAGTTCAGTATTAAACGTTTTTACAGAAATTTTCGTAAATTTCATTCTAAGTCTAGGTCTAATTAGTCGATAGTTAGATAAAATGAGTTTGTCTGCAAAAAGCATTAGAACTGTTAAAGTTTTTATAACAGTTTTAGTGCTTTTAACAAGGTTGGTTACCGAAACGAATAACGGTAAGGGTAACGGTATCGAATTTCGTTTGTTTCGGTAACGGTAAAGGTAACGGTATTTAAGACTGTTTCGGTAACAGTACACCGTTATCGAAACAGCAATACCGTTACGTAACGGTATTATAAATTATGTTAAAAACATAAAAGCAAGTAAAAACTTAACATATATTCAATTTTGCGTGTTAAAAATACAGATTATAAGCTTTAAATTAAATTCTGGGATTATCTTTAACATAAGCTAATTCGGCCACTTAATGTAAATAAAAACACGTGTACATTACATTTTTTTTAATAACTAAAATTGATATCCATACATTTTTTTGTAGAAAAAAAAAACTGAAGATTATTACAAAAAAGTTAAAAAATTTGCATTTTTATACAAATTAATAAATACCGGTAACTACCCATAAAAATAACGGTATCGGTAACGATAACGGTATTTGTAAAATTTTTTAGAGGTATTGGTAACGGTAACGGTATTCAATTTGAAACGGTATCTTAGCGATAACGGTATTATAACGATAACGGTAACCAACCTTGGCTTTTAATGTAAAGAGATTTTTTTTGTTGTAGTAACACGGCGCCCTATAATTCACTATTTGTATGATATTTGTAGGTATACTGTATTTAAACATCATGTTCCAAATGTCAGCAGAACGGATAAAATTTTCGGATATCCATTAAAAAATTTTGGAAAACTTTTGTGAAAATGAAAAACCATTATTTTCACCCACGGAAAAGATTGGTTGGAATTCAATCAAAACCATTAAATTTATTTGGTAAGAAGTTATTTTATTTGATATTACCTAAATCAATTAATAAATCGTAAATATGGTATTGAGAATTAAAAATAGGGAAAGGAATTAAAAAACAAACCTATTATCCAACTAATGATATTTCCAATGAACTTAAAAATTAAAATACGTTTATATGTTGTATTCAGTGGAAATTTGAGTTCAAATTGGTTGGAGGGCTCTGGGAAGAGAATAACTAGCAACTGGGATATATTTATTTATAAAACACATATAAATGAAAGTACCCTTAAAAGAAACTTACATAGTTCTGAAAGAAACTTTTAATGTAGACAAAGATTCTTCAAACAATTAATCTTAAAAAAGGCAAAAATGTAGTTTTTACTTTTAAACTTGTGGCCCGTCCAAACTTTAACTCAAAATTATTTTGGTTCCGACAGTATGAAAGACCAGCCCTTAAGAAATGTCTGAATTATTTCCAAAATATTTTGATTTTACCGCAATATGTGCAGGAGAGTTGGTCCAAAGGGCCTCATATTTGTAATTTGTATATAAAATAGCCATTCTTTGAAATAATATAACAAAAAAATTTTA
Organism: Leucophora obtusa; assembly: GCA_949987735.1. Classification (NCBI taxonomy): domain Eukaryota; kingdom Metazoa; phylum Arthropoda; class Insecta; order Diptera; family Anthomyiidae; genus Leucophora; species Leucophora obtusa. Next base: position 202,073,117 of record OX465295.1, on the reverse strand, counting down.
ATTCTCTTTTGTGTAATTTCCTATGGTTTTGGATAATTTTTGACCATCAGCTGTGTAATTTTTTGATCTACTGGTGGCAACACTGTATATAACTAATTTTTTATAGAATAAAGCGTTTTATAATTATTTAATAGTTGTTAATTAATAATGTGGTACATTTTATGAATATTGAAACATCTCAATCAGAAATTGCCAGTGGTACAAAAAATCAAGTATTGCATACCACTGGGTAACCGCCATGTTAAAAATAAATGACTGGCAGAACAGTCATTTGGGACGCTTTGCCAGCGTTTGCAAAAATCGTTTTGCCAGTATTTGTTTTACAAAACATCACGGCAGGGCAAAAAAGATACATAGAACTTTTTTTAAATTTTAATTTGGGAAATATAATTCCAAACCACCTATTTATTGGTTTTGGCAGCGTTTTGCCAAAGTTAAAAATTTTTTTTCTCCAGTAATTTTCCGGCGCTTTTTGAACTGCCGGTCCTTTTGTCTATTGACGTTATCATATTGGAAATGGGAAAGCAATTTTTGTCAGTACTTGTACCACCTGTTAAAATACCTTGCCATCGCTTTCCCGTTTGTATTTTTCTGGCTGGGATAATATATGAAGGCCTGTTATTAAGTACACTTGCGCCCAGTATTTTGTAAGCAGATTTTAAAACAGATTCGTTGCGATAACCTCGCCCACTAAATCGTGTAATTACAGCAACAAAGTTATTTGGTTATCGTTATCAAATGTTTTAGGAAGAATTCAAACTTACAGTCTCAGCCAAAACTTATAGTCCCAGTTTCAGAAATCGAATTTCGCTTGGAAGAATAAATCGGTAAAATAACAAACAAACTTGATTTTTCGCATGTATAACTCAAAAACTTAATATTGTTTACCAAAATTTCAAATTTTTCTGCAAAGTCTTTGCATAGTTTACTCGAATAATCTTCTTAATTTTTAATTTTAGCAATATCTTGGCATCAATTTCTTGTCAATATGAGAAAATTCAAGAAAAAACGTAGGTAATCTAAAATTGCTCACTTTGTTTATTTGCGTTTATATTAATATTAAAAAATAAGAAAATCCCGATATTTTTGAGAAATAATCCCGAAAATCCCGGGATTCGGGATTTCCCGTTTGGCATCCCTAGTTCCAACCCTATCATAAATGAAGAAAATATAGTTAAGTTCATTTTTAAACTTTAAACCGGGCCCCCAAAAGAGAGTTATATCAGTAGTAAAAATTTAGAATCAATCGGTGAGGTGCCTCTAAAGCAGAGATCGGCAAACATATACAACCTTATTTTGTGCTTGTATGAGTGAGTTGCAGCCTCTCACTCTCAATTCACTGACAAAGAACGTTTGTATAATAATTCGAAAATTTCAAATGTTTATAATGGGAATATAAAATAAAAATTTAAAAGCAAACAACAACTACGAAAACAAATATCAAAAAACAACAACACAAAAATAAATAAAAAAACTTAAAAATAAATTACCAAAAAAATGTATCAATAAACATTATGCAGAGTGTAAAAAATCTGGCAAACAAGCGATGTGAAAACCTGCTTCATTGAAATCTTGTATGCGACTGATTATGTTTTTGTTCTATGTGTGAGCTTATGTAGGTGGGAGAGAGCGCCCATGGGCATAGGTGATGCCGACCTCTGCTCTAAAGCCAACATATTCAATCGAATCAAAATTGAATCAACACAAATAGGAACAAATCTTATCTCACTTTATTCAATGTCCAATCATTGATTTAAAGGCGTTATGAATTATTCAGTAATTTATAAAATTAATCCAATTTTATGCATACAAAATCAAAAAAAGAATTATCTCTTTCAATTCTAGAGGTGCTTTTACATTTTCATTCATAACTTTTAAACGTCTGGACCAAATATGCCCATTTCCAATACCAAACTGCTTAAGAAATTGGAAAAAAATTTTGACTAAAAATTAACATCCTAGCACAACTATTTTGAGCGTGATCGTGATTTCAACAGACAGACAGACGGACACGGCTATATCGGTTTCGCTATTGATAACGATCAAGAATATATATTTTTTTTATGTCCCAGATTTTTTTTCGTTGAGTTACAAACGGAATTACAAAATGATATATACCCTCCTGCACAGTGGGATGGAGGATATAAAAATCGGGAAAAAATATTTGCAAAAAGGAAAGTTTTTGCATCATTATATACATTCTCAGATTGTTAATCGCTGATTGAGTTTTTTAATTATTTTTTTCTACCACAAAGTCTTTTTTCGCGTTCCGCTATTATTTTGCAATTTTTTAAGTGCGATTTTTTAAATTTATAATCTAGGGAGTATTATGCCCACTTCATAAAACATTTTGACGTTTCTCTGCAATCGAACGACCATTTTTTTATTTCAATTGATTTTTTTCAATATCCAGTAAAATTTCTACATTCAAATAAATATTAGGGGTTTTCATATAAACACGTAAATTCCTGGTAAACTTTGTATAAATACAAACCATATTTTTATGTATGGAGTTTGACATTAAAGTCATAAATATGTCAGGTTTACACCGTTTATGAGTAGAATACGAGTTTATTTGTAAACCCCTACTTATTTTAATATTATTAAAATCCTCTGTTAAAATAATTGAAAATGGTGTATAAATAAATGTTACTTAAGTTTCGATTTTAATTAAAAAAACCACCTTCATTTTAATTATAGGCACGTTTTGTAAGAAAAACGTTTCCAAATGTTTAATAAAAAATACTAGTTTCTTCTAAAAAAATAAATGTGTGTATAAAAAGCTTTAAAGTTGTATTCTTAGTAATTTAAATTTGTCTTAAGTAAGACAGTTTTAAAAGCAAGATATTTTTAATTCTGCTTTAAGCTTATTTTTATTTTTAATTTTTCTTATTATTAATTTACTTAAGTTCGATTAACATATAAGAGTTACACGCTCAATTTTAATTTAATCCTAAAAAATATTGAAATCAAATCATAATTATACTTAAAATAAAATCAAATGCGAATTATTATATATAATTAATTTTTCTATTGATGTATACATTAGGGATGCCAAACGGGAAATCTCGAATTTCGGGATTGGCAAAATCCCGAATCCCGGGATTATTTCTCAAAAATCCCGGGATTTTCTTATTTTTTAATATTAATATAAACGCAATTAAACAAAGTGAGCAATTTTAGATTACCTACGTTTTTTCTTGAATTATCTCATATTGACAAGAAATTGATGCCAAGATATTGGTAAAATTATAAATTAAGTAGATTATTCGAGTAAACTATGCAAAGACTTTTCAGAAAAATTTGAAATTTTGGTAAACAATTTTAAGTTTTTGAGTAATACATGCGAAAAATCAAGTTTGTTTGTTATTTTACCGATTTATTCTTCCAAGCGAAATTCGAAACTGGGACTGTAAGTTTTGGCTGGGACTTTAAGTTTGAATTCTTCCATGAAAACATTTGATAACGATAACAAAATAACTTTGTTGCTGTAATTACACGATTTAGTGGGCAAGGTTATCGCAACGAATCTGCTTTAAAATCTCCTTACAAAATACTGGGCGCAAGTGTACTTAATGACAGGCCTTCATATATTATCCCAGCCAGAAAAATACAAACGGGAAAGCGATGACAAGGTATTTTAACAGGTGGTACAAGTACTGACAAAAATTGCTTTTCCATTTCCAATATGATAACGTCAATAGACAAAAGGACCGGCAGTTCAAAAAGCGCCGGAAAAGTACTGGAGAAACACAATTTTTAACTTTTGCAAAACGCTGCCAAACCCAATAAATAGGTGGTTTGGAATTATATTTTCGAAAATAAAATTTAAAAAAAGTTCATATGTATCTTTTTTTTGCCCTGCCGTGATGTTTTGTAAAACAAATACTGGCAAAACGATTTTTGCAAACGCTGGCAAAGCATCCCAAATGAGTGTTCTGTCAGTGATTTATTTTTAACATCGCGGTTACCCAGTGGTATGCAAGTACTTGATTTTTTGTACCACTGTCAATTTCTGACTAAGAGTTTCAATATTCATAAAATGTACCACATTATTAATTAACAACTATTAAATAATTATAAAACGCTTTATTCTATAAAAAAAATTAGTTACATAACATAAAAATTTTTACAAATAAAGGAAATTTTAAATCCCGTAAAATCCCGGGATCCCAAAAAATCCCGTTGTCCCGAAAATCCCGGAATCCCGAGATCGGGATCCCGGGATTTCATACAAAATCCCGAATCCCGGGATTTTCAAATATCAATCCCGATTGGCATCCCTAGTAAACATGTTTCCTAGGGATACATAAATAACTCGAAATGTATTTTTTTCTATTAATATGTAATTAGGTTGTTCACAAGGGGTGTGCTATCTGTTGCATGGTCCTAACAAAAATAGAGTTATTTAAATTTTTATTTGACTAACTATGATTTTCTATTAGGTTTTCTATCTGTTAGCTCACTTAAACATAGGACACTAAACATACGCAAAAATGTTGTATCGTGCTATTCTGAAATCTTGTATTTTTGCAATTAAATTTTCAACACCTCTGTTTTTTGTTGGTACGATACAACAAATGGCACACCCCTTGTGAACAACCTTAATGGGTCTTATGAATAAAACTTATTAAGCCCCCCATACATTTGCAATATTATGTCCAATATAATGGCACAGTATTTTTGACGTTTTGCCACACAACATACAATAATTTGCAACATATATGTAACAAAAGATCGCCACAATATTTTATGCTATATATATGATATCAACATAACCTCAAAATGCACACAAACATAAACAGCGCAAAATTAAAATTGCACAGTGTTGCCAATAGATTATGCAATATTTCAAGTTGTCCAATAAAAATCAAAAGTGCTTTGATTCACTACATAATATTGCTCAACCTTCAATTTAATACATACACGTTCAATATGCTTGCACCACTTGGAAAGTTGTACCATAATATTGCAAATGTATGGCCCGCTTTAGAAATCTCGATTCATAGTCGTACTTTAAGCATCATAAGTTGTTTGAGTTTCACGTGAAAAAACTGTTATACTCCATATAAAAAAAAAATAATTTTTCACGACAATGAGTTTCAAGTGAAAATTAAAAAATTGTTAATTTTTATAACTTAAATTGCAATTTGGGGCATTTAAATTTCGAGTGAAATTTTTTCAAGTGAAAAACAACTTACGGTGCTTTAACTATAAATTAATTTTTCGATTTCATACTGGCAACACTATTGTTTATTTTCTCTCTTCTTCCAAATAAGTGTCGGCCCAGAATAGGGATGCCGAACGGGACTGGTTTTTACAAATCCCGGGATTTGGGGTTTTTTAAAATTTGAATCCCGGGATTTTTCGGGATCCCGGGATTTATCGGGATCCCGGGATATTTCGGGATTTTTCTGGGTTTCGGGAATTTCTTGTTTTATCATATTTTTAATTTTAAAAATAAATTAAAATAATTCATTATAAATCTGCTTATTATTTCTCGTAGTATGAAGAAATAAACAAATTAAGCCGGATTCACAATTCTGGAGTACTTCACGCTGCAGAGTAGAGTGTGTAAAATAGAGATAGCATGATACAAAAAATATGTAAGCGCAAAAAATAATGGAACAAAATCCACTCAGAGTAGAGTGCTACAGCATTGTGAATCTGGCTTTAAACAAAAACTACACTCTTAAAAATAAGTATGTAAAAATAGCAGAAAAAGCTACCATAAATTAGCAAAAAAGGTTCCGCGATTAAAACTACTGAAATCAGCAGAACTTGTTTGCTAAATAATTGTTAAATTTACGAAATATAAGAAATATACTTATGAGATAAATTTAAGCAAATTGCAAATTACAATTTACTGAAGAAACTTTTTAACTAAAAGTAGCTAAAACACTGCTATATCTACAAATTTTTAGTTATATTTGGCTAAAATTAATTGAATGCAAAAACAAACTACTCTGCTGAAATCACCAGAAATATTTAGTGACTAATAGTTTTTTTAAATCAACTAACATAAAATATTAAGCACATTCCTCTGCTGATTTCAGAAAGGCAGATTGTTGGATTTTTCTAATTTAACAAAAATATGCTGTTTTTGGTTGACAAAATTATTTTGCATGAAGTTATGATTTCAGCAAATTATCAATAAAATAAATGAAAACAATTCAGTTAAAAGATTAAATAAAGTTGAATTACGATTTTTGAAAGTTTCAAAGCTGAATAAAAGTTTTGAAATTATTAAGGTTTTTATTTAGATCTATATATAAAAGAATAACGTGACTGACAGACTGACTGACTGACTCAACATCGCCCAGCACAAACCGCTGAAGCTAGGAATTTGAAATTTGGTATGTAGGTTCCTCTTTCGGCGTAGACGTCCGCTAAGACGGGATTTTTGGAAATTATTACCGGAACGGGCAAAAAGGGGAAAAGTCTCCCCCTTGGCGGCCTGCCAAAACCCCTTTGGCTAGAAAGCTGAAATTTAAGATATGTGTTCCTTGGAGTATGGGCTAACTTTTCTGGAAAGTACTTTCTGGAATTTTGGACAGGGACGTTGTAAAAATGGGGGTTAAAAAGGGGAAAAAGGCCCCCCTTGACGGCCTGCCCAAACCGCTGTAGGTAGGAAGTTGAAATTTGGTATAAAGGTTCCTCCACTATCGTAGACATCCACAAAGACGGGAGTTTTGGAAATTTTTACAGGGACGGGCAAAAAGGGGAAAAAGTCTCCCCCTTGACGGCCTGCTCAAACTGCTGGAGCTATGAAGTTGAAATTTGGTATGTAGGTTCCTCGACCGGTGTAGACGTCCGTTGAGACGGCATTTTTGGAAATTCTTATCGGGAGGGGCAAAAAAAAGTACCTTTTTCCAAAAAAAGTATCTTTTTCCAAAAAAAGTATCTTTTTCCAAAAAAAGTACCTTTTCCCGAAAAAAGTACCTTTTTCCAAAAAAAGTACCTTTTTCCAAAAAAAGTACCTCTTTCCAAAAAAAATTCCCTTTTCCAAAAAAGTACCTTTTTCCAAAAAAAAGTACGTTTTTCCAAAAAAAAGTACCTTTTTTAAAAAAATGTACCTTTTTCTAAAAAAATTAACCTTTTCCAAAAAAAAAAGTACCTTTTCCCAAAAAAAAGTACCTTTTCCCAAAAAACATATATTTTTCCAAAAAAATACCTTTTTCAAAAAAAAGTACCTTTTCCAAGAAAAAGTACCTTTTCCCAAAAAAAAGTACCTTTTTCTAAAAAAATTTTCCTTTTCCCAAAAAACATACATTTTTTCAAAAAAAATACCATTTTCAAAAAAAGTACCTTTTCCAAAAAAAAGTACCTTTTCCCAAAAAAAAGTACCTTTTTCTAAAAAAATTTTCCTTTTCCAAAAGAAGTACCTTTTCCAAAAAAAGTACCTTTTTCCAAAAAACATACATTTTTCCAAAAAAAAACACCTTATTAAAAAAAATACCTTTTCCAAAAAAAGTACAAATAAAGTACTTTGTAAAAACAAAGTATCTTTTTCCAAAAAATTTCGTTTTTCCAAAAAGTACCATTTAAAATAATATATAATTTCAAAAAAACTACTTTTTTCCCTCCCCCACGGATATCTCCACTAAAACAAGGTTTCTTGATATTCGGCATAGACGTGCGCTAAGACGGGATTTTTGGAAATTCCTACCGGAACGGGCAAAAAGGGGAAAAGTCTCCACATAAACAGTCTCACAAATTGGAAAAGTGCCTGCCCAAACCACTGGAGGTAAGAAGTTGAAATTTGGTATAAAGGTTCCTCCACTGTAGTAGACATCGACTAAGTTTGTATTTTTGGAATTCCCTACAGGATATCCCAAAAGGAAACTCGGTATGTGAGTTCCTCCTTCTGTGTAGGCGTCCGCTTAGACGGAATTTTTGAAATTCCTATCGGAAGGGGAAATAAGATAAAAGTCTCCTCCTGACGGCTTGCCCAATCCCTTTTGGCCAACCTAAAATTTTAAATATGTATTCCTTGGAGTAGGACTAACTCACCGGCAACGTAATTTTTCTATTTTGGAACAGCAACATAGTAAAAATGGTGGTTGAAAGGGAAAAATGTCCTCAATAACGGCCTGCCCAAACCGCTTAGGCAATGCAGTTGAAATTTGGTACGAATGTTCCTCATCCATCGCAGATAGCCGCGAAGATGGAATTTTTGTAAATTCCTAAAGGGAGGGGCAAAAAGAAGAAAAGCCTCACCTTGGGGGCCGGTAAAAACCCCTTCGGCTAGAAACCTGAAGATTAAAATGTGGTTCCCTGGAGTAAGGGCTAACTTATTAGAAAGATACTTTTTTGAATTTTGGACAGGGTCGTTATAAAATGGGGGCTCAAAAAGGGAAAGTTGCCCCTTAACGACCTGTCCAAACTGCTGCAACTAGGAAGCTGAAATTCGGTACTTAGGTTCCTCTTCCAGCCTAATTCCAACCGGGAGGGACAAAAAAAGAAAAAGTGTCCCCCTTGACAGCCTGCTCAAACTGCTGGAACTAGGAAGCTGAAATTCCCTGTCGATGGATTTTCGGAAATTCCTACCGAGAGGGGCACAAATAGTAAAAGTTGGCTAGAAACCTGAAATGTAAAACATATGTTACTTGGAGTATGGGCTTTTTGGACCGGGAAGGTGCTTTTTGGACAGGGACATTGCAAAAATGGGGATTAATGAAGCGAAAAGTGCCGCTTAAAGGCCTGCCCAAACCGCTGGAGGTAGGAAGTTGAAATTTGGTATTAAAGTTCCTCCTCTATTGTAGACATCCGCTAAGATGAGATTTTTGGAAATTTCTACAGGTAGGGTCAAAAACAGGAAAAGTCTCCCCCTTAACGGCCTGGCCAAACTGCTGGAACAAGGGATCTTAAATTCGGTATTTGGGTTCCTTCTCCAACGTTGACGTCCCCTAAGATGGTATTTTTGGAAATTCATACCGGGAGGGGTAAAAAGGGAAAAAACTTCCCCCTTGATGGCCTGGCCAAACTGCTGGATATAGAGACCTAAAATTATGTATGTAGTAGGTTCCTCCTCCAACGCAGACGTCCTCTAAGACGGAATTTTTGGAAATTCCTACCGGGAGGGGTAAAAACGGAATAATTCTCCCCCTTGATGGCCTAACCGAACCCTTCGGCTAGAAACCTGTAATATATAATATGTTTTCCTTGGAGTATGGGCTAACTTATCGAAAAGGCATCTCTAGGACTTTGGACAGGAACGTGGTAAAAATGGTGGTTCAAAAGGGGAAAATTGCCCCCCCTCTTAACGTGCGCGTCTTTAGCTAGAAACCTAAAACTTAAAGAACAAGTGTATATGGAACACTAAAATTAAGAAACTAAATAGGAAACGAGTGGAATTGAAACACTACACAAGTGGAACGAAATGGATATAAACGTTGAACGAGTGGAATTGAAATTATAGACAATGCAAATGGATTGGAAGAGGGAATTACCTGTTCAAACACTATCCACGGAATATGAAACTTATGTAGCACTGAAACATACTCTCGAAAAAGTTAAACAAATTTTCTAAAAGAGAAAAAACCATAGAAAAGGAATGGAACTTATATATTCCGATATTTAAACTTCATGTAACGAAGCACCGGTGGAAGAAACCGACGCAGTAAATTTTCCAACTGAATTTGTGAATTTACTTGAATTGCCAGGTCTACCTTTACACAAACTGGAATTAAAAAAAAAAACTTTAAGGCACGCTAACAACCCTGCTTTACGTTATTTATTTTCATTCGGCTATATCGGTTTCGCTATTGATAACGATCAAGAATATATATTTTTTTTATGTCCCAGATTTTTTTTTCGATGAGTTACAAACGGAATTACAAAATGATATATACCCTCCTGCACAGTGGGATGGAGGATATAAAAATCGGGAAAAAATATTTGCAAAAAGGAAAGTTTTTGCATCATTATATACATTCTCAGATTGTTAATCGCTGATTGAGTTTTTTAATTATTTTTTTCTACCACAAAGTCTTTTTTCGCGTTCCGCTATTATTTTGCAATTTTTTAAGTGCGATTTTTTAAATTTATAATCTATGGAGTATTATGCCCACTTCATAAAACATTTTGACGTTTCTCTGCAATCGAACGACCATTTTTTTATTTCAATTGATTTTTTTCAATATCCAGTAAAATTTCTACATTCAAATAAATATTAGGGGTTTTCATATAAACACGTAAATTCCTGGTAAACTTTGTATAAATACAAACCATATTTTTATGTATGGAGTTTGACATTAAAGTCATAAATATGTCAGGTTTACACCGTTTATGAGTAGAATACGAGTTTATTTGTAAACCCCTACTTATTTTAATATTATTAAAATCCTCTGTTAAAATAATTGAAAATGGTGTATAAATAAATGTTACTTAAGTTTCGATTTTAATTAAAAAAACCACCTTCATTTTAATTATAGGCACGTTTTGTAAGAAAAATGTTTCCAAATGTTTAATAAAAAATACTAGTTTCTTCTAAAAAAATAAATGTGTGTATAAAAAGCTTTAAAGTTGTATTCTTAGTAATTTAAATTTGTCTTAAGTAAGACAGTTTTAAAAGCAAGATATTTTTAATTCTGCTTTAAGCTTATTTTTATTTTTAATTTTTCTTATTATTAATTTACTTAAGTTCGATTAACATATAAGAGTTACACGCTCAATTTTAATTTAATCCTAAAAAATATTGAAATCAAATCATAATTATACTTAAAATAAAATCAAATGCGAATTATTATATATAATTAATTTTTCTATTGATGTATACATTAGGGATGCCAAACGGGAAATCTCGAATTTCGGGATTGGCAAAATCCCGAATCCCGGGATTATTTCTCAAAAATCCCGGGATTTTCTTATTTTTTAATATTAATATAAACGCAATTAAACAAAGTGAGCAATTTTAGATTACCTACGTTTTTTCTTGAATTATCTCATATTGACAAGAAATTGATGCCAAGATATTGGTAAAATTATAAATTAAGTAGATTATTCGAGTAAACTATGCAAAGACTTTTCAGAAAAATTTGAAATTTTGGTAAACAATTTTAAGTTTTTGAGTAATACATGCGAAAAATCAAGTTTGTTTGTTATTTTACCGATTTATTCTTCCAAGCGAAATTCGAAACTGGGACTGTAAGTTTTGGCTGGGACTTTAAGTTTGAATTCTTCCATGAAAACATTTGATAACGATAACAAAATAACTTTGTTGCTGTAATTACACGATTTAGTGGGCAAGGTTATCGCAACGAATCTGCTTTAAAATCTCCTTACAAAATACTGGGCGCAAGTGTACTTAATGACAGGCCTTCATATATTATCCCAGCCAGAAAAATACAAACGGGAAAGCGATGGCAAGGTATTTTAACAGGTGGTACAAGTACTGACAAAAATTGCTTTTCCATTTCCAATATGATAACGTCAATAGACAAAAGGACCGGCAGTTCAAAAAGCGCCGGAAAAGTACTGGAGAAACACAATTTTTAACTTTTGCAAAACGCTGCCAAACCCAATAAATAGGTGGTTTGGAATTATATTTTCGAAAATAAAATTTAAAAAAAGTTCATATGTATCTTTTTTTTGCCCTGCCGTGATGTTTTGTAAAACAAATACTGGCAAAACGATTTTTGCAAACGCTGGCAAAGCATCCCAAATGAGTGTTCTGTCAGTGATTTATTTTTAACATCGCGGTTACCCAGTGGTATGCAAGTACTTGATTTTTTGTACCACTGTCAATTTCTGACTAAGAGTTTCAATATTCATAAAATGTACCACATTATTAATTAACAACTATTAAATAATTATAAAACGCTTTATTCTATAAAAAAAATTAGTTACATAACATAAAAATTTTTACAAATAAAGGAAAATTTAAATCCCGTAAAATCCCGGGATCCCAAAAAATCCCGTTGTCCCGAAAATCCCGGAATCCCGAGATCGGGATCCCGGGATTTCATACAAAATCCCGAATCCCGGGATTTTCAAATATCAATCCCGATTGGCATCCCTAGTAAACATGTTGCCTAGGGATACATAAATAACTCGAAATGTATTTTTTTCTATTAATATGTAATTAGGTTGTTCACAAGGGGTGTGCTATCTGTTGCATGGTCCTAACAAAAATAGAGTTATTTAAATTTTTATTTGACTAACTATGATTTTCTATTAGGTTTTCTATCTGTTAGCTCACTTAAACATAGGACACTAAACATACGCAAAAATGTTGTATCGTGCTATTCTGAAATCTTGTATTTTTGCAATTAAATTTTTAACACCTCTGTTTTTTGTTGGTACGATACAACAAATGGCACACCCCTTGTGAACAACCTTAATGGGTCTTATGAATAAAACTTATTAAGCCCCCCATACATTTGCAATATTATGTCCAATATAATGGCACAGTATTTTTCTCGTTTTGCCACACACCATACAATAATTTGCAACATATATGTAACAAAAGATCGCCACAATATTTTATGCTATATATGATATCAACATAACCTCAAAATGCACACAAACATAAACAGCGCAAAATTAAAATTGCACAGTGTTGCCAATAGATTATGCAATATTTCAAGTTGTCCAATAAAAATCAAAAGTGCTTTGATTCACTACATAATATTGCTCAACCTTCAATTTAATACATACACGTTCAATATGCTTGCACCACTTGGAAAGTTGTACCATAATATTGCAAATGTATGGCCCGCTTTAGAAATCTCGATTCATAGTCGTACTTTAAGCATCATAAGTTGTTTGAGTTTCACGTGAAAAAACTGTTATACTCCATATAAAAAAAAAATAATTTTTCACGACATTGAGTTTCAAGTGAAAATTAAAAAATTGTTAATTTTTATAACTTAAATTGCAATTTGGGGCATTTAAATTTCGAGTGAAATTTTTTCAAGTGAAAAACAACTTACGGTGCTTTAACTATAAATTAATTTTTCGATTTCATACTGGCAACACTATTGTTTATTTTCTCTCTTCTTCCAAATAAGTGTCGGCCCAGAATAGGGATGCCGAACGGGACTGGTTTTTACAAATCCCGGGATTTGGGGTTTTTTAAAATTTGAATCCCGGGATTTTTCGGGATCCCGGGATTTATCGGGATCCCGGGATATTTCGGGATTTTTCTGGGTTTCGGGAATTTCTTGTTTTATCATATTTTTAATTTTAAAAATAAATAGCTGAAATAAATTAAAATAATTCATTATAAATCTGCTTATTATTTCTCGTAGTATGAAGAAATAAACAAATTAAGCCGGATTCACAATTCTGGAGTACTTCACGCTGCAGAGTAGAGTGTGTAAAATAGAGATAGCATGATACAAAAAATATGTAAGCGCAAAAAATAATGGAACAAAATCCACTCAGAGTAGAGTGCTACAGCATTGTGAATCTGGCTTTAAACAAAAACTACACTCTTAAAAATAAGTATGTAAAAATAGCAGAAAAAGCTACCATAAATTAGCAAAAAAGGTTCCGCGATTAAAACTACTGAAATCAGCAGAACTTGTTTGCTAAATAATTGTTAAATTTACGAAATATAAGAAATATACTTATGAGATAAATTTAAGCAAATTGCAAATTACAATTTACTGAAGAAACTTTTTAACTAAAAGTAGCTAAAACACTGCTATATCTACAAATTTTTAGTTATATTTGGCTAAAATTAATTGAATGCAAAAACAAACTACTCTGCTGAAATCACCAGAAATATTTAGTGACTAATAGTTTTTTTAAATCAACTAACATAAAATATTAAGCACATTCCTCTGCTGATTTCAGAAAGGCAGATTGTTGGATTTTTCTAATTTAACAAAAATTTGCTGTTTTTGGTTGACAAAATTATTTTGCATGAAGTTATGATTTCAGCAAATTATCAATAAAATAAATGAAAACAATTCAGTTAAAAGATTAAATAAAGTTGAATTACGATTTTTGAAAGTTTCAAAGCTGAATAAAAGTTTTGAAATTATTAAGGTTTTTATTTAGATCTATATATAAAAGAATAACGTGACTGACAGACTGACTGACTGACTCAACATCGCCCAGCACAAACCGCTGAAGACGGGATTTTTGGAAATTATTACCGGAACGGGCAAAAAGGGGAAAAGTCTCCCCCTTGGCGGCCTGCCAAAACCCCTTTGGCTAGAAAGCTGAAATTTAAGATATGTGTTCCTTGGAGTATGGGCTAACTTTTCTGGAAAGTACTTTCTGGAATTTTGGACAGGGACGTTGTAAAAATGGGGGTTAAAAAGGGGAAAAAGGCCCCCCTTGACGGCCTGCCCAAACCGCTGTAGGTAGGAAGTTGAAATTTGGTATAAAGGTTCCTCCACTATCGTAGACATCCACAAAGACGGGAGTTTTGGAAATTTTTACAGGGACGGGCAAAAAGGGGAAAAAGTCTCCCCCTTGACGGCCTGCTCAAACTGCTGGAGCTATGAAGTTGAAATTTGGTATGTAGGTTCCTCGACCGGTGTAGACGTCCGTTGAGACGGCATTTTTGGAAATTCTTATCGGGAGGGGCAAAAAAAAGTACCTTTTTCCAAAAAAAGTATCTTTTTCCAAAAAAAGTATCTTTTTCCAAAAAAAGTACCTTTTCCCGAAAAAAGTACCTTTTTCCAAAAAAAGTACCTTTTTCCAAAAAAAGTACCTCTTTCCAAAAAAAATTCCCTTTTCCAAAAAAGTACCTTTTTCCAAAAAAAAGTACGTTTTTCCAAAAAAAAGTACCTTTTTTAAAAAAATGTACCTTTTTCTAAAAAAATTAACCTTTTCCGAAAAAAAAAGTACCTTTTCCCAAAAAAAAGTACCTGTTCCCAAAAAACATATATTTTTCCAAAAAAATACCTTTTTCAAAAAAAAGTACCTTTTCCAAGAAAAAGTATCTTTTCCCAAAAAAAAGTACCTTTTTCTAAAAAAATTTTCCTTTTCCCAAAAAACATACATTTTTTCAAAAAAAATACCATTTTCAAAAAAAGTACCTTTTCCAAAAAAAAGTACCTTTTCCCAAAAAAAAGTACCTTTTTCTAAAAAAATTTTCCTTTTCCAAAAGAAGTACCTTTTCCAAAAAAAGTACCTTTTTCCAAAAAACATACATTTTTCCAAAAAAAACACCTTTTTAAAAAAATAACTTTTCCAAAAAAAGTACAAATAAAGTACTTTGTAAAAACAAAGTATCTTTTTCCAAAAAATTTCGTTTTTCCAAAAAGTACCATTTAAAATAATATATAATTTCAAAAAAAACTACTTTTTTCCCTCCCCCACGGATATCTCCACTAAAACAAGGTTTCTTGATATTCGGCATAGACGTGCGCTAAGACGGGATTTTTGGAAATTCCTACCGGAACGGGCAAAAAGGGGAAAAGTCTCCACATAAACAGTCTCACAAATTGGAAAAGTGCCTGCCCAAACCACTGGAGGTAAGAAGTTGAAATTTGGTATAAAGGTTCCTCCACTGTAGTAGACATCGACTAAGTTTGTATTTTTGGAATTCCCTACAGGATATCCCAAAAGGAAACTCGGTATGTGAGTTCCTCCTTCTGTGTAGGCGTCCGCTTAGACGGAATTTTTGAAATTCCTATCGGAAGGGGAAATAAGATAAAAGTCTCCTCCTGACGGCTTGCCCAATCCCTTTTGGCCAACCTAAAATTTTAAATATGTATTCCTTGGAGTAGGACTAACTCACCGGCAACGTAATTTTTCTATTTTGGAACAGCAACATAGTAAAAATGGTGGTTGAAAGGGAAAAATGTCCTCAATAACGGCCTGCCCAAACCGCTTAGGCAATGCAGTTGAAATTTGGTACGAATGTTCCTCATCCATCGCAGATAGCCGCGAAGATGGAATTTTTGTAAATTCCTAAAGGGAGGGGCAAAAAGAAGAAAAGCCTCACCTTGGGGGCCGGTAAAAACCCCTTCGGCTAGAAACCTGAAGATTAAAATGTGGGTCCCTGGAGTAAGGGCTAACTTATTAGAAAGATACTTTTTTGAATTTTGGACAGGGTCGTTATAAAATGGGGGCTCAAAAAGGGAAAGTTGCCCCTTAACGACCTGTCCAAACTGCTGCAACTAGGAAGCTGAAATTCGGTACTTAGGTTCCTCTTCCAGCCTAATTCCAACCGGGAGGGACAAAAAAAGAAAAAGTGTCCCCCTTGACAGCCTGCTCAAACTGCTGGAACTAGGAAGCTGAAATTCCCTGTCGATGGATTTTCGGAAATTCCTACCGAGAGGGGCACAAATAGTAAAAGTTGGCTAGAAACCTGAAATGTAAAACATATGTTACTTGGAGTATGGGCTTTTTGGACCGGGAAGGTGCTTTTTGGACAGGGACATTGCAAAAATGGGGATTAATGAAGCGAAAAGTGCCGCTTAAAGGCCTGCCCAAACCGCTGGAGGTAGGAAGTTGAAATTTGGTATTAAAGTTCCTCCTCTATTGTAGACATCCGCTAAGATGAGATTTTTGGAAATTTCTACAGGTAGGGTCAAAAACAGGAAAAGTCTCCCCCTTAACGGCCTGGCCAAACTGCTGGAACAAGGGATCTTAAATTCGGTATTTGGGTTCCTTCTCCAACGTTGACGTCCCCTAAGATGGTATTTTTGGAAATTCATACCGGGAGGGGTAAAAAGGGAAAAAACTTCCCCCTTGATGGCCTGGCCAAACTCCTGGATATAGAGACCTAAAATTATGTATGTAGTAGGTTCCTCCTCCAACGCAGACGTCCTCTAAGACGGAATTTTTGGAAATTCCTACCGGGAGGGGTAAAAACGGAATAATTCTCCCCCTTGATGGCCTAACCGAACCCTTCGGCTAGAAACCTGTAATATATAATATGTTTTCCTTGGAGTATGGGCTAACTTATCGAAAAGGCATCTCTAGGACTTTGGACAGGAACGTGGTAAAAATGGTGGTTCAAAAGGGGAAAATTGCCCCCCCTCTTAACGTGCGCGTCTTTAGCTAGAAACCTAAAACTTAAAGAACAAGTGTATATGGAACACTAAAATTAAGAAACTAAATAGGAAACGAGTGGAATTGAAACACTACACAAGTGGAACGAAATGGATATAAACGTTGAACGAGTGGAATTGAAATTATAGACAATGCAAATGGATTGGAAGAGGGAATTACCTGTTCAAACACTATCCACGGAATATGAAACTTATGTAGCACTGAAACATACTCTCGAAAAAGTTAAACAAATTTTCTAAAAGAGAAAAAACCATAGAAAAGGAATGGAACTTATATATTCCGATATTTAAACTTCATGTAACGAAGCACCGGTGGAAGAAACCGACGCAGTAAATTTTCCAACTGAATTTGTGAATTTACTTGAATTGCCAGGTCTACCTTTACACAAACTGGAATTAAAAAAAAAAACTTTAAGGCACGCTAACAACCCTGCTTTACGTTATTTATTTTCATTCGGCTATATCGGTTTCGCTATTGATAACGATCAAGAATATATATTTTTTTTATGTCCCAGATTTTTTTTTCGATGAGTTACAAACGGAATTACAAAATGATATATACCCTCCTGCACAGTGGGATGGAGGATATAAAAATCGGGAAAAAATATTTGCAAAAAGGAAAGTTTTTGCATCATTATATACATTCTCAGATTGTTAATCGCTGATTGAGTTTTTTAATTATTTTTTTCTACCACAAAGTCTTTTTTCGCGTTCCGCTATTATTTTGCAATTTTTTAAGTGCGATTTTTTAAATTTATAATCTAGGGAGTATTATGCCCACTTCATAAAACATTTTGACGTTTCTCTGCAATCGAACGACCATTTTTTTATTTCAATTGATTTTTTTCAATATCCAGTAAAATTTCTACATTCAAATAAATATTAGGGGTTTTCATATAAACACGTAAATTCCTGGTAAACTTTGTATAAATACAAACCATATTTTTATGTATGGAGTTTGACATTAAAGTCATAAATATGTCAGGTTTACACCGTTTATGAGTAGAATACGAGTTTATTTGTAAACCCCTACTTATTTTAATATTATTAAAATCCTCTGTTAAAATAATTGAAAATGGTGTATAAATAAATGTTACTTAAGTTTCGATTTTAATTAAAAAAACCACCTTCATTTTAATTATAGGCACGTTTTGTAAGAAAAACGTTTCCAAATGTTTAATAAAAAATACTAGTTTCTTCTAAAAAAATAAATGTGTGTATAAAAAGCTTTAAAGTTGTATTCTTAGTAATTTAAATTTGTCTTAAGTAAGACAGTTTTAAAAGCAAGATATTTTTAATTCTGCTTTAAGCTTATTTTTATTTTTAATTTTTCTTATTATTAATTTACTTAAGTTCGATTAACATATAAGAGTTACACGCTCAATTTTAATTTAATCCTAAAAAATATTGAAATCAAATCATAATTATACTTAAAATAAAATCAAATGCGAATTATTATATATAATTAATTTTTCTATTGATGTATACATTAGGGATGCCAAACGGGAAATCTCGAATTTCGGGATTGGCAAAATCCCGAATCCCGGGATTATTTCTCAAAAATCCCGGGATTTTCTTATTTTTTAATATTAATATAAACGCAATTAAACAAAGTGAGCAATTTTAGATTACCTACGTTTTTTCTTGAATTATCTCATATTGACAAGAAATTGATGCCAAGATATTGGTAAAATTATAAATTAAGTAGATTATTCGAGTAAACTATGCAAAGACTTTTCAGAAAAATTTGAAATTTTGGTAAACAATTTTAAGTTTTTGAGTAATACATGCGAAAAATCAAGTTTGTTTGTTATTTTACCGATTTATTCTTCCAAGCGAAATTCGAAACTGGGACTGTAAGTTTTGGCTGGGACTTTAAGTTTGAATTCTTCCATGAAAACATTTGATAACGATAACAAAATAACTTTGTTGCTGTAATTACACGATTTAGTGGGCAAGGTTATCGCAACGAATCTGCTTTAAAATCTCCTTACAAAATACTGGGCGCAAGTGTACTTAATGACAGGCCTTCATATATTATCCCAGCCAGAAAAATACAAACGGGAAAGCGATGGCAAGGTATTTTAACAGGTGGTACAAGTACTGACAAAAATTGCTTTTCCATTTCCAATATGATAACGTCAATAGACAAAAGGACCGGCAGTTCAAAAAGCGCCGGAAAAGTACTGGAGAAACACAATTTTTAACTTTTGCAAAACGCTGCCAAACCCAATAAATAGGTGGTTTGGAATTATATTTTCGAAAATAAAATTTAAAAAAAGTTCATATGTATCTTTTTTTTGCCCTGCCGTGATGTTTTGTAAAACAAATACTGGCAAAACGATTTTTGCAAACGCTGGCAAAGCATCCCAAATGAGTGTTCTGTCAGTGATTTATTTTTAACATCGCGGTTACCCAGTGGTATGCAAGTACTTGATTTTTTGTACCACTGTCAATTTCTGACTAAGAGTTTCAATATTCATAAAATGTACCACATTATTAATTAACAACTATTAAATAATTATAAAACGCTTTATTCTATAAAAAAAATTAGTTACATAACATAAAAATTTTTACAAATAAAGGAAAATTTAAATCCCGTAAAATCCCGGGATCCCAAAAAATCCCGTTGTCCCGAAAATCCCGGAATCCCGAGATCGGGATCCCGGGATTTCATACAAAATCCCGAATCCCGGGATTTTCAAATATCAATCCCGATTGGCATCCCTAGTATACATGTTGCCTAGGGATACATAAATAACTCGAAATGTATTTTTTTCTATTAATATGTAATTAGGTTGTTCACAAGGGGTGTGCTATCTGTTGCATGGTCCTAACAAAAATAGAGTTATTTAAATTTTTATTTGACTAACTATGATTTTCTATTAGGTTTTCTATCTGTTAGCTCACTTAAACATAGGACACTAAACATACGCAAAAATGTTGTATCGTGCTATTCTGAAATCTTGTATTTTTGCAATTAAATTTTTAACACCTCTGTTTTTTGTTGGTACGATACAACAAATGGCACACCCCTTGTGAACAACCTTAATGGGTCTTATGAATAAAACTTATTAAGCCCCCCATACATTTGCAATATTATGTCCAATATAATGGCACAGTATTTTTCTCGTTTTGCCACACACCATACAATAATTTGCAACATATATGTAACAAAAGATCGCCACAATATTTTATGCTATATATGATATCAACATAACCTCAAAATGCACACAAACATAAACAGCGCAAAATTAAAATTGCACAGTGTTGCCAATAGATTATGCAATATTTCAAGTTGTCCAATAAAAATCAAAAGTGCTTTGATTCACTACATAATATTGCTCAACCTTCAATTTAATACATACACGTTCAATATGCTTGCACCACTTGGAAAGTTGTACCATAATATTGCAAATGTATGGCCCGCTTTAGAAATCTCGATTCATAGTCGTACTTTAAGCATCATAAGTTGTTTGAGTTTCACGTGAAAAAACTGTTATACTCCATATAAAAAAAAAATAATTTTTCACGACAATGAGTTTCAAGTGAAAATTAAAAAATTGTTAATTTTTATAACTTAAATTGCAATTTGGGGCATTTAAATTTCGAGTGAAATTTTTTCAAGTGAAAAACAACTTACGGTGCTTTAACTATAAATTAATTTTTCGATTTCATACTGGCAACACTATTGTTTATTTTCTCTCTTCTTCCAAATAAGTGTCGGCCCAGAATAGGGATGCCGAACGGGACTGGTTTTTACAAATCCCGGGATTTGGGGTTTTTTAAAATTTGAATCCCGGGATTTTTCGGGATCCCGGGATTTATCGGGATCCCGGGATATTTCGGGATTTTTCTGGGTTTCGGGAATTTCTTGTTTTATCATATTTTTAATTTTAAAAATAAATAGCTGAAATAAATTAAAATAATTCATTATAAATCTGCTTATTATTTCTCGTAGTATGAAGAAATAAACAAATTAAGCCGGATTCACAATTCTGGAGTACTTCACGCTGCAGAGTAGAGTGTGTAAAATAGAGATAGCATGATACAAAAAATATGTAAGCGCAAAAAATAATGGAACAAAATCCACTCAGAGTAGAGTGCTACAGCATTGTGAATCTGGCTTTAAACAAAAACTACACTCTTAAAAATAAGTATGTAAAAATAGCAGAAAAAGCTACCATAAATTAGCAAAAAAGGTTCCGCGATTAAAACTACTGAAATCAGCAGAACTTGTTTGCTAAATAATTGTTAAATTTACGAAATATAAGAAATATACTTATGAGATAAATTTAAGCAAATTGCAAATTACAATTTACTGAAGAAACTTTTTAACTAAAAGTAGCTAAAACACTGCTATATCTACAAATTTTTAGTTATATTTGGCTAAAATTAATTGAATGCAAAAACAAACTACTCTGCTGAAATCACCAGAAATATTTAGTGACTAATAGTTTTTTTAAATCAACTAACATAAAATATTAAGCACATTCCTCTGCTGATTTCAGAAAGGCAGATTGTTGGATTTTTCTAATTTAACAAAAATTTGCTGTTTTTGGTTGACAAAATTATTTTGCATGAAGTTATGATTTCAGCAAATTATCAATAAAATAAATGAAAACAATTCAGTTAAAAGATTAAATAAAGTTGAATTACGATTTTTGAAAGTTTCAAAGCTGAATAAAAGTTTTGAAATTATTAAGGTTTTTATTTAGATCTATATATAAAAGAATAACGTGACTGACAGACTGACTGACTGACTCAACATCGCCCAGCACAAACCGCTGAAGCTAGGAATTTGAAATTTGGTATGTAGGTTCCTCTTTCGGCGTAGACGTCCGCTAAGACGGGATTTTTGGAAATTATTACCGGAACGGGCAAAAAGGGGAAAAGTCTCCCCCTTGGCGGCCTGCCAAAACCCCTTTGGCTAGAAAGCTGAAATTTAAGATATGTGTTCCTTGGAGTATGGGCTAACTTTTCTGGAAAGTACTTTCTGGAATTTTGGACAGGGACGTTGTAAAAATGGGGGTTAAAAAGGGGAAAAAGGCCCCCCTTGACGGCCTGCCCAAACCGCTGTAGGTAGGAAGTTGAAATTTGGTATAAAGGTTCCTCCACTATCGTAGACATCCACAAAGACGGGAGTTTTGGAAATTTTTACAGGGACGGGCAAAAAGGGGAAAAAGTCTCCCCCTTGACGGCCTGCTCAAACTGCTGGAGCTATGAAGTTGAAATTTGGTATGTAGGTTCCTCGACCGGTGTAGACGTCCGTTGAGACGGCATTTTTGGAAATTCTTATCGGGAGGGGCAAAAAAAAATACCTTTTTCAAAAAAAGTATCTTTTTCCAAAAAAAGTATCTTTTTCCAAAAAAAGTACCTTTTCCCGAAAAAAGTACCTTTTTCCAAAAAAAGTACCTTTTTCCAAAAAAAGTACCTCTTTCCAAAAAAAATTCCCTTTTCCAAAAAAGTACCTTTTTCCAAAAAAAGTACGTTTTTCCAAAAAAAAGTACCTTTTTTAAAAAAATGTACCTTTTTCTAAAAAAATTAACCTTTTCCAAAAAAAAAAGTACCTTTTTCCAAGAAAAAGTACCTTTTCCCAAAAAAAAGTACCTTTTTCTAAAAAAATTTTCCTTTTCCCAAAAAACATACATTTTTTCAAAAAAAATACCATTTTCAAAAAAAGTACCTTTTCCAAAAAAAAGTACCTTTTCCCAAAAAAAAGTACCTTTTTCTAAAAAAATTTTCCTTTTCCAAAAGAAGTACCTTTTCCAAAAAAAGTACCTTTTTCCTAAAAACATACATTTTTCCAAAAAAAAACACCTTATTAAAAAAAATACCTTTTCCAAAAAAAGTACAAATAAAGTACTTTGTAAAAACAAAGTATCTTTTTCCAAAAAATTTCGTTTTTCCAAAAAGTACCATTTAAAATAATATATAATTTCAAAAAAACTACTTTTTTCCCTCCCCCACGGATATCTCCACTAAAACAAGGTTTCTTGATATTCGGCATAGACGTGCGCTAAGACGGGATTTTTGGAAATTCCTACCGGAACGGGCAAAAAGGGGAAAAGTCTCCACATAAACAGTCTCACAAATTGGAAAAGTGCCTGCCCAAACCACTGGAGGTAAGAAGTTGAAATTTGGTATAAAGGTTCCTCCACTGTAGTAGACATCGACTAAGTTTGTATTTTTGGAATTCCCTACAGGATATCCCAAAAGGAAACTCGGTATGTGAGTTCCTCCTTCTGTGTAGGCGTCCGCTTAGACGGAATTTTTGAAATTCCTATCGGAAGGGGAAATAAGATAAAAGTCTCCTCCTGACGGCTTGCCCAATCCCTTTTGGCCAACCTAAAATTTTAAATATGTATTCCTTGGAGTAGGACTAACTCACCGGCAACGTAATTTTTCTATTTTGGAACAGCAACATAGTAAAAATGGTGGTTGAAAGGGAAAAATGTCCTCAATAACGGCCTGCCCAAACCGCTTAGGCAATGCAGTTGAAATTTGGTACGAATGTTCCTCATCCATCGCAGATAGCCGCGAAGATGGAATTTTTGTAAATTCCTAAAGGGAGGGGCAAAAAGAAGAAAAGCCTCACCTTGGGGGCCGGTAAAAACCCCTTCGGCTAGAAACCTGAAGATTAAAATGTGGGTCCCTGGAGTAAGGGCTAACTTATTAGAAAGATACTTTTTTGAATTTTGGACAGGGTCGTTATAAAATGGGGGCTCAAAAAGGGAAAGTTGCCCCTTAACGACCTGTCCAAACTGCTGCAACTAGGAAGCTGAAATTCGGTACTTAGGTTCCTCTTCCAGCCTAATTCCAACCGGGAGGGACAAAAAAAGAAAAAGTGTCCCCCTTGACAGCCTGCTCAAACTGCTGGAACTAGGAAGCTGAAATTCCCTGTCGATGGATTTTCGGAAATTCCTACCGAGAGGGGCACAAATAGTAAAAGTTGGCTAGAAACCTGAAATGTAAAACATATGTTACTTGGAGTATGGGCTTTTTGGACCGGGAAGGTGCTTTTTGGACAGGGACATTGCAAAAATGGGGATTAATGAAGCGAAAAGTGCCGCTTAAAGGCCTGCCCAAACCGCTGGAGGTAGGAAGTTGAAATTTGGTATTAAAGTTCCTCCTCTATTGTAGACATCCGCTAAGATGAGATTTTTGGAAATTTCTACAGGTAGGGTCAAAAACAGGAAAAGTCTCCCCCTTAACGGCCTGGCCAAACTGCTGGAACAAGGGATCTTAAATTCGGTATTTGGGTTCCTTCTCCAACGTTGACGTCCCCTAAGATGGTATTTTTGGAAATTCATACCGGGAGGGGTAAAAAGGGAAAAAACTTCCCCCTTGATGGCCTGGCCAAACTCCTGGATATAGAGACCTAAAATTATGTATGTAGTAGGTTCCTCCTCCAACGCAGACGTCCTCTAAGACGGAATTTTTGGAAATTCCTACCGGGAGGGGTAAAAACGGAATAATTCTCCCCCTTGATGGCCTAACCGAACCCTTCGGCTAGAAACCTGTAATATATAATATGTTTTCCTTGGAGTATGGGCTAACTTATCGAAAAGGCATCTCTAGGACTTTGGACAGGAACGTGGTAAAAATGGTGGTTCAAAAGGGGAAAATTGCCCCCCCTCTTAACGTGTGCGTCTTTAGCTAGAAACCTAAAACTTAAAGAACAAGTGTATATGGAACACTAAAATTAAGAAACTAAATAGGAAACGAGTGGAATTGAAACACTACACAAGTGGAACGAAATGGATATAAACGTTGAACGAGTGGAATTGAAATTATAGACAATGCAAATGGATTGGAAGAGGGAATTACCTGTTCAAACACTATCCACGGAATATGAAACTTATGTAGCATTGAAACATACTCTCGAAAAAGTTAAACAAATTTTCTAAAAGAGAAAAAACCATAGAAAAGGAATGGAACTTATATATTCCGATATTTAAACTTCATGTAACGAAGCACCGGTGGAAGAAACCGACGCAGTAAATTTTCCAACTGAATTTGTGAATTTACTTGAATTGCCAGGTCTACCTTTACACAAACTGGAATTAAAAAAAAAAACTTTAAGGCACGCTAACAACCCTGCTTTACGTTATTTATTTTCATTCGAAACACAAATGAACAAAACTACTTACGGGTCTATCTACCTAAGTTCGCACTTTACCAAATTATCTTAAAATACACACGTATATTGCAATTTATTATGGATTCATTACTAACAATCCACTTTCATGAGAAAAAGTGATCAAATATTTATTTATTTATTTTAAATCCATTGTTGTGCAGAATTATTTATTTGTGGTGGCTGGGTGAAGGCTTTAAATAAAAAAACTTTAAATAAAAAAACGAATTTAATAAAAATTGTGGAGGGCGCAGCCCCCCCCCCTTAACCTTTAAGGCACGCTAACAACGTAGCGGGCTGCGCCCGCTATTATTTATAAATGGGAAAAATTAGTATTTTAATAACATTTAATAAGATATTAGATTTAAGTGATTTAGGTCGAATATAGCAATAAAAACAAATACAAAAAAGAGATAAAATATGCCAAATAATGAAATCAGAAATCCCGGGATTTTTTCAAGACCAATCCGGGATTTTCGGGATCGGGATTTCGAGATCGGTATCTCTAGCCCAGAATAAGTGTATGCCTAGACAATGGCCTTGCAACTCTCTCAATATTTTTTATGGCAAAAATACTATGCCGCTTCGAACAGGAACGAACTCCGTCTGGTTAATCAGGCAAATTTTTGCAACAATATAGTCGTTTGCAGAATGTCAATCGCAGATTAGCTCTTTTAATTCATTTTCTGCACCTAAAGCCTTTTTAGAATTCCGTCGTTATTTTGCAAACTTTTTTATTGCGGTTTTTTTTTAAATATATAACAGGGTTGGCAGGCAATACCGCTAAAATACCGTTATCGATTCAAAACCCTTTCAATTGACTACCGTTACCCCTAAAATACCGTTACCGAAATACCCGGAATACCGTTATCCTTAAAATACCGTTACGGAAATAACTGAAATACCGTTATCCTTAAAATACCGATACCGAAATAAATGAAATATCGATAACCTTAAAATACCGTTACCGAAATACATGAAATAGCGTTATCCGTAAAATACCGATACCGTTATTTTTAATTCTCCGATCTTGGTCATTGCACGTGGTTATTGAGTATTTCACATAAATTAAGTCAATTAATTTGTTTGGTTTTTACTTTAGTGTGGTTTTTGCAAAAAAAAAAGCGGTATGTACCGAAATAACTGACTACCGTTATCCTTAAAATACCGTTACCGATATAACTGAAATACTGTTAACCCTAAAATACCGTTACCGAAATAACCCAAATATCGTTATCCTTAAAATACCGTTACCGAAATAACTCAAATACCGTTATCCTTAAAATACCGATACCGAAATAAATGAAATAGCGTTACCCAGCAAAATATTGGTAATGACACCTCATTACTATCTGCATTACCAAAAATGATATATCATTACCTTTTGCATTATTTTATAATATAAAATAATGACTTCCTAATAACGACCTATTATATTCATTGTTTCTAAATATAAAATAATGACTTACTCGTATTAGTTTAAATAAGTACTATTTACACAGTTAAATTTTTTTATTATATGTAAATATGTTTTATGTTTAAATTTTTATGACGAGTCCTAAAATTACACACTAGAGAAAACTTAAATTGAATGTATTTCCTTAGGGTAATATTATTTGCCTAACTCCTTATTTTTAAGAATCAAGTAAGCAATCGGATAACCACTTATAATTAAACTTTTTGTAAGCATGTGTGTAACCAATTATTATTCAAAATCTCATAACTACTTATTTCTCAATTTTTCGTAAGCGAGCGGGTAAGCGTGACTACTTATAAGAACGACCACGCCAAACAAAAATAATGAGTTTAGACGCCAAAAAATAAGTTGTGCGGAGCTATGAATTTCTATTATATAACCACTTATTTGGTAATGAAAGATTTTGCTGGGTACCCTTAAAATACCTTTACCGAAATAACCTAAAATATCGTTACCCTCATGGCGTAACAATAAAGGTGGAATTATTAGAAAATATATTTTGAATTGAGTTAACCCTGCAATGTCAAACACAAAAAAAAAACAAACAAACGAAGAAAAATTACTTTTGAATTTTATTAAAAAAAAATTTAACTTAAAAGAAATTTATTTAAAAACGAGTAAAAAGGTTAAAGTCGGGCATGCCGACTATACAATACCCTACACCAGTCTGGTTAAAAGCCAACTAATGTTTGGATCCCAAATTCGAATGGATTAAAATGGGACTTGTATCAAAATTTTCTATAATGTGAGTCAGCGAACTAAATTTCATTCATTTGCGACCTGCAGTTTGTAACCAAGCCAATTTTGGGGGGAACCTTATATGGGCACTAGGTCTAAACATGGACCGGTGTTAACCAAAATCAATAGGCTTCGTCCTTGGGCTGATATAGGTCGAAATACCAAATTTCATCAAAATATCTTAATATTTGCGACCTGCAGTTTGTAACCAAGCCAATTTTGGGGGGGGGGGGGGACCCTTATATGGGCACTAGGTCTAAACATAGACCGGTGTTAACCAAAATCAATAGGCTTCGTCCTGCCATATTTGCATATTTGCTTTATGAGCTATTTTGATCACTGCTGCTAACTTTTTTCCTAAAAATATCGCTAAATCAAACTAAAAAATCACTAGAAAATAGCTGAAAATGGTAAAATATCGCTAGATTTGACAAGAAAATAGCTAAATTGGCAACAGTGATTTTGTTTACGTCAAAGGTAAAAATAAATCGTATTTTTGAGAAAATTTGTGAATCATAAAAATAATAAAATAATAAATAAAAAAAAATTTATGTTAATAAAAAATCACAACCAATTTTTTTATTTAATTTCTTATTTTATAAATCATAATATGGCGGCTGATATGTTAAAAACAGATGTTTTGTTTTATTTGCAACTTAGGTTATATGCAAAGTGATTTTTGCTAAAGGTTTTTTTTATTGCAAATGAAGAAAAATAAAGCAAATTGCAAATACATACATTTTGTTGTTGTGTTGATGCAATCGTTGTTTTTTTGCAATCATTTGCAACGTTTGCATCGTTTGCAATACCCATCGTGAGTCCCCTTATTATAAAACTTACCTTACCTTATTATTTTAGTAATTTAATAAAAAATATATAACCTTTTCCGTATTACGCGTGCTCAAGGGCGGATTATGGGACCGTAAACGTATATGTGATGTAACTGTACCGTGCCGTAGCTAAAAAGTACACTTATAGATTATCGTAAACGACATTACTATTTAGCATCTATTTCATGTGGTTTTATATTTTATTCTAAAATTTTCAATTTATTTGTTAATTTTTATTCCTTATTTGTTGTTTGAATCATTTTTCTTTATTCATTTCATATTTTTTCCCGACTAAAATCAGTCAGCTGTTTCGATGCCGGATAGAAAATTCTGATTTCAACAGAATGATCCGGCAAGTTCGTTTACATTTACGTGTTAGTAACCATTCGTATACATTTCTTCTTGTGGTATCGAAACAGCTGATTCGTTACAGATACGTTTACGGTTGGGTAACTCAGCCTTCACTCTTTGGCGTTGTTTTATGACTAAAGCATTAAACACATAGACGACTGCAGCTACACGACAACAGCCTGTCAAAAATAAAATACACACGTTTATATGAAAACGATTATTTTGACACCAACACAGCTACACGGCTACACGACTACTTTTGCCGCTGTAGTCAACTTAGGATAATTTCTATTTTTGTTGGCTACAAAACAAAAATAGTGTTGACAATATAACAAAATATGTAAAACAGGACAATTTTTCCCGCTAGAGGCGAAATAAAATCGTTAGTTCTGACTAGAAAATCACCGTTTTGGGAACACTGAAGAAACAGCTGTTTATATTTTACAATTGTTTGAAGGTTTCATTAATTTATATTTGGAAATAACTTTATTGTGATGTTTTGTAAAAAAAAATGGGTCTTACGAAATTAACAAAATATTCCTCAGCCATTATTTTAGAAGCACAAACCAAAAAAGATTAATATTTATCAAAATGTCAAATATTTAGGATTATCTGTTTACATGTTGCTGTCGTTTTCAAAAAAATTAAGTAGCTACACGACTACAATTGCAGCCAGCAGCATTTGTAGTCGTGTAGTCGTGTAGCTGCAGTCGTCTATGTGTTTAATGCATAAGACAAGAGAAAACATGTTATACTCATATTCACAAATTATACCAGATATGAATCAGCTGATTTGGGCAATATGGCCGACAGAAAATGAGCAAAACAAAACGCAAAAATTTAAGAAAAACACAAAAGATAAAGCACAATAATCTAAAAAGAGACAGATATATACAAAAAATGAGCAATACAAAATGTATGGAGATTTTTTATTGTTATCTCCCTCTTGACTTGACTTCCATGTAAACAAAACCATACGGTTCGAGAATACTTTTTGACACCTGTCATTGGTAAAAAAATATGTAAAACAGGACAATTTTTCCCGCTAGAGGCGAAATAAAATCTTTCGTTCTGACTAGAAAATCACCGTTTTGGGAACACTGAAGAAACAGCTGTTTATATTTTACAATTGTTTGAAGGTTTCATTAATTTATATTTGGAAATAACTTTATTGTGTTGTTTTGTAAAAAAAAATGGGTCTTACGAAATTAACAAAATATTCCTCAGCCATTATTTTAGAAGCACAAACCAAAAAAGATTAATATTTATCAAAATGTCAAATATTTAGGATTATCTGTTTACATGTTGCTGTCGTTTTCAAAAAAATTAAGTAGCTACACGACTACAATTGCAGCCAGCAGCATTTGTAGTCGTGTAGTCGTGTAGCTGCAGTCGTCTATGTGTTTAATGCATAAGACAAGAGAAAACATGTTATACTCATATTCACAAATTATACCAGATATGAATCAGCTGATTTGGGCAATATGGCCGACAGAAAATGAGCAAAACAAAACGCAAAAATTTAAGAAAAACACAAAAGATAAAGCACAATAATCTAAAAAGAGACAGATATATACAAAAAATGAGCAATACAAAATGTATGGAGATTTTTTATTGTTATCTCCCTCTTGACTTGACTTCCATGTAAACAAAACCATACGGTTCGAGAATACTTTTTGACACCTGTCATTGGTTTCACATCTGGTATTAATCTGTGCTCATATTCTTTCACTAGAAATTTCTAAACAAGTGATTCATACAGGGTTAGAATTGCTACGGCAATTGTAGCAGTAGCAACGAAATTTAACTATAAACTCTAGCTTAAAATCGAAGAGTTTTTATTTTCAAACAAAACTACCACTACTGCTACATGCAAGTTTTATTTTTAGAGCAGTAGCAATAGTTTTGTTTTGAAAAAAAGCAAAAACTACAACGAGAGCTTTTGTGAAATAGCAATAGCTCAAAAAAATCATAATTAAAAACTCTGTAGTCGAGTTATTGAAATAAAAGAAAAGCTACACACACAAGTCAATAACAACATAGCACAACAGAAAAAAAGTGGTAGTTATTGTGAGAGTTATTGAGCGAGTTTTATGGGAGTCTTTAAATCAAATATTAGAAA
Source organism: Leucophora obtusa (assembly GCA_949987735.1). Taxonomy (NCBI): domain Eukaryota; kingdom Metazoa; phylum Arthropoda; class Insecta; order Diptera; family Anthomyiidae; genus Leucophora; species Leucophora obtusa. The sequence continues at coordinate 202,042,477 of OX465295.1, read as the reverse complement.
AACTACTTAAAGCTGCCTACACACTAGGGAACATACTTAAAAAAAGAGAGCATTTTTTGTGAATGTGTGAGTGCTTTTGTGTGTGTGTGCGTGTTGAGAGCGTGCATTTCGTGTTTACAAAATTTTTTGATATTTTTTGTTCCCTCAACCATGTTCCCTAGTGTGTAGGCAGCTTAATGCCTACATAATAAAAAATGTGCAATATACATACATGATAAGCAAGCTGGCCAGACTTGTTGTTTTGTCTCTAAATTTGGGAATTTTTTGTTGGTCTTGGGGACAGAGAATCATTTTGGGCATTTAAAAAATGTTTTGGGGATATTTAAAATCTTTCGTAAATTTTGAAGATTATACTAATTTTGTATAGTTTTCAAAAAAATTTAGTAAAGTTTTTTGCACGTAATTTCGAAGGTAAAAATTTACCCTTTTATACATTTTCTGTAACACTTCAAAGCTTTTTGACATGAATAAATCCTTTATGCCTAGGATTTTTATAGGATTAATGTCCAAATATCTAAAATATTGAGAAATAATAAACTGGCATTAAATTTGATTCATTTTATGAGTTAGTGAATAATTAATTATCACTTTAAATCAATGATTTTAAATTGAATAAAGTGAGGAGATTTATTAAAATTTGAATAGAATCAATTCTGAAGGCACTTAATTTAAATTTTATTGCAATATCATCATTAAATTATTTGTTCTATGATATGATTCCCGAACTATAAATCAAGGCAACCACTTTGGTTACATTGATTTGTTAAAATTAAATCATTTGCTTTGATTCTATGAAAAGAATCAGCAAAAGTCAAACTGATGCTTTAAAAAGATATTGAATGATTGTAGTAGAAAATAATTAAATCAACAAAATGAATATTTTTGTTTAAAATTTAATTGGATTTAAAAATCAGATTAAAGAATATACTTTTACTTACTACTTTATTTAAAAAAACAAACTTGAAAAACTCCATTTTTTTTTAAATAACTTCAAAATCTTGAAGATTAAAAAAAAATTAAAATTAGTTTGGATAAGGTTAGTTTGAGCAAATTGAAGAAACTGTAATAGCTTTTTCAACATTTTTTATAAATGGGATTTTTTGGGAATATTTTAAGATTTGTTTGGGGACAACGAATAAAAGTATGTGGCAAGCCTGATGATAACGGTGAAATGTTGTTTGTAAATATAATTATTGCAATGCGTTGCAACACTCAAAATAATAAGTTTGTAATTAATATAAAAATATGCATAAAATCCTATAAGTATTTTTTTTAGTCCATTTTATGTTTGTTTTTTGAAATCAACTCTAAAAAAAAGAAAGAAAATCTATATTGGTCAGAGCAAAGATTTAATTCATAAATTCAATAATAATGATGCTGCGGAAAAAATACTAAATTAGGAGATTATTTTTTTTCTTAAATGCAAATAAAAATCGAGCTTTTTAAAAACAGCGGTTCACAATTTTTTCTTTTTTCACAAAATATTTCTGTTACTTTAACAGGATACACCGCTATTTACATTCAATTTTTACTGTTCTTATCTTAGAGTATTTAGCAGATCAAAATCTGCTAATTTCAGCAGTTTTTTCTGCAAGATTATTTTTAACTAATTTTCAGTAGCCTTTTCTACTATTAGTGAACGACAAAAATTTAATTTTTTCACAAATTTCAAAAAGTGTTTTTTTTTATTTTTTCTTTAATTTTGACCGAAAGTTCCAAAATTTAACCCGTTTGCGCCAGTGGAAGACTTCACCGACTTTGGCTAAAATTTTCACCAGAAACTTCTTAGATTATGTACGTATAACAAATAAAGTATACTGGAGCAGCAAAAATCCAAAAATCGCTTTTGTACACATGCATGTGTATTTATTGTGGCTCCTAAGGAGCGCGCACTTGAATTTTTATTTATTTAAATAATATATAAATATAATATATAATATAAATTATTTTCTTTTATTACCTTAAGGACTAAAATTTTGTATTTAATGTTTTGATTCAAATGTTATGTTAAAATAAACTTTTAATTTATTTAATAAAAAATCTGTTGAAAATGAATTTAATTGGTATAATTATTATAATTTCTTAAAATATTTAATATGCACTCAAAAAAAAAAAAAAGTTAATACAAATCTTAGTAATCAGACAACATAAAAGTTCAAAATACTTTATTGATAATACTCTACAAGTATTTTTTTGAAAAAAATACTTCATAACTTTTAAATAAAACTCTTTATTATAGAGTAAAGAGTTCTAAAGATAAAACTCTCTATTGAAAAAATCTACAATGAATAGTATTTTGAATTTTATGGAGTTTTATTTTCCTACAAAAAAATATACATAAATGTATTTAAAATTGGTAAAATTTTAAATTTTTGATAAAGATTAGCATGTAAATAACAAAATTTTATATTAAGAATAGTTCTGAACATTTGGTTCCCTTCATACAATAATATCACAACATACTTTTTCGCATTTAGCCATTATTTTTTGTAATTAGTTTGGAAAAAAAATTGTGCATCAATATATAAGCTTCCAGAATGAAAATCGCTGACTGAGCTTTGTAATAAATATTTTGTACCATAAAGACTTTTTTTGCGTTCCGCTATTATTTTGCAATTTTTTAAGTGCGGTTATTTTAAATTCATAATCTAGAAACTACAATATAATACCCATTTCTTATAAAAAAGTTAGTGGTTAGTTTGCAAAAATAATTCGCAAAAAAATATATGTATTTTGCAAAAAGGAATATTTTTGCATCAATATATTCGTTTGCGGAATGTAAATCGCTGATTAAGTTTTTTAATTAATTTTTTTAAAGCATATACAATTTTCCACAATTGCGCGTTTTGAATATAAGGTATTAATATATCGATCAAATTTGCGTACACCATAAAAACTAAAGAACGCGAAATAGCGGATTTAGTTATAAAGTTTGTATTTTTGTTTTTTTATTGTACGTTATTTTTTATTCAGTTAATCCATCACAAAATTATTGAGAGAGTTATTTTTGACAAATTGCGAGTTTTGCATATAAGACGCCATATAAAATATTAATTTATTAATAAAATTTGCAAACACCGAAAAATTTGAAGAAAAAAAAAATGCGAAATTGCTCATTTGATTTGAAGTTTAATGTATTTAATATTTTTTGTTGTAGGTATTTAGGTTTTTATTTCGAATTGATCAAATAACTATTCAAACACTTGTTAAAAACAAAATTCCCTAAATTTTGATTTTCATTTTAGAAATTTAAAATTCGCAAATTTTTGGAATTTTTATTTTAAAAGTTTTAGTGTATTTAGTCTATTTAAATTTAAAAAGCCCCCCCACTCCCCCCGAAAGAAATTCCTAGCTACGTGCCTGACGTCAACATTTTCTTAAAAATTTTTAAGAGTTTAAATTTACCAGCACTATTTTAAAACACGGGAGATTTTTTTTTTTAAATATGATCTAAATTTTTATTTTTGTGTTTTATAGATAAGATTTTATCAATTTAATTTACAAAAAATTATAACATTTTCTACATATTTGCATCGCGTTTTATATAATTGAACTCAATTGTACAAAGATATACAATCAATGATTATAACATTACTTCCTTTTTTCCATTAGCACCTTTGTATTTTACTTGTCTACCTATCTTTTAACAAAAAACACAAGAAAGAAAAACTCGCATAAAACTACCACAAAAACTACAAGAAAGACTCCCAAAAAGCTACCAGAAAAACTCTCACAAAGACTCGCATGGTTTTATTTAATAACTACATACATACAACAAGTAAACAAAACTCGATTGTGGGTTTTTGTTTTTTAGCTACAACTATGACTCTGTGTGTTGTTTCTTTTTGTTTTTTAGCTATAACTACAACTCCGTTTGTGTTTACTGGTTGTAGCAGTAAGAAAAGCTCGCAGAAGAAAAACAAAACCACAGATTAATACCAGATGTGAAACCAATGACAGGTGTCAAAAAAGTATTCTCGAACCGTATGGTTTTGTTTACATGGAAGTCAAGTCAAGAGGGAGTTAACAATATAAAATCTACACACATTTTGTATTGCGCATTTTTTGTATATATCCGTCTCTTTTTAGATTATTGTGCTTTATCTTTTGTGTTTTTCTTAAATTTTTGCGTTTTGTTTTGCTCATTTTCTGTAGGCCATACTGCCCAAATCAGCTGATTCATATCTGGTATAATTTGTGAACAAAACTATTCAAAACCAATGACTCGCTTTTTTGTTAAAAACAAAACTATACAGTTATGTTTGCTACTGCTATCGAAATGTTTTGTAATTGTAGCAGTAGCTAAAAACAAAACTATGATTTCAATTAGAGTTTTACTAAGCCTGGATTCATACACATACTTTTGTTTGCTTCGTGTGTGTGCATACACACTTGAAAATTTAAGTATTTGTAAATAAAATTCAAAATAACTGCATAAAATAAATGTTACTACAATGTAGTAATTTTTGTAGTTTGTTTAAAAAAATAACTGTCAAAAACATTGAAAAATTTTGTTCTAAGTAAATTAACTACAATTGTAGTTAAAATAACTACAACCGCATTACTACATAAATAACTGTCATGTAGTAACTGCAGAACTTTTCTGAGTGTAGGTCTAAACATGCACCGATGTTTACGAAAATCAATAGGCGTCGTCCTTGGGCCGACATAAGTCGGTGTACCAAGTTTCATCAAAATATCTTAATATTTGCGACCTGTAGAGTGCGCACAAGAATGCATGGACAGACAGACAGACGGACGGACGGACAGACGGACATCGTTAAATCGAAATAAAAAAAAAATTCTGAGCCGATCGGTATACTATAAGGAGGGTCTAGGACTAATATTTTTTGGTGTTACAAACATCAGCACAAACTTATAATACTCTGACCACATAGTGGTGTAGGGTATAAATATTAAAAATGAAAATAAAGTGTTGTGTGTGCAATTATACATTTGATCAAAATAATGTAAAATTTGTAAAATGTCCGGAGAATAAAGTGGAAATATGGAGTGATGCATGCGGCGTAAATTTAAAGAAACATTCAAAAATTTGTTCGTTTCACTTCCAAAATTGTGATTTTATAGAACAGTATCAACCAACAAAACGTGCACGTTTGATGCCAAATGCCGTTCCTTCGAAAAATCCAATTAAAGGACTGGATGAATTTTTTTATATTCGAATGAAATGTCTGGTAATAAAAAAAAAGAAAGTCTTGTTTATGGGCATATTTTAGACTTAAATTTATAAGTTCCTAAAGTATTCAATGAGTTAGAAAAATTCTTTGGTGAAATACTATACATTCGTCTAAAAAATATGGTCATAAACAATAGTTAAACTAATGCCGCAGTATCACAATAAATCGGGTTTTGATTTTGTGGCGGTTACAAGAACGATTTTAATTTATGTTTTTTTGTTTAACTTAAGATCAAAATGAAACACCAACAAGCAGTTGTTACATTAAAAATTCTTCAAACGAATTAGCGCTTAATGACAGTATCATGGAAAAGGCTTATGTTATATAGTTTTAATTCTGTTTAGTAATAACGTTTTAAATATTATTTTTAGATAAAACCTGGTTTCAAAATCCGAAAAGTGTGATAGATCCTATTTTTGTTTTCGCAGACCAACCACACCTATTGAAATTGATAAGAAACCACAACTTGGAAACTGGCTTAATCTTCAACAATTAAATAGTAACTGCACAAACAGTTTCTCAGGTATTAAAATGTTCTAAATCGGACCTTTCTATTACATATGATGTTACAGAAAATAATCTTTATTTGAAACGAGGTACTAAACAAAAAGTTAAGTACGCAGCCAAATTATTTTCACACTCAATGGCTAGCGCTATTCGACGCTGTTTTTGTAAAGGTGTTGAAATATACAACGCTGTTAATACTGCAGAATTGTTCGATTTAATAAACGATTGGTTCGATGTGAATAACTCGAAATTGAAAACCGCGAGTAGTTTGCCAACAAAACAACCATACGGAAAAAATCTTGTTATACAAGATGACGTTCTAAATAAAATGACAGAATTAGTGAGCGAAGTTATTGTACCGGGCAAAAAATCTTTAGTACCCTTTCAGAAAGGTATAATCGTATCTAATAAGTCTTTGCAAGGGTGTTACCTGCACCTAAAGAAGAAGTACTCCATAGAATATATTATAACCAGCCGTTTAAATCAAGATATCTTAGAAAACTTTTTTAGCGCCATGAGAGGTAAAGGTGGTTTTGATGACCATCCAACTCCAATTAATTTTAGATACAGATTTCGGAAATATCTCTTGGGTAATTGACTCATTTGTTTTTGTTTAAATAAAATAAGTCCTGCTTTCTTACAGCAAGAAACAACGAACTCATTAAGACAGGAAATGCCGAATATGATGATACCCCAAAATTCGAATTTAAGAAACCATTGTTGGAACTTAACGAAACTGACAACAATAGTCAAACTGAGGATTTTGAAATTGAATTTGATGCAGAGGCAAATGAATTGTCATTCGTTTTAGAAGATGAGCTTGATTGCTTTCACGAAGACGCCTTAGAATATGTAGCTGGCTACATTATACAAAAACTTAAACTTTCAAACTATGAATCTAAAAATAACGAAGAAGGATACACGTGGGTTGATGAAATTTCTAAAGGAGGCTTAAGAAAACCATGTGCCAGTTTCTTACAAAATTTGAAAGGACTGGAAGTGGTTTTTAATAATATAAATGGTAGTACAATAACTAATATCACTGGTTTTAACAAATATTTTATGGCAAAAACTTCGCAAAACGTACTTCCCGATAATGTAAAAGCTTTCTTTTTTAAAATTAGGATGCATTTTCGAATTAAATATTTAAACAAAAATTTGAAAACTAAACAAGTTAAAGAAAGATTAGTTATAGCAAAAAAATGCTGAAAACTTTAATATGACCAATTTATTAGTTTAATCATTTGAATTCAGAAAAATCATTTAATTTGCAATTCATCAAATATATTTCTTTTAGGACGCGTTTTGGGTTGTCAGTTAAATCTGCCTTATTAGTAAAAATCTGCCTTATTAGTAAAAATCTGCCAAAACAATTTTTTCTCGCTTTGAATTTTAATCTATACTGAAATGAAACAAAATAAACGACATTTCAATTAAAGCAAATAAATTGTTCCGAAAAATTATTTAATGAACTTAGTAATGACTGGCAAAATTGGTTTTTGTTTTTACTAAACCAAGTTTATTGAAAACAACACTAACTCCTAGTTTTTAGGATGTAGATTATCTTTAAACTTGTTTAAGACAGTTTGTAACTGGAATACTGCTTTTAAAATGTGGTTTATTTTGTTTTACTTCAATAAAGACCAAAATAATAAACTTGTTCCGGCAAGTTTTTGTTAATAAATTCGGAAATGGCAGACATTATTCGTTTTCGGTTTAACTAAACCAAGTTTAACTGTCATCCGAAAAACTCGTGCTAAAACACAGTAATATTTCCCCTTAGTTTTGCTGACCATTCAGTTATCATTAAACGTTGCAAGTATTTACCGCAGTTCGTTTTACTTTTTCAGTCAATTGTATTTACTTCTATTAAAATTTTGATAATACAGCGTTACAAATTGGACCCCTAAAATCGAAAACAAGAGTACCAAGAAATTATTCTATATTAACGAACCAGAATAAAATCCTTTCCTTCTAAAATTCTATGTATTAAAAACTACGAAAATCAGCCCCATAAGTGAAAAAAATCGGAGTTCGCCATAGAAAACTGAGTACGAAAAATATATGGGATCAATTTTTATCGTCACGCAGTGCAATTGTTTTAGAATTTTGAAACAACGTTATCATAATTTTACCACAAATTAAAAATATTGATAGTCTAATTGTATACTAAAACTTGCTGTATGTTACGTGTAGCATCAAATATTAGCTTTTGTTTTTTAAAATATTGTAACGGTAGATGTTGTATTTTTCGAATATTTATAATCTTCCTTGTTATATTTGACCATATGTACAATTAATATTATTTATTTTTTTAATAAATCATAAGTTATTAAAAATGTTGTATATGTGTTGGCCGAATTTCTCTTTGAATGACACCTCGAGATGGGTTTGTAATTGTCTACTGTAGTGATAGTTTTTGGACGCATTTTTATTGTTTACATCTATAAAACAGATTCGGTGGTTACCACCCAATTTGTTGGCAATCGAATTGTTCAGTGGAATTTTTCGGTTGCGACTACCGAACTATTCTTGATACAGCTGAAATTCCATTGTCAAGCGGCGAATACATTAAGGAACATTGAGTAGGGAACAAAAAATATCAAAAAATTTTGTAAACACGAATTGCACGAATGTCAACACGAACATTTATATACAAAAATCAACATTCGTAAAAAAATGGCCATTTTTTCACTTAGTGTGAAAAAATGGCCTCATTTCTCCTGTCCGTATTAGTTTTCTGTCGTCACAACTGAAAAACTCGGCTACCACAACCGAAACATTCGATTGGATCCAAATGCGGTTGCCAGTAGCGAATCTGTTAGCTTTACCCAACTTTGATTATAAGAAAGTTTATTTGAAAATGTAGGTCTTTATCAGATTCACGATTTATTTATAAATTTGCATTTAATATCTCAAAAAAAAATTACATAGAGGTTAACAGTATAAAAGAAATTTATCCATATCCAGTATAATATATCGATCCTTTAGTTTCATTTATTTTACACATTTATTATTTTTAATTTTTTTTTTATATTTATATTTTAAAATTTTCTTTTTTGAATACAAATATTATATTTATTTTTGTTTTGTTTTTCTTTTTATCTTTCGTTTGACATTGCAGGGTATAAAATTATGACACAAATGCCAACTTTATCTAATAATTCTACCTGGGTAGTTGTACAATGGTTATCATTATAAATTAACAAATAAAAACTCATAAAAAATAAAGAGTTCTGTTATTGTTTACGTGCAAAGTGCATCGAACGCACCTATTGTTGGCTTAACGAAACAATCTCGCGCTCTTTGGCATTTACTCGTAGCCTTAGAGCTCTTGGTTTGTTAAGCCAACAATTTTTAATACTCTTGTATCAACCCGAGCGTAAGGTACGTTTCAACCCCCGTTTGCTATATTAAATAAAGAAGTTATTTTTATAACGTTTTTAGAAAATATTCTAACCCGCATTTTTTATTTATTTTCCATAATTTTCGGAAATTATTTTACGAGAAAAACATTGGTCCTTCGAACCGGATAATTTAGAACCCGAAATCGTAAAATAATTTCTCCGAAAATTATTTTTATTTTCAGAAAAATAACCCGTATTTCTTTGGATTCGCTGCTGAGGATTCAATAAGTATAAACCCAAATAATTACCCCACAAAACCCCCTTAAAATAAAAGTACGTAATTTGAAATAGTGTTCAAATAAATAAGTGTAACAATATAAAAGAATATAAATATATATACAGTGAACCCGCGTTAAAGAAAATAAATCCTACCAACAAGGCAAGTGCATAAAAAAGCGCCTTCAATTTGTTTATTTATTTGTGTGCTTCTTTTGTTTAGAAAACAATAAGAAAAAAAACCTTAATTTTCGTTGGTTTTACTCTTAAAATTCAAAGCCGTTTTGTTTAATTCTCTTTTTTTTAATTGCAAAATAAGTGTTCACCCCCCCACTCTTCCCGTAAGTGCATACAAATTGAAAGAAATTAAAGAGAATAGTGATTATAACAATTACTCGTTGTTTTTTCTATTAAACAAACGGACGGACAAACTTAAAATAAGTTATTAATTTAATTTTTATTTTACTCGCGAAAATAAATTAATTTTAAATCAAATAACTCGTGTGTTTAAAAAAAAATAAAAGAATAAAACATTTTAATAAAATATACTCCAATTGTTCATACGTTTGTTGTGAGTACAAGTGGTTCTTTTTTTGTATTGTTTTTGTTGGTAGTTTACTTTGTTTATATTGTTACACACATTACATTAGTGTTGCACCATTTGAATCGAACGAATAATCGGATAAAAAGTGTTATTTTGTGAAAAGTGCTAGAAAATCGAATTTTTTCCCGTGATTCATAGTGAAACAAAAAACACAATCGATTATTTTGAATTATTATGCGATTATTTCTCGTTAATTTGTATTTTTCGTTTTTTGAAGAAAATTAATTTACTCGTGACGAGTACCCGAAGTGATTTATTGCAACACTATTGTAAATTGAGCTTTTTTAAACCTTTTTTTGTAATCAAATAATATTACACTGAGTAAAATATTTGTTTTGAATTAATTTAAAGTTGAGATTTAGAATAAAAACCGAAGATTTACCCGAGTTTTTCTAATTTTTTAACGAATAATCGCTTACCAGTGTAAAATTGTTTAAGTATTATTGAATATTTTTATATATTTTGATACATTTTTGCGCGTTTGATAAATTTTTCCGATTTTTATCGACTTTTAGCGAAAGTTTTTAAATTTATTTGAAATTCATAAATTTTTACCCATTTTTTATTTTTTTTGTGAAATTTTACCCCAATTTTGAGAATTTTTCTTCCATTTCTTCATTATTTTTGAAGATTTAATTCGATCTTCATAAATTTTTACCGGTTTTTGGAAATAATTTTGAAAATTTACCCTGATTTTTAAATTTTTCATCCGTTTTTTTGATTTTTTTGAAGATTTAATTCGATCTTTATATTTCTTACCCATTTTTCTCTGAGAAAAGAGTGACTTATATCCACGAATATGTCTGATATTTCCGAATTAGTGAAAAATTGTGACCGTTTGAGTGATTTTGAATCATTTATAACCGCTCTCCCTCCTGCGGATCATAAAATCGGTTCACTAAGCGCCCATGAAAGAGAATTAAATCGTTTATGGGAATCTATTCGGGCATCTTACGATTCTTTACACCTTGAATCTGATCCGAACAAAAAGATGCTTAAGGAAATAAAACATAGGTACATGTCTTCGTACACTACCTATACTCGCGGTGTTTCCTTTGTTACCGAAATCTTAGAGCGTTTAAGGGCAGAAAAGGCCAGAGAGTTAAACCCGCTTCCCGCCTCTACCATTAATCTTCCGCCTTGTAAAATGGATTCATTTGATGGCACTTATACAAGTTGGCCTACGTTTCGTGATTTGTTCACGGCTATGTACATTAATACCCGTATAAGCCCCGTTGAAAAGTTACTTCATCTTCGTAGTTTGGTAAAAGACGAGGCTTATAGTGTCATAAGCAAGTGCCCCTTGACTAATGAGGCGTTCGATCTTGCTTGGAAGAATCTAATGGACAGATATGAGAACAAAAAGAGTCTCATAAATGCTCAAATGGGAATTCTTTTCAGTATTCCTTCAATAGAGCGAGAAACTGGCCCTAATATTAAAAGGTTGCAACGCACCATAAATGATATAATTGCAAATCTTTCTTTATTGAAAGTTACCCCGGAAATGTTATACAATGTTATTTTTGTGTACGTTTGTTCTATTAAATTACCGGAACACACTTTAAGTCTTTGGGAAGAATCTGTGAAACGTAATCCCGATTTACCCGAATGGGATGAAATGGATAAATTTTTATCCTCTCGGTATCGAACACTTGAATCCGTGACCGATATAAGGCGTTCACAGTTAAATCCCACACAAAGTCAATCTCGGAACTCGATTCCCGTTAACCCGAGGAAATCTTTGAATGATTCGAGGGAAATGAATACTTTTGTGGCTAGGGCAAACACGACCCGAACCGTGAGTAGATGTGCTCTTTGCCAAGAACGACATCCACTTAGATTGTGTCCAACATTTTTAGGACAAAATGTTGATCAGCGATTATCAACAGTAAAACGACTAAAGTGTTGTACCAATTGCCTTGCTACCTCCCATGAATTTAAGGCTTGTAAGAGCATTCACGTTTGCTTTTTGTGTAAGCAAAGGCATCACTCGCTTCTTCACAGAGGAAATCAAAATGTCCCGCATAACTCTTTTGATACTACTAGAAACCCGAATGTATCTCCACATACTAGAAACCCGAATGTATCTCCACTTATACTGCCCAGGTAGATTGTGCTCCGAATTCTACCGTGCTTTTAGGAAATGCGATTTGTGAAGTTGGTACAAAGGATATTTTGAGTTCAGCCCGGGCATTAATAGACCCCTGTTCTCAAGCAACTTTTATTTCGAAACGGTTGCAAAAGAGACTTTGTATCCCTACTTTTTCGACTCCAATGGCTGAAATTTCCGGAATTCATGAGACCGTTACTGCCATTTCATCGGATAGATGTTTACTTTCAATTGGTTCTCCCATTGACCCCAGTTTTAAAATTCAAACTGAGGCATATGTTGTTGACAAATTGACTGGTAGTTTACCCTCGTGTTCACTTGTCAACACAATTAATCATAGTTTTCCCGATATAACTATGGCTGACATCAGTTGTTCTCGAATGGATCTGCTTCTCGGCGGAGACATTTATCCCCATATATTATTGCCCGATGTCAGAAAACACCCGAAGGGCAATCTTATTGCCCAGAAGACAGTCTTCGGTTGGATTGTAACCGGTAAAGTAGGTCAACCCGAACCCTTGAAATCGGTTACGTCATTTTTCAACCACGTTCAACTGAACAAGCAAATTTCTCGTTTTTGGGAACTCGAAGAGGTTCCCCCAGTTTCCCGGATAACTGAAACCGAAGACTATTGTGAAAAACTTTATCGATCTACCACTTATAGGAATTCAGATGGTCGATATGTAGTTTCTTTACCCTTTAAACCCGATTTTCCTACTAATTTGTCTTTGGGAAACTCTCGTAATATAGCTCTTTCTCAATTTATTAGAAATGAGGCAAGGCTTCAGAGGAACCCTGAACTGAAGTCGCAGTATGATGAGGTAATTAACGAATATATGGTTTTAGGACATGGTAGCGAGGTAAACCCCCCTTTTAATGAATCGTCCAGCTATTACATGCCGCATCAAGCCGTTATAAAGCCCGATAGCGTTACTACCAAGCTTCGAGTGGTTTTTAACGCATCAAATTCATCGTCAAATGGCGTGAGTTTGAACGATGTTCTTTACCCCGGTCCTATCCTACAGGCTGACCTCACGGTCTTAATTCTCCGTTGGCGATTTTATCGTTATGTTTTTAATGCGGACATTGAAAAGATGTACCGTCAGATACTCGTACACCCCAATCAAACCACATTTCAAAGGATTCTTTCCCGTCGTAATCCTAATGAGAATATAAAGGACTTTGAGCTAAAAACTGTAACGTTTGGAGTAAATTGTGCCCCTTATCTCGCCATACGGACACTACTTCAACTGGCCCGTGAGTGTGAGGCTCAATGTCCTGCTGCATCTGAAATTTTGAAGAACCATATGTATGTTGATGACGTGCTAGCTGGCTCGCATGAGTTAGAAGATGGTTGTAGAAGACGTAATGAACTTATTAGAGTTCTTGCAGTCTTGTCTGAAATTGCTAAATTATTTGATCCTGCCGGTTGGCTATCCCCAGAAATTATAGTTTCGAAAATAATCATGCAACAAATATGGAAGGACAAGACAGATTGGGATGAGTGCTTGAATTCTACCACGTTGATTCAATGGCACTCTTTTCTCGATGATTACCCGTACATTGAGAAGATTGAAATACCCCGATGGATTAATTATCACCCCGATAATGATTATGAAATCCATGGATTTTGTGATGCTTCCGAAAAAGCATACGCTGCAACACTCTACGTTCGCACCATCTCTTCCCCGTTTGAGATACAATCGCATTTGCTTGCATCCAAAACAAAAGTAGCTCCAGTAAAATATGAGACGTTACCCCGTTTAGAGCTCTGTGGAGCGGCGTTAATGGCAAACATGGTTGAATCATTGTGTGGCCAATTAAATCTTCCTAAAGAAAAGATTTACCTGTGGACAGATTCAACCATTGTTTTGACTTGGCTTCAGAAACCCCCGTGCCATTTGCCAACTTTTGTAGCGAATAGAGTAGCAGTAATTGAGAGAAAGGTTGGAACTGAGAATTGGTCTCACGTTGCTTCCAAGGACAACCCCGCCGATTTAGCAAGTCGTGGATCTCTTGCTCGTGATTTGATTGAAAACCCCTTATGGTGGCATGGGCCAAAATGGTTGTCTCAACCAAGAGATAAATGGCCACAGAAATCGATAAATATTTATTCCCATTTAGAATGTGTTGTTTCCCATAACACCCCGAAGAAAATATTTGATATTCTCGAATTATTTTCTGATTTACCTCCGAACAAAATTAACCCATTTATTTTTCTTTTTCTCTTCCGCAGGTTAGAAATGTCGTCAGCCAGCCGCCGCCTTGAGGTCCACCGACAAGAGGGTTCCGAAAAACCCGAAACAAACTCCTCTGGAAAAACGGACCTCGGTCCATCTTGCAAACTCTGTAAGATGGACCATCCATTGCGAAAATGTTTCCGTTTTAAGCGCATGTCGGTGGACCAAAGGATTCAAACAGTAAAACGCCTTAAATATTGTTTTAACTGTTTGGCGACATCGCATTTGTTGCGAAACTGCAACAGTCGGGAACGGTGCCTCGAGTGCCTGGAAAAGCACCACACCCTTCTCCACCGCTACCCAAGAACGTCACAGGATGTCCCCCGAACACCCAGAAACCGTGCCAATAAAAAAGGCAAGCAACAACATCGTCAACAACATCGTCAACAAGGACATCAACAACAACAACATCAACAACAACTGCACCAGTGCCAGTGTGGCAGCCGTAGTGGCAGTAAAGCCCAGCTGAATTATGGTGGAAGCGGTAGCCAACCGGCTACCATAGTTATAAACGTCCACTCTGGACAACATTTTTAATTTTTTTATAAAATAGTTTTTTTTTCTCTTTTTTTTTTAACCCATTGCAGTTGCCTAAATTTTTAATTTTTTGAATTTTTTAATTAATTGTATTTGTTTTTTCTTTTTTTCTTCTAATTTAAATTCAGTTTTCCCTGAATTAGAAAAATTTTTAATTAGTTATAAGGTTTTGAATTATAAATATATACACGTTTTTAAATTTTAACGTACCTCGCACTCACTCTTTAGCTCCTCTTGTTGCACCCGTGCAAGGGGGGCGGGATGTTTACGTGCAAAGTGCATCGAACGCACCTATTGTTGGCTTAACGAAACAATCTCGCGCTCTTTGGCATTTACTCGTAGCCTTAGAGCTCTTGTTTTGTTAAGCCAAAAATTTTTAATACTCTTGTATCAACCCGAGCGTAAGGTACGTTTCAACCCCCGTTTGCTATATTAAATAAAGAAGTTATTTTTATAACGTTTTTAGAAAATATTCTAACCCGCATTTTTTATTTATTTTCCATAATTTTCGGAAATTATTTTACGAGAAAAACAGTTATATCTAACTCTTACACAGAGCTTTGAAGAATTAATTCCTTTTTGAATGAATTCACTACCAATCGAATTCAATTTTCTCTAGAATTGAATGAATTCCTTTTCTTAAGTAATTCTCTAAATTCATTCAACTGAATGCGTTCATCAAACAACAAATTCAAAGAATTAATTCAATTGCAATAGTTCTTTTTATTAAATCAAATGAATTAATTCACCGGTGAACGCGTTCAATTTTATAAATCGAACGGAAAAAAAAGTGAATTAATTCCTTACTGAATTAATTCACCACTGAATTCATTCAATTTCATTTTCATTCAGTGAATTAAAAAAAATAAAATTACGTTCAGTGAATTAAAAAAAAAAAATAATAAGTTCACTGAATTGAAAAAAATAAAATAAGTTCACTGAATTAAAAAAAAATAAAATAAGTTCACTGAATTCAAAGCCTGTTTTCTGCCGTTCAGTAGAAGAAAACAGTAATGTAAAAATAAAAGTTTTAAATAAGCAATTTTACAGCGTGTGCTAGTAACAAATTAGAAACCGGATGCTGTTTATCAACCTATATGATTCAAAAATAAAGCCTTTTACTATTAAAAATAAAAACTTTACAGATATAGATAAATTTGGAAAAAAAAAATATTAAGCTGCCTACACACTAGGGAACATACTTAAAAAAAGAGAGCATTTTTTGTGAATGTGTGAGTGCGTTTCTGTGTGTGTGCGTGTTGAGAGCGTGCATTTCGTGTTTACAAAATTTTTTGATATTTTTTGTTCCCTCAACCATGTTCCCTAGTGTGTAGGCAGCTTAACTATATAACTAGTTTGAAAAATTAATAGTTATATTTTTTTCCAAATTTATCTATATCTGTAAAGTTTTTATTTTTAATAGTAAAAGGCTTTATTTTTGAATCATGTAGGTTGATAAACAGCATCCGGTTTCTAATTTGTTACTAGCACACGCTGCAAAAATGCTTATTTAAAACTTTTATTTGTACTTATTGTTTTCTTCTACTGAACGGCAGAAAACAGGCTTTGAATTCAGTGAACTTATTTTATTTTTTTTTTCAATTCAGTGAACTTATTAATTTTTTTTAATTCACTGAATGTAATTTTATTTTTTTTAATTCACTGAATGAAAATGAAATTGAATGAATTCAGTGGTGAATTAATTCAGTAAGGAATTAATTCACTTTTTTTCCGTTCGATTTATAAAATTGAACGCGTTCACCGGTGAATTAATTCATTTGATTTAATAAAAAGAACTATTGCAATTGAATTAATTCGTAAAATTTTACTTAAAACTATTAAAAATTAGTTAAAAATTACGTTGCATAAAAAAATTCTATCAGATTACTTTTGTAAAATATTAGTAACCTAACTGTTAAATACATATACAAAATTTTAGTTATTTTTGAATAAATTTTAGTTAACAGAAAATAACTTTGATCTGTTAACTTATCTCAACATAAACTGAGTTTAGTGCTTAACCATAGTTATGAATGTCAATTAACCTGCTAAATTTAGTCAAAGTAGACTAAAAATCACCAAAAATTCAAAATTTAGAAATCTTTTTTTCTATTTTTTTTAATACGAATAAAAATTTAGTCTTCTGAAATCAGCAGTTTACTATTTTTAGTAACCATTTCCGTTGATTTTAGCAGGTAGACTGCTATTTTCATTCAACTAAATTTAACTTAAAAGTAACAAAAATTTTTTAAATATAACAGATTATTTTTGCTATTTTTACTCTACTAATATTAATATTTTCTACAGATTTTACAGTATAATTTGTTATTTTCAATTAACTAAAACTTAAATATCTGCTAATCTCAGCGGTTTCTTTTTCTGCTATTTTTAAAGGTTTATTTCTGTGAGTGTAGGGTTCAGAATTTAAAGTCTCTAATTATCGTATGTGACTTCGTTTTAAAGCGAATATTATTTTAAAGTTATTTACAGGTCTATTCCACCTTGTAATGTCATAAGAATATTTTCGAATGAACAGATTGATTGACAATCGAATCAAATGAATTTAATGAATGCATTAGGTGCATTAAAAATTCATTCGATTCTTCGAAATAGTATTTAATCATTCAGAAATAAAAATCGAATGAGTGAATTCTTTACGAGCTCTGATGGGGAAAAACATTTTGCTCGTTTAAAAAAAATACAAAAATATCTAGATTTCTTAATTCTCCTAATTTTTAATATTTTTTTTGTATACATACTCATGTATTTTAATAAAAAAAAATGCAAAACAACATTTTTTATGTGTTTTACTTGAGTTTATTTTTTATTTGAAACTGATATTTGATGTGTTCGCTATAAAAACAAAAATTGAAAGATCGAAAAATGTGTAAATAGTACTAAATGAGTCAGAGGAGTACCATAGTACTTTTGAGGTTCCAATAGTACCACAAAAAGTACTATAGTACTAACTTGATCATCCCTGTTGTAAACAGAAAAAAGTTTAAAAAAAACTGGTTGGATTGCAGCAAAGAGTATTGATGTAGTGGTTGTTGTTATTGATCCTGTAGTTGGTAGTGTGACACAGGGATGGAAAACAAGGTACAATTGTACTTTTTTTGGTACCTTTTGACCTTTGTTGGTACCGTGGTACTACCGCGATCCATTTGGTACAATTTCAAAATTTTGCAAACTTAAAATTTTTGTAGTGAAAGAACTTGCAGGACTGTAAAGATCTGAATAAATATTCGAATAGTAGAAGTGGACCAAAATCATTCAAACAAAAATTTGTAAATATTATCTGATAATAAGCCTTAAATGTCAACTTTTGAGTCCAATGTTGCAAAAAAAACACAAAACCTAACTTTTTTAAACTACAAAAATATATTATTATTTTTCCCGTAATCAGCCTATCAACAAGCATCGTTTGAGTGCTTTTACTACATGAAATTCGAGAATTTACAGGTATGTAGTGAGTATCATACATAAAAAGCCATGCTTAAACCCGCCTCTTTCGAATAGTTTTTGAAAACTGAAAACATGTTTCATTGTTTTTTGAAGGCATTTATTTTCATATGAATTTATGAAAATATGGAAAAGTACTAAACTTAGGTTATTTTTGACAAAGTTAGCAAGTCTTTGTGTCGTATAAAACAATAATCCCTGCAAGTTTGAAATTGATCGCACAAAAGCCGCTTTATATTAAAAACAAATTGAGAGTCGGGAAAGTAAAATTATTTGTAGAGGAATATTCTCCATAAGTTTAACATTATTCGCTGAAATTATCTATATATTAAAAATGTTGGTACCGTGAGGGTCGAAAAAGTACATTTTATTGGGCTGGTTGGTACAAAATCTAAAAACTCATTTTCCATCAATGGTGTGACATGCTGCTATTCTGGTGTTATTGTTGTTATTGATTTTGGGTATGTTGTTATTGTCTTCTATTTCACTTAATGTTAAGTTTAATGTGTGTTTGTTGTTATTGTTATTATGGTTAATTTTTTGTTTTGTATTATGTTTTTTGTTTGTTATTTGTTATAGAAAGTGTATTTTATTTTAAATATTTAAGTTTAATTTATTGCAGGCATAGTTTTTTTAAACGTTAAACAATTATTAAAAAAGATAAAAACAAAGCGACGACAAAATTAACGTGTTAACAACACGACGGACAAAACTCATTGTGCAGTTCTTCAATTCATCGCTTAAACGCTATTAAATTCGATTGAAATAATTAAAATCTGAAAAGTATAGATGATATTAATAACTATTGGATCCATCTGAAGAAGAAAATTTGGCATTTCTAAACATTGATTTCGGGGTTATTTGTTAGTGGTTCGGAGAATATTTTATTGTAACAGGAAAGCTTGCGCTGTTGTTTTGGTGTGTCACGGATGAGATCGTTGGAGTATGCTTTAATCTTGGAAGAGAAATTTATAAATTTTTTTAAGAAAAAATGTTCACAAAAACTTATTTTTCAACCTGGCAACGCATCAGGTCTTAAAAATCCACTTACTCAGATATGCTTTCAAACTGAAAATACTAAAGCTATGGAATGACCCATATATTTTCGGGATAAGAGCCGAATTTAGAATACCTCCAGAATGTTGTTGTGTAATTGTTTTCCAGAAAATCGATAGTATCAAACAGTTTTTGATCTTAAAAGAGTAGAAACTCCCCAGGAAAATTTTTTACAATCGGTAGCCAACCACACCCATTCTACAACTGGTTCCACTGCAATCGATTCCATGGAACTGGTTCCGGAACCAGTTCCTGGGATCCTATATGGAAGGTGTGGGTGACGTAGAATCAGTTCCAGAACTAGTTCCAGAACTGATTCTAGAGCAACCGGTTCCACTTTGGAGCCATAGAAGGGGTTGTTTTTGGGACAATTTCAAACAAAAAGAATCGGTGTTAGAATCGACAGTAGAAGGGGTTGTGAATGAAAAGTAGCTATTGTACAACCGATTCTTTGGAACAGAAAATTTTCCTGGGTCGTGTTTGAAGACCAATGAATGAACAGTGGACAATGGTGGATGCCAAATTGGATTTTTGGTATTAATTAAAATCAGGTCGACTTTACCTATCATTAAATTATTTTATTTAATTTTTTACTCAAATGCTTTTAACTTCCAAATCCATTTTTCTGAAAGTGCGGCTATAGTTATGAAACACTAGTAAAAATAAAAATGGCGATTTAAATTAATCTACGTTAAAATTTTTTTTATTTTTTGTGGAAATATATGTCTTTTAGATGTATAAGGTCTTTTATATGTCTAAATTATTTAGATCCTCCCATATCATAACATTTTTTATATCTTATATGGTAGTTATATCTATAGATATTTTATGAACTAGAATTAGAGGTTTTAATACATGTTTTAGCATAGGTTTGCCAAGTTGTTCCAAAAAGTACCAAACAAGGTGTTGCCGCCGATATCTACGAGATAGTATTCTTTCTTTTTAAATTTGATAATTATTTAAATATTCATTGTTTTGTATTTGGGTACTTCCCTTGAATTTGTTAAAATTTTACAAACTCACTAACATTTAAAACTGTAACTATTTCTTTTGTTTAATATTCCTATATATTGTTCTCCTTTGAAATATGTACTAAAAGAACTTGTTTATTGAAACATAACGGTCTATGTTTATGTATCATGTAGGCATCTGTGACCACTAGCAAATACTTTAAAATTTAACAAGTCAGTTAGTAAAAAGGTACAGACGTGTACAAAATTGTTTTAAAGCGCTCTCGCTAATAAATTTGTAATATTAATGCACAAGGAGTGCTGTTAAAAATTTTGTTTTTATTTAAAATCAGTTTTTGCGTTCTACTGTACCACAACATTCTTTAAAACAATTTTTATAATAAAATTTTGGGTTAATTATTATAAATTAATCCAAGTGATAGATAAAAACAAAAATATAAAATAAATTCTCGTGGCTTCGCGTCGTGCAAAAACAAAGTAAAAGTGAAGTTTTGTAAAATGGCTGAAAAAGATGGCTTTATAAAGGAATTTAATTGCAAAAAATGTAATGCAATTGATAATGATCGCATGGTGCAATGTGACAAATGTGATCAGTGGTACGATTGTGTCGCCGTAACCAGTGAAGTTGCTGATGTAAGTTGGAGTTGTGAAGGTTGTAATTCCAATAACGAAGCAACAGAGGCTAATGCTACGGGACTACTAAGGCAGCCGCAAGCTGCGTCGTCACCGACAACCACAGGAAAGGCGCAGCAAATGGCAAGTATCCACACAGCAGATATTGGCAGGAGTATTTTACAACGGGGGGGGTGTTGTTCCAACACCGTCAGTACATATGAGTACAGGAGTAAATGCACCATTTCATACCCAGGCGAACAACAACAACCAAGCGATTTACTCTACAGGAGGATCACTTATAACGAAATCATCTACAGCTGCTACAACTTCGCTTTCGTTTCCCTTTAACACAATTCAACAAAAATCAGCGCCGCCGGAGCAACAGAATGCTACTCTTACAACTCAAGTGAATTTACAGCTAAAATTACTGGAGGAGCAGCAACGTTTACAACAGGAATTTCTCGAAAGAAAATACCAAATTTTATCCCAAATTGGTGAAAGTGAAAACACTTCGTCAAATACGACGGGTAGTTGGAATATTTTTTCTGGGCCTACGCCATCACAACTGGCTGCACGCCAAGCAATTCCCCGCGATTTGCCGCATTTCAATGGGGATCCTGAGGATTGGCCGTTGTTCATAAGCACCTTTAACAATAGTACATCGGTTGCAGGTTATTCAGATGCAGAAAATTTGATACGGCTACAAGCCTGTCTTAAAGGAAAGGCAAGGGATATGGTAAAGAATAGGCTCATGTTACCTAAAATGGTGCCAGAGATAATTCAAACTTTAAAAATGTGTTTCGGGCGACCGGAGCATATTTTAGAGCGGGTAATTGAAAAAGCGCGAAAAATATCTCCACCAAAAGATAAGTTGAAGTCTATGATTGATTTTGCGTTGTGTGTGAAAAATATATATTCCACCATGGAGGCCTGCGAAATGTATGATTATATGAATAACCCGATGCTTGTGAAGGAACTAGTTGATAAGCTGTCTAGCCAGTACAAATTAAACTGGGCGACGTACCCAAAAGATAGTAAGGTTCCAATAATGAAAACGTTTAGTGATTGGATTTTTCAAATCGCCGATGCTGCAAGCACAGTTGTTTCCGTTGCACCAACAGCTAAAAACGCGAGTATAAATACACATATAGAAGAAAGACAACCATTTAAATTAAAGTGCTTTGTGTGTAATAGTGATCATAAAGTGTCAGTTTGTGAAGAATTTAAAAAGTTCTCATTAGAAAAAAAATGGGACATAGTGAAGAAGAATAATTTGTGTCGTAGTTGTTTAAATAAACACAAAGGTAAATGTTTCGCCAGAAGAGAATGTGGTATTGATAGCTGCAATATAAAACACCACAGATTGCTGCATAAATATTCCCATGAGCCAACATCGTCTTCGCGACAAAACAACACTACACACCAAATAACACTACAAGTGAAACAATTAACTCACACTCCACAACTGAGCAAAATCAAAAACAAATATTCAGAATTTTGCCAATTCGTCTTTATAAAAAAAATGGTTTTATCGATACATATGCCTTTCTTGATGAGGGTTCTTCTGTGTCGTTAATTGAGAAGGAAATTTTTGATCTACTTGATCTCGATGGTGTGGAGCAATCGTTATGCTTAAGGTGGACTGGTAATACTACTCGTCAAGAAAATTCATCTGTAAAAACATCGCTAAATATTGCAAATATAAATAATGGTGAGAAATTTAAACTTCAGTCTGTGCATACGGTTGAAAATTTGGATCTACCCCAGCAGACATTGAACATGCATGAAATGGTGGAGAAATATCCCTACTTGGGTGGACTGCCCATACAGTCTTTTAAAAGCATAAAACCTACCATTTTGATTGGTCTTAACAATTGGAGTGTCGCCGTGCCGCTAAAGATTCGTGAAGGACCGTGGAATCAACCGATTGCCACAAAAACGCGGTTAGGCTGGACAATCCAGGGCTATAGCGGACGCACTAGCCAAGGTGAATGGCTAAACATTCATCACTGTGATTGCGAAAAGCATTACAATGAATTACATAAAATGGTTAAAGATAAATTTAACATAGAAGAATCTCCTCAAAGGTCATTAATTTCTTTGGAAGATAAGAAAGCGATGGAGATTTTAAAGACTACATGTCAAAAAGTTGATGGACATTACGAGGTAGGCCTATTGTGGAAAAACGACGTTCGCGTGTTACCTGAAAGCTACAATAACGCTTACAAGCGCCTCATGTGCCTAAATAAAAAAATGCGTAAAGAGCCAAACTTAAAAGCAACGCTGCAAAATCAAATTGATAATTTGCTGCAAAAAGGCTATGCCGTAAAGTTAAGTGAAGGCGGAATAAATAAAACTTCGGAACGTGTTTGGTATCTACCGATATTTATCATCAAAAATCCCAACAAACCCGGCAAGGTAAGAATGGTGTGGGATGCCGCTGCCAAATCTAATGGATTATGTCTCAACGACTTTATAAGCAGTGGACCCGACCTATTAAAATCGTTATCTGATGTATTGCTTAGTTTTCGTGTGGGAAAAGTTGCAGTTTGCGGTGATATCGCAGAGATGTTCCACCAGATAAATGTTCGACACAGCGATATGCATTCTCAGAGATTTCTATGGTGGGATACAAATGATGACATTTATAAGCCAAGTGTTTATGTAATGCGGGCTTTGACGTTCGGTATCTCATGTGCTCCATGCATAGCACATTATGTGCGTGATTTCAATGCTGAACAATTCAAAGAAAATTTTCCACGAGCGGTAGAATCAATTCAACATAATCACTACGTAGACGACTTCATCGACAGTGTAGACGACGATCAACAAGCCATCGATTTAGCTTCGCAAGTTAAATCTATTCATGCTGCTGCAGGTTTCCACATTCGAAATTGGTCTTCAAATAGCAAGGAGGTCATCATGCATCTACAGGATGGTCATTCCCAAGATCAAACTCCAAAAGATCTAGCTGACACAGAAAAGGTTCTTGGTATGTATTGGGATCCTAATAAAGACTCCTTTGTCTATATTTTCAGATTTGCCAGACTTCGTCGTGAAGTATGCACTACCGAAATTACTCCCACAAAAAGAGAGCTACTTCAGGTGCTGATGTCAATTTTTGACCCACTTGGTCTAATATCATGCTACACGACTTCTTTAAAAATTCTTCTGCAAGAAGTCTGGCGATCTGGCATCGATTGGGATATGGAACTTGTTGACTCTCTTTTACCGAAATGGCAAAAATGGAAGACGGCTATTGCTCACATAGCTTCTGTTGAAATACCTCGATGCTATTCTCCCAACATTAATGAGGCGACTCATGTAGAGCTTCATACTTTTACTGATGCAGGTGAAGACGCTTATGCTGCAGTTTCTTATGTTCGAGTTGTGTACCAAGGCAACTATGACGTCACTATTGCTGCCGGCAAATCAAAAGTTGCTCCGTTAAATCCTATGTCAATACCAAGGCTGGAGCTACAAGCTGCTGTTGTGGGCGTAAGGTTGGCTAAAAAAGTTGAAAATATTGCACGTATAAATTTTACCGCCAAGTATTTTTGGTCTGATTCGAAAACCGTATTACAATGGCTTCGAATGGATCCGAAAAGGTTTCAACAATTTGTTATGCATCGCGTTGGCGAAATATTAGAATCAACAGAGGTAACGCAATGGCGATGGGTGCCATCTAAAATGAATCCGGCGGATCTAGCAACAAAGGTTCTCACACGATGGGACGTCTCCTCATGGTTTTCTGGTCCTAAATTTCTCCAAGAAGATATGTCTACATGGCCAACCTGCAATAATCTGGGCGAATGCAATAAAGAAGAAAGAAGACATCATTTACTGCTCATCAATAAAGATGAAATGAACGTGACATTTAACGTTAAAGATTTTTCCAACTGGAGAAAGCTTTACCGAGCTGTAGCTACATTTATACTCTACTTGGGTAAAATTAAAGCAAAATGCGGAAAAAGTAAGCCACCTGAGGAAATTTCATTTGAAATGCTACAACAAGCCAAGTCAGCTTTGTACCGAAAAACACAGCAAAGCGAATTTCATGAAGAAATATGTTATTTAAAAAAGGGTAAGAGTATTGAAAAACACAGCAAACTAATATCTTTAAATGTATTTCTAGATGACGAGGGCGTATTAAGAGCCAAAGGCCGTGGATCATTCCTAAACTATGAGGATGTAATAATACTGCCTACTAACCACCATGTGACATTTCTACTTGTTCGCTACGTACATGAAACATTTCATCATATGTCACATGAAACCGTCATCAACAACATTAAAAGTAAATACTTCATACCCAAGTTACGAGTACTCTACAAAAGCGTAAGGAAATCCTGTCAAATGTGCAAAAACTCAAATACCGTACCAGTTATGCCACAAATGTCTTCAGTACCACCTGCTAGGTTAGCAAGCTTCGAAAGGCCGTTCACATTTGTGGGAATAGATTACTTCGGACCGCTTTACGTCGCCGTGGGCAGAAGAAAGGAGAAAAGATGGGGTGCTTTATTTACTTGCCTCACCGTACGAGCAGTACACCTTGAAATCGCTCACAGCCTCGACACCAGTTCCTGTGTTATGTGTATCAACAATTTTATGGCACGAAGAGGAACCCCAAGAGAAATATTCACCGATAACGGCACAAATTTCAAAGGTGCATCTAAAATATTTAGTCCTGAAGTGGATCATAAAACGATTTCAAAAACATTTGAAAGCATCAGGTGGAAATTTAACCCACCAGCATCGCCCCACATGGGTGGAGCCTGGGAAAGACTCGTACGTTCGGTCAAAACTACTCTGTATCATATATGTCCCCACATGCATTTTAATGATGAAACCCTAAAATGTGCCCTTACTGAAGTGGAGCTCATTATTAATTCACGGCCACTTACTTTCGTATCACTGGAATCGTGTGACGATGAGGCACTTACACCAAACCATTTATTATTGGGCTCATCAAGTGGTATCAAACCCATAAACTACAACGAAATTGATTTACGGCAGCGATGGAACCAAACTAAGCTGTTTGCGGATAAGTTTTGGCATCGCTGGGTAAAAGAATATGCACCAACACTCATCAGAAGAGGAAAATGGCATGAAAAAACAACTCCACTACGAGTGGGTGATATCGTCATTATAATTGATGAAAATCTTCCGCGACATTGTTGGCCAAAAGGCAAAATAATTGAAGCCCTCATGGCAAAGGATGGTCAAGTACGTCAGGTGAAGGTTCAAACGAAAAATGGTATCTTTCAGCGACCAACAGTCAAGATAGCAAAATTAGACGTCGGCAATAATGAAGGGTAAAATCGTCCCACGGGCTCATTTACGAGGGGGAGAATGTTGCCGCCGATATCTACGAGATAGTATTCTTTCTTTTTAAATTTGATAATTATTTAAATATTCATTATTTTGTATTTGGGTACTTCCCTTGAATTTGTTAAAATTTTACAAACTCACTAACATTTAAAACTGTAACTATTTCTTTTGTTTAATATTCCTATATATTGTTCTCCTTTGAAATATGTACTAAAAGAACTTGTTTATTGAAACATAACCAAGGTTGCCAATTTAGCCATTTTCCGGCTAGATCTAGCCGTTTTAATTTCATCTAGCCATAAAAAAATGGCTAGATTGGATCTAGCCGGAAGATTTAGCCATTTTATTTTCCCCTAGCCATTTTTTCTTTTAATGTTTTACAGTTAATTTCATACAAAAATGCTTGAATTTTTATGATTTTAAAATTTTTAGTGCAAAATTTAAAATTTTTGAAACATTTATTTGGGATTACAGACACAAGTAATTTTTACATTCGAATTAAAATCATATTTTTTGTAAAACTTAAATGAACATATTTTAGAAATTTGGAAAACATTAAAATTTAAAGGCCACTTTTATGAAAGTCGTGTTAAAACTCTTTATTATCACTGATTTATTTTAAAATTATTAAGTTTTAGCATTAATTTTCCAATTTTAGCCATTTCTAGCCATTTTTTCTCCGTAATCTAGCCATTTTTTCAGTTCAAGTGTTGGCAACCTTGAACATAACGGTCTATGTTTATGTATCATGTAGGCATCTGTGACCACTAGCAAATACTTTAAAATTTAACAAGTCAGTTAGTAAAAAGGTACAGACGTGTACAAAATTGTTTTAAAGCGCTCTCGCTAATAAATTTGTAATATTAATGCACAAGGAGTGCTGTTAAAAATTTTGTTTTTATTTAAAATCAGTTTTTGCGTTCTACTGTACCACAACACAAGGGTTCGGAAAAATCTGTTTAATCCCATTTCGACATTTTTTGAACGTTCAGTTAGTTTTTTGTCAGTGAAAATCTGTTTCATTAGTGTGGTCCTCTATCTTCGTTAACGATTTTATCAATATAGCTTCTAACTTAAGACAACTGTCGGTTGAGTTATAGTAAAGCTTATTTTTTAATTTTTTATAAGAACCAACAAAATTAATTTGAGTTTTAGTTGTTATGAAAATGTAAGAGTTAACCAAAAAATTTTTAACATAAACTTAGAAAAATTTGCTATTAACAAGTTAACGATATATTTCCTATACTGTGTATAATAAATTACAGCAGAACTTCTAATTTTTTTTTAATGAATTATCTGAAAAATCAAATTCACTTCATTTGAATTGGAACTGTCAGAGTTAGTTTTACTTTATTCAATTAACTAAAAAATCTGAAAATATCATTTATCCAATTCATGCATTGAATTCTTTTTTAATTGTGTAATTTATCCGTTACCCAAAAACTACGCATGAAAGAAATTACCCGCGCTCTATCCACGAAGGCAAAAATTACCCGCGATTTGGGTAATTACCCGTATTGTGGCAATTTTTTATTTAAAATTCCTTAAATATCTGTAATTAAAATGCATGTATTTTTTTAGTTTAAAAATGAATAACAAATCCTTTTTTTTAATAAAATATAAACATTTACCCCTAAATTCATAAATGCCTTGTAAAGTTATAGGAGGTTTATTGAACAAATTTTGTATGAAAATTTCTTTTTGTAAACCTCCTATAATTTTACAATGCGTTTATGAATTGAGGGGTTAGATTTTAAAAAAATTAATTAAAATATAAACAAGTATTTTTATTAAAAAAGCTTGAAAAATTAACTAACATAACATGCATGTTTTAATTTTTGTGGCGTTATTGTTTGCAGAGCTTTAAAGAATTAATTCCTTTTTGGAATGAATTCCCAAAAAATTTAATTCAATTCTTTAATTCAAGGAATGAATTCATCAATAAGACATAAGCAGGAATTAATTGCTGTGAATGAATTCAAATTTATAGAATGAATTCCCTGACCAAAGCGTAAAGAATTAAAATTAAATAATTCATTCACTAAAGAATTCATTCAACACTATTTAATTCAATTTGAAGTCAAGGAATTCATTCAATTCTAGTTAATTCAACTTTTGGCTAAGGAATTCATTCAACTGTGCACTTAATTCAACTTTTGATCAAAGAATTCATTCAATTCTAGTTAATTCAACTTTTGGTCAAGGAATTCATTCAATTCTATTTAAATCAACTTTTGGTCAAGGAATTCATTCAATTCTAGTTAATTCAACTTTTAGTCAAGAAATTCATTCAATTCTAGTTAATTCAACTTTTAGTCAAGGAATTAAATTTATTTCGTTTAAATAAAGTGAGATACGGAAAAAATTCTCACAATATAATAATAGGAATACGCCGTAAATTGTAAAATTTGTTTGCAGTGCCTGTGAATCTTTTATAAGAAAAATTACTGCAATTTCTACAGCTTTCATATCAAAGCTAGAATATAAAAAATGTTCCATTGTCAAAGAGTTTTTCAAATACAAAAATCTAATAGGTTTAATATAGAATCAGTGCCTAACGGGCAGTTTTATAATCAGAACTAGCATCTTTAAAATTTTCTTATTAAAGTAGGGCATACACATTCAATATTATTTATAAATCTTCCAAAAATCAACCAATCGGAACATTTTATTTTTAAATGCTTTGTTCTGATTGGTTGATTTTAAAAACATTAATCAATAATATTGAACGTGTATGTTTGCCCTAAGAAATATTTAAGAAAAACAAAAATTCTGACTTAAAAATATATAAGAAAAAATCAACCTTTTCTGTTTATGAAACTATTCCTAATTATTACATCTTTTGAATAAAAAAAATCATTTTACAAGAAGAATGGCCTAAAATTTTAAAGGCTTCCCATGCGAAAAATTTGGAAACAAAACATTTAAATTAAAGAAAATAAACAACTAACGATTAAACTATCACGATGGGTTCTTTCCGATCTTAATAAAATTTGAATATGGGATAAAATTCTGCGGCAAAAGTTGCCAAATATCCAAATCTCAATAAAACCTTCTATTATTACCCGGTAATGAGTTTTATAAGCAGAAAAGGTATGCGATTTGAGATTAGGAGACTTCCTAATTTTCTATTATATAACGTATTATTTTAGTAAGGACATGTCGATTGCGGTAACTCCCTACAAACACTCATTAACCCTACACACAGAGAGTTTTGCTTTAATGAAATTTTTCATTAAACTAATGAAATTGTCTTAACAAAATAAATTTAAAAAATTCTTAAAATTGATGAAAAAGCTTTATATACTTTATGAAACTTTTTCATTGAGTGTATGATACTTTTCATAAATAAAAGCAAATTTCCATATATTTAGTTAGAATATTGTTCTACCTCAAGTCCAAATTCTAATATGATATCGTCATATTAGATTTTATTTGTTGTTTCAAAAAGGTTGATCATTTTCATGATAGACAATACAACTATTTCGCGGGCATCACCCCAACTCTTTAGTTGTCCGCAATAAGAACATGATAGCTTGAGCATTACTTACGGATGAAATGGTCATACTAAGACCATTAAATTTGAAAATATATTTAAGAAGGTCTGTTAACAGGTTTTAAAAGTAGTGCACTTAAGTTTAAAAAGAAGAAAATTGTAGTATTAACTTTAAAATAAAAGGTAAGTTTTATAGTCAGAACTAAGCACGATTCTTTTCTTAAATATATCTTAAGTAATTTCGTTTGAAATCTATCTTTTTTCTGACAATAAAACTGACCCTAAATACTAATTTTTAGGTAAAATGCCTCAAAACACTTGTTTAATTGCAAAAAATAGTTAGTAGTTTCATATTAATTCTGCAAAAAAAAAAGCTCATTACAAAAAAATTTTGAGAATTATCTCTTGAAAAAATGTAGAATCTCTCAGGTTTCCTGCACAAAAGAGATTCTTGAATCAAGAATCTACACAAAATCTCAAAATTAAAAATGTTTGTTTAATGTCAAATTCTAAAATGTATGTATACTAAATTATTCATGTTTTCCATTAGCTGTGTTTGTGCGACAAGCTATCAACGTTGGCTTATGTCATTCCCATACAAATTTGACATTACTAACGTTAAGAGCACAGATTAATACCAGATGTGAAACCAATGACAGGTGTCAAAAAATTATCTCGAACCGTATGGTTTTGTTTACATGGAAGTCAAGTCAAGAGGGAGATAACAATATAAAATCTCCATACATTTTGTATTGTGCATTTTTTGTATATATCTGTCTCTTTTTAGATTATTGTGCTTTTCTTTTGTGTTTTTCTGAAATTTTTGCGTTTTGTTTTTCTCATTTTCTGTCGGCCATATTGCCCAAATCAGCTGATTCATATCTGGTATAATTTGTGGTTAAGAGTTAACGCTAAACGTTGGCTAAAGTCAAATTTATATGGGAATGACATAAACGCACAAACACAGCTATTATAGCATTATTTAAAAAAAATTTTGTTGGTCCTCAAGGGGGGGGGGGGGGTTTCTGGGGGCTGAAGCCATTGTAACCCCGCCTGATTTTGATAATAGTATTCATTTTTGTGTTTTTAGTACTGTTTCCAATTATTCGACATAGGAGGTTAACCGGTTATTGCATTATTCGAAAAATCACTAAAACTGATTAACCGGTTATGCGGGTCGGTTATTCGAGAAAATTAGCGATTAATCGATTAATCGTTTAAAGCAAAATTAATGTATTTCCTTAACTTTTTATCAACAAAGACACTAACAGCTTCCTGTTGTTGTTAAATATCAACATGACATATGAACAGGATATATTTAAAAAAAAATTTCAAATTAAAAAAGCACATCTACACGAGAGAGAAAATGCTAGAGATAAAACAAAAATCACCTCTAATTAGTTCTATTTTGAATGAGTTTAGCTATTTTGTAGTGTTTTTTGCTCTACATCTAGCAATTTTCTCTCGCGTATAAATGTACCTTAAGGTTGAAAGATTCGGAAACTGAGATTATCTGAATTGAAACATTTCTTATACTAATAGAAAAATTTATTTAAAAATATAGTTGAAGCTATTAAAAATTAGTTAAAAATAGCAAAAAAAAAATACTAAAACTAAGAGATTTTTTTCTAAAAATTAGTAAGTTAAAAACAGCTAACTCAAGGTAGATTTTCTATTTTTTTACGAAATTTTTTTTTAATCTGTAAAACTTTGGATACAAAATTTCTTTGAATGCAAATTTAATCAATACTACAATAAATATAATATTGCATTTAAAAAAATTATTATCCAAAGTTCTTCCTCCTTCTCTGAAGAAATAAAAAAAGAAATTGTTCCATTTGAGTAAAATATTAGTTAATTGAAAATATCAATTTTCTGAATAGTAGAGTTAGTAGACTAAAGAATATCATAAACAATTGTTAAATTCTCAGTATTTTTTCCGTTTTTAAGGGCCATTGACAATAAAAACAATTATCCAAAGTTTGAGCTAACATACGCACAGGGATCTTAATTATTCCAGTTTTAATGAAAATTTCCACTAAACTAATGAAGTTTTCTTAACAAAATCAATGGAAAGCTTCATAAAAATTATCAATTTAATGAAAACTTCATTGAATCAATGTAAAAATTCATAAATAGAATGTAGACATTTCTCTCAGTGTACAGTTACAAATGTCAAATTCCATTTTAATTTAAATTTTTTAGCTTTAATTTTGTGTTAACTTTAGGTTATTTCGTTATTGTTAATGTCACAAATGCGATTAAAAATTTAAATTCAGTGATACGTTCCCTTATATTCTACACCTTTTTCAGTTTTATTTCAGAAAATTCCAAATATATTTCATAATTGTCTAAAAATGTTTTAAAATTCTCCAAATAAATTTTACAATTGTCTAAAAAGGTTTCAAAATTGTCTAAAATGTTTCAAAATTATCCAAAAATGTTTTAAAATTGTTAAAAATTTTCATTCAAAATTGTTCAAAAATGTTTTAAAATTGTTAAAATATTTTCCAAAATTGTCCAAATACTAGCTCTGTTCCACGTACGTTACCGCGGGTACCCGCGGGAACCCAATCTTACCAAAAAGCGTTTCTATTGTTAAAAATTGGGTAAATGAGAGCGTTGATGAGAAAATAATTTGTTTCTCTTTTCACCAGAAGTTACCCGTACTTTTTTTGCGGGTAAAATGGTAAAACTGTCAAATCACTAGTTGTTTGTAAATCAGCTGTTTTAAATTTGTAAAAATAATTTAAATATTAACAAAACTTGTAAACAATAATTAATATCGTTAACAAATACCACGTTCTAACATTTTTTCTTTATTCCCTTCGATATTTTATTCTTAAAATAGCTTTTGTTTATATGAATAACTTTGACGTTAATTTTTGGGCTTGAAATGTAGTTTTGTGCGTTCCAGGTATTGTGAGCAATTTTACCATTTTTTGAGATTATTATTTGTTTACTCTCATTTTACCAGACTTTACCCAGAATTACGTGGAACAAACCTACTATTTAAAATTGTCTAAAAACGTTTCATATTTGTCCAACTGCATTTCAAAATTGTCCAAAATGAATTTTAAAATTTTCAAAATGTATTTCAAAATTGTACAAATATATTTTAAAATATGTATTACAAATATATTTTAAAATACTTTATTTGTATTTAAGAAAATTTTATTTGTATTTGAAAATTGTCCAAATACATTTCAAAATTATTCATTTGTATTTAAAAGTTTTAAATCTGCATTTCAAAATGTCCACATGCATTTCAAATAATTCCATTTGTATTTCAAAATTATCTAATATATTTTAGAAATTTCCAAATGTATTAAAAAGACTCTATTTGTATTCCAAAATTTTCCAAATGTATTTAATAAAATTCTAATTGCATTTCAAATTTTTCGAAATGAATTTCAGAAATTTCAATTTTTATTTTAAAAGCATTAGAATTTTAGTAAATACATTTGGAAAATTTTTGAATACAAATAGAGTTTTTTAAATACATTTGGAAATTTCTGAAATACATTTGGAGAATTTTGAAATACAAATGGAATTATTCTAAATGCAATTTTACAATTTTGAAATACAGATTTATAACTTTTAAATACAAGTGAATAATTTTGAAATCTGTTTGGACAAATTTAAAATACAAATAAAATTTTCTGAAATACAAATAAAATATATTCAAATATATTTGTGTTTATATTTCTTGTAATTTTTTAGCCAAAGTTAAGAAAATTGTGAAGTTTTGGGAAAAAATAAGGTATAAATTCCATATTAAAATTGTAACCGGTTAATCGACCTGTTTTAACCGATTATTCGGATCGAATAATTATTTGAGTTTTGAATTATTTGTTTCGTCATTAACCGAAATAGAGGCGATTAATCGAGGAATCGGTTAATCGATTAACCGAGGAATCGGTTAATCGATTAACCGAATTGTAAACACTAGTTTTTAGATAGCTGTAACAAAATCACTTCCGATTTTTGTAATTCTGATACAAGAGATTGTTTTCCCAAAATTTTGTAAGACTCTGACCAGAGAAACAAGCCGACTAAAATAATCGGCGGCGGCGGCGCAAGCAAAAAATCGGCGGCGGCGGCGGCGATTGAGGTTGAGCCGGATAAAATCGGCGGCGGCGGCGCAACCAAATAATCGGCGGCGGCGGCGGCTTGATCGGCTGAAAACAACATTTTGTAATGTGATTTGAAAACGTTTAAGTTTTTTTACGAAAGATAGATATTTTACTATCACTCTATATGCCTTTACGTTTTTTGCCGTTACTCTTACCTGACTATCTCTCAAGGATTTGTACGAATAATCTTCAAGGTTTACTATTTTTGAAAAGTTATTCATCATCGCTCTTAAGCTGCCTACACACTAGGGAACATGGTTGAGGGAACAAAAAATATCAAAAAATTTTGTAAACACGAAATGCACGCTCTCAACACGCACACACACACAAACGCACTCACACATTCACAAAAAATGCTCTCTTTTTTTAAGTATGTTCCCTAGTGTGTAGGCAGCTTTATATCGGCAACATTTGGAATAATTATTGGAGGCGGTTTTTCTTCACACAGCTCTTTCTTAGCATTATCGTTAATATAATTAACATCTTCATTATTGTCTAAATCAAGTGCAGCAAACATGTTGTTGCTAGTAGGTACTTGGTATATCATCATTAGGGCAAGGAATTTCATGCACTTAAAAATTAAAAATATGCGCCTAAAATATGCGGTTAAAAAAGAAAAATATGCACTAACAATATAAAAAATATGCACTAAAAACTATAATTTTTGCAAAAATAATGCACTTTAAAACTTAAAAATATATTTAAGTTAGTTATTTTGCAAACAGACACAAAACTCGAAGATTTCCCATAGGTCAATAAAGTTTTAAAAATGTTTATTTTGATTGAATCAAAATATGAAAACGTATCACTTTTTTATATTTTTTTACAAAATAAAAAATGCTACTAAAAATGAAAAATATGAACAAATATGCATTAAAAAGCACAAAATATGCATTAAAAAGCCACCAAATATGCATTTAAAGTCGAAATATGCAAAAACATGCATTTATGTCAAAATATGCAACTACAAATCGATGCCAGTTTGTTCTAAATTTGATGATTCGGATAAATGTTTAGTCCATATTAGTTTTGGACTATCGAGAAATAACATACATTTGCATGGAATTCCTTGCCCTAATCATCATTGTTGGTAGTTTTTTTTTATTTTGATTGCATGCTTAACTAATCCTGGGTGATCGATTTTGTCGTCGTTTCGTTGTTTTGTTTTCAGCGACTGTCTACCAGACAATATCGCTTGCTTCACTAGACTCGCTGCTACTATCCATTTTGCTGTAACAGCAGAGGATTAGTATAGTAGAATATTAATCCCTTTGTTTACTACTTAATAATAAGTAATAATTTGTTGTTGATTTCAATATACAATGCAGTGTTGCCAACAAATTTTCAAAATAAATGGCTAGATCAGACCCAAAAATCTATAGAAAATCTCTAGATTATAAACAGTGTAAATATTTAGCGATTTTATCGCTAGATTGTTGAAAAATGGTACTTAAAGCAGTTTTTACTCAAAAATTTCTTTAATATGTTAATAAGAAGTGTTATAAACTTGTAAATAATAAAAAATTTTACGATTAAGCTTCAAATAATGAGTCCTGATTTTCATTGAATTAATCTTAGTATTGCGAATACAGAATAGAGGGCGTTGTACGATGAAAAAGTGCATACCCATATTTTATCGAAATGTGTATTTTTAGAGTTTTTTTTACTAAAATCGTTTAAGATGTTGTGTTTTATAATAAAGGAATATCAATGTGCGAGTTTTATAATATTTTTCAACATAAAACCGAGTTTTAAAAATTATATTACGGCTGACAAAAAAATCGCTAGATTTTTGGCTAATAGCTACAGGACAATTTTTCCCGCTAGGGGCGAAATAAAATCGCTAGATCTGGCGAGAAAATCGCCGTTATGGCAACACTGATACAATGTATTAAAAAAAAGTTTTTTCTTAAAACAATAACAAATGTTATTGCTTTTAATTTTAAATAGAATTATAGAAAAGAGATCACAATTAACGTCTGCACTTTATCACGGTCAGAAAATCACTCGCAAAAAAATATATATAAAATCAATTTATATAAGATTTGTTGTTGGTTCACGTGTGATTTGTTTCATGTTCGCACAGATCCATAGCTAATCAAGACTATATCTAACAAATGGTCCTAAATATTTAATATAACATA
This sequence comes from Leucophora obtusa, assembly GCA_949987735.1. NCBI lineage: Eukaryota > Metazoa > Arthropoda > Insecta > Diptera > Anthomyiidae > Leucophora > Leucophora obtusa. The sequence continues at coordinate 202,006,447 of OX465295.1, read as the reverse complement.
CAAGTTTTATTTAATAAATTATAAACATACCCTTTTAGTACCAATTCCTTTTCGTTGAAATATAACTTGCAAAATATTAATTTTGACAGCACATTTTTTTGCCAATGTAAAGGGCTCCAAAGTAATCCCAACATTGGGAAAATGTAACCCCCTTGGAACTCAAAACAATTTTTGCCTCTTATAGAATTTTCAGAAAATTAAAGCATAATGGGAATCAATTTTTTTTTATTTATTCTTTTTAATTTTAACAAATTAAGGAATAAATAAAGACCATAGAAAAAATACATATCGATTGATTTAAGAAATTAAACTTGTTTGAAGACTTTTGAATGGAGGCTTTGTTAGAAAGTTTGGGCAGGATGCACATATCTTGTATGGACCCATTTGAATTAGATGCCCAATCAATAATGTCCTTAAATGATGAAATTGTGTGATCAATTCGAACATTGGTTTGAGCATTTTATCCGTAAAAGTGTCCTTTTCTAAATATTATAGAATTTTACAATATCTCTTATCTTTACTTTTTCATTTATTTGTTACAAAATGTCTCATTTATCCAAAATATTCAACTGGACCATTTTTAAAAATGTATTTTAGAATTGAAAAAATATATATGGGTGATATCAAAAAATGTGATAAAAACCATGTAACCAACTAATTTCAAATGCATGGATTACATTTGAGTTATATATTTCGATATATATCAGCGCATTGTCACCTGTTTTACAAAATTTATAACAATCTGACCAATTTTTGGTTAATACATAAAATTTTTAACCAATTTTATAGGCCAAATGTAAACTCCGTAACCAGTAACTCGTAAGGTTTTTTAACTTTAATAGCTTATATTTTAATAACCAATGAAGCTAAACACTAACTGTAAGAATTTATATGAAGAGGAGAAGTAACGCTTTTAACAAAAATTAATACATTTTACAAACTTTTTCGTAAATTTATGCTAACACGACTTCAACTCTGTAACGATTTTTCGTCATAATTTTTGATAAAAATGCCTACACCAAATACATATATTGAGTTTTAAATGCAAAGTTAAGCAGCTATGTTTTTTTATTAATTTATTTTTTACACATCTGCAAAGAGTTGCATTCTGAAGTATTATATTAACCCATTAAGAACTTTTTTTTTTAATTTTATTCACAGTATAAATTTATATAAGCTTTTATAGCTTAAAAAATTATATTTATAAAAATTTAATATTTAGAAGATTTTAACTTTTTTCTTTTCATATAAAAAAATTGTTTTTAGCTCTGGTTGTTCAAGTTTAATGAATTAGTAAATTCTTTTTAAAAAATATATTTATTTTTAAATTTTTTATATTTGAAAATTGATACTTCCAGCCGAAATGAGCCGAAAAAAATCGGCGGCGGCGGCTGAAGCAAAAATGACCGGCGGCGGCGGCTTAAACGGCTCACGGCGGCTGGCTTGTTTCTCTGACTCTGACATCGTTAACCCTTTCTTTACCAAGGTCAAATGTGAAATTTTTGAAAATTTTCGATTTATATATCGAAACTTTTCTGTTTCTTGCGGAATATGGTGAAAATTATCCGAATAACTCTGTTGACAACAGATTTTTAAAATGTAAAAAAGTGCCATTTGATATGAAAAACCCTTTAATAAAGCATTTTCTAGAAAAAATCAAAATTAACCTGTTTCAGAGCATGGTGTCAAATTGACCCTCATGTAGGGTAACTACAATGACCTGGGGAAATTGCAATTACTTAAATATTTTCCAACCGATTTTAGACTTTTATACATTGCCAGAAGGGGTTTTCAGTCTAGAATGCGATTTTCCACAAATACAGTTATTTAGGAGCCATTATTTTCAAAAAAGCCAAAAAAGTGATTTTTTTGCCTTGTAAATCGTATTTCAAACTTCAGGGCCGATGCGGCACGTGTTCCCGTTATACGATCACCTTAATTTTTTGCGTCGTGTATTTTTATACCCAGACACATTTCTAGGGGGGGAGGGGGTCACAGGTCGCCTTTTTTTATATGTATGTAAAGCGCATAGTTCGGGGACGTAGCCAAAAATTAAAAACTGTCCCCTTAGCATGCATTTTTGAATAATATACCGAATAGGATCGGTCCGTATTTGATCCTATCGCCCATATGAACTACGGAGATACTTGTGTGTACTTACTAGAAACCCCGAGTGCTTTCAAACTCTATACACAAGCTGGCTTACTTTACCCAGGGTATGGCCGCATTGTAATGGCCCAGAAGCCAATATACTTCGTAAGTACACACAAGTATATTGGTATGTAAGTTAGACAAAATTTTTGAAAATTTTCAAATATTTTTAGTTTTTTATTAAATTGTTATACACAAGTATCCCATATCGTAAGTACGCACAATGTGAAGTAGGCGAAATCGATTACATTGTGTGGACTTACACGTTTTTCTAAAGGGTTGTTTTTAATAAAAAATATCAGAGTTTGGAAATAAATATTTCAATTTTTAAATGTGAATTTAATTTAGGTGCAAATCAACTGGTACAGTACTGGTGCCAAAGAGTCACTCCAGAAATAGTTTGATAAATTTCTCATAAGTACCAATAAAGCTTTCTGTTTTTCTGTTCTGAACCATATGTGTATTTAATATTTTTATTTAAAGTATGCAGAGAAAGAGATTGAATTTAATAAGAGTTTTGAAATTCTAGTTTTGTTTACATTTGTTTTTAATAATAGGTCCATTCGATTACTGGATAATTTGTACAAATTTGTACAAATTTTTACTGGATGTCGTTCGTTTACATAAATACTCAGTAAACAGAAAGAAAAAAGAGAGAATAAAGTGACAGTTCTATGTTGAGAGTTTCTAAGTCTTCTTCTTTTTCTTGCAAATTTTTACTGGATAAATTTTTGCCAGTAAGAATTTGCAAGCAGAAAAAAACATATGTTTCGAAAACATATGATTGTTTATGGTAAATAAAAAAAATTAATGTCCAATTATATTATTTTATGGAAATGCAAAGCAGTAAAACTTTCAAAATAAATTTTGGAAAAGATAAGAAAACCTTCTAAAAATGTTCTGCTTAAGGTTTAACATCAAAAATTGTCTTCTTTCATAGCAACCAGTTAAAATTTATTTGTATATTTGGTGTTGTAATCAGCTGTGTGTACAAACTTGCAAATTGTTGCAAATTTTCTGTTCGCGTAGATGTTTGGGAAAATTTTAGTTTGAGAGTAAATCTTGTCTTACTCTCTGAAAGTTTGTACTGAGTAATTCTTACTGGACTTGACTGAGAAAAGTAATCGAATGGACCTAATAGTTGTGTTTGTGTGGCAAGCTATCAACATTTAAATATAAATTTGACATTAGCCAACGTTTATTGTTAATTCTCAACGTTACTAAATAATGTCAAATTTGTATGGGAATGACATACGCCAACGTTGATAGCTTGCCGCACAAAAACAGCTAATATAGTCTGAGTTTTCAAATAAACACTTAACATTTTTTATTGTGATTAGAAATCGTAAACATAAAATATTTTAAATTCCGTTAGGTAAATGGACCTAACGATCTCAGTAAGAGGAAACTATCGGTCTAATCTACATTTCATCAAAAAAAATCTTTGATTTCTATATATATTATTCAGGTCTTAACCAACTAGTACAGTACTATTTCCAGAGTCACTTCAGAACTGGTTCCGCGAGTGTTACATTAGCACCAGTTTTGCTCCCTATTTTTCGTCCTTAAATTGTAATTTTCAAACTAGTACCAAAGTGGGAGTTTGACGACAATTGCCCCCATTCCTATGACATCTCCATGTTAAATTCTTCAGTTGTTTGTATGGAGAGGCGGTAGAACTCGTACTAGTTGCCTTGTTCAAATAAACTAGTACATAACTAGTTCTGAACTAGTATTTTTTGCTACTGGGTGGTTTTAAACAAAATAAATAGCAAAACCCTTGAAAGTGGTTATTTTGTGTAATCTAATGAATCTATTACTTGCAAAATCTATTAATCGTATACATATTTAAATTTTTTCCATTTTTATTACTTTATTTTACCTTTACAAACTTTGCTTTATCACAAAATTATTACATTGATATTCAAACATATATATATATTTAGTTATAATTTTCCTTTTTTTAATATCGTTAAAATATCTTAAAATATAATTTAATCGTTTTTTTCAAATATCCTATGCAAAAAGTAATACATATGTACTTTTTCCATTTGGTTTTTCATTTAATTTTTCTTGTATAAAATAGAAGAGAAAAGGTTAATTAAAAGTATACAACAGTAATAAAATAACACAAAATCCAATTACAACTCCTAATATTAGAGCATCACGTTTCTTTTTAATATTAATACGTTGCACCAGACTGTAAAGGAAAGATTACGGCATTTAAAATAATTGTTTTTAAATAATCAGTGGGGTAGAATTTACTTTAACGTACCTTGATATTAAAGGAAATCGATTAGACATATCATTGAAACGTGTTTGTAAGCGTTTAAAGGCTTGACGTTGCGATAGTAAATGTTCTCTTGTCTCAATTGCAATATTTATCTGGTCATTTATTAAGGTGTTAGAACTAAAACAAAAGTTTGTAAATCCTGACTTTTAACAAACTTATCGATAATCAGATTAAAAATAAAATAAGATCTTAAGTGCAAAACCATTCGATACTGACTTTTTTCCATATTAAAAAACCTCCGATTCTAAGTACAATTTCCTATAGAAAGCCTCTCAGATTCTGAGGACCATTTTATATAGAAAACCCCTCAGATTTCGGACATTTCTCCCTATAGATAAACCCTCAAGATCAGGGACCTTTTCCTATAGAAAACCCCTTAGATTATAAGATTTTTAGCACTTCTTCCCAAGGTTGGTTACCGTTATCGTTATAATACCGTTATCGCTAAAATACCGTTTCAAATTGAATACCGTTACCGTTATCGATACCTCTAAAAAAAAATCCAAATAACGTTATCGTTACCGATACCGTTATTTTTATTTGTAGTTACCGGTATTTTACCGGTATTTATTATTTTATATAAAAATTACAATTTTTTTATTTTTTATTTTATAATCTTGAGTATTTTTTTACAAAAACAATTTATAGATAATATTATTAAAACTACCAGTATTGAATTTATAGCTTAAAATCTGTATTTTCAGTACTTAAAATTAAAAATATTCCATGTTTTTACTTGTTTCTATACGTTTTTAACATCATTTTTAATACCGGTATGTACCGGTATACCGTTACCGAAACAGTCTTAAATACCGTTAACTTTACCGTTACATAAACAAACGAAATCCGATACCGTTACCCTTACCGTTATTCGTTTCGGTAACCAACCTTGCTTTTTCCTATAAAAAGCCAACTCTTAAAGACCTTTTCCTATAAAAAAGCATACTATATTTTCTGAGACCTTAACTGACGCATTTTTTGTTATTTCCCATATAAACTTTGAATTTAACTGCTGGAATTGTTTCTAACCTAAGACAATTTTAAAATCGACTCACCTATTAATATGACCACTTTCTTTCAAATACATATCACGTCTACTTAAACCAGAAATCGAAGGACTATTAGTGGACAAACCTGAACCCCTTAATAACTCTTCCCTTTCCATACGTGTAGTGTGATTGGCAGAGATTTTAGTAAATTCCTGTCGATAACCATGTAAAATTTCACGGTGCCGCTGTAGTGTATGCATTGCAGCAGCACCTGTTGTTGGAAGCTCGGTCATCGTTTCATTTATAGATGAAAGCTGTTGTAGTAAAAACAAGAACACAGAAAAAAAAAGTCAGTAATTCAAATTATCCAACAAACCTTATCTAACATTTGAGCTATTTCTTCTGATAAGGAATCAAAGACATGTTCTCCCAATAGCGGAGATGTATCTGCTGATGAACTGTGACCCAAAGAGGAAGCGGCACTGCTGCCAGCCCCTATTTTACTGAATGCAACTAATTTAAGGTCAATTTCATTTTCCAGCAGACGTGCTTGTTTACGTAAAGCTAGAATATGGTTTATATTAAAATTTTATATTAAATTTTATAGTCACAATATTTACCATCATAGTTGGACACTACCATTACGATTTAATAACTATTCGCTTTTTATTGCAAAATATAAAACAATTTTAAGAAAATCAAAGAACAAAAAAGAACTTGACAGTAAATACTGCGATCTGATATATACAAAAGCTGCATATTGCGCACATATTGGGTATGGTATACTCAGTGTCGCCAACAAAATTTCAAAACAAATGGCTACATCAGACCCAACATCGCTAGAAAATCACTAAACATTTTGCAATTTAACGGTAAATGCAAGTAAATGGTTGCAAGTTGAGAATACGTATTATCAGCGAAAATTACCGAAAAACATGAAAATTTTACATGTGTCCACACAACTTGCTGCAAGTTCATTTTTAAAATGTCGTCCAAGGCATAGGTTGTCACTAAATAGCACTCCAGTATTGCCAAGTGTTCAATAATCTAACAAAGTTGGAAAAAAATTTGTTCTTAACAATTTTTTTTTCAAAAACTTTTAAAATTTATATTTTAAATTACCATTAAGATATGCCGTTGTGTTCTTTTTGACTTTTTTTTTACAAATAAATACAAAATCAGTTGCATTACAACTTTTACTTTACCAAATACTAGTAAATTAATAGAAAACAATACTAGGCAACACTGTTTTCTTTATTCTGTCATTTCACTTGCCGCAAGTATCAAAAATCCACTATCTTCAAAATTTACTTGCAAGTTGAGCAGCAAGTCGTATAAGTGTGATAGTATTAGTGAATAAGTGTGAGTGTATTGAGTTTTTCGAACTTGCACTTGCATGTGGAAACGGGGGCTAAAGGTGCTTTTACAATGATGGACTACTCAAATCTGTAGCAAATTTAGTTCTTTTCTCCTTCTTACTAATACATTTTTGTATTTTGCTATCTTTTTTTATTCCACTCCAAAGTCAAAGTTATTTGACTCTGGAGTACGGATTTGTTACACTCTAGAGTTAACATTGATCTATTAACTATGTAACATGACAAATATACCTTAAAAAACGCATCACTAATAAGCTCACATCTCTAATTGTCAACAAATTAAAAACAAAAATATTCAAAAACGTAAAACCAACACAACATATTTGTGTTTGGGATTTAATAAATAAATAAATAAATTATTTTGAAATTTAAGCAGTGGAAATAAAGCCTAAAAATTCACGAAACAAAATGTAAGTATTAAAGTGTCAAATATTTTTTGAAGTAACTCGGCTCTGCATTGTGAAAAGTTAACATTTTAATCTGTGCTGCAGAGTAGAGTCACTCTACCATTGTGAAAGCATCTTAATTCAGGAGGTTCGGCGTGAGTCGCCGAAGAAGAAGGGTCCCAACAAACAATTCGTTCCGGTTACGCACCGTTTTCGGTCCGTCATAAACGGAATCCCACTCCGTTTACGTACCGTTTTCTGGATCCGTATACGGACCAGAAAACGGAACTTAAGGAACATCGAAATTTATTCGAATCCTTTGAAATTCCGTCAATGATGGACCGTTTACGGACCGTAATGTCGTTAAAAACTGACAAGTCCGTCAAGACGGACCGTTTACGGACCGTTGTCATATAAAAAACGGAAAAGTCCGTTGAAAGTCCGTCAATGCCGGACCGTTTCCGGACCGTTATGTCGTGTGAATAACGGAATCACTCCATTTTTAGAATACCGTTTTCGGTCCGTATTCGTACCGTTTTTTGAAACAAAAACGGATTTGCATGTCTACCTATATTGGCCCTATTTTTATTAATTATAAGTAGTACTTTTTAAGTTTTTTATAGATTTATTAAAAATGGAATTTATTTTTATTTACACTATATTTACATTTGGTGCAGCTTACGTCTCTGTCCAATATCCATTTACATCTCTGTCCAATATCAATAAAATTCAATACCTGCATGCAAAAGAAAAAATAAATTAGATAAGTTTTAACTAACTGTAATCACGATGGTGTTTTGCATACGATGCAAATTCGCACATTGCTATCACAACAACTAAATGTTGTGTCATCAAATATTTCTTATTTGCACTCGCATACAAAAAAAAACAACATTTAAAATAATGTTAAATATATCTTACCATTTGATATATGTTACTTCAAATTCTTTGGTTGATGGAGTGTTAGGAGAGATTCACGCTACTGTGACTTATTTTTCCTCCCAATACTATTTTTTAGCAGCTAAAGGGTTTTTTAAAATAATTTGTGTACTTTTTTGCAAAAACAAAGTCCGTATTTAACTGTACGGAAACGGATATACAAAACGGAGTTAGAACGTGATGTGTTCGAAATCCGATTATACGGTCCGTTTGTTTTCCGTACACGCACAAGCTTCGACGGATACGTGCATACGGACCGTAAACGTACCGTAAAAGCCGGATTTATGATTCCGTACGTTGCGGACAATCCGTAAAAATGTTTCTTGGGAATTGTCTTGTGATCCGCATTAATTTTTAATACGGAATAACGGTTAATTGTTTTTGTTCTGCGATACTCTAAAGCAGCGGTTCCCACTATGTTTTGCTTCACGGACCCCTTGAAACATTTTTACACGCAAAAAATAAAAAGGGGGAAATTACAATTTGATTAATTTATTTAATTATTTATTTTATAATTATTACTGGTATTAATAGTTGTATATAAATTAAAGCATCCCAACAAACAATTCGTTCCGTTTACGCACAGTTTTCGGTCCGTCATAAACGGAATCCAACTCCGTTTTCGTATCGTTTTCTGGATCCGTATACGGAACAGAAAACGGAACTTAAGGAACATCGAAACTGATTCGAATCCGTTGAAAATCCGTCAATGACGGACCGTTTACGGACCGCAATGTCGTGTTAAAAACTGACAAGTCCGTTTAAAGTCCGTCAATGACGGGCCGTTTACGGACCGCTATGTTATGTTAAAAACGGACTAGTCCGTTGAAAGTCCGTCAACGCCGGACCGTTTCCAGACCGTTATGTTGTGGAAAAACGGATCCATATCCGTACCGTTTTGTTTTAAGAAAAACGGCATTATATATTTACCTAAATTTAGCCCATTTCCATTAATTTTGAGAAGTACATATTTTATTTTTTATAGATTTATTACAATAAAGAAAATAACAGAATATATATATATGTATACCATTCCTCCCCGGCGCAGATTTTATCTCCATCCATCATCGCGTTGCATGCAGTTTTGGCCTTTTATAAAATTTAGTACCTGATAAAAACAAAAAACTAATTAGTTTAGGTTAAACTGGTGGTAATAACAATGGCACATGATGCAAATTTTAGTTCTGTCTCTCGCCAAAACTATTAGCGGCAGCCAGCAAGCATTTCTTTTTGCACCATGGCCACATCATGGCATACACATCGTGAAAACACCTTTCGAATTACTTAAATATTTACCATCTTATAAATGACACATGAAGTGCTTTGTTAATGTATGCTGGTTGTGTTGATGTACGCTTTATGTTGTAAAAAGTACTTTTCAATAAACCGCGTAAAAGTACTTCAGGTTACTGTTTTCGCACTTCATGCACATACATTTACAATTAACGGGAGGGTCGCGCGATGTTACTGCTGTCTTTTATGAAATTATTTTTTATTAATTATTTGTATTTTGAAAAAAAAACAATAAACAACACCGTTTGTTACGGAATCAAAACTGATGGAAAACGGTGAAGTCAGTATTCAACGGCATGGAAACGGATACAGCAAAACGGAGTCAAAACGTATAGTTTTCGAAAAAACGGTTATACGGTCCGTTAATGCTCAGTTTACTTACCAGCTTCGACGGATACGTGTATTACGGCCCGTAAACGCTCCGTAAAGAACGGATTCATGATTCCGTGCGTGTCGGAGAGTCTATAAAAAAGTTTCTTGGGATTATAATCTTAATTTTTGTTTAAAATATTAAATTTGGAAAACTATTTAATTACAATATAAAAACCAATTTTTTAATTTGTTACCATTCCAAACAAAGCATTGTCAGCCTGTCCTATTGCAATACTAATTCCTTTTCCAGTCTTAATCGTTGGGCCATATAAATAACAGCCTTCAAGTCTAAAACATGTTGATCATCCCTAGCTTGTGACTGCAACCATGAAAAATGACAATCAGCATATTCTGGGTAATTAGCCAATCATTTCCACATGGCATCAACTTGTTAAAAACTTAAACTGCAATGCAAATAAAAATTAAAGTTATTAACTATTGTAATTTGATTATATAATAGTTCTACTAACCGAAGTTTTAGGTGAACCCATTGATGAAAATGTGGACGATAAATTTGTAAACGCACCGATAGTTGTGTTTTACGTGAATATAAAGCCATATCCGTCATAGATTATCCATTAGCCTTACCCACCGACAATTTAGCATAAAATTTTATATTATTTTATATTTTTTTCTAACTTTTTTCACTTTTGGCATCTACTTTTCGCATTTTGTTTTATCTTCTTTATTTTTTTTAAAAATTTTTAACTTTGGCAATTTTAATGCTTTTTTTAGGAATTATTCACATTTTACAAACATCTGGCAACAAATAAATGAATTCTAAAACTACCTAAGTGTATTATGGGTCGCGTACATGAATTTTTTTATAGTTTTCCCATAATGTAACTAAATATTGACAATTTTTTAAATAGATAAGAAAAGTAAGTGATTTAACATAATGTACAAAAGAATTTATAATGTACCAATAAAAAGTTATATTTTTAGGTAATTTATATAAAAATTTAAGGTTTTGATTTAAACCAGGGGTGGCAAGACTTTTTTCGCTGCGTGCCAGAAACGGACAAATTTTTTTTTTTTGTATTTTAAGGGTTTGATTTAAACCAGGGGTGGCAAGACTTTTTTCGCTGCGTGCCAGAAACGGACAAATTTTTTTTGTAAAAATTTCTTGCGTGCCACCTTAATTTGAGTTGTCTTTTAAAAGTCCTTTTTTAAAAATTTTTAAAATTTGGAAAATTTCTCTTAAAAAATATCATCGCAGGTGTACATATTATCAGCGCTACGGATAACCCCCATGAAATTACCACCAAAGGGAAAAATTAAACAACATTCAAGAAATGACGTAAAAATGTTTGACGGTTATTTAATTTTTGGGGGTTTTTAATCTTTAAATATTGAGATTATTCCACAATGAAATAAAATTACAACAGTTTGAAAATTATTGCCTTTTTATTTTGTTGGGGGGTTATTCCATTTTTGGTGGCTATTTCATATTTTTTAAAAAAAAGTTAAATTATTGGGCGCCATTAATTACTTAAGTTCGTAAGAAACTATTTGAAAAATGTGCTTCGGGCAAAATTTTGCTAATGAATAAAAAGAGAATATTATGGATTTGAACAGAGAAATTTCTATTTCAGTTGAAATGGCTCTTCAAAACACGATCAAAACCCAATTACAAATTCCAACAAAGAGGGTTATTTCATTACGAACCTTATTTTCAGCCTTTATTTCATTGAGGGTTATTTCGTAACACATGATTTTTTTTCTTTTATTTTGGTGCATAATAACCCAGGAGACCAAATCTTGTTGGCTTGTAGTATCGCCCGCCGGATTATTTCAGGCATGTGTTGTATGTCCAGATTTAGGAAAATGTAGTGGAAATTATTTCTGAAAATTTCAGATCTCAACATCTCTCCTTCTATTTTTGACGAATTTTTGAAAAACATGATTTTTTTTCTTTTATTTTGGTGCATAATAACCCAGCAGACCAAATCTTGTTGGCTTGTAGTATCGCCCGCCGGATTATTTCAGGCATGTGTTGTATGTCCAGATTTAGGAAAATGTAGTGGAAATCATTCCTGAAAATTTCAGACCTCAACATCTCTCCCGCTTTTTTTGACGAATTTTTGAAAAACATGATTTTTTTCCTTTTATTTTGGTGCATAATAACCCAGCAGACCAAATCTTGTTGGCTTGTAGTATCGCCCGCCGGATTATTTCAGGCATGTGTTGTATGTCCAGATTTAGGAAAATGTAGTGGAAATCATTCCTGAAAATTTCAGACCTCAACATCTCTCCCGCTATTTTTGACGAATTTTTGAAAAACATGATTTTTTTTCTTTTATTTTGGTGCATAATAACCCAGCAGACCAAATCTTGTTGGCTTGTAGTATCGCCCCCCGGATTATTTCAGGCATGTGTTGTATGTCCAGATTTAGGAAAATGTAGTGGAAATTATTTCTGTAAATTTCAGACCTCAACATCTCTCCCGCCATTTTTGACGAATTTTTGAAAAATATGGATGAATTAGAATTTTATATTACCCTGTAGAACATTGTATAGAAAAATATATTTTTATATATTTTTTACAAAATGAAACATATTTTTGCGATTTTATTAACATTTTATGTGTATATATACATATTTTTAAGTTATTTGGTAAAATTTTCAAATACCACGTGCTTTTGTTTACATTTATAGCTCCACGTGCTTTTGTTTACATTTATACCACCACGTGTGTGTTTACATTTATAACCACCACCTGCTTGTTTACTGTTTGTTATTTACAAAAAAATCAGTATACGAGTATTAACGATTACTTGTTAGATCTTGTTAGCTCGAGTACTTGGATCTTGTTATCTCAAGTACTTGGATCTTGTTAAATTCACTGTCGTGTTAAATTCACTGTCGTTCAAGACTCAGAGTACTCAAAAATAACAGGCAGTATCGAGTACTCAGTACCGGAATACTCAGTACTTTTACAACTATAAACAGCTGTTCATGCGACTAACTGTGGATCATATATTATGTGGATTTTTTAAAAAGTAATAAAATTTTAAATTAAAATCTGCAAAAATATAATAAAATAATTTAAAAATGTCCTCAACACCAACTCCTTCCAAAGATGATAGCGTGAAGCCGGTATTTTTCCAAAATCTAGAATTAGATTCTATGGCTAAAGTTTTTATAGGCAATTTCAGCAGGTTAGATGCTTGCCTTAGCAAATAACGCAAAATACTTATTTTAATTTTGTTATAGATATCGTGAAAATATTGTTATACCCAAAAGTAATGGTCCCATACAAATTAAAACGAATGAAGAGAAAATGATAGAAACGGCAGTGGAAAGTTGTTGGTTCAAATCTTTCACAGCCTGTGTAATGGGTAAGTGTTTATGTGATAGCAGTTAAATTATCATTGTGTTTTCCCTTCCTTAGGTTATGGCTTGGGTGCAGCTATTGGTTTATTTAGTGCATCCGTAAATCCCAATATGTCAGATCCTATGGGCAATGAAAAAAAACAAACAGCACGTGAGATTTTTCGAGAAATGAGATCTACCACACACGGTTATGCTAAAAATTTTGCTTTAATTGGTTGTGTATTCTCTGCTGTTGAATGTGCCATAGAAAGTGTAAGTTTGTCTGCTTTCAATATTAATTATTTTGTTTTATTTTCCTTGATTGTTTTTTAGCAACGCGGTGTTACAGATTGGCGTAATGGGACTTACGCCGGTGCTGTTACCGGTGGCTTAATTGGTATCAGAGCCGGTGTTAAGGCTGGTATAATTGGTGCTGCTGGTTTTGCAGCCTTCTCCACAGTTATTGATTATTATATGCACAGTAGATAAAAGTGAAAGATTTTAGTCGTAAAGTTTATATTATAAATTGAAGTGTTATAGAGCATACAATGTCTGTTCCCGTACTTTACCGCGGTTACCCAAACTAGCACAACAGTGTCCCAGCGCTCAAAATTGAGTGTAAGTTGTTTGGGCTGTTTTGGGTTCACGCGGTTACCCGCGGGAACGCACATAATATGAAGCAAAAAATAAAAAAATAGGTTGAAAATATACAAGTTTACTCTTTTGTAGAGTTGTGTCGTTCATGAACGAACTAGTTCATTTGAACGGTTCAGTTCATTGAACGATATGACATCGTTCACCATTATCCGTTCTTTTTGTTCAATCGTTCATTTCGTTCTTTTTTGTATACATAAAAAGTTTGTATCCCTTATTAATTTTATTCCAGAATTAAATGTTTTTCTCAATAATTTAAAATTTTAATAAAATTGTAATTTTCTGACACTATTAGTCTATGCACAATAAACTTAATTAATATAAACATGTAACATGTAGAGCGCCAATAAATTGTCGAATTAACGACACCGTTCACGAATCACTGTTCAGACACAGCTCATTACAAAAAAGTACGATAACAAAAAAGAACGATTTGAACGAACTAGTTCATTGAATTTATTTGAAAGATATGACCGAGTCACCAAAAAGAACGATTAAGCCCAACTCTACTCTTTTGGTATCATCTAAATGGACAATAGGCTAGGCCATGGGAAATGAAGGAATAAATAAATAAAAAAGGACAATCGGAACAAAGTTTACTGAAATGGTTCAAAAATTAATAAAATGGTGCAATTTATTTTCTAGTGGGTGTCTAACAAAGAATTTACTCCAAAACGCCATTCCGGATAAAAGTTTGTCGATGAACAAACTTGTATCAATTTGTGAGCCATTTTTGTAAACTTTATTTAAGCCGGACAATCCTTAATTTCAAATTTGCAAAATTGGCTTCAATTAAGAAAAATGAAACGGAAACGCCCTAATGTTTGGTAACACTTAATCAAAAAATTCGGGTCCAAATTTTAAAATTCATTGAAATAATCTACTACAGAAACATTTATTTATTCTATAATTTCCAAGAAACTCTGATAGGAAGTATTTTTTTCTATTGTGTTTTGCTAACTCTTTTTAAATTAGTGCCAAAAAGGTTAAATATACATTTTTAAATTTTTTTTAAGAAATTTTAGGAAATCAACGATTGGACTTTAAGGTTTTATTAAGAACATATTGGAGTTTAAAAACTACAAAAATTGTAGGAATTCCTTTTTTGATTATTTTTAGATCTAGAAAAATTATATCAAAAAGTTCCATCAATATCCGCTCAGTAATATATGTTATATTAATATGTTTAAAAAAAATTAAAATCTTAAATTTTAAAATTTGACCTCTAACCTTACACGGGCAATTTAATATATTTATTAAAGTACTTCACAATTCAACATTTTATGTAAAAATGTCATCAAAAATTGCATACGTTGCTATGTCATGTAAATTCAAACAAGGTGTTATGCCAAGTTGTCCCAACACAATCATACTATCGTAGCATGTCATTGCAACTTATCTAAGCTGTTGTACGTTGTTGTGTTCAATACCATGCCTTTAATGTTTTGTGCAGCATGTTTTTAATACTGTTTAATCATGCCTTGTATGAAAATATTTATTATTCTTTATTATTTTTTAAATAAAGATTTAGAAAGATGTATGCCATATTGCATAAATAAATTACATGCACTTTTCGAACCTTTCCTAATTAAATTTATACTTCAAAAAAAAAAAAATAGTTTACTGTACTAAATATTACTGTAGGTACTACTTGCAACGAGGATATAGGCCACAGGGTATACCAGTGAAGACACGCACTAGCGCTGCAGGCGTACGTTTTTGGAACTACAGAAATTTGCAACTCTGCAACTAACTAGCAGAGCTGCACCAAAAACGTAAGTGCGAGAGAAACAAATATATTACAACTAGTTCTGTCTCTCTTTCCCAAAAGTTTTCCAATTCGTCGCATTATTATTGGTTCGGCCCACTGGCCATTTTTGAAAATATCGAGTTAGAAAATTTATTAAATACATATTTTCATTCAGATTTTGAGACAGTTTCTTGCTATAATGTATCATATCTGAGATACCTAGTGCATACACAAATTAAAAAGATGTAAATCTCTTTATCGTTTTTCTGGATAACGATTTTTTTGCATATCGACCAAACCAATACTAAACTGACGATATGTTGTGCTTTTTTTTAGTTTGTTTAATAAATTTTCTTCACGGCATCGTTTGTGTAACAAAATAAAATTATATAGCTCAAATAATAGCCGTTTTTTCTAATCACTTGGATTTAATAAATCCAAAAAGTATTTCTAAAAGCGCTCAACAGATGGGGTTAGATTCTTCCTATTTTAAAAAAAATTTTTCTCCGACACTTCTTTCACCCTAATTTTTAATACCGAATTCGATGATGAAGGATTTTACTTTAACTTTTAATTTATAATTATATTTTACATAAAAAAGCGATAAACAGTCTGCCTTTTCAATTTTATCACTTCAATTTATATTTTTACACAATTGAAAAATTCCATTGCAATATTTAATATTCACTAATTGGATTTCATTAAATTACTTACTGTAGAGTGAAAAATTGCCATTTCTATTTGAGCTATTTCTCCATGTCCAAGATGAAAAATATGTATTTGGTGAGGTAGTTTTTTTTTCTAAACATATTTCATAAAAAAAATTTAATAAAAATCTTTTATTTGTTAGTTTTTCAATTTTTTTGTTTCACTTTTAATTTTCATTCGTATTTTTTTCTGACATTAAATTAATAGGATGTTTCATATATTTGTGGATTTATTAAATCCAGCTTTTTTTTTTTTGATTTAATAAATCCATTTTTTGTATGAAAAATTCTAAATCCAGGTAATTAAAAAACACGCTAAATGATTGAATAATAAAAATTAAAAAAAAAATAGTGTTATAAAGTGAATATTTTATGTTGTCGAATAATAATAAATAATTAGCGTGTTTTTTAATCACCTGGATTTAGAATTTTTCATACAAAAAGTGGATTTATTAAATCCAAAAAAAAACTGGATTTAATAAATCCATAATAAAAGCACAAATATATGAAACAGCCTATTAATTTAATGTCAAAAAAAAAAAAAAAAAATACGAATAAAAATTAAAAGAGAAACAAAAAAATTGAAAAACTAACAAATAAAAGGTTTTTATTAAATTTTTTTTTATGAAATATGTTTAGAAAAAAAAACTACACCTCACCAAATACATATTTTTAATCTTGGATATTCAGAAATAGCTGAAATAGGAATGGCAATTTTTCACTCTACAGTAAGTAATTTAATGAAATCCAATTAGTGAATATTAAATATTGCAATGGAATTTTTCAATTGTGTAAATATATAAATTGAAGTGATAAAACTGAAAAGGCAGACTGTTTATCGCTGTTTTATATAAAATATAATTAAAAATTAAAAGTTAAGGTAAACTCCTTTATCATCGAATTCGGTATTAAAAATTAGGGTGAAAGAAGTGTCGGACAGAAAATTTATTAAATCCAAGTGATTAGAAAAAACGGCTAATATAAATCTGTTTTGTGAGTGCGTTTGTGTTTTTTTTTTATACATTTCACAGAACATATGGATGCGAGAGTTTGTTGTATGTTGTGTTATGTTTAGTAGTACTGTATAAGTTTTCTTTATTGTTAATAAAGGGCATTAATATGCACAAATTTTGTAAAAAAAGTTTAAATTAATATTGTTTTATTCATTACAATGTGTAACTACAAATATATAATTATTTTGTGAGTTTGTAACACACTGTTTGCCCAATACAACCATGGTGTGTATCTTCATACTTTCTAGTCTATCTTTTACTTTTTTTTTGTGAACACATGTTTGAAAACAATCTGTATAGTTGTTTACTTTTACTCATGGGTTTCGTATACAGTGATGTGCAATAAAATAGAGCCATTCAGGTTTTTTTCTAATTTTATTCTCGTTGCCTTAATTTTTAAAGATCAAAATGTGTATAGATTCGCCCCAAAATGCGAGGAGATAGTTCAGAAAATTGTGTAGAATTTAAACGTGATGTGTGTTTTTTTATTTTGTCACTTGTTTTAAGTGGCGTGACTTTTAATGAAAAATAAGCGATATCGACCTTCTATCAAATCACATAGTAAAATTTTGCGAGTACTGATCAGTTCTGTAAAAACTTTATATTTTTGGAATTCCTATAAAATTTACTTAAGTCTTGCATTATTGTTTTCTACAAATGGTCGACAGACTTAAAATGACAGTGCCTTAAACATGACCAAATTTTTCTTTGTTTTTAGCGATTTTAAAATAGAGTTAACAACACTGAAATTTAAACACGAAATGCTTTATACTATAATGTAAAAAAGGCCTGACTGATTTGTTATATCACGGTAAGTATAGAATAAGCCCATTCACTTTAAAGTTTCAGTGTTGTTAACTTTATTTTAAAATCGCTAAAAACAAAGAAAAATCTGGTCATGTTTAAGGCACTGCCATTTTAAGGCTGGAGACCATTTGTGGATAAAGATAATGCAAGACTTAAGGAAATTTTATAGAATTTCCAAAAATATACAGTTTGTATAGATCCGATCAGTGCTGGCTAAATTTTACTATGTAATTGGATAGAAGGTCGATATCGCTTATTTTTCATTAAAAGCCACGCCTACTTAAAACAAGTAACAAAATAAAAAAAACAGACGTCACGCAAAAATTCTACATAATTTTCTGAACTATCTCCTCGCATTTTTGGGCGAATCTATCCACTATTTTGCTCTTTAAAAATAAAGGCAACGAGAATAAATGTAGAAAAAAACTTGAATGGCTCTATTATATCGCACATCACTGTATATACTTTTTTTTTAAATCTCCTTCGCACTTCGGTTAAAAATTACAACAACAACCACACCATACGGTTTGTGTTTACTCGTTTGACAGCTGTCACTTTTGACTTCACTGGTATACCCTGTGATATAGGTAGGGTTGCCACATCGCAAAAGTCTAATAACTTGACACTTCGCAAAAAATAACTTGATTTAAAAAAAATAACTTGACAATAAAAAATTTAATGTGCATATGTGTGCAGTAGAGCGTACCACCTTAAGGCAAAAAAAAAAGGTCGCCGTACACCCTCCAATATGAAGTATTTTTGCAACAAGGTTTCAAAAAAAAAAAATTTTTTTTTTTTTTTTGCCGAACGTAGGGATCGCCATTTTACATTTTTCGGTATATCTTTGGTTTTTCGGATCTTAAAGTATGATACATTGATGTGTTTCTCTCGAGGAGACCGGTGTTTTTCTCTCGAGGGCCATTGACCTCAAGTATCCCGTTCTAATAGTTAGTCACTAGATCTCAGTTGCTACAACCCTAATGCTACCACCCTAATGTCAGAAAATTAAAGCTCGCAAAAAATCATTAAACTTTTGCTAATGAAGTTTTTCGATAAACCCAGTAGAATTTTTTTTATATATTGGTTGCCGAACGTAGGGGTCGCCTTTTTAAATTTTTTTTCATTGGATTTTTCCTTTATAGCAAAACACTGGTCTCCTCGAGGCAAAAAAATCGATATTTGACACTTTAAAATCCGATTTTAAATGCCGAAGCTATAACGAAAAATTGAAAAAGGCGACCCCTACGTTCGGCCAAAAAAAATATATTTTTTGAAATTGCCTTGCAAAAATACTTCATATTGGAGGGTGTACGGCGAAATGTGTTTTTGAGGTACGGTCTAGTGTGCAGTAGGTTGATTCTTAATATTAAAATTTATAATTTTTGAATACACTCGCCATTTTATTAAGATTCATAAAAAAAATGTCGGGTTTTTTTGGAATTTTCGGGGACAAACTCGATAGTGCTACTAGCCATTGAAGTTTGGACATAAATTGACGAACTTGATTAGTGTTTTATTTTTTCTTTTGTAGCAATTATTCCTGTATAATGAGAAGAAAAAGATGAAGTCTGCAAGAAGTAGTTGACATTTTCAAACTTTAGGCCAAAAAATATATAAACTTTCCATAGTTTTCGAATCGTCAATTTGAAATTTTAACATATTTTTTTTTCTGAAACGTAAAAAACCAAAACTTTTTTTTTATAAATTTATTAAATGGATGATATACATATAATCAAAATAAAATAGCACTTAAGGTTTTTATTTTCCCAGTAAAATTATTGTTTACCGTTTTTTAAGGAAAACCGTCTTTCGTAAATATCTACTCGCGCTCTCAAAACCAAAGATATACCTTAGCGCCATTTTATTTTGATAATATATCATCAATTTAATAAATTTATGAAAAAAAGTTTTGGTTTTTTACGTTTCAGAAAAGAAAATATGCTAAAATTTTAAAATGGCGTTGCGAGAATTATGAAAAATTTATATATTTTTTTTGGCCTAAAGTTTGAAAATTTCAACGACTTCCTGCAGACTTGACCCTCAATTCATAAATGCTTTCTAAAGTTATAGCAGGTTTACAGAACGTCATTTTCATACAAAATTTGTTCAATAAATTATTGTGATCTATATTAATTAAATATAGATCACAATATGTCCAAACAAATACAAAATCCAAATGTCTAATGGTACAAAGAGGTGTTCCACAAGGATCCATCGTTGGCCCTCTTCTATTTACGCTCTATGCAAACGATCTACCGAATCAACTTAAACTATGTAAATTGAGAATGTACGCGGACGATGTCCAAATCTATATTAGTTGTGAGGTTGGAATGATAGTTGAATGCATTCGAAGACTAAATCAGGAACTTGAACGTGTTTATTTATGGGCCAAGGCAAATGGTCTCAGTATCAATCCGCAGAAGTCCAAAGCTATCGTTATTAAAAAGAGATTAACAAAAATAGATTTTATACCTACAATTTTTTTAAACAACCAACCCATAAGCATTGTAGATTCCGCTAAAAATCTCGGAATCATCTTTAATTCTACACTGACGTGGTCGGAACATATTAATTATGCTTGCGGTCGCACATATTCTATGCTGAGAACACTCTGGCGAACTCAATACTGCACACCTGTTAAAATTAGAATGCTGCTCGCTAAAACATATTTAATGCCTACCTTGTTATACGGATGTGAACTTTTTGCAAGCTGTGATACCCTGAATAGTAGAAAACTAAACATTCTATTTAATAATATAGCCAGATATGTTTATAACATAAAGAGGTATGCTATTGCACTAATAGAAAAAAGTCCGTAAAAAATTTAGTAAAAACTACTAAAAATTAGTTAAAAATGATGCTGCAGAAAAAAACTGCTAAATTAGCAGATTATTTTTGCTATATATTAGTAATATAGGAACAGCAAAACTAAAACTGTTAAATATACAGAATTTTAGTTATATATGAGCTAAATTTTTGTAAATGGAGATTAGCAAATTAACCTGCTAAAATCAGCAAAAAATTTTGCTAAATAATTAGTAGCCTAAAAAATCACCAAAAAATTTAAAATTTTCGAAGATTTTTTTTCGATTTTTTTTTTTAAATGCAAATAAAAATCGAGCCTTTTGAAAACAGCAGTTTACAATTTTTTAGCAAATATTTCTGCTGATTTTAGCAGAATAGACTGCTATTTGCATTCAACTAAATTTAGCTTAAAAATAGCAAAAATTTTGTAGATTTAACAGTTTATTTTTGCTATTTTTAGTCTACAAATATTTAGCAAAATTTTCTGCAGATTTTACAGTACAATTTGCTATTTTCAATTAACTAAAAGTTAGCCTAAATATAACTAAAATTCTGTAAATTTAGCAGTTTTAATTTTGCTGTTCTCATTTTACTAGTATTTAGTAAAAAAATCTGCTAATTTTAGCAGTTTTTTCTGCAGCATCATTTTTAACTAATTTTTAGTAACTTTTTCTGCTATTTTTACGGATTTATTTCTATGAGTGTGGCAATATTATTTCAATTTCACCTTTCTCCGTACAAATCTATGGTATGAAGTTTGATGATTTACTTAAGATGAGAGTTCTAATATTTTTGCACAAAATTATTTACACACGTCAGCCGGACCACTTATATAACCGCCTTTGTATTTCCTCCTCTGCAAGGGGAAAAAGAATAAGAACATTGCAACAACGTAGTACAACGTCTGATTGGCATTTCTTCATCAATGCCGTCCGTCTTTGGAACGATATCCCACATACGACACGACTTAAAAGTAACGCAATACAATTTAAAAAGAACATAATAATAACGTTTTTTACAACATAAAGTTTTTACAAATTTTTATAAAATTCTTATTTTAAAATTCTTTATTTATTTATTTATTTATTTATTTATTTTTTTTTTAAGTATAATGAACAACTTTTGATGTTAATTTCATTCAAATAATTTTTTATTCTCTCTTTTTTGTTAATGTGTTTGTTTTTATTTTTTAAAACTTTGTCTACAACCTATTATGATGTTACTATTATTATTATTATTATAATGAGTTAATTAGAATCTAAGAGTTATCTTTGTATCAAACCTTTTTTATTCAAAGTTAATTTCTATGCTGCAATAAAAGACTTTAAGTCTTGTGCATAGAAATCGCAAATAATAATAAATAAAAATAAAATAAACCTCCTATAATTTCACAAAGCGTTTATGAATTTAGGAGTTCATCTTTCTTTTCTTATTGTTTAGAAATAAATGCTACTCAAAAAAATTAAAACACTAACAAATTTTAATTTTACATGCTTTTTTTAACTAATGATACGACAAAAATTCAATTTAACTTGACAAAATAAATTTGACCTTGGCACTTGACAAGACCTAAATTAACTTGACAATCAAGGCCATTCAAGGCCATGTGGCAACCCTAGATATAGGCTAAAGAGTTCCCATAAGAAAAAATCACAGATTAATACCAGATGTGAAACCAATGACAGGTGTCAAAAAAGTATTCTCGAACCGTATGATTTTGTTTACATGGAAGTCAAGTCAAGAGGGAGATAACCATATAAAATCTCCATACATTTTGTATTGCGCATTTTTTTGTATATATCTGTCTCTTTTTAGATTATTGTGCTTTATCTTTTGTGTTTTTCTTAAATTTTTGCGTTTTGCTTTGCTCATTTTCTGTCGGCCATATTGCCCAAATCAGCTGATTCATATCTGGTATAATTTGTGGAAAAAATCTTACTCTTTGGTTCCCTTAAAATTTATATGGATTGGGTTCCTGTTAATTCCTTTGAAGAATAAGAGAAACAAAAGGAAAACCGAAAAAAGTTAACAGGGCACTGTTTTTATTGTTTCTTATGATTATTGATTAAAGCGGTAACAAAAACAACTAGAGTTGGGCTTAATCGTTCATTTTGGTGACTCGGTCTTATCGTTCAATAAAATTCATTAAACTAGTTCGTTCAAATCGTTCTTTTTGGTAACGTTCTTTTTTGTGTGTCTGAACAGTGATTCGTGAACGGTGTCATTCGTTCGACAATTTATTGGCGCACTACATGTTACATGTTTATATTAATTTTATTGTGCATAGACTCAGAACTTTGAAGAATTAATTCCTTAATTCAATTTCTCAATTCTGAATTAAAAATTCGATGAATTAATTCACTAAGCACCATATATTGAATGGAATTAATTCATATTTGCTTTCGTTCGATTTATTTTGTTACGAATTAATTCAATTGCAATAGTTCTTTTTATTAAATCAAATGAATTAATTCACCGGTGAACGCGTTCAATTTTATAAATCGAACGGAAAAAAAGTGAATTAATTCCTTACTGAATTAATTCACCACTGAATTCATTCAATTTCATTTTCATTCAGTGAATTAAAAAAAATAAAATTACATTCAGTGAATTAAAAAAAAAAATAAGTTCACTGAATTGAAAAAAAAAAATAAAATAAGTTCACTGAATTAAAAAAAAATAAAATAAGTTCACTGAATTCAAAGCGTGTTTTCTGCCGTTCAGTAGAAGAAAACAATAATGTTTCAAATAAAAGTTTTAAATAAGCAATTTTACAGCGTGTGCTAGTAACAAATTAGAAACCGGATGCTGTTTATCCACCGTGAGTGAAGTTATCCATAAAAAGCCATCCATAAATTTTTTTTGTGAACTTATCCACAAAAAATTTATCATAGATTTTCGTGTGAAACTTAAGTGGAACACAATTTTTTTTAAGAAAAAAGTATATAAGTCGGATTTTGTTAATAATCTTAAATAAAAATACTTAAAAATAAATAAATTTTAAAAATAAATGAATCTTTTTTAATTTAAATACAATGCAAGTGCTGTTAAGTGCATGTTAAATGTATATTAACTATTTTCCTTTACTATGCAAATGGGAAATTTACGTGCAAATTTCTTAGCTCCTCCGATGAATTAGATGCTGGGACACATACCCATGGACTCTACAAGAGTCCTAGCATATTTTAAGGTATGTCCCATATTGGCGAATCCAACCTGTGCACTACAAACAGTCTGCCAAAGTCATCCATAGATTTTGATTTTTGGCAAATTTGAAAAATATGGCAGTACAATTTTCTCCGCTCCTCCGATGGAATCTACAAGAGTCCGAGCATATTTTAAGGTATGTCCCATATAGGCGAATCGCACCTGTGCACTACAAACAGTCTTTCAAAGTCATCCATAGATTTTGATTTCGGCCTTATAAAAAAAATATTTCGAAACTATTTTCTCGACTCCTCCGATGAATTGGATGATGGGACACATACCCAGAGGATCTACAAGAGTTCGAGAATATTTTAGGGTATGTCCCATATTGGCGAATTGAACCTGAGCATTACAAACAGTCTGCCAAAGTCATCCATAGATTTTGAATAATATGGCCGTACAATTTTCTCCGGTCCTCCGATGAATTGGATTATGGGACACATACCCATGGAATCTACAAGAGTCCGAGAATATTTTCAAGTATGTCCAATATTGGCGAATCGCCGTGGGGCCTTACAACCGGCCATAAAAGTTGTCCATAAATTTGGTTTTTTTATAAGGTAAAAATTTAAAAATTAAAATTTTTCGTGCGCTTTCCAGAAAAATATAGGAATGGTCAGGGATTAAACTGTGCATAGAATCGAAGGATAAAAACCGTAGATTCCGAAACTATTTTCTTATCAAATATCGAATGTAGGTTTTAGGGAAAAAATGGTTTATGTGTTAGAACCCAGATTTCCAAAAACAATTAATTTAATGCCCAATCCAGGTAAAATTAGGAATGGTCAGAAGATACACTATTTCTTCAAAGGACGAGCATCATCTGTAAATGCAAAAACACTTTTGGTTTTAAAAATCGAGTGCAGGGTTTGAAATATATTGTAATTTTTTAAATTGTACCAAATTGAAAATTTTTAAAAATGTTGCCTTAATTTTCTTAGCTCGTCCGATCATTTGGAAAATGAGTCACATACCAACGGACTCTACTTGAGTCCAAGAGTATTTTAAGGTATGTCCCATTTTGGCAAATCGCCGTGATGTACTACAAAATGTCTTTCAAAGTCATCCATTTTATGGCCAGTAGTAAGGCCCCATGGCGATTCGCCAATATTGGACATACCTGAATATATTCTCCGACTCCTGTAGATTCCATGGGTATGTTTCGCATAATCTAAGTCATCGGAGGAACGGAAAAAATTTAACGGCCATATTTTTCAAATTTGCAAAAATCAAAATCTATGGATACCTTTGAAAAACCGTTTAAAGTGCACAGGTGCGATTCGCCAATATGGGACACACCTTAAAATATGCTCGGACACTTGCATACATAGGTATGTGTCCCATAATCCAAATCATCGGAGAAGCCGAGAAAATTGTACTTCCATATTTTTCAAATTTGACAAAAATCAAAATCTATGGATGACTTTGGCAGACTGTTTGTAGTGCACAGGTTGGATTCGCCAATATTGGACATACTTTAAAAAATGCCCGGACTCTTGTAGATTCCATGGATATGTGTCCCATAATCCAGATCATCGGAAAAGCTGAGAAAATTGTACATCCATATTTTTCAATTTTGCCAAAAATTAAAATTTATGGATAACTTTGATAGACCTTTTGTAGTACACCACGGCGATTCGCCAATATGGGACATACCTTAAAATACTCTTGGGCTCAAGTAGAGTCCGTAGGTATGGAACTCATTTTCCAAATGATCGGACGAGCTAAGAAAATAATGATACAATTTTTAAAGATTACAATTTGGTACAATTTGAAAAATTACAATAAATTTTAAACCCTGCACTCGATTTTTAAAAGGAAAAGCGTTTTTGCATTTAGAGATGATGCTCGGCCTTTAAAGAAATAGTTTATCTTCTGACCATTCCTGGTTTAAACTGGATTGCGCATTAAATAAATTGTTTTTAGAGATCTGGGTTGTATCACATAAACCATTTTTTTCTCTAAAACCTACATTCGATATTTGATAAGAAAACAGTTTTGGAATCTAAGGTCTTTATTCTTTGATTATAAGCACAGTTCAAGCTCTGACCATTCCTATATTTTCCTGGAAAGCGCTCGTAAAATTTTTATTTTTAAATTTTTACCATACAAAAAACCAAATATATGGACAATTTTATGGCCGGTTGTAAGGCCCCAATGCGATTCGCCAAGATTGGACACACACTAAAATTTCTTTGGACTCAAGTATATTCTATAGATATATGTCCCATTTTCCAAATCAACAGAGGAGCAGAGAAAATAATACTGCCATATTTTTCAAATTTGCCAAAAAAATAAAATTTATGGATGAATTTGAAATACCGTTTATAGTATACAACGGCAATTCGCCAAAATGGGACATACCTTAAAATACTTCTGGACTCACGTAGAGTCCGTGGGTATTTAACTCATTTTCCAAATGATCGAACGAGCCGAGAAAATTAAGGCAACATTTTTAAAAATTTCCAATTTGGTGCAATTTATAAAATTACAATAAATTTCAAACCCTGCACTTGATTTTTAAAACGAAAAGTGTTTTTGCATTTACAGATGATGCTCGTCCTTTAAAGAGATAGTTTATCTTCAGACCATTCCTAATTTTACCTGGATTGGGCATTAAATAAATTGTTTTTAAAACTCTGTGTTCTAACACATAAACCATTTTTTGGTATAAAATCTACATTCGATATTTGATAAGAAATTTTTTTCGGAATCTACAGTTTTCATTCTTTGATTCTAGGCACAGTGCAAACCCTGACCATTCCTATATTTTCCTGGAAAGCGCACGAAAAATTTTTATTTAAAAATTTTTACCATATAAAAAACCAAATTTATGGAAAACTTTTATGGGCGGTTGTAAGTGCCCATGGCAATTCGCCAATATTGGACATACATGCAAATATTCTCGGGCTCTTATATATTTCTTGGGTATGTGTCCCATAATCCAATTCATCGGAGAAGCGGAGAAAATTGTACGTCCAAATTTTTCAAATTTGACAAAAATCAAAATCTATGGATCACTGGCAGATTGTTTGTAGTGCACAGGTTCGATTCGCCAATATAGGATATACCTTAAAATATGCTAGGACTCTTGGAGATTCCATGGATATGTGTGCCATCATCCAATTCATCGGAGGAGCGGGTAAAATAGTACGGCCATATTTTTCAAATTTGCCAAAAATTCAAATTTATGGATGACTTTGAAGGACTGTTTGTAGAGCACAGGTCCGATTTGCAAATATGGGACATAGCCGCAAATATTCTCAGAAAGTTTCACAGCTGAATAAAAGTTTTTAAATTATTAAGGTTTTTATTCAGATTTATTTAATCTGTACCTAATATATTTTAATCTATTATTTATGAATGGGAAAAATTAGTTCTTTAATAACATTTAATAAGATATTAGATTTAACAATTACAAAAAGAGATAAAATATGCCAAATAATGAAATCGGAAATACCGGGATTTTTTCAAGACCAATCCCGGGATTTTCAGAAGCTCAACTGTTACTAACCCCCCGTTTCCACATGCAAGTAAATGGTTGCAAGTTGAGAATACGTGTTATCAGCGAAAATTTCGAAAATTACCGAAAAAAACATGAAAATTTTACATGTGTCCACACTAGGGATACCAAACGGGAAATCCCGAATCCCGAAATCCCGGGATTTTCGAGATTGGCTAAATCCCGAATCCCGGGATTATTTCTCAAAAATCCCGGGCTTTTCTTATTTTTTAATATTAATATAAACGCAAATAAACAAAGTAAGCAATTTTAGATTACCTACGTTTTTTCTTGAATTTTCTCATATTGACAAGAAATTGATGCCAAGATATTGGTAAAATTATAAATTAAGTAGATTATTCGAGTAAACTATGGAAAGACTTTGCAGAAAAATTTTAAATTTTGGTAAACATTATTAAGTTTTTGAGGAACACATGCGAAAAATGAAGTTTGTTTGTTATTTTACCGATTTATTCTTCCAAGCGAAATTCGATTTCTGAAACCTAATTTTGGCTGGGACTGTAAGTTTGAATTCTTCCATGAAAACATTTGATAACGATAACCAAATAATCGCAACGAATATGTTTTAAAATCTGCTTACAAAATACTGGGCGCAAGTGTACTTAATGACAGGCCTTCATATATTATCCCAGCCAGAAAAATACAAACGGGAAAGCGATGGCAAGGTATTTTAACAGGTGGTAAGAGTACTGACAAAAATTGCTTTCCCATTTCCATATGATAACGTCAATAGACAAAAGGACCGGCAGTTTAAAAAGCGCTGGAAAAGTACTGGAGAAACAAAATTTTTAACTTTGGCAAAACGCTGCCGAAACCAATAAATAGATGGTTTGGAATTATATTTTCCAAAATAAAATTTAAAAAAGTTCATATGTATCTTTTTTTGGCCTTGCCGTGATGTTTTGTAAAACAAATACTAGCAAAACGATTTTTGCAAACGCTGGCTAAGCGTCCCAAATGATTTTTCTGCCAGTCATTTATTTTTAACATCGCGGTTACCAAGTGGTATGTAGGTACTTGATTTTTTGTACCACTGTCAATTTCTGACTGAGATGTTTCAATATTTATAAAATGTACCACATTATTAATTAACTACTATTAAATAATTATAAAACGCTTTATTCTATAAAAAAATTAGTTAGATAACATGAAAATTTTTACAAATAAAGGAAAATTTAAATCCCGAAATCCCGTAAAAACCCGGGATCCCGAAAACTCCCGTAGTCCCGAAAATCCCGGGATCCCGAAATCGGGATCCCGGGATTTCCTACAAAATCCCGAATCCCGGGATTTTCAAATATCAATCCCGATTGGCATCCCTAGTCCACACTACTTGCTGCAAGTTCATTTTTAAAATGTCGTCGAAAGCATAGGTTGTCACTAAATAGCACTCCAGTATTGCCAAGTATTCAATATTCTAACAAAGCTGGGAAAAAATTTGTTCTTAACAATTTTTTTTTTCAAAAACTTTTAAAATTTGTATTTTAAATTACCATTAAGATATGCCGTTGTGTTCTTTTTTACTTTTTTTTCAAATAAATACAAAATTAGTTGCATTACAATTTTTACTTTACCAAATACTAGTAAATTAATAGAAAACATTACTAGGCAACACTGTTTTCTTCATTCTGTCATTTCACTTGCCGCAAGTATCAAAAATCTACTGTCTTCTAAATTTACTTGCAAGTTGAGCCGCAAGTCGTATAAGTGTGATAGTTTAGTGAAAAAGTGTGAGTGTATTGAGTTTTTCGAACTTGCACTTGCATGTGGAAACGGGGGGTAATCCACTACTCAATAATCTGGTGAACGATTTGATTACCTACCGCTAGTCAACGTGTTGTGGTAGCTCTAAAAATATTATGCTACTTGTGAGCAGTTAGTGATACATCAGTTGTCGTTTGTTTTTTATACTTTTTTTAAAGTATAATAAACATATGCAAATCGTCGGCTAGCCTCCAAGTAGTGCCATGTGTTATTTTAACATTATTTTTTATTGTACCATTGGGAAGTTATATTGGTCATATATACACATTTATCTACCAAGCGTTTTTGCGATATCTTAATAGGTTTAGATTCTTAGATTCTTTAGAAGATAGCAAAACATGCTATGTATAACTCATTTACAAAATATTCATGCAAAAAATCTGTCACCATGCCTTAATTTTGGCATACTCTGCTAAAACATAACAGTTCTAAGTTAAAAAAAAAAAAAACAAAAACATTAAGACCCGATTACTGAACGTTCAGTTAAAATTTAGCCAATAGTTAAATTCAAATTTTTTATGAAAAACAACAACAAATGTGTCAGTTAAAGTCCCAGTTAGTCGCTAACTGAACATTCAGTAATCGGGCCTTAAACTTACAATTAGTATTTTATTTTTTTTGGTTATTCCGTAATAAGTTATTAAGTGTGTTTGCGTACCCGAAAATTTGTACAAATTTGTAGAAGTTTTTACTGGAAGGTGTTTGTTTACACAATTACTCAGTAAGGAGAGAGGAAAAATAGAGGGTAAAGTGACAGTTCAATACCAGAGAACTTACAAGGGTTTACTGGATGAATTTTTGCTAGTAAGAATTTGTAAGAAAAAAAACATATGATTGAAGAAACAAAACATTTGTCTAAATAATTTTGAAATCATTTTTTGTAAAAATACAAAATATTTAAATATAAGCTTATTTACGATGGAAGGAGTAAGTAAGTGATCATTTTATTAGGTTTTATTTATTAATCCAATAATTTGAATAGGTTTATTTCGCAATCAGCTATTTTAATAACTGTTGCCAATTTAGCGATTTTCTCGGCAAATGTAGCGATACTTCAACTCGTTTAGCGGGATAAAATATAGGGATGCCGAACGGGACTGGTTTTTACAAATCCCGGGATTCGGGATTTTGAAAATTTCAATCCCGGGATCCCGGGATTTTTCGGGATCCCGGGATTTATCGGGATCCCGGGATTTTTCGGGATTTCGGGATTTTTCGGGGTTTCGGGATTTTCTTGTTTCATCATATTTTTGATTTTAAAAGTAAATAGCTGAAATAAACCCTAAAAATTTAAATAATTCATTATAAATCTACTTATTATTTCTTGCAGTATGAAGAAATAAACAAATTAGCCGGATTCACAATGCTGGAGTACTCCACGCTGCAGAGTTGAGGGTATAAAATAGAGATAGCATGATACAAAAAATATATAAGTGCAAAAAAGAAAGGAACAAAATCCACTCAGAGTGGAGTACTACAGCATTGAGAATCTGACTTTAAACAGAAACTACACTCATAGAAACAAGTATGTAAAAATAGCAGAAAAAGCTACCAAAAATTAGCAAAAAAGGCTTCGCGATAAAAACTAATGAAATCAACAGAACTTATTTACTAAATAATTGTTAAATTTCCGAAATATAAGAAATATACCAATGACTTAAATTTAAGCAAATTGCAGTTTACCTCTGAAGAAACTTTTTAACCAAAAGTAGCTAAAACACTGCTATATCTACAAATTTTTAGTTATATTTGGCTAAAATTAGTTAAATGCAAATACAAACTACTCTGCTGAAGTCATCAGAAATATTTAGTGACTATTAGTTTTTTAAATCAACTAACAAAAAATATTAAGAACATACCTCTGATGATTTCCGAAAGGCAGATTGTTAGATTTTTTAATTTAACAAAAATTTACTGTTTTTAGTCGACAAAATTATTTTGCATGAAGTTATGATTTTAGCAAATCATCAATAAAATAAATAAAAACATGTCCGTACGATTTTCAAAAGTTGCACAACTGAATAAAAGTTTTTAAATTATTAAGGTTTTTATTCAGATTTATTTAATTTCTAATCTATTTTAATCTGTTATTTATGAATGGGAAAAATTAGTTCTTTAATAACATTTAATAAGATATTAGATTAATGTGATTTAGGTCGAATATAACAATGAAAACAAATAAAAAAAGAGATAAAATATGCCAAATAATGAAATCGGAAATCCCGGGATTTTTTCACGACCAATCCCGGGATTTCGGGATTTCTAAATCCCGAAAATCCCGGGATTTTCGGGATCGGGATTTCGGGATCGGTATCCCTAATAAAATATAATTTAGCTATTAGCGGGAAAACTAGCGATTTTTCTTTTTAAGACAGTCTTCACATTTTTTTTAGCATTTTTTTACATTTATTTCCTTGACAGAATTTTTGAATCATTATTATTCAGCGATTTATCCGTAAATTTTTATGGAAAACAAAAGAGTTCGAAAAATTTGGCGATGTATCAATAATTTTTTAAGAAAGTTTTAAGAAGTTTGAAAAAGATAGCTATTTTTGTGAAATTTTTCAACAGAACCTAAAAAGTTCGTGCAATTTAGGGATTTATCGCTATTTAATTTTTTTTTATAATTTAGATATTTTCTACTGATTTTTAAGTTTGATTGAGCGATATTTTTAGGGAAGAAGTTGGCAGCAGTATTTTACTAATTCTTAAGCTGCCTACACACTAGGGAACATGGTTGAGGGAACAAAAAATATCAAAAAATTTTGTAAACACGAAATGCACGCTCTCAACACGCACACACACACAAAAGCACTCACACATTCACAAAAAATGCTCTCTTTTTTTAAGTATGTTCCCTAGTGTGTAGGCAGCTTTACAATTTTTCTGTTTGCGTACATTTTTAGATATTTTTCTTTTTGAGAGTAAATTTTGCCTTACTCTCTGTAAATTTGTTACTGAGTAATTTTTACTGGACTTTTTTACTGGACAGTTTACGTTCAGTTATATGTCAACCTGAAGTAAAATACACTTCCCGGGTGAAAATGATCCTATATGCTCATATACTGGCATATATGGTTGCATGTATGATCATATACGAATGATATATGAACATATCTCATATATATGGGAATCATATATGGGTAAATTCACTGGAAATAAAAGTTCATATATGGGAATATATGACACCATATATGATAATACGTTGCATATATTGTTCCATATATGCCATACATCTGCAAATATGAATTCATGTATTGTTCCATATATGATAATATATGTCACGTACGTCGATATATGTAGTCATATAGGTTTTTTTATTTTAATTCCATATTCTACTGAATTAAGATCCGTATGAGTTTTTAAACGGAAATTGGTATGAATATTTAAATGATCGTATTAAGTCATTAAAAATTTTCTTTAAGAAATTGCAATTAACCGCATTATGTTTCTTCACTGGATCTACTGAACAACGATATTTACTTTGATTCTTGAATGAATAGGACTTTACGTCTCTGCAATAAATAATAAATAGATTTTGTATTATTTAGACTTTAAATAAAAACGAATGTATGTTATTGTTAATACTTTACTTTAACTATCACGTTTTTGTTGAAAAATACAAAAATCATATTTTTATATATGAGAGTAAGTAGGTATATGAACATATATGAACTCATATGTCCATGTATGATCATATACGGCCATATGCCCTCAAATTACGGATCCGAGCATATATGGAATCACATATGAATCCATGTATTTGATCATGTATCATCATATAGTTTATAGCTGATCCTGCTTTGGTTTTAAATGAAAGAACTGGATTACTTGAAGCTACCGCTCAACCCTGTATAAGTGACAATGAGGAAGATATCAGCGCAAATGGTAATAAAAAAGCATCAAAAATAAATTACGTTTATTAGGAAAAATAAAGCGTGGACATTCAAAACTCAGAAGTTTGAAAAAGAAACCAAAGCCCACCCTAGACTGCTTTTTTACCACCCCAGAATTTAAAAAAATCTACATTCTTGTATTCATTCTTGTATTCATGATTGTGATGGCAAAAAGTATCACAATATTAATTTTTGTTTTTTTTTAATATCAACTGGTCCTGTGTTTTTAGTTGGAAAAATGTCTATTTTTTGGAATCTAAGTGTCAGTTTTATAGTAAGAACTAAGATCGATTTTTGATTTCATTAAGAAATGTTGTTTGAAAAATTCTTACTTAAGGAATATTTAAGAAACCGACCGATCTGAGTTCTGATTATTAAACAGGCTCACACACAAAATAAATCAGTTGGAAATCTGTTAACACTACCATTGTTTTACCTATAAAACAACATTTTTATTATAATTACAGAAAAACAGTCCTATTAGTAAACTATTGGCTTTGATAACCAAAAATTGTAAACTTTACTATTAAGAAGTTACACCTACCAGCAAAAACTGTAACCCCAACCAATTTAAACAAAAGTAAAATTTTGTTATTTCATTTAGTATTGGTAACCATCTGTAAACCTTAAATTTTGTCATTTTCCCTAATAAATTAGTTCCACCAACCAAATTTTTTAAATCATTCTTTACTAACGCTATACTAATTGTTTTCTACCAACTGATAGTTGCATGTACTGAATTAAAAAAAAACTGTATTAGTCGTGTAACAGATTTTCGGTTGTGGGATCCAAATTAAAATAACACAAAAATTCTTTCTAATAATTTTGGTCACCATAGCCAAAGAAAAATAAACATAACCGAAAGACTGATATGAATTTATTTCATTTGTCAACAAACAAAACTGAAAAAAAAATAATTAAAATCCTAAAAATATCTAAATGGGTATATAAACTAAAGGTATGTAATTTTAGCAAAAATCTCTTATTTGTATGTATATTCTAAATTATTTTATTTCTACAACTAGTTCCAGAACTGATCCTAGGGCAACTGGTTCCACTTTGGTGCCATAGAAGTGGTTGCTTTTGGGACAACTTCAAACTAAAATCATCGGTACACCGTAAAAATTTCTCAGTTGCTGGTTACTAAATTTTCAACTGAGTCTCAGGTGAAATACCCCTAACTGAAGCTCAGTTATTAAAATTAATTGACAATAACTAATATTTTTTAAAAATAAATAAAAATAATAGCTCAGTTAAAAACAACGAACGTATTAATTATTTTGAAATATCCATGGAATTTAGTTAACAATAACCGACTTAAAGATTTAATAAAAATTTAACATCATGTTTTCATCTAAATTTTAATATTTTGCAATACTTTTTTTTATATTTTGACTTTATAAATTGTTTACACATTCATACAAAATACAAGTTTATTTCTTGTTGTGATTAATTGGATGCTGCATTCTTCCATCATACTAGTACATATTCGCTCTCATATTATTTAATCTTTGATAAAAATTCTTGACAATTTCAAATTTGTTTATTTGTATTTACAGGGTAACAGAAAAAATAATTTTATTTAACAGAAATATTAGTTGATAGCAATTATTTCAGTTAAATTATTTTTTCTGCGTTTTAACTGGGGAATTCTTTAACTGAGCAACTGAGAAATTTTATCGGTGTAGTAAAAGTAGTAAGAATTTTGAGTAAACGAACACACTGTTTATTTCGAACACAAATAGGGAATGCAAAATCCCGCACTTTTTGATTTCCCGGGAAAGCGGGAAATTTATCTTGAATTCCCGGGATCCCGCAAGGGACATAAATTTACCCCCTGTTTTTATAAAGCGAACGGAATAATTCCGCTTGAGGAATGTGTGTATTTTGTTATTGTAACAAAAACAAAATACACACATTCCTCTGGAGGAATATTTCCTTTCGCTTTATAAAAACGGGGGGTAAAAAATATTTTATACTAATTTAAAAATTTTTATTAATAAAATATGTTAAAGACCTCAAATTTTCATGATCGTAAAAAAGCTCAGGTGGTTTTTCTTGGAATTTTCGTAGTGGGAAAGAAATAATTTTATATTAGAAATTATATAAGTCTAATTATATACATATGTACACTCAAAAAAAAAGTCAGTAAAGTCAGCAAAAAATGTTGTTGTGGCAGCAAATTTTTAGTCAGGAGCGTGATTGCAAAAAAGTTGGTAATTTCAGCAAAAGGTTTGCTGAAAGTCAGCGAGCTGATTTTTACCAAAAAATAGTAATCTTCAGCAAAATTTTTGCCAACACTTAGTCGACTGCAAATGAAAAAAGTCCTTGCTAAAATCATTAAACTTTTTGCTGAATATTAGTAGACTGAAAAAAACTCAAAAAACTTGGAGCGAAATTTTACTTTATTTAATTTATTTGCTGAAAATTTAAATATAGAATATGTGTAGCGTTGTTTTTCTTTTTTTGTCATTTCCGTTTCCAGACAAGCTGCGACATCTACATCTTGTCTATCTGGGTGTCGTCCACGCTATGAATGCGGTTATCAGCACAATTTTTGTAGCAAAATAAATTAGTAAAACATTAGTTCAAAATTAGTTTAGTGCTAAAAAAATATAACTAAAAATTTTCCTGAAAACGGAATTTCAGCAAAAAAAATGCTGAAAACTAGTACACTTGATATACAAGACGTTTTACTAATATTTCTACTAACTTATTTTTTTGAGTGTATGTATTTTTAAAAATTGAATAAACTAAAATAAATTTTTGAAATAAAACAATTGTCCGTAAAAAAAATAAATAAAAAAATTAATATAGAAAATAATAATAAAAATTTTAAAAATTATGGGAAAAAATTCTAACTTTCTTGAAAACTTAAAAATCAATGGACAAATATGTCTTTAATTCTGTACAGAATAAGTGCGATTCAAAATTTTTTATACAAGCACTCAGTGTGTTCGTTTACTCGAATTTCTTACTGCTTTTACTACAATTGCAAAGTTTTGTTTACTTTTTGTATTGAATTTTTCCAGCTGTAGTAAAAGTAGTAACTTGTAGTAAGTAAACGAACACGCTTACTATTTAGTTGTTTTCTTAAAAAATATACTTTTTAAGTTCCTTTTAGTGCCTGTTAAAAAAAGGAACTTAAAAAGTTCGATCAAGTACAGAAATTAATCAGTGTGTTCGTTTACTCGAAAATCTACAATTTTGTAAGTAAATGAGCAATCCTAATGTACACTAATAGAAAAAAGGCCGCAACAAATTTAGTTAAAACTACTAAAAATTAGTTAAAAATTATGCTGCAGAAAAAAACTGCTAAATTATTTTTGCTATATATTAGTAATATAGGAACAGCAAAAATAAAACTGTTAAATATACAGAATTTTAGTTATATTTGAGATAAATTTTTGTAAATGGAGAATAGCAAATTAACCTGCTAAAATCAGCAAAAAATTTTGCTAAATAATTAGAAGCCTAAAAAATCACCAAAAAATTTAAAATTTTCGAAGTTTTTTTCGATTTTTTTTAAATGCAAATAAAAATCGAGCCTTTTGAAAACAGCAGTTTACAATGTTTTAGCAAATATTTCTGCTGATTTTAGCAGAATAAACTGCTATTTGCATTCAACTAAATTTAACTTAAAAATAGAAAAATTTTTGTAGATTTAACAGTTTATTTTTGCTATTTTTAGTCTACAAATATTTAGCAAAATTTTCTGCAGATTTTACAGTACAATTTGCTATTTTCAATTAACTAAAAGTTAGCCTAAATATAACTAAAATTCTGTAAATTTGACAGTTTTATTTTGCTGTATTTAGTTTTACTAGTATTTAGTAAAAAAATCTGCTAATTTTAGCAGTTTTTTCTGCAGCATCATTTTTAACTAATTTTTAGTAACTTTTTCTGCTATCTTTACAGATTTATTTCTATGAGTGTAAAATTTTTACTAAATAATTAACTTTATTATTTTAAAATGCATTTTTTGAAATCCCGTGATTCCCGGTCCAAATTCCCGGGAATGCGGGAACTAAAAAGTGCTTAATTTCCCGGGAATCCCGGGACGGGAAATCCCGGGATGCATTCCCTAAACACAAATTAAAATCAAATAAGTCCGTAATTTGCGGTACGGAAACGAAGTTAAAACGTATTGTGTTCGAAAATCCGATTAAACGGTCTGTTAATGTTCCGTATACGTACAAGCTTTGACGGATACGTGTATTACGGACCGTAAATGTGCCGTAAAAGCCGGATTCATGATTCCGTACGTGCCGGAAAGTCCGTAAAAATGTTTCTTGGGTATGTACGCAATTGTCTTCTTTAAGTGCACTTTTTGTACCTGCGCATTTAAGATAACTGCCTCATATTTTTGCAGTTTTACAACATTTTCATAAAAAAGATCAACGTTAGCTGTAGGGTTTGGGGTTCGGGAATTCCCGGGAAATCCCGGGAAAAGTTTGCCGGGAATTCCCGGGAAAATAATATATTTTTCCCGGGAAAACGTGAAATTTTAAAAATATTAAATTTTTTAAATTGTTTTTGTTTCGATATGATTTTTTAATTTTAGTCATAAAAAAACATTTTAAATACCAAAACAAAAATATCATTGTTAAAATCTTTTAAAAGGGAATACATTTATTTGACACACAAATAAAATCTTTGCCAAGTAATTAGGAGCATTTCAACTAATAAAGATTTTTCGCATAACTTATTCAAAATTTAAGTAGTAAAACCTAAAAACTTGGTAAAATGTTTAAAAGAAATATGAAAAAAAGCTTTGTTTCTTACAAATAATCGCCCTTACTATCTAAATTTTTCAAATGTATAATTTAGGTAAAGTTGACTTTAGTTAAAATATTGGGTGGCAGTACAAATGAACAAAACCGTTTGATTAAAAATAAAGTCGACTTTTAATTTAAAATACTCTTTTATATTAAGGGCCAATAATTTTATAAGTAACGTTTTCATTAATAAATGTGAAAAGAAAAGACTGGTTAACGGTGGTATCTAAATTTGGTTATCCGACATCTAAATTTGGTGCACAAAAAAAAAAAAAAATTGATGGTCATGCAACTTCTCTTGATGAAACAACAACAAGAAAAACGTTTCAGCTAAAATTAGCAAAGTACCCGAAGAAAAAAGTGTAAGCTGAATAGGCATTAAAGGTTTTATGGTAGGGCAAACATTTCCTGAAATGGTATCCAAATTAGCCGCAGTCAATCCGCACCATAACTAGATCTTCGTTTATTCGAGAAAGTTTTTATAATAAAAACCTGGCATTGCAAAAAAATGAAAGCGATATAAAGAACATTATATTAAATTACTACAATTATGTAAAAGATATCAATATGAAAGAAATATCGAGCAATATTTCTAACAATAGAAGATTTACTATAATCTTAGATGAATGGACAAGAATATCAGAACAATGTATAAATGGAAATAATTCATTTCATAACCTGGGGTTGGTTTATATATCAGGAAGATGTAATGCTGATGAAATAAGAAGAATTTTAGAAATAAGACTAGAAGAGTTTTATTTGTCTTTGGAAAATAACATTGTGGCCACCATATCTAATGGGCCAAGTGTGATGAAACGGTTTGTTTCCGGCAGTCCTGTAGTAGGTGCTTTCTGCTGGAATCATGCAATTCTTTTGGCAGTGCTGCGAGTAATTTATGTGAAATCAAATGTTCAACATTCTGATATTTTTTACTTTGAATTCTCACTACACAGACTGCATTTGTACTGAAATAGTGTTTTTTTTTTAACAAAAATTACTTATATAGGTGGTTTTCATTAACAATTTTGTTCAAAAATATTTCAAATTTTTTCATTCCCGTTTCCCGGGAAATAAAAAAGTCCGGGAAATCCCAAACCCTAGTTAGCTGTCTCTTGCATAGATTACATAGATATCTTACTCTTCTTCTTCTTTTGTCAACAAACAAATTTTTACACACACATTGAAATATTTTTTGTATAGGTATAGGATGTATGTCCAACACATTCTCATGAGATACGTGCATTAACAGCGAATGTCTAAGAGTAAGAGATCTATGTAATCTATGGTCTCTTGTGTTTTGCTTTGTTTTTCAATTCTAGGAAAAAAAACACACATAAAATAAATGTGCTGTCAACTTTTTTTGTGACAAAAATATCCTACTTAGTGTTTTTTAACCATAAAAATCGCAAGATCTGGTGCAAAGCACAAAGTTGCCATCATTAGCTTCATTTGTTTTGTTTGTTTTTAGTCTGTATTGGTATACCTGCACATTAAGGCAGGTAAACAATTTGACTTAGCTGCGTTTTTGGCTTACCTGCACAAAAATTCTTGCAAAAGTTGGTTGTGCAGCTAAGTCAAAATTACTGTACAATCATGTAAAAGATATCATGAAAAAAAATATCGAGGAAGATATAATGCTGATGAAATAAGAAGAATTGTAGAAATAAGACTAGAAGAGTTTTATTTGTCCTTGCCTTATACAAATAATTGACCAAATGTGATGAAATGGTTTGTTTCCGACAGTCCATTGGGGTTACCGCGTGACTCGATTCGAAAAAATTTTCCAATTCGTAAATTTTGTACCTTTCGTAAAAGAAAAGTTTTTGCAAAAATCTTACTTTCTGAATTTTTATGTGTAGTGTACAAGGTTTAGGATAAAAATAAATTAAAAAGTATAATTGAATGAGGGGAATGTTTTAGTTGATCTCTTATTTTATAATTAAATGTTCTTTAGTTTGACTCTAGATCATAAATTAATATCACTTTCTGTTTA
Organism: Leucophora obtusa; assembly: GCA_949987735.1. NCBI lineage: Eukaryota > Metazoa > Arthropoda > Insecta > Diptera > Anthomyiidae > Leucophora > Leucophora obtusa. The sequence continues at coordinate 201,966,433 of OX465295.1, read as the reverse complement.
AATTATTTTCAAATTAAAGAAAGATGATACAATTTTTACAAGTAAATTACAGAGAATAAAAATTTTTGAAAGAATTCGATAAGACCAGCAAGACAGAATACGTATTTTCGGCTTTCGCTACAAAGCCATCATCAGTGCCTTTCGCCTTGAATGGGTTAATAATTAATAATTGTCTACTTATGTGACAGTTGAAAGCAAATCGAATTTGTTATCAACAACTCAACTTAGACTAATATCAACGAAATCTAACAATGCTATTTTTATCCTTTGTTATTATTACTCTTTTTTGCTTTGAACCTTAATTCTTAAGATATCTCAGTTGATTCTATTCAACTCAATTGTGATAACCACAGATTATTTGAATTACAACGAACCGTTAAATTTAAATGTACGTTATTTAAATTATATTTTGCACCGTGTCGATGTGTTTTTAAGATGAATCAGGGGAATGTTTTAGTTGATCTCTTATTTTGGTAAATGAATGTTCTTTAGTTTGACTCTAGATCATAAATTAATATAACTTTCTGTTTAAATTATTTTCAAATTAAAGAAAGATGATACAATTTTTACAAGTAAATTACAAAGAATAAAAATTTTTGAATGAATTAGATAAGACCAGCAAGACAAAAAATTTTTATTCTTTGTAATTTACTTGTAAAAATTGTATCATCTTTCTTTAATTTGAAAATAATTTAAACAGAAAGTGATATTAATTTATGATCTAGAGTCAAACTAAAGAACATTAAAAAGTATAATTTTTATACAGAATTATATTTTTAACAATATTTGCAAGATTTACGAATTGGAAAATTTTTTTCGAATCGAGTTACGCGGTTACCCCCAGCATACTTGGGACTAGTTAATTGAATGGACCAATTAATTGACGATTTCATTGGCATTACAATTAACCAATGTCAATGAAATTTTTTGGCATTACAATTGATCAATGCCAATGAAATTCTTTTTAATTTTCATTGTTCAATGCCTAATTATAATTGATGAAAAAAGCATTTGTGTTCATGTTTTGATAAAAGAACAAATTAAGAAAAAAATTAAAAATTCGTGTATTTCTTATCTTATATTTGCTATATCGTCAAGTTTACATTACTAGATGCTGATCCATCTAGACCAACCGGTGTTAAAAGAAGAGTGAACAGCAGTATACTTGATACAACTTGATAAAATAACGAATTTTTATAATGTTTATAGCTCTGAAATTTTTCATTCTTGTCTTAATTTCCTTTTTGTTGAAAACAAATTTTTTTTTTATACAATGCCTTTTTCTTCAATTATATGTACATTTTAATCAATGACAATTGAAAAAATTTCATTGGCATTCAATGGTAATGAAATTTTTTTGGCATTGGCATCGAGATCAAGTAATGCCAATTAAATTTCAATGCCAATGAAAAATTCCCAAGTATGCCTCCTAGTAGTGGGTGCTTTCTGCTGGAATCATGCAATTCATTTGGCGGTGCTTGGAGTAATTTATGTGAAATCAAATGTTCAACATTCTGATATTTTTACTTTGATTTCTCAATACACAAACTGCATTTGCACTGAAACGGTGTTTTTTTAACAAAAATTAGTTATATAGGTGGTTTTCATTAACAATTTTGTTTAAAAATATTTACCGGGATCAAATTTTATTATTCCCGTTTCCCGGGAAATTAAAAATTTCGGGAAATCCCAAACCCTACTCTTAACCTTGCATACATTTATAAACAAAACCACTTAAAATTTATGTTATGCTTTATACAAATAAGCATGCTTAAGCATGTCTTATACACCTGTAAATAAGATTCTCAAATACATTTCGTTTGACATCAAATTTTCCCATAGTTACGTGGAACAAATTTTTGACCCCACTTTTTAAACCCTAAACCTTCGTGGTTGCACATAAAAAAAGATATGTCAACCTTAGATTTTTAATCTCTTTGACATCCCTAGTAAAAATGATTTTTATAAATACATATATGATTTTTATACAATCATTTATGGTTTTATACAATTATAACTTGTCGAGTATTGTGAAACATATATTTTTATATGATTATATCAAAAGATATTTAATTATATAAAATTATATTAGCCAGATCCACCATTTTTCGGATCAAATAATATTTTTTTATATAATTATATTAACCCATACATGATTTGATCCGGAAAATGGTGGATCTGGTTAATATAATTTTATATAATTAAATATCTTTTGATATAATCATATAAAAATATATGTTTCACAATACTCGACAAGTTATATTTGTATAAAATCATAAATGATTATATAAAAATCATATCTGATTATATAAAAATCATTTTTACTAGGGATATTCGAGTTTCATTCAAATCAGCGTTAGATTTCTTGTAAGATCTGAATGACACTCAAAAAATTAATGGAGATCTGACCATCAGTTCTACATATATCGGACATGCTGATTACAATGGCGTAGGTACTTTATTTTTGGATCAATGGTACAGATTTTTCGCCAAATGTCTTTAAAGTTTGGCGTTGTCCATTCAGTTTTTTATATAAAATATTTTTCAAATTCAATTAATATGAATTTTTTGTGTTAAAATGTAAGACCTGTGGCCATATTTACGATATAAATGCGTTTTATATAGGTTTTTATGGTTTTTTGCTATTTCAGCGACTTTAGTCGCCGAATGAAAAATCGACCTCAATAAATGTAATGCCTTAGTAAATAAGCAATTAAAAGGAAAATATTTCAATAAAAAAATGTATTCATCTATAGCGGCCTATATGTTAAAAACGCGATTTTTCAAAAATTTTGTATGGCAGCATATCTTTCCAAGATGTTGTTGGAGTATTAACATTAACTTTTCATTTATTAACATATAGTAATTTTTTAAAGTGTAAATATATAATTATACTTATATGAACACCCTGTTCTAAAACTAAACTACAACTTATGAATTTTCTATAACTACTAATTTTTGTATAATATTTCATTCCAATAAAGTGAATTAAACTAGAAAGTTCTCGGCCATTTTCCTTTTATAAATTAAACAGATATCCCCAAAGTCCAACTTTTAGTATAATATGGGTTCACCTCTAAAAACTGTTCTTGCAAAATTTCAAGCGAAACAGTTTCCATTTGCAAAATTTATCGCAATAAATACATTTTTTTACTAACCCGGCTAAAAATGTTCATATATGGCAACATATATTAGCACATATATGATTCCATATATGGCTCCATATATGTTCGGATCCGTAAATTGAGGGTATATGGACATATATGCTCATATATGGACATTAGAGCGGGTCGATTTGTAGGGAGTGAAAAAATCGAGTCCCCTACTTTTTGTTGGTAGATTTTTTCCCAAATTGACGTTCGTATGAAATATTACCTACACGTTCACATCCATAACTCAAAAACTATCGATCGGGTTTAATCGCCAGTAGGCGCGTTGGAAAGGTGAGCTCATTTTGATCAATCTCCAACATTGGTCCAACGGTTCAAAAGTTACGGGCATTTTTGTCCAAATTTTGGAGCATTTTTCCATTTTTTTCATGATTTTGTCCAAGAATATTACTTTCATGGCCATTTTTTTGGCTCAATCCATTATTTTATTCAATTTACAATTCAAAACGAAGAGTTTAAGCCCAAATTTATCGAATTCGGTTGATTAATTCATGCGATATTGCTAAAACAAAATAACACATAAAACCAAATTTTTGTTTTTTTTTTCCCTTTTTATTTTTTTTTGTACAAAAATTCAAATTAAGAGATAATAAAGTATCTATCAACCTATTATCAAAAAAAATATTCAGTTTGAGTGTAGTAAAAGACAAAATGTGAAAAAAACCATTATTTTTTCTGAAAGTCTTGTTTGCTTTCAAGTCTGGGTGTTTTCGTACGGCTCTCTAATGTCGTCGCCATAGCGCCTTCTACATTCTTTCCTGCAACTCGTTTAGCAGTGGCAGCCAGCAATTGGACATGTCTTTCCGTTCCTTGAATGTGTAAAGGAATTTGTGGATCATCGAACGGTGGCACTTCGTAATTTAAATATCCCTCCAAATGTTCATACGAATAACTTTGCGTAAACGGTGGTTCGAATAAAATGGTATCGTCATTTAAATCAATCATATTTGTATATTCCGTACAATTAAAGTTTATAAGAGATTTTTTATAAACTCTAAGTTCCGTTGGGTCGACAATATCTCTTCGGTAATGTAAAATCTTCTTTATAGCAATGTTTCGTTTTTCCATTCTATCATCAAAAAACATAGATAGCAAGATATTTTCTGAGTGTGCAAAATATGGATTATCTTGAATTACTGTATTTACAACTCCAAGTAAATTCGGTGGTAAAAATCGTGTCCAAGTAATAAATTTAAAAAGTAATGTACTACCGTATGCGGCAGAGCTATAATACTTAACATTGAAATACATTGGCGTGTATACTTTTATTATATAGTTAGCCAGAATTTTTAAATTTTCAGTTGGATTATTAGTTGTCACATACAACCGTAATAATCTATTGGCTTTGGTGAGCCAACGAGAATGTGCAATTGGCCCTGGTTTTATGTGAGACAAATCCGCAGGAACCACACCATTAGAAATTGCATTGGCCATTAACATCAAGTACCTCGAATCAGTAGATAATTCTTCTGGATTTAAATCACCAGGAGGCATATTTTCCAAAGCGATTTCCTCAAAATCGGTTACCACCTGAAAAGAAAACATAAAAGCTAAAAAATAGAATAAAAAATGGTAAAGAATCAGCTATAAAAATTACATACCGGAAGATTTTCACAATCAGCAATTTTTGAGCTCAACTTTCCGGTAGTTGATCGTGGTCCAGTGGTGGTTGATTTGTCTAAAGTGTCAAACAAATGCCTAAACGGCAGCTCGTTAAAGTGCAGAAGACACACAAACCAGTGCATTGGTCTCTTTAACTGTTTTTCGAAAAGTCGCAGAATTCCACCGTGTACGCCAGTATTTGTTGGTACACCATCAGCGCATATGGCAATTAATGAATCTAGAGACAATTGTTTTTCTTGGAAGAATTCGATCAATTTGTTGACTTTGCTTGCCGCAGTTTCACTTTCTAGTTTTGTGTAGCCTATCAATTGTGATTTTGGTTCCCTCAAAACAACTAGATGAGGTTCTTTAACCATCCTTGGATGCAATTTCTTATCAATTTTTTCTACAGTTAGAGCATCATTTTTCCTGCCGTCGAATGAAAATGATATCAAATTCGAGCCATCATACCGCTTACGAAGTGCGTCTTGTCTCCATTTTTCTCTTTCTCTACGAAGTTTACTTTTATCCATGATGACAAGATTGTCATGACCATCTTTTACGCCCAGGTCTTCCATCAGAGCTGTTGCCAATGCTGATCCCATCCTATCATGCACACCAAATCTGTCACACGTCATTGCATAGTTTTTAGTATTGTATCTGGGAGTGTATGTTTGTGGTGGTAGAACTAATTCTGAACCTCCTCTCACATCAACTTCCATTTCGTCATAATGTGGTTCGTATGTAGGATCGTTGCTCACTGAGATTGTTGGTATAGCCGTTGGTATCGTCTCTTCACTTCCATTATCGTGTTCCGGTATCGTTTGTATTCTGTCATTATATTGATCGCGCATGAAATCTTTTAAGTTTTCTGGGATAGATCCACATGAGCAGTCGTTTTCTTTCAAGTTGCATTTACATTTTCCAATGTTGAATAATTGGTTTGTTGATTCTACGAATTTTTTGAATTCTGTTGCGCGTTTTACTCGTTGTTTATCTGCATTACTATATGCGTCAAGCATATTATTCAATTTTCTAATGATGCTACCTTTGAGTATAAGTTCAATATTAAGTTGATTCCAAATTTCTAACAATCTGTCTGCTACTTGGGGAGTAAATCTTTTATACGAAAACATTTTGCTTTGGGCTTTTGAACGTTCGGCCAAGAAAAAATAGAACTTCAATATATCTCGTTTAGTTGACAGATTAATATCAGGTAATTCACAGGCCACGCCAAAAGAAAAAACATCATGAGAGACCAAATGTTGCAAACTACTGCGTTGGGTATCTGTTGGATTTTGCGATGAACCAGGCTCTGAATCCATTTTTTAAACCGTCACTAAAAGAATTAAATATTGTTACGATTATCCTTTTTAATCGCTGTTAAAATATTGTTAAAATAATAAGTCCTTGATTTAATAAGTCCTTGAAATTGATTTACTTTAACTTTATTTAAACACAAAATTTATTAAAGTAAACACAATTAAGTAGTGTTGCCAGAAGTGTCTAGATGGTACTGGTTACATCATTATAGATATATGTAAATTTACATATTACTGATAAATTAATAAATGTTTAAGTGAAATGAAGAAATCTTTCGATGCATAGCTTTTTTGTAAAAAGGCCCCAACTTAATTATGAATTTCTTTAGCGAAGGACAAAACTTTATTAAATTTCGAAAGCTACAATTTGTTTAAATTAAATTTTTAATAAATTTTGACAATGAATTAAACTACTGCAGTTAAAGAATTTTATGTCCAACGTCATTAATATTATATTAAGAATTTTATTTCTCATCTTAAGAAATAAAAAATTGAGTAAGTGCCTTTTTACATTAAGCATTTTATTTTTTATTTTATTTGATTTGATTTTCTGTACAACAAGATTTAAAATCTTATAATTATAGTACAGAATTAGTATAACGTACATTAGCATTCTTGATGAATTTAAAATAAAAATTAAGTACAATTTAAATATATAAAAATTAAGTTAAATTAAATTTCACAGATATAATTCGAGTAAAAAAACAAAACAACAAAAAACGAGGTTTTTGCATTTACAAACAATTAAGCATATTAAAATGTTGATATTATTAATTATAAAATTGTAAAACAGCTTTTCTGAATTGCAAAGCGTTGCCTATAACTTGAATATTTGTAGGTAGACTGTTCCAGAGACTAATAGCATTAATATAAAATTGCCAATCGGAGACCAGAGTTCTTCGACTGAACGGTACCAAATATCGAATACGACTAGATTGAGTTGGTGTTAATCTATTAAATAAATATGCAGGTTCCTTTGTAAATATTATCTTATGTAACAGTAATAGTGATCTTATCCTTAGAAAGTCATTAAGAGTCACACCATAAAGACGTTTTTCATATACAGATATGCGATCATATTTTCTTAAATTAAAGACATATCTTAAAATGTTGTTAAACGTAACTGTAAGTTTTCGAGTACTTATCGTATCAGATTTGGCAAATAGTTCACATCCATACAGCAAGGTTGGGATAAGATATGTTTTAGCAAGTAATACTCGAATTTTCAAAGGTGTAAAATATTAGGTATGTGATCAGACCAAGTAAGTGTATCATTAAAAATGATTCCTAGATTCTTGGTAGAACATACTATATCAATTTTTTTATTATTGATAGTAACCAGCGGTTCGAAAGATAAATGCAATGTTCTCTTTTTCACTATTAGACATTTAGATTTAGAAGGGTTAATACACAATCCATTTGCAGTTGCCCATGCATGAATGCGTTTAAGGTCATCATTCAATTTATCTACACAGGTACTAATATTAATCCTTTCACTACTTATATAGATTTGCACGTCATCGGCATAAATATGAGACTTGCAGTATAATAACTGATTTGTAATATCGTTAACATAAATAGTAAATAGCAGTGGTCCAAGGATTGAGCCCTGAGGTACACTCAAAAAAAAAGTCAGTAAAGTCAGCAAAAAATGTTGCTGTGGCAGCAAATTTTTAGTCAGCAGCGTGCTTGCAAAAAAGTTGGTAATTTCAGCAAAAGGTTTGCTGAAAATCAGCGAGCTGATTTTTACCAAAAAAATAGTAATTTTCAGCAAAAGTTTTGCTAACACTTAGTCGACTGCAAATGAAAAAAATCCTTGCTAAAATCATTAAACTTTTTGCTGAATATTAGTAGACTGAAAAAAACTCAAAAAACTTGTAGCGAAATTTTACTTTAGTTAATTTATTTGCTGAAAATTTAAATATAGAATATGTGTAGAGTTGTTTTTCTTTTTTTTTTGTCATTTCCGTTTCCAGACAAGCTGCGACATCTACATCTTGTCTATCTGTTTGTCGTCCACGCTATGAATGCGGTTATCAGCACAATTTTTGTAGCAAAATAAATTAGTAAAACATTAGTTCAAAATTAGTTTAGTGCTAAAAAAATATAACTAAAAATTTTGCTGAAACCGGAATTTCAGCAAAAAAAATTGCTGAAAACTAGTACACTTGATATACAAGACGTTTTACTAATTTTTCTACTAACTTATTTTTTTGAGTGTACGCCTTTTGATACTGGTAAAGCACAAGATGTTCTGTTATTTGCATACACTGATTGATAACGATCCGAAAGGTAGCTTCTTATCAGAAGAGTGGACGATGAAGAAAAATTGAAAATATTACTCAGTTTCATACAAAGAATATTATGGTCAACCGTATCAAACGCTTTGGAATGGTCTAAGAGTACAAGAAACGATATCTCACCATTCGACTTTAAAATTAAAGGAAAATAAATTATCTTACTTCAAGTAAGGACTATTCGACTCTATTTGCAATTGTATTTAGGATGTTTAGGTAACGAGAAAGGTAACGGTATTTAAGACTGTTTCGGTAACGGTATACCGTTATCGAAACAGCAATACCGGTACGTACCGGTATTAAAAATTATGTTAAAAACATATAAAAACAAGTAAAAACATGGCATATTTTTAATTTTAAGTACTGAAAATACAGATTTTAAGCTATAAATTCAATACTGGTAGTTTTAATAAGTAAAATTATTATCTATAAATTTTTTGTAAAAAAAAACACTCAAGATTATAAAATAAAAAAATTGTAATTTTTATATAAAATAATAAATACCGGTAACAACCGGTAACTACCCATAAAAATAACGGTAACGGTAACGATAACGGTATTTATAAATTTTTTTAGAGGTATCGATAACGGTAACGGTATTCAATTTGAAACGGTATTTTAGCGATAACGGTATTATAACGAAAACGGTAACCAACCTTGTTTAAAACACTAAACACATATAAAAAAGTTATTTAAGAACATTGAGAAAAATAAACATATTTGATTCGTAAAACAGTTTACTTTATTAACTGCGTTTCTACATTTCAATCCATTAAGCAGATACACCCGCTTAAATTGTTCTTCCTCTCGAAAGAGTTGTATGATAAGAATTACTGAAAATTCATATTTGGGTTAAATTCTATGTTCCCCTTTCTGTGAAAATCGAAATATATATGAGCATACATGATCATACATTGGCTCGTATGTGATCATGCATGGGCATACATAGTCATATACGTACATGCATATATCAATGTATGACCATACATGATCTCATATATTTCCATATATCTTTGGATCCGAAATTTGAGGGTATATGGAGGTATATGGCCATATATGATCATATATGAGCATATATGAATCATATGTGACCATATATGAATCATATGTGACCATATATGGTCATATGAACATTTACGGTCATATACCCTCAAATTTCGGATCCAAAGATATATGGAAATATATGAGATCATGTATGGTCATACATTGAACTATGCATGTATGTATATGACTATGTGTGCCCATGCATGATCACATACGAGCCAATGTATGATCATGTATGCTCATATATATTTTTTCACATGGGTCGTATCAAAATTCCTCCCAGGTTCGGGATAAGTGTTAAAATTAAAAATCTATTCCTCCATATATGGACATTTCTGACATTGAAATGAGAAAATTCGATTCATATATGGAATAATATATGAATTCATATATGAAGATATATGCCATATATGGAACAATATATGCAATATATTATTATATATGATGTCATACATCTCCATATATGGCCCTTATATTTGAATGTATTAGCCCATATATGCTTCCATATATGTCAGATATGTTCATATATGGCTCATATATGTTCATATATGCAACCATATATGCCAATATATGAACATTTATGATCATTTTCAACCGGGAAGGTTAGTATCATACTAAAGACATTTTAATATACTAAAGTGTCTACATTTCACCACAAAAAATTTATTTTGATTGCATTTCAAAATTTTTGTATATAAAAAACTAAATGGAAAACCGCGAAACTTTAAAGACATTTAGCGAAAAATCTGTACCATTGATCGAAAAATAAAGTACGCCATTGTAATCAGCATGGCCGAAATATATAAATTATATATATTGGTCAGAGCTCTATTAATTTTTAAAAGTCAAGATTTTGTCATGCAGTGTAATTTGTTTTGCAAAATTTACCGTTAGAAATCAGAAATGTACTCTCAAAAATGGTTAAATATATAAAACCAAAAAATTATCCACAATACCAAATGAAAGAGCATCCACTTTTTTAAGCACATTCAAAATAATGCAAAAATTAAATACAACTACACAGAATTTTCACCCACAAGCATAATTTTCTACTGAAAATTTGTTAAATTTACAACGGTATCGGTTATTTCCCATACCGTTATTGACCTTTTCTGACCATACATATACTTATATTGACATTTTCTGCAACTAGCAACACCTTATTATTTGAAGGCCTGCGCCATTAACAGCCCTACTTTATTTGTGCTTCGCTTTGACAATAAACACATTCCATCAACTGTGAAATGATGCTTGGTATTGCAAAGTAAAAGTAGCTTTGCAATCATCCTCATCCCCAATACTGGAATACGTGTCTGAGCTTTTAAACCACAAAAGAATAACCACCATCATAAGACCGGTTTAGCCTACTATTTTTGGTAAAATTGTTGATGGTGGATATTTTATTAGAGGTCTTTTATAGATTGAATAGACACGGGTTAGTGTGTCGGTAAACACAAGATGTAGTCAATTGGTGGGAATTTAAATCGCGTGAATGCAAGTGATCCAGTCTTTAGTTACAGACAAAAATAACACTACCTAAAATGCAAAAGGGCGTAACAACACTATTTTTTTTTTACAGAACAAGCAAAAAAACATTGTAGAATTAAAGATATTTTAGATTTAAAGTACATATTTTCTTTTCTGGCTTAAAACACGACTATAGACTTATTTTGATATAAATATAAGTTTAAAAATTTGTAGGGACATATAGTCTAGTGCATCATAATTAATCAAAAATGAGAAGTCAATTGCCCTCCAAGAACCTATCCCGTGACTGGTCAACCGAAGGCATATTACATATTATATATTAGTACAAATATGAACAAAAGAGAATAAATTAATTTTCTAAGTATTTTCTGATACATTGACCGATACCGAAATAAAAAACAAAATTCGCGGTATGTTTTTAAAAATACTTTTTTATTTATTTTACTCTTTTATTTATTTTTAACTTTATTTTTTTACGATTTGCTTATTTTAGCTCTTATTTTAAATTTCTATAATTTTTTTCTAAGAAATTTTAAGTTTTGTATTTTCAAGGTTTTTTTTATGTTAAAGTTGTTTTAGTTGTAACAGCTGGTATTTCATTTAACTTTTCTTTTTAACTTATGGGGAATTTTTAAAATTTTTATTTATATTACCAGAGATCTTGAAATAATTTTCTAATTTTTATTTGATTTTTTAATTTAATTATGGTCAACCCAAAAAACGAGTCAACTGCCATTAAAGAACCTATCCCATGACCGGTCAATCGGCGCCATATTCAAGGCAATTTCACTATATTTGTGTGTGTGTTAATGTTGTTTCCTTTTTTTTTTAATAATAAATACAGCATTTATTTACTTCAAATTACAAAACCAAAGCCCTGGGGCCATATATGATTAATAAAAGCTACTACAAAAAAATAATTTAAATAAAGATAATAAAAATAAATAATAATAAAAATAAGTAAAAAATACAGTAAAACTATCATATAAAAAAAATACTGACAACATTATCTTGAATAATATAAATAGATATTTAAATAAAAATAATACAATCACCAGATTTTCCTAAGTGCAGCGATAATAAAAAAAGAAAAGGTCGAGAAGGATAAAAATAGTAGCACAAATAAAAAGCTATAACTCATGAATAGCTACATAATCCTTAAGCTTTCGCCTAAAGACCTGGGGTGAAAAAGCAAAACCTCTCAGGTATAGAGGTAGATCGTTCCATATTCTTGAAAGCCTAATCTGAAATGATCGCTCGAACATAGTAGTATGATGTGTTGGATAAACCAGTTGGGGGTTTCTTTCCGAGTTGGACAAAAGAAAGTTGTCAACTATATAGTCCGGAAACCCATTAACCATTGCTTTGTAAAAAAATATCAATAACCTCATACCTACATAATTCACAAAAGAGCACCCAAGAAATTGGATTACGTACGGAGTCACATGAGAGCGAAGTCTTAGGCCAAAAACATATCTAATAATTCTATTGAAAATCTTGGTAAACCTATTAAATTCACCGCCTGTGGTACCAGAAAATACCTCGACACAATATAATATATGACGCATCAACAAGGCATGTGCCACGCGCATCCTAATTAAGAGATGCAGATACAAGTCAAGAGAATACAACCTTCTCAACAAGAATGATATTTTCGAAGAAACGTTATTAATATGCGATGAGAAATTTAAATGATTGTCAATTAAAACTCCAAGACACTTAATCTTATCAACAAATTCAACTCTCATGCCGTCGAGAGTAACCATTATAGTATCAGTATCGAAATTAAAACCCATTAACTTCGTCTTTCTTGGATTGACAACAAAACCATTGCCAGAAGACCAAGATATAACCTCATGTATGATGAAATTTACACCCTCTTCCAAGACATCTACAAATTGCGAATCGGCATAGCAAAGAAACTGAACATCATCCGTATAAACGTAAGACTGACATGATAGACCATTCCCAAATTTAAGAAGATCATTCAATTCAATTCCTTTGCTATTATTTTCTTTTCCATTTATTTTTATTTGCTTGTAGTTATTGTTTTTTCTTTTTCATTTGAACAGAAACTAAAATTATATAACTTCACCATCAGCCAGCGATTATGCACAAGCAACATTAGCCAGACGGTAGAGCGTGCCTTGCCATCAGAACGTTGTGTTATCGTAGGGCTGACGCCAAGTAAATATTTTTTTAATTCTTAATTTTTTATTAGTTTATTTGAAAAGCTATTTTTAGACACACCACCTTAGGTGTAACAAGGTGTCTAAACTGTGACAATTGGTCCCTTCCAATGACAACGCCATGTTAAAGTGACGTGTCTCTTTCAAACAAAAAGAGCGATCAAGGACCGGTCCCTGCCCCCGTAGGACCTATCCTGCGTATCACTTTGGACCGGCCCCTTTCCATGTAGGGTCGATATTGAATTTTGCATTTTAGGTGACGATATATGTATACAGCCAAAAAGACACTTCGTTAACATGTTGAAGAAATGTATGTACAGAGTAACAACAATATGCCGATTAAAACCAATATTAAGCTCTATTGTTTTTGGGGTCTGTTTTTTTTTTGTTTAAAACGAAATTCGGTTTAATTTTCTACAGTTTGTTTATTGTTTTTAATTCTTTTTTTTGTTTTCTCATATATGCACTATGGGCTAGTTAACTCTTGTTGTTGAACAGGATCATTGTCCGCTAATTTAAAAAAATTTTTCGAAATGATTCCACTTTTCATTACTAGGGCAACCAGAAATATGGAGTATCACATTTTTTGCTGCACCCAAAATATTCCTTAGTTGGTTATAACGAATATTTCATCTATCTCGTAACTAGAACTCAGTTTAATTGCTTTAGTTGTCGTTAACTAAGTTTTAAAAAATCTGAATTTCAACTATATTGGGAGTTGATATCAGCAATACTTAGTTGATGGCTATGATTTATTAAATCAAATTTGAAATTAGTAGATATCGACTACATTCAATTTGAAAACTAAATAAAAATAAAACTATACAACACGTATTATTGCAATGGCATTATAAATATTAGTATATTTTTGCATATATTAATTTTTGTCAGCATCATAAATGAAGTCGTGCCTTTCCAAATTTTCCAATTTCAAAATCTATATTATTATTTCCCTTTTAAGCACGGGTAAGTTGTTTTTCACGTGGAAAAATTATACTCGAACTTTAATTTAATTTATAAAAATTAACAATTTTTAATTTTATAACAAAGACACAAACACAATAAACACAAAATGTCACCTTTTCCCAAGAAAAATAAGTCTTGTGTACGTATTAAATTTGCGTGAAAACAAACTCTACACATTTTGCACGTGAAACTCATTATCGGGAAAAATTATTTTTTTTTGATATGGAGTGTAAAAGTTTTTTCACGTGAAACTCAAACAACTTACGGTGCTTTAGGCTTTAATTTTGCGTCATCTGAAATGAAAATGTTTTAGATTTTTTAATACTTTTCTTAAATACATATATACGTTTTCACGTTACCTCTAAATTTTGGCTTTGCAATTAAATTCTCCCAACAATTAAAACATATATTGAAATTTTTATTTCTCTTAAAATTCTTGAAATTATAGATTGTTTTGTTATTGTATTTTTTTTCTTTTTTGACATTTCGATTTTAATTTTTATTAGTTTTTTTCAAATCAACTAAGAAAACTTTTGGGTTTTACAACCGAAACATTAGTTGATAACGATTACCATAGTTGTTTTAAATTTATTTCAAACCAACTATATAATTTGTCAACTATTATACTATGAAATTTTATCGGTGTGTGCATTGTATTGAAAAATTACGGCATGTTTACCTATCACGAACGAAAAGAAATTTTCGTTAAAATAGCGAACGAAAACTGCTTTTGGTTCATGTATAACGAAAGACACTTTTTACCGAACGATAACGTAAGCATATAAAACATTCCTTATAATTTTACCCCTAAATTCATAAATGCTTTGTAAAATTATAGGAGGTTTATTAAACAAATTTTGTATGAAAATGACGTTTTGTAAACCTGCTTTAAATTTACAAAGCGTTTATGAATTGAGGGGTTAGTTCATAGAAAACGAAGCAAATTGCAAGTAAAGTCAAAATGAGACGATAGCCAATTTGATTTCGTTGAAAGTAAAATTATGAACCATATATTGTGTTGCACAAAAAATTATGAATATCAAGAATATATTTTATATTTTTAAAATTACATATATGTGACGCGCAAAATAGAAAGGGACCTAAGGGTAAAAACCGGTTTTGTTCAGGAGAGCCATTTTAAAGATTTAAATACGTGTATCTTTGGTGTACCATCACCATTGGTCTCATTTGAAAGCGACACATCTCATGACGTCAGGAACGTGTTGGTCAACCTTGAAAACGCGCGTAGGTCGTCCCTACCTCTTGTTTTGTGTAGTTGGTTTTTACTGTTTTCTACCTAGCGCGCTGTTTCCATGAGTTTGATATGAATTTTGCTCGCGATTTTTCGAATCCAGCTTTATTTTCTGAAATTATTAATTGTGAATTATAATAAATACTCATTTATAATTCTTTTAAATCGTGAATATAACTCTGTTAGTACGAACATTTTTTCACATAACCTTAGAATCGTCGACTTCACTTTCATAAAACGCGCATATCTCTGGGAGGGAACACTTTTGGGGCATGGGATCGGTCTCATTCGATGCTCAGATGTTGTCCACATCAAAAAAAAATTGATTTTTTTACCCTTAGGTCCCTTTCTCTATGCGCTGTCACATATACAAACCTTAAGAAAAACACGCATTTTATGGATATTAACCTACACTCACAATATTTTATCCTTAAAAACAACATAAAATACATATTAAATTAATTGAAAACACTATTAAAAAAGGACTACTGATTTTTCATTATATTCAAACCATTTTGCTATTTATTTTCAAACATTGTTTAAACAATCCAAAAAAGAAATTAAAATAATTGAAAAGTCTATTAAAACAATCATCAATTTTTTAACTGACAATACGTAAAAAAAAACGATTTTGTGGTTTGTTTTTTCATATTTGAAAGTTTTTTTTTTGTTTCGATTTTTAAAACACTACACCATACACAACAGACACGTTCATATTTTTATTGGCTATGTTTGTGTGTATGAGTAAAGAATTTCTTGTAATTTGAATTGAAATAATTTTGTATATAAACAAACTATTTTAACAAAAAAGAAAACCGAAAAAATTTGAATTTTTTGTTTTAAAACAGAAAACAACGAAATTATTTAAATAATTTTTTCAAGAAATAGAAATCTAAAAATAGAATATTTGACTGAAAATAACAACTCCTACAGACGATACATATTTTTTTCTGGTTTGTTTTTAAATTGGTTGACAAAAAAAGTTAAACCATATGTTTCAATGTATTTTAATGGATTCTGCAATAGAAAACAAACTTTACCTATTACTTTTAAAATAAACCTCAATCGGTTATGGAAAATATATTGTGAGTGTACCATTCTTTAAGTTGATTGTATTGTTAAATATAACGGATCGACGCGCTTAAACTTTTTACTTTAAATTTTTGCACTATTACAATATTTTAATTACGTTTTTCAGTTTTTGCATTTAGTTTGAACATTATTTTGTAAATATTTGCTTTTTTAATTTTTTAAAATTAATTATAATATTTTTTATATTTTGTTTTGTTTATTTATTTAAAAAGATTTGTCAAAACAATAAAAGTGGGTTACCAACGTTTAATATTTTAACCAAAATATTTAAGAAAACTTTGAATATTATGAAAAAAAATTGTTGGCTATCCTTTTATTTACAAAAAACCAAATGAAATATAACGTAACACACGTTAATCTAGACGAAAATTTATAATCGTTTTGCACAAACCAAATTTCTTACGTGATCGTTCGTTTCCCTTTCGTTAGTATAGTTTTTGTTTCTTTTTAGATAAACAGGCAGTTAGATATTTATCAGCGTTGGCAACCGAAATGGATTAGGGTCTATTTTAAAGTTCATAATTAAATTCACTTACACTCAGAGAATTATGTAGGTAAAATCAACTGCAAATGACGATTAAAATAACTGAATTTCCAGTTAAAAAGGTGTACACTACATTTGTATTTAAATCAACTGCAATATGAAGTTATTTTTAACTGTTAAAAATCAGTTGACAAATGTAGTAAAAATAACTGTAGTTGAAACAACAGACATAAAAATTATTGTAAAACTGTAAAAATTACTGTTTTTGTTAGTTAAACTTACTAACACCAATTACACTGTGCTAGTTGAAAAATCCGACAAGTGGGGCACCCGGTGGGTGAACCTAATTCGCGTATGCTGAATCCAGTGTTGCCAGCCGTTTTTTCAGATTAGCTCTTAAAAAAAAGATATTTATGTTTGAAAATTGTGGTTCCAAGGACGCCAAAAAACAGATTTTTTAAAGTTTCGACCATTTATTTTTACCCTGATGGTTTGTTATTCTCCCAGTCAGCGTTGGGTTAAAAATGATCAATATCGGTGTAGCGATTCAAAAGTTGTGAGTTAAAATGTAACACTTCGAAATTTTCTATACAAAATGGTACATTTGATTGCTTTGTTAAATGGTTAAAATTTATTGAACTTTGTATTGAAATGAAAAACTTGAATGAATATAAAGGGTGGTCCAACTATAATGCACGATATTAATTGTGAGTCACACCTTAACGTCAAGTTTTTTGCCCAACTTAATTTGACATTTCTTTGTTTCAGTGTTTGAAAAATTCAACCATGGAGAGGTCTACAATTGAGCAGCGCGTTAAGGTTGTTGAAGCCTTTTACGAAAATGGGCGTTCAAATCAAAATACGTTTCGTGCACTTCGTGATTTCTTTGGTCAGCATAATTTGGTGTCCATAATCGGGAGAATTGTGTGAAAATTTCAGCAAACCGGGTCTGTAGGAAATGTGAAAACACCTGAGCATACTCGCCCAGTTCGTTCTGCGGAAAACATTGCTGTTGTTCGCGATAGTGTGGCAGAAGAGCCGTCAACCTCGACTAGTCTTCGTGCTCAACAATTGAACATGATAACGGACTTCTTGTGGCCAGAAATTGAGGATATGGACCTGGACGATATGTGCTTCCAACAGGATTGTGCCACTTGCCACACAGCCAACGAAACAATGGCTCTTTTGTGCGAGAAATTCAATGGCCGTGTTATCTCATGTCGTGGCTATGTTAATTGGCCGCCACGATCATGCGATTTGACACCGTTGGACTTCTTTCTTTGGGGATATTTAAAAGAAAAAGTGTACGTCAATAAGCCAAGAACAATTCAAGATCATTTGGCACATTAACAAGATAATTCAGCACATTAACGACATTGGACCTCAATTATGTCTCAGAGTCATTGAAAATATGGACCATCGGATAGAGGTATGCCACCGAAGCCGTGGCGAACATTCGACCGATATTTTGTTTCACATATATATATAAAAAACTAATTTTTTAAATTTATTTTAAGGGCTTTTTGAATTTTTTTTACAAGAATCAACTTTTTAGTTTTTTAATTTATATTTTATATAATTTTACCCCTAAATTCATAAACGTTTTGTAAAATTATAGGAGTTTATTGAACAAATTTTGTATGAAAATGACGTTTTGTAAACCTGCTATAACTTTACAAAGCATTTATGAATTGAGGGGTTAGTTAACAAAATGAACTAAAGGCATACCCTGCCAACATTTGGAAGATATCTTCCAAGAAAATATAAAAGCGATATCTTCTATATTTGAATGAAAATAATCAAGTAGTATTTTAAAATTGTCTTCCTTTTATTACTTGGAAGATAATACGGTGATATTTGGAAAAAATTATTCAAAAATAGACTTTTATTCATAGTTTTTTATGATGATATTGCGGCAATATTACCAATATTTGTATAAAAACAATCAACAGATACATAGAAAAGAAATTCCTCGAAAAAATCAAAATTTAATGCGCGGAAAAAATCGGCTACGATGAAATCAAGATAATTAATGTGTTGGTCAATGGATTATATATGCAGATGTTCTTTTTCAGGCTTAAATTTAATATTGAAAAAATAAATCCTTTGTATTGTACCGGGGAGTTTATTTGGCGATATCACCTTTTTATCTTCCAGGTGATAACTTAGCGATATCGCTGAATTATCATCCTGGGGTATTGCTTTCGTGTTGCCTGGAAGTATTGCTTTCGGGTTACAGTTATTCCGCAATACGAAATTGATATTGTCGGCAATAAATGTTTTCTTCCTGGCAATATGATCGGGGAATCTTCTTCGTATTTCCATGCTTGTTGGGTAATTATAGATCACTTACGTATTTCCACTTTAATCGCAAAAAGTCACTAAAATACTTTTTTTTTTAAATAATAAATAAATCATTTTGTTATAAAATTTTTTAGCACATTTTTTCTAGCATATTTTTTTCTTTTTTTTTTAGCATTTTTATCCAAAAAAATCTAGCATGTTTTCCTAAATAAGTTTTTGCAACATGGATGTATACCTCCTTTAATAGCAACAACCATATATTTGTTAAACTAAATATGTTAAAATTGTAATAATAATATTTAGTTTTTCATTTTATATTCCACATAAGGTGAAAAGACATGTCGCTTTGGGCATTTAATAAAAACCTTAAATTCAGGGAATTAAACGAAAAAGTTAATTCATTAGGGAATTAAACGAAAAAAATTCCCATGGAATTCATTCCTTACACTGAGAGTATTATCAACACTTCAGTAATGAATTTCTTCATAGTTTCAATGAAAATTGTCACTGGAACTCGTCCATTGAAACTTTTCATAGAATCTATGAAACAGGTTTCATTAAAGTCAATGTTTATGAAAAGTTCATAAAATTAATGAAACTCTTCATAAAATGAATAGCCCACTCCTCCAATGAATAAATCATTCAGCCAATGAAGACCTTCATAAAATTTATGAAGCAACTTCATTTATTATTATCTATTATAGTTGGTTGTTGTCGTTGCTAAGCTGGAGTGTATAAATAAAAAGTATTTAGCAAATGCAAAAAACGTAGTAAATTGTACCATATTTTACGAATGTACAAAATATATCTAATGAAAGAATTCATAAGTTTCATAGAATTTTATAATAAGCTTTATTCAATTAATGAAATCCTTATCAATGTTTATAAAAAATTAATATGATTTATAAAAAAATTTTATAGTCCAAAATTAATAAAAAAAAAATAAATAAAAATTATTAGATAATTCTCTCAGTATGAAAATTAATGCACATCACTAAGACTCGGAATTAAATGTTTAATATAAAATTCTAATTCTTTGCAAATTTTAAAAAATTAATGGAATGACGATATTTTATAAAAAAATTTAAAAAAAGTAAATACTATTGAACAATTTCTTATATATGAAGAAGAGTTTATGAAATTCAAAGAGTTTTTTAATGAAATTTTGAAATTTTATAAAAGAAAAGTTATGAAAAATTTCCTAATATTAATTAAATATTATATACATAATGAAATTCTTCATTGATTCTACGAAAAAAATATATGAAATTGTTTCATTATTATCATGAAGGATAATTCTTTCAGTGTAGGTGGTGAATTCCTTGACCAAAAGTTGAATTAACTAGAATTGAATGAATTCCTTGGTGAATAAATGCATTAAATTTTATGAAGGAATTAGAAAAAAATTAATGAATTCCTTTAAGATAAATCGAATGACTAAAAAGGAATTCATTCAATTTCTTAAGTTTGGTGAGGGAATTCATTCCCAAAATATAAATTCAGTTAAAAAGAGGGAATTAATTCTTCATATATGTATGTACATACACTAGGGTTCTCCAAGCTTGTACACTGAAAGAATTATCCTTCATGATATTAATGAATTAATTTCATAAATTTTTTTTTCTAGAATCAATGAAGAATTTCATTATGTGTATAATTTTTAATTAATATTATGAAATTTTTCATAACTTTTTCTACATAAAATTTCATAATTTCGTTAAAAAAATTCATTGAATTTCATAAATTAGATCTCTATAAAATTAATGAAAATGTTCTTTATATATATGAAATTGTTCAACAGTATTTACTTTTTCTTAATTTTTTTTATTAAATAACGTCATTTCATTAATTTTAAAAAAATTTCATACAATAAGAATTTTTTATTAAACATTTGATTCTCAAATACAATAGTTTTATGTAACCCATAAGGCCGAGTTTTAGTGATGTGCATTAATTTCCATACTGAAAGAATTATCTTTTAAAATTTTTTTTACAATTTTATTGCGGTTTTTGCATTTGCTAAATATTTTTTGTTTATCCACTCCAGCTTAGTAATAGTAATAGTAAATGAAATAGCTCCATAGATTTTATGAAGCTCTTCATTGGCTGAATGATTTATTCATTGGAGGAGTGGCCTATTAATTTTATAAAGAGTTGAATTAATTTTATGAAGAGTTTCATTAATGTTATGAACTTTTCATAATCATTTGGAGTCCGAAAAGATTCACAAAAGAGCCTTTAGACCTTCTGAAACTATAACAATAAGAGCGTGTTTTTCTTTACAGGTGAAGCCTCTTTCTAAGCATTCTTTTATGACTCATAAAAGGCTCAGAATTATGAGCCTAAATAGGGGAAATTTCCCTCTTTTTTGGGAGTATATTTGGAGTCTTAAATGACTCGATTTTAAGAGCCCATTTTGAGTATTTTAGGAGCTTGTTTTGGGTAATTTTCGAGCCTAAATTGAACAGTTTTCGAGTCTTTTAAAGAAGTACTTAATTCAAAACTATAAAATAATTGAAAACCGCGACATTAATATTTTTGCAAAATTCTTTATTTTAGTAAATTACACAAGATAATAAAATACAAATCAATATGACATTTAGCAATAACAACAATACATACAACATAACAAAACAATAATTAGGTTGTTCATAAGGGGTGTGCTATCTGTTGTATCGTTGTATCGTCCTAACAAAAAACAGAGTTGTTAAAATTTTTATATATGTTTAACAACGATTTTCTATTCAGTTTTCTATCGGTTAGCACGCTCAAATATAGGACACTAAACATACGTAAAAATGTTGTATCGTGCTATTCTCAAATGTTGTATTTTTTCAATTTAATTTTTAACAACTCTGTTTTCTGTTAGGACGATACAACGATACAACAAATACCCTTAATGAAAAAATTTATATTTTATTTAAAAACATACAGATTATCTTGATTGTTGGTCCCCTGGAAGAAATGATGCATATGGCTTCATTCTTTGCAAATGAAAATCTTTTTAAAAAAGGCACTATATTATTTATTTAGCATTTTTTAGCGATACTTTAAAGGCAATTTAATTTAATTTATTTGACTTGAAAATCCGTTTTAAAAAATAGAAAAATAGTTGGGCACAAATTTCATTCTTATTTATGAGGCTTTTTAGAGTGTTCTGAAAAAGATCTGAAAAATATTCATTTTTGATACATTTCTGACTGAAATTTTCGAACCTTCAGAAAACATTCCAAAAAAGTGCAATTTTAGTGCATGTCATTTAAAATTTCCTTTTTTAAAAAATAACCCTCTTATTTAAGAGTCACTTTTGATTTTTTTATGAATGTTCAAAAATGAGTCAAAAATAAGTGTAATTTCAGAGTTAAGTTTTTGAACTGCACATAAAAAAGAATCAGGTTTGAGTCATTTACGACTCAAAATAATGCGCGTTCAGAAATTGCTCATATTTTGCAGAGACAATTATTTATAGAGATAGGAAATCAAAACTTACACTACTCACCGGTAGGGGGCGCTGAAATTTAGTATCACCTGAGCAACTATTTAGGATCACCTTAGTATCAGCTGAGCCTATATTTAAAAACTCAAAAATTGCTGAAAACTGCGCAAAATAAGAAAAACTCAAGCGCAAAATATGTTCAAATAATAAAATTTGAGAATTCCTTTTTTATTTGCTTTTTTGTTTATTATTTCAATTTAAATAAAAAAAGAAAATTGTCAATTTTTTGAACAAAGTGCCATCTAGTGATAACGATGTCGTTATAACTTTTGTTTTTGGTGATGCCATACCCCTGATATTTTGGACTCCAATAATGGTCATAATTTATGAGCACTCAGAAATTTGTAGGCTGGGTAACTTTAAAAGTCTGGGGCCATATTCGTGATCTGCCTCCCAAAATCTATTAGAAATGATGTGTCGCAATCCCGATGCATTAAATTTTTCTTATTGTTGTACTGTGTTATAAGTTACGAACATGAAAATTTGTCATTTATTTTATATTTTAAAGACCAAAAATAAAATCGGCATAAAAATTAAGGAGAATATTTATTAAAAGCCAAAAACAAAATTTGGAAGAATTCGACTCACACACACTCACTTATGAATAATTGTTTTCTACTCACACTCACTCCCGATTCACGTCAATCACGCAAAATTCTGCTCACGTGCCCATCTCTATGCTATAACATATTTTTCGTTTTTTTTTTTAATTTTTCGCTTTTAAACAAATTTTTTTTAACACAGAAAATTATATTTTCTTAGTAGAAAAAGTTCTAAAATTTTTTATATTTGTTTTTCAATTTATTACGTTTTTTAAATTATTTTTTGGGCTTTGCATCACTGATTTCGGAAATTGGAGCTATTTTGCAAATTTTAAACGCCTGTTTTATTTTCGTTGTTGTTGCTTTGTGTGTTATTTTCAAATTTCTCTGCACATATTTAAAAATAAAATTTAATTTAAAAGCATATTTTCTGTTTATTAAATCATTTTTATGGGCATAAAATGATCTTTTAGAGCACATTTCTGGTTGCCCTGGTCATTACCAAATAAATTTGATGCAGGTATCGATAAATAAATTAAAAAATGGCAAAAGCTAATAAAATGGCTTGTGTCATACCCCCAATCTAGATTAGCAATAAATATGTTGACATATATTGCAGCAAATGTCAAAATTATGTTATTTTCAGTGTAGGGCACTCAATTGCGTACATACGAGAGCAGTTCGAAATGTTCTTAGCCTAACAATGATAAACAAGAGCTAAATTTTTAAAATTATTTTATTTTTCAATATAATCTCCTGAAACTTCAATACACTTAGTCCAGCGTTTTTCTAGCAATTCTATCCTTTGATTAAAATGATTTTCCTGAAGCTCCTCAAAATAATCGTTTACAGCTGCCATTGCATCTTCATGCGAGGTAAAACGATTGTCAGCAAGAAATTTTTTTAGATTTGGGAACAGGTGGAAGTCAGAGGGAGCTAAATAAGGAGAATAAGGTAGGTGGTCAAGCAATTCGTACTTTAATTCGTTGAATTTTGAAATTTTCATTCGAATGCGTTTTTGATCAACTGTTAACAAATGCGGCACCCATCTCTCAGAAAGCTTTTTCATCTGTAACTCTTGATGGAAAATAAAATGTACTCGATCATTTGAGATGCCAATGGCATTACATATTTCACTCGTCGATCGTCTAATACCATATCATGGACTTTAGCTATGATTTCTGGCGTTGTTGCAGTTTTTGGACGTCCACTTCTTGGTTTATCTTCAATACTTGTACGACCACGTTTAAATTCAGCAACCCAATTTTTTACTGTTGCATATGAGGAAGCAGTTTCACCTAACACATTCACCATGTCATTATGAATTTCTTGTCCCAATAAGCCTTTCTTATGTAAATATTTAATCATACCACGAATTTCTAAATTTTCCACTACAAAAAAATCACTGAAGCGTCTTTTTTGAACACCAGTTACTATACGAATGAGTTGACAGATCGAAATGAAATTTAGCATGTGTTCATATGACTGATGAAAGTTCACATTATACAAAGCTTTTTGTTATTTATACCGCCATCTCTATGTCAGGCTAAGAACATTTCGTACTGCCCTCGTATTTATTGCTGGCAATATATGTCGCAATAATTGTTAGCGAATCTTCGTTAGCAATTATTGCCGAGATATTCCCTTTTGGAAAAAAAGTGTATTACATAATATTAAAAATTCCCAAAATTCTAAATTTCGAAAAAAAATTATTTTTTATTCCATTTATTCATTTAATATAGTCTAATGATTCATACATGGAATTTTGACTTCATCGGATATCATTAACCCACTTTAGCCTGGAATCCAAAATGACCCATCTATTTTTAAGGGACACTCTAATGTATATGACCAAAATTTTAACATAAGACTCACATCGTTGTATGCATAGACAAATTAAATAAGCAGAAATAGAAAAACTAATACATGGAACTAAAATATTGCTTGTTTAGCAAAGGTTGTGCAAATCATAGAGGTACACCTTCAAATATAAAGTAATTTTGTAAGGCAATTCGAAAAAAAAATTTTTTTTTTCCCGAACGTAGGGGTCGCTTTAGTTTAGTTTCTTTATTCGATCTTCCCATGCAACAAGACTTACTTACGTCTTTTTAATTATAGCATGGGAATCAGTAGAAGATAGTTTACATAGTGATTAAAGAAATAGATAAACGTAATATTAAATAATAAATAAAAATTAAATTAAACATAAAAATGACAATAATAAAAATAATAAAACAAAAAATCCATATTGAATTTATATAATAAAATTATAATGAAATATCAAATAAAATTTGGAAGAAAAAAATACAATAAAAATTTGAATTATGCAAAAAGTTTAGCTAATTCCTTTTTGAAAAGTGTTGCGTTGCTAATGGTCTAAATGCGATTTGGAAGAAAGTTCCAGAAATGTACAGCAAAATAGTAAAACTTCCATTTCGAGATTAGGCTACGATATCGGATTGGAATCAACTTTTTACCCCGTTCCGATCTTGCAAGGGTTAGGTGGTCAAACAGGTATTTTGGTTCTCTCAAATATATTATTTTGTGCAGAAAAATTATAACTCTGGTTTTCAAAATGTTGTCAAAAGAAAGTCCATAAATTCGTTTCGAGTGAAGCAAAGTTGAATCACGTTTACGAAGCCCAAACACATACCTTACGATATTGTTGTAGACCACGTTCATTCTTCTGGCGCTAGCAGAATCGCATTGAGCAAAAAGCTCACATCCATATAACAGAACTGGCATTGGATAGGTTTTAGCAAGTGTTATTCTCAGTGTTGCCATTTCAGTGCTTTTCGGGTATTTTTTGGTGCTTTTTTCCTTCCCGTACCCGGTGATTTTTTACAAATACCCGTTTTAAAAAAGCGGGTATTTATGGTGCTTTTTCAGATTTCTGGCAGTGCTTTTAGTGCTTTTTTACAGTTTCTATTTTTGGTATTTGTTCTCGTTTTTTTACATTTTTCTTGAATTTTCTGTCAAAATTTAAAAAATAATACGAACTATACAAGAACTACATTTTCGCACAATATTTGTAGTACAATTTTAAATAGCAAATTCGTTACATATAAACTTAAAAATATTGAAATATTAGTTCGGTGCTTTTTTACCCCTTTTTAGGTAATTTTCTGAACCTTTTTTACACGATTTTTCAAAGTTAAAATGTGTTTTTAAATTCTTGATTTAAATTTTTCAAAAAATTAATATCGTGCTTTTTTACCCCATTTTTGGTAAATTTTTACCCTTTTTACCCGTTTTCATAATGCTCACGGTGCTTTCCTGCCTTCAAGAGTTGGCAACACTGGTTATTCTTATATTCAACGGCGTACAATATTGAGTTGCCCACAGTGTTCGAAGCATGCCATACGTTTTTCCTATGAAATTTTTTTAATTTTTTGTTATTGCTTAGGCATTTTAAGCAGTGGTCGGCACAAAGAGAGAATGTGAATGTATTGTGTTTCTTCACTGTGAGAAATTAGTTTATCATTTTTAAATTTATATTTGTTTATTGAGAACATGAATTAATGAAGAAATGTAATAATGAATGCATGAATGAATTAAAGAAATAAAAAAAAATAATTTATACTAATTTAATTTTTTTAAATAATTCATAATAAATTTTATTATACACATTATTTAAAAAATATGTATTTTTTTGTATATAAATTATTTATTCTTAAAAAGTATTCCATTAGTTAGTAAATTTTAATGAACTAAAGAAATAAAATTAATTCATAATAAATTTCCTGTTCTTGTAAAATTTTAAGAGTGTAATATTTTTCTAAAATTTCTTAAACAAAGCGATGTCAACCTGCTTTGTTGAAAGCTACGATGCTACTAAATAAATTTTACGCTCTTAGTTGATAGTTTTGTTGCCATTCGTGTTGCGTACGTGTGAAAAGCCGATTATGATCGGCCTCTGGTGGCTATGGATGCCGACCAGTGTTGCCAACTCTTGAAGGCAGGAAAGCACCGTGAGTATTGTGAAAACGGGTAAAAAGGGTAAAAATTTACCAAAAATGGGGTAAAAAAGCACGATATTAATTTTTTGAAAAATTGAAGTCAAGAATTTAAAAAAACAGTTTAGCTTTGTAAAATTGTGTAAAAAGGGTTCAAAAAATAACCAAAAAGGGGTAAAAAAGCACCAAATTAATATTTCAAAATTTTCAAGTTTAAATATAACGAAGTTGCTATTTAAAATTGTACTACAAACATTGTGAAAAAATGTATTTTTTGTATAGTTCGTTAAATTTTTTCAACTTTGACAGAAAATTGAAGAAAAATTGAAAAAAAAAAACGAGAACAAATACCGAAAATATAAACTGTACAAAAAGCACTAAAAGCACTGCCAGAAATCGGAAAAAGCACTGTAAATACCCGCTTTTTTTAAACGGGTATTTGTAAAAAATCACCGGCTACGGGAAGGAAAAAAGCACCAAAAAATACCCGAAAAGCACTGAAATGGCAACACTGATGCCGACCACTGATTTAAAGTCGGATTTTAAAGTGTGATATATCGATTTATTGCCTCGAAGAGACCAGTGTTTTACTATAAACGAAAAATTCAATAAAAAAATTTAAAAAGGTGACCCCTACGTTCGGCAACCAAAAAAATAAAAAAAATTCTGCTGGGTTTATCGAAAAACTTCCTTATCAAAAGTTTAATGATTTTTTGCGAGCTTTAATTTTCTGACATTGGGTGGCACATTAGGGTATAACAACTGAGATCTGGTGGGTAACTACTGAAACGGGATACTTGAGGTCAATGTCCCTTAGAGCAAAACACTGGTCTCTTCAGGAGAAAAACATCGATGTATCATACTTTAAGATGCGACTGTAAATGCCGAAGATATAACGAAAAATGTAAAATGGCGACGCCTACGTTCGCAAAAAAAAAATGTTTGAAATTGCCTTGCAAAAATACTTCATATTGGAGGGTGTACGGCACACTTTTTTTGCCTGTACGGTCTATGGGGGGCTTCATGTCAAGTGACCCAACTTTTGAAATCGATGTCTTCCGATATGGATGAAATTTGCACCAAGGTTATTCCTATTGGATAGTAGTTTAGACACAAATTTTCAACAAGATCGGTAAAAAAGTTTCTGAGTTAGAGGGGCTCAAAATTTGAAATTTTGGCCAAACATGTGTTTTTTCTCATGTAACTTATTACTTATTGGTGTAAGCAAAATTTGTCCCAAACAAACTATATAGCCATTTCTGCAATCTTTCGAAAAAAATTATTTTTTAAAAATTAGAAAAATTTTTTTCAATATTTTTTTTTTTTTATGTGTACTTTTTTTTGCTCAAAAGATAGCTTAGGTCTTTTCCTTTAAGGTAGTTTAGATCGCTTAGTGGGATATGTATAAAAAAAAATAATTTCTAGCTCAAGGCAAGGGGTTTTGAATGTTTAGCATATGCACTATTTTGAATTTTTTTCTATTTGTGTGTAAGTGTTTCTAAAACTTAAAAAATAAAACTTATGCTGAGAAACTAGACAAATTAACCTTTCCGACGGTATGTACCATTTCATACCTTCGATACTGTAATACCCACAATATATTAATCCCAGGAATAAAATCACTTTTTTTCTATTGACAAATTAAATTTTTTTATTTATTTGTAATAATAATTAAATTAATATAAAATAATAATAATAAAAATAAAAAGCTAAATAATTTAATAAAATTTAATCTTAATCACATTAGATCCTTTTATATCATAACTATTTTTACATTTAATTAATTGTAGCTGATGAAGTGTTTAAGTTCTGCAAATTTTCAAATACCTTTCATCCTCCCTATTTATCGCCTTTATTTTTTGCCGCTCCTTTTTTGGCGTTACTATGTTCAGCTGCTGGTTTCTGGAGGGGTGCAATGTGAGCCCGACAGCCATTAATTTTCCAACGCCAAAATGTTTCCTAAGTCTTTTATCTGCCTTTCATTGCGGCTTTTTTGTCAATCCTATAAGTAGTTTTGAGCGCACGTAATACTAAATGTGATTTTTATTGTCAAAACAACAGGTGCCCCAGAGAAAAGTTTTTGAATCAGGTGGAAATATTTTATGGCCATTCTCCGAAATACCAGTTTATTTATTACTTTATGACAATTTGACTTGGGTGGAGAGGTAGAAGTTAACAGGTAGTTTTTTTAATACTATGTTTAAAAGGTAAAAATTAACAGGTGGCTTATTTTTGTTATTATTATGTAGATATATTTTTTAAAAAAAAGTATTTTTAGATTTTTATTTTGTTACATGCGGTTAACCTACACTAAGCCCTTCTTGGCCCTAATAAAAGATTTTAGACACATTCGGTAAAAGGCACTACCTATATGATCTTAAAAACTTATTTATTGTCATTCTGAAGACATTCGTAAATCAGTTTTTAAGAAACAGCGTTAAAGATTAGACGTGTATTATTTACATAATTAATTTTTACAATGTCTATAGCTCCTAAAAAGGCCAAGCTTCAAAGTTATATATTTGCTTCTTTTTGTTTTAGCCCCTTTAACAAAAAAATGCACATATCATCAGATATGCGAAATATTTCCGACGGCTTATTAAAAAATTCCCTACGCTGTCAAAACGGTTGCAAATTTGTGGATCATGCAGGAAAGATCTCGGAAAGTTGAACGAATTACCGGATTTGAATAGAAATGAGCCTTGCGTTGATGTTATTCCAGATGCAAACAAAAATAACTCTGATAATGATGACAGAACAGTTGATAATGATGGTCATTCTAACTTTTCAGTAGAAGGTATACGTTCAAAGAATGAGTGTCAAAACAAATATCATAAGGATGCAGTAGAAGTTCTTGAACAAATGAAAGAGAAATACAAAACGTCACAGATAGAGCTGAAAGAGTTCAACTTCTTACGCTTGCTCCCTCGATATGGAGTTGTGCAAAAGTAATGACTGAGTTTGGAACGTCTCAACGAAAAGCAAGAATTGCTAAAAAATTGGTTGCTGAGCATGGGATTCTCTCACTCCCAAGCAAAAGGAAGGGAAAAACTTTAGAGTGCGAAACTGAAGCTCTAGTAACTCAGTCAAATGAATTGCATGATTCCAGCAGAAAGCACCTACTACTGGACTGTCGGAAACAAACCGTTTCATCACACTTGGCCCATTAGATATGGTGGCCACAATGTTATTTTCCAAAGACAATTAAAACTCTTCTAGTCTTATTTCTACAATTCTTCTTATTTCATCAGCATTACATCTTCCTGATATATAAACCAACCCCGGGTTATAAAATGAATTATTTACGTTTATACTTATGTTCAAATATCTCTTTTGTGATATTCTTGTCCATTCATCTAAGATTATAGTAAATCTCCTACTGTTAGAAATATTGGTCAATATTTCTTTTATCATGATATCTTTTACATGATTGTAGTAATTTAATATAATGTTCTTTACATCGGTTTCTTTTTTTGCAATGCCAGGTTTTTATTATAAAAACTTTCTCGAATAAACGAAGATCTAGTTATGGTGCGGATTGACATTCCGACGACTGCGGCTAATTTGGATACCATTTTAGGAAATGTTTGCCCTACTATAAAATCTTTAATGCCTATTCAGCTTACACTTTTTTCTTCGGGTACTTTGCTAATTTTAGCTTGTTGTTGTTTTCTTCAAGAGAAGTTGCATGACCATCAATTTTTTTTTTTTTTTTGTGAACCAAATTTAGATGTCGGTTAACCAAATTTAGATACCACCGTTAACCATTAGTCTGTTCTTTTCACATTTATTAATGAAAACGTTACTTATAAAATTATTGACCCTTAATATAAAGGAGTATTTTAAATTTGAAGTCGACTTTATTTTTAATCAAACGGTTTTGTTCATTTTGTGTATGAAAACCTTACAAAAATATTTTGATTGGTTGAAAATAAATTAACCAACCAGAATGCTCCAAAAATAAACCAAGTCAAGGTATACTGCCACCCAATATTTTAACTAAAGTCGACGTTACCTAAATTATACATTTGAAAAATTTAGATAGTACACTCATAGAAATAAATCCGTAAAAATAGCAGAAAAAGTTACTAAAAATTGGTTAAAAATGATGCTGCAGAAAAAACTGCTAAAATTAGCAGATTTTTTTACTAAATACTAGTAAAATGAGAACAGCAAAATTAAAACTGCTAAATTTACAGAATTTTAGTTATATTTAGGCTAACTTTTAGTTAATTGAAAATAGCAAATTGTACTGTAAAATCTGCAGAAAATTTTGCTAAATATTTGTAGACTAAAAATAGCAAAAATAAACTGTTAAATCTACAAAATTTTTGCTATTTTTAAGCTAAATTTAGTTGAATGCAAATAGCAGTCTATTCTGCTAAAATCAGCAGAAATATTTGCTAAAAAATTGTAAACTGCTGTTTTCAAAAGGCTCGATTTTTATTTGCATTTAAAAAAAAATCGAAAAAAAAACTTCGAAAATTTTAAATTTTTTGGTGATTTTTTAGGCTACTAATTATTTAGCAAAATTTTTTGCTGATTTTAGCAGGTTAATTTGCTAATCTCCATTTACAAAAATTTAGCTCATATATAACTAAAATTCTGTATATTTAACAGTTTTAGTTTTGCTGTTCCTCTATTACTAATATATAGCAAAAATAATCTGCTAATTTAGCAGTTTTTTTCTGCAGCATCATTTTTAACTAATTTTTAGTAGTTTTTACTAAATTTTTTACGGACTTTTTTCTATTAGTGTAAGGGCGATTATTTGTAAAAAACAAAGCTTTTTTTTCATATTTCTCTTAAACATTTTACCAAGTTTTTAGGCTTTACTACTTAAATTTTGAATAAGTTATGCGAAAAATCTTTATTAGTTGAAATGCTCCTAATTACTTGGCAAAGATTTTATTTGTGTGTCAAATAAATGTATTCCCTTTTAAAAGATTTTAACAATGAAATTTTTGTTTTGGTATTTAAAATGTTTTTTATGACTAAAATTAAAAAATCCTATTCGAAACAAAAACAATTTAAAAAATTTAATATTTTTAAAATTTCCCGTTTTCCCGGGAAAAATATATTATTTTCCCGGGAATTCCCGGCAAACTTTTCCCGGGATTTCCCGAACCCCAAACCCTAGTTCAAATGCAAAAGAAAAAATTGAAAAAGTTTTCTGCCTCTACTCAATGCGATTTCTTTCCAAAGCCAAAAAATAAACCAGCAGCGAAATCAACAGCTGAACCTAGTAACGCCAAAAGAGGAGCGGCAAAAAATAAAGGTGATAAATAGGGAGGATGAAGGTTTTTTGAAAATTTGCACAACTTAAACACTTCATCAGCTACACTTAATTAAGTGTAAAAATAGTTATGATATAATAAAAGGATCTAATGTGATTAATATTAAATTTTATTAAATTAACTTTTTATTTTTATTATTATTATTTTATATTAATTTAAATATTATTACAAATAAATAAAGAAATTTAATTTGTCAACATTTCTATGGGGAAAAAAATGATTTTATTCCTGGGATTAACATATTGTGGGTATTACAGTATCGAAGGTATGAAATGCTAGTTAGGTATGTTACATACCGTCGGAGAGGTTAGTTTCTCAGCATAAGTTTTATTTTTAAGGTTTTAGAAACATTAACACAAATAGAAAAAAATTCAAAATAGTGCATATGCTAAACATTGAAAAACCCTCGTCTTGAGTTAGGAATTATTTTTTTTTATACATATCCCACTCGCATCCCACTAAGCGACCAAAACTACCTTAAAGGAAAAGACCTAAGCTTTCATTTGAGCCAAAAAAAGTACAGATTTAAAACAAAAAATAAAAAAAAAGTTTTATTAAAAAAAAAAAATGTTAAAAAAATTTTTCTAATTTAAAAAAAAAAATTTTTCGAAAGATTGCAGAAATGGCTATATAATTTGTTTGGGACAAATTTTGCTTACACCAATAGGTAAAAAGTTACATGGATGAAAAACAACACCTGTTTGGCCAAAATGTCAAATTTTTACCCCCTCTAACTCAGAAACTTTTTACCGATCTTGTTGAAAATTTGTGGCTAAACTACTAAGGAGTGAGATCATAAAAATGTTAACACACATTGCAAAAAAATTGCCAAAGAAACTAATGTATGCCGCCAAACAGTTTCAAAAGTGTTAAAAAGGTATATGGAACACCTAACAATTGAAAGGAAGCCGGGAACAGGAACAACGACTGGTTATCGTAACATTGGTAAGGCATATAAAGTTAAAAGCATCCTTAAGAGAGCTCCTAACACATCTGGCAGAAAAACAGCTCGCTTAGCCCAATGCTCGTACTTTTTTGTACGTAAAGTGAAACGTAAGGCAGGACTAAAGTCCTACAAAGTTCAAAAAGTTCCCGATAGAAACGCTTTTAAAAATTTGGAGGCCAAAATCAGAGCTCGAAAATTGAAATCAAATTTTATACAAAAATACAACTGTTGTATAATGGACGACGAAACTTATGTCCTGGCTGATTTTTCGTAGCTCCCTGGTCAAGAATTTTATGTTTCTGATATTCGAGGAAATGTTGCGGAAAAATTTAGGTCGAAAAACCAAACGAAATTCCCTAAAAAATTCCTAGTATGGCAAGCCATATGTAGCTGCGGCCAAAGAAGTCATTCATTTGTGACATCTGGCTCTATAAACAGCGAAATTTATATTAAGGAGTGTTAGCAGAAGAGACTTCTTCCATTTTTTAGTCAGCACAATGTACCCACTTACTTTTGGCCCGATTTTGCATCTTGTCACTACAGCAAGAAAGCGCTGGAGTGGTATAATGATAATAATGTGGTTTTTGTAACAAGAGGGGCAAATCCACCAAACTGCCCGGAGCTCAGGCCAGTGGAGAGATATTAGGCTCTTGTT
This sequence comes from Leucophora obtusa, assembly GCA_949987735.1. Lineage (NCBI taxonomy): Eukaryota > Metazoa > Arthropoda > Insecta > Diptera > Anthomyiidae > Leucophora > Leucophora obtusa. The sequence continues at coordinate 201,932,331 of OX465295.1, read as the reverse complement.
AAAAGACAATTAAAGGGCACAAAAAAGGTCTCCCAGGACATGCAAGATTTTAAACGTAGATGGACCACCTGCTCTAAAAAGGTGACAGAAACTACCATAAAAGCCTTAACGGGAGGGTTTCCGGAAAAAGTGGATAACCTTGTTCGTAGTGGTTAGAATTCCATGTGGTTTTTTTTTGTTTAATTTTGTATTAAAGTTCATTTAATAAAAATTTGCTTTGAAGTCTTAAAATTCATTGGTTTGTTTTTATTTAACGTTATGTGTGTTAACATTTTTATGATCTCACTCCTTATCCAATAGAAAAAACCTTGGCGCGAATTTCATCCAAATCGGAAGATATCGATGTCAAAAGTTGGGTCACTTGACATGAAATCCCCCATATATATATATATATATATATACATATATATATATATACTGCCAATATTATCACAAACAGATTTACTAAGCCACAGCTCAGATACGCAGATTATATCTACTCCAGAATTCTCAAACATATACCGAAATTCATTAATCTTATTTCTCAAACTCTGGGCATTATTATGACATATTTATACCCGATCTCTGTTTTCATAGATTCATTAATATTTGTTTTGGTCTCATCAGGCAAAATTACGGTATTCCAGAAGGTTGTTAGACGGATTATGTATTCCTTAGCGAAATCTATTCCCTTCTGCCGGTTTACTTGGCTAACGAATGGCTTTTTTCTAATACAGCTCTGTGCAACACATGGCGAATAGTTTCTAAATTGCAAGATTTTCCAACATCATTTTGAAATTCCGCTTGTATTTTCGGTGCACTTTTCTTAGGGTTAGCCTTAACTTTTCTGCCAATAATACTCTCTTCTTGGTTAGTAAACACTTTAGGGCTCCCGAACGTTGCTTATTTTCTGTAGAACTTTCAAAATTAAACTTTTCTATTACTTTTTGTAAAGTAGCACAATGCCGGCAATTTTTCTTTGTGAATTATTTTCTTTTGTACAGTTTTATTATTACATCGTTCAAATTCTTAGATAGTTACTTGCCTCTTGGAGTCATTTTAGCGAAAAATGATTTTAACTACTTATAATTACCTTCTTAAAGATTTTTGTATTTGTCTAGAGTTATTTTAATTTGCAATATAAAAACAGAACATTTCATCAATGAAGCCAATTTTCGAATTAAGTCTAACGCATGCATTTAGTGGCCACAATATTGGCAATTGTATATGAAAATTAAAATATTTGAAATAAAATATTTTACAAAAATTTTGTATAACTTACAAGCCACTATACTTGTGTGTACTTACGAAGTATATTGGCTTGTGGGCCATTACAATGCGGCCATACCCTGGGTAAAGTAAATCAGCTTGTGTGTAGGGTTTGAAAGTACTCGGAGATACTAGTGTGTACTAAACACGTGCACAGATAGAACTGCTTGTACAAGTTTCGGTATGTCTACTGATTTGAATACGTATTGATAAGTAGTTTAGTGTTTCTGGTATAGTTGATATTGTTATTCTTTCTAGTAGATTGTGTGTAAATGAATAAAGAGAGAATGAGCGTAATATATTTGTTTCACTATAGTATGCTCAAACAAATAAAACAGATAATGGAGATTGTACAATAGATACTTATTGTACGCTGCCAATAAATATATTGTGAAAATTTCGACCAAATCAACCCCATGTCTTCCTTCGACCTCTTTTTCACTAATTTTATTTAAATTAAATACAATTTTTTGTTTTAATTGAATTTTATTAATTTTTAAATACAAATTTCACAACAAATTTATGGTCCAATTCATAAACTTTTACAACAGTCTTATTGCAGGATTTTAAGCTAATTTGTGAAAAACAGTATTCATATTTACTTAATAATGAAGAAAATAATAAAGGTTTATAGTTGGTACTCACTAACTTTAAACCTTTTATAAAGTTTGGAGTGAGGAAGCCACCATTTAATTGCTAATTATTTCATTTTCAGGCATGAAATGATTTATTAAAGCCATCCCATCCCTAGAATGTGTGGCTTCCAACAACTTCCATCCATCAAACTGAAAAAAGCTACAACAATTGCGTAGCAAATGACATTTTTCGAAAAAATTTCCAAAAAAATGTAAAAATAAAATTAAAAAGAAAAACAAAACAATAGTGATGTACAGACTGTCAAAACATTATTCGAAATTCGATTACTTTTGTATGCTTCGAATAATATGTTCTAAAAAAATTACTTATTTACACACATTTCCATTGATTTGCTTTATAAATAAAAAAAATATATTTTTAATGGCTTTTAAATTTATCTTAGCACATCATTAGTTCTCTAATTTAAGAAAATACATTTTCACTTCCGATTACCGAGTCAATCGTTTACTAAATTTGTACATCACTTACGACTTATTTGGGAGAAGAGAGAAAATAAACAATAGTCTTGCCAGTATCAAATCGAAAAATTAATTTATAGTTAAAATACGATTGTGAATCAAGATTTCTAATAACTCTTTATTAAGCGAAATATGTACTTTAACTATAGCAAGCTTTAAATACCAAATAATTTTTTTTTATGAATTAGCACATTAATCTTTAGTCATTTGATTATTTGTTTCCACAACAATTACTTGAAAATATTTGTGGTACAATAAGTATTTGAGAACAAGAAACAAATAAATGATTCAGTCAATACAAAACAAGAAATAACTGGTATTGTGTTTATGAATAAAGTGAGTGCGTTGAAAGTGAAGTTACGTCCGTTTGCATTTAAGGTGACGATATAAACATTGTATTTTCATTACTTCCTTAAAATAAAGCGTAAGTAGTGGTAAGTCACTATATTCGAATGCTTCCGTCCTATGTAGTATTTCCAATTCGGTTAATCGATTAACCGATTCCTCGATTAATCGCCTCTATTTCGGTTAATGTCGAAACAAATAATTTAAAACTCAAATAATTATTCGATCCGAATAATCGGTTAAAATAGGTCGATTAACCGGTTACATTTTTAATAAGGAATTTTTCCTTTATTTTTTTCCAAAACTTCATAATTTTCTTACATTGCCTAAAAAATTGCAAGAAAAGCTTAGAAAAAAAAACAATACTAACTAAAAATACCACCAAATTCTTTAAAAATTGAGATAAAGAGGTCCTTAAGCCTTTAAATTCCTTTTTTGGAGGAACTCCAAGCAAGTCGGCATTGCACCATCGAGACACGTCATCTGTTTTAAGAGACCGATAAATTTTAATAAAATTTGTTTGCAAATATTTTAACAAAATATCGAATTTTCTATTTGTAAAAAAGAGCTTTAAAAAACTTCTCGAAAGGCCAATATAAAGGTGTTTTTTAAAACTTTGTTAGGAAATATAATAGATAATGTTTTAATTCGTTTAAAAATTAAAACTAAATTAAATTTCCATGTCCCTTAAGACAAAGTTGCATTTGGTTTAAAACTGTGTCACACAATTGACATATTAATTCTGTAAGAACACTAGCTTTTCTTACTTCTCCCAATAAAGTGTATACAATCGGTTCAAAACCACATTAATTCTACGACATGTTCCACTAGAATACCATGGAACCCGAACCCGTTTCAATGAAATAACATTTTTATTCGAATTAAAATAAATAACGAAAAAGCAGAAAATGAAAGTTAAAAAATTGAAATTTATATGGAATTTGACATTTATAACTGCACACTGAGAAAATTGTGTACATTAGACCGTACCTCAAAAAAGAGTTCGCCGTACACCCTCCAATATAAAGTATTTTGGCAAGGCAATTTCAAAAAAAAATTTTCGCTCAAACTTTAGGTTATTTTTTTATTATTAATGGCCCTTAGAAAACGCCCAACAAACAATTCTTTCCGTTTACGCACAGGTCCGTCATAAACGGAATCCAACTCCGTATACGTACCGTTTTCTGGATCCGTATACGGACCAGAAAACGGAATATAAGGAACATCGAAACTGATTCGAATCCGTTAAAAATCTATCAATGACGGACCGTTTACGGGCCGTTATGTCGTGTTAAAAACGGACAAGTCCGTTTAAAGTCCGTCAATGACGGACCGTTTACGGACCGTTATCTCATGTAAAAAACGGACTAGTCCGTTGAAAGTCCGTCAATACCGGACCGTTATGTCGTGTAATAAACGGAGTGACTCCGTTTTTAGAATTCCGTTTTCGGACTTTTATATCTGCCTAAATTGACACATTACTAACTTTAATATTGTATGTTTTTTAATAAATTTATTAAATAATTTATTGATTTTATTAAAAACTATATTTACCGCCGGTGCAATTAACTTCATTAATCGGCCTCAAAATTCGCAAAATTGACCCATAACTAGATCCAAAATATATCTACAAGCAAAATAAACAATTTATTAATCGAGGTTTAATTAAATGTATTCACGATTGAGTTTTTTCATACGCAATTCGCAAACTATCGTGAAAAAAAACATAAAATTTCATAAACACTTACTATTTAATGATTCTATCTGAATTAAAGTAATTTGGCTACTGCGGCAACGGCCAAGAGAGGATGCTCGTTTTTGCGACATCCAGAAACTTTTTTAACCGACAAAAATTCACGAATAAACTGAAGAAAGACGACACCGTTAGCACCGGAGTTCAAGCTGATGAAAATTGGTGAAGTCCGTATTTAACGGTGCAGAAACGGATACACCAAAACGGATTCAAAACGTATTATATTCGAAAATCCGAAAGTACGGTCCGTTATTGTTCCATATACGTACAAGCTTTGACGGATACCTGTTTTAAGGACCGATAATGTTCCGTAAAAGCCGGATTGATGATTCCGTACATGCCGGAGAGTCCGTAAAAATGTTTCTTGGGCGGTAAAGAGACTGGGAAAATCAGAAAAACGTTATTCTGATTTTTACAGCGTAAATTAGAATTTTCATTAGCTAAAATTCAACTCAACTATTTTTTTTTTATATCGAGGGCTCGTTTTTTATTTCCTCAGGGGAGAAGTAGGAATCTTAATAAAACCTTCAAATATTTAGATATAACATTTATTTAAATGCAATATTAATTTTTTTGTGGCAGTATTGATTATTGTTCTTAAATTACTAATATATGCCAAACCAAAAATCTGCTAGTTTCAGCAGTTTTTTCTACCATTTTCAATGAAATTTTAGTAGGTTTATCAAAAATTTTGCAGACCTTTGTCTAGTAAGAAAATTTTTAAGTAAAAAAACCTCAGATTCCAAAACTTTTCAACCTTAGAATAGGAAACTTGTTTTAAATATAGCGAGTTTATATGACACGTTTATATTTAACAAAAACAGGCAGCTCTTTCTGTTTTTATTGATAAAAAATTAAGGAAATAAATTAATTTTGTATTAAACGATTAATCGCCAATTTTCTCGATTAACCGACCCGAATAACCGGTTAATTAATTTTAGGCATTTTTCGAATAATGAATTAACCGGTTAACCGCCTACGTCGAATAATTGGAAACACTAGTCCTATGACAACGCAATTTTAAATTCATCGATGAAACCATCAGAAAAGACGTGATGCCTTTGCAACAGTAGTTATGCTTCTTTGGCAGAACTATTTTTGCTGGGTATTTTCCTCGCATACCAGAGAATATCTAAACATATCATCTTGATTGCTTTTTTAGAATAAAAAGCATAAGTAATGGTAGCTATATTTGAATGCTTCCGTCATATGACACGCCAACGTTAAATTCATCGATGAAACCATCAGTAAAGAAGTCTTGGCCGTGGACATAGTAGTGAGGTTTTTATTGCTTCTTTGGCAGACCTATTTTTGCTGGGTATAACATGAATATAATTAATTATAAATAAAAACAGTTTTAGTTCTTTAAATAGTGTTTTTTATTTTGACCGTATATACAGCAGACATCAGTTTTTAATTTTTACTACATTTGCATTTGATTTTAAAATATAAGTAATTATTTTATGTTAGTAATTTTGACCGTTGTTTTTACTGCATTTTAATTGTTTTTTTAATAGTTAAAAATGAGTACAATATTATTAATTTTTATGAAAAATACAGTTATCGCCTTTTTAATTACATTTTTAGTTATTTAAACCGTTATTTTTAGTCATTTTGGCCTGCACAATTCCCTGAGTATACATATATTAATTTTGAAAATAATTTATGTATTTACAAACAGTATTCAGAATTTGTGTTGCTTTCTGAATCTTTCTGTTGTGGCAACAATTGGCTTACCTGGGGGTTTCTGTAGCAGAAAGACCTTACAATCTTATAATAAAGTTATTCATAATTTAATTAATATTTTCAAAGATTTAATCAAAACAAAATTTAGATAAAATAATTTTAATAGTATTTAGTTAACACATCGAGCACAGTAAGTTGTTTGAGTTTCCCGTGAAAAAACTGTTATACTCCATATTAAAAAAAATACTTTTCACGACAATGAGTTTCACTTGAAAATTGTGTAGGCTTTGTTTTCACGCAAATTTAATATACAAGACTATTATTTTTCTTGTGAAAAATTGACATTTTGTGTATATTGTGATTGAGTCTTTCTAATAAAATAAAAAAAATTGTACATTTTCAGAATTTAAATTACTAGCCTTTAAAGTTCGAGTGAAATTTTTCCACGTGAAAAACAACTTACGGTGCTTTAAAATTAATATTTTTTGCAAAATTAATGACCGGCCCATTGTGGCATGTAACGATACTTTTTTTTAATAAATCGTTGGTGCTGCCTACAAAAAGTTGTTTTTTAGCTCCATACAACTGTTTGTTTATTTTTTTGTATTATTTGCTGCCACTTTATTCAAGTTTTAAGTGTTCAGTTCATTTTGTGACTTAAAAAGCATCGGACGTTTTTTGAAAGCCAAGACGGGTTGGTTGGTCGGTCGGTTGGTTAGTTAGTTGTTAAACGTTAAACGAGTTTTGTTTAAAAAAATAATTGTTGAACACTAACTAGTGCAACATAAAATATTCGTTTTTTATTAGCCACTCTTTGTTTTTTGTTATTTTTTTATGGGATTTTAATTTGTATCAATCACAATTATTTAATGTGGCATGATGATAAGATCAAACAACATGTTGGTATATTAAATTCGCGTGTGATGTTGTTTATGATGATGCTTCTCATCGTGTTGCGGCTATGCCGGCCGTCCTTTAATAAAAATATTTTTCTTAAGAGTGCGTAAAAATTATACAAACCAACAAACGGTATTAATTGTGAATTAAATAAAATTGAAAATTTATTCTTAATTTTGTTTAAATAACCGTTAAATGTAACATTAGAGTATTCAATCTTTAAAAACAATTGTTAAAAAAATATAAAAAATAATTCCAAAAATATATAAATATATAAAAATAAAAATTTTGCTTCACCGAAAAAGATTTTTTGAACGAATTCCTTAAAAATCAAATTGGGAATTTCTTTCTTCAATAATTGAAACTATCATTAAGGGATTTACTCTCTTTAGAAATCAATAAAAACGACAATATTTAAACAATTATAAAAAAATTAAAGAAATGGTTTATTAAAAAATCCTTTTTGTGATAGAAAGACACTTTATTATACAGGGTGGCGCCAAAGTAACATCATAATGGGAATTGCTTACCATTTTGTTAGAAATGAAAAAAATGAGGTATATTTTCACGAAAAGTTTATTTGAAAATGTACCCCTAAATTCATAAACGCTTTGTAAAATGCCGACCGTGGTGTAACTTGTTAAGAGGTGATGCTACGAGTCATAGCCTGTGCAGAGGGCTGCCGGTTCAATCCCCGGTCATGGCAATACACAAAAAGTTTTTCATATAAAGACAAATTAACAATTAAAAATTACTTTGATCAGTTGACACATAAACTAACCACTGACGAGTCTTTGGGTGAGACGAAACTGCGGCAGTCTGGTGATTCCCTTGTGTCTGTTAAATTTTTCAATAAAAATGTTTTCTTCTTCTTCTTCCTATAAATCAACTGTAGGAGGTTTATTGAACAAATTTTGTATGAAAATGACGTTTTGTAAACCTGCTATAACTTTACAAAGCATTTATGAATTGAGGGGGTAAAAATTATTAAATTAAGTTGAAAAAATTATATCGGTCAAATGACCACCTCCCGAGTTGATGCACATTTGTGCTCGTATTACTGCATTTTGCATTGTTGCTCGCAAAACATCACCAAACAGTCACTTTGAGGGGATGCAATGGCTCTTGTTGCATTTCATGTGGGTTCTCTGTGCCTCAGAAATGCATATTTTGTTTGCTAACATAACCACTTAAGTGGAAATCTTGTTGTCAAATGCTTATCTATCTGTCTACAACATATATGTCGAAGCACAATGACATTTAACGCCATTTGCAAAAATTAAAGCACATTCACATTATGACATTACTTTTGTGCCACCCTGTATATAGATTTTTTAGCACCTACTCTGAACTTTGATGAGGATTTTAACTAATTTCCCAGCAGTGCCCAGGGGAGTACTTTTTTTGGAATTAAAGCCTTACCTTTTACGTACATTATATATAAAATTTACCTGCTCCAATTAAAGGGATTTTTTGGCCCCTTTCTAAAAAGGGACAAAAAATACCCGTTAGAGGGTTAAAATATTCTGCAGAAATGTTCCTCATAGTGTTTTACATTAGTTCGCTGAACACATTCTATACTTAAAATGGAAGATTCACATGGTTTCCTATGCCGATTCACAATAAAAATTTGCAAAAGTGGGGAAACTTTAATCCTCAAAAAACATCGGGCCAGATATTTGTCATGAAATTCTACTATAACGGTGGGTCTCATACTTCAGGTTTAAACTTTAGTTAATAGTTAACCCAAAAATTTGTTGTTCTTTTGTGTACATTTTTTTTTGACATTTTCTTTTGTTTATAGTTAAGTTAAAGTTAAACCTGCAGTATGAGACCCACCGTAAGTGTCTGAAGACATTGAAGTTAAAAATTAACCTTCAATGCCAGAAATAAGTCAAAACTTAAAATATGTTTAAGGGTTAATTTCGTACTTATTAAGAATTGGCGTAAATTACATGCACTCGTTTGGCATATTAAACCTAGTTATAACAACGAACCTTACAAGCTGCAGATTGACTGTTAAGATACGTTACGTTACAACATGAAAAGCATAATCAAAAGAAATACCAAAATCAAATTTTCCCTTCTTTTTTATTGTACAGAATCGTGTTACTGTGCGGTTTCATATAATAGTTATTGTGTACATAATTTTTGGTAAATCGCCGCCAATATGCTTTTAAAACAAATTTACTTAATAAAAATTTCAGCAGTATCGAGTAAGCAACTCAATTGTTTTGTGAAATACTTGTATTAATGCTCACAAAATAATAAAATTACAGTTTCGGCGAAAATGTCTAATTGCTTGGAAAAATATGATTGGTTTTGCTATTTCTGCGGCAAGCATACTATTTCTGATCATAGAGTTCCTTTTTTTTAACAGCAAAGAGGAAGACATTTACAAAAGGTATATTAAGCTGGAAGTTATCTCGTAATTAATGCCTTGGCGTCAAAATGCACATTATTAATATTTTGATTTCTAAATTGAACTAACGGTAAACAAATGTAATCAAATAATTTATACAGCATAAGTCATGGTACCCCACTTAAAATAAAAGTGTTTTTAAAATTTCTCAATAAATATATTACAAAATATGTAATATTTATTTTTATCTCATGTACTGACTTGTGTACTATAACAAAACAAAAAATGAGTCATGTACTATGCGCAAAAGCAAAAGTCTTGGTACCCTTTAAAAGCATTTTGAAAAAGCCATTGCAGCTCTGTTGTTCTTAGTAAATCTCTTTTGATATTTATAACGGTATATTTCAAACATAATATATGCATTTCTAATTTGAAAAAAGTATCAAAAAAATTAGTGTTTTATTAAAAAAAGTGAAGTAACATGATTTGTAAAAATGTCTCGAAGACAATTAACAATTGAGGACCGAAAAATAATAATGGGAAAATATTTTCAGAAATTGCTAATATAATTAAAAAAAGCAAATCGACAATACAAAAAATTAGTAACCAATTCAAAGAAGAGAAAAAGAATTGAAAATAAACCACGAACTGGACATCCTGCAAAGTTAAGTAATGAGAAGATAGAAAAATAGAAGCTAAAATTGAGGAAGATCTAATAAAAAGTGCAATTAGGATAGCTGCAGAGTTGAACGAATCTTTTGACAATAGTGTTTCTGCAGACACGGTACGTATATCCATCAAAAGGACCAGGTACAATGCTCGTACAGCACGTAAGAATTCTTATATTAACGAAATAAACAGAAAGAAGCGCATAGATTTCGCCAATGAGTATAAAACAAACACAAATGAGTTTTGTGATAAAGTCATTTCACGGACAAATAGAAATTTAACATTTTTGGATCAGACGGACGTGAATCTTAATAACGTAATCCAAAGAATACTCGTCAAGCACGGAGGTGGTGATGTCATGTATGGGGCTGTATGACAGCAGCAGGATTTGGTAATTTGGTTATTATCGAAGAAATAATGACCAAAATAGTATATTTAAATATTCTGAAGAATAATCTGAATAAAAGTGCTGAAAAATTTTAAATTCGTATTGATTATTATTTTGAACAGGAAAATGATCCTCACCATACTCCTGCTGAGGTAAAGATGTGGGTTGCAAAGACCCGTAGTCATAAAATTTATAATAAAATTCAGCTCAAGGCTATGCTTTTGACTGAACGGCAGCAAAAAGTTTGAAATTACACAGTAAAACTTGTGTAGTCAATGCCAAATCGATTAAATGAAGCTCTTCGTCGTCTTTAGGGATATCCTAATAAATATTAGGTGTAGGACTATAATAAAATATCTATCCATATTGTAACTAATTTTCGTCTTTTCGCAGGTGTACCAAAATTTTTGCTGTGTAAAAATATGGAGTTGTTTTGAATTCATAATTATATTTTTTTTTGTTTTGTATAGTACATGACTAATTTTTTGTTTTGTTATAGTACACAAGTTAATACATAAGATAAAAACAAATACAGTAGACGCTCGCAAATTAGAGCTTTCAGTAATTCGAACGTCCAGAAATTAGAATCAATGTTTGCAATACATTAAACGCTCTGAAATTAGAATTTAAAATTCTAATTTCTGAGCGTTTTTTTTTTTTTGGTTATTTGAATACACAGGAAATCCCCAATTTATTTTTATTCTGTTTGAATAAAGTAAAACTAAAAAGGGGAATCACCAAATTATATATGTTTTTCCCTATTTGTTTTTTTTGTCACATTTATGTACATTTTTGGCTAGTTTATTTGTGAAATTTGATACGCGTGTACATATTATTTGGCAGTCTCTATTAAATAGTGAAAGTGTAGCATTTAAAATGTTAAATAAACGTAAAAAAAACACTTTATTATTGGAAACTAAAGTCAAAATATTAGAAAAGCTTGACAAAGGCGTTCAAGGGAACCGGTTAGCCCTAGATTTTAATGTGACAACATCTTCAATCAGCTACATCAAATCACATAGAACAGCAATATTAAATGCTGTTTCAAACACATATCAGGAGGCAAACCATAAATCTTTGCACAGCGCTGAATATACAAAAATGGAAAGTCGTCTGTATGAGTGGTTTTTAAATCAACGAGAAAAAAGTGTACATTGACTGGGCCAATATTAAAAGAGAAAGCTAAACAAATATTTAGAGAGGAATATCCCGATAAAGATGAAAATGCATTCCGGGCAAGTGATGGATGGTTTACCAAATTTAAGAAGCGACACGGTATCCGTTTTTTAAAAATTTGTGGCGAGATTCTTTCCAGTGATGTTGCTTCAGTCACTCCTTTTATTCATCGATATCGTGCAAAGATCGCTGAGATGGGTTTAATGGAGTCACAAATATATAATGTCGACGAAACCGGATTATTTTTTCGTTGCCTACCAGACAGAAACTATGTCTCTGCTTTTGAAAAAAACGCCCCTGGACATAAAATTCAAAAAGACAGAATTTCAGTCCTACTTGGTGCAAACTCTGATGGATCACACAAATTAGTTCCATTGGTAATTGGAAAAGCAAAAAAACCCAGGTGTTTTAAAAATTTCAATAATCCTCTGCATTACAACTTTTCAAAAAATGCTTGGATGACTTCTCGGATTTTTCACGATTGGTTTCACGGAATATTTATTAAAGAGGTAAACAAAAATATTGATTTCAGGTTCAGTACATGATTTAAAAATTTTTTTCAATTCACAGGTGATCCGCTTTTCTCAGGAAAATAATTTGCCTCCGAAAGCCATTTTGCTTATAGATAATTGCTCCGCTCATACACCCATTGAGAAACTTAAAAGTGACGATGGAAACATAGTTGCATTATTCTTTCCACCAAATGTGACAGCAGCTTTACAACCAATGGATCAAAACCCTATTAAGTTAACAAAGCTCAATTACAGAAGTATGTTTCTTTCTCAGTTAATTGCTGAAGGTGGTGAACTGAAGAATCATTTGAAATCCCATTTGATCCGCAATGCTATATTATTACTGAAACAAGCTTGGGATGCGGTACCACAAAGTGTTATGAAGAAATCTTGGTCAAAGTTGTCCAATTGGGACTCTAACCAATACGACAGCGACGATGACGTGCCAATAGCACAATTGTTGCAAATAGATTAGGACTGCAACGAAGTTATTCAGATAACTCAAGCTCTTTTAAAAGAAATAGCTCCCAACGATTGCATCGGTATAGAAGACATCGACAGATGGAATGAAGATATGTTTGATGACGGATCTGTTTATGTTCTCAGTAGCGATGGTGAGTCTTCAGATAGCAGCGAAGACGACGTTGTTGCAGTATCATCAGTTGTCTCTAATACTACAGCCATTGAAAGCGTAAATAATTTAATAAAATGGTGCAATAACAGTGAATTGTTTTCAACTAAGCACATAAGTAATCTTTTGGCTCTCCATAATGATATTTCGGATTTAAAGAAACCAAAAAAACAAACAAATATAACTGATTATATGTCAAACAAAGATTAGTTGTTAACTTGGCCATTGTTTAATTTTAATTGTTTAATTTTTTTTAAATACAGTTTTTTAGGTTTTAATTAAAAAAAATACATGTGATGTAATTGGACTGCATTGCTATGTTTTGTTGCCATTCGTTTTTTTTTTTATATTCATATTTTTAATTTAAAAAAATACATTTGATGTATTAGAGTTTTATTTAAGTTTTTGGAAGTAAATTTACTCAATTTTTTTTTCAAAAAAAAAACGTCCAGAAATTAGAATAATTCAGAAACTAGAATTGCCTCAAAAACAAAGCGGGCGTCGAGCGTCTACTGTATCACATATTTTGTAACATATTTTTTGATAAATTTTAGAAACTCTTTTATTTTAACTAAGGTACCATGACTTATTCTGCTCACTGTTTTGAGCAACAACTTTTTTAGGTAACGGTACTATTCAATACTCTTTGTATTTTTGCAGAAACAGAACAAAATGTAAGTGACCTAATCTTTTTGACGAGCACCTTTAATAGCATCAACGTCATATTAGTTAAATTAAATATATTAGATAGCGGGCAAAGCCCTCTACGTTGTTAGCGTGCCTTAAAGTTTATTTAATTACAGTAGACCCAGCAATTCAAGTAAATTCACAAATTCACTTGGAAAGTTTACTGCGCCGGTTTCTTCCACCGATATATCGGAATATAAAAAATGCATTCTTTTTCTAAGGGTTTTTGTCTTTTAATAAATTTGTTTAACCTTTTTGTAGAGTATGCTTCAATTCTAAATTTCATATTCCTTGCTTAAAGTGCTAGCTCATGTAATGAAAAGGGGCTCTTACCCCTTTTTGTTCCTCCCCGTAAAACACCCAAATATATATAATCCTGCCTCAGTGTATGTATGTCTATATTTAAGGTAGTCACATGCGAAATTTCAAGTACCAAACGTCACCAGTTTGAGTCATTCAAATTTCATTCGATTTCCTTCAAGTTATCTAATGTTTCAATTTCACTCGTTCCCCGTTCCATTTCATTTCGTTCCGTTCCAGATTCCATTTCGTTGTTCATTCCATTGCATGTCGTTCCCATTATCTATTGTTCCAATCCCAATTGTTCCCGTTTCATCCATTTCACACCCACTGTCTACATTGGAGGAGGAACCTACATACCGAATTTTAGCTCCCTAGTTCCAGCAGTTTGGCCAGGCCGTTGATGGGGAGATTTTCCCTGTTTTTGGCCCTACCTGTAGAAATTTCCAAAAATCAAGTCTTAGCCGATGTCTACAATGGAGGAGGAACCTTCATACCAAATTTCAACTTCCTACCTCCAACGGTTTGGGCAGGCATTTAAAGGGGCATTTTTCCTTTTTGGCCCCCATTTTTACAATGTCCCTGTCCAAGATTCCAAAAAGTACTTTCCCAATAAGTGAGCCCATACTCCAAGGAACACATATTTTACATTTCAGATTTCTAGCCAGTGGGGTTTTGGCAGGCCGTCAAAGGGGAGATTTTTACTATTCATGCCCCTCCCGTCAAGAATTTCAGCTTCCTAGTTCCAGCAGTTTGAGCAGGACGTCGAGGGCGACACTTTTCCTTTTTTTGCCCCTCCCGGTTGGAATTTCCAAAAATGCCGTATTAGCAGACATCTATATTGAAGGTGGAACCTAGATACTGAATTTCAGCGTCCTAGTTCAGCAGTTTAGAAAGGCCGTTAAGGGCCCATTTTCCCTTCTTGAGCCCCCATTTTATAACGTCCCTGTCCAAAATTTAAGAAAGTACCTTCCTGATAAGTGTGCCCATACTCCAAGGAATATATTTTAAAATTCAGGTATCTAGCCAAAGGAGTTTTGAAACGCCATCAAGGAGAGATTTTCCTTCTTCCATCATACCAAATTTCAACTTCGTTGCCTCAGCGGTTTACGCAGGCAGTTAGTGGGGACATTTTCCCCATTCGACCCCCATTTTTACCATGTTCTTGTCCGAAAATCGAAAAAGTACCTTGTCGGTGAGTTAGTCCCACTCCACGGAATACATATTTAAAGTTTTAAGTTTCTAGCCAAAAGGGTTTGAGCAGGGGGAACTTACATTTCGATTTTCAGCTACCTAGTTCCAACAGTTTGAGCAGGCCGTCAAGGGCAGACATTCCCTTTTGGCCCCTCCATGCAGGAATTTTCAAAAACGCAGTCTCAGTGGATGTCTGCGACGGACGGGGAACCTTTTCACCAAAGTTCAACTTCCTACCTCTAGCGGCTTGGGCAAGCCGTTAAGAGGGCACTTTACCAATTTTTAACCCCCATTGGTCTATGTCGGAGTATAATAAGATATCTTTTTTTTTAGAAAAACGGACTTTTTTTAAAGATTACTTTTTTTTGACAAAGCCTCTTTTTAAAATAGAAGGTACTTTTTCGGAAAAGATAGTTTATTTTGAAAAGGCCGGACTTTTCCAATTCTCGGCCCTCCCTGTTGAAAATATCCCGTTCCAGTGGAGATCTCCTGCAGAGGAGGAATCTATATTCTTTGTTTTTTGCTTTTTTTTGAAAAATTAGAAAATTTTTAGAAAAGTATTTTTCTTTAGAAAATGTATTTCTATAAAAAAGGCTATTTGTAAAAAAGGAACTTTTTCGAAAAAGGTAACTTTCTTTTGTAAAACGTATTTGTTTTTGAAAAAAGTACTTTCAAAAAAAGAGTTTGTTTTTGGAGGGAGGAAAAAAGTCCTTTTTTGAAATTCTATTTTTTTATCTTTATATTTTTAAATGGTAATGCTTTTGATAAAATACTTTTTTGGGAAAAGATACTTTTTAGAATTATTTATTTGTGGTGGCTGGGTAAAGGCTTTTATTATAAAAATTGTACTTTAAATCAAAAAAGCGAATTTAAAACCACGAGTACGACCTATCTACCCCGATGGCTTGAACAACAGACAATTAGTTGTTACATGCTCACGTGTTGGTATACTAAATGATTTATTTATATAAAAATGAACGGGCAAAATATAGTGTTTGTAATTAAATATTACAATAAATTTACTTTAACAATTATTTTACCTTAAAAACAAATATTGTGTTTTAATTGATCTAAAAGAAATTTAATTCTAAACTTTAAGGCACGCTAAACGAAAAAATTAATTCCTTAGGCCCGATTACAGAATGTTCAGTTAAAATTTACCCAACAGTTAAATTAAAATTTTGGATTTCGAGGGATTAAGGCATAAACCATTTGTATTCGCCCAAATATGAATACGTTCCAGATCCATATTCAGTTTTATAACAAAATCATTTAAATTTCCGATGTCACTACTGATATATAACTGCACGTCATCAGCGTACATGTGTATTTTACAATACGATAACACTATGCGACAGTCAATATCGGGATGGGATGAAACCAACGGGAAATGTTATATCGGTCAAAAACAAGTTATACGTGTCCCGGCGTTTCGCTGGGTCACCCCTAGGAATCGAGATATATCTTTTTTTTGACATAACTCGAGAACCACTAGTCCGATTTTGCTCAAACAATTTTAAAAAAATTAAAAATTACATTTCCTTTAATCTGTTCATATAACGTTTTTCTATATATTCAACAGTTTTGCCGGTAAAAATAAATGTTTGTTACCGCTACCATAAAAATCAATAACCTTTTGTTTATTACTTTTTTTTTAATATTTTAGGCAAAAAATATTTTTTTCTTCATACATTTATTGAAGGTTGTAAAAGGTATAACCAGTGAAAAGCGATATAGTTGGTGAGGTTATATATTATGTTGTTTTTTTCCTGGTGACACTTTGTAAAACCGCCTTTTGTACATTCGAGTTAACTAATTTAAACTCAGAATATTAACTGCCCGATCAAAAAAAGTTATAACTAGTCATATTTTTTTTTTGTTGGACCAACACTCAGGGGATGCCCCCATATTAACGCAGTGCATTGTGTTGGTATTAGAGATGAGCGATCCGGTGATTTTTGAATAACGCTGCTACCAGTGATCGTGATTTTCAAATCACCGTTCTTTTAAACAGTGACCGTGATCACGGGTTTGTAATAGAGATGGGCGATCCGGCGATTTTTCAGTAACATTGTTCTCAGTGAATGTGATTTGCAAATCGGTTCTTTTAAACTGTGATCGTGATCACGGTTTTTCTATGGAAAAAACTGCGATTTTCTGATAAATAAATGAAATAATATTTATGGCGGGTTTTTAAGATATCAGTTAAACTTGGTTTAGTTAAACCGAAAACAAATTTTGTCAGCCATTTCAAAGTTTATTAACAAAAATTTGCCGGAAAAACTTTTGCTCGAGTATAATTTATTTCTTTATTGAAATAAAACAAAATAAACCACATTTTAAAAGCAGTATTCCAGTTACAAACTGCGTTAAACTAAGTTTTATTCAGAAGAGTGTGAAAGCAAGTCACTGTTATTGAAAAAAAACCATGTGCACAATGAAGTTTGCAAGAAAGAATAGTACAAAAATATTAAAAGAACGACATTCCGAGTAACTGCGACTTAAAATATTTGATCACTGCCGTTACTAGTGATTTATCAATAACTGTGATTAAATCACCGGTATGAAAATATCGCTCATCTCTAGTTGGTATTAGGAAAATAGGTTATGGGGAGGAGGAAAGAGGGAGTAGTGTTTGTGAATATTTGATTTGAATTTCTCTACATTGCAAGTAACAGGGAAGACTTCTGCGGGGAGTTTATTCCACATACGGCTGGTGCGACTGATAAACGAATTCTCTCTGTAATGCGTTGTGCGATCCACTGGACAATCGACTACAAACGGATGTGCTCTACTTGATAGGCGAGTATTACGAATAAAAACTCGGGCTCTGGGGATAAGTTCACTTATCTCAGCAGAACACTTCCCATGGTAATATCGATAGAACAGAGTCACACAACCCACATTCCGACGATGCTCCAATGAGTCAGTAGAGCTGGATACTCTACTGTCATTGATAAGCGCCGACGCCCTCCCTTGCACACGGTCCAGAAGCTCCAAAATAGACTTCGAAGCTCCTGCTCATATATGGGAGTTGTATTCCATTTTCAGTCGGATATAAATATTGAGTAAATCGGATGGAGTGAAGTACTTCTTGCACCGTCGTAGAAAACCTAGACACTTGAATGCTTCTTTCGACACTTGGAAAACATGCTTATTCTAACGGACGTCACATTGAATCTTCATGCCCAGAACATCAAGAGTATCCGATTCCTCAATATCGATATCACCCATATTTACAGATGGCAGTGTTGACAACACAGCCCTATTGGTGAACATACAACATTGGGTCTTGCGTGCATTAAAGTCGACCTTATTCACACGACCCCACTCTGAGATTGTAGAAAGGTCACGATTGAGTGTGTCATTCATAATTTGCCTTTTGCCCCCAATCTCCTCAAGGCTTGGCCTACTATTGAAGGAAAATGAATGACAAATGTTGCTGTTATCTGCAAAAGAGTAGATAGGGTTGAAAGTTTGACCAAGAAGGTCGTTGAGAAAGATAAGAAATAGGGAAGGAGAAAGAACAGAACCCTGCGGCACCCCTGAAGTCAGCTGAAACTCGTTGGATGAGATCCCATCTATAACAACACGAATAGTGCGATCTCTGAGAAAGCTCGAAATAAAACGAGCAAAGTCATTACCCACACCAAAAGCAATAAGCTTTGATACAAGCGCCCCGTGCCATACACGATCAAAGGCCTTTGAAATATCCAGAGCAACCACTTTACTCTCACCAAAACGGTGGATGGACCGGCTCCAACGCTCCGAGAGGAACGCTAACAGGTCTCTTCCGTAGAACGATTTCTACGGAAGCCATACTGTCGGTCATTAAGAAGTGAGTTAGACTCTAGATAATTCACAAGATGGTAATTTATCATACTCTCCATCGCCTTAGAGAGCGCAGAGCATATTGCGATCGGGCGGTAATTTTCAGGGTTGTTAGCTGTACCCTTTTTAGGGATTGGCTGTACATTGGCAACCTTCCAGCACGAGGGGAAAACTCCCGCATGGTAAGAAGCGCCAAAAAGGTTAGCCAATATAGTAATTAGTGTTTCTAATTCGGTTAATCGATTAACCGATTCCTCGATTAATCGCCGCTATTTTGGTTATTGTCGAAACAAATAATTTAAAACTCAAATAACACTGCATGACAAAATCTTGACTTTTAAAAATGAATAGAGCTCTGACCATCAATTCTATATATTTCGGACATGCTGATTACAATGGCGTACTTTATTTTTCGATCAATGGTACAGATTTTTCGCTAAATGTCTTTAAAGTTTGGCGGTTGTCCATTCAGTTTTTTATATAAAAAATTTTTCAAATTCAATATTGATGAATACATTTTTTTATTGAAATATTTTCCTTTTAATTGCTTCCTTACTAAGGCATTACATTTATTGAGGACGATTGTACATTCGGCGACTAAAATCGCTGAAATAGCAAAAAACCATAAAAACCTATATAAAACGCTAAGTAGTGGTTTAAATAACAAGATTAGCACATCGCATTTATATCGTAAATATGGCCACAGGTCCTGTGCTTACATTTTAACACAAAAAAATTCATATTAATTGAATTTGAAAAATTTTTAATATAAAAAATTGAATGGACAACTGCCAAACTTGAAAGAAATTTAGCGGAAAATCTGTACCATTGATCGAAAAATAAAGTACGCCATTGTAATCAGCATGTCCGAAATATATAGAACTGATGGTCAGATCTCCATTAATTTTTTGAGTGTCATGCAGTGTAATTATTTGACTCGAATAATCAGTCAAAATAGGTCGATTAACCGGTTAAATTTTTAATATGTAATTTTTTGCCATATTTTTTTTTCCAAAACTTCATTATTTTCTTAACTTTGGCTAAAGAATTGCAAGAAACGCTTAAAAAAACAATAACTAACTAAAATACGATCAAATTGTTTTAAAATCGATTGAAAGAGAAACCTTTAGATACAATTTTTTGAGCAATTTCAAGCAAGTCGACATGACTCTTAAAACGGATTTGTTTTACATTATCGCAATTAATTTTTAATAAAATTTTTTTGAATTTTTTTTAACAAAATAACAAAGTTTCTATTTCTTAAAAAATGCTTTAATACTATGTTTTGGCTGGAGCAGGCTTTACTCGGTGTTTTCAAATGCAATAAATTATATGATATAAAATGTAAAAACCATTGCAGCGAAACTTCAAAATGATATCAATTGCAAAGTGGTGGAGAACACTTGACCATTTCATGGATAAGAAATATCATAGATTTTTCTTTGAAAAACACCAAATTTTATGAAACATTAATTTTTACCGACAAATAATAAAAAACTAAACACTTTCCCATTCTTTTTTACCAAATGTGTTGTTGTTTTTTTATTACAAAATTAAAATGAAAACTAAAAGTGACATTTGATATCTGGCATCATTGCAAGAGCCGATTGCATGTTAGCGATATCATGATATTGCAATAAAGTTGAAATTAAGTGTCTTCACTTGAGATGAAATGATTTTGACAATTGCTTGCTATCATTTTATTGCATGTCAAAACACTAGGTTAGGAAATACAATAGACAATTTTGTCATTTCTGTTTTGATTCTTTTAAAGTAGCTGTGTTTGTATGACTACATATCAGTGTTATCTAGAACGATTTTGACAGTTTTTTCACTTATTCCGGCTTTCTACTGTCAAAATTGTTCGAGATAGCATTGATAGGAATGCCACACAAATACAGCTAGTGTAAAATTAATTTTCAAAAGTGAGAGCAGTTTTTCAGCCTTAAGTCGATGATTTTATTTATATTTATTTTAACAAAAACAGTGCGTATTAATTTTTAAAATTTTATTATTATTGGCTGAAAAACTGCTCTCACTTTGACATCTGCCACTGCACACTGAGGGAATTGTCTATATGCTTTTTATGAATTTTTATACTGATTAAATGAAATTTCGTTGGAATTTGTCCATTGAAAACAGAATATTTGTACGTATTTGTATTGATCACTTCTGAGTAGAGATGGGCGCGTGAGTGAATTTTGACTCACGCTCACGTACGCTCACGAAAGAAAAATAATAATCGCGCACGATTCACGCACGAACATTTTTTTATAATCACGCTCACGTGATTAATTTTAATTTGAATCACGCTCACGAAGTACTTACGCTCACGAAATACTCACGAAAAATATGAAATTTGTTTTTATCCATGGATGGTAACCGAAACGATGCGGTTATCGGTAAGGGTATCGCTATTTTAGATTATTTCGGTAACGGTATTTTAAGGGTAACGCTATTTCATTTATTTCGGTATCGGTATTTTAAGGATAACGATTTTTAGTTATTTCGGTAACGGTATTTTAAGGATAACGGTTTTTTGATTATGTCGGTAATGGTATTTTAAGGATATCAGTAGTCAGTTTTTTCAATGCATCCTCAATTTTTTTACGAAAAACAAACGAGATTCAGAACCTATTTGCCAACTTAATGTACGAAAAATACTCAATAATCTAGTGCAATTGCCAAAAACAGAAAATTAGAAATATCGGTAACGGTATTTTAGGGGTAACGGTATTTCCTTTATATCGGTAAGGGTATTTTAAGGGTATCGATATTTAATTTATTTCGGTATCGGTATTTTAAGGGTAACGGTATTTCACTTATTTCGGTAACGGTATTTTAAAGATAGTTTTGAATCGATAACGGTATTTTAGCGGTATTGCCTGCCAACACTGTTTTTATCTTAATTATTTAAAGAAACTTTCTTTATTGAATATAAGTTTTATTTATTTAGGGCCATTAACAATTAACAAATTAACCTAAAGTTTGAGCTAACTTAGAGTTACAGATGTCAAATTCCATACAAATTTGAATTTTTTAACTTTCAGTTTGTGTTAACTTCAGGTTATTTGTTTAATGTTACTGGGGGTTAGAATTAAAATTAAAATTTTGTTAAAAATGTAACTAATATGCAAGTGCTTCTGCAAATATAAATATTACTTACACTTTAGAAAAACTTTTATTTTCTATTGTTGATTATACTTGAATGGATGTTACTACATTGCTAGATCTTTCAAAACAACAGAGTAGTATATTGGAAGATGACAAAGCAAATTGTGGTATTTTTTTGTTGTTTTTCTTTGATATTTTAAATGTTTAGAAACGCTCCTAGACGAGAAGAAGAAATTCTCATTGAGTTTGCACTTTAACTTAACAAATATTTCTAGAAATACTAAAAACGTCGCCCCCTGACGATTGCCTTATTCAAGAATAAAATTTGGATAGGGACATGCATTTAACAGATTATTTTTCATAATTTGTTAATTAGGTTTTGGGATTTTAGCGCATTTAATTCCTTTAATTTTATATTTAAAATTTTTAAATAACTTAAAAAATTCACTGTAAGTCTTTAAACTTCCAAATTTTTATGGAGGAACAAAATTTTTCAATGTTTTGTAGTAGAAGTCGATTTCTTCTTTACATAAGAATTCTGGCAGAAGTAGAAAACACCCGTTCGCTAGTACCTGAATTGACTGGAATATACATTATTTGAAGGAGGGGAAGATCTTTGGAATTTTTCCAAAATTGCGATAACTGGTTTAATATAATCACGCAAACTCACGCAAAAAAATTTACTCACGCACGACTCAGGCAAGAAAATTTTTTTAGCTCACGCTCACGCACGACTCACGTGAGTGCTATCATTTTAACTCACGATCACGCGTGATTCACGCGTGACACGAAAATTTCGTGTCACGCGCCCATCTCTACTTCTAAGTAAAAACAATAACAGAAAGCTGAATAGGAAAGAAAACAACGAATTAGTTATATTGTATTCAATGCCTTACTTGGGTGACGGGAATTATCATATAGAGACAATCTGACAAAAACATATAAATAATTAATACCTACAATTTAATGGAAAATCACTGTCCACGCCTATCCATACAAAAAAAAAAATGCAGAAACTAGATCTAGTCCAATCTGAAAATTATGTTTTTATAATTTTTAGAGAAAAAGGTTTATTCTTCTTCTTAACCTCAAATCTACTAAATAAAATTGATAAAATTGCATATTAATTACAATATCAATTGCAGCTGTCTATAGGACGTTAAAATAACACTGTACTAAAATTTTCATTAAATTGATGCAGTTTTATGAAAAATGTCGTATTATTTATTGAAAATTACATCCAATGAAACTTTTTCGTGATTTGCAATAACTTTGTAAAGAAAACTTCATTCATTTTTTCTGTCTGGGTAAATTACCTTAAAATTTGTTTATTGTTAATGCATTAACCGGTTAACCGCATATGTCGAATAATTGGAAACACTAAAGTAATATATTGTTTTATCTTATAATATGTGAATATATACGCTGTCATGCATAGCCATATATAATTATATGTTTCTTATATGGTGCCTTATACAATTAGATATCAACCAAATCTGCTATACATAATGAGATATACAGGTCTTTTGTCATATAAAATTATAAATGATCATAAATGTATAACATACATAATATGTGAGCATATATGGTGGCATATAAGATATATATTTTGAGATATAATAATATATGCTTTCTTATAAAAATATGTTGATTGTATGATGTAAGATATTTTCATATATGATTATATGTTATATTAAATGCTATAGGATATAATTATATATAATTCAATATATGGCGCAAGACTAACAATATAATTTAAGATGTGATTATAGTATATGGTCCCACGTCAATAATATTTTCTATGTATTTAGTATATAATTGTATATAGTAACATATAACCTGGGAGGTACTACTAGCAAGTTCCAGATCGGGGGAATTTTTTTTTTTACTCAATTTGATTACTTATAAATTTTTTTTTTACAGATCTTAAAAATACTAAACCATTTTGTGTCAACAGCATCTGCAAATTTTGTTTTCAATTAATAGTATTTTAAATATATAATTAGATATTTTAATATATAATAATTTCCTTAAAATTATAAATTTGAGTACTTTGTACATAAAATTTTGTAATATTTTTATTTTTTTATTCCTACTTTTAATACCAACAAAACAACTTGTGAAAAAGTGTTGAATAAGAGTATTTTGAAACAAGAAAAAAGTTTTTTTCTGAAAATCCCTCTAAAAAACTTATTAAAAAAATCTTCTAGAATAATAAATTTTTTTCCAAGGGCTTGCTACCTAGTCAGAAATCGCCAGTGGTACAAAAAATCAAGCATTGGCATACCACTGGGTAAACACGGTGTTAAAAATAAATGACTGGGAGACATGCGCGGTTCAAGCAATTAATATAAGGGAAAAAATCATACGCCACCGTAGACAAATACATTGAGTTGGACACTGAGGCGTATGATTTTTCCCCTTATATTAATTGCTGGAACCGCGCATGCTGGGAGAACACCCATTTGGGATGATTTACCAGCGTTTGCAAAAAGCGTTTTGCCAGCATTTGTTTTACAAAAATTTCGGTGGTTTATAAAAAAAAACCACTGGCAAAGAATGGGATTGGAGTGATATGCCAAGTTTTACAACCAGTGGTTATCAAGTGGTACCTAGTCAGAAATTGCCAGCGGTACAAAAACCAATTCACTGGTAGAGCAATGATTTTATAAAAATGCTGACGCTTCGTTAAAAAAGATTTGTAGTCAGAAGGTTCCAAGTTCAAATCCGGTTGCAAGCAAAAAATTTTTTTTGTTTTATAAAATCAATTTTTTTGTTTGTGGGAAAGCTCCTTTAAGACCAACTTTTTTTGCTCTCCCAACGCTGGCATATTAGTCCCAAAAAATTGTTTGCTGTAGGCA
Source organism: Leucophora obtusa (assembly GCA_949987735.1). NCBI lineage: Eukaryota > Metazoa > Arthropoda > Insecta > Diptera > Anthomyiidae > Leucophora > Leucophora obtusa. The sequence goes on along the minus strand of OX465295.1, from coordinate 201,907,562 downwards.
CTAGAATTTTAGCACAGTTTTAGCAGCGAGTAGATGTTCACATGTTATCACTCATTTATGTATTTAGCCACCAAGTATTATATGTCTCGTTAGCTCAGGGGGTAGAGCAATCTTCTACCAATCCTACATATCGTCATATGAAAACAAAAAAGCCGTAAGTTACATTTAAAAAATTTTACAGGAGAAGCAAAAAACTTTTTAAAATTGCTTGAGCTTACACTTGGGGCTGTTAAGAATTTTGTTAATAAAATCGTTGTGTTTAGTCGTGGGAGTATAAAATTTTGCAGGAGTATGTATTTTGAAACGGTGCATCATAATCGATCAATAAGTAGATTTTGATTTTTTGTAACTTACGGCTTTTTAGATTTTATATGACGATATGAACTTTTTAAAATTTTATGTTGGAAAATATATTTCCAGACCACCTTTTTATTGGTTTTGCCCAGAGATGGGAGTAATTAATTACTTTGTAATGACCATTGCGGGTTTTCATTATCATTGAATCTATAAAATGAAAATTAAAAAAAAAATTCATTACCATTACAAAATGTAATTCCAATGAAAAAATGTTCATTTAATTTGTTTTCTTTACATGTAATGAAACGTTTTTATAATTTTCATTACATTACGCAATGGCAGTAAAACCAAAAAATCATTTTCATTTTTCCTACACTAGGTAGACAAATAAAATTTTATTACCATTACTTATCATAATGATGTAAAGAACGTTTTGTTCTTTGTTCTACACTGAAAAATTTTCATTTATGTAAATTTTTTTTCGCGATTTTTTGCCACCAAACTTTGAATTATGTCCCTAGATTATAAATTTAAAAACACCGCACTTAAAAAATTACAAAATTATGGTGGAACGCGAAAAAAGACTTTATGATAGAAAAATTCAATTAAAAAACTTAATCAGCGATTAACATTCTTCAAACAAATATACTGATGCAAAACGTTTCCTTTTGGCGAACTTTTTTCGTGATTGCAACTAACCACCAAACTTTGTTATATGGAATGGGCATATAGTCCCTGGATTATAAATTTGAAAAACCGCACTTAAAAAATTGCAAAATAATGGCGGAACGCGAAAAAAGCCTTTATAGTACAAAAACGATTTTTTTAACTAGCCACCAAACTTTGTTGTATGAAATGGGCATATTACAAATTTTAAGAAACCGCACTTCAAAAGCTCCAAAATAATGGCGGGACGCGAAAAAGATTTTATGGTAAAAGAATTGAATTAAAATACTTAATCAGCGATTCACATTCTGCGAACAAATATGTATATTGATGTAAGAATTTTCCTTTTTGTAAATTTTTTTCACCGATTTTTTTCACCGTTTTTTTTAACCAGCTCCCAAACTTTGTTGTATGAAACGGGTATTATAGTCACTAGAATATAAATTTTAACAAACCGTACTTAAAAAACTTAAAAATAATGGCGGAACGCGAAAAACGACTTTATAGTAAAATAATTGAATTAAAACACTTAATCAGCGATTTACATTCTGCAAACAAATATATTGATGTAAGAATTTTCCTTTTTAAAATTTTTTTTCGCCATTTTTTTTTCATCTTTGTTGTACGAAATGAGTATTATAACCCTTAGATTATAAATTTTAAAAAATCGCACTTAAAAAATTGCAAAATAATGGCGGATCGCGAAAAAAGACTATGGTACTAGAATTTTAATTAAAAAACTTAATCAGCTATTTATGATCTGCAAACAAATATATTGATGCAAGAATTTTCCTTTTTGCAATTTTTTTCGCGATTTCTTTTTGCAACTAGCCGCCAAAACTTGGATACCATAGGCCTCGGATTATGAACTAAAAAATGCTTATAGTAATTTGTAAACCTCATATTTTTAAAATAAAAAACTTCGATAAAACGGCAAGTAATGAAAAACAAATGGGTTTTTCATTACTATGTAAACATTAGGTAAAAGTAATGAAAAACAAAAAAAGATCTCCATTACCATTACATCAAGTAATGGTAATGAAAATGTAATGGTAATGATTTTAGCCCATCTCTGGTTTTGCCAGCGTATTGCCATCAAAAATTTTGTTCTTCCAGTGCTTTTCCGGCGCTTTTTGAATAGCAGGTCATTTTGTCTAATGATGTTTGATCATGAATGATCATTTTGGGAATGGGAAAGCACAGTTTGCCAGTACTTATACCACCTGTTAAAGTGCTTTGCCATCGCTTTCCCGTTTGTATTTTTCTGACTGGGTAAGTTTATACATGTCATACCTCATTTAAAACACATTTATATTACCCTTTCAACAACATGTATGTTGTTCTTATCCCATTATTAGTATCGCAAATACAGACTGTTGATATTTAGACTTTTGAGCCATATAAATCATATAAATTTTTGTGTTTTTGCAAGAATGTTATTAATTTATTTTTTCTAAGTCATGTGCGTATAAAAATGTATACAATTATATATAACGCAACGAACAATGTTGTCTTATGTGGTCATTCATTTTGTATAGCGGTGTGTGGCTGAGTGAGTAAAATGACCGACTACAAATCCAGCAATCTGAGTTCGAATCCTGCCGATGAAATATTTTTTGTGTTTTTTTTTTTTTAATTTTATTAAAATTTAAATAATTCCAAATATATCATAGGATAAATGTTGATCTCTAAATATTCAAAATATCCAATTAGCTTATCCATTTTTATCTAATTGGATCTAAATTAATCGCATGGGATATTTTGGTATCAGGATCTTAAATTGATATTATTGGATATCCCAATTTTGAGATCTATTTGGATAAAATTTAATACTGTAATATATTTGAGGGATCTTATTGGATATTACTGGATACCTCAATTTTGAGATGAACTTGGATAAGATTAAATGTCGATCAATATCAAATGAGATATGACTATATATGCTAGATATAATGTTTTTTTGATCGGGTTATTAAGGATACGTCATAGATCCGCTGTACACTTTTCAACTTTGCAAATATATATTCATTAAGAAAGTTTTGCAATTGCTGTTGCCTTATGTAGCCAATTTCGGTAGGATATAAATCCGATAATGCCGAAAAAATAATAAATTCAGCAAAAGATGCGCTAACACTCTTATAGTTGATTGCAAATGAAAAAAATCCTTGCTAAAATCAATAAAATTATTTGCTGAATATTAGTAGACTGAAGAAAACTTGAAAAATTTGTAGAGAAATTATCTTTTAGTTATACCTCATTCATACTGAACCCAAAACTAGTAGTTTTCAAATTTATTTCGATTGTCAAATCCCATACAAATTTCAAATCGAAAACTTGGAAAAAACGAAAACTTCTAGTTTTGGGTTCAGTATGAATATGAGGATTTAATTTATTTGATGAAAATTTAAATCTAGAAATTGTATACACCCAGAAAACAGTCTCAGTTGTGGCCACCGAATTTGTTGTCAATCAAATTCGTGCGGTTACGACAACTATCTTTATATTTAATTATATTTTTCGTCGTGAAAGCCAATATTCGATTGTCTAATTCAATATTATATTCCACATAAATATTATTATGTTCTACAAAATTTTATTGCAATTAAAAAACTTTTTTTGAATTTTCTGGTATTGAACCCGGCTATTCAGGTTAATAGTTCACACTCTTACCCACTGCACCACAAATACTTTCAGTTTTCTTAGCCATATTTACTGTTTATACATATGAATATTTTATTTTAATTAAATTTTTGTCTTTTCCGAATCTGGAAATCACCCACTACACTACAAACTCTTATTAATTTTAATGTCAAATTTTGAATTTATGTGCTTTATTTGGAAAAAAAATACGGTATAAAATTCGTTTACCAATATATACACACAAAAAAATACTAAAGGGAATATTGCATTGGCTGGCATAGGTAGCCTATTTTTGTTTGATATTAATTGAAATAGTTTTATTACCCATATCAATAGGTAATTCATACCTCACAATTTCACCTATTGGCAATGTAAATTCTACATTCAAAAAAAGGCAACTCTTCGAAAAATTGATTTTCTTTTCTTTGTTTATTTCAGTGTCATTGAATATTTTTATGTACACGTACATACTCGTACACATTTTTTTTTTATAATATTAAAATTCATTTTGGAACTTTATCCAATAAATTAATTGGAGGAACAAATTGCTGATGTTAAATTTCATCCCACAATTAATGAAATGATTTAATAACGGTAAGTTTTATTGAAAATAATGTCTGGAGTCTGGTTAATTTTCATTTTCTTTGCAGTACCTATATTCGATTTTTATGTTTCGTGGATGCTGTTGTGTATTTATTTACGATAGATAAATATAAAGCAGAACTTTATAAGTTCTCGTAATACCGCAGGGTGAAAACATCGTCGCAACACACTATTCAATAAATCAAGTGTTAATCAAAAGAAGGATGAGAAGTTTCACTATCTCAGTCGTCATCGTTTAAGGCAATTCTTACGTCATTGGAAAGCAATTTTGGTTTTCTTTAACAATTTTGATTATCCGCCAGCCACTAGTTATTGTATGTAGATTAGTTTTAATTTTTATTTACTAAAATGTAATTACAGCAATAAAATTCTCTTTATGTTATTTTTTGCCGATTTTTATACTTTTTTTGAATCGTGGTAAATATACGCATATTTTACCTAAAAGCAATGAAATATTGCCCAAAAATAAGTACAAATTAACCATTTTTTTAATTGTTAATCCAACAAAAAATTTTAGTTGTTCTACCCAAAATTTTAGGTGATTTTTCGAACATAAATGTCAAATAGAAATTACCTATTTTTTATGGTAATATTGGCGTAAAACAAAGCAAACTCTATGTTGCCTTTGAAAATAGGTGATATCACCCTATATTTTTAGGTAATATTACCTATAGTTTTTTTTGTGTGTACCAATTAATAGTTGTGTGTGTTATCAATACAATCCACAATTCGGTTGGTTCTACAAAAACCCGACTTTAAGGTCATATTTGATTAGGAACCCGTATTTGTAGTTACCACTTTCGTATATTGAATTTTTTTAATAAAGGTTATAGATAGCACCAATTTTCTTTTATATTCATTAAATAAATGGCTGCTTCTACTGCATAGAATTACTAAACTGATACTAATTTTAAAATTGATTGGAGATACCAATAATTTGTTAAAAGGATTGTTTTTTAGTTTATTTTCTCTATTTTTAATACCTACCCGGTTGAAAATGATCATATATGCTCGTATATTGCCATATATCGTTGCATGTATGATCATATATGAATGATAATTGAACATATCTGACATATATGGGTAAATGCATCCAAAATAAAAGTTCATATATGGAAATGTATGAGACGATATATGACAATACCTTGCATATATTGCTCCATATATGCCATACATCTTCATATATGAAGATGACATATATGATAATATATGTCACGTACGTCCATATATGGAGTCATATAAATTTTTATTTTTTTATCCATATTCTACTGAATTAAATTCCGCATGAATTTTTAAGCGGAAATTGGTATGAATGTATAAATTAACGATATTTACATGGATTCTTGAATGAATTGGACTTTACGTCTGTGCAATAAATAAATTATGATCACCAAATTGAAATTCGTTCAAAAGCAATTTGAAAAATTTGAATTCAGAAAATTTTTTTTTTTGTTTATTAAGAGCATGTTAATTAATGGAGTGCGACCCAATTAAACTATATCCTATTTTGAGAAAAGGAGTTTTTTAAATTAATTTCTTTTTGAGATATATTCCTTTCAGAAGAAAAGATAAAGTGTTATAAATCATTCATTGAAAAAATGTGTTGGGGGCAAACAAATTCAAACAATACAAATCTCTTAATTTCATTTACAACAATTGTATTAAAATTTACTATTTTTTATTATAGCTGGCATTTGCAAGCAATATTGAAGAATATGTCCGGAGTATCCAATTATAATCTATAAAAACTTGATACATTTTGAAATGCAATTGAAAACGTATGAGATACAGCTGGGAAGTTGTCGAATAATCTCTACTTGAAGTACAATAATTTATATTTATTAATCCACTAACTTAGTTTAAAATTTCCAAATTGTTATTAGCGTATTATTTAGACTTTAAATCAAAACAAATTTATAATATTGTTAATAATTTACTTTAAATATCAATTTCCTTAAAATTTTTGTTGAAAAATACAAAAAAAAAATCATATTTTTATATGTCCATGTATGATCATATACGGTCATATACCCTCAAATTACGGATCTGAGCATATATGGAATCATATATAAACGCATATATTTGGCCATATATCATCATATATGACCATTTTCACCCGGGTAGTAAAATATTTTTGATGTAGTATTCAATTATAGGTATTTTTCCAACCAATATTTTTCCTAGGTGGAGAGTTGTTTCTTTTAAATTGTCATTTTCTTTGTCTATATCACATCTAGACAATCTGCGAAATCTATGTATCTAGTTGACGTTCACTATATATGTAAATGCGTTTATCAGCACAATTTTGTTAGCAAAATAAATTACTAAAACATTAGTTTAAAATTAGTTTAGTGCTGAACACATATTTTTTCTTTAAAAATTTTTGATTTTTCTTTAAGAAATCTTGATTATAATCATGTTTAAGTTATTAATTTTCGACAAATGATTTTGTATTTTAGTAACATCTCAAAAATTTCTTAATTATAAAAATGGATCTATACAACAGGGGTATGGCATCACCAAAAAAACAAGTTATAAAAAAATCGTTATCACTAGATGGCACTTTGTAAAAAAAATTGACAATTTTCTTTTTTTATTTAAATTTAAATAATAACAAACAACAAAGGAAAAAATACAAACAAATATTTAAAATTTTATTATTTGAGTATATCCCGCGTTTGTTTTTTCCTTATTTTGAGCAGTTTTCAGCAGTTTTTGAGTTTTTAAATATAGGCTCAGCTGATACTAAACTGATACTAAATAGTTGCTCAGGTAATACTAAATTTCAGCACCCTCTATCGGTAAGTAGTGTAAGTTTTGATTTCCTATCTCTATAATTAATAGGCTCTGCTATACAGTATAATATTGGTAAATAGTGCAAGGAATTTCATGCACTTAAAAACCTAAAATATGAGCCTACAAAATGCAGCTAAAAAAGAAAATATTCATTAAAAACATATGAAATATGCACTAAAAATACTTATTTTTGCAAAAATTAAGCATCTTAAAATATAAAAAGATATATAATTCAGTTATTTTTCAAATAAACACCGAGTTTATTCCTTTTTTGGGGCAACATGATTTTCAAGAAAGCTTTTTTTAAATATTGTAACAAAAAAAATGCTACAAAAATTAAAAATATGCACAAATATGCATTAATAAGCTTAAAATATGCATTAAAAAGGCCCGAAATATGCATTTCAAGTCAGCATATGCAAAAATATGCAACAACAAATTGATGCCAATTTGTTCTAAATTTGATAATTCGGATAAACTTTTAATCCATATTAGTTTCGGACTATCGAGAAAAAACATGCATTTGCATGAAATTCCTTGCCCTAGTGGTAAGTAATTTTTAATTAAGTGAACAAACTAAATATATAATTTTGTAAAAATCTGAATCCACTGAAGAATGTCATTTGGTTAAACTTTGGTTGGAAATATCTCCGCTAGAGGGCATGGTGCGATAATAAAAAATGCTGAAAAATCTTATTTGAGTATAAGTCTTTGGCCATACTAATTTTCGTTGAAAAACTCACTCGATTTCTTAATGCAGGAGAATATGGGTTAATTAATGATTTCCAGAAAACGTTAAGCGCGGTATCGACTCTAGGAAAAATTTTGTTTTCGAATTTTTTTTTTATATTTTATTTCGATAGAGCATACTCTTCAGTACATGCTCAGAGAATATCAATAAAAAATTCGAAGAAGAAAATTTTCAACATGTTATTTGCAAAATATATTTTAGTCACAAAGTAATATTCTATGCATTAAATTTGTATACAAAATTTTTTGGGAGCGTTTTTATTTCATTGTCTTTATTAGAAATCTTATTTCGCATAATATAGCGGTACAAAAAGAAAAAAACTGCATCCAAAGATGTAAGAATTGCACGCAGTCTTTAAAGAAAAGCCAATGACGATTCCCCGATTGTGGGTGAAGGCACGTCATTTGAGGCAGGTATTGATGGCTTTATATTAGCTACAGAAGTAATCAGTGTATATAAAAAATAAGATAGAAATACAAAATAAATTAAAAAATATACAAAATTATAGCTTTTTCACCGAAATGAAATGTACAATAATTTTTCTGCCACGTTTTTTAAAAATATTAGGGTCAGTACCCTTTAATCGATTCGTCCCAAATTTGGTGCACATGTAGAAAACTGCGAGATATAAATTTTATTCATACACGGTTTTTTGAAATTTTGTTGGTTTTAAACTTTAAACGCGTTTTCTCACAACCCTGAGTTCAAAATCACTGCCACTGTACAGCCAAGGCGGGTTAACCGATTTCGATCTGGGTTTTTTTTCGTAGGCAACAAAAAACTCTAGTCCTTATCGTGACCCTTTTTTTGCACTTTGGTCAAACAAATTTTATATCCCCGAGCAAATGTGTTTTTTCTTGCCTTTTTTGGAATTTTTAAGTTTGTGTGGCAACTTTGTTAAAAATAAATTTTAAAAATAAAAATCAGGCGACTATAAGGACTAGAGAATTTATCTGAGATTAAGAATCACTTTACATTTTTAAGATGAATGAGGGAAATGTTTTAGGTGATCTGTTATTTTAAGTAAATGAATGTTATTCTAGTTTGACCCTAGATCATAAATTAATATCACTTTCTATTTAAAGTATTTTTAAATCAAAGAAAGATGATACAATTTTTACAAGTAAATTACAAAGAATAAAAATTTTTTGAAAGAATTCGATAAGACCAGCAAGGCAGAATGCGCATTTTCGGCTTTCGCTACAAAGCCATCATCAGTGCCTTTCACCTTTGAGTGGGTTAATATTTTGATAATCGTCTACTTATGTGACTGTTGAAAGCAAATCGAATTTGTTATCAACAACCCAACTTAGACTAACATCAACGAAATTTAACAATGCTATTTTTATTCTTTTGTTATTATTACTCTTTTTTGCTTTGAACCTTAATTCTTAAGATATCTCAGCTGATTCTATTAAACTCTTTGTATGATAAACACGAATTTTTGAATTACAACGAACCGTTAAATTTAAATTTAAATGTATGTCATTAAATTATATTTTAAAATTATATTTTCGCTGGTCTTATCGAATTCTTTCAAAAAATTTTTATTCTTTGTAATTTACTTGTAAAAATTGTATCATCTTTCTTTGATTTGAAAATAATTTAAACAGAAAGTGATATTAATTTATGATCTAGGGTCAAACTAGAATAACATTCATTTACTATGCATTTTTATTTTCCGATAATTAATGAAGGCTGCAAAGTGGCAGCCGATTTTGCCTTTTTTAAAAAAGGCCAGTAATGAAGTGACAACTCTGGCGATTTTGGCTGGGGAAATATAAAACTGTTTTTTTTTTAAATACTACAATATCGTAATTTTTAAATAAAGAAATAAAATATTCAAAATATTGTTAATTGAATTGTTGACAACCGTTCAAATATTCCCTTTAAAATGCTGTTGTTACAGTATTTACCCCCCTTAACGTTTTTTTTCTACACATTATTAAAACGATGCAAGTTAATTCATTTAACTTGGTATGACTCAAAATTATTATATCAAATTTCATGAATCACCGCTAAATGGGTTCAAATAGTTGCAAATGTTTTTATGTATGAGTTTTGTTTTCAAACGAAGAAAGATGATAATGGCATAATTTAAAGACAAGGTAATTTTATACATCTAATTGGTTACAATTTAAAGAAAAACAATTGTAATTCATTGCTTTCAGTTGCCAAAAAAATTAGAGCAAGATTTTAAAATTTGAAAATATCAAATTATTGACCCAAAAATAGAACATTGAAGTGCTTATGCATAACAATTTTTAAACCTTATAACACGTTTATAAAATGAATTTTGTATGGAAAATTTGTTTTATAAGCTATTTATAAATTTAAAAAGTGATTATGCATATGACCCTTAAAATTTAATTTGTTCCAGTTGTGTATGTTTGCCTTAACTTTAAATTTTCTATAAAAAGCTCCGGTTTTTCTGTTGTTAAAATAAATATAAGAGTTAAAAAATTCTTATCTTATCTTTCCAGAAAATAGATAATATTAATAGAATATCAAGCATCCCAACAAAAAATCGGAAGTGGTAAAATTTATCACTGCTAAAATTTATAGCTTGCAGTAGTGTGTTAAACCAACGAGCATAGAATCTCAAGAGTATGCACGAATCGCTACCCCTGTTAACTGGCTCTGACCGACATTGAAAGAAATTTTATTAGAAGATTAGGTTAAGTTTTATGGTTAAATGTTAACAAATATTAAAAATTGTTTCAATAAAAATGCATAAAATGAAAAAATATAATTTAAAAAAATTAAACCCGTTAACTGCAATTTAACTTCTTGAAATCTTAGACAAAGCCAATGAGAGAGCACGTAACAGCATGTGAGCGAGTTGCGTAAACCAATCAGCACATCCTTCGCCAGTGGGGCATATACACTAATCCCATTTTTCCCCGATGTTATGGGAGATAAAAATTTTAAAACATATATTTTGTGCATTTTTCAATTACCTTTCCTTGACATCGATTTTGAAGAATTTATATCACATATGATGGCAGACAGACGTGTTTTTGTGTTTTTGGGGTGCCAAAAAAATAATTGAAAGCAACTACATTTTGCAATAACTTCCTCAAATCGTGTGATAAAAAAATAATTTGTCATTATGTTAGACCTATGATCCTAAGCTCTCAAATAATTATAATTTGATTTTAATAAATGCTTAAAAAGTGTGACAAAATATTATATTTATGTTAGTACCTGTCTCTGGGGCACAATCACCCCCTGGATCTTCAAAAAGTTACAGCATCCCTGCCTAAAATGCTCTATAAGACTTTTCTGTATTTTTCAAATATGTTTACTGGTAATCGTGTTGATTCTTAAATTTATATTAATTATTCAGTTTTTTGTAATTTTGAAGAATCATTATACAGTAGTTTTGATTTAACTGCCTTGTTCTTAAGTGCACATTTGCTATAACTGCACAAATGGTTTCGTTCCTATTTTACAAAATTATGTGCGCAATTGTCTTCTTTAAGTGCACTTTTTGTACCTGCGCATTTAAGATAACTGCCTCAGTTTTACATTATTTTCATAAAAAAGATCACCGCTAGCTGCCTCTTGTGTTTTGCTTTGTTTTTCAAATCTAGGAAAAATAAACACACATAAAATAAATGTTTTGTCAACTTTTTTTGTGACAAAAATATCCTACTTTAGTCGTTTTTTAACCATAAAAATCGCAAAATCTGGTTCAAAGCACAAATTTTTCATCATTAGCTTCATTTGTTTTGTTTGTTTTCAGTCTGTATTGGTATACCTGCACATTAAGGCAGGTAAACAATTTGACTTAGCTGCGTTTTTGGCTTACCTGCACAAAAGTTCTTGCAAAAGTTGGTTGTGCAGCTAAGTCAAAATTACTGTATTACAGTTTTTAATTATTTTTGTTTAATGTAGTGGAGATTTATTGATTAAAAATAATCACATATCTTAAAGAACTTATTCTCAATTATTTATTTCAGTCATTAAAAGATTTACTTTGCCGTATTTGGCGAATATCCCCCAAGTTTGGGGCCGTTACGCCGATTTGAGTTTCTTTGAAAATCATTAAAAAAGTAATAGAAAATATGCAAATAATTAGAATAAGAATCATAAAAATTAAAGCCAGATATGTAAATCTTCAATTTAAAAGTTATTTTTGAAAAATAATTAGGGGTTAAGAAATGACAGTGCTTTGAAAAAAAAGTGGCCCTCTACACTATTCATGCACTGGCTCTGTGCGACATATTTCCAAGCAAGCAGTATTTCTTGCTGGGGTTACTTATGTTCACACATAATTCAAAAACACATGTTATCTAATCAGCAAGTTTTTAAATAATTTACAGACCTTTAAAATAATAAATTATTTAATTTGATTACAAGTTTAATACAGAAATTCACATAAGATTACAAAACAAGGTTTTTTTAAATCGTTAAAATGAAAATCGAATAAATTTTAAATTAATGGAATAAATTCAAAATTATTTATTTAATACAAAATCGAGTTGCTGGCTTTATATTCTGTTTACAGAACTTATGTGATTTTCATTGAATATGTTTCGGTAAGAATTCAGTCTTTAATGCTCTGGTAATTGGGCATAAAAAACCTTTTGCAAGGGTTAAAAAAAGTGTCTGCTTTTACAATTTCAGTATGTGTCTAACTTTCAAATATAACGGCTGCTAAATAAATATTTATAATTAATCATATTTTGTGTCTGTCCTTTTCAACAAAATATTAAATATTAAATTAAAAACAAAAACATATTAACCAATAGGAAGAAGTGAATGTGTTCATATACAAAATATATCTATTGTTTATCAGTTTAGAATAAATGTACAAAAAAAAAACAACAAATTGATAACATAATATGTAATCAGTTAATGAAAATTAAATGAATTAGTAAATCACATAAAAAAAAACAAAGAATTATTTCAGTATATTTTAACCAATTTACATTACGCGACCTGTTCAAATTTACCTAAAAAAATTTTAAAAAGTGCCATAAAACTTGCAATAAGTGCATTATCATGTTTAAGTTATTAATTTTCTACGAATGATTTTGTATTTTAATAACATTTCTTAATTATAAAAATGGATCTATACAGTATAACGGTGGTAAGTTTAAGATTTCTTAAGTTTTTTTTTTATTTTGATTCAATTTAATGATATCGTTTTTGTAACCAGAACTTCAAAAGAATGCAATATTTATTTAAGTAAATATTCAATTCCTTGTAAAATTTGTTACATATAAACAGATATGACCGTACACGCAAAAAATAAAAAGGGGGAAATTACATAAAATAAAGGGTATAAGTTACCTAGTTTTAGTATGTATTATAGCTCTACCCAAGTTTTGGGTATAACTTATATAATAGCTTGGTATAAAATAAGAAAACAAAAACTAACAATTACTATACAAAAAATAAAACTTGGTAAATATTTCTTATCCTGTTTTTGGAATTATTAGCACTAATTTATTAAACTTAAGCCATATTTTATTTATTAATTTACGTTAAATTATTTAGCTCTTTCCTTCTCTCTTATTAAAACAAAGTGATTAATTTATTTAATTCCTGAGTAAAAAAAATAATATGATGTCATATGTGATGATATCTTATTTAATATAATTGGAGATATGCTATGATCCGAAAAATGGTGGATAAAATTATATCGGATAAGATCTAAATATATTGAATCATATAGAATCTTATCCGGATTTTGGCCCGATATAATCGTATCTAATTTGATGTAGAGAGACATAATTATATAACGCTTTATATTTCAGGCTCAAAACAAAACCTAATAAAAAGTACTAAAAAATGACACCCTTAAGAATTCAAAATTTAAATAAAAATTTTAGTATTTAGAAGAAGTTGTACATAATTGTAACCAAGCATTTTAAGCCTTCTCATATAAAATTCTATTCTGGTATTTTTAAACTTTTAATGCTTTTTCTTCTGATTGCGATAATATTTAAACTACATGTTTGGCATTGAAAATCTACTATGGAAGAAATATTAAAATTTTAATTTATCGCTTTATTTAGGCGATATCGCATAGTAAATGTTGAATACGAATCAAGAAATACAATAGTCAAAAATTTCGCTTTTTGCTCATCTAGTCTTGTTCTTTCAGAAGTTATGGCGATTTTCACTTTTTGAAAATTACGAAATTTGGCACAAAACATCAATAAATTTTGACGAAACTAGTTTTGCTTACTACTAGCTCTGAGTATGTAATCTGTGTTTAATTTCAGCTAGTTTTTGAGTTAGAGAGATATTAGTAAGATATATCCTGACGTTATCCTGTGGGTCCTGGAGCAAAATTTGTAACTGATTTTATAAGTAGAGAATCTAAGCTAGCTTCGGTATTGTCGAAAATGTATGCCAGATCGTAAATGTATTTTTGACGATTTCTCAAATATTGTTTACGGTTTTAAACAGTTTTTCAAATTTAAAAACTTTTCACTTTTCATCCATCTCGCTTGAAAATAGTTCCTTACACAAAAAAAGTTTGAAGGCAAAAAAGTAGGTAATAATGTTTTCTATTGATATAATATAACTTGTTTAATAAAAAAATGTTATTTAGCAAAAAACTATTTAATATCTGTAGGCAGCTTTTTAACGGCCTTGGGCATTAGAGTGTTAATATCAAATTCCATATATAAAAAATATGGCTTGTATATTTATACAAGGTTTACAAGGAATTTACGAGTTATAATGAGTACGCCTTTTATAATTCGAAATCATACATAAAGATATCTCAAAAAAACATAGAATTTTTTTACATTGCGCTATACTCAAATATATCTAAAACAACTTAGAAAAAAAATTAACATTGAGCTATATAAAACTCTATATGTTTACCGATAAAGCCATTTGTAATTATATATGACGCTGTATTAAAATTGTCATAGCATATGTAAATAAATATGGTATATATTAACATATATTGGGACATATATGGTATATATTAATATATATTGGGACATATATATTTACACTGATCTATATATGACATCATATAAGAAATTTTTTAAAAACAAAAAGCTATATATAATTATATCCACAAATATATATTGTCACACTTGACTATATATAAACATATTAGTCCATAATAAATTATATAATTTCCTATATAACTATTTTTACTCGGGTTATTTATTTTATAATTATTTCTGGTATTAATAGTTGGATGCAAACTAAAGCATTATAATCTTCATTTTTGCTTTAAAATATTAAATTTTGAAAACTATTTAATCACAACATAAAAACAAATTTTTTATTTTTTACCATTAAAAAGAAAGCATTGACAGCCTGTCCTATTGTAATACAATTCCTTTTCCAGTCTCAATCGTTGGGCCATATAAATAACAGCCTTCAAGCCTAAAACATGTTGATCACCCTTAGCTTGTGACTGCAACCATTAAAAATGACAATCAGCACATTCTGGATAATCAGCCAACCATTTCTAGATGGCATTAACTTGTTAAAAATTTAAACTGCAATGCAAATAATAATAACCCGGGTAAAAATCTTAATATGGTGTCATACATAAGTATATCTTTTTTGATAAATCCCCACATACAACGACATACAACTTGATCCGAAAAATGGGTAATCTACATGTGTCTAATTATATCAAATTAAATATAATTTGATACAGTTTGATCCGAGATTTGTCCATATCCAGGACATCAAATTATATCTAATTTGATATAAAAATATCTGATTTTATAAAATTTTGTCTGATATAGGCATACTTTTTATGCATACCAGCTATTAAATTGACATTGAAATGTCTATGGTTTTAACACCCAAAGAAGACCCAAATTTTAAAACATAAAATAAAAATGTATTTGAATACTTTTGTCTTCTAAATCGTACGCATCATTTTTTAATATGATTTTACATGCAAAAATATCACGTGAAAATTATTTGGCTAGGGAGTAATTAACTCTGAATTTGCAGATAACTTATTTTGATGTTATATTAAATTAAATTATATTTTTAGTACGACGACACATACAGTGTTATAAAACTTAGTATCAAATCATATATAATCATATCGATCACTACATATAATTTGATTAGTTTTATAAGGCTTATGTAGTTATATATGGATTTAGATTTGGGGATATGTAATAATATCAATTACCTTACAAAAAATTCGTTGAAAAAATAATATCAGATGTAGTTGTATATAATGAAATGTGTCTTAATGTGACTCCATTCATTGTCAGATGTAGCCCAATCACATGATATATGACAATATATAACTATTTTTACTCGGGAAAAGTTATTAACTATTGTAATTTGATTATATAATAGTTTTACTAACCGAAAAGTTTTAGGTGAATCCATTGTTGAAAATGTGGACGATAAATTCGTAAACGCACCGATAGTTGTGTCTTTTGAGAATATAAAGCCATATCCGTTTGAGTTTGTTCATTAGCCTTACCCACCGACAATTCCATATGACATTTAGCATAAAATTTTATATTATTTTGCATTTTTCTAACTTTTTTCACTTTTGGCATCTACTTTTCGCCATATTGTTTCATCTTCTTTATTTTTTTTTTAACAAATTTCAACTTTGGCAATTTTAATCAAGGTTGGCAACCGAAACGAATAACGGTATAGGTATCGGTATTGGTGTCGATATTTTATTTGTTTCGGTATCGGTAATGGTATTTTAATCATATCGGTATCGGTATAACCGATACCGAAACATTGGGTGCGTTCGGCAGATACAATTTAATAGTAAACAGTTCTGCAACATTTGTACAACTATCTGCTGAACGACCTGATCACTAACTGCTCAGTCTGAGCGCACAGGTAGCGCTGTCATATTTTGGTAGCGTAAAAATGTTTGCTTCTTTTGATCAATAAGTGATACATTTGTTGTTGTTCATTTACAATAAAAATTGTTTTGTATGAATGACAAATAAAAACATACAAATATAATTCGAAAATAAAAATTAAAAAAAATTAAAGCAAACTATAGAAAAAGTGTTTTCAAAAACAAAACAAAGAAATCAGCGTTCAGTAGAGTAAGTAATCACAAAGCGCTACAAGTCACCGGTATCAGTTTATGGTTTCTCTGCCGAATGCTACCATTAATACCGGTATATACCGGTATTATTGAAAAAATTTACAAAAATATAAAAAAACCTTCTTAATTATAAAAAACTCAATTTTATTAAATTTTTATAAAGGATAACTATATTTTATGGAAATGTTTTTATAATAACA
This sequence comes from Leucophora obtusa, assembly GCA_949987735.1. Classification (NCBI taxonomy): domain Eukaryota; kingdom Metazoa; phylum Arthropoda; class Insecta; order Diptera; family Anthomyiidae; genus Leucophora; species Leucophora obtusa. Next base: position 201,890,572 of record OX465295.1, on the reverse strand, counting down.
AAAAACAATAAGTTATTAAAAATTTCGAAGTGTTTTATTTTTTAAACACAAACATTTTTTTAAATCTATTAGGAACACAAGTTGATTCACTACAAATATTTTATATTTGTATTGAGATCATATAATAAAATAAAAAAAAATAAGTTTATAAATTAATAAAAGGATTCTCTACTGTAAATTCAATTAAAGGTTTAAGAAACCAGTTTATATATTAAATTTTATTTACAAATTTGTAAATTTTTTGCCCTTTGTTCCTAATGGAACCATAGGACATAATATATATATTGTTACGAAAATGGCTTGGCCTAGTATAGAAAACTCTGGACTTTTCTAGAAGAAAATAGCCCAAGAGACGGGATGGACAAAATACATCAATCTGGCAACATAGTACTACATTTAATTATACACCTAAGAATATGCTATGGTTAATTACGCATTAGAATTGTATAGCTGGTTAATAATAAGTGTTTGTGTGTATGTATAATGTCAAGCCTAATGTAGAGTTATATTGTATAGTTGGTTAATGATAAATGTTTGTGTGTTTGTATAGTCTCTAAGCCAGATGTAGACTTATTATAAGTGTTTGTGTGTTTGTATAGCGTTAAGTCTAATGTAGAGTTATATTGTATAGTTGGTTAATGATAAGTGTTTATTATAACAGATTGTGTTTGTGTATAGTGTTAAGCCTAATGTAGAGTAATACTGTATGTATAAATGGTTGTATGTATAGTCTGTAAGCGTATGTAGAGTTAAGTATAGCATGCTAGAATTATCCAGTGTGTTGTAGAAATATGGCTGTTACTATATAAGGCGCGCGTTAACATTAGTGAAAGAAGTTTATAATTAACAGTTGTGCTGTTAAGACCGCGAGTTAATATCGAGGAAGTTTATAATTAACAGTTGTTCTGTTAAGACCGCGAGTTAATATCGAGGAAGTTTATAATTAACAGTTGTGCTGTTAAGACCGCGAGTTAATATCGAGGAAGTTGATTATTAACATTTGTGCTGTTAAGACCGCGAGTTAGTATCGTGTTAAAGTTAGTAGCGCTTTAGTAATCGTCATAATAGAGAGAGTTTGTAAATAAGTAAAATTGTGTAAATAAATACGAGTGTCTAAGCTATTTCAAACTTAAGTGTGTTCGTGTTTTGGTTATTGGCTAATTGGTTGTTAATATCGCTGTGACAGCACCTGAACGGTTTATCTAAGGGAGATAAACGAACGTTTTGTAAGGTAAAACGTAATAATTGGTGTCAGCGTTGGAACTGGTTATTTTGATCGCAATAGAAAAGAATCCGGTTTATTTAAGGGAAATAAACCAACGTTTTTTTAAAAAGTAAAAACGTAACAATACATATATATTTGTCACAAGTTAGAGAATATTTATGAAGTTAAATAAATTAAAAACAATGTTGCCAATGCAAATTATAGGCTGATAACCGCACTTTGAATTTGTAACACGATTTTCTATTAACAATGAATAAAAAAGTTAAATTGTTTCACAATTTTGGAAATTTTATATTAAAAAAAATTAGTATTTTTGCTAAAAACGTGAAAAAAACAATTTTTTTAAAACCGATTCCATACCGGTACGACACCGGTATTAAGGGAAAAGGTTTTTGAATACCGGTATTTTTTGAAATCAAGAATTTCGGTATCGGTATCGGTTGTCAATTTGAAAGGGTTTTGAAACGGATAACGGTATTATAAAGGTATCGGTTGCCAACCTTGATTTTAATGCTATTTTTAGGAATTATACACATTTTACAAACATCTGGGAACAAATAAATGAATTGTAAAACTTCCGGGATTTTTCGGGGTTTCGGGATTTTCTTGTTTCGTCGTATTTTTAATTTTAAAAATAAATAGCTGAAATAAACGCTACAAACTAAAATAATTCATTATAAATCTACTTATTATTTCTTGTAGTATGAAGAAATAAACAAATTAAGCCGGATTCACAATGCTGAAGTACTCCACGCTGTGTAAAATAGAGATAGCATGATACAAAAACTATGTAAGTGCAAAAAAGAAAGGAACAAAATCCACTCAGAGTGGAGTACCACAGCATTGTGAATCTGGCTTTAAACAGAAACTACACTCATAGAAATAAGTATGTAAAAATATCAGAAAAAGTATGTATGTAAAAATAGCAAAAAATTAGCAAAAAAAAGGTTCCGCGATTAAAACTACTGAAATCAGCAGAACTTGTTTGCTAAATAGTTGTTAAATTTCCGAAATATAAGAAATATACTTAACTAACATAAAATATTAAGCACATACCTCTGCTGATTTCAGAAAGGTAGATTGTTAGATTTTTCTAATTTAACAAAAATTTGCTGTTTTAGTCGGCACAATTATCTTGCATGAAGTTATGATTTTAGCAAACCATCAATAAAATTATTAAAAACATGTCCGTTAAAAGATTAAGTACCTAATTTCGTAAAACACTTGGGTGAAGTGACGGGAACTTTCATAATATTTCAAATAACGCAATACTTCACCGAAGTGTTTCAGAAAATTACCCCATAAATAAAGCTGAATTACGATTTTCAAAAGTTTTACAGCTGAATAAAAGTTTTTGAATTATTAAGGTTTTATTTAATCAATTATTTTAATTTTTGCATTAAAAAATACAAAAATTGTTTTTTCGGACTTTCTATATTTTCATATATTTAGTTAGAATATTCTTCCACCTCAAGTCCAAATTCTAATATGATATTGTCATATTAGATTTTTATTTGTTGTTTCAAAAAGGGTTGATCATTTTCATGATAGACAATACAATTGTTTCGTAGACATCACTCTACTCTTCAGTTGTCCGCAATAAGAAAATGATAACTTTCTTACTCAAACCGAGACATTACATAAGGTACAAAAAACCAACGGGATGAGAATTTTGTACTTTCGTATATGAACTGTCTGATTTGGTAAAACCAGTTATAAATCAACTCCTTTTTGAAAGCAACAATTACATAAAAGTACCCTTACTACTACTATTTATATGTATGTCTGTTGTCAATACATTTTGTAAAAACAACTAATTTTAAACTCAAAACAAAATAAATATTTGAATGAGATTTTAGCTTAGCCGTGGGTGTGCTTATTTTCAACAATTATTTTAATTTTTGTATTAAAAAATACAAAAATTGTTTTTTCGGACTTTCTATATTTTCATATATTTAGTTAGAATATTCTTCCACCTCAAGTCCAAATTCTAATATGATATTGTCATATTAGATTTTTATTTGTTGTTTCAAAAAGGGTTGATCATTTTCTGATAGACAATACAATTGTTTCGTAGACATCACTCTACTCTTCAGTTGTCCGCAATAAGAAAATGATAACTTTCTTACTCAAACCGAGACATTACATAAGGTACAAAAAACCAACGGGATGAGAATTTTGTACTTTCGTATATGAACTGTCTGATTTGGTAAAACCAGTTATAAATCAACTCCTTTTTGAAAGCAACAATTATATAAAAGTACCCTTTGGGTACTATTTATATGTATGTCTGTTGTCAATACATTTTGTAAAAACAACTAATTTTAAACTCAAAACAAAATAAATATTTGAATGAGATTTTAGCCGTGGTGTGCTTATTTTCAACAATTATTTTAATTTTTGCATTAAAAAATACAAAAATTGTTTTTTCGGACTTTCTATATTTTCATATATTTAGTTAGAATATTCTTCCACCTCAAGTCCAAATTCTAATATGATATTGTCATATTAGATTTTTATTTGTTGTTTCAAAAAGGGTTGATCATTTTCATGATAGACAATACAATTGTTTCGTAGACATCACTCTACTCTTCAGTTGTCCGCAATAAGAAAATGATAACTTTCTTACTCAAACCGAGACATTACATAAGGTACAAAATTTAATCTGTAATTTATTTTAATCTATTATATGAATGTTGCACTTGCCAAATCGATTAACTCCACTCTCAGAATTTTATAAAACTTTAATTTCAAAACACTTTATTGACCCCTAACTGTAAAATATTCAAAACAAATTGCTCTGATAATAAATACTAATACCACTAAATAACAAAATTTATAATTTAACAAGAATTTTAAAAAACATTAGTGGTATTCATCTAACTGGATTTATGCCCTCGCAAACCGTGTATTTTTGTAATCGCGTATATTTATAACTTTACCTCTTTATTTGAATAAACGCACCTTTTAAAACTATTCACATTTCAATTTTGCATTTAGCCACTTTTTCAATCTTTTCATAATTTAAACACAAAATTTTTTAAATTTGTATTATTTAAAAACAAATAAAACAGAAAATAAAAAACAACACACAAAAAAATTCGAAATAATTTTATTTTTGACAATATTCAAATGTATGTATCAGAGACTATTAATTATAGAGATAGGAAATCAAAACTTACACTACTCACCGGTAGAGGGCGCTGAAATTTAGTATTACCTGAGCAACTATTTAGTATTAGTTTAGTATCAGCTCAGCCTATATTTAGAAACTCAAAAACTGCTGAAATCTGCTCAAAATAAAGAAAAAACAAGCGCGGAATATATTCAAATAATAAAATTGAGATATCCGTTTGTTTTTTTTTTTGCTTTGTTGTTTGTTATTATTAAATTTAGATAAAAAAGAAAATTGTCAATTTTTTGAACAAAGTGACATCTAGTGACAACGATATTTTTAAAACTTATTTTTTTGGTGATGCCATACCCCTGGTATGTATAAATACCAAAAAGTTTGCACACAAAAATGTAAGCGTATATTTACTAGAGATGAGCGATATTTTCATACCGGTGATTTAATCACAGTTATTTATAAATCACTGGTAACCGCAGTGATAATACATTTCAAGTCGCAGATACTCGGAATGTCGTTCTTTTAATATTTTTATACTATTCTTTCTTGCAAACTTCATTATGCACAGTAATTAGGGAATGCATCCCGTGATTTCCCGTCCCGGGATTCCCGGGAAATTAAGCATTTTTCAGTTCCCGCATTCCCGGGAATTTGGACCGGGAATCCCGGGATTTCAAAAAATTCAGTTTAGAATAATAAAGTTAATTATTTTAAATTTTCTTATGCAAAATTTTCCAACCTTTTGAAAATAGTAAACATTTTACATTACAAAGAAAAAACAGCACCTAGGCTCCAGCAATGGAATTTGTAAAAGCAATCACATTTTCTTTTAAATTGAAATTTTATTGTCAACAACTTTTTGGTTTGAAATATTTGTAACTCGTTTGTAAATTGTTATCTTTCATATAAAAATTGTTTAAAAATAAAAATTCGAAGTTACAAAAAAAAATTTTGTTTGTATTTACAAATTTCGTTTTTGGTATGAGAAAGGTATTTAAAAATTTAATTGAAATTTTTAAAATCTTTCTGTGTAGGCTTGTTCGTTTACTTACTACAATTTATTACTTTTCCCACAACTGGAAAAATTTAAAGAATAACCAAAACAATGATTAAGCAAAAGTAGCAAGATTTTCGAGTTAACGAAAGTAAGTTCCTTTCAGTGCCTCTTAAAATCACTTAAATAGTGTTTGTATAAAAATTTTAATCGCACTTAATCTGTACAGAATTAAAGACAAATTTGTCCATTGATTTTTAAAAATTTTCAAGTAAATTAAAATTTATTCCCATAATTTTAAAAAATTTTTCCAATTTTCTAAAATTATTTTCTATATTAATTTTTTTATTTTTTGACGGACAAGCTTTTTAGTTTAAAAATTAGTTTTAGTTTATTCAGTTTTTAAAAATATAAAGTTAGACTTATATAATTTCTAATATAAAATTAATTCTTTCTCACTAGGAAAATTCCAAGAAAAACCACCTTAGCTTTTTCACAATCATGAAAATTTGAAATTTTTAAGATATTTTATTTATAAAATTTTTTTAATTATTACGAAATATTTTCTAATTTATTTCCCTTACGGGATCCCGGGAATTCAAGATAAATTTCCCGCTTTCCCGGGAAATCAAAAAGTGCGGGATTTTGCATTCCCTAACAGTAAATTTTTTTTCAATAACAGTGAATTGCTTTCACACTCTTCTGAATAAAATGTCTCCTTCTATCATGTCTTTGTTACCGGTCGCAACTATTCTTCTTTTAAGGCCCAGTTTTTAGGAAGTGGAGAAAATTTTTCCGGAAAATTTTTGTTAATAAACTTTGAAATGGCTGACAAAATTCGTTTTCGGTTTAACTAAACCAAGTTTAACTGACATCTTAAAAACCCGCCATAAATATTATTTCGTTTATTTATCAGAAAATCGCAGTCTTTCCCATAGAAAAACCGTAATCACGATCACAGTTTAAAAGAACAACGATTTGCAAATCACATTTACTGAGAACAATGTTACTGAAAAATCGCCGGATCGCCCATCTCTATTACAAACCCGTGATCACAGTCACTGTTAAAAAGAACGGTGATTTGAAAATCACGATCACTGGTAGCAGCGTTATTCAAAAATCACCGGATTGCTCATCTCTAATATTTAACAGGGCTCTTTAACTAGTTATGACATTAATCGGGTAAACTTACAACGTATACACAGTATATGAGACGTAAATACTTTAAATGTATACCTTTATTCTTTACTATTTTCTTATTTTTCTGATTGAGATTCATTCATTTTTCATTATGGAGTTAATCGATTTGGCAAGTGAAGCATTCATTTATGAATGGGAAAAATTAGTTCTTTACTAACATTTAAAAAGATATTATATTTATGCAATTTAGGTCGAATATACCAATAAAAACAAATACAAAAAGAGATAAAATATGTCAAATAATGAAATCGGAAATCCCGGGAATTTTTCAAGATCAATCCTAATTTCTAAATCGGGATCGGTATCCCTAGTGCTAATTGACAAAAAAATGTATTTAGTCTTTGAAGCTTGCTATAGTTAACTTATAGTATCGACTAGCCATGGATTTGTGCGAACATGAAACAAATCACGCGTGAAACAACAACAAATTTTATTTGTTGTTTTTGTTTTGCATGTAATTCGTTTCATGTTCGCACAAATCCATGGCTAGTCAAGACTATAAGTAAAGTACACATTTCGTTTACATGGGGGTTACACGATCAAGTTTTGCCTTTCAAGTTTCAATTTTTTTACTAACACACTCACACTTTTCCAAATATGTATTTGGAAAAGTGTGAGTGTGTTAGTAAAAAAGTGTGAGAGTGTTGAAACTTGAAAGCCAAAAATTGATCGTGTAACCCCAGTATTAGTAAAGAATTATTAGAAATCTTGATTCATAATCGTACCAGAGTTGCCAGGTTAATTGGGCACAAAATCATCAAATATTTTTGATCGTCAAAATATTGTTAAAAATCGTCAAAACTTTAATAATCACATATTTTTGTAAATGAATGTTATTATTTTAGTTTGACTCTAGATCATAAATTATTTAGCGTTTTTTTTAATCACCTGGATTTAGAATTTTTCATACAAAAAGTGGATTTATTAAATCCAAAAAAAAAGCTGGATTTAATAAATCCATAATAAAAGCACAAATATATGAAACAGCCTATTAATTTAATGACAGAAAAAAATACGAACGAAAATTAAAAGAGAAACAAAAAATTGAAAAACTAACAAATAAAAGGTTTTTATTAATTTTTTTTTATGAAATATGTTTAGAAAAAAAAACTACACCGCACTAAATACATATTTTTGATCTTGGACATGGAGAAATAGCTCAAATAGAAATGGCAATTTTTGACTCTACAGTAAGTACACTCACAATATATTTTCCATAACCGATTGAGGTTTATTTAAAAAGTAATAGGTAAAGTTTGTTTTCAATTGAAGAATCCATTAAAATACATTAAAAAATATTGTTTAACTTTTTTTGTCAACCAATAAAAAACAAACCAGAAAAAAATATGTATCGTCTGTAGGAGTTGTTATTTTCAGTCAAATATTCTATTTTTAGATTTCTATTTTTTGAAAAAATTATTTAAATAATTTCGTTGTTTTCTGTTTTAAAACAAAAAATTCAAATATTTTCGGTTTTCTTTTTTGTTAAAATAGTTTGTTTATATACAAAATTATTTCAATTCAAATTACAAAAAATTCTTTACTCATACACACAAACATAGCCAATAAAAAGATGAACGTGTCTGTTGTGTATGGTGTAGTGTTTTGAAAATCGAAACAAAAAAAAAACTTTCAAATATGAAAAAACAAACCACAAAATCGTTTTTTTTTACGTTTTGTCAGTTAAAAAATTGATAATTGTTTTAATAGACTTTTCAATTATTTTTATTTCTTTTCTGGATTGTTTAAACAATGTTTGAAAATAAATAGCAAAATGGTTTGAATATAATGAAAAATCAGTAGTCCTTTTTTTAATAGTGTTTTCAATTAATTTAATATGTATTTTAGGTTGTTTTTAAGGATAAAATATTGTGAGTGTAATTTAAATAAATCCAATTAGTGAATATTAAATATTGCAATGGAATTTTTCAATTGTGTAAAAATATAAATTGAAGTGATAAAACTGAAAAGGCAGACTGTTTATCGCTGTTTTATATAAAATATAATTAAAAATTAAAAGTTAAAGTAAAATCCTTCATCATCGAATTCGTTATTAAAAATTAGGGTGAAAGAAGTATCGGACAGAAAATTTTTTTAAAATAGGGAGAATCTAACCCCATCTGTTGAGCACTTTTAGAAATACTTTTTGGATTTATTAAATCCAAGTGATTAGAAAAAACGGCTATTATCATAATACTAAAACCATAATTTTATAAATCACCCTGCTTTTGGAGTCAGCTGTAATTTAAGAAAAATCGTAAAACTTTACCCCTCAATTCATAAACGCTTTGTAAAGTTATAGGAGTTTTACAAAACGAAATTTTTATACAAAAAAAGAGGACGGATTTCAACCCTAGGTCTATCTAACTGCATCAAATTATATATAAATACATATATAATTTGATGAAAAATTTCAAATAAAATTTTAGTAAATATTGTTGAGATCACTTATTTTCATTCATATTAAATACTGCTGCCCGACAGAACAGTTTGGCTAACAAAGTGGGTATTAGTCGATCTTTGGTATTTTGATGCAATACAGAAAAATTTTATTGATGGAAAGATGTTAGAAATGAGGATTGAATGCGATTTAGGCCTTTTTTAGGACGCAGATTGTCGTTAAACTTAGAATAACGCAGTTTGTAACTGAAATTCTTCTTTTGAAATGTGGTTTATTTTGTTTTATTTCAATAAAGACCAAAATTCAAAACGAGAAAAAGTTGTTTAGAAAAATGTTTGCTAATAAACTAGGAAATAGCTGACAAAATAAATTTTCAGTTTAACTCAACATTACAAAAATTTGTCGGAAAAGCTTTTTCTAGTTCAGAGTTTTGGTCTTTCATATAAAATGTGTGTGTATTTCTTATAAAATAAAAAAATTAACTTTCACAATTAATTTTTTTTTTCACGGAAAAAATAACTGAACTTAAACCATATTTATTTCAACATATGTTTGTCTAATTTTTATTTTTAAATTTATAAACAAAAAATTCATTGGCGGACTTAGGCCGGTCTGGGCGAAAGGCACTGATGATGGCTTTGTAGCCAAAGCCGAAAATGCGCATTCTGCCTTGCTGGTCTTATCGAGTTTTTTCAATAATTTTTATTCTTTGTAATTTACTTGTAAAAATTGTATCATCTTTCTTTGATTTGAAAATAATTTAAAAAGAAAGTGATATTAATTTATGATCTTGAGTCAAACTAAAATAACATTCATTATTTTTATTTTAATAAAGAGTATTTTGCAAATATTTGAAAAATGGATATTAAATTCAATTATACACATTAATTTATGAAGGGTTCTTCAACAGGGACGCTACAAAAGTAGAAAGACACCGACAGCAAACGACGCCATGTTTCTTGCCGCTTTTTTGACATTTCTCTTCAGTAAGGTTTGCCATTTCATGATGGAAAGATATACGAGCCAACAACGAGTCGATATTATTAAAATTTACTACCGACATTCGAAGTCAGTGGCCTTAACGTTAAGAGCGCTACGTCCAATTTATGGTCGTTATAATAAATGGCTTCGTCAATAAACAAAATATGCAAACCAAGTTTGGAGAACGTGTTATCTCACGAAATTGTCCAGTCGATTGGCCGCCTCGGTCGTGCGATTTGACGCCGTTGGACTATTTCCTGTGGGGCTACGTCAAATCTATGGTCTATGCCAACAAGCCAGCGACGATTGATGAACTTCGTACGAATATCGGCCGATTTATACTTGAAACCGTCGAAAATTGGGTTCAGCGTCTGGACTTCTGCAAGCGTGCCCGTGGTGGCCATGCAAAAGAGATCGATTTCCATACATAATGGCATCGAACGTACTTTCACAGGAATAAAGAATTTCATTGATATCCAAAACCGTTTTTGTTTTATTTAAAAAAACTTTTGTAGCGCTCTTATTGAAGAACCCTTTATGTCAAAGTGCAAAACACCAGATCCACAATTTCTAAGTCTTTTTTCTTTAATTTTTATAGTGTAATTAAACTGCCCTACTAAAAAAAATTATATGACTTTTGATATTATATATAATTATATCCGAAAAATGAGAACATCTAATTTATCAAATTTGATCGTATTATGATAATATTAGATCTAATTTGACACAATAAGATCTAATTTGATGGAATAAGATATGGTTTGATACAATTTTATCCGGATTTTGTCCTCATCCAAATGTATTAAATATAATATAATCATATCCAACTAGATGTAATGGTATATAATTCGATACAATTACAGATAATTATATGAGGCATATGTAATTACGTATCGGTTTATATATAATTGGATATTGTAATATGTTGCACTGTATATTGTGCAATATATAACAAGATATAATTATGTAAATGAATGTTATTTTGGTTTGACTCAAGATCATAAATTAATATCACTTTCTGTTTAAATTATTTTCAAATCAAAGAAAGATGATACAATTTTTACAAGTAAATTACAAAGAATAAAAATTATTGAAAAAATTCGATAAGACCAGCAAGGCAGAATGCGCATTTTCGGCTTTCGCTACAAAGCCATCATCAGTGCCTTTCGCCTTTGAGTGGGTTAATATTTTGATAATCGTCTACTTATATGAATGTTGAAAGCAAATCGAGTTTGTTATCAACAACTCAACTTAGACTAACATCAACGAAATTTAACAATGCTATTTTTATCCTTTTGTTATTATTACTCTTTTTTGCTTTGAACCTTAATTCTTAAGATATCTCAGCTGATTCTATTCAACTCTGTGTATGATAAACACAGATGTTTGAATTACAACGAACCGTTAAATTTAAATTTAAATGTATGTTATTAAATTATGTTTTTGCACCGTGTCAATGTGTTTAAGAAAGCACATTGACACGGTGCAAAATTGACCCCATATGACATGTCACAAGACAAATCACAGGACAGGTTCCTGAACTTTGTTTTTTATAAGAGTTCAGTAACCTGTCCTAGGATTTGTCTTGTGACATGTCACAAGGGGTCAATTTCCCCCTCCTATGACAACGCCATGTAAAAGTGACCAGTCTATTTCATATAAAGGGGCCAGTTCGGTGACAGTTTGTTAAAATTTCCTGTAGGGTTGCTATAACTCTTTTGCATAAATAATGATTGCTATAACTCTTTTACATAAATAATAAAATATAATTAAAATTATATTAAAAAAAATTTTTTTATAACATTTTGACCAAACAATTTAAAAAGTGTACTCTGTCATATAGATTTAACTGCCTTTTAAATATATTCCAAATTTAATACTCTCCTGAATTTTTTGTTAAAAAAAAGTGCTTGGAATGCACTTTTTCGAACATTTTGAATATATTTTATCTCTATATGTGACAGCGCATAGAAAAAGGGACCTAAGGGTAAAAAATCAATTTTTTTTTTTGTGGACAACATCTGAGCATCGAATGAGACCGATCCCATGCTCTCCTGACCTTAGGTCCCTTTCTATCCTTAGGTCCCTTTCTATTTTGTGCGTCACATATATAAAAGAATAACGTGACTGACTGACTGACTCAACATCGCCCAGCCCAAACCGCTGAAGCTAGGAAGTTGAAATTTGGTATGTAGGTTCCTTTTTCGGCGTAGACGTCCGCTAAGACGGGATTTTTGGAAATTCCTACCGGAACGGGCAAAAAGGGGAAAAGTCTCCCCCTTGGCGGCCTGCCAAATCCCCTTTGGCTAGAAAGCTGGGCTAACTTTTCTGGAAAGTACTTTCTGGAATTTTGGACAGGGACGTTGTCAAAATGTGGGTTAAAAAGGGGAAAAAGGCCCCCCTTGACGGCCTGCCCAAACAGGTGGAGGTAGGAAGTTGAAATTTGGTATAAAGGTTCCTCTACTATCGTAGACATCCACCAAGACGGGAGTTTTGGAAATGTTTACAGGGACGGGCAAAAAGGGGAAAAAGTCTCCCCCTTGACGGCCTGCTCAAACTGCTGGAGCTATGAAGTTGAAATTTGGTATGTAGGTTCCTCGACCGGTGTAGACGTCCGTTGAGACGGCATTTTTGGAAATTCTTATCGGGAGGGGCAAAAAGGGGACAAAAAAGTACCTTTTTCCAAAGAATTACCTTTTCCCAAAAAAAGTACCTTTTTCCAAAAAAGTACCTTTTTCGAAAAAAAGTACCTTTTTCCAAAAAAGTACCTTTTTCCAAAAAAGTACCTTTTTCCAAAAAAAGTACCTTTTTCCAAAAAAAGTATCTTTTTCCAAAAAAAGTATCTTTTTCCAAAAAAAGTACCTTTTTCCATAAAAAGTAAGTTTTTCCAAAAAAAGTACCTTTTTCAAAAAAAAAATACGCTTTTCCAAAAAAGTACCTTTTTCCAAAAAAAGTACCTTTTTCCAAAAAAGTACCTTTTTCCAAAAAAGTACCTTTTTCCAAAAAAGGACCTTTTTCCAAAAAACATACATTTTTCCAAAAAAATACCTTTTTAAAAAAAATAGCTTTTCCAAAAAAAGTACAAATAAAGTACTTTGTAAAAACAAAGTATCTTTTTCCAAAAAATTTCGTTTTTCCAAAAAGTACCATTTAAAATAATATATAATTTCAAAAAAACTACTTTTTTTCCTCCCCCCACGGATATCTCCACTAAAACAAGGTTTCTTGATATTCGGCATAGACGTGCGCTAAGACCGGATTTTTGGAAATTCCTACCGGAACGGACAAAAAGGGGAAAAGTCTCCCCATAAAGTGCCTGCCCAAACCACTGGAGGTAAGAAGTTGAAATTTGGTATAAAGGTTCCTCCACTGTAGTAGACATCGACTAATTCCCTATAGGATATCCCAAAAGCAAATTCGGAATGTGAGTTCTTCCTTCTGTGTAGGCGTCCGCTTAGACGGAATTTTTTAAATTCCTATCGGGAGGGGAAATAAGGGGAAAAGTCTCCTCCTTGACGGCCTGCCCAATCCCTTTTGGCCAACCTAAAATTTTAAATATGTATTCTTTGGAGTAGGACTAACTCACCGGTAACGTAATTTTTCTATTTTGGAACAGGAACATAGTAAAAATGGTGGTTGAAAGGGAAAAATGTCCCCACTAACGGCCTGCCCAAACCGCTTAGGCAATGCAGTTGAAATTTGGTATGAATGTTCCTCATCCATCGCAGATAGCCGCGAAGATGGAATTTTTGTAAATTCCTACAGGGAGGGGCAAAAAGAAGAAAAGCCTCACCTTGGGGGCCTCAGTCTGAGCGCTCAGGTAGCGCTGTCATATTTTGGTAGCGTAGAAAATGTTTGCTACTTTTGTATGATTGACTTTTTGTTTTGTATGAACTTTTTGTTTTGTATGACTGACAAATAAAAACATACAAATACCCAGTGTAGAAACGGTAATGACATATCATTATTTTTTGTACTACCAATAATGACACCCACTTAACTTCTGTATTATTTTAAAACATATAATAATGAGTTACCGATAATGACTTATTTTTATCATTATTTCAAATAGAAAATAATTTTTTAGATTTTTTTGAAAATTTTTGAAATCTATTTTTAGACTCAATATTTTTTAAACACTGGTAAGGATATATGTAAGCACATATTTTTTGATTTTTTGTATGTTGGCGAGTAAGCTTACTTGTGTGCAGCAGGTCAATTGTGTTTTTATCTATTAAATATTACATGTCGATATAGCTCAGATGGTAGAGCTGTTGACTGGCAATCTGTAGACCCAGGTTCGATTCCCGCACCAGCAAATTTTATTTAAAAAAAAAATACAATAAAAAATATTTTTTTTTATGTAATTTATTTTTTAGAAAATCTATTTTTAGACTCAATATTTTTGTCAGTACTGGTAAGCACATAGGTAACGATATATTTTTTGATTTTTCGTATGCTGGTGTGTAACGACAACTCATTATTTTTCGCGACATCGCCATATAAAGGTAATAAGAAATGTAATAACAATGTAATAGCAAGTATGTAGTTACATAACCACATATCTGGTAATGATTTTCTACACTGGGTATAATTCAAAAACAAAAAATTTAAAAAATCAAAGGAAAATATAGAAAAAATGTATTTAGGCCCTGTGCGAGGTGGTTAAATTTGTTATAAACTAATTACAAATTGACAAAAGAGTTTAAAATTTCTTTTAAAATTGTTTTAAAAAATTTTCTAAGTTCAAAGAAACTTTTATACCTGAATTTAGTTTAGAATTAGTTTAGCCATTTCGCACCCACCCTTAATAACAAAACAAAGAAAACATCGTTCAGCAGAGTAACCCAGCAAAACCTTCTATTACCAGGTAAAGGGAAATGTAATAATAAACCAAAAATTGTAACTACCCTACGGGGAATATGGGGTCAATTGCCCTCCAGGGACATATCCCGTGACCGGTCAACCGACGCCATATTCTAAATTAGTACAAATATGAACAAAATAGAATGAATTAATTTTCTAAGTATTTTCCGATCCGTTACTTTCACTGTTACTTTTAAAAAACTTGACCGATAACGAAATAAAAAACAAAATTCGCGGCATATTGTTAAAAGTAACAGTGAAAGTAACGGATCGGAAAATACTTAGAAAATTAATTCATTCTATTTTGTATTTTTAACGTTGTTTTAATGTTAAAGCTGTTTTAGTTTTAACAATTGGTATTTTATTTAAATTTTCTTATTAACTTTAGGGGAATTTTATAACTTTTTATTTATATTATCAGAGTTTTTGAGGTAATTTTCTAATTTTTAATTGATTTTTTAACTTAATTATGGCCAACGCAAAAAATTAATCAACTGCCATTAAAGGACCTATCCCATGACGGGTCAATCGGGGGCATATTCAAGGCACTTCCACTATATTTGTGTGTGTGTTAATGTTGTTTTCTTTTCTATTTTTTCTTTTAAATTTTTTTTATTTGCTTGTAGTGTTTGTTTTTTTCTTTTTCTTTTTTATTTCAATAGAAACGAAAAATATATAACTTTACCTTCAGCCAGCCATCACGCATAAGCAACATTAGCTCAGACGATAGAGCGTTTGCCTTACAAGCAGGAGGTTGTGTTATCGAGCCCTACTCCGACGCGAAGTAGATTATTTTTCATTCTTAATTTTCATTGGTCATTTCCAATGACAACGCCATGTTAAAGTGATGTGTCTCTTTCAAACAAAAAGACCGATCAACGACCGGTCTCCGCCCCCTTGGGACCTATCCTGCGTGTCATCTGGTCGCATAACACATTATTTTAACATGGGGGTGTCATTGGGCGTAAATGGTTGCCTAAATCGTACCGGTATAGGCTAAAATAAGTGATTACGAAGGAAGTACTGAAATAAGTTGTTACTTGTAATATTAAATTCCCTAGTTAGCTAAAATAAGTATGGAGTGAAATAAGTCGTTACATATTAGTACAAATTTCATTGGTTACAAATAGGGAATAAAATAAGACGTTACTAGTATTGACTTTGTTTAAAAGTACACCGATCCGAGCAATGTAATTAGATTCAAAATTTTTATTAAATCGTACTTTCGCATAATAAGTAGTTATAATATAATACGAATAACTTATTATTTTTACCCTTATTAATAAGTAAGTATTGATGTATTACAATATTAGTAACGTATTACTTTAGGTTTCTAAGTAAAACCAAGGGTAAAGGGGTACCCATTGCCAGGCAATACGTGAAAAAGGTCAAACCCATTACCAAGGTTTTGCTGGGAAGTAATCACAAAGCGCTACAAGTCACCGGTATCAGTTTAAGGTTTCTCTGCCGAATGCTACCATTGAGAATCAACTATAAACCTTTATTGCTTTTCTCGTTATGAACCAAATAGGAATACTGTTTTTGAAAAATTAGCTTAAAACCCTGCAATAAGGCTTCTGTGAATGTTTTCCGAATTACGTTGTTACTTTGCAAATAAAAAGTCGTAAAAAAGTTAAAGTCGTGCATGCCGACTATATAATATCCTATACCAGTCTGGTTAAAAGCCAACTAATGTTTGGATCCGAAATTCGAATGTGTTAAAACGGACTTGTGTCAAAATTTTCTATAAAATGATAAAAGAAGAGAAAATTGAAAATATGTATAACCCATATGGGCGATTGGTCCAAATATGGACCGATCCTGTCTAGAATCAATAGGCTTTGTCCTTGGGACCATGTAAGTCGGCGAAACAAATTTCATTGAAATATCTTGCGACCTGCAGCGTGTAAACATGCCAATTTTGGGGGGACCCTTATATGGGCACTAGGTCCAAACATGGACTGATTTTAACCAAAATTAATAGGCTTCTTTCTTGGGCCGACATAGGTCTGTGTACCAAATTTCATTGAAATATCTTCGTATTTGCGACCTGCAGCGTGTAAACAAGCGAATTTTGGGGGGACCCTTATATGGGCCATCGGTCTAAACATGGACCGAATTTAACTAAAATCAATAGACTTCGTCCTTGGGCCGACATAGATCTCTGTACCAAATTTCATTGCAATATCTTCGTATTTGCGACCTGCAGTGTGTAAACAAGCCAATTTTGGCGGGCACTATGTCTGAACATGGACCGATTTTAACCAAAATCAATAAGCTTTATCCTTGAGCCTTGAGTGCGCACAAGAATGCATGGACAGACGGACATCGTTAAATCGAAATAAAGAGTGATTCTGAGTCGATCGGTATATAAGCCGATATATTCTCTCGGCTGGCGGCGGCTAATGGCTAAAATGGTCGGCGGCGATTGATATTTAGATTTGAGCCGCAAACGCATCGGCGGCGGCGGGCTAAAAAAATAGTGTCGACTGGCGACGGCTAACCGGCCGTAACTTTCGAATTTATCTTCACACACTTAGAAAATTTTACTTTTCAAATAATTATGTTCATTAAACAAATTTCATAAATTTTTAAAAAAAATTAATATTTTTGCTTTTTTTAGTTAAGTGTTTGTAACCGTCGCATAGGACAATCGTAATTAATATTAGAATTAATTACTAAAGAATTTTTTTTTAGAGTTGATTTATAGGAAGAAGAAGAAAACATTTTTATTGAAAAATTTAACAGACACAAGGGGATCACCAGACTGCCGCAGTTTCGTCTCACCCAAAGACTTGTCAGTGGTTAGTTTATGTGTCAACTGATCAAAGTAATTTTTTAATTGTTGATTTGTCTCTACATAAAAAACTTTTTGTGTATTGCCATGACCGGGGATTGAACCGGCAGCCCTCTGCACAGGCTATGACTCGTAGCATCACCTCTTAACAAGTTACACCACGGTGGGCATAGCGCTGAGTGTGGCTAATTGAAGTTTTTTCAATCACAGCGTATACAATTGTTTTGTAATCAGAAGAGCCAGAATTAACTAATAGTGGAGCAATTTATTTTTCAATTAGAATGTTTCCTCTCTTAATCCTATTGTTTTTTCTCCTTTTTCACAAGTAATTATCACATTATGATGCGCTTTTTTCACATTCAATAGTTGGATACCGAGTATTGATTGGAGAAGTTGTGTTGCTGCTGTGCAAATTTTTTTTCAATTTTTTTTTAATTTTTATTATTTTTTTAGTTAAGTGTTTGTAACCGTCGCATAGGACAATCGTAATTAATATTAGAATTAATTACTAAAGAATTTTTTTTAGAGTTGATTTATAGGAAGAAGAAGAAGAAAACATTTTTATTGAAAAATTTAACAGACACAAGGGAATCACCAGACTGCCGCAGTTTCGTCTCACCCAAAGACTCGTCAGTGCTTAGTTTATGTGTCAACTGATCAAAGTAATTTTTTAATTGTTGATTTGTCTCTATATGAAAAACTTTTTGTGTATTGCCATGACCGAGGATTGAACCGGCAGCCCTCTTGGCAAAGGTGTCGGCTGGCGGCGGCTGACCGGCTAAAGTCGGCTGGCTTGTATCTCTGGCCTAGATCCAATATTTTTGGTGTTACAAACATCAGCCCAAACTTATTATAACCTCTCCACGTAGTGGCGTAGGGTATAATCAGAAAATGTTGTGGTATCGCCAATACATAAAACTAAATTTTATAATTTTAAGTAGGATGAAGTAATTTAATACATAACCGAAAGAACAAATTGTTGTTTTGAAATTTTACAGCCGAATGCATAAAGTTCCTAAACAGTTTAATTAAACGTTTTTAAGCTAATTTGGCAAAACAGTATGCATAATTCGTTTGATAACGAAGAATTTCACAATCTGTTATAATAGGATCAAGTCTACAATAAGCGATTCATAAAGTTTGGAAAATAAAAATTTCTGTTGAAGCCAAAAATATTGAGTTTTCATTTATTTAAAGGTTTTTTCAAGGATCATCCACCCAAGATAATGTAGAAACTAACATGTTGTAGCCAATAAATTAAAAAACCTGAAACAATTGCTCCATTTAAACCTTTTTTCATTAAATTTCCTCAAATTGGTGTACAAATAAAATAAAAAATAAATTAAACAAAATAGTGATGTTGATGTATTCAAAACATATTCGGCATTCGAATACTTGTAGTATTCGTAGAATTATAGAGATCAGAGACAATTAATTATAGAGATAGGAAATCAAAACTTACACTACTGACCGGTAGAGGGCGCTGTAATTTAGTATTACCTGAGCAACTATTCAGTATCATTTTAGTATCAGCTGAGCCTATATTTAAAAATTCAAAAACTGCTGAATACTGCTCAAAATAACGAAAAAACAAACGGGAAATATATTCAAATAATAAAATTTGATATATCCGTTTGTTTTTCTTTTCTTTGTTGTTTGTTATTATTTAAATTTAAATAAAAAAAAGTAAATTGTCAATTTTTTGAACAAAGTGCCATCTAGTGATAACGATGTTTTTATAACTTATTTTTTTGGTGATGCCATACCCCTGATAGAGATAGGAAATCAAAACTTACACTACTCACCGGTAGAGGGCGCTGAAATTTAGTATCACCTGAGCAACTATTTAGTATCACTGTAGTATCAGCTGAGCCTATATTTAAAAACTCAAAAATTGCTGAAAACTGCGCAAAATAAGAAAAACTCAAGCGTAAAATATGTTCAAATAATAAAATTTGAGAATTCCTTTTTTTATTTGCTTTTTTGTTTGTTATTATTTCAATTTAAATAAAAAAAAGAAAATTGTCAATTCTTTGAACAAAGTGCCATCTAGTGATAACGATGTCGTTATAACTTTTGTTTTTGGTGATGCCATACCCCTGACTACAATCTCTTCATTTATTTTTTATTTATTTTTATTAACAAATATTAATTAAAAACTCTTATAATAAGTTAACACTTTAATATACACAATTAAATATTTTTTTTCTTTTTAACACAACTTTATGTTTTATTTATACTAATTTATTTTATTTTTTCACATCTTTCACAATAAAATTAATAAATAAAGGAAAAAGATCACTAAATTTTCTGACTAGATGCAGTCTAGCTAAACTAAACGATTATTACCAACTACCAAGAATGGAAATTCGCCGTTTTTCCAAATATATATTAATTGTATACCACAAATATAATTATTATAAAGTTAAAAACGCAAAAATATGTATTCTTAGATGACAAAATATGACTAATTTACAAACAAACCCATGTTTACCGGTAGTTTGTAAACATACATATAATTACCTCCAAACATATACAAAAACGTCTTTTTCCTCCGTGCACCGATCAACAAATATCGACTTTTTAGCACAGACTTCCTCTAAAACTTTTTGAAGTTTTTTTTTTTAATTTTAGGAAATGTTCAAGGCTGTACTACGGAACTCGTAAGGATCTCTAAAATCTACTTTTCAGAATTGTCCTTGAAGCACTTAAATTTGGTAAAACAGTTAGACACAATAAAATGTTATTCATACACTCTTAGAAATAAACCTATGAAAATATCAAAACAATTAGTAGCTTTTCTGCTATTTTTACAGGCTTATTATTTAAAAGTGACTTTGCAGAAAATTTTTTTTGCCGATTTTTGCTAAATATTAGTAAGATTAGAAGAGCAAAAATAAACTGTTAAATGTAATAATCGGGGCAGCGACTTTCATGTAAATGCATATTTGTAGTCATTAATCCAAAAATGATTTTGACCAAATAATTTTCCGAATCAAAGAATTTGCAACAAAAGGGCGTCGATTTGTCGTTGCATATTTTGTTTAAATGCATATTTTTGAATATTTTGCTTTTAAGTGCATATTTTTGCATATATTTTTAAAAACTAAAAATAAGATTTAATGAAAAATAAAGAAAAGGAAGAATTTGCAAACCTTAACTTAACTAGAAGGAAAACATCAAGTTGTCATCTACTTAGACATTTATATTGGATTTAATTTTTAACCAAACGCTCTCGAGTAATAAATATGATTTTTGAAAATCGATGAATTTTTTGGTTTTAAGAGTTTATTTTTACATCTTTAATGCATAATTTTTGGTTTTTAGTTCATATTTCCATTTAAGTGCATATTTAGGTGCATATTTTGTACTTTTTACTGCATATTTTAAGCGCATATTTTCGATTTTTAAGTGCAAGAAAGTCGCTGCCCTGATAATAATAGTCATCCTGCTAAAATCACTACAAATATGTATATGATGAAAAATAGACTACTGATTTCACCAAAATAGATTTTTATCCTCTTAAAGCACTTTAAAATTTGCCTGTGTTTTTTATTCTAATAATATTTAGCAAAATTTGTTACTGATTTTAGCAAAGTAAATTTTTATTTCAATTAACTAAAATTTAGCTCAAATACAACTAAAATTCTGTATATTTAACAGCTTTATTTTTGCTATTCTTATCTTACTAATATTTAGCAAAGAAAATCTGTTTATTTCAGCAGTTTTTTAAGCAAGGTAATTTCTAAAAATTTTTTAGCAGCTTAGCAAACCTTTTTACAGAATGTTTTCTATTAGTGTACTTAATATCACCAACCATCCCACTCTTGACAGGATTATACCGCTTTTTAAGGGCTTGTGCCGCCGTGAATTTTTATCCTGCTTTTACAGCAAATAATTCCGCCTAACCCCATTTTTTTAATATGATATTAAACTTTTGAATAAAGTTTTTATAATTTATTTTTTCTAGACTTCCCAGCCAGCAAACGAGACCAAAAATGAATTCGAAAAGTGCTCAAAATATACATATTATTAAACTTTCACTTGTTTGAATAATTTTTGACTTACTGAATAAGAACCCTCATGAACGTATCCAAATTTTCTGGCTGGGTAATCAGTCTTGTGATTGAATATTTACCCCTAAATTCATAAACGCTTTGTAAAATTATAGGGGGTTTATTGAACAAATTTTGTATGAAAATGACGTTTTGTAAATCTGCTATAACTTTACAAAGCATTTATGAATTGAGGGGTTAAAATTTAAGAATTAATTTAATGCAACCAGAGATGTTAATATTTGTTATAAATTTTTGATACGAAAATGTTGTAGACCTACATATGTGACGCGCAAAATAGAAAGGGACCTAAGGATAGAAAGGGACCTAAGGTCAGGAGAGCATGGGATCGGTCTCATTCGATGCTCAGATGTTGTCCACAAAAAAAAAAAAATTGATTTTTTTACCCTTAGGTCCCTTTCTCTATGCGCTGTCACATATGTGTTTTAAATTTCATTTACATTCAGATTTTCTATAAAAATCATATATTTTTCCACATTTTCTATTAAAATTTTTGGCTCTTTTAGTTTTTAACTTGTCAAAACGCATACAAAAAAAACTAACAAAACCAGTTTTGTACAAAAACTATGTGGTTTTTGCTTAAGTATAAATGTAGTATTAAGTAAATTTAAAAATATTTGAAAAATTGGGGAAAACGTTAGACTAAATTTTTTGAAATAACGAGAACTATATTTTTGAAGTTTAATTCGGCAAAGTTTTTCGACTTCAGATTCGTATTAAAGCACGGTAAGTTGTTTCGATTTCACGTGAAAAAACTGTTATACTCCATATAAAAAAAGATTTTTCACGATAATGAGTTTCACGTGAAAATTGTATAGAGTTTGTTTTCACGCAAATTTAATGTACAAGACTATAATTTTTCTTGGTAAAAAATTACATTTTGTGTTTATTGGGATTGTGTCTTTGTTATAAAATTGAAAAATTCTTCATTTTTATAAATTAAATTGCAATTTGAGGCCTTTAAAGTTCGAGTGAAATTTTTGCACGTGAAAAACAACTTACGGTGCTTAAGGAGGGAAAACTATTTTAAAAACATTTATTGAGTCTAGGTACAGACTTTTAAATATATTTTAATCAAAAATGTAAAAAGTCATAAAAATATAAAAGATGTTGATGTACTTCTCCGAAACTTGGAGAATTTCCCTGGGTAAGGGAATAAAACAAGAAAGACCCACAACTCGAAGGCTACTCAATGGACCTCTTTTTTGGCTTTAGATCCGGGCTTAGGAAACCAAAGTTACTCAAAAAAAAGTTTTATCAGAAGGCTGTAGAAAAAATTCATTTTTGTCGAGTAATGTATTAATTGGTGCGGCCCACAGTAAGATTGTGAAATCCCAAATTTGGCCCCTCAAGCCATTTTTGTGCCCATACCTATAATATAGGAACAGCAAAAATAAAACTGTTAAATATACAGAATTTTAGTTATATTTGAGCTAAATTTTTGTTAATGGAAAGTAGCAAATTAAACTGCTAAAATGAGCAAAAAGTTTTGCTAAATAATTAGTAGCCTAAAAAATCACCAAAAAATTTAAAATTTTCAAAGTTTTTTTTCGATTTTTTCTAAATTTTTGTTATTTTTGGTCTACTATTGTAAAATTTATCAAAAATTTCTGCAGATTTTACAGTACAATTTGCTAGTTTCAGTTAACTAAAATTTAACTTAAATGTAACTAAGATTCTGTAAATTTAACAGTTTTAAGTTTGCTGTTTTCATTTTACTAGTATTTGGTAAAAAAATCTGCTAATTTTAGCAGTTTTTTCTGAAGCATACTTTTTAGTAACTTTTTCTGCTATTTTTACAGATTTATTTCTATGAGTGTAGTTCACTCACAAAAGTTTATCGGTAGAATCTACTGAAAATGACAGTTAAAACGAAGGTATATGCACACCAGAGATGGGAGTAATTAATTACTTTGTAATGACCATTGCGGGTTTTCATTACCATTAAATCTATAAAATGAAAATTAAAAAAAAAAAATTCATTACCATTACAAAATGTAATTGCAATGAAAAAATGTTAATTTCATTTGTTTTCTTTACATGTAATGAAACGTTTTTATAATTTTCATTATAATACGCAATGGTAGTAAAAACAAAAAATCATTTTCATTTTTTCTACACTAGGTAGACAAATGAAATTTCATTACCATTACTTAACATAATGATGTAAAGAACGTTTTGTTCTTTGTTCTACACTATAGATTTTCCTTTATGGAAATTTTTTTTCGCAATTTTTTTTTGGAAACTAGCCACCAAACTTTGATGTATGTATCTAGATTATAAATTTAAAAAAACCGCACTTAAAAAATAGCAAAATTATGGCGGAACGCGAAAAAAGACTTTATGGCAGAAAAATAAAATTAAAAAACTTAATCAGCGATTAACATTCTTCAAACAAATATACTAATGCAATAAGTTTCGTTTTGGCAAATTTTTTTACGCGATTTATTTTTTTTGCAACTAACCACCAAACTTTGTTATATGAAATAGGCATTATAGTCCCTAGATTATAAATTTGAAAAAACCGCACTTAAAAAATTGCAAAATAATGGTGGAACGCGAAAAAAGACTTTATGGTACAAAAACTAAATTAAAAAACCTAATCAGCGATTAACATTCTGCAAACAAATATATTGATGTAAGAAATTTACGTCTTGCAAATTTTGTTCGTGATTTTTTTTAACTAGCCACCAAACTTTGTTGTATGAAATGGGCATTATAGTCCCTAGATTACAAATTTTAAGAAACCGCACTTAAAAAATTCAAAAATAACGGTGGGACGCAAAAAAAGACTTTATGGTAAAAAAATTTAATTAAAACACTTATTCAGCGATTTACGTTCTGCAAACAAATCTATTGATGAAAGAATTTTCCGTTTTGGAAATTTTTTTTTCGCGATTTTTTTCGCGGTTTTTTTTTTAAATAGCTCCCAAACTTTCTTGTATGAAACGGGTATTATAGTAACTAGAATATAAATTTAAAAAAACCGCACTTCAAAAATTCAAAAATGATGGTGGGACGCGAAAAGACTTTATGGTAAAAAAATTTAATTAAAACACCTATTCAGCGATTTACGTTCTGCAAACAAATCTATTGATGTAAGAATTTTCCTTTTTGGAAATTTTTTTTTTCGCGATTTTTTTCGCGGTTTTTTTTAACTAGCTCCCAAACTTTCTTGTGTGAAACGGGTATTATAGTCACTAGAATATAAATTTTAAGAAACCGCACTTAAAAAACTCCAAAATAATGGCGGGACGCGAAAAAAGACTTTATGGTAAAAAAATTTAATTAAAACACTTATTCAGCAATTTACGTTCTGCAAACAAATCTATTGATGTAAGAATTTTCCTTTTTAGAAATTTTTTTTTTCGCGATTTTTTTCGCGGTTTTTTTTTAACTAGCCCCCAAACTTTGTTGTATGAAACGGGTATTATAGTCACTAGAATATAAATTTTAAGAAGCCGCACTTAAAAAACTCCAAAATAACTGCGGGACGCGAAAAAAGACTTTATGGTAAAAAAAATTTAATTAAAACACTTATTCAGCGATTTACATTCTGCAAACAAATCTATTGATGTAAGAATTTTCCTTTTTGTAAATTTTTTTTCGCGATTCCAAACTTTGTTGTATGAAACGGGTTTATAGTCACTAGAATATAAATTTTAAGAAACCGCACTTAAAAAACTCCAAAATAATGGCGGGACGCGAAAAAGACTTTATGGTAAAAGAATTGAATTAAAACACTTAATCAGCGATTTACATTCTGCAAGCAAATATATTAATGCAAAAATTTTCCTTTTTGGATTTTTTTTGTTTGCGATTTTTTTCGCAATTTTTTTTTTCAACTAGCCACCAAACTTTGTTGTACGAAATGAGTCCTTAGATTTTAAATTAAAAAAAACCGCACTTACAAAATTGCAAAATAATGGAGGATCGCGAAAAAAGACTATCGTACTAGAATTGAATTAAAAAACTTAATCAGCTATTTATGTTCTGCAAACAAATACTTATATTGATGCAAGAATTTTCCTTTATGCAATTTTTTTTCGCGATTTTTTTTTTTGCAACTAGCCACCAAAACTTGGTATCAAATATGGATACCATAGGCCTCGGATTATGAACTAAAAAATGCTTTTAGTAATTTGTAAACCTCATATTTTTAAAATAAAAAACTTCGACAAAAACGGCATGTAATGAAAAACAAATGGGAGTTTCATTACTATGTAAACATTAGGTAAAAGTAATGAAAATTAAAAAAAGGTTCATTTTAATTTTCAAAACAAATGAAAATTAAAAAAAATATTCATTACCAAGTTTTAACGCAACGGTAATGAAAAAAAGAAAACATTACCATTTCTTCAAAAAATGGTAATGATACAAAAAGCTCCATTACCATTACATCAAGTAATGGTAATGAAAATGTAATGGTAATGATTTTAGCCCATCTCTGATGCACACAGAGAAAAAAACCATAATTAAATCAAATATTTTTCATATTTGATTTAAAAATATAAGATTTTGAAAAAACATTTCTAAAATAAATTTAAATGTACTTAAGATGAATATGTTCATACTGATATTTGTCAAAAAATAATTTGCCATTTATTCACAGTCATTCATACTTGCAGACTCATGGCGAAAAATAACTGAACATTAAGTTCGTGGTCGTAAAAATACACTTTTAATTAGAATTTTGTGAATATTCAATGTTTACTGTTAATGTTTATTTTTTGTAAATAAATGGTAAGTATTTGTAATTTTAATAATGTAAAAGAATATAATTATAGTGTCATAAATAAATTTTTTACTCTATTCAATATTTTCAAGAACGTCATTGTTGAAGTTATTCCCAGCAAAACCTTGGTAATATGTTGGTATTACAGAACACATTACCTGGTAATACCATACCCCTTACCATTGCATTATTTCATAACTAAAATGTAATGTCTTACGTATAATGTGCTGCATAACTACTGGGTAGTAATAGCAACTTATTACCAATGATATATTTAAACACCTCAAAGAAAAGAGTTACTTGTAATACACAACATGAGTTCTAAATAATAGCAGCGACTTATTACAGATGGGATATTTTAAAACCGTAAAATAAGCAGGGTTAGAATTGCTACGGCAATTGTAGCAGTAGCAACGAAATTTAACTATAAACTCTAGCTTAAAATCGAAGAGTTTTATTTTCAAACAAAACTACCACTACTGCTACATGCAAGTTTTATTTTTAGAGCAGTAGCAATAGTTTTGTTTTGAAAAAAAGCAAAAACTACAACGAGAGCTTTTGTGAAATAGCAATAGCTCAAAAAAATCATAATTAAAAACTCTGTAGTCGAGTTATTGAAATAAAAGAAAAGCTACACACACAAGTTAATAACAACATAGCACAACAGAAAAAAAGTGGTAGTTATTGTGAGAGTTATTGTGCGAGTTTTATGGGAGTCTTTAAAATCAAATATTAGAAAAACTACTTAATGCCTACATAATAAAAAATGTGTAATATACATACATGATAAGCAAGCTGGCCAGACTTGTTGTTTTGTCTCTAAATTTGGGAATTTTTTGTTGGTCTTGGGGACAGAGAATCTTTTTGGGCATTTAAAAAATGTTTTGGGGATATTTAAAATCTTTCGTAAATTTTGAAGATTATACTAATTTTGTATAGTTTTCAAAAAAATTTAGTAAAGTTTTTTGCACGTAATTTCGAAGGTAAAAATTTACCCTTTTATACATTTTCTGTAACACTTCAAAGCTTTTTGACATGAATAAATCCTTTATGCCTAGGATTTTTATAGGATTAATGTCCAAATATCTAAAATATTGAGAAATAATAAACTGGCATTAAATTTGATTAATTTTATGAGTTAGTGAATAATAAATTATCACTTTAAATCAATGATTTCAAATTGAATAAAGTGAGGATGACATTTATTAAAATTTGAATAGAATCAATTCTGAAGGCACTTAATTTAAATTTTATTGCAATATCATCATTAAATTATTTGTTTTATGATATTATTCCCGAACTATAAATCAAGGCAACCACTTTGGTTACTTTGATTTGTTAAAATTAAATCATTTCCTTTGATTCTATGAAAAGAATCAGCAAAAGTCAAACTGATGCTTTAAAACGATATTGAATGATTGTAGTAGAAAATAATTAAATCAACAAAATGAATCTTTTTGTTTAAAATTTAATTGGATTTAAAAATCAGATTAAAGAATTATACTTTTACTTACTAATTTATTTAAAAAACAAACTTGAAAAACTCCATTTTTTTTTCAAATAATTTCAAAATCTTGAAGATTAAAAAAAAATTAAAATTAGTTTGGATAAGGTTAGTTTGAGCAAATTGAAGAAACTGTAATAGCTTTTTCAACATTTTTTATAAATGGGATTTTTTGAGAATATTTTAAGATTTGTTTGGGGACAACGAATGAAAGTATGTGGCAAGCCTGATGATAACGGTGAAATGTTTTTTGGTAAATATAATTATTGCAATGCGTTGCAACACCCAAAATAATAAGTTTGTAATTAATATAAAAATATGCATAAAATCCTAGAAGTATTTTTTTTAGTCCATTTTGTGTTTTTTTTGAAAGAAAGAAAATCTATATTGGTCAGAGCATCAAAGATTTAATTCATAAATTCAATAATAATGATGCTGCGGAAAAAAATACTAAATTAGGAGATTATTTTTTTTCTTAAATGCAAATAAAAATCGAGCTTTTTAAAAACAGCGTTTCACAATTTTTTCTTTTCTCACAAAATATTTCTGTTACTTTAACAGGATAGACCGCTATTTACATTCAATTTTTACTGTTCTTATCTTAGAGTATTTAGCATATCAAAATCTGCTAATTTCAGCAGTTTTTTGTGCAAGATTATTTTTAACTAATTTTCAGTAGCCTTTTCTACTATTAGTGTACGACAAAAATTTAGTTTTTTCACAAATTTCAAAGTGTTTTTTTTTTATTTTTTCTTTAATTTTGACCGAAAGTTCCAAAATTTAACCCGTTTGCGCCAGTGGAAGACTTCACCGACTTTGGCTAAAATTTTCACCAGAAACTTCTTAGATTATGTACGTATAACAAATAAAGTATACTGGAGCAGCAAAAATCCAAAAATCGCTTTTGTACATATGCATGTGTATTTATTGTGGCTCCTAAGGAGCGCGCACTTGAATTTTTATTTATTTAAATAATATAATATATAATATAAATTATTTTCTTTTATTATCTTAAGGACTAAAATTTTGTGTTTAATGTTTTGATTCAAATGTTATGTTAAAATAAACTTTTAATTTATTTAATAAAAAATCTGTTGAAAATGAATTTAATTGGTATAATTTTTATTTCTTAAAATATTTAATATGCACTCAACAAAAAAAAAAGTTAACACAAATCATAGTAATCAGACAACAGAAAAGTTCAAAAACCTTTATTGATAATACTCTACAAGTATTTTTTTGAAAAAAATTCTTCATAACTTTTAAATAAAACTTTATGTTAGAGTAAAGAGTTCTAAAGATAAAACTCTCTATTGAAAAAATCTACAATGAATAGTATTCTGAATTTTATGGAGTTTTATTTTCCTACAAAAAATATACATAAATGTATTTAAAATTGGTAAAATTTTAAATTTTTGATAAAGATTAGCATGTAAATAACAAAATTTTATATTAAGAATAGTTCCGAACATTTGGTTCCCTTCGTACAATAATATCACAACATACTTTTTCACATTTAGCCATTATTTTTTGTAATTAGTTTGGAAAAAAAATTGTGCATCAATATATAAGCTTCCAGAATGAAAATCGCTGACTGAGCTTTGTAATAAATATTTTGTACCATAAAGACTTTTTTTGCGTTCCGCTATTATTTTGCAATTTTTAAGTGCGGTTATTTTAAATTCATAATCTAGAAACTACAATATAATACCCATTTCTTATAAAAAAGTTAGTGGTTAGTTTGCAAAAATAATTCGCAAAAAAATATATGTATTTTGCAAAATGGAATATTTTTGCATCAATATATTCGTTTGCGGAATGTAAATCGCTGATTAAGTTTTTTAATTAATTTTTTTAAAGCATATACAATTTTCCACAATTGCGCGTTTTGAATATAAGGTATTAATATATCGATCAAATTTGCGTACACCATAAAAACTAAAGAACGCGAAATAGCGGATTTAGTTATAAAGTTTGTATTTTTGTTTTTTATTGTACGTTATTTTTTATTCAGTTAATCCATCACAAAATTATTGAGAGAGTTATTTTTGACAAATTGCGAATTTTGCATATAAGACGCCATATAAAATATTAATTTATTAATAAAAATTGCAAACACCGAAAAATTTGAAGAAAAAATAAAATGCGAAATTGCTTATTTGATTTCAAGTTTAGTGTATTTAATATTTTTTGTTGTAGGTATTTAGGTTTTTATTTCTTTTTTATTTTGAATTGATCAAATAACTATTCAAACACTTGTTAAAAACAAAATTCCCTAAATTTTGATTTTCATTTTAGAAATTTAAAATTCGCAAATTTTTGGAATTTTTATTTTAAAAGTTTTAGTGTATTTAGTCTATTTAAATTTAAAAAGCCCCCCCACTCCCCCCGAAAAAAATTCCTAGCTACGTGCCTGACGTAAACATTTTCTTAAAAATTTTTAAGAGTTTAAATTTACCAGCACTATTTTAAAACACGGGAGATTTTTTTTTTTAAATATGATCCAAATTTTTATTTTTGTGTTTTATAGATAAGATTTTATCAATTTAATTTACAAAAAATTATAACATTTTCTACATATTTGCATTGAGTTTTATATAATTGAACTCAATTGTACAAAGATGTACAATCAATGATTATAACATTACTTCCTTTTTTCCAATAGCACCTTTGTATTTTACTTGTCTACCCATCGTTTAACAAAAAACACAAGAATGAAAAACTCGCAAAAAACTACCACAAAAACTACCAGAAAGACTCCCAAAAAGCTACCAGAAAAACTCTCACAAAGCCTCGCATGGTTTTATTTAATAACTACATACATACAACAAGTAAACAAAACTCGATTGTGGGTTTTTGTTTTTTAGCTACAACTATGACTCTGTGTGTTGTTTCTTTTTGTTTTTTAGCTATAACTACAACTCCGTTTGTGTTTACTGGTTGTAGCAGTAAGAAAAGCTCGCAGAAGAAAAACAAAACTATTCAAAAACAATGACTCGCTTTTTTGTTAAAAACAAAACTACACAGTTATGTTTGCTACTGCTATCGAAATGTTTTGTAATTGTAGCAGTAGCTAAAAACAAAACTATGATTTCAATTAGAGTTTTACTAAGCCTGAAAATAAGGAGTTACTTTTAATGTGATACGTGATCACTTAATAGAAATAGCCACTTATTACCGATGGAGTATTCAAATACCTCAAAATAAGGAGTTATTTGTAATGCGATACATGAGTGTTATTTTCTATTTAAAATATTCGATACAAATAATTTATATGTTTTATACATATTGACTGAAATATTTTTTATGTTTTTTGTTAACTTTATATTAATCGGAGTAAATATTAATTAAATATGAATATGCTTCGTTTTAGAATTTATAAAAAACCAACACGATAACATCTTATTTTAATTTTTTTTGTAAGAAGTATATATTTTTATACAGTAAGTAAGCGCATAATTTTAATGTGTTATTTCAGACCTGTTTGTAACACTTTTTTTGGCCTTACTTTAAGCTGTTATGTAAGTAGTATTGTGCTCAGTATCGGTTATGTAAGTGGTTACGTAACTCCTAACATGTAACATTAAAGTAACATGTTCTTATGTTGTTACCTAGCCCTCTTTTGGAAAGTACATACCTCCAATGACATGCCCTTGTTAAAATAATAGCTGTTGGAATAGCAAAGTAAGAGGTTACATACCTTAATTTCTTCTTACAAACCTTATTACCAGGTAATAGAAAGTTTTGCTGGGTTGTTTAATAAGTTGTATATATATTTTTAATTTCAGGTTTTGTAAAAAAATTAACTTGATACCAGCATTCATCTTGGGCAATAACCATCGTTCTTGGGCACAAATTCTGCTATAAACTTTGGTATTTTACTTCGTGAAAGTTGTGTCTTATTTGTAAGTTTATTATTATTTTCAAAATGCTTTGTTAATATTGCATTGCAATTTTTAAACAATTAATTTAATTATTAAGTTTTCATTAATAAAAGGTTATTAAAAAATAAATTGTTTTATTTTCCACAATTAAGAACAAACGGAATGGAACGCTAGGAACCCACAAGTTGGAATGCTAAATTTAATTATTTTTTAATTTAAAATAAGAATTTTTGTATTTAAAAAATAATAATTATAATATGTTAAAATTAATTTTAAAAATATTTAGAATAAGTAAGATAATACTTTGTTGTAAATTAAAAGTGTTTTCATTCATTTTAAGTATGTTTCTACTTGAATTTAACATTTTTTTTCTTAGCGCAGTTAAAAAGGCGACAAAGGTATTTACCTTTAAAATAACTAAAACTTTTGTTATTTTTAACTGTCGAAAAATAACTAACAGATGCAGCAAAAATAACTACCAATGTCGTAAAATTAACTGATAAATTTTTACTACAAAAAATCAAAGCAACTGACAAAATCCGTAAAAACTACTGTTTTTTACAGTCAATTCTTTTTGTTTATAAAAGTATATTTTAATATGAAAAAAATATTTTTTTTCTTTCGATTATAAAAATATGTATTATTACTTCAACCTATTTAAAATTCGAAGTAAAAATTCCAAATCATTCTCCAGTTATTAGATATATTAGAGATATAATACAAGTTTCTGATTTTTATTTGCAAACTAGAAATATATCAATAATAACAAATATAAATTAAAGAAGAATTTTTAAAATAAAAAAATCAACGAAATTTTTAATTTTTTAAATAACTACCAAAAATAACTGTTTACTGTGAAAGTACTGTTTTAGTAGTTGTTTATTATGATATTAAAAATAACTGTTTTAAACAACTGTTACCAAATTACAGTACTTGTCGTTAGTTGTTTTTTTAAATAACCGTCATAAAAGTTGTTTTGCATTTTTCTATAGAGAAACAACTGTAATTTCTGTTAAAAACAACAACTACTGATTACTACACAAACAACTATCATGTAGTGACTGTTAAACTTTTTTTAGTGTTGTTTATTGTAATATTAAAAATAACTGCTTTAAATAACTGTTACAAAATACAATACATACTTCTCTTTAATTGTTTTGTTAAATAACTGTGATAATAGTTGCTTTGTATTCCTCCAAAAGAAATCAATTATAACGAGTAAAAAGGTTAAAGTCGGGCATGCCGACTATACAATACCCTACACCAGTCTGGTTAAAAGCCAACTAATATTTGGAACCGAAATTCGAATGGGTGAAAATGGGACTTGTGTCAAAATTTTCTATAATGTGAGTCAGCGAACCAAATTTCTTTAAAATATCTAAATATTTGCGACCTGCAGTTTGTAACCAAGCCAATTTTGGGGGGACCCTTATATGGGCACTAGGTCTAAACATGGACCGGTGTTAACCAAAATCAATAGGCTTCGTCTTTGGGCTGATATAGGTCGGTGTACCAAATTTCATCAAAATATCTTAATATTTGCGACCTGCAGCGTATAAACAATATAATTTTGAGGGGACCTTTATATGGGCACTATGTCTAAACATGGACCGATGTTCACCAAAATCAACAGGCTTCGTCCTTGGTCTGTGTACCAAATTTCATCATAATATCTTAATATTTGCGACCTGCTGCGTATAAACAATATAATTTTGGGGGGACCCTTATATGGGCACTAGGTCTAAACATGGACCCGTGTTAACCAAAATCAATAGGCTTCTTCCTTGGGCTGACATAGGTCGGAGTACCAAATTTCATCAAAATATCTTAATATTTGCGACCTGCAGCGTATAAACAATATAATTTTGGTAGGACCCTTATATGGGCACTAGGTGTAAACATGGACCTCTGTTAACTAAAATCAATAGGCTACGTCCTTGGGCTGATATAGGTCGGTGTACCAAATTTCATAAAAATATCTTGATATTTGCGACCTGCAGCGTTAAACAATATAATTTTGAGGGGACCCTTATATGGGCACTAGGTCTAAACATAGACCCGTGTTAACCAAAATAAATAGGCTTCGTCCTTGGGCCAACTTAGCTCTGTGTACCAAATTACATCACAATATCTTAATGTTTGCGATCTGCAGCGTATAAACAATATAATTTTGGGGGGACCATTATATGGGCACTAGGTCTAAACATGGATCGATTTTAACCAAAATCAATAGGCGTCGCGACGCGTCGTCCTTGGGCCGACATAAGTCGGTGTCCCAAGTTTCATCAAAATATCTTAATATTTGCGACCTGTAGAGTGCGCACAAGAATGCATGGACAGACAGACAGACGGACGGACAGACGGACATCGTTAAATCGAAATAAAAAAAATTCTGAGCCGATCGGTATACTATAAGGTGGGTCTAGGACCAATATTTTTTGGTGTTACAAACATCAGCACAAACTTATAATACCCTGACCCCTGTGGTGTAGGGTATAATTAAAGTTAAAAATAACAACTAGTGATCACTACACAAACAACTATCACTAAAACAAAATATATAAACAACACTCGTAGATATAGCACATTTTTATTTTGGTCAGGTTGCCTAAATTCTTATAAATACTATTGCATCCTTCCGCTCTTCAAAATTAAGTTGTCCAATACCCCGTTTAGACAAAAAAGTTAATCTCGTAGAAGTTAGATTAACTGCTTAATCAATCACTAAACAAATCGATTAAACCGTATTTTAATCTTTTTGCTAACAGTTAATCCAACTTTGAATGATGTTACTATTTCTAAACAACTTTGTATTCATATTACTAATTGTATGCAATGTTGATTCATGTTCTAATGACAGTTGACAACCCTACAAAACACACACAAAAAGTCAGATAAACATTAACGTTAAGACGCTGCCAACATTTTCCATGTTGATCATGTGACGGATCGCTATCGGCGCTGCCTTGGTATTTTAACCTGACAGATTTAACCTTTTAACTATCAAAAAAGATGCATATGTAAACGATGTAGATTAAAAAGTTGGATTAACTTTAAGCAAGTAGATTAATTTCTCTGTCTAAACGCACTATAAAATGTTTTTGTTGCAAAATATTTTATACCCATATTGTCCATGTTTCAGGAACCGAGTTGGCACTATGTTCAAAAATATGGTGTTTCGAAAATTACAGTAACTTATCAATAGAAAATTCCAAGTTAACAATTTGTTTTGGTAAACTCACACTTTTTCACAAATACAATCACA
Source organism: Leucophora obtusa (assembly GCA_949987735.1). Taxonomy (NCBI): domain Eukaryota; kingdom Metazoa; phylum Arthropoda; class Insecta; order Diptera; family Anthomyiidae; genus Leucophora; species Leucophora obtusa. The sequence goes on along the minus strand of OX465295.1, from coordinate 201,855,514 downwards.
CTTATACTACTTGCGACTCAACTTGCAAGTAAATTTTGAAGACAGTGGATTTTTGACACTTGCGGCAGGCGAAATGACAGAATAAAGAAAACAGTGTTGCCTAGTAATGTTTTCTATTAATTTACTAGTATTTGGTAAAGTAAGAGTTGTAATGCAACTGATTTTGTATTTATTTGTAAAAAAACGAGTTAAAAGGTTAAAGTCGGGCATGCCGACTATACAATACCCTATACCAGTCTGGTTAAAAGCCAACTAATGTTTGGATCCGAAATTCGAATGGGTTAAAATGGGACTTGTGTCAAAATTTTCTATAATGTGAGTCAGCGAACCAAATTTCATTAAATTATTTTAATATTTGCGACCTGCAGTTTGTAACCAAGCCAATTTTGGGGGGACCCTTATATGGGCACTAGGTCTAAACATGGACCGGTGTTAACCAAAATCAATAGGCTTCGTCTTTGGGCTGATATAGGTCGGTATACCAAATTTCATCAAAATATCTTAATATTTGCGACCTGCAGCGTATAAACAATATAATTTTGAGGGGACCGTTATATGGGCACTAGGTCTAAACATGGACCGATGTTCACCAAAATCAATAGGCTTCGTTCTTGGGCTGATATAGGTCGGTGTACCAAATTTCATCAAAAATTATAAACAATATAATTTTGAGGGGACCCTTATATGGGCACTAGGTCTAAACATGGACCCGTGTTAACCAAAATCAATAGGCTTCTTCCTTGGGCTGACATAGGTCTGTGTACCAAATTTCCTCAAAATATCTTAATATTTGCGACCTGCTGCGTATAAACAATATAATTTTGGGGGACCCTTATATGGGCACTAGGTCTAAACATGGACCGCTGTTAACTAAAATCAATAGGCTTCGTCCTTGGGCTGATATAGGTCGGTGTACCGAATTTCATGAAAATATCTTAATATTTGCGACCTGCAGCGTATAAACAATATAATTTTGAGGGGACCCTTATATGGGCACTAGGTCTAAACATGGACCGATGTTCACCAAAATCAATAGGCTTCGTCCTTGGCCCAACATAGGTCTGTGTACGAAATTTCATCAAAATATCTTGATATTTGCGACCTGCAGCGTATAAACAATATAATTTTGGGAGGACCATTATATGGGCACTTGGACCGTCGTCCGTGGGCCGACATAAGTCGGTGTACCAAGTTTCATCAAAATATCTTAATATTTGCGACCTGTAGAGTGCGCACAAGAATGCATGGACAGACAGACAGACAGACAGACGGACGGACGGACAGACGGACGTCGTTAAATCGAAATAAAAAAAATTCTGAGCCGATCGGTATACTATAAGGCAGAGCTTTGAAGAATTAATTCCTTAATTCAATTTTTCAATTCTGAATTAAAAATTCGATGAATTAATTCACTAAGCAATATATATTGAATGGAATTAATTCATATTTGCTTTCGTTCGATTTATTTTGTTACGAATTAATTCAATTGCAATAGTTCTTTTTATTAAATCAAATGAATTAATTCACTGGTGAATTAATTCCTTATTGAATTAATTCACTACTGAATTCGTTCAATTTCATTTTCGTTCAGTGAATTAAAAAAAATAAAATTACGTTCAGTGAATTAAAAAAAAATAAAATTACGTTCAGTGAATTAAAAAAAAAATAATAAGTTCACTGAATTGAAAAAAAAATAAAATAAGTTCACTGAATTGAAAAAAAATAAAATAAGTTCACTGAATTCAAAGCCTGTTTTCTGCCGTTCAGTAGAAAAAAACAATAATCTACAAATAAATTTTTTAAATAAGTAATTTTACAGCGTGTGCTAGTAAAAATAAACAAAATAGAAACCGGATGCTGTTTATCAACCTACATGATTCAAAAATAAATCCTTTTACTATTAAAAATAAAAACCTTACAGATATAGATAAATTCGGAAAAAATATAACTATTAATTTTTCAAACTAGTTATATAGTTATATTTTTTTTCCAAATTTATCTATATCTGTAAAGTTTTTATTTTTAATAGTAAAAGGCTTTATTTTTGAATCATGTAGGTTGGTAAACAGCATCCAGTTTCTAATTTGTTAATTTTTACTAGCACACGCTGTAAAATTGCTTATTTAAAAATTTTATTTGTACATTATTGTTTTCTTCTACTGAACGGCAGAAAACAGGCTTTGAATTCAGTGAACTTATTTTATTTTTTTTCAATTCAGTGAACTTATTATTTTTTTTTTAATTCACTGAACGTAATTTTATTTTTTTTAATTCACTGAACGAAAATGAAATTGAACGAATTCAGTAGTGAATTAATTCAGTAAGGAATTAATTCACTTTTTTTCCGTTCGATTTATAAAATTGAACGCGTTCACCGGTGAATTAATTCATTTGATTTAATAAAAAGAACTATTGCAATTGAATTAATTCTTTGAATTTGTTGTTTGATGAACGCATTCAGTTGAACGAATTCAGTGAATTACTTAAGAAAAGGACTTCATTCAATTGTAGAGAAAATTGAATTCGATTGGTAGTGAATTCATTCAAAAAGGAATTAATTCTTCAAAGCTCTGCTATAAGGTGGGTCTAGGACCAATATTTTTTGGTGTTACAAACATCAGCACAAACTTATAATACCCTGACCACATAGTGGTGTAGGGTATAAAAAGTAAAAAAGAACACAATGACATTCTTAATGGTAATTTAAAAAATCAATTTTATAAGTTATTGAAAAAAAAATTGTTAAGAACAAAATTTTTCCTAGCTTTGTTAGAATATTGAATACTTGGCAATACTGGAATCTTATTTACAGTGAGGTTACATGATCAAGATTTTGCTTTCAAGTTGATAACACATACTGCTTGTCAAATTCAGTTGAACTTGAAGCTGTGACGTAGGCTGCATGCAACTTGATAGTCAATTTTGCTTTCAAGATGCCGTCGTCAAGAAAAGAACTAAAATTGCTCGCCTCTTTGGGCTGTTTCCGCACTGTAGGCTGTTCGAAAAGACTTTATTTTTTTCTTCACATCTTCCACAGACATTTTCATGTCAGCAGAAATTGGTTTTTTATTTTTAAATCATTTCGTCGATATACCGAAATATTCACATTCCGTATTTTATCAATCGTGTTTTATTGCGGCACAATATTTGTAAAAAGAACAACAAATTTACAAGAAATTTGATCAGCTGTTTAAAACATGACCGTCAAGTTTTCTCAAAACTTGAAAGCAAAAATTGATATCAAGTTGCTGTTCAATTTTTAAAATGTGAGTGTGTTATTAAAAAAGTGTGAGTGTATTAAAACTTGAAAGGAAAAAATTGATCGTGTAACCCCTAGTTAGTGACAACCTATGCCTTCTAGAGTTGTGAAATTTCGATACTTTTTGAGTACTCAATACTACTCAATACTTTTTAATTGAGTACTCGATACTACTCAATACTTTTAACGATTTTTTTGAATTTAAAATAAAAATGTTATGAATTCGTATTTATTACGAAAAATAATAACAATTCACATATACGTGTTAAACAATTGTTGTTTCTTACATTTTAATTTATTTAAAACATTTTATATAAATTAATTAAGGGGGTAATTTTCTAAAACACTTCGGTGAAGTGATGAGTTATTTCTATAGAAATTGTTTTTGTTACAAAAACAATTTACATTGAAAGTTCCCTTCACTTCACCCAAGTGTTTTACGAAATTAGGTACTAAATAATTTTTCCTAAAAATCCGTTACAAATTTCTTTGCTTCACAAATAGAGTTGTATTTTCAGAGTTGTATTTTTAGTGTACTATTTTTAGAGTTGTATTTTCATACGAAAAATGCACATTTATACGGAAAATTGCATCTTTAAAAGTATTGAGTAGTACCGTTTTAGTATTGAGTACTCAGAAAAATAGGCAGTATTGAGTACTCAGTACCGGAATACTCAATACTTTTACAACTCTAATGCCTTCGACGACATTTTAAAAATGAACTTGCAGCAAGTAGTGTGGACACATGTAAAATTTTCATGTTTTTTCGGTCATTTTCGAAATTTTCGCTAATAATACGTATTCTCAACTTGCAACCATTTACTTGCATGAGGAAACGGGGGGTAATTCAACCTACGATTGTCTTTAGTAAACGATGTCGATTAATCCAGGGTCTCGTACAAAAGCGTTTAGTTTAAGTATTAAAAAAAGAAAAGAAAATGTAAAAACTTGTATACAACCAGGGGGTTTCCATCAGCTGGTTTTAAAAATGCTTTATGAGCCAAAAAATTTCACGCAAGAAACAAGAAAAACAGAAGGAATATGAAGAAAATAAACAGCAAACAATTCGGGAAAACAAAAAAATAATAAAACGTTTTTACAACAAAAAACAAAAGTTAAAAGCAAAAAAATTTATTTAAATTAATTATTCTTTATTTCCTTATTAAAGTTGTTTTTGTTACCGTTTTATTCAGTAATCGCAAAAAAAAATATTAACTTTTTCACTTTTCTTTTGTTTTTCTCATTCTTCACTGAAATTAACAGACCCGAGCAGTGTTGCCATTTTTTTTCAGACTATCCCCAATTTTCAAATTGTTATCCCCAAAAATCCCCAATTTTCAATTTTTTATCCCCAAAAATCCACAAATTTTTATTTTCTGGAAAAAATTCGTATTCGTTAACTTTTTTTTTTAATTAATGTAAAAATACCGTATTTATTTAATTCTTTTCCGTACCTTATACACTCAAACTCAATAAATTTTGTAATTCTAACAAATTATAAAAAAGAACAAATAAATTTAAATAACAGCATAAAAAATGTGAGCCAAATTTTTTCGTTTTAAATATTTCAGAATCAAAATTTTCCGATTCATCAGAAAATTTTGTTGCGTATGGTACTATATAAAAAAGTTTTAATATTTCAGCAGATGGATTTAATTTTTGACAACTGAATAACATGTAAAGTATATATTTAATTTAAGAAGAGCTTCTTATAACTCATATTACATCCGAATAACCTTAAATATTTTGGAACCAAAAGGAATTCAAATTGTCACCAAAAGGAATTAAGGTTTGTACGCACATTAACTTTCCAGACACAAATTTGTGTAGCCTAAAATCATGCACTATTATCATCATACTTGAAAGAAATATATAAATATTTAGAATTATCAGGGTAAAATTCATAAAAATATAAAAAGGCAATAATATGTTATCCCCAAAAAATCCCCTAAAATTTCGTGTCATCCCCAATAAATCCCCGGATCCCCAAACGGAAATTTTTTTCCCCATTGACGAAAATAAATCCCCAATTTGGGGATAAATCCCCTAAACTGACAACACTGTACCCGAGCATCCATACAAATAATTGAGCAAGAGTTAACATAATTTCTTGGGATGAAAAAAAAACTCTTTCCTTTTAATCCCCTTTGATACAACACAATAACGAATTTTTGTATTAACTAAAAGTTCAGTCATAAGCCGTCAATATGAAACCCAGCGTAAATCGCTAAGAAAGATGGGGACTCGCACAACTGAAACATAGACGGAATTCGCAGTTCAAGTGCTAAAATGCTATCGTTGTAAAATGGCATGAATTTTGAAGTTTGCCCCATAGAAAATTATAAAATTTACGATAAATGCTAATTTACTACTTAAAATAGCACGAACTTGAATTCCATAAAAATATTTAATCGGCGAAAAAATTAAAAAAACTATTTATAAAAAAGCCAAAAAAAAAACGTAAAATTCGAATCACACACTTACTCGCGAACAATTTTTTCTACTCATACTCACGTTCACGTATGTAAATTAAGATTTCACTTATGAATCATACAAAATTCTGCTTATGTGCACATTTCAGGTTAAAACCTTGTTTATATTGAAGTAATTCATTATACTGTAGAATTTTCAGAACTCTTTAAACTATGAACTAAAATTTTTTATTGTTGCTTATGAATGTTTTAAATTTATATGAGTTTTTAAAACAAAATCTTCTTTGATTTGAAAATAATTTAAACAGAAAGTGATATTAATTTATGATCTTGAGTCAAACTAAAATAACATTCATTTACTTAAAATAACAGATCAACTAAAAACATTTCCCCCATTCATCAAAATCTGGGAATTTAAAATTTTTTAAATGCTTTTGGAGGGACCGTTGATTTTGCAATAATTTCTGCAGGTTTAACGAGCCTTTTATACATTTTTTTGGTTCAGAAATAAGGTTTGTTTTTTTTAGAATCTTATATCTATAACTACTTGTAAAAAACCGACTATCCGTACTTGCCTCAATTTTATTTTATTTTTGTAAACAAATGAAACTTAAACATTTGGGGTCGCCTTTGTACAACGCGAAATGGAGCAATTATCTTGTGTGCGCTGATCTACATTTACTAACAACCGCATAACAGATTAATCAGAACTGGGTCAACAACGACAACGAGAGTTGCTTTTTCATATATTTTGTATGGGAGGCAAAATGTCTTCATGTCGTCTGGCGATTTGTCGTCGGAATAGAATCTATTCTATTTTCTTGACGACACACAAATACACACTTAAAATATTTGTCAAATTGTTGCCATATTTTTAACTAATTAAAGATTGCCATTAGAACAGGGTTGTTAGAAATTCGTATTAGAGGTGCAATAATTCGTACTTTGTTTACAATTTTAAATACATAACTTACGGAAAAAAGCAAAATTAAATACAATAAAATATAAAGCAACAAGAATTAGTGAAAGACCAATTAAAGTAAATCGTGACGACTTTTGCTGTCGTCGGTCGACAATCGACCCAGTTGTGATTAACCTCTAATTCATTTGGTAGCTTTTGTAGTTTTTCATATTTTGTGAAATAAAAAACAGGGGTATGGCATCACCAAAAAAATAAATTATAAAAAAATCGTTATCACTAGATGGCACTTTGTAAAAAAAATTGACAATTTTCTTTTTTTATTTAAATTTAAATAATAACAAACAACAAAGGAAAAAATACAAACAAATATTTCAAATTTTATTATTTGAGTATATCCCGCGTTTGTTTTTTCCTTATTTTGAGCAGTTTTTGAGTTTTTAAATATAGGCTCAGCTGATACTAAACTGATACTAAATAGTTGCTCAGGTAATACTAAATTTCAGCGCCCTCTATCGGTAAGTAGTGTAAATTTGATTTCCTATCTCTATAATTAATAGTCTCTGATAAAAAATACCAGAATTTCAAATATTTTTATGACAAATATTTTTGTATATATTTGAAAGAGAAAAGCGAAGAATTTTTAAGACTTGGTAGCATTTTTATAACTACTTAATTTTTAAGGAGCAAAATTTATACCTATGTACTTAAAAATTTTATAAATGCTTAAATTTGTATGGAATATTTATACAAAATTGGAAAAAACAAACCTATATATATAAATAGGACTACCCCACAAGGTTTTAAAAAATGTTCATTATGTTAATAAAAAGTTTTAATAACATTTTTTTATTAAAAATTTTGGGAAAAAAGTAACAACAAACTCATATTAAATTGGAGGTGCCGGGGTTTGAACCCGGGACTTCTCACATGCGAAGCGAGCGCTCTCCCACTGAGCTACACCCCCATAAGCACAGCACTTGCCAAAAGTGACATTAATACAACACACAAAGTTTTAATCAATTTTTGCACAATCGCACAAAACACTGGTGATGATGATGTGTCATCTTTAGGGTATTCACTTAATCGACTTTTTATTTTAATCGATTAAAAGAATTAAGTTTCATACATTTTTTTAACCATTTTATTTAAAAAAAGGACCAATAATAATTTCAGTAGATCTTTAAAAATTCAGAAGTATTAAAAATGTATTAACTGAGATCATATATATCATATATAATATATCATATATATTAAAAATTCTTATTTTTCTATCCCACCTGTCACACATTTAAATTATCATCCTTGTAAGATTTACATTTTATAATGTTAAAGGCGCATTTAGCCATACGTAGCGTGACGAATCAGCTGATTCAAAAAAAAGAAATAGACTGTCAGCTATGCTCTTTTAACTCATTAGATTTTCCATAAGGAGACACGTTACGTCCACGTATAGGTAATTCTACCTTAAAATGCAACTCTGAAAATATCGAGTAGTACACTTAAATACAAAAGTTTGTAAAAAAATTTATAAACAGTTTCCAATCGCACTATACTATTTTTATACTGATTATTAGTACAATTTTTATTTTTAGTAATCATTTTTGCTATTCTCTTATTACAAATTACGGATTTTTTTTACTAATTTTTTTTAGTACAATTTTTTGCTAATTTCAGCAGATTGATTTTAAATTACAGTTTACAGCAATTTACGGAAATTTAGTAGCTGCAACTAATTATTTATACTAATTTCATTGTACTAAAATTATGATATTTAGTAAGTTTTTTAACTGATTTTAGCATTTCGATTTTGAATTGCATTTTACATAAATTTTACTAAAATTTAGTAGCGGCTACTAATTTTTTCTACTAATCTTATTGTACTACAGATCAGCAGACATGTGTTGCTAAAATTAGCAAAAAATACCGCTGGCCTCAAAACAGTTAAATTTCCCGTAATAACAGCAGCATTTTCAGTAGCCATTACAGACTTTTTTGGTTGAGTGTAGTTTTGAGTATCGAGTACCCAAAAAAAGGCAAATACTCGATACCCACTACTCATATTTTTACCAGCACTACTCTATAATGCATTCAATGATTTAAATGAGAATATATCATCTCGTATTATGTCTCTTTCGTATGTATTTTACACATAAAAAACGAAAATGTAGAAAGCAATCCTGTTGAGCATATACATATTTCCTTGTACCAAAAAAAAAAACAAGTAAATAAAAAGCAGTTTCAATCACAAAAATGAAAATATCAATTATATTTTAATTGATTTTGGACCTATCACGCAAATGACATGATGAATTGAAACAATTTAATTATTTAACTGATTCAAATAAAATTGGTTTAAAAACTAATTTTATTTTAAGCAAATCCTTAATTATATGATTTAATTCAATTATTTTTTGTGTGTACGCCTACATTCTTCCCTTGTATACAATTAATTTAGTTTGTTTTACATTTTTTAAACTATTATTTCTGAATATGAAGATAAAAATATAATTTATTTGCCCCCTTAATCGGTCTTTGTTAAGTCGAATATTATTGCTTTACATTGAACGTTAATTGAGTACGATAAAATAGCCTGTTAAGCCTAGTATTTTGTTCGCATTTTTGTAAAAAAAAAAATGTGTCACCCTCCATATATAAAAATAACTTTTTACCAATTTTGATCAATCCATTAATCGAAAAATTATTCGAATTATTTCTGTGAGAAATTTGGCACTTCAAATAATTCGATGAATTTTTTCAACAAAAATGTTCGATTAATCTAATAACGATTAATTGATTGAATACCCTAGTCATGATTCTTATCAAGTGCTATTTTTAAAACTTGTTGATTATGTTTTTCACCTTTTTACCCTTTTTTTCATTACAGTTTTTAACATTTATAACTGGAATATTTTGGATTCAACAATGTGTAGCACAACATGAAGATATACCGTATGAAAATGTCGCTAGAATCTGTGAAACATGTGTTTGTTTCGAAGCAAAAGATGTTGGCAATACAAATCAAACACACCATATGCTAAGTTGTATGATGAAAGGTTTCAAACATATACTGGCAAGGTGGCCAGAGGAATTTGGCAAAAGCAATAATGAAAAAGGTACGATCTTTTTTGTTCTATTTTTAAATAAAAATGTTTCTACAACCTTCCTTCGATATTTTGAATATCGCTCAATGTTGGATACCGAAACGAACAAAGGTAGCGGTATTGAATTTTGTTTGCTTCGGTAAGGGTATTTAAGATTTTGTCGGTACAGTATACCGTTATCGAAACAACAATATCGGTACGTACCAGTATTATAAATTGCATTAAAGACATATAAAAACAATTAAAAACATCGAATATTTTTTATTTTAAGTGTTAAAAATACAGATTATAAACTTTAAATTAAATGCTAATAGTTTTGATAACTAAAATTATTATTATCTATAAATTTTTTTGTAAAACAAACTCAAAATTATTATAAAAAACTAAAAACATTGACTGCATTAAAGGAATTAAATATGCTAAAATCCCAAACGTATTTAACAAATTGTGAAAAAAATCCGCTGTAGGCATGTCCCTATCCGGATTTCATTCTTGCCTAAGGAAATCGTCAGGGGACGACCTTTTTAGAATTTCTGGAAATATTTGTTAAGTTAAATTACAAACTCTATGAGAATTTCTTGTTCTCGTCTAGGAGCGTTATTAAACATTTAAAATATTTAAAAAAAAACAACAGAAAATTTTCCACAATTTGCTTTATCATATTCCAATGTACTACTCTGTTGTTTTGACAGATCTAGCAATGTAGTGACATCCATTCATGTAGAAACATCAATAGAAAATAGAGATGAGCGATATTTTCATACCGGTGATTTAATCACAGTTATTGATAAGTCACTGGTAACGGCAGTGATCATATGTTTCAAGTCGCAGTTACTCGGAATGTCGTTCTTTTAATATTTTTGTACTATTCTTTCTTGCAAACTTCATTGTGCACAGTAATACATGTTTTTTTTTCAATAACAGTGACTTGCTTTCACACTCTTCTGAATAAAATGTCTCCTTCTATCATGTCTTTGTTACCGGTCGCAACTATTCTTCTTTTAAGGCCCAGTTTTTAGGAAGTGGATTATCTTTAAACTTAGTTTAACACAGTTTGTAACTGGAATACTGCTTTTAAAATGTGGTTTATTTTGTTTTATTTCAATAAAGAAATATATTATACTCGAGAAAGTTTTTCCGACAAATTTTTGTTAATAAACTTTGAAATGTCTGACAAAATTCGTTTTCGGTTTAACTAAACCAAGTTTAATTGACATCTTAAAAACTCGCCATAAATATTATTTCGTTTATTTATCAGAAAATCGCAGTCTTTTCCATAGAAAAACTGTGATCACGATCACAGTTTAAAAGAACAACGATTTGCAAATCACATTCACTGAGAACAATGTTACTGAAAAATCGCCGGATCGCCCATCTCTATTACAAACCCGTGATCACAGTCACTGTTTAAAAGAACGGTGATTTGAAAATCACGGTCACTGGTAGCAGCGTTATTCAAAAATCACCGGATCGCTCATCTCTAGTTCCGAGTACCAGATATTAATTGAAACTCATTTCTCAATACTGTTGCAATATGTTTGATGATGATTTTCAATAAAATATGACGATAGTATTTCAGAGCCATTATATCGAAGCCGTGAAATCCCATATTTTACGCCAGATACATCAAGATTTCTTACCTGAAATTTAATAACAAATTTACTATATGAACAGTGAAGATGATCTGATATCAAATTGATAAAAATCAGTTTACAAAACTTTTTCAAATTTTTAATTTTGCAAAACAGGTTATTTTTCTATTTGGAAATTAAGAACAGATTGGTATTTTTTGGAAATTTTTATTAAAAAGTAGCTCACATCTTAAAAAACAAGTTTAATAATAAATATAAATCAAAAGACTGAAATATTTCGCAATATATGAAGCCTTTTTTTAGTACACAGAAAAAAATAATTCATACTTGGAAATTTTTTCATAATATGTATGAATCCAACATTAATTTTTTTCCCCAAAACCTTTTCATACAATGTATGAATTTGTTTATACATATTATGAAAAAATTCATTACGAATTTCGAATTAATTTATGCATTAATTCTGCTAAAGGGGAATGATATAACTAAATCGATAAGCCGCGCTTTTATTTAAAACAGTTGTTAATCCACTAGAGATGGATTTTCTATACATTTATTAAAAAATAATAATCACTATACGAATTACAAAGAAATATTAAATATCTGCTAACTATTGTTATGGTATGTTAAATAAAATATATATATAAACATTACAATATACTTGAGCGAGAGAAAATTCTTGAGAGGTACAATATGATTTTTTCCAAAAACCGGATACACACAGGAAGTATACTCTTGTTAAATAACAATCTTCGTTTTCAGCTAAATCCAAGCACTGTTTGGAGAATTGGATTTAAACAATTATGGGATGTTGTTCATCTTTTCTTAGGCAACACGGAACACATTGTACATATATATGGTGGTCAGTGGCGGTTCCAGCTTTCGATTTTGGGAGGGGGGGGGGGGGGGAATTTTAAAATTTTGTTTATTACTCATACGTCTCGTTTAATCCATAGGGTTGCTATATCAGTCGAAATATTTATAATTAACCTGTTAACCAATTTTTGCTCACTAATTGTTCTACCGAGAATTTTGTGACTACCTTTGTGTAAAAACAATACATGTTACATTTTTCAAAATTCGAAATTGGGTTTAGACAGAAATTGAGTAATTTTTCGGAAGTAGCGAAAACCTTTTTGAAATTCTTTTAGAACAAACTATTATGGGCGAAAACTAAGAATTAATTTTTTCTAAAATTTGACTTAAGTTATAAAATTTTAAACAAAATTTCTTATATAAGTTGCATTTAAGACAAAAATCGTTTTTAGTTCTGATTATCAAAATATTCATTTTACTGAATGGGGTAAAAAAATTATGGTTTTATTTTTTAAATAGGTAATATTACTAATGGAAGCTTTCATCTCTCACCACCTTTTATCTGTCCTGTATCTTCTTTCCAAATACCCAGAAAACAAAGTCAGTTCTGATAACCGCATTTGTAGCCAATCGCATGGTTCGGTTGTGGTAGCCGAATTTTTCAGTTGTGGCAACAGAAAACCAATTGAGACAGTACTAGTTTGACGGAATTTTAGTTGTATCAAGAATAATTCGGTAGCCGCAATCGAAAAATTCATTTGATGCAACTGAACCATTCGATTGGCAACAAATGGGGTTGTCAGCACCGAATCTGTTTTCTGGGTGTAGCATTTTAATTAATGTAACAAATTTCTTGAGTTTCTTCTCTTTAAAAAAATAAAAAAAATTGAAAAGCAAGCATATCTGAAGAAACACCTAAAATTTATTCTGAAGATTCAGCACTACACTAAGAGAATTACCTGCATGATATTAATGACTTTTTGCATTAAAGCACCGTAAGTTGTTTTTCACGTGGAAAATTTTTCACTCAAACTTTAAAGGCATTAAATAGTAATTTAAATTCTGAAAATGGAAATTTTTTTTATTTAGTTAGAAAGCCACAATCCCAATAAACACAAAATATCACTTTTTCACAAGAAAAATAATAGTCTTGTATATTAAATTTGCGTGAAAACAAAGTCTACATAATTTTCACGTGAAACTCATTGTCGTGAAAAATAATTTTTTTTATATGAAGTATAACAGTTTTTTCACGTGAAACTCAAACAACTTACTATGCTTAAGCCAATGAAGTTTCACTAGAACTCGACCTTTGAAACTTTTCATTGAATTAAATGTTGTGACTAGGGTTTGGATTTCCCGGACTTTTTTATTTCCCGGGAAACGGGAATGAAAAAATTTGATTTTGAACAAAATTGTTTATGAAAACCACCTATATAAGTAATTTTTGTTTAAAAAAAACACTATTTCAGTACAAATGCAGTCTGTGTAGTGAGAATTCAAAGTAAAAAATATCAGAATGTTGAACATTTGATTTCACATAAATTACTAGCAGCACTGCCAAATGAATTGCATGATTCTATCAGAAAGCACCTACTACTGGACTGTCGGAAACAAACCGTTTCATCACACTTGGCCCATTAGATATGGTGGCCACAATGTTATTTTCCAAAGACAAATAAAACTCTTCTAGTCTTATTTCTACAATTCTTCTTATTTCATCAGCATTATAATAATAAACCAACCCCATGTTATAAAATGAATTATTTCCGTTTATACATATGTTCAAATATCTCTTTTGTGATATTCTTGTCCATTCATCTAAGATTATAGTAAATCTCCTATTGTTAGAAATATTGCTCGATATTTCTTTTATCGTGATATCTTTTACATGATTGTAGTAATTTAATATAATGTTCTTTACATCGGTTTCATTTTTTGCAATGCCAGGTTTTTATTATAAAAACTTTCTCGAATAAACGAAGATCTAGTTATGGTGCGGATTGACTGCGGCTAATTTGGATACCATTCCAGGAAATGTTTGCCCTACCATAAAACCTTTAATGCCTATTCAGCTTACACTTTTTTCCTCGGGTACTTTGCTAAGTTTAGCTGAAACGTTATTCTTGTTGTTGTTTTCTTCAAGAGAAGTTGCATTACCATCAATTTTTTTTTTTTTTGTGAACCAAATTTAGATGTCGGATAACCAAATTTAGATACCACCGTTAACCATTAGTCTTTTCTTTTCACATTTATTAATGAAAATGTTACTTATAAAATTATTGACCCTTAATATAAAGGAGTATTTTAAATTTAAAGTCGACTTTATTTTTAATCAAACGGTTTTGTTCATTTTGTGTATGAAAACCTTACAAAAATATTTATATTTTCAAATATTTTTATTGGTTGAAAATAAATTAACCAATCAGAATACTCCAAAAATAAACCAAGTCAAGGTATACTGCCACCCAATATTTTAACTAAAGTCGACTTTACCTAAATTATACATTTGAAAAATTTTGATAGTAAGGGCGATTATTTGTAAGAAACAAAGCTTTTTTTCATATTTCTCTTAAACATCTTACCAAGTTTTCAGGTTTTACTACTTAAAATTTGAATAAGTTATGCGAAAAATCTTTATTAGTTGAAATGCTCCTAATTACTTGGCAAAGATTTTATTTGTGTGTCAAATAAATGTATTCCCTTTTAAAAGATTTTAAAAATGACATTTCTGTTTTGGTATATATAATGTTTTTATGACTAAAATTAAAAAATCCTATTCGAAACAAAAACAATTTAAAAAATTTAATATTTTTAAAATTTCCCGTTTTCCCGGGAAAAATATATTATTTTCCCGGGAATTCCCGGCAAACTTTTCCCGGGATTTCCCGGGAATTCCCGCCCGGGAATTCCCGAACCCCAAACCCTAGTTCTGACAAATATTATTTTAATTATTAAAAGTTTCATACACTCAATCAAAAAGTTTCATTAAATCGGAATTCATAAAATATATAAATTAAAGAAATATTTCAATTACTTTGTGAATAAAACTTCATTGGCTTACTGCAAAATTTCAAAAACAAAAAACTCGTCCAAAAAAATTTCCCTCTGTGTATTTTTCATAGTATATATATTGGGAGAGTATTTGCCGAATAGTATCTTATAACGTGTGTAATTCTAAGATTATGGGGATTTACTTTTATGAAAAATATTTCAGATTCTGAGGACTGTTTCATAATGAAATCTCTTACAATTTCTTTAAAAAATTGTAAGATTCTAACCGCAATTTATTACGATAACTTTAAGATTTTGAGAAATTCATCCCTAACATTTAAAAGACTCTTTTATGGAAATATTACTCGAATAGTGAGGACTCTTCCATAGAAAACCACTTAGATTTCCAGGATATTTATTTTACAGAACTCGTTTAATTCTGGAAACTTTGCCGTACAGTAAATCCTCCTCATTCATGAATTTCTACATTAAATTAATGGAGTTTCGCTGGAATTCGTCCTTTGAAACTTTTAATTGATTTAGGGCGAGTAACTTATTTCCAATATAACCAAAGTTAAACATTAACTACACATATTTCCATATAAATTTGAAATTCATAACTTTGGTTAAGAACTAAAGTCAGTTTATTTTAAGATAAGTTAGCAGGTCTTTTTTTCATAAAGTTTTAACAGCAATTTTATATTATTTATTAAAAATATCATACACCCAATGAAAAAGTTTCATTAAAAGGAGTTTCAAAACAATAATGAACCTTTTAATAAAATTTAAGAAATTTTAGAAAAACTTCGAGAACCAGGAAATTAATTAGAGATCTGAAGCACATAAAGTTAGGATTAACGGCATTGAGATTGTTGAGTTACTGTATATAGAATTTTCATTTTTTGGAAAATGGTTCGTGTTTCATGTGAAACAACTATTACGCTCCATAAAAGGAAAATTATTTTTCACAATGGGTTTATATTTTGTCTTTAGTAAACAATATTTTGTATTAAAATTGTGTACCTAAACGTTGGATATGCTCTAAAATATTTGAATAACAAATCAAAATTTTAACATAAATTTTAATGATTCTTTTATTTATATGAAAAAAAATGTTTAACTGTTAAAAGAAACACTGTTTTTCATCTAAGAAAAACTTTAACTTTCATGTAAAGTTTGGTTGAAATTTCGATTTTTTTTTAATATTTTGAGGCATTGTTTATTAAATTATCTAGTTTTGTAAAATTTAAAATTGTAAAAATGATAACTGAACTAAAAAATTACAATTTTTTTATTCCTGGAAAATCTTCGTACATACACAGAATCAAATTTGTTCATAAATAGTATGAACAGCCTTCATTGATTTGAGTTCATACTATGTATGAACAAATTTTTACTATTAATGAATGAATTCATGTACAAAAATTTCATTTTAAAACAAGTTAGTTTGAAAAAAATATATATAAATAAATTGTCAAAATTTTCTGTTTTTTATTAACATTTGGTAAATTATCTCAGAAAAGGAAATTTTGGACCAGAAAGCGAATAAAATTGAAAAGGTATGTAAAAGGCAATTTTGGTTTGTTTAATTTTTCCTAAATCAAAAATAACTTTTGTTTGTTTTAAGGTGAAACCCAGGTTCCAAGTTTGCTTCAACAAACACAAAACAACCGCGAATTGGATACTAAGTAAAAGCGTTCTTTATAGAGAAGTATGCTGGTGATATGAAATTAGTTAGTGCATCAATATGCATTAGTTAGTGCATCAATATGTAAGATAAAATATGTTTATTGTCATAATCGATTGTATAAAATTGCTAATAAAAACTAAAAATACAATTATTCGTCTGTATTAATTCATTCCCAGCAAAAATTCATTTATTTTGTGCAAAAAAAAAAAAAAAAATTCATGAATGTTTTTATTATATGTATGAACAAGTTCATACACTGTATGAAAAAGTTTAGGGAAAAAAATATCATGTTAAATTCAGACAGTTTATGAAAAAGTTTATTCTATTAATGAATTATTTTTTTCTGTGTACAAATACATTATTATACTCAAATGAAAACTTAATCTCCGTAGATTTCAAGACCATAAATAATTTTTAACATTTTATATTTAAATTTTACTTTATTGCTTTTTTAGCGAAAATATAGTTAAAATGTTGGTTTTCAATTTTTATTTAAAAATAAAAATTGTTTTTTCGACTTTTTTAATTGATAAATTGGAAATTTATTAATTCTAGTTCGAGGCCAATTTCCTTATTATGAATTAACATAATATGTCCTTTTTTTAAGCAAAAACTCTGTGAAGTATTTGTCAGGAGAATATCCTGATGAAGACAGATAGCAGTTTTTGGAAAAAGTGCTTATTATATTAATTCATAATAAGGAAATTGGCCTCGCACTTGAATAAATAAATTTCCAATTTGAAAATATAGTTTATTTAAATTTCTTGTGTGTTAAAAATCCTCAGATCTCAATCAAATTCTCATTTAAAATATTTATCTATTCTATTATTGCATACCGAAGGAAAAAAAATTAAAATTTATTATCATATTTTGAAGTTTTAATATACACTCGACAGTTTCAAAAGAGAAACAATTGTAGAGTCTGCGGAATAAGAAAAAAATTGATTTGCAAAAACGTTTCCTCAATAAATTTTTAAAAATTTGTTATTTTAAGCTCATTAAGTTGTTTCGATTTTCATATAAGCAAAATGTTTTTCACGATAAGTGTTATGTGTGAAAATTCTGTATCATTTGTTTTTCAGCAAAATTAGTATTATTTATATGGTGAAAAATTAACGTTTTGTGTTTGTTGTAACAACACCTTTTCTATAAAATTCGGCCTTTACGGTGGGTCTCATACTGTAGGTTTAACTTTAACTTAACTATAAACAAAAGAAAATGTCAAAAAAATGTACACAAAACAACAACAAATTTCTGGGTTAACTATTAACTAAAGTTTAAACCTGAAGTGTGGGACCCACCGTTAGAGTTCAAGTTCGGATGAATTTTTTTCAAGGGAAAAGGGGAACAAATTCCTAAGGTTACTGTAAAAATGTAGTTTTTAAAGCCTTTGCCCTAAATATAGATTTTTAGATTTTTACTATTATATAATTTTATAAAAAAAAAATGTTCTTACGAAAAACAGTATCACAATTAATTTTTAATTAAATTTATTTCTTAAAAAAAAATCTTTTTATAGTTTGACAAACTTTTCATAAAAAGAGTTCTCAAACGAAAAATATCCCAAATGTTCTTTAGGAAAATTTACATAAACGTATTCATTTGTATTTTTTTTTGTAAATGAAAGATTGCCAGAAATAAAAATTTACTTAAGTATTTGGTAATTTGTGTATTTTTTTCTCGTAATTATTTAAATATTTTGTGATTTTTTCAGAATCTGAAACAACAGTTTTTCACTTTGGAAAAACTTTTGTTTCTATATTGCTTTCTGTTTTAATTTTTTCCTTTTTCTCTCTTCCCTTTTTTCTTTCCCCTTTTTTCTTTCCCTTTTTTCCTTTCCCTTTTTTCTTTTCTTTTCCTTTTTCTCTTTTCTTTCCCCTTTTTTTTTCGTTTTCGATTTCGGTTGGGGGGGGGGGGGGGGGGGAATGTGAAACCGCGCATGATGGTGGTAGTATATTTATCTAAAAAGAAGTAAAAATTATGGTGTTTATAAACACACTTACATATGTAAGTGTGTGTATAAAAACAATATTGTACATACCTTTTCATTTTCTGCGCTTAACGATCCGCTTATACATATTTACAAATTAATTCCTTTTTTTCAAAACCAAATTAAAAAATAGTTTGACATTTTATTCTTTTCGAAACTAGCTTGTTTTTTTAAATTTTCTTGAAAAATAAATTTAAGGAAAAATTCATACATTGTATGAATTTGTTCATACATATTACGAACTGAAATCGAAGAAAGCCATTCGTACTATTTATGAACAAATTTGGTTCTGTGTATTCTCTCTAAGTGCGCTATAATTTTGAACCACTCGTTTGGAGCTTAGGTAGCCCTAATGGCAATTTTTTTCTTAAATAAATAAGTAAGTATACATATTTTTAAGTTGCCAATCAAATTATGTTTATAAACCCAAAAAATTATAATTTTCTATTGAGTCGTTGCCGAGATATTCAAACACCAAAATACTGCTAGTAAGTGCGCTATAATTTTGAGCAGTAGTTTATGTATTTCAGTAATTAGTAAATTCAAAACCCTTATAAAACTATAGCATATCTTACGGGTTAATTGAAAATATATAATGAAAAAATTCATTAGATTAATGAATTTTTCATTCATTCAATGAAAATTGGTCAATAAATCAATGAATTCTGATTAATGAATTCGATTCATTAATAGTACGAATGAAAATTCTATCAGTGTATGTATATGAAAATTGCCTCTTCCGCCACAGCCAACAACAAAACGTTGGGGACCCTCGGAAACAAAATAAATAAAGTTTTAAGCTATTCACGAAAACCAAATTGGACAAATTTTAGACGGAAGTTCAAATAAATGAAATAAAATTTTGAGTATTCATCAATAAAGATATTGAGTGCGTTTACCAGACGCTCAACTGTTACTAATTCGCTACTCAACAATTTGGTAAACGATATGATTACCTACCGCTAAGTCAACATGTTTAAGCAGCACTACCTTATTTTGGTAGTTTAAAAATTTTACGCTACTTGTAAGCAGTTAGTGATATATCAGAAGTCTTTTGTTTTTTTATATATTTTTTAAAAGAATAATCAACTTGCGCAAATAAATATAATTATAAAGGAATAATAAATTTTAAAAAGTCAAAGAAACATCTACAAATATTTTTATTTTAAAACAAAAGCAGCATCGTTCACCAGATTAAGGTAATCATAAAGCGCTACATATCAATTGTACCACACTGATAGAATTTTCGTTCGTGCTATTAATGAATCGATTTCATTAATCTGAATTCATTGGTTTATTGAACAATTTTCATTGAATTAATGAAAAATTCATTAATGTTATGAATTTTTTTTAATTAAATATTTTCAATTAACCCGTAAGATATGCTATAATTTTATAAGGGTTTTGAATTTGGTAATTACTGAAATACATATATGTTCCAGTAATGAACGCTAGGTTCGCAAACTGAAATTATTTAAATATAAAAGTCCAAATAATCACATAATTTTGTTTTGGGTATTTAGATCAACGACTATCAGTGTTGCCATTTCAGTGCTTTTCGGGTATTTTTTGGTGCTTTTTTCCTTCCCGTACCCGGTGATTTTTTACAAATACCCTTTTAAAAAAAGCGGGTATTTACAGTGCTTTTTCAGATTTCTGGCAGTGCTTTTAGTGCTTTCTGTATAGTTTATATTTTTGGTATTTGTTCTCGTTTTTTTTTAATTTTTCTTGAATTTTCTGTCAAAGTTGAAAAAATAATACGAAACATACAAAAAGTAAATTTTTTACAATGTTAATTATAGAGATAGGAAATCAAAACTTACACTACTCACCGGTAGGGGGCGCTGATATTTAGTATCACCTGAGCAACTATTTAGTATCACTTTAGTATCAGCTTAGCCTATATTTAAAAACTCAAAAATAGCTGAAAACTGCGCAAAATAAGAGAAAATCAAGCTCAAAATATGTTCAAATAATTAAATTTGGGAATTCTTTTTTGTTTTGCTTTTTTGTTTGTTATTATTTCAATTTAAATAAAAAAACAAAATTGTCAATTTTTTGAAAACGATGTCGTTATAACTTTTATTTTTGATGATGCCATACCCCTGGTTTGTAGTACAATTTTAAATAGCAACTTCGTTATATTTAATCTTGAAAATTTTGAAATGTTAGTTTGGTGCTTTTTTACCCCTTTTTTGGTTATTTTTTGAACATTTTTTATACGATTTTACAAAGCTAAAATGTGTTTTTAAATTCTTGACTTAAATTTTTCAAAAAATTAATATCGTGCTTTTTTACCCCATTTTTGGTTAACTTTTACCCTTTTTACCCGTTTTCACAATGCTCACGGTGCTTTCTTGCCTTCAAGAGTTGGCAACACTGACGAGTATATAGACTAAAGAGAAACCACCAGCCTCAATTGCTATTAAAAAGTCTCTTTAATTTTATATGCAAACTGGTTTTAAGAGAAACAGTTTTTAGTGTTTTTTTTAACGCTTATTTTTTAATATTAATAAGCAAAATTTTGTGCTAATTATACAAAACTAATGCAGAGAACATATCAAACAACTAGGGTTTGGGATTTCCCGGACTTTTTTATTTCCCGGGAAACGGGAATGAAAAATTTAATTCCCGGGATTTCCGGGAATCCCGGGAAATATTTTTGAACAAAATTGTTAATGAAAACCACTTATATAAGTAATTTTTGTTAAAAAAACACTATTTCAGTACAAATGCAGACTGTGTAGTGAGAATTCAAAGTAAAAAATATCAGAATGTTGAACATTTGATTTCACATAAATTACTCGCAGCATTGCCAAATGAATTGCATGATTCCAACAGAAAGCACCTACTACTGGACTGTCGGAAACAAACCGTTTCATCACACTTGGCCCATTAGATATGGTGGCAATAATGTTATTTTCCAAAGACAAATAAAACTCTTCTAGTCTTATTTCTACAATTCTTATTTCATCAGCATTACATCTTCCTGATATATAAACCAACCCCAGGTTATAAAATTAATTATTTCCGTTTATACATATGTTCAAATATCTCTTTTGTGATATTCTTGTCCATTCATCTAAGATTATAGTAGATCTCCTATTGTTAGAAATATTGCTCGATATTTCTTTTATCATGATATCTTTTACATGATTGTAGTAATTTAATATAATGTTCTTTACATCGGTTTCATTTTTTTGCAATGCCAGGTTTTTATTATAAAAATTTTCTCGAATAAACGAAGATCTAGTTATGGTGCGGATTGACATTCCGTCGACTGCGGCTAATTTGGATACCATTTTAGGACATCTTTACCCTACCCATAAAACGTTCAATGCCTATTCAGCTTACACTTTTTTCTTAGGGTACTTTGCTAATTTTAGCTGAAACGTTATTCTTGTTGTTGTTTTCTTCACGAGAAGTTGCATGACCATCAATTTTTTTTTTTTTTTTGTGAACCAAATTTAGATGTCGGACAACCAAATTTAGATACCACCGTTAACTATTAGTCTTTTCTTTTCACATTTATTAATGAAAACGTTACTTATAAAATTATTGACCCTTAATATAAAGGAGTATTTTAAATTTAAAGTCGACTTCATTTTTAATCAAACGGTTTTGTTCATTTTGTGTATGAAAACCTTACAAAAATATTTATATTTTCAAATATTTTGATTGATTGAAAATAAATTAACCAATCAGAATGCTCCAAAAATACACCAAGTCAAGGTATACTGCCACCTAATATTTTAACTAAAGTCGACTTTACCTAAATTATACATTTGAAAAATTTTGATAATAAGGGCGATTATTTGTAAGAAACAAAGCTTTTTTTCATATTTCTTTTAAACATTTTTTCAAGCTTTTAGGTTTTACTACTTAAATTTTGAATAAGTTATGCGAAAAATCTTTATTAGTTGAAATGCTCCTAATTACTTGGCAAAGATTTTATTTGTGTGTCAAATAAATGTATTCCCTTTTAAAAGATTTTAAAAATGACATTTCTGTTTTGGTATATATAATGTTTTTATGACTAAAATTAAAAGATCCTATTCGAAACAAAAACAATTTAAAAAATTTAATATTTTTAAAATTTCCCGTTTTCCCGGGAAAAATATATTATTTTCCCGGGAATTCCCGGCAAACTTTTCCCGGGATTTCCCGGGAATTCCCGAACCCCAAACCCTACAAACAACACAAGTGCACTTTACAATTTAATTAAAATTGCTTAAAAACAATAAAAATAATTAATTAAAAATACCACTTTTTCAAGTTTTTTGTTATTTTACATTGAAACTCTCTTAAAACCAGTTCAGTTTTTCAGATGAGAGCGGTGGATAGTGCGTGTTTAGATCAATCGATAACGCAGTAAAGTTTACATTGTGGTGATTGCGGGTTCAAGTCAAGTTAAGGGAGATGTGAAAAACATGATAAAAAGAAAAAATACATGTAAAAATAAAAACTAAAAAATAATAAATAAAAAAGTAAAACGAAAAAAATATTTTTTTAAGTTATTTTTCATTTAATGAATACGTTTTATTAACTTAATGAACTCGTTCTTAGGGGACTTTCCAATGAAAAAATCATTGGATTAATGCACAAAGTCATTAATACTATGCACAAAATTTTATCAGTGCAGTGGGTTTCTCTGGTAAACCTGCCCATTGATTTTTAAATACTTTCCTCTAAATTCTGTTGATGCGGAACGGTCTTTCTCTTTGTATAAAAATATTTTTCGTTCCAATAGACAAAGTTTCTTTTTTGAAAATTTCATCATCCAATTTTAATAAATAAAAAAAAAAAAATTTCAATAATTTTTTAGAGTTTTGTAAGAACAAATAAAGATTTGAGATAGCAAAAATAAAATTTTAAATTTTCAGTTATCCCTTTTTGTGTTTATACAAAAAGTAAAGAGATATAAGAGGTTTATTAAACAACATTTTTTAAATAAACATCTTTTGGCTTTAGTAAGTGTTTGTAAATACAGGCCTTATAAAATAATCAGTAAATTAAAAAAGATTACATTGGAAGATGACAAAGCAAATTGTGGAAAATTTTTTGTTGTTGTTTTTGTTTTTTCTTTGATATTTTAAATGTTTAATAACGCTCCAAGACGAGAACAAGAAATTCTCATTGAGTTTGTAATTTAACTTAACACAAGACAAATCCCAGGACAGGTTCCTGAACTTTGTTTTTTATGAGAGTTCAGTAACCTGTCCTAGGATTTGTCTTGTGACATGTTACAAGGGGTCAATTTTCACCTCCTATGACAACGCCATGTAAAAGTGACCAGTCTATTTCTTATAAAGGGGCCAGTTCGGTGACAGTTTTTTAAAATTTCCCGTAGGGTACCTTCTGATCTTCATATTCCTCTAAATTGCCAAAAAGTTATTAAAATTTTTTTTTTTACATAAAATCAAAAACATTTGTTGACAAATTTTTCAAGCTGACTTGATATTTTTAAATTAGAACATTAAGGAAAAATTTATAATTGGTATGAATTTGTTTATACATAGTATGAATTGATATGAAAGAAAGCAAATCATACTATTTATGAATGAATTTGGTTCTGTGCAAGGTTGGTTACCGAAACGAATAACGGTAAGGGTAACGGTAACGGTATTGAATTCCATTTGTTTCGGTAACGATAAAGGTAACGGTATTTATTTAACGGTATACGGTATACCGTTACCGAAACAGCAATACCGGTACGTACCGGTATTAAAAATTATGTTAAAAACATATAAAATAAGTAAAAACTTAACATATATTTCATTTTACGTGTTAAAAATACATACTATATTCTTTATCTTCAATGCTGGTGGTTTTAATAACTAAAATTATTATCCATAAATTTTTTTGTAGAAAATTATTATAAAAAAGTCAAAAAATTTGCATTTTTATATAAATTAATAAATACCGGTAAAATACCGGTAACTACCATTAAAAATAACGGTATCGGTAACGATAACGGTATTTGTAAAACATTTTAGAGGTATTGGTAATGGTAACGGTATTCAATTTGAAACGGTATTTTAGCGATAACGGTATTATAACGATAACGGCAACCAACCTTGGTTCTGTGTATTTAAAAAATTTTTTAACAATCTTATAGTAAATTTTATAGTTTTTGGGGTCAATTATTTTAAGTTTTTAAAGCTGATTTTTAGAGCTAAAAATCGTTTATTAAAAGCTACTTTTATGTTGCCTACTTAAAACCGAAAATGATGATATACTCTACTCTCCAGAGTGGTTTTGTTTCTTTCTCCTTTGGTCATAGGTATATATTTTTTGTATAATCCCAACAAGCATGGCAATACGAATACGATTCTCCAATCGTATTACCTGGAAGAAAAATTTTATTGCGGCACAATCGCCTTCGTATTGCGGAAGATATCCCATTTGGTAGAAAACGTGTCCCGAATGCAATACTTCACAGCAATACGAAAGCAATTCTCCTGGAAGATAAATAGGCGATATTGCTAAATTATCATGTAGAAGATATAAAAAAGTGCCGATATATCTTCTGGAAGATAGAAAGAAGATATCGCTAGAAAACCACCCATATAATAAAAATATGATTTTATACATTTTTTACTTTTAATTATAAACAAACATAAAAAAATTCACAATTAATCAAATTTCTTGCCAGGACTCCACTTTCTGGTTTTGATTGACAGCTTCAACTAGCCTTTCGTAAATATACATTGTTTTTGCAACACATTATTTCCTGAAAAAAGACATATTTAGCTTTTATTTATAATGCATACATAAATAAATAAAAGAAATCCAAATTAGCTTACCTTAAATTTTGTAAATTTAGTTACGAAGGTTTCTCAAAATTTGCTGATTTCGTTTGTTTTTTATTGCTTGTATGATGTAGATGTATTTATTTTAAATGAAAAAAATATATTTTTGACATTTTTTTTAAATATTGCCGATATATCTTCTAAAAGATAAAAAGAAGATATATTCAAAATATTACTTTGATTTTCTTCAACATGATAAATGATAAATGAATGATATTGCCGTAATATCTTCTTAGTGATATATCTTCCAAATGCTTATTGGGATTATGTCTATATTTTTCTTGAATCCAATCTACAGAGTGAATTGTTCTATCATTGTGAATAAGCCTTAAGATTCTAAACTTCTAATGATAATCAATTTTCTTTATAGATAATGTAATTGTGGCTAGTTTTTCGGGTAATGCAATCGATATTTTACAACAATTACCTTCGACAAATGCAACTCTAAGTTTTGCTTGTCGCCATTGTGGTATTAAACATTTACAAGCACCCACATTTATGGATGTTCCAAATATTATATCATTGGATTTGGCCTATAATGAAATCTCAAGTGATGAATTAACGCCCGACATCTTTAGAGGTCCTTATCATATAACAAGCTATGAACCAATAGCACTCATAGAACTGGACTTAAGTCACAACAAACTAAATTCTTTAGATAGGCGTATTTTCGAACATACGCCGAATATAACAAAGTTAAACTTAAGTTTCAATAATATTAAAGTTTTGGATAACCCGACCACAATGGCTTTAGCTTCGGCCACTTTGTTACAGGTCGGTTTTTCTAATTTGCTTACATATTTTTTTCTTTAATTAATGGAATTTTTAATTTTCAGGATCTGGATCTTTCTCGTACTGGCATTAAATCCATAACTTCCGTTATTTTTGAAAAACTTACTTCTCTGAAATCTCTTAACCTGGCTGGTAACAAATTTGTACATTTACCCAACAATTTGCAATTGATTGGCCAAAGTTTAAACTCTTTAAATGTGGCAGAAAATATGTTTATTAGCTTTAATGAAGAAAGTTTTTTGGGTTTAAAGGTTTTATCTCACCTTAACATTAGCCATATGACATCTTTAAGGACCATACAAAATAATACATTTGCTCGTTTGGAACATTTAACACATTTGGAGTGTTCCCATAATACCAATTTGGAAAAGTTTGATTTGGATAGCTTAATGCATTGTGGAAACTTAACTTATGTAAGTATTTTTAATGTCATAAGAATATTTAATAGTTTGGAATACCAAATAAACAATAGCGGATCTACCCTGTAACTAGGGTTTTAAAATTCCCGACATTTTTGAACTGCCGAGAATCGAGTACAAGTATTGACAAAAAATATTTTTTTTGTCCTTCCGTGACTTCGGCCGGTAAAAAGTTTTTTGGAATTAATATGCCAGCGTTTCAAAAACAAGAAAAAAAGTTTATCTTAAGGGAGCTTTTCCACAAACAAAAAATTGATTATGGCCTGTTAACTTATCTCAATTTAAGCCCTGGTTAAGACCTCTACTAGCCTTAACCACTGGTAAACATATTTTTTTAAATTTTAACCAAGTATTTCTTCTAACCAACGCTAAAATTTAACCATGAAAATTTCTGTGGTTAAGAAAATTAACCGAGACTATATTAGAACAATTCACCCTAAATAAGATATTTCAATAAATTAAGTTTGTAATGATGATT
Source organism: Leucophora obtusa (assembly GCA_949987735.1). Classification (NCBI taxonomy): domain Eukaryota; kingdom Metazoa; phylum Arthropoda; class Insecta; order Diptera; family Anthomyiidae; genus Leucophora; species Leucophora obtusa. The sequence goes on along the minus strand of OX465295.1, from coordinate 201,828,217 downwards.
ATTAAAAAAATCTAAAGCGCGGCTTTAACCAAACTTTGACTAAGAATCGTTTATGATACCTATATGTTATTGTCGATGTGCATTTCCCCACTTTACCAAAACTTACAAAAATTGCTTCAGTTCTTAAAATCGTGTAAAATTTTTGCTATTTGTTGCGGTGAAGTTTCATAAAATGATACTGCATGTCTGAATGATAGAACATCCAAGCCTGCATGAACCTTTTCTTCGTATTACGATATGTAAACTATACATTTGGCATAGAAAACCCTATAAACAATTTCGCTGGAATTCAAGTTGAAATCAAGTTCAATTCCAGCCCTGTTTTCCAGTTTCAAGGCTTGAATACAACTTTTATTACATTTTATTTCAATAGCGTACTCCAGCAAAAGGGAAACAAAAACTCAAGTTTGAAATATTTTTGTTAAATAAATGAATGCTATTTTTAGTCTGACTCAAGATCATAAATTAATATCACTTTCTTTGATTTGAAAATAATTTAAACAGAAAGTGATATTAATTTATGATCTTGAGTCAAACTAAAAATAACATTCATTTACTTAAAAATAACAGATCAACTAAAAACATTTCCCCCATTAATTTTTGTTAAATTTACAAATGCTACAATTTAAAATCTACTTTACTTCAAGCAAAATTTAAAGCATTTGAATTTTTAAAACCTATGTGCTTTTTGGGAATCTACTATGGAACAAATATTAAATGTATAATTTATCGCATTATTTGGGCGAAGACCCAGTAGTTAGGTAATTTTGGTTTTTGCGGTAAATAACACTATCAATGAAATAAAATTGCTTACCGACGATTGTTGATTAGTTATTTCAAATGTTATGGCTATTTTCGCTTTGTGAAAATTACGAAATTTGGCGAATTTGGCACTAAACATCAGGAAATTTTTACCAAATTAGTTCTGCTTACTACCACCGCTAAGTATATAATCTGTGGTTAATTTCAAGAAAATCTGCTGGCTAGTTTTTGATTTAGAGAGTTATTTATACCCTACACCACTATGTGGTCAGGGTATTATAAGTTTGTGCTGATGTTTGTAACACCAAAAAATATTGGTCCTAGACCCACCTTATAGTATACCGATCGGCTCAGAATTTTTTTTATTTCTATTTAACGATGTCCGTCCGTCCGTCTGTCTGTCTGTCTCTCCATGCATTCTTGTGCGCACTCTACAGGTCGCAAATGTTAAGATATTTTGATGAAACTTGGTACACCGACTTATGTCGGCCCAAGGACGAAGCCTATTGATTTTGGTTAAAATCGGTCCATGTTTAGACCTAGTACCCATATAAGGGTCATCCCAAAATTATAATGTTTATACGCTGCAGGTCGCAAATATTAAGATATTTTCATGAAATTTGGTATACAGACCTATGTTGGCCCAAGGACGAAGCCTGGCTTGGTTACAAACTGCAGGTCGCAAATATTAAGATATTTTAATGAAATTTGGTTCGCTGACTCACATTATTGAAAATTTTGACACAAGTCCCATTTTAACCCGTTCGAATTTCGGATCCAAACATGAGTTGGCTTTTAACCAGACTGGTGTAGGGTATTGTATAGTCGGCATACCCGACTTTAACCTTTTTACTCGTTTTTTTCTTTTTTTATTCTTAAAAATTAATTCAAAAAGGGCATAAAATTAAAGGTTGCAGAAATGTACCCTTAGTGCCGGGGAAGAGGAAGTGGGCATGGGGGATAAATTTTGTCATTTGCTGAAAGATGAGACATAACACCATAGTATACTATAGTAGCCCCACTCATAAAAAAATTGAGAGCTTGTCCCTATCTCATGTAGTTGTAGTGGTATTAAGAGAGTACAAGTAAAATTACAAAAACTATTTCAATTTTTCAAATGACAGAAAATGAGTAAAGCTACTATATTATACTATGCATAACACTCATACTAAAATTTACCTGAAATTCCACCTTTTTCATACATAAATATTTAAAAAAAAAAGTTATTTTTACTGTTCGAAAAATCGAACACATCGAAACTATTTTTACTGTTCGAAAAATCGAACATCGAAACTAGTTCTCAAAATAATCATTTTGAACCAGTTGTGTACTATGTGGGACCTGTTTAAAAAATTACACAAATTACACAAATAAAATAAATTCTTATTTTATTTACATTTGTTTTTAATAAAAAAAATCAGAGTTTGGAAATAAATACTTAAATTAAATTGTGAATTAAATTTAGGTGCAAATCAACTGGTACAGTCCTGGTGCCAAAGAGTCACTCCAGAGCTATATTGATAAATTTCTCATAAGTACCAATGAAGCTTTCTATTTTTCTTCCTAAAACAATAATTTTGAACCATTTGTGTACTTACTGTTTTTATTGAAAGTATGCAGAGACTCTTTCAAAAGATTGAACTTAACCCTTTCGACCGCAACTTTAAATGGCTGCGAATTTTCTGACCAAACTTCGTGTAAATGTAGATCTGTACCAAATAAATATTTTTTATTAATTTTATGGCTTTGCAGCTCTCCCTAACGGAGATATTTGGAATTAAAATTCAAACATTAACATGCTACTGGACCCCAACGGATTAAAACTTTTTTTAAATTTTAATTTTATATTTTTCTATTACTAAATTCTTTTGATTTTTTGAATTTAATTCATCACACAATTTTTGAGGCTAATTTAAACAAAAAATTTATTTTTCCGTAAAATTTGTTGTGAGAAAAAATGAACACTATGAAAAACAGCTCTTAAATGAACACTATCAAAGCCTGCTATATGAAATTTATACACAGGCATTGTGGAACTGCACTGCTACTGAGTAAATAAATCATTATAAAAAAAATATAACGGGAGTTATAGGCACATAACAACGAAGTTGCTTGTAGGTAACTTTGGGGTCGAAAGGGTTAAATAAGAGTTTTGAAATTCTAGTTTTGTTTACATTTGTTTTTAATAATATAGTCTGAGTTTTTAAATAAACACTAACGGTGGGTCTCATACTGCAGGTTTAAACTTTAGTTAATAGTTAATCCAAAAATTTGCTGTTGTTTTGTGCAGAGTTTCGAACGACTGCTAATAGCAGTCGTAATTTAGTTAAATTTTCATATTTTGTAAGCAACGTGCTTAAAAAAAAGCACTCGCTTTCATTTTATATTATGAACTTGCTTATTTCAGTCTAACTGTGTAAGTAAATTTCAAAACACACACAGTCATCATTTACATTTTTTAAGTTTTCAAACTAAGCGCAGCGTAACTGTGTGAGTTCAGCAACAAAACAAGTTGTGTTTCTTCTGCTTGCTGTGTTTTGAGTTACTGGTTAATGTGTTTTTACTTGACTGAGTAACGAAAAAAAAACTGCATAGTAGACTTCGAATAGCAGACTGGATAGTAGACTGGGGTCAGCAAACTATGTAGTTGGAACTTAAAGAGTTTTGTATATGCAAACAAAAGAAAAAAGAAACACTAGCAGCTTTAAAAAGAAAATACAATTAAACTTATCATATTTCCTATTTTATTTATTATTTTGTTAATTATATAATTTATATATTAATTAATTTCACACTTTATCGTAAATATGTATGTACGTATAATACTTTATTCTGATCAATTGTGGTACATAGTACATATGATTTGATTTTTTTAAATTGTCATTAATATGACACTAACTTACAACAATTGATTTTTTGGACAAATTACTACACCCAAAAAATACATGGTAGTTGATCATTATTTTTTCAATTGTGTCATATGTTGGATGAACAGAAAAATTTGTTATTTTAACAAAATTTATTCCTGTTTTTCAGCTTAAAATAAAATCCGTTAATTTTAAAACATTTTTTGTTAAATTTAAAAAATCTAAATTTAAGTAAACTTTATTTTTTTATTACTATTCTTTTGTTTTTGTTAATTAATTCATATATTAATTAATTTAACACTTTATCGTAAATATATACATTTCTGCATTGATTCAATTGGTACATATAATTTGCAGGTTTTTTTAATTAATCCACTCTGATATATGTATGTAGGTATATGTAAAAAATATGTCGTTTAGGTAACACTACCTTACAACAATTAATTTTTTGGAGAAATTACTACACCTAAAAAAATACATAGTTGTTGATACATATTTTTTTTTCAAGGTCGGTTACCGTTATCGTTATAACACCTTTATCGATAAAATACCGTTTTAAATTGAATACCGTTATCAATACCTCTAAAAAAAATTGGAAATACCGTTATCGTTACCGATATCTTTATTTTTATAGGTAGTTCCCGGTATTTATTAATTTATGTAAAAAATGCCAGTTTTTGAAATTTTTTATTTTATAATCTTGAGTTTTTTATAAAAAAATTTATAGATAACAATTTTACTTATTAAAAGTACCAGCATTGAATTCATAGCTCATAATCTGTATTTTTAACAACTAAAATTAAAAATATGCTATATTGAATGAGGGGTATGTATTGTTGGTCTTTTATTTGGTAAAGCACCGTAAGTTGTTTGAGTTTCACGTGAAAAAACTGTTATACTCCATATAAAAAAATGATTTTTCACGACAATTAGTTTACGTGAAAATTGTGTAGAGTTTGTTTTCACGTAAATTTAATGTACAAGATTATTATTTATCTTGGGAAAATGTGACATTTTATGTTTATTTTGATTGTGTCTTTGTTGTAAAATTAAAAAATTGTTCATTTGTTTAAATTAAATTGCAATTTGAGGCATTTAAATTTCGAGTGAAATTTTTCCACGTGAAAAACAACTTACGGTGCTTAAATGAATGTTTTTTTTTTTAGTTTGACTCTAGATCATAAATTAATAGCACTTTCTGTTTAAATTATTTTTCAAATTAAAGAAAGATGATACAATTTTCACAAGTAAATTACAAAGAATAAATTTTTTTAATACCGGTACGTTACCGAAACAGTCTTAAATGCCATTACCTTTACCGTTGCCGAAACAAACAAAATTTGATACCGTTACACTTAACGTTATTCGATTCGGTAAGCAAACTTGCTTTTTTGTTTGTCATCATGCTAACTCATGCATTTTCCCGATAAAATTTTATGGAATTTAATACCAGAGATGGGCCAAAATAAATTTTCATTTGCATTGCGACAAGAAATGATCATACGTGGGCTTTTTTAATTTGCATTGTATTTTAATTTGCATTCTCCATTTATTACAATTATTAGAAATACAAAATTTTGAATTAATAAATAAATTGGCAACATAATTAATTTTTTTAAATGGTTGTTGAATTTGTGGCAATTGCAATAAATTCAATTTTGATTCTGAGTTTAAAATATAATTTGTAACTTTTTATATTAAGGGTTTTTATATAAACTCGTAAATTCATTGTAAACCTTGTATAAATAAAAACCATATTTTTTATGTATGGAGTTTGACATTAAACTCATAAACATACCAGTTTTAAAATGTTTACGAGTAGAATACGAGTTTATATGAAAACCCCTATTTTGTTTGATTTTGGCAATTTTTTAAATCTATTTTCACAATAGTTTTTTTGTTTATATTTACATCAGCTGTTTTACCAAAGTTTACCCGAAGAAAAAGTCTGGTTAAATTTTGGTAAAAAGATACACACTAATACACTCTCATTAGCGCTCTCATTTACCCAATTTTCGAGTACGGGAACGCTTTTGGGTAAATTTCGATAACATTGGGAACGCACTTATTGTCATATGCTTTATGTGTCATCATTCTATAAGTGCCACCCTCCAAAAACGCCGGAAAATTGAATCCAAAATTTTAATTATTTTTTTTGTTAATCTTTACAAAAATCTAAGGTCAAATACAGCTACTCCGAAATTTTAGAAGTACCCATATATTTAATGTTTTTTTTTTTTTTTAATTGCCTGTAGGTGATATTTATAGAATATTCGGTGTATATATTGTATAGGTTCTTCAATCAATATTCGTTTACTTACTACAAATTGCTACTTTTCTACAACAGGAAAAGTTCAATTCAAAAAATAAACAAAACTTTCCAATTGTAGTAAAATTAGTAAGAATTTCGAGTAAACGAACACACTGGATATCAAATGAAATGTCAACGTAAAATAAAAAATTGCCAAAATCAAACAAAATATAAAAAGGTACAAATTAAGTGGGTTATTTTGTAAAACGCAACGCCTTGTGTTGCGTTGATTTGTGTATAAATTGTTATTGTTACAAAAACAATTTGTATGGAAAACAACGCAACTCAAGGCTTTGCGTTTTACAAAATTACACCCTAAATTTTAAACACAAAATCAAAATTGAATTTATTGCAATTGCCAGAAATTCAACAACCATTTAAAAAAAATTAATTATGTTGCCAATCTATTTATTAATTAAAAATTTTGCATTTCTAATACTTAATTGGAATAAATGGGGAATGCAAATTAAAATAAAATGCAAATTAAAAAAGCCCACGTACATATGATCACTTCTTGTCGCAATGCAAATGAAAATTTATTTTGGCCCATCTCTGGTACTAAATTTCATAAAATTTTATCGAGAAAATGCATTAATTCAAATTATATATGTATATACTCTACGGGTTAGTATTATGCCAAACAAAAAAAGATATGTAGTACATATGACATAATTGAATAGTGATCAACAACTATGTATTTTTTTAGGTGTAGTAATTTCTCCAAAAAACTAAATGTTGTAACGTAGTGTTATCTAAACGACATATTTTTAACATATGTGACAGCGCATAGAGAAAGGGACCTAAGGGTATAAAAATCAATTTTTTTTTTGTGGACAACATCTGAGCATCGAATGAGACCGATCCCATGCTCTCCTGAACAAAACCGGTTTTTACCCTTAGGTCCCTTTCTATTTTGCGCGTCACATATACCTACATACATATATCAGAGTGGATTAATTAAAAAAAACCTGCAAATTATATGTACCAATTGAATCAATGCAGAAATGTATATATTTACGATAAAGTGTTAAATTAATTAATATATGAATTAATTAACAAAAACAAAAGAATAGTAATAAATAAATAAAGTTTACTTAAATTTAGATTTTTTAAATTTAACAAAAAATGTTTTAAAATTAACAGATTTTATTTTAAGCTAAAAAACAGGAATAAACTTTGTTAAAATAACAAATTTTTCTATTCAGCCAACATATGACACAATTGAAAAAATAATGATCAACTACCATGTATTTTTTGGGTGTAGTAATTTGTCCAAAAAATCAATTGTTGTAAGTTAGTGTCATATTAATGACAATTTAAAAAAATCAAATCATATGTACTATGTACCACAATTGATCAGAATAAAGTATTATACGTACATACATATTTACGATAAAGTGTGAAATTAATTAATATATAAATTATATAATTAACAAAATAATAAATAAAATAGGAAATATGATAAGTTTAATTGTATTTTCTTTTTAAAGCTGCTAGTGTTTCTTTTTTCTTTTGTTTGCATATACAAAACTCTTTAAGTTCCAACTACATAGTTTGCTGACCCCAGTCTACTATCCAGTCTGCTATTCGAAGTCTACTATGCAGTTTTTTTTTCGTTACTCAGTCAAGTAAAAACACATTAACCAGTAACTCAAAACGCAGCAAGCAGAAGAAACACAACTTGTTTTGTTGCTGAACTCACACAGTTACGCTGCGCTTAGTTTGAAAACTTAAAAAATGTAAATGATGACTGTGTGTGTTTTGAAATTTACTTACACAGTTAGACTGAAATAAGCAAGTTAATGGTTGAATATGAAAGTGTGAACTATTTTAAGCACAGTCACCAGTTGAGGCAAATTTTTTTTAAACTTGTTATTAAACACTGGTTTTGTGTACATTTTTTTTACATTTTCTTTTGTTTATAGTTAAGTTAAAGTTAAATCTACAGTATGAGACCTACCTTAACATTTTTTATTGCGATTAGAAATCGTAAACATAAAATATTTTAAATTCCGTTAGGTAAACGGACCTAATTATCTCAGTAAGAGGAAAATATCGGTCTAATCTACGTTTCATCAAAGAAAAATCTTTGGTTTGTGTCTACATAATTCAGGTCTTAATCAACTAGTTCAGTACTATTTGCAAAGAGTCACTTCAGAACTGGTTCCGCGAGTGTTACATTAGCACCAGTTTTGCTCCCTATTTTTCGTCCTTAAATTATAATTTTCAAACTAGTTCTACAACTAGTACCAAAGTGGGAGTTAGGCGACAATTGCCCCCATTCCTATGACATCTCCATGTTAAATTCTACAGTTGTTTGTATGGTGAGGCGGTAGAACTCGTATTAGTTGCCTGGTTCAAATAAATTAGTACATAACTGGTTTTGAACTAGTATTTTTTGCTACTGGGAAGTTTTGTCATAACTTTGACATGCACTTCGACCGAATTTTTTAACGGCTCCATTTGTTTGGTACGCGAAACTTGTAAAATTTAAACTTAATAATGTTTTGGAAAAATTACCTAAATTCATGATTTGATAATTTCAACTAAAACCCCTGAAATTGCTATTGCAGACGAATTTGCTTAAAATGAAAACCGTTATAACGAACTTTTTTATAATGGTCCCATCGCATTTGCATACATATTTCTTACAAATATGTATAGCTAATTTTTTATATAACAAATTTTTTTAGTCCCATTTACAAATTTTCATACAAGCTATTTCGATTATAACGAACACATAAACATCAGACAATATAAAAAATATTACTACTATATTTTTACTTCAAAATTTACATAAAATACAATAGTTAAAATTTTAAGAAGCATTCACTAATAGAAAAAAATTTTACAAATTTTAGTTAAAACCAGGGACGTAACAGTTATAACTTTTATTCAAAAAACTGATTGTTTTACAATTATTTTTTGTTTGAATATTTTTAATTTTCTGTTTATTTGCTCTGTTTGATTTTTATTTGTAATTCAAACAAAACCAATCCAAACACGATTTTTATTTTTTCAAAAATAATAAGAGTTATTTTGTGATTTTTTTTCTTTATCAAAAAATAACAATTAAGAAAATAAATCAAAAGCCATAGAACCAATGACTTCAACAGTGATTTAAAGTGAGTAAATATGTACATTCCAGCAACTTCCGGCATTCAATTTAGGTCAATTTTTAATTTTTATTTTATTATCAAATAAAAAAGTTAGTACTTAATTTTTTCAAAAAAATCTGTTACTTTTAAAAAAAGTTTTAAAATAAAAATCAAAAAACAACAGAAATTTATAGAGTAAAATATAAAAATTGAAAAAATTAAAATCTTTGGCAAACTTTGTGATTTTTTTGTGCAAAATGATTAATTAAATGAATTAGATGAATTAAATAAATTTGGGTGGTGACTTTTTAAGAATTTTAACAGTTATTTTGTGTCTCTGGTTAAAACTAATAAAAAATTTGTTAAAAATTGTCTTGCAGAAAAAATTGGTGAAATTACACATTATTTTTGCTAAATATTATTAAGATAAAAATAGCAAAATTAAAATATTTAAATATACAAAATTTAAGTTAGTCAAATTTAAGTTTGTAGAAAATATCAAATCAGCAAAACATTTTGCTAAATATTTAAAAGACTAAAAAATCATACACAAATTTAAAGCTTTAAAATTTTTTATACGAATAAAAATCTAGCCTTCCGAAAACGGCCGTCTATTGATTTTTAGCAACTATTTCTGTTGATTTAAGCAGGATATACTGTTATTTGCATTCAACTTAATTTAACTTAAATATAAATAAAACGTTTTTTTGCTATTTTTTCTTTACTAATATAAAGCAAATTTTTTGTAGATTTTAACAGGAAAATTTGTCATTTTCAATCAACTCAAAGATAACTAAAATTTTCTAAATTTAACAGTTTTATTTTTGCTGTTCTTATCTTGCTGTATTTAGCAAAAAAATCTGCTAATTTCAGCAAGGTCATTTTTAACCTATTTTTAGTAACCTAGGGACCCTTATATGGGCACTAGGTCTAAACATGTACCGATTTTAACCTAATTAAATAGGCTTCGTCCTTGGGCCGACATAGGTCGGTGTACCAAATTTCATTAAAATATCTTAATATTTGCAACCTGTAGAGTGCGCACAAGAATGCATGGACAGACAGACGGACGGACATCGTTAAATCGAAATAAGGTGGGTCTAGGTCCAATATTTCTTGGTGTTACAAACATCAGCACAAACTTATTATACCCTGACCATGTGTGGTGTAAAATAAGAAAATGCTTATAGTACTTTATGTCAGATAGCACTGAAAAATCACTCGTCAAATGACCTAGTCAGGGATGCCAACTTAGTGCTTTTCGCGCTAAATCTGGTGCCTTTTGATGTGCCAAAACGAAACAAATATTAATTAAACGCGTAACTGAAAAAACCGCTAAATTGGTGCTTTTTCGAAATTTATTTAGCGCGTTTTGCTCTTTTTATTTACTTGTGCCTACAGTGGTGGCCAATAAATTAGAAACGATTCAAGTTTTTTCTGATTTTATTCTCGTTGCCTTTATTTTTAAAGATCAAAATAGTGGCTAAATTCACAATGAAAGGCAAGGATACGGTTTCGAAAATTGTACAGAATTTTAACGTAAAGTTTGTTTTTTCATTTTGCACTTATTTTAAGTGGGCGTGGCTTTTAACGAAAAATTAGCGAGATCAACCTTTTATCAAATTACATAGTAAAATTTAGGGAGTAAAAAAAAATTTTTTTTTTGAAAAAATATGTACTTTACATTGGAGGGTGTACGGCGCACTTTTTTTTTGCCTGTAAGGTGGTACGGTCTAATGCACACTATATCATTTATTTTACATAAACTTTTATAGATATTTATTTTAATTAAAACTTCACATATTATTTTATGCTTACACGCTGCATACTTAATTTGTTTGTTTGGTTATTTTTATATGGAAATTCATTCCAAACTTTTTCTTGTATTTTGTTGCTTCGCAGTATGCTATAATAGTAAGCACTTATATCAGCGCATTTGTTTAATCCTGCTTCCAAAAACCTATAATTTTTTACTGGGTAATAATTAGGGTTTATATCCCGGGAATCCCGCCCTTTTTCGGATCTCGCAATCCCGGGAATTTTATGCGGGGTTTCCCGGGATTTGTTTTATTCTTTTACAGAAGTTTTAGCTAATATTATTGCAATTTGGGAAGATTTATTTAAATTTAAGGCATTGTTTTTTTGAAATTAATTTGATCAAAAAATATTTAAAATTAAAAAAATACGATTTAAAATTTAATAAACTGAATTAGGCCAAATTGTTTTTAGATGCCAGTTGAATTTGGTTTAATTAAACCGAAAACATTTTATCAGCCATTACCAAGTTTACCAACAAAAATTCTTGTATGTATTCGGAATTTTTTTTCTTTCTTTAAAATGATCTTTGTTCAAATAAAGAAATATTTGTATAGACTGGTTTACACTATATTTTCGGAAAAATTCTGCAACCTTGCCTATATGTTTTGCATGTGTACTAAAGTAAAATCGTACCGAAAATCGTATAGTATAAACCAGCCTTATTCAACATTTCAACATCATTATTTCACTTCCAAATACCTCCAAAAAAAACTAGACATTAAAATTAAAAAATTTGTAATGTTTTCATATTTTCAATTGACAAGTATTTTGAGTTTCTTTTATTTAAAATAATTTAATTTTAAGTTGAATTGTTTTCAAAATAATCGATCAGATGATTTTTAAAATTATTTTGGATTTTTTATATGTTAATTTAAATGCAACTAAATAAGAAAATTAAATAATTTATTTTTAAGTAGCTGTGGCATAAAAATTGTCTATTCGAGAAAACCAATTAAAGTTAAGAAACTATTTAATAATGTTGTAGTGTCTTTTTTTATAAAACGATTTAGGCGAATTTGCCTAAAAATTTGTGTGAAAAATACTAACTTTTAAACTTTTTTATAAAAATAATTCTAGACGGATACTTTTGAAAATCTGCATAGAAAGATCTATATAAAATATCTAGAAATAAAAATTTTTGGATTTCATATTTAAGAAATATTTTAGCAACAAATCGATTTTATTTCTGACTATAAAACTGGTCCGACACAATTTTGCACCCATTAACAATTCCAATATATTCTGAAAAAGGGGATGAAGATAAAATACCCGTGTTTTTCACTTTTTCTATATCAATTGGTTTAACCGTTTAAACCACGAATTAATATTTAATTAATATATTTCTAAGAGTTTTTAAAATTAAGACGGCCTTCCATACCTGTATATTAATTCACGATTTAAATTGTTAAACGAATTGATACAGAAAAAGTGGAAGACATGGATATTTTATATTTAGCCATCCTTTCAGAATATATTAAATGCATTTCCTCATGGGTACAACCAAAAGATGAACTTTGTCGGACGGTGTTTTAACAGTAATCGAGTTTTTCAAGTGCAACATATGTCGAATTTATATATTTTCTAACGAGCGGGAATTCCCGGGATCCCGGGAAATTCTGAAAAAAGTCCCGCTGTCCCGGGAAATGAAAAAGTCCGGGAAAAGAAAAACCCTAATTCTATGTAATTTACTTGTAAAAATTTTATCATATCTTTTTTAATTTGAAAATAATTTAAAAGAAAATCTGATAATATTTGATCTCAAATTGAACGAAAAATATTAATTAAATAGATTTTAACTTTAATTGGTATCTTTTGAATAGAAATTTTTTATGCCACCACTATTTAAAAAAAATTATTTAATTTGAATAGATGTATTTTAAATTAACATATAAAGAAATCCAAAATAATTTAAAAATGCATTTGCATAATATTTAAAATATACAATTGAATTAAAGGGATATCAGTTGAAATTTAAATAAAATTATTTGAAAAAAAACGTCAAAATACTGAATTAAAAATACGAAAATATTACTAGTTTTTTAATGCCTAGTTTTTTTGGAGGTATTTGGAACTGTGATACGGATGTTGAATTGTTGTATATATTACTTTATTTGCACAAAGATCACCATTTTAATGAAAAATTTTTTTTCTGAATTTCGAGTATTTGTTTGCGGTTTAACTAAACACAATTCAACTGATATCTAAAAACAATTTGGCTTAAATAATATTTTTTATACTAATTCAGTTTATTAAATTTTAAATCGCATTTTTTAATTTCAAATACTTCTTATTTAAATTAATTTCAAATCAGTGCTTTAAATTTAAATTTATTTAGCTTCCAAAATTGTAATATATAGTAGCTAAAACTTCTGTAAAAGAATAAAAAAAATCCCGGGAAATCCCGCACAAAATTCCCGCGATTGCGTGATTGAAAAAAGGGCGAGATTCCAGGGAATCCCGTCCCGGGAATTCCCGGGACATAAACCCTACATAGAATACAAATTTAATAAGGCCAGCAGGATAGAATACATATTTTCGGGTCCTGTTACAAACCCATCCTCAATATTCTATGCCTTTATGGGTTAATAATTGATGATGATCTATTTAAATAGAATTGAAACAAATAAGCAAATTGAAACAACTCAATTAGACTAACATCAACGAAATTCTAACAATGTTATTTTTATGCAGCTGCTTCCTATAGAATTCAACTCTGAAGCACATATTTATGAACGACAACCAACCGTTAATTTTAAATGCATATTATAATTATTTTTTAACACACAAAATAAATCCATGTTGATAGTAAACAATTAGGCATACGTACACTCAAAAATAAAGTCAGTAAAGTCAGCAAAAAATGTTGCTGTGTCAGCAAATTTTTAGTCAGGAGCGTGCTTGTAAAAAAGTTGGTAATTTCAGCAAAATTGTTTGCTGAAAATCAGCGAGCTGATTTTTACCAAAAAAATAGTAATCTCAGCAAAAGTTTTGCTAACACTTAGTCCATTGGAAATGAAAAAAATCCTTTCTAAAATCACTAAACTTTTTGCTGAATATTAGTAGATTGAAAAACACTAAAAAAATTTGTAGAGAAATTTTACTTTAGTTAATTTATTTGCTGAAAATTTAAATATAGAAATTGTGTATAGATGTTTTTTTTAATTATCATTTACGTTGTATGTACTACATCCAGACAAGCTGCGACATCTACATCTTGTCTGTTGTCGTACATGCTATAAACGCGGTTATCAGCACAATTTTTGTAGAAAAAAAAATTTGTAAAACATTAGTTCAAAATTAGTTTAGTGCTAAAAAAATATAACTAAAACTTTTGCTGAAAACGGAACTTCAGCAAAAAAATTGCTGAAAACTAGTACACTTGATATACAAGACGTTGTACTAATTTTTTTACTAACTTATTTTTTTTAGTGTATTAAATTATATTTTTCACTATATCTAGTGTGTTAAGATGAATAAAACATTATTTAATAATATTATAGTGTCGATTTTTATAAAAATCTTTAAAAAGAGAATTTGCCTAATAATTTGTTTGAAGAATACTCACTTTTAAACTCTTTTATAATACGCATAATTCTAAAAATTTGCATAGAAACAAAATCTTTAGTAATAGAAATTTTTGGATTCCATATTTATGAAATACTTAAGCAAAAAATCTAACTTAGTTTTGACTATAAAACTGGTCCGACACAAGTTTGCACCCATCAACAATTCCAATATATCCTGAAAGAAGGGAATAAATTAAAATAAGCGTGTCTTTCACTTTTTCTATATCATTTATTTATTTATTTATTTTCAAACGAGCGGGAATTCCCGGGATCCCGGGAAATTCAGAAAAAATTCCCGCTGTCCCGGGAAATTAAAAAGTCCGGGAAAAGAAAAACCCTATTTATAACGGAAAAATTATGAACATAACCTGTTTAAAATTTTTTTATACTACAATTTGCTTTAAATACTTAACGTTGAGGCATGAGACAAAATACAGCTTATATTAGATACATATTGCAATAAGAAATTTTGAACAAGTTAGTGCAATGACCATTCAGCAAGTTGGTCGACAGCAGTATCGTGTATGGGCTTCTTTAAGCTTTATGAGTACAGGGTTGATACATTGCAAACATTCAGTTTATCCTATTTTTTAAGTTTAGTTATTTTTTAAGCTTTATGTATTTATAAGTAAACGTAAATTTTTTTGTTTTTTTTTTTAACTAATTTTACATATTTTTACATACATATGTATATGTGAATGTAAATTTTTCTGTAAAAAATGTTGAATTCAAATAAATTTTTTATTTTTTTTCTTAATGTCATCTTTTTTCGTTTTCAAAATCTGGTCGCCTTATATGTATAATATATGAACGTCTGCCTAATTTTTATAAAATGCTAAATTTAAAGAAAGGTCTGCGGTGTGGTTCTCCCCGATTTGGATAAAATTTGAATAGATTACAGAGAGGACAGAAGTAATAAAAATTTTTATAAAGTATGATCTCAATTATAGCATTTTTTATTTTTATGAATTTTAGAAGAGTTTCCGAAACTCTTTTTGTTCTTCTTTTTAAATAAAATTATTAAAAATACAACAAATGTATGTATATTATTATACATAATATTTTTTCGATTAATTTTAAAATTTTATTTGATTAATCGTTCAAAAAAAATTATTTGAACGTTTAATCGATGAAATTAAAATGTCGATTAATTGAATACCCTAATATCTACATTTCAAAACGATATTCGGTGATGTTCTGAAAAACGAATCCACCTAAAATTGTGTGTTGTTGTTTTACAAAAACCAATAATTTAATGCGAATTCGTTTTTGAGAACTACCCTTATTAATTCATTCTGATTGAAATTATGTTCTGAAACTGAATTCTTTTATTACAATAATAAAATCATTAATGTTTTTTTTGTTAATTTTAGTTGGATATATCTTATTGCTGTTTAACAACTCTTTCACTCAACATGGATCTATCGTCAGTTTCAGCTGCAAATAACACAAATATAACTATACCAAAACCATGGCCCATATTGAAAACATTCAAGACAATGGGGAATTTATGGATGTGTGATTGTGATTTAATGCAAGTACTAGAATATGCAGGATCACAACATCTCTACGCTGACGAGCTGACTCGATGTAATACTCCATATTTGTTGGCTGGTGCTTCACTGTCAAATTTAACATCAACACAAATATGCTCCATGCAAATACCAACAAAATATAAAGTTATCGATGAAGATCCACCAAGGTTTAGACGTAAACGTTATATTATATTAACCATAATAACCGCCTCTGTGGTAATCGTATTGGGTTTAATGATTGGTTTTATTGTGGTATGCATACGAAGACGTTTAAAACGTGATGACTTTGGTGTGGAACCCATACGTTATACAAGTGTTAGAAGTAGTAATTTATCAGCATTTTCAAATGCTCATACTAATGGTGCTGCCACCCATAATTCTTCAGTTTAAAAATGAGATTAATTGGGAATATATAAGTTTTTTTGGACATTATTTTGGAAAAATTCCTTAACTAAATTGTTAAGTCTGAACGAAAAAAAATATTTTTAAGTTATTTTTGTAATAATTGTGTAAGATAAAAATGTATATGATTTTTTTACCAAAGATTGTTAATTTTGTATGTTAATGTATTATTATCCTTTTTTTCCTTTTACACATTAAATATTTTCAAATAACCCAGCCAGCAAACTTTTAATACTTTTTTCAGTGTTCTTATTTTATGAGTAAAAACTTGCTCAAACAAAACACATGTTTTTGAAATTTTTTTTTTAATTGCTCATTTTTTGGATGAAAATATGAGCCTTCTAAAATGAAACATAAAACAATTTGAGGCAAATTACACTGTGAGACAACTGGTAGGGAAGGGTTCAAACTACCGGGGAAATTTATATCGGTAAAAAAGAAGTTATATGTGTCCCGGCGTTTCGCTGGGTCACGTCTAGGAATCGAGATATATCGATTTGAAGTAAGTAACTATCATATAGGGGAAATTGTCACCTTTGGTGGTCTTTTTTTTGAGATAACTCGAGAACCACTAGTCCGATTTTGCTCAAACAATTTAAAAATTACAATTCCTTTAATATGTTCATATAACGTTTTTCTATATACTCAACAGTTTTGTCGGTAAAAATAAATATATGAAGAAAAAAAAAAATTTTTTGCCTAAAATATTAAATCCATCCCGATTTTGACTGTCGCATAGTGTTATTAAACAAAAAAATGGTTCAGAAATATACATTTTAATATTCATCACTCAATAGTTTTCTTTGAAAAAAATTTTTTACAACAAATATTTTTTGAACTACTCAAAAAAGACTAAAAAACATTATTTTTTGAGCTTATAGAATTTTTTAAATCTTTTTTTTTTGTAATATTCGAGTCAAAAACTTTTTTTGGATAAACCACTTTCATACAAAAATTTAAAATTTTAATAATATATTTTAAGCACTTTTTTGGTTAATTTTTGGGCTTGTTTGCTGGCTGGGATGCTGGGATTATTAATTTATAAAAAATATATATTTATAATTAATATATTGCCATTTTTTAACTGTACTTAAAATTTAGATCAAGACAATGAAGGAATTCACAATCAATTTAAGTGCTAATATTGTAAATTAGTAAGATTTTTAAAATTGACAAATTAACGATAAATGATAACTTACTACTTAATATAGTACAATACTAACTGCGAATTCTATCCATGTTTTTATTTGTACATATATAATTATTTTAAATGTATCATAAAAAAATAAAACAAAACTTTATTTATTGGTATTGAAAAGAAAATTCAAATCTTTATTTTAACTTTTAGATGGTTATTTACAACATATTTGGGATTAAATTATTGGTATTAGTACTTATATGGAAAAAATCAATGCCTCAATGATTTTTCTAATTCACAAGTAAAATGGGTTATTAAGGGGCAACACCTACACAGAAAGGATTTTCCTGGACTTGTTTTACAGAAATATTTCAGTAAACTAATGAAGTTTTTTTCACAAAGTAAATGAAAAATTGCTTTAATTTGATAAAAAAAAGCTTCATACATTTTATGAATCTCGTTTCAATGAAACTTCTTCAGTGTAAAAAACTTTTAATAAATAAAATGAAGTTTTTCACAACATTTTATAAAAAATTCCATTAATCCAATGAAAAGTTTCATGGGATGAGTTCCGGTGAAACTTCATTGATTTTATGCAAAAATTCATTAGTAACAAGCAGATAATTCTCTCAGTGTATGTAAAACAAACTGAGGAAAAATGTTGTATTTTTTCATTGAATTGTGCTAAAAAAAATTGTACTATTACACTGCTATACAAAAAAAAAGGTGAATGATATTGCTAGTGGATTAAGGATAACTGGGGGGGGGGGGGGGGGGGGGGGTGCTAATTTCGAATCTGTAACCAGTTTATTAAAATTGGCTCTAGATTTTGCACAATTCGCTTACTTCCATTTTTCAGCCGATTTTTTCAATTAAAATTTTATAATTTAGTAACTACGGCTTCAGAAAGTAAACCCTTTACACAGTTTAAGCTTCATTACGTGCCCTATTTTTCAAACTTAAGTGTGTATAAATATCTCAATAACTTTTGTAACTATAGTTGCTCAAAATTTTAGAAAAAAATTTTAAATATAAAACGAAGTCCGATTTTAAATATCAAAGCCAATTCGGAAAGAAAAAAAGATCTAAGTAGTGGTTTTTTTCTCGCAACTCTGCTATTGTACCCATTTCTCTTGATGGTTTGGCGAACTGTCTGGTCGGAAACAGAAATTCCCAGATCTGTTTTTAATTTTCGATTCAGTCCGACTGCATTTTGCTTAGGATTTTCTTGGACGGAACGAATAACGGCCCGTTCTGTTCGGTTGTCGAGAATACGAGGGCGGCCAGAACGTGCCTTACTTTCATAATTTCCATTTTCTTTGAAATTTTTTATTATCGTTTGTACTGTGGCCTTTTTTAAATTTAATAAATTTCCAATTTCATTAAGAAACTTACCATAATTCCGCAATTTAATTACAGTTTTTCGAATTGGTTCCGAAATTTCTTTGCCTCTGCCCATTTTGCTCCACTACTGACACGTTATGATTTTTATTTACCAAATATGATCAATTTTAGTGAAAGTTAAGCTCTACTAATAAATTGTACCATATCATCATAAAATTTTTAGCGGCACTTGTAACGGTACATAATTTTTTTAGGGGGTTATATACTTACTATACTTATGTAACTTTAAAAAATGACAAATTATATGTTTTTTGTAGTTATTTGCTAACAAAAACAACAAAAGTTTTCTAGAATATGATAAAAATGGTTTATGCTTTACTTTTAATAAAAACTGCAAGTGAAAAGAAAGTAAAATCATATTTTCTTAAAGAAAACAGAAATTTGTTTCCCGTATGTAATCTTTTGTGACTCTGTGTATATTTGAAGTCACAAATTTTTACAGTCATTAGAGATTGACAATCATAACAATGCCAAATATCACAAAATATATATTTTTTTAGTATCAGGACAATAAGAATAAAATTCTTTTGTAGGTCCAATGGGTATTACATAATATCTGTTTGTTTACATGCTAGTTTTTACTATTTTTACTAGTTTTTTCTCTAAAAATCGTTATCAACACAAAATCTGCTAAGCTAAGTTGTTTAAATTTATTACTTTTGATATTACATATTTTCTTGCATTCCACATGAAAAGCAATAAATTTTTTTACAATTCTTTCGTACTTTCCAAGCTTACTATTTTTACTAGAAATGTAAACAGACAGACCCATAATGTGTGTCATATATCGTCGGATAGCCTGCAAGTAGTGTCATGTGTTATTGTGATATTTTTTTTTATTGTACTATTAGAAGTTCTATTGGTCATACATATACATATGTACCAAGCGGTTTTGCGATATCTTAATGGGTTTAGAAGATAGCAAAAAGTGCTATGTGTAACTCATATACAAAATATTCCTGCAAAAAGTGTTATGTGTTAAGTTATATATAATAATTTTTTGTTTATTTTTCATTTCATTTCTTTATTTTTATAAAGTCTATGGATAACAATGATCCTTACAGACTACTCGCTAAAAATAAAATTAAAAAATTAAAACAAATTATTTAAATAAAGTTTGAACATATGTTTTGAATAACTAAAATCTAAAACAGTATTATTCTCTAATTTATTAAAATTAATCTGACATCTAATTAAGGGTTCTTTAAACGAATAATTCATTTTATGCATATGAAAAAATAGCCATGGTTTCTTAAAGATCTAGAGGGAAATTTAAAATTTATCAGCGATAATAACTCAGGGCTTTTATATTTGAATTCACTATATTAAATAAAAATAAAAAAGATTGGATTGACCTCCCATTCTCTAGTGTTTGCAAATTAATTAAGTTGCAACGAATATTATATGGTACGTGTTCAGTAAAATTAATAGAAGAAAGAGCAATTTTCGTAAATCTTCTCTGAACTCTCTCCAAACGGTTAATATGACAAGCATTAAAAGGGCTCCAAATAACAGACGCATATTCCAACTTCGACCTAACAAGGGAAGAATATAATAATTTTCGAGTGTAAGGATCCTTAAAATCCTGACAGTTTCTCCTCACAAAAGACAATAGAGCATACGATTTAGGAATAATATAATCTAAGTGATTAACAAAAGATAACTTTTGATCAAAAACTACACCTAAGTCTAAAACCTCACATACCTTACTTAGAATTTTGATATAAATTGAGTAATTAAAAGGGACTGTTAAAACTTTCCTGTGAAAACATAAATAAAAACATTTGTCAACATTAAATTGAAGTTGGTTACGATCGGACCACGAAACTAATTTATCAAGACTGGTTTGGAGTTCCAATGCATCCACAGAATTGCGAACACGATTAAAAATTTTTAAATCGTCTGCGTAAAGTAAAAATTTAGAGTTATAAAAACAAAAAGCGATATCATTCATATATAATATAAAAAATAGAGGTCCTAAAACACTGCCCTGGGGTACACCAGAGGTAGCAACATAAGGAAGAGATAAGAAATCATCAATGTTGACAGAACAAATACGATTACTCAAATATGAGCCAAACCAATCCAACACACTTGAATGGAAACCAATTTTATCCAACTTGGCATGTAGGATGTTGTGAGGAATTCTATCAAATACCTTGGAATAATCAGTATATATGGAATCAATCTGATGTCCTAACTCAAAATTTGAAACGCAATATTGAGAAAAAATTGCGAAATTAGTAGTAGCTGATCTGCCACGTACAAAACCATGTTGTTCCTGAATAATTATAGGCTCAACGAAAAAGATATTTTAGAAATTACTGAATGTTCAAACAACTTTCAAACCGTCGATAACTTAGATATCGGTCTATAAATTCTAATATTACATCAATTACCATATTTAAATACTGGAGTTATTATTGAAAACTTCCATCTGTCCAAAAAATTGCCAAACTCAATGACTTATTAAAAATAAGTTTAAGAGGAATGAAAATTGATGAACTGTAATTCTTTATAAAATAAGAACATAACACATCTGAATCGCAACCAAAAGTATTCTTCAGATTAGAAATGCCAGAAATTACATCGGAATCCGATAAATGTAAACTAGCAAACTGACCAGCGGTAGCTACATTATCCAAAACAGAAGTAACGAAGGCGTTATGTTCCTCAGCAAAATTTGATTCAAAGTAATCAGCGAAAAGATTAGACGATTCCATGGAACCATTAGAAATCCTTTCATTAAAAAACACAGATGAAGGGACTATTGATTTGCCCTTTTTAGATCGTATAAATAACAAAAAAGATTTGGGATTTACATTAATCGAATTCTCAAATCCTACGATATATTGTTTATACAGAAATCTATCCAAAAAATTAAATTCCCTAAAATAATGATTATATACTATCAGGGTAGCTTATGAACTTTTGGTCTCAATTTTGGCACATATGCAGTGCAAATTTCGAACACATTTAAAAGAAATAATTCATAGCAATCCACGAGAGATTTACCACTAAATAGGTCAAACCAATCAATTTCTATTGATTGATATTGATTTTATAACGAACCTTTTAATCCTGCTATTTGGCCTTCTAACATAAGAGTGCGTCATTTCAAAAATTTTCAGAAACCACCCCCAGTTCAATCGGTGAGTTAGTTGATATCTCGAAGAAATCTAATTGTTTACGTATATACTATCAGAATGTTTCGGGAATGAGAAGTAAATCTTCCCAAACAATTGCTTTTACTTCTCAAATGGATTATGATATTTATGTTATAGTCGAAACTTGGTTAAATCCTTTTTAATCTTTTTCAAGTTTAAATCTTTTTCAAGTTTATAGAAAAGATAGGGATCCTGAAGCAACGAGGCGTTCTAGAGGAGGAGTTCTGATTGCTGTAAAACGTTCTTTAAAATATAATTTGTTAATGCTTAATAATAATTATCCTCTTGTAGATCAGTTAGGCGTAAAAGTATCCGGTGTTCACAATAATATTAAAATAATTGCGTCATATATATCTCCTTACAGTAATAATGAACTTTACGATTTGCAGGTTGAAAATATTATGCATTTGTATGAATCAGTTTCCAATGAAACTGAGTTATTTGTTATTGGTGATTTTAACTTATCTAATTTAACTTGGTCTTATATTCCAGGCAATGAAATTAAACTTTTACCTGGCAATGTTAATGATTTGAATGAAATTAATTTAATTGATTCGTTCTTAAGCCTAAATTTGAGACTGATCAATAACATACCGAATAGTTTAAATAGGATATTGGATTTAGTTTGCATATCCGATGAATTGAGT
Source organism: Leucophora obtusa (assembly GCA_949987735.1). Taxonomy (NCBI): domain Eukaryota; kingdom Metazoa; phylum Arthropoda; class Insecta; order Diptera; family Anthomyiidae; genus Leucophora; species Leucophora obtusa. Next base: position 201,805,502 of record OX465295.1, on the reverse strand, counting down.
TCTATTCATACTAATAGTCAAACTTCTCTGTGCAATTCTGATATGCATCATATTCCTTTGAGTATTATGATAGAGTTTTATCCCAGCAAAATCTTACCAAATAAGTGGTTATATAATAGAAATTCATAGCTCGCCACAACTTATTTTTTGGCGTCTAAACTCATTATTTTTGTTTGGCGTGGTCGTTTTTATAAGTACCCATGTGTGGTAACAAAAAGAAGCACTGACAAAGCGCAAGTAGACCACGGTCTTACAAAAACAAGTACTGGCAAAGCACTAAATTTGGACGCCTTCCCAACGCTTTAAAAGGGTGAATTCCCAGCGCTTGTTTTCCTATAACATTATTTTGTTTTTGAAAAAGAAACTCCAAAAGAGTGAATATTTAAATAATTTTTACTCCACAATCAATAACTCCAAGAATCGTCTATTTTTAGAGTAATTTAAAATTCTTCAGTGATGAGGGCTCATAATTTGGTGGCAAGGAAAACACTTGCTTTTTATGTTTCTTGGTGCTATCTCAATACTTTGCAAAGCATTAAATAGATCGGTGTTATCATTTGGGTGTCAGGAAAGCACTTTAATTTTTTTATTTGCGCGTTGGCAAAGATTTGATTATTATGTTTATGGGTGCTTTCCCAGGGCTTGGTAAAGCATTGGCACCACCGTGGAACGGTGTTATCATTTGGGCGTTGGGAAAGCGCTGTTAACAAGCACTCATACCACCCATTGCGGTGCTTTGCCAGTGCTGGCCCCTTTGTAATTTTCTACCTGGGTAGTCACGCTTACCCGCTCGCTTACGAAAAAATGAGAAGTAAATAGTTATGTGATTTTGAATAATAAGTGGTTACACACATGCTTACAAAAAGTTGAATTATAAGTGGTTATCCGAGTGCTTACTTGATTCTTAAAAATAAGGAGGTACATAAATACTATTAGCTTAAGGAAATACATTCAGAAACATTTAAGTTCTTTCTAGTGTGCAATTTTAAGACTCGTCATAAAAATTTAAACATAAAACATATTTACATATAATAAATAAAAATGTAAAAAATTTAACTGTGTGAAAAGTACCCTGCAAGCATTTGGAAGATATCCTCCAAGAAGTTATTAAAGCGATATCTTCTATTTTTCATTTGAATGAAAATAATCAAGTAGTATTTTGAAATTGTCTTCTTTTTATTATTTGGAAGATAATTTGGTGATATTTGTAAAAAAATAATTCAGAAATTTAATTTTTTGTCATAGGTTTTTATGATGATATTGCGGCAATATTACCTTCTTATCATCCGGAAGATAAAGAAAATTTGTTTGAAATTCTTTGTCATTTTGGAAAAAATTAAAACAAAATTTGTATAAAAACAATCAACAAACACATAGGAAAGAAATTCCTTGAAAAAATCAAGATCTAATGCGAGGAAAAAATCGGCTACGTTGAAATCAAGATAATTAATGTGTTGGTCAATGGATTATGTATGCAGATCTTCTTTTTCAGGCTTAAATTTAATAATTAAAAATTAAAACATTTAGATTGTACCGGGGAGTTTATTTGTCGATATCACCTTTTTATCCTCCAGATGATAACTTAGCGATATCGCCGATTTATCTTCCTGGGGTATTGCTTTCGTGTTGCCTGAAAGTATTGCTTTCGGGTAACAGTTATTCCCGACGGAAGAAACTTCCGCAATACGAAATTGATATTGCCGGCAATAAATGTTTTCTTCCTGGCAATATGATCGGGGAATCTTCTTGGTATTGCCATGCTTGCTGGGTACTTATTTAAACTATTACGAGTAAGTCATTATTTCATATTTAAAAGCAATGAATATAATAGGTCCTTATTATTTTATATTACAAAATAATGCAAAAGGTAATGATGTATTATTTTTGGTAATGCAGATAGTAATGAGGTGTCATTACCAATATTTTGCTGGGATGCTTATGATAATGTTAAGTTAAATAATAAGGTATCTTATAATTTTAAATTATGTAATTTTGCTTTGATAAATAATGCCTAATGGATGATGTTAGAAAAACTTTTCCAACATCATCCAAATTAACATATTTTTTCATTAGTCTGAACCAAGCTATATTCTCAAAATTAACTTTAATTCGCTTAGCAACATAAGTTTTAATTTGGTCTTCTGTTACAGAAGGTTTAAAAGATGATAAATGCACCCATTTTCTTTGTACAATAACATCCAATTCACTGTTAATACTCTGACCAACAATCATATTCCTTTTTTTATTTTTCTTATAATTTTCCCTATTAGTACGTCTAGCTCCACTGTGCAAATCACTATTATTAAGAGGAGCTGCAGAAGATGAAATACATTCGTAACAAAAGCAAGAGATTTTCTGTTCATTTGTATGTTATTGCTCTCACTACCATCATCACATTTATTATTAAGAGAAGCAGTAGAAGAAGTAGATGGACAAATATTAAAACCTGCTGTATTATCAACGAGGATAAAGGCTAAAGAGTTCCCCGTGAAGAATAAGAGAAACAAAAGGAAAACCGAAAAAGTTAGCAGGGCACTGTTTTTATTGTTTCTTATGATTATTGATTAAAGCGGTAACAAAAACAACTTTAAGAGTGAAATAAATAATCAATTTTAATTATTTTTTTATTGTTTATAATGATGTTTTTTGCTTGTAAACCCGTTTTTATTAAATTTATTGTTATCGCGACGTTCTTCATTTTTTCTCGTTCGCTGTTAAATATCTTCAAATTCTTTGTGTTTTTCTTCTCATTCGTGTGTGAAATTTTTTGGAAATCTTAAAACACCTTAATGGATACCCCCTGGTATTATGAACAATAACAAGAGACTTTCGATTTTCCTGTGTGTTATTGTTCTCATCACCAACAACACCAACTACTTCATTTAAAGCACGATCATCAGCACTAGTACTTGCATTACCACCAGAAAGAGATTGAGACTTTTGAAAACCACTTACATTAGCAACAATATCAGACTGCAAATTAGTCAGTTTGTTTAATAAGAGCATCATCCGAATAGGAGTTATTAGCTTGTAATTTAAAGGCAGATTGAGAAGTAACATTTGCACATCCATATTTAACGATCCTTAAGAGATCGATTACCACCAATTTTAACTCTTTCCTTCTTTCAATAGACAAAGCAGAAACCGTTGAAATTAACTCATTAGAAGAAATTAAACATTTATTACAATTGAACACAATGTTTTTATTAGAATTTAATGATTTTAAAACGTATTCATCTTTCAAATTTATACAAATATTATGAAAGTGGCGTTTACAAACAGCACAAGTAATTAATTCTTGCTGTGAAATATTATGAAAACAGAACGAACAAATCAAATCTTGATCCGACATTATAAACGCGTCTTACTCAATCAAGAAAACTTCTATTAATAAGAAGTTGTTAATAGAAGTTTTCACGACCGCTTTGTTCACTTAAAATCTGTTACCATGCCTTAATTTGGGCAATCACCACCAGAACATAATAGTTCTAAGCACAGATTAATAACAGATGTGAATCTAATGACAAGTGCCATAAAAGTATTCTCGAACCGTATTGTTTTGTTTACATGGAAGGCAAGTCAAGAGGGAGATAACAATATAAAATCTCCATACATTTTATATTGCGCATTTTTTGAATATATCTGTCTCTTCTTAGATTATTGTGCTTTATCTTTTTCTTAAATTTTTGCGTTTTGTTTTGCTCATTTTCTGTCGGCCATATTGCCCAAATCAGCTGATTCATATCTGGTATAATTTGTGGTTCTAAGTTTTAAGCAAACAAAAAAAATCATTTATACTTACAGTTAATTTTTTTTTTTTTTTTGTTATAAAAAAATGGTGGTCGTCGACTACCGCCCACAAAATAATTTAAAAAAAATTGAAAAAATTACGCATTTGTATAAAATTACGCATATAGTGCAATATATTATCAAGCAAAAGCATTGATAATATATTGCACTAGGCAGTTAAAATTATTTTCACCATTTAGTATTAAAATTATCTCATCTTCTGACATTGTTACCTTATTGAACCACTGCAGTCTGAAGCTATTTAATATGGGACATTTTCCAATAAAGTGTTGCAAGTTTTCAGTTTCGTTTGTGTTGCACAGTGAGCAATTTTTGTAAATCCTTCTCGAGTGCCGGGAACCATTTAATTCTGTTAAATACAGCGCGTTTTGAATATCCACATTATGTTCATTTGATTATTGCTTTGGAAATAAAAGCGTCCCACATATGGGTCTAAGTTTCTATAAAAAGATTCTGATCGATTTATCATTCCTATTCTCATCCGGCGATATTTGGCTTTCAAGCAATTAATAAGCATGAATTGTTGTTCTTTCCATTCATTCAGAGACATATTTTGCGACCAGTGATATATTGTTACATTGTTTTCCAAGGATAATATACTTAATCGGCGAGGCAATCTTGACTCTGAGTACTCAAAAATTGTGCGTTTTATATATTTCAAATGCAAATTTAATGTGAAAGGATGGCAATCCTCCATACCTGATTCAAGCAAAAGGGCGTAGTTTGGTGTAAATTTTGTCAATTTCAGTATCTGTTTTATGAAAAATCGTTGTAAGCTGTCTACTTCTTCAAAATGTGAATGACCCCAGACTTGTGCGCCGTACGATTGGATTGAACGACACACAGCATTAAAAAGATGAATTTTCGATTGAAAAGAAATGAAATTTTTACTTAAAAAATTACTCCGTGTCATATTTACACAGTTATTTGCAGCAAAGGATAATATAAATCAGTTTTTTCGCTCTCCTGAAAACTTATTAAAAACCACACGACGATATAGTATACAAAATTCTCTGGACTTTGTTAAGAAATATTTTGGTATAACAATTGGCAAATAAGACACATCTGGATCAATGTCCAGAACACCAGTCATGATATTGTAGACATACGAATTAAATTTAATGTCTCCAGAAGTATTTTTCGAAGAAATGTCCGTTAGAGACCACCCTGATAGGCAATATGGGTGAAAGCACAACATTTGCCTATCAAAAATTTTGCGAATGAATGGCTACTAAATAAAAGAAAACGATGTGTGCTCTTATAACAATTATATATTTTATCGTTCACTTTTCCTTTAACTACAGAAGTACAAATATAATAAAGTCTAGAAAAAGTTCAATTAAGGTTAATAAAAAACTCCTAAACTAACATATAATTATGTCCATACCATTGATGGAATTCACAGCTCGTACTATTTTAAGCAGTAAAGTGGCATTTAAACCACATTTACAATGATGGAATACTCCACCCTGCAGAGTGGAGTGTACTAAAATAGAGATGGCATGGTATAAAAAATATGTAAGAGCGAAAAAGAAAGGAACAAAATCCACCCTGCAGAGTGGAGTACTCAAGGACCGTGAATCTGGCTTTATCGTAAATTTGACAATTTTCTAAGGGTTAAACTTCAAAAACTATGCTATTTTACCAATTGCAAACTTTAGTGCATAAGCTGTGAATTCCTTTATTGTTTCCAAAACTTATCACTTCAATAATGCATACAAAAATAATTAAAATGCTATTTCCGAAAAATAGTCTTCATAATAAAACATGTCAAAAACAATAATAAGTTAACATTCACTTTCCAAAATATCCTCATCACCTAAGGCATTTGATGCCGATGGTGGTACATCTAGTTTAAATAAATTAATGGCTTGTTTTTGTGCTAAAAAGTTGCGCATCTCAGCAAATTTGTCACGCTCTTTAAGTTTTTTTGTGCGTTTTTCAAATTCTAAATCAGCACTACCATCACTATCATCCGAATCATCATCATTGAAGGGTTCCTTAAAAACTACAGAACTATCAAATTCTTCATCTTCATCATCATCATCTTGGTCTTTAGCAAATAATTCATCAACATTGATACCTTTAGCTTCTAAAACTTCACGTTCTTTTTCCAGCATCACTTGCCGTATAGGATCAATGCGATCTTTAAGTTGTTTCAATACTGGACGAAATCTTCCCTTATTAATACGTTTTTCAAAATTTAAAATTTCCAACTCTTCGTTATGTTTATCACGTTCTTCTTTTTCCTGCTGTTCTCTCTCAGCTTTGGCATGTTTTTCATCGAACATATATGCATAGAAATCATCGCACTTTTCCACATCATTAAGATTTCGAGAGATTTCAACACGTAAAAAGCTTTCAGGAAATTCATCATCTGTAGCTTGAGATTTATTTTCACTTTTTTCGCTGTGCGTTTCTTTTAAATCTAATTTACTTGTTAAGAACTTATTGTAGACCAACATTAGACGTTGAAAATCATCAAAACACATTGATAAGGCATTTTCAATGCAGCGCATATTACTTGCAACCTCGACCAATTGTTTTGTATTATCTTTTTTCTCATTTTCCGCTTCTGTTAATCGCTGCAATGTAATATCTAATGCTTGACACTCACCAGCTACTGCTACCATGCAGGCGCTTAGTTTTAGTGATGAATCTTGCAATACTCCTATCGGATCATTACGAGTTCTTAATATTCTACTGGCATTTAGTGTTTCCATTTCAAGTGTCTTCTTTTTGTTAAGTTCAATAGCAAGATTTTTGAAATGATTTTCTTCCTCCAGTACTAACTGTCTTATAAGGCAATCAATTTTTTCTAATTCTGGATTAAGTTGACTTAAAGATGGTTTTGTAGAAATAGTTAAAGCTAAACGTAAAAAGAACTGCGATTGAACATAGGCGAAGATGTTATGAAAATCCTGAAATTGGAAGAAATGGATATAAAAATTAAATCTGTTGAGTGTATGAATGCAAAAGAAGTTGGTAACGGCTCGAAGGACTATGAACAAATACTGAATTATTTTTTAACGCCCCTTGTTTACTCGAATCGCTATACGCGGGTCATCCGTAAGTTTTTCAAATTATCATTTCCGCTTGTAAATTTAACAACAATTCATTTTTACGTACGTTACCGCGGGCACCCAATTTTACCAAAAAGCCATTACATATATTGCCAAAATTGGGTAAATTCTTGTTATTTCGGGTAAATTGAGTACCCTAAAGGCTCATTTAGCCATACGTAACATAACGTGACGAATCAGCTGATTCAATCTAAAATAATTAATAAAAAAGAAATAGACTGTCAGCTATGCTCTTTTAACTCATTAGACTTTCATTAGATAAGTACGTCACGTTATTGTTATTGTTTTTTTTATTTAAAGTTTGCGTTTGCAAAATGAATTTATGTCAAACAGTTTTTCTATTCAATTTTAAGCAAAGCACAAAACAAAATGGAAAGCATTCGAGAAAGTTTAGAAAAAGTTAGATGATTTTTTACGATTTTAAAGTTGGTTTGAGCAAGCAGGAGTGTATTGTGTGGCTTTTGGTGGAAATATATAAGAATTTTCAAAGATAAAAATAGTGAAGGTCGTCCAAAAAAGCTTCTATTCCAGATAACGTCGATGCTGCGTAGTTGGAATTATGATCGAAAAGTTGTCGGATATTATCAAATCTTCGAAGAATGCATTCCATTTTGAATTAATTCTCTAAAGTTACCATTTCGATTTCCTTTTCAATCGAATGAATTCATATTTAAACAATCGCAGGGAATTCATTCCTTTGAATTCATTCGATCGAATTCAATTAAGGAATCTATCGCATTCGAATTTATCAATTATTTAATTAATTCAATCTCTTAAGCGGCCTATATACGACCAAGCATACTGTACAGCATGCTGGACGGTTGTATCAATTTGACCATGTAATGTCTAATTTGACGGTTTGTCAAGCATGTTGGACGAAAAAAAAACTTTTTGATTTTTCGGCAAGTTTGTCAAACACACTTTACCGTCTAATGAAAAAAATCATCAAACATTGGAGAATTCTGCATTTTTAATAAATTATTTTGTGACAAGGGATAACGTTAATAAATAAACTAAAAAATGCATAAACATAAATACAAAAATGAAATTCCAAGAAAAAAATTAATAAAAATAATTTTGTCATTATCATCCGCTGTGTTGATTTTGTGGTTTTGAAGTCAAATTTTACAGCATGCTTGTGCGTGTATTCCAAAAACCATTTTTTGTTTGTCAAACAAGCTGGACAGCATGCTTGCTCGTATATAGGCCGCTTTACTCATTCGATTGACAATTTGTGAATTCATTCGATTTTTAATCACTTCATTGAACAATTCGGGAAAGACATTCGATTTTCCTCATTCGATTTAAAAAATTACAAGTAAAGAAAAAAATAATGAGTCTGCAGTTAAAATTATAAATTTGTATGATTTTTTAATCTAAGCAATTCCTAAAAAGCAAAAAGCTTAAATTTCTAAAGTTATGCAAAATGTTGATTACTTGAAATAATTCGAACTATGAATCGATCATTTCAAGCTATTTCGTTTTTATATGATATTATAAATTGTAATATTGACTGCCCTTTTTTACTGTCTCTTGTCAATTGGAATGTACTTCAATTATTATTAAGGTAACACGATTACTTTTTTTAATGTTCATAGAACAAATTATGGTATCAATCAATCAATATTAAGAGTTCAATGTTTATGTAATAAACTTGTTGGTAGGATTGAAAAAAACACATCTTTATCGTTAGAGTTTACTTTACCCAAGGAAACTTTAAAAAATATTGTTGAAATTATGTTACGAAAAGTTAATTAATTGTAAGCTTATGGTCTAATTCATAAACTTTTACAATAGTCTTATTGCAAGATTTTAAGCTAATTTGTAAAAAACAGTATTCATATTTGTTTAATAACGAAAAAAAAAATATAGGTTTATAGTCGATACTCATTAACTTTAAACCTTTTATAAAGTTTGGAGTGAGGAAGCCACCATTTAATTGTTAATTATTTCATTTTCAGGCAAGAAATGATTTATTAAACCCATCCCATCCCTAGAATGTGTGGCTTCCAACAACTTGCATCCATCAAACTGAAAAAAAGCTACAACAATTGCGTAGCCAATGACCTTCTTCGAAAAATTAAAAAAAAAATGTAAAAATAAAATTAAAAAGAAAAACAAAAAAATAGTGATGTATAGACTGTCAAAACATTATTCGAAATTCGATTAATTTTGTATGCTTCGAATAATATGTTTTAAAAAATTACTTTTTTACACACATTTCCATTGATTTGCTTTATAAATAAAAGAAAAAAATATTTTTAATGGATTTTAAATTTAAATTAGCACATCATTAGTTCTCTAATTTAAGAAAATATATTTTCACTTCTGATTACCGAGTCAATCGTTTACTAAATTTGTACATCATTTACGACTTATTTGGGAGAAGAGAGAAAATAAACAATAGTGTTGCCAGTAACAAATTGAAAAATTAATTTATAGTTAAAATACGATTATGAATAAAAATTTCTAATAACTCTTTATTAAGCGAAATATGTACTTTAACTATAGCAAGCTTCAAATACCAAATAAATTTTATTTATGAATTAGCACATTAGTCTGTAAAGATTTTTGTATCCATAGACTTAAATAAATATGAAATAAGCCATCAATAAGATACCTAGTGTCTTCAAATGCAATAAAAAATGCCATAAAATATACGAATTATACAAAAATCAACAACAAAATTATTTTCGTTCCCACGGCACCCGGTTCTTTGTACCGGAACGACTCGGAGCCCAATAAGCCCGGACCAAGGAATGCCAACTCAACAAACCCATAATAAGTATGTATGCCCATAGTATAATTACTATAGTATACTACGTGTATGCCCCTTCTTTTTTCTACCCTAGAGCAACTTTATCCTTTTGGTCTGTGCCGGAATCGAACAAAACCCGGGACCATGGTTCTGCTCAGTTTGTCAGGACCGGTTACACTCTGGCGGAACATCAGTCAGGTGTAGCTTCTGCAATCAGTAGGTTCAGATCAGGAAAGACAGCAGTAGAAACTGCAGTGGGTTAAGAACCCATAGGCATTGGGACGAGAATTAAGTGTCCCCATGCTGTATAGGCCAACGTAGCAGCACATCGTCATCAGAGTTGTCAACGTCGGCGACATCGTCGGCCCTGACATCATCGGTTACAATGACCCCGATCCAGTCCCAACAGCAGACACCACAACTAACACCACATGCGGCTGTCCCCCGACCTGAGGTGATAACCCTTATGCAGTTTAACTGCAACGGCCTCCAAGGCTCCACAAAGTCATGGTCACTGCGGTCCAAGAAATTAAGCTCAATGCCACCTGCTGCCTTCAGAGTTGTAGTAACTACAACATTCTGCGCAAGGACCACACACGGATCGGAGGCGGGGTCCTCGCATTCATTATCGACAACACCGTGCGGTTCAGAATGATCTCGCCTGACCCAAATGTACGTGACATATAGGCGATGGGCGATTTTAACACACACCATGAGCTCCAGCACTCTAATTTGGGGAAAGACCAGAGAGGGATAGCCCTGGCGGAACAAGTCGATGACTCCACATTCTGCACACTGAATGAGGATGCCTCCACCAGAATTTTAGGAAGTTGCAGTGGCTCGCCAGACATAACAATTTCGAGTGCAGGTCTGATGAATTACACCTCCTGGCGGCCGATTATATCGTTGGCCTCAGACCACCTTCCTATAATTATCGCGCTCGATAGACCAAGTGACTTCATCGTCTCTGAACGCCGCACATACATCAACCACAAAAAAGCTAACGGGTTAGCGTTCACAGAGTTCACCAACCGCAAATTCAATGACCTATCCATTCCAACCGAAGTGCGCTCCGCGGAAAGGAAGTTCCATGAACTCCGAGTCAATAACGATTAGCTTTTCGTCAACAGAGATTGCCGAAGCCAAACCATCTAGAGCTCTAGGACCCGACGGAATCTCAATGCTGATGATCAAGCAATTGGATATGCCGGAAGTCGAGTACCTGACAAAGGTCTTCAACCTTTCCTTATCAACCCTAATTATGCCCGAGGTCTGGAAAATGGTTAGGGTGGTACCGCTTTTAAAGCCAGGAAAGGATACCAACCAAGGAGCATCGTACAGACCCATCTCCCTATTGTCACCGGTCGCGAAGAGACTTGAGGCATTAATCCTCCCCAGCCTTACACAGCATTTCCAGCTTGCCAACTACCAGCATGGATTCCGTAAGCAACACAGTACAACAACAGATTTAACCGCCATTGCCACACAGATAACCAACGGTCTGAATAAGAGCCGCCCTTGCGAAAGGACGATTCTAGTGGCGCTCGACCTATAGAAGGCATTTGATACGGTCAGCCAGGTCAGCAATGTCTCTTCAGAGAAACTCCCGGCACCACCGGAAGAGGTGGAATTGATTTCGAATGCGGACGACTGTACGATACTGGCGACGGGTCATGACGTTGATGGCTTATGCGGTAGGCTGAACAATTATCTTCAAGATCTTACGAACATCTTTACTAAAAAGAATACGCAGCTCTCCCCTGCAAAAGCCTCGGCGACTCTCTTCACCACTTGGAAGAAAGAAGTAAGGCTGGAATTGAACGTGGTAGTCGATGGCGTACAAATTCCGACGCTTTACCACCCCAAAATTCTTGGGGTTATATTCGACAGCCTCTTCATGTCCTCAGCGTATACCACTGCAATTTGCAATAAAATGCAGAGTAGGAACAAGGTCCTCAAGTCGCTAGCCGACAGCTCTTTGGGTACGGACAAAGAAACCTTGTTGGCAATCTACAAAGCGATTGGTCGGTCACTGGTCAATTATGCGGCGCCACTGTGGTCGCCTAGAGCCAGCGATACTTGGTGGAGAAAACCCAAACCTACCAGAACTCAACCCTCAGGGCAATTGCAGGATGCGTGCTGATGTCATCAGCACAACTTCTACATGGGGAAACGAAGGTCCTTACAGTAAAGGAACATTGCCAAATGCTCTCGAAGCAGTTCCTGCTGGGATGCCATCGGGGTCACCGTAATCATCATCTTATGGAGGTAGAACCTCCCACCCCCACCCCTCCGAGACATGACAGAAAGGACCTACACAATCTATGAGGGTACAATCCAACGATATATAAGAAATCCCTTGGACGGAGCATCCTACAGAGCAGGTCTTAACGATACTCATCGGGACGCGGTAAATGACGCCATCAATTCTTACCGAATGAGGTCCGCACGGTGTAAACCACCTCTTTGGCTGCACAGCAAACCCGACTCACCTAGATCCCACGTCACTATGGACCCACCCGGTTGAGGCGGCCCGGTTCTTGAGTCTGGATCTAGATGAGTCAGCAGAACAGGAAGATTATTTCTTGTGTATATATTTTATTGTAGGAGCCGTTGCTACAACAACAATAATTTTCGCTGTTGTTGCTTTGTGTGTTATTTTCAAATTTCATTGCACATTTCATTGCATTTGTAGACACTAGGTTATTGTCTATTGAAATTGTCGAAATATTATTTACAATCAGTGGTGTCAGACCTTTTTGGTCAAAAATCGTCAAAAATGCAAAAAGAAATCGTCAAAATCGTCAACAATTTTATGAAAAATCGTCAAGAAATCGTCATCAGTTAAATATCACAAAAAACGAGTTTAATTTTTTTTTATTTGAAATTCATTTTAACTGCTTACCTCTATATTACAGCTCTTAAGATTTTATAAATTCGAATTATATATAACACAACTTTTATAAATAATAACTGAACATTTTTTTCGCTCCATCTGTAAAAGGTGGTATTTATTCTACGATTAATTACAGATAAAACACCTCATCATGTGTTCTGCGGTTAAAATCATCATAAATAATTTATTTATTTTAGACTTTAAGTTCATGATTTCGAACTCTGTTCTTAAAACTTTCAGTCACGTCATAATTGTTCTATAATTTAGACATAAGCCAAATACAGTGTATTTCGGAATTTTTAACAGTGATTTTCTAAAAAATATGACGTATTTGAGACATTTGAAAAAGAGATTTATAATCAGCTTGCCTAAATATATGAAGGTTTAAATCCCTGCAAATAATTATGTAAATCTGTGTAAATTAAAAATTAACCTAGCTCCAACTTTTGTTTGTTAATTGTTTTCAATCACGAACATGTTTTTCCACTCAGACCAGACGAGTATTGCGAATTCCAAAAATACGATTCGAAAAGAACAATTTCCAGGATTTTTAAACGCTTTTCTGTATAGTTTTGGTTAAAATTCGTTAAAAAAGCAGCAATTTTCCTAAATCGTCAAAACATATGGAGTTTTTATTCAAAAATCGTCAATCGTCATTTGTAAAATGTTGACTAAAAAAATCGTCAAAATGACGTAAAATCGTCACATCTAACACCACTGTTTACAATATTATTCTATTTTGTGTATTCCGGTACTTTACCGCTGTATCGGACCGTTTTAGGCTTTTTTCCCGGGATCCCGATCTCGGGATTCCGGGATTTTCGGGACTACAAGATTTTTCGGGATCCCGCGATTTCGGGATTTTTCGGGATTTCGGGATTTAAATTTTCTTTTATTTGTAAAAATTTGTATGTTATGCAACTAATTTTTTTAGAGAATAAAGAGTTTTATAATTATTTAATAGTTGTTAATTAATAATGTGGTACATTTTATGAATATTGAAACATCTCAGTCAGAAATTGACAGTGGTACAAAAAATCAAGTACCTGCATACCACTGGGTAACCGCGATGTTAAAAATAAATGACTGGCAGAACACTCATTTGGGACGCTTTTCCAGCGTTTGCAAAACTCGTTTTGCCAGTATTTGTTTTACAAAACATCACGGCAGGGTCAAAAAAAGATACATATGAACTTTTTTTAAATTTTATTTTGGAAAATATAATTCCAAACCACCTATTTATTGGTTTTGGCAGCGTTTTTCCAAAGTTTAAAATTGTGTTTCTCCAGTACTTTTCCGGCGCTTTTTGAACTGCCGGTCCTTTTGTCTATTGACGTTATCATATTGGAAATGGGAAAGAAATTTTTGTCAGTACCTGTACCTCCTGTTAAAATACCTTGCCATCGCTTTCCCGTTTGTATTTTTCTGGCTGGGATAATATATGAAACCTGTTATTAAGTACACTTGCGCCCAGTATTTTGTAAGCAGATTTTAAAACAGATTCGTTGCGATAACCTTACCCACTAAATCGTATAATTACAGCAACAAAGTTATTTGGTTATATTTATCAAATGTTTTCATGGAAGAATTCAAACTTACAGTGCCAGCCAAAATTAGGTTTAAGACATCGAATTTCGCTTGGAAGAATAAATCGATAAAATAAGAAACAAACTTGATTTTTCGTATGAATTACTCAAAAACTTAATATTGTTTACCAAAATTTCAAATTTTTCTGCAAAGTCTTTGCATAGTTTACTCGAATAATCTACTTAATTTATAATTTTACCAATATCTTGGCATCAATTTCTCGTCAATATGAGAAAATTCAAGGAAAAACGTAGGTAATCTAAAATTGCTCACTTTGTTTATTTGCGTTTATATTAATATTAAAAAATAAGAAAATCCCGTGATTTTTGAGAAATAATCCCGGGATTCGGGATTTTGCCAATCCCGAAAATCCCGGGATTTCGGGATTCGGGATTTCCCGTTTGGCATCCCTACGACACACTAACACACACTCAAAATATTTGTCAAATTGTTGCCACATTTTTAACTAATTAACGGTTGCCATTACCTAGTGTCTTCAAATTCAATAAAATAAGCCATAAAATTTACGAAATACACACAAAGCAACAACAAAATTATTTTCGTTGTTGTTGCTTTGTGTGTTATTTTCGAATTTCTTTGTACATTTCATGGCATTTGTAGATACTAGGTTAGAACAGAGTTGTAGAAATTCGTATTATGCGGCGTTCACATATACGTGTTTAACTCGATTTGACGTGTTTAAGCGTTAAACATGTTTAAGTGAGATGTTTTACCGTACATTTTTTCTACCCTTAAACACGCTAAATTATCGTGTTTAATTTTTAAACACGTTGTTAAACACGATAAAATTGATATCAATTGGTGTTGAATGACAAGTTTGAAGCAGAAGAAGACACAACAACAAAAATAAAAAAATTAAAATTGAATAAAATAAACTAAATTTAAATAAAAACCAGTTAAAATGTGTTTTTTTCTTATTAAAGTGATAGATGAACAAAACAATTAATTAAACTTTGCTTCCGGTTAACGAAAAATCCAAAAACAGCCATGAAGTTGTCACTTTTTATAGCAATTATAACGTTGGATAATGCCGAAAATTTTTAATTATTGCCTCCTGCCGAAGAAAAAATACTTTTTTGGGAAATTTTGTCAAATTTTTGTATTTTTTTTTAATTGTTAAGGAACAGCTGTTCGAGATGTTTAACTTAAACACTTCATTTTTAAGTGTGAACTGATATGTTTAACTTTTACATAAACGTGTTTAACAATCGTACTGTGAACGTAGTATTAGAGTTGCAAAAATTCGTACTTTGTTTACAAAAAAATTTTTTTTTACAGAAAAAATACAATTGAAAACAAAAATACATAATTTATCGCAAAAAAGCTAAATTAAACACAATAAAATGTAAAATAACAAGAATTAATGCAAAACCAATAGAATCCCAACAAGCATGGCAATACGAATACGATTCTCCAATCGCATTGCTTGGAAGAAAAATTTTATTGCGGCAACAATCGCCTTCGTATTGCGGAAGATACCCCATTTGGTAGAAAACGTGTCCCGAATGCAATACTTCACAGCAATACGAAAGCAATTCTCCTGGAAGATAAATAGGCGATATTGCTAAATTATCATGTAGAAGATATAAAAAAGTATCGCAAATATCGCCGATATATCTTCTGGAAGATAGAAGATATCGCTAGAAAACCACCCATATAATAAAAATATGATTTTATACATTTTTTACTTTTAATTATAAACAAACATAAAAAAATTCACAATTAATCAAATTTCTTGCCAGGACTCCACTTTCTGGTTTTGAATGACAGCTTCAACTAGCCTTTCGTAAATATACATTGTTTTTGCAACACATTATTTCCTGAAAAAAGACATATTTAGCTTTTACTTATAATGCATAAATAAATAAAAGAAATCCAAATTAGCTTACCTTAATTTTAGTAAATTTAGCTACGAAGGTTTCTCAGAATTTGCTGATTTCGTTTGTTTTTTTATTGCTTGTATGATGTAGATGTATTTATTTTAAATGAAAATATATATATTTTTGACATTTTTTTTAAATATTGCCGATATATCTTCTAAAAGATAAAAAGCAGATATATTCAAAATATTGCTTTGATTTTCGTCAAAATGATAAATGAATGATATTGCCGTAATATCTTCTTAGTGATATATCTTCCAAATGCTTATTGGGAATTGATGAAGAATTGTGGCGAAACAAATACAACCATATTCTTGTTTTGCTTTCCTTTTTTTTTTAAACGTCAACAGTTGTAATTAAACTCTAAAGCGGCGAATACATTAAGGAACATTGGTAGCATTCGGCAGAGAAACCTTAAACTGATACCTGTGACTTGTAGCGCTTTGTGATTACTTACTCTGCTGAACAATGTTTTCTTTGTTTTATTTTTAAATACATTTTTTCTATATTTTCCTTTAATTTTTGAATTTTTTTTGTTTTTGAATTATATTTGTATGTTTTTATTTGTCAATCATACAAAACAAAAATTTTTTAAAATCAGCAACAACAAAATATCACTTTTTGATCAAAAGTAGCAAACATTTTTTACGCTACCAAAATATGACAGCGCTCAGATTGAGCGGTTAGTGATCAGGTCGTTCAGCAGATAGTTGCACAACTGTTGTAGAACTGTTGACTGTCAAATTGTATCTGCCGAACGCACCCATTGAGTAGGGAACAAAAAATATCAAAAAATTTTGTAAATACACGGATAAAACAAAAGGTTTATAATTATCGAAGTACTTAGGTAAAATACTACTTCAAAAGTATATTTTGTAAGTTAGTAAAAAAATACATCTAGATTTATCAATTTTTGGTTTTTGTCAACTTGCCTTAGTTTTTGCCCTATTCCATTTTCACGCACTTCAAAATATGTTAAGTTACTCAAGTTTTTTCTTTTACGAATTGTCTTAGAAAATATTATATTTTAATTAAAGAATTGTGTAACTTAGCAGAAAACTTTCGAAGTTGTATTGTACCGAAGTACTTCGGCAATTATCCACATTTTATTTTTTGTGTGTACGAATTGCACGAATGTCAACACGAACATTAACATCACAAATTATACCAGATATGAATCAGCTGATTTAAGTAAATGTATGAAGATTTTATATTGTTATCTCCCTCTTGACTTGACTTCCATGTAAACAAAACCATACGGTTCGAGAATACTTTTTTGACACCTGTCATTGGTTTCACATCTGATATTAATCTGTAATTAACATACACAAATCAACATTCGTAAAAAACCGGCAATTTTTTCACGAATGTTCCTTAGTGTATTCCCCGCTTAAGACTTCATTCAGCCATTCCATAATCAATCAGAATTGAAAAGAGGAAGGATTTAAGTGTTTAGAAGCTCTGGACACAATACCCACAAAAAAAATTTATATTAGCTGCATTCGCGTACTCCACAATTCGGTAAATGAGAGCTGTCATGAGGCAGTAATATTGTTCTTCTTCTTGCACGAATAAGCTCAGACTTTTTTTTCGTGTAAATTTGGGTAAATTATTTTTATCAGTTGGGTTCAACTAATTCAATTGAACTATTCACTAATTTGAATCAAAAACATAGTTCACAACTAATAGCAACTCTTTTAGTTCAATCGCTCATTTCATTCATTCAAAAAAATATGTGTGTCATTTACAAAAATTAGTGTAAAAGTTGCGAAAGCTTATCGGTAATGTTACAACTACATAAAATTACTGACAATTTTTATAAAGAGTCTTGTTTAAATGTCTTAAAGAGATAAATATGTAAATAAACCGAAGCTTTTGTTTAATATTAAAATATTTTCCAGGTTTAATTAACTACCCAAGAAACATTTTTACGGACACTCTTGTACGTATACGGAACATTAACGGACCGTGTAATCGGATTTTCGAACATAATACGTTTTAACTCCGTTTCCGTACCGTAAAATATGGACTTAATGGATTTTAATTTGTGTTCAAAATAAAAACAATTAAATTCATTTAAAAACTTTTTGTGGCGATAAATTGGTGGCGGTAGCTAGAATACATCCAACACAACACATCATCAAGTCGCATACATATATTAGATGGTAAGATTAATAAACTTTAGTGCGTGTTTTACAATGGTTTGTGGTTTATGTAAGATCCTTTGTTTTTATAACAAAAGCTCTGTTCCCCGTACGTTAACGCGGCTACGCAATTTTTCCCAAATTGTGTGTAAATTGTTGTTGTTTCGAGTAAAACGCCATCGTAAATACAATCAATTAAACCATAACTAATTTATTTTTTCTTTTGCATGTAGATTATCGATTCTATTATGGGTGACTGTCGTGAATTGATGCGCTAGATAAAGAGGTAAACT
This sequence comes from Leucophora obtusa, assembly GCA_949987735.1. Classification (NCBI taxonomy): domain Eukaryota; kingdom Metazoa; phylum Arthropoda; class Insecta; order Diptera; family Anthomyiidae; genus Leucophora; species Leucophora obtusa. The sequence goes on along the minus strand of OX465295.1, from coordinate 201,787,030 downwards.
GAGGTACTAAATATAGTGTAAATGTAAATAATATCGTTAAAAATAAATCTATTAAAAATAAAAAAAAAAAATTACTCAAAATTAGTCAATTTAGATAGATATACAAGTCCGTTTTTGGTCCGGAGTCACTCCAGTTATACACGACATAACGGTCCGTAAATGGTCCGTCATTGACGGACTTTCAACGGACTTGTCCGTTTTTTACACGACACAACGGTCCGTAAACGGTCCGTCAATGACGGACTTTCAACGGACTTGTCAGTTTTTTAAACGACATAATGGTCCGTAAACGGTCCGTCATTGACGGACTTTCAACGGATTCGAATCAGTTTCGATGTTCCTTAAAATCCGTTTTCTGGTCCGTATACGGATCCGGAAAACGGTACGTAAACGGAGTTGGATTCCGTTTATGACGGACCGAAAACGGTACGTAAACGGAACGATTTGTTTGTTGGGTATGTATTCCTTTTTGTAAATAAAAATGCTTGAGAAGGAGATTTTTATTAAAATTTCAAATTTAAAGAGGGCTTTGAACTAGAAAAGCTTACTAGATATTTACAATAAATTGAACTATAACTAGAAAGAGCGCTCACCAAAACTAACTATATTGTGCAGATCTATTGACATTTATTTTTAGGGCTTGAAATATGAGGTGAGTAAAAGAGAAAAAATATTGAAAAAGTTCTCAAAATATTCTAAAGTAATCGAACAAAAAAATTGTAAGAATAGTAAATTAACAAAAAGAATTTAGGAAAATCGCATAAATACGTCCGCGGAGTGCAAACTTTAATGCGAACCATAAGGGCAGTGTCACACGTTCAATATATATTGACCGCGATCCAGTATCGCGATATTTATTGAAAGTGTAGCAAAGAATAAAAAAAAAATAAAACAAATGAAGTAAAATACGCAGTGCAAACAAAAAAGATAAAACATTTATAACACATTTCTTCAATAAAAAAGCAAGCAAAATAGCTAAACAGGCTTTTTTTTGTTTTCTCGCGACATTTTTTAATAAACGACGAGCACAGCACAAAAATAATGTAAATACTGACGCGATAAATATTGAACATGTAGCATCAAACAAGGCATTACACGATCAAATGCTGTACATGTTGTACAGCATGCTTGACCGTATATAGGCCGCTTGTGAATGAATTCAAAGAATTGAAATTTAGAGAATGAATTCCCTGACCAACGCGTTAAGCATTAAAATTAAAGAATTCATTCCATACGAGTTAATTCAAATTTTAGTCAAGGAATTCATTCCCTTGTACATTAACATTAAGGAATTAACTTTTTCTTTCAATTCCCTAAGGAATTAACTTTTTCGTTCAATTGCCTAAAGAATTAACTTTTTCGTTTATGCCTGATTCGTACTGAACCCAAAACTAGTAGTTTGCAAATGTATTGTGTTTTCGATTGCCAAATCTCATTCAAATTTCAAATTGAAAACTTAAAAAACGAAAACTTCTAGTTTTGGGTTCAGTATGAATGAGGCTTTAATTCCCTGAATTTAAGTTTTCACTTAATGCCCATTTAAGGCCTTAAAGAGTTACCATTTTTTCTTTATTTTTCAGCTCTTCCTATCCTCACAATAACTTTACCGTAAAAGTTCAACAGTTGTTTAAAAAGTAAATCGGTAAATTTGTTTTAATTGAATAAGTAGTTAAATTGCAAAGAAATATATTTTTTAACTTTTTCTATCAGTCATTCAATAAATAAAATACACAAAATACGAACTTTCGGTAGAAGTTAAAATATTCAATCAAAATTTTCTGTTAAAAATAATCAGTTGTTAGAATACAATTAATTTTAAAACAAACGATAAATCTATAATTTTTACCGACTTTGCCAGTTAATTAAATAACAATTAAAAATAAACGATAAAATACTTCTTCCTTTTTTTAACTTATTTTCTTTTCTATTGTTTTAATGTATATATTCGGTTAATTTTAAGAAAAAAATATTGTGAGTGTATAATTTGTATAATTAAATGTTGGTTTATCTTAAACGGATTTTAATTAAGTCTAAGTATACTAGACTGCTCCAAAAAAAAATTGGAATTTTCACGCTCCACAACCCTAAAAATATACCACTTTGAAAAAAATGTGGTCTGATCAAAAAAATCACCAAAAAAGTTTTGTTTAGAGGCAGCACATCGGAATTGAAGTTTCAAGGTTGTACTTGTTCTATTATTTTAAATTAATTAAAAATAATAGAAAAAATTAAAAAAATTAACTATAATTATTACACAGTACAACAAAATAAGAAAAATTTGATGCATCGGGATTGCGACACATCATTTCTAATAGACTTTGGGATGCAAATCACGAATATGGCACTAGAATCTTAAAGTTAGCTATAGTTTAAGAAATATTTACAAAACCATATTTGCAGAAAAATTCAATTTTGTAATAAACTTTTTGCAAAAAAATACAAAATTAAAAGTATGAACGCTATTCTTCGCAAAATTTTAATAGGATGAAACATGCCCTTTAATTTGATATATCGCATGTTTTGACAGCTGCGATAATATTCCCTATATATGCCTTTGAAGTTGAAATTTCTCTTTTTTCACGATTTCTTTAATAATTTATCTGCGATGAAAGGAATATCAATTTATCATGTTACTTAATTTATCAAAAAAATGTCACACTTTATATTTTAATTTTAAGTAAAAATGGACTAAAGTTGAAAAAGATTGATTTTTTTAATACCTAAAAATTAAGGATCCTGTGACGAATCTGAAATTAAAAACTCAGATAAAACCATTGAAATATCCCAGTCAGAAATCGCCAGTGGTACAAAAAAACAAGCACTGGCATGCCACTGGGTAACCACGGTATTAAAAATAAATGACTGGCAGAACACTCATTTGGGACGCTTTGCCAGCGTTTGCGAAAAGCGTTATACCAGTATTTGTTTTACAAAAATTTAGGTGGTTTATAAAAAAAACCACTGGCAAAGAATTGGCTTAGAGTGATATGCCAAGGTTTGCAACCAGTGGTTATCCAGTGCTACCTAGCCAATGCTACCAGGCGTACAAAAATCAATTCACTGGAAAACCAATGATTTTATAAAAATGCTGACACTTCGTTAAAAAATGTTTGTAGTTGGAAGGTTCCGAGTTCAAATCCGGTTGCAAGCAAAAATTTTTTTTTGATTTTTTTTAATTTAAAATTTTTTTTGTTTTATAAAATCAATTTTTTTTGTTTGTGGGAAAGCTCCTTCAAGACCAACTTTTTTTTGTCCTCCAAACACTGGCATACTAGTTACAAAAAATTGTTTGCCAGTACTAGCATTTTGGCACAGCCAGTAGTTGTCCAGCTATTATCACTCATTTATGTGTTTAGCCATTAAATATTATATGTCTTGTTAGCTCAGTGGGTAGAGCAATCGTCTGCCAATCTGACGGCCTGGGTTCAAATCACGGCAGGACCAAAAAAAATACATATGAACTTTTTTTAATTTTATTTTGGAAAATATATTTCCAGACCACCTGTTTATTGGTTTTGCCAGCGTTTTGCCAACGTTTAAAAATTTTGTTCCTCCAGGGCTTTTACGGCGCTTTTTGAACAGCCGGTCCTTTTGTCTAATGATGTTATCATTTTGGGAATGGGAAAGCACTTTTTGCCAGTACTTGTACCACCTGTTAAAGTGCTTTGCCACCGCTTTCCCATTTGTATTTTTCTGACTGGGTAGCCATCAAATATTATATGTCTCGTTAGCTCAGTGGGTAGAGCAATCGTCTGTCAATCTGACGGCCTGGGTTCAAATCACGGCTGGACCAAAAAAAATACATATGAACTTTTTTTAAATTTTATTTTGGAAAATATATTTCCAGACTACTTATTTATTGGTTTTGCCAGCGTTTTGCCAACGTTTAAAAATTTTGTTCCTCCAGTGCTTTTCCGGCGCTTTTTGAACAGCCGGTCCTTTTGTCTAATGATGTTATCATTTTGGGAATGGAAAAGCACGTTTTGCCAGTACTTGTACCACCTGTTAAAGTGCTTTTCCACCGCTTTCCCGTTTGTATTTTTCTGACTGGGATGTAACACACATATTTTCTAATCAATTTTAACATAGTTTTAGATAATTTAAGTGCAAATTCCTAAAAAAATAACGATTTTAAAATATGCATGTTCAAAAAAGTACTATAAAACAGCATTTTAAATTTAGTCCGTTTTATTGTTAAATATACGGTTTTGTTCATTTTGTGTATGAAAGCCCTAAAAAATTTTTATATTTTCAAACATTTTGATTGGTTGAAAATAAATTAACCAATCAGAATGCTCCAAAAATAAACCAAGTCAAAGCATACTGCCACCCAAAATTTTAAATGAAATCGACTTTAACAAAAATATACATTTTTGTAAATTGGCGATAAAATTTTTGTTTCAGATTGAATTTTCGGAAAATGTTGATGCAAAAGGTGTGATTTTTTTGACAAAAAGAATTCAGTGGAATATGAATTTACGTCATGTGTTAAGACTTTGCAAATCTGATTAAGGGATTTTATTTGATTTGCAAAATAGGAAAGTAAGTGAATTCTTCATTCGAATTGAAATTATATCCTAGATCCTTCATCTAATCAAAATAAGTTGGTATGGTTCTAAAAGCCCAAAGTCTATACTTTTAAACCATACTAAAAATTATCCGTAGTTTAGTCAGGTACATGAATAAATAAGAAATTTTAACGAAAAAACTGACTTTTTGCTAAAAGTTAAATTTGCGAATATTTCAAAAACTAGAGCTAATATTGAAATTTGGTGTTCACATTCGTGATACTCAGCCTAAAATCTATCAGAATTGATATGTCGCATACCCGATGCTTTTTAGTGTTGTACTGTGTTATGGTCGCGACATATCAAATCGAATATATTTTAAAGTGTAGTTTAGTTTATTGATTCAAACTATCAAAACAAGAATAAATCTTATAAATTACAGTGATAGCCCGTAAAACTTTCAAGTAAATGTTTTGTCGAATTCAAATACAATTTATAAATTGATATTAATTACACTATGCGACAGTCAAAATCGGGATGGGATGAAACCAACGGGAAATGTTATATCGGTCAAAAACAAGTTATACGTGTCCCGGCGTTTCGCTGGGAATCGAGATATATCTCTTTTTTGACATATCTCGAGAACCACTAGTCCGATTTTGCTCAAACAATTTTAAAAAAATTAAAAATTACAATTTCTTTAATCTGTTCATATAACGTTTTTCTATATACTCAACAGTTTTGCCTGTAAAAATAAATGTTTGTTACCGCTACCATAAAAATCAATAACCTTTTGTTTATTACTTTTTTTTAATATTTTAGGCAAAAAATATTTTTTTCTTCATACATTTACCAAAGACCACCAAAGGTCAAATCGATATATCTCGATTCCTAGGGGTGACCCAGCGAAACGCCGGGACACGTATAACTTCTTTTTTACCGATATAACTTTCCCCGGTAGTTTGAACCCTTCCCGATCACTGACCCCTACCATTTGTCTCACAGTGTTATAAATTAAAAACTTAAAAATAACATAGTGAAATTTAAATTGCACAAACATACATATAAATTAAAATAAACATTATAAATTTTTGTCGTTTATTTAACATTCTTTTTATATTTTTAATTTCACAATTTTCTTGAGCGTAAGGTTTGTTTTTTATTATAAAAAAGTTTTTTATTATTTTCGATATTTCGCTACTCCATTGTGTAGCATCTTCAGGAAATAAGAAATTAACAAATTATGAACAATTTGAAAGTTTGAAAAAGTTGAAAAATATTTGTTAAATATAAATTCCTTGTATGTATACATTTATACCAGCAAACAAAATTTTTGGTATAAAAGTATAACAAACAAAAATAATAATAATTAACATTAAAAAATGCATTAATATAATATTTATGTGTTATAAATTAATGTAATGTGTGCTATTTCTTTTGTATTAAATATCTGTAATTCTGAGCTACATTTTCAATATCTGCCTTAAAGTTAATTCTATTTGTTGTTGGTGTATTAATTATCTGTAACATTTCTAATATATAACGAAGTTTATAATTATGTTCTGTATTTAAAACTGATACATTTTCAAAGTCAGGATAGTGATTAAAATATTTTTCAACTTTTTCAAACTTTCAAATTGTTCATAATTTGTTAATTTGTTAATTTCTTATTTCCTGAAGATGCTACACAATGGAGTAGCGAAATATCGAAAATAATAAAAAACTTTTTTATAATAAAAAACAAACCTTACGCTCAAGAAAATTGTGAAATTATAAACATTATAAAATTGAAAAACATTTAATACATTTTAAACAAATTTAATAGTTCCATTTTAAAGCGTATTGTGTTGCTAACCAATTGAATATTTGATGGTAAGTCATTCCAAAGACCGATTGTGTAATTAAAAAATTGTCTTGTAGATAAAACGTATTTATATTTTTGTGCGATCAGGCCCCTTCCACGTGGAGATTTGGCAAAAGTAATTCTTCTATAGAGATATTCAGGTTCCTTTGAATATATCAGCTTATGCATCAACAAAAGGCTTTTAAACTTTAGTAAGTCTTTAAAACAAACATTATGCAACTGATATGTGAACGATGATATATTATCCCTTCTACTGCGATTAAATACATATCTGGCTATATTATTATATGTGACTCGAAGTCGATTGTAATCAGTGGTGTCACAATTTGCAAATATTTCACATCCATACAGCAAAACAGGTATTAGATATGTTTTTGCCAGGAGCATACGTATTTTAAATGGCGTCGACGCTTTAACAGCCCACAGGTTTCTCAACATCCCATGAACTTTTCCAGCCGAAATATTTATGTGATTTTTCCAAGAAAGCTCGGCATTAAACGTTATTCCTAGATTTGATGATGATGGAACAAAATCGATTGTAGTGTTATTTATTAGCACAGAGACGTTATTATTAAGTCTTTTTTTATTATTTCTTGATATAAAGATACATTTTGATTTCGTTGGGTTTATGCACAAACCATTTAGACTTGCCCAATTGTGAATTTTATTTAAATCATTGTTGATGCGTTCAATACAATAACGTACATTTTCCATTTTGGTGCTTAAGTACAACTGTACATCATCCGCATACATTTGTATATCACAGTGACTTACAGCTTCAGGAAGATCATTTATGTACATACAAAAAAGCAATGGACCAAGAATGGACTCCTGTGGTACCCCTCTATCAACATGAACCGCATTGGAAGTCAAGCCATTTAAAAAAACAACTTGTTTACGGTTTAAAAGGTATGACAAAATAAGTTTTTTAGCCGAATTAGAAAAATTAAAAAGCTTTTGGAGTTTGGTCAGCAGAATTGAGTGATCAACTGTATCAAAAGCTTTGCTGTGATCTAACAGCACTAGAAAAGATACCATATCATTATCCAGTTTTGACCTAATTTCTTCAACCACATCGATCAACACCGTGATGCAACTTCTTCCCTGTCTAAAACCAGACTGTTTTTCTGTTAGGAAATTATGCTCCTGTAAATATTTATACATTTGGCCTTTCATTAGATTTTCCATTACCTTGGACAAAAAAGGTAGTATGGCAATTGGTCTTAGGGATCGGAATTATTTTGGCTTCTTTCCATATATCGGGGAATATTGACTTAGTTAATATGGTATTTAATACGTACGTAATGAATGGCAGAATTTTAGCGATGATAAGTTTCAAAAATCTAGGATTAAGTCCATCCAAACCCACAGCGTTTGATTTTATTGATGTTATACTTTTTAGAACTTCTATTTGATCCACACATCGAAAATAAAAACAATTTTCAAAAGGCACTACATGGATTTTTTCATATTCATTTTCAGTTGGTCTTGCCACTTTAACGTCAACAAATTGGTGGTTTAGTTTATTTACGTCAACGTCAGAACTAGTAATGCAAACACTCTTTTTACCAATACCAATTTCACGGATTTCTTTTCACTTGCTCTTGCTATCTATAGCTGTTGAAAATTTCTGTTGATATTACGCTGTTTTAGCCTTATTTATGTTATCCACAACTTTTTTCCTAGCGGATTTAAACAAAAATTGCAATTCAGGGGTTTTAAATTTCTTCCATTTTTTATAAGCTAGATCCCTGACATCAATTAAACGTTTTATTGCTGAATTAAACCACGGTGGCTGTTTGGCCTTGCAAATTTTTGTTTTTTCTGGTACGGTTTCATTAAATACTTCAAACAGATTATTTTGAATGAAAGCTATTTGATCATTTACGTCTTCAAGGTCGTAAATTAAATTCCAACTAATGCAATCAAGCCGCTGGTTTAGTGCCACATAATCTATGTTTCGAAAATCACGATATGAGTAATAAATACCTTCAGTGCAGATTAAGGCATCATACACTGTAAAGATAAGGTCATGCTTTGAAAAAACTGGTGCAGATAACTGATCATAAAGAAGTATTTTCTTTTTTTGATTTACAAAGAAGACATCAAGTAAGCTGTTTGTAGCATTTGGATAATGGGTTGGAGTTGTTGTGTTTACGGGCAGTAGGCCAAGTGTTTGCATAGGCTCCAAAAGTGAGTTTTCAGTGAGCAGATTACTGTTTAAATCGCCAGCAATAATTACATCATTATATAATAATGATAAAGATTCAATTTTATCTAGCAAATCATTTGTATCAACATCGTTATTTGGTCAATATACGCAGGCAAACAGTATTTTACTCTTATCCTCAGTGGTTACCTCCAAAAATAAATATTCAATTTGACTGGAGGAGTTCGATTTCAGTTTTAAGCAAGTATTTATATCATTCCTTACATAGATTGATACACCACTAGCGTGTGTTATCCTGTCAGCACGAAATAATTTGAAACCAGGCAAATTGAAAATGGCATCATTGATTGAAGAATCGAACCAGGTCTCAGAAACGCATATAACATCAACTCCTGAATTAACAAAAATGTACATAAACTCATCCATCTTGTTATTGAGACTTTGTGCATTTATATGTACTATTTTGAGTCCGGACTTTTACTTGGCAAGAATTCTAAGCATGTTAAAAACATTTTCTTTGGAACCAAAAATACCATCACGAATCATGAATTACAGAGTGGAAAGCAACACATTTGAATGTTATATGAATTAATGGTAATAAAAATGGAACGAAAATGACACAAGTATAAATACGAATGTGTAAATAATTTAAATAATTGTAACAGTAGATTAAAAAAAAAAAATTAAGAACATTAAATAATAGTAAAATGGACAGTTATTATTATTATGCAATGAGAAATAGGCAATCATATATAAATGTAATTTTTTGTGGGCAAACCGAGCAATTGGAAAAACTTGTTTAATTGATCTGGCATCTCAATTTGAAGTGGTTCATCTCCATCAAGCTTCTTAACGTGCACAATGCCACGCTGAGTGTAAACAGCAGTCAACAAACTATCTTTTTTCATTTTGAGTGCCGTTTTAAATATTTTGTAATTATGCGGTGTTAGGTTTTCATTTATATAAAATGGTTCATCACTTTGGAAACCAGCATCATGTAAACGTAAAGGCGATTTATATTTACGCCGAAAAGCCGCAACAGTTTTTATAAAAAAGTTTTTATCGAATGGTGAATTTAATTTTACGACAATAGGAAGGTCATCCACGTTTCGAATATTTTTAAAGTTTTTTACACGAAAAATTGATTTATAATATGGCGTAGTAATATTTAAAGTTTCACAAATAATATCAAACATTTTTTGCAGATCTTCATTATCATAATGCGTAAATCCGATGCTACTACGGAGTTTTCTTGTTTTAACATTATTGTATTTAGTTTTTTAACATCAGCCTTTAGCTGTACAATTTCAGTGTTCACTGTATCAATCTCTTTTACTTTATCATTCAACTCACTGATTTCCTTCCTCACCAGTGTTGCCACCAGGAAAACCAAAAAATACACAGTCGTAGGTCATAAATTATCCAAAACCGTATGAAATTACACAAAAAATTAATATTTCTTTTGCTAGTTTAAAATACGAGTAACCGTTATTTTTATAAAAAATTTATATATGACCTTTGGACTCTGGTACGCACAGTGTGGTAGAATCGAAATAATGCAGCCACTTGAATCACTATGCAATTTTACACTGTCATAAAGCTTAAAGACAAACATACACGTTCAATATTATTGATCAATGTTTTCCAAATCAACCAATCAGAACATAGTATTTAAAAATAAAATGTTCTGATTGGTTGATGTTTGAAAAATTGATCAATAATATTAAACGTGTATGCCCTACGTAAGTTTTGAAGTCCAAACCCATGGACCCAAGGGGAAATGTGCCATTCAGCTCCAAAAAAAGGTACATCTAAAATGTGAAAAATTTGAAAGCTTCCCATTTTTCCCCCAATTTATCAACAGATTTAAAAAACGTAACAAAAAACTACATTTGGTAGAAAGTTGCCAAATGTTGTTTGAATTACAGTCTACTATTATGTGTTAAATTTGGAAAAAAAAACGGTTAATATTTTTAGACACAGTTTACCTAAAATTGTCATATAAATCAATTATAGGGTGCAATTTATAGTGAAAACAGCCTTTACATATTACACGAAGACTGAATTAATGAATTATTTAAAATATATATTGGTCTGCCCCATTGTGTTGCTGTAAGAATATTTTTGTCTGATTAAAGTCTGTAGTTGTTATAAAAACTTAGAAAATTCTTAGTTTTTATCAGGCAAGAAAAAGTCACAATTATAACAAACTTCTTTTGTTTAATATCAAATGGTCTTGCCATCCAAGATAAAAATATTAAGTTTGCATGCAGTTTGACAAATATTTTCTCAAAATATGAACAAATAAAATAAAAACAACATTTTTGACTTCCTCTAACTAAATTTGGTTTCATGTTGAAGAAATTTACAAAAATAATTCACTAGAAACTGAAAATTTGTGATAGATGTTACACAAATAAACTCATTTTATCTGCTGTGGGACTTGAAAGCATGAAATTCAGTAAGTTTTCCAGTAAAATGCGAAATTACACAAAAACTACACAAAAATGTCATTATTCAAAAATTATACAAAGAATGTGTAAACAGTCCCGTTTTTGAATAATTATTCAAAAAGTGGCAACACTGTTCCTCACATTGTTTATTATTTCGTTTTTAAAATCATTTAATCTCTTTTCTATTTCAGTAAATATACTACTCTTAGTTTCTTGTATCAATTTTTCAATAAGCTCCGATCGCTCACTAATAAACTGATTTTGTTTTGTAAACTGTGCGTCTATCCAATTACACAGGCGTGTTGATGATATGTTAGAGCCCTGTACATTACGAATATGAAAACAAAATTGAAATCGGTGTCGCGGATTTCGCGAAATTTGAAAATTTCATACAAAAAATGTTCAACTTTGATCAGGATGTTTTCTTATATTTACGACTATGAAAATTTCTTTTTTGCAGTAATATATGTATATCTGTGGAATGTCCTATTATGTGAGATAGGGTTTTTGGTACACCCAGAAAACAAATTCGTTGTAGCAACCGAATTTGTTGCCAATCGAATTTATGCGGTCCCACGTACTATCAAATAATTTGATTTTAGTTTCCGTCCTAGCAACCGAATTTTGTTAACATGAACTGAATATTAGCAATGCTTCGATTGTTGTGAGGTTCAAAACTATTAGTTGACAGAATGGAAAACAATAAAAAATCGTCCCTTACAGACGATTCTTTTTTGAAAATGCTGAATATTATTCCTAAGAATAAATCAATTGAAAACACAAATTTTTAAATATTTTAATAATTTTTTTTATTAATTCTGCAATTATTTTTAAATTTGCTGTACAAAGTTAGATGGAAAATAATTCACTGATTCTAGTGTTATAATAATTTCGATATTTTGCATATTTTTCTTTTTAAATTCCAGAAAAAGGAAATGTATTTAATTGTAAGATATGTATAACAATTGGTAAATAAAATATGAAAAAATCAAAGTCATACGAACACTAGTTTTTTATCTTCAAAACACAAAATGTCCTTGAAAATAAAAACAAATTTTTATAATTTCACTCCCATTTAGAAAAAAATATTACTTTGATGGATACGATTTGTTTAGACACATTTTTAAAAATTTTGTTTTCATTCACTTTTTTTCTGATTTGGTGATTAGAAAAAATCGTTAATAACTTTATACCTTCCCAAAAGTAATAAAGTTCTTTTTTTTTCGATGTGCCATTTTCAAACAAATATTTTCTTATTAATTATTTTATCCATTGTATATTAATATGAAATTTTAATTTCTTTTATTTTTTTTTTATTAATTCTTACACCGCAGAAATTTGTTTTTATTTTTTCATTTATTTTTTTTAAATTTGATTGCGACACAAAATTCAGCTTTAGTAAAATTTTTATATATTTACCCCTAAATTCATAAACGCTTTGTAAAATTATAGGAGGTTTATTGAACAAATTTTGTATGAAAATGACGTTTTGTAAACCTGCTATAACTTTACAAAGCATTTATGAATTGAGGGGTTATTTTTTGGTATTTACAAAAAATTTTTGGTTCAAACAATATCCCATTGGTGAACAATACCAAAATCGGGTTAAAATTAACTTTTTTGTTTTTGTAACTAAAATATAATTCTAAATACAAACTGTTTTCTATACTAACAACCGCCAATCAGGTCTAATAATAAAAAGCACATATTTAGTTTAAAATATGTTATTATAATCAAAATTGTTATAATGATTTCTAATATTTGGGGTTGAATCATTTTATATTGTATTAAATATGGTGATATCAATTAAATTTTTTATTCAAGTTGAATAACAACTGCTATTGGTATAAGGAACTACTTTTTTCATTGCAGATACCATCATTTTATTACAACTATCTTATATTTGTGATCCATATTAAAAATAAATTTGCAATTTTAAATCGTTAAGGATTATAAAAGAAATTCTAATAGCCTGACAGATTTTTCTCCGTTGGGCCCGATTTCTAACCAATCTTTTTTCTGTGTGTAGCAATAAAATTATAGCAAGCTTTTTAAAATTAAAATTAGTTTTATATATAATGAAGGCCCGTGGTAAGTAAATTGTAAAAGTATAACAAATTAGATTTTTCGATAACACCGTTTACAGGTAATTAGGAAAATACCTCAAAAAACTTGAGTTTTTTTAATTTTCAAAAATCGCGAATAATTTATAAACCACAATTTTTTTTTTAAATATTGATTGCTGATTCATAATCTTTGTTAAAATAAAGATCAGATTTGAGAAATTTGCGCATACAAGGAAAAAACAAGTTGAATTTTTAATTACATCTTTTCGGAAAATTTGGAAATTTAAACTAAAATATGTATTTTTTTTGTATAATTTAAAAAAAAACCGCGAATTACTTAAAGGTTACTTAATTTTTTAAGTTTTGATTTCAAATTCCTTTTGTTCACATTAATTAAGACCAGATTTAAATAAAATTGTTAAATAATAACGTACAGGTTAAGAAATAATTAAATTTAAAGTCAACCCTACTTTTTGTATAAATTACTCTAGAGATAAAATACTAATTCTTAAAAGACAACTTTTTGTGCTACCTCTAAATAAAAGCGGATTTAGCTGAAACTTTGCATAGAGAGTTTTTAGACATTAAGGAATAGGTGCAACATTGTGGATATCGCGAATTAAAACGTTCGTGTTTTTTTGGACTACTCTAATGTATACCTATGTATGTATAGGGTAGAGGGGGGATCCTTCGCCACTTTTTTTTTCAAAGCACTGTCATTTCTTAACCCCTAATTATTTTTCAAAAATTACTTTTAAATTGAAGATCTACATATCTTGGCTTTAATTTCTATGATTTTTATTCTAATTATTTGTATATTTTCTATTACTTTTTATAATGATTTTCAAAGTAACCCAAATCGGTGTAACTGCCCAAATTTGGGGGATATTCGCCAAAAGAGGTAGATACAATTTCAACAAAAAAATATTGTTAATACGACAAAGTCAATGTTTTAATAACTGAAGTAAATAATTTAGAATAAGTTCTTTAAGATATACAGCTATGGACATAGAAATAGGACACTTCATACAAAATTATCTTCATGCATTTCTCTTAATAATTATAAAGCAATAATTATATTTCTTTTCTATTATATTAAACTGTAATCAAGTAGTCTCATATTATATATAAAACTTTGCAATATTTAAAACATGCAAATATTTACAACAAAATTACTTTACTTTGTTCATATTTGACTTGGACATAAAAATAGGACACTTGCAATAATTGTCAAAATTTTCCACCAATTAACATCACCAGTATACTCTGTGCCTCTTGGTTGTTATGGTTCGGCCACAATTCTAAGAAATTCGGATTTCACAAACAATGTTCAGCAACCAAGCCATCATGATCCATCATATGATCGAGCATATAGAATTCAACCAATTTAGAATAATTACAATTCGTCATTTGGAAGAGCTATGAGTGAAACCAAACGAAAGTCAAACGATATATCGTCACCTGAATTGCAGAAGGGCGTAACAACACTTTTTATCTTTTTAGAGGAGAAGCAAAAAACATTGTAGAATTACACATATTTTGGAATTAAAGGATATATTTCTTCTCTTGACTATAGATTAATTTCTGTATATAAGTTTAATTTTTTGTAGAGACATGTATTTAGTATAGTGCATCTTAATCAAAAACTTGATTTTGAATTTTTTTTGTTGTTACGCCCTTCTGCATTTTAGGCGACGATATATATACTTAAAACAAATATCTTTTTCCTAAGTCTTTTTTATGTTTGGTTGAATGAATAGTTTATTTAATTTTATTAATTATTGTTAAATTTAATGAAAAAATAACCCCTAAATTCATAAATGCTTTGTAAAATTATAAAAGGTTTATTGAACAAATTTTGTATGAAAATGACGTTTTGTAAACCTGCTACAACTTTACAAAGCATTTATGAATTGAGGGGTAAAACTGTAAATCTTCTTCTTTGTTTACCTTTGACGAACAATGGGACACATATGTCCCATTCTGAATTTTCGCCCTGTAGGCAAGAAAACAAAACTATCCCCAATGTTTTGGTATTTCTGAAAACAAGAAGCACAGGTCCATGCTATATCAAAATTATGGTCTTGCAAAACCAATAACATCTGAATAAATGACATCCAAAAAAGATGAACAAAAAAACTTATTTTTCAGAAGTTGGGGTCAATTAATTAGGCGCTAAGAACACATGGGGCCAATTATTTGGTATAATCTGAAAGCAAAAACTCTCCTCCATTAATACAAGTCAGCCCGAGTAAAAAAGTGTATATAAAATTATATGTGAATGGATATATTTGCAATATGTAAATGGATATAATTTCATCCGAAAAATGGTTATATTAAATTGTATCATATCGGATATAATTGTATTTACAAGGATACAAAATTATATCAAATGATAAACTTATATCCGAATTTTGTCCCCATCAAATTGGATATAAGTTAATACAATACGATGTGATTAAATTTAAATGATAAAAAAACTTTGAATTGGAGGGCAGCAGGATTTCGGATTCTACACTCTCAGGGGTGTGATGAAAATCGAAAACGAACAGTTTTTGAATCTAGAATAATTAGTTTCGCGAAAATCAAATTGCCCGAGTAAAAAAGTGTATATATAACATATATTTTTTAATATTAAAATATATGATAATATAAAATATTGTATGCGACCTTATATGTTTTTATATGGTGATATATTAGAATTTTTTTTAGAAATTTTCTCATATGTAATCATATTAAATCATATATCAGTATTTGCTTTTTTGCAAATTGTATATGTAGGAAAATATTATTCATAAAACCGTTCAAAATTTTATATATAAACCCAGTAGCAAATGGTCGAACTAGTTCTAAAACATACTAGTTTCTTGTCTAGTAATTACATAACTAGTTCTCAAAATAATCATTTTGAACCAGTTGTGTACTAGTTAAATACGATCTATGTAGAGACTGTTTAAAAAAATTACCTGAATTAAAATATGGGATTTGAAATTATTTTTTTTGCATTTATATTTAATTAAAAAATCAGAGTTCGTAAATAAACACTTAAATTTTTTTATTGTGAATTGAATTCAGGTGTAAATCAACTGGTACAGTACTGGTGCCAAAGGGTCAATCCAGAACTAGTTTAGTAAATTTCTTATAAGAACCAGTACAGCTTCTTGTTTTTCTTCCAAAACCAATAATCTTTAAGAATTTGTATACCTAATAGTTTCATTGAAACTGTGCAGAGATTTCGAAAGATTGAATTTAAATACGAGTTTTGAAATACTACTTTTGATTGTAATACGTGATACATTCTGAGTTTGCAAATAAACACTGAAATGTTTTATTGTCATTAGAAATCATAAACACAAAATATTTGAAATTTCATTTGGTAAATGGATATAATTATCTCAGTAAGAGGAAACTATCGGTCTAATCTGCGTTTTATCAAAGGAAAAACCTCTGTTTTTATCTATATAATTCAGATACAACCAACTGGTACAGTACTATTTCCAAAGAGTCACTTCGGAACTAGTTCCGCGATTGTCACATTAGCACCAGTTTCGCTCCCTATTTGTCGTCCTTAAATTGTAATTTTCAAACTAGTTATACAACTAGTACCAAAGTGGGAGTTTGGCGACAATTGCCCCCATCCCTACGACATCTCAATGTTAAATTCTACAGTTGTTTGTATGGAGAGGCGGTAGAACTCGTACTAGTTGCCTGGTTTAAATAAACTAGTACATAACTGGTTCTGAACTAGTATTTTTTGCAACTGGGAATAGATACGAAAAATATTTTTAATTTTATTTTTTATATAACAATATCTTCGGCTTGCCTGCAAGTAGTGTTATGTGTTCTTTAACAGGTTTTCAGGAAGGCGAAAAAACTGATTTATATTATCCTTTAAATATATTTCATTGACATCATATGCCTTAATAATGATTGTAGTAAATAAGGTCGCGAATCATTAGGGCATATGATGTCAATAAAATATCTTAAAAGGATAATATAAATCAGTTTTTTCGCTCAAAACTGTTAAAACCAAAAAGAGCACTTCGTGCAGGCAAGCCGACGATATATTAGTTAATATCAGACCCAAGTTCGATATTAACTAATATGTTTAAGATTAATATAATATTTGATCAAAAACAATTTTTTTTATATGTTTTACTCAATTTTTTCATTAAATTAATATTTTCTGAGCTTTTTTTACTTCTAAAAGTTTTTTTTTATTTAAAAAATCTAATTTAAAAAAATTAACATTTAAAATAATGGCCCGGCTCGTAATGCGTTAATAAATCAAGGCATGTTGCATATCATTAAAAAGGTATTTCTAGTACCTTTCCAACGATATATATATTTTGTTCTGGTCCTCAGCTCCATACATCGGGAACTATGAGCCTCCAACAAAAAAGAAGTGCATTGCCGGGCTAACCATTAAAATTTTATTTAAAATACAAAAAAAGCTTAACACATTTAAAAAAAATTTCTAAGTCCAAAGAAAATACTCATATTTCATAAAAAATTATCTTGTATTTAAAAAATAACGGATTTATACATTTCTCATTATCAACAGTAGCCCTGGCTGATAGTCAGGCATGTGATGAATATAGAAAACGAAAACGATATGATTTTCAGTGGTAAATATTTTACGATCTGTACAATACCAATTATTTTTTATTTCCTAATTTAGATGTCCGGCGTCAAATAAAACGATAAATAATAATTTGAAGCGAATTTGATTTTTGCCCAACTAATTATTCTAGATTGAAAAACTGTTCGTTTTCGATACACCCCTGAGTGTGTAGGACCCGAAATCCAGCTGCCCTCTAATTCAAAGTTTTTTATCATTTAAATTTAATCATATCGTATTGTATTAACTTATATCCAATTTGATCGGGACAAAATTTGAATATAAGTTTATCATTTAATATAACTTTGTATCCTTGTAAATACAATTATATCCGATTTGATACAATTTAACATAACCATTTTTCGGATGAAATTATATCCAGTTACATATTGCAAATATATCCATTCACATATACTTTTATATACACTTTTTTACTCGGGTGACTTCAAATTATTATTTATCGTTTTATTTGACGCCGGACATCTAAATTAGGAAATAAAAAATAATTGGTATTGTACAGATCGTAAAATATTTACCATTGAAAATCAGATAGTTTTCGTTTTCGATATTCATCACATGCCTGACTGTCAGCCGAGGGCTACTGTTGATAACACTATGGAACATTTTTGGGATTATTGTCTGGGGGGTGAGAAATTCCAAGTCAGGGTGATGGTACTGGGTCAGTATAGTAAAACCCTCAAAGGGTTTGGCGTTCGTATGTGTCATTTTATTTTTTATGACCTTTTAAATTTTTTCCTTATCTTGATGTTTTTTCGCTTAGTTGTAACATTTTGGCAAAAACGTAGTTTAACATAACTCGAGAACCACTTGTCCGATTTTGATGAAACAAATTTAGAAAAATTTAGAATTACAATTTCTCTAATCTGTTTCTATACCGTTTTCCTATATGTGCAACACTTTCGAAGTTAAAAATGAATGTATGAAGGGAAAAAAGTATTTTTTGCCTAAAACTTTAAATATTTTTTTTTAAAAATTCATAAAAAATCCAAAATGGAAAAAAGTGCCAAAACTAATTACTTTCGCGTAAAGTCACATAACTCATGAGCAAAAAAAGGCATAGATCATGAAAATCGATGCACGCGTTTCTCATTTATTCACAATTAGGTAAATGTATGAACTTCAAAAATTAGCTCCAGATATGCACAACATTATTTGGAGAAAACATTGACACTCACAAGCCGAACTCTCTCATATTTTTCTACTGTACTAAAAGAGAAATATTGATGTGGCAACACTGGTTCTGTAATGTTCACATAAAACATGCATTGTCATTATACTTCTTCTCTTTCTCACACTGGTTCTGTGATTTTTGTCATTCAACAAGTGCCGACGAACGCGAACAGTAAAAGTGATTTTTCTCCAGTTTTTTAAAAGTGAACAAAAGAGAACAGAATATGGAACTGTGCAAGCCAGATATAAATAGCTTTTGCTACTGCTGTGGTCAATATGTCTCAACACATAAAAAAAGGGGAAATTTCAGTACTGATTTTGTTCAAACATACGAGATGTACTTCAACCAAAATGTTACAGTGAACGAAAATTGGGTACCAAATATAGTGTGTAAAAGCTGCTACAACCGTCTAATGGATTGGAAAAATAGAAGACGTGAAAGTATGCCATTCGGTATCCCAATGACTTGGACTAATCCTGGCGAAGGTCACAATCCATTGAATTGCTATGCATGTGCGAATAAAGGAGCCGCAAAAAGGATAAGAAAATCGTATAATTACGTTGGTGTTGCAAGTGCCGCAACACCATTGCCTCATTCGGACCACATTCCTGTGCCAAAAGCTTCTAGCCCAGATATTTTCTCTTCTACGACTGCTCCGACATATCATGCACGTGATGATTCCCCATATGGGCCATCAGTATCCAATGAGCCAATTTTAATAAATCAAAATAAGCTTGATTCAACTGTTGCCAAGTTGGAATTAACACAGCATAAATCGGAAGAGCTGGCTTCCATTTTGAAATCAAACAATTTGTTGGCACCCGGTGTGAAAGTCACAGCTTATCGAAGTCGTCAGGCAACACTCCAAAGTTTATTCCTTGTGAATGATGAAAAAACTTCTGCATATTGCCCGGATGTAGGAAAATTGATGGACGCAATGGAAATAAAATATGAAGCAGATGACTGGAGATTATTTATTGACAGTTCAAAACTCAGCTTGAAGGCGGTTTTACTGCATAAGACCAATAAAAAACCTTCAGTTCCAATCGCCTACAGTACAGAAACGAAAGAAACATATGATGGACTGGAAAATATTTTAAAAATGGTTAACTACGCCAAACATATGTGGCGCATATGCTGCGATTTAAAAGTTGTAGCAATGCTTTGCGGTCTTCAAAGCGGCTATATAAAATATATGTGCTTTTTGTGCGATTGGGACACACGATTTTCCGGTGACCAATATGTATGCCACGGATGGAAACTCAGAGAGCACAGCAGGTTACAAACGGCCAATATTATTCGTGAGCCTCTAGTGCCGAAGGAGAAGATATTGCTGCCTCCACTGCATATTAAACTTGGAATTGTTAAGAATTTTATCAAAACTGTCGCCAAAAGAGATGAAGTTTTCTTGTGTTTGAAACTAATTTACCCGAGACTCAGCGAAAGTAAAATTAAAGAAGGTAAGTTATAATATCACATTCATTTCCCATGATTTTCCATCTTAACAAATTAATTTTTTCCAATCAGGCGTACTAAATGGTCCAGATATACGAAAGCTGATTAAAAGTGACGCATTCAACAATATTTTGATTGACGCTGAATTGAATGCATGGCAGGCAATCAAAGAAGTAATAGAAGGCTTGTTGGGAAAGCATCGTTCTAACAACTACGATGTTTCTGTCGCAAGGATGTTAAGAGCATTCTCGGAAATTGGTGTCCACATGTCCTTGAAAATCCATTATTTACATCATCATCTGGATTACTTCAGCAAACAATTGGCTACCGAATCTGATGAACAAGGTGAACGCTATCATCAAGTTGCTATGCCATTTGAAATGAGGTAATACTGATTTTTTATTTTTTCAAACTCATTTTAATAAAACAAAAACTTACAGATATAGAGGCAAAAAGTCGCCGAGTGCAATAATTGCGGAAATTTGCTGGTGGAGTAAGTTAGTGTGGCAAGACAAGGATGATCTTGATGATAAAGAATTTTCAGGAGATGCAGAAGGGCCAACAGTGGAGTCACACATTGACATTATGTGTGGTTCAGAAACTGATGATAGCGATGAATGCGATGCCACTAGTCCCGAACAACCACCATCGAAAAAGTCTAGGCAATATTTATTAAAATAAATAAAAATAAATAAATAAAATAAAATAAAAATAAAAAATTATAAAAATGTTTACTTAATTTTTTTAGTAGTTTATGGCCAGAAGTCTGGAGTTATTGGGGAAAATTTATGAAAAAGGCGATAAATGACAATTTTTTGAATAAAAACAAATATCAATATTCTTGTGAAAATGGGATACCTTCACTTAATTGTAAATAAAAGCAGAACGCGTTTAATTTTGTTTATAGGTTATGTGACTTTACATGAAATTAATAACACTTGATCCTTTTTTCCGATTTGGATTTTTTATGAATTTAAAAAAAAAAATTTTAATTTTTAGGCAAAAAAATATTTTTTTTCTCCACAAATTTATTTTTACCGACAAAACTGTTGATTATAAAGAAAAACGTTATATGAACGGATTAAAGAAATTGTAATTCTAAATTTTTCTAAATTTGTTTCATCAAAATCGGACAAGTGGTTCTCGAGTTATGTTAAACTACGTTTTTGCCAAAATGTTACAACTAAGCGAAAAAACATCAAGATAAGGAAAAAATTTAAAAGGTCATAAAAAAAAATGACACATACGAACGCCAAACCCTTTGATGGTTTTACTATACTGACCTAGTACCATCACCCTGACTTGAAATTTCTCACCCCCCAGATTGGCTGTTGTACTGTGTAATGAGTAACTATTAAAGACGTTAATGTACACTCAGGGAATTATGTAGGTAAAATCAACTGCAAATGACAATGGGCGCTGTGGTGTAATGGTTAGAGCGTTGGACTGTTACACGTGAGGTTGCGGGTTCGAGCCCCAACCAAGGCAACATCAATTTATGAAAAATAATAATATGTATGAGTTTTTTCTATACCTCATGCATATCGCAGCGTCCTCCTTCGGTGTTCCCATAGCACTTAACCCCACCGAAGTAAAATAATATAACAGGGCTATGAACTACAAGCTTCAACAAAGTTCGCCAACACAACATCAGATGGCGCGCAACAACTCTTCTAAAAATTCAACATCTCGCGCAATTACAGTGTTGCCATATTTGAAGCCCTTCATCTTTCACCACCTTTCACTTCTTCTCTATCCCTTTCCGAAGGAAGCAACACGTTAATTAATAGGAAGAATTTCCTGAGTGTTGCTTTTATTTAAAAAAAAAAAAAAAAAAAAAAATAACTGCATTTGCACTTAAAAAGGTGTAGACTACATTTGCAATTAAATTAACTGCAATATGAAGTTATTTTTAACTGTTAAAAATCAACTGACAAATGTAGTAAAAACAACTACAAATGCAATTGAAACAACATACATGCAAATTATTGTAAAACTGTATAAACAACTGCAAATGTAGTTAAAAAACATAAATAAAAATTATTTTAAAAATTATTAATTTAATAAAAAACAAATTTATGTAAACACTCCTAACTTAATTTTATTCTATTTAAAATTGAGAAATCAAAATTTACACTAATGTCACTTTTATTTTTCACTAGTAAGATATTGTTGTAGATGTCCGTCTGTGAGGGATGAAATATGGCGTTGTTTAACTTCCTTTTTTTCTCCAGGTAGAAAGAGATGAGAATATAAAAGAACTGAAAGAAAATAAATACAATAATTTTTAATAATCCCGTAAATAAATTTATATTATAAAACTTACCTTATTATTTTAATAACTTAATAAAAAATATATAAACTAAGACAAGAGAAAACATGTTCTACTCATATTCTTTCACTAGAAATTTATAAACAAGCGCGTCATACACATGCTCCTGATTGCTTCGTGTGTGTGCACACACACTTGAAAATATAAGTATTTGTAAAAAAAATTCAAAATAACTGCGTAAAATAAATGTTACTACAATGTGGTAGTTTTTGTAGTTAGTTTGAAAAAATAACTGTCAAAAACATTGAAATATTTTGCTCTAAGTAAATTAACTACAATTGTAGTTAAAATAACTACAACCGCATTACTACACAAATAACTGTCATGTAGTAACTGCCGAACTTTTCTGAGTGTATAAATCTGTTATTCTTTAAAGAATAGATAATTTTTTAGCAAATGTGGGAATTTTCTTTGGACTTAGAAATTTTTTTTAAATATGTTTAGCTTTTTTTATTTTAAATAAAATTTTAATGGTTAGCCCGGCAATGCACTTCTTTTTTGTTGGAGGCTCATTGTTCCCGATTTACGGAGCATGCAACATGCCTAGCAGAGAAACAAGCCGACCAAAATAATCGGCGGCGGCGGCGCAAGCAAAAAATCGGCGGCGGCGGCGGCGATTGAGGTTGAGCCGGATAAAAATCGGCGGCGGCGGCGCAACCAAATAATCGGCGGCGGCGGCGGCTTGATCGGCTGAAAACAACATTTTGTAATGTGATTTGAAAACGTTTAAGTTTTTTTACGAAAGATAGATATTTTACTATCACTCTATATGCCTTTACGTTTTTTGCCATTACTCTTACCTGACCACCTCTCAAGGATTTGTACGAATAATCTTCAAGGTTAACTATTTTTGAAAAGTTATTCATCATCGCTCTTATATCTGAAACATTTGGAATAATTGTTGGAGGCGGTTTTTCTTCACACAGCTCTTTGTTAGCATTATGGTTAATATAATTAACATCATCATTATTGTCTACATCAAGTGCAGCAAACATGTTGTTGCTAGTAGGTACTTGGTATATCATCATTAGGGCAAGGAATTTCATGCACTTAAAAATTAAAAATATGCGCCTAAAATATGCGGTTAAAAAAGAAAAATATGCACTAACAATATAAAAAATATGCACTAAAAACTATAATTTTTGCAAAAATAATGCACTTTAAAACTTAAAAATATATTTAAGTTAGTTATTTTGCAAACAGACACAGAACTCGAAGATTTCCCATAGGTCAATAAAGTTTTAAAAATGTTTATTTTGATTGAATCAAAATATGAAAACGTATCAATTTTTTATATTTTTTTACAAAATAAAAAATGCTACTAAAAATGAAAAATATGAACAAATATGCATTAAAAAGCACAAAATATGCATTAGAAAGCCACCAAATATGCATTTAAAGTCGAAATATGCTAAAACATGCATTTATGTCAAAATATGCAACTACAAATCGATGCCAGTCTATATTAGTTTTGGACTATCGAGAAATAACATACATTTGCATGGAATTCCTTGCCCTAATCATCATTGTTGGTAGTTTTTTTATTTTGATTGCATGCTTAACTAATCCTGGTGATCGATTTTGTCGTAATTTCGTTGTTTTGTTTTCAGCGACTGTCTACCAGACAATATCGCTTTCTTCAGTAGACTCGCTGCTACTATCCATTCTGCTGTAACAACAGAGGATTAGTATAGAAGAATATTAATCCCCTTGTTTACTACTTAATAATAAGTAATAATTTGTTGTTGTTGATTTCAATATACAATGCAGTGTTGCCAACAAATTTTCAAAATAAATGGCTAGATCAGACCCAAAAATCGCTAGAAAATCTCTAGATTATAAACAGTGTAAATATTTAGCGATTTTATCGCTAGATTGTTGAAAAATGGTACTTAAAGCAGTTTTTACTCAAAAAATTCTTTAATATGTTAATAAGAAGTGTTATAAACTTTTAAATAATGAAAAATTGTACGATTAAGCTTCAAATAATGAGTCCTGATTTTCATTGAATTAATCTTAGTATTGCGAATACACAATAGAGGGCGTTGTACGATGAAAAAGTGCATACCCATAATTTATCGAAATGTGTATTTTTAGAGTTTTTTTTACTAAAATCGTTTTAGATGTTGTGTTTTATAATAAAGGAATATCAATGTGCGAGTTTTATAATATTTTTCAACTAAAACCGAGTTTTAAAAATTATATTACGGCTGATAAAAAAAATCGCTAGATTTTTGGCTAATAGCTACAGGACAATTTTTCCCGCTAGGGGCGAAATAAAATCGCTAGATCTGACGAGAAAATCGCCGTTATGGCAACAGTGATACAATGTAAAAAAAAAAAGTTTTTTCTTAAAACAATAACAAATGTTATTGCTTTTAATTTTAAATAGAATTATAGAAAAGAGATCACAATTAACGTCTGCACTTTATCACGGTCAGAAAATCACTCGCAAAAAAATATATATAAAATCAATTTATATAAGATTTGTTGTTGGTTCACGTGTGATTTGTTTCATGTTCGCACAGATCCATGGCTAGTCAAGACTATATCTAACAAACGGTCCTAAATATTTAATATAACATACAAGTTTTATTTAATAAATTATAAACATACCCTTTTACTACCAAGTCCTTTTCGTTGAAACATAACTTGCAAAATTTTAATTTCTGCCAGCATATTTTTTTTTTGCCAATGTAAAGGGCTCCAAAGTAATCCCAACATTGGGAAAATGTAACCCTCTTGGAACTCAAAACAATTTTTGCCTCTTATAGAATTTTCAGAAAATTAAAGCATACTGGGAATCAATTTTTTTTTATTTATTCTTTTTAATTTTAACAAATTAAGGAATAAATAAAGACCATAGAAAAAATAAATATCGATTGATTTAAGAAATTAAACTTGTTTGAAGGAATGGAGGCTTTGTTAGAAAGTTTGGGCAGGATGCACATATCTTGTATCGACCCATTTGAATTAGATGCCCAATCAATAATGTCCTTAAATGATGAAATTATGTGATCAATTCGAACATTGGTTTGAGCATTTTATCCGTAAAAGTGTCCTTTTCTAAATATTATAGAATTTTACAATATCTCTTATCTTTACTTTTTCATTTATTTGTTACAAAATGTCTCATTTATCCAAAATATTCAACTGGACCATTTTTAAAAATGTATTTTAGAATTGAAAAAATATATATGGGTGATATCAAAAAATGTGATAAAAACCATGTAACCAACTAATTTCAAATGCATGGATTACATTTGAGTTATATATTTCGATATATATCAGCGCATTGTCACCTGTTTTACAAAATTTATAACAATCTGACCAATTTTTGGTTAATACATAAAATTTGTAACCAATTTTATAGGCCAAATGTAAACTCCGTAACCAGTAACTCGTAAGGTTTTTTAACTTTAATAGCTTATATTTTAATAACCAATGAAGCTAAACACTAACTGTAAGAATTTATATGAAGAGGAGAAGTAACGCTTTTAACAAAAATTAATGCATTTTACAAACTTTTTCGTATATCTATGCTAACACCACTTTGACTCTGTAACGATTTTTCGTCATAATTTTTGATAAAAATGCGTACACCAAATACATATATTGAGTTTTAAATGCAAAGTTAAGCAGCTACGTTTTTTTATTAATTGATTTTTTACACATCTGCAAAGAGTTGCATTCTGAAGTATTATATTAACCCATTAAGAACTTTTTTTTTAAATTTTTTTCACAGTATAAATTTATATAAGCTTTTATAGCTTAAAAAAATTATATTTATAAAAATTTAATATTTAGAAGATTTTCTTTTCATATAAAAAAATTGTTTTTAGCTCTGGTTGTTCAAGTTTAATGAATTAGTAAATTCTTTTTAAAAAATATATTTATTTTTAAATTTTTTATATTTGAAAATTGATACTTCCAGCCGAAATGAGCCGAAAAAAATCGGCGGCGGCGGCTGAAGCAAAAATGACCGGCGGCGGCGGCTTAAACGGCTCACGGCGGCTGGCTTGTTTCTCTGATGCCTAGACTTATTAACCCATTACGAGCCGGGCCATGATTTTAAATGTTAATTTTTTTAAATTGGATTTTTTAAATCAAAAAAAAACTTTTAGAAGTAAAAAAGCTCAGAAAATATTAATTTAATGAAAAAATTGGGTAAAACATATAAAAAATTGTTTTTGATCAAATATTAATCTCGAATATATTAGTTAATATCGAACTTGGGTCTGATATTAACTAATATATCGTCGGCTTGCCTGCAAGAAGTGCTATGTTTTTGGTTTTAACATGTTTTCAGGAGAGCGAAAAAACTGATTTATATTATCCTTTTAAGATATTTTATTGACATCATATGCCCTAATGATTCACGACCTTATTTATTACAATCATTATTAAGGCATACGATGTCAATGAAATATATTAAAAGGATAATATAAACCAGCTTTTTCGCCCTCCTGAAAACCTGATAAAGAACACATAACACTACTTGCAGGCAAGCCGACGATATTGTTATATAAAACAAAATTAAAAATATTTTTCGTATCTATTTATATATAAAATTTTGAACGGTTTTATCAATAATCTATTCCTATATATACAATTTTCAATAAAGCAAATACTGATATATGATTTAATATGATTACATATGAGAAAATTTATAAAAAAATTTCTATATAGCATCATATAAAAACATATAAGGTCGCATACAATATTTTATATAATCACATATTTTAATATTAAAAAATATATGTTATATATACTCTTTTTTACTCGGGAGTTTAAAAAAAATCGGTTGGAACATGTGGAAAAACCATTGGTCGTCAAAGGGTTAAATATACCTACCTTCTGGGGAATGCATTCAAAAGTCATAAATATCACTTCTTAAATATATATTTGAATGCATTTACAAGAAGTTACTTTTCATCTCTCCTTAGATAGTAAAAAAATGAATTGCTTTCCTATATAAAAAAGAACATCCAAGCACTCATTTTTATGACGTGCAAAGCAGACTTAAAGTAGCATACACACCTTCTCTCCTATGACAAGCCAATGTTAAAAAAATGCCTTTTTCACCTCAATTTGAACGCATTCGTGCCGAACAATATAGGTGATTTTACGGATCTTGGTCAGGTATTTTTTTCCTGGCGAGTTTGAATAATGAGTTTTATTAATTATATCCTACACCAGTACATGGACAGGGTATAATAAGTTTGTGCTGATGTTTGTAATTCCAAAAAATATTGAAACTATCCACCTTTAAGTATACCGATTGACCCAGAATAACATTTTGTTTCGATATAACGATATCCGTCTGTCCGTCCGTCTGTATATCCACATATTTTTGTGCGCATGGTAGAGGTCGCAAATATAAAGATATTTCTACAAAATTTGGTATACCGACTAATTTCGGCCCAAGGACAAAGCCTATTGATTTTGGTTCAAATCGGTCCATGGGTAGACCTAGTGCCTACATAAAGGTACCCCCAAAATTATATTGTTTGCACACTACAGGTCGCAAATACGAAAATATTTTAATGAAATTTTATACACGGATTCAAATGGGCTCATGAATAAAGGCTATTGATTTTATATGGAATCGGTCCATGTTTAGACCTAGTGCCCGTATAAAGGACCCCCAAAAATGGGCATATTCGCTCGCTAAAGGTCGCAAATATTATGATACTTTGATAAAATTTGGTACACAGACTTATATTGGCCCAAGGACGAAGTTTTTTGGCTTTCAACCAGACTAGTGTAGGGCATCGTATAGTCCGCATGTATGATCACCTACACCAGTCTAAAATGTTTTGATCTGAAATTCGAATGGCTTGACATGGACTTGTGTCAAAATTTGTCTATAAAATGACAAAAAATTTGAAGAACGGTAAGAAATTTTGATTTTATCTAAAGTTAGAGGTATTTAAGATAAAATCGGAAATATAGTCCATATTAGAGATGAGCGATATTTTCATACCGGTGATTTAATCACAGTTATTGATAAATCACTGGTAACGGCAGTGATCATATATTTCAAGTCGCAGTTACTCGGAATGTCGTTCTTTTAATATTTTTATACTATTCTTTCTTGCAAACTTCATTGTGCACAGTAATACATATTTTTTTTCAATAACAGTGACTTGCTCTCACACTCTTCTGAATAAAATGTCTCCTTCTATCATGTCTTTGTTACCGGTCGCAACTATTCTTCTTTAAGGCCCAGTTTTTAGGAAGTGGATTATCTTTAAACTTAGTTTAACGCAGTTTGTAACTGGAATACTGCTTTTAAAATGTGGTTTATTTTGTTTTATTTCAATAAAGAAATAAATTATACTCGAGAAAAAGTTTTTCCGGCAAATTTTTGATAATAAACTTTGAAATGGCTGACAAAGTTCGTTTTCGGTTTAACTAAACCAAGTTTAACTAACATCTTAAAAACTCGCCATAAATATTATTTCGTTTATTTATCAGAAAATCGCAGTCTTTTCCATAGAAAACCGTGATCACGATCACAGTTTAAAAGAACAACGATTTGCAAATCACATTCACTGAGAAAAATGTTACTGAAAAATCGCCGGATCGCCCATCTCTATTACAAACCCGTGATCACGGTCACTGTTTAAAAGAACGGTGATTTGAAAATCACGATCACTGGTAGCAGCGTTATTCCAAAATCACAGGATCGCTCATCTCTAGTCCATATGGGCTAGAATTAATTCCTTTTTGGAATGAATTCCCAAAAATTTAATTCAAGGAACGAATTTATTAATAAAACATAAGCAGGAATTAATTCATGTGAATGAATTCAAAGAATTCAAATTTATAGAATGAATTCTCTGACCAAAGCACTAAGCATTCGAATTAAAAGAATTCTTTCAACACGAGTTAATTCAATTTTAAGTCAAAGAATTCATTCAATTCTAGCTAATTCAACTTTTGGTCGAGGAATTCATTCAATTCTAGTTAATTCAACTTTTGGTCAAGGAATTCATTCAATTCTATTTAATTCAACTTTTGGTCGAGAAATTCATTTAATTCTAGTTAATTCAACTTTTGGTCAATGAATTCATTCAAGTTAATTCAACTTTTGGTCAAAGAATTCATTCAATTCTAGTTAATTCAACTTTTGGTCAAGGAATTCATTCATTTCTAGTTAATTCAACTTCTGGTCAAAACAGACAACAGAAAAGCTTAAAATTTAAAATTCTTTAGTGATAAAATTCTTCAAGTATTTTTTTTTTTTAAAATACTTCATAACTTTTAAATAAAATTCTTTATGATATTTTTTTTTAAATTCAGTAAAGAGTTTTAAAGGAAATATTATCTATTGAATAGTATTTTGAATTTTATGGAGTTTTATTTTCCTATAAAAAAATATACATAAATGTATTTAAAATTGATAAAAATTTTAATTTGTGATAAAGATTAGCATGTAGTTACAAAAGTTTATATCATAGTCGGGAAGTATTCAGTACCTCAGTACTTAAGTACTAGTAAAGTACAAGTATTTGGTACTTGTACTTACAAAAAATAAGTACAAGTACTTTGAATGTACTTGTACTTAAGTACAATTACTTGGTTAATTACTTGGTACTTTCTAAGTACCAAGGTACTTAACAAGTACTGTGGAACTTGCTAAGTACTACGGGTACTTGCTAAGTTCTATGGTACTTACTAAGTACCTTTGGTACTTGTTAAGTACTATGGTACTTGCTAAGTACCTTTGGTACTTGTTAAGTACTATGGTACTTGCTAAGTACATTTGGTACTTGTTAAGTACCTTTGGTACTTGTTAAGTACCTTTGGTACTTGTTAAGTACCATGGTACTTGTTAAGTACCTTTGGTACTTGTTAAGTACCATGGTACTTGTTAAGTACCTTTGGTACTTGTTAAGTACTATGGTACTTGTTAAGTACCTTTGGTACTTGTTAAGTACCATGGTACTTGTTAAGTACCTTTGGTACTTGTTAAGTACCATGGTACTTGTTAAGTACCTTTGGTACTTGCTAAGTACCATGGTACTTGTTAAGTACCTTTGGTACTTGTTAAGTACCTTTGGTACTTGCTAAGTACTATGGTACTTACTAAGTACTATAGTAGTTTTTTGTGGCCCTTTGTTCCTAATGGAACCATAGAACATAATATATATAGTAGTTTTCAATACTACTGCACTCGTCAAGTTTCACAATATTTATGTGCATATTTGTGCATTTTAGGTGCCTATTCCTACTTTTGACTCGTTGTGGCCGTCATAAGACTATTTTTAAGACTGATAGTCACAACTTTTCATACAAAGCAACAATAAAATTCAAAAAATTCAGATTTTATTTGTCAATTTTATGATTGTGTCGATACCAATTCTTAATTTTTTTGAAGTTTTCAAGCGAAAATTTTAATAAATATAATTTATTGTGACTTTGCAATAACAAATACATGGGGAATACAGTCACAACTAAGAGTCGCAGACCTCTCGTAGGAATAGGCACGTTAACGGTATTACATGGATGTAAAAAATCGCATTAGAATGGGTTCCCTACTTTATGATCGCTAGTGGGTGATTAAATTTGCATCCATGTATAATAACCACTTCATTGAAATAGTGTGTTAATCATGTCACCCTCTTTAGTATCAACGTTCTGTCTCAATGAGTGGAAACGCAGTATAATAGTTGATAATATTCTTAAATTTTGGTGCTTGCGTCTATTATATGCTTTTTCCCTCTCCCTCAGGCAGTCCGAATTAATTTGACCCCCTTTCCGTGGATGTCCACGTTTTCTACGTTTGGATAGTTCGCATCCCACAAGTCCCCCCAAATAGGTTAGATTCAACAAAGAAATCTTGGTCCATACTATCCGTTTCCCGATATGTATATCAGAAAAATGAGTTACCGAAAAAAACCCTTTAACATAAAAACCCTATCGAACAACCTATCAAACGGTACTGCAGGTCCCCTAAGAATAATAAATTCCGAAAGGGTGCAAAAGTGTCGAAAAATCCTTACAAGTAAAAAATCCCGGTCATATAGGGATGTTGAAGGCAGAGACAATTAATTATAGAGATAGGAAATCAAAACTTATACTACTCACCGGTAGGGGGCTCTGAAATTTAGTATCACCTGAGCAACTATTTAGTATCAGCTGAGCCTATATTTAAAAACTCAAAAATTGCTGAAAACTGCGCAAAATAAGAAAAATCAAGCGGAAAAAATTTGTTCAAATAATTCAATTTGAAAATTCCTTTTTTTATTTGCGTTTTTGTTTGTTATTATTTCAATTTAAATAAAAAAAGAAAATTGTCAATTTTTTGAACAAAGTGCCATCTAGTGATAACGATATCGTTATAACTTTTGTTTTTGGTGATGCCATACCCCTGGTTGAAGGATATCGATATATCATTCCACTCCATCAAAAATTCCTACTACTCAAAATTTATCCTATCGAAAATCTCCACTCTATTAAAAAATTATCCTATTCAAAAATCATCCCATCAAAAATTCTTCTCTATTCAAAATTCACCTTATCAAAAATTCTATTCCATCAAATATCTATTTTCCCAAAATCCACTTTCCTATAAATTTACCCCATTCAAAAACCATCCTTCCAAATTTGAGTCATCTGTGAAAAAATTAAGGCGAAAATCGCTTAAATAAAACTTAAGTCGTCCATATCTCGAAAACTAGAAGGGCTAGGGGAGAAATGTTTGCACCAGAGGTCAAAACCCAGCCGCAATACCCCGATACCGAAACTAAATTTTGACTTGCATTGCTATATTTTAAGATCGCGTTTTTCTCGAAAACTAAGCCTCGTATAGGGAAAAGGGCTTTTATTTGGTATATCGCCCATATCTCGAAAACTCAATGAGTTAAATGAAAACGGACAACGGTTTTGGAACAAGGAGGTCATTGTGAGTCACCTGTGAAAAAATTAGTTCGAAAATCGCTAAAATAAAATTTTAAGCATCCATATCTCCCAAACTAGAAGAGCTAGAGGAAAAATGACTGCACCAAAGGTCAAAACCCACTACCAATACCCCGATACCGAAACTAAATTTTGACTTGCATTGCTAGATTTTAAAATCGCGTTTTTCTCAAAAACTAAGCCTCGTAGAGAGAAAAGGGCTTTTATTTGTAATACCGCTAGTATCTTTAAAACCAAATGAGTTAAATGAAAACGGACAACGGTTTTGGAACAATATTTTAAAATTTTGGAGATTTTGTCTAACTTTTGACAATTTTTTTAAATTTTGACTATTTGGGCAATTTTTTCAAAATATTGACAATTTTAAAAATTTTTACGATATTTCGCAATTTTGGCGATTTTTTCTAATTTTTACGATTTTTTTTAAATTTTTCAAATATTGACCATTTTTTCAAGTTATGACGATTTTGTCAAAATTTTTCAATTTAGGCAATTTTTCAAATTTTGGGCGATTTTTTCTAAATTTTAACGATTTTTTTTAATTTGGCGATTTTTTTAATTTTTGACGATGTTGAGAAATTTTGAAGATTTTTTAACATTTTGTCGATTTTTTAAATTTTTTTATAAAATCTACATGATTTTTTAAATTTGGAGATTTGTTTTCCAATTTCTACGATTTTTTCAATTTTTGCCATTTTTTTTTAATTTTTTCCAATTTCGCCGATTTTTTTTTAATTTTTGACGATTTTTTAAAATTTTAGATTTTTTTATATTGGTGATTTTTTCACTTTTGACGTTTTTTTTTTAATTTTAAAGTTTTTTTTTTCACTTTTGATGATTTTTTTTTTAATTTTGGCCATTTTTTAAAATTTTTGCATTTTTTTTTGTTTTGGCGATTTTTTCTGATATTTGAAACTTTGCAATTTCAGCTATGTTTTTTTCAATTTTTAAAATTCAAAATCTAGGGACTATAGCTGCGTTTGTGCGGCATTCCTATCAATGATATCTCGAACAATTTTGACAGTAGAAAGCCGGAATACGTTGGAAAACTGTCAAAATCGTTCTTGATAACACTGATAGAGAGTCACACAAACACAGCTAATATTACTGTTGGATATAGTGTAACTAAGTTACCGTTCTTGTTTTTTATAATATCTAAATTATTTTAATGGGAGCGAGCTTTTTTAGCGGCTCGATTTCAAAAACTCAATTAAATTTCGTTACAGAGCTGCTCGATAAAAAAAAGCTCTATGGAATTTTTTATACGAGCTGCTCGATTTAAAAAACTCTATTCAGTTTTGTAAACGAGCCTTTTCATTTTTATAAGGTTTTTATTTTTTTTAGTTGCGAGCTTTTTTATTTGAGCAGCTCTTTTAATTTTGGCTTCCGAGCTTTTTAAAAAAATTTATATACTTATGGCTCGCTCGAGCTTTCTTTCCATCCCTGGTATAACTACAAGGTTTACGCTATGTAACATTAATATACGACTCTACATGAATCCCACTAATCTTTTTTAGGCTTGCTAACTGGTTCTTCCTGAGTCTTTTATTAAAATTTTTAATTTTTTTTGTATTTTTTTTTTAAAAGATATAAACAGACAAAATATAGTATCATAGTACTTAGCAAGTACCATAGTACTTAGCAAGTACCTATAGTACTTAACAAGTACCATGGTACTTAGCAAGTACCAAAGGTACTTAACAAGTACCATAGTACTTAACAAGTACCAAAGGTACTTAGCAAGTACCATAGTACTTAGCAAGTACCAAAGGTACTTAACAAGTACCATAGTACTTAATAAGTACCACAAGTACTTAGCAAGTACCATAGAACTTAGCAAGTACCAAAAGTACTTAACAAGTACCATAGGACTTAGCAAGTACCAAGTGCACTTAGCAAGTACCTTGGACTTAGAAAGTACCAAGTGTACTTAGCAAGTACCTAGTACATTTTAAGGTATTGGTACTTAAGTATCAAGTACTTCCCTAGTAATTGGTACTCATTACAAAGTACATTTGAAACTTGGTACTTGTACTTAAAAAATTTCAAGTACAAGTACCATGGTACTTGTACTTGTACTTAATGTACTTGTGCCCATCTATGGTTTATATTAAGAGTAGTTCTGAACATTTTGTTCCCTTCATACAATAATATCACAACAAGTTTTTTCGCATTTAGCCATTATTTTGGATTTTTTTAAGTGAGGTTATTTAAAATTTATAATCAAGAAACCATAATATCTTATACCAAAGTTTGGTAATTAGTTTGCAAAAAAAATTCGAGAAAAAAATCTTGAAAAAAGTAAAATGTTTGCATCAATACATTCGTTTGCAGAATGTGAATCGCTAATTAAGTTTTCAAATTAATCTCTTGTACCATAAAGTCTTTTTTCGCGTTCCCCTATAATTTTTCAATTTCTTAAGTGCGTTTTTTTTTTTTAATTTATAATCTAGGGACTAAAATACAAATTTCTTATACCAAAGTTTTGAAGTTCGTTTACAATAAAAAATTGGCGAGAAAATATTTCGCAAAAAGGAAAATGTTTGCATCAATATATTCGTTTGCAGAATGTAAGCTGGCTAAGCTTGTTAATGAATATTTTGTACCATAAAGGCTTTTTTCGCGTTCCGCCATTATTTTGAAATTTTTTAAGTGCGGTTTTTTAATTCATAATCTATTAACTTTAATACACAAAAAATTTGGTGGTTAGTTTGCAAAAAAATTCGGAAAAAATTTTTACAAAAAGGAAAATGTTTGTATCAATATATTCGCTTGCTGAATTTAAATCACTGAATAAGCCTTTTGCAAATATTTTGTACCATAAAGACTTTTCGCGTTCCGCTATTATTTTGCAATTTTTTAAGTGCGGTTATTTTAAATTCATAATCTAGACGCCCTATGCTCCAGTGAGAGTTAGAGGAATATATATATAATCTAGGAATAATAATACCGATTTTTTATAAAAAAGTTTAGTGGTTAGTTTGCAAAAATAATTCGCAAAAAAAAATATTTTGCAAAAAGGAAAATTTTTGAATCAATATATTCGTTAGCGGAATATACATATATCGCTGATTAAGTTTTTTAATTATTTTTTTGTAGCATATACAATTTTCCACAATTGCGCGTTATGAATATAAGGTATTAATTTATCGATCAAATCTGCGAACACCATAGAAACTAAAGAACTCGAAACAGCGGATTTAGTTATATAGTTTGTATATTTAGGTTTTTATTGTACTTTATTTCTTATTCAGTTTATCCACCAAACGATTCAAAGAGCTATTTTGCGAGATTTGCATATAAGACCCCATATAAGACAGTTTGTTAAAATTTCCCGTAGGGACACCATATAAAAATATTAATTTATTGATAAAATTTGCAAACACCGAAAAAATTAGAAAAAATGCGAAATTGCTGGTTTGATTTCAAGTTTTGTGCATTTAATATTTATTATTGTAGGTGTTTGGGTTTTTATTTTTTCATTTTGAATTTTTCAAATAACTATTCAAAGAATTATTCAAACATTTGTGAAAAATAAAATTCTTTAAATTTTGAGATTTTTATTTTCCAAACTTAAAATTCATACATTTTTGGGAATTTTATTTTAAACAAAAATAAAATTTTAAATATTTATGAATTTTTAAATAAAATTCAGAATTTTTCCTTGTCTGATTATAAGTCGGTGCACGAAATTTCATCACAATATCCTAATATTTGCCAACTGTGGCTTGCGGATATGCAAATTTTTGGAGCACCTTTATAAAAGCACTAAACCTAAAAATTTACCAATTGTAAAAATTTACCAATTTGTCCGTATGCCCTAATTTCATTAAAATATAATCGTATTTGAGACCTGTAGTATGAAAAAATAACAATTTTGGGAGCAACCTTTATATGGGCACTAGGTCTAAACATGGACCGATATTAACTATAATCAATATACTTCGACCTTGGGCTATGATATAAGTCGATTAACCGAATTTCATTAACTTCGTATTTGTAATCTGTAGCGTGCAAAAATACCAACTTTGGGGGTACTTTGTATGGGCACTAGGGATGCCAATCGGGATTGATATTTGAAAATCCCGGGATTCGGGATTTTGTACGAAATCCCGGGATCCCGACCTCGGGACTACAGAATTTTTCGGGATCCCGGGATTTTACGGGATTTCGGGATTTAAATTTTCCTTTATTTGTAAAAATTTTTATGTTATGTAACTAATTTTTTTATAGAATAAAGCGTTTTATAATTATTTAATAGTTGTTAATTAATAATGTGGTACATTTTATGAATATTGCAACATCTCAGTCAGAAATTGACAGTGGTACAAAAATCAAGTACTTGCATACCACTGGGTAACCGCGATGTTAAAAATAAATAACTGGCAGAACACTCACGGCAGGGAAAAAAAAGATACATATGAACTTTTTTTAAATTTTATTTTGGAAAATATAATTCCAAACCACCTATTTATTGGTTTTGGCAGCGTTTTCCCAAAGTTAAAAATTTTGTTTCTCAAGTACTTTTCCGACGCTTTTTGAACTGCCGGTCCTTTTGTCTATTGACGTTATCATATTGGAAATGGGAAAGCAATTTTTGTCAGTACTTGTACCACCTGTTAAAATACCTTGCCATCGCTTTCCCGTTTGTATTTTTCTGGCTGGGATAATATATGAAGGCCTGTCATTAAGAACACTTGCGCCCAGTATTTTGTAAGCAGATTTTAAAACAGATTCGTTGCGATAACCTTGCCCACTAAATCGTGTAATTACTGCAACAAAGTTATTTGGTTATCGTTATCAAATGTTTTCATGGAAGAATTCAAATTTACAGTCTCAGCCAAAACTTACAGTGCCAGTTTCAGAAATCGAATTTCGCTTGGAAGAATAAATCGGTAAAATAACAAACAAACTTGATTTTTCGCATGTATTACTCAAAAACTTAATATTGTTTATCAAAATTTCAAATTTTTCTACAAAGTCTTTGCATACTTTACTCGAATAATCTACTTAATTTATAATTTTACCAATATCTTGGCATCAATTTCTTGTCAATATGAGAAAATTCAAAAAAAACGTAGGTAATCTAAAATTGCTCACGTTGTTTATTTGCGTTTATATTAATATTAAAAATTAAGAAAATCCCGGGATTTTTGAGAAATAATAATAATTTCGGGATTCGGGATTTCCCGTTTGGCACCCTAATGGGCACTAAGTCCAAACGGTGCCGATTTCAACCAAAATTAATACGCTTCGTCCCTGGGATGATATAAGTCGGTAAACCGAATTTTATCAAAATATCTTAACATTTCCAAACTGTAGCGTGCGCTCATTTTTAGGCTGATTTATGTCATCAGCTTTTCTTATAATAAGGAAAGCCGATGAAGACTCCTATCTAAAAAGTCCAGAACTATTATCCTGGTTAATAATACTTACATGTTAACGCAAATTTTACACAAACATTGCAGTGAAGCACTACTAACAATATATTTTTGAATTTCCGCAAGCTCGAAATCCGTTTTACACCTATGGTTGCTAGGGCAAAGTTGCTTAGAATTCTTCGTAGAATCATTTCCCCCCCCCCCCCCCCCCCTCAATTTTCCATTTTTTTTGCCTCCGTACAAATTGACCAGCCCTAATGTATACGGCTTGGGTCGGTATTGTAGTGTGTCGTCATGGAGAAAAATGATTCTTGGCTGTGATTTAGTGGATTATCTGCGCACGCGAAATCTAATATTTTTACATAAATTATTATGTGAAAAGACACCTTATTATCTTTACGAGAAACTTACTTTTGGTAGATCAACCAGATGTGCAACATTAAATTTGCCTAATTATACCTATTTGAACACTAGTAGATTCTTTTTCGTTAACGATATTAGTGTGTGGAGAACCTTACCAATAAGGTTAAAACTTATACAGAGAGGAAACAGTTTTAAAAAGCTCTTTTTGATTATGTTACTCGAAACAACTAGCTTTAAATACCCACTTTGCTTTTAAAAACTTTTTAAAAAATTATTTTTTTCTTCATCCTTTTCATTTTGCTCATCTATTTCTCCGTCTTTTTTTTCTTAACTAGCTAGCCAAATTCATAGAATTTCTAAAATTTTTATTTTAATTTTTCCATACAAAGAAATTAACCCTAATGGCGTTGCTCTATTACTTCCAACAACCACCACCGCATTCATGAACAAATTGTATATAAGGTTACGCCTTGGGCATACCCGCCTTACACACAGCTATTTAATTGAGAAAACTCCTCAACCGATCTGCCAATTTTGTTTTCAACAACCATTAACCATTACACATATCCTAAGCGATTGTTTATATTTATCAAATGCGTGTGAATTGGTTTTTGGAGAACTGAATACTACAGAAATTTTACTAACTCCATCAAAATTAAATATTGAGCTAATAATAAATTTTTTTGAATGTTTGAATTTAAAAAACAAAATATAAATTTTGTAAAATGTAAATAGAATAATATAAATGTATCTTAAGCCGAAAGCCTTTGTAGCTAGTACTTTTTTTAGTTATAATTTTATTTATAACTAAAGTGATGTAAATAAATAAATTTATTTTAATTTTTGTTAAATTTTAAATTTTATTATATTTCTGATATATATTCTAATGTTATATTTAGTCTATACTTTTGCCTTGTGTGTATGGACGCTTTTAAATGTCGTTAGTATTAAAATTATGACTGTTTTATGATATACCGATTTGAACTACAAAAGAATTATATTGTTATTGTTCTAATAATGCAATAAAATAAATATAAATAAACATAAATGGAAGCCCCTGTTATTTTTGTTTTAAAATTTAATTCTTTTTAAAAATAAGGGCCTGTTTATCTATTACGAAAATAGTCTAAACGAAAGAAATTGACAATTACTTTCGTTAAAAATACATGGGAAATAAAAACAAATTTTCGTTATTTTGCTTTCGTTTAGAGCATTTTCGTTATATAGAAACCAAGGTTAAGTTTGTTGAAAACAATTTTCTGCTCAGTTGTAGTACTATTCTTGAAGAATTAACATCATGTCAGAAAATATTGAATTTGACTAGGTCGCGGGTAAAAATTTTTTTTAATCGCGCGATTTTTAAAACAAATTTATATTTGTTAAGCAGCCTATACATTATCAATATTATGGCACAACTTTTGAAGTTGTGAAAACATATTGACAGTGTGTGTGTTGAATTGAAGTTTGAGCAATATTATGGTATGAATCAAAACATTTTTGACTTATATTGCACAACTTCACATATTCTGTTATGTATTGGCAACACTGTACAATTTTCATTTTGCGCTGTTTTTGATAAAAAAAAGTGGTAAAAAACGACCCGGTTTTGCATTTTTAAATTTTTTTATATTTGTTTCAACGAAATGTATACAAATTGGGTACCAATTTCTACATATTTTAAAAATATACCAGATGGTGGACTGAAAATATTTAAAAGTTTTCAAACTAAAAATTTTGAACAACTTTTATACCCAATTTTTCCCTCTAATTAAAGCAATTTTTTACCATTCTTGTAAATTAGTAATTACTAGGGCAAGGAATTTAATGCACTTAAAAAACAAAAATATGAGCCTACAAAATGCAGCTAAAAAAGAAAAATATGCATTAAAAACATGAAATATGCACTAAAAATACTTAGGTGGTGTTTCTATATGACGTTTTGCTCCACACGAACGAAAATACAATAACAAAATACATGCAATACAAAAACAAAATACCTGCAGAGCTTTGAAGAATTAATTCCTTAATTCAATTTTTCAATTCTGAATTAAAAATTCGATGAATTAATTCACTAAACACCATATATTGAATGGAAGTAATTCATTATTGCTTTCGTTCGATTTATTTTGTTACAAATTAATTCAATTGCAATAGTTCTTTTTATTAAATCAAATGAATTAATTCACTGGTGAACACGTTAAATTTTATAAATCGAACGGAAAAAAATGAATTAATTCCTTACTGAATTCGTTCAATTTCATTTTCATTCAGAGAATTAAAAAAAATAAAATTACGTTCAGTGAATTAAAAAAAAAATAAAATAAGTTCACTGAATTCAAAGCCTGTTTTCTGCCGTTCAGTAGAAGAAAACAATAATGTACAAATAAAATTTTTAAATCAGCAATTTTACAGCGTGTGCTAGTAACAAATTAGAAACCGGATGCTGTTTATCAACCTACATGATTCAAAAATAAAGCCTTTTACTATTAAAAATAAAAACTTTACAGATAAATTTGGAAAAAGATAACTATTAATTTTTCAAACTAGTTATATAGTTATATTTTTTTCCAAATTTATCTATATCTGTAAAGCTTTGAATTCAGTGAACTTATTTTATTTTTTTTTAATTCAGTGAACTTATTTTATTTTTTTTCAATTCAGTGAACTTATTATTTTTTTTTTTTAATTCACTGAATGTAATTTTATTTATTTTTAATTCACTGAATGAAAATGAAATTGAATGAATTTAGTGGTGAATTAATTCAGTAAGGAATTAATTCACTTTTTTTCTGTTCGATTTATAAAATTGAACGCGTTCACCGGTGGATTAATTCATTTGATTTAATAAAAAGAACTATTGCAATTGAATTAATTCTTTGAATTTGTTGTTTGATGAACGCATTCAGTTGAATGAATTCAGTGAATTACTTAAGAAAAGGAATTCATTCAATTCTAGAGAAAATTGAATTCGATTGGTAGTGAATTCATTCAAAAAGGAATTAATTCTTCAAAGCTCTGAATACATGTAGTCAATCATTCGTGTGACAATGAACGTCTTCTAGAAACCCCATGTTAGTTTTGCAACAATTAATCACTTTAACATATAAAAAGTTATATACAATAATTCAGTTATTTTTCAAATAAACATCAAAATAGCTGACTACCGTCATCCTTAAAATACCGTTACCGAAATAACTGAAATACCGTTAACCTTAAAATACCGTTAAAGAAATAATCAAAAAACCGTTATCTTTAAAATACCGTTACCGAAATAACTAAAAAACC
The DNA here is from genome assembly GCA_949987735.1 of Leucophora obtusa. NCBI lineage: Eukaryota > Metazoa > Arthropoda > Insecta > Diptera > Anthomyiidae > Leucophora > Leucophora obtusa. The sequence continues at coordinate 201,745,413 of OX465295.1, read as the reverse complement.
GTATTCCTTAACCGCATCGTTTCGGTTACAATCCATGTACTAAATTTGATAATTGGGATAAATATTTACCCCTCAATTCATAATGCTTTGTAAAGTTATAGCAGGTTTACAAAACGTCATTTTCATACAAAATTTGTTCAGTAAACCTACTATAATTTTACAAACCGTTTATGAATTTAGGGCTTAATCCATATTAGTTTTGGTCTATCGAAGAAAAACATGCATTTGCATGAAATTCCTTGCCCTAGTAATTACATATTTTGACTTTCATTTTAGTTCCCTTTTTCCGTTAAAAATCAACGGCTTGTGCTGAAATAATTGTGTTGTACAGTAAAGCCCCTTATGAAATAACTAAAATACCGTGAATCTTAAAATACGTTTGGCGAATTAAAAACCGCTACCTTAAAACGAACAATTTTTTTTGTTTTCTATGTACTTACTTTAATGTGCTTAGGACTATAATCGGTGACGTTATTCTTAAAATATTCACATTCTTTTAAGTCCTCCATGGGAGCATAGTGCTGTAAAAAGCGTGCTGGCAAGGGATATTGAGTTTCCAGTTTACGAGTGGCCTCAAACAGAATTTCGGTCACTTCCTTGGCGGCTGTAATACAATCCCAAGCTCTTTCGATTTGGCGGGATCTGGGGAAAAAGGACAATACACAATTAAATATGCAACAAGATGTATTTTATTTTTTACAAATTACTCTATCAATTCATGTTGTTTCATAATGATGATTTCATTGAAATAAGTCATATTACGACGTATGCAATTTCCAAATTTGTCAATGGTACGTATGAGATTCTGCAATTCTCGTTCAACATATTTATTGCGAAAGCCAAAAACATTTTTTACCATATACAAAGCACTAAAGCCTCCAGTTACCACAAGGGAAGGTATTATAGTGAAGCGCAGAGCACGTGGTGTAATAAAATGTTCCAAAATTGTTGTGCCCAATAGAATGCAAGTATTGCGGCTAGTAAAAATTTCCGGCCATATTATATGCTTGTTTATCGGTTTACTTTTGTCATCTCTACCATCAGTTTGATCTTTGATTGTTTTATTCGCAGCGGCGTTGACGGGTAACTCCAGCATATAATTCATACATTGTTCCAAAGCCTCTACATGATCAACCAGCAATCTTTTGGAATACAATATTTTGTTTATAAGACTATTGGTTATAGTCTGTAAAGAATACAAGATAAAAGATTTAAAAAAAAAAAATATTAAAAACTCAATTTTCCTTTAACTAACCTGTTTTTGTTTGAGTTCGTCAGTTAGTTGACTACTAAATTGGAACTTATTAAAATAAAAATAATAAATTATATTATATGCGTATGATTATGTAAATAAATATTGCACACCTTCATTATTATTTTTTGTTTGCACTTATTTTATAATTATTATTGTTCATCAATCTACTTTTTTAATATTTTGGACATTCTACTTCCACACTACTTCTCTGCACAATATATTAATCTTACCATATTTTTGTTTATTGGCTAGACTTGTGTAGTTCGTCGGTGGGTCTCATATTGCAGGTTTAACTTTAACTTAACTATAAACAAAAGAAAATGTCAAAACATGTACACAAAACAACAATTTTTTTGGGTTAACTATTAACTAAAGTTTAAACCTAAAGTATGAGACCCACCGTAGGTCAGAGAACTAGTTGAATCAATATCAATACCAGTACCGGTGTTCTGTAACCTAGTGTCTTCAAATGCAATTAAATTTCTTTGCATATTTCATTGCATTTGAAGACACTAGAGTTGTGTCGTTCATGAACGAACTAGTTCATTTGAACGGTTCAGTTCATTGAACGATATGACATCGTTCACCATTATTCGTTCTTTTCGTTCATCGTTCATTTCGTTCATCGTTCATTTCGTTCATCGTTCATTTCGTTCTTTTTTGTAGTCATAAAAAGTTTGTATACCTTTCTTATTAATTTTATTACAGAATTAAATGTTTTTCTTAATAATTTCATATTTTTAATAAAATTGTAATTTTCTGACACTATTAGTCTATGCACAATAAAATTAATATAAACATGTAACATGTAGTGCGCCAATAAATTGTCGAATGAACGACGCCGTTCACGAATCACTGTTCAGACACAGCTCATGACAAAAAAGAACGATAACAAAAAAGAACGATTGAACGATTTGAACGAACTAGTTCAATGAATTTAATTGAACGATATGACCGAGTCACCAAAAAGAACGATTAAGCCCAACTCTAGAAGACACTAGGTAACTATGTGAGAAGCACAGATTAATACCAGATGTGAAACTAATGACAGGTGTCAAAAATGTATTCTCGAACCGTATGGTTTTGTTTACATGGAAGTCAAGTCAAGAGGGAAATAACAATATAAAATCTCTATACATTTTGTATTGGGCATTTTTTGTATATATCTGTCTCTTTTTAGATTATTGTGCTTTATCTTTTCTGGTTTTCTTAAATTTTTGCGTTTTGTTTCGCTCACTTTCTGTCGGCCATATTGCCCAAATCAGCTGATTCATATCTGGTATAATTTGTGGTGAGAAGTTTCTCACATAAAAATTGCAACTCTGCCATATTTAAAACAGAGCGAGTATCATAATGTCAAATTAAGCCAGAGGTATGTAAAAAAATTTACTTATATTCAGTTTGAAATTTTGTAGGATACTTTAAGATTTATATGGGGATAAAGAAAAAAAGTATCTGTCGAGCCTGTACCGGTGTTCGGTAACTATGTGAGAAAATACTCACATAAAAATTGCAACGATATTTAACCCCCAGTTTCCCTTTGCAAGTAAATGGTTGCAAGTTGAGAATACGTATTACCAGCGAAAATTTCGAAAATTACCGAAAAAACATGAAAATTTTACATGTGTCCACACTACTTGCTGCAAGTTCATTTTTAAAATGTCGTCGAAGGCATAGGTTGTCACTAAATAGCACTCCAGTATTGCCAAGTATTCAATATTCTAACAAAGCTGGGAAAAAATTAGTTCTTAACAATTTTTTTTCCAAAAACTTTTAAAATTTATATTTTAAATTACCATTAAGATATGCCGTTGTGTTCTTTTTTACTTTTTTTTTACAAATAAATACAAAATCAGTTGCATTACAACTTTTACTTTACCAAATACTACACCCAAAATAATACGTAGTTGTTGTTGTTCACTATATTTTCAACTATGTCATAGGTGAAATAACCCTCACTATGGCATTGTCGATATGAAGTAGTGAAAGGCAACTATGCTTTCTAGCAACTCGTAAACCAACTATGGGAAAGTTACTGGCAATGATTTTTTAGTGGAAATTAAAATCCATCGAATGAAGTAAATATCAACTACGTCTTATTTTTATAATTTTTCATTAAAAATTTAATTTACAGATTCTTTTTTATTTACACAATTTATATATAAAACCAATTGATTTCAATTAAATAAAGGAAGTAATGCAGACAAATTCTTTTCGTTTTTGGGATAATTGAACACTAGATTTGAATTGAAAAAATATTCACGGAAAATCTTCTTGAAATCTAATTAAAAAAATGCATTAATTATATTTATATATTCACATTTATCGTATGGAGTAATGATTATACTTACAAATGCATTTAATTTACACCTTTGATGAGTATTTTAAACATATAGATGTTATTTAAGAAAAAAATGTTTTGTCTTTTCTAATTTCTTTTTTATATTCTTGACAAATTTTTAAGTTGTTTGATATTTCATATAACAGGGTTACTTAGAAATTGATTTTTTTTATTTCTTCCATAGTTATTATTAATTATCATAGTTGATTCAAATAAAATGAAAATCGACTATGAATTTCGTTAACTATGCCACTATGTAATTTTTTGGGTGTAGTAAATTCAGAGACATATAATATAGAGATGCAACATGGATAATTTTGTAAACAAACTGTAGATGTCGCTAGCATGTGAGAGATATTGTCAAAGGAGGATTTTATTTTGGGAAATTTTCTCAAGGGAGGATTTTTTTATGTCAAATGAGGTTTTACAGAGTTGTTAGGTAAGGGGATTTGGGCCCAAATTAGGGATTTCGACTTTGTTTTGGGGACAGATTGAAAAATTTGTAAATTTTAAAAGATTTAGTTTTAGGCCCAAAATAAGAAGAATTTTGGTATAAATTATATGCGTATTATTTTAAATTAAAGTCGATCAAATTAGGTATGTTAAAGAATTTCAAAATGTCTACAAAATTATTGAATTATTGAAGAAATGTTCTCCAAATATTTATAAATCTTGAAATAACGAAAAGCAACCAAGCTCAATAATTAATCAAAAAATTTTCTATTTTCCAAATACTAAAATTGTTACATGCAAAGGACTCAGAAAAAATAAATTTTGTGTAGGCTCAAAAAGTACCAGGGGTTTTCATATAACCCCTTAAGTACCTTCTGAATCGTGTAAATTCGACTTATGCAAACTTAATGTTCAAAAGAGTTTACGAGCCCTAGAACTTACACCTTACTAAATTTACAAAAAAAAAGACTTTTCACCATAATGAACTTCGTGTGAAAATTGTGTGGAATTTTTTCTCTCGAAAATTTAATATACGACTTTTATTTTGAAACGGTGACATTTCAGCTTAATTGTGATTTCTCTTTCGTATACTAAAATTTTTTAGTTTCACAATTTTAACAAAGATTTGAGGCCTTTAAGGTCAACCACAATATTTACATGATAGAATAATACTTTTAGATCAGAAAGAGGATATCGTATTATTCAAATACCACACAGCACTCATTTTTCGGATCAACATTTTTTTATTTATACCATTAGTATTTGGAATCATCTTCCCCATCACTTACAGGTGGTCCGCAGCGCAACGCAATTCAAAAAAAGTATATTTGATTATTACAAATAATATCTAACATTTTTGTTTAAAATATTTTTAAAACCATTCTCATGACAATTTTTTATATAATGTTTTATACCACTTTTAATGTTAAAAATTTTCTCTGACTTTTGTTAACAATTCTATTCTTTTTATTCTTTTTATATATTTTATTGTTATTTTTAATTTTATTTTTCTTTTTTCGAATTTTGTATTCAATATGAACGGTATTCATTATAACTACTTTGTAATTTAGTGCTTTCATATAAGATTAAATCTTTGCACTGAATATTAAGAAATAAATAAATAAATAAATAAATAAAAATAAAATAAAGTTCGAGTGAAAACATAAATATTTCCTCGTAAAATATTAAATTTTATTTAATTTGCTCACTCATTTCTTAATAATTTTCTGAACTTAAGAGCGATGCTAACTTAGCTCCTTTTTTGAGTTTTTGTTTAAATTAAAATGAATTGGGTTTAACATTGGGGATTTAAACATTTAAAATGGGAATAAGCTAAAACTTTTTGGGCCCACCTGCTCCCCAGTGAAATAAAACAGTATTGCCAGAAAAACAAAACAGCAGTCAGCGCATTTGTTGCACTAATGCCAACTTGGCACTGATGCCAACTTGGTGCTTTTCTAATTGGATTTATGTTGCGTTTACATTTGCCTAGAAAACTTATTTTTGGCTGGTTTTCCAACATATGAATGCTGTGATAATGTATACTATGATACACGAACTAGATTTCTAAATCTACATCGTGTATGATATTATACAGTATCATGTGATCGAAATACAGACCAAAATAAGATTTCGAGGCAAATGTAAATGCAGTATAATTCTAACTAGAAAAGCACCAAGTTGGCATCAGTGCAACTTGGTGCTTTTCTAGTTAGAATTATACTGCATTTACATTTGCCTCGAAATCTTATTTTGGTCTGTATTTCGATCACATGATACTGTATAATATCATACACGATGTAGATTTAGAAATCTAGTTCGTGTATCATAGTATACATTATCACAGCATTCATATGTTGGAAAACCAGCCAAAAATAAGTTTTCTAGGCAAATGTAAACGCAACATAAATCCAATTAGAAAAGCACCAAGTTGGCATCAGTGATTTGTTGCATTAAAAACCGGTGTTGCCATTCATCAGGACCATGGGTGTAGCAAAACCCTTGACCTAAGCTTCCCAGAATGACCCATACTGACCGCCTAGCTCAGGGACGTCAGGGGGGGATCGACCGATCATCTGGGAAGAGGGCAGAACAATAAAATTTCTAACAAAAAAACTAACAAAACTCAAACAAAAAAAAACCATACTAAAAATCTCAAAAATAAACTTTGTATATAAAACTTTATATACAAAAAAAAACATGATAAAAAAACCATAATGACAACTAACGATGGGCACTTTGGAACAAGTCCCACAAATCAAAAAAAAAACCCACAAAATTTACAAATTACGCTAACCTAACACTGACAGACATTAATACAAGCAATATTTAACTAATACTAATAGATTTTACTAGGAACAAGAGATGAAATATGTCCCCCTAGTTGCCCACCCTGCCTTGATAACCTAATCCTAACTCTCATAGGCTATCCCACAAATAACACAGTCACTGGTCACCCTACATACTAACATTAACACACTCACCGAGATTATTAACCAGACATCATCTTACTCGACGTCAGCTAAATAAAAACATGTTAGAATTCAAATTTACAATACAAAAATGGAATTTTGTTTTATTTCAATTATTTATGATTTTAAAAATGGAATTAACTAAACCGTAAGTATAATAAAAAACGGATTTAATAAAAATGGCGAATAAAACGGTAATAAACAAACTTAACAAAAGTAAGTACGGTATAAAAATATTTTTAAATCTACTTAATAATAAAAACAAATAGTATATAATTTTTTCCTAACCTTAACAACAACAATAAACAAACCTAACCTATTCTCCCAAAAATAATTCTCTAAATACCCTCACCAAATTTCTGATATATTTTTCTAACACAAAAAAACGTTTTCCTACACGAGAGAGCTCTCTAGTATATGTTTTTCCTTACGGCTAAAATTTCCCGTACACTCGCGTTATTAATCTAACTCCAAACAAGGGTATTTTATCAAAAAAATTTCCGGGCTCACAAAAAAAACACTTAACACTAGACACTAAAATAATAAACTTTACTTAATTACTGCTTATTTTTTTATAACTTTAGGTTTTTTTCCTTTTTAATTAATTGCTTTCAAAATTTTTTCCTAACTTTTTTTTATCTTTTTTTTTCAATTAAAATTTTTCAAAATTTTCTAATTTCCCTTTTTTTTTTTAAACCGCATAAAATTTCTAATACTTTTCCTTCGGTGTTCAACAACAAACACTAACACCGCTTAATTCTATCACTGCCGTATTTTACGTTTTTCACTTTTCTTATCACTTTCAAATACATAAACTTTTTCGGACTCACCGACACCATTATTCCACCATTATACTGCCACAAATGTTTATCGGTTGGTTGGTTTTTTTCCTGAACTGCCACAAACCATATGTTGCAAACACAATATACACAAACGTTGACCCAAACACCAGTTGACAAAGTAAGCTGACCAATAAATTGTTCCGTACAACCATAAGTTGAACCAGGAAATATTTGGAGTAGGTTGCCACAAATACGTTTTCCAAAAAAAACTAAGGCAGGAATGTTGTATAGGAAAATAAATCCGGAATGTTGTACAGCAAAATAAACAAATTGTGGACTACAACCCGTCCTTGTGTCTTCGGCAGTTGATGGGTTGTAGCCCTTCTTCCGAATGTACACAAAAAAATGGCGTTTCTTTTTCCCCTTTCTCGGCAGTAGCTACCTAAGCGGTGTCCAGCGGCTTGGCATAAAAAATACGGTTGCTCCAACAAAAAGAAAATCCTTCACCCAAAAATTTAAAGGCCAAATTCTCCAGCAGCTAGTGGCTCCATTAACTATTCAAGCAGTAATGAATTTACCGCGACAATTAACTTTGTGCCAAGCCGCTGCTTCTAAACAAATTCAGCTAAACTTGTTTAGCACCGCCCCTAATTCTTAAAGTTAGCTGCCTATATCTATCTTTCTCTGTATCTTCTATTCTACTCTCTATTTGGCCCTATATCTTATAATACCTTTTTTTTAATCCTCCATCTTTTCTGTTAATATTTTCCTTCATAATTTAAAACAAAAATGTTATCTATCAACAAAAAGATGGCACCCTCAGGTCAATAACCGCCGAAATATTTGACCATGAATCGCATTCGGCCATTAAACCCTTAGATTCTTCCTGGCCAAATATTCACGTTCTTCTGGCTCTGATACCAGGCGAACAGAAAAATCAGCACTTGGCGGTTATTTTAAAAAAAACCAATCTCCTTGTCCTTCATTCCATTTTAATTTATTTTCATTCACCCCATTCTACCCCCATTTATTTTATGTTTATTCACCCACTTTCTAAACAATAACAATCAACAGCTGACTGCTATTGGAAAGTTGAAGTATCAACCTGGTACAGCAGACGTGCACTTCTATGTAACTCTGTCACCGCTACATGGGAACAGGCAACACTGTTTTCTTCATTCTGTCATTTCACTTGCCGCAAGTATCACAAATCCACTGTCTTCAACATTTACTTGCAAGTTGAGCCATAAGTGTGATAGTTTTAGTGAAAAAGTGTAAGTGTATTGAGTTTTTCAAACTTGCACTTGCATGTGGAAACGGGGGGGGTAAAGGGCGGATTATGGGACCGTAAACGTAAATGTGATATAACTGTACCGTGCCGTAGCTAAAAAGTACACTTATAGATTATCGTGAACGACATTACTATTTAACATCTATTTCATGTGGTTTTATATTTTATTCTAAATTTTTCCATTTATTTGTTAATTTTTATTCCTTATTTGTTGTTTGAATCAATTTTCTTTATTCATTTCATATTTTTTCCGACTAAAATCATTCAGCTGTTTCGATGCCGGGTAGAAAATTCTGATTTCAACAGAATGATCCGGCAAGTTCGTTTACATTTACGTGTTATAGCGAATTTACATTAAGTGTGTTTGGGTACCCAAAAATTTGTACAAATTCGTACAAATTTGTATAAGTTTTTACTGGAAGGTGTTTGTTTACACAATTACTCAGTAAGGAGAGAGGAAAAATAGAGAGTAAAGTGACAGTTCAATACCAGAGAACTTACAAGTTTTTACTGGATGAATTTTTGCTAGTAAGAATTTGTAAGAAAAAAAAAACATATGATTGAAAACATATGATTAAATAAACAAAACATTTGTCTAAATAATTTTGAAATAATTTTTTGTAAAAATAAAAGATATTTAAATATAAGCTTATTTACGATTGAAGGAGTAAGTAAGTGATCATTTTATTAGGATTTATTAATCCAATAATTTGAATAGGTTTATTTCGCAATCAGCTATATCAATAACTGTTGCCAATTTAGCTATTTTCTCGGCAAATCTAGCTATATTTCAACTCGTTTAGCGGGATAAAATATAATTTAGCTATTAGCGGTAAAACTAGCGATTTTTCTTTTTAATACAGTCTAGACATTTTCTTAAGGCACATCTACACGAGAGAGAAAACTACTAGAGATAGAGCAAAAAACACCTCTAAATAGCTTAAATCATTCACAAAATTAGAGATGTTTTTTGCTCTATCTCTAGCAGTTTTCTCTCTCGTGTAGATGTGCCTTTAGCATTTTTTTACATTCATTTTCTTGACAAAATTTTTGAATCATTATTATTCAGCGATTTATCGTTAAATTTTTATGGAAAACAAAAAAGTTCGAAAAGTTGGGCGATGTATCAATAATTTTTTAAAGGCACATCTACACGATATTGAAATCTCGCAGAGTTTACGTTAAATTTGTCATCTCTAATATTGTTGGCACTAAATTTTATCGTAGAAGTACCATCGCTAGTTGTCAAGTATTTGTTTTTATTTAAATTGTTGTATTTCAAAGAATAATTTTTTCTCAAAATACCAATAGGTGAGTTTAATAAATTGAAATGTTCAATTATGTTACATTTTAAAAATTGTTAATAATTAAAGAAATTGTATATGACAGCAAATGTCAATGGTCTAGAGATTACATTTCGTAGACTTATACAGAGCTGCATTTTCATAAAGTCTAGCGAGTTTTCTATCTATATATTTTTCTATATAGTTTTCAATTATCTATATAGAAAATTGCTAGAGATAGAGCAAAAAACACCTCTAAATAGCTTAAATCATTCACAATAAAGCCAATTAGAGGTGTTTTTTTGCTCTACCTCTAGAAGTTTTCTCTCTCGTGTAGATGTGCCTTAAGAAAGTTTTAAGAAGTTTGAAAAATATAGCAATTTTTGTGAAATTTTTCAACAGGACCTAAAAGTTCGTGAAATTTGGAGATTTATCGCTTTTTTATTTTTTTTATAATTTAGATATTTTCTAGTGATTTTTTAGTTTGATTTAGCGATATTTTTAGGAAAGAAGTTGGCAGCAGTATTTTACTAATTCTTACAATTTTTCTGTTTGCGTACATTTTAAGATATTTTTCTTTTTGAGAGTAAATTTTGGCTTACTCTCTGTAAATTTGTTACTGAGTAATTTTTCTGGACTTTACTGGAAAAGTACCCAAACACACCTATTGTTAAAATATTCACTAGATTTCTTTTCGAAATCCAATTCGAAATCTATATCGTTTACATTAGATATTTGACAGATGAATGGAATTTCGATCAGCCAACAACAAAACAAACTAACCTCAAAAAATAACCAAAATTAAAAGATTTTCTAAAAACCATTTTATTTAATGGCGGAACACAAAAATCATTTATATTATAAAAGATACAATGTTTTATTTGCTAAGAAATGTGTTTAAGTATAGGGATGATTAGTAGCAAGCTAAAATATTCAATGTTTCGTCAATGGTCTTGCCGGCACCATCAAATGATTTTTCATAGTTTCTCTTCGTCGGATACAATAAAATAGCCGTTTGCAACTTTAAATATTTCTTTCAATTAAAAATAACAGACTCATTGGCGGACTTAGGCCTAAGCGGACTTAGGCTAAGCCCACCCTAGACTGATTTTTGCCCATCCCAGAATTTTAAAAAAATCTACCTACAATTCTTTTATCTATAATTTTGATGGCAAAAAATATCACAATATTACTTTTTTTTATATCAATTAATCCTGTGTTTTTGGTTTGGGAAAAACTCTACTAGATTCCTAGGCAGCTAAGTTGTTGCAATCTAAGGGTCAGTTCTATAGTCAGAACTAAGATCGATTTTTGTTTTAAATATTTCTAAAATAAAAAAGTTGTTTGAAAAATTCTTACCTAAGAAATATTTAAGAAACAAATCGATCTTAGTTCTGATTATAAAATTGACCATAGGAGTTTATCTTTAAGAAAAATTATTAGAATCGCAAAGTTGTTCAATAATAGAAATATAACGCATAATCTTTTTTGGTGAGTTAAATATCTTAGATTTCATAGTTTTCTAAATGAATAATTAGTTAATATCTAACTAGGAAGTTTCTTAAAACTAAACATTACTATGTTATTTTAATGAAATTTCAATATTTTGGAGAAAAAAAAATTGTAAGATGAACATCTCACTGTTTTTGACCACCTCGGTAATTTAAGTGATCAAAATATGGGGTTAGAAAGGATTCGTCCGAAGTAGACGAATTTGACAGGTTGATCTTAGATTTCTTTTCTCTATCATAATAATCTGAAAATATAGCTAGGAACACATTCATTGTACGAGGTTTTCTTCAGAAAAGTAGATGCACTTTTGGGCAAATAAACATCAGAAAATTAAAGGTCGCCCACCCCAGAAAAATGGTCTAGGTACGCCAATGAACAGACTTTATTATGTTATTCCTTAATTTTTTAAAGTTATTAATATTTATTATTAGTTTTTTATGACATAAACAGCTGCTAAATGTTGCCACTTTTCTGCAAACTTCCCTACTTTTCTGCAAATATGGGAGAAAAATTGGATTTCGATGAGATTTCGCTGAAATCCAAATTAAATTGGGATTTCATTTCGTATGGGAAATCTGTTTGAAATCCCAATTTTTTATTGGATTTCAGTCGAAATCTATCGAAATCTACTTTTAACTCGATTTCGATCGTAATGTAAATTCGCTATTAGTAACCATTCGTATACATTTCGAAATAGCTGATTCGTTACAGATACGTTTACGGTTGGGTAACTCAGCCTTAATGCATGTGCATGACGAAATCAACCATGTAATCGTACTACACTTGTACTGTGATTGAACTTGTGTGAAAATCTGGCAACATTAGTTAAATAATCTGACAGTAAAAACATGAGAATAAGAAATTCCGTTGAGAAAATAAAACAAGTTTTATCTCTCACGAAAATCGTTGCACGATTTTAATTGTCAAATTGTATGAAAAAACGGGGACCTTTGCATTGTGCTTATACTCTAATGTTTTCTGAAAATTATTCAAAATTAATAAAGGTATTCATTTAAAGTATTTACGCCTTGTATACTGTGTATATGTTGTAAGTTTACTCAATTAATGTCAAAACTAGTTTACGAGCCCTCGTAAATATACGCTTACATTTTCATATGTAAACTTTTTCGTATTTATACACAGATTTGAATATTGTCAAAAATAAAATTATTTTGTATTGTTTTGTTTGTTGTTTTTTATTTTCTGTTTTATTTGTTTTTATATCAAAGTGGCTAAATGCAAAATTGAAATGTGAATAATTTTAAAAGGTGCGTTCATTCAAATGAACAGGTAAAGTTACAAATAAACGAGGGCATAAATGCAATTAGATGAATACCAATAATATAATCTCCAAAATTCACGAAAGATTGTAATTATCCCCAAAACATTTTTGAAATCCCCAAAAAAATCCCCTGTCCCCAAATGGAAACTTTTGTCCCCATGACCAACAAAATATCCCCAAATTTGGGGACAAAACCACAAGTCTGGCCAGCCTGATCAATACTAAAACGGGGAATACACTAATACTGAATTTAGACCAAGCAAAAACCAGCTGGTTTTTGTACAAAACTAAATTACGAAAGCCAAGTCATTTACACTGATTATTTTGTTTTTCTTTGTCACAACACTTTTTTACTACATACTTTTCTTTCTTTTTTTATTGTTAAATTAATGTAAAAAAATGTTTAATACATTTAAAAAAGAATAACACACAATTTCAAACTAAACTAGAAATATTTAGCGTGTTTTTTAATCACCTGGATTTAGAATTTTTCATACAAAAAATGGATTTATTAAATCCAAAAAAAAGCTGGATTTAATAAATCCACAATAAAAGCACAAATATATGAAACAGCCTATTAATTTAATGTCAGAAAAAAATACGAATGAAAATTAAAAGAGAAACAAAAAAATTGAAAAACTAACAAATAATAGGTTTTTATTAAATTTTTTTTATGAAATATGTTTAGAAAAAAAAAACTACACCTCACCAAATACATATTTTTCATCTTGGACATGGAGAAATAGCTGAAATAGAAATGGCAATTTTTCACTCTGCAGTAAGTAATTTAATTAAATCCAATTAGTGAATATTAAATATTGCAATGGAATTTTTCAATTGTGTAAAAATATAAATTGAACTGATAAAACTGAAAAGGCAGACTGTTTATCGCTGTTTTATGTAAAATATAATTATAAATTAAAAGTTAAAGTTGAATCCTCCATCATCGAATTCGGTATTAAAAATTAGGGTGAAAGAAGTGTCGGACAGAAATTTTTTTTAAAATAGGAAAAATCTAACCCCATCTGTTGAGCACTTTTAGAAATACTTTTTGGATTTATTAAATCCAAGTGATTAGAAAAAACGGCTATTCTTAAGAAATTAAAAAATATTTTATTGACACTTGCTTCACTCCTATATTCGTTGTAACATGGTGTATCGAAAATTAATTATAAATGATACCGGGTGTATCAAAAATGCACATTTCAGATATTTTTACTTGGTTTTAGGCAAAAACCAGGCGGAATCTGGTTTTCAGTTTGTATGAACATTTTATGGAAAAACCATATTAATTTTGTAGTTTTCGGCTCGAAAACTAAAAATCGCCAAAAACTACTACAATCAGAAAAGTTCTGCAGTTACCACATGACAGTTATTTGTGTAGTAATGCGGTTGTAGTTATTTTAACTACAATTGTAGCTAATTTACTTGGAGCAAAATTTTTCAATGTTTTTGACAGTTATTTTTTTAAACTAACTACAAAAATTACAACATTGTAGTAACATTTATTTTATGCAGTTATTTTTAATTTTTTTTACAAATACTTAAATTTTCCAGTGTGTGTGCACTAGAGGGCTGAATGAATGTCATACAAGACATTTTCTTGCATGCGCTGATGAGAGATTTGACGATTTTTAATACTAAATATAACCAAAATTGACCATTTTACTTATTTGTAGTTATTTACAAGATGTTAAAATTCAGATCATTACAAAAAAAAAAAAAATAAAACAGAAAACAAAAAAAAATATTTTGGTGTTGTATAAGAAAATGTTTTGTGAATGTCTTGCAAAACATTCATACTAGCCTCTAGTATGCACACACACGAACAGTGTTGCCATATAGCCAGTTTTAACTGTTTTTTTACAGTTTTTTGGGATGCCTAACAGGTTTCCAGTTTTTTCTTGTAAAAAACAGTTTTTTTAAAATCATGCATTTTTTTTACAATTTTTTCATATTAAATCGGCACATTTGTTTCATTTACAATTTTTTTAATTTTTTTAACTAATATTTAAGAATTATGCTTATGCAAAATAATTTGAAAACCTTATAACACGTTTATAAAATGAAGTTTGTATAAAATATTTGTTTTATAAGCCATTTATAAACTTAGAAAGTGATTATGCATATGACACAAAAATTAAAATAAAACTTTAAATATTGTAAAAAATTAGGTACAAATGGAAACATAAATAAATTTTAAATTGGCAATATAATACTACTAAATATGCTTACTGGAAAAACGAAACATTTTTATAACAAATTTCATCAAAAATTAGCATGGAATAAAATTGGCTTAACCATATCTGTCACGTCATAGATCCGACGGAAATTTGTTAGCCGAACTTTTTAGATCATTTATAAATGAAGGATAATTTAGAAATTTATATGTTTTTTAAAACAATGTCTCATCAACAAAGGCCGAAATTGATTTTTTATTTTTTAAGTAAATATTTGCTAATTCGGGATAACAATTTACTACTATTTTTTCAAGAACAATTCTAAAAAACGTAATTTTTTTTACGGGGTTTTTACACACCGTCAAACAATTCCCGACATAACAATACTCAATCTAATGAAAGGTAATTTTATGTGAAATGCAAATCCATAAAGATTATTTTGAAGTACAACATTGGCGAGTAAAGTATTCTATCCTAAGTCAGGGTTTAATAGAAAAAGGTTGACATCTCGGAAGGGTGATTCGATGAACTTTTTAACTTCAGATTCGAGCCTAGGAGACCAAAATTCTTAAAAAAAAGTTTTATTAGAAGGCTGTGCAAAAATTCGTTTACTATAAATACCAAACGCAATTAAATTATTCAAATCTCGATATTTAGAAAATTGAGATCCTGGGATAATATTTTAGTCTCAGGATACTTCGAGATCCCAGAATTTCTTCTGATTTTTAAATTTTTTTCGAAAAACAGTTTTTCTATACAAAAACAGTTTTTTTTTACAGTTTTTCTAAAAAAATATATGGTAACACTGCACACGAAGCAAACAGGAGCATGTGTATGAAGCGCTTGTTTAGAAATTTATAGTGAAAGAATATGAGAAGAACATGTTTTCTCTTGTCTTAGTCATAAAACAATGCCAAAGAGCGAGGACGCGTAATACGGAAAAGGTTATATAATTTTTATTAAATTATTAAAATAATAAGGTAAGTTTATAATATATACATAAGTTTATAGTATAATATAAAATATAAATTTATTTACGGGAATATTAAAAAAATATTGTATTTATTTTCTTTCAGTTCTTTTATATTCTCATCCCTTTCTACCTGGAGAAAAAAAGGAAGCCAAACAATACCATATTTCATCCCTCACAGACGGACATCTACAATAGGGTTGCCACATCGCAAAAGTCTAATAACTTGACACTTCGCAAAAAATAACTTGATTAAAAAAACAAAAACTTGACAATAAAAAAAATTTAATGTACATATGTGTGCAGTAGGGTGATTCTTAATACAAAAATTTATAATTTTTGAATACACTCTCCATTTTATTGAGATTCATAAAAAAATTCGGTTTTTTTTGAAATTTTTGGGGACAAACTCGATGGTGCTACCAGCCATTGAAGTTTCGACATATCTGTTAAATGGACCAAATAAAAAAAAAACACGTAAAATTACAAAACTGACGAAATTGATTAGTGTTTTATTTTTTTTGTAGCATTTATTCCTGTATAATAAGAAGAAAAAGATGAAGTCTGCAAGAAGTCATTGAAACTTTCAAACTTTAGGCCAAAAAAATATATAAACTTTCCAAAGTTTTCGAATCGTCGTATTTTTTTCTGAAACATAAAAAACCAAAACTTTTTTTCATAAATTTATTAAATGGATGATATATAATTAAAATAAAATAGCACTTAAGGTTTTTCTTGTCTCAGTAAAATTATTGTTTACAGATTTTTAAGGAAAACCTTCTTTCGTAAATCTCTACTCACGCTCTCAAAATCAAAGATATACCTTAAGCGCCATTTTATTTTGATAATATATCATCAATAGGGCAAGGAATTCCATGCAAATGCATGTTTTTTTGTTGATAGTCCAAAACTAATATGGACTAAATATTTATCCGAATCATCAAATTTAGAACAAAATGGCATCGATTTGTAGTTGCATATTTTTGCATATTTACTTAGTGTTGGTCAAAAACATACAAATCTGTGTTGTGGTTCAGAGGTAAATACATACCATGATACATACGATGGTACTTTTGCGAAGAAATTTTTGCATATTATAAATACAATTTTTTTTTACAAAATTAAATAATTTTAATCAAGTTAAATTTATTTTTTTAAATGCTTAAAAAACGACAAAAATTTAATTTAACTTGACAAAATAAATTTGACCTTGGCACTTGACAATACCTAAATTAACTTGACAATCAAGGCCAATTAAGGCCATATGGCAACCCTAATCTACAACAATATCTTAATAGTGAAAAATAAAAGTGACATTAAGGGGGTAATTTTCTAAAACACTTCGGTGAAGTGTTGCGTTATTTCTATAGAAATTGTTTTTGTTACAAAAACAATTTACATTGAAAGTTCCCTTCACTTCACCCAAGTGTTTTACGAAATTAGGTACTAAGTGTAAATTTTGATTTCTCCATTTTAAATTTATTATAGAATAAAATTAAGTTAAGAGTGTTTACATAAATTTGTTTTTATTAAATTATTAATTTTAAAAATTTTTTTTTATATTATTTTAACTGCATTTGCCGTTGTTTGTACAGTTTTACAATAATTTGCATGTATGTTGTTTTAATTGCATTTGTAGTTGTTTTTACTACATTTGTCAGTTGATTTTTAACAGTTAAAAATAACTTCATATTGCAGTTGATTTAAATGAAAATGTAGTCTACACCTTTTTAAGTGCAAATGCAGTTATTTTAACTGTCATTTGCAGTTGATCTAAATACACTATAAAGGAACATTCGTGAAAAAATTGCCATTTTTTTACGAATGTTGTGTGTATGTGACCTAGTGTCTTCAAATGCAATGAAATGTGCAAAGAAATTTGAAAATAACAAAGAAAGCAACAACAAAATTATTTCCGTTGTTGTTGTTTTGTTTGTTATTTTCAAATTTCTTTGCACATTTCATTGCATTTGACCCGGTGTCTTGAAATGCAATAAATTATATGATATGAAATGTCGAAACCATTTAAGTGAAACGTCAAAATGATATCAATTGCAAAGTAGTGGAGAACACTTGACCATTTCATAGATAAGAAATATCATAGATTTTTATTCGAAAAACACAAAATTTTATCAAACATTAATTTTTATCTACAAATAATAAAAAATTAAACACTTTGACAATTGCTTGCTATCATTTTATTGCATGTCAAGACACTAGGTCACTTGAGATGAAAACATTTTGACAATTGCTTGCTATCATTTAATTGCATGTCACAGACACTAGGTTAAAAATTTTTTTGATATTTTTTGTTCCCTATTCAATGTTCCTTAATGTATTCGCCGATTAAAGGTTGCCACACGCAAAAAAGAGTAAAATCACATAAAATAATTGTATAAAAAGTTATCTAACCCGAGTAAAAATATTTATATAGGAAATTATATAATTTAATGTGACTAATATGTTTATATATAGTCAAGTGTGACACTATATCTTTGTGGATATAATTATGTATAGCTTTGAGTTTTTCAAAAATTTCTTATATGATCTCATATATAATCAGTATTAATATATATGTCCCCATATATATTAATATATACCATATTTAGTTACATATGCTATGACAATTTTAATACAGCGTCATATATAATTAAAAATGGCTTCATCGGTAAACATATAAAGTCTTATATAGCTCAATATTAATTTTTTTTTCTAAGTTGTTTTATATATGTTTAAGTATAGCACAATGTAAAAAAATTCTATGTTTTTTTGAGATATATTTATGTATGATTTCAAAATATAAAAGGCGTACTCATTATAACTCGTAAATTCCTTGTAAACCTTGTATAAATATACAAGCCGTTTTTTTATTTATGGAATCTGACATTAACTCTAATGCCCAAGGCCGTTAAAAAGCTGCCTACAGATATTAAACAGTTTTTTTGCTAAATATCATTTTTTTATACAACAAGTTATATTATATCAATAGAAAACATAATTACCTACTTTTTGCCTTCAAAATTTTTTTGTGTAAGGAACGATTTTCAAGCGAGAAGGATGTAAAGTGAAAACTTTGTAAATTTGAAAAAAAATTAACTGTTTAAAACCGTAAACAATATTTAAAAAATTGTCAAAAATACATTTACGATCTGGCATACATTATCGACAAGCTAGCTTAGATTCTCTACTTATAAAATCTGTTACAAATTTTGCTCCAGGACTCACAGAATAACGTCAGGATACATCTTACGAATATCTCTTTAACTCAAAAACTAGCTGATATTAAACACAGATTACATAGACAGAGCTAGTAGTAAGCAAAACTAGTTTCGTCAAAATTCATTGATGTTTTGTGCCAAATTTCGTAATTTTCAAAAAGCGAAAATCGCCATAACTTCTGAAAGAACAAGACTAGATGAGAAATTTTCAGTACGTGATTTTATTTTATTGATAGTGTTACTTATAGCAAAAACCGAAATTTTTTGACTACTGGATTTCTTGATTCGTCTTCAACCTTTACTATGCGATATCGCCTAAATAAAGTGATAAATTAAAATTTTAATATTTCTTCCATAGTAGATTTTCAATGGCAAATATACATATAGTTTAAATATTATCGCAATCAGAAGAAAAAGCATTAGAGGTTTAAACATACCAGGTTTACACACTCGAGTAAAAAAAGTTTATAGAAAATTATATAACTTAACATGGACTAATATGTTTATATATAGTCAAGTGGGACGCAATATGTGTGCGGATATAAATACATATAGCTTTTAGTTTTTCAAAAATTTCATATATGATGTCATATATATGTACATTAGGACGGGTCGATTTGTGGGGAGGCAAAAACATCGCCCATGGCTCAGGAAAAACCGTATTCTAGGGATCAAAATAAGAAACTTTGCCGAAGGAACCATACCTCTAAAACGAATTCTACTACCCCCCAACTGTTGACTTTTGTCCCGTAGGGTCAAGTTTTGAAAAATCACACTTTGACCCATTTAGAGTGCCCCAATCGAGTCCAAATGTATGACCGACCCCCACTAACTTTGGAGGGCCGATCCACCCATGCCAGTGGCACACCCCCTGGAACTCCCCTGGGGGGTTCCCCATACAAACATTTTAAAAAATCACCATTTTTGGCACTTTATTTTATTATTTTTTATTTATTTTATTTATTTTTATTATTTTATTTATTTTTTCTCAGAAATTTGTTTAGTCAGAACATATGTAAATGAAAAAATTAATTTAACTTAGTAATAGAAAAGAAAAAATAAAAAATTACTGTTTGAAGACTTTTTTGCTTTCAAGTCTGGGCAATTTCGCACGGCTCTCTAATGTCGTCGCCATAACAGCCTCTACATTTTCCGGTATAACTCGTTTGGAAACGCTAGCTAGCAATTGAACGTGTCGTTCTGTTTCTTGTATGTGTGATGGAATTTTTGGATCATTAAACGGTGGATCATCTTGATTTAAATATTCTTTCAAAGTATCGTATGGAATGCTTCGCGTGAATGGTGGTTCAAATACGTCATTTATGTCATTCATATTGATCATTTCCGTGTAACTTGTGCAATAAAAGTTTATATCTGGTTTTTTTAAGCTCTAAGTCCCGTTGGGTCGTCAACATCGGTTCGATAGCGTAGAATTATCTTGATAGCACAGTCGCGCTTTTCTTTGCTATCATCAAACAACATTGATAACAAGATATTTTCCGAATGCGCATAATATGAATTATCTGTAATTACTGTAGTAATACTTGATATTGAAGTACATTGTAATACTTGATATTGAAGTACATTGGCACATAACATGTAATTTTAAATTCAACCAGTATTCTTAAATTTGCATCTGGATTTTCCGTTGTCACATATAATCGTAATAGTCTAGCGGCCTTGGTGAGCCACTGAGAATGTACAATTTTCCCTGGTTTGATGTTTGCCAGATCCACTGAAACCACGCCGCTAGAAATTGCATGGGCCATGTCGTATAAGTACTTGGAATCGGTGGAAAATTCAATTTTTTCTGGAGCAGGGGGCATATTTTTCAACTCAATTTTCTGAAAGCCGTCCACCACCTGAAAATATATAAAAATAAAACAATTAAAAACGGTTGACAATTATAATAAATGAGTGATAGCAATAACTTACCGGAAGAGTTTCACAAGTTTCGATTTGACGGCTCAATTTTCCGGTTGCCGATCTTGGTCCAGTGCTGGTTGATTTATCCAAAGCTTCAAACAAATGCCGAAACGGAAGTTCGTTGAAGTGTAGAAGGCAAACGAACCAATGCAATGGTCTTTTTAACAGCAATTCGAATCGTCGTATAATTCCACCGTTTGGGCCAGTGTTTGTTGGGTCACCGTCAGTGCATATGCCAATTAATGCATCCAGTGATATATTTTTATCGTTGAAAAAATCATTTAATTTGGTTGTTTTGTATTCAGCGGTTTCATGTTCCAGTCTTACGTAACCAATCAATTCAGAATTCGGTTCTCTCAAAATAACAAGATGAGGTTCTTTTACCATTCTAGTATGATACTTCTCATCAATTGTATCTCTCGTTAAAGTATCATCTTTTCTGCCATCGAATGAAAATGCTAACAAATTGGTATCATCTAACCGTTTGCGAAGCACTTCTTGTCTGCATTTCTCTTTTTCTCGGCGAACTTTCGATTTATCCATGATGAGAGGTTTGCCATGGATATCTTTCATTTTAAAATCTTGGAAAAGAGCTGTTCCCATTGCTGATGCTACTCTATCAGGCACGCCAAATCTGTCACATACCAAGGCAAAGTTAAAACAATCGTATCTCTGTGTGTATTGTGAACTTGTGCTTATATCCAAATCTTCTTGAACCGGTGGCGGTGCGTATGGTGAATCATCGGGATCTTGGTATGTTGGCATTGATGACATAGACGTTGCTCCTTGCTCTTCAATTTCCATCGCAAATCCATCCATTGTTAGACTTCTCTGATTATGTTGATCGTGCATAAACTCTTTGAGGCGTTCAGGAACCAAACCGCATGCACATGGAGCTGCCTTCAAATCGCATTTACATGTTCCAATGAAAAAAATTGTTTCCAGAGATTTTACATACTCTGTAAATTGTTGGGGTTTGTTTCTTCTCTTGATTTGCTCTTGATATTTGTCAAGCAATCTATTCAATTTATTACATACACTTTTTTTCAGCATTATATCCATGCCAAGTTTTTCCCAAATTCCAATCAACTTATCTTGTACTTGAATAGTGAATGCTTTATAGGACAACTTTTTTTGTTCGCTCAAGTAAAAATAATATCTCAAGATATCCAGATGGGTTGGTAAATTAAGATCAGTCAAATCAGTAGACACACCAAAAACAGTAACATCATGCCTGGGTATATGACTCATTGGGTTTTCGATAGTTGTTGATGTTGTTATTGCTTCATCTTGCGGTGTAGAGGATGGTGGATTCATTGTAAACTTCTTGATTTGGAATGATTTTTTTTTAAATATTATTTTATCTCAAATTAGCACTTCACACTTCGAGTTCTTCACAACGACTTAATGCATTCACAAAAACTGTTGCGTTATATATGGTCTAGGAGACGAGGTAATAAGAATGAAATGGTAATTTCAATTCTACCTGTAACCGATTTTGTTGTCAAAACTGCCCATAAAGTACTTACATGTAAATTAAACGTTAATCTGACTACAAATTCTGTTAAGCAAGTGCGCCTTTTATTACTTCTGGAAAATCCTTTATGATAATTTTATGCTTAATTCTACCTGTAACCGATTTTGTTGTCAAAACTGTCCATAAAGTACTTACATGTAAATTAAACGTTAATCTGACCACAAATTCTGTTAAGCAAGTGCGCCTTTTATTACTTCTGGAAAATCCTTTATGATAATTTTATGCTCAATTCTACCTGTAACCGATTTAGCTTAAGTAAGTTTACGACATGCAGCTGTGTCTTGTGGTGGCTTAAAAAACCCACACAACCTATTTTACGACCTGCAACAGAACGACACGTTCAATTGCTAGCTAGCGTTTCCAAACGAGTTATACCGGAAAATGTAGAGGCTGTTATGGTGACGACATTAGAGAGCCGTGCGAAATTGCCCAGACTTGAAAGCAAAAAAGACTTCAAACAGTAATTTTTTTTATTTTCTTTTCTATTACTAAGTTAAATTAATTTTTTCATTTACATATGTTCTGACTAAATAAATTTCTAAAGAGAAAAAATAAATAAAATAATAAAAATAAATAAAAAAAATAAAATAAAGTGTCAAAAATGGTGATTTTTTAAAATGTTTGTATGGGGAACCCCCAGGGGAGTTCCAGGGGGTGTGCCACTGGCATGGGTGGATCGGCCCTCCAAAGTTAGTGGGGGTCGGTCATACATTTGGACTCAATTGGGGCACTCTAAATGAGTCAAAGTGGGATTTTTCAAAACTTGACCCTACGGGACAAAAGTCAACAGTTGGGGGGTAGTAGAATTCGTTTTAGAGGTATGGTTCCTTCGGCAAAGTTTCTTATTTTGATTCCTAGAATACGATTTTCACATTATTAAATCGACCCGCCCTAATGTACATCAGTATGAATATATATGTCCCCATATATATTTATATGTATCATATCTAGTTACATATGCTATGACAGTTTTAATACAGCGTCATATATAATTAAAAATGGTTTCATCGGAAAACATATAAAGTTTTATATAGCCGCCCGAGTAAAAACAGTTACATATAGTCGTATAAAATGCGATTAAATTATATCTGTATAAATATACTGTTTCATCCGAAAAATGGCCCGATGTAATTGTATCAGTTGTTTATCAGTTTTTATCTAATTGTATTAGTTTAGATCTCAACTAATAAAATTATACATTATTCAGATGAAATTATATCCAATTTTTGACCTGATACAATTTTACCGGTTTATATCTAATGGTATCCGTTTAGATCGTAGTTGGTACAATTTTATATAAATAAAATATATTTGTATACGACATTTGCCTTATATAATTGTATCAAAGTTTTAAATCAGATCTAATTGCATCAGGTTAAAATTCAGATATAACTATATAAGTTTGTATAGTAATGTATCTATTTGGATCTAAACTAATACCATGCGACATACACCCATAAAATTGTATCAGGTCAAAAATCAGATAAAATTTCATCTCCTTAATATATAATCTAATCAGTTAAGATCTGAACTGATACAATTAGATAAAAAGTGATAACCAACTGACACAATTATATCGGGCCATTTTTCGGATGAAATGGTGTATGTATCACATTAAGTTATATATTACCATATAAAGCTCCATATTAATTTTTTTAATAGGGCGATCAAAAAAACATTATATGTAGCATATGAAGTCATATCTCATTTGATATAGATCGACATATGATCTTATCCAAGTTCATCTCAAAATTGGGGTATCCAGTAATATCCAATCAGATCCCTCAAATATATTACAAGATTTAATAAGATCCAAATAGATCTCAAAATTGGAAGATCCAATAATATCCAATAATATCAAATTAAGATCCTGATAGATCCCAAAATATCCCATGGGATTAATTTACATCCAATTAGATGCAAACGGATAAGCTAATTTTGGCAGATCGAATTGGATAATTTGAGATCAAAATTTATCCTATGATATATTTAGAATTCTTTAAATTTTAAAAAAATTTAAAAATAACACAAAAAATTAAAAAAAAACATTTGAAAAATATTTATTTCATTAAAAAAAAAACAAAAAAAAAAATGCCGTCGGCAGGATTTGAACCCAGGTTGCTGGCGTTGTAGTCGGCCACTTATATATGAGACAACATTGTTCGTGTTACTGAGTTATATATAATTATATAAATTTATATATATAGATGACTTAGAAAAAAACAAAAATTCAAAATCTTAATTTTTTCCACTGACGGAAATTTTTTGGTGAATAGATAAAAAAAAAATGTTTGTTGAAGGGTCAAGGCACCGATTTATATGGCTCAAAAATCTAAATATCAACAGTCTGTATTTGCGAAATTAATAATGCGATAAGAGCAATATACATGTTATTTAAAAGGTAATATAAATGTATTTTAAATAAGGTATGACATATATAAGCTAAGCAATCCTTTGGAAAAAATACTCTTATCCAACACTTTTTCGCAAAATGTTTTGTATGTAGGTACAAATATTACAAAAAAAATTATTTCGCTCTGGAAGAACTCAAATTCAGAACTTTAACGAAATTATTATATATTACGATATCTAATTATTAGGGTTTATGTCCCGCCCTTTTTTGAATCCCGCAATCCCGGGAATTTTATGCTGGATTTCCCGGGCTTTTTTTTAGTCTTTTACAGTAATTTTAGCTAGTTTTATTGCAATTTTAGAAGCTTTATTTAAATTTAAAGCATTGATCTTTCTAAATTAATTCAAAAACAGAATATTTAAAATTAAAAAATACGGTTTAAAATTTAATAAACTGAATTAAGCCAAATTGTTTTTGGATGCCAATTGAATTTGGTTTAGTTAAACCGAAAAATATTATATTAGCAATTACCAAATTTACAAACTAAAATACTTGTCATTATGTAGGTTTGAGGTTAAGAAGAAGAATAAACATTTTTTCAAAGCTATAAACACATTATTAATCTTCAAATCAGACTAGATCTAATTTCTGCCTTTTTCCTTTGGAAAGGCGTCATCAGTGATTTTCCATTAAATTGTATTATTGTTTATATTTATTGTCAGATTGTCTCTATATGATAATTTTTCCAACAACCTGTCGGCTTTTGGAATCGAACCCATGCATTCCCACATTACAAACGTAACTATACTAGAGTTAGACAGCCAGAGCTTTGAAGAATTAATTCCTTAATTCAATTTTTCAATTCTGAATTAAAAATTCGATGAATTAATTCACTAAGCACCATATATTGAATGGAATTAATTCATATTTGCTTTCGTTCGATTTATTTTGTTACGGATTAATTCAATTGCAATAGTTCTTTTTATTAAATCAAATGAATTAATTCAGTGGTGAACACGTTCAATTTTATAAATCGAATTGGAAAAAAGTGAATTAATTCCTTACTGAATTTATTCACTACTGAATTCGTTCAATTTCATTTTCATTCAGTGAATTAAAAAAAATAAAATTACGTTCAGTAAATTAAAAAAAAAATAAATTTACGTTCAGTGAATTAAAAAAAAATAATAAGTTCACTGAATTGAAAAAAAATAAAATAAGTTCATTGAATTGAAAAAAAAAATAAAATAAGTTCACTGAATTCAAAGCCTGTTTTCTGCCGTCCAGTAGAAGAAAACAATAATGTACAAATAAAAGTTTTAAATAAGCAATTTTACAGCGTGTGCTAGTAACAAATTAGAAACCGGATGCTGTTTATCAACTTACATGATTCAAAAATAAAGCCTTTTACTATTAAAAATAAAAACTTTACAGATATAGATAAATTTGGAAAAAAAATATAACTATTAATTTTTCAAACTAGTTATATAGTTATATTTTTTTTCCAAATTTATCTATATCTGGAAAGTTTTTATTTTTGATTGTAAAAGGCTTTATTTTTGAATCATGTAGGTTGATAAACATCATCCGGTTTCTAATTTGTTACTAGCACACGCTGTAAAATTGCTTATTTAAAACTTTTATTTGTACATTATTGTTTTCTTCTACTAAACGGCAGAAAACAGGCTTTGAATTCAGTGAACTTATTTTATTTTTTTTAATTCAGTGAACTTATTTTATTTTTTTTAATTCAGTGAACTTATTTTATTTTTTTTTAATTCAGTGAACTTATTATTTTTTTTTTAATTCACTGAATGTAATTTTATTTATTTTTAATTCACTGAATGAAAATGAAATTGAATGAATTTAGTGGTGAATTAATTCAGTAAGGAATTAATTCACTTTTTTTTCTGTTCGATTTATAAAATTGAACGCGTTCACCGGTGAATTAATTCATTTGATTTAATAAAAAGAACATTTGCAATTGAATTAATTCTTTGAATTTGTTGTTTGATGAACGCATTCAGTTGAATGAATTCAGTGAATTACTTAAGAAAAGGAATTCATTCAATTCTAGAGAAAATGGAATTCGATTGGTAGTGAATTCATTCAAAAAGGAATTAATTCTTCAAAGCTCTGTCGACAGCTTAGCCATCTAACCCACGTAAGGCCTTGCTCATAGTGTGGCTAATTCATCGTTTTTCTTTCCTATTCAGCTTTCTGTTATTGTTTTTTTCTCTCAGAAGTGATCAAACAGACATACAAACATTCTACTTTAAATTTTCTTTTGTTTATTTTCTTATTGTCCTTCGGGAATTTTTTTTTTCTTTAAGATGATGATATTTGTTCAAATAAATCAATATTTATATAGGCTGTTTTAAACTATAAGATTCTCGGAAAGATTTTGAAACCTTGCCTATATGTTTTGCACGTGTACTGAAGTAAAATCGTACCGAAAATCTTATAGTGTAAACCAGCCTTATACAACATTTCAACATCATTATTTCAGTTCGAAATACCTCCAATAAACTAGGGATTAAAGTTAAAAAATAGTAATTTATTCGTATTTTCAATTAACATAAGTATTTTGAGTTTCTTTTACTTCAAATAATTTCATTTAAAGTTCAATTGCTATTCCTTTATTTTAAATATATTTTTTAAATATTATTAATTTTTTAAATAATAAATACATCAGATGCTTTTTCAAATTATTTTGAATTTTTTATATGCTAATTTAAAATGCAACTAAATATGAAAATTAAATAATTTATTTTTAAGGAGTTGTGGCATAAAAAATTTCTATTCAAGAAAACTAATAAAAGTTATGAAACTATTTAATATTTTAGTGTCTACTTTTATAAAACAATTTAGGCGAATTTGCCTAAAAATTTCTGTGAAAAATGCTCACTTTTAAACTTTTTTGTAAAACTAATTCTAGACGGATACTTCTGAAAATCTGCATAGAAAAAAACAAAATATCTGGAAATAGAAATTTTTGGATTTCATGTATAAGAAATATTTAAGCAAAAAATTGATTTTAGTTCTGACTATAAAACTGGTCTCAAGTTTGCACCCATTAACAATTCCAATATATCCTGAAAAAAGGGATCAAAATAATATAACCGTGTCTTTCACTTTTCTGTATCAATTCGTTTAACAGCTTAAACCGCGAAATTAATATTTAGTTAATATATTACTAAGAGTTTTTTTTTAATTAGGACGGCCTTCCATATAAATATAAGTATTACATAAATACTAATTCACGATTTAAATTGTTAAACGAATTGACCTGGAAAAAGTGGAAGACATGGATATTTAGCCCTCCTTTCAGAACATTTTCTCATGGATACAACCAAAAGATAAACTTTGTCGAACGGTGTTTAACCAAAATGTAGTTTTTCAAGTATAATATATGTCGAATTTATATACTTTCTAACGAGCGGGAATTCCCGGGATCCCGGGAAATTCAGAAAAAATCCCGCTGTCCCGGGAAATGAAAAAGTCCGGGAAAAGAAAAACCCTACTAATTATACATTTAAAATACTTTTAATTGAAAACATAATTTGCAGATGCTGTTGACACAAAATGGTTTAACCTTTTTAAGATCTGTATAAAAAATATTTATAAGTAAATCAAGTTGAGTTAAAAAAAAAGTAAAAAAAAAAATTTTTTTGTGCCCGAGCTGGGATTCGATAATAGTACCTCAGTCACATATATATATGTGGGGTTATATATGACAATATATAATAACATATTAAAATATTATTAATTCCAAGTTGCAGTAAACATAACTTTCAGGTGCTGTTGGCAGTAAATGGGTTAATTTTTTTAAGATCTGTAAAAAGAATATTTACAAGTAAATTAAATTGAGTTAAAAAAGTAAAAAAAAAATTTTTTTTTGTGCCCGAGCTGGGATTCGATAGTAGGGTCTCTCAGGTAATATGTGACTATATATAATTATATATTAAACACATAGCAAATATTACTGACATGGTACCATATATAATCATATCTAAAATTAAAGGAAAAGTATCTATTATACAATCGATTCTTTGGAACAGAAAATTTTCCTGGGCCTTATAGACCTATGGAAAATCTTCGAGTTGTGTGCCTGTTTGCAAAATAACTAACTTAAATATATTTTTTAGTTTTAAAGTGCATTATTTTTGAATGAATGGTATGTATGTATATTTGATCTTTTTATTTGGTAAATGAATATTTTTAGTTCGATTTTAGATCATAAATCAATATCACTTTCGGTTTAAGTTATTTTTCAGATTAAAGAAAGATGATAAAATTTTCACAAGTAAATTACAAAGAATAAAAATTTTTGAAGAAATTCGATAAGGCCAGCAAAACAGAATACGTACTTTCGGCTTTCGCTACAAAACCATCATCAGTGTCGTTTGCCTTGATGGGTTAATCATTGATGATGATCTACTTATGCTAAAGTTGAAAACATATTATTATTTTTGCAAAAATAATAGTTCTTAGTGCATATTTCTTATATTTTTAATGCATATTTTTCTTTTTTAGCCGCATATTATCCATTTTTAAGTGCATGAAATGCCTTGCCCTAGTCATTACTTACCCACTAAAGTTTCTGTTCCAAAAAATCGGTTATAGAATAGCTACCTTTTCTTTAAAGACCGTTCTACACTCAATTCTAATGCCGATGATTTTTGTTTGAAAATGTCCCAAAAGCAACCACTTCTATAGCACCAAAGTGAAACCGGTTGCAATAGAATCAGTTCTGGAACTAGTTCTAGAACTGATTCTATGTCAGTCATGGTTCCGGAACCAGTTTCATGGAATCGGTTGCAGTGGAACCAGTTGCAGATCTAGTGTGGTTTGAAGCCGATTGGAAAAAAAATTTTTCCTGGGGATTCCCGTCAAACTTTTTTCGGGAAATACCGCCCGGGAATTTCCGAACCCCAAACCTTATACTGGGCATATTTTCAAGTTTAATTTTTCTGAATTTTTGAATATTATTTTGTTTCGTGAATTTGCGTGACTGAAAGTTGAATATACTCACGTGAGCGAGTGTGAGCAGTAATTTTTTTGTCGTGAGTGATTGTGCGTGATTAGAATCTTTTTCTCGTGAGCGTGAGTGAGTGTGAGTGAAAATTCACTCACGTGCCCATCTCTACTAGCAATCGTGAGGTCGCAAGTTCGATACCCGGTGGCAGCAACAAAAAACTTTTGTAAAATAAAAAAATATAATTTTTTTGCGGAGAATTTTTTTTTTAACTTTTAATTGGTGAAAAAGAGCTTCCTTTGCACTCGCTCAAAAAATACTGAAAAAATGTTGAAGTGGGAGTACTCGTCTCCTATGACAACTAAATGTTAAAATCATTATTGTTTATGTTAAAAAAGAAGTACATCTAGATCAGACGTCGGCAACACCTATGCCCATGGGCGCTCTCTCACACCTACATAAGCTCACACATAGAACAAAAAAATAATCAGCATTCAATGAAGTAGGTTGTCACATCGCTTGTTTGCCAGATTTTTACACTCTGCATAATTTTTATTGATACATTTTTTTGGTAATTTATTTTTAAGTTTTTTTGTTTTTATTTTTTTTGTGTTACTGAAAGAGAGAGGCTGCAACTCACTCATACAAGCACAAAATAAGGTTGTATATTTTTACCGATGCCTGATCTAGATCCTTTATTGTAGTGCTTTTTCTACTGCTTCGGCATCTCTTTTTTTGCTGGGAAGTTAAAAAATTTACAATTTCTTAATTTTATACAATAACAAAGGCACATTCACAATAAAACCAAATGTCACTTTTTCACCAGAAAAATAACACTGCATGACACTCAAAAAATTAATGGAGATCTGACCATCAGTTCTATATATTTTGGACATGCTGATTACAATGGCGTACTTTATTTTTCGAGCATTGTACAGATTTTTCGCTAAATGACTATAAAGTTTGGCGGTTATCCATTCAGTTTTTTTATAAAAAATTTTTTAAATTCAATTAATATGAATTTTTTTGTGTTAAAATGTAAGCACAGGACCTGTGGCCATATTTACGATATAAATGTGCTAATCTTGATATTTAAGCCAATAGTTAGCGTTTTATATAGGTTTTTATGGTTTTTTTCTATTTCAGCGAATTTAGTCGCTGAATGTACAATCGACCTCAATAAATGTAATGCCTTAGTAAGGAAGCAATTAAAAGGAAAATATTTCAATAAAAAAAATGTATTTATCTATAGCGGCCTATACGTTAAAATCCCGATTTTTCAAAAATTTTGTATGGAAGCATAGCTTTCCAAGATGTTCCCAAACTCCAACTTTTAGTATAATATGGGGTCACCTCTAAAAATTGTTCCCGCAAAATTTCAAGCGAAAAAGTTTCCATTTGCAAAAGTTATCGCAATAAATACAATTTTCACTTTAGTAACTTAAAAAGTCTTTAGTACTTTAGTCTTAGTAAAAAATGTAAAAATTGCAGCACTTTAAAAATGACCAAATTTTTCTTTGTTATTTTATTTTTATTTATTTAGTCTATGGAATTAATCCTTACAGACATTAATATTAAAATTTACATAATTTTTAAAAAATTTACATACTTTTTAAAAAATTTAAGCGAACTATGTATTCAGAATTAAAATGATGCTACGTTTAATGCAATTAACGTTATTTGAAAAATCAATATAATTATAAAATTCATTAAAATCGTTGCACATTCTTATAATAGGATCCGCGTCAGCATAGTTTTGACGGAAAAACGGAATATAAAGCGGATTGTAGTATCTTGTTGGACGTTGAGGGACATTAAACACCAGGTTACTGACAAGAAATTCAGAGCATACATCACCATTAATCAGCTTGAATAAAAACGTAACATTCATCATTTTTCTTCGGCTTTCCAAGGTAGGTAACTTGATGCGAGCCAGTCTGGTCGAATAGGATGGAAGTTCGGCCACAGGCCCCAAATAAAAACTACGCAAACAGAAGAGCAGAAATTGTTTTTGGACACGAACATTTTGTTGAGGATCCCAGATAATGGAACCATATTCTAGAATTGGCCTCACAAGGGCAGTATAAAGTTGCTTTGTGACATTCGGTTCGACGAATTCTTTGGCCCACCGTTTAATGAAAGAAAGTACGCCACGAGCTTTATTTACAGTCAAAGTAATATGTTGTATAAAAGTAAATTTGGCATCCAAAAGAACACCAAGATCATGAATTGTATCCACTAACTCCAACTTGTAGCAACCCAAAGAGTAGTAATCAGGATCACAAAACTTTCTAGAAAATCGAATGTGTTTGCATTTTTTCAGGTTTAACTCCATTAAATTCAAACAACACCATTCATAGAAGCTATCCAAATCCTATTGAAGACATGTGTGATCAGAAGAATTATCGAAGCTATGAAAGATTTTCACATCATCAGCATACATTAAGACATTGGAATATTTTATCGCTAACGGTAGGTCATTAATGAAAAGAGAAAACAAAATTGGTCCAAGGTGGCTACCTTGGGGTACTCCGGAGCCAACAGTAATATTCTTAGATACTGCATTGTTGAATAAAACACGTTGTTTTCTGCTGTTCAGATATGATTTAATCCAGTTCAAACAGTTTTTGGTAAATCCCATTAAATAAAACTTTTTAATAAGGAGATTATGATTAACTTTATCAAAGGCTTTGCTAAAGTCTGTGTATATAGCATCAGTATGTTGACCATTATTAAATCCCCGGTTAACTACAGTGGTAAGGTGTAACAGGTTTGTAGTGGTAGAGCAACCTTTGCGGAAACCATGTTGAAACGGTGACAGTATAGAAGAGATTTTATGACATAGTTGTTCTGTTAAGCATTTCTCAAACAGTTTAGGTATTGTACTCAGTTTAGCAATTCCTCTGTAATTTGTCACAACTGACTTATTACCAGATTTAAATAAAGGTATAATATAGGAATCCTTCCAATGTTTAGGAAAGTACCCATATTTGATAGATACATTAAATATGACACATAAAGGAGTAGCCAAGGCATTATTACAATTAGTTAGTATGCAGCTGGGTACGCCATCAGGTCCATGATAAAATGAAGATTTGAGGCTTTTAAGACATTTTTTAATATCTGATGTAGTAAGAAGTGAAAAAGATATAGATTGTTGTTCAGTCAGAGGAATTGGATAATTATCAGAATCATCATATAGAGCATCAGAGTACGTAGTTGCAAAGAAGTCGGCAAACATGTCACTTATAACCAAATCATCGCGAGATTCTTTTGTTAAATATTTTATGACAGCTGGATATCCACTGCATTTCCTCTTTGAATTTACAAATTTACAAAAAGTTTTCGGATCACGTTTAAAATTTAGTTTCACGTTGTTTAGGTAGTCATTATATAAATTCATGTTGAGTAAATTATATTCAGCACGTACAATAGAATATTTACCATAATCACCAAGTGAACCAGATTTCTTATAATTTTTATATCGTTTGTTTTTTAAATTTTTAAGCCTGGATAATTGTTTAGAGCTCCACGGAGGGCCAGAGTGTTTACGTACAGTGTATTTTGGGATACATTCCTCCATATAATTTAAAATTGTTGCATAAAAAGTGTCGACCATTGCATCAATAGCATTTGGATCGCCATTAGAAACAGATAACAATTCTAGCCAGTTTGTATTAGACAGAAGAAAATTTAAATCATTATAATTAGCACGTTTAAAACAGAAAGTTTTTACGTTGTCTATTATTTTGCGATTAGACAGCAGTGGTAAATTACAGCTTACTTCAATAGTAGGATGATAACGGTCCTCAGGTTTAGTAATTGGATATGTACGTTTTAAAGAGCAGTCTGCAGGCTCATTTACAAACACCAAATCATGCTTGATTTGTCTTGTAAATTGTCTTCCAGTTTCGTTGTAAATATTATTTATTTGAAAAAGGCATAATTCCGATAAGAGTTCTAAAAATTCATCAATCCATTCATTTGATTTAATTGGGGCATAATAGAAGGAATCCGATAAAAATGTCCAAGAAATTAATGCTAAATTAAAATCACCAAAAACAAAAATTGAATCTTCAGGCTTTGCTCTTAAAACGACTGATTTTATAGATTTCAAATGTTCATCATATATTGATCTATCAGATTTTGGAGGAATATATGAACAAGTTATAAAAATATTTTTACACTTCAGTTTTATTTGGACTGCTATAAATTCAATTTTATGAGAAGAAGAATATACAATTTCTTCAGATGAAAGAGTGCTGGAAACAGCAATCATAACACCGCCGCCAGTAGTTTCAGTTGCTCTATCGAGTCTATAAATGTGAAATGCATTACATAGTATCTCCGTGTTAAAGATTTTGTCATTCAACCAGGTTTCCGTAAATATAATCACGTGTTGTTCAAAATCGAAACTTTCAATAAATAATTTAGACAATTTAGATTTTATTCCATTTACATTTTGATAGGTTAAGCACAGCTGATTATCAGAGTTAAAATTTAGTTTTTTTGATTATTTGGCATACCTGATGGCGTACGGGACGGAAGCTGAGCAGCATTGTTAACCAGTTTGTTCTCATATTCACGAACTAACATATTACTAGGCCAAAAACTAGGATCAACAATTTTATCAAAAAGATCGAACGGGACAGTTATTTTAAATGATACAATGTTCCTTGGTTGTGAATAAATAAATTTATATGTTGAAATATCAGCATTAAAATTAAGTTGTGTTTTAATATAATAGTCGATGTCTTCAACAGATGTTTCGGAATCCAATCGGGAAATAAATATTGATTTTTTAGGAGGCACAATACGTAATTGCCTATGAACAACAGAGTTATTACCAAGACCAAAAGTTACAGATGGATTAGGTTGTTTATTCGGAATTATCACTTGATTATATGGATTAGGTGCAATATCGGTAGAACGAGGGGTAATATTTTCAGTACTCGGAAGAGCGGTATGTAAACCAATAGAAGTATGTATTCATTTCAACAGCATTAACATCGGCTAGAATGCGAGAGTTAGAAACAGTACGAGGAGGAATAATATTTTCAGTTCCCGATGCTTTAACATTAGAGCCAGAACTCCATTAACATTAGAGCCAGAACTCCCAGGACTTTGTGTTTGTATTTTTAGCGATTTTAAAAGAAAGTTAACAACACTGAAATTTTAACATGAAATGCTTTCTACTATAAAGCACCGTCCCAGCAGAAACTCCGAAGCGGTAAAAATGGTTAGTGCTTCTTTTCTGCTTCTTCTACTGCTTCTGAGGATTTATAGTACAATTTTAAATAGCAACTTCGATATATTTAAACTTAAAAATTTTTAGATATTAGTTTGGTGCTTTTTTACCCCTTTTTCGGTTATTTTTGAACTTTTTTTACACGATTTTACAAAGCTAAAATATGTTTTCAATTTATTGACTTAAATTTTTCAAAAAATTAATATCGTGCTTTTTTGCCCCATTTTTGGTAAATTTTTACCCGTTTTCACAATGCTCACGGTGCTTTCCTGCCTTCAAAAGTTGGCAACACTGGTATTGTACCTTAAATTTGCGTGAAAACAAACTCTACAGAATTTTCACGTGAAACTGATTGTCGTGAAAAATCATTTTTTTTATATGGAGTATAACAGTTTTTTCACGTGAAACTCAAACAACTTACGGTACTTAACGTAAAAAAAATCTTGACTGATTTGTTATATTGTGGTAAGAAAAGCATAAAACTATGCACTTTAAAATTTCAGTGATGTTAACTTTATTAAAAATCGCTAAAAACAAAGAAAAATTTGGTCATGTTTAAAGTGCTGCACTTTTAGTTCTGGCGACTATTTGTAGATAAAAATAATGCAAGACTTAAGGAAATTTTATAGGATTTCCAAAAATATACAGTTTGAACAGAACCGATCAGTACTGCCTAAATTTTACTATGTAATTTGATAAAAGGTTGATAGCCACTATTTTGATCTTTAAAAATAAAGGCAACAACAATAAAATTAGAAAAAACTTGAATTGACTTAAATTCGTGTCCACAACTGTACATAACATTTCCCAGCAGAAATTAATGCTTGCTTGGAAGCAGTTTTGTCAGGGAAAGTTGAGCAGTGAAGCGATTGCATTATTGATGATATCATGCCTGATTTTTGTTTGAGATAGCTCGCCTGAAAGCACTTGTTTCGAGATCCGAAAAGGCATAAATTCATCGCTTTTAATTAGTGCTCCTGTTTTTCTTTTAAAATGTCGATAATTCATGCCTTCTCGGAAGTGCATATTATAAAGCTTTTCAGTTATTTAAAATCATGCCTTCCCGGTGAAAAATGTCCATATATGAACATTTATGGTTCAACCATATATGTATGGATCCGAAAAATGAGGTAACACCTAAGTATATGTTCATATATGGACATATATGAACATATACATTTATTAAATATATGCGAATACATGCGAACGTTGCTGTCCTTTATTATAAGGTTGTACGATAGATATAAATTTATGTATGACATTCAAATTAGGCGCTACATATGTTCCTTTTTTTATTCATGGCATTAAATATAATTCCATATTTATCCAAATATGAATTTCTTTTACATATATGGAAAAATGTATTCTTCGAAATATGTTCATATACAAGTCCCTTTCCCTAACCCAGCCAGCAATTTCGAAGCGCTCATAAATAAGATTTTTAAATGGCTCATAGAAATGATTATTGTTTTTTTGAAAACACTCTTTTTTTGGTAGCAAATACGAACCCTCAGAAAACAATCCAAAAAGCTGTCTCTACAATCTAAAAAGCTGTCTCAAAACGAGGGTTCATTTTTCGGACTCAAAGAAGATTCCAAAATTATTTAAATTTATGAAGAAAATTTCGATTTTATACGTTCTTTTTTCTGAGTCATTTCTGAGTACACAGGGGGCTCTTTTGGACGAACCACTTTCATAGGAAAAAGTGGAAAAATGTTTATGTTTTTGGAGCTCATTTCTGAGTCATTAATGATCATCTTTGTTTGCTGGGAACATATACTTTCATATTTGTCCATATATGAGTGCCATTTCCATATATGAAATAACAGATGCTTCCATATATGTCTGTATATGAAATTTTTTCCATATATGGAATCACATATACTTCCATATATGTTCATAAAAAATCCATATTTGTTCATATGTGTCCATACATAAACCATATATGAACATGTTTGAGCGTATATGAACATTTTTCACCGGGTTCTCAAAAGCACAATATTCCTGCATATTTTTCCGTGAAGACTGACTCTTATTTTTAGTAAAACCTCTTATTTTCATTAAAATAACTTTTTTCCGCATTTTAAAAAATTTTGATAAAAGAACCGCAAAAGTATTTAAGCAATCAAAATGTATTGCTCATTTCATGCCTTTTTGAAAAGCACAGCAAAAAGCGATGTAAACAATTAATCAACTTAGGCCTTTCATTAGTGCTGTTTACGAAGCTATAAATTTTTAGAAGTGGTAAAAGTAGCAGTAATGAAGCAGTTATCGTTTTTACTGCTTCCACATTTTTGCTTGGTTGCGTGAAAATTAAGTCTGCACAATTTTCACTTGAAACTCATTACCGTGAAAACTTATTTTTTTATATGGAGTATAGAGCAATTCCATATGAAAACGATCAAAATTGGCAAATTTTTGGACGACCCCTCTCCGATTTTAAAATAAATAGTCTCAATCGATTGCCCAGCAAAAAATAATGTACCTACATATTTTTTTTTTTTTTTATAGTGACTGGTTTAGTGGTGGTGTACACCACTGTCATGTGACAAAATTGAAGAATTCTTCATAAGGGACCTCATTGAAAAAACTACTAAAGCGATCGCAACGAGTGATAGCTCGTTGGAAAGGTATTGAATCAGGCTTTAATTGAAAACTAAAATTTTCCCAATTTTTCTCAGAAATTTACCTTTTTTCCCATGAAAATTAAATTTTCCCATGAAAATTAAATTTTCCGATTTTCCACAGAAGCTCCTAAATTTTCCGGCTAATTTTTTTTTTTTTTGGATTCCTCATAATTTTTGCTTTAAGAATCAGCAATAAAAAAATGGGCCCCGACTCCTTGTTTGGACAGGAGAGGAGCATTTAAGAGACCACCTTGTTCTCATTGTTTTTATATTTTTTATAATTGAATTATTTGTAATTATTTAACATTATTTTATTTTATTATTAAAAATACATTTTAAAAATTATTTTACAGTTAAAAATACATTTATGAAGAAAAAACCAATTTTTTTTAAGAGCCCCAAGTTGAGTGTGTAGTGAATATGGTCTGCCTGCCTTCACAAGATCGGCCATAAATCCATGGATAATAGCAGCAGTGGCATGTAATGGCACACCAAACCCGACTGAGGCTACAGGTCATAAAATGTTTTGTAAATTTTTTAAATTACCAGGTAATAAATATTTCGCCTAAAATGACACGTGCAGAAACAAGTCATAAAACACGGATTTTCCATAAATATGGCGAAATATTTATTACCTGGTAATTTAAAAAATTTACAAAACATTTTATGACCTGTGGTCGGCTTATTGGCAGTAACCAATTAAGTCCCTCTTTAAAAAACATTTTATGACCAGTAGTTCACGCAAATTTTCCTATTAAAGAAAAGCAAATATCGCTTATTTTTTTTTACCTATTTTTTACCAAAAAATACATATAAATACTTCACACACTCTGAGTCAAATTTTAGTTGAATACTAAACGTGAAAGTGTTAAAGTGTTTTTTTTTTGTAAAGTAAAGAGAGAAGCTGTAAAGACAATTTAAAGTAAAATGAATAAATTTTGCTGCAATCCGTTTAACAAGAGTGGACATCGTTCGAAAAAGATAAAAGTATTAAAATTAACTGGTGTTTTGAAGCGATACATGAATGAATTAAATATACAATACGGTGAAGAAGCAGAATTCATTTGCCCCAAGTGTAAAATCGATTTGTCTCAACAAGCAAATGCATTGAAACAAATGCAATCACAATCCGAGAGTGAAATGACAATTGAACAAAATGTTTCATCTGATAGTGAGGCAGACATTCCGATGGTCAATATGTCTTTGAGTCCTTTGAATGAGGCTATTACCACTTTAGGTGAATCGCCTATTACAAAAAGAAAGTTGCGAAGTGAAAAATACAGGAAAGAGAAAAAAGGCAAGGTTATGAGGGCAATCGCGACAATATTTGATGAAGGCTCTGATAACGAATGCAGTCAAGCAGATGACGTTGATGACGGCAAACAAATGATTGAGCAGTTGAAAAGAAAATTCAATTTAGCGACCACTTTTCCGGAGAAATATCTCATTTTATCTGTGCTGCCTCAATCATGGTCTGTACGCAAGATTTCTGAACAGTTTGAAACATCTTGTTATATCGCGAGAAGAAGCAAAGAATTAGTTCGACAGAAGGGCATATTGGCGACTCCCACCAAGAAATTTGGCTCAAGGACCCTCAGCGCAGCAACGCTGAAATTGATTCAAGATTTTTACTGCAATGATGACAACAGCCGCGCCTGCCCAGGTACACGTGACTATGTTATCACACGTGAAGATGGAGAAAAAGTACACAAGCAGCGCAGATTATTATTATGTAATCTATCCGAAGTATACCATCAGTTCAAAGAGAAATACCCAGCAGAAAAAGTGGGATTTTCTAAGTTTGCCATCCTACGACCAAAAAGAATGCGTGCTGGCATTAGACAGGCACGGAACGCATTCAGTCTGCGTTTGCATGTTTCATCAAAACATCAAATTAATGTTCTTTCCATGCAAGAAATTGAAAGTATTTCACGGTGAAATTGAAACATATAGGGACCTCCTGTTGAAGTCGTTGTTGTCGGAAAATGCGACAATTGTCCGAAGATTAACGAGCTAGAGCAATATTTGGCGGAAAAGTTTGAACAGCTGTTAATTCAGGAGGTGCATTTCAAACAGTGGATAATTAGCAGCGGCAGATGTTCCCTTGAGACCGTGGTAAAGCAGATTCCGGAATTCATCGAGGAATTCGGATTCAAGTTGAATGAACTGAAGGCGCACCATTTCATATCCGAGATGCAATCGAAATTTCTAAAGGAAAGTAAGGAGAAATTAGCCCAAAATGAATTCATTGTGATAAGCGACTTTGCCGAGAATTACACTTTTCTCGTTCAGGATGAAATTCAGGCTTATCCCCGGGCAAACGACCAGTGCACGGAGCATCCTTTTTGCATTTATTTCAAAAACGAAGATAACGAACTACAGACCGTAAGCCTTGTTGTTGTCGCGGAGAGTTTAGCTCATAATTATGTGTCCGTTTATTTATTTCAAATGAAACTGTTTGAATTCTTAAGATCAAAATTCGATGCAATCGACAAAGTAACGTTTTTCTCAGACGGCGCGGCTTCTCAGTACAAGAATAAAAAAAATTTTTACAATCTTTGCATAATTGAAGAAGAACAAAACTGCAAGGTCGAGTGGCACTTTTTTGCGACGTCCCACGGTAAGGGCCCATGCGATGCGTTAGGAGGAACCCTAAAACGCATGGCGACTAAGGCAAGTTTGCAAAGGCCATATACTGACCAGATCTTAAATGTACAACATTTGTTTTCGTGGATTCAAAGCAAGGAAATTGCCATTAACACAGTTTTATGCACTCAAAAAGAACACGATGCCATGGAGCGACGAATTCAAAACAGATATAATAATGTCAAAACTATAACTGGAACGCAAAAGTTTCATTGCTTCATACCAAATATTTCTGATATGTCAATTAATGTAAAGCGGTACTCTTCGTCTGCCGACGTGCTAAATTTAAAGTTAC
Source organism: Leucophora obtusa (assembly GCA_949987735.1). NCBI lineage: Eukaryota > Metazoa > Arthropoda > Insecta > Diptera > Anthomyiidae > Leucophora > Leucophora obtusa. The sequence continues at coordinate 201,704,765 of OX465295.1, read as the reverse complement.
TTTAATTTTATAATGATGCCAAGACAATTGAAATTTTTAATAAATATTGTAATTAAGTATAAGCAGCAAAATAAGAAAGATTTTTTCTTCATAAATGTATTTTTAACTGTAAAATAATTTTTAAAATGTATTTTTAATAATAAAATAAAATAATGTTAAATAATTACAAATAATTCAATTATAAAAAATATAAAAACAATGAGAACAAGGTGGTCTCTTAAATGCTCCTCTCCTGTCCAAACAAGGAGTCGGGGCCCATTTTTTTATTGCTGATTCTTAAAGCAAAAATTATGAGGAATCCAAAAAAAAAAATTAGCCGGAAAATTTAGGAGCTTCTGTGGAAAATCGGAAAATTTAATTTTCATGGGAAAATTTAATTTTCATGGGAAAAAAGGTAAATTTCTGAGAAAAATTAGGAACATTTTATTTTTCAATTAAAGCCTGATTCAATACCTTTCCAACGAGCTATCACTCGTTGCGATCGCTTTAGTAGTAAAACAACTTTCAATGAGGTCCCTTATGAAGAATTCTTCAATTTTGTCACATGACAGCGGTGTACACCACCACTAAACCAGTCACTATAAAAAAAAAAAAATATGTAGGTACATTATTTTTTGCTGGGCAATCGATTGAGACTATTTATTTTAGAATCGGAGAGGGGTGATCACCAAAAGGTGATCGCTTTCATATGGAATTGCTCTATATTTACATACATTTATATATTGTTTTGTTTTTAATTTTTATTATATAAGAATCATAAGAATACTTGTATGTATATTAGTAACCACAATTATTTTCCAATTATATATACTTCTGATGAATCATGCAGTAAACATTCGGAATAAAAATAGTGCCGACAAGAAGTTTAAATTTATCATTTTTATGGTTGAATTTAACTAAACCCCTCCTGGAAAAAAACGGGTTAAGTAGAATTGTTTGACTAAAATAACTCAAATAGATAATGAGAGTTAAGCACCGTAAGTTGTTTTTCACGTGGAAGTCAGTCAGTCACGTTATTCTTTTATATATAGAGATAACAGTTTTTCCTTTATATGAAATAGACTGGTCACTTTTACATGGCGTTGTCATAGGAGGTGGAAATTGACCCCTTGTGACATGTCACAAGACAAATCGCAGGACAGGTCCCTGAACTTTGTTTTTTATGAGAGTTCAGTAACCTGTCCTAGGATTTGTCTTGTGACATGTCACAAGGGGTCAATTTCCACCTCCTATGACAACGCCATGTAAAAGTGACCAGTCTATTTCATATAAAGGAAAAACTGTTGTCTCTATATATAAAAGAATAACGTGACTGACTGACTGACTCAACATCGCCCAGCCCAAACCGCTGAAGCTAGGAAGTTGAAATTTGGTATGTAGGTTCCTCTTTCGGCGTAGACGTCCGCTAAGACGGGATTTTTGGAAATTCCTACCGGAACGGGCAAAAAGGGGAAAAGTCTCTCCCTTGGCGGCCTGCCAAAACCCCTTTGGCTAGAAAGCTGAAATTTAAGATATGTGTTCCTTGGAGTATGGGCTAACTTTTCTGGAAAGTACTTTCTGGAATTTTGGACAGGGACGTTGTAAAAATGGGGGTTAAAAAGGGGAAAAAGGCCCCCCTTGACGGCCTGCCCAAACCGCTGGAGGTAGGAAGTTGAAATTTGGTATAAAGGTTCCTCCACTATCGTAGACATCCACCAAGACGGGAGTTTTGGAAATTTTTACAGGGACGGGCAAAAAGGGGAAAAAGTCTCCCCCTTGACGGCCTGCTCAAACTGCTGGAGCTATGAAGTTGAAATTTGGTATGTAGGTTCCTCGACCGGTGTAGACGTCCGTTGAGACGGCATTTTTGGAAATTCTTATCGGGAGGGGCAAAAAGGGGACAAAAAAAGTACCTTTTTCCAAAAAAGTACCTTTTCCCAAAAAAAGTACCTTTTTCCCAAAAAAGTACCTTTTTCCAAAAAAAGTAACTTTTTTCAAAAAAGTACCTTTTTCCGAAAAAAGTACCTTTTTCCAAAAAAAGTACCTTTTTCCAAAAAAAGTACCTTTTTCCAAAAAAAGTACCTTTTTCCAAAAAAAAGTACCTTTTTCCAAAAAAAGTACCTTTTTCCAAAAAAAAGTACCTTTTCCCAAAAAAAGTACCTTTTTCCAAAAAAAGTACCTTTTTCCAAAAAAAGTACCTTTTTCCAAAAAAAGTACCTTTTTCCAAAAAAAAAGTACCTTTTTCCAAAAAAAGTACCTTTTTCCAAAAAAAGTACCTTTTTCCAAAAAAAAGAACCTTTTTCCAAAAAAGTACCTTTTTCCAAAAAAAGTACCTTTTTCCAAAAAAAGTACCTTTTTCCAAAAAAAAGTACCTTTTTCCAAAAAAAAGTACCTTTTTCCAAAAAAAGTACCTTTTTCCAAAAAAAGTACCTTTTTCCAAAAAAAGTACCTTTTTCCAAAAAAAGTACCTTTTTCCGAAAAAAGTACCTTTTTCCAAAAAAAGTACCTTTTTCCAAAAAAAAGTACCTTTTTCCAAAAAAAGTACCTTTTTCCAAAAAAAGTACCTTTTTCCGAAAAAAGTACCTTTTTCCAAAAAAAGTACCTTTTTCCAAAAAAAAGTACCTTTTTCCAAAAAAAGTACCTTTTTCCAAAAAAAGTACCTTTTTCCAAAAAAAGTACCTTTTTACAAAGAAGTACCTTTTTCTAAAAAAAGCACCTTTTTCCAAAAAAGTACCTTTTTCCAAAAAAAGTACCTTTTTCCAAAAAAAGTACCTTTTTCCAAAAAAAGTACCTTTTTCCAAAAAAAGTACCTTTTTCCTAAAAAAGTACCTTTTTCCAAAAAAAGTACCTTTTTCCGAAAAAAGTACCTTTTTCCAAAAAAAGTACCTTTTTCCAAAAAAAAGTACCTTTTTCCAAAAAAAGTACCTTTTTCCAAAAAAAGTACCTTTTTCCAAAAAAAGTACCTTTTTACAAAGAAGTACCTTTTTCTAAAAAAAGCACCTTTTTCCAAAAAAGTACCTTTTTCCAAAAAAAGTACCTTTTTCCAAAAAAAGTACCTTTTTCCAAAAAAAGTACCTTTTTCCAAAAAAAGTACCTTTTTCCTAAAAAAGTACCTTTTTCCAAAAAAAGTACCTTTTTCCAAAAAAAGTACCTTTTTCCAAAAAAAGTACCTTTTTCCAAAAAAAGTACCTTTTTCCAAAAAAAGTACCTTTTTCCAAAAAAAAGAACCTTTTTCCAAAAAAGTACCTTTTTCCAAAAAAAGTACCTTTTTTGAAAAAAGTACCTTTTTCCAAAAAAAATTCCTTTTTCCAAAAAAGTACCTTTTTCCAAAAAAAATTCCTTTTTCCAAAAAAGTGCCTTTTTCCAAAAAAAAGTACATTTTTCCAAAAAAAAGTAAATTTTTCCAAAAAAAAGTACCTTTTTTAAAAACAGTACCTTTTTCCAAAAAATGTACCTTTTTCTAAAAAAATGTACCTTTTCCAAAAAAAAGTACCTTTTCCAAAAAAAGTACCTTTTCCCAAAAAACATAAATTTTCCCAAAAAAAAATACCTTTTTCAAAAAAAAGTCCCTTTTCCAAGAAAAAGTACCTTTTCCCAAAAAAAGTACCTTTTTCTAAAAAAATTTTCCTTTTCCCAAAAAACATACATTTTTTCAAAAAACTACTTTTTTCAAAAAACTACCTTTTTCAAAAAAAGTACCTTTTCCAAAAAAAAGTACCTTTTCCCAAAAAAAAGTACCTTTTTCCAAAAAAAGTACCTTTTCCCGAAAAAAGTACCTTTTTCCAAAAAAAGTACCTTTTTCCAAAAAAAAAGTACCTTTTTCCAAAAAAAGTACCTTTTTCCAAAAAAAGTACCTTTTTCCAAAAAAAGTACCTTTTTCCAAAAAAAGTACCTTTTTCCAAAAAAATTCCTTTTTCCAAAAAAGTACCTTTTCCAAAAAAAGTACGTTTTTCCAAAAAAAAGTACCTTTTTTAAATAAAGTACCTTTTTCCAAAAAATGTACCTTTTTCTAAAAAAATTTACCTTTTCCAAAAAAAAAGTACCTTTTCCAAAAAAAGTACCTTTTCCCAAAAAACATACATTTTTCCAATAAAAACACCTTATTAAAAAAAAATACCTTTTCCAAAAAAAGTACAAATAAAGTACCTTTTTCCAAAAAATTTCGTTTTTCCAAAAAGTACCATTTAAAATAATATATAATTTCAAAAAAACTACTTTTTTCCCTCCCCCACGGATGTCTCCACTAAAACAAGGTTTCTTGATATTCGGCATAGATATGCGCTAAGACGGGATTTTTGGAAATTCCTACCGGAAACGGAAAAGTGCCTGCCCAAACCACTGGAGGTAAGAAGTTGAAATTTGGTATAAAGGTTCCTCCACTGTAGTAGACATCGACTAAGTTTGTATTTTTGGAATTCCCTACAGGATATCCCAAAAGGAAACTCGGTATGTGAGTTCCTCCTTCTGTGTAGGCGTCCGCTTAGACGGAATTTTTGAAATTCCTATCGGGAGTGGAAATAAGATAAAAGTCTCCTCCTGACGGCTTGCCCAATCCCTTTTGGCCAATCTAAAATTTTAAATATGTATTCCTTGGAGTAGGACTAACTCACCGGCAATGTAATTTTTCTATTTTGGAGCAGCAACATAGTAACAATGGTGGTTGAAAGGGAAAAATGTCCCCAATAACGGCCTGCCCAAACCGCTTAGGCAATGCAGTTGAAATTTGGTATGAATGTTCCTCATCCATCGCAGATAGCCGCGAAGATGGAATTTTTGTAAATTCCTAAAGGGAGGGGCAAAAAGAAGAAAAGCCTCACCTTGGGGGCCGGTAAATCCCCTTCGGCTAGAAACCTGAAGATTAAAATGTGGGTCCCTGGAGTAAGGGCTAACTTATTAGAAAGATACTGCGCCTTAACGACCTGTCCAAACTGCTGCAACTAGGAAGCTGAAATTCGGTACTTAGGTTCCTCTTCCAGCCTAATTCCAACCGGGAGGGACAAAAAAAGAAAAAGTGTCCCCCTTGACAGCCTGCTCAAACTGCTGGAACTAGGAAGCTGAAATTCCCTGTCGATGGATTTTCGGAAATTCCTACCGAGAGGGGCACAAATAGTAAAAGTTGGCTAGAAACCTGAAATGTAAAACATATGTTACTTGGAGTATGGGCTTTTTGGACCGGGAAGGTGCTTTTTGGACAGGGACATTGCAAAAATGGGGATTAATGAAGCGAAAAGTGCCGTTTAAAGGCCTGCCCAAACCGCTGGAGGTAGGAAGTTGAAATTTGGTATTAAAGTTCCTCCTCTATTGTAGACATCCGCTAAGATGAGATTTTTGGAAATTTCTACAGGTAGGGTCAAAAACAGGAAAAGTCTCCCCCTTAACGGCCTGGCCAAACTGCTGGAACAAGGGAGCTTAAATTCGGTATTTGGGTTCCTTCTCCAACGTTGACGTCCCCTAAGATGGTATTTTTGGAAATTCATACCGGGAGGGGTAAAAAGGGAAAAAACTTCCCCCTTGACGTCCTGGCCAAACTGCTGGATATAGAGACCTAAAATTATGTATGTAGTAGGTTCCTCCTCCAACGCAGACGTCCTCTAAGACGGAATTTTTGGAAATTCCTACCGGGAGGGGTAACAACGGAATAATTCTCCCCCTTGATGGCCTAACCGAACCCTTCGGCTAGAAACCTGTAATATATAATATGTTTTCCTTGGAGTATGGGCTAACTTATCGACAAGGCATTTCTAGGACTTTGGACAGGAACGTGGTAAAAATGGTGGTTCAAAAGGGGAAAATCGCCCCCCCCCCCTTAACGTCTGCGTCTTTAGCTAGAAACCTAAAATTTAAAGAACAAGTGTATATGAAACACTAAAATTAAGAAACTAAATAGGAAACGAGTGGAATGAAACACTACACAAGTGGAATGAAATGGATATAAACGTTGAACGAGTAGAATTGAAATTATAGAGAATGCAAATGGATTGGAAGAGGGAATTACCTGTTCAAACACTATCCACGGAATATGAAACTTATGTAGCATTGAAACTTACTCTCCAAAAAGTTAAACAAATTTTCTAAAAGAGAAAAAACCTTAGAAAAGGTATGGAACTTATATATTCCGATATTTAAACTTCATGTAACGAAGCACCGGTGGAAGAAACCGACGCAGTAAATTTTCCAACTGAATTTGTGAATTTACTTGAATTGCCAGGTCTACCTTTACATAAACTGGAATTAAAAAAATTAAAAGAATTAAAAACTTTAAGACACGCCAACAACGTAGCGGGCTTTGCCCGCTATTTTTAATATTATAAAATGCTTTCCAACCCTGCTTTACGTTATTTATTTTCATTCAAAACACAAATGAACAAAACTACTTACGGGTCTATCTACCTAAGTTCGCACTTTACCAAATTATCTTAACATACACACGTATATTGCAACTTATTATGTATTCATTACTAACAATCCACTTTCATGAGAAAAAGTGATCAAATATTTATTTATTTTAAACCCATTGTTGTGCAGAATTATTTATTTGTGGTGGCTGGGTGAAGGCTTTAAATAAAAAAACTTTAAATAAAAAAACGAATTTAATAAAAATTGTGGAGGGCGCAGCCCCCCCCCCCCTTAACCTTTAAGGCACGCTAACAACGTAGCGGGCTGCGCCCGCTAGTACTCCATATAAAAAAAATAAGTTTTCACGAAAATGAGTTTCAAGTGAAAATTGAGCAGACTTAATTTTCACGCAACCAAGCAAAAATGTGGAAGCAGTAAAAACGATAACTGCTTCATTACTGCTACTTTTACCGCTTCTAAAAATGTATAGCTTCATAAACAGCACTAATGAAAGGCCTAAGTTGATTAATTGTTTACATCGCTTTTTGCTGTGCTTTTCAAAAGGGCATGAAATGAGCAATATATTTTGATTGCTTAAATATTTTTGGGGTTCTTTTATCAAAATTTTTTAAAATGCGGAAAAAAGTTATTTTAATGAAAATAATTCTGAAATTATTCATATAGAGACAATCTGACAATAAAAATATAAACAATAATACAATTTAATGGAAGATCACTGATGAAGCCTGTCCATAAAAAGGCAGAAATTAGATCTAGTCTGATTTGCAAATTTAATGTGTTTATAACTTTTGAGGAAGGTTTATTCTTCTTCTTAACCTCAAACCTACTAAATTAGAATTAATAAAAATACATATTAATGACAATATTAATTGTATTTGGTCTATACGTTGCGTTTGAAAAAACACCACATTACTATAAAAAATAAAAATGCCCTGTTGGCTGTTTGTCTCCAATATACACAAATTGCCTGCACTTGTACGTACAAACCATATGTCAATGTGGCAATATTTGTGAAAAGGTGACACGGAGGAGATAAGAAGATAAACAGAGAAAACCTGAAGTAGAATGTTTGTATATGTCTGTTTGATCACTTCTGAAATTATTCATATAGAGACAATCTGACAATAAAAATATAAACAATAATACAATTTAATGGAAGATCACTGATGAAGCCTGTCCATAAAAAGGCAGAAACTAGATCTAGTCTTATTTGCAAATTTAATGTGTTTATAACTTTTGAGGAAGGTTTATTCTTCTTCTTAACCTCAAACCTACTAAATTAGAATTAATAAAAATATATATTAATGACAATATTAATTGTATTTGGTCTATACGACGCGTTTGAAAAAACAACACTTTACTATGAAAGTAAGAGGTTTTACTAAAAATAAGAGTCATTTTGTCTTCACGGAAAAATATGCAGGAATATTGTGCTTTTGAGAAGGCATGATTTTAAATAACTGAAAAGCTTTATAATATGCACTTCCGAGAAGGCATGAATTATCGACATTTTAAAAGAAAAACAGGAGCACTAATTAAAAGCGATGAATTCATGCCTTTTCGGATCTCGAAACAAGTGCTTTCAGGCGAGCTATCTCGAACAAAAATCAGGCATGATATCATCAATAATGCAATCGCTTCACTGCTCAACTTTCCCTGACAAAACTGCTTCCAAGCAAGCATTAATTTCTGCTGGGAAATGTTATGTACAGTTGTGGACACGAATTTAAGTCAATTCAAGTTTTTTCTAATTTTATTGTTGTTGCCTTTATTTTTAAAGATCAAAATAGGGGCTAAATTCGCCACGAAAGGCAAGGAGATGGTTCAGAAAATTGTACAGAATTTTAACGTAATGTTTGTTTTTTCATTTTGTCACTTGTTTTAATTGGGCGTGGCTTTTAAGGAAAAATTAGCGATATCAACCTTTTATCAAATTACATAGTAAAATTTAGGCAGTACTGATCGCTTCTGTAAAAACTGTATATTTTTGGAAATCCTATAAAATTTCCTTAAGTCTTGCATTATTATACCCTGCACCACTATGTGGTCAGGGTATTATAAGTTTGTGCTGATGTTTGTAACACCAAAAAATATTGGTCGTAGACTCACCTTATAGTATACCGATCGGCTCAGAATTTTTTTTTATTTCGATTTAACGATGTCCGTCTGTCCGTCCGTCTGTCTGTCTGTCCATGATGCAATCTTGTGCGCACTCTACAGGTCGCAAATATTAAGATATTTTGATGAAATTTGGTACGCAGACCCATTTTGGCCCAAGGACAAACAAGTTTGATTTTGGTGAACATCGGTCCATGTTTAGACCTAGTGCCCATATAAGGGTCCTACCAAAATTATATTGCTTATAGGCTGCAGGTCGTAAATATTAAGATATTTTGATGAAACTTGGTACACAGACCTATATTGGCCCAATAACGCAGCCTATTGATTTTGGTGAACATCGGTCCTTGTTTAGACCTAGTGCCCATATAAGGGTCCTACCAAAATTATACTGTTTATACGCTGCAGGTCGTAAATATTAAGATATTTTGATGAAATTTGGTACACAGACCTATATTGGCCCAATAACGGAGCCTATTGATTTTGGTGAATATCGGTCCATGTTTAGACCTAGTGCCCATATAAGGGTCCTACCAAATTTATACTTTTTATACGCTGCAGGTCGCAAATATTAAGATATTTTGATGAAATTTGGTACACAGACCTATATTGGCCCAATAACGCAGCCTATTGATTTTGGTGAACATCGGTCTATGTTTAGACCTAGTGCCCATATAAGGGTCCTACCAAAATTATACTGTTTATACGCTGCAGGTCGCAAATATTAAGATATTTTGATGAAATTTGGTACACAGACTTTTGGTGAACATCGGTCCATGTTTAGACCTAGTGCCCATATAAGGGTCCCACCAAAATTATATTGTTTATACGCTGAAAGTCGCAAATATTAAGATATTTTGATGAAATTTGGTACATAGACCTATGACGACCAAGGACGAAGCCTATTGATTTTGGTGAACATCGGTCCATATTTGGAACTAGTGCCCATATAAGGGTCCCCCCAAAATTGGCTTGGTTACAAACTGCAGGTCGCAAATATTAAGATATTTTAATGAAATTTGGTGCGCTGACTCACATTACACAAGCCCCATTTTAAACCATTCGAATTTCGGATCCAAACAATACACCAGACTGGTGTAGGGTATTGTATAGTCGGCATGCCCGACTTTAACCTTTTTACTCGTTTTTATCTACATGCACTTTAAACATGACCAAATTTTTCTTTGTTTTTAGCGATTTTTAATAAAGTTAACAGCACTGAAATTTTAAAGTGAATACTTTTATGCTTTTCTTACCACAATATAACAAATCAGTCAAGATTTCTTTTACGTTAAGTACCGTAAGTTGTTTGAGTTTCACGTGAAAAAACTGTTATACTCCATATAAAAAAATGATTTTTCAATCAGTTTCACGTGAAAATTGTGTAGAGTTTGTTTTCACGTAAATTTAAGGTACAAGACTATTATTTTTCTTGGGAAAAAGTGACATTTTGTGTTTATTGTGATTGTGCCTTTGTTAGAAAATTAAAACATTTTTCATTTGTTTAAATTAAATTGCAATTTGGGGCATTTAAAGTTCGAGTGAAATTTTTCCATGTGAAAACAACTTACCCCAGCAAAAAATACTGCTTGCTTGGAAGCAGGTTCGTCAGGGAAAGAAAATACTGTAGCGCTTGCATTATTGATGATATAAGGCATGATTTTTGTTCGAGATAGCTCGCGTGAAAGCACTTGTTTCTATATACGATATGCGCTTCTATCATAGCTCCAAATAATGGCATGAAATCACAGCTTTTATCTAGTAAATTCGGTTATCATTGTCATTCTTTCGTACTTTGTTAGAGCGATAAAGTGTGGTAAACAAAACTCTATTGCCTTTTTCTAACACACTGCTGCAAGCTATAAATCCTCAGAAGCAGTAGAAGAAGCAGAAAAGAAGCACTAACCATTTTTACCGCTTCGGAGTTTCTGCTGGGACGGTGCTTTATAGTAAAAAGCATTTCATGTTAAAATTTCAGTGTTGTTAACTTTCTTTTAAAATCGCTAAAAACAAAGAAAAATTTGGTCATGTTTAAAGTGCTGCAATTTTTACATTTTTTACTAAGGTTAGTATCGTACTAAAGACTTTTTAAGATACTAAAGTGTCTTTAGTACGATACTAACCTTAGTAAAAATTGTATTTATTGCGATAACTTTTGCTAATGGAAACTTTTCGCTTGAAATTTTGCAGGAACAATTTTTAGAGGTGACCCCATATTATACTAAAAGTTGGACTTTGGACTTTGGGGACATCTTGGAAAGCTATGCTTCCATACAAAATTTTTAAAAAATCGCGATTTTAACGTATAGGCCGCTATAGATAAATACATTTTTTTTATTGAAATATTTTCCTTTTAATTGCTTCCTTACTAAGGCATTACATTTATTGAGGTCGATTGTACATTCAGCGACTAAATTCGCTGAAATAGAAAAAAACCATAAAAACCTATATAAAACGCTAAATAGTGGCTTAAATATCAAGATTAGCACATTTATATCGTAAATATGGCCACAGGTCCTGTGCTTACATTTTAACACAAAAAAATTCATATTAATTGAATTAAAAAAATTTTTTATATAAAAAACTGAATGGATAACCGCCAAACTTTATAGTCATTTAGCGAAAAATCTGTACCATTGATCGAAAAATAAAGTACGCCATTGTAATCAGCATGTCCAAAATATATAGAACTGATGGTCAGATCTCCATTAATTTTTTGAATGTCATGCAGTGTTATTTTTCTGGTGAAAAAGTGACATTTGGTTTTATTGTGAATGTGCCTTTGTTATTGTATAAAATTAAGAAATTGTAAATTTTTTAACTTCCCAGCAAAAAAAGAGATGCCGAAGCAGTAGAAAAAGCACTACAATAAAGGATCTAGATCAGGCATCGGCAAACATATACAACCTTATTTTGTGCTTGTATGAGTGAGTTGCAGCCTCTCTCTTTCAGCAACACAAAAAAAAAATAAAAACAAAAAAACTTAAAAATAAATTACCAAAAAAATGTATCAATAAAAATTATGCAGAGTGTAAAAATCTGGCAAACAAGCGATGTGACAACCTACTTCATTGAATGCTTGGGTGCGACTGATTATTTTTTTGTTCTATGTGTGAGCTTATGTAGGTGTGATAGAGCGCCCATGGGCATAGGTGTTGCCGACGTCTGATCTAGATGTACTTCTTTTTTAACATAAACAATAATGATTTTAACATTTAGTTGTCATAAGAGACGAGTACTCCCACTTCAACATTTTTTCAGTATTTTTTGAACGAGTGCAAAGGAAGCTCTTTTTCACCAATTAAAAGTTAAAAAAAATACTCCGCAAAAAAAATTATATTTTTTTTATTTTACAAAAGTTTTTTGTTGCTGCCACCGTGTATTGAACTTGCGACCTCACGATTGCTAGTAGAGATGCGCACGTGAGTGAATTTTCACTCACACTCACTCACGCTCACAAGAAAAAGATTCTAATCACGCACAATCACTCACGACAAAAAAATTACTACTCACACTCGCTCACGTGAGTATATTTAACTTACAGTCAAACTCACGTGTGATTCACCCGAATCACGCAAATTCACGAAACAGAATAATATTCAAAAATTAAGAAAAATTAAACTTGAAAATGTTCCCAGTATAGGGTTTGGGGTTCGGAAATTCCCGGGCGGTATTTCCCGAAAAAAGTTTGACGGGAATCCCCAGGAAAAAAATTTTTTTCCAATCGGTTTCAAACCACACTAGTTCTACAACTGGTTCCACTGCAACCGATTCCATGAAAGTGTTTCCGGAACCATGACTGACATAGAATCATTTCTAGAACTAGTTCCAGAACTGATTCTATTGCAACCGGTTTTACTTTGGTGCTATAGAAGTGGTTGCTTTTTGGACATTTTCAAACAAAAATCATCGGCATTAGAATTGAGTGTAGAATGGTTTGTAAAGAAAAGGTAGCTATTCTATAACCGATTTTTTGGAACAGAAACTTTAGTGGGTAAGTAATGACTAGGGCAAGGAATTTCATGCACTTAGAAATGGAAAATATTCGCCTAAAATATGCGGCTAAAAAAGAAAAATATGCATTAAAAATATAAGAAATATGCACTAAAAACTATTATTTTTGCAAAAATAATAATATGTTTTCAACTTTAGCATAAGTAGATCATCTTCAATGAATAACCCATCAAGGCAAACGACACTGATGATGGTTTTGTAGCGAAAGCCGAAAGTACGTATTCTGTTTTGCTGGCCTTATCGAATTCTTTCAAAATTTTTTATTCTTTGTAATTTACTTGTGAAAATTTTATCATCTTCTTTAATCTGAAAAATAACTTAAACAGAAAGTGATATTAATTTATGATCTAAAATCGAACTAAAAATATTCATTTACCAAATAAAAAGATCAAATATACATACCATTCATTCAAAAATAATGCACTTTATAACTAAAAAATATATTTAAGTTAGTTATTTTGCAAACAGACACGCAACTCGAAGATTTTCCATAGGTCAATAAGGCCCAGGAAAATTTTCTGTTCCAAAGAATCGATTGTATAGTAGATACTTTTCCTTTACAACCCCTTCTAATGTCAATTGTAACACCGATGATTTTTGTTTGAAATTGTCCCAAAAGCAACCACTAGTTCTAGAACTGATTCTACGTCAGCCATACCTTCCATATAGGATTCCTGGAACTGGTTCCGGAACCAGTTCCATGGAATCGGTTACAGTGGAACCAGTTGTAGAATATGTGTGGTTGGCTACCGATTGTAAAAAATTTTCCTGAGGGTTTTTAAGAATGTTTATTTTGATTGAATCAAAATATGAAAATTTAAATTTTTTATATTTTTTTACAAAATAAAAAATGCTCCTAAAAATTAAAAATATGCACAAATATGCATTAAAAGGCACAAAATATACATTAAAAACGCACCAAATATTCATTTAAAGTCAAAATATGCAAAAACATGCATTTTTGACAAAATATGCAATTACAAATCGATGCCATTTTGTTCTAAATTTGATGATTCGGATAAATATTTAGACTATCGAGAAAAAACATGCATTTGAATGGAATTCCTTGCCCTCCCAGCAAAATCTTTCATTACCAAATAAGTGGTTATATAATAGAAATTCATAGCTCCGCACAACTTATTTTTTGGCGTCTAAACTCATTATTTTTGTTTGGCGTGGTCGTTTTTATAAATAGTCACGCTTACCCGCTCGCTTACGAAAAAATGAGAAATAAGTACCCGAGTAAAAAAAAATTATATATAATCATATGTGGCATATATTACAATATATAATTAGACATGTCGTTATGTATATCCATATATAATTATATATGACGTCTTTTTCCAAATTTTTCCTTATATTATGCCATATATAATTTCATCTAATTAGATATCGGCCTTTATAATATTAGATATGGTATATATGATTATATATTACATAGCATGGCTGATCTTATTGCATATATAGTTATATATAGAGCTATATCTTAATATATATGGTGGCATTTTGTTTTATTCATTTTTTGTTTAATTTAATGAAAAAAATAAAACTATAAAACTTCTTTGTTTATCTTTGATGACCAATGGGACACATATGTCCCATGCTGAATTTGCGCCCTGTAAGCCAATGTTCTGGTATTTCTGAAAAGAGGAGGCTCAGGTCCATGCTATTTCAAAATTTTGGTCTTGAAAAACCAATAACATCTGAATAAATGACATCCAAAAAAGATGAACAAAAAAACTTATTTTTCAGATTTTGGGGTCAATTAATTAGGCGCTAAGAACACATGGGGCCAATTAAATGGTAAAATCTGAAAGCAAAAACTCTCCTCTATTAATACAAGTCAGTTTAAAAAAAATCGGTTGGAATATGTGGAAAATATAACAAAAAATAAAAATGGGACATATATCAACCATTGCTCGTCAAAGGGTTAATTATCATTTCCGTTGTATGTAAATCCCGACAAGCTGCGATATCTTGGCTATCTGTTTGTCGTCCACGCTATAATTGCGGTTATCAGCACAATTTTTGTAGCAAAATAAATTAGTAAAACATTAATTCAAATTTAGTTTAGTGCTAAAAAAATATAACTAAAACTTTTGCTGAAAACGGAATTTCAGCAAAAAAATTGCTGAAAACTAGTAAACTGGATATGCAAGACGTTTTACTAATTTTTCTACTAACTTATTTTTTTGAGTGTAGTTTTATTAACAATTTTACAGACCTCTTCCCATTAGTATAAGAAATGTTTCAATTTAAAAACCTCAGATTTCGAAACTTTTCCGCCTAGAATATAAAAGCTTAAACACATGGAGTTTATATGTATGTCACGTTAATTTTTAACAAAAAGAGGAAGCTCTTGGTAAAGTAAAGTGGTATTAAAACTAGAGATGGGCGCGTGAGTGACTTTTGACTCACGCTCACGAAAGAAAAATAATAATCACGCACGAATATATTTTTTATAATCACGCTCACTCACGCTCTCGTGATTATTTTTAATTTGAATCACGCTAACGAAATACTCACGAAAAATAAGAAATTTGTTTTTATCTTAATTATAATTAATATAATAATAATATAATTAATTATAAATAATTATTTTAGGAAACTTTCTTTATTGAATATAAGTTAACAAATATTTCTAGAAATACTAAAAAATCGCACAGTGCTTTGATCCCATATAACGATTGGACAAAAATAGAAGGAGTGGAGACAGGGTTTTGAAGTTTGGTACACTGACATAGAAGCCCTTAGTTAATAAAAATTTAAATTTTTTGTAATATCGGGCCATGGACACGCACACCTCCCATAGGTCCTGAAATTTAAAAATATTAAATTAGCTACATTAATGGACGTAAAATTACAAAAAGTTTTCATTGAGATACACATAAAACTGGAAACGTTTGTGTCAATTTTTATCAAAATCGAAGCAAGGACTCTTAGTCCTACCATGTATTCTTTATCTTAAAATCTTTATAAAACCTGCAAAAAATATCCGTTTTAAACGCTTAAAATGATTTTTATAACCATGTGAATCCTCCATTTTAGGTATAGGGTATGTTCAGGGAACATATGTAAAACACTACGAGGAATATTTTTGTGGAACATATTAACCTTCTAACTCTTCAATTAAAGGGACTTTTTTGGCACCATTTCAAAACGGACAGAAACGACCCGTAAGTTGAAGAATTAGAGGGTTAAATTGTTAAAATATTTGTCATGAAATTCTACTATAAGTCTTTTAAGACACCATTGAAAATTTAACTTTAGTGCCAGTAATAAGTAAAAACTTAAAATGTGTTTAAGGGTTAATTTTGTACATATTCATAATTGGCGCTCAAATGTCCCACAAACCTGGATTTTAGGAAGAAACCATGTGAATCTTCCATTTTTGTTATAGGATACGTTCATGGAATTTATGTAAAACACTGCGAGGACCATTTTCGTGGAACATTTTAACCCTCTAACTCTTCAACTTACATGTCTTTTTTGTCCCTTTTTAAAAAGGGGCAAAAAAATTCTCTTTCATTGAAGAGTTAGTGGGTTAGAATGTTCCACAAAAATGTTCCTCGTAGTGTTTTTAGCGGTAATACTTTAATAATTTTGTTCCCAAAGTTCAAAGATATATTTTTTTATCAGCTGGTAAGTTAATTAAAAAATTAAATACACGTGAATGAGATATAAAAAAGAATCCTTCAAAAAAATTTTTTTTTTTATTTCTAGAAATAAGTTGTATATATTTTTTTCAATATAATATATGAAGGTCTATTCCTAACAAAAAAAATAATAATATGAAAATAAATTACCATAATTTTTTTTAATATATGTATTATTAAACTTTGGTAATTTTTATGATTTTAACCAAAAATTAGGTATATTTAAGGATTTATTAATGAAATAGATAATGTGTTTTTGCCCAAGTTTATACTTTTTTTAAAATAATATTACCTTAATTTTTTGAAGAAAAAAAATATACCATTTTGTTAAAATCTAATGTGCTAATTCATAAATAAAATTTATTTGGTATTTGAAGCTGGCTATAGTTATATTTCGCTTAATAAAGAGTTATTAGAAATCTTTATTCATAATCGTATTTGAACTATAAATTAATTTTTCAATTTGATACTGGCAACACTATTGTTTATATTCTCTCTTCTCCCAAATAAGTCGTAAATGATGTACAAATTTAGTAAACGATTGACTCGGTAATCGGAAGTGAAAATGTATTTTCTTAAATTAGAGAACTAATGATGTGCTAAGATAAATTTAAAATCCATTAAAAATATTTTTTTTAATTTATAAAGCAAATCAATGGAAATGTGTGTAAAAAAGTAATTTTTTAGAACATATTATTCGAAGCATACAAAATTAATCGAATTTCGAATAATGTTTTGACAGTCTGTACATCACTATTGTTTTGTTTTTCTTTTTAATTTTATTTTTACATTTTTTTTGGAAATTTTTCGAAAAAGGTCATTGGCTACGCAATTGTTGTAGCTTTTTTCAGTTTGATGGATGCAAGTTGTTGGAAGCCACACATTCTAGGGATGAATGGCTTTAATAAATCATTTCATGCCTAAAAATGAAATAATTAACAATTAAATGGTGGCTTCCTCACTCCAAACTTTATAAAATGTTTAAAGTTAATGAGTATCGACTATAAACCTATATTATCTTTTTCGTTATTAAGCAAATATGAATACTGTTTTTCACAAATTAGCTTAAAATCCTGCAATAAGACTATTGTAAAAGTTTATGAATTAGACCATAAGAAAGTTGGAAACTTTTTCGTAACTTACAAAACAACAGTTCCCAAATGGGGCTCCACATACCCCCAGGGGTCCGTAGCAGAATTTCAGGGGGTCCGCGAAGAGATCCGACAAAAAACGTAAAACAAGTTATTTAAAAAAAACAAATTTTTTTTTTATAATTTTTAAATTATTTAACAAAATATTGATTTGAAAAATGTTTTTTTCCTTATTCCTGCTTAAAATTGGCCATCATTTAAACTAAGCAGGTGCTTTTATTAATTGTGCCCCATAATTTATAAAGTACGTCTCGTTCAACACTGGTTCGGGGGTCCGTGAGCTAGTAGAAATGTCTCATGGTGTCCGTGAAGCAAAACTTAGTGGGAACCGCTGCTATAAAAGATGAAATTACAAAAATACATTTTTTGACACTTGTAAAAATTTTTTTATATAGTTAAATTAAGAATTTGGTTCTTTTTTCTTATACAAAATTATAAGAGCATGACAAAAAATTTTAAAATCAATTAACATAATTTTTTTGATGTTCAATTTAACTTTTGATATTTTTAGGCTACCAACAAAAATATTGTAAAAATTCAAAGATTAATTTGATATGTTAATTGCAGATTTTTTTACAATTTTATTATTTTTTATTGATGCGAATATATTCAAATATTTAAAAAAAAAATATTTAAAAGATACCTCTAAAAATGAATTTTTACCAATTTTTTTGTAAAGCACCGTGAGTTGTTTTTCACGTGGAAAAATTTCACTCAAACATTAAACGTTTAAATAGTAATTTAAATTCTAAAAATGAAATTTTTTTACGTAATTAGAAAGCCACAATCACAATAAACACAAAATGTCACTTTTTTCACAAGAAAAATATTAATCTTGTATATTAAATTTGCGTGAAAACAAAGTCTACATAATTTTTACGTGAAACTCATTGTCGTGAAAAAATATTTTTTTTATATAGAGTATAACAGTTTTTTCACGTGAAACTCAAACAACTTCCGGTGCTAAAGCACGGTAAGTTGTTTCGTACAAGACTATTATTTTTCTGGTGAAAAAGTAACATTTTGTGTATATTTGGATTGTATCTTTGTTATAAAATTAAAAATTTGTTAATTTTTATAATTTAAATTGCAGTTTGAAGCCTTTAAAGTTCGAGTGAAATTTTTCCACGTGAAAAACAACTTACGGTGCTTTAAGATCCAAAAAATTCATCTTTTTGCATTACATTCTATGTTAAAAATTTAGCGACTTCAGCGACCTCTAATGTAGACAGAATGAGTTCTACCAGAAAGGATAATATTTACAAGGTTAAGTAATTTTATTATACTCGTATATACAAAAAAAATATTTTCAAATCGGAGACACAAATTTTTTTTAATTTTTGTTTATGGGACAAAGCACTGTGCGTCGCCCCCTGACAATTGCCTTATTCAAGAATAAAACTTGGATAGGGATATGCTTTTAAAGATTATTTTTCATAATTTCCCAAGAAACATTTTTACGGACTCTCCGGCAAGTACGGATTCATGAATCCGGCTTTTACGGTACGTTAACTGTCCGTAATGTACGTATCCGTCAATGCTTGTACGTATACGGAACATTAACGGACCGTATAAACGGTTGCAGTTAGGGTTGCCAACCGTCCTCTTTTCCCCGGACACCTCCTCTTTTTTAGGGCGTCTGCGGCAGTCCTCCTTCTTTTTCAGTAAGTGTCCGGGGTGGTCCTACTTTTTGCACTTTTCTCCATAACTTTTTTATTGCTTCTAAATCAATCGCAATCGCTGTTATCTCAATTGACTTGGCATCACTTACTTTGATTGCCAAATTGTGAAGCTTATGAACAGTCAATTAAAAAAAAAAATTACCTTCAATGAATTTAAAAAAAAAAATACGCACACTGAATTAAAAAAAATTATGTTCACTGAATTAAAAAGAAAAAATACGTTCACTGAATTGATAAAAAATACGTTCACTTAATTGAAAAACAAAAATTACGTTCACTGAATTCAAAGCCTGTTTTCTGCCGTTCAGAAGAAGAAAACATTTATATATAAATAAAATTTGTAATACGAGTACTAAGCAATTTTACGAAGTTTGCTAGTAAAAATAAATTATATATTAACCCGATGTTTTTTGGAACTTGATTTTTTAATCATGTAGGTTGATAAACTGCATCGGGTTTCTCTAATATATAATTTGTTTATTTTTACTAGCAAACGCTGTAAAATTGCTTATTATTCGTATTACAAATTTTATTTATACATTAAATTGAACGCATTCACCAGTGAATTAATTCATTTGATTCAATAAAAGGAACTAAAGAAATTGAATTCATTCGTAACAAAATAAATCGAACGAAAAAAAATATGAATTAATTCCATTCAATATATGGTGCTTTTTGAATTAACTCACCGAATTTTTAATTCACAATTGAAAAACTTAATTAAGGAATTAATTATTCAAAGCTCTGCGTAGAACTTATATTTTCTTTAAACAAGGCGCAGTGGACCCCAAAAAGAAATAAATTAATCCAGAAACTATTTCTAATATTAGGTGTGTTTGGGTACTTTTCCAGTAAAGTCCAGTAAAAATTACTCAGTAACAAATTTACAGAGAGTAAGGCAAAATTTACTCTCAAAAAGAAAAATATCTAAAAATGTACGCAAACAGAAAAATTGTAAGAATTAGTAAAATACTGCTGCCAACTTCTTTCCAAAAAATATCGCTAAATCAAACTAAAAAATCACTAGAAAATGTCTAAATTATAAAAAAAAATAAAAAAGCGATAAATCTCCAAATTTCACGAACTTTTTAGGTCCTGTTGAAAAATTTCACAAAAATAGCTATATTTTTCAAACTTTCTTAAGGCACATCTACACGAGAGAGAAAACTTCTAGAGAATGAGCAAAAACACCTCTAATTAGCTTTATTGTGAATAATATAAGCTATTTAGAGGTGTTTTTGCTCTATCTCTAGCAATTTTCTATATAGATAATTGAAAACTATATAGATAGAAAACTCGCTAGACTTTATGAAAATGCAGCTCTGTATAAGTCTACGATATGTAATCTCTAGACCGTTAACAATTGCTGTCATATACAATTTCTTTAATTATTAACAATTTTTAAATTTATTAAACTCACCTATTGGTATTTTGAGAAAAAATTATTCTTTGAAATACAACAATTTAAATAAAAACAAATACTTGACAACTAGCGATGGTACTTCTACGATAAAAATTAGTGCCAACAATA
This sequence comes from Leucophora obtusa, assembly GCA_949987735.1. NCBI lineage: Eukaryota > Metazoa > Arthropoda > Insecta > Diptera > Anthomyiidae > Leucophora > Leucophora obtusa. The sequence goes on along the minus strand of OX465295.1, from coordinate 201,684,277 downwards.
TTAGAGATGACAAATTTAGCGCAAACTCTACGAGATTTCTATACCGTGTAGATGTGCCTTTAAAAAATTATTGATACATTGCCCAACTTTTCGAACTTTTTTGTTTTCCATAAAAATTTAACGATAAATCGCTGAATAATAATGATTCAAAAATTTTGTCAAGAAAATAAATGTAAAAAAATGCTAAAGGCACATCTACACGAGAGAGAAAACTGCTAGAGATAGAGCAAAAAACACCTCTAATTAGCTCTATTGTGAATGATTTAAGCTATTTAGAGGTGTTTTTTGCTCTAGCTCTAGTAGTTTTCTCTCTCGTGTAGATGTGCCTTAAGAAAATGTCTAGACTGTATTAAAAAGAAAAATCGCTAGTTTCCCGCTAATAGCTAAATTATATTTTATCACGCTAAACGAGTTGAAATATCGCTAGATTTGCCGAGAAAATAGCTAAATTGGCAACAGTTATTAACATAGCTGATTGCGAATAAACCTATTCAAATTATTGGATTAATAAATAAAACCTAATAAAATGATCACTTACTTACTCCTTCCATCGTAAAGAAGCTTATATTTTAATATCTTTTATTTTTACAAAAAATTATTTCAAAATTATTTAGACAAATGTTTTGTTTCTTTAATCATATGTTTTCAATCATATGTTTTTTTTCTTACAAATTCCGTACGTTCCCAAAGTTACCGAAATTTACCCAAAAGCGTTCCCGTACTCGAGAATTGGGTAAATGAGAGCGCTAATGAGAGTGTATTAGTGCTTCTCTTTTTACCAAAATTTACCCAGACTTTTTCTTCGGGTAAACTTTGGTAAAACAGCTGATGCAAATATAAACAAAAAACAATTGTGAAATTAAATTAAAAGTTGTAATTAAATAAAGAAATAAGCAAAAGAAACTTGGTTTTTTGTTAAAATTAATTGAATAAAATCAAAAACAACTTTTAAATGCGATTACATATGTCTATTTGTGCCGATTTGCAAACTGATGTGGTAATTCATAAAAAAAAATTATTTGGTATTTGAAGCTTGCTATAGTTAAAGTACATATTTCGCTTAATAAAGAGTTATTAGAAATCTTGATTCATAATCGTATTTTAACTATAAATTAATTTTTCGATTTGATACTGGCAACACTATTGTTTATTTTCTCTCTTCTCCCAAATAAGTCGCAATTGATGTACAAATTTAGTAAACGATTGACTCGGTAATTGGAAGTGAAAATGTATTTTTTAAAATTAGAGAACTAATGATGTGCCAAGATAAATTTAAAAGCCATTAAAAATATTTTTTATTTTCTTTATAAAGCAAATCAATGCAAATGTGTGTAAAAAAGTAATTTTTTAGAACATATTATTCGAAGCATACAAAAGTAATCGAATTTCGAATAATGTTTTGACAGTCTGCACATCACTATTGTTTTGTTTTTCTTTTTAATTTTATTTTTACATTTTTTTGTAAATTTTTTCGAAAAACGTCATTAGCAACACAATTGTTGTAGCTTTTTTTAATTTGATGGATGCAAGTTGTTGGAAGCCACATATTATAGGGATGGGATGGCTTTAATAAATCATTTCATGGCTGAAAATTAAATAATTAACATTTAAATGGTGGCTTCCTCACTCCAAACTTTATAAAAGGTTTAAAGTTAATGAGAGTCGACTATAAACCTATATTATTTTTTTCGTTATTTAAGCAAATATGAATACTGTTTTTCACAAATTAGCTTAAAATCCTGCAATAAGACTGTTGTAAAAGTTTATGAATTAGACCATGAAATTATACGTATTTTCACATCAGTGATGGGATTTTTGGCACAATCTAAATTGGTACAATGGCACAACCGATACTATTTTGGTACATTTTGGTTATCTACAAAATTTAATAGAAAATGAATTTAAAAAATAACAATTCTTTAATTTTTAGTTTCTAAGCATTTATTGGTATTAAAATACCTTTTCGAATAAAGCAAAACTAAAAAATAGCATCGAAGATATTATTTTTATATTTTTCACGTGAAAAAATTTCTGTCAGACTTTAAATGCTTTAAATTGCAATTTAAGTTAAAAAAATTAACAATATTTTAATTTTATAACAAAGCCACAATCACAATTAACACAAAATGTCACTTTTTCACCAGAAAAATAATAGTCTTGTACATTAAATTTGCGTGAAAACTAAGTTTGCACAATTTTCACGTGAAACTCATTGTCGTGAAAAATAATTTTTTTTTATATGGAGTATAACAGTTTTTTCACGTGAAAACTGAACAACTTACGGTGCTTAATCCATAGAATTTTAAAAATTCAAATGCTATAAATTTATATCAGAGCTTCGAAAGAATAAATTTAAGTTTAATTCATGAAAAAATTAATTCAGTTTTAGAAAATGTTTATATGTATACCATTCCGTGCAACCATTCCTAAAGAATTCATTCATTGGCTGCATTCCGGATGAATTTAATTTATCATTCAAGTCCATAAGAATTCAAGATAGAATTAATTCCATAAGAATGCATTTACAAAATGAAAGTTGAAAACACGGGTTCTAAGTGAAAATTTAGTTTTGGCACAATAAAGGCCCATTTGGCACATTTTAGTCACACACTTGGCACAAAACAAAATTTTTCAAGTCCCATCACTGTTTAACATTATTCTTTGAAATAAGTTTTTGGGCTAGAAAAGTGGTTTTTTGCGTTCCTGTACTATTGGGTAATTTTGTCATTTTGTGAGAGGATTTTGTGCTTACTCTCATTTTACCGAACTTTACCCAAAAAGTAAAGAAACACACCTAAAAATTCATCCAGTAAAAACTTGTAAGTTCTCTGGTATTGAACTGTCACTTTACTCTCTATTTTTCCTCTCTCCTTACTGAGTAATTGTGTAAACAAACACCTTCCAGTAAAAACTTGTACAAATTTGTACGAATTTGTACAAATTTTTGGGTACCCAAACACACTTATTATTAGAGCTAAATATAATTTTGATATGAATTCCCAAGAGTTTTATGAATATTTGAAGAAATGCGATAGTAGTATATTGATTCAAATTGGAAGCGTTGAAAAACATTCCTGAAACCCTTTACAATTCGTATCAAAAAATTGTAGAAATGTACGTTCCTGAAAATGTATGCAATGAATTGGTTAATCGTTATGTTTTTTTGTTTATTTATGTACCACTAATTTAAAGTTCAGCATGATTTTTTTGTTTTTTGTGAAGTTTTTTTAGTGGGAATAAAAATTGTTTTATTTATAAAATAATGTGCTAATTCATAATAAAAAATTATTTGGTATTTGAAGCTTGCTATAGTTAAAGTGCATATTTCGCTTAATAAAGAGTTATTAGAAATCTTGATTCATAATCGTATTTTAACTATAAATTACTTTTTCGATTTGATACTGGCAACACTATTGTTTATTTTCTCTCTTCTCCCAAATAAGTCGTAAGTGATGCACAAATTTAGTAAACGATTGACTCGGTAATCGGAAGTGGAAATGTATTTTCTTAAATTAGAGAACTAATGATGTGCTAAGATAAATTTAAAACCCATTAAAAATATTTTTTTTTATTTATAAAGCAAATCAATGGAAATGTGTGTAAAAAAAGTAATTTTTTTAGAACATATTATTCGAAGCATACAAAAGTAATCGAATTTCGAATAATGTTTTGACAGTCTGTACATCACTATTGTTTTGTTTTTCTTTTTAATTTTATTTTTACATTTTTTTTGAATTTTTTTCGAAAAAGGTCATTGGCTACGCAATTGTTGTAGCTTTTTTCAGTTTGATGGATGCAAGTTGTTGGAAGCCACACATTCTAGGGATGGGATGGCTTTAATAAATCATTTCATGCCTGAAAATGAAATAATTAACAACTAAATGGTGGCTTCCTCACTCCAAACTTTATAAAACGTTTAAAGTTGATGAGTACCAACTATAAACCTTTATTATTTTCTTCGTTATTAAGCAAATATGAATACTGTTTTTCAAAAATTTGCTTAAAATCCTGCAATAAAGCTATTGTAAAAGTTTATGAATTAGACCATAAATTTTTATTTGTATATTTTATCGCGTTGTTGATTTTTGTAAAATTAATTTATTAAAATAAATTGTCCTCTTTTTTAAGACAAATGTCCTCCTTTTTTAAGGTCCTCTTTTTCTCAAAATGGAAATGGCAACCCTAGTTGCAGTTTGTTTACAAAATAAAAAATTTTATTTTTGAACAGTCGGTGAAAATATTATTATAACGGGAATATATGGAGAATATGCAATAGAGGGAATTCTTTCTATCACACCATTAATCAGACAACATTAAGTAGCAAGGTAAGATTTATGAAACTTAATGTTTTGTGTATAACATGTGAGAATTTGCATCGTGTACACAGTCAATTAAACCATAACTAATTTATTGTCTCTTTTTCATATATGTAGATGTTGGATTTTACTCTGGGTCCCTAAGCGCTGGATAGATATTTAAACCGAGCCGAATGTGCTAAATATTGTAATTGTATTAATTAGAAATTTATTAATAGTAATTGTAAATAATAATTATTAATGAATTTATAAAAAAGGAAAAAAGTATTGTTTATTGAAAATAATAAACATATGGTCTATTTTTGTGGAAAAAATCGGCAGGATACGGATAAGCAAATACTCAGTTTTTCGCACGACATAGCGGTCCGAAAACGGTCCGGCATTGACGGATTTTAAACGGACTTGTCCGTTTTTAACACGACATAACGGTCCGTAAACGGTCCGTCATTGACGGATTTTCAACGGATTCGAATCAGTTTCGATGTTCCTTATGTACCGTTATCTGGATCCGTATACGGACCAGAAAACGGTACGTATACGGAGTTTGATTCCGTTTATGACGGACCGAAAACGGTGCGTAAACGGAATGACTTGTTTGTTAAATAGGTTTTGGGATTTTAGAGCATTTAATTCCTTTAATTTAATTTTGTAAAATTTTTAAATAATTTAAAAAATTCACTGTAAATCTTTAAATGTTATTCAAAATTTTTGTGAAGGAACAACATTTTTCAATGTTTTGTACAAGAAGTTGATTTCTTCTTTACATAAGGATTTTGGCAGAAGTTCGTTAGTACCTGAACTGACTGGAATACACATTATTTGAAGGAGGGGAAGATCTCTGGAATTTTTCCAAAATTGTAAAGTATCGCAATCTGGTTTAATATAATCACGCAAACTCACGCACAAAAATTTACTCACGCACGACTCATGTGAGTGCTATCATTTTAACTCACGAAAATTTCGTGTCACGCGCCCATCTCTAATTAAAACTATTAAAATTTCCTGATGTCAATTCATATTTTATGAAATATAATTTAGGTAAAAGTATAATTAAAATGTTTTTTTTTAAGTAAACCTATTGGTATTGAAAATATTTGCAACTTTAAGAGAAAACATCACATCTCACAATCGTCTATGCTGGGTCTCAAAGGGTTAATGATTTTTCGAATAATGCATTAACCGGTTAATCGCCTACGTCGAATAATTCGAAACACTAGAATATACCCATATTTGTTTGGTGCACAATCTCACTTTTAAAGCACCATAAGTTGTTTTTTTTTCATGTGGAAATATTTCACTCGAACTTTAAAGGCCTCAAATTGCAATTTAATTTATAAAAATTAACAATTTTTTAATTTTATAACAAAGACACAATCACAATAAACACAAAATGTCACTTTTTCCCAAGAAAAATAATAGTCTTGTACATTAAATTTGCGTGAAAACAAACTCTACACAATTTTCACGTGAAACTCGTTATCGTGAAAAATCATTTTGTTTATATGGAGTATAACAGTTTTTTCACGTGGAATTGAAATAATTTACGGTGCTTAATTAATTAAGCACCGTGCTTAATTTAATAAGAACAAAATAACGAACCGAAAACAGTAAATGAATAGCGCTTTGGTTAAAATTCGAATGAGTGACGAGTTGATGACGTCGACGTACATTATAATGTACGCCACTCGCCAAAGGGTTAAGGAACATCGAAACTGATTCGAATCCGTTGCAAATCTGTCAATGACGGAACGTTTACCGACCGTTATGCCGTGTTAAAAATGGACAAGTCCTCTGAAAGTCCGTCAATGCCGGACCGTTATGTCGTGTAAAAAACGGATTGACTCCGTTTTTAGGTCCGTATCTGTACCGTTTTTTGAAACAAAAACGGACTTTTATATCTACCTAAATTGACACATTACTAACTTTAATATTTTGCATGTTTATACCCTACACCACTATGTGGTCAGGGTATTATAAGTTTGTGCTGATGTTTGTAACACCAAAAAATATTGGTCAGGGACCCACCTTATAGTATACCGATCGGCTCAGAATTTATTTTTATTTCGATTTAACGATGTCCGTCTGCCCGTCCGCCCGTCCGCCCGTCCGTCTGTCTGTCTGTTCATGCATTCTTGTGCGCACTCTACAGGTCGCAAATATTAAGATATTTTGATGAAACTTGGTACACCGACTTATTGAGGACAACGCCTATTGATTTTGGTGAACATCGGTCCATGTTTAGACCTAGTGCCCATTAAAGGGTCCTACCAAAATTATATTGTTTATACGCTGCAGGTCGCAAATATTAAGATATTTTGATGAAATATGGTACACTGACTTATGTCGGCCCAAGGGCGAAGCCTATTGATTTTGGTGAACATCGGTCCATGTTTAGACCTAGTGCCCATATAAGGGTCCTACTAAAATTATATGGTTTATACGCTGCAGGTCGCAAATATTAAGATATTTTGATGAAATTTGGTACACAGACCTACGTTGGCCCAAGGACGAAGCCTATTGATGTTGGTGAACATCGGTCCATGTTTAGACCTAGTGCTCATATAAGGGTCCCCCCAAAATTATATTGTTTATACGCTGCAGGTCGCAAATATTAAGATATTTTGATGAAATTTGGTACACAGACCTACGTTGGCCCAAGGACGAAGCCTATTGATTTTGGTGAACATCGGTCCATGTTTAGACCTAGTTCCCATATAAGGGTCCCCCCAAAATTGGCTTGGTTACAAACTGCAGATCGCAAATATTAAGATATTTTAATGAAATTTGGTGCGCTGACTCACATTATAGAAAATTTTGACACAAGCCCCATTTTAACCCATTCGTATTTCGGATACAAACATTAGTTGGCTTTCACCCAGACTGGTGTAGGGTATTGTATAGTCGGCATGCCCGACTTTAACCTTTTTACTCGTTTTTTAATAGATTTATGGTCTAATGTTTAAACACTTTTTAAATTTATAAGTGTCTTATAAAACAAATTCTTCGTAAAAAATTCATTTTATAAATGAGTTATAAGATTTTTAAATTATTATGCGTAGCCACTTTATTAAATAATTTTATTAAAAACTTTGTTTACAGCCGGTGAATTAACTTGAATAATCGACCCAACATATATCTACAAGCAAAAGAAGCAATTTATTAATTGAGGTTTAATTAAATGTATTCACGATTGAGGTTTTTCATACGAGGACAGTTCCCAAACTTTTTTACTAAAACTCTTTAAGCGGGGTTAACATTATACGATAAGTCACAGAACATGTCCAAAAAGTGATGCAGATAGCCAAAATCCTATAGTATAAACAAATTATGACTGAAAAAATACGGAAAATCCGATTGAAATTTTGAGTCAGATATTTTTTTAAATATTTCATAAAATTATAGCACTCTTCCATGTATGTTACCGCGGGTACCCAATTTAACCAAAAAATATGTCAAAATTATGTATAAATTATTGTTTCGGATAAATTCGGTTCCCGCGGGTACCCACGGAAACGACGTCGAAAAGACCTTATAAGGAATCGATGTTAACATCTGTTCTCACCTGATTGCATTTGGTGATGTAAACACATATACAAAATTTTTTTGATAATCACATCAGACGTAAAATCAGATAAAAAATCAGTTAATGTAAACCCTGCTTTAGAATATGAGTACCACAAAATAATTATGTTTGCTTAATTGCACTCGATAACACAAACCATCGTGAAAAAACATATACATACAATTTTACAAACACTTACTATTTAATGATTCCATGTGAATTAAAGTAACTTGGCTATTGCGGCAAATGGCCAAGATAGGATTCTCGTTTTTGCGACATCCAGAAACTTTTTTAACCGACTTTATCGTGCGACCCGTATTCAATTATTTAAATAATTCTATTTTGACGACAAAAATTCACGAATAAACTGAAGAAAGATGACACCGTTAGCTACGGAGTTCAAACTGATGAAAATTGGTGAAGTCCGTATTTAACAGTGCGGAAACGGATACACCAAAACGGATTTAAAACGTATAACATTCGAAAATCCGAAAGTACGGTCCGTTTTTGTTCCGTTTACGTACAAGCTTTGACGGATATCTGTTTTACGGACCGTTAACGTGCCGCAAAATCCGGATTGATGATTCCGTTCACATATTATACCAGATATGAATCAGCTGATTTGGGCAATATGGCCGACAGAAAATGAGTAAAACAAAACGCAAAAATTTTAAGAAAAACAAAAGAAAAAGCACAAGAATCTAAAAAGAGACAGATATATACAAAAAATGCGCAATACAAAACTTATGGAGATTTTATATTGTTATCTCCCTCTTGACTTGACTTCCATGTAAACAAAACCAAACGGTTCGAGAATACTTTTTTGAAACCTGTCATTGGTTTGACATCTGGTATTAAGCTGTGATTCCGTAGATGCCGGAGAGTCCGTAAAAATGTTTCTATGGTTTGTTTTCACGCAAATTTAATGTACTCGTCCAAGACTATTATTTTTCTTGTGAAAAAGTAATATTTTGTGTTTTTTTTAGGATTGTGTCTTTGTTATAAAAGAAAAAAAATTGTACATTTCTAGAATTTACAAAATTAACTTTTGAGGTCTTTTAAATTCTAGTGAAATTTTTTCACGTGAACAATAATTTACTGCTTAAAGCAGGCGGTATTCGTCGCTCTCTTTCGAAGATTGACAATTTATATCGAAAATGTTAGCCTTTGCAGGCGTGTGTAATTATTATGGCTGAATTTTCGATATAAAGAGAGTGATTTAACAGAGGTAGGGAGAGTTAGATAGTCTTTTAATTATATAGTCGTTGCTTAAAGCACCGTAATTTGTTTGAGTTTCACGTGAAAAAAAACTGCTATACTCCATATAAAAATATAATTTTTCACGACAATGAGTTTCATTTAAAAATTGTGTAGACTTTGGCCCTTAAGCACCGTAAGTTGTTTGAGTTTCACGTGAAAAAACTGTTATACTCCATATAAAAAAATGATTTTTCACGAGAATGAATTTCACGTGAAAATTGTGTAGAGTTTGTTTTCACGCAAATTTAATGTACAAGACTATTATTTTTCTTGGGAAAAAGTGACATTTTGTGTTTATTGTGATTGTGTCTTTGTTATAACATTAAAAAATTGTTAATTTTTATAAAATAAATTGCAATTTGAGGCCTTTAAAGTTCGAGTGAAATTTTTCCACGTGAAAAACAACTTACGGTGCTTTAAGCACGATAATTGTGTAGGGATTGTTTTCACGCAATTTTAATGTACAAGACTATTATTTTTCTTGGGAAAAAGTGACATTTTGTGTTTATTGTCATTGTGTCTTTGTAAAAAAATTATTCATTTTTATAAATTAAATTGCAATTTGAGGCATTTAAAGTTTGAGTGAAATTTTCCACATGAAAAACAACTTACGGTGCGTTACTATAAAAGAGTATTTTAAATTTAAAGTCGACTTTATTTTTAATCAAACGGTTTTGTTCATTTTGTGTATGAAAAGCCTACAAAAATATTTGTATTTTCAAACATTTTGTTTGGTTGAAAATAAATTCACCAATCAGAATGCTCCAAAAATAAACCAAGTCAAGGCATGCTGCCACCCAATATTTTAACTAGTCGACTTTAACTAAAATATACATTTGAAAAATTTAGATAGTAAGGGCGTTTGTTTTCAATCAAATTTAATATACAAGACTATTATTTTTCTTGTGAAAAAGTGACATTTTGTGTTTATTGTGAATGTTGCTTTCTAATTACATAAAAAAAATTTACCCCTAAATTCTTAAACGCTTTGTAAAATTATAGGAGGTTTATTGAACAAATTTTGTATGAAAATGACGTTTTGTAAACCTACTATAACTTTACAAAGCATTTATGAATTGAGGGGTTAATTTTCAGAATTTAAATTACTATTTAAAGCTTTTAATGTCAAAACTAGTTTAAGAGCCCTTGTAAATATACGTCTACATTTTTATGTGTAAACTTTTTCGTATTTATACACACATTTGAATATTGTCAAAAATAAAATTATTTTGAATTTTTTTGTGTGTTGTTTTTTATTTTCTGTTTTATTTGTTTTTAAATGATACAAATTTAAAAAATTCTGTGTTTAATTTATGAAAAGATCAAAAAAGTGGCTAAATGCAAAATTGAAATGTGAATAGTTTTAAAAGGTGCGTTTATTCAAATAAACAGGTAAAGTTACAAATATGCGCGATAACAAAAATACACGGTTAACGAGGGCATAAATGCAGTTAGATGAATGCCACTAATATTTACGGCGTTTATTACTAAATTATTTACTAAAAATTTTTATTTAAAAAATGTGTAAACATTTTGAATATTTTGCTTTGGTATTGCGATATTTTTAATTGCAATGCAATTTAAAGACTAATATCTAATTATTTATGAAACGTTAATGGCATAGTCAGCTTTAGTAAACTTGGGCACTGAACATTAACCCTCTGATGCCCAAGGCCGCCAAAATGCGGTCTTCAGATCTTCAGTAGGTTTTAGCTAAGTAGCTACTTTTTATAAAAAGCAACTGTATTTCAAGCGAGAAGGATGGAAAATCAAATTTTTGTAAAATAAAAAAAAAATTAACTTTATAAAACAGAAACAAATATTTAAAAAATCATCAAAAATATGTTTACACCCTGGTTTATATTATTGATATTAAAACAACTAGCTTAGAGTCTCTACTTGTAAAATTAGTTGTTATTTTTGCTCCAAAATTGACAGGTTACAGTCTGCATACGTTTTTCAAATATCTCTCTAACTCAAAAACCAGCCGACAGATTTTTTAGAAATTGAGCAAATCTAATACGAGTATACTCATTGGGTGCGTTCGGCAGATACAATTTGACAGTCAACAGTTCTACAACAGTTGTGCAACTATCTGCTGAACGACCTGATCACTAACCGCTCAGTCTGAGCGCTGTCATATTTTGGTAGCGTAAAAAATGTTTGCTACTTTTGATCAAATAGTGATACATTTGTTGTTGTTGATTTTAAAAAATTTTTGTTTTGTATGATTGACAAATAAAAACATACAAATATAATTCAAAAACAAAAAATTTATAAAATCAAAGGAAAATATAGAAAAAAAGTATTTAAAAACAAAACAAAGAAAACATCGTTCAGCAGAGTAAGTAATCACAAAGCGCTACAAGTCACCGGTATCAGTTTAAGGTTTCTCTGCCGAATGCTACCATTGTTAGTAGAAAGTAAAAATAATTTGTTCAAAATTTATTGATGGTTAGTGCCAAATTCGCCAAATTTCGCAATTTTCAAAAATCGAATATCGCTATAACTTCTGAAATATCTACACTAGATTAACAATTTTTGGTATATCATTTTTTTACTATTAGTGTTATTTATAGCAAAAAATAAAATTATTTGATTGTTGGATTTCTTGATTTTTCTTCAACCTTTATTGTGCTATATCGCCTAATTGAAGCGATAAATCAATATTTGAATACTTGTACCATAGTTAGTTTTCAATGACAAATATATATTATAAATATTATCGGTATCAGAAGTAAGAGCATTAGAGGGTTAAAGTCGACCATAGCAATGTTTCCGGATTTTGAAATGTGATTGTTCTGAGAAACGTCGCAAGTAAGAGTCCTTGGGAATTTAAAAATTTTCGTAAAAAATAACATTTTAATTCAAATATGATAAAATAACTTTTTCTCTGTGTACAGTTTAGAGTACTGCACACTCCTGCATTGTGAAGCTAGATTAAAGCTAGATTAGCAGCACTGGAATACTTTTTGCTACAGATTGAATTTTGTTACGTCTTCTTCCAATTAACTTATTTTATATATCATTCTATAATTTTTAAAAATTCAATTCTTTGTTGTAGCATTGTGAATGGCTATGGTGAATGGACCCTAGTACTATACCCAGAGAATTATGTAAGTAAAATTAACTGCAATTTCATAACAAAAAATTAAAACCAAATTTGTTTCAAAACTAACAGACATAGCAGTTATTAATTTTTATTGTTGGTGTTACTAATACAGCTGAAAATAACTGCAACATCAGTTCATTTTAAATACAATCCCAGTGAACACTTTTTTAATTTGCAGTTGCAGTTAATTGTTATAAAAATAATTATTTTAGTGTTTAATTTTAAACCAATCCGAATCTATTTAAATGTTTTTCTAATATTGTATCACGAACAGCAGCAAAGACAACTTTAATATTTTCAGTATCGGTGGCACATGTAAAATGATGATACATTCTTTTATTCGGCCATATATTCAAAAACATATCTAAGATAAATTTACGTGCCGATTCGGAATCTTGCCGGGGGCCATCAAATTCTGGAAAAAACTCATCTATATGCGAATACATTATTTTCTCATCTAATAGATCGGTTTTGTTTAAAAACAATATTATTGATGTGTCATCAAACCATTTTGTAATATTTTTAAAAACTTCTTTGGATTCAATGAGGCGATTACGATGATTCAACTCCAGTAAGACTTGATCATATTCGGAGATGGCTACTAAAAAAATAATCGATTTGACACTATCAAAGCAGTGCATCCATTTACGTCTTTCCGACCTTTGACCGCCAACATCAATCATAAGAAATTTTGCATTATTAATTTCAAAGGAATGTTCAACAAGGCCTGTTGTTGCAACACGTATTCGTAAAATATCCTGATCGGTTGGTATATAGTCAGGTTCGGCTATACGATCAATGCTCGTTAAATAGTATTTAGTAGAATCATTCAATTGATATTCCCTTCGTCGCATATAACATTTTTGAATGCCAGAATCATTCCAAAGTTCTTTAATTGCTGATAAATATGGATCTTCTAGAAATGTAGCATTTTCACAGTCTACATACATTATTAGTGTGGAGTTTCTAGTAGAATTTTCTTCTTTTTCATATTCAATTCCTAACATTTCCATGGCCAAAATCATATTTTGCATTGAATTGAATATATTTTGATGTATTAATTTGATTTGAAATTTTCTTTCCCTATCCGCATAACCATTGCCGTATAGAATTTTCATCTGACGGATAAATGTTGATTTTCCCGCCTCACCAGTGCCCAGTAATAATAATTTTATCTCTTTATTTTGTTGTCGTTTGTATTCTTTTAATATTTTTTCACATTTTTTATGCTGGATAATTTGTTGTCTAATTTCTGCTGGTAGGCAACAGTCCATTTTTATTTTTTTTTAATTCTATAATTTTTGAAACTATTTATTTTTGATTTTAGTATCCACTCATGGATCTATACGGTATATCCACTGACTACTTAATTTGAATTCCGAGTGTGTGAATGTGAAGTTTTATTGTTACTGATCGTAGGAATATTATAATTTATATGTATATGTATTCGTTTTATTATTACATTAGCAATTTCATTTTTTAACCTCAAAGCAATACCGCGTTTATATATGTATATAATATCCCAGCAAAAAAGAGCGGAAAAAGATGTAATTTAAACACAGCAACTGTTGAATAAAAATTCAACAACTTAAGTTGTTCTAATTTGGGTTTTTCATCGGTGAATTTCAAATTGGAACAGAAGGAAGTAGTTTTCTTTTTAAAAACAAATGCTGTAAATTTGAACCAATGATAAGGAAGTTGTTTTTCACTTCTTTTTAATTTGATTTAAAAAAAAAATTTTATGACGCGTGTGGGGTTAGAACCCACCCACACTCGTTTACATTTCAAGGCGACGCTCTACCCCCATGTGCGATGGCTGAATACGATTCCCCAATCGTATTGCCTGGAAGAAAAATTTTATTGCGATAACAGTCACCTTCGTATTGCGGAAAATACCCCATTTGCTAGAAATGGGGTATTTTTGGGGAAAAAAAGTTCCACTACGACATATCAAAAAAATCATTTTCGAGGCTCCCAAATTTAAATTTTTTGCAATTTTCTAATAAATGCTAGATTAGCGCCATCTTGAGGTGGCTTTTTGAAACAACTAATAAAGTTGTAAACAATATTACATTACAACCTTTCCAGAAAGGTATTACTTATGAAAATCGGATAAAAAATGTGGCAACTAGAGGTAAAAGTATATAAGTAAAATTATTTTTAAATGTAAATTATTTTCTCCTTGTTCAACATCAATCAACATCATTATCATCATTTCTCATCATTATCATCATTTCATCATCAAACAGAATATAATTTTACTTATATACTTTTACCTCTAGTTGCCAAATTTTTTATCCGATTTTCATAAGTAATACCTTTCTGGAAAGGTTGTAATGTTATATTGTTTACAACTTTATTAGTTGTTTCAAAAAGTCACCTCAAGATGGCGCTAATCTAGCATTTATTAGAAAAATGCAAAAATTTAAATTTGGGAGCCTCGAAAATGTTTTTTTTGATATGTCGTAGTGGAACTTTTTTTTCCCCATGCTAAAAGCTTTCGAAAAATCGATGACGCAATATCGATTGCTAAATCGACGCACCCTAATGTTTATATATTCAACAAAATTGTGTGGAAATATTTTCAAATAAAACAGATTTTCTTAATTTTTTTCTTATTTTTTTTAATTTTGACGGCTTTGAATTGCCTTATTTTGTTTAAAAAAAAACTAATTTTTATCTAATTTATTTTTAATTCAGGGTAAAATGAAGTTCTACTTTAATCGCTTTAAAATTGTCAAAGTTATACATTTTTTTATAAACATGGAATCTTTGCATTTATAAGAAAATTGAAAATCACCCTTATTCTAGTTGTCGACGTCGACACAATCGACGTCGTATTTTGTCGTCTTTTCAAAATTGGTATTCCACTTGTCGTTATCGATATGTATCGATGACTGTTGACTAATATTTGGTATTCTCTAAAAAAATTTAACGACGATATTGTATTGAGACGACTCTGATTTTGTCGTCGCCATTTTTGGTAACGACATTTTAAAGTAAAGTGATTGTTTTTTTCTAATTATCGATAAACAGTCCTCGTCGTTACAAAATTGTTACGGAATACCACATTGGTGAGTGAGTGTGCAAACAAGAACATCGAGTTGTCTTATAATATCTGAAATTAACGGCATGTTTATCTATCACGAACGAAAAGAAATTTTCGTTAAAATAACGAACGAAAACTGCTTTTGGTTCATGTATAACGAAACACTATTTTTTCCGAACGATAACGTAAGCATATAAAATGTTCCTTATAATTTTGGTTTATATAAAACGAAGCAAATTGTCAGTTAAGTCAAAATCAGACGATAACCAATTTGCTTTTGTTTAAAGTAAAATTATAAATTTTGTAATAATGAAACATGTGCAATTTTTTGCGAGGTTTTGTGCGCATTTATTGTTGCACAAAAAAATAAAGAATACCAAGTATTTACTCGTATATATCTTATATTTTTACAATTATATACATATATACAAACTTTAAGATACACACTCGTTTTATGAATATTAAAACCGTCCTATAAGTTGATTATTTTGATAAATAAAACCGTTCGACACGCTTAAACTTTTTCAATTTTTACACCATTGCACTTTTTTAGACAATATTTAATTTTTTATATTTATTTTAAATATTTTTTGTATTCATTTTTTAAATTCTTTTAAAATTAATTTCAATAAATTTCAATATTTTTTGTATTTTGTTTTGGTTATTTATGTATAAAGATTTGTCAAAACAATAAAAGAGGGCTAACATCGATTATTATTTTAACTTAAATGTATTAGAAAACTTTGAATAATTTGAAAAAAAAAAATTATTGGCAATCCTTTCAAATCCAAATGAAATATAACGTAACAGACGTAAGTCTAGACGAAAAATTATAATCGTTTTACAAAAACCAAATTCCTTACGTGATCGTTCGTTTGCCTTTCGTTTCTTTTTACATAAACAAGCCGTAAATGTTTAAAAAAATTACGATAACTTTTTCAATTTTCAATTAATTTAAACAAAAGAATCTGATTTTACCAAGAACTAAACCCACTTTCAGAATAAATTACAATAGTAACGAATTGTTTACTACTGTAAAAAAGCCGTCAAAGTATACAAAATAAATAATTCTATATATATTTGGAAAGCTAAATTTTTTGTCTTTGCAAAAACGTTACAAGATTCAAAATCGGTTGAAAAATTGCTGAATTTCATCCACAATGACACTATCACCCCTGTTCTGAATTCCGAAAATTTTTAATTAGAGTGGTTTTGTAAATTCAAAATGTCGGAAATTGACTGTTTCGAACAAATTTTAGCATACTGACAAATTTTAAAATAAATTTGAACATATTAATTTTTGCAACAAAATCTTCGTTTTACTTTCACCAAGCTTTTCCAATACGAAATAAAACGAAGAAAATATTTCGGATGTGGATCACAGAATAGCAAAAAAATTCGGAATGTTTCACTTTAGAATTTTTTATGTGGATTCGGAACTTAGAAATAAACAAACTCTATTTTCACTCAAAATTAAATGTGGTTTTAGAATAAACTAGAAAAAATATGGTTCGAAAAAAATGATGCTCGAAAAGATGTCAAAATTGAAAAACTTAGAAGAAAAGTTAAAAAATTCAGATATTCACCCCTGTTCTTAGTTCCGAAACTTTTTAATTAGAGTTGATTTGTAAAATCACACGGAATTAAAAATTTCGAAAATTTGTTGTTTCTACCAAATTTTAATATTCATAGACTAATTTTAAAATAAATTATTATATAATAATTGTCGTTAAAAAATATATATATTCGTTTCACTATCATCAAGTATTTTCTACACGAAATGAAACGAAAAAAATAACTCGGATGTGGATTACGGAACAGCAAAAAAATTCGGAATGTTTCACTTTAGAACAGCGTCGATTATTGTAAATATATCCCCAATTTTATAAGTCGACCGAGAAATAACTTACTTAACATTTTTTTCGTCCGCAATGTCTTAAAAATTGTCTTTTGATAATAATTTCAGGTGTGTTGAAATTTCTGAAAAATGTGATGTGATCTACTTAACCAAACCTACTACCATAAATTCGAATGAATTAATTCTTTCATTCACTTTTGGACTTTTAATTAAAATTTGCTAATATATCATTCGTTTATACCATTCCTTATGAATTCATTCACTGGCTTCATTCTTTTAATTTTCATGTATAGTGAATGAATTCTTTCATGAATTCATTCTTTTTATAAATATCTTTCACGTTTCATTCGGTTTGTAAAATATTATAACAAATGTTGCGTTTTTAATTATTTTTATGAGTTTTGTATATATCAATATCAAATCCTTAAAATAAGCCACATTTTTATTTAAATTGTAATTACCCTACGGGAAATTTGAACAAACTATCACCGAACTGGCCCCTTTATATGAAATGGACTGGTCACTTTTACATGGCGTTGTCATAGGAGAGGGAAATTGACCCCTTGTGACATGTTACAAGACAAATCCTAGGACAGGTTACTGAACTCTCATAAAAAATAAAGTTCAGGGACCTGTCCTGGGATTTGTCTTGTGACATGTCAATTTCCCCCTCCTCTGACAACGCCATGTAAAAGTGACCAGTCTATTTCATATAAAGGGGCCAGTTCGGTGACAGTTTGTTAAAATTAATTTGTATCCAAAACTATGGGTGCTAAAGACGTGTTCCTGTCAGAAGTTTTCAAGCAAAACTTCCAACTTAAGAAATATTTATGACAAAAATCCTTCTTAGCTCTGACTATAAAACTGATTCTTTTATTTCTTTTGAACTAAAAAAAAAATTACTCTTGATGGTTCTGGAAATGATGAAGTAGAAAATTTGTTTTAAAAATGACATTTGCTTTTAATTTTTTTATTTTGGAAAATTGATACTTCTAGCCGCAATGAGCCGGTAAAAATCAGCGGCGGCGGCTGAGGCAAAAATGACCGGCGGCTTGTTTCTCTGGACTCACGATGGGTATTGCAAACGATGCAAACGTTGCAAATGACTGCAAAAAAACAACGATTACATCAACACAACAACAAAATTTGCTTTATTTTTCTTCATTTGCAATAAAAAACCCTTTAGCAAAAATCACTTTGCATATAAGCTAAGTTGCAAATAAAACAAAACATTTGTTTTTAACATATCAGCCGCCATATTATTAGTTATAAATAAGAAATGTAATAAAAAATTGCTTGTGATTTTTTATTAAAATAAAATATTATTATTTTATTATTATTTTTATGATTCACAAATTTTCTCAAAAATACGATTTATTTTTACTTTTGACGTAAACAAAGGCACTGTTTCCAATTTAGCTATTTTCTCGTCAAATCTAGCGATATTTTAACATTTTCAGCTTTTTCTAGTGATTTTTTAGTTTGATTTAGCGATATTTTTAGGAAAAATTTGGCAACAGTGAACAAAATAGCTCATAAAGCAAATATGCAATTGATCTTAAAGAAGACGCTCACGATATGTACAATTTTCATAGTAAATTAGCAAATTGCAAATATGCACATGTACCATCGTGAATACCCTTACAGTTAAATAAAGTACATTTTTAACTTACCTGATTTGTATTTTTATTTGCAAAAATATCCAAAATCTAGCTGTTTTTGGTTTTTATATAATTTTCATACAGAAAGCTTAATTTTTTAAATAAAATAGAAATTTATATTTTTTGATATTTTATTCCAGTATCGCCGATGTATCTTCCAGCTGATAAAAAGAAGATATACCCAAAATACTACTTTGATTGTCTTCTAAAAGATAAAATAATGATATTGTTGCAATATCTTCTGGGCGATATATCTTCCAAGTGCTTTTTGGGTTATTATCTTGATTTCTAACAGCGTAATTCATAAACTTTTACAGCAGTCTTATTGCAGGATTTTAAGCTATTTTTTGAAAAACAGTATTCATATTTGCTTAATAACGAAAAAATAATAAAGGTTTATAGTTGGTACTCATTAACTTTAAACCTTTAATAAAGTTTGGAGTGAGGGGGTTACTAATTAATTGCTAATTATTTCATTTTCAGGCATTAAATGATTTATTAAAGCCTTCCTTTCCCTAGAATCTGTGGATTCCAATAACCTTCATCCATCAAACTTAAAAAGATACAACAATTGGATAGCTAATAACATTTTTCGAAGAAATTTCCAAAAAAATGCAAAAATAAAATTAAAAAGAAAAACAAAACATAGTGGTGTACAGACTATCAAAACATTATTCGACATTCGATTACTTTTTGTATGCTTCGAATAATATGTTCTAAAAAATTGATTTTTACACACATTTACATTGATTTGCTCTATAAATAAAAAAAATGTTTTTCATAGCTTTTAAATTTATCTTAGATTTTATCTTAGCACATCATTAGTTTTCTGATTTAAGAAAATACATTTTCACTTCCGATTACCGAGTCAATCGTTTACTAAATTTGTTCATCACTTACGACTTATTGGGGAGAAAAGAGAAAATAAACAACAGTGTTGCCAGTATGAAATCGAAAAATTAATTTAAAGTTAAAATACGATTATGAATCAAGATTTCTAATAAGTCTTTATTAAACGAAATGTTCTAAAGACCGCCAAAAGGCAGCCTTGGGCATTAGAGGGTTAAAGGTCGAAAAATTTTATTCATCTAGTACTTTAATTGTCACTATGCTTTTAAAGTCGTAAAAAATATATTAAATGATTCTATAATTACACTGTTCAAGTTGTAAAATGGTACTAACGTGAAAACCATATGGTTGTATTTGGATGAGCCCCCTGACTACTACTCCACCGATGAAAGTGCCAATTTGGCTCATTGGGAAAAATTTATGGAGTTTTTTTTGAAATTCGTCAATTTTTGACCATTTTCAGCCCATTTAAGTCGCTTTTCCTGTATTCAAAAAATCAACCTAAATAAGAAGAACCGTCCATTAGCGGACAGCGAAGGAGTACAATATATGGTTTGTTAAGATGGCCCTTATGTTTCGAATTGTCAATTTTTAGTTTGAAAACCCCTCAGTTTGTTTCATTTGGTCTCAAACGTAGAAGTTTATATACAAAGAAAACGTAAATTGTGTCTTAGCGCATTTAAATTCAGATATTTATAAAAATTCCCAAATTTTCACTAATTTGCATATAAATTAAAGTGCTTATGCATAATAATTTGAAAACCTTATAACGAATTATGTGTGAAAAAATCGTTTTATAAGCCGTTTATAAATTTAAAAAGTGCATATGACCCTAAAATAATTATTTTTTATTGAGAATAAAAAAATATAGGAGTATCACATTTAATTACTTCATATTTTTAGACCCATAATTATACAATTTTTATTCTAAAAATTGCAATTACCTAACTTTTTATGAAAAAGCTTTAACTTTTTAATAGGAAACGACAACTATTTTTGTTCGTTTGAATATGACATAATATTTGTTTGCAAACGTTTATTTACTTCTTATAAAATATTAAGGAATTTGTCTCCGATTGTAATATTGCCCGATTGAAAAAAAGAAAATATACATATTTTTTTTTGAGTTTTACAAAATTTAAAATAATAAAAGCAAAGTTTCGTTTTACAATTTACATGCTTCTCGCTTGAAAACCGTTCCTTATACAAAAAAAGTTTGAAGGCAGAAAAGTGGGTAGTTAAGTTTTCTATGGATATAATACAACCTGTTTAATAAAATATTATTTAGCCTAAAACTATTTAAAATCTAAAGACCGCCAAAAGGCAGCCTTGGGCATTAGAGGGTTAAAGGTCGAAAAATTTTATTCATCTAGTACTTTAATTGTCACTATGCTTTTAAAGTCGTAAAAAATATATTAAATGATTCTATAATTATCTTTTTAAGAAATATATTTATTTTTTCAATGCTAAACTACATTTTTAAAAATGGTCCAGTTGAGTATTTTGGATAAATTAAACATTTTGTAACAAATAAATGAAAAAGTAAAGATAAAAGTTATTGCAAAATCCTATGTTTAGAAAAGGACAATTTTACGGGATAAAATGCTCAAACCAGTGTTCAAATTGATCACTAGGGCAAGGAATTTCATGCAGATAAAAATAGAAAATATTCGCCTAAAAGATGCGTCTAAAAAAGTAAAATATGCATTAAAATTATGAAAAATATGCACTTAAAATTATTATTTTTACAAAAATAATGCACTTTAAAACTTAAAAATATATTAAGTTATATATTTTGCAAACAGACACAGAACTCGAAGCTTTTCCATAGCTTAATTTTTAGGAATGTTTATTTTTAAAAATAATGAAAAAAAAAACAATATTTTGATTGAATCAAAATAGGAAAAAGTATACATTTTTTACATTTTTCCACAAAATAAAAAATGATCCTAAAAATTAAAAATATGCCGAAATATGCATTAAAAAGCATAAAATATGCATTAAAAAGGCACCAAATATGCATTTAAAGCCAAAATATGCAAAAATATGAATTTTTGTCAAAATATGCAACTACACATCGATGCCATTTTGTTCTAAATTGGTGATTCGGATAAATATTTAGTCCATATTAGTTTTGGACTATCGAGAAAAAACATGCATTTGCATAAAATACCTTGCCCTATTGATCACATAATTTCATCATTTAACGACATTATTGATTGGGCATCTAACTCAAATGGGTCCTTACAATATTTGTGCGTCCTGCCCAAACTTTCTAGCAAAGCCACCATTCAAAACTCTTCGATTGATATGTATTTTTTTCTATGGTCTTTATTTACAATGTTGTATGCTTAAATTTATGAATTGCATGTTTTGAAAGACGTTGCTTTCTGATATTTATTCCTTAATTTGTTAAAATTAAAAAAAAAAAAAAAAAATATAAATAAATAAATAAAAAAAAAAATTGATTCCTAGTATGCTTTAATTGTCGGAAAATTCTGTCATGTTTCTAAAAAAAATTGAATCAGGGTATCGTATGTGACACATAGAACTTTTAGTGTATTTTAAAAATAACACAGAAAAAAACAATAGGCACCAACAATGGGAATTTGTAAAAGCAATCACATTTTCTTTTAAATTGAAATTTTATTCCCAACAATTCTTTTGTTTGAAATATTTGTACCTCGTTTGTAAATTGTTATCTCTATATATAAAAGAATAACGTGACTGACTGACTGACTGACTGACTCACTCAACATCGCCCAGCCCAAACCGCTGAAGCTAGGAAGTTGAAATTTGTTATGTAGGTTCCTCTTTCGGGGTAGACGTCCACTAAGACGGGATTTTTGGAAATTCCTACCGGAACGGGCAAAAAGGGGGAAAGTGTCCCCTTTGACGGCCTGCCAAAACCCCTTTGGCTAGAAAGCTGAAATTTAAGATATGTGTTCCTTGGAGTAGGGGCTAACTTTTCTGGAAAGTACTTTCTAGAATTTTGGACAGGGACGTTGTAAAAATGGGGGGAAAAAGGCCCCCCTTGACGGCCTGCCCAAACCGCTGGAGGTAGGAAGTTGAAATTTGGTATAAAGGTTCCTCCACTATCGTAGACATCCACCAAGACGGGATTTTTGGAAATTTTTACAGGGACGGGCAAAAAGGGGAAAAAGTCTCCCCCTTGACGGCCTGCTCAAACTGCTGGAGCTATGAAGTTGAAATTTGGTATGTAGGTTCCTCCACTATCGTAGACATCCACCAAGACGGGAGTTTTGGAAATTTTTACAGGGACGGGCAAAAAGGGGAAAAAGTCTCCCCCTTGACGGCCTGTCCAAACCGCTGGAGGTAGGAAGTTGAAATTTGGTATAAAGGTTCCTCCACTATCGTAGACATCCACCAAGACGGGAGTTTTGGAAATTTTTACAGGGACGGGCAAAAAGGGGAAAAAGTCTCCCCCTTGACGGCCTGCCCAAACCGCTGGAGGTAGGAAGTTGAAATTTGGTATAAAGGTTCCTCCACTATCGTAGACATCCACCAAGACGGGAGTTTTGGAAATTTTTACAGGGACGTGCGAAAAGGGGTAGGTTGGTTGGTATGTAGGTTCCTCGACCGGTGTAGACGTCAGTTGAGACGGCATTTTTGGAAATTCTTATCGGGAGGGGCAAAAAGGGGACAAAAAAAGTACCTTTTTCCAAAAAAGTACCTTTTCCCAAAAAAAGTACCTTTTCCCAAAAAAAGTACCTTTTCCCAAAAAAAGTACCTTTTTCCAAAAAAAGTACCTTTTTCCAAAAAAAGTACCTTTTTCCAAAAAAGTACCTTTTTCCGAAAAAAGTACCTTTTTCCAAAAAAAAGTACCTTTTTCCAAAAAAAGTACCTTTTTCCAAAAAAAGTACCTTTTTCCAAAAAAAGTACCTTTTTCCAAAAAAAGTACCTTTTTCAAAAAAAAGTACCTTTTTCAAAAAAAAGTACCTTTTTCAAAAAAAAGTACCTTTTTCAAAAAAAAGTACCTTTTTCCAAAAAAATTCCTTTTTCCAAAAAAAGTACCTTTTTCCAAAAAAAGTACCTTTTTCCAAAAAAAAGTACCTTTTTCCAAAAAAAGTACCTATTTCGAAAAAAAGTACCCTTTTCCAAAAAAAAGTACCTTTTTCCAAAAAAAGTACCTTTTTCCAAAAAAAGTACCTTTTTCCAAAAAAAGTACCTTTTTCCAAAAAAAGCACCTTTTTCCAAAAAAAGTACCTATTTCCAAAAAAAAGTACCCTTTTCCAAAAAAAGTACCTTTTTCCAAAAAAAGTACCTTTTTCCAAAAAAATTACATTTTTCCAAAAAAAAGTACCTTTTTTCAAAAAAAGTACCTTTTTCCAAAAAAATTACCTTTTTCCAAAAAAAGTACCTTTTCCCGAAAAAAGTACCTTTTTCCAAAAAAAGTACCTTTTTCCAAAAAAAATTCATTTTTCCAAAAAAGTACCTTTTTCCAAAAAAAGCACCTTTCTCCAAAAAAAAGTACCTTTTTTAAAAAAGTACCTTTTTCCAAAAAATGTACCTTTTTCTAAAAAAATTTACCTTTTCCAAAAAAAAAAGTACCTTTTCCAAAAAAAAAGTACCTTTTTCCAAAAAAGTACCTTTTTCCAAAAAAAGTACCTTTTTCCAAAAAAGGACCTTTTTCAAAAAAAAGTACCTTTTTCAAAAAAAAAGTACCTTTTTCCAAAAAAAGTACCTTTTTCCAAAAAAAGTACCTATTTCGAAAAAAGTACCCTTTTCCAAAAAAAAGTACCTTTTTCCAAAAAAAGTACCTTTTTCCAAAAAAAGTACCTTTTTCCAAAAAAAGTACCTTTTTCCAAAAAAAACACCTTATTAAAAAAAAACCTTTTCCAAAAAAAGTACCTTTTTCCAAAAAAAGTACCTTTTTCCAAAAAAAAATTCCAAATAAGTACCTTTTTCCAAAAAAAGTACATTTTTCCAAAAAAAGTACCTTTTTTAAAAAAGTACCTTTTTCCAAAAAATTTACCTTTTTCTAAAAAAATGAACCTTTTCCAAAAAAAAAGGACTTTTTCCAAAAAAAGTACCTTTTCCAAAAAAAGTACCTTTTCCCAAAAAACATACATTTTTCCAAAAAAAATACATTTTTCAAAAAAAAGTACCTCTTCCAAGAAAAAGTACCTTTTCCCAAAAAAGTACCTTTTTCTAAAAAAATTTTCCTTTTCCCAAAAAACATACATTTTTTCAAAAAAATACCTTTTTCAAAAAAAGTACCTTTTCCAAAAAAAAGTACCTTTTCCCAAAAAAAAGTACCTTTTTCTAAAAAAATTTTCCTTTTCCAAAAGAAGTACCTTTTCCAAAAAAAGTACCTTTTTCCAAAAAACTTACATTTTTCCAAAAAAAACACCTTATTAAAAAAATACCTTTTCCAAAAAAAGTACAAATAAAGTACTTTGTAAAAACAAAGTATCTTTTTCCAAAAAATTTCGTTTTTCCAAAAAGTACCATTTAAAATAATATATAATTAAAAAAAAAACTACTTTTTTCCCTCCCCCACGGATATCTCTACTAAAACAAGGTTTCTTGATATTCGGCATAGAAGTGCCTACCGGAACGGGCAAAAAGGTGAAAAGTCTCCACGTAAACAGTCTCACAAATTGGAAAAGTGCCTGCCCAAACCACTGGAGGTAAGAAGTTGAAATTTGGTATAAAGGTTCCTCCACTGTAGTAGACATCGACTAAGTTTGTATTTTTGGAATTCCCTACAGGATATCCCAAAAGGAAACTCGGTATGTGAGTTCCTCCTTCTGTGTAGGCGTCCGCTTAGACGGAATTTTTGAAATTCCTATCGGGAGGGGAAATAAGGTAAAAGTCTCCTCCTGACGGCTTGCCCAATCCCTTTTGGTCAACCTAAAATTTTAAATATGTATTCCTTGGAGTAGGACTAACTCACCGGCAACGTAATTTTTCTATTTTGGAACAGCAACATAGTAAAAATGGTGGTTGAAAGGGAAAAATGTCCCCAATAACGGCCTGCCCAAACCGCTTAGGCAATGCAGTTGAAATTTGGTATGAATGTTCCTCATCCATCGCAGATAGCCGCGAAGATGGAATTTTTGTAAATTCCTAAAGGGAGGGGCAAAAAGAAGAAAAGCCTCACCTTGGGGGCCGGTAAAAACCCCTTCGGCTAGAAATCTGAAGATTAAAATGTCGGTCCCTGGAGTAAGGGCTAACTTATTAGAAAGATACTTTTTTGAATTTTGGACAGGGTCGTTATAAAATGGGGGCTCAAAAAGGGAAAGTTGCCCCTTAACGACCTGTCCAAACTGCTGCAACTAGGAAGCTGCAATTCGGTACTTAGGTTCCTCTTCCAGCCTAATTCCAACCGGGAGGGACAAAAAAAGAAAAAGTGTCCCCCTTGACAGCCTGCTCAAACTGCTGGAACAAGGAAGCTGAAATTCCCTGTCGATGGATTTTCGGAAATTCCTACCGAGAGGGGCACAAATAGTAAAAGTTGGCCAGAAACCTGAAATGTAAAACATATGTTACTTGGAGTATGGGCTTTTTGGACCGGGAAGGTGGTTTTTGGACAGGGACATTGCAAAAATGGAGATTAATGAAGCGAAAAGTGCGGCTTAAAGGCCTGCCCAAACCGCTGGAGGTAGGAAGTTGAAATTTGGTATTAAAGTTCCTCCTCTATTGTAGACATCCGCTAAGATGAGATTTTTGGAAATTCATACCGGGAGGGGTAAAAAGGGAAAAAACTTCCCCCTTGACGCCTGGCCAAACTGCTGGATATAGAGACCTAAAATTATGTATGTAGTAGGTTCCTCCTCCAACGCAGACGTCCTCTAAGACGGAATTTTTGTAAATTCCTACCGGGAGGGGTAAAAACGGAATAATTCTCCCCCTTGATGGCCTAACCGAACCCTTCGGCTAGAAACCTGTAATATATAATATGTTTTCCTTGGAGTATGGGCTAACTTATCGACAAGGCATTTCTAGGACTTTGGACAGGAACGTGGTAAAAATGGTGGTTCAAAAGGGGAAAATTGCCCCCCCCCCTTAACGTCTGCGTCTTTAGCTAGAAACCTAAAACTTAAAGAACAAGTGTATATGAAACACTAAAATTAAGAAACTAAATAGGAAACGAGTGGAATGAAACACTACACAAGTGGAATGAAATGGATATAAACGTTGAACGAGTAGAATTGAAATTATAGAGAATGCAAATGGATTGGAAGAGGGAATGACCTGTTCAAACACTATCCACGGAATATGAAACTTATGTAGCATTGAAACTTACTCTCGAAAAAGTTAAACAAATTTTCTAAAAGAGAAAAAACCTTAGAAAAGGAATGGAACTTATATATTCCGATATTTAAACTTCATGTAACGAAGCACCGGTGGAAGAAACCGACGCAGTAAATTTTCCAACTGAATTTGTGAATTTACTTGAATTGCCAGGTCTACCTTTACATAAACTGGAATTAAAAAAAAAACTTTAAGACACGCTAATAACGTAGCGGGCTTTGCCCGCTATTTTTAATATTATAAAATGCTTTCCAACCCTGCTTTAAGTTATTTATTTTCATTCAAAACACAAATGAACAAA
Source organism: Leucophora obtusa (assembly GCA_949987735.1). Classification (NCBI taxonomy): domain Eukaryota; kingdom Metazoa; phylum Arthropoda; class Insecta; order Diptera; family Anthomyiidae; genus Leucophora; species Leucophora obtusa. Next base: position 201,657,028 of record OX465295.1, on the reverse strand, counting down.
ACTACTTACGAGTCTATCTACCTAAGTTCGCACTTTACCAAATTATCTTAACATACACACGTATATTGCAATTTATTATGGATTCATTACTAACAATCCACTTTCATGAGAAAAAGTGATCAAATATTTATTTATTTTAAACCCATTGTTGTGCAGAATTATTTATTTGTGGTGGCTGGGTGAAGGCTTTAAATAAAAAAACTTTAAATAAAAAAAGAATTTAATAAAAATTGTGGGAGGGCGAAGCCCCCCCCCCCTTAACCTTTAAGGCACGCTAACAACGTAGCGGGCTGCGCCCGCTAGTCTTTCATATAAAAATTGTTTAAAAATAAGTAATTGATTCTAAAACTACAAAAACAAAAAAAATTAAATTTTCTTTGTCAAACTAAACGGGAATTAAATAAATGTTTCAAAATTTTTGCAAAAAAATACAACAACAAAATAGTTGCTTAAGTTTCGAACAATAATATATGGCAACGGTGGGCAAATGCAGGTCGCAAATATTAATATATTTTGACGAAATTTGGTACACCGACTTACGTCGGCCCAAGGACGACGCCTATTGATTTTGGTTGAAATCGGTCCATGTTTAGACCTAGTGCCCATATACCTTATATGGGCACTAGGTCTAAACATGGACCCCCAAAATTTTCTTTTTTACACGCTGCAGGTCGCAAATACGAAGATATTTGAATGAAATTTGTTACACAGACCTATGTCGGCCCAAGGACGAAGCCTATTGATTTTGGTTAAAATCGGTCCATGTTTAGACCTAGTGCTCATATAAGGGTCCCCCCAAAATTGGCTTGGTTATACAAAATATACCGCACGGCTCAAAATAGTTAAATTTCCATTAATAACATCAACATTTTCAGTAACCATTTCAGACTTTTTTGTTGGGTGGACGAGAATCTGTTTTAATTTTCTGTCTGCAATAAATAACCAAAGATAAATAATTTTAAAACTTCATAAAAATCAGGCATTTCACTAAACTAAAACAAGATTTGTAGAATTTAATTCCTGGCAAAAATGTATTGCGAATAACAAAAACTTAAATCTAAATTGGTACTTAATAGGTATTAATAGGCATTTAAAAAATACAAAAAATTTGTTTTCGACTTTCTATATTTTCATATATTTAGTTAGAAATTCTAATATGATATTGCCATGTTAAATTTTATTTGTTGTTCCAAAAAGATTGCAGTTATCTGCAATAAGAAAATGGTGATTGGAAAACTCAAACTTGAGGTAGTAAAATATTTTATCTAAATATATAAAACTTGAAATTTTAAGGAAAAGATTCCTTTAAAGAAAAGAAATCGGATTTATGTATTATTATTATTGTATATTTTCCTAAATGCGTTATTGCGCATTTACCCGAATTTTCGGATAAATGATTCCCCGCTTAAAGGCGCAGAAAACATTTTTGAAGGCGCATTTAAGCGGGGATATTATTTTTTCAACGAATTTTTTGTATGGTAATTGATGTTATTACCCTACGGGAAATCTTAACAAACTGTCACCGAACTGGCCCCTTTATATGAAATAGACTGGTCACTTTTACATGGCGTTGTCATAGGAGGGGGCAATTGACCCCTTGTGACAAGTCACAAGACAAATCCTAGGACAGGTTACTGAGCTCTCATAAAAAACAAAGTTCAGGGACCTATCCTGGGATTTGTCTTGTGACATGTCACAAGGGGTCAATTGCCCCCTCCTATGACAACGCCATGTAAAAGTGACCAGTCTATTTCATATAAAGGGGCCAGTTCGGTGACAGTTTGTTAAAATTTCCCGTAGGGTATATATCCCCAAATCTGACTCCATATATGTATACCCTGTGGGAAAACAGGCGTCAGTTGTAGTGAGAGTACCTGTCCCGTGACCGGTGAAAACAGGACCGGTCTGCATGGACCTATCCCATGACTAGTGAAAACAGGACCGGTCTGAAAGTACCTACCCGGTAACCTATCCCGTAACCGGTGAAAACGCAACTGGTCTTAAAGTACTTGTCCTGTGACTGGCGAAAAGAGTACCGGTCTGAAAGTACCTGTCCCGAGACATGACTGAACCAGCGGTAGAATATTAGAGTTGTCAATTATTCGGATTTTTATTTTGATCGATTAACCCTTACATGACAGGGAATTTTCCGACCAAACTTCGTGGAAATATAGATATATGCCAAATAAATATTTTTATTATTTTTATATCTTTGCAGCAGCCCCTAGCGGAGATATTGGGAATTAAAATTCGAACGTTAACATGCTGCCGGACCCGAGCGGGTTAAGATTCTTTTTAATTTTATTTCCCAGCAAACAAAGATGATCATTAATGACTCAGAAATGAGCTCCAAAAACATAAACATTTTTCAACTTTTTCCTATGAAAGTGGTCCGTCCAAAAGAGCCATCCGTGTACTCAGAAATGACTCAGAAAAATGAACATATAAAATCGAAATTTTCCTCATAAATTTAAATAATTTTGGAATCTTCTTTGAGTCCGAAAAATGAACCCTCATTTTGAGACAGCTTTTTAGATTGTAAAGACAACTTTTTGGATTGTTTTCTGAGGGTTCATATTTTCTACCAAAAAAGAGTGTTTTCAAAAAAACAATAACCATATCTATGATCTATTTAAGAATCTTATTTATGAGCGCTCCGAAATTGCTAACTGGGTTTTATATTATTTCCATAACTAAACTCTACATAAAATTTGTAGTTTTTGAATTTCATTTAAAAATTTTATTTTGCTTTAAACTTAATGTGAGAAAATGTGAAAAATAGCTCGCAAATGAACACTATCAAAGAATGTGATATAAAAATATATGTACATACGCATTGTGGAGCTGCAATGCTACTGAGTAAAAAAATTGTTATAAAAAAAGGAGTAAAAAAGTTAAAGTCGGGCATGCCGACTATATAATACCCTACACCAGTCTGGTTAAAAGCCAACTAATGTTAAAATGGACTTGTGTCAAAATTTTCTATAAAATCATAAAAGAGAAAATCGAAAATATAGTCCGTATGGGCGATAGGTAAAAAAAAAAAAATATGGACATATCCTATCTAGAATCAATAGGCTTTGTCCTTGGGACAAATGTCTACCAAATTTCATTGAAATATCTTCGTATTTGCGACCTGCAGCATGTAAACAAGCCAATTTTGGAGGATCCTAGGTCTAAACATGGACCGATTTTAACCAAAATCAATAAAGATCCGTTCTTGGGCCGACATAGGTCTGTGTACCAAATTTCATTGAAAGATCTTCGTATTTGCGACCTGTAGCATATAAACAAGCCAATTTTGGGGGGTTCCCTTATATGGGCACTAGGTCTAAACATGGACCGATTGCAACCAAAATAATAGGATCCTTTCTTGGGCCGACATAGGTCTGTGTACCAAATTTCATTGAAATATCTTTGTATTTGCGACCTGCAGCGTGTAAAAAAAATTTTTTGGGAGGTACCCTTACATGGGCACTAGGTCTAAACATGGACCGATTTCAACCAAAGTCAATAGGTGTAAGTCGGTGTACAAAATGTCATCAAAATATCTTAATATTTGCGACCTGTAGAGTGCGCACAAGAATGCATGGGCAGACAAACAGACGGACATCGTTAAATCGAAATAAAACGCGATTCTGAGTCGATCGGTATACTATAAGGTGGTTCTAGGTCCAATATTTTTTGGTGTTACAAACATCAAACTTAAAATACCCTCTCCACGTAGTGGTGTAGGGTACAAATACAAAAAATTTGTTTCCGACTTTCTATATTTTCATATACTTAGTTAGAAGTTCTAATATGATATAGTCATGTTAAATTTTATTTGTTGTTCCAAAAAGATTGCAATAAGAAAATGATGATTGGAAAACTCAAACTTGAGGTAGAAAACTATTTTATCTAAATATATATTACTTAAAATTTTAAGGAACAGATTCTTTTAAAGAAAAGAAGTCGGTTTTTTGTAAGTATGTAGATCGTGTAAAAAACTTTCATCAAATGAAAACTAATTTCGATTAATGCACTTTTACGCATTTGTACATACATTTTTCTAAATGCGTTATTGCGCATTTACCCGAATTTTCGGATAAATGATTCCCCGCTTAAAAGCGCAGAAAACTCTACATTTTTGAAACTAACCGGTTGAGAAAAAGGTAAAAATCCTGTCTGGTCAAACTAATGAGCAGCTCATTTTGTATTTTTTTTTTTTTTTGTGTAACAGGTGTTTGAACCCCAATTTACAATTCAATGTTACCGTTTTTTATTTCTTGAATTCATTTTCTTTTTTGTAAAAATTTTCTTTTTTTTTTCTCTTTTAAGTAGGGCATACACTTTCAATATTATTGATCAATTTTTCAAAAATCAACCAATCAGAACATTTAATTTTTAAATACTTTGTTCTGATTGGTTGATTTTAAAAACATTGATCAATAATATTGAACGTGTATGTTTGCCTTAAGATTCTAAAATTAAGGAAATCAATTGGCGGCAGGAAATACAATATAAACAAGTGGAGAAAAGGAAGCATGCTTTACATAATACAGGTAAGTTTGTTTAATTTCCCAATGCCAAAAAAAAACTGCATGACACTCAAAAAATTAATAGAGCTCTGATCATCAATTCTATATATTTTGGACATGCTGATTACAATGGCGTACTTTATTTTTCGATCAATGTTACAGATTTTTCGCTAAATGTCTTTAAAGTTTGGCGGTTTATATAAAAAACTGAATGGAGAGTTTTTTATATAAAAAATTTTTCAAATTCAAATGATATGAATTTTTTGTGTTAAGATGTAAGCACAGGATCTGTGGCCATATTTACGATATAAATGCCGCATTGGGCCGCATGCGGCCCTTTGCTGATTTTTGTGCGGCCCTTGTTGAAATTAAAATTTTTTTTATTTCAAACATTTTTTTTAATATCTTATTTCGCAATGTTCTAAAATTTTGTATTTCGAAAATTTTTAGATAAAAAACGAGTAAAAAGGTTAAAGTCGGGCATGCCGACTATACAATACCCTACACCAGTCTGGTTAAAAGCCAACTATTGTTTGGAACCGAAATTCGAATGGGTTAAAATGGGACTTGTATCAAAATTTTATATAAAATAATAAAAGAAGAGAAAATCGTAAATATAGCCCATCCCAGCAAAACTTTCTATTACCTGGTAATAAGGTTTGTAAGAAGAAATTAAGGTATGTAACCTCTTACTTTGCTATTCCAACAGCTATTATTTTAACAAGGGCATGTCATTGGAGGTATGTACTTTCCAAAAGAGGGCTAGGTAACAACATAAGAACATGTTACTTTAATGTTACATGTTAGGAGTTACGTAACCACTTACATAACCGATACTGGGCACAATACTACTTACATAACAGCTTAAAGTAAGGCCAAAAAAATGTGTTACAAACAGGTCTGAAATAACACATTAAAATTATGCGCTTACTTACTGTATAAAAATATATAATTACTTCTTACCAAGGTTGGCAACCGAAACGAATAACGGTATAGGTATCGGTATTGATTTTTTATTTGTTTCGGTATCGGTATCGGTAACGGTAAAAACGTTCTTAATTATAAAAAAACTCAATTTTATTAAATTTTTAAAAAGGGTATGTATAATTTATGGAAATGTTTTTATAATATGAACAAAAAACAATAACGGTGGGTCTCATACTGCAAGTTTTAACTTAGGTTAATAGTAAACACAAAAATTTGTTGTTGTTTTGTGCATATTTTTTTGACATTTTATTTTGTTTTTAGTTAAGTTAAAGTTAAACCTAGAGTATGAGACCCACCGTAAGTTATTAAAAATTTCTAATTGTAACGGTGGGTCTCATACTGTAGGTTTAACTTTAACTATAAACAAAAGAAAATGTCAAAAAAATATACACGAAACAACAACAAATTTTTGGGTTAACTATTAAATAAAGTTTAAACCGGAAGTATGGGACCCACCGTAAGTGTTTTATTTTTTAAACACAAACATTTTTTTAAATCTATTAGGAACACAAGTTGATTCACTACAAATATTTTATATTTGTAGTGAGATCATATAATAAAATAAAAAAAAAAGTTTATAAAATTAATAAAAGGATTCTCTTAAAGAAACTGTATATTCAATTAAAGGTTTAAGAAACCAGTTTATATATTAAATTATATTTACTAAATTTGTTACAAGTTAGAGAATATTTATGAAGTTAAATAAATTAAAAACAATGTTGCCAATGCAAATTAAAGGCTGATAACCGCACTTTGAATTTATAACACGATTTTCTATTAACAATGAATAATAAAGTTTAATTGTTTAACAATTTTGGAAATTTTATATTAAAAAAATTTGAATTTTTGCTAAAAACGTGAAAAAAAACAATTTTTTTAAAACCGATTCCGATTCCGGTACGACACCGGTATTAAGGGAAAAGGTTTTTGAATACCGGTATTTTTTGAAATCAAGAATTTCGGCATTGGTATCGGTATCGGTTGTCAATTTGAAAGGGTTTTGAAACGGATAACGGTATTATAACGGTATCGGTTGCCAACCTTGCTTCTTACAAAAAAAATTAAAATAAGATGTTATCGTGTTGGTTTTTTATAAATGCTAAAACGAAGCATATTCATATTTAATTAATATTTACTCAGATTAATATAAAGTTAACAAAAAACATAAAAAATATTTCAGTCAATATGTATAAAACATATAAATTATTTGTATCGAATATTTTAAATAGAAAATAACACTCATGTATCGCATTACTCCTTATTTTGAGGTATTTGAATACACCATCGGTAATAAGTGGCTATTTCTATTAAGTGATCACGTATCACATTAAAAGTAACTCCTTATTTTACGGTTTTAAAATTTAAACCCCAATTTTGAAGTTTTTAAACTTCTTTTTAGCTTTTCCAAATTCATCTGTAACCAGCATGTTTTCAGGCAACTTTATGCCACGACATCGAAATTTAAAACGCGGCAGAAAGGATTCTTTAATTGTCGTTTTTGTTCGTTATTTTGATAAATTTTTCATCCCACATTCCCAAATTGTATCTGCAAAACATAAAAGCACATTAGATATTAATTTTGGATGGTTTAAAACATATATAATTAAGAACTTACCAAATCAACATTTCATTTTCTGTTTTTTATAAAAAATATATTTTTAAACTATTTTGACAACTTAAAATTAATTGAAATGTGCATTTACAGGGTAACCAAAATTTTATTGATTTCGACTAAAACAGTAGTTGTTTTTTATTATGCTAGTTATTTATATATTTTTTAATTTCAACTATAGATTTTATTAACTATCTTACTATGGAATTTTATCGGTGTGGGATATGGGCGATAGGTCCAAATATGGACCGATTCTATCTGCAATCTATCAGCTTTGTTCTCGGGAACATGTGAGTCAGCGAACCAAATTTCATTAAAATATCTTAATATTTGCGACCTGCAGCGTGTAACCAAGCGAATTTTGGGGGGGACACTTATTTGCGCACTAAGTCTAAACATGGACCGATGTTAACCAAAATCAATAGGCTTCGTCCTTGGGCCAATATAGGTCTGTGTACCAAATTTTATCAAAATATCTTAATATTTGCGTCCTGCAGCATATAAAAATATAATTTTGGGGGAACCTTTATATGGGCACTAGGTCTCAAAATGGACCGATGTTAACCAAAATCAATAGGCTTCGTCCTTGGGCCAACATAGGTCTGTATACCAAATTTCATCAAAATATCTTAATATTTGCGACCTGCAGCGTATAAACAATATAATTTTGGGGGGACCTTTATATGGGCACTAGGTCTAAACATGGACCGATGTTAACCAAAATCAATAAACTTCGTCCTTAGGCCAACATAGATCTGTGTACCAAATTTCATCAAAATATCTTAATATTTGCGACCTGCAGCGTATACACAATATAATTTTGGGGGAATCTTTTATATGGGCACTAGGTCTAAACATGGACCGATTTCAACCAAAATCAATAGGCGTCGTCCTTGGGCCGACATAATTCGGTGTACCAAATTTCATCGAAATATCTTAATATTTGCGACCTGTAGAGTGCGCACAAGAATGCATAGACAGACAGACGGACGGAGGGACGGACGGACATCGTTAAATCGAAATAAAATTCCACGTATGAACACGTAGTGGTGTAGGGTATAAAAATTAAGCAAGTGTTGCTAATTCTATTGGAAAACAAAACAGTGAAATATGACATAAAAAACTCTAATATGTCTAAAGCTGCCTACACACTAGGGAACATACTTAAAAAAAGAGAGCATTTTTTGTGAATGTGTGAGTGCGTTTGTGTGTGTGTGCGTGTTGAGAGCGTGCATTTCGTGTTTACAAAATTTTTTGATATTTTTTGTTCCCTCAACCATGTTCCCTAGTGTGTAGGCAGCTTAAGACACACGTTGGTTTTAAACCAGTGGTGTTCAAAACTAAAAATGTAGTTGTGTTGGTGAGAAAATGAGAATTGCACTGTAAGAAATGTTGAATGTGTTAATAGAATCTGTATGCATTTATTTTTTATTAAAAATATGAAAATGTTTTGTGTAAAAAACGAAGTAGGTACTTTCGGAAAATATAAATAAATACTGTTTTAAAGAAACAAAAATAAACAAAATACAATTTTTGAAAGAAAAAAAATAAATACATACATAACGGTGGCTTCTTTTATTCTATGTAAAACAAAAGGTTTTAAATTTTTTTAAATCAATATCAATGGTTTCAATGTATTTACATATTTATAAAATATCTTTAATCTACATTTATAATCATAAAATATTTGTCCTATATTGTTATTAATTTTTTTTTCAGTACATTAAAAAAAAATCAGCGTATATCCGTACTCATGTTCATTCGTCGCTGTTTCAGTGACGACTAAAAGCAAGAGCGTAAGAATACATGTGAATTGAGCAGGGACAATTGTCCTATGGGCTGAACACCACTGTTTTAAACTGAGAGAATTGGTAATACATACACAACTTCTAAACTAATGGTCCGATTTGGACAAAATTTATAGAATATTGTAATAAGGCTTTTGGAAAAAATTGTAGTCACCCTCTTTTATTAATAGGGCTTTTATTTAGCACCATCGTAGATAGAGTTGGGCTTAATCGTTCTTTTTGGTGACTCGGTCATATCGTTCAATAAAATTCATTGAACTAGTTCGTTCAAACGTTCGTTTTTGTCATGAGCTGTATCTGAACAGTGATTCGTGAACGGTGTCGTTCATTCGACAATTTATTGGCGCACTACATGTTACATGTTTATATTTCCAGTAGCAAATGGTCGAACTAGTTCTAAAATATACTAGTTTCTTGTCTAGTAATTACATAACTAGTTCTCAAAATAATCATTTTGAACCAGTTGTGTACTAGTTAAATACGATCTATGTAGAGACTGTTTAAAAAAATTACCTGAATTAAAATATGAGATTTGAAATTATTTTTTTTTGCATTTATATTTAATTAAAAAATCAGAGTTCGTAAATAAACACTTAAATTTTTTTATTTTGAATTGAATTGAGGTGTAAATCAACTGGTACAGTACTGGTGCCAAAGAGTCAATCCAGAACTAGTTTAGTAAATTTCTTATAAGAACCAGTACAGCTTCTTGTTTTTCTTCCAAAAACAATAATCTTTAAGAATTTGTATACCTAATAGTTTCATTGAAACTGTGCAGAGATTTCAAAAGATTGAATTTAAATACGAGTTTTGAAATACTACCTTTGTTTGTAATACCCCAGGTAGAAAATTACAAAGGGGCCAGCACTGGCAAAGCACCGAAATGGGTGGTATGAGTGCTTGTTAACAGCGCTTTCCCAACGCCCAAATGATAACACCGTTCCACGGTGGTGCCAATGCTTTACCAAGCCCTGGGAAAGAACCCATAACCATAACTCTTGCAGATGTAGTTGAGGATATTAGAAGCAAAATTGATGGTGATCAAATCACGTTTTTAGTACTGTTAGATCATTCAAAAGCCTTTGATACAGTTCATCATGCCACATTGTGTAAGAAGCTTAAACTTTTCTTCAATTTCTCATCAACTTCCACCAAGCTTATTTCAACATACTTAAGTGACAGATATCAAGCTGTATTTGATGGTACCAGACACTCATCTTGGTTGGGTGTGACAAGGGGGGTTCCACAAGGATCAATTCTTGGGCCACTTCTATATTCGATGTACTCAAATGATTTACCAAAACAATTGAAATTTATGAATGTACAAATGTATGCCGATGATGTACAGCTGTTTATAGGATGCAAGCTCTCTACAGTCAATGATTGCATCATTAAGGTTAATTCAGACCTGTTAAAGATATATGAGTGGGCGATTGCAAATGGATTACGTTTAAACTCCACTAAGTCTAAGTGCATCCAGATTTCGAGAACTGCCATGGAACCTCTAAACAATATTAATGTGCTTCTTGGATCGTCTAAAATAGATATGGTGCCAACAGCCAAGAATCTAGGCGTCATTTTCAATACAACCCTCTCCTGGTCTAACCAAATTAAAATAGCAACTGGTAAAACGTATGGGATGCTAAGAACTTTGTGGGCACATCAATATTTTACTCCCATTAAGATAAGAATGTTATTGGCAAAAACGTATTTGGTTCCTACGCTACTATATGGTTGTGAGCTATTTGCCGGTTGTAACTCAACTGATAAACGGAAACTAAGGACAACGTATAATAATATCGCTAGATATATCTTTGGGTTAAAGAGCAGTGATAGAGTTTCTAATTTCTCGAAGAGGATATTTGGTGTGTCGTTTGACAATCTTTTAAAATGCAGAAGTCTTATTTTCTTGCAGAAAATAGTGTATACGGAACAACCCCCTTATTTGTTTGAAAAGTTACATTTTGCCAGATCAAATAGAGACAAAATAATAACTCCGATTATGCGCCGATATCAATCATCTGATTGCCAATTTTTTATCTCTACTATAACTCTCTGGAACAAACTTCCCCATAATATTCAAAATTTAAGCAACGCAATACAGTTTAGGAAAGCAATTTTTAGCTATTTTGAAAATAAATAACTTTACATGTATTTTTTACTTTATTTTTAATTTATTTTATTATTAATAATTTTTTTTTTTTTTACTTTTTATACTTTGATTATTAAATTTTAAAAGTCATTTAATGTTGTTATATAATAATTTTTTTTCTTAATTTTACTATAATATATTAATATGTATAACAATTTTAGTGTGCCACTATATGTTTACAGTGCTAAATTTAAAAGATAATTATATCTTACTGCACTGGTGTACAATTTAAATAAAATACAAATACAAAATACAAAATAAAAATCAAATGCTTTGCCAACGCTCAAATAAAAAAATTCAAGTGCTCTCCTGACACCCAAATGATAACACCGATCTATTTAATGCTTAGCAAAGTATTGAGATAGCACCAAGAAACATAAAAATCAAGTGTTTTCCCTGCCACCAAATTATGAGCCCTCATCACTGAAGAATTTTAAATTGCTCTAAAAATAGACGATTTTTGGAGTTATTGTATTGTGGAGTCAAAAATTATTTAAATATTCACTCTTTTGGAGTTTCTTTTTCAAAAACAAAATAATGTTATAGGAAAACAAGTGCTGGGAATTCACCCTTTTAAAGCGTTGGGAAGGCGTCCAAATTTAGTGCTTTGCCAGTACTTCTTTTTGTAAGACCGCGGTCTATTTGCGCTTTGCCAGTGCTTCTTTTTTGTTACCACACATAATTTCCACCTGGGACGTGATACATTCTGAGTTTGCAAATAAACACTAAAATGTTTTATTGTCATTAGAAATCATAAACACAAAATATTTGAAATTTCATTTGGTAAATGGATATAATTATCTCAGTAAGAGGAAACTATCGGTCTAATCTGCGTTTTATCAAAGGAAAAATCTCTGTTTTTTATCTATATAATTCAGATACAACCAACTGGTACAGTACTATTTCCAAAGAGTCACTTCGGAACTAGTTCCGCGATTGTCACATTAGCACCAGTTTCGCTTCCTATTTTTCGTCCTTAAATTGTAATTTTCAAACTAGTTATACAACTAGTAACAAAGTGGGAGTTTGGCGACAATTGCCCCCATCCCTATGACATCTCCATATTAAATTCTACAGTTGTTTGTATGGAGAGGCGGTAGAACTCGTACTAGTTGCCTGGTTTAAATAAACTAGTACATAACTGGTTCTGAACTAGTATTTTTTGCAGCTGGGTTAATTTTATTGTGCATAGACTAATAGTGTCAGAAAATTACAATTTTATTAAAAATTTGAAATTATTAAGAAAAACATTTAATTCTGTAATAAAATTAATAAGAAAGGTATACAAACTTTTTATGACTACAAAAAAGAACGAAATGAACGAAAAGAACGAATAATGGTGAACGATGTCATATCGTTCAATGAAGGCTGAGTTCCAAAACGTCATTTGCTATGCAACTGAACAAAGTCATGCATTCGTAAACGCAATTGATGCGCATATAAAAAGCAAACTGTGCATCACAAATGTTGTTGATGCTTTGTTGACATGTTTTTATTACAAAGTAAGCTACACACTTGTTTGTTTTGTATCGAAACAGTAGTAAAACCGCAAACACTGCAATGTGTTTTGACGTTTAGGAACTCAACCGAACTGAACCGTTCAAATAAACTAGTTCGTTCATGAACGACACAACTCTAATCGTAGACCACCTCGAGTGTAAACAAGCTTTCGGAACCTTTGGTTTCTTAAATTGTTGGTCGATTTCAATGAATTATACTTAGGGCGAGTAACTTTTTTCAAATGTAACCATTGTTAAACACAGATATTTAAGATTCAAAACTATTGTTAAGCACTAAACTCAGTTTATTTTGGGATAAGTTAACAGGTCTTAATTAACAATTTTTTAACAAAAGTATTCGTTAATTTCAGCAGGAAAGAATATTATTGGCATTTAACTAAGTTTAACTTATAACAAAAAGTTTATAGAAATAATAATTTTTTCTTTATGTGTTTTGTCTACTAATATTGAGATAATTTTTTTGCTAAAGCACCGTAAGTTGTTTTTCACGTGAAAAAATTTCACTCCAACTTTAAATGCCTCAAATTGCAATTTTATTTAAACAAATGAACAAAATGTCACTTTTTCCCAAGAAAAATAATAGTCTTGTACATTAAATTTGCGTGAAAAAAAACTCTACACAATTTTCACGTGAAACTGATTGTCGTGAAAAATAATATTTTTCATATAGAGTATAAAAGTTTTTTTCACGTGAAACTGGAACAACTTACGGTGCTTAATATGAAAAGGGTAAGTTCTCATTTAAGCCCGGTATTTTGTTCGTACTTTTGCGAAAAAAGCTATCAAACTCCATATAAAAAAATGATTTTTCACTTGCGTGGAATTGTTGGGTTAATGATGATTGTAACTTTTTATAGATTATAAAAAATTTGTTCGCTCCTTTGAACAAAATTCTGGGCTTTAAAACGAACTAAAATATAACCCAAATACAGGTGAAATTTTGTAGAGTTTACAGTTTTATTTTTTCTGTTTTATCTAACTAAAATTAACTAAACAGATTTGGCATTTTTTTCTGCAGGGCCATTTTTAACAAATTTTTAGCATCTTTTTCTGCTATTTGCAGAATATTAATATTGTTGGAGTAAGTCATAAATTGTTGGAGTAAGTCATAGTAAAATTTAAACAAAATGTAAGCCTTGACTTTGATTTCACTTAAATTTTTTTAGCGCTTATTGGGTAAAGCCTAAAGCATAACTTGTCAGAATAGGTATTTGCCGATAGCACAGATGATCGTAAACAAAACAGAGGACTCTAAAAATGATTTTTTTCAATAAATTTTAAAAACAAAATTTTTGTAAGGGGCTATAGCCCCTCTAAAAAAATGGTCTAGCTACGCCGGTGTATGCAATTTACGCTCAGCATTTGTCGAAAGCGAGAAAATTTTTGAACTTAATTTTAAGTTTTCACAGGTGCGTAAAATATTGCACCCCAATTATTGTACTTGTTTACAATTAATCCAACTTTTTAACCTTCATCGATTAAACATGCATTTTTTTGTCAGTTAAAAGATTAACTTGACAGTTAAAAGTTTATCTCTACCAGTTTAAAATACCAAGGTGACACTCACGCTGTAATAAAATCCGGTGACTACAAAATTATTTTCGTAAAATCCTTAACACTTAAATGCGATCTCTTCAATTTTAACCATTTTTTTATATATGATTTCCTATAGTCGTGTACATTTCAAGAAAAATTCAAAAAAAAAAATTTTATAAACAAGGTGACTTTTATTGAAAAATATGGTTTTTTGCAAAATATATTATATTATTATAGCTAAAATGTGATTATTTTAACGAGTATGAAAAAAAAGAAAAAATATATCGTCGGCAAACCTGTCAAGTCCGTTTTTTTTAATTTTTCAGGAGAGACAAAAAACTGTCTAACTCTTTTTGGGTTAACTTTTTGTAAATCTGTAAACGCAGTTTTCTTCTTTAGTTCATCTTGTTTAACCATAAAAAATCATAGAATTCCAAAATAAAAGTTTGCAGACTTATAGGCTGTTTTTGGTCTTAGCAGATTTGCTCTTTATAATTTTCTATTTTAAATGTGCACTCTAATTAAATTCTGTTGAAATTTACCCAACTGATAGTAGGAAACTGAACTCCTACTATAAATTGGGTAAATTTACTCTATGTGCGTAATTGAAAAAAAAATACGCACATTGTGTTTAAGTTGGTGCACAAATAATTTGTAATTTTACATTGAAAGTGCGTAAAAATTAAATGAAATTTTGAAATTAGTTTGTTAATTTACTAAATTTGTGTGTAAAAAAGCACGTTTCACGTGTAAATGTACGCATAAAATGCGTAAAAATCCACAAAAAATGCGCAAAAATCCACGGAAAGTGCGTAAAAATAAAATATAATGCGTACATTTACAACAGGTGTGCTAACTTTAAGTACCACCCAAAAATTTTTTTAAATAAGATAACAAATTAATTTTTAGTACGTATTTTATTAATAATAATATCCGAGTCATTCTCTCATAATCGTTTATGTCCAAATTAGTCGTTTTGGGATCTTAAGGCATTTGTATAAAATTCATATAAAAATTTGTTATAACTATTGAATGGGTGCGATGACTCCTGCTCAACAAAATGCCTTCTTTGAGAGGGGGCAGTAACCGTCAACAATAATGGGAGAAAACGCCTTAAGAGAGATATGGCCTACGCAGGAACAACTGAGTGCAATGACTCTTGCTCAACAAAGTCAGTATTCATTGAGTACGGCCTAACTTGCAAAGAAAGCATTTTGTTGAGCAGGAGTCATTGCACTCAGTTGTTCCTGCGTAGGCCATATCTCTCTTAAGGCGTTTTCTCCCGTTATTGTTGACGGTTACTCCCTCCCTTTCAAAGAAGGCATTTTGTTGAGCAGGAGTCATCGCACCCAGTTGTTTTACCTAGGCCGTATCTCTCTTACGGCGTTTTCTCCCGTTATTGTTGACGGTTGTTGGTTGACTGCCTCCCTTGCAAAGAAGGCATTTTGTTGAGCAGGAGTTATTGCACCCATTAGTTCCTGCGTAGGCCGTGTCTCTCTTACGGCGTTTTCAATTTTGAAATGAGGTTTAGACTACCACATGCATTAATAATAATTACCAAAAACAATTTCATGCTTATGTTGCTATTTCCAGACTCTAATGTGTTTGTGGAAATGTTGTAATTCACAAAAAATAATCCGTTTTCGCTTTTTCTTTTTATTATTTATAATTTTTTTTTAAATTTTTTCCAATTTGAAATGTCAGAGTATTTATTACTATTATTGGATAGTATATTTACCAACTTTGTGCGTAAAAATTTTATTTAACAAAACAATAGGAATTTTAGGCACAATGTGTTTATTTATAAGCACATAATGTCTAAAAATACTTTGTGTGTGTATTATTGCGTATGAAAGTGTGTACAAAAAAAGTTTACGCATTTTTTGTTTATATTTACCGAATTTTCGTAAAATTAAACAAAATTTTACCCATTTTATAGTAGTAAATTTACAAACATTTTTTAGAGTGTGGACTTACCAGATTTTCTTTCAACTTTATAGACTTAGCAGATTTTCTTTTTTTTATTTTATTTTATTTTTATTTATGTCAGCAGAATTCATGACAATCGCCTAATAACATTTATAAATTAACAATGTTTTTCCTGAAAAAATTTATAAGTAATATTTACCCAGCCAAGAGCGCTCAGAAATTATGACTCATAAAAGAATCTGAAAGACGAACATTTTCAGAATGCTCCAAGTCATAAATGAAACATAACCCTAAGGGAAATTTTAACAAAAAGTCACCGAACTGGCCCCTTTATATGAAATAGAGTGGTCACTTTTACATGGCGTTGTCATAGGAGGGGGAAATTGAACCCTTGTAACATGTCACAGGACAAATCCCAGGACTGGTCCCTGAACTTTGTTTTTTTATGAGAGTTCAGTAACCTGTCCTAGGATTTGTCTTGTGACATGTCACAAGGGGTCAATTTCCCCCTCCTATGACAACGCCATGTAAAAGTCACCACTCTATTTCATATAAAGGGGCCAGTTCGGTGACTGTTTGTTAAAATTTCCCGTAGGCACCAGTTCGGTGACAGTTTGTTAAAATTTCCCGTAGGGAATACACTCTTATTTATGAGAGTATTCAAAATTTTTTCAATGCTCATAAATTACTCAAAAATTTGTCACAAATGCCTCATAAATGGCTCAGAAAATTCAAAATTTTCCAGCAATGCTCATAATTTGGAGTCTTTTATGAGTCTACAAGTGCGCTCAAAAGAGGATTCATCGGTGAAAAAAAACACCCTCATGTATCTATGATTTCAGAAGGTCTAAGGGCTCTTTTATGAGTCTTTTCGGACTGCAATTGTACATTGGGTACCTTAAAAGTTAAAATAACTAAATAATTATTTAGTTAATCTTTAAATAAACAAAAGTCGCATTTAATTCTATTGAAGAAAATTGTTGAAACAAAATGTGTGTTGTTTTCAGCTGGACTTAGCATGTGGTTTTCGATGTTTTGTTTGTTTTTTTGGACTTGACAGAATTGCTTACCACTGCATAACAACAAGAAAAAACAACATAATGGCATTTTTTTTTGTAAATGATGTGTTTTGAGTTACACTAGCATACTACATCAAAAACTCAATTTGCATAAAAATTGGACTTGACAGGTTTGCCGACTAAGCCAACGATATGAACTATACATTTATTGTCGCTAAAATTAATTTTATTGCGAGAATATCACTTTAAATATTTAAACAAACATTTTTGAATATTACACTTTTTGTAAAAAAACCCGTGTGTTAGATTTTTCACAAATGTACGAAGCAAAACCAAGATTTTTCCTATAACTGTTTAAAAAATGTGCGCGAAACTATAAGAACACTGTGTATAGAAGGGGCCACAATGCCCAAAAATGCAGTTTTGTGCCTCAAGTGGGTTTTTCTATATAAAAAACTGGTATGTTGCCATATGGCTACACCATGCATTTAAGGGTTAATGCATAAGAATAAAGTAAGCCTTAATGTCTATAAGTTTTGTGCTACATTTTATGTTTAAAACCACTGTGCCATGATAAAAAAACAAGGAAAAATTTTGTTTTATATGCATAAAAGTCGAATTTATGCTCATTATCAACAAGGTGCCAATTCTACGTTCCGAATCTAGTTAATTGACCCCCAAATAAGCTAAAAAATATGATTTTTTGCTATTTAGAAATTTTCATATAAAAAGTCGATTAATCGACTTTAACCTATAAAGAGTCGAAAAGTCGATTAATCGATAAAAAGTCGAAAAGTCGATTAATCGACTTTTACCTAAAAAAAGTCGAAAAGTCCAAAAGTCGACTTTTCAAAATTTGAAAAAAGTCAAAAAGTCGACTTTTTGTTGCAACTATATAACCCTAACAAGTACTTCTAAATATCTAGCGAAACCAGTGTTGCCAACAAATTTTCAAAATAAATGGCTAGATCAGACCTAAAAATCGCCAGAAAATCACTAGATTTATAAACAGTGCAAGAATTTAGCGATTTATCGCTAGATTGTCGAAAAAAGGTACTTAAAGGAGTTTTTTACTCAAGAATTTTTTTAATATTTTCATAAGAAATTTTATAAACTTGTAAATAATAAAAAATTTTACGATTAAGCTGCAAATAATGAATCCCGATTTTCATTGAATTAATATTAATATTGCAAATATTCAAAAGAGTGCATTCTATGGTGAAAAAACTACATACCCATATTTTATCGAAATGTGTATTTTTTAGAAAGTTTTTTTTACTAAAATCGTTTAAGAAGTTGTTTTTTTATAATAAAAGAATATCAATATGCAAATTTTACAATATTTTTCAACATAAAACTGATTTTTATAAATCATATTACGGCTGATAAAAAATTGCCAGATTTTTGGCTAATAGCTACAGGACAATTTATACCGCTACGGGCGAAATAAAATCGCTAGATCTGACGAGAAAATCGCCGTTATGGCAACACTGTAATTACTTGTGAAAAGGGAAAAAAAACAATAGGATTAAGAGAGGAAACATTCTAATTTAAAAATAAATTGCTCTTCTGATTACAAAACGTACATTGTATAGGCTGTGATTGAAAAAACTTCAATTAGCCACACTCAGCGCTATGCCAACCGTGGTGTATTTTGATGCTACGAGACATAGCCTGTGCGAGTCTTTGGGTGAGACTAAACTGCGGCAGTCTGGTGATTCCCTTGTGTCTGTTAAATTTTTCAATAAAAATGTTTTCTTCTTCTTCCTATAAATCAGCTCTAGGTAAAAACTAATAATAATTTAGCAAATTTTGTTTTGCATAAATAATTTGCACATAGTTGACATACGATTTTTAAAATTTTTTTAATTTCCACTAGCAAATTGTCGACAATAACCTCCTTCATAGTTAAACATAGTTACCTTCTACTACTTCATATCAACTATGCCATAGTGAGGGTTACTTCCCCTATGACATAATTGAATTATGAATGTTCTTTTTAGTTTGACTCTAGATCATAAATTAATATCACTTTCTGTTTAAATTATTTTCAAATCAAAGAAAGATTATACAATTTCTACAAGTAAATTACAAAGGATAAATAGCCACACAAGACGAAATACACTGATGATGGATTTGTAGCGAAAGCCGAAAATTAGAGGCTACGGTCAGAACCGGTCGACCGAAAGACCGGGTGACCGGGTTTTAAAACCGGTCGAACGGTTTTTACGGTCTATCCGGTCTAGACCGGTCGACCGGACGACCGGTCGACCGGGTTTTAATACTATTTACAAAAGGCAGGTTTTTGGTACTTTTTAGCATAATATACTATAAAATATAAAAATTGCTAAAATTATGGATGAAATCAAAAAATGTGATAAATTTTTGGGCCAAATTTATGAGAAGCAAAAAGTGTTAATATTTCGGTTTTTTCTTAATGGAATCAGTAAGTTTAGTCATTATAAACCTAATTGCAAAAAAATCTCTTCTACAAGTTGTCGCAATAACTTTTTTTGCACAATTTTAATTTTTTTTGTTGTAACGGAGTTTACATTTCTGCAAGCAAAAGATATAACAAAAAAAATTGGGTACGAATTTTCTTCAATTTATTAGTTTTTCATATTTGGGTTTTCAACTTGCTTTCCAATGATATATAATTTGAGTTTATCAAATTGGCGGTTTCGCGAATAAAAATACAATTCATTCCGCGAAAAAAATTTTAATTTTTTTAATTTTGTATTTGTATTTTTGGTCCTTTTAAATGATTTTCAAAAATATAAAATTTTATAACATCCAAACAACGCTTGCGCAGTTACAAAACATAACATTTCACGATCAAAAAATTCTTAAATTGTGTGAAACAAATTTAATTTGTCAAACTAGTGTCAGTAATGACTCGAAATATCGATTCAAAACCAATGAAATGCAAAATCAATCGTTTTTCGCTCCAGCAGCTTAGGGTAAAAAACTGATAACTTTTTTTGATTTGACGCAAAATTGTTAGTTGAATCGTCTTTTGACACATAAATATTAGTTGAATCACCTCTGTTTATGGTTATTTTAAAATATTTTAAACATTTATCTACATTTATTTGAATGAAACCTGATGCAAACAATTGTGGTTACGGAGTTTACAGTTACGGAGTTTACATTTGGTTACTTTTTTCGTTTTCTTTCAGAAACGCTTTGTCAGAATGTTTTTTCCGAAACAAAATCGCATGATGCCTACAAGGTGAATCCAAATATGACATTGTTTTTCTTACTCGTTAAATAGTTTGGTGTAAAAATTAGGAACGGAGTTTACAACATTTTTTCAAATCTTATTAAAGACATCTTTTTTCATCTCGAGAATGTTACATGCTGCAGAAAAGCATCAAGTCTGTTATACTGGATGATTACTTACAGTCCAACGATCATTTGAGTATAAATAACATTATACTTTTCGCAATATAAATAATAGATAACTCCAAAATTCTGGTATATCCATTTTTATCAAAAATTATGACGAAAAATCGTTACAGAGTTGAAGTCGTAATAGGTAAGATATACGAAAAAGTTTGTAAAATGTATTAATTTTTATTAAAAACTGCACCTTTCCTCTTCATAAAAATTCTTACAATTAAAATATAAGCTATTAAAGTTAAAAAACCTTATGAGTTACTTGTTACGGAGTTTACATTTGGCCTATAAAATTGGCCACAAATTTTATGTATTAACCAAAAATTGGTCAGATTGTTATAAATTTTGTAAAACAGGTGACAATGCGTAACTCAAATGTAATCCATGCATTAGAAATTCGGTGGTTACACGGTTTTTATCACATTTTTTGATATCACCCTTATGTAAATTTTATATAAAAAAATCAAAAAATTTTAAAAAATTGTTAAATTATTAAAAAAATTAATGAATTTTTAAAAAATTAACGAATTTTTAAAAAAATTTAAAAATTGGTAAATTTTTTAAAAATTGATAAATTTTTGAAAAATCGATAAATTTTTGAAAAATTGAAAAATTTCTTAAAAATCGATAAATTTTTAAAAAATTGACAAATTTTGGAAAAATCAGAAACATTTTGAAAAATTGATAAAATTTTGAAAAATTGATAAATTTTTTAAAAATTGATAAATTTTTTAAAAATTGATAAATTTTTTAAAAATTGATAAATTTTTGAAAAATTGATAAATTTTTTAAAAATTGATAAATTTTTTAAAAATCGATAAAATTTTGAAAAATCGATAAAATTTTGAAAAATCGATAGAATTTTAAAAAATAGATACATTTTTGAAAAATCGATATGTATATTGAAAAATTTTACAAAATCCGATAACTTTCAAAAATACCAATAAATTTTATAAAAATTGATAAATTTGTAAAAATCGATTAATTTTTGAAAATTTATAATAATGCATATGACAGACCCATGGTCTTTTTCGGTCCCATGCACGGCGTTTTTTTTCTCCTGGGTCTCTATAGGCTAAAATTTTGGGAAAATAATTTACACGTAATTCTGACTTAGAGCTGTAAACTTTTTTTCAATGTGTAGAACAAAAATATTCAGAAACAGGATCTTCAATTCAGAAAGTCTGGCACATTTCATACGTTTATATGAAAATGCTATGGTCTTTTTCGTTCCATGTACGGAGTTTTTTTTGTCGTGGATCGTTATGGGTTAAAATTTTTCAAAAATAATCTAGACGTCATTCTGACTTCGTTGTTGCAAAACTGTTGTCCGTTTTCATTTATCTGATTTAAGATACGGGCGATAATCCAAATAAAAGCCCTTTTCCCTCTAGGAGGCTTAGTTTTCGAGAAAAACGCGATTTTAAAATCTAGCAATGCAAGTCCTCACATTTTCACTCAGAACTTTTGAACTGCTGCACCGATTCTGATCATTTTTAACCCAAAGCTGACTGGGGGAATAGCAAATAACCTGGGCAAAAATAAATGGTCAAAAGTTAGATAAGAGCTAATCTAGAAAAACGGATAGCACCACTGG
The DNA here is from genome assembly GCA_949987735.1 of Leucophora obtusa. NCBI lineage: Eukaryota > Metazoa > Arthropoda > Insecta > Diptera > Anthomyiidae > Leucophora > Leucophora obtusa. The sequence goes on along the minus strand of OX465295.1, from coordinate 201,634,949 downwards.
ATTCAGCGTGCTCGAATTAGGTCTACCCACCTGGTCCCCCGCTTGTTGAATTTTTCAACTAGCACAGTGTTATAATTTAATAAAAACAATTTTTTGTAAATATTCTTCACTTCATTATATTCTTAAATAAATTTTGCAATTGAGAAAAAATTTTTTTTTTATTTTTCACTTTTAATACATACATTTTTGTAGAAGGTATGAATTTTCCTCAGTTCATTTTTAACAGTTTAGAGTAACTACATAAGTTGCTTTAAGTGTATATGTAGTGTACACCTTTTAAACTGCAAATACAGTTATTTTAAGTGTAAATTTTAAAATACACGTATTTAATTACATATGGCTAAATATATAAAACCTCATATAAGTAATACTGGCACAGATGGAATTTTGTAAGTGCGAACCAGAAATATTCAAAATTCAATTCAGAGGTCTCCAGTGTTTTTAATGGTCCTTTTTACAGTTAAAATTTTAATGCAGTTAAAATTTTTTCAACTAATTTAAAAATTTACAATATTTTACAAGACAACAATTTTTACTTTTTTATTAATAAATATTTAAAATTTGTATTTATCCTAAACAAATATGTTTCAATAATTAATTATGTGTCATTTTTTGCATATCAGCCATGGTTGCAAAGACCTAAAAGTTTTTGGAAATGCTCAATTTTGTGCACTGAATCGTTGTGGATTATATTTATTTAACCACTTTTCTTAATTAACTCTTTCACTACCCTTGTACATTACAGTGTACACATCTTAAAAAGAATATATAAAATTTGATAATGCAAAAAATAGTTTATACTTTTTGCAAATAGGTTTATTAGACTTCAAATAAAAATCATTATGTATGTATAAGCAGTTCAACATGGCAATATAGTCGCAATATTTGTTAAGGAAGTCTAATTTTTTGAATATACATACAATAATCTCCGAGAAAAGAGCATTTTGGTGTTTCTTAAAAACTAATGAAGATAGATAATTGAAATTTGGCGTATAGCTTCGTTTTATGACGGGAAGAAAACCAACCAAAGGATTTTTGGTTATTTGAATATTTAAGGGGTAAAACCGGTATGAGAATTTTCAAAAAATCGATTTTCGAACGTCATTTTTGGTAGATTAGAGGGGGAGAGGCCAAATATATTTCATATTTTTCTCCAATTTAGGGACTCTTAACAAGAATCTGAAGTCAAAATAACGATACATTCGCAAATAAAAAGTCGGTAGTGAAAGGGTTAAGAGATTTTTTTCAATGTTCATCCAGACTCCATTAGTTTCCAGAAAAATTTAATGGTAAACCTTTCAGGGCCAGTATTACAGTCAGCACATACCAGAGCTTCGAAGAATTAATTCCCTAATTCCCTTTTTTTGAACTGAATTTATATTTTGGGAATGAATTCCCTGACCAAACTTAAGGAATTGAATGAATTCCTTTTTTTTCCATTCGATTTATATTAAAGGAGTTCATTGATTTTTTTCTAATGCCTTCATAAAATTTTATGAATTCATTCAACAAGGAATTCATTCAATTCTATTTAATTCAACTTTTGGTCAAGGAATTCATTCAATTCTAGTTAATTAAACTTTTGGTCAAGGAATTCATTCAATTCGAGTTAATTCAACTTCAAGGAATTCATTCAATTCTAGTTAATTCAACTTTTGGTCAAGAAATTCATTCAATTCTAGTTAATTCAACTTTTGGTCAAGGAATTCATTAAATTATAGTTAATTCAACTTTTGGTCAAGGAATTCATTCAATTCTAGTTAATTCAACTTTTAGTCAAGGAATTAAATTTATTTCGTTTAATTCCCTAAGGAATTAAATTTTTTGCGTTTAATTCCCTAGGAATTAAATTTTTTTCGTTTAATTCCCTGAATTAAGTTTTCAATTTAGCCAAAAGTTGAATTAATTAGAATTGAATGAACTCCTTGACTTCAAATTGAGTTAACTAGTGTTGAATGAATTCTTTAGTGAATGAATTATTTAATTTTAATTCTTTACGCTTTGATCAGATAATTCATTCTATAAATTTGAATTCTTTGAATTGATTCACAGGAATTAATTCCTGCTTATGTCTTATTGATGAATTAATTCCTTGAATTAAAGAATTGAATTAAATTTTTGGGAATTCATTCCAAAAAGGAATTAATTCTTTAAAGCTCTGGCACTTACACACAAAAAATTATCAACTTAAAATTTCTTATTAATAAATATTTTTTTAAATAAAATTAGTTTTTAAACAAATATTTAATTGGATCAGTTAAATATTTGAATTTTTTAATTGCTCCAATTAATTGTATACAGGGTAACGGCTAGTTTTAATCAGTTTACTAGGGCTGACATTACATATTTTTCAAAAATGTGGGCTCTATGATGTAATGGTTAGCGCGTTCGACTGTTACACGATAGATTGCGGGTTCGATTCCCAACCAAGGCAACATCAATTTATGAAAAATTCCATGGATTGTAGCCGAAACGAATGCGGTATCGTTAGGGTAACGCTATTTTAGATTATTTCGGTATCGGTATTTTAAGGGTAACGCTATTTCATTTATTTTGGTATCGGTAATTTAAGGATAATGGTATTTGAGTTATTTCGGTAAAGGTATTTTAAAGATAACGATATTTGGGTTATTTCGGTAACGGTATTTTAAGGTTAATGGTATTTCAGTTATATCGGTAACGGTATTTTAAGGGTAACGGTAGACAGTTATTTCGGTGCATACCACATTTTTTTTACAAAAGCTAAACTAAAATATAAACAAAACGAATAATTTATGTGAAATCTCAACAATGACCAAAAGCAGAGAATTAAAAATAACGGTAATGGTATTTTAAGGATAAGGATATTTCATGTATTTCGGTAACGGTATTTTAAGGTTATCGATATTTCAGTTATTTCGGTATCGGTATTTTAAGGATAACGGTATTCCGTTTATTTCGGTAACGGTATTTTAGGGGTAACGGTAGTCAGTTAAAAGAGGTTTGAATCGATAACGGTATTTTAGCGGTATTGCCTGCCAACCCTGAAAAATACCAATATGTATGAGTTTTTTATATCCCTCATACATATCGCAGCGTCCTTCGGTGTTCCCATATCACTTAACCCAACCGAAGTAAAAGAATATAAAGCGGCCCATACATTAAGGAACATTCGTGAAAAAATTCCCATTTTTTGTGAATGTGTGTGTGTGATTGCGTGAGTGTGCGTGTTGACATCGTGCAATTCGTGTTTTCAAAATTTTTTGATATTTTTTGTTCCCTACTCAATGTTCCTTAATGTGTGGGCAGCATAACAGGGCTATGAACTAAAAAAGCTTCAACAAAGTTCGCCAAATCTTCATAAAATGGTGCGCAACAGCTGTTCTAAGATTCAACATCTCCCGCAATTACAGTGTTGCCATATTTGAAGCCCTTCATCTTTCACCACCTTTCACTTCTTCTCTAACCCCTTTTTAAAGGAAGCAACACCCCAACAAAAAAAGTGAGGAAAAAGAATTAGTTAAAGCACCCCGATTAAAAAAAATTGATATGGGGCTTTATACAGTCATATGTTATTTAACATGAGTCTTTATACAATTTTATCCCAGAAATGAGCCCATATAATTACATGAGTTTGCATCAATTCAGTTATAATTTGATAATATCAGATATGAATGTATCCGAATAATGGCGCGATATAATTTGATCAGACTTTATATAGTAGTATAAAATTATAGCTGAAATGATAAAAACATATAGAAAATCAAATATTTTTGTATCCGGTTTATGCACTATAAATTTCACTGAAATCCTAAACGTTTACAGAAATAATTACCTGAGGGTGTTTCAGGCCTAGAATTTCATGAAAGCTATTAAACTTTTTTGGATTTTGACAAAAGGACATTTTACAGGAAAGCACAAACACCTTTACTGTTGCTTTAAACTGTTTGTATAAATATTCTAACAATTTCTTTCCATTGCAAATTTTATTTTTAAAAGCCTCTGATAAAATTACCTCCAAAAGAATAAATCATTTTGTCTAAAGAAAATTTGAAAAAAAAACTTTCAGTCGATTGTTTGAGATTTGTAACTCATTTCGACTTAGGTTGTTTTAGAAAAGGAAGTTTTAAATTTTAACGAAATTCAAGAGCTTAAGGAAAAATAATTAGTTTCGTCAAAATGATTTAAGAATTCATTTATCCTTACAACAGTGATTGAACAAATACAAAAAATAAATATTACAATTTATTACTTTCTTTTTAAAATTGTGCACGGAAAATAGACTATAGTGAAAATTCCTAATGCTGCAAATAAAATAATTTCTTTTGTCAAACGGAAATTAATGAAATTTCGAAAAAAGATGATTATAGAGGTTTTACATATTTTATTGTTTAAATGTAGAAAATATGAGGAATACACAGAAATATGCGAATTCAAAACTTATATTGTCGATAAAAATCTTGGAAAATGTTCTTCAGTCGATTTAAATTGATTTGCCAAAAGTCCTTACCCAGGTAGAAAAATACAAACGGCACAATGTCGGCCCGATATTGGAGACAGTAGTACATGTACTGGCAATGCGTCGGATTTTCAACTTTCACTGTACTGGCATGTTATCAAAATGATAACACCAATAAACGCTTGGCCGTAGTTATTTCCCAACGTTGGCGCAGGCTTGGGATTTTATTTTTTTGGTATTATCCCAGTACATTTAATAACAATTTTAGTAGTTTGCTAGTACTTTACTGTCCTTTTAATGTACATCACACATTTTGTCGAAACTTTACAAGAAAAGAATGGTTATGTCTCTCTTACATAAATAATTGTGTAATAGATGCAAAACTACATAAAATTTATAAAATTGTTAATTTTAATATATTAAAAAAAGCTCGTTAATTTTCAGAAAACAGTACTGGCAAAGCACGTTTTAAGAAGTACCGCCAACTCGTAAAAAACAGTGCTCTCCTAGTACAATTTTTGTTGCAACGTCGGCAATTTCTACCTGGGTAGATATGATTACATACGAAATGAGACAGAAAATTTGTCTAGTGTTTGATGTAATATAAAATTATCAGGCCTGTTCTGAAAACGGTGTGATTTCAAAACACGGACCGTTTTAAAATCACACGGGTGATTTGTTGCTGTTCTACAAATCACCAGATTTTATGTTTTTCGGCGTGATTTCATTTTTTCGATATCACGAGGAAACAGCTGATTTCTTTACTTTGTTTTGATTTATATTTTTAATAAAAATATTAAGTGGAAAATTAAAATGCCGGGAGCTACTATATTGGCAGTAATTGATTTAAAAAGAAAGCAGTTAAGGGATGATCGTGTTAAAAAGCGTTATTTGCGTGATGTATCAAATCCTATGGATACAAACGAAATATTGTAAGTAAACAACGATTAAATTAATGTAATGATTTAAGGCATATTGGTTTTCAGTTTTATTTCATTTTACCGGCTAAACAAGAGGGCTTTTCAAATGGTATTGGAAGAAATAGCACCACAGCTACCAAACTCCTCCATTCCGGCAAGTATTCAGCTAGCAGCTGTGCTTAGATTTTTAGCAGTCGGATCGTATCAATGGGTCATAGCGAACGATGTGAACATAAGTATGGGACGCTCCACCTTCTGCAAGATCTTATGGAACGTAATGAATTTATTAGAAGAAACCTTGTGTCCAACTTGGATACAAATCTCATTAGATCAGCAAACACAAAGTGCATCAAAATCTAATTTCTATCAACAGTTTGGTATACCCGGCGTAGTTGGATGTGTTGATGGAACGCTTATTAGAATAATGAAGCCACCGTCCGATCATTCTGCATATTTTAGCAGAAAGGGTAATTACAGTCTTAATGCTATGATGGTACCTTTTTTATATACCTACATATGTATCAGTTGCTTAACATTTCATTAATTTCAGATTTGTGTTTATGAAATGCGCATTCGGGCCGTAGATGCATGCAGGCCTGGCTCATGTCATGATTCCTTTGTTTGGAAAATGAGTGATGCTAAAAGATACTATGCCGAAATGTATGATGATGGTGATCGGAACTTTTGGCTCTTGGGAGATTCTGGATATCCCTTAAAGCCATATCTGATGACTCCCTACAAAAACCCTGATTACGGTACTGTTCAGCACACATTTAACAAAATACACGCATCCGCAAGAAATGTTGTGGAAAGAACCATAGGTGTTCTAAAAAGTCGTTTTAGATGCCTTCAAGTCGTTCTTCAATATGTTCCTCCAAAAGTAGTTACTATTGTCAATGTGTGCTGTGCACTACATAATATATGTAAACACTATGCAATAGCACTTGACGAGGAAATTATTGCAAATGTGAGCGATGGTGATTTTGAAACGGTAGAACAAGAGGAAAATGAAAATACAGCAGTAACTATAAGGGATAACATAACATCCCTAAATTCAAACAGTACAATTTAAAAAAAAAATCTTTTATTTCAAATTCTGAATAAGGCACATTTAAAAAAATAAAAAATAAGGTACGAAAGAGATCGTTTTTTTTTTTTGCGAAAATCAACTTAATTGTTATATATATTGGATGGTTGTGCTTGCATTCCGAGTTTCATTCGCTCTAAATCCAAAAACTTTAATTTTAATTCATTTTTTGTTTGCATACATTTTTCCAATACATAATTATGCCTGGTGATTTTTTTGAGCTCTTTTTCTTTCAATACTTTTAGTTCTCTTACATTTCTGTTTAGCTCCTTAAGTATTCTTCTATTTTCTTTTATTTCATATTTTATTTTCTCCAAGTTAGCAGACATTTTCGAAAAATGCTCTGCTTCCATTTCCATTACGTCCCCAACATCAGCAACCTGTCTTTTTCGTTTGCGACTGCTTACCCGTGCTGATGTTGTTGGCGTTGAAGATCTGGAAGCCGGCCTTTCTTCTTGAGACAATAATTGTATTGGATATTCAACTATCATTGCTTCATGTGAGGGTGACACAGGCGTGGGAGTAGATTGCGAACCGGTAGAATTTGTTGGTATGTTCTCATTTGTTTTAAGCTGATTTTCTTTATTGGTTACTTGTTTTTTTTTTGGTGACTACTTACCGGGGCTGATGTTGTTGGTGTTGAAGCCGGTCTTTCACTTTGAGACAATTGTATTGCCGACTCAATTACAATTGCTTCATGTACGGATGGCATGGGTGTAGGTCGGGAACCAGTAGAAGTTAGTAGATACGCATTTTTTTTTGGCTGGTTTTCTTTATTGGGAACACCATAGCTTTTGGCATTTTCGATGCCATCTACCGATGCATATAAACCACAGATAACTGCCACCTGATCATCACTTGGCGAGAGAATATATTTGTTAAAGCGTCCACCTCCAGTTTTATAAACTTCAACCTTGTTGTGTGCCAAGCGTTGTTTTACGCTTAGTTTCATGTCTGTCCAGACCTAAATAAATATTTTTAGAAATAATTTTTTACACATTTCTTTTTTTTCACATTTCACATTTTTTACCTACCTTTTTCCAAGCTGATACTTCCTTCTTTGGTGGTCCCGAAGCATTCAGCTCATTTGCAAGTTCTGCCCACAATTGCTCAAAATACACCCTGTCGCCTTTCACAAAACCTCTTGCCAAATCCGTATGCTGCTCCATGAATTTGATAAAAATTTCTATTTGGACGTTATTTTTATGTTGTCCCCTAAAAAAATTGTTTTATAGTGCTGTTAGGTTTTAAATCCTATATAATACTTACATTTTTTTAGTTTTCTTCAAAGAAAAATTGAGTTTAGAGCGCTAAACTTGAAATTTGACAAACTATAAAAACAAATGAAATTGATACAAAAATGATGCTTGCCACAGTTTTAAATTACTTGTTGTTGCCATTTGTTACATTTAATAAATATGTTTCTTTATATTTTCTTAATAAAAAACTTCATAATTATTGGCTATTTTCATTTTTATTTAAGAAAAATAATAAAGTTTGGTATTAAAAGGTTATTTTTATAAAATATTTTAGTTAATTTGTTCGGTACTGTAACATTGTGTGACTCTGGCATCTACACATGTATTTTCGAAAAGCCAAATCAGCTGACAACTAAATATGATTGCAAAATCACGAAGAATGTCATACAAAAAAAATACAATTTTTTGCAAACAAGCAGTTGCTTTGAAAACTTGTTAATTTTTAAGTTTTTTATGTATAAAAGCCTAATCTTACTACTAGAATCCATAAAAAACACATAAAATTACATTTTCAAGATAGTTATTATTAAGTTCATAACAAAGTACGTACAGAAAAACAGCAAGTGATTTCAAATAACCTTAACTTATCTGACCGGTTTAAAATCACGTGATTTTCAAAATATTTCTGTTCAGAACACCTTTTAAGTGATTTCAAATCACTTCGGCGTTAAGTGATATCCAGAACAGGCCTGTATATCCAAAAGGCTACTGACAAATTTTCTAGTGTGACTCTGAATAGGGCAGGGGTGGCAAGACTTTTTTCGCTGCGCGCCAGAAACGGACAAATTTTTTTTTGTAAAAATTTATCGCGTGCCACCTTAATTTTAGTTGTCTTTTAAGTCCTTTTTATTTTAAAAATTTGGAAAATTTCTCTTACAAATATCATCAAAGATGTACATATTTATCAGTGCTAGGGGGTTATCCGTACCCCAAAGGGAAGAATTAAATAACATCCAAGAAATGACGTTAAAATGTTTGACGGTTATTTAATTTTTCGGGGTTTATTTAATCTTTAAATATTGAGATTATTTCATTATGAAAAAATCCGCAATGAAATAAAATTAAAAACAGTTTGAACATTATTGCCTTTTCATTTTTTTGGGGGGATATTCCATTTTTGGTGGTTATTTTATTTTGTTAAAAAAAGTTAAATTATTGGGCGCCATCAATTATTTAAGTACCTAAGAAACTACCCAGGTAGAAATTGCCGACGTTGCAACAAAAATTGTATTGGGAGAGCACTGTTTTTTACGAAATGCCTGTACTACTTAAAACGTGCTTTGCTAGTACTGTTGTCTGAAAATTAACGTGGTTTTTTTAATTTATTAAAATTAACAATTTTATACATTTTATGTAGTTTTGCATCTATTGCGCCATTCACATGAACGAGATTACAAAACTCCTAGTTTTAGGTTCTTTAATCTATTAACACATAATGTCATAATCTAGAGTCAAAATAAAATAATAACATTCATTTACTTAAATAACAGATCAACTAAAACATTTCCCCCATTCGTCAAAAAAGTTACCTTATGCTGTAATAGAATAAAGAACAAAAATGAGGAGATTCAGCTATCTCGTTCATGTTAATGGCCTATATTACACAATTATTTATGTAAGAGAGTTATATAAAATTAAAAATCTGAATATATAAAATTAAAATATATTAAAAAAAAAATAAAATCCCAAGCCTGCGCCAACGTTGGGAAATATCTACGGCCAAGCGTTTATTGGTGTTATCATTTCGACAACATCCCAGTACAGTGAAAGGTGAAAATTCGACGCATTGCCAGTACATGTACTACCGTCTCCAATACCGGGCCGACATTGTGCCATTTGTATTTTTCTACCTGGGTAGTTGAAAAATGTGCTTCGGACAAAAATTTGATTTTTTTAAAATAAATCACGCGGTTTTTATCATCATAATAATGAATAAAAAGCGAATATTATGGATTTGAACAGAGAAATTTCTATTTCAGATGAAATGGCTCTGCGAAACACGATCAAAACACAATTTCAAATTCCAACATAGGGGAATTATGAAACTTATTTTCAAGCTTTATTTCATTGAGGGTTTTTTTCGTAGCAATTATTTTCCATTTAAAAAAAACTTAATTTTTGAGGTATAATTTTATTGCAAATTGTTTTCCATTTCTGTGCGATTTTCTGGTACTTTTTATTTCACCGATTATGACGCATTTTCTCATCGAAACATTTAAACTTCTTTCAATCTAAAATTTTAGAAATTTTTCCAGAATTTTATAATAATCGAATTTGCGAGTTCTGTATTAACCATATTTCTTTGAACAAAATATGGTGGCAATACAGAGTTTTATTCATTTTAAAAGACGATTTACAAGCTCTATGAAAAATTTCACCATTTGTAGTTAAATCACACATCTTTGTAGCGAAATTTAACATTTAACTGAAGTTTTTGCTGGTCTTCTAATAGTCTAAATTTTTTTGAAAATATCCAACAAAACGTCGCGTGCCACCTAAAAACCACTCGCGTGCCACTACTGACACGCGTGTCATAGTTTTGCCAGCCCTGGAATAGGGTATATATAATTCTATCCAAAACGAAATCGTGCTTTTTTGACAAATGATATCATATAAAAACATATATTATTTTGGATTATGTACTATATAGCTATATATAACGCCATATAAAATTGGATTATCCGTATCTAATTGTAAATGCAATATACAATTATATGTAATAAGATGAAACTAAATATGACATCATATTACAATTTTTTGAGAAAGAATAAATTATATATGGGTATATATAAATATGTCCGGTTATATACACTGGTGTATAAAAACATATATGGGTATATAAAATTATACACTATTATATACAAACGTTTTTACTCGGGACTGCAACAAATGAATATGGAGTTGTTCGTTTTCGGGGTTTTCACCGATGAATTTAACATTGGCTTGTCATAGGAAGGAAGCTGTTCTTTTTAAAAACAAATTATGTATATTTGAACCATACATGGGAATTTTTCATTGCCATTAAAATTTCGTTACTATTAGTTGCCACTAATGGCAATGAAAAAAACTTCATAATCATTCAATGATAGTGAAATATTTTGCATTAGAAAAAACATTACTTATGGTAATGAAATCAAACTAATGTAAAAAAACTAATTCCAATTGATTAAAAAACCATTTGTTTACAAAAATCCTGATATATAAAATAAGCTACAATCAGGGATGGAAAAAGCTCTCAAGCGAGCCAATAATATAAACATTTTTCTATAAAGCTAAAAAGCGGAATGGGGAAAAACGCTTTGTGGTATAAAAAATTAATTAAAAAACTTTGCGATTTACATTCTGCAAACAAATATACTGATGCAAAAATTTTCCTTTTTGTTGCAATTTAACCACCAAACTTTGGGATGATATACATACATATAAGTATAATAGAGTCCCTAGATTATGAATTAAAAACAAAAACGACTCGCAAAAATTGCAAAATAATGGCGGAGTGCGAAATAAGACTTTGTGGTACAAAAAGTTAATTAAAAAACTTAATCAGCGATTTACATTTTGCAAACGAATGTATTGATGGAAAAAAATTCCCTTTGGGAATAACTTTTCGCGATATTTTTTTTTTGCGTGAAAATTGTGTAGATTTTGTTTTCACGCAAATTTAATGTACAAGACTATTATTTTTCTTGGGAAAAGGTGACATTTTGTGTTTATTGTGATTGTGTCTTTGTTATAAAATTGTTCATTTTTATAAATTAAATTACAATTTGAGGCCTTTAAAGTTAACCAGCAAACAAACTTTGGCATATGAAATGGGTATTATAGTCCCTGGATTGTAAATTTAAAACAACCGCACTTAAAAAATTGGAAAACAATGGCGGAACGCTAAAAAAGCCATTATGGTACAAAAAATGAATTAAAAACTTAATCAGCGATTAGCATTTTGCAAAAAAATATATTGATGTAAAAAATTTCCTTTTTGGGAAAATTTTTTTTTACGTTTTTTTTTTCAAACTAACCACCAAACAAACTTGTCGTATTAACTTTGTATTATAGTCCCTAGGTTATAAATTTAAAAAAACCGCACTTAAACAAATACGGAGCGCGAAAAAAGACTTTTTGGTACAGAAAATTAATTAAAAAACTTAATAAGCGATTCAAATACTGCAAACGAATATATTGATTAATAATTTTCTTTTTAAGCAAAAATTTCTTTTGCAAACTAACCACCAAACTTTTATACAAGAAATGGGTATTATAGCCATTAGATTTTGAATTTTAAAAAACAACACTTAATAATAATTTACTGAATAATAATTTTTCTGGTTACATACAATTTTTTAATGAGCATCAGCCTGGGCTAGCAATTTCCAACCCTGATTTCAGGGAATTTTCTGCATTTTTACGTTTTTCGTCAAACTTATCTGTCAATGGTAATTATTTTTTTTAATTGATACATTACACAGTACAACACTAAAAATGCATCGGGCATGCAACATATCAATTTTGATAGATTTTAGGATGAATATCACGAATGCGAAAACCAAATTTCAAAATTAACTCTAGTTTTTGAAATATTTGCAAATTTAACTTTTAGCAAAAAGGCAGTTTTTTTTTGTTAAAATTCCTTATTTATTCCTATACCTGACTAAACCACGGATAATTTTTAATATGGTTTAAAAATATAGACTTTGGGCTTTTAGAAACACATCAACTTATCTTTTTTATTTTAAATAAATTTTATATGGCAAAATAAAAACGTTATTTTTTCGAAATTTGCACTTCAATTATCAAAAACTTTGTTGAAATTGATTATAAAATATATGTTTTACATTTCTGAATGGTTTTATCTGAGTTTTATAATTTAAGATTTATCACAGACTCCTTAATTTTTAGGTATTAAAAAAGTCAGTCTTTTATAGGTTTAGTCAATATTAACTTAAAATTAAAACGGAATATGCGAAATTTTTTTGATAAATTAAGTAATATGAGATGTTTACTAAAGGTACAAATTCAAATATTAGATATTCCTTTCATCGCAGATTATTTATTAACGAAATTGTGAAAAAAGAGAAATTCCAATTTTAAATGCATATATAGGGAATATTATCGCAGCTGGCAAAACATGCAATATCCCAGTGTAGAAAATCATTACCAGATATGTGGTGATGTAACTACATACTTGGTAATGGTAACTAATTACTTTTGTTATTACATTTCTTATTACCTTTATATGGCGATGTCGCGAAAAATAATGAGTTGTCGTTACATACCAGCATACCAAAAACCAAAAAATATATCGTTCCCTATGTGCTTACCAATACTGACAAAAATAATGAGTCTAAAAATAGATTTTCAAAAAAATAAATTATATAAAAAAAAATTTTTTATTGTATTTTTTTTAAATAAAATTTGCTGGTGCGGGAATCGAACCTGGGTCTACAGATTGCCAGTCAACAGCTCTACCATCTGAGCTATATCGACATGTAATATTTAATAGATAAAAACTTAATTGACCTGCTGCACACAAGTAAGCTTACTCGCCAACATACAAAAAATCAAAAAACTAGATCTAGTCTGATTTGCAAATTTAATGTGTTTATAACTTTTGAGGAAGGTTTATTCTTCTTCTTAACCTCAAACCTACTAAATTAGAATTAATAAAAATACATATTAATGACAATATTAATTGTATTTGGTCTATACGACGCGTTTGAAAAAACAACACTATACTATAAAAAATAAACAATGCCCTGTTGGCTGTCCGTCTCCAATATACACAAATGGCCTGCATTTGTACGTACAAACCATACGTCAATGTGGCAATATTTGTGAAAAGGTGACACGGAGGAAATAAGAAGATAAACAGAGAGAATCTGAAGTAGAATGTTTGTATATGTCTGTTTGATCACTTCTGAAATTATTCATATAGAGACAATCTGACAATAAAAATATAAACAATAATACAATTTAATGGAAGATCACTGATGAAGCCTGTCCATAAAAAGGCAGAAACTAGATCTAGTCTGATTTGCAAATTTAATGTGTTTATAACTTTTGAGGAAGGTTTATTCTTCTTCTTAACCTCAAACCTACTAAATTAGAATTAATAAAAATACATATTAATGACAATATTAATTGTATTTGGTCTATACGACGCGTTTGAAAAAACAACACTATACTACAAAAAATATGTGGTTACATATATCCTTACCAGTGTTTAAAAAATATTGAGTCTAAAAATAGATTTCAAAAAATTTTCAAAAAAATCTAAAAAATTATTTTCTATTTGAAATAATGATAAAACGAAGTCATTATCAGTAACTTATTATTATTTGTTTTAAAATAATGCTGAAGGTAAGTGGGTGTCATTACTGGTACTCCAAAAAATAATGATATGTCATTACCGTTTCTACACTGGGATATCAAATTAAAGGGCATATTTCAGCATTTTAAAATGTTGCAAAAAATAGCGTTATTACTTTCAATTTTATATTTAAGTTTATTAAAAAATTGAATTTTCCTACGTTTTTTGCAAATATTTCTTAAACTATAGCTAACTTTAAAATTCTAAGGCCATATTCGTGATCTACGTCCCAAAGTCTATTAAAAATGATGTGTCGGAATTCCGATTCATCAAATTTTTCTTATTTTGTTGTACTGTGTTATCGATGGTAATGAAATTAAAAACCATTGTCATTATTCAATGAAATTAAATTCCGAAATCATTAACATTAATTTGAAGCAATGGTAACGAAAATAATTTCATTACCATTGAAATCAATGCAATGTTAATGAAATCGTCAATTAATTAGTCCACCTAATTCATTAATCCCAAGTATTATTTAAACCAATGAAAAGGAAGTTCTTTTTCATTTCTTTTTAATTTAATAAAAAAAAAAAATCATCATGCATCGTGTGGGGTTTGAAACCCAGACTTGTTGTTCTTTCAAACAGACGCTCTACCCCCTGTGCTATCGCTTGGTATAGATGATAGCTGGATTTTAGCAGTCTTGTGCAGTAAATTGTTGTTATCTTCATTTCTTTCAATTTTTATTAACAAAAATATATAACATGTTGGAAAAATATATAACGTTGTTTTTTTAAAGTGTTATTTTTTATAAAAAATATTAATTCACATATAGAAATAAATCTGTAAAAGTACCAGAAAAAGCTACTAGAATTTTATTAGAAATGATCTTGTAGAAAAAAACTGCTGATATTAGCAGATTTTTTTTTTGCAAAATACTACTAAGATAAGAACAGGAAAAACAAAACTGTTAAATTTACAAAATTTTAGTTACATTTGAGTTAACTTTTAGTTAATTAAGAGTAACATAGGCGTACCTAGACCATTTTTCTGGGGTGGGCAAGGGACCCATTAATGTTCGGTTGTTTATTTGCACATTCTCAAACTCTTAATTTTTAAAAACACTTTCGACATTATGCTTACAATTTTTTTATATACAAAAACTTTTAAAAATGGCTCTCTCCCTTCTCATAAAATTTCCATCATTTTCAAAATTCAATAATCCTGGTAGCTTATCATTAGCAAAATCGCTATGTTTTTATAGAAAACTCTGAAAAGTTCATCTATTTTTCAGAATAAAACCTCGTAAAAGGAATGTATTCCAGGCTATACTCTCAGATTAGTATGAAATTTAGATATTTGATAGAGAAAAGAAATCTAAAATCAACCTGTCTCATTTTTTCGTCGACCTCGGACGAATCCATTCTAACCACGAAAATTACCGAGGTGGCCAAAAACCGTGAGATGCTCGTCTTAAATTTTTTGTTTCTACAACATATTAAAATTTCATCAAAATAATAATGTTTAGTTTGAGTAACTTCCTTGTTAGATATTAACTAATTATTGGTTTAGAAAACTATTAAATCCAAGATATTTATCTCACCAAAAAATATTCTGCGATATTTTCCTATTAAAAATCCTTTTCCATTTTCGTATCAAATGCCTTCAGATGCTTATTGAACAACTCTGTGATTCTATTGTAATAATTTTTCTTAAAAGAAAACTCTTAGGGCCAGTTTTATAATCAGAACTAAGATCGATTTGCTTCTTAAATATTTCTTGTGTAAGAATTTTTCAAACAAATTATCTTCCTAGGAAACCATTAGACATTTTCCCAACTAAAAATACAGGCTTAATTGATATTTAAAAAAAATAATGTTGTGATACTTTTTGCCATCAAAATCGTAGAAACAAGAATTATAGATAGATTTCTTAAAATTCTGGGGTGGGCAAAAAGGAGTCTAGGGTGGGAAAATCCAACCCCAGACCGGCCTAAGTCCGCCAATGGTAATAAATTACCTTGTTAAAATCTGCAAAAAAATCTGCAGCATATTTGTAGAAAAAAAATAGTTTATTCTGCAAGGTAATTCCTAAGTAATTTTTACCAGTTCTAACTAAAATGTTTAAAGATTGTTTTCTTTTTCTATTTGTGTAATAATAAATAAATTTATTAAGAATTTTATTAAAATGGACTTTTTAAATTACAATTTTTTACATACAAACAAAATTTTAATATTTACCTTTATTATTATGTATTTTAACAAAAAATATTTTAAAAATTAAATTTTTATTTGAAATTTTTATATTTTCATGAAATTTGATATAAATGAAGAGGAAATTAAAAAAAATAAATTTCTAATTCGTTTGAAAATTTTTTTTTCGGTACCTGCCGGGATTCAAGCCCGCAACCCTCTGATTTCTGTGCCTGAACGTTCCCACGCAACCCCCTTATGGCTTAGGGTTCAAAGAATTGGTTCTGTAATTAATCTCTCCTTGCAAAGTCATCCTTCCTTTCCCTATTTTTTCTATAATCATTCGGTTTGAAGGTTGAAATTTGAAAATGTACACCGTATCACCGTTCTCGGTGATTTTGTTTAATTTACATAACGAATTATTATAAGAATTATTGTAAACGACAAAAATGTATCCAAAAGTCCCTCTATAAAGGTTTTGTAATTTTTTCGGTAAATACCCAGCAAAAAAGAGATGCCGAAGCACTAGAAAAATCACTGAAGTTGATGATCTAGATGTACTTCTTTTTTAACATTAACAATATTGATTTTAACATTGAGTTGTCATAGGAGAGGAATGTTTTACTTAAGTGATTTCTTGGATGTTATTCAGAAGTAATTCTAGAAAACCTGTAAAAATATACTAACGGATACTTTGGAAGCAATGAAAGAAGAGATTTTTTGAAGAATTACTTCTCAAAAAGAAGTAAAAATACGCTAACGGATACCTGTGAATCAGTAAAAGATTTTCTTTTTGCTGGGTAGCTTTTAAAACGCATCGTTTGGGTCTAATTTGTTTAAAACTTCGGAGAAATATTTTATTTAAACTAAAAAATATAGACTAAATTCCAACCGTTTTGGTGCGGGAATTTTTTTGACAGCAGCGAAAAAGTAAGATTTTTTAATATTTTTGTATGCCCTACTAAAAAAAATTATATGACTTTTGATATTATATATAATAATATCCGAAAAATGAGAACATCTAATTGTATCACATTAGATCGTATTATGATCATATTAGATCTAATTTGACACAATTAGATCTAATTTGATGGAATAAGATATGGTTTGATACAATTTTATCCGGATTTTGTCCTCATCCAAATGTATCAAATATAATATAATCATATCCAACTAGATATAATGGTATATAATTCGATACAATTATACATAATTATATGACGCATATGTAACTATATATAGGTCTATATATAATTGGATATTGTAACATGTTGAAGTATATATTGTGCAATATATAACAAGATATAGTTATATATTTAGGATATAATTTCGTAAAATGTTATATAATTATATCTAGGTATATATGTCCCAATATATAATTATACAAACTTTTATATGATAATATATGACTATATCAAAACTTTTTTACTTGGGTGCCCTTTTTGGCTAGGGCATGTAAACTTTGATATTTGCAAAAAAAATCAAAATGTCATAACCTTCCCAGTGTAGAAACGGTAATGACATATCATTATTTTTTGGACTACCAGTAATGACACCCACTTACCTTCTGTATTATTTTAAAACGTATAATAATGAGTTACTGATAATGACTTATTTTTATCATTATTTCAAATAGAAAATAATTTTTTAGATTTTTTGAAAATTTTTTGAAATCTATTTATAGACTCAATATTTTTTAAACACTGGTAAGGATATATGTAACCACATATTTTTTGATTTTTTGTATGTTGGCGAGTAAGCTTACTTGTGTGCAGCAAGTCAATTGTGTTTTTATCTATTAAATATTACATGTCGATATAGCTCAGATGGTAGAGCTGTTGGCTGGCAATCTGTAGGCCCAGGTTCGATTCCCACACCAGCAAATTTTATTTAAAAAAAAAATACAATAAAAAATATTTTTTTTTATACAATTTATTTTTTAGAAAATCTATTTTTAGACTCATTATTTTTGTCAGTACTGGTAAGCACATAGGTAACGATATATTTTATGATTTTTCGTATGCTGGTGTGTAACGACAACTCATTATTTTTCGCGACATCGCCGTATAAAGGTAATATTAAATGTAATAACAAAAGTAACTAGTTACCATTACCAAGTATGTAGTTACATAACCACATATCTGGTAATGATTTTCTACACTGGGTTAATGTGTATGTATGTTGTTGGTAGATGCAATATTAACCCCCTGTTTTTATAGAGCGAGTGGAATAATTCCGCCTGATGAATGTGTATTTTGTTATTGTAACAAAAACAAAATGCACACAATTCCCCTGGAGGAAAGAATCCGTTCGCTTTATAAAAACACGGGGTAATTTTGACAAATGACCCAGTAGTAAGGTTTCACCAATTAAAGTCTTAACAACTAATATAAAGTAAAATAATAAAAATAATGTTTTGGAAACTCGCCATACAGGATGCTATCTTGGCGTCAAACAGTGAACCAGCGATCTTTGCTACGAAACATGCATCGAGATAGTTTTGAAAATAACTGGTAAATGGAACAAGCCAGTTTTTTTTTGCTACTAACTGCAATTTTAAGTCAAAAAAAAAAAACATGGAAAAGGACATGCATTGATACAATCAGTATATTTCATCTCATAAAGCGCCAAAAGAACCGTCAGAATAAATTGTCATCTCATTTTTTTAATTTTTTAACGAACGAGTTTTGCATCTCAGGTACTCATATATTTATTGCAGCTTATGATGTAGTTTAAAAACCCTTCCTAAGAGAGTAATTCTTTGTGATGTAATGAAGGAAGTGACACATTTAGAAGTCATTCCATTTATTTATGCTGGGACGTTATTTAATAGGAAGAATTTCGTGAGTGTTGCTTCTCTTTGAAAAAAAAAAAATTCATATACTGAAATGTTTACGAATATCCAAAAGAAAATAAGTTAGTTTCTTCGACATTTACGGCTTAAGCACCGTAAATTGTTTTTCATGTGGAAAATTTTCACACAAACTTTCAAGGCCTTAAATAATTATTTAGGTACATGGGGTTTCTAGAAGACGTTCGTTGTCACACGAATGAGTGACTACATGTATTTTGTTTTTGTACTGCATGTATTTTGTTATTGTATTTCCGTTCGTGCGAAGCAAAACGTCGCCTAGAAACACCACTTTAAATTCTGAAAATGAAAATTTTTTAATGCAATGAGCAAGCAACAATCACAATAAGCACAAAGTGTCACTTTTTCACAAGAAAAATAATAGTCTTGTATATTAAATTTGCGTGAAAACAAAGTCTACACAATTTTCACGTGAAACTCATTAGCTGTGTTTGTATGACTCTCTATCAGTGTTATCAAGAACGATTTTGACAGTTTTTCAACGTATTCCGGCTTTCTACAGTCAAAATTGTTCGAGATATCATTTATAGGAATGCCGCACAAACGCAGCTATTGTCGTGAAAAATTAGTTTTTTTATATGGACTATAACAGTTTTTTCACGTGAAACTCAAACAACTTACGGTGCTTAAAGTGCAAATGCAGACCTGGGGGATTTCAATTACAATTACTTGTAATTTAAAATTTTCAATTACAAATAAATGTAATTGAAATTACATGCAATGTAGTAGTAGTAGTTTTTGGTAATTTTTAGGTTTTGAGCCGAAAACTATAAAATTAAAATTAGTTTTTCCATACAATTTTCATACAAACTGAAAACCAGATTCTATCTGGTTTTTGCCAAAAACTAAGTAAAAATATCTGAAATTTGTATTGTTGATACACCCGATAAACGAAAATTTTCAAATAAATTTTGTAATTTTAATAAAATTAAAAAAAAATTGGTTGGGTTAGGCGGTATGGGTTACAAAAAACATGTACACTTTTTTCACTGAAATTGCAGTTAATTTTACCGACATAATTCTTTTTATATAATTGAGTTTTTTTCAATTACATTTAATTGTCTAATTTCATATTAATTAATTACAAAATGTAATGATTAGGGCTCGGAAGTTCATATAAATACATGTTTGTTGTCGTGTATCTTTGCGAATCAATACCCAGAAAGTATTTGTTACCAATCGAATGGTTCAGTTGCATCAAATGAATTTTTCGGTTAAGATTACCGAATTATTCTTGATACAACTGAAATTCCCATTTCACAGTTAAATTAGCTCTGTCTCAATTGCTTTTCTGTTGTCACAACTGAAAAACTCGGCTACCACCGAACCATTCGATTTGCTACAAATGCTGTTTCAGAACTGAATCTGTTTTCTATGTGAACAAATCTGCAGCAAAATGGCATCGATTTGTTAATGCATATTTTGCTATATGTATAGGCATATTTTAATGAATATTTTGGTATAATTTGTTAAATATTTTGCTATAAGTGCATATTTTTTGCATAATTTGCTAAAAATGCATGTTTTTAAGACTACTTAAGATTATATCTTGTATAAATAAAATTATTTTTCAAATTTATAAATGTTTTTTATCACGAAGACAAAAATCTTCTTTAATCGCGACAGTTTACGAAAAACGGGTTATATTTTCGCGACTTTTATCTGTTTTTTTAAATTTGATTACAATGTCTATAGCCAAAAAGGGAAATCCCCGTCTTTTGTTATATTAACCTTTTTGGATGTTTTGATCTTCAATTTTGTCAGTTTATTCGTGTCATTTGTTGTGTAAATACATCTCTTAATATGGGAAAAGTTCAACATATTTTAAAGCCAACGATTTCTCAAAAATTAGAGATTTTAAAAAAATTTAAAAGTGAAGATTCCATAAATTCAATTTTCGTGGATTATAAGTTGCATAAGTCTTCGGTTTACCGCATTATAAAGCAAGAAAATTCATTAAAAAGGTTCGTACGTACAACAGAAAGTGGCCCTGGCAAACGTTACACCTTAAAGAAAGCTGAGTACACAAGAATGGAAAAAAATGCTTTATAAGTGGTTTGCAAAACAAAGGGAAAAAATGTTCCAATATCAGCAGAGATTTTACGATCAAAAGCCAGTCAATTATATTCCAAAATTTATCAAACCAATTCAGGTTTCAATGCCAGTGAAGTAGACTTGGGCATTGTAGTTCTTTTTAATGACCGCTTTTTCTAGTTCAATTTGTTATAAAGAACTAGTTCGCTCTTCTAGTTCAACAGCTCTGACAATTTCGTTCAATCGCTCACAAAACAATTTTTCCGATCTTTCGTTTGGCAATTTTGAATAGGTAGCTAATTCATTTATTTCGTCTTGTAGTTAACAAAGATATAAAATATCAGACAAATTAAGAATTTTAAGAAATAAGGAAAATCCTTACTGTAGAAAATAATTTTAATTAATAAAAAGAAATATAGGTAAGGTTCGTTTTTTTCGAATTTTATATCTATATCTATAACTACTTGTAAAAAAAAGACTATTCGTACTTACCTGACTTTTCTTTTATTTTTTGTAAACAAATAAAATTTAAATATTTGGGGTCGCCTTTGTACAAAAGTTACTTTTAATTTTTTTTTATTAATTTAATTTAATTTAGTCTATGGAATTAATCCTTACAGACAATAATATTAAGACTTACATAATTTTAGAAAATATTATAGCGAACTAAGTGTTTAGAATTAAAATGATAGTATGTTTTATGCAATTAACGTTATTTGAAAAATCAATATAGTTATAAAATTCATTAAAATCGTTGCACATTCTTATAATAGGATCCGCGTCAGCATAGTTTTGACGGAAAAACGGAGTATAAAGCGGATTGTAATATCTCGTTGCACGTTGAGGGACATTAAACACCAGGTTACTGACAAGAAATTCAGAGCATACATCACCATTAATCAGCTTGAATAGAAACGTAACATTCATCATTTTTAATCATCATACTTTAGTACAAAGACTTCGCTGGAACGCGAAATGGAGCAATTATCCTGTGTGCCCTGCTCTACCTTTACTAAAAACCGCATAATTCATTTGTTAGCTTTTTTGTTTTTAATATTTGGTGAAATAAAAAATAAAAAAATTTCAAATATTTTTATGACAAAAATTTTTGTTTACATTTGAAAGGGAAAAGCCAAGCATTTTTAAGACTTGGTAACATTTTTATAACTACACCCTAAAAATTCCTTAGTTGATTGTAACGAATATTACAACTATCTCATAGGTAAAATACCCCTAACTAATCTATGGTTAAATTGTTTTAGTTGGTGTCAACTAAGATTTTTAACAATCTACAAATCAATTAGAAATGTAGCCACTTGCGACGATGTACTAAACTAAATGGAGAGTTAGTAGATACCAACTATATCCTACACGGAGGAAAAAGACATTTTTGTATATGTTTGGAGGTAATCAATGTATATTTACAAACTACCATATATGTATTTGCAGTGTGCTTCCAATTATATTGTTTTTATAGTTGCTATACATATATTTCCCGGTAATAATTATATTTGTGGATACAATTAACATATATTTGGAAAAACGGCGAATTTCCATTCTTGATACATATAAAGTTGTATGTAGCCATTATAACTTTTGTAGTGGGTAATAATCGTTTAGTTTAGCTAGAATGCATCTAATCAGAAAATTTAGTGATAATTTTACTTTATTTATTAATTTTATTGTGAAAGATGTGAAAAAATAAAATAAATTAGTATAAATAAAACATAAAATTGTGTTAAAAAGAAAAAAAAAATATTTAATTGTGTATATTAAAGTATTAACTTATAATAATAGTTTTTAATTAATATTTGTTAATAAAAATAAATAAAAAATAAATGAAGAGATTGTAGTTATTGTTTTTCAATGAAAGATTTGTATTAGATGTAAAATTCAATGTGATTTATAATATATTTAGTTATTAAATAATCGCCAAACAGTAGATGTATTAATTTGACTTTTTATGTTTTTCCATTAAAATATAGAGAAATTTGGAGAGTAGAATAAATACGCCTATTGTTTGGCATATATTAATAATAGCTTTATAACTAAATATATTATTAATATATAGTATTTGCATGGAAACATAACTTGTTTATGACACACATATTATATGTTTGCTGCCAAACATATAATATTTGTCCATAGCGTCATTTCATTTCATCCAAACATTATATATTTACAGGCAAACATAATATATTTGCTTGCAAACATAATATATTTGCATGGAAATATATATATTTTCTAGTAAAAACACGGCGAATATGTTTAACAGTTTCTCCAAATATATATATATTACCAGCAAAAATATGTTTGGGACAGGCCGTTTTTTTTCAGGGTGTATTTAAAAATGATTAATAAAACAATAAACCACATTGTTGTGTCCCTTTCTTGAATAAATATTTAACATTTTTAACACTTTTTCTAATCTTTTATTACACATACATTTGATGTTTAAATATTTTTTATATTTTTTGGTATAATCCCGTCAAGCCTTCACCATTTAAATTCATTTTGGCAATCTTCTTTCTTCTTACATTCAAAATCTACAATAAAAAGAATGATAAATAAGCATTTTAGAAAATTATACAAATTTTTAGAAAAAATATAAATAAAATAATAACTTCTTACCTTTATTTTATAACAATTTTCCGTTTAGCTTCAAAAGATTTATGGAAAAATAAAATATTTAAATTAAACGTCTTTTTTATTTTTTTGTGTTTTGTTTTATTTTTTTTTTTGACAATTTTAAAGTATTAGTAGTATTCACTTCAACCACAACATATTGTTGCTATCAACTAAAAGCCTTGTTAATACCAATTATTGTAGTTGTTTTATATTTTTCAGAGATCAACTAAGCAATTCTTTAACTATGTAACTTTGGAATTTTTTCGGCGTACTTAATATTTAAGAAGCTATATTTATACCTACCTGGAATATTTATACATAATTCGAAAAAATAAACCTATAATTGTCGCCGGCCATAGGTAATAAAATGAACGTTTGAACTAGAAGAGCGATTAGAAGTGAACTAGGTCTTTCGATCAATTGAGTGACTAGTTCAATTGAACTAGTTCGTTCACGAACGACACAAGTCTACAGTGAAGGATGATTGAAGAAATGTAAGCGTCGACATGGAATTAGATTTTTAAAAATTACGGGCGAGAAATTCTCTTCGAAACCTCATCTTATTGATCCATTTGTGAAAGAGTTTAAGGATTACGTTGATGAGCATGGGTTGACTCTTCACCAAATCTACAATGCCGACGAATCCGGTTCATATTATAGGATGCTTCCAAATCACACTCTAAGTTGTTCATAAGTAAACATTTTTTAGGTCTGAGAATTTTTGGCTTCAAAAGGTCTGCCGCAAAAATCAGTTTTGCTTTTAGATAACGCGACGTGTCACCCAGTTGAGGAACTAAAAAGTGATGACGGTTTAATTATAGCAATGAATCTGCCACCCAATTGCACTGCGCTTATTCAACCGTTAAATTAAAACGTTATCAACTTGGTCAAATTAAATTATAAAAAACAACTGCTCACCCACTTGCATGGCGAGAAGGGAACAAATTTGGAGCTCAAACTAAAAAACTTCAATCTCAAAAATGCAATTCAGATTCTAGCTACATCCCGCGATAAAATATCAGTGTCAAATATACAAAAATCCTGCACCCTAAAATATACGTAGTTGATGAACACTATTTTTTCAACTATGTCATAGGTGAAATAACCCTCACTATGACATAGTTAATATGAAGTAGTGGAAGATGACTATGTCTATTCAAAATCTAAAAATCAATTACGGAGTAGTTTTCGGTTACGATTAGCTAGTGAAAATTCAATAAAAATTAAACGTAACAGATATCAACTATACTAAATTGAAAAATGGTTAATGCAAACCACGGAACTTGTATTTTGACCTTTATTTTAAATTAAACAATATGCAATATCTATTTTTTAAAACATTAGCAAAAAAGAAATTTGTCATACAATAATTCTATTAAAAATACCATAATGCACGTTGTAAAAGGAGATGTTCAATAAAATTCAAATGGTAGTGGTATTTTATTCATTCCGAACCACATTCACTTTAAAATATTTGTCAGAAGCTGTCCAGAATTTTAAACATCTTTACATTCTATAAGAAAAATGTTTTTATTAAAAATTAAAACAATATTACAAAATCCACGATTACCTGCTTAATTCGATTTACCGGACTGAAAATTGCAGGGAATTTTTTTTGTTTCTTGTTCTTAATAAGATCAAAAAATTTTAATGTGTTAAAGTTTTCGATTTAATAAAATTTAGTTTTTTATTTGACTTGACATTCTTATTTTAAATTGTTATTTACAAGGTAATAATAATATGGTTAATATTACCGAAAACATAGTTGTTTATAATTACAAAAAGTTATTTTAAATTTATTTGGTTTCAACTATAGATTTTGTTAACTATTCCACTATGGAATATTTTGGGTGTGGAACGAAAACGAAGATCTTTCAACTATTGTAGCTCAAATTAGTACGGAACATCTTTTTACGAATGCTGACATAAACAACTGGATTCAAGAAGAATTTCATGTGGAAAGTAATGAGGAGCAAATGGAATTATCAGATGCGGAATCGGAGGATTTATACGATAGTGGTCTTGAAGAAAACAATATTAAAGTGGACGATGCTATAACATCGATAAACATATGCATACAATGGGCTTTGGAAATAGATAAGCCGACAACAGCAATATATGAACTACGTTATTCAGCTGTTATTAGAGTTTGCTAAAAACCGAAAAATTTAAAAACCGCGGTTTCGGTTTTTCAAAATTATAAAAACCGCGGTTTCGGTTATTTTTCGGTTTTCTTGTGATATTAATAGAATTGTTTTAAAATAATTTAATATGTATGTATAACAATTAAATATTTTAATAAATTCAAGATATTTATTAAAATTCTATTGAACTTCTCACTCGAATAAAGGCAATAACACCATTGTTGGGGAAAAAAACGAGGAACCCGTTATAAATTAAAATTTTTTATTCTTTTTTGGCAGATTAAACTATTTTTAAAGAGTTTGGAATTTGGAATTAAACAATTTGTTTAAAACAATATAAAGTTGAAATTTTATACAATAAATTTCGCGGACTACGAAATAAAACTTTTTGAAATATAAGCGGTGAGAATCTGAACTGAATACGTGAAACTCAATATCTCTTAAACTACATGCAATTTTTTTCTAAAATTGTAATCCTCAGCTTATATTATCTGTAGTAGTAAAAACAAAAAATCTTTAAAGTAATATTTAATGGAGAAATTGATCATTACAATTAAATACAGAATTTTGTAAAATAAGAGCTGAATCCTTTTCGAAATTCTAGGCTCAGTAATATGTAATTTAATGAATTATTTTAATTGCTTTAAGTATTTGCTAAAAACCGACTTATTTTTGTCTGTTTTCGGTTTCGGTTTTGCGGCCTCAAAAACCGCGATTTCGGTTTCGGTTAAAACCGAACAGCAAACTCTAGCTGTTATTTTAAAAAATAGTTTGCAAAAAAAGCAACTCAAAATCTCCAATTTCTTTAAAAATGTTTAAAATGAAAATAGATCAATAAAAATTTCTAATTTTAAAAATTATATAAAATTTTGGGTTCTGTTATCGCGAAAATTCAGTTTTCGCGACAGGTCTGGTTTTTAATTAGTCGCGAAAATCGAGCTTACACTCTACTAAAAACGTCGAAAAACAAAACCATAATAAATGCATGTTTTTAAAGTTTTACATACGTAATTTCGATTTTAAATATATTTCATGTACATTAAACACGACTATAAATGCTTAAACTTCCGAAGTCTGTGCAAATGTTTACAATTTTTTTAATCTCAAACAATTTTGGTAATCTTAAAGACCTTAGGAAGCCTTTGAATAGTTGATTTCTGTGCTGAACATTTAATTTTATAGCAACTGACAACAAAATAGTTTATATGCCTGTTTTCGTCGCATTTATACTACTCAGAGGGGCAAATCTGTAACTTTTTAACGACAAAATTGGGTAGTTGAATTGACAAGTTTTCATCCCACTACTGGTGCCCTAATCGTATACAGTTTCAGTAATTAATACAATTATTTGCGTGATAGGTGCAAAATCAATTAAAATATTAATTGATAGTATCAATTTAGTAATAGAAACTCAGTTTTATTTTTTGTGTGAAGTAGGATTTTTCTTTTAAATTAAACTTAAGTAAGAAATTTTTAAACAAAATTTATATCAAAAATCCTACTAAAGCCCCGTTCACATTATAAAGCAAAAGGTTTATACTTTTCTTCACAGAAATTGGACAAAAAGTATGCTGAAATTGTCTGGTTGTCAAAAAAGTATAAAAGAAAATCTTTTCAGTGTTCAGACTGTTGGCGACACACACAACAAATAACTGAAAAATGTTATTTTTTGTTCCAATCATTAATTTTTTCACCATTAGTTGTTTTTAATCTTTGTATATATTTATTTGTCAATAACACAACACTTGTGTTGAGACAAGTAGTAACTTTATGAAATATTTCAAAAAATAAAGCTTGTCAAAAAAGTGTGATCTCTTTTTAAAATGTGTGAACCCATTTTGACATACATACATATGTGTAACGAATTGTGTTCACAATATTATACATTTTCTTTATACAACACATTTCTGGCATGTATAACACACTTGTGTGATAATCTAAACGGGGCTTAAGTGATATCCATAGTAATGGCCCTCATTATTAAAATATTTAAATCAAATTAAAATTATATAAATTCGAACTTAAAATTGTATCTCGTACAGCTGTATATACAAATACAATACTTGTATTTCGTGTATCCGTGGAACAAGTAAAATGATGATACAATCTTCGATTTGGCATCGTCTTTAAAAACATGTTCAATATAAATGTACGGGCAGCTCGAGGATCATATTTGGGTCCATCGAATTCCGGAAAATAATCCTTCAAGTGTGAATGCATTATTTTTTCTTCCAATAGATCGGATTTATTTAGTACCAAAATAATGGAGATATCATGAAACCATTCGTATAGGGAAATACTTTTAAAAAGATCTTTGGATTCTCTAAGGCGATTGCAACAATGAGGCGAGTCGTCTGAAAATTGATCATATTCGGAAATGCCGACTAAAAAGATAATCGATGTGACATTATCAAAGCATTGTAACCATTTCTTTCTAGCCGAACGTTGAAAACCGACATCGGTGATACGAAAGTCTACATTTTTGTAATTAAATAAATACTCAATAATACCAGTTGGTGGCATATGAACCCGTAAAATATCCTGATCGCTGGGTATATAACATGGTTTAGCTATACGATCAATATGTGTCATAAAATATTTTGTTGATTCTAATAATTGATATTCTCTGCTACGCATAAAACATTCCTGTATGCCGGCATCGGCCCATAGTTCTTTCAGCGCTGATAAATACACTTCATTCAAATATATGCGGCAGTTGTTCTCCAAGTCTACGTATTTAATGAGTATTGAATTAATGACAGCATTTTCTTTAGTCTCATATGGTATATCTAGTGTTTGCATGGCTTTAATCATAATCTGCATAGCTGTAAATATATTATGATGAATTATTTCAATAAAGTCCATTCGTTCTTCAAATGAATAACCCTTATCGTATAATAGTCGTATCTGCCGTATAAATGTGGATTTTCCTGATCCACAGGTGCCCCAGAGTAATAATTTTATTTGCTTATTATATGTACGTTTGTAAACTTGTAATTGGCGTTCCAATTTCTTATTTTGCAGATTCTGAGCTTTTATCTCCGCTGGTAATAAACAATTCATATTGTTATAGTTTCAATAATTTTTCTTTTCAATTTCTAAATTATTTATTTTTTCTTTATCCGTAAGTGTGTAATTAAAGTTGCGTCGTTGCTAATTGAATGATAAAATATATGAATGGTATATTCATTATTATAATCTATATTACACATTTGTTATTTCCGTATAGATATGTATATAAGTACATAATAGCGGTATTGGAATATAAATATGTTTATTTAAGGGAATGAATAATTGGAATATAGAAATGCAAAATAAAGGGTGGTGCAATGCTCAACCTATTTGATTTTATTAAAAGGTTCTTTTACTCAATTAAACCGTTGACAATAAGTTACACTCAAAAAAGTGCTGCAGTTACTCATGCGTGGCTCCAGGGGAAGGGGTGCAAAAAGAAAAAAAGAGGCAAAAGGGCAAAAAATACTCGTTATTTGCACTTTTTTTTGTAAGCGAGAGGGTAATGACCACCCATCTACGTTTGAAATCTTGCATGTCCTGGGAGACCTTTTTTGTGCCCTTTAATTCTCTTTTAACAAGAGCCCAATATCTCTCCCCTGGCCTGAGCTCCGGGCAGTTTGGTGGATTTGCCTCTCTTGGTACAAAAACCACATTATTATCATTAGACCACTCCGGCGCTTTCTATATGTAGTGACAAGATGCTAAATCGGGCCAAAAGTAAGTGGATACATTCTGCTGACTCAAAAATGGCAGAAGTCTCTTCTGCAAACACTCCTCGATATAAATTTCGCTGTTTATAGAGCCAGATGTCACAAATGACTGTCTTCTTTGGCCGCAGCTACATATGGCTTGCCATACTAGGAATTTTTAGGGAATTTCGTTTGCTTTTTCGACCTAAATTTTTCCGCAACATTTACTCGAACATCGGAAGCATAAAATTCTTGACCAGGGAGCTGCGAAAAATCAACCAGGACATAAGTTTCGTCGTCCATTATACAACAGTTGTATTTTTGTATAAAATTTGATTTCAATTTTCGAGCTCTGGTTTTGGCCTCCAAATTTTTAAAAGCGTTTCTATCGGGAACTTTTTGAACTTTGTAGGACTTTAGTCCTGCCTTATGTTTCAATTTACTTACAAAAAAAAGTCCGAGCATTGGGCTAACCGAGCTGTTTTTCTGCCAGATGTGTTAGGAGCTCTCTTAAGGATGCTTTTAACTTTATATGCCTTACCAATGTTACGTTAACCAGTCGCTGTTCCTGTTCCCGGCTTGCTTTCAATTGTTAGGTGTTCCAGATACCTTTTTACCACTTTTGAAACTGTTTGGCGGCATACATTAGTTTCTTTGGCGATTTTTTTGTATGTCCATGTTTGGTTTTGTTGAAAATATTTAATTATTTTTGAACGCACTTTTCTTTCATCGTCCATTCTGTAAAAAATTGCTAATTAAAACTCATGATGTAAATCAATTTATTAACTGACATATTTTTAATATGTAAACTGACGAAAAAAAAATATGAGAAGCTTTAAACCAAAGTTATAGGCAAAAATGCGTGTTAACATTTTTATGATCTCACTCCTTATTTAGCATCTATTTCATGCGCTTGTATATTTTATTTAGGGAATGCATCCCGGGATTTCCCGTCCCGGGATTCCCGGGAAATTAAGCTTTTTTCAGTTCCCGCATTCCCGGGAATTTGGACCGGGAATCCCGGGATTTCAAAAAATGCAGTTTAAAATGATAAAGTTAATTATTTCAAATTTTCTTATGCAAAATTTTCCAACTTTTGAAAATAGTAAACATTTTACATTAGGCTTATTCGTTTACTTACTAAAATTTTCTACTTTTGCCACAACTGGAAAAAATGAAAAAGTAATCAAAACAACTATTGGGTGAAAGTAGTAAGATTTTCGAGTAAACGAACACACTGATTAGTTTGTGTACTTGATCAAACTTTTTAAGTTCCTTTTAGTGCCTCTCAAATAGTGATTGTATAAAAAATTTTGAATCGCACTTATTTTGCACAGAAATAAAGACAAATTGTCCATTTTCAAAAATTTTCAAGTAAGTTAAAATTTGTTCCCATACCTTTTAAAATTTTTTCCAATTTTCTAAAATTTTTTTCTATATTAATTTTTTATTTTTATTTTGACGGCCAATTTTTTTAGACTAAAAATAAGTTTTAGGTTATTCAATTTTTAAAAATATATGTATGTATAATTAGACTTATATAATATCTAATATAAAATTAATTCTTTCCCACTACCAAAGAATTAATATTTAATAAATAAATTTTCACGATCATGAAAATTTGAGGTCTTTAAGACAATTTATTTATAAAAATTTTTAAATTATTATAAAATATTTTCATGTTTATTTTCCTTGCGGGATCCCGGGATCCCGGGAATTCAAGATAAATTTCCCGCTTTCCCGGGAAATCAAATAGTGCGGGATTTTGCATTCCCTAATTATACCCTACACCACTATGTGGTCAGGGTATTATAAGTTTGTGCTGATGTTTGTAACACCAAAAAATATTGGTCCTAGACCCAACTTATAGTATACCGATCGGTTCAGAATTTTTTTTTATTTCGATTTAACGATGTATGTCTGTCTGTCCGTCCGTCCGTATGTCTGTCCATGCATTCTTGTGCGCACTCTACAGGTCGCAAATATTAAGATATTTTGATGAAACTTGGTACACCGACTTATGTTGGCCCAAGGACGAACAAGTTTGATTTTGGTTAAAATCGGCCCATGTTTAGACCTAGTGCCCATATAAGGGTCCTCCCAAAATTATATTGTTTATACGCTGCAGATCGCAAATATGAAGATATTTTGATGAAATTTGGTACACAGACCTATGTTAGCCCAAGGACGAAGCCTATTGAATTTGGTGAACATCGGTTCATGTAAAGACCTAGTGCCCATATAAGGGTCCTACCAAAATTATATTGTTTATACGCTGCAGGTCGCAAATATTAAAATATTTTGATGAAATTCGGTACACAGACCTATGTTGGCCCAAGGACGAAGCCTATTGATTTTGGTGAACATCGGTCCGTGTTTAGACCTAGTGCCCATATAAGGGTCCTACCAAAATTATATTGTTTATACGCTGCAGGTCGCAAATATTAAGATATTTTGATGAAATTTGATACACAGACCTATGTTGGCCCAAGGACGAAGCCTATTGATTTTGGTGAACATCGGTCCATGTTTAGACCTAGTGCCCATATAAGGGTCCCCCAAAATTATATTGTTTATACGCTGCTGGTCGTAAATATTAAGATATTTTGATGAAATTTGGTACACCGACCTATATCAAGGACGAAGCCTATTGATTTTGGTGAACATCGGTCCATGTTTAGACCTAGTGCCCATATAAGGGTCCTACCAAAATTATATTGTTTATACGCTGCAGGTCGCAAATATTAAGATATTTTGATGAAATTTGGTACACAGACCTATGTTAGCCCAAGGACGAAGCCTATTGATTTTGGTGAACATCGGTTCATGTAAAGACCTAGTGCGCATATTAGGGTCCTACCAAAATTATATTGTTTATACGCTGCAGGTCGAAAATATTAAAATATTTTGATGAAATTTGGTACACAGACCTATGTTGGCCCAATGACGAAGCCTATTGATTTTGGTGAACATCGGTCCAGGTTTAGACCTAGTGCCCATATAAGGGTCCTACCAAAATTATATTGTTTATACGCTGCAGGTCGCAAATATTAAGATATTTTGATGAAATTTGATACACAGACCTATGTTGGCCCAAGGACGAAGCCTATTGATTTTGGTGAACATCGGTCCATGTTTAGACCTAGTGCCCATATAAGGGTCTCCGCAAAATTGGCTTGGTTACAAACTGCAGGTCGCAAATATTAAGATATTTTAATGAAATTTGGTGCGCTGAATCACATTATAGAAAATTTTGACACAAGCCCCATTTTAACCCATTCGAATTTCGGATCCAAACATTAGTTGGCTTTTAACCAGACTGGTGTAGGGTATTGTATAGTCGGCATGCCCGACTTTAACCTTTTTACTCGTTTTATTACAAATTTTTCCATTTATTTGTTAATTTTTATTTCTTATTTGTTGTTTGAATCTATTTTCTTTATTCATTTTATATTTTTTTCCGACTAAAATCATTCAGCTGTTTTTATGACGGATAGAAAATTCTGATTTCAACAGAATGATCCGGCAAGTACGTTTACATTTACGCGTTGGTAAAGCCACTTGCTAGTTTCAGTATTATTAATCCAAAATAGAAGAGAGTACGAATTTCCTTATGTGAGAAATAATGTGTGTGAAGAGAACAACTATATCGAAAAACTATCAAACTGTCAAATTGATGTTGGTAATGCAGTACCCTTCATAT
The DNA here is from genome assembly GCA_949987735.1 of Leucophora obtusa. Taxonomy (NCBI): domain Eukaryota; kingdom Metazoa; phylum Arthropoda; class Insecta; order Diptera; family Anthomyiidae; genus Leucophora; species Leucophora obtusa. The sequence goes on along the minus strand of OX465295.1, from coordinate 201,601,658 downwards.
GATTTCCATTGATGGTGCAAAAACCTAGAATCTAGAAACTGGCAAGTGTCATACAGGCTTAACCATTTGTATACACTTTTTCTTGTGGTTTCGAAACAGCTGATTCGTTACAGTTACGTTTACGGTTGGGTAACTCAGCCTTTAAAGTTTGCGAATTTGAATCTTAAGGAACATCTATATGAGAGAGAAAACTGCTAGAGATAGAGCAAAAAACACCTCTAAATAGCTTAAATCATTCACAATAGAGCTAATTAGAGGTGTTTTTTGCTCTATCCCTAAAAGGTTTCTCTTTCGTGTAGATGTGCCTTAAGATTCAAATTCGCAAAAACTGCTAGAGCTAGAGAAAAAAACACGTCTAAATAGCTTAAATCGTTCACAATAGAGCTAATTAGAGGTGTTTTTTTGCCTTTGTGCAAAACACCATCGTAAATACAATCAATTAAACCATAACTAATTTATTTTTGCATGTACATAGATGATCGATTTTATTATGGGTGACTATCGTGAATTGATGCGCTAGATAGAGAGGTAAACTGATGTTCTAAATATAGTCTAAATGTAAATAATCAATATCATTATTAATAAATCTATAAAAAAACGAGTAAAAAGGTTAAAGTCGGGCATGCCAACTATACAATACCCTACACCAGTCTGGGTAAAAGCCAGCTAATGTTTGGATCCGAAATTCGAATGGGTTAAAATGGGGCTTGCGTCAAAATTTTCTATAATGTGAGTCAGCGCATCAAATTTCATTAAAATATCTTAATATTTGCGATCTGCAATTTGTAACCAAGCCAATTTTGGGGGGACCCTTATATGGGCACTAGATCTAAACATGGACCGATGTTCACCAAAATCAATAGGATTCGTCCTTGGGCCAAAATAGGTCTGTGTACCAAATTTCATCAATATATCTTAATATTTGCGACCTGCAGCGTATAAACAATATAATTTTGGGGGGAAGCTTATATGGGCACTAGGTCTAAACATAGACCGATGTTAACCAAAATCAATAGGCTTCGTCCTTGGGCTGATATAGGTCCGTGTACCAAATTTCATCAAAATACCTTAATATTTGAGACCAGCAGCGTATAAACAATATAATTTTGGGGGGACCCTTATATGGGCACTAGGTCTTTACATGGACCGATGTTCACCAAAATCAATAGGCTTCGTCCTTGGGCTAACATAGGTCTGTGTACCAAATTTCATCAAAATATCTTAATATTTGCGATCTGCAGCGTATAAACAATATAATTTTGGTAGGACCATTATATGGGCACTAGGTCTAAACATGGACCGATGTTCACCAAAATCAATAGGCTTCGTCCTTGATATAGGTCGGTGTTCCAAATTTCATCAAAATATCTTAATATTTGCGACCAGCAGCGTATAAACAATATAATTTTGGGGGACCCATATATGGGCACTAGGTCTAAACATGGACCGATGTTCACCAAAATCAATAGGCTTCGTCCTTGGGCTAACATAGGTCTGTGTACCAAATTTCATCAAAATATCTTAATATTTGCGATCTGCAGCGTATAAACAATATAATTTTGGGGGGACCATTATATGGGCAGTAAGTCTAAACATGGACCGATTTTAACCAAAATCAATAGGCGTCGTCCTTGGGCCGACATAATTCGGTGTACCAAGTTTCATCAAAATATCTTATTATTTGCGACCTGTAGAGTGCGCACAAGAATGCATGGACAGACGGACGGACGGACATCGTTAAATCGAATAAAAAAAATTCTGAGCCGATCGGTATACTATAAGGTGGGTCTAGGACCAATATTTTTTGGTGTTACAAACATCAGCACAAACTTATAATACCCTGACCACATAGTGGTGTAGGGTATAACAAAAAATTTATTACTCAAAATAAGTCAATTTAGATAGATATACAAGTCCGTTTTTGTTTAAAAAACTGTACGGATACGGATCAGAAACGGCTTTCGAAAACCAGAGTCACTCCGTTTATACACGACATAAGGCCCAAATTACTTGAACGTAAATGTAACGTGACGAATCAGTTGATTCAACCTGCTTAATGAGAAACACATTAGCTGCGTTTGTGCGGCATTCCTATCAATGATATCTCGAACAATTTTGACAGTAGAAAGCCGGAATACGTTGAAAAACTGTCAAAATCGTTCTTGATAACACTGATAGAGAGTCACACAAACACAGCTAGTGCTGAGTACTAGACGTAAACGAGTCGTAATGTGCTGGACATTTCTGTTGAAAACAGAATTTTTCACCGTTTTTACGTGAGAGCGCAAAACAGCTGTTTTCAGTTGCTACCAGTGATGCGATTTGTGGCACAATTGTACCATGTCTGGCACAATCAAAGTTTGATTGGTACACTGGTCCATTTTGGTTATTTCCAAAAATTCTATAGAAATCCGGTTTATTTAAAAAAAGAAATTTATTGGCAAAAACAATATTTTTTTTTAAGTTTTCATACAAAAACACATAAAATACTATATTTGAAAAGTAAACAAATCAAGTAAATTAAAATCGATTGAATTCACATATAAATTAAATTTGACATAAACTCATTTAATGATTGAATGAATCAAATGAACCAAATTGACTACAAATTATTTTCGATTTAAAATGAAATTGAATCCGATTTTCAGGGATAAAATATAATCCACAAAGAATTTTTTATGAAAGTTCTTGCTTGTTATTTTATAAAAAAATTTAAGTTTTGGTACTATAGGGGTCGAATATGTACTATTCTAAACCTGGTTGGTACTATTCTTAAAATCAAATTTATCATTCCTTAATAGCACGTTACATATTTTAAGTAACTTAGCAAAAATAAAATACCACGTTACGACTCGTTCTCGTTACATTTACGTTTTAGTAACGAGACCTTAACGGTCCGTAAATGGTACGTCATTGACGGACTTTCAACGGACTTGTCCGTTTTTAACCCAACGCAACGGTCCGTCAATGACGGACTTTCAACGGATTCGAATCAGTTTCGATGCTCCTTAAGATCCGTCTTCTGGTCCGGATACGGATCCGAAAAACGGCACGTAAACGGAGTTGGATTTCGTTTATGACGGACCGAAAACGGTACGTAAACGGAACGAATTGTTTGTTGGGAAGTACTTTTTTCAAAAAACTGCTATTTTTCTTTATCAGGATACTCTCCTGATAAATATTATTTAAGTGTTTTTATCAATTTCGATTGATGGATATTTTAAATTATTCGAATATTTTTGAGCAAAATTGTTTGATGAATCGAATAGCGAATAGGTCCAAATAGGTCTACACTTTCAGGAATGAAAGGAAGATCGTTTCGGGGATTTTCCAGGTCCAATTCATCAGTTTTCTTTAGAAAGTGGTGGCATTACTGCAATGGAAATCAAAGTATCAAAATCTCATATTAAATTAAAATAGTCTGCTACATCAACAAAATGCGAATGAAACAAACAATAAAATATGTTTTCTAAGTCTTCTGTAAAGCATACCCGAGTAAAAAAGTTTTGATATAATCATATATTATTTTATGTAATTGCATATAGTAACTTATAGTTACATATGGCCACATATGCTTTTAAATTCAAGCAGATATACTTTTATATAGTCATATGTTAGATATTTTTTCTTCAAAGGTTTTAATATGGAGACATATGTGATTTTATATTATTACATATTGGCCTACATATATATGTATGTGCTATATATAAGTACATAAAGTAACATATAAAAGACATAATTACATGTACGTTTATATATAATTTAGTATGACACTATACATAATAATATAAAACTATGTGGATCCATATAAGAAATCTTTTATAATTTGTGTTAGTTATGATTATATATTGACGAATATGAACCCATATATAACTTATAACGTTCTTTATAAAATCATCTATAATTATATATCATCCCACATAGGCAATTTTTTCAAAGTGATTTTATATAAAAATATATAAGGTCCATATAAAACCGTATTGTATTATATTTGGTTCCATGTTATCCATGATTTTGAACTAGTTTTAGATTTAGTAATTACTAGGGATTGGCGCGTGACACGAAATGTTCGTGAGTCACGTTATTCACACGTGATCGTGAGTACCCATGACATTAACAACACTGAAGCTTTAATACGAAATTCTCTATACTATAACGTACACTTGACTGATTTCTTATATCTTGGTTGTATATCATTATACTATTAACTTTAAAATTTCAGTGTTTTTAACTTTATTTTAAAATTACTAAATTAAAATAAATTTTTTTCATGTTTATTGCACTGTCATGATAAATCTGGATAAAAGTAATGGAAGATTTATCGAAATTATAAGATCTCCAGCAAGCCTGGGGTTAATCATCACATTTTGTAATTAATTACACATGCAATTACACAATTACATGTAATTGTAATTGAAAAAAAAAACTCATCTATAATTACATATTCGGCCTTATTACGAGTGTCGTAGTCATAGTCGAAACTAAGTCGAATTTGCTGAAAATTAACTAAAAACGCAACTTTTGAACAATTTTTCAATTGGATTTACTCAGATTTAAAAAAATCCAGCATCAGAGTTTCATTTCTTTATAATTTCCATTATACACAAAATCATTTTATATGGAGTCGAAAATTACGACTAAAAATTCGACACTCGTAATCAGGCCGATTATTTGTAATTGCAATTCAAAAAAAGAACAATTACAATTACAAGTAATTGAAAATTTTTTTTTATTTAAAAAAATTATTTTTTTATGTATATTGTTAAATATGGTCCTATATAATATGATAAAAAGTATAAGGTTAATATTTAGATATAATTGTATCAAACTATGTCCACTTTTATAACATTTTATATAATTTTATACAAAAAGATATAATTTGATGTAATTGGATGAGGACAAAATTCGGATACAATTGTATCGAATTGCATAAAATGTATCAAATTGTACCAAATTGTATACAATTGTATACAATTCGATACAATATGATACAATAAGACGTTCTCATTTTTCGGATATAATTATATCTAATTACATAAAAGATTATATATAATTAAATATAACTTCATATGGCTCCATATCAATTTTTTTTACTTGGCTCCATATCAATTTTTTTTATTTAAGTGTTTACTATATGGCTCGCAGATTTTTTGATATGAAAATTCACATACTCTAAATTTTTTGAATCTTTACCGTAGAAAAATTTTACATTTAAAAAACAAATTCGTTAATTAAAAAAATATCAGATTTGGAATCATATTTTCATTAAAAAAAATCACACATCTAAGCAAAAATTACCGCATTTAAAATATTTGTAATGCTTTTTTATTTCAAAGAAATTGCAGACAAATTGAATATCAATTGCATATTTTCTAGTGTTTTAAAAGTTTTTTCTATTCGAAATAAACTGGTCTTTCTAAAAACTTTTAGTTTTTGATTAGAAATTTGTATTGAATTTGACAAGTAAATAGAATTAGTTTTTAAAAACTACTATTTTTTGGTTAATTGTAAATATAGCATTAAAAATATATTAATTTTGATTTAATACACAAATAAAATAATATCTAAATTAAAAATTATCATTACTTTTAACCTACACTGTGAGAAATATCTGCATTATCTGAGCTTTTGCATAAAACCGATGAAGTTTCATTGGAATTTGTCTATTGAATCCTTTCATTGAATTAATAGAATTTTTCGCGAAATGTTGTGAAAATTTTAATTTTATTTATTAAAAGTATCATACACTCAATGAAAAAGTTTCATATAGCTTTTTCATCAATTCTAATAAATTTTTAATTTTTTTTGTAAAGAAAACTTTACAAGTTTAATTAAAAACCTCATTAAAATTCCAAGATGGCGGCCATTAATTTTTAGTTTTTATTATATTGAACTTAAAGTAATCAATTATATAGGTCTAGGATCCGCTGATTAAAAATCTGAAATTAAAATTTTGAAATTCAAAATAGCGGATCCAATATGGCGACAAACAATTTTTTCATTAAATTTCTTATGTCGCCTGATTTACTCCAAATTTCCACCAGGGGAAGTCTTTGGGTAGCAGATTACGAAACTTAAATCAAAATTTAAAAATTCAATATGGCGGATCCAATATGGCGGCCATAAATTTAAAATTGTTATCAGTTGGAAAATAAAGTACACTGTACAAAAAAAGGTTCTCATGACAACTAATTCTGGCAGGGACCAAAGAAAAATATAAGTTTAAAAGTTTTCGTCTTGCCCTATGTTTTTGGATGGTTAAAATTTCTCCTCTTTTGAAAATGTTTATTGTGAATCGGCATAGGAAACCATGTGAATCTTCCATTTTAGGTATAGGATATGTTCAGCGAACTTATGTAAAACACTACGAGGGATATTTTTATGGAGACACCTCCAAAACATGGTTTTTGAACGCTTCAACTGCTTCTTCGGCGCTCGTAAATCGTTGACCACGCAGTTTACCTTTGATATTCGGGAACACGAAGAAGTCATTGGGTGAGTTCGGCGGATACAATTTGACAGTCAACAGTTCTACAACAGTTGTGCAACTATCTGCTGAAAGACCTGATCACTAACCGCTCAGTCTGAGCGCTCAGGTAGCGCTGTCATATTTTGGTAGCGTAAAAAATGTTTGCTACTTTTGATCAAATAGTGATACATTTGTTGTTGTTGTTTTTAAAAACTTTTTGTTTTGTATAATTGACAAATAAAAACATACAAATATAATTCAAAACAAAAAATTTAAAAAATCAAAGGAAAATATTGAAAAAATGTATTTAAAAACAAAACAAAGAAAACATCGTTCAGCAGAGTAAGTAATCACAAAGCGCTACAAGTCACCGGTATCAGTTTAAGGTTTCTCTGCCGAACGCTACCATTGGGTGCCAAGACAGGGCTGTACACTAGACGTACCTCCAAAAAAAGTTCGCCGTACACCCTCCAATATGAACTATTTTTGCAAGGCAATTTCAAAAAAAAATTTTTTTTTTTTGGCCGAACGTAGGGGTCGCCTTTTTAAATTTTTCGTTATAGCTTCGGCATTTAAAATCGGATTTTAAAGTGTGATATATCGATTTTTTTGCCTTGAGGAGACCAGTGTTTTGATATAAAGGAAAAATCCAATGAAAAAAAATTTGAAAACGCTACCCCTACGTTCGGCAACCAATAAGTGACGCGCAAAATAGAAAGGGACCTAAGGGTAAAAACCAGTTTTGTTCAGGAGAGCCATTTTAAAGATTTATTTAAATACGTGTATCTTTGGTGTACCATCACTGAGCGTGTTGGTATTGGTCTCATTTGAAAGCGACACATCTCATGACGTCAGGAACGTGTTGGTCAACCTTGAAAACGCGCGTAGGTCATCCCTACCTCTTGTTTTGTGTAGTTGGTTTTTACTGTTTTCTACCTAGCGCGCTGTTTCCATGAGTTTGATATCAATTTTGCTCGCCGTTTTTCGAATCCAACTTTATTTTCTGAAATTATTAATTGTCAATTATAATAAATACTCATTTATAATTCTTTTAAATCGTGAATATCACTCTGTTAGTACGAACATTTTTTCACATAACCTTATTATGTTATTCGCGAAAATAATTTAAAACTGATAACATTCTTACTGTTTGTTTTAGGATGAAATGGTGGACGAATTTGAAGAAGTAGATTTACTTTATCGCTTCCCTGATGACGAGGATGATGACGATCACTTCTCAGAATTATCGGATAGTGACTCTGAAGATGATATCGATAATATGTACCTTGATAAATCTGATCTTGATTTACGCGAAGAAAAGGTAGTTGCTCGACTGTATGGTTCAAAAATACCTCCGTGTTGTTCAAATTAATGCAATAAAGTGATCCCTAAGAAGATGGCTGTGGATTTTCGTACGTCTTTCATGAATTTAGATAAGGAATCCCAAGATTTAATTATTCTCGGACATCTGGCAGCTCACCGTGACGATGCAATGCTCAGGTCAAAAGTTGGTGATCGATCGCGAGCTATAAAGAAACGGTACAATCAGATATATTATTTTCGAAGTTTGCCGATATGCCGTGATATGTACTTCTTCCTGTATACAATGGGAATTAAACGCTACAAAAATCTAATCGAACATTACGACAAAAATGGTGTTTATCCACGCGAACATGGCATGACGAATAAAATTAATCAGATGCTTTAACTACTTTGGAAAAAAAAGAAATTGTTTCATTTATCTGCAGTTTTGCTGAAACTGTTGCTATCACTTTACCTGGACGTCAACCAAATCATCGTGATTATCGTTTATTGAAACTTCCAACTACTGAAAGTAAGACTTCTGTTTACACAAGATACACCAACAGCGTCGAACCGGGTGGTAAAATCGTAAAACTTCGCACTTTCCAAACGCTGTGGAAGAAATATTGTCCCCACATCGTCACTATGAAGCCGGCATACGATTTGTGCGAATTGTGTCGAAATCTTGCAAAAGATGCTGTTAATAAGTAAACGTTACTGAAATTGAAAAAGAAGCAGCATTGAAGGTGTATTCTGATCATTTGCAATCTGCCAGCACTCAGCGAGAGTACTATAATGACTTTAGAACATTAGTCAAGCCTGATCCAAATGCCATGTATCCAGGTATTCCAGAGGAGGATTATCTAGTAATATCTATGGATTATGCTCAAAATGTTAGCTTTCCGTCGGGTCCAATAGGAACTGCATACTTTAAATCAGGTCGCAAAACAGCAATTTTCGGAATTACAAACGAACGTCAAAATGTTCAACACATCTTCTGTATTGACAAAAGCGATTCCATTGGAAAAGGTCCGAATTCAGTAATATCAATGCTTGATTACTACCTACGAGAAGTGCATTCAACTAAAAAATTAGTGATATTCGCTGATAACTGTGTTTCCTAAAATAAAAACAATGCGATTATACGATATTTACAACACCTTGTCGATACTTCCAGATGTGAGTCAGTTGAATTGAACTTTTTGTTAACCGTACATACAAAGTTTTCGGAGTTTTCAAAACAAAATATGCCCAAACTAATGTCGACTGCTTCATGGATGTAGTTGATTGTGTTAGAAAATCATCTCGTAATGGATTTAATGTTCCTGTACCTATTCGACTTCCAAACTCAAGTGAGCCTGTTCTCCACTAAATATAAAACTTTAATTGGAATATCGAAGTATCATCACTTTGTATTTATTGCTCGGTCACCAGTGCAATGTAAACTGTTTGCGAATTCAGCCAGCATAAATGAAAACATACATCTGAGTAACAATACCAGTTTCGATGACAAAACAATTATAATTCCGTCACCAGGGTTATCGACGAAGCGTCAATGGTACTTGTATAAAGAGATCCGGGGTTTATGTTTTGACGATTCAAAAAAATATTCGGTTGCTCCTCTTCCTTTGGTCTCTGGAAATGGAAACGAAGAGGAGAATTCGGAGGAAGTGGATAATCCTCAAGAAGTGGAGGCAGCAGACGTTAAGAAGAAATCGAAAAAAATAAAGGACCGGTACCGTCAAGTTCTAAGGAACCAATTCGCAAGAACCGTCGATTAAAATGATTTTTCTATTTTTTTAAACTGTTCATAAGGAAAAAAAAAATTTTTTTTGTAGTTTCGTAAAATCAAGTTATTTTGTTAATTTAGTAGGGAAAAAAATGAAAATAAATAACCGTTAGGTCCCTTTCTATTTGCGCTTAGAATCGTCGACTTCACTTTCATAAAACGCGCATATCTCTGGGAGGGAACACTTTTGGGGCATGGGATCGGTCTCATTCGATGCTCAGATGTTATCCACATCAAAAAAAAAAAAAAAAATTGATTTTTTTACCCTTAGGTCCCTTTCTCTATGCGCTGTCACATATATAAAAAAAATTCTACTGGGTTTATCGAAAAACTTGATTAGCAAAAGTTTAATGATTTTTTGCGAGCTTTAATTTTCTGACATTAGGGTAGTACATTAGGGTGGTAGCAACTGAGATCTGGTGGCTAACTACTAGAACGGGATACTTTAGGTCAATGGCCCTCGAGAGAAAAACATTGGTTTCCTCGAGAGAAAAACATCGATGTATCATACTTTAAGATCCGACTGTAAATGCCAAAGATATAACGAAAAATGCAAAATAGCGACCCCTACGTTCGGCAAAAAAAAAAAAAAAATAAAAAAATTTTTTTTGAAACCTCCTGGCAAAAATACTTCATATTGGAGAGTGTACGGCGAACTTTTTTTTTTTGCCTGTAAGGTGGTACGCTCTACTGTACATGCAAAAAATTAGCGTTCGTTATATTATACAAACAATCTTGGTAAAAACGACCTGAAAAAAATAGTTTTCATTAGCTTAGTTTATCAAACCCTTAAATTTTTATATAAATTACCTAAAAACATAATTTTTTATTGGTACATTATAAATTCTTTTGTACATTATGTTATAGAATGTTATACAGAAAAACATGTTTTCATTAGCTTAGTTTAAATCAAACCCTTAAATTTTTATATAAATTACCTAAAAATATAATTTTTTATTGGTACATTATAAATTCTTTTGTACATTATAGCTCTGTTCCACGTACGTTACCGCACCCGTACCCGCGGGAACCCAATCTTACCAAAAAGCGTTTCTATTGTTAAAAATTGGGTAAATGAGAGCGTTGATGAGAGAATAATTTGTTTCTCTTTTTACCAGAAGTTACCCGTACTTTTTTTGCGGGTAAAATGGTAAAACTGTCAAATCACTAGTTGTTTGTAAATCAGCTGTTTTAAATTTGTAAAAATAATTTAAATATTAACAAAAATTGTAAACAATAACTAATATCGTTAACAAATACCACGTCTAACATTTTTTCTTTATTCCCTTCGATATTTTATTCCTAAAAACAGCTTTTGTTTATATGAATAACTTCGACGTTAATTTTTGGGCTTGAAATATGGTTTTGTGCGTTTCAGGTATTGTGAGCAATTTTACCATTTTTTGAGATTATTATTTGATTGCTCTCATTTTACCAGACTTTACCCAGAATTACGTGGAACAAACCTTATGTTAAATCACTTTCTTTTCTTATCTATTTAAAAAATTTCCAATATTTAGTTATATTATGGGAAAATGATAACAAATTTTATGTATAAGACCCAAAATAAACTTAGGAAGTTTTACAATTCATTTATTTGTTGTCAGATGTTTGTAAAATGTGTATAATTCCTAAAAATAGCATTAAAATTGCAAAAGTTGGAAATTGTTAAAAAATAAAGAAGATAAAACAATATGGCGAAACTAGATGCCAAAAGTGAAAAAAGTTAGAAACATGTAAAATAATAGCTGCGTTTGTGCGGCATTCCTATCAATGATATCTCGAACAATTTTGACAGTAGAAAGCCGGAATACGTTGAAAAACTGTCAAAATCGTTCTTGATAACACTAATAGAGAGTCACACAAACACAGCTAATATAAAATTATATTTTAAATATCATATGGAATTGTCGGTGGGTAAGGCTAAAGGACAATCTCAAACGGATATGGCTTTATATTCATATAAGACACAACTATCGGTGCGTTTACAAATTTATCGTCCACATTTTCATCAATGGGTTCACCTAAAATTTTTCGGTTAGTAAAACTATTATATAATAGTATAATAATAAAATAGTTATTAACTTTTATTATTTGCATTGTAGTTTAAGTTTTTAACAAGTTGATGTCATCTATAAATGGTTGGCCGATTATCCAGAATGTGCTAATTGCTATTTTTCATGGTTGCTGCCACAAGCTAGGGGTGATCAACATGTTTTAGGCTTAAAGGCTATTATTTATATGGCACAACGATGGAGACTGGAAAAGGAATTAGTATTAAAAACAGGACAGACTGACAATGCTTTGTGTGGAACGGTAACAAATTAAAAAATTAGTTTTTATGTTGTAATTAAATAGTTTTCCGAATTTAAGATATTAAAGCAAAAATAAAGATTATACTGCTTTATTTGCATCCAACTATTAATACCAATAATATTTATAAAATAAATAATTAAATAAATTAATCAAATTGTTTTAATAAGGGAGAAGGAAAGAGCTAAATAATTTAACATAAATTAATAAATAAAATATGGCTTAAGTTTAATAAATTAGTGCTAACAATTCCAAAAACAGAATAACAAATATTTACCAAGTTTTTTTTTTGTATAGTTATTGTTAGATTTTGTTTTCTTATTTTATACCAAGCATATTATAAATATAAGTTATACCCAAAACTTGGGCAGAGCTATAATACTTACTAGGTAACTTATACCCTTATTTTATGTGATTTCCCCCTTTTAATTTTTTGCGTGTACGGAGGATGAGTCATCAATTCGATGTTTTGACTGCTCAAAAATTCACCTGTTTGACGAGATGTGTGAAAGCATGCATTGTCATGATACAGAATCATTCGTCTTTGGGGGTTAGTTTTACGAATTTCTCCGAAGACTTCCGGCAAACAAATGGTCGTGTACCACTCAGAATTGACCGTCATACGTTGCTCAAGCGGAACAGTGGCCACATGACCCATTCGGCCAAAGAAACAGGCAACCATTTGCTTCGCTGTGCTTCTTCCACGAACAACTTTTGTTGGATTTCGCTCGTCTTGGAATACTCACACGGTCGATTGTTGTTTTGTTTCCGGCTCATACGCATATATCCATGATTTGTCACCTGTCACGATTTTATACACGTCTTTTGAAGCACCACTGTCGAACTTTTTAATCATTCCCTTACATAAACCGACGCGAGCCTTTTTTTGAGCGATTGATAAATTATAGGGTATCCAACGAGAGCAAAATTTTTTACAACTAAGTGTTCATGCAAAATCGAATGTATAAAAGTAGAACTAATGTGCAAGGATGCCTCTATCTCACGATAAGTCACATGACGATCTTGCATTATCAACTCACGCGCTGCATCGATGTTTTGTGGCACAACAACCGATTTTGGACGACCTTCACGGAATTCGTCGGCGTCCGAACTTCGACCACGATTGAATTGACTATACCAGCGATATACTGTCGTTTTTGATGCTGCTTTATCGCCATACAAAGAACTGAGTTCATCGACACATTCTTGTTGAGATAATCCACGTCGAAAGTTGTGAAAAATAATCCAACGAAAACCTTCTCTTGAAATTTCCATTTTTGTCCAAATTGAATTTCTTAACTTACTGTATATAAAACAAATAGCACTTGTACATCAAAACATTGTGAGTACGTTTATGCTAAAAAATGTCAAATTTTATTATGGTGTTGCCAGATTTTAGCAATTGACATTAGTGATTCCAGTTCCCGAAATATAAATAGTACCTCTCGTATTATAGCGAATTTACATTGTTAAATTTTTCACTAGATTTCGTTTTGAAATCCAATTCGAAATCTATATCGTTTACATTAGAATATTTGACAGATGAATGGGATTTCGATCGACCAACAACATTTTTTTTGTAAACAAACTAACCTTAAAAAATAACCAAAATTAAAAGATATTCTAAAAACTATTTTATGTAATGCCGGAACACAAAAATCATTTATATTATGAAAGATACAAAGTTATATTTGCTAAGAAATGTGTTTAATTATAGGGATGATTAGTAGAAAGCTAAAATATTCAATGTTTTGTCAGTGCTCTTGTCGGCGCAATCAAATGATTTTTCATAGTTTCTCTTCGTCGGATGCAATAAAATAGCCGTTTTCAACTTTAAATATTTCTCTCAATTAAAAATAACAGACTTTATTATGTTATTCCTTAATTTTTTAAAGTTATTAAAATTTATTAGTTATTAATTTTTTATGACATAAACAGCTGCTGAATGTTGCCACTTTTTCTGCAAACTTCCCTACTTTTCTGCAAATATGGGAGAAAAATTGGATTTCAATTTGGATTTCGATGAGATTTCGCTGAAATCCAAATTAAATTGGGATTTCATTTCCTATGGGAAATCTGTTTGAAATCCCAAATTTGAATTGGATTTCAGTCGAAATCTATCGAAATCTACTTTTAACTCGATTTCGATCATAATGCAAATTCGCTATTAGATGTTTTTAGTTAAAATTTCTAACTGGAATGTAATAACTCGAATATATATGTTATTCCTCAATACTTTATTTTTGTCTTTGCGAGATCTAATACTGGCAATCTTACTGCTCCTTTTTAATAAAAATGCTGAAAAATCGAATTGTTTTTTTTTTTAGTTAAATACTATGTATATGATCTAGAATTTCCCACACTTTTGTAAATAACTCCGGAACCAAAAGGAGTACCAAACTGATATTTGACAGTGTCGTTGATAAAGAACTAAGAACTAATACGAAAATATTAAAAAGCTACGATAAAGCATCTCGAACCACGGATTAATATGAAATATCTTTAGACCTTTGATAACGATAAATGATTAAAGTTCATTTAAAAATAGTAACTACCCAATCAGAAATCGCCAGTGGTACAAAAAATCAAGCACTGGCATATCACTGGGTAACCATGGTGTTGAAAATAAATGTCTGGGAGAGCAGTTATTTGGGACGCTTTGCCAGCGCTTGCAAAAAGCGTTTTTCCAGCATTTGTTTTACAAAAATTTCGGTGGTTTATAAAAAAAACCACTGGCAAAGAATTGTCTAAGAGTGATATGCCAAGGTTTGCAACCAGTGGTTATCCAGTGCTACCTAGCCAATGCTACCAGTGGTACAAAAACCAATTCACTGGTAGATCGATGATTTTTATAAAAATGCTGACGCTTCGTTAAAAAAGGTTTGTAGTCAGGAGGTTCAGAGTTCAAATCCGGTTGCAAGCAAAAAATTTTTTTCGGATTTTTTTTAATTAAAAATTTTTTTGTTCTATAAACTCAATTTTTTTGTTTGTGGAAAAGCTCCTTTAAGACCAACTTTTTTTTTCTTCACCCAACGCTGGCATATTAGTTCCAAAAAACTGTTTGCCAGTGCTAGCTTTTTTGCACAGCCAGTAGTAGTCCAGCGATTATCACTCATGTGTTTAGCTATCAAATATTATATGTCTCGTTAGCTCAGTGGGTAGAGCAATCGTCTGCCAATCTGACGGCCTGGGTTCAAATCACCACAGGACCAAAAAATACATATGAACTTTTTTTAAATTTTATTTTGGAAAATATATTTCCAGACAAACTATTTATTGGTTTTGCCAGCGTTTTGCCAACGTTAAAAAATTTTGTTTCTCCAGTGCTCTTCCGTCACTTTTTGAACAGCCGGTCCTTTTGTCTAATGATGTTATCATTTCGGGAATGGGAAAGCACTTTTTGCCAGTACTTGTTCCACCTGTTAAAGTGCTTTGCCATTGCTTTCCCGTTTGTATTTTTCTGACTGGGTATTCACGTGGCTCAATCATGGCTTCAATTATAAAAAGATAGAAGAAATTAATTCATTGTAAAAAAATTCTCAAGAATTAAAATTTTTTTTTTTGAGTAATCAGGAATTATCAAATCAAAGAATTAGTTGGGTACCAACTTTAAGCATGATTTCTGTAGCTTTAAAGTGATATATTAACCAGACAAATAGCTAAAATAATACAAAAGTTAGACCCAAATATATAAATTTTTATTTAAATTTACTATCATAATGGTAGGTAATGCCTACCTTTTAAACCTTAGAAATACTAAAAGTGTGTAAAATTCAAATATTTAAACACATTAGGGGTTTTCATATTAACTTGTATTCTACACACAGAAAATAAATTGGTTAGAATTCTATCGGAACCAACGAAATTTTTTCATTATTCAATAAAATTAATAATCAGGAAAGTTACATTTATTTGTGAACAGAAAATATATAAGATGAACCAAAACACTGTCACATTATCCAAAATATTGGCTTTTCTAACCAACTACCACATTAACTTCAATACCAACAACCACCAATTTATCGAAGATTTAGCCATTTGAATAAAATATCGGCTGCAAAAATCTGGTATCAGTTGTGTTTCAATAAAATCGATCACGCTATCCAAAGTATTAGTTTTTCCAATCAATTTAAATTTTTTTTTCAACTTTAGTAGCTTTAACCATTAATTTCCATTATTTTGGTAATTGTAATAATATATTGAAACAAGGAACAGAAATTTTATTTATTTTGGAATGTATCATATTTTTTCTTTTCATACATATGCATGTTTAAATTCTAAGTTAGACAACAACTAAATGTAAGTAGCTGTAGCATAGGAGGTAGAGACACAGCCTTATAGCCTTAGAGATTTGAGTTCGAACCTCAACCAAGGCATTACTTTTTTTTTAAATAATTTTTTTATTGATTCAAATTAAAAGACAGAATTGATTTTCTGATGTGAATATTATTTTATTCAAAAACAAAATATTCAAATTCTCAACCTGAAGAAATTCAAATTTGACAAAAAAAATTATGTCGAGTTTAGCCTAGAGGAAAAGCAATGGGCTGACAAACGAAAGGTCGCCGGTTCTATCCCGGTTCACGATATAAAATTTTTTTAAAATTTTTTTTTATTCAAATAAAAAGACGGAACTGATTTTCTGCTCTTGATAAAATTTTATTTATAGACAAAATATTCAAACCTGAAGAAATTCAAATTTGGAATTTGACTAAAAAAAATTAAATAGAGCTTAGCATAGAGGAAAAGCAATGGGCTGACAAGCGGAGGGTCGCCGGTTCGACTCCAGTTAGCGACATAAAAATTTTAGTTTTTAAATAAATTTTGTGGAACGTGTTTTTCTAATTATAGAATTTATAATCCACAAATATTAAAGTAATCTATTAACACAACAAAAATTTAAAAATTGTAAATAAATTTTGGTAATTACAATGGTATTAAAAATAAATAAAAGTGATTGTACCTGCAACTACAAAAATTCGGTTGGCGAAAAATTCGTTTGGAACTACGAATCTGTTTTCTGAGTGTACTCATAAACGACGTAAACCTGATATGATTATGAGTTTAATGTCAAACTCCATACATAAAAAAAATGGTTTGTACTTATACAAGGTTTACAAAGAATTTACGAGTTTATATGAAAGCCCCTATTTTGTCCAAAAATTGTAGACACAAAAATGGGTAAATATAATAAACCCAACAAACAAGTCATTCCGTTTACGCACCGTTTTCGGTCCGTCATAAACGGAATTCAACTCCGTATACATACCGTTTTCTGGATCCGTATACGGACCAGAAAACGGAACATAAGGAACATCGAAACTGATTCGAATCCGTTGAAAATCCGTCAATGACGGACCGTTTACGGACCGTTATGTCGTGTTAAAAACGGACAAGTCCGTTTAAAGTCCGTCAATGCCGGACCGTTTTCGGACTGCTATGTCGTGCGAAAAACTGAGTATTTCCTTGTCCGTATCCTACCGATTTTTTCCACAAAAATAGACCATATGTTTATTATTTTCAATAAACAATACTTTTTTCCTTTTTTTTAAATTCATTAATAATTATTATTTACAATTACTATTAATAAATTTCTAATTAATACAATTACAATATTTAGCACATCCGGCTCGGTTTACCTATCTATCCAGCGCTTAGGGACCCAGAGTAAAATCCAACATCTACATATATGAAAAAAGAGACAATAAATTAGCTATGGTTTAATTTACTGTGTACTAGGGATGCCAAACGGGAAATCCCGAATCCCGGGATTTTCGGGATTGGCAAAATATAATAAGTTTCATAAATCTTACCTTCGTGCTTGATGTTGTTTGATTAATGGTGTGATAGAAAGAATTCCCTCTATTGCATATTCTCCATATATTCCCGTTATAATAATATTTTCACCGACTGTTCAAAAATATAATTTTTTATTTTTTATAACTGCAACTAGGGTTGCCATTTCCATTTTGAGAAAAAGAGGACCTTAAAAAAGGAGGACATTTGTCTTAAAAAAGAGGACAATTTATTTTAATAAATTAACTTTACAAAAATCAACAACGCGATAAAATATACAAATAAAAATTTATTTTATAAATAAAACAATTTTTATTCCCACTAAAAAAAATTCACAAAAAAGAAAAAAATCATGCTGAAGTTTAAATTAGTGGTACATACGAGTAAACACACAAAAAAAAACATAACGATTAACCAATCATTGCATACATTTTCAGGAACGTACATTTCTACAATTTCTTGATACGAATTGTAAAGGGTTTCAGGAATGTTTTTCAACTCTTCCAATTTGAATCAATATACTACTGTCGCATTTCTTCAAATATTCATAAAACTCTTGGCAATTCATATCAAAATTATATTTGGCTCTAATAATATTAGAAATAGTTTCTGGATTAATTTATTTCTTTTTGGGGTCCACTGCGCCTTGATTAAAGAAAATATAAGTTCTACGCAGAGCTTTGAATAATTAATTCCTTAATTAAGTTTTTCAATTGTGAATTAAAAATCGGCTAGTTAATTCAAAAAGCACCATATATTGAATGGAATTAATTCATATGTTTTTTCATTCGATTTATTTTGTTACGAATGAATTCAATTTCTTTAGTTCCTTTTATTGAATCAAATGAATTAATTCACTGGTGAATGCGTTCAATTTTATTTATAAATAAAATTTGTAATACGAATAATAAGCAATTTTACAGCATAAAAATAAACAAATTATATATTAGAGAAACCCGATGCAGTTTATCAACCTACATGATTAAAAAATCAAGTTCAAAAAAACATCGGGTTAATATATAATTTATTTTTACTAGCAAACTTCGTAAAATTGCTTAGTACTCGTATTACAAATGTTATTTATATATAAATGTTTTCTTCTTCTGAACGGCAGAAAACAGGCTTTGAATTCAGTGAACGTAATTTTTGTTTTTCAATTAAGTGCACGTATTTTTTTCAATTCAGTGAACGTATTTTTTCTTTTTAATTCAGTGAACGTAATTTTTTTTTAATTCAGTGTGCGTATTTTTTTTTTTAATTCATTGAAGGTAATTTTTATTTTAATTGACTGTTCATAAGCTTCACAATTTGGCAATCAAAGTAAGTGATGCCAAGTCAATTGAGATAACAGCGATTGCGATTGATTTAGAAGCAATAAAAAAGTTATGGAGAAAAGTACAAAAAGTAGGACAACCCCGGACACTAACTGAAAAAGAAGGACGCCCTAAAAAAGAGGACGGTGTCCGGGGAAAAGAGGACGGTTGGCAACCCTAACTGCAACCGTTTATACGGTCCGTTAATGTTCCGTATACGTACAAGCATTGACGGATACGTACATTACGGACAGTTAACGTGCCGTAAAAGCAGGATTCATGAATCCGTACGTGCCGGAGAGTCCGTAAAAATGTTTCTTGGGAAGGTATTCATTTAAAGTATTTACGCCTCGTATACTGTGTATATGTTGTAAGTTTACTCGATTAATGTCAAAACTAGTTTACGAGCCCTGGTAAATATACGCTTACATTTTTTTGTGTAAACTTTTTCGTATTTATACACACATTTGAATATTGTCAAAAATAAAATTATTTTGTATTGTTTTGTTTGTTGTTTTTTATTTTCTGTTTTATTTGTATTTAAATGATACAAATTTAAAAAATTCTGTATTTAATTTATGAAAAGATCAAAATAGTGGCAAAATTGAAATGTGAATAGTTTTAAAAGGTTCATTTAAATAAACAGGTATAGTTACAAATATATGCGATTACAAAAATACACGGTTTACGAGGGCATAAATGCAGTTAGATGAATACCACTATGTTTTCTAATTTTCTTAATCTGGGTTAAAAAATTGCGTGAAAAGCTTAGAAAAACAAATGCTAACTAAAATACCATCAAATTCTTTAAAAATCAAATGAAAAAGGTACTTAAGCCTTTAGATCCCTTTTTTTGAGCAACTACAAGTAGGTTGACATTGCACCAGCGAGACACGTCATGCACCCAGAGCTAAGAGCTATGTAATTATAAAACTATAAAATTTTCAAAGTAGTTTTAAAAAGTTCTAGTAAAATATGCAAATTTTTTTGTAAAATAAATACAATCCTTGCAAAATATATACATACATGTGTACACACAGAAAAAACAGGGGGAATATTACCTAAGAGCTTTGTAATTATACAACTACATAATTTTCAAGTTAGTTTTACAAAGTTTTTGTAAAATATGCACATTGTTTTGTAAAATATATACAATCCTTGCAAAATTTATACATGTGTAGCGGAAAATATCCGAAAAAATACAAACATTTTGCTAGAAAATTGTAAAATTTACTTAGAACTTATGTAGTTGTATAACTACATAGCACTTAGATAAAGTTCCCCCTGTTTTTTTTCTGCGTGTAGCGGAAAATATCCGGGTGAAGTGAAGGGAACTTTTAATGTAAATTTTTTTCGTAACAAAAACAATTTCTATAGAAATAACGCAACAGTTCAATGAAGTGTTTTAGAAAATTACGCCCTATATTTCCACGTCCTTCAGAACAAAGTTGCATTTGTTCTAAAACTGTTTAACACAACTGTCGATTGATATGTTAATTCTGTTTGAACCCTACCGTTTCTCACATCTCCCAAGAAAGTGTAGATAATCGGTTAAAAACCACATAAATTCTACAACATGTTCCTATAAAAACCATGGAACCCGAATCTATTTCACTGAATTTAAATTTTTATTGGAATAAAAAAATAACCTAAAGACGAAATGAAAGTTAAAAAATTAAAATTTATATGGAATTTGACATCTGTAACTGCACACTGAGAGAATTGTGTACATGATATTTATGAATTTCTAAAGTGATTCAATGGAGGTTCGCTGGAATTCGAAACTTCATTTACAGATCTTTTTCCATTAGTGTTTATTTATATGTCACGTTAATATTTAACAAAAACCGGGAGCTCTTTGTGTTTTTATTGATAAAAAATTAAGGAAATGCATTATTTTGGATTAAACGATTAATCGCCAATTTTCTCGATTAATCGACCCGAATAACCGGTTAATCAATTTTAGTTATTTTTCGAATAATGCATTAACCCGTTAATCGCCTACGTCGAATAATTGGAAACACTAATTTACAAGCAGTCAGCGTTATTTTTTATGAAAATTTACACAAATAATATAAAATTTACAAAATTTACAGGAAAGTTTATAGCAAGTTTGATACAATTCAAATAGAGAGCGGAAATTTCAATTAATGAAAAATATAACTCAGAATTTTCCGTTGGACTTTATATTGTCTGTAATACCTAAAGCGTCGCTCATAAAATAGTTAACATTGCGCTGAGGGGGTTAAAAAATATTTTTTTGTGAAAATTTAAAAATAAATTGTGACCCGATATTTTTGTTTTTTAAATTAATTTTTTCAAATTAAAAAAAAATTTTAAAAGTTATCCGTACATTTATTTTTAAATGATTATAAGTACAATTAAAATGCAAAAAGATATATTTATACCCTACACCACTATGTGGTCAGGGTATTATAAGTTTGTGCTGATGTTTGTAACACCAAAAAATATTGGTCGTAGACCCACCTTATAGTATACCGATCGGTTCAGAATTTTTTTTTATTTCGATTTAACGATGTCCGTCTGTCCGTCCGTCCGTCCGTCCGTCCGTCTGTCTGTCCATGCAATCTTGTGCGCACTCTACAGGTCGCACCTATTAAGATATTTTGATGAAATTTGGTACGCAGATCTATGTTGGCCCAAGGACGAACAAGTTTGATTTTTTTGAACATCGGTCCATGTTTAGACCTAGTGCCCATATAAGGGTCCTACCAAAATTATACTGTTTATATGCTGCAGGTCGTAAATATTAAGATATTTTGATGAAATTTGGTACACAGACCTATATTGGCCCAATAATGCAGCCTATTAATTTTGGTGAACATCGGTCCATGTTTAGACCTAGTGCCCATATAAGGGTCCTACCAAAATTATATTGTTTATACGCTGCAGGTCGCAAATATTAAGCTATTTTGATGAAATTTGGTACATAGACCTATGTTGACCCAAGGACGAAGCCTATTGATTTTGGTGAACATCGGTCCATGTTTAGAACTAGTGCCCATATAAGGGTCCCACCAAAATTGGCTTGGTTACAAACTGCAGGTCGCAAATATTAAGATATTTTAATGAAATTTGGTGCGCTGACTCACATTATAGAAAATTTTGACATAAGCCCCATTTTAACCCATTCGAATTTCGGATCCAAACAATACACCAAACTGGTGTAGGGTATTGTATAGTCGGCATGCCCGACTTTAACCTTTTTACTCGTTTTTAACTGTTTTTGTCGTTCATTTAAAAACTAAATTATCATTTAAAATGTTTTGTTAAAAAAATAAACCCTTTTAGATTTCTAGGTCAGTTGAAAAAACGAAATAAACTAAATATAATTTATTCTTACGGATTTTGTAGTTAATTTTTTGAAAGTTAAAATAACGAATTAAATGAAAAATCATTATTTTTAAGGATTTTGTAGTTAATTTATTAACATTTAAATATAAATGAGAAGTTCTTTTGATTTAAATGAAAAGTCAGTAGACCGGTTTTCAAGTGATTTTTCAAATTTTAAATTACATTTTTAATTAATTTAAACTACAAACTATTTTGAGTGTGCCATTATAAAACATGAAATTTCATATTGAAACATAATTTGCTAACCAACTAGATGAGAGCAGCAAAAAATGTGTAAATATGTTTTCGAAGTTTATGCAGGCATAACCAACAATAGAAATATTTCGAAAGCTTTTGTTGATATTTTGTATATTGTTACCATTAGTAAATAAACATTTTTTTAATTTTTAGAAAGACACAAAAACAATAAACACAAAACATCACTTTTTCAGAAGAAAAATAATAGTCTTGTATGTTAAATTGAGTGAAAACAAAGTCTACACGATTTTCACGATCGATTTCATTATCGTGAAAAATGTTTTTTTGTATATTATACTTTATATAAACACTCAAAAAAGTTTGACAGTTACTGCAAGACAGTTGTTTGTGTAGTAATCAGTAGTTGTTGTTTTTAACAGTAATTACAGTTGTTTTTTCTATACAGTTGTTTTCAGGGTTGGTAGGCAATACCGCTAAAATACCGTTATCGATTCAAAATTCTTTCAACTGACTACCGTTACCCCTAAAATACCGTAGCCGAAATAAACGGAATACCGTTATCCTTAAAATACCGTTACCGAATTAACTGAAATAGCGTTATCCTTAAAATACCGATACCGAAATAAAAGAAATATCGATACCCTTAAAATACCGTTACCGAAATAAATGAAATAGCATTATCCCTAAAATACCGTTACCGTTATTTTTAGTTTTCTTCTTTTGGTAATTTCACGTGGTTATTGAGTATTTTTTGTACATTAAGTTGATAAATTTATTATGTTTTTAATCTCGTTTGTTTTTTGTAAAAAAAAAAATGCGGGATGCATCGAAATAACTGACTACCGTTACCCTTAAAATACCGTTACCGATATAACTGAAATACCGTTAACCTTAAATACCGTTACCGAAATAACCCAAATACCGTTATCTTTAAAATACCGTTACCGAAATAACTCAAATACCGTTATCCTTAAAATACCGATACCGAAATAAATGAAATAGCGTCACCCTTAAAATATCGTTACCGAAATAACATAAAATATCGTCACCCTAACGATAACCGCATTCGTTTCGGTTACCATCCATGGTTGTTTTTCTATAGCAACTGTTATGTCGGTTATTTAAGAAAACAAATAACGAAAAGTACTGTAATTTCGTAACAGTTGTTTAAATCAGTTATTTTTAATATCATAATAAACAACTATCAAAACGGTAATTTTACAATAAACAGTTGTTTTTGGTAGTTATTTAAAAAATAAGAAATTCTGTTGAATATTTTTTTAATTTTAAAAATTCTTGAATGAGGGGAATGTTTAGTTGATCTCTTATTTTGGTAAATGAATGTTCTTTAGTTTGACTATAGATCATAAATTAATATCACTTTCTGTTTAAATTATTTTCAAATTAAAGAAAGATGATACAATTTTCAGAAGTAAATTACAAAGAATAAAAATTTTTGAAAGAATTCGATAAGGCCAGCAAGACAGAATACATATTGTCGGCTTTCGCTACAAAGCCATCATCAGTGTCATTTGCCTTGAATGGGTTAATAATTGATAGTTGTCTTGTTTAGTTTATATTTGTTATTATTGATATATTCCTAGTTTTCAAATAAGTCAGAAACTTTTAACGTACACTCATAAAAAAAAAGTTAGTAAAAAAGTCTGTTAACGCGTTCTGATTAAATTGAACTAATTTTTCTGTTATTTTCTCTAAAAAAGTCCATACAAATTGTTCAAAATTCTGCTAAAATAACAGGAAATAGTACATGTATTTGTGTCAGCACATTTTTGATCTATTTGTACGGACTTTTTTTCTGAGTGTATCTCCAATGAATAAAAGCATAATAACTGGAGAACGGTTTGGAATTTTTTCTTCAAATTTTAAACAGGCTGAAGTAATTACACATATTTTTGAAATTGAAAGAAAAAGTAATTTTTTTTTATTAAAATATACTGTTATAATACCAAAAGAATTAACTGTAAAGAAAAAGTAGATTTTACCCATTTCGTCAGTTGTTTTAAAATTTGTGTAGCAAAAATTTATTAGTTAATTTTACGACATTGGTGGTTATTTTTAATACATTTATTAGTTATTTTTCAACAGTTAAAAATAACAAAAGTTTTAGTTATTTTAAAGGTAAATAATACCTTTGTCGCCTTTTTAACGGCATATACCTTTGTTTTAACCGTCATTTTCAGTAGGTTCTACCAACAAACTTTTTTGAATGAAAAAATATTTTTCACGATAATGAGTTTCACGTGAAAACTGTGTAGACTTTGTTTTCATGCAAATTTAATATACAAGACTATCAATTTTTTGGTGTATAAATTGCATTTTGTTTTTATTTTGTTTTTGTCTTTGTTATAAAATTAAAAAATTGTTAATTTTTATAATTTAAATTGCAATTAGAGCCTTTTAAAGTTCGAGTGAATTTTTTCACGTGGAAAAAAAACTAACAGTGCTAAAAGAGGAAGAAAACATCCAAATCTAGCTAAAGAAGCTCCAATTTGATAACACTACCCGTTTTAAATGCATTCATGCAGGCCTTAGTTCACAATGATGGAATAATATACGCTACAAATTGGATTCGATTCGAGAAAAAGGAATAGAATGATACAAGAAATATGTAAGTATAAAGGAGAAAGAAACAAAATCCAATCTGTACACAGAAGAAATTATTAACCGTAAATATCTGATTAAATACATATTAAAAATAAAAATTGTTTCTAAACAAGTATTTAATTGAATCAATTAATATTTTAATTGACTTTTAAATATTTTTGCAAATATTTTTTACATAATTATGTGTTGTATAATTCCCAAACTTTTTTTTTCTTAAACTTTATGCATACCCAAGTAAAAAAAATTGATATGGAGCCATATGAAGTTATATTTAATTATATATAATCTTTAATGTAATTAGTTATAATTATATCCGAAAAATGAGAACGTCTTATTGTATCATATTGTATCGAATTGTATACAATTGTATACAATTTGGTACAATTTGATACAATTTTATGCAATTCGATACAATTGTATCCGAATTTTGTCCTCATCCAATTACATCAAATTATATCTTTTTGTATAAAGTTATATAAAATGTTATAAAAGTGGACATAGTTTGATACAATTATATCTAAATATTAACCTTATACTTTTTATCATATTATATAGGACCATATCTAACAATATACAAAAATTATTTTTTTAAATAAAAAAAAAAGTTCAATTACTTGTAATTGTAATTGTTCTTTTCTGAATTGCAATTACAATTAATTGTAGTTGAGTTTTTTTTCAATTACAATTACATGTAATTGAGTAATTGCATGTGTAATTAATTACAAAATGTAATAGCAAATTGAAAGAAAATAACTCAATTAGGCTAACATCAACGAAATTCTAACAATGCTATTTTTATCTTCTGTTATTACTGTTTTTGCTGTTATTTTGTTTTAGTTTTTGCTGCTTCCTATGGAATTCAACTCTGATCGACCACTTATAAAGCACAGAGAACGACAACGAAAATATTTCCTAGACAGTAGTTCGCGATTTAAGCTGTTAAACGAACTGTTCTAGAAAAAGTGGAAGTCATGGATGTTTTATATTTAGCCCTTCTTTCAGAATATATTAAGTAGATTTTGTCATTTGTACAACCAAAGATGAACTTTGTCGGACGGTGTTTTAATAGAAATCGAGTTTTTCAAGTACAACATATGTCGGATTTATTTATTTTCTATTGAGCGGGAATTCCCGGGATCCCGGGAAATTCAGAAAAAAATCCCGCTGTCCCGGGAAAAGAAAAACCCTATATACAACCAAGATATAATATAAAAAATCAGTCAAGTGTAAGTTATAGAATAGAGAATTTCGTATTAGAGCTTCAGTGTTGTTAATGTTATGGGTGCGTAAGCCATTTTTGACTCATGCTCCTAAACAAAACAAATTACATGAATGTTATTTTAGTTTGACTCAAGATCATAAATTAATATCACTTTCTGTTTAAATTATTTTCAAATCAAAGAAAGATGATACAATTTTTACAAGTAAATTACAAAGAATAAAAATTATTGAAAAAATTCGATAAGACCAGCAAGGCAGAATGCGCATTTTCGTTGATGTTAGTCTAAGTTGAGTTGTTGATAACAAACTCGATTTGCTTTCAACAGTCATATAAGTAGACGAATATCAAAATATTAACCCACTCAAAGGCGAAAGGCACTGATGATGGCTTTGTAGCGAAAGCCGAAAATGCGCATTCTGCCTTGCTGGTCTTATCGAATTTTTTCAATAATTTTTATTCTTTGTAATTTACTTGTAAAAATTGTATCATCTTTCTTTGATTTGAAAATAATTTAAACAGAAAGTGATATTAATTTATGATCTTGAGTCAAACTAAAATAACATTCATTTACTTAAAATAACAGATCAACTAAAAACATTTCCCCCATTCATCTTAAAAACAAATTACTCACGCACGAGCATTTCGTTTCTTACTCAGCACACATGAGTATATTAAAAACTTACAATCAGAAAATTCTCACGCAAAACAGTAAAAATTACTAAAAACATATGATGCAAAAAATAAACTCACACACGAATCATGCACGGATTATTCTTACTCACGCTCACGCACGAATCACTTAAGTATAGTAATTATTTCTCACGATCACGTGTGAATAACGTGACTCACGAACATTTCGTGTCACTCGCCAATCCCTAGTAATTACTAAATCTCAAACTAGTTCAAAATCATTGATAACATGGAACCAAATATAATATAATACGGTTTTATATGGACCTTATATATTTTTATATAAAATCACTTTGAAAAAATTGCCTATGTGGGATGATATATAATTATAGATGATTTTATAAAGAACGTTATAAGTTATATATGGGTTCATATTCGTCAATATATAATCATAACTAACACAAATTATAAAATATTTTTTATATGGATCCACATAGTTTTATATTATTATGTATAGTATCATACTAAATTATATATAAACGTATATGTAATTATATCTTTTATATGTAACTTTATGTACTTACATATAGCACATACATATATATGTAGGCCAGTATGTAATAATATAAAATCACATATGTCTCCATATTAAAACCTTTGAGGAAAAAATATCTAATATATGACTATATAAAAGTATAAATGCTTGAATTTAAAAGCATATGTGGCCATATGTAACTATAAGTTACTATATGCAATTAGATAAAATAATATGTGATTATATCAAAACTTTTTTACTCGGGTATATAGAAAATTTTTAGTATAAGAACCAAAACCTTTGCAGTTCACAAACAAAACAAACACATATGCAGTACTCCAAATATATAAACATGACATACACACACTTTTTTACAATTTCATACTATTTTTTATTATTTTCAATTAATGTTTTAATTGATATTACTACTACTTTAATCGAAATTTGTTTCAATTAATCGTATACAATTTTTAGTAGTTAATAGTATCATTTGAGTGATAGGTGCAAAATCAATTAAAATTTTAATTCATATAATCAATTTCGTTGTTAAAATTCGTTTTTAGTTTTTTCTGTGTAGCGTGGATTATTAATCTTTAAAAGTGCATAAATGATATTTGTCTGATTCGATGGAAAGTATTTACGACTTCATTATTAACATATTGATTGGTATTATATTTAGGTTTGGATAATAATTATTTTACATAGTTTTTCTTTTAAACACAATATCAATTTAATATAGTTATTAATTTTAACATATCTGCATTTTAAGCAACCGTATATTTGTAGTATTTTTATTTATATAGTATTTGTTTTTATAGTTTATTACTCCATGAATAAACCTCTGGAACGGACGATGGATATGACAAATCATACATTTGAGATTTTATAAATTCCCGTTTATCATGTGGTTCGGGTCGAACAGTAGCCAAACCTGAAAAATAAATATATTAATGGAAGGCAATTTACGATTAGTAAAGGTCTTTTAATTTTAAAATAAAGGTATTGGTTTATCAATTTTAACATAAGAATTTTTAGGGTAGGTACTAGGGAAACGGGAATGAAAAAATTTGATTCCCGGGATTCCCATCAATCATCAACCATCAATTTTTTTTTTTTTTTTGTGAACCAAATTTAGATATCGGATAACCAAATTTAGATACCACCGTTAACCGTTAACCATTAGTCTTTTCTTTTCACATTTATTAATGAAAACGTTACTTATAAAATTATTGACCCTTAATATAAAGGCGTATTTTAAATTTAAAGTCGACTTTATTTTTAATCAAACGGTTTTGTTCATTTTGTGTATGAAAACCTTACAAAAATATTTATATTTTCAAATATTTTGATTGGTTGAAAATAAATTAACCAATCAGAATGCTCTAAAAATAAACCAATTCAAGGTATACTGCCACCCAATATTTTAACTAAAGTCGACTTTACCTAAATTATGCATTTGAAAAATTTAGATAGTAAGAGTGATTATTTGTAAGAAACAAAGCTTTTTTTTCATATTTCTTTTAAACATTTTACCAAGTTTTTAGGTTTTACTACTTAAATTTTGAATAAGTTATGCGAAAAATCTTTATTAGTTGAAATGCTCCTTATTACTTGGCAAAGATTTTATTTGTGTGTCAAATAAATGTATTCCCTTTTAAAAGATTTTAACAATGACATTTTTGTTCTGGTATTTAAAATGTTTTTTCCCTGCAAGCATTTGGAAAATATCTTCCAAGAAGATATTAAAGCGATATCTTCTATTTTTCATTTGAATGAAAATAATCAAGTAGTATTTTAAAATTGTCTTACTTTTATTATTTGGAAGATAATTTGGTGATATTTGGAAAAAAATAATTCAAAAATTGGATTTTTTGTCATAGGTTTTTATGATGATATTGCGGCAATATTACCTTCTTATCATCCGGAAGATAAAGAAAATTTGTTTGAAATTCTTTGTCATTTTGGAAAAAATTAAAACAAAATTTGTGTAAAAACGAACAACAAACACATAGGAAAGAAATTCGTCGAAAAAATCAAGATTTAATGCGCGGAAAAAAACGGCTACGATGAAATCAAGATAATTAATGTGTTGGTCAATGGATTATGTATGCAGATGTTCTTTCTCAGGCTTAAATTTAATAATAAAAAAATAAAACCTTTATATTGTACCGGGGAGTTTATTTGGCGATATCACCTTTTTATCTTCCAGATGATAACTTAGCGATATCGCCAATTTATCTTCCTGGGGTATTGCTTTCGTGTTACCTGCAAGTATTGCTTTCGGGTAACAGTTATTCCCGACTGAAGAAACTTCCGCAATACGAAATTGATATTGCCGGCAATAAATGTTTTTCTTCCTGGCAATATGATCGGGGAATCTTCTTCGTATTGCCATGCTTGCTGGGTTATGACTAAAATTAAAAAATCCTATTCGAAACAAAAACAATTTAAAAAATTTAATATTTTTAAAATTTCCCGTTTTCCCGGGAAAAATATATTCTTTTCCCGGGAATTCCCGAACCCCAAACCCTAGTAGGTACTTAAATATTAGGGGAAGTGCGACACCCTTGAACCGTTAATTTGTATTTTATTTTTTTTAACTCTATTATCTGTATTTTTGTCATTTTTGTTACTTTGAGATCTTACTTAGAAAAGGTTTCTAAAGTTCCTATTTTAAATACAAAAGCGTTGGTTATGCAATTTAATAATCACCGATATTGATGAAATTCGGATATGTTGTAGAGAAATTCTAAGTGAAGTGTCTGAAAATAGTACTATAACTACTTAACTCCATCACGTTGCCTCTAGCAGAAATATTAACAACTAAAATTTAATCCTGAATAGGGAAGAGTTTATATACATATGTACATATTTATACCCTACACCATTATGTGGTCAGGGTATTATAAGTTTGTGCTGATGTTTGTAACACCAAAAAATATTGGTCGTAGACCCACCTTATAGTATACCGATCGGTTCAGATTTTTTTTTATTTCGATTTAACGATGTCCGTCCGTCCGTCCGTCTGTCTGTCCATGCAATCTTGTGCGCACTCTACAGGTCGCACCTATTAAGATATTTTGATGAAATTTGGTACGCAGACCTATGTTGGCCCAAGGACGAACAAGTTTGATTTTTTTGAACATCGGTCCATGTTTAGACCTAGTGCCCATATAAGGGTCCTACCAAAATTATATTGTTTATACGCTGCAGGTCGTAAATATTAAGATATTTTGGCGAAATTTGGTACACAGACCTATGTTAGCCCAATAACGCAGCCTATTGATTTTGGTGAACATCGGTCCATGTTTAGACCTAGTGCCCATATAAGGGTCCTACCAAAATTATACTGTTTATACGCTGCAGGTCGTAAATATTAAGATATTTTAATGAAATTTGGTACACAGACCTATATTGGACCAATAACGCAGACTATTTATTTTGGTAAACATCGGTCCATGTTTAGACCTAGTGCCCATATAAGGGTCCTACCAAAATTATACTGTTTATACGCTGCAGGTCGTAAATATTAAGATATTTTGATGAAATTTGGTACACAGACCTACATTGGCCCAATAACGCAGCCTATTGATTTTGGTGAACATCGGTCCATGTTTAGACCTAGTGCCCATATAAGGGTCCTACCAAAATTATAATGTTTATACGCTGCAGGTCGCAAATATTAAGATATTTTGATGAAATTTGGTACACAGACCTATATTGGCCCAATAACGCAGCCTATTGATTTTGGTGAACATCGGTCTATGTTTAGACCTAGTGCCCATATAAGGGTCCTACCAAAATTATACTGTTTATACGCTGCAGGTATTAATATTAAGATATTTTGATGAAATTTGGTACATAGACCTATGTTCGCCCAAGGACGAAGCCTATTGATTTTGGCGAACATCGGTCCATGTTTAGAACTAGTGCCCATATAAGGGTCCCCCCAAAATTATATTGTTTATACGCTGCAGGTCGCAAATATTAAGATATTTTGACGAAATTTGGTACATAGACCTATGTTGGCCCAAGGACGAAGCCTATTGATTTTGGTGAACATCGGTCCATGTTTAGAACTAGTGCCCATATAAGGGTCCCCCCAAAATTGGCTTGGTTACAAACTGCAGGTCGCAAATATTAAGATATTTTAATGAAATTTGGTGCGCTGACTCACATTATAGAAAATTTTGACATAAGCCCCATTTTAACCCATTCGAATTTCGGATCCAAACAATACACCAGACTGGTGTAGGGTATTGTATAGTCGGCATGCCCGACTTTAACCTTTTTACTCGTTTTATTTTACACTTAATAATTAATTTTTCGTTTTATTTTCTAGTATAAATAAGAGCTGTTGCTATAATAGCAGACTTTTTATGCAGATTTTAAGGAACCTAGGAAACGAGAGATGCTGTGAAATGTTCCCAATAAAAAAACAAAAGGTTCAGAGGACTTTTTAACAGAATTCTATCACTTTTTTAGAAAGAAATCAGATTCCTAGGAGTTTATCGTACAGAAAAACTTTGCTAGTTTGAAAGCTGTTTTCTATAGAATCTGAGGACTTTTCTAAAGGTAAAAATTCCAAGAATCTATAGATTTTCCTACAGGCAAAATCCATAGATTTTCTATTTTTCTATTGAAAAAGTTTTTGTTTATAGGAAAAGTCCCCTAAATCTGAAGATAAGAAAAAAACCTGAAAATAGTATTCAGAATCTAAGCGTTTTTCTTAAAAAAAAGGTTTTATTCTTTTTCTTTCTTTTTCTTTAGGAAAAAGTCCTCAGAAACAGAGTCTTTTGCTTTAGGATAGAATCCACAGAATAATAAAAGTTTTCTTTAGGAAAAAGGCCTCGTAAGTTTGGTGAATTTGAGTGCTCTCATTATTTATATTTGAGAACATATTCATATTTTTGTAATTTTTATATATTTTTGTAATATTCTACTAATTAATTTATAAAAAAAATAATAAGAATGGAAACGCTACTCTATTTAGTTCGACTGGGATTGCTAAATAAATTCTGTTCGGATGTAACTTGTTTATATCGTATAGTACCAGCATAGTAGGTGTAACTGTAAATGTCGATAGCTGCAACCGAATAGTGTGATAGTACATGTGACTACTAAAATTCGGTTGGCAACAAATTGGGTTGTGACAACGATTCTGTTCTGTGTGTGTACGTGTTTTAAAATTATTTTTGGGAAGAATTATAGAAATGAGGTTGTTTCAGAGATCAATTATATCCTCGGAAACATATCACCAAGGTTTGTTACCGAAACGAATAACGGTAAGGGTAACGGTATCGAATTTCGTTTGTTTCGGTAATGGTATTTAAGACTGTTCCGGTAATGGTATACCGTTATCGAAACCTTGGGGCTCATCGCCTGTAAGTAAGGTATAAAGTAATGCATGGGTCACTGGCTACTTTGCTGGGAAGTTTTACTGAGACGATCGGTATAAAGGTGGATCTAGGTCCACTATTTTGTATACAACTTACCATTTGCATAAGCATATTCCATTATATAAGCAGCAATTTCTATCGAACATTTAGTTATTTTACCTAAAGGTGGATACAACGAACCCTTGGCCAAATCTTCGGCTGTACAAAGTTCTGCTAAACGTTCAGCTGACAACAGGAACACGTCTTCCGGTATGGTCAGCATACCGGCACAGAGAACACCCAATGCAACACCGGGAAATATATATGAGTTATTACCCTGGCCAGGATAAAATATTTTACCATTATATTCTACCGGATTGAAGGGTGAGCCAGAGGCAAAGATACATGTACCATTGGTGTATTTATAAGCTTGTTCAGCAGTGCACTCAGCTTTACTTGTGGGATTTGATAAAGCGAAAATAATAGGCATTGTATGAAATTCTGCCATTAATTCAAGAATTTCTTGATTGAAAGCGCCACCGCTAGCGGCAGCACCGATCAACACCGTAGGTTTAATTGTTCGTACAATATCCAGCAAATTGTCTATAGGTTCATGCAGTTGAGCAAAGTGTGATTTGTGTACAGTTAACCCGCCAGCGGGACGATTTTGCACAATGAGACCTTTACTGTCAACCATCCAAATAAGTTTTTTTGCCTCCGCCTCTACTAAACCTTCTTTCTTCAGGGCCATTAAACAAAGATTAGCAATGCCCAAGGCAGCTTCACCAGCACCAAAGAATAAAATTTTGTTCTCCATTAGTTTAGTGTTCTTGATTTTCAGTGACGCCAACAGACCACCTACTGCTACTGCAGCGGTACCCTGTATATCATCGTTGAAAGTGCAATAGTTATCACGATATTTGGCCAACAGTCGAAAAGCATTAGCATTAGCAAAGTCTTCAAATTGTATCAAACAGTTTTGACCAAAGCGTCGCACAACAGCCACCATGAACTCTTCAATAAACTCATCATACACACAACCAGTCGTACGTCTCTCACGTAATCCAATATATAAAGGATCGTTAAGTAGTAACTCAGTATTGGTACCAACATCCAAACTAATTGGTAAACATTGATTTGGCTTAATGCCAGCCAAAGCCGTATATAGTGATAATTTACCCACTGGTATACCCATACCATTGGCACCCAAATCACCCAAACCCAAAATACGTTCACCATCGGTTACGACAATAGCACGAACATCCGTTTCTGGCCAATTCTAAAATACATATTGAAATATGAGTTGAAAGGTTTTAAATTTATTTGCTGGAACTCACCCTTAATACTTCATAAACATGTCCCTTATCCTTAATGGTTATATAGAGGCCTTTAGGATATTGAAAGATTAAACTGAATTTTTGACATGCCAAACCGACAGTGGGCGTATAAACTAATGGCATCATTTTGGCCACATCGAATGCCAAAACTTTATAAAATAAACGTTCGTTTCGTTCAGCCAAATTGTTTAAATACATGTATTTATCCAAATCATTTTCCAAACGATCGAGCAATATCAAACAGTGTTGAATTTGTTCTTCGTCCGATTTGATAACAGCTGGTAACAGTCCTTGAATGCCCAACAACTGACGTTCTTCCAAAGAAAAGGCAAGACCCTGTAAGTATTTATATTTATAAGAATTAAAATTTTTTTATGGACAAATCCATCAAGTATGATAATATTAAGAAGAGTCCCAATTATATCGCCTGGAAGAAAACATTTATTGCCGGCAATATCAATTTCGTATTTCGGAACAACTGTTACCCGTAAGCAATACTTCCAGACAGTACGAAAGCAATACCCCAGGAAGATAAATCGGCGATATCGCTAATTTATAAACTGGAAAGTAAAAAGTGATATCTTTAAATAAACTAACTAGTACAAAAACGATTTATTTTATTTAAATTTAAGTCGGAAAAAGAAAAAAGTGCTAGTCAAAAAGACAAGGTCACTTACATTTTGTTCTGTTTCTGCAAAAATTCAAAGAATATTGAATATTACCGTTACCTAAAAACAGTGGCGGCTCCAGCTCAAGTCTCTGGGGGGGGGGGGGGGGGATTTTGGAAAAAAAAATTTTTTTAATTTTCACAAAAAATATTTTTTAACGCCTTTTGATTTGGCCATACACTACTTGTTGGACGTTTATAAAGTCCAACGGAAAATTCTAAGTTATATTTTTCATCAAAAACTTTAATATTTGATACGTATTTGACGTCCAACAAGGATGGGTTAGAATTCCTAAAAAATTTTATATTAAATAACATATAAAATCAACAATTGAAATTTCCGCACTCTATTTGAATTGTATGAAACTTGCTATAACTTGGAATACTTTGTACAGCTAAAATTGGTGTTCAATTTGGCGAAAATTATCAAATTTGCTATAGGCTTTCCGTATATAATTGGGTCTAACTTTTGTATTATTTAAGCTATGTGACTGGTTGATATATCACTTTAAAGCTTCTGAAAGCATGCTTGAAGTTGGTTTGCTACTCATTCTTTAATTTGATAATTTCTGATTTATTAAAAAAAATTTTAATTTTTGAGAATTTTTATACAATTAATTAATTGTTTCTATCCTTTTATAATTGAAGACATGATTGAGCCACGTGAATAGTTACTATTTTGAAATGAACTTTAACCATTTATCGTTATCAAAGGTCTAAAGCCATTTTATCTTAATAAGCGGTTCGGGAAACTTTATCGTAGCCTTTTAATATTTTTGTATTAGTTCTTAGTTTTTTATCTATAGGTGTGTTTGGGTACTTTTCCAGTAAAGTCCAGTAAAAATTACTCAGTAACAAATTTACAGAGAGTAAGGCAAAATTTACTCTTAAAAAGAAAAATATCTAAAAATGTACGCAAACAGAAAAATTGTAAGAATTAGTAAAATACTGCTGCCAACTTCTTCCCTAAAAATATCGCTAAATCAAACTAAAAAATCACTAGAAAATATCTAAATTATAAAAAAAAAATAAAAAGCGATAAATCCCTAAATTTCACGAACTTTTTAGGTCCTGTTGAAAAATTTCACAAAAATAGCTATATTTTTCAAACTTCTTAAAACTTTCTTAAAAAATTATTGTACATCGCCCAACTTTTCGAACTTTTTTGTTTTCCATAAAAATTTAACGATAAATCGCTGAATAATAATGATTCAAAAATTTTGTCAAGAAAATAAATGTAAAAAAATGCTTAGAAAATGTCTAGACTGTCTTAAAAAGAAATATCGCTAGTTTTCCCGCTAATAGCCAAAATATATTTTATCCCGCTAAACGAGTTGAAATATCGCTAGATTTGTCGAGAAAATAGCTAAATTGGCAACAGTTATTAATATAGCTGATTGCGAATTAAACCTATTCAAATTATTGGATTAATAAATAAAACCTTATAAAATGATCACTTACTTACTCCTTCCATCGTAAATAAGCTTATATTTAAATATCTTTTATTTTTACAAACAATTATATCAAAATTATTTAGACAAATGTTTTGTTTCTTCAATCATATGTTTTCAATCATATGTTTTTTGCTTACAAATTCTTACTAGCAAAAATTCATCCAGTAAAAACTTGTAAGTTCTCTGGTATTGAACTGTCACTTTACTCTCTATTTTTCCTCTCTCCTTACTGAGTAATTGTGTAAACAAACACCTTCCAGTAAAAACTTGTACAAATTTGTACGAATTTGTACAAATTTTTGGGTACCCAAACAAACTTTATGACACTGTCAAATATCAGTTTGGTACTCCTTTTGGTTCCTGAGTTATAGTATAGTATTAAATAAAAAAACAGTTCGCTTTTTCAGCATTTGTATGAAAAAAGACCCAATAAGAGTGCCAGTATAAGATTTCGTAAAGGCAAAAATAAAGTAATGAGGAACAACATAAGCGTGTTCGTTTACTTACTACAAGTTACTACTTTTACGACAGCTGCAAAATTTCAATATAAAAAGTAAACAAAACTTTCCAATTGTAGTAAAAGTAGCAAGAATTTCGACTAATATATTTTTTCAGAAATTTTAAAGAATCCATTAAACTTTGAAAATTTTACGAAAAACGTCGCCGGAGTCTGAAAAGTTATTAAAATTTTGATTGATATGATTACAAGGATTTAACTGAGAGATTACTTTTAAACAACAATACAAAAAGTTAATATTACCTGAAAAGGTTTGAAATTATTTTCATTATTTTTATATTCACTTTATTTATTAGAAGCTGATTTTTTAAACTTCAGTTATAAATTTTAACTAAAAACTTCTAATTTTTAAAAAATTCTTGTTTTTAATTATTTTTTCGGAATGTTTCGCAGACCTCCTAGGATGCGATTAGGGGTTCGTGATCAACATTTGGAAAACTTTGTATAATTAAATTTTCATATCGGTTTTGGTATAGCTGTGTGACGCTACACCAACATTCCGTATTTTAAAGTTAAAACACTTTGCAGGTTGGGAGGAAGTACAGGATCTAACGCTAGTCAATTACTCGCAGGCAATCAAAAATTGAGTATTTCAAAAGAAATTATTTCAGGAACATAACTATATACTCTACGATATCAACATGTATACTCAGGATTTCCGAAAGACGGACTGGAATAAGTTCAATACGATCCATTGGAAAGACCTAAAAAAGAACTCCACCATATCTTTCCGAATGAAATTTGGAGAATTTCAAGTGAAATTAATTGTGAATTCTATTTGGAATTTGTCAAATTTGATTTTAAATCTGAACAAAAATAATGGTAATTAATTGTTTTCTTACAATATTTAGAAAATTTTAAGAGAAATTTCGATTTATTATTTCGAAATGAGAAAATTCCATTAGAAGTTCAGTTCTGCAATTTTAATGAAAAAAATTCAAAATAAAATTTAGTCTTTTTCCCAAAAGCACCGTAAGTGGTTTTTCCCGTGGAAAAATTTTACACGAACTTTAATTTTACTCAAATTTTAATTTAAATTATAAAAATGAACAATTTTTCAATTTTATATCAAGACACAATCACAATATACAAAAAATGTGATTTTTCCCCAAGAAAAATAATAGGCTTGTACATTAAATTTGCATGAAAACAATCTCTACTCCGTTTCCACGTGAAATTCTTTGTCGTGGAAAATTGTCATTTTTTTTTATATGGAGGAGTATAACAATTTTTTCACGTGAAATCCGAACAACTTATGGTGCTTTACTATCAAACAGTATTTAACTTTTAAAGTCGACTTTATATTTAAACGGCTTTGTTCATTTTGTGTATGAAAAATCCTAAAGAAATATTTACATTTTCAAATATTTTAATTGGTTGAAAATAAATTAACCAATCAGAATGCTCCAAAAATAAACTAGGTCAAAGCATGCTGCCACCCAAAATTTTAACTAAAGTCAACAAAAATATACATTTGGAAAATTTTAGTAGTAAGGGCGTTTATTTTTATTTAAAAAATTTTCAATTAAAATTGGAATTTTGTATTAAAAAATGCGAAATTTTAAAATGAAATTTCTTTTTGTCATTTGAAATTAGAAAAATTTCAAACTAAATTGATCTACATACAATTTTGAAAATCTAATTTGAAATTTAGTTCTTTTAACTACATTTCTCCACAAACTTTAATTTTTTTATAATCAAAATTATCAGTTTTTTAATGAATTTGTTAAAATATCTATTGAGATTTTTAAATGACAACTGGTTAAATGAAAATAAAGAAAAAATTTTATATTTCATATTATTATTCATAATAAATTTGTATTTCTTTAACTTTATCCTTTTTCTCCTCTTTTTTCTCTCCTTTTTCCCTCTTTTTCCTTTTTTTTTTCTTTTTCGATTCCCCTGGAACCGCGCATGCCTAAAAACCTTGTTGCTTAAAATCTGTTTATATATAAATTATTTGATTACATTTGTTTACCGTTAGTTCAATTTATAAATCAAAATATTAATAATGTGCCTTGAGAAATGCGTCAAAATAGGTTTGTTCCACGTAATTCTGGGTAAAGTCTGGTAAAATGAGAGTAAACAAATAATTATCTCAAAAAATGGTAAAATTGCTCACAATACCTGGAACGCACAAAACCACATTTCAAGCCCAAAAATTAACGTCAAAATTATTCATATAAACAAAAGCTATTTTTAAGAATAAAATATCGAAGGGAATAAAGGAAAAATGTTATAACGTGGTATTTGTTAATAATATTAATTATTGTTTACAAGTTTTGTTAATATTTTAATTATTTTTACAAATTTAAAACAGCTGATTTATAAAAAACTAGTGATTTGACAGTTTTACCATTTTACCCGCAAAAAAAGTACGGGTAAATTCTGGTAAAAAGAGAAACAAATTATTCTCTCATCAACGCTCTCATTTACCCAATTTTTAACAATAGAAACGCTTTTTGGTAAGATTGGGTTCCCGCGGGTACCCGCGGTAACGTACGTGGAACAGAGCTATTAGAGCTATTAGCTCTGTTCCAGTGCATATAATAAGGTCAGTGCATATAAATTAGTGTTTCCAATTCGGTTAATCGATTAACCGATTCCTCGATTAATCGCCTCTATTTCGGTTAATGTCAAAACAAATAATTTAAAACTCAAATAATTATTCGGTCAAAACGGGTCGATTAACCGGTTAAATTTTGAATACGCATTTTCCACACTGTTTTTTACCAAACCTTCCTAACTTTCTGATCTTTGGCTGGAAAATGACAAGAAAATCTTAGAAAAAGCAAATATTAACTAGAATGGCATCAAATTCTTTTAAAATAGAGGTGAAAGAAATTGCAGGAGATCTTTGTTCCCTACCAGCGATTAAAGATGACAATAGTAGCGTAATTTGGCTAAAAATAATATTGAACTTTTTTGTAAAATAGATACCAAAATGTTGAGAGCTTGTTATGAAAAGCATTTAAACATTTTTCATGGAATAACTGTAGCACGCCATTGCGTTTCTGAGATGCAAATTTTAAACTTTTTGGAAGAATTGGCTTAAAAGTTGAACCTTGCAGAGTCTAAAGGAATAATTTTAGTCCACCCTTGCCTTTAAAATTCGTAAAAGAAGAAATTAAAAAAAAAAATAAAAAGGTCCAACCATAATGCAGGATATTAATTGTGAGTCACACCTTAACGCATACATACAAAAAATAAGTAAAAACTTAACATATATTTCATTTTACGTGTTAAAAATACATACTATATTCTTTATCTTCAATGCTGGTGGTTTTAATAACTAAAATTATTATCCATAAATTTTTTTGTAGAAAATTATTATAAAAAAGTCAACAAATTTGCATTTTTATATAAATTAATAAATACCGGTTAAATACCGGTAACTACCATTAAAAATAACGGTATCGGTAACGATAACGGTATTTGTAAAACATTTTAGAGGAATTGGTAACGATAACGGTATTCAATTTGAAACGGTATTTTAGCGATAACGGTATTATAACGATAACGGTAACCAACCTTGCTTTTTTTTAATAATTTTTTTATTGATTCAAATTAAAAGACACAATTGATTTTCTGTTGTGAATATAATTTTATTCAAAAACAAAATATTCAAATTTTCAACCTGAAGAAATTCAAATTTGAAATTTGACAAAAAAAATTTATGTCGAGTTTAGCCTAGAGGAAAAGCAATGGGCTGACAAACGGAAGGTCGCCGGTTCAATCCCGGTTCGCGATATAATTTTCTTTTTTAATTTTTTTTTATTCAAATTAAAAGACACAACTGATTTTCTGTTGTTGATATAATTTTATTTATAGACAAAATATTCAAACCTGAAGAAATTCAAATTTGACTAAAAAAATTAAATAGAGCTTAGCTTAGAGGGAAAGCAATGGGCTGACAAGCGGAGGGTCGGCGGTTCGATCCCAGTTAGTGACAAAAAAATTTTAATTTTTAAATAAATTTTGTGGAACGTGTTTTTCTATTTATAGAATTTATAATCCACAAACATTAAAGTAATCTATTAACACAACAAAAATTCAAAAATTGTAAATAAATTTTGGTAGTTACAATGGTATTAAAAATAAATAAAAGTGATTGTACCTGGAACTACAAAAATTCGGTTGGCGAAAAATTCGGTCTGGAACTACGAATCACACTAATGTAAAAAAAACTATAATTGATTAAAAAACCATTTGTTTTTTACATGAATGCAAAAAATCGCTGAAATTAAAAAAAGTTTCAAATACCAGAAAAAATCGCAAAAAAAATGCAAAAATTAGAAAAAATCGCTAAAATTTGAAAAAATGCCAAAATTGAAAAATTTTGAAAAATTCGTCATAACTTGAAAAATTCGTCATAACTTAAAAAAATCGTCAATATTTGAAAAAATGCCAAAATTGAAAAATTTTGTAAAAATTTTGAAAAATTCGTCATAACTTGAAAAATCGCAAAAAAAAAATGCAAAATTGCCAAAATCGTCATAACTTCAAAAAATCGTCAATATTTAAAAAAATTGCCCAAATAGTCGAAATTTAAAAAAAAAAATCGTCAAAAATTAGACAAAATCGCCAAAATTACAAAATATTGTAAAAATTTTGAAAAAATCATCTTGAAAAATTTGTCAACATTTGAAAAAATTGCAATTGAAAAACTCTCCTAGTTTTCGAGATATGGATGATTAAAATTTTATTTAAGGGACTTTCGTATTTATTTTTCCGCAGATGACTCACTAGGACTTCCTTGTTCCAAAACCGTTGTCTGTTTTCATTTAACTCATTTACTTTTCGAGATACGGGGGATATTCCAAATAAAAGCCCTTTTCTCTCTTCGAGGCTTAGTTTTCGAGAAAAACGCGATTTTAAAATCTAGCAATGCAAGTCAAAATCTAGTTTCGCTATCGGGGTTTTGGTAGTGACTTGTGACCTTTGGTGCAGTCATTTTTCCTCTAGCTCTTATAGTTTTCGAGATATGGACGATTAAAATTTTATTTAAGCAATTTTCGCACTTATTTTTCACAAATGACTCACTATGACTTCTCTGTTCCAAAACCGTTGTCCGTTTTCATTTAACTCATTTAGTTTTCGAGATATGGGGGACATTCCAAATAAAAGCCCTTTTCTCTCTACGAGGCTTAGTTTTCGAGAAAAACGCGATTTTAAAATCTAGCAATGGAAGTCAAAATCTAGTTTCGCTATCGGGGTATTGGTAGTGAGTTTTGACCTTTGCTGCAGTCATTTTTCCTCTAGCTCTTATAGTTTTCGAGATATGGACGATTAAAATTTTATTTAAGCGATTTTCGCATTTATTTTTCCGCAGGCTTACTATAACTTCCCTGTTTCAAAACCGTTGTCCGTTTTCATTTAACTCATTTAGCATTCCAAATAAAAGCCCTTTTCTCTCTACGAGGCTTAGTTTTCGAGAAAAACGCAATTTTAAAATCTAGCAAAGCAAGTCAAAATCTAGTTTCACTCTCGGGGTTTTGGTAGTGACTTGTGACCGTTGGTGCAGTCATTTTTCCTCTAGCTCTTATAGTTTTCGAGATATGGACGATTAAAATTTTATTTAAGCGATTTTCGCACTTATTTTTCACAAATGACTCACTATGACTTCTCTGTTCCAAAACCGTTGTCCGTTTTCATTTAACTCATTTAGTTTTCGAGATATGGGGGACATTCCAAATAAAAGCCCTTTTCTCTCTACGAGGCTTAGTTTTCGAGAAAAACGCGATTTTAAAATCTAGCAATGGAAGTCAAAATCTAGTTTCGCTATCGGGGTATTGGTAGTGAGTTTTGACCTTTGGTGCAGTAACTTTTCCTCTAGCTCTTATAGTTTTCGAGATATGGACGATTAAAATTTTATTTAAACGATTTTGAATTTTTGCGAGAAATGAATTTTGGCGATTTTTTCATTTTATGTAAAACCGAAATTTTGGCGATTTTTTCTAATTTTTGAAATTTCGAATTTCCGACAGCTTTGAAATTTATGCAATTTTGAAAATTTTTTGGTTTTTTTAAATTTTGACAATTTTTTCTAAATTTTACTTTTTCAATTTTGCCGATTTTTTTGATTTTTCAAATTTTGAAGATTTTTCCAATTTTTGTGATTTTTTTCCAATTTCGGAAATTTTTTCAAATTTTGATGTTTTTTTTCAATTTTGGCGATTTTTGCAAATTTTTTAAGATTTTTTTTAAATTTTTGACGATTTTTAAAATTTTTACGATTTTTTTCAATTTTTATGGTTTTTGCAATTTTGGAAATTTTTTAAGTTTTGACGATTTTTTTCAATTTTGGCAATTTTTTCGAATTTTTGACGATTTTTCAAATGACGATTTTTTAAATATTGACGTTTTTTCCAATTTTTATGATTTTTTTCAAATTCCAAAATCATTAACCTTAATTTGAAACAATGGTAACGAAAATAATTTCATTACCATTTATATCAATCAATGTTAATGAAATCGTCAATTAATTAGTCTACCTAATTCATTAGTCCCAAGTATGCCTTAACGTCAAGTTTTTCGCCCAACTTAATTTGACATTTCTTTATTTCAGTGCTAGACAAATTCAACCATGGAGAGGTACATAATTGAGCAGCACGTTAAGATTGTTGAAGCCTTTTCGAAAATGGGCGTTCAAATCAAAATGCATTTCGTGCACTTCTTTGGTCAGCATACTCGCAAACCGGGTCTGCAGGAAATGCGAAAAAACCTGTGCATGCTCGCCCAGTTCGTTCTGCGGAAAACATTACTGTTGATATGTGCTTCCAACAAGATAGTGCGATGTTAATTGGGCGCTGCGATCATGTGATTTGACACCTTTGGACTTCTTTCTTTGGGGATATTTAAAAGAAAAAGTGTACGTCAATAAGCCAGGAACAAATACCAAATTTCAACTTCCTACCTCCAGCGGTTTGGGCAGGCCGTCAAGGGGGGCTTTTTTCCCCATTTGTAACCGCCATTTTTACAACGTCCCTGTCCAAAATTATAGAAAGTACTTTCTAGAAAAGCTAGCCCCTACTTCAAGGAACACATATCTTAAATTTCAGCTTTCTAGCCAAAGGGGTTTTGGCAAGCCGTCAAGGGGGAGACTTTCCCCCTTTTTGCCCGTACCGGTAGGAATTTCCAAAAATCCCGTCTTAGCGGACGTCAACGCCGAAAGAGGAACCTACATACCAAATTTCAACTT
Source organism: Leucophora obtusa (assembly GCA_949987735.1). Lineage (NCBI taxonomy): Eukaryota > Metazoa > Arthropoda > Insecta > Diptera > Anthomyiidae > Leucophora > Leucophora obtusa. The sequence goes on along the minus strand of OX465295.1, from coordinate 201,557,537 downwards.
CGTAGCTTCAGCGGTTTGGGTTGGGCGATGTTGAGTCAGTCAGTCAGTCAGTCAGTCAGTCAGTCAATCAGTCACGTTATTCTTTTATATAAAGGGTTGTTCAATAAGAGCGCTACAAAAGTTTTTTTAAATAAAACAAAAACGGTTTTGGATATCAATGAAATTCTTTATTCCTGTGAAAGTACGTTCGATGCCATTATGTATGGAAATCGATCTCTTTTGCATGGGCACCACGGGCAGGCTTGCAGAAGTCCAGACGCTGAACCCAATTTTCGACGGTTTTCAAGCATAAATCGGCCGATATTCGTACGAAATCCATCAATCGTCGCTGGCTTGTTGGCATAGACCATAGATTTGACGTAGCCCCACAGGAAATAGTCCAACGGCGTCAAATCGCACGACCGAGGCGGCCAATCGACTGGACCATTTCATGAGATAACACGTTCTCCAAACTTGGTTTGCAATAAATTGATTGTGACATTCGCTGTGTGGCTTGTGGCGCCGTCCTGTTGGAACCACATGTCCTCCAAGTCCATATCATCCAATTGGGGCCAAAAATATTCGGTTATCATTGAACGGTAGCGATTCCCATTCACAGTAACGTGCCGGTCTTGATCATCACGGAAGAAGTACGGCCCAATGACGCTGCCGACCCATAAACCGCACCAAATCGGAATTTTTTCGGGATGCAATGATGACTCATGGAGTACGTGTGGATTGCTGTCGGACCAATAACGCATATTTTGTTTATTGACGAAGCCATTCATTATGACGACCATAAATTGGACGTAGCGCTCTTAACGTTGAGGCCACTGACTCCGAATGTCGGTAGTAAATTTTAATAATTTCGACTCGTTGTTGGCTCGTATATCTTTCCATCATGAAATGGCAAACCTTACTGAAGAGAAATGTCAAAAGAGCGGCAAGAAATATAGCGCCATTTGCTGTCCCTGTCTTTCTACTTTTGTAGCGTCCCTGTTGAACAACCCTTTATGTGACAGCGCATAGAGAAAGGGACCTAAGGGTAAAAAAATCAATTTTTTTTTTTGATATGGACAACATCTGAGCATCGAATGATACCTCTCAGGAGGGCATGGGATCGTCACATATAGAGATTAACATCGTGCGTTTTGGTTAGACCGCCCTTTATAATATTCATGCATGCACTCACAATATTTTATCCTTAAAAACAACCTAAAAAACATTATTTTCATTTATTTTCAAACATTGTTTAAACAATCCATAAAAGAAATAAAAATAATTGAAAAGTCTATTAAAACAATCATAAATTTTTAACTGACAAAACGTAAAAAAAAGATTTTGAGGTTTGTGTTTTCAAATTTGAAAGTTTTTTTTTTGTTTCTATTTGCAAAACACTACACCATACACAACACACACGATCATATTTTTATTGGCTATGTTTGTGGGTTTGAGTAAAGAATGTCTTGTAATTTGAATTGAAATAATTTTAACAAAAAAGAAAACCGAAATTATTTGAATTTTTTGTTTTAAAACAGAATACAACAAAATTATTTTTTCTAAAAATAGAAATCTAAAAATAGAATATTTGACTAAAAATAACAACTCCTACAGACCATACATATTTTTTTCTAGTTTGTTTTTTATTGATTGATAAAAAAAGTTAAACAATATTTTTTAATGTATTTTAATTGATTCTTCAATTGAAAACAAACTTTACCTATTACTTTTTAAATAAACATCAATCGGTTATGGAAAATATATTGTGAGTGTGTGTTTTATCTTAAAAGATGCATTAGATGCCAAGTGGATGAAACAAAAATTTTTATACCAAATTTTTCCAAAATCGTCAACTTTAAACGCGGATGGGAAATTAAAGATATCGTCCAAAATTTTTTAATTATTACATAATTTGTTTTTTATCGGGACACCTTAATAGGGACACCGGGACACCTTACATAGAGAAATACAATAGAAAATTTTTAATTTCCATTTTAATTCCTTTAAATCTTAAAATTATACTTCGTTTGCCTGAACGAAAATTTAAGCTATAATTAACTAGATTTAGGGCTGTTATCTTATGCTTAGTTTACTTTAATCATTGATATAGAAATCATTGATTAGCCCTTAAACTTGCTTAAAATAATATCGGTAACTTATAAAAATTTAATCAATGATTTGTTAATTTTAGATATTTTTACTTGACAATACGAATAAGAAATAAAAGAAAATAAAACGAGTTTGGAAACTCGCGAAATAAGAGTTTTTTATTGAATTTTTCGCATGATACGGGGTCATAAAATTATAAAATAGATGATCAAATTGTTGTTTTAAAAATCATCAATCGCTAAATGCCTAAATGCCATGCTACATGCATATCTTAATTTTTTTCATTGGGTAAGTGTGTATAATTATAAATTTGTTTTTAGTCCAGGAAGGTGTTATTAAGAAATATTTATGAAGGTCAAGATGATTTTTGATGTTTTTGATACATTCAATACAAATTTTAAAGTCAGAATTTATTAGGAAACTATGTTCAAAGGAAAAGTAAAATAGCTATGCCTCTATATTATTTGTTATTCGTTTAGGTAAATATATCTGGATCAAATTTAATATACACATACAGTGATATTTCCTAAAGCAGTAAATTTTTACAAACCGCGAAACTAAACGCTTGATTTTCTTGATTCTATTTTTAAGATATCTTCCTACAATTTTGTGTACAAAGCAAAAATATTCTGAAGAGTCATGTCTGTGAAATTTTGTGTTAATTGAACAAATTAGAATTTTCGAATTTTGAGGAAAATAAAATATATGAATCCAAAAATATTCCTCGGAGGAAAAAATATATGGCGTACTTAAAAATTTTACTGCAGGAAATATTTAAGTGTGCCTATAACTAGTCTAAACAACTACTATAGAATCTTAGCAGTATGCATAAATCTTAACCTCTGTTAACTGACTCTGTCCGACATTTCAACAATTTTTAATAGAATGTGGTAGATTAAGTTTTATTGTTAAATTTTATTAAATAGTAAAAATTGGTTAAATAAATAAGCAAAATAAGAAAAAATTTAATAAAAAACTATACTCATATATATCTCATATTTTTCCAGAAAATTGGAAAATTTAAATTATTTGTAATTAAAAACGACAGAATTAAAAAAATTATTGTGAGACACCTTAAACACATTTTTTGGTCAAATTTTCCTTCCACAAATCATGGTTTATTTGTGCTAAATAAAGATCAAAATTATGACTGATTCTAACAAACTATTAGTACAGAATCCAATATTATGTCATATTATTAAAATTTTCCCCAAAAATTTTCTTAATTCTAATGGGTATTTTTAGAGAATATATATGTGCAAGTTACTAAAGATGTTCATTATTTCCATGGCACATAAAGATGTTGTACGGTGTTTATTTACAAATTAATTAGTCTACGTAAAACTTTTTAAAAAGTTACCAACATTAGAAAAAAATGTTAATACTAACATGATTTGTAGGGAAGAAAATCTATGTTTAAGGTCTTAATCACAGAAATTTCTTTAATTAAATTTAAGCAATGTTTAGGGTAAAATCAGAGATTAAAATTTGATGAGTTACTGTAATTAAGTGCTAAACAATGATTTTCTTCTTAATCATTGTTTAATATCACATAAGATACCAGGCCTTAGTGTACTTCTAAACACGCATACACTCATAAAATAAGCAGGTACAAATAGTTCAAAATTCTGCTAAAATAACAGGAAATAGTACCTGTATTTGCGCCAGCAGAATTTTCAATGAAGTTGAGAATTATGGTCTGCTAAATTTAGGTAAGCTAAATTTTACACACTGCTAAATACACAGACAATTCTAGTTAACTTAGCTAAGAAATTTGAGCTTGATTTCCGCTAAAATGTCGCTTACAGTCTTGGTGTCTCGAGAAAGGCCCAAATTTACTTTTGGGAGTAGGTGGCTTATAAAGGTTGATACAGTAATTTTGACTTAGCTGCACAACCAACTTTTGCAAGAATTTTTGTGCAGGTAAGCCAAAAACGCAGCTAAGTCAAATTGTTTACCTGACTTAATGTGCAGGTATACCAATACAGACTGAAAACAAACTAAACAAATGAAGCTAATGATGATAAATTTGTGCTTTGCACCAGATCCTGCGATTTTTATGGTTAAAAACGACTAAAGTAGGATATTTTTGTCACAAAAAACGTTGACAACACATTTATTTCATGTGTGTTTTTTTCCTAGAATTCAAAAACAAAGAAAAACACAAGAGGCAGCTAACGGTGATCTTTTTTATGAAAATAATGTAAAACTGCCAAAAATATGAGACAGTTCTCTTAAATGCGCAGGTACAAAAAGTGCACTTAAAGAAGACAATTGCGTACATAATTTTGTAAAATAGAAACGAAACCAAAATTTTGTGCAGTTATAGCAAATGTGCACTTAAGAAAAAGGCAGTTAAATCAAAACTACTGTAAGTTCATAATATCGAATTTTTGTCCATTTTGCTTTGTTTCTGAGATATAAGCCATTTTGTGATTATACAATAAAAAATTATGAAAATATAGCGCCATCTCTATGTGATATTGATAGCAGTGACACAAGAATATAAACCTTGGGAAATATTGGGGTTTAAATTAGCTGAAAAATTTGTAAAAGTAAGAAACATCAATTACTAAAAATTAGGATGCAAAGTTAGTTTAAATACGGATAAAAGTAATTGTTATGCTAAATGGGATTTACATTTTAGTTCAATCCTAAATTTTAAGGCAAAATAACAGAAAAAATCAGTTCATTTGCGCCAGAACGCGTTTAACAGACTTTTGTACTAACTTTTTTTTATAAGTGTAGAAATAAACCTTTAAAAATAGATGAAAAATTACACACTATCTTGGTAAAATCTGCCAAATATTTTGCTGAATCTTATTGTAGTAGACAAAAAATAGCAAATCAAACTATTACAGGGGTGGGAAGACTTTTTTCACTGCGTGCCAGAAACGGACAAATTTTTTTTGTAAAATTTCTCTCGTGCCCCCCTAATTTTAGTTGTCTTTTAAAGGTCCTTTTTTAAAAATTTTTAAAATTTGGAAAATTTCTCTTAAAAATATCATTGCAGATGAACATATTTATCAGCGCTACGGATAACCCCCATGAAATAACCCCAAAGGGAAAAAATAAATAACATCCAATAAATGACGTAAAAATGTTTGACGGTAATTTAATTTTTGGGGATTTATTTAATCTTTAAATATTGAGATTATTTCATTATGAAAAAATTCTTTTTTTTCGGGGGTTATTCCACTTTCGGTGGTTATTTCATTTTGTTAAAAAAAAAATAAAATAATTGGGCGCCATTCATTATTTAAGTACGTAATGAACTAGTTGAAAATAAATTGCGCGGTTTTTTATTATCATAATAATGAATAAAAAGCGAATATTATGGATTTGAACAGAAAAATTTCTATTTCAGATAAAATGTCTGTGCGAAACACGATCAAAACAAAATTTCAAATTCCAACAAAGGGGGTTAATATGAAACTTATTTGCAGCCTTTATTTCATTGAGGGCACCTATTTTCCCTTAAAAAAAACTTAATTTTTTAGATCCAATTTTATTACAAGTTGTTTTCAATTTTTGTGCAATTTTCTGGTACTTTTTATTTCTCCGATTATGAGGCATTTTCTCATGGAAACATTTAAACTTCTTTCAATCTAGAATTTAGAAATTTTCCAGAATTTTCTGATAATCAAATTTGCGAGTCCTTTATTAACCAATTTATTTAAACAAAGTATGGTGGCAATACAGGCAATAAAAAATTTCACCATTATGGAGTTACATCACACATTTTTGTAACGAAATTTAACTAAATATTTTGCCGGTCTTCTAATAGTTTAAATTTTTGGAAAATATCCAACAAAACTTCGCGTGTCATAGTTTTGCCAGCCCTTAACTTAAAATTTTTGTTTAATTTTTCCCATTTTAAAAAAAAAGTCGTTATTTTATGTTAAGTGTGCTCTTTTACTTTTTGTGTAAAGTTCAATAAAATGAGAGTAAGCACAAAATCTTCTATCTAAAGGCTGAGTTACCCAACCGTAAACGTATCTGTAACGAATCAGCTGTTTCGAAACTACAAGAAGAAATGTATACGAATGGTTACTAACACGTAAATGTAAACGTACTTGCCGGATCATTCATTTGAAATCAGAATTTTCTATCCGGCATCGAAACAGCTGAATGATTTTAGTCGGAAAAAATATGAAATGAATAAAGAAAATTGATTCAAACAACAAATAAGAATTAAAAATTAACAAATAAATGGAAAAATTTATAATAAAATATAAAACCACATGAAATGGATGCTAAATAGTAATGTTGTTTACGGTTATCTATAGGTGTACTTTTTAGCTACGGCACGGTACAGTTACATCACATTTACATTTACGGTCCCATAATCCGCCCTTAAATGACAAAAAGTACGGGAACGCACAAAATCACTTTTTTAACCCAAAACCATTTAAAAGAAAAAAAAAATTAAAATGCGTATAGTTTTACTGGGTATTTTTATAAAAATAATCAAACGAAATCGTTAACAAATTTGTGTGAAAAACACTAATTTAAAAATGTTTTTCCTTCAAAATTTTTGCACATATTTGTTAAGACTACTATGTAGTCCTACGTTTGTGCTTCTCACACAAACGTTTTAACACATTTCTCCAATTCTTTTTATAAAAACCGGCAGTTAGTCTCAAAAATCGCACAGAAACACATATTTTTTGCATTTAAAAGGTTTTTGACTTCGTTCAGTTAATTTTTATATATAGAAGTTGTATTTTGTGTATTTCTTTGCTTAATAAAATTTAGAATTTTCACAATGGTGTTATTTGTTTATCATTGCACGAGCTGTCCCTTTTACAATTTTTTTTAATAGTAAAAAGAGAAGTTAATAGTAGACAGAGGCACAAAATTTTATAAAAATATCTGTAAGAACGCAAACATATCTGTAAGGGCCTAAACGTTTTTAAAATTTGTTTAATATTACAACTAAGAGTGGCTAATAACCATAAAGGAAAGTTTAATTTCTAACGCATTTTCTAAGTTCTAAACTAAATTATATATTTCAAGTGTAATTTGATTTCTAGGTGATGTCAATTTTCAAAAATTTCATTTTTTTGTCAATATTTAAAATTTTCTGCAATCCGTTTATGATATGAGGTATATTGTCTTACTCATTTTCTGCCCAGCATGGATTCCGTGCGAATTTTTTGACAAAACTTCGTAGAAGGATGGATTAAACAATTTAAATACTGTATCTCATAGTTTTTTTACTTGATTTTAATAGAGAAATTATATTTTAATACTTTTTGGACTAATTTTTAATTTATTTGTGTGGTTTTCTTGTTCGATATTAGTTTTAAAAAGTCCCAGCAAAAAAAATTGGATGTAATGCTTTACAAACTACTTCTTTCACTACTTCACAAGCATCCATTAGTGCATTTTTATTGCTTTTTTCGAAGTTATTCTGAACAGCTTCAAAAAATCATTTCTTTCGTTGCTTTCAAAGTATCTGTTAGTATATTTTTACAGTTTTTTTTAGAATTACTTCTGAACAATATCCAAAAAATCACTTAAGTATTGCTTCTAAAGAGTAATTGCTCTAAAAGTGATCGTAAAAGGTGATTTTGGTATCATTTGGCATTTCCAAATAGAGGGTCGCGGGTTAGATTCCCGGCGGGACCAATATTTTTTTATTTTTCCCCATTTTTTTGTTATTCTATTAATTCTTTTTTTTTGATATTTATAATTTATTTGTTTAAATTCAATATTTCTTTAATTTTTAAAAAATATGTATATTTAAAAAATGGTGAGAATTTGCTTTTTATGCACCTGTAAAAATAGTACTGAAAACAATATTGAATTGGAGTGCACCTTTTACACTTGTTTAATAAGTACTTTTATTGAAGAGATTGAGGAACAATATCTCGCAGTAACAAAGTGGTGTTTTTATGTCACTCAACTTTCATATCAAAGAATAGCTCAGCGGTAGAGCGCTAGGCTAGCAATCATGAGGTCGCAAGTTCAATAACCGATGGCGGCAATAAAAAATTTTTGTAAAATAAAACAAATATGATTTTTTTGGGAAGAATTTTTTTTAGCTTTTTGTGAAAAAGAGCAAAAGAGCTTTTTTCAAAAAGTACTGAAAAAATGTTGAAGTTGGAGTATCCCTTTCCTATGACAACTCAATGTTAAAATCATTAGTGTTTATGTTAAAAAAGAAGTACATCTCGATCATCAATTATAGTGCTTTTTCTACTGCTTTGGCATCTCTTTTTTGCTGGGGTTTTATTACAATTTTATAGATTATCGGAAAGTTTAAATTTTAAAAGTAAATTACATCATTCTTATTTTGATTTCCAATGGAGTGCGCCATTCCAATATGATCTTAGACTAATTTCAAAGCGCAACAATAATTTTAAGCACGATGGTTCCAACACGAAATGAAAGTAAAATTCCAGAGGATTTTGCATACTTAGCTCGGTTTTTAGAGTTAGGAACTCTCTCGCGTTCACGAATAATTTAAATTTCAACTCTTCTTTTCGGTTCTTTTCTTTTATTCGGAATTATCAAACAAACCACTGACATAATATAATCTTATACTGATAGAAAAATCCTGAAAAAATAGAAAAAAAGGTACTCAAAATTAGGTAAAAGGGGCCCTGCACAGAAAGCTTTTGAAATTAGTAAATCCTTTTTGCTAAATATTATTTATTTATTTATTTATTATTCAAATAAACCAACTGAGCCCTTAGGGCCATATATAGTTGGTAGACTAACAAAAACTGGTTATTTTATAATATTTCGTAAAACTATAGTCTTAAAAAGTAATTAAATTTGTATATAAGAGCATTTGAAAGAGACTACAAGATAAAACAATTTGTAATAAAAATTAGTTTTACTTACAAACTTAGTACGATCAGTTCAGCAAAATGCAACTGTTTTAGTAATATTTGAGTTAAATTTCGTTTAATTGAATTGCAAATTTACCTTGCTAATACTGGCTAAAAAAATATTGCTGAATATTAGCAGAAAAAAAGCAATAAAGAAATTGTTATATATTCAAAAGTTAATTTATGTCTAAATTTAATTGAGTTGAATACAAATAATGTACTCTCCTCTCCTGCTACAATAAATAGAAATATTTGCTGGAAAATAGTAGACTGCTTTCTGCAGTGTAGATTTTATACGCATTAAGAAAATCAAAAAAAAAAAAAAAAATTTAAAATTCTTTGTGATGGTTTAGTCAACTAAATTTTTTGCTGATTTTAGCAGGGTAAATTGTTATTTTCTATTAACTAAAATATAGCTGAAATTTTGTAAATTTAACAGATTTTTCCTTGCTGTTTGTATCTTTCCAATGTTTAGCAAACAGATTTTGCTGGATTCAGCTGTTTTTTAAGAAAAATTTTTAAAGACTTTTATATTAGTGTATGAACAACTGAAAAAATTTCTCGAATGAAACTAGTGTGTTCTACAAGAACACACTAGTTTCATTCTACAAGAACACACTAGTTCAAAAATAAAATTGATTGAAATGAACTGTAATGCCAAATTCTAGTAATTTTTATTCCGATTGTTTGTTTGTACAAAATATTTTATTTTGTGTGAAAATTTCGGGGTGTCCTCACATTTTTACTCACTATTTCTACGATAGACTAACACTCAGGCGATGCCCCTACTTATGCTAGTGCATTATGTCAGAATTAGGAAAATAAAATAGGTTATGAAAATTTTTAACACCAAACAGCTAATAACAAATAATATGAATAAAAAGCAAATGACAGTGCGTCTTTGTGACGAGAACGTGATTAAAATAGACACATGTTTCCAGAGGCCATCAAATTAAAAACCGAGCTAGATTTGCAAAACACTTTGAGGGTTTTGTTTTAGCAACAGTGTACTTTCATTTCGCGTTTGAAACATTGATTCTGACCGCGATGATCCTTTTGCAGGATTTTCTAAAACCGCAAAATCTAGTTTTGTTAAATATACTGCAAGAAGCTTCTTGGAACAAATCCGAATTTATATATGTATAAACTAGGGGGCAAAGCCCGCTACGTTGTTAGCGTGCCTTAAAGTTTAGAATTAAATTTCTTTTAGATAAATTAAAACACAATATTTGTTGTTAAGGTAAAATAATTGTTCAGGTAAATTTATTGTAATGTTTAAGTACAAACACTATTTTTTGCCTCTTCATTTTTATATAAATAAATCATTTAGTATACCAACACGTGAGCATTAACAACTAATTGTCTGTTTTTTAAGCCATTGCACTATAGGTAATTTGACCCATTTTTGTGGCAAAAAGTCATTTTTCAAACATTCAAGAATGAATTTTTTTTTGTTGGTATTCAATTAAGAACACATCAGAGCAAATAACGGCAAGTTTTGTAAAAAAATTTAACAACGACTGCTTAGCAAGTGGTCAAAGTCATTGTTTGTGAGCAAAGTGTTGAACGCAGTATACGCAGTGTAATTTGGTCGAAATTTAAAATTTTTTTAAATAATTAAAAAAAACATAAATTTAAACTAAATGTTGATAGTAAGTGATAGTAAGTGCTTTATAGTTCAAGAGAAAGCTTTTATTAAAAAAAAAATTTTTTTTTGGCGAAAAAACTCATATTTCTGACAAAACTTTTATTTCAAGTTTTTTTTTTCTGAAAAATGAACTTTGGATAAGCTTTTAAAAAGTTGGCTGAATTTGGCTGTGTTTAAATAATCAGAAACGTGTTAAATGAAGAATTTTGAGTTTAACTTGTCAATTTAATGTTGCAATTTTTTGCGTTTTTTGAGAAATATCATTTTTGGTAGGTAGCCTCCGCTTGCAAAATAGCGAACTTGCGGAAATTTGGTTGGATGAGCAAAAGAAAGAGGAGAAGAATACTACTGTTTACAATTTTATTGTTGGTAAAGCTGAATGCGGCAATGTTTTGTATTAGGAATCGGCTTATGGGAAGGAGAAAGTGCGAATTTTTTGTAAGAATATCTCAGTTAGATGGGAGAGTTCTCATAGGAAGATAAACATATTTCAGATGCAAAACGAACTCCGGCTACACGCTGAATTTATTTTGGCAATTAAAACTAAGCCAAGTGCAGCTTCAATAGGGCTTCCAAAGAAAGAGTATCCTGAGAAATCGGAACGAACAAAGAGGAAATTTTAAATAGCTTTATTAAACAATAAAAATGAAATTAAAAATGAGATTACTTTAGATAATGAAATGTAAAGCAAAATTTTAAATAGCTTTATAGAAAAAAAATTGTTTCTACCAAAGTTTCCACTTGTTCAATTTTCTGCTACAATATGCCCCAGATTTAAAAAAAATATATTTTTTTATTTTCTTTTTTGAGATTTTGGAACAAAAAAGTTTGTATTTTACACAGTTAACATTTTACCCAAGCAAATCAGAAGAAATTTTGAAATTTACGCCGCCATATTGGATCCGCAATTTTGAATTTGAAAAATTTTACCTCAGATTTGAAATCAGCAACCTTGAAAACACCCGTATACCAATTTTCATGCAAATCAGAAGAAATTTTAAAATTTACGCCGCCATATTGGATTCGCCATTTTGAATTTGAAAAATTTTACCTCAGATTAGAAATCAGCAACCTTGAAAACCCCCGTATACTAATTTTCATGCAAATCAGAAGAAATTTTAAAATTTACGCCGCCATATTGGATTCGCCATTTTGAATTTGAAAAATTTTACCTCAGATTCGAAATCAGTAACCTTGAAAACCCCGTATATAGATTTTCATCTTTATTCAGTGATTCTTTATAGTTTTGGCCAGAAAATGGGGTCATTTTACCTATAGTGCATTGGCGTAGATAGGTTGTATTTATGGTTTTTTTAAATTTGATTTTTTATTGAAAGTACAGTTTTTATAATAAAAGCCTTCACCCAGCCACCACAAATAAATAATTCTCACACAACAATGGGTTTAAAATAAATCAGTTTTTGCTCACTTTTTCTCATGAAAGTGGATTGTTAGTAATGAATCCATTATAAATTGTAATATACGTGTGTATGTCAAGATAATTTGGTAAAGTGCGAACTTAGGTAGATAGACCCGTAAGTAGTTTTGTTCATTTGTGTTTTGAACAACACAAATGAACACCGGTGCTTAGTTACCTGCCGTTTAAATATCAGAATATATAAGTTCCATTCCTTTTATAAGGTTTTTTCTCTTTTAGAAAATTTGTTTAACTTTTTGGAGAGTATGTTTCAATGCTACATAAGTTTCATATTCCGTGGATAGTGTTTGAACAGGTAACTAAAAGGGGTTCTTCACCCCTTTTTGTTCCCCCCAGTAAAAATCCCAAATATAATCTTGCCTCAATCGCATGCGAAATTTCAAGTACCAAACTCGGGCAGTTTGAGTCATTCAAATTACATTCCATTTTGTTTATCAATTTTAGTGTTCCAATGCAACTCCTTCCAAGATTCCATTTCGTTCACCATGCCATTGCATTTCGTTTCCATTATCTGTTATTCCAATTCCTCTCGTTCCCCGTTTCATTCCATTTCGTTCCTACTGTTATCAGTCGCTTCTATTTCCATTCCATTTCTTTGCACTTGCTCCTTTCCATTCCTCTTTTAACTGCGGTGTTTCAATTCCACTCGTTCCCCATTCTATGCCATCTCTCTCCTCATTCCATTTCGCTCTATAGTTCATTCCATTTCGTTTCCTCTTCCAATCCATTTCCATTGTCTATAATTTCAATTCCACTCGTTCAACGTTTATATCCATTTCAATTCCACTCGTTTCCCATTTAGTTTCTTAATTTTAGTGTTCCATATACACTCGTTCTTCGTTCCTGTCCAAAATCCTAAAAATGCATTGTCGATAAGTTAGCCCATACTCCAAGGAAAACATGTTATAGATTACGGGTTTCTAGCCGAAGATTTCGGTTAGGCCATCAAGGGGGAGAATTATTCTGTTTTTACCCCTCCCGGTAGGAATTTCCAAAAATTCCGAGAACGTCTGCGTTGGAGGAGGAACCTACTACATACATAATTTTAGGTCTCTATATCCAGCAGTTTGCCCAACTCGGCAAGGGCCCCTCCCGGTATGAGTTTCCAAAATATCATCTTAGGGGACGTATACGTTGGAGAAAGAACCCAAATACCGAATTTAAGCTCCCTAGTTCCAGCAGTTTGGCCAGGCCGTTAAGGGGGAGGAAATTTCCAAAAATCTCATCTTAGCGGATGTCTACAATAGAGGAGGAACTTTAGTACCAAATTTCAACTTCCTACCTCCATCGGTTGGGGTAGGCCTTTAAGCGGAACTTTTGGCTTCATTAATCCCCATTTTTGCAATGTCCCTGTCCAAAATTCCACAAAGCACCTTCCCGATAAGTGAGCCCATACTCCAAGGAACATATGTTTTACATTTCAGGTTTCTAGCCAACTTTTACTATTTGTGCCCCTCTGGGTAGGAATATCCGAAAATCCATCGACAGGGAATTTTAGCTTCCTAGTTCCAGCAGTTTGAGCAGGCTGTCAAGTGGGACATTTTTTCTTTTTTTGTCCCTCCCGGTTGGAATTAGGCTGGAAGAGGAACCTAAGTACCGAATTTCAGCTTCCTAGTTCCAGCAGTTTGGACAGGTCGTTAAGAGGCCACTTTCCCTTTTTGAGCCCCTATTTTATAACGACCATGTCCAAAATTCAAAATAGTATCTTTCTAATAAGTTAGCACTTACTCCAGGAACCCACATTTTAAATTTCAGGTTTCTAGCCGAAGGAGTTTTTACAGGCCACCAAGGGGAGGCTTTCTTCTTTTTGCCCCTCCCTTTAGGAATTTACAAAAATTCGATCTTCGCGGCTGTCTGCGATGGATGAGGAACATTCATACCAAATTTCAACTTCATTGCCTCAGCGGTTTGGGCAGTCCGCTATTGTGGACATTTTTCCCTTTCAATCCACATTTTTACTATGTTTCTGTTCCAAAATAGAAAAATTACGTTGCCGGTGAGTTAGTCCTACTCCAGGGAAAACATATTTAAAATTTTAGGTTGGCCAGAAGGGATTGGGCGGGCCGTCAAGGAGAATACTTTTCCCCTTATCACACTCTCGATAGGAATTACAAAAATTCCGTCTAAGCGGACGCCTACACAGAAGGAGGAACTCACATACCGAATTTCGGCTACATAGTTTCAGCAGTTTGGGCAGACCGTCAAGGGGAATACATCCCCCTTTTGGGATATCCTGTAGGGAATTCCAAAAACACAAACTTAGTCGATGTCTACTACAGTGGAGGAACCTTTATGCCAAATTTCAACTTCTTATCTCCAGTGGTTTGGGCAGGCAGCTAAGGGGGCCACTTTTCCAATTTGTGAGACCGTCTATGGGGACGTCTATGCCGAATATATTTGGAAATTCCAGTAGGAATTTTTATATTTTTTTAAATGGAATTTTTTTGGAAAAAGCGAAATTTTTTGGAAAAAGATACTTTATTTTTACAAAGTATTTTATTGGAAGAAGGTACTTTTTTTGAAAAAGTTATTTTTAGTAAAAATTTTTTTTTAGAAAAAGGTACTTTTTTTTAAAAAGGTACTTTTTGTGGAAAAAGGTACTTTTTTTGGAAAAAGGTACTTTTTTGGAAAAAGGTACTTTTTTGGAAAAAGGTACTTTTTTTGGAAAAAGGTACTTTTTTGGAAAAAGGTACTTTTTTTGGAAAAAGGTACTTTTTTTGGAAAAAGGTACTTTTTTTGGAAAAAGGTACTTCTTGTGGAAAAAGGTACTTTTTTTGGAAAAAGGTACTTTTTTTGGAAAAAGGTACTTTTTTTGGAAAAAGGTACTTTTTTGGAAAAAGGTACTTTTTTTGGAAAAAGGTACTTTTTTTGGAAAAAGGTACTTTTTTTTGGAAAAAGGTACTTCTTGTGGAAAAAGGTACTTCTTGTGGAAAAAGGTATTTTTTTTTGGAAAAAGGTATTTTTTTTTGGAAAAAGGTACTTTTTTTGGGAAAAGGTACTTTTTTCGGAAAAAGGTAGTTTTTTGGAAAAAGGTACTTTTTTGGAAAAAGGTACATTTTTTGGAAAAAGGTACTTTTTTTTGGAAAAATGTACATTTTTGGAAAAAGGTACTTTTTTTGTCCCCTTTTTGCCCCTCCCGATAAGAATTTCCAAAAATGCCGTCTCAACGGACGTCTCCACCGGTCGAGGAACCTACCCAGGTAGAAAAATACAAACGGCACAATTTCGGCCCGGTCTTGGAGACGGTAGTACATGTACTGGCAATGCGTCGGATTTTAAACTTTCACTGTCCGTT
Organism: Leucophora obtusa; assembly: GCA_949987735.1. Classification (NCBI taxonomy): domain Eukaryota; kingdom Metazoa; phylum Arthropoda; class Insecta; order Diptera; family Anthomyiidae; genus Leucophora; species Leucophora obtusa. Next base: position 201,542,226 of record OX465295.1, on the reverse strand, counting down.
CAACGGACGTCTCCACCGGTCGAGGAACCTACCCAGGTAGAAAAATACAAACGGCACAATTTCGGCCCGGTCTTGGAGACGGTAGTACATGTACTGGCAATGCGTCGGATTTTAAACTTTCACTGTACTGGCATGTTGTCGAAATGATAACACCAATAAACGCTTGGCCGTAGTTATTTCCCAACGTTGGCGCAGGCTTGGGATTTTATTTTTTTGGTATTATCCCAGTACATTTAATAACAATTTTAGTAGTTTGCTAGTACTTTACTGTCCTTTTAGTGTACATCACACATTTTGTCGAAACTTTACAAGAAAAGAATGGTTATGTCTCTCTTACATAAATAATTGTGTAATAGATGCAAAAATACATAAAATTTATAAAATTGTTAATTTTTGTTAAATTGTTAAAAGCTCGTTAATTTTCAGAAAACAGTACTGGCAAAGCACGTTTTAAGTAGTACCGCCAATTCGTAAAAAACAGTGCTCTCCCAGTACAATTTTTGTTGCAACGTCGGCAATTTCTACCTGGGTACATACCAAATTTCAACTTCTTACCTCCAGCGGTTTGAGCAGGCCGTCAAGGGGGGCCTTTTTTCCCTTTTTAACCCCCATTTTTACAACGTCCCTGTCCAAAATTCCAGAAAGTACTTTCCAGAAAAGTTAGCCCACACTCCAAGGAACACATTTCTTAAATTTCAGCTTTCTAGCCAAAGGGGTTTTGGCAGGCCGCCAAGGGGGAGACTTTTCCCCTTTTTGGCCGTTCCGGTAGGAATTTCCAAAAATCCCGTCTTAGCGGACGTCTACGCCGAAAGAGGAACCTACATACCAAATTTCAACTTCCTAGCTTCAGCGGTTTGGGCTGGGCGATGTTGAGTCAGTCAGTCAGTCAGTAACGTTATATTTTTATATAGGTGAAATCAAAAAATGTGATAAATTTTTGGGCCAAATTTGTGAGAAGCAAAAAGTGTTTATATTTCGGTTTTTTCTTAATGGAATCAGTAAGTTTAGTCATTATAAACCTAATTGCAAAAAATCTCTTCTACAAGTTGTCGCAATAACTTTTTTTGTACAATTTTAATTTTTTTTTGTTGTAACGGAGTTTACATTTCCGCAAGCAAAAGATATAACAAAAAAAATTGCGTACGAATTTTCTTCAATTTATTAGCTTTTCGTATTTCCATATATAATTTGTGTTTATCAAATTGGCGGTTTCGCGAATAAAAATACAATTCATTCCGCGAAAAAAAAATTTTTTTTAATTTTGTATTTTTGGTCCTTTTAAATGCTTTTCAAAAATGTAAAATTTTTTAAAATCCAAACAGCGGTTGCGCAGTTACAAAATAATATATTAAAAACATAACATTTCGCGATCAAAAAATTCTTAAATTGTGTGAAACAAATTTAATTTGTCAAACTAATGTCAGTAACGACTCGAAATATCGATTCAAACCCAATGAAATGCAAAATCAATCGTTTTTCGCTCCAGCAGCTTAGGGTAAAAAACTGATAACTTTTTTTGATTTGACGCAAAATTATTAGTTGAATCGTCTTTTGACGCATAAATATTAGTTGAATCACCTCTGTTTATGGTTATTTTAAAATATTTTAAACATTTATCTACATTTATTTGAATGAAACCTGATGCAAACAATTGTGGTTACGGAGTTTACAGTTACGGAGTTTACATTTGGTTACTTTTTTCTTTCAGAAACGCTTTGTCAGAATTTTCTTTCCGAAACAGAATCGTATGATATCTACAAGGTGAATCCACATATGACATTGTTTTTCTTACTCGTTAAATAGTTTGGTGTAAAAATTAGGAACGGAGTTTACAACATTTTTTCAAATCTTATTAAAGACATCCTTTTTCATCTCGAGAATGTTACATTCTGCAGAAAAGCTTCAAGTCTGTTATACTGGATGATTACTTACAGTCCAACGATCATTTGAGTATAAATAACATTATACTTCTCGCAATATAAATAATAGATAACTCCAAAATTCTGGTATATGCATTTTTATCAAAAATTATGACGAAAAATCGTTACAGAGTTGAAGTCGTGATATACGAAAAAGTTTGTAAAATGTATTAATTTTTATTAAAAACGACACTTCTCCTCTTCATAAAAATTCTTACAGTTAGTGTTTAGCTTTATTGGGTATTAAAATATAAGCTATTAAAGTTAAAAAAACCTTATGAGTTACTTGTTACGGAGTTTACATTTGGCCTATAAAATTGGTCACAAATTTTATGTATTAACCAAAAATTGGTCAGATTGTTATAAATTTTTTAAAACAGGTGACAATGCGCTGATATATATCGACATATGTAACTCAAATGTAATCCATGCATTTGAAATTAGGTGGTTACACGGTTTTTATCGCATTTTTTGATATCACCCATATATGTGACGCGCAATGGGATCGGTCTCATTCGATGCTCAGATGTTATCCACATCAAAAAAAAAATTATTTTTTTACCCTTAGGTCCCTTTCTCTATGCGCTGTCACATATAGAGATTAATAAATTTCTAATGTATGTATTTAATTTACAGTCACTTCCAGAATAAATTTCTTGTTTCTCCTAAAGTACGCTTTTTCATGGCCATTAATAATTTTAATTTTAAAAAAATTATGAAAAGCCAACATTAACTTAGGGTGGAAAAAAATTGTAAAATGTCGAATTATGCCAAATTATCACTCATCAAAGCCAAAGGTTAATTTATCAATTTTATGTTTATCTTATAATAAATATGACGAAAACTATTAGGTGGTGATTCTAGATGACGTTTTGCTCCACACGAACGAAAATACAATAAGAAAATACATGCAATACAAAAATAAAATACATGTAGTCACTCATTCGTGTGACAGCGAACGTCTTCTAGAAACCCCATCCAGGTTTAGAAACGGTAATGGCATATCATTATTTTTTGGACTACCTGTAACGACACCAACTTACTTTCTGGATTATTTTAAAATATATAATAATGAGCTACTAATAACTAGTTATTTTTTCCACAAGTTCAAATAAAAAATAATGCATTACCAATAATGACTTCTTTTTATCATTATTTCAAACATAAAGTAATGTTCTAGATTTTTTTGTAAATTTTTTTGAAATCTATTTTTCGACTCAATATTTTTTCAACAGTGGTAAGGATATATGTATGTAACCACATATTTTTTGATTTTTTGTATGTTGGCGAGCAGGTCAATTATGTGTTTATCTATCAAATATAATATGTCGAGATAGCTCAGATGGTAGAGCTATAGACTGGCAATCTGGAGTCCTAGGTTCGAGTCCCGCACGAGAAAATTTTATTTGAAAAAAATTTTTACAATAAAAAAATATTTCTTTTATAGAACTTATTTTTTTCAAAATCTATTTTTAGAATCATTATTTTTGTCAATACTGGTAAGTACATAGGTTACGACATATTTTTTGATTTTTCGTATGCTGGTGTGTAACTCATTATTTTTCGCGACATCGCCATATAAAGGTAATAAGAAATGTAATAATAAAAGTAACTAGTTACCATTACCAGGTATGCAGTTACATAACCACATATCTGGTAATGATTTTCTACACTGGGATGTTAGTAGTAACAATAAAAAATAGCCACTTATCAATTAAAAGTTGAGAAAAAAAAATTTCTTTTCCTATTTGCAGTCACATTTTATAAATTTTTTCTCAGTAAAGGAGAGAATTGCATTCTATTTATTTTCTAACCTCTTTGATAATGCCTAGCAAATATAACTATTTAAGATTTTTACAAAAAAACAGTTTCTATGGCCACCAAAAAGCTTAAAAAATTTTTAGAAAGCAGTTTCCGCAATTGGATTTTATTTATGAAAACTTAAGAAACTTGGCCATTTGGCATTTGATTTCAACAGAAAATAAATATCTTTATTACATTTTTTAAAAAATGTTATTGCTTTCGACGCATTTTGTTACGTTTCAAAATTTGTCAAATCATTTCGGGGGGCTCGAGCCCCCAAGCCCCCCCTAGCTACGTGCCTGCACAAGAGAGTAGATTAAGCCTGCTTGGACTCAATAATTTTCGTAGGGATAAAAAGTTTGTAGTTTACACGCTAAATAAGAATATTTATATGAATACAGATAATACCGAAAATTCGGTACTGGAAAATGTTCAATACCGAAATACCGATTTTTCAATACCGATTCGGTATTGGAAAACCTACTCAAAATAATAAGTCTGTTGGCTAAACAGAAGAATTTGTTACTTTAACAAAATGTATTCCTGTTTTTTGGCTTAAAATAAAATTTGTTGATTTTAAAATATTTTTTTTTTAAATTAACAAATCTAAATGTAAGTTAGAAATTAGTAAAACTACAGTTTTATTTGTAATTATCAGAGCAGCGACTTTCATGCACTTAAAAATCGAAAACATGCGCTTAAAATATGCAGTAAAATATGGAAAATATGCACTTAAATGGAAATATGCACTAAACACCCAAAAATATGCACTTAAAATCCAAAAATAAACGCTTAAAACCAAAAAAATGCACTTTAAATTTATCGATTTTTAAAAATCATATTTATTATTCGAGCGTTTGGTTTGGTTTGGTTCAATCCAACATAAATGTCTAAGTAGATGACAACTTGATGTTTTCCTTCTAGTTAAGTGCTGCATTAAGGTTTGCAAATTCTTCTTTTTCTTTATTTTTCATTAAATCTTACTCTTAGTTAAAAAAATGTGAAGAAAATATGCAATTTAATGAATAATATGCAAAAACATTCACTAAAAATCATAAAATATGCAAAAAAATATGCACTTAAAAGCAAAATATGCAAAAATATGCATTTATAACAAAAAATGCAAAAACATGCAACAACAATTCGATGCCATTTTGTTGCAAATTCTTTGATTCGGAAAAGTATTTAGTTTAAATCATTTTGTATTAATGACAACAAGCATGCATTTGCATGAAAGTCGCTGCCCTGGTAATTATACTAAGTCGTAAAATTTGTTCAAATTAAGGTCTCGGGACCCTCCTCGGGCCTAGTTCTTACCATCAAAAGTCATTTAAGAGCACTACAAAGGAGCAAACATTTTATCCGTTTTGCTCATTCTGGCTTAGTTTTCGAGATATGGGCCATTTTATGAAGTGGAAAATTTTTATTCGAAATTCTCCCGAGGGTCCAAGGCCCCACCATGGTCCATTTTTGGATAGAGATAACCCCTTTCGCTGGGGTATACAGTAGTGGACTAAAGTGGATACATTAATTCAAGATTTTTCGAAATTTGTTATAATTTTTGTTTTATTATAGAAACTTAAATGATTTTTTTAAAGCATAAAACCAAAACATTCTTCTTCAATAAAAACCTAAATACAGTAGACTATATCATTAAGAAGTTAATAAAAAAAACAATTGCAAATTGTGACCGCTTTTATCCAGTATTGTTCATATTTGAAATTTTCGGCAAGTTCTTTCTTTAATATTTTGTCGAAAGTCCTTTGTGCTTTAAAACAGATTTTATGCAAGAAGGCTTGCTTTCCGCGAAATTTTTAATAGTTTGAGGTGGAATATTAGTCCATTTCGCTGAAACTCTTGACCAAAGATCATCTAAGTTGGTCGGTGCTCGTTCGTATTGGTAGAATCTTCTTTTGACAATTGCCCACAAATTCTTGATCGGATTCAAATCGGGGCTTTGAGCTGGCCACTTCAAAAACTGGAATAACTACACTTGGATATCACAAATTGAACAAAATTTATTAATACAGTTTTAAAAGAATTCAAATATGTATCCACTTTATTCCACTACTGTATATGGTTAGGGGTACACTCAGATAAAAAGTTAGTAAAAAAATTTGTAAACAGTTTCCAATCGCACTGTACTATTTTTATATTGATTTTTAGTACAATTTTTTTTTTTTAGTAATCAGTTTTGCTATTTTCTTATTACAAATTACGGATTTTTTACTAATTCTCGCTGCTGATTTCAGCAAAACATTTTACTAATTTTTCAAAACCGAGTGCTATATTTAGCAGAAAAATATATTAATTTAAAAAATTTTTTTTTGATTCTTTACAATTCTTGTTTAGTTTATATTTGTTACTATTGACCCAGCAAAAAAATTGCAAGTAGTGCTTTACAAACTACTTCTTTTAATGCCTGACAAGTATCCGTTAGTGTATTTTTACTGCTTTTTTAGAAGTTATTCTGAACAACTTCAAAAAATCACTTCTTTCATTGCTTCCCAAGTATCCGTTATTACATTTTTACATCTTTTTTAGAATTACTTCTGAACCACATCCAAAAAATCACTTAAGTATTGCTTCTAAAGAGTGATTGCTCTAAAAGTGAGCGTAAAAAGTGATTTTGGTATCATTTGGCATTTTCAAACAGAGGGTCCCGGGTTCGATTCCCGGCGCGACCAATATTTTTTTTTTAATTTTTTTTATTCTATTAATTTTTTTTTAATATTTATAATTAATTTGTTTAAATTCAATATTTTTTTAATTTTAAAATTTTTAAAAATATGTATATATAAAAAATTGGTGAGAAATTGATTTTTATGTACCTGTAAAAATAGTACTGAAACCAATATTGAATTGGAGTGCACCTTTTACACTTGTTTAATAAGTACTTTTATTGAAGAGAATAAGGAACAATATATCGCATTAGCAAAGTGGTGTTTTATGCCACTCAAATTTCATATCAAAGAATAGCTCAGCGGCTAGTAATCGTGAGGTCGCAAGTTCGATACCCGGTGGCAGCAATAAAAAACTTTTGTAAAATAAAAAATATATATATAATTTTTTTTGTGAAGAATTTTTTTTCAACTTTTAATTGGTGAAAAAGAGCTTCCTTTGCACTCGTTCAAAAAGTACTGAAAAAATGTTAAATTCGGAGTACTCCTCTCCTATGACAACTCAATGTTAAAATCATTAGTGTTTATATTAAAAAAGAAGTACATCTAGGTCATCAATTGTAGTGCTTTTTCTACTGCTTCGGCATCTCTTTTTTCGCTGGGGATATATTTTTAGTTTGGAAATAACACTCAGAAAATTTTATTGTATCTCCAATGCACAAAAAGCCCAGCAAAATTTGTTTGAACTGGTTGCCTTTGAATCTGTTCTAGAACAGGTGTTTTTATCACCGGTTCCGTGGAACAGGTTCTATAACTGATTCCTGAAAGTCAAAATGGAAGACTTCACTGTCGCAGAACCGGTTCTATAACTGGTTCTATAACCGGTTCCAAAACAACCTGTTCTAGTTTGGAGGAACAGAACCTGTTGCTTTTGGGACAAACTCAAACAAAAATCACCGATGATAGAACATAAATTAGAAGAGGTTGAATGAAAGTACAAGTTGTTCTACAACCGGTTCTTTGCATCCGACAATTTTGCTGGGAGGTAATAACTGGAGAACCGTTTGCAATTTTGACTCCAGATTTCAAGCACGATGAAGTAATTATATGCCTGTTACTCCTTGCAGGAGTAAAAGGAACAAATATATATATACAATCGAAAGATAAAAAAATTTTATAAATTTTTTTAGATTTTACAGTTTTTTTTATTTTTTACTACACTTTTTTTCTAATTTCAGCAGATTGATTTTAAATTACAGTTTACAACAATTTACTGAAATTTAGTAGCTGCAACTAATTATTTATACTAATTTCATTGTACTTAAGTTACTGATATTTAGTAAATTTTTTAACTGATTTTAGCAAATCGATTTTGAATTGCAGTTTACGTAAATTTTACTAAAATTTAGTAGCGGCTACTAATTTTTTCTACTAATTTTATTGTACTACAGATCAGCAGACATGTGTTGCTAAAATTAGCAAAAAATACAACTGGGCTCAAAACAGCTAAATTTGCCGTAATAACATCAAAAATGGCCCATATCTCAAAAACTAAGCGAGATAGAGCAAAACGGACAAAATGTTTGCTACATCGGAGTGCCCTTATATGCCCTCACATTATATCGACTAGGGCCGGTGAGGGTGCCGAGACCCCAAATTTGAATAAATTCTGCGACTCAGTATAATTACAGATAAAAATGTAGTTTTAAAAAATATTTTACTTAAATTTAGATTTGTTAAATTTAACAAAAAAGTGTTAAAATAAACTAATTTTATTTTAAGCCAAAAAACAGGAATAAATTTTGATGAAGTAACAAATTTTTCTGTTCAGCCAACAGACTTTTGAGTGTATTAAAGAAAACCTATAACGGTGGGTCTCATACTGTAGGTTTAACTTTATTTTAACTAAACTAAACAAAAGAAAATGTCAAAAAAATGTACACAAAACAACAACAAATTTTTGGTTTAACTATTAACTAAAGTTTAACGGTGGGTCTCATACTGTAGGTTTAACTTTAACTTAACTAAAAACAAAAGATGTCAAAAAAATGTACACAAAACAACAACAAATTTTTGGGTTAACTATTAAATAAAGTTTAAACCTGCAGTATGAGACCCACCGTAAGGGTCATATGCATAATCAGTTTCAGAATTTATAAGTGACTTATAAAACAAATTTTCTATATAAAATTTATTTTATAAATGTGTTATAAGGATTTTTAATTATTATGCATAGTCAATTAAACCTGCAGTATGAGACCCACCGTCACATTCTCAAATCGTATCGTATAAAAAAAACTCACGATTGTATTTGTATTTTGCCTTTTTTTATAAAAAAAAAAATTAATAAAAATCAGTACAATCTGCATAAATTTAAAAAAATTAGTACACGATTTTTTCAACAGTACAAATTACCAAAAATCAGTACATGTACTGTTGAAATCAGTACGAATGGTCACCCTACTTATGAGTGCAAAATCTAAACAACCCTTGTTCCTTTTATGTTACACGAAAGTTTTGTCGTTTCTTTTTTGTAATTGTATTTGGAAATTTTCCATTCACCGTCTTTTTTGATTTTTCTTCAAAAAAAAAATACATTACTTACGAAAGTTCAAAGCAAAATAAACGAAAAAAAAAAATAAAATCAACATGTAGTCATCTCACCTTATTGTATTTTTTATGTTGCAAATGTTGGAGTCCCGATATACTACCAGGTATATTATTATCGCCACCGGTACCCCACAAACCCATTCTATCTCTGGGAACATTTTTTAAAGGACTTTCACTACCATTTAAACTTGAAAAATCCATAATGATACGATAAGTTTAAAAATATTGTTTTAATGTTTTGATTATTTATTGCACATATATAGCGGTAATCTAATTTATTTTTGTTACGATATTCGAAAAAAATTTAGTTGCAAATGTTTTATGGATTCAAATATTTTTTTAATTTTTTGTTACAATGTTGCCTTAAATTCGTTTTTTTTTGTATACTGCTCGATGGCTTTTTAGCTTGTTACTGATTTTAAAAATGTTTGCAGTACCGTTTTATTATTCTCGTATTTTCTATACAGCATAACAGTGGCTCCCAACTTTTTTGTGCTACAACCAGTGTTGCCGTTTTGGTTATTTTTAACCAAAATTGGTTATTTTTTTCCAATGTGGAGATGTGAACTTTTTTTTCATTTTGGTAACTTTTTTGGCAATCAAGTATACTTATAAATTTTTTTTCTGTATTTTTAGGTTTATGTAATGCATATGCTTGTAAGAAGCTTCCCGTACAAATTGAATATCTTTGTAGGAACATTTGTAACTTTTTTGCGCATAATTCGAAACGTATTCTTGAATTTAAAGAATTTTAAGATTATTGCAGTGTAGAGTCATATAAAATAAATAAATGACTGACACTATGCAATGTAATCAATCGTATAACTGAGCAGTGGCCTGTTTTGCATTTATCTCTATATCGCTAAGACGGGATTTTTGGAAATTCCTACCGGAACGGGCAAAAAGGGAAAGTCTCCCCCTTGACGGCCTGCCCAAACCCCTTTGGCTAGAAAGCTGAAATTTAAGATATGTGTTCCTTGGAGTAGGGGCTAACTTTTCTGGAAAGTACTTTCTAAAATTTTGGACAGGGACGTTGTAAAAATGGAGGTTAAAAAGGGGAAAAGAGCCCCCCTAGAAGGCCTGCCCAAACCGCTGGAGGTAGGAAGTTGAAATTTTGTATAAAGGTTCCTCCACTATCGTAGACACCCACCAAGACGGGATTTTTGGAAATTTTTACAGGGAGGGGCAAAAAGGGAAAAAACTCTCCCCTTGACGGCCTGCTCAAACAGCTGGAGCCGTGAAGTTGAAGTTTGGTATGTAGGTTCCTCGACCGGTGTAGACGTCCGTTGAGACGGCATTTTTGGAAATTCTTATTGGGAGGGGCAAAAAGGGGACAAAAAAGTACCCTTTTCCAAAAAAGTACCTTTTTCCAAAAAAAGTACATTTTTCCAAAAAAAAAGTATCTTTTTCCAAAAAAAAGTATCTTTTACTAAAAAAATTCTCCCTTGACGGCCTGCCCAAACTGCTGAAACTATGTAGCTGAAATTCGGTATGTCAGTTCCTCCTTCTGTGTAGGCGTCCGCTTAGACGGAATTTTTTAAATTCTTATCGGAGGGGAAATAAGTGGAAAAGTCTCCTCCTTGACGGCCTGTCCAATCCCGTTTGGCCAACCTAAAATTTTAAATATGTGAGCTTCTCCGAGAAAAGGGACCTAGTGTGTGAAAATGAAGTTTTGAGAAGAACGCATTTAAAGTTAAATTAAAAATAAAATTTTAATGTTTTTCTCATTTTTATCGAAACCTGCTTTTTGACACACTAGGTCCCTTTTCTCGGAAAAGGTCACATATGTATTTTCGGAGGAGGACTAACTCACCGGCAACGTAATTTTTCTATTTTGGAACAAGAACATAGTAAAAATGGGGGTTGAAAGGGAAAAAATGTCCCCAATAACGGCCTGCCCAAACCGCTGAGGCAATGAAGTTGAAATTTGGTATGAATGTTCCTCATTCATCGCAGACAGCCGCGAAGATGGAATTTTTGTAAATTCCTGAAGGGAGGGGCAAAAAGAAGAAAAACCTCCCCTTGGTGGCCTGTAAAAACCCCTTCGGCTAGAAACCTGAAATTTAAAATGTGGGTCCCTGGAGTAAGGGCTAACTTATTAGAAAGATACTTTTTTGAATTTTTCACAGGGTCGTTATAAAATGAGGGCTCAAAAAGGGAAAGTGGCCTCTTAACGACCTGTCCAAACCGCTGGAACTAGGAAGCTGAAATTCGGTACTAAGGTTCCCCTTCCAGACTAATTCCAGCCGGGAGGGACAAAAAAAGAAAAAGTGTCCCCCTTGACAGCCTGTTCAAACTGCTGGTACTAGGGAGCTGAAATTCCCTGTTGATGGATTTTCGGCAATTTCTACCGAGAGGGGCACAAATAGTAAAAGTTGGCTAGAAATCTGAAATGTAAAACATATGTTCCCTGGAGTATGGGCTCACTTATCGGTAAGGTGCTTTTTGGAATTTTGGACAGGGACATTGCAAAAATGGGGATTAATGAAGCGAAAAGGGCAGGCCTTTAACCCAAACCGCTGGAGGTAGGAAGTTGAAATTTGGTATTAAAGTTCCTCCTCTATTGTAGACATCCGCTAAGATAAGATTTTTGGAAATTTCCACAGGTAGGGTCAAAAACAGGAAAATTCTCCCCTTAACGGCCTGGCCAAACTGCTTGAACTAGGGAGCTTAAATTCGGTATTTGGGTTCCTTCTCCAACGCAGACGTCCCCTAAGACGGTATTTTTGGAAATTCATACCGGGAGGGGTAAAAAGGATAAAAACTTCCCCCTTGACGGGCTGGCCAAACTGCTGGATATAGAGACCTAAAATTATGTATGTAGTAGGTTCCTCCTCCAACGCAGACGTCCTCTAAGACGGAATTTTAGGAAATTCTTACCGGGAGGGGTAAAAACGGAATAATTCTCCCCCATGATGGCCTAACCGAACCCTTCCTTGGAGTATGGGCTAACTTACCGACAAGGCATTTTTAGGACTTTGGACTGGAACGTGGTAAAAATGGTGGTTCAAAAGGGGAAAATTGCCCCCCCCCCCTTTAACGTCTGCGTCTTTAGCAAGAAACCTAAAATTTAAAAAACGAGTGTATATGGAACACTAAAATTAAGAAACTAAATAGGAAACGAGTGGAATTGAAACACTTCACAAGTGGAACGAAATGGATATAAAAGTTGAACGAGTGGAATTGAAATTATAGACAATAGAAATGGATTGGAAGAGGAAACGAAATGGAATGGACTATGGAACGAAATAGAATGAGGAGCGAGATGGCATGGAATGGGGAACGAGTGGAATTGAAACACTGCAGTTAAAAGAGGAATGGAACGGAGCAAGTGCAAAGAAATAGAATGGAAAGAGAAGCGACTAATATTAATATCGATACACAAGACAGTAGGAACGAAATGGAATGAAACGGGGAACGAGTGGAATTGGAATAACAGATAATGGGAACGAAATTCAATGGAATGGTGAACGAAATGGAATCTTGAAAGGAGTTGCATTGGAACACTAAAATTGATAAACAAAATGGAATGGAATTTGAATGACTCAAACTGCCGGAATTTGGTACTTGAAATTTCGCATGCGATTGAGGCAAGATTATATATATATTTGGGATTTTTACTGGGAGGACAAAAAGGGGTGAAGAACCCATTTTAATTACCTGTTCAAACACTATCCACGGAATATTAAACTTATGTAGCATTGAAACACTTTCTCCAAAAAGTTTAAAAAATTTTATATAAGAGAAAAAACCTTAGTAAAAGAATGGAACTTATATATTTTGATATTTATACTGCAGGTAACCAAGCACCGGTGGAAGAAACCGACGCAGTAAATTTTTCAACTGATTTTGTGAATTTACTTGAATTGCCAGGTCTACCTTTACATAAACTGTAATTAAAAAAAACTTTAAAGCACGCAAACAACGTAGAGGGCTTTGCCCGCTATCTTTAATATTATAAATCGCTTGCCAACCCTGCTTTACGTTATTTATTTTCATTCAAAACACAAATGAACAAAAATACTTCGCACTTTACCAAGTTATCTTGACACACACACGTATATTGCAATTTGTAATGGATTCATTACCAACAATCCACTTTCATGAGAAAAAGTGATCAAATATTTATTTATTTTAAACCCATTGTTGTGTCAGAATTATTTATTTGTGATAGCTGGGTGAAGGCTTTTATTATAAAAACTGTACTTTAAATAAAAAAGCGAATTTAAAAAAATTGTGGGGGGCGCAGCCCCCCCCCCACTTAACCACGAATACGACCCATCTACACCGATGGCTTGAACAACAGACAATTAGTTGTTACATGCTTACGTGTTGGTATACTAAATGATTTATTTATATAAAAATGAAGAGGCAAAAAATAGTGTTTGTACTTAGACATTACAACCCAACAAACAATTCGTTCCGTTTACGCACTGTTTTCGGTCTGTCATTAACGGAATCCAAGTCCGTATACGTACCGTTTTCTGGATCCGTATACGGACCAGAAAACGGAACATAAGGAACATCGAAACTGATTCGAATCCGTTGAAAATCCGTCAATGACGGACCGTTTACGGGCCGTTATGTCGTGTTAAAATCTGACAAGTCCGTTAAAAGTTCGGCAATGACGGACCGTTTACGGACCGTTATGTCATGTAAAAAACGGACTAGTCCGCTGAAAGTCCGTCAATGTCGGACCGTTGCCGGACCGTTATGTCGTGTAAATAACGGAGTGACTCCGTACCTAAATTGACACATTACTAACTTTAATATTGTATGATTTTTAATAGATTTATTAAATTATTTATTAATTTTATTAAAAACTATGTTTACAGCCGGTGCAATTAACTTCATTAATCGGCAAAATTCAAAACGGCAAAATCAAAATTCGCAAAATTGACCCATAACTAGATCCAATATATATGTATCTACAAGCAAAAGAAACAATTTATTAATTGAGGTTTAATTAAATGTATTCACGATCATAGGCGTACCTAGACCATTTTTCTGGATGGGCAAGCGACCCATTCATTTTCTGCTGTTTATTTGCCCATTCTCACACTCTAAATCCTAATAAATACTTTCAGCATTATGCTTACAATTTTTTCACACAAAAAAAACTTAAAAATGATTCCTTGCCTTCTAATAAAATTTTCATAATTTTCAAAATTAAATAATCCTGGTAGCTTATCTTATCAAAATCGCCATGCTTTTATACATAACTCTGAATAGTGCATCTATTTTTCTAAAGAAAACCTCGTACAAGGAATGCATTCCAAGCTATATTCTCAGATTATTATGATAGAGAAAATAAATCTAACCCCATATTCTGACCACTTAAATTACCGAGGTGGTCAAAATCAGTGAGATGTTCATACAATTTTTTTTTCTACAAAATATTGAAATTTCATTAAAATAACATAGTAGTGTTTAGTTTGAAGTAACTTCCTTGTTAGATATTAACTAATTATTCGTTTAGAAAACTATGAAATCTAAGACATTTAACTCACCAAAAAAGATTCTGCGTTATTTTTCTATTATTAAACAACTTTGCGATTCTGATAATTTTTCTTAAAGAAGAACTCTTATAGTCAATTTTATAATCAGAACTAAGATCGATTTGTTTCTTAAATATTTCTTAGGTAAGAATTTTTCAAACAACATTTCTTATATAAGAAATATTTTAAACAAAAATCGATCTTAGTTCTGACTATAGAACTGACCCTTAGATTTCAACAAATTATCTGCCTAGGAAACCAGTAGAGATTTTCCCAGACCAAAAACACAGGATTAATTGATATCAAAAACAAAGTAATATTGTCATACTTTTTGCCATCAAAATTATAGATAAAAGAATTGTAGGTAGATTTTCTGAAAATTCTGGGGTGGGCTTAGCCTAAGTCCGCCAATGTTCACGATTGAGGGTTTTCATACAATGACAATTCGCAAACTTTTTTACTAAAACGGTTTAAGCGGGATTTACATTATATCATAAGTCATAGAACCTGGCCAAAAAGAGATGCAGATAGCCAAAATCCTATAGTATAAACACATTATGACTGATAAGTACAAATTGAAATTTTGAGTCAGATTTTTTTTTTTAAATATTTCATAACATTATAAGAATTCGATGTTAACATCTCTTTTCATCTGGTTGCATTTGATAGTGTAAACACATATACAAGATTTTTTTTTTGACAATCACATCAGATGTAAAATCAGATAAATAAATCAGTTAATGTAAACCCAGCTTTAGGATGCGAGTACCATAAAATAATTATATTTGCTTAATTGCATTCGGTTACACAAACTATCGTGAAAAAAACATAATATTTCATAAACACTTACTATTTAATGATTCTGTGTGAATTGAAGTAATTTGGCTAATGCGGCAACGGCCAAGACAGGATGCTCGTTTTTGCGACATCCAGAAACTTTTGAAACCGACTTTACCGCGCGACCCGTATTAAATTATTTACATAATTTTATTTTGACGACAAAAATTCACGAATAAACTGAAGAAAGACGACACCGTTAGCTTCGGAGTTTAAACTGATGAAAATTGGTGAAGTCCGTATTTAACGGTGCAGAAACGGATACACCAAAACGAATTCAAAACGTATTATATTCGAAAATCCGAAAGTACGGTCCGTTATTGTTCCGTATACGTACAAGCTTTGACGGATACCTGTTTTACGGACCGATAATGTTCCGTAAAAGCCGGATTGAAGATTCCGTACATGCCGGAGAGTCCGTAAAAATGTTTCTTGGGAATAAATTTACTTTAACAATTATTTTACCTTAACAACAAATATTGTATTTTATTTTATCTAAAAGTAATTTAATTCTAAACTTTAAGGCATGCTAACAACGTAGCGGGCTTCGCCCGTTAGTATTTTATATCGTTCGACTTAGAAGTAAACGGTAAAAAGCTTGTGAATTGGGTTAACTAGTAGGCGATACTAGCTTTAAGGTATTTTTTATTTCTCTCATATATTCTTAATATAATAAATAAAAAAATTCAATCGCAAGAAATGCGTCTTCCATATGTTAATGGTCAATTGAAATTAAATTTTAAATTAGGTTTGAGCAATTTCACCAAAAGTAACTACGTTAATAGTTTACTTTCATTAAAAACGATTAATTTACTTGATGAAATTAATTGATGTAATTAATTAAATGTAGAAAAATTTTTATTTTCCGTAAAGCTGAACTATGTTTAAATGAAAGTAACTTGTCCAACTTAAAAAAATATGAAATTAAAAAAAAAACACAATCTTTTTATATAGAACTTTTAAAAGAAATCTCAAAATACTTTGAATTTTCAAGAAAAGATTTAAAACATATTGCCATAATAACACCAAATTAAATTTTAAATAATTTAGAAATAACTTAAGAGCCTTTATTGTCATTTTTCCCAAACTTAACGAGCGGTAATGAAGAAAAGATTTTAACCCAATGGAAATTATTAATGCCGTTTTCTTTTCTGAAAAAAGTGTTGCCTTTTTTCTGCCCTTTTTTTAAAAAATGTATTTTTGTGCATAGAAATAATAAGTAAATATAGGCATATTACGTATAAAATTAAAGGTATTTTAAAGACCTATTTAACTAACTATGCTTCAAAAATGTCCAACAATATTCAACTTATTTAACAAAACACCAAAATATAGAAAAATGTGACATTTTGTTAAATTGCACGAAAATTAGGGAATAATTAGACATAGTTTATATACAGTTAGATTGATATCTGAAAAACCTTTAATTTGATACCAAATTTGTCTATGTTTACCTTTTATTACTATACACAAAAAGGCATTTTGTAAAAAAATGGCAGAAAAAAGGCAACATTTTTTTCAGAAAAGAAAACGCCATAAGATTTTCGAACATTACAGAATTAAACAGTGACAATACAAAAATCGATGAAAACTGTTTTGAACTAATTTATTTTGATCACAATCCACTGACATTGCCACATAGTTTAGTTACTGCCGAAAGAAAATTTTCACAACTTATTTTAATAAAAACAAAGTTTCGAAATAACCATGATTTTATTAATAATATAATGCAATTAAAAAATTTGTGCAAAAACCAAAATCATTCCCACTATGTGTGTTCTGCCAAAGAGATATTTTAACCTTATAGAATAATATTTTTTATACTTAAAATAACACAGTGATGAATTCTACCTGAAACTAATTTGTTGATCTCTATTTGGAATGAAATTAAATTCAAATTTTTTAGTTATTAACGGTGGGTCTCATAAGGTGTTGGAGTATGAGACCCACCGAAATAAGTATTTAATATATAAAAGAATCTAAAATACAAATTTTGTTAATAATTAAATTTAAATAACAACCCCTCAATTCATAAAAGCATTGTAAAGTTATAGGAGGTTTACAAAAAGAAATCTTCATACAAAATTTGTTCAATAAACCTTCTATAATTTTACAAAGCATTTATGAATTTAGGGGTAAGTATTTTAATATATTTAAATAAAAACTAAGAAACTTTAAATTTTGGTTATTTTTTTTCTCATTTGGTAACTTTTTTTAAACATTTTGGTTACAAAAAATGTTTGTGATATCAACGAGCATAGAAACTCAAGAGGATGCATGTCTCTTTCAATGTTAACTGGCTCTGGCCGACATTTGAAGAAATTTTATTAGAAGGTTAAGTTTCATTGTCAAATTTTAATAAATATTAAAAATTGTTTCAATAAATATGCATAACATGAAAAAATGTAATAAAAAAACTAAACCCGTTAGCTGCAATTTAACTTCTTGAAATCTCAGCCAGAGCCAGTGAGAGAGCAGTTAACAGTACGTGAGCATATTGCATAGAGCCTGGTGATATTTTCAAGTAAGTTTACTTTATTTTAATACACCTGCTTTCAAACTAATATATTATTTTATATTAAAGAATAAAATATCAGGAGTATGGAAATACTATGGAAAGGACAATACTGCGCAGTGCAATATTTGCCCTAAAAGCAGTGTTGCCACCAATAAAACAATAAATTACACAGCCCTAGGTCAAAAATTATCCAAAACCGTATAAAATTATACAAAAAATTAATATTCCTTTATTAGTTTCAAATAATCACTATTTTTGTAAAAAAAAAAATTAATGCATGCATTTAGACTACTCACAGTGGTCCAGAATCGAAATAATTTGGAAAGAATTCAGCCACTTCTTACTGGCTGGTTGGATGGCCATGAAATTTTACATTGTCGTAGAGCTTAACAAGTATTCTACAAAATTAAGGAATCGTGCGAGTTTTTCAACGGAAAGACCTGTACCCAAATTATATTTTTATGCACTTTCTATTATCGCACCGCTTTCTCTAGCGGAGATATTAGGAACCAAATTCTAACCCATTCCTAAATGTGTCCAGATTTTCTCAGAATTTTATTTTTACTTTGTTCTCTCAATTAAAATCTACGTAAATAATCAAAAATAAAAAAAAATTAACACACAAATTTAAGGGTTTTTTCATTTTTTTTAAGGTTTTTAAAAAAAATTGGACATTAAGAATTTGAAAGCAATGTGTGGTAACCCTGTACTGTCAAGGCGATTTTTTTTTATTTGAGGATATTGCCAATCTTTTGTATTATCTTACTGTGCTGTTAAATCAAATACCGTTTTGAAAATACCGGATCTTGAAGTTGAGTCATCATATGACGACGCTAGGATAATAAGGGTTAATTTTCGTGACCTAACGGGAGATGTGCCATTCATCTTTAAAGAAAGACACATCTAGGATGTGAAAACTTTGAAGCCTGCCATTTTGTTATCAACTAATTTTAATAACGTGAGAAAAAATTACCGAAATTTTTACAGATACAGTAATTTTGACTTAGCTGCACAACTAACTTTTGCAAGAATTTTTGTGCAGGTAAGCCAAAAACGCAGCTAAGTCAAATGGTTTAACTGCCTTAATGTGCAGGTATACCAATACAGACTGAAAACAAACAAAAAAATGATGCTAATGATGACAACTTTGTGCTTTGCACCAGAATTTACGATTTTTATGGTTAAAAAAGAGGATATTTTTGTCAAAAAAGGTTGACAACACATTTATTTTATGTGCGTTTTTTTTCCTAGAATTAAAAAACAAAGCAAAACATAAGAGGCAGCTAACGGTGATCTTTAATATGAAAATAATGTAAAACTCCAAAAATATGAGGCAGTTATCTTAAATGCGCTGGTACAAAAAGTGCACTTAAAGAAGACAATTGCGTACATAATTTTGTAAAATAGAAACGAAACCAAAATTTTGTGCAGTTATAGCAAATGTGCACTTAAGCAAAAGGCAGTTAAATCAAAACTACTGTATCGAAAAATATCATCTCATTCGGTAGAAAGTTAGCAAATGACGTTTAATTTACATTCCACTAAAGTGATATAAATTTGAAGAAATTGGGTTAATATTTAGACACTTAACCAGCAAAGGTCATATAAATAGTCAATTATAGGGTGACATTTATAATAGAAAGGGCCTTTACATGTTAAATAAGGCGGAATTAATTAATTATTTAAATGATATATTCATCTGCCCCATTGTACTGCTTTAAGAAAATTTTTGTTTGATTTTTTTTCAGTCATCAGAAAGTCAAAATCATAAAAAACCTAAATTTCTTTCGAAAGATAAAAGTATTATTTTGCAAGCAGTTAGACAAATATTGTCTCAAAAAATTAACAAAATACGGGGTTTATATACAAATAAAATATTAATCAATATTTTTGAATTCCTCTAAATTGGGTTGCGTGTTGAAAAAATTTACAAAAATAATACATGAGAGATTGGAAATATGTGGTAGATGTTACACAAAGAAACTCATTTTACCTATTGTCGGACTTGAACCCAGCAAAATATTGGTAATGACACCTCATTACTGTCTGCATTACCAAAAATGATATATTATTACCTTTTGCATTATTGTATAATATAAAATAATGAATTCCTAGTAACGGCCTATTGTATTCATTGTTTCTAAATATAAAATAATGACTTACTCGTAATAGTTTAAATAAGTACTTTTTACACAGTTAAATTTTATACATATTATATGTAAATATGTTTTATGTTTACATTTTTATGACGAGTTCTAAAATTACACACTAGAGAAAACTTAAATTTTTCTGAATGTATTTCCTTAAGCTAATAGTATTTGCTTAACTCCTTATTTTTAAGAATCAAGTAAGCAATCGGATAACCACTTATAATTCAACTTTTTGTAGGCATGTGTGTAACTACTTATTATTCAAAATCTCATAAGTACTTATTTCTCATTTTTTCGTAAGCGAGCGTGGCTACTTATAAAAACGACCACGCCAAACAAAAATAATGAGTTTAGACGCCAAAAAATAAGTTGTGTTGAGCTATGAATTTCTATTATATAACCACTTATTTTGTAATGAAAGATTTTGCTGGGAAAGCATGGAATTTATTATTATTTTCAGTAAAATGTGAAATTACACAAAAATGTCATTATTCAAAAATTATCCAAGGAATGTGTAAACAGTCCCGTTTTGAATAATTATTCAAAAAGTGGCAACACTGCCTAAAAGACTAATGGTTAAGGAGGTAGATTATCCGACATCTCAGCCTTATTCGACATCTTAATTTGGTTCACAAAAAAAATTGATAGTCATGCAACTTCTCTTGAAGAAAACAACAACAAGAATAACGTTCCAGCTAAAATTAGCAATGTACCCGAAGAAAACAGTGTAAGCTGAATAGGCATTGAACGTTTTATTGTAGGGCAAACATTTCCTGAAATGGTATCCAAATTAGCCGCAGTCGACGGAATATCAATCCTCACCATAACTAGATCTTCGTTTATTCGAGAAAGTTTTTATAATAAAAACATGGCATTGCCAAAAAATTAAACCGATGTAAAAAACATTATATTAAATTACTACAATCATTTAAAAGAAATCATGATAAAAGAAATATCGAGCCATATTCCTAACAATAGGAGATTTACTATAATCTTAGATGAATGGACAAGAATATCACAAAAGAGATATTTGAATAAACGGAAATAATTCATTTTATAATCTGGGGACGGTTTATAATATATCAGGAAGATATAATGCTGATGAAATAAGAATTGTAGAAATAAGACTAGAAGAGTTTTAATTGTCTTTGGAAAATAACATTGTGGCCACCATATCTAATGTGCCAAATATGATGAAACGGTTTGTTTCCGACAGTCCAGTAGTGGGTGCTTCCTGCTGGTATCATACAATTCATTTGGCAGTGCTTGGAGTAATTTATGTGAAATCAAATGTTCAACATTCTGATATTTTTACTTTGAATACTCACTACACAGACTGCATTGGTACTGAAATAGTGTTTTTTTAACAAAAATTACTTATATAGGTGGTTTTCATTAACAATTTTGTTCAAAAATATTTCCCGGGAATCAAATTTTTTTATTCCCGTTTCCCGGGAAATAAAAAATTCCGGGAAATCCCAAACCCTAAATATACCCCAATGATAACATGGATGGTAACCGAAACGAATTCGGTTATTGTTAGCGATATTTTATGTTATTTCGGTAACGGTATTTTAAGGGTAACGCTATTTCATTTATTTCGGTATCGGCATTTTAAGGATAACGGTATTCCGGCTATTTCGGTAACGGTATTTTAGGGGTAGCGGTAGTCAGTTGAAAGGGTTTTGAATCGATAACGGTATTTTAACGGTATTACCTGCCAACCCTGAATGATATCCAAAAACAACAATTGTAAAATTAAATTAAACAAACCAATACGAAAAAGAAATGTGTTATTTATAATAATTAATTGAACAAAATCAATAAGAACTTTTAAATGCAAATAAATATGTGTGTTTATTCAATTTTTCGAACTGAAATTACACGCATTTTCACATTTTTCTTTGAAATGTATTTTTTGGGCTCGAAAAGTGGTTTTGTGCGTTTCTTTACTTTTGTGTAACTTTGTCATTTTGTGAGAGGATTTTTTGCTTACTCACATTTTACCGAACTTTACCCAAAAGTAAAGGAACGCACTTAATATTTATACTGTTAATGTGCTCCACTCAATTAACGGTAGGTCTCATACTGTAGGTTTAACTTTAATTTAACTAAAAACAAAATAAAATGTCAAAAAAATGTACCCAAAACCACAACAAATTTTTGGGTTAACTATTAACCTAAGTTTAAATATGCAGTATGAGACCCACCGTAAAACTACCCTAATTTTGCTTGTAACTTTCAAAAGTTTTTCAACTCTTTTGGGTATAACTTTTTCGCCTGAAACCTTTGGTGGATAATAATTCTGATGTTAGAAAATCTTACACTTGTTGAAAAAAATAGGTGCCCTCAATTAGGAACAAATGGTAGTTCTTTAAAATCTGTAACTCTGTTTCCTGAATAAAGAGTGATTTCAGAGATTTTTAATTTTTGCGCTTTCAGCCTCAATGTAATTGAAAACTTTTGATAATGACATACATATATGTAACTGACAAATAAATGAGGCCAAATTGATTAGTGTGCCTTGACAATGATAATATCTTCATGTCTATGCGTGAAGAACTTAAAATTTTATATTTTTTGGAGAGCACATCCGCCGTTTGAGAAATAATTAGTTGCAGTCCTGCGCAGTGCTGCCAACCCAGTTTGTTGAAAAATCGTCAATTTTAGGAGAAAAAATCGTCAAAATCGTCATTTTAGGAATGAGAAATCTTCAAAAAATCGTCAATCCAAAAATCCCTTATAATCAATAAAAAAGAATAAGTTTACCAAAAACCCAGTTTTTATAATTATAATAATATACACAGAAAAGAACCAGGGAAAACCTTACCTAACGATAAACGTATCCAAATTTAATAAAATTCAGATATATGATTGGAAAAAATTTAAGAGTTAAAAAGTTGAATCAAAAACTAACCTATTTTTCTATGAAAATATGTCTGAAATTCACGAAATTTGTCTTCACAAAAATTTAATTTTCGGATATCATCACTTTTTTTTAAGTTTTTGCATAGAAAAAATGAATGGCGTTTTTTTTTTCTTTTTTATTTCAACTCCTTCCAGTGGCGCGAGTCGACCAAAAACGCTAATTTTAAGACCCTTTTCCTTCAGAGCAAAAACAGCTGCATTTATAGGAAATCTGATTTTACCATTCGATTCTACAACAAAATTTAATACACACAACTTTTTTTTTGCATTTTCAAAATATGTACACCAGATAGCCATTAGAGTGGTTCGAAAATCCGATTTTTTCAAAAACTTCTAAAAAGTAAATTTTTTATTACACACAAAAAATGTATTTTCGGCGGAGTACATGGGTACAAAAATTTTGGATATACCGCGAACCGTTAAAAAGTTATTAGCTAATCAAATTTTGATTTTTTTTTAATTCAATGAAAAAGTATTTGAGCTAATTAAAATGCAGCTTCCAATACTCGCTGCCGCATTATAAATTTATTTTTTAGTAATGACAAAATAATTTGTAAGTTTTGTAATGTTTATTACGAAGATTTTTTTTACTAAACATATTTGATTACTAAATAACTTTTTAACGGGTCGCGGTATTTCAAAAATTTTTGTACCAATATTCTCAGCAGGGAATATATTTTCATTGTGTGTAATAAAAAAGTAACTTTTTTGAAATTTTTTAAAAAAGTGGATTTTTGGACCACTCTAATGACTATCTGCTGTATTCAGAAAACGCAAAAAAATGTTTTTTATATTCATTTTTGCTGTCGAATCGAATGGTAAAGTCAGATTTCCCAGAAATGCAGCCGTTTTTGCTCTGCAGAAAATGGGTCTCCAAATCAGCGTTTTTGGCCGACTTGCGCCAGTGGAAGGAGTTGAAATAAAAAAGAAAAAAAAACGCCATTCTTTTTTTCTATGCAAAAACTTTAAAAAAAGTGATGATATCCGAAAATCAAAGAAATTTTTTTTTTTGACGAACCCTAATGTTTATAAAGTAAAGCCTATATGACACTTGCTAGTTTCAGTATTAATAATCCAAAATAGAAGAGAGCACGAATTTCCTTATGTGAGAAATAATGTGTGTGAAGAGAAGAACTATATCGAAAAACTATCAAACTGTCAAATTGATGTTGGTAATGAGTACCCTTCATATGATTTGCATTGATGGTGCAAATAAGTAGAATCTAGAAACTAGCAAGTGTCATACGGGCTTTAAGGTACTGGAGAACACAAAATTAAATACCCTTATTGTGAGTCCAGGGTTGCCACTTATTTGAAATGTTGAAAAAGGCTCTATGGAACCAGAGATGGGAGTAATTAATTACTTTGTAATGACCATTGCGGGTTTTCATTACCATTTAATCTATAAAATGAAAATTAAAAAAAAAATTCATTACCATTACAAAATGTAATTGCAATGAAAAAAATGTTAATTTCATTTGTTTTCTTTACATGTAACGAAACGTTTTTATAATTTTCATTACAATACGCAATGGTAGTAAAAACAAAAAATCATTTTCATTTTTTCTACACTAGGTAGACAAATGAAATTTCATTGGTAGCATTCGGCAGAGAAACCTTAAACTGATACCGGTGACTTGTTACGCTTTGTGATTACTTACTCTGCCGAACGATGTTTTTTTGTTTTGTTTTTAAAAAAACTTTTTCTATAGTTTCCTTTTATTTTTTAAAATTTTTGTTTTCGAATTATATTTGTATATTTTTATTTGTCATTCTTACAAAACAATTTTTATTGTAAATGAACAACAACAAATGTATCACTATTTGATCAAAAGTAGCAAACATTTTTTACGCTACCAAAATGTGACAGCGCTACCTGAGCGCTCAGACTGAGCGAATAGTGACCAGCCGTTCAGCAGATAGTTGTACAACTGTTGTAGAACTGTTGTCTATTATGTTGTATCTGCCGAACGCACCCATTACCATTACTTAACATAATGATGTAAAGAAAGTTTTGTTCTTTGTTCTACACTAAAAAATTTACCTTTATGGAAATTTTTTACGCAATTTTTTTTGGCACTTAGCCACCAAACTTTGATGTATGTCTCTAGATTATAAATTAAAAAAAAAACCGCACTTAAAAAATAGCAAAATTATGGCGGAACGCGAAAAAAGACTTTATGGCAGAAAAATTCAGTTAAAAAACTTAATCAGCGATTAACATTCTTCAAACAAATATACTGATGCAAAAAGTTTCGTTTTGGCAAATTTTTTTCGCGATTTTTTTTTTTTTGCAACTAACCACCAAACTTTGTTATATGGAATAGGCATTATAGTCCCTAGATTATAAATTTGAAAAAACCGCACTTAAGAAATTGCAAAATAATGGCGGAACGCGAAAAAAGACTTTATGGTACAAAAACTGAATTAAAAAACCTAATCAGTGATTAACATTCTGCAAACAAATATATTAATGTAAGAAATTTCCTTTTTGCAAATTTTTTTTCGCGATATTTTTTCGCGATTTTTTTTTAACTAGCCACCAAACTTTGTTGTATGAAATGGGCATTATGGTCCCTAGATTACAAATTTTAAGAAACCGCACTTAAAAAATTCGAAAATAATGGTGGGACGAGAAAAAAGACTTTATGGTAAAAAATTTAATTAAAACACTTATTCAGCGATTTACATTCTGCAAACAAATCTATTGATGTAAGAATTTTTCTTTTTGTAAATTTTTTTTTCGCGATTTTTTTCGCGGTTTTTTTTTAACTAGCTCCCAAACTTTCTTGTATGAAACGGTATTATAGTCACTGGAATATAAATTTTAAGAAACCGCACTTAAAAAACTCCAAAATTACGGAGGGACGCGAAAAAAGACTTTATGGTAAAAAAATTTAATTAAAACACTTAATCAGCGACTTACATTCTGCAAACAAATCTATTGATGTAAGAATTTTCCTTTTTGTAATTTTTTTTCGCGATTTTTTTCGCGGTTTTTTTTTTAACTACCTCCCAAACTTTGTTGTATGAAACGGGCATTATAGAACCTAGATTACAAATTTTAATAAACCGCACTTAAAAAACTCCAAAATAATGGCGGGCCGCGAAAAAAGGCTTTATGGTAAAAATATTTAATTAAAACACTTATTCAGCGATTTACATTCTGCAAACAAATCTATTGATGTAAGAATTTTCCTTTTTGGAATTTTTTTTCGCGATTTTTTTCGCGGTTTTTTTTAACTAGCCCCAAAACTTTGTTGTATGAAACGGGTATTATAGTCACTAGAATATAAATTTTAAGAAACCGCAATTAAAAAACTCCAAAATAATGGCGGGACGCGAAAAAAGACTTTATGGTAAAAGAATTGAAGAATATATTAATGCAAAAATTTTCCTTTTTGGATTTTTTTTGTTTGCGATTTTTTTTTCAACTAGCCACCAAACTGTTTTACGAAATGAGTATTATAGTCAGTGTTACCGTTGTGCGACTAAAGTTGCAATTTGCAACCTTTTTGACGGCCTTTGACTTTATGTGCGACTTTCTCAAACTAGCCTAATTTTGCCACTTTTCCTAACTTTGTGCGACTTTTTCCCCCTTTTTTGTAAAGTCAGTAATAAAATAATTATATAGAATGTTATTTAATTAGATCTAACAGATCAAGTCAAATCTAACCTTTTTCACAAAATTTTTGCAAGCTGCTACATATGTGACAGCGCATAGAGAAAGGGACCTAAGGGTAAAAAACTCAATTTTTTTTTTTTTGATGTGGACAACATCTGAGCATCGAATGAGACCGATCCCAAGCCCTTTTTTTACCCTTTTTTACCCTTAGGTCCCTTTCTATTTTTCGCGTCACATATAAGTAAAAATTTAGGCTAAATTCAAGAGAAATTTTACTTGGTGTAAAAAATTTCTAGTAAAATATCGCTTAAAATG
Organism: Leucophora obtusa; assembly: GCA_949987735.1. Classification (NCBI taxonomy): domain Eukaryota; kingdom Metazoa; phylum Arthropoda; class Insecta; order Diptera; family Anthomyiidae; genus Leucophora; species Leucophora obtusa. The sequence continues at coordinate 201,515,402 of OX465295.1, read as the reverse complement.
TGGATTTTTGGACACTCCGGATCCAACCCATATATATATCACCATATATATTATTGAGAGTTGTAGATTATAAAGACACTTTTGCACGCGAGAAAAAACTACTGGAGATATAGCAAAATACACTTCGAAATATCTCTATTGTCAATGATTTAAGGTGTTTTTTGCTCTATCTCTATCAGTTTTCTCTCGTGTGTAAATGTAGTATAAGGAGAAATTTATAGGTACGGAGGGCAGAGAAACAAGCCAGCCGCCGTGAGCCGTTTAAGCCGCCGCCGCCGGTCATTTTTACCTCAGCCGCCGCCGCCGATTTTTTTCGGCTCATTTCGGCTGGAAGTATCAATATTCAAATATAAAAAATTTAAAAATAAATATAATTTTTAAAAAGAAATTACTAATTCATTAAACTTGAACAACCAGAGCTAAAAACAAATTTTTTTATATGAAAAGAAAAAAGTTAAAATCTTCTAAATATTAAATTTTTATAAATATAATTTTTTAAGCTATAAAAGCTTATGTAAATTTATACTGTGAAAAAATTTTTTTAAAAAAAAGTTCTTAATGGGTTAATATAATACTTTAGAATGCAACTCTTTGCAGATGTGTAAAAAATCAATTAATAAAAAAACATAGCTGCTTAACTTTGCATTTAAAACTCAATATATGTATTTGGTGTATGCATTTTTATCAAAAATTATGACGAAAAATCGTTACAGAGTTGAAGTCGTGTTAACATAGATGTACGAAAAAGTTTGTGAAATGTATTAATTTTTGTTAAAAGCGTTACTTCTCCTCTTCATATAAATTCTTACAGTTAGTGTTTAGCTTCATTGGTTATTAAAATATAAGATATTAAAGTTAAAAAACCTTATCAGTTACTGGTTACGGAGTTTACATTTGGCCTATAAAATTGGTTACAAATTTTATGTATTAACCCACAATTGGTCAGATTGTTATGAATTTTATAAAACAGATGACAATGCGCTGATATATATCGAAATATATAACTCAAATGTAATCCATGCATTTGAAATTAGCTGGTTACATGGTTTTTATCACATTTTTTGATATCACCCATATATATTTTTTTTTTGAATTCTAAAATACATTTGTAAAAATGGTCCAGTTGAATATTTTGGATAAATTAAACATTTTGTAACAAATAAATATAAAAGATATTATAAAATTCTATAATATTTAGAAAAGGACACTTTTACGGATAAAATGCTCAAACCAATGTTCGAATTGATCATATAATTTCATCATTTAAGGACATTATTGATTGGGCATCTAATTCAAAAGGGGTCCCTACAAGATATGTGCATCCTGCCCAAACTTTCTAACAAAGCCTCCATTCAAAAGTCTTCAAACAAGTTTAATTTCTTAAATCAATCGTTATGTATTTTTTTCTATGGTCTTTATTTATTCCTTAATTTGTTAAAATTAAAAATAATAAATAAAAAAAAAATTGATTCCCAGTATCCTTTAATTGTCTGAAAATTCTATAAGAGGCAAAAATTGTTTTGAGTTCCAAGGGGGTTACATTTTCCCAATGTTGGGATTACTATGGAGCCCTTTACATTGGCAAAAAAAATATGGTGGCAAATTATAATTTTGCAAGTTATGTTTCAAATAAAAAAGGACTTGGTACTAAAAGGGTATGTTTATAATTTATTAAATAAAACTTGTATGTTATATTAAATATTTAGGACCATTTGTTAGATATAGTCTTGACTAGCCATAGCCAACAACAAATCTTATATAAATTGATTTTATATATATTTTTTTGCGAGTGATTTTCTGACCGTGATAAAGTGTAGACGTTAATTGTGATCTCTTTTCTATAATTCTATTTAAAATTAAAAGCAATAACATTTGTTATTGTTTTAAGAAAAAACTTTTTTTCTTAATACATTGTTTATTATTAAGTAGTATTTACTACTTATTATTAAGTAGTTGCGGCCCTATGCTCCTTGCAGGAGTAAAAGGAACAAATATATATATATATTATTAAGTAGTAAACAAAGGGATTAATATTCTGCTATACTAATCCTCTGCTGTTACAGCAGAATGGATAGTAGCAGCGAGTCTACTGAAGAAAGTGATATTAGCTGTGTTCGGGTACTCAACATTGGGATCCCGCGGGATCCCACTTTTACCAAAAACCGTTTTCTTACTACACAATTGGGTAAATGAGAGCTGTCATGAGAGAGTAATATTCTTGTTCTTCTTGCACAAAAAAGCCCAGACTTTTTTTTCGTGTAAATTTGGGTAAATTGTTTTAATCAGCTTTTATATCATCAGTTGGGTGCAACTAATTCAATTGAACTCTTCACTGATTTGAACCAAAGACTTAGCTCACAACTAATAGCTCTTATAGTTCAATCGATCATTTCATTCATTCAGAAAATATGTTTATCATTTACAAAAATTAGTATAATAGTTGCAAAAGCCTATCGGTGATTTTACAACTCCATAAAATTACCGACAATTTTTTGAAGACGCTTGTTTAAATGTGTTAAAGAGTTAAATATGTAAATAAATCGAAGCTTTTGCTTAATACTAAAATCTTTTCCAAATTTAATAAACTATGTATTCCTTTTTGCAAATAGAAATGCCTAAAAATGAAATTTTTATTAAATTTTTGATTTAAAAAGGGGTTTAAGCTATCTAGATTTTTACAACAAATTGAACAAGAACTAGAAAGAGCGCTCACCAAAACGAACTATAATGCACAAATCTATTGACATTTGTTTTTCGGGCTTCAAATGTGGTTTTTCGCGTTCGTTTACTTTTGTGCATTTTTGTTATTTCGGGAGAGTATTTCTTGTCAACTCTCATTTTACCGAACTTTACCCAAAAAGTAAAGAAACAGAGCTATTATCTGGTAGACAGTCGCTGAAAACAAAACAATGAAACGACGACAAAATCGATCACCAGAATTAGTTAAGCATGCAATCAAAATAACAAAAACTACCAACAATGATGATTAGGGCAAGGAATTCCATGCAAATGCATGTTATTCCTCGATAATCCAAAACTAATATGGACTAAACATTTATCCGACTCATCAAATTTAAAACAAACTGGCATCGATTTGTAGTTGCATATTTTGACATAAATGCATGTTTTTGCATATTTCGACTTTAAATGCATATTTGGTGGCTTTTTAATGCATATTTTCTGCTTTTTAATGCATATTTGTGTATATTTTTCATTTTTAGTAGCATTTTTTATTGTGTAAAAAAATATAAAAAATTGATACGTTTTCATATTTTGATTCAATCAAAATAAACATTTTTAAAACTTTATTGACCTATGGGAAATCTTCGAGTTCTGTGTCTGTTTGCAAAATAACTAACTTAAATATATTTTTAAGTTTTAAAGTGCATTACTTTTGCAAAAATTATAGTTTTTAGTGCATATTTCTTATATTGTTAGTGCATATTTTTCTTTTTTAACCGCATATTTTAGGCGCATATTTTTCATTTAATTCCTTGCAATATGATGATATACCAAGTACCTACTAGCAACAACATGTTTGCTGCACTTGATGTAGACAATAATGATGATTATAATTATATTAACGATAATGCTAACAAAGAGCTTTCTGAAGAAAAACCGCCTCCAATAATTATTCCAAATGTTTCAGATATAAGAGCGATGATGAATAACTTTTCAAAAATAGTAAACCTTGAAGATTATTCGTACAAATCTTTGAGAGATGGTCAGGTAAGAGTAATGGCAAAAAAACGTAAAGGCATATAGAGAGATAGTAAAATATCTATCTCTCGTAAAAAAACTTAAACGTTTTCAAATCACATTACAGAATGTTGTTTTCAGCCGATCAAGCCGCCGCCGCCGCCGATTTTTATCCGGCTCAACCTCAATCGCGGCCGCCGCCGCCGATTTTTTGCTTGCGCCGCCGCCGCCGATTATTTTGGTCGGTTTGTTTCTCTGACGGAGGGACGAATTTTTGGCCACTGTGCTGTATCTCGCTTAGCTTCCGAGAAATAAGGTATTTTCTGATTATGAAATTAAAAATATGGGAAATAGCCCCACCCATATGTGACCCTGATAGCAAAGACATGAAAATATAATAAAGGTATTCAAAGTTTAAGGGGGTAATTTTCTAAAACACTTCGGTGAAGTGTTGCGTTATTTCTATAGAAATTGTTTTTGTTACAAAAACAATTTACATTGAAAGTTCCCTTCACTTCACCCAAGTGTTTTACGAAATTAGGTACTAAGTGTTAATGTGCTATCGTTTTAAAATACACAGAGAGAATTCCTTGGACGAGTTTTAATGAAATTTTTTCACTAAACTAATGAAGTGTTCTTCACAATAGGAATGAAAATTTTTTTAAACTCTATGAAAAAGCTTCATAGTTTTAATAAAAATATTTTTAATGAAACTTTTTCATTAGTCGTATTAAATTTTTAATAAATAATATGAAATTTTTCATTAACTTTTATGAAAAATTGCATTAATTTAATGAAAAGTTTCAATTGACGAATTTCAGTGACAATTCATAGATCTAATGCAAAAATTCATTGATATCATGCAGATAATTCTCTCAGTGTAGTAAGATTTTTTAAGTTTAATCCATAGAAAAATGACAAATTTACGACAAATGCTAATTTAAAACTTAATATAGTTTAATCCTAAATTTTAAGACAAAATAACATAAAAATTAGTTCAATGGAATAAGAACGCATTTTTAATGAAAATTAATTTAATTAATAAGTTAAAAGTGACTCGATGCTATCAACTCCGAATTTGCTAGATACCGAAATAGAAGACTGAGTTCCTATTAATGAACTTGTAAAAAACACAGAAATAAATTTTCAAAATAATAAATTTTTCGTGGATTTCTTATTTAAATTGTTAGTTCTTTTCGTTGGACGTGTTTTGTTTAAATAAAAACCGTTAAAAAAGTGTGCTACTTTTTTTTTTGAAAAATGACTTTTTTGTGCGACTTTATTTTGAAAAAACGACTTTTTGTGCTACTTTTTCAAAATTCTCAGCGGTAACCCTGATTATAGTCCATAGATTATAAATTAAAAAAAAACTTACAAAATTGCAAAATAATGGCGGATCGCGAAAAAAGACTATGGTACTAGAATTGAATTAAAAAACTTAATCAGCTATTTATGTTCTGCAAACAAATTATATTGATGCCAGAATTTTCCTTTATGCAATTTTTTCGCGATTTTTTTTTTGCAACTAGACACCAAATATGCATACCATAGGCCTCAGATTATGAACTAAAAAATGCTTTTAGTAATTTGTAAACCTCATATTTTTAAAATAAAAAACTTCGACATAAACGGATTGTAATGAAAAACAAATGGGTGTTTCATTACTATGTAAACATTAGGTAAAAGTAATGAAAATTAAAAAAAGGTTCATTTTCATTTTCAAAACAAATGAAAATTAAAAAAAATATTCATTACCATTTTTTAACGCAATGGTAATGAAAAAAAAAAACATTACCATTTCTTCAAAAAATGGTAATGATAAAAAAGCTCCATTACCATTACAACAAGTAATGGTAATGAAAATGTAATGGTAATGATTTTAGCCCATCTCTGAATTATATTTTATATATTCGTATATGCAGTAGAGATGAGCGTATATGCAGTGATCGTGATTTTCAAATCACCGTTCTTTTAAACAGTGACCGTGATCACGGGTTTGTAATAGATATGGGCGATCCGGCGATTTTTCAGTAACATTGTTCTCAGTTAATGTGATTTGCAAATCGCTGTTCTTTTAAACTGTGTTCGTCATCACGGTTTTTCTATGGAAAAGACTGCGATTTTCTGATAAATAAACGAAATAATATTTATGGCGAGTTTTTAAGATGTCAGTTAAACTTGGTTTAGTTAAACCGAAAACGAATTTTGTCAGCCATTTCAAAGTTTATTAACAAAAATTTGCCGGAAAAACTTTTTCTCGAGTATAATTTATTTCTTTATTTAAATAAAAAAATAAACCACATTTTAAAAGCAGTATTCCAGTTACAAACTGCGTTAAACTAAGTTTAAAAATAATCCACTTCCTAAAAACTGGGCCTTAAAAGAAGAATAGTTGCGACCGGTAACAAAGACATGTTAGAACTAGACATTTTATTGAGAAGAGTGTGAAAGCAAAACACTGTTATTGAAAAAAAAAACATGTATTACTGTGCACAATGACCCAGTTGGCCAAACATCAACGATGAAATTGTCTTCAACGATTTCTTTAAGACATTTTGGAATTTTTCGCTAACGACATTTGTCGCTGAAATTGTCTTGAAAGACGATGTGAAGGAAATCATCTTTAACGATAAGCTGTACGAACGAAATTTTAGCTGTTCGTGTGTAAGATTCTGTTGGTGACGAGTTCAGCGACATTGTCATGTATATGTTGTATAACCCACTATGTTAACGAAATGGTGAGCGACAACAATTATTACTGTCGTCTTACGACTCCGTTGACGACAAGGTGAGCGAGATTGTCTTTAGATGTCTTATTTTTAGAAATTCTCGTTTAGTTCATCATTTTATTGCTTAAATATAAAACTTTGATATTAACTTTTAGTATTGACATTGCTTAATACAAGCGCTTTATTCTTAAATTAATAAAGCAATTTTTTAAATGAAATGTTGTTTGTTTAAATAAAAATTCAAATTAACAGCAAATAATAAATATAATTAAATTTAAAAAAAAAATTTATTTTTACATATGCAAAAAAAACAAAACCGTTTTTTGCGCCGTTTGTTTCACATTTAAGTAAATAAATATATTAACTCGATGAGAAGTTTTTAGTTTAAATTGGTTTGAAAAAATAATAAAGAAATCAGTGTTGTCAGTGACCATCTAGGCGAAGCTGCACCAACAAGGTCATCTACGCATTGTGAACAATGTCGTCTATTTCGTCTTCAACGACAAAGTGGGGCAAATTATCGCCCAATTGTCAAATAGAATTCAAGGACAACCTCGACGAAAATGTCGCTCAGGTGGTCGTGTACGATTTTGCGGACAATCGTTTGAAAACGTCATCAACGATTTGTATGGACTATCACCAATATGTCGTTTACTAATTTCTATGGTCGTGAACCCAGCGTCGAGGATGTCTTCAAGACAGAGCCAACTGGGGAAGTTTGAAAGAAAGAATAGTACACAAATATTAAAAGAACGACATTCCGAGTAAGAGAATAAGCACAATACAAATGGAAAAGGAATCTTAAATCGTGACGGAAAAAAGTGAACAAAATAGCAACGGAAACGGAATCTCACTTTTACATCACAGAACACATAGAAAGTCAAGTTGGTTATATTTTATATTTTTCTTCTTAACACATTCCAACGTATTGTTGTTGTTTTATATTAGTTAGAATAAAAGGCTGTGAAAGTGTTATGTGTTATTGCTTTTTTTTTATATATTTTATAAATGTATAAAGTTAAATCCTTTGCTATTACTAATGCATGTGCATGACGAAATCAACCATGTAATCGTACTATACTTGTACTGTGATTGAAATTGTGTGAAAATCTGGCAACATTAGTAAAATAATCTGAGAGTAAAAACAGGAGAATAAGAAATTCCGTTGAGAAAATAAAATAAGTTTTATCTCTCACGGAAATCGTTGCACGATTTTAATCAGTGTTGCCAACTTTTAAAGCAGGAAAGCACCGTGAGCATTGTGAAAACGGGTAAAAAGGGTAAAAATTTACCAAAAATGGGATAAAAAAGCACGATATAAATTTTTTTAAAAATTTTAGTCAAAAATTTAAAAACACATTTTAGCTTTGTAAAATCGTGTAAAAAAAGTTCAAAAATAACCGAAAAAGGGGTAAAAAAGCACCAAATTAACAATTAAAAATTTTCAAGTTTAAATATATCGAAGTTGCTATTTAAAATTGTACTACAAACATTGTGAAAAAATGTATTTTTTGTTTAGTTCGTATTATTTTTTCAACTTTGACAGAAAATTGAAGAAAAATATTAAAAAACGAGAACAAATACCAAAAATATGAACTGTACAAAAAGCACTAAAAGCACTGCCAGAAATCTGAAAAAGCACTGTAAATACCCGCTTTTTTTAAACGGGTATTTGTAAAAAATCACCTGGTACAAGAATGAAAAAAGCACCAAAAAATACCCGAAAAGCACTGAAATGGCAACACTGATTTTAATTGTCAAATTGTATGGGAAAAAACGGGGACCTTTGCATTGTGCTTATACTCTAACTGCGACTTGAAATATTTGATCACTGCCGTTACCAGCAGTGTTGCCAACTCTTGAAGGCAGGAAAGCACCGTGAGCATTGTGAAAACGGGTAAAAAGGGTAAAAATTTACCAAAAATGGGGTAAAAAAGCACGATAATAATTTTTTGAAAAATTTAAGTCAAGATTTTAAAAACACATTTTACCTTTGTAAAATCGTGTAAAAGAGGTTCAAAAAATAACAAAAAAAGGGGTAAAAAAGCACCAAACTAATATTTCAAAATTTTGAAGTTTAAATATAACGAAGTTGCTATTTAAAATTGTACTACAAACATTGTGAAAAAATGTATTTATTGTTTATTTCGTATTATTTTTTCAACTTTGACAGAAAATTCAAGAAAAATTTAAAGAAGGAGAACAAATACCAAAAATATAAACTGTACAAAAAGCACTAAAAGCACTGCCAGAAATCTGGAAAAGCACTGTAAATACCCGCTTTTTATAAACGGGTATTTGTAAAAAATCACCGGGTACGGAAAAGAAAAAAGCACCAAAAAATACCCGAAAAGCACTGAAATGGCAACACTGGTTACCAGTGATTTATCAATAACTGTGATTAAATCACCGGTATGAAAATATCGCTCATCTCTAATATGCAGGTATATTTCTTGTTTGTTCTTAGTTTTTAATTCTTTTTTATTTTATAACTATTATTCACATATTCTCCATATTTTTACAATGACTGTTTTCACGTGCTCTTTAGTTTTAAGACTTTGTTTCGAAATATTTTAATAATTTTAATAGTTTTTACTTTAGTTTTACTTTTTAAATTATTCTCTTGTCTATACTATAAACATTTTTTTTTTTATTCATGTGGTTTTAACAAAATTTATTAATTTGACGGTTTCACCATCACGGTCGCCATGTAATAGCTTGCCTTTATTTTAAAATATAAACGCACTATTTAAGTGTTGAGAATAGACTGACTTCATTTATTCAAACAACAGTATAATACAGTGTTGCCAACTCTTGAAGGCAGGAAAGCACCGTGAGCATTATGAAAACGGGTAAAAAGGGTAAAAATTTACCAAAAATGGGGTAAAAAAGCACGATATTAATTTTTTAAAAAATTTTAATAAAGAATTTAAAAACACATTTTAGCTTTGTAAAATCGTGTAAAAAAGGTTCAAAAAATAACCAAAAAAGGAATAAAAAAGCACCAAACTAATATTTAAAAATTTTTAAGTTTAAATATAATGAAGTTGCTATTTAAAATTGTACTACAAACATTGTGAAAAAATTTATTTTTTGTATAGTTCGTATTATTTTTTCAACTTTGACAGAAAACTCAAGAAAAATTTTAAAAAACGAGAACAAATACAAAAAATACAAACTGTACAAATAGCACTAAAAGCACTGCCAGAAATCTGAAAAAGCACTGTAAATACCCGCTTTTTTAAACGGGTATTTGCAAAAAATCACCGAGTACGGGAAGGAAAAAAGCACCAAAAAATACCCGGAAAGCACTGAAATGGCAACACTGGTATAATAAGAATAGAAATAGGACTTATAATTAAAAGCGGGGTTAGTATAAGAGTTAAGGTATAATTAGTTTGTACGTAACGTGCCGTGACGAATCAGCTGATTTGTTTTTGTTCTATGAAAAAGCATTTGAGTCGTTAGTTTGTCTGTAATGTAACGTGCCGTGCCGGATGAACCTGTTGAAAACATAATTTTTGTTATCCGTTAAGTGACAGTGAGTTGACAGCTGCTATTTTGAGATCTGAAACGAATGGCTTAAACCTGCTAAGCCGAGCCGCCGTCTAATTTTTGTAACCGCCGCCGTCGAAATTTTTTTTTACACGATAAAAATCTAAAAATAGTATATATTTTTTTTAATTTTCTTTTTTTTACCGTTAAGCCGATTTTTTGTATGTGTCAACTTAAAGTTGGCTAGCCGATCAGCTTTTGGCTCACAGCCACTTTTAAGCCGCCGCTGCAATTTTTTTATTTAGCCACCGCAACCGATTAATCGGGTTGGCGCAGAGCTCTGCTAAGAAAAACAACATTAAACAGCTGATACGTTGTTACGGAAAAGACTAACTACACAAAAGAGCCATTCGGCACGGCACATTACAGAACCGTCACGGAACGCAAAGACTAATGGAGCCTTTATAATTACATGTTACAGGGTAAGGCACTTAGCATCAAACGACGCGGTTGAAAACATTAAATTTTAAAGAACTGTTGTTTTAGCAACGTGAAAATAAAACACTTTTTAAAAGCACTCTTTTGAAGTTCAACGAATTATAAATTTATTTTAAATTCAAGTAATAAATTTAATGTTAGCTTTAACTAATATAAAAGAAAGGGCTTTAAAATTTAATGTTTTCAACCGCGTCGTTTGATGCTACAAGATCAACTCAACCAATATTAATATTGTTTGTTACCATGTAGGTATAAGAATTCATAAATGTAAAAAAGTATTTGGTTGGTCTACGTGACCATATAACAAGGACCGTTACTTTATAAATATATAAAGAAAGCAAAATAAAGAAGAATGCAAATTTATAAAAAAAAGAGAGTATTTGAATAACGGAAAATATAATACAGGGTACAATATTTTTATTAATTTATTAATCCGTTTTGGACGGCGGTAACAAGGTCAATTATGTTTTTATCTATTAAATATTACATGTCGATATAGCTCAGATGGTAGAGCTATTGATTGGCAATAGACCCAGGTTCGATTCTCGCACCAGCACCATTTTATTAAAAAAAAAAATACAAAAAAAATATTTTTTTTATATAATTTATTTTTTTGAAAATCTATTTTTAGACTCATTATTTTTGTCAGTACTGGTAAGCACATAGGTAACGATATATTTTTTAATTTTTCGTATGCTGGTGTGTAACCATAACTCATTATTTTTCGCGACATCGCCATATAAAGGTAATAAGAAATGTAATAACAAAAGTAACTAGTTACCATTACCAAGTATGTAGTTACATAACCACATATCTGGTAATGATTTTCTACACTGGGGTATGTTGTTTTAAATTAATGTAATAAACTTACACGTTCATTTTGTATTTTTAAATAAAATATTGTAATAATTGCATTTTTATATTTTGTTAGTTATATTTTGAACATGGATGGTAACCGAAACGATGCGCTTATCGGAAAGTGTAACGCTATTTGAGATTATTTCGGTAACGGTATTTTAAGGGTAACGCTATTTCACTTATTTCGGTATCGGTATTTTGAGGATAACGGTTTTTTAGTTATTTCGGTAACGATATTTTAGGGTTAACGGTTTTTTGATTATTTCGGTAACGGTATTTTAAGGTTAGCGATATTTCAGTTATTTCGGTAACGGTATTTCAAGGATAACGGTAGTCAGTTATTTCGATGCATCCCGCAATTTTTTTTACAAAAAATAAACGAGATTAAAAACAGAGCCAATATAGCAACTTAAAGTAGGTATTTTAAGGCTAACAGTATTTCAGTTATTTCGGTAACGGTATTTTAGGGATAACGGTAGTCAGTTGAAAGGGTTTTGAATCGATAGCGGTATTTTTGCGGTATTGCCTGCCAACCCTGATTTTGAATAAAAATTCAAACCAACGCCTCAATAATTCAAGTGATGATTATGATGTTTGAAGTGAATAAATTTTCAGTGCAGTGTTTTATAAAATTCCACTTTTCATATATATAATTTTCAAATAACGTAAGAATCAGCTGTTCCAATCGCCGGGTTCATCACCGTGTTTTATAAAATACAAAATTGTAAAAAATTAGGTGAAGTGAGGCGTTGTGTTTTAAGAAATTAGGCTGTAAATTTGCGTGAAAACAAAATCTACACAATTTTCACGTGAAACTCATTATAGTGAAAAATCATTTTTTTTTATATGGAGTATAACAGTTTTTCACGTGAAATCGAAACAACTTACGGTGCTTAATCAACGTTTTTTATAGAACTTATATTATAATTCCCATACTTTTTTTCGATAAATAGCTTGCATATATAAGGCGTGTTCGTTTACTTACTACAAGTTACTACTTTTACTACAGCTGGAAAAATTCAATACAAAAAGTAAACAAAACTTTCCAATTGTAGTAAAAGTAGTAAGAATTTCGAGTAAACGAACACACTGATAGATTCACATTTCCATACAAACTGTTATTGAAAGGAACGGAAATCACTTATACATCAAAAAGAAGGGTTTTATACAAAGTCGACAAAAATTGCCAGCTGTGTGTGTGGAATAAGTAAAACGAAAACATTTAAAAACTACAAACTAGAAACAAAAAATAAAATTAACAATTTTTTTCTAATATGTACACGCAAAAAAAAACTAGTGTAAAAATATCGAAGTGAACTTTGTAACTTTTTTTTATATAGAGTTGACAGAAATTATAAAAGCGAAGTTTAAATAACCGCAGTACAAGTATAAATTATATTTATCATTTCTAAAATAACAAAGTTCCCTTAGTTGAGAATTAGTACTATTGTACTATAAAATTGTGTAACTTTACCCAAGTTTTTTTATAACTTTCTAAAGTAATAAGCAGGGCAAGGACTTTCATGCAAATGCATGTTTGTAGTCAGTGGCCCAAAAATGATTTTGACCAAATACTTTTCCGAAGCAAAGAACTTCCAAAAAAATGGCATCGATTTCTTGTTGCATATTTTTGCATATTTTGTTAAAAATGCATATTTTTGCATATTTTGCTTTTAACTACATATTTTATTGCATATTTTATGATTTTTATTGCATATTTTGTACATTATTGCATATTTTTTAATATTTTTAAATATGAAATTCGATTTAAGAATTTATACTTTAAAACTAAAAAAAAAATCGAAAGAATTAATTATTTGGAAGCTCTGTTGGTAATATAACACTACACTAGAAAGAGAAACACATAGTATTATTATTTATTATTATTATTTATTAATAGATATTAAAATTTTTACATTTGAGCTAAAATTGTACATTTTAATATTAATAACACTATGGAACATTTTTGGGATTATTGTCTGGGGGGTGAGAAATTCCAAGTCAGGGTGATGGTACTAGGTCAGTATAGTAAAACCCTCAAAGGGTTTGGCGTTCGTATGTGTCATTTTTTTTTATGACCTTTTAAATTTTTTCCTTATCTTGATGTTTTTTCGCTTAGTTGTAACTCGAGAACCACTTGTCCGATTTTGATGAAACAAATTTAGAAAAATTTAGAATTACAATTTCTTTAATCCGTTCATATAACATTTTTCTTTATAATCAACAGTTTTGCCGGTAAAAATAAATTTGTGGAGAAAAAAATATATTTTTTTGCCTAAAAATTAAAAATTTTTATGAATTAAAAAAAAAAAAATTTTAATTTTTAGGCAAAAAAATATATTTTTTTCTCCACAAATTTATTTTTACCGGCAAATTTTTCTAAATTTGTTTCATCAAAATCGGACAATTGGCTCTCGAGTTACAACTAAGCGAAAAAACATCAAGATAAGGAAAAAATTTAAAAGGTCATAAAAAAAAATGACACATACGAACGCCAAACCCTTTGAGGGTTATACTATACTGACCTAGTACCATCACCCTGACTTGGAATTTCTCACCCCCCAGATTGGCTGTTGTACTGTGTAATTATCTATTTGTGGCTTAACGTTAATGTTGTGAGCCAGATTGGCACTGTGCTAGTATTGATTGATTCATTTATAAATTTTTAATTTTTTCATTTTGGTTTAATTTTACATAGATAAGCGATAAATATTTCAAAATTCTATAAATATTCAAACAAATAAAAGTTTAAGAAACAAATTCATTTATAATTAGATTTCTATATTTTAAACAAATTTCTAGATATTTATATAACTTATCTAAACATAAACTGAGTTTAGTGCTTAACCATAGTTATGAATATGGTTATGAATGTCAAATTTATATGGAAATATCTGTGGTTAAGTTTTAACCTTAGTTATGTTGGAAATAAGTTATTCGCCCTTAGTATAGTTAGAACTTTATAAATATTTAATTCTTTTTTACCAAAATATTTTAGTCTATACTTGTTATAAATTGGACAAACGCCGATGAAATGGAATGTGTTTTCTGTTGCATCTAAATTGCAGATTGTGCATATACCAACCAGTGTTGCCACTTTTTGAATAATTATTCAAAAACGGGACTGTTTACACATTCCTTGGATAATTTTTGAATAATGACATTTTTGTGTAGTTTTTGTGTAATTTCACGTTTTAGAGAAATTTTGGTAAATTTCATAAAAATCAGTCGATATTTAAAGTAGACTAAGCACTAGTTTTTTGGATGCCTATTAAACTTAGTTTAATGGGCTGTTTAATTAATCTCAAAACAAAATTAAACCAAGTTTAACTGAGCGTGATGTTTTTCATTTCTAGTTTAAGAAATGTCAAATTGCTTGTTGTAGCCACATTGATTGTGTCAAAATAATTAATATCCAATTGGAATTGTCACAAAATAGTGGTAGCATTAAGTATTTTATCTGTCAATACGTTGCAATGTGGCATCGCTAAAACAAATTATTGTCCAACAGCTGTTTTGTATTGACAAATTTGTACTTTAGTTTAACTGGCGAATGCTGCGGGGTTAAGCCTCAATTAAAAGTAAATTAGACGACATCTGAAAAACAACATATTAAGTTTAAACAATGTTTAACTACTAAACAAAGTTGAACTACATCCAAAAAACTCGGCCTAAATGAGTTTGTCTATGAAACATTTAAAAGATCATTTGCAAATGTAGCGTAAGATTGAAATTTGGGGTTGTTATGATTGTGACTTTTTAATGAAACTAGTAATAATAGTAGACAAAGATTTTGTAAATATAAAACAGTGTGGCAGAATGAAAATATATTGAGATAATTCAGCAACTCAGACATTGAAGCTATAGTTCACTGCATTATATTGTAGTTAATTTTAATATGACTTGTCTTATTATTATTAATTTATAAATTCAAAAACATTTACATATGATTAAAAAAAACCTTAATTCCTAATTACAAAAATTTTATATTTTTGAAATCGGTTCATAAATAAAAAATGGCAAGTTTTTAAAATTTCCACATGCCAGAGTTGTCCTGATTTATAGTCGAACACCACAGTTCCCAGCTAATCTCTGGACTCGACCGTTAGAAATTATGTTCGAAATTACTTTAGCTCCGACAGAGTGAAATGTCATAGTAACCCAACCAGGTGGTGAGAAATGACCAAAGGACCTAATATTTTTATATACCTGTTAAATAACCATTAATGCCCAAATATATTTAAAAAGTTGAATTAAGGGAAAGATCGATAGCATGAAAATACACTAAAGCACCCATATCTAGCTTAAGTCAACATTACAACAGTTCCATTTCTATTGATTTGGTTAATTTTGAATCGAAACTCATCGTACCCAACTTAATCGATTTAAAAACATTTTAAACAAACAAAATAAATTTAAAAATAATAATAAACAAATTAAAAAAATATAAAATAAATTCGCAAATCTGGCGAAAATTTTCAAATTTGAATAAGTCAAATATGGGCGCTCTTTAATTTGGTGAAAAATAAAGCTAATTTTCGAACAAACTTAAAAAGCTGTAGGTGCCCAACTATATTTAGCCAACGCACAACAATATTCAGCGAAGTTGAATTAAGGAAAGTAGCTTAAGCTTAATCTATCTTAAGCGAACTTTCGCAAAGTTTTATCTCTATAAGTTTGGTTAATTTTTAACTTAATCAAATTAAAAACATTTCAAACAATCAAAAGAAATTAAAACATTACAATGGAAAAATAAAACACACAAAAAACCATAAAATGACTTCGCAACTAGCGAAAATTTTAAAATTTCGGTAGGTCAAAAATCGGCGCCTTTCATTTGAGTAAAAATTCAGGCAAATTTTGAGCAAACTTAATTGTGATTTCAGCTTAAGTCAATTATGGTTACATCTTTATTTTGAAGTAATATTAAAAAATTAGAATTTTTTGTGTAATTTCATACGGTTTTGGATAATTTTTTTTTTACCTTCAGCTGTGTAATTTTTTGTTTTACTGGTGGCAACACTGATACCAACTGAGTTACTTCTAAAACATCTGGCATTATTATGTCTGTTCCCGTACTTTACCGCAGTTACCCAAACTAGCCCAAAGGCGTTCCCGTATTCAAAATTGCGTGTAAATTGTTGTTGTTTGGGCTGTTTTGGGTTCCCGCGGGTACCCGCGGTAACGTACGGGAACGCACATAATATTTAATAATCCACCTCTACCTCTAACTAATAAACCAGTCATGCGAGATTGAAAGTTTGTCAATAATGGCGCAGTATTTCAATTTAATTTAGGGTTGCCAGATATGAAATCAACGAAAAAAGTACATTAAGGAAAAAAGGCAGTACAATTAGTGAAAAAGAAGTACACTTTTTTCATTAAAAATATCATAAAATTCAGTACATAAAAGTAACAATTTATGTATTTAGAATTCATAACAAAATATGTCAATCACGTTTTACGGAATTATTTCTATTTTATTAATATTTAACTTCGTTGACAAATATCGATGCTGTATTGATTTGCTGAGCAGTTTATCCATATGATGATTTTTGTTAAGGGGGGACATGACATTGGCCGTTTTTTGAAGTCGACTGTTTTATAATTTTGTATTTTAGTAAATATTCTTAAGATTCTAATATTCGTGATCAATATTTTGTATACGTTCAAAAATATTTCAAAAACAATTCGGAATTTCAACCAAAATTAAAAATTTTTTATATCAAAAAATGGAGTTTATGTTAATGTTTGTCAGTTAAATTTTTAACAAATAAAATAAATTTTTATTTAAATAAAAAAAACAATAGTAAAATTAAAGTTGATATTTTGATTTCCTTTTCAAATATTTCAGGACATATCTAATATTTTTGCAACTTTGATACAAAATGAACATAGTACATTAAAGTGTGTAACTTTATATTAATTGTGACGGCCACAAGTAAAGACAAATCTTTACGATTGTTTGTTTTTTTAAACAAAATAATTTCAAATTAAAATAATTCACTTTGAAGTTTGTTTTTATGATCATTCACAATAATCGTTGTCACTTTGTTACATCTGGCAGTTTCAAAGATGCCAGATTTCTTTTAAGGATAAAA
Organism: Leucophora obtusa; assembly: GCA_949987735.1. NCBI lineage: Eukaryota > Metazoa > Arthropoda > Insecta > Diptera > Anthomyiidae > Leucophora > Leucophora obtusa. The sequence continues at coordinate 201,498,022 of OX465295.1, read as the reverse complement.
ACAGAGATGTTAGTAGATAAACCGTAGGTGACAAGCGATTCGTAGATACGAGTTCAATCATTCGTTTCAATTACATGTGTGAAGAAGGTAATAAGTTGGGATTAATTAATCAATCTTATTGAAACGTGGTTTTTAAATAAAAGAATTTTTGAAAAGTGAGAAAACTTAAAATACTCATAAGAGTTATTATTTATAAATAGAGAGATATTGAACAGAATTAAATAAGGAGAATTCTAGGATATTGCCGCCGAAAGTTTGTGTACTTGGATTCATTTGTTGGAACGAAAAGGGTAAGAAAGCGTAGTTTATTTAATTTAGTTATTTGAATGAGTGTAATCTGCAGTAATCCATGCAGATCTCTAAATTGTTTTCAGTCGGAAAAATGCAAGGCATCATACTTTAAAACCTCGTGTAAAAAAAAGAATAAGCTTTTTTTCTTAACCAAAATCTCATTTACCATCGAGTTTTTTTTTTACATCATATTTGATGGAAAATATGCTTAGTTTCTTCTACCCGAATTCTTTTACTTACACTCAGAAAAAGTTAGTCTGTAGAATCTACTAAAAATGGCAGTTAAAACAAAGATATTTTACCTTTAAAACAAATAAAAGTTTTGTTATTTTTAACTGTTGAAAAATAACTAACAAACGCATTAAAATAATTAACAATGTCGTAAAATTGACTGATAAGTTTTTTATTATAAAAATTTTAAAACCACTGTCATGTAGTAACTGTCGATTTACTTTGAGTGTAATGCTTTGATGTCCCGTTAGTTACCAACTAGGAATTTAACTAACACACTTTTTGTTTCCTAACCTAAAATTCGAAGTTAACTGTTAATACATGTTAACTGTACTTTCAGTAATAGCTTCTTAAAGTTATGTATATATACATATTTTCATTTAAATATGTCCTCTACATTTAATTTTGCCGATTTATATTTCGTAATTATTTTTTTTTTGTAAAAAAAAAAAACGAATACTTCTTTTAGAGATCTGATATACTTATGGTTTACTGTAGATTTTATGTTTCATTAAAAGACCTGTTAACTTATCTCAACATAAACTGAGTACAGTGCTTAACCGTAGTAACGAATGTCGACTTTATATGGAAATATCTGTGGTTAACGTTTAACCATGGTTATGATTTATGGTTATGTTGGAAATAAGTTACTCGCCTTAAATAGTTACTTAATTTTGACTCTAAATTGGGTTCTGAAAGAGTGATTTCATTCCTTTGAACAACTAGGGTGAAATTCTGCCACACCAACGTCATCCAGTATCGACTGGCAACATTGCTTACACTTAGGGGTGAGATCCCAAAAAGTCTACAAATCATTGACGACAACCCGTGTTGAAAGGAAGGACAAGAACCAAAATCGTGAATCTTATTTATTTTATTTTATTTAGTTAAGTCTATGGATAAAAATCCTTACAGACTATAATATTAAAAAGAAAAACATGATTAACAAATACAAATTATAGCCTACGTATTTAAGAACAAAATTATATTACGTTTAATGACATTTACATTTGAAAAAAAATCTATCAATTCATTCATTTCGTTGTAGTGTTTACATATTCTTCGAAAGGGATCAGCATTAGCGTAGTTTGATTGAAAGACTTGTAAATATAACGGGATATAAGAGCGAGTAGATCTTTGAGGAACATGGAGTTGAACATTACTAAGCAGCACGCTGAAAAAAATCGCCCTGCAGGAAACATATTTGCTGGTGATATATATATGTTTGGAAGAACTGTCAAAATATATTTGCCGTATTTTTAATATAATATGTTTGCTTGCAAATATAATATTTTTGCCTGTAAACATATCTATGTTTGAATCATATGAAATACATCTACTCGCAAATATATAAATGTTTGCAGGCAAATATATATATATATTTATCATTATTATATTTGCACTCCACAAACATAATAATGATAAAATAAAAATGCAAATATATTTTTGTTTAAGTGGGAAAATATGACTAACATTCAAACATTACAGTGTTTGCCTGGAGACATACGTATTATAACGATAAAAATAAAATAATTGGAAACACACCTCAAACATAAGTATAGTAATTTATAAAGATATATATAATTGCCTGTAAATATATCCCACAATCTCTTTTTTCTCCGTGAAGAAATCAGAAGAAATGTCACCATTAAGCAAGTTTATCATAAATGAAACATTTAGCATTTTCCTTCGGCTCACTAAAGTAGGCAATTTAATTCTATCAAGCCTAATGGTATACGATGGAAGATCAGCAGATGGGTTCCATGTTGAGTTTCCTAAACAGAACAAGAGGAATTGTTTCTGGACCGATTCAATACGATTGCTGATAACAGTACTTTCAGGGTCCCAGAGTATCGAACCATACTCCATAATTGGTCTTACCAGAGATGTATATAATTGCTTTGTAACCCCTGGGTCTGTAAATTCTTTTGCCCATCGCTTTATAAAAGCAAGAACACCACGGGCTTTATTTACCATCATCGTGATATGTTGTTTAAAATTTAATTTTGGATCAAGTAAAATACCAAGATCCAAAAACTCATTAACTAATTCCAGCTGGTAGTCTCCCAAAGTGTATAGACCAATAGAATTCCAATTTCTGGAAAATCGCATGTGTTTGCATTTCTTAAGGTTAAGATCCATAAGATTAATGTTACACCAATTATAAAAATTATCCAAGTCATGTTGCAAATAGATTTGATCTGAAGGTTCAGTATAGCTAAGAAATATTTTTACATCATCCGCATACAATAACATATTACATCGTTCCATTACACATGGCAAGTCATTTAAAAAAAGCGAAAATAAAATTGGACCAAGATGACTACCTTGTGGCACTCCAGAGTTTACAATAATGCTCCTTGAAGTGGCATTATTAAAACGTACACTCTGTATTCTACTAATAAGATATGATTCTATCCAGTTCAAACTGTTCTGAGTGAAACCCATTAAATAAAGCTTTTTAAGAAGGAGAACATGATTAACTTTATCAAAGGCTTTGCTGAAGTCAGTATAAATTACATCAGTTACTTGGCCACTATTATATCCGCGGTTAACAAGAGTAGTTAGTTGCAAAAGATTTGTCATCGCTGAACAGCCTTTCCTAAAGCCGTGCTGGAAAGATGACAATAAAGAAGATGATTGATGGCAGAGAAAATCTGTTATACATTTCTCAAAGAGTTTAGGGATTGCACTTAACTTTGCGATGCCTCTATAATTCATAACGTTTGATTTGTTACCCGATTTAAATAATGGAATAATGTATGAACGCTTCCAAAATTGGGGAAAGTAGCCACATTTTATTGATGTATTAAACATTATTGTTAAAGGAGTGGAAAAAGCTTGAGCACAATTAGTTAAAACACAACTAGGAATACCGTCAGGTCCGCTGTAGTGTGATAATTTAAGATTTTTCAAACAGGTTACTATCTGGGAAGTATTGATGAAAGGAAATGATATAGGCTGATGCTCTACAACTGGAAAAGGATATCTGTTGGATTCATTGTACTGAGCATCGGAATAAGTGGTAGCAAAAAAATCAGCAAACATATTACTTATGACCAAATCGTCGGAAGATTCATGACTTAAGTATTTAATAATATTTGGATATCCAGTAGATTTTCTTTTAGAATTAACGAATTTATAGAATGATTTTGGATCTCGTTTAAAATTAAATTTAAGATTATTTAAGTAATTACTGTACAGCTTCATGTTAAGTAAATTATATTCAGCGCGGGAAATGGAGTATCTACTATGATCTGAAGTTAACCCAGTTTTTTTGTATTTTTTGTAACGTTTGTTTTTTATATTTTTGAGTCTCGACAATTGTTTTGAGCTCCACGGCGGACCAGATTGCTTACATGCAGTGAATTTTGGAATACATTCATCAAAATATTCTAGAATAGTTTTATAAAATACATCGATCATTGCATCAATAGAAGATGAAGTACCATTTGAAAAGAGCTTTCCACGGAGTTGCAACATTTGGGATTGTCGATACATTTAAACTTCCTGTAGCCGTGGTAAACACCTCTTTTCGTTCAATCACGATCCACACGGCGAGAAAAAAGGAAAATAAGGTAAAGCCGTATCATAAAAAAAAATGTCGATTAACCGTTAATTTTGAATCTGTCCGAATTCATCTACAAAGAATAAAGTATATAACAACGTCCTTCTGATGACCGCTAAGTATGAAACGGGAATAAGATATCTAACCTATAAATGAAACGAATAGTACACTAATCAAGGCTTATTGTATGAATTAATGGTTGAATGTTATATGTTATTAGTTTACCGAAAAAGTATTCAATTCTATTTAGGGAGAAAATAAAAAAAAAACCATTACACAACAACAATAAAGGTCAACTATAAATTCTTAAAGAAACCGAATAATTTTAACTTTGTTATAGATTTGTTCATAAATTTTTTTTGTTAGTGTTAATTAAAATAACATAGAATTAAGAAAAAAAACGAATAAAAATTAATTTAAAAAAAATTGCAACTCACCCGAAATAAAGTATAAAATAATTAAACAAACCGGCCGTGAACAAAAAGCAATTAAAATAAATAAAATAAAATAAATAAATAAATAAATAAATAAATAAATAAATAAATAAATAAATAAATAAATAAATAAATAAATAAATAAATAAATAAATAAATAAATAAATAAATAAATAAATAAATAAATAAATAAATAAATAAATAAATAAATAAATAAAATAAAATAAAATAAAATAAAATCAAATCAAATCAAATCAAATCAAATCAAATCAAATCAAATCAAATCAAATCATATCAAATCAAATCAAATCAAATCAAATCAAATCAAATCAAATCAAATCAAATCAAATCAAATCAAATAAAATAAAATAAATTCTTTTCGTTTATTTAACCTTCTTTTTAAATTTTTAACTCTACTATTTTCTTGAGCTTAAGGTTTAGTTTTTATTTTTAAAAAGTTTTTTATTTTCGATATTTCGCTAATAAAAAACTTTTTAAAAATAAAAACCAAACCTTAAGCTCAAGAAAATAGTAGATTTAAAATAAAATAAAATAAAAATAAAATATAATAAAATAATATAAAATAAAATAAAATAGAATAAAATACAATAAAAATAAATAAATAATGTTTTTTTTTACAAAATAAATCCATAAAAAAATATATGATAACGAAAATACAATCAAATAAAAAAATCCCAATAATTCGCGTAAGCAATCATACTAACGAAAATCAATACAGTTGCTTTCTATATAAATCCAGAATAATTAAAACCTATAAAAATAATTACTACTAATACAAAAAAAAATCAAACTTAATTGTACATATTTATACATAACTAAACCAAAATAAAATATACATATATATATATATGTTTAGTTAATCCCAATTATTTCTTTTTTTGATAAAATTTATAGAAATATAAAAATTTAATATAAACCTGGATACATATATACATATATAAATTATTTTGGTTCTATTAAATGCTCTAGTATTAGAAAAAAAAACTGTTATTTTATGATAAAAAAAATCATTTAAAATTAACATGCTGTTGATAGTGAATAAAAATTGATGTTGTAAACTTTGGTCTAAAGAAATAATCATGTGGTAATTATTTGTCGACTGGTTGAATATGTAGCGAAAGTCTAAAGTCTGGCAGGACTTTTTAGGGGTATTTTCTAAACATTTTATTTACAGGCAAAGAAGATACCACAGGATGACTGAATAAGTCATAAGGGGTGGACAATTCCATCTCTGTCCTCTGGAGAAATCCAAATTCTGGTCGTGTCAAAGTACAGCCCGTAAAGGTATTATCACAGTCTGTCTGTTTTCATTTCCGGTTCACCTAGCGTTTCGTTTCCCGTCCAATGTTCAATGTTTTATTTTTTGGCACGAACAATTCTTAAAATGTGCAACCCCGCGGAAGAAGAATCCCCCTATTCCGGCGAGCTAAGCCGCAGCAACATCTCCGTGCCATTTCCGCGTTGTCAACAAAAAGGGTTTGTCACATAATACAAAACAACGAAATCCATTAACTGTTGTACTACATATAAGGATTAAACCAAAAAACTAGAATTTTCAGAATTCTTACAAAATTCAGGAAACATCTTTAATCAAGCTTAACTTTTGTTGACTTCAAAAACGAAAAAAAATTTAACCAAAACTGCTGAAAACAGGGTTTTAATGAAATCTAAAATTCGAAAAATCTCAAAAATTGCTCGCCCATTTACATTTTTTTTTTGCCAATTTGTGTTTGGCGCGTCAATATTATAAACATAAGGTGCAGGAATTTCAAAAAATATAAATTTTCCTAATAGTGTCATCAAATAAGGAACATTTTAGTATTATTTAATGTTTTTAACAAAAAAAAAGTACAAAAAGAAGTACACAGGTTAAAAAAAAAGTACATTTGCGTACTTATTTGGGGGTTACGCAGAAAGCAGTACAATCAGTAAATAAAAGCACGCGTACTGCTGAAAACAGTACGTCTGTCAATCCTAATTTAATTGGTAGTATAGATCATGAAACTGAGAGCATCTTGCAGCAGCTACATTGTCCTCTTGTTCTTTAATTTTTAATAAATCTAATATTAGTTTCCAATGTGAGCATAACGGATCAGAATTATCAGGCGAAAATTGAAGCATTTGACAGAGTGTGGCCAGATCTTTTGCTCAATAAATATTTTGTTGTATAACTTTCCTTGCTAGAATGTTTGGGAGTCTGTGTTGGTTCATATTTAGAACTTTATTAATAGCTGTGTTTGTGCGGCAAGCTATCAATGTTGGCTTATGTCATTCCCATATAAATTTGACATTAGTCAACGTTTAGTGTTAACTCTCAAAGTTTCTAATGTCAAATTTGTATGGGAATGACATAAGCCAACGTTGATAGCGTGCCGCACAAACACAGCTAATATAACATAAATGCAGTTTGAGTGTTGAAATATATAGTGAGTTTAGGCCAGTTTCCAAGTAAACCATGTAATTAAGGTTGTATCCGGTAAGTACAGCATATTTTTAACAAAAAATCTAATTAGCTTCTCTACATCATCATACTTTTTGTAACCCCAAATTTGTGCGGCGTAAAACATAATGGATCTGGAAGCAGCATCAAATATTTTAAGTTTGTTAGGTTTAGATATTTGTGAATTTTTTAAATATTTTGACCAAGTTGAATTAATTGCCAATTTAGAAGCAGCCAATTTATTTTTTAAATGTTTATTAAAAGATAAGTTGTATGTAATGTCAACTCCAAGATATTTGTAACTTTAACAATTTCAATAATTTCTTCGCCAAAGTGCCAACTCAAATTTTTGGAAATTCATGTACCTGTACGGAATATCATGATTTTAGATTTATTAAGATTGACATTTAGAGACCAAGTACAACAATAACGGTGGGTCTCATACTGCAGGTTTAAACTTAGGTTAATAGTTAACCCAAAAATTTGTTGTTGTTTTGTGTACATTTTTTTGACATTTTATTTTGTTTTTAGTTAAGTTAAAGTTAAACCTACAGTATGAGACCCACCGTAACTATATAGAGCAGGGCTGGCATATCTATGACACGCGTGTCATAAATTTAAACTATTAGAAGATCAGCAAAAAATTCAGTTAAATGTTAAATTTCGCTACAAAAATGTGTGACTTAACTCCATAATGGTGAAATTTTTCATAGAGCTTGTAAATCGTCTTTTAACTCTTTCACTTCCCTTGTACACTACAGTATACACATCTTTAAAAGAATATATAAAATTTAATAGTGCAAAAAAACTTTTTACTTTTTACAAATAAGTTTATTAGGATGTTGAACTTTAAATAAAAATCATTATATGTATAAGCAGTTCAACATGCCAATATGGTCGCGATATTTGTTAATGAAGTCTAATTTTTTGAATATATCATAATCTCCGTGAAAAAAGGGTTTTGGTGTTTCTCCTAAGCTAATGAAGATAGATAAATGAAATTTTGCATAGAGCTTCGTTTTTTGACGAGAAAAAACCAACCAAAGGATTTTTGGCTACTCGAATGTTTAAGGGGTAAAACGGGGCTCAGAAATTTGAAAAAATCGATTTTCGAACGTCGTTTTTGGGGTCTCTTAACAAGAATCTGAAGTCAAAATAACGATACATCCGCAAACAAAAAGTCGGTATTGAAAGGGTTAAAATGAATAAAACTCTGCATTGCCACCATTTTTTGTTTAAGGAAATATGATTAATACAGAACTCGCAAATTCGATTATCAGAAAATTCTGGGAAAATTTCTAAAATTCTTGATTGAAAGAAGTTTAAATGCTTCGATGAGAAAATGCCTCATAATCGGAGAAATAAAAAGTACCACAAAAATGGATAACAACTTGCATTAAAATTGGATCTAAAAAATTAAGTTTTTTTAAAGGGTAAATAGGTGCTACGAAATAACCCTCAATGAAATACTGAACATATGTTTCATAATGAAATAACCCCCTTTCTTAGATTTTGAAATTGGGTTTTAATCGTGTTTCGCAGAGCCATTTTAGCTAAAATAGAAAGTTCTCTGTTCAAATCCATAATATTCGCTTTTTATTAATTATTATGATGATAAACACCGCGCGATTTACTTTAACAAAATCAAATTTTTGCCCGAAGCATATTTTTCAACTATTTTTCTTACGTACTTAAATTTTTAATGGCGCCAAATAATTTAACTTTTTTTTTAACAAAATGGAATAACCACCAAAAATTTAATAACCTCCCATAAAATGAAAAGGCGATAATGTTCAAACTGTTTTTATTTTATTTCATTGGGGATTTTTTCATAATGAAATTATCTCAATTTTTAAAGATTAAATAAACCCCCAAAAATTAAATAACCGTCAAACATTTTTACGTCATTTCTTGGATGTTATTTAATTTTTTCCTTTGGGGGTTATTTCCTGGGGTTATCCGTAGCGCTGATAAATATGTACATCTGCAATATTTTTTATTTATTTTATTTATTTATTTTTATTATTTCAATACATTGGAAACCTTAAAGGCCAATTATACATGCATTGTTAGATTAATATCTATGTTATATATATGTATGACAAAGATTTTGACTATGAAATAGAATTATGTTGAGATACACTGTAACTTAAAACTACTTTGTAAAAAAAAAAGAAAAAAAAATATATAAGTACTACATAAGTGTCTCTCCAACCACACGAAACTGCAAAAAAAATTTAATAACCATAAAATTTCCATAAATCCTGTATACCAGAGATCAAATCACGTAAAAAACTAAGAAAAAATAATCATACAGACCTAATCAAAAGCATTCTTTTATAAGTGAGGTAGGAGTATGAAAACAGTCGTAGATTGTTCCAAATACGACAGACTCTTATCTTAAATGAATGTTCATAAATTGAAAGATGTATTCGAGGTATCTCAAGTTGTATATTACGCGTTGAGTGAATAAATGTAAATTCATCGACAAGAAAAATAGGCTGTCTTAATTTCATGATTTTGTAAAAATGTAGTAAAAGACGTAAATGTAGAAATTCATGAAATTCGCAACCCAAAAGTTCAGGGACAAGCTCAGTCACTCGATCATGATCACGAATACGAACAGTAAATACATAACGAACAACTTTTCTAACAATCTTCTCAAGAAGGTCCAAATTACCAGACAATGTTCCGGAAAAAACTTCCAAACAGTAGTTAATTTTAGACATAAGCAAGGCATGAGCCAAGCGATATCTCACATATCTTGGTGTATATGCTTTCAAGGCATACAATCTCCTCAAAATAAAAGAAACTTGATTCGATATAGAATTAATATGACTTGCAAAATTAGGATTTGAATCAACAATTATACCAAGGCATTTAAGTGAGTCAACATAACTAATTAATTGATTATTAATACGAATTCTGGGATAATTCAAAATCTGATTAGGTAAACGAAAGAATATTGCCTTAGTTTTAGTTGAATTTATTTCCAAAAAATTTAAATGCATCCAATTAAGAACAGTATTAATATGATTATTTAAACGGATCTCAGACATTATATTTATTTCAGAATCCATTTTATATACAAGAAAAATATCATCCGCAAAAACATACGATTTACAAAACTCACTATCCATGAGAGGAATGCAATCATTCAAATAAGCTAGAAAGAGTATTGGGCCTAATACAGAACCTTGTGGCACACCGGAGGTAACGCTACCAACACTAGAACTTAATCCCCCAAAAGATACAAACTGAGATCGATCATTAAGATAAGAGTATATCAACTGGCACGAGGATTTAGAAAAATTGAATTTATCCTGAAGTTTTTTAATGAGAACATTATGGTTTATTCGATCAAACGCTTTAGTGAGATCAAGAGAAACCATAACACAATTTTTATGTTCATCAAGCTGTTTCCTTACAGAATCAGTAAGGGAAATAAGTAGAGATGTTGTATTGTGATTACGACGAAAAGCATATTGATTAGGGTGAAAGAGGGAAAAACGTTGACAGTGTGATAAAATCTGAGACTTCATTATATTTTCAACTATTTTTGACATAGCTGGCAATATGCTTATGGGTCTCAAATTATCAATGTTGAAGTTATTAATTTAGCAATCGGAACTATACGACCTAATTTCCACGCACTTGGAAATTTAGATACTGTAAACATAGTATTTATAAGTTGAAGAAGCATTCTTGAAATCAGCGGGTATATAATTTTTAAAAACTTTATTGGGACCATATCATTAGACTTTATTGAGTTAATAGAAATGAAAACATCATATTCCGTAACCGCATTAAAAGAAAAGGAATTTGGGCCATCAATAAATTTTTCAAAATTATAATAACCCATGTAATTAGGATTCAGGTTATTCAAAAACCCAGTTGCAATCGACTCAATGTCTGCTTCATCAAGTTTAGGACTCTCACGACCAACACAACCCAATCTACGAATGTTACTCCATAATTGAGTGTTATCAACACCAGTAAATAAACCCCTACCGTAATTTCTACGAACTCTTCTAATGACTGATTTAGTTTTATTTCTAAGTTTACAAAAATTTTTCCAGTTATCATCAGTACGATCTGGAAGGTAAGCATCATATGCAGTGTCTCTCAGTGATCTGGCTTGAATAATTTCCCTAGATTTCATCCACTTATTGTCATTCGTAAAGGGTTTAGTTCTAAAAGTAGGAACTAAGTTATGTAAACCATTTACCAAATCATTTAATGTTGAAAGATGCAAATCTACATCATTAGTACAATAAAGAGACGATGTATCAAATCGACTTACATATTGACCAAATTCATTAAAATTGATTCGTTTATAGTCCTTAACTTCAATTCCATTTTGCCGCTCCCTAGGAGCAAACTTTAGCGAAATAAATATAAGACTATGATGGGAATTGAAAAATGGAAACAACATTTGACCCTTATGCACTACTAAAGATGGCTGACTGAGCATGAAGTAATCAATTAACGAAGTAGTGTTGTTTCGTACACACAAGTGTGTAGGTAAAGAGTTATGTACACATGTCAGACCACATCTAGAACTTAGAGAACGAACAGCTTCAGAAATCGAAACATCAAAAAGATTACAATTGAAATCACCCATAGTAACAATATTTGAAAAACGATCAAATAAGTCACCATGGAGTTCTTCCAATTCATTTATATCACCATTTGGCAGATAGACAATTCCTACTACAGCCGAAACTCTATTGCCAAAAACTTCAACAAATAAAGATTCACAGCGATGGTACTGTTCCCCACGAAAAATAATTCTGTAACGCAACTTTTCTGAAATGTACAAACAAACTCCGCCAGCTCGATCTCTATCAGGACGATCATTTCTAACAAGATTGTAACTTGGAAGAGCCAACGATTGGGAGTAAATATTAGATTTATACCATGATTCTGATATACCAATAATATCAAGACCAGAACGCATAAAAATACTTTTGAATTCTTCTAATTTAACATTGGAGACTGAAGGGTTCAAACTTTGAGCATTTATATGTCCAATATTTAAGTTTCCAGAATATGCAGACAAGTTTGATTGTAAAATAGATTCATCTGTAGCAACAGGACCAAGGTTATTATTATGGTACATCAAAACTCAAGCAACCGTGTGTCAAGGGGAGCCAATTATTTAACCAGTAATTACACATTTTTAAAAATTCTTAAACGAAAATAAAATTTTTAATTATTTTTATTTTCTGATACAAAAATTTAAAACCTCTTTATATTATTTTCCAATTGATTGAAAATTATTTAATAGAAAAAAAGCCAAAACATCTCAGTTAGATAGCAAGTTATACAGCAAAAAAAAAACAAGAATTAGAAAAAAATGAGATGAATAGGATAACGGAAAAAAGATAAAATATAAAAAAAATATTTTACTTTAAGTGTCCAATTTAAAAAGATCAATACATTCATTTATATTTATAGTCTTTATATCACTATTCGGCATTGTTAACTTTGCTTTAAGATTTTCACGGTTTATAATGCTATAACGTACAATTTTGGCATCTTGAGCCAGCTTCCAGCAGATCCTTACAAATTTGTTAGCCAATGAAGAGTAGTTATCGTTTAAATAGACTCTTGTAGTAGTATTTCCTCCTCCAACATTGGAACGGGTCAGAGATTTTTCTTGAAAGTATTCAGACATTATTTTATCACGAGTAGCAATTTGACGAAATTTTACCAGCACAGCTTTTTTCTTTTTAATATAAATAACGTTTTGGATATCTTCCGGAACTATAGAAATTTTTAAATGAGTGCACAAAGCAATGACAGTTTCACTTAGGTTATTCAGGGTACCAGAAAGGCCAGTTATTACAATGTCCGATCTGTTTAACCTAAGTTGAAGAACATGATTCTGTAGCTCCAGTTCATACATTTTCTTTTTTGTAGCTGCATCATTAGAATTAACTAGCTGTTTACAAACAGTAACTTCATCTTTGATTTCCTTCATGTTTACCGAAATTTCATTTCGTAGTTCACCAATCACAGACTCAAATTTCGATTTGATTTCTGCCTGCTCCTTTTTCATATCATTTCCATGGGCACGAAGTGTATTTTTAAGGGCAGCAAACTCATTTCGCATTTCTTCTTTTAAAGAGACATTTTCATTATCACACTCTGGTGGGTTTTGCATACATTCCTTACATGTGTACAACAAATTTCGGTTTTTATCTAGTAAAGTAAAGACTTCCTTGGATACACCCTCACAGTCAATATGGAACCATTAATTACATACTGTACACAATAAACTGCGCCTACGGCCAACACCAACATCAAATTTGCAAACACCACAAGAAGAAACCATAATTATAAGTTATAAAGTTTTTTAACAAAATTTTGTTTTAAAATAGTCCAATTGATCATGTAACTTTTTCCAATGTTCCAGATTTGTTTTCCTTTTATATTTGATTTGTATGTATACTAAGCAAGGCAGAAAACACAATTATAAGGAATGATATGATTCATGTAAGAGCAAGCGAGACAAAAAAAAAACAGCAAACTAACAGAGGATCACGTTGCAAAGAAATGATATTTATTATTCTTTTATTTTGCAATTTTCAAAGTAATAACAAAATAATTTATGTTTTCTAATTAAGCCGGTGATATAATTTTAGTCAAAATATTTTATATTTTTTTTTAAGACTTTATTGACAATAGAATTAATTTTCAATCAAGAGTTATATTATTTTACATCCACCACAACATAGCGTTTTCTATATGTATATAATAATTTTTGGGAAAGTTTCGAAAAAATAAGAGAAATTTTCCAAATTTTAAAAATTTTTAAAAAAGGAATTGAAAGACAACTAAAATTAAGGTGGCACGCGAGAAATTTTTACAAAAAAAATTTGTCCGCTTCTGGCACGCAGCGAAAAAAGTCTTGCCACCCTTGATATAGAGCATCAATCATAATATGTAATTCAGTTGGAGATTCCGACAAAATGACAATATCGTCTGCATAAAGAAGGATTTTCACATTTATTTCGGAAATAGTAACACCACCGGGCAGCTCATTTTCTAAATCATTAATGTACAATGAAAACAGTATTGGACTTAATATACAACCCTGCTTTACGCCAATTTCAACAGCCAATGGATCAGAAAAAATAGTGCCATCCCATATTTGGCTTTCATTATTTTCGTAAGCTGATTGCAAAATTCGAACTACACTCAGGGAATTATGTAGGTAAAATAAACTGCAAATGACAGTTAAAATAACTGCATTTGCACTTAAAAAGGTGTAGACTACATTTGCAGTTAAATTAACTGCAATATGAAGTAATTTTTAACTGTTAAAAATCAACTGACAAATGTAGTAAAAACAACTACAAATGCAATTGAAACAACATACATGCAAATTATTGTAAAACTGTACAAACAACTTGCAAATGTAGTTAAAAAACATAAATAAATTTTTTTTTTTTAATTATTAATTTAAATAAAAAAAACAAATTTATGTAAACACTATTAACTTAATTTTATTCTATAATAAATTTAAAATTGAGAAATCAAAATTTACACTTAATGTCACTTTTTTTCACTATTAAGATATTGTTGTGCATGTCCGTCTGAGAGGGATGAAATATGCTGTTGTTTGGCTTCCTTTTATTTCTCCAGCTAGAAAGGGATGAGAATATAAAAAAACTGAAAGAAAATAAATACAATATTTTTTTAACATTCCCCGTAAATAAATTTATATTATGAAACTTACCTTATTATTTTAGTAATTTAATAAAAAATATATAACCTTTTCCGTATTACGCGTGCTCACTCTTTGGCGTTGTTTTATGACTAAGACAAGAGAAAACATGTTATACTCATATTCTTTCACTAGAAATTTCTAAACAAGTGATTCATACACATACTTCTGTTTGCTTCGTGTGTGTGCATACACACTTGAAAATTTAAGTATTTGTAAATAAAATTCAAAATAACTGCATAAAATAAATGTTACTACAATGTAGTAATTTTTGTAGTTTGTTTAAAAAAATAACTGTCAAAAACATTGAAAAATTTTGTTCTAAGTAAATTAACTACAATTGTAGTTAAAATAACTACAACCGCATTACTACATAAATAACTGTCATGTAGTAACTGCAGAACTTTTCTGAGTGTATTTTTGATGATAGTCCAATACAAGAGAGCTTATAAAACAAACAGTTTCTCGGGATCGAAAGCACATGAAAAATCCACAAAAAAGCATACGTATTTTTACCATTCATTTTGTTTAAATTCACAATATTTACTAGGTTGAAAATATTGTCTACAGTTGAATAATGCTTTCTGAACCCAGCTTGATATTCATTTAATATGTTTTTGTTTTCTATCCATTCAGTTATTCGATTTAATAAAATAGAGTTGAAAATTTTGCTAATAGTATCAATTAGCGATAACCCTCTATAATTTGTTGCCAGGTTTGGATCCCCTTTCTTGAAAAGTGTAATCAAAATTGATTTTCGAAAACTTGTAGGAATTTTCCCATGTAAAAACATTTTATTGAAAATAGATAATATCTCCTTTATAAAACAATTAGGGGCATGCTTATAAAATTCATAACATATACCATCTTGTCCGGGGGATTTATTTTGTTTTAGAGTTCTTAAAACTCTAGAAATTTCACAAAATTCGATTGGTGAGTCTAAAAAAGGATCTGTATAATATGGCATGGACCAGCTAATCGAGTTAAAGTTTTCGTTATTTTATATTGTCCGGGGGATATATTTTGTTTTAGAGTTCTTAAAACTCTAGACATTTCACAAAATTCGATTGGTGAGTCTAAAAAAGGATCTGTATAATATGGCATGGACCAGCTAATCGAGTTAAAGTTTTCGTTATTTTGCAACATCGAACTAAAATATGTAAGAAAATCATCAGCTTTTAAAATACCTTTAACCTTATGCGGTTTTGCCTTCATAGAATTGGCCAGCTTCCACCAATCACTGCTGCATTTCACTCTATTCAACTGCTCAATGGTTTTATTATATAAATCTAGATTTTTAATATTTCAGATTTTCAGGTACTTAGAGAAACACATAGTATACAATATGTTGTCATCCACTAACACATTTTTTATAGATGTAATTTTAAATTAACGTTTTCGGGTGTTATTGCTCGCAAACATAAAGTTGAAAAATTTTATAAAAATTATTTTAAGGAAACTTGTCCCCGAACATTAATTTCTGCCACTTTTTCTCTGAGTTTCGAAAGTGAGTACGATTTTATAGTACACATATTTAAGTTCTATTTTATAATAAAGTTTTTTTCGGGTAAAATGCCACACACAAAAATATATTTAACTATGTGTATTTGAAGACATATTCAGTGTGTACTTTTACTCGAATTTCTTACTACTTTTACTACAATTGCAAAGTTTTGTTTACTTTTTGTATTGAATTTTTCCAGCTGTGGTAAATATAGTAACATGTAGTAAGTAAACGAACAATCTTATTGTAACCTGCATTTTTACGTTTATGTTAGTTTTTAATAAATATAATTAAAAAACATTTATTTTTAATTGCATATTTTTTGGTGTTTAGTGCATATTTCGTTATAAATACATATTTAAGTGCATATTTTCCATTTTATAGTGCATATTTTAAGCGCATATTTTCGATTTTTTAGTGCATGAAAGTCCTTGCCCTGGTAATAAGTATAACTGGTCGTAGTCTAAACACTGTAAACAAATAAAAAAAGTTATAGAAAACATGTTGCATACATATATATTTTTTTGTGGCATATGTACATTAGACCGACTTACCTTATATGGAGAGAAAAAAAGTAAAAAATAAATAAATAAACCTTGGTTTGTTTTATAATGATTCCCAAAATATTTCGGGTCTACCAATGAGGTCTCACGAGCTGGACCATTTTGAAAAAGGTATTTTTTTAGTTTTTGTAAAGGCACATCTACACGAGAGCGAAAATTGCTAGAGATAGAGTAAAAAACACCTCTAAATAGCTTAAATCATTCACAATAGAGCTAATTAGAGGTGTTTTTTGCTCTATCTCTAGAAGTTTTCTCTCTCGTGTAGATGTGCCTTAAGAAATTTGCATCTTAGCTGAAGACAACATACTCAATATGGGTATCATATGAAAGGTTTTTTAGAGGCGCGTCCAGCGGTATATATAACATATTCAAGCATATCCTAGATGTCCTTTTTTCAAGGATATTCTATAAAAAAACAATACTTGACTCTTTTGTAAAGAGATATTTGTGATAGAAGTGTCACCGAAGGGCTTTGTATAATGTATCGTTAAACTTTTGTAGTTGTATAATATATAATAAACTTAGGCAATTTATACGTTAAAATTAGTTGATTATAAACTTTTTTACTTTGCGTGTAGATATAACACATAACTAAATTTTATAATGCACAAGAGAACTTTGACTAAGATTATGAATTAATAATTTTAACAACGGCATTGAGAACCAGAGACTATTAATTATAGAGATAGGAAATCAAAACTTACACTACTCACCGATAGAGGGCGCTGAAATTTAGTATTACCTGAGCAACTATTTAATATCAATTTAGTATGAGCTGAGCCTATATTTAAAAACTCAAAAATTGCTGAAAACTGCTCAAAATAAGGAAAAAACAAACGTGAAATATATTCAAATAATAAAATTTGAAATATTTGTTTGTATTTTTTCCTTTGTTGATTGTTATTATTTAAATTTAAATAAAAAAAGAAAATTGTCAATTTTTTTTACAAAGTGCCATCTAGTGATAACGATTTTTTTATAACTTGTTTTTTTGGTGATGCCATACCCCTGTTGAGAACGTATATTTGACTTTTATAAACCCTGAGAACTCTACATAAAAAAGTTACAAAGTTGACTTCGATATTTTTACACTAGGGTTTTCTTTGCGTGTATCTAAACGACAATTTTTCCCGCTAGGGGCAAAATAAAATCGCTAGATCTGACGAGAAAATCGCCATTATGCCAACAGTGAGAGATTAATCAGAACTGGGTCGACAACGACAACGAGAATTGCTTTTTCATATATTAGCTGTGTTTGTGTGACTCTCTATCAGTGTTATCAATAACGATTTTGACAGTTTTTCAACGTATTCCTGGGGGATTATTATGTAGTTCGATTCGAAATGGAAATGCTTTCGAACAGAATTTTCACATTGAACATCAAGTACCAAAACCCAGTTTTTAATGGGGGAAAACATTGAAAAAGTGTATGCTGGACAATCTCATATACGTTTTCAATATTTTACCCCATTAAAAACTGTTTTTGGTACTTTATTTTCAATGTGAAAATTCTGTTCGAAAGCATTTCCGTTTCGAATCGAATTACATAATAACCCCCTGCTTTCTACTGTCAAAATTGTTCGAGATATCATTGATAGGAATGCCGGACAAACGCAGCTATTTTGTATGGGAAGCAAAATGCTGCCATATCGTCCGGCGATTTGTCGTCGTAATAGAATCGATTTTATTTTCATGACGACACACTAAAATGCGGATAACCTAGTGTCTTCAAATGCAATAAAATATGCCATAAAATTTACGAATTACACACAAAGCAACAACAAAATTATTTTCGATGTTGTTGCTTTGTGTGTTATTTTCAAATTTCTTTGCACATTTCATTGCATTTGTAGACACTAGGTTATGGGACTGTAAAAGTACAAATAAAATTTTTAAATAAGCAATTTTACAGCGTGTGCTAGTAAAAATGAACAAATTAGAAACCGGATGCTGTTTATCAACCTACATGATTCAAAAATAAAGGCTTTTACTATCAAAAATAAAAACTTTACAGATATAGATAAATTTGGAAAAAAAAATATAGCTATATAAGGGTGATATCAAAAAATGTGATAAAAACCGTGTAACCACCGAATTTCTAATGCATGGATTACATTTGAGTTACATATTTCGATATATATCAGCGCATTGTCACCTGTTTTACAAAATTTATAACAAACTGACCAATTTTTGGTTAATACATAAAATTAGTGACCAATTTTATAGGCTAAATGTAAACTCCGTAACAAGTAACTCGTAAGGTTTTTTAACTTTAATAGCTTATATTTTAATAACCAATAAAGCTAAACACTAACTGCAAGAATTTTTATGAAGAGGAAAAGTGCCGTTTTAAATAAAAATTAATACATTTTACAAACTTTTTCGTATATCTTAGCTATCACGACTTCAACTCTGTAACGATTTTTCGTCATAATTTTTGATAAAAATGCATACACCAGAATTTTGGAGTTATCTATTATTTATATTGCGAAAAGTATAATGTTATTTATACTCAAATGATCGTTGGACTGTAAGTAATCATCCAGTATAACAGACTTGAAGCTTTTCTGCAACATTCTCGAGATGAAAAAGATGTCTTTAATAAGATTTTAAAAAATGTTGTAAACCCCGTTCCTAATTTTTACACCAAACTATTTAACGAGTAAAAAAAACAATCTCATATTTGGATTCACCTTGTAGGCATCATGCGATTTTGTTTCGGAAAAAAATTCTGACAAAGCGTTTCTGAAAGAAAACGAAAAAAATTACCAAATGTAAACTCCGTAACTGTAATCTCCGTAACCACAATTGTTTGCATCAGGTTTCATTCAAATAAATGTAGATAAATGTTTAAAATATTTTAAAATAACCATAAACAGAGGTGATTCAACTAATATTTATGCGTCAAAAGACGATTCAACTAATAATTTTGCGTCAAATCAAAAAAAGTTATCAGTTTTTTACCCTAAGCTGCTGGAGCGAAAAACGATTGATTTTGCATTTCATTGGTTTTGAATCGATATTTCGAGTCATTACTGACATTAGTTTAACAAATTAAATTTGTTTCACACAATTTAAGAATTTTTTGATCGTGAAATGTTATGTTGTTAATATATTATTTTGTAACTGCGCAACCGCTGTTCGGTCCAAAAATACAAAATTTAAAAAAAATAAAAATTTTTTCGCGGAATGAATTGTATTTTTATTCGCGAAACCGCCAATTTGATAAACACAAATTATATATCATTGGAAAGCCAGTTGAAAACCCAAATACGAAAAACTAATTAATTGAAGAAAATTCGTACGCAATTTTTTTTGTTATATCTTCTGCTTGCAGAAATGTAAACTCCGTTACAACAAAAAAAATTAAAATTGTGCAAAAAAAGTTATTGCGACAACTTGTAGAAGAGATTTTTTGCAATTAGGTTTATAATGACTAAACTTACTGATTCCATTAAGAAAAACCCGAAATATTAACACTTTTTGCTTCTCACAAATTTGGCCAAAAATTTATTACATTTTTTGATTTCACCCATAACTAGTTTGAAAAATTATTAGTTATATTTTTTTTCCAAATTTATCTATATCTGTAAAGTTTTTATTTTTAATAGTAAAAGGCTTTTTTTTTTAATCACGTAGGTTGATAAACAGCATCCGGTTTCTATTTTGTTTACTTTTACTAGGACACGCTGTAAAATTGCTTATTTAAAAATTTTATTTGTACATTATTTTTTTCTTCTACTGAACGGCAGAAAACAGGCTTTGAATTCAGTGAACTTATTTTATTTTTTTTCAATTCAGTGAGCTTATTATTGTTTTTTTTTTCAATTCACTGAACGTAATTATATTTTTTTTTAATTCACTGAACGTAATTTTATTTTTTTTAATTCACTGAACGAAAATGAAATTGAACGAATTCAGTAGTGAATTAATTCAGTAAGGAATTAATTCACTTTTTTCCGTTCGATTTATAAAATTGAACGTGTTCACCAGTGAATTAATTCATTTGATTTAATAAAAAGAACTATTGCAATTGAATTAATTCGTAACAAAATAAATCGAACGAAAGCAAATATGAATTAATTCCATTCAATATATGGTGCTTAGTGAATTAATTCATCGAATTTTTAATTCAGAATTGAAAAATTGAATTAAGGAATTAATTCTTCAAAGCTCTGGACGTAGCTAAAAAATACACTTATAGAATACCGTAAACGACATTATTATTTAACATCTATTTCATGTATTTTTCTATTTTATTCTAAATTTTTCCATTTATTTGTTAATTTTTATTTCTTATTTGCTGTTTGAATCTATTTTCTTTATTCATTTTATAGTTTTTCTGTATAAAATCATTCAGCTGTTGATGTCGATGACGGATAGAAAAATTCTGATTTCAACAGAATGATCCGGCAAGTACGTTTACATTTACGCGTTATTAGGTCTGTTCGGGTACTCAACATTGGGATCCCGCGGGATCCCAATTTTACCAAAAACCGTTTTCTTACTCCACAATTGGGTAAATGAGAGCTGTCATGAGAGAGTAATTATCTTGTTCTTCTTGCACGAAGAAGCCCAGACTCTTTTCTCGTGTAAATTTGGCTAAATTGTTTTTATCAGCTCTTATATCATCAATTGGGTTCAACTAGTTCAATTGAAATATTCACTAATTTGAGCCAAAGACCTAGTTCACAACTAATAGTTCATTCAAAAAAATATGTGTATCATTTACAAAAATTAGTGTAAAAGTTACAAAAGCTTATCGGTAATGTTACAACTCTATAAAATTACCGACAATTTTTTGAAGACGCTTGTTTAAATGTGTTAAAGAGATAAATATGTAAATAAATCGAAGCTTCTATTTAATATTTAAATCTTTTCCAAACTATGTATTCCTTTTTGTAAATAAAAATGTCTGAGAAGGAAATTTTGATTAAAATTTGTGATTTAAAAAGGGGTTTAACTAGATTTTTACAACAAATCTAGATTTTTACAACATCTAGATTTTTACAACAAATTGAACAAGAACTAGAAAGAGCGGTCACCAAAAGGAACAATAATGCACAAATTTATTGACGTTTGTTTTTGGGCTTCAAATATGATTTTTCGCGTTCGTTTACTTTTGTGCATTTTTTTCACTTCGTGAGAGTATTTCTTGTTAACTCTCATTTTACCGAACTTTTCTTTGAATTTGTTGTTTGATGAACGCATTCAGTTGAATGAATTCAGTGAATTACTTAAGAAAAGGAATTCATTCAATTCTAGAGAAAATTGAATTCGATTGGTAGTGAATTCATTCAAAAAGGAATTAATTCTTCAAAGCTCTGAGGTGTGATCGGGTACTCAACATTGGGATCCCGCGGGATCCCAATTTTACCAAAAAGCGTTTTCTTACTGCACAATTGGGTAAATGAGAGCTGTCATGAGAGAGTAATATTCTTGTTCTTCTTGCACGAAAAAGCCCAGACTTTTTTTTCGTGTAAATTTTGGTAAATTGTTTTTATCAGCTGTTATATCATCAGTTGGGTTCAACTGGTCCAATTGAACTGTTCATTAATTTGAACCAAAGACCTAGTTCGCAACTAATAGCTCTTTTAGTTCAATTGCTCATTTCATTCATTCAGAAAATATGTTTATCATTTACAAAAATTAGTATAAAAGTAGCAAAAGTTTATCGGTTATGTTACAACTCCATAAAATTACCGAGAATATTTTGAAGAAGCTTGTTTAAATGTGTTAAAGAGATAAATATGTAAATAAATCGAAGCTTTTGTTTAATATTAAAATCTTTACCAAATTTAATAAAGAACGTACTACTTTTTGTAAATAGAAATGCCTTAAAAGGAAATTTTTATTAAAATTTTTGATTTAAAAAGAAGTTTAACTAGAAAGGCTATCTAGATTTTTACAACAAATTGAACAAGGCCTAGAAAGAGCGCTCACCAAAATGGTTTTTCGCGTTCGTTTTCTTTTGGGCATTTTTGTCACTTCGTGAGAGTATTTCTTGTTAACTTTCATTTTACCGAACTTTACCCAAAAAGTAAAGAAACAGACCTATTAACCATTTGTATACACTCCTTCCTGTGGTATCGAAACAGCTGATTAGTTACAGTTACGTTTACGGTTGGGTAACTCACCCTTTATGCACACTCAAAATATTTGTGAAATTGTTGCCACATTTTTAACTAATTTGTGGTTGCCATTAGAACAGAGCTGTAGAAGTTCGTATTAAAGTTCCAAAAATTCGTACTTTGTTTATAAAAAAAATTTTTTTTTGACAGAAGAAATATAATTGAAAATAAAAATGCATAATTTACCGCAAAAAAGCAAAATGAAATACAATAAATATAAAACAACGAGAATTAATGCAAAACCAATTAAATTGATGAAGAATTGTGGCGAAACACAAACATATTCTTGTTTGCTTTCCTTTTTTTCTAAACGTCAACAAATGTCGACTGTCGCTAAAATTAAATTAAACGCGACGCCTTTTGCTGTCGTCGGTCGACAATCGACCCAGTTGTGATTAATTCTTAATCTGTCAGAATCAAGGTTGGTTACCGAAACGAATAACGGTAAGGGTAACGGTAACGGTATCAGATTTCGTTTGTTTAGGTAACGGTAAAGGTAACGGTATTTAAGACTGTTTCGGTAACGGTATACCGTTATCGAAACAGCAATACCGGTACGTACCGGTATTAAAAATTATGTTAAAAACATATAAAAACAAGTAAAAACATGGCATATTTTTAATTTTAAGTACTGAAAATACAGATTTTAAGCTACAAATTCAATACTGGTAGTTTTAATAAGTAAAATTATTATCTATAAATTTTTTGTAAAAAAAAATACTCAAGATTATAAAATAAAAAGGAAAAAAATTGTAATTTTTATATAAAATAATAAATACCGGTAAAATACCTGTAACTACCCATAAAAATAACGGTAACGGTAACGATAACGGTATTTAGAAATTTTTTTAGAGGTATCGATAACGGTAACGGTATTCAATTTGAAACGGTATTTTAGCGATAACGGTATTATAGCGATAACGGTAACCAACCTTGGTCAGAATCAGAAACCTGCGTTTTTTCGATTGCCGGACATTCATCAAGAAGTAATATCATTATTTATAGTCAAAACTTTTCGCTTAAATGCATCAGTCCTTTTAAAAGAATAAATTAAAATTGTAATTTAGTATGCCTAAAACAAATAATACGTTAACCTTAAGTGAAAAAATACGATTGTTAAAAGATGAACAATGTGGAATTAGCATCAAAGATTTGGCTGAAAAGTACAATATTAACAGAGCTACGGTAAGCCGCATTAGAAGAAACAAAGATGCCATAAGAGAATCTGCTACGAAAGTGAACTTGGATAGGAAACGTCAACGTCGAAGTGTACATGCAAACCTTGAAGATGCTCTTAATATATGGATTAAAGAAATGAAGGAACAAAATATTGAAATATCAAAACCAATGGCGACTAAACAAGCACTGGAAATGGCTAAACAATTAAAAGTCAATGTGTATCCTGGTTCGCCATGGATCTGGAGATGGCTTAAACGCGTGAATTTGCAACCTATGGATGAAAAACAAAAATCTGATTTAATTCGAACGGGACAACATGTTGATGAAATTTTAATGCCTTTACCGCAGATAACTAAAATGGAAACACGTACGTCAGAGGAGAAATCTGAAGATTCAAGAAATGCTAAAATCGAAAGTGAAAGAACTTTTTCCAAACCGGTGCAAGCAAAGCAACGAAACAAGAAACAATCGACCAAACTAACTGCTACTTGTTCAAAACAAAGGAAAAATTACGAAAAACACAGATGGCTTGGAGATTTGGTAGTTACACAAATGGAAGAAGTACATCCAGATGATCGTGCAGATTTTGCATGGGAAATTCATAAGCTTATACGTCGATTTCAATTAAAACGACAAAATTCACCCGATAGTGAATTATAATTGGGAACAAAGTTGTAGTTTTTTTGGAACAAATAAAATTTACCGAAATGGACAAAAAAATATGAGGACCCTACAGAGTCTAAATCTGAAGTAAATTTTTTTTTTGGCAAAACTGCAGTTTATTGTATGTCCCCGTCTGGAACTAAAAAAGAAACCAAAATTAATTTTAGGGGGATGCCCGTGGGGGCGGGGGCAAAAAAATAGTAACGTATAAGTGTGGGTACTCAGATTACTCTCACGAATTTCAAAAGTCGTTTTTTTGTTTTATCCATAACACGTATTCCAAATTAGGCCGGATAACACAATGCCCAGTTAAAATGTAACCTAAAGTTAAACTTAAAATTTATGTGGTAAACAACCCAAGAAAAATTTTTACGGACTGTCCGCAACGTACGGAGTCATAAATCCTTCTTTTACGGCACGTTAATGGTCCGTATGCACGTATCTGTTATACCATGTGCGTGTACCAGAGCTTTGAAGAATTAATTCCTTAATTCAATTCTGAATTAAAAATTCGATGAATTAATTCACTAAGCACCATAAATTGAATGGAATGAATTCATATTTGCTTTCGTTCGATTTATTTTGTTACGAATTACTTCAATTGCAATAGTTCTTTTTATTAAATCAAATGAATTAATTCACTGGTGAAAACGTTCAATTTTATAAATCGAACGGAAAAAAGTGAATTAATTCCTTACTGAATTAATTCACCACTGAATTCACTCAATTTCATTTTCATTCAGTGAATTAAAAAAAAAAATTACATTCAGTGAATTAAAAAAAAAATAAGTTCACTGAATTGAAAAAAAAATCAAATGAGTTTACTGAATTAAAAAAAATAAAATAAATTCACTGAATTCAAAGCCTGTTTTCTGCCGTTCAGTAGAAGAAAACAATAATGTACAAATAAAATTTTTAAATAAACAATTTTACCGCGTGTGCTAGTAACAAATTAGAAACCGGATGCTGTTTATCAACCTACATGATTCAAAAATAAAATCTTTTACTATTAAAAATAAAAACTTTACAGATATAGATAAATTTAGAAAAAAATATAACTATTAATTTTTGAAACTAGTTATATAGTTATATTTTTTTTCCAAATTTATCTATATCTGTAAAGTTTTTATTTTTAATAGTAAAAGATTTTATTTTTGAATCATGTAGGTTGATAAACAGCATCCGGTTTCTAATTTGTTACTAGCACACGCGGTAAAATTGTTTATTTAAAAATTTTATTTGTACATTATTGTTTTCTTTGAATTCAGTGAACTTATTTTATTTTTTTTTAATTCAGTGAACTTATTTTATTTTTTTTTCAATTCAGTGACCTTATTATTTTTTTTTTAATTCACTGAATGTAATTTTATTTTTTTTTAATTCACTGAATGAAAATGAAATTGAATGAATTCAGTGGTGAATTAATTCAGTAAGGAACAAACACACACGGACCGTATAATCGGATTTCGAACATTACACGTTTTAACTCCGTTTTGGTGTATCCGTTTCCGTACTGTTAAATACAGACTTCATCGGTATTAGTTTGTTTTTTTTTTAAAGTACACAAATTATTAAAAAAAAAAATACAGCAAAGCCCTTCAGCTGCTAAAACATAATATTGGGATGAAAAATAAGTGGCAATAGCGTGAATCCGCCCTAAACTAGTGTCTTCAAATGCAATGAAATGTGCATAGAAATTTGAAAATAACACACAAAACAACAACGAAAATAATTTTGTTGTTGCTTTGTGTGTTATTTTCAAATTTCGTTGCACATTTCATTGCATTTGAAGACACTAGGTAACACGCCATCAAGCAAAGTACTTCAAGTCACATACATCAGACGGTAAGATTTATTCAAATTGTTATGTGTTTTGAAGATGGTTTTTTGTAATGCAATTAAGAAATATTTACTGACACATTTAGTTGTTTTGATCGCAAAGTGTTGGAATTTACATCATATGCAAAAAACCATCGTGACTACAGTTAGTTAAAATTTATCTAATTTATTTTTTCTTTTGAATGCAGGTATTGAATTTTATTGTGTGCTGATATTGTAAATTGATGCTGGATAGAGACGTAAGCTGCACCAAATGTAAATATAGTATAAATTTATAAAATAAATATCATTTTTAATAAATCTATAAAAAAAAACAAAAACTATTACTTATAATTAATAAAAATAGGGTCAATATAGGTAGACATGCAAATCCGTTTTTATTTCAAAAAATGGTACGGATACGGACCGAAAATGTCATTCTAAAAACGGAGCCACTCCGTTATTTACACAACATAACGGTCCGGAATTGACGGACTTTCAGCGGACTTGTCCGTCTTTTAGATGACATAACTGCCCGTCATTGACGGACGTCCGTTTTTCACACGACATAACGGTCCGTCATTAACTGCTTTTCAACGGATTCGAATCAGTTTCGATGTTCCTTAAGTTCCGTTTTATGGTCCGTATACGGATCCAGAAAACGGTACGTAAACGGAGTTGGATTCCGTTAATGACGGACCGCCAAATTTGCGATTTCACCAAATAATACGTTACTCAACAAAAATGAATTTTTCGTACAGCTCACTGCTAAAACCTTTTTTTGAGTATTTTGGTTTCCTAAGCCCGGATCTAAGGTCAAAAAAGGTCCATTGAGCTGTGGGTCTTCCTCTTTTTATCCCCTCACCTAAGCAAATACTCTATGAGTCAATATTGCGGATAAGTACATCAAAATCTTATATTTTTATGATTTTTTATATTTTTGATGCAAATACTTTTAAAAATATAGGCACAGCCTCAATAAATGTTTTTAAAATATTTCCTCTCCTTAAGGGCAGTGCCACACGTTCAATATATATTGACCGCGATCCAGTATCGCGATATTTATTGAAAGTGTAGCATGCAGTATTGATGGATCGCGATCCATATCGCAGAATAGCCCAATATTCTGAAATCCAGATCGCGGATCACGCGATAAATATTGAACGTGTAGCATAGTTCGTGATATCAATTCGCGATACAATAGTAAAAAGTGAAAGAATAAAGAAAATAAAACAAATGAAATAAAATACGCAGTGCAAACAAAAAAGATAAAAAATTTATAACAAATTTCTTCAATAAAAAAGCAAGCAAAATAGCTAAACAGGCTTTCTTTTTTTGGTTTCTCGCGACATTTTTTAATAAACGACCAGCACAGCACAAAAATAATGTAAATACTGACGCGATAAATATTGAACATGTAGCATACACGCGCGATCCACCAATCCATTACAATGGATCGCAATCCAAATATCACAATATATATTGAACGTGTGACACTGCCCTAACGCCAATCTGAAGTCGAAAACCTTTTGCGAATTAATCTTCGAAAATATAGTTTGCGTTATTTCAAAAAATTTGGTTTAAGGTTTTCAACTGTTTTTCAAACTTAATGGATTTTGATCCCTTGTTTTATTTATTGAAATGTGTAACATTTAATACGTGACGACCGGAATTTTGATACAAAAGGTGGAAAAATATAACTTTTATTGAAAATCTGAATGTAAATGAAATTTAAAACTCATAAGTCCACAACATTTTCGTACCGAAAATTTATAACAAATGTCAAACCTCTCAGGCTCTGATTGCATTAAGTTAATTCTTAAATTTAAAAAATTCAATCACAAGACTGATAACCCAGCCAGAAAATTCGAATACTTTTAGGGGAGTTCTTTTTCAGGAAGTGAAAAATTATTCAAAGAAAGCACATATTTTTAAAATTTTAAACCTATTTGTCAAAAATTGCTAATTTTTTGGACGAAAGTAATAGTTTTAATAAAATGAGTCACAAAAGGCATAAACATTTGAGAAAATTTTTTGAATCCAAAGATGATTCAGAAACAACTCGAAAAAGTAAATTTTAATATTTTATGAACAATTCAAAAATAACTCAAAAAAAGATTAATTTTTTATAGTAAAGTGTTGTTTTTTCAAACGCGTCGTATAGAATAAACCTTCCTCAAAAGTTATAAACACATTAAATTTGCAAATCAGACTAGATCTAGTTTCTGCCTTTTTATGGACAGGCTTCATCAGTGATCTTCCATTAAATTGTATTATTGTTTATATTTTTATTGTCAGATTGTCTCTATATGAATAATTTCAGAAGTGATCAAACAGACACATACAAACATTCTACTTCAGATTTTCTCTGTTTATTTTCTTATTTCCTCCGTGTCACCTTTTCACAATTATTGCCACATTGACGTATGGTTTGTACGTACAAGTGCAGGCAATTTGTGTATATTGGAGACGGACAGCCAACAGGGCATTGTTTATTTTTTATAGTAAAGTGTTGTTTTTTCAAACGCGTCGTATAGACCAAATACAATTAATATTGTCATTAATATGTGTTTTTATTAATTCTAATTTAGTAGGTTTGAGGTTAAGAAGAAGAATAAACCTTCCTCAAAAGTTATAAACACATTAAATTTGCAAATTAGACTAGATCTAGTTTCTGCCTTTTTATGGACAGGCTTCATCAGTGATCTTCCATTAAATTCTATTATTGTGTATATTTTTATTGTCAGATTGTCTCTATATGAATAATTTCAGAAGTGATCAAACAGACATATACAAACATTCTACTTCAGATTTTCTCTGTTTATCTTATTATTTCCTCCGTGTCACCTTTTTACAATTATTGCCACATTGACGTATGGTTTGTACGTACAAGTGCAGGCAATTTGTGTATATTGGAGACGGACAGCCAACAGGGCATTGTTTATTTTTTATAGTAAAGTGTTGTTTTTTCAAACGCGTCGTATAGACCAAATACAATTAATATTGTAATTAATATGTATTTTTATTAATTCTAATTTAGTAGTATTTTTTAACCTAAAATTTTTTTTAAATATTTCTTTGAGTCATTTTTGAATCAGAAAAGAAAGCTCTTTTGGATGCACCACTTTCATACAAGTGAAATTTAATAATATATTTTGAACATTTTTCTGATTCATGTTTGGGCTCGTTTGCTGGCTGAGAACTCTAGAAAAAATAAATTATTAAAACTTTATTCAAGAGTTGAATATCATTTTAAAAATTGGGGATAAGGCGGAATTGTTTGTTCTAAAAACGGGATAAAAATTCAAGGCGACACAAGCCTTTAAAAAGCGGTATAATACCGTCAAAAGAGAGATAAATGGTCAGGTTAAGTAGACTAATAGAAAAAAGCTCGAATCAGCAACAAATTTTGCTAAATATTAGTAAAATAAAAAAGTTTTTAAATTGTTTTAAGAGAATAAAGATCTATTTTTGTAAAATTAGCAGTCTAATATTTTTCATCACATATTTCTGTTGAGTTTAGCAGGATGACTATTATTAGCTCTGTTTCTTTACTTTTTGGGTAAAGTTCGGTAAAATGAGAGTTAACAAGAAATACTCTCCCGAAATAACAAAAATGCACAAAAGTAAACGAACGCGAAAAACCACATTTGAAGCCCGAAAAACAAATGTCAATAGATTTGTGCATTATAGTTCGTTTTGGTGAGCGCTCGTTCTAGTTCTTGTTCAATTTGTTGTAAAAATCTAGATAGCTTTTCTAGTTAAACCCCTTTTTAAATCAAAAATTTAATAAAAATTTCCTTTTTAGGCATTTCTATTTACAAAAAGGAATACATAGTTTATTAAATTTGGAAAAGATTTAAATATTAAACAAAAGCTTCGATTTATTTACATGTTTAACTCTTTAACACATTTAAACAAGCGTCTTCACAAAACTGTCGGTAATTTTATGGAGTTGTAAAATCACCGATAGGCTTTTGCAACTATTATACTAATTTTTGTAAATGATAAACATATTTTCTGAATGAATGAAATGATCGATTGAACTAAAAGAGCTATTAGTTGTGAACTAGGTCTTTGGTTCAAATCAGTGAAGAGTTCAATTGAACTAGTTGCACCCAACTGATGATATAACAGCTGATTAAAACAATTTACCCAAATTTACACGAAAAAAAAGTGTGGGCTTTCTCGTGCAAGAAGAACAAGAATATTATTCTCTCATGACAGCTCTCATTTACCCAATTGTGTAGTAAGAAAACGCTTTTTGGTAAAATTGGGATCCCGCGGGATCCCAATGTTGAGTACCCGAACACAGCTATTATATTTAAGAGTTTATTTTTGATATTCTAATCTTACCAATATTCAACAAAAAAATTTTTTTTGAATTCAAACTCATACAAAGTAAAAGACTTAAGGACTTCTACGTCATATTGAGACAAAGTATTTTTCCCAGGCTTAAGTTTTAAATAAAGAAGGAATTTTTCACTTAATATTCGTATGTAGGAGGCGAAAATACTTTAAAATGTTTTAGAAGAAGTCTGTGGTCGATATTTGTTGATCGGTGTAATTTTTGAGGTTCCATTGGATGTTTATTTTGTTATCGCTGTTTTTTTATATTATGTTATGTATATTTTTACCCCTAAATTCATATACGCTTTGTAAAATTATAGGAGGTTTATTGAACAAATTTTGTATGAAAATGACGTTTTGTAAACCTGTTATAACTTTACAAAGCATTTATGAATTGAGGGGTTAAATTTATACTTTATTTTTTTGTTTTTAATTTAATTAAATTTTTTTAATTTAAAAAATTGTTTTGATTGTTTTAAAATTAATGAAGGGCCGCATGCGGCCCGTGTGGCCGCTTTTGCCCTTGTATGTTATATATGTATGTATAGTATAACTTTGAAAAATAATTTTAAGGGCCTTTAACAATAAACAAATTAACCTAAAGTTTGAGCTAACTTAGAGTTACAGATGTCAAATTCCATACAAATTTTAACTTTCAGTTTGTGTTAACTTTAGGTTGTTAATGTTAACGTTAGATTACCCAAACTTTTTGGATGAGATAAAAATGAAATTGATAGCATTCAGCAGAGAAACCTTAAAACGATACCGGTGACTTGTAGCGCTTTGTGATTACTAACTCTGCTGAACGCTGTTTTCTTTGTTTTTAAATACATTTTTTCTATATTTTCCTTTGATTTTTAATTTTTTTTAAAATTATATTTGTATGTTTTCATTTGTCATTCATACAAAATAATATTTTTTAAATCAACAACAACAAAGGTACCACTATTTGATCAAAACTAGCAAACATTGGTAGCATTCGTCAGAGAAACCTTAAACTGATACCGGTGAATGAGTTCCTTTTTTTTCATTCGATTTATATTAGTGTTTCCAATTATTCGACATAGGCGGTTAACCGGTTAATGCATTATTCGAAAAATCACTATAATGGATTAACGGGTTATTCGGGTTATTCGGGTCGGTTATTCGAGAAAATTGGCGGTTAATCGATTAATCGTTTAATGCTAAATTAAGGTATTTCATTAATTTTTATTAATTAAAACACAAAAAGCTGACTTTTTTCATTAAACATTAACGTCATATATGCAGAGCTTTGAAGAATTAATTCCTTTTTGAATGAATTCACTACCAATCGAATTCAATTTTCTCTAGAATTGAATGAATTCCTTTTCTTAAGTAATTCACTGAATTCATTCAACTGAATGCGTTCATCAAAAAACAAATTCAAAGAATTAATTCAATTGCAATAGTTCTTTTTATTAAATCAAATAAATTAATTCACCGTTGAACGCGTTCAATTTTAAAAATCGAACGGAAAAAAAGTGAATTAATTCCTTACTGAATTAATTCACCAGTGGTGATTTTAATTCCTTACTGAATTAATTCACTACTGAATTCATTCAATTTCATTTTCATTCAGTGAATTAAAAAAAAAATTACATTCAGTGAATTAAAAAAAAAATAATAAGTTCACTGAATTGAAAAAAAATAAAATAAGTTCACTGAATTAAAAAAAAATAAAATAAGTTCACTGAATTCAAAGCCTGTTTTCTGCCGTTCAGTAGAAGAAAACAATAATCTACAAATA
The DNA here is from genome assembly GCA_949987735.1 of Leucophora obtusa. Classification (NCBI taxonomy): domain Eukaryota; kingdom Metazoa; phylum Arthropoda; class Insecta; order Diptera; family Anthomyiidae; genus Leucophora; species Leucophora obtusa. Next base: position 201,465,326 of record OX465295.1, on the reverse strand, counting down.
AAAGTTTTAAATAAGCAATTTTACAGCGTGTGCTAGTAACAAATTAGAAACCGGATGCTGTTTATCAACCTACATGATTCAAAAATAAAGCCTTTTACTATTAAAAATAAAAACTTTACAGATATAGATAAATTTGGAAAAAAATATAACTATATAACCAGAGCTTTGAAGAATTAATTCCTTAATTCAATTTTTCAATTCTGAATTAAAAATTCGATGAATTAATTCACAAAGCTCCATATATTGAATGGAATTAATTCATATTTGTTTTCGTTCGATTTAGTTTGTTACGAATTAATTCAATTGCTATAGTACTTTTTATTAAATCAAATAAATTAATTCAATTTTATAAATCGAACGGAAAAAAAGTGAATTAATTCCTTACTGAATTAATTCACCACTGAATTCGTTCAATTTCATTTTCGTTCAGTGAATTAAAAAAAAAATAAAATTACGTTCAGTGAATTAAAAAAAAGAATAAAAATACGTTCAGTGAATTAAAAAAAATTAAATTACGTTCAGTGAATTAAACAAAAAAATACGTTCACTGAATTGAAAAAACCAAAAATTAAGTTCACTGAACTCACAGCCTGTTTTCTGCCGTTCAGTAGAAGAAAACATTTATTTACAAATAAAATTTCTAACTAAGCAATTTTACAGCGTTTGCTAGTAAAAATCAACAAATTACATATATATTGAGTATTAAAGAAACCCGATGAACTTTATCAACCTACATGATTAAAAAATAAAGCCTTTTACTATTAAAAATAAAAACTTTACAGATATAGATGAATTTGGAAAAAATATAATTAATTTTTCAAACTTATGCTTCCCCGTAAAATGTAGATAGATGCTTGACTATGACGTATTTCATTCATACGTTTTAACAATACTAAGAACTCTACAATAGACCACCCATGAACTGTATGAGATTTTTAAAAGTTTTTTTGTTCGCTCCACCAGCAGTTTCCGATAGATTGGGCATAAAAAATAATATGGGTACAAAAATTGGATCTATCGGGGGCATACAGGACTGGCCTGTATAGAACTTTTGATCCTAAAAATTACTTACAAACACTTTTAAAAATATACTATAAAGGCATTTTTATGTAGAATAAGAAGACAAACAATTCTTTCATACTATACTTCTACCTAAGTATGATGTATAGTGAAGTTTTAAGGGGACAAAATCAAAATTTGTGTGAAGATTTCATTTTAAACGACCTTCGTTAAAATTTCGACAGAGACAATTTTCAATTAAAATTTTCAGAACAAGTTCTGAATTTGGATTTCTTGTGTTTTTATAAAAAACTCAAATTTCAAACCCTGTACTCGATTTTTAAAACGAAAAGTGTTTTTGCATTTACAGATGATGATCGGCCTTTAAAGAAATAATTTATCTTCTGACCATTCCTAATTCTACCTGGATTGGGTATTAAATAAATTGTTTTTAGAAATCTGGGTTCTAACACATAAAACATTTTTTTCTCTAAAACCTACATTCGATATTTGATAAGAAAATATTTTCGAGATCTACGGTTTTCATCCTTCGATTCTAGGAACAGTTCAAGCCCTGACCATTCCTATATTTTCCTGGAAAACCCTCCTAAATTTTTTATTTTTAAATTTTTTTCGGTTGTAAGGCCCCAATACGATTCGCCAAGATTGGACACTCACTAAAATTTTCTTGGACTGAAGTAGATTCTACAGGTATGTGTTCCATTTTTCAAATCATCGGAGGAGCAGAGAAAATAATACTGCCATATTTTACAAATTTGCCAAAAATTAAAATTTATGGATGACTTTGAAAGACCTTTTGTAGTACAACGTCGATTCGCCAAAATGGGGCATACCTTAAAATACACTTGGACTCAAGTAGAGTCCTTTGGTATGTGACTAATTTTCCAAATGATCGGACGAGCTAAGAAAATTAAAACAACATTTTTAAAAAATTTTCAATTTTGTACAATTTAAAAAATTACAATAAATTTTAAACCCTGCACTCGATTTTTAAAATGAAAAGTGTTTTTGCATTTACAGATGATGCTTGGCCTATAAAGAAATAGTTTATCTTCTGACCATTCCTAATTTTACCTGCATTGGGTATTAAATAAATTATTTTTAGAAATCTGGGTTCTAACACATAAAACATTTTTTTCTCTAAAACCTACATTCGATATTTGATAAGAAAATTTTTTCGGAATCTACGGTTTTCATTTAGTCTTGAAATATTTTCTTACATGACCGTAATTCAAATCTATGGATAACTTTGTCAGACTCAAAATCTATGGATGATTTTGTAAGACTGTTTGTATTCCACAGGTGCGATTCCCCAATATGTGACATACCTTAAAATATGCCCGGACTCTTGTAGATTCCATAGGTATGTCTCCCATCATCCAATTTATCGGAGGAGCGAAGAAAGTTGCACTTAAAATTTCCATTTACAAAGTAAAGGAAAATAGTAAATATACATTTCCACAGCACTTGCATTGTATTCAAATTAAAAAAAACGCTTTAAACATTAAAATTCATTTATTTTTAAGTAATTTTATTGACTAAATTCGACTTATTTTAATTATTTTATAAAACAAAATTGTGTTCCACTTAAGTTCTACACGAGAAAAATCTATGGAAAACTTTTTTATGGATAATTTCACACACATTATATTTTTTCCAAATTCATCTATATCTGTAAAGTTTTTATTTTTAATAGTAAAAGGCTTTATTTTTTAATCATGTAGGTTGATAAAGTGCATCGGGTTTCTCTAACACTTAATATACATACATATAGAGTAATTCCATATGAAAACGATCAAAATTGGCAAATTTTTGGACGACCCCTCTCCGATTTTAAAATAAATAGTCTCAATCGATTGCCCAGCAAAAAATAATGTACCTACATATTTTTTTTTTTTTTATAGTGACTGGTTTAGTGGTGGTGTACACCACTGTCATGTGACAAAATTGAAGAATTCTTCATAAGGGACCTCATTGAAAGTTGTTTTAAAAAAAACTACTAAAGCGATCGCAACGAGTGATAGCTCGTTGGAAAGGTATTGAATCAGGCTTTAATTGAAAAATAAAATTTTCCTAATTTTTCTCAGAAATTTTCCCATGAAAATTAAATTTTCCGATTTTCCACAGAAGCTCCTAAATTTTCCGGCTAATTTTTTTTTTTTGGATTCCTCATAATTTTTGCTTTAAGAATCAGCAATAAAAAAATGGGCCCCGACTCCTTGTTTGGACAGGAGAGGAGCATTTAAGCGACCACCTTGTTCTCATTGTTTTTATATTTTTTATAATTGAATTATTTGTAATTATTTAACATTATTTTATTTTATTATTAAAAATACATTTTAAAAATTATTTTACAGTTAAAAATACATTTATGAAGAAAAAATCAATTTTTTTTAAGAGCCCCAAGTTGAGTGTGTAGTGAATATGGTCACTTTATGTGCCTTCACAAGATCGGCCATAAATCCATGGATAATAGCAGCAGTGGCATGTAATGGCACACCAAACCCGACTGAGGCTACAGGTCATAAAATGTTTTGTAAATTTTTTAAATTACCAGGTAATAAATATTTCGCCTAAAATGACACGTGCAGAAACAAGTCATAAAACACGGATTTTCCATAAATATGGCGAAATATTTATTACCTGGTAATTTAAAAAATTTACAAAACATTTTATGACCTGTGGTCGGCTTATTGGCAGTAACCAATTAAGTCCCTCTTTAAAAAACATTTTTTGACCAGTAGTTCACGCAAATTTTCCTATTAAAGAAAAGCAAATATCGCTTATTTTACTACTACTAAAGCGATCGCAACGAGTGATAGCTCGTTGGAAAGGTATTGAATCAGGCTTTAATTGAAAAATAAAATTTTCCTAATTTTTCTCAGAAATTTACCTTTTTTCCCATGAAAATTAAATTTTCCCATGAAAATTAAATTTTCCGATTTTCCACAGAAGCTCCTAAATTTTCCGGCTAATTTTTTTTTTTGGATTCCTCATAATTTTTGCTTTAAGAATCAGCAATAAAAAAATGGGCCCCGACTCCTTGTTTGGACAGGAGAGGAGCATTTAAGCGATCACCTTGTTCTCATTGTTTTTATATTTTTTATAATTGAATTATTTGTAATTATTTAACATTATTTTATTTTATTATTAAAAATACATTTTAAAAATTATTTTACAGTTAAAAATACATTTATGAAGAAAAAATCAATTTTTTTTAAGAGCCCCAAGTTGAGTGTGTAGTGAATATGGTCACTTTATGTGCCTTCACAAGATCGGCCATAAATCCATGGATAATAGCAGCAGTGGCATGTAATGGCACACCAAACCCGACTGAGGCTACAGGTCATAAAATGTTTTGTAAATTTTTTAAATTACCAGGTAATAAATATTTCGCCTAAAATGACACGTGCAGAAACAAGTCATAAAACACGGATTTTCCATAAATATGGCGAAATATTTATTACCTGGTAATTTAAAAAATTTACAAAACATTTTATGACCTGTGGTCGGCTTATTGGCAGTAACCAATTAAGTCCCTCTTTAAAAACATTTTTTGACCAGTAGTTCACGCAAATTTTCCTATTAAAAAAAAGCAAATATCGCTTATTTTTTTTTACCTATTTTTTACCAAAAAATAAATATAAATACTTCACACACACTGAGTCAAATTTTAGTTGAATACTAAACGTGAAAGTGTTAAAGTGTTTTTTTTGTAAAGTAAAGAGTGAAGCTGTAAAGACAATTTAAAGTAAAATGAATAAATTTTGCTGCAATCCGTTTAACAAGAGTGGACATCGTTCGAAAAAGATAAAAGCATTAAAATTAACTGGTGTTTCGAAGCGATACATGAATGAATTAAATATACAATACGGTGAAGAAGCAGAATTCATTTGCCCCAAGTGTAAAATCGATTTGTCTCAACAAGCAAATGCATTGAAACAAATGCAACCACAATCCGAGAGTGAAATGACAATTGAACAAAATGTTTCATCTGATAGTGAGGCAGACATTCCGATGGTCAATATGTCTTTGAGTCCTTTGAATGAGGCTATTACCACTTTAGGTGAATCGCCTATTACAAAAAGAAAGTTGCGAAGTGAAAAATACAGGAAAGAAAAAAAAGGCAAGGTTATGAGTGCAATCGCGACAATATTTGATGAAGGCTCTGATAACGAATGCAGTCAAGCAGATGACGTTGATGACGGCAAACAAATGATTGAGCAGTTGAAAAGAAAATTCAATTTAGCGACCACTTTTCCGGAGAAATATCTCATTTTATCTGTGCTGCCTCAATCATGGTCTATACGCAAGATTTCTGAACAGTTTCAAACATCTTTTTACATCGCGAGAAGAAGCAAAGAATTAGTTCGACAGAAGGGCATATTGGCGACTCCCACCAAGAAATTTGGCTCAAGGACCCTCAGCGAAGCAACGGTGAAATTGATTCAAGATTTTTACTGCAATGATGACAACAGCCGCGCCTGCCCAGGTACACGTGACTATGTTATCACACGTGAAGATGGAGAAAAAGTACACAAGCAGCGCAGATTATTATTATGTAATCTATCCGAAGCATACCATCAGTTCAAAGAGAAATACCCAGCAGAAAAAGTGGGATTTTCTAAGTTTGCCATCCTACGACCAAAAGAATGCGTGCTGGCATTAGACAGGCACGGAACGCATTCAGTCTGCGTTTGCATGTTTCATCAAAACATCAAATTAATGTTCTTTCCATACAAGAAATTGAAAGTAAAAAAAAAAAAAAAGGTAAAAAAAAATAAGCGATATTTGCTTTTCTTTAATAGGAAAATTTGCGTGAACTACTGGTCATAAAATGTTTTTTAAAGAGGGACTTAATTGGTTACTGCCAATAAGCCGACCACAGGTCATAAAATGTTTTGTAAATTTTTTAAATTACCAGGTAATAAATATTTCGCCATATTTATGGAAAATCCGTGTTTTATGACTTGTTTCTGCACGTGTCATTTTAGGCGAAATATTTATTACCTGGTAATTTAAAAAATTTACAAAACATTTTATGACCTGTAGCCTCAGTCGGGTTTGGTGTGCCATTACATGCCACTGCTGCTATTATCCATGGATTTATGGGCGATCTTGTGAAGGCAGGCAGACCATATTCACTACACACTCAACTTGGGGCTCTTAAAAAAAATTGATTTTTTCTTCATAAATGTATTTTTAACTGTAAAATAATTTTTAAAATGTAGTTTTAATAATAAAATAAAATAATGTTAAATAATTACAAATAATTCAATTATAAAAAATATAAAAACAATGAGAACAAGGTGGTCTCTTAAATGCTCCTCTCCTGTCCAAACAAGGAGTCGGGGCCCATTTTTTATTGCTGATTCTTAAAGCAAAAATTATGAGGAATCCAAAAAAAAAAAAAATTAGCCGGAAAATTTAGGAGCTTCTGTGGAAAATCGGAAAATTTAATTTTCATGGGAAAATTTAATTTTCATGGGAAAAAAGGTAAATTTCTGAGAAAAATTAGGAAAATTTTATTTTTCAATTAAAGCCTGATTCAATACCTTTCCAACGAGCTATCACTCGTCGCGATCGCTTAAGTAGTTTTTTTTTTTAAACAACTTTCAATGAGGTCCCTTATGAAGAATTCTTCAATTTTGTCACATGACAGTGGTGTACACCACCACTAAACCAGTCACTATAAAAAAAAAAAAATATGTAGATACATTATTTTTTGCTGGGCAATCGATTGAGACTATTTATTTTAGAATCGGAGAGGGGTCGTCCAAAAGGTGATCGCTTTCATATGGAATTGCTCTATATGTAATTTGTTGATTTTTACTAGCAAACGCTGTAAAATTGCTTGGTTAGAAATTTTATTTGTAAATAAATGTTTTCTTCTACTGAACGACAGAAAACAGGCTTTGAGTTCAGTGAACTTAATTTTTGTTTTTTTCAATTCAGTGAACTTAATTTTTTTTTAATTCAGTGAACGCATTTTTTTTTTAATTCACTGAAAGTATTTTTATTTCTTTTTAATTCACTGAACGTAATTTTATTTTTTTTTAATTCCCTAAGTGAAATTGAACGAATTCAGTGGTGAATTAATTCAGTAAGGAATTAATTCACTTATTTTTCCGTTCGATTTTTAAAATTGAACGCGTTCACCAGTGAATTAATTCATTTGATTTAATAAAAAGAACTATTGCAATTGAATTAAGTCTTTGAATTTGTTGTTTAATGAACGCGTTCAGTTGAAAGAATTCAGTGAATTACTTAAGAAGAGGAATTCATTCAATTCTATAGAAAATTGAATTCGATTGGTAGTGAATTCATTCAAAAAAGAATTAATTCCTCAAAGCTCTGTATATAACTAGTTTGAAAAATTAATAGTTATATTTTTTTCCAAATTTATCTATATCTGTAAAGTTTTTATTTTTAATAGTAAAAGGCTTTATTTTTGAATCATGTAGGTTGATAAACAGCATCCGGTTTCTAATTTGTTACTAGCACACGCTGTAAAATTGCTTATTTAAAACTTTTATTTGTACATTATTGTTTTCTTCTACTGAACGGCAGAAAACAGGCTTTGAATTCAGTGAACTTATTTTATTTTTTTTAATTCAGTGAACTTATTTTATTTTTTTTCAACTTATTATTTTTTTTTAATTCACTGGATGTAATTTTTTTTTTTTAATTCACTGAATGAAAATGAAATTGAATGAATTCAGTGGTGAATTAATTCAGTAAGGAATTAATTCACTTTGTTTCCGTTCGATTTATAAAATTGAACGCGTTCACCGGTGAATTAATTCATTTGATTTAATAAAAAGAACTATTGCAATTGAATTAATTCGTAACAAAATAAATCGAACGAAAGCAAATATGAATTAATTCCATTCAATATATGGTGCTTAGTGAATTAATTCATCGAATTTTTAATTCAGAATTGAAAAATTGAATTAAGGAATTAATTCTTCAAAGCTCTGCATATATGAATGCGATGTATTTAATAAAAAAGTTTTCATATTCGAAGGTTGAAAAGTTTCGGGATCTGAGATTTTTTTAAAAAAAGGTCTGTAAAAATGTTGCTAAATCTACTAAAATTTCGCTGAAGATGGCAGAAAGAACTGCTGAAACTAACAAAATATTAGTAAGTTAAGAACAGCAAAACTAAAACTGTTACATATTGATTACTTAACGTAGATTTTTTATTTAGAAAAAAATTTAAAAATCTGAAAAGCTTAGATACAAAATTTCTTTGAATGTGATTTTTAATCAATACTGACACTATAAAATTTAATATTGCATTTAACTTTTTCAGACCCAACTAGCTTGCAAAAATGTATTCCTTTTATAACTTTAATGTAAAATGGTACTAAAACTATTAAAATTTCGTGGTGTCAATTCATATTTTATGAAATATAATTTAGCTAAAAGTATAACTGAAATTTTTTATCTAAATAAACCTATTAGTATTGAAAATATTTTTAATTTTAAGAGAAACCATCACATCTCACAAATGTGTATGCTGGGTCTGAAAGGGTTAAAGAAATGCCTAAAATTTTTTAAATTTTAATAAGATTCTTCCTACAGCTAGGAAATTTTCATTAAAGTCATCGATAAAAAAATTTGAGTTCTCTTTGAGAATACCAATTTGCTTTGTTCCTCAGTATATTTTTCGCAGTGTTGCCAACTTTTGAAGGCAGGAAAGCACCGTGAGCATTGTGAAAACGGGTAAAAATTTACCAAAAATGGGGTAAAAAAGCACTATATAAATTTTTTGAAAAATTTAAGTCAAGAATTTAAAAACACATTTTAGCTTTGTAAAATCGTGTAAAAAAAGTTCAAAAATAACCGAAAAAGGGGTAAAAAAGCACCAAACTAATATCTAAAAATTTTGAAGTTTAAATATATCGAAGTTGCTATTTAAAATTGTACTACAAACTTTGTGAAAAAATGTATTTTTTGTTTAGTTCGTATTATTTTTTCAACTTTGACAGAAAATTTAAGAAAAATATTAAAAAACGAGAACAAATACCAAAAATATGAACTGTACAAAAAGCACTAAAAGCACTGCCAGAAATCTGAAAAAGCACTGTAAATACCCGCTTTTTTTAAACGGGTATTTGTAAAAAATCACCGGGTACAAGAATGAAAAAAGCACCAAAAAATACCCGAAAAGCACTGAAATGGCAACACTGATTTTTCGTTACTAAAGGCCATTAACAGTAAAAAAAAAATAACCTAAAGTTTGAGCGTACTTACTCTGAGAGAATTTTATCGGACGAGCTGTAAACAAAATTTTCAATAAGCTAATGAAGTTTTCTTCAAAAAGTAAAAGCCAAATTTATTAAATTTTATGAAAAAGCCTCACAATTTTTATGAATCTCTTTCTAAAAAAACTTTTTTGGGTGTATGACATTTTTAATAAATAATATGAAATTCTTTCAATAGACGAATTCCAGCGAAACTTAATTGAATCAGTGTATAAATTCATCAATAGCATATAGACAATTCACTGAGTGTGCAGTTACAGAAGTCAAATTCTATATAAATTAAAATTTTTTAACTTTAGGTTATTTGTTTTAATTCGAATTTATATTCCTTGAAACGGGTTCGGGTTCAATGTTGCTCTAGTGGAAAATGTTTTAGAATTGATGTGGTTTTGAACCGATGTGTATGTACACTTTCTTAGGAAAAATAAGAAAAGTTAAAGTTCTTACAGAATTAACATGTTAATTGTGTAACAGTTTTAAAACAAATGCAGTCTTGTCTTAAAGGACGTGGAGATATAATTTATATTAGTTTAAATTTTTAAAAGAATTGAAACAGTAATGCAAAATTGTCTATTTTATTTTACAAAGCATCCTCCAGCCAGTCGTATATTTCGTGTGTTTTGTGAAGTTTTAAAAAACACCTTCATTTTGGCCTTTTGCTATGTTCTTTTTTTTACTGTTAATGGCCTTTAGTAACGAAAAAGATACTGTATTGAATCAGGCTTTATTTTTCAATTAAAGCCTGATTCAATACCTTTCCAACGAGCTATCACTCGTCGCGATCGCTTTAGTAAAACAACTTTCAATGAGGTCCCTTATGAAGAATTCTTCAATTTTGTCACATGACAGTGGTGTACACCACCACTAAACCAGTCACTATAAAAAAAAAAAAAATATGTAGGTACATTATTTTTTGCTGGGCAATCGATTGAGACTATTTATTTTAGAATCGGAGAGGGGTCGTCCAAAAGGTGATCGCTTTCATATGGAATTGCTCTATATGTAATTTGTTGATTTTTACTAGCAAACGCAGTAAAATTGCTTGGTTAGAAATTTTATTTGTAAATAAATGTTTTCTTCTACTGAACGACAGAAAACAGGCTTTGAGTTCAGTGAACTTAATTTTTGTTTTTTTCAATTCAGTGAACTTAATTTTTTTTTAATTCAGTGAACGCATTTTTTTTAATTCACTGAAAGTATTTTTATTTCTTTTTAATTCACTGAACGTAATTTTATTTTTTTTAATTCCCTAAGTGAAATTGAACGAATTCAGTGGTGAATTAATTCAGTAAGGAATTAATTCACTTATTTTTCCGTTCGATTTATAAAATTGAACGCGTTCACCAGTGAATTAATTCATTTGATTTAATAAAAAGAACTATTGCAATTGAATTAAGTCTTTGAATTTGTTGTTTAATGAACGCGTTCAGTTGAAAGAATTCAGTGAATTACTTAAGAAGAGGAATTCATTCAATTCTATAGAAAATTGAATTCGATTGGTAGTGAATTCATTCAAAAAAGAATTAATTCTTCAAAGCTCTGTATATAACTAGTTTGAAAAATTAATAGTTATATTTTTTTCCAAATTTATCTATATCTGTAAAGTTTTTATTTTTAATAGTAAAAGGCTTTATTTTTGAATCATGTAGGTTGATAAACAGCATCCGGTTTCTAATTTGTTACTAGCACACGCTGTAAAATTGCTTATTTAAAACTTTTATTTGTACATTATTGTTTTCTTCTACTGAACGGCAGAAAACAGGCTTTGAATTCAGTGAACTTATTTTATTTTTTTTAATTCAGTGAACTTATTTTATTTTTTTCAACTTATTATTTTTTTTTAATTCACTGGATGTAATTTTTTTTTTTTAATTCACTGAATGAAAATGAAATTGAATGAATTCAGTGGTGAATTAATTCAGTAAGGAATTAATTCACTTTTTTTCCGTTCGATTTATAAAATTGAACGCGTTCACCGGTGAATTAATTCATTTGATTTAATAAAAAGAACTATTGCAATTGAATTAATTCGTAACAAAATAAATCGAACGAAAGCAAATATGAATTAATTCCATTCAATATATGGTGCTTAGTGAATTAATTCATCGAATTTTTAATTCAGAATTGAAAAATTGAATTAAGGAATTAATTCTTCAAAGCTCTGCATATATGAATGCGATGTATTTAATAAAAAAGTTTTCATATTCGAAGGTTGAAAAGTTTCGGGATCTGAGATTTTTTTAAAAAAAGGTCTGTAAAAATGTTGCTAAATCTACTAAAATTTCGCTGAAGATGGCAGAAAGAACTGCTGAAACTAACAAAATATTAGTAAGTTAAGAACAGCAAAACTAAAACTGTTACATATCGATTACTTAACGTAGATTTTTTATTTAGAAAAAAATTTAAAAATCTGAAAAGCTTAGATACAAAATTTCTTTGAATGTGATTTTTAATCAATACTGACACTATAAAATTTAATATTGCATTTAACTTTTTCAGACCCAACTAGCTTGCAAAAATGTATTCCTTTTATAACTTTAATGTAAAATGGTACTAAAACTATTAAAATTTCGTGGTGTCAATTCATATTTTATGAAATATAATTTAGCTAAAAGTATAACTGAAATTTTTTATCTAAATAAACCTATTAGTATTGAAAATATTTGTAATTTTAAGAGAAACCATCACATCTCACAAATGTGTATGCTGGGTCTGAAAGGGTTAAAGAAATGCCTAAAGTTTTTTAAATTTTAATAAGATTCTTCCTACAGCTAGGAAATTTTCATTAAAGTCATTGATAAAAAAATTTGAGTTCTCTTTGAGAATACCAATTTGCTTTGTTCCTCAGTATATTTTTCGCAGTGTTGCCAACTTTTGAAGGCAGGAAAGCACCGTGAGCATTGTGAAAACGGGTAAAAATTTACCAAAAATGGGGTAAAAAAGCACGATATAAATTTTTTGAAAAATTTAAGTCAAGAATTTAAAAACACATTTTAGCTTTGTAAAATCGTGTAAAAAAAGTTCAAAAATAACCGAAAAAGGGGTAAAAAGCACCAAACTAATATCTAAAAATTTTGAAGTTTAAATATATCGAAGTTGCTATTTAAAATTGTACTACAAACTTTGTGAAAAAATGTATTTTTTGTTTAGTTCGTATTATTTTTTCAACTTTGACAGAAAATTGAAGAAAAATATTAAAAAACGAGAACAAATACCAAAAATATGAACTGTACAAAAAGCACTAAAAGCACTGCCAGAAATCTGAAAAAGCACTGTAAATACCCGCTTTTTTTAAACGGGTATTTGTAAAAAATCACCGGGTACAAGAATGAAAAAAGCACCAAAAAATACCCGAAAAGCACTGAAATGGCAACACTGATTTTTCGTTACTAAAGGCCATTAACAGTAAAAAAAAATAACCTAAAGTTTGAGCGTACTTACTCTGAGAGAATTTTATCGGACGAGCTGTAAACAAAATTTTCAATAAGCTAATGAAGTTTTCTTCAAAAAGTAAAAGCCAAATTTATTAAATTTTATGAAAAAGCCTCACAATTTTTATGAATCTCTTTCTAAAAAAACTTTTTTGGGTGTATGACATTTTTAATAAATAATATGAAATTCTTTCAATAGACGAATTCCAGCGAAACTTAATTGAATCAGTGTATAAATTCATCAATAGCATATAGACAATTCACTGAGTGTGCAGTTACAGAAGTCAAATTCTATATAAATTAAAATTTTTTAACTTTAGGTTATTTGTTTTAATTCGAATTTATATTCCTTGAAACGGGTTCGGGTTCAATGTTGCTCTAGTGGAAAATGTTTTAGAATTGATGTGGTTTTGAACCGATGTGTATGTACATTTTCTTAGGAAAAATAAGAAAAGTTAAAGTTCTTACAGAATTAACATGTTAATTGTGTAACAGTTTTAAAACAAATGCAGTCTTGTCTTAAAGGACGTGGAGATATAATTTATATTAGTTTAAATTTTTAAAAGAATTGAAACAGTAATGCAAAATTGTCTATTTTATTTTACAAAGCATCCTCCAGCCAGTCGTATATTTCGTGTGTTTTGTGAAGTTTTAAAAAACACCTTCATTTTGGCCTTTTGCTATGTTCTTTTTTTTACTTTTAATGGCCTTTAGTAACGAAAAAGATACTGAGAAACAAAGTAAATTGGTATTCTCAATTAACTGAAATTAATCTCAAAGAGAACTCAAATTTTTTTATCGAGACTTTAATGAAAATTTCGTAGCTGCAGGAAGAATCTTATTAAAATTTAAAAAACTTTATATATAGCATTTCTTTAACCCTTTCAGACCCAGCATACACGATTGTGAGATGTGATGTTTTCTCTTAAAATTACAAATATTTTCAATACTAATAGGTTTATTTAGATAAAAAATTTCAGTTATACTTTTAGTTATACTTTATATTTCATAAAATATGAATTGACACCAGGAATTTTTAATAGTTTTAGTACCATTTTACATTAAAGTTATAAAATGAATACATTTTTGCAAGCTAGTTGGGTCTGAAAAAGTTAAATGCAATATTAAATTTTATAGTGTCAGTATTGATTAAAAATCACATTCAAAGAAATTTTGTATCTAAGCTTTTCAGATTTTTAAATTTTTTTCTAAATAAAAAATCTACACTGAACCAAAAGTCGTAAGTGAAATCAACATAAAAATTTTGTTCCTTTTTGATGAAACGAATTGTTAAAACAATATATTTTTTATTCAAATTAATGTGTGTTTTTTTAAATCAACTACTTTTTTTTTAAATGAACATACTTATTTCCGTCAATAATTCTCTACAAAACAATTGTTGTTTTGATAATTTTTTTGTCCATTTTTTAACAAAATTTAATTTGTTAACTCTAAAGAATTTTGTAAAAAGGCTGCAACGTAAATTTGATATAATTTTTTTTCAATTTGAAAAAAGAGTATTAAATCTGTGGAAAAAAGTTTAGTGAGGTTAGTTTTGCCGCGTCATTACTCATGCTAGCATGTGTATTTGTAATTGTCGGAAATATCAATAAATTGACATTAAGTGTTTTTGTTTTTCAAAGTATAGATAATTAACAAATTCAGTGATTTAAAGTGAATTGCTAATTGAAGATTTATTAATTTTAATTTAAATAAATTTATATAATTTTGAACGTTCTCAATTAAATCGTACATTAAAATTTCTGTCATTAATTTTGATATTATTATCTATCTTTTTGTTATTTTGTTTAAGGCAAACTATTAATGAATGTTATATAATGCATTTGAATTATTAATTTAAATAAAGTTATATGTTGTTGTATATAAAATGGTACATGTGTTTTAAATAAAGAGTTTTTAGTATATGCTATATTATAATTTCAATTTTATATTTCATTATTTTTTATATTTTATCAAATTCATTATAAAAAAGACATTGTATGTATATTGCTTAAAAAATTTTTAAATTGGTGAAATATAAAAAATAATGAAATGTAAGTCTAAAAATTAATAATAAATCGATAAAAAATTAATTAATTAAATAAAATGCATTGTTGAATTTAATACAATGCATTGGTAAAACAACAAAATCATTATGCAATTTAATTAAATATAATTGTTAAGACAACTAATTTTTGTTAATACATTTGACGATATTTTGTCAAAATAATACCACATAAAATAGTTAAACGTCAAAATATAAATCTACTAAACAATGCGTTAAATTGATGGACAGGTTTTGTTAGTTCCCTACGGGAAATTTTAACAAACTGCCACCGAACTGGCCCCCTTATATGAAATAGACTGGTCACTTTTACATGGCGTTGTCATAGGAGGTGGAAATTGACCCCTTGTGACATGTCACAAGACAAATCGCAGGACAGGTCCCTGAACTTTGTTTTTTATGAAAGTTCAGTAACCTGTCCTAGGATTTGTCTTGTGACATCTCAAAAGGGGTCAATTTCCACCTCCTATGACAACGCCATGTAAAAGTGACCAGTCTACTTCATATAAAGGGGCCAGTTCGGTGACAGTTTGTTAAAATTTCCCGTAGGGTTGTTAGTGATCACCCATTCATCAATTTAATATGGATTTTAGTTGATTTCACAGCTGTTTTTGGTTCAGTGTACGTTAAGTAATCGATATGTAACAGTTGTAGGTTTGCTGTTCTTAACTTACTAATATTTTGTTAGTTTCAGCAGTTCTTTCTGCCATCTTCAACGAAATTTTAGTATATTTAGCAACATTTTTACAGACCTTTTTTTTAAAAAAAATCTCAGATCCCGAAGCTTTTCAACCTTCGAATATGAAAACTTATTAAATACATCGTATTCATATATGACGTTAATATTTAATGAAAAGAGTCAGCTTTTTGTGTTTTAATTAATAAAAGAAAGATTAAATACCTTAATTTAGCATTAAACGATTAATCGATTAACCGTTAATCCATTTTAGTGATTTTCGAATAATGCATTAACCGGTTAACCGCCTATGTCGAATAATTGGAAACACTAGAAAAAATTAAGGAAAAATTCCATATTAAAAATGTAACCGGTTAATCGACCAATTTTACCCGATTATTCGGGTCGAATAATTATTTGAGTTTTAAATTATTTGTTTCGACATTAACCGAAATAGAGGCGATTAATCGAGGAATCGGTTAATCGATTAACCGAATTGGAAACACTAATTTATATTAAAGGAATTCATTCATTTTTTTTCTAATGCCTTCATAAAATTTTATGAATTCATTCAACAAGGAATTCATTCAATTCGAGTTAATTCAACTTTTGGTCAAGGAATTCATTCAATTCTAGTTAATTCAACTTTTGGTCAAGGAATTCATTCAATTCTAGTTAATTCAACTTTTAGCCAAGGAATTCATTCAATTCTAGTTAATTCAACTTTTAGTTTAGTTTATTTATTGTTTCAATAGCTATCACAACAAGAATAAATCTTATAAATTACAGTGATAGCAACTCAAATTTACATATTAATATTAGTCATTCAATAACATTTATAATTAAATTAAAATTTAAAAGTATACATAGTTAAATATAAATTCAAAATAAACATAAAACATAATAAAATAAATATATTTAATTAATTTTAAACAAATAAAAGTTCCTTTTTATACCCTACACCACTATGTGGTCATTATACCCTACACCACTATGTGGTCAGGGTATTATAAGTTTGTGCTGATGTTTGTAACACCAAAAAATATTGGTCCTAGACCCACCTTATAGTATACCGATCGGCTTAGAATTTTTTTTTATTTCGTTTTAACGATGTCCGTCTGTCCGTCCGTCCGTCTGTCTGTCTGTCTGTCTGTCTGTCTGTCTGTCCATGCATTCTTGTGCGCACTCTACAGGTCGCAAATATTAAGATATTTTGATGAAATTTGGTACGCAGACCTATGTTGGCCCAAGGACGAACAAGTTTGATTTTGGTGAACATCGGTCCATGTTTAGACCTAGTGCCCATATAAGGGTCCTACCAAAATTATATTGTTTATACGCTGCAGGTCGTAAATATTAAGATATTTTGACAAAATTTGGTACACAGACCTATGTTAGCCCAATAACGCAGCCTATTGATTTTGGTGAACATCGGTGCATGTTTAGACCTAGTGCCCATATAAGGGTCCTACCAAAATTATACTGTTTATACGCTGCAGGTCGCAAATATTAAGATATTTTGATGAAATTTGGTACGCAGACCTATGTTGGCCCAATAACGCAGCCTATTGATTTTGGTGAACATCGGTCCATGTTTAGACCTAGTGCCCATATAAGGGTCCCACCAAAATTATATTGTTTATACGCTGCAGGTCGCAAACATTAAGATATTTTGATGAAATTTGGTACATAGACCTATGTTGGCCCAAGGACGAAGCCTATTGATTTTGGTGAACATCGGTCCAGTTTAGAACTAGTGCTCATATAAGGGTCCCCCCAAAATTGGCTTGGTTACAAACTGCAGGTCGCAAATATTAAGATATTTTAATGAAATTTGGTGCGCTGACTCACA
This sequence comes from Leucophora obtusa, assembly GCA_949987735.1. Taxonomy (NCBI): domain Eukaryota; kingdom Metazoa; phylum Arthropoda; class Insecta; order Diptera; family Anthomyiidae; genus Leucophora; species Leucophora obtusa. Next base: position 201,448,012 of record OX465295.1, on the reverse strand, counting down.
TTATAGAAAATTTTGACACAAGCCCCATTTTAACCCATTCGAATTTCGGATCCAAACAATACACCAGACTGGTGTAGGGTATTGTATAGTCGGCATGCCCGACTTTAACTTTTTACTCGTTAAAACATAATGTGTTGCTAAGCAATTGAACATATGAGGGTAAATCATTCCAAAGACCGATTGTATAATTGAAAAATTGTCTTGTAGACAAAAGATATTTATATTTTTGGGAAATCAGGTTTCTTCCACGTGGAGATTTGGCAAAAGTAAGTTTTCTGTAGAGAAATTCAGGTTCCTTTATATAAATTAACTTATGCATCATCATGAGACTTTTATATTTTAACAACCCAGTCAGAAAAATACAAACGGGAAAGCGGTGGCAAAGCACTTTAACAGGTGGTACAAGTATTGGCAAAAAGTGCTTTCCCATTCCCAAAATGATAACATCACTAGACAAAAGGACCGGCTGTTCAAAAAGCGCCGGAAAAGCACTGGAGGAACAAAATTTTTAAACGTTGGCAAAACCTATAAATAGGTGGTCTGGAAATATATTTTCCAAAATAAAATTTAAAAAAGTACATATGTATTTTTTTGACCCTGCCGTGATTTGAACCCAGGCCGTCAGATTGGCAGACGATTGCTCTACCCACTGAGCTAACGAGACATATAATATTTAATGGCTAAACACATAAATGAGTGATAATAGCTGGACAACTACTGGCTGTGCCAAAATGCTAGTACTGGCAAACAATTTTTAGTAACTAGTATGCCAGTGTTTGGAGGGCAAAAAAAAAGTTGGTCTTGAAGGAGCTTTCCCACAAACAAAAAAATTGATTTTATAAAACAAAAAAAATTTTAAATTAAAAAAAATCCCAAAAAATTTTTTTGCTTGCAACCGGATTTGAACTCGGAACCTTCCGACTACAAACATTTTTTAACGAAGCGTCAGCATTTTTATAAAATCATTGGTTTTCCAGTGAATTGATTTTTGTACGCCTGGTAGCATTGGCTAGGTAGCACTGGATAACCACTGTTAAGAAAGTTCACTATTAAACGTTATTCCCAGATTTTTTGATGATGGAAAAAGTTCGATTTTATTGTCATTTATCATCAACAGATCATCATTAGCAAGTCTTTTCCTATTATTTTTTGATAAGAATATACATTTTGATTTTGTTGGGTTTATACACAAACCATTTGCAGTCGCCCAATTATGAATTTTATTCAAATCATAGTTAATGCATTCAATGCAATGACGCAAATCTTCCATTTTGGTGCTTAAGTACAGCTGACCATCATCCGCATACATTTAAATGTCACAGTGATTCAGAGCATCAGGAAGATCATTAATGTGTATACAGAAAAGGAGTGGACCAAGAATAGAGCCCTGTGGGACCCCTCTAACAACATCAACAGCATTGGAAGTTAAGCCATTCAAGGAGACAACTTGTTTGCGGTTTAAAAGATATGATGAAATAAGTTTAATTGCAGAATTAGAAAAATGGAAAAGCTTTTGGAGTTTTGTTAGAAGTATTGAGTGATCAACTGTATCGAAAGCTTTGCTGTGATCCAATAGTACAAGAAAAGATACCATAACATTATCCAATTTGGATCTTAGTTCCTCAACTACTTCGATTAGCACTGTAATGCAGCTTCGTCCCTTTCTAAAACCAGACTGTTTTGCGGTTAGAAGATTACGCTCTTCTAAAAACTCATTAATTTGATGCTGCATAAGATTTTCCATGACTTTTGACAAAAATGGTAGTATGGCAACTGGTCTAAACTCACTGTTGTTCTTGGGAATCGGAATTATTTTCGATTCTTTCCACATTTCAGGGTAAATTGACTTGGTTAATATTGTATTAAAAATATACGTAAAGAAGGGGAGGAGTTTAGGGGTGACAAGTTTTAAAAATCTAGGATTTATTCAATCCAAACCCACAGCATTTGACTTAATCGATGTTAAGCTTTTGAGAACTTCTGATTGATCAACACATCGAAAATAAAAACAGTTCTCAATAGGCACTGTATGGATTTCCTCATATTCATTTCCAATTGGTCTTTCCACTTGAATTTCAACAAATTGGTTGTTTAAATTATCAATATCAACGTCAGAACCAGCAGTGCAAACACTCCTTTTACAAATTCCTACTTCACGAATTTCTTTCCATTTTTTCTTGCTGTATATAGCTGATGAAAATTTTCGCTGATAATACGTGGATTTAGCCGTATTAATATTACTGACAACTTCTTTTCTAGCTGATTTAAACAAAGAATGCACTCAGAAAAGTTCTGCAGTTACTACATGACAGTTATTTATGTAGTAATGCGGTTGTAGTTATTTTAACTACAATTGTAGTTAATTTACTTAGAACAAAATTTTTCAATGTTTTTGACAGTTATTTTTTTAAACAAACTACAAAAATTACTACATTGTAGTAACATTTATTTTATGCAGTTATTTTGAATTTTATTTACAAATACTTAAATTTTCAAGTGTGTATGCACACACACGAAGCAAACAGAAGTATGTGTATGAATCACTTGTTTAGAAATTTCTAGTGAAAGAATATGAGTGTAACATCCCTACGGGAAATTTTAACAAACTGTCACCGAACTGGCCCCTTTATATGAAGTAGACTGGTCACTTTTACATGGCGTTGTCATAGGAGGTGGAAATTGACCCCTTGTGACATGTCACAAGACAAATCGCAGGACAGGTCCCTGAACTTTGTTTTTTATGAGAGTTCAGTAACCTGTCCTAGGATTTGCCTTGTGACATGTCACAAGGGGTCAATTTCCCCCTCCTATGACAACGCCATGTAAAAGTGACCAGTCTATTTCATATAAAGGGGCCAGTTCGGTGGCAGTTTGTTAAAATTTCCCGTAGGGATGTTTTCTCTTGTCTTAGTCATAAAACAACGCCAAAGTGTGAGCACGCGTAATACGGAAAAGGTTATATATTTTTTATTAAATTACTAAAATAACAAGGTAAGTTTTACAATATAAATTTATTTACGGGGAATGTTAAAAAAATATTGTATTTATTTTCTTTCAGTTCTTTTATATTCTCATCCTTTTCTACCTGGAGAAAAAAAAGGAAGCCAAACAACAGCATATTTCATCCCTCACAGACGGACATGTACAACAATATCTTAATAGTGAAAAAAAGTGACATTAAGTGTAAATTTTGATTTCTCAATTTTAAATTTATTATAGAATAAAATTAAGTTAATAGTGTTTACATAAATTTGTTTTTTTTTATTAAATTAATAATTTAAAAAAAAATTTTTTATTTATGTTTTTTTAACTACATTTGCAAGTTGTTTGTACAGTTTTACAATAATTTGCATGTATGTTGTTTCAATTGCATTTGTAGTTGTTTTTACTACATTTGTCAGTTGATTTTTAACAGTTAAAAATTACTTCATATTGCAGTTAATTTAACTGCAAATGTAGTCTACACCTTTTTAAGAGCAAATGCAGTTATTTTAACTGTCATTTGCAGTTGATTTTACCTACATAATTCCCTGAGTGTGCATTTCAGGGGTTTTATATCTTTTCCATTTTTTATAAGCTAAATCTCGCATATCAATTAAACGTTTTATAGTTAAATTAAATCACGGAGGCTGTTTTGCCCTGATAATCTTAGTCTTTTCTGGAACAGTTTCATTAAATACTTCAAGGAGATTATTTTGGATAAAAGCGACTTGATCATTGACAAGTTCAAAGTCGTAAATTAAGTTCCAGTTAATGCTATCGAGTCGCTGGTTTAGTGCCACATAGAGCCGTATTTTGTTATTATGATTAACAAAGAATACATCAAGTAAACTATTTGTACCATTTGGATAATGTGTTGGAATTGTTGTGTTAATAGGCAGAAGGCCGAGCGTTTGCATAGGCTCCGAAAGTGAATTGTCAATGAGGAGATTACTATTGAAATCACCAGCAATAATTACATCGTTATATAATAACGATAAAGATTCTATTTTACCTAGCAAATCGTTGATATCAAGGAATTAAATTTATTTCGTTTAATTCAAGGAATTGAAAACTTAATTCAGGGAATTAATCGAAAAAAAATTAATTCCTAGGGAATTAAACGAAAAAAATTTAATTCCTTAGGGAATTAAATGAAATAAATTTAATTCCTTGACTAAAAGTTGAATTAACTAGAATTGAATGAATTCCTTGACTAAAAGTTGAATTAACTAGAATTGAATGAATTCCTTGACCAAACGTTGAACTTGAATGAATTCCTTGAGCAAAAGTTGAATTAACTAGAATTGAATGAATTCCTTGACGAAAAGTTGAATTAACTAGAATTGAATGAATTCCTTGACCAAAAGTTGAACTAACTAGAATTAAATGAATTCCTTGTTCAAAAGTTGAATTAAGTGCACAGTTGAATGAATTCCTTAGCCAAAAGTTGAATTAACTTGAATTGACTGAATTCCTTGATTTAAAATTGAATTAACTAGTGTTGAATGAATTCTTTAGTGAATGAATTATTTAATTTTAATTCTTTACGCTTTGGTCAGGGAATTCATTCTATAAATTTGAATTCTTTGAAGTCATTCACCGGAATTAATTCCTGCTATGTCTTATTGATGAATTCATTCCTTGAATTAAAGAATTGAATTAAATTTTTGGGAATTCATTCCAAAAGGGAATGAATGAAAAACTTAATAATGTTTACCAAATTTTTAAAATTTTCTGCAAAGTCTGCTATACTCAGAAAAGTTCTGCAGTTACTACATGACAGTTATTTGTGTAGTAATGCGGTTGTAGTTATTTTAACTACAATTCTAGTTAATTTACTTAGAGCAAAATATTTCAATGTTTTTGACGGTTATTTTTTCAAACTAACTACAAAAACTACCAAATTGTAGTAACATTTATTTTATGCAGTTATTTTGAATTTTTTTTACAAATACTTATATTTTCAAGTGTGTGTGCACACACACGAAGCAATCAGGAGCATGTGTATAAAGCGCTTGTTTAGAAATTTCTAGTGAAAGAATATGAGTAGAACATATTTTCTCTTGTCTTAGTCATAAAACAACGCCAAAGAGTGAGGACGCGTAATACGGAAAAGTTTATATATTTTTTATTAAATTATTAAAATAATTAGGTAAGTTTTATAATATAAAATATAAATTTATTTATGGGATTGTTCAAAATTATTGTATTTATTTTCTTTCAGTTCTTTTATATTCTCATCTCTTTCTACCTGGAGAAAAAAAGGAAGCCAAACAACGCCATATTTCATCCATCACAGACGGACATCTACAACAATATCTTACTAGTGAAAAAAGTGACATTAGTGTAAATTTTGATTTCTCAATTTTAAATAGAATAAAATTAAGTTTACATAAATCTCCCGGGTAAAAATCTTAATATGGTGTCATATATAATTATAGCTTATTTGATAAGTCCCCATATACAACCACATACAGCTTGATCCGAAAAATGGGGCATCTACATGTGTCTAATTATATAAAATTAGATATAATTTGATACACTTTGATCCGAGATTTGTCCATATCCAGGACATCATATTATATCTAATTCGATATAAAAATATCTGATTTTATATTATTTTGTCTAATAGTAGGTATACTTTTTATGCATACCAGCTCTTAAATTGACATTTGTATAGTTTGAACAATTTCAAAGACCCAAATTTTATAACATAAAATAAAAATTTAGTTAAATGTTTTTGTCTTCTCAATCGTACGCATCATTTTTTAACATGATTTTACATGCAAAAAAAATCACGTGAAAATTATTTGGCTATGGAGTAATTAACTCTTAATTTGCAGACTACTAAATTTGATGTTGAAATATATATTAGTTTCTACGGGATTATATAGAAAGTTATATAAAATTACAAGAATATATTTTTAGTATGATGACATATATAATCATATCGGTCACTACATATATTTTGATTAGTTTTATATGGCTTATGTAGTTATATATGGAGTCAGATTTGGGGATATGTAATTACATAATTTACCATACAAAAAATTCGTTGAAAAAATAATATCAGATGTAGTTGTATATAATGATATGTGTCTAATGTGACTCCATTTATTGTCAGATATAACACAATTATATTATATATGACAATATATAACTATTTTTACTCGGGTTGTTTTTTTATTAAATTAATAATTTTTAAAATAATTTTTATTTATGTTTTTTAACTACATTTGCAGTTGTTTGTACAGTTTTACAATAATTTGCATGTATGTTGTTTCAATTGCATTTGTAGTTGTTTTTACTACATTTGTCAGTTGATTTTTAACAGTTAAAAATAACTTCATATTGCAGTTAATTTAACTGCAAATGTAGTCTACACTTTTTTAAGTGCAAATGCAGTTATTTTAACTGTCATTTGCAGTTGATTTTACCTACATAATTCCCTGAGTGTAGTTTAGTCTAAAAATCTACTTACGATAATTTCTAATTTTTTCCAATATGTTGGCATCAATTTCTTGTAAATATGAGAAAATTCAAGAAAAAACGTCGGTAATCTAAAATTGCTCAATTTGTTCATTTGCGTTCATAAAAATATTAATAAATAAGAAATTCCCGAGATTTTTGAGAAATAATCCCGGGATTTCGGGATTTCCCGTTTGGCATCCCTAATATAAATACACATGTGTTTTGCAAAATGCAATAAGAGATTTTATTAGCTGTGTTCGGGTACTCAACATTGGGATCCCGCGGGATCCCAGTTTTACCAAAAAGCGTTTTCTTACTACACAATTGGGTAAATGAGAGCTGTCATGAGAGAGTAATATTATTGTTCTTCTTGCACGAGAAAGCCCAGACTTTTTTTCGTGTAAATTTGGGTAAATTGTTTTAATCAGCTGTTATATCATCAGTTGGGTGCAACTAGTTCACTGATTTGAACCAAAGACCTAATTCACAACTAATAGCTCTTTTAGTTCAATCGATCATTTCATTCATTCAGAAAATATGTTTATCATTTACAAAAATTAGTATAATAGTTGCAAAAGCCTATCGGTGATTTTACAACTCCATAAAATTACCGACAATTTTGTGAAGACGATTGTTTTAATGTGTTAAAGAGTTAAATATGTAAATAAATCGAAGCTTTTGTTTAATATTAAAATCTTTTCCAAATTTAATAAACTATGTATTCCTTTTTGTAAATAGAAATGCCTAGAAAGGAAATTTTTATTAAATTTTTGATTTAAAAAGGGGTTTAACTAGAAAAGCTATCTAGATTTTTACAACAAATTGAACAAGAACTAGAAAGAGCGCTCACCAAAACGAACTATAATGCACAAATCTATTGACATTTGTTTTTCGTTCAACTAAACGCGTTCATCAAACAACAAATTCAAAGAATTAATTCAATTGCAATAGTTCTTTTTATTAAATCAAATGAATTAATTCACCGGTGAACGCGTTCAATTTTATAAATCGAACGGAAAAAGAGTGAATTAATTCCTTACTGAATTAATTCACTACTGAATTCGTTCAATTTCATTTTCGTTCAGTGAATTAAAAAAAAATAAAATTACGTTCAGTGAATTAAAAAAAAATAAAATTACGTTCAGTGAATTAAAAAAAAATAATAATAAGTTAACCGAATTGAAAAAAAAATAAAATAAATTCACTGAATTGAAAAAAAAAATAAATAAGTTCACTGAATTCAAAGCCTGTTTTCTGCCTTTCAGTAGAAGAAAACAATAATGTACAAATAAAATTTTTAAATAAGCAATTTTACAGCGTGTGCTAGTAAAAATAATCAAATTAGAAACCGGATGCTGTTTATGAACCTACATGATTCAAAAATAAAGCCAATATTATTTTTTTTTTTAATTCACTGAACGTAATTTAATTTTTTTTTAATTCACTGAACGTAATTTTATTTTTTTAATTCACTGAACGAAAATGAAATTGAACGAATTCAGTAGTGAATTAATTCAGTTAGGAATTAATTCACTTTTTTCCGTTCGATTTATAAAATTGAAGGTGTTCACCAGTGAATTAATTCATTTGATTTAATAAAAAGAACTATTGCAATTGAATTAATTCGTAACAAAATAAATCGAACGAAAGCAAATATGAATTAATTCCATTCAATATATGGTGCTTAGTGAATTAATTCATCGAATTTTTAATTCAGAATTGAAAAATTTGATTAAGGAATTAATTCTTCAAAGCTCTGACTACTAGTTATTACTATTGCTCGGAAGTTCATGCAGTTCATGTAAATAAATCCCAGCAAAACCTTGGTAATATATGGGTATTGCTAAGCATATTACCTTGTAATATATCAAACCGCTTACCCTTGCATTAACTTGGACCCTTACATCTTACCTTTGCATTACTTGTAATACCAAATTCATACGTTTGGATTTTTTATTGGTATCCCAGCCAGCAAAATTTGGATACTTTTTTGAGGGTTCTTATTCATAGAATCAAAATTTCGTCAAAAATTGCTTATATATATTTGTTTCTTTTACTCCAGCAAGGATCATAGAGCCGCAAAATTGCTTATTTTGGACGAAAATATGAGCCTTCTAAAATGAATCATAAGACACAAAAATTTGAGCCAAATTTTTAAATCCAAAAGATGGTTCGGAAATGACTCAGGAATGTAAACAAATTTGAATATTTTGCAGGCACCGGATTTTACAAACCAAAAACTTTATTTTTAAGTTTTCATCAAGAAATAAAAAAGTATTTTGTTCAAAATAAAGTAAATTTCTAAATTATTTTTTTTTATATTCATCCAAAATTGAAAATATATTTATCTTTATAAAAAAAAGAAAAACAAAAATTACAAATGATTTTTATACAAATGATATTTTTTATTTTCAACCCCAAACAAAAACAGAAAAAGAAAAAATAAAAAAAAAGTTTTTGCACAAAAAAAAGAAAAGTTTTTTTTGTAGAAAAAATAGTTTCCTTATTAAAAAAACCAGTTTTTATTTTTTAATTTATAAAATTTTAGATTCATGGTAAAAAAATTGTATTAAAAACCCTTATCAGCGATTTTTTTTTTTTTTTTTCGCGTTTCGTCAAAATTTCGCGTTTTTTTAGATGCGATTATGCTAAATATGAAATCTAGAGACTATAATACCCATTTCATAGAACAAAGTTTGGTGGATAATTGGAAAAAAATCGCGAAAAAAAAGTCGCGGGGAAAAAATTTGCAAAAAGGAAAATTCTTACATCAGTATATTTGTTTACAGACTGAATATCGCCGATGAAGTTTTTCAATACAATTTTTTTACCATAAAGTAATTTTTCGCGTTCCGCAAAAATTTCGCGTTTTCTTAGGTTTGGTTTTGCTAAATATGAAATCTAGAGACTATAATACCCATTCGATACAACAAAGTTTGTTGGATAAATTAAAAAATCGCGAAAAAAAAATTCGCGGGAAAAAAATTTGCAAAAAGGAAAATTCTTACATCAGTATATTTGTTTGCAAAATGAAAATCGCTGATAAGGGTTTTTAATACAATTTTTTTACCATAAAGTATTTTTTCGCGTTGCGTCAAAATTTCGCCATTTTTTAGGTGCATTTTTGTTAAATATGTAATCTAGAGACTATTATACCCATTTCATACAACAAAGTTTGGTGGATAATTGAAAAAAAATCGCGAAAATAAGTCGCGGGAAAAAAATTTGCAAAAAGGAAAATTCTTAGATCAGTATATTTGTTTGCAGAATGAAAATCGCTGATAAGGTGTTTTAATACAATTTTTGTACCATAAAGTATTTTTTGCGTTCCGCCAATATTTTACAATTTTTTAGGTGCGGTTTTGTTAATTATGCATTCAAGAGACTATAATACCCAATTCATAGAACAACGTTCTGTGGCTAGTTGCAAAAAACAAATAGCGAAAAAAAGTCGCGGAAAAAAGAACACATTTTAGGCCAGATATTTACAGCAAAAGAAAATAAAAAAAAAATATATTTATATATATTTTTCTTTTTTTATTTATAACAACACAAAAAAAGTTTCTTTTTTTCCATCTATTTATTTTTTTTTTTTTTTTTGAAAGAAAATTAAAACAGAAAAAGTTTTTTATTTTCATCATGAGGGGTATTTTAAATAAATATTTTTTTCTCTTTATTTTTTTGTACGTTTGAATTTTTATTTTAATACTTTTACGATATTTATATTTGATAAAAACCAAAAAATAAAAAGTTTCCGGTCCTTGATATTTTGTGAGCAATTCAAAAAAGGCTCAAAAAAGATTAATTTTTGAGACTTTTGAATTTTTTAAATCTTTTTTGGAATTATTTTTGAATTAAAAATGAAGGCTCTTTTTGATTAACCACTTTAATACAAAAATTTTAATTTTTGGGCCCTGGTCGAGGTGGCTAAATAAATTCTAAACTAAACACATATTGACAAAAGGGTTTAAAATTTCTTTTAAAAAAAAATTTTTTTGTCTCTTCTCTTTATTTACAATCTATCCATTTAAGGATAATAAGTAAATCTTATAACAATAAAAATTACATTAGATCCATTCGATTACTTTTCTCAGTCAAGTCCAGTAAGAATTACTCAGTACAAACTTACAGAGTGTAAGACAAGATTTACTCTCAAAATAAAATTTTCCCAAACATGTACGCGAACAGAAAATTTGCAACAATTTGCAAGTTTGTAGACACAGCTGATTACAACACCAAATATATTTTTTGATTTAAATCTTAAGCAGAAACTTTTTAGAAGGTTTTCTTATATTTCCCATAATTTATTTTGAAAGTTTCATTGCTTTAAATTTCCATAAAATAACATAATTGTAAAATATTTTTTTTTGTTTTCAATAAACGAACATGTGTTTTCGAATCATATGTTTTTTTCTGCTTGCAAATTCTTACTGGCAAAAATTTATCCAGTAAAAATTTGCAAGAAAAAGAAGAAGACTTAGAAATTCTCATTATAGAACTGTCACTTTTTTCTCTCTGTTTACTGAGTATTTGTGTTAACGAACGCCATCCAGTAAAAATTTGTACAAATTTGTACAAATTATCCAGTAATCGAATGGATTTGAATTAATAGGAATTGTTGAACTCCATTGAGAACAACAATAGGCATATAATCAATAAGATAGTATAACTTTTAAACAATATTTACAAGCTTGTACATATATTCTTGAGAATAACTGATTAGCTGCGGAACGGCAGATCCAGGATCTGGAACCTTTTAAGTCTTCTTACTTCATCTGTGTCATCGAGTAGAGCTATAGCTAACGGATTAATGTGGTTACTTAACCTTTCTAACCGCGGCTAGGTATCGGTCCGAGTGTCTGTTTTTCTCACATTGAGCGGCTTGGGACGCTTCCTTGCTCGTGGTTCCTCAAATCCAGGCGCGTCTGTTTCCCATAGTGGACGGCTTCCTGGTCCGCGTCTGTTTTACCTAGTAGGTCGGCGGTGAGAATTTTTTAACGATGTTGGTAGGAGAATGAACATGGGAACACAACACGAGGAAAATGACATCCGGGCAGTAATATACGCCCAAAACGTCGGTGTTAGCAGTGACTGCGACCACCGGCGGGCACGGTGGAGATAGCGGGTCTCCTCTGCGTGTCGCCAGCATTCACACAACGGATACGGTAACGGACACGGCAACGGCAAATTCACAACTGGGGTCATCTCTCGTCAGACAGGAGGCCATGGAGGTGCCCTCGGACATTGTAACCAACGACCAACTATTGGGTTTGGAGGAACTCTTCTTATACCAGACGGATGAGGAGGATATTCGTATGATATCCTCCCAGCCGGTGGTCAGTGAGTCCAACAATCCCAAGAAAATGATCGTTGGAGGCACCGAAGAGAGCAAATCCACTGGCAGTCCTCTGCCGGCAGATGACTCGAAAAGAGTGGCAGGCTACAAGCGCTCTATCCGGTATTTGAAGCAGCTGGCTCGTCGAGATCCAGCTGCCTTAACTGCCAGAGAGAGGCGATTGAGGCGGAAACATGAATTCCATGTGCGGAAGTATGAATCCATGGCGAAGAATACTTCCGTAGTGGAATCCAGGCCACACACAAAGGCGCAAGATCAGAGCAAAGCCATGGGAAAACCGCATAAAACCGGATCCCATGGCCACTCTGAGGTGCGGCGAACGGACTCCAAGGTTCCTGCGGAGTCCGGGAAGCGTTCGACCAACCAAACCGAAGCACTCTCAACGCGACCGTCCACATCACGTGGCAATGTTGGGGGTACGAAGTTTGGCGGTGATCTTGGCGACAAAGCCGGACCTGACGGCGGAAAATCCGAGGTGCGGGCCGTACCGTCCTCATCAAAAGGAAGTACGGCTATCTCCAAGGACAAAGCCTGCAGGCCCGGTGGAAAGCGACAGAGGTCATGTGAGACGCAGGTGTCAGAGGGTAAGCGGTTGAAACCATCGGCAAGCTTTCCATCTGCACCTGAGCTACAGGTAGCCATTGTGGACCGGAGTCATCCTGAAGGTAGGATGGCAACGGACAGATGGCTGGTGTTGGAGGAACGGATACTGAGGGCACTAGTTGACGCACTCGCACACAGTGAAGATGATTCCTTCACTGCGTTCGATGGCGCCAAGTGGCAGAAAGGTGTCAAGATAGTAGGTTGTGGCAATGAGAAAGCGTTGAACTTTCTCAAAAGCACAATCCAGGATCTTGACGAGCTTTGGCCGGGTATGAATGTCGATATCGTTCCCATTGATCAGGTCCCTTTTCAGACGACCGTGAAGGTGTGGGTTCCTCCTCCAGTAATAGAGGATGAAGCCATTCTGATACTACTGAAACGTCAGAACAAAGGACTTGGTTCAGATGATTGGAGAATCATCAGGGACGAGCGAGGCACAAAGGAGACGGAAAGGACCTCTGGCTAAAAGTCGGCTCGGAGTCTTTGCGCCTCCTGCGCCTCTCCAACGGATCGGTGAAGTTTGGGTTGAACCATCTTAAGATGATTCTACCCAAGGAAGATACCAGCAATGCGTCCTAGATGCATCAAGGTGGTGCAGATAAATCTGCATCACTGCGAGGCAGCGACCGATGAATTGCTGCGTTTCATGGAGACGGAGAGGATGGACGTGGCCCTGATTCAAGAACCTTGGCTTTCTGGCAACAGGGTTCGGGGACTTGGATCACGCAACTTCATGCTTCTCTCTCCGCTATGCGAAGGTAAGATCAGAAGCTGTATATTGTATAGGAAGGGCATTAATCTTTTTCTTATGTCTCATTACAGCAATGGAGACCTAACAGTGGCGGCACTTGAGCGCAGGGTCATGCCCACTCTGCTCCTTGCCTCGATGTATCTCCCGTATGAGGAAGACAACCCTCCATCACAGGCAGTCCGTAATCTGGTCGAGGTGGGCATAACCAAGGGCCATGATCTGGTGATGGGGGGTGATGCCAATGCTCATCACTCTTTATGGGGCAGCACTGACATCAATGACCGAGGTGAGTCACTGTTTGATTACCTAATGTCCACTAATTTGATTATATGTAATAGGGGCAATAGGCCAACATTCTATAATAGGATTAGGGAAGAGGTTATTGATATAACCATGGTATCGAATACCGACTCTGTTGAAGTCCAAGACTGGAGAGTTTCACAAGAATGTTCATTCTCTGATCATTATAGGATTCTCTTCAGCGTTGATATTTCTGTTAGGGAAATCATTCCATATAGGAATCCTAGGAAGACAAACTGGGCCAAATTTCGTAGTCTTGTTCAGACGATACCGGGCCCAGAACGGGACATCCCGGTCAGTGTGCGAGACGTGGAAGGTTCAGTTCGTCTATTGACGGATAATCTTAGGGAAGCATTTCTGAACTCGTGTCCTGAGCGCTTGCCACCGAGGAAAATTCACCAACCATGGTGGACTCCGGAGCTTAATACACTTAGGACGGAGCGAAGAAAACTTTTCAATAAGGCGAAGAAGGAGAACAGACCTGGGGACTGGGAGCGGTACCGTCTCAGTTTTAATGCCTTTAAGAAGGCGACTCGAAGGGCAAAAAGGGAATCGTGGTCTAAGTTCTGTGGGGAAGTAGAGGGCACTACGGAGGCAGCGAGGCTTCGTAAGGTTCTTTCTAAGGCACCCAGTGCACCAGGATCCCTTATGAGGCCTGATGGTACTTTCACGGAGGGTAATAGGGAAACCATTGAGCTCCTGATGGAGACTCACTTTCCGGGTTGCAGAGAGGATGTGATGTCCAATGTCCCGTTGGACGCACTCTCATCGACTGCAATTCAGATAGGTGAGCACATCTGGTCAATGGTAGACGAACGCAAAATTGCTTGGGCGATACGGTCTTTTAAGCCCTATAAATCAGCAGGGCCGGATGGTATTTTCCCGGCACTTTTGGGGGAGTCCCTGGACATTATCATGCCATGGCTGCTGCGTATTTTTACTGGCAGCCTGGCATCGGGGTATATACCCTCTAGGTGGAGAGAGGTCAGGGTGGTCTTCATCCCGAAAGCGGGGAGGATAAACCACAGCACCGCCAGGGACTACATGCCGATTAGTCTCTCGTCGTTTTTATTGAAAACGCTGGAGAGACTGGTGGATGTTGATGTGAGGAGCATCCTCTCTGCAGATAATTTCAGCAGAGCCCAACACGCATACCTCAAGGGGAGGTCGGTGGAAACGGCTCTGAGTGAGGTTGTCGGCACAATTGAGGATGCTCTTCACGACCGTGAGTATGTGTTGGCGTCCTTCCTGGATGTAGAAGGGGCTTTCAACAACGTGAGTATATATATCATCGATCATTAGTGCCTTGGAGGGTAGAACGGGGACGAAGGTTGTGGCATACGCCGATAACGTTGTGCTACTGATCAGGGGGAAATTTCTCCAGACGGTCAGTGATCTCATGGAGTCAGCGCTTACGATGCTATCCAGATGGGCAAGGGAGAACGGTCTGGGAGTCAATCCATCTAAAACCGAACTTGTTTTGTTCACAAGGAAGTACAAACCGGAGAGGTTTGATCTCCCTAGATTGGACGGAGTTACTCTTCAACTCTCGGGGGAGGCAAAGTATCTGGGTGTCATTCTTGACTCTAAACTTTCCTGGAAGAGGAATACCGAGGAGAGAATGAGAAAAGCCTTATGTGCTTTTTACACCTGTAGAAGGACCTTTGGGAAGAGATGGGGTCTACAGCCGTATATCATTCACTGGATGTATGCGGCGATTATCAGACCAATCTTGACCTACGGGGCACTGGTGTGGTGGAGGGCGGTGGACACGGGTTCATATCTCTTCACTTTCGCAAAGGTGCAACGACTGGCTTCTCTGGGTATTACGGGGGCGGCTCGTTCTACACCCCAGGCAAGTTTGGAGGTGATGCTTGGCATCACACCACTGGATATTTATATCAGGGGCACGGCGGCAAAGGCAGCTCTCAGACTCAGGGAGATGCAGGAGCTGAGGCAACGCACTTGGGGGCACAGTACCATTCTGCATGGGATTGGTGGTGCACTACTGGATCGTGAAACTGACTCTATTGTACCGGTCACGAATTTCCAGAGGACTTTTGAGGTGATTGTACCGACCAGGGAAGACTGGGCAGCCGACTCCGTTATTCGGAGTGGTGATATCTCAGTGTTCACGGACGGTTCGAAGACGGACATGGGGACAGGGTCGGGAATTTACTCCGGCGAACTGGACCTTCGAATCTCCATACGACTCTCGGGCGATTGTAGCGTGTTCCAGGCGGAAGTGTATGCAATTGACGTGGCCGCACGGATGATAATGGAACGGGATTTGGATCCATCGTCCATTAGCATCTTTGCGGACAGTCTTGCTGCTTTGAAAGCCCTGGAATCCGATACTGTCAGATCGGGGTGTGTGCGGCACTGTATTGAATCCCTCGACCGTATTCGTCGGCACTCGGTAAGGCTTGCGTGGGTCCCTGGACACGCTGGGATTGCGGGGAACGAGCGGGCTGACGAGTGTGCGAGGAATGGCTCCGAGTCGGTTGAGGACCCTATACAGACGGAGGTCCTGGTTCCTCTGGTGGAGCTATTCGGTGTGATAGGGGATATATCGGATAGGGAGACGAGGGCAAGGTGGACAACCTTGACCAATTGTAGGATATCTCGGACCCTATGGCCACTGCCAGATCCGGGGAGGACAAAGATTCTTCTTGAATTTGGCAAGCGGACGGTCGGGATGCTTGTAGGAGTTCTAACCGGACACTGCGCGATAGGCCGAATGGCTGCGCATTGGGGTTACACCCAGGCGGACTACTGCAGGGGCTGTGGAGACGAGGAGGAGGAGACAGTGCATCATCTGCTTTGTGAATGTCCAGGACTGAAGGAACGGCGACTCAGATATCTGGGGTGCAGGTTCTTCGACGACCTGGACAGTCTACGCGATGTTTCTCTGTCTGGTCTTGCGAACTTTTTAAGGGGATCGGGATGGTTCTAGATTTCTCGGGTCGTGGTATTTCTTTCCATGTGGGGAAAACTAAGGGAATCACAATGGGCCCTATGGCCTCCGAGTGAACTCGCCGTTCTGGCGGGCTCCCATTCAACCTAAACCTAATCTTTATAAATAGTTCTCACTGTATCTTCTGACTTCATCTATAATCTTTGGAAAAAGGAGATCGTCATGAATCGATTTATTTGATACAAACCATGGAGCATTTACAATTGACTTTAGAGTTTTTGACTGATATCTTTGTAAGATTTCAATGTTGGAATTACTAGCTGTTCCCCAAAGCTGTATTCCATATGTCCAGACAGGCTTTAAAATGGTTTTATAAATTAAAACTTTATTTTCCAAGTTTAACTGCGAATTTGGGCCCAATAACCAGAAGAGTCGTTTTGTTTTGATATTTAATTGCTGCTTTTTTACTTTGATATGCGTTTTCCATGTCAATCTTTTGTCGATATGCAATCCTAAGTATTTAACGGAGTCACTTTGAGGAATTTGTATATTATTCATATACACATTGCTACAATTTCCATTTCTTAACGAGAAAGTGATATGTAGCGATTTTCAGTATTGACTTTAATATTCCATTTGTTTAACCTATTTCTATTGTATTAAGTTGCCTTTGCACTAAATTTGACGCATTGTTTGGACATACGTCAGAAGCTAGAACTGCAGTGTCGTCTGCATATGTTGCAACAAGTACGTTTTCGGTTACTGGCATATCTGATGTGAAAATAGTGTAAAGAATTGGTCCTAAGACACTGCCTTGTGAAACGCCTGCTTTAATGTCATAGATTGCGGAGAATTTACCATTAACTTTAACGTAAAACTGTCTGTCAGTTAAATATGACTTTAGCAGTAAGTAAAATGGAGTTGGAAGTAGTTTTTTTAATTTGTAGTATAACCCATTGTGCCAAACTTTACCAAACGCTTGTTGTACATCCAGAAATACACCTGAGCAATATTTTTTAGTTTCCAATGTATCTCTTATAAAAACAACGATACGATTGCATTGCTCTGGAGTACCATGCTTGTGTCTAAAACCAAATTTATATTCAAGTATAATATTAAATTTTTCTAAAAATGGTAATAATCTTGTCAATAATATTCTTTCGAATATTTTGGAGAATACAACCAGTAAACTTATTGGTCTGTAGGATGTTACAATATTCTCTTGTTTGTTTGGTTTATTTACCATTACAATCTCTGCACACTTCCATTGTGAGGGAAAGTAATTTAATCTCAATATAGAGTTATACAACAATGTGAGAAATAGTATACCCCTCTTGGGCAGGGCTTTGACTACTTTGCCATATATGCTGTCGTAATCAGGAGATTTTTTACAATTAAGATTTTTTTTCTCTTCTTCTACTTCACGAGGAGGAATATGTTTAATAGGCCAATCGACCGGACAAGGGCTATCTAAATACTCAAGTATTTCATCAGCATAAGGGTTATTATATGTATGAGTCTGGAACGTCGTTTGAAGATGAAGAGCAAATGTTTCAGCCTTAGATTTACAGCGTTTAAATCTTTTATTGGTATATTTCTTTTAGTAGGTCTTTTAATGTTTCTTGTTGCCTTCCACAAGCTAAACTCATCGTTCCTACTATTTATCGGATTTAGATTACTAAGAAAGTTTCCAAGCTGTTCATTTTTTATTTTAAATAGAGCTATTTAAGATCTTTAGCCGCTTTATTAAAGATCCGCTTATCATTTGGATTCCTGCTGTTTTGCCAAACTTTTCTAAGTCTTCTTTTATTTCTTAACATGTCTCTGATTTCTGACGTTATAAAAACTTGGTTTTGGTTACGGTTTGTTGGTAAATTTGGAGTTGAGAGAAAACCAGCTTAATGAATTAAATGATTAAAGGTTTCAACAGCGTCATCTAATTCTGTTGGGGATGTTATTGGGATGTTAAGATTCACATTTCTTTCAATCCAAGTTTCAAACGATTTAATATCAGTTTTGGCCGTAAGAATTTTTTGTTTTTGTGACTTTGACTGCAAGGTTAGGTTAAAACAAACTATAACGGGAGTGTGGTCAGAACTTAGTTCATCCACATCAGTTATATTTAACAATTGACTAGAAATTCCAGAGTAGACGGCAAAATCAAGCAGATCAGAAATCTTTCTTGGATCCGTTGGCCAATACGTTGGGTTGCCTGTTGATAAAACTGAGTATTTATTGTTAACTATGCACTTATGCAGTTCGCTTCCCTTAGGATTTATTAATCTTGGCCCCCACCATGGATGCTTAGCATTGTAGTCACCCGCAGCGAAAAATCTTGGCCCCAAACTATTAAAAAAGCTTTGAAATTCTTGGCATTTAACTGAAAATCTAGGGGGAAAATAGATGGCAGAGAAAGTTATGCTGTGTGAATCGTATTTAATTTGATACATGCAGCTTGCAGATAAGATTTACTTATTTCATCAACAGTTTCAAATTTTATTGTTGATTTAATCAGTATTGCAGCACCAGCATGAACTTTATCATCTAGATGGTTTGCCGTTATCAGTTCATATCCTTTTATTTCAAAAAGAAGTTCTGCTGGTAAAATGCGTTTCTAACACTAGTAAAATATCAATATAATGTAATTTAAGAAATAACTCTAGTTCCTGTGTGTGATTGGAAAGGCCGTTAGCATTCCATATTGCAATATTAAAATTTAGTTGCATAGTTTTGCTACTAATACTGTCATTATGCTTTGAAGTATGCTTTTTGCTGAGAAGTATGTTGGTTATTTCTTAAAGCATCAGAATAAGAAAAGTTGTTATTACTATTTTCACTAAAGTTTGCATTATCTGCATTATTGTTTAAATGGGGATAATCTTCGTTATTAAAATTAAACCCAACATAATTACGTCTATTAACGATATTGTTTTTTAATTTTCTTTTTAAAAGTTGCTTGTAAATTTCACAGCCTTTATAGCTAGCGTGGTGGCTTTTTAAACAATTCACAAATCGAGGAGGGGTATCACTATCTTTAGTGCAATTGGCCGTTAAATGACCTAATACACATTTGACGCAGTTAACTTGTTTCCTGCAGTAGGTTTTTGTGTGGCCATATTCTTGGCATTGATGGCATTGTACAATATCCTTTATTTTCTTTGGTGGGACAATGTTGACAATAGCATTATTAATCTTGGTGATTTCAAATATACTTCTGTTATTTGGGTTTGGTTTTAAATCAATATAGAACATTGGAAGGGGTTCTTTCGATATTCTACTATGTATATTTGAAACATTTCGAACTTTGTGACCATAAGATTCTATGGCATATTTAATTTCTTCTTTTTGTGTAGAAGGGTGCAAATTTTTTATTACAGCTCTATAGGGTCTTTCTTGTTTCAACTGATATGTGTGGAATACAATTTTTTTCTCATTTAAGAATGAAACAAGTGTTCTATAAGGTTGAACATCTTTAACCATTAACCTTATTTGACCATCTCTTAGAGTTTTATAATTAAACGATGAAGAGCAAATTATTTTTGAGAAACTTTTTATCATTGCGCTAATATCGGCAACATTTGGTATAATTATTGGTGGGGGCTTTGGTGTATTAATTTTTGTAGACTTGTTCTTCATCTGGTTCGCTTTCATCATCACATTCTTCATTATTGTTAACAAAAACAGAAAGGGGGTTATTTTGTAATACGCAACGCCTTGCGTTGCGTTGTTTTCCATACAAATTGTTTTTGTAACAATAACAATTTACACACAAATCAACACAACGCAAGGCGTTGCGTTTTACAAAATAACCCACAAAATCTATTATGACTTACTTTATTGTTTGTAAAAGCTGTGTGTTGAGAAGTACCAGCATTGTTGGTATTTTTTGATGTACTAGCGTTGTTGTTGACATTCTTTTGCATACGGGTATGTGCAATATTGTTAGTGTTATGTGTATCTAGTGATCGTGCATTGTTGTTACTTATTGTTAAAGAGCTATTTTTGTTTTGAGAAAACAACCCTACGGGGAATGAGGAGTCAATTGCCCTTCAAGGACCTATCCCGTGACCGGTCAACCGAAGGCATATTACTAAATTAGTGCAAATATGAACAAAAGAAAATGAATTAATTTTCTAAGTATTTTCTGATCCGTTATTTTCACTGTTGCTTTTAAAAAAACTTGACCGATACCGAAATAAAAAACAAAATTCGCGGCATATTTTTAAAAATATTTTTTATTTATTTTGCTCTTTTATTTATTTTTAACTTTATTTTTTCACGATTTGCTTATTTTAGCTCTTATTTTAAATTTCTATAATGTTTTCCTAAGAAATTGTAAGTTTTGTATTTTCAACGTTTTTTTAATGTTAAAGCAGTTTTAGTTTTAACAATTGGTATTTCATTTAACTTTTCTTTTTAACTTAAGGGGAATTTTTTAAATTTTTATTTATATTATCAGAGTTTTTGAGGCAAATTTCTAAATTTTAATTGATTTATTAATTTAATTATGGCCAACGCAAAAAACAAGTCAACTGCCATTAAGGGACCTATCCCGTGACTGGTCAATCGGGGGCATACTGAAGGCACTTCCACTATATGTGTGTGTGTTAATGTTGTTTTCTTTTCTATTTTTTTATTTTCCATGTTTTTTTTATTTGCTGTGTGTGTGTTTGTTTTTTCTTTCTCTTTTTTATTTGAACAGAAACGAAAAATATATAACTTAACTCAGCCAACCATCACGCATAAGCAACATTAGCTCAGACGGTAGAGCGTTTGCCTCACAAGCAGAAGGTTGTGTTATCGAGCCCTACTTCGACGCACAGTAGATTATTTTTAATTCTTAATTTTTTATTAGTTTATTTGAAAAGCTATTTTTAGACACACCACCTTACTGCCAGAATGTGTCTAAACTGTGGCAATTGGTCATTTCCAATGACAACGCCATGTTAAAGTGATATGTCTCTTTCAAACAAAAAGACCGATCAACGACCGGTCTCCGCCCCCTTGGGACCTATCCTGCGTGTCATCTGGGACCGGTCCCTTTCCCCGTAGGGAAGTTTTGATTATTGTTTATATTCCTTCTTTTATTCAAAACTATTTTTGGGGATTCACTTAGATGCAGTGTTGCCACCAGTAAAACAAAAAATTACACAGCTGTAGGTCAAAAATTATCCAAAACCGTATGAAATTACACAAAAAAATTATAATGTTTTATATTATTTCAAAATAAACTCTCCTAAGCACAGTGGGGAAGAATAAAAATATTTTGAACTCATATGAAATTTCACGCTGTAAATCTGGACTTCAAAGTTTTGCCATTTTTCTATTTATAAACCGATTTTTAAAGACAGCATCTTTGTCATCTGCAAAGAACAAAAGTTATTTGCATTTTAGAACTAAAACTTTGCAATTTTGCAAATAACCTGATCCGAATTTTTGCTTTCTACAAAAGCAAATCCAGGCCAATTTTTCTGAAAAATATTATAACAAATTATCCAATTAACTAAAGGGATTTTCAATGCAATATCTTTTTCAGGCTTATATTGGCGTGCTTTTAAATTTGAATATTAAAAAAATTATAAATTATTTATATAAAAATATAAATTTAACCAATTTTTCTCTGAGTTTAAAGCTGGGATTTAATAACAAAAAGCGTTCCTAATGTGATGACATAAGTCCTGTTCCATCCAAGCTTTAAATGTCGGCAAGACAGCAAAAATTGTAAAGATTCCATATTTGTAAAATTTTTCTTGTTTTCTTTCATTTTTACAATAAATTACTGATAGCAAGGCATGACATTTCTTTGCAGTATGTATATCAAGTAATTTTTTTGGGAAATAAAAATATAATATTTGCACAAAAAATTACTGGTATTTTTTTCAAAAATTTCATATGATTCTATTGAAATCGGGAACATGTTGGATTTAGAGAATTTTAAAATATTTTGACTCTGCTCAACCTTGCTGCGTTAACAAAATTTTTTCTGGTCAAAGCCAAGTATCATGTTAACAACAGAAAAAATATTCAGAGATTAGAAATTAAGAATCATAACAAACTCAAATTTTCCCACTCTTTTGCTGCATTTTTAAATGGTCTTGCAAGCCAAAAGAATTTTTAAAAGAAGCTTGACAATTATTTTCGCAAAAAATAAACAAAAGACGATGCTTTAAACATAAAAAAATACAAAGCAATATTTTTGACTTCTTCTAAATTGGGTTTAGTGTTGAAAAAATTTACAAAAATGTGTCGTCTAAATATCGACTAATTGTTATTAACTTTTAAAAATTTACGGAGCTTTTAAAAATTTACGGAAATTTCTGTAAAAAGTGAAATTACACAAAAACTACACAAAAATGTCATTATTCAAAAATTATCCAACGAATGTGTAAACAGTCCCGTTTTTGAATAATTATTCAAAAAGTGGCAACACTGCTTAGATGACGATTTTGTGCTTTGGTCGAAGTTACAACCTGCCAACTTATATCATCATCTTCACTACTATTATTGCTATCATCCATGATGATAGCAATGGGTGCGTTCGGCAGATACAATTTGACAGTCAACAGTTCTACAACAGTTGTGCAACTATCTGCTGAATGACCTGATCACTAACCGCTCAGTCTGAGCGGTCAGGTAGCGCTGTCATATTTTGGTATCGTAAAAAATGTTTGCTACTTTTGATCAAATAGTGATACATTTGTTGTTGTTGATTTAAAAAATTTTTTGTTTTGTATGAATGACAAATAAAAACATACAAATATAATTCAAAAACAAAAAATTTTAAAAATCAAAGGAAAATATAGAAAATATGTAATTAAAAACAGAACAAAGAAAACATCGTTCAGCAGAGTAAGTAATCACAAAAAGCTACAAGTCACCGGTATCAGTTTAAGGTTTCTCTGCCGAATGCTACCAATGTAAATTGTTATTGTTCAAAAGAATTTTATGTTCTTTTTTTACTGGTGCTGTTTTTTTTTTAATTTTAATGAATATGTTTATGATCTTGTAACAAGACAATTGTTTTTATTTTTGTTTAACACTATAAACTTTAGAGAACTCAGAATTTTGTACGTTTGTACTAGATCGCAGTCGAAAGCAGACAGTTTTTTAAAATTTCATAGAAATTTGGAAACCTGAATTTAGTTTAGATTTTATTTAGCCAGTTCGCACCCACCCTTAATATTTTTTGAGCTTTTTTTTTTATTCATTTTTGAGCTTATATGCTGGCTGGGATAGATAAACCTGTGAATTTAAAGTTGATATTCGGTTTAAAAAATTAACCCCTAAATTCATAAACGCTTTGTAAATTTATACGAGGTTTATTGAACAAATTTTGTAAGAAAATGACGTTTTGTAAACCTGCTATAACTTTACAAAGCATTTATGAATTGAGGGGTAAAATTTTAACAAAATGTTTTTAAAACTCCATACCTGTAAGTTCAGAATAACAAGTAGGAAGTTATGTATATTCTAAACAATTTTGGATGAACAACTTTTTGGATAAAATTAATTCCAAATATTCCCTATAAACAATTTCGCTGCCAGCATATTTCCAGTTCCAAGGCTTTTATTAAATTTTATTTCAATAATACTTCAGCAAAAGGGAAACAAAAATTAAAATTTTAAATATTGTTGTTAAATAAACAAGTGGTAGAGTTTGAAATCTATTTTTCTTCAGTCTAAATCAATTGTTAAAAATAACCAATTCTTTAATTAGATTTTAAAAAATGAATTTCATTCCGAAGTGATTCTATTATGAATGAATTCCAACGGAATTCAAATTTTCCTGAATTCATTCAGTTAAAAGGTTAATGATAAATAATTTTTGTTTTCATTCATTTAGTCAAAAGTAAAATTGTAATTTGCAATTATTGACGCTGTTCTAAGTTCCAAATCCACATAAAAAAAAATTCTAAAGTGAAACATTCCGAATTTTTTGCTGTTTTGTGATCCACATCCGAATCCTATTTTTGTTTTATTTCCTGCAGAAAAAGCTTGGTGAAAGTAAAACGAATACATATATTTTTTGCAATAATTAATATATAAAAATTTATATTAAAATTTGTATATAAATTTTAAAATTTGTCCGAATCAGCAAATTTTAACATATGTATGTTTGTCCAATTTTCATTTTTAAATTTAGAAATAGTTTTTCTTTTTATATTAACAAAATTTATCTATTAATTCTAAAATTTGTTCGAAACACCAAATTTCCGAAATTTTGAATTCCGTATGATTTTACAATCAAATCTAAAAAAAGTTTCGGAACTTAGAACAAGGATGAAAGTTTACTTTCTTCGTAAACAAACTTTAGTCATAACCTTTATGGTTAAAACCTCGGAAACTGTCTATCCTGTATGCAAGAACAAAATTTTTAAAACTAATACGCACTGTTTTTATTAGAATAAATATAATAGCAAAACTGCTCCTCCCAATTCAAAAAAAATAGTTAAATTTTAACAAGTCTTTAAAGTCTAATCTTTGCTTTAGACACGTACAATTCAGACGAAATCACACACTCAGAAAAGTTTTGCAGTTACTACATGACAGTTATTTATGTAGTAATGCGGTTGTAGTTATTTTAACTACAATTGTAGTTAATTTACTTAGAACAAAATTTTTCAATGTTTTTGACAGTTATTTTTTTAAACAAACTACAAAAATTACTACATTGTAGTAACATTTATTTTATGCAGTTATTTTGAAATTTATTTACAAATACTTAAATTTTCAAGTGAGTATGCACACACACGAAGCAAACAGAAGTATGTGTATGAATCACTTGTTTAGAAATTTCTAGTGAAAGAATATGAGTATAACATGTTTTCTCTTGTATTAGTCATAAAACAACGCCAAAGTGTGAGCACGCGTAATACGGAAAAGGTTATATATTTTTTATTAAATTACTAAAATAACAAGGTAAGTTTTATAATATAAATTTATTTACGGGGAATGTTAAAAAAATATTGTATTTATTTTCTTTCAGTTCTTTTATATTCTCATCCCTTTCTACCTGGAGAAAAAAAAGGAAGCCAAACAACAGCATATTTCATCCCTCACAGACGGACATGTACAACAATATCTTAATAGTGAAAAAAAGTGACATTAAGTGTAAATTTTGATTTCTCAATTTTAAATTTATTATAGAATAAAATTAAGTTAATAGTGTTTACATAAATTTGTTTTTTTTATTAAATTAATAATTAAAAAAAAAATTTTATTTATGTTTTTTTAACTACATTTGCAAGTTGTTTGTACAGTTTTACAATAATTTGCATGTATGTTGTTTCAATTGCATTTGTAGTTGTTTTTACTACATATGTCAGTTGATTTTTAACAGTTAAAAATTACTTCATATTTTTTTTCTTTTCTGAGTGTACAGGGAATAATTTGGAGTTATATCTGGGAGTTTTAATATACGTTTCAGAAAAAATCTTTGCAGTTTATCCACTTCCTCGAAATGTTTATACCCCCGGACTTCTGCTCCATATGATTGAATGGAACGACTTACAGCTTCAAATAAGTGGTACTTGGTTCTTAGGGAAATATTGGTTTTGCTCAAAAACGACTTCCACGTAGCATTTATGCTGCTCTTAGCCATATTATATCTATACTCTATATGTTTTGAAAATACCATTTTTGGTGTTAATATCATACCTAGATAGTTATATTCATTAACTATTTCAAATTCTTCTCCATTAAAAAACCAATTTTCTAGCCGCGATAGTCTTCCTCCGTTCCTAAACACCATTATTTTAGATTTTAATATGTTAACCCCAAGATTCCAAAAATCGCAGTATTTTTCTAAATTTCCAATCATTTTCTGTAATACGTTAATATCTTCTAACAATATTACAATGTCATCTGCGTATAAGAGCACCCTTACATTAATTTCGTCCACGAAAATGCCTCCACTAAGATATTCAGATATTCCACTTTCATGCAAATGCATGTTTGTAGTTAGTGGCCCAAAAATGATTTTGACTAAATACTTTTCCGAATTTGCAAAAAAATGGCATCGAAATGTTGTTGCATATTTTTGCATATTTTGTTATAAATGCATATTTTTGCATATTTTGCTTTTAAGTGCATATTTTATTGCATATTTTATGATTTTTGTTACATATTTTTGCATATTTTGCACATTATTGCATATTTTTTAATATTTATAAATATGAAATTCGATTTAAGAATTCATACTTTAAAACTAAAAAAAATCTGAAGAATTAATTATTTGGAAGCTCTGTTGATAATATAACACTACACTAGAAAGAGAAACACATAGTATACAATATGTTGTCATCCACTAGCAAATTTTTTATAGATGTAATTTTAAATTAACGTTTTCGGGTGTTATTGCTCACAAACAGAAAGTTGAAAAATTTTATAAAAATTATTTTAAGGAAACTTGTCCCCGAGCATTAATTTCTGCCACTTTTTTCTCTGAGTTACGAAAGTGAGTACGATTTTATAGTACACATATTTAAGTTTTATTTTATAATAAAGTTATTTTCAGGTAAAATGGCACACACCCTTAATATTTACAATCGACTGTACTTCTTTTTATTTTCACTGAATTTTCTAAAAATATATTTAACTATGTGTATTTGAAGACATATTCAGTGTGTTCGTTTACTCGAATTTCTTACTACTTTTACTACAATTGCAAAATTTTGTTTACTTTTTGTATTGAATTTTTCCAGCTGTAGTAAATATAGTAACTTGTAGTATGTAAACGAACAAGCTTATTGTAACCGATACCAGAATTTTTACGTTTATGTTAGTTTTTAACAAATATAATTTAAAAAAAATTTATTTTTAATTGCATATTTTTTGGTTTTTAGTGAATATTTCGTTATAAATGCATATTTTAGTGCATATTTTCTATTTTATAGTGCATATTTTAAGCGCATATTTTCGATTTTTTAGTGCATGAAAGTCCTTGCCCTGGTTATTAATATCATCTATACTTTTAATTATTTCCATCGATTTTAACAGCGTTTAAGCGATGAATGGAACAAACTCCACAATTTATAATTTTATTTACTTCGTTGTGAAAGAACTACTTTTTTGTTGTGAGGGTATGGTTGATTTGGGGTTACATGGTACACGGATGAGATCACTGTAGTATTGGTAAATCCAATTAAATAAAATGAGAAAAAAAATAAAGTAGATAAAATTATGATGAGATCAGTTCATTGATATGTACATGTTGTGAGAGTTGGCATCTTCCATTAAAATTTAGAGTCAATCTTTCGATTTTATCCAGAACGAGCTCGAAGCCAGCGAGACTATGTAGGCGTCGGGTGGAATAGTGCCATGTTAGTTAAAATATCATTTTAAGTGGCTTATTTTGTGCTACTTGGAGTTTTTTGTATGACATTTTGCAGACGTGTACCAAACTGGAGCACAGTAAAACATTATGGGGTGGAATATAGAGTTGATGATGAGTTTTTTATTGTCTATGTTCATTTCCGATTTTCTGTTTATAATTGGGTACATTATTCTAATAATTTTGTTAATTTTGTCCACTACATAGGGAATATGATTATTAAAATTAAGCTTTGTATCAAGCATTACGCCCAAGTATTTGACGTTGTTTTCCCATGGAATATCATGGTTCATGAAACGAGGTAAACTCTGGGGTATAAAACAAGACTTACGTTTTCTTGTAAAATAAATTGCCTGCGTTTTTCAGGGTTAACCAAAATCTTCCATTTACCAAAATAATTACTCAACCCAGTAAGAGCAGACTGCAAGTTTGTAATAATATCAGCTGAATATACATCAGAACTAAGAATTGATGTATCATCTGCAAATATAGACGTAATGCAATTGAAAAATGTTGAAATGTCAGCAGTAAAGATGTTGTAAAGAACTGGCGACAGGCAAGAACCTTGTGGACATCCTGCAATGATATTTACTTGTTGTGAACAGGTTTTACCCAAGTAAACGCTAAACGATCTATTTTGAAGAAAGTTTTGAATAATTTTTATGAGTTCAATTGGAAAGTTGAATTTTTTCAGTTTAAAAATAAGTCCATTATACCAAACGGAGTCAAACGCAGCTTTTATGTCTAGCAAAATCATTCCAGTTGATTTGCCGTTGTGAAAATTATTTTTAACTAATTTTCTGATTTTTAGTAGGGGTTGAGACGTATTATGTTCACTTCTGAACCCGAATTGTTGCGATGGAAGTATATTATTTGCATCAATAAAGTTAATAAGCTTTTCCTTAATAATTTTTTCCAAGATTTTACTAATAGAAGAGAGCAGACTTATTGGTCTATAAGAAAGTGGAGAATCAGGAGGTTTATTTGGCTTGAGTATTGGAATGGTTTTTGAGATTTTCCAATCACTCGGGAAGTAGCATAATTTAAGGCAAGCATTGAAAATGTTCGTTAGATAGTTGATGCCTTTATTAGGTAAATTTTTTAGACATTTATTATTAATACCGTCTAAACCTTTACCGATGTTCTGTAACTATGTGAGAAGTTTCTCACATAAAAATTGCAACTCTGCCATATTTAAAACAGAGTGAGTATCATAATGTCAAATTTAGCCAGAGGTATGTAAAAAAAATTTGCTTATATTCAGTTTGAAATTTTGTGACTCACCCTGTTTTAAATATCGTAGACACATCGTAGAGTTGCAATTTTTATGCGAGTAATTTCTCACATAGGTACAGAACACCGGTACTGGAGTTTTTATGTTTTTCAATTTTTTTATAATTACACCAACTTTTTTAGTAGTAGTGAAGTAACAGTTTTGTGGGATTGGGTTAATATTACGAATAAGGAGTGCAACACCATTAACCTCAGTAATCGTAGTAGTATCACTTAAATTTGATGAAATACAGTGGTTCAAATTAAAGTTGTGAGCCAAAATTTCAGCCTTTTCTTGCTGGGTGAAACATACTACATTGTTGTGTTTTAAAATTGGAATATTGCTAGATTTCTTCTTTAACATTTTGGAAACTTTCCAAAAAAGAGGAAGATGCTTTGTCCAAATTGGACAACATGTTATTCCAAGTTTGGTTTCTGAAGTGGTTCATTTCATTCGTAATATTTTTATTTAAACGTGTCATAGCTCTACGATCATTAACATCTCTGTAACGCTTCCAGTTTCTTTTAAATACGTTCCTTAATTGTATCATAATTTTTCTGTTGTTTGGTAAGGGTTTAGAGGTTGGTGCTATTCTACGTTTGGGCACACTTTCATCTATTCCCATTTTTACTACGGTAGTAAAATCTACGTTATTTGTGCAAAACAATTTTAGACCGATGGAAATTTTACGTATATAATAATCTTTGATTTTTAATATTCTACACATTTTATGAACTTGTTCAATTTTACATTTTAAGATTGTTATTGGTGGTATGTTAACTTTAACAGCTGGTTCGATAATTGTTTCATCATTATCGTCATCATCGATAGTTTGCAGAGGCGCAAAATAATTTGAATTGCTAGCTCTCTGTGAGCTGTTTGTGGCCTTTTTTTCTATTCATGTTATACCCGGAGCAGGCATCAACATCTTCTTCTCGATTGTAGAGTTGTAAAAGTATTGAGTATTCCGGTACTGAGTACTCAATACTGCCTATTTTTTTGAGTACTCAATACTAAAACGGTACTACTCAATACTTTTAAAGATGCAATTTTCCGTATAAATGTGTATTTTTCGTATGAAAATACAACTCTTAAAATAGTGCTCTAAAAAGACAACTCTGAAAATACAACTCTATTTGTGAAGCAAAGAAATTTGTAACGGATTTTTAGGAAAAATTATTTAATTAATTTATATAAAATGTTTTAAATAAATTAAAATGTAAGTAACAACAATTATTTAACACGTATATGTGAATTGTTATTATTTTTCGTAATAAATACGAATTCATAACATTTTTATTTTAAATTCAAAAAAATCGTTAAAAGTATTGAGTAGTATCGAGTACTCAATTAAAAAGTATTGAGTAGTATTGAGTACTCAAAAAGTATCGAAATTTCACAACTCTACTCGATTGCGTTTAATTTTGTGTTAAATTTTTTTTATTAATATGTAGATATTGTTAACAAACAATAAGTGTGTTTGCGTACCCGAAAATTTGTACAAATTCGTACAAATTTGTACAAGTTTTTACTGGAAGGTGTTTGTTTACACAATTACTCAGTAAGGAGAGAGGAAAATTAAAGTGACAGAACTTACAAGTTTTTACTGGATGAATTTTTGCTAGTAAGAATTTGTAAGAAAAAAAAACATATGATTTAAAACATATGATTGAAGAAGCAAAACATTTGTCTAAATAATTTTGAAATAATTTTTTGTAAAAATAAAAAATATTTAAATATAAGCTTATTTACGATGGAAGGAGTAAGTAAGTGATCATTTTATTAGGTTTTAAATATTAATCCAATAATTTGAATAGGTTTATTTCGCAATCAGCTATTTTAATAACTGTTGCCAATTTAGCTATTATAAATTTTAAAATTTGTCCGAATCAGCAAATTTTAACATATGTATGTTTGTCCAATTTTCATTTTTAAATTTAGAAATAGTTTTTCTTTTTATATTAACAAAATTTATCTATTAATTCTAAAATTTGTTCGAAACACCAAATTTCCGAAATTTTGAATTCCGTATGATTTTACAATCAAATCTAAAAAAAGTTTCGGAACTTAGAACAAGGATGAAAGTTTACTTTCTTCGTAAACAAACTTTAGTCATAACCTTTATGGTTAAAACCTCGGAAACTGTCTATCCTGTATGCAAGAACAAAATTTTTAAAACTAATACGCACTGTTTTTATTAGAATAAATATAATAGCAAAACTGCTCCTCCCAATTAAAAAAAAATAGTTAAATTTTAACAAGTCTTTAAAGTCTAATCTTTGCTTTAGACACGTACAATTCAGACGAAATCACACACTCAGAAAAGTTTTGCAGTTACTACATGACAGTTATTTATGTAGTAATGCGGTTGTAGTTATTTTAACTACAATTGTAGTTAATTTACTTAGAACAAAATTTTTCAATGTTTTTGACAGTTATTTTTTTAAACAAACTACAAAAATTACTACATTGTAGTAACATTTATTTTATGCAGTTATTTTGAAATTTATTTACAAATACTTAAATTTTCAAGTGAGTATGCACACACACGAAGCAAACAGAAGTATGTGTATGAATCACTTGTTTAGAAATTTCTAGTGAAAGAATATGAGTATAACATGTTTTCTCTTGTATTAGTCATAAAACAACGCCAAAGTGTGAGCACGCGTAATACGGAAAAGGTTATATATTTTTTATTAAATTACTAAAATAACAAGGTAAGTTTTATAATATAAATTTATTTACGGGGAATGTTAAAAAAATATTGTATTTATTTTCTTTCAGTTCTTTTATATTCTCATCCCTTTCTACCTGGAGAAAAAAAAGGAAGCCAAACAACAGCATATTTCATCCCTCACAGACGGACATGTACAACAATATCTTAATAGTGAAAAAAAGTGACATTAAGTGTAAATTTTGATTTCTCAATTTTAAATTTATTATAGAATAAAATTAAGTTAATAGTGTTTACATAAATTTGTTTTTTTTATTAAATTAATAATTAAAAAAAAAATTTTATTTATGTTTTTTTAACTACATTTGCAAGTTGTTTGTACAGTTTTACAATAATTTGCATGTATGTTGTTTCAATTGCATTTGTAGTTGTTTTTACTACATATGTCAGTTGATTTTTAACAGTTAAAAATTACTTCATATTTTTTTTCTTTTCTGAGTGTACAGGGAATAATTTGGAGTTATATCTGGGAGTTTTAATATACGTTTCAGAAAAAATCTTTGCAGTTTATCCACTTCCTCGAAATGTTTATACCCCCGGACTTCTGCTCCATATGATTGAATGGAACGACTTACAGCTTCAAATAAGTGGTACTTGGTTCTTAGGGAAATATTGGTTTTGCTCAAAAACGACTTCCACGTAGCATTTATGCTGCTCTTAGCCATATTATATCTATACTCTATATGTTTTGAAAATACCATTTTTGGTGTTAATATCATACCTAGATAGTTATATTCATTAACTATTTCAAATTCTTCTCCATTAAAAAACCAATTTTCTAGCCGCGATAGTCTTCCTCCGTTCCTAAACACCATTATTTTAGATTTTAATATGTTAACCCCAAGATTCCAAAAATCGCAGTATTTTTCTAAATTTCCAATCATTTTCTGTAATACGTTAATATCTTCTAACAATATTACAATGTCATCTGCGTATAAGAGCACCCTTACATTAATTTCGTCCACGAAAATGCCTCCACTAAGAAATTCAGATATTCCACTTTCATGCAAATGCATGTTTGTAGTTAGTGGCCCAAAAATGATTTTGACTAAATACTTTTCCGAATTTGCAAAAAAATGGCATCGAAATGTTGTTGCATATTTTTGCATATTTTGTTATAAATGCATATTTTTGCATATTTTGCTTTTAAGTGCATATTTTATTGCATATTTTATGATTTTTGTTACATATTTTTGCATATTTTGCACATTATTGCATATTTTTTAATATTTATAAATATGAAATTCGATTTAAGAATTCATACTTTAAAACTAAAAAAAATCTGAAGAATTAATTATTTGGAAGCTCTGTTGATAATATAACACTACACTAGAAAGAGAAACACATAGTATACAATATGTTGTCATCCACTAGCAAATTTTTTATAGATGTAATTTTAAATTAACGTTTTCGGGTGTTATTGCTCACAAACAGAAAGTTGAAAAATTTTATAAAAATTATTTTAAGGAAACTTGTCCCCGAGCATTAATTTCTGCCACTTTTTTCTCTGAGTTACGAAAGTGAGTACGATTTTATAGTACACATATTTAAGTTTTATTTTATAATAAAGTTATTTTCAGGTAAAATGGCACACACCCTTAATATTTACAATCGACTGTACTTCTTTTTATTTTCACTGAATTTTCTAAAAATATATTTAACTATGTGTATTTGAAGACATATTCAGTGTGTTCGTTTACTCGAATTTCTTACTACTTTTACTACAATTGCAAAATTTTGTTTACTTTTTGTATTGAATTTTTCCAGCTGTAGTAAATATAGTAACTTGTAGTATGTAAACGAACAAGCTTATTGTAACCGATACCAGAATTTTTACGTTTATGTTAGTTTTTAACAAATATAATTTAAAAAAAATTTATTTTTAATTGCATATTTTTTGGTTTTTAGTGAATATTTCGTTATAAATGCATATTTTAGTGCATATTTTCTATTTTATAGTGCATATTTTAAGCGCATATTTTCGATTTTTTAGTGCATGAAAGTCCTTGCCCTGGTTATTAATATCATCTATACTTTTAATTATTTCCATCGATTTTAACAGCGTTTAAGCGATGAATGGAACAAACTCCACAATTTATAATTTTATTTACTTCGTTGTGAAAGAACTACTTTTTTGTTGTGAGGGTATGGTTGATTTGGGGTTACATGGTACACGGATGAGATCACTGTAGTATTGGTAAATCCAATTAAATAAAATGAGAAAAAAAATAAAGTAGATAAAATTATGATGAGATCAGTTCATTGATATGTACATGTTGTGAGAGTTGGCATCTTCCATTAAAATTTAGAGTCAATCTTTCGATTTTATCCAGAACGAGCTCGAAGCCAGCGAGACTATGTAGGCGTCGGGTGGAATAGTGCCATGTTAGTTAAAATATCATTTTAAGTGGCTTATTTTGTGCTACTTGGAGTTTTTTGTATGACATTTTGCAGACGTGTACCAAACTGGAGCACAGTAAAACATTATGGGGTGGAATATAGAGTTGATGATGAGTTTTTTATTGTCTATGTTCATTTCCGATTTTCTGTTTATAATTGGGTACATTATTCTAATAATTTTGTTAATTTTGTCCACTACATAGGGAATATGATTATTAAAATTAAGCTTTGTATCAAGCATTACGCCCAAGTATTTGACGTTGTTTTCCCATGGAATATCATGGTTCATGAAACGAGGTAAACTCTGGGGTATAAAACAAGACTTACGTTTTCTTGTAAAATAAATTGCCTGCGTTTTTCAGGGTTAACCAAAATCTTCCATTTACCAAAATAATTACTCAACCCAGTAAGAGCAGACTGCAAGTTTGTAATAATATCAGCTGAATATACATCAGAACTAAGAATTGATGTATCATCTGCAAATATAGACGTAATGCAATTGAAAAATGTTGAAATGTCAGCAGTAAAGATGTTGTAAAGAACTGGCGACAGGCAAGAACCTTGTGGACATCCTGCAATGATATTTACTTGTTGTGAACAGGTTTTACCCAAGTAAACGCTAAACGATCTATTTTGAAGAAAGTTTTGAATAATTTTTATGAGTTCAATTGGAAAGTTGAATTTTTTCAGTTTAAAAATAAGTCCATTATACCAAACGGAGTCAAACGCAGCTTTTATGTCTAGCAAAATCATTCCAGTTGATTTGCCGTTGTGAAAATTATTTTTAACTAATTTTCTGATTTTTAGTAGGGGTTGAGACGTATTATGTTCACTTCTGAACCCGAATTGTTGCGATGGAAGTATATTATTTGCATCAATAAAGTTAATAAGCTTTTCCTTAATAATTTTTTCCAAGATTTTACTAATAGAAGAGAGCAGACTTATTGGTCTATAAGAAAGTGGAGAATCAGGAGGTTTATTTGGCTTGAGTATTGGAATGGTTTTTGAGATTTTCCAATCACTCGGGAAGTAGCATAATTTAAGGCAAGCATTGAAAATGTTCGTTAGATAGTTGATGCCTTTATTAGGTAAATTTTTTAGACATTTATTATTAATACCGTCTAAACCTTTACCGATGTTCTGTAACTATGTGAGAAGTTTCTCACATAAAAATTGCAACTCTGCCATATTTAAAACAGAGTGAGTATCATAATGTCAAATTTAGCCAGAGGTATGTAAAAAAAATTTGCTTATATTCAGTTTGAAATTTTGTGACTCACCCTGTTTTAAATATCGTAGACACATCGTAGAGTTGCAATTTTTATGCGAGTAATTTCTCACATAGGTACAGAACACCGGTACTGGAGTTTTTATGTTTTTCAATTTTTTT
Organism: Leucophora obtusa; assembly: GCA_949987735.1. Classification (NCBI taxonomy): domain Eukaryota; kingdom Metazoa; phylum Arthropoda; class Insecta; order Diptera; family Anthomyiidae; genus Leucophora; species Leucophora obtusa. Next base: position 201,412,503 of record OX465295.1, on the reverse strand, counting down.
ATAATTACACCAACTTTTTTAGTAGTAGTGAAGTAACAGTTTTGTGGGATTGGGTTAATATTACGAATAAGGAGTGCAACACCATTAACCTCAGTAATCGTAGTAGTATCACTTAAATTTGATGAAATACAGTGGTTCAAATTAAAGTTGTGAGCCAAAATTTCAGCCTTTTCTTGCTGGGTGAAACATACTACATTGTTGTGTTTTAAAATTGGAATATTGCTAGATTTCTTCTTTAACATTTTGGAAACTTTCCAAAAAAGAGGAAGATGCTTTGTCCAAATTGGACAACATGTTATTCCAAGTTTGGTTTCTGAAGTGGTTCATTTCATTCGTAATATTTTTATTTAAACGTGTCATAGCTCTACGATCATTAACATCTCTGTAACGCTTCCAGTTTCTTTTAAATACGTTCCTTAATTGTATCATAATTTTTCTGTTGTTTGGTAAGGGTTTAGAGGTTGGTGCTATTCTACGTTTGGGCACACTTTCATCTATTCCCATTTTTACTACGGTAGTAAAATCTACGTTATTTGTGCAAAACAATTTTAGACCGATGGAAATTTTACGTATATAATAATCTTTGATTTTTAATATTCTACACATTTTATGAACTTGTTCAATTTTACATTTTAAGATTGTTATTGGTGGTATGTTAACTTTAACAGCTGGTTCGATAATTGTTTCATCATTATCGTCATCATCGATAGTTTGCAGAGGCGCAAAATAATTTGAATTGCTAGCTCTCTGTGAGCTGTTTGTGGCCTTTTTTTCTATTCATGTTATACCCGGAGCAGGCATCAACATCTTCTTCTCGATTGTAGAGTTGTAAAAGTATTGAGTATTCCGGTACTGAGTACTCAATACTGCCTATTTTTTTGAGTACTCAATACTAAAACGGTACTACTCAATACTTTTAAAGATGCAATTTTCCGTATAAATGTGTATTTTTCGTATGAAAATACAACTCTTAAAATAGTGCTCTAAAAAGACAACTCTGAAAATACAACTCTATTTGTGAAGCAAAGAAATTTGTAACGGATTTTTAGGAAAAATTATTTAATTAATTTATATAAAATGTTTTAAATAAATTAAAATGTAAGTAACAACAATTATTTAACACGTATATGTGAATTGTTATTATTTTTCGTAATAAATACGAATTCATAACATTTTTATTTTAAATTCAAAAAAATCGTTAAAAGTATTTAGTAGTATCGAGTACTCAATTAAAAAGTATTGAGTAGTATTGAGTACTCAAAAAGTATCGAAATTTCACAACTCTACTCGATTGCGTTTAATTTTGTGTTAAATTTTTTTTATTAATATGTAGATATTGTTAACAAACAATAAGTGTGTTTGCGTACCCGAAAATTTGTACAAATTCGTACAAATTTGTACAAGTTTTTACTGGAAGGTGTTTGTTTACACAATTACTCAGTAAGGAGAGAGGAAAATTAAAGTGACAGAACTTACAAGTTTTTACTGGATGAATTTTTGCTAGTAAGAATTTGTAAGAAAAAAAAACATATGATTTAAAACATATGATTGAAGAAGCAAAACATTTGTCTAAATAATTTTGAAATAATTTTTTGTAAAAATAAAAAATATTTAAATATAAGCTTATTTACGATGGAAGGAGTAAGTAAGTGATCATTTTATTAGGTTTTAAATATTAATCCAATAATTTGAATAGGTTTATTTCGCAATCAGCTATTTTAATAACTGTTGCCAATTTAGCTATTTTCTCGGCAAATCTAGCGATACTTCAACTCGTTTAGCGGGGTAAATTTCAATCATTTCTAGTAATTTTAAATTTGTAATGACTGATGTTGTGATAATAAGATATTAATCTTGTAATATTAGGATGCTCGAAATAAATAAATTAAATTAAAATATAATTTAGCTATTAGCGGGAAAACTAGCGATTTTTCTTTTTAAGACGTCTTCACATTTTCTTAGCATTTTTTTACATATATTTCCTTGACAGAATTTTTGAATCATTATTATTCAGCATTTATCGGTAAATTTTTATGGAAAACAAAAAAGTTCGAAAAATTTGGCGATGTATCAATAATTTTTTAAGAAAGTTTTAAAAAGTTTGAAAAATATAGCTATTTTTGTGAAATTTTTCAACAGAACCTAACAAATTCGTGGAATTTAGGGATTTATCGCTATTTCATTTTTTTATAATTTAGATATTTTCTAGTAATTTTTTAGTTTCATTTAGCGATATTTTTAGGGAAGAAGTTGGCAGCAGTAATTTACTAATTCTTACAATTTTTCTGTTTGCGTACATTTTTAGATATATTCATTTTTGAGAGTAAATTTTGCCTTACTCTCTGTAAATTTGTTACTGAGTAATTTTTACTGGACTTTACTGGAAAAGTACCCAAACACACCTAATAACAACAAAAAATAAAAAAAATAAACCGTTAACTTTTATTACACTTTAAGGAAAACAGAATAAACTATGACTTAACACATCAAATTATAATGCAAGACTGGTTCTTTTCGTTCTTTTTCTATTAATAGAAAATTTGTATCTCTTTCTTATTAATTTTATTACAGAATTAAATGTTTTTCTTAATAATTTCAAATTTTTATTAAAATTGTAATTTTCTGTACTATTAGTCTATGTAAAATAAAATTAATGGAAACATCTGACATGTAGTGCGCCAATAGTCAAACGAACGACACCGTTCACGAATCACTGTTTCGACACAGCTCATGACAAAAAATGAACGATAACAAAAAGAACGATTTGTACGAACTAGTTCAATGAATTGTATTGAACGATATGACCGAGTCACCAAAAAGAACGATTAAGCCCAACTCTAATCTACACCGAAAAAATTCCTCAGTTGCTCAGTTAAAAATATGCTCAGTTAATTTTCGGTAAACAAAAATTAACTGAAGTGTTGGTGAATAAAAAATTTTTTAGTCACTCTGTGAATTTCAACTTCTTTAAATATCAAGAAGTTTTAAGAAATATTTCAAAACAAAATAAAAAATAGCAAATATTTTTATATTTATGGCAAGAACCAATTTATTTTGTGAAAAAATTATTGTGAAACCTGTTTTAAACATTTCAATATTGAATATTGAAATGGAATGTCCAAGAAATCTGATGCTCAAGTGTCCAAGAAATTATATGACTAGCAAAATTTTATAAGACTGCCCGTGTATTAACAAGTTAAACCAAATGACATACGCTTAAAAGCAATATCCATCATAATTCGTATTTCTTTTGTAAAAAATTTAATAAATTTCAGATCGTTATATTAATTGCAAAAAGTACAGATAAAGGGAAAATTTGTAATCGGTTATATCCAACTATCTTTAAATATTTTTTTTTATTTCTACTAACAATAATGTTATCAATAACCGATTCTTCAGTTATATTGTGTATTAAAAAAAATTAGTTGTATTCAATTAAATATTTTAACTGATACTCAGTAAGGGGTATTTCACCTGAGTTTCAGTTGAAAATTTAGTAGCTAATAACTGAGAAATTTTTTCGGTGTACTAATATTTTTATTTTAAGCTGCCTACACACTAGGGAACATGGTTGAGGGAACAAAAAATATCAAAAAATTTTGTAAACACGAAATGCACGCTCTCAACACGCACACACACACAAAAGCACTCACACATTCACAAAAAATGCTCTCTTTTTTTAAGTATGTTCCCTAGTGTGTAGGCAGCTTTACATAGAGTTTACACGATAAATTTTTTCTTTTCAAGTTTTAATCCACTCACACTTTTTTACTAACACACTTACATTTTAAAAATTGAACAGCAACTTGATATAAATCAGTGTTGCCACTTTTTGAATAATTATTCAAAAACGGGACTGTTTGCACATTTGCTGGATAATTTTTGAATAATGACATTTTTGTGTAGTTTTTGTGTAATTTCACTTTTTACAGAAATTTCCTTACATTCCTTCCTAGAGCTTCTTAACTCATTTTAAACACACTGTCCTTTTTTCAACCTACACTAATAGAAAAAAGTCCGTAAAAAATGTATTTAAAACCACTAAAAATTAGTTAAAAATTATGCTGCAAAAAAAAATTGCTAAATTAGCAGATTATTTTTGCTATATATTAGTAATATAGGAACAGCAAAAATAAAACTGTTAAATATACAGAATTTTAGTTATATTTGACCTAAATTTTTGTAAATGGAGAAAGCAAATTAACCTGCTAAAATCAGCAAAAAAATTTGCTAAATAATTAGTAGCCTAAAAAGCACCAAAAAATTTAAAATTTTCGAAGTTTTTTTTCGATTTTTTTTTTTAAATGCAAATAAAAATCGAGGATTTTGAAAACAGCAGTTTACAATTTTTTAGCAAAAAATTTAGCTTAAAAATAGCAAAAATTTTGTAGATTTAACAGTTTATTTTTGCTATTTTTAGTCTACAAATATTTAGCAAAATTTTCTGCAGATTTTACAGTACAATTTGCTATTTTACATTAACTAAAAGTTAGCCAAAATATAACTAAAATTCTGTAAATTTAATAGTTTTAATTTTGCTGTTCTCATTTTACTAGTATTTAGTAAAAAATCTGCTAATTTTAGCAGTTTTTTCTGCAGCAACTGATTTTTAGTAACTTTTTCTGCTATATTTTACTGGATAAACATCATTCAGTGATTTGACAACCATAAAATAGTTTGGAAGACACTTCTGTCTAGAGTTGTCAAATAAATATTTATTAAAAAATAAATTTTTGACCTTTTTTGATGCAATTTTATTCAAAATTAAAAAAATTTGAATAAAGATTTGTCCATAAAAATACACAAAATTAAAATTTTTGAAATATATTTAACGGGGGGGGGGCGCTGTGGTGTAATGGTTAGCGCGTTGGACTGTTACAAGTAAGGTTGCAGGTTCGAGCCCCAACCAAGGCAACATCAATTTATGAAAAATAATAATATGCATGAGTTTTTTCTAACCCTCATACATATCGCAGCGTCCTCCTTCGGTGTTCCCATAGCAGTTAACCCCACCGAAGTAAAATAATATAACAGGGCTATGAACTAAAAAGCTTCAACAAAGTCCGCCAACTCTTCATCAGATAGCGCGCAACAACTATTCTAAGATTCAACATCTCGCGCAATTGCAGTGTTGCCCTTCATCTTTCACCACTTTGCACTTCTCCTCTATCCCCTTTCCAAAGGAAGCAACACGTTAATTAATAGGAAGAATTTCCTGAGTGTTGCTTCTCTATAAAAAAAAAAAAAAAAAAAAAAAAAAACTGTCAAGGATTAATATCTTAAAATAATATCAACTTTGGTTGCCAAAATTTCTACTAGAGGGCGCTATTAGCCAAAAGCAATTACAAATATTTCTTAATGAACCATTGGCCTATATATCTGCCAAAAATGTCCAGCGGATCTATGCCGTGTTCTTAATGAGTTGAGAATGAAATGAAAATACATCGATATTTGGGTTGAATGATTTTATGTAAAATTTACCACAAATTTCTAGTTTGTGATGAATTATTTTCATAAATTTGTTCAACACTAAACCCAATTAAGAAGAAATTAAAAACATTGTTTTATTTTTAATATGTGTTTAAGGATCCGTATGTTGTTAACTTTTGGGAAAATGTTTTTCAAACTTCATGTGAAAAAATATTTTTTTCTTGAGTGGCAAGACTATTTGAAAATGTTGCGAAAGAGTAAAATTTTAATTAGTTATGTTTCTGATGGTTTCAAATGGCACAGCTCTCGGTTAGTCTGTGGGATTCGGCCGGCAATACTTAAGCCCACAATAAGTTTGGTTGTGACCGTGTGAAATTTGACTGTAATCCAACCAGCCGATAAGAAATGGTAAATTGTTCACAAAATATTTTGATTCTGCCGCATTGTGTGCAGGAGAGTTGGTCTAATGACCGCATATTTTATTTGGAAATTATATATAAAAAAATGCTCTAAACTTTTTGTGTAATTTAATACGGTTTTGGATAATTTTTGACAAACAGATGTGTAATTTTGTGTTTTACTGGTGGCAACACTGATATAAATTTTTGTTTTCAAGTTTTGAGAAAACTTGACGGTCAAGTTTTAAACAGCTGATCAAACTCCTTGTAAATTTGTTTTTCTTTTTACAAATATTGTGCCGCAATAAAACACGATTGATAAAATACGGAATGTGAATATTTCGGTATATCGACGAAATGATTTAAAAATAAATAAAAAACCAATTTCTGCTGACATGAAAATGTCTGTGAAAGATGTGAAGAAAAAAATAAAGTCTTTTCGAACAGCCTACAGTGCGGAAACAGCCCACAGATGCGAGCAATTTTAGTTCTTTCCTTGACGACGGCATCTTGAAAGCAAAATTGACTATCAAGTTGCATGCAGCCTACGTCACAGCTTCAAGTTCAACTGAATTTGACAAGCAGTATGTGTTATCAACTTGAAAGCAAAATCTTGATCATGTAACCTCACTGTTAAAACAAAAACAAAAGTAGCATCGTTCACCAGATTAAGGTAATCATAAAGCGCTACATACCAATTGTATCGATAGAGGGTTTCTCTGTTTTACTTATCACAGCGGAATCCTCAGCCGCAAGGTTGTATCTCTTCTCTATTAGAGTTGTAAAAGTATTGAGTATTCCGGTACTGAGTACTCAATACTGACTGTTTTTTGAGTACTCAATACTAAAACGGTACTACTCAATACTTTTAAAGATGCAATTTTCAGTAGAAATGTGCATTTTTCGTATGAAAATACAACTCTAAAAATATTACTGTAAAAATACAACTCTATTTGTGAAGCAAAGAAATTTGTAACGAATTTTTTTGGAAAAATTATTTACTTAATTTATTGAAAAAGTTTTAAAATAATTAAAATGTAAGTAATAATAGCTATTTAACACGTGTATGTGAATTGTTATTATTTTCCCTAATAAATACGAATTCATAACATTTTTATTTTTAAATTCAAAAAACCGTTAAAAGTATTGAGTAGTATCGAGTACTCAATTGGATTAGTATTGAGTACTCAAAAAGTATCGAAATTTCACAACTCTATTCTCTATGTAAAATAACTGGCAGCACTGGTTGTTATTGTATTATTGTCATCTCTACAAAACGCGCCGTTATTTTTTTTTTATTATGTGCAGTACAATACGGAGATACCATTCGACACAAAATAGGTGGCGGCTATTGAGAAACTTATCGGCGGCGGCTCAGAGTCGGCTGAAGTTGATATGTTTAAAGCGGAGAATACACGAGGGAACATTCGTGAAAAATTTGTGAATTTGTGTGTGTGTGTGCGTGTTGACATCGTGCAATTCGTGTTTACAAAATTTTTTGGTATTTTTTGTGCCCTACTCAATGTTCCATCGTCTATTCTCCGCTTAAGTACTAAAAGTTTTATACAAGTCGACGCAAAATAGTTTGAGATAAAACTGAACAGCGGCGGCTGAACGAATTCGGGTAGAAGCAAAAATAAGCTTTAAAAGAGAATTCAAAACTGGTAATTGTCAAATTAAGAAAATATCGGCTTAGCTGCGAATACAAGCTAAAGCGGGGAATACACTAAGGAACATTCGTGAAAAAATTACCATTTTTTTACGAATGTTGATTTGTGTATGTTAATGTTCGTATTGAAATTCGTGCAATTCGTGTTTACAAAATTTTTTAGCGGAGAATACACGAGGGAACATTCGTGAAAAAATGCTCATTTTTTTGTGAATGTGTGTGTGAGCGTGCTGGCATCGTGCAATTCGTTTTTACTTATAGTCTTGACTAGCCATGGATTTGTGCGAATATGAAACAAATCACACGTGAAACAACAACAAATTTTATTTTTTTGTTCACTACTCAATGTTGCTCCGTGTATTCTCCGCTTTTGATATTTTTTGTTCCCTACTCAATGTCCCTTAATGTATTCGCCGCTTAACAAATGTAAGCCAAAAATTTCCGCTCACTTCGGCGACGGCTAAACTCCCAAAACAAAGTCGGTGGCGGCGTCATATCGACTTTTCTTCACTCGACTTGCATCACTGGTACAATATTTACAATTTGTTATTCTAATATTAATTTAAACAAATTCATAAAAACGAATTTAAAGGTTAAACACAATTATTAAATGACAGAAGAAGAAAATGCAGATACTACACTGACGGCTGCGGTACAAGAGCCGTCGGAAAATGATGTGGCTTTCTTGCAGTTCATTGAAATGGAAAATTTCAAGTCCTATCGAGGTCATATCATAGTTGGACCATTAAAGCAATTTACTGCCGTTATAGGACCTAACGGTTCAGGTCTGTTTCAGATACGCTATTTGTGTTTTAAAAATGCTAAATATAAAAATGTTTAATTTAGGGAAATCTAATTTCATGGATGCCATTAGTTTTGTAATGGGCGAAAAGACTACCAGCTTGCGTGTAAAACGTTTAAATGATTTAATACATGGTTCATCTATCGGTAAACCAGTATCACGAAGTTGTTATGTGACCGCAAAATTTCTTATAGGTCCAACACAAATGGATTTTCAACGAGCAGTTATTGGTGGTTCTTCGGAATACCGCATAAATGGCGAATGTGTGTCTAGCAATAGCTATTTGGGAAAATTGGAGAAATTGGGCATTAATGTCAAAGCAAAGAATTTTCTTGTATTTCAAGGTGCTGTCGAAAATATTGCCATGAAAACACCAAAAGAAAGAACAGCACTATTTGAAGAAATTAGTGGGTAAGTTGAAAAGTTGTGGGTGGTGGGGGAATGAAATCTTGGTTAGGTATGATGGAAGTGTAATAGGAAAAATTTATAAAATCGGGATAATCATAAAATCCGTCGGATTAACAATCTTGACAGTATTGTCCTGTTACCAAAATTGCTCAGAAATTTATAAAACTTTGTCCATCGACTAAAATGCCCACGCCGAGTTTATTTTATTTTTTTATCATAACATTGCTATTAGGCAGGGCTAGCAGGTAACACTGCTAAAATGCAAAATGCTATAGCAATAGCTATTTGGGAAAATTGGAGAAATTGGACATTAATGTCAAGGCAAAGAATTTTCTTGTATTTCAAGGTGCTGTCGAAAATATTGCCACGAAAACACCAAAAGAAAGAACAGCACTATTTGAAGAAATTAGTGGGTAAGTTGAAAAGTTGATGGCGGTGGGGGAATGAAATCTTGATTAGGTATGAGGGAAGTGTAATAGGAAAAATTTATAAAATCGGGATAATCATAAAATCCGTCGGATTAACAATCTTGACATTATTGTCCTGTTACCAAAATTGCTCAGAAATTTATAAAACTTTGTCCATCGACTAAAATGCCCACGCCGAGTTTATTTTATTTTTTTTTTATAATAACATTGCTATTAGGCAGGGCTAGCAGGTAACACTGCTAAAATGCAAAATGCTATAGCAATAGCTATTTGGAAAAATTGGAGAAATTGGACATTAATGTCAAGGCAAAGAATTTTCTTGTTTTTCAAGGTGCTGTCGAAAATATTGCCATGAAAACACCAAAAGAAAGAACAGCACTATTTGAAGAAATTAGTGGGTAAGTTGAAAAGTTGATGGCAGTGGGGGAATGAAATCTTGATTAGGTATGAGGGAAGTGTAATAGGAAAAATTTATAAAATCGGGATAATCATAAAATCCGTCGGATTAACAATCTTGACATTATTGTCCTGTTACCAAAATTGCTCAGAAATTTATAAAACTTTGTCCATCGACTAAAATGCCCACGCCGAATTTATTTTTTTTTTTTTTTATAATAACATTGCTATTAGGCAGGGCTAGCAGGTAACACTGCTAAAATGCTGTTATAAAACCCATTCAATTCACTACCGTTATCTCTAAAATACCGTTACCGAAATAATCGAAATAGCGTTATCTCGATACCGAAATAAATGAAATATCGATACTCTTTAAATACCGTTGCCGAAATAAACGAAATACCGCTATCCTTAAAATAACGTTACCGTAATTTTTTATTCTCTGCTTTAGCAAATAGCATGTGGTTATTGAATATTTTACAAACATAAAGTTGATAAGTTTGTTTTGTCAACTGAATATCGTTAACCTTAAAATACCGTTACCGGAATAATTTAAATACCGTTAATCTTAAAATACCGATAACGAAATAAATGAAATAGCCTTACTCTTAAAATACGGTTACCGAAATAATCTAAAATAGAGTTACCCTTACCGATAACTGCATCATTTCAGTTACCTTCAATGCAATCGGGTAATATTCCCTCTGTTTTTTCTGTGTGTAACAACAGTGTTAAATTTAACTTTTTTTAATATTAAGATCTGGTGCTTTAAAAGATGACTATAATCGTTTAAAACAAGAAATGATTTTAGCTGAAGAAGAAACCCAATTTACATATCAAAAGAAAAAGGGTATTGCGGCAGAACGTAAAGAAGCCAAACATGAAAAAATGGAAGCAGATCGTTATGCTAGACTTAAAAATGAATATGTAAGTATTACAATCTCACTATTAATTAAAAAATAATTTTCTATTTAAAATATTTTCTTTATTTTTTCTTACAGAATGAAAAACAAGTAGAATATCAGTTATTTCGTTTATATCATGTTGAAAAGGATATACAAAAACTAAATGAAGATATTGAAGTAAAACAACAAGAAATTAAAGATGTTGAAAAACGTAAGGACAAAGCTGATGATATTTTAAAAGAAAAGAAAAAAGAAGCTGGGAAACTAAGTCGTGAATTGGCTAAAATTGATCAAGAGGCACGGGAGTTTGAAACCCAAATGAATAAAAAACATCCACTGTATATTAAGGCCAAAGAAAAGGTGGCACATTGCCAGAAAAAACTTAAATCATTAGCCAAAACCCTTGAGACAGCTCGTGAGGCAGATAATGCTCATCAACAAGATATACGCAAATTAGAAAAACAATTGGCGGATGTTGAAAAAATGAAAAAAGCGTTCGAAGATGAAATTGAAAATGAATCACAGAAACGTGGTAAAAGTGTCCATATGGAAGAGGGTCTGGTGCAAGAATATGATCGCCTTAAACAGCAAGCTGAAGCTACAGCAACCCAGTATCGTTCCCAATTAGATTCGGTTAATCGTGAACAGAAATCCGATCAAGATATGTTAGATGGTGAAACAAATCGTCGAGCTTCCGTAGAAGAAGCTTTAAAAAAATTAACCTTACAACGTGAAGAAGCCGTTAAGCGACGTGATAAACTAATGGATCATATAAAATCATCACAAGCAGCATTGGAAGAACAAAATCGCATCAAAGATGAATTGAAACGGGATGTTGGATGTTCTAAGGAAAAGATAGCCGAAATACAAAGAGAACTAGAAAATGTACGAGATCAATTGGGCGACGCTAGAAGTGATAAACACGAAGATGCAAGACGTAAAAAGAAACAAGAAGTTGTGGAATTATTTAAAAAACAAGTACCAGGGGTGGTAAGTAATAAAATATTCAGACACATTTTTCACAACAAAATTTCGAGGCTTTGAGATTTTTTTCGTCAAAGAGAATATTTAAAAATGGAACAGATTAAGTGATTTTCAGAGATTTCTTTATAGAAATGTTTATTACTAACATCTTTCGTATGTAACAAGTCGACAATAATGGGACATTTTTCGTATAGAAAAGTCATCGACCATCGACATTTTGTTGTAGAGGTAGAAGAAAATTCGAAAAATCGGAAATTTAATTTTGTTTGATAATTTCTGAAATATAATTGATAATTTCTAAAGAACAATTGATAAATTCTGAAAAAACAGTTGATAACTTCTTAAATAAAATCAATATTTTCTGAAATGCATTCGATTATTCCTGAAATACAATTCATAATTCCTGAAATACAATTAATAATTTCTGAAATACAATTGATAATTTCTATAAATGAAATGATAATTTTTCAAATACAAATGATAATTTCGGAAATGCGATTGATTAATATTAAAATCAATTGGGAATTTCTCAAATATATACATATATGGGTGAAATAAAAAAAATGTGATAAATTTTTGTGCCAAATTTGTGAGAAGCAAAAAGTGTTAATATTTCGGCTTTTTCTTAATGGAATCAGTAAGTTTAGTCATTATAAACCTAATTGCAAAAAATCTCTTCTACAAGTTGTCGCAATAACTTTTTTTGCACAATTTTAATTTTTTTTGTGGTAACGGAGTTTACATTTCCGCAAGCAAAAGATATAACAAAAAAATTGCGTACGAATTTTCTTCAATTTATTAGTTTTTAGTATTTGGGCTTTCAACATGCTTTCCAATAATATACAATTTGTGTTTATCAAATTGGCTTTTTCGCGAATAAAAATAAAATTCATTCCGCGAAAAATTTTTTTTTTTTTTTTAATTTTGTATATTTGGTCCTTTTAAATGCTTTTCAAAAATATAAAATTTTGTGACTGATTTATTCGGCTTAAGGTCATGATTTGTAGATACAAATTATTAAATGAAAAAAAAAATGTTTAAATTTCCCTATATGGATCAAGTTACTCAAAATAATAATTTTTATCAAGTGGAAACATTTTTTTTTATTCATTCAAAGTGATATTTTTCCGAAAATTATGACAGGTGTTATTCTGTAAATTTCCTAGTAGGGCGTTTTTGGCCGAAAGTATTAAAATTAACCCCATATGGATCACGTTACATAAAATAATTATTTTTTTTTTTTTTTTTTTTTTTAATAATAAATACAGCATTTATTTACTTCAAATTACATAACCAAAGCCCTGGGGCCATATATGATTAATAAAAGCTACTACAAAAAAATAATTTAAATAAAGATAATAATAAAAAAAAATAATAATAAAAATAAATAATAATAAAAATAAATAATAATAAAAATAAATAATAAAAAAAATAAGTAAAAAATACAGTAAAACTATCATATAAAAAAAATACTGAAAAAATTATCTTGAATAATATAAATAGATATTTAAAAAAAAAAAAAATAATACAATCACCAGATTTTCCTAAGTGCAGCGATAATAAAAAAAGAAAAGATCGAGAGAGATAAAAATAGTAGCACAAATAAAAAGCTATAACTCATGAATAGCTACATAATCCTTAAGCTTTCGCCTAAAGACCTGGGGTGAAAAAGCAAAACCTCTCAGGTATAGAGGTAGATCGTTCCATATTCTTGAAAGCCTAATCTGAAATGATCGCTCGTACATAGTAGTATGATGTGTTGGATAAACCAGTTGGGGGTTTCTTTCCGAGTTGGACAAAAGAAAGTTGTCAACTATATAGTCCGGAAACCCATTAACCATTGCTTTGTAAAAAAATATCAATAACCTCATACCTACATAATTAACAAAAGAGCACCCAAGAAATTGGATTACGTACGGAGTCACATGAGAGCGAAGTCTTAGGCCAAAAACATATCTAATAATTCTATTGAAAATCTTGGTAAACCTATTAAATTCACCGCCTGTGGTACCAGAAAATACCTCGACACAATATAATATATGAGGCATCAACAAGGCATGTGCCACACGCATCCTAATTGAGAGAGGCAGATATAAGTCAAGAGAATACAACCTTCTCAACAAGAATGATATTTTCGAAGAAACGTTATTAATATGCGATGAGAAATTTAAATGATTGTCAATTAAAACTCCAAGGCATTTAATCTTATCCACAAATTCAACTCTCATGCCATCGAGAGTAACCATTATATTATCAGTATCGAAACCAAAACCCATTAACTTCGTCTTTCTTGGATTGACAACAAAACCATTGCCAGAAGACCAAGATATAACCTCATGTATGATGAAATTTACACCCTCTTCCAAGACATCTACAAATTGCGAATCGGCATAGCAAAGAAACTGAACATCATCCGCATAAACGTAAGACTGACATGATAGACCATTCCCAAATGTAAGAAGATCATTCAAGTAAATCATGAACAGTAGTGGGCCAATAACAGACCCCTGAGGTACACCACTGGTTATTGGTTTCGTTAATGAAAAAGAATCGCCAATCGAAACAAACTGACTTCTACAACTCAGATAAGAGGATATAAGTTTACAAGCTTGTGATGAAAAATCAAACAAATTAAACAGTTTGTCCACAAGTTTCGAATGTATCACTCGGTCAAAAGCTTTAGATAAATCCAGTGAAAGAAGAACTACATTTTTACCATTATCCAAAAATTTTCTAATCGAATCCGTTAGACCAAGAAGAAGATATTTTTTTTTATTAATTTAATGGCTTTACAATCTCGTAGTCATAATTAATATTAAGTTTCATGGGTCTTTTCTGACACCATGCCACTAAGGGTTAACGATTTTTTAAACAAATTACAAAATTGTGTAATGAACGAAAATCGACAAATCGCTATTTTAAGGAACAGTCTAATGCAGGGGTGGCAAGACTTTTTACGCTGCGTGCCAGAAACGGACAAATTTTTTTTGTAAAAATTTCTCGCGTGCCACCTTCATTTTAGTTGTCTTTTAAAAGTCCTTTTTTAAAAATTTTTAAGATTTGGAAAATTTGTCTTAAAAATATCATTGCAGATGTACATACATATTTATCAGCGCTACGGATACCCCAGGAAATAACACCCAAAGGGAAAAATTAAATAACATCCAAGAAATGACGTAAAAATGTTTGACGGTTATTTAATTTTTGGGGGTTAAAGATTAAATTTAAATATTGATATGATTTCATTATGAAAAAATCCCCAATGAAATAAAATTAAAACAGTTTGAACATTATTGCCTTTTCATTTTTTGGGGGGTTATTCCATTTTTGGTGGTTATTTCATTTTGTTAAAAAAAGTTAAATTATTGGGCGCCATTAATTATTTAAGTACGTAAGAAAAATAGGTGAAAAATATGCTTTGGGCAAACATTTGAATATTATGGATTTGAACAGAGAACTTTCTATTTCAGATGAAATGGCTCTGCGAAACACGATCAAAACCCAATTTCAAAATCCAACAAAGCGGGTTATTTCATTATGAAACTTATGTTCAGTATTTCATTGAGGGTTATTTCGTAGCACCCATTTTCCCTTTAACAAAAAACTTAATTTTTTAGATCCAATTTTAATGCAAGTTGTTTTCCATTTTTGTGCAATTTTCTGGTACTTTTTATTTTTCCGATTATGAGGCATTTGCTTATCGAAACATTTAAACTTCTTTCAATCTAGAAATTTAGAAATTTTATGATAATCGAATTTGCGAGTTCTGTATTAAACATATTTCTTTAAAAAAAATGGTGACAATGCAGAGTTTTATTCATTTTAAAAGACGATTTATAAGCTGTATGAAAAATATCACCATTATGGAGTTAATTCACACCATTTTGTAGCGAAATTTAACATATAACTAAATTTTTTGCTGATCTTCTAATAGTTTAAATTTTTTGAAAATATCCAACAAAACGTCGCGTGCCACATAAAATCCACTGACGTACCACTACTGCAGTGTTGCCACTTTTTGAATAATTATTCAAAAATGGGACTGTTTACACATTCCTTGGATAATTTTTGAATAATGACATTTTTGTGTAGTTTTTGTGTAATTTCGCTTTTTACTGAAAAATTACTAAATTCCATGCTTTTAAGACCAAACTCCGATAAAAAGAGTTTGTGCAACATCTACCACAAATTTCTAGTTTCTTCTGAATAATTTTTGTAAATTTTTTCAGCACGAAACCCAATTTAGTTACAGAAAGTCAAAAATGTTGTTTTTATTTTATTTGTGCATAAACCCCGTATTTTGTTGATTTTTTGAGAAAATAATTGTCAAATTGCATTCAAAATAATTATTTTTGTCTTGGGTGGCAAGACCATTTGAAATTAGGGAAAAAAATTTGGGTGTGTTATGAAAGCGACTTTCTCATGACTGCAAAAAACTTGTAATTTCCAATATTAAACCATTTTCCCTAAATTTAGCACATATTAAAATATTATAATTCAGACACTATTTCCAAACTTTCTGTGAACTTAATTTTTTGTTACGTTTTTTAAATCGGAGCTTTCCTGTTGCGTCCATCGGTTCAGGCCTCAAAACTTATAATCTATGACATTGTGAAATTTCATAGCAATCCAACCAGCCGGTAAGACCGAAGTGACTGAATTATATCCACATTATTTCGATTCTACTCCACTGTGCGCAGGAGAATCCAAAGAGCCACATAATTTTTTTATAAAAATAACTATTATTTTAAACTAATAAAAATATTAATTTTTTGTGTGATTTCACACGGTTTTGGATAATTTTTGTCCTACTGCTGTGTATTTTTTACTCTTACTGGTGGCAACACTGCACTACTGACACGCGTGTCATAGTTTTGCCAGCCCTGATGTAATGTAATAAATCAGTGTGTTCGTTTACTCGAAATTCTTACTACTTTTACTACAATTGGAAAGTTTTGTTTACCTTTTGTATTGAATTTTTCCAGCTGTAGTAAAAGTAGTAACTTGTAGTAGGTAAACGAAGACGCCTAATGTTTTTTCTTTTAATATGGCATATGTTGCATTATACCTGGGAGAACTGTACGTTAAATGAAAGCTAATGAGAAGGTTCCGAAAAATTACCCTGCAAAAAAAATTATGCGACAGTTTAAGAAAATATCTGGAAACCACATTTTCGTGCCCACTATACGATGTGGCGGAGAACACCAATTTAATTTATTTGCAAGTTATTGGTGTTGTGAAATTGCCTCGCCTGAGAGGAAAATAATTGTAATTGAAATTTAAAAACACTCAATTGAAAATTTCAATCACATTTAGAATGAGAAAATGGTTTTTGTTGAAATTTTGCAAAAAATTGGCTGGGATAGGCGTGGGCAAGCATAAAAATAAGACGTCTGTTGGGTTGATGTCCAACTCACACTTTTTATTTCTTTTCCCAATAAAATGTAATTGTAATTGACATTTTTAAATTACAATTACATGCAATGTGTCATTGAAAATTTTCAATTACAAGACAAAATGTAAAGATTAACCCCCAGGTCTGGTATATTATAATTAATTCCCAAGGCAATTGACAAACTTTACTAAAAATAGTCATTAGTTGAAATGCTCCTACTCTGTACTTGGCAATATTTTATTATTTTTTTTTATTATTTTATTTTTAATTTTTTTTATTATTATTTTTATTATTATTTTATTTTTTATTTTTTTGTGCGGCGAACTTGACTTTCCATGTACATTTATGTTCTGTGTTTACAATCAGTGTGTTCCCGTACGTTCCCAATGTTACCGAAATTTACCCAAAGTTACCGAAATTTACCCAAAAGCGTTCCCGTACTCGAGAATTGGGTAAATGAGAACGCTAATGAGAGTGTATTAGTGCTTCTCTTTTTACCAAAATTTACCCAGACTTTTTCTTCGGGTAAACTTTGGTAAAACAGCTGATGCAAATATAAACAAAAAACAATTGTGAAATTAAATTAAAAATTGTAATTAAATAAAGAAATAAGCAAAAGAAACTTGGTTTTTTGTTAAAATTAATTGAATAAAATCAAAAACAACTTTTAAATGCGAATAAATATGTCTATTTGTGCCGATTTGCAAACTGAAATTATACGTATTTTCACATCAGTGATGGGATTTTTGGCACAATCTAAGATTGATTGGTACAATGGCACAACCGATACTATTTTGGCACATTTTGGTTATCTACAAAATTTAATAGAAAATGAATTTAAAAAATAATTCTTTAATTTTTAGTTTCTAAGCATTTATTGCTATTAAAATACCTTTTCGAATAAAGCAAAACTAAAAAATGGCATCGAAGATATTACCGAATAAAGCACCGTAAGTTGTTTTTCACGTGAAAAAATTTCTCTCAGACTCAATTTAAGTTAAAAAAATTACCAATATTTTAATTTTATAACAAAGCCACAATCACAATTAACACAAAATGTCACTTTTTCACCAGAAAAATAATAGTCTTGTACATTAAATTTGCGTGAAAACTAAGTTTGCACAATTTTCACGTGAAGCTCATTGTCGTGAAAAATAATTTTTTTATATGGAGTATAACAGTTTTTTCACGTGAAAACTGAACAACTTACGGTGCTTAATCCATAGAATTTTTAAAAATTAAAATGCTATAAATTTATCTCAGAGCTTCGAAAGAATTAATTTAAGTTTAATTCATAAAAAAATTAATTCAGTTTTAGAAAATGTTTATATGTATACCATTCCGTGCAACCATTCCTAAAGAATTCATTCATTGGCTGCATTCCCAAATCTTTAATAAGTATCGGATGAATTTAATTTATCATTCACCTTTTAATTGAAAGAAAATTTTAATTCATTCAAATGTAATTAATTCCATAAGAATTCAAAATAATTCCATAAGAATGCATTTACAAAATGAAAGTTGAAAACACGGTTTCTAAGTGTTTGAGTTTTGGCACAATAAAGGCCCATTTGGCACATTTTAGTCACACACTTGGCACAAAACAATATTTTTCAAGTCCCATCACTGTTTAACATTATTCTTTGAAATAAGTTTTTGGGCTAGAAAAGTGGTTTTTTGCGTTCCTGTACTATTGGGTAATTTTGTCATTTTGTGAGAGGATTTTGTGCTTACTCTCATTTTACCGAACTTTACCCAAAAAGTAAAGAAACACACCTAATACAATAATTTCATTTGCCACCACCGAGGTTGCCAACACTTGAACTGAAAAAATGGCTAGATTACGGAGAAAAAATGGCTAGAAATGGCTAAAATTGAAAAATTAGTGATAATAAATTATAATTCAGTGATAATGAAGAGTTCTAACACGAAAGTAGCCTTTAAATTTTAATGTTTTTGGAATTTCTAAAATATTTTCATTCAAATTTTACAAAACACATGATTTTAAATCGAATGAAAAATTACATGTGTCTGTGAACCCAAATAAAAGTTTTAAAAATTGAAAATTTTGTACTAAAATTTTGAAAAGCATAAAAATTCAAGCACTTTTATATGAAATTAACTTAAAACATTAAAAGAAAAAATGGCAAGGGCAAAATAAAATGGCTAAATCTTCCGGCTAGATCCAATCTAGCCATTTTTTATGGCTAGATGAAATTAAAATGGCTAGATCTAGCCGGAAAATGGCTAAATTGGCAACCTTGGCCACCACTAGTCTTGAAACTGGGTTACTTTTCTCTTATCTTAGAATATGGCTACCATAGTATCAAAACTGTGTTGCCACTTTTTGAATAATTATTTAAAAACGGGACTGTTTACACATTCCTTGGATAATTTTTGAATAATGACATTTTTGTGTAGTTTTTGTGTAATTTCACATTTTAGAGAAATTTTCGTAAATTTCATAAAAATCAGTCGATATTTAAAGTAGACTAAATGAGTTTGTCTGTGAAACATTTACAAGATAATTTGCAAATGTAGCGTAAGATTGAAATTTGGGTTTGTTATGATTGTGATTTTTAATGACTGAGTAGAAACTAGTAATAGTAGACAAAGATTTTGTAAATATAAAACAGTGTGGCAGAATTAAAATATATTGAGATAATTCAGCAACTCAGACATTTATATTGTAGTTAATTTTAATATGTCTTGTCTTATTATTAATTTATAAATTTAAAAATTTTATATTTTTGATATCGGTTCATAAATAAATAATGACAAGTTTTTAAAATTTCCACATGCCAGAGTTGTCCTGCTTTAGAGTCGAACGCCACAGTTCCCAGCTAATCTGTGGACTCGACCGTTAGAAATTATGTTCGAAATTACTTTAGCTCCGACAGAATGAAATGTCATAGTAATCCAACCAGGTGGTAAGAAATTACCAAAGGACCTAATATTTTTATATACCTGTTAAATAACCATTAATGCCCAAATATATTTAAAAAGTTGAATTAAGGGAAAGATCGATAACATGAAAATACACTAATGCACCCATATCTAGCTTAAGTCAACTTTAGAACAGTTCCATCTCTATTGATTTGGTTAATTTTTCAATCGAAATTCATCGTACCCAACTTAATCGATTTAAAAACATTTTAAACAAACAAAATAAATTTAAAAATAACAAAAATTCCAATTAAAAAAATATAAAATAAAATCGCAAATCTGGCGAAAATTTCCAAATTTGAGTAAGTCAAATATGGGCACTCTTTATTTTGGTGAAAAATAAAGCTAATTTTCGAACAAACTTAAAAAGCTTTAGGTGCCCAACTATATTTAGCCAAGGCACAACAATATTTAGCGAAGTTGAATTAAGGAAAGTAGCTTAAGCTTAATCTATCTTAAGCGAACTTTCGTAAAGTTTCATCTCTATAAATCAAATTAAAAACATTTCAAACAAAAGAAATTAAAACATTACAATAGAAAAATAAAACACACAAAAAAACATAAAATGACTTCGCAACTACGAAAATTTTAAAATTTCGGTAGGTCAAAAATCGGCGCCTTTCATTTGAGTAAAAATTCAGGCAAATTTTGAGCAAACTTAATTGTGATTTCAGTTTAAGTCAATTATGGTTACATCTTTATTTTGAAGTAATATTAAAAAATTATAATTTTTTTGTGTAATTTCATACGGTTTTGTATAATTTTTTACCTTCAGCTGTGTAATTTTTTGTTTTACTGGTGGCAACACTGATCAAAAGGTATATAGCGTGACGTTGATTTTCTGTATGCCATGTATTTGACAGCACAGCGTCCGTAGCAAACGATCCAAATCAGTCGATTCCGCGGCGTTCTCAAGAACTGGGCATCGCCCCGACCACTTTATGGCGAATTTTGCGAAAAGATCTTCGTTTACACCCATACAAGATCAAGTTGACTCAAGAATTGAAGCCGATGGACCATTTGACGCGACGTACGTTATTTAAAAAAAAAAGTTGTCAAGTCCTATTGGAAAACCCTATACCTAGTTTTCCCAGAATCCACTAAATACCATAATGGCCACTAAAATGGGATTTCCAGATTTGTCCAAAAACTGTCAGATAACCTTTTTTGCAAGATAATTTTTCGGAATCTTCTGGTTTAGAAGAAACTTTGATTTTATTTATAGTTCTCCTATTATGGAGCTAGTTTTATCGGAATCCACCAAATCCCATAGTGGCCACTGAATTGGAATTTCAAGATTTGTGCAAAAACTGTCGGATATCTTTTTTGCATGGTAATTTTTCATATTCCTCTCCTCATTAGTTTTGATTTGACGCACAGTTCTCCTAATTGTTGAGACTAGTTTTCCCAGAATCCACCAAATCCTACAGTGATCACTAAAATGGTATTTCGAGACTTGTGCAGAAACTGCCGGATAACTTTTTTAGCAGGGTAATTTTTCGTATTCCTCTTTTCATTAGCTTTGATTTGACTTACAGTTCTTCTAGATACGGAGCATAGTTCCTCCAAAATCTATAGTGACCACTAAAATGGGATTCCCAGATTTTTGCAAAAACTGTCGGATAACTTTTTTTCCGGGTAATTTTTTCGTATTCTTTTCGTATTCTTCTCCTTATAAGCATATATTTGACGTACAGTTCTAGGTACGAAGTCTAGTCTTCCCAGAATCCACACCCATAAAGTTTCATAGTTGGATAGTGAACGAAATCCATAGTCAATTAAAAAATTTCTTAAAATAACTACAATAATCAAGAACAACTATGGATGCCATTAATTTTAAAAATATTTTATTTATCCTGTTAATAAACATTTCAACAAATGATTTTCAAAAATCAAATAGTTTTAAAAAATAATTGCTTAAAAATAAAATTTTGGTAAGCTATTTTTTTATTATTTCAGCTGCAAATTAAATATTGAATTCATAAACATATTTTGCAGATTAAATACTAACAAAATTAACAAGGAAGTACCAGATATAAAATCTCTAACAATCCTACATCGGTAATCGGAATTTCATTATTTGTTGGTAAGTTTTTATATTAACTTATTTTTATTGTAATAATAAATATTCATATTAATCTTAATTCATATTTTGCAGGTTATTTAACCTACGAAATATCGCCAATATACTTCAATAACAAAATTAATTCAAAATCGTCAACCGCTCAATCGCAAAAACTTTGTGCAACAACTTCAACACATGAAAAAGTATCGGTGAAAATTGAAATTAATGTAAAGATTGACAAAAATAAATAAAAAAGTGAAAGAAGTAAATAAAAGTTTTCATTGCAGATGTTGAATAGGGAGTAAAATGGTAAAATCCGTGGTTTCTTTTGACTATGTTTATTCAAATTTAGTAAATATCTACTATGTCCAGGTTTTATAAGATTTCTACCATAAAATCGTTATCAATAACTTTTTCCATAGTTGATTTTAAGATTTTTATTAATAAGAGCATCATACGAATAAGAGTTATTAGCATGTAAATTAAAGGCAGATTGAGAAGTAACATTTGGACATCCATATTTAACGTTCCTTAAGAGATCGATTACCACCAATTTTAACTCATTAACTTCAATAGACAAAGCAGAAACCGTTGAAATTAACTCATTAGAAGAAATTAAACATTTATTACAATTGAATACAATGTTTTTATTAGAATTTAATGATTTTAAAACGTATTCTTCTTTCAAATTTATACAGATATTATGAAAGTGGCGTTTACAAACAGCACAAGTAATTAATTCTTGCTGTGAAATATTATGAAAACAGAACGAACAAATCAAATCTAGATCCGACATTAGGTGTGTTTCTTTAATTGTTGGGTAAAGTTCGGTAAAATGAGAGTAAGCACGAAATCCTCTCGCAAAATTACCCAATAGTACGGGAACACAAAAAACCACTTTTCTAGCCCAAAATCTTATTTCAAAGAATAATGTGAAACAGTGATGGGACTTGAAAAATTTTGTTTTGTGTCAAGTGTGTGACTAAAATGTGCCAAATGGGCCTTCATTGTGCCAAAACTCAATTTTTACTCAGTACCCGTGTTTTCAACTTTAATTTCATTTCGTGTAATTCAACTTTAATTTCATTTCGTAATAGCATTCTTATGGAATTAGTTCTATTTGAATGAATTCTAGCCAAATGAATTAAAATTTTCTTGAATTCATTCAATTAAAAGGTGAATGATAAATGAAATTCATTCGATTCTTATTAAAGATTTGGGAATGCAGCCAATGAATGAATTCTTTAGGAATGGTTACACGTAATGGTGTACAGAGAAAGATTTTCTAAATTTAATTTAATAAATTTATTAAATTAAATTTAGAAAATCTTTCTCATTTGAATTTTTAAAATTCTATGGGTTATTCGGTTATATCTTCGATGACATTTTTTAGTTTTGCTTTGTTCGAAAAGGTATTTTAATACCAATAAATGCTTAAAAACTGAAAATTAAGCAATTTTTTGAGAATTGTTATTTTTTAAATCGATTTTCTATTAAATTTTGTAGATAACCAAAATGTGCCAAAATTGTATCGGTTTTGCCATTGTACCAATCAATCCTAGATTGTGCCACAAATCCCATCACTAATGTGAAAATGCGTATAATTTCAGTTTGCAAATTTGCACAAATACCCATATTTATTCGCATTTGAAAGTTGCTATTGATGTTATTCAATTAATTCTTATAAAAAAACAAGTTTCTTTTGCTTATTTCTTTATTTAATTAAAATTTTAAATCTATTTTCACAATTATTTTTTGTTTATATTTACATCAGCTGTTTTACCAAAGTTTACCCGAAGAAAAAGTCTGGGTAAATTTTGGTAAAAAGAGAAACACTAATACACTCTCATTAGCGCTTCATTTACCCAATTTTCGAGTACGGGAACGCTTTTGGGTAAATTTCGGTAACTTTGGGTAAATTTCGGTAACATTGGGAACGTACGGGAACGCACTTATTATAAACGCGTCTTACCAACGACCATATAGACCAGGGCTGGCAAAACTATGACATGCGTGTCAGTAGTGGCACGCTAGTAGATTTTAGGTGGCACGCGACGTTTTGTTGGATATTTTCAAAAAATTTAAACTATTAGAAGGCCAGCAAAAAATTCAGTTAAATGTTAAATTTCGCAACAAAAATGTGTGATTTAACTCCATGATGGTGCAATTTTTCATAGAGCTTGTCTTTTAAAATGAATGAAACTTTGTATTGCCACCATATTTTGTTTAAAGAAATATGGTCAATACAGAACTCGCAAATTCGATTATCATAAAATTCTGGCAAAACTTCTAAAATTCTAGATTGAAAGAAGTTTAAATGTTTCGATGAGAAAATGCGTCATAATCGGAGAAATAAAAAGTATCAGAAAATTGCACAAAAATGGAAAACAACTTGTAAAAAATTGGATTTAAAAAAATTAAGCTTTTTTTTAAAGGGAAAATAGGTGCTACGAAGAAACCCTCAATGAAATAAAGGCTGCAAATAAGTTTCATATTGACCCCCTTTGTTGGAATTTGAAATTAGGTTCTGATCGTGTTTCGGAGAGCCATTTGATCTGAAATAGAAATTTCTCTGTTCAAATCCATAATATTCGCTCTTTATTCATTATTATGATGAAAAAACCGCGCGATTTATTTACCCTACGGGAAATTTTAACAAACTATCACCAAACTGGCCCCTTTATATGAAATGGACTGATCACTTTTACATGGCGTTGTCACAGGAGGTGGAAATTGACCCCTTGTGCCATGTCACAAGACAAATCGCAGGACAGGTCCCTGAACTTTGTTTTTTATGAGAGTTCAGTAACCTGTCCTAGGATTTGTCTTGTGACATGTCACAAGGGGTCAATTTCCACCTCCTATGACAACGCCATGTAAAAGTGACCAGTCTATTTCATATAAAAGGGCCAGTTCGGTGGCAGTTTGTTAAAATTTCCCGTAGGGTAGTTTCTTACTTACTTAATTAATTAATGGCGCCCAATAATTTAACTTTTTTTAACAAAATAAAATAACCACAAACAAATAAAGTAACCCTCCAAAAAAATGAAAAGGCAATAATATTCAAACTGTTTTTATTTCATTGGGGATTTTTTCATAATGAAATAATCTCAATATTTAAAGATTAAATAAACCTTCAAAAATTAAATAACCGTCAAAAATTTTTACGTCATTTCTTGCATGTTATTTAATTTTTCCCTTTGGGGTTATTTCATGGGGGTTATCCGTAGCGCTGATAAATATGTACATCTGCGATGATATTGTTAAGAGAAATTTTACAAATTTTAAAAATTTTTAAAAAAGGACTTTTAAAAGACAACTAAAATTAAGGTGGCACGCGATAAATTTTTCCAAAAAAAAAATTTTCGTTTCTGGCACGCAGCGAAAAAAGTCTTGCCACCCCTGATATAGACTAAAGAAGTCTATAGTCAAGAGAAGAAATATATCCTTTAATTCCAGGATATATTTAATTCTACAATGTTTTTTTGCTTCTCCTCCAGAAAAATAAAAAGTGTTGTTACGCCATTTTGCAATTTAGGTGAAGATATATCGATTGACTTTTGTTTTGTTTCGTTTCACTAATAGCTCTTCCAAATGATGAATTGTAATTATTCAAAATTGGTTGAATTTTATATGCTCGATGATATGATGGATCGTGGCGGCTTGGTTACTGAACATTGTGAAATCCGAATTTCTTCAAATCGTGGCCGAACCATAACATTTGATACAAAAGGCGCAGAGTATACTGGTGATGTTAATTGGTGGGTTTTATCATTTTCACTATCACATGCGTTAAGCAATTCCACAACTTCATCATCTGTTGCATAAAATCGACGTTGATTAGTTCTTTTCTTCTTGCACCGTGTAACATTTTCAAATTTGCAAATACTATCCCCTAAATTCATAAATGCTTTGTAAAATTATGGGAGGTTTATTGAACAAATTTTGTATGAAAATTTCGTTTTGTAAACCTGCTCTAACTTTACAAAGCATTTATGAATTGAGGGGTATATAAAGGGTTCTTCAACAGGGACGCTACAAAAGTAGAAAGACAGGGACAGCAAACGACGGCATATTTCTTGCCGCTCTTTTGAATTTCTCTTCAGTAAGGTTTGCCATTTCATGATGGAAAGATATACGAGCCAACAACGAGTTGAAAATTTACTACCGAAATTCGGAGTCAGTGGTCTCAACGTTAAGAGCGCTACGTCCAATTTATGGTCGTCATAATGAATGGCTTCGACAATAAACAAAATATGCGTTATTGGTCATACAGCAATCCACACGTGCTCCTGAGTCATCATTGCATCCCGAAAAAATTACGGTTTGGTGCGGTTTATGGGCCGGCGGCATCATTGGGCCGTACTTCTTCCGTGATGATCAAGACCGACACGTTACAGTGAATGGGAATCGCTACAGTTCAATGATAACCGAATATTTTTGGCCCCAATTGGATGATATGGACTTGGAGGACATGTGGTTCCAACAGGACGGCGCCACAAGCCACACAGCGAATGTCACAATCAATTTATTTGCAAACCAAGTTTGGAGAACGTGTTATCTCACGAAATGGTCCAGTCGATTGGCCGCCTCGGTCATGCGATTTGAAGCCGTTGGACTATTTCCTGTGGGGCTACGTCAAATCTATGGTCTATGCCAACAAGCCAGCGACGATTGATGAACTTCGTACGAATATCGGCCGATTTATGCTTGAAAACCGTCGAAAATTCGGTTCAGCGTCTGGACCTCTGCAAGCGTGCCCGTGGTGGCCATGCAAAAGAGATCGATTTCCATACATAATGGCATCGAACGTACTTTCACAGGAATAAAGAATTTCATTGATATCCAAAACCGTTTTTGTTTTATTTAAAAAAACTTTTGTAGCGCTCTTATTGAAGAACCCTTTATGTGGAGGTAGACACCATGGAAATGCCAAATTTGAACTACTTTTATTTTTGAGTTGTGTTTTTTCTGAAGCTGTTAGTAGTTCAAAATTTGGCATTTCCATCAATGAATTACACGTGCGTGTCATAGGAAATATCCGATACTGCTGTAAATTTAACAATTTTTCAGTAGAAAACTATGCTTGTGCGTCATGTCGCTATGTGTTGTTATATTTGTTTTATTTTATTTTTGCATTATCTTATTTTGAATGTAGAGAAAAAAGTCATGCATTAAAAAGTGGATGTTCTAATGATGCAGGGTGCATACCCTTCACGTCAGATGTCCTTTTTAAATTACTTCGAAATACTAATGCATACTAAAATGGCAATATATTTTTTTTCACTTTTCTCAAATAGGAAAGGATAATCTCCTCAGTTCAGTGATAATGTAAATTTTGACAAAAAATGACGAAGAAAATATTTTTGGAAAATTTTCAATAGAAAAAAATAAAAGCTTTTATTAAAATGTAGAAATTCTCCTATTTCATTTGATCCCCATATCAGCATCATGGAATGTACAAAATATCCTTAAAAAAGAGTTTGCCAAAACCATGCGTTGAAAATTTAAAGTCCTTTTATAAGGACTACTGAGGTGATCATGGCAAATTGAGTACGCAGTTTTACTAAACGTGGTTTTTTCTTTCACTTGTTAATCGATTTTTCCCAATGAGTAAAATTATTTTGAAAAAAACGTTAGAACACTCGACTTTAAGCACAAAACGTGATATAAAAACTACTTCGCATGATAAGAAAAACAAAAAAGTAGTAATGGCATATATATGTCCCATGGATTTTTTCGCTGAAGGAGTTGAAAAAAATATTTTTGACGAAATGTTGGGTCGATTATCACGAATCCGATTATCACGAATCCGCAAAAGAAAATACAAATTTTCCAGCAGTTTATGTTTGGTCGTCAAAGGGTTAAGAATTCGCGTTGCAGCGTTAATGGTACAAACATGAAAAAAATATATATACGCGTATTTGACTGCAAAAACATTGATTGAATTCACAGTTCTACTATTTTATGTAGTAAATTAGCATTTATAGTAAATTTGACAGCTTTCTTCCGGTTAAACTTCAAAAATCATGCTATTTTACAACGATAGCACGTTATCACTTAAACTGTGAATTGCTTCATTGTATTTTTTTAATTTGACTTTTGGTCTTTGTCAAATATCAAGACTTAAGTTACGTTTACACTTGCAGTGCAATCCCGAAATTTCGATATTCACCACTCCGAAAAAACAATGAAGGGAAGCATATAGACCAGTGGTGCCCACAAAGAGAAATGAGAATGTATTAGTTATGTTACAAAAAAAGAAAATGTATTGCTACCCATTGCACTGAACAAAATAACTTTGTTTTGTTTGTTGGATTGTTATACCCTACACCACTATGTGGTCAGGGTATTATAAGTTTGTGCTGATGTTTGTAACACCAAAAAATATTGGTCGTAGACCCACCTTATAGTATACCGATCGGTTCAGAATTTTTTTTTATTTCGATTTAACGATGTCCGTCTGTCCGTCCGTCCGTCTGTCTGTCTGTCCATGCAATCTTGTGCGCACTCTACAGGTCGCAACTATTAAGATATTTTGATGAAATTTGGTATGCAGACCTATGTTGGCCCAAGGACGAACAAGTTTGATTTTGGTGAACATCGGTCCATGTTTAGACCTAGTGCCCAAATAAGGGTCCTACCAAAATTATAATGTTTATACGCTGCAGGTCGCAAATATTAAGATATTTTGATGAAATTTGGTACACAGACCTATATTGGCCCAATAACGCAGCCTATTGATTTTGGTGAACATCGGTCCATGTTTAGACCTAGTGCCCATATAAGGGTCCTACCAAAATTATAATGTTTATACGCTGCAGGTCGCAAATATTAAGATATTTTGATTAAAATTTGGTACACAGACCTATATTGGCCCAATAACGCAGTCTATTGATTTTGGTGAACATCGGTCTATGTTTAGACCTAGTGCCCATATAAGGGTCCTACTAAAATTATACTGTTTATACGCTGCAGGTCGCAAATATTAAGATTTTGATGAAATTTGGTACATAGACCTATGTTGGCCCAAGGACGAAGCCTATTGATTTTGGTGAACATCGGTCCATGTTTAGAACTAGTGCCCATATAAGGGTCCCCCCAAAATTGGCTTGGTTACAAACTGCATGTCGCAAATATTAAGATATTTTGATGAAATTTGGTGCGCTGACTCACATTATAGAAAATTTTGACATAAGCCCCATTTTAACCCATTCGAATTTCGGATCCAAACAATACACCAGACTGGTGTAGGGTATTGTATAGTCGGCATGCCCGACTTTAACCTTTTTACTCGTTTTACTATTTATGTTCTTGTATTAAATTTTAGCAATGAGCGAATGAAAAAAGAAATAAACTAAAAGCAATTAATAGGTAATAAAAAAATATTCTTTAAGAAAATAGGTGCACGTGTTCTTTGCGAATAATTTATTGTGTAAAAATAATAGATAAATAATGTTATAAATATTAATAAATTAAAAAAAAACAAAAGGAAAAAAATCAAATAATTTATATTAATTCTTATTAAATACAACAAAGTTAAAAATCTCTGCGTTGTAATTGTTTTTAATATAAACAATTATAATGCAGATATTTTTAAACTTTATAAAATTATATACCATACATATATTTTAATTTCATTGGTTGTTGCAAAATATTATCTGTGTACTTATTTCAAAGACTATTAATTATAGAGATAGCAAATCAAAACTTACACTACTCACCGATAGAGGGCGCTGAAATTTAGTATTACCTGAGCAAATATTTAGTATCAGTTTAGTATCAGCTGAGCCTATATTTAAAAACTCAAAAACTGGAAAAAAACGCGGAATATATTCAAATAATAAAATTTGAAATACTTGTTTGTATTTTTTCCTTTGTTGTTTGTTATTATTTAAATTTAAATAAAAAAAGAAAGTTGTCATTTTTTTTAACAAAGTGCCATCTTGTGATAACGATTTTTTTATAACTTATTTTTTTGGTGATGCCATACCCCTGACTTATTTTGTCAAACAAAGCGACATAGACCTCCTCTGGTGACAGCAGACATGCAACTAATGATTTTTTTATATTTTTATGCTCTCTGTTTTTTGTTTCGTTGACGTTCGGGTTGTGTACGTGTACAAAGCCGATTAATCTTCGTCGTTCTAACAAGTGTTTGGGCGACACTGATATAGAAGTTGAAGTTTTAGAGAATGTATTTATTAGAGCTAACAATGTGTGCTTTTTTTTAAAATTGAGCATTTATATGATTTCCTTCATTGTTTTTCCACAGTGGTGAATATCGAAATCTCGGGATTTCGATGCAGGTGTAAATGCAACTTTAAGTTTATACAAAATTCTTTATTTTTCAGTATGATCGTATGATTAACATGTGCCAGCCTACCCATAAACGTTACAATGTTGCTGTTACAAAGGTCTTGGGTAAATTTATGGAGGCCATTATTGTAGACACAGAAAAAACCGCCCGCCAATGTATTCAGGTAATTTATTAAACCTTCTGTGTCAGCATATCTTCTTTATAACACAGGATCTCTAATTTTAGATTCTAAAAGAACAAATGTTGGAAGTGGAAACATTTTTACCTTTGGATTATTTACAAGTGAAACCATTAAAAGAAAGATTGAGGTAGTAATCAAATCCAAACACTCTCTGCCTATCTATCACTAGTTTAATAATATGTTTATTATTTTAGAAACATCAATGAGCCACGGAATGTAAAACTAGTATTTGATGTTTTAAAATTTGAACCACGAGAAATAGAGCGGGCTGTTCTATTTGCCACTGGCAATGCTTTAGTGTGTGAAACTCCAGAAGATGCTATGAAAGTGGCCTATGAATTGGATCGTTCTCGTTATGACGCCTTAGCTTTAGATGGTACATTCTATCAAAAATCTGGTCTTATATCAGGTGGTAGTCATGATTTAGCACGAAAGGCAAAAAGATGGGATGAAAAACATATGGCCCAGTTGAAGTCACAAAAAGATCGCTTAAGTGAAGAGCTTAAGGAGTTGGTTAAAAAATCAAGAAAACAAAGTGAACTGGCAACAGTGGAATCACAAATAAAGGTAAAATATTGATAAAACTGTTCCCAATAAATTTATATTAATATCCTCTTTTCAATAAGGGTTTGGAAAATCGTTTAAAATACAGTATGGTAGATTTGGAGTCTTCTAAGAAGTCTATACAACAATTTGATAATCAATTGAAACAAGTTCAGACACAATTAGATGAATTTGGAGTAAGTTTTATTGAATTATAACTCAACTTATATAAATTTTATTATATGATGGTATTCTGTTTAGCCTAAAATTACCAAAATTGAAACACGTATGGAAAAACGTGATGAGTATATACAAGAAATTAAAGAAAATATGAATAATGTTGAGGACAAAGTCTTTGCCGCTTTCTGTCGCCGTTTAAATTGCAAAAATATTCGACAATATGAAGAACGAGAATTGGTGGCACAACAAGAGAGAGCACGTAAACGTGCTGAATTTGAACAACAAATTGATGCAATCAATACCCAATTGGATTTTGAAAAACAAAAAGACACCAAAAGTATAAAAAAACACAATTCAAAAATATTTCTTTATTTTTATTGTATTATATTTTACAATTTTCATAGAAAATGTTGATCGCTGGGAGCGTAGCGTACAAGATGAAGAAGATGCTTTGGAAGGTTTACGTGCTGCAGAAAAACGTTATTTAAAAGAAATCGATCAGGATAAAGATAAAATGGAAAAATTCAAACATGAAAAACATGAGAAAAAACAAGCAGTCGATGATATGGAAGAAGATATTTCAAAAGCACGCAAAGAAGTAGCCAACGTAGCTAAAGAAATACATAATTTGAGCTCACAATTAGCTTCCATAGAAGCGAAAATTGAAACAAAGAAAAATGAACGGCATAACATTTTATTACAAGCCAAGGTTGGTAAGAAGTTAAACGAATTTTCAAATGTCAAATTGTGAATCATTTATCGCTCAGAAAAATGTCTTCAAAATGCATCTCCGTATAGAAAATGTTTCAGTTTCGGAGAAAATTTATCAAAATTAGGAGACAATTTTCGTACAGAAAAATTTTTTAGATAGGTACACATTGCTTTTATAAGACACAGACATTCTCAAATTTCGAAATTTTTTTTGGAGATATTTTTGTTAGAGAAAAAAGTCACCGATTCGGAGACATTTTTCTTACAGAAAAGTCGCAGATTCGGAAACATTTTTCTTACAGAAAAAAATCGCAGAATTGGAGGCATTTTTCTTATAGAAAAGTCGCGGATTCGGAGACATTTTTCTTATAGAAAAAAGTCTCAGATTCGAAGGCATTTTTCTTATAGAAAAGCCTCAGGTTCGGAGACATTTTTCTTATACAATAGAAAAGTCTTAGATTCGGAGATACTTTTCTCACTTTTTTATATAGAAAAGTCTCATATTCGGAGAAACTTTTCTTATAGAAAAAGTCGCAGATTCGGGGACATTTTTTAATAGATAAAAGTTCTCAGATTCGGAGATATTTTTCTAATAGATAAAAATTCTCAAATTGGAGACATTTTTCTCATACAAAAAAGTCTGAGGTTCTTATAGAAAAAATCTCTGATTCTGACTCCTTTTTCTTATAGAAAAAGCCTGAATCAGAGACATTTTTCTTATAGAAAAATTCTCTGATTCGGAAACATTTTTCTTATAGAAAATGTCTGATTCAGAGACATTCGGAAACATTTTATCGTATAGAAAGAGATTTCAAGACAATTTCAGTGAAACGAATAATGTCACACCGACATTTTTTATTTGCTTGAGATTTGATGACATTTTTGTACAGATTCGGAAATTTTGCTATTAAATTGTTTTCAATTTTCTTTTGTAGATGGACTGTATTGCCATACCATTACTAAAAGGTTCTCTGGATGATTGTGTTAGTCAAGGTGACTCGGAAAGCACTAACAATGCAACTTCAACTTCCTTAATATTAGAAAAGGAAAATCGGTAAGTTTATAACAAATTCACATTTCAATAACTTTTTAAAATTAAATTTTTTTTTATCGTATAGCATCGAAGTTAATTACTCTAGCTTGCCTCGCGATTTATGCAAACTTAAAGATGATTCAGCTTTCAAGAAAATGAACGATCAATTACAAAAAGATCTGCAATCGAAATTAGATGTCTTGGAACGTATACAAACACCAAATTTGAAAGCTATGCAAAAATTGGATCGTGTTACGGAAAAAGTGCAATCTACTAATGAAGAATTTGAGTTGGCTCGCCGTAAAGCGAAAAAGGCCAAGGCGGCATTTGAAAGGGTTAAAAATGAGCGAGCTGGAAAGTTCATACAATGTAGTAATCATATATCGGATGCTATTGATGCGATCTATAAGAAATTGGCTCGTAATGAAGCCGCCCAAGCCTATTTGGGACCCGATAATCCAGAAGAGCCGTATTTAGATGGCATCAATTATAACTGTGTAGCGCCGGGTAAACGTTTTCAACCGATGAGTAATTTGAGTGGTGGCGAAAAGACAATTGCTGCGTTGGCTTTATTATTTTCTATACACAGGTAGGAATTAGAATTAGGTTTTGGGAACTTTCATTAGAATTTATAAATTGTAAATTGAACACATTTTAAATTTTGTTCTTAATTTTCTAAGTTTTCAACCTGCTCCATTTTTTGTTCTTGATGAAATTGATGCTGCTCTTGATAACACAAATATTGGCAAAGTGGCTTCTTATATACGAGATCATACTACAAATCTACAGACAATTGTTATTTCCTTAAAAGAAGAATTTTATGGGCATGCCGATGCTTTAGTTGGCATAACTCCTGGTGTAAGTAAATCTTATATAAAAAAATATTTTTTTTTTGAAATTCTAACCACTTTTGCTTCTATTTTCCAGGAGGGAGACTGTTTGGTTTCAAATGTTTATTTATTCGATTTAACCCAATTTTTGGATAAATAATAACTTTGTTTTTTTTCATATTTATATGTATATATTAACTTTAATTGCTTTCTATTGTTTAACACTTTATTTTGTATGTTTCCGTTTGACTTATTCTATATATTGTAATTTAATATAACTTTAGTTTAATCGTAGTTTCAAATATTGTACTAGATTGTCGTCTACTCATGTAAAAAATTCCTGACTTTATTAATATGTATGTAAGTAAGAACAGAACAAATATATATATATATATATATATATATATATATATATATTGTAATTTTTTTTTTTGATTAAAAATATAAAATTGTGTAAAGCTGGATATAAATAAAACAGAAATACTCCTGATTTTTAAATTGCTAGAGTCAGTCTTTTACAGGCAATTGCCAAGTGAAGAACATTCTTACTCTCGCGGGTGTTGTGAAAAATATATTATAAATAACAATAAAAAAACGAACTGTTATTTTCTCTATATTACTGTAAATTGTAATTAATTTTTTGCTGCTGGTATACAAACATTTTTTCTATAATAATTGAACACACAAATTTACAATGAACGGGGTAGATCCCCCGTATCATAATAAATTTAGGGACTTTTACTACGTTCACAGTACGATTGTTAAACACGTTTATGTAAAAGTTAAACATATCAGTTCACACTTAAAAATGAAGTGTTTAAGTTAAACATCTCGAACAGCTGTTCCTTAACAACTGTAAAAAAAACAAAAATTTAACAAAATTTCCCAAAAACTTATTTTTTCTTCAGCCGGAGACAATAATTAATAATTTTCGGCATTATCCAACGTTATAATTGCTATAAAAAGTGAAATAACGTTATCCGCCCCAATCGGAAACAAGATTTTTCAATTTTTAGTTAAGGGCTTCATGGCTGTTTTTGTATTTTTCGTTCACCAGGAGCAAAGTTTAATTAATTCTTTTGTTCATCTATCACTTTAATAAGAAAAAAACACATTTTAACTGGTTTTTATTGAAATTTAGTTTATTTTATTCAATTTTATTTTTTTTGTTGTGTCTTCTTCTGCTTCAAACTTGTCATTCAACACCAATTGATATCAATTTTATCGTGTTTAACAACGTGTTTAAAAATTAAACACGATAATTAAGCGTGTTTAAGGGTATCAAAAATGTACTGTAAAACATCTCACTTAAACATGTTTAACGCTTAAACACGTCAAATCGAGTTAAACACGTATATGTGAACGCCGCATTAGATCCCACACTAAACAAAACCAATAAGCAAGTAAAACACAAACGTTACCGCGTGGATAATTTCATGCCACTTCCACAGGCAATACAAACCGAGGAACACATACTACGCTATCTCGTAGCTTCTGCTTTATTCGATAAGACCAACAATAAAACTTTCATATTGTCAAAAATTAGGTACAAATCGAAACATAAATAAATTTAAAAATACCAATATAATACTACAAAATATGCTTACTGGAAAAACGAAACATTTTTATAACAAATTTCATAACGAAGTTTTCAGATCATTTCTAAATGAAGGATAATTTAAAAATTTATATTTTTTGAAAAAATTAAAACAATGTCTCATCAAAAATGGCCAAAATTGATTTTTTATTTTTTTTAATAACTATTTGCCAAATCTGGACCAGAGAAACAAGCCGACCAAAATAATCGGCGGCGGCGGCGGCGATTGAGGTTGAGCCGGATAAAAATCGGCGGCGGCGGCACAACAAAATAATCGGCGGCGGCGGCGGCTTGATCGGCTGAAAACAACATTTTGTAACGTGATTTGAAAACGTTTAAGTTTTTTTACGAAAGATAGATATTTTACTATCACTCTATATGCCTTTACGTTTTTTGCCATTACTCTTACCTGACCACCTCTCAAGGATTTGTACGAATAATCTTCAAGGTTTACTATTTTTGAAAAGTTATTCATCATCGCTCTTATATCTGAAACATTTGGAATAATTATTGGAGGCGGTTTTTCTTCACACAGCTCTTTGTTAGCATTATGGTTAATATAATTAACATTATCATTATTGTCTACATCAAGTGCAGCAAACATGTTGTTGCTAGTAGGTACTTGGTATATCATCATTAGGGCAAGGAATTTCATGCACTTAAAAATTAAAAATATGCGCCTAAAATATGCGGTTAAAAAAGAAAAATATGCACTAACAATATAAAAAATATGCACTAAAAACTATAATTTTTGCAAAAATAATGCACTTTAAAACTTAAAAATATATTTAAGTTAGTTATTTTGCAAACAGACACAATAAAGTTTTAAAAATGTTTATTTTGATTGAATCAAAATATGAAAACGTATCAATTTTTTATATTTTTTTACAAAATAAAAAATGCTACTAAAAATTAAAAAAATGAACAAATATGCATTAAAAAGCACAAAATATGCATTAGAAAGCCACCAAATATGCATTTAAAGTCGAAATATGCAAAAACATGCATTTATGTCAAAATATGCAACTACAAATCGATGCCAGTTTGTTCTAAATTTGATGATTCGGATAAATGTTTAGTCTATATTAGTTTTGGACTATCGAGAAATACCATACATTTGTATGGAATTCCTTGCCCTAATCATCATTGTTGGTAGTTTTTTTTTATTTTGATTGCATGCTTAACTAATCCTGGTGATCGATTTTGTCGTCGTTTCGTTGTTTTGTTTTCAGCGACTGTCTACCAGACAATATCCCTTTCTTCAGTAGACTCGCTCCTACTATTCATTCTGCTGTAACAGCAGAGGATTAATATAGCAGAATATTATTATTATATTAATCCCTTTGTAATAATTTGTTGTTGATTTCAATATACAATGCAGTGTTGCCAACAAATTTTCAAAATAAATGGCTAGATCAGACCCAAAAATCGCTAGAAAATCTCTAGATTATAAACAGTGTAAATATTTAGCGATTTTATCGCTATATTGTTGAAAAATGGTACTTAAAGCAGTTTTTACTCAAAAATTTCTTTAATATGTTAATAAGAAGTGTTATAAACTTTTAAATAATGAAAAATTTTACGATTAAGCTTCAAATAATGAGTCCTGATTTTCATTGAATTAATCTTAGTATTGCGAATACACAATAGAGGGCGTTGTACCTACGATGAAAAAGTGCATACCCATATTTTATCGAAATGTGTATTTTTAGAGTTTTTTTTACTAAAATCGTTTAAGATGTTGTGTTTTATAATAAAGGAATATCAATGCGCGAGTTTTATAATATTTTTCAACATAAAACCTAGTTTTAAAAATTATATTACGGCTGATAAAAAAATCGCTAGATTTTTGGCTAATAGCTACAGGACAATTTTTCCCGCTAGGGGCGAAATAAAATCGCTAGATCTGACGAGAAAATCGCCGTTATGGCAACACTGATACAATGTAAAAAAAAAAAAGTTTTTTCTTGAAACAATAACAAATGTTATTGCTTTTAATTTTAAATAGAATTATAGAAAAGAGATCACAATTAATGTCTGCACTTTATCACGGTCAGAAAATCACTCGCAAAAAATATATATATAAAATCAATTTATATAAGATTTATTGTTGGTTCACGTGTGATTTGTTTCATGTTCGCACAGATCCATGGCTAGTCAAGACTATATCTAACAAATGGTCCTAAATATTTAATATAACATACAAGTTTTATTTAATAAATTATAAACATACCCTTTTACTACCAGTTCCTTTTCGTTGAAACATAACTTGCAAAATTTTAATTTCTGCCAGCATATTTTTTTTGCCAATGTAAAGGGCTCCAAAGTAGTCCCAACATTGGGAAAATGTAACCCTCTTGGAACTCAAAACAATTTTTGCCTCTTATAGAATTTTCAGAAAATTAAAGCATACTGGGAATCAATTTTTTTTTTATTTATTCTTTTTAATTTTAACAAATTAAGGAATAAATAAAGACCATAGAAAAAATAAATATCGATTGATTTATGAAATTAAACTTGTTTGAAGGCTTTTGAATGGAGGCTTTGTTAGAAAGTTTGGGCAGGATGCACATATCTTGTATGGACCCATTTGAATTAGATGCCCAATCAATAATGTCCTTAAATGATGAAATTATGTGATCAATTCGAACATTGGTTTGAGCATTTTATCCGTAAAAGTGTCCTTTTCTAAATATTATAGAATTTTACAATATCTCTTATCTTTACTTTTTCATTTATTTGTTACAAAATGCCTCATTCATCCAAAATATTCAACTGGACCATTTTTAAAAATGTATTTTAGAATTGAAAAAATATATATGGGTGATATCAAAAAATGTGATAAAAACCATGTAACCAACTAATTTCAAATGCATGCATTACATTTGAGTTATATATTTCGATATATATCAGCGCATTGTCACCTGTTTTACAAAATTTATAACAATCTGACCAATTTTTGGTTAATACATAAAATTTGTAACCAATTTTATAGGCCAAATGTAAACTCCGTAACCAGTAACTCGTAAGGTTTTTTAACTTTAATAGCTTATATTTTAATAACCAATGAAGCTAAACACTAACTGTAAGAATTTATATGAAGAGGAGAAGTAACGCTTTTAACAAAAATTAATGCATTTTACAAACTTTTTCGTATATCTATGCTAACACGATTTCAACTCTGTAACGATTTTTCGTCATAATTTTTGATAAAAATGCGTACACCAAATACATATATTGAGTTTTAAATGCAAAGTTAAGCAGCTACGTTTTTTTATTAATTGATTTTTTACACATCTGCAAAGAGTTGCATTCTGAAGTATTATATTAACCCATTAAGAACTTTTTTTTTAATTTTTTTCACAGTAAAAATTTATATAAGCTTTTATAGCTTAAAAAAATTATATTTATAAAAATTTAATATTTAGAAGATTTTAACTTTTTTCTTTTCATATAAAAAAATTGTTTTTAGCTCTGGTTGTTCAAGTTTAATGAATTAGTAAATTCTTTTAAAAAAATATATTTATTTTTAAATTTTTTATATTTGAAAATTGATACTTCCAGCCGAAATGAGCCGAAAAAAATCGGCGGCGGCGGCTGAAGCAAAAATGACCGGCGGCGGCGGCTTAAACGGCTCACGGCGGCTGGCTTGTTTCTCTGATCTGGACAACAATTAACTACTATTTTTTCAATTATGATCAAGGACAATTCCAAAAACGTAGTTTTTTCAAAGAAACAATTCCCGACATAAAAATACTCATTCAAATGAAAGTTAATTTTATGTGGAATGCAAATTAATAAAGAATATTTTGAAGTACAAGATTTATCTCTTATTTAGATTCGGGTCTAGGAGACCAAAATTCTTAAAAAGAAGTTTTATTAGGAGGCTATGCAAAAAGTCGATTACTATAAATGTCAAAGGTAATGAAATTATTCAAATCTGGATATTTTGAAAATTGATACCCTGGGATAATATTTTAATCCCTGGGAAATTTTTAGTGATTTTTAAAATTTTTTCGAAAAACAGTTTTTCTATAAAGAAACAGTTTTTATTTACAGTTTTTCTAAAAAAATATATGGTAACACTGCCAGCAAGGCAGAATGCGCATTTTCGGCTTTCGCTACAAAGCCATCATCACTGCCTTTCGCCTTTGAGTGGGTTAATATTTTGATATTCGTCTATTTATGTGACTGTTGAAAGCAAATCGAGTTTGTTATCAACAACTCAACTTAGACTAACATCAACGAAATTTAACAATGCTATTTTTATATAATAATAATAATTTAATAAACAACATTTCATTTCAAAAATTGCTTTATTTATTTAACAATAAAGCGCTTGTATTAAGCAATGTTAACACTAAAAGTTAATATCAAAGTTTTATATTTAAGCAATTAAATGATGAACTAAATGAGAATTTCTAAAAATA
Organism: Leucophora obtusa; assembly: GCA_949987735.1. NCBI lineage: Eukaryota > Metazoa > Arthropoda > Insecta > Diptera > Anthomyiidae > Leucophora > Leucophora obtusa. The sequence goes on along the minus strand of OX465295.1, from coordinate 201,372,852 downwards.
AAGGGCAGATTATGGGACCGTAAACGTAAATGTGACGTAACTGTACCGTGCCGTAGCTAAAAAGTACACTTATAGATTACTGTAAACGACATTACTATTTAGCATTTATTTCATGTGGTTTTATATTTTATTCTAAATTTTTCCATTTATTTGTTAATTTTTATTCCTTATTTGTTGTTTGAAACAATTTTCTTTATTTATTTCATATTTTTTCCGACTAAAATCATTCAGCTGTTTCGATGCCGGATAGAAAATTCTGATTTCAACAAAATAATCCGGCAAGTACGTTAACATTTAAGTGTTAGAATAAAACAGAAAACCACATGAAATAGATGCTAAATAGTAATGCCGTTTACGGTAATCTATAAGTGTACTTTTTAGCTACGGCACGGTACAGTTACATCACATTTACGTTTACGGTCCCATAATCCGCCCTTAATAATATATTGTCGCTCACCATTTCGTTAGCATAGTGGGTTATACAACATGCATTACCCATGAAATATATGGAATTTGCAAAAGCGTTATTTTATCGATACGTCAAAAGTGTGTATGAGAAAAATGCTAGCAACATTATTGCCTGTAGATATGCTTATATAGTATTTTTCCGTAAAACCTTTACTTTAAGAGTTATGCGCAAATAAACTTTGAAGTAATTTTAGTCCATTTTTAGGGCTAAAAGCCGCGGGTGACTGGCCTGTTTTAATCCGAGAGGACCAATTTTCGCGGTGATATTATTTTGTACACCCAATCTACCAGAAAGTGCGTGGGGAGGTGAGAAAATATCACTTTTGCACATATGGGTGAATTATTGAGCGCCTCCAGTTTGGCACGAAATTAACTCTTAAACATATTTTAAGTTCTGACTTATTTCTGGCATTTAACCTCAATTTTACTCTTTGATGTCTTCAGAGACTTATAGTAGAATTTTATGACAAATCTTTTGGCGGAACATTTTAACCCTCTAACTCTTCAACTTACGGGTCGTTTGTGGCCCTTTTGAAAAGGGTCAAAAAGTACCTTTAATTGAAATTCTATTATAAGTCTCTGAAGACATCAAGGTTGAAAATTTAAGTTTAATGCCAGAAAGAAGTCAAAAATTAAAATACGTTTAAGGTTTAATTTCGTACTTTTACACAATTGCGGCTCAAATGCCCACAAACGGGGCCAAAAAAGTCCCTTTAATTGAAGAGTTAGAGGGTTAAATAGTTCCACAAAACTGTACCTCGTAGTGTTTTACATAAGTTCGCTGAACACATCCTATACCCAAAATGGAAGATTCACATGGCTTCCTTGTGCACATATGTAAAAAATCTATAACTTATCAGTTTTTAGGCTTTCTGTCATGGAATGGACGAAATATTAAAAAAAAACCTTATTTGGCTTTTAATCTACGCTATATTTCTTATTATATGATGAAGAGTATACGTATTTAAAAGCCTCCAAATTAAATGAGAACCATTCAAGGTTTAGTTTTGACAAAAAATTTTAAGTTTACCGCTTAAAACACAACTAACGGTCATGGGAGGGTTAAAAGTTTGTATAAAGAAAATGTTTGGCTTTTCATTGTGTAAACACCAGCTATGTAACTTAATCACCACAAATTCCAGTTCAAGAGGTTTACATCGCAGAAACCCAATTTTTGCACATATCTTATTTTTTATTCTCAGCCTATGCGAAAATGAGCGGGTAGCTGCAAAAGTAACACTTTTGTACATATGGGTGCTCTAATATGCATGCCAATGTCGCTGAACTTGTCACCAACAGAATGTTATACACGATCAGCTAAAATTTTGTTGGTACAACTTATCGTTAAAGATGATTTCCTTCACATCGTTTTTCAAGACAATTTCAGCGACAAATGTCGTTAGCGCAAAATTCCAAAATGTCTTAAAGAAATCATTGAGGACAATTTCATCGTGATGATTGGCCAACTGGGTTTTTTAGCCATAAATTTGCCTTGGAGCTTATTACACTGCTATTCAAAAAAAAAGGTGGATGTTATTGCAGCGGTATTAGGATAATTAGGGGGTGCTGATTTCGAATCTGCTACCAGTTTGTTTAAATTGGCTCTAGGTTTCGCGTAGTTCGCGATTTAATTTTATTAAATTTTTCAGCCGATTTTACTATCAAAAATTTATAATTTAGTAACTATAGCTTCGGCAAAAAAACGCTTTACACATTTTAAGCATTATTCTGTGCCCTATTTTTCAAACTTAAGTGTGTGTCAATATCTCAATAACTTTTCTAAATATAGTCGCGCAAAATCAAAATATAAAAATTTTTTAAAGTTTTTTTTAAAAAAATTTTTAAATATAACACGAAGTCCGATTTTAAATATCAAAGCCAATTTGGAAAGAAAAAGGTCCAAATTTTATATATATGTCATATTGCATTAACAAATTATGTGCAGTTTTAGAGCCTTTTGTAATTAAATCTAGACTTAAAATGAACAAAAAAATTTTTTACTGTACTAAAAATCTACTGTACTATTACAGAATTTTTTTTTTTCTAAAGCATCAGATTTCATTCCCTATTAATTTTTTTCCGATATTATTGCGATTTGCAAAGTTTATATTTAAATCACAATATTTTCGTACACATTCTAAATGAGTTCGTCGAGAAATAATTGTAAAAAGAGTGCGAAGGCATTATTTAAATATAAACTTTGAAAATCGCAATAATTTCGCAGAAAATCCAATAGGGAATGAAATCTGATGATTTTGAAAAAAAAAAAATTATGTAATAGTACAGTAGATTTTTAGTACAGTAAAAATTTTTTTTGTTCATTTTAAGTCTAAATTTAATTACAAAAGGCTCTAAAACTGCACATAATTTGTTAATGCAATATGACATATATATAAATTTTGTACCCTTTACTTTCCAAATTGGCTTTGATATTTAAAATCGGACTTCGTGTTATATTAAAAAAATTTTTTTTTAAGAAAACCTTTAAAAATTTGGAAATTTTGACTTTCAGCGACTATATTTAGAAAAGTTATTGAGATATTGATACACACTTAAGTTTCAAAAATAGGGCATGGAATTAAGCTTAAACTGTGTAAAGCGTTTTCTTTCCGAAGCTATAGTTACTAAATTATAATTATCGGCTGAAAAATTGAATAAATTTAAATCGCGAATTACGCGAAACCTAGAGCAAAATTGAAAAAACTGGTTGCAGATTCGAAATCAGCACCCCCTAATGATCCTAAAACCACTGCAAAGGTGTGCAACTTATAAATATTGTAATATTTTGTAGAGCTGTGTTATCGTAAAACACAAACCTTACAAGAAACACATATCATTGAAAGAAATATGAATTTATTACTCTAAACTGCTTTAAGATTGTTCAAAAACATATAAAATCAAGTTGTTAAAAGAATGCATTAGTAAGCAAAATATTAATGAAAATTAAACCAATATCCGCGCATTATGGTCTTACGCTCAGATAAAAAATTTAGTAAAAAAATTTGTAAACAGTTTCCAATCGCACTTTACTATTTTTATACTGATTTTCAGTACAATTTTTTTTAGTAATCATTTTTTTATTACAAATTACGGATTTTTTTACTAATTCTCGCTGCTGATTTCAGCAAAAAATTTTACTAATTTTCAAAACCGAGTGTTAAATTTAGTAGAAAAATATACTAATTACAAAAAATTTTTTTTTTAATTTTTTACAATTCTTGTTTAGTTTATATTTCTTACTATTGATATATTCTTAGTTTGGAAATAACACTCAGAAAATTGTATTGTATCTCCAATGCATAAAACGGTAATAACTGGAGAACCGTCTGCAATTTTGACTCCAAATTTCAAGTACGATGAAGTAATTATACGCTTGTTACAATCGAAAGAAAAAAAGTTTTTTTTAATAATTTTTTTTTTAGATTTTACCGTTTTTTATATTTTTTTAGTACCTACACTTTTTTGCTAATTTCAGCAGAGAATGATTTTAAATTACAGTTTACAACAATTTACTGAAATTTAGGGGGTAATTTACTAAAACACTTCGGTGAAGTGTTGCGTTATTTCCATAGAAATTGTTTTTGTTACAAAAACAATTTACATTGAAAATTCCCTTCACTTCACCCAAGTGTTTTACGAAATTAGGTAGTTAGTAACTGCAACCAGTATTGCCAACTTTTGGAGTGTAAAAAGCGCAAATGTTTTGCAAAAAAGCGTAAAAAGCGTTGTTTTTTCGCTTAAAAAGGCATAAAAAAGCACTTTGCCTTTTTAATAAAAAATCAAATAAATTTATACAAAGTAAAAAAATAAAATACATGTACATTTTAATTTAAAAACTAAAAACAGAAATAAACAGTTCACATACAAAGGTTTCTATATATTTTTTTAATTATAAATGCCATGCAATTCACAAAACTATTAGAAAAGCGTTTAAAAACCCCGCAAATTGTTTTTTCCGAATCGCTTTTTTGTGATTCGCAATACTTTTCTCAGGTCTGAGTGGAAAAATATGTTCATGGTTGAAAACAACTAACAAACAAAAATTTGAACTAGGTTAATTTTTACTTTACACATCTTTAAAAAATTTATTTTTTGCAGGGATTTTAACTCTGTTACAACAGTTTTGTAGATGTAGCTGATTCTAAATATGTTTTTAAAATGTCTTCAACACGTCACATTTTTTAGAAAATCGGGGTTAAAAATGCCGAAATACTCTGTGTTTGGCTTATTTGTAAATTATAGAACAATTATGACGTGACTAAAAGTTTTAAAAACAGATTCAGAATGACGAACTTAAAGTCTATATAAATTATTTATGAGAACTTAAACCACATAATGCAAGATGAGGTGTTTGATCTGTAACTAATCGTAGCACAAATACCACCTTTTTACAGGTGAAGTAAAAAATAACGTCCAGTTTTATATAATTCGAATTTATAAAAGCTGTGAATTATCTTCAGAGCAGCGATATAGGCAGGCAGTTAAAATGAATTAAATTTCGAATAAAAAATATATAAAACTAGTATTTTTATGATATTTAACTGATGACGATTTCCTGACGATTCCTCATAAAGTGGCTGACGAAAAAGCACTAAAAGCACTAACCAAAAAATATAAAAGCACTATTTTAGTCAGGGGTATGGCATCACCGAAAAAATAAGTTATAACAAAATCGTTATCACCAGATGGCACTTTGTTAAAAAAATTGACAATTTTCTTTTTTTATTTAAATATAAATACCCAGGTAGAAAAATACAAACGGCACAATGGAGACAGTAGTGCATGTACTGCCAATGCTTCGGATTTTCAACTTTCACTGTACCGGCATGTTGTCGAAATGATAACACCAATAAACGCTTGGCCGTAGTTATATCCCAATGTTGGCGCAGGCTTCAGATTTTATATTTTTTGGTATTATCCCAGTACATTTAATAACACATTTAGTAGTTTGCTAGTAATTTACTGTTATCTTAGTGTACATCACAGATTTTTAATGTATTCTTTCGAAACTTCACAAGAAAAGAATGGCGATGTTTCTCTTGCATACATAATTGTGTAATATATGTAAAAATACGTAAAATTTATAAAATTGTTAATTTTATTAAATTAAAAAAATCTCGTTAATTTTCAGAAAACAGTACTGGCAAAGCAAATTTTCAGTAGTAACGGCAGTGCTTTCCCAGTACAATTTTTGTTGTAACGTCGGCAATTTCTACCTGGGTAATAAAAAAAAACAAAGCAAAAAAAACAAACGGGTTTCTCAAAATTTTATTATTTGAATATATTCCTCGTTTATTTTTCCTTATTTCGAGCAGTTTTTGAGTTTTTAAATATAGGCTCAGCTGATACTAAACTGATACTAAATAGTTGCTCAGGTATTACTAAATTTCAACGCCCTCTATCCGTGAGTAGTGTAGGTTTTGATTTCCTATCTCTATAATTAATAGTTTCTGATTTTAGTGCTTTTTTTTTGTTTTGGCACCATGAGCAAAATCTTGGCGTTTTGGGTCATCAAAAAGCACCATAAATAGTGCTTAAAGCACCAAGTTGGCATCACTGGCTGCAACTAATTTTTTCTACTAATTTTGTTGTACTACAGATCAGCAGACATGTGCTGCTAAAATTAGCAAAAAATACCGCTGGGCTCAAAACAGTTAAATTTCCCGTAATAACAGCAACATTTTCAGTAGCCATTACATACTTTCTTGGTTGAGTGTAGCTACCTTGCGCTTAACCAGAGATGGGAATAATTAATTACTTTGTAATGACCATTGCGGGTTTTCATTACCATTGAATCTATAAAATGAAAATTAAAAAAAAATTCAATTCCATTACAAAATGTAATTGCAATGAAAAAAATGTTCATTTCATTTGTTTTCCTTACATGTAATGAAACGTTTTTATAATTTTCATTACATTACATTGCGTAGTAAAACCAAAAAATCATTTTCATTTTTTCTACACTAGGTAGACAAATGAAATTTCATTACCATTATTTACCATAATGATGTAAAGAATGTTTTGTTCTTTGTTCTACATTGAAAAATTTTCATTAATGGCAATTTTTTTTCGCGATTTTTTTGTATGTCCCTAGATTATAAATTTAAAAAAACCGCACTTAAAAAATTGCAAAATTATGGCGGAACGCGAAAAAAGACTTTATGGTAGAAAAATTCAATTAAAAAACTTAATCAGCGATTAACATTTTTCAAACAAATTTACTGATGCAAAAAGTTTCTTTTTGGCAAATTTTTAAATGGTTTTTTTAACTAGCTCCCAAATTTTGTTGTATGAAACGGGTATTATAGTCACTAGAATATAAATTTTAAGAAACCGCACTTAAAAAACTCCAAAATAATGGCGGGACGCGAAAAAAGACTTTATGGTAAAAGAATTGAATTAAAACACTTAATCAGCGATTTACATTCTGCAAACAAATATATTGATGTAAGAATTTTCCTTTTTGAATTTTTTTTTCGATTTTTTTCGCGGTTTTTTTTTAACTAGCTCCCAAACTTTGTTGTATGAAACGGGTATTATAGTCACTAGAATATAAATTTTAACAAACCGTACTTAAACTACCCCAAAATTATGGCGGGACGCGAAAAAAGAGTTTATGATAAAAGAATTGAATTAAAACACTTAATCAGCGATTTACATTTTGCAAACAAATATATTGATGTAAAAATTTTCCATTTTGTAAATTTTTTTTCGCGATTTTTTTTTAACTGGCTCCCGAACTTTGTTGTATGAAACGGGTATTATAGTCACTAGAATATAAATTTTAAGAAACCGCACTTAAAAAACTCCAAAATAATGGCGGGACGCGAAAAAAGACTTTATGGTAAAAGAATTGAATTAAAACACTTAATCAGCGATTTACATTCTGCAAACAAATATATTGATGTAAGAATTTTCCTTTTTGAAATTTTTTTTTTCGCGGTTTTTTTAATAAGCCACCAAACTTTGTTGTGTGAAATCGGCATTATAGTCCCTAGATTACAAATTTTAAGAAACTGCACTTCAAAAATTGTAAAATAATGGCGGAACGCGAAAAAAGACTTTATGGTACAAAAACTGAATTAAAAACCTAATCAGCGATTAAGATTCTGCAAACAAATATATTGACGTAAGAAATTTCCTCTTTGGAATTTTTTTTGCGATATTTTTCGCGATTTTTTTTTTCAACTAGCCACTAAACTTTGTTGTACCAAATGAGTATTATAATCCTTAGATTATAAATAAAAAAAAACCGCACTTACAAAATTGCAAAATAATGGCGGATCGCGAAAAAAGACTATGGCACTAGAATCAAAGAGGATTTAAAGGAAAGAGTTTGCGTCCGAAGAAATTATTTTAACTCGTGCTCAATTATTTGTATGGATGCTCTGGTTTGTTAATTTCAGTGAAGAATGAGAAAAACAAAAGAAAAGTGAAAAAGTTAATATTTTCTTTTCGGATTAATGAATAAAACGGTAACAAAAACGACTTTAATAAGGAAATAAATAATAATTAATTAATTTACATACATTTTTTGCTTTTAACTTTTGTTTTTTGGTTGTAAAAACGATTTTATTATTTTTTTGTTTTCCCGAATTCTTTCATTTTATCTCATTCGCTTGTTAATTTTTTTCATATTCCTTCTGTTATTCCTGTTTCTTGCGTGAACTTTTTTGGCTCATAAAGAATTTTTAAAACAAGCTGATGGAAACCCCCTGCTAGAATTGAATTAAAAAACTTAATCAGCTATTTATGTTCTGCAAAAAATATATTTGCAAGAATTTTTCTTTTTGCAATTTTTTTCGCGATTTTTTTTTGCAACTAGCCACCAAAACTTGGATACCATAGGACTCGGTTTATGAACTAAAAATGCTTTTAGTAATTTGTAAACCTCATATTTTTAAAATAAAAAACTTCGATAAAACGGCAAGTAATGAAAAACAAATGGGTGTTTCATTACTATGTAAACATTAGGTAAAAGTAATGAAAATTAAAAAAAGGTTCATTTTGATTTACAAAACAAATGAAAATTAAAAAAAAATATTCATTACCATTTTTTAACGCAATGGTAATGTTTTTTTTCATTAATGATAAAAAGAGCTCCATTACCATTATATCAAGTAATGGTAATGAAAATGTAATGGTAATGATTTTATCCCATCTCTGCGCTTAGCTTTAGTATTTTATAAATTTACCCCTAAATTCATATACGGTTTGTAAAATTATAGGAAGTTTATTGAACAAATTTTGTACGAAAATGGCGTTTTGTAAACCTGCTATAACTTTACAAAGCATTTATAAATTGATGGGTTATTTTATAAAGTATTTTTTTTGAAATAAATAAATTGCTAGAGTATAGAAAAGATGTATCTTAAAATGCAGTAAACCAAATTTAAACTGCTTGGAAATAGTTGTGCGTAAATCTTGTAGTTTACATAAAAACTTAGCATTTTAATCAATGCCAATTTTTTTCTAATTTGCCTCTGCATGACTTTGTAGATCGCCTGTCAAGATATAATCTTAATTTTTTAGGCGAAATAAAGTCCGCCTGTCGACCTAGCTGTACATTTAATAAATAAATTAACCATTTACTTTCTTTTTAATTAAGTTTTGTTTCTGTTTATTTAAAGAATTGTTGGTGTACTTCTTTTATATTTTGTTTGTTTTATTGTTATTGTAACTTTTTTGTGTTGTTTTTACAAATTTAACTTTTATTTATTTATTTTTTTTTGGATAAATATCATTTTTTGTTTTATATATCTGTTGATATTGTTTTGTAGTTTTTTTTAAATTGTTTTAACACAAATTCACTGAATTTCAGCTTTTTGTCGCAGGGCCTTTATTACTGAAAAGAAAGAAGAAAATAAATAAATAATATTAGTATTACAGCGAATTTACATTGTTAAAATGTTCACTAGATTTCGTTTTGAAATCCAATTAGAAATCTATATCGTTTACATTAGAATATTTGACAGAAGAATGGGATTTCGATCAGCCAACAACAAATTTTTTGTAATCAAACTAACCTTAAAAAATAACCAAAATTAAAAGATTTTCTAAAAACCATTTTATTTAATGGCGGAACACAAAAATCATTTATATTATGAAAAATACAATGTTATATTTGCTAAGAAATGTGTTTAAGTATAGGGATGATTAGTAGAAAGCTAAAATATTCAATGTTTCGTCATGGTCTTGCCGGTGCCATCAAATGATTTTTCATAGTTTCTTTTCGTCGGATACAATAAAATAGCCGTTTTCAACTTTAAATATTTCTTTCAATTAAAAATAACAGACTTTATTATGTTATTCCTTAATTTTTTAAAGTTTCTTAAAATTTATTATTTATTATTTTTTTATGACATAAACAGCTGCTAAATGTTGCCACTTTTCTGCAAACTTCCCTACTTTTCTGCAAATATGGGAGAATAATTGGATTTCCATTTGGATTTCGATGAGATTTCGCTGAAATCCAAATTAAATTGGGATTTCATTTCGTATGGGAAATCTGTTTGAAATCCCAAATTTTTATTGGATTTCAGTCGAAATATATCGAAATCTACTTTTAACTCGATTTCGATCATAATGTAAATTCGCTATTATGCAAAACATATAGGAAAGCTAGAGAAATCCTAAGATCCAGAGGACTTTTTATTTTTGTATAAAAACCATTTAAAATCTGTAGTTTTCTTTCTATAAAAAACTTATTTTCTGAGGACTTTTTTCTAAAGGAAACACCTCGAAATTTTCCTACAGAAAACTCCTCGAAGTCCCAGGGCTATATCCTATAGAAAACTCCTTAGATTCTGAGTGCAAAAAAAAAAAAAAAAAAAAATTGAAAGAAACATTTCTGGCCGCGAAATGGTATGGCGCGTGAATGTTGCTACAAAAAACCTAATTACTTTTTTCTGTGTAATTAATCTGCTCCATTTAAGAAAAATGTACGATTGGGATGATGAAATAAGAACTGCTAAATCTACAAAAATTTTAGTTATATTTAAATAAATTTTAGTTGAATGCAAATAACATTCTATCCTGGTAAAATCAGCAGATATTTTTGCTGAATATAAGTAGACTTAAAATAGCGAAAATAAATAGTGCTATCTTTAGCGCTTTTGTATGCGCTTTTTTTGCTATTTGTACATGTTTATTTTTATAACAAAAAAAACCGAAACCGGTTTTTTGGAAGAAACCATGACCGAAACCGGTTTTTTACAAATAGTGTTTTTCGAACACACCGAAAACCGGTTTTCTGAAATGGCCGGTTTTTTGGACACTCTAGACGCCAAGTTGTCCGTGGCCATTCAGGTTACAATACTGTGCGCCTTTTCACTCTAGCTAGCTTTCAGCGGGTGCTGGAAAGCCATTGCCCGGGAAATACTTGGTCTAGGACCGGAAGTAGTGAGCTGCTTCAAGAGTCATACAAAATTATGAAATAATCTTTTAAATCTTTTTTACAGGCGCAATAAACTTTCAAAGGCCTTGGTATTCAGTACATGGGTTGGCCTGGAAACTCCCCGGTTTTAAATCCTATCGAAAATTTATGGCACGTGATGAAACGTAAAGTGGCTCAGCATAAGCCACAGAGTAAACTGGAGCTAAAAAGAATTTTGGAAAATGTCTGGGAAATGAGATTTCAAACAGAGAATTGCAAAAACTTGTTGAGTCAATGCCATCCCGAATCGAAGCTGTTATAGCCTCCAGAGGGGGGTCGACATCTTATTAGACTTAAGAATATAATAATATTTTATCTAATATTCAAGTAAACAACCAGCAATTTTTTATATTGTTTAATATTAAAAAGATTTTGAAAACCGGGATAAATATATGAAAATCAAAATTATCCTTTTATGAATTTCATATGGAAAAAAAGAAAACTACATTTTCGAAATCAATGAATTTTTATTTATAAAATCCATGTTTAAAAAATTTTGAATGCGACCCAAACATAAGCTGAGAAATTTAAAAAAGACTGCGAAAAATGAAGTGGTAGGATGTGCGTGACCGCCTAAATTTCAAATACTATACCAAAAAAATCCATTCATTATATTATGTTATACATATAAGAAAATCGAGGTTATTATTTTTAAATAAATATTTAAAATAAATGTAAAAATTAACATCTAAAAATATTCCTTCTGGCGTTGGCGTATTTAGTGAAAACGCCTTCATACAAATCTATTTTTTCAAAATCAAAACTAACAAAAACTAAACTTTTCTTGGCGAAACTACACAGAAAGAATTTACAAAATTCTAATTAAATTTTTAAACACCTTTCTCATACCGTGTAAATAAAAAAAAAAACTTTTTAAAAAGGCATTAATACGAGAGAGAAAACTGCTAAAGATAGAGCAAAAAACACCTCTAATTAGCTCTATTGTGAATGATTTAAGCTATTTAGAGGTGTTTTTTGCTCTATCTCTAGCAGTTTTATATCTCGTGTAGATGTGCCTTTAAGAATATTTGGGTTATTATATAAAATACTCCTTAACCGGTTCTTCCCAAATTTGGTACATATGTAGAAAACTGCGAGATATAAATTTTTTTCATACACGGTTTTTTGAAATTTTGCTGTTTTCTTAGCGTAAAATTAAATTTAAACTTCAAACGCGTTTTCACACAACCCTGAGTTCATAATCGGCTGCCACTGTACAGCCAAGGCGGGTTAAGGCCCTTTTTTTTTTGAATTTTTGTCAAATAAATTTTATATCCCCCCGCAAAAGTGTTTTACCTGCCTTTTTTTGAAATTTTTAAGTTTGTGTGTCAAATTTGTTAAAAAAAATTTCACTTTACCGGAAACCCGGTTTCCACGGTTAATCTGTTTTTTTATTTTATTATTTTTAGCAGGGTTGACAGGCAATACCGCTAAAATACTGTTATCGATTCAAAACCCTTTCAACTGACTACCGTTACCCCAAAAATACAGTTACCGAAATAACTGAAATACCGTTATCCTTAAAATACCGATACCGAAATAAATGAAATATCGATACCTTTAAAATACCGTTACTGAAATAAATGAAATATCGATACCCTTAAAATACCGTTACTGAAATAAATGAAATACCGTTACCCCTAAAATACCGTTACCATTATTTTCAATTTTCTGCTTTTTGTAATTGCACGTGGTTATTCAGTTTTTTTCGTACATTGAGTTGGTAAATTGGTTCTGTTTTTAATCTAGTTTGTTTTTTGAAAAAAATTGCGACATGAACCGAAATAACTGACAACCGTTATCCTTAAAATACCGTTACAGAAATAATGAAAAACACGTTATCCTTAAAATACGATTACCGAAATAACTGACAAACCATTATCCTTAAAATACCCATACCGAAATAAATAAAATAGCGTTACCCTTAAAATACCATTACCGAAATAATCTAAAATAGCCTTACCCTTACTGATAACCGCATCGTTTCGGTTACCATCAATGATTTTTAGCCCAAAATCTCTTCAAAAATGAATAAAAATAAATAGCGAATTGCTAAACCATATTGATTCATACAAATTCGAACGCAAATTCTGGCGGATGACAAACAATTTACATATCAAGGGCTTATATTCAATAAGGGCTATCTACAAATATGCACCCAGCAAAAATAGACATTACCGAGTAAGTAGAACACAAAGGGTTTCACTACTTACCAGACTATTTACTCGCAACATTACTTTTGTTCGCGATGTCAAAAAATTCATGGGTGGTCATTACCCTCTCGCTTACAAAAAAAAGTGCGAATAACGTGTTACCCATAGTGAAAGAATAAGTAGTTACTCACATTGTAAAATAGTTTGTCATATTGGCAAAATAAAACTTTTTACCTTGGAAAATTTCCTATTTAGTTCAAAACAAATTTATAAATAAAATATTAATATAAAAAACACTTAATCAGTACTTATTTAATCAATTACCAGTAAGTGATTACTTTGCACGAATATATAAGTACTTCTATAACTTATTATCGGTAAGCCATTATTTTGTATTTTAAAGTAATGCAAAAGGTAATGACCTGTCATTACCATGTTTTTGCTGGGCAATTGTTCAGGAAAGCTAAAAAACAGTTTAGTTCACGTTTTATGATTATTTTTCTTACTTATGGCTGGTATCTTATCTCCAATGATTAGTTTACTGTAATCATTGATTCAGAAATCGTTGATTAGTCCTTAAACTTACTTAAAATAATATCGGTAACTTATAAAAATTGAATCAATGATTTGTTAATTTTAGATACTTTCATTTGACAATAATATAAGAAAATAAAAAAATAAAAGAAAATAAAAAAGTTTGAAAACTCGCGAAATAAGAGTTTTTTATTGAATTTTTCGCATGATACGGGTTCATAAAATTATAAAATAGATGCCCAAATTGTTGTTTTAAAAATCTTCAATAGCTAAATGCCTCAAATAGGAAGTGTCTTTTTGCATGCTACACGCATATCTTAATTTTTTTCATTGCGTAAGTGTGTATAATTATAAATTTGTTTTTAGTCTAGGAAGGAGATATTAAGAAATATTTATGAAGGATAAGATAATTTTGGATACATTCAATACAAATTTTATAGTCAGAATTTATTAGAAAACTAGGTTCAGAGGAAAACTAAAATAACTATGCCTATATATTATTTGTTATTCGTAGTAAGACTACCTTAGCTCCAAACGAGTGGTTAAAAATTATATACAGAATATTAAAAAAAAAAACTTTGTGTGTTGCGAAATATTTCAGTATTTGATATATTTATTACTAAGCTTGTTTTTTAAGCCGCTACTTTATGACAAATTTGTGTTTCAATTTTGGGAAAATACCAAACTGTTCTTAATTTTCAAATAAAAAATAAGCTCTTCTTTGCTACAATAAATTAAATATTCGAAAAAATTTTGTAAACTCATTTTTATTAATTTGATTTAGATGGGGTTCACCTGTTCGTATACTAGATTTATTTTTAAATTTCAGAAAATTATCGTGCTGTATCGGGCTTAAAATATGGGATTTCATAGTGCAGAAGTTATGGCTTCGGAATACTATCGTCATATTTTATTCAAACCATCATCTAAAATAGTACAAAAATATTCAGAATTGGGTTCAAATTAATCTCTGATATTCCAACTCTATTAAAAAAAACCGAAATACAATTGTAATGTTGGTTTTTAATTTTTATTTAAAAATAAAAACCGTTTTTTTCTGTAATACATATCATCCAAAATTCATATTCAAGCCCTATGTTTAGCCGCACTACTCTATATTAATGTCTTTACCTCCCATGTCGTATATCCTTGTAACAATTTTAAAAACAAATCTATTTTCTTCTGTGCAAAAATACTTATAAATGATTTTTCTCAAAAAGATTGTAGAACAAGTAATTTTCCACTAAATATTTTTTTTTGGATTTATTTTATTAAATCTTATAAATGGGATTTTTACAATGTTAATAATTTACTTGTTTAAATTTATTTGCAATATTTTTTAATTGCTTTGGAAATTAAGAACAGACTGGTATTTTCTAAAAATTTAAACATAAATTTGTGTAATATTTTTGCTGGCTAACGTCTCAAAAAACAAGCTTAGTAATATATCTAAATCAAAATATTGAAATATTTGGCAATATATAGTCTTTTTTTTAATATTCTGTCTAAGTGCGCTATAATTTTGAACCACTCGTTTGGAGTTTAGGTAGCCTTGCTGCCATTTTTTTTCTTCATGGTAAGGGATAGTAGTTAGTATCTGTATTTTTAAGTTGCAAATCAAATTATGTTCATAAATCCAAGAAATTATAATTTTCTATTTACTTAGTCGTTGCCGAGATATTCGAACACCAACATACTGCTAGTAAGTGAGCTATAATTTTGAGCAGTGGTTTATATGGATGCCCGAGAAGGTAGTTAGGAATAATTGTAACGATTTTGTTTAAATATTATCATTTGTATACCCTACACGCGGAGAGGGTATAAGTTTGTGCTGATGTTTTTAACACAAAAAAATATTGGATCTAGACCCACCTTATAAAGGGTGGTTAAATTTTAAGGGCCGATGTTGAATGTGAACCACACATAAACGTCAAGTTTTTTTCTGCATTTCATTTGACATTTCTCAATTTCAGACTAACTCAATTTGAACCATGGAAAGATACACAATCGAGCAACGCGTTAAAGTTATTCAGGCTTATTATGAAAATAGGCCACAATCGGGAGAATTGTGCACAAATTTCAACAAATCGGGTCTGTAGGAAATGTGAAAACACCTGTGTTTTGTGTTTGGTGCGGTTTATGGGCTGGCGGCGTCATCGGGCCGTACTTCTTCGAAAATGAGGTTGGCCAAGCAGTTACCGTGAATTGTGTTCGCTATAACGGACTTCTTGTGGCCAGAAATTGAGAATGTGGACCTGGACGATATGTGGTTTCAACAGGATGGTGCCACTTGCCACACAGTCAACGAAACAATGGCTCTTTTGCGGGAGAAATTCAATGGCCGTGTTATCTCACGTGGTGGCGATCAGAGAAACAAGCCAGCCGCCGTAAGCCGTATAAGCCGCCGCCGCCGGTCATTTTTGCCTCAGCCGCCGCCGCCGATTTTTTCGGCTCATTTCGGCTGGAAGTATCAATTTTCCAAAATAAAAAAATTAAAAGCAAATGTCATTTTTAAAACAAATTTTTAACTTCATCATTTCCTGAACCATCAAGAGTATTTTTTTTTAGTTCAAAAGAAATAAAAGAACCAGTTTTATAGTCAGAGCTAAGAAGGATTTTTGTCATATATTTCTTAAGTTGGAAGTTTTTCTTGAAAACTTCTGAAAGATTTCGCTGAAATTTGGATATGCAATAGAGGAGAGAATCCAAATGAAAACGTCTTTAGCACCCATAGTTTTGGATACAAACTACACAGTGTTACAAAAAAAATAAAAATATATATACTTTTCAAATGACCAAGTGTAGATTGTAGGCAGATCTTCGAAAGAATTAATTCAATTTTAGCTTAATTCGCACAAAACCGAATTCAGCTTTACAAATTGAATATATATCATTCCATTAAACCAATCCTTTATAATTAATTCATAGGTTTCATTCCCAAAGTTTAATATTAAATATAATGCATTCTTATGTTAAATACATTCCTTAGAATCAGAGCTTTGAAGAATTAATTCCTTAATTCAATTTTTCAATTCTGAATTAAAAATTCGATGAATTAATTCACAAAGCACCACATATTGAATCGAATTAATTCATATTTGTTTTCGTTCGATTTTTTTTGTTACGAATTAATTCAATTGATATAGTTCTTTTTATTAAATCAAATGAATTAATTCACTGGTGAACGCGTTCAATTTTATAAATCGAACGGAAAAAAAGTGTACTAATTCCTTACTGAATTAATTCACCACTGAATTCGTTCACTTTCATTTTCGTTCAGTGAATTACATAAAAAAATACGTCATTTAATTTTTTTTAATTCACTGAACGTAATTTTATTTTTTTTAATTCACTGAACGAAAATGAAATTGAACGAATTCTGTTGTGAATTAATTCCGTAAGGAATTAAGGAATTAATTCAGTAAGGAATTAATTCACTTTTTTTCCGTTCGATTTGTAAAATTGAACGCCCTATTAAAAAAAATTAATATGGAGCTTTATATGGTAATATATAACTTAATGTGATTCATATACCATTTCATCCAAAAAATGGCCCGAATGTGTCAGTTGGTTATCACTTTTTATCTAATTGTATCAGTTTAGATCTTAACTGTTTAGATTATATATTAAGCAGATGAAATTTTATCTGATTTTTGACCTGATACAATTTTATGGGTTTATGTCGCATGGTGTTAGTTTAGATCCAAATAGATACATTCCCAGCAAAATATTGGTAATGACACCTCATTACTATCTGCATTACCAAAAATGATATATCATTACCTTCTGCATTATTTTATAATATAAAATAATGACTTCCTAATAACGGCCTATTGTATTCATTGTTTCTAAATATAAAATAATGACTTACTCGTAATATTTTAAATAAATACTTTTTACACAGTTAAATTTTATACATTTTTATTTATTATGTGTAAATATGTTTTATGTTTAAATTTTTATGACGAGTCATAAATTACACATTAGAGAAAACTTAAATTTTTCTGAATGTATTTTCTTAAGCTAATAGTATTTGCTTAACTCCTTATTTTTAAGAATCAAGTAAGCAATCGGATAACCACTTATAATTCAACTTTTTGTAAGCATGTGTGTAACCACTTATTATTCAAAATCTCATAACTACTTATTTCTCATTTTTTCGTAAGCGAGCGGGTAAGCGTGACTACTTATAAAAACGACCACGCTAAACAAAAATAATGAGCTTAGACGCCAAAAAATAAGTTGTGCGGAGCTATGAATTTCTATTATATAACCACTTATTTGGTAATGAAAGATTTTGCTGGGTTACTATATACCCAGCAAAATATTGGTAATGACACCTCATTACTATCTGCATTACCAAAAATGATATATCATTACCTTTTGCATTATTTTATAATATAAAATAATGACTTCCTAATAACGGCCTATTGTATTCATTGTTTCTAAATAAAAAATAATGACTTGTAATATTTTAAATAAGTACTTTTTACACAGCTATATTTTATACATTTTTATTTATTATATGTAAATATGTTTAAATTTTTATGACGAGTCCTAAAATTACACACTAGAAAAAACTTAAATTTTTCTGAATGTATTTTCTTAAGCTAATAGTATTTGCTTAACTTCTTATTTTTAAGAATCAAGTAAGCAATCGGATAACCACTTATAATTAAACTTTTTGTAAGCATGTGTGTAACCACTAATTATTTAAAATCTCATAACTACTTATTTCTCATTTTTTCGTAAGCGAGCGGGTAAGCGTGACTACTTATAAAAACGACCACGCCAAACAAAAATAATGAGTTTAGACGCCAAAAAATAAGTTGTGCGGAGCTATGAATTTCTATCATATAACCACTTATTTGGTAATGAAAGATTTTGCTGGGTAGTTATATCTGAATTTTGAGCTGATGCAATTATATCTGCTTTAAAACTTTGATACAATTATATAACGCAAATATAATTAAATATATTTTAATTATATAAAATTGTACCAAATACGATCTAAACAGATACCACCATTAGATATAAACCGGTAAAATTGTATCAGGTCAAAAATTGGATATAATTTCATCTGACTAATGTATAATTTTATTAGATGAGATCTAAACTAATACAATTAGATAAAAACTGATAAACAACTCATACAATTACATCGGGCCATTTTTCGGATGAAACAGTATATTTATACGGATATAACTTAATCGCATTTTATATGACTATATGTAACTGTTTTTACTCGGGCGCTTTCACCAATGAATTTATTCATTTGATTTAATAAAGAGAACTATTGCAATGGAATTAATTCTTTGAAATTATTATTTGATGAACGCGTTCAGTTGAACGAATTCAGTGAATTACTTAAGAAAAGGAATTCATTCAATTCTAGAGAAAAGTGAATTCGATTGGTAGTGAATTCATTCAAAAAAGAATTAATTCTTCAAAGCTCTGCTTAGAATTACAATCAATTTAAATAATTAATTTTTTCATTAATGCTAATCTTTTACAAAATGGCTTATCAAAATTGTCATTTTATTCAATCAGTAAAAGATCTAAGGTATGAATATTTTAATGATTCTGACAACACTTTAGTTTATAATTACAAATTAAATAAAAATGTGGCTTATTTTAAGAATTTAATATTGATATATACACAACCGATAAAAATAATTAAAAACGCAACATTTGTTTTAATCTTTCACAAACCGAATGAAACGTGAAAGATTATTATAAAAAGAATGAATTCATGAAAGAATTCATTCACTATGCATGAAAATTAAAAGAATGAAGCCAGTGAATGAATTCATAAGGAATGGTATAAACGAATGATATATTAGTAAATTTTAATTAAAAGTCCAAAAGTGAATTAAAGAATTATTTCTTCGAATTTTTTTCAGAAATTTCAGTACACCTGAAATTATTATCAAAAGACTCATTTTTAAGACATTGTTTAGTTTAGTTTAGTTTATTTATTTATTGTTTCAATAGCTATCACAACAAGAATAAATCTTATAAATTACAGTGATAGCAAATCAAATTTTCATATTAATATTAGTCATTCAATAGCATTTATAATTAAATTAAAATTTAAAAGTAAACATAGTTAAATATAAATTCAAAATAAACATAAAACATAATAAAATAAATATATTTAATTAATTTTAAACAAATTTAAAAGTTCCTTTTTAAAACATAATGTGTTGCTAAGCAATTGAACATATGAGGGTAAATCATTCCAAAGACCGATTGTATAATTGAAAAATTGTCTTGTAGACAAAAGATATTTATATTTTTGGGAAATCAGGTTTCTTCCACGTGGAGATTTGGCAAAAGTAAGTTTTCTGTAGAGAAATTCAGGTTCCTTTATATAAATTAACTTATGCATCATCATGAGACTTTTATATTTTAACAAATCTTTGAAACACATATTATTTAACTGATACGAAAATGATGAAATACTATCCCTTCTACCACGATTAAATACATATCTGGCTATGTTGTTGTACGTGACCTCAAGTCGATAATAGTCAATACAGTCACAATTGGCAAATATTTCACACCCATATAGTAGAACAGGTATTAAATATGTTTTAGCCAGAAGCATCCGTATTTCAAAGGGCGTAGAGGCTTTAACAGCCCACAGGTTTCTCAACATTCCATGAACTTTCCCAGCCGAAATGTTAATATGATTTTTCCAAGAAAGTTCAGTATTAAACGTTATTCCCAGATTTTTTGATGATGGAACAAGTTCGATTTTATTGTCATTTATCATCAACAGATCATCATTTGCAAGTCTTTTCCTATTATTTTTTGATAAGAATATACATTTTGATTTTGTTGGGTTTATACACAAACCATTTGCAGTCGCCCAATTATGAATTTTATTCAAATCATAGTTAATGCATTCAATGCAATGACGCAAATCTTCCATTTTGGTGCTTAAGTACAGCTGTACATCATCTGCATACATTTGAATGTCACAGTGATTCAGAGCATTAGGAAGATCATTAATGTATATACAGAAAAGGAGTGGACCAAGAATAGAGCCCTGTGGGACCCCTCTAACAACATCAACAGCATTGGAAGTTAAGCCGTTCAAGGAGACAACTTGTTTGCGGTTTAAAAGATATGATGAAATAAGTTTAATTGCAGAATTAGAAAAATGGAAAAGCTTTTGCAGTTTTGTTAGAAGTATTGAGTGATCAACTGTATCGAAAGCGGACGAAAAAAATGCGGACGAAAAAAATGTTAAGTTATTTCTTGGTCGACTTATAAAATTGGGGAGATATTTACAATAATCGACGCTGTTCTGAGTTCCGAATCCACAAAAAAATTCTAAAGTGAAACATTCCGATTTTTTTGCTGTTCCGTGATCCACATCCGAGTTATTTTTTTCGTGTTAGTTCGTGTAGAAAAAGCTTGATGATAGTGAAACGAATATATATTTTTAACAACAATTATTATATAATAATTTATTTTAAAATTAGTCTATGAATATTAAAATTTGGTAGAAACAAAAAATTTTCGAAATTTTTAATTCCGTGTGATTTTACAAATCAACTCTAATTAAAAAGTTTCGGAACTAAGAACAGGGGTGAATATCTGAATTTTTTAACTTTTCTTCTAAGTTTTTCAACTTTGACATCTTTTCGAGCATAATTTTTTTGGAACCATATTTTTTTCTTGTTTATTCTAAAACCACATTTAATTTTGAGTGAAAATAGAGTTTGTTTATTTCTAAGTTCCGAATCCACATAAAAAATTATAAAGTGAAACATTCCGAATTTTTTTGCTGTTCTGTGATCCATATCCGAATTATTTTCTTCGTTTTATTTCGTGTTGGAAAAGCTTGGTGAAAGTAAAAGGAATATTTTGTTGCAAAAATTAACATGTTAAAATTTATTTTAAAATTTGTCAGTATGCTAAAATTTGTTCGAAACAGTCAATTTCCGATATTTTGAATTTTGTGTGATTTTACAAAACCACTCTAATTGAAAAGTTTCGGAATTCAGAACAGGGGTGATAGTATCAAAAATCTGTTTTTGAGCGACTTCAAGCACTTAACAATTTGAAATTCAGCAATTTTTCAACCTATTTTGAATCTTGTAACGGTTTTGAAAAGACAAAAAATTTAGCTTTCCAAATATATATAGAATTATTTATTTGTAACTGAAATATGTTGACAGTTTTTTTTTTAATATTAAAATTAATTTTTTTTTTAATTTGTATACTTTTACGGCTTTTTTACAGTATGAAACAATTCTTTACTATTGTAATTTATTCTGAAAGTGGGTTTAGTTCTTAGTAAAATCAGATTCTTTTGTTTAAATTAATTGAAAATTGAAAAAGTTATCGTAATTTTTCTAAACATTTAATTTCAGCTATTATAAGACAACTTGATGTTCTTGTTTGCACACTCATTAAGGTTAATATTTTCAATTTTCTTATAAATGCAGAGATTCCATATTTATAAAAAATGTATAACTTTGACAATTTTAAAGCGATTAAAGTAGAACTTCATTTTACCCTGAATTAAGAATAAATTAGATAAAAATAATTTTTTTTAAACAAAATATTGCAATTAAAAGCCGTCAAAATTAAACAAAATAAGAAAAAATTAAGAAAATCAGATTTATTTGAAAATATTTAAACACAATTTTGTTGAATATATAAACATATGTATACATTGGGAAAGCCCAACTATCTCTCCTTCTAGCTCCGTTCAAAAACTAAAAATCCTAAATTTGTAATTTTTATCGATGAATTTAATTTAAAATTATTTTTTATTTCATAATTCCAAATTTTTTGTACAATTTGCTACTGCTATATTTTGGAAAAAACCTTAAACATCTTTAAATTACGTGTATAATCCCAATAAACCATAAAACGATATAGTATCGTTAACGAATTCATATTAAGTATCATATTTTCTATCGTTTATGATGCAAAAATATGAACTCGTAATGATATCATAATTTTTAAAAATAACGATAAATTTTCTGAAAAAGTCACATTTGCTTGTTCTAATTTAATCGTTAAAGATATCATATATACTTCTTTATTTCGATGTCGTTAATGATATTATATTTTCATCGAATAGTGATAAAATAACGACAAAAATTTTGCAATATGGCGAAAATTTTATCGCATTGCCTGATATTTTCGATATCATAACGATATCGTTATTTCATAAAAAAATGATATCATTAACGAATGTGCATTTTTCTTCACAGTACCTATCACTTATGAATCGTTAATGATATCATTCTCGGACAAACTTATCATCGAAATGATATCGTTACGAATTCGAAACGATATCGTTTGGTTTGTTGGGATGTTCTATCAAGCCGATCATTTTATCCGCCGATTTTTATCCAGGTCAACCTTAATCGCCGCCGCCGATTATTTTGTTCGGCTTCTTTCCCTGGTGGCGATGTCAATTGGCCGCCAAGATCATGTGATTTGACACCGTTGGACTTCTTTCTTTGGGGTTATTTGAAAGAAATGGTGTACGTCGATAAGCCAGCAACAATTCAAGAGCTAAAGGATGAGATAATTCGGCACATTAACGGCATAGAACCTCAATTATGCCTCAGCGTCATCGAAAATTTGGACCTTCGGATGGAGGTGTGCCGCCGAGGTCGCGGCGGCCATTTGGCCGATATTTTGTTCCATACATAATTGAACCATACCAATATTATCATATACATAAAAAGAAATGACAATAATTTCATAAATAATTTGTGTTTTATTCAAAATCAACATCGGCCCCTAAAATTTAACCACCCTTTAGTACCGATCGGCTCAGAATCTCTTTTTATTTCGATTTATATCCGTCTGTCTGTCCATGCATTCTTGTGCGCACTCTACAGGTTGCAAATATTAAGATATCAAGATATCACGTCGGCCCAAGGACGAAGCCCATTGATTTTGGTTAAAATCGGTCCATGTTTAGACCTAGTGCCCATATAAGGGCCCCCCCAAAATTGGCTTGGTTACACGCTGCAGGTCGCAAATACGAAGATATGAAATTTGGTTCGCTGACTCACATGGTCCCAAGGAAAAAGCCTATTGATTCTAGATAAGATCGGTCCATATTTGGACCTATCGCCCATATGTGCTATATTTTCGATTTTCTCTTGTCATTAGCTGCGTTTGTGCGGCATTCCTATCAATGATATCTCGAACAATTTTGACAGTAGAAAGCCGGAATACGTTAAAAAACTGTCAAAATCGTTCTTGATAACACTGATAGAGAGTCACACAAACACAGCTATTTTATAGAAAATTTTGACACAAGTCCGTTTTAACCCATTCGAATTTCGGATCCAAACATTAGTTGGCTTTTAATCATACTGGTGTAGGGTATTATATAGTCGGCATGCTCGACTTTAACTTTTTTACTCGTTTTTAGTTACAAAATACTACAATTTTAGAAAAAGAGCCTGCACAATTGTTTTTTCATGTTTGTGGACCGAAAAATTATTATTTTTGGAGAGAAACCCCATGTGCATCGAAATATCACTTAACTTTCACTCAAACACATAGTATAGGATTTTATAGTGGGTATCTTAAATTTAAAGTCGACTTTATTTTTAAGCCAACCACACACGTTCAATATTATTGATCAATGTTTTTAAGCGGGCCGTACATCTGCAATATTGTGGTACAACTTTCCAAGTGGTGCAAGCATGTATGTATTAAATTGAAGGTTGAGCAATATTATGCAGTGAATCAAAACACTTTTGATTTTTATTGGACAACTTGAAATATTGCATAATCTATTGGAAACACTATGCAATTTAAATTCTGCGCTGTTTATGTTTGTGTGCATTTTGAGGTTATGTTGAATTCATAAATTGCATAAAATATTGTGGCGATCTTTTATTAGATATATGTATGTTGAAATATATTGTATGGTGTGTGGCAAAACAATAAAAATACTGTGCCATTATATTCGATATAATAACGCAAATGTATGAGGAGCTTTAAAATCAACCAATCAGAACAAAGTATTTGAAAATGAAATGTTCTGATTGGTTGATTTTTGAAAACATGATCAATAATTTTGAACGTGCATTCCTGCCTTAAATACACACATAAATTTAGAATATACTTACATTGCTACATATTTAAGGCTATCACAGTGTATCTTATACTCCATTGGCACGGTAACAGGTATATTTAATATCCTACGAAGTGTATCTCGGATACGTGTCGTACTGAAGTAATCAGAGGCAGAGCGATTCCAGACAGATAATGTACCTTCCTACATTGAAAAATAAATAAAATATAAAAAAATTGTAAATTAAAAAAAAAACCGAATTCAAAGAAAAAAATTATTTATAAAGCCAGGGAGATGAAAATTGAAAGTGTAACTGTGAAAGTGCTTACGAGAATCGGGAAAAACCTTTTGAAAGAAAAACTACATTTGTTTTTGTTTTTATTTAATAATTTTTTTATTTTTTTATCAATTGAATATTTTGAAATTATGTTGTTGTTTTTTTTAAGTTTTAGACCAATTAATATATTTAATCAATCCAAATAAAAAAGGAAATACTAATGTAATTATGTAATATAAATTGTTGTTATTTTGTTATATGTTTTTTTAGTTTTTCACGCATTTTTGTTAAATTTATTCAATGTTGTAATACTAACACTTAACTTGTAATTCAATAAATAACTAATTTTTTAAAGTTTAATTTGTTTTTGGTTTTTATTTTTACTAAGGAAAGAGAAAAATATATGTTTTTTTTATTAATAATCATAATAATAATTATAAGTTTTCTTTAAACATATTTTTTAAATATTTTATATAATCGTTTAAATTTGTTTTGTTTTTTTTTAATATATGTTTAATTTAAAGGTTTAACAATTAATGAGTATTTCTTTCATTGTTTTTATTTATTAGTTTTTGTTTATTTTTTTTTATAAAAAAATAAAATTTAGGTACATTACACTCAGAAAAAATGTTTTTCAATATTAATTTTAAAGGTTTAAAAGAGAATATTTTACCAGTTTAAAAAAAATGTTGTGTGGAAAATGGAATTATTATTGTTTTATAGTTGATGGGATGTTTTCGTCCTTTATGGTTTTATCCAAAGAATTATTGTATAATTTGATAAGTGTTGGATGAAAAATACTTTTCTATCCTAAAAATGTACGGCAAAGAAAATTTGAAAATGACTATAATGTTAAATGAATGTTCTTTAAGTTTTGAAAAATTGAATAAATACACATATTTATTTGCCTTTTTAAATTCTTTTTGCATTTGTTTAATTTATAAGACGTTTTTTTTAATAATCACGAAACAGTTTTGTGTTTGTCATTGCATTAGCGGTTCGTTTAGCAATTTACAAAATTCAGCAGAAAAAAAGTTTGGACAACTTTCGGTAAAAAGAGAAACATAAATACACTCTCATCAGCAGTGTTGGCATTTTGGTGCTTTCCGAATACTGTTTGGTGCCTTTTAGCAGGGGGTTTCCATCAGCTTGTTTTAAAAATTCTTTATGATCCAAAAAATTTCACGCAAGAAACAGAAGGAATATAAAGAAAATTAACAGCGAATGAGATAAAATGAAGGAAATCGGGAAAACAAAAAAATAATAAAATCGTTTTTACAACAAAAAAACAAAAGTTAAAAACAAAAAAATTTATTTAAATTAATTAATTATTATTTCTTTATTAACCCTCTAATGCACAAGGCCACCTAAAGGCGGTCTTCAGATTTTAAATAGTTTTTGGTTAAATAACAATATCCCAGCAAAAATGTGGAAGCAGTAAAAACGATTACTGTTTCCTTACTGCTACTTTTACCGCTTCTAAAAATTTATAGCTTCGTAAACAGCACTAATGAAACGCCTAAGTTGATTAATTGTTTACATCGCTTTTTGCTGTGCTTTTCAAAAAGGCATGAAATGAGCAATATATTTTGATTGCTTAAATATTTTTGCGGTTCTTTTATCAAAATTTTTTAAAATGCGGAAAAAAGTTATTTTAAATTAAATAAGAGGTTTTACTAAAAAAAGAGGCATTTTCTCTTCACGGAAAAATATTCAGGAATATTGTGCTTTTGAGAAGGCATGATCTTAAATAGTTGAAAAGCTTTATAATATGCACTTCCGAGAAGGCATGAATTATCGACATTTTAAAAGAAAAACAGGAGCACTAATTAAAAGCGGTAAATTCATGCCTTTTTGGATCTCGAAACAAGTGCTTTCACGCGAGCTATCTCGAACACAAATCAGGCATGATATCATCAATAATGCAATCGTTTCATTGCTCAACTTTCCCTGACAAAACTGCTCCCAAGCAAGCAGTAATTTCTGCTGGGATCTTATTAAACAAGTTGTTTTATATCAATAGAAAACTTAGCTATCTACTTTTTTGCCTTCCAACTTTTTTTGTAGAAGGAACGGTTTTCAAGCGAGAAGCATGTAAAATGAAAATTAAAAAAAATTAATTTTTAAAACAGAAAAAAATATTTGAAAAATTGTCAAAAAATACATTTACGATTTGGCGTACATTACCGATAATAACAAAGCTAGTTTAAAGTCTCTAATTGTAAAATCAGTAAAAACTTTTCTCCAGGACTCACAGGCTAACGCCAGGATACGTTTTACAAATATCTCTCTAACTCAAAAACTAGCCAATAGATTTTCTTAAAATTAAACACAAATTATACACTTAGAGGTAGTAGAAAGCAGAACTAATTTCGTCAAAATTTATTGATTTTAGTGCCAAATTCGCCAAATTTCGTAATTTTCAAAAAGCGAAAATCGCCATAACTTTTGAAATAATAACAATTGATCAACAATTTTTGGTACGTAATTTTATTTTATTGATAGTGTTATTTACATCAAAAACTGAAATTATTTGACCACTGGGTTTCAAGATACGACTTCAACCATTGTTGTGCTATATCGCCTAAATAAAGCGATAAATTAAAAGTTTAATATTTGTTCCATAGTAGATTTTCAATGCCACATATATGGTTTAAATATTATTGTAATCAGAAGAAAGAGCATTAGAGGGTTAAAGTTGTTTTTGTTACCGTTTTATTCATTAATCGCAAAAAAAAAATATTATCTTTTTCAGTTTTCTTTTATTTTTCTTATTCTTCACTGAAATTAACAGACCAGAGCATCCATACAAATAATTGAACACGAGTTAACATAATTTCTTTGGACGAAAACTCTTTCCTTTAAATCCTCTTTGCTTTTACCTCTTCTTAACCGCGGAGTTGTTACAAACACCTGCTACAAACGGTTAGCTCTTTTTGGTACGGATTGGAACACGCGGGTTGTAGAGGTAACGTTCAAACTGGTCGTTGCGTTCTTTAGATATATAAATAAACTCGGGCAAGTAAAAGTTATCGATAAGTTTAATTTTGAAAAACTCGAAGAATTTATCGCAAATCTACATATTATTTATGCTTCGTTTTCGCATAACCGCTTAAGTCGACTTATACGGCATTCACACATACTCGTTAAACATGTTTTTCTGCCCTTAAATACGCGAAATTCTCATGTTTAATTTCTAACCACGTTGTTAAACACGCTAAGTTTGATATCAATTGGTGTTGAATGACAAGTTTGAAGCAGAAGAAGATATCAACAAGAAAAATAAAAAATTAAAATAGAATAGAATATCTATCAACCTCTAAAAGTGTATTTAAATTTTTGCAAACAAACTTGGTTAAAAAGTAAAACTTTCAATAATAATAGCACAAATACAACCAGTACTAAGAAACGTTACAGAAAACGATATTATATTTTCAAATGTAACGGTAACACCAAGAAAAATCTTAAAAGTAAAAGGTATTTTAATAAATATTTAATTTTTGAATTCTAGGAAATCTAAATTACAAAAAATTTAATTTTGATTTGTTTTTTGAAATAATTTTCACATATTTTCTGAGTGTAATATTATCTTAATAAGTTTTTGCATTTGATTTATTTATTAAATTAATTTTAATAATTTTTTTTTATTTTGATTCTTGTATACAAATAATTCCGTGTGTCTGTGTGTTTTTTTTTTTTTTTGAGAAAGAATTTTGGGTTATTTTTTTTTTTTTTGTTTAAATATGTGCCGTATTTATTACATGCTATTTTTTTATTATTTTTATAAATTTTAATATTTTTGGTTATAGAAAAAAATTTCATATATTTTTGGGAGGTTTTGCAGAAAAGGATTAAATATGAGTTTAAGTTTGTTTGAACCATTCTTTTTTTGTGTAATATATTGCATTAAATTGTTGTTATTGTTTGTTTGAAGGTAAACAATTTAAATTGCACATTGATATATGTATGTTATTTTGTTAAATATATTTTTTTAAATTTTTATTAAAATTATTTATGCTTTGATAAATTTTAATTGATTATTTCATTTCACCTTTTTGTTCTTTAATTCAAATTAATAAATATGTATAAATAGGCTAAATACAGGCTAATTTTTAAATTTTTATTTTATATATTTAAAATATACTCGTATGTTTATGTTGTTAATTTATTTTTATTTTTTTAATGGATTTTTTTATATGTTTTTTATTTAAATTTGAAATACTATTATTGCTTTTATCAGATATAAACGTTTTTATGCACAATTTATTTTTCTTATATTTGTTTTCGTTTTTAATGGATTTTGCATATTTTACTTTTATTATTCTGTGGGTTTATTGCTGAATTTTCGATTCTTTGTAAGAAAACTATAGATTTCAAATACATACATTCAGATACCATCATGTTAAAATATAATACCAACTGATATACAAAACTTTGTCTGTAAAGAAACCATTTTCAATTTTATTTGGTTAAACTATTCATATGCCTTCTGAAGTGGCTTAAAAAACTTGATATGCTTATTAAATTTATTTGCTTGCATTTCAAAAAATGTATGTTTCTTTACAAATAACTCAGGAACTCATAATGAAATCAAATATTAATAAAAGCTCATGTTTGAAAAGTTCTTTACTCAAAGAAGTTTAAAGTAATTGGCGTAAAAATGTTCTTTCTTTAAATTGTGTTTTAGTTTCCTTTTTAATAAAAAATTAGTTTTTTTCTCGTTTAAAAATTCAATTCTATTTGATTAAACTTTTATTATAAATTTAACATTTCAAAAATACAGGTATAACTTAAAAAGCAGACTTTTTGTTTGAAATGCATTTTGTTTGACAAAAGAACTCCGATTAAAATCTGCGTAAATATGAAAATTTGAGCTGATTGTTGTTTACTCATAGAAAAATTTATTGACATTTAAAACATTAAGCATTAAAAATTGAATTTACCAGTAATAGAAAAAACCTCAGATTCCTTTAAATTGGTTAAAATCGAGAAAATTTTCCAAAGTCTACGCTTTATACACTAGAATTTATGAGAACTCCTTAAATCAACTTATTTAAAAATTTTATTAATTTCTGTTTGAAAAAAGAACTTCACTTCACACAAAAAAGTAAACCAGGTTTAATTATCAAATTGTTTCAGACAATTACTATTTTCTCTGTTTTTGCACCTACCACGCAAATGATACTATCAATTACTAAAAATTGTGTACTACCCAGCAAAATATTGGTAATGACACCCCTTTGCTGTCTGCATTACCAATAATGATATATTATTACCTTTTGCATTATTTTGTAATATAAAATAATGACTTCCTAATAACGGCCTATTGTAGTCATTGCTTTTAAATATAAAATAATGACTTACTCGCAATAGTTTAAATAAGTACTTTTTACAAAGTTAAATTATATACATTTATATTTATTGAACGTAAATATGTTTTGTATTAAAATTTTTATGGCGAGTACTAAAATTACACACTAGCAAAAACTTTAATTTCTCTGATTGTATTTCTTGAAGCTTATATTATTTGTGTAACTCCCTATTTTTAAGAATCAAGTAAGCAGTCGGATAACCACTTATAATTCAACTTTTTGTAAGCATGTTTGTAACCACTTATTATTCAGAATCTCATAACTACTTATTTGTCATTTTTTCGTAAGCGAGCGGGTAAGCGTGACTACTTATAAAAACGACCACGCCAAACAAAATAATGAGTTTAAAAGCCAAAAAATAAGTTGTGAGGAGCTATGAATTTCTATTATATAACCACTTATTTGGTAATGAAAGATTTTGCTGGGTACTAATTGAATCAATTAAAGAATTCAAAGATTTAATTGATTCAATTAAATATTTATTTAAAAAAATTTTATTTTAAACAAATCTTTAATTAGATGATTTAAGCTAATATTTTTTTGTGTGTTATAACCAGAGAAGAGAGAAGACAAAATTGTTGTTTTTGCTTTTTGTGGTTTTTATTGCTTGTTTTACTCCTATTTGCCTCTTTTTGCTTTTTTTGGATTTTTCGTTTTTAAGCTTTAAAATAGCTTTTTCTTAATATTTTTTTAGCTTTGAATTGCTTTTTTAAGACTTTTTGACCAAAAATACTTTTTTGCTCACAAAAAAATATTTTTTCTCTTAACTTTGAATTTTTTTTTTAAAAGTGTTGTTTTTCCAAGTTTTTTACTTTTGCTTTTTTCTTGCTTTTTTTACAATATTTTTTTTCTTTTAAACACATCGGATTTTGCTTTTTTTCTGTCTTCTCTGGTTATAACATAAGGAGATTTTTTCCATGTAAAAAATTAAATTTCAAAAAAGAAAGCAATAAATTGTACGCTATTATCCAAACGGTTCCAAAAAATGTGTTACTTAGCTCTGCTGAAAAATTTGTGTTTTTGAAATAAGTGCTTTTGTCCACAAATATAAGCTATTCCGTGTCAACTGGGGCGACCTTCGAGTAAAAAAAGTCTGGTTAAAAGCCAACTAAAGTTTGGTTCCGAAATTTGAATGGGCTAAAAAGGAATTGTATCAAAATTTGTCTATAAAATGATAAAAATCAGTAAAAAACTCAGTCATTAATATACAAACGGAAAAGCGATGGCAAGGCACTTTATCAGGTGTTACAATTACTGGCAAAAAGTGTTTTCCATTCCCTAAATGATAACATCATTAGAAACGGGACCGGCTGTTCAAAAAGTACCAGAAAAGGACTAGAGAAAAAAAAAATTTCAACGTTGGCAAAACGCTGGCGAGATCAATAAAAATGGGAAATCTATTTCCAGACCACCTATTTTTTCCATTTTAAAATAAGTTTATATGTATTTTTTGGTACTGCAGTGATGCAAACCAGATCGTCAGACGAAAGCTCTACACACTGAGCTAAGTAGACATATAATACTTGGTGGCTAAAAACATAAATAAATAATAGCAGCTGGATAAATACTGGTTGCGCAAAAATTCTAGCACTGGAAAAAAGTTTGTTGGAACTAACATTCCAAAGCTGGGGAAATATGTTGGGTTTAAAGGAGTTTTTCCACAAAAGAAAAAAAAATCAATTTTATAAAACAAACATTTTTTTAAATTAAGAAAATAAAAAAATTTTCCTTCAACCGGATTTGAGGTCGAAACCATCTGAATACAAACCTTTTTGAACAAAGCGTCCTAATTCTCTGAGTACAGTCAGTGGTGACCCTTGAAAAGCCTTAACTCAAATTACGTGTATTTTAGAGTGTTCTAAACCGTAACCGTAGGGTAACCGGTTATTTTAAACATGATTTTTTAAATTATTTGTAAACTAGTTGTTTGAAAATTCAATATTTCGACTGCATTAATATTTTTACCCCAAAATTCATAAACGCTTTGTAAAATTATAGGAGGTTTATTGAACAAATTTTGTATGAAAATGACGTTTTGTAAACCTGCTATAAAGCATTTATGAATTGAGGGCTTAAAATTTAATTTTAATGAACGAATCTGTAATTTCGTTCTTTTTTATATAAAAAAGTGAATTCGTTTTCCAGAATATTTTTTCATATGTGCTCAAAAAATATGATATGAAAATCGTATGTAATCGTTTGAAATTCAAATATAATATATAAATTAAATTTTGTAAACGTAATTGTTTTTGTCATGTTTTTAATCTACTAATTGTCATTTGCAATTATTCCGACAAGGTTTAGCAGATTTTGCTGATTTCAGTAGTTTTTCCTGCATGGCCGTTGTTAATTAATTTTTATACAAATGTCAAAAAATTGTATATAAAACAACACAAAAATTTTTGGTTTAATAATAGTTAACTCTTAAACATATGGGACCCAACCATAGGGTCATTTATATAATCATTTTTCAAATTTATAGATGGCTTATAAAATAAATTTTTCATACAAAATTCACTTTATAAACGTGTTATAAAGTTTTAAAATTATTATGCATACCCGGGTAAAAAAATAATATGATGTCATATGTTATAATATCTTATTTAATATAATTGGAGATATGCTATGATCCGAAAAATGGTGGATAAAATTATATCGGATAAGATCTAAATATATTGAATCATATAGAATCTTATCCGGATTTTGACCCGATATAATTATATCTAATTTGATGTAGAAAGGCATAATTATATAACGCTTCATACTTCAAGATCAAAACAAAAATTATTAAAAAGTACTGAAAAATAACACCCTTAAGTTAGGAATTAAAAATTTAAATAAAAATTTAAAAGAAGTTGTACATAATTCTAACCAAGCATTTTAAGCCTTCTCATTAGGGTTTGGGATTTCCCGGACTTTTTTATTTCCCGGGAAACGGGAATAAAAAAATTTGTTTCCCGGGAATTCCCGGGAATCCCGGGAAATATTTTTGAACAAAATTGTTAATGAAAACCACCTATATAAATAATTTCTGTTAAAAAAAAACACTATTTCAGTACAAATTCAGTCTGTGTAGTGAAAATTCATAGTAAAAATACTCTAAGCACTGCCAAACGAATTTCATGATTCCAGCAGAAAGCACCCACTACTGGACTGTCGCAAACAAACCGTTTCATCACATTTGGCCTATTAGATATGGTGGCCACAATGTTATTTTCCAAAGACAAATAAATCTCTTCTAGTCTTATTTATACAATTCTTCTTATTTCATCAGCATTACATATTCCTGAAATATAACCAACCCCAGGTTATAAAATGAATTATTTCCGTTTATACCTATGTTCAAATATCTATTTTGTGATATTCTTGTCCATTCCTCTAAGATTATAGTAAATCCCTATTGTTAGAAATATTGCTCGATATTTCTTTTATCATGATATCTTTTACATGATTGTAGTAATGTAATATAATGTTCTTGACATCGGTTTTATTTTTTGGCAATGTCAGGTTTTTATTATAAAAACTTTCTCGAATAAACGAAGATCTAGTTATGGTGCGGATTGACATTCCGTCGACTGCGGCTAATTTGGATACCACTTCAGGAAATGTTTGCCCTATCATAAAACGTTCAATGCCTATTCAGCTTACACTTTTTTCTTCGGGTACTTTGCTAATTTTAGCTGGAACGTTATTCTTGTTATTGTTTTCTTCAAGAGAATTTGCATGACCATCAATTTTTTTTTTTTTTGTTAAC
This sequence comes from Leucophora obtusa, assembly GCA_949987735.1. Lineage (NCBI taxonomy): Eukaryota > Metazoa > Arthropoda > Insecta > Diptera > Anthomyiidae > Leucophora > Leucophora obtusa. Next base: position 201,338,788 of record OX465295.1, on the reverse strand, counting down.
CAAATTTAGATGTCGGGTATCCAAATTTAGATACCTCCGTTAACCATTAGTCTTTTAGGGCAAATATTGCACTGCGCTGCAGTGCTGTATGGAAATACTTCCTTTTTTGTGAAGTATTTCCATACTACTGACATTTTATTCTTTAATATAAAAGAATATATTAGTTTGAAAGCAGGTGTATTAAAATAAAGTAAACTTACTTGAAAATTATTGGCCCTTAATATAAAGTAGTATTTTAAATTTAAAGTCGACTTTATTTTTAATCAAACGGTTTTGTTCATTTTGTGTATGAAAACCTTACAAAAATATTTATATTTTCAAACATTTTGATTGGTTGAAAATAAATTAACCACCCGAGTAAAAACAGTTACATATAGTCGTATAAAATGCGATGAAGTTATATCTGTATAAATATACTCTTTCATCCGAAAAATGGCCCGATGTAATTGTATCAGTTGTTTATCAGTTTTTATATAATTGTATTAGTTTAGATCTCAACTAATGAAATTATACAGTATTCAGATGAAATTATATCCAATTTTTGACCTGATACAATTTTACCGGTTTATATCTAATGGTATCTGTTTAGATCGTAGTTGGTACAATTTTATATAAATAAAATATATTTGTATCCGACATTTGCCTTATATAATTGTATCAAAATTTTAAAGCAGATATAATTGCATCAGGTCAAAATTCAGATAGAACTATATAAGTTTGTATAGTAATGTATCTATTTGGATTTAAACTAATACCATGCGATATAAAATGTGATAACCAACTGACACAATTATATCGGGCCATTTTTCGGATGAAATGGTATATGGATCACATTATGCTATATATTACCATATAAAGCTCCATATTAATTTTTTTTAATAGGGCAATCAGAATGCTCCAACAAAAAAACCAAGTCAAGGTATACTGCCACCCAATATTTTAACTAAAGTCGACTTTAACTAAAATATACATTTGAAAAATTTAGATAGTTAGGGCGATTATTTCTAAACATTTTACCAAGTTTTTAGGTTTTATTACTTAAATTTTGAATAAGTTATGCGAAAAATCTTTATTAGTTGAAATGATCCTAATTACTTAAAGATTTTTTTGTGTGTCAAATAGATTGATTCCCTTTTAAAAAATTTTAACAATGAAATTTTTGTTTTGGTATTTAAAATGTTTTTTATGACTAAAATTAAAAAATCCTATTCCAAACAAAAACAATTTAAAAATCTTATATTTTTAAATATTCCCGTTTTCCCGGGAAAAATATATTATTTTCCCGGGAATTCCCGGCAAACTTTTCCCGGGATTTCCCGGGAACCCCAAACGCTACTTCTCATATAAACATGTATTCTACCCGTAAACTGTGTAAACCTGGTATGTTTATGAGTTTAATGTCAAATTCCATACATAAAAATATGGCTTGTATTTATACAAGGTTTACAAGGAATTTAGGAGTTATAATGAGTACGCCTTTTATATTTTGAAATCATACATAAATATATCTCAAAAAAACATAGAATTTTTTTACATTGCGCTATATTTAAACATATCTAAAACAACTTAGAAAAATATTTAACATTGTGCTATATAAAACTTTATATATTTTCCGATAAAGCCATTTTTAATTATATATGACGATGTATTAAAATTGGCATAGCATATGGCACATACAAATATATATGGGGACATGTATATTTATACTGATCTATATATGACATCATATAAGAAATTTTTGAAAAACTCAAAGCTATACATAATTATATCCGCAAAGATATAGTGTTACACTTGACTATATATAAACATATTAGTCCATATGAAATTATATAATTTCCTATATAACTATTTTTACTCGGGTAATCACTAGTGTTTTTTTGAATTAAAAAAAAAAAAAACGAAACCGGTTTTAACCGATTTTCTTAAAAAGCCGTAACCGAAACCGGATTGTTTTAAATGGTTATTTTCGGACAAATCGAAAAACGGTTTTTTGCACACTCTAGTGTAGTTCTAATTCAAAAACTTCAGTCTCATCGCACCTTTTTTTTATTAAATTTCAAAAGCACTTTTGTCACTTTTTTCGGGAAGTTGTTCCACTGGATAAAATAAAATTATCTTCTAGATGGCTAGTTATATTTCGAAATACTTTTGTTGTTATATCTAAAATTTAAAACTTGTAGTCCTTTATTCTGTAAAAAATTATTTAGGAGATATTTACCCTAATTCTTATCATTTCCAAAGGAAATTTATATTCTGAATGAATATTAAACCATTGTCGGTCTAAAGCCCACATTTATTGCGGTGGAAGTAAAATATTTAAAGCTTTTATAATTATATGTATGCGTGGCATAGTTTTGCCAGCCGTGTAGCCAAATTTAAAAAAATCAGTATTTTTTTACCAGAGAAAACGCAGTTTTTTTTTAAGTTTCTGCAATCAAATATAAATTTAAATATTTTATAAATTCAAATTTATTGACAGGATTTATTTTATTCGTTTACTTACTACAAGTTACTGAGTTTACTACAACTGGAAAAATTCAAAACAAAAAGTAAACAAAACTTTCTCTTGTAGTAAAAGTAGTAAGAATTTCGCGTAAACAAACAAACTGATAATAACTTTTATGTTTCAAGAAAATCTCCCGACTAAAAAAGTTTTCATATAATTTTATACGATTTGATATAATTATAAATGTTTATATGTGTGGCTTCATATGACCATATACATTTATATTAACACTTTGGTTTAAAAATATGTTTGATATGACGTTATATATTAAGAGATATTAAGAGATCTGCAAATATAGTTTATACATAATTATTAGGGTGGGTCGATTAAGCAATCGATATTGCGTCATCGATTTTTCGAAAGCTTTTAGCATGGGGAAAAAAAAGTTCCTCTACGACATATCATAAAAATCATTTTCGAGGCTCCCAAATTAAAATTTTTTGTAATTTTCTAATAAATGCTAGATTAGCGCCATCTTGCGGTAGCTTTTTGAAACACTAATGAAGTTGAAAACAATATAACATTACAACCTTTCCAGAAAGGTATTACTTATGAAAATTGGATAAAAAATGTGGCAACTAGAGGTAAAAATATATAAGTAAAATTATTTTCTGCTTGATGAAATGATGATAATGATGAGAAATGATGATAATGATGTTGATGACAACAAGGAGAAAATAATTTTACTTATATACTTTAACCTCTAGTTGCCACATTTTTTATCAGATTTTCATAAGTAATACCTTTCTGGAAAGGTTGGTCATTGGGGGCCCCTTCTGTACATAGTGTTCCTATAGTGTAGCGCAGAATTTTTAAACAGTTAGAGTAAAAATCTTGGTTTTGCTATGTATATTTATGAAAAATCGAAAACAAGCGTTTTTTTACAAAAAGTCTAATATTCAAAAATATTTGTTTAAATATTTAAAGTGATGTTCTCGCAATAAAATTCATTTTGGCAACAATAAATTTTGCCAATTTTTTTTTTTTGTTTTTTTTCTCATATACGTTAAAATAATCACAATTTAGCTATTTGGCAAAAAACAATATTTTTCAATAAAAATCACCTTTTCTAAAAACAATTTTTTTTGGTATTTTTCTTGAAATGTACACGCCCTTAGAAATCATATATAAAAAAAATGGTTAAAATCGAAGAGATCATGCATTTAAAGGTTAAAAAAATAAATAAGGGAAAAAAAATTTTTTTTTTCATTGTGGAATTAAAGGCCGAATTAAATATTTTTACTTTAAATTTAAAAATAAAAATTAGACAAACATATGTTGAAATTAATATGGTTTAAGTTCATTTATTTTTCCGTGAAAAAGAAAAATAAATTGTGGAAGTTAATTTTTTATTTTATAAGAAAGACACACATTTTGTAAGAAAGACCAAAACTCTAACCTAGAAAAAGTTGTTCCAACAAATTTTTAATTTGTAATGTTTTATTTTGTCAGCTATTTCCAAGTTTATTACCAAACATTTTTTTAAACATTAAGCATTAGTATTTAATATGAATGAAATAAGTGATCTCAACAATATTTAATAAAATTTTTTTTGAAAATCTTCATCAAATTATATGTATTTATATATAATTTGATGCAGTTAGATAGACCCATTTTTCGGATCAAATTGTATCAGGTGAGATAATATGCTTTTCTCGCTTGATATAATTATATATTCCAATATTCGGATCAAATTAGATATAGGCGTATATATGGGTTTATATATGGTTATATATGATTATATAACATCTTTTTTAGTCGGGATAATAAAATAAAGTTTTTAAGAAAAACAGTATTTTTTATTAAACAGTATGATTATAAGTTCTTTAGAAATGAAAGACGAATTCAAAACGAATTAAGAGTTCTTTTCCTAATTAGAGCTGCTCATAAACAAAAATGCAATAAATAATTTAAAAATATAAAAAAAAATAAGATTAAAAACTTCGAACCAATTTATTATTATTTCGTTTTTCACTGTGTTTTATGATTTTTTACCTTTTTTAATGATTATTGTGCTATTATTTTGTTTCATTTAAATATTTAATATTAATAATTTATGATGCTTGTGTTGATAAAGTTAATATTATTTTTGTTGTCACCTTTTTAATAAATATATTTATAATTATTCTAAATTTATTAATTGATCTCTTGAGTTTTTCTTTTTTGTTATAATTTTGAAAAATATAATTATTGTTAGTTAATAATTAAGTTATTTAAAGCAAAGAAATAAATTGTATAATTACAATAATTAGACATTTAGATTTAAATAAAAAATGGTTATTGGATTTTTCTCCAAAAAGCAAGAATTTAAGCTTACGTTTTATTAATTGATATTAAATTGTATTTAATAAATTTTATAAAGTATATAAGAGAGTTTGAAAAGTTTGATGTTTAATATTTTTTAGGGAAAACAATTATAATTATTTACATTTATATAAGTTTACTATTATCAATACATTTAAACAATATGTTACAAAAATGCATATTTAAATATTATGAGGCCTAAATTTAAATACTTTATGTATATAAACTAAAGGAACACATATTAATACAAAACTTTTTGTTTAATAAAGCAAACAAATAATATATTTATGATCAAATTATTTTAATTTATTACAGATAATATAACAGATATTTTACAAACATAAAAATAGTTTCTACTAAATAAGTATTAATTAATATGCCTCCTTTAACAATGATATATAATTGTAAAATATACAAGTATTTTATGTTAATTATAATTATTTTAATTTTAAATATTTATTTCAGTATGTGTGTTTTAAGGGGTGGAAGAAATGTGATTTACAATTTATTTGTTCTTCTGTATTTTAAATTAGAAAAAAATAAAACACTTTAACTATCAATTCATTAAAATATTTTGTTTAGAAGATGTGTTCCTATGGTGAATTTTATTAATAATTTTGTTTTTATCTATTTATTATTACTTACAAATAAGTACAGCACTTATGAACACTTAGTAAAGATGAAAAGTTTTTTTTTATAGTTAAATCTATCAATCAATTTTGAGTAAAACCAGTATTTTTTTAATAGCTATCCTAAGTTTTATAGAAAGTTTAATGTTTTCAAAGTAAAATCCAGTGATCAATCATATTTGAGTAAAACCAGTATTTTTTGCTAGGTATCCTAAGTTTTATAGAAAGTTTAAATAATTAAAACCAGTGAAGCTATATATAATGAGTTAAGATCATAAAACCAGTATTTTTAAATTCGTAGTTAATAGTAAGTTAAAAATAAAAACAACAAAAAAGTATTTTATATTTAGGCCCGATTACTGAATGTTCAGTTAAAATTCAGCCAACAGTTAAATTCAAATTTTGTATGGGAAACAACAACAAGTGTGTCAGTTAAAGTTCCAGTTAGTAGCTAACTGGACATTCAGTAATCGGGTCTTAGTGTTTTAAATTATTTATTGTAATGTATGTATGTATATCAAAATTCAAAAAATTAAATCCAGTATTTTTAATTAAATGTAAAAAGCAAAATGTGCATTTAATCCATAGTTTTAAATAAAATCAATATTTTTTTAATGAATCTTCAATTCATTTTTATAATTTGAATATTTTCTGTTTAAGCTTTTTAAAAATTGCTGCAAAATAGTTGAATTTTAAGTTAGATTTTACTGAAATTTGTTAGATAATGGCTCATATGAATAAAAAAATAGATATTACTAATAGGGGGAAATACAGGGTTTTTTAAGCAATTACTTCACAAATCTAGTCTGCTTGGGAGTAGACTAGAAATATGATTTTTTAATTTTCGTTTAAATTTCATGCTACTCTACCAGCCAATTGGTAAATTTGGAGTTAAAAGCCATTCCTAAGCCCAAAGTAATTACTTCGAAGTAATTGCTAAGTTTTATTCATATGACCCAATGGCTCATATGAATAAAAAATAGATATTACTAATAGGGGGAAATACAGGGTTTTTTAAGCAATTACTTCACAAATCTAGTCTGCTTGCGAGTAGACTAGAAATTTAATTTTTTCATTTTCGTTTACATATCATGCTATTCTACCAGCCAATTGGTAGATTTGGAGTTAAAAGCCAATACTAAGCCCAAAGTAATTACTTCGAAGTAATTGCTAAGTTTTATTCATATGACCCAATGCTTAATGTTAATAAAATAATCTTCCGCAAATCATTAAAAAATACTGGAGTTTATAAAATTAACAAAGTTAATTCGTAAAAATTAATATCTTAGCACAAATAGTTCTATTAATATAACTTATTTAAGTAATAATTTGCTCTAAAAGATTGCGATTAAAATAGTTAGAAGAATATTAAATTACATACATACATTCGTTAAATACCAGTACTTTGTAAATTTTCTTTATTCGGCAAAACTGCAGTTTATGGGGTTTCGTAAAAAAAATAATATATGACCTACTCTGGAATAAAAAAAGAAAAAAAAAACCGAAATTAATTTTGGGAGGGGCTCAGATCCGGGAGGACCGTGGGGGCAAAAAACGGGGGAACATAATAACATCTAAAATTGATATGAAAGAAAATGGCAATTAAATGAAAGGAAATTTTCTCACGATTTCTAAAATGAGCTTTTTTTACTAATCCGTTGGACGTGAGTTGAATTAGAGGTATTTTGCTAAATTCTAGACCTTCGAAAAATTAAAGAAGTCTAAACTCACGTTGTTTTAGTCTTGCTAAAACCCTGTAAATGTCCATTTTTTGTTGTTTAATTTGAAAATTTGGAACACAAAAAGCAATTGGCTGTGGAAATAACAAAAGGAATAAACTTTTAATTGACGAAAAATGCAATTCAAAACTGATATAATTTAATTGCGCCGCAAGTAAAGTTTTTTTTTTTAAAAAACGCGCGATTTTTTTTAAATGTCTAAATTTTTAATGAGTTTATAGATTATTGAAAAAAAAAGAATAATATTTAAAGTCGTGGCAACATTTTCTATCATTTGAGTACCATTTTAATATACAAAAAATTTCATCATTTTCAATCTCCCCTATTAAGGGACTAAAATGGCTCTAGTTAGGGCTACGTTTGATGGATTAAAAAAAATAACATTTTTAAAATCGTAAGACAATTTCCTTTATTTTGAGTACCCACACTTACATGTTACTATGTTCCCCCGTTTTTTGCCCCCACGTGCCACCCGGTTCCGAGCGCCTCCCAAAATTAATTTGGTTTTTTTTTTTTTTAATTCTAGATCGGATCATATTTTTTATTTGACGAAACCCCATAAATTGCTGTTTAGCTCTTTATTCAACCAAAAATTGTTTAAAAACTTAACAGGGAAGAACACTTTTTATTAGAAATAAATTTATGATATATGATTACTTAACCCTATATCTTTTAACTAATGTATGTATGAAATCCTAAATAAAAGAGGGGGGGGGGGGAGTGGGAATGGTTTTATTGTGTTAATAACTAAAATAGTAAACAAATCATCTATTTCACACAACATTTACTCGTACATACAATAGGGCTAAAAAAAAATTATTATTGTTTTAGACTTTTTGAGTAGAAAAATGTGTTTTTGTTTAATTTAGCTTTGCTGAAAATTTTATGAAAAATAACAATGAGATTTTTTTCGGTTTTTAAATTTATACTATAATATTTAGAAAAATGTCCTCTATTTTTAAATGTTTTTTATTAATACGCTTACTATTTTATATTATATTATAAAATATTGTTTTTATAAATGAAGAAATTCCTCATATTTATAACAACAATTTTTTATTTAATATATATTAATATACTTACAATTTTTTTAATGTTTTTTTATTTGTTTCATAATTTTTAGTATTATTTATGTATAATTTAAATTTTGTAGAACATCACATTATAGAACTAATTTTATTTATTAATGAAAATAAATATTTGCAATTTAGTTCTATTCATAGATTTGTTTTTTTTTTTTTTGTTTAGTGTGGGAGTGTATCTGTGTGGGTTCTGTGTGTATGTTAGTTACAAAGGATACCAATTGGTTGATGGTGTAAAAAATATACATAATTTGAAATAACAAAAATGTTAAATTTTTTGTTTTAGAAAGTAAACTTGTTTTGTGCGTCATAACACTATTATTATAAAATAAATCATAATTTATTTTTTAAACAATATTAATAATTCATTTATATTAGAGAGCTGTTTTTTTCCTTTATTGACATATTTTTTTAAATAAATTATTTACCCAGACAACAAAATTTAGGAATAAAATGTTTTTTTCTTTAGTAATGTTGAATTTATTTGAAATAGAACAAATTTTTTGGTTTGCTAACTAAAAACTGTCCTAAAGGCTGTTCTCAATATTAATTATTCTTTATATTTTTCAAAAAACATTTAGGGGGTTATTTTGTAAAACGCAACGCCTGGCGTTTTGTAACAATAACAATTTACACACAAATCAACGCAACGCAAGGCGTTGCGTTTTACAAAATAACCCACTTAGTTTCTTTAATATACACGCATTAATTTTTTACTGCCTTAAAATGGATCTAATAGAAAACCAGTATTTTTATATTATAAATTTTTAAAAAATATATATTTCTCAAACTTCGGCTTGTACTTTTTAATAAAATAATTCTTTCGATAAAAGGGATTAATATGATCTTTTCAAGATTTTTTAAATTTTTAGTCCAATTTAAGAAACACCAGTAGTTTAGATTTAAAATTGTTAAATTGTTATTAGATTCAAGAAGTATCATCAGGAAATTCTGGCTCAAAAAATAGGGCAAGCTTTAAAAAAGCCCAGAAATTATATACAGTAAAACAAAAACCAGCATTTTTTAGTATATGATGCATTCATAATATTGAGCTTATAAAACCGATATATTTATAATAAACCTTTTACTAAAATATAACACGAAAAACTTTGGCTTTTATTAAAAAAAAAATTTTTATAATAGGGATTATTTAAAGAAAATATTTTTCAAATTTAGTATAGGTTAAGAAAACGCTGTTCTAGGTTCAGAGTGGAATTGTGAAATCATTGGAAGATGACAAAGCAAATTGTGGTAAATTTTTTGTTGTTGTTCTTGTTTTTTCTTTGATATTTTAAATGTTTAGTAATGCTTCAAGGCGAGAACAAGAAATTCTCATTGAGTTTGAAATTTAACTTAACAAATATTTCTAGAAATTCTAAAAACGTCGTCCCCGGACGATTTCCTTAGGCAAGAATCAAATCCGGATAGGGACATGCCTTCAATAGATTATTTTTTCACAATTTCTTAAAAAAGTTCTGGGCTATTAGCACATTTAATTCCTTTAATGCAATCATTTCGATTTTAATATTTCTATATTTTTTTTTTAATTTGAAGTTTTTTTCTAAGTGTAAAATACACGCAAAACATATGTTTGCTTTGTTGACCATATGTTTTACAATTAATAGAGATGCTAGAGTAATTTGAAGAATTTTGTCACAAAAAGTATGAAGTAAATTTGAAGTCTTTTTTAAGTAGTTGAACATTTAATTAACAAATATTAGGTTTGTTTTTGTTCAAATTTTATATCTATATCTATACCCAGCAAAATCTTTCATTACCAAATAAGTGGTTATATAATAGAAATTCATAGCTCCGCACAACTTATTTTTTGGCGTCTAAACTCATTATTTTTGTTTGGCGTGGTCGTTTTTATAAGTAGTCACGCTTACCCGCTCGCTTACGAAAAAATGAGAAATAAGTAGTTATGAGATTTTGAATAATAAGTGGTTACACACATGCTTACAAAAAGTTGAATTATAAGTGGTTATCCGATTGCTTACTTGATTCTTAAAAATAAGGAGTTAAGCAAATACTATTAGCTTAAGGAAATACATTCAGAAAAATTTAAGTTTTCTCTAGTGTGTAATTTTAGGACTCGTCATAAAAATTTAAACATAAAACATATTTACATATAATAAATAAAACTGCATAAAATTTAATTGTGTAAAAAGTACTTATTTAAACTATTACGAGTAAGTCATTATTTTATATTTAGAAACAATGTATATGCAATGAAAGAAAACAATAGGCCGTTGTTAGAAAGTCATTATTTTATATTATAAAATAATGCAAAAGGTAATGGTATATCATTTATGGTAATGCAGATAGTAATGAGGTGTCATTACCAATATTTTGCTGGGTAACTACTTGAAAAGAAAACGAAAACGTACTTCCGTGACTTTATTTTTATTTTTTGTAAACAAATAAAATTTAAACATTTTAAATTTTAAATAAAAGAGGTCCTTTTAACGAAAGCTGTTTTTGTAAAAGGACATTGCCGGAACACGAAATAGAGCAATTATCTTGTGTGCCCTGCTCTACCTTATTAACATTTGTTAGCTTTTGTTATTTTTTGTATTTTACTAAATTAAGAATATTAAAATTTCAAATATTTTTGTTTACATAAAAACGGAAAGTCAAGCATTTTCCAGTTTTGGTAGAATTTGTACAACTACTGAGATTTAAATTTAACTGATAACAACTTAATTTGGCATCCACATTTTGTTCTGACATCTCCTCTCTTTTTTGCAGTTTCAGCCCAGTATTTTGTTCAAAAGAGCGAAAAAATTTCGCTCTATGTTTGGAGCTCAAAAACTATAATAAAAACATTAAAATGCACACATTTTTTATGGTCTATAAAAAGTTACAATCATAATTAACCCAAATGTCACTTTTTCGCTACATTTTCTATTAAATTGATGGAAAAAAAATTCCACCGCAATTTCGCAACAATTCCACACAAGTGAAAAATCATTTTTTTTATATGGAGTTTGACAGCTTTTTTCGCAAAAGTACAAACAAAATACCGGGCTTTATGGCAAATGCGCATTTTAGAAGATTCTTCAGCATGGCATCTATGCTTTTTCGAAAATAAGAAGGTGATCGTCATATTAAAAAGTTGAAAGATTTGTGTTGTATTTTGTCAATAATAATCGACGCTGTTCCATGTTCAGAAACTTTTAAATTGGAGTAGAATTGTAAAATCACATGCAATTTAATGTTTTTAAAATTTGCTGCTAATGAATTCCCTTTTTTGTGTAAAATAAACATAAAACCAATGTTTACTTTGCTTTGTTGACAACATCTTTTGCAATTAACAGAGATGCCAGAGCAATAAGAAAACAGATTCAGTGCTAACAACCGCACCTACCTCATGGAATGCTTCGATTGAGGTAGCCGAAGTTTTCCAGTTGTAACAACAGAAATAAAACCAATTGAGACTGCATTAATTAGACTGCGACAATGGAATTTAGTTGTATCAAGAATAATTCCGCAACAATTGGCAACAAATAGGGTTTTCAGCACCGAATCTGTTTTTTGGGTGCATTAAAAAATTTAATTAAAAATATTTTAAAAAAAAATATTTTATTATAAAATTAAATACTTTTTCTTCTTTTTGAATTATTTGTTTAGTGTATTGTAATATAACACAATGAGGCTTAAATTTAACATCCCAGTGTAAAAACGGTAATGACATATCATTATTTTTTGGACTACCAGTAATGACACCCAATTACCTACTGCATTATTTTAAAACATATAATAATGAGTTACTGATAATGACTTATTTTTATCATTATTTCAAATAGAAAATAATTTTCTAGATTTTTTTGAAAATTTTTTGAAATCTATTTTTAGACTCAATACTTTTTAAACACTGGTAAGGATATATGTAACCACATATTTTTTGATTTTTTGTATGTTGGCGAGTAAGCTTACTTGTGTGCAGCAGGTCAATTATGTTTTTATCTATTAAATATTACATGTCGATGTAGCTCAGATGGTAGAGCTATTGACTGGCAATCTGTAGACCCAGGTTCGATTTCCGCACCAGCAAATTTTATTTAAAAAAAATACAATAAAAAATATTTTTTTTTATATAATTTATTTTTTTGAAGATCTATTTTCACATAGGTAACGATATATTTTTTTTCGTATGCTGGTGTGTAACCATAACTCATTATTTTTCGCGACATCGCCATATAAAGGTAATAAGAAATGTAATAACAAAAGTAACTAGTTACCATTACCAAGTATGTAGTTACATAACCACATATCTGGTAATGATTTTCTACACTGGGATATTAACTAAGTCTGGCATCCTCATTTTGTTCAGTATGGCATATATATTTTTTCGAAGATACTTCGCCATATTAAAAAGTTGAAAGACACTCAAAATACTGCATCAATAGAAATAACTGAAAAAATCTGTAAACTAAAAATCATTTATTGATTTTCTTTGCTTAAAAAAATTTTTCTAATTTTTTTTTTTTTTTATTAAATTTTAATTATTTTGTGGTAGTTGCAAATCGGGGTTGGACTGTAAATCGGAATTTTATGACAAATTTTTTTGGAAAATTTCATTACTTAAGCACCGCAAGTTAGTTTTTCACGTCAAATCGAAAAAACTTACTATGCTTTAAATAAAAAAATCAACGAAATTACCCCAATAATTCTATAAACAGCGAAATGTCACACTGTTAATCTCGAAAATTGAAATCATAATAAAAATCTAAAAGAAACATTTTTGACCGCGGATTTAAATAAATTGATTTTGGAAAAGTTGTTAAATACCGATATCCATACATTTCTTTACAATTGGACAATATTGCTCATTTTTATATAGAATATATATTATTGTTCTCAGATACACAAAAAGTATAAAATACCAGCTAAAAGAACAGCAAATTAAATTGATATATCAACGAAATCAAAATAACAAGGTAGGTATCCCTGGGGGTGCCACAGGTTTTGATTAAATTCGGATAAGTGATAGAGGGGAGAAACTAAACACACATCTCAAATCCAGAGGATAAAATATGGGATAAGAAATATCGTTCATTTGAAGATTGGTTTCTCAAATAAACTACAATTTATTTGATAATTGTGGGAAGTACGAGAAAATCACAAATTTAAATAAATTGATTTTGGAAAAGTTGTTAAATACCGATATCCATACATTTCTTTACAATTGGACAATATTGCTCATTTTTATATAGAATATATATTATTGTTCTCAGATACACAAAAAGTATAAAATACCAGCTAAAAGAACAGCAAATTAAATTGATATATCAACGAAATCAAAATAACAAGGTAGGTATCCCTGGGGGTGCCACAGGTTTTGATTAAATTCGGATAAGTGATAGAGGGGAGAAACTAAACACACATCTCAAATCCAGAGGATAAAATATGGGATAAGAAATATCGTTCATTTGAAGATTGGTTTCTCAAATAAACTACAATTTATTTGATAATTGTGGGAAGTACGAGAAAATCACAAAAAAACGAAAAGCAAGCCATTTTCACTCCCAAACTTTATATTCATAATGTAGGATTGGGTCATTAAAAAGTGAAACCGTCATTTATTTTGTCTCTGTCATATATCCGAATTTCAGCGCAATCAGTAGGTAAACCCGGGATATCTTCCTAGTAAGGAAGAAAACTACTAACTTTCGTTTGGTAATTGGGAAGTATAAGAAAATCGCAAAAAAGGAAGAGCAGGCTTTATCTTGTTTTTTTATTTAAATATGTTTTTACTTGTTTTTAAAATGCTAAAAAATCCAGAATGCTGAAATATTAACTTAAATACTATAATGGTGTTTTTTTTAACTGGAATCATATTTACTTTAATAAGAAACATACTTAATTTAAAAATCTTCCTAAAAAATAAGATGTTAACCCTTTGACACGGGAATTTTAATAGCTGGGAATTTTCCAACCAAATTTCGTGGAAATGTAGATCTATGCCCAAGAAATATTGTTTATTACTTTTACGGCTTTGCAGCACCCCCTAGCGGAGATATTCGAAATTAAAGTTCAAACATTAACATGCTACCGGTCCCGAGCGGGTTAAATGTTATTTTGAAATTTCACAGCCTGCATAAAATTTTAATAAGAACAAAACAACGAACCGATAACAGTAAATGAATAGCGCTTTGGTTAAAATTCAAATCAGTGACGAGTTGATAAAGTCGACCTACATTATAATGTACGCCACTCGCCAAAGGGTTAATTCACATATTCAATAATTAATGTAACCAGGAATTTTTTCTCTATGTACATTTTTTTGTTGAAAATCAGCACAATCTGTGTAAAGGACTTAAAGGCATTTCTAAAAATGGTAAAAATTTAAAATTATGATATTCAATTTATAATATTAACACAAAATACTGGTTTACGTAAGTAAATTTATGCTATATGACATTTATTTGTAAAATAATAGTTATGAATAAAATCAGCATTTAAAAATAACTGATTACTTTAGAAAATAATTTGAATTATGAAAAATACTGGTTTTCATAGGATTCTTAATAGACATAAAGATGCAAGATATTATTGAAAACTTTAGAAAAAAAATATCTGTAGTGGGATTCTCTAACTTTTTAACGACAAAATTCGGTAGTTAGATTGTCAGTTTACCATGAAAACTTGTCAATTTAACTACCGAATTTTGTCGTTAAAAAGCTACAGAATTGCCCTTCTGATTTATTTGAAGACATTTTTTACAAATATTTTTCTTGTGGATAGAATTTAAACTTTTTGTGTAATTTTTTCAATGATCTTTAAAAAAAAATGAACGGAGAACAGGTATATACAAATTTTCTTTTGACAAAACAACTTAAGTTGATTAAAGTTGTTTTATCAAAACTCCAGAGAGTTGCTGCCTGGTTAAACAAATTTGTAAAATAAAAAAAAAATAAAAAACTGTCAAATAGTAGCACAAGTAAATAATAAATATTAAAAAAAGTAAAACCAATCAAACTTAAAATAAAAAATTAATAAAATAGTTAACGTAAATTTTTAATAAAAAAAAGTTAACTTAAACTAAAATCTATTATCATTTGCTGCTGTATTTTTTATTATTTATTTTTTTTTTAAATCATTTTGACTATTTTTTTACATTTGTTGTTAAAAAACTTGCCTCTGTATTTGTTTTGTATATCCGCTATTATTGTTGTAGTTGTAACTGCCGGCTGTGCTCTCTTTTAGGCGTTTTTAATTTAGCATTTCTGCAATAGGAAAAGTTGATAAAGAAAACAAAAAAAGAAAAACTTGTTTAATATTAAACAGTTTTTTGTAAAATCGGTTGAATTGTGTGAATCTTTTTGTAACAAATCGTCTGTGTTTAATTAATTTATTGTTTTTATTTATTTTAACAATTTTAATATACTTTTTTATGTTATCATTTGATGTATAATATTTTTTAAAGCTGCAAGTATCTTAAATTTTTTATATAAATGAATTTATTAGAAATGAATTTATTATAAATGAATTTTTTAATAAGAGGGAATGAAATTTTCATTAAATTAACATTTTTGTTTTTTCCATAAAGATATGTATACGTACACTTATAAAAAAAGTTAGTACAAAAGTCTGTTAAACGCGTTCTGGCGCAAATGAACTGATTTTTCTGTTATTTTGCCTTAAAATTTAGGATTGAACTAATATTTTTGTAAATCCCATTTAGCATAACAATTAATTTCATCCATATTTGAACTAATTTTGCATCCTAATTTTTAGTAATTTATGTTTCTTAATTTTACAAATTTTTCAGCTAATTTAAACCCCAATTATTCCCCAAAGCTTATATTTTTGTGTCTCTGCTATCATACATTGTGTCTGCGCTATATTTTCACAATTTTTTTTATTGTGAAAATAGAGCGCAGAGCCCAAAAACCAAGACTGTAAGCGAAATTTTAGCAGATATTTTCAGTTAAATCAGGTAATGTTTCTGTTGAATTTAGCTCAAATTTCTTAGCTAAGTTAACTAGAATTGTCTATGTATTTAGCAGTATGTAAAATTTGGCTTACCTAAATTAAGCAAACCATAATTCTCAACTTCATTGAAAATTGTTCTGGCGCAAATACAGGTACTATTTCCTGTTATTTTAGCTGAATTTTGAACTATTTGTACGGGCTTTTTTTATGAGTGTAGCTTTGTTATTATCGATAATGTACGCCAGATCGTAAATGTATTTTTGCCGATTTTTCAAATATTTTTTCTGTTTTAAAAAGTTAATTTTTTAAAATTTACTAAATTTTCTTTCTACAAAAAAAAGTTTGTGGGCAGAAAAGTAGGTAGTTCAGTTTTCTATGGATATAATACAATTTGTTTAATAAAATTCTGTTATTTAGCCAAAATCTATTTAAAATCTGAAGACCGCCTTTTGGCGCCCTTGGACATTAGAGGGTTAATAACATTTAATCTACTTTTTAATCTTCATCGTTTATATATGGATTTTTGACAGCGGCAACATAGTTTTGCAGCAGATTCGTAATGCTAATTTTTAACTGTATGTGTTTTTAGTGTTGGAAAGCGCAGTTATAATTAATTACATCGTTGCGCACAATTATTAGTATGAATTAAGAGTTGTTTAGAAATACATAGCAAAGGTTTAATTCGTTCACTCACTTTTTAAAAATTAATGAAATTTGGGTTAAATTTCATTCCGTAATATCATTCTTATGGAATTAATTCGATAGCTTAATTCCCAATAGCTTTAAATTATATGAATTCATTCTATTTTGATTGAATTCTAACTGAATGAAACCCAATGTACCTGAATTCACTTAATAAAAAGGTGAATGAAAAATGATTTGTTTTTATTCACTTAATCAAATGAAAAATTTAAATTTGCATGTAATTGCTGAAATATTAGCATAATACAAATGAAAAACGAAATGAAACAGAAATAAATAGTATCGTATGCTTTGTTACAGCTTGTATGCTTTGGTTTTGATTATATATTAGTTTCAAACTACACTGCACTAAGTGAATGGTAATAAAATGTCTTCATTCAATTAGTAAAATGGTGAATGAACTTGCGATTTGAATGATTCAAGTTAGGAATTCATTCAATTCATATTAAAGCTTTGGGAAGGAAGCTTATGAATGGTTTAAGGGAATGGTTCATGAATATTTTTAAAATCTGAATTTAATTTTTCGTTATTTAAGCTTAAATTGAATTCAATTTTTCGTAGCTCTGATACATAGTTACCAATTTATATATTGCATTAACTGTTAATCGATTAGATTAACTTTTCTGTGTAAATTGGGCATAAGGTAGAGGGTATTTAAAGATTCGCTATATTTTATTTATTGCAATAAATAAAATAATTTAATATAAAACATGTGTTTTAAATTTGGCTAAAACCAATTGTGTTGGAATTTAAATAAACCACATTTAATGTGTTGTTAAATTAAACCATTTTATATATTGCTGACATTTTAAAATATTATGTTAAATCCCTAGGTTTATGCAACTAAAAAATATGTACATGAGTCTTTCCATGCCAACTGCCCCGCTACAAGAAAAAGTATATCGTGTCAATATCAGAAAATTTCAGTGTGCTCTTCGACATGTTTTTAAGAAAAAAGTTTTGACTCTTCATCGCAAATATTCAATATAAATTAATATTTTTGTTCATTATATTAGGATCCACTGAACGTATGATGAATATGATGTTGATTATACGTACTGTGCTACTAATTTGTTATAGAACAAATATTTGAATTTGTATTTAATACCCAGTGTAGAAACGGTAATGACATATCATTATTTTTTGGACTACCAGTAATGATACGTACTAACTTTCTGCATTATTTTAAAATATATAATATTGAGTTACTAATAAATACTTACTTTTTTCATTTTTTCAAAATAAAAAATAATATATTACCAATAATGACTTATTTTTATCATTATTTCAAAAACAAAATAATGTTCTAGATTTTTTGTAAATTTTTTTTAAATCTATTTTTAGACTCAATATTTTTTCAACACTGGTAATGATATATGTAAACACATATTTTTTGATTTTTTGTATTTTGGCGAGTAAGCTGACTTGTACGCAGCAAGTCAATTATGTTTTTATATATCAAACATTGCATGTCGATATAGCTCAGATGGTAGTGCTATTGACTGGCAACCGGTAGTCCCAGGTTCGATTCCCGCACGAGGAAATTTTATTAAAAAAATTTTTACATTAAAAACAATATTTTTTTTGTTATAAAACTAATTTTTTTAAAAATCTAATTTTAAAATCATTATTTTAGTCCATACTGTCATAAAAAATTCTATAGAAATAGTCAAACTTCTAGCATTTTTCAGAACTAAATTAATGCAATTGTCCTACTTTGATCACTTTTGGGGAAAATTTAAAAAGTTTTTCCGGTTTTTATTCGTATCACATAGTACAATAAATACTGTGAGTTTAACATTGATACGATATACTTTTATTTAGCTGGACTGTTGGCAGCCTCACATAAGTATACTGTTACTAATAAAATTAAAAACAGTTCCCAGAAAAAATAATTGTGCATATTAGAACAAATGCCCAAAATTGGAAACATCTTTAAATATATGTAAGTAACTACAAATTATGTAAGTAATACCAATCAAAAGAAAAAAAGAACAGCTGAATAAATTACATTTAAAGAATTTATTCAAAAATTAACAAGGAATGCGTGTTTACCTAAAAATAACTATAACTAATTAAATACGACCAATTTTAACTGTTATTAAAATGCAGTAGTTTTCGTTAGTTACTTTTTTTAAATAACTCATAAAAATAGATGCTTTTATTTTTCCAGACTCATAAAAAATACCAGAAAACAGATTCGTGCAGTCAACACGACAATACGATTTACGCATTTTAATTAACGGTGAAAAATATAAATTTTGTGACAAGCTTAATTCGCTATGGTATAACGTGTAATAGAGAAACTCTGAGGTCCTGTCCTTTGTTATTACATAAGTAATATCAATAATTCTTAATTTTTAAATAAATAATTAGCGTGTTTTTTAATAACCTGGATTTAGAATTTTTCATACAAAAATTGGATTTATTAAATCCAAAAAAAGCTGGATTTAATAAATCCATAATAAAAGCACAAATATATGAAACAGCCTATTAATTTAATGTCACAAAAAAATACGAATAAAAATTAAAAGAGAAACAAAAAAATTGAAAAACTAACAAATAAAAGGTTTTTATTCAATTTTTTTTATGAAATATGTTTAGAAAAAAAAAACTACACCTCACCAAATACATATTTTTAATCTTGGACATGGAGAAATAATTGAAATAGAAATGGCAATTTTTCACCCTACAGTAAGTAATTTAATTAAATCCAATTAGTGAATATTAAATATTGCAATGGAATTTTTCAATTGTGTAAAAATATAAATTTAAGTGATAAAACTGAAAAGGCAGACTGTTTATCGCTGTTTTATATAAAATATAATTAAAAATTAAAAGTTAAAGTAAAATCCTTCATCATCGAATTCGGTATGAAAAATAAGGGTGAAAGAAGTGTCGGACAGAAAATTCTTTTTAAAATAGGAAGAATCTAACCCCATCTGTTGAGCACTTTTAGAAATACTTTTTGGATTTATTAAATCCAAGTGATTAGAAAAAACAGCTATTATCAATAATAATAACTTTTGAGAGTGCATCTGTAAGAAAACTAAAATTAATATTTAACAGTTATTTTAAGGCCTCTGTTTTTAAGTCCGTTCACAGACGGTAATTGTATGGGTAAATCGTGAAGAATGAATTTGAAACTTTTTATAACTACAAAGTTATAAATTTAAATGTTTAATAAAAAATAAATAGTAGGTACATACATATAAACTGCTAAATTTGTATTCGAGTCACACAAATGTCATGTTATGTGACACAACACTTCCGAGTACTTAAAAGTTTTATTACAGGCGTCAAATTTTTTTTAGGCAACCTTCAAATACTAACTTTAATGCACTTGCTATGGGTAATATACTAACAAGGGAAGTCTTCGGACCGGGACTTGTAGATCTTAATCCCAATTCAGATACTCACAGTGCCAGTGGACTGCAGCAGTGCTGTCTAATTTGTTTTTGGAATTTCGCGAAAACAATTCCCTATTTTTGCAAATTCGTTATTGAATTTTGTTTGAAGGCAGCTTTTGTTTATTTAGAAACTTTTATAATTTCTGGAGTGAGAAATGATGTAAATAATAAAACTTGTTTTGTTGACAAAACATCGCACTGCGGTAAAACACTGCCGACACTGCGTTTATCTGGTTTGAGCTTTAATGAACTTTGGATGTATTATACATTAGAACCTTTTATGAGACATGTGGCTTTTCGTTTAAGTTGCCCAATCACAAACTAAAGTGTTTAAAAATGGGATCAAAAATGGTATTCCAAAAAATGTGTTTTGAATGACAATAAAACTGTATATTAATGTTTATTTAATTTGATCGAGGCGGTGTCTGAGCTTTAGCCCATACTCGTAATCGCTTTTAAACGACTTTAACCCAAGAGATTTTTTCACCTTAACTTTTAAACTTAGGATTGGTACGCTAAACATATTCAAAGTTCATTAAGATCTGCGGGTCCGCGCACGCTGAGAAAAGATATGGTTGCAATATGATCACAGCTACCAAACTATGGTCCCTACTGCCATACATGGTTGTTCCAATCAAATTATTAATGTATTAATCATACTTTTCAAATGATATGGTCGCCTATAACACTATGGAACATTTTTGGGATTATTGTCTGGGGGGTGAGAAATTCCAAGTCAGGGTGATGGTACTAGGTCAGTATAGTAAAACCCTCAAAGGATTTGGCGTTCGTATGTGTCATTTTTTTATGACCTTTTAAATTTTTTCCTTATCTTGATGTTTTTTCGCTTAGTTGTAACATTTTGGCAAAAACGTAGTTTAACATAACTCGAGAACCACTTGTCCGATTTTGATGAAACAAATTTAGAAAAATTTAGAATTACAATTTCTCTAATCTGTTTCCATACCGTTTTCCTATATGTGCAACACTTTCGAAGTTAAAAATGAATGTATGAAGGGAAAAAAGTATTTTTTGCCTAAAAATTTAAATATTTTTTTTTAAAAATTCATAAAAAATCCAAAATGGAAAAAAGTGCCAAAACTAATTACTTTCGCGTAAAGTCACATAACTCATGAGCAAAAAAAGGCATAGATCATGAAAATCGATGCACGCGTTTCTCATTTATTCACAATTAGGTAAATGTACCCAGGAAAATTTTCTGTTCCAAAGAATCGGTTGTACAATAGCTACTTTTCATTCACAACCCCTTCTTCTGTCGATTCTAACACCGATTCTTTTTGTTTGAAATTGTCCCAAAAGCAACCCCTTCTATGGCTCCAAAGTGGAACCGGTTGCTCTAGAATCAGTTCTGGAACTAGTTCTGTAACTGATTCTACGTCACCCACACCTTCCATATAGGATCCCAGGAACTGGTTCCGGAACCAGTTCCATGGAATCGGTTGCAGTGGAACCAGTTGTAAAATGGGTGTGGTTGGCTACCGATTGTAAAAAATTTTCCTGGGTATGAATTTCAAAAATTTGCTCCAGATATGCACAACATTATTTGGAGAAAACATTGACACTCACAAGCCGAGATCTCTCATATTTTTCTACTGTACTAAAAGAGAAATATTAATGTGGCAACACTGGTTCTGTAATGTTCACATAAAACATGCATTGTCATTATACTTCTTCTCTTTCTCACACTGGTTCTGTGATTTTTGTCATTCAATAAGTGCCGACGAACGCGAACAGTAAAAGTGATTTTTTTCCAGTTTTTTAAAAGTGAACAAAAGAGAACAGAATATGGAACTGTGCAAGCCAGATATAAATAGCTTTTGCTACTGCTGTGGTCAATATGTCTCAACACATAAAAAAAGGGGAAATTTCAGTACTGATTTTGTTTAAACATACGAGATGTACTTCAACCAAGCTGATTAAAAGTGACGCATTCAACAATATTTTGATTGACGCTGAATTGAATGCATGGCAGGCAATCAAAGAAGTAATGGAAGGCTTGTTGGGAAAGCATCGTTCTAACAACTACGATGTTTCTGTCGCAAGGATGTTAAGAGCATTCTCGGAAATTGGTATCCACATGTCCTTGAAAATCCATTATTTACATCATCATCTGGACTACTTCAGCAAACAATTGGCTACCGAATCTGATGAACAAGGTGAACGCTATCATCAAGTTGCTATGCCATTTGAAATGAGGTAATACTGATTTTTTATTTTTTCAAACTCATTTTAATAAAACAAAAACTTACAGATATAGAGGCAAAAAGTCGCCGAGTGCAATAATTGCGGAAATTTGCTGGTGGAGTAAGTTAGTGTGGCAAGACAAGGATGATCTTGATGATAAAGAATTTTAAGGAAATGCAGAAGGGCCAACAGTGGAGTCACACATTGACATTATGTGTGGTTCAGAAACTGATGATAGCGATGAATGCGATGCCACTAGTCCCGAACAACCACCATCGAAAAAGTCTAGGCAATATTTATTAAAACAAATAAAAATAAATAAATAAAATAAAAATAAAAAATTATAAAAATATTTACTTAATTTTTTTAGTAGTTTATGGCCAGAAGTCTGGAGTTATTGGGGAAAATTTATGAAAAAGGCGATAAATGACACTTTTTTGAATAAAAACAAATATCAATATTCTTGTCAAAATGGGATACCTTCACTTAATTGTAAATAAAAGCAGAACGCGTTAAATTTTGTTTATAGGTTATGTGACTTTACATGAAATTAATAACACTTGATCCTTTTTTCCGTTTTGGATTTTTTATGAATTTAAAAAAAAAAATTTTAATTTTTAGGCAAAAAAATATTTTTTTTTCTCCACAAATTTATTTTTACCGGCAAAACTGTTGATTATAAAGAAAAACTGTTGATTAAAGAAATTGTAATTCTAAATTTTTCTAAATTTGTTTCATCAAAATCGGACAAGTGGTTCTCGAGTTATGTTAAACTACGTTTTTGCCAAAATGTTACAACTAAGCGAAAAAACATCAAGATAAGGAAAAAATTTAAAAGGTCATAAAAAAAAAAAATGACACATACGAACGCCAAACCCTTTGAGGGTTTTACTATACTGACCTAGTACCATCACCCTGACTTGGAATTTCTCACCCCCCAGATTGGCTGTTGTACTGTGTAATCATTTTATAGTTAAAATCTCTCTTTTTGTCGGTTATCATAATATTTCTTTCGTCTACAATCATATATTATTTGGACAATCATATTCCTCTCTTCGAATTGCAATCATATTATTATCTGAGTTGACAACCATGAGATGATCAATATATTTTTTTAAGAGCGTCATCTATCAGTTATCGTCAGTCTTGCTTAAGATTTTGTGAAAAGAAGTTGTAAGAAGCACTAAAATAAATAATATAATATATATGTATTAAAAAAACTACTTAAAAAATAGAAAAATATCTTATTGGTATTCATTTTGATAGCGACATTGATTTTGGAAGAAAGAAATCGCTCTACCCAAGAAGTCTAGAAAGATATAGATTGTCAAGCAATCCTTAAATAAAATTATTGTTTATTATGCAATAAAGTGTTTAGTGCTATAAGTAAAAAAAGGAATTAATTTTTTTCAGAGCGTTTATAATAAGAAGTGTGATAGATTTTAGTTTTGTATGAAAAAAAAATTGGAAAAAAGTGCAAAATTTAAAAAAAAAATATATGTGCATGATCATAATATTTTCGTACTGATAATATTATTTTCCTGGTGATCATAATATGATCCCAAATGATCACAACATTTTCTTCATTGCCATAATATGATCACGAGGATAATATTATGATCATTAGAAACATAATATGATCACTGAGAACATATGATAATTTCGGATGCATTGTAAAATTGTATGTCTCCATAATTTATTTTTATTTATATATAAGTAATAACTAAAATTAATTTAAATTATTTAAGTTTGTAAATTAGTCATTGAATAAATAAATATACTATTGTGAATAAAACAAATCGTGCACAGCTTTTTCACTCACTTTCAAGAGAATGCTAGGAAAAAACTACAGGGATCATAGTACGATATACAGAACTATAATATGATAATATTGGGATCAGTTTGGAATCATAATGTAGTAATTAAGGGATCATATTATTATAGAAAAAGGTATATCATAATATGATTGTCACAACCATAAACCCAAAAATACATGATGCTCTTCGAATATGGTCATCCCAACCATATTTTTTCTTTGCGTGCGTCGGCAGACCTCCCTTGAAATATATGTCATTTCAAATATGTAGAGAACACAAACAATTCTCATATTTACCTAAATGACGAAGAATAAACATGTTTTTGTCATATTTGGTACACAGAGAAAAAAGATTCATTGTGAAGACTCATTTCGCCAATCAAATGGTTTGGTTAGAGCCACTGATATATTTGTTTATGGCAATAGAAATTCAGTTAATACAACAGAAGTTCGGTTAAAACAATATATTTAAATTGTGTTTGAATAACGATAACCAAATAATTCGGTTGATGTTATTAAATCATTTAGTAGGCAAGAAATTCAGTTGTCACAATGAATCTGTTTTATCTGTGTTCAAATATAATTTGTTTGAATATACAACATGTGGGTGTGAATAAAAGTATATAAAAAGAAATAGAAATAATTTCGAGTATTATTATTTATATCGTGTTTGTTCTGATATCCGATTCTATTAAAAAATATTTTATAAAGTTCGGCAATATTTGAACTAATTCATTCGGCTAGTACATTGGTTTATTCTTCTCCGATTTTTTTCAATTGTTCTAAACTACCAAGTCAGAAATTGTCAGTTGTAACTGTGGAGTTAAAAATAAATGATTGGCAGACTTTTTAATTAAAAAAAAAATTTTGTTTCATACACCCAGGGAGCAGATTCGGTGCTGACAACAGCATTTGTAGCCAATCGAATGGTTCGATTGTGGTAGCCGAGTTTTTCAGGTGAGACAGGACTAATTCGTCTCTGACAATGGAACTTCAGTTATATCAAGAATAATTCCGTAGTCGGAAGCGAAAAATTTAATTGTTGCAACTGAACCAATTGATTGGCAACAAATAGGGTTGTCAGCGCCGAATTTGTTTTCTGGATGTAAAATTGATTCCTTTCCTTTCAGACCAACTCTTTTGTTTTCCCAACATTGGCATGTTCGTTCCAAAAAACTTTTTGCTAGTGCTAGCATTTTTATGCAACCAGTAGGACCAAAATATAAGTATGTATACATATGATCTTTTTTGAATTTTGTTCCCGAAAATCTATTTCTAGACCACCTATTTATTGGTTTTGTAAGCTTTTTGTCAACGTTGAAAATTTTGTTTCTCTAGTGCTTTTCCGACACTTTTCGAACAGCCGATCCTTTTGTTTAATGATATTATCATTTTGCGAATGGGAAAGCACTTCTCGCGAGTACTTGTACCAGCAGTTAAAGTACCTTGTCATCGCTATCCCGTTTGTCTTTTTCTGACTGGGTAGTGTTTTCAAATGCAATAAAATATGCCCTAAAATGTGAAAATTACACATCATCAACAACAAAATTATTTGTTTTTATTGTTTTGTGTCTTATTTCCAAATTTAATTGCATATTTTATTGCATTAGTAGAAACTAGCTTAGATTATGTAAGTCAATGGCTTCTTTTAGTACTGCCAGTCTTTTTCTGACTTTATTCCCAATTTTCTATTTGTCATTCCCAATAATCCCCAAATTATTTTTTCTGATCCACAAAAATCAGTAATTTTTATTTTCTGAAAAAAAACTCAAACCCCAAAGGGCAGTTTAGTGTTATGAAAAACCATCCAAAGGTTTAAAGATACAGAAAAAAGTCTGTATTAATTGTTGCTAAAGTTACTTAAAATTAGTTCAAAAGGGCCCTGTAGAAAAAAATGCTGGATCCAGCAGAATCCGTTTACTAAAATAAGTAAGATACAAACAGCAAGAAAAAATCAGTTAACTTGACAAAATATAAGCTATATTTTAGTTAATTGTAAATAACAATTTACTCTGCTAAAATAATCAAAACATTTCGTTAAGTATTAGTAGACTAAAAACATTACAAATATATTTTAATGAATATAAAAGTCATCCCTTCGAAAATCAGCAGCAAATTCATTCAAGGAGAATAGATAGATGATCTTCATTAAATTCATTCAAGGAGAATAGATTGCTATTTGGGTTCAACAAAATTTAACATAAATATAACTAAAGTTTTATCTTCCCATGTTGTGTCTACTAATAATTTTTCTGTTTTTATCTTATTAATATTAAGTAATTTCAGCAGTTTTTTCTACAGGGCCCTTTTTAACTATTTTGTTTAGTAGCTTTTTCTACATCTATTTATTCTATAGGTGTAAAATTAACTTTGGGCCAAAACTAATTGAAATTTCTACATACCGCATAGATTTGTCAGACACAAATTTGTATAGTTTACCCTCAATTATAAAAGAAATGTTAAAAATATTTAGAGATTACAAAATTTACAAAAATACTATGAAAAGATTCAACAAAAAGGAAAAAAAAATTGTTGACCATCATATTTTATTCCCAAAAAATATTCTAAAATTTGGTTCTCATCTCCAATTAATCCCCGGATCATCACACGGAAAATTTTCTTCCTAGTGATATAAAAATCCCCAATTTGGGGACAAATCCCCATAAACTGATAACTCTGTATAAAATAAACCATGGATGGTAACCGAAACGAATGCGGTTATCGTTAGGGTAACGATATT
This sequence comes from Leucophora obtusa, assembly GCA_949987735.1. Classification (NCBI taxonomy): domain Eukaryota; kingdom Metazoa; phylum Arthropoda; class Insecta; order Diptera; family Anthomyiidae; genus Leucophora; species Leucophora obtusa. The sequence goes on along the minus strand of OX465295.1, from coordinate 201,311,714 downwards.
TTAAGTTATTTCGGTAACGGTATTTTAAGGCTACCGTTTATTTCGGTATCGGTATTTTAAGGATAACGGTATTTGAGTTATTTCGGTAACGGTATTTTAAAGATAACGATGTTTGGGTTATTTCGGTATCGGTATTTTAAGGTTAACGGTATTTCAGTTATATAAGCAGAAAATTAAAAATAACGGTAACGGTATTTTAGGGATAACAATATTTCATTTGTTTCGGTAAAGGTATTTTAAGGGTATTGATATTTCATTTATTTCGGTATCGGTATTTTAAGGATAATGGTATTTCAGTTATTTCGGTAACAACATTTTAAAGATAACGGTATTCCGGGTATTTCGGTAACGGTATTTTAGGTGTAACGGTAGTCAGTTGAAAGGGTTTTGAATCGATAACGTTATTTTAGCGGTATTGCCTGCCAACGCCGAAATAAACTAATATCAAAGAAGATCAGCTAAAATTGAACTAGTTCGTAAACTAAATGAACTATAAACCCAAGTCTACAATTTTAAAAGTGAAAGGAAAATTAAAATTAACATTTTTACTAAAACAATCGAAAAAATCTGAATATAAAAACCGCACTACATAATTACACTGAAAGAAGTAGTTACATGATGTTATACATTTTTTGTACAACATAACAAAAAATTTCAACAATTAACTGAAACATTTAATTAATTTCTAAAGTTGATTTTACAGTAAGAAGAAGAAGAAAAACTTTATTAAAATTTTAACAGACACAAGGGAATCACCAGACTGCAGGTTCGTCTCACCCAAAGACTCATCAGTGGTTAGTTTATGCGTCAAGTCAATTAATTAAAGTAATATTAATTGTTAATTTGTCTATATGAAAAACTTTTTTTTTTCGGTATTGTCATGACCGGGGATCGAATCGGCATCCCTCTCCATATGACTCGTAGGATCACCTCTTAACGAGATGCACCACGGTCGATGAGTGAATGTATGTTTGTAATAAGAAGGAGGAGCAAGGAAAAATAATGTATGTTTGTAATCATAAGAGCCAGAATTAATTAATGCATGAGCAAATTATTTTTCAATTAATATGTTTCCTCTCTTAATACTATTGTTTTTCTCCTTTTCATAAGTAATTATCACATAATGATGCGCTTTATTTGCATTCAATAGTTGGATGATTGGAGAGGTTAATTTCATTGGTCGAAAATGATTAAATAATTGCATTCGCCACATTCGGTTTACAGAACACGGGTGTTTGTAAAAGAAAATTTTGTATGTTTCAAACAAGTCTGACCCAATTTTCAGTTCAAGGTTTTAGTACAAAAAAACAAAAAACAAAAAAAAAAAAAAACAAAAAAAGAAAACAAAAAAAACCAATGTACGCAATTACGTTTTAACTATAAAACTTCGTTTCTTTTTATGGAATTGTTGTAAAAATAATATGGATTAATATAAAAAGGGTTGTTTTTGCAAATGTTTTACTATTTTGTGAAAATATTTTCATATATGTGGCTTTTCATACAAACTGCCCCGCTATAGGAAAATTTATATCATACACTCAAAATAATAAGTCTGTTGGCTGAACAGAAAAATTTGTTAATTTAACAAAATTTATTCCTGTTTTTTTCGCTTGAAAAAAAATTTGTTGATTTTAACAAATTTTTTTGTTAAATTTAACAAATCTAAATTTAAGAGAGAAATTAGAAAAATTACAGTTTTATTCGTAATTATACTGAGTCGTAAATCTTGTCCATTTCTGGATAGAGTAACCCCTTTCGTTAGGGCATTATATGATTAGGGGTAGTCGAAATTTTCGTCAATTTTGCTCTTTCCCTCTTAGTTTTCGAGATACGGGCAATTTAAAATAATCGGGAGGGAAAGCTATAGCGCCATCTTTAAAACTTCAAATACATTGGTGGTGCCATCTACCGGGCAATAGCAGAATCATGAAAATATTATATTTTAACAATATATTGTGTAAAATTCAACGAATGGGTTCTTAAAAATTAGTTATAAATAGTTTTGAAAATTAACACTCAAAATTAGTTAAAGTACTGAGGATTTTTAGTATAGTGTTAAATGAAGATAACTAAAATCTTTAGTTAAATCAGTGTATCAACTAAAAATTTTTTAAAAATAAGTCAAAGCGATTTGAAACCCGTTTGACAGATTTTTCTACTGACGTATTATTTTAAGTGTGTCAATGTTAAACTTACAGTATTTATTGTCCCATAAGATACGAATAAAAAATTGAACAACAATTCCAAAGTAAGTAGGCGAAGTAGTCGTGATTAAATATTGACAATTTACCGTTAATTTTTATATATTAATTATGATTTAATGGAATTTGGAAAATGCTGACTATATCAACAGATTTTTTAAGGGCAGTTTGATAAAAAGAATGAAATTCTTTTAAAAAATTCAACCCCAGTTTTGAAATAACTATAAGAAGAGTTTTTACGGGTAATATTCATTTTTTTTGTACCCAATTTATATATAAATCGGCTAATATATTTTATTTTTTGATTAATAAAAAAGCAGATGTTTTTCTATCGATTCAGTTTGGGAGAAAATATTTCTTTAATATTGTTCACCGCTAATATAAAATAAAAAATCAAATATTTATCACATTGGTTATACGTATTGTTGTCCCAACTAATAATAGAACAAATATTTGAAAATTTATTAATTCTTTTTTAGCTGGACAGTTAGTACGGAAAGCCTCGTATTAGAAATACCCTTTGGAGAGTTGAAAAAAAAACAAATCTCATATAAAAATTTATACAATTGAATTGTTTTAGTTTAAGTCATACTATTACATTATTCTCAAATGTTTCAAATATAAAAAGTTTTCTATATATTTTCTTGAAAGTCTTAAAAAAACATTTATTTTTTAATATAAATAATTATTTTCAATTTTCACAGAAACAAGAACAAGTATAAAATGTTGCTAAATATTAGTCGCCTTAAAGTAGTATTTAAATAATAAATAAATAAAAACCAGCAATTAAAGTAGTAAAAGTGTCATACAGATTCGGCTAAACATAATTTCATCTATCTTTTATATATATTCTGTTTAAAATTAATTTCTTAATTATATTTTTTTTAAAAATCGTAAATTTATTGTTACAAAGGTAACAATTAACATTCTGGGCAATACGTTTATCTGCAAGAGGTAAATGTAATTAAATGCATTTCTTTTATTCTTTCAAAATTTGTTATTATCTAATGTCTAATAATACTAATGAAAGGAATAATGAACTCTATTTATATAAAAAAGCAATTAAATAAATTACTTTTACTTCTTAAAGTAGGCAATGCTTTGAACATTTTAATAACGACTAGAAGTAGGCATTTAATATGATATATACTTGATATATTAGATGTTTTAATGAGACTTTGCAATTAAAACCTTCTACACATTTAAAAAAGAAAAGTAATACATTTTATTTAGTAAATAACATTCTAGGTCACAAAACTGATAAAAGGAATAGTTTGAGGAAGGAGAAAAAGTACTTAGTTAGTGGATATAAATTAATTCTTATAAAGTTTATGTTCAATCGGAATGTTTCTGCAGTTTTCGTTTTTCATATAGAAATCTGTAATTTTTTTGAAAAATGAATTTATTAAATAATTGAGCGCGAGGTCATTTAGTTTTTAATATAAAATATCTTTTATTATTTCATATATATATGTCACCGATATTTTGTCATTCATTGAACTTTGTTTGCATTGTAATGTGGACATGCGTTGTGTGCAGCGGCAATATTTTTAATTGCTTTTAATTGTTTGTTGTTGTTTCCGTAAACCCTGAGGATGTCATTCAATGAATAACGAAATATCGGTGACATATATATGAAATAATAAAAGATTTTTTATATTAAAAACTAAATGACCTCGAGCTCAATTATTTAATAAATTCATCAATTTCAAAGGTCGAATATTACATCAAAATTTATTTTGTGAAAAATTTTAAAAAGTTACATGCAAATTATGAAGTTTTTTCGTTAGCTTTAGGAAGAAAATTTTCATTATTTATCATTGGCTGAAAAACGTGTATGTGAAAAGATAGTAGCAGTATATCATAATAAAATCTGGATTTCTTGTAGCATTCAAAAAATAATAAAAATTGTAGTATTTGCGCTTAAAGGGGACTTTTTCCCGAAGAACTATTTGTATATATATTTTAAATATTTTAAATAATGGCCACCCAGCTCCAAGATATAGGCAATATGAGCATTTCAATGTTTAACAAGTAAATCCAAATTTAGAATAAGAATCACATGCTGAGTCGATTTAGCGAAGTCCGTCCCTCTGTCTGTCCATGTAAAATGCACTCCCGTTGTAATCAAACTATGGGTTTATGTTTTGACCTTGACTCCACATAAATCTTATATCTGAGCTTAAATGTATTAAGCTTAAATGGTATTACCAACCGTTGTTTTAGTTTTATTCTTCGGTATAATACTTTTGAATGAATCGCACCAATTTGGAAAGTATAACTCGAAGCCAACTTTTGGACGCCTGACTCTACTAAAAACTCAAAAGTTTGGCGTGTTAATTTCCCTTAACAAAAAACAAAAATTTTTTTAGGAAATATTTTTAATATTTTTATTCGAAAAAACACTCCAACTTCATAAAAAATAATTTTCACAAAAACCATTATTTTTAATAAAGTTTGCAGATTTTCGGATGCCTTTAGCTTGTAGACTACATTGAAAAAACATGTAAAAGGTGAATAAATAGTGCGTAAAAAAGTTGTGACACGAAGAAATTAGTTCACGACACGTAGTTCATACACATCTCAAAATAGAACGATTTGAAAGAACTAGTTCACTGACTTGGATTGACGATAATGATAGAGTCAGCAAAGAACTTGTTGAGTTTCAACAAACATGTTTGTTGAGTTTCCACAAAGAACTTAAATTGCAAAAAAAAACTTTAATTGATTCAGTGATTTCAATAACGATTCAAAAAATATTTAATTGATTCAATTAAAAATATTGCTAAAATGGAAATTTAATTTTAACAATAATTTTTGACACTTAAAATTTGGTGATATTTTTATGTCTGTACCGGACAAGCGAATATACCGAACAAAAACTCGGCCTCTACGGTTAAGTTCACTTATCTCATCAGAACGCTTCCTATCCCGGTGTCTTCAAATGCAATAAATTATATGATATGAAATGCCAAAAACATTGCAGAGAAACGTCAAAATGATATCAATTGCAAAGTGGTAGAGAACACTTGACCATTTCAGGGCTAAGAAATATCGTAGATTTTCACAAAATTTTATAAAAAATTAATTTCTATCTACAAATAATAAATAATTAAACTCATTCGCATTCTTTTTTACAATATTTTCTGTTATTTTTTTATTACAAAATTAAAATTAAAATGAAAATTGTCAAAATGATTTCATCTCAAGTGAAGGCACTCAATTTCAATTTTATTGCAATATCATGATATCACTGTCATGCAAGCGGCACTTGCAATGATGCCTGCCACCAAATGTCACTTTTCGTTTTAATTTTAATTTTGTAATAAAAAAATAACAGAAAATTAGGTAAAAAAGAATGGGAAAGAGTTTAATTATTTATTATTTGCATATAAAAATTAATGTTTGCTAAAATGTTGAGCTTTTCGAAGAAAAATCCATGATATTTCTTAGCTATGAAATGGTAGTGTTTTCCACCACTTTGCAATTGATATCATTTTGACGTTTTTCTGCAATCGTTTTGACATTTCATATCATATAATTTATTTCATTTGAAGACACCGGATAACATCAGAGTTTTCGATTCCACAATGTCGATTCCATTTGAATAGATAACGTTGAAGACCCCGCAGCACTATCGGTCAACAAAGACTTATGTACATTAAAATCGACCCTATTCGTTTTCGTTTGTTGGTTTTTTAAGTATTTCAAGCATTTGAAGTTTTTTTATCTATATAAAATTTTTATGTATTTCAAGTTTTTTAAGTATTTAAAGTTTTTTTAGTATTTCTTGATATTTTAAGTATTTGAAGTATTTTAAGCATTTAAAGCATTTCAAATTATCAAAGTATTTAAAGTATTTACAGTATACAATAAATTTTAAGCATTTAAAATATTTCAATTATTGCATTTCCAGTATTTTGTTTACATCAAGTATATTAAATATTTCAATTATTTTAAGAATTCAAAGCTATTCAAGTATTTTAAACATTTCAAATATTTACAGTATTAAAAGTATTTTGAATATTTCTCATATTTCAAGAGCTTCAAGTATTTTACATATTTCAAGTATTTCATTTTAAGTATTTTAATTACATCAAGCATTTTAATTATTTAAAATACTTAAAGTACTTTAAGCATTTCAAGTATTTAGTGTGTTTCAAGTACTTAGAGTATTCAAGTATTTTAAGCATTTCAAGTATTTCAAGTATTTTAAATATTCTAATTATTTCAAGTATTTTAAGAATTTGAAGTATTTCAAGTGCTTTAAGTATTTTAAGTTTAAGTTATTTCAAGTATTTCAATTATTTTAATTACTTCAAGTACCCGACTAAAAAAGTTTTTATATAATCTTATATGATTTGATATAACTTTAAAGGTTTATATGCGTGGCTTTATATAACCATATACATTTATATTAACACTTTGGTTTTATAAATATGTTTGATATAACGTTATATATAATCATATGCGATTTGGTCTCCAGCCATATATTAAGAGATCTGCAAATATAGTTCATACAGAATTATATACAATGGCATATAAGCTTTTATAAACCATATCACATCAAAATATATAACAAAGTTAATAGAAAATTGTATTAATTTTATATATAATTATATCTGACATGATATCTAATTATACAAAATTTTATAAAGTTTAATTGCAATTTTTAAATTTAAAAATAAAAATTAGAAAAACATATGTTAAAATAAATATGGTTTAAGTTCAGTTATTTTTTCCGTAAAAAAAAATTAATTCTGAAAGTTATTATTTTATAAGACAGTTGTTCCGACAAATTTTTGTAATGTTTTATTTTGTCAGCTATTTCCGAGTTTATTAACAAAAATTTTTCTAAACATTAAGCATTAGTATTTAATATGAATGAAAATAAGTGATCTCATCAATATTTACCAAAATTTTATTTGAAAATCTTTATCAAATTATATGTATTAATATATAATTTGATGAAGTTAGATAGACCCATTTTTCGGATCAAATTGTATCAGGTTAGATAACATGCTTATCTCGCTTGATATAATTATATATTCCAATATTCGGATCAAATTAGATATGGACGTATATATGGGTTTATATATGGTGATATATGATTATATAATACCTTTTTTAGTCGGGTATTTAAAGTTGTTCAAGTTATTCATGTATTTCAAGATTTTAAATATTCCATGTATTTGAAGTAATGCGATTTAAGGCTAGGAATTTCTAAATTGAATTAAATGCACATTTAAGGAAATTGTGAACTCAGAATTTGTTAGTTGTTTAAGTAGTATTTCAGTTTTGTTGTTCCAAGTGAAAAGAACATTCATTTGTAGAGGAAATGTAAATTTTAACTACTTTCGTATGTCATTAAAAAAACAAACAACGTCCAATCTGAGAATTCGTAACATTAATTTTATTCAGTCATTTTGTTTTTAAAACAATTAACTAAAAACAAATGTATACGACGATGGTTATTTTGACTAATTAACAATATAAAAAAAAGAAAATGTAAGTCGAATTTAAGGAAGTATATTAGTAAAGTTTTCAAGTGAAATTTAATTTGTTTCTATTGTTGCAGAATATTGGTACAATCTTGGAAACACTTTCCTTAGAAGAAGCATTATTTTGTCCTGATTGAGATTGTTGTGAACTTTATAAAAAATATTACAGGATTCCCATTAGTAGATCAAGGTGTTTCAAACGGACTGCACTGATGATGCGGGTTTATTGTATAAATCTACTTATTTACTTCAATTGCAAAAGCATTACTGTATTCATTTGAATAATTCTACTTTATTGTTGTTTTTTTTCAAAGTAATGAGGGTATTCAAGAACGTGATTTGCACACGATGTAAAACAGAAGCTCAGCCTATTATTTGCATTCTATCAGTCTAGATAACTATGACTATTAAAACTGTGCAAAACATTATTGTGACTATCCCTAATATGTATAAGATGTCTAAATCAATAATCTTCTGGTATTTATATTTAAAAAGCTCCCTTCATACAACTAACTATACGAACCATATATTACACACATTAAGTTACAATAAATGATTTACATTTATTTAAAGTACTCTTACACACACATATACACACACACACACTCAAATACAAAGATGAATTCTGAGACTATAAATAAAAAAAAAATCGACAACAGTTTGCAGTAGTTTTGTTGCTACACAATATGATGACTATACAATGTGAATGTACAAAATTAACCGGATATAATTTTGTTTCCGTTGTTGTGCTAACGGCTATCTGTATAAATGTATTTAAGTATGTGTACGTAGTGTATGCGAATAGATGCCATAAACACTACTAACACCAATACTTGTAATGTACTTTTCATTTCTACACACAGGCCATAAGGAAAACTATTGCATTTTATGTAACATTATGCCAGCATTTACGTACGAGTATGACTACTACTTACTACTGTTTGTTGCTGATTTTACAACCGCTGTGGCTACTTGTACTACTGTTAGAAGTTTACGAGTACACTATAGTATAACACCATATTTCCTTCCTTCCTTAATGACTTCTAACTCTTAGCTAACTGTATCAGATGTGTTATAACATTCCATTTTGACATTACATAAGTATATTAGGATGGATAATGTTTAAAAGAAGAGTGAAGAAAAATTTCAATATGAAAGATTTAAAAAAAATTTCACTTTATTGGATTTGGAAAATTTAAAATTTTTAAAAATGAGTGTATATTTTGTTCGGTTTAAGATCAAATATTACAATTTTTTATTTTACAACCAATAGAGAAAAAACTTATGAAAAAAACTTTCCTAGAACCAATAGTTGACAATTAATGCATTTTCAAGTGTTTCCAAAATCCACTATCATCAAATTGTCTTTATGGGGTTGTTTAAAAAAATTTCCTACAAACTGCAAATAATTAAATATTTTGTGCTTCCCTAATACATACAAATAAAATTCGCTTTTTGTTTAACTGTTGCAATGCATGGTTATTGTAAACGTGTTATTCCCTTGAGGCTCACAAATTCAATGTGAATCCACTGTATATACATTTTGTTTTTTCGTTTATCCTTGATATTCTTATATCCACTGTTGGGTTTTAATTTTTTTATTCAGAGGTTAAGTTTTTTTTATCCATTACTGCTCTATTTGTGCGGCGTCTTTTTCATTTGTTACAATACTGTTGCATTCACATGTTTTATGTATTTGGTTTGTGAGTGTTTTTGTTGAATGTTTAATTTGTTTCGACTTTTCAAATGAAATATTTAATAACCGAAATCATCACCATGAATTTAATGTTTATTTATTAAAGATATTTTTTTTCCTTGTTTTCCAGTTGATAATCCTGTTGCCATTTAAAATGCTTTTTATGGATTTTTTATAAAACCAGAGTAAGGGATTTTCGGAGAATATAAAAGTGTTGCATACCTTAAGGGTAATTGTAGTTTAATTGGGCTGCATTATACAGCAAATGTTGGAGAAATTACAAGTTGTTTATACAGTTAATAATTAGATAATTTTATACAAACTATGGTATACACAAAGGAGTACAAAACATGTTGTATACTTTTAAGCATAGATGGAATTTACTAATAAAATTAAAAAAAAAAAATTAAAAAAATTTTAATTTAAATCTCAGATTTTGGGACATACTTTTCTGTAAAAAATAGCTCGGTTTAAAGACTTTTTCCTACAGATGAACCTTCAAATCAATCAATCAATCAATTTCTTTCAGAATTTAAAGAAATTTTCCTCCATGAAATGTCCTTATATAAACCCTAAGAGTCTTAGAAATTTGCAAACCCAATTACACTCTGTGGAAGGGAGTATTTTGAGTTTGAGCTAAATTACATTCTGAGTCCATTTTAGCCATCCGCCTCCATCCTTCCGTCTGTCCTCGAATTGTTGCTATCAAACTATAGGTAACAATTCTGAAGATAACATAACATTTGGATTTGTATTGCACCATCGAAACAAAATCCGGGTACAACTTTGACTTAGTTCCTTTTTATTGTGTTTTGAATGCCGAAATGTTCGACAAACTACGAATATTTTATTGATCTTTTGTGGTTTTTCCTTCGGTATAAAATTGTTGAATAAATCGTAGCACTTCTAAGGGTAGAATTAAAGTTGAAAACATTTTTCTGAGTCCATTTTAGCATTTTCCGCCTGTGTGTGTATTCTTGTAATCAAATTATAGGTCACAGTTCTAAAGATAACATAACATTTGGAACATAAGTTTGTATTTCCCCAAGTACTATCCCTACTGAAAATGATTAAGATCGGCTGAGAACTGTCCTATCTTGCGCGATTTCTTGCATATGGCTTATATTATTTTATTTATGGATCAGAGAGTGCATGGTCTGGGGGAAAATCAGGGAACAATGTGCAACAAATTACGAATATTTTACTGCTCTTCTGTGGTTTTTAATTTTTCGATATAAAATTGTTGAATAAATCATAGCAATTCGAAAAGTAGAATTCGAGGTCTAACTAGTAGACCAAGATTTGGAAGCCTGAACAAACCAGTTAGATAGCCATAAGTTTGACGTGTAAAGTTTCAGAAAACAAAGTCCGAAATATTTAAGTAACATATCAATTCGGAAACTAGAATAGGTGACTAACAAACATCATATAACTTGGAATTCAGATGCATTCAATTATGGAAGAGAGCTATGGTCGATATGTCATAGAGTTGCCACTGTAATGTTAAATATAGGTTTTCGGGACAACCACGATAAAACCGGAAATAGCTGGAATATCGAAAAATAAAAAAAATACGAGTCCGCTTAAACTCAACAAGGATTAATATATGGACGATCGTACGACTATAAATGTCCACATAAAGTACCCTAATTTTAACACATTTCTTACAATAACTACAAAACAACAAAAACGTACAAAAAAAAATTCAAAAAGGGCCCTTAAAAATTCCTATCCGAAAATATAACATTTGTATATACCCAGTCAGAAAAATACAAACGGGAGAGCGGTGGCAAAGCACTATAACAGGTGGTACAAGTACTGGCAAAAAGTGCTTTCCTATTCCCAAAATGATAACATCATTAGACAAAAGGACCGGCTGTTCAAAAAGCGCCGGAAAAGCACTGGAGGAACAAAATTTTTAAACGTTGGCAAAACGCTGGCAAAACCAATAAATAGGTGGTCTGGAAATATATTTTCCAAAATAAAATTAAAAAAAAGTTCATATGTATTTTTTTGGTCCTGCCGTGATTTGAACCCAGGCCGTCCGATTGGCAGACGATTGCTCTACCCACTGAGCTAACGAGACATATAATATTTAATGGCTAAACACATAAATGAGTGATAATAGCTGGACAACTACTGGCTGTGCCAAAATGCTAGTACTGGCAAACAATTTTTAGTAACTAGTATGCCAGTATTTGGAGGGCAAAAAAAAAGTTGGTCTTGAAGGAGCTTTCCCACAAACTAAAAAATTGATTTTATAAAACAAAAAAAATTTTAATTAAAAAAAATCCAAAAAATTTTTTTTGCTTGCAACCGGATTTGAACTCGGAACCTTCCGACTACAAACATTTTTTAACGAAGCGTCAGCATTTTTATAAAATCATTGGTTTTCCAGTGAATTGATTTTTGTACGCCTGGTAGCATTGGCTAGGTAGCACTGGATAACCACTGGTTGCAAACCTTGGCATATCACTCTAAGCCAATTCTTCGCCAGTGGTTTTTTTTATAAACCACCGAAATTTTTGTAAAAAAAATACTGGTAAAACGCTTTTCGCAAACGCTGGCAAAGCGTCCCAAATGAGTGTTCTGCCAGTCATTTATTTTTAATGCCGTGGTTACCCAGTGGTATGCCAGTGCTTGATTTTTTGTACCACTGGCGATTTGTGACTGGCTAGTTTCCTTGATTCAAATAAATGGAAAAAACAAAAAAATGTGTAATTATCGACCCCAGTTTTGGCCCCCTAAGGGCCCGAGATGGCCGATAGCCTCAGACACCCTAACCTTAGAATATTTTCTCTACAAAATATCCGAATTTCATTAAGATCAAAGACTATCACATGACATACTTTCCTAGTTAGTCCCAGTGGAAATCTTCCTACAGAAAAAGCATCAAATTCCGATAAATTTTTCCTCTAAAATAATCCTAAGAAAATGTTTCCAAAAGCTAAAATTTTTAAGAATTTTGTTGCAAGCAAAACTCTCTGAATAGCGCTCTTAGGAATAGCTTTCAGAGGAATTATTTCCTTAAATATTATGCACAGAATATCAAAGCTTTCCTAAACTAAATCTAATATTTTCTTTAACCCATTCCTGCCCAAAATTTTCATGGCTTGGAATTTTAAAACCAATTTATATAAAAACAGATCAATGCTTAATGAATATTTTTGGTTTATCTGCTCACTTCATAATATCCCGTAGTGGAGACTTTTGAACCTAATGCTCAAACTTTTGATATAATGTAGCTCACGAAATGGTTACGACTTTTTCAGGATTTGCACATTTTCCGCCTTAATACTCTACATAACTTTACATAGCAGCTATTTTGTTGACTCATAAGGCGTTCGGTCGGATTTAAAAAAAAAACTGACAATAAATTTATATTTATCAGAATAAATGAAGGTATGTATAGTTGATCTTTTAATTGAGATCAAATACTAATTATCAAATTTTCTTTAAAATTTTTTTCAAAAGAGAATGAAAATTGAAAAAATTTCGATAAGGCCAGCAGGATGGAATACGTATTTTCGCGTCCCGCTATAGGCCCATCCTCAGTATCCTATGTCTTTATGGGTTAATAATTGATGATGATCTATTTATATTGAATGTAAAACATTCTTGAGATTTTTTAAATTTTTATTCTCTGTAATTTGCTTGTAAAAATTGTATCATCTTTCTTTAATTTAACAATAATTTAAAAGAAAATGCGATAATTAATATTTGACCTCAAATCGCACGAAAAATATCCATTTATCAGAATATTTACATTTTGAAAATTTCATAGTAGAATAGCCAAACACAATTTAAAAATTATATTTTTATTCAAAAAGTTGGCAACGCTGGACCGTGAATTTAAACTAAAGTTACAGTTTGGATTACATGATACACCATAGTTGTTCAGTCGCAAGGATATCAGGTTCCGTTTTTGTGCATTTAGATTTTAAAATTTTTGGGTTGTTCGCATACAACAAAGTCCTATAACACAGTACAACACTAAAAATGCATCGGGCATGCGACATATTAATTCTGATAGATTTTAGGATGATTACCATGAATGTGAACACCAAAATTCAAAATTAGCTCTAGTTTTTGAAGTATTTTCAAATTTACCTTGGTTTTTTTTAAGAGAAGCAACACTCAGGAAATTCTTACTATTAATTAACGTGTTGCTTCCTTCGGAATTGGGATCGAGAAGAAGAGAAAGGTGGTGAAAGATGAAGGGCTTCAAATATGGCAAAACTGTAATTGCGCGAGATGTTGAATTTTAGAACAGTTGTTGCGCGCCATCTGATGGTGAGTTGGCGAACTTTGTTGAAGATTTTTAGTTCATAGCCCTGTTATATTATTTTACTTCGGTGGGGTTAGTTCTATGGGAACACCGAAGGAGGACGCTGCTATATGTATGAGGGATAGAAAAAACTCATACATATTACTATTTTTCATAAATTGATGTTGCCTTGGTTGGGGCTCGAACCCGCAACCTCACGTGTAACAGTCCAACGCGCTAACCATTACACCACAGCGCCCACAAAAAAAGCAAAGACGGGTTTTTTTGTTAAAATTTCTTACTTATTCATATACCTGACTAAACCACGGATAATTTTTAATATGGTTTAAAAATATAGACTTTGGGCTTTTAGAAACATATCAACTTATTTTGATTAGGTAAAGGATCTAGGATATAATTGCAATTAAAGTGAAAACTTCAATTATTTTCCTATTTTGCAAATCTAGTAAAATCCCTTAATCGGATTTGCAAAATCTTTACATATGACGTAAATTCATATTCCACTAAACTCTTTTTATCAAAAGAATCACGACTTCTACTTTGACATTTGCTGAAAATTCAATCTGAAATACACATTTTACATCTTTTTTCTTTCAAATAAATTTTATATGAATTTACTATGGCAAAAGGAAACAAAGTACATTTTTGAACATTTTAAAACATTTTAAAATCGTTATTTTTTTGCGAAATTTGCACTTCAATTAACTGAAACTTTGTTGAAATTGATTAGAAAATATATGTTTCATATTTCTGAATGGTTTTATCTGAGTTTTATATTTTAAGATTTGTCACAGACTCCTTAATTTTTAGGTATTAAAAAAGTCAGTCTTTTCAGGTTTAGTCAATATTAACTTCAAATTAAAGCAGAAAATTGCAATATCTTTTGATAAATTAAGTAACATGAGATGTTTACTAAAGGTACAAATTCAAATATTAGATATTCCTTTTATCACAGATTATGTATTAACTAAATCGTGAAAAAAGAGAAATTTCAATTTTAAATACGCGTATATGGGATATTATCGCAGCTGTCAAAACGTGCTATATATCAAATTAAAGGGCATACTTCAGCATTTTAAAACGTTACCAAAAATAGCGTAATTACTATCAATTTTATATTTTTTTACAAAAAGTTTATTAAAAAATTTAATTATCCTACAAAAACGTTTTTGCAAATATTTCTTAAACTATAGCTAACTTTAAAATTCTAGGGTCATATTCGTGATCTCCGTCCCAAAGTCTATTCGAAATGATGTGTCGTAATCCCGATGCTTCAAATTTTTATTATTTTGTTGTACTGTGTAATCAATAGGGATATTTCGGATTTTGTAAACGTCTTCATTGAGATCCCAAGGAGTTATGAAAAATTTATAAAACATACAAGCGTTTAGATAGTAAAGACTTTCGTCGGAGTATAAGAGTTGTTTGCTACAGAAATAGCAAACTACTCTGACTAGTTTTATAGTTAGAAATAAGAACTCAAATATTTCTTAAATTAGAAATTTATTTCGAAAATTTCTCAATCTCAGTTCTGACTTTAAAATTGGCCCTTAAAATTTGAGTATTGTTTGCTCTGATTAGGAAACATTGTTTAGAGAATAATTTTGAAATTCATATATTACCACTGAAAACAAGTACGCTATAAGGTATTTTTTCCTTAAAAAATAACTGCTTGTTTTCTGCCAAATATATACAAACCCAGGAAAATTTTTTACAATCGGTAGCCAACCACACCCATTCTACAACTGGTTCCACTGCAACCGATTCCATGGAACTGGTTCCGGAACCAGTTCCTGGGATCCTATATGGAAGGTGTGGGTGACGTAGAATCAGTTCCAGAACTAGTTGCAGAACTGATTCTAGAGCAACCGGTTCCACTTTGGAGCTATAGAAGATGTTGCTTTTGGGACAATTTCAAACAAAAAGAATCGGTGTTAGAATCGACAGTAGAAAGGGTTGTGAATGAAAAGTAGCTATTCTACAACCGATTCTTTGGAACAGAAAATTTTCCTGGGAACTAACCAAAGTGTAGTACTTAACCATTGTTACGAATGCCAACTTTGTGTGGGAATATCTGCGATTAACGTTAAACTCTGGTTATTTTTTAGGTAAGTTACATGCCCTAATTTTAAGTTAAATATTAAAGCGATAATTTCTATATATAAAAGACCAAACTTCTGAAACTCTTTTCATTTCTATGAGAAAATCTTTAAGATACTTAAACATTTTTCTTAAAAACTATCTTAGACTTCAACATTAAACAAAATAAGATAATTACAAAAAGTCTTTTAATACTGAAGATTGTGTGAAAAATAAAAATCAAAATCAAATATGAAATATTTAAACCTCTAAAACCAGGCAATTATTAAACAAATTTTCTGGTGCCTAAAATCATGCACTATTTTTTTATGTAAAAAAACCTACAGAATATGTACTATATAGTGCATAAAATTACATATAATTATATGAAATTAATAAATTTACTATGAAATTATTTTCCTTATAACATTTAAAAAAATGTTATTTAAACCTTCATGTATAACACGAATTCTAAATATAAAATATTATTGGGATATATACATATTAATAAAGAAAACGATGAAAGTTTTTGTGTTTCAAAAATTAAAACTGACATATAATTTGAAAAATCCCTTAAGTCTTGTTTAGTAAAATTTGCATACAATTTTGCACGAAATGAATATAAAACAAGTTGGAAAATTAAAGTAGGGCATGCCGACTATATGATTCCCTACACCACAGTACGATTTGCAAATTTTAATTAAATGTACAATAAATGTAGTGAAATATAGGATTAGGTGTAAGAAAAAGTGCATTTGTTGGTAGTAACAAATATCAGCACAAAGTCATTGTTTTCTATACCACATAGGACCAGTTTTGCAGTCACTACTAGCAAGGCACTGAGTAACATCAACAGCCTAAAAATCCAATGAACTTATTACTGAACACCTAAGACTGCACTAAATAGGTTCTAATTTATGTTATACAACCGGTTCTTTTCCACCAAACTAGAACAGGTTGCTTTAGAACTGGTTACAGAACTAGTTATATAACAGAACTAGTTATATAACTGGTTCTGGGGCAGCAAAGCCTTACATTTTGACTTTCGGGAACAATTTATAGAACCGATTTTATGCAAAAACACCTGTTCTAAAATGGATTCAGAGGTAAGCGATTCTAAAAAAATTTGCTTGGAAGCAAAATCTTAGTTGAACTTCTTGCATATTTGATTCAAATATTAATCCTTAGAAACTTATATAACTTTATTACAATAATCTTTCTGTTGAATTCTAATGCATGCGCTAAAAAATAAAATAATAATTAATAGGGCAAAACATGCACCGATTTTGACTATTTTCTATATGGTTTATCCTTGTGACAATAAAAACTTTTCTATCATATTTTGTCCAATTATTATCAAAAATGCAAACTGCAGTTTGATTAAAAGAATACAGAGAAATACGGACGGATTATTTATGGTAGTTACCAACATCAGGACAAACTCATTGTACCCTTTTTCACCGAGTGGCGTAGGGTATAGAAATATGTTTAATATAAACTGGTCGTGGTGACATTATCCACATGACAGCACATAATTTCAAAGCAATTTGTACAAAATATTTAGGTACCTAAAATGGGACATAACATGTTGAAATAATTACAGTTTTGAATGAGAAACTCAATGTAAATTGGATAAACATGCAACAATGGGATTTAACTAAATCTGTATTTGTAGAAAAAAAGATTGATAGAGAGAGCGAGAGAGGCAGTAATACAGTTTATAATACTACACAGTCACCAGAAGCGTATTATGAGACAGCAATATACAATTCTATAGCATACTTTAGGGCTTTACAAATTTAATAAAAATATTGCCTAGTTTTAAGTGAATTAAAAGGAAATAACAAACTATTTGTTTTAATATTACATTAAAATCAGTTTAGTTTACAATTTTTTATTTATTTTATTTTTATTTTATTTATTATTTATTTTGATATATCCTGTACAACAAGAGTAAATCTTATAATTAAAGTACAGGAAAGCAGTTTGTGGAAAACATATATTGCAAATTGTAAAAAAATAATAATAAAAATTAAACCGTATTCTAATACATAAGTAAAAAATTTTCTAATATCACAAAGAAGAAAAAATAAATATTAACAATAATTTAATTTAATATGTCTGTCAAAGAGTCAACATTGTAAGAAACAAAAATTTAATTAAAATTAGGCAAAAAAATTTAAAAGAAAATGTCTAAAGCTGTTTGCGTTGCTGTTGAGCTGCTGGTTTGCTGGAAGATCTCTCCAAAGACGTGCAGCATTTATGTAAAAATGCCATTCAGATACATGATATCGGTGCATAGGTATAATTGTCCTTCTTCCCCTTTGGGATATGGCAAAGTGTATAAGGGCATAAAGATACGGAGGATTCTTTGTATAAATAATTTTATGATAAGATAAAAGTACTCGTATCTTAAGAAGGCTCTCGAAAGATACACCATAGAGTTTTGTGGCAAATAATGACACATGATCAATCCTTCTCAAGCCATAAACATATCTGATGATATTGTTGTATAAAACGATTAACTTGCGCTTACTAGTACTATCGCAATTCCCAAAAAGTTCACAACCATATATTAAACCGGGGATTAGGTATGACTTTGCGAGCATTATTCTCACTTTCAAAGGAGTAAAAAACTGTGTTTACTTAGGTATATTTGAAAAATTTATAAAAACGCTTTAATAATTTTTACGTTTATGCCAAAACTGTTTTGTGTTGAATTAAATAACCCATAAAAAATACCCTTATATAAATTTTGAAAACCAAAGCATTTTGTTTGAGTTATCAGTTTTGTAGTCTGATAAAAACTGATTACCAGTTTCACAACATGACTCTGTTTAGTTAGCAAAAAAAAAAAAAAAAAATCATGTTCTCCCCAAATACAATTATGTATATATTTTAGTCGATTTTACCTTTGGTGTGGTATAAAATGATTACTCAAAAGAAATAAGACCACAAATTCAAATTTTACCTGTATAATGTGTACGTAGAATAGATGGTTTTCGACATTTTGGCCTTGTAATGCCATTAGCACACGATGCTGGTTAAAGAGGATGAAGTAGTGTGGTCTAATGTAGGATAACATTATTTTTGATATGCACTGTGATTTCGTTATGGTTATTAAATAAAATTAAATAGTTAATTTTATAAAAAAAAATTAAGGAATCGGTTTAAATGTTGCATACTCTGAGGATGTTTTGAAAATATTCAATAATTTATTTATTTAATTTATTTTACGTTAATGAAATTGTTTTTGAATTTAAAGCCTCATTCATACTGAACCCAAAACTAGAAGTTTTCGTTTTTTTAAGTTTTCGATTTAAAATTTGTATGGGATTTGACAATCGAAAACAAAATAAATTTGAAAACTACTTACTAGTTTTGGGTTCAGTATGAATGAGGTATAAATGAAGAATTTCATTTTATATATAATTTAATGACAAAGACTTATTAGAAAATCGACATAAAGCTCAGAATAAACCTCCATAATATATTCAAATAGGTAGAGCTTTCGTGGTTGGGTGAGTTTTGCCAATGGTCATCACCAGCATTTAAATTATTGGGATTATGACTAAAAGTTTTTCGGACAAAACCGCCAGGCACCTGTAATATTGGTAAAATCAGAGAATTTTTCAGGTGCTACAAAACTCTAGCTTTACAATTAAATCCGTGCTTTGGTTTAACAAAATAAAATTGGTTTGCCAGTTCTATTTTTTTCATGGGCTATTTCATAAATATTCATCAGCTTTTAATTAATTTCTTAAGAAAATTTCAGTCTAAAACTCTAGTACGCAGATTTTTTTTAATAAAACTTTTAAAAATTTATCAACGTTTTATTTTGTGAAATGTGTATATAAATTATATTTCTCAAAACAAGAAACCCTAAATGCAGGCAATTTAAATATTGATTCTTATACGGTATTAACATTTTAGATATAATCTTGCATAAACAAGATTATGGCGGATTTTGGCAATAATCTTGTAAAATTTGCGGGATTATCGGATAATCTTCAATGTTAGTAAAAAATTTTTACATGTTGACAGCTATCAAAAATTAAAAACCGCTAAATCTAAAAAGTGACATTATACACTCAATGTAAATACGCTATTAGACATTTTTTATATTATTAGAGATTTTTATAGAACAAAGACCCTAGTTGTATAGGGGTTTGCTATAAAAAAATTCTAAAACTTCGAACAGGTTTCTTGAAAAAAGTTTGTCAGATTCTGTAAAGTTTTTATGTAACCATTTTCATGTTTGTTTCCTTTGGACTATATCGCATTTCCGAGATCTAATTTCAAAAGAGCGGAATACGATAAATCCATTTGCGCAGTTTTTTTTTCTAAAATCATTTAGCTATAAAAAGAATACTTTTGTTTTAAGTTTTTAAGCTGATTTTACTAAAAATTTAAAAGTTATGAAAAAATTTGAACGACCAGAAAAATACAAACGGGAAAGCGATGTCATTTTGGCAGGTGGTACAATTACTGGCAAAAAGTGCTTTCCCAATCTCAAAATTATAAGATCATCATAAGAAAAAGGACCGGCTGTTCAAAAAGCGCCAGAAAATCATGGGGAAAACAAAATTTTCAACGTTGGCAAAACGCTGGCAAAACCCCATTAATGGCTCAAAACAAAAATGAATGATCTCTAGAGATTCTAATTTTACTCAAAATCGGTAGAATTATTTTAAATTTGAGTCCTTTTCTTATAAAAAAATAAATGCAATCTATCTTATGGTTTATCCTGAAAGAAAATAAATCTGGTAGAATGATCAGAAAATGACACTTAAACCAACCCTAATTCCATTTAAAGTTAATTTTAACTGTTAAAATTCAACCAACAAATACATACGAGTAGTGTAAATATCATCCAACAAATGCAGTAAAATTTTGCCTAAAAATTTTTAGTAACGTTTAATTAAAATTGTATGAAAAAACGACTAACATGCATAATACTGGGCAATACTAATTCCAGGCATTTATGAATTCTATGTCAGATGAATTTATTAGGTTAGCGTATTAAAACCCCTAAAGGATTTCGTGCTGTGTGGGTACACCGAGGTTATATGGTCGTTTAAAGTTTTAATTTTTTGTTTAACACTCTGTGATAAGGGTTTCTATAGAACTGCTTTTTGCATAAAATCGATTAAGTTATGTTGTTAGAAACCATTTTTAAATTTAAAATAATTTAAATCATAAGACATATATTGAAAACTAATAATTTGATTGCCTACTAAACAAGTCTCAAATGTGGAAACTTTCTCCGGAATCAAAAACCTTTTAAATCACTGTCTATCGCTCTCATAGACATTTACAAAATCTGTTTGGTCACGTTTTGTGTTATTGTATGTGGCTTTCCAACACTTTTCCCAATTTCAAAACTGCAAAGCATAATACCGAGCCATAACCGCCAAAAAAGCTTAAGTGACAAAAATAACATTTTACAGGAAACCAGGAAACCGTTTTATAATTTTTTTTTGATTTTAGTCTTACAGAAGATCGATTCTGATGAAATTAAGATATTAAAGGATACAAAAATAAGAAATTGTTTTTACTTTTTAGCTGCCCAATCTCAATTTTAGGGGTTAAAGGGGTGGGACCAAAAATTATCCAATTTCCACTTTTTCCCGTTCTGTCATGATGGGTTCAAAATAGAATCAACATATTAAGTGTTAAAGGAAAGAAATTTGAACGACACATCTAACGGTGTATAATAGATTCCCGAGCGTTTCCAAGTTTTTATGTGGTTAAATAAAGAAAAATTATCATAAGTGACACTTTGCGGTCACGAAAAATGTAAACAAACTGTATTTTGTAAATAGGAATTGGCATTTAAGATATTTTTGCCTTTTGCTTAAATTCGTAACGGGACCTCCCAGAGTTACAAAATTTTGGGAGATGATGCAATTGATTAACAACTACAGATTTTTATTAAAAAACAAAAATCGAAAATCATGTCAGTAAAGCTTTTTTGGCGGTTATGGCTTGATATACATATAAATCATTCTGTGATTCCAAGAGCAGGTATTTGTGCATGTCTATGAGGAGAATTTAAAAAAAGAATAAGCTTAAAATGACTAAAAGATTTATTTTTAAATCTATTGGTTACGACAAAGTTTTTTTTCTTCCAAATATTGCAACAGTTAGTAGGTTTGGTGTTGATAAAAGAAACTACAAATTAGTTATCAAAGTTTGAGATATATTATTTTCAACTATTATACAGGTTAGGTATGTATGTATTTGCAGGTACATATGTATACAAATTTAGGTAAACTGTTGATTTACAAAAGGGATAATTGATATAACACAAAAGTTTTATGTCA
The DNA here is from genome assembly GCA_949987735.1 of Leucophora obtusa. Taxonomy (NCBI): domain Eukaryota; kingdom Metazoa; phylum Arthropoda; class Insecta; order Diptera; family Anthomyiidae; genus Leucophora; species Leucophora obtusa. The sequence continues at coordinate 201,289,623 of OX465295.1, read as the reverse complement.
AACAAAATTAAAAAATATCTGGAAAAAGAATAACTTAACCTTTAAAATCCAGGGTTACAAAAATAAGGACTGTTCAACAAAACACAATGCATACTTTTAGGGTGAACTTAAAATTGGTAAAATACTGTCTACTTTCAGGGGAAATATTAAAGTATTATCTATACTAATATAATAAAGAGGTAATGTGTGCATATTTGTTTGTTTGTAGGAGGTAATCTCCGTAACTACTCATCTGATTTCAAAAATAAAATCCAGTATTTAAAATAGTCCTTAAGGATGGACATAGGCTTTATATCATTTCATTAAAATAATTAATAAAAAAGTTATGAGCAATAATGTAAATATATCCCAAAAACTAGGCCTAAGGCATGCTAACAACGTAGAGGGCTTTGCCCGCTAGTTTAAAATAACTAGAAACTAATTTGAAGATTTAAAAAAACAATATTTTTATAAATTTTTAGCTACAAAATCGTAAGACCAATTTAAATTTGTGAATATTAAAAGCAGTTTTAAAATCCAAATAAAATGTAGAACAACAGCAAAAATCCAACATTGGATGCATATAATGTACTGATTATTTTTCAAGCATAAGAGGTTTATACTTTAAAGTAAATTAAACAAACTTTTATTGTTTCCATTTTTTTCTTTTTTTTGTTATTATTTTTATTATTTTTATAAAACAGTAAGTAAATACATATTTCGTATCTGACGCCATAAAGTATGCATCACACTTGACATACCAAATAGCAACTAAAAGTATGCAACGAATTTAAAATTTTTTATTTTTTCTCTTGTTTTTTATAATTTATAACATCTCATTATTGTGTTTCATTCTTAATATAGAAGAAAACTTTAGTTTTCTATATATAAACCAACATAGTTTTGCAAAGCACACAGACACTCACTCGCGCACATACGCAATCATTTACTTTAGTACATAAATGCACAATATGTATACAGTTTGTGTATGACATTGCATATGTACGTCACCCGACAATAAACCATTAATTCATATTGTGTGTGTTAATGGTATTTTTTTTTGTTTGTTTAATATTTTTAGTTTAATTCTTTAATGACACCAACCTTTCTTATAATGCGTTTAGACACAAAAGTTAGTCTCGTAAAAGTGGGATTAACTGCTTAGTCAAGCACTAAACAAGTCGCTTAAATCCTATTTTAATCTTTTTGATTAACAGTTAATCCAAATTTTAATGTGGATTATTCACTCTGTATTCCATAGGTTACATAGATATCTTACTCTTCTTCTTCTTTTGTCAACAAACACATTTTTTCACATACAATCAAATATTAATCTATGCTGTATTAATACTACTAATTGAATGCAACGCTGTTTTTTGTTATAATGACAGTTGGCAGCACTGAAAAACACACACACTAAAGTCAGATAAAAATTAATGTTTAGACAGTGCCGCAAAAATATTTTGGCGCTGTCGACAAATATGCTGATAATAAAAAAATGTTTAGCAATATTTAAGGCATTTAGGAAAACTTATTCGTTCCTAGGTGCTTTCCATAAAAAAATCCTAACAAATATTTAAAAAATGTTTTTACAGGCAAGTGCTCCGATATTGAAGATTTTCTATACAATAAATTTCTTACAAAAAGAGTCTATTTCTGGGTTCCTGCCGATTCCAATGAAATGTGGATATGTGATCGGTTCTAAATATATCGGCCAAAATTGATATTTAGGGAATCAAAGGTGCCTATTCCTATTTGTGACTCATTTTGACCGTCATTTTTTTTAAGACTGAGAGTCATAACTTCTCATAGAAAACAACAATAAAATTCCAAAAATTCAAATTTTATTCGTCTATATTATGATTGTGTCGATACCAGGTCTTAATTTTTTTGAAGTTGAAGTTTGCAACAACAAAAACATGGGGAACATGCAACAACAAAAACATGGGAGAGTCACAGACTTTTCGTAGGAATAGGCACGAAAATGTGTTGCAAGGTTGTATGAAACTTCTTTGTCTTAAAACTTTTCAATAATTTTAGTACACCATTTAATATATCTTTTTTTAACTACTCATAAGTATATGAGTAAGCTTTATTATTTAACAACTTATGACCGCTTATTTTTTAACTGCTTAACAGCAAAATGCAGAATTTTATAGAAAAACGTATTATTTTTACCAATAAAACATCCAAACGTCTGAATTTAGCATCCCAAGTAATGCACGAGTAAAATTTAATACAATCGTAAGGGGTTTAATGTTCCACCAGGTAATAGGCATAGTAATATCCACATATTACCAAGTTTTGCTGGGTACATTATTTATGTTTATCAAATTTGCAAATCTCATCTAAATCAGAGAGTTTAGTTTCGAATACTTTCCTTGTCAGAGTTGCCTTATTATATTTCCTGTTATGGCATATAATTGACTGTAATAACTTCAAATTTCATCCATGGAGTTTCCTAAAATTTATCTTATTTTCTGTGTTTAGTGGCAAGCTAAAATAAATATAGTAAGCAACTCCCATTTCTTCCTATTTTTTCTACACTTTTTTAATTTTGTTCTTGGCGATTTTCATTTTCGTTTGGCAGCATTTCAGTAGTCATTTGAAAAGTTTTGTACCTTTCCTCGCCTAGCGAACAATTTGAGTGTAACTTAAACAGAAAATTACATATTTTTATGTTTATGACACAGTTAATAAGCTTTATCAGAACTTTTACTACTTAAACACTAGTCATTATTAATGATTTTGGTTTTTCTAAAAAATTAACTATTTTTTTCTTTGCTTTTTTTTGCACTTTATAAAGGAACCCACATAACGCAAGCGTGTGTTTGTGTCAGTTTTGGTTTTAACGATATTTTTTCAATTTACCATGTTGGCACGTTTACGTTTATTTTTATTTCTGTGCCATAATAGAAGTGACCACCAAACAAACAAGTAATAGACATACAACAAATTTATTCTCACACTTATTTAGCCATGTTCAGAGCTTAAAAGAAGGATGTCTTTATTGAATGGTTAACATAAAAGGGAAATTATTTATTATATGAAAGCTTTAAAATTGTGTTTCATATAACGTTAGTTACTCTACATTTACACTTGAGTAAAAACTATCTAGTTTATGTACAAAACTAGTTTTTCCTTGTTTTTTTGTATGCGTTTTGACAAGTTAAAAACTAAAAGAGCCAAAAACCAAGTAGTTTTTGCTCAGGTATAAATGTAGTATTAGGTAGAAAATCACATTAAGATTTCGGATTTCAGAGTGTTTGAAATTAAATCAATTCAGTCATTGAGAATTATTTGCGCGCTATCAAAGGAAGAACCTATCCATGCCAAAACAAGTTCAACATTTTAACTTATTTGGGGCAAGTAACTTATTTCCAACATGACCAACATTAAACATTAATCACAGATATTTCCATATAAATTTGACATTCATAACTATGGTTAATCACTAAACTCAGTTTCTTTTATAGATAAGTTAGCAGGTCTTAGTGAAACAACATGTTTGCGTGTTATATTGTGCAAAGAGATTATAATGAGTATATTGCAACTAGTTCAACTAGAACCGATTCCGTGGAAGTAGTTCCGTTATCCGTTCCACGGAAATGAAATGTAAGGAATAACTGATTAGATCTAGAAATAATTCTTGGGCAAAATTTCCTTAGGCAAGAATGAAATACGGATAGGGATATAACTTCAACAGATTATTTTTCACAATTTGTTATATAAGCTTTGGGATTTTAGCACATATAATTCCTTTAATGCATTTATTGTTTATCCCGATAAAAATAAATCATGAGTTAATATATATTTTACCAAATAATAAAAATGTTTTTGAGGAGAAAAAAAGTAAAAAGTGCGTGTTTTTTTATTAAGTACTTATTAACAGATTTGAATAATTTTTTCTTTTTTTTAATATTTTAAGTTTCAATGAGGAATACATATGGGGTTTATGCAAATATTCTTAATATAATTTTTTAAATAAATAATTTAATAGCGAAAAGAAACAAGCGATGATACATTTGCAGCACAGGTGTGTGCGAAAGGTTTAAAAGCTTTTCGATGATATACATATTCTTTGGTATAAAGTTGTTGAATGAATCGTAGAACTCGAGGACAAACTGATTGAACTACTTTTAGACGCCTAACCCGCGAAAAATTCACGATAGCCATTTTGGATTTATGTCGAAAACTGTCGAGCCGATATTTACACACAACAATTCGGAAACAGGAGTATTTGAACTAACAGACAGCATATAGTTCGGAACGCCGATCCATTGTAACATCGCAGTAACTGAATATTTTAAACGCGCCTTTATGGGATTATGCCCCACACTTTGTGGTACAGGGTAAATTGCCTTTGTGCTGTTTACTACTACCAAAAATACTTGATATATTACATTAGTGCCCCGATAATTGAAATTTCATTCCCGGAATTTGAGCCGCTACCTGGAATATGACCCAAATTGTACGGTGCTTTTTTTTCTTTTTTCAAAATGGCGGATCCAAAACATAATTTTTATTATTTTTAATCTAATAGATTAGAAATTTAGAATTTTGAAAATCTAACTTCAGATTCTTATTAACCAACCTCAAAAGTCCAGTTGTGAAGAGTTTCAAGTGAATTCGGTGAAATTTACCAAAAGTTAGACAATTAGTATCCCAGTGTAGAAAATCATTACCAGATATGTGGTTATGTAACTACATACCAGGTAATGGTAACTAGTTACTTTTATTATTACATTTCTTATTACATTTGTATGGCGATGTCGCGAAAAATAATGAGTTACACAACAGGATACGAAAAATAGAAACATATGTCATTACCTATGTGCTTACCAGTTTTGGCTAAAATAATGAATCTAAAAATAGTTAAAAAAAAAAGTTTTATAAAAACAATATTTTTTTAATGTAAAATTTTTTTTTAACAAAATTTTCTCGTGCGGGAATCGAACCTGGGACTCCAGACTGCCAGTCTCTAGCTGTACCATCTGAGCCATCTCGATATGTAATATTTGATAGATAAAAACGTAATTGACTTGCTGCGCACAAGTCAACTTACTCGCCAACATACAAAAAATCAAAAAATATGTGGTTACACATATCATTACCAGTGTTGAAAAAATATTGAGTCTAAAAATAGATTTAAAAAAAAAATGTACAAAAAATCTAGAACATTACTTTATTTTTGAAATAATGATAAAAATAAGTCATTATTGGTAACACATTACTTTTTATTTTGAAAACAATGAAAAAAGTAAGTATTTATTATTTTACTATATCTTTTAAAATAATGCAGAAATTAAGTCGGTGTCATTACTGGTAGTCCAAAAAATAATATGTCATTACCGTTTCTACACTGGGATGTTTTAAACTACAATTATGAAAAAGTTCCCATTCTGTTTTTAACATTCAAATCCCCAGGTATGTCTTCATCTCTTACATTTTGCTTAGCTTTGACAATTGCTTGCAATATTTTTAATTGAATTGCATGATATTCAGGATTTATTGCATAAAAACAACTGGAGCTCCTTAATTAAAACTTTTAATGAAATTAAGGCAGTGTAAATGAATATTGTCATTCGATTCGAGATCATATATTAATTACCAAAACTTTTCTTTTAAATTATTTTCAAATTAAAGAAAGATGACAAAATGTTTATAAGTAAATTACATAAAATAAAAATGGATTAAATACGAGTATAACCAGCTGCGGTACTTTAAGAACTAAAGTTCAAAGCAAGAATAGTAATAACAGATGATAAAAACAGCATTGTTAATATTTCGTTGATGTTAGTCTAATTGAGTTGTTAACATTTGTCTATTTGTTTCAAATTCAATATAAATTGATCATCATCAATTATTAACCCACAAAGGCATAGAATACTGAGGATGGGTCTGTAACGGGACCCGAAAATACGTATTCTATCCTGATGGCCTTATCAAATTTTTTAAATTTTTATTCTCTGTAATTTACTTGTAAAAATTTTATCATCTTGAATGAAAAACATTCATCTATCAATTAAAAATATCAACTATACATACCCTCATTCATTAAGGCAGTTTTTCATAAAATTTTGTAATCAATTTCATTCTCTACATTAAAAGTTTCGTACACTCAATGAAGAAATTCAATTAAAAACTGTTTCCTTTTGATTATAAAATTCCTTTTAATTACTTTAACGTACTTGAAATTTAAAGTAAAAATTGCAAACCGTTCTCCAGTTATTACCTTTTTCTCAAGGTTGGTTACCGTTATCGTTATAAAACCGTTATCGCTAAAATACCGTTTCGAATTGAATACCGTTATCGATACCTCTAAAAAAATTTCTAAATACCGTTATCGTTACCGTTATTTTTATGGGTAGTTACCGGTATTTTACCGGTATTTATTATTTTATATAAAAATTTAAATTTTTTTATTTTTTATTTTATAATCTTGAGTGTTTTTTTTACAAAAAATTTATAGATAATAATTTTACTTATTAAAACTACCAGTATTGAATTTATAGCTTAAAATCTGTATTTTCAGTACTTAAAATTAAAAATATGCCATGTTTTTACTTGTTTTTATATGTTTTTAACATAATTTTTAATACCGGTACGTACGGGTATTGCTGTTTCGATAACGGTATACCGTTACCGAAACAGTCTTAAATACCGTTACCTTTACCGTTACCTAAACAAACGAGATCTGATACCGTTACCCTTACCGTTATTCGTTTCGGTAACCAACTTTGCTTTTTATGAACTGGAGACACAATACAATTTTCTGATTTTTATTTGCAAACTAAGAATAAAAACAAATATAAAATAAACAAGGATTTTTAAAATTCAACGAAATTAATTTATTTTTTAAATAACTAAAAAAAAATAATAGTTTACTATAAAAATACTGTTGTGGTAGTTGTTTCTTCTGATAATAAAAATAAATGTTACGAAATTTCAGTACTTTTCGATAGTTGTTTTCTTAAATAACTGTCATAACTGGGGCAAGAATTTCATGCAAATGCATGTTTTTTCTCGATAGTACAAAACTAATATGGACTAAATATTTATCCGAATCATCAAATTTAGAACAAAATGGTATCGATTTGTAGTTGCATATTTTTGCATATTTTATCATAAATGCATGTTTTTGCATATTTTGACTTTAAATGCATATTTGGTGCCTTTTTAATGCATATTTTGTGCTTTTTAATGCATATTTGTGCATCTTTTTAATTTTTAGGAGCATTTTTTATTTTGTACAAAAATATAAAAAATTGATACGTTTTCATATTTTGATTCAATCAAAATAAACATTCTTAAAACCTTATTGACCTATGGGAAATCTTCGAGTTCTGTGTCTGTTTGCAAAATAACTAACTTAAATACATTTGTAAGTTTTAGAGTGCATTATTTTTGCAAAAATAATAGTTTTTAGTGCATATTTCTTATATTTTTAATGCATATTTTTCTTTTTTAACCGCATATTTTAGGCACATATTTTTCATTTTTAAGTGCATGAAATTCCTTGCCCTAGTCATAACAGTTGGTTTGTATTTTTCCATAGAAAAACAACTGCATCTGCAGTTAATGAACTACTGATTACTAGACAAACAACTGTCATGTAGTAACTTTCAAACTTTTTTAAGTATATAAAAGCTTTATCATTGAATATAAATTTTTTCATTTTGTGAAAAAAAGCTTCAATATTCATTAAAACTTGTCCAATAAAAACAAAAAAATGTACTAAACTATGTACATTTTTTTCTTTTGTTAATTTTTTTTGCAATTCATCCAAAGGAACTATATCTTGTATTAATTAAAGTAGATTTTTAGGGGCCATTCACTGGTGTCTATTAAATGTTTTGAACGCCTAAAAACATAGTCATTATATCGTCCGACAAAATAAAAGTTTGGTTGCACCCATGAGAATATCAAATATACTCTGAAAGAAGGGCCAATAGTAAAATACCACTGCCATGCAAGGAAGATATACCGGGGTCACCCGCCGATTGCGCTGAAATTGGGATATATTATAGAAAAAAAAACAAACATCCCGACTAAAAAAGATATTATATAATCATATATCACCATATATAAACCCATATATACGTCCATATCTAATTTGATCCGAATATTGGAATATATAATTATATCAAGCGAGATAAGCATGTTATCTAACCTGATACAATTTGATCCGAAAAATGGGTCTATCTAACTTCATCAAATTATATATTAATACATATAATTTGATGAAGATTTTCAAATAAAATTTTAGTAAATATTGTTGAGATCACTTATTTTCATTCATTTTAAATACTAATGCTTAATGTTTATAAAAATTTTTGTTAATAAACTTGGAAATAGCTGACAAAATGAAACATTACAAAAATTTGTCGGAACAACTGTCTTATAAAATAAAAAAAATAACTTTCAGAATTAATTTTTTTTCACGGAAGAAATAACTGAACTTAAACCATATTTATTTCAACATATGTTTTTCTAATTTTTATTTTTAAATTTAAAAATTGCAATTAAACTTTATAAAATTTTGTATAATTAGATATCATGTCAGATATAATTATATATAAAATTAATACAATTTTCTATTAACTTTGTTATATATTTTGATGTGATATGGTTTATAAAAGCTTATATATAATTATGTATGAAGTATATTTGCAGATCTCTTAATATATGGCTGGAGACCAAATCGCATATGATTATATATAACGTTATATCAAACATATTTATAAAACCAAAGTGTTAATATAAATGTATATGGTTATATAAAGCCACGCATATAAACATTTAAAGTTATATCAAATCATATAAGATTATATAAAAACTTTTTTAGTCGGGATGCCACTCTTTTAGCGACCCCATCTAATACTGGGTTAAAAGTGAAAATGGTCTGAATTTTGTAATTTTTTTTAAAGAATGCATAAAATTGTTTAAATGAATTCAGAAACATAGTATTTTCGAACATTTCTATACGCCATTTTTTAACCCCTCAATTTGAGATTGGATCGCAAAAAATTAATACGTGGGTGCTTATTTTCTTCAATCTATCACATATCCAAATTTCATCAGAATAGGTGGCTCTGCCCAAGGATACCTGCATTGTTAGTTATAAATGAGCAATTTATTTTAAGTTGCTCTCTTCCTAGTAGCCAGTATAGTTGTCCTAATCCGTTGAATGTATGTTTAAATTCTTTTAAAATTCTGTCCACAAACATCTAATTTCATAAAGTTTTCGTGTTTTCCAGTCATTTTCTAAAAACAGTGAATAAAAGAAACATAGCAACAACAATCTAAAAAAAAACAACGTCAAAATAAAATTAAACGAAACTCTTGAGTCATCACAATCATCATTATCATCATCAACATGGTTGTATCAGAAACATAAAACATTTGTTTTTTTTCAGAAAATTTCCTTTATTTTCATTATGTTTCTTAAGTATTTTGTTGCAGACATGATAAGAAACATGCACATTTAATACAAATCGTAACCCAGTAAACAATTTGAAGAACACTGGTACTACAGCCTTAATGGCTAGACTTTTTATAAATCAATTAAATAATAATAATAAATACACAGATGTGAAAAAGGGAAATAGTGTGTCAAAATTGATTCATATAAAAAGTGTATTTGAGAGTAACATAGAAACTAAAATCTCCATATAGTTTTTATAAAAAAAAAAATTCTCTCTTCTAGACTTTCGATTCATATCTTTTTGTAATCTACGAATTAAATCTTATAAATTGTGTGCTAGTATATGTTTGTATTGTAGCAGTATTTAGTAGTATGTGCCTTCAATCCTGTTGTAACACGTTTTAAGTGATATGGAGTAAATAGCAAACAGGCGACGCCAGGCACATCGTAAATCACAAATGTGCCTAACCATCCTGGCTTTCCGTTATGCTCAAAGTGTGCGTGCACTCATTACACATTTCGTATGTTTTTTCGCTCAATATTGGAAGGAAGTAAAATGAACGCAAATATATTTCTGAGATTATAGCTTTAAAGGATATACAACCATTTTTTTACAAAAGAAATCATTATATAGATAAGATAAAATTAAAAATATTAAATCCCATTTTTTTTTTGGGTATGAGTTATTGTTTACACAACAAAAACCTAGAAAAGAAATTAACTTAATAACGAAAGGTGATAAACTAAAACAGTTTTGCATACTTTGAGTTGCTGCCATTGTATACAATTTCTTGCATACTTTATGGCGTTAGAAAGAAAAATATCTGTTATTTTCTACTAAAACGTAAAACAAAAATTGTAATATTACACTAAAAATGTTTCATTACTTAAACAGTAAGATTTAAGGAATTATCTGAACTGTTTAAGAAATTATCTTACAGTAGATAGTAAATGTAGTAAATTATATTTTCTACTTATAATCTAATTTTTTTATGAATGCATGTAAAATATATGGTTGCAATATGATCAGGGGTAAAAAACTATGGTAGTTGCAATAAAATTGTTTTTGTATTAGTTATCATCATTTTATAGTTATATCTCTTTTTTAGGTTATTATATTTTTCTCTCGTCTACAATCATGAATTATCTGGATAATTATATTCCTCTCTTCTAAAAATATACGACAATACTTCAAAGCAATCAATTATAACTGAAGCAAAAAGCATTGTATAGAAAAGAAAACAATTGTTTGGGAAAAAAAGGAAAACTATGAATAGAATGTAAAATTTCATATCAAGTTTTTTTCAACTTAGTCACTCTTCTTTAAACACTTTTTTTTAAATAACTGTCATAATAATTCTTTTGTATATTTCTATAAAAAAAAAACAATTGCAATTACAGTTAAAAACAACAACTACTGAATACTACACAAACAACTTACATGTAGTAACTGTCAAACTTTTTGAGTGTACGTGTTTACGTTCATAAAAATGTTCAAAGAACTAAACAGAAATACTGCTCTCTTAATTTTGTTTCCTTTACTACTTATCCCATTTTTATCTTAGGTACAAATCCACCCCGAGCAGAACTTCGCTGTTCTTCTTCAAGTAAAATATAACTTCTTATATTTATAAACCACTTATGTAGTACACTCAAAAAAAAAGTCAGTAAAGTCAGCAAAAAATGTTGCTGTGTTAGCAAATTTTTAGTCAGGAGCGTGCTTGCAAAAAAGTTGTTAATTTGAGCAAAAGGTTTGCTGAAAATCAGCGAGCTGATTTTTACCAAAAAAATAGTAATCTTCAGCAAAAGTTTTGCTAACACTTAGTCGACTACAAATGAAAAAGGTCCTTGCTAAAATCACTAAAATTTTTGCTGAATATTAGTAGACTGAAAAAAACTCAAAAAACTTGTAGCGAAATTTTACTTTAGTTAATTTATTTGCTGAAAATTTAAATATAGAATATGTGTAGAGTTGTTTTTCTTTTTTTGTCATTTCTGTTTCCAGACAAGCTGCGACATCTACATCTTGTCTATCTGGTTGTCGTCCACGCTATGAATGCGGTTGTCAGAACAATTTTTGTAGCAAAATAAATTAGTAAAACATTAGTTCAAAATTAGTTTAGTGCTAAAAAAATATAACTAAAATTTTTGCTGAAAACGGAATTTCAGCAAAAAAATTGCTAAAAATTAGTACACTTGATATACAAGACGTTTTACTAATTTTTCTACTAACTTATTTTTTTGAGTGTATTTAAATAAAATCTCTAAGATTCTTAAACTAACTAGCAAAGTGTAGCTCATTTTTGATTATTTACTTAAAATCTTCTTGATTTAAGTATAAAAAAATAATAATATTTGAACTTTTACTAAGTATGCAAACATCCGTTTAAAGTCATATCAAAGTCATTATATATACTACAAATCCGGCCTAGTTAAAATTTTATAACGCATATCGAAGAGACACACGCACAAACAATCACTTGCACTCACACCATAAATGTACACTATAAAATTCAAGTAGGAAATGGGAAGCATTTTCCCATGATAACAACTATAATACACCCCCCCCCCCCCCCTCCTTCATTCAACATAGTACTTTATGACTTTTACACAGCGAAAAACTTTAATTTTTACGAACATTTTTAAATTATGAACCCTGCTGGAAATTGTGTCTTAAAGATAATGTACGCAGATCCGTTTAGGGGACAAGTCAACAGGTACAGACATTTACCAAAGACGTCTTATAGACATGTCTGCACTTTTTTCCATTTCTAAAATGACGCTGATAATCTAAGGGTTCTTCAACAGGGACGCTACAAAAGTAGAAAGCCAGGGACAGCAAACGACGCCATATTTCTTGCCGCTCTTTTGACATTTCTCTTCAGTAAGGTTTGCCATTTCATGATGGAAAGATATACGAGCCAACAACGACTCGAAATTATTAAAATTTACTACCGACATTCGGAGTCAGTCACCTCAACGTTAAGAGCGCTACGTCCAATTTATGGTCGTCATAATGAATGGCTTCGTCAATAAACAAAATATGCGTTATTGGTCAGACAGCAATCCACACGTACTCCATCATTGCATCCCGAAAAAATTACGGTTTGGTGCGGTTTATGGGCCGGCGGCGTCATTGGGCCGTACTTCTTCCGTGATGATCAACACCGGCACGTTACTGTGAATGGGAATCGCTACCGTTCAATGATAACCGAATATTTTTGGCCCCAATTGGATGATATGGACTTGGAGGACATGTGGTTCCAACAGGACGGCGCCACAAGCCACACACAGCGCATGTCACAATCAATTTATTTGCAAACCAAGTTTGGAGAACGTGTTATCTCACGTAATTGTCCAGTCGATTGGCCGCCTCGGTCGTGCGATTTAACGCCGTTGGACTATTTCCTGTGGGGCTACGTCAAATCTATGGTCTATGCCAACAAGCCAGCGACGATTGATGAACTTCGTACGAATATCGGCCGATTTATGCTTGAAAACCGTCGAAAATTGGGTTCAGCGTCTGGACTTCTGCAAGCGTGCCCGTGGCGGCCATGCAAAAGAGATCGATTTCCATACATAATGGCATCGAACGTACTTTCACAGGAATAAAGAATTTCATTGATATCCAAAACCGTTTTTGTTTTATTTAAAAAAAACTTTTGTAGCGCTCTTATTGAAGAATCCTTTATAATAAAAAAATAATAAAAAAAGAATAACAAAAAAAATAATGAAATAAAACATTTTTCCTGTGACGGCGATTTGAATCGAGAACCTCAAAACACATCGATGTCTGAGGAAATAGACACATAAAAACACCATAATAGATTTGAAACTTGTATGTACTAAATTTTAAGTTAAAAAAGTCGAATTTGAAAGGAACATTCAACTAAAATTATTATAAATATAAATTGCTCAAATATTTGTTAATTCTGGCTCTTCTGATTACAAAACATACATTGTGTGGGCTGTGATTTAAAAAACTTCAATTAGCCACACTCATAGCTATGCCGACCGTGAGGTGATACTACGAGTCATAGCCAGGGCAGAGGGCTGACGGTTCGATCACCGGTCATGACAATACGCAATAAGTTGTTCATATAGAGGCAAATTAACAATTAAAATTACTTTGATCAATTGACACATAAACTAATCACTGACGAATCTTTGGGTGATACGAAACTGCGGCAGTCTGGTGATTCCCTTTTTCTGTTAAATTTTTCAATAAAAATGTTTTCTTTTTCTTTTTCCTATAAATCAGCTTTAGAAAAAAATTCTAATATTAATTAAGATTGTCTTATGCGATGATTACAAACACTTAACTAAAATTAAATTAAATTTGTTAAATACGTTTGCGATTTTAGCACATTTAATTCCTTTAATGCAATTAATGTATATCCCGATAAAAATAAATTAAAAAAAAATTATTATAATTTGAGTTCAAATAAAATTAAAAGATTTAATTAGCAAAAGGGAACGAAAAAACTTTATAAAACTATTTTTATTATGGTTTCGGCGAATGGGTAAGGCGATGAACTAACAAACACAAGGCTTCTGGTTCGAATCTCGGTGAGTGCGATATCAAATGAAACAGTTTTAATTTTTAATAGAAGAAAATTAACTACAAGGAAAAGAAAAAGTTATTGAATATTTAAAGTATGTTTTTAAATATTCAGGTGGTGATGACAACTTACTAACACATGTTGGAAATGTCAGTGGGAACTTTCTTCATATTGACGTCGTGCTGACCTTAGACCAAGACCAACCTTTTAGTATAGCGATCGAGTTAGAATCACTTTTTGATTCGATTTAACAATACCCGTGTGTTTGTCCATGTATTTTTGTGCGTACGCCACAGTTCGCAAATATTAAGGTATTTTGATGAAATTTGGTACACCGAGGAAGAGAAGTCTATTGATTTCCCACATAAATGTCCGTCAAAAATTGGCTCTTATGCTTATTTGCACGCTACAGTTTGCAAATTTGAAGATCCTATAATGGAATTTGGTTCACTGATTCCCATGGGCCCCTCAAAAATTCGCTAATATGCTATACTGTCACGCTACAGGTTGCAAATATAAAGATTTCGTACATCTACGTAGTTCTATTTCAAAATTATTTCTTTTTAATTTAATGTTGTTCTGCTTGATTTTGATATATATTTTTTTTCCTGTGTATACCCATTGAAGGAATTAAGGCTTAAAATCCAAAGTCATAAATTGCATAATAACGCTGGGATACAAATATAAATTATGTACATTGACATACACATACATACATCTTAATCATACACACACATACGTATGTGGAACTACTACAAGAGGACATACATATTTTAAAAATAAGCTTAGCTATAGTTTCTATATATATTTGAATGTATTTGTGCGTTTGGCTATGTGTTTAGCATTTGAATAATAGAACAATCATAAATAGGACCAGTTTTTTTTGGGATATGTTTATTTTTTTTTTTTTTGCATTTCAGCCTAAGGAACAAAACTAAAACAAAAAATAAGTTGGTAGAAAAATTAGGTCTTGTATATCAAGTGTACCACTTTTAAGCAATTATTTTTGCTGAAAACACACACAGAAAAAATTAAAATGTTTAAATTAAAGTATTTGTAAACACAATTAAAAATTTAATTTAATTCAGACCAGTTAAGAAAATCGTTATATAATTACATTTTTTTGTAAAGTTTTAATTGAAAAATTTTAAATTAAAGTTTTAATCATATCAATTAAAAATTTAATCAAAAATTGTCAAAATTTTCAATTAAGTTAATGGCGCTTTTATTTAAATGTGTGATATTAAAAATATAATTAATAAATATTTATTAATTTTCTTATGTTTTTGACTGATTTGAGACACAGTTTTGTAATTTTTATATCTGCAATAGAAGAAACAATATTAATAATACAAAATAATATGACTTTCGCAACGCATATTAAGGCCCGATTACAGAATGTCCAGTTACAATTTATCCGGCAGTTAAAGTCCTAGTTAGTAGCTAACTGGAAATTCAGTAATCGGACCTAAGAGTTTTTTTAATATGTTGTCAATAATACTTATGGTAAACTAAAAATTTTTTCGACACCATACTCATTTTCAATTAAAATTTTAATTGATATGATTAAACTTTTAATTGAAAATTAATTTGAAATCAAAGAAAATTTTAATTGAAATTTTATTGGCAATAATTTTTTCTGTGCAGTTTCAGTTTCGAAAACCTGTTAAAAAAACACATAGCACTACTTGCAGGCAAGCCGACCATATATCATGTTTTACACTTTGTAATTCTACAATACTTATGTATGAAAACAACAACAACAAAAACAGAATCTGCGAATAATTTGTTGATATTTTGTATTTTAAAATGTATGTGGGATAAACTTTATGGTCAATATTTATGTTAAACGTATAATAATGTCAGTAAATTTGTATACAAAACTTTTGAGTTGGATTATGGAGTGCTGTAGAGATTATTCCCTGTGGGAAAAAGGGGCCACTTGAAAGCAAGGACCTGGCCCGAGACCGGTGCAAATAGGACCGGCAAAAATGGATCGACCCATTACCTACCCTGTGACTGGCGTAAACAGGACGCGTCTGAAAGGACCAAACCCGTGACTGGTGAGAATAGCACTGGTCTGAAAGTAGTTACCCCGGAACCTGTGCAGTGATCGATCAAAGGACCTACCCAGCGACTGGTGAAAACAGAATCAAACCGAAAGAACGAAAAAGATTCAATTCGTTTAAGCTTTCCGTAATTAATTTTTAAATAATTTAACTTGCAATAGAACTCTCCCAAGCTAGAACTCTAATTGCGTTGAAATTTGGATATGTGATTGAGGAGACAAAACTAACGGACCTTTATTTTTTCTTATCGGCCCAGTCTCATATTTTGAGGATAAAACCGACTAGGAAACCTTCTACTATTAAGTTAAATTGTTTATGTTACGATAAAAGAAATACGGTTATCCTTTCACATCCGTACAAGTTTTAGCGATCAAACGATTGAAGAGATGAATGTAAAAAAAATAACTTCAAATTTGTTGGAGGGTGCTTTTAGGTACTAAATAATATTTTAAATTGTCGATAGAAGTGTATTTTTATAATATTGGTATCGAATCGTCGATTGATTATTGAAGTTCCGCAAATACCAGATACTCTTGTGAGTTACTAAAATTTTATGTTTAGTTCGGATTATCTTTTTGCTTTTATTTTCATTAAAAAATGTTAGTCGTCAAAATTAACATTTGTAAAATTTATACATCAACAAAAATTTTTTCTTGTCCCAACCGAATTTGGTTCCAACCGAATCGTTCGGTTACTGCAACCGATAATTCGTAGTTACAACTCTATTTCTGGGGTTACAACTGAAATAGAGCAACCCAAATACGGTTATAACAACCGAATTTTTGCTTGCAGCAACCAATCGATTCGTTTGGAACCAAATTGGGTTTGGACAATATATTTTTTTTTGTATGTGTATTAAAGTTAAAAATATAAAATAAATTTTAAAGTACATTTCAAAACTGGAACGGTGGCATGACCTTGGATGAGTTCTGTGATGTGTTCTTTTGAGGTAGTTCCTTGACCTGTTCTTTTGCGTTAGTTCTGTGACCCGTTCTTTTGCTTTAACTCTGTGATCTGCTCTTTTGCGTTTTGTGATGTGTTCTTTTACGTTAGTCCTGTGGTATGTCACAAAGCGCAATTTAACCCCTCCTATAACAACCCCATGTTAAAGTGACCGGTCCCTTTCATATGAAAGAAACGGTCCAAGGATCGGTACCTGTCGCAATGGACCAGTCACGTGACGTGTCCTGTGACAGATCTGTTTCCCACATAGGGTAGCCACACGGGCTTGATTTGGCTTGATTGTCAAGCTTTTTCAATGCGTGTCAAGAATAAAGAAAAAATGTCATTTGTCAAGCTAAAACAGAATTTTATAAATTTTTCCATCAAATTGATAAGAAAAATTAACCATTAGCAAAAAACAAAAAAAAACACTAATTCTTTTTAAATGTTCCATGACTAATTTTTACGGATAAATGAATGTTTCCATGGTAGTAAAGCATAAAAAGTATTTATTTGAATGAAAAGGAAACGTTTGAATTAGAAGCTTACCAATTTTTACAAAATACTGTAAATTACTTAGAAAAAAGATATGATTTTGGAGAAGTATCGGTTTTTTTTTAGCAAATTGCTGTTTTAAATATAAAAAACTCGTTGTTGTCAAGGAATAATTAAGAAAAGCTGCCATTTGTTTTAAAAACATCAAATTCAATTAATACTGATATATTGTATGCATATTCCCAGTGTAGAAAATCATTACCAGATATGTAGTTATGTAACTACATACTTGGTAATGGTAACTAGTTACTTTTGTTATTACATTTCTTATTACCTTTATATGGCGATGTCGCGAAAAATAATGAGTTATAGTTATACACTAGCATACGAAAAATCAAAAAATATATCGTTACCTATGTGCTTACCAGTACTGACAAAAATAATGAGTCTAAAAATAGATTTTCAAAAAAATTAATTATATAAAAAAAAATATTTTTTATTGTATTTTTTTTCATTTTAATAAAATGGTGCTGGTGCGGGAATCGAACCTGGGTCTACACATTGCCAGTCAATAGCTCTACCATCTGAGCTATATCGACATGTAATATTTAATAGATAAAAACATAATTGACCTGCTGCACACAAGTAAGCTTACTTGCTCTGTATGTAACCACATATTTCTTGATTTTTTGTATGTTGGCGAGTAAGCTTACTTGTGTGCAGCAGGTCAATTATGTTTTTATCTATTAAATATTACATGTCGATATAGCTCAGATGGTAGAGCTATTGACTGGCAATATGTAGACCCAGGTTCGATTCCCGCACCAGCACCATTTTATTAAAAAAAAAAAAAAAAATACAATAAAAAATATTTTTTTTTATATAATTTATTTTTTTTAAAAACTATTTTTAGACTCATTATTTTTGTCAGTACTGGTAAGCTAGGTACCGATATAGTTTTTGATTTTTCGTATGCGGAACTCCATTTCTTATAATGTGCAACTTTTAAGTAACGCACGTCTATTTAAAGAAAACATTACTAAACTTTTCTCACTCTAGTCGGTTGCTAAAAATTATTTGAAAAAAACCTTTTTTCTTTTCCAATAATTTATTTTTCTTTTAATTTTTTATTTTTATTTTTTTTAAATTCCTTGTGCTTAATTTGCTGACTAATTCTTTATGATATTATTTTTACAACAAATTTTTATACCTTTTTCTTATACTTTTTTATAATAATTTTCATAATTTTGTAATTACCCAGGTAGAAATTGCCGATGTTGCAACAAAAATTGCACTGGGAGAGCACTGTTTTTTACGAAATGCCTGTACTACTTAAAACGTGCTTTGCCAGTACTGTTGTCTGAAAATTAACGAGGTTTTTTAATTTATTAAAATTAACAATTTTATAAATTTTATGTATTTTTGAATCTATTGCGCCATTCACATGAAAGAGATTACAAACCTCCTAGTTTTAGGTTCTTTAATCTATTACCACATAATGTCAAAAAAGTTACCTTATGCTGTAATAGAATAAAGAACAAAAAGATTTAGCTATCTCCTTCATGTCAATGGCCTATATTAAACAATTATGTAAGAGAGATATATAGCCATTCACATGAACGAGATTACTAATCTCCTCGTTTTTGGTTTTTTATTCTATTACCATATAATGTTAAAATATGATGTTATATTGTAATAGAATAAAGAATAGAAATGAGATTTAATTATCTCGTTCATGTGAATGACCTAATTGCCATTCTTTTCTTGTGAAGTTTCGAAAGAATATATTAAAAATCTGTGATGTACACTAAAATGGCAGTAAAGTACTAGCAAACTCCTAAATTTGTTATTAAATATAAATTAAACTACTAAATTTGTTATTAAATAAATGGGATAATACCAAAAAAATAAAATCCGAAGCCTGCGCCAACGTTGGGAAATATCTACGGCCAAGCGTTTATTGGTGTTATCATTTCGACAACATGCCAGTACAGTGAAAGGTGAAAATCCGACGCATTGCCAGTACATGTACTACCGTCTCCAATACCGGGCCGACATTGTGCCTTTTGTATTTTTCTACCTGTGTAGTTATTAAGTTACACTCAAAAAAAAAGTCAGTAAAGTCAGTAAAAAATGTTGCTATGTCAGCAAATTTTTAGTCAGGAGCGTGCTTGCAAAAAAGTTGGTAATTTCAGCAAAAGATTTGCTGAAAATCAGCGAGCTGATTTTTACCAAAAAAATAGTAATCTTCAGCAAAAGTTTTGCTAACACTTAGTCGACTGCAAATGAAAAAAATCCTTGCTAAAATCACTAAACTTTTTGCTGAATATTAGTAGACTGAAAAAAACTTAAAAAACTTGTAGCGAAATTTTACTTCAGTTAATTTATTTGCTGAAAATTTAAATATAGAATATGTGTAGAGTTGTTTTTCTTTTTTTTTGTCATTTCCGTTTCCAGACAAGCTGCGACATCTACATCTTGTCTATCTGGTTGTCGTCCACGCTATGAATGCGGTTATCAGCACAATTTTTGTAGCAAAATAAATTAGTAAAACATTAGTTCAAAATTAGTTTAGTGCTAAAAAAATAGAACTAAAATTTTTGCTGAAAACGGAATTTGAACAAAAAAAATTGCTGAAAACTAGTACACTTGATATACAAGACGTTTTACTAATTTTTCTACTAACTTATTTTTTTGAGTGTACTTATCATTATTATTCTATAATTTGATGTTTTTAAATTTGGCAAATATTCAGTTCCATACTGCAAAATAAGACTTTTAGTCTTGTGTATGGAACTTCCAAATAAACAAATAAAAATAATTTGTTCAAAAATCAACCACTCCTACTGCGCCCACTTTTTGCATAAATTGTTCTATTTTTTGTTCATAATAAGTTTGCCATGGATACGATGATACACTTTTTATTAGCTGAACTGTTGCTACAAAAAAGTTGATCACATCTAAGTTTAATTGTTAGTAACATGTCCGCCCTGCAATCATTATATAAAAACTTAAATGATATCTCAGCTTTTTAAAATCCTTGCGTTCATTTGAACTCCTGTTTGAGAAAGTATTCTATTGCTTAAAGTGATATAAAAAACGAGTGCTTATTTAGCAACAACATGCACAAAAACAACAATTTATTCTAATATATAGTAACAATTTATTGTTTATATTTTAATAAATGATTATTTCGACTTTACCTGAACAACATCACGTTTCCATTTTATCATTTTCATAAACAAAATATGGTGTGAATATATAATAAATTCTTTAAAAGGTAAAATACTCGTAGAAAAATGAATATGGTTTTTCATTGCTCACTTCAATATTCAACCTGTCACAGGTCACATTATCTTAATGCTTTAATACAAAACTACAAAAGTAATACAATTTTTCTTTTATGTGGGTGTTTATTTCAATTTAATGATTATAACAATATAAACGACACCGGTCGTATAACTATTATTATTTTTTGTTGATTTTTCAGTTCATTTTAGGATTGTTATGACTGTGCATTTGACGGTAAAGTCTAGTGCCCAAAAAACCGTTACAGTTCGAAATTTAAATTTTCGAAAAAATACCACAATTGTTTGTTTTATATTATCGTAATAAATGAAAAGTAATTTACGTATTGCTAGGGTTTAGGTTATTCTTAAATATATTTTACTGTAGCTAGTGATATATGTATATGCATGCCCACAATAACCGTGTTGTGTTGTTGACGTTGATTTTTTTTTTGTATACGAAAACATGCAATTTTAACATTTCATTGACACGGTTGTTTTTTCGTATGACTGTCAGTCGTTAGTTGTTTAATGTTGTTTTTGGCCTGTTTTAAGTAGTATTGGTAGTAGTAGTAGGTGTGTTTGTAGATATTAATGAAGACATACCTGTTAAATATTTATTGTTTATAAAACAATTTAAGTCATGTTAAATTTATTGCATGTACTCGTTGTATTTAACAAATTAAAAAAAAAAAATCGGAGTTTTAAATATTATTATTAGTTTTTCCGCGTTTAAAAAGTAAATATATAAAGGCAAATATTTGGTTGTATGAATTTAAAATAATTATATTATTTATTTATATTTAAATGGCATGCATAAATTTTTCTGAAGTAATTTTTTGAAATTGAATTATATTTTCGTTACTATGAATATTGAAATGAAATTATCAATTTAACGAAGTGACGTGTCGTAGTATTACGATATAATTTAAAATTGGTTTTAAATTCATTATACGCCATGTTTAAAGAATTATATGCTGATATTTATGTGAACGGATCGCACCATTTAGAAAATTCTCCTAAAGGCACATATACACGGGATAGAAATCTCGTAGAGTTTACGCCTAATTTGTCATCTCTAATATAGTTGGCACTAGTTTTTATCGTAAAAGTATCATCTCTAATTGCCACGTATTTGTTTTTAATAAAATTGTTGTGTTTTAAAGAATAATTTTTTCTCCAAATACCAAAAGGTGCATTTAATAAACTGAAATATTCAATAATGTTACAAGACATCTTAAAAATTGTTACTAATTAAAGAAATTATGTATGACAGCAATTGTCAATGCCCTAGAGATTACATTTCGTAGACTTATACAGAGCTGCATTTTCAGAAAGTCTAGCGAGTTTTCTATCCCGTGTAGATGTGCCTTAATGACAATGAATTTTGGCATAAACTTCTATAACTTTAATTGGACTTAGGACAAGAAATCTGTTTATCAAAATAATGAAACTTTTTATTTACAGTAATGCTACTTTTGTTTAAGTAAAGCAAATTTTAGTTAAATTAAAGAAACTATTCATTAGAGTTATGAAACTTTTCATTAAAATAATGAAATTTTTATTAAATGTATTAAATGTTTCATTAAGGCAATGAAACTTTTCATTAAAATATTAAAAATTATCTCTAACATAATGAAACTTCTCATTAAAATAAAAAATATGAACATTCGTCAATGTAGTGAATATGAATAAAACTTTTCATAAAATTAATATAATTTTTCGTAGGATTATTAAAATTTTTAATAATCATTTAACACAATTAATGAAAATTGAATGAGGGGTATGTATAGTTGTTCTTTTATTTGGTAAATTAATGTTTTTAGTTTGATTTTAGATCATAAATTAATATCACTTTCTGTTTTAAATTATTTTTTAAATTAAAGAAAGATGATACAATTTTCACAAGTGAATTACATAGAAAAAAAAAATTTGAAAGAATTCGATAAGGCCAGCAAGACAGAATACGTATTTTCGGCTTTCGCTACAAAGCCATCATCAGTGTCATTTGCCTTGACGGGTTAAACTTTGATAATCGTCTACTTATGTGAAAGTAGACTAATATCAACGAAATCTAACAATGCTATTTTTATCCTCTGTTATTATTAATCTTTTTTGCTTTGAACCTTAATTCTTAAAGTATCTCAGCTGGTTCTATTCAACTCTGTGTATGATAAACATCAGATTTTTGAATTACAACGAAGCGTTAAATTTAAATGTATGTTATTTATATATAATTTAAAACAGAAAGTGATATTAATTTATGATCTAAAATTAAACTAAAAACATTCATTTATTAATGAAAATATTCATAAAAGGATTTTTTTTTTACAAAATTTAAGAAAATTTTCGTTTAATATATGAAAAGTTTTATGCATTTAGTGCAAAGTTTTCAACAAAGTTATGAATTAATATTGTTAAAGACAATTTTCTTTAATTTTGTAATAGGTCTTTTTTCATGTTGTTAACGAAGGTACCCAAGATAATCAAATTTACCTAAAGCATCAATAATTTACACACAATTTTGTCAATTGAAACGCTTTTTGGTAAAATTAGGTCTCAAGGCAATTAAATTTTTGGTTGCGCTAATGAGAAAATCCAATATATTTTGAAAGAAGTGGAAAAAATAAAATACCAGTGTCTTCTAGTTTTTGTAGATTAATTCGTTATATCGGATTATGTCTAAATTTTTGGAAATTGTTTTTGCTCAGGTTTGACGCATTTTTAAGAATATAAAGTTTGACAACCATATTGTCTATGTCTCGAAACCGGAGTTTCCGAAGCTTTCCGAAAAACTTTATTTTTTTCCAACTAAAACTTCCCAGATGCAAGAGCAGTAGAAAAATCGCTACAACTCAGCAAATATATATTGCTTCCATTATTATCGAAATTGTGAGCTTTTCTTCGACATGAATGTTGACCGGAATAAAAACACCAAATCGTCATTTTCTTAAATAAAAGTACTTATTAAACAGGCCTAAAAGGTGTCCTGCAAGTCAATATTTTTACAGTACTTTTTTCACAAGTGCATAAAAATCAAAATTGAAAAACTAACAAATATTGTATTTAAACAAATTAATTATAAATACAAAAAATAAAACAATATTGGTTCCGCGTGGATTCAAATTGCAAATAAACTGTATCCAGATCAGGTCTTAGTAACAATTTTAGAGCAATAATGCTTAAGGAGCAATAATTGATTTTTTGGATATTGTTCATAACTTCTTCTAAAAAAGCTGTAAAAGTTATTCAGAGTTACTTTCAAATAAGCAGTAGAAATACTTTGGAAGTAATGAAAGAAGTGGTTTGAAAAGCATTACTTTTTTTCCTGGAATTTCAATAAAATATAAATTCGTGTATAAACACTAATATGTATGCATATCGCATGCTACGGGGACATTTTTCCTTGTTTGGAGACATTTGGTTAGTTTGGGGACTTACCTCAAACTCTTCCTAAGGCTAGCGCATGAGTAATATACAGCATAGTTTGGGCTATGTCTCCGCACTATGCCCTTTACATACATATACACACGTGCAACTTCTTGTTTTTGTTGTCCCAACCCAATTTGTTCCAACCGAATCAATCGTTCGGTTGCTGCAACCAAAAATTTTGGTTGTCACGAACACATGTCACGTGCCCATCTCTAGTTGACATAGCTAACGGTACTATATTTTGCTTCTCAGCCCACTCTCATATTTAGAGTTAGAAAATGAGGTTGTTCGGATTAATTCCGTTGAACTCGGGTTACTAAATATATAAATTTTTTTTATATATTTAGTTATATTTTTAGCGAACTCGGGCGAGTAAATAAAAACCGGGTGAAAACAGTTTGCGCACACAAAAGATGCTGTGAGTACTGTGAGGGGAAAAATGTGATGACGTAAAAGTTCCTTTTTCATTATTCTTCTTTGAAATGAGTGTTGTCAACTTCTAACACAACATCATTAGCACAATGAAGTACACAATTTATACAAAACTTGATAAAATCAGGCACTATCCACGACTCTCATCTGAATAACTCAACTGGTTTTAAGAGAGTTTCAGTGTAAAATAAAAAAAAACGTGAAAAAGTGGTATTTTTAATTAATTATTTTTATTGTTTTTAAGCAATTTTAATTAAATTGTAAAGTGCACTTGTGTTGCTTGATATGTTCTCTGCATTAGTTTTGTATAATTAGCACAAAATTTTGCTTATTAATATTAAAAAATACGCGTTAAAAAAACACTAAAAACTGTTTCTCTTAAAACCAGTTTGCATATAAAATTAAAGAGACTTTTTAACAGCAGTTGAGGCTGGTGGTTTGTCTTTAGTCTATATGGTCGTTGATAAAATCCACGAATTTTAATGAACACATTTTTAATAAGTAGGCTTTCATCATTTTCCGTACA
The DNA here is from genome assembly GCA_949987735.1 of Leucophora obtusa. Taxonomy (NCBI): domain Eukaryota; kingdom Metazoa; phylum Arthropoda; class Insecta; order Diptera; family Anthomyiidae; genus Leucophora; species Leucophora obtusa. Next base: position 201,264,472 of record OX465295.1, on the reverse strand, counting down.
GGAATTTTTTGTGTATGAATTATATACCATTATATACTCTCCACGTAAAATAATTTTCTCTGCGATTGTTTTTGAAGTTAATTGATAAAAAAAATATTAAACCTAATGTGTGGTGGAGACACCAAATTATTTTAAAATTTTATTGAGTTTTTTATTTCATTTGTAGACACTTCATTACGTTTTTTTCAGTCTAGCGCTTTTCATGGTAAATTTTGTGTTTTTCGGCCAAAAATGCTAACAGTGAATACAGCAAATTAAATTATGACGCATTAGGAAATTATATCGTTCCCCTTAAAAGCATCTAATTTCCCCGCAATTCCCCTGTATTATAGTTGGAATTTCTCCTTAATTTACGCTCTTTGATTTAACACAAGCAAAATGTGTTATTTTCAGTGTTGCCAACTCCTGAAGGCAGGAAAGCACCGTGAGCATTATGAAAACGGGTAAAAAGGGTAAAAATTTACCAAAAAGTGGGTAAAAAAGCACGATATTAATTTTTTGAAAATTTAAATCAAGAATTCAAAACCACATTTTAACTTTGAAAAATCGTGTAAAAAAGGTTCAGAAAATTATCTAAAAAGGGGTAAAAAAGCACCAAACTAATATTTCAATATTTTGAAGTTTAAATGTAACGAAGTTGCTATTTAAAATTGTACTACAAATATTGTGCAAAAATGTAGTTCTTGTATAGTTCATATTATTTTTTAAATTTTGACAGAAAATTCAAGAAAAATGTAAAAAAACGAGAGCAAATAGCAAAAATATAAACTGTAAAAAAGCACTAAAAGCACTGCCAAAAATCTGAAAAAGCACCGTAGATACCCGCTTTTTTTAAACGGGTATTTGTAAAAAATCACCGGGTACAGGAAGGAAAAAAGCACCAAAAAATACCCGAAAAGCACTGAAATGGCAACACTGGTTATTTTGCTTGTGCCCGAGTTCGCGAACAAATAAAAAGAGAGCCGATTGAGCGAGACAAGGGGAGATCGATACCCACTGATACCACTAACGATTAAAAACAATAAGACGCAAAGCCGATGCATAAATTCCTTTTAAATTTGTTGAGCTGTGTTGATTTGAAAAGTGTTGATTTTTATTATAAACGTCTTCATAAACCTTAAAATGCAGTTAAAATGCATTACAACAGCAATAACCGCAAATAGATTAGTGATTTAAGAAAAAAAGACTATCATAAACACTATAATGATCTGCCCGAACCATCATAGTGTTTATGATGGTTCGATATCGGTTGGGAAGGTGGAAAAATAAAAGATGATGTTGCAATTCTACTTATGATGGTTTTGGGAGAACGTAAAATTTTCCGAGTTTTGTATGGGTGTTCCAAGTTACCATAGAAATGGGTGTCAAACAAAAGTTATTTTTTTTAAGAAGTAAATCTGATAGAGTGTAAAAATATTTAAAAGATCTAAAATTAAGATTAGGAAGCTAAAACAAAACACATATCCCTAAGTTTGCCTTGGGATACCTTTTGCAAATCAGTCGCGAGGGGAACATTTTTTAAAATTAGTTTATTTTTCAACACGAAACATCTTTAAGAAAACCTTTACAAATTTTACGTTTTAACTATTTTATAGATAGAAATTTAAAAATTTTCAACAATTTATATTTAACTACACATTTTTGCATCTTTTTATAGAAAAGTTTCTTTAAACTTTTGTAAATATCCTAGTAAAATTTTTGTATTTGTTATACTTTTATTTTTCTCTTGGCTTGACTTGGTAACTAAATTTAAAGATTTGTATCAAACTAATACACATTACTAAGAACAGCAGAAACAGCAGCTACGACATCATCATTATTGTGATACATGTACAATGTACTTGAACACAATAATATTACATACGCTCAGAAAAGTTTGGCAGTTACTACACTCTCAGAACAATTCCGTTGTGGCAACGGAATTTTTTGCCAACCGAATTGATTCGGTTGCTGAACCGAATTACGAGGTTACAGCAACCGAGCCAATTCGGTTGTAAAAAATTCGGTTGTCACAACGGAATTGTTTTGAGAGTGTACATGACAGTTATTTGTGTAGTAATGAATGGGTATTTTAACCGCAAAAAAATCATGCCATATATTAGCAACAATGGAAGCGCTGCACTATGTACTTTAGCTTTCGATCCTGATTCCAAGCAAGCAGTATATTTTGCTGGGTATTGCCTCCCAATTATTAGAGTATTTACTGAAGTTTGTTTTTATTAAAGTAGTGTTAGTAATTTTTGCAGCAAGTACAACTTACGAAAACAGTAGTTTTAACAATTTTGCAATAATTTTTATGTCTGTTGTTTTAAATGCATTTGTAGTCGTTTATACAGTTTAACAGTGATTTTTATGTCCGTTGTTTTAACTGCATTTGTAGTTTAACAAATTTGCGAGTTAATTTGAAAAATAACAACACATTGCAGTTCATTTAAATGTCAGATGCAGTTATTTTAACTATCATTTGCAGTTATTCGACCTACATAATTTCGTGAGTGTAATAAAAGAGGAAGAATATGAAGAACTTATCAGGGACAAAGTTTTTCCCTTCTTGTACTATTTTTGTACTTTTATCGTTTTTATTTAGTGTGTTTTTCTTTAGCAACAAACTATATACAAGTACAGTTTTCATAATATCTGGTTAAAGAACTGCGGAGAATGCTATAAAGGAATTTTTAAGACTAATACGAAAAAGTTAAAATTTAAATACGTTATGATGAAATTGATCCTTAATTTTGTTGTTACACTCATTATTGTTCGTTGTATTGGTACAACATTAGTGGTTGTAGTGGTAATAGTCGATGTTGGTTAATAAATTAAGTTTATCAAGTTTGATATTTCGTATATGAGGTTTTCCATATTAACTTTACATAAAAAAGTATATCAAATCAATGCTAAACTTTCATTATTTATTGTACAAAAAGCAAGGTTGCAACCTATTCATTAGGTTAGTGATAATGGATAACGTTATTTCAGCAGTATTTTGTTAGAGTATTTAAACGTTATCAGTATTTCAGTGTTAACGGATTTAAAGTTGTATCGTTTGATTATTTTAAGGTTAGCGGTAGTCTTTTTTTTATAATTTTTAAAACTTAACAGACCCTCACTTTGTCAAACCTTATGCGAGTGAGTAAAAACAGCATTAAAAGTGCAATAAAAGCTGAAAAGGAATTAAAAATTTGGATTATTTCCTTAAGATATTTTACGGTGTTGTAAAGATTTTTAGTTCATAGCCCTGTTGGAATCCCAACAGGGCTATGAACTAAAAATCCATCCGAAGGAGGATGCTGAGATAAAACTTGAGAGGAGCAGTGTTGATTTTTAATTAGTTTCGAGGGAGGTTAAAAAACATTATAAATACTCAAAGTTTAACATCGTTACGATATAGCTATAAAAATCTCAGCACCCAGCTTATTACTAATAAAAATAAGTAATGCTAAGCAGTAAAAAAATAAATGGTTATAGCTGTTAAATAATAAGGCATACTCAGTCACTTATTAGTTTTTAAAAAATAATTAGTTACCAGTATTACATTATTTTGGTAATTAAATAAGCCCTTGTTTATGTATTACGAAGATGGTCTCAACGAAAGCAAAGTAACGAAAATTTGTTTTTGTTTCCCATGTATTTTTGACGAAAGCAATTGTCAATTTCTATCGTTTAGACTATTTTCGTAATAGATAAACAGGGCCTTAGTCTGACAAAAATAACTCTACAGACACCTATAATTCGGTGTAAAAATTTTATGTGGTAATGAAAAATTTTGCTGGCTACTTTTTCCTGTAGCGGGGCAGTTCATATAGAAAGCCCTATGTGTAGCTTATTTTTCTTCTTCTCCTTTCCCATTTACAAAACATATTGGCAATTAAATTTAGCAAAAAAGAAAAAAAAAACAATGGAATGGAAAAAAATAAATGAAATAAAAACTCAAGATATTTGTACTATTGACACTGGCGCCAAACACGCACTTAAGAATGCCACAAATTGCTTTTCACATAAAAATATACAAAACTAACTACATGGAAACTCCAACTATTAACTGGATTTTATTTTATTTGAATTTCAAGTTGCTAAGTTGTTGAAAAGTTTAAGATATTTTTAGAATTTGTATCAGGGATTTTTGTTGTTATGCGTGTCAAATTTATTTTTAGTATTATTTAAATTTTTGTTGGGTTTTGCATGCAAATTAGTTATCATTTACGTTTAAATTGACTTAATTTAAAAATCCCATTATTTGTTACCCTAAACCATACTTGGGAATTTTTCATTAGCATTACTTGATGTCAATGCCAAAAAATTTTATTAAAGTTCAGTGGCAATGCAATTTTTTCAATTCTTCAATTGAGAATAAGTAAACTAATGGTATATAAATGCCTTAAAGCAACCAATTATAATTGAAGAAAACAGCATTGCATATAAAAAATTGTGTTGGAGAAAAAGGGAAATTAAGCCAAGAATGTTAAAATTCATTACTAACTATATAAATATTAGCTTTTTTCCAGCAAAAACAGGGTTTAAACTACCTACCAGCCTACTTACTCGCTTAATTACTTTTGTTCGTGATGTCCCAAAAGTAGTAAGTAGTTATTATCTTCTCTTACAAAAAAAAAAAAAAAAAAAAAAAAATAGTACTCATTACCCTCTCGTTTACATGGAGGCACAAAATAATGAGTACCCCCGGGTAAAAATCTTATTATGATGTCATATATAATTATATCTTATTTGGTAAGTCCCCATATGTGACGCGCAAAATAGAAAGGGACCTAAGGATAGAAAGGGACCTAAGGTCAGGAGAGCATGGGATCGGTCTCATTCGATGCTCAGATGTTGTCCACAAAAAAAAAATTGATTTTTTTACCCTTAGGTCCCTTTCTCTATTCGCTGTCACATATACAGACATACAATTTGACCGGAAAAATGGGTCATCTACAGGTGTCTAATTATATCAAATTAGATATAATTTGATACAGTTTGATCTAAGATTTGTCTATATGCAGGACATATATACTTTTATCCGCTAGTAGGCAGACTTTTCCTGCATAACAGCTATTAAATTGACATAGAAATTTATATAGTTTGAACAAATTTAAAGACCCACATTTTATAAAATAAAATAAAAATTTTTTTGAATGCTTTTGTTGTTTAAATCGTACGCATCATTTTTTTAAATATGATTTTATATGTAAACAATATCACGTGAAAATTATTAGGTTATGAAGCCTTATGTGGACATATGTATGTGAAGCCATACCTAACTGTTAATTTGCAGATAAGAAAATTTCATGTTGAACTATATATTAATTTGCCGTGAAAAAAATGTATTCAGTAGCATATCTATTTTATTTGGCATCATACTAAATTATGTAAAATTTTATCCGGAAAATGGATTAATCAAATTGTACATAAACGAATAAAAAAGATAGTTGAATTGATATAATTTCATCCAATTTTATCGGAGTTTTGGTCTTATTCAATTGCATTAAATTTTGTTTGTTTATATGAATATGTATAGTGTAGGAAAACAACCAATTAATTAACTGAGAGAATTATCTGAATAATATTAATAAATTTTTGCACAAAACCGATGAATTTCCATTGAAACTTTTTACTAAATAATGGAATTTTTGATAAAATGTCAAAATATTCATTTTATTTATCAAAAGTTTCATACACTTAATGAAAAAGCTTCGTTAATACTAAATTCATAAAATATATGAAGCGTTTTCATCAAATTTAAGAAATTTTTCATTTACCTTGTGAAGAAAACTTTATTATTTTACTAAAAAAATTTCATTAAAACTGGTCCTCTGTGTAGGTTATATAATCCATTATCAGTTAGTAGTAACTACACAGAAGAAAAAAATTAAAATCATACACAAACAACGTTTACTAAGATAAAAACAGCTTTGAAATCACACAAATCTCAGGTTTTTTCCTTTCTATATAAAAAATTGTCTGCTTATTTTTAAAATCGGAAAACACATTAACTTAAATATGAAAAAGTTTAACTAGAATCATATTTACTTTAATAAGGATAAGTATTATAGCCACCAATTATAAAATTTCATTTTAAATTTTCTTACTTAAATAAAATATCCTACTAAGTGATGACTATAACACTGGCCCTAATATTCATACTTTATTTACAAAGTTTCGTAAAAAATCAAATGTTAATTAAAATCTGATATAGTAATTGATTTAACTATAATTTTTTCTCTGTGTAGTTACTTTTCTTATTTCTTTCATTAGATATAATTAAAAAAGTGCGATATTGGTATGTCTCATTTATCCCAGAAATGAAAAAATTCTGGGTCATTAGAAACCCTAGATGTAACATAACAGATAAGCTCAGCTTTTTAATTTTGTATTGAATTATTAAGTATATAATTGTATTTAAATCCACATACATTTTGTTCGATTCGAGATAGTAAAATAATTTTATCTAAAATATTCTTGGGTCACATTTAGTTTTATAAAGTGTTGTTCGAATCAATATAAAAATGTATCTTCAACGAGATATAATTTGATTAAGTATATGTATTTGTATATGGCATATAAAATGATATAAGAGAAAAGATATTTTAAGATATGATTATATAAGGCAACAAATAAGAAAATTTTGAAAATCGGAATCGCAGATAAACGCATATTTAATTTTATACGTTGTTATTCACTCTCTAATATGAATAGATACTATTGGATCAAACCTAACTTGATCAAATCTAATCATTTTTTCACGGGTTGTACGGGATTATATATAAAGCTATATAAAATTAATACAGTATTATAAAACTTAGTACCGAAATATATATAATAGACTGGCTCTTATTTTAAAAGTCGTTCCGAATCCCGCTCCCCGGGACTTATTTGGTGAGGATAGTGGAAATTTTTGTATGGCACTTCAAAGTTTTGTACTACGATTTGCAAGAGGACAAAATTACTTTTTTTGTGGCATTTTTTGAAAATACTGGCTTTTAAACAACTGTATTTCTGCAAATGTCAAAAGAATCGTAACCTAGACTAAATTACCTTTTAAACAAGGCATAAAATCTAAAATTGTTTGGAAAATATTCAAGTAATTGCAATTCCCCCAGGCCATTGTTGGGTTTCCGAAATACAGTTATTTAAGATAGCTCAAAAATTCTTCGATTGCGCTGAATTTTTTCCAGTAACCTCACCGAAAAAGCTCCGGGGAGCGAGTTTCTTAGCAACTTTAAAATCGCTCATACAACGAAGGGCCGGTCTAATGCATATACATATAATCAAATCGGTCACTACATAGTATATTTTGATTAGTTTTATATGGCTTATGTACAGTGTTGCCACTTCTTGAATAATTATTCAAAAACGGGACTGTTTACACATTCCTTGGATAATTTTTGAATAATGACATTTTTGTGTAATTTCACGTTTTAGAGAAATTTTCGTAAATTTCATAAAAATCAGTCGATATTTAAAGTAGACTAAATGAGTTTGTCTGTGAAACATTTAAAAGATCATTTGCAAATGTAGCGTAAGATTGAAATTTGGGGTTGTTATGATTGTGACTTTTTAATGAAACTAGTAATAATAGTAGACAAAGATTTTGTAAATATAAAACAGTGTGGTAGAATAAAAATATATTGAGATAATTCAGCAACTCAGACATTTAAGCTATAGTTCACTGTATTATATTGTAGTTAATTTTAATATGTCTTGTCTTATTATTATTAATTTATAAATTCAAAAACATTTACATATGATTAAAAAAAAACCTTGATTCCTAATTACAAAAATTTTATATTTTTGAAATCGGTTCATAAATAGAAAATGGCAAGTTTTTAAAATTTCCACATGCCAGAGTTGTCCTGCTTTATAGTCGAACGCCACAGTTCCCAGCTAATCTGTGGACTCGACCGTTAGAAATTATGTTCGAAATTACTTTAGCTCCGACAGAGTGAAATGTCATAGTAATCCAACCAGGTGGTAAGAAATGACCAAAGGACCTAATATTTTTAGATACCTGTTAAATAACCATTAATGAACAAATATATTTAAAAAGTTGAATTAAGGGAAAGATCGATAGCATGAAAATACACTAAAGCACCCATATCTAGCTTAAGTCAACATTAGAACAGTTCCATCTCTATTGATTTTGTTAATTTTCAATCGAAACTCACCGTACCCAACTTAATCGATTTAAAAACATTTTAAACAAACAAAATAAATTTAAAAATAACAATAAACCAATTAAAAAAATATAAAATAAATTCGCAAATCTGGCGAAAATTTCCAAATTTGAGTAAGTCAAATATGGGCGCTCTTTAATTTGGTGAAAAATAAAGCTAATTTTCGAACAAACTTAAAAAGCTGTAGGTGCCCAACTATATTTAGCCAAGGCACAACAATATTCATCGAAGTTGAATTAAGGAAATTTGGTTAATTTTTAACTTAATCAAATTAAAAACATTTCAAACAATCAAAAGAAATTAAAACATTACAATGGAAAAATAAAACACACAAGAAACCATAAAATGACTTCGCAACTAGCGAAAATTTTAAAATTTCGGTAGGTCAAAAATCGGCGCCTTTCATTTGAGTAAAAATTCAGGCAAATTTTGAGCAAACTTCATTGTGATTTCAGCTTAAGTTACATCTTTATTTTGAAGTAATATTAAAAAATTATAATTTTTTTGTGTAATTTCATACGGTTTTGGATATTTTTTTTACCTTCAGCTGTGTAATTTTTTGTTTTACTGGTGGCAACACTGCTTATGTAGTTATATATGGAGTCAGATTTTGGGATATGTAATAACCCAGGAAAATTTTTTACAATCGGTAGCCAACCACACCCATTCTACAACTGGTTCCACTGCAACCAATTACATGGAACTGGTTCCGGAACCAGTTCCTGGGATCCTAGGGTGACGTAGAATCAGTTCCAGAACTAGTTCCAGAACTGATTCTAGGGCAACCGGTTCCACTTTGGAGCCATAGAAGGGGTTGCTTTTGGGACAATTTCAAACAAAAAAGAATCGGTGTTCGAATCGACAGTAGAAGGGGTTGTGAATGAAAAGTAGCTATTGTACAACCGATTCTGTGGAAAAGAAAATTTTCCTGGGAACATCAATTAGGAACCATATAAAAAATTCGTATGAAAAATAATATTAGATGTAGTTGTATTTAATGATATTCGTCTTAATGTGACTCCATTAGTTTTAGCTAATAAATATTGCAATTTTGGAAGCTAAATTAATTTAAATTTAAAGCATTGATCTCATATTAATTTAAATAAGAAATATTTGTTATTAAAAAATGCGATTTAAAATTTAATAAACTGGATTAGTATAAAAAAAACATATTATTTCGGCCAAATTGTTTTTGGATGTAAGTTGAATTTGGTTAAGTTAAACCGAAAACAAATACTGGAACTTCAGAAAAAAATTTTTCTTTAAAATGGTGATCCTTGTTCAAATAAAGCAATATATACAACACTTCAATATGCGTATCTCAGTTCCAAATACCTCCAAAAACACCAGGCATTAAAAAGTTAGTAATATTTTCAATGGACTATTTTGAGGTTTTTTCACTTCAAATAAGTTTATTTAAATTTCAACTGCTATTTCTTTATTTCAATTGTATTTTTTAAATATTGTGCATGTGCTTTTTCAAATTATATTGGATTTCTTTATATGTTAATTTAAAATACAACTATCCAAATTAAATAATTTCTTTTTAAATAGTTGCGGCATAAAAAATTTCTATTCAAAAGATACCAATTAAAGTCAAGGAACTACCCTAAGGGGAATGAGGAGTCAATTGCCCTCCAAGAACCTATCCCGTTACCGGTCAACCGAAGGCATATTACTAAATTAGTACAAATATTAACCAAAGAGAATGAATTAATTTCCTAAGTATTTTCTGATTCGTTACTTTCACTGTTGATTCGTTACTTTCAAACTTGACCAATACCGAAATAAAAAATAAAATTCGCGCCATATTTTTTAAAATATTTTTTTATTTATTTTACTCTTTTATTTATTTTGAACTTTATTTTTTTACGATTTGCTTATTTTACCTCTTATTTTAAATTTAATTTTAATAGTTTTTTGCTAAAAAATTTTAAGTTTTGTATTTTCAACGTTTTTTAATGTTAAAGCTGTTTTAGTTTTAACAATTGGTATTTCATTTAATTTTCTTTTTAACTTAAGGGCAATTTTTTAAATTTTTATTTATATTCTCAGAGTTTTTGAGGTAATTTTCTAATTATTAATTGATTTTTTAATTTAATTATGGCCAACGCAAAAAACGAGTCAACTGCCATTAAAGGACCTATCCCGTGACTGGTCAATCGGGGGCATACTGAAGGCAGTTCCACTATATTTGTGTGTGTGTTAGTGTTGTTTTCTTTTCTATTTTTTTTTATTTGCTTGTAGTGTTTGTTTTTTCTTTTTAATTTGAACAGAAACGAAAAATATATAACTTTACCATCAGCCAGACATCACGCATAAGCAACATTAGCTCAGACGGTAGAGCGTTTGCCTTACAAGAAGGGGGTTGTGTTATCGAGCCCTACTTCGACGCCAAGTAGATTATTTTTAATTCTTAATTTTTTATTAGTTTATTTGAAAAGCTATTTTTAGACACACCACCTTACTGTCACAAGGTGTCTAAAATGTGGCAATTGGTCATTTCCAATGACAACGCCATGTTAAAGTGATATGTCTCTTTTAAACAAAAAGACCGATCAACGACCGGTCTCCGCCCCCTTGGGACCTGTCCTGCGTGTCATCTGGGACCGGTCCCGTCCCGTAGGGTATTTAATGAATGTTTTTCATTCAATTTGAGATCAAATATTATCACATTTTCCTTTAAATTAATTTAAAATCAAAAGAGAGATGACAAAATTATTACAAGTAGATTACATACATAGAATAAAAATTTAAAAAATTCAATGAGGCCAGCAGTATAGAATACGTATTTTCGGATCCTGTCACAAACCCTTCCTCAATATTCTCTGCCTTTATGGGTTTATAATTGATGATGAACTATTTATTGAATTGAAACAAATAAGCAAATTGAAACATCTCAATTAGAATAACATCAACGAAATTCTTACAATGTTATTTTTATCCAGCTGCTTCCTATGGAATTCATTTCTGATCGACAACTTATGAAGCACAGATTTATGAACGACAACGAACCGTTAAGATGAATAAAAATCTTTAAGAGAATTTGCATAATAATTTGTGTGAAGAATACTCACTTTTCAACTTTTTTATAAAATAATTCTATACGAATACTTCTGAAAATCTGCACAGAAAAAAAAATCTTTAGAAATACAAATTTTTGGATTCCATATTTAAGAAGTACTTAAGAAAAAATATATCTTTGTTCTGACTACAAAACTGGTCCGACACAAGTTTGCAATCATTAACAATTGCAATATATCCTGAAAGAAGGGAAGAAATTAAAATACCCGTGTCTTTCACTTTTTCTATATCAATTCGTTTAACCATTCCAACCGCGAATTAATATTTAGTTAACATATTTCATTTTAAAATTAAGACCGCCTTCCATATAAATATATTACCTAAATAGTAATTCGCGATTTAATCTATTAAACGAATTGATCTAGAAAAAGCGGAAGTCATCCATATTTTATATTTAGCCCTCCTTTTAGAATTATTAAATAGATTTTATCATAGGTACAACCAAAAGATGAACTTTGCTGGACGGTGTTTGAATAGAAATCGAGTTCTTCAAGCACAACATATGTCGGATTTATTTATTTTTTAACGAGCGCGAATTCCCGGGATCCCGGGAAATTCAGAAAAAAATCCCGATTTCCCGGGAAATGAAAAAGTCCGCGAAAAGAAAAACCCTTGATATTACCCAATCACATTATATATGACTATATATTAGTATTTTTTCTCTGGCCAATACTTTCGGGACATCGCGAACAAAAGTAATTAAGCGAGTAAGTAGGCTAGTAAGTAGTTAAGACCGTATTTATTTTTGCTGGGTTTTATCAAGTATTATGCTGTTGGCGCAAAAATGCCAATTAAAAGAGAAAGTATAGGCATTGATCAATTGTATTCAATACCAAAAAAGTTTATAACATAGTTATCAAATACTACCGATGAAATCGTCAATTAATTGATCCTTTCAATTAACTATTCCCAAATATGCCCTCAGCCAACTAGTTTCAGTTTTTTGCACATTTGTTCGTTTTTTTTTTTGTTAATTTATTTGCTCAGTTTTTTTTCGCTTTTCGTTTGTAGTTAGATTACCCTTAATAACTATTACCACCACTGTCACCACCACAGACAACTACTTTGCATATAAATGCTGTTTATGCACTTTTTTTATCATACACGTTTCTAGGTTTAGTTAGTTGGGGTCCCTTTAAAGAAATCTGTAGTAGTTTATATCATGTATGTAAATGAAGGCAACATATGCTTTGTCGCTACCCAGTGTGCAATATTGGGCAGGTTTACCAGAGAAACCCGCTAAGAACTTTAAAAAAGTTATGACGATTTTCACATTTATGAAAATTCGGAATTATTGATTTTTCCACGTCATAATATTATCAATTAAATTTTAGTATTATTTGTCTTTAAAAGTAGTTTAATCACTGAAAGCAAAGACATTTAACACCAAAATGAACCAAAGTCGCTAAAGTGAGAATGGTATATAAACTTTTAGTTGGCAACCCATGAAAATATTAAAGCTAAATTTGTTTTTCTGGTAGATTTACTCTCTTTGCTAAAAATTACTGTTGATCATCGTCAGAATGCAAGTAACTGAATTTCTCTGTATTCATGATAAATAAAAAATAAAAAACATATATAAATTTGAAAAATTATTTATGTTTATTAAAATACAATCAAAAGTACCATTAAAATAATTAAAAATCTAGTTATTTTTAAACGTTAAAAATAGCGAAGAAAATGCATAAAAATAACTACCAGTGTCGTACAAATAACTGTAAAATATTTACTGCAAACATTTGTAAAACAACTGACAAAATTGGTAAAAACTAGTGTTTTGTACAAATAATTTTTTTTATTAGAAAAATATATTTTAATAAAAAAAGCAATTCTTTTTTCTTTTGATTATAAAAAAATTAGTAATTACGTCATCTTACCTGGGGGATTATTATGTAATTCGATTGGAAACGGAAATGCTTTCGAACAGAGTTTTCACATTGAAAATACTGAAAACTTGTATGCTAGACTATAATAATTTAAAACAAATGAAACATCATCCGTTTTTGTTATTTATTTTTATATATTGTTTAAATAACTGAAAATCAGCAAAAATTAATGAATATTCCTTAAAATTAAAAGTTTGCAAACGCTTCTTTTCTTAATGGCCAAATATATGTGTGTGTCAGTTTATCAAAAATCTGGTAATTTCAACTGAAATAGTTTGATGCTGTACTTGCTAGATCGTTGGACAGCTACATAAAAGGTTGCGGGTTCGGTATCCCACTGAAGTAAAGTAATTAACCAGGGCTATGAACTAAAAAGCTGTTATTCGCCAGCTTTCCATCAGAAGGCGCACAAGTTCAGTTACCGTGTTGCCATATTGGAAGCCCTACATCTTTCATCACCTTTTATCTCCCCTTAGGAAGATTGTGTATTGAGTACTTAATACCGACCGTTTCTTCCAGTACGTTCAGAGTTGTATTTTTCTGTATATAAGCGCGATTTCTACTTGTAATATCGAGTAGTCACACATTCATTTTTTTTTTTTTATAAAATATGTATACATATTTAATGGAAAACCTTTGATTATGAGTTTGATTATACTATTCCTCTCAGGGGTTAAAAAGTTAATAAAACCTATTAAATTGTTTACTGGGTATTCATAGTATGTTCATACATACATTATTATATATTTTAGTATATAAACGAGTATGTAGAATAGGGTGGCAATACAAATTTATATATTTTTCTAGAAATTTTAACGAAACCCTAGCGGGTTATTTTCCCACTTGGTCTAAAAAGCAGGTGGCGACAATTTGGGTCTTTGGGGTCAAAGTTTCGAAAATTTATAACAATTCAAAAAAATAATAATTTAATCATGTCATATCGACATATCGTTTCTAATCAAATTTAGTATGTTGATTATAAATATAAAAACATTTTTTAATTCACTCAAATATTTTTCGTAATATCGTGAAAATTTCGCTGAAAATCGAAAATGGTTTCATATTCGTGTTTAGCATACTAAATTTGATTAAAAATGAAATACCCCAACACATAAATATAATTTTTTTATGATTTGTTCCAAAATTGCAAAAGTGTGGCTTAAACCCCGTTCACATTATCACACAAGTGTTTATACTTTTCTTCACACAAGTATGATGGAAATTAAGCTAATATTGTCTGGCTGTCAAAAAAGTATACAAGAAAATCTTTTGAATGTTCAGACTGTTATCCACACTCACAACAAATAAATGAAAACAGTTTTTTTCTTCTTGAAATCATTAATTTTTTTCACCATTAGTAGCTTTTACATGCGGTTTCTAGAAGACGTTCGTTGTCACACGAATGAGTGACTACATGTATTTTGTTTTTGTGTTGTTATTGTATTTTCATCCGTGTGAAGCAAAACGTCATCTGGAACACCACCTTAATCTCTATTTACATTTATTTGTGAACAACAGAACACTTCTGTTAAGACGAGTGGTGACTTTATGAAATATATAAAAAAATAAATCTTGTCAAAAAAGAATAAACACTTTTTAAAAGGTGTGCACCCATTTTGACATATGTGTAACGAATTGTGTTCACACTAAATACTATACATTTTCATTATATAACACACTTGTGTGATAATGTAAATGGGGCCAAATTTCCACCATATCAGTTTCATGCAGAGGGGTCGAATGTTCCTCCCGGGCATTAGCGGTAATCGAATGTTGAATTTTTTGCCACCCTAATATAAAAGTATGTATATTTTCTAGTTAAATGTGACAATATAGATTAATGTCTGTATTATGCTGTGGCTTAATATCTATTCGCGACATCATTAAACTAAATAATCAAGTGTGGTAAAAGTAGTAACTATCTATTGCATTTTAAATTATGTTTTTTTTTATAGATTCACGTTTTATATAAAAGTTGCAAAAAGGGGGTGCACTATTTGGGGTTTAAGTGCAATACAAGCAAGTTATTTAACCCTCTACTTCATGACACTACAGGTACCTAAATAAAATAAAAATAAAATATTTCGTAGTTTTTCTAAACTTTTTTCATCATTTTTATTTTAAAAATTATTTTAATTTTTGCAATAAAAAGCTCAAAAATTGTTTTTTCGGACTGTCTATATTTTTATATTTTTTGTTTTATTAATTTTTAAAAACGATTTTTAAAAAAAATATTGCATTTAAACAAATTAATTATAAATATTAAAAAAAATAAATATAATATAAAAAATTTTTTTTAAAATATTGGTGCCGCCAGGTTTCGAACCCGCGATTAGCTGTTTGGCAATAAATTGTATCCAAATTACTTCTTAGGATCACTTTCACACACTCAGAAAACAGTCTCAGTTGTGACCACCGAATTTGTTTGCCAATCGAATTCGTGCGGTTACGACAACTATTATTATACTTAATTATATTTTTCGTCGTGAAAGCCAATATTCGGTTGTCTAATTCAATATTATGTTCCACAAAATTTTGTTGAAGTTAAAAAACTATTTTTGAATTTTCTGGCATTGAACCCGGCCATTCAGGTTAATAGTTCATACTCTTACCCACTGCACCACAACTACTTTTAATTTTCTTAAACCTTATTTACTGTTTATACATATGAGTATTTTATTTTATTTAAAAAAAATCTAAATGTTTCTCTTCTCCGGGATTCGAACCCGGAAATCCGGCGTACTAGGCCAATTCCTTACCCACTACACCACAAACACTTATTAATTTTAATGACTAATTTTGAATTTATGTGTTTTATTTAAAAACAAATACGGTATAAAATTCATTTACCAATACCAATTAATAGTTGTGTGTGTTATCAATACAATCCACAATTCGGTTGGTTCTATAGAAACTCGAATTTAAGGTTATATTTGTAGTTACCACTTTCGAATATTGAAACCAATTTTCTTGTATATTCACTAAATAAATGGCTGCTTCTTCTGATTATTAAACTGATACTAATTTTAAAATTGATTGTAGATACCAATAATTTGTTAAAAGGATTGTTTTTTAGTTAATTTACCCTATTTTTAATACCTAGTAAAATATTTTTGGTGTAGTTTTCAATTTTAGGTCACTCCAAATAAAATAACGGCCTGGCAAAGTCATTTTAATGGTTTTGATCGAAACCCAACCAATCTTTTTCCTGTGTGCAGCATTAATGCTTAAGAAGCAATAATTAAGTTATTTTTCGCCTGTTGTTCAAAACTACTTCTAAAAACGCTGTTAAAATATACGGACGTATACTTTGAAAGCCATGAAAGAAGTTTTTTTATTGAAGTTGTTCGAATTTAATTCTAAAAATGCAGTAAAAATACACTGGGAGCAATAAAAGAAGTGGTTTGTAAAGCACGAAATTGGTTTTTTTGCTGTGACATTATAATACTTATATATATAATGCGCTGTTTGTAATAAAAATATTTTTTACATATATAAGTAACGCCATGCAATAAAGGGTTAACTTGGTATTTTTAAATATTCAACAAATTTGTTGTTTAAAAACGCCATTTCCACATTAAACTTGTAGATCTAAATGTTTATCATTTTTTATTTTTCTTTTTAATGTTAGAACTATATTTAAATTTTCAATTTCCAAGAATTTTTTTTGCAGCTATATTTTGTAGAAATTTATGTGTACTAAAAAAAGTTTAATTTCAAAATTCCTCAGAAATTGTATGGCGGGTAAGAGTATTTGTAAACTGGCGTGACTTTGTACTATAGCTTTGTTTTGTTAAATGTTGCTGGTTTTGAAAGAGTTGATATCATCATGAATTAAAATAACTTAGAAACAGAATTTTAACATAATTTATTCTTTATTTGAAAGCAGATCTAATCAGATCTTATTAAGTCTAATTGCAACAATTGTACGCAATCTCAAAATTGGGGATCTAATTAGATCTGATCAAATCTAGGCAGATCTGGGGCACTCTACACAATCAGATGCTATTTAAGATCAAATAGCTAAGATCTGGTACCAAATATGGCCAAGTCTGCTCATATGTAGCTGCCCCTTAAAATCACCAAATTTCTAGATCACTTTAGATATGAACACATCTGGCATTAAATTTGATCAAATTTGGCCATAAATATTATCACATATACCACATCTTATCATATATGCTCAGATCTGGCACCAGATCTAATTAGATTCAGTCACATGTAAATAGATCTAAACAGATCTTATGAAATCTAATATTTTTTACACGGAGATTTTGAAAACGTCAAATATCCGAACAGATCTGCCACCAGATATTATCCTATTTGACCAGATCTGGCTATAAAAGTTACACAATTTTCCAGATTCCTTTAGATATGAACAGAACTGGCACTAGATCTAATTAGATCCAGACACAAATTGTATCACATATACCATATATGGCACCAACTCTAATTAGATTCTGTAATATTTAATTATAACTAAATAGATCTGCTCAGAACTAAACCTTTTCACACGGGTTTCTTTTACTTTTGATCAATTTAGTTCACAAATGTAAATTGCAGCCATACCAAGTGCTTTTCGGATAACAAATATTATAAGAAAAACAAAAATTATAAGAAAAAAAATCTAGAATAATGCACAGTTCAAAAATTTTTATCATTTTATCGCTAGATTATGGAAAAAATGGTACTTAAATCCATTGATTCAAATTATTTTTTCACAAAAACTTGTTGGAAATGATTCGAAAGTCATGAGAAAAGTTCTGTACATTTAAATAAGGATTTACCGTCAAGTTATTAATCTCGATCTTCGTTGAATTAATACTTTAGTTTTAAATACTCAATAGAGGGCTTTACAGGCTGAAAAAATACTACACATTTCTTATTGAAATACACTCAAAAAAGTTTGACAGAAACTATTTATGTGTGTGTTTAATAAACAGTAGTTGTTTTTGGTTTTTGTTATCGTTTTTACCTGCAAATTTTTAAGTAGGATGAACTAACTGCACATTATTTTGTAATCGGAAGAAAATACTTTTTTTTCACAATATAAAACAAAAATTAACTGTAATTTTTTTTACCAATTTTGCCTGTTGTTTTAATAATTTTGTAGTCATAATTTATCAGTTATTTTTATGACATTGTTAGTTATTTTTAATGTATTTGTTAGTTATTTTTCAAAAGAGAAAAATAACTTTATTTTTAGTTATTAAGAAGGTAAATATCCTTGTAGCCTTGTCCTTGTTTTAACTGTCATTTTCAGTAGATGCTACCGACAAACTTTTTTGGGCTAATCTTTATTGGTTTTTAATAACATCAATATGCGAATTTTATAATATTTTTGATCATATAGCAAGTTTCTAAAATTACGGCTGATAAAAAAAGCAAAATTTTTGGCTCCCGCAGTTGTCTAAGTGGATTAATAAGAAAATTTAAATTAAAATTTTACACTTTGATTCAAAGAATTAAATTTTTAAAACTCTGCAAAGAAACATTCTCTTACAGTCAAACACTTAAATGCACACTCAGTATGAAATCAATTTCTTGGTAATTGAGATGACATTTAAACTTGACTCATATAACAAAAAAAGTTTAAATTGCAAAAAAATCTTGGTAATTTAATTGAATTACAAAACCATATAAGCATGAAATAGTTAAATTTAACGCAAGTTTCATATTATTAATTATAATATCGGTATTTCAAATAATACAACAACTTGCATACAATTCGAAATTGAAATTGAAACACAGCAGTAATCAGGCATTAAATCATTTTTCAATTATTATGGTACTATAAAACAACAACAAAATGCAAAAAACGACTACAATGGGATATTGATTACATTGATTAAATTGCTTACATGCCATCACATTACAACCGAGAATGGAAAATCAAACCAAATAAAAAGAATAAAGAGAATGCCTGAATAAAACTGCAGAAAAATTATTCATATTTACATACACACAGACATACAGTGAGGAGCATAAGTGTAACAGGGTTAATCTTGTTCAGTTATATTGCTTTAAATTTTTTACTATAAGAGCAAATCAACTAATTTGTATACCCTACGCCGAATTGCATGCTGAGTCGATTTAGCAATCCGGCCATCCGTTTGTCCTGTCAATATAATTTGGAGATTGAAAATGGTTATAATTTTGATTGAAAATGGTGATAATCGGTCCATGTTTTTACATAGTCGCTATAGAAAGACCCTATCTGAGATTGAAAATATTGAACTTAAATGGTATCAGTAGCAAAAAACACTAGCTCAGAACCAGTTATGTACTCGTTTATTGAACAAGGTAACTAGTACGAGAATTTAACGATGCCATAGGGATGGGGGCAATTGTCGCCAATCTTTGGTACTAGTTGTAGACCAAGTTTGAAAATTACAATTTATGGACGAAAAAAACCAATCTTTTGAAACACCCTCTGCATAGATTCAATGAAATTATTAGGTACATAAATTGTTAAAAATTATTGTTTTAGGAAGAAAATTAGGAAGCTGTACCTACTGGTACTTATAAGAAACTTACTAAACTAGTACTGGAGTGACTCTTTGGCACCATTAGTGTACCAGTTGATTTACACCTCAATTCAATTCACAATAAAAAATTTTAAGTGTTTATTTGCAAACTCTGAATTTTTTATTAAAAATAAATTTAAACAAAATTATAATTTCAAATATCTTACTTTAATTTAAGCATTTTTTTTAAACAGTCTGTACATAGATCGTATTTAACTTTAACACAACTGATTTAAAATGATTATTTTGAGAACTAGTTTTTAATAACTAGTGAAAAAAAACTAGTACTTTATAGAACTAATGCAACATTTGCTACTCGGATATTACCAAACCAACTCGATTTTAATCAATTTTTTGCACGGGGCCTACATAATTCTGTTCGTTAATCAGGTTCTCTTATACAGCGTTTTGAAGGCCAAAAATTTCGAAAAGCACTCGGGTCCTAACTGATATACCAAAGTGGGCCTCTAGCCCAGCTAGAAAGCCAAAAATTTGACGTTTAAAATTTAGAGACCCAAGGGAAAAGGCAAAAAACTTCACTATTGCTATTTTGAATTTATCTCATAAATTTTCGACCCCATACACGTATTGTGCTAGTGCTAGTTCGGAAGCATCTTACTTAACAGACAGCAAATAGCCCGGACCTCCGATCCGTCGGAATTTGCACTTTTTCAAGAATGTTGTTATACACTGCGATAATTAGCTGCATGCTATTAACGAATTTTTACATTACTTCAATGAAGTTTCGCTAGAATTCAATGAAGTTTCGCTGCAATTAATGCAGTTTTTCATAAAATTAAAAATTTTATACAACCAATAAAAAAGTTTCATTAAAAATAGTTTTATAGGGATTATAAAGATTTTTCGTAAAATCTTAGAAAATTTTCATTCATTCTGTGAAGAAAACTTAATCAGTTTAATGAAAAATTTCATTTAAACTCATGCAAGAAAATTCTCTCTGTGTATAATACACCACAGTATAAGTCTAAAATATTTGGCCAAGACCCACTATTTACTACACCTATTATTATATATTTCGCTATATTTATTGCATCGTTCATTGAAATTCCCTTCTCGGAATATGACTCAAATCGTTTTGTGATGTATTCTAACATGTTTTTGGACTTGTATACGAAATAGTTGTTAAGTCACTGCAGGTCAGTTAGGTCAAATTAAAATAAAAAAATGCTTTTTAATTTATTCGAGGTGATGTCTAAGCTTTTTTCGATATTAATAATCGTACACTAGACGTACACTCAGATAAAAAAGTTTGTAAAAAAATTTGTAAACAGTTTCCAATCGCACTATACTATTTTTATACTGGTTATTAGTACAATTTTTATTTTTAGTAATCATGTTTGCTATTCTCTTATTACAAATTACGGATTTTTATACTAATTTTCGCTGCTGATTTCAGCAAAACATTTTACTAATTTTTCAAAACCGAGAAAGAAAAATATACTAATTTAAAAATATTTTTTTTTGATTTTTTACAATTCTTGTTTAGTTTATATTTGTTACTATTGATATATTCTTAGTTAGAAATAATACCCAGAAAATTTTATTGCATCTCCAATGCATAAAACGGCAATAACTGGAGAACCGTTTGCAATTTTGACTCCAAATTTCAAGTACGATGAAGTAATTATACGCTTGTTACAATCGAAAGAAAAAAAAATTTTTTTTTTAGATTTTACAGTTTTTTATTTTTTAGTACAATTTTTTGCTAATTTCAGCAGATTGATTTTAAATTACAGTTTACAGCAATTTACTGAAATTTAGTAGCTGAAACTTTTTTGGTTGAGTTTAGGAAATATAGGTATCTGAAAACTACGTATCCTGAATTTCAGACGTTTTAATTCAAAACTGAACAAAGTTTAAAAGTTATTCCATGACAGTAATTTATATATTTGTCAGTATATATTATTTTCAACTGTAATTATAGTTAAAACAGTCAAAACAACTAATATGATATGTTATATAAGAATCTAATTTCGTAACATATGTTTAACGCAGTTATTTTTACAGTAAAAATTTAGTTTAGAATTTTTACATCAAATATCAAGTACGATGAAGAAATTACACATTTTTCATAATATTGTGTTTTGTATTAAACTATACTTTTATAATAATTTATAGTTGAACAAAATTAAATGTAAAAACAGTAGTTTTTACTTATTTTGTCATTTTTTTTTAATTTGTCAGTTTGTGGTAAATATTTTTCAGTTAATCTTACGACATTGTTAGTTATTTTTAATGCATTTTTTAGTTATTTTTCAACAGTTAAAAATTAAAACATTTTTGCTATTTTAAAGTTAAATAGGTACCTTTGTCGCTTATTTAATTGCACATACCTCCGATTTAACTGTCATTTTCAGTACATTCTAACGACTTACTTTTTTGAGTGTACCTATTAATTTTTTCCCACTACAACTTATCTGGGGTTCATTTAGATCTGTAAGTTACACAGCAAAATTTTCGGATGCAAAGAACCGGTTGTAGAACAACTTGTACTTGCACACAGCCTGTTCTAATTCATGTTCTATCATCGTTGATTTTTGTTTGAGTTTGTCCCAAAAGCAACAGGTTCTGTTCCTCCAAATTAGAACAGGTTGCTTTGGAACCGGTTCTAGAACCAGTTATAGAATCGGTTCTGCGACAGTGAAGCCTTCCATTTTGACTTCCAGGAATCAGTTCTAGAATTTGTTTCACGGAACTGGTGGTAAAAAAACCTGTTCTAGAACAGATTCAAAGGCAACCAGTTCAAAAAAATTTTACTGGGTTACAGCACTGGGTAGAGTCTATATAAAGTACTAGAAGTTTTTATTTGGTACATGTTATTTGGTTATTATTTGATTAAGGATGTCTTTCCATTACGATGGAAATCTGGTTTTATTTCTGGATTTCGAAATATAGGTCGTGTACATACATGCGCGGTTCCAGCAATTAATATAAGGGGAAAAATCATACGCCACGGTAGACAAATACATTGAGTTAGACACTGAGGCGAATGATTTTTCCCCTTATATTAATTGCTGGAACCGCGCATGGTCGTGTATCATATTGTATTAGCTTGAAATTTGGTTTAAACTGGATTTCGAGCATAATGTAAAACTGAGATAAAAATCGGTTACTATTTAATTCTTGAAGTTTTTTGTTTGTTTATATATAGGGCTGATTTAATGAATTTTGAAATTTTATTATACTAAATCAGGGGTATGGCATCACCAAAAAAATAAGTTATAATGACATCGTTATCACTAGGTGGCACTTTATTCAGTAAACTGGCAATTTTCTTTTTTTTACTTAAATTAAAATAAAAACAAAGACCTTAAAAAAACAAAATAATATCTAAAATTTATTTATTCGAATGTATTTAGCGCTTGTTTTTTCCATTTTGCGCAGTTTTCAACAATTTGTGCGTTTTCAAATATAAGCTTAGCTGATACTAAATGGTTGCTCAGGTAATACTGAATTTCAGTATTGATAATACAAACCGAAATAAAATAACTTGTGTATTTAAAGCAAGATGTGACCTAATCCAATTAAATTATAACACTTTTAGTGCGCAAGAGATGGATAAACTATGTAAGCTTTTTAATCTTATGAAAATTGAGATTTTTGGACATTTCTTAGGCGTGTGTCCCATTCTCAAGTAGTTTAGACTGGCTGGCCCATATTGCTCGATTTGGAAATTATTCAAATTCTAAATGGAGCTAGACATACAGATTGGGGAAAACTGGTGGATTACCTAAGGGCTGATTTACAATATAGAATTTTAAATATTTTTAATTAATCGACAGATGTTTTGATATAACATTGTTGAACTCACTTCTATTCTTTTTTGAAATAATATTTTTGTTTTATATTTTTATTTATATAAATTATATAAATTACAACTTGATTGAATTATATTGAAATGCGGTTGTAAATTAAATTTATTGTAAATAAAGAATCTTACTACTACAACTGCATTTCAGCGCCAACTGCCGGTAAGTAGTGCAAGTTGTAATTTCTTATCTTTATAATTAATAGCCTTCGTTCAAAATATTCTGTATTTTAATAACTTTTAGGTCAACTGTTATAATTTAATTCTCTCATTTTACAATTAGTCATATTCAATATGTAAATTTAAAGATTTTAAAATTTATTTGTGTTTTATCTCTCATTTTATCACAGCAAATCAAATCTGTACTATATTTGGTTTTACTACAGCTTGGTTATGGCGGTTTATATTTTTTATATGTATATCCACTTATACATTTTATCATCATCATCACTATTTGAAATTAAATTATTCAATATTACATGTCAATTCCAATTACAATGACACAGAACAGCTACAGCTACAAACACGGGAGCAGTAACAGAAAATAAAAACCGAATAAAAAACTCTTGTTTCGTTTTTATGGTAAAGTTAATTATTAATTCATTTATTCTCTTATTGTTGTTATTGTTACTTAACAACAATTTGAATGACTTTGTTGTATATTAATAAGCAATTCAATTTATCACCCGTTACACACATTATGAAGTGGAACTGATTGTAATTTCAATTGTTAATTTGAATACTGCGTATGAAAATCAACATAAATATTATTACAATATTAAATGGAAATTTGGTTTCACAATGAATATGGATTAATATTGATTTTTTCTAAAAGGAATATAATGATTTAATAGTTGTTGAAATGATTTAATTTCAATATGTATAAAACAACGTTATTTTTGGGGTCGTGGATGATTCTTGCAGCTGTTATATATATGTACAGTAATTCAGTATCAGAGCTTTGAAGAATTAATTCCTTAATTCAATTTTTCAATTCTGAATTAAAAATTCGATGAATTAATTCACTAAGTACCATATATTGAATGGAATTAATTCATATTTGCTTTCGTTCGATTTATTTTGTTCCGAATTAATTCAATTGCAATAGTTCTTTTTATTAAATCAAATGAATTAATTCACTGGTGAACACGTTCAATTTTATAAATCGAACGGAAAAAAAGTGAATTAATTCCTTACTGAATTAATTCACTACTGAATTCGTTCAATTTCATTTTCGTTCAGTGAATTAAAAAAAATAAAATTACGTTCAGTGAATTAAGAAAAAATAGGATTACGTTCAGTGAATTAAAAAAAAAAAATAATAAGTTCACTGAATTGAAAAAAAAAATAAAAAAGTTCACTGAATTCAAAAAAAATAAAATAAGTTCACTGAATTCAAAGCCTGTTTTCTGCCGTTCAGTAGAAGAAAACAATAACGTACAAATAAAATTTTTAAATAAGCAATTTTACAGCGTGTGCTAGTAAAAATAAGCAAATTAGAAACCGGATGCTGTTTATCAACCTACATGATTCAAAAATAAAGCCTTTTACTATTAAAAATAAAAACTTTACAGATATAGATACATTTGGAAAAAAATATAACTATATAACTGGTTTGAAAAATTAATAGTTATATTTTTTTTCCAAATTTATCTATAAAAGTAAAGTTTTTATTTTTAATAGTAAAAGGCTTTATTTTTGAATCATGTAGGTTGATAAACAGTATCCGGTTTCTAATTTGTTTATTTTTACTAGCACACGCTGCAAAATTGCTTATTTAAAAATTGTATTTGTACGTTATTGTTTTCTTCTACTGAACGGCAGAAAACAAGTTTGAATTCAGTGAACTTATTTTATTTTTTTTTCAATTCAGTGAACTTATTTTATTTTTTTTTCAATTCAGTGAACTTATTATTTTTTTTTTAATTCACTGAACGAAAATGAAATTGAACGAATTCAGTAGTGAATTAATTCAGTAAGGAATTAATTCACTTTTTTTTCCGTTCGATTTATAAAATTGAACGCGTTCACCGGTGAATTAATTCATTTGATTTAATAAAAAGAACTATTGCAATTGAATTAATTCTTTGAATTTGTTGTTTGATGAACGCGTTCATTTGAACGAATTCAGTGAATTACTTAAGAAAAGGAATTCATTCAATTCTAGAGAAAATTGAATTCGATTGGTAGTGAATTCATTCAAAAAGGAATTAATTCTTCAAAGCTCTGTTCAGAATTAAACAGTTCAAATTTTCTTGTGAGATAACTTTTATTTGGACTCCTTTTGTATTGTATTTTGACTTCAACTGGAAAGAATTTTTTCATAGCATATTTTAACCCTGTAACTGCCATTTTAATGGGAACGAGTAAATTTAATATTTTTTTAGGTACATTTTTATCTTTGAAACTCCTGATCTTATGATTTTCTGTAATATTTTTCTTACGTTAAAATGTTGAGATGATTAAAACTTACACAGAGAAAAGAGATTCGTGCTTACAACTGAATTTGTTGCCAATCGAATGGTTCGATTGCAGTGACCACATTTTTCAGTTGTGGCAACTGAATTTCAATAGAGTAGATAGTCATTTGATAATGGCAACAGAATGCCTATTGCCTCAATAATATTTCGGTAGTCACAACTGAAAAATTCTGAAGTCACAACCGAAACATTCGATTGGCAATAAATTCGGTTGTAATCACGAATCTGTTTTCTGAGTGTATATGTAAAATTATCACAAAACAGAAGGATATTTTCTTGTAAAAAATCCCACAGGATTTGGTTGATATCCCTGTACACTAAATAACTTCTATTAAAACACCCACAAGTTAGTGAAAACCATAGTAAATGTGAAAAGGTGTAATGTAAAGATATTTTCACCTACATATGTCCGAGTACATACCATGATTTATTCAACAGTTCTAATTTTGTTGCACAATTTGTTCTGGCCACCTACTTAACTGTAAAGGTTACACACACCCACCCACCATATATTTTAACATTTTTCTTTTTACATGACACCTGTTTACTATTGTCGTTTGTCTACAATTGCTATAATGTCATTATAGTGTAATGTACCTTATAAAAAAATTAACAACAGTTACACAGAACATATAATTCCCTAAAAGTCTGTAATTAGTTACACAAGTTTACAGCCATTTTGCAAGCTATGTTTGAAATATGTTTTGTTTACATATTTTAGAATGTTATATATTCGTTTTCTTCATTTTTTTTTTTAAATTTAAACTATATATAAACTATATTTCGTTCCAAAAACAACTTATCTGTTTATTGATGGTATCAATATAACGATAATACAATGGGAAACTAACTTTGTAAAAAAAAAATTTTAAACGGTTCAGCAGATTAAGTGCAATAAGATAAAAATATATTTAAAAAAATATATCAATAAAAACTTGATTTGTCCATAAAGCATTTTTTGACCGCAACAAATTATTTATATTGTAATTTTATACAGTATAAACGTGTAATTATTATTTACAATAAAAAAAAGTAGCGGAAATAAAACTTAAAACTATTAGTTGAAAAGTTGTTGCAATTTGTAAATTTATAAATAATTTCATTCATACTTAATAGTTTTGTAGTTATATATGGAAATTTTTCAATTGATTTATATTTTGTCGGTGATAGGACAAAAATAACTATTGGAAAATTTAAATAATTTTATTATTGAAACAACGGTTAGTTAAAACTATGATAGTGCTTAAACGTACGTCCCTGTCGAAGATATGCTTTTCATATAAAAATAAAATAAATATTATTTGTAATAATATCGCAAAAAAAGTTTTTTGGCTTATCTAAAAAAGACCAAAAATCCCTTTGGCTATTTTGTCATGCCATCGTAGATTTGGTTATTTTCAATTTTATACACATTTATGCATAATTTATAAAGTAACTTTTTACGTGATGGCTTCAGTTTATGGGCTTTTATTTTAAAATATATTTGTATAAATTTATTTTTAGAATGTAAGATTTTTTTGGTGTGTTTACAATCAATCGGAATTATGTCGAAAACAAGTGCATTTAAGTTGGAAAAACTTCAAAATTTTAAGCGAAAACCAAAGTTCTGAGGTGATAAAATTAGAGCCTTCTAGGGTTAAGTGAAAAATTGCAAATGTGAAGACTTGCATGGATTAATTTCTTAAGTCGAGTTAGAGAAAACAGATTCATTGTGACAACGGAATTTAATTAGTTGTAGCAACCGACTTATTTGGTTGTCGCAAGTACATGTATTCCTGGCATAATTGAAATATGTTGTTTTTATAGAAATTCTGTCGTTTTAAGCGAATTGTTGTTATCACAAACAAATATATCGGGGACTCTAACCAAATCATTCGGTTGGCCAAAAATTTGATTATGACAATGAATCTATTTTTTTTGTACATGTATCCCTTTAATCAAACTACACGTCTCAGTTGTGAAAAATAACTGATGAAAAGTTCGTACATAAGTTTTGTATTGCCCCAAGGGCGAATCCTATTGAAAGTGGATAAAAAAACGGTTCATATTTTGACCTAGCCTTTGAGCTTATTACTAATCCAAAGCAATTTTAAGCAATTTATCGCACAGATCTATAAAATTTTATGCATGAGTCCTATGGTGCTCAAACCGGGCACAACTATGTTTCAATTCCTCCCTTCCATTTTGCAAAATTACGAAAATTGTGTTGCTCCTTCGTGGCGCTTTCATTCTTCGGTATAAAATTGTTAAAGAAATCATGTCAATTCGAAAAGTAGAACTCGATGCTTAACTGAAAGGCCAACTTTTAGAAGACAAAAGTGGCACGAAAGACAAAAGTTTGACATCCCAGCAAAAAAAATTGCAAGCAATGCTTTACAAACTACTTCTTTCAATGCTTCACAAGTATCCATTAGTGTATTTTTACTGCTTTTCTAGAATTTATTCTGAACAACTTCAAAAAATCACTTCTTTCATTGCTTCCAAAGTATCAGTTAGCATTTTTTTACAGCTTTTTTAGAATTACTTTTGAACAACATCCAAAAAATCACTTAAGTATTGCTTCTAAAGAGTAATTGCTCTAAAAGTGATTGTAAAAGTGATTTTGGTATCATTTGGCATTTCCAAACAGAGAGTCCCTGGTTCTATTCCCGGCGGGACCAATATTTTTGTATTCTATTAATTTTTTTTTTAATATTTTTAAAATAATTTGTTTAAATTCAATATTTTTTTAATTTTTAAAAATATGTACATATATGGGTGAAAATGTGACAAGTTTTTGGACTGAGAAGCAAAAAGTGTTAATATTTCGGTGTTTTCTTAATGGAATCAGTAAGTTTAGTCATTATAAACCTAATTGCAAAAAAATCTCTTCTACAAGTTGTCGCAATAATTTTTTTTTTCGCAATTTTAATTTTTTTTGTGGTACAAATTTTCTTCAATTTATTAGTTTTCCGTATTTGGGGTTTCAACATGCTTTTCAATAATATACAATTTCTGTTTATTAAATTGGCAGTTTCGCCAATAATCATTCCGCGAAATTTTTTTTATTCTTTTTAATTTTTAATTTTTTGGTCCTTTTAAATGCTTTTCAAAAATATAAAATTTTTTTAAATCCAATCAGCGGTTGCGAAGTTACAAAATATATTAAAAACATTTTGTGATCAAAAAATCTTAAATTTTTTGCAACAAATTTAATTTGTCGAACTATTGTCAATAACGGCTCGAAATATCGACTCCCAACCAATGAAATGCAAAATCATTAGTTTTTCGGTCCAGCAGTTTAGGGTTAAAAACTTATAACTTTTTTTGATTTGACGCAAAATTATTAGTTGAATCATCTTTTGACGCATAAAAACTAGTTGAATCACCTCCGTTTATGGTTATTTTAAAATATTTTAAACACTTACCTACATTTTTTTGAATGCAATCAGAATTTTCTTTCCGAAACAAAATCGTATGATGGCTACAAGGTGAATCCAAATATGCCATTGTTTTTCTCACTCGTTAAGTAGTAGTCCAACGATCATTTGAGTATAAATAACATTATACTTTTCGCAATTTAACTAATAGATAACTCCAAAATTCTGGTGTATGCGTTTTTATCAAAAATTATGACGAAAAATCGTTACAGAGTTGAAGTCGTGTTAGCATAGATATACGAAAAAGTTTGTAAAAGTTATTAATTTTTATTAAAATCGTTACTTTTCCTCTTCATAAAAATTCTTACAGCTAGTATTTAGCTTCATTGGTTATTAAAATATAAGCTATTAAAGTTGAAAACCCTTATGAGTTACTGGTTACGGAGTTTACATTTGGCCTATAAAATTGGTCACTAATTTTATGTATCAACCAAGATTGGTCAGATTGTTATAAATTTTGTAAACCAGGTGACAATGCGCTGATATATATCGAAATATATAATTCAAATGCAATCCATGCATTAGAAATTCGCTGGTTACAAGGTTTTCATCACATTTTTTGATATCACCCAAATACATTTACAACTTTTTAGTCTTTATCGACTAAAGTAAGCGATGTTTTCATGTTGTTTTTCATGTCAAACACATGATTCGAATTTCGTTGGAAATATGAATTGTTGCGTTAAAGGGTTAAAAACTGACAAAAATTTAATAACAAATATATCCAAAATTGGAACAATTTTCTGAAGATAAATTACTTGACTACACTATCTTAAATTTTCATTAAATTTCTATGAAAAATTCTTTCTTCTTTCTTTATATCGTCAACAATTTTAATGTCGTCAATATGAATAATTAATTACAGCTGTTAACCCTGTTAAATTTTGCTTATATCAGTTGTTTAACACAACTGTTATTGAATTATGAAAATAACGACAAAAAAGAAAAAGAAAATTTGCAAACAATGTTTTCTGATGTCATATATTTATGTGACGTTTAGTGTTTGCTGAAAACTGGATGGATGGTTGGATGGATGTGTAAATGAATGTATGAGGGTATTGCTTGGTTGTTTGATTTTCAATGTAAAACTGACTGTTTGACTTGAAACAAACAACACAGTTAAGCTAACGATGATGATAATAATGATGTTAAATCTGCTTTTCAAACCAACTAGAATAACAAAAAATACAAACTTTAGTAGAGTCTGCAGTACAGGAAAGAGTAAATATTTGTATATGAGAAACAGTAAACATATTGTACGCTAGAGCACCCATATGTGCAAAAGTTCCATTTAACCATCTAACTCTTCAATTAAAAGGACCTTTTTGGCACCGTTTTAAAAAGGGACGGGAAAGACCCGTAAGTTGTAGAGTTATAGGGTTAAAGTGTTCCACAGAAAGGTTTTTCGTAGTGTTTTACACAAGTTCGCTGAACACATCCTATACCTAAAATGGAAGATTCATATGGTTTCATTCTAAAATCCAGGTTTGTGGGACATTTGATAGCGCCAATTCTGAATAAGTACGAAATTAACCCTTAAACATATTTTAAGTTTTGACTTATTTCTGGCATTGAACTTAAATTTAGAATTTCAAGACAAATATTTTTGTGGAACATTTTAAACCTCTAACTCTTCAATTAAAGGGACTTTTTAAAAAGGGACATAAACGACCCGTAAAGTTAAAGTGGCCAAGGCTCACAATATAAATAGTATACATATCATTTAAAACCGAAAAGCTTTGGATTCCGAAATTTAGACATCGTTGAGCTCTTGTAGTGTATTAAAGTTACGGTGAAATTCATTCAAATTGGAGGTAGTAAATCCGAATGATGTGTTGATTTGACATGGTTTCACTCTGCATATCTTTTTATGAAATTTTAAATAGGATTTTTAAAATTTTTTATAAAATTAATTTTTAATAATTCTCATACTCCATAAGGAAATCCTTTAATATTAAATATTTGTTTATATTTGACTTGTCGAAAAACATTCAAATTTGCATATCAAACAGTTACATAAAAACTCCATTAAAGCATTTATGTTGTTGCTGTTGTGCTCACAGAATGTTAGAGTGGGCCTAAATAATAAATCGGTTTATAAGGTAAAATTTTTGAAAAATGTTTTAAACATCTAATAACACATGTCAACAGCCAGTTTGCGCACTGAATGCTAATACACCCAGAAAACAGATTCGGCGCTGACAACTATATTTGTAGCCAATTTTTCAGTTGTGACAACAGAAAACCAATTGAAACAGGCCTAATTTGACTGTGACATTAGAATTTCAGTTGTATGAAGAATAATTCGGTAGTCGCAACCGAAAAATTCATTTGATGCAACTGAATCATTCGATTGCCAACAAATTGGGTTGTCAGCACCGAATCTATTCTGTGGGTGTGGATTTTGTTTCTCTATAATGGATTTTGGTCTGCCAAGATCAATAATTGCATTAGTTTTTAAATTATAAAAATATCCATGGATAACTACTAGAGTATTCAAAAACACGGTTTTCGGTTTATTCGATAAATCGATTTAAAAAACCCGGTTTCGGGTTTTTCTAAAAAAATAGTTAACCGGGTTTTTCTGTTATTGTTTTTAATTAAGACAGTACATATACATTCAAAAAAGCATTAAAAATGCTTGTACAGCTATTAAAAATTATTAAATTAACCATTTGTGTCAGAAAATGGTTTAGTTTTTCTAATATCGAAAAGTTTTCTTTAAAAAACTTCTGAAATAATCTGTTGCCAATTTTAGAATTTTCTCGTCATTTTATATATATATATTCCTCTAACTCCCATTGGAGCATAGGGCGCTAATCATATTAAGCGATTCTAATTTGCGTCCAGCGAAAAAAATGACGATTAGCCAAAAAAATAAATATTTAAGCTAATATTATTTTTTATTATTTTTGCATTAAAAAATACAAAAATTGTTTTTTCGACTTTCTATATTTTCATATATTCAATTAGAATATTGTTCTACCTCAAGTCCAAATTCTAATATGATATTGTCAAATTAGATTTTATTTGTTGTTTCAAAAAGATTGATCATTTTCATGATAGAAAACAATTGTTTCGTGGGCATCACCCCAACTCTTCAGTTGTCCGCAGTAAGAAAATGATAAACTTAAGTATAAAAATTAAAAAAAGCCTAAAAAGAAAATTGTATCAAAATATACAGCTTGATAAAATACAATTTTTTTTTTATACTGTAGACCAACACACAGTTCATTGTGTTGATATCAGAAAAATAGGTTATAGGAGGGAGGAAAGAGGGAGTGGTGTTTGGGTGTTTGGGGACATTTGATTTAAATTTCTCTACTTTGTAAGTATCAGGGAAGTCATTTGCGGGGAGTTTATTCCACATACGGGTGGTTCGACTAATGTGTGAATTTTCCCTGTAATGCGTTGTGCGATCCACTGGGCAATCGATCACAAACTAATGAGATCTACTGGAGAAGCGTGTGTTCCGAACAAAAATACGGGCCTTAGGGATAAGTTCAGTTACTTCAGCAGAACACTTCCCATAGTAATATCGATAAAACAGTGTTACACAACCCACATTGTGGCGATGCTCCAATGAGTCAATAAAGCTGGATATCCTACTGTTATTGATGAGCGTCAACGCCCTTCTTTGTACACGGTCCAGAAGCTCCAAAATATACTTTGAAGCTCCTGCCCATATATGGGAGTTGTATTCCATTTTCGGTCGGATATAGGTGGTAAAAATAGCGAGGAAAGCATAAACACTTAATGCTTCTTTCGACACTTGAACAACGTGGTTTTTCTAGAGGGGCACCACATTGGATTCTCATGCCCAGAACATCAAAGTCTTCAGATTCGTCAATATTGATACACCCATATAAACAGTTGACGTTGATGACCCCACGGCTATATGGGTCAACGAACAACATTGGGTCTTGCGTTCATTAAATTCGACCCTATTTACATGACCCCACTAGGAGATTGTTAATAGGTCATGATTGATTGTGTCATTCATAATCTGCTTTTTGCACCCAACTTCCACAAGGCTTGGCCTATGATCGAAGGAATATGAGTAACAAATGTGGCAGTCATCTGCGAAAGAGTAGAGACGATTAGAAGTTTGAACAAGAAAGTCATTAAAAAGATAAGAAAGAGAAAAGGAGAAAGAACGGAGCCTTGTGGTACCCCTGCATTTAACTGAAACGCATTGAATGAGACCCCATCTATTACAACTCTTATAGTGTGATCCCTGAGGAAACTCGATATGAATCGAGAGAAGTCATTACCAACACCAAAAGCAATAAGTTTTGACACGATTGCTTTATGACAGACAGGATCGGACACCTTGGAAATATACAAAGCAACTTGGGCTATTTTTATCAACTTTACCAGGCTTTAGTTATTGCTACAATGTGACTCTCCTACTTTAAGTCAGCGAATATATTATATTAAAAATATATATATTATATTAAGTCAGCGAATATATTATATTATTTGAATTTAGAAAAAAAGCGGGAACCGGTCGGTTTTATAAAAATAAAACCGGTTAACCGGTTTTCGGTTTCGATTACTCTAATAAATACCAAATTTTTAGCCAATATCTGTGAGCGAAAAGAGAAACTGCACACGTTGATTTATTATGTTTGCAGTTTCATTTCACTCTTTTGCAATTCTACTTTATTTAACATTTAATTTATTAGAACAAATTAATTAATTTTATTACAACAAATAAATATATTAGAAAAATGAATAAAACATTTAAAATTGCAATTATTTATTAATTTCGTTCCACCCTATTGTTCATATATTGGTGAAAGAAATATCAATTGCTTCCTTTTAACAACAAAAATATTGAAATGTAAAATATGTAACACGTTTTTCTTTATGCATACAAATCACAATATGAAAAAAAAAAAAAATTCAAAAGATTTCCTTTTGTATATCGTATGGCTTGTCTTTACTAAAAGAAATCCTTGCACGCAATCATATGCAATATTATTTGATTCCCTTTGCCTTTATTCAACTTTAA
The DNA here is from genome assembly GCA_949987735.1 of Leucophora obtusa. Lineage (NCBI taxonomy): Eukaryota > Metazoa > Arthropoda > Insecta > Diptera > Anthomyiidae > Leucophora > Leucophora obtusa. The sequence continues at coordinate 201,230,062 of OX465295.1, read as the reverse complement.
ACTTATAGAATTTTTGCAATTGCAACACGTATTTCTTTAGCTTTAGGGTATAGTGAATGAATACCTATGTAACTGCAACTAATGTAAAAATAAAAAATATTTAAAATAAAGATTTTCTGAATTTAATATTTAAACTTTCAAAATCGTCAACTATTGAAAAGTTAAGCGATTCTCGGTAACACTTTTATTTCTAAACAGTAACCAACAAGGAACGTTACATAAACGGTACACGACGAATTCAATATTTGGATACAATGAAGTATAGAAAAATAATAGAACTACAAATTTCTTAGAATTAACCAAAAGCTTAATTTTTTTTATTAAACTTTTAAAGGAGTTGTATTATTTCGACAGAAATCAGAAATCATAATTTACTTTACTGACGTCCTATACAATGAACGGTTTAAGCCTGGATAAGCCAGACGTAAACGTAAACGCATAGCTGAATTAATAAGTTAAATAAGACCAGAAGATATGTTATGTTTTTTGTTTCATTCTTAGGCATTCAATATAGAGCAAACGCAAATACACAACGAAAATCTATTCACAACAGATTTTTGTTGTGTATTTACATTTGCTCTATATTGAATGCATAAGAATGAAACAAAAAACTCAGCACATCTTCTGTTCTTACAAATAAAAAATATATCGTCGTAAGTACATCATAAAACTATTCACTTTAAAATTTCAGTGTGGTTAACTTTATTTTAAAACCGCTAAAAACAAAGAACAATTTTTTCATGTTTAAGGAACTGCCAGTTTAAGCCTGGCGACTATTTGTAGATAGAAATAATGGACTTAAGGAAATTTTGAAGGATTTCAAAAAATATAGAGTTTGTTTAGATCCGATCAATTTAAACCAAGGTTGGTTACCGTTGTCGTTATAATACAGTTATCGCTAAAATACCGTTTCAAATTGAATACCGTTACCGTTACCAATACCTCTAAAAACATTTTCAAATACCGTTATCGTTACCGATACCGTTATTTTTAATGGTAGTTACCGGTATTTTACCGGTATTTATTAATTTATATAAAAATGCAAGGTTTTTGACTTTTTGTAATAATTTTCAGTTTTTTTTTCAACAAAAAAATTTGTCGATAATAATTTTAGTTATTAAAACTACCAGCATTGAATTTAAAGCTTATAATATGTATTTTTAACACGTAAAATTAAATATATGTTAAGTTTTTACTTGTTTTTATATGTTTTTAACATAATTTATAATACCGGTACGTACCGGTATTGCTGTTTCGATAACGATATACCGTTACCGAAACAGTCTTAAATACCGTTACCGAAACAAATGAAATTAAATACCGTTACCGTTACCCTTACCGTTATTCGTTTCGGTAACCAACCTTGATTTAAACAAGTGACAAAATAAAAAAAAAACAGACGTTACGTTGAAATTCTGTACAATATTTTAGACTACATAGTCGCCTTTTGGGGGCGAATTTAGCCACTATTTTGATCTTTAAAAATAAAGGCAACGAGAATATGTTCAAATTAAAAAAAACTTGAATCGTTTCTATTAAATAAATTAAATATAACTAAAATTCTCTAAATTTCACAGCTTTATTTTTGCTGTTCTTATTTTACTAGTATTTAGCAACAATAATCTGCTAATTTAACAGTTTTTTCTGCAGCATCATTTTTAACTAATTTTTAATTGCTTTTCTGCTATTTTTACAGATTCAATTCTATGAGTGTAGCGCAAATAACTTATTTCCAACATAACCAAGGTTAAACGTCAACCACAGATATTTCCCTATAAATTTAACATTCATAACTATGGTTAAGCACTAAACTCAGTTTATTTATAGGTAAGCTAGGTTAAGTTAACTTCAAATCATTTTCAGCTATTATTCAAATTCGTTAAAGTGATATTTTATATAACTTTTTGTAACTGTGCGTAATCGTTTGTCAATGCATTTGTTTTAGATATTTGTAAGAAATTTGAACATAAAAACAATATGAAGTTGAAATTCAACATACTTTTGGTAGTTTGCCAAAATTATTTACTAAACAAGAAATACAGCAAAATTAACTTAATATTTCCACTCAGCATATGTGTATATAAATGTGACTTAAATACTTGTCTCCTTAAGCACTAAAATATTTAATTTAAGATTTGCAATATTCAATTGAAAAACTTCATCTTAGTAATACACTAATAGAAAAAATTTTAGTTAAAACTATCAAAATTAGTTAAAAATTACCTTGTCTGTTGAAATTGTCAGGTTATTTTTGCAAAATTTTAGTAAGATAGGAACAGCAAAACAAAAACTGTTAAATATACAGAATTTTAGTTAGTACAAAACGATAAATTAGTAGGCTAAAATAAAAAATTTAATTTGAAAATTTTTTTTTTTAATTTTGTTTACTGTAAATTAAAATCTAGCCTTCTGAAATCATTATTATTTTTTTTTTAACAAATATTTCTGTTGATTTTAACAGGATAGATATAAGATATATATAAGATATATATGTTATATGTTTTTGCTATTATTACAGCATAACTTGCCATTTTAAATTAACTAAAACATAACTCAAATATAACTAAAATTCTGTAAATTCTACGGTTTTATTTTTGCTGTTCTTACCTTATAAGATGCATTTAGCTAAAATATCTTTTAATTTCAGCAGTTTTTCTGCAAGGTAATTTTTAACTAATTTTTAGTAACTCTTTCTGCTATTTTTACAGGTTTAATTCTATAAGTGTATGTATGCAATTGATATCTATTGATGTTGTTCTTCCTTTCAGCAAAATAAGAAATAAATATTTATTTACGTATTATAACAATTCAACATATTGTTGTTAATGTTTATAAATTATTTATTAAGAATTTCAAACTAATCTAGTCGATTTTTTTACTTGTCTAAAATATTTCAATATTTAAGTATATCTTAACGTTGTTAAAATACAGACATCTCTTTTCAAATACATATTAGTGAATGTATGTGTATTTTTCAAAATTTTCTTTTCATTTATTAAAGGTTTAGTTAAGACACCTTTGTTTTTATTGCATGAGTTAACAAAAAACCCCCATAAAACTTTGAATGATTCATGTGTTATTTGATTATTTATTTATTTTTTTTTCGCTCCAACTGCTCCAACCAGATAGGCCATGTGTTTTTGGAAAAACAGCATTATTCTGGTCTACTGCAATATTTTTTTAGTTTCTTTTTTTACTAATTGAAAAGTTTGTATTTTGTTAAATTATTTCTAACAAACATTTTTATTAGAAACTTATCGCGAGTAAAATAAAGTCGTTTTTTCATGAGTCTCTTAAAACACATGTCGTATTTGGCTGGAGCAGCGTTGATTTGTTTCATTTTATTTTAACCATTTACTTTAATTTTTCTTTATTTGGATGAGTCTATTACGGTTAAAATAAATGTGTTTTTACGTTAACTGTTGTGTTTTAGCAGTATATTAGGAATTTTAAGCTTTTGATATTTCCCAACAACACAAGAGATGGAAAATGAGTAGAAAAGGGCACTGGAATAATTATATAGATGTACTTCTTTTTTTAATAGAAACACTAATGCAAAGCAAAAAAAGAGATGGAAAGGTAACAGGAAACCCAATTCAATTAATGATTTTTTAGATGCCCGGGTAAAAATCTTATTATGGTGTCATACATAATTATATCTTTTTTGATAAATCCCCATATACAACGACATACTAATTGATCCGAAAAATGGGTCATCTACATGTGTCAAATTATATCAAATTAGATATAATTTTATACAGTTTGATCCGAGATTTGTCCATATCCAGGACATTAAATTATATCTAACTCGATATAAAAATATCTGATTTTATAAAATTTTGTGTGATAGTAGGCATACTTTTTATGCATACCAGCTATTAAATTGAGATTGAAATGTCTATGGTTTTAACAATTTTGAAGACCCAAATTTTAAAATATAAAATAAAAATTTATTTGAATACTTTTGTCTTCTAAATCGTACGCATCATTTTTTAATATGATTTTACATGCAAAAACATCACGTGGAATTTATTTGGCTATGGAGTAACTAACTCTGAATTCGCAGATAACTAAATTTGATGTTAAACTATATACTAATTTGTATGCGATTATATAGAAAGTTATATAAAATTAAAATATATTTTTAGTACGACGACACATACAGTGTTATAAAACTTAGTATCAAATCATATATAATCATATCGATCACTACATATAATTTGATTAGTTTTATAAGGGTTATGTAGTTATATATGGAGTCAGATTTGGGGATATGTAATAATATCAATTACCGTACAAAAAATTCGTTGAAAAAATAATATCAGATGTAGTTGTATATAATGAAATGTGTCTTAATGTTACTCCATTCATTGTCAGATATAGCCCAATCACATTATATATGACAATATATAACTATTTTTACGCGGGTGTACTTCCTTTTTAACAGAAACACTAATGATTTCAATATTGATTGGCATTGAAGGCGAGTACTCCCAATTCAGCATTTTTACAGTACTTTTTGAACGAGGGCAAAGAAAATAAAAAAAATTTATATATTTATTTTTTTATTGCCGCCAGCGGGTATCGAACTTGCAACCCTAATATTGTTAGTCTACTACCCTCTACCGTTGAGCTATTTTTTGATATAAATGTTGAGGGGGATAAAAACACCACTTTTCATTGCGAGATATTTTGTTTTATTCTCTTCAATAAAATTACTTATTAAATGAGTGCAAAAGGTGCATTGAAATTCAATATTTTTTAAGTACGTTTTCCATAAAGTGCTTTTTCCATCATTTTTATTTTTTAAAATTGAAAAATTAAAAAGAAAATTTAAATTTATCAAATTAATTATAAATATTAAAAAATAAAAAAAATTTGTCTCGCCAGGATTCGAACCAGTGATAATCTGTTTAGAAATAAATTGTATCGAAATCACTTCTTAGGATCACTTGTAGAGAAATAATCCTTTAGAAGCAATAAATAAGTGATTTTTTGGATGTTGTTCAGAATTATTTCTAAAGGATCTGTAAAAATATACTCGAGGACACTTTGGAAGCAGTGAATAGAAGTGATTTTTGTTTTTGAAGTTATACAGAATAGCTTCTAAAAAAGCAATAAAAATACACAAACGAATACATTTTAAACAATGAAAGAAGTAGTTTGTAAAGCATTTCTTCCAATTTTTTTGCTGGGTTTGTCTGTACTTTTGTTAATACTTTGGTTGTGATGTGATTGTAGATAATAAATGTTAGAATTTTGAGAAAAGTAAAATTTTTATTATTACAAACACTTTATTATAAAAATCATGATTCATTTGGAAACCGTCGTTAAATATATACAAAGATTAAATTTTATATCAAATTTGCAAGCAGACAACTTAAATGGAGTTTTGTAAAGCATCGGATTCTAAACGGGGCTCGCGTCCGCGAAGAGTTCGTTAAAAGTTTTCTGATGTCATTATTATGCCATTTCCGTTAATTTTTATAAGCCCGTTAGGGATTTCACAAAGACCACAATGTTGTCTAGAGGTGAAAAATATTTTATATTCACCTAATTTTTTTACCTCAAACATTCTTTTACCTAATTTTTTTTTTTACCACAAATTTTTTTCACCACATTCTTGTGTTTTATTGGTATTTTTATTTGGCTACCCGGTTAAAAATCAACGTATGCATATTAGACCGAGTCACGAAAAAAAGTAAAAAACCTGCCCCTTCAAAATATACCTTGGTTGGTTTTATGATGATTCCCAAAATATTTCGGGTCTAGCAAAGATATCTCACGAGCTGGACCATTTTTAAAGAAGGATATTTTTAATTTTTGGAAAAGTTTTGCATTTTAGCTAAAGACAACACACAACTTAATTTTAATTGTAGCTAAAAATAAATTTTCTTTGCACAACTTTGAAGGCAAATAAGAAGATAATCAAATACATAAAATGTATTTTTGGAATTGTCAATTTATCTATAGTACTGCTACATAATAGTCTATTAAAAGATAAAAAAAGTTTTATTTGCTGTTTGTGGCAGTGACAGTGGCTTTGTGTTATGGACACAATACATACACATTGTTTCGTAGCAAGAAAATATAAATGTCATTGTGTTTTTTATGGCCAAGGTTAAAAAACTGTTGCAATGTAGTCGTTACACGCTTAACGAATGATACCAATACACGGAAAATAATATGTTTGATATTTTATAGAAAATGTTTTTAATTTTCTGCTTGTAAATAAATTTACTAAACTTAGCCAATTTTCAGATACATGTTTAGGAAATCTACAAAGCTTACACAATACTTGAGTAAAAATCTATTGAAACCTAGTAGTTTTACTAATTTTTCACTAAACACTTATTAAATTTTAAGAACTATAAAAGAAACAATTTCTATTATATTACCAGATGTATTATTTTAAGTGTTTATACCACCAACAGGCAGATAGGAATTTTTTTATTTTATGTAATTTTAGTAAAATATTTTAAGGTTAATTAATGCATAGATAAAATTTGTTTTATTGAGCGTTAAAAAAAAGACGTAAAAATAAAAAAAAGCAAAGTTTTTCCATTTGTTAAAAATCTAAAAAAGTTGTTTAAATAAATGTTTTTTGTTCATTAAGAATGACAAACCACACCTTTAATGTGTGATAATTGGGGGAAGCGGTTTTTGTTTTTGTTATTTTGCAGACATGAAAAAGCTACATACATACATCTACCTAGCAAAATCAACCATATTATTTATGTTCAAATTGGTGAAAATCGAAAAAGGCGACAAGAAAAATGACTACATCATTTTTATGGATTTATTTTTAGTCAGTTTAATAAACAAAATAACAGCTACAACAGTAAAAAAATATTAATGCGTTAATGTTACGCATTAAATAATCAAATCCGCCTTAAGCTAAAGCAGGGGAGTGAGTGAGTGAGAGGGATAGTGGGAGCAAAATGAAGCATACAATACAAAACAATACATGCATATTAAATTTCAGGGACACAATAAGGTTGTTCACAAGGCGTGTGCTATTTGTTGTATCGTTGTATCGTCCTAACAAAAAAACAGAGCTGTTAGAATTTAAATTGAAAAAATACAACATTTGAGAATAGCACGATACAACAGAAGATCTAAAATAAAATTAAAAAATTTTTGTTTCATAACATAATTTTTTTAATAAAATCCATTTTAACAAAAAAATTCCAAAAAAATCTGGAAAAAATTTCAAAAAACTTTTGGGGCATAATAATTCATATAGCGCTTTAAGAGTTGAAAAAATAAAAAAAAAAACTTTTTAGTGAAACGCAGTAGTGGCCACATTACCTCCTCGCTTACAAAAAAAGTGCGAATAATGAGTTACCACCTTGGTAACTCATATTGAAAGAATAAGTGGTTACCCACATAGAAAATAAGTGGCTGCGCTTACATTGTGAAATAATTATAATTGATTACATACAAATTAACTCATCTGTAGTGTTGCTAAAGCTTATTGGCAAAATAAGCTTAAAAAAATTTAAAAATAAAAAATAAATTCTAAAAACAAGTTTCAGTATTTTTAAGGAAATCTTTAGAATTTTGCTAAATGACTTTCTACTAGAGGAAATCAGGGACAAATAATTTAAATGAATCTGATGATTTTATAATTAAAATAATTTTTGAATTTGTTGATTTGTAATTTATATTTTGAATTCAAATTTCTGATTTTTTTCTTCATCCAAAACAAAGGGTTCAAAAATATAAATCAAATGCCTGGAAACAGATAGAGCTGGAACAGTTGTTAAAAAGTCACCTATTATATATTTGGGCAACCAAAAAAAGCTCTAAAAGCAATGTTTTAAGCTCTTAAAAAAAGCTCGAAAAGACAGTAAAATAAGCAGCTAAAATGCAAAATTAAACTTCATTATTTCTTCATTAAAAGACAGTAAAATAAGCAGCTAAAATGCAAAAGTAAACTTCATTATTTCTTCATTAAAATCCTCATAAAAATTTAATTTTTTATTTAATACAATGCTACATTCCTTGGAACTTCAGGAATGAGACACTTTCTTTTCCTTATTCTCTTCAATAAAAGTACTTATTAAATAAATGTAAAAGGTGCACTCCAATTCAATATTTTTTTTCAGTAGGTACTATTTTTACAGGTTTTTATATAGACATATTTTTAAAAATTTTAAAATTAAAAAAATATTGAATTTAACGAAATTAATTATAAATATTAAAAAAAAATAAAATAAAAAAAATTTAAAAAAATATTGGTTTCGCCGGGAATTGAACCCGCGACCCTCTGTTTGGAAATGCCAAATAATACCAAAATCACTATTTCGGATCACTTTTAGAGCAATTACTCTTTAGAAGCAATACTTACTTTGATGATTTTTCACGGAAAATCATCAAAGTCGGTCGGTGTTTTTGTATTCTCTTGATAAATAATTAAAAAAAATATTAAAAGCTTTTGTTTAAATAGAAATCTTTTAACAAATTGTGAATAAAGACTTATTCGTTCGTTTACAAACGAATAATATTAAAAAACTATTATAACTTTTATTATTATTGAATTATTTATTGTAACTATATAATTCAATATCTAAATAGGCGCAAAATTAAAAACAAGACAGAAGAGAAAAATAAATAAATAAATAAAAAGCGCCTTTTTAATACTCTTCTAAAGAGAACAAAAAAAAACAAAAGAAGAAAAAAAAAAAAAAAGGAAAAAACAACATAATAACAACAACAATAGTGTAAAATCGTTAATACAAAATCAACTACAATGTCTAAACGTCTAGGTGAACCTTTGAAAACCTCTGAAGAAAACATTACAAAAACACCGAGAATGTCAAATACTAATTCAAATGGTAAAATTGATACCAATAATCGTGTTAGTGTGATTCAACATATCGACAAACGATTTGAAGAGTTTTTTGAAAATATTAAAAATTATATCGAAGAGAGAGCCAATGTGCAATTTGAACAAATAAAAACATTTATTGCAGAGCGCGAGAACCTACTCTTAAATAAAATAAACAATATAACTGATGATTTAAAAAAAGAAATCTCTTGTGTAAATGAACGTGTTGATACAGTGGTGCACGATATTGTAGAAATAAACTCGGAATTAAAAGAATTAAAACTTCAAATTTTAAAACAAGAAAATCTTTTCGTTGCGTGTGACTTACGTATAAATGGAGTGCCGTTTGATAAAAAAGAGGACTTATATAATATATTTGATTCCATTTGCCAAATTATTAATATTCCAACTCCGAGTGTTAAAGCTATATATAGATTGAAAAATAGAAACAATAAAGATAAAGAAAACTCACCTGATGGTGTAATCATAGTTAATTTAATGTCACCTTATGATAAAAACTTTGTGTTAAAATCGCTTGCCATATTCAAGAAAAATAATAAATCACAATTATTATTAAATTACGTCGGTTATGACTCTAATAGACCTTTTTATATAAATGAAAGTTTAACTACGAAAAACTACAAAATTTTGATTGAAGCGACTAAGCTTAGGAAAACCAATTGCTTGCATGCAGCTTACACTTTTCGTGGTCTGGTGTATGTAAGGCGAAATAACACTGACCAGCCGATTCGGATCGATTATGTGGAGCAACTGAGCGATTTTTTTCTTAATTCGGATACATCTAATCAGAATGATCTTAACAATTTACCACGGCAATGTTATCAGGCCAATGATATATAATATGTTTGTGCATCGTAAGAAAAAAATTTCCTCTAACATTAAAAGATTTTATTTACAATTCTGCAAATTTTATTATTTTTATCACTATTTTTATTTCAACTTTAATACACTATATTATCTTTTTTATTGTGAATGCGTTACTGCTAGGGCCGGTCAAACCTTAAGGTTTTATAGCAATGTATGTTTCAAATAACATGAGTGATAGTTCCAAAGCCGTAACTATGAACATGGTTAGGATATTGGCAAAACAGAGATCTGGTGTTCAGATATGTCATATCAATGCGCAAAGTCTTAATAATAAGTTTGATGAGTTTCGTTTTACTTTTGAAAACTCTGGAATCGACATAATTTGTGTTTCTGAGACGTGGCTGAAGCCGAAGACGGCTAATAGTATTGTTTCTTTGAATGGCTACAAAATTTTCAGAGCTGACAGAGAAAGACATGCTGGTGGTGTGGCTATTTTTGTCAGGAACAATATTGCATGTAAATTAAATTGTACTTCTAGAAAAGGAGATAAAGTAGAATATATTTTCGTGGAGGTGTTATCATTTGGAAGGAAAATGTTGGTTGGGTGTGTCTACAGGCCTGATAACAGAACAAGAACTGACAGTTTTTTTGAAATATTGGAAAATATCACTATGCCATTTGAAGAGGTCGTAATATCAGGAGATTTTAACTCAAACTTACTAGAGGATTCATGCCTGTCTACACAAATGTTAACTCTAGGATTTTTGCCAGCAAATACATGTATACCAACACACCATACTACTAGGAATAGCACTTTAATTGATATTTTCTTTGTTGGAAAAATTAATTGTATTCTCCTTTATGACCAAATATCAGCACCATGTTTTTCCAAGCACGATTTAATATTTCTTTCATATGATTTTCAATTGGAATTGCAGGAACAATCATATACGTATCGGGATTTCAGGAATATTAATTTTAACCAATTGGAAGAAAGCTTTATGAATATCGATTGGAGTGAACTTTACTTCCAAGTCTCTGTGGATTCAAAACTTTCCTTTATTGAAAGCAATATTTTATATCTATATGATTCAGCAGTACCGTTGAGAACTAAAATAATTACCCATAAAACTAGACCATGGTTTACGTTGGAAATTAAAGCCTTGATAGAACAAAGAGATAAAGCCTATCTGCGTTGGAAACGATTTAAAACGACTGAGTTGAATAATGAATATCGTATTGCAAGACGAGAAGTCAATAACAGAATAAGGAAGGCCAAATGTGATTACTACACGAATCGTTTTTCCAATGCTCTCAACAATAAACAAACATGGCAAACAGTCAAAGACATTGGTATAGGTAAAACCGAGAAAAATTACAATTCTACTGTTAGTGTAAATGAAATCAATCAAAATTTTCTTAACATACCAATAGTTCAATCAGACCCTGGCTATTATAATTTCGACAACAGCGAAAGACTTTCTACAAACAATGATGAAAATGGTAATATCTTTGAGTTTCAATGTGTATCTCAACTGGATGTCTTATCCCACTGTTTGGGTATAAAAACAAATTCTGTTGGTTTCGACAATATTCATCCTAAATTTTTAAAGCTCCTTTTGCCCCATCTACTACCTCATATTACTCATCTCTTTAATTCAATAATCACTAATAGCACATATCCTCTTATGTGGAAACATGCAAAAATAATACCTATACCAAAGCAGAACTCAGAGTTTAGACCGATTGCTATACTTCCATTCCTTTCTAAAGTTTTTGAAAGAATATTACATGGACAAATTACCGGTTATTTGAATGCTCATAATCTAATTACTGAATGGCAATCTGGCTTTCGCCCAAAGCATGGATGTGTTACTGCTTTAGTAAATGTATCTGATGATATACGACGTGATATTGATGATGGTTATTTGAACTTACTAGTGTTATTGGATCATTCTAAGGCATTTGATACGGTAGATCACAATATTCTATGTGAAAAACTTAGACACCTATTTAATTTTGCTAGTATGTCTGTAAAATTATTAAAATCGTATCTATCATCTCGAACACAATCTGTTTACATCAACAATGTAAAATCTAATGCTTTACCTGTTGTAAGAGGCGTGCCTCAAGGATCAATACTAGGACCCCTTCTCTTCTCGCTGTATGCAAATGATCTCCCACTACAACTTAAGGACTGTAGAATACACCTGTATGCAGACGATGTGCAGATTTATCTGCGGACTAGTTTGCAATCATTAGACGCATCAATTGAAAAATTGAACATGGATTTACAAAGAGTACACCAGTGGGCGTCGGCAAATGGATTGTGTTTAAATCCTGAAAAATCAAAATGTGTTGTTATTCATAAGAGAACGTTAACGCTAAACAATAATTTAAACATTATACTTAACGGCCAACAAATTAATATTGTATCCTCAGTAAAGAATCTAGGCATAATATTTAATGAAACTCTTACTTGGTCGAATCATATTAATTGCATAGTTGGTCGAACTTACGGCATGCTACGGACATTATGGTCGACACAATATTTTACACCATTAAAAACCAGAATATTGATTGCCAAGGCTTATTTGATGCCGTGTCTATTATATGGTTGTGAGATTTTCTCCAATTGTGATTCAAATAGCATTAATAAACTAAACAGGTTATTCAATAGCATCACTAGATATGTTTATGGATTAAGAAAATTCGGCTCGATTTCACCACACGTTAGGAAATTGTATGGTGTAACTTTTGAGAACCTACTCAAAATTAGATGCCTATTATTTCTCCATAAAATTATATATATGAAGGAGCCTAAATATTTATACGAACGTCTAACACTTGCAAGATCTGAGAGAGGATACGGATTGAAATCTATTAAACATCGTACACTTCTTTCGAAATGGCAATTTTTGGTACCAACTGTACAGCTTTGGAACTCGTTACCTCATCGCATTCAGGCTAATAGTAATGCATTCATATTTAAAAGGGATATATTTGATTTCTTTTCACGTTAAAAATTTTATATATATAATGATTTTATACAGTCTTCAATGTTTAATGTAATCACCCTATTGTCATTATGTTTTGTTTTTATTAAATTCTATTCTAAATCTTGTTAATAATTATATATGTATTTAAATAATAATGTATTAATTTATAACAATGTAAATCTAAAAATTATATTTCTATGCTTTAATAATAAGATATAATCTTGTTGCATAGAAAAGGCAATAAATAACATAAATAAAATAAATAAGTGATTTCTTAGAAGTAGTTCAGAAGTAATTCTAGAAAAGCTGTAAAAATATACTAACGGATACTTTGGAAGCACTGAAAGAAGTGATTTTTTGAAATTGTTCAGAATGACTTCTAAAAAAGCGGTAAAAACACACTAACGGATACTTGTGAAGCAGTGAAAGAAGTAGTTTGTAAAGCATTACTTTCATTTTTCTTGCTGAGCTATTTAACAAATTGTGAAAAATAATCTGCTGAAGGCACGGCCCTATCCGGATTTCATTCATATTTGTACTTTTACAATTCAGGTTGGAAAAATAAAAAGTTTATTTTAACAAAAGAAATTTTTTAATTTAAAATAAATTTTAAAAAACAAATTTTAAATAAAAAATTTATGGCGACTTAAAATAATGTTTAAAATTACTGATTTTATGAAAAACAAAAGCAGAAATATGATCTATGATCGCATAAAAAAGCTAAAATAAGCTTAATTTTCAAAGAAAATAGCCAAAATAAGCCAATATTTACAAAATAAGCAAAAACAAGCAAAATTAAATGAAATAAGCAAAAAAGCTCTAACAAATATAGCTTAAAATTCTTATATTTTTAAAATCAGAACTTGTATTAAATCTAAATTGTTGTATCTTTTCAAATAAAAAACATGCTGCCCTACCTATTATAAACTGGAAACAGTTACAAACTGGAAACATATTCCAACAACGTTTAGCAGGTAATGGCGGCCTAATTTAAAAATTAAATATAATAGTTGTTGCTTGACAACAAACAACTTTTATAAATTGTTTTCAAATAAAAATCAAAAATCAACAGAAATATAATGATAAAATAAAAAATTCCCAAATTGTATGATTTTAAAATGGAATATAATTTCATACATTTTAAATTATTTATGAATTATATTTGATGAAATTTCTTATCTGATTTTTTTATAAGAAAAATAACAATTATTTTGAATTTCTGCGGAAAAATTATTTGTAAAAAATAACTACAATACTAATTAAAACATAAAAGAAATACTAAATCGGTACTTGTTATTTAATTTCCAATAAGTGATTATTTTACAAGAAACTATAAGTATCAGTTTTGAATTTCAAAGTAATGCAATTAATAAATTACTTGTAACATTACTGTCACTGCCATGTTTTTGCTAGAATAATTAAACCGTGCAGTTTTTAGTTCAATAATAGCTGTGTTTGTGCGGCATTCCTATCAATGATATCTCGAACAATTTTGACAGTAGAAAGCCGGAATACGTTGAAAAACTGCCAAAATCGTTCTTGATAATACTGATAGAGAGTCACACAAACACAGCTAATTTTAAAAAATTTTTGTAAATTTGTTACATTTTTGTCACCATGACGTTTGAATAATGTTCCATTAATACATCACTCATACGCCATTGAAAATATATTACCAAATATTTTATTTTTTTAAACTAAAACAAATTGGATAATTTTTCCCTACCTAATATACGGTCCTGTTTCAAAATAAAAAAAACAAGAAAAAATAAAACAGATCCTGAATATGTATGTGTAAAATAGAGCACCACATGTTTCTCTTGCTATAGCTGCTAGCAAGCACACATACATTAAAACACAAAAAAAAAAATATTAGCAAGCCAAACATGCAACATGGGTTCTATACAAATACCAACAAACATTTACACAAACTGTAAAAAAAGGACGTTGTTGTTTTGCTTGGCTTGGTTTAACGCATATTTTTTGCATAAATCAAAAAGTAGAAACAAACCAAAAAAAAAACATACACACACAATGAACGTTATAAGACATAGACATCTAAAGGAGAATAAATAGAACGAAAACAACAAAAAATCAAACCATAAAAAGGACTTTCGAAATATTATACCATAGAATACAAATAACTTAGTAATATTTGTTTGGCAACAAAAAAGGAATTGGCTGGGGGCGGGGGACATAGTTTTATGTCGAAACGAGTAAAAAAGTTAAAGTCGGGCGTGCCGACTATACAATATCCTACACCAGTCTGGTTAAAAGCCAACTAATGTTTGGATCTGAAATTCTTATGGGTTTAAATGGACTTGTGTCAACATTTTCTATAAAATGATAAAAGAAGACAAAATCGTAAATGTAGCCCATGTGGGCGATAGTTCCAAATATGTACCGATCCGATCTAGAATCTATAAGCTTTGTCCTTGGGACCATGTGAGTCAGCGAACCAAATTTCATTGAAATATCTTCGTATTTGTGACCTCCAGCGTGTAAAAAAGCCATGTTGGGGGGGGGGGGGGCTTATATGGGCACTAGGTCAAAACATGGACCGATTTTAACCAAAACTAATAGGCTGCGTCCTTGGGCCAACATAGGTCTGTGTACCAAATTTCATCAAAATATCTTAATATTTGCGACCTGTAGAGTGCGCACAAGAATGCATGGACAGACAGGCGGACGGACGGACAGACGGACATTGTTAAATCGAAATAAAACGTGATTCTGAGTCGATCTTTATACTATAAGGTGGGTCTAGGTCCAATATTTTTTGGTGTTACAAACATCAGCACAAACTTATTATACCCTGACCTGGGTATAAATATATTTATACATACAATTTTACTATTAGTTCAATATTGCTGATTGTGAGTAGCTAAATTTTTACTTTTCAAAGGTTTTCGCCTAGATACAATTTATATGTTTACGTTTTTTACTTGTAATTAATATGTTTATTTTTGTGTTTGTCATTTTTCTGCAATTAATTAGACTGAAGATTTTTTTTATCTCAAACTCATATACCTAAATTTCTGAATGCACTGAAACACGAAAAATAATTTATGAAAGATAATTGTATCATCCCAAGTAAAAAGTTTTGAATTAGTTTTATATTACTTTATACAATTGCTTATAGTTACATATTGCAAAATAAATATTCATATCAATTTATATAGCTTTGTATCTTAAATATATAAATACATCTTTCGTTATTTTATAGCTCATATAGCCCATCATGTGACAATATCCATTTACATATCGATCTATATGCCACATGTAAGTACATATTTTTATATACGATTGTATCTAATTGCATATAATTGTATTATATTCGAAATAATTTCATACAATTGAATATAAACAAAATTCGGATAAATTTGTAGTAAACTACATCTTAATGAATCAAATTAGATCTAACTTTATCAAAGAATGATCAAATTGTATCATATTATATCTAGTTATAACAAATTATATCTAATACAATAGAATAAAAATGTTTTTATTTAATACATATAATACGAACATTTACAAAATATATTTTTTTTTTCAAGGTCAAAATTTATATAAGACAATACTGATTCAATTAGAGACAAACAGATAAAATTGTCTTGGGTCATATCACATCATATCTTATTTATTATATAAATTTCATTCGATAAGATCTAAACTGTTGCATTTAGATGCAACCCGACTTAAAAAGTTTTCATATAATTTTATATGATTTGATATAATTATAAATGTTTATATGTGTGGCTTTATATGACCATATACATTTATATTAACACTTTGGTTTTATAAATATATTTGATATGACGTTATATATTAAGAGATATTAGGAGATCTGCATAATTATATATAATGGCGTATAAGCTTCTCTAAACAATCTTATATCAAAATATATAACAAAGTTAATATAAAATTTTATTAATTTCATGTATAAATTTATCTTACATTATTTCTAATAATACAAAATTTTATAAAGTTTAATTGCACTATAAAAATTAAAAAAAAACTCCGAAATTGTGGATCTGGTTTTGAATTTTGCACTTTGACATAGACATAAATAAATGTTTATAATTGAATTTAACGTATATTTTTCAAATAGTTGGCAAAATACTCTTTATTAAACTAAAAATAATTTTAACCCTTAAATGCGTGGTGTAGCCATTTGGCAACATACCGGTTTTTGAATAAAAAAAACCCACTTGATGCACAAAACTATATTTTTGGGCATTGGGGGCCCCTTCTGTACATTGTCTTCTTATAGTTTAGAAGAATTTTTAAACATATCGTATTAAATCCCATT
Source organism: Leucophora obtusa (assembly GCA_949987735.1). Classification (NCBI taxonomy): domain Eukaryota; kingdom Metazoa; phylum Arthropoda; class Insecta; order Diptera; family Anthomyiidae; genus Leucophora; species Leucophora obtusa. The sequence continues at coordinate 201,213,090 of OX465295.1, read as the reverse complement.
GTATATATGGGGATAAACTAAGATCAAGTTACATCTCAAAATTGGGAGGTCCAGTGATATCTTTGGGGATAAACCTAGATCTATTTTGATCCGAAAATTGGCGGATCCAGCTATATATTTGCGGATATTTTTAGATCTAATTTGATCCGAAAAATGGCGGATCCAATTAGATCCAGCTATATATTTGGGGATAAACTTAGATCTAATTTGATCTCAATTTTGGCAGATCAAATTAGATCCGGCAATATATTTGTGGATAAACGTATATCTAATTTGATCCGAAAAAGTGGCAGATCGAATTAGATCTAGCTATATATTTGGGAATAAACTTAGATCTAATTTGATCCGAAAAATGGCACATCGAATTAGATCCAGCAATATATTTGTGGATAAACTTAGATATAAATTGATCTGAAAAATAGCAGATCAAATTAGATCCAGCAATATATTTGTCGATTAACTTAGATCTAATTTTATCCGAAAAATGGCACATCGAATTAGATTCAGCAATATATTTGTGGATAAACTTAGATATAAATTGATCAACTGATATTGGAATTATTGTACCATTACCATACATCAATATATATTGAATGATATACATATATTACAATATATGACACTGTATTATAAATATTGTTAATGAAGTAACATATCTGATAATATTTTTTATAGCGCCATAGTTTTACATTATTCAAATTAAACCATATAGGGATTTGTATTCCAAATGTTGTTGATGTGGTACCAAATTTGACCATATATTGTTTAAATTGTGCCATATATGACAATATATTGTTTAAATGATACCATATATGTCTATATATTAATATTGTTTAAATGACACCATATATCAATATATATGGGACTATATATGGTAGCATATATTATCATATCTGCATCTGTATTAAAAATGTCGTTCATCAGGTACCATATATGAGCATATATTGTTGAAATGGCACCATATATGACAATATATGGTTTAAATGGCACCATATATGGTAATATATTGCTTAAATAACACCATATATAAATATATATGGCACTATATATGGTAGCATATATTATCATATGTGGAACTGTATTAAAAATATTGTTCATGAGGTACCATATATGGGCATATATTGTTGAAATTGCACCATATATGATAATATATGGTTTAAATGGTACCATATATGATAATATATGGTTTGAATGGCACCATATATGATAATATATGGTTTGAATGGCACCATATATGATAATATATAGCTTAAATAACACCATATATAAATATATATCGCACCATATATAGTACCATATATTATCATATCTGGAACTGAATTAAAGATTTGGTTTATGAGGTACCATATATGACCATATATTGTTTGAATGGCACCATATATGATAATATCTAGTTTAACTGTCACCATATATAATTATATATTGTTTAAATGATACCATATATAATTATATATTGCTAAAATGCCACCATATATATTAAGATATAGTTCTATATATAACTATATATGCAATAAGATCAACCATGTTATGTAATATATAATTATATATGCCATATCTAATATTATGAAGGCCGATGTCTAATTAGATGAAATTATATATGGCATAATATAAGGAAAATTTTTCGGAAAAAACCTCATATATAATTATATATGGATATACATAACCACATGTCTAATTATATATTGTAATATATGCCACATATGATTATATATAATTTTTTTTACTCGGGTGATTACATCCGTTGCCAGATCTTACCACATATGATCATATATAGAATATGTGACACACTTTATGGCCAGAATTGCTCAGATCTATTGCCAGATCTGTTCATATCTGAAATGATCTGGAAAATTGGGTGATTTTCATGCCCAGATACTATCAGCGTAAGTACACTTAAAATAATACGTCAGTAGAAATGAAAACGATTTGACTAATTTTTAACAAATTTTTAGTTGAAGCACTGATTTAAGCAAAGATTTTAGTTATCTTCATTTAACACAATACTCTTAGTACTCTAACTAATTTTGAATTTTAATTTTCAAAACTATTTATAACTATATTTAAGAACCCATTCGTTAAATTTTACACAATTTATTGTTAAAATATAATATTTTCATGTTTCTGTTATTGCCCGGTAGATGGTCCAAAAATGGACCATGGTGGGGCGTTAGACCACCGAAAATTTTTAATAAAAAATTTCCACTTCATAAAATGGCCCATATCTCGAAAACTAAGCGAGATAGAGCAAAACGGACAAAATGTTTGCTCCTCTAGAGTGACCTTACGTGCCCTTAGATGATATGGACTGGGACCGGGGAGGGTCCCGAGCCTCTAAATTTGAACAAAATTTACGACTCAGTATAATTACAAATAAAATTGTAGTTTTACTAATTTCTTACTTAAATTGAGATTTGATAAATTGTTAAAATCAGCAAATTTTAATTTAAGCCAAAAAACAGAAATAAATTTTGTTAAAGTAACAAATTTTTCTGTTCAGCCAACAGACTTATTATTTTGCGTGTAGCAATTCGGAAACTAGAATATCTGATCTAACAGACACATTCAAGACGGAACCTCAGTCAGTTCCCATATCGAAAAAATCGGGATTTTAACTTTTAAAATGCGTTTTTATGGAATTGTAACCTACACTATATACATATATGTGACGCGCAAAATAGAAAGGGACCTAAGGTCCCCTTAGATCCCTTTCTCAGGAGGGCATGGGATCGGTCTCATTCGATGCTCAGATGTTGTCCACATCAAAAAAAAATTGATTTTTTTGCCCTTAGGTCCCTTTCTCTATGCGCTGTCACATATGATGTTTGTTACTACCAAAAATACTTGACCGTTACATACTTTCTATTACACCTTCATGTGTATATTTTATTACATTTATTGCGCCGATAATTTAAATTTGAGCCGCTTCCTTTAATATGAGCTAAGTCGTAATGTGGTTTTATAATTTTTGTTAGTTTCACCTTTATTATTTTTACTACAGGTAATACATAAACTAGGCAGTTTAATGAACAATATTTTGTATTGTAATTGCGGAAACCTTTGGATATGTATTGTTATAACCTAACTTTTAATGATTTCCATACCCTACACAACAACTTGGACGGGTATACTGAGTTCGTGCTGATGTTTTTAACATAAAAAAATATTGGACCTAGACCCAACTTTTAGTATACCCATTGACTCAGAATCAATTTATGACTCAATTTAACGATGTCCGCATTTTTATGTATTTTTATGCACACGCTACAGGTCGCAGATGTAAATAAATTTTTAATCAAATTTTGTATAGGTACAGACTTTATCGTTCCAAGGACGAAGCATACTAATTTTAATTAAAATCAGTCTACGGTTAGACTTTGTGCCCCTATAAATGTCCCTCAAAAATTGGCTATTGTTCTTGTTCGCATGCTGCAGGTCGCAAATATGATGTTATTTTAATGGAATTTGGTACAATGGCTCATATGGGAGCAAGGACAAAGGATATAATTGGTATATCTTTGGACCTGGAACTCATATGGAATACACTTGCGACTTTGTCTTAATTACTATTAACTTTAGGCAAAATCAAAATTTCTTACCGATTTCCTTATTGTTTTTTTTTTTCAATTATAGACAAATTTTGACCCAAGTCCATTTTAACCGATTCAAATTTCAGATTAAAACATTATTTGACTTTCAACTACACTGCCGTAGGGTATCATATAGTCGGCTTGCCCAACTTTTGGTTGTGTAATAGTTTTTTTTTTTAAACTTTTTTAATAAATTCTAAACTATTAATTTAAAAGTTTTGTTTGAAAACAAGAAAAAGCGGAAGGAAGTTCAAGCGCTTACCTAAACGTATAAAAATGCATAAAATATGCATTCAAATCAACAGTATCCACTCTACCTCTACAAACAACATTCCACACATACAAACACAGGCACACAACTCACATGTAATTAAATATTAAAGAAAATCCTTGGTTGTCTGGTTCAGAACTTGAACAAGAGAAATCTTTTTTGAATCAATTCGCATAAAAACTGATTCATTTTATGAATCAGTGAATCATTCATGATCACTTTAACTCAACACCCAGAAAACAGATTCGGTTCTGACTACCCCATTTGTTGCCAATCGAATGGTTCAGTTGCATCAAATGAATTTTTCGGTTTCGGCTACCGAATAATTCTTGATGCAACTGAGTTTCCGTTGCCACAGTCAAATTAGTCCTATCTCAATTGGTTTTCTGTTGTCACAACTGAAAAATTCTGCTACCACAACTGAACCATGCGATTGGCTACAAATGCGGTTATCAGAACTGAATCTGTTTTCTGGGTGAATGATTTGTCATTGAGTTAAGTTGGATATATTCAATTTATATCGATTTAATTTGAATTCAATTGAATAATTTGTCTTATGATTTAATTTCGAAAATATATGTACGCTGAATTAACCATTTGTGTTGAAATAATTTGTTATAGTTGAACGAACCAATTCGTTTTTTTTTTAATATAAAAGAAAATGAAATTGATTCTTTGAATTACATAGTGACTAAGTAAAGCAGAAATTTGAAAGAATAAAAAGAATTTTACGAATCGATTCCTTGAATATTGAATAAGACTTAAAAATTGAATTAAGGAATTATGTTTTTAAAGGTCTGGACTGGTTATTGGTTGGTTAGCAACCTGTTTCGTATCACATGGCATGTTTCTCTAATACTCCTCTTCTCCTTTTTTTTTGTATGTATTGTGTGTGTTAAAGCAACAATTAACTTGGGTGTAAAATAAGTATTTTTTTTGTAGCAATTTGATTATATGTACATAAAAACAACAAAAAAATTATTATGAACATTTTCTTTAGCTTTTATATGCATAGTTGTGCATAAGTTTAATGAAAATCAGGTACAAGTACATTGTATTGTATTTAAACATACTTGAAATTTTAAAAGTACCAGTAACAAATTCTATTTGTATTTATACGTAACTACATAGAGAAAACAGATTCACTCTGACAATGGAATTTTCGCCAACTGTGACAACAGAAATCCGGTTTATACAACAGAATTTTGGTTGAAACTATAGATTTGAATTACGTTAGCAACTTATTTAATTGCGACAAGCAAATAATTCGGTTACTGCAACTAAACCATTCAGTTGGCAAGGAATTCGGTTACCACAATTAATCTGTTTTTTCCGTTTAATATGCAAATACTTGGTACTGATTAAAAACTCTTTAAAAATGTGGTCCGTACTTAAAAAGTACTTTGGTACTTTCTAAGCACCAATGGTACCTGCTAAGTAGAATGGTCGATAGGAAATTTGCTTCTGAGTCGATTGGTGCAATTAATTATTGACGAATTTATTGTCATTGAACACTTATAAATGCCTACAAATTTCGAACGGAATGTGCCAGATTCATAGTCATGTTATCAATCGACTTAGATTCAAATTCTCTGTCGATTAAAGTCCGAACTTGGAGGAGCGAAAATTGTAAAACTGTTAAGTGATAAATACCAAAGTACTTGACAAGTTGCTTAGTATTATAAATAATTATATTCAATACCAAGTAGGTACATTGAAAATACTTATATTAAATATTTTCTTAAGCACAAGCACCTAATACTTCTATTTGTGGTAGTAATCAATATACAAACAAATAGCGATTACTTCCCGACTATGCTTCAGTGTTTCCTTTCTTTTCAAACATCTTCCCCATGTAGTCTTGATGAAGTCAAGGGTAAAAGCAAGTAAGGAGGAACAAAAAATATTTCCTTCTTCTTGTGTTAATTAAGTTAAAATATGGCAGGAAAAGTGTGTAGTAGAGTGTTTGCCAAGAAGAACAACAGCAACAACTTTTTCGTTGTAACTAAAAGTGTTGTTGAAAATAAATTAAAATAATAAATTGTTGTAAAAAATGAAGTACCATTTTATCATGCTCTTTATGAAAACTTTTATTCATAATTAAAAAAACTAAACGTAATGATGGCAAATAGTAAAATAAAAACTTTAATTTTATTGTTTAATTAAAAAATAATACAAACTAAATTTCAACTGCAATTTTAAAAAGTATTTGGGGAAAGGAAGAAATTGTTGTTAGTTTTTGAAAATTTATATATTATCATATATTTAGTTAGAATATTCTTCCACCTCAAGTCCAAATTCTAATATGATATTGTCATATTAGATTTTTATTTGTTGTTTCAAAAAGGGGTTGATCATTTTCATGATAGACAATACAATTGTTTCGTAGACATCACTCTACTCTTCAGTTGTCCGCAATAAGAAAATGATAACTTTCTTACTCAAACCGAGACATTACATAAGGTACAAAAAATCAACGGGACGAGAATTCTGTACTTTCGTATATGAACTGTCTGATTTGGTAAAACCAGCTATAAATCAACTCCTTTTTGAAAGCAACAATTTTTGTATTTTTTAATGCAAAATTAAAATAATTGTTTTTAATTTATATATTATTGCATATGAGTATTTTTAAACATATAATTTGAACAGATTTAAAAATTTTTAATCAGAATGTTCGATGGTGTTTTCAGATATCTTTTTGTGTCAGACGAATGAAAATACAATAACAAAATCAACCGTAAATTACTGAATTAATCAAAATACGCAAATACCGATGACTGCGCCATACTTTATGCAAACTGATCAACGGTATCACAAGAAAAACTCTCGAGTTTAATCCACAAGGCAGTAGAAGAAGAAGTTTCCCGAAGAACAACACTGATCGTGAAATTCATGATGCAGGTTACTTCTGATAAAAAAGATTCAATAGGATCAGTCCTAATTAGAGGTGATTAAATTATGATATGGCATTTTTAATACACTTTATGACTAGATCTGATCTATTCATATCTGAAGGGACCTGGAAAATTTGGTGATTTTTATGGCCAGAAAATATTTGTTGAATATTAAATATCTAAAATAGTCAATAAATATTAATATATTTGCTCTAAGCACTGAGCAACACTATTTTTGAGCTTCGATGAATCATATGCCAGAGGAATGTAAAAAAAAATATAAAACTTCTGTGTTCAAATGTCCACAATGAATGTGAAATTTTTTTAGAACATTTTAACCCTACATCTGGAATTTGAGTCATTTAAGTATTTTTTTTTTTTTTTCATGAAATGCCAAAGAAGTTACAAATTTCACTAGGGGTTTTGAAAAACGAAATATCTCATTCGGAGATACCTAATCGTTATTACTTGTAGTCCAATTCAAAATTCTTAATACTGTGCAACTATATTTTGGGCGACGCTAAATTCTGTGCCAGCTGAATGTATTGGTTTAGTACATTAGTAAAACCCTCAAAGGTTTTGGCGCTGTGTAGGTACAATCAAGTTATATGGCCATTTAAAGTTCTCATTTTTAGTCCACCACTGTGAAAATAATATGCAAAAGCAATAAAAAAAAACATCTTTTGAGCTTAATTCTGAGTCTGGATTTCCACAATAAAAATTTAAGAACAATTTCTTGTAGAAAATTTGGACCTAATATCTGCCTTTTTTATGATAAATTTAAGCATTTTTTGAAGAAATGCTGAAAAAGTCCCCAAAACCGGGAATGTTAGGGATTGAAATGTTCTGCAAATATGTTCGGCTGCAAATTTCACTAATAAAATTTCACTGTTCAGAATTGAACTTAGAACCAATTTAAGTATGTTTTTAGCGGTGTGGGTCAGAAAACTGAAAACTTTAAACGGTCATATAAAATGACTGTACACTTAAAATGAAAAAAATCTGTCCACTAATTTAAAAACGATTTGACTTATCTTTTACAAACTTTTAGTTAAGACACTGATTTAAATACAAATTTCAGTTACTTCATTTAACGCAATTCTAAAAAACCTCAGTACTTTAACTAATTTTGAGTGTTAATTTTCAAAATTAATTATAATTAATTTTTAAGAACCCATTTGTTAAATTTTATACAATTCTTTGTTACAATAGAACATTTTCATGTTTCTGCTATTACCCGGCTGGCACTGCCAGTGTATCCGAAGTTTTAAAGATGGCGCTATTTCTTTCCCTTCCGAGATTTTAAAATTGTTGAAAACCTCGACTACCTCTAAGAGTATAATATCCTCATGAAAAGTTTATCTCTATCGAAAATGAACCTTGATATTCAAATAGCCCATAGAAAACTCGTTGACATATTGAAATTCCTAGCAGTTTTCAAATACAATTATATTATTATAAATACTAAATAACGTAAGTTTGATATTGATATTTTTCAGCTGGACAGTTGATACGAAAATCCACATATGTACTTCATTTAAATTACCACATTTTGCTACTAATATGACGCCTATTAATGTCGCTAAATTTTATGAAAAACCGCTAAACCATTTTCCAGTTAAGGCATTGTCCTTAATGTACATCTGACCGTCATTCTGTGAATCCTTGAACAAAAATAATTTATTTTTAAAGAAAAAAAAACATTTTTTTTTTTAATTTTTTCCCTGTTTCTATAAAGCGAGCGACATAATACCGCCTGAGGAATGTGTGTATTTTATCATTATTACAAAAACAAAATACACACATTCTTCTGGAGGAATAATTCGGTTCGCTTTATAAAAACAAGGTGTTAGGCTAAAAAGACTTTGAGTCGCTATTTAAAATAATTGACTTATAAGGTTTTCAAATTATTATTCGTAAGCGCTTTAATGTAGTTATAACTTATTTGAAATTATGTTTCATTCTAAAATACTATTTTTTACAATTTTTAAGAAATTCCCACTAGACTGTTTCTTGTTGCTAAACCGTATTATATACACAAAAAATGTTGTAGACTCAGAATATAGTAAATTCTGTTTTCTATAAAAAAAAATCACTTTTTGTTATTAAAAATTATAAAATATAAAAAAAACAAGGGTTAAAGGCGACACTGTGCCTAAGGTAAAAATTTTTGAATACTGTAACTCTTTCCAGGTAATCGATACTCTTTAACCAGACCTCTAAAAACATAATTCTGCGTCAATTTCCCACAAATCGATTTGCAAAAATGATTTCATTGATTAAATTGTTTTCTACTTTTTGTTGATACTTTTCACAGCATCAAACGAATTCATTAAATTTAAACAAATCGTTTTAACCAAAAAACGGTTGCCCTGATTTACAGTTCGAAAATTAAATTACAAAAACAAATTATTCAATAGAATCAAAAGAGAGTTGAAGCGATACAATTTAAAATTAATCATATCTTACTTTCATTAATTTAAATAAACTTGAGACACTACGTAGGCGTGTATTCATGTTATAATATGCGTGTGCAATAAATATTACTCATACGTCATATTCATTGACATTTATGACAATTTATGTATTTTTGTGCTGTCTTTATTTTGTTTTTATTTTGTTTGTTTGTTTGTTTATTTTTTGTACATTTATTATTGACAAATCCACGCCTTTTTTTTACATAAAATTTTATAACAATTTTATTTAATTGATTTTCTTTTTCTTTCCAAAGAAATCCTTATGAAATAACAATAAATCATGTTGTTGAGCGCTATCTTTTCATTTTTTTGTCCTTTACGTTTTTTCTGTATAAAAACATTAAATAAGCACATGTTGACATACTAAAGTTGATGTCTTTTACACATGCCAGCATGAAATACATTTAGAAAATATAAAATAAATCATCTTTATAGTAAGATACAAATACTGAAATACAAATTAGGCTTTCGAAAGAAAAAAATAAGAAGTGTCTTTTAAAGTTTTATGAAGAGATCATAGAAATGACAATATAATTGTATTTTAATGCATAGAAATAATATTGAGATTTCTATAAAGAAAAATAAATGAAAAGAAACTGACAGATCGTAAGGTTAGGATAAAAGAACAAATACACCATTTCCTGTAAGTTGTTTGAAAAATTTTAATTCTGTTTTATAATTTCATATATTTAGTTAGAATATTGTTGTACCTCAAGGTCAAATTCCATTATGATATTGGTGCCGATTCCTACTCACTGTGACCGTTATACGACTATTTTTAAGACTGCGAGTCATAACTTTTCATACAAAAAAAAAAAATTAAAAAATTAAATTTTAGTTATCAATGTTATGATTACGTCGAAACCAGGTCTTAATTTTTTAAAGCCTTCCAACAAAAATTTGAATATTGTGACTTTGCAACCACAAATACAAGAAATTACGTAACGTACAAAAATTCAAAGGGACGAGAATTTTGTACTTTTATATATGAACTGTCTGATTTGGTAAAATCCAGTCATACATAAATCAATATTTTTGACTGGATCTTACCAAATCAGACTGTTCATATACAAAAGTACAAAATTCTCGTCCCGTTGAATTTTTGTACCTTATGTAATGTCTCGGTTTGTGTGTTCCAATCATCATTTTCTGATTGCGGACAACTGAAGAGCCGGGGTGATGCCCACGAAACAATTGTATTGTCTATCATGGAAATGGTCAAACTTTTTGAAACAACAAATAAAATCTAATATGACAGTATCATATTAGAACTTGGACTTGAGGTAGAACAATATTCTAACTAAATATATGAAAATATAGAAAGTCCGAAAAAACAATTTTTGTATTTTTAATGTAAAAATTAAAATAGTTTTATAATTTTCTAATACATTTCAAAAGTTTCTAGTTTAAACGCGGGAAAACGACGAGTCATTTATAAACTTTGTTCTAATGAAACTGCGTTGTATGCAACCGTGTTATATCAGGGATGGGTGTATTTGTAATTCCCTTGTTGCTTTCACCAAATCTACATTACCCAATGAAATGACATTTCATAAACCCAATACTTGGGTACACTCATGGAAATAAACGTGTAAAAATAGCTTTGCTTTCGTTTTAATCACTATAAATAGAATTAAAAGCTTGAAGCTTCAGTCAAAGTAACAACTATAACATAGAGAAAAATAATAGCTTTGTTAAAAACATGTGATTTTCGTTGTAATATGAAATAAATAAGTAAAAATGTTTGAGTTTACTTCTCCAAATGTTTTTCACTTTGAAAGTTAACATATATACAAAAACTAAAATCTACATTATAACCTAGAGAGAACCCCATAAAGACAATCTGATGAAAGTGTTTGGTTACACTTGAAAATGCATTAATTGTCAACTATTGGTTCTAGGAAAGATTTTTTTCATAAGTTTTTTTCTCTATTTGTTGTAAAATAAATTGTAATTTCTATTTGAAATTTTTGTCATATTTGATCTTAAAACCGAACAAAAATAACACTCATTGTAATATCAGAAAAAGCTACTAAAAATTTGTTAAAAATTACCCTTGTAGTAGATTTCATTAATCATAAATGGCCCTAAACGCCATCAAAAAAACTGCCGAAACTAGCAGTTTTTTTTTTGCTATATACCAGTAAGGTAAGAACAGCGCATATGAAACTGTTAAATTTACAGAATTTTTGTTATATTTGAGTTAATTAGAAATGATAAATTATACCGCAAAATTTACAGAATATTTTGCTAAATATTAGTGGACTAAAAATAGCAAAAACAAATTGTTATAGCATCCTGCCTCGCTCAACTTTCACTGGAGTTTGGAGCGAGTTAGCTTATTATCGTGAGAACCGTGGGTATAGATTTTCCATAAAGTGCATGCTCTTTGATACAATTTCGTAAACAACTTATTTAATAAAAGACTAATTTAATTTTAGGATATTTATTCGCCTTTTATTAAGTTGAATCTTATAGCTCTCAATACTATCCTTTGCTCAACAAGCTTCATCACATAGAGCGTTTATTAAATATGATAAAATAACTGATTAAGCCGAGTGTTTTGTTCACATTTGTACGAAAAAAGCTGTCAAACTCCATAAAAATTATTCTTTTTACCAATTTCGATTGTAGCTACTTTGGAAGATTATATTTGCCACTAATGAAAACAAATTTGCGGATTTTGCATTAAAAATCGCTGAGACACGAAATCATCACAATATGTTCCTAATGATCATAATATGATCTTAAATGATCACAAAATTTTCTACATGAAAATGAACATTATGAAAATAAAATGATCATTAGGAAAATAGTATGATCGTTAGAAATATACAGTAAAACTCGGTTAAGACAAGTTTGCCTAAAATACTTTTTTTATTCACAAAATAATTAAGATAAAAAATTGTATAATCCTTTCATTGCATTCGCTTTAATAAGTCGTTTTTAAGGGAACCAGCTGTGTGAAAAGTTTGAAATTTGTCAAATTGAAAAATATTTATACACAATATTCACAGTTTTTTAAGAGTTCGTATTAAACATGGAGAATAATATGAAATTTAGTGTGTGGGAGTGTTACAAACAGTACGGTGAAACCGAGGGTTCGTCTTAACCGAGTTCGTATTAACAGCTGTTTTTATATGAAAAATGATTGCAAAACGTCGGGACTTTCAAATTGGTTCGTATTAACCGAGAATTCGTCTTAACCGAGTTCGTATTAAGCGAGTTTTACTGTAGTATCATCATTTTGTATTTATTTTGACATTGTATTCTTAACAATATTTTTCTACATGATGCCATCACATATTTCCATAAGTTATTACTAGAATTAATTGAATGATGAGTTTATTTAAACGTGTAAATTCACGCAGAGGAAAGAGGATCATGTTATGAATGAAACATCATGTGATGATCATAAAATATTATCCTACCGATCGCAGTATGCTCCTAAATGATGATAAAATCGTCATCGGTGATCATATGATAAGTGAGAATCATATCAATCAATCATGTTCAACTATGTGTCAGTCATTGAGAATAACCTACATATTTTCAACATAATGGTGGGAGAATACTATAGAGATCATAGTATACCATGTAGAATTATAATATATTATTCGGATAATTCTGGGATCATAATGTGATAATTTCAGGATCACAATATGATCAAAAAAAGGTAAGAGTATGATTGTCAGATTATTTAATTTAATAATAGATATATTTTTCGCAATGCTAAACCCAAAAAAGAATGATGCTAGTCGAATATTATTTCTTGCTACCTACCCAAAAGCGTTATAACATCTAAAGTAAGAAAGCAAAAACTTTAATTCTCAGTTCATAGTTGTATCTTAAGTTAGTGAAATTTGTACATAACCTAATTCAAATTGAAAAAAAAACCAATTTTAAACATAAATCAAGTGATAAAATTAAATTTTGAAAATGCTTTTATTGTTGTTTTTAATGCCAAATAAGTAGTTTGAATTGTATTAGAAAAAAAAAAACTTCGAAGTCAATGTAAAATCAATTCTATCATTGATTTTATGTCATCTAAAGAAAAGTACTACTTGATATTAATAAATTTTTGTTAAGTTTAAGTGTATTTTTCTTTATGATTTCAAAAAACAGCAACAGTTATGATTTAAAGGATTTATCAAATTCTTTTGTTCTTTATTTTACTGTTTAGTATTGTGTTAACAACAGTTAACTCTGCTGCTGTAAAAACGCAAAATAAACCTCTTGTTATAGAAGACAACAACGACAAAAGAAAGAAAAAAATACCCTACATCAATTTTAATCAGTAACAACAAACATTATGAGAGAAGCTTTGGTTAGTTGGTTATAGCTGCTGGATGGTTTTAAATCCATTATATCATCAACTTCTTTCTTTGTAACAAAAAAAAAAAAAAACAAAATTAACTTTGCCTTACTCAAAGCATAGCAAAACAAAACAATACATGACTTTCAGACTGTTTCAAAGCAGACAATAAAGTTAAGCAGCAGCTAAAAATCTGGTTAAAATGTCAACAAAATTACAACAAAAATCTATCATATTTTATATTTAGCCATTCTCTTTTATATTCAGTCATTCAACGTAGTCAACATCATGAACTTTTTAATTCAGATATTTTTCTGTGTAAGCTTTTGTAACAAAAATTTATAAAAATAAAACCGAAAAGTCAACTCTTTGATGACACTGTGCAACACTATGTCCGGACGGGGATGATTTCACATAAGAACTTTTAGACTGCTTTCTGCATCATATTTCACACAATGTTGGACATAAAAATGAAAACTATAACAAAGCTGTACCAATACAGTGCCAAACCCTTTGGAGGTTTTACTACACCAACCTAATACATTCATCTGGCTTAGGAATCATTCACACCCTAGACCAGGGATGGCAAGATTTTTTTCACTGCGTGCCAGAAACGGACAAATTTTTTTGTAAAAATTTCTTGCGTGCCACCTTAATTATACCCTACACCACTACGTAGAGAGGGTATAATAAGTTTGTGCTGATGTTTGCAACACCAAAAAATATTGGACCTAGACCCACCTTATAGTGTACCGATCGACTCAGAATCATTTTTTATTTGGATTTAACGATGTTCGTCTGTCTGTCCATGTGCACACTCTACAGGTCGCAAATATTTTGATGAAATTTGGTACACCGACTTATGTCGGTCCCAGGACGAAGCCTATTGATTTTAGTTAAAATCTGTCCATGTTTAGACCTACTGCCCATATAAAGGTCCCCCCAAAATTGTCTTGGTTACACGCAGCAGGTCCCAAATACAAAGATATTTCAATTAAATTTGGTTCGCTGACTCACATGGTCCCAAGGACAAAACATATTGATTCTAGATAGATAGTTTGGACCTATCGCCCCTATGCTCCTAGCAGGAGTAAAAGGAACAAATATATATATATATATATATATATATATATATATATATATATATCGCCCATATGGGCTATATTTCCGATTTTCTCTTATTTTATCATTTTATAGAAAATTTTGACACAAGTCCCATTTTAACCCATTCGAATTTCGGATCCAAACATTAGTTGGCTTTCAACCGCACTGGTGTAGGGTATTATATAGTCGGTATGCCCGACTTTAACTTTTTTACTCGTTTTAGTTGTCTTTTAAAAGTCCGTTTTTAAAAATTTTTAAAATTTGGATAATTTCTCTTAAAAATATCATTGCAGATGTACATATTTATCAACGCTACGGATAACCCCCATGAAATAACCCCCAAAGGGAAAAATTAAATAACATCCAAGAAATGACGTAAAAATGTTTGACGGTTATTTAATTTTTGGGGTTTTATTTAATCTTTAAATATTGAGATTATTTCATTATGAAAAAATCCCCAATGAAATAAAATTAAAACAGTTTGAACATTATTGCCTTTTCATTTTTTGGGGGAATTATTGCCATTTTGCTGGTTATTTCATATTGGTTAAAAAAGTTAAATTATTGGGCGCCATTCATTATTTAAGTAGGTAAGAAACTAGTTGAAAAATGTGCTTCGGGCAAAAATTTGATTTTGTTAAAGTAAATCGTGTGGTTTTTATCACCATAATAATGAATAAAAAGCGAATATTATGGATTTGAACAGAGAAATTTCTATTTCAGATAAAATGGTTCGCAGAGCGATCAAAACCCAATTTTAAATTCCAACAAAGGGGATTATTTCATTATGAAACTTATTTCATTACAAAACTATTTTTCCTTTAAAAAAATTTTATTTTTTAGATCCAATTTTATTACAAGTTGTTTTCCATTTTTGTGCAATTTTCTGTTACTTTTCATTTCTCCGATTATGAGGCATTTTCGAAACATTTAAACTTCTTTCAATTTAGAATTTAAGAAATTTTCCCAGAATTTTCTGATAATCGAATTTGCGAGTTCTGTATTAACCATATTTCTTTGAACAAAAAATGGTGGCAATACAGAGCTTTATTCATTTTAAAAGACGATTACAAGCTTTATGAAAAATTTCACCATTATGGAGTTAAATCACACATTTTTGTAGCAAAATTTATAATTAACTGAATTTTTTGCTGGTCTTCTAATAGTTAAAATTTTTTGAAAACATCCAACAAAACGGCGCGTGCCACCTAAACTCCACTCGCGTGCCACTACTGACACGCGTGTCATAGTTTTGCCAGCCCTGCCCTAGACCATGACCCTAATTGTGTTGCTTAGTGTAATATTAATATTATAGTGTATTTAGACTGGGCAAAAACTAGTAGGTTTTGGTCATTTTTAGTTTTTGAGCCGAAAACTACAAAATTAATTCAGTTTTTCCATACAATTTTCATACAAACTGAAAACCAGATTCTACCTGGTTTTTGCCAAAAACCAAGTAAAAATATCTGAAATGTGCATTTTTGATACACCCGGTATCATTTATAATTAATTTTCGATACACTCTGTTACAACGAATATAGGAGTAAAGCAAGCGTCAAAAAAAATTTTGTAATTTTTTAAGAATATTTCTAGTTTAGTTTGAAATTGTGTGTTGTTACACTCAAAAAATTGTATGAACTAAAATTAAGGTTTCACTTTACTAAAACAATGTGTATGAGTTATTAATAAAAATAAGTTAAATTTCTTTCCAATAAGTAAAATTGCTTTCAAATAATGCAAATTTTATTTGATTTTAGTTTATCCAAAATTCGTATTAACTCAAAAATAATAAAACATTTTCCTTAAATTTATTTTCTTGAATTAGGTTAAAATTTCTTAAAACTGTTGAAAAATGTATTTATTTTTAGTTAAAAATTTTAAATGTTAAGAATTTGGTTGAACTAAAAATTACGAAATTTAAAATTGTATGAAAAACTAAATTCAAATAATGAACTTCCTTAAATTTAGTTTAAACATTTTAACTTCTTTAAACCAAGTATAAACTTCTTAAATTCTAGTAAAGATTTTCTTTCGTATTCCTGAAAATATTTTATAACCTATGGAATTCTTATTTGGTTTGTAGTTTGTATTATACATATAAGTATTTTAGTGTTGTGAAGAAAATTTAAGTAATAAATTTCACACAAATTTTTATTAACGAAAAAAATATTAAAATTATTTTCGTCAATACTTTCATAAAAAAAATATATGAAATTGATTACTTAGATTTTTGGTAGTGAAACTAAAATACTTATATATTTGAATATTTATACCTAATGAGAATTAAAAATTAATAAATAATACCTGCAGTTTTTTGCATGTTTTTTTTGGATTTTCTTACTTAATACGAGCATAACATATGAACTAAAAATAAGTTTATTCTGCGTTAGGACAAGTTCAAAGCATCTTTAAATTTAAGAACAATTGACTTGATTTTAAGACATGTTTACTAAATTTAAAAACAAGTTTATACTAAATTTAAGTAAAATACATATTAATTTTAGTAAAAATTCCAGAAAAATTAAAACAGTATTTACTAAATTTCAGAAAAAATTTACTTAATTTAAGTTAATTGTTTTCACTTGTTTTTAAGAAAATTGTGTACTCGATTTAAGTTAAAATTTCCTTGGAGCCAAATCATTCCCAAATTTCTTTAAATTTAGTTCAAATGACCTAGTATTTGGGAAACAATTTTTTTGGTGTATTCTCTTTTAAATATATTAATAATTTTTTTACATTAATTTAAGAACAAAAAAAGAAAGAAAAGTGAGTAATAAAAAAGTGTTCTGACAAAGAAAAACTAAATAGCCAGTGTAAATGATTGGCTTTTGCAATTTAGATTTGTACAAAAACCAGCTGGTTTTTGCTCTGTCTAAATTCAGTATTAGACAAAAGTATATGGTCGTTTTAATGTTCATTCCGTTTTTCAAATTATGTCACGTGTTGCATGCAACTTGTATATAACCATATTAACCCTTTAGCAGACTGGACCGCCATTAAACGGATTAAACAAAGTAAACAAAAAATGTGCAAATATTTTATAATCAGTAATTAGAGTTGTCAAGTATTCGACATATTTGAAAAACCGGTTTCGAATACTTCTAAAAACCGCGTTTTTGAAAAACCGGTTTTCGTTTTTTTTTAATTCAAAACCGGTTCGAATAACCGGGTTTTCCGGTTTTTTGTAAATAATCATTTTGTATTGCTATATATGCAAATTTTCTTATAAAACTTGCAAAGAATTGCTAAATATCTTGAAACTTTATATTTTTTTCCTTTCCATTAGTGCGAATCCACCTTTAAAACTAAAAGTTATTATTTCTAAAGGCGCTGTTTTTTTTTTTTTTTTTTCTAAATAAAAGCATTTTCGGACAGATCTAAAGGCCCAGTTTTTTGTTCGTAATTTTTGCGAAAAAAGCTATTAATCTCTATAAAAAACAGAAATGATTTTTTCACTTGCTCTGGAATTGTTACAAAATTGCGGTGGAAGTTTTTTTTTCGCATTAATTTAATAGACGTTGGCCTTATGAAGATTGTAGTTTTCCAATTAATGTGAAACAATTTGTGCCTTTTAAACTTTTTATTACAATTTTACGGTTTCAAATCGCAAAATGTTTTATAACGGGGGAGAAAAGCTAAAAAATAAGAAAAAACTCCTTTTATTTATTGAAGAAATGGAAAACATGAGCTTATATGCATTTTAGGACAAATTTTTAGATCTTTCCTACTACACTTATTGTCAAAAAATTATGACTTTTTAGGACAGAGAGAAAATGTAGAATTCTGGGAAAAAAATTGTCGTGATAATAATTTCAACATTTTCGTTTCGAAAAAATAAATTTTTTTCGATAATAGTCCACTAATGTACGTCATAGCAACGGTTTTCAAATTATTATGAAGAGGCATTTAAATATTTTGCATAATTATTGAACAAATTAAGAAAATTTATTAGAAATTTTCACCTTATAAATATTCGAAAATGTCGAATTATTCGAAACGAAAAAACCGGTTTCTCGAATAATTCGAAAACCGCCCTTTTCAAAAACCGGTTTAAAAAACCCGGAAAAATATAAAAAACCGGTTTATCGAATAATTCGGAAACCGGTTTTGACAACTTTATCAGTAATTGAGTTACTTTAGTAGAAAACTAAATTTACTCTATAAGTGCACGGTTTAAAAGCTAGAAAGTGTCAAAATCGAATTTAATGAATTTAAAAAAAAATATTTGATTAGTTAAAGTAGGCAGCAAAACAAAATTAAAAAACGCCCTTTTTGTTTAGTGGCGAACATATGACATAAATTTCATTGGGAAAAAAAAAACTGATCGATTTGAGGTTTAATTTTATCATTATCATTTTGATTGGCTACACATTTTTGTTCGTTTACTTACTACAAGTTACTACAATAACTACATCTGGAAAATTCAATACAAAAAGTAAACAAAACTTTCCAATTGTAGTAAAAGTCGTAAGAAAATCGAGTAAACGAACACACTATATATGTATGTGTAAAAAGTCAACATTGCATTAAACATTGAATTTTCTTAGTTAAACATTTTTTATTACAACTTGTTACTTTAAACTTGTTGCTTTTAAAATATTTAATATAAGTTATAGGAGCAACATTTTATTCTATTTATATACCCTATTACTCACACGGAATCGTATAATTTAGGTTTTGTATTAAGATTAATCATACCCCACATACACAAAACATTGAGTGAAAATTTGTGACAACAATGAGTAAGATATTTTGTACATAAAATTGTAAAATTGTGTAAAATTGCTGTTTGTGGAGGGTGAGAGAAGTGAGATGGATTTACATCCATTGCACTCGGGAATGGATACCAATTCACCACAATTGGGGACGGATTTCCTCATATAAAATTTGGGGATGGATTCCCATTCATCTCACTCGGCGATATATTCCTATTTATCAAACTTGCGGACTGATTTTCTTCCAACTGCCATGGGGACGGATTCTCATCCATCACATAGAGGGACGGATTTCTATACATCACACTTGGGTACAACCAAGAAGAAGAAGTTGCTTACTACCACCAGATGACGGGCCTTAAGGGCAATGTTTAGGGTATTCAATTAATCGGCTTTTTATTTTAGTCGATTAATCGGTTTTATTTCTTAACCTAATAATCGAATAAAAATTAAAAATTAATCCATTACTTTAGAGTAATTAGAGTAAAATAATATACAAACATTGTTGTATTTTTAATAATTTTATTTAAAAAAGGAACAACAATAATTTCAGTAACTCTTCTAAAATTCATAAAAATAAAAAAACAATAACTGAGATCATATTTTGTCAATATTTTTATTTTTTCTGTGCCCTCTGTCACATATTCAAATTTTATCCAAATCAGAGAGAACCACACCGCAATAAGTTAAAAAGTTGAAGAAGAATAGAACAAAATATAAATATAAAATAAATATAAAAATCGTAAATGTAGAGAGAAAATCTGTTGAGAATTGATTTTACCTCTATGTTTACGTCCCTCCATACCTTTATTTTATTTGCTAAAAGATATTATTAATTAGCAGAGTGCCCACTAGATCGTACCACCTTACAGGCAAAAAAAAGGGCGCCGTACACCCTCCAATATGAAGTATTTTTGCAAGGACGTTTCAAAAAAAAATTTTTTTTTTGCCGGACGTAGTGGTCGCCTTTACAAGGGTTAACAAATATTTCTACAAATTCTAAAACTTCGTCACCTGATGACTTCCTCAGACCAGGCTGAAATCCGAAACACCTACAGAAAATTATTTTTCACAATTTGTTAAATAGGTTTTGGGATTTTAGCATATTTACTATAAAAATTATACATTTTTTTAACATTTTTCTAATTTTACCAATTTTGATTAATCGACTAATCGTATTAAATTATTCGAATTATTCATTATTCGAAATTTGGACATTTTAAATTATTCGAACAATTATTGAGCAAAATTGTTCCCTAGCAGTGTTGCCAGTTTAGCGTTTTTTACCCAAGTTTTAGGGGATTTTTCATTTCGTTAAGGGTAATTTTTAGGATGAAGAATTTTTTTAGGGGATTTTTTAGGAGAGAGAAAAATATAATTATATTTGGAGTTTAATTTAAGGGATTTCAGAAAAAAAAATTAATAAATATATAAAATTTTGTAAAAAATGTTTCTTTTCAATGAGTCAAACTTAAATAAAACTTATAAAAGTTATTTGTTCAGTTGTAAGATCAATTATAATTAGTTTATAATTAGTTTTTACAACAACAAGACAAAACTTTTGGAAAAAAAACTTTCCTAGAATCAATGGATGACAATTAATGCATTTTCAATTACTACCAAGTACTATCATCAGACTGTTTTCTCTATATTATAATAGGTTATAATGTAAATTTAAATTTTAATATTTATACAAAATCAACTCAAATATTTGTCAGTTATTTTTGCTTTACAACGAAAATCAAATTGGTTCTGGGAAAGTTTTTTCAAAAAATTTTATTTTAGAGGCGATGAAAATCAAGGAAAAGTATGGGCCAAAGATACGCAGAACAAACTACAATAACGGAATCTGCAGAGAGAGAGAGAGAGAGAGAGAGAGAGAGAGAGAGCAAAATTAACAACAGAGAAGCCACAGGGGGATAAACTATAAAGAAAGTGACTAAGAGGAAAACAACCACGAAAATAAAATGTTACAAACTTTACAAGGGACACTAATCGATTACACTTCAGAAGTTGTTTAACACGGCCAGATGATGGGCATTGAGGGGAACCGAGGGGAAAGGAACCAACGACTATGTGGCACTGATACGCAGAAGATACTACAATGAGAGAATCCACAGAGAGAGAAACTACAAAGCTATAGCCTTGAGCAAAGCACGCAAATGAAAAAAAGCTTCAAAATGGGCGTTTTCTTGTGGCGTTGCGCCCATTTTATAGTTTACATGGTCGTCCTTCCCAGTCGACTTTTCAACGATTGGTGTTCAAATTCAACACCCGTGCGTCCACGAAATGCAATATCTGTCAAAAATATAGCATCGGTCAGTACGTCTTAGAAAACGCCGAAAAATGGATGATATAGATGCACCCAGAAAACAGAATTGTGCTGACAACCGAATTGCTTGTCAATCGAATGGTTCAGTTAAAGCAACCGAATTTTACTGTTGTGACTACCACATTGTTATTAAGGCAACTGAAATTCTCTTGTCACAGTCAAATTAATATTATATTGATTTTTGGTTGCCACATTCGAAAAATTTTGAACCATTCAATTGGCTTCAAAGTCGGTTGTCAATACAAATCCGTTATCTCTGTGTGAATGACACGTGGTTACAACAGGACGGCGCTATGTAACACACAGCTGACGACACAACTCACATTTTGCACGAGCGAGAAAGAGGCATGAGGCTTAAGCAGGGTAGACACGATACGACTGGTCGTAGTCGTACAATTTGTTTTCGGACCGAAAAATAATTTTGAAATAACACGCTCAACAGGTGCTACTACATGGCATTTGATAAAGTATTTTGAACGAGACGCATGTAATTTTGTACTTACATGGAAAATAGCGTTAAATGGAAAATGTGTAATTAAGTATATTTTTTTTAACAAATTTTTGCGATTGGACAACAAGAAAATCTAAAATTGCTTTATCAAACTTTATTTTGTACGTTAGTTACTAACTAAAATGTAATGTATGAAAATACCAAACAAAAACCAATTTTTGTGAACATTTATCAAGTAGACATTTAAAAATGTATTAAAGCATTTTTATGTTTTCTTATAAACTATAATTTTATTAATATATTGCATATTTAAAAAAAAAAATCCACTAACACAAATAACACTGTACAACAATTTCGAACTTTCTCTAAAATTATGGGTTTCTGACAATGGATTTTGGTAGAGGAGAAAAGATCACATCGGAATTTTATTTAGGGGGGGGGGGGTTAAAATGTCCCCCCTTTTTCAAATGTTTATTGTCCTTTAATAAGGATTGAGCTTCTTTTCGATATAATTTATCTGTTTTTTTTTAATTTGAAAATTTGAAAACTACAATATATCATAAGAAGCTTACATTGTCATTAGGCAGCCAAGTGGCTTACAGGGTTAATTTGCTCTAGTTCGGTTAATAAATCAGTTCACTATACATTTTCTGCTCAAAAACTTTTTTTTTATATAATATATGCTTATAATTAAATTCCTAGCAATAGATTTCATCCTAAGCCACCCCTTACTTTATAAATTGGGTTAATACAAACTTTTTTTTTTTTTGTTAAAGCATGCTCCCGCATGCTTGCTTTAACAGTTCATTGTGATTTTATTCAATTAATTATTATAACAAAATAAGTTTCTTTTGCGTATTTCTTTATTTAAATAAAATTTTGAATTTATTACCACACTTGTTTTTTGTTTATCTTTGCATTGGCTGTTCGTTTTATAAGTTTACTCGAAGAAAAAGTATGGGTAAGTTTTGTAAAAAAGAGAAACACAAATACATTCTCATGAGCGCTCTCATTTATCCAATTTTCGAGTATGGGTACGCTTTTGGGTAAATTTCGGTAATCATTTCCCAGCAAAAATAAATGGGACAACTTCTAAATGAGTCACTTCCTTCATTACATCATAAAGGAGTTCTCCTTTAGGAAGGCTTTTTGAACAACATCCAAATCTGCAATAAATATATGCTGGTTAGAAGTTCTTTTTTATGAGTGATAAGTTAGTATTTTGTATGGGGGTTGCATAGGTACGCGCTGGTACAGAAATGAGAGGGTTGCGCGTTTCTTATCATTGGTTCAAATATAATTTGTTTATAAAAAGAACAACTTCCTTCCTATGATAAGACAATGATGTTAAATTCATCAGTGAAAAAGCCAAATTAGAACAACTTTCTATTCAATAGTTTTCGTTAATTCTTTTTCTTCACTTTTTTCTGGGTTCTTTTAAATTACATATTTGCAATACGAATTTTTAAAAGTTTTATCGAAAAAATCAAAATTTAAGTAGCAGTTTTAAAAGCTAATATGATATGCTATAAATATGTATACCAACGAAATGAATTTTTAATAACTAGAAATGTTTAAACATAACAACAATTCATCTTCTTGATATAAGTAAAAATTAAAATGTTGAAAAGGTTGCCTCTGTTTTCTTTATTTCGCACGTACATGTTTAACACTTTATTTAAAAAGAAAACCTATAACGAAAATAAAACCTAAAATTCTTAGTGCAAAATCCAAACAAAAATTATCCTAGGAAATTTTAGGGACCAAAAAATAAGTCAAACTTTAGTGCAAAAGAAAACAAAAATGCATACTACGTTAATAGCATTTTTTATTATACTTTTCTACTATAAACCAATATAGCAACACGGTTTCAAACTAAGGTAATAATATATTTTATCATTATGTATAAGCAGAAAGTCTTGAAAGAACAATTTTATTTTTTTGGGATAAAAACTAACAATAAAAAATCATGAATTTTATTTAGAAAACATTCTACGTTGCAACAGATACTAAAAAGAACGTTGCAACAGATACTAAATGTGAGTACACTCACAATATATTTTCCATAACCGATTGAGATTTATTTAAAAAGTAATAGGTAAAGTTTGTTTTCAATTGAAGAATCAATTAAAATACATTGAAATATATCCCAATAAGCACATAGGTTTTAAAAATTCAAGTGCTTTAAATTTAGCTTGAAGTAAAGTACATTTCAAATTCTAGCATTTGAATATTTAACAAAAATATATGAAACTTGAATTTTTGTTTCCCTTTTGCTGGAGTATGCTATTGAAATAAAATGTAATTAAAGTTGTAATCAAGCCTTGAAACTGGAAAACAGGGCTGGAATTGAACTTGTTTTCAACTTGAATTCCAGTGAAATTGTTTATAGGGTATTGTTTAATTTTTTTTTAATAATCAATAAAAAAACAAACTAGAAAAAATATGTATCGTCTGTAGAAGTTGTTATTTTCAGTCAAATATTTTTAGATTTCTATTTTTAGAAAAAATAATTTAAATAATCTCGTTGTTTTCTGTTTTAAAACAAAAAATTCAAATATTTTCGGTTTTCTTTTTTGTTAAAATAGTTTGTTTATATACAAAATTATTTCAATTCAAATTACAAGAAATTCTTTTCTCATACACACAAACATAGCCAATAAAAATAAGAACGTGTGTGTTGTGTATGTTGTAGTGTTTTGAAAATTAAACAAAAAAAAAAAACTTTCAAATATGAAAAAACAAACCACAAAATCGTTTTTTTACGTTTTGTCAGTTAAAAATTGATAATTGTTTTAATAGACTTTTCAATTATTTTTATTTCTTTTATGGATTGTTTAAACAATGTTTGAAAATAAATAGCAAAATGGTTTGAACATAATGAAAAATCAGTATTGCTTTTTTTAATTGTGTTTTCAATTAATTTAATATGTATTTTAGGTTGTTTTTAAGGATAACATATTTTGAGTGTATTTGTACAATTTTGCAAACTGCAAATATACGCATTTTCATATTATTCTTTGAAATAAATTTTTGAGATAAAAAAGTAAAGAAACACACCTATTATTCATTGTTATTTTCTTTTGATAAGCTCGTATACTGTGGCGTATGAGTATTATTGAAATTAAATTAATATTACTCATACGTCTAATAGTTCAAACTGCGGCACTCAAACTTTATGCACTTATTAATATAGAGAAAAATTCATATTATTAATGAAAAGCATAATTAATTGTTAATCAACAAACCACTTGATCATATTTACGAAGTATTTTTATTTTTTTTTATTTGAGTTATATGATTGCAAGAAAATTATAAAAAGTTTCTGAGTAGTGTTTGTAACCAGAGTAGGAAAATAAATTCTAACGAACCTTACTTTTAGGGTTGCGTACCGCACATCGCGAACACTGTACACAAGCATATAGGTGGCGTAGAAAACACATACGCTATTCTTTCCAATTAGTTTCCGAATTTGGTACGCTACGGGCGTGAATATGTGTTGAAAGTACAGTACATAATCGTAGCGTTTGCGTTCATCAGACATTCGTAGTGTGCCGCATTCGGTTTGTGTACAAACACACAACCGCTAAAACGATAGATACGGTATGTGTTCCTTAGCCGTTCCCTACCCTACATGTTGTGTACAGTTTATGTTCCTACTCTGTTTGTAACCGTCGCATAATTAATATCAGAACTAATTACTAAGAATTTTTTTAAAACTCATTTACAGGAAGAAGAAATCATTTTTATTGAAAAATTTAACAGACACAAGGGAATCACCAGGCTGCCGCAGACTTGTCAGTGGTTTAGTTTATGTGTCAATTGATCAAAGTATTTTTTAATTGTTAAATTGTCTCTATATGAAAAAATTTTTGTGTATGCCATGACCGGGAATAGAACCGGCAACCCTCTATACAGAATATGACGCGTTGCATCACATCTTAACGAGATACACCACGGCCTGCACAGCGATGAGTGTGGCTAGTTGAAGTTTTGTTAATCACAGCCTACACAATGTATGTCTTGTATTCAGAACAGCCAGCATTAACTTAAATTTTCATGAACGAAAATACGGCGAGAGTTTTTTGTATTCATCACTATCATCTTCTGTTAAACTCTTATTTAAGAACTTTTATAATTTGTTAAAATCTATCTTTTTATTAGATTTACACTCAGTTTGATATATAAAATTCTTTGGATTATAATAAACATGTATAAACCATAAACCATTTTCATGCCAATTCGTAGGTTCAAATTCACTATATAATGGCCACTCATTTAAATTGAAGTCATAAAGTCTTGCTAAATAAATACACAAACTTTTTTTTTTAAATAAGTAGCTCATACTCTAGGTTCAACAAAATTTATTGGCAAATAAAAGAAAGGAAAGAAAATAAAACGTATAAAAAATAACAAAATATATAAAAATGTATAGCAGAGTGTCTTAACTATTTTCCCCGAATACACAAGCAATGATTTGGATGAATTTTTTTCACAGACACCCAAAGATTCGGGGCAGCTTTTTTTTATAAAAAAATTTAAGCTTTTGCGAATTTGTAAATTATCACAAGACTTTTTTATATTGAGGAATTTTTCTTATAAAAAATTTCTTACATTCTCAACAACGGTTTCAAATAGAAAAAAAACCCACATTAGGAGCAACTTTTTATATAAAAAACCTGTAGAATCTAATCTATAGAAAAACTCTCAGAATCTGAGGATTTTTTTGATATAGGAAAAATCCATAGATTCCAAGAAAATTTCTCTTAAAAAATATCTCAGATCTTGAGGATCTTTTCCTATAGAAAATCTCAGATTTTAAAGAGTTTTTCCTAAAGAAAATATCTCGGATTTTGAGGAATTTCCCCTGGAAAAAATATCTCAAATTCTGAAGACTTTTTGTATTTAAATATCCTAAAATGTTGAAGACTTTTTGTAATACAAAAACCCTCACATTCGAAGGCATTTTCCTTGAAAATTACCCTCATATTTTAAGACATTTTTTCTTGAAAAATACCCTCATATTCTGCAGCATATTTCTTTAGAAATACCCTCTATTCTCAGGCATCTTTCCCATAGGAGAAATCCTTAGACACCGAGACATTTTCTATTAGAAAATATCCTCAGATTCTGAGACATTCTTTCAGTAGAAAAACTCCTTAGATTCTTTTTCAATAGAAAAAATCCTCAGATTCTGAGAAATTCTGTCAATAGAAAGAATACTCCGATTTTAAGGCATTTTTCCAATAGAAAAATCCTTAGATTCTGAGGTATTTTTCCTATAGAAAACTGCTTAGGCTCTGAGGTATTTTTCCTACAAAAAAATCCTGGGATTCTAAAAATCCACAAATTCCGAGGCATTTTTTTTTATAAAAACATAATCAGATTCAGAGGATTTTTCCCAGTAAAAAATATTGTAACGTATTGTAACACCCCTAATATCAAGGATTTTTATCTTATAGAAAAACATTCTGTGTATTCTGGTATTTTTCTATGGAAAGATCCTAAGATTCTGAGGAATTTTTCCGTTTACAAAAAACTCTCTGCTTATCATAAGACAATATCGTTTTATATTATTGAAAGTCGCCTAACAGCACAGTTTGCGAATGCCTGATTCAAAGCTCTTATATGTATATGTGTATTCTTATACACTAATAAAAAAGGAACAGACATTAAGGTTTTTGTGTGTTAAAACAATTTTAATAGGTTCATAAAAGGATTTCTGTTTACTTTTTTTACATTCTTAGTTTACTTATTTTTAACTCTCACTTTTTAGCACAAGACGTCGACAGTCAATGAATTTATATTAAGAACAAGCTAAAAGTATCGATGAGTAATAGCTTAGGCGTCAAACTGACAAGGAATAAAAAAAAAGAAAGAAAAAACGACGTTTGTTAAACATAAACTCATATATTATATTGCTTTAAACACTAGGAACAAAAAGTATGAAAGTATGAAATTTCATAATGTAAGTAACTTTTTCGAAATAAAACAAATTCGGGAATAACTTTAAAAAAGCATTTACGCCATGTTGATGTTAGTTATCAATAAGATCGGCATACATGAATTAAATGTAATGATTCAGAAACAAATATGTATAACGATGTGAACTTAATTTAGAAATGCCGAATAATATTCCTTTATTTGGTATTGAATAATCGAACTTTGTCGAAAATGTGGCATGGCATGCTTAATATCCCAGTGTAGAAACGGTAATGACATATCATTATTTTTTGGACTACCAGTAATGACACACACTTACCTTTTGTATTATTTTAAAACATATAATAATGAGTTACTGATAATGACTTATTTTTATCATTATTTCAAATAGAAAATAATTTTTTAGATTTTTTTGAAAATTTTTTGAAATCTATTTTTAGACTCAATATTTTTTTTATGTTGGCGAGTAAGCTTACTTGTGTGCAGCAGGTCAATTTTGTTTTTATCTATTAAATATTACATGTCGATATAGCTCAGATGGTAGAGCTGTTGACTGGCAATCTGTAGACCCAGGTTCGATTCCCGCACCAGCAAATTTTATTTAAAAAAAAAATACGATCAAAAATATTTTTTTTTATATAATTTATTTTTTAGAAAATCTATTTTTAGACTCATTATTTTTGTCAGTACTGGTAAGCACATAGGTAACGATATATTTTTTTGATTTTTCGTACGCTGGTGTGTAACGACAACTCATTATTTTTCGCGACATCGCCATATAAAGGTAATAAGAAATGTAATAACAAAAGTAACTAGTTACCATTACCAAGTATGTAGTTACGTAACCACATATCTGGTAATGTTTTTCTACACTGGGATATTGACCTAAACTACCTGTTACCATATTTGGGAACATTGTTGTAATAATTTAAAACAAAATTTTATTCGACCGACTTTCAATATTCTCTTTTAACAGAGTGTAAGAATTAATACATATATTCCCTTAAACTGACACAATGGAAAATAACAAGCAAATTTAAATGCTGAAGTTTATTGTTTTTCAATGCAAACAGCTAAAAGTATTAAACGAAAAAAAAAACAAAAAAAGTTTTTAAGAACGACTTTTTTGTACTGAAACGTGTTTGAATATTGCTGACTGGAAAATGCTAACAAAACAGCTTATTTAAAAATATAAATTAGTTTAGAAAGATTATTAAATCTTTAGAGTATTGGCAAATATTTAAATTGCTTAAACTAACTAAAACAATTTCAATTTGAAAATATTCAAACACATACGTATGTTGAAGAAAGTTTTACGCAGCGTATGAGTTATATTAATTGTTAATAATAACACTCATACGCCATAGGCAATAGGGTGGATTGAATTCAGGCTGAATTCAGCAGGTATAAAAAGGGATAGACGTAAAAAATATCTTTCGAAAGTTTCAACCAAATCGGAATTGATATTCAACTGTGAAAATATTCTATATTTAAAGTTTTCGAACAAAGTGAAAGTTTTTTTTTACAAATCAAAATGTTTTTCCTTGGAAAATATTTCTTTCTTCTCTTTTATTAACTAACAAAACAAAAAAATTCGATTTCACAAAATTTACAGTATTTTCCTGTCCTGAGTAAAATTCCTTAAAAGGACGAATTCGATCCAGCCTAATGGGATTGTTTGACAAAGCATACTTTTATAAATTGTCTTAAGTTTTTTATAATCACAGACTGAATTTAAAAACTTTTCGAATACTTTTAACTTTTATAATATTTTTTAATCTGAAAATTTATTTCTGCAAGACATTTTATTTCCGTTTACTATTTCTCACGTCTAAAACTTCTTTCTAAATTATGCATAGACAATAATAACCCCAATTAATGTTTTGAACTTTGACAATTGTCAGTGACATGCGTTGGCAACAAAAATTACTATTTATAAATAATCAAAACTATTAGATTTTATTTGCTATTATTGTCTCTGAACTATTGCAATATTATAAAAAATTCTGATAGTTTAGCATAATTTCTTGGTTCCTACAGTGAAATACTGCTACGAAGGGCTCATCATCATCATGTAGGTCATGGTAAATGTGTATTTTATGTACAAAACTATATATATTTATGTCATTTACATAAGAACTTGTAGAATATTTACAAATATAAATGACATATGATACACGCAGCAAAAGATAATTTATTTTCTTATATGTATATCGTATTAATGGCAAACTTGTAATATTTGTTGTTCTATATGACATGAATAAAAAATGGAACACTTATGGGCGAAGTGGGCGTGGCTAAATATATGAACATTTTTTCCCCACAAAATTCAGAACTAGTTCAGTGTTTTTAGTAAAATATATAACTCAATTTATAGAATATATAACTCAAAATATAAAAAAAAACTCAAAGAGTTTCCTATCGATTCAGAAAGTTTTAGCGTGTTACTTCGAAAGTCTGTCTTAAATATTCAATAAAAATTCATATATTTATTTTATAACCAGTAACGACATCACTGCGTTGATCAATATCGTATTTATCATATGGATTATATGTGCCGACGTCCTAACTGGTTATTAAACAAATATTTAAATGAATATTGATTGACTATTTGAGATTAGAGATGAGCACGTGAGTCAATCTTGACTCACACTCACTCACGCCCACGAGAGAAAAATTTCAATAAGGTTTTTACTCGCGTTATGACGGAAAATTCTGCTTACGTGCCCATCTCTAATTGATACAGCATTTATATAAATATCGGGAAAAAAATTATTTTGTTTTTTATTTAAAAAAAAAAACAAAACTCATAAGTATTTCTATCGATTCAGAAAGTTTTAGCGTATTACTCGGCTTCGTTTTAGAGAAAATATTCTTTAAGTAAAAATAAAAAAATATTTGTTCTATAATCAATTAGAACATCACTGCGTATGAGCAATATTGTATTTATCATATCGATTATAAGTACTGATGTCCTAACTGTTTATAGAATAAATATTTGAAAATTTGTTGAATATTTGAGGTACGCAATATTCAAAGAATTATTTCTCCAAAACGAGGGCGAGTAACACGCAATTCTTTCTAATTCGTTAAGAACATCTGAACTATTTTTATAAATAAAAACAAAGTTCGATCGATATTTTCATAAATTGATTTACGAGTATTTACTACACTAAAAATTCAAAAGCAGTCTTAAATTTTAAAAAATGTATTAAAACTAATCTCCAAATAGCTCAGTATTCAACCAGGCCCTCTTTTTGATAAAATTCAATATTTTTGTTCATATCATCGTGGAAAACATAAGCTTGCCATTGGTACGATTTCTTCTTTTTTTTAACTCATGTACATCTGTATGTAAAATCTGCTTATTAAATGACAGATATTAAATAAATATTAGAACTCAGAATTTCGATAACATAATCCCAGAAAAAAATGGAAGTCATGCTTTCCAAACCAGTGCTTTCATTGCTTCCAAAGTATCCGTTAGTGTAATTTCAGCTCTTTTCTGCAAGTAATTTTGAACAACAACCTTAAAATCATTCACTTATTGTTTATAAAGCATTATTGCTCTAAAAGTGAGACAAAGAAGTAATTTGGATACAGTTTAATTCCAAACAGCTGGTTCGAATAATGACAGAACAAATTTTTTTTAGATTCTTTTTAATATTTAAAATTAACTTGCTTAAGTTCAATACTTTCTTAATTTTAAAATTTATAAAAATTAATAAAAACGATGAAAACTTGGTTTATGCAAATGTGAAAAAGTACTATTTCACAACAGGAATCCAAAGTTAACCACTTCGAACATCTAGACAAAAGATATAGCGCAGAAGAACTTTTGTCTTATTCCTTGTATCCACACAGAACCAAATCCTTAGGGTTTTACTATACATACCTAATACATTCATCTGACATAGGATTCATCGACGCCCGGAAATGATGCCAGTGTTATTCGCTGATTCATAAAATGAATCAAATTTTATGCGATTTGGTTCAAAAAAAGGACTACTTTTTTCAAGGTCTGCTATACACCAATAAAAAAAGTTAGTACAAGTCTGTTAAACGCGTTCTGATTAAATTGAACTAATTTTTCTGTTATTTTCTCTAAAAAAGTACGTACAAATAGGTAAATATTCTGCTAAAATAACAGGAAACAGTACATGTATTTGCGCCAGCACAATTTTTACCTATTTGTACGGACTTTTTATTAAGAGTGTACATAAATTTTAAATTCACTAATTTCAGAAATGTTCCCATGGAATTAAAACAATGTTTTTTGCTAAAAGACATAACATTGGGCTGCTAAAAAAATACGTGTTTGCTAATTTTGCCTTCTCTATCACTATCCAAAATTCACTGAGATACTCGTAAGTGGATGAAAACACCGGGGATAGCTTCCATGTAAGAACCTACCAGGCTATAATATATTTCAAATAAACAATATCCCAAAACCATTGAATTTCCTTATGGAAAAAGTCTTTGATCCTTTAAAAAGAATTAATATGCTGAGGACTATTTTCCCTGTGAGTTTTTGCTTTAGGAAAACCCTGATATTTTGAGAACTTTTTTCTGTAGGAAAACCACGAGATTTACAGAACTTTTTCCTTTGAAAAATTCCCAGCGTAAGTTAAATTTTGTTAGAAAAAAATCCTGACATCACTTTTATTTTAAATTTTGTTTTTCAGGTTTATATATTTTGCGCAAAAACACGCTTACTAAAATTATTGTGAGCAAAAAATTTATTGAACAATCCGTTTGTGTGTTTTTTCATAAAATTATAATTATGTTTTCTAACAAACAATAAATAATTTTAGAAAAAAGTCTTTTTTAACAAGGAAAACCCATGAACTCGTAATTGATTTCACCCCAATTTTGCAACTTAATAACAAATTACTAAATTACTCATATTCCATTAATTAGAATTATTTAAATTTAAAGTGGATATTGAATTCATGTTTCCCTTTTTAATAAAATTAGTAAACAATCAAAAATTAATCAAAAATATCTCTAAATATTTTCATAATGAAGTACTACTAATACAAGGGATAAAACAATAGAAAATTCAAGCGAAATTAATAGAAAACTTTATAATTTCCTAAAACTCATACAAACAAACATTTGCACACACACATTTACAAATAAATATAAACCAAAAAAAGGTTGAAAATGAAATCCTTGTAATCTTGAATAATATACACACAATGAAATTATACAAACACGACACTGATAGACTAAATGACAGACAAACAAACAGGCAAAGACAGACAGTATCAGCTTTAACAAAAATATTCTCCCTAATTTGTAATCATCAAAGGTATAAAGCAAAATTTTATTTCTTCTATTTCATCGTTTCTTTGGAACAACAACAAGACGAGAATATTTTTTTTTTTAAATTACAATAGACAAAATTAATATCAACGATACTGTGAAATACTTAGGAGACAAAAATGATAATTTTAAATAAAAAATATAGTAAAAGAAAACATCTCCAGATAGCAACACTTTTATATAAAAAACCACTTATATATAACAAAACAACGAACAAGTTGTACTACACTGAAAATATTATTACAGTAACTGATTGTAATTTATTTAAAAAATTATCCTTACATTTATTTTTAAATGATTATTCAGTTAAAATACAAAGAAATATATTTTTTAACTGTTTTTGTCGTTTATTTAAAAAATAAATTACATATAAATACGGATTTTCTGTTACAGTTAATATTTTCATTTAAAATGTTTTGTTAAAAAAAGAATTCCTTTTCGATTTCTAGGGCAGTTAAAAAAATGAAATAAACTAAATATCATTTATTCTTACGGATTTTGTAGTTAAATTTTTGAAATTTAAAAAAACCAAATAAATGAAAAATCATTATTTTTTTAAGGATTTTGTAGTTTATTTATTAACATTTAAAAATAAATGAAAAGTTCTTTTGATTTAAATGAAAAGTCAGTAGACCGGTTTTCAAGTGATTTTTCATTTATTTCAAATTACTTTTTCAGTTAATTTAAACTACAAACTATTTTGAGTGTATCCTAACAAGATATGGAAATTGCTATAGAAGATAAGTTGGGTTTTTTCGAACTGACACTTATACTAACACAATGATAGCAGGCTATATACACAACGATACTGTAAAACAGCCAAAACCCTACAAGTCTGCCATTTTAGCATACCCTGGTGGAGAAGAAATTTATTTAAGCTTTTGCTCCATAAAAATATTCACAAAGTGTAGATGACATTTTTACAAATACACATACTAACCGACAACAAAATAAATGAAAAAAAACCTAAAGCCTTCAGGCTCGAGGGAAAAGGGAGAGGTTGTTAGATTACTTCTCTAAGGCTTGAATTTTTGTTTACATTCAATTTCAAACCATGAGTTTGGTTCAAATAATAAAAAAACGAAGGCGTTTTAAAGATTTAGTTTTATCGCTTAGTTTATGAAACCAAGGTCAACCGAAAAATTTCTCCAAATTGTAGTTTTCTATATGAAAAATATCTGAGAATCCCAAGGGTTTTCTAAGAGAAAAAGTGTTGCGAATTTGTGGAATTTTTTACAGGAAAGTTTTTCTATAGAAAGTCCTTATAATCTAAGAGTATTTCTATAAGATAAAGTATTCAGACTTCGAGGGTTTTTCTATAGGAATAAAGTCCTCACAATCTGAATGTTTTTCTATAGCAAAAAGTTTTTATAGGAAAAAGTTTTCTATAGGGAAAAGTCCTCAGAATCTGAGTGTTTTTTTCTATACGAAAAAGTTCACAAAATCTTAGGGGTTTTTCTCTAAGAAAAAATTTTTCAGTATCTGAAAGTTTTCTATACGAAAAGCCCTCAGAATATGAGGGTTTTTCTATAGGAAAAAGTCTTCAGAATCTGAGGGGTTTTGTATGGGAAATACCCAGCAAAAAAAAAATGCGAAAACAGTAGAAAACGCACTACAATTGATGATCAAGATGTACTTGTTTTTTAGCATAAACACGAATGATTTTAACAAAGAGTTGTCATAGGAGAGGAGTACTCCCACTTCAACTTTTTTTCAGTACTTTTTGAACGAATTCAAAGGAAGCTCTTGTTCACCAATTAAAATTTAAAAAAACTTCTTCGGAAAAAAAATTATATTTTTTTTATTTTACAAAAGTTTTTTTTTATTGCCGGCAGCGGGTATCGAACTTGGGACCTCACGATTGCTAGTCTAGCGCTCTACGGCTGAGCTATTCTTTGATATGAAAGATGAGCGGCATAAAAACACCACTGCGAGATATTGTTCCTTATTCTCTTCAATAAAAGTACTTATTAAACAAGTGTAAAAGGTGCACTCCAATTCAATATTATTTTCAGTACTATTTTCACAGGTGCATACAAAGGAATTCTCACCATTTTTTTATATATACATAACTATTTTTAAAAAATGAAAAAAATATTGAATTTAAACAAATTAATTATACATATTAAAAAAAGTTTATAGAATAAAAAAAAATTTAAAAAAAATAAAAAATATTGGTCCCGCCGGGAATCGAACCCCCGACCCTTTGTTTCGAAATGCCACATGATACCAAAATCACTTTTTACGATCACTTTTAGAGCAATTGCTCTTTAGAAGCAATACTTAAGTGATTTTTTGGATGTTGTTCAAAAGTAATTCTAAAAAAGCTGTAAAAAATGCTAACTGATACTTTGGAAGCAATCAAAGAAGCGATTTTTTGAAGTTGTTCAGAAGAACTTCTAAAAAAGCAGTAAAAATACACTAACGGATACTTGTGAAGCAGTGAAAGAAGTAGTTTGCAAAGCATTACTTCCAATTTTTTTTTTTTGCTGGGTAGTTATTAGAAACTGATGGAAATAGTCCTCAGAATCTGAGGGTTTTTGGAAAGGAAAAATTCTATATAATTTACGGGGTTTTCAATAGAAAAAAAAAACAATTATAATATTAGGAAAATCTCCTTAAAATCTTATGGTTTTTTTATAGGAAAAGTTTGGATGGAAATCCGTTCATAATTTCTTTCATTGGAAAATGTATTCAGAATCTAAGGGATTTTCTAAAGGAAAAACGACTTTGGATTTTTTTCTACAGAAATAAATCTTTAGAATCTGAGGGGTTTTTATTATAAAAAGCAGTCAGAATCCAGGGAATGTTCTATAGGAAGAAGTTATAAGAATCAGACAGTTTTTCAGTGGAACGAAATCCTTAGAATCTGTGGTATTTTTATAGGAAAAATATCTAAAAATGTAGAGGAAAAATTCTAACACTCTGAGACTTTTTTAAAGTGCTCAGAATCTGAGGCATTTTCTATAAGAAAAAGTCGTTAGAATCTGAGAATTTCTCTAAATGAAAAAGGGATTATCTGTGGAGAAAAGTTTTTAGAATGTGAGGATTTGTCTATAGAAAATAAAATCTAGTGAATTTTCTATAGGGAGAATTTAGAATTGGAGGAAATTTTGGAGAATAGCTCTCGAAATCTGAGGCTGTTCTATAGGAAAAAGTTCTCAGAGACTCGTTAGAAAAATTTCCCACGAAATAAAATCCTTTAATTTAAGGTTATCTGATGTAGTGTATTTGAAATTCGTATTTACCTTTGATATTAAACTTACACATTTATTTCTGTGCTATTTTTAACATGACCCTTTCCTTTATATTGTATCATTGTTGTTTTTATGTTCTTGCATAAATTGCGGCCTTAATACCTTCTTTATTTACCTACATCTTTTTTGCTGGTATGTATTTGAATTACTACTACAAATATATGTAAGGGTATCAGTATTGCCATTTTGCTGTTTTTTTTTTTTTTTTGTATTTTTGGTGCTTTTAACTTTTTGTTCCAGATGTTTTTTTACAAATACCCGATTTTTAAAAATGGGCATTACGGTGCTTTTTTCTATTTCCGACAGTGCTATTTGTAAAGTTCAATTTATAACATTTTCTCTCAATTTTCTGTAAAAGTGAAAAAAATAATACTAACTCTATAAAAAAAAAATACATTAAACTGTGGTTACGTTCGTAAATGCAGTAGTTACGCATCACTGCGGCATAATAAAAGTAAAACTTTCGAAAAGGCATCACTTGACAGCACTGATTACGTCAAACGTTTTTTTATGCAAACAATTGACAGTGCTGCCGCAAATTTTTGCAACTATCGCATCATTTTAATTTCTGATGCAATAGGTTCTTTTACGTTTTAATTCAGCAGTAGCAAAGCATCTGCAACAGCTGATCATGCAACAGCAACAAAACTTGGCATAACTGCCGCAGTGTTGCACAAATTTACTGCATTTACGAACGTACCCTGTCTTACGTCATAGATTATATACTAAAAATTCTCGTACAGTTATTGCGCGCCACCTGATAGAAAGTTGGCGAATATGTTGAAGTTTTTTTAGTTCATAGCCCTATTATGTTATTTGCCTTTGTTGGAGTTAACCGCTATGGGAACAACAAAGGAGAGCGCTGCGATATTTATGAAGGATATTTTATTCTTTTTAGCTGTTTTTACAATACTTTTTTGGGTGCTTTTCGGCTTTTATGAGTTGGCAACATTAATGTCTATCTTTGTTGCTAGGAAAAAGAAGCCCAGTTATAATATAACAATGTCACCACGAGTTGCCGCATTAAAATGTGTCTGACTTTGTGTAACAAATTTTAATGAATCTCTCATTCTCTTCCTCTTTTTGACTTGTTTTTTTTTCTTATTCTCCTCTATTTAAAAGTTCTCTTTTTGATATTTAATAAGTTTAATGCTCTTAATAAAGGATTTTGTTTAAAGCTAAAAGCAAAGAGTAGAAGTTTTATAAAATTCAAAGGAAAAGGTTAATGAGGGAAAACTTTTACACTTTTCCTTTACCTCACCCCTTTTCGAATGATTTTAAAAATGAACAGTTTCTTTTTTTGTATTGTTTTATTGTTGTTGTTATTGTACTCAGTGTCGCACACACACACACACTCTTATAGAATATAACAACTTTTATTTGATATTGCTGCTGTTTTTTCGATTTATACTTCAATGACATTCAAACATTTGTATATTTTTGTCGTATATGAGGCTTTCCATACCAACTGTCCAGGTAAAGAAAAGTTCTTATCAATGTGAAACTTACAGTTTTCTTGTTCTATATTACACAAATAAATATTGGAACAGCTTTAGCAATTTTTTCGACAAGTATGCGAAGTAGGCATGGTTAAATACTGATTAATTTGGCGCTTATTTTTAATATGTTATTTATTGTAATTTAATAAAACATGTTTAAAAATAATACAAATTTAACTATATCAACACAGTTTTTATGGATAATTTGAAAAGATAATAAAATTTGTATGAAGGTATGTATAGTTGATATTTTAATTGGTAAATGAATGGTCTTTGTCAGATTTGAGATCATACAAGATCATATGTATTTTCTGATACCGCTACAGACCCATCCTCAGTATCCTATGCCTTTATGGATTAATATTTGATGATGATCTATTTATATTGAATTTAAGCAAATAAACACATCCCATGTGAAAATCGAAATATATATGAACACACATGATCATACATTGACTTTTATGATCATGCATGGACATACATTGTCATATACGTACATGCATATTTCAATGTATGACCATACATGATCTAATATATTTCCATATATCTTTGGATCCGAAATTTGAGGGTATATGACCGTACATGTTCATATATGACCATATATGCTCACATATGATTCATGTATGCTCATATATGATCATATATGGCCATATACCTCCATATACCCTCAAATTTCGGATCCAAATGTATATGGAAATATATGAGATCATGTATGGTCATACATTGAAGTATGCATGCACGTATATGACTATGTATGCCCATGCATGATCACATACGAGCCAATGTATGATGATGTATGTTCATATATATTTCGATTTTCACATGGGATGTTAGCAACTCAATTGGACTAACATCAATGTAATTTTTAACAATGCTATTTTTATCCTCTGTTATTACTATTTTTGCTTTGAACTTTAATTCTTAAAGTATCGCAGCTGGTTCTATTCAATTTCGAGTCACAGATTTATTGAACGACAACGAATCGTTAATTTTAAATTTAAATGCATATTCTAATTATGTTTAACCTACAACATAAATCTATGTTGATAGTAAATAATTAGGCATATTAAATTATATTTTCACTGTATCTAGTGTGTTGAGATGTATGAAGGTATGTATAGTTGTTCTTTTAATTGATAAATTAATGTTCTTTGTCAGATTTGAGATCATACAAGTAAACTACAGAGAAGAAACATTTCGGTGTTGTATTTATAACTGCAGTAATGCCAAAAACTTTATAAAAAGAACTGATGATGGGGAACTGGAAAATCCCCAAAACAATTGTCTTTTCATTTCTGAAGGTGTAGAATATTTTGAAACCAAAATCTCTGTGAAGTATTTGGTAGGAGAAAACGAGCATACTGATAGAGAAAAATAACTGTGTTAAAAAAAACATACTTATTATGTTATTTTATAATAAGGAAATAATTAGCCTCGAACAAGAATAAATAAAATTTTAATTTTTCTATTCATTTAGGGATATTGTCAAGATACTGAACAGAATAAAGTACATCTAATAATAAATATTTAAAAAAGATATGAATTTGTCAATGTTTAACTTTCCTCTTTGCCCATTTTATATAATAATTTAAAAAATGTTTCCATTTTTTATTTATTTCACATAGGGGAAAAAATACTGTTAGTTTGAAATTTTTACGACATACTTTTTCCTGTAACGGGGCAGTTGTTATGGAAACCCTCACTTACATTTAAACATTTACCCCAAATACATACAAAACAGTTACAATTAAAGTGTAACTAACCAAAGAACGTATTCCCAGTCTTGCAAAACATTTCAAGATTATTTCTTTTTGAAAATGGTACAGCTGATAATTTTGTACAATTGAATGATACATTTTTTTAAGTAAACATATTACATTTGTAAAACCCATCCTACAGGAATGAGGGGTCAATTGCCCTCAAGATACATATCCCGTTAAAGCAGGTTATGTCGTGGGACTGGTAGAATGAAACATTGTTGTGTGTTAAGCAGTGTACATTATCGTTAAAGGACTAGTTACGTGACGTGTGAAACAACGATATAAAATCCAATTGCCTTAAACTATCTATTCCGCGACTGGTGAAACGAGAACATACCAATAGCTGAATATCTTTCCAATTACCTATCCCGTGACTGGTTAAATCAGATCTTGTTGCAGGACTGGTATAATTTACCATTGCTGTGGGTTAATCAGATTCAATTATACTCAAAGGACAGATCCCTTGACTATTACAACGAGGACATATCTTATAAATGGTATAAGTATGTAATAGAAAAACTCAAAAGTAGGATTTAACCTTTTCGAAGCAGTTTAATATTTTAAATTGTCCACACTTTGTTCTATTTTTAACCACTTATCGCTTGCTTGCAAATTTTGATTTTTGATCAGCAATCATTTTTGATTTTTATCCAGTAAAAAGGTAAAATCCAAAGAACTGGTTGCAGAACACCTTATATTGCATTAGATTAGGTTATAATTTATATTCTACAACCGGTTCTTTTTCTTTGGAGTTTGACCTATTAGCAATAGGTTCTTTTCCTTCAAACTACAACATGTTGCTTTAGAAGCGGTTTGAGAAACCAGCTGTTACCAGCTTTGTTGTTATTAATAATATTTGCCAAACCGTAAATATAATTTTGACGATTTTCCAAATATTTTTAAAAAGTTAATATTATCAAGTAAAAAAAATGATATGGAGCCATATGAAGTTATATTTAATTATATATAATCTTTTATGTAATTAGATATTATTATATCCGAAAAATGAGAACGTCTTATTGTATCATATTGTATCGAATTGTATACAATTCTATACAATTTGGTACAATTTGATACAATTTTATGCAATTCGATACAATTGTATCCGAATTTTGTCCTCATCCAATTACATCAAATTATATCTTTTTGTATAAAGTTATATAAAATGTTATAAAAGTGGACATAGTTTGATACAATTATATCTAAATATTAACCTTATACTTTTTATTATATTATTAAGGACCATATCTAACAATATACAAAAATTATTTTTTTAAATAAAAAAAAAAGTTCAATTACTTGTAATTGTTCTTTTTTTGAATTGCAATTACAAATAATCGGCCTGATTACGAGTGTCGAATTTGTAGTCGAAATTTTCGACTCCATATAAAATGATTTTGTATATAATGGAAATTATAAAGAAATGAAACTCTGGTGCTGGATTTTTTTAAATCTGAGTGCTATATATGGTAAATCCAATTGAAAAATTGTTCAAAAGTTGCGTTTTTAGTGAATTTTCAGCAAATTCGACTTAGTTTCGACTATGACTACGACACTCGTAATAAGGCCGAATATGTAATTATAGATGAGTTTTTTTTCAATTACAATTACATGTAATTGTGTAATTGCATATGTAATTAATTACAAAATGTAATGATTAACCCCAGGCCTGCTGGAGATCTTATAATTTCGATAAATCTTCCATTACTTTTATCCAGATTTATCATGACAGTGCAATAAACATGAAAAAAAATTTATTTTAATTTAGTAATTTTAAAATGAAGTTAACAACACTGAAATTTTAAAGTTAATAGGATTATGATATACAACCAAGATATAAGAAATCAGTCAAGTGTACGTTATAGTATAGAGAATTTCGTATTAAAGCTTCAGTGTTGTTAATGTTATAAGTGCGGTGCATAAGCCATTTTTGACTCCTGCTCAAAAAAAAAAACATTACTCACGCACGAGCATTTCGTTTTTTACTCAGCACACATGATTATATTAACTTACTTATTAAACTTACAATCAGAAAATTCTCACGCAAAACAGTAAAAATGACTAAAAACATATGATGCAAAAAATAAACTCACACACGAATCATGCACGGATTATTCTTACTCACGCTCACGCACGAATCACTTAAGTATAGTAATTATTACTCACGATCACGTGTGAATAACGTGACTCACGAACATTTCGTGTCACGCGCCAATCCCTAGTAATTACTAAATCTCAAACTAGTTCAAAATCATTGATAACATGGAACCAAATATAATATAATGCGGTTTTATATGGACCTTATATATTTTTATATAAAATCACTTTGAAAAAATTGCCTATGTGGGATGATATTAGGGTTTTTCTTTTCCCGGACTTTTTCATTTCCCGGGACAGCGGGATTTTTTTCAGAATTTCCCGGGATCCCGGGAATTCCCGCTCGTTAGAAAATATATAAGTTCGACATATGTTGCACTTGAAAAACTCGATTACTGTTTAAACACCGTCCGACAAAGTTCATCTTTTGGTTGTACCCATGAGAAAATGCACTTAATATATTCTGAAAGGATGGCTAAATATAAAATATCCATGTCTTCCACGTTTTCTGGATCAATTCGTTTAACAATTTAAATCGTTAATTAATATTTAGGTAATATATTTATATGGAAGGCCGTCTTAATTTTAAAAA
Organism: Leucophora obtusa; assembly: GCA_949987735.1. Lineage (NCBI taxonomy): Eukaryota > Metazoa > Arthropoda > Insecta > Diptera > Anthomyiidae > Leucophora > Leucophora obtusa. Next base: position 201,170,465 of record OX465295.1, on the reverse strand, counting down.
ACTCTTAGAAATATATTAATTAAATATTAATTCGCGGTTTAAACGGTTAACCCAATTGATATAGAAAAAGTGAAAGACACGGGTATTTTATGTTCATCTCCTTTTTCAGAATATATTGGAATTGTTAATGGGTGCAAAATTGTGTCGGACCAGTTTTATAGTCAGAAATAAGATCGATTTGTTGCTAAAATATTTCTTAAATAAGAAATCCAAAAATTTCTATTTCTAGATATTTTATATATATCTTTCTATGCAGATTTTCAAAAGTATCCGTCTAGAATTATTTTTATAAAAACGTTAAAAGTGAGTATTTTTCACACAAATTTTTAGGAAAATTCGCCTAAATCGTTTTATAAAAAAAGACACTACAACATTATTAAATAGTTTCTTAACTTTAATTGGTTTTCTTGAATAGACATTTTTTATGCCACAGCTACTTAAAAATAAATTATTTAGTTTTCGTATTTAGTTGCATTTTAAATTAACATATAAAAAATCCAAAATAATTTTAAAAAGCATCTGATGGATTATTTTGAAAATAGTTAATATTTAAAAAATACAATTGAAATAAAGGAATAACAATTGAACTTAAAATTAAATTATTTTAAATAAAAGAAACTCAAAATACTTGTCAATTGAAAATAAGAAAACATTACAAATATTTTAATTTTAATGTCTAGTTTTTTGGAGGTATTTGGAACTGAAATAATGATGTTGGAATGTTGAATAAGGCTGGTTTAAACTATAAGACTTTACTTTAGTACACATGCAAAACATATAGGCAAGGTTGCAGAATTTTTCCGAAAATATATCATTTTAAATAAAAAAATTTCCGAAGTACATACAAGAATTTTTGTTGGTAAACTTGGTAATGGCTGATAAAATTTTTTCGGTTTAACTAAACCAAATTCAACTGGCATCTAAAAACAATTTGGCTTAATTCAGTTTATTAAATTTTAAATCGTATTTTTTTAATTTTAAATATTTTTTGATCAAATTAATTTAAAAAAAAAACAGTGCTTTAAATTTAAATAAAGCTTCCAAAACTGCAATAATATTAGCTAAAACTTCTGTAAAAGAATAAAAAAAATCCCGGGAAATCCCGCACAAAATTCCCGCGATTTCGGGATCCGAAAAAGGGCGGGATTCCCGGGAATCCCGTCCCGGGAATTCCCGGGACATAAACCCTAGATGATATATAATTATAGATGATTTTATAAAGAACGTTATAAGTTATATATGGGTTCATATTCGTCAATATATAATCGTAACTAACACAAATTATAAAATATTTCTTATATGGATCCACATAGTTTTATGTTATTATGTATAGTGTCATACTAAATTATATATAAACGTACATGTAATTATATCTTTTATATGTTACTTTATGTACTTATATATAGCACATACATATATATGTAGGCCAATATGTAATAATATAAAATCACATATGTCTCCATATTAAAACCTTTGAGGAAAAAATATCTAACATATGACTATATAAAAGTATATCTGCTTGAATTTAAAAGCATATGTGGCCATATGTAACTATAAGTTACTATATGCAATTACATAAAATAATATATGATTATATCAAAACTTTTTTACTCGGGTTTTTTCAAATTTTCTTAAGTTTGACTTTACATCCTTCTCGCTTGAAAATCGTTCGTTGTATAAGAAACGTTTGAAGGCAAAAGTAGAAAATTGTGTTTTCTATCGACATAATAATTGCTTTTATAAAAAATTGTTATTTAGCTAAAAACTACCTAAAATCGGAAGACCGCTTTTTAGCGGCCTTTTGCAGTAAGAGGTAAAATGTGAAACAGTTGGACTAATTATTAAATTATATATATATAATATATGTATGCACAGCGCATACTACGGGGACAGTTTTTCAATCAAGTGTTTAGTATGGAGACATTTTATTAGTTTGGGGACTGTCCTCAAACTGTATATGAGTCACAAAGAAGAGTTTGAGGACAGTCCCCAAACTAACCAAATGTCTCCATACTAAACACTTAATCCAAAAACTTTCCCCGTAGCATGCGCTGTACATACATACATACATATATATATATATATATATATATATATATATACCCAGTAGGCCGGGTCGATTTGTGGGGAGGCAAAAAAATCGCCCATGGTCATCGGTCAGGGAAAATCGTATTCTAGGGATCAAAATAAGAAACTTTGCCGAAGGAACCATACCTCTAAAACGAATTCTACTACCCCCAACTGTTGACTTTTGTCCCGTAGGGTCAAGTTTTGAAAAATCACACTTTGACCCATTTAGAGTGCCCCAATCGAGTCCAAATGTATGACCGACCCCCACTAACTTTGGAGGGCCGATCCACCCATGCCAGTAGCACACCCCCTGGAACTCCCCTGGGGGGTTCCCCATACAAACATTTTAAAAAATCACCATTTTTGGCACTTTATTTTATTATTTTTTATTTATTTTATTTATTTTTATTATTTTATTTATTTTTTCTCCTTAGAAATTTATTTAGTCAGAACATATGTAAATGAAAAAATTAATTTAACTTAGTAATAGAAAAGAAAAAATAAAAAATTACTGTTTGAAGTCTTTTTTGCTTTCAAGTCTGGGCAAATTCGCACGGCTCTCTAATGTCGTCGCCATAACAGCCTCTACATTTTCCGGTATAACTCGTTTGGAAACGCTAGCTAGCAATTGAACGTGTCGTTCTGTTTCTTGTATGTGTGATGGAATTTTTGGATCATTAAACGGTGGATCATCTTGATTTAAATATTCTTTCAAAGTATCGTATGGAATGCTTCGCGTGAATGGTGGTTCAAATACGTCATTTATGTCATTCATATTGATCATTTCCGTGTAACTTGTGCAATAAAAGTTTATATCTGGTTTTTTATAAGCTCTAAGTCCCGTTGGGTCGTCAACATCGGTTCGATAGCGTAGAATTATCTTGATAGCACAGTCGCGCTTTTCTTTGCTATCATCAAACAACATTGATAACAAGATATTTTCCGAATGCGCATAATATGAATTATCTGTAATTACTTTATTGACAATTTTGCGTAAACGAGGTTCTAGAAATCTTGACCAACTAATGAATTTGAAAAATAATCTACTACCGTACACGACAGAGCTGTAATACTTGATATTGAAGTACATTGGCACATAACATGTAATTATAAATTCAACCAGTATTCTTAAATTTGCATCTGGATTTTCCGTTGTCACATATAATCGTAATAGTCTAGCGGCCTTGGTGAGCCACCGAGAATGTACAATTTTCCCTGGTTTGATGTTTGCAAGATCCACTGAAACCACGCCGCTAGAAATTGCATGGGCCATGTCGTATAAGTACTTGGAATCGGTGGAAAATTCAATTTTTTCTGGAGCAGGGGGCATATTTTTCAACTCAATTTTCTGAAAGCCGTCCACCACCTGAAAATATATAAAAATAAAACAATTAAAAACGGTTGACAATTATAATAAATGAGTGATAGCAATAACTTACCGGAAGAGTTTCACAAGTTTCGATTTGACGGCTCAATTTTCCGGTTGCCGATCTTGGTCCAGTGCTGGTTGATTTATCCAAAGCTTCAAACAAATGCCGAAACGGAAGTTCGTTGAAGTGTAGAAGGCAAACGAACCAATGCAATGGTCTTTTTAACAGCAATTCGAATCGTCGTATAATTCCACCGTTTGGGCCAGTGTTTGTTGGCTCACCGTCAGTGCATATGCCAATTAATGCATCCAGTGATATATTTTTATCGTTGAAAAAATCATTTAATTTGGTTGTTTTGTATTCAGCGGTTTCATGTTCCAGTCTTACGTAACCAATCAATTCAGAATTCGGTTCTCTCAAAATAACAAGATGAGGTTCTTTTACCATTCTAGTATGATACTTCTCATCAATTGTATCTCTCGTTAAAGTATCATCTTTTCTGCCATCGAATGAAAATGCTAACAAATTGGTATCATCTAACCGTTTGCGAAGCACTTCTTGTCTGCATTTCTCTTTTTCTCGGCGAACTTTCGATTTATTCATGATGAGAGGTTTGCCATGGATATCTTTCATTTTAAAATCTTGGAAAAGAGCTGTTCCCATTGCTGATGCTACTCTATCAGGCACGCCAAATCTGTCACATACCAAGGCAAAGTTAAAACAATCGTATCTCTGTGTGTATTGTGAACTTGTGCTTATATCCAAATCTTCTTGAACCGGTGACGGTGCGTATGTTGAATCATCGGGATCTTGGTATGTTGGCATTGATGACATAGACGTTGCTCCTTGCTCTTCAATTTCCATCGCAAATCCATCCATTGTTAGACTTCTCTGATTATGTTGATCGTGCATAAACTCTTTGAGGCGTTCGGGAACCAAACCCCATGCACATGGAGCTGCCTTCAAATCGCATTTACATGTTCCAATGAAAAAAATTGTTTACAGAGATTTTACATACTCTGTAAATTGTTGGGGTTTGTTTCTTCTCTTGATTTGCTCTTGATATTTGTCAAGCAATCTATTCAATTTATTACATACACTTTTTTTCAGCATTATTTCCATACCAAGTTTTTCCCAAATTCCAATCAACTTATCTTGTACTTGAATAGTGAATGCTTTATAGGACAACTTTTTTTGTTCGCTCAAGTAAAAATAATATCTCAAGATATCCAGATGGGTTGGTAAATTAAGATCAGTCAAATCAGTAGACACACCAAAAACAGTAACATCATGCCTGGGTATATGACTCATTGGGTTTTCGATAGTTGTTGATGTTGTTATTGCTTCATCTTGCGGTGTAGAGGATGGTGGATTCATTGTAAACTTCTTGATTTGGAATGATTTTTTTTTAAATATTTTTTTATCTCAAATTAGCACTTCACACTTCGAGTTCTTCACAACGACTTAATGCATTCACAAAAACTGTTGCGTTATATATGGTCTAGGAGACGAGGTAATAAGAATGAAATGGTAATTTCAATTCTACCTGTAACCGATTTTGTTGTCAAAACTGCCCATAAAGTACTTACATGTAAATTAAACGTTAATCTGACTACAAATTCTGTTAAGCAAGTGCGCCTTTTATTACTTCTGGAAAATCCTTTATGATAATTTTATGCTCAATTCTACCTGTAACCGATTTTGTTGTCAAAACTGCCCATAAAGTACTTATATGTAAATTAAACATTAATCTGACCACAAATTCTGTTAAGCAAGTGCGCCTTTTATTACCTCTGGAAAATCCTTTATGATAATTTTATGCTCAATTCTACCTGTAACCGATTTAGCTTAAGTAAGTTTACGACATGCAGCTGTGTCTTGTGGAGGCTTAAAAAACCCACACAACCTATTTTACGACCTGCAACAGAACGACACGTTCAATTGCTAGCTAGCGTTTCCAAACGAGTTATACCGGAAAATGTAGAGGCTGTTATGGTGACGACATTAGAGAGCCGTGCGAAATTGCCCAGACTTGAAAGCAAAAAAGACTTCAAACAGTAATTTTTTTTTATTTTCTTTTCTACTACTAAGTTAAATTAATTTTTTCATTTACATATGTTCTGACTAAATAAATTTCTAAAGAGAAAAAATAAATAAAATAATAAAAATAAATAAAATAAATAAAAAATAATAAAATAAAGTGCCAAAAATGGTGATTTTTTAAAATGTTTGTATGGGGAACCCCCCAGGGGAGTTCCAGGGGGTGTGCCACTGGCATGGGTGGATCGGCCCTCCAAAGTTAGTGGGGGTCGGTCATACATTTGGACTCGATTGGGGCACTCTAAATGGGTCAAAGTGGGATTTTTCAAAACTTGACCCTACGGGACAAAAGTCAACAGTTGGGGGGTAGTAGAATTCGTTTTAGAGGTATGGTTCCTTCCTTATTTTGATCCCTAGAATACGATTTTCACTGAGCCATGGGCGATTATTAAATCGACCCGCCCTAATACCCAGTGTAGAAACGGTAATGACTAGTCATTATTTTTTTGACTACCAGTAATGACACCAAATTACTTTCTGCGTTATTTTATTTTAAACTATAGTTATTAGTAAAAAGTAACTTAAGTTACTTTTTCCATTATTTCAAAATAAAAAATAACGCTCAACCAATAATGATTTATTTTTATCATTATTTCAAACATAAAGTAATGTTCTAGATTTTTTTTAAAATCTATTTTAAGACACAATATTTTTTAAACACTGGTAAGGATGTTCGTAACCACATATTTTTTGATTTTGTGCATGTTGACGAAAAAGCATACATGTGCGCAGCAAGTCAATTATGTTTTTATCTATCAAATATAACATGTCGAAATAGCTCAGTTGGTAGAGCTATCGACTGCGAATCTGGAGTCCCAGGTTAGAATCTTGTTACGAGCAAATTTTATTAAAAAAATTTTACAATAAAAAATAATTTTTTTTTATAAAACTTATTTTTCTGAAAATCTATTTTTAGGTTCAAAAAACTTATTTTTCTGAAAATCTATTTTTAGGTTCATTGTTTTAATACTGTCAACCATATAGGTATCGAAATATTTTTTGATTTTTCGTATGCTGATGTGTAAGCATAACTCATTATTTTGCGCGACATCGCCATACAAAAGTAATGAGAAAAGTAACTAGTTACCATTACCATAGTTACATAACGACTAGTAATGATTTTCTACACTGGGTATAGCAGTACTTTCGATCTAATTTATCAATGTTAGTATTAAAAGCAAATCTACGTTAAACCGATTAAAGTTAAAAAATTAAATAGCTAATGTTTACAGTATTTGCTGTTTAAGGCTGGCGGCCTTGGGCACAAGAGGGTTAAGTATCCGATAAAAATGTTACAAACCCCATGTTTAATGCAATACAACTTCCATTTTGTATGGTGTGGGCTATAAAAAATGGTTTACACTAGCAACGAGAATTATAACAATTCCTATGATCAAAATAACAACAAAACCATAGCAAAAAAAAAACAAAAAGGGAAGCGGCGGGTGGTAATGAGTTTATGTCTGCCTTTTTTTATAACATAACAAAACGAATGAAGCATAAACAAGTACAATATGAAATATAATACAGCAAAATAATTAAATAAATTTAATACAAGTATTACTTCCAAGAAAAACATATAAAGAAAAATACAGTAGATGAATAACTTTTGAGGATTATAAATAACTTAAAGGTTTTAATTTTATACGATAGAATTAAGGATTTAACAAATATTCAGTTTAAGTGTTAAAAGTTTAAACATTAAAAAACTGATAATGAAATGTTTATGGCAAAATGGGGGTGTTTAAGTTTTATCGCCAGTATCTAAATTTCGCAGGAGTCTTTTTCTAATGGAGCTTTGTTTTTCATAAACAATAAGGGAAATTCTAAATAAATTAGGGTTAAAAATGGCTTATAAATGTAAACACCAAATGCATAAAATTATAGTGTATACAATTGTGGCATTATAAGTTTGCAATAAAATTTATTGTGCCTAAAATTAGTGTTTTGTGAGAAAAATTTTAATTTTACACACAAAGTATGTAAATATACTACTTTTATGTCTAAAATTAAATACATAACGTGTAAAACAGTTTAATTTACACATGTAGACAAAAATATACAAATTTATTGTAGGATATTGTTTTCCTACAAAAAATTGGGTAAATTTAATGGAGAATAATTGGAATCTACATTAGAGTAGGTCGGAAAAAAGTTGAGCTAGTAAACCCCTAGGATTCAATCTTAGTTAAAGATAATTTCAAGAACGTAAACAATTTTTTAAAAGTCCGATCATAATGTATTGCATATTGCTGTTCAACAGCTACATTTATCTCTTAAATTAGACTCCGATGACAATTCTATTAAATGCAGCATTAAAGTTCCTGCCCAAAATAATTATAGAGGTTTAAAAAAATTAAAACATACTCATGTTTCAAATTTGACTACACACAACGATTCTAACCCAAAAACATTGGTAGTTATTTGAATCTCTTAAACCACTGATAAAATCGGGGAAAAACGTTCACAAAACTTGAAGAAGAGAATATAAGCTGTGAAAATAGAAAATTATATCTATAATAACCCTGTTTTAACTGGGTTAAATTGCGGCAAAGGTATTTAATTTTAAAATAACTAAAAATGTAGTTATTTTTAACTGTTGAAAAATAACTAACAAATGATTTCAAAATAACTACCATGGCGTTAAATTAACTGAGAAACTTTTAGTACAAACATTTTAAAACAACTAACAAAATAGGTAAAATCAAATGTTTTTCATAGTTAATTTTTTTCATATTTGTAAAGTATATTTTAATAAAATAAACTATTTTTTTCTTTCGATTGTAAAAATATATATACAGTAAAACTCGCTTAAGACGAACTCCAAGGGCCAGATTAATTAGTTCGTTGTAAGCGAGATTCGTATTAACCGGGGTAAAATTTATTTAAAATGTTCTAATTATCCAAAAAATATTTAAATTTCCTTGAAAAAAATTTAAAAATTTTACAATTTTTTCATTTGGTTTCCTAAATATTTATATTGTTTGCAATATAGTTAAGAAAAAATGTCTGTGGGTTTGGTTTAAAATTTGTCAGAAAACAAAAAAATATATAGAAAAAATTGCCGAATTTTGTAAAGTTCGTATTAAAAGTGGAAAATTATATAGAAATTTGTTTGTGAGACCATCACAACCGAGTGTTCGTCTTAAGCGAGTTCGTATTAACCGATATTTTTTATATTGAAATTGTTGCCAAAACTCCGGGTCTTCTAAATTAGTTCGTATTAACCGAGAATTCGTCTTATCCGAGTTCGTATTAAGCGAGTAAAACTGTAATTATTTTATGTTGCTTGAAATTTTAACTAAAAATTGCAAACCGTTCTACAGTTATTACCTTTTAGGAATTGGAAATATAATACAATTTCCTGATTTTTATTTGCAAAATAAGAATATAAACTAAAAAAAAATTAAAAAGAAAATCAAACAATTTTTTTTTTATTTTTTTAAATAACTAACATAAATAAGTGTTTACTGTAAAAATATAGTTAAGGCAGTTGTTTATTACGATATTAAAAATAATTGCTATAAACAACTGTTACGGAATTTCACTACATTTCGTTAGTTGTTTTGTTAAATAACTGTCATAAGAGTTGTTTTGTGTTTTTCATTAAAAAAACAAGTGAAATAACAGTTAGAAATAACAACTACTGATTACTATACAAACAACTGTCATGTAGTAACAGTCAAACTTTTTTAAATAGCTCAATTTACTTATAAGCAAATATGGTACTTAAAAGAAAGGAAATTTCATCAAGATTATAAAAATCTAAGGAGAGGTTTAGTTGCTATCGTTGGCAGAGATTATTAGCACGTGGAGGTAGGTACTAGCAATGTGTGTATATACTACATCTAGAAAACAGATTCGTTGCTGACAACCCAATTTGTTGCCAATCGAATGGTTCAGTTTCAGCAAATGAATTTTTCGGTTGTGACTACCGAATTATATTTCACACAAGTAAAGCTGAAATTCTGTTGTCACAGCTAAATTAATCCTGTCTCAATTGGTTTTCTGTTGTCAGAACTGAAAAACTCGGCTACCACAGCCATTCGATTGGCTACAAATGCGATTGTCAGCACCAGGGTTGGCAGGCAATACCGCTAAAATACCGTTATCGATTCAAAACCCTTTCAACTGACTACCGCCCCTAAAATACCGTTACCGAAATACCCGGAACACCGTTATCCTTAAAATACCGTTACCGAAATAACCTAAATACCGTTATCCTTAAAATACCGATACGAAATAAATAAAATATCAATACCCCTAAAATACCGTTACCGAAACAAATGAAATACCGCTATCCCTTAAATACCGTTACCGTTATTTTTAATTTTCTGCTTTGGTAATTTCACGGTTGAATACTTTTTGAACATTAAGTTGATAAATTGGTTCTGTTTTTAATCTCGTTTGTTTTTTCTAAAAAAAATTGCAGGATGCATCGAAATAACTGACTGCCGTTACCCTTAAAAAACCGTTACAAATATAACTGAAATACCGTTAACCTTAAAATACCGTTACCGAAATAACCCAAATATCGTTATCTTTAAAATACCGTTACCGAAATAACTCAAATACCGTTATCCTTAAAATACCGACACCGAAATAAACGAAATAGCGTTACCATTCAAATACCGTTACCGAAATAACCTCAATATCGTTACCCTAACGATAATCGCATTCGTTTCGGTTAACATCCATGGTCAGCACCGAATCTATTTTCTGGGTGTAGGAGCTAAAAGCCATTTCAAACTATAAAACAAAATATTTTGGATGTAGGCAAACTTACATCATCAGAGTTAATTAGATTTTGATAAAATTTTGGAGGCTGTTACATAGAAGGTTGTTGGTTCGTCCCCCAGCTACAGCAATATCAATTTAAAAAAATAATATGTATGAATTTTCTATCCCTCATACATATCGCAGCGTCCTCTTTCGGTGTTCCGATAGCACTATCCTCAGCGAAGTATAAAAATATAACTATGAACTAAAAAGCTTCAACAAAGTTCGCCAACTCTTCAGAAGATGGCGCGCATAACTGCTCTAAGATTTAATATCTCGTGCATTACAGTTTTGCCATATATGAAGCCCTGCATCTTTCACCAGCCTTCATTTTTTCTCTACCCCTTTCTAAAGAAAGCAGCACGTTAATTAATAGAGAGAATTTCCTGACTTTTGCTTTTCTTAAAAAAAAGTTTTGCATATTTACATTTGGACAAAATATTTTAAAGTTTCGGCATGTTTACGTTAAATTTCCCAATTTTCGAAAAAGGGAAAATTGACACAACTAAAGTAAAAATGTAATTATTTTGGTGAAATATATAATTTAAGCACAAACCTAATTTCTTTTTTGAGCATTTGATTTCTCTACTTATTTGTATCTTAATTTGCCATTATCGCTTAAACTGATAAAACGAAATTGTTAAAACACTTGCGCTGTTAATTTTTTTCGTGCCAAATATATTCATTTCAAGTTTGAATTTCATTGCAAACAAAAATTTATTATTCTAATTTTATATTATCTAATATGAGGTTAACCAAAATCTTATGATTTTAATTAATATGAAATGTTATTATCCACATGTATCTAATATATAACGAAGTTGTTTATTTATCTAATTTATACCACACGGTGTTGCAAACAAGAACTGAAATTTCAAATGAACATGTTAATAACCAGAGGTTAAACATTAGGGAAGACAATTTTCTTCAATTAACATAATTGAAACATGGTTTTAATTTAATAGTAAAATTTGGTAAAGTTTACACATTTACTACATACATATCCCGGTTGGTCTAGAATTAGGTATTGACAAAAAAAAAAAAAAAATGCTCCACAAAAAGTGAGTATAGGGGTTGAATACACTATATTTATGATTAAAACCAAAACCATTTTTAAAAAAATCTGTAGACGAATTTAAAAGTTATGGTCATTAAAAGTTTTTTGTTTAAAAAAATTGGGGGCCTCTTGAAAAAAACAACTGCTAAAATAAATAGTTGACAAAAAATACAAACATAAAGTAAAGTACGTTAGTTTCCCTTCAAATAAAATTATTCTTAAAAAAAAATCGCACGACGAAATCAAGTTATGGCAATTTCAAGTTTTTATTTAAACAAATTTGGCACCCCCGAAGAAATAGAAAAATGACAACTGAAAAAAATAATACTGCACTAAAAGTAGGCATATGGCTTAAAATCAAGCTATTTTCAATTAAATAAACACAATTTAAAATTTTTGTTAGACCGAAAATATGCTTTACTCACTTTTTGTGGAGCATTTTTTTTTTGTCAATAGCTAATTCTAGACCAACCGTGATATATGAATTAATTTTGCCAACGCAACCTGGCCGAATCCTGTGAGTACTTGAACCAAAATCATATTTTGCTTTTTCGTTATTTTAATATTTTTGTAAATTTTTTCAAACTTTGTGTTGTTAAATTTTCTTTTTTTTTTTTTTTAATTTAACAAAATTTTGACTTTGACTCTCTCACGCTTTTAAACCGTAAAAATATTCAAAATCAGGGGAAAAATGGGCCTTATATGGTTAAATAAATCTACTAACTAAATAACAAACTTCTATATAACTACATTTTATTTCTTTAATGCGATATGTCATTATCGCTTCTACACTGGGTATAACACGTAAATGCCAAAATATTAAAAATAAATTTGAGGGATTTGGAGATATAACAACTACACTACAATGCAAAAAAATAAATAACAATGTCGTAAAATTAACTTTAGCATATACAATTTAAGACAATTGATAAAATTCGTAAACAAGTATTGTGTTCAAAGCTAATTTTTCTGGCTTGAAATTTGAAGTAAAAAATACAAATGGTTCTCCAGCTATTATGTTTTTATGCATTGCAGATAAAATAAAATGTTCAGGTTATTATTTGCAAACTAAGAATATATCAATAATAACAAAAACTAAACAAACAATTTTTAAAAACTCAATGAATTTTTTTTTTTATTTTTTTTAATAACTAACAAAAATAACTGTTTACTGTAACAATACTGTTTAAATATAACTGCTCTAACAACTGTCACGAAATGCAGTACATTATGTTAGTAGTTTTTTAAATAACCATTATAATATTTGTTTTGTAATATTCAATAAAAACAACCGTAATTACAGTTGAAAATAATAACTACTGCATAGTACGCAAACAACTGTCATGTAGTAATTGTCAAACTTTTTGGAGTGTAGAATTAAAAACGCCCTGCTAAATTCATAATAATCTGCTAAATATTAATTTGTAAACAGCAAATAATAAATCTGATAAATCTATAAAATTTTCGTTGTATTTTCATATTAGGAAACTTTTTGTGCTAAATAGTACTTAGTAGACAAAAAATAGCAAGAAAGAAACTGATATCCTGGTAAAATCAACAGTTTTATTTGCTGAAAATTTGGAAAAAAAATTTTTTTTTTTTTAATTTTTTTAAAAATCTTTCAAAACATAAAATTTTAATTAGAAAATTATTAATTTAGTTCGAGGCCAATTTCCTTATTATGAATTAATATAATAAGTACTTTTTTCAAAAACTGCTATTTTTCTTTATCAGGATACTCTCCTGACAAATACTTCACAGAGTTCTTGCTTTCAAAAACCTCTACACTTTCAGGAATGAAAAGAAGATCCCCAGGAAAAAATTACCCATTACCTTAACAAGGCATTGCCATATAACCGCTTACAAAGCTCATTGCCAAATTTCTTTACTGCATTACCAAACACATTCTAACAAGATCGTAAAAAAGCAAGTGGTATTGTAATCAATTCTAAAAATCAAAACAAACAAGGCATGAAAGTCATTCAAATATAATTATTTACTAACAAAAGTTTTTAAAAATTAATAATTTACTTTTTAAATTATTTGATATTAGAAAGTAACCGTTTACATTTTGGTAGTAGAACAACAAATTAAGAAGTAGTTCCACATTTTGAAAAGAGAAGTTATTTAGTTTTAAACATAACAGTGAAAAAATTATTTTAAAAATTTTGTGCTAATACGGCATTTTAATATTTAAAGGACTATTTCCCATTTCTTCCCAATAAATTTGCGCTTTATCACAAATATTATTTTTGATATGCACAATCACTGCATGAAGAGTAAATATATGTTCAATGGTAATTAAAAAAGTAAACCAGAAAAGTTGTTTTCGATTAAATAAATAGTAACTTTACAAAGAAATATATTTTTTAATTTTTCTTAGCAGTTATTCAAAACAAAATATAAAAAATTACTAAAATTTCTTTTAAGTTATTATATTGAGAATTAAAATAAAAGGAAAATCTATTGTCTTTTGCGATTTTGTCAGTTAATTTATTAATTTTAATTTATTGCTTTGTATTTTGCAAAACGTCCAAAACAAATCTTTTGGCAAAGTAGTTTAAAAAGGCCAACAAAACCCCATATTTTTTCATTTGATACATACCATTTTTTTCTGACTTGAAATCAGTACAAATTTTTTAAAATATAACCAAAAAAACAATTATAATGCCAATATAATGGTTCAGTTGCTGCAACACATTTTTTCGGATAATACTACCGAATTTTTGTTTAGGACAAAAATGAAATAGACTGGTCACTTTTACATGGCGTTGTCATAGGAGGGGGCAATTGACCCCTTGTGACATGTCACTAGACAAATCCTAGGACAGGTTACTGAACTCTCATAAAAAACAAAGTTCAGGGACCTGTCCTGGGATTTGTCTTGTGACATGTCACAAGGGGTCCTATGGCAACCCCATGTAGAAGTGGCCAGTCTATTTCATATAAAGGGGCCAGTTCGGTGACAGTTTGTTAAAATTTCCCGTAGGGAAATTACATTCTAAAAAATAATTTTCTGATAGATACAAACGAAATATTCCACTAGTACACCGAACCAATCCATTGGCTACAATCAAAAAAGTTTGACAGTTGTTTGTATAGTAATCAGTAGTTGTTATTTTTAACGGAAATTACAGTTGTTTTTCTACAGAAAAATTCAAAACAACTTTTATGACGGTTATTTAAGATAACAACTAACGAAAAGTACTATTATTTTGTAACAGTTGTTTAAAGCAGTTATTTTTAATATCATAATAAACAACTAAAAAAAAAATTTACAGCAAACAGTTATTTTTGGTAGTTAATTAAAAAATAAAAAATGTCGTTGATTTTTTTTATTTAAAAATTCTTGTTTAGTTTATATTTGTTATTATTGATATATTTCTAGTTTGCAAATAAAAATCAGAAACTTGTATTGTATCTCCAATGCATAAAAGCATAAAAACTGGAGAACGGTTTGGAATTTTTACTTCGAGTTTTTGTAATATTTTTTTGTGATATTTTTGTAATCGAAAGAAAAAAAATATTTTTTTTATTAAAATATAACTTTTATAAACAAAAACATTTGACTATAAAAAACAGCAGTTTTTACCGATTTCGTCAGTTGTTTTGAAATTTTTGTACTAAAAATTTCTCAGTTAATTTTACGACATTGGTAGTTATTTTTAATGCATTTGTAATGTAAATACCTTTGTCGCCTTTTTAACTGCATATATCTTTGTTTTAACTGACATTTTCAGTAGATTCTACCGACAAACTTTAGTGAGTGTACAAATTGTGCCGTCAGAACAAATATGTTTTCTCTTTGCTAATATCTGATTTATTTCTGCCATAAAAAAACGTTCACATTCTGACTACTTTTTCCATTAAAAATGGTTTATATACAATTTTAAGGTTTTGGGAACCTTTTCTATCAAAAAACACTCTGATTCTGGGAACTTTTCCTTTCGAAATTTCCACATAAAAACATTCAGATATTGTTGTTAGGACAATTGAAATTTTATAATTTATTTATTTAATTTATTAATTTATTTAATCTATTTATTTAATGTATTTAATTTATTTAATAATTTATTTAATTTATTTAATAATTTATTTAATAAATTATTTAATAATAATTATTTAATTTATTTAATTTATTAACTTATTTAATTTATTTAATTTATTTAATTTGTTTAATTTATTTAATTTATTTGATTTATTTGATTTATTTAATTTATATAATTCATTTAATTTATTTTATTTATTTAGTTTATTTAATTTAATTTTTTCATTTAATTATTTAATTTATCTAATTTATTTAATTTATTGAATTTATTTGATTTATTTAATTTATTTAATTCATTAAAATTTATTTAATTTATTTATTTTATTTGATTTATTTAATTTATTTATTTAATTTATTTATTTAATTTATTTAATTTTATTTAGTTTAATTTATTTAATTTATTTTATTTTATTATATTTTATTTTATTTATTTAATGTTGATAAGTAAGAGTGGAAGTACAGCTAATATAATAAATATACATTTAGTATTTGTCTAATTTAGTATAAGTCGAATTCTATTAGTTTAACCATAACCATAAAGCGATTTTAATATTCGCTTCCCTTTTCTGTAATTTGCAAGATGTATTGTAAGGCCTTATATATAAATTCTAAAGAACTACCTCTTTTATCAAAAAAACAAGCTTGTACTAAAAAGTATAAAGTAATTATAAAAAAATAAAATCTGATTTAAGCTATAAATTATCATGCAAGACGGTGGCTCAGTGGAAGAGTATCCGCCTGACACGCAGAAAGCAAGGGATCAAATCCCAACGAAACACATGTGTAAGTTTTTTTTATTTATTTTAAAATTTAATTCGTAAATTCTATTTTGAGAATATCTATTTTTAGAAACTCGCTTATTCTTTTTATTATTAGAACACCTTCTTTTACTAAAAATCAAAGGTGTTCTGTAAGAAAAATAGTAACTAGCTACCATTGCGATTCCAAAGAATCGATTGCATTTAGTCTCACGCCTTGTTAAAAGAAACAAGTTGGTAATCCAATTGGGAAGGCGTTCTACCAAAAATACCTGATTCCCAACTCGATTCCCTATTTTGAAAATTTTTTGCTGGGTCGTTTCAGGGATTTTCCAGGTCCCCTTCATCTGTTTTCTTTAGAAAGTGGTGCCAGTAGTGCAATGCAATTTGAAGCATCAAATTCTCATATTAAATGTAGTCTGCTACATCGACAAAATGGGAATGGAGCAAACAATAAAATATGTTTTCAAAGTCTTCTGCAAAGCATAGCCAACAATAGAAATATTATGAAAGTTTTTTGTTTTTGTATTTCATACCATCGGTATAAATAAATACAAATTTTATTTTTACCCTTCTTCTTTGTTAATACAAGAAGAGGCAAAAACATTTTTTCTCCGTAAATTTTTGCTGATATTTTTAGTCGACTAATCCATAACAACATTTTTTTGCTGATTTTAGCAGGGTAAATTGTCATTTAGAAATAACTAAAATGAAGCTAAAATTTTGTAAATTTAACAGATTTTTTTTGCTGTCCTTATCATGTGGATGCTTCAGTTGCCAAATCGATTAACTCCATAAAGAAAAATGAATGAGTCTCAATGAGAAAAATAAGAAAATAGTTTATATTGCTTTTTTTTAATTCCTGTTGAATTATCAGAGAAATTTGTGTCGAAAATTATACAGGTAGGAGTGTTTTCAAACTAAAGTTTTGTAAAATTCTGGCGGTATTGTTTTTGTTAATTTTAGTAACACATGCTATTATACATCACTATATTGCTAAATCTGTCAAAATAAAAAAATAGTATTTTGTAAGACGACAAACCAAATTGTGATGAGTTTTTTATTTAAAATGTTTATTAACGCTTCCAGAAGCGAACAAGAAATTCTCAATGGGTTTTTAGTATAACCTAACAAATTATGATTATGATTTTTCTTTAAAAATCATAAAATAGAATTTTAAGAATTCGAATAAGTACCACCCTTTTAGACATGTTGCCATTCAAAATTGTGTTCCTTTTTTCCACAAATAATTTTCTTAAAGAACAAACTGCTTTGTGTTTTTCCTCTCATAAACATGTAATTTATAACTATTTTAATTTTCTGTAGATGTTTGCAATTTTTCTGTTCTTGTTGTTTATTTCTTAGCAAAAAAAAAATAAATAAATATGTATCCTTTAGGCATTTAAGATACAACATTTTTTCATGTTTGATTATATTCCTCCTACTACTTTTGTGAGGTCACTTAAGTCATTTCTTAGTCGTCTTAAATATTTTGTGATGTTGTATGTCGTGTTATTGTTTTTACCACCATCTTTGGTAAATACAACAACAACAATATTCCTTAGACCATATTTTGTTGTTGTCGTTATAAGAATATTGTGTTGATTTTTGTAATATAACGATGTCAGACAAGTTGAAAGGGGAAATTAGGAGGTTGATGAGAGTGGCCAGTGGTATTATTAACCCTTTAATAGGCTAGGTTTTTTTTTTTAAGAAAATGTAAATAAATAAGTATTTCTTTTAAATTTTGCACCGAGCCTGCATACAGGGAAATACATTTTTGCCTGTAAATTTGGGACTTAAAAGCAGCTGTAAACACAACTTTAAGTATTACAAAACTTTGGGGGTGTTCTAAAACAAGAATCCACATAAAATCATGCGATTTTTAGCAACAACAACACGCAATGTTATACGAAATATGTGGATTCGTTTTCCGGAACTCCACCGTATAATTCGAAATTGATTTAACATTACTTGCACACAAAAATAATAATTGAATAAAAAAACTGTTTCTTGAATTTTTGTTGACCGAACTAATGATAAAGAAGAAATGGACACCATTTTCTAGCTGGGTGTGGAAGTTAAATATTTGTATTTGAAATTTCTATTTATAAAATTTACGTAAAGGAATAATAATTGTAATTTTAGATGTTTAAGACAATGAAGCCCTCTGGGGTTAATCATAAGTAAGAATAGTCGAAAGTTGTTTAAATTACTTCAAGTTCAATTTAACCTTCTATTGGTAAGGCGGTTTTATAAAGTGGAATGCACGAATTAAAAATACAACAAATCAGTATTTTGTGATAAGATATTAATATATCTCTATAGAAAACCAGATTCATACAAATTTTTTGTGATGAACATTTTTGTGTACAGTGAACAGTAGACCGTACCACCTTAAGGGCAAAAAAAAAAAAAAAAGTGCGCGGTACACCTTCAAATATGAAGTCATTTTGCAAGGCAATTCCAAAAAAAATATTTTTTTGCCGGACGTAGGGGTCGCCTTTTTTGATTTTTCGTTATAGCTTCGGCACTTAAAGTCGGATTTTAAAGTGTGATATATCGATTTTTTTGCCTCGAGGAGACCAATGTTTTGCTATAAAAGAAAAATCCTTACTTCCTTAGCAAAAATTTAATGATTTTTTGCGAGCTTTAATTTTCTGACATTAGGGTTGTCCATTAGGATGGTAGCAAACTGATATCTGGTGGGTAAATACTAGAACAGGATACTTGAGGTCAATGGTCCTTAGAGCAAAACATAGGTCCCCCTCGAGAGAAAAACATCGATGTATCATACTTTAAGATCCGACTGTAAATGTCAAATATATAACGAAAAATGTAAAATTACGACCCTACGTTCGGCAAAAAATTTATTTTTTTTGAAACCTCCTTGAAAAAATAATTTAGATTGGAGGGTGTACGGTGAACGTTTTTTTTTTTTTTTTGAGGTGTGGTCTAGTGCACAATTTAGAACTGAGAAAGGGTTCAAATCGAAATTTTGTAAAATTTAACAAAAACCAAAAAAAAAGAGATGTCGGATTAATATTTATTTAAAAAATCGTTAACCCTTAGTGTCCTGGGTATAAAAAACACCCATGGATCTTTTTTAAAATCTGACCTCATGTTTCTAAAATTTTGAAATAGCTCGAAACATACCCAATAAGCACATATGTTTTAAAAATTCAAGTGCTTTAAATTTTGCTTGAAGTAAAGTATATTTCAAATTCTAGCACTTGTTTTTTTAACAAAAATATTTCAAACTTGAATTTTTGTTTCCCTTTTGCTGGAGTATGCTATTGAAATAAAATGTAATAAAAGTTGAATTCAAGCCTTGAAACTGGAAAACAGGGCTGGAATTTAATTTGATTTCAACTTGAATTCCAGTGAAAATGTTTATAGGGTATGTTTCACTTGATAGAAATTAAATTACGGCTGACTTCATAAACGCAGTAATACAAAGCAACATTGCATTGCATAGTGTTCATAAACGCCATTGTCTTTTTTGTGACAATGCCGTATGTTCATTAATGCATCATTACCTTTTTTAATGCGCAACATTTTTCAAATTTGTGCAGTGTTTTTATTTGTGATTTTTG
The DNA here is from genome assembly GCA_949987735.1 of Leucophora obtusa. Taxonomy (NCBI): domain Eukaryota; kingdom Metazoa; phylum Arthropoda; class Insecta; order Diptera; family Anthomyiidae; genus Leucophora; species Leucophora obtusa. Next base: position 201,150,687 of record OX465295.1, on the reverse strand, counting down.
GCGGTTAAAATGACGAACATATTATCGTAAGTTAAAATTTAACATAATTTTTATACAAATAAAATGCATTTAGCTTTTTTTCAATGATTTTATATGACTTTACGTATTTATATACTGAAAAAAAAAAACAGACGAAAAGCAGTATTAGCGTTCATAAACATTTCAAAATGTTATCGCATTATTTGACAAAGCAGTGTTGTCATGCAGTATTGCTTTGCATTGTAAACGCATTGTTTGCAGGGTTGCTTTGCATTACTGCGTTTATGAAGTCAGCCTACTTTTTTATGTAACCTGATCCATGTAGGGATCTTTAATTAACTTTAATTAAATTTGGGTATATGATAGAGGGATCTAAACTAGCAAACATGCTCTATTCTTTTATGGTTAAAATCTCACTTTTTAGGGTTAAAAACGTAGGATAAAAAATCACACTAGTTTTCTTTTCTATGCGTATTTTTAGCGTTTGTTTCAAAAATTGGTCAGTTTAAAAATCTATCATCGGCGTACTTAAAACATTTAAAGGGGTATTTGTCCCTTGGATTACGAATTATCGAATATCAAGGTTAGCGTCCCCAGTTTCGTTCCATTTGGTCTAAAATATACAAATTATAAAGAAATTTCCAAATTCGTACATTTAAGACCAAATGGAACGAAAGCGACGGCTATTACAATAGGAATTCAACAACTCATAATTTAACGGACACCCTAGTATAAACCTTTAAATATTTTTAATATATCGTTGGATAGATCTTTAAACTACCTTTCATTTGATACCAATTTTTGTAGTTTCTTTAGAACAAAAGTGAAAAAATGCAGAAAAGGAAACTGGGGCCGTTTGAATGAAATCCAACAAATCGCATTTTAAGGAACTGCCTAATGTAGCTGCCCAGCAAAAATAGACACGATTTTAGAAGCAATGCTAGAAGCCCATTTTTAGCGCTACTTTCTCCCTCTTACAAAAATACAAAAGAAGGCAGTTTTTGATGTTGTATTTTTGTTGTAATTTATTGCTTCGAAGTGATAGTATTTTCAGAGACTCAAGACATGTTATTGGGGTAACGGAATATGTTTGAAAGTTGTTACTTGATCGTTTTTGGGGTCGCTTAATTCGAATCAGAATAACTTTTAAAAGTTTCGGAATTTGCTTGTTAGAAAAATAGTCTCCGATTCGAGGGCAGTGTAATTTATAATTGCATGTGTAATATCGATATTTTTGTGTAATTGTGCACCCATTATCTGTAGTTTTGAATTTTTCTTATGGCAACACAACATTAGATTTTCAAAATATAAATCCATATGGTGGATGATTTTTTAATAAGTGATCGGAATCGTATCAAATATTTTTTTTTAAGTTTGGATGCTCGTTGAATATTCAAATTACATATTTTTTTTAATTCAAAATGGCGGATCCAAAATAGTAAATAATTGTTTCGAAAAGTTATCGCAGTTGTGTCAAATATTTTTTCGAAATGTTTTGGGGTCTCTGAATACGAATCTGACATCAGGTGCCGAATTACGGCATACGTGAACGAGTGAAATTGTTCGAAACCAGTTTTTTACATGGGTAAATATGTAAAATCTGGCAATGATAACACCATGTTTTACTTTTATATCCAATCTAGGGTCCAACTACAATATCTCTGGCAAAAAATATTTCATTAAATTTCATAATTTTCTGAAATAAAAAACTAATTTCGAACGAAAAATTTCGATCACGAATGCCGTAATTCGACCCCAGATTTTCAAAATTCAAAATAAAAGTTCCAATATAGCGGATAACTTTTATTAAAGGCGATCGGTTTCGTTGTAAAATATTGATCACAATATCACAAAGTATTGATCACAAGATGAATCTCAAAAGAATGAGATATGTCTCAAATTGTTTGCGTGAGAATTTTTTGGAGTCTCTTCATCAAATTTTTTAAACCTAAAACGGCGGATCCAACATGGCGAATGATTAAAGGTTTGCACGATGGACTTTTTTTAAATTATTTGATTGAGAGTATTTGGGAATCGCTGTTCGAGAATCTGACATAAAATTTTCAATATTTACAATCGTGGATAAAATATTTTAGTTTAATTATTGTCAAAAAATCAATTATGAAAATTTTATTTAAGATTCGTATTTAAGTTCCCTATATTCCTTTGGATGAAGTTTTTTCAAGAAATCGATATTTAAAAAAAAAATCCACCGCCTTATTGTATGTTTAAGAAATCTGATGTCAAATTATTTTCCAGGTAAATAGTTGGAACAAATCTGTCTCTTTTTAAAAAATCACCCACCATATTGAATTTGCTATTTTCAATTTAAAAAACCTTGATATCAGCTTCGTATTTAGTAAAAAAAATTGTATTTAACTGTAAGACTCAGGATCAAATTGTAATTGTGGTGAAAAATTTGAAAATTTTATATCTAATTTCATCTGATTAGATCTATTTTAATACAATTATATATTGAATAACCCAATCCTTTTCGGATTCAAATGGCTACTTTTGGATTAAATTCGGTTTACTCGGGAACTTATTATTTTGAGGCTGAAACCCCCTTTTACACTAATGCAAATTTCTACTAAAATAATTCAAATTCAATAAAAACATTTTTTTTTTTTGGCAAATTGGTATTGAAAATATTGTTCCATAAAGAGTTAATTAAAATGTGAGTAAACACTTTTTTTAGCCATTAAAAATAATGATTGTGCATTAGAAATTCCAAATACTTAATGTTTTTCTTGTTGTTTTCATAACGTGCTTCTAATTTTTATCAGTTGTCATTAAAAATATGTTAATTAAGAAAAATAAAACAAATTTTTATTGTTACTTGCAAATTGCTGTTTTGTTAGTTATACACAAATGTATATTAATATATACAATAGTAAATATCGTCACCTAAAATGCAAAAAGGTGTAACAACACTTTTTATTTTTTTTACAGGAAAAGCAAAAACCATTGTAGATTTAAATATACATATTTTAGATTTAAAGGACATATTTTTTCCCCTTGCGTAAAGCACGACTATAGACTTATTTCTATATATAAGTTTAAAATTTTGTGGGGAGATGTGATTTAGTCTAGTGCACCATAATCAATCATAAACTCGATTTAAAATTTTTTTGTTCTTACGCCGTTTTGCATTAGATGACGATATGTATTTTAATGTGTGAATATACAAAGATTAAAATTAAACCGATTAAAAAAAATAATAATAAGAACTCATGCTGCGGTTTCAAAGTCATATTATATAATCATAAAGAGAATTATACAAATCATTTAAATCATTTAATTTCAAGTTCATTGTTAAATGGATTTAAAATAGAAAACGAGTAAAAAAGTTAAAGTCGGGCGTGCCGACTATATAATACCCTATAGAAGTCTGATTAAAAGCCAATTAATGTTTGGATCCGAAATTCGAATGGGTTAAAACGGACTTGTTTCAAAATTTTCTATAAAATGATAAAAGAAGAGAAAATCGAAAATATAGCCCATATGGGCGATAGGTCCAAATATGGACCCATCCTATCTAGAATCAATAGGCTTTGTCCTTGGGACCATATGAGCCAGCGAACCAAATTTCATTGAAATATCTTCGTATTTGCGACCTGCAGCGTGTAACCAAGCCAATTTTGAGGGGACCATTATATGGGCACTAGGCTTAAACATGGACCGATTTTAGCCAAAATCAAAATCGTCCTTCGGCCGACGTAAGTCTGCCGAATGCATGGACAGACAGATAGACAGACGGAGATCGTTAAATCGAAACAAAAAGTGATTATGAGCCGATCGGTATACTATAAGGTGCGTCTACACCCAGGAAAACGATTGGTTGGAATTCGATCAAAACCATTAAAATGAATTTGCCAGGACGTTATTTTATTTGCAGTTGCCTATAAGTGAATACTACACCAAAAATATTTTACTAGGTACTAAGAATAGGGAAAATCAACTAAAAAACAATCCTTTTAACAAATTATTGGTATCTCCAATCAAATTTAAAATTAGTATCAGTTTAGTAATTCTATGCAGTAGAAACAGCCATTTATTTAGTGAGTATACAAGAAAATTGGTGTTATCTATCACCTTTATTAAAAAAATTTCAATATTCGAAAGTGGTAACTACAAATACGGGTATCCTAATCAAATATGACCTTAATGTCGAGTTTCTGTGGAACCAACCGAATTGTGGATTGCATTGATAACACTCACAACTATTGATTAGTATTGGTAAACGAATTTTTTACTATATTTTTTTTCCAAGCAAAACATATAAATTCAAAATTAGACTTCAAAATCAATAAGTTTTTGTGGTGTAGTCGGTAGAGATTTGGCCTAGTACGCCGGATTTCCGAGTTCAAATCCCGGAAAAGACAAAATTTTTTTTTTTTTTTTTAAATAAAATAAAATATTCATATGTATAAACAGTAAATATGGCTAAGAAACTTAAAAATAGTTGTGGTGCAGTGGGTAAGAGTGTGAGCTATTAACCTGAATGTCCGTGTTCAATACCAGAAAATTCAAATAAAGTTTTTTAATTTCCATAAAATTTTGTGGAACATAATAATATGTATGTGGAACATAATATTGAATTAGACAACTGAATATTGGCTTTCACGACGAAAAATATAATTTAATATAAAGATATTTGTCGTAACCGTACGAATTCGATTGGCAACAAATTCGGTGGCCACAACTGAGACTGTTTTCTGGGTGTAGGTCCAATATTTTTTGGTGTTACAAACATCAGCACAAACTTATTATTCCCTCTCCTTGTAGTGGTGTAGGGTAGAAAGAAAGAATGTATACATACAATTTTAAACGGTAAAAATCTCGTTACTTTTAGTTTTTCTTCTTTATTTATTTTTTTTTTAATTTGATACAATAACAGTGTTTGTGTGGAATACCTATCAACGCTAACTCGAACAATTTTGCAAATAGAAAGCTGAAATACACAAAAACTATTAAAATTGTTCATAGTATATGTAGTATTAGGGTTATGACTTTTTGAAATATCAAATTTTACTCGCCCTAGCCTAAAAGGCCATAAAAAAATATTAAGAAACGCAATCTTAGTTTTACGCTGCTGTCAAAAAAGTTCCCGCACCGTTGCGTTGAAATTTGGTCTATATTTTTTTAGTTTATTTAAAATATTTCTCCGAAGTTTTAAACAAATGAAACTCAAACGATGCATATTAAAAGCCATTTACGGTAAAAGTTACGAAACCTTTTTGGGGGACTTTTGGATACATTTTTTGTCGTTTACAATAATTTTTGTAACAATTCGTTATGTAAATTAAACAAAATCCCCGCGCAAAAAATTATTTTTAGAAATTGCATTTGGTGCGGAAGGTTTTTGTGCCAAAATGACCCACAAACACGATTTTTATTATTAATTTAGTATTGCCTTTCACGTGGTTATAGGTAAAATTTTTGTTAAAAATTAGTCATAACCCTAATGTAGTATATTGTGTGATTTTTTTCCTGTTGCAAGTATCTTTTTTCAACAAAAGACAAAACCAACAACAGCACTTTAACAATTACAAAAAAAATGAAAAAGTATTCATTTTATAATTTTAAATAGAAATGTTTCATGATGCGAATTCATCGTTTAAAGTCATTGTTGAATTACACGCCGATTTGCATGAAACCCGGATATGTGACAGAGTATAAAAATTTAAAGGTTTATAGTTTTTTGTCATGTGCTTATCCCCTATATCAAAATTGGTACTTTTTTCGTTAATTGAATTGTTGCTTTAGTTTTGTACTATTTCCGTTGTTGTTTGCTTAGCCAGGAAAATTTTCTGTTCAAAAGAATTGGTTGTGGAATAGCTACTTTTGCTCCTACTAACAATTCGAACATCGATGTATGAAATTGTCCCAAAAACAACCGCTTCTATAGTCCCCAAAGTGTAACCGGTTGCCCTGGAATCAGTTTTGAATCTAGTTCTAGAACATCTGGAACTTGTTCTTGAACATCTGGAAATAGTCCTAGAACTAATTCTCCGTCCGTTATACATTACATATAAGATCCGTGGAACGGGCAAATGGGAAACTAGTTCCATGGAATGGGTTCTAGTGGAACTAGTTGCAGAACTGGTGTGGTTGGCAACCGATTGTAAACAATTTGTGTGGGTATTTTTCCTATGGAAACCCTCCTACCGTCAATTCTAACACCGAAGATTTTTGTTTAAAATTGTCCCAAAAGCAACCACTTCTATAGCTATAAAGTAAAATCGGTTGCGCTAGAATTAGTTCAGGAACTAGTTATAAAACTGATTAAACGTCAGTTATACCTTACATATAAAATCCATGGAAGCAGCTCCATGGAATCGGCTGCATTAGAGCCAGTTTCAGAACTGGTGTGGTTGGGATTCAATTGTTAAAAATTTTCCTGGGTATTGTTATAAAAAACATATTAAATTGTTGGTATTTTATATAGAGATGTACATTGTACAATTATACTCCAAGGCATACATGGAACTAATTAATTAGGTGGACTAATTAATTGATGATTTCATTACCATTGCATTGATATCAATTGTAATGAAATTATTTTCATTACCATTTTTTTAATTAATGGTAATGATTCTAAAGTTTAATTTCATTGATTAATGACAATGATTTTAAATATCATTACCATTGATAATGAATAAATTAAAAAAAAGAATTGCCATTGACAGAAAAACGTAAAAATGGAGTAAAACTCGCTGAAATCGAAGATGGAATATGCTCATTCAGGCTCATGCTCATTTCGAATTAAATATTACTTTCCATGCCATTGTTATTTCTATCCAGGTAAAGTTTAACGGAATGGATCCTCCTTAAAAAATTATGTTTTATAACTTCCCCGGTCAAACCCGTTGTTCGTTTTCATTTGTCTGAATTTTTTTATAAACAAATGCTTTTTAATCAATTTGTAATTAGTTTTTTTATACATTAGTGTAATTTCATTACCATAGTAATGATTTTTCTAATTTAAAATATTTCATTACCATTAAATGGTAATGATTTTTTTTTTTCATTGTCATTATTATGAACTAATGGTAATGAAATTTCAATGGTAATGAAAAATTCCCATGTATGCTCCAAGGAGTGTCAACTTCACATATACATATTATTCTTTATTAAATTTCATCGCCGTTACGCGAGGAATTGGTACAGCAAATTTATTTAATAGAGTTGTAAAAACCGGTTTCCGAATTATTCGATAAACCGGTTTTTTTCTATATTCCTGGGTTTTTTAATCCTGTTTTTGAAAAAGAGCGGTTTTCGAATTATTCGAGAAACCGGCAAAAAGGCAACAATTTTTAATAAATTTTCTTCATGTATTCAATATTTATGCAAAATACTTAAGTGCATATGCATAATAATTTGAAAGACCTTATAACACATTTATAAAATAAATTTTGTATTGAAAATTTGTTTTATAAGTCATTTAAAATTTTTCAACGTGTTTATGCATATGACCCTTTATGTTTGATTCCCTCCTTTATGTAGGGCTTATTCACTTTGTCGTTGCTATGACTACATCAAATCATTATCAAAATAGTTTATTTTTTTCGAAACAAACATGTTGAAATTCTTTCAAGAGACTGTTTTTTTTTTTGCAGAATTCTAAATTTTCTCTCTATCTTAAAAAGTTTGTCCTAAAATGCATATAGCTCAATTTTTCCATTTCCTCAATAAATAAAAGGGGTTTTTTCTTATTTTTTAGCTAAAAAATTGTAATAAAAATTTTAAAAGTCACAAATTGTTTCATATTAATTGGAAAACTACAATCTTCGTAAGGCCTAAGTTATTTTTTGCGACATTTTCAAATTGTCCTGTCTATTAAATTAATGCGAAAAAACTTCAACAGCAATTTTGTAACAAATCCAGAGGAAGTGAAAAATCATTTTTATTTTTTATGGTGGTTAATAGCTTTTTTCGCAAAAATTACGAACAAAATACCGGGCTTTTAGAGCTGTCTGAAAGTGTTTTTATTAAGAAACAAAAAAAAAAAAGCACAAACAGCGCCTGTAGAAATAACTTTTAAATTTATTTATTATTCCACCATTCGGTGGTGGAATAATTTACGATGCGAATTGCTTTCAAGAAAGAAAGAAAATAGTAAGTTTCAACATTTTTAGCAATTCTTTGCAAGTTTCATAAGAAAATTTGTATATATAGCAATACAAAATGATTATTTACAAAAACCGGTTATTCGAACCGGTTTTGAATTAAAAAAATCGAAACCCGGTTTTTCAAAAAGGCAGTTTTTAGAAGTATTCGAAAACCGGTTTTTCAAATAGGTCGAATACTTGATAACTCTAAGGGTTAAATAACAAAAATTACTACCCCTTTTAAATAATATGACTTAAAATGTTTCTTAAACATATCTACGATATACAGCAAGGATCGTTCTGTTCGAGGCAACATATTTAGTATTCGTATTCTCTATAATATGCTGAATATTAGGGTGTCCCGATAAAAAAAACTGACGTAATAGCACTAAAACTATGCGTATTAATGCGCTGAAGACAGCGAAACTAAGTAAAACATTTTTGGATGAGATCTGAAGTTCACTACCAGAGTTTAAAGTTGGCGATACTGGTGTATATTGGTAAAAAAAAAATATATGTATATATTAAAATTTCTGCACAAACTTGGTGTCAAAATATTTGTATCAACGAGACCATTATGGCCACTCTTTTATGACAAAAACATGCATGAAACTCTAACAGCTTTTTTTATAAACTTTTGCTCTTGGGAATTTTAGAGGCAAGTGCGGACTAGAGTAAACAAAGTATTAGACTCTTCAGCGCACTACTCTTAAGATCAATTTTGCCAAAAATTTCAAAATCGGCATTTTGAAAAAGCAATGGTAGACTAAAGTTATTCTATAAAAATATTTGAATAAGATTGAATTTACGAATAAGCTATTTGTAGGGTCACTCTACTGAACATATACATAGAAAGCAATATACATATTCAGTGGCATATATGTTTACTTTCGAGTAATAAAGTTATTTAGAAGTGTTGTTTTGTTACAGTAATAACCATCATTATAAACTTGACTCAGTAAGGGGTATTTACGGATACATTTGTAAAATACTGATTCATTTAAATCATAGATGGTAACCGAAACGAATGCGGTTATCGTTTGGGTAACGATATTTTAGGTTATTTCGGTAACGGTATTTAAGGGTAACGCTATTTCATTTATTTCGGTATCGGTATTTAAAGTTATTTCGGTAACGGTATTTTAAGGATAACGGTATTCCGTGTATTTCGGTAACGGTATTTTAGGGGTAACGGTAGTCAGTTGAAAGGGTTTTGAATCGATAACGGTATTTTAGCGGTATTGCCTGCCAACCCTGATTTAAATTGTTTCTACTTACACCACCTTACAACTAATTCGCAGTTAGATTGTTGTGTATATTTACTGGTCTTCGATGACAATCGTTGATTCATTTGAGATGTTTAAATTTGTTTGTATTTAACGATGATAAATCATCATTTTAAACGTGGATTATATATTTTTTTCTACCCTCAACAGTTGGTATACCCCATATATTGCTAATATCAGTTAATCTTCAAAATATTAATGCATTTTTTATAAGAACGATGAATTTTCGTTATAATTTTGCTAACAAACATTTGGAATTAATTAATAAAATTTTTAATACGAGTATGAATCTATGAGCTTTAACAAAGCTTTTTATAAAGCTTTTACGCCATGTTTAATTATGTACGAAAAGTAGGGCAAAAATTGTTTGGAAATTAAGTTAATATCACGTGTTAGGCAATATGGGCCGATAAAGGTTTCGAGTGAATCACCAAAAATAATGCTTTAAAAATACTGGGTATGGGTGAAAATTATTCTTCTTACCAAGTTATAGTAAAATTCCAAAAGTTTACAGTTTTGTACTTTTACTTAAGGTACTTGGACTCATATGGGTCCAAGGACAAAGCCTATTGATCTCGGATATATTCGGCCCATCTTTCGACCCAGCTTCTATATGGACTGTATTTTCGACTTTGTTTTAAGGCCAAAATTTCTTACTGAATTTCCAGTTTGTAACAATTTTATAGACTTTCAATTTCAACTGGTGTAGGGTATCATACAGTCAGCATGCCCAACATTAAGTTTGTAACTCGTTTTTTTATATAATATGCTCGTGCCAGGGATCGAACCTAGAAGCTATCAAGGCATACTATAGTTAGTTTTTACTTGAAATATCACTATCACTAATAAGTCATTATTGCTAAGACTTAATTTTTTGTTATAAAATAATGAAAAAAATTGCTAATTATTAGCAACTCATTGTTATATGTTTTAAATAATGAAGAAAGTAAGTGTTGGTAGTCTAAAAAATAATGATACCCCATTACGGTGCTATAGCACCGTAATGTGTATACACACCTATGTTAAGAACCAAGATACTTAACAAGTACGGGATGTATTTAGGAAGTACCAAAGTACTTTTGAAGTATATACACTAGACCGACTCACGAAAAAAAGTGCCCCTCTCAAAATGAACCTTGGTTTGTTTTATCATGATTCCGAAAATATTTCGGATCTAGCAATGAGATCTCACGAGCTGGACCATTTTTAAAAAAGGTCTTTTTTTAGTTTTTGTAAGAATTTTGCATTTAGGCACAAGACAACATACTCAATATGGGTATCATATGAAAGGGTTTTTGAGGCGCATTAAGCGGTATATATATAAAATGTTTAAGGATATCCAGACATGTTTTTATATAATTCAGGTAAATAATTTTTTGTGTGTAGTATATTTTAAAAGTAAGTATTGGTAATACTGATTACTGAGTACTCATTACTTAATTTCAAAAACAATAAGGGTTTTGATATAAAGTCGTATTCTACTCGTAAACGGTGTAAACCTGGTATGTTTACACAAAAAATATGGTTTTTATTTATACAAGGTTTACAAGGAATTTACGAGTTTATATAAAAACCCCTAATGTAATTGTACTTATTACTAAGTACATTTATGCCCAACTATGTTACTTGCATATAAAGAAGATTTATCTGATTTATTTTTATTAAAGACTGCAATAATATTATTTTAATTTTATTGCTATTGATGCAATCATAAAAAAATCATGTTGTAATTTGTTTTTATAGTTTTTGTATTATTACCCAGTGTAGAAATGGTAGTGACATATCATTATTTTTTGGACTACCAGTAATGACACCCACTTACCGTCTGCATTATTTTAAAACATATAATAATATATTTTTATTATTATTTTAAACATTATCCCGACATGTTAAGATAAGAATATTTAATTCCAACGTTAAGTCTATCATGCTTTATGGATGTGAGACCTGGAATGCAGCACCTCCTGACATAAACGCAATGCAGGTCTTTGTCAACAGATGTCTGCGTAGAATTCTGAGGATTTTCTGGCCCATTGCCATATCTAACTCAAGGTTATGGTCACTCGCACAACAAACACCAATTGACCTTGAAGTACGAAGGCGAAAGTGGAATTGGATTGGTCACACCCTCAGAAAAGATCCTGATGATATAGCCCGTACTGCAATTGAATGGAACCCCCAAGATAGCTGTAGAAGAGGGCGTCTAGCGCATACATGGAGTAGACAGGTCAAGAAGGAAGTCACAATGTCTAGAAGAAGTTGGGGTGAAATCAAGAACCTGGCACCGCATAAATCAGAATGGCGAAAATTTGTTAAGGCCGTATGCTCCTTATAGGAACCGAGGGAACATATATATATATATATATATATATATACATGTCAAGATAGCTCAGATGGTAGAGCTATTGATTGGTAACCTGGAGTCCCAGGTTCGATTCCCGCACTAGAAAATTTTATTTAAAAAAAATTTACAATAAAAAAATATTTTTTTTATAAAACTTATTTTGTTTAAAATCTATTTTTAGACTCATTCTTTTTGTCAGTACTGGTAAGCATATAGGTAATGACATATTTTTAGATTTTTCGTATGCTGGTTTGTAAGTATAACTAATTATTTTTCGCGACATCGCCATACAAAGGTAATAAGAAATGTAATAAGAAAAGTAACTAGTTACCATTACCAACCCAGTGTAGAAAATCATTACCAGATATATGGTTATGTACCTACATACTTGGTAATGGTAACTAGTTACTATTGTTATTACATTTCTTATTACTAGTTACTTTTGTTATTACATTTCTTATTACCTTTATATGGCAATGTCGGGAAAAAAATGAGTTATGGTTACACACCAGCATACGAAAAATCAAAAAAATTATCGTTACCTATGTACTTACCAATACTAACAAAAATAATGAGTCTATTATTTAAAAAAAAATATTTTTATTGTATTTTTTTTTTAAATAAAATTTGCTGGTGCGGGAATCGAACCGGGGTCTACAGATTGCCAGTCAATAGCTCTGCCATCTGAGTTTTATCGTCATGTAATATTTAATAGATAAAAACATAATTGACTGTTGCACACAAGTAAGCTTACTCGCCCACACACAAAAAATCAAAAAATATGTGGTTACATATATCCTTACCAGTGTTTAAAAAATATTGAGTCTAAAAATAGATTTCAAAAAATTTTCAAAAAAATCTAGAAAATTATTTTCTATTTGAAATAACGATAAAAATAAGTCATTATCAGTAACTCATTATTATATGTTTTAAAATAATGCAGAATATAAGTGGGTGTCATTACTGGTAGTCCAAAAAATAATGATATGTCATTACCGTTTCTACACTGGGAAGTATGTAGTTATACCTAGAAAACAGGTTCAGTTGTGATAACCGCATTTGTAGCCAATCGAATGATACGGTTGTGGTAGCCGAATTTTTCAGTTGTGACAACAGGAAACCAATTGAAGCAGAACTAATTTGACTATTTTTTTTTTATTTTTTTCATTTGACACAACTGAACCATTCGATTGGCAACAAATGGGATTGTCAGCACCGAATCTGTTTTCTGGGTGTACATAACCACATATCTGGTAATGATTTTCTACACTGGGTACTTCTTATCAGCTGCTTTAGCTTGTTAAGTCTAGTGAAAGATTATATTTGCTTAGAAAATTAAATATAAGGGCAGTATGATTTTATAACAAATATGTATGTATAAAAAGATATTTGTTTTTGTAATTTAAATTATTCAAACAATTAATATATCCGACAATTATAAGGGTCAAGTCAATAGAGAGGCATGTTTAAATTTGGTAAGAAAAAGTTTAAAACAAATGAAGACAACGACAAATATCGATATTATTTAAAGATAAAATAGAAAGAAAATTGTAAATCGGTGTTCATCTTGAAGTTACACTGAGATAATTTTTTATAAGAAATTAATGAATTTTTGTATTAAATGACTGGAACACTTCAATTGAAACTTTTCATTAAGTTAATGAATTTGTTCATAAAATTTTATGAACAATTTATTGTTTACAACAAACCAGGACCAGTTTTATAGTCAGAACTAAAAACTAATTTTTTCTATAATTTTTCTTAAGTCAGAAATTTCAAATAAAAAATTTTTTAACTTTAGAAATATTAAAGATAAAAACCGTTCTTAGCTCTAACCATAAAACTGGCTCTTATTCATTAATTATGTTAGACTGAATCGTCTATCGATTTACTCTGCACATATGTATGTAGTTTTATAGAATATCCTCAGGCAACCTTTTAATTTAAATTCAATTTCTTAAATAAATCCAAAACGACAAGATACTACCTTCTTAAATATTAAATCAGCGACAAGAAAATTAAAGTCAATATAAAATATGTCCATCATAATTTTTCATTACTTAAATAGTAAGCCATAAAATCCATACATACACTTATAAACCGGAAGAAAGGAAAATGAATGTATGAATGAATAACTTCCATCATATACACTTGATATGTACTTTTCAAAAGCTCAGCATGTAATATAACGATGTCGGAGATGTACTTAAATATCCAACTGTTTTTTTTTTTTACCAAAAATTCACTGACACAAAGACAAACACTAACATGTAGAGACTGTTGCTTTATCCTGTCGTTTACTTTATTTGTAGTCACTCATATACGGAACATACTTTGAAACATGTTTGTTCATGTTTTTTTTTTTTTGTCATTTTCTCTGTTGATATTGTGCTTGTGGCAAATATTTTTTGTTTGCTTTTTTTATAGAATTTGTAAAAAAAATATTATATGAAAAATTGTTTCATATTTTTATGAAAATATATTGCATCATACCGTAGCGTATAGAGGAAACCAAAATGATTCGCATATTTTTGCAGTATCGTTTTATGTCCTTGTGTATATAAAAGTATAGTACACACAAAAAAAATCTAAAAATCAAGCAGAAAAAGTATGAAATTAAATTAAACAGCTTTGAAAGCAAACTAACGTGCATATTCATAGTTCTGATGAGTTGTAACTGTCACAAGTATTATTTTTAAGACAAAAATCTATTATTTTCCATACAAGACAACAAATAATTTCAAAATACTCAAATTTTATTTGTTAATATTGTGATGGTGCCGATACCAGGTCTTACAGAGCCTTTCAACAAGACAACTTCGTCGTTAGACGAATGAGGGACTACATATATTTTGTCTTTGCGTGACCTATATTTTATCGTCTTTTCTTTCGTTTGACAAAAAACGTTCTGGATCCGCGCCTGCCCATACCACGTTCATAAGTGTATGCCCAGAATAAGAGCGCAGAGTTTATGCAATTTAATATATGATAACCACCAAGCGGTGCTTTTGTAAGATGGAATCTACTTTATTTATTTTTCAATTAGAATGTTTCATTTTATTAATACTACTCTTATCTAATTTTCCCAAGTAATTATGACATTATGATAAGGCGCATTAGTTGGACACCAAGTATAGGTCACAGATGTCGTTACATCGGCACTAACTTTACCTTGTTTTTAGTAATTTTTCTCTGTGTATTATATACGTTATAGCATGGACGTTATTTTTAATACAAATAAACTAAATATGTGTGTACCACCGCCACACATGTCTGCAAAAATGTATGACAAGTTAGAGTATTTACACTCACACACACACTCACACACACTTATACTAAAAGCTAATGGCAAATTAATAAGAAAATAATGTTTATGAATTTATAAACATATTTTGATTTCTAAATTGCCTAGAGTTTAATAATAAACCGCATTAATAAAATTTATAAAATTAATTCAATCATTGATGACTCATCATTTAACCCTCAAACCAGCCAATTTGTTTTGCCGGAAAAAATAAACAATACGTGTGTTTTTTAAATTTAATTTCATTGCCTTGTTGCTCTTTAGGCGATATTATATGGAACCAAAGAGTATACAGAATAAAGGGACTCTCTATCATTGAGAAAGCATTTGCTCTATTATGTGCCTTGGAACAGGCACATACTTAAACCAATACTAAATGTATTATATCAAACATCATCCAGCAAGCATGGCAATACGAAGAATATTCTCCGATCATATCGCCAGGAAGAAAACATTTATTGCTGGCGACATCAATTTCGTATTCTGGCAGTTTCCTCCGTCGGAAACAACTGTTACCCTAAAGCAATACTTCCAGGCAATACGAAAGCAATAACCCATATGGAAGATAAAAAGGTGATATCGCTAAATAAATTCCCTGGTACAAAAAACGATTTACTTTTTTCATTATTATATTTACGCCTGAAAAAGAATATCTGCATACATAATCCATTGACCAACTTATAAATTATCTTGAT
This sequence comes from Leucophora obtusa, assembly GCA_949987735.1. Lineage (NCBI taxonomy): Eukaryota > Metazoa > Arthropoda > Insecta > Diptera > Anthomyiidae > Leucophora > Leucophora obtusa. The sequence continues at coordinate 201,134,965 of OX465295.1, read as the reverse complement.
TTCATTTTAGCCAATTTTTCCCTCGCAATTAATCTTGATTTTTCACGAGTTTATTTCCTTTATATCTTTTGACTATTTTTGTACAAATTTAGTTTTAATTTTTTCCAAAATGACAAAAGATTTCAAACAAATTTGCTTTATCTTCCAGATGAGACAAAGGTGATATTGCCGCAATATTATTATAAAAAATTATGATAAAAGATAAAATTTTTTAATTATTTTTTTTTTTCTAAGTATCGCCGAATTATCTTCCAAATGATAAAAGGAAGACAATTCCAAAGTAAATACTACTTGATTATTTTCATTCAAATGACAAATAGAAGATATCGCTTTAATATCCCAGTGTAGAAACGGTAATGACATAGCATTGTTTTTTGGACTACCAGTAATGACACCGATTTACTTTCTGGATTATTTTAAAAGATATAATAATGAGCTACTAATAACTAGTTATTTTTTCCACAAGTTAAAATTAAAAAATTATGCATTACCAATAATGACTTATTTTTATCTTTATTTCAAACATAAATGTTCTAGAATTTTTTGTAAGCTGACTTGTGCGCGGCAGGTCAGTTATGTTTTTATCTATCAAATATAACATGTCGAGGTAGCTCAGATGGTAGAGTTATAGACTGGCAATCTGGAGTCCCAGGTTCGAGTCCCGCATGAGAAATTTTTATTTAAAAAAAATGTTTACAATAAAAAAATATTTTTTTTATAGAACTTATTTTTTTCAAGATCTATTTTTAGAATCATTATTTTTGTCAATACTGGCAAGCACATAGCTAACGACATATTTTTTAATTTTTCGTATGCTGGTGTGTAATTCATTATTTTTCGCGACATCGCCATATAAAGGTAATAAAAAATGTAATAATAAAAGTAACTAGTTACCATTACCAAGTATGTAGTTACATAACCACATATCTGGTAATGATTTTCTACACTGGGATCTTCTTGGAAGATATCTTCCAAATGTTTGCAGGTTCATTATGTGCGCTCTTTGTATGACTCAAAACATCGATTGTAACCAGGGATGGAAAATAATAATTTAGTTATTACAAAAATAACTAGCCACCAAAACATTGTTGTACGAAACATTGTTGTATAATAGCGAAACGCGAAAAAAGAGTTTGTGGTACAAAACATTAATTAGAAAACGTAATCAGCGATTTAGATGATGAAAAAATTTTCCTTTTTGCAAATTTTATTTTTCGCTATTTTTAGATTATAAATAAAAAAAAAAACGCACGTAAAGAATTGCAAAATAATAGCGGAATGGGCAAAAAGACTTTATGGTACAAAAATTTAATTAAAAAACTTAATCAGCGATTTACATTCGGTAAACAAGTACATTGATGCAAAAAATTGCCTTTTTGCAATTTTTTCCCTGTTTTGTTTTTGCAATTAACCAGCAAACTTTATTGTATAAATGGGTATTATAGTCCCTAGGTTATATATTAAACAAACCGCTTTTAAAAAGTTGCAAAATAACGGCGGAATTTGAAAATGCAGAAAATAAATTAAGAGCTAATCAGCGATTGACATTCTGCAAACGAATATGTAGTTGGAAAAATTTCCCTTTTTGAAAATGTTTTATTTTTCGAAAGTTTTGCTAATATTTGCTAATATCTAAATATTTAATTTTAATTTTTTTTAACGAGCCAAAAACATTTTTACATATGTAAGAGCGAGCTAATATTTTTTGGTATAAGAGCCCGATTGAGTGAGCATTTTCCATCCCTGATTAACCAGTCGGAGTTCGTTCCTGTGCGAAGGCACATAATATATTTTCTAGTGTCCGACCGAACTCACTTTTTTAAGGCCTAACCGAAGCCGAACTTCGGCCAAAATTACTAAGTTCGGCCGAAGCCGAAGCCGAATAATTTTGTGTTTGAATAAAAATACAATTTCATTCAACCTTTTCAAATTCAAAAATGCGGAAACCAATTTCTAAATATTTCTAAATTGCAAAACCATAAAAAGTTGTATTTTTCGCTCTTTGAGTTCAAATTAAGTTAAATATGTGCATATTTATATGTTACTATACAAAATTAAAGAGCTAAATGTTGCAAAATATTGATTTATAGAAAAGTTCGGTATTCGGCCAAAATTTTGCCGAACACCGATCTTGGCCGAACATCACTTTTTGGCCGAACTCCGAAGCCGAAGCCGAATACTCGGTCGGACACTAATATTTTCCCATAAAAAATATTGAGAGAGTTGCAAGGCCGTTGATGGAACTTTTTAGTCAGATTCTGAAAAACTTTTTCTGTACAAAATTTTTCAGATTTCAAAAGTTGAAATATTTCGAACAACTTTTTCTATAGAAAAGTTGTCAGATTCGAAAGAACTTTTTCTGTAGAAAAGTTATCAGATTCTCAGCAACTTTTTCTGTAGAAAAGTTGTCAGATTCTGAGCAACTTTTTCTATATAAAACTTGATAAGCGGGCCATACATTTGCAATATTATGGCACAACTTTCCAAGCATTTTGGCCGTGTATGTATTAAATTGAAGGTTGAGCAATATTATGTAGTGAATCAAAACACTTTTGATTTTTATTGGACAACTTGAAATATTGCATAATCAATTGTATGGTGTGTGACAAAACAAGAAAAATACTGTGCCATTATATTGGACATAATATTGCAAATGTATAGGGGGCTTTAGATTCTGTGAAACTTTTTTTATAGAAAACTTGTCAGATTCTAAGCAACTTTTTCTATAGAAAAGTGGTCAGATCCTGGGTAACTTTTTCTTAAGAAAAGTTGTCAGATTCTAAGCAAATTTTATTTTTTAACAAAAGCTGAGCAAAATTTTATGTAGTTATTCATCAAATCATCTATTTCTATAGAAATTATGTGAATTCTGAGTCACTTTTATATAGAAAAGTTATTAAATTTAGCAATCTGTATTATGTCCTTTTTTTCTAAATAAAACTCGTTCGACTTTTCCAACATTTTTCTTCAAATATTGAGGTGTTGATAAAACTGTTGGTATTTTTTGTGGAAAATGAGCATTAGACAAATTCCAGGAAAAAAACCTTCACAACAAACACATACATACACGAAAACATGACACGTGCAAAGGAGATAGAGAAAACTGGCATATAACATTTTAAAATCCACAGACACGTTTTCTGTGCAACACATTTCAAATTGTAGTAGTGTGTAAATATTTAAAAGCTTTTAAAAAAATCTAAATTTAATAAAATCCGTTTTATTGGCAAAACAAATATTTTTCCATATAAAAAATAAGAAACTTTGGCATGCAAATTATTTAGCCTTTTAAATAAAACTGAATTAATTTTTAATTAAATACAAAAAAAGAGGAATTTCGAACAATATTAAACATTTGCTGCAATTACATTCACACATTTTCATGTATGCGTCACAACCAACATCTATAGGAATATTATTCATTCAGGTTCTATATTTTGTTTGTGTAAATTCGTATAAATGTGTGCAGTGGCAATTTAGGATGTTGTGTGTAAATGTGTTAGTTTGTTAATGTATTGTATGTTGTGCGCATGTATGTTCTTCTTCTTCTTCTTATATTCAATGGCAAATCCTTACTCAATTTTTTAATATATATTAGTTTTTGCCAAAAATTCTACTTATATTTTATATTTGAAACACAAAACTATGCCTTAAACAAATGTGGGTTAGAATAATAAAAAAAAAGATAAAAGTTTGTTATCGTTTGTACTACGAACTATTTTGGATTTATTGCATTGTCTAATTTAATTTTTCTTTTGTTTTTAGTAACTGTATTAAATTATTTAAGGTGACCAGATTTTTACAATTATTATAATTATATTTCCTTCGAATACTTTGGAAGGAATGAAAGAAGCGGTTTGTAAAGCATGACTTCCACTTTGTGTTTTTTTTTTGGTAACTACTTGTGAAACTTATTTGGTAACATTAAAGAAAAAAATAGTAAAAATGTTCAATCTTTTAGAAGATCAAAAACTAAAAACATGATTCAATCTAGCAATATATTTTAAGATGAAGCAAGTAACAAAATTAAAGTCGGTCAAGCAGACCGTTTTCCAAATTCCGGAAAGAGAATTTCAATTAACGGTGCAACAAGTATAGTAAAATATATAAAATGGGTCTCGGTCAACTCACAAAAGAATGGAATTAATTCATATTTGTTTTCGTTCGATTTCTTTTGTTACGAATTAATTCAATTGCTATAGTTCTTTTTTAAATCAAATGAATTCACTGGTAAACGCGTTCAATTTTATAAATCGAATGGATAAAAGTGAATTAATTCCTTCACCACTGAATTCATACAATTTAATTTTTCTTTCAGTGAACGAAAAAAAAATACGTTCAGTGAATTAAGTGAATTAAAAACAAATAAGTTCACTGAATTGAAAAACAAAAAATTACGTTCACTGAATTCAAAAGCTGTTTTCTGCCGTTCTGTATACAGAGTGTTTTCAAAATATTTTGGTAATAATTCAGCCGTTATTGGTTGGTCGGTATGAGATGAAACTTCACACGCCCATAGCAAGACTCTTTTGCCTCCAGATTAGAAGTTTCTTTAAGAACACATATAGTATTTATATTTTTAAAGCATACTTCTTTTAGATGGACGAAATGGAAAAAATATTCTTCACTTGTAAATTTTTCTTCCACCAGACCATTCAGAATTCGAGTAAAACATCCCATTTTTGGAAAATTTTCACAGTGTGGAGTTTTGGAATATTTTTCATCTTATCTGAAAGTTTTTTTTAATTTTTATATAAAGAATAGTAACAAATGAGAAATGGCTGAATTATTGCCAAAATATTTTACACTCCACTGGGTACTGAACGGCAGAAAACAGCTTTTAAATTCAGTGAACGTAATTTTTCGTCTTTCAATTTAGTGAACGTAATTTTTTTCAGTAGGTTTGAGGTTAAGAAGAAGAATACATTTTTTTTTTCAAAGTTATAACCACATTATTAATTTGCAAATCAGACTAGATCTAGTTGCTGCCTTTTTTATGGACAGGCTTCATCAGTGATTTTCCATTAAATTGTATTATTGTTTATATTTTATTGTCAGATTGTCTCTATATGATAATTTTTTCAACAACCTGTCGGCTATAGGAATCGAACCCATGCACTCCTACATTACAAACGTAACTATACTAGAGTTCGACAGCTTAGCCATCTCACCCACGTAAGGCCTTGCTTGCTAGTGTGGCTAATTCATAGTTTTCTTTCCTATTCAGCTTTCTGTTATTGTTTGTAATCTCAGAAGTGATCAAACAGACATACAAACATTCTACTTTAGATTTCTTGTTTATCTTCTTATCTCCTCCTTGTCACCTTTTTTGCAAATGTTGCCACACTGACGTATGATTTTTACGTTCAAGTGCAGGCAATTTGTGTATATCTGAGACGGACTGCCGGCAGGGCATTTTTACTTTCCTAGTAAAGTGTTGTTCTTTCAAACACGTCATATAGACACAATTCAATTTTTTTTAATTCACTGAACGAAAATGAAAATGAGCGAATTCAGTGGTGAATTAATTCAGTAAGGAATTAATTCACTTGATTTACTAAAAAGAACTATAGCAATTGAGTTGATTCTTTGCATTTTTTTTTTGTTCGACGCGTTCAGTTGAACGAATTCAGTGAATTACTTAAGAAAAGGAATGCATTCAATTGTAAAGAAAATTGAATTCGATTGGTAGTGAATTGATTCAAAAACGAATTAATTCTTCAAAGCTCTGACCTATAACACATAATATAGGGTATAATTCTATAAAAACTCATTTTCAAAATGCAAATAGCAATTTCTACGAAATTGGAACAGATATTCTAGTTTCCAATTTTGAAGATTATTGTAAAAAATTTTAATCATAAGGTTCTATTTCAATGACGAAAAATATCGAAAATTTTAATCGGTCCATCTTTTGACCTAGTCGCCATAGAAAGTCTCCAATATAAGCTTAATTTACTGAGCTTAAATGATATTACCAATCCAAAGCTTTTTCATGTACGAGATTTTATTCATGAATCATTTGAGCGAATAAACACGGGTCCAACTTCGGCTAAGTTCCTCCCAATTTCTTTTTACAGCGAAAAATTATGAAAATTTTATTGCGAACCTCGCCCGAAGAAGCCAAAGACGCAACAGTCAGCTGGTAAAATTATGGCATCCGTATTTTGGGATGCGGCTGGAATTTTGTGCAGTGATTACTAGTGTCCGACCAAACAGTTCGGCCAAATTGGAAAAAGTTCAGCGGCCGAACAGTTAACTTTATAGCTGAATTACGGAGTTTTCCATAAATTTGACACTCAAAATCGACCCACAAAGATTTTTCCAGTATCAATATTTCTCCGTAATGCCTAAAAATATTAAAAAAACGGACAAAATGTCGCTTTTCGGTCGAACTGTTCGGTCCAGCACTCTATTTAAATGAGTGCAAGAATATTTATTAAAAGCAATCCTGTAGAATCGTAACAAATTCCAACATAAAAACTGTCTTACAGACGAATGCATAAAGTTCCTGAACAGTTTAATCAAACTTTTTTAAGCTAATTTGACAAAAACAGTGTGCATAATTCGTTTAAGAACGAACAATTTAACAATCTGTTAAAGTAAGCGTTTCATGCCTAAAATAAGCGTTTCAAAAAGTTTGGAAAAGAAAAATTTCTGTTGAAACCAAAAATATTCAGTTTTCATTTTTTTAAAGGCTTTTTCAAGGGTCATCCACCCAAGAATATGTAGAACCTAACATTTTGTAGCCAACTAATTAAAAAAACCTGGAACAATTGCACCATTTAAACCCTTTTTCATAAAATTTTCTCAAATTGGTGCACAAATAAAATAAAAAAATTAATTAAAGAAAAGAGTGATGTTGATGTAATCAAAACATATTCTTCATTCGAATACTTTCAGTATTCGTAGTATTAAACTGTCTTTAAAATATTATTTGACACTATTATATAATCAAAATATGTATAAAAATTGGTTTTATCAAGTTTTGATTTATTATAAATTATTTTTATTGGTAAAATCTTTAAAATAACACTATTCATCTATGATTAACGAGTCAATCGTTTACTACCTTTATGAATCACTAACAATTGAAAGACACATTTTATAGGGGTGTTGCCAGAATAAAACGAGAAATTAACAAACTGTTATTTAGCGATTATGCATGACATTTTTTAATAAACGTTTCATAAGGAAAAAGACTACTTTAGAAAAGTTTATGCATTAGAGCAGAGGTCGGCATTACCTATGCCCATGGGCGCTCTCTCACACCTACATAAGCTCACATATAGAACAAAAAAATAATCAGTCGCATACAAGATTTCAATGAAGTAGGTTGTCACATCGCTTGTTTGCCAGATTTTTTACACTCTGCATAATGTTTATTGATACATTTTTTAGGTAATTTATTTTTAAGTTTTTTTGTTTTTATTTTTTTGTGTTGTTGTTTTTTGATATTTGTTTTCGTAGTTGTTGTTTGTTTTTAAATTTTTATTTTATATTCCCATTATAAACATTTAAAATTTTCGAATTATTATACAAACGTTCTTTGTCAGTGCATTGAGAGTGAGAGGCTGCAACTCACTCATACAAGCACAAAATAAGGTTGTATATAATGCTGATCCCTGCATTAGAGCCTTATTGACTAGGAAAGAAAAAACCACATCAAAATCAGTTTTCCCGCTTTGGCTGTGGTAATAAAAACAAAAAAAAAAATTTGTATACAAATTTAAAGGATAGAATATTACTTTGAGACTAAAACATATTTTACAAAAAAACATTTATTTCTTCGAATTTTTTATTGAAATTTTTGGAGAATATACTGAAGAGTATGCTATATCCAAATAAAATATAAATTCGAAAACAAATTTTTTCTATGGTCGATACCCGCCTTAACTCAATAAAAAAAAAACTTTTTTGCCCTACATTTTTTCATGTTTCTGTAAGAAGTTTATATTGGCACACATTTTGTAATCATATAGCACATATAGGTATTAAAATTCCCCAATTCTAACTAAAATAAGCATAAAAATAATGAATTATCTGCAACATTAACATTTTAGGTCCCTGGGGATCTTGTGCGTCATCGACCGTTGGTAAAGTTGTCGGTTATCGGAGGGTTAAAGGGGATTATACTATTGTATTATTCTTATTCTATTTATCCCTTTGGATATGTTTATAGTTGTCTTATATTATTAAATGGCTTTAATCATACATTCTGCTTTATAAATATAAAAAAAAAACCTAATTTCATTCTGCTAATATTGAGTATAAACAAATATTATGTTTTCTTATCAAGGATATTTGTGTGGTTTGTTATTTTTTGATTCTCTTAATAAATTTTTATTTGTTTCTATTATATTGTGCTGACTTAGTTTGGTGTTGTTCGAGTTTTGTTATCTTGCTAACTATTTTTATATCTACTTTTTTGGAATGTAGTTTCTTTTTTTATTAGCTATACATATTAAGTCATAGTGCAATAAAACTCATTCAAGCATAATAATAAATTATAAAAATAAAATATTTACGCAAAAATACTGGCAAAATGTATGTTAACGAATTCGTTATCAAAAATTGTATGGGTTCATTGATGATCTTAAATGACATGTTTATAGAAATCATTGAAAGAAAGAAATGGTGGGAGGGAAACAGTTCACTTAACAAAGTGAAATCAAATTTGCCATCGAAATGAAGTGAAAGTTGGCAGCAAATAGAATTGGCTGTCATAGGCAGTGTGTTAGTTTACACGAATTTCTTACTACTTTTACTACAATTGGAAAGTTTTATTAAATTTTTGTATTGTATTTTTCCAACTGTAGTAAAAGTAGTAACTTGTTGTAAGTAAACAAAAGCTTATCAATATGATGTTAAATTTATTTAAAAATATATTTTTCTTTAATTTTATTAATAAATGTTTGTTAAATATTAACAGAACTTTTAATAAAATTTTGAGTGATGTAATAGATATAATATTACATTATCTGTAAAAATGTTAGCTCAACAGGTTATTTTTGCTAAATATTCTTAAGAACAGCAAATATAACACTGTTAATTATATAAAATTTTAGTAATACATATTACATATAAGAGCCAAATTTTAGTTAATAGAAAACAACAAACAAAAACAAATTTTTCTCAATAATTGGTAGAATCTAAAAACACAAAAAAAAAATTCAAAATATTATCACTTCTGAAATTATTCATATAGAGACAATCTGACAATAAAAATATAAACAATAATACAATTTAATGGAAGATCACTGATGAAGCCTGTCCATAAAAAGGCAGAAACTAGATCTAGTCTGATTTGCAAATTTAATGGGTTTATAACTTTTGAGGAAGGTTTATTCTTCTTCTTAACCTCAAACCTACTAAATTAGAATTAATAAAAATACATACTAATGACAATATTAATTGTATTTGTTCTATACGACGCGTTTGAAAAAACAACACTTTACTATAAAAAATAAAAATGCCCTGTTGGCTGTCCGTCTCCAATATACACAAATTGCCTGCACTTGTGCGTACAAACCATACGTCAATGTGGCAATATTTGTGAAAAGGTGACACGGAGGAAATAAGATAAACAGAGAAAATCTGAAGTAGAATGTTTGTATGTCTGTTTGATCACTTCTGAAATCTCTATATATAAAAGAATAATGTGACTGACTGACTGACTCAACATCGCCCAGCCCAAACCGCTGAAGCTAGGAAGTTGAAATTTGGTATGTAGGTTCCTCTTTCGGCGTAAACGTCCGCTAAGACGGAATTTTTGGAAATTCCTACCGGAACGGGCAAAAAGGGGAAAAGTCTCCCCCTTGGCGGCCTGCCAAAACCCCTTTGGCTAGAAAGCTGAAATTTAAGATATGTGTTCCTTGGAGTATGGGCTAACTTTTCTGGAAAGGACTTTCTGGAATTTTGGACAGGGACGTTGTAAAAATTGGGGTTAAAAAGGGGAAAAAGGCCCCCCTTGACGGCCTGCCCAAACCGCTGGAGGTAGGAAGTTGAAATTTGGTATAAAGGTTCCTCCACTATCGTAGACATCCACCAAGACGGGAGTTTTGGAAATTTTTTCAGGAAAAATTTTTTTACAAATTTTAATAGTGCACTGAGAGAATTATCTGCATGATATTAATGAATTTTTGCATAAAACCAATGAAGTTTCACTGGAACTCGTCCATTGAAACTTTTCATTGAATTAATGGAATTTTTCATAGAAAGTTGGTTAAAATTTCATTTTATTTACTAAAAGTTTCATACACTCAATGAAAAAGTTTCATTAAAACTGGATTCATAAAATATATGAAGCTTTTTCATCAAATTTAAGAAATTTTTCATTTACTTTGTGATGAAAACTTCATTAGTTCACTGAAAATTTTCATTAAAACTCGTCCAGCAAAATTCCCTCTGTGTGAAATTTTTAATTAACTAAAAGTTTACTCAAATATAACTAAAATTTTGTAAATTTAACAATTTAATTTTTACTGCTCTTGTCTTGTTAGTATTTAACAAAAAATCTGCTAATTTGAGCAGTTTTTATGCAAAGTCATTTTTAACTAATTTCTAGTAGCTTCTTTTGCTATTTTTACAGATTTATTTCTATGAGTTCAGAAAGGGTATTGGAGGAGTAAAGTGGGCAACTTATTTGACTTCAAAAATCTATTACAAATAATTGATTAGCTTATTTTATCATTTGCAAAAGTTATGGCAATAAATACATTTTTTACTAAGGTTAGTATCGTATTAAAGACATTTTAAGATACTAAAGTGTCTTTAGTACGATACTAACCTTAGTAAAAAATGTATTTATTGCGATAACTTTTGCAAATGGAAACTGTTTCGCTTGAAATTCTTAGAGGTGGCCCCATATTATACTAAAAGTTGGACTTTGGGGACATATAGGCCGCTATAGATGAATACATTATTTTTATTGAAATATTTTCCTCTAATTTCCTTACTAAGGCATTACATTTATTGAGGTCGATTGTACATTCAGCGACTAAAATCGCTGAAATAGCAAAAAAAAAAACATAAAAACCTGTATAAAACGCTAAGTAGTGGTTTAAATATCGAGATTAGCACATCGCATTTATATGGTAAATATGGCCACAGGTCCTGTGCTTACATTTTAACACACATTCATATTAATTGAATTTGTAAAATGTTTCTAGACCTTTGCGAGAGAAGAAAAAAAAACACGGAAAACCCTTATAAATAAATTTTTTTTATTTTTTTGTCGGCAACTAAAGCTGTATTTTCAAGAGTTTAAATTTTAGCAAATTGTAGAAAACAATATAAAGTTAAAATTTTATAAATTTCGCAGACTACGAAATAGTACTTTTTTAAAAATACGCTGTGAAAATCTGAACTGAATATATGAAACTCAATATCTCTTAAACTACCTGACTTTTTGGTTACTTGACTTAACTTATGTTATTCATAATAACAAAAACAAAAAATTCTTTAAACTAATATTAAATGGAGAAAATGTTCATTACAATTAAATACAAAATTTTGTAAAATAGGAGCTAAGCCCTTTTCGAAATTCAAGATTCAATAATATCGCAGCCAACATTTTTCTGGGGGCTCAAAAATTATGACTCGTAAGAGACTATAAAATATGATAATTTTCAGAGTATCAAATTTTCGAGTCATAAATGAAACATAATAGACTCGTATTTATTTATGAGTGTATCCGAAATTTTTTCCCTTACTCCTAAATAACTCAAAAATTAATCTTAAATGACTCATAATAGCTCAGAAAATTCTAAATTTTCCAATAATGCTCATAATTCAGGGTCTTTTATGAGTCGTAAAAGTGAGCTCGGAAAGATGCTTCATCAGTAAAGAAATACTCCCTCATACAGCTATAATTTCAGAAGGTCTTAGGGCTCTTTTATGAGTCTTTTCAGATTTTAGTTACACACTGGGATGCAATCTAGTTAATTATTTTAATTGGTTAAGGTCATTGTTAAAAACCGACTTATTTTTATCGGTTTTCGGTTTCGGTTTTGAGGCTTGAAAAACTGCGGTTTCGGTTTCCATTAAAACCGAACAGCAAACTCTTATTGTGCCCCAGAGCCAACCACTAACATAAAATTAATATTTTTTCACACTTTTTAAGCATTTATAAAAATCAATTTATTATTATTCGAAAGCTTAGGGTCGTAGCTCTAACATAATGAAAAATTATGCTTTTATCACACGATTTGAGGAAGTTATTGCAAAATGTGGTTGCTTTGTATTATTTTTGGCACCCCAAAAAACACAAAAACACGTCTATCTGCTACCACATGTGTTGTAATTTTATCAAAGTGGATGTCAAGGAAAGGTAATTGGAAAATGCACAAAATATATTTTTTTCAATTTTTTATCACTCTTAACATCGGAGAAAAATGGGATTAGTTGTCATTGAGTTTTTTTTTTTGTCAATTACAATTACATATAATTGTGTAATTTCATGTGTAAATTAATTACAAAAAGTAATGATTAACCCCCAGGTCTGATAACATTCCTATCACATTTTTAAATTGAAAGAAAAAAAAAATCATCAACCAGAATACACTTACGATTTTATTTAAATTGTAATAAAGTTAACAACAAAAACTGTTGTACGTATTTGATTTAACCAAAGTCAATAAAATGATAAATTGTCTTCAATCATCAGTTTTATTTATTTATCTTTTGGTTTTTTATATCTGCTACTGTCGTCATGCATTTAATCTCTCTGCCCACTTACAAACAATATTTTGGAAACAGATTGTGCAGCTATAGGAATTACTTATACCATCCCACTAAAAAATACTCTACATAGATATGATACTCTCTTTTAACAACAAACACATTTTCACACACACACAATCAAATATTTTGTGTGTAGGTATAGGACGTATGTTCAACACACTGTAATAAGTTAAGACCAATGATAGCGAATTTTAAGGAGCAAAAATGCTATGTAATCTATGATATACACACTCCCATAGATACATACTTACATACATATATACTATGACAACATTTTCATAGTAAATTTACAAATCTACACGTACGCAATCATCATTATCATGATTATTCTACTACACTTACGTAAGTTAAAACTGTTTTGTATTCAATGTGTTTGTATTTGTTATTACATCTTTGTTATTGTTTTTTTTTTTTTTTTATAATCGAAATATGTTTGTATAAGTGTTACACATATAGTGTGTATGTGTGTAATATTGAAAAATATTTATGCATACAAAATATTGTGCGCTTAAACTCCCCTTAGTATTACCTAACTAATTCAAATAACTATAAAAACCACAATTCTTCCCCCAATAAAAAAGGATTAACTTAAAAATGAAAAAGAAATGTCATGAAATGAAAATGAGCGAAAATAAGAAAACAAGTTTTATTTCTATTAAAGCATAAGTAACAATATTAAGCAAGATTCCTCTTGTTACGTTTTTTGTACAATAGATCTAAAAAGGAATACACAATCACTCTTTCATTATATGAAAATATGTATGTGTGTGTGTGAGGTATGTGTGGTTGTATTTCGTCATATAAAATCAAAAAAGCCATAAGTTACAAAAAATTTGAAATCGACTTTTTGATCGGTTATGATGCACCGTATCAAAATACATATTCCTGCAAAATTTTAAACTCCTACGACTAAACACGACTATTTTATTAACAAAGTTCTAAACAGCCCCAAGTGTAAGTGCAAGCAATTTTAAAAAGTTTTTTGCTTCTCCTGTAAAATTTTTTAAATGTAACTTACGGCTTTTTCGATTTCATATGACGATTTGTAATATGAATAGAATAGTAAGAATTCTTTTGTATGTGTGTGCGATGTAAGCTGTCTCCCACAATGTCTGCCAATTTATAATACAATACAACAAACCAACTTTAAACCCTCTATTCTTGTGATAGACAACTGTAAATGTTTTACAAAGCCAAACGCACTATTATACACAATACTTTATACAATTTAATTAAAAGCATTTGACATTTAATCCTTCAATGGTATTTCTTCAGACTGAAACGTAATTTTGTTATTAATCCGGCGGTAGGTTTCTTTTAACACTAAACGTGCCGAAAAGAAAATATACCTATTGTTGCCATATGATGTAAAATGGGGTGTACGACAGTTTGGCTTCTAAACTGCAAGACCGTTTTGTACAATAAGTGAGAAGTCGCTCATTTAGGATATAATAATATAGAATCACCCTGTTTCAATTTAGCTTGATTTGCAGTGTGTTAAAGTTGACTATCTGGGGTATAGATAGACTTACCACACCCGGTTTCCGAATTATTCGATAAACCGGGTATTTACTATATTTCCGGGTTTTTTAAACGGGTTTTAAAAAAGGACGCTTTTCGAATTATTCGAGAAACCGGGTTTTTCATATGGAATAATTAGACAATTTCGAATATTTCTAAAGTGAAAATTTCATATAAGTTTTCTTCATAATTATACAAAATATTTAGGGTCATATGCATAATGATTTTAAAAATTTATAAGTGACTTGTAAAACAAATTTTTCATACAAAATTCATTTTATAAGAGTGTTATAAGGTTTTCAAATTATTATACATCCCTTTAGAAAAACGTGTAAGTCCACACAATGTAATCGATTCCGTGTACTTCACATTGTGCGTACTTACGATATGAGAAACTTGTGTATAACAATTGTATATGAAACTAAAAATATTTGAAATTTTTTTAAAACTTTGTCTAACTTACATGCCACTATACTTGTGTGTACTTACGAAGTATATTGGCTTGTGGGCCATTAGAATGCGGCCATACCCTGGCTAAACTAAGACAGCCTGTGTGTAGGGTTTGAACGTACTCGGAGATACTTGTGTGTACTTACTAGAATCCCCGAGTGCTTTCAAACTATACACACAAGCTGGCTTACTTTACCCAGGGTATGGCCGCATTGTAATGGAACACAAGCCAATATACTTCGTAAGTATACACAAGTATAGTGGCATGTAAGTTATACATATACAATTGTTATACACAAGTATCACATATCGTAAGTACGCACAATGTGAAGTACACAAAATCGATTACATTGTGTGGACTGACACGTTTTTCTAAAGGGATAAGCACTTTTGTTCCCTCCTTTAGGTAGGTTTTATTCATTTTGTCGTTCCTATGACGTATATTAGTGGACTATTGACAAAATAATTTATTTTTCCAAACAAAAATGTTAGCAATTCGTTCAAGAGACTGTTTTTTGCAGAATTCCACATTTTCGCTATCCAAAAAAAGTAAAGAAAAACGACCCTTACGTTCGACAAAAATAAAAATAGAATTCGAAATTGCCTTGCAAAAATACTTTATATTCGACTTCACTTTCACTTTTTTTCCTGTAAGGTGGTACGGTGTAGTGGGCAGGATAGCACTTGAAGGCGTTGCACCAACCAAAAAATTTAATATGATTTACCTTAGCTCCTTGTGAACACATTAGCAAAAGTTGGCATGGTTTATTGTGACATTTGTAAGCATTGCACCAAAATGACCAATATAGGAACATTTTTAAGCACTGCGACAAATTTAACCGATTTAGAAAGAGGGCGTGCAACCTTAATTTGAAAAAGCTTTGCTTTGACTCCCGTTAAATGCATTTAACCAAAATTTAGCACATTGTTATTTTAGCTATATTTTAAGGTATTGAGAAAATAGGAGGCGGGACTGAAGAATAGGGTGTGACATCTGCCAATTAACAGCACATTCTAATTTACTTTACCAAGGCTTCGTGCCGAATCGCGTTTAAATATTTTTTTATAAAATAATCTTTTGTGCTTGAGGAAAAGTTTCTTTTAGACGAACTTTTTTCTCCCCAATGTCGGCAAATTAGTTTTAACGCAACAATCTGTTATCCAGCTGTCATGATTCATTTACGTTCTTAGCTGTTAAGTATTGTATATCTTGTTAGCTTTGTGGGTATAGCTCTCATCTGCCAATCTGACAGCCTGAGTTCAAATCACAACACGGAAAAACGGTACATAAGAACTTTTTAATTTTATTTTGGAAAATCTATTTCTAGAGGCTCTAAACTAGAGCACCTATTTTTTTTTTAGTCAGCATTATCCAACGTTTCAATTTCCATCTGCCCTTCCGATGCTTTTTGAAAAGCCGGTCCTTTTGTCTAATGGTGTCATCATTTTGGGATGGGTGAAGCACTTTTTGGCTGCACTTGTATTTTTCTGACTAGAGATGAAAGTACGCAGATATGTATATGAAACCTATGTAATATTTTGTAGATTTTCAAAAACTTGGGAAATTCGGGGACGGAATTTAACGGACTCTTACTAGTCGTATGCATGAATAAGGGTTCGGGTCGAAATCCTGTTTATAACAAAATCCTGTTTTCAAAATCCTGTTTTGAGAATCCTGCTTTTCGTAATACTGTTTTACAAAATACTGTATAACACAATACTGTTTTGCAAAATCCTGTTTTACTGGGCGGCGAAAATTTTTGTAAAAATAAAACAAAAAAATATTACAAAAATTTTAATATAAAGATGAAGATTTGCTTAAACTGTGCGAGAGACTATTAATTATAGATAGGAAATCAAAACTTAAACTACTCACCGGTAGGGGGCGCTGAAATTTAGTATCACCTGAGCAACTATTTAGTATCACTTTAGTATCAGCTGAGCCTATATTTAAAATCGCAAAAATTGCTGAAAACTGCGCAAAATAAGAGGAAATCAAGCGCAAAATATCTTCAAATAATAAAATTTGAGAATTCCTTTTTTTATTTGCTTTTTTGTTTGTTATTATTTCAATTTAAATAAAACAAGAAAATTGTCAATTTTTTGAACAAAGTGCCATCTAGTGATAACGATGTCGTTATAACTTTTGTTTTTGGTGATGCCATACCCCTGAACTGTGCGAGTGGTTTGAAAAAAACTACGTTAAGGGCTCATATCACCCAAAGTATTCTGGAACCTTTTGGTCGGTTTACGATGACAGTAAGAAATCCTACCCAATAACTCAAAATAGTGTGAAAGCTTGGCATGGAAGACTGAAAGCTGTTGTTGGACGTAGAAAGTCAGGATTATACCACCTTATCAGGTAGTTGGGTAATGAGGTCGTGGTAGCTGTAAATACCATTTCAAAACGCGCGAATGGAGAAAGACGTTATATAAATTTAAAGAAAAGAAAGGCGTACACAAACATTAAAAGTGTTATAAGAAAAGGCCATACAGGCTACCTAAAGCGAATTGCAGAAAATCTTGTACTAATTTAAGTTTATAAAATGCATTGAAATTAATTTTTTGTTAAATGTTTTTGTTAATTTTTTAAAATTATATACTTTTGTTGAAGTTATTTTTAATAAAATAAATTTTGTAAACCAGCATTTTTACTTCACAGAATTTTGCAAAACAGTATTGTGAAATCCAGTATTTTGCAAAACAGTATTATGAAAAGCAGGATTTTTAAAATTTTTTTGACCAGTATATTGTCTAAACAGTATTTTGCATAACAGTATTATATACGTATCCCCATAAATAAGTAACATAGTAATGATCAGAGCAAGAGTCTTCATGTAAATGAGGCTTTCCAAGCCAACTAATCCATCTTAGGAAAAAATGTTTTGAATCAATGGCAAACTGAATCATAGAAATAAACTATAAAAATAGCAGAAACAGCTACTAAAAATTAGTTAAAACTTACATCAAGAATGAAAATGTTTAATTTACACAATTTTAGTTATATTTGAGTTAACTTTTAGTTAATTATATTGTAATTATACCGTTATATTGTAATATTGTAATTATTAATATAATTATTATGTAATTAATAATTAATCTGCAGAAAATTTGGAAAAACTTTACTTTATGGGGCACCCCTCAAAAAAAAAAAAAAAATATGACCTCCTCTGGAATTAAAAAAGAAATTTTTTTTCTATATGGTGTTAAGGGGGCCGCGGCCCCAGGACCCGCTAGGTCCAAAAAACCGAAACACGCCCAAAATGGCACGTGTGACGACTGTGATTAAAGAAAATTTTCTAACGATTCCAAATATGCATTTTGTTTTAAGATCCGGAAACTAGAATTCGGGCTAGGTGCATTTTTGTCATTTTAGGTGTTAAAAAATACTATTTTGAAAAATGTACGTAAACTTTTTGGTGATAAAAGTGTGGGATTTTTTTAGGAAAAAGTAAAAATTTTAGGAATTTTAGGGGTTTTTTTTTATATTATGGGACACAGCGTCGCAGGCGAAAAAAGTTTTAAAAAAACCGCGGGATTTTTTACAAAAAATTTTTCATTTTTTAGTAGATAGCGTACATAAGTTGGTAAAGTTTGGTAAAAGTGGGTGTTTTTTTTTTTTGTAAAAAATTAAAATTTAATTATTGTTTGGGGGTTGTTTGTGTACTGTGGGACATAGCGCCGCAGGCGAAAACTTTTAATTTTTTGGTACATAGCGTACATAAGCTTTATTTTGGTAAAAGTTGGTGGTTTTTTTTATAGTACATTAAGTGGCTATTTTAGACTCTCGGGGGTCTTAAATGGATCTAGTGGGAGCCACACTTTACGGATCATAAAACCAAATGCATTTTTGAAATCGGGAGAAATTTTCGCACTTACCATTTTGGGTGTGTTTCGGTTTTTTGGACCTAGTGGGTCCCTGGGGCCCCGGCCCCCTTAACAGCATATAGAAAAATATTTTTCTTTTTTAATTCCAGAGGGGGTCATATTTTTTTTTTGAGGGGTGCCCCATAAAGTAAAGTTTTGCCGAAAATTTTGATAAATAGTATTATTATTGCGATTTTTAGTCTAATGTCCTTTTTTAAAAAGGGCCCAAAAAAGTCCCTTTAATTGAAGAGTTAAAATGTTCCACAAAAATGTTCCTCGTAGTGTTTCGTTACCATACGGACTACCAAGTAATGATAGGTCATTACCTTTTACATTGCTTTAAAATACAAAATAATGACTTACTGTAAATAAGTTATAGAAGTACCTATATATTCTTGAAAAGTAATCACTTACTGGTAATTCATTAAATAAGTACCGTTTTAGTATTTTTATATTAATATTTTATTTATTAAATTGTTTTCAACATGTTCCCAACTAAATAGAAAATGTTCCGAGGTAAAAAGTTATTTTTCCAATATGACCAACTTTTTCACAATGTAGGGTAACCACTTATTTCCTAACTTCTGAGTAACCACTTATTATATCTTTGTGAGTAACTACTTATGCTTTCACTATGGGTAATCATGCTGGTAACTCATTCTTACTTTTTTTGTAAGCGAGATGGTAATGACCACCCATGAATTTTTGGACATCGCTAACAAAAAATAATTTAGCGAGTAAATAGCCTGGTGACCAGTGAAACCCTTTGCGTGCTACTTACTGGCTTAACTACTTGGTAATGTCTGTTTTTGCTGGGTATGATTATAAGTTAGAACCACAGTGCGTATGATATTGATCATACGCAATGTTGATCAAACTGAGTACACACTACAACACTAAAAATGCATCAGGAATGTGAACACCGAATTCTAAAATTAGCTCTACTGTTTGAAATATTCGCAATTTTACTTTCAGCATTCATATACCTGAATAAACCATTGTAGTACGGTTTTAAAGTATAGACTTTGGCCTTTTAGAATCATATCAACTTATATTGATTAGGTACAGGATCTAGGATATAATTGCATTGAAAGTGAAAACTTCACTTATATATATATATTTTCTTAATTTATTTTATATAAATTTAGTATGTCAAAAGGAAATTAAGTAGATTTTTGAACATGCATATTTTAAAATCGTTTGTTTTTAGCAATTTATGGTCTAATTAATAAACTTTTACAGCAGTCTTATTGCAGGATTTTAAGCTAATTTGTGAAAAACAGTATTCATATTTGCTTAATAACGAAAAAAATAATATAGGTTTATAGTTGATACTCATTAACTTTAAACCTCTTATAAAGTTTGGAGTGAGGAAGCCACCATTTAATTGTTAATTATTTCATTTTCAGGCATAAAATTATTTATTAAAGCCATCCCATCCCTAGATTGTGTGGCTTCCAACAACTTGCATCCATCAAACTGAAAAAAGCTACAGCAATTGCGTAGCCAATGACGTTTTTCGAAAAAATTTAAAAAAAAATGTGAAAATAAAATTAAAAAGAAAAACAAAACAATAGTGATGTACATACTGTCAAAACATTATTCGAAATTCGATTACTTTTGTATGCTTCGAAAAATATGTTCTAAAAAATTACTTTTTTACACCCATTTCCTCCATTGATTTATAAATAAAAAAAATACTTTTAATGGCTTTTAAGTTTATCTTAGCACATCATTAGTTCTCTAATTTAAGAGAATACATTTTCACTTCCGATTACCGAGTCAATCGTTTACTAAATTTGTACATCACTTACGACTTATTTGGGAGAAGAGAGAAAATAAACAATAGTGTTGCCAGTATCAAATTGAAAAATTAATTTATAGTTAAAATACGATTATGAATCAAGTTTTCTAATAACTCTTTATTAAGCGAAATATGTATGTACTTTAACTATAGTAAGCTTCAAATACCAAATAATTTTTTTTTATGAATTAGCGCATTAAACTTTAATTATGTAAAACTTGATTGGTATTAAGTATAAAATACATATATGCTTTATTGTACATATTTGGATGGTTTCATCTTAGATTTATAATTTAAGATTTGTCACAGACTCTTCAATTTTAAAAGAGAGAACAAGAAACTTTTTGATAAATGTTGAAAATAGAATATTGCATATTCCTTTCGTCGCAGGTTATCTATTGTCGAAATCGAATATTTCTCTAACACAAAACCATGTAAATATTGTACTAAATATGTTTTTTTTTAATTAGTAATGCGCATTTTTTTATTTTTAATGCATACTATGTGTATATAAAAAACGATTTCCAGTGCATAAACTTCCTTGCCTTGGTACGATAATGATGCTTTTTACTGATATTTTTTTATATTCCATGTGATCATAAAATATTTGTCGTGATACAAAAATAACAATAACTTTAAAATTTATCCATGGATTTTGTCTTTTTTAAAATACAGGCTGAACGAAAAAAAACATTTTCTTTTTCTAATGTTTCTTTTGTTCAAAAGCCTACAGCGTTTTATATATTTTTGCATATTGCCTTTTAACAACTGAATCGATTGGAAAATAATGTTTATAAAGTTATTGTGGAACAAATATGCTGTCTTTACCTCGTGTTAAAATAGTCATATGTTGGAAAAAGTAAGGAGCATTTAATTTAATATCGCTAAGTGCAAACACTTTTCCAACTTACATATTTTTTCATATTCTATTTCATCACATTTCTAATTTGTATCCATGGGAGTGTGCTAGTAGTCTAATGCAATTTTGTCTGTGTCGACAATGCAGTATAACTACTGCTTTAGCAATAAAAAAAAAAAGAAAGAAAAAGAAAATTGCTTTTCCACACACACACAGAGACATACAAATTAAAACATGCTTTTCCATTTCTTTGGGGTTTATGGTGGAAACGATTTTGAGGTTGTCTGGTTTACATTTTAGAAATGTTTGAATTTTTTTTTTTTAATAGTATATGTTTTCTATATGTATGTGTACTATTGCAAAAATACTTTGTTTAAATATAAACATTAAAATCATTTAACATATAAAAAAAAACAAAAAACAATACTGTTTATGGTTTATTCCCCTTTTCAATGCAGTTTTTTACCCTGCGCTGCATTATTATACATTTTTGCAATGAATTGTCACATTGTTTTTATTGTTATATCCTTGTTTAAATATGTCCTTCATATGTTGTTTTATTACACAACTGAAACATTTATGTTTTTGTATTTTTTCCAGTTTTTTTTTCTTTTTTTTCTATTTTTTGTTTTTTTTCTCAATGATAATAACGATAGATATCATTTGTTATAAATGCCAAGTAGCATAGAAAAAGCAACAACTAAATTGCTACAAAATTATCGAAAAAAGAAACTGTCAAAAAAAATCTCTTTAATATTCCAACGGGGTCAAGGTATAACATTTTAATGAATCTTCAGTATCAACAAACTGTTTATTGGTTTTTCATTTCGAGAACATTTTGCAAAGGTAAACATTTATGGTGAAATTAAATACCTTTACTAACAAAAAGGCTAAATGAATTGTGGATATGAGGCTTCCTATAGCAACTGTCCAGCTAAAAAAAGTATAACATATCAAACTTACAGTATTTTTTTTTTGTCAAAAAGTCGGCAAAGTAAGCGAGGTTAAATATTGTGGTCAAATATCAATAGAGTTTTTTATGGGCAAAAAATAAAAAAATTTAACAAGTTTTGGATTTTTAGTGCCATATTTACATCAATTTATCAAAAAATCGGCCTGAACTTTTGTTTTTATACCCTACACCACTATGTGGTCAGGGTATTATAAGTTTGTGCTGATGTTTGTAACACCAAAAAATATTGGTCGTAGACCCACCTTATAGTATACCGATCGGTTTAGAATTTTTTTTTATTTCGATTTAACGATGTCCGTCTGTCCGTCCGTCCGTCTGTCTGTCTGTCCATGCAATCTTGTGCGCACTCTACAGGTCGCAACTATTAAGATATTTTGATGAAATTTGGTACGCAGACCTATGTTGGCCCAAGGACGAACAAGTTTGATTTTGGTGAACATCGGTCCATGTTTAGACCTAGTGCCCATATAAGGGTCCTACCAAAATTAAATTGTTTATACGCTGCAGGTCGTAAATATTAAGATATTTTGACGAAATTTGGTACACAGACCTCTGTTAGCCCAATAACGCAGCCTATTGATTTTGGTGAACATCGATCCATGTTTAGACCTAGTGCCCATATAAGGGTCCTACCAAAATTATACTGTTTATACGCTGCAGGTCGCAAATATTAAGATATTTTGATGAAATTTGGTACATCGACCTATGTTGGCCCAAGGACGAAGCCTATTGATTTTGGTGAACATCGGTCCATGTTTAGAACTAGTGCTCATATAAGGGTCCCCCCAAAATTGGCTTGGTTACACACTGCAGGTCGCAAATATTAAGATATTTTAATGAAATTTGGTGCACTGACTCACATTATAGAAAATTTTGACACAAGCCCCATTTTAACCCATTCGAATTTCGGATCCAAACAATACACCAGACTGGTGTAGGGTATTGTATAGTCGGCATGCCCGACTTTAACCTTTTTACTCGTTTTTTTATACAAAAATGTTCAGATGTTTATCTATCGATTTCAATTTCGTTTTAGAGAAAATATTTAAATATTCAATCAGTTACTACCACAGTACGTATAATTGACATTATATTTATAATCCTAGTGTAGAAAGGGTAATGAGATATAATTATTTTTTGGATTACCAGTAATGACATCGACTTAATTTCTGCATTATTTTGAAACATATAACAATGAGTTACTAATAACTAGTTACTTTTTTTTTAAAACAAAAAATAATGCGTTACCAATAACGACTTGTTTTTATCATTATTTCAAATATAATGTTCTAGAATTCTATGTAATTTTTTTGAAATTTTATTTTTAGATAGCACTCAGAAAAATTAATGAACAAAAATTAAGTTTACATTTTACTAAAACCATGTACGAGGGCAGTAGGAAATGTTCTTAGCCTGACATAGAGATGGCGGTATAAACCACAAAAAGCTTTGTATAATGGGAACTTCCATCCGTCATATGAACACATGTTAAATTTCATTTCGATCTGTCAACTCATGCGTATAGGAACAGATGTTCCAAAAAGGCGCTTCAGTGATTTTTTTGTAATGGAAAAATTATAAATTCGTGGTGTGATAAATATTTACATAAGAAAGGTTTATCGGGACAAGAAATTCATAATGATATGGTGAATGTGTTAGGTGGAAGTGCTTCTTGATATGCAACAGTAAAAAATTGGGTTGCTGAATTTAAACGTGGTCATACAATCATTGAAGATGAACCACGAAGTGGACGTCCAAAAACTGCAACATAGCTAAAGTCCATGATATGGTATTAGACGACATCTTAAATGATTGAGTACATTTTATTTTAACAGTTGACCAAAAACGCATTCGAATGAAAATTTCTCATTTCTCCGATTTAGCTCCCTCTGACGTCTACCTGTTCCCAAAACTAAAAAAAAATCCTTGCTGGCAAACGTTTTAGCGCGAGTCAAGATGCAATGGCAGCTGTAAACGATTATTATGAGGAGCTTCAGGAAAATTACACTGTGAGACAAATGGTAGGGGTCAGTGATCGGGAAGGGTTCAAACTACCGGGGAAAGTTATATCGGTAAAAAAAGAAGTTATACGTGTCCCGGCGTTTCGCTGGGTCACCCCTAGGAATCGAGATATATCGATTTGACCTTTGGTGGTCTTTTTTTGACATAACTCGAGAACCACTAGTCCGATTTTGTTCAAACAATTTTAAAAAAATTAAAAATTACAATTCCTTTAATATGTTCATATAACGTTTTTCTATATACTCAACAGTTTTGCCGGTAAAAATAAATGTATGAAGAAAAAAATATTTTTTGCCTAAAATATTAAAAAAAAGTAACAAACAAAAGGTTATTGATTTTTATGGTAGCGGTAACAAACATTTATTTTTACCGGCAAAACTGTTGAGTATATAGAAAAACGTTATATGAACAGATTAAAGGAATTGTAATTTTTAATTTTTTTAAAATTGTTTGAGCAAAATCGGACTAGTGGTTCTCGAGTTATGTCAAAAAAAGATATATCTCGATTCCTAGGGGTGACCCAGCGAAACGCCGGGACACGTATAACTTGTTTTTGACCGTTATAACATTTCCCGTTGGTTTCATCCCATCCCGATTTTGACTGTCGCATAGTGTTATTTTAATTAAGGGATAGAATTGCTGGAAAAACGTTGGACTACTAAGTGTATTGAAGTTTCAGAAGATTATATTGAAAAATAAAATAATTTTAAAAATCTGGCTCTTGTTTTCCATTGTTAGGCTAAGAACATTTCGAACTGCCCTCGTATATGAGTTTTTGGCCAATTTTTAGATAAATCGAATTGTTTTTACAATAAATATTCAGAAAGAATGCAGTAAATTGTGTTGATATCAGGAAAATAGGTCATGAGGAGGAGGAGGAGGAGGAGGAAAGACGGAGTAGTGTTTGTATACATTGAACCTCAATTTATTAAAAATATAATTGTCGGGGACATCTCTATGAATAAGTTCACTTATCTCAGTAGAACACCAACCGTGATAGTAGCGATAGAACCGTGTAACAGAATCAGCATTTCGGCGATGTTCCAATAAATCAATAGAGGTAGGGATACCCTACTGCCAGTGATAAGCACCAACGCACTGCTTTACACACGGTCCAAAACCTACAAATTAGACTTTGAAGCTGCTGCCCATATATGGAACTTGTATTCCAATTTCGAGGGGCTATAGGTGGTACAGATAACAAGGAGATGAGATATGGTGAAGTAGTTCCTACACCCGTCCCCTGACGATTTCCTTAGGCAAGAATGAAATCCGGATAGGGACAAGCCTTCAGCAGATAATTTTTCACAATTTTTCAAATAAGTTTTGGAATTTTAGCACATTTAATTCCTTTAATGGAAAGAAGTTAGTTTGGCGAAAAGCTGGTACTACGTTAAATAAAGAAAATCTTGTGTCAACGGTTAACTCATTACTTTATATTTCAAAATAAAGCTAAAGGTCAGTAGTATACATTACAAAATAATGTATTATGTAACCAATTATCGGCAACTCTTTACTTTAGGTTTAAAAATAATGCTGAAGGTAAGGAGTATTACAGAATAATGCATTATATATCAAAGTATGCGTACAATACAAGGTAATGTCAGTTTATCGCTTCCATTTCCAAAGTTTTCCTTGGTATGAAATTGTACTAAAATACATCAATCCGTATGAAAAATTTAGAGGCACCTTTGCATTTTCACTCTTAACTTTAGATCCGCTGGACCGATTTTGCTCATTTTAAATACCAAACTGCTCGTGAAGATGTTCATTAATCTAGGTGAAAATGAGCAACCGAGATCGACACTGCAATAGACAGACAGATATCGTTAGATCGGCTTAGAATTTCATAAGGATAATGAATATACTCGTAGATACTTTATGGGGTCTCAAACCAATATTTTGACATGCTACAAAAGGAATATAACCTCCTCAAATATATATGTGGTAGATATAAAAACAATAAAAAAAAATTATAAACTATTTCTAAGTCTTGCAAAATTTCTTAATCTTTCAAAATTTCTATCAAAAATTTTGCTGAGTGTTTTGCATTTGCCATACAGTAATTAAAATATAGAGGAATAGTTTTCTATTATAGTTGCACATATTTGAGTTTTGCTGACTCAGTTGATAATAATTTTTTTAAAGACAAAACAAAAAAATTATTATTGAATGTTTTCTGTTCTCCAGTGGCTCACTTAAATCAAATCATTGCAACATTGAAAAATCCCTGAGGATATTAAAATCTTCTTAATTTTTCTTTTCGACCACTACAAAACTTTTATACGACACTGTTAATTGAATGCTTATTATTCTTTATCCTGCGTAAAACATTTTTTGTGATGGTTTTTAATTTTATTTGCTTTTTAATTTAAGAATATAATAAAAAATGCAAAAAAAAAAACAGGAAAATGAACAATGGCCATTTATAACATCTTTTGCCTTAAGGATTTTGTTGGCTAGCTCGTCTTTTATTTCTTTATTTCTTTTATTTCTTTTTTTTGTTTTCTTTCATTTCATTTTTATGGCATAAACAGCAGTTTCAACTGAAATGTTCTCATAACTACAAAGACTTTAGTGCCTTACTTTTCTTTAGATATTTATATCCTACACTATTATGTGGTTAGGGCATAATAAGTTTGTGCTGATGTTTGTAACATTGGGGAAAAAAAGGTCAAAGAGCCACCTCATAGATTATCGATCGACTCACATAATCACATGCTGAGTCTATTTGGCGATGTCCGTCTGCTCATGTATTATTGTTCGCACTCTACAGGTTGCAAATGCAAAGATATTTTAATGAACTTTGATACATTGACAAATTTTATCCCAAGAATAAACCCTAAAATGCTTATGCTCAGAACTTCGAAGAATTAATTCCCTAATTCCCTTTTTTTGAACTGAGTTTATATTTTGGGAATGAATTCCCTGACCAAACTTAAGGAATTGAATGAATTCCTTTTTTTTTTATTCGATTTATCTTAAAGGAATTCATTAATTTTTTTCTAATGCCTTCATAAAATTTAATGAATTCATTCGACAAGGAATTCATTCAATTCTAGTTAATTCAACTTTTGGTCAAGGAATTCATTCAATTCTAGTTAATTCAACTTTTGGTCAATAAATTCATTCAAGTTAATTCAACTTTTGGTCAAGGAATTCATTCAATTCTAGTTAATTCAACTTTTAGTCAAGGAATTAAATTTATTTCGTTTAATTCCCTAAGGAATTAAATTTTTTTCGTTTAATTCCCCGAATTTAAGTTTTCAATTACTATCATAATGAATTATGATAATAAATTAAAAGTTACATGGGCACTAACATCTGAGGTTTTTGGAGGTTAAAAATTATGCTACAGAATTAGCAGATTAGTTTTGCTATATATTAGTAAGATAGAAACAGCAAAAATAAAACTGTTAAATATACCACATTTTTGTTATATTTGAGTTAAATTTTTGTTAATAGAAAATAACAAATTAACCTACTAAAATCAGCAAAAAATTTTGCTAAATAATTAGTAGCCTAAAAATTCACAAAGAAAAATTTTAATTTTCAGTTTTTTTAGATTTTTTTTTAATGCAAATTTACCATTTTTTAGCAAATATTTCTGTTCATTTAACAGGATATACTGCTATTTGCATTCAACTCAATTTTGCTTAAAAATAACAACACATTTGTAGATATAACAGTTTGTTTTTGCTATTTTTAATCTACTAATATTTAGCAAAATTTTCTGCAGATTTTACAGTACAACTTATCATTTTCAATTAACTTAAAGTTATTTTAAATATAACAAAAATTCTGTAAAGTAAAGCGGAAATAGCCCACAGAGGCGAGCATTTTTAGTTGTTTCCTTGACGACGGCATCTTGAAAGGAAAATTGACTATCAAGTTGTATGCAGCCTACGTCACAGCATCAAGTTCAACTGAATTTGACAAGCAGTATGTGTGACCAACTTGAAAGCAAAATCTTTCCAGTGTTAGCAAAAAAAAAAGTTGCAAGAAATCTGGCAACTTGTCTGTGGAAAATGTTGGTAAGAATGCGATAGCTTTTTTGTAGAAGATAAAAATACAAAAAAACGAGTAGAAAAAGTTAAAATCGGTCATGCCGACTATATAATACCCTACACCAGTCCAATATTTGGATCCGAAATTTTAATGGATTGAAATGGGCTTGAGTCTATAAATTGGTAAACAAATAAAAATTTTAAATCAGTTAGAAATTTGAATTCTGCTTAATATTAGGTGTGTTTAAGTGAAAATTATAAATATAGTTAAAATCGCAAATATCCAAATATCCACCCAATATTTTTATGTAATATGTATGTAGTAATCACCCCTTCAATTTTATTTGTACTTTTTTTACATGAATTTTTAATCATATCAAGCTAACTACATTTCTGAATGAGTTTCTTTAAAAAGTCCTTCCATTTAATGTTAAATACATTACGAGACGTTTCAAATATTATTTAATAACACCACATGACACTACTTTTTATATGTATAATTTTAAGATAATGAAATAGCTGAGCCATTAAATAAACTTTGAAATTAAGAAATAAAATCAAGGAGAAAAAAGTTTTCAATTATAATTCAAGTACAGCCATAGAGCAAGAATATGTTTGGCACACACCATGTCTTTCATTAAATATTTGTCACAATATGCCCAACTGGAAATTGTGACAATCTCAGCAGCACCATTTAGATGGCAAGCCAGCAAAATCAAATTTGCCAAATACATCTTAAGACATGTCTGCACTTTTTGGCTTTTTCTACAATGCACAATGGCCGAATTTACAAATTTGGCGGCAAAAAGTCAATTTTCAACTATAGATTTTTAATTTTTTTTTATAGTTCCATTACCATTATATTGGAAAAAAAACAAATTATGGCAGTTGGCAACCCTGTTTACGTACAAACAGCTACCAGAGCTGTAAATAAATCATTCATTTTTTAATTAATTCGCGAATCATGCATTGAATTAGCAAAATTTTGAATTAATTCTTTTCACAAAAATCACGAACTCATTGAAATTTGAATCAATTCACATGAATTTGGAAAAATTTAATTGCAATACATTTCCAATTTAAATGAATTTGCTAAATGAATTGCAATTTATTTTCAATTCAAATTAATTTGGCAAAATGAATTGCAATTAATTTCCAATTCAAATGAATTGATTTTGAATTAATTCAAATTATTTTGAAAAATTAAACATCAATTGCAATGAAATTATTAATTAAATTATTAATGTTTACATTTTTTATAATAGCTGTATTTTCGGTCATACACTCATAGAAATAAATCTGTAAAAATAGCAGAAAAATTTCCCTTGTAAAAAAGATTAGATCTGCTCAGATCTGTTTAAATCTAATTAGATATTATTGAACTTATTTAGGTCTGGTGCCAGATCAGATCATATATGATCAGATATGGCATATGTGGAACACTCTGTGGCTAGATCTAGTGCCAGATCTGCTCATATCTAAAGTTATCTGAAAAACTGTGATTTTTATGACTAGATCTTAGCAGATCTGGTACCAGATCTTATCAATTTAAGTTGACACCAAAATAAAAATGTACAAACAAATTTAGCTTGAAGAATATCTCGGTAATAACATCAGTTTATAGGTATAAGTTTTTTAATTTTAGTTTAAAGTCAAAATCAAATTAGAACTGATTATGTATGGTTCGCCAGATATGCCTAGATTTGATCAGATCTAATTAGTTTGGCGTAATCAGATCTTTTTTACACGGGCTACTAAAAGTTAGTTTAAAATGACGCTGCAGAAAAAACTGCTGAAATTAGCAGAAAATTTTGCTAAATATTAGTAGGATAAAAATAGTAAAATAAACTGTTATATCTACAAAATGTTTGCTATTTTTAAGATAAAATTTAATTGAATGCAAGTAGCAGTCTATCCTGCTAAAACCAGCAGAAATATTTGCTAAAAAAATTATAAACTGCTGTTTTTGAAAGGCCCGATTTTTACTTGTATTTAAAAAAAAATTGAAAAAAAAATTCGAAAATTTTAAATTTTTTTATATTGTTGTTTCATGTATATGCAATATTGTTTACGCCAGCTACTACTATATGATAGCCTAGTGGTTGTGATGCTTGCCTTTCGATCGGGATGGCCAGGTTCAAATACCAGCCAAGGTGAATTAATTTTTATATACTACTCTCTTTTTCTTTTTTCAATTTAGAAGTTTTCCTCCATATTAAAAAAAAATTGTATAATTTTTTTTATTTATTGGTAGCGTAAAAACTAGTAAATACTAAATAAAACAGAGCAAATTATTAAAAAACTAAATAAAATTATATAAAAAAAATTATAAAAAAAATTATAAAAAAAAAATTTATAAAAAAAAAATTTATAAAAAAAAAATTTATAAAAAAAAAATTTATAAAAAAAAATAAAATTTTATAAAAAAAAAATAAAATTTTATATAAAAAAAAATAAAATTAAAAAAAAAATGTTGTGGTCCAATCGGGGTTTGAACCTGCGACCTTCTGCATCAAAAGCCAGGATAGTACCCCCTAGGCCACCAAGTTGCGAGTTTGCTGGCAAACAACATTGCAGTATATACACATAACTTTGATGAAAAGAAAAAAACAGGGCAACGCTCTACCCCGTAAATTTTTTGAGGGCAGAAAATGTTGCACTTTTGCACTATATTGGACAACATTTTTAGAAAAGAACACGATGCCCTCTCATAATATTACCCTTAATTTAGAAAAGAACACAAAAAGGCAATTCAAAAACAAAGTGCAAAAAAATGCAACATTTTTGTCAGAAAACACCATTAATTTAAATAAAAATTAGTAAAATTTCATGCAGATTAATTTGTAATTATACTGAATAGTAAAATTTGGTCAAATAATAGTCTCGTGCCTCTCCCTGGACCTAGTCCATATCATCTAAAGGCATGTAAGGATATTCCTAACGAAACGTTTGCTCCGTTTTGTGTTTGAGATATAAGCCATTTTAAAAAATCGGGAGGGAAGAAAAAGCGACATTTTTAAAAATTCAGATACACTGCTGGCGCTATAGGGTAATATCGGAAATATGAAAATATTATATTTTAACAATAAATTGAGTAAAATTTAACAAATGGGTTCATAAAAATCTGTTATAAATAATTTTGAAAATTAATACTCAAAATTAATTAAAATACTGAGGATTTGTTGTATTGTGTTAAATAAAGATAATTAAAATCTTTGTTTATATCTGTGTTTCAACTAAAAATTTGTTAAAAATTATCCAGATCGATTTGAAACCAGTTTGACAGATTTTTATTTTAAGTGTTGACTTAACCGCAACCAAGGCATGCTTATGCAGGCTTTCTTAGATAAAAAATGAACGTTTTAAAAATATGTTATTGGAACGCAAACGGCTTAAGCTTACACAAAAACGAACTAAATTATTTCCTCGGAAACAAGCAAATTGACGTTATGCTTGTCTCTGAGACGCATTTAACCCCAAGAAGTTCTTTTTCAATACAAGGATACACAATTTATGACACAAAAGACCCCAGAGACAGAGGATGCGGTGGTGCAGCGGTTATCATAAAGTCTCGTTTAAAACACTTTCCAATGCCCGAATTTCGTGAAAACTATCTTCAAGCCAGCACTATATGCCTCGAAGAATTTAACATGAACCTTGTTATTTCATCAATTTACTCCCCTCCTAGATTTCCGATAACAGAAATTCAGTACACGGACTTCTTTAAATCGTTAGGTCCCCGCTTTCTGGCAGCTGGTGACTACAATGCCAAACACACATTCTGGGGGTCACGGCTGATTACTCCCAAGGGCCGTGTTTTATTTAATACAATTTCAAAAATGGGTATGGATGTTATATCAAGCGGAGAACCCACTTACTGGCCAACAGATAGGCAAAAAATACCAGATTTGATAGATTTTGGAGTGACAAAGGCTATTTCAAGGGAATTAGTACAGGTAGAATCGTCATTAGATTTGTCGTCAGATCACACACCCACCATTGTTTGTATCCAGGGCCCCCGAGAAATTGTAAACCCATATGGTGACTCAGCGCTTACGGGAAAAAATACAGATTGGCTAAAATACAGAATGTTTATTAGTTCTCATTGTTCGGAAAATATACGGTTAAGAACAACAGACGATATTGACCTCTCTGTTAAAAATCTAGAATTACAAATCAAACTTGCTGCTCAACTGGCTACAAAGCCCCGCCGACACAAAAGACCAAACAGAATTTTTTCTATAGATGTCGAAAGACTCCTAAATGATAAAAGAATTGCACGAAGAGAATGGCAACAACACAGATCTCCACAACTAAAGGAACGATTTAAAGAATGCACGAAGAATTTGCGAAGACTTCTTGAAGAAAAAAGAATTGAATCGCTTAGCAGATATCTCGAAAACTTAGATCCATCAGCTAAAACTGATTACTCTTTGTGGCGTGCTACAAAAAATCTTAAAAGACCCGTTACATGTAAGCCTCCTTTGCGAAAACCAAATGGAAATTGGGCCAGAAACGACACGGAAAAAGGAAATATGTTCGTGGATCATTTGAAGGAAGTTTTTACGCCAAACTTATCTAGTACTATAATAGAGCCGCCTCCTACTACATCCCAGCACATAGTATGTCCCCCGCTTATGTTTGAAATGCGAGAGGTTGAAAAAGCTATTATTGAATTAGACCCAAAAAAAGCACCTGGCATCTATAAGATAAGTAATAAAATGCTTGTAGAATTACCCCGTATAGCATTAAGAATTATTCTCTTTATTTTTAATGCTATTTTACGCCTTGAGTACTATCCCGCGGAATGAAAAGTATCACTTGTTAAAATGATACCCAAACCAGGCAAAGACCACACAAAAGTTGAATCCTATAGACCAATCAGTCTTTTACCGAATATATCAAAACTGTTCGAAAAGCTACTCATGAATAAGTTGACCTTGTATGTAGACGAAAACAATACTATTCCAGCACATCAATTTGGCTTCAGGAGAAAACATAAAAACATCGAACAAGTACATAGGCTAATCACTGTAATAAGAAAGGCATTTGAGGAAAAAAAATACTGCTCTGCTCTCTTTATTGATATCTCACAAGCCTTTGATAAAGTTTGGCATGAGGGACTTCTTTTTAAAATAAAACTTTTGTTACCGTCAAACACCCATAAGCTCCTAGAAAGCTATATAACAAATCGTAAATTCGTTCTCGCGGAAAAAAGTTTCTTCAGCTCCCCCAGGACATTTGTGCTGGAGTACCGCAAGGTAGTATTTTGGGACCACTTCTGTATATCCTATATACATCTGATATGCCATTAAACTTGAATACCCATACGTCCACTTTTGCTGATGATACAGCAATCCTTGGTGTCCACAATGACCCATTAGTAGCGTCAAGATTGTTACAAAATCATATATCACAATTGGAAACTTGGCTAGATAAATGGAAAATTAAAGTGAATGAACAGAAATGTATACACGTAACTTTTACTTTAAGAAGAGAATCGTGTCCACCGATTCAAATAAATAATAATAATATACCCCAAAAATCAAATGTGAAATATAAATATCGCCTTACATGGAAAAATCACATAGATGCGAAACTTACCCAGATAAAGTTAAAAACGGTTGAGCTTACGTGGCTTATGAGTAGGAAACTCTTTACTTGCCTTAGATTGTAAACTGTTGCTTTATAACTCGATAATTAAACCCATATGGTGCTATGGAATTCAACTCTGGGGTACCGCCTCAGCATCTAACATAGAAAAATTGCAAAGACGTCAAAACAGGCTTCTTAGAATGATCACGTGTGCACCCTGGTATATAAGAAACTCCAACATACATAAGGATCTCAACGTAAACCTTGTTAGAGATGAAATCAGAAGACATAGCGAAAACTATTTAAAGAAACTAGAAACACATCCGAATACACTAGCCCGGAATCTACTAAATAGCAGTGGTCACCTGCGACTAAGAAGGAGACATACTGCTGACTTGGTCCACTTATAGAGAAGAAATTAAAATGAAAGCACAAAATTTTTGTCTGGCACTGGCTGGACTTAATACTTTTATTTAGTCTTAAGATTTGAATACTTATTGTTAGTTCACACATATTTAGTGAAGATTCAATAAATAAATAAAATAAAACACGAAAAAAAAAAAAAAAAAAAAATATTTTCAAAATTTGTTTTGTGATTTCTTTTTGAATGTAATTAACCATCTAACATTCTAATACGATATCAATTGATTTGCCATAAACTAAATTTAATTTAAATATAACTAATTTTTTTTTGCAAAATTTTTTGCTGACTCAGCAGGGTAATTTGTAAATTGCAATTAACTAAAATACAACTAAAAATTTGTAGATTTATCAAATTTTTTCTTGCCAGTAAGTCAGTAAGTCGTTATCGCAACCTAAATATTTATAAATTGTAAAAAAAAATATTTTTACATTTTTCTTAGAGAATAAGAAAAATGTAAAAATATTTTTTTTTACAATTTATAAATATTTAGGTTGCGATAACGACTTACTGACCCCTGCTGGAAATGTCAGTGACGACTTCCTAAAGCTATGACATAATTTATTCATCACATACACCTACTGTTGAATTGCCATGATGACATTTTTACATTTGTATGGCAGCGGGTCAACAAGTCACTAAGCCGTCATGAAGACGTCTTTATGACATTTCCAACTCAGTAGTTTTTCAATGCAAATATAAAATGAAAAGTAAAAAGTTTCAGTGATGCAGCAAAAGAAAGAAAAATGAGTAAGAAAAGCTCTTTTATATATTTAAGAATGTTATCCTATTAAAAAAAACGCATACTTTAAGCTATGAGTTACCAAGAAGCAACAATAAATATATTTAAGATATAAATGGAAAATTCCTTTATACACATCACGATGAGTTGGCAAAAGAACTGAACTGCATTTATAGTTACAAATTGTTACAACCAGAACAAAAGTAGCACAGCTGAAGGATGAAGGGATATAAAAACATTTTTAATGGATGTGATGTTGCTGTTGTTTGCTGCGGTTAAGGGGTCTTATTAAAAAGATTTATGCTATTTAAATATATTTTAAATGGATCCTTAAAAATATTAATACATACTAGAAGCTATTTTTAAATACCCTTTTCTCTTAATCGCGTTTGTATATAAGTCAATATTTTATAATCACTACCATAAAAAGGACTTTATAAGAATTCGTGTAATTAATTGGAATACAAAAAGGATTAAATCTTGTTTTATCAATTTAAAATTAAATTTGGGAAATAAATTGTCTCCAAAATAGTACAGGGTATGAGTCTGATAAAATTTCAATCACCTAAACATTGTATTTTTATATATAAACACATATTTGTTTAAGAATCGGGTGTGTCATGGTTTTTACAGGCGAACAATTAATTAAATGTAAATTACACCTGTATGTATGTGGTATTTATATCCTTATGTATACATAACCAACATACGACAAACCTAAAATATTTGTGTAAACCTCTCCTTTTAAAATACTTAAACGAATATAATCGATTAAAATAATGTAAATATTTACACTCAATTAAACCCTTTATTCCATTATACACAAATAAATACACATGTACGTCGATGTACTATAGATACCACAATAACGGTATTCACAATAGGCCTACAAAAGTATCTTCACTTAAAAAAAAAAAATGAAATAAATGCACTTCGTTTTTAATAAAAGTATAATGCGAGGCTAAATAGTGTTTTAGTACACTTAAAATAACTACAAATATTATTGAATTACTATAATTTTCATAAAATTGATTATAAATTGTAGTCATTATTTACTCCCTAAAAAAACAACTACAACGCAATAAAAATAACTATCAAAGTGATTAAAAAAATAACTTATAAAAAATTACTACATATTTTAATTAAAGTTGAAATAAATATCTTAAAATCGATTCCGAGAGGATTAAAGGCGTTTATTAAAAACATTTTCTTTACATTTAAGATCTTGAAATATTATATTTGTTCAAACAAATTAAAGTGAATTTTAAAAGTTCTGAATAGTCTAGTTTTTTTTTCGTTTGCATACATATAAAAATTACTGATATCAAATTTGCTAGCGATTGGATAAAAAAAAGTCGAGTCGGAAATAGATTTAAATTTTGGTTGGTATTTATAAGGCTACTCACAATGCCAGTGGCAGCGCTGTCAAACTTTGTTCATGAACTTCGCGAAAACTCTTCACTATTTTTAAAAATTTTTTATTGCATTTTTTTTTTTGAGACTGCTCTTGTTTATTTACAAAATTTTCTAATTTCTCGGCAGTGGCAAATAAAGAAAATACAAAATCCTGCTTTATCGGCAAAACGTAGCACTGCGGTAAAACACTTCCGAAACTGCGAGTATCTGTTTTGGGCTTAAAAAATAACTTTCAAGTTTTTTTCAACAATTTTGTTATTGATTATAATTTTTTACAGCAAATGATTCATATTGTCATCGCAAAATTAAAATCACAAAAAAATTTAAATTTTCAAAGTTTTTTCCGATTTTTTTAATGCAAACAAAAATCGAACTTTTTGAAAAAAGCAGTTCATAATTTTTTTTAGCAAATATTTCAGTTGATTTTAGCAGGATAGACTGCTATTTGCATTCAACTAAATTTAGCTTAAAAATAACAAAAATTTGGCAGATATAACAGTTTGTTTTTGCTATTTTTAGTATACTAATATTTAGCAAAATTTTCTGCAGATTTTAAAGTACAATTTATCATTTTCAATTAACAAAAAGTTAACTTAAAATATTACTAAAATTCTGTAAATGTAACAGTTTTTTTGTGGTCTTATTTTACCAGTATTT
Source organism: Leucophora obtusa (assembly GCA_949987735.1). NCBI lineage: Eukaryota > Metazoa > Arthropoda > Insecta > Diptera > Anthomyiidae > Leucophora > Leucophora obtusa. Next base: position 201,097,887 of record OX465295.1, on the reverse strand, counting down.
AACAAAAAAAAAAAAAAAAAATCTGCTAATTCAGCAGTTTTTTCTGCAACATAAATTTTAACAAATTTTTAGTTGCTTTTTCTGTATTTTTTATTTCTATGTCTGTATGAGTGTATGAATCGTTTACCATCCCTGATTTATACTGTACACAGGCAAAAAAAAAAGTGCGCCGTACACCCTCCAATATGAAGTATTTTTGCAAGGTTTCAAAAAAAAATTTTTTTATTTTTGCCGAACGTAGGGGTCGCCATTTTACATTTTTCGTTATATCTTTGGCATTTACAGTCGGATCTCAAAGTATGATACATCGATGTTTTTCCCTCGAGGAGACCAGTGTTTTGCTCTAAGGGTAATTTGAGCTCAAGTATCCTGTTCTAGTAGTTACCCACCAGATCTCAGTTGCTACCACTCTAATGTACGACCCTAATGTCAGAAAATTAAAGCTCGCAAAAAATCATTAAACTTTTGCTAAGGAAGTTTTTCGCTAAACCCAATAGAAATTTTTTTCATATATCGGTTGCCCAACGTAGGGATCGCCTTTTTAAATTTTTTTTAATTGGATTTTTACTATATAGCAAAACACTGGTCTCCTCGAGGCAAAAAAATCGATATATCACACTTTAAAATCCGATTTTAAATGCCAAAGCTATAACAAAAAATTAAAAAAGGCCACCCCTACGGACGGCAAAAAAAATTTTTTTTTTTGAAATCGCCTTCCAAAAATACTTCATAATAGAGGGTGTACGGCGAACTTTTTTTGAGGTACGGTCTACTGTACACCACAACGGGAACAGGATATATTAAGTTTGTGCTGATATTTGTAACATAAAAAAAATTGCACCTAGACCGAGCTTTGGTATAGCGATCGACTCGGAATCACTTTCTGAGTTAATTTAGTGACTAACTGAGACTTTAACTTTAGGTCTCACGTATATTTTTGTATATAAAGACACCATTTGCACTTGAACCAAAAAAACATGAAAACTCATTTAAAAAATAAAACCCTTATACTAACATTTCCAATGTGCGGGGTGGGCATGTACACTTATAAAATAAGTTGTGTAAAATTCTATTAATAGCCTGTGTAGAGGGCTGCCGGTTTAATCCCCGGTCATGGCAATACACAAAAAGATTTTCATATAGAGACAAATTAACAATTAAAAATTACTTTGATCAGTTGACACATAAAATAACCACTGACGAGTCTTTGGGTGAGACGAAACTACGGCAGTCTGATGTCTGTTAAATTTTTCAATAAAAATGGTTTCTTCTTCTTCATCCTATAAATCAGCTCTAGCGTTCTGATTTAATTCAACTAATTTTTTTTTTATTATTTTGTCTTAAAATATAGGATTGAACTAATATTTTTTGTCAATCCAATTTAGCATAACAATTAATTTCATCCGTATTAGAACTAACACTGCATGCAAATTTTTAGTAATTTGTGTTTCTTAGTTTTACAAATTTTTCAGCTAAGTTAAACCACAATTATTTCCAAATGATTACATTTCTGAGTCTCTGCTATCAATATACACAGCATAGAGAGGCGCTATATTTTTATATGTTATAATCATAAAATTGCTTATATCTCGGAAACTAAGCGAGATAGAGCAAAATGACAAAAATTTGTTACTCTGTACTTATTAATCCTTATCAGCCACCTACTTATACTCCCAATAATAAATATGGGCCTATCTCGGGACAGATTGTAAGGGACATTTTAGCAGAAACGTTCAGTTAAATCCGGTAACGTTTCTGTTGAATTTTGCTCAAATTTCTAAGCTAAGTTAACTAAAATTGTCTGTAAATTTAGCAGTGTGTAAAATTTAGCTTATGTAATTTTTCAGACCATAATTCTCAACTTGATTGAAAATTCTGTTGGCTCAAATACAGGCAATATTTAATGTTATTTTAACAGAATTTTTAACTATTTGTACGGGCTTTTTTTATGAGTGTGTATGTATGTGTGTTTAACCTGAATCAAAAATACACTCGAAATTACAATTGACGCATTTCAGATAAAAAAGAAAAAAATACTTACACTACAAAAAATAAACCGGTCACAGGTTAGGTCGTTTTAGGTCAGTTAAGCGTTCCTTAGTTCTTAAGTTCAATAAATTTTAAACGGGGGCTCTCACTTAACAGACCAATTTTACTTTAAAATATTATAAAGGGGTGTATAAATGTTACCCAGTTTTTTGTATTTTGAGTTTTTTCCAAGCTTGGTTGCCGAAACGACTAACGGTAACCGAAACCAATAACGGCAACGGTATTTAAGACTGTTTCGATAACGGTAAGTACCGGTATTATAAATTATGTTAAAAACATATAAATTGGCGACGTTACAAAAAAAATGTACTGGGAGAACACGTTTTTTGTCAAAATGCCGGTACTACTCGAAACGTGCTTCGCCAGTACTGTTTTTCTATAAATTAACACCGTTTTTTTAATTTATAAAAATTAACAATTTTATTAATTTTACATATATTACGCAATTATTTATGTAATAGAACATTTCCATTGGTTTTTATGAAATTTCGAAAGAATGCATTAAAAATTTGTCATGTGAACTAAAAGTACAGTAAAGTACTAGCAATCTACTAACTATGAAATGGACTGGGATATACCAATAAAATAAAATCCCAAGGCTGTGCCGACGTTGGCAAATAATTACTGCCAAGCGTTTATTGGTGTTATCATTTCGACAACATGCCAGTAAAGTAAATGCTGAAAATCCGACACATTGCCAGTACATGTACTACCGTCTCCAATATAGGGCCGACATTATGCCGCTTGTATTTTTCTACCTGGGTAGCTTTAAATTCAATGCTGGTAGTTTTAATAACTAAAATTATTATCCATACATTTTTTTGTAGATAAAGAAAATGAAGATTATTACAAAGAAGTTCAAAAATTTCCATTTTTATATAAATTAATAAATACCGGTAAAATACCAGTAACTACCCATAAAAATAACGGTATCGGTAGCGATAACGGTAACGGTAACCGACTCACCTTATATGGACAGAAAAAAAGTATAAAAAAGTGCCACGATAAAATAAACCTTGGTTTGTTTTATGATGATTCAAAAAATATTTCGGGTCTAGCAATGAGATCTCACGAGCTGGACCATTTTTAAAAAAATTCTTTTTTTAGTTTTTGTAAGAAATTTGCATCTTAGCTGAAGACAACATACTCAATATGGGTATCATATGAAAGGTTTTTTAGAGGGGCGTCCAGCGGTATATATAACATGTTCAAGCATATCCTGACATTTCCTTTTTTCAAGAATATTCTATAAAAAAAACAAATTTCTTACTCTTTTGTACGGAGATATTTGTGATTGAAATGTGAAACTTACATATCATAATCTATAGACGATTTAAGTGTACAAGTGTTTCAGATTTTTTTGAAATTCGCGATTTTTCGCGTTTTATCAGAAATTCAATATGGTGGAAACAATATGTTCTAAATAGGGCAATATGGATACCAAAACTTTTCTTTTGACAAGTAAATCATCGCTGAGTGGATATAGTTTAGAATTTTGCAAATTTAATACATTTTTCACGGTGCTCTGGACCAAATTTTGATAAAAATTTAGAGCTACCCCAATTCAATAAAAAAAATTTATGAAATTTTTTGTAGGTAGATTTTTAAATATTTTATCGAAACTCTGTAATTTTTTTAAGAAAAGTCTAAATATAGGCTGACCCTAAATAAAATTTTATAATACGTTTTTTCGCGAAAAAAAAGAAATTCCGCCAAAAAAAAGCGCGTGTTGGGTTTTTTTCTGTTAAGTTGCATTTTTATCCTTAGAGCTACTAGAAACAAAATTTAAATTATTATTAAAAATTTATAAAAAAAATTTTTCGCGAAAAAAAGTTAATCCGCCAAAAAATCCGTGATGGATTTTTTCTGTTAAGTTGCAGTTTTATCTTACATCAACTACATACTAAATTCAAATGCGAATTGCAGTAACTCATGTCTTGAAAAATAGAACAAAATGGGCGAAAATTTCGGAAAAAAAACAATTACTTATAAATTTATTAATGCAGTTGGAGGCCAATTTCCTTATTATGAATTAACATAATAAGTACTTTTTTCAAAAACTGCTATTTATCTTCATCAGGATACTCTTCAGACAAATACTTCACAGAGTTTTTGCTTTCAAAAACCTCTACACTTTCACCCAGCAAAATCTCAGTAATGGGTGCTCATTACTAATATCTAAATAATAAGCAGTAGAATTAGGGTCTACTGCTTATAATTCGGTGTCAGAACTCATTATTTTTGTTCGACAATGTCATCTTTGTAAGTAGTTGTCCATATTCGCTGCATGAAAAACGCACAAAATTTGTGCACCCGCTTACCCGCTGCATTACAAAAGTATATAAAATAAGTAGTTACCAAAATAAGTAGTTATTCGTGTGCTTATACGCAGTTAAAAAATAAGTGCTTTCAAGTTGTTAAATAATACGACTTATTTATATACTTACTAGTGTTTAAAAAATAAGTAGTTACCAAATTCACATTATCTTTATAAATACATAAGTACACTGATAGAATTTTGTGCATAGTATTAATGAATTTGTTCATTAATCCAATGATTTTTTTCATTGAAAAGTCCCCAAAGAACGCGTTCATTAAATCAATGAAACGTATTCATTAAATGAAAACTAATTGAAAAATATATTTTTTTTCGTTACTTTTTTATTTATTATTATTTTATTTTATTAATTTTTATTTGTACATATATTTCCTTTTTGTTTTTATACCGTTTTCGACATCTCCCTGAACTCGACTTGAACCCGCAAACTCCAGAATGTAAACATTACCGCATTGCCGATTGATCTAAATAGCCAAAACAAAATGATGCCATTATTTGAACTTTTATATTTACATATTTTCAGTTTGCAACCCTAGCGTTCATTACTGGAACATATATCTATTTTAGTAAGTAGCAAATTCAAAACCCTTATAAAAATTATAGCATATCTTACGGGTTAGTTGAAAATATATAATAAAAAATTCATTAAATTAATGAATTTTTCATTAATTCAATGAAAAATTTTCATTAAACCAATGAATTCAGATTAATGAAATCGATTCATTAATAGTATGAACGAAAATTCTATCAGTGTAGTCGCGCGTACACTAGACTGCTTATAAAAACGGCTTCGCCTAATATAAAGACCTAGTACTGACGCCGAATTATAAGTAGTAAAAAATTTTAGTTTCATTATATAACCACTTATTTGGTAATGAAAGATTTTGCTGGGCAGGAATGAAAAGACGATCGTTTCGGGATTTTCGGAATTTTCCAGGTCCCCTTCATCTACTTATTATGTTAATTCATAATAAGGAAATTGGCCTCGAACTGAATTAATAAATTTCTAATTAATCAATTAAAAAGGTCGAAAAAACTATTTTTATTTTTTAAATAAAAATTAAAAACCAACACTTTCAAAAAACAATTACATTTCATAAAATTGCCCATATCTTGAAAACTAAGCGAGATAGAGCAAAACGGACAAAACTTTTACTCTTTTCAAGTAATCTTACATTTTTACTTTTTGAATTTAGATATGTTAAATTTAAGAAAAAATGTGTTAAAATCAACAAATTTTATTTTAAGCCAGAAAACAGGAGCAAGTTTTTTTTAAATTAACAAATTTTTCTGTTAAGCCAACATACACATTACGTTAAGTGTACGCTACTTCTGAAGGATAATTTCACCCGAAAGTATGAGTAATAATATTTTTTTGTTTTAAAAAGTTTTTGTCTACACAAAAGCATTTTTAGGTGTAAAAAAATGTTTTACAATTAAAATGGAAAATTTGTGTTGAAAAGGCTTTCATTTTTTTACGTAATATGACATTAATGTCTGCTGTTTTACTTAAGAGTTTGGGTAAATTGTAAATAAAAAGTTGTTTAAAAACATTAATAAACAAACTTAGTTTTTTTAATAGATACTTTGGAAACTTTTATGTTTCAGCAATATATTGTATTTTTCCATACTTTTAAATAATCTTGGAAATAAACACATTGAGATGGGCTAAAACATATAAGCCTTGTAAAATCTTAAAATTATCAAAAGTACTAGTTGTAAACATTTTGTAATAAGTTTTTGTATATTTTAGGTCAACATTTTTGTTAAACATTGGTTGCATGTTGAAAACATTTATTTTAAATATTTTAAAAGATATACAAACATAAATATTAGGGTGCTATTCGCATGTAGCTAAGATTTTTATTTCTATAAAAACCTATTAGTCTAAAACTTAAATGATGAACAATGGGCAGGTTTACCAGAGAAACCCGCTACTGCTACAATTAATATGTAGCGCATTATGATTACCTTAATCTGGTAAACGATGCTACTTTTGTTTTTATTTTAAAATAAATATATTTGTAGATGTTTCATTGATTTTTTCGAAATTTTTTATTGATTTGTAATTATATTTGTATATGTTTATTATTCTTTAAAAAAAATATACAAAAAAAACAAACGACAGCTGATGTATCATTAACTGCTCACAAGTGCGTAAAATTTTTACGCTACCAAAACAAGGTAGCGCTACCACAACATGTTGACTTAGCGGTAGCTAATCAAATCGTTCACCAGATTGTTGAGTAGCGGATTAGCAACAGTTGAGCATCTGGTAAACGCACTCAATGTTAACCCTTAATATGAATCAGAATTTGGTCAATTGTGGACGAAAGACAACAAAAGTCGTTTCGATTATTTCAAATCAGGGGTATGGCATCACCAAAAAAATAAGTTATAAAAAATCGTTATCACTAGATGGCACTTTGTAAAAAAAATTGACAATTTTCTTTTATTATTTAAATTTAAATAATAACAAACAACAAAAGAAAAAATACAGACAAATATTTCAAATTTTATTATTTGAATATATTCCGCGTTTGTTTTTTCTTTATTTTGAGCAGTTTTCAGCAGTTTTTGAGTTTTTAAATATAGGCTCAGCTGACACTAAACTGATACTAAATAGTTGCTCAGGTAATACTAAATATCAGCGCCCTCTATCGGTGAGTAGTTTAAGTTTTGATTTCCTATCTCATTTAAATTATTCAACACTTTCTGTCATAAAAAAAAGAAAAAGAAAACAAAAATTTGGTAACCAATAAATTCCGCAATTTTATTTTCATTTTTTTCTTCTGACAAAAACACAGGCAAACCTAATTCATGTAAAAATATGGCAGCATTATTACAAAAAATTTGTGTGTTAGTGTTTGGTCGTAAAAATAGAATATATTATATTTCGACGACAAATCGCTAAACGACATATTCACATTTTACTTCCCAAGCAGTGGTCGTTTTCGACCCAGTTGTGATTTGTTTCTAACGCATTGAGGTCAAAGGTCTAATTCTTTGAGATATGGAATATAATATTTCGAAAACTACATATTCTATTATTTGAAAATAAATTTTTGAATTTTTTGTATATAAACACGTAACAAGGAGCCTGTTCGGAAATGCACCACTGCTTTGCATGTGATGTTCGTAAAAGCATAAGCTGGCAACACTGCAACTGTAAGGTGTTCGAAATGCATTATCAAAACAGCTGATCCGCAAATTAATGTCAAACACGCATTACAAAAATATCTGATGCACAAGCATCAGCTGATTTGCATCGACATCGCAAACTAATCACAAATGCGCATCAGATGTTCCCAAGTTCTTTTGGGATAATGACATAAGATACTGGTCTGACACAAGGTGTCTAAAAATGTGTCAATTGATTCTCGTAATTTCAAGTTACTGGTCATGTTAAAGTGATCGGTTCCTTTCATATGACGTCTAAATCGGTCCCCCACATAAATTATTTTTATATTGGATCGTTACACTGAGAGAATTCCATAAAAAAATCCATAAAGTTTCATTGAAATGTGGTCAAAGAAACTTTTCAGTAAATAAAAAGTAAATTTTCATCAAATTTTCATTTTATAGATGAAAAATTTCATACATTTAAGGAAAAAGTTTCATTATAAACTAGTTTCAATAAAAAAGTTAAGTTTTTCATAAATATAAAGACAATTTTCATTAATTTTACAAAGAAAATACTAAATATTTTAATGAAAACCATTATTAGCCGAATCGAATAAAAATTTTGCCTGTATATTTATATTAGATTGATAAATTTTCGCCAAAATTCCCGCCTGTTTCCTCTTGCGATCTTATCGATTAATATAATATTAATAATAAAGTAAATGTCGCCCTATTGTAGTAGAGTGGGCAAAAAATACTGATTCCCAAGTATCATTGTGAAAAAGTTGTAGCAAAATGTTCCAAATCGGAGAAAAATAGAATTTTGAAAATACGTTTAGGCTAAGCACTTTTGCATTTCGATACGAAAAATTTACTAAATTCAGGATGTTATTTAGCGATTATGTGAGCTATTTCTGAGTTGCAAAAAGAGTAGTGAAATGGGAAATACAGGGTTTTTAAGCAATTACTTCACAAATCTAGTCTGCTTGGGAGTAGATTAAAAATTTAATTTTTTAATTTTCGTTTATATTTCATGCTATTCTACCAGCCAATTGGTAAATTTGGAGTTAAAAGCCGTTCCAAAGCTCGAAGTAATTACTTCGAAGTAATTGCTAAGTTTTATTCATTGCTTTACTACTACAAGAACTTTGATTAATGCAACAATTATAATATAGAGAAAAATAATAGCTTTGTAAGAAACAAGTGATTTTCGTTGTAATATATAAATAACTAATAAAAATGTTTGAATTTATTTCTCGTTTTATTATTTGCTTGGGAGTTTATATAAATACGAAAAAAACTTTACATTATAATCTAGAGAGAACTCCACAAAAACAATCTGATGATAGTGCTTGGTAGTACTTGAAAATGCATTAATTGTCAACCATTGGTTCTATGAGATTTTTTCATAAGTTTTTTTTTCTCTATTTCTCTATAAATTGTGAATTCTATTTGGAATTCGTCATGTTTGATCTTAAAACTGAACAAACTTTAATAATTTTTATGCATTTCGTTGCAAATATATTACTTCTACAAAGAAATTTAAGATTTGCACAAATAAAGCATTTAAAAAAAAAATGGCGGAAATTTTAACTCAAAGATTTTTTTGCAACCAACCAAAATTAATTAATTAATTAATTAATTAATCATGTACTGAAATTGGTTGGATGTATGGAAGACAAATTTTTCAAAAAGCTCCAAGGTACAGGCATTTTTATTTTTGCAAAAAAACACATTATTTTTGCCCAATTTTTGCAAATTAGTTAAAAAATTAACTGGTTATTCCATTTAGAAAAGTACAAACTTGTTTGTAACTAAGTTTGTGCATTTGTGTGAAACCTTGTGTATCTTAAAATGACGACTGGGCAAAAGAGAACTTCCTCGGAGAAGACGTCACAATAAAACATAAACAAATAGGAGGAAAAATGCAAAAGTTCCAAGGTACATGACTTTTCCCTATATTTACTCGATTTGGATTTTTTTCTACAGCTTTTCTTTGGCTCAACTATAGTCGAAAATGTAAATTCTGGCCACTCTATTAAATACACAAACAATCAGACTTATACGTACTGTATGTGTGATTGTGTTTAGGTGAATACATGCACAAAAAAAAATTTTAAAAATCAGCGAGTATAAGGGTGTGTGTATGTACATATATAGGTCGTGTACATGTAAATTATGTTACTTTTTTCCCTACGACCAACAATAATAGGGCGAATGAACCTTAGGTCGTAAAAAATGAGTATTCATGGAAATAAAAAAAAGGGTCAAGTAGTAGTTGTAGTAGTGTAAAACCCAGCAAACATGTCAATATATAGAAGATTGCCTAGAAGAAATTATCTATTGCGGCCATATTGTGAAAGTGTCGGAAGCAAACTGCATTTACAGCTACACCAAAATCCAAAGATTTCGGCTAAAATTTTTTAATGAAAAATCTGTTGTGTAAATTAAATTAAATTAAAAAAAAAAAAAAAATAACAAGACTCCCCATACCTACAAATGAAATCCCGTAAATTTACCAGATTTTTAAAAAATCTCATAACAACTTTTACAGAATATAACTGTAGAGTTTTTGCATAAAGAAGTGGCAACGCTGGCCAACATCTGACTTAAAAAATAACACAAATTAATAAAATAAAATTATTATTAAAAACATAATAAAGATAAATTTAAACCCAATGGAAATGTACCAATAGTTAAGAGAAGTGATGTGTTGTTCTAATTTTTTCTCCGGCGAAGCATATCTATGAAGAAAGCTTTGGAAAGTTCATGACTTCCTCCCATCAAAATATTGAAAATTCTTGCTACTAGCAGTAGGTATTTGCCGAAAGCAATACTTTGTGGAAGGTAAATCTAAAGCATTTTAAGACAAATATTATTACCAAATTATCGCCTGGAAAACAAATCGACGATATTTGAAGACATTTATTATCGCCAAATTATCGTCCGGAAGAAACGATAATTTGATATTTCCTCAATATCCTCTTGACAACATATCTATCAAATTTTTGCTGGGTAGGCACTAAAAGCATGCAGAGTAGTATTAACAGTTTTGCAGTTCCTATATTTGCGAAATATTTTGTTATAACTGTATGAGTATTTGTCTGTTTGATGTGTTGTCTTAATTCTTATACATGTTTTCTATTCCATACACAATCTTCTAAAGAATGAACCGAAAAAAGAAAAAAAAATGTTAGGGTTTTGTTGAAAATAAATTAACTGTGTGGTTTTTTTAAATAGGCTGAGTTGTCAGAACAACAAAAAAAAAGGATTTTGTATATAGAGTTAGTAACCAAGTTTTATGCCCAACTTTTAAGCTTTACTGCATTTTGTGCAAAAAAATTACAGTTTAATTTTTAAATAAAAATTCATGAACGTTGCAAAAATAATAAATAAATAAAAGGAATTTATGTTTGACTAAGCAAAAAATTAGGAAAAGAGGAAATAAAATACACTGAGAGGAAAAGTTTAATTAATTTTCGTCTCATAAAAAGTTCACTCGCACTTATGAAAGATTAATAAATGTGATGAAATGTGTAATTGGTCGAAAACTGATAAAACTTTTAATATCTGTGAAGAAAAGTGTCCCAAATTATTGATATTAACTTAAAATATCTCAAAAATAAACTTTGGTGACTAGACATCCTGGAAATTTTTTACAATAGGTTGCCAACCACACGAATTCTGTAACTGGTTCCACTAGAACCGATTCCATGAAACTGTTTCATTAACCCGTTCCACGAACCTTATATATATGTAAGGTATAACTGATGCAATATAAGTTCTGGAGCTAATTCCAGAATCGATTTTAAAACCGACAGTAAAAGGGGTTAAAAAGGAAAAGTAACTATTCTATAACCGTTCTGTGGTATTTTTCTGGGTATATTATATTAATTTAGTGAAATATTTTTAAATTGGGCAAAAATTTCTAAACAAACATTGTGTTATAAAAATAGGAATTATGTACTAAAATTTACGAACAAATTTCAATCATATGGAAAATACTCTCAATGATGTCAAGTATGACAAGTTTTTGTTTTTTCCCCATTTTTTTTTTTTTTTTATTTGAAAACAAAATAACAATATCAACAACAAACTGTAAGTAAGCTTAACTTAATTTAAATTTTTTGTTCGTTGGCCTGTAAATATTTTTGTTGTTGTTTTAAACAAACTCAAAAGTCGAAACAAACACGACTTAACACAAGGTTAATTGTTTTACGGGGTGCAAGTTATTGTTAAATACATAGAGACGAATGAGGATTTTGTTTTAAGTCGACAAGAGAATTGATGAAAACAAAAAAAAAAGAAAGTTTTTTGTTTTCGTAAGATCTCAAATGACTGGAAACTTTTCGCATGTGATTGTTAAATAAATCATTGTTTTTTTATAACTCATGGTTGCTATTGCTTCTTGTTGCATATTTAATAATTTTGAAAAAAAAATGCAAGTCCAAAGCATTTTAAAATTTCAAGTCTAAATGTTAACCATTTTACCAATACAATAAAACAAAATAGGACAACAATCGCGTTAGTTAAGCAGGACCAATTCGCAAAACCATCGTCAGGTTATGAAATTTCAGTTAACTACCCAGTAGGGATGCCAATCGCGGGCTTCTTCGGGATCCCGGAATTTCGAAATTTGGGGATATTTCGAGATTCCGGAATTTTAATTTTCCTTTATTTATAAAAATTTTATGTTATGTAACTATTTTTTTTTTATAGAATAAAGCATTTTACAATTATTTAATAGTTAATTAATAATGTGGTACAGTTTATGAATATTGAAACATCCCAGTCAGAAATTGCCAGTGGTACAAAAAATCAAGTACCTGCATACCACTGGGTAACCGCGCTGTTAAAAATAAATGACAGGCAGAACACTCATTTGGGACGCTTTGTCAGCTTTAGCAAAAAGCGCTTTGCCAGTATAAGTTAGTAGGTTTGATGTTAAGAAGACGAATAATCGTTTTTCTCTAAAAATTATAAACACATTAGTTTGCAAATCAGACTAGATCTAGTTTCAGGCTTCATCAGTGATTGTTAAGGGATATTTTTCAATAGATTTGAACCAATTTTAAGTCACAACTTATCCCACTATCTATTTCTTCTGTCGTATATCCGGCAAAAAAGAAATAGTTTTTTTTTCTGTGTCTGCGAATTACCTGTCAATTTTTTTTTTGCATATATTAACTGAATCTATATACTTTTTTCAAACCAAAATTTCGCAAATTTGTTTAAAAATTTTGCCGATTTAAAAAATTTTTTCTAATTCAAATTTAGTTATATGACGCGAAAATCGCGTTAATGCAAAAACTTTATTTGTTACACTAATAGAAAAGTCTGTAAAAATTTTAGTTAAAACTTCTAAAAATTAGTTAAAATTTACTTTGCAGAAAAAACTGCTGAAATTAGAAGATTAATTTTGCTAAATATTAGTAAGATGGAAATAGTAAAAATAAAACTTAAATATACAAAATTTTAGTTATATTTCATTTAATTTAATTTAATTCAAATTAAAGGAAATTTTCCCACAACAATGAAGGTTCTTTCCGGATCTGTTAAACGCAATCTCAACTGGAGCCGTCCTAGTACATTTTAAGTCCTTTAGGTGAGGCCAGAAAATGGTGCCCTTTACTTATATACAAATATTTATATGGTCCTTATGAAAGGAAATTTCATAAAAAAATTAAAAATATATTTTTTTTTCTATTAGGTGTTAGGGGGCCGGGGGCCGGTCCCTCGGTCCTACTAAAAACTGGTGTGTCTACTTATTTATAAGTGTGAGTATTCATATTAAAGGAAATCTCCTAACGATTTCAAAAATTGCCCCCGAAGGGGGGGCCAGAAATCGGTGTAAAATAGAGTGATTTTTAGTTGCTATCGTTGGCATTACCCATGATTTGCCGCTTGGTGATAGTACAAAATGGAATGCCCTCGGGAGGTTTATTAGTGTAGTGCACATAAAATAAGTGAGGTTTTTTTATATTTAGAGATATTGCTGAAAATGAAAAGCGACGCAGGGAAAAATTTTATTTTTTACGGAAATCGTTCCCTTCAAAATGCGTTTATGAATCATGTAAAAAAAATTTGAGTTTTTCAGAGTAGATTTAGGAAATGAAATCACGTGACTTTAAATTGTTTCGTCAAATGCGTTCATGAATAATGAAAAAAATATTTTTTTTAGTCGCGAGGAAATTTCCTTTTATTTGAGTACCATATTTGCATATAAATGAAGTGCACCATTTGATGGTCCCCCTACGAGGCTTAAAATCCATTAAAATGTTTCCGAATCTGAAAAAAAATAAAATTTTTGAAATCGTGAGAGCATTTCCTTTCATTTGAGTACCCACACTTATATATAAGTAGGCTCATCGGTTTTTGGTGCCTGGGGGCCCCTTAACATCCAACACCTCTGGCCCCCTTAACGCTTAACAGAAAAAATAATTTTTTTTAGGAGCGGATGGCATATTGTTTTTTTTTTTGTTAGATACTCTGGATACTTTTACCTAAGCCAAAATTTTTAACAAAAAATTTGTAGAATATACAGAAAGAAGGTTTTTCAGATCCCTTTTGTAAAATAAGATTAAACAACACTGTACAACAATTTCGAACTTTTTCCAAAATAACGATGTTCGGACTATGGATTCTAGCAGAGGAGACCAAAAAACAAATAAGTGTGCAAAAACCCTTGGTCTGATCTTCAAGGAACAACTAACTTGATCAAATTATGTACATTATCTTGTCGGCCACGCAATTTTTTACACTGTTAAATATAAGAATTTTACTTGCAAAGGTTTATCTAATTCCTGGTCTTATTTATGGCTGTGAAGTTTTTTGAAGAATGTGATTCAACTAGTAATCGAAAACTCAATGTTATATATAGCAATATAACGAGGTATGTAAATGGATTACGTAAACGTGGAAGAATATCGTCCCAGTAGAAACGACTCTATGGACTATCCTTCAATAATCTTTTAAAAATAAGGGTACTCCTATAATTAAAGAAAATTATTTACACTAAGCAACCTTAATACCTATTTTATCACCTAAACTTTGCTATATCTCCCAACGGTAGAAACCTAGTAATACCAAAGCATCGAACTTTAGTTTCAGAATGGCAGTTCTTCATACTTTGGACTAAACTGTTACACTACCAACAACTTAACAGCAACGCAATCAATTTCAACGAGTTTTTGTTTAATTTTTTTTGCTTAAATTTTTAACGTTTAATTATATTATTTCAATAGTTATATTCTATTTCATGTTATTTTCATTCAAATTATACATAACAATTGTAACGTATTCCTGTACTGTAATTATAAAACTAGGTATTGTTGTGCACGAAATAAAACAAATAATAAAAAAAATTATGAATCTTTTCATTTATTACTGCATATTTTTTATATGACGACAACAGCTGATTTTCAAGTGTTCGATGACTTCATGTTTATTTTTCTCTAAAAAGTGTAAGTTTTTTATTTATTTTTAAATATTTTAGCACTTGTTTTTTTATTATTATTTATTCAAATTATACTTTGAAAAGTAAATAAGACACAATGTTTTTGACTAAAATATTTGAATTATTTTTTATAGCAACAATAATAAACGCAATTGTTTATAAAAGATAAACAACGAAGACTTGCAAAAAGCAGTAATCACAAACTATGAGTCATAATTTGGCAGAAATAAAATTAACAAAAACAAAAAACCATTAAGCTTCATCAAATTAAATAACAATAGAGTGTAAAAAAAAGAAAATAAAAACAGACACAAAAAGTAGGGTTGCCATTTTAGCACTTTGGATACTAGAAATAGCACTTGTTTTTTAAGTATTGCCTTCACTAGCACGCCTTGTTTTTCCACTTTTATTTTTGAGCAAGATGTAATAACGAAAAAATTTGTGGACCCCCATAGACAATACAGATTTCACTTTTTTTAAATTGGTTCATATCAATGAATTTTACGTATAGTTGGTCTTTTAATTGGTAAATGAATATTTTTGTTCAATTTGAGATCGCATTTTCTTTTCAATTATTTTCAAATTAAAGAAGCAGGATATAATACATATTTTCGAGTCTCGCTACAACATCCATGGCATTGTGGTTTAGTAATTGATGATGATCTGTTTATAAGAAATGTGAAACAATTTAACAAATTCGAAGCAACTCAATTAGACTTACTTAATTCTTAAAGTATCGCAGCTAGTTTTTTGTGAAATTTAACCCTGATCTTATGAAAGACAACGAGCGGTTAATTTTCGATAAAATCTTTAATTTTAAATGCATTTTCTAATTATTTTAAGATTTAGATAAAATCTTCTGTAAGAAGGACTTTCACGAGAAAGCCTATGTGACACTTGCTAGTTTTAGTATTAATAATCCAAAATAGAAGAGAGCAGGATTTTCCTTATGTGAGAAATAATGTGTGTGAAGAGAACAAATATTTCATATTTTCATATTTATTTGTTTAAGTCTATGGATACAAAAAATCCCTACAGACTATCCCCTAAATTCATAAACGCTTTGTAAAATTATAGGAGGTTTATTGAACAAATTTTTTATGAAAATGACGTTTTGTAAACCTGCTGTAACTTTACAAAGCATTTATGAATTGAGGGGTAAGCTTACAATTAACTTCTCGTAACATAATTTTAACAAATTTTTAAAAGTTTCCTTTGATAAAGTAAACTCTAATGACAAACGTGTTGATTTTTCAATCCTTCCAACAAGTTTATTACATAAGTATTGAAGTCTTAATATTGGTTGATTGTTGGCATAATTTGTTCTATAAACATTAATAAAAAGTAATCTTACTGCCTTAATAATAGTAGAGGCACATTCCAATTGGCAAGAGACAGTTAAAAGGGCAGTCAATATTACAATTTATAATATCATATAAAAACGAAATAGCTGGAAATGATATCCAATTTTCCAGTGTTTCTAAACCGATAAAAGTACATTTAGATGAATTAGGTCGAACAGGATCCGTCAATTGAACTGAGACTAAAGCATATTTAAAATTTTTTTTTCTGAATTCGTTCAATTCGGTTGATGTAGGTAGCGCAATATGGGTTCCAAATAAAGGACGCATAGTCTAATATTGAACGGATAATGCTTGTGTATAAAAATCTTCAACGCACAAATATCCCGGAATTCACTACAATTCCTACATACAAAGCCTTTAAGCTTTTGGTTAAATACAATCGATGTGCACTCCCAGATAGTTTGATCAAATCATATCTAATTTGATCAAGTTTGATGTGGACAAATTTCGGATCAGGTTGGATCTAATTGTATCAGATTAAATCAGTTCTGATACAGTCTAATCCAATTAGATACATCCAATTCTCGGATCAAATAAGATCTAATCAGATCTATATCTATCCAGATCTAATTATATCTAGTACCATATCAATTTTTTTACACGTGCCATGCTGATTCTGGCTAATTATCGGTTCCCGAGTAAAAATAGTTATATATTGTCATATATAATGTGATTGGGCTATATCTGACAATGAATGGAGTAACATTAAGACACATATCATTATATACAACTACATCTGATATTATTTTTTCAACGAATTTTTTGTACGGTAATTGATATTATTACATATCCCCAAATCTGACTCCATATATAACTACATAAGCCTTATAAAACTAATCAAATTATATGTAGTGATCGATATGATTATATATGATTTGATACTAAGTTTTATAACACTGTATGTGTCGTCGTACTAAAAATATATTTTAATTTTATATAACTTTCTATATAATCGCATACAAATTAATATATAGTTTAATATCAAATTTAGTTATCTGCAAATTCAGAGTTAATTACTCCATAGCCAAATAATTTCCACGTGATGTTTTTGCATGTAAAATCATATTAAAAAATGATGCGTACGATTTAAAAGACAAAAGTATTCAAATAAATTTTTATTTTATGTTTTAAAATTTGGGTCTTCAAAATTGTTAAAACCATAGACATTTCAATCTCAATTTAATAGCTGGTATGCATAAAAAGTATGCCTACTATCAGACAAAATTTTATAAAATCAGATATTTTTATATCGAATTAGATATAATTTGATGTCCTGGATATGGACAAATCTCGGATCAAACTGTATCAAATTATATCTAATTTGATATAATTTGACACATGTAGATGACCCATTTTTCGGATCTAGTTGTATGTCGTTGTATATGGGGATTTATCAAAAAAGATATAATTATGTATGACACCATATTAAGATTTTTACCCGGGTTTCCCAAAAAAATTAAGTTTTGTACAAATTATATGTTCAAGAAGTCTCAAGATAGTAGAAATTTTACTAATCGGTCTGTAGTTTCTAACATCACATTTATTTCCACTCTTAAAAACTGTTGGATTAACTTTGATCAAGTAGATTAATTTCGCTGTCTAAACGAGCTATAATACTTTTCTACATACCGCTTATGGCAACACTGTATACATATATGTATGTTACATAGGGTTTTTCTTTTCCCGGACTTTTTCATTTCCCGGGACAGCGGGATTTTTTCTACAATTTCCCGGGATCCCGGGAATTCCCGCTTGTTAGAAAATAAATAAATCCGACCTATATTGTACTTGAAAAACTCAATTTCTAACAAAACATCGTCGGACAAAGTCCAGTTTTTGGTTGTACCCATGAGAAAATCTACTTAATATATTCTGAAAGAAGGGCTAAATATAAAATAGCCACTTTTTCTAGATCATTTCGTTTAACATTTTAAGTCGCGAATTAATATTAGGTAATGTATTTTTATTGAAGGCCGTCCTAATTTAAAAAAAAACTTTAAAATATATTAACTATGTATGAAGTCTCTTTCCAAACGAGAAGCGAATTGATTTAGAAAAAGTAAAAGACATAGGTATTTTTTCATCCTTTCGTTCAGGATATATTGGAATTGTTAGTGGGTGCAACTTTGTGTCGGTCGGTGAAATAAGAAATTTATTATAACGAAGTTTTAGAGAGATTTAAAATATTTTTAGTCGTTTCTTCTGTGTAATTCTGGACCATGTCCTTTATTTTTTCGTTTTGTGTCTTACACAAATTTAAAATTTCAGCCCTGGTTTATGTATTACGATAAAAACCGATACTTAGGTCCAGTTTTATAGTTAGAACTAAGATCGATTTTTGCTTAAAAATGGAACCAAAAAATTAATTTTTCTAGATTTTTTGTTTCTATGTAGGTTTTTAGAACTATTCGCCCAGAATTATTTTTATAAAAAAATTTAAAAGTGAGTATTTTTCACAAAAATTTTTAGGCAAATTCCCCTGAATCTTAATAAAAATATACACTAAAATATTATAAAGGGTGTGTGCGAACTGGCTAAATAAAATCAAAACTAAATTCATATTTCTAAGGCACGATTACTGAATGTTCAGTTAGCTACTAACTGGGACTTTAACTGACAGATTTGTTGTTGTTTCCCATATAAAATTTGAATTTAACTGTTGGCTAAATTTTAACTGGACATTCAGTAATATAAAATATGAAATTTTAAAAAGTTTTCAAGAGATGTTCAAAGAAATTTAAATCCCTTTTTTCAATTTGTATGTAGTTTAGAATTTAATTATCCGCCTTGTACAGGGCCTGAATAGCTTTTTAACTTCAATTGCTATTTTTTGAATAGCAATTTTTTATGCCGCAACTACTTAAAAATAAATTATTTAATTTTCATAGTTGCATTTTAAATTAACATACAAAAAAAAAACACCAAAAAATTTAAAAAAGCATTTGATGCATTATTTTAAAATAAATAAAATTTAAAAAATATGTTTTCAATAAAGGAACATCAATTTGAATAAAATTATTTGAAGTAAAAAATACTTATGTATATCAATTCAAAGTACGAAAATATTACTAATTTTTTTAATTTTAATGCCGAGTTTTTGGAGCTATTTAGAACTGAAATACTGATGTTGAAATGTTGTATATATTGCTTTATTTGAAGGAAGATCATAATTTTAAAGAACAAGGTTTTTCCGAGGTACGAGAAATTTTGTTGGTAAACTTGATAATGGCTGATAAAATTTGTTTTCAATTTAACTAAACTAAATTCAACTGATATCAAAAAAAAACTCAGCCTAAATAGTATTTTTTTAATACTAATTCTGTTTATTGAATTTTAAATCGCATTTTTAATTTTAAATGTATATTTTATTTAAATTAATTTAAAAAAATCAATGCTTTAAATTTAAATAAAGCTTCCAAATTTGCAATATACTAGCTAAAACTTCTGTAAAAGAATAAAAAAATCCCGGGAAATCCCGCACAAAATTCCCGGGATTGCGGGATTGAAAAAAGGGCGGGATTCCCGGGAATCCCGTCCCGGGAATTCCCGGGACATAAACCCTAATGTTACATGAGCTACATACAGATAGAAACATACATAATAATAAACAATGTTATGTGAATTTTAGCGTAACAACAAAGAAGATATGGAAAAAGACTAATTTAAACCAGCTTTAAACAAAAACACATAAATACATAGAGAAAAAGGTAATAATTTTATTACTACTTTTTTATGTAAATTAATGCAATAAATAAAAGTGAATTTTATTTTTTAACGTCACTTGTTCCATGGGATAGATAGAGATAATTGAATATTTTATATTCTACACAGTACTGTATGGAGGGTTGTACAGTGCGTTTTATATTAATGGTACTTAGGCCCAGTAAAATTAAACGAAAATTTGTTAACAAACAGTTAAACAAACTGAAATTCATAACTGATCCTTAACTTTTTCGTGTTTGAAAAAGTTCCCATTAGTTAACTTCCATTTAGCTTTTTCTTGTGAATGATTTTGAAAATATTTACAAAGGTTTTTAAAATAACAAAAAAAAAAATTAAAAAAACACTTGAATGCACAGCAATACAAAAACTAAAATACAAAAAGAAATTTTTACGAATTACTATTACTACAATTATGTTGTTCACAAGGTGTGTGCTATCTGCTGTATCGTTGTATCATCCTAACATAAAACAGAGTTGTTAAAATTTTTATTTGAGTTTAACAACGATTTTCTATTTGATTTTCTATCTGTTAGCACTAGTGTCCGACCGAACAGTTCGGCCAAAAAGCGACATTTGTTAGGTTTTTCGGTATTTAGAGACATTTTTGAGAAATTCTGATACTGGGAGAATGTTCATTGAGCAGGTTTAATGCTATTTTGAGTGCCAAATTTAAGGAAAACCCCGTAGTTTAGCTGTAAAGTTAACTCTTCGGCCGCCCAACTTTTTCCAAATTGGCCGAACTTTCGGCGGCCGAACAGTGAACTCATTGCTTAACTTCGGACTTTTCCCTAAATTTTACACCCAAAATGGATTCCAATCGGCCCAACAAACATTTTTGCATAAGCAAAATTTGTCCATAATGCTTCAACATACCGAATATCGTGCAAATACATTTAGTGGCCGAACTGTTCGGTCGGACTCTAGTTAGCACACTCAAACATAGGACACTAAACATATGTAAAAATGTTGTATCATGCTTTTGTCAAATGTTGTATTTTTTCAATTTAATTTTAACAACTCTGTTTTTTCTTAGGACGATACAACGATACAACAAATAGCACACCCCTTGTAAAAAACCTTAATAAATTATAAAGGGTAGAGTCATGAGTGGAAATTGGACCCAATAAAATGGAAACTCTTACCTGAAGAATGAAATTCTTTGTGGAAAATATGGTTCGAAATTTGATCGGATTGGTGGGATCAAGCGTACTACACCTATTATCGTACGCTTGATACTAATATTTATGTATATATCTACATTTAGTGTTTGCAATATTCAATTCTTTTTTCAGAAGTTATAGCATTATTTTTGTTCAAATATGTTAGTTAAAAGGGGGCGGTACACACCTTTTTCTTTGGTTTTATGATTTTACATTTATGTTTTTTGTTCTTACTGCTCCTACAGGTCCTGGTGTATTTAATTTACCAATTTTCATTAAATTTATTTTAGGTAGTTCCTCAAAGGCTCATTGGGTTGACTTCTAACAATTGTTTTGTTGCAGTTTTTTTAGTTGTTTATTTTAAAATTTTTTGTTTATTTTAAATTATTTTAAATGTGTCAGTTATGTCTCTAACCATACAAATTTGATAACCAGAGAGTATATAACAGAGATAGACCAAAATCATTACCATTACATTTTCATTACCATTACATTTTCATTACCATTACTTTATGTAATGGTTATATCTTTATGTAATTGTAATGAATTTAATTTCCATAACTTTTTTTGTAATGTAATGAAAATCATTATTTGTAATGAAATAAAAAAAATTATTCTTTACTAAAGCACCGTAAGTTGTTTTTCACGTGAAAATATTTCACTCGAACTTTAGGGGCCTCAAATTGCAATTTAAATTATAAAAACAAGTAAAAAAGTTAAAGTCGGGCATGCCGACTATATAATACCCTACACCAGTCTGATTTAAAGCCAACTAATGTTTGGATCCGAAATTTGAATGTGTTGAAACAGACTTGTGTCCAAATTTTCTATAAAATCATAAAAGAGAAAATCGAAAATATAGCCCATATGGGCGATAGGTCCAAATATGGACCGATCCTATTTAGAATCAATCGGCTTTTTCCTTGGGACCATGTGAGTCAACGAACCAAATTTCATTGAAATATATTCGTATTTGCGACATGCAATTTGTAACCAAGCCAATTTTGGGGGGACCCTTATATAGGCACTAGGTCTAAATATGGACCGGTGTTAACCAAAATCAATAGGCTTCGTCTTTGGCCTGATATAGGTCGGTGTACCAAATTTCATCAAAATATCTTAATATTTGAGACCTGTAGAGTGTTCACAATAATGCATGGACAGACAGACAGACGGACGGATGGACAGACGGACATCGTTAAATCGAAATAAAAAAAAATTCTGAGCCGATCGGTATACTATAAGGTGGGTCTAGGACCAATATTTTTTGGTGTAACAAACATCAGCACAAACTTATAATACCCTCTCCACGTAGTGGTGTAGGGTATAATTAACAGTTTTTAATTTTGTAATAAAGACACAATTATAACCCTACGGGGAATGAGGAGTCAATTGCCCTCCGAGGACCTATCCCGTGACCGGTCAACAGAAGGCATATTACTAAATTAGTACAAATATGAACAAAAGAAAATTAATTAATTTTCTAAGTATTTTCTGATCCGTTATTTTCACTGTTGCTTTTAAAAAAACTTGACCGATACCGAAATAAAAACAAAATTCGCGGCATATTTTTAAAAATATTTTTTATTTATTTTACTCTTTTATTTATTTTTAACTTTATTTTTTCACGATTTGCTTATTTTAGCTCTTATTTTAAATTTCTATAATGTTTTGCTAAGAAATTTTAAGTTTTGTATTTTCAACGTTTTTTTAATGTTAATAAAGCTGTTTTAGTTTTAACAATTGGTATTTCATTTAACTTTTCTTTGTAATTTAAGGGGAATTTTAAAAATTTTTTTTATATTATCAGAGGTTTTGAGGTAATTTTCTAATTTTTAATTGATTTTTTAATTTAATTTTGGCCAACGAAAAAACCAAGTCAACTGCCATTAAGGGACCTATCCCATGACCGGTCAATCGGGGGCATATTCAAGGCACTTCCACCATATTTGTGTGTGTGTTAATGTTGTTTTCTTTTCTATTTTTTTCTTTGCCATGTTTTTTTTATTTGGTGTGTGTGTGTTTGTTTTTTCTTTCTCTTTTTTATTTGAACAGAAACGAAAAACATAACTTAACCATCAGCCAGCCATCACGCATAAGCAACGTTAGCTCAGACGGTAGAGCGTTTGCCTTACAAGCAGAAGGTTGTGTTATCGAGCCCTACTTCGACGCCAAGTAGATTATTTTTAATTCTTAATTTTTTATTAGTTTATTTGAAAAGCTATTTTTAGACACACCACCTTACTGCCACAATGTGTCTAAACTGTGGCAATTGGTCATTTCCAATGAAAACGCCATGTTAAAGTGATATGTCTCTTTCAAACAAAAAGACCGATCAGCGACCGGTCTCCGCCCCCTTGGGACCTATCCTGCGTGTCATCTGGGACCGGTCCCTTTCCCCGTAGGGAATATACACAAAGAAAACTTATAGTCTTGTATAATATTAAATTTGCGTGAAAACAAAGTCTACACAGTTTTCACGTGAAACTCATGTCGTGAAAAATAGTTTTCTTATATGGAATATAACAGTTTTATCACGTGAAATCGAAACAATTTACTATGCTTAAATGCGAAATACGTTTGATTTTTTCTATAGTCGCGACTTTATTGGCAAGGTTATCAATTTTTATATAAAATATTTTAACTTATTTGGCGATCCCCGAAACATCGTCTTTTCATTCCTGAAAGTGTGGAGGTTTTTTGAAAGCAAAAACTCTGTGAAGTATTTGTCAGAAGAGTATCCTGATGAAGAAAAATAGCAGTTTTTGAAAAAAAGTACTTATTATGTTAACTCATAATAAGGAAATTGGCCTCGAACTGAATTAATAAATTTATAATTAGTTAAAAGTTATATTTAAAATAAAATTCGTTGCGCAGTTGTGAAATTTATTCGAGACTAAAATCAAGTTCACCATATTTTATTAAATTAATAATTAGTGTTCGTAAGCAAGTTTAATTTATAAAAACAGCAGTTTTTACAGTTTTGCAGTTATTTGTAAATATTTGTAAGTGTTTGTACAGTTTAACAATAATTTTCATTGCTGTTGTTTTAATTGCATTTGTAGTTTTAACTACATTTTTCAACGGATTTTAAACTACCTATTGCAGTTGGTTTAAATGCAAATCTAGTGTATTGCTTTACAGTATAGAGTTAAAAATAATTGCATAGCAGTTTTAGTTATTTTTAACTGTCATTTGCCGTCTATTCGAAAAATATAATTTGAATACAGTCATTTAGAAATAGGATTGAGATTGGACCGACAAGCAAAAACACGAATCCGTTAATTTTGTTTGATTTATCTAGGGTGACCATTCGTACTGATTTGATCAGCACATGTACTGATATTTGGTTACGTGTACTGATGAAAAAATCGTGTACTGATTTGTACTGATTTTTTGAAATTTGTACTGATTGTACCGATTTTTAATATTTAAAACAATTTTACATTTTTTTAAATAAAAACAAGTTTAAATACAATTGAATCCCCGTTAAATCGAATTCAATTTTTGTCTAAAGTAAGTTAATTCATTTTTTAACCAAATCAAGTAAATTCATTGAATTCAACTCATTCAACTGCAATATTGATTTAAGAATTAATTTAATTGTAATTGTTCTTTTTAAATTAATTCAGTGACGAATGAGTTAATTTTTTATATAAAAAAATCCTTCAATTTATCAACCGTTCAACACTGATTTCAAAAATATTTTTCCGTTCAGATTTCGAAAAAAAAAATAATCTTCTCTTCAAGTCATTTGATTCGTTTTTTTTTTTACTCAGTGATTTAAAATCTAACTTTTACAGTATTTTAATAAAAAATAAACAAACAAAATTAAGTTGCGATGATAGAAAATCAATTGATACAACAATTATCTGGGTGTCACAACAGAATTTCAGTTGTCCTAACAAAAAAATCTGAATGTTTTTATGTGGGTATTTCGAAAGGGAAAGTGCATAGAATACGAGGGTTTTTCAATAGAAAAAGTTCACAAAACCTTTTAATTTGTCTAGAAAATGTTTTTAATTTTCTAGCGTTTTTATGTGAGAAAAAGTACCCAGACTGTGAAGGTTTTTCTATGACAGAAATCAATCAGAAATTAGCAAAGAGAAAACATATTTGTTCTGACGGCTGAATTCGTAGACAATCGATTGGTTCGTTGTGATAATCGAATATGTCGTTTATGTCTACAGAAAATTACAATAGTTTATACAATGTAATTTGTCTACGACACAGCCGGAAGCTCGTTTTTATTTATAGGAAAAAAATAACTATAGAATCCTTAGAACTAAGCTAATTTTTTATTTTAAAAAAATCGTCAGAATCTAAGAGTACATCTGCGGAAAATTTTCGATAAATTTATTGCATAATTATTGTACAATAACTTATTATTTTTAGTTTTAAAAGAATAATATTATCTACATTTCGGAAAATACAAAAAATAAATCATTTCAATGACACAATATTAATGTTAAAGTACTTCTCCATTTTTGGCCTGTTATGTAAGTTTGACTTCATTTTGTATTTAAACTCATTACTCAATTTTTAATTACCTCATGATTATAATAAGAAAACAAAAAAGATAATTAAATATAGAAAAAAAAACTGTTCAAACTCTGTCTGGTAATAATGATGAATCATCAACAAATTAAATTCAAACAGAAACCCCCAGTACTTTGCAAAATAAAAATCTATAAGAAATACTTATGAATGCATCATCTGCTATTTACTGATGTGCTTTAAATTTTTTTGTTCAAATACATTTTTAATAAAAGAACCTACTTGTAAAGGGTGTTTTTTTAAGCTAGATAGAACTTTAAATTGTAAAAAGTAACACAAAAAATTAAATTTTGATGAAACATTTTTTTTTATTTGTTTCAGTATACTCTGACAAATCATCATGAATAGACTCACGCTTGAACAACGCTACGAAATTATCCAAATTTACTTTGAAAATCAGTCGTCGATTCGCGCAACTTATAGACGCAAAATTGTGTTCAGCGATGAGGCGCATTTTTGGCTTAACGGGTTTGTTAATAAGCAAAATTGCCGCATATGGAGTGAGACCAATCCACAAGAGACCCTACAGACTCCATTACATCCAGAAAAATGCACCGTTTGGTGCGGTTTTCACGCTGGTGGCATCATCGGACCTTATTTCTTCAAAAATGAGGCCAGAGCTCGCGTTACGGTCAATGGAGATCGTTACCGCACCATGATCAATGATTTTTTGTTTGAAAATATGGATGACATTGATCCGGAGGAGATGTGGTTTCAACAGGATGGCGCTACGTGCCATACGGCGAACGCAACCATCGACTTATTGAAATCAAAATTTGGCGATAAGTTGATTTCGAGAAATGGACCTGTCAATTGGCCTCCAAGGTCGTGCGATTTGACACCTCTCGATTATTTCCTGTGGGGCTACGTGAAGTCACTGGTTTATGCTGATAAACCAGCAACAATTGATGCCTTGGAGGACAGCATTGTTCGTGTTATTCGTGACATACGGCCAGCAGTGCTCGAAAAAGTGGCCCAAAATTGGACGTCCAGAATGCGCTTCGTCAAGAACAGCCGCGGTGCCCATATGCCCGAAATCATTTTCAAATGTTAATGTCACGTATTGATCTTTCCAATAAAAAAAAAATTTTGATTACAATTTAATTTTTTGTGTTATTTTTTACAATTTCAAGTTCTATCGGGCTTAAAAAAACACCCTTTATTTATAAACCAGAGCAACAAAAAAGTTATTTTTATAATACTTGTTGTTTTGGGCTGCTGTTTTTTTTTTTTTTTTTCAATTATAAAATATCTGATCACGAAAGAGAAAAATTAAAAGGGCGTTATTAACAATAGACAGAAAATAAACTTAAAAATCCATGATGAAGATATTCCAATCCAAACAAATATTGAAGAGAAAATTAGAAAGAAAGAAAAAAAAAGATGAAACTAAGACTACTGTAAATCTATCATCATTATTGAATGTTTGAAAGCACCCACACAAATAACAAATCCTACACATAATGTTCAATTCACTTGATAATATTAATTTTAGTATCTACAAAATAAAGACACATATATAGCATGACTATCGTATAAAAATATTCGCAAAATATTGCTAAAATACAAAATATTACTACTAATAAAAGGCTGTACGCAAAATTGTTGTAAACATTTTGCAAAAACTTAGAATATCTAACAATTTTCATCTAGAAACTTGTCAAATAATTTCCAGTTTTTCGAAATATATACAACAAATTTGAGAAAAGCCTATTTAAAAAACCTTTGACAAATATTTATTCCCGAGTATTTAGTGTTAAGGCAACCGAACTTTTGTTAAACTATACTATTTAAACTGAGCAAAAACAAGTATTTTTTGGGTGTTTTTAATTTTGGAGCAGAAAATTATAAAATTAATTTAGTTTTTCACCACAATTTGTAGGAAAATTCAAATACAGATTATATTTGGTTTTTGCCAAAAGTGAAGTAAAAATATAAGCAAAGTGAATTTTTGATATACCCTGTGCCTTTCATAACTCATTTTAGTCACACCCTGCTATAACGAATATAGAAGAACAGCAAGAGCCGAACACAATTTTTTTGTGTGTTAATCATTTTTAAATGTGTTAATAATGTATTTTATTTAATTTTACAATAGAATCTAGTGTTTCCAAACCGGTTAAACGAAAAATAGCTTTTTCTCAAAATGTCGGTTTTTTGTAAACCTGTTATTTTGATATCTGAGATTTCGATTAACCGAAAACCTGGGGTTTTCTTCCCGTTCAACCATATTTTAGTTTATTAACTTTTATCAAGTTGCCCTATTAAAATATGCTAAACAATTTTTTTTGGAAATTTCAAATCTAAAAGAGAACGAAATATGCATGTGTTTGAATTACGATTCGAAAACCTTATATTTGAATTTAGTTTTTTTTTTATATAACTATGTTTTCTGAAATATAAAATTCCCAAGACAAGTTCTCATAAAAGGATATCAAAAAATCGTTATCACTTATATAGCAAAAACTAATCAGATTTCCAACAGAAAATCTTACATATTTTGAGATAATTTTGTGAAAATGTTGAAAATTATTTTTTAACTGTGCCTTTAGTTGTTTTTAAAAAAAATTTCTATTAGTTTCAATAATTTTTTTATATATAAAGTCGGTTAACCGGTTATTTCACAAACGGTTAACCGAAACTCGGTTTTTCAAAAATGGTCTTTTTCAGTTAACTGGCAAACTACTAGAAACACAAAAATTTTTAATAAAAAAGTCATATGGCAAATAAAAACAAAATAACTGGTGTAAACAGGGGTATGGCATCACCACAAAAAAATGTATAACAACATCGTTATCACTAGATGACACTTTGTTCAAAAAATTGACAATTTTCTTTTTTTATTTAAATTTAAATAATAAAAAACAACAAAGCAAAAAAAAAACAAACGGATATCCCAAATTTTATTATTTGAATATATTCCGCTTTTGTTTTTTCCTCATTTTGTGCAGTTTTCAGCAGTTTTTACTTTTTAAATATAGGCTCAACTAATATTAAACTGATACTAAATAGTAGCTCAGGTAATACTAAATTTTAGCGCCCTCTTTTGGTGAGTAGTGTAAGTTTTGGTTTCCTATCTCTATAATTAATAGTCTCTGGGTGTAAATGACTTGGCTTTTTTAATTCCATTCTGTACCAAAACTTGTTAGTTTTTTCTCAGTCTAAATGTAGTATTACAGTCAACTTATTGTCTATTGTTCTTTCTGTGTGTAATATAAATAAATAATTGATGTGAAATTGAAACTAAGCTTATTTAAAATTAATTTTTAATAAACAATTAATCATAATAACGTTGTTTAAAAAAATAATGTATTAATTTGCGGAAACTCATTGGAAATATTTGAATTGTTTAATAATAGCTCTTATCGTTGTATTATAACTTTTCTACAACAAAAATTCCAATTTTTCGAGCTATAATTTTCAATATTATTAAAACAACAATTGTTTGATATGATTAAAACTAAATTTATATTTTTCAAAATAAACCTAGATAAATCAATTCATATATTCTGAATTTCAATTCATGTTTTCTGAATTAGAATTTGTGTAATATAAATCGGATTAATGTTTTCCAATTTCAATTAGTATTTTACGTGTAAAGATTTTTTTCTTTGAATTTTAATTAATGGGTTCGGAATTTCAATTGATATTTTCTTAATTTATACAAATATTTTCTCAATTTCAAATGGAAATTCTAACTTTCAGTTGATATTTTCTGAATTTTTCTATACAAAACTAAATAATTCTCATAAGCTTTTTGATAGGAAAACACTAATTAAAATCTTGCAGCGTATTCAAACATAAATTTAGCAGTGTTAAATGAATTTTATTCATAATACTGTTGTTAAGCTCATTCTAGCATTGTTGCTAAATTCCTTTTAAATTTCTGTCATTAAACGTCAAAAAACAGAAAATTCCATTTACAATAATGAAAAAGGCTTTGATTTTCTAGCACAGGGTTGCTCCTAATCGGTGTGCTAAGAAATCATTGTGAATCAACTCAATTCTTACAAGCTGCTAGGCCTAAAATACGGCTTGGAATTATTTTTTGTTTTTTACAAAAAGAATTGAAGAGTGGGAACCGCTGATCTAAATATTGGCTAACAATTACAAAAAAATGTGACAACTCTTGAATAAAATTTTTTCATTTCATATTTTCTCAACAAACAAAGTTCTCTCACTATTATACACTTATAGAAATAAACCTTTAAAAATAGCAGAAAACGCTACTAAATATTAGTTAAAAATGGCCTTGCAGAAAAAACTGCTGAAATTATCAGTTTTTTTTCCTAAATACTAATAAAATAAGAAGAACGAAAATAAAACTGTTAAATTTACAGAATTGAGTTAACTTTTAGTTAATTGAAAATGTTAAATTATATTGGTAAAATCTCCAGAAAATTTTGCTAAATACACTGTGAGACAGTGATCGGGAAGGGTTCAAACTACCGGGGAAAGTTATATCGGTAAAAAAGAAGTTATACGTGTCCCGGCGTTTCGCTGGGTCACCCCTAGGAATCGAGATATATTGATTTGACCTTTGGTGGTCTTTTTTTTGACATAACTCGAGAACCACTAGTCCGATTTTGCTCAAACAATTTTAAAAAAATTAAAAATTACAATTCCTTTAATCTGTTCATATAACGTTTTTCTATATACTCAACAGTTTTGCCGGTAAAAATAAATGTATGAAGAAAAAAAATTTTTTTGCCTAAAATATTAAAAAAAAAGTTAAACAAAAGGTTATTGATTTTTATGGTAGCGGTAACAAACATTTATTTTTACCGGCAAAACTGTTGAGTATATAGAAAAATGTTATATGAACAGATTAAAGGAATTGTAATTTTTAATTTTTTTAAAATTGTTTGAGCAAAATCGGACTAGTGGTTCTCGAGTTATGTCAAAAAAAAGATATATCTCGATTCCTAGGAGTGACCCAGCGAAACGCCGGGACACGTATAACTTGTTTTTGACCGATATAACATTTCCCGTTGGTTTCATCCCATCCCGATTTTGACTGTCGCATAGTGATATTAGTAGACTAAAAATAGTAAATACTATTAATATTAATTAACCCTTTCACTACCGACTTTTTGTTTGCGGATGTATCGTTATTTTGACTTCAGATTCTTGTTAAGAGTCCCCAAATTAGAAAAAAAAAATATGTAACATATTTTGCCCACCAAAAATTACGTTCGAAAATCGATTTTTTCAAACTTCTGAACCCCGTTTTGCCACTTAAACATTCGAGTAGCCAAAAATCCTTTGGTTGGTTTTCTTCTCGTCATAAAGCGAAGCTATATGCCAAATTTCAATTATCTATCTCCATTAGTTTAGGAGAAACTCCAAAACCCCCTTTTCTCGGAGACTATTAGATATGCAAAAAATTAGATTTCATTAACAAATATCGCGACTATATTGCCATGTTGAACTGCTAATACATATAATGATTTTTATTTGAAGTGCAAGATTATAATAAACTTAATTGCAAAGAGTATAAAGTTTTTTTTTTGCACTATTAAATTTTATATATTCTTCTAAAGATGTGTACACTGTAGTGTACAAGGGTAGTGAAAGAGTTAATAAATTTCTAATTAACAAATTGTTATATCTACAAAATTTTTGTTATTTTTAAGTTAAATTTAGTTGAATGTTTGATGAACGTATTCAGTTGAATGAATTCAGTGAATTACTTAAGAAAAGGAATACATTCAATTCTAGAGAAAATTGAATTCGATTGGTAGTGAATTCATTCAAAAAGGAATTAATTCTTCAAAGCTCTGGTGTATACTGCTAAAATCAACAGAAATATTTGCTAAAAAAAAAATAGTAAACCAGAGGGCTAGTTTTATTTAGTATACTAATTATTTAGTTTTTTGCTGATTTTAGATATTAGCAGATTAAGTTTTTGTTTTCTGTTAACTAACATGTAACTCAAATATAACTAAAATTATGTTTAATACTTTTATTTTTGCTGTTCCCGTCTTACTAATATTTAGCTAAAATAATCTACCAATTTCAGCTAACTAAAATTTTTACAGATTTTTTTCAATTAGTGTAAAATGTGTTCTTGTATTTTTAAGTACAACCCTGTTTTTAAGAATCTTTCCGATTAAGATTCTTATGTGTACACTCACAAAAATTTGTCGGTAGAATCTACTGAAAATGATAGTTAAAACTAAGGTATATGGAGTGAAAACAGCGACAAAGTTTGTTATTTTTCACTGTTGAAAAATAACTAACAAATGCATTAAAAACAACTAGCAATGTCGTAAAATTAACTGACAAATTTTTACTACAGAAATTTTAAAACAACTGCCAAAATGTGTAAAAACTACTGCTTTTTACAATTAATTCTTTTCGTATTATAAAAGTATATTTTGGTAAACAAAAAACATTTTTTTTCTTTCGATTAGAAAAATATGTGTAATTACTTCAGCCTATTTAAAATTTTAAGCCTATTTAAAATTTTAAGCAAAAAAACAAGAATTTTTAAAAAGTCAAAGACATTCAACGACATTTTTTATCTTTTAAATAACCAACAAAAACAACTGTTTACTGTAAAAATACTGTTTTGGTAGTTATTCACTATAATATTAAAAATAACTGGTTTAAACAACTGTTACGAAATTACAGTACTTTTCGTTAGATGTTTTCTTAAATAACCGTCATAACAGTTGTTTTGCATTTCTTTATAGAAAAACAACTGTAATTACTGTTAAAAACAACAACTACTGAGTACTACACAAACAACTGCCATGTAGTAACTGTCAAACTTTTTTGAGTGTATATTCATAAATGCTCTATAAAGTTATAGGAGGCTTATGAAATAAAATTTTGCATGAAAAATTTGTTTTTTAAGCCTCCTATAACTTTATAAAGCATTTAGTAATTTTTACATAAGTTTTCAGCAATCATTTTATGGTTGGCAAACACTAACCCTAAAATACCAATAACGATATAAAACCCTTTCAAATGATCACCGTTAACCTTAAAATACCACTATCGAAATACTAAACCATAAAATACCCAACGAAATTATTTAAAATACAGTTAACCCTAAAATATCCTGACGAAATAATTTAGAATACCGTTAACCTTAAAATAACCAAACGTAATAACTTTAAATACCGTCAGTCCTAAAATATCTTTACAAAATAACTTAAATTACCGATAACCTTACAATTAGGGATGCCAATCGGGATTGATATTTGAAAATCCCGGGATCCGATTACGGGATTTCGGGATTTAAATTTTCCTTTATTTGTAAAAATTTTTATGATATGTAACTATTTTTTTTACAGAATAAAGCGTTTTATAATTATTTAATAGTTGTTAATTAATAATGTGGTACATTTTATGAATATTGAAACATCTCAGTCAGAAATTGACAGTGGTACAAAAAATCAAGTACTTGCATACCACTGGGTAAACGCGATGTTAAAAATAAATGACTGGCAGAACAGTAATTTGGGACGCTTTGCCAGCGTTTGCAAAAATCGTTTTGCCAGTATTTGTTTTACAAAACATCACGGCAGGGCAAAAAAAAGATACATATGAACTTTTTTTAAATTTTATTTTGGAAACTATAATTCCAACCACCTATTTATTGGTTTTGGCAGCGTTTTGCCAAAGTTAAAAATTTTGTTTCTCCAGTACTTTTCCGGCGCTTTTTGAACTGCCGGTCCTTTTGTCTAGTGACGTTATCATATTAGAAATGGGAAAGCAATTTTTGTGAGTACTTGTACCACCTGTTAAAATAACTTGCCATCGCTTTCCCGTTTGTATTTTTCTGGCTGGGATAATATATGAAGGCCTGTGATTAAGTACACTTGCGCCCAGTATTTTGTAAGCAGATTTTAAAACAGATTCGTTGCGATAACCTTGACCACTAAATCGTGTAATTACAGCAACAAAGTTATTTGGTTATCGTTATCAAATGTTTTCATGGAAGAATTCAAACTTACAGTCCCAGTTTCAGAAATCGAATTTCGCTTGGAAGAATAAATCGGTAAAATAACAAACAAACTTGATTTTTCGCATGTATTACTCAAACTTAATATTGTTTACCAAAATTTAAAATTTTTCTGCAAAGTCTTTGCATAGTTTACTCGAATAATCTACTTAATTTATAATTTTACCAATATCTTGGCATCAATTTCTTGTCAATATGAGAAAATTCAAGAAAAAGCGTAGGTAATCTAAAATTGCTCACTTTGTTTATTTGCGTTTATATTAATATTAAAAAATAAGAAAATCCCGGGATTTTTGAGAAATAATCCCGGGATTCGGGATTTTGCCAATCCCGAAAATCCCGGGATTTCGGGATTGCCCGTTTGGCATCCCTACTTACAATACCCTAACGAAATTCTGTTGAAATACCTTTATCAATTATCACCAACCTTATGAATCGGTTGCCAACTCTGAACCATTTTGAATAAACTCTGTGCTAACATTATTGTAGGCCTAAAACATTCAAGTAAGCAGCATACCATGTGCAAAGTATAAACGGCTGCTAATTTTTCATTTTGACTGTGGCCATTATCTCCGAGTTTTTGGGATGTCAGTTAAACTTGGCTTAGTTAAACCGGAAACGAATTTTGTCAGCCATTTCCAAGTTTCTTGTTGTCAAAAATATGTCGGAACAAGTTTTTCTCGTTTGGAATTTTGATCTTTATTGAAATTAAACAAAATATACAACACTTCAAAGCAGTATTGAAGTTATAAACTGCGTTAAACTAAGTTTAAATATAATCAACATTCTAAGTATTTTCGAGCTTTTGCTGTAATGAATTTGTGATGTATTCATTATGTTAGTTGCTTACTTTAAGTTAAAAATGCTTTGGTTAGAAGTTTACTAATGTTTAGTTAAATGAAGTTTTGTTAGAAAGTTTTACTCAGTTAAATACTATGACACCGACCCTTTCACTTATTAATATTTAAATTAATGCATTTTTTTTTTGTTTTTGTTAATGAAATGTTTATGAAATTTAATTGATTAGATGTATATTATTTGTTAACGGTTTGTTTAAATAAAGATTCACACAATTTTTATTAATTATATGGAATTAGAAGGGCTAACTATGGAAATTACTTACCTTCTGTGATAATATATAATATCCTCCTCCTTAGGGAAACGTAGTGTAGTCTCACATTTCGCTTCTTCAAAAATTCGTCAAGATAAATCGAGGCATATTATTCGTTCAAGATTTTAAAGACGATTGATTGGCTAATATTGTTGGTGGTGGTTGATTTGGTATATAATCTTTGGTTAACTTAAGATGGCGTTAGCTAAATATAAATCGCATTGCAGCATTTTGCAGTTGTATTGTTTGATGCAGTTTCAACAATATTTCATTTTTGCTGGTTACAAATTTATTGTTATAAGACAAAGTAGACGACAAGCAGAGTGGATGGATGCAATATAATGGACCAAAAAACGACAAGTTCATACATTTCATTTGGTGTTGTGCAAAATGGGAACATCATTTCGTTTTGGAGCGCATTTTTGGTGTCATTTTGGAGTTAAATATTTTAAAGAAAGTGTATTATGGTGGAGAGTTTGAAATTAAA
This sequence comes from Leucophora obtusa, assembly GCA_949987735.1. Lineage (NCBI taxonomy): Eukaryota > Metazoa > Arthropoda > Insecta > Diptera > Anthomyiidae > Leucophora > Leucophora obtusa. The sequence continues at coordinate 201,062,544 of OX465295.1, read as the reverse complement.
AAAGTCATTCATGTGCATTAGATTGAAGTGGTAGTGGTGGTGGTGGTGGATGCAAATAAAATAAAATATATTATTATGCTGTTGCAAGTTTTCCCAAGTTTTCTCGAAAAGAAATTTTTGGATTTGTTTTTTTTATGTTTTTTCGTTGCAGTAGAAAACGAGCGAAATGATTATGCTTGTTGAGTAGAGGAGCAAAATGACAGATAATAAATAGTGTTTTATTGTAAAATAAAATTTGTTTTTGTTGTATTAGTTGTCAAAACGTGCTATTTGTGTGTGCTTTTAGTATTATAAATTACTTTTGTCATGGATGTTTTGATGATATAATATTGAAAATGTTGATTGAAAATATCAAACAAAACATTCTTGTGTTGCAGCAGGTTTTTTGTTGTTTTTCTTTTTTAAGAAAAAAAATACGAGCAAGTAGCAGATTTGTTTTTTCAACAAAAAAAATATAAATATTTTTTTTTTTATTTTTGTTGGTTTTAGATTGTGGAAGGTACATAATATGCTTTATAAATGTTATTAAAATTTTCGCTTTTTTCGAGAAATCAAAAAGAAACTTAAAAGAAATTATTTTCCAAATATTGTTAAGAAAAAAGTTTTGAAAATGACCAACCAAAAGAGTTTATAAAAAAATAGTATAGCAAACAGTTAAATAAAATAACAAATAAGTGCATATTTCGGATTAAGTTTTTTAATCTTAAGTTTTACAAAATAAAAAACAATTTACAACAAGCTTAAATCACTACAATAAACTAAATTTGTTATTCACCAGGAGCAACAGTAGCAATAGGAGGAGCACTTCGCACATACAGTGGTGGATTTTGCAAGTCAAGCATAAATTTTAAGGGGGGGAAGGGTCATAAACTAAATTCCTATTTTAACATCATGCTATAATTTCGAGGAGGTTTTTAAATGATCCATTAATTTTGCATTTTTCAAATTTTCACATTTTCAAATTTTATAGCAGCAAAAAGCAGTTTTTTCGCGTTTGTTTTTTTTTTTAGCAGCAAACAGATTTTTGTTGTTTTTGTTCAAAAAATGTGTAGAAGAAAAATTATATTTTTATATACAGCATGCGGTTTTCAAAATTTCAAAGCATAAAATCAAAAGTGGTGGAAAAAGAAAAAAATAAAGAAAAAAAGGATATTAGATGAGTGGTTATAAAAATGTTTGATTGTTAATAAGGATATGTTTAAGTTAGTTATAAAATACAAAAATACTAATTAAATAAATGAAATTATAATGAGATTCTCCAGTAAAATACTTAAAGAATTTTAAGGTTAATTATAAGAATTGTGTGTTAATTTGTAGTTAGTTTAATTTTTATTGTTAAAATAAGTTTTGTATAAAATAAATTAATGTTAAAAATATACAGCGTTAATGTTGAAAATAATTTACATTGTATTTAAGAATTAAAATTAAAATGGGATGAATTATATTTCAGGTTTGCGACTTGGCTATAGAGTTGTAAAACTACATATTAACTGCTGAGTTCTCAATACCGATTGCTTTTGTGAGTACACAATACTTAGAAGCACCTACTCTATACTTTTAGAGTTGTATTTTTATGTATCTAAGTTCAGTATTTTTTTCAAACTTTTGCAAAAAAAAAATCTGTCAAACTCCATATAAGAAAATAATTTTTTATTTGGGTTTAAGAATTGTTTCGAAATTTTGTTTGCATCAATAGACCAGTGAAAATTTTGCAAAAAAAAAAAAAAAAGGACATTTGACTCCGTTATGGTTGCAGCTTTCAAATTAATGTAAAAAATTGTGAATTTTCAAGTTATTATTACAGTTTTTGGGCATTAAACAAAATCTGTTCGCTCTTGTGAACAAAATATTGGGATATAAGAGTAATTTTCTAATTAAATAAACTATAAAAATGTAGCTCTTTTTTTTCTTGTATCGAGTCAATACTTAAAAAGTATTGAGTAGTATCGAGAATTCAAAAGTATCGACATTTTACAAGTCACTTGGCTAGCAGAATTTGTTGTAACTAATTCGTTTTCGGTCAATCTAAAGCTGCGTTTACAACTGCACCGAAATCCCGAGATTTCGAAATTCACCACTCTGAAAAAGCAATGGCAGAAAGCTAATATATGTTCAATTTTGAATAAAGTACACTCAAATAAAAAAGTTTGTAAAAAAATTTGTAAACAGTTTCCAATCGCACTATACTATTTTTATACTGATTATTAGTACAATTTTTATTTTTAGTAATCATTTTTGCTATTCTCTTATTACAAATTACGGATTTTTTTACTAATTTTCGCTGCTGATTTCAGAAAAACATTTTACTAATTTTTCAAAACCGAGTGCTAAATTTAGCAGAAAAATATACTAATATAAAAATATTTTTTTTTTTTTTTTACAATTCTTGTTTAGTTTATATTTGTTAGTATTGATATATTCTTAGTTTAGAAATAACACCCAGAAAATTTTATTGCATCTCCAATGCATATTGCAATTTTGACTCCAAATATCAAATACGATGAAGTAATTATACGCTTGTTACAATCGAAAGAAAAAAAAATTTTTTTTAGATTTTACAGTTTTTTTATTTTTTAGTACAAGTTTTTGCTAATTTCAACAGATTGATTTTAAATTACAGTTTACATTAATTTACTAAAATTTACTAGCTGCAACTAATTATTAGAAATTAGTATATTTCATTGTACTAAAATTATGATATTTAGTGAGTTTTTTAACTGATTTTAACAAATCGATTTTGAATTGCATTTTCATAAATTTTACTAAAATTAAGTAGCGGCTACTAATTTTTCCTGCTAATTTTATTGTACTACAGATCAGCAGACATGTGTTGCTAAAATTAGCAGAAAATACCGCTGGCATCAAAACAGTTAAATTTCCCGTAATAACAGCAAAATTTTCAGTAGCCATTACAGACTTTTTTGGTTGAGTGTACACATATTTAGCTCTACTAAATATATTTTCCAAAAAATTAAAGTTTATTGGCATATCTTCACTGTTTTTTCGGAGTGGTGAATATCGCAATCTCGGGATTTCGGTGCAGATGTAAACGCAGCCTTATATTATTGTGTTAAAACTGTACAGCAATAGGAACCTATCCTTTATTAACCCTTACAATTCCATTTCTCCAATACAAATGCAAAGTTACCCAACAAAATTTTTTGTTCCAAAGAATCGGTTGTTGAACTTATTTTCTTGAAAAGTTAAAATCAATCCCTGTTTTCACCTAGTCGACATAGAAAGGGTATATCTTTAACGGTGGGTCTCATAGGATTAACTTTAAATAAAAGAAAATGTCAAAAAATTTGGGTTTACTATCAGTTATCTCTAAATCCTTGAGTATGAGACCCACCGTAATGTGTTGAGCTTAAATGGTATTACACTTAAAATACGGCAGTAAAAGAAATCTGTCAAATAGTTGACTAGTTTTGAATAAATTTTTAGTTGAAACACTGATTTAAACAAATATATTAGTTAGTTGTTTAGTTGTTGCAACTGAAAGTAGCATTTTAACTGCATTCCTAAATCACGACATTAGTATTATTCCTTTTATTGAGTCATTTTATTTTTTTTTTAAATAAACCAACAAAAATGTAAGTAAATTTTGTTAGTTGTTTTGACTAATTTGGTTAATTTTATTAAAAGTCAAAAATAAAAAAATATAAGTTGAATTTAATGAAATGTTAGTAGTTCTTTTTTCAAGTGAAATTATGTGTAACTACTTTTTAAGAACCCATTTGTTAAATGTTACACAATTTACTGTTAAAATATAATACTTTCATGTTTCTGATATTACCCGGTAAACGGCGCCACGGTTGTATCCAAAGGTTAAAGGGTGGCGCTATTTCTTTGCCAGCCGAATTTTTTAAAATGGCCCATATCTCGAAAACATGGGGAAAGACCAGGGACCCTAAGATTTTAATAATCTGACTAATTTTAAGAAGTTTGTAAAAGTACAAATAAAACTGCAGTTTGACTAATTTTGTTATCTAATTGAGATTTGTTGAATTTAAACAAAATTTTTTTAAAATAATCCAATCAGTTCTAAGCATAAAAATACGATGTATTTTGTTAAAATTAATTCATTTTTCTGTTGAAGCAACAGGCATATTGTTTTGAGTGTATAAAACCGAAGCGATTTTAAGTAATTTTTTGAAATGGAACTATATAATTTTATTCATGAATCTGATAGTACTCAAGCAACGACTATATAATTAAAAGACTACCCAACGCTCCCTATCTCTGTTAAATCACTCTCTTCTTAATTTGTATCGAAAAATTCAGCCATAAGAATTACACACGTCTGCAAAGGCTAACATTTTTCGATACAAACTTTTAATGTTCGAAAGAGGCGATGAAAACCGCCTGACTCAAGCAAAGAATTTGGGGTCAACCAGAGAGTACTCACTTAATAGAGCGACTGAAATAAGCAACTGAAAACATTTTTTTACATAGAAAAAATTCCATTGCAACATGTTAATTAAAAATTTTTGCTATCAACACGAACTTTTGTTTTGCATTTATTGTGTTATTTTCTATTAAAATTTAACCCTCTAATGCTCTTTCTTCTGATTACGATAATATTTAAACTATATATTTGCCGTTGAAAATCTACTATGAAACAAATATTAAAATTTTAATTTATCGCTTTATTTAGGCGATTTACAATATCAGTAAAATAAAATTACGTACCGAAAATTGTTGATCAATTGCTATTTCAGAAGTTATGGCGATTTTCGCTTTGGCGAATTTGGCACTAAACATCAATAGATTTAGACTAAGTTAGTTCTGCTTACTACTACCTCTGCGTATATACTCTGTGTTTAATTTCAAAAAAATCTGTTGGCTAGTTTTTGAGTTAGAGAGATATTCGTAAAACGTATCCTGCGAGTCCTGAAGAAACATTTTTAACTTATTTTACAATCAGAGACTCTAAACTAGCTTTGTTATTATCGATAAATGTATTTTTGACAGATCGTAAATGTATTTTTGACAATTTTTCAAATATTTTTTTTTTCTTTTTTAAAAAGTAAATTTTTTCAAATTTACTAAATTTTCAACGGTTTTCTCGCTTGAAAACCGTTTCTTATACCGAAAAAGTTTGAAGGCAAAAAAGTAGGTAATTAAGTTTTCTATGGATATAATACAACTTGTTTAATAAAATATTGTTATTTAGCCAAAAACTATTTAAATTGGGCATTAGAGGGTTAATATTTTTTATTTGATTTTAATGATTTCATCGTTTCTTGGAAGCCTGACTCGACTACGAAAGGGTTTTAACTATTTATTTTCGATACAAAAGTGTTTTAAAACGATATTTGTGAAAATTTTAATAAAGATTGTTGTATGGTAAATTACACTCAGATAAAAAAGTTAGTAAAAAAAATTTGTAAACAGTTTTCAATCGCACTTTACTATTTTTGTACTGATTTTTAGTACAATTTTTTTAGGTAATAATTTTTGCTATTCTCTTATTACAAATTACGGATTTTTTTTTTACTAATTTTAGTTGCTGATTTCAGCAAAACTTTTTACTAATTTTTCAAAACAGAGTGCTAAACTTAGCAAAAAAAATACTAATGTTAACAACAATTGGATACTTAAGGAAACTTTATTTACAAGAATTCTTCTTTAGTTTATATTTTTTATTGTTGATATAATTCTTAGTTTGGAAATAACTCTGAAAATTTTATTGTATCTCCAATGCATAAAAAGGTAGTAACTGGAGAACCTTTTTAGAATCAAAGAAAAAAAAATATATTTTTTTTTATTAAATTTGATTTTAATTTTTGTTTTGTAGATTTTACAGTTTGTTTTTTTTTAATACACTTTTTTTTGTTAATGTCAGCAGATTAATTTTAAATTGCATTTTACAAGAAATTTAGTAGCGGCTACTAATTATTTAACTAATTGTACTAAAATTATTGATATTTAGTAAATTTTTGAACTGATTTTAGCCAATCGATTTTGAATTGCAGCTTGCAACAATTTTCCTGAAATTTAGTAGCGGCTACTAATGTTTTCTACTAATTTTTATTGTACTAAAGATCAGTAGACATGTGTTGCTAAAATTAGCAAAAAAAAAATACCACTGGGTTCAAAACAGTTAAATTTCCCGTAATAATAGCAAAATTTTCAGTAGCCATTACAGCTTTTTTCGTTGAGTGTACCTTTAAAAATTATTAACAAAAGTCCTAAAGCTTTGTTTTATAGGAATTACACTCATAGAAATAAATCGGTAAAAATATCAGTAAGAGCTACTCAAAATTTGTTAAAAATTGCCTTGCAGAAAAAACTGCTGAAATTAGCAGATTTTTTGTGAATACTAGTAAGACGAGAATAGTAAAAATAAAACTGTTAAATTTACCGAATTTTAGTTAATTGAAAATGACAAATTATGCTGTAAACTCTGCAGAATATTTTGAAAAATATTAGTACACTCAAAATAGCATACAAAATTTTTGTTATTTTTAAGTTAAATTTAGTTGAATGCAAATAGCAGTCTATCCTGCTAAATGCAACAGAAATATTTGCTGCTTAATTTACAAGGTTAGATTTTTATTTGCAATAGATTGAAAAAAAAAAAAACATATAAGAAAATTTAAAATTTTTTGTGATTTTTTAGTGTAAAAGATTTTTGGCTGATTTTAACAGGTTAATGTGTTATTTTCTTTAAACTAAACTTTAACTCCAATGCAACTAAGGCCGAGTTTTTCGGATCTCAGTTAAACTTTGTTTAGTTAAACCTCGTTTATTAATACAAATTTGCAGGAAAATCTTTTTCTCGTTTGTAATTTATTTCTTTATTGAAATAAAACCAAATAAACCATATTTTAAAAGCAGTATTCTAGTTACAAACTCTGTTAATCTAAGTTTAAAGACAATCAACATCCTAAAAACTGGGCCTTAGAAGACTTTTTTCAGAAAAAAATGAAATATTTCTTATAATACAAAAGAAGAATTTTTTACAATTATTTTTTATAGTGGCTTATGTGTCAATGGAAGCTACGTTCCGGCCGATCTCATTTTTGAAGAAACTACACCAAACCGTTGAGTTGTCTGGATGTAATGGCAGCACTCGAATCTCTTAGAATTAAGCCAGAAACTGCCTCCGTCGTTCCAGGTGCATAAACGCTGTACTTTCAATGATGAAACATTAAACAATACTGTACAAAATTACCGTGATAGTCTGACAGGTCTCACGCGTTATCCGTAAGTATTAAGTACCTCACGATGAATCATTCTTTAGAATATACATATATAAGCTTTCATATGAGCTAAGACATGTAAAAACCTGATCGTTGGTCAAGCTATATTGGTGTTATCATTTCGACACCATGTCAGTACTGTAAAGGTTCGTATTTCTCTACCTGTCTAAATATTCCTTATGGAACAGTTATTTAGTTGTTATTTTTGAAACTTTAAAATAGTGGTTATGTGTTGGATCACTTTCAAGTATCCTTAAGGAACCCAGCAAAAAAAAAGTAAGGACTTCTAAATAGATAACTTATTAAGATACACAACTTTCGAAAGAATAAATTATTACAGTACAATATAAATACATTCTTGTATACAACAACTTGCAAACAACTTCTCAGAAGTTGAATTGCTGCTATCAACTTACTTTAGCCTTACGCCTTGTAAAATTTGTTTGTTATTATGATAAAAAAAAAACAACTTCAAAAATATTTAATAGCTTACCAACACATTATGCAATTTTTTCGTTTTGATCATAATCACCTATGAATTTTACAAGGCGTGACACGTAAAGTAAGTTGTTGATATCGGCAATTCAACTTCTAAGAAGTTGTTTGTAAGGTGTATTGTAGTATACAAGAAAGTATTTATATTGTATTGTATAATAATTCACTCTTTTCAAAGTTGTGTGTATCTATTAAAAAGACTTGAAAGTTGTTTTTTTTAATGTAAGGAAGAAAACGAGATATATAAAACTAAAAGGATAGCATAGGTATACGACGTGAAATTAAATATACAACAATTGTGAATTAAATAGGAAAATATTTCAACGTAGTTTAATTTAAAAAAAAAAACAACCAAGTGATTTCAATTTAGAAACAAAAACTGCTATTTCAAGCATAGAAAGCTAAAAAGATACGACTAAAACTAAATTCTAAGAAAATTTTGAAAAATAAAATTATGAAAAAATAAATCAATATGCGAGATAAACACAGAAACGAAGAAGAATATGTATTTTTAATAAAAAAATTTTGATTACCTTGATGAGTATATGAATTCAAATTCAATGAAATAAATACCAATATAAAAAACATCTTTTTTATTTTAACAATAAAAAAAACCATAAGTTTTTAAACTTTATTGAAATATCAAGAATTAATAATTTTGTTTGCTTTTTAACTATTAAATTTTGAGTATATCTTTTTTAGAAAAAAAAAAACAAATTAAACAAGTAAAAATTCTATGAATTTTAAATTAACTACTAAAAACTAGTTTACATAGTGTTTTTTAATATTCAATTTTTTTGTTTGTTTCGTATTAGCAAAATCAATTAATGCTTGTCAAAAGGAAGCATTTAGGGTTGAGTTTTTTATTTATTTATTTTTATTTTTTTATAAAAAAATGTGATAACTACAATTTAACACACAATCTAATCAAATCACACAAAAAATTAACTTAAAGCTAAAATAATGAAAAGAAATTAAATAAATAATGTATAGTACAAAAGATAATAATAAAAATAAATGTAAATAGCAGAGACTAAGATAAAAATAAATCAATTCAATTTTAGCACAAATAATAAAAATAAATATTATAATGAAATTAAAATAGAAGAAAAAAAAAAAAAAAAATAAATAAAAATTTAAAGAGATTCTATTAAAATTGCACTATTGTTTCAAAGTATCCCTACGGGAAATTTTAATAAACTGTCACCGAACTGGCCCCTTTATATGAAATAGACTGGTCACTTTTACATGGCGTTGTCATAGGAGGGGGAAATTGACCCCTTGTGACATGACAAATCCTAGGACATGTTACTGAACTCTCATAAAAAACAAAGTTCAGGGACCTGTCCTGGGATTTGTCTTGTGACATGTCACAAGGGGTCAATTTCCCCCTCCTATGACAACGCCATGTAAAAGTGACCAGTCTATTTCATATAAAGGGGCCAGTTCGGTGACAATTTGTTAAAATTTCCCGTAGGGATATTATAAAAATAAACTTAAATACTTTTTTTTTAAATAAAATATATTTTATGAAAATTTGATTATATGTCTTGTAGGTGTTTGTTGTTCTTTTTTAAGTAAATAGTTATTGTATTTGTGGTTTTTTGCTTTTTGTTGTTGTGGTTTTTTTTATAAATATACATACATACTAAATAATTGTTTTGTGATTTTTTTTTTTTTGTAGTTTAATAATGTTTGTCTAAATTGCAAAATGTGTACCAAACGTATTGGTTTTACAAAATAAAAACTTTAAATAAATTTATTAAATAATTGACTATAATACAAAAGTAAATGCGCTCTTAAGAAAACTCTAAGGAGATAGAAAAAATAATTAAGAAAATAAATCTAAAACAATTTTAACCCAAACTACATTAAAAACAACGAAAGTGTATAATTTTATTTTGAAAATTCATTAAATTGTTTTAATAAATACAAAAATATTTTAAAATGTTTAGCCTTGCTATATAATGTATTTAATCTAGTTTGAGTTTAAAATTCTTAAAACAGTATGTCATTTCTTTAAAATTTTTATTATTAAGAATTAAAATAGACTGCCTAAAATCTTATATTGTATATATTTTAATTTTAAATATTTATAGTTTTGCCACACTTTTCAATTATAGTAATTTAATGTTTAAAATTTCAGTTGAAATTCAAAAAATATTAAAAGAGAAAAATTATATAATTTTAATTATACAGTTGAAAATATTGTGTGTTTTCAATGATATAATTTAAATTATTATACGAGTTTTTACCTTTTAAAACTCAAAAATTATTTGTAATTTGAATAATTGCATTTAAAATTAAATAATAAAAACAAGTTTTATTTTAATTAAAAAGGGTTTAATTCAAATTCAAATAGTTATTTTTAAATCAAAATTAAATTGTTTTTTTTTTAATTAAAAATGTCCATTTTTAATTCCACATTTTCAATTTAAAATTGAAAAAGTTGTAGTTCCATGTTAACACAAAATGTTGCTTGTATTGTAGCAACATGTTTATAAAAATTTAGTGGCAATTTGCAGCTAGCTACATTCATAATCGAACATGGATTTAAGAAAATTTGCAACATTGAATATATATCGTAATCAATAGTTTTTGAAGCAAAATTTAGCTACATGAAAGTTTGAAAAAATTTAAGTTAGAAATAAAGATATCAAAAAACAATATCTTTATTATTTATAACTTCAATTTTTAAGATTTTGTAGACTAATAGACTATAAAAATATTAAGCATTCATATCAGCCATTTAACTCAGAAAATTGTTGTTGCCTAACCAGCAAGACAGTATTTGGTCACATTTTATAAAATGGAATAAAAATCCACTAAATTATTATTTTAAATTTAGATATTAGCAGCCTTATACATAATAAAAATTTAGCAAAGCGTTAACATGAATTTTATTCATACCACCGTTGTTAAACTGGCTCTAGTATTGTTGGTAAATTCCTTCTAAATATCTGTCATGAAACGTCAAAAAACAGAAAATTCAATTTGAAATCATAAAAGAAAGCCTCTGATTTCCAAAAACAGGGCTTCTCTCTAAAGGTAAGCTAGGAAATCATTGTGAATAAAGTCTATTCTAACACTCTGATAGGAGTAAAAACATTCTTGTTAAGTTCGGTATGTGCGATTCAATATGAATATAGCGTAAGTCATTTCACAAGTAAACAAAATTATATTTTTTGTGAAAAAATTGTTTGTGACAGTGCACAGATTAGGATCGATAGATTGTTAAAGTTTAATAAATTTTTAAATGTTAACAGCCATTGCATGGTGTAGCCATGTTGCAGCCATTTGGCAACATACCGGTTTAAAAAAAAACCCCCCACTTGATGCACAAAACTGCATTTGTGGGCATTGGGGCCGCTTCTGTAGAAAGTGCTCTTAAAGTTTAGCTCATATTATTTAAACAGTTATAGAAAAAATCTTGGTTTTGCTTCGTATATTTGTGAAAAATCTAACACGCGTTTTTTTTACAAAAAGTGTAATATTCAAAAATGTTTGTTTAAATATTTAAAGTGGTATTCTCGCAATAAAATTCATTTTGGCGACAATAAATGTATAGTTTATAGTTTATACATTTTTTTATACACATTAAAATAATCACAATTGAGCTATTTGGAAAAACCCTATTTTTCAATAAAAATCACCTTTTTTAAATAATTTTTTTTTCTATTTTTCGTGAAATGTACACGCCTTTAGAAATCATGTACAAAAAAATGGTTAAAATTGAAGAGATCATGCATTTAAGGGTTAAAAGCTTTATTTTTTATTGATTTTAAAAAATCAGTTTTGTTGGCTTTCTAAATCTCTTTCTTTACAGTTTTCGCGACGGTTTTGGAAAAGTACGCAAAAAAAGTATTATGCAATTTGAAAAATTCAAATAAAAATCTTATAGGTGAAAAACTGTTTGAAAAACACCATCATCACGTTTAATTTTTAAAAGCTTTTTGTATTTTTTCTCAAAATTTTTGATAAAATTCAAAATCTAAAACCTACAATGCTGGAGTGCACTAAAAAAGAGATGGTATATACAAAAAAAATATATACTATTTTTAGATTTTTATCGTGTAAAAAAAATTTTCGACGGTGGCGGTGACAAAAATTAGACGGCGGCTAAGCTTAGCCGGTTTATGCCATTCGTCGCAGATCTCAAAATACCATCTGTCAACTCGCTGTCACTTAACGGATAACAAAAATTCTGTTTTAAACAGGTTCATCCGGCACGGCACGTTACATTACAGACAAACTAACTACTCAAATGCTTTTTCATAGAACAAAAACAAATCAGCTGATTCGTCACGGCACGTTACGTACAAACTAATTATACCTTAAGTTTTTATATTAACAATCTCTTTCTAACAGTTTTTGTTTGAAAAATTTTTCCTCTAGATTTTCATTAATATTTTCTAAAGCATTATTCATATCATCATCGTCATTATCATTATTAAGCTTGTCGTTTCAATAGTTCAAGCTTAAGCTATGGCGTCTTTTTTGCCTTTCAATTTTCCGCTCTAATCATAATTTAAATTATTTATTTTATTTATGTGATGTGATTTTCGACATTCATCAACTACTTTATTGCGTAAATTATGTTCTTGTTTTTTGTGTTAGTCATCCGTTGAATTTTTTCTGTTAAATCTTCAGTTTCTATACTTTATAAAGACAATCCACTATTTTTAGATTTTAAAGGTAAATTAAGTATCTTTGAGATTAAATTTTAGTTAAAAGAAATGACATACTGTTTTTTTATTACATATAATAAATAAAAGTTAAGTTTTCAAGAGATTCTACTTTATTTTATAACAATAAATAGGAGAGATTTATTAAGGAAAAATGTATGAATTTTGTTAAGAAAAAATAAACTTAAAAATTTGTTTGCTGGATATTTTGGCAAATCTAAACTAAATACGAGGGGAGTTTTTAATATAATATATAAATATAATTAAGTTGAGATTTAATTTTGGTTTCATAATAAAAAAAAAACAAAAGAAAAAAGGCCTTAAAAACATAATGAATTAAGATCTTTTTGTTAATTGTAAAGGATTTTTTTTTTATTTAAGGATTTTTAAGGCCTTTTATGGCAGGTTAATTTTTTAATAATATTAGTTACTTTGTTTATGTTTGTAATTTGAAAAAAGAAAGTTGATTTTTCCGACAGAATTTCATACAAGTATACTTAAAGGACAAAGCTTCTAAAGACTTTATTTCCTCATTCTATTTTCAGTCCTGATTGACTATGGAATGATTGAATTCTCAAACTGCAATTCTACACATCGAATGAAGTCTTAATTGGTCTCATTCGATTTAATTTCAATGACTTTAGCCATTTTTTCATTATTCGATTTCTTCAATCATTGAATTCAATCGTTAGGAATTCGTTTGAAAAGTTGGGGAATTCAAAATATTTCTAGTTCATTCGATTGAGTAATCTGGGAATGGCATTCAATTTTCTTCATTCGATTTTAAAATTTTGAAAACAAACTACGTTATTATCATTTTATGATTTTTACATATACAAGAAAACTAAAAAAATATTATATAACAGTTAAGTAATACCAAAAAAAAAACAGCTTTAAACGTTCCCATACAGTGGTAAAGCATTGGAATACACAAAATAGAATAATAAAGAGTATTTTAACAATTTCAACATTTCAATTTCAATAAAGAGTATGACTTTTTATACTTTAACTGTGAATTTAATTACCAAATTGTCAATTGAAGAGTAAGAAATCGTATGAATTCCTAACGATTGAATTCAATGAATGAATGACAAAATCGATTTGATTGAATACGCTGAAAGTCAATTCGATCGAATGAATTCTTAGGAATTTAGTCTCTGCGAAGGAAATCGAATGTTATTTTTAGGTACTTCATTCAAAATGGATTTCATTCGGCGAAGCTCTATTTAAGAATGTTTTAAAAATTATCTATTGTAATAATTATGAACTGCATAATTAGTTTGTTTTTATCGACTTTTTTGTTGTAATTTACAACATTGAATATAATTTATTTCCAGTAGATGTTGTCCAGGGATAGCGAAATATCGAAAGAGCTTAATTATTTATTAAATAAATTAAATTATGAAATAGTTTAAAGATTTTTTTTTTCAATCTAAATTATAGCCTACAGAGGACCCCATAAAGACAATCTGATGATAGTGATGCGGTGTCACTTGAAAATGCATTAATTGTCAACCATTGGTTCTAGGAAAGTTTTTTTCATAAGTTTTTTCTCTATTGATTGTAAAATAAAAATTGTAAATTCTATTTAGAATTTGTAATATTTGATCTTAAACCGAACAAAAATAACACTCATTGTAGTTTAAAGATTTTTAAAAAATGTTTAAAAAATCATATAAAACCTTGGAAACTTTTGATAATACCTACTTACAAATTACAAAAAAAAGTTCAGATAAATACTTTATAATTCGAAGCTTTAACTTTTTAAATTTTAACTGTTTTGAACAGTTTCATTCTTTTTTGATGAAAATCGTAAATTATTTGAAATACATTCAGTTTCTATAATATGTTCTCTGAAATTTATAATTAGTTGAGAATTTATCTTTTGTCTATTTTCAGTTAGCTTTCTTATAAAATTTTCTTTAAAATTAAGAATTTTATATACCTATAAAGTTGTCATTTAAAAATCCTTTGTGACATTTTTTTATAGCATATTGTATGAAATTCTGCTTTAACAATTTTAACTTAATGTTGAGAAATCTGTTGTTATACGTTTTGTAACCGTTGTTTTTAATATTATTTTATTTATATAGAGATTTGTGATTTGTTAAGAAATTGTTACTACAGTTTTTTTGTTTTTCTTGTTTAATAAGTATGATAATAATAATTTTTATTTGTTTAAGATAAATATTTATATATAGTTTATATATAAGAATAATTTTTATTTAAACAATTTCTTTCTCTTAATTTTTTGCTTTATAAATTTGTTTATATATGCCTTTTCTTAACTTTTTTTAAGGAGAATCTAATTAATTTTAATAAAATATAAATAATAATAACTACTGATTTATAATTACGATAATATTAATAAAAAATTATAATTAATAAATAATAAGAAAATAAAAACATGGCATTTACATGAAATAACTGCTAACATATGAAGCAGCTATGATACCCAACACAGTCAAGCATATCAAAATCATAATCTTCTTTCGCCTAGCTTTACTCTGATATTTCAAAGCTTTCTTTGTATCCTGAGTTGCAGTCTGCACATAGTCCATAGCGTGCTCCACATGATACTCAATGCGATCGATCATTTCACCCTGTGATTCCACCAACATAGCCATATCCATAAACATATCATGCAGCTCCTTAATCGATGTTTCCAATTTCATAATGTCGGCGTGACGGGCCTCAATATCGGCCAATGTCTGCTTGGCCTGTTGCGTTTCCATAATGATGCCTTGTGTAAAGACGGCTGGATTGCCCTGCTCCAACATATCCTCCAATTCTTCGTTTGTGGTAGCACGTCCGGTAATTTCCAATTGACGTTGTATTCTTCCCTTACAGCGTTCACGATAGTCGGTTTGTGTACGATTATATTCGGTCATAACCTCAACAAATTTACGTGATAGTGTCGAGTGTTGTGTCTTACGTATACGTAAATCGGCCGATGATTTATTTTGTTGTTCTTCTTGTTCGATATTTTGTTCGATACCTTTTAGTTTGCCTCGCACACGATTGGCATTCTTTTTAATATCGGCCATTAGATCTTCAAGCTCTTGTTTGGTTTTTTCATCCGACTGCGGAGCGGATAGAATGGCCGAATGTTTTTTCTTAACTTCTTCGACATTTTCTTGTACCTTGTCGATCATATTACGTATTTCTTCGACCTGAGCGAAGAAGTCATCCATATAGGAGTCATGGGTGGTATCGACATTAACAGCCACTTCTTCGGTTTCTTCATCATCCGACTGGGCTGCATGTAAAGCGGCTAATCTGTCTTTCGTCATATTGCTGCTGTTGGCGGTGGCGGTGTTGGAAGTTTAAGAGATGGTAGTGTTAGTGTTGATGGCCGATTAAGAATATTGTGCTTTGTTTAAAAAAAGCCGTGGTGATATATTTCCAAAAAAAAATGCTTTAGTAAGATGACGACATAAGGGAATTTTAAAGTTTTAGGTTTCCTTTATTTTAATAGCTTTTACTATAAAAGATTTAATGCTCAGCTGATGATGATCAAATAATTTTTAAGTTTTGCTAATTTTTCACTTATATTTTATAATTTTTATTAGAGCTTTAAAACAGTTTCTAGTTAATTGTTTGAAAAAAACATTATCTTTTACCAATTTTGGTTTAATTATTTAATTTGTTTTCTTTAAATAACTTATCTGTCGTTTATATTAAAATTTTTGGAAGTGTCTAATCATGAAAACACAATTATGTAAATCTTTTTAAAATATTTTACCTTTTTTAAATTTTTATGAAATTTAATTAATTTTTGTATTCAAATTCTTTTCTATTGGTTATTTTTATTTATTTTCAATAATTTAATTTCTTAAGATTTTTTATATTTTCAATGCCACACAAACATAAAATCCACTTAATGATTAAACACACTTTATAAACCGAGTATACTACATGGAATATGTGTATTTAGAAGAGTAGACAAGAACAAGTTGATGACAATGTTTTGGACAAGGGAGCGAGGGTGCCTTTTTGCAGGTGTTGGTTAATGTTGATTTCTTGGTGTGCAGCCGGGCAAACAAGTATAGAGAGATTGTGACTAAAAAATGTGACTCATTTTGTTCAACCAATTTAATTTTTATAAATTATTATTATTATTATTAATTTTCCCTTAATGGTAGACAGTAAATTTTTTACTTTATTTTTAATGATTTTGTATTTTCTTTAATTTACAAATTAGTATTTGTCATTTTGACGTATTTTTTGTTTTATGTTTTGTCGCGTTATTCTGCTTGTTACTTTTCACACTTTTGCTCTTTATACCTATTAAATTTTTCTCTATTTTTCTGTTTGCTCTATTAGTAAGAGCGTTGAATTTCAAAACGAGTTTGTTGATTTTTTTTATATTTTTGTTAAATAATTTCTTATTTGCTTTCAGTTTTTATTTGGTTTTGTTTTAATATAGTATTTCCAATTATGCATACATTTTAAATTTGTTGCTGTATTATTTTTATCTAAAAGGAGTACAAACTTTAGTTATATATTTTAATTGTTAACCTTGGCAGATAACACAAAAAAAATAAATAATCCAATTGTTTTTTTAGTCACTTGCTAAATCGTTATCGTAAATTGTGCTTGTTCTTCCGTTTCATTAGATGTAGTTTAACACACAGAGTTGTATATAAGTAGTAAATTTTAGTACTAAAAATTGTAGGCTATTAAACACTTTTTTTATAATTCTATAATAAAATTTTGTAATTTATCTAGCTTTTGCTTGTTTGAAAAACTAATTTATTTTTTGTATATTTTTTAATAATTTTACACTATGTTTAATTAATTTATCTTTTACTATTCAAAACTTTATTGCCATTCTTTATATTTTTATGCCTTTAATCAATGTAAAAAATCGATTTTCTGCGCAAAGAAGCCTTCTTGTAAGCAATTTTTTAGTAGGCCGTTTTTTGTAAAACAATGAGACTTTATCAATATAAAGGGGGAGGGATGTTATATTTTTTCATCACTTTCACGCGCGTAGGTTTTTTATACTTTTCTTCAACGGTGGGTGAATATTTCTTTAATTATTCCATAGATAAAACAAAAAATCACAAAAATTTACACTACTTCGTTTAAATTTGTAGTGTAAAGAAGGAAAAGAAAAATTTCCTTTATAGAATTTTATATTTAATCAATTTTTTATCTTTTATACACCCATTTGCATTTAGAAAATATTTTTTCTAAATTTCTTCTAATTTAGCAACGTTGCTCCCGTTGTAAAGGTTTACTCTCGACTAAATTATGGAGCTCTTGTTGCAGTAGTAAAGAGGCTCCAATATTAATAAAAATATAACAATGTGGATAATAAATAATAGAGTATGCGTTAAAATTTATAATATCTCTTAAAATTCTCTTAAATGGCGAGGGAGTGTTTGGGGTTTTTTGTCCGCAGCGTTTTTTGCTATTTTTTTCTTTAACCTTCTATTTTTCAATGGAAAATAAATTCCGGTAGATGATTTCATTTACATATATTTATTTTAAACACTTTAGTCTTTATAAATTATATACACAATTTATTTTATTATTAATCAGATAGTATATTTTCACTCTTTTAATATACCTTTAAGTTTAATTTTACTAACCACTGCCCCTTAATTACGTCAAAACATTCTTTCCGTCGTTTCTGTCAAACACATAGAAAATGCCAGCAGTGTTGGAAAGTTGAAGTTTGTTTTACGTATTCGCTTTTGTCTTCTTTATTTACATCCACCACAGGGATGTGATTTCTAACAGTACCAAGCAGCTTAAAAATTAGTACTTTTTCTACTCCTGCAGTGCCAAAAAAAGCTTATTTCGAACTCTGGTAAAATATTACATGTTGTTTTGTTACCTAGTGTCTTCAAATGCAATGAAATGTGCAAAGAAATTTTAAAATAACACACAAAGCAACAACAAAATTATTTTCGTTGTTGTTGTTAAAATTTCTTTGCACATTTCATTGCATTTGAAGACACTAGGTAACAAATAGAAGCAATAATCAGGAAATTCGGGCTATTAGCTGTGTTTGTGCGGCAAGCTATCAATGTTGGCTTGGCATTCTTATATAAATATTACGTTAGCCAACGTTTAATGTTAACTCTTAACGTTACTAATGTAAAATTTGTATGTGAATGACATAAGCCAACGTTGATAGCTTGCCGCACAAACACAGCTATTATTAACACGAACAACAGGGGAAATATTACAGAGAAAAAACAGGGGAAATATTACATATACGCAGAAAAAACAGGTGGACCTTTATCTAAGTGCTATATAATTATACAAAAACATAAGTTCGAAGTAAATTTTACAAATTTCTAGCAAAATATATGTAATTTTTCGGATATTTTCCACTACACATGTATATATTTTGCAAGGATTGTATATATTTTACAAAAAAAATGTGGATATTTTACTAGAACTTTGTAAAACCAACTTGAAAATTATGAAGTTGTATAATTACATAGCTCTTAGGTAATATTCCCCCTGCTTTTTTCTGTGTGTAAATGCTTTGTAATTATACAATTACGCAATTTCCAAGGTAGCTTTTCAATTTTCTTGCAACTTGTATTAACTCAATATTTTAATTCTAAATTTAAATTTAACGAATCAAATCTTAAATGACCAATCACTGAATGAATTTAAATCGCATTTACCGCTCATTTTTTGAAATGAAATTAATTCACAGAAAACCCCCTTCATTTTTTTATAAAAGAAGAAAGAATTCGTTCAACTCATTTCATTTATTTATTCATATAAGCAGCCTAAATGGCCAATATAATCATATACATGTACATAAAGTACTTAAGTCTAATAAAATACCCTACGACTCCTCCAAAGAAACTACGCAGTTATATAGCAAAATAAGTTTAAATCCCAATTATCGATGATTAAGAATAGGAAGAAAGCGTTAAAAATGGCTTTCTCATTCAGTGCTTTTAAAAAAATCCGTTCAGAGAACTATTGCAATTGAATTAATTTTTCAATAGTTATTACAGTTGAGCACGTTAACTGAATAAATTTACTGAGTTAGTTAAAAAAATTAATTCTCTCATTTCAGATAAAAATTAAATTCTAATGCTTCACAACTGTTTGTACCATAGTACATTTTAGTTCAAAATGGTAGGACACTATAGTACCAACTTTATCATCCCTAACCCGATGTCTTCAAATGCAATATATTATATGATATGAAATGTCAAAACCATAGCAGCGAAACGTCAAAATGATATCAATTGCAGAGTGGTGGAGAACACTTGACCATTTCATGGAGAAGAAATATCATAGATTTTTCTTCGAAAAACACCAAATTTTATGAAACATTAATGTTTACCGACAAATAATAAAAAGCTAAACACTTTCCCATTCCTTTTTACCAAATTTTTTCTTGTTTTTTTTATTACAAAATTAAAATGAAAACTAAAAGTGACATTTGATCTCTGGCATCATTGCAAGATCCGATGGCATGTCAGCGATATCAAGATATTGCAATAAAATTGAAATTGAGTGTCTTCACTTGAGATGAGAGCATTTTGACAATTGCTTGCTATCATTTTATTGCATGTCAAGACACTAGGTAATGCGTAAATGACATTTCTTGATACGGAAGAATATTGTAATAGATTATGTGCTACCACATTAAAACTATAGGGTTGTGCTACCAGATTTGGTTGTTTTGTGAAAATGGCAATTAAATTTTCTGAGAAGAGAAAATTCTTTAAGGTGGGGTTTCTAGATGACTTTTTGCTCCACACGAACGAAAATACAATAACAAAATACCTGCATTAGAAAAACAAAATACATGTAGTCACCAGAGCTTTAAAGAAATTATTCCTTTTTGGAATGAATTCCCAAAAATTTAATTCAATTCTTTAATTCAAGGAACGAATTTATTAATAAAACATAAGCAGGAATTAATTCCCGTGAATGAATTCAAAGAATTCAAATTTATAGAATGAATTCTCTGACCAAAGCACTAAGCATTCGAATTAAAGAATTCATTCACTAAAGAATTCATTCAACACGAGTTAATTCAATTTTAAGTCAAAGAATTCATTCAATTCTAGGTAATTCAACTTTTGGTCGAGGAATTCATTCAATTCTAGTTAATTCAACTTTTGGTCAAGGAATTCATTCAATTCTATTTAATTCAACTTTTGGTCAAGGAATTTATTCAAATCTAGTTAATTCAAGTTTTGGTCAAGGAATTCATTCAATTCTAGTTAAGTCAACTTTTGGTCAAAGAATTCATTCAATTCTAGTTAATTCAACTTTTGGTCAAGGAATTCGTTCATTTCTAGTTAATTCAACTTCTGGTTAAGGAATTCATTCAATTCAAGTTAATTCAACTTTTAGTCAAGGAATTAAATTTATTTCGTTTAATTCCTTAAGGAATTAAATTTTTTTGTTTAATTCCTTAGGAATTGAAACTTAAATTCACGGAATTGAACGAAAAAAAATTAATTTCTTAGGGAATAAACGAAAAAAATTCAATTCCTTGACTAAAAGTTGAATTAACTAGAATTGAATGAATTCCTTGACTAAAAGTTGAATTAACTAGATTTAAATGAATTCCTTGACCAACAGTTGAATTAACTTGAATCAATTCATTGACCAAAAGTCGAATTAACTAGAATTGAATGAATTCCTTGACCAAAAATTGAATTAACTAGAGTTGAATGAATTCCTTGACCAAAAGTTGAATTAACTAGAATTGAATGAATTCCTTGACCAAAAGTTGAATTAACTAGAGTTGAATGAATTCCTTGACCAAAAGTTGAATTAACTAGAATTGAATGAGTTTTTAAATTATTAAGGTTTTTGTTCAGATTTAATTAATCTGTAATCTATTTTAATCTATTATTTATGAATGGGAAAAATTAGTTCTTTAATAACATTTAATAAGATATTAGATTTATGTGATTTAGGTCGAATATAACAATAAAAACAAATACAAAAAGAGATAAAATATGCCAAATAATGAAATCGGAATCCCGGGATTTTTTCAAGACTAATCCCGTGATTTAGGAATTTTCGGGATCTGCATCCCTAATTCACACCTAACTCCTAAATATGTATTTGGCCAAAACGAGTGTAAAAGAATAAAGGACTATTGTATTAGAATAAAGAGCTAAAATATGTGTTTTAACTAAACACGTATTTAAGAAATAGGTGTGAACGCAGCCTTAAACGCGTGTTTATGGCTGCGTTCACAAAAAAATGTAACTCCTAGCGAATTAAACGAAAAAAATTTAATTCCTTAGGGAATTAAACGAAATAAATTTAATTCCTTGACTAAAAGTTGAATTAACTAGAATTGAATGAATTCCTTGACCAGAAGTTGAATTAACTAGAAATTAATGAATTCCTTGACTAAAAGTTGAATTAACTAGAATTGAATGAATTCTTTGACCAAAAGTTGAATTAACTTGAATGAATTCCTGGACCAAAAGTTGAATTAACTAGAATTGAATGAATTCCTTAACCAAAAGTTGAATTAAATAGAATTGAATGAATTCCTTGACCAAAAGTTGAATTAACTAGAATTGAATGAATTCCTCGACTAAAAGTTGAATTAATAAAATTGAATTAACTCGTGTGGAAAGAATTCTTTAGTGAATGAATTCTTTAATTCGAATGCTTAGTGCTTTGGTCAGAGAATTCATTCTATAAATTTGAATTCTTTGAATTCATTCACAGGAATTAATTCCTGCTTATGTTTTATTAATAAATTCGTTCCTTGAATTAAAGAATTGAATTAAATTTTTGGGAATTCATTCCAAAAAGGAATTAATTCTTTAAAGCTCTGGTGGAAGTATATTAAAGACCGAAATGGAAAAATTGCGCAATAATGTTGCAAGAGTATGGCAGCTTAAAACGGTATTTACACCTTAATCCTAAACACGTGTTTAGCCAAATTGAGTGTAATAGGTCATTCACATGAACGAGATAACTAAATCTCCTCATTTCTGTTCTTTATTCTATTACCATATAACATCTTATTTTAACATTATATGGTAATAGAATGAAGAACACAAATGAGGATATTTAGTTATCTCGTTCATGTGAATGACCTATAAATGAAATAAAGAACTGTTGTAATAAAATAAAGAGCTAAAATACGTGATTTAGCTAAACACTTGATAAGGAATTAGGTGTGAACGCAGCCTAATTCCTAAATATGTGCTTAGCCAAAATGAATATAAAAGAATAAAGAACTTTTGAACTAAAATAAAGAGCTAAAATATGTGTTTTAACTAAACACGTATTTAAGAAATAGGTGTGGCTAACCACATGTTTAGGAATTAGGCTGCGTTCACACCTAATACCTTATCACGTGTTTAGCTAAATCACGTATTTTAGCTCTTTATTTTATTACAACAGTTCTTTATTTCATTCATAGGTCATTCACATGAACGAGATAACTAAATATCCTCATTTGTGTTCTTCATTCTATTACCATATAATGTTAAAATAAGATGTTATATGGTAATAGAATAAAGAACAGAAATGAGGAGATTTAGTTATCTCGTTCATGTGAATGACCTATTACACTCAATTTCGGTCTTTAATATACTACCACCAGAGCTTTAAAGAATTAATTCCTCTTTGGAATGAATTCCCAAAAATTTAATTCAATTCTTTAATTCAAGGAACGAATTTATGAATGAAACATAAGCAGGAATTAATTCCTGTGAATGAATTCAAAGAATTCAAATTTATAGAATGAATTCTCTGACCAAAGCACTAAGCATTCGAATTAAAGAATTCATTCACTAAAGAATTCATTCAACACGAGTTAATTCAATTTTAAGTCAAAGAATTCATTCAATTCTAGCTAATTCAACTTTTGGTCGAGGAAATCATTCAATTCTAGTTAATTCAACTTTTGGTCAAGGAATTCATTCAATTCTATTGAATTCAACTTTTGGTCAAGGAATTCATTTAATTCTTGTTAATTCAACTTTTTGGACAAGGAATTCATTCAAGTTAATTCAACTTTTGGTCAAAGAATTCATTCAATTCTAGTTAATTCAACTTTTGGTCAAGGAATTCATTCATTTCTAGTTAATTCAACTTCTGGTCAAGGAATTCATTCAATTCTAATTAATTCAACTTTTAGTCAAGGAATTAAATTTATTTCGTTTAATTCCCTAAGGAATTAAATTTTTTCGTTTAATTCGCTAGGAGTTACATTTTTAATTAATTTCTTAGGGAATTAAACGAAATAAATTTAATTCCTTGACCAAAAGTTGAATTAACTTGAATGAATTCCTTGACCACAAGTTGAATTAACTAGAATTGAATGAATTCCTTGACCAAAAGTTGAATTAACTAGAGTTGAATGAATTCCTTGACCAAAAGTTGAATTAACTGGAATTGAATGAATTCCTTGACCAAAAGTTGAATTAACTAGAATTGAATGAATTCCTTGACCAAAAGTTGAATTAACTAGAATTGAATGAATTCCTTGACCAAATGTTGAATTAACTAGAATTGAATGAATTCCTTGTTGAATGAATTCATTAAATTTTATGAAGGCATTAGAAAAAAATTAATGAATTCCTTTAAGATAAATCGAATGAAAAAAAAGGTATTCATTCAATTTCTTAAGTTTGGTCAGGGAATTCATTCCCAAAATATAAATTTAGTTCAAAAAAAGGGAATTAGGGAGTTAATTCTTCGAAGCTCTGACCATAGTATAATATAGTAGCTTTACTCATTTTCTGTCATTTGAAAAAATTAAGTAGTGTTTGTAATTTTACTTGTACATATGGTTCTTAATACCACTACAACTACATGAGATAGGGACAAGCTCTCAATTTTTTAATGAGTGGGGCTACTATAGTATACTATGGCTCTGACTACCACACATGGTAATATAAT
This sequence comes from Leucophora obtusa, assembly GCA_949987735.1. NCBI lineage: Eukaryota > Metazoa > Arthropoda > Insecta > Diptera > Anthomyiidae > Leucophora > Leucophora obtusa. Next base: position 201,038,273 of record OX465295.1, on the reverse strand, counting down.
AAAGAACTAAAGAACACTTACAATATTATTGTACAACTTATCGTTTTAGTTCTTTATTCTCAGAGCTTTGAAGAATTAAATCCTTTTTGAATGAATTCACTAACAATCGAATTCAATTTTCTCTTCAATTGAATGAATTCCTTTTCTTAAGTAATTCACTGAATTTGTTCAACTGAATGCGTTCATCAAACAACAAATTCAAAGAATTAATTCAATTGCAATAGTTCTTTTTATTTAATCAAATGAATTAATTCAACGGTGAACGCGTTCAATTTTATAAATCGAACGGAAAAAAAGTAAATTAATTCCTTACTGAATTAATTCACTACTGAATTCGTTCAATTTCATTTTCGTTCAGTGAATTAAAAAAATATAAAATTACGTTCAGTGAATTAAAAAAAAAATAATAAGTTCACTGAATTGAAAAAAAATAAAATAAGTTCACTGAATTCAAAGCCTGTTTTCTGCCCTTCAGTAGAAGAAAACAATAATGTACAAATAAAATTTTTAAATAAGCAATTTTACAGCGTGTGCTAGTAAAAATGAACAAATTAGAAACCGGATGCTGTTTATCAACCTACATGATTCAAAAATAAAGCCTTTTACTATTAAAAATAAAAACTTTACAGATATAGATAAATTTGGAAAAAATATAACTATATAATTAGTTTGAAAAATTAATAGTTTTTTTTTTCCAAATTTATCTATATTTGTAAAGTTTTTATTTTTAATAGTAAAAGGCTTTATTTGTGAATCATGTAGGTTGTTTATTCTATTACTATTTATGGTAAGAGATTACAGACATAAATGGAGAAATTGTATAATAATATTATAAGTGTATGGCCAGCTTAAAATGAGAAGTTGTACAATAATATTGCAAGTGTATGGCCACCTTTAGGTGTGAATGCCGTTAAATGCATAATAGGTCACATTAACGAGATAACTAAATCCCCTCATTTTTGTTCTTTATTCTATTACCACATGAGGTAATTTTTTGACACTATATAGTAATAGAATAAAGAACCAAAAACGAGGAGATTAGTAATCTCGTTCATGTGAATGGCCCATAAGTAGGGTTTGGGATTTCCCGGACTTTTTTATTTCCCGGGAAACGGGAATAAAAAAATTCGATTCCCGGGAATTCCCGGGAATCCCGGGAAATGTTTTTGAACAAAATTGTTAATGAAAACCACCTATATAAGTGAGAATTCAAAGTTAAAATATCAGAATGTTGAACATTTGATTTCATATAAATTACTCTAAGCACTGCCAAATGAATTTCATGATTCCAGCAGAAAGCACCCACTACTGGACTGTCGGAAATAAACCCTTTCATCACATTTGGTCCATTAGATATGGTGGCCAGAATGTTATTTTCCAAAGACAAATAAAACTCTTCTATTTTTTTTCTACAATTCCTCTTATTTCATCAGGATTACATTTTCCTGATATATAAACCAACTCCAGGTTATAAAATGAATTACTTCCGTTTATACATATGTTTAAATATCCCTTTTGTGATATTCTTGTCCATTCATCTAAGATTATAGTAAATCTCCTATTGTTAGAAATATGGCTCGATATTTCTTTTATCATGATATCTTTTACATGATTGTAGTAATTTAATATAATATTCTTTAAATAGGTTTAATTTTTTTTGGCAATGCCAGGTTTTTATTATAAAAACTTTCTCCAATAAACCAAGATCTAGTTATGGTGCGGATTGAAATTCCGTCCACTGCGGCTAATTTGGATACCATTTAGGGAAATGTTTGCCTTACCATTAAAACGTTTAATGCCTATTGAGCTTACACTTTTTTCTTCGGGTACTTTGCTAATTTTAGCTGGAACGTTACTCTTGTTGTTGTTTTCTTCAAGAGAATTTTTTTGTGAACCAAATTTAGATGTCGGATAACCAAATTTAGATACCTCCGTTAACCATTGGTCTTTTAGAACAAATATTGCACTGCGCTCCATTGTCCTTTTTTGTGAAGTTTTTCCATACTCCTGACATTTTATTCTTTAATATAAAGAATATATTAGTTTGAAAGCAGGTGTATTAAAATAAAGTAAACTTACTTGAAAATATCGCATTTATTAATAAAAAAGTTATTTAGAACATTATTGGCCCTTAATATAAAGGAGTATTTTAAATTTAAAGTCGACTTTATTTTTAATCATACGGTTTTGTTCATTTTGTGTATGAAAACCTTACAAAAATATTTATATTTTCAAACATTTTCATTGGTTGAAAATAAATTAACCAATCAGAATGCTCCAAAAATAAACCAAGTCAAGGTATACTGCCACCCAATATTTTAACTAAAGTCGACTTTAACTAAAATATACATTTGAAAAATTTAGATAGTAAGGGCGATTATTTGTAAGAAACAAAACTTTTTTTCATATTTCTTTTAAACATGTTACCAAGTTTTTAGGTTTTACTACTTAAATTTGGAATAAGTTATGCGAAAAATCTTTATTAGTTGAAATGCTCTTAATTACTTGGCAAAGATTTTTTTTGAGTGTCAAATAAATTGATTCCCTTTTAAAAGATTTTAACAATGAAATTTTTGTTTTGGTATTTAAAATGTTTTTTATGACTAAAATTAAAAAATCCTATTCCAAACAAAAACAATTTAAAAAATTTAATATTTTTAAAATTTCCCGAAAATAATATATTTTTCCCGGGAATTCCCGGCAAACTTATCCCGGGATTTCCCGAGAATTCCCGCCCGGGAATTCCCGAACCCCAAACCCTACCCATAAGACAATGAATTTTTTTGGTTTTGGATAAAGATTATTACAAATACGGGTTTAAATATCAATACAATGGTAACACTCGACACAGGGTTGCATTTTTAGAACTCACTAAAATACAACGGTAAACTTTTTTATGATTTTTAACAGTATTATTCATTTAAAAAATAATATACCTTAACTTTTTTAACCTGTAAAAAATTAGGTAAATTTAAGCTGAAAAATTACCACTTAAGTTTTTTATTGTATTTTAAAGAAATATTTGTTTTAAAGTGTATGATAATATTTGAATGTTTTACGCTTCATAATGTTTAAATTATTTTTTCACTTTATTTATTTAAGTCATCTTGTAAATACTTTTACATAAACAAATTAAACACTTTTATTTCATCTCCCAATTATATAAATTTTATAAAATTTTGTCTTTTATCAAATTATAAAGGAATAAAAAGGACTTACCGGAATCTTTGTTGTTAACACTACACCGCATATCTCATCACCAACTAAAAACTGTTCACCCAACATGGCCATACAAACATTTTCCCACGCACGATCAATCTGGTTCTTACGCAAACGTATAACCCATTGACCGCCCTTCGAATTAGCTGGGTCCTCCCACATGGGCTTAATGCCCTGTTTGAATAGACTCAATTCCCGGTAGGGATTTAAGGCTGTGGGACGTTTAAGATGCGAGTATAGTGACCACCACTGCTGAACACTGGCACAACGTCCCACTACACGCAACGATTTGCTATAATCAGTTGCACGATGTGCACCTTTACGTGAGAACCACAACCAGTATGTGTGTTGTAAACGATTCTCATGCGGTCCTACCTCTAGTGGGGGCAATTTTTCAACATCAACTTCATTTTCCATGTCACTATCATCACTCTCAACCAGTTCTGGCCACGATGGTTTAGTAGAATTAAAATAACTGAAATAAGAGAAAATAATTAGGACTTCAGGAAATATGGGAAATACGACTAAAGGATTTTAAATTTAATTAATATTTTAAGATGTGGGAGATGTGGCAATGCACAGTACCATACTACTCCGTGAGGTAGATGGTGTGCAACTGGATCGTGACACGGACAACATTTTACCGATCGCAAACTTCTGGAGGACTCATGAGGTGATTGTACCCTCCAGGGAGGACTGGGCCACTTACTTTGTTGTTCGAAGTGGCGAAATTTCAGTCTTTACGGACGGCTCAATAATCGGATAATATTGGAACGGGGTATGAATCCATCGTGGACAGTCTTGCCGTTTTAAAGGCCAAAAAGTCTGATACAATTAGGTCGAAGTAGGGATATCGATCCCGAAAATCCCGGGATTTCCGATTTCATTATTTGTCATATTTTATCACTTTTTGTATTTGTTTTTATGGTTATATTTGATCTAAATTACTTGAATCAAGTATCTTATTAAATTTTGTTAAAGAACTAATTTTTCTTATTCATAAATAATAGATTAAAATAGATTAGAGATTAAATATATCTGAATAAAAACCTTAATAATTTAAAAACGTTTGTTCAGCTTTGAAACTTTAAAAAATCGTAATTCATATTTATTTAATCTTTTAACGGACATCTTTTTATTTACTTTATTGATGATTTGATGAAATCATTACTTCAAATCAAAATAATTTTGCCGAATATAAGTATACCAAAAACAGCAAATTGTTCAATATTTCTTAAAAATCTAATATAATCATTAAATACATATTGTATTTCTGATGATGTCAGCAAAGTAGTTTCTATTTGATTTCAATTAATTTTAGATTAGTTGCTTTTTCTGCTATTTTTACATACTTATTTCTGAGTGTAGTTTTCGTTTAAAGCCAAATTCACAATGCTGTAGTACTCCACTCTGAGTGGATTTTGCTCCTTTCTTTTTGGCACTTACATATTGTATTTTTCGTATCATGCCATCTCTATTCTAAAGGGTTGTTCAACAGGGACGCTACAAAAGTAGAAAGACAGGGACAGCAAACGACGCCATATTTCTTGCCGCTCTTTAGACATTTCTCTTCAGTAAGGTTTGCCATTTCATGATGGAAAGATATACGAGCCAACAACGAGTCGAAATTATTAAAATTTACTACCGAAATTCGGAGTCAGTGGCCTCAACGTTAAGAGCGCTACGTCCAATTTAAGCCTGGATCAGCCAGACGTAAACGTATCTCGGTATAGCTGAATTAATAAGTTAAATAAGAACAGGAGATGTATTGTGTTTTTTATTTCATTCTTATGCATGCAATATAGAGCAGACGTAAATACACAACAAAAATCTGTTGTAAATAGATTTTCGTTGTATATTTACGTTTGCTCTATATTGCATGCATAAGAATGAAACAAAAAACACAACACATCTCCTGTTCTTATTTAACTTATTAATTCAGCTATGCAGAGATACGTTTACGTCTGGCTGATCCAGGCTTTATGGTCGTCATAATCGTCCTAGCAGATCAACAATTGAGCGTAGGGTTACCTCAAATCTATGGTCTATGCCAACAAGCCAGCGACGATTGATGAACTTCGTACGAATATCGAACGTAAAATTGCAGCAGTATCGGCCGATTTATGCTTGAAAACCGTCGAAAATTGGGTTCAGTGTCTGGACTTCTGCAAGCGTGCCCGTGGTGGCCATGCAAAAGGAATCGATTTCCATACATAATGGCATCGAACGTACTTTCACAGGAATAAAGAATTTCATTGATATCCAAAACCGTTTTTGTTTTATTTAAACTTTTTTACTTTTGTAGCGCTCTTATTGAAAAACCCTTTAGTAAACCCCACTCTGCAGCTTTGAACACTCTGCGGTATTGTGAATCCGGCTTAATTAATTTATTTTTTCATGCTACAGGAAATATATAAGTACACCGAAAAAATTCCTCAGTTACTGGATACTAAAATTTCAACTGAATCTCAGGTGAAATACCCCTTACTAAGCCATAGTTAATACTATTAATTGTATATAACTAAGTCGATAGTTGAAAATAGTATTAAGAAATTTAACTGAAATTTTAGTCACTAAGAGCGATTTCTTAGGTTAAATTTTGGGGTCTTTGTACAAAGTTATTATTAACTCAGTATATTTATTATTTTCTATTATTTTGATATTAAATAGAAAATTGACTTACAATTAGCTTAATTTATTTTTATCTTAATAATTAACAGGAATAAGAACATGTTGAAATATTGTTAAGTTATTAATACAACCCTGTTTTGCAACACACATATTGTATGTTTCAATATGTTTCCATATTCCCTTCCTATGCTTATTCGTTTTTTGAATTCAACGTTTATCTTTTTTATTATAAGCACGGTTGCCAATTTAGCCATTTTTCGGCTAGATCTAGCCATTTTAATTTCATCTAGCCATAAAAAAAATGGCTAGATTGGATCTAGCAGGAAGATTTAGCCATTTTATTTTGCCCTAGCCATTTTTTCTTTTAATGTTTTACACATAGATTACATAGATATCTTACTCTTCTTCTTCTTTTGTCAACAAACAAATTTTTACACACACATTGAAATATTTTTTGTATACATATAGGACGTATGTCGGACACATTCTCAAGAGATACGTGCACTGACAGCGAATGTAAAAGAGTAAGAGATCTACTATGGTTTTACAGTTAATTTCATATAAAAGTACTTGAATTTTTATGATTTTCAAAATTTTAGTACAAAATTTTCAATTTTTGAAACTTTTGACACATGTAATTTTTATATTCGATTTAAAATTATGTTTTTTGTAAAATTTGAATTAAAATATTTTAGAAATTCGGAAAACATTAAAATTTAAAGGCTACTTTCATGAAATTCGTGTTATAACTCTTCATTATCACTGATTTAGCATTATTTTCCAATTATAGGCATTTCTAGCCATTTTGTCTCCTTAATCTAGCCATTTTTTGAGTTCAAGTGTAGGCAACCTTGATTATAAGTATTGTAATTGCAGTCGTACTAAGTGGGTTATTTTGTTAAGGCAAGGCGTTGCGTTGATTTGTGTGTAAATTGTTATTGTTACAAAAACAATTTGTATTGAAAACAACGCAACGCAAGGCGATGCGTTTTACAAAATAACCCCCTAAATATTTTGACTTCTAAACATCGTGTTTTATTGTTCCCGGGACCCTCCCCGGGCCTAGTCCATATCATCTGAGGGCATATAAGATATGCGCCATTTTATGAAGTGGAAAATTTTTATTAAAAATTTCCGAGGGTCCAAGGCCCCGCCAAGGTCCATTTTTAGATAGATATAACCCCTTTCACTGGGGTATTGTACGGTTAGGGGTAGTCGAAATTTTCATCAATTTTTCTCTATCTCTCTTAGTTTTCGGGAGGGGTAGAAATAGAACCATTTTTAAAACTTCGAATACATTGGTTTCGCCATATGCCGGGTAATAACAGTAACATGAAAATATTATATTTTAACAATAAATTTTGTAAAATTTGACGAATGGGTTCTTAAAAATTAGTTTTAAATAATTTTGAAAATTAACACTCAAAATTAGTTAAAGTACTGAGGATTTTTAGTATTGTGTTAAATGAAGCTAACTAAAATCTTTGCTGAAATCAGTGTTCCAACTAAAAAGTTGTTAAAAATTAGTGAAATCGATTTGAAACCGGTTTGACAGATTTTTCTACTGACGTATTATTTTAACTGTATGATTAGTTTTTATCTTAATGTTAAATGTTATGGTTCTGCTGGAAATTTAATATAAATTCTTGCGTGAATATCTTCTCCTAATAAAAAAAAAGTTAAATTATTTTCCTTGAAAGATCAAACTTTAAACTTATCTTTTAATATTGTATATGGGTCATTCCATCTCAAATCGACCAATGGTTGGATGAATTTTGGTCAGAACTTTTCTTTCATCATATAACGAAATTTTTTATTGAATTTTTTTTCAAAAGGTATGCAATATTTAAAATTTCAAAAAATCTCATAATTTTTCTAATTTTTTGCTTTGTTTAAGAGGTTATTTTTTGAATATCTCTAAAATTATAATAGCTACAAAAATGGTTCTTAGCTCGTTTTAAAGAGGATATGTAGCCGTATTAAAAACAATATTTAAAAAAAAATATTGAAAAATAAAAAAATTTAAACTTTTTCAAATTTAAAAATCGAAAAACTCAAAAACCTATTTTTTTTTTGCTCAATTTTTTTTTAAAATAAAACCTCTAACTGATCTTAAAACATCCTGAAATTTTCAAGAAATTGAGAAATTGTTTAACTGAGCAACTGAGAACTATTATCAGTGTAGATTTATAATGAATATTTTTAATTTTTAGGGTTTATTTTAGCTATTTATTTTTAAAATTAAAAATATAATGAAACAAGAAAATCCCGAAACCATGAAAAATCCCGGGATTTCAATTTTTAAAATCCCGAATCCCGGGATTTGTAAAAACCAGTCCCGTTCGGCATACCTAGGTCGAAGTGAGTGAAAGACTATAAGACAGACATAGGTGGTCAAGGTTGCGTTTGGATCAATATATTTTTATGTTACTAACATCATCACAAACGCAATATACCATGTCCATGTAGTGGTGTAAGGTATAAATATTAGTTAGCAATTTTAGAGCATGCAAAAATAAAAATTTCGAACGAATTATAAAAATATTATTTTTGAAATCCTCCTTTTTGGTTGAAAACATGACACTTCAGATAACAATTAAAAAACCGTTTCTATAATGTCAATATTAGTGTACTCAGTCGATTAATCTTTATTCGATTAATCGAACAATTTTGCTCAAAAATTGTTCAAATAATTTCAAATGTCTAAATTTCTAATAACGAATAATTCGAATAAGTTAATGCGATTAATCGATTAATCGAAATTGGTAAAAAATTACAAAAATGTTTAAAAACTAAACATTTTTTATTAAAGTAAAATTCCACAACTTATTAAACAAATTGTGAAAAATAATGTGGGCTTGTAACTCTCCGGGTTTCATTCTGGCCTAAGGAAATCATCAAAGAATGACATTTTAGAATCCCAGTGTAGAAAATCATTACCAGATATGTGGTTATGTAACTACATACTAGGTAATGGTAACTAGTTACTTTTGTTATTACATTTCTTATTACCTTTATATGGCGATGTCGCGAAAAATATTGAGTTGTCGTTACACACCAGCATACGAAAAATCAAAAAATATATCGTTACCTATGTGCTTACCAGTACTGACAAAAATAATGAGTCTAAATATAGATTTTCAAAAAAATAAATTATATAAAAAAAAATATTTTTTATTGTATTTTTTTTTTAATAAAATTTGCTGGTGCTAGAATCGAACCTGGGCCTACAGATTGCCAGTCAACAGCTCTACCATCTGCTCAGATCTACCATCTGAGCTATATCGACATGTAATAAAGGGTTCTTCAATAAGAGCGCTACAAAAGTTTTGTTAAATAAAACAAAAACGGTTTTGGATATCAATGAAATTCTTTATTCCTGTGAAAGTACGTTCGATGCCATTATGTATGGAAATCGATCTCTTTTGCATGGCCACCACGGGCACGCTTGCAGAAGTCCAGACGCTGAACCCAATTTTCGACGGTTTTCAAGCATAAATCGGCCGATATTCGTACGAAGTTCATCAATCGTCGCTGGCTTGTTGGCATAGACCATAGATTTGACGTAGCCCCACAGGAAATAGTCCAACGGCGTCAAATCGCACGACCGAGGCGGCCAATCGACTGGACCATTTCGTGAGATAACACGTTCTCCAAACTTGGTTTGCAATAAATTGATTGTGACATTCGCTGTGTGGCTTGTGGCGCCGTCCTGTTGGAACCACATGTCCTCCAAGTCCATATCATCCAATTGGGGCCAAAATTATTCGGTTATCATTGAACGGTAGCGATTCCCATTCACAGTAACGTGCCGGTCTTGACCATCACGGAAGAAGTACGGCCCAATGACGCCGCCGGCCCATAAACCGCACCAAACCGTAATTTTTTCGGGATGCAATGATGACGCATGGAGTACGTGTGGATTGATGTCTGACCAATAACGCATATTTTGTTTATTGACGAAGCCATTCATTATGACGACCATAAATTCGACGTAGCGCTCTTAGCGTTGAGGCCACTGACTCCGAATGTCGGTAGTAAATTTTAATAATTTCGACTCGTTGTTGGCTCGTATATCCTTCCATCATGAAATAGCAAACCTTACTGAAGAGAAATGTCAAAAGAGCGGCAAGATATATGGCGTCGTTTGCTGTCCCTGTCTTTCTACTTTTGTAGCGTCCCTGTTGAAGAACCCTTTATTTAATAGATAAAAACATAATTGACCTGCTGCACACAAGTAAGCTTAAGGCTCAATTAGACGTGCCATAACCATAACCATATAAAACAGCTGTTCAAACCAATATTATAGGCTACAATGTATACGATTATTGGTGACATGCCATAACGCCATAACCGTAACCATAGAAACCAATTGAATTTTGGTTGTCTGCTATGGCTTTATGGTTACGGCTATGGCGTTATGGCACGTCTAATTTAACCTTTACTCGCCAACATACAAAAAATCAAAAACTATGTGGTTACATATATCCTTACCAGTGTTTAAAAAATATTGAGTCTAAAAATAGATTTCAAAAAATTTTCAGAAAAATCTAAAAAATTATTTTCTATTTGAAATAATGATAAAAATAAGTCATTATCAGTAACTCATTATTATATGTTTTAAAATAATGCAGAAGGTAAGTGGGTGTCATTACTAGTACTCCAAAAAATAATGATATGTCATTACCGTTTATACACTGGGATTTCTAGAAATATTTGGTAGCTTAAACTAAATGAGAATTTCTTGTTTTCGTCTAAGAATATTAAATAAATATCAAAGAATAAACAAAAAATTATAACAGTTTTCTTTGTCAACTTCCAAAATACCACTACTCTGTTGTTTTGGCAGATCAAGCAAAGTGGTGGGATTAATTTACATATAACCAAATTTATAATTTTCTTTTTTACGATTTTTTAAATGCTGATATTAAACTAAAGCATTAATAATTATTATAATTATTAATTATAAATAATGCTCAATGTAATAAAGTATGCTTAGCGAAAATTATGCATTCATAATATCCTTTAGGAAACGATATTATCTAAAGCCATTCAATTTATTATTTTGTTTTAGAACAAATAAATGGTTAACAAGATTATAATCAAAATTAATATGGGTGATATCAAAAAATGTGATAAAAACCATGTAACCAGCTAATTTCTAATGCATGGATTACAACATTTGAGTTACATATTTCGATATATATCAACGCATTGTCACCTGTTTTACAAAATGTATAACAATCTGAGCCATTTTTGGTTAATACATAAAATTTGTGACCAATTTTATAGGCCAAATGTAAACTCCGTAACCAGTAACTCATAAGGTTTTTTAACTTTAATAGCTTATATTGTAATAACCAGGGCAAGTTTAAAATGGCACAAAAAAAGTTGAAATTGGCAAGCAAAATGGCACGAAAAAATAGTAAAATTGGCACAAAAAACGCAAAAATGGCACGGTTATTCCAAAAATTTTAAAGTATAATAGTTGATTTAAGTGTATTTCTGAATGTTTTCAACAAAAATACAATAATTAAGGAATTTACCGTTGAACTGCTTAAGTGCATTCGCCGTATATTAGTATGATTTAAAAAAAAAAAATCTAGAATTTTATTAAATATTAAATATGATTCCCTTGTGCCTGTTAAATTTTTCAATAAAAATGTTTTCTTCTTCTTCATATAAATCAACTCTAAAAAATATCGTTTTTTTTTTTAATTTTTTCCAAAAATTGTTTACAAAGATTGAGTTTTTACTGAATTTTATAGCATTTTTATAATGAAAAGTCTAAAAAAAAAATAGACAAAATGGCTTTTTTTGGCAAGGATTTTTAAAAATCGCATTTTTACAAAATCAGTGAAAAAATGGCAAAAATGGCATTTAATGGCAAATGGCAAAAAAAAAACTTGCCCTGGTAATAACCAATGAAGCTAAAAACTAAGCCCTGGTTTATGTATTACGAAAGCAAAGTAACGAAAATTTGTTTTTGTTTCCCATGTATATTTGTATTGTCAATTTCTTACTGTAAGAATTTATATGAAGAGGAAAAATTACGCTTTTAACAAAAATTAATAAAAATGCATATACCAGTTTTTTACCCTAAACTGCTGGAGCGAAAACAATTGGTTTTGCATTGCCATTACTGACTAGTTTGACAAATTAAATAAGTTTCGCACAATTTAAGAATTTTTTGATCTCGAAATGTTATGTTTTTAATATATTATTATTTAGGAAGCATTTCAAAGGACCAAAAATACAAAATTAAAAAAAAACAAATTTTTTTGGGGGAATGAGTTGTATTTTTTTTCGCCAAACCGCCAATTTGATAAACACAAGTTGTATATTATTGAAAAGCATGTTGAAAACCCAAACACGAAAGGCTGGTAAATTGAAGAAAATTCGTAGGCAATTTTTTTTTGTTATATCTTTTGCCGTTACCACAAAAAAAAACGAGTAAAAAGGTTAAAGTCGGGCATGCCGACTATACAATACCCTACACCAGTCTGGTTAAAAGCCAACTAATGTTTGGATCCGAAATTCGAATGGGTTGTGTCAAAATTTTCTATAATGTGAGTCAGCGAACCAAATTTCATTAAAATATCTTAATATTTGCGACCTGCAGTTTGTAACCAAGCCAATTTTTGGGGGGACCCTTATAAGGGCACTAGGTCTAAACATGGACCGGTGTTAACCAAAATCAATAGGCTTCGTCCTTGGGCTGATATAGGTCGGTATACCAAATTTCATCAAAATATTTTAATATTTGCGACCTGCAGCGTATAAACAATATAATTTTGGTAGAACCCTTATATGGGCACTAGGTCTAAACATGGACCGATGTTCACCAAAATCAATAGGCTTCGTCCTTGGGCCAACATAGGTCTGTGTACCATATTTCATCAAAATATCTTAATATTTGCGACCTGCAGCGTATAAACAATATAATTTTCGGTGGACCCTTATATAGGCACTAGGTCTAAACATGGACCGCTGTTAACAAAAAATCAACAGGCTTTGTCCTTGGACTAACATAGGTCTGTGTACCAAATTTCAGCAAAATATCTTAATATTTGCGACTTGCAGCGTATAAACAATATAATTTTGGTAGGACCCTTATATGGGCACTAGGTCTAAACATGGACCGATTTTAACAAAAATCAATAGGCTTCGTCCTTGGGCCGACATAAGTCGGTGTACCAAGTTTCATCAAAATATCTTAATATTTGCGACCTGTAGAGTGCGAACAAGAATGCATAGAATGCATGGACAGACAGACAGACAGACAGACGGACGGACAGACGGACATCGTTAAATCGAAATAAAAAAAATATTCTGAGCCGATCGGTATACTATAAGGTGGGTCTAGGATCAATATTTTTTGGTGTTATAAACATCAGCACAAACTTATAATACCCTGACCACGTAGTGGTGTAGGGTATAATTAAAATTGTGGAAAAAAAGTTATTGCGACAACTTGTAGAAGAGATTTTTTGCAATTGGGTTTATAATGACTAAACTTACTGATTCCATTAAGAAAAAACTGAAATATTAAAACTTTTTGCTTCTCACAAATTTGGCCCAAAAACTTATCACATTTTTGGATTTCACCCACACTCTAATAAATTTTTGTTTAAATTTACCCTATTTATAGTAGGTAACTTTTTACCTACTTTAATATCAGTAAAATTACTCTATGTGCGTAAGTGAAAAATTATACACACATTGTGTGTAATATTCATACACACAATGTGTGTAAACTTATATTAAATGTGTGTATTAAATTTTATAGTTTTTACTTCAGATTGAAAATGTATGTACTTTTTTGCGTATAAAAACAGCTTCAAAGAGTAAATGTAAGCACAAAACTCCTTAAAACGCATGGTTAAGTGCTTAAAAATATAAAGAAAATTCATATTTGTATATGTAGACTGAAAAACTAAAAAGATATTGAATTTGTATAGAATTTTTATTTTAAAGAAATTAATTACAGTAGTTGAATTCAGAAGAATTCTACAAATTTTTTGGCTAGATTTCACACTATTCTCAGACGTAAATGATTTCTATGCCGCTGAGTTAGCATAGTAAATTTCTTAAAGGATTTGGCGCTTTGTAGATAAGGTCAAGTTAAAAGATGAATGGGGGAATATTTAGTTGATCTCTTATTTTTAAGTAAATTAATGTTCTTTTTAGTTAAAAGTTTAATTTTTTCCCATATTGAAATATAACGCAGAAAACATTATCAAAGTTTTTCTGAACTAATTATGTGTTCGGATGTCCACATCAATCCTACCTTTTAAGGGTCATTTAAGTTTTTTTTTGATAAGTGCCAAAAAGGTCTATTTAAAAAAAATCTAAATAATTCTGAGAAAGATATGTCGCTTTCACCCCTAAAGATAAACATTATGAGGATTTATTCTTTGAATATTATGACCCTTTATCAGCCATTTTTGAGTCCTTTTTTCTTTTAATAGTCACTTTAATAGTTCACTTTTTTGAAAGGAGTATAGTAAAGTATAGTAAAGTTAATAGTCACTTTAATAGTTCACTTTTTTGAAAGGAGTATAAAATTACCCATAAACATTAGCGATAAATCAATGGATAAATTCCTCTTAAAATAATAAATTTAAAAGTTACAGCGTTGGCCAAAAAATTAAAATTATACCGCCATACAACTTAACTGCACCCACACAGCACAAAACATTTCGTAGTTTACTATACTAACCAGAGAACGGTTTGAGTACATTCGTTTTTATTGTGCAGTCATACCAATCATTGCTTTTGCCATGTATTCATGCAACAACAAAAACTAATGCTATTGCTATTATATCCCAGCAAAATCTTTCATTACCAAATAAGTGGTTATATAATAAAAATTCATAGCTCCGCACAACTTATTTTTTGGCGTCTAAACTCATTATTTTTGTTTGGCGTGATCGTTTTTATAAGTAGTCACGCTTAACTGCTCGCTTACGAAAAAATGAGAAATAAGTAGTACGAGATTTTGAATAATAATTGGTTACAGAAATGCTTACAAAAAGTTGAATTATAAGTGGTTATCCGATTGCTTACTTAATTCTTAAAAATAAGGAATTAAGCAAATACTATTAGCTTAAGGAAATGCATTCAGAAAAATTTAAGTTTTCTCTAGTGTGTAATTTTAGGACTCGTCATAAAAATTTAAATATAAAACATATTTACATATAATAAATAAAAGTATATAAAATTTAACTGTGTAAAAAGTACTTATTTAAACTATTACGAGTAAGTCATTATTTTATATTTAGAACCAATGAATACAATAGGCCGTTATTATGAAGTCATTATTTTATATTATACAATAATGCAAAAGGTAATGATATATCATTTTTGGTAATGCAGATAGTAATGAGGTGTCATTACCAATATTTTGCTGGGATACATTCATTGTTTTTGATGAGAGTGGTTTTTACTAGAGATGAGCGATATTTTCATACCGGTGATTTAATCAGTTATTGATAAATCACTGGTAACGGCAGTGATCAAATATTTCAAGTCGCAGTTACTTGGAATGTCGTTCTTTTAATATTTTTGTACTATTCTTGCAAACTTCATTGTGCACAGTACTACATGTTTTTTTTTCAATAACAGTGACTTGCTTTCACACTCTTCTGAATAAAATGTCTCCTTCTATCATGTCTTTGTTACCGGTCGCAACTATTCTTCTTTTAAGGCCCAGTTTTTAGGAAGTGGATTATCTTTAAACTTAGTTTAACACAGTTTGTAACTGGAATACTGCTTTTAAAATGTGGTTTATTTTGTTTTATTTCAATAAAGAAATAAATTATACTCGAGAAAAAGTTTTTCCGCCAAATTTTTGTTAATAAACTTTGAAATGGCTGACAAAATTCGTTTTCGGTTTAACTAAACCAAGTTTAACTGACATCTTAAAAACTCGCCATAAATATTATTTCGTTTATTTGTCAGAAAATCGCAGTCTTTTCCATAGAAAAACCGTGATCACGATCACAGTTTAAAAGAACAACGATTTGCAAATCACATTCACTGAGAACAATGCACGCTGACAAAAATCGCCCTGCAGGTAACATATTTGCTGGTGATATATATATGTTTGTAAGAACTTTCAAAATATATTTGCCGTGTTTTTAATATAATATGTTTGCCAGCAAATATAATATTTTTGCCTTTAAACATATGTATGTTTGAATCATATGAAATACATCTACTCGCAAATATATAAATGTTTGCAGGCAAACATATATATATTTATCATTATTATATTTGCAATCCACAAACATAATAATGATAAAATAAAAATGCAAATATATTTTTGTTTAAGTGGGAAAATATGACTAACATTCAAACATTACAGTGTTTGCCTGGAGACATACGTATTATAACGATAAAAATAAAATAATTGGAAACACACCTAAAACATAGTATAAAGTATAGTAGTTTATAAACATATATATAATTGCCTGTAAATATATCCAACAATCTCTTTTTTCTGCGTGTGTTACTGAAAAATCGCCGGATCGCCCATCTCTATTACAAACCCGTGATCACGGTCACTGTTTAAAAGAACGGTGATTTGAAAATCACGATCACTGGTAGCAGCGTTATTCGAAAAACACCGGATCGCTCATCTCTAGTTTTTACGCATTATTTTTATATTGCCACTACATGTCAAGCAACGAAATGAAGGGATGGCGCATTAAAAAAATAAAATCAATCACAACATTCATTTAGTATTCGTTGACCTGTTGCAGTATTTTGAAAAATGCAATGTGAAGAATTTTTTTTTTATTTAAATATGAAATATGCATATATTTTCTCATTTTGTTAATGTTTAAGTGAAAAAAATAAACACCAAAAATATGCTAAAATATTTGACAGAAAAAAATTTTCAAATTTTTATAAAACCAAGATTGAGACCATTCGTAACAATCGGTTTGTATTCATACCAATCATTTTATATTCGTTGCTTTTGTAAGTGTTAGGTAAGATTAACAGAAGACATGCAGTGCAATGCATGGCTTTCGTCGTAGTCATTTTTTTTCAATTGTGTCTGTATTGCTTTACTAAAATGATATGCATTGACAACAATATGCACATTTTTTGTGATTGCATTCAAAAGTATAAAATAAGGCACCAAACCGTTCTCTGATACTAACAGATTATATTCAGTTCGCATAGAAATCATCCACGTCCTAGACCTTTATTTCCTTGCATGGTTTTCACTACTGCGTTTGAAATAATCCTTTAATATCTTGATAGTCTGCTATTAGCAGCTGACACTACTTCCTATTGCACCGGATTTGGATTTGTCTAATTATCAGATCTTCCAGTCAGCATTATTCAATATGAAAAATCCTGTAATTGGAAACATTTCGCTTATATTGGGTTAATTTAAAATTTTTTTAATAGATATACCATCAAAAAATAAGATTCTACATTATAAACGCTTTGCAGTAGTGCGATTCTCTAACTTTCTTAACGATGTTATCGATTTCGTTAACAAACGATAATTGTCGGTTGAGTTACCGAAAAAGTGATTCACTATATTTTAGTTAACTATATTATTCGCTGGAAAAAGTTACCGACAAATTTCGGTGGAAATAAAAAATGTCAAACAAAAAGTATTTGTAAATAAAAACCAAACTGAAAAACAACATTTGTATTAAGAATTTTCTTTTTAAACCGGCGAATTATAACTTTTTTTCGTGGTTTTTTGGCTTGCTATCGGGCTTAAAAAATATGGAATACCGTTCCATATAGGGTTTTTTTAAATCGCGCAAGCCTAAATGCGTTAAATTTAAAGTGTATTTTTTCATCCTATAGCAGTATTATAATATAGTCCATAAGGTAAGTGTATATAATAAAAGCGACTTAAAATTTAATTGTCTTTAAAGGCGTTACGCGCCCCACCGCGGTTCTTGTTTTTCTTTTGTAATTGTGAAACTGATGGATCGTTAGTGAAACAAAGGCTATTCAAGTGAGTTGTAAGTATTCAAGTTTGAAATAATCGCCGTTAATCAGTTACAAAGTCAGTGGCACTTTTTTGCGATTACCGAGATTTACCCTGCTTTTCTATTTTGAATTTGTTCATTCAGCGACTAAATTGCATAAATTTGAGTGATACCATTTTCGCGGTTTGCATTAGTGAGATTTTTCACAAATCTTGTATTAATTACGCGTTGAACCAAAAAGTTAAATAAGTATTTTCAAATTGTAAAAGCACAAAAAAATCGAGTTAATCGCAAAAATGTGTCATTAACTTTGTAGCTGATTCACAGCTATTTTTCAGTCACGTATACGCGCGACTTACTTGAATAACTTTAATTTTACTAAGAATCACACAGTTTATCAATTAACCCTGCTGTTAGGTTAAAAACTACTTACGAATTTTAGGTTGATGGACCATTTTGGTCCATACCTAAATTTTCAGAAAAAAAGACCATAAACCCATTTTTTATAGCTATTTCCATTTAGTATTTCGAGAACGCAATACTAACTCTAAAAAATATATTTCTATGCTCAAGAAATATTTTGGGCTACCCAGCAAACAAAGATGATCATTAATGGCTCAGAAATGAGCTCCAAAAACATAAGCATTTTTCCACTTTTTCCTATGAAAGTGGTCCGTCCAAAAGAGCCCCCTGTGTACTCAGAAATGACTCAGAAAAAAGAACGTATAAAATCGAAATTTTCCCCATAAATTTAAATAATTTTGGAATCTTCTTTGAGACCGAAAAATTAATCCTCATTTTGAGACAGCTTTTTAGATTGTAGAGCAGAGATACAAGCCAGCCGACTTTAGCCGGTTAGCCGCCGCCAGCCGACACCTTTGCCAAGCCGATTCAGCCGCCGACAATAATCGGCTAAGCCAATTATACAAAAATATTATTTTTTTTTCAAAATTTATAAAATTTGTTTAAATATACATAACGATTTGAAAAGTAAAATTTTCTTGTTTTGAGATATCGTTGATTTTTAAAATGTTTTGCATCAAACTGGCGGTAGCACAACTAGGCGATTTTGTTGATACTACAATTCTACAGGTTTCCGCATTATAAGGACTGCGTTTGAAAAAAATGTCCATCACAAAATAAAAAAAAAAAACTGATGAAACAGTCATCCAATTTTAAAAATAAAAGCTATTTTACAAATGTATTTTTTAAGATTAAGATTATTATATACATATTTTTATTATTTTTATTTTACAAAATTTTTTAATTTTTCTGATGCCTTTCCATTAACGTTTTTATGGTATTATTAAATAACTTTCGAGCTGCTAAATACCACTTTCGCGGAAATCTTTGACATAGTTGGCGACTTTTTTTATTACCTTAGTTTCTCTTTTAACGAAGCCCAGAATTAACGAATTAACTCTTCAAAGCTCTGTTAGTGCATTTAAAACTACGCTTCAGTAAAAAAAAAATTGTAAATCGGGATTCAAATCGATTGGAATAATTTTTAATAAATTTTTAGTTAAAATACTCATTTAAACAAAGGTTTTAGTTATCTTCATTTAACACATTAATGAAAATCCTCAGTACTTTAAATAATTTTGAGTGCAAATTTTCAAAATATTAATTTAATAAAATACTTTTTTATTTTTTTAACTTACACTCAAAATTGTATTGTACAGAAAAATTTATTAGTTTAACAAAAATTATTCCTATTTTTGACTTAAAATCAAATTTGCTGATTTTTAAATATTTGTTAAATTAAAAAATTCGGAATTTAATCAAAGAATTTGTAAAACTATAGTTTTATTTGTACTTTTCTCTCGGAGCTGGTCCATAATTAATAAGGGCATTTATTGATACTCTAAAGGAGCAATGGCTTTGTCTCTTTTACTCTATATCGGTTAGTTTTCGAGGTCCATTTTATAAAATGGAATTTTAAAAAATGTCCAAATGGTCCAAGGCCCAAACAATATCCATTTTTGTACAGAGAACTTTCTCATGGGGGTGAGGTGAGCTTTGAAGAATTAATTCGTTTTTTTTAATGAATTCACTACCAATACAATTCAATTTTCTTTAGAATTGAATGAATGCCTTTTCTTAAGTAATTCACTGAATTCGTTCAACTGAACGTGTTCAACAAAAAACAAATTGAAAGAATTAATTTAATTGCTATAGTTCTTTTTATTAATCAGATGAATTAATTCCTTACTGAATTAAATCACCACTGAATTCGTTCAATTTCATATTCGTTCAGTGAATTAAAAAACAAAAAATTACTTTCACTGAACTGAAAAATTACGTTCAGTGAATTAAAAAACAAAAATTACTTTCACTGAACTGAAAAATTACGTTCAGTGAATTCAAAAGCTGTTTTCTGCCGTTCAGTACACAGTGGAGTGTTTTCAAAATATTTTGGCAATAATTCAGACATTTATTATTGGTTACTATTCTTTATATAAAAATATAAAAAATAAATTGAGATAAGATGAAAAAAATTTCACACTGTGAAAATTTTCCAAAAATGGGATTTTTCTCCTCGAATTCGGAGTGGTCTGGGGGAAGAAAAATTGACAAGTAAAGAATATTTTTTTCCATCAGGTCTATCTAAAAGAAGTATGCTTTCAGAAAAATATAAATACTATATGTGTTCTTAAAGAAACTTTTAATATGGAGGCAAAAGCTTCTTGCTATGGGCGTCTGAAGTTTCTGAATTATTTCCAAAATATTTTGAAAACACTCCACTGTGTACTGAACGGCAGAAAAGAGCTTTTGAATTCTGTGAACGAAATTTTTTGTTTTTCAATTCAGTGAACGTAATTTTTTGCTTTGTGTGTATAATTTTATCGACATTGTTAAATATAAACTCAATTTTTATAAATTCGGAAAACTACACTCAAAGTAATAATAGCCGTTTTTTCTAATCACTTGGATTTAATAAATCCAAAAAGTATTTCTAAAAGTGCTCAACAGATGGCGTTAGATTCTCCCTATTTTAAAAAGAATTTTCTGTTCGACATTTCTTTCACCCTAATTTTTAATACCGAATTCGATGATGAAGGATTTTTCTTTAACTTTTAATTTTTAATTATATTTTATATAAAACAGCGATAAACAGTCTGCCTTTTCAGTTTTATCACTTCAATTTATATTTTTACACAATTGAAAAATTCCATTGCAATATTTAACATTCACTAATTGGATTTAATTAAATTACTTACTGTAGAGTGAAAAATTGTCATTCCTATTTCAGCTATTTCTCCATATCCAAGATTGAAAATATGTATGTGGTGAGGTGTAGTTTTTTTTCTAAACATATTTGATAAAAAAAAATGTAATAAAAACCTTTTATTTGTTAGTTTTTCAATTTTTTTGTTTCTCTTTTAATTTTTATTCCTATTTTTTCTGACATTAAATTAATAGGCTGTTTCATATATTTGTGCTTTTATTATGGATTTATTAAATCCAGCTTTTTTTTTGGATTTAATAAATCCACTTTTTGTATAAAAAATTCTAAATCCAGGTGATTAAAAAACACGCTAAATAAGTCTGTTGGCTGAACAGAAAAATTTGTTACTTTAACAAAATCTATTCCTGTTCTTGGCTTACAATAAAATTTGTTGATTTTAACACTTTTTTGTTAAATTTAACACATCAATTAAATTATACTGAGTCGTAGAATTGATTAAAATTTAGGGACTCGGGACCCTCCCCGGGCCTAATCCATATCATGCGAGGGCATATAAGGGCACTTCAACGGAGCAAACATTTTGTCCATTTTGCTCTATCTCGCTTAGTTTTCGAGATATGGGTCATTTTACAAAGTGGAAAATTTTTATTAAAAATTTCCGAGGGTCCAAGGCCCTGCCAAGGTCCAACTTTTTTTTTTTTTTTAAAGAGAATCAACACTCAGGAAATTCTTCCGATTAATTAACGTGTTGCTTCCTTTGGAAAGGGGATAGAGAAGAAGTGAAATGTGGTGAAAGATGAAGGGCTTCAAATATGGCAACACTGTAATTGCGCGAGATGTTGAATTTTAGAACAGTTGTTGCGCGCCATCTGATCGTGAGTTGGCGAACTTTGTTGAAGCTTTTTAGTTCATAGCCCTGTTTTATTATTTTACTTCGGTGGGGTTAAGTGCTATGGGAACACCGAAGGAGGACGCTGCGATATGTATGAGGGATAGAAAAAACTGATACATATTACTATTTTTCATAAATTGATGCTGCCTTGGTTGGGGCTCGAACCCGCAACCTCACGTGTAACAGTCCAACGCGCTAACCATTACAGTGGATAGAGATAACCCCTTTTGGGTATTACACGGTTAGAGGTAGTTAAAATGTTCATCAAATTTGCTCTATCTCTTAGTTTTTGAGATATGGGCCATTTTAAAAAATCGGGAGGGAAAGAAATAGCGCCATCTTTAAAACTTCAGATACATTGGTGGCGCCATCTACCGGGTAATAATAGTAACATGAAAATATTATATTTTAACAATAAATTTTGTAAAATTTAACGAATGGGTTCTTTAAAATTAATTTTAAATAATTTTGAAAATTAACACTCAAAATTAGTTAAAGTACTGCGGATTTTTAGTATAGTGTTAAATGAAGATAATTAAAATCTTTGCTTAAATTTCAACTAAAATTTGTTAAAAATTAGTCAAATCGGTTTGACAGATTTTTCTACTGACGTATTGTTTTAAGTGTACCTATAAACAATTTCAAAGTTGACTTCGATATTTTTGCAGTTGCTTTATTTGCGTGTATGTATCTGTTGCAAATTCTTGGAAAATTTACCTTTTAGCCGACGTTAGCCGGTTAGCCGCCGCCAGTCGACACTATTTTTTTAAGCCAGCCGCCGCCAATGCCTTCGCGGCTCAACTTTAAAAATCAATCGCCGCCGACCATTTTAGCCATTAGCCGCCGCCAGCCGACAGAATGGACCGGCTTGTATCTCTGTTGTAGAGACAACTTTTTGGATTGTTTTCTGAGGGTTCATATTTTCATTTCTAAAAGCCATTTAAAAATCTTATTTATGAGCGCTCCGAAATTGCTGACTGGGTAGTCATTAAACGTTGAATGTTTATTACTATAGTACTTGTCATAACAATTTTATTTGAAAACTAATTGCAAAACTGTTACAAAACTCAAAATTATATTTGGGGTGCTCCTAATTTTATTTGATTGTACCATCAAATCAGAAATTTATACATATTTCTGCTGCTATTCAGTTATTTGTGTTATTTTTGTGATTTACCTAGTTTCATTTAGTCATATATCAACTATTCGCAATAGTTTCACTTCAGTTTCAGTTCAGCTTGTGTTTTCTTTGTTTTTTGATAAAATGGAAAATCGGCTTAATTTGGACTCTAATGCTATTGCTAAAACTCTAAACGAAAGTGACTCGGATATTTCAATTTCGATGAAAATATCTAATACGAAAATACAGAAACAAGTGATTCTGATACAGAAAATGAAAAAAATGTACCTGCAGCTGGCACTATAGATCCATTGTATATTGCAAAAAATAATATGCAATGGAGCGCAACTCTATTATCCTGTCGCATTGCAACTACTGCTGAGAATATTATCTCAACACATGGCGACTCTAAATTAGGCTATGTATGGCAGCCTTAGAAAAGCCAAAGAAAGCGGGTCGTATCGGATTTAACTAAAGGTTTGAAAGGTCAAAATATTGTATCACGGACGATCATTTCTTTTTATCTTTCGATTCGGCCAAAAAAACTTTTAGAAGAAAATTTATATATGTGGGAACAGTTTACTTCCAATGAAATCCCTACATTCCTTTTTTACATTGGCCTTAGACATAAAGGAACTGTTTTAATAAGGTACGAGAAATCGATGGCAATGCACCGAAAATGAAGCCTGAGATTGTATCTTTCTATAATTCGACAAAAGGTTCGCAATTGTTTTGCAATCGATTAATTGTCTTCTTTCTTAGAAGCAAGGTTTCCAACTCTTGAAGTTAAAAAATGGCTAGATTGCGGAGAAAAAATGGCTAGAAATGGCTAAAATTGTAAAAGAATGCTAAAACTCAATAATTTTAATGTAATAGGTCATTCACATGAACGAGAAAACTAAATCTCCTCGTTTGTGTTCTTTATTCTATTACCATATAACATCTTATTTTAACATTATATGGTAATAGAATAAAGAACACAAATGAGGAGATTTAGTTATCTCGTTCATGTGAATGACCTATAAACCAGTGAAATCGGCCTTTAGATCTTAATGTTTGCCGAATTTCTAAAATGTTTTCATTAAAATTTTACAAAAAACATGAATTTAAATCGAATGTAAAAATTACACGTATGGCTCTAAACCTAAATAAAATTGTGAAAAAATTAAAATTTTTTCCAAAATTTCGAAAATCACAAAAATTCAAGCGCTTTTGTATGAAATTAATTGCAAAATATTAAGAGAAAAAAAAATGGCTAGGAAAAAATAAAATGGCTAAATCTTCCGGCTAGATACAATCTAGCCATTTTTTTATGGCTAGATGAAATTAAAATGGCTAGATCTAGCCGGAAAATGGCTAAATTGGCAACCTTGCTTAGAAGGCGTAGATAACGCCGACCAAATGATTGGTTACTATATTCCTAAATGGAAGAAAAATCGATGGCCGAATGTTGTATTTGAAAAAACTATAGTTATATCCGCATTGAATGCTTTTATAATTTTTTCTGAAATTGATGTTTCGTGACACCAAGTGATCCAAATCGTAGGAGACCCGAATTTTTACGACAATTGGCGCTTTCTTTGGCCAAAGAACACATGATAAATCGATCTAATATACCAAAAGAAAAATTTTCATCGAAGCTATTGGCTGAGGGCATCTTCCTCAGGTTCCGTAACTTCTGGAAGTGATACAAGAAACCTACCCTCTAGAAAACGTGGAAAGTTGCTGCAAATCCAAATGTGAAAGTAAATGTGTTGTCTGCAGCAAATTTATTTGTAAACTAAACCGCAAAATAATTTGCTCATCCTGTAATGCGAATATGTGAATGAAAAGTAAAAAAATGGACCAAAATGGTCCCTAACATAAGATTTGTAACTTTTTATTTTTCTCCCTTTCATTTTATGTTAGACACTTATTTATTTTGATAAAAACATTAATTCAGAAAAAAATCACATGAGCTAAAATTTGAAGTCAATATATTGTACCGTTGCAAAGTTAAAGAGAGAAGTAAAACAAATTAGACCAAAATGGTCCTAACCTAACAGCAGGGTTAAGAAAGTAAAAACCCGCTGTAGAGCGCGTAAAGCATAACTTTTTAAAGAAATAAAAAAAAAAATGTTCAGTCGCATTTATAACATAGGTACACCTAATGGAATTAATTCTAATACTTCTATATTTTAAAAAATATACCTTAAATTTAACGCTTTCCGCGATTCGAAAAAAAATATGTGATTTGGTTTTCTATATATTTATTTTCTGTTTATTTTGAAATAGGTAAATTATATATGGGCATTTCCATCATGTCGAACGGGACCGTCGTACACCTTTAAAGTGAAAAAAAGTCAAAATAAAACGGATTTTTATTTTGACAATAGGCTTTACTTATATCTTTTTATTAGCCCTACAATTGGTGCTGAGGTTGATTTTTAGCAATTTTTCGTTTTCAAGATAATTGTAAAAAAACAAGGCATTCGCACGGGACAAAAACAGAAGTGGTTTTCGCGGCTAACAATTAAAATGCCGATTTCAGCGAAACCTGAAGCAATATTTCAATGTGACTAATTTTACACTGTTGTGCATTGATGTCCTTTAAAAATGGTTGTAATTTTACCCAAAAACGATTCATATTATTTTTTTAATTTAATTTTATTCACTGTCGCACGTGACATGTCGCACGGGACATTTTTTTCCATCATGAGATTTATGTTGTTTCTGTTGCTGTTTTTACGAAATTATATATAAACAAGCTTAGTAAAAATGTTTTTAAATCGACAGAAGTATTCAAGGTATTTATTTTAATATAATAACCAAAAACAAACTTAAAAGAAATATGTAGTATGAATTAACCCAGCAAAATTGTCGGATGGAAAGAACCCATTGTAGAACAACTTGTACGTGCATGCAACCTGTTATAATTTATGTTCTATCATCGGTGATTTTTGTTTGAGTTTGTCCCAAAAGCAACAGGTTCTTTTCCTCCAAACTAGAACAGGTTACTTTGGAACCGGTTCTAGAACCAGTTATAGAACTGGTTCCGCGACAGTGAAACCTTCCATTTTGACTCCCAGGAATCAGTTCTAGAACCTGTTCCACGTAACCGGTGGTAAAAACACCTGTTCTAGAACAGATTCAGATGAAACCAGTTCAAAAAACTTTTGTTGGGAAGTATTTATTTATATGAAAATATAAAACACAGTGTTTTTTTTTGCTTTTACTTCTTGACCATGGTGCATGCCAATTTTAAAAAAATTTAAAAGTATGTATTTATATAAATAAATCATTTACATAAGAAAAAAAAATTTCAAATTTTTAAATTTCACACTTACGATGTCGCACGTGACCAACTGTGTATAAGTACCAAGATCACAATTCTTCTTATTTTTCGGGTAGGTTTTTTTTATTTTAATTGTATAAAAAATCTCTGTTTGTAATCAATATTTGATGAGCTTTCTGCGTGTACTTTCGACGCACTGATAACAAATGTTGTTTTTCAATGTCGCACGGGACATCGAAATATGCGACAATGCAAATCAAAAACTTACAGTTATTTTCAATCGCATTGTTTATTATGCATTCTTTTATGACTCTTTGTACCTTTAGAAATATTTTAGAAAGCAAAAGTCAATGCATAACGTCTCTGTTTAAAAACTTTTATCAAAACAAAATGTGCAATAGAAATATCCAAATAAGAAAAGATGCGCTTGTGCGACTTTGCATTCGAATACCTCGAAATGGGTTATGAATAAATACGAAATCTTTTTACGTTATTTAAAATTGATTGTTTCCTATGAAAATATGATAAAACAAAGTGTTTTCAAGAACTTTTAATATTTTAGTCTCGGTGGACCTTTCGGTGGAAATGCCCATATCCCAGCAAAAAATATACATATTTTTAGCAGCACTGCAGAACTAGAAAGTCATTTTTAGTGCCACTTGTATCCAGAGATGGGCCAAAATTATTGCCATTACATTTTCATTACAATTTCTTTATGCAATGGTAATGAAAGTTTAATCTTCATTCCTATTATGTAAAGTAATGGTTTGACTTTCATTTCCATTACTTTTTTGTAATATAATAAAAAAAAATGCATTAATTATAATGAAAAGAAAAAAAAATCATTATTTTACTAAAAGCGAAATACGTTTGATTTTCCTATAGTCGCGCCTTTATTGGCAAAGTTATAAATTTTCATATAAAATATTGTGGTTAAGGAGCGCTTATGGGGCATTTTATACCTTGAGCCCTCAAAATTTAAGCTTATTCGTTATTTAAGCTTTAAGCGACGAATCAGCATACCATGAATTTAAATTAAAGTACACGGAAAAAGAAAAATATTTACCTTTGTATAAAAGTAACGGTAATAAAAATCCATGTCTAATTTTGTAATAATTAAAATTAATTTCATTACAATTACTTGAATGTAATGATTTTTCGCTTACAAGCAGAGCCACAAAAATGTCTATTTTTTGATGGGTTGATATTATCACTACAAACAAATTCAAAAGCACGAAAAAAAACTAAGTAAATACCTAAAAAAGCGTGAAAAGCAGTCATTCATAAATGTTAAAAGTTATCCAATTAAATTAATTTGATGCAATTGAATTAATACGATCTAATTGGATTAATTTTATTTGCACATGTAGGGTAAAAAAATATGTAATTAATTTTAAGCACTAAGCCGTTATAAATATTGGCAAATTTTATTTTTAAGAATATAGAATGGTATTCCATTTATATTCTATTTATGAAAAGAAAATCCACTAAAATCCTTGTTTTCGCGATTTATAAAAATTTTAGTCGAAAAAAACAGTATTTATTTAGTTGTATCAAAGCACTCTTAATTCACTGATTCACTGTTAAACGAGAGCCATTAAATTTAATGCAAACGCCAGTTCCCTATTCTTAATGTAAATTTGTGAAGGAATTTGCAATAAAATACATTTCTTTAACGCATTTTGAAATTATTCAATTTTTTTTACTCATATTTTACCTTATCTACAACTTTTTTTCTGTTGTTAACTTAACAATAATTGTCGGAAGTTAACGATATTATTTAACGACAAAATTCGGTAGAAAAAGTTACGGAATCAGTTTTAACGACAATTGTATTTAATTATCGAATTTTGACAATCTAACTACCGATTTCTGTCGTTAAAAAGTTAGAGAATCGCACTACAGCTATTTAAAATTTATTACATCGCTTTATAATTATATTTTTCTTATCTTTGATGAGAAATATTCTTTCAGTTGTAATTTTTTATTTATTTAAAATGTTCAAATGACAAATATTTTATTACTTTTAAACGTTTGTACATTTACACACTTTGTGCCTAATATTTCTGTTTAAGTACCAAAATGTGTAAATATAATTTAAATGTGCTTATATTTGTGTAAATTTGCAGGCGAAAGTATGCATATAAATTTTGCACACATTTGATGCCTATATTTAGGCATTTTGAGTCATTTTACACAAAAATTTACATAATTTATAATAGTGAATTTAAATGGACTTTTTAGAGTGCATATATATGAAGTCTAAATAACCTTCAATGAGAACTGAATAACTTTTTATATATACGTAAGGGCTTTCTAGAATCCAATGAAGCTAATTTGGATAGAGTGATCGATTTTACTGAAAGACAACTGATACTAGGTTTTTGCTGCCGATATTTTATTCAAATGACTAAATATCGATAAAATGTTGGTTGTTGGTATTGAAGGTAATGTAGAAGTTAGTATTTTTTCAATATTGATTAGAAAAACCAATATTTTGGATAATGTGACTGTGTTTTGGTTAATCGTATATATTTTCTGTTCAGAATTAAATTTAACTTTTCTGATGATGAATAATAATTAACCCCAATTA
Organism: Leucophora obtusa; assembly: GCA_949987735.1. Classification (NCBI taxonomy): domain Eukaryota; kingdom Metazoa; phylum Arthropoda; class Insecta; order Diptera; family Anthomyiidae; genus Leucophora; species Leucophora obtusa. Next base: position 201,009,388 of record OX465295.1, on the reverse strand, counting down.
AAATTATTGAATAACGAAAAAATTTCGTTGGTTCCGATAGAATTCCAACCAATTTATTTTCTGTGTGTGCTTATAATTCGGTGTCAAAACTCATTATTTTTGTTCGACAAGGTCGTTTTCGTAAGGAGTTGTCCATATTCGCTGCATGAAAAAAAAGGACAAAATTTGTGCACCCGCTTACCCGCTGTATTACAAAAGTGTATAAAATAAGTAGTTACCAAAATAAGTAGTTGTTCGTGTGCTTATACGCAGTTAAAAAAAAAGGTGGTTACAAGTTGTTAAATAATACGACTTACTTATATACTTACTAGTGGTTAAAAAATAAGTAGTTACCAAATTCACATTATCTTTATAAATAAATAAGTAATTGGAGTCTTGCATTATCGTTTGATGTGTTAAGTCATAGTTTATTCTGTTTCCTTAATGTGTAATAAAAGTTTACGGTTTATTTTTTTTTTCTTTATTTCTTGTTTTTATTGTTTGTTAACAATATCTAAATATTAAAAAAAAAGCAAAAACAAAATTAAACGCAATCGAGAAGAAGATGTTGATGCCTGCTCTGGGTATAACATGAATAGAAAAAAAAGCCACAAACAGCTCTCAGAGAGCTAGCAATTCAAATTATTTTGCACCTCTGCAAACTATCGATGATGACGATAATGATGAAACAATTATCGAACCAGATGTTAAAGTTAACACACCACCAATAACAATCTTAAAATGTAAAATTGAACAAGTTCATGAAGTACGTAGAATATTAAAAATCAAAGATTACTCTATACGTAAAATTTCCATCGGTCTAAAATTGTTTTGCACAAATAACGTAGATTTTACTACCGTTTGCGACTCTCTCACTAAGAAATTTCAGCTCGAATATTTCAAATATGCTGCTAAAAACGAAAAGCCTCATAAGGCTGTACTATTAGGTCTAGATAAAACAGACCCATCAGTTGTTAAGTCCAGACTTTTAGACATGGGCCTTAAATGTATCGATGTTAAAATTGTCACTAGAGCCTATGCTGGAGCTAGGGACAGTAACAATGAAAAAATTATATTTATTGTCTACTTTGAAAAAAAGTCAATCACTTTAAGAGAGTTAAGGCAAAACTACTCAGCCATCAACTACATAAAAGTCAGGTGGGAATACCAAAAACCCAACAAAACAAAACTGACCCAATGTTATAATTGTCAGATGTATGGATACGGTGCCAGCAGATGCAATGTTAAAACATTTTGTGCCCATTGCGCCGGGAATCACAAAACTGAAGAATGCAAGTCTACCATTGTAAAATGTGCTAATTGTAAAGGCCCCCATAAGGCTATGTCCCTTGACTGCCGTAATAGGGAAACATAAGCAAATAAGGCATCGTGCTCAACCAAAGAGTACCAGACAAAGAAGCCAACAATTCAACAACCAGTCAAATTACAATGTTAATTTTCCAAATGCTTTAAATCAGAGCGAAATACCAAATCCATCTAGAACGGGTTATAACCAACCATTCACCCAAAATAATGATAATAATAATTTGTTCTCTTTAGAAGAATTAAAAAATCTAACGTTTGAATTAATTTCAAATTTAAAACAATGCAGGTCTCGTGAAGAGCAATTCGAGGTTGTTACAAACCTTGCATGCAAATTTTTGTACCAATGAACAGCAACATAACGTTATTACAATGGAATGCTCGTAGCATTCGTACTAAAAAAGACGAATTATTCCATTTCTTGGAAAAAACCAATATTGACATATGTTTATTTTGTGAAACCTGGCTAAATAAGAAAATTACAATAAAACATCAGAACTTCTACTGCTACAGATACGATCGTCAACGTGGTGGAGGAGGTGGAGTAGCTATTTTAATTAAAAAACACATTCAGCATCAACTTATACCTCCTATTAACACAGAACTGATTGAAAACATAGGTGTTAAGGTAAAATCTGGTAATGACTTTATAAATATTTATTCTTGCTATTATCCTGGTAGGTCAACAAACAGGGACCCTAGAAGAAAACAAACATTTGCGACAGATATTCGTAAACTAACGAGCTCAAATAAATACATATTAGGAGATTTTAACTGCAGACATAGTTATTGGGGATGTCAAAGAAGTAATGGCTGGGGTAACATTCTATATGAGAAACTCCAACTAAACCAAACGCAAATAGTGTTTCCCCATGAATATACTTATATTCCGGCTGATCCAAGTAAACAACCGTCAACTCTAGATTTTTTTCTAACTAACATATCTCAAAATATGTCCGCAGTAAAAGTTATAAATGACTTGAGTTCTGACCACCTACCAATCATCAGTACAATTAATTTAAATTATGAAATGGTAGACAATTTATGCTACGCTTTCAGAAAGGCAAACTGGCCGCATTTTATGAAATTCATAAACAGGAATTTTCCTGTGGCGGATAGCTTTAATGCAATAAACAACAGCACTCAAATTGACAACATGATAAATGTTTTTAATAATGTAGTAAAAATGGGAATAGATGAAAGTGTGCCCAAACGTAGAATTGCACCTACCTCTAAACCCTTACCAAACAACATAAAAATTATGATACAATTAAGGAACGTATTTAAAAGGAACTGGAAGCGTTACAGAGATGTTAATGATCGTCGAGCTATGATACGTTTAAATAAAAATATTACGAATGAAATAAACCATTTCAGAAACCAAATTTGGAATAACATGTTGTCCAATTTGGACAAAGCATCTTCCCCTTTTTGGAAAGTTTCAAAAATGTTAAAGAAGAAATCTAGCAATATTCCAATTTTAAAACACAACAATGTAGTATGTTTCACCCGGCAAGAAAAGGCTGAAATTTTGGCTCACAACTTTAATTTGAACCACTGTATTTCATCAAAGTTAAGTGATACTACAACGATTACTGAGGTTAATGGTGTTGCAAACCTTATTCGTAATATTAACCCAATCCCACAAAACTGTTACTTCACTACTACTGAAAAAGTTGGTGTAATTATAAAAAAATTTAAAAACAAAAAAACTCCAGGTTTAGACGGTATTAATAATAAATGTCTAAAAAATTTACCTAATAAAGGCATCAACTATCTAACGAACATCTTTAATGCTTGCCTTAAATTATGCTACTTCCCCAGTGATTGGAAGATCTCAAAAACCATACCAATACTCAAGCCAAATAAACCTACTGATTCTCCACTTTCTTATACACCAATAAGTCTGCTCTCTTCTATAAGTAAAATCTTGGAAAAAATTATTAAGGAAAAGCTTATTAATTTTATCGATGCAAACAATATATTTCCATCGCAACAATTCGGGTTCAGAAGTGAACATAATACGTCTCAACCCCTACTAAAAATCAGAAAATTAGTTAAAAATAATTTTCAAAACGGCAAATCAACTGGAATGATATTGCTAGACTTAAAAGCTGCGTTTGACTCCGTTTGGCATAAGGACTTATTTTTAAATTGAAAAAATTCAACTATCCAATTGAACTCATAAAAATTATTCAAAACTTTCTTCAAAATAGATCGTTCAGCGTTTACTTGGGTAAAACCTGTTCACAACAAGTAAATATCATTGCAGGATGTCCACAAGGTTCTTGCCTGTCGCCAGTTCTTTACAACATCTTTACTGCTGACATTCCAACATTTTCCAATTGCATTACGTCTATATTTGCAGATGATACATCAATTCTTAGTTCTGATGTTAATTCAGCTGATATTATTACAAACTTGCAGTCTGCTCTTCCATGGGAAAACAACGTCAAATACTTGGGCGTAATGCTTGATACAAAGCTTAATTTTAATAATCATATTCCCTACGTAGTGGACAAAATTAATAAAATTATTAGAATAATGTACCCAATTATAAACAGAAAGTCGGAAATGAACATAGACAATAAAAAACTCATCATCAAATCTATATTCCACCCCATAATGTTTTACTGTGCTCCAGTTTGGTACACGTCTGCAAAATGTCATATAAAAAAACTCCAAGTAGCACAAAATAAGCTACTTAAAATGATATTTAAACTACCATGGCACTATTCCACCCGACGCCTACATAGTCTCGCTGGCTTCGAACTCGTTCTGGATAAAATCGAAAGATTGACTCTAAATTTTAATGGAAGATGCCAACTCTCACAACATGTACATATCAATGAACTGATCTCATCATAATTTTATCTACTTTATTTTTTTCTCATTTTTATCTTATACCTCTGCTTCATAAAGGCTTTTGTAAATTTTTTTCCTTCTGTTGAATAATAATGTACATAAATTTCATAATTTTTTTTTTTTTTATTTTTATTGAATTTTATTTTCCAAATAATTCAGTACAATAAATGTTGCCTCAGCGCCTTATAGGCATTATTGAGGCGAGTTGGTAAAATATTACACTTAATTGAAAATGGTTAAATAAGAGAAAAAAAAAAGTTTTTTAAAGCAAAAATTTAAATAATTTGAAAAAAAATATATTTAATTTAATTTTAAAATAATTTTACACGTTATTATATCAGAAGTTCTTCTACATTTTCTAACAAATAATCTTTTAATGATGATTTAAACGTTGAAATTCTATTTCTTTTAGATATTGAGGTAAGTAAGTCGTTAAACTGATGACCACCCATGTATTCCACTCTTTGTTTTGTTGTTTCCAATCTACACCGGGCTACTAATAAATTGCTGTGGTTTCTTGTGTTATGTGAATGTTGATTGCTGGTAAACTTTATGGTATGATACGGTTTAAATTTAATCAGACGTGTTTTATTTGCATTTAAAATAAGTTTATTTATTCTCGCAAATTCCGATATAAGAGCAGCGTCCCGTTCCATGTGAGCTTTAACTACGGTTTCATGTTGAAAAGGGTAAAACAGGCTTATATCGTCAGCGTAAATAAAAAGTTTTCCAAATAGACCAAGATTCGTGATGTCGTTTATATAGATCGTAAATAATAAAGGTCCCAGAACACTACCTTGCGGTACTCCATGTTGAACTGGACCTGTAGAGCTCTTATGGTTGTTTATTTGAACATATTGCCTACGGTTTGATAAATAATCTTCAAAAAGAGACAAATTACTACCACAAATCCCATAATATTTAAGTTTTTCAATTAGAATTTCGTGATCAATTAAATCAAATGCTTTTGAAAAGTCATAAAAAATGCCTGCTACTCCACAATTGCCTTCATCCAGTCCCTTGCAAATAAAATTAACAACATTTAGAACCGCCTCCTCAGTACCACATCCTTTTCTAAAACCGTATTGAAAATCATTTAGTAACTTATTATTGTGTAAAAATGTTGTAATTTGGTTGTACAATATTTTTTCAAATATATTATCTATGATAGGCAGAACAGCTATTGGTCTAAACATATCAGCTCTATAGGCATTAATTTCCTTAGGTATTGGAACTACTTTATGTATTTTCAAAATATCAGGATAAGTGCTCCTATTGATCATGTTATTAAAAACGTTTACCAAATATGGCGTTAAAATATTGTTGCATTTTAAAAGTACTTTAGGGGAAATGTTATCATGACCACTGCTTTTATTAGGTGTTAAATTTGTTATAACATCGTTTACCTCATCACAGGTAGTGTATCTAAATTGAAATAGGCTATTAAATTAAGTCAAAGTTCTTAAAGAATTACAAGAATCTGTTGACAGCTGATCAATTTGTAACTTTAAATCTTGAATCGAAAAATATTTATTTAAAGCTTCAGCTTTCTCGAAATCGTTTAAAATTGGATTATCGTTGGCATCTTTTATATTAATAGAACTGTTTTGACGTCCTCCAAGAGTTTCATTTAAAAACTTCCAACACTTTTTCGGATCTTGTCGAATTTTAATCAAGTTGTCTTTATAAAAATTGTTCATAGATTCACGTTTTGCTCTTTTTATTACATTACTGATGCCCTATCTATATCACTGTTACCAGACCTTTTTCGTCGTAATTTTAACAATTTCTTTTTATATTCCATTAACTTTTGCAGGTTTTCGTTTATCCACGGTGTGATTGCACGGCGATTTATATTTTTATATTTATTTACCACAGTGCCATGTTCAAGAGCATTCCCAACACACGAGATCAACAACGAAGTATCAATAGAAGGGTGACTTGTTACATGTAAACTTGGCAAATATATTTAAAGGTAATTTTTTACTCGATCATAATCACAATATAACCGAACATGTTCCATGGGATCTTGTGTTTGAGTTCCTATTTCTATTCTACATGAAATAATATTGTGGTCTGATAATTGACATTCCACAGAGTCGATATGTAAATAATCATAAATGTTACTATAAACATGGTCTATGGAGGTACCACTATGTTATCAATGTATGACAATTTCTAAAGTCATAATCAGTAAGTAAATTCACTATCTCTTCTGACTTATTGTTATTCAAGCCGTCAATGTTAGAATCACCAACACAAACACATGTATTTCGACCATATTTAATTAGCATATTTTCCAAAAAGGAAATAAATATGTTTGTGTCACACTTTTGTGATCTATAAAATGAAATAAACTTTAAATGTTTTCCATTAATTTTGTTGTTATACAGTGTTAGAACAATTGAGTCGACAAAGTTACTACTCTCACAATTTTCTATTTTATAATCCAAGTTTTCGCTAATAAAAATTGAGGTACCACCATAACTATCGGATCTACAACAATGTACGGATTTATATCCTGCAATGTTATATATTTGTGCTATTTTATTTTCAAACCAGGTTTCCTAAACTGCAATAATATTAGGTAGCCGGGGTAACATTGCAACAAGAGATCTGAACTTATTACATTTTTGGATTGAAGAAATACTTCTGATATTGATTGATATTATGTTAAAAAATGAATTTTGATTATTATTAACAAAATTTTCAAAAGATTTTAAATTAAAAAAATATTGATTATTCATCATTAAACAAAAAAAAATATAATTATATAAAAAAATAATAAAAATTTAAATAAATACTTTATATTACGGAGATAAATAAACGTCATTTGCTTCTTCATCGTCACCTTTTGTTTGTCTGGATCTTCGCTTCTGCTTGTTTTTAGTTGTTTCCAATAACAGTTTATTAACTTCATCTTCATGTGCAATAAATATTGACTTGGACAGTTCACTCCTTTTTACAAATACTCTTCCGCCTGCAGTTTAAACAGAGCGGTACCCAACGTTTTTCAATGCTTTGGCATAATTAAATAAATTTATTGTTTCTCTACTCAATAAATCGTTGACAAACACTTCTTTTGTTGCTTCATTTTCCCTCAACTTTGGCTTAACTGACATCATCACATCTTTTTTTTATATTTTAGAATTAAATTTCACCACCATTGTTTGCTTATCGATTGTTTTATCATTAGATGCATTTCTATTCTTAATAAAGTAAGCATCATCAATAGTACCAGGCTGCAATTCTACACCAACATCACTAGTAAGTTTTAATACAGTGTCAATAGCTGTCGCACCCTTTTCTGCTTTTATTCCTCTAATAAAACAATCGTTTCTAACTCTTTGATCGTTTAAAAATTTTACACAGGTTTTTAATTGTTTTGCTTCTTCCTTTAATAATTTGTTTTCTTTCTGTACGACTTCAATTTTTTTCTTATTATCAGCAACACCTTTTATTATCTCATCGAATTGTTTTGACATAAATGTCATTGTTTCTTGCAAATGATCAAGTTTTTTGATTTCTGTTTTGATTTCATTCAATTCTCTTTTAAGCGTACCACTGTTTTTATCATCACACAGATGACAAACATACTCTTCGTTTTCATGCTGTAGCAAGTATTCATATTTACGTTTGTCTAATGTTGTACAAACTACATGATATTTTTTATCGCACTTGTCACATCCAATAACTTCTTCATCGTCTTCTTCTATTACCATACTACATTGGCTGCAAAGATTTTTTATTTTGATGCTACGACGATTTTTTGAAGACATTTTTTATTAATTTCGAATTCTCCTCAAATTAATTTAAATAAGTCACCAAATTAAATTAATGTAACTTGTAAATAAACCGATTTAATGTTAATTAAAAAAAAAAAACTTTATAAAGCGCAAAACAAAATTGACGTTTTCACACCAGGGTTACCAACTCTTTCTAAATTAAAAAAATATATTTATATATCTAAGTAGAAAAGGAACGAAGTTCCTAAACTCTTTGCTTCTAAGTCAAATGTAAATAATATAAATATTATAAGAAACAAATTGAATTGAATTGAACTGATACGTAGTTGCGAGTAAGCTAGATTGCTTATAAAAACGGCTTCGCCTAACAAAAATAACTAGTACTGACGCCGAATTATAAGTAGTAAAAAATTTTAGTTTCATTATATAACCACTTATTTGGTAATGAAAGATTTTGCTGGGACTTTTCCTACAACAACTAAAAAGTGAAGCGATGTTGAATTAAGGAAAAGAGCGACGCTACGCAAATACATCGAAGCTTCCATATTTAGCTTAAGCCAAATTTCGTAAAGTTCCATCTCTTGATTTTCAACAGAAACGCATTGTAACCAACTTAAACGAATTAAAAACATACGCCCTTACTATCTAAATTTTCAAAATGTATATTTTTGTTAAAGTCGACTTTAGTAAAAATGTTGGATGGCAGTATGCCGAGCAAAAATATGTGAAAGTCATTCAAAACGAACAACTTTTAGAGTAGATATCAGGGATGGGAAATAAGATTTTTATGTCGAAATCAAAAAATTGTTTGAAGAGTACTTTTTCGACGCCAAGAGTACTAAAAAAAATATTTTTAGTTCTTTTTAATTGCTAAAGCGGCCTATATACGAGCAAGCATGCTGTCCAGCTTGTTTGACAGACAAAAAATGGTTTTTGAGTTACACGGACAAGCATGCTGTAAAATTTGACTTCAAAACCACAAAATCAACACAGCAGATGATAATGACAAAATTATTTTTATAAATTTTTTTCTTGGAATTTCATTTTTGGATTTCTGTTTTTAGATATTTTAGTTTATTTATTAACGTTATCCCTTTCTTGTCACAAAATAACTTATTAAAAATGTAAAATTCTTAAATGTTTGATGATTTTTTCATTAAGCTCCGTAAGTTGTTTTCCACGTGTAAAAATTTTACTCAAACTTAAAATGCCCCAAATTGCAATTTAAGTTATAAAAATTAACAATTTTGAATGAGGGGAATGTTTAGTTGATCTCTTATTTTGGTAAATGAATGTTCTTTAGTTTGACTCTAGATCATAAATTAATATCACTTTCTGTTTAATATATTTTCAAATTAAAGAAAGATGATACAATTTTTACAAGTAAATTACAAAGAATAAAAATTTTTGAAAGAATTCGATAAGACCAGCAAGACAGAATACGTATTTTCGGCTTTCGCTACAAAGCCATCATCAGTGTCATTCGCCATTGAATGGGTTAATAATTGATAATTGTCTACTTATGTGACAGTTGAAAGCAAATCGAATTTGTTGTCAACAACTCAACTTAGACTAATATCAACGAAATCTAACAATGCTATTTTTATCCTTTGTTATTATTACTCTTTTTTTGCTTTGAACCTTAATTCTTAAGATATCTCAGCTGATTCTATTCAACTCTGTGTATAATAACCACAGATTTTTTGAATTACAAACAATTTTTTAATTTTATAACAAGCCACAATCACAATAAACCCAAAATATCACTTTTTCACCAGAATAATAATAGTCTTGTACATTAAATTTGCGTGAAAACAAAGTCTACGCAATTTTCACGTGAAACTCATCGTGAAAAATTTTTTTTTATATAGAGCAGAGGATCCCACTAAGTTTTGCTTCACGGACACCTTGAGACATTTCGACTAGCTCACCAGTGTTGAGCGAGAGGTACTGTATAAATGATGGGGCAAAATTAATAAAAGTACCTGCTTATTTTAAAAGATGGCCAATTTTAAGCAGGAATAAGGAAAAAAAACATTTTTCAAATCAATATTTTGTTAAATAATTTAAAAATTATAAAAACAATTGTTTTGTTTTTAAATAACTTGTTTTATGTTTTTTGTCGGATCTCTTCGCGGACCCCCTGGAATTCTGCTACGGACCCCTATTTGGGAACCGTTGATATAGAGTATAACAGTTTTTTTTTCACGTGAAACTCAAACAACTTACGGTGCTTTAGACGGTAAAGCGTGTTTGTCAAACTTGCCGAAAAATTTAAAAATTTTGTTTTTCGTCCAATATGCTAGACAAACTGTCAAGTTAGACATTACATGGTCAAATTCATACAGCCGTCCAGCATGCTGTACAGCATGCTTGGTCGTATATAGGCCGCTTAAGAAAAAATACATTAACTTACGATTTAGTGTCGGCCCAGAATAACAGCGCAGAGGCTAGCGATTATCGCTCTGAAAAAAAAATCCCCCGAAATAACGACTTACAGCGGCAGCGACATAATTGAGCATGTGTTATATATAAAGCACCGTAAGTTGTTTTTCACGTGGAAAAATTTCATTCGAACTTTAAAGTCCTCAAATTTCAATTTAATTTATAAAAATGAACAATTCTTTAATTTTATAACAAAGATACAATCACAATAAGTACAAAATGTCACTTTTTCCGAAGAAAAATAATAGTCTTGTACATTAAATATGCCACTCACATGTCTCTTAGTTTACAGCAAACATAATATACAATGTTAAACGATGAACTAACGAGCTACTAATAATGTTCAATATCTCAGTTGAATAAAGAAAACAAAAATTTAATAATTTAAAAATTTTAATAATGCAAAAAAATAGAAAAGGAGTCAGAAGAGCCATTGATTGCCTTTGTTAGCTGTACTCTTTGATATTACAAAATGTAGTGAACACCAGCAAAAATAAGAGTTGACAACATTGGTGAGAATATGAGAAAGTAAAAATGGGAGAATAAAAAAAACCGCTATTAAAATAAAATAGATTCTATGGGTGAGTTCCTAAACGTCAAAATACATTGCAGTGATGCGGTTTTACTACTGTTTCCATACAAACCAAAGAAATGTGTTGTTTACTTTGTAATAAAAACATGTCAACAAAGCATTAACAAAATTTGTGATGCACAGTTTGCCTTTTCTATGCGCAGCAATTTCGTTTAGCAATGCATGACTTTGTTCAGTTGCAATGCAAATGACGTTTTGGAACTCACCCTATGTCACAGCAGCTACCCCCAGCGATTTTTAAATGTCAAAATGTATGGAAAAAATCACTGCGCTCTTATTCTGGACCTACACTTAGAGCTTAATCACAACTGTGTCGATTGTCGACCGACGACAGCAAAAGTCGTCGCGAATAATTTAAATTCAGCGTCAATGGATTGTCGACATTTTTTGACATTTAGAAAAAAATTAAAGAAAAACAAGAATATGGTTGTATTTTTTTCGCCACAATTCTTCACCAATTTAATTGGTTTTCCATTAATTCTTGTTGTTTCACATTTTTTAGTATTTAATTTTGCTTTTTTGCGGTAAATAAATAAAAAAGTAATCAGAAAACAAGAAAAAAAATTATACATTTTTATTTTCAATTATATTTCTTCTGTCAAAGTACGAATTTTTGCAACTCTAATACGAATTTCTCTTAATTAGTTAAAAATATGGCAACTATTTGACAAATATGTTGAGTGTGTATTAGTGTGTCGTCACGAAAATAGAATAGATTCTATTACGACGACAAATCGCCGAACGACATGGCGACATTTTGCTTCCCATACAAAATATATGAAAAAGAACATGTCGTTGTCGTTGTCGACCCAGTTCTGATTAATCTCTTACGCTTGTCAGCGTAATTTCGATATAACTCACATACAATATTGTTCGAAACCTAAGCAACTTTTCCTAATAAAGTCCTACATATTTTTTTTAAATTGTTTTATACAAAATAACACTTTTAATTTTTATTATGTTATGTGCCCACATTCTAATAATAACAAGAAAAATTTAATTCCATTTCCTTGCCAGTAAAAAAAAAAACAAAAATGAAATTGACTCCATATATTTCTGTTCGAAACTTAAGCAACTTTCAGTACTTCCTATGATACCCTTTCTTGCATATGGAGGTCATCGTTTTGCATAGAATCTATTAGATTTGATAGTGTTGTTGTTGGTATTGATTCCCCCTCTGATTTTAAGCAATTTATCAGCTCCCGCTTATTACTAAAACGGCGAGTTCCGACCCTGCGCTTCAAAATGCCGAATAGGTTTTCTATGGGAGTCAAGTCTGAAGAATGAGCTGGCCAATCCAATAATTGAATCCCATTAACAGGTAACCATTCTTTGACCCACTTTGACGAGAGTTTGGATCATTATTACGCTGTAACAACCATAGAAGTGGCATTTCCAATTCGGCATATTGAAACAAGTGTTTGGCTAAAATATCCAAATAAACAAAGCGATTCATTTTTTTTGTATTTCAACAAAAGACCAACTCCACTCGTCGAAAAGCAGGTCCACACCATTACATTTCCGCCCCATGCTTTATTGTTCCTTTACAATAACGCGGATGTAATCGTTTTCCCTTCGGTCTTCGAACGTGGCATACTTCATCTGAATTTAACAGGTTAAATTTAGACTTGTCGCTGAATAAAACTATTTTCCATTTCCCCACAGTCCAATTTGCGTGAGCTTTTGCAAAATTCAACCTTAAATTTCATAAGACTAATGAAAATTAACGAATACGTTGCAAAATCATTTAGGCAAACCTCTTTTTTAAATGTTTCTTTATCAGTATAGCCCAGCAAAATCTTTCATTACCAAATAAGTGGTTATAAAATAGAAATTCATAGCTCCGCACAACTTATTTTTTGGCGTCTAAACTCATTATTTTGGTTTTGCGTGGTCGTTTTTATAAGTAGTCACGCTTACCCGCTCGCTTACGAAAAAATGAGAAATAAGTAGTTATGAAGTTTTGAATAATAAGTGGTTACACACATGCTTACAAAAAGTTGAATTATAAGTGGTCATCAGATTGCTTACTTGATTCTTAAAAATAAGGAGTTAGGCAAATACTATTAGCTTAAGGAAATAAATTCAGAAAAATTTAAGTTTTAGTTTTAGGACACGTCATACAAATTTAAACATAAAACATATTTACATATAATAAATAAAATTTTTATAAAATTTAACTGTGTAAAAAGTACTTATTTAAACTATTACGAGTAAGTCATGATTTTATATTTAGAAACAATGAATAGGCCCTTATTAGGAAGTCATTATTTTAAATTATAAAATAATGCAAAAGGTAATGATTCATCATTTTGGGTAATGCAGATAGTAATGAGGTGTCATTACAAACATTTTGCTGGGAGGTTTCTTAGACGGCATGAAGCTTCTCAAATTATTTTCCAATGATCGTTTTATCACACTGCTCGAACTAATATTGAGATTAAGCTCACTCACACTTTGGAAGAAATAAAGGGTTTTTTTCATAATTAATCGGACAATTTTCAATATGTTCGATGTGAAGTTTTTCGAGGTTGCCCTCTAGTATTGGCTTTCTCTACTATTCCAGTAGCTTTGTACTTTTTAATTAGTAGCGAAACTATTGATTTGTTAATGCTTAATTTGTTAGCTATAGAGACTTGCGATTGGTCCTTATTAAATAGTTCAAACATTTTGAGCTTAAAATCGATTCCGTAACGTGTACGGGCCTAGCTGCACTTCTAAGTAATTGATTCTAAATCTACAGAAACAAAAAAAATTTTAATTTTCTTTGTCTAACTAAACGGGAATTAAATAACCGTTTCAAAATGTTTGTTTATTTGTTGCAAAAAAATACAACAACAAAATAGTTGCTTAAGTTTCGAACAGCAATATATGGAGTCAATTTCCCCTATAAACAATTTCACTGGAATTCAAGTTGAAAACAAGTCCAATTCCAGCCCTGTTTTCCAGTTTCAAGGCTTGAATAAAACTTTAATTACATTTTATTTCAATAGCATACTCCAGCAAAAGGGAAACAAAAATTCAAGTTTGAACTATTTTTTTTTTAAATATACAAATGCTGGAATTTGAAATATACTTTACTTCAAGCAAAATTTAAAGCACTTGAATTTTTAAAACCTATGTGCTTATTGGGTTCATTTTTGTTTTTTTTTTAATGGCAAGGAAATGGAATTAAATTTTTTTTGTTATTATTAGAATGTAGGAACATAACATAATAAAAATTAAAAGTGTTATTTTGTATAAACCAATTTAAAAAGAATATGTAGGACTTTGATTATTTTATTAGGAAAAGTTGCTTAGGTTTCGAACAATACTGTAAATATCACCAGGGCAGCAATTTTCATGCAAATGTAGGTTTGTATTTAACAAATTTGTATATTTTGCTTCAAAGGGCATATTTAATGACTTTTATTACTGTTTTTAATTTAAATTATGCTTTAAGCACCGTAAGTTGTTTTTGTCGTGAAAAATATCACTCGAACTTAAAAGGCCTCTAAAGTTAATATAAATTCTGAAAATGAATACTTTTTTCATTTTATTGGAAGACACAATCACAATTGTCGTGAACAATTGCCGTGAAAAATAGTTTTTTTATATGGAGTATTACAGTTTTTTATGTGAAAATGGAACAACAACTTGCCAAGACGTACTTGATTCCCTCCCTGATGTATGGTTGTGAATTATTTGGAAGCTGTGATTCAGTTAGCTATAGAAAACTAAATGTCTTATTTAACAATATTATTAGATATGTGTATGGATTGAAAAAGTTTGATCATGTTTCCTCTGTTTCAAATAACCTTTACGGAGTCTCTTTCGAAAATCTGCTAAAAATTCGCACCCTGATGTTCTTGCATAAATTAATAAACAGTCAAACCCCCAGGAAACCGAAATATTGTAATACCTCGACATCAATTCCTAATGTCTGAATGGCAATTTTATGTACATGCCGCTCGTCTTTGGAATAATCTTCCACTAAGTCAACAAGTAAATAGCAATGCTAATAGTTTCAAAACATTTTTATTTAATTTTTTCAAATAATTTTTATTTTTTTCTCTTTACGATTATCAATATTGTTATATTTGTAATAAGTTTGTTATGTTAATAATTTATAATTAATTAATAATATGGAAATAATCTTTTTTGTAACGTAATACCCCAGTAGCAAAAAGTACTAGTTTAGAACCAGTTATGTACTAATTTATTTGAACCAGGCAACTAGTACGAGTTCTACCGCCTCTCCATACAAACAACTGTAGAATTTAACATGGAGATTTCATAGGGATGGGGGCAATGGTCGCCAAACTGCCACTTTGGTACTAGTTGTAGAACTAGATTGGAAATTACAAATTAAGAACGAAAAATAGGGACCGAAACTGGTACTAATGTGACACTCGCGGAACCAGTTCCGAAGTGACTCTTTGGAAATAGTACTGTACCAGTTGGTTGCTACCTGAATTATATAGATAAAAACAAAGGTTTTCCTTTGATAAACCGCAGATTAGACCGATAGTTTCCTCTTACTGAGATAATTATATTCATTGAAATTTAAAATATTTTGTGTTCATGATTTGTAATGACCAGGGCAAGTTTTTTTGGCATTTGCCATTAAATACCATTTTTGGCATTTTTTCACTTATTTTGTGAAAATGCCATTTTTACAAATCCTTGCCAAAAAAAAAAAAACATTTTTTCTTGTTTTTTTAGACTTTTCATTAAAAAAATGCTATAAAATTCAGTAAAAACTCAACCTTTGTAAATAATTTTTGGAAAAAATTTACAAAAAAAAAAGATATTTTTTCAATATTTAATAAAAATTTTTTTTAATCATAATAATATACGGCGAATGCACTTTTGCAGTTCAACGGTAAATTCCTTCATTATTGTATTTTTGTTAAAAACGTTCAGAAAAACACTTAAATCACCTATTATACTTTAAAATTTTAGGAATAAGCATGCCATTTTTGCGTTTTTGTGCCAATTTTACTATTTTTCGTGCCATTTTGCTGCAAATTTCAACTTTTTTTGTGCCATTTTAGACTTGCCCTGGTAATGACAATAAAATATTTTAGTGTTTATTTGCAAACTCAGAATGTATTATTAAAAAGCAAATGTAACCAAAACTAATATTTCAAAACCCGTATTTAAATAAAATTTTGGAAACAGTCTCTGCATAGTTTCAATGAAACTATGGTTGTTGTTTATCCGTATAACCAATAATAATTAAAAGACTTCTCTTATTTTTACATATATTTTTTATTCAATATTTTTACGTTTTTACTATTTGAAATACATTTAGCGTCTACATTAACAAAAGAATATTCTAGTTCTTTCTAAATACTATCTAACAATGTTAGTGGCGCCCCATGTTGCCAGCCTTTCTGCTGAAAAGGGGTTGCCAAAATTTCAACAATTTATAACCAAATTAGGATTTACATTTGTGTAGGGTTAACTGCCACAAAACTATTAGGTACACAAATTATTAAACATTATATTTTTAGGAAGAAAAACAGGAAACTATCCTGGTACTTTTAAGAAATTTACTAAACTAGTTATGGAGTGACTCTTTGGCACCAGTATTGTAGCAGTTGATTTACACCTCAATTCAATTCACAATAAAAAATTGTAAGTGTTTATTTGCAAACTCTGATTTTTGTATTAAATATAAATGGAAAAAAAATTTCAAATCTCATATTTAATTTAAGTATTTTTTTTAACAGTAGGTGTTTTCATATAAACTGGTATTCTACTCGTAAACGGTGTAATGTTTATGAGTTTAATGTCAACTTCATAAATAAAAAATGTTTGTATTTATACAAGGTTTACAAGGAATTAAGGAGTTTATATAAAAACCCCAAGTATCTATATAAATCGTATTTAACTAGTACACAACTGGTTCAAAATGATTATTGTGAGAACTAGTTCAGTAGTTACTAGTCAATGAACCAGTAGTTTTTATAACTAGTTCGACCATTTGCTACTGGGACCTCCTGTACACAATTTTACAAAGCTAAAATGTGTTTTTAAATTCTTGACTTAAATTTTTCAAAAAATTAATATCGTGCTTTTTTACCCCATTTTTGGTAAATTTTTACCCTTTTTACCCGTTTTCACAATGCTCACGGTGCTTTCCTGCCTTCAAGAGTTGGCAACACTGCTTGTAATCTCAGTCATCGATGTTCTTTTGTTGCGAACGGTCACATTGTTGCAGTAAGTATTGCTATTTTTGAGTTATTTAGCAAAATGTTAGTCGATTCGACTAATGGCTAGAGTTATTATTCCTTATTTATTTATTATTTTCAACAATTGATCTCAAGAGTATTTGTTATTAATATAAATTTTAAACTAACTATTTAAAAAAAAATAAAATTTGTAAATTGATTTACATTTAAAATAAAACCAGCTGTCAACCTTGTAGAGTTTTTGGTGGTTCAAATATAGATATTTAAAAAATCGGTAATATATATATGTTAGTCGATTCGACTAATGATTAGCGTTAACGTATAAAAGATAAGGTTAGTGTTCCAGGGTTAAATCGATAAATTTTTTCTTGTTCGTGCATATTCACTTTTCTGAATGCGTTTTCAGTGCGCATTTTTATATTTTTTTATGCAAAATAGCTAGATTTGATGAGAAAACAGCGAAATTGACAATAGAGGAAAAAAGTAAATGCGGATTGTATTCGCGATCGTGATTTGCACTTAATGGAAAAAAGCTAAAACGCAAGGCGTTGCGTTTTACAAAATAACTCACTAAGTTTTAATTTAGAGAGAATCCGCAGCAGTGTTGCCAACAAATTTTCAAAATAAATGGCTAGATCAGACCCAAAAGTCGCTAGAAAATCACTAGATTTATAAACAGTGCAAGAATTTAGCGATTTATCGCTAGATTGTCGAAAAATGGTACTTAAAGGAGTTTTTTACTCAATAATTTTGTAATATGTTCATAAGTGTTATAAACTTGTAAATAATAAAAAATTTTACGATTAAGCTGCAAATAATGAATACCGATTTTCATTGAATTAAGGTGCGTTTACAATGATGGAGTACTCCAATCTGTAGCAAATTCAGTTCTTTTCTCTTTCATACTAATACATTTTTGTATTTAGTTATCTTTTTTTATTCCACTCCAGAGTCAAACTTGTTCGACTCTGGAGTACGGATTTGATGCACTCTAGAGTTAACATTGATCTGTTAACTGTTTAACATGACAAATATACCTTAAAAAACACATCACTAATTTGTTCACATCTCTAATTGTCAATAAATTTGAAAAAAAATATATTAAAAAACATGAAAACAATACAAAATATTTGTATTGGAAATTTTTTAATAAAATAAAAAATGATTTGAAAATTTATTCAGCTGGAACAAAGCCTGGAGATTCGCGAAACAAAATGTAAGTATTTAAGTGTCAAATATTTTCTGAAGTAACTCTACTCTGCATTGTGAACAGCTAACATTTTAATCTGTGCTGCAGAGAAAAGTGACGCTACCATTGTGAAAGCACCTTTAATATTAGTATTGCAAATATTCAAAAGAGTGCATTCTATGGTGAAAAACTACGTACCCATATTTTATCGAAATGTGTATTTTTTAGAGTTTTTTTACTAAAATCGTTTTAGAAGTTGTTTTTTTATAATAAAAGAATATCAATATGCAAATTTTACAATATTTTTCAACATAAAACTGATTTTTATAAATTATATTGCGGCTGATAAAAAATCGCCAGATTTTTGGCTAATAGCTACAGGACAATTTTTACCGCTAGGGGCGAAATAAAATCGCTAGATCTGACGAGAAAATCGCCGGTATGGCAACACTGATCCGCAGTGCGTTTATAATTGTCAAAACTCCATATAAAAAAATAAACGCAGAACAAACCACTGTTGGTAAAAGTGGCACAAAAGTGCCATTTGTGGCACTATTGAATGTTCAATGGCACCTTGGCATAGAATTTTGGCACTTTTTACGAAAATTTCTATATAATTTGATAAAAGGTCGATATCGCTGGTTTTTCATTAAAAGCCACGCCTATTACGAAGGGGTAGCAAAATTAAAAAACAAATGCTACACTAAAAATATCTTCAATTTTTTGGACCACCTTCCAGTTCTTCGGGGACAATTTTATCATTATTTTGGTATTTAAAAATAAAAGCAGCGGGGATAAAATTAGAAAAAACTTTAATTGATTCTATTGTATTGTCAAATTTAATTGTAAAATTTTTTGAAAGTCTTGGACCTGCTAACTTATCTTAAAATAACGTAAGTTTAGTGCTTTACTATAGTTAAGAATGGCATTTTTATATGAAAATATTTGTGGTAGGTAATGTTAAACTCGGGTTACTTTTTAGATAAGTTGCCCGCCTTTTTTATTTTTTTGTCTTTTTATTCTTAACCCTTAAATGCATGATCTCTACAATTTTAACCTTTTTTATATATGATTTCTAAAGACGTGTACATTTCAAGAAAAATACCAAAAAAAATTTATTTAAAAAAAGTTGATTTTTTATTGAAAAATATGTTTTTTTTGCCAAATAGCTAAATTGTGATTATTTTAACGTGTATGAAAAAAAAAATAAACAAAAAAAAATATATGAAATATGAATTATACATTTATTGTTGCCAAAATTAATTTTATTGCGAGAATACCACTTTAAATATTTAAACAAACATTTTTTAATATTACACTTTTTGTAAAAAAACGCGTGTTTTAGATTTTTCACAAACATACGAAGTAAAACCAAGATTTTTCCTATAACTGTTTAAAAAATCTGAGTTATAGTTTATAAGAGCATTTTGTGCAGAAATGCCAAATGGCTACACCATGTATTTAAGAGTTAAAGTAACCAAGGGGGTAATTTTCTAAAACACTTCGGAGAAGTGTTGCGTTATTTCTATAGAAATTGTATTTGTTACAAAAACAATTTACATTGAAAGTTCCCTTAACTTCACCCAAGTGTTTTACGAAATTAGGTAGTAAATGTATAAATATTTGAAATAAAAGCTGAACATATTTTTTTGAAACATTAAATGCTCCTTAATTTTTTTTTTTTGGCACTTTTAAAGCTTTTTTGGCACTTTTTTGGCATCATTGAGGCACCAAACGAAAATTCTCAAATACCATCACTGGAACAAACCGCAAGAGAGAGAATCCGCAGTGCGTTTTTAATTGTCAAAACTCCATATAAAAAAAATGAACGCAGAACCAGCCTCAAGGTTGTATTAGAGTTGTGAAATTTCGATACTTTTTGAGTACTCAATACTACTCAATACTTTTCAATTGAGTACTCGATACTACTCAATACTTTTAATTTATTTTTTTTAATTTAAAATTTTTTTTGTTTTATAAAATCAATTTTTTTGTTTGTGGGAAAGCTCCTTCAAGACCAACTTTTCTTTTGCCCTCCAAACGCTGGCATATTAGTTACAAAAAATTGTTTGCCAGTACTAGCCTTTTGGCACAGCCAGTAGTTGTCCAGCTTTTATCACTCATTTATGTGTTTAGCCATCAAATATTATATGTCTCGTTAGCTCAGTGGGTAGAGCAATCGTCTGCCAATCTGACGGCCTGAGTTCAAATCACGGCAGGACCAAAAAAATACATATGAACTTTTTTTAAATTTTAATTTGGAAAATATATTTCCAGACCACCTATTTATTAGTTTTGCCAGTGTTTTGCCAACATTCAAAAATTTTTTTCCTCCAGTGCTTTTCCGGCACTTTTTGAACAGCCGGTCCTTTTGTCTAATGATGTTATCATTTTGGGAATGGGAAAGCACTATTTGCCAGTACTTGTACCACCTGTTAAAGTGCTTTACCACCGCTTTCCCGTCTGTATTTTTCTGATTGGGGTATTTCACAGGCATTCTTCCAAAAAAATTGAGATTCGTTACTTGTAGTCTACACGAGACATAAATTAGAAACCGTCACTAACACAGTGACGGTCCGTGAATATTTTCCAAGGACCTGTCACATCCCACTATAAACAGAGTTCAGATTATTATTGATTTTATATTTTTTTAATTGATATGCAACTCAAATTCTATGTATTAAGCATTTTATTTACGGTCAACAAAAAAGTCAACAAGTAGAAAAGTGTGCGTAAAATAGAATTTAAACGGCAAATTAATTAAATCTAATCTGTTTATTTTTACATTTTTTTCTAGATATAATTTTAATTAGAATTTCAATATGAACACTTAATTTAAAATTCTAAAATATTTTTCAAAAATCGTATAGATTTGTTGAATACAAATTATCTGATTTTGCAGAGGTTTTTTTAATTTGTTTCCACATTAATGTAGGATTTAGAATTATAGATTGGAAAATTATCGTATTTTTGCACATTTCTTTCTGTATTTCGTATTAAAAAAATCGTCATTTTGAAGGAAAAATCGTCAAATCGTCATTTGGCTATTTTAGATAGTAAAATTCGTCAAAATGGCGATAAATCGTTAAAACTGGCAACACTGCTCTACTCTTAAATTGGTTACAATGGAGAATTAATGTAGCTCTGTTAAGAGAATAAGCACAATACAGAGAATAAGCACAATACAAATGGAAAAGGAATCTTAAATCGTGACGGAAAAAAAGTGAACAAAATAGCAACGGAAACGGAATCTCACTTTTACAACACAGAACACATAGAACATGGTTATATTTTATATTTTTCTTAACACATTCCAACGTATTGTTGTTGTTTTATATTAGTTAGAATAAAAGGCTGTGAAAATGTTATTGTGTTATTGCTGTTTCTTATATATTTTATAAATGTATAAAGTTAAATCCTTTGATATTACTAAAGCATGTGCATGACGAAATCAACCATGTAATCGTACTATACTTGTACTGTGATTGAAATTGTGTGAAAATCTGGCAACATTAGTAAAATAATCTGAGAGGAAAAACAGGAGAATAAGAAATTCCGTTGAGAAAATAAAATAAGTTTTATCTCTCACGGAAATCGTTGCACGATTTTAATTGTCAAATTGTATGGAAAAAAAAAACGGGGACCTTTGCATTGTGCTTATACTCACAAATGGAAAAGGAATCTTAAATCGAGACGGAAAAAAGTGAACAAAATAGCAACGGAAACGGAATCTCACTTTTACAACACAGAACACATAGAAAGTCAAGTTGGTTATATTTTATTTTTTTCTTTTTGCCACATTCCAACGTTTTTTTGTTGTTTTACATTAGTTAGAATAAAAGGCTGTGAAAGTGTTATTGCTGTTTTTTATATATTTTATAAATGTATAAAGTTAAATCCTTTGATATTACTAATGCATGTGCATGACGAAATCAACCTTGTAATCGTACTATACCTGTACTGTGATTGAAATTGTGTGAAAATCTGGCAACATTAGTAAAATAATCTGAGAGTAAAAACAGGAGAATAAGAAATTCCATTGAGAAAATAAGTTTTATCTCTCACGGAAATCGTTGCACGATTTTAATTATCAAATTGTATGGAAAAAAAACGGGGACCTTTGCATTGTGCTTATACTCTTACACCAAATTTTATACATACTTAGAGATTAATCAGAACTGTGTCGACAACGAGAGTTGCTTTTTCATATATTTTGTATGGGAAGCAAAATGTCATCATGTCGTGCGGCGATTTGTCGTCGGAATAGAATCTATTCTATTTTCGAGACGACACACTAATCCACAATTAAAATATTTGTCAAATTGTTGCCATATTTTTAACTATTTAAAGATTGCCATTAGAACAGAGTTGTTAGAAATTCGTATTAGAGCTGCAAAAATTCGTACTTTGTTTACAAAAAATTTATTTATTTGACAGAAGAAATATAATTGAAATTTAAAATACATAATTTACGGCAAAAAAGCAAAATTAAATACAATAAAATATAAAGCAACAAGAATTAGTGAAAGACCAATTGAATTGGTGAAGAATTGTGGTGAAACAAATACAACAATATTCTTGTTTTGCTTTCCTTTTTTTCTAAACGTCAACGGTCGACGGTCGATTGTCGCTGAATTTAAATTAATTGTGACGACTTTTGCTCTCATCGGTCGACAATCGACCCAGTTGTGATTAACCTCTTATTTATATATTAGAGATTAGTCAGAACTGGGTCGACAACGACATGTGCTTTTTCATATATTTTGTATGGGAAGCAAAATGTCGCCATGTCGTCCGGCGATTTGTCATAATAGAATCTATTCTATTTTCGTGACGACACACTAATTAAGGGAACAGAGTTGCAGAAATTCGTATTAGAGTTGCAAAAATTCGTACTTGGTTCACAAAAAAATTATTTTTTTGACAGCAGAAATATAATTGAAAATAAAAATGCATAATTTACCACAAAAAAGCAAAATTAAATACAAAAAATGTAAAATAACAAGAATTAATGGAAAACCAATGGAATTGGTGTAGAATTGTGGCGAAAAAAATACAACCATATTCTGGTTTTGCTTTAATTTTTTTCTAAATGTCAAAAAATGTCGACAATCGATTGTCGCTGAATTTAAATTATTCGCGAGTTTTGCTGTCGTCGGTCGACAATCGACACAGTTGTAATTAAGCTCTTAGAGTGGGCCGAACTTTGCCGAATTCCGAATTTCAAAAACGGGTTGTACGGAAAAGTTGCGTATGCTTCCAGTAAACAGTAAAAATTTTTGAAAATCGGTTCACGTTCAAGGTCCCCGCAAAGCGGTTAAAATTTCAAAATTTCGGAAAGTTTAAAAAAATCTTTAAATTTTATGCTTTTAATGCAACAAAAAATATAAAGTAGGATACTTTTCTAACATTGTGTGGACAAAAGAGAGGATACTTTTCGAGCATTGTGTGCCAAATCTCGAGATCCGATCACGCTATTTTATATTTATTATCAAAATACCCAAAATTATTAAAAAAGATGGATCAGTCATAAAACTTTTATTTATGTTAATCCAAAACTATAAATGGGTAAAATCTCTGATCACTTAATAAAAAAAGAGTGATCTCAAAAAACAATCACTTTTAACTTGGAAAATTTTTACAACTTTTGTCGCAGCGTCCTTGGAATACCCTTCAACATTTTTCAACTTTTTTAAACTCAAATGAAAGATAATTTTATATAGATAGTAGATTTAAAGATGAAAAAGTTAAAAGTTCTTCTGTAATTTACTATACACAAAAAAAACGTATTCATTGTGACAACCGCAATTTTTTAAAACCTGTATCCATTAACGTTTACCACTGTATTATTCATTAGGGCATGATTATTTTTTTAACCCTCTAATGCTCTTTCTTCTGATTACAATAATATTTAAACCATATATTTGGCGTTGAAAATCTACCATGGAACAAATATTAATACCTGTATTCAAATTGAAAAAGTTTATACTAACTATAACTTATAACTTGGTGCTAACTTTTTTGCTTGCAACCGGATTTGAACTCGAAACCGCCTGACTACAAATATTTTTTAACGAAGCGTCAGCATTTTTATAAAATCATTGTTCTACCAGTGAATTGATTTTTGTACGCCTGCCCAGTCAGAAAAATACAAACGGGAAAGCGGTGGCAAAGCACTTTAACAGGTGGTACAAGTACTGGTAAAAAGTGCTTTCCCATTCCCAAAATGATAACATCATTAGACAAAAGGACCGGCTGTTCAAAAAGCCCCGGAAAAGCACTGGAGGGACAAAATTTTTAAACGTTGGCAAAACGCTGGCAAAACCAATAAATATGTGGTCTGGAAATACATTTTCCAAAATAAAATTTAAAAAAAGTTCATATGTATTTTTTTTGGTCCTGCCGTGATTTGAACCTAGGCCGTCAGATTGGCAGACGATTGCTCTACCCACTGAGCTAACGAGACATATAATATTTGATGGCTAAACACATAAATGAGTGATAATAGCTGGACAACTACTGGCTGTGCCAAAATGCTAGTACTAGCAAACAATTTTTAGTAACTAGTATGCCAGTGTTGGGAGGGGAAAAAAAAGTTGGTCTTGAAGGAGGTTTCCCACAAACAAAAAAATTGATTTTATAAAACAAAAAAAATTTTAAATTAAAAAAAATACAAAAAAATTTTTTTGCTTGCAACCGGATTTGAACTCGGAAGCTTCCGACTACAAACATTTGTTAACGAAGCGTCAGCATTTTTATAAAATCATTGGTTTTCCAGTGAATTGATTTCTGTACGCCTGGTAGCATTGGCTAGGTAGCACTGGATAACCACTGGTTGCAAACCTTGGCATATCACTCTAAGCCAATTCTTTGCCAGTGGTTTTTTTTATAAACCACCGAAATTTTTGTAAAAAAAATACTGGTAAAACGCTTTTCGCAAACGCTGGCAAAGCGTCCCAAATGAGTGTTCTGCCAGTCATTTATTTTTAATACCGTGGTTACCCAGTGGTATGCCAGTGCTTGATTTTTTGTACCACTGGCGATTTCTGACTGGGTGGTAGCATTGGCTAGGTAGCACTGGGTAACCACTGGTTGTCAACCATGGCATATCACTCTACGCCAATTCTTTGCCAGTGGTTTTTTTATAAACCACCGAAATTTTTGTAAAACAAATACTGGTAAAACGCTTTTTGCAAACGCTGGTAAAGCGTCCCAAATGATTGTTCTGCCAGTCATTTATTTTTAAAACCGTGGTTACCCAGTGGTATGCCAGTGCTTGATTTTTTGTACCACTGACGATTTCTGACTGGGTAGCTTTGTTATTATCGGTAATGTACGCCAGATCGTAAATGTATTTTGGCAATTTTTCAAATATTTTTTTCAGTTTTAAAAAGTTAATTTTTTCAAATATCCTAAATTTTCACTTTACATGCTTCGCGCTTGAAACCCGTTCCTATACAAAAAAAGATTGAAGGCAAAAAAGTAGACAGTTAAGTTTTCTATGGATATAATACAACTTGTTTAATAAAATATTGTTATTTAGCCGAAAACTATTTAAAATCTGAAGACCGCCTTTAGGCGGCCGTGTGCATTAAAGGGTTAATTTTATCAAAGTCTTGGCGAAATACTGTGGTACATAATCTAAAACTAATATGGTGAAAATATTA
Organism: Leucophora obtusa; assembly: GCA_949987735.1. Lineage (NCBI taxonomy): Eukaryota > Metazoa > Arthropoda > Insecta > Diptera > Anthomyiidae > Leucophora > Leucophora obtusa. The sequence continues at coordinate 200,983,403 of OX465295.1, read as the reverse complement.
GCAAAATTGAATAAATCTAAGACGTGCATTTTTGAGGTCAAATTTTTGGGATTTTGGAACAAAAGAAAAACCTATTTGCAAGACATTGTTTCTAATAAAATTCAGTATGCTTAACACGAATATTTCAAAATGTTTTCTAGATTTTTGTTGCTGAATTTAGACGATTTTGGAAAAAATCTGGATTTTGCGAAATGTTCATGTTAACTTGGCAACTGTTTGAGCAATTTCAAAAATGTTTTTATATTCGTGTCCTGCATACTAAATTTTATTACAAACGATGTCACAAGATTTAATGAAAATATACATTTTTTATTTGCTTGAAATTCCGGAAGTTTGACCTCAAATGTGCATGGATTAGTTGCCCGATTTTTCCCAAATGTGCACAATATTGGTTCTAGACCAAGTGTAACAATATTCCACCTCGAAAAAGCAAAGTTTAGTTTTTAATGCAAATCTTATATTCATATACAACACAGTAATAAATAAATCGTGGTTCCAAATTAAATTTTTTGAAAAATAGTTAAAAATTTGGAACAATTTTTTTTTTTTAATAAGGTTGATTCGACAGAGCTTCTAGAAGTCTTCATACATTAAAACGCTTTATTATGAGTTTGTGTTTGTAGAGTAATCCAAAAGATTAATTCAATATGAGAGCAAAATTCGAATCTGAAGTCAAAAAATACTCAATCAGATTGATCTTCCAATTTCCTTTTTATTTCAAAAAAATTGGGTTCATTATGACCGATTTTTCAAACATTTCTTGATCTAATCAATGTATTGGTAAATTTTCCCCACGTTTCATTTATCGATGTGGCTAGTATGAATGTAGATTCTCAAGTGCCCACATTTCTTAGCAAATTCGAGTGCTTTCAGTGCATTTCCAAAAAGGCAATTTTCGAGATCCTTATGAGTACCTTAATATCCCTGAATATACATAATTATAGCACTTAAAGATAGTATCATGTGGAATTCAAATCTATAAAAAGGACAAAGGAACGAAACTCTGATTGAACTTTTTTGATTTCATATCCGATTTAGAAGGACGAAATACTTTAAAAAAGTTTAAGTAGAAGTATGTGAAACAATTTAAGTTAAAATTTGTGTAATATTGTAATAGTTCGAAATTCTAAAGTTAACTTAATATTTTACCTTGATCGAGGCACAGATTTATCAAAGCTTGGTGGATCATACATCATTTCATTTCTCGGTGGCGTTTCAGTGGGATGCCCAACTCTTTTTGCCTGCATGGATTTTTGTGATTGTTGCTGCGTTGGTTTAGTTGATGAATTAGAACTGAAATAAAAAAATACCAGGAATTAGCAAAATGTATATAATCTTATTACGATTATTTAAGTGTATACTAAAAGGCAATTTAGGCAGAGTAACGTTACTATTCGTTGTCGCACACAAATGTTTCCATAAGATTTATATTGAATTGCTAATCAGAATCTTAATAACACAAAGGCACACTTTTATCATTCAAGTTCTTACACAAATTATTAAATATAAAAATAATTAAAAAATCTTCCTTAACAAATTCCTATCAACATTATTGTTATGTATAATTTGTTTTGTTGTTGTTGGTTAATGTCTTTTTTTAACATATATTTTGCATATCGCCTCCTGTCAACGTAGACCCAAATTTCATTCACATCAAAACAAAGCGATATAACAACATAACCTAACATATTAGATGCAATCTAGAAGAAAAACGAAAAAACTGACCGACCGCAAGAAGTAAATTTAGAATTCCTTAATAGCCTTTCACACACAACACAGGCCTAGATCTCATCGAGTCAGGCCAACAATTCGTCTTTGCCGATATCTTCTTGCTGTTTGTTCGACTTACGTTTCATACTGTTTTGCTGGTTGTTTCTCCATTGTTATTAACAAGTTGTTTTTAGTTTTTGCCGCAAAATTAAATCAAAAAAACTTTTTAGATTTGTTAAGAAAATCGCTTTTGTAATCCTTTTTGGTTGCTTTGTGTTGTTTGTATTTAGTACAAGTTGGAATCTAGTTAACCTCCTAGTTATTCCTTATTGTTCTTGGTCTTTAATCTCTTTCGCCCTGTGTGTCTGTCCAACGCTTTACTACCGTGTGTTGTGGGTGTTTTGGTTCAAGACAAGATTGTTTAAGTACCAACACTTAAATTTCTTGCCCAAATTTTAGTTTGGAATCTTTTGGTAGATTCGGTAATTTTTATAATTTATTAAATAATAAACTTGCTAAAAGGTTTGTTAAAATTCCAATAGCTAAATGACAAAAAACGGTTCTTCTACGAGTTCTGATATTCAGTTTGCGTTTTGCTTTACAAATAATATTCTTATTGAATGTTGCAATTTTGACGTTTTCTTTTGAACATGTTTTCTACCCCATAAACATGCTCTCGTTGAGATGCACAGTTGCTTAAAACGTAAGAAAATTAAATTCTAATTACATTTAGAAAAAAACCTGTGATTTCTTTCCCGAAAGAGTGTTAAAAAAAGTGGCCGTGGACAAATTTTCTTTCCTAAAAGTGTGTTAAAAAAATATTTCCACAAAAAAGTGTTGCCACAAAAAAAGTGTTTCCACAAAAAAGTGTTTCCACAAAAAAGTGTTTCCACAAAAAAAAAAGTTTACATAAAAAAAGTGTTTCCACAAAATAAAGTGTTTCCACAAAAAAAGTGTTTCCACAAAAAAAAAAAGGGTTTCCACCAAAAAAAAAAAAAATGTTTCCAAAAAAAAAAATGTTTCCACAAAAAAAAGTGTTTCCACAAAAAAAAGTTCTTCCACCAAAAAAAAAAGTGTGCACAAAAAAATGTTTGCACAAAAAAAGGATTCCACAAAAAAATAAAAAAAGTTTCCACAACAAAAAAAAATTTCCACAAAAAAAAGTTTCCACAAAAAAAATTTCCAAAAAAAACAAATGTTTCCAAAAAAAAAACTTTTACCACAAACAAAAAAATATTTCACAAAAAAAAAAAGTTTCCCCAAAAAAAAACTTTTTCCACAAACAAAAAAATATTTCCCAAAAAAAAAAGTTTCAACAAAAAGTGTTTCCAAAAAAAAAAACTTTTTCCACAAAAAAAAAAACAAAAAATACTTCACAAAAAAAAGTTTCCACAAAAAAAAAAAAATTTCCACAAAAAAAGTGTTTCCAAAAAAAAAACTTTCCACAAAAAAAAATATTTCACAAAAAAGAAAGTGTTTCCACAAAAAAAAATTGAGATGAGATAAATGAGATAGGATGAGCTGAGATTAGATTAGGTTAATGCTATAAGTGCTGATTGGTTATCATAGTAACGCCAAGGCCTGGTTATCATACCCCCAGTCTAGAATAGCAAAAAATATCTTAGCAATAAGTTAAGTACGTCGGCAGAATAACGGCGTAAAACTGCTTATTGCCGAGTTTATGTTAAGGGTATGGGAACACGTAATTATGTTAACTCATAATTTCCAATAATTCAACGAAGAAGGTTATGCGACACTTACCCTTGTAAAAATCCAAAATCGATAAATGTTTTTGTTTTTTATTTATAATTAAGTGAATTGTATTTAATTCTTCTTAATTTAATTAGTCTTTTTGCTTTTCTTGCTTTATTTTCTCCTATTTTATTACTGGCGTCCTTTTTTATAAATGTCAAACTAAAATGTCATCTGAGTTTGACATTTCATCTCAGCAATATGTCAGCAATAATTGTTAACGAATCTTCGTTAACAATTATTGCGACATATATTGCCAGCAATAAATATGTACCAATTGGGGGTCTACACTAAGGGCACTGTCACACGTTCAATATATATTGTGATAATTTTAATGTATTGATGGATCGCGCGTGTATGCTACATGTTCAATATTTATCGCGTCAGTATTTACATTATTTTTGTGCTGTGCTGGTCGTTTATTAAAAATGCCGCGAGAAAACAAAAAAGAAGAAAGCCTGTTTAGCTATTTTGCTTGCTTTTTCATTGAAGAAATGTGTTATATGCTTTATCTTTTTTGTTTGCACTGCGTATTTTATTTGTTTTATTTTCTTTATTCTTTCACTTTTTACTATTGTATTGAATTGATATCACGAAATATGCTAAATGTTCAATATTTATCGCGTGATCCGTGATCCGCGACCTGGATTTCAGAATATTGGGCTATTCTGCGATATGGATCGCGATCCATCAATACTACATGCTATACGTTCAATAAATATCGCGATACGGGATCGCGGTCAATATATATTGAATGTGTAACATTGCCCTATAGATAACATAATTTTTACATTTGCTGCAATATATGTCAACATATTTATTTCCAGTCTAGACTGGGGGTTAGCAACACGAAAATTTTATATGTAGGGACGCCATATCTCCGGAACCACTGGCAAAATTTCGTGCAAACTTTACATAACACATCTACAGACCATCCTCAACGTGCCCTCAAATTTTGGTTGAAATCGGTTAACAGAAATCCGTTGAAAAATAAAAATTTGTATATCGATCACACATTTTATATGGGAAATGCATCGAAATCTCGAGATTTCGATATTCACCACTCTGAAAAAGCAATGAAGGAAAGCTTATAGATGTATAATTTTGAATAAAGTGCACATATTTAGTTCTAATAAATACATTTTCCAAAAAATTAAAGTTTATACGCATATCTTCACTGTTTATTCAGAGTGGTGAATATCGAAATCTCGGGATTTCGGTGCAGATGTAAACGCATTTTATCGTAAAGTAATAAAGAGTAGTCAAAAGTAACCATGTTTTACAATGTTTTACGAAGTTATATTTTGGTGTGTTTTACACTTTCATCTGCAGATTGCCTGAGTTTATTGTATGGAATAAAAAAACTTGGGAATATATATAATACATAATTGAATTTTATAATGCATAAGAGAACTTTGTATCTACTTAGTAAACTATGTTGGTTTGACTAATAGGTCATTCACATGAACGAGATAACTAAATCTCCTCATTTGTGTTCTTTATTCCATTACCATATGATGTTAAAATATGATGTTATATGGTAATAGAATAACGAACACAATTGAGGAGATTTAATTATCTCGTTCACGTGAATGACCTATAAGTTTATGAATTTATAATTTTAACAACGGCATTAAGAACTTATACTTGACTTTTATAAACCCGGAGAACTCTATATAAAAAAAGTTACAACGTTGACTTGGATATTTTTACACTAGGGTTTTCTTTGCATGTATGTAATTTTAATGGTAAAATTACGTATTTGTGTGAAAAAATACAATCCTAAAACAATCTTATAGCATTGAGTACCCTAAAAAGTAGTCAGACTTGAATACTCAGTACCCAATAATTTTTCAGCATCAGTATTTTATATTTAATCAACATTTTGTTTGTAGAATTTATCTTATAATTCCCATACTTTTTTTTTGATAAATAGCTTGCATATATAGATTCACATTTCCAAACAAACTAGCATTGGGTGCGTTCGGCAGATACAATTTAATAGTCAACAGTTCTATAACAGTTCTACAACTATCTGCTGAACGACCTGATCACAAGCCGCTCAGCCTGAGCGCTCAGGTAGCGCTGTCATATTTTGGTAGCGTAAAAAATATTTGCTACACTTGATCAATAAGGGATACATTTGTTGTTGTTCATTTACAATAAAAATTGTTTTGTAAAGCTGCCTACACACTAGGGAACATGGTTGAGGGAACAAAAAATATCAAACAATTTTGTAAACACGAAATGCACGTTCTCAACACGCACACACACACAAACGCTCTCACACATTCACAAAAAATGCTCTCTTTTCTGAAGTATGTTCCCTAGTGTGTAGGCAGCTTAAGAATGACAAATAAAAACATACAAATATAATTCGAAAACGAAAATTAAAAAAAAAAAAAAAATAATAAAAGGAAACTATAGAAAAACTGTACTAAAAACAAAACAAAGAAAACGTCGTTCAGCAGTGTAAAGATAATAAGCACAAGTTAGTTAGTTGACTTTTATTTATAAAATAATAAAGTCATTAAAGGCATTGACATTACGTCGTCAGCACAATACAAATGGAAAAGGAATCTTAAATCGTGACGGAAAAAAAGTGAACAAAATAGCAACGAAAACGGAATCTCACTTTTACAACACAGAACACATAGAAAGTCAAGTTGGTTATATTTTATATTTTTCTTTTTGCCACATTCGAACATTTTGTTGTTGTTTTACATTAGTTAGAATAAAAGGCTGTGAAAGTGTTATTGCTGTTTTTTATATATTTTATAAATGGATAAAGTTAAATCCTTTGATATTACTAATGCATGTGCATGACGAAATCAACCATGTAATCGTACTATACTTGTACTGGGATTGAAATTGTGTGAAAATCTGGCAACATTAGTAAAATAATCTGAGAGTAAAAACAGGAGAATAAGAAATTCCGTTGAGAAAATAAAATAAGTTTTATCTCTCACGGAAATCGTTGCACGATTTTAATTGTCAAATTGTATGGAAAAAAACGGGGACCTTTGCATTGTGCTTATACTCTAAGTAATCACAAATCGCTACAAGTCACCGGTATCAGTTTAAGGTTTCTTTGCCGAATGCTACCATTGAATGGAGCGGAAATCACTTATACGTCAAAAAGAAGGGTTTTAAGCGGCCCGTACATTAAGGAACATTCGTCAAAAAATGGCGGCCCATACATTACGGAACACCCGTTACGAATGTTGATTTGTGTATGTGTCATTTTGACATTCGTGCAATCGTGTTTAAGCCCAGTATTTTGTTCAAAAGAGCGAAAAAATTTCGCTCTATGTTTTGAGCTAAAAAACTATAATAAAAACATTAAAATGCACTAATTTTTTATAGTCTATAAAAAGTTACAATCATAATTAACCCAAATGTCACTTTTTCGCTACATTTTCAAATGGTCGTGTCTATTAAATTGACGCGAAAAAAAAATCCACCGCAATTTCGCAACAATTCCACGCAAGTGAAAAATCATTTTTTTAATATGGAGTTTGACAGCTTTTTTCGCAAAAGTACTGTGGTGTAACGACGTACGTAACGTAACGATTTCATTTTGATTTTATTTGTATTTACCAACACTATCATTTTTGTGTACTTAATATTTTTACGTTATGCAACACAGTTAATTGTCGTGCTAGATTGTTCGAGAATAGACGCTTTGTGTTCGTGTTAAGTAAAAGTAAAGTTAAAGTTTTTGTAATTTAGAATAAGTTTTTTTAAGCCAATAAAATAAATTAAAAATAAACAACTCGCTACAAATTGGTGACCCCCGACGAACGGGCTTATGAACTTTCTCGGAAATAGTTACAAATAGTGAACACGAATTTTATAATGGCTGGTGAAAACGACGGCAAGGAGGTAAAGGCAAACGCCACCACTGCTACCGGCAGCAACAATACGACAATCAACCCGAGCAATACTACACCCAACGATGCCAACCAAATAGTTAATCGCGTAGCTGTCAAGGTTCCACCATTTTGGCCGGACCACGCTGAGATATGGCTAGCTCAAGTAGAAGCACAATTTGCTGTCGCCGGAACATTGGCGTACCTAGACCATTTTTCTGGGGTGTTCAAGGGACCCATAAAGGTTCGACTGTTTACTTGTCCATTCTCAGACTCTTTAATCTTAAAAAACACTTTCAAAATTATGCTTAAAATTTTTTTCATACGAAAAAAAAAATTTTTAAATTACTCTCCGACGTTCGAATTTTTGTTTCTACAATATATTGAAATTTCATCAAAATAGTAGTGTTTAGGTTGAAATAACTTCTTTGTTAGGTATTAACTAATTATTCGTTTATATATATATTTGTTCCTTTTACTCCTGCAAGGAGCATAGGGCCGTTATTCGTTTAGAAAACAATTAAATCTAAGATATTTGTCTTACCAAACAAGATTCTGCAATATTTTTCTATTAAGAATCTTTTTCCACTTTCATATCAAATGCCTTCAGATGCTTATTGAACATCACCGTGATTCTAATAATTTTTCTTAAAGAAAACCTCTTAGGGCCAGTTTCATATTTCGTAAATAAGAATTTTTCAAACAACAAACTGGCCCTTAGATTTCAACAAATTATCTTTCTAGGAAACCAGTAGACATTTTTCCAACCAAAAACACAGGATTCATTCATAATAAAAAAATAATATTGTGATAATTTTTGCCATCAAAATCACAGATACATATTAGAATTATAGGTAGAATTTTTTAAATTCTGGGGTGGGCAGAAAGCAGTCTAGGGTGGGCTTTGCCCAGCTCAGACCGGCCTAAGTCCGCCAATGCGCCGAAATCACAAGTGATGCATCCAAATTTAACACAGTAGTTGCGGTCATAGAGTCAAATGTCCTCGTTTAAATATCTGATGCGATATTAAATCCACCACAAGATGATAAATATGGTAATTTAAAAAAATGCATTTTGGAACGTTACTGCGAAAGTGAACAAAAGAAAACACAAATATTATTGTCGGAAATCGATTTGGGGGACAAACGACCAACACAACTACTCAATGAATTAAGTTCGCTGGCGAAAGATAAGGTAACACGGAATTTTTTGAAAACATTATGGTTGCAGCGCTTACCAGCACAAGTTAGAGCAAAACTACAAGCATCGGATGCCGACTTAAATGAGCTAGCTAAGTTGGCACATAAAATAATGGAAGTTGGCGAATTTCAGCATTCAGCGGCTGTGACATCATCATCAGACTCAACATATAACGCAGCAGCTACAACATCACGATCATTACCACCTGTTGCCTCTGAAATGGACAAACGGCTTGATCGCCTCGAGCAACAAATAAATAGTCTTTTTACTAACAACAACAACGACTATAAACGTCGTTCACGATCTGCATCTGCTAAACGTCAAACAAATAGTTCTTCAAACCAGACAGAGGACCAACTCTGTTGGTATTATCGAAAATACGGAGAAAATGCACGTAAATGTCGTGGGCCTTGCACTTACGCAAACAAATCATCAAAAAACTAAGTCTATCTTTTGGTCCAGCGGGCCGACCCAAAGATAGATATCGTATAGCTCGCCTACTAATCAACGATGACAATTCAAAACAACATTTTTTAATTGATACTGGCGCAGACGTGTTCGTGCTGCCAATTTGTCGCTCAGCTAAAACAAAACCAACAAAATCAACAAATTTGTTTGCAGCTAATAATACCCCTATACACACATACGGCGAAAAACGAATCCGACTGTCTTTGTGGCTAAGGCGAAATTTTACTTGGACGTTTATAGTAGCAGATGTCAACAGTGCTATCATAGGGTCCGACTTCCTTGAACATTTTGGCCTTTTAGTCAACGTGAAAGGTGGCAAGCTCATTGACAGAACAACTTTACTAGAGTCAAAATGTAAAACAACACGATGTGATGCAGTGCAAGTATTGGCTTACGGTTCTTGTGAACGTTCTGCTCAATTGATAAATGAATTCATAGAACTCGCTACAATCAACGCCAATAGACAACCAACAAATACCAAAGTTACGCATCACGTTACTACAAACGGCCCTCCAACATATGCACGTACTCGTCGTCTATCTGGCGATAAATTAGTGGCAGCAAAAAAGGAGTTCGAATACCTGATGGAAAAGGGTATATGCAGACCGTCGAAAAGTAACTGGGCTAGCCCACTCCACTTAGTTAAAAAAAACCAGCGGTGAGTGGCGGCCGTGTGGTGACTATCGTGCATTGAACGATATAACAGTGCCCGACAGATACCCAATACCGTATTTACATATCGTAAGTAGCATTAGAGCCTTGAATACGCTGACGATATATGCCTTTTATCACACAACTACAACCATATGGCAGCCAAACTCAAATCCCTCGAAATCGAAGCTGCAAAAGCTGGCCTGAAAATAAATATAAGAAAAAGCAAAGCAACACCTTAAACACCAGTAAATTCCATATACAGGGTGTTGAGCTAGAAGAAGTAAAATCATTTTGCTATCTTGGCAGCATTTTAACACATACGGGCGGATGCATAGACGATGTAGCTTATAGAATTTCAAAGGCTAACCAGTCTTTTGGTATGCTACGCCCTATATGGAAATCTTCAGCTATTTCGAAATTCACTAAAATCAGGATCTTCAATTCTTGCGTCAAGTCGGTGCTTTTATACGCCTGTGAGTCTTGGAACACCTCACCATACGACATAAACGCGATTCAAGTATTCGTTAACCGATGCCTACGAAGGATCTTAAAGATATTTTGGCCAAACATCATAACCAACATGCAACTCTGGCGACAAACAGATCAACGTCCAATCCATATCGAAATCCTTAGGCGCAAATGGCGTTGGATTGGTCACACGCTGCGAAGACCTCACGGTGATATTGCTAGCGCTGCTATTGATTGGAACCCTCAGCGCAACACTCGAAGAATTGGCCGACCATTGCACACTTGGCGTCGTCAACTCGAGAACGAAGTCAACCTAAGTGGTCTAAGCTGGAGACAAATAAAATATCTCTCATCAAACCGAACCGAATGGAGAGAGTTCGTTGTGGCCCTTTGTTCCTAATGGAACCATAGGACATAATATATATATAACTAGCATTTTATATGGAAAGAAAATTTTTTCAACAATCGATCTTCAAAGGGCTTACCACCAAATACCGGTCGAACCGTGCGACATACCCAAAACCGCTATTATAACCCCTTTTGGGTTATATGAGTTTCAGTATATGACATTTGGTTTGAGGAATGCGGCTCAAACCTTTCATCTTTTGTTTTTTATGGGTGGTGGCTATTATAAACTTATTATGGAAATTGTTTAAATGAATTTTTGAAGACTAATGGTATATTTACAAAAACAAAAAAAATGTAAAATTTTTATTTTTTTTATTTCCAATGTACTAGATAATTATTACTTTACATTAATATACATTGTTAAATTTAATACTTATTTTCTTTTTCATATATCTGTTTTTTCTCTTTATTTATTTTTTTCTTTACTTCAATGTTATCTAATCTTGGCTACATAATTTGAGATAATTCTATCCTTCAATCTTTATCACATAACAGAAAGCAAAATTTTAATATTGGGTATTTAAATATGCAAAGTATTAATCCTGCACGTGGATCTACCAAACTGACCGAACTTAAATCCGTTTTAGAAGGTTGTTTTTTGGATATTGTTGGCATTACAGAATCGTGGTTGCAGTTGTCTGTCTTGGATAACGCTGTTAACATACCTGGGTATTACATTATCCGTTATGATCGTGAAGTTAGTTGCGATGACAATATTTCAAGAGGGGGTGGTTTGATGTTTTACATAAGAAACGGTATTAGGGCTAGACTGATTTTTAAGGGCTCAAGGGCACGGGAGTGTGAAGTCTTATTTTTAGAAGTTAAATTAAGGGAATTTAAGGCCCTTATTGGTTTCATATACATTCCCCGGGGATACACGTGTATTAAAGGATTGGAAGATTTTGTTTTTGAACATTGCTGTTCTTATCAGAATGCTATTTTAATGGGCGATTTTAACTGGAATATTTTTGACTCGGAGAAGGCACGTAAAATGAGGGAGGTTTGCTTTGCACATAACTTATCCTACATACATAACTCTATTCCTACGCATCATGATATTCGCACTGATTCTTACTCTCTTATTGACTACTTTGTGCTGTCATCGAGTATAATGGATTTTTTACTGTGCTGAAATCAATTTTATTGTCCAGCATTTTCACACCATGCATTTATATTCATTAGTTTAAATTGTAACGTTGAAACGGTTGATAAATTTGTTGAGATTAGAGACTACAGGAACATGAATTATGATCTTATTGCTAACAGAATTCATGGTACTAATTTCTCATTTATTTATACTACGAACAGGGTGGACGAACAGCTAGATTTTATATCGTCAGTTATTAAGGACTGTTTTGATAGTGGTGTACCGATTGTAAGGAGAAGGGTGAGTAGCAGTAGCAGAATAAATGATTTGGCAAAGGACCCTTATGCTCTTAATGCAGTTCGTTTGAGGAATGATGCATACAAGACGTATAATGAGGACAAATGTGATCGGTCGTGGAGAAATTATTGTAGGTTGAGAACTAAGGTAAAGTCGGTAATAAGGAAACGTAGAAGGGAAATGGACAGGTTGAGATTTGATAATATTAATTCCAGAAAACTTTGGAGACTGTTGGGCAATGCTGGAGTTGTTGATAACAATGATAGTGTTGTTGATCATGAGGCTTTAAATGATTTTTTTTATTTCTGCACAAAGGCCGTCACAATATTTGCCTCCTGATTTCAACTCCGAATTCGATAGGGCAGGTTTTACTTTTGCTAATATTAACTTGTCGGAACTACAGGAAGCTATTTTCGCCATAAAATCTAACGCGGCTGGCCATGATGGTATTCCTATGCTTTTCATTAAGAATATTTATAACTTGATTGAACAGCATTTATTATACTTGTTTAATACAATAATTACTACATCTTATTTCTCATCTTCTTGGAAAATTGCTCGTGTTGTACCTTTATTGAAAGCTGCTAATAGTACCGATATTGACAATCATCGCCCTATTTCAATTTTGCTTGGGTTAGCTAAAGCATTGGAGAAAATTCTCAAGGATCAGGTAGCTAAGTTTATACTGCAAAATAGATTAATTAGTGATTGCCATTCGGGTTACAGAAATGGTTTTAGCACAACGACTTTATTAACAGCCCTCACTGAAAAGATAAGATTGGGAGTTAATGATAACAAATGTTCAGTATTGGTCTCCTTAGACCTCTCAAAAGCATTCGATACCATTGACCACAATCTTCTTGTTCTGCTTGATAATTATAATTTTTCGGCATCGGCTTGCAAGATTATTTACTCATTGCTACAAGGTAGAATATAAATGGAATTCCCCAGGGATCCATATTGAGTCTGAAAAAATTTAGTAAAGCATATAAAAAATTGTTTTTGATCAAATATTACATTAATCTCGAATATATTAGTTAATCTCGAACTTGGGTCTGATATTAACTAATATATCGTCGTGAATCATTTGGTTTTAACAGGTTTTCAGGAGAGCGAAAAAACTGATTTATATTATCCTTTTAAGATATTTTATTGACATCATATGCCCTAATGATTCACGACCTTATTTATTACAATTATTATTAAGGCATATGATGTCAATGAAATATATTAAAAGGATAATATAAACCAGTTTTTTCGTCCTCCTGAAAACCTGTTAAAGAACACATAACACTACTTGCAGGCAAGCCGACGATATTGTTATATATAAAAAATAAAATTAAAAATATTTTTGTACCTATTTATATATACAATTTTGAACGGTTTTATCAATAATATATTCCTATATCTACAATTTTCAATAAAGCAAATACTGATATATGATTTAATATGATTACATATGAGAAAATTTCTAAAAAAATTTCGAATATATCACCATATAAAAACATATAAGGTCGCACACAATATTTTATATTATCATATATTTTAATATTAAAATATATATGTTATATATACTCTTTTTTACTCGGGTTGTCACAACACTTTTTTATTACACACTTTTCTTTATTTTTTTTAATTGTTAAATTAATGTAAAGAAAATATTAATACATTTAAAAAAGAATAACAGAAGACATTCGTAAAAGAGAAAAAAATGTAGAAAATAATTTTAAAAAATTGCAAAAATTTTAGAAAATCGGAAAAATTGTAGAAAATTGGAAAAAAAATTTTAAAATTATGGGAAATTTAACTTATACTGAATTTAGACTGAGCAAAAACTACCTAGTTTTCGTACAAAACGTGCTTTTTTTATATATGCATTTTGACAAATAAAAGCTGGCAGGAGCCAAAAACCAGTAGTTTTTGCTCGGTCTAAATGCAGTATTACTTGAAAGTTTTTAAAAATCAATGGATAAATTTGTCTTTAATTCTGTACAGAATAAGTGCGATTAAAAATTTTTTATACAAACACTGTCTAATTGAGTGGTTTTCTTAAAAAATATGGGCTATATTCATAATTTAAAATAACGACTGCACAACGAATGCACAACTTTTCCTTATGGGAATATGTGTGTATAAAAAGTTGTGCACTGGATGTTAGTCGTTATGAATACCGCTATATATTTTTTAACAGACTCTAAAAGGAACTTAAAAAGTTCGATCAAGTATACAAATTAATCGGTGTGTTCGTTTACTCGAAAATCTTACTACATTTACTACAATTGTTGTTTTGTTTTTTTCCTTTTTGAATTTTTCCAGTTGCGGTAAAATTAGAAAATTGTAGTAAGTAAACGAACAAGCCTAATGTAAAATTTTTACTATTTTCAAAACATTGGAAAATTTTGCATAAGAAAATTTGAAATAATTAACTTTATTATTTTAACTGCATTTTTTTAAATCCCGGGATTCCCGGTCCAAATTCCCGGGAATGCGGGAAATGAAAAATGCTTAAATTCCCGGGAATCCCGGGACGGGAAATCCCTGGATGCATTACCTGCACCGGCTGTAAACAAAATTTTTAATAAAATTAAAAAATTATTTAATAAATTTCCCAGCAAACAAAGATGATCATTAATGACTCAGAATTGAGCTCCAAAAACATAAACATTTGTCCCCTTTTTCTTATGAAAGTAGTCCGTCCAAAAGAGTACCCTGTGTACTCAGAAATGACTACGAAAAAAGAACGTATAAAATTGAAATTTTCTTCAATCATTTTGGAATCTTCTTTGAGTCCGAAAAATGAACCCTCGTTTTGAGACAGCTTTTTAAATTGTAGAGACAACTTTTTGGATTGTTTTCTGAGGGTTCAGATTCTTTACCAAAAAAAAGAGTGTTTTCAAAAAAACAATAATCATTTCTATGAGCCATTTAAAAATCTTATTTATGAGCGCTCCGGAATTGCTGGCTAGGTTATTAAAAAACATGTAAAATATTAATGTTAATAACACTGCATGACACTCAAAAAATTGATGGAGATCTGTAGTGGGATTCCCTAAATTTTTAACGACAAAATTCGGTAGTTAAGTTGTCAGTTTACTATGAAAACTTGTCAAATTAACAACCGAATTTTGTCGTTAAAAAGTTAGAGAATCCCACTACTGACCATCAGTTCTATATATTTCGGCCATGCTGATTATAATGGCGTACTTTATTTTTCCATCAATGGCACAGATTTTCCGCTAAATGTCTAAATGTCAGTTTTTTATATAAAAAATTTTTCAAATTCAATTAACATGTCTATTGCCGTACATTACCGAAGTTACACAAACTAGCCCAAAGGCGTTCCCGTACTCAAAATTGCGTGTAAATTGTTGTTCTTTGGGCTATTTTGGGTTCCCGCGGGTACCCGCGGTAACGTACGGATTCTGAAATGCAGATTTAAAATTTTTAAATGCAAGTGAATAATTTTGAAATGTATTTGAACAATTTTAAAATACAAATATAATTTTCTTAAATACAAATAAAATATATTAATCGGTTAATCGATTAACCGAAGTGGAAACACTAGTATTGAGTACTCAATTCCGACTTTTTTTAGGGTACCCAATGTTGAAAAGTAATTACGCAATACTTTTATTGGATGTTTTTATAAAAAGAATCAGACGAATTCGTTAAAGAATTTGTGTGAAAACACTAATTTAAAAACGTTTTCCTTTAAAAATTTTTGCAGAAATTTGTTAGGACTTCTATGTAGAACAAATGCGGCTAAAAAAATTGAAAGATAAATCTTTTAAAGTTTGTGTTTTTCACACAAATGTTTTAACGAATTCGTCAGATTATTTTTACAAAAACAGGCAGTTAGGCTTGTATTTTTCGACAAGTAAGCAATTTTGACATGAAAATTGCACTAAAAATCAATTTTTTGTTTTTATTTGCATTAATATTTTTTATTTTTGTTTGCATTAACAATATTATAAGATAAAAATTTGAGAAAATCCAGCGTCATTATTCTTTTATATTAGAGATGTACGTCCACTATATTGATTTGAATATGTCAAAGGAAATTCTAAGCGCTTTTTGACATTTACCTGTCTTATTAGAAAAATATTCTTATTGCTTATTTTATTTTCAAAATTCCATTAATGTAAATTTTACATAGTACGTTTTTAAATAAATTTCACCAATGCAATTTTAACAAAGCACGTACTTAGCCAACTTAACAGAAAAAAGCATTCGTAATTTAGGAAAAATGCATATCAAATACCAGGAATTTGGGGCTTGTATTTTTGTATTAGTTCAACACTATGCAAATTTTACAAAGCAGGCTTTTTAAAAGATACACCTGTTTTTTTCTGCGTGTAGTATCGTACTAAAGACATTTTAAGATACTAAAGTGTCTGTAGTATCATATTCCAATAAGATTATAATATCCCAGCAAACATGACAATACGAATACGATTCCCCAATCGTATTGCCTGGAAGAAAAATTGTATTGCAGCAACAATCATCTTCGCATTGCGGAAGATACCCCATTTGGTAGAAAACGTGTCCCGAAAGCAATACTTCCAAGCAATACAATAGCAATTCTTCTGGAAGATAAATAGGCGATATTGCTTTATTTGCATATAGAAGATATAAAAAAGTATTGAAAGTATCGCCGATATATCTTCTCGAAGATAAAAATATGATATCGCTAGAAAATCACCCAGATGATATAAATACGATTTTATATACATATATTTTTTAATTGTTTTAACAGATATACTTCAAATTTAATTACAATTATTTATATTATGTACATAACGCTGATTTGGAATAAATTACACCATCTATTCGACCTCTGTGAATTGAAATTCATTTTTTCACCAGTTATTTTCTGTAAAAAATGGAATTTTTACTTCCAATATATGATTAAATAAATAAAATTTGTGGGATGGATTTTTTTAATTTTAGTTTGTTATTTTGTTAAGTGTTTAATAATCTGGTACCTCTATTTTATATTATTTATTCATGTGGCAATCACTGTCTTTTATATGTATTTTGGCAACCCGGTATTATTTTAAAATACTGATCGTTTTGTATTTATTCATTGTATTTGTAAACGCCATTCAATAAAGACGCAATTATACAGAAAATAAGAAATTTTGGTTTTTCATCTCAGAAGTGGGATTCAACCTAAATAAAATAAAGCATTTTAATAAAAATGGTTAAAGGAAATACACAGCAGACAAAAAAACCTGTGGTAGAACAGCCAGGTGTACCGAAGATTGATGAGGCAACTAAGCAAATTGTTGCTTTGGAAGAAGCTTGTGGCTCGGAAAAGACTCTTCCGCAAGATGTTCTCAATACAGGCAATGAATTTTCGAATTCCGAAGAAGCGTGCGCCGCCCTGCGTAAGGAGGAGGACGCTTTAGACGCAGAATTGCGTATATTGGAAAAACGCAAGATGATTGCAGATCTACGGCGTGAATTATGCGAAGACTCTCCACGTGCTTGTATTAAAGAGGATTTTTATGATATTAAGAATTCCGTTCCCCAGTTTTCTGGTTCCGAATTATGCAGTGCACAAAAGTGGTTGGATGATTTTGAGAGTGCCTGTGACTCCGTAAATGGAAATGATGAATTCCGTCTTAAATGTATACGGCGTATGATGAAACCTGATTCCGAAGCAGAATGGTTCCTACGGGTTGATCGCTCGGCATCTTATGGGGAATTCCGTCGCAATTTTATGCTCAATTTTTACCATAAATATTCCGTGTCCGAAATTATCAATAAATTGAAGAAAACTACTTTTAAAGTTTCCGAGACTTCAGTAAATGGTTATATTTTGAAGATGCAGGAAATTGCCTCCAGAGCCAATATTGATGAGGAGCAAACAGTTCAGTTTATTATTGATGGATTCCGTGACAGATCTGCAAATATTGCCGTACTCTATCCAGCCCAGAATATTGCTCAATTGAAACAATTATCTCGTCGATACACCCAATTGAGAGATTCCTATGAGGAAGATTCAAAATCGTCAAATTCTACTGTACGTCCCAAACCAGTTAGAAAATATGACAAACCTTCAGAGGTACGCTGCTTTAATTGTTCCGGTCTTGGTCATTTATCTTCATCGTGCCCGGAACCAAAACGTAACAAGGGCTCCTGTTTCCGATGTGGATCATTGGGGCATATTCTTCGTGACTGCCCAAAGCCGGCACCACGCAATAATAATCAGGTTGCACTTGTTGATGAATTCCGCGAGGGCGTCGACATTGTAAATACATCCGAGGGAGCATCCGAATCTATTTCTGAGGTAAATAAGGTTATGGTTAAGTTTACTGTGAATTGTAATGTACCCAAATACAACACTTTTATCTCTCTTTTCGATACGGGTAGTCCAATTAATTTGATGCGATATTCAGCAGTTCCCGATGAGTTTAAGCATTCGGGACTTAATTATTCTGGATATAATGGACTCGGTAACTTTCGGTTATGTACTTATGGGGAAATTTATGTATTTATTTCATTTAAGAATATAGAAAAGAAAATTAAAATTTTTATTGTTCCTGATAATTGCATATCCTACGAATTAATTTTGGGCCGTGAATTTTTAAATGCCTTTCATATTACTTTATCTTTTACTTTAAGTAATATTGTCAAACCTAAGATTCAATTCCATGATAATAAATTACATATATCGGACAAAGTGTTGCATTGCGTGTACAGTGTAGATGGTAATATTTTAAGGCGTTGTGATCTATGTGGGGTTATTAGTGGTAATGATATTGGGGTAGATGATTCTGTTACACATGACGATGGTGGGGTGCCTTGTGTATTTGCTGTGGGATTTGATTCGTCTGTGGAAGATGAGTTTGATATTGGTCCTCAGTTGAGTATTCATGATCGTGATCGCATATCGGAAATTATTAGGAATAATTATGTGAATTGTTCGGATATTCCACGTGTGGATGATGGTTATGAAATGAGAATACGCTTGTCTTCTGAACTTCCGTTAAGTTTTTCGCCTCGTAGATTATCATATTCGAATCGGGTTGTAGTTGAACATATTGTTCGGGATCTCCTTTCCCAGGGTCATATAAGACCGAGCAATTCGCCTTACTCCTTTCCAATAGTTCTGACGCAAAGAAATCGGGCGAGAAACGCATGTGCGTTGATTATTGTCAGATTAATAGAATAACTATCCGCGACAGTTACCCATTACCCCTCATTGATGATTGCTTGGAGAGAATGGAGGGAAAAAAATATTTCACAATTCTGGATTTGAAAAGTGGTTTTCATCAGATAAAGGTATCTGAGGACTCGGTAAAATATACTGCATTTGTTACGCCATTTGGGCAATATGAGTATTTGCGTATGCCTTTCGGTTTAAAGAATGCCCCTGCCGTCTTTCAGAGATTCATAAATCATGTTCTTCGACCATTTATGGAAGAGGGTTTTGTGGTGGTTTATATGGACGATATTGCTATTTCTACGGTGACTTTTGATGAGCATATTGACGTCCTGCGCAGAGTTTTACGCCGTCTTTCCGAATTTTGTTTGGAGCTTAAGATAAGTAAATGTAAATTTTGTTATTCTGAGATTGAGTTACTGGGATTCAGAGTCGGACCAAATGGTATTGCTCCTAGTGATCATCATATAGTGAACATTAACGTAGATTTATATTGCACTTTTCTGAAATTGCTATTCCGCTTAGGAACCTTACTAGACCTGGTGTGATATTTGACATGGATGATAGATGTCGTAAGGCTTTCGAAATTTTAAAGGAAAAATTAACATCATCTCCAGTGTTGGCATTGTATAGTCCAAGCCGGGACACGGAACTACATTGCGACGCTAGTATGAATGGTTTTGGTGGCATACTTCTACAGAGACAGGATGATAACAGATTTTATCCTGTTGCATATTTTTCTCAAAGGGCAACTCCCGCAGAGTCCAGGTATCATAGCTTCGAGTTGGAAACGTTGGCTATTATCTACTCACTGCGAAAATTTAGAATTTATTTAGAGGGTATTCCATTCCGTATAGTGACTAATTGTAATTCATTGACCCTTACTTTAAATAAAAAGAGCGTCAACGCTAGGATTGCACGATGGGCCCTTGAGTTGGAAAATTATAATTATAGTATACAGCATAGAAGTGGCCGATTAATGGATCATGTGCAGGGAAACAAGCCGATCAAAATAATCGGCGGCGGCGGCGGCGATTAAGGTTGAGCCGGGTAAAAATCGGCGGAGGCGGCTCAACCAAATAATCGGCGGCGGCGGCGGCTTGATCGGCTTGATAGATGTTTAAGGTTTTTTCCAAAATATAGCAGTAGAAAATTGTGCAAAAAATGTGGAATTATCAAATAAAAATTAATTTTAAGTTAAATTCATCGATAAAAATTACAAATTTAGGATTTTTAATTTTTTGAACGGAGCTAGAAGGAGAGATAGTTGGGCTTTCCAAATATATACATATGTTTATATATTCAACAAAATTGTGTGGAAATATTTTCAAATAAAACTGATTTTCTTAATTTTTTCTTATTTTGTTTAATTTTGACGGCTTTTAATTGCAATATTTTGTTTAAAAAAACAAATTTTTATCTAATTTATTCTTTATTCAGGGTAAAATGAAGTTCTACTTTAATCGCTTTAAAATTGTCAAAGTTATAAATTTTTTTATAAACATGGAATCTCTGCATTTATAAGAAAATTGAAAATATTAACCTTAATGATTGTGCAAACAAGAACATCGAGTGGTCTTATAATAGCTAAAATTAAATGTTTAGAAAAACTACGATAACTTTTTCAATTAATTTAAACAAAAGAAACTGATTTTACTAAGAACTAAACCCACTTTCAGAATAAATTACAATAGTAAAGAATTGTTTAATACTGTAAAAAAGCCGTCAGAGTATACAAATAAAAAAAAAAATTAATTTTAATATTTAAAAAAAAAACTGTCAACATATTTCAGTTACAAATAAATAATTCTATAGGTATATATTTGGAAAGCTAAATTTTTTGTCTTTCCAAAAACGTTACAATATTCAAAATCGGTTGAATTGCTGATAGTGTCAAAAACAGAGTTTTGACATTAAGTGTGTTTGCGTACCCGAAAATTTGTACAAATTTGTACAAGTTTTTACTGGAAGGTGTTTGTTTACACAATTACTCAGTAAGGAGAGAGGAAAAATAGAGGGTAAAGTGACAGTTCCATACCAGAGAACTTACAAGTTTTTACTGGATGAATTTTTGCTAGTAAGAATTTGTAAGAAAAAAAACATATGATTTAAAACATATGATTGAAGAAACAAAACATTTGTCTAAATAATTTTGCAATAATTTTTTGTAAAAATAAAAAATATTTGAATATAAGCTTATTTACGATGGAAGAAGTAAGTAAGTGATCATTTTATTAGGTTTTATTTATTAATCCAATAATTTGAATAGGTTTATTTCGCAATCAGCTATTTTAATAACTGTTGCCAATTTAGCTATTTTCTCGGCAAATCTAGCGATACTTCAACTCGTTTAGGGGGATAAAATATAATTTAGCTATTAGCGGGAAAACTAGCGAATTTTCTTTTCAAGACAGTCTTCACATTTTCTTAGCATTTTTTTACATTTATTTCCTTGACAGAATTTTTGAATCATTATTATTCAGCGATTTATCGGTAAATTTTTATGGAAAACAAAAAAGTTTGAAAAATTTGGCGATGTATCAATAATTTTTTAAGAAAGTTTTAAGAAGTTTGAAAAATATAGCTATTTTTGTGAAATTTTGCAACAGAACCTAAAATGTTCGTGCAATTTAGGGATTTATAGCTATTTAATTTTTTTTATAATTTAGATATTTTCTAGTGATTTTTTAGTTTGATTTAGCGATATTTTTAGGGAAGAAGTTGGCAGCAGTATTTTACTAATTCTTACAATTTTTCTGTTTGCGTACATTTTTAGATATTTTACTTTTTGAGAGTAAATTTTGCCTTACTCTCTGTAAATTTGTTACTGAGTAATTTTTACTGGACTTTACTGGAAAAGTACCCAAACACACCTATTATCACCCCTTTTCTGAATTCCAAAACTTTTTAATTAGAGTGGTTTTGTAAAATCACACAAAATTCAAAATGTCGGAAATTGACTGTTTCAACAAATTTTAGCATACTGACAAATTTTAAAATAAATTTTAACATATTAATTTTTGCAACAAAATATTCGTTTTACTTTCACCAAGCTTTTCCAACACGAAATAAAACGAAGAAAATAATTCGGATGTGGATCACAGAACAGCAAAAAAATTCGGAATGTTTCACTTTAGAATTTTTTTGTGGATTCGGAACTGAGAACAGCGTCGATTATTGTAAAAAATAAATAAATAAATGTCTTAAAAATGTATCTTTTGATTATAATTTCAGGTGTACTGAAATTTCTGAAAAATGTGATGTACTTAACCAAACCTACGACCATAAATTCGAATGAATTATTTCTTTAATTCACTTTTGGACTTTTAATTAAAATTTACTAATATATCATTCGTTTATACCATTCCTTTTGAATTCTTTCATGAATTCATTCTTTTTATAATGATCTTTCACGTTTCGTTCCGTTTGTAAAAATTAAAACAAATGTTGCGTTTCTAATTATTTTTATGGGTTGTGTATATGATATCAATATTAAATCCCTAAAATAAGCCACATTTTTATTTAATTTGTAATTATAAACTAAAGTGTTGTCAGAATCATTAGTATATTCATACCATAGATCTTTTACGGAATGAATAAAATGACAATTTTGATAAGCCATTTTGTAAAAGATTAGAATTAATGAAAAAATTAATTATTCAAATTGATTGTAATTCTATAAGGAATGTATTCAACATAAGAATGCATTCTATTTAATATTAAACTTTGGGAATGAAACCTATGAATTAATTATAAAGGAATGGTTTGATGGAATGATACATATTCAATTTCTAAAGCTGAATTCGGTTTTGTGCGAATTAAGCTGAAATTGAACTAATTCTTTCGAAGCTCTGCCTACAATCTACACTTGGTCATTTGAAAAGTATATATGTAAATTTTTTATTTTATTTTGTAACACTGTGTAATTTGTATCCAAAACTATTGGTGCTAAATACGTGTTCATTTGGATTCTCTCCTCTATTGCATATCCAAATTTCAGCGAAATCTGTCAGAAGTTTTCAAGTAAAACTTCCAACTTAAGAAATATTTATGAAAAAATCCTTCTTAGCTCTGACTATAAAACTGGTTCTTTTATTTTTTTTTGAACTAAAAAGAAATACTCTTGATGGTTCAGGAAATAATGAAGTAGAAAATTTGTTTTAAAAATGACATTTGCTTTTAATTTTTTTATTTTGGAAAATTGATACTGCCAGCCGAAATGAGCCGAAAAAAATCGGCGGCGGCGGCTGAGGCAAAAATGACCGGCGGCGGCGGCTTAAACGGCTTACGGCGGCTGGCTTGTTTCTCTGATCATGTGGATACCTTAAGTCGGTATCCGCACGCTTCAATAAGAACGCTTGAAAATTCTGATCAGGTAATAGCAGTTGTGAATTCAGAGGATATGGACTTGCAGCTTATAGCTCTGCAGAGTAGGGACGCGAAAATAGTTGAACTAAATGACAGATTGGAGAAGCAATCCGTAAAGGGATACGTTCTGGATGATAGCGTTGTTTACCGACAGACAGACGATAATTGTCAATTGCTATATGTTCCGCAGGAAATGGAGGAAAGTATAATCAGGACCGCTCATGAAAAGCTTTGTCACATGGGATTGGAGAAGACGATTAATTATATAAGAATGTACTATTGGTTTCCGAATATGAGTACTAAAGTTGATTGTTTTATAAAGAATTGTGTGAAGTGCATTATAAATTCTGTTCCTTCTCATAGTGGAAATCGCACTTTACATATGATCCCTAAGGGAGCCTTTCCCTTTGATACGCTACATATTGATCATTTTGGCCCACTTCCTTCAGTAACTTCCAAACGGAAACATATTCTGGTGATTGTGGATGCTTTTACAAAACATGTGAAGTTATATGCGGTCAACTCTAAAAGTACAAAGGAAGTGTGCTCTAGTTTGTTGAGGTATTTTGAATATTACAGTCGGCTGCGACGAATCGTTAGTGACCGAGGAACTTGTTTTACTTCTCTTGAATTTGCGTCCTTTCTGTTGGAGAATAACATTGAGCATGTGAAAGTTGCCACGGCCTCCGCTCAGGCAAACGGTCAGGTGGAGAGGGTGAATAGGGTTATTAAGGCAATGTTGGCTAAAATTTCAGAGCCGTTACAACATTCGGATTGGTCGAAGCTGTTGTGGAGAGTTGAGTTCGCTATTAATAATTCGGTTCATTCAACGACTGGGCAGACTCCTTCTTAATTATTGTATGGTGTTGACCAGCGTGGTGGTGACGTTAACGTACTTGAAGATTACCTTGATGACAGGACGCTTTCCACTCGTGACCGGGATATACTAGGTTTACGCTCCAGGGCCTCGGATCTAATAAGAGCAAATCAACTTAGGACCAGCGATTATCATGCAAAGACTCATCGCCCACACATCGTGTTTTCAGAGGGGGACTTTGTCGCAATTCGGAATGTTGACACTACTATTGGTACTAACAAGAAGTTCGTCCCCAAATTCAGGGGGCCTTATAGAATACATAAGGTTCTCCCTAACGATCGATATGTGATACAGGATATAGAGGGATGCCAATTGTCTCAGATTCCGTATAACGGAATAGTTGAGGCGTCGAGGATTCGGATTTGGGTGGATTATAGGCATGTTAAGGGAAGGGAATTTGTTAGTGGGAAATAGTTTTAGCTTGTAGTTGATCGGGACGATCAATATTGTCAGAATGGTCGAGTTGTGGGATGGATTTTTTTAATTTTAGTTTGCTATTTTGTTAAGTGTTTAATAATCTGGTACCTCTATTTTATATTATTTATTAATGTGGCAATCACTGTCTTTTATATGTATTTTGGCAACCCGGTATTATTTTAAAATACTGATCGTTTTGTATTTATTCATGGTATTTGTAAACGCCATTCCATAAAGACGCAATTATACTGAAAATAAGAAATGTTGGTTTTTCAAATTCAATATACATATCTTACCTTAATTTTTGCAATGTAAACAATGTAAACTTTATCCCAAAATTATCTGTTTTAAAATTTGTTTAACATTTTGTCTGTAAATTATGTATTTATAATGTATTCTTTTAATAAAAAATAAATGTATTTTTGACATTATTTTTCGATGTCGCCGATATATCTTCCAACTGATAAAAGGAAGATATTGTCAAAATACTACTTTGATTTTCTTCAAAGTGATAAGAAAATGATATTTCCGTAATATCGTCTAGAAGATATATTTTCCAAATGCTTATTGGGATCGTTTTCGATAAGGTTTTATGATAAAGTACACTTCAAAATATTCATTATTTACAAAAATTCAAACAGTTTTCAGAAACAAATAAAATTTATAAAAATTGCAATTTTTACTTCGTTTGGCTATTTATACTCTTTTTTTTTATTAAATAACACTGTGGAACAAATTCAGGTTAGCAAAAGTTAGGTCGATTCTGAGAGTGAGGGGTGAAAATAGAGGCTAAACTAGAAGACCCGTATCGCGGCATTTGTTTATGTTAGTTCGAATTTTTTTTTAATCGACCTTCGAACTTTGCAGTCAAATGCCGATTTTCAGCATATTGTTTATTGGTTTTTTGGCTATAACTCGTCGACTAATTGATATTTTTTAAATCTGTAAAAGCCAAATTATTGCTAGAGACCTGTGCAACAATTAAAATTTTTTAAAAAATTGATTTAGAAAATTTTTGTGGTGCTTATGAAGCAAAATGTTGGAAAAATTATTTTGTTTTCATGCTTTTTGAAAATATTTTCCACAAAACTAAGTCTTTTTTGCTTTCTGTTTGATCTATAATATGCTTCTCAGTTTCTTCTTTGTCTTCCCCTTCTTCCTCTTTTTCCTCGTCTTCCTCTTCTTCAAAGGTGTTTTTATACCAACAAAACAACTTTTTTGTTTTCAACCAGTGCACAGGCAGCGATTTTTTTTTATTTCGTACAAGCGAAAATGGCAAAAAAAACTGCTGAAAGGAGGTTTTTTCTGAATATTAGTAACCCAGCAAACATATTAAGGAGTACTTCAAAAAGAATGACTATTTTATCTACATCCAATAAAATAATATACAAAAATAAAATAAAACAAATACAACAACACATAGCGACATGACTCACAAGCATAGTTTTCTACTGAAAAATTGTTAAATTTACAGCAGCATCGGATCTTTCCTATGACACGCACGTGTTAAATTCATTGATGGAAATGCCAAATTTGAACTACTTTTATTTTTGAGTTGTGTTTTATCTGGAGCTGTTAGTAGTTCAAAATGAACTACTATCGAAAAAAGTGAATATCTCAAAATCGAAAAAAGTATATCGAAAAAAGTGAAAATCTCAAAATCGAAAAAAGTGAATATCTCAAGAAAAGGAGCAGCTAGGTTTTCAATTCAAATGGCTTTTGAATACATTTTTCATCACAAACAAATCCCCGCTTTTGGTTTTTGTCGCCATTTTTATGGAATAATAAGCTGCTTCCTGCCCACCGTGTACTTGCAGGCAAGCCGACGATATGACTGTATACTTTTTTTTAATCGGGTATATCGAAAAATTTTTTTGTATACTTTTTTTTAATTTTTATTAAAAGTTAAATAATTTCAAATATATCATAGGACAAATTCTGATCTCAAATTATCTAATTCCTTTTCCAATTATTCGACATAGGCGGTTAACCGGTTAATGCATTATTCGAAAAATCACTAAAATTAATTAACCGGTTATTCGGTTCGGTTAATCGAGAAAATTGGCGATTAATCGATTAATCGTTTAATGCAAAATTAATGTATTTTCTTAACTTTTTATCAATAAAAATACAAATAGCTGACTTTTTTAACATTAAAAACTAGAAGAGCCTTTTACGTTGAATGTTAAGTTTTATTTGAAAGTAACAATTTACTCTGCAAAAATCGGAAAAAATTTTCCTGAATATTAGTAGTCTTAGAATATCATAAATAATTGTTAAACTCTCAGCCTTGTATTCAAAAAAATGTTTTGAATTTTTTTGCAGTTTAATAAAACACATTAACATGCAAAACAACAACAAAAATCGTTCAATTAGCCTCTAATAAGACAAAAAGTTTTTTGTGAATAATCATGTCTGTCTTTTCGGTTTTTAAGGGTCATTAACAATAAACAAATTTTAAGCTAACTAACGCAGACAGAATTTAATTGGACGAGTTTTAATGAAAGTTTTCACTAAACTAATGAAGTTTTCTTCACAAAGTTAATGCAGAACAAATTTTACGAAAAAGCTTTTTCATTGGGTGTATGTAATTTTCAATAAATAATACGAAAATTTTCATAAAACTGTATCAATTCAGTGAAAAATTTAGTACAGTGTTGTTTTAACGTCCTATAGACAGCTGCAATTAATATTGTAATTAATATGCAATTTTAATTAATAGATTTGAGGTTAAGAAGCAAAAAAAAAATTTCTCTAAAAATTATAAACACATTATAATTTTCAGATCAGACTAGATCTAGTTTCTGCATTTTTTTTTTGTATGGACAGGCGTCGTCAGTAATTTTCCATTAAATTATGTTAATTATTTATATGTTTTTATTGTCAGATTGTCTCTATATGATAATTTTTTTCAACAACCCGTCACCCAAGTAGGGCCTTGAATGCAATGTAACTAGTTCGTTGTTTTCTTTCCTATTCAGCTTTCTGTTATTGTTTTTACTCAGAAGTGATCAATACAAACACATACAAACATTCCGTTTTTATATTTTTGTTTATTCTCCAATCACCTCCGTATTTCAATGGACGAATTCCAACGAAATTTCATTGAATCAATATAAAAATTAATAAAAAGCATGTAGACAATTCCCTCATTGTGCAGTAACAGATGTCAATATTTCAAACAGATTTATTTGTTCGACCTTTATAACAGATTTTCGAAAGTGAGAGCAGTTTTTCAGCATTTCAAAATTCTATGTTTGCAATAATAAAATTTTAAAAATTAATACACACTGTTTTTGTTAAAATAAATATAAATAAAATCATCGACTAGAGGCAGAAAAATTGCTCTCACTTTTCAAAATTAAATAAAAAATTGTCTATTGTATTTCCTAAAGCCTGCTCCAGCCAACACATAGAAACTTTGTTATTTTGTTAAAAAAAAATCAAAAAGAAATTTATTAAAAATTAACTGCGACAATGTAAAACAAATCCGTTTTAAGAGTCTCCTAAAACCCATAACGTGTGTCGCTGCTTCAATGACGATTTGCTTGAAGTTGCTCAAAAAATTATATCTAAAGGTTTTTCTTTCAATCGATTTTAAAACAATTTGATCGTATTTTAGTTAGTATTTGTTTTTTAAGCGTTTCTTTAAATTTTTTAGCCAAAGTTAAGAAAATTAGGAAGTTTTGGGAAAAAATAAAGCAAAAAATTACATACTAAAAATTTAACCGGTTAATCGACCTATTTTAACCGATTATTCGGGTCGAATAATTATTTGAGTTTTAAATTATTTGTTTCGACATTAACCGAAATAGAGGCGATTAATCGAGGAATCGGTTAATCGATTAACCGAATTGGAAACACTACTAATTCCATATGGAAAAATTATATTATTCATTTGTATCTAATTGGATTTAAATTAATCGCATTTGATATTTTGGAATCTATGTTTTATAAGATCCCCCAATTTTGAAATCAGTTTTGATCTTATTTAATCCTGTAATATATTTGAGGGATGTAATTGGATATTACTGGATACCCCAATTTTGGGATGAACTTGGATAGGATTAAATGTCGATCTATGTCAACTGAGATATGACTACATATGTTAGATAAAATTTTTTTGATCGGGCATTCTAAATTCAGTATAAAAGGGCATTCACACCTAAATCTTAAACACGTGTTTAGCTAAACCGAGTGTAAAAGAATAAAGAACTGTTGTAATAGAATAAAGAGCTAAAATACGTGTTTTAGCTAAACACGTGTTAAAGAATTAGGTGTGAACGCAGCCTAACAAATATTTCAAAACAGGGAATCGAGATGTGAATCATGTATTTTTGGTAGAATCATTTCCCAACTTAATTACCAACTCGATTCTCTTAACAAGGCGTAAGACGAAAAGCAATCGATTCTTTGGAATTCATATTATTTTATTTTGATTTTAATAACTGATTTAAATACCTCTTGATTTTTTCATTGTCTTATTAGAATGGGTTTGTTAATGCAGTAGAGAAATTTGGCAATCAGTAATGTAAGTGCTTATATGGCAATGCCTTGCTAGGGTAATGTGTACATTTTTCCTGGGCTATAACATCCCAGGAAAATTTTTTACAATCGGTAGCCAACCACACCCATTCTACAACTGGTTCCACTGCAACCGATTCCATGGACCTGGTTCCGGAACCAGTTCCTGTGATCCTATATGGAAGGTGTGGTTGACGTAGAATCAGTTCCAGAACTGATTCTAGGGCAACCGGTTCAATTTTGGAGCTATAGAAGGGGTTGCTTTTGGGACAATTTCAAACAAAAAGAATCGGTGTTAGAATCTACAGTAGAAGGGGTTGTAAATGAAAAGTAGCTATTCTAAAACCGATTCTTTGGAACAGAAATTTTTCCTGGGATGATCTTATGAATGAAACTCTTTTAACATGAGTTCACCATTTGTATCCAACACGTACATTGATATAAAAATCAACAGTTGATAACATAATATAACCTTCCAACTACATACAGTGAGGAGCAAAAGTGTAACAGGGTACACATTGTTCAGATATTCTGCTTTATATTTTTAGCTACGAAACCAAATCAAATAATTTTTTACAAATGTATTTGTTTACTAACCTATTCTAATTAGAAACCAATAACAATATTTAAAGTATTTTAATTAACGAAGAAGATGAAGACATTTTTCTATATTATGACAAATGTTACACTTTTGCACCCTGTTAAGTTTTGATAAATTTCTTAAGAAATTTTTAATATTAACTGGGTCATTCCATCCCAAATCGACCAATGGTTGGACTCGACCACTTTCGATTTGGATGAATTTTGGTCAGAACTTTCCTTTCATCATATAAAGGCACATCTACACGAGAGATAAAATTGCCAGAGATAGAGCAAACAACACCTCTAAATAGCTTAAATCATTCACAATAGAGCTAATTAGAGGTGTTTTTTCTCTATCTCTAGAAGTTTTATCTCTCGTGTAGATGTGCCTTAACAAAGTTTTGCCAAAGAAAAAAAAATTACAAATTTTTTTTCAAAAGTTATGCAATATTTAAAATTTCAAAAAATGTCATAATTTTTCTAATTTTTTGCTTTGTTACGAGGTTATTTTTTTAATATCTCGAAAACTATAATAGCTACAAAAATGGTTCTTAGCTCGTTTTAAAGAGGATATCTAGCCGTATTGAAAAAATATATTAAAAAAAAAATATTGAAAAATAAAAAAATTAAAAATTTTTCAATTTTAAAAATCCAAAAACTCAAAAACCTATTTTTTTTTGTTAAAATTTTTTTTAAAATAAAACCTCTAACTGATCTCAAAAGATCCTCAAAAACCTATTTTTTTTTGTTAAAATTTTTTTTAAAATAAAACCTCTAACTGATCTCAAAAGATCCTGAAATTTTCAAGAAGGCATTTAAAAAAAAAAAAAAAGATATGAATTTTTGAATTTTTTTATCTCTTTTTTAAATAGAATCTTAATACAGTAAAATTAAACAAATGTCCAATTTTGAAATTTTGAGCAATAAACAACAAGTTGAAGGCTTTAGGAGCACAGAAAAATTTTTAAATCGAAATTACGAATATTTGGTAATAGTTGAACAACAAATAAGCTAAGAAATGGCACACTCTTCCATTTATGTATAGGGTAGACATCCTTCGCCAGTGGGGCACATACACTAATCCCATTTTTCTCCGCTATTAAAGGAGATAAAAAATTGGAAAAAATATATTTTGGGCATTATTCAATAACCTTTCCTTGACATCCACTTTGATGAATTTATATCACATGTGGTCGCAGACAGACGTGTTTTTGTGTTTTTGGGGTGCCAAAAAATAATAGGAAGCAACTACATTTTGCAATAACTTCCTCAAATCGTGTGATAAGAAAATAATTTTTAATTTTTGTAGCTACCCAGTGTAGAAACTGTAATGACATATCATTATTTTTTGGACTACCAGTAATGACACCCACTTACCTTCTGCATTATTTTAAAACATAGAATAATGAGTTACTGATAATGACTTATTTTATCATTATTTCAAATAGAAAATAATTTTCTAGATATTTTTGAAAATTTTTTTTAATCTATTTTTAGACTCAATATTTTTTAAACACTACCCAGGAAAATTTATTACAATCGGTAGCCAACCACACCCATTCTACAACTGGTTCCACTGCAACCGATTCCATGGAACTGGTTCCGGAACCAGTTCCTGGGATCCCATATGGAAGGTGTGGGTGACGTAGAATCAGTTCCAGAACTAGTTCCAGCACTGATTCTAGAGCAACCGGTTCCACTTTGGAGCCATAGAAGGGGTTGCTTTTGGGACAATTTCAAACAAAAAGAATCGGTGTTAGAATCGACAGTAGAAGGGGTTGTGAATGAAAAGTAGCTATTCTACAACCGATTCTTTGGAATAGAAAATTTTCCTGGGTAGTTAGTATTTTGGCGAGTGAGCTTACTTGTGTACAGCAGGTCAATTAAGTTTTTATCTATTAAATATTACATGTCGATATAGCTCAGATGTAGAGCTTTTGCCTGGCAATCTGTAGACCCAGGTTCGATTCCCGCACTAGCAAATTTTATTAAAAAAAAAAAATGAGGGGGAATGTTTTTAGTTGATCTCTTATTTTGGTAAATGAATGTTTTTTTTAGTTTGACTCTAGATCATAAATATTCTGTCTTGCTGGTCTTATCGAATTCTTTCAAAAAATTTTATTCTTTGTAATTTACTTGTAAAAATTGTATCATCTTTCTTTAATTTGAAAATAATTTAAACAGAAAGTGATATTAATTTATGATCTAGAGTCAAACTGAAAAGAACATTCATTAAAAAAAAATACAATAAAAAATATTTTTTTTTATATAATTTATTTTTTTGAAAATCTATTTTTAGACTCATTATACTTGTCAGTACTGGTAAGCACATAGGTAACGATATATTTTTTGGTTTTTCGTATGCTGGTGTGTAACCTTAACTCATTATTTTTCGCGACATCGCCATATAATGGTAATAAGAAATGTAATAACAAAAGTAACTAGTTACCATTACCAAGTATGTAGTTACATAACCACATATCTGGTAATGATTTTCTACACTGGGTATTATAGTTTTCGAGATATCCAAAAAATAACCTCGTAAACAAAGCAAAAAATTAGAAAAATTATGACATTTTTTGAAATTTTAAATATTGCATAACTTTTGAAAAAAAAATTTGTAATTTTTTCCTTTGGCAAAACTTAGTTATATGATGAAAGAAAAGTTCTGACCAAAATTCATCCAAATCGAAAGGGGTCGATTCCAACCATTGGTCGATTTGAGATGGAATGACTCAACTTAAAAAATCATAACATTTTTGCAATTTTTATGTGTAGTTGGGAAGATATTTCATTTATCTGGTGAAAAAGTGAGTATTAAGCTGCCTACACACTAGGGAACATACTTAAAAAAAGAGAGCATTTTTTGTGAATGTGTGAGTGCGTTTGTGTGTGTGTGAGTGTTGAGAGCGTGCATTTCGTGTTTACAAAATTTTTTGATATTTTTTGTTCCCTCAACCATGTTCCCTAGTGTGTAGGCAGCTTTAAGTAATATTTCCCTATTGTTCAGGTCGGAAGCGCTTTTTAAGGGGTGGCTATAGGCTTGCCAGATCGAAATTGGAAAAAGCTTGACATTCAGACGAAAAAGCTTGATTTTTCTTGATATTAAAACAAAAGGCTTGATTTTTCTTGACAATTTAAAATTCAGTTAAATTAGCAAAAAAAATTGCAAAATTGACTTAAAAATTTAAATAATATCAATTTATAAAGATTTTCTACGTTCTTTGTACCACATTTTTTAAAGAAATGTGCCCATATGTTGTCAATGGATATGTCTTTTGGCAAATTTTCAAAAACTTCCCGAAGGCAGCAGTAATCTGCCTACAACATATCAGTATTAATTGAATTTGATTTCAATTTGATATTTTTAAAATAAATGGCAGCTCTGCTTAATTATTCCTTGACAACAACTAGTTTTTTATATTTAAAACAAACAGCCCTACGGGGAATGACGAGTCAATTGCCCTTCAAGGATCTATCTCGTGAGCGGTCAACTGAAGGCATATTACTAAATTAGGACAAATATGAACCAAAGAGAATGAATTACTTTTCTAAGTATTTTCTGATTCGTTACTTTCACTGTTGCTTTTAAAAAACTTGACCGATACCGAAATAAAAAATAAAATTCGCGGCATATTTTTTAAAATATTTTTTTATTTATTTTAATCTTTTATTTATTTTGAACTTTATTTTTTTACGATTTGCTTATTTTAGATCTAATTTTAAATTTTTATAATTTTTTGCTAAAAAATTTCAAGTTTTGTATTTTCAACGTTTTTTAATGTTAAAAGTTTTAACAATTGGTATTTCATTAAATTTTCTTTTTAACTTTAGGGCAATTTTTTAAATTTTCTAATTTTTAATTAATTTTTTAATTTAATTATGGCCAACGCAAAAAACGAGTCAACTGCCATTAAAGGACCTATCCCGTGACTGGTCAATCGGGGGCATACTGAAGGCACTTCCACTATATTTGTGTGTGTGTTAGTGTTGTTTTCTTTTCTTTTCTATTTTTTTTCTTTTCCATTTGTTTTATTTGCTTGTAGTGTTTGTTTTTTCTTTTTTATTTGAACAGAAACGGAAAATATATAACTTTACCATCAGCCAGCCATCACGCATAAGCAATATTAGCTCGGACGGTAGAGCGTTTGCCTTACAAGCAGGAGGTTGTGTTATCGAGCCCTACTTTGACGCCAAGTAGATTATTTTTAATTCTTAATTTTTTATTAGTTTATTTGAAAAGCTATTTTTAGACACACCACCTTACTTTCACAAGGTGTCTGAACTTTGGCAATTGGTCATTTCCAATGACAACGCCATGTTAAAGTGATATGTCTCTTTCAAACAAAAAGACCGATCAACGGCCGGTCTCCGCCCCCTTTGGGACCTATCCTGCGTGTCATCTGGGACCGGTCCCTTTCCCCGTAGGGAGATTTTTCTCCAAAATCATATCTTTTTTCTAAGTATTTTACAGCATTTTGTAAAAATTGGTTAGCTTCTATCTCAAACGTTTCCTTTTCATTCAACGAAAGACTTTTTATGCTTTACTACCATGGAAACAGTCATTTATCCGTAAAAATTAGTCATGGTACATTTAAAAACAATTAGTCTTTTTTTTTTTTTTGCTAATGGTTAACTTTTTTTTATAAATTTGATGGACAAATTTCTAAAATTCCGTTTTAGCTTGACAAATGACATTTTTTCTTTATTCTTGTCACGCATTGAAAAAGCTTGACAATCAAGCCAAATCAAGCCCGTCTGGCAACCCTAAGTGGCTATGTTTATCATGCTGAAAATTTTCTTAAATCAAAAAGTATCGCCCGACATGAAATAAATTTATTAGTAGGAAAAGCAACCCAACCAGCATATTTCTCAATGAAAAATAGTCCGTGCTATCGCCCGACATGAAATATATTGGTACGTTCATACAAATAAACAGGTAAAGTTATAAATATACGCGATTACAAAAATACACGGTTTACGAGGCCATAAATGCAGTTCGATGAATACGACTATTATTTTTATATATTAAAGGTATTCATTTAAAGTTTTTACGCCTCGTATACTGTGTATATTTTGTAAGTTTACTCGATTAATGTCAAAACTAGTTTACGAGCCCTGGTAAATATATGTACGCTTACTTTTTTGTGTGTAAACTTTTTCGTATTTATCAAGGTTGGTTACCGAAACGAATAACGGTAAGGGTAACGGTATCAGATTTCGTTTGTTTAGGTAACGGTATTTAAGACTGTTTCGGTAACGGTATACCGTTATCGAAACAGCAATACCGGTACGTACCGGTATTAAAAATTATAATAAAAACATATAAAAACAAGTAAAAACATGTCATATTTTTAATTTTAAGTACTGAAAATACAGATTTTAAGCTATAAATTCAATAGTGGTAGTTTTAATAAGTAAAATTATTATCTATAAATTTTTTGTAAAAAAAAGCACTCAAGATTATAAAATAAAAAAAAAAAAATTGTAATTTTTATATAAAATAATAAATACCGGTAAAATACCGGTAACTACCCATAAAAATAACGGTATCGGTAACGATAACGGTATTTAGAAATTTTTTTAGAGGTATCGATAACGGTAACGGTATTCAATTTGAAACGGTATTTTAGCGATAACGGTATTATAACGATAACGGTAACCAACCTTGGTATTTATACATACATTTGAATATTGTCAAAAACTAAATTATTTTGAATTTTTTTGTGTGTTGTTTTTCATTTTCTGTTTTATTTATTTTTAAATAATACAATTTCAAAAAATTTTGTGTTTAATTTATGTAAAGATCGAAAAAGTGGCTAAATGCAAAATTGAGATGTGAACAGTTTTAAAAGGTGCGTTCATTCAAATAAACAGGTAAAGTTATAAATATACGCGGTTACAAAAATACACGGTTTACGAGGGCATAAATCCAGTTAGATGAATACCACTATTTTATTTAAAAATGTGGCAGTAAATAATTTTGCATACAAAACTGGTTCATATTACTAGTTTAGTAATAATTCTGATAACACTACTATGTATATAGGCAGCCCCAAACCATAAAAGCTGTTGACATGTTCATTACAATTTTAGGCCCCTAATGAAAATGGGTTTCATCCCATGTTTTAAATTGACAGTATATTAAAGAAAAATTAATGGCTTAGAATTAGAGGACTGATTTTACTAGCTACCATGGAAAAATATGGAATTTTTTGCCAAAAATGTAGAATTTCGTCCAAATTTGCAATATATCCCAGCAAAAAAAGTCATTACAAAAAAGTTATTTTAAAAGCACTCCGAATAGCATCAACTGATTATGAAGAAGTTACAATTTAGCTTTAACACTGATTTATTTTACACGTGATGTCCCATGTTGTCAGTAGTTCAATTTAAGCATTTTGTTAGTAATTTAAAAGTGATTACATGATGTTAATAATAGTATGGTTTTTAGGTATACATTTTCATCACATCAATACGAGTACATTTTGTTTGCATTTTTAGAGTGATCTAGAAGTACTCTTTATAATATATAATATAATACATTTTTAAAAGTGATTTAAATGTGCTTTTTATGTCTGAAATAGCATATTTTAGAGGCAATTTTAATGTTTAGCCTTTACAGAGCCCATTTCTGAACATATTGTGTAACAAAAGCTTCAATTTATTATTATTTGTAGGGCAATATTAAGGAAACACTTCTTTTGCATCTGAATCAATTCGATTTAGGGGTATGGCATCACCAAAAAAATAAGTTTAAAAAATATCGTTGTCACTAGATGGCACTTTGTTCAAAAAATTGACAATTTTCTTTTTTTATTTAAAATTAAATAATAACAAACAACAAAGCAAAAAACAAACGGATATTTCAATTTTATTATTTGAATATATTCCCAGCTTGTTTTTTCCTTATTTTGTACAGTTTTCAGCAGTTTTTGACTTTTTAAATATAGGCTCAACTGATATTAAACTGATACTAAATAGTTGCTCAGGTAATACTAAATTCAAGCGACCTCTATCGGTGAGTAGTGTAAGTTTTGATTTCCTATCTCTATAATTAATAGTCTCTGATTCGATTAAGTCAAAATCAGACAAAACAAAATTTTTTTTAATTTTTGTATATTAGTTTTTTTTAAATAAGTTTGTAACATGTTTACTTCAGTCTTTAAATTCAAAAAAGATACGATATTGAATTAAATAAGATTAATACATTAAGACCGAGTTTTTGGGATGTCACTTAAACTTTGTTTAGTTAAACCGAAAACGAATTATATCAGCCATTTCAATTTTATTAACAAACATTTGCCCGAACAACTTTTCCTCGTTTAGAATTTATGTTTTCATTGAAAGAAAATAAAATAGATTTTAGAAGCAGTATTCCAGTTATAAACTGCGTTAAACTAAGTTTAAAGATAATCTACATCCTATAAGCTGGGCCTAAAAGTTATATGTAATTTTTTTAAAAACATTACTCAAGGAATTTTCAGAATATTAAAGCGTACTAGGAAACATATACATATTTTCATATATTTTTTTTTTTTTTCATTTTAACAAATAAAGGAAAGAAAAGCATCGAAATTTTACAACTCTACAGTAATAAGGCCATCATTATAAATTTGCTGAAGCCGCAGATCTATGATTGAAATTTTAGCTTTAAATTCATTAAAGAATCCGAGAACCTTTGGAGGACAGTTTTTCCCCAGACATATTTTGAAGGCAAATACCATGTCGTCATTTGAATTTTGCAAGTCAACCATCGTTAGCTTAAAATCAACGCTTTCATTAAACGATGCATTAAGTTCCATTGCTATAATTTGCAATCGTGATTAGTTAAATTCTTATGTTGAAGATGTTCATTTAGCAAAATTTTAAAATTTTAAATTAAATTTTAATTTTAAAATTTGGAACTTCAATGGACATTTTAAAGTTGACGGCAGTTATTTTTTAAATCTATTTTTGAGTTGAAGAAATAATATATTTTTTGTCACTATAGAATTATTTATTTATTTTGATTTTACGACTTTTAAGGTGTAATATCATATCGACATTTATAGCAGGTGACATTTATAGAACTTTTTATGTATAAGAAAAGGTAAGGGACCAACCTCTGTTAACGAACCTCGTGATTGGTCTGTTTTAAACGATAAAATATGTTAACATTGCAAAAAATTTTATTAACACATTTCTTTGGTGCACGGTGCAAAAGCACGCGAGCGAATTCATAGAGGCTTAACAATATATTTTAATTGTTAAATTTTATATATTTGCATTTAGTGAAAAGAAGAATTCATATTTGGGTCATAGTCCAGGAGATTCAATGGGATCCAATTCTTTATTTCCTTCCCTTTTTCAATGGGAACTGTAATTGAAGTATTTTTTAAAATATGTACGAATAATTAAAAAATATGTATATAATCGTAAATTAATAAAGTACGTTAATAAAATTAACTATTTTGGTATTTTTTTAGAGATAAAAAATGGAATCTCTAATAAATTCGTAATTTACAAACAAATAGATTTACAAAGAAAAAAACAACATTATATATACATTTTTGAAAGTTGTTTTAAAGCACATACATTCGAAACAGAAAAAGAGCACTTATCGCTCCATTGTAACCAATTTAAAAGTTGTTTGTTTTGAATGACTTACGATACACATATTTTTGCTGGGATATAGTAGACTGTCCCTTAATATAGCGATTTGTCGATTTTCGTTCATTACACCCCCAGTTTTATTCGAAATGGTCCGAAATGGGAGAAATCGATTTTTTTTTTGGAAAGCGTTAACCTGCGCCGAAAGTTGGACGAAAATGGCCCATTTTGGAAAAAAGTGTATTACTATTAAAAATTCCCAAAATTCTAAATTTTGAAAAACTATATTTTTTATTCCATTTATTCATTTAATATAGTCAAAATGATTCAGACATGGAATTTTGACTTCATCGGATATCATTAACCCACTTTAGCCTGGAATCCAAAATGCAAAAACGTGTTTTTTTTTAAATTAATTTTAAAGATTTATTAAAATGCTTAATTTGGAGATGTCGATTGCCATTTGTACCACATAATAGTTGATATTAAAGAAAAAAAAAATAAGTTGGAAAACTGATAATTCGAGTTTGTGTTTGGAGCGACTGCTTTCCAGGACATTTTCCAAAAATTGCTAATTTTGTCAAAAATTAAACAATATTTGAATGTTTTCATCAAATTTTACACAGTTTTCTTAAATTTGGTTAGACTATAATTGTGTTTACATTTGTTTAAAAAATCTTTAACCCTTAGTGGCCTTGGGTCAGAAAAGATCCATGAAACTTAATATTAATTATGACTATGAGATTGTAAAGCCATTAAATTGATAAAAAAAGATATCAACTGGATAAAAATAATTATTTTGTATAACGTGATCCAGATGGGGTTAATTTTTATACTTTTGGCCAAAAACGCCCCACTAAGAAATTTGCAGAATAACATCTTCCATAATTTTCGCAAAAATATCACTTCAAATGGATCAAAAAAATGTCTTTTCCATTTGATAAAAATTATTATTTTGTGTAACTTGACCCATATAGGGTTAAGTTTTCACTTTTCGGCAAAAAAGCCCACTTGGAAATTTTCAGAATAACGTCTTTCCAAATAGAAAGCAATAAATGCATAATAAACAAAAGCTCTTAATTCGAATCAAATACGACTACAAAACTAAAGTTGCTATTAACATACGGACACTTCTGACCCCACCTTTTTAACCCTTAAAAATAAGATTGGGGCTATAGAGAATTGCGCTTGTTCGTTAGTTTTGTACCCTCTATTGCATATCCCAGTTTAACAAAAATCTGATAAATGTTATTCTGTAAATTTCCTAGTGGGTGTTTTTGAGAAAAGTGAGAACATTAACCCCATATGGATCACGTTATATAAAATAATTATTTTTATCCAGTTGAGATTTTTTTTTTTATCAATTTAATGGCTTTACAATCTCGTAGTCATAACTTAT
Organism: Leucophora obtusa; assembly: GCA_949987735.1. Lineage (NCBI taxonomy): Eukaryota > Metazoa > Arthropoda > Insecta > Diptera > Anthomyiidae > Leucophora > Leucophora obtusa. The sequence goes on along the minus strand of OX465295.1, from coordinate 200,943,557 downwards.
ATTAAGTTTCATGGTTTCATGGTTTTTGTGGGTTAATGATATCGGATGAAGTCAAAATTTCATGTCTGAATCATTTTGACTATATTAAATGAATAAATGGAATAAAAAATATTTTTTTCAAAATTTCGAATTTTGTGAATTTTTAATAGTAATACACTTTTTTTCCAAAATGGGCCATTTTCGTCCAACTTTCGGCACGTGTTAACGTTAAATATCTTTGGATTTACTAAAAAAATCAACATGGTTAATATTGCTATAACCCAAGATGGGCTTGCGACCTGAACAATAAGAAAAATTTTATTTGACACCTAATTTTTGAAGAGATAAATGCAATATTTTGCAACAATTCACCCAAATGCATAGAAAAACAGCAAACATTTCATGATTTTTAAGTTTATATTTAACATTTTTAAAGAAAATTATCAAAAATTAACTGGATGCAAAAGTGTAACATTTTTCTTTAAAGATAAAAATGTAATTTTTTCCAGAGTTGAATAAAACAGGGTTGAAAAAGCTACGACTAAAGTAGCAGTAGTAACTAAAAATGACGATTATTGTAGTAAAAAAAACAACAAAACTAAAAGTCATCACATCGCTACTACTACCACTATGCAAACTTTTCTGTAGCTCAGCAGTAGCACATAGCTTTGTTTTGAAATTGAAAACCACAACAGCATCAATCGATGTGTCTGCTACTAAATTCAACAAGTAGCAGTAGCAGCCAGATAGACAAGACTCCCAAATTACTACTCAGCTACTACTACCACTACACAAAAATTTTATTAGCTAAGCAGTAGCACACATCTTTGTTTTGAAATTGAAAACTACCGCAGCACCAATCGTCTACTTACAAATTAAGCAAGAGCAGTAGCAGCCAAACATACATGACTCCCAAATTACTACTCAGCAGAGTAGTCATAGAAATATTTTTGGTTGTTTAAAAATGAATTATTTGTTTGGTTTTTCCAGTACTGTGTGTGTGTGTATGTATGTATTTTATATTGTTTTTGTTAAACAGAACAAAGCATGAAGATGCTAATTTGCCGTTTTGGAATATTCGATTGATTTTATGATTTATATTTTGTATTTTAAATTTTTTATTTTATAATATATTATATAATTTTTAAATCACCCCTAATTATGAATAATTTGCAATTTCTTTTTATTACGTAGGCCCTGTGCGAGGTGGCTAAATTTGTTTTAAACTAAATACAAATAGAGAAAAGGGTTTAAAATTTCTTTAAAAATTGTTTTAAAAAATTTTCTACATTCAAAGAAACTCTTAAACCTGAATTTAGTTTGGAATTAGTTTAGCCAGCCACACCCACCCGTGGTACCAATTCACTTTTCAATATTTTATTTATTGTTTTAAAAATTAACAGTTGTAAGACACATAATGTAACCTAATTCTAGGTTACATAAATTTACGTCACAATTTGACAGCACTGTTTCAACGGTAAATTGTTAACAAGTGGTGGGCGAGAACAAAATAAGGATACACACAAAATTCATACGTAGATCAGTATTTGTTGTTAGGGTTGTCGCAAAATAAGGATACCAGAGTTCGTATTTGCACACCACGAAGTATTCATTTTTATTCTTTCTTGTATCAACGTACACGAAAGAAAAACTACGAATATGTTTCTTTCTTACTTATGTTCATTTCTTTTACATTACACATCTCATTTTCATGATGGTGTTAGTGAGTGTGTGGTGGCTTTGTTTATTTTCATGATTTGAAAAACGAAATGTAAACTATTTGCTCTCGTTTTGAATATGAAGCGAAGAAGTTTTTTTCTTTTCTTTTCGTGAAAAGAAAGAAATAAGAATTAAAAATGATAATGAAGGTTCAAACGATACTCTTCTTTAATAGTCTCATGAAAGAAATGTGAATGAGAAAAAAATTAAACATTCAAAAGATACTTCTCATGAGACTTATGGTGATACTTTTATTATATTTTTTATTTTCACAATTCTTTGAAGAAACCTTCGCGAAGAAAATATTTGATATTTTTATAACACTAGGTTAGTGTGTAAAAATGAAATTTTAAAATAATGATTTTATTGCTGCTTTGTGTATAATTTGCAAAATTTTATAGCATTTGAAGATACTACACTCAATAAAAACGTCAGTAATGGGTACTGAAAACGTTGCTGTTATTATGGCAAATTTAATTAATTTGAGCCTTGCGGTATTTTTTTTTGCTAATTTTACCAACGCATATGTATGTACTGTTTTGTAGTACAATGAAATTATTACAAAAATTTTGCTACAATTGATGTAAATTCTAATGTAAAATTTATTTGCTAAAACTAGCAACAAATTTTATTAATGTTAGTATCACTCAAGGTTGCCAACGCTTGAACTGAAGAAGTGGCTAGATTACGGAGAAAAAATGGATAGAAATGGCTAAAATTGGAAAATAATGCTAAAACCTAATAATTTTAAAATAAATCAGTGATAATAAAGAGTTTTAACACGACTTTCATAAAAGTGGCCTTTAAATTTTAATGTTTTCCGAATTTCTAAAATATGTTCATTAAAATTTTACAAAAACTATGATTTTAAATCGAATGTAAAAATTACATGTGTCTGTAAACCCAAATAAATGTTTCAAAAATTGAAAATTTTGCACTAAAATTTTTTAAATCATAAAAATTCAAGCATTTTTGTTATCTTCATTTAAGTATTCCAAGAAAAAACTCTTCACATATTTGTTTTTTTGCACACATTCCGTTACTCTACTTGTTTACATTTAGAAGACGCAAACAGTTTTCAAATAGATACACACATTACAACAATAGCAATAAATGCATAATGATTGGAAAAACCAAAAAATGCAATTATTTTCCGCGAATTTTGTTGCATTTGGGTTTTTTATGAATGGTATGGAATGTGAAAGGGTTAAGAAAGCCTTTAGTTCTAAAGCGATTGTTTGTAACGCAACAAATGACCGCATATTTGCATATCGTCACCTTAAATGCAAACGGACGTAACTACACAAAAATTCGAAATCGAGTTTTTTATTGATTATTCGTTTTATCAAACTTCATGTTTACACAAAATTTTAGGCTTCTACGATCAAAAATGGCGACTTTATTAAAGAAATTTAAACGGACGTAACTACAAGTGCATGTATTTCTTAATGCAAAAAGACGTAACTACACTCTTGAATGAAAAACATACAAACACATGTAGTGTGTAAGCTTGTGTCAGCGTTGCCACAATGGTAATTCAAAATCTACAAAATTTTGGTTATATTTTAGTACAATACAAATGACAATTTACCCTGCTTAATTCAGAAAAACCTTCTGTGAATATTAGTAGACAAAAAACAGCAACAAAATGCTGTTATATCTCTAAATTTTAGTTATATTTAAGTTAAATTTAGTTGAATGAAAGTAACAATTTTCCAGTTAAAATAACAAAAAAAAAATAAAAATAATTGCTTAACAATAGTAGAGTCCTAATTTCAGTGAGTTAAATCGTTATTCATATTAAAAAAAATCTACATACACAGAAAAAAGTATCACAAAATTTTAAGTAATTAAAAAAAATTGTTGGCTTTTTACTTATGGCGTTTTCTTTTCTGGAAAAAAATGTTGCCTTGTTAAAAGGCAACATTTTAAAAATGTTGCCCTCACCCCATTAAAATGTTACATTTTTTCAATCAGAATAGAACACAATAAAATCACTGTTGCATTTTTCTAAACATATGTATGTGTATTGTATACTCGTATGCAATATTGTTTACGCAAACTATTACTAATTGTAGCCTAGTGGTTGTGATGCCTGCCTTTGACATGGGCTGGACGGGTTCAAATTCCAGACAAAGTAAAAAATAAATTTTTTTATGTATTTTCTTTTTTCAATTAAATTTTTTTTTTTTCATATTTAAAGCAAATTGTATAATTTTTTATTTATTTTTAGCCTAAAAAATTGTTAAATACTAAATAACAGCAAAACTATAAAAATCTAATTAAAATTTTATAAAAACAAAAAAAAAAAAACAAAAAAAAATATTTTGCTCCAACCGGGGTTTGAACCTGCGACCTACTGCATCAGAAGCCATGATAGTACCCCCTAGGCCACCAAGTTGTGAGTTAGCTGGCAAAAAACATTACAGTATATACACATGGCATTGACATAAAGAAAAAAACAGGGCAACACTCTACCCCGTAAATTTTTTGAGGGCGAAAAATGTTGCCTTTTTGCCCTTTATTTAGGCAACATTTTTAGAAAAGAACACCTAGCCCTCTTAGAATGTTACCCTTAATTTAGAAAAGAACACAAAAAAGGCAATTCAAAAGCAAAATGCAAAAAAAAGGCAACATTTTTTTCAGAAAAGAAAACGCCATTAGATATCTAACAATTTTTTTATCAAATGTTTGTAAATTGTATCAAAAATATCCAAAATATAGCCTTAGAATTTTTTGAAACAAAAAAAAAAACAAATCATTTATTTTTTGTTTTCAATTGCTCAAATGTTTGTAAATTGTAACAAAAATTTCAAAAAAGTATTTTTTTTTTGTCAATACGACAACATAAAGCGAATAATTGTTTTAATATAACAAACTCGTTGTTGAATTTTATTTTTTTATTTTTAACAAATACAAACAAGTTACAAAAAAAAATTATTGTATTTACAAAACACATTGTTAAAAAAAAATTGATTTTATTTTTAACAAATTACAAAAAAGTTACAAAAAGGGATTTGTATATACAAATTCCATTGTTGGTGCCTTTTTAAAAAAATTTTTGTTTGTTTATGCAAAAAAGGTGTTTAACATTACAAACAGAATTTTGTAAATTTTTTCTGTGTATGCTATGAAAACTAAAAAATTTATGATGTTTTCACTCGACTAAAACTAAGCAAAAGTTGTTGCTGATTTCAGCAGGGTGAATTGTTATTTTCAGTTAACTAAAACATAGCCAGAATTTTGTTCTTGCTGTTTTTATCTTACTAATATTTAGCAAACCAATTCTGCTAGTTTTGGCAGTTTCTTCTGCAGGGCCTCTTTTATAGAGTTTTTCTTATATTTTTTTAAATTTTAACGTTTTCACTACCGACTTTTTGTTTGCGGATATTACCGTTATTTTGACTTCAGATTCTTGTTAAGGGTCCTCAAATTAGAAAAAACATGTAACATTTTTGCCCCCTCCCCTCCTATCCACCAAAAATGACGTTCGAAAATCGATTTTTTGGAACTTCTCATCCCCGTTTTGCCCCTTAAACATTCGAATAGCCAAAAATCCTTTGGTTGATTTTCTTTTCGTCATAAAACGAAGCAAATTTCAATTGTCTATCTTCATTAGTTTATGAGAAAAACCAAAACCCCCTTTTCAGGGAGATTATGATGTATTAAAAAAATTAGACTTCATTAACAAATACCACGACTATATCGCTATGTTGAGCTGCTTATACATATAATGATTTCTCTTTGAAGGCCAAGAGCCACATCATACAAAAACTTATTGAAGAGAACTTTTTTGGTTATTACAACTCTCCCATTTTTAGAGTCGTTATTTTCTGCTAAATTAGAGGCGTTAAAGATATATATTTTGAAAGAGAATAGTCCTTTTGGAACTTAAAAAGTTCTCTAATAAGAATAAATTATGATTTCAAAATATGAAGGATATAAAAATTATAATATCATAATTTATGCGCGCTTAGAAATATTTTACTGATTAAAGCCTATTATCTTGTTCACTATATCCAAAAAATTCCGTTATTTCCCCCGAGTCTGTTAAATTTTTCAATAAAATTCTTTTTATTTCCTACAAAATAGCACATTTGAAAATCTATAATTTTTAATGGAGATTGGTAGACGTTTTCACAAATTTAAGAAAATATTAAAGGACTACACAGAGAAAAGAGATGGATCTACCGACATATTTGTTTGTGGCAACAAAAATTCGGTGAATACAATAGAATTTCGGTTGAAACAATATATTTAAATTATGTCAGGAATACATTTGTGATTTCAACAGCCAATAATTCGGCTACTGCCACCAAACCATTCAGTTGGCAAGAAATTCGGTTGTCACAATGAATTGGTTTTCTCTGTGTATAATAAATTACAGCAGAACTTCTAATTTTTTTTAATGAATTATCTGAAAAATCAAATTCACTTCATTTGAATTGGAACTGTCGGAGTTAGTTTTACTTTATTCAACTACCTAAAAAATCTGAAAATATCATTTATCCAATTCATGCATTGAATTCTTTTTTAATTGTGTAAGTCTCCTTGTTTCAGAAAAAAGCGAGTCAAAAGCACGTAACTAACTTAAAAACTTAAATATATGAAAATAAAACAAAAGTTGTTAAAAAATAAATAAATCTCTATACCATAAGTAAAATTTGAAAAAACTGCAAAGAATACTTTATTATTATTGATTCTATAACGTTTTTTGCTTCTCCTGTAAAAAAAATAAAAGTGTAGTTACGTCCGTTTGCATTTAAGGTGACGATCTGTATGTTTACCCTGTAGTTTTTTTATTATTGCAAAACACTAACGGCGGCCTCATACTGCAGGTTTAACTTTACACTTAACTATAAACAAAATAAAAGGTCAAAAAATGTACACAAAACAACAAAAAATTTTTGGGTTAACTATTAACTAAAGTTTAAACCTGAAGTATGAGACCCACCGTAAATAAAAGCCTAAAAAATAAATTTAAAAAACCATGGATTGTAATCGAAACGAATGCGGTTATCGTTAGGGTAACGATATTTTAGGTTATTTCGGTAACGGTATTTTAAGGGTAACGCTATTTCGTTTATTTCGGTATCGGTATTTTAAGGATAACGGTATTTGAGTTATTTCGGTAACGGTATTTTAAAGATAACGATATTTGGGTTATTTCGGTAACGGTATTTTAAGGTTAACGGTATTTCAGTTATATCGGTAACGGTTTTTAAGGGTAACGGTAGTCAGTCATTTCGATGCCTCCCGTACTTTTTTTACAAAAAACAAACGAGATTAAAAACAGAACCAATTTATCAACTTAATCTACAAAAAATACTCAATAACCACGTGAAAGTACCAAAAGCAGAAAATTTAAAATAATGGTATTTTAGGGATAACGGTATTTCATTTGTTTCGGAAACGGTATTTTAATGGTATTGATATTTCATTTATTTCGGTATCGGTATTTTAAGGATAACGGTATTTCTGTTATTTCGGTAATGGTATTTGAAGGATAACGGTATTCCGGGTATTTCGGTAACGGTATTGTAGGGTTTAACGGTAGTCACTTGAAAGGGTTTTGAATCGATAACGGTATTTTAGCGGTACTGCCTGCCAGCCCTGAAAAAAACTACTGTCATCAATAAAGGCTTTCTTTAACTTGTATTAATTATTTCTTTACAAAAAATTATAATTCTATACATTTTATTATTAAATTTTTATTAAATTAGAATTCCTATTATAACAAAAATATCAAATATTTCCTTCACGAAGATTTCTTGAAAGAATTGTGAAAAAATATATGTATCATAAACTGTATCATGAAAAGTCTCGTGAGAAAGTCTCATGAGAGTCTCATTTAAACATTCTTTGACTTTTCTTCATTCACAGTTTTTTTTCTTTTCATAAGTAGTATTATATCAACCTTCATTCATTTTATTTTCATTTTTTTTTCTTTCTTTTCAAGTTGTTTAAGTTTCTTATTTCATATCATGAACGAGAAGGGAAGGCATCAGTTACTCACTAACACTATCATGAAAATGAGATGTGTGTTGTAAAAGAAATGAAATATGAAAATAAAAAGAAACATACCACATTTGTTCTTTCATGAACGTTGATACAAGAAAGCCAAACACAAATAATCTTGTTCATGAAAATGAAAAAACAAAATTCACCAAATACGTACTCTGAAGGATACACACAAAATTCATACGTAGATCAGTATTTGTTGTTAGGGTTGTCAGATATAGCGATTTCTTGCCAAACGTGGTGATTTACAAACACATTTGGAGACGGACGGTTTTTACGCTGATTTAGGAAGTGGTTGGAGATTTTTATGGATTTTTTTTACACTCAGTATCTAATCTCACAGATTATGATTTTAACCTTTTATATAATCCCTATCTTTGATTGAAAAGATAATATTTTTATTATTATTTGGTGCTAATGAAAACAATTTTGCGGATTTTTGTTTTAAAAATACGAAGTCACGTCAGATTTAGCGTTTTTTATTTTTCACATTGAAGATTATCCCATAATTAGCCAGATTATTAAATATAATTTTTATAAAGTTTCGACAAAAATCGTTAACCGAAGTCCTAAAATAAAATACACTGCGTTTATCTGGTTTAGGCTTAAGAACTCTAGAACTGAGTTAAATTTAAAGACAAAAGAAAAATTAGTTTAATTGAATCAGAACGGGTTTAAATTTTGCACTAAATTTTTTATATGAGTGTATTAAAAACTACTTTAAAATGACCATGTAGAAAATACTACTGACAGTAGCATATTATTTTTGTTATATATCCGTAAGATAGGAACATCAAACATAAAACTGAATTTTTACTTGTTTTTAATCAACAAACATATTCGTCGCTGCTACTAAGAAACTATCTATTTGTCGATAAACTTTTTTGTGATTTCAGCGTTTTGCGGAACTTTTTGGAAATTATTTTTTTACACACATATAAACCAAACTTCAAGCCTTTCATTTATAAAAGAATTACTTCCAAAAAAAATGGCCAAGGCACACAACTAGGGTTTGGGATTTCCCGGACTTTTTTATTTCCCGGGAAACGGGAATGAAAAAATTTGATTACCGGGATTCCCGGGAATCCCGGGAAATATTTCTAAACAAAATTGTTAGTGAAAACCACCTATATAAGTAATTTTTGTTAAAAAAAACACTATTTCAGTACAAATGTAGTCTGTGTAGTGAGAATTCAAAGTAAAAAACATCAGAATGTTGAACATTTGATTTCACATAAATTACTCGCAGCACTGCCAAATGAATTGCATGATTCCAGCAGGCACCTACTACTGCACTGTCGGAAACAAACCGTTTCATCACACTTGGCCCATTAGATATGGTGGCCACAATATTATTTTCCAAAGACAATTAAAACTCTTCTAGTCTTATTTCTACAATTCTTCTTATTTTGTCAGCATTACATCTTCTTGATATATAAACCAACCCCAGGTTATAAAATGAATTATTTCCGATTATACATATGTTCAAATATCTCTTTTGTGATATTCTTGTCCATTCATCTAAGATTATAGTAAATCTCCTATTGTTAGAAATATTGCTCGATATTTCTTTTATCATGATATCTTTTACATGATTGTAGTAATTTAATATAATGTTCTTTACATCGGTTTCATTTTTTTGCAATGGCAGGTTTTTATTATAAAAACTTTCTCGAATAAACGAAGATCTAGTTATGGTGCAGATTGATTGCAGCTAATTTGGATACCATTTCAGGAAATGTTTGCCCTACCATAAAACCTTTAATGCCTATTCAGCTTACACTTTTTCTTCAGTTGCTTTGCTAATTTTAGCTGAAACGTTATTCTTGTTATTTTCTTCAAGAGAAGTTGCATGACCATCAATTTTTTATTTTTTTTTGTGAACCAAATTTAGATGTCGGATAACCAAATTTAGATACCACCGTTAACCATTAGTCTTTTCTTTTCACATTTATTAATGAAAACGTTACTTATAAAATTATTGACCCTTAATATAAAGGCGTATTTTAAATTTAAAGTCGACTTTATTTTTAATCAAACGGTTTTGTTCATTTTGTGTATGAAAACCTTACAAAAATATTTATATTTTCAAATATTTTTATTGGTTGAAAATAAATTAACCAATCAGAATGCTCCAAAAATAAACCAAGTCAAGGTATACTGCCACCCAATATTTTAACTAAAGTCGACTTTACCTAAATTATACATTTGAAAAATTTAGATAGTAAGAGCGATTATTTGTAAGAAACAAAGCTTCTTTTTCATATTTCTTTAAAACATTTTACCAAGTTTTTAGGTTTTACTACTTAAATATTGAATAAGTTATGCGAAAAATCTTTATTAGTTGAAATGCTCCTTATTACTTGGCAAAAATTTTATATGTGTGTCAAATAAATGTATTCCCTTTTAAAAGATTTTAACAATGACATTTTTGTTTTGGTATTTAAAATGTTTTTTATGACTAAAATTAAAAAATCCTATTCGAAACAAAAACAATTTAAAAAATTTAATATTTTTAAAATTTCCCGTTTTCCCGGGAAAAATATATTATTTTCCTTGTAATTCCCGGCAAAATTTTCATGGGATTTCCCGGGAATTCCCGAACCCCAAACCCTACACACAACACAGACCTAATTTAGGTATTCCACAAATAATTTTTGAAAACAAATAGCTATTTTCTTAGGCGCAGCAACGATATGCTGATTTCAACTAAATAATTTAATTTCCATTAAACGAAGTTTTTTTTTAAATTATTGTATTTTTATAAATTTAGCAGGCCGTGATGCTCAACTTCATCGAAAATACGAGTATATTCTGTTATTTTAGTAGAATTTTAAACTATTTGTACGGGCTTTTTTTGTGAGTGTACTGGTGCTGATTATAATCATATTGCATACAAAGGGTCAAACATATTCAAATATGAACTCATAAACCTTTATTAATTTATAAGCCGCTTTTTTAATTAAAACATTTCAAGTTTATTATATAATTTTGTATGCGCCCAATACCCATCAGATAAACCAAAATCATTTATTCTTTCGCTAAAAAAAACTACTCAGCATAAAAAGAGTCATATTTCGTTTTTTTATGTTTTACTACTTTGTTTTTTTTTCGTTTTCTGCTCTTGCTGTTTTTTTGCTACTAGCAGTAGCAGTAGTAGTTGTTCATTTCGTTTTTCTGCTCTTACTGTTTACAAATGCTCCGTGTTTTGTTTGTAGTGGTAGCAGTAGCACAAGAACAAAAATCAAGTTGATCAAAAACAATGACTGCCTACTTTGTATAAACTAAGTAGCAGGCAGATGCTTTTACTAAAGCTACATGAATAGTTTGTAGTAGTAGCAGTAGTAAAAAGCAAAAATATTTTTTGAATCGTAGTTTTTTAAACCCTGGAATAAAATAGTTAATTTTTTTTCTTGTTTTTTAATCAGAACAAGTTAATAAATAAATAACGCTAGAAATTATTATTGGATTTGCTTTCATAGTTAAAAATTCTAAGCAAAACATCTGAACCATGTTAATCCTGTTACAATTTTGCTCCTCACTGTATGTATTTTACAAAAACCACCATGATACACCAACCTCAGGTCAACTAGATTATGTTTTTTTTACTAATATATAAAATTTACGACATTTTAACAGCGCTCATGATAGTTTTACATTGACATAAGAATGTATGTGTTGAATATACCAATAAACCTAGAAATATGTAGTAAAAAAACTGACATGTAGCCACATAAGGGTGGACCTTATTTTTCAACTTGCGATTTTGATTTTGTTACAGCTAGCTAAAAACACAAAAATTTGTACCATTATCTAAATTATTGGCCAAAATCATACTTCCCAACAAACAATTCGTTCCGTTTACGCACCGTTTTCGGTCCGTCATTAACGGAATCCAACTCCATCTACGTACCGTTTTCTGCATCCGTATACGGACCAGAAAACGAACTTAAGGAACATCGAAACTGATTCGAGTCCGTTGAAAGTCCGTCAATGACGAACCGTTTAGGACCGTTATGTCGTGTTAAAAACGGGAAAGTCCCTTTAAAGTCCGTCAATGACGGACCGTTCTGTCATCTAAAAAAAGGTCAATTCAGTCAATGCCGGACCGTTTTCGGACCGTTATGTCTTGTAAATAACGGATTGACCCCGTTTTTAGAATGCCGTTTTCGGTCCGTATCCGTACCGTTTTTTTAAACAAAAACGGACTTATATATCTACCTAAATTTACCATTTTTTTGTTAATTATGAGCAGTAGTTTTTTTTATAGATTTTTTAATAATGACATTGGTTTTTTAAAATTTGCACTATATTTTCGTCTGTTGCAGTTTACTCTCCAATTCCAGTTCATCAATTCACAACAGTGGCCAATAATAAAATGCAATATCTACATTAAAAGAAACAATAAATTATTCAAGGTTTAACCGATTGTTTTCACGATGGTGTTTTGCACACAATGCAAGATAGAACACTTTGCTGCCAACAACTAAATGTGTCACTAAGGCCGGATAACACAATGACCCGTTAAACTTTAACCTGAAATTAAATTTAAAATTTGTGGTAATCAACAACAAATGTGTCAGTTAAAGTCCCAGTTAGTAGCTAACAGGACATTGTGTTAATAGGGTAAATATTTATTTCTTAATTGCATTGAATTTAAAACACATATTAAATTCCATAAATACATTTAACTTACCTCTAATGCATGTATCTAGTTTGAAGTTCTTTGTTTCTTTGTGTTAAATCGGATTAATGCTTTTCCGACTAATTTTACGTCTCAGTAATATTTTTTTAGCAACTGAAGCACTTTAATTTTAAAAACAAACTAACACTATTCAAGTCCATATTTAAAGGTACGAAAACGGATACACCAAAACGGATTGTGTTCGAAAATCCGTTTATACGGTCCGTTAATGTTTCGTATACGTACAAGCTTGACGTTAATGTGTAGTAAAAGCCGGATTCATGATTCCGTACGTGCCGGAGAGTCCGTAAGAATGTTTCTTGGGTTTTCTCTAAAATTTTCAAATTTAAAACGCCACTTTAGGTTAAAAGAGGGATATGTGTAATTTTCAGTAAAATTATTCTCTAAGGTGTATTTAATAAACCTCTATGTGCTGACCACTTTTTTTTATATTTTGTTGAACAAAATTTTAAAAAACTAAAAATTAGAGTTTTACAAATTTATAAAAAAACATCCCATCTTTGGCAATACCTGGGACTAGGTTATCATGACTCATGATAGACAAAAATTTATATCTGCCTATTTGTGGATCTTGGAAATGAAACTAGAGTATAACATTGTAAGTTTTTGAAAAAAATATTTTATTTTTTACGATTTTCATAACTTATCTCATTTTAACCCTACAATGGTCTGAAGTAATTGCAATTACTTAAATATTTTCCAACCGATTTTGGATTTTTATACATTACCAGTAATTCACAGGTTGCCATTTTTTTCGTTCTTATAACGAAGGTCACCCTAAGCCACATACATTATTGAAATGAGTGGAGAGGGTGTCAAATAAAAAAATCACAAACATTTTTGTATTTTGGCGGCCAATGTTTCCCATAGATACAAAACACACATACCGCGTTTTACAACTTCTTTGTTCTAATTTCTTATTGATGGTGTCTTTGTTTCATCATAATTAAGTCAGAGCTTCCAAGAATGAATTCTATTTTGCATGAATTCCCTAAAATCTAATGAATTCATATTTAAACAATCACAAGGAATTCATTCTTTGGAATTCATTTAATCGAATTCAAGTATAAGGAATTCAATCAATCTATCTCATTTAATTTTTTCAATCAATGAATTCATCCACAAGGAATTCATTCAATTTCTTACGAACTCGATTGACAGTTTGGGAATTCAATCGATCATTCGATTTTGTGTCACTTAATTGAACAATTTGGGAATGCCATTCGATTTTCATCATGCGATTTAAAAAATTTATAAAATTAACAATAATATTATTTTATTACAGTAAAGTAAAGGCAACAAAAACAAAACATTAAATTCACAGCTAATATATACATTTATATTATTTTTTAATTTAAACAATTCCTAAAAAACTAAAAACCTGAAATATCTTAAGTTATGAAAAATGTTTATTACTTGCAATAGTTCAAACTATGAATGCCATCAATAAATTATTGTCTTAAATCATACTCTTTAAATGTTGAAATTGTTTAAATACTGTTTACTATTCTATTTTGTGTATTCCCCTACTTTACCACTGTAATGCAACTTTTTAGGCTGTTTTATTTTTATTCTCACAATGTCCTATTAGCTACTAACTGAGACTTTAACTGACTTATTTGTTGTTGTTTGCCATATAAAATTTAAATTTAACTGTTGAACAAATTTTAACTGGACATTCAGTAATCCTGCCTTAAGTGTTAACTCCAATATTATTTTTTAGTTTTCTTGTATTTGTAAAAAAAATTTTAAATTCGTTTAATAAAAGCAAATATGTTTATTTTCAAAATTTCAAAATCGAATGAAGAAAATCGAATGTCATTCCCAAATTACTCAATCGAATGACTTCGAAATAGATTGAAATCCGAAATTTTTAGATCGGTTGAGCAAAACTCGATTGAATTCCTAACAATTGAAATTGAACAAATCGAATGATGAAAATGAAATCCTTATTTAAAATCTTTAAAATTATATCGAATGAGAACAATAAAGACTTCATTTTGAAAATAGAATTAGGGATTGAAGTCTTTAGAAGCTCTGAATTAAGTGTAAATAACAATTTAATATGACCATCATCTACTAAACGCAGTGAGTTTATGATTTTCACTAGAAACAAACACTAGATAATCAGCTTTGGCAGTAAAAGACAACAAAGGAGGGGTAAAATGTATGATTTTTGAAAAAATAAACGTTTTAAATGAACTTAGATACATTGGAAGCCCTACCTGTAAGATGTGTACACAGACTACTTAGGGTATATTATGAATCGAATATTGAAAGGAATAGATTAGTCGGTGAAGTAAGTTCAATGGTTTTTAATCAGCACGGTATTTTTCTGAAATACTGCAATTGTAAGGACTTCATTTAAAAGTTAATAAGGAATAGAAAAAAAAAATTAAATACGAACCATAAAAAAAATCAAGAAATTGTTAAGAACAAAGGTGGTACGAGTATCAGACGGGCTTTTGCAAAGGAGTTAGTTTAAATCCGGATTTGTTTCTTTATCAACGCGTATGATGAATGCTAATTCATATGTAATAAATTACGTATACGTAGCGTGTACTCTTTTTTGAAAATAAAACCCAGGGTTGGCAACCGTGTGAATTAATGTTTACAATTGGCCAAATGTTCTTGAATACACTTATAGAAACTCTTCCACTAGAAGGTTAATGTTAATTAAATAATCGCCCCTTGTTCGTCTCGGTTGGCAACAATGATAAAACCCAAGTGGAAAATGAAAATGATTAAAGTTGTTCACAAGGGGTGTGCTATTTGTTGCATCGTTGTATTGTATTAACGAAAAACAGAGTTGTTAGAATTTAAATTGTTACCCTTTAATTCATAAAGGTTTACAAAACGTCATTTTCATACAAAATTTGTTCAATAAACCTCCTATAATTTTACAAAGCGTTTATGAATTTAGGGGTAAAAATACAACATTTGGGAATAGCACAATACAACATTTTTACGTATGTTAGTGCCCTATGTTTGAGTGTGCTAACAGAGAGAAACCCCAATAGAAAATCGTTGTTAAAGCCAAATAAAAATTTTAATAACTCTGTTTTTTGTTAAGACGATACGAAAATACGTATTCTGTCTTGCTGGCCTTATCGAATTCTTTCAAATTTTTTATTCTTTGTAAAATTTACTTGTGAAAATTGTATCATCTTTCTTTAATTTGAAAAATAATTTAAACAGAAAGTGATATTAATTTATGATCTAAAATCAAACTAAAAAACATTCATTTACCAAATATAAGATCAATTATACATACCCCTCATTCATTTTAACAAAATTTAATTAAAAAGTTAGTAAATTAACTATTTTTTTTTAATAAAAACTGTTTTGACTTTACGGTTGGGGTTGCAGGGTTAATTTTAACTTGATTATTAAACAAAAAAATATCAAATTATATGCAACACAACAAAAAATGTTTGGGTCACTAAAAAACCAAGCGTAAATGTTATATTTTGCCCCCGATAATTACCCAGTGCGGATGCCAACACTGAACAGTTTCGAAATCGTATTATTGCGGCATAATCATATTCTTATTGCAGAATTTATCTCCTTCGTTGCATTTTAATAAACCATAGGTCGAGTTACATAATTTCAAATTTATAAATAAATAAAATTTTTTACATGCCTCTAGCTGAATTTGACATTATAGGACTCAACCTGTTTTAAATATGGTAGAGTTGCATTTTTTATGCGAGAAACTTCTCACATAGTTATAGAATACCGGTACTGGTAAAAAAATCCATCGACTATCATATTACTGACATTGTTTTCATCATATTCGATTTTTGCCACTCAGTGGTTTTTAATTTTTTCACGAATTTGTTTACCATATTTCCATTTCTTGTAGTTTGTATTTTTTAAAATTTTGTTTTAATTTTTTCTAAAATGTCAAACAATTTGGGTCATCAATCATTTTTTAAATTTATAAGTGGCTTATAAAATAAAATTTTCATACAAAATTCATTTTATTAACGTGTTCTAGGTTTTCAATAATTTGAAAACCTAGATGCATGATCACTTTTGTCTTTATTTTCCAGATGATAAAAAAGTGGTGCAATATTTAATACAATTTTTAAATTATTTTTTCTCAAATTTCGTTGAAATGCCTTTCAAATTATAAAAGGTCCCAGATTAATATTTATGAAACAGTCTTAGGTCGAATTAATTACTTTTTTCTAATTTATGTGATTTAATTAATTTTTGTTTAAATTTAATTTTAAATCTAATAGTTTTCTACAGGAAAAAGCTCTAGAAAACTGGGGGTTTTCTATAGGAATTTCTCCGAATCCAAGTTTTTCTACAGTGTTTTTTATTGTAGAATTTAAGTGTTTTTTATGGCAAAAAGTGCTCAGAATTTGAGGATTTTTCTATAGGAAAAATTCCTCAATATCAGAGTTGTTTTCTACAGGAAAAAATTCTCGAAGTCAAAGTGATTTTCAGTAGGAATAGTCCCAGGAATCCAGTGATTTCTATAGAAAAACATCCTCAGAATCGTATGATTTTTACAGGAAAAATTATCTAGCTTTTCTATAAATCTCTGGGACTAAAGTTTTCAGAATCTGTTAGTTTTCTGTTTAAATGTGTTTTAAATACGAGAATTTTTCTTTAGGAAAAAGTCCCCAGAATCTAATAACTTTTTGATAGGAATTGCTCAAGATCTTAGGGTCCTCAGGAGCTATGGGAATTTTTACAGCAAAAAGTCATCACAAACTTAGGCTTTAGAAAACGTTCTCAGCATCAAATCGTTTTTCTACAGGAAAACCTCTTCTGCAGGGTTTTCTGATAATTTTGTTCTAAAATGCATAGAGAATTCACAGTCTCTGACCATTTTTTCCTATTAAAAACACATTAGATTTTAGGCTCATTTTCCTACAGAAAAAGCCTCAGATTCTGAGGACATGTCCCTATAGAAAGAGTTTGCTATAGAAAGAGATTCTAAACCTTTTAATTGAAGAAGGTTTTCAGAACTAAGGGCTTTGTTTAGATAGGAGAAATGAAATAGGCGAAGCGGAAGTTATTAACATCAGAGTATGGATTCTTTTTTTCTTTAAGGCACATTTACACGCAAAGGAAACTGCTAGAAAAAGAGGAAACGAAACCTATAAATAACTCTGTTCTGAATGATTTAAGTTATTTCGGGGTATATTTTTCTCTATCTCTAGCAGTTAGACAGTTTGCAGCTACCATAAGAATTCGAAAAGTGTATAGAAAAAATCCGAGTAGCCCCCTTTTTTAAAAAAAATGTTTGTTCTGTGTGTAAAGTGGGAAAATATTGTAGTTTAAGGACGATAAAAATTGGACATGGCGACTAATACAAATATGGGCTGATTTTCTCTATTCTTGGGGCCATATGAGAGTACCAAATTTCAATAAAATATCTTTATGTTAGAGTGCCAACAAGCATATGAGCTTATTTTTGTGCAGACCTTTATATGGGCACTAGGTCTAAACATGGATCGATTTTAACCAAAAATCACTAGGCCTTGGGCAGTTACAAGTCCAATATTCATCAAAATATCTTAATACCTGCGACCAAGAATACGTGGACAGACAGACGGACCTAGGGCCTAGGTCCAATATTTTTCGGTGTTACGAACATCAGCACACACTCATTATACCCTGTTTACGTAGTGGTGTGGAGAATAACCTCTCAATTCATAAATGCTTTGTAAAGTTATAGCAGGTTTATAAAACGTCATTTTCATACCAAATTTGTTCAATAAACCTCCTATAATTTTACAAAGCGTTTATGAATTTAGGGGTAAATATTTATTCGAAAATTAAAGGGTCCGGTGTAGGGATGTGCGATTAATCAAACTTCCTGATTAATCAAAATTCTGAATAATCAATTATTCAACAATTTTGATTAAACAAAAATATGATTAATCGTTTAATCAGTTAACAAATATAAATTTTCCGTATTTTTTTAAAATATTTTTTCAATATTAATTAAAATTATTCAAGTTTTGATTAATCAAAATTCAAGTTAATCGATTAATCATAATTCCGATTAATCAAATTTTCAGTTATTCAATTAATTGATTAATCAAAGTTCTGATTGATCATTCTGTTTGATTAATCGGTTAATCGCACATCCCTAGTCCTGTGACGAATCTCATCAGAATAAGTTGGACATACGTCCTATATAACTAGTTAGTCCATCTAATTCATTAGTCCCATTTATGTTTGAAATATAGAGCATTTCATTCATTACTATTTTATTAAATTCCCCGCAGATTTTTTCTACATCACTAAAACTTTTAATTTTTTTTAATAACGAACTTTCCAGGTTAAATCCTTAACCAAAAATTAATTTGACGATTAGTCTTTGCATTTAGTTGCGGTTTGTGATTCATTGGATACGGTTCGTTTTGAAAATTCGAAAAGTTAAGGATATAATGAGAGATTAAAATAGTACACACATATAAACAAGTACATCATCATGTAAAAAAATTGTTTTAATAAAACTTTTCATAAGAAAATTTTGAAACAAAAAAAGTGTTTGGAAAATTATGAAAATATGGCAAAAATTATTTCAACAATAAAAGCGACGCTAACGCGTATAATTTTCGGCGCACATAGTATTATAGCCATATATCAAGTGGTCAAAAATAAAGATGACATTACCTTTTGGGCCCTAAGTTCTCCTTTATTGCTACTACTTTTCGAGGGTATATTCACTATTTTTATTAAAAAAACTCAGGAATGGAGATGGTAATTATATAGAATTGGTTAAAAATTATAATTTCAAATATGTATTTTAACTGTGAAAAAATTTCCCTTTAAATGTACTTTTTCCTCTAAAGTAAACAATGGGTTGACGTCATGTTTAATTTTTGTCTTCTTATACTTAAGTTTTCATTATTTCTTTGATTTTCAATTAACTGTTAAAATCATATAAACATTATAACCATCCCTTACCTTCCATTAATACTTATTGCCCTCATGATTGAATGGAATATTGGCAGTTTTTTGATTCTCTTTTTAAATACTTTTCCATTGCGGTAATTTCGCTTAAATTTAATAGTTTTTTTGTGTTTTGTTGGCGGTATAAATCTTTTGTTTATTTTTCTTGGTTTGTTTTTTATTTTTTACTCAATTGATAATCGTAGTGTGATTTCATTTTTTGTTAACGGTTTTCTTAGAGATGTTACATACACCTGTAGAAGCTAGTAAAAGCATTAGTAAAACCGTTAGTAATCCAACTTTACAAGTTTTTATCTAATTGAGATTTTAATTCAAAATTATGCCACTTGACAAACTACTAAATTTTTTGCTATTGTTTTTTATTGAATTTACATAGTTACTAACTTTTTAAATCGATTTTATGATTTAAGTAAATGTTTTTGTTAAATTTAAAAATTGTAATTCAATTAAGCACTTATATAATGCTGTTGTCTTAGACCGCTAAGCCAACGATTGAAAAAAGTGCATAGGCGTACCTAGACTATTTTTCTGGGGTGGGCAAGAGACGTAATTATTTTCGGCAGTTAATTTGCCGGTTCTCAGAGCCTTAATGTAAAAAAAAAAACATTTTTTAAGTTATGCTTACGATTAAGGATTTTTTTCATACCTTTTTAAAAGTGCCTAGCAAAAAAAGAGATGCAGAAGCAGTAGAAAAAGCACTACAATTGATGATCTAGATGTACTTCTTTTTTAACATAAACACTAATGATTTTAACATTGAGTTGTTATTAGGGTTTTTCTTTTCCCGGACTTTTTCATTTCCCGGGACAGCGGGATTTTTTTCTGAATTTCCCGGGATCCCGGGAATTCCCGCTCGTTAGAAAATTAATATATCCGACGTATATTTACTTGAAAAAACTCGATATCTATCAAAAAACTTACGACAAAGTTCATCTTTTGGTTGCAGTCATGAGAAAATCTACTTAATATATTCTGAAATAAGGGCTTAATATAAAATATCCATATCTTCCACTTTTTCGAGATCAATTCGCTTAACAGTTTGAATAGCGAACTAATATGCAGGTAATATATTTGTATGGAAGGGCATCTTAATTTTAAAACAACTCTTAGAAATACATTAATTAAATATTAATTCGCTGTTTAAACGGTTAAACAAATTGAATCATAAATTCTTACAGGATATAATGGAATTGTTAGTGGGTGCAAATTTGTATCGGTCCAGCTTTAAAATCAGAACTAAGATCGATTTTTTGATTAAATATGGAATCCAAAAATTTCTATTTCCAGATATTTTGTTTCTATGCAGATTTTCAGAAGTATTCCTCTATTTTTATTAAAAAGTTTAAAAGTGAGTATTTTTTCACACAAATTTTTAGGCAAATCGTCTAAATCTTTTTATAAAAATAGACACTAAAATATTATTAAATAGTTTTATAACTTTAATTGGTATTTTTTGAATAAAAATTTTTTATGGCACAACTACTTAAAAAAAATTATTTAATTTTCATTGTTGCATTTTTTTAAATTAACATATTAAAAATTCAAAATAATTTGAAAAATCATCTAATGCATTATTTTAAAAATAATAGTAAGCTTAAGTGCAGCGAGAAGTTTTCAACTCAGTCCCGTTCAAAAATATATTTTTTAATATATTGTATTTTTTAAATATCCCAGAGGATGATTTGCGATGCAAATAGAAATATCGGAAAAAAAATTAAAATATAAAATACAAAATATTTTATTTTTTAAAAATTTATGACTTAAAACCAAACAATACTAAAAATATAACAACACCAAAGGTCAACAATATTTAATCTAACAAAAACATAAAATCTGAAAAATACAACTGAAATAAAAGAATAGCAATTGAAATTTAAATGAAATTATTTGAAGTAGGTAATAAAAACTCAAAACACTTACATCAATTGAAAATACGAAAATATTATCATTTTTTTAATTTAATTTTAATTTAATAATTTAATTTTAATGCCTAGTTTTTTTGGAGGTATTTGGAGCTGAAATACTGAAATGGTGTGTATGTATATTGCTTTATTTGAGCAAAGACGATCATTAAAAAATGTAAAATTTCCGAGGTACGAGTATTTTTGTTGGAATTTAAACTTGATAATGTCTAATAAAATTTGTTTTCGGTTTAACTAAACCCAAAAAATTCGGCCTAAATAATATTTTTTTATATTATATATTATATTATTAAATTTTAAATCGCATTTTTTAATTTTAAATATTTTTTATTTAAATTAACTTTATTTCAATTAAAAACAATCAATGTTTTTAATTGAAATAAAGCTTCCAAAATTTTAATATACTAGCTAAAACTTCTGTAGAAGAAAAAAAAATCCCGGGAAATCCCGCACTAAATTCCCGGGATTGCGGGATTGAAAAAAGGGCGGGATTCCCGGGAATCCCGTCCCGGGAATTCCCGGGACATAAACCCTAGTTGTTATAGGAGAGGAGTACTCGCACTTCAACATTTTTTCAGTACTTTTTGAACGAGTGCAAAGGAAGCTCTTTTTCACCAATTAAAAGTTAAAAAGAAAATTATACGCAAAAAAATTATATTTTTATACCCTACACCACTACGTGGAGAGGGTATTATAAGTTTGTGCTGATTGTTGTAACACCAAAAAAAAATGGTCGTAGACCCACCTTATAGTATACCGATCGGCTCAGATTTTTTTTTATTTCGATTTAACGATTTGCGACCGTCCCTGCGTCTGTCTGTCTGTCCATACATTCTTGTACGCACTCTACACGTCGCAAATATTAAGATATTTTGATGAAATTTGGTACACCGACTTATGTCGGCCCAAGGACGACGCCTATTGATTTTGGTTAACACCGGTCTATGTTTAGACCTAGTGCCCATATAAGGGTCACCCCAAAATTGTCTTGGTTACACGCTGCAGGTCGCAAATATTAAGATATTTTAATGAAATTTGGTTTGCTGACTCACATGGTCCCGAGAACAAAGCCGATAGATTCTATATAGAATCGGTCCATATTTGGACCTATCGCCCATATGGGCTATATTTACGATTTTCTCTTCTTTTATTATTTTATAGAAAATTTTGACACAAGTCCCATTTTAACCCATTCGAATTTCGGATCCAAACTTTAGTTGGCTCTTAACCAGACTGGTGTAGGGTATTGTATAGTCGGCATGCCCAACTTTAACCTTTTTACTCGTTTTTATTTTACAAAAGTTTTTTTATTGCCGCCACCGGGTATCGAACTAGCGATCACACGATTGCTTATCTAGCGCTCTACCGCTGAGCTATTCTTTGATATGAAAGTTGACTACCATACCCAGCAAAAACATGGTATGACAGGTCATTACCATACGGATTACCAAGTAATGATAGGTCATTACCTTTTGCATTACTTTAAAATACAAAATAATGACTTACCGATAATAAGTTATAGAAGTATTTATATATTCTTGCAAAGTAATCACTTACTGGTAATTGATTAAATAAGAACTGATTTAGTCTTTTTTATATTAATGCCCAGTGTCCCAGTGTAGAAACGGTAATGACATATCATTATTTTTTGGACAACCAGTAATGAGACCCACTTACCTTCTGCATTATTTTTAATCATATAATAATGAGTTACTGATAATGATTTATTTTTATCATTATTTCAAATAGAAAATAATTTTCTAGATTTTTTTGAAAATTTTTTGAAATCTATTTTTAGACTCAATATTTTTTAAACACTGGTAAGGATATATGTAATAACATATTTTTTAATTTTTTGTATGTTGGTGAGTAAGCTGACTTGTGCGCGGAAGGTTAATTATGTTTTTATCTATCAAATATTACATGTCGACATAGCTCAGATGGTAGAGTTATTGACTGGCAATCTGTAAACCCAGGTTCGATTCCCGCACCCGCAAATTTTATTTAACAAAAAAAAAAATACAATAAAAAATATTTTTTTTTATATAATTTATTTTTTTGAAAATCTATTTTTAGACTCATTATTTTTGTCAGTACTGGTAAGCACATAGGTAACGATATATTTTTTGATTTTTCGTATGATGGTGTGTAACCATAACTCATTATTTTTCACGACATCGCCATATAAAGGTAATAAGAAATGTAATAACAAAAGTAACTAGTTACCATTACCAAGTATGTAGTTACATGACCACATATCTGGTAATGATTTTCTACACTGGGACTAAATAGGAAATTTTCCAAAATAAAAAGTTTTTTTGCCAATATGACCAACTATTTTACAATGTAGGGTATTTATTTCCTAGCTTCTGAGTAACCACTTATTCTATCTTTGTGAGTAACTACTAATTCTTTCACTATGGGTAACTCGCTATTCGTACTTTTTATAAGCGAGAGGGTAGTATTGCGAGTAAATAGCCTGGTAAGTAGTGAAACCCTTTGTGTGCTACTTACTCGCTTAATTACTCGGTAATGTCTGGGATTCCGAAGTTATTGCAGTATACTTCTCCATATTAAGTACCCGATCAAAAAAACATTTTGCCTAGCATATGTAGTTATATCTCATTTGATATAGATCGACATTTGATCTTATCCAAGTTGATCTCAAAATTGGGGTATCTAGTAGTATCCTATCAGATCCCTAAAATATATTATAGGATTAAATTAGATCCAAATAGATCTCAAAATTGCGAGATCCAATAATATCAAATTGAGATCCTGATAGATCCCAAAATATCCCATGGGATTAATTAAGATCCAATTAGATACAAACGGATAAGCTATTTTTGTATCTTGGAACGAATTAAGATCTATCGCTCAAAATCGGGTCAAATGGCGATCTGCTGTTATTGGCGCCCTATGCTCTAGTGGGAGTTAGAGAAATATACATATATATATATATAATAAGCTAATTTTGGCAGTTCGAATTGGATAATTTGAGATCATATCCTATGATATATTTAGAATTATTTAAATTTTAATAAAATTTAAAAAATAAGACAAAATTAAAGAAAAAATATTTATTATTTAAAAAATATTTATTTCATTAAAAAAAAAAAAACACACACCGTCGGTAGGATTTGAACACAGATTGCTGGCGTTGTAGTCGGTCACTTAAAACACTCAGCCACATACTGCTATACAAAATGACTGACTATATGAGAAAACATTGGTCGTGCTACTGAGTTATATATAATTGTATAAATTTATATATATAGATGACTTAGAAAAAATTAATTTCTTGCCAAAGAGGAAAAATTCAAAATCTTGAATATTTTCCACTAACGGAATTTTTTTTTGGTTAAGAAGATAAAAAAAATGTTTATTGAAGGGTCTAGGCACCGATTTATATGGCTGAAAAGTCTAAATATCAACAGTCCGTATTTGCGAAATTAATAATGGGATAAGAATAATATCATGTTAAACAAAATAAAATCTCCTAAAATTTGACCTTTGACCTTTGTATTTATATTTTGCCCAAATTTTTAGAATTGAAGTATTTAATCTTGTGTTGTTATATTCCGGCCAAAATTATTTGGAATTAAAAGAAGAAAAAAGAAAAACTTGCCTAAAAGCTAAATAAATGCCAAAAATCGCTGTTTTCGCGAAAACCGCTAAAATAAAATCTCTGCCCCAGCCAAACTAAAAAATGAATTCCTACAATTTTTGTAGTTTTTAATCTGCAATGTGTTCTTAATAAAACTTTGAAGTCAAATCGTTAATTTTTTAAAATTTCTTTAAAAAAATTTTAAAAAATTTAAAATTGTAAAGGGTGGTTCAACCAAAACGCACGATGTTAATTGTAAATAAAACAAAAAGTTTTCAGAGAATTATCTTAATACTATTTGATAGGAGGATCTATGACAATTATATATGAAACAAAATAGCCAAATGCTCGCCACGGCTTCGGTGGCATACTTCTATCCGATGGTCAATATTTTCAATGACTCTGAGACATAATTGAGGTTTATTAGCTCATCGTTTAGCTCTTGAATTGTTCTTGGCTTATTGACGTACACTTTTTCTTTTAAATATCCCCAAAGAAAGAAGTCCAACGGTGTCAAATCACATGATCATGGCGGCCAATTAACATCGCCACGACGTGAGATAACACGTCCTTTGAATTTCTCGCGCAAAAGAGCCATTTTTTCGTTGGCTGTGTGGCAAGTGGCACCATCCTGTTGGAAGCACATATCGTCCAGGTTCATATCCTCAATTTCTGGCCACAAAAAGTCCATTGTCATCTCGCGATAGCGAACACCATTCATGGTAACTTCTTGGCGGAAACTATCCCCAACAACAGCAATATTTTGCGCAGAACGAACTGGGCGAGCATGTACAGGTGTTTTCACATTTCCTACAGACCCGGTTTACTGAAAATTGCGCACAATTCTCCCGATTGTGGACACATTTGGTCGATTATGCTGACCAGTGAAGTGCACGAAATGCATTTTGATTTGAACGCCCATTTTCGTAAAAGGCTTCAACA
Source organism: Leucophora obtusa (assembly GCA_949987735.1). Classification (NCBI taxonomy): domain Eukaryota; kingdom Metazoa; phylum Arthropoda; class Insecta; order Diptera; family Anthomyiidae; genus Leucophora; species Leucophora obtusa. The sequence continues at coordinate 200,917,717 of OX465295.1, read as the reverse complement.
ATCTCAACGCGCTGCTGAATTGTGTACCTCTCCATGGTTGAATTTGTCAAACATTGAAACAAAGAAATGTCAAATTAAGTTGGGCAAAAAACTTGACGTTAAGGTGTGACTCACAATTAACATCGTGCATTATGGTTGGACCACCCTTTAGATTTGAAAACAGTGTTTAAGAATTCTGACCTTTTTGGCAATAATTTAAAACGAGTTAGCAAACCCCAATAGAAAAAAATACTTCTTATCTGAGTTTCTTGGAACTTATAGAATAAAAAAATGTTTCTGTAGTAGATTATTTCAATGAATTTTAAAATTTGGACCCGAATTTCTTGATTAAGTGGTCTGCGACACATCAGTTGCCTGGGAAATTGTAATAACTCGGCTTTTTTTAACCGATTTAAGTTTTTGTTGCTTTATTAAATACAAACAGAATTCACTCCAAATTACGATTATATAATGCTTTGAATTCAAATTAGTTTTAAAATATCATTGTTTTCGAGAAAACGCACAAAAAGCCATATTTTCCCCTTGTAATCCGTGTTCCAAATTTCAGCGCCGATGCGGCACGTATTACCGATATCCGATTGTACTAATATTTTGGGGGACGTAGTTTTACATCCAAATAAATATTTCCAGGGAGTAGCCCGGCGAAAAACTCAAAATTTATTTTCCTCCGTACAAGCTTGGAGTACCCTAATGTATACTGTTTAAAACAACTATAAAAATGCTTAATAATACCAAAAAAGCAGCCATGGAAATGCTTTCAATAATCCCTTTCCAATGATACCATATTTACATATCCTTAATCCTCTAACCGGCCTAGCCTTTTTTGCAATGAAATTGATACCATGTGTTTGTAAAAAAAATTATTAAGTTTAGGCATAAATAATTTCTCTTACATTTCTTGTGCTGTAACTTAAGCGGATGTAGAGATTTTCGATTCTCATTGTTCAAACTTTAAAGCTGTGTTACTAATATTCAGGGCAAGGACTTTCATGCACTAAAAAATCGAAAATATGCGCTTAAAATATGCACTATAAAATGGAAAATATGCACTTAAATATGCATTTATAACGAAATATGCACTAAAAACCAAAAAATATGCGGTGTAATGGTTAGCGCGTTGGACTGTTACAAGCGAGATTGCGGGTTCCAGCCCCAACCAAGGCAACATCAATTTATGAAAAATAGTAATATGTATGAGTTTTTTCTATCCTTCATACATATTGCAGCGTCCTCCTTCGGTGTTCCCATAGCACTTAACCACACCGAAGTAAAATAATATAACAGGGCTATGAACTAAAAAGCTTCAACAAAGTTCGCCAACTTACCATCAGATGGCGCGCAACAACTGTTCTAAAATTCAACATCTCGCGCAATTACAGTGTTGCCATATTTGAAGCCCTTCATCTTTCACCAGCTTTCATTTCTACTCTATCCCCTTTGCGAAGGAAGCAACACGTTAATTAATAGGAAGAATTTCCTGAGTGTTGCTTCTCTTTTGAAAAAAAAAAAAAAATGTTTTTTAACTATATTTATTAAAAACTAACATAAACGTAAAAACTATGGTATCGGTTACAATAAGCTTGTTCGTATACTTACTACAAGTTACTATCTTTACTACAGCTGGAAAAATTCAATACAAAAAGTAAACAAAACTTTGCAATTGTACACTAATAAAAAAAAATCCCGTACAAATAGGTCAAAATTACCATATTTGAAGTCATCTTTCACCACCTTTCACTTCTTCTCTATCCCCTTTCCAAAGCAACACGTTAATTAATAGGAAGAATTTCCTGAGTGTTGCTTTTCTTTACAAAAAAAAATTGTGCTGGCGCAAATACATGTACTAGTTCCTGTTATTTTAGCAGTATTTTTACCTATTTGTACGGGCTTTTTTAGAGAAGACAACAGAAAAATTAGTTCAACTTAATCAGAACGCGTTTAACAGACTTTTGTACTAACTTTTTTTATGAGTGTAGTAAAAGTAGTAAGAAATTCGAGTAAACGAACACACTGAATATGTCTTCAAATGCACATAGTTAAATATATTTTTGTGTGTGACATTTTACCTGAAAAAAACTTTATTATAAAATAGAACTTAAATATGTGTACTATAAAATCGTACTCACTTTCGTAACTCAGAGAAAAAAGTGGCAGAAATTAAAGCTCGGGGACAAGTTTCCTAAAAATAATTTTTATAAAATTTTTCAACTTTCTGTTTGTGAGCAATAACACCCGAAAACGTTTAAATTACATCTATAAAAAATGTGTTAGTGGATGACAACATATTGTAAACTATGCGTTGCTCTTTCTTGTGTAGTGTTATATTACCAACAGAGCTTCCAAATAATTAATTCTTTAGAATTTTTTTTTAGTTTTAAAGTATGAATTCTTAAATCGAATTTCATATTTAAAAATATTAAAAAATATGCAATAATGTGCAAAATATGCAAAAATATGCAATAAAAATCATAAAATATGCATTTAAAAGCAAAATATGCAAAAATATGCATTTATAACAAAATATGCAAAAATATGCAACAACAAATCGATGACATGTTTTTGCAAATTCTTTGATTCGGAAAAGTATTTGGTCAAAATCATTTTTGGGCCACTGACTACAAACATGCATTTGCATGAAAGTCCTTGCCTGCTAATATTAATTATATTCTTTTCGCCCAATTTCATAAAAATTCGGCTTTTTCTTTAGGACGATGGCCTTTAAAGGTATCCTAATTGAATCCTGTGTGTCCTTGGAGCAAAGTTAGGGATTTTTTGAAAAGCTAAAGCTTCAGTCTTACTTTGTGATCATTATTAATTTAATTATTATTATATTAATTTTGATACTTTCTTGCTTCCAAATCATTCCCTGTATTCAAAAAATTTTTTCACATAAAATGTTGTAAATTTTGTTCTTTATCAAAGAAGTTTTATTTTTTATTACAAAATACTCATTTGGTTGATTTGTGGTCAATGTACTATACCCCGCCTGGAGTAGGGCTTGTCGGTTAGAGAGTTAACGATTTTATCAATAAGCAAACTTAAGGCTTATTCTGTAATTTTCTATAAAGAAACACAGATAAAATTAACTTAAAGTTTACTTGTTTTGAAATTGCATGAGTTAAGATGAGTTAAGCAAAAAATTGTTGACATAAACTTCGAAAAATATTCTTTTGCGTAAGTTAAGTTTTTTTATTTACATCTAAATTTGAAATAGCTGACCATAATTAGTTAAAAAGGAAAAAAATCTCTAAACATTTAAATTGGTCATAAAACAAAAACTAAGTAAATAAATTTAATTTTTAATTTTTTGTTGTATTTTACAATTTATTTATTTTTTTAGTATAATTTGTTGCTAATTTCAGAAGATTGATTTTCAATTTCAGTTTACTACAATTTACTGAAATTTAGTAGCATCTACTAATTATTTATACTAACAATTATTTTAATTTTTGCAATAAAAAATACAAAAATTGTTTTTTCAGACTTTCTCTATTTTAATATATTTAGTTAGAATATTGTTCACAATTCTACTATGATATTGTCATATTAGATTTTTTTGTTGTTTTAAAAAGGTTGACCATTTTCATGATAGACAATAAATTATTTCGTGGGCATCACCCCAACTCAGTTGTCCGCAATAAGAAAATGATGGTTGAAATACACAAACCGAGATATTACATAAGGTACAAAAATTCAACCGGACGAGAATTTTGTACTTTTTTATATGAACTGTCTGATTTAGTAAAACCAGTTATAAATCACCACCTTTTGAAAAGCAACATTCATGATATGTTGTTCACGTTGATTGTCGTTATATTTGTACCTTTTGGGAAAACATTGGATTCTCATGCGCCGAGATATAGTCAAAATAATTAAGATGTTCTCTGAAAAAATCTCAAAAATTAAATTAAAAAAAAAATTAATAAAAAAAATTCAAAATGAGGTTCTCCAGTTCAGCAACAGAAAATGGATGTCACCGAAATACATAGGAAAAAACAATAGTAATTAATTATTTTTTAACTCTTTCTCGCTTCCAAACCGTACACTGTGTATGGAAAATTTGTTAACTAAAAGTGTAGTAAATGATGTATTCTATTGAAATAATTTAACTCTTGTATTTAAAAATTGTCCAACGGTACATTTTATACTAAACAGTTTATAGATAACTATTAGTTAAAGCTCAGTTATTTGTTTCGATTTCATGTGAACAAATTGTTATACTCCATATATAATATTTGCAAATGGCGGTAGATGTCAACTCTACTTTGACATTTGTGAAGTAAACAGATACAAAATACACATCAATAAAACATGAATCGTTGTACTCCTGAAGAACGCTGAATAATTGTTGACCACGAGGAAGACAACTTTTCATCGAAAATCAGCCCGACGAAGCCCGTTTCCATCTTCTGGGGCTCCGAAAATCCGCGTATAACGTATGAAGAGCCGTTACATACCCTCAAAGTTGGTGTGGTTTTTACGCTGGAGGCATCATCGGACTTAATTTTTTCGAAAACGCGGCGTTTCAATTGACTACTGTGAACGGCGAGCGCTATAGAGCCATGCTCAACGACTTTCTCCTACCTAAACTAGACGAATTGGGACTGGAAAACATCTGCTTCCAAAAGGATGCAGCAACGGCGCATATTGCACGACCTACAATTGAAATTCTGAGGGCTGCATTTAAGGGTCGGCTTGTCTCTCATTTTATTGATTTGCACTGGCCGGCAAGATTCTCCGATTTAACCGCACTAGACTTCATTTTGTTGGGTTTTTTGCAGTCACGAGTCTTTGTCAATAAGCCTCAGAGACTTGAAGTCCTCAAAGAGAATATCTGTCGGAAATGCGGGAACCTATCCGCGGAATTTCTGGCAAGAGTGATGGAAAATGCCATAAACCGGGCCCATATGGTCATAAATTCTGGAGGCGGCCGCTTGTCCAAAATCATTTTTTCTAGTTAAAGCATTGTAAGTTGTTTGAGTTTCACGTGAAAAAACTGTTATACTTCATATAAAAAAAATAATTTTTCAGGACAATGAGTTTCACGTGAAAATTGTTTAGACTTTGTTTTCATGCAAATTTAATATACAAGACTATCATTTTTCTCGTGACAAAAGTGGCATTGGGTGTTTATTGTGATTGTAGCTTTCTAATTACATAAAAAAATTTAATTTTCAGAATTTAAACTACTATTTAAAGCTTTTAAAGTTTGAGTGAAAATTCTCCACGTGAAAAACAACTTACGGTGCTTAATGAAAAAAAAATTTGACATCAAATAAACACAATCCAAAAGCAAAACTAAAATTTTTTCATTTATAAAAAAATTACCGTCAAAGAACATCGGGTGAAAACTTTTTCCCCACCTTCCCAGTATGCAAAATGACTCGAAATCATATCGAAAAGAATAATTTATTCGTAAAATTTAATCGAAATCGAATTCCATGTAATATCGAGAATGATAGTGTTTTCGTTTAAAATCTGCAAGGTGATACCCAGCAAAAATAAATGGAATGACTTCTAATTGAATCACTTCTTTCATTACATCACAAAGAATTACTCGCTTAGGAATGGGTTTTAAAAAACATCTAATGCTGCAATAAATATATGCTAGTCAGAAGTTTCACGCGTGATAAGAAGTTAATATTTTGTATGGGGGTTGCATAGGAACGTGCTGGCACAGAAATCAGCGGGTTGCGGGTTCGAATACCACCAGGTCGAAAAAAATTTTTTGGAACTTTCCTTACACTATTAATAATTTTTTGTATTTTTCACTTTAAAATTTTTATTTTTTCTATTTTGTACACTCGAAAATTAATTTTTGAAACGATTCACATTTTGTTTTTTAATTTTCTATTAATTTTTAATGAAATTTTATGGAAATATAAAAGTTCTAAATAAATAAGCGTGTTCGTTTACTTACTACAAGTTACTACTTTTACTATATAATGTCAAATATATGTCAAATTTAGCCAGAGGTATGTAAAAAAAATTTACTTATATTCAGTTTGAAATTTTGTGACTCACCCTGTTTTAAATATCGTAGACACATCGTAGAGTAGCAACTTCTCACATAGTTACAGAACACCGGTACTGGAAATAATCAATACAAAAAGTAAACAAAACTTTCCAAAATTAAAAGAATACACTGAATATGTAATTCTTCAAATATTTTTTGTTAAAATAAGAAAAAGGTAAATATTACAATTTTGTTTGTATTTAAAAAATTGTAATTTAAAAAATCCATTTTGATAAAATTTTACTAAATATATTAAATATTACAGAAAAAGAAAAATCCTGTAAACATTTTAGTTAGAACTAGTAGAAATAAGTTAAAAATTATCTTGCAGAAAAAACTATTTTTTATATAATAATATGCTGCAAATTTTTTTCCGCATTGTATCAAGGTAATTCGTTATTTTTAATTAACTAAAAGTTAACTTAAATGTAACCAAAATTTTGTAAATTTAGCAGTTCTATTTTTCCTTCTTATCTTACTAGTATTTAGCAAAAAACAATCTGCTAATATCAGAAGACTTTTGCACGGTCATTTTTAATTACATAAATTTTAGTAGCTTTTTCTCCTATTTTTACAGCTCTATTTCTTTATATGAGTGTATTATTTTTTATAAAAAAAACAAACACTCAAGGTGCTTTCACAATGGTGGAGTGGCTCTGCTCTTCAGCACAGATTCAAATGTTAACTGTTCACAATGCAGAGTAGATTTACTTCAAAAAAATATTTGACATTTCAGTACTTACACAGTTTGTAATTTTAAATATTTTTTTATTTTATTTATTTTCAAAATGAAAAAGAATTTGTATTTATTTTTGCTTTTTTAAATTTTTTGTTTACTAATTTATTGACAATTAGGGATGTGAGTAAATTAGTGATGTGTTTTTAAGGTATATTTGTCATGTAAAACAGTTAACAGACCAATGTTAACTCTAGAGTAGAAAAAATCTGTACTCTAGAGTCAAACAAGTTTGACTCTGGAGTGGAACAAAAAGAGATAGCAAAATATAAAAATGTATTAGTATAAAAGAGAAATAAAATACATTTTCTACAGATTGGAGTACTCCGTCATTGTAAACGCACCTTTAAAAAAAAATCAACTTTATATATTTTCCAATATGTTAAGCGGGGAATACACTAAGGAACATTAGTGAAAAATGTCAATTTTTTACGAATGTTGATTTGTGTATGTTAATGTTCGTGTTGACATTCGTGCAATTCGTGTTTACAAAATTTTTTGATATTTTATGTTCCCTACTCAATGTGCCTTAATGAAAGAAATGAAGATAAAAACAATAAATTGCTAAAAGTCAGCTATCAGTTATAACAAGCGATAGCATGGGGGGTAGAGCGTCTGCTTGAAATGACAAAGAGTATGGGTTCAAACCCCACATGATGCATGATGATTTTTTTTTTAATTAAACTAAAATAAAAAGAAGTGAAAAAGAATTTCCTTATCATCGGTTCCACACTTTGTTTTAAAAATGAACACTTCGTTCCTATGACAAGCCAATGTTAAATTCATCGGTGAAAAACTCGAAAAAGAACAACTCCCTATTCAACAGTTGCAGTGCTTTAACTACTTCTTTTTCCTCGCTCTTTTTCCTGGGTAGTTTCATAAACATTTTTTTATAATTCAAATTGTTTTGATTTTATTTGAATCTATCTTTTTAAATTTCAAATTACCCATCAAACATGAATGTAAAAGTTAATGCCCTAAATGTAACAACGAACATGCTGCTCTTTTAAAATTTTTGGTAAATAAATTTAATGCTTAATACAGAAAGGCCCTACCTCGAATTAATATTTCATTAGAGGAAATGGAAATCTGAAAAACTTACCCCTAAATTCATAAACGCTTTGTAAAATTATAGGAGGTTTATTGAACAAATTTTGTATGAAAATGACGTTTTGTAAACCTGCTATAACTTTACAAAGCATTTATGAATTGAGGGATTAGATTATACCTTTTATTTTATTGTTTTTGTATTAATAAAAAATTTCATTCTGAGAAATTATATATCGAAAGTTTTTATATTTTTATTGCATTCCTCTCTATAGAAATTAAGAATAAAGTTACACTGAGAGAATTATCTGCATGATATTAATGAATTTTTACATAAAAGCAATGAAGTTTCACTAGAACTTATCCATTAACACTTTTCATTGAATTAATTGAATTTATCATAAAATTATCAAAAATTAAATTTTATTTACTAAAAGTTTCATACACTCCATGAAAAAGTTTCATTAAAACTAGATTCATAAAATATACGAAGCTTTTTCATCGAATTTAAGAAATTTTTCATTTATATTGTGAAGAAAACTTCAGTAGTTTATCGAAAAATTTCATTAAAACTCGTCCAGCAAAATTCTCTTTGTGTAACGTCTTTCTTCATTAAGCTATCGAATCATTTTAGCCATTAGCCGTCGCCAGCCGACAGAATGGACATGCTTGTATCCCTGCTATCGATATTAAACTTTGGAACAATTTATTTTAGATTTTGAAATCATCCTGTTTGAAGATAATTATTTTAAAAGTGCCAATACTCTCTGAATTAAGATGAGAATAATATTATTCAGTCCCAAATACCAATTTACATAAATCAAAGTACCTAGAATTTAGTGTTTAACTGCAGTTATAAAATTCAATTTTAATTAAGAAAAACTTGCGTTATATTTACTTTTTTCATTTTTTAAGTAAAATCCTCATTTGAATAAAATTTATAACCCTGTATTTTTTATTTTCTGACACGCATAAAACTTTTTGAGAATTAAAAAATTCATAAAATATAAAATCTTTCGTTTTTACTTCCACATAAAATTAAAAATAAGAACTCTGTAAAAAAAATTCCCCTCAAAGGGCATTCTAAAAAAGCTTGTTTTTAAATTTTATTTTTGTATTTTATCCCCTCAATTCATAAATGCTTTGTAAAGTTATAGCAGGTTTACAAAACGTAATTTTCATACAAAATTTGTTCATTAAACCTCCTATAATTTTACAAAGTGTTTATGAATTTAGGGGTTAGTTTTTGACATTGAGATTTCTTCACATTTTTACAACCCGGCAACCCCGTGATTATAAAATCAATTTAAAGATTTTTACTAACAATTCAAATAAATTTGGCAATCAATTTCGATAATTTCATTATAGTAATCTCTAATTGAATTCATATCATTTAATATTCAAATATTTTAAGTTAAAACAAATAAAAGAATTTAGATATAAAATGAAGTTAACAGTTGTCCAGTTTTTTACACTCGCTTAAAATTTCGACTTCCGGGATCTGACCCTAGACGGGCCCATATTTATTATTGGGAGTATATGTGTCTGATAAGGTTTACTTTATAGGTACAGAGTGACGAAATTTTTTAAATTTTGCTCTATCTCGCTTAGATTCCGAGATACAAACTATTTTACGATCTTATAATAAAAAAAATTAAAATCTATGTGATATTGATAGCAGAGACACAAAAATATAATAATTAGAAAATAATTGTGGTTTAAATTAGCTGAAAAATTTGTAAAGTTAAGAAACACAAATTACTAAAAATTAGCATGCAAAGTTAGTTCAAATACGGCTGAAAGTAGTTGTAATGCTAAATTAGATCTACAAAAAATATTAGTTCAATCCTAAATTTTAAGACAAAATAACAGGAAAATTAGTTCAATAGAATCAGAACGCGTTTAACAGACTTTTGTAATAACTTTTTTTTATGAGTGTAGTCGTGCGATAAATTCAAATTATTTTCATAAATACAAATTGTGTGCTGGGTACATTTGTTTGTTTAAATTTGTTTTTGTTGTATAAATAAATATGTCAAAATATTTTAAATTCAAATTTAATTCATACAATTTTCAAGTCGGTTGTCGTGTAGATGTCTGGAAGGTCAGTCATTGACAAAATTTCAATTTTTGAGGGTGAACCACCACTCATCTGAAATTTTTTTTGTTTATTTTTTATATAACTATTAGGGTTTGGGATTTTCCGGACTTTTTTATTTCCCAGGAAACGGGAAAGAAAAAATTTGATTCCCGGGATTCCCGTTAAATATTTTTGAACAAAATTGTTAATGAAAACCACCTATATAAGTAATTTTTGTTAAAAAAAAAACTATTTCAGTATAAATGCAGTCTGTGTAGTGAGAATTCAAAGTAAAAATATCAGAATGTTGAACATTTGATTTCACATAAATTACTCGCAGCACTGCCAAAAGAATTGCATGATTCCAGCAGAAAGCACCCAGTACTGGATTGTCGGAAACAAACCGTTTCATCACACTGGGCCGATTAGATATGGTGGCCACAATGTTATTTTCCAAAGACAAATAAAAATTTTCTAGTCTTATTTCTACAATTCTTCTTATTTCATCAGCATTACATCTTCCGGATATATAAACCAACCCAGGTTATAAAATGAATTATTTCCATTTATACATTGTTGTGATATTCTTGTCCATTCATCCAAGATTATAGTAAATCTCCTATTGTTAGAAATATTGCTCGATATTTCTTTCATCATGATATCTTTTACATGATTCTAGTAATATAATATAGAGATGAGCGATATTTTCATACCGGTGATTTAAGCACAGTTATTGATAAATCACTGGTAACGACAGTGATCAAATATTTCAAGTCGCAGTTACTCGGAATGTCGTTCTTGTAATATTTTTGTACTATTTTTTCTTGCAAACTTCATTGTGCACAGTAATACATGTTTTTTTTTTAATAACAGTGACTTGCTTTCACACTCTTCTGAATAAAATGTCTCCTTCTTCATGTCTTTGTTACCGGTCGCAACTATTCTTCTTTTAAGGCCCAGTTTTTAGGAAGTGGATTATCTTTAAACTTAGTTTAACGCAGTTTTTAACTGGAATATTGCTTTTAAAATATGGTTAATTTTGTTTTATTTCAATAAAGAAATAAATTTTACTCGAGAAAAAGTTTTTCCGGCAAATTTTTGTTAATAAACTTTGAAATGGCTGACAAAATTCGTTTTCGGTTTAACTAAACCAAGTTTAACTGACATCTTAAAAACTCGCCATAAATGTTATTTCGCTTATTTATCAGAAAATCGCAATCTTTTCCATAGAAAAACCGTGATCACGATCACAGTTTAAAAGAACAACGATTTGCAAATCACATTCACTGAGAACAATGTTACTGAAAAATCGCCGGATCGCCCATCTCTATTACAAACCCGTGATCACGGTCACGGTTTAAAAGAACGGTGACTTGAAAATCACGATCACTGGTAGCAGCGTTATTCGCTCATCTCTAATACAATATAATGTTCTTTAGATCGGTTTCATTTTTTTGCAATGCCAGGTTTTTATTATGAAAACTTTCTCGAATAAACGAAGATCTAGTTATGGTGCGGATTGACTGCGGCTAATTTGGATACCATTTCAGGAAATGTTTGCCCTACCATAAAACCTTTAATGCCTATTCAGTTTACACTTTTTTCTTCGGGTACTTTGCTAATATCAGCTGAAACGTTATTCTTGTTGTTGTTTTCTTCAAGAGAAGTTGCATGACCATCATTTTTTTTTTGTGCACCAAATTTAGATGTCGGATAACCAAATTTAGATACCACCGTTAACCAGTCTTTTCTTTTCACATTTATTAATAAAAACGTTACTTGTAAAATTATTGGCCCTTAATATAAAAGAGTATTTTAAATTTAAAGTCGACTTTATTTTCAATCAAACGGTTTTGTTCATTTTGTGTATGAAAACCTTACAAAAATATTTATATTTTCAAATATTTTGATTGGTTGAAAATAAATTAACCAATCAGAATGCTTCAAAAGTAAACCAATTCAAGGTATACTCCCACCTAATATTTTAACTAAAGTCGACTTTACCTAAATTATACATTTGATAAATTTAGATAGTAAGGGCGATTATTTGTAAGAAACAAAGCTTTTTTTCATATTTCTTTTAAACATTTTACCAAGTTTTTAGGTTTTACTACTTAAATTTTGAATAAGTTATGCGAAAAATCTTTATTAGTTGAAATGCTCCTAATTACTTGGCAAAGATTATTTTTGTGTGTCAAATAAATTGATTCCCTTTTAAAAGATTTTAACAATGACATTTTTGTTTTGGTATTTAAAATGTTTTTTATGACTAAAATTAAAAAATCCTATTCGAAACAAAAACAATTTAAAAAATTTAATATTTTTAAAATTTCCCGTTTTATAATAATAATATATTATAAATATTAATATATTTTTCCCGGGAATTCCCGGCAAACTTTCCCGCGAATTCCCGAACCCCAAACCCTAATAACTATGTTTATCTATTTTTTCACTTTTATTAGGTAAACTACGTTTTTGATACTAAATAGCATAAAAAAGAAATTATTAATCGCATAATTTTTGATGTAAAATTAATATCGAGAAATTTCAACATTTAGACATAAAATAGATTGGACGGAGTATCGACCACAAAACCAACTTTCGAATACTATAAATTAAATTAATTAAAAAAACACTATATATTAAGAAATAACGAAGAGATAACGTCTCGGAATCGATAAAATTTTCGATTTAAAAATGTGTTCGAGAAACCTTGAAATGACGACTCTATTTGATATCGACTTCTATTAATTTTTTCGAAAAAGTGAACCGCCTCGAAACTCTGCACACTGGGTTGTGTATATAAAAAAATGATTTTTGCGTTAATGACTTTCATGTGAAAATTGTTCACTCAAATTTAATGTTTCGGCAAATAAACAAGTACTGAAAAGAGGTAGGCTTTCCGTCCCTGATTAAGCACAATAGACCTTATACTATAAATTTTTTTTTCACAAGACAATTGTTAATAGATGATGAATTTTTGTATTTAAATTTCAGGTTTTGTCCTTCAGTTTTCCTATACTTAGCCAGTATTGTACCGGCAATATGGCTATTGGAATTTGATAAAGTCGAAAGACGTTTACAAGGTACAAAGAGTTCAAATGATACAGCTGAATCGCCTATTACAGAAGTACTTGGTGTGTCAAAAATAAACCCAGACACTTGGATAACATTAATTGAACAATTTTTAATGTTAATTCTCATAGTGGGAAGATGGATGTTACCGAAAGGCGATCTAACAAGAGATCAACTAAGTCAATTGCTTTTGGTCTATATCGGTAAGACGGCAAGGATTTATATAGAAACAATAAACTTATATAAAAACTTTTGCATGTACAGGTACTGCTGCCGATATAATAGAATTTTTTGATTCGTACAAAGATGAATCAATTGCTAAAATACCTTTATTGGTATATTTAACTTTGGGTATTTGGTCCTGGAGTCTATTACAGTTTACTATAGTTTTGTCGGCCACAAGGGCCCGAAGATCTCGCGGTGGCGGTTCACATCGTAAAGAGGAGTATGTTTTGGGGGTTGGCAATGTAGTTTGTATGTTTTTAATTTCAAAATTTTGTTGACTCCTTAGACCTCCTACCGACTGTTGTAATAATTGTTGTTGCGGTATTGATGTTTGGGGTATTGTACTCAATGTTATTCTACAGGATGCACCATTTCTAACATTTCGTTTGCTCATTATTTTTCAATATGACATTATTAGTTATATGAATGTTTTCTTTACTTGTAAGTACATATTTTAAACTTATTTACTAAATGTGTTAATTGATTGTATTAATATTTCTTATCTTAAATTTAAGGTAAAAATTCATTGGTTATTGTTTTACAATTATATCGTTTATATGTTGTTAATGCCGAATTTTGGAAAAATCGTCGAGAGCAGAAAGTGGCTGCCAAGCAACGTCAATACAAATCAAAACGTCGCAATGATGATCCAAATGGTATTTATATGATTTCAGCAGATCGAGGAACTGAAATGAGAAGAAAAATTAAGAGGTAATACGATTTAGAATAATATTAATCATACATTGAGGGGCATAAGTCAAACAGGGTTGACCATTTTCAGATATATTGTTTAAACTTTTTTACTCCGAAATCAAACAAATTTTTTACCTTTTAAGCTTTGTTTTGTTTATTATTAACCTGTTATAATTTTTAACAGACATTTTCTTAAATGGTTCTAAAAGTTAATTTTTTAAAAAATTCTCAAATATCGTGAAATTAAAATGCCCAGTCTAAAAAATCATTACCAAATATGTGGTTATGTACCCTGTGGGAAAAGGAATCGGTCCCAGGACACGTCATGTGACCGGTCCTTGGGAACGAGGAACGGTCCTGGGACCGGTTATTTTATATGAAAAGGACCGGTAATTTTAACATGGGCTTGTCCTAGGAGGGGGTCAATTGCCCCTTGTGACATGTCACAGGACCGACACAAAAGAACCAGTCACCGGACTGAAGCAAAAGAACCTGTCACAGAACTGATACAAAAGAACTTATCACAGGACTGGCACAAATGAATCGTTTATGTATAAACAAGTTTTGAGCAACAAGTTTTTTAGGTAACGGTACTATTCAATACTCTTTGTATTTTTGCAGAAACAGAAGAAAATGTAAGTGACCTTATCTTTTTCTTTTTGTTCTAAATTTGATGATTGGGTAAAATTTTTATTCCATATAAGTTTCGGACTATCGAAAAAAACTTGCAACTGCATGGAATTTCTGGCCCCATTAAGTACCAATTTAGATTTTAATTTTTGTTATTTGGAATAAATTTTTATCACAAAGTAAATTCTTCAAATCTTATTTGTATCAGTTCATTCAGATGCCTGATTTTTATGAAATTTTAAAATTATTTTCATTAGGTTTTTTTTATTATAAAAGAAAATGAAAACAGAATTTCCAAAAAGTTACTTCAATTTGTGAACTTGATTTTAAGGAACAAAAAATGGCTTTCAAGCAATTTTTAAACTACTCGAATTTTTAATTTTTCGATATATATTGGGTAGTTTAAAAGTAAATTTGTAAAAATGCTTTAATAGGAATTTTAACGGACGATATTTCCAAGAATAAAAAGTTTTCTAAATTTCAAAAAATACTTTAAAGGAAAATACAATTAGGATTATTTCGATAAAAAAAACTATATTTTTCCCAGACGGCAGATTTGGATTTAGCTCACATTATGTCTTCCCGGGTAAAAATCTAATATATAATTATATCTTATTTGATAAGTCCCCATACACAACGCCATAAAACTCCAAAAAATAGGTCAGCTACATGTGTCTAATTACATCAAATTAGATATAATTTTATACAGTTGGATCCGAGATTTGTCTATATCCAGGACATCAAATTATATCTAATTCGATATAAAAATATCCGGTTTTATAGAATTTTGTGTGATAGTAGAAATACTTTTTATGCATACCCGCTATTTAATTGACAATATAATTTCAATAGTTTGAACAATTTTGAAGGCGCAAATTTTATAACATAAAATAAAAATTTATTTGAGTGCTTTTGTCTTCTAAATTCTACGCATCATTTTTTAATATGATTTTATATGCAAAAAAAAATCACATGAAAATTATTTGGCTACCCGACTAAAAAAGAGTATATATAACATATATTTTTTAATAGTAAAATATATGATAATATAAAATATTGGATGCGACTTTATATGTTTTTATACGATGATATATTAGAATAATTTAAAAAAATTTCCTCATATGTAATCATTTTAAATCTTATTAAATCATATATCAGTATTTGCTTAATTGCAAATTATTTATATAGGAACATATAATTGATAAAACAGGTCAAAATTTTATATATAAATAGATACGAAAAATATTTTTGACTTTATTTTATATATTACAATATATTAGTTAATCTCAGACAAAAAGTTCGAAACTTATTTCATCAAGTACAATTTTTTATATGTTTTACTAAATTTTTTCATTAAATTAATATTTTCTGAGCTTTTTTAACTTTTAAAAGTTTTTTTTTTAATTTGAAAAATCCAATTAAAAAAATTAACATTTAAAATCTTGACCTGGCTCCTAAAGGGTTAATAAGTCTAGGCATGTTGCATACCATTGGTAAGGTATTTCAAGTAACTTTCCAACGACATATATATTTTGTTCTGTGTTGGAATTCTTTAACTTTATAACGACAAAATTCGGCAGTTAAGTTGTCAGTCTACTATGAAAACTTGGCAATTTAACTACCGACTTTTGTCGTTAAAAAATTATAGAATTCCCCTCTGGTCCGATAAGTTTTGAGTGGAAAAAAAGCCATTGAATATTGCTATAGATCATTTTCAGCTCCATAAATCGGGAACTATGAGCCTCCAATAAGAAAGAAGTGCATTGCCGGGCTAATCATTAAAATTTTATTTAAAATAAAAAAAAAACAACATATTTAAAAAAAAATTCTAAGTCCAAAGAAAATTCCCATATTTGAGAAAAAATGATCTGATGAAGTGTATGCTAACTACACTGGTTCAGTCCCATTTGCATCAGTCTCGGGACAGGTACTTTCAGACCGGTACTCTTTTCACCAGTCACAGGACCGGTACTTTAAGACCAGTTGCGTTTTCACCGGTTACGGCACAGGTCACCGGGTAGGTACTTTCAGACCGGTCCTGTTTTCACTAGTCATGGGACAGGTCCATGCAGACCGGTCCTATTTTCACCGGTCACGAGACGGGTCACAGGGCAGGTTCCTTCAGGCCGGTCATGTTTTTACCGGTCACGGGACAGGTACTCTCACTACAACTGAACCCTGTTTTCCCACAGGGTAACTACATACATACCTGGTAATGGTAACTAGTTATTCTTATTATTACATTTCTTATTACATTATAATGAGTTACACACCAGCATACGAAAAATCAAAAAATATATCGTTACCTATGTGCTTACCAGTATTGACTAAAATAATGATTCTAAAATTAGATTTTCAAAAAAACAAGTTTTATAAAAAAATATTTTTTTAATGTAAAAATTTTTTTAAATAAAATTTTCTCGTGCGGGAATTGAACCTGGGACTCCAGACAGCAAGTCTATAGCTTTACCATCTGAGTTATCTAAAAATAGATTTAAAAAAAATTTACAAAAAAATCTAGAACATTACTTTATTTTTGAAATAATGATAAAAATAAGTCATTATTGGTAATACATTATTTTTTATTTTGAAATTATGATAAAAGTAAGTATTTACTAGTAACTCATTATTATATCTTTTAAAATAATGCAGAAAGTAAGTCGGTGTCATTACAGGTAGTCCAAAAAATAATGATATGTCATTACCGTTTCTATACTGGGTGACTAAGAAGTTCTTAATATTTTATGTAGAGTTTTATTAGAGAAAACAAATACAATTAACATTTTGAAAAACATCTTAATCAGTTTTGAAGGTATTGCAACTTAAAGTGCATATATTTTCTGCCAGAGGGCGTTTGACCAAAAAGATGTTTTTGGATTTTTGGAACTCTTAAAGCGGAATATGAATACTTATGGCCCAAAAGGTTTCTGAGATTTTTTGAAGGGGGTATCAGGTTGCTGAAATGGATTTTATTCAAAAAATTAAGTTATGAAACATATTATTTATTATTTTTTGTCTTGTGCTTTGTTTTTACAAATCCAGATAAACCACTACTCAAGGCTTCCAGCCTACGAAAAAAAATATTCGGATAACAAATTATTAGTTTAGGGGGTACTTTGAAGATATTAAAAATATAAACTCAGTATTTACCAAGTTCTTCAGGCCCGATTACTGAATGCTGTGATGACTCTTCCAGTCTTGTACTCTACCTTTTAGGAGACGCCGCTACCTTTGCTATCCGGCCGTGCTCAGGGAAATTGGGATGGTGTTCTTGTCTTCTTTCAGGTAGAGGAAGAGTTGAAAACCATAAAGTAATGAAGGTAGCTTAAAGGTAATCAAACAAATAAATAAATAACAAACGAAAAGATAGATAAAGTAAAACATTAAACGACAGAGATGAAGCTAAATTACAGAGGAAGATATGTGAGATGTCATTTCGCCTCTTCCATATTCTATACCCACCCATACCTTTGCTATCGTATTTAAAATACTTTGGATAGCCCATTTATATCTAACTAATAATATCTACATGTTTCGCGAAAGTTAAAAGAAGTTATTTAAATTTCCATAATTAGAACTAAATTTATTCAAATCAAAATATCGAATTCTCTGGTATAATTCATAGTTATAGTCTGGTATAATTCATAGTTATCCATTACCTTGTTTATAAAACAATTAAAAATTTTACTAATAATTAACTAAATCTTAAATTACTATGATATGTGTATATTAGGGATGCCAAACGGGAAATCCCGAATCCCGAAATCCCGGGATTTTCGGGATTGGCAAAATCCTGAATCACGGGATTATTTCTCAAAAATCCCGGAATTTTCTTATTTTTTAATATTAATATAAACGCAAATAAATAAAGTGAGCAATTTTAGATTACCTACGCTTTTTCTTGAATTTTCTCATATTGACAAGAAATTGATGCCAAGATATTGGTAAAATTATAAATTAAGTAGATTATTCGAGTAAACTATGCAAAGACTTTGCAGAAATATTTGAAATTTTGGTAAACAATATTAAGTTTTTGAGTAATACATGCGAACAATCAAGTTTGTTATTTTACCGATTTATTCTTCCAAGCGAAATTCGATTTCTGATACTGGGACTGTAAGTTTTGGCTGGGACTGTAAGTTTGAATTCTTCCATGAAAACATTTGATAACGATAACCAAATAACTTTGTTGCTGTAATTACACGATTTAGTGGGCAAGGGCAATCGCAACGAATCTGTTTTAAAATCTGCTTACAAAATACTGGGCGCAAGTGTATTAAGTACACTACAGGCCTTCATATATTATCCCAGCCAGAAAAATACAAACGGGAAAGCGATGGCAAGGTATTTTAAAATGTGGTACAAGTACTGACAAAAATTGCTTTCCCATTTCCAATATTATAACGTCAATAGACAAAAAGACCGGCGGTTCAAAAAGCGCCGGAAAAGTACTGGAGAAACAAAATTTTTAACTTTGGCAAAACGCTGGCAAAACCAATAAATAGGTGGTTTGGAATTATATTTTCCAAAATAAAATTTGAAAAAAGTTCATATGTATCTTTTTTTGCCGTGATGTTTTGTAAAACAAATACTGGCAAAACGATGTTTGCAAACGCTGGCAAAGCGTCCCAAATGAGTGTTCTGCCAGTCATTTATTTTTAACATCGTGGTATGCAAGTACTTGATTTTTCGTACCACTGTCAATTTCTGACTGAGATGGTTCAATATTCATAAAATGTACCACATTATTAATTAACAACTATTAAATAATTAAAAAACGCTTTATTCTATAAAAAAAATTAGTTACATAACAACAATTTTTACAAATAAAGGAAAATTTAAATCCCGAAATCCCGTAAAATCCCGGGATCCCGAAAAATTCCGTAGTCCCGAAAATCCCGAATCCCGGGATTTTCAAATATCAATCCCGATTGGCATCCCTAGTGTATATACAGTAGTGGACTAAAGTGGATACATATTTTAATATTTTTAAATCTGTATTAATAACTTTTGTTCAATTTGTGATATCCAAGTGTAGTTTTTCCAGTTTTTGAAATGGCCAGGTCAGAGCCCCGATTTGAATCCCATCGAAAATTGGTGGGCAATTGTCAAAACAAGACTCTCCCAATGCGATCGAGCACCGATCAACTTAGATGATCTTTGGTCAGGAGTTTCAGCTGAATGGACTAATATTCCACCTCAAACTATTAAAAATCTCGCGGAAAGCATTCCTTCTCGCATAAAATCTGTTTTAAAGAACACAGGACTTTCGACAAAATATTAAAGAAAGAACTTGCAGAAAATTTCAAATGTGAACAATACTGGATAAAAGCGGTCACAATTTGCAATTATATTTTTCATTAACTTCTTAATGATATAGTCTACTGTATTTAGGTTTTTATTGAAGAAGAATGTTTTAGTTTTATGCTTTAAAAAAAATCATTTAAGTTTCTATAATAAAATAAAAATTATAACA
Source organism: Leucophora obtusa (assembly GCA_949987735.1). Taxonomy (NCBI): domain Eukaryota; kingdom Metazoa; phylum Arthropoda; class Insecta; order Diptera; family Anthomyiidae; genus Leucophora; species Leucophora obtusa. Next base: position 200,897,739 of record OX465295.1, on the reverse strand, counting down.
AATTTCGACAAATGTTGAATCAATGTATCCACTTTAGTCCACTACTGTAGGTATAAATTGTTTTTTTTTTCTGAGTGTAAATTTTTTTTTTTCAATTTAAATGAGAAACGATTTGAAATTGAAACAAAATGCCATTAGATTGTAAATAAAGAAAGTGGTATTAAAACTACTAATAAATTAATTGTAATATAATTTAATTAAGGTAATGATGTCTGCAAATGTAAATTTTGGAAGAATAATGAATTTTAAAATTTACCACTGCAGCATTCTACAAGTACGAAGTGAATGCGGAAATATTCGGTTAAAATTTTAGTAATGCAACAAAAATAATTAAAATATGACAAGGAACGAGTGAAAAATGAAATCAATTTAAAAAAATTATTTGTAAATGTAAAAATTTAAATATTAAAACTTACCAATATGTGGCTCTCACGTCGACTGCAGGCCTGAAGTCTAAGGGTATATTGCGAGCTTATTTTTTTAAATTATGAAATCAATATTTTAGATATTTAAGTTTAAATTTTAAAGAATAATTATCTAAATATTAATACTGTTGTAAATACTTGAAGATGAGGTTATGGTGGCGTATGAGTGATTTCCTAAGAATAAGGTGAGCTTTAGTGTGAGTTTGTGTGATGAAATTTTGTGTATCAAGATGTTGCATTTATTCTCCTCCCTTTTTCTCTAGTCGTTATATTAGATATTATTCACTTGAGAATAAACACTTTAATCTTTTCCTCCTAATTGAGTGTATAACTGCCCATAAATGTCGGTGATATTTTGTGATTAGATGAAATCTTGTCACATAAATCTTGAGGCCAGAATTTTCAGTGTGATTCGCCCATATATACACTTCTCTACAAAGGCCCAATTTTGTAAAATTAAAGATTTTAGGCAATATTTTCTCCACTTTCTTTTCATAGAAAGGGAAATCAAAACAGCTTTCAGACAGTCACACCCAAAAATCAAGAAAAAAAATCCTTATAGTTTTCAAGCAACAGCTCGGTCTGAAAACGTAAATGAAAGTTTTAGCAGAAATACGTTTCATTCCACAATTTTATCTTACCTATTATTAAAACCACCGTATAAATCTGAGATGTTTAAATAAGCAACTATTCCACGAAAATTATTCAAAGTTGCACTATCGAAATTTGTTGTATAAGTAAAAAACCCAAATTAATAATTTCTCACAGACAGTTTTCGTGCTAGTATTTTTTTTTCTCAAATTCAAATTTAACAATGAAATATTTTTAACAAAATTTTCCAAACAATATTGATAACAAAAAAATTCAAAATTTCTTAAAACCCAAAATTTCTAAGGTATTATACAGTGTACACCATCCAAACAGACGCACCTCACAATGTCCACTTAAAATTTATCCCACAGTTAAATTTAAATTTTATGTGAGAAACAAGAAATGTGTTAGTTAAAGTCCCAGTTAGTAGCTAACTGAACATTCAGTAATCCAGCCTCAAGCCTCAATAACTGGACCAATACCCAGTTGGAAATTTCGTGAAGACGTCTTCATGACGGCTTAGCGACATGTCGCTATTATTGCTGATCCGCTCCCCTACAAAATGCCTACAGACCTGCTGACATTTTCATAGAAATGTAAAAATGTCATCAGGACAAGTCACCAAGAGGACAATGTGATAAATAAATGATGACATATTTTTAGAAAGTCGTCACTGATAATTCCAGCATGGATCAGTAAGTTGTTATCACCACCTTAACTTCTAAAAACCTCTAAAAAGTTGCGTTTTTATCCTTCTCACTTCCATCTCTCTTCCTTTGTCTTGTAGTTAATTTTATTTTAATAAAAATTCAAAGTTTTTCATTTGATATCACACTCACCAAGCTTCGAACCAGAAGCCTTGTATTTGTTAGTTCATCGCCTAACCCGTTCACCTGAACCATAAAAATACAAATAGTTTTAAACGTTTCTTATATCCATTTTCGAAATTCAAATTTTAAATTTTATTTGCTTCCTATAATGAAATTCAAATTATAATAATTTTATTTGAATGTCCCTTTCAAAATTGATTTTTGTTTTCAATTCAGATTAAATACACAAAGTTTTAAATCGATTACGGTGTATTGTCTGGACGCTAGTGTTTCTAATTCCGTTAGTTGATTAACCGATTCCTCGATTAATTGCCTCTATTTCGGTTAATGTCAAATCAAATAATTTAAAACTCAAATAATTATTCGACCCGAACAATCGGTTAAAATTGGTCGATTAACCGGTTACATTTTTAATATGGAATTTTTCCTTTAGTTTTTCCAAAAACTTAATAATTTTCTTAACTTTATAAGTAACTCTGAGAAAAAACAAATACTAACTTAAATACGATTAAATTCTTTTAAAATCTATTGAGAGAGGTCTCTAAACCATTAGATACCATTTTTTGAGCAACTCCATGCAAGTCGACATTGCCCCAGCGATATACGTCATGAATTTTAAGAGACTCCTAAAACGGATTTGTTTTACATTATCGCATTTTTTTTTTTTTTTGTAAAAGAGCAGCAACACTCAGGAAATTCTTCCTATTAATTAACGTGTTGCTTCCTTCGGAAAGGGGATAGAGAATAAGTGAAAGGTGATGAAAGATGAAGGGCTTCAAATATGACGACACTGTAATTGCGCGAGATGTTGAATTTTAGAACAGTTGTTGCGCGCCATCTGATGGTGAGTTGGCGAACTTTGTTAAAGCTTTTTAGTTCATACACTCAAAAAAAAAGTCAGTAAAGTCAGCAAAAAATGTTGCTGTGTCAGCAAATTTTTAGTCAGGAGCGTGCTTGCAAAAAAGTTGGTAATTTCAGCAAAAGGTTTGCTGAAAATCAGCGAGCTGATTTTTACCAAAAAAATAGTAATCTTCAGCAAAAGTTTTGCTAACATTTAGTCGACTGCAAGTGACAAAAATCCTTGCTAAAATCACTAAACTTTTTGCTGAATATTAGTAGACTGAAAAAAACTCAAAAAACTTGTAGCGAAATTTAACTTTAGTTAATTTATTTGCTGAAAATTTAAATATAGAATATGTGTAGAGTTGTTTCTCATTTTTTGTCATTTCCGTTTCCAGATAAGCTGCGACATCTACATCTAGTCTATCTGGTTGTCGTCCACGCTATGCATGCGGTTATCAGCACAATTTTTGTAACAAAATAAATTAGTAAAACATTAGTTCAAAATTAGTTTAGTGCTAAAAAAATATAACTAAAATTTTTGCTGAAAACTGAATTTCAGCAAAAAAATTGCTGAAAACTAGTACACTTGATATACAAGACGTTTTACTAATTTTTCTACTAACTTATTTTTTTGAGTGTAGCCCTGTTATATTATTTTACTTCGGTGAGGTTAAGTGCTATCGGAACACCGAAGGAGGACGCTGCGATATGTATAAGGGATAGAAAAAATTCATATATATTACTTATTATTTTTCATAAATTGATGTTGCCTTTGTTGGGGCTCGAACCCACAACTTCACGTGTAACAGTCCACGCGCTAACCATTACACCACAGCGCCCATATTAATTTTTAATAAAATTTTATGGAAATTTTTTAACAAAATACCGAAGTTTCTGTTTGTAAAAAAGTAGTGTTTTCAATTATTTGACATAGACAGTTAACCGGTTATTGCATTATTCGAAAAATAACTAAAATTGATTAACCGTTTTTCCGGTCGGTTAATCGATAAAACTAGCGATTAATTGATTAATCATTTAATGTAAAACTAATGTATTTCCTTAACTTTTTATCAATAAAACACTAACAGCTTCCTGTTTTTGTTAAATATCAACATGACATATGAACACGATGTATTTAAAAAAGTTTTCAAATTAAAAAAGCACATCTACACGTGAGAGAAAACTTTTAGAGATAAAACAAAAAACCTTTAAATAGCTCTATTTTGAATAAGTCTAGCTATTTAGTGGTGTTTTTTGCTCCATCTCTAGCAGTTTTCTCTCGCATGTAAATGTACCTTAAGCTTGAAAAGTTTCGGAATCTGAGATTATCTAAATTGAAACATTCTTATACTAATAGAAAACTTTATGTAAAAATTTAGTTGAATTAGTAGCTTCAGTTAAAAATAGTTAAAAATGAAAACAAAAAACTGCTGAAACTAGCAGATTTTTTTGCTAAATATTAGTAAGTTAAAAACAGCGTAACTTACTGTATTTTTTAATCCTTTAAAAGAATTTTTTTTAAATCTGTAAACCTTTGGATACCAAATTTCTTTGAACGCAAATTTAATCAATACTTCAATAAATATAATATTGCATTTAAAACAGGGTTAACAGGCAATATCGCTAAGATACGGTTATCGATTTAAAACCTTTTCAGCTGACTACCGTTACCCCAAAATATCGTTACCAAAATGTTTGAAATACCGTTACCGTTATTTTTAATTTTCTACTTTTGGTAATTGCACATGATTATTGAGTATTTTTCGTACATTTAGTTGATAAATTGTTTTGTTTTTAATGCCGTTTGTTTTTTTGTAAAAAAATCGCGGTGTTCATCGACATATCTGACTACCGTTATCCTTAAAATAATGTAACCGAAATAATTAAAATACCGTTAACCTTCAAATACCGATACCGAAATAAATGAAATAGCCTTAAGTCTCTATTAGTCTGGTAGTATCGTAAAGTATCGTGTCAGCTGTTTACTTTTAGTTAATGACAGTATACAAAACTACTTAGTTTGGGTAAGAAAATCTATTGAAAATAGATTTCTACCTCACGATACCTCATTTCGCCGCACTTTACTTCCAAACTAATTTGAGCTTCACCCTTAAAATAGCGTTACCGAAACAATCTAAAATAGCGTTACCCTTACCAATAACCGCATCATTTCGGTTACCATCCATAATTAAAAAAAAAAATTATTATCTAAAGTTCTTCATCCTCCTCCGAAGAAATAAAAAACGCATTAGATCCTTTTTAGATTGAGCCATTGATATAAAAAAAATTTAGTTCCATTTGAGTAAAATATTAGTTAATTGAAAATACTAAATTACTCTCCAAAAATTTGTAAAAAATTTTTATGAATAGTAGAGTCTGTAGACTAAAGAATATCATAAACAATTGTTCAATTCTGTCTTTTTTCGGTTTTTAAGGGCCCTCAACTATAAACAAAATTATCTAAAAGTTATCTACACTCTAAAAAATGTTTGTAAATTTACTACTATAAAATGGGTAAAATTTTGTTTAATTTTACGAAAATTCGGTAAATATAAACAAAAAATGCGTAAACTTTTTTCATACACACTTCCATAGACAATAATACACACACAAAGTATTTTTAGACATTATGTGTTTATAAATAAACACATTGTACCTAAAATCACTAGTGTTTTGTTAAATAAAATTTTTACGCACAAAGTTGGTAAATATACTATCCTATAATAGTAATAAATACTCTGACATTTCAAATTGAAAAAAATTAAAAAAAAATTATAAATTATAAAAAGAAAAAGCGAAAACGGATTATTTTTTGTGAATTACAACATTTCCACAAACACATTAGAGTCTGGAAATAGCAACATAAGCATGAAATTGTTTTTGGTGGTAGTCTACGAATAAACCTCATTTCAAAATTGAAAACGCCGTAAGAGAGATACGGCCTACGCAGGAACAACTGGGTGCAATGACTCCTGCTCAACAAAATGCCTTCTTTGCAAGGGAGGCAGTCAACCAACAACCGTCAACACTAACGGGAGAATACGCCGTAAGAGAGATACGGCCTAGGCAAAACAACTCGGTGCAATGACTCCTGCTCAACAAAGTCAGTATTCATTGAGTACTGTCTAACTTGCCAAGAAAGCATTTTCTTGATCAGGAGTCATTGCACTCAGTTGTTCCTGCGTAGGCCATATCTCTGCGTTTTCTCCCGTTATTGTTGACGGTTACTGCCTCCCTTTCAAAGAAGGCATTTTGTTTAGCAGAGTCATTGCACCCATTCAATAGTTATAACAAATTTTTATATGAATTTTATACAAATGCCTTAAGATCCCAAAACGATTAATTTGGACATAAACGATTATGAGAGAATGACTTGGATATTTAGCGTTTTTTTTAATCACCTGGATTTAGAATTTTTCATACAAAAAGTGGATTTATTAAATCCAAAAAAAAGCTGGATTTAATAAATCCATAATAAAAGCACAAATATATGAAACAGCCTATTAATTTAATGACAGAAAAAAATACGAACGAAAATTAAAAGAGAAACAAAAAAATTTAAAAACTAACAAATAAAAGGTTTTTATTAATTTTTATTTTATGAAATATGTTTAGAAAAAAAAACTACACCCCACTAAATACATATTTTCGATCTTGGACATGGAGAATTATCTCAAATAGAAATGGCAATTTTTCACTCTACAGTAAGTAATTTAATTAAATCCAATTAGTGAATATTAAATATTGCAATGGAATTTTTCAATTGTGTAAAAATATAAATTGAAGTGATAAAACTGAAAAGGCAGACTGTTTATCGCTGTTTTATATAAAATATAATTAAAAATTAAAAGTTAAAGTAAAATCCTTCATCATCGAATTCGTTATTAAAAATTAGGGTGAAAGAAATGTCGGACAGAAAATTCTTTTTAAAATAGGGAGAATCTAACCCCATCTGTTGAGCACTTTTAGAAATACTTTTTGGATTTATTAAATCCAAGTGATTAGAAGAAACGGCTATTATTATTAATAAAATACGTACTAAAAATTAATTTGTTATTTTATTTTAAAAAAAATTTTGGACGGTGCTTAAAGTTACCACAACTGTTGTAAATGTACGCATTTTATTGGATTTTTACGCACTTTCTGTGGATTTTTGCGCATTTTAGTGGATTTTTACGCATTTTATGCGTACATTTACACGTGAAACGTGCTTTTTTACACACAAATTTTGTAAATTAACACACTAATTTCAAAATTTCATTTAATTTTTACGCACTTTCAATGTAAAATTACAAATTATTTGTGCACCAACTTAAACACAATGTGCGTATTTTTTCAATTACGCACATAGAGTAAATTTACGCAATTTATAGTAGGAGTTCAGTTTCCTACTGTAAGTTGGGTAAATTTCAACAGAATGTAATTAGAGTGTATCTAAAAAAAAAATAAAAAAAATGATCTAAAGCTAACATACGCAGAGAGAACTTTATTATTCTAGTTTCAATGAAAATTTCCACTAAACTAATGAAATTTTCTTAAGAAAATTAATAGAAAGTTTCTTAAGCTTCATAAAAATTATGAAACTTTTTCATAAAATTTATCAATTCAATGAAAAGTTTCAATGGACGACCTCCATCGAAACTTCAGTGAATCAATGGGTGCGTTCGGCAGATACAATTGAATAGTCAACAGTTCTAAAACAATCTGCTGAACGACCTGCTCACTAACCGCTCAGTCTGAGCACTCTGGTAGCGCTGTCATATTTTGGTAGCGGAAAAAATGTTTGCTACTTTGGATCAAATAGTGATACATTTGTGGTTGTTGATTTAAAAAGAAATTTATTTTGTAAAAATGACAATTAAAAACTTATAAATATAATTCAAAAACAAATTTTTTAAAAAATCAAAGGAAACTCTAGAAAAAGTGTATTAAAAAACAAAACAAAGTAAGTAATCATAAAGCGTTACAAGCCAACGGTATCAGTTTCTCTGCTGAATGCTACCAATGTAAAAATTCATAAATAGCATGTAGACATTTCTCTCAGTGCACAGTTACAAATGTAAAATTCCATTTAAATTTGAATTGTTTAACTTTAATTTTGTGTTAACTTTAGGATATTTCGTTATTGTTAATGTCACTAATGGAATAAACATTTAAATTTAGTGAAACGGTTACGGGTTCCATTGTATTCTAGTTGAACATGTTGTAGAATTGATGTGGTTTTGAATCGATTATATACACCAAAGACTATTAATTACAGAAATCAAAACTTACACTACTCACAAATAGAGGGCGCTGAAATTTAGTATTACCTGAGCAACTATTTAGTATCAGTTTAGTATCAGCTGAGCCTATATTTTAAAACTGAAAAACTGCTTAAAACTGCTCAAAATGAGGAAAAAACAAGCGCGGAATATATTCAAATAGTAAAATTTGATATATCCGTTTGTTTTTTTGCTTTGTTGTTTGTTATTATTTAAATTTAAATAAAAAAAGAAAATTGTCAATTTTTTTAACAAAGTGCCATCTAGTGATAACAATATTTTTATAACTTATTTTTTGGGCGATTCCATACCCCTGATATACACTGTCTTTGGAGATGTGAGAAAAGGTAGGGTTTCTACAGAGTTAAGATACCAATTGGTACTTGTGTGACACATATTTAAAAAAATGCAACCTTGTCTTGAAGGACACGAAAATATAATTTAATTTTTAAAAGAATTAAAACAGAAGTCAAAAATCGCCTACTGTATTGACTAAAGCCAATATAAATAATGGAAAATTTTAATAAAATACTAACGAAACTGCATAATTTATTTTGCTTTAAAATGAGGAGTCAACAAAAATATAATAGGAATTTTTAATGAAAATCCGAAAATCTTAGATATGCGAATCCGCCAAATTGTGCAGAACTCAGTCCAGTAGAGAGATATTGGGCATTGCTAAAAAAAGAAATGAAGTGTACGAAATAAGTCGCAGATAACGTGAAAAATTTTTTCTCGGAAATAGAGTTTCTCAAGCAAGAAGATCACTGAAAATACCGTTAAAGTAGCCCTAATAGGTGGTATTCCAGATAAGGTTAAAGCTTTCATACAAAACAGTATATCTTAATTATTAATAAAATGTAAACTTAAATGAAATTCCCTTTAAGAAAATGTTATTTTGTATTTAAATATGACGCAAGCCCTAAGCTTTTCTTTATATCTGGTATTTCATCTTTCATCAATTGCCTGATTTGAGGATACAAAATTATGCCCTCTCTAATTTAGGAAATTTTTCTTTAAAATATAAAGAAACATGTTAATAAAATATTTTGATGTTAATAGTTAACATTTTGTTGTGAAATTACTTTAATTACTAAATTTAATACAATTATTCAAGAAATTATCGATATTTATTAATATTTAACCGGGATAAACTGTTTAATTTCTTCTAATCTCCGCCAGACCCAGCAAGAGTAATGTTAGCAGGGTTTGGGTATTCTGCAATCTCTTGGGATTCTATGCTCGTTAATCAGAACGCGTTTAACCAGTGTTACCAATTCCTGAAGACAGAAAAGCACCGTAATCATTGTAAAAACGCTTAAAAAGGGTAAAAATTTGCCAAAATTATGATAAAAATTCACAAAATAATTTTTTTTTAAAAAAAATTTGTTAAGAATTTAAAAATACATGCATTGTAACCCGTTAATTCATAAACGTTAAAGGTATAGAAGGTTTATGGAACAAATTTTATATGAAAAATTAGTTTTTCAATTCTCCATTAACTTCATAAGGTTGCGTTTACATCTGCACCGAAATCTCGAGATTTCGATATTCACCACTCTGAAAAAGCAATGAAGGAAAGCTTATAGATGTTCAATTTTGAGTACAGTAAACATATTTAGTTCATATAAATACATTTTCCAAAAAATTAAAGTTAATACGCATATCTTCACTGTTTTTTCGGAGTGGTGAATATCGAAATCTCGGGATTTCGGTGCAGATGTAAACGCAGCCTAATGCGTTTATGAATTAATGCTGAATTTAGACTGAGCAAAAACCAGGTGGTTTTTGTACAAAACTAAATTACAAAAGCCAATTCACTTACACTGAATTTTTAGTAATTCTTAGTCACATCACTTTTTTATTAAACCCCTTTCTTTATGTTTTTATGGTTAAATTAATTAAGAAAAATTATTAACACATTTAAAAATGTATAACAACACACAATTTTAAACTAAAACTGAAATATTTAAAAAAATTAAGTACCTAATTTCGTAAAACACTTGGGTGAAGTGAAGGGAACTTTCAATGTAAATTGTTTTTGTAACAAAAACAATTTCTATAGAAATAACGCAACACTTCACCGAAGTGTTTTAGAAAATTACCCCCATAAAAAATATATTTTTGACACTTGCTTTAATTCTATATTCGTTGTAACAGGGTGTATCGAAAATTAGTTATAAAAGAAATCGGGTGTATCAAAAATTTCAGATATTTTTACTTGGTTTTTGGCAAAAACCAGGTAGAATCTGGTTTTCAGTTTGTATGAAAATTGTATGGAAAAACTAAATTAATTTTATAGTTTTCGGCTCAAAATCTAAAAATGACCAAAAACTACTAGTTTCCGCCCAGTCTAAATATACTATAACACTTAAAAATAACCAAGTTACCAAAAAAGTTTACCCCACGAAATTAATACATTAAAATTTTAAAGTGTAAATATAACGGAGTAGTAATAAAAACTGGTTAAATAAAACCTAAACTAAATTCAGGTTTCCAAATTTATATGAAATTTGAAAAAGCTTTCAAAAAATTTTCAAAGAAATTTTAAACTCTTGTCAATATGTATTTAGTTTAGAATTTATTTAGCCACCTCCCACAGGGCCTTAATATATTTTTAATGCAGTTCATGTTAATTTTTCAACTTTTTAAGAGAGTTCAAGAATATTTTAATAATACAAAAATACCAGCTGTAAATTTATACCAACCTTTTAAAACGGGTATTTGTAAAAAATCACCGGGTGCGAAGAGGCAATAGGCAACAAAAAACACCCGAAAAGCACCAAAATGGCAACACTACGTTTAACAGATTTTGGTGCTACCTTTTTTATGAGAGTGCATTAACCACTTACGTATAGGTATTTTGAGGGCAATTATGTGACATGTCCAAGTTTTACCAACAAATTATTTTTTTCTGTGTACAATCAGTTTAACTTAGATTTGCTTTAAATTCCTAACGTTGATAGGCAGGAGCGAAAATACAGCTAAACTATCATGTTTTATTTGTTGCTTATATTCTATTTCTTATCTATTACTACTAGAAATAATTTAACAAAACATACAAAATATTAAACGATAATTTATAAATTTAATAAAATTTTTTAAAATCCGAAACTTCAACCGCTTTGCGAATATTTCGAACATAAATCGAGTTCTTTTATTTTTTTTTCTGTTTGTTGTGCAGGTACATGTACAATTTTTTACACCATGTCTCTTAAGATACGTCAATTTCAAAAGTTCGGCCCACTTTTTAATCATTAGCTTTTCTGATTCACTCCAAACTATTTCGTCTCATTTCGAAATTTGTTGACTGTGTATTTTCAGTGCAGAAAATATCCTATTAATTTCATTGCAGAAAAAATTGGTCGGTTTGTGGATTTATCCTTTGTTTTTTTCTTTTTTTATTAGATAGGGTGAATATTTTGTGCCTTCCTTCTCTGTACATAAAACAATTCTTTAGAACCTTATATAACTCAAAATATTTTGTATATTTTCAGGGCTAAAGAATATTCTGATGATGAAGTGGCCTATAAAAAGAAAGCCAAAAAGGATAAGTAAGTGTAGTAGTAAAAAAACTATTATAAGACACTGATAAATAATTGCGATTATTTCAGGACTAAAAAACGAAAACGTAAGGATACAGGATATTCAACTGCAAGTTCTCAAAATCTGTATTCAGCAAAAAATGAAGCGGATAAGGCAGCAAGACGAAAGGACAAAAAGACAAAGAAAACTAAGCGAGATCGCAGTAAATCACCATGTAGTAGTGATATAGTAGAAGCAAGAAAATCCAAACATAGTAAAAAATCGGACAAAGCTGATAAAAAGTAAGTTAATTGCAATAAATCTCATATACACTAAAATTAATAATTTCATATTTTCCATAGAAAATCCAAAAAAATTGATGCGGTTATAGAAGAGTCTTCCAGTTCCGGCAGTTCGTCAGATTCCAGTAACTCTACTTTACCCAGTTATGAAGTCATAAATGAAAATAAAACAAAATCAAAACGTCGCAGACACGACTCAAGTTCCTCTTCCACATCAACAGATTCTTCCGATTCATCGTCTTCAGAATCGCCTTAAATGGAAAATAGAAAAGATTGTATTAAGGTCTTATGATATTGGCTTATATTAGTACTTTTACAATGGTATTATTATTATTATTATGACAATGTGAAATATTTTTAAAATAAGATCTTTCATGAAACTCCTAGAAGGTTCGGCAAATTATTTTTTGGTAGAAAACCGCTTACTATAAGAGGTTTAAATTTGTTCTTTTGATATTAAAATTAGAGATGGGCTCAAGACGCGAAGTTATATGACGATAAATAAACGCGAGTCACGTGATTTTGCCTAAGAATATGCACAAATTTTGTTTCACACGCGCATCTCTAATTTAAATTATATTCAAAAAACTTTGTAAAGAGATTTTTGTATTGAAATAAGTAAAAAAAAAAATCGTAAAAAACGCACTTTGGCGTTAATTTGGTATTTTTAGAATATTTGGTATTACGAATATTTATAGAATATAAAAAAATTAAAAACTTTTATAATAAAATCAAATATACATAAATATTTATAGGAATTATATTAAAATGCAATAAATGAAAATATTGAATAATCTTGGTAATAATTCTAATTTTCACTAAGTGTAGAGATACAACCTTGCCCCTGCGTTTCTTTTTTTACATGAAAATTTGACACTTATTTGACTTGACGCCCTGCGGATTCGCTCTAGATAAAGCTTAAGGCTCCATTAGTCTTTGCGGTCCGTGACGTTTCTGTAACGTGCCGTGCCGAATGGCTCTTTTGTGTAGTTAGTCTTTTCCGTAACAACGTATCAGCTGTTTAATATTTTTTTTCTTAGCAGAGATCTGCGCCAACCAGATTAATCGGTTGCGGTGGCTAAATAAAAAGATTGCAGCGGCGGCTTAAAGCTGGCTGTGAGCCAAAAGCTGAACGGCTAGCCAACTTTAAGTTGACACATACAAAACATCGGCTTAACGGTAATATATACACTCACAATAACTTTTCAGTAAAAGTTCAACAGTTGTTTAAAAAGTAAATCGGTAAAGTTGTTTCAATTGAATAAGTAGTTAAATTGCAAAGAAATATATTTTTTAACTTTTTCTATCAGTCATTCAATAAACAAAATACACAAAATACGGACTTTCAGTAGAAGTTAAAATATTCAATCAAAATTTTCTGTTAAAAACAATCAGTACGATTAATTTTAAAATAAACGAGAAATCTATTATTTTTACCGACTTTGCAAGTTAATTAATTAACAATTAAAAATAAACGACAAAATACTAATGTTTTAAACGAAAAGTGGGTAGTCCTTTTTTTAACTAATTTTCAATTGTTTTAATGTACATATTCGGTTGATTTTAAGGAAAAAATATTGTGAGTGTATATTTTTAGATTTTTACCGTGTAAAAAAAATTAGACGGCGACTCGGCTTAGTCGGTTTAAACCATTCGTCGCAGATCTCAAAATATCAGCGGTCAACTCCCTGTCACTTATATAGGGGTTAAATGATCAATTTTTGCCTTTCAAGTTTCAATTTTTTTAATACCACCCCAGTGTAGAAAATCATTACCAGATATGTGGTTATGTAACTACATACTTGGTAATGGTAACTACTTACTTTTGTTATTACATTTCTTATTACCTTTATATGGGGATGTCGCGAAAAATAATGAGTTGTCGTTACACACCAGCATACGAAAAATCAAAAAATATATCGTTACCTATGTTCTTACCAGTACTGACAAAAATAATGAGTCTAAAAATAGATTTTCAAAAAAATAAATTATATAAAAAAAAATATTTTTTATTGTATTTTTTTTTTTTTTTAATAAAATTTGCTGGTGCGGGAATCGAACCTGGGTCTACAGATTGCCAGTCAACAGCTCTACCATCTGAGCTATATCGACATGTAATATTTAATAGATAAAAATATAATTGACCTGCTGCACACAAGTAAGCTTACTCGCCAACATACAAAAAATCAAAAAATATGTGGTTACATATATCCTTACCAGTGTTTAAAAAATATTGAGTCTAAAAATAGATTTCAAAAAATTTAAAAAAAAATCTAAAAATTAATTTGTATTTGAAATAATGATAAAAATAAGTCATTATCCGTAACTCATTATTATATGTTTTAAAATAATGCAGAAGGTAAGTGGGTGTCATTACTGGTACTCCAAAAAATAATGATATGTCATTACCGTTTCTACACTGGGACGTTAGTAAAAAAGTGTGAGTGTATTGAAACTAGAAAGGAAAAAAATTGAAAGTGTAACCCCAGTAACAAAAATTCTGTTTTCAACAGGTTTATCCGGCACGGCACGTTATATTACAGACAAACTAACGACTCAAATGGTTTTTCATAGAACAAAAACAAATGAGCTGATTCGTCACGGCACGTTAGTTACAAATTAATTATACCTTTAATTTAATTTTTATATCTTATACGGTGGTCATATCTATAGATATTTTATGACCTAGAAGTAGAAGTTTTATTGCATTTTTATACCCTATGTGGTCAGGGTATTTTAAGTTTGTGCTGATGTTTGTAACACCAAAAAATATTGGTCCCAGACCCACCTTATAGTATATCTATCGACTCAGAATTTTTTTTTATTTCGATTTAACGATGTCCGTCTGTCTGTCCTTGCATTCTTGTGCGCACTCTACAGCTCGCAAATATTAAGATATTTTGATGAAACTTGGTACACCGACTTATGTCGGCCCAAGGACGAAGCCTATTGATTTTGGTTAAAATCGGTCCATGTTTAGACCTAGTGCCCATATAAGGGTCCCCCCAAAATTATATTGTTTATACGCTGCAGGTCGCAAATATTAAGATATTTTGCTGAAATTTGGTACACCGCCCTATATCAGCCCAAGGACGAAGCCTATTGATTTTGGTTAACACCGGTCCATGTTTAGACCTAGTGCCCATACAAGGGTCCCCCCAAAATTATATTGTTTATACGCTGCAGGTCGCAAATATTAAGATATTTTGATGAAATTTGGTACACCGATTTATATCAGCCCAAGGACGAAGCCTATTGATTTTGGTTAACACTGGTCCATGTTTAGACCTAGTGCCCATATAAGGGTCCCCCCAAAATTGGCTTGGTTTTAAACTGCAGGTCGCAAATATTAAGATATTTTAATGAAATTTGGTTCGCTGACTCACATTATAGAAACTTTTGACACAAGTCCCATTTTAACCCATTCGAATTTGGGATCCAAACATTAGTTGGCTTTAACCAGACTGGTGTAGGGTATTGTATAGTCGGCATGCCCGACTTTAACCTTTTTACTCGTTTAGCATAGGTTTGCCAAGTTGTTCCAAAAAGTACCAAACAAGGGTTCGGGAAAATCTGTTTAACCCCATTTTCACATTTTTTGAATGTTCAGTTAGTTGTGGTGCTCTATCTCAACTGTCGGTTGAATCAAAGTAAAACTTATTCTGCAATTTTTTATAAAAACCAACAAAATTAATTTGAGTTTTAGTTATTTTGAAAATGTAAGATTTAATCAAAAAATTGTTAACATAAACTTGGAAAAATTTGCTTTTGTAATAAGTTAAAGATGTATTTTCCATATTCAACCATTTTTTTTCGTAAACTATAGAATTTTATCGTAAATATGGTAAGTTAAGAAAACGCAGTACAGAATCCGAACTATTTATAAGAGAAAATATCTGTAAAATCGTAAACTTAATACGTGTAAAAATCATTTAAAAATTAAATAATATTTTCATAGGAAACACAAGATTCTGATACGAAAAAAATTATCAGAATATGATAATAGGAATATGCTATAAATTGTAAAGTTTTTTGCAGTGTCTGTGATTATTTTATAAGAAAAATTACTCCACATCCTATAATTTTCACATCACACCTAGAATATAAAAAATGTTCCATTGTCAAAGAGTTTTTCGAATACAACAATGTTTCCTAATCTAATAGGCTTAATATAGGAAGCAGGCAGTTTTATAGTCAGAACTAGCAACTTGGAAAATTTCTTATTAACAAATATTTAAGAAAAACTATATTTCTTAATTAAAAATATATGAGAAAATCACAGCCGTTGTTCTGACTATGAAACTGGCCCTAATTATTACAACGTTTGAATAAAAAAAATCATTTTACAAGAAGAAAGAGGTTTCAAAGGTTTTCAATACGAAAAATTTGGAAAAAAAATAATAATAATAAAAAAATAAACAACTAACGATTAAACTATCCCAATGGGTTTCCTTCCGATCTTAATGAAATTTAGATATGTGATAGAGTTCTGCGGCAAAAGTTGCCAAATATCCACATCTAAATAAAACCTTCTATTATTACCCGGTAATGAGTTTTGTGAGAAGAAGTTAAGGTATGTAACCTCCTAATTTTCTATTATATAAAGTATTATTTTAATAAGGACATGTCGATTATTATTGTTGTTCCGAAATTTTAAGATTTTAAGGGGTGTCTGAGCATTACTAACGGAAGAGATGGTCATCCTAAAGTTAAACAAAAAAACAAAATTGTAGTGCTCACTTTAAAATATAAAGACCAGTTTCATAGTCAGAACTAAGCACGATTCTTTTCTTAAATATAGCTTAAGTAAGTAATTTCGTTTGAAATCGTTCTTTCTTCTGAAAATAAAACTGGTCCTAAATATTTATTTTTCAGTCAAATGCCTCAAACAATTGTTTGATTGCAAAAAAGTGGTTAATGGTCACACTAATTCTGTAAAAAAATCTCGTTACAAAAAAATTTCAGAATTATCTCTTGAAAAAATGTAGAATCTGTCAGGTTTCCGGAACAAAATAAATTCTTGAATCCAAGAATCTACACGAAATCTAAAAATTAAAAATGTTTGTTTAATGTGAAATTCTAAAATGTCTGTTTAAAAAATTAATCATATTTTCTATTATAGCATTATGTAAAAAAAAAAATTGTTTTCCTTAAGGGGCTATGTCCCCCCCCTCCCCCCTTGTATCCGCGGTTATGTGCTCTCCACACATACACTACGTGTACACTAGAGCACCCATATGTGCAAAAGTGATATTTTTCCAGCTCCCCGCTCATTTTCGGATAGGTTGAGTGTAAAAAATAAGATCTGTTCAAAAATTGGGTTTATCCATCTATAACTCTTAAACTGGAAGTGTCTGGCAGTGTTGCCATAAGACAAATTCGAAAAGGTGCTAGATCGTCGAAAAAAAGTGCTAGAAAGTGCTAGATTCAAAATAAAAAGTGCTAAAAAAGGTGATAGATTTTTTTTTGTTTTTAACATGCATTATGGGTTTTTATCAGAGTTTGCAACCGATTCAAAAGGTTAAGGCCAGTTTACATTATAAGATTTTCGGTAGTATTTTGCTTTAGTACACATGCAAAACATATAGACAAGGTTGCAAAATCTTTCCGAAAATCTTATAGTGTAAACTAGGGATACCGATCCCGAAATCCCGATCCCGAAAATCCCGAAATCCCGGGATTGGTCGTGAAAAAATCCCGGGATTTCCGATTTCATTATTTGGCATATTTTATCTCTTTTTTTATTTGTTTTCATTGTTATATTCGACCTAAATCACATTAATCTAATATCTTATTAAATGTTATTAAAGAACTAATTTTTCCCATTCATAAATAACAGATTAAAATAGATTAGAAATTAAATAAATCTGAATAAAAACTTTAATAATTTAAAAACTTTTATTCAGTTGTGCAACTTTTGAAAATCGTACGGACATGTTTTTATTTATTTTATTGATGATTTGCTAAAATCATAACTTCATGCAAAATAATTTTGTCGACTAAAAACAGTAAATTTTTGTTAAATTAAAAAATCTAACAATCTGCCTTTCGGAAATCATCAGAGGTATGTTCTTAATATTTTTTGTTAGTTGATTTAAAAAACTAATAGTCACTAAATATTTCTGATGATTTCAGCAGAGTAGTTTGTATTTGCATTCAACTAATTTTAGCCAAATATAACTAAAAATTTGTAGATATAGCAGAGTTTTAGCTACTTTTGGTTAAAAAGTTTCTTCAGAGGTAAACTGCAATTTGCTTAAATTTAAGTCATTGGTATATTTCTTATATTTCGGAAATTTAACAATTATTTAGTAAATAAGTTCTGTTGATTTCATTAGTTTTTATCGCGAAGCCTTTTTTGCTAATTTTTGGTAGCTTTTTCTGCTATTTTTACATACTTATTTCTATGAGTGTAGTTTCTGTTTAAAGTCAGATTCTCAATGCTGTAGTACTCCACTCTGAGTGGATTTTGTTCCTTTCTTTTTTGCACTTATATATTTTTTGTATCATGCTATCTCTATTTTATACCCTCAACTCTGCAGCGTGGAGTACTCCAGCATTGTGAATCCGGCTAATTTGTTTATTTCTTCATATTGCAAGAAATAATAAGTAGATTTATAATGAATTATTTAAATTTTTAGGGTTTATTTCAGCTGTTTACTTTTAAAATCAAAAATATGATGAAACAAGAAAATCCCGAAACCCCGAAAAATCCCGAAAAATCCCGGGATCCCGATAAATCCCGGGATCCCGAAAAATCCCGGGGTCCCGGGATTGAAATTTTCAAAATCCCGAATCCCGGGATTTGTAAAAACCAGTCCCGTTCGGCATCCCTAGTGTAAACCAGTCTTTAGTGTTAATTGATAACGTTATTTCATAAATATTTCGTTAGGGTATTTTAAGGTTATCGGTATAATAAGTTATTTCGTTAAGTTGTTTTAGAGTTACCGGTATTTAAAGTTATTTCGTTTGATTATTTTAAGGCTTTTTAAGTTATTTCGTTATGGCTAGTTTCCACTGTACGATTTTTGGTATGATTTTGCTTTAGTACACATGCAAAACATATAGGCAAGGTTGCAAAATCCTACAGAAAATCGTATAGTGTAAACCAGCCTTTAGTGGTATTTTAAGGTAAATGATGGTCCCTAGGATATTTAAAATTTTTGAGTTACGGTCTGTTAGGTTAAACGGTATTTAAAATAATTTCGTTAAAGTATTTTGCGGTTAGCGATATTTTGTTAATGGTATTTTTAGTTATTTCGTTAATGGTATTTTAAGGTTAATTGTAGTTATTTGAATGCATTTTAATCGTTATTGATGTTTTGGGGTTAGTGTTGACAAACCATGGTTTTTATTGATATATTGAATTATTAATAAAAAAAAAACTATGCATTTCATACAGTCGCCATTTCAAAGGGTAATCATTTATTGCTGGCTTTAAATCAGTAAAGAAATTAAAAAATCATAATTTGGAGATAAATTAGAAACGTTCTCCATAGAAATAATTTCAGATTTTGAGGCTAAAACATATCAGATTCTACAGAAAGATTAGCTATTATACGAAATATTGTAGGTTTTGTTAACTATTTCGTTAGAAAAGTCATCAATTATGTGAAATTTTTTCACAGAAATGCCTTCAGATTTTGAAAATATTTTTTTATATTGATAAATCTTTAGATTCTAATGCCTTTTGTGGTCAAGAAAATTATATTTGTATAGAGAAACCATCTAATTTTAAATACTTCCTGCTGTGGAAAAACTATTTAAGATTCAGAAAATTTTTACTGAACAATATTTTTTGTTAGTCCTATACTTTTGTAATTTTAATATACATGCAGGAGCACCAGAGTCTTAGCAATATTTCTTTTCGAAATAGATTTTTACCATTATTTCCAAAAGTTTTAAAATCTGCTAACAACCTCAGACTGGGTTTTCGGGTTGTACTTTAAGGTCATTACGATTGGCGTTAACAATCAGATGTTGGTTTTCAAATTGGAACTCTTTTGGAAGTGATCTAGTGTGATCTTAAGTCAGAAATGCCAAACTAACTTTTCTTATTTCTTATTTTTAGAAATTCGTAAATATTGTTATGCCAATATTTAACATAAAGTTGGCATGACTGGTAA
The DNA here is from genome assembly GCA_949987735.1 of Leucophora obtusa. Classification (NCBI taxonomy): domain Eukaryota; kingdom Metazoa; phylum Arthropoda; class Insecta; order Diptera; family Anthomyiidae; genus Leucophora; species Leucophora obtusa. Next base: position 200,877,833 of record OX465295.1, on the reverse strand, counting down.
AGATATTTATTCACTATTCAACTTTTACCCAATTCAGAGAAGCTGTATATTTGTGCGTGTACTGTTATATTTGTAAATCCTGTTATTTCTTGAACTCGAGAAGTGTTTCAAGACATTTTTCATATAGATATTGAATTATTTAAAAAAGTGCTAAAAAATTTCAATATTTTTCAAAAAGTGCTAAACTAGCACTTAGCACTTTTTTTAAATTTTTGGGTGCTAACTCCCAAAAAAAAGTGCTAGATCTAGCACCTAAAGTGCTAAAATGGCAAGCCTGGTGTCTGGTGATTAGGTCACAGGCTGACATTCCCGCTCACGCTGCAAAAATCGTTCTCTTGGATTTTGTATGTGCAGATTACGGAGGTTTGGTATGGGAAATTTGCTCAAATTTCAAAGCAAATAGGGAAAATTTGATTTGAAATCAAAGAAATTCTTTCAGTTTGCAGACAAATTTGCTTTGAAATCAGGGAAATTTGCTCAAAAGAGAGGGAAATTCTCTCATTGGGGAGCCCGTTACCGAACCTTTGCAATCTGCATAAAATTTTGTTGGTGTTAAGCGTCCCTCTATAGTATCCTTACTCTATGATTAAGTTACATAGCTGTTGTTTACACAATGAAATGGCAAACATTTTCTTTATACAAACTTTTAACCCTCTCATGACCGTTAGTGCTGTTTTAAGCGGTAAACATCAAAATTTGTGTCAAAACTAAATTTTGAATGTCTCTCATTTAATTTTGGAGATCTGTAAATACGTATACTATTTATCACATAAAAGGAAATTTCGCGTAGATTAAAACCAAAATAAGTTTGTTTTTCAAATATTTCGCCCATTCCATGACAGAAAGCCCAAAAACTGATTCTGAGTTAAATATTTATTACATATATGCACTACGAAACCATGTGAATCTTCCATTTTGTGTATAGGATGTGTTCAGCAAACTTATGTAAAACACTAGGAGATGCAGTTTTGTGGAACTAAAGTGTTCTTCAATAAGAGCGCTACAAAAGTTTTTTTAAATAAAACAAAAACGGTTTTGGATATCAATGAAATTCTTTATTCTTGTGAAAGTACGTTCGATGCCATTATGTATGGAAATCGATCTCTTTTGCATGGCCACCACGGGCACGCTTGCAGAAGTCCAGATGCTGAACCCAATTTTCGACGGTTTTCAAGCATAAATCGTCCGATATTCGTACGAAGTTTATCAATCGTCGCTGGCTTGTTGGCATAGACCATAGATTTGACGTAGCCCCACAGGAAATAGTCCAACGGCGTCAAATCGCACGACCGAGGCGGCCAATCGACTGGACTATTTCGTAAGATAACACGTTCTCCAAACTTGGTTTGCAATAAATTGATTGTGACATTCGCTGTGTGGCTTGTGGCGCCGTCCTGTTGGAACCACATGTCCTCCAAGTCCATATCATCCAATTGGGGTCAAAAATATTCGGTTATCATTGAACGGTAGCGATTCCCATTCACAGTAACGTGCTGGTCTTGATAATCACGGAAGAAGTACGGCCCAATGACGCCGCCGGCCCATAAACCGCAACAAACCGTAATTTTTTCGGGATGCAATGATGACTCATGGAGTACGTGTGGATTGCTGTCTGACCAATAACGCATATTTTGTTTATTGACGAAGCCATTCATTATGACGACCATAAATTGGACGTAACGCTCTTAACGTTGAGGCCACTGACTTTGGATTTCGGTAGTAAATTTTAATAATTTCGACTCGTTGTTGGCTCGTATATCTTTCCATCATGAAATGGCAAACCTTACTGAAGAGAAGTGTCAAAAGAGCGGCAAGAAATATGGCGTCGTTTGCTTCAATTAAAGGGACTTTTTGGACCCGTTTTTAAAAGGGACAAAAAGACCCGTAAGTTGAAGAATTAGAGGGTTAAAATATTCCACAGAAATACGTTCCCTCTAATGTGCGTAGGTATTCTCTGCACACCTTAAACATATTTCACATGTTTGGAAATTTAAAATTTTTATAAATTTTCCCAGGGTTCTATAATATTTCCGCACATTAGTCACTTACTGTATTTATATTAAGTAGATCGTGTACTGTTGTGATGTATTTTGTATACATACACGATGTTCAAGACTACATACACAATGTTCCTACGAAAATAAATGTTATTACTACTGATATATATAGTAGTAGTAGTAGTAACACGCAATGAAACATTTGTTCAACAAAACAAACAGCACAGACCTGCAAGGAAAAAATATTTGTTGAGCAACAAGTTTAAACACAAATATATTTTAGTAATGTGCGGAAATTTGTTGCGAACATATTAATTAAAAAAAACACACAATGTTGCAGAGAAAACACGCATACATACAAAAACATATTGTGCGAAGAAAAGAACTGCACATTACTAATAAATAAGGCTAGAGCTTGCACGAAATATTTATTTTTTTGAATCAATTCGTATAAAAATGTATTCATTTTATGAATCAGTGAATAATTTATAGTCATCCCTGCAAGCATTTGGAAGATATCTTCCAAGAAGATATTAAAGTGATATCTTCTATTTTTCATTTGAATGAAAATAATGAAGTAGTATTTTAAAATTGCCTTCCTTTTATTACTTGGAAGATAATTCGGTGATATTTGTAAAAAAAATAATTCAAAAATTGAATTTTTTGTCAGTCTTTTATGATGATATTGCGGCAATATTAGCTTTTTATCATCCGGAAGATAAAGAAAATTTGTTTAAAATTCTTTGTCATTTTGGAAAAAATTAAAACAAAATTTGTATAAAAACAATCAACATATACATAGGAAACAAATTCCTCGAAAAAAATCAAGATTTAATGCGCGGAAAAATCGGCTACGAGGAAATTAAGATAATTAATGTGTTGGTCAATCGATTATGTATGCAGATGTTCTTTTTCAGGCTTAAATTTAATAATGAAAAAAAAACCTTTATATTGTACCGGGGAGTTTATTTGGCGATATCACCTTTTTATCTTCCAGGTGATAACTGAGGGATATCTTCTTGGGGTATTGCTTTCGTGTTGCCTGGAAGTATTGCTTTCGGGTAACAGTTATTCCCGACGGAAGAAACTTCCGCAATACGAAATTGATATTGCCGGCAATAAATGTTTTCTTCCTGGCAATATGATCGGGGAATCTTCTTCGTATTGCCATGCTTGCTGGGATAGTAGGTAAGTAAAATCTAATAAAAAATCTGACTACAAAATATAGGAAATCAAAATAGCAAACAAATTAAATAGAATTGCCTCATTGCAGAGATGAAATTTTTGCTATTAATTTGTTATTAATTAATTTAATTTTTTAAAAAATTTTCTTCATTTTGCGGAAAAGTAAATGCTAAATACTTAAGAATTAAATAAAAGGAAATATTTCAAACAAAAATTAACTTCATAATTTATCATCTCTGTTCTATTGTAACTGAAAAAACCTAAAAATAATACACTACTTGTTATCCAAAAAAAAAAACAATTAATTTCAAAATGGAAATCAAACTCAAATGATTCTTTCTGCAAATTAAAAAATTACAATTTCTTTTTAAAGCTTTATTTGAAATTAATCAAATAAATATACACAATAACCAAAGAACAGCTCTTGTATTTTGTAACTAGCAATTTTAAATGAAAAAATGTCTTTTGAAGTTCAAAAAATACCAAATTGAAATTAAAAAATATTATTTCAAATTCAAAAACACCATTTGAAATTAAAAAAAAAAAACCGAAATAAAAAAACACAAATGAAATTTAAAATATACAAATTTTTATTCACAAAATTTTAAATGAAATAAAAAATACCAATACCGTTCAATATTAAAAAAATATCAACTCGAAATGAAAAAACACCATTTGCTATTAAAAAAAATACCAATTGAAATTAAAAAAAAATATATCAATTAAAAAGCAAAAAACCAAATGAAATTGAAAAATATCAATTGCAATTCAAAAAATACAAAATAAATTAAAAAATATAAATTTAAATTCAAATATACAAAATGAAATAGAACGAGTAAAAAGGTTTAAGTCGGGCATGCCGACTATACAATACCCTACACCAGTCTGGTTAAAAGCCAACTAATGTTTGGATCCGAAATTCGAATGGGTTAAAATGGGACTTGTGTCAAAATTTTCTATAATGTGGGCCAGCGAACCAAATTTCATTAAAATATCTTAATATTTGCGACCTGCAGTTTGTAACCAAGCCAATTTTGGGGGGACCCTTATATGGGCACTAGGTCTAAACATGGACCGCTGTTAACCAAAATCAATATGCTTCGTCCTTGGGCTGACATAGGTCGGTGTACCAAATTTCATCAAAATATCTTAATATTTGCGACCTGTAGTTCGTTAAAGTGGGTCTGGGACCAATATTTTTTTGTGTTACAAACATCAGCACAAATTTATAATACCCTGACCACATAGTGGTGTAGGGTATAAAAATATCAATTGAAATTAAATAAATGTAAACTGAATTTAATTTGGTATTTTTTGAGCTTTTTTATTTCGATTTTTTTGTAATGTCAATTGCAATTTTTTTGGCTTTATTTGGTAGTTTTTACCTTTAAATTTTATTTGATATTTCTTGAATTTCGGTAGTTTTTGAATTTTATGAATTTCAGGTTTTGAATTTTAAAAATTTCATTAAAAAATCGTACTTTTTGTAATGTAAAAAAAAATAGATAATGACAATTTAAAAATAATTAATTAAAAAGCATAAAAAATAGAAAGTAAAAAATAAAATAAAAGAAAAAAAATAAATTAAAAGAAGAACAAAAAAAACGGCACCCCATCTATAACGATCTGGTACATATTGGTATTGGAAGAAACCAAGAATAGATGTATTAAACCCGTATGACACTTGCTTAATTTTGTATTGAATGGATATAGGATTGATGAAATGAAACAAGAAATATTAGAGAGAGTAAAAAATATAATTTATAAAAGAAGTTTTTTCGAACGGAAAATCGCTAAAAATTATTAAAAATCGTTACAAACACGGAAAAAACGCTAGAAACAGAGAAAAACAATATTCTCAACAATCAATTACTGATCCCCTGTTTTTCTAAAGCGAAAGGAAATATTCCTCAAGCGCAATGTATTTTATTTTTGTTACAATAATTTCTCTGGCGGAACTATTCCGCTCGCTTTATAAAAACAAGGGGGTAAATGTAATTTTAAGTTGCATTTACATCTGCACCCAAATCCCGAGATTTCGACTACAATTTAGACTTTAATCAAAATCTCATATGAAATTCCGAGATTCCCCATATAAATGAAATCCCGTAAATTCGCAAGATATGTAAGTAATCTCACAAATGTTTAGACTTATATATAATACTAGCGGGCGCAGCCCGCTACGTTATTAGCGTGCCTTAAAGTTTTTAAATTCGCTTTTTATTTAAAGTACAGTTTTTATATAGTAAAAGCCTTCACCCAGTCACCACAAATAAATAATTCTGCACAACAATGGGTTTAAAATAAATAAATAAATAAATATTTGATCACTTTTTCTCATGAAAGTAGATTGTTAGTAATGAATCCAACATAAATTGCAATATACGTGTGTATGTTAAAATAATTTGGTAAAGTGCGAATTTAGGTAAATAGACCCGTAAGTAGTTTTGTTCATTTGTGTTTTGAATGAAAATAAATAACGTAAAGCAGGGTTGTTAGCGTGCCTTAAAGTTTTTTTTTTAATTCCAGTTTATGTAAAGGTAGACCTGGCAATTCAAGTAAATTCACAAATTCAGTTGGAAAATTTACTGCGTCGGTTTCTTCCACCGGTGCTTCGTTACATGAAGTTTAAATATCGGAATATATAAGTTCCATTCCTTTTCTAAGGTTTTTTCTCTTTTAGAAAATTTGTTTAACTTTTTCGAGAGTATGTTTCAATGCTACATAAGTTTCATATTCCGTGGATAGTGTTTGAACAGGTAATTCCCTCTTCCAATCCATTTGCATTGTCTATAATTTCAATTCCACTCGTTCAACGTTTATATCCATTTCGTTCCACTTGTGTAGTTTTTCAATTCCACTCGTTTCCTATTTAGTTTCTTAATTTTAGTGTTCCATATACACTTGTTCTTTAAGTTTTAGGTTTCTAGCTAAAGACGCAGACGTTAAGAGGGGTGGACAATTTTCCCATTTTGAACCACCATTTTACCACGTTCCTGTCCAAAGTCCTAGAGATGCCTTGTCGATAAGTTAGCCCATACTCCAAGGAAAACATATTATATATTACAGGTTTCTAGCCGAAGGGTTCGGTTAGGCCATCAAGGGGGAGAATTATTCCGTTTTTACCCCTCCCGGTAGGAATTTCCAAAAATTCCGTCTTAGAGGACGTCTGCGTTGGAGGAGGAACCTACTACATACATAATTTTAGGTCTCTATATCCAGCAGTTTGGCCAGGCTATCAAGGGGGAAGTTTTTTCTCTTTTTACCCCTCCCGGTATGAATTTCCAAAAATACCGTCTTAGGGGACGTCTACGTTGGAGAAGGAACCCAAATACCGAATTTAAGCTCCCTAGATCCAGCAGTTTGGCCAGGCCGTTAAGGGGGAGACTTTTCCTGGTTTTGACCCTACCTGTGGATATTTCCAAAAATCTCATCTTAGCGGATGTCTACAATAGAGGAGGAACTTTAATACCAAATTTCAACTTCCTACCTCCAGCGGTTTGGGCAGGCCTTTAAGCGACACTTTTCGCTTCATTAATCCCCATTTTTGCAATGTCCCTGTCCAAAAAGCACCTTCCCGGTAAGTGAGCCCATACTCCAAGTAACATATGTTTTACATTTGAGGTTTCTAGCCAACTTTTACTATTTGTGCCCCTCTCGGTAGGAATTTCCGAAAATCCATCGACAGGGAATTTCAGCTTCCTAGTTCCAGCAGTTTGAGCAGGCTGTCAAGGGGGACACTTTTTCTTTTTTTGTCCCTCCCGGTTGGAATTAGGCTGGAAGAGGGAAGTTTTTTCTCTTTTTACCCCTCCCGGCATGAATTTCCAAAAATACCGTCTTAGGGGTCGTCTACGTTGGAGAAGGAACCCAAATACCGAATTTAAGCTCCCTAGATCCAGCAGTTTGGCCAGGCCGTTAAGGGGGAGACTTTTCCTGTTTTTGACCCTACCTGTGGAAATTTCCAAAAATCTCATCTTAGCGGAAGTCTACAATAGAGGAGGAACTTTAATACCAAATTTCAACTTCCTACCTCCAGCGGTTTGGGCAGGCTTTTAAGCGGCACTTTTCGCTTCATTAATCCCCATTTTTGCAATGTCCCTGTCCAAAAAGCACCTTCCCGGTAAGTGAGCCCATACTCCAAGTAACATATGTTTAAATTTCAGGTTTCTAGCCAACTTTTACTATTTGTGCCCCTCTCGGTAGGAATTTCCATAAATCCATCGACAGGGAATTTCAGCTTCCTAGTTCCAGCAGTTTGAGCAGGCTGTCAAGGGGGACACTTTATCTTTTTTTGTCCCTCCCGGTTGGAATTAGGCTGGAAGAGGAACCTAAGTACCGAATTTCAGCTTCCTAGTTCCAGCAGTTTGGACAGGTCGTTAAGGGGCCACTTTCCCTTTTTGAGCCCCCATTTTATAACGACCCTGTCCAAAATTCAAAAAAGTATCTTTCTAATAAGTTAGCCCTTACTCCAGGGACCCACATTTTAATCTTCAAGTTTCTAGCCGAAGGGGTTTTTACAGGCCCCCAAGGTGAGGCTTTTCTTCTTTTTGCCCCTCCCTTTAGGAATTTACAAAAATTCCATCTTCGCGGCTATCTGCGATGGATGAGGAACATTCATACCAAATTTCAACTGCATTGCCTAAGCGGTTTGGGCAGGCCGTTAGTGGGGACATTTTTCCCTTTCAACCACCATTTTTATTATGTTCCTGTTCCAAAATAGAAAAATTACGTTACCGGGGAGTTAGTCCTACTCCAAGAATACATATTTAAAATTTTAGGTTGGCCAAAAGGGATTGGGCAGGCCGTCAAGGAGGAGACTTTTCCCCTTATTTCCCCTCCCGATAGGAATTTCAAAAATTCCGCCTAAGCGGACGCCTACACAGAAGGAAGAACTCACATTCCGAATTTGCTTTTGGGATATCCTATAGGGAATTAGTCGATGTTTACTACAGTGGAGGAACCTTTATACCAAATTTCAACTTCTTACCTCCAGGGGTTTGGGCAGGCACTTTTCCAATTTGTGAGACTGTTTATTGGGAGACTTTTCCCCTTTTTGCCAGTTCCGGTAGGAATTTCCAAAAATCCCGTCTTAGCGCACGTCTATGCCGAATATCAAGAAACCTTGTTTTAGTGGAGATATCCGTGGGGGGAGGAAAAAAAGTAGTTTTTTTGAAAATATACATATATTATTTTAAATGGTACTTTTTGGAAAAACGAAATTTTTTGGAAAAAGATACTTTGTTTTTACAAAGTACTTTATTTGTACTTTTTTTAGAAAAGATATTTTTTTTAAAAAGGTATTTTTTTGGAAAAATGTATTTTTTTTGTAAAAATGTATGTTTTTTGGAAAAAGGTACTTTTTTGGAAAAGGTACTTTTTTTGAAAAAGGTATTTTTTACTGGAAAAATGTATGTTTTTTGGGAAAAGGAACATTTTTTTAGAAAAAGGTACTTTTTTTGGGAAAAGGTACTTTTTTTTGGAAACGGTACTTTTTTTGAAAAAGGTATTTTTTTGGAAAAATGTATGTTTTTTGGGAAAAGGAAAATTTTTTTAGAAAAAGGAACTTTTTTTGGGAAAAGGTACTTTTTTTGAAAGGTATTTTTTTTGAAAAATTATGTTTTTTGGGAAAAGTTACTTTTTATGGAAAAGGTACATTTTTTGGAAAAAGGTACTTTTTTTTGAAAAAGGTACTTTTTTTTTGGAAAAAGGTACTTTTTTTGGAAAAAGGAATTTTTTTTGGAAAAAGGTACTTTTTTGGAATAAGGTACTTTTTTTGGAAAAAGGTACGTTTTTTGGAAAAAGGTACTTTTTTTGGAAAAAGGTACTTTATTTGGAAAAAGGTACTTTTTTTGGAAAAAGGTACTTTTTTTGGAAAAAGTTACTTTTTTTGGAAAAACGTACTTTTTTTGGAAAAACGTACTTTTTTTGGAAAAACGTACTGTTTTTGGAAAAAGGTACTTTTTTGGAAAAAGGTACTTTTTTTGGAAAAAGGTACTTTTTTTGGAAAAAGGTACTTTTTTTGGAAAAAGGTACTGTTTTTGGGAAAAGGTACTTTTTTGGAAAAAGGTACTTTTTTTGTCCCCTTTTTGCCCCTCCCGATAAGAATTTCCAAAAATGCCGTCTCAACGGACGTCTACACCGGTCGAGGAACCTACATTCCAAATTTCAACTTCATAGCTCCAGCAGTTTGAGCAGGCCGTCAAGGGGGAGACTTTTTCCCCTTTTTGCCCCTCCCTGTAAAAATTTCCAAAAATCCCGTCTTGGTGGATGTCTACGATAGTGGAGGAACCTTTATACCAAATTTCAACTTCCTACCTCCAGCGGTTTGGGCAGGCCGTCAAGGGGGGCCTTTTTCCTCTTTTTAACCCCCATTTTTACAACGTCCCTGTCCAGAAAAGTTAGCCCATACTCCAAGGAACACATATCTTAAATTTCAGCTTTCTAGCCAAAGGGGTTCAGGCAGGCCGCCAAGGGGGAGACTTTTCCCCTTTTTGCCCGTTCCGGTAGGAATTTCCAAAAATCCCGTCTTAGCGGACGTCTACACCGGAGGAGGAACCTACATACCAAATTTCAACTTCCTAGCTTCAGCGGTTTGGGCTGGGCGATGTTGAGTCAAGTCAGTCAGTCATTCAGTCAGTCAGTCAGTCACGTTATTCTTTTATATATAGAGATAATACTGCGTGCATGTCTTTCTTCCATCAAAATATTGAAAAATCCGGCATCTAGCTTGTCGTCCTTACAAAAAAACGAATTTACTAACATAATTGGCGTTAGATCTTTACATAAAATAATGTAAATTGTACTCTTCCAATGAATAAAATGGTTTTTAGTAATATTTTTAATTTACACTAAAAAAAAAAAGTTAGTATAAAAATTAGTAAAACGGTTTCCAATTTTATTATATTAGTATTATACTAATTTTTAGTATAAAGTTGTTTTTTAGTAAAATAATTTGGTATTCTCATTTTACAAATTACAGAATTTTTTACTAATTTGAGTTGCTAAATCTACAAATTTAATTTTACTAAATTTTGAAACCCGATTAGCTAAAATTAGCAAAAAAAAATACTAATCTTTGTTATTTTGAAAGTTTAAATTTTTTTTTTTTTTGAAAATATACACAACCTGATAGAAATTTTTGTTGCAATATGATTACCAGAAAGACCAAGTTGTTTTTAAGCGTTTTTTTTTCATTTATAATAAAAATAGATTTGTTCTTAAATTTTTTTGTTGTTTTTCAATGTTTATATTTCCACGTTTTTTTTTTTTTTTTGCTTTTATCGAATATTTCTTTGCTATAAATACAATTAGTTTTGCAATTTTTTCAATATGTATTTTTATCATCCATATTCGTGCACTCGGTGAAAAAAAGAGTTATCATATTGATGAAACTGCTTCATAAATCGTTCATCGGCAATAAATATGACGAAGCGTTTCATAAAGCGGGTGATGTTTTTTATACGAAAATTTATGGCAAAACGTCTTTCAAATTAGTTCGTATTAACCGATAGTTCGTCTTAACCAAGTTTAGCTTAAAAAAATTTTACTGTAAATGGTACAATTGTTTTCTATTCTAAAGCTGCCTACACACGAAGGAACATTCGTCACAAAATGCACTTCGTGTATAGCGACCTATAGAAAATCAAGCATGCTGTACAGCATGCTGGACGGCTGTATGAATTTGATCATGTAGTGTCTAATTTGACAGCTTGTTAAACATGGCAGATTTGACAAACACGCTTTACAGTGTAATGGAAACATTTTTTTATAACAAAAAAGGGATAACGTTAATAAATGAACTAAAAAATGCAAAAACAAAAAAAAAATTAAATTCAAAGAAAAAAAATTATTGACATAAGCGGCCTTTATACGATCAAGCATGCTGTCCAGCTTGTTTGACAAACAAAAAATGTTTTTTGGAATACACGGACAAGCATGCTGTAAAACTTTACTTCAAAACCACAAAATCAACACAGCGGATGATAATGACGAAATTATTTTTATTAATTTTTTTCTTGGAATTTCATTTTTGAATTTCTGTTTTTGCATTTTTTATTTTATTTATTAACGCTATCCCTTTCTTGTTACAAAATAACTTATTAAAAATCCAATGATTGATGATTTTTTTCAATAGACGGTAAAGCGTGTTTGTCAAACTTGCCGAAAAATCAAAAAATTTTGTTTTTCGTCCAACATGCTTGACAAACCGTCAAATTAGACATTACATGGTCAAATTCGTGTTATCAAAATTTTTTGATATTTTGTGTTTCCAAACTCAATTTTCCATCGTGTGTATCGATGTTACTGTTTTTGCTGTTTTAGTTCATTGAGAGAAGTCGTACTGGGAGGTGCTTTTGTAATTGCGCATTATGGCGACAATTACAAATAATGAAAACTGCATTAATTTTACAAATTAATATAAAAATTTATAGACAATTAAGAAAAAAATCCTTAAATATAAATTGTAACAAAATATTGACCAGTTTTCCTTTAAACATATATAATTCTTATAAACAACTGTAAATTGCACGCGTGCTAACCCGGTGTATTTAAATGCAATAAATTATATGATTTGAAATGTCAAAACCATTGCAGAAAAACGTCAAAATGATATCAATTGCAAAGTGGTGGGGAACACTTGACATTTTCATGGATAAGAAATATCATAGATTTTTCTTCGAAAAATACCAAATTTTACGAAACATTAATTTTTACCGACAAATAATAAAAAACTAAGCACTTTTCCTTTCTTTTTTAAAAAAGTTTTTGTTGTTTTTCTATTACAAAATTAAAATGAAAACTAAAAGTGACATTTGATCTCTGGCATCACTGCAAGAGCCGATTGCATGTCAGCGATATATTAATTTTATTGTGCATAGACTAATAGCGTCAGAAAATTACAATTTTATTAAAATTTTTAAATTATTAAGAAAAACATTTAATTCTGTAATAAAATTAATAAGAAAAGGATACAAATTTTCTATGACTAAAAAAAATAACGAAATGAACGAAAAGAACGAATAATGGTGAACGATGTCATATCGTTCAATGAACTGAACCGTTCAAATGAACTAGTTCGTTCATGAACGACACAACTCTTAGCACGAGGTTTTTCTAACAAAAACATTCGGTAGTGTTTTAATAGTTAAAAAAACAAAGTGAATTAAAATAATAACTTGTAAAAATCAATAACAATGGTTCCTATTGGACCAGTACATGGTGGTCATCCTGGGGTACATGCTCCACAACCTATGTCCACCGCATCCAGTGATCCTAATACTCTTCAAACATCATCTTCGACCGTAACAACATCCTCATCTTCAAATAAATCGTCTTTATCCATAAAAACTAATTATACTTTAAAGTTTACTTTGGCTGGTCATACCAAGGCAGTATCAACTGTTTTCACCCAATGGGGAATGGTTGCCGAGTTCATGTGAGTACCAGAAGTGGGAAAAGAAATATTTCGAAATTTTATGAATTGACCTGCCTCTGCCGTTCATTTCAATCGTGATGGTACGTTAATTGTCTCTTCTAGCTATGATGGCTTATGTCGTATTTGGGATATAATATAGCCAGCGGTCAGTGTTTGAAGACTAATAGATGATGACAACCCGCCTGTAAGTTTTATAAAATTCTCCCCCAATGGCAAGTATATATTGGCGGATACTTTGGATAATACTTTGAAATTATGGGACTATTCAAAAGGAAAATGTTTAAAAACCTACACTGGACATAAAAATGAAAAATATTGTATTTTTGCAAATTTTTCAGTAATTGGAGGAAAGGTTAGTTAAAGGCAAGAATTTTTTTATCTATAAATTTGTTTTAAATGTTTGTAATATTTTTTAGTGGATTGTTTCCGGCAGTGAAGATAATATGGTTTACATCTGGAATCTACAATCGAAAGAGGTGGTCCAGAAATTACATGGTCACACCGACAGTCTGTTGTGTACTGCTTGTCATCCAACAGAGAATATTTTTGCTTCGGCGGTTTTGGAAAATGACAAAACTATAAAATTATGGAAAATGACAAAACCATAGGATTATGGAAAAGCGATACATAATTTTACAATTACATATGGCTATCCCAATATTGGTACCATACGTGAATTGTTATTTAAAAAGGTTTTGCTCGTATCAATGGCAAAAAATCACCCATTATTTGTTTGGAAGATATTATTCATGATATATTTACAGTGGGTACAAATGTTCAAGCTGTTAGTGAATTTATGTGTGCATTTTTAGTAAGTTTATTATCTTTATATTAATGTATATGTAGCAAAAATTAACTTCTATTTTGTTATCTACAGTTTTGTAGCCCACGTGAAGCTTGGAAGAATAAAGTGTCGGTATCCTTTAAGCGTGGAGGCGAATACGGCGATCGCGGTAATAGTATCAATTATTTAATAGCACGTAGTTTATAAATATATTTTTTTAAATTTTGACACTGTTACTTATAAACTAGAAAGTATTTTAGAGGCTTTGACATGTCTTTTTCATATTTATGTGGTTTTTCATTTTAAATATCCTATTGAATGTAAACATGTATGGCTCTTCAATCACATTTTTTTGGAATCAATTTTCCTAAAGACAAGTTATCAACAGCAATCCTTAGCCTGACAACTTATCTAAAAAATATAAATGAAGAGAAAATTTTATAAATTTTACTCCTATGTTAGTTAATTTGATAATTTCACATTTTAAGTGGTTTAAAACATGTTATTTTTCGCTGTTTTCGCATCAATTTATTAATTAAAGGAAATAACATTTGCCTACTTTTGTTAACTTTGAAACTCTTAATTTCTAATTATAATCTTTACAGCTGAGTTTCATACTGAAGACTTTAACTTCACTATTAAACAAAAGAAAATGTCAAGAAATTTGTGTACGAAACAACAAAAAATTATGGATAAAAGTAAACTCAAAAACCTACACGGTGGTTTTCATACTGAAGGTTTTTGAGTTAACCATTAGTTATTTAATTTGTTATTTCGTATATAATTTTTGACATTTTATCTTTCAATATCGTTAAGTTCAAGTTAAATTTAAATATGAAACCGAGCGTAATAGATAAATAATAAAATGTACCTACATTAATTTGGAATAAATGTGGGCATTTTTTTAATACTTTTATGGTGGGTCTCGTACTGTAAGTTTAACTTTAACTTAACTATAAACAAAAGAAAATTTCAAAAAAATGTACACAAAACAACAACAAATTTTTGGGTAACTATTAACTAAAGTTTAAGCCTGCAGTATGAGACCCACCGTTAAAAGTGAATACTTATAAAAATTTGCATTAAATGAATGTGTGACTTTCTTTTAAATACTTATATATATTAATACTCCAAAAATTAATTTAAATCTGAATATCAATTTGATACTGATCTCAAAAGCCTATTATTTAGTACATATATTTATAATAAATCTTTTTATCCTTTTATATACATACATTCAATGTTTCATTCATCTAAAAGTTATTTAAATTTTAAAACTTTACTTATAAATAAATCGTATTTAAAATTACATTTCATTTTATAACTAAAAAGAAATAAATGTTTGTTTAAAAAACTTTACTATTCGTAAGCATTTTTTATGGATTTTGTTTTAGATTTTTTGGAAATAAAATACAGTATGCATACTAATATTTAGTATAAGTACTATTTTATTTCCATTTTAAATTTACAGAAATTTTACTAATATATAGTAAAATTACTAATTTTTGCTTCTAAATGAATTTCACTAATATTTAGTAAGAAATTTGGCTAATTTTAGCAAATTGATTTCCATTATGAATATACTAAAATTATACTAAATTTTAGTAACTATTACAAATTTTTTCCACAACTTTGACTTTACTAATAATTACAGACACATTTTGCTAAAATTAGCTAATCGGTCTGCTGGCCTAATATTAGTTAATTTTTCTGTAATATTACAGATTTTTCTGTAACTTTTACAGACTTTTTTATTTGAGTGTAAGGTTATTTCTTATGGTACTTTATTTACAAAAAAAAAAAAAAAATGCGGTTGTCAAATAGAAATCTCGCTACTGTCATAAAGTACAAATGTAAACGATCAAGAATTCCGGTCGAGATTTCCATTGAAATCTCGGGATTTAAAAATATAAATGAACGCAGTATTACAGTTAAAATTTTTTAATTTTTTAACCGTTTATCATTGATTTCTCTGATATGCAAGTATGGTTGTACTTTTTGCACTTGTGTAATTTTCCTATGACCATAGATTTGCACTGTTCTCAAATATTTATGGAGAACACCCATTAAAAACTTCACCGCACGTCCCTGCAACATAACCGTGGTTAAACGTTAACTACAGATATTTACATATATATTTGACATTCATAACTATGGTTAAGCACTAAACTCAGTTTATTTTGAGATAAGTTAATAGGTCATAGTGTTTTACATGAAATGGAAGATTCACATGGTTTCCTAGTAAAATCCAGCCCAGCAAAAATGTGGAAGCAGTAAAAACGTTGACTGCTTCCTTACTGCTACTTTTACCGCTTCTAAAAATGTATAGCTTCGTAAACAGCACTAATGAAAGGCCTAAGTTGATTAATTGTTTACATCGCTTTTTGCTGTGCTATTCAAAAAGGCACATTTCATAGCAATACATTTTGATTGCTTAAATATTTTTGCGGTTCTTTTATCAAAATTTTTTAAAATGCGGAAAAAAGTTATTTTAATGAAAATAAGAGGTTTTACTAAAAATAAGAGGCATTTATTTTCATGTAAAAATATGCAGGAATATTGTGCTTTTCAGAAGGCATGATTTTAAATAGTTGAAAAGCTTTATAATATGCACTTCCGAGAATTATCGACATTTTAAAAGAAAAACAGGAGTACTAAATAAAAGCGGTGATTCATGCCTTTTCGGATCTCGAAACAAGTGCTTTCACGCGAGCTATCTCGAACAAAAATCAGGCATGATATCAATGCCAGAAATAAGTCAGAACTTAAAATGTGTTTAAGAGTTAATTTCGTGCTTATTCAGATTGGCGCTCAAAGAGCACCCATATGTGTTAAAGTGTTATTTTATCAACTCCCCACGCACTTTCCGGTAAATTGGGCGTAAGAAAAATAATTGATCCTTTCGGATTAAAACAGGCTTTTAGCCCTAAAAATGCACTAAAATTAGTTCAAAGTTTATTTGTGCATAACTCTTACAGTAAAGGTTTTTCAAAAAATATGTAGCTAGTATTTTTCACATAAAACCAAAGTGATTTATATGGTAAAACACAAATGTTTAATTGAACCACTTAAATCACTATGACGCGTCATTGATACATCAAAAATGTGTATGAGAAAAATTCTAGCCAATTCACTGCCTGTAGTTATGATCATGTCATATTTTTCTGTAAAACCTTTAAGAGTTGTAGCGCAAAGAAGCTTTGAATTAATTTTAGTCCATGTTTAGGGCTAAAAGCCGCGGCTGACTGGCCTGTTTTAATCCGGGAGGACCAATTTTTGCGGGGATATTATTTTTTACGCCCAATCTACTGGAAAGTACGTGGAGAAGTGAAAAAAATAACACTTTTGCACATTTCATATACTTATGGGTGGTCTAGTGTACACACATATATGTAAAGAAAATGTGAATGTATGTATAAAAAACAACCTTTACCGAAGCCGCAGTCATTTAATTTGTTTCCGCAGGGTTGTATCTCTACTCTAATATCATTATTTATATAAAAGTGGTTCTCATTTACCCGGTGTCTTCAAATGAAATAAATTATATGATATGAAATGTCAAAATCATTGCAGAGAAATGCCAAATATCAATTGCAAAATCGTGGAGAACACTTGATCATTTCATGGCTATGAAATTACACAGATTTTTCTTCGAAAAACACAAAATTTTATCAAAACTTCTTCCCATTCTTTTTCACCAAATTTTCTGTTATTTTTATTACAAAATTAAAACGAAAAGTGACATTTGATGGCAGGCATCATTGCAAGAGCCGCTGCATGCCAGCGATATCTTGTTATTGCAATAAAATTGAAATTGAGGGTCTTTACTTGAGATGAGATCATTTTGACAATTGCTTGTTATCATTTTATTGCATGTCAATACTCTAGGTTAGACCGAATTTTTGGGATATCAGTTAAACCTGGTTTAGTTAAACTGAAAACTGTTTACGGTGGGTCTCATACTGTAGTTTTAACTTTAAGTTAACTACAAACAAAAGAAAATGTCAAAAAAATGTACACAAAACAACAATAAATTTTTGGATTAACTATTAACTAAAGTTTAAACCTGCAGTATGAGACCCACCTTTAGAATTTATTTCTTTATTGAAATATAACAAAATACACCATATTGTAAAAGCAGTATTCCAGTTAAAAACTTCGTTAAACTAAGTTTAAATATAATACAAATCCTAAAAACTAGGCCTTAAATTCCATTTTTGTTTAACAATAGCAGCAGTAAACCATTTGAAAATTACCCTTGTTTAAGGAATTTTCAAAAGAAAAACAACCCAATTTTTTTGCTTACAGAAAGTTGCGAAAAAACAAATTTCAAGTTTCTAACTTTGGCTCTTATACTGCAGGATTATTTTAAAAACTATTAAAAATAAGATAATGTCAAAAAATTTTATAGAAAACAACAACATATTTTTTGGTTAACTTATATATTATGAGTTAGTTAACTCATAAACCGCCAATATGAAATGGACCGTAATTAGTAAGAAAAATATTTTAAAAAATCAACTGTCCACAAAGAAAAATTATAAAAAATTTACTAACAAAAATTGTTGTAGTTGATCAAAAGGGATTAGAGGAAAACCATATGTAATCATGATACAACCATACTAGGTAGATGCATTAGAACAAAAAATAACAACAAAAAAGGTAATCGACAACTCTTGATACATAGCGAAAGCATACGAATAAATCCCTGAACTGTCATAATAAAACCCTGAACTGTCAAACTCTCCCTAATGCATCTACCTAGTAGGGTTGTATCATGTATAGGGTTTATGTCCCGGGAATTCCCGGGAATCCCGCCATTTTTTCAATCCCGCAATCCCGGGAATTTCATGCGGGATTTCACGGGATTATTTATATTCTTTTATAGAAGTTCTAGCTAGTATATATTGGCCAAATTGTTTTTGAATGTCAGCCCGAGTAAAAATAGTTATATAGGAAATTATATAATTTAATATGGACTAATATGTTTATATATAGTCAAGTATAACACTATATCTTTGCGGATATAATTATGTATAGCTTTGAGTTTTTCAAAAATTTCTTATATGATGTCATATATAGATCAGTATAAATATACATGTCCCCATATATATTTATATGTGCCATATCTATTTACATATGCTATGACAATTTTAATACATCGTCATATATAATTAAAAATGGCTTTATCGGAAATTATATAAAGTTTTATATAGCTCAATGTTCATTTTTTTTCCAAGTTGTTTTAGATATGTTTAAGTATAGCGCAATGTAAATAAAATTCTATGTTTTTTTGAGATATATTTATGTATGATTTCAAAATATAAAAGGCGTACTCATTATAACTCCTAAATTCCATGTAAACCTTGTATAAATACAAGCCATATTTTTATGTATGGAATTTGACATTAAACTCATAAACATACAAGGTTTACACAGTTTACGGGTAGAATACAAGTTTATATGAGAAGGATTGGTTACAATTATGTACAACTTCTTCTAAATTTTTATTTAAATGTTTAATTCTTAACTTGAGGGTGTTATTTTTCAGTACTTTTTAATAGTTTTTGTTTTGATCTTGAAGTATGAAGCGTTATAAAATTATGTCTTTCTACATCAAATTAGATATAATTATATCGGGTCAAAATCCGGATAAGAGTCTATATGATTCAATATATTTAGATCTTATCCGATATAACTTTATCCACCATTTTTCGGATCATATCTCCAATTATATTAAATAAGATATCATTACATAAAACATCATATTATTTTTTTACCCGGGAGCTGAATTTGGTTTAGTTACCAATAAAAATACTCGTACTTCGGAAAAAAATG
Source organism: Leucophora obtusa (assembly GCA_949987735.1). Taxonomy (NCBI): domain Eukaryota; kingdom Metazoa; phylum Arthropoda; class Insecta; order Diptera; family Anthomyiidae; genus Leucophora; species Leucophora obtusa. The sequence continues at coordinate 200,858,593 of OX465295.1, read as the reverse complement.
GTTTCTTCAAAACGATGATCTTTGTTCAAGTAAAGCAATATATCAGTTCCAAATACATCTAAAAAGCCTGGGCATTAAAATTTAAAAAATTAGTAATATTTTCATATTTTCAGCTGATATGAATAATTTGAGTGTTTTTAACTTCAAATAGTTTCATTTAAATTTCAATTGCTACTCCTTTATTTTAATTGTATTTTTTAAAAATTATTTATTTTTCAAATAATGCATCAGATGCTTTTTCAAATTATTTTGGATTTTTTATATGTTAATTTAAAATGCATCTATGAAAACCCAGCAAAGAAAAATTATCATTAATGACTCAGAAATTAGCTCCAAAAACAAACATTTTTCCACTTTTTCGTATGAGCCATTTAAGAATCTTATTTATGAGCGCTCCGAAATTGCTGGCTGGGAATTTATTTTTAAAAATTTCTAATCAAAAAATACCAATTAAAGTTAAAAGATTATTTAATAATATTTTATTTTCTATTTTTATAAAAAGATTTAAGCCAATTTGCCTAAAAAATTATGTGAAAAATACTCCCTTTTAAACTTGTTTATAAAAATAATTCTAATTCGAATTCTTCTGAAAATCTCCATAGAAACGAAATATCTAGAAATAGAAATTTTTGGATTCCATACTTAAGAAATGTTTAAGCAAAAAACGATCTTAGTTCTGACTATAAAACTGGTCCGACACAAGTTTGCACCCATGAACAATTCGAATATGTCCTAAAAGAAGGGATGAAAATAAAATACCCGTGTCTTTCACTTTGTCTATATTAATTCGTTTATAAACGCGAATATTCAGTTATTTCTAAGAGTTTTTTTAAATTAAGACGGCCTTCCATACAAATATATTACCTCAATATTAATTCGCGATTTAAACTGTTAGACGAATTGATCTAGAAAAAGTGGAAGACATGGATATTTTATATTTAGCCCTGCTTTCAGAATATGTTAAGTAGATTTTCTCATAGGTACAACCAAAAAATGAATTTTATCGGACGGTGTTGTAAAATAAATCAAGTTTTTCCAATACAACATAAGTCGGATTTATTTATTTTCGAATGAGCGGGAATTCCCGGGATCCCGGGAAATTCAGAAAAAAATCCCGCTGTCCCGGGAAATGAAAAAGTCCGGGAAAAGAAAAACCCTAATCATGTATGTAATCAACTCAATAAATCAACGTAAATTATTTCTCATTTTATCCATTATCCATTTAAGTTAAGAGCCAAGATTGACGAATTTTACTATCAAAAACAGATACATAAATTACGACTTGACGATTTTTAAAAATAACGGTTTTTTAAAATACGAAATATAGTAATAAATCTAAAGAATACCGTATTTTTTATTACACTGTATGACACTCAAAAAATTAATGGAGATCTGACCATCGGTTCTATATATTTCGGACATGCTGATTATACTTTACTTTATTTTTCGATCATTGGTACATATTTTTCGCTAAATGTCTTTAAAATTTGTCCATTCAGCTTTTTATATAAAAAATTGTTCAAATTCATTTAATATGAATTTTTTTGTGTGAAAATGTAATCACAGCAGAGCTTTGAAGAATTAATTCCTTTTTGAATGAATTCACTACCAATCGAATTCAATTTTCTCTAGAATTGAATGAATTCCTTTTCTTAAGTAACTCACTGAATTCATTCAACTGAATGCGTTCATCAAACAACAAATTCAAAGAACTAATTCAATTGCAATAGTTCTTTTTATTAAATCAAATGAATTAATTCACCGGTGAACGCGTTCAATTTTATAAATCGAACGGAAAAAAGTGAATTAATTCCTTACTGAATTAATTCACCACTGAATTCATTCAATTTCATTTTCATTCAGTGAATTAAAAAAAAAATAAAATTACATTCAGTGAATTAAAAAAAAGTAATAAGTTCACTGAATTGAAAAAAAAATAAAATAAGTTCACTGAAATAAAAAAAAAAAAACAAAATAAGTTCACTGAATTCAAAGCCTGTTTTCTGCCGTTCAGTAGAAGAAAACAATAATGTACAAATAAAATTTTTAAATAAGCAATTTTACAGCGTGTGCTAGTAACAAATTAGAAACCGGATGCTGTTTATCAACCTACATGATTCAAAAATAAAGCCTTTTACTATTAAAAATAAAAACTTTACAGATATAGATACATTTGGAAAAAAATATAACTATATAACTGGTTTGAAAAATTAATAGTTATATTTTTTTTACAAATTTATCTATAAAAGTTTTTTGAATTCAAAGCTTCAATGAACTTATTTTATTTTTTTTTTCAATTCAGTGAACTTATTATTTTTTTTTTTAATTCACTGAACGTAATTTTATTTTTTTTTTTAATTCACTGAACGTAATTTTATTTTTTTTAATTCACTGAACGAAAATGAAATTGAACAAATTCAGTAGTGAATTAATTCAGTAAGGAATTAATTCACTTTTTTTCCGTTCGATTTATAAAATTGAACGTGTTCACCAGTGAATTAATTCATTTGATTTAATAAAAAGAACTATTGCAATTGAATTAATTCGTAACAAAATAAATCGAACGAAAGCAAATATGAATTAATTCCATTCAATATATGGTGCTTAGTAAATTAATTCATCGAATTTTTTATTCAGAATTGAAAAATTTCATTAAGGAATTAATTCTTCAAAGCTCTGAAGCACAGGACCTGTGGCCATATTTATGATATAAATGCGATGTGCTAATCTTCATATTTAAACCACTACTTAGCATTTTATATAGGTTTTTATGGTTTCTTGCTATTTCAGCGACTTTAGTCGCCGAATGTACAATCGACCTTGATAAATGTAATGCCATAGTAAGGAAGCAATTAAAAGGAAAATATTTCAATAAAAAAAATGTATTCATCTATAGCGGCCTATACGTTAAAATCGCGATTTTTGAAAAATTTTGTATGGCAGCATAGCTTTCCAAGTTGATATCAGATTCCAACTTTTAGTGTAGTATGTGGGCCCTTATAAAAAATGTTCTTGCAAAAATTCAAACCAAATACTTTCCATTTGCAAAAGTTATCGGTATAAATACATTGATTTATAAATATTAGTATCTTACTAAACAAATTACAATACTAATATTAACAAGAACTAAACAAAATATATAGTATATGTTAATTTATTTATTCTAGAATAAAGTAGAGGTGGCAATAATAAAGTAAAAATGAAATAATTAAGTGTAAGTCGTAATTTAAATATGTTGTTCCCCAAAAAATAACAGAAATCTTATTCGTGTTTACATTTAATAAAAAAATATTTCACATTAGAGGTTTTTAATGAAAAATTTAATTTTTTCTGAAATTCCTCCCATTAAACTTTTAATAGTGACTTCAGTGATTTTTTTGCTTGATGATAACCATTTTCTTGAAAATGTTTTAGTGTTTTCAGCAACCTGTTTTGTGCCCTTCATGATCTTTTTTGGATAATGGGTCTGATCTGGGCAGTTAGGTGGATTTGCATATCTGGGTACAAGTACTATATTTCCTTATAATCGAATTATTTTTTCACGCACTTCTATTTCACAGCTCATTTTAAAGCCAATAAGTATCGAATAATTTTAAAACTTGACTGAGGATTTGTACATATTTAGCAAAGGCCACGCCCACTTAAAACAAGTGACAAAATGAAAAAACAAACATTACGCTAAAATTCTGTACAATTTTCTGAGCTATCTCCTTGCCCTTTGTGGCGAATTTAGTCACCATTTTGATCTTAAAAATAAAGGCAACAACAATAAAATTAGAAAAAAACTTGAATGGTCTTAAATTCGTGGCCACCACTGTATGTGGTTATGTAACTACATACTTGGTAATGGTGTCGCGAAAAATAATGAGTTAGGTTACACACCAGCATACGAAAAATCAAAAATATATCATTACCTATGTGCTTACAAGTACTGACAAAAATAATGAGTCTAAAAATAGATTTAAAAAAAAATTAATTATATAAAAAAAATATTTTTTATTGTATTTTTTTTTTAATAAAATTTGCTGGTGCGTGAATCGAACCTGGGTCTACAGATTGCCAGTCAATAGCTCTACCATCTGAGCTATACCGACATGTAATATTTAATAGATAAAAACATAATTTACCTGCTCCACACAAGTAATCTTACTCGCCAACATACAAAAAAGCAAAAAATATGGGGTTACATATATCCTTACCAGTGTTTAAAAAATATTGAGTCTAAAAATAGATTTAAAAAAATTTTTAAAAAATCCAGAAAATTATTTTCTATTTGAAATAATGATAAAAACGAGTAAAAAGGTTAAAGTCGGGCATGCCGACTATACAATACCCTACACCAGTCTGGGTAAAAGCCAACTAATGTTTGGATCCGAAATTCGAATGGGTTAAAATTGGGCTCGTGTCAAAATTTTCTATAATGTGAGTCAGCGCACCAAATTTCATTAAAATATCTTAATATTTGCGACCTGCAGTTTGTAACCAAGCCAATTTTGGGGGGACTCTTATATGGGCACTAGTTCTAAACATTGACCGATGTTCACCAAAATCAATAGGCTTCGTCCTTGGGCCAAAATAGGTCTACGTACCAAATTTCATCAAAATATCTTAATATTTGCGACCTGCAGCGTATAAACAGTATAATTTTGGTAGGACCCTTATATGGGCACTAGGTCTAAACATGGACCGATGTTCACCAAAATCAATAGGCTGCGTTATTGGGCCAATGTAGGTCTGTGTACCTAATTTCATCAAAATATCTTAATATTTACGACCTGCAGCGTATAAACAGTATAATTTTGGTAGGACCCTTATATGGGCACTAGGTCTAAACATGGACCGATGTTCACCAAAATCAATAGGCTGCGTTATTGGGCTAACATAGGTCTGTGTACCAAAGTTCGTCAAAATATCTTAATATTTACGACCTGCAGCGTATAAACAATTTAATTTTGGTAGGACCCTTATATGGGCACTAGGTCTAAACATGGACCGATGTTCACCAAAATCAAACTTGTTCGTCCTTGGGCCAACATAGATCTGCGTACCAAATTTCATCAAAATATCTTAATAGTTGCGACCTGTAGAGTGCGCACAAGATTGCATGGACAGACAGACAGACGGAAGGACGGACAGACGGACATCGTTAAATCGAAATAAAAAAAAAATTCTTATCCGACCGGTATACTATAAGGTGGGTCTACGACCAATATTTTTTGGTGTTACAAACATCAGCACAAACTTATAATACCCTGACCACATAGTGGTGTAGGGTATAATAAGTCATTATCAGTAACTCATTATTTTATGTATTAAAATAATGCAGAAGGTAAGTGGGTGTCATTACTGGTAGTCCAAAAAATAATGATATGTCATTACCGTTTCTACACTGGGTAATAGAATAATTTGTTATAATATTTTCAGAGAAATTGGCCTTGATTTGCTTTTGCAGAAGACAAAAAAACGGACCAGGTTATAGCAAAAATGCTAAATTTTAGTTTAAAATGCAAATAGCTTTTGCACTTTGTAGATGATAGAAATGTTACGTCTTTAAAAATCGGTTTAAAATCGGATTTAATCCCCCTAACATAAAATTCCGATGTGATCTTTTTAAACGCCGACACACGTATATTTTTTTTGTTTTGGTCTCCTCTACCAAAATCTATTGTCAGAATCCCGTAATTTTGGAAAAAGTTCGAAATTGTTATACAGTGTTATGATTTACTTGATCGAATTATACTAACATAAAGCATAATTATCTTAGGTATTGATTTAGGATAATTTAACACCCAGCAACCGTAAGATAAATTACTTATTATCAATTATTGTCAGGTGTAAGTAATATTCTGAAAATAAAAAAAAAAAAAAAAGATTTTACGAGTTACTGTGATTAAGACGTAAACTCTGATTTTATTCTTTTCATTCTAAATTATTTATTTAATTCTATTTTACGCTACAATTAATATGTAGCGCTTTACGATTACCTTAATCTGATGAACGATGCTACTTTTCTTTTTGTTTTAAATAAAAATATTTGTAGAGGTTTCTTTGATTTTCTTGAAATTTTTTATCCCTTTATAATTATATTTGTATACCCAGCTAAAAATCGACATATATGAATCCATACAGGTTAAATGTATGTGCGTGCATGCTCATAAACATGCATTCATGATCATACATGGATATATATGTAAATCTCCATACATGATTCATATATGACCATACGTGTGCATTAACGAAATTTGAGGTTGAAAAATATTTTTTTTTAATTGCTTCCTTACTAAGGCATTACATTTGTTGAGTTCAATTGTACATTCATCGACTAAAGTCGCTGAAATAGCAACAAACAATAAAAACCTAAAAACGCTAAAGCCCCGTTCACATTATCACACAAGTGCTTATACTTTTCTTCACACAAGTATGACAAAAAGTATGCTAAAATTGTCTGGTTGTCAAAAAAGTATAAAAGAAAATCTTTTCAGTGTTCAGACTGTAATCGACACACACAACAAATAAATTAAAACAGTTATTTTTTCTTCTATTATTACTTTTTTCACCACTAGTTGTTTTTAATCTTTGTTTAACATTTATTTGTGAATAACTCAACACTTGTTTTGATACAAGTGGTAACTTTATGAAATATTTCAAAAAATAAATCTTGTCAAAAAGTGTGACCGTATTTTAAAATGTGTGTACCCATTTTTTTGTTTTTTTTTTTTTTTTTTTTTTTTAAAGAGAAGCAACACTCAGGAAATTCTTCCTACTAATTAATGTGTTGCTTCCTTTGGAAATGGGATAGAGAAGAAATGAAAGGTGGTGAAAGATGAAGGGCTTCAAATATGGCAACACTGTAATTGCGCGAGATGTTGAATTTTAGAACAGTTGTTGCGCGCCATCTGATGGTAAGTTGGCGAACTTTGTTGAAGCTTTTAGTTCATAGCCCTGTTATATTATTTTACTTCGGTGTGGTTAAGTGCTATGGGAACACCGAAGGAGGACGCTGCGATATGTATGAGGGATAGAAAAAACTCATACATATTACTATTTTTTCATATTTTGACATGTGTGTAACGAACAGTGTTCACACTATTATACATTTTCGTTATACAACACATTTCTGACATGTATAACACACTTGTGTGATAATCTAAACGGGGCTTAAGTAGTGGTTTAAATATCAAGATTAGCACATCGCATTTATATCGTAAATATGGCCACAGGTCCTGTGCTTACATTTTAACACAAAAAAATCATATTTATTGAATTTGAAAAATTTTTTATATAAAAAACTGAATGGAAAACCGCCAAACTTTAAAGACATTTAGCAAAAAATCTGTACCATTGATCGAAAATAAAGTACGCCATTGTAATCAGCATGTCCGAAATGTATAGAACTGATGGTCAGATCTCCATTATTTTTTTGAGTGTCATGCAGTGTAATTTGTAGGCAAATTTTAAGTGGAAAATTTGTAATAGTACCAAATGACTAATAAGGACTGCGTTCGTTGAAATTAGTGCACAAATAAATTCAAATACCTTTTGAACTAGTTGACATATATAAAAGAAAAAACGTTTTATTAACAGAAATCTTATTCATGTTTACATTTGTTAAAAAAATATTTCGCATTAGTGGTTTTTAATGAAAAATTTAATTCTTTCTGAAATTCCTCCTATTAAGCTTTTAATAGTGTCTTCAGTGATTTCTTTGCTTGATGATAACTATTTTCTTGAAAATGTTTTAGTGTTTTCAGCAACCTGTTTTGTACCCTTCATGATCCTTTTTACTAGAGCCCAATATCTTTCAATGGGTCTGAGCTCTGGGCAGTTAGGTGGATTTGCATACTATATTTCATTAAATAATCGAATTATTTTTTCACGCATTTCTATTTCACAGCTAATTTTAAAGCCAATAAGTATCGAATAATTTTCAAACTTGACATGAGGATTTGTACCAGTGGTCGGCACAAAGGGAGAATGTGAATATATTGGTGTCTTTACATTGTCTTTACACTGTGAGAAATTAGTTTATAATTTTTAAATTTATATTTGTATATTACGAACATGAACTAATGAAGAAATGAATGCATGCATGTATGAATGAATGTATGAATGAATTAAAGAAATTAAAATAATTCATAATAAATTTTATTAAACATATTATTTAAAAAATATTTACTGTTCGATATAAATTATTTATTCTTAAAAATGTATTACATTAGTTAGTAAATTTAAATGAATGAATAAAAGAAATAAAAATAATTCATAATAAATTTCCTGATCTTGTAAAATTTTAAGAGTGTACAATTTTTATATAATTTCTTAAACAAAGCGACATCAACCCGCTTTGTTGAAAGTTACCATGCTACCACAGGGTATACCAGTGAAGTCAAAAGTGACAGCTGTCAAACGAGTAAACAGAAACCGTATGGTGTGGTTGTTGTTGTAATTTTTAACCGAAGTGCGAGGGAGATTTAAAAAAAAGTATATATACGAAACTCATGAGTAAAAGTAAACAACTATACAGCATGTTTTCAAACATGTGTTCACACAAAAAAAAGTAAAAGATAGCCTAGAAAGTATAAAGATATACACCATGGTTGCATTGGGCAAACAGTTTAACTTCCCTGGTGTGTTACAAACTCACAAAATAATTATATATTTGTAGTTACACATTGTAATGAATAAAACAATATTAATTTAAACTTTTTTTTTTATAAAATTTGTGCACATTAATGCCCTTTATTAACAATAAAGAAAACTTATACAGTACTATTAAACATAACACAACATACAACAAACTCTCACATCCATATGTTCTGTGAAATGTATAAAAAAAACACAAACGCACTCACAAAACAGATTTATATTATTTATTATTATTCGACAACATAAAATATTCACTTTATAACACCTATCTATTTTTAATTTTTATTATTCAATCATTATTTGAGCTATATAATTTTATTTTGTTACACAAACGATGCCGTGAAGAAAATTTATTAAACAAACTAAAAAAAAAGCACAACATATCGTCAGCTTAGTATTGGTTTGGTCGATATGCCAAAAAGTCTTTATCCAGAAAAACGATAAAGAGATTTACATCTTTTTAATTTGTGTATGCACTAGGTATCTCAGATATGATACATTATAGCAACAAACTGTCTCAAAATCTGAATGAAAATATGTATTTAATAAATTTTCTACTCGGGTAGCAAAATTAAAAAACAAACCCTACACTAAAAATTTATTCAATTTTCTGGACCAGCTTCCAGTTCTTGGGGGACAATTTAATTATTATTTTGATCTTTAAAAATAAAAGCAATGGGGATAAAATTAGAAAAACTTTAATTGATTCTAGTGTATTGTCCGTCACTGGAATTTTTCAAAAATTTGTTATGGTATTCTAGTTTTTTATGACAAGCAAAAGTTTAAAAAATTTCACCATACAATGGTGAAATGTCCAGGAACCGCAGAACACGAGAGAACTAGTTCTAAGCACTTGGAGTGTCCTTTAAATTTTAGCATCAAACACCCTGAGCTTATTCCTAACAACTTTAGCCCCAAAAATCCCAAGTTAATACGTAATATTTTGGAGGAATTTGCAGGAATGTTTGAATCGGTAAAAGGTTCGATGCATCTTAAAATAATATCTCCAACTATGAATGAAGTATTTCACATTTTATTTCTGTGAAGAAAAATTTTAAAATTCTTCAAAAGAAAATAAAATTTTAATATTTTAAATTGTTGACAATTGAAAATATTTTTTTGTTATGTGCTTTTTATTACATGACAATTTTGCTGTGACAATTTCTCTGAAAATACCAAAATTATAATAATTTCCATTCACACCAGTTTTGTGACAAAGTTTAGAATAAGGGTGTAAATGTATAAATATTTGAAATAAAAGCTGAACATATTTTTTGAAACATTTGCATGTTGCTTAATTTTTTTTTTTTGGCAATTTTAAAGCTTTTTGGCACTTTTTTGGCAACATTTAGGCACCAAACGAAAATTCTCAAATACCATCACTATTGTATATGTGTGAAAAGCCGATTATGATCGGCCACTGGTGGCTATGGGTGCCGACCATTGATTTGTAAATATTTTGCAAAGGCATTTTGATTAAAAAAAAAATAAATTTTGAATTTGAAAAAAATTTACAAGTAATAATAAGTGTGTTTGCGTACCCGAAAATTTGTACAAATTTGTACAAGTTTTTACTGGAAGGTGTTTGTTTACACAATTACTCAGTAAGGAGAGAGGAAAAATAGAGAGTAAAGTGACAGTTCAATACCAGAGAACTTACAAGTTTTTACTGGATGAATTTTTGCTAGTAAAGGGCGGATTATGGGACCGTAAACGTAAATGTGATGTAACTGTAACGTGCCGTAGCTAAAAAATACACTTATAGATTATCGTAAACGACATTACTATTTAGCATCTATTTCATGTGGTTTTATATTTTATTCTAAATTTTTCCATTTATTTATTAATTTTTATTCCTTATTTGTTGTTTGAATCAATTTTCTTTATTCATTTCATATTTTTTCCGACTAAAATCATTCAGCTCTTACGATGCCGGATAGAAAACTCTGATTTCAACAGAATGATCCGGCAAGTACGTTTACATTTACGTGTTAGTAACCATTCGTATACATTTCTTCTTGTGGTATCGAAACAGCTGTTTCGTTACAGATACGTTTACGGTTGGGTAACTCACTTGAAATAATTGTTTGTAAAAATAAAAGATATTTAAATATAAGCTTATTTACGATGGAAGGAGTAAGTAAGTGATCATTTTATTAGGTTTTATTTATTAATCCAATAATTTGAATAGGTTTATTTCGCAATCAGCTATATTAATAATTGTTGCCAATTTAGCTATTTTCTTGGCAAATCTAGCGATATTTCAACTCGTTTAGCGGGATAAAATATAATTTAGCTATTAGCGGGAAAACTAGCGATATTTCTTTTTAAGACAGTCTAGACATTTTCTAAGCATTTTTTTACATTTATTTTCTTGACAAAATTTTTGAATCATTATTATTCAGCGATTTATCGTTAAATTTTTATGGAAAACAAAAAAGTTCGAAAAGTTGGGCGATGTATCAATAATTTTTTAAGAAAGTTTTAAGAAGTTTGAAAAATATAGCTATTTTTGTGAAATTTTTCAACAGGACCTAAAAAGTTCGTGAAATTTAGGGATTTATCGCTTTTTATTTTTTTTTATAATTTAGATATTTTCTAGTGATTTTTTAGTTTGATTTAGCGATATTTTTAGGAAAGAAGTTGGCAGCAGTATTTTACTAATTCTTACAATTTTTCTGTTTGCGTACATTTTTAGATATTTTTCTTTTTGAGAATAAATTTTGCCTTACTCTCTATAAATTTGTTACTGAGTAATTTTTACTGGAAAAGTACCCAAACACACCTAATGTGTGCACTAGTTTCATCGAACGCAGGCTTTAGGAGTACCATAGTACGTTTGATGTTCTAATAGTACCACAAAATGTACTATAGCACCAACTTTATCATCCCTATTGAGAATCGATTTTCCATACATTTGCTTTCCACCACAGATTAATACCAGATGTGAAACCAATGACAGGTGTCAAAAAAGTATTCTCGAACCGTATGGTTTTGTTTACATGGAAGTCAAGTCAAGAGGGAGATAACAATATAAAATCTCCATACATTTTGTATTGCGCTTTTTTGTATATATCTGTCTCTTTTTAGATTATTGTGTTTTATCTTTTGTGTTTTTCTTAAATTTTTGCATTTTATTTTGCTCATTTTCTGTCGGCCATATTGCCCAAATCAGCTGATTCATATCTGGTATAATTTGTTCTTTCCACCCTTTGTTTGATTGTAGCAACAAGCATAGTCTCAAGAGATTGTAGAATACCCATCCCCTATTAACAACATTTTTGCTGGGTCTGGCGAATATTAATAAAAAAACCAATTTTTTAATTGAAATTGTAACTAAAATCATTTCACAACAAATTAACCCCCTGATTTTATAAAGCGAACGGTATTATTCCTCCAGAGGAATTGAGTGTATTTTGTTTTTGTTACAATAACAAAATACGCACAATCCTTCAGGCGGAATTATTTCGCTCCTTTTATACAAATAGAGGGTAAATGCTTAAGAAGAAAAAAAAAAAGAAATTAAAGCGTGTTAAAATTACAAAAAAATTGTTAACATACTTCTTTATTCCACGGGAAGGTTGCCAACTCTAGGACATAAAAAATAGCTAGATTACAAAATAAAAATCACTAGAAATAGCTAAATTTATAAAAAAATTCAAAAAAGTTTGTTATTTATTTAAAAATTTAATAGTTGAAGGTATTCTATTTCTTAAAAATTAACCAATTTGCATTTTCTTTAAAAAAAGTCTTTGGCTTTTACCGTAAACACTAAAATTTTAAATTATATTACTTATTCCAGGATTGCTATCAGACACTCCCAAAACAATTCCGTTGTGACAACCGAATTTTTTCCAACCGAATTGGGTCGGTTGCTGCAACCTCGTAATTCGGTTGCCCCAACCGAATTTAGTTGTGGCAACCGATAATTCGGTTGTGGCAATCTAACTGAAATCGCATTCGGTTACCACAACTGAATTCGGCTGGCAAAAAATTCCGTTGCCACAACGGAATTATTCTGCGAGTGAACCTATGTTGATTTTTGTTAAATTTTTGCTGTTACAGTTGCAATGTTTATGAAACCAGAGTTGTAATTAAGAACTTTTTTTTTACAAAAAATGTTTAAAAATTAACACGTCTAAAATAACATGAAATGGAAAATACATATATATGTTAATTTTATTGGAAAATGTTGCGGAAAAAAAACAAATAGCAATGGAGAAAAGGACGGAAGAAGTTGTCGTTTAAGGTTAAAAATTTTTCAGAATATCGTCAACCAGCCTGCAAAATGTCACATGTGTTTTTTAATAGATTTTCAGGAGAGCGAAAAACCAGTTACAAAATCTACTTTTAAGATATTTTATTGGCTTCATATGCTTTAATGCTGATTTTACTAAATGAGGTCGTGAATCATTAAGACATATGATACCAATAAAATATCTTAAAAGTAGATTTTGTAACAGTTTTTTCGCTCTCCTGAAAATCTATTAAAAACCACATGTGACATTTTGCAGGCCGGTCGACGATATATATTTGTATAATCTATAAACTTTCAATTTAAAATTCATTCATGTTACCTTTTTCATCTCTTCAATTTTGTCATCGTTTATATCTACACACTAAAACATTTTTCCCAAGTAATTAGGAGCAATATTTTCCATTACTAACTACTAATAGTAACACTAACCTAGTATTTTCTATCTCATTTTTTAATAATTTATGCGAAAAAGTTACATTAGATGAAGTAATCCTAAATAACTGGCAACGATTTTTTTTGTGTATATTTGATTTGAATTTATAATAAACAATTCTATCAAATGTTAATTATATGAAATAAATAGAACATTGAACTGGGCTTATAAACTTAATAAAAGATCCAAAAAATTTCAAAACCCCTGAAAAAAAATTACTAGGAAGAAAGAGATATGACGCCTAGATGCAACCTAAATAGTTTTTTATGGCTTGTTGAAAAAACGCTGGGTTAACCTGCAAAATTGATTAGTGGGCAATAAAAAACTCCAAGTCCAAAAATGGCTAAAAATAGCTAGGAAAAAAATTTAATGGCTAAATCTTCCTGCTAGATGCAATATAGCGATTTTTTTATAGCTAGATGAAAAAAAAAAATCGCTGGATCTAGCCGGAAAATAGCTAAAATGGCAACTTTGGTCCACGAACAGGCCCAGTTACAACACGAGAGCGATTGTAGTAAATGTTCCGCAGAAAATTTTGATAAAAAAAAAATGTTGTGATTAATGTGAACATTTTTTCAAATATACAGCTATGTACATGGAAATAGGACACTTTTATGTGTTAAGAAACATAATTATTTATTTTGAAAAATAAAACAAAAATAAAATTTTTTATTTCATATACGGGAAGTGTTATTATTGATGATTGTAATTCATTCTTTATTTAAATAAAAATCTTTCAACTATTTTATATATATTGGTAAATATGTATAAACTAATAAAAAAATACCTGAACTTCTAAATAGAACACATTTTATATTTTTACAAAAAACCGTACATTTTTTGGATTTTTAAAACAATTATTATTTTTTTAGCGTTAATATTACACTAATATTTTGTGCTGTATCCATTATTATCAATAACCGCTTCGCATCTTCTTTGCATACTCTCAACTAATCTCTGGCATTTTTCTTTTGGTATAGAATACCAGGCTTCTTGAATACCAGCCCAAAGTTTGGTGGAATTTTTGTAATTGTTTTACGAAACTTTTGTTTTTACATCATTCCATAGATTTTCTATTGGATTAAGGTCTGGAATTTGGGCTGGCCAGTCCAAAACCTTAATTTGTTCTTGTAAAAACCAATCCTTCACTATGTTCGACGAATGCTTCGGATCATTGTCTTGCATAAATGTCAACTTAACTGGCATATTTTCATAGGCAAATGGCTCCATAACATTCTTAAGAATGCTCAAATATTGAAACCTGTCCATCTTGTCCTCTACTTTTACGATAGGCCCAACACCACGCCAGGAAAAAGCCCCCCCATACCATAATATTACCCCCACCACGTTTCAAGGTCTTCTGGGTGTACTTAATGTTTAAAGCCTGGTTTTTTGGGCAGTGTACAAATGTTCTACCATCTGCTCCGACACGATTTAACTTCGTTTCATCGCTCCAAAGCATATTTTTCCAAAAGGACAACTCATTTCCTTTGTGGGTTTTGGCAAAATCAATACGTTTCTTAATATTTTTTCTTGAAAGAAGAGGCTTCTTTCTACTTATTCGACCAAATAAGTTTGCTTCATTCAGTCTTCTTCTTACTAACCTGTTTGACACTTGAACGTTGAATTTTTCCCTGATTTCATTATTTATTTGACGGGAGGACATAAAAGGGTTGAGTTTGCTTTTGCTTTCTATAGTCCTGTCTCCATACAAGTTGTAGTTTTACGACGGATTGGCTTACGTTCTTTATTTTGCGTATAATATTTCTTGTCGGCAGCACATAGACAAATAGCATTGTATACCATATTTCGCGAACACTTTACTATTTTAGCAATTTCAGTTGGAGATTTCATCTCGTTGTGGAATTGAGATATAAGTCTTCGTTTTTCTGGATTACAATGTTTTCCACGTCCCATATTGGTACAATTAGAAAAGAATTTACTTATTTCAAACGCAAATTATGAAATGAAAATTATTACTAAGTGCATCGAGTAAAATTTTGACAATTATTGCAAGTGTCCTATTTCTATGTCCTTAGCTGAGTTAACTCACTGAACTTCTGAGGCCCGATTACCGAATGTACAGTTAGCTACTAATTGGGATTTTAACTAATACATTTGTTGTTGTTTCTCATTTAAAATTTGAATTTACGTATATGTGACAGCGCATAGAGAAAGGGACCTAAGGGTAAAAAAATCAATTTTTTTTTGTGGACAACATCTGAGCATCGAATGAGACCGATCTCCTGACCTTAGGTCCCTTTCTCTTTTGCGCGTCACATATGTTAAATTCTAACTGGACATACAGTAATCGGGCCTGCAAAGTTCAAATTTACGAAAAGTTAATTAGTTTTCATAAAGGATGACCTAAACTTTAAATATGTCAGTAGCATAACACTGTACAACAAAATAAATTTTTTTCTAAAATGACAAGGTTTTGACAACTGATTCTGGCAGAGGGAAAAGAAAAATATATAGGTTTATCGGAGTTTAAAAAGTTTACGTTAGGCGCTATGTTTTTTGGGGGGTTAAAATTTCACACCTTTTGGAAATGTTTATTGTGAGTCGGCATAGGAAACCATGTGAACCTTCCATTTTAGGTGTAGGTTGTGTTCAAACACTACGGGAAACATTTTTGTTGAACAGTTTAACCCTATAACCCTTCAATTAGAGGCACTTTTTTGCCCCTTTTTAAAAGGGACAAAAAAGACCCGAAAGTTTGACAGTTAAAGGGTTGAAATGTTCTTTTTTTGTTACAGTGTAATTGGTCAAACGGGTTTTTGAGAATAAAACCAGAATAGGGTTTCAAATCGGTTTGACTAACTTTTTAACAAATTTTGAGTAGAAACATTGATTTAAACACAGATTTTAGTTACTTTCATTAAACATAATACTAAACATACTCAGCACTTTAACTAATTTTTAGCATTAATTTTAAATACATTTATCGTATAACTAATGTTTAAGAACTCATTTGTTAAATTTTCACAACGTATTGTTAAAATATAATTGGGTTGTTCACAAGGGGTGTGCTATTTGTTGTATCGTTGCACAGTGGTATGAAACAAAAAAAAAGTGATAATAAATATGTATCTTCTAAACTATAAGTCCGATTGCATCAGTATGTATGAGATAGTTGTTAAGGAGGACCCAGGCTTTCTGAATTTTGGATTTATGGTTACCCTGTGTTATCACAGGGTGACTTATTGGGCGTCAAAATAGACCACCTCAAAAGTAAAATAGCTTTTGGACCGTGTAGCTCTTTCAATTATTGCCCAATATGGTTGATTTTTTATATTTTGGAATGAGCTTGGAGAAACGAAGAAAAAACATGCTTACTTTGCTATAATAACTGTTATGGGTTTTAAGTTATTTCATTTCAAAAATAAAAAAAATCATTTTTCTCTTCGAATTTTTTAGTTTTTGGCCGATTGTGAATTCGAAATTATAACAATAATTTTTTAAAAAATACCGACATATAGGCAACAGTTTAAGAAATGAAACTGTGGAAACCTTTTTTTAAGTATCTCGAACCATTTAGTGTTGAGAAATTTCCAAAATCAAACATTTTTCGCTGATCGAAAAAATTGCATTTTTTTCTCAAAAAGATGCTATCAATTTTTCACTTTTTACTGAGAAGTTATTTAATAAAAGTTAATGTTTTATTATATATTCGTAGAGAATGGGGTTCTAAGATGCTTTTAATCTAAATTTGAAGTCGGTACAACATTCACCCTACGTACAGCATTGACCGAAATTGGTTTAATTTTTATGAGAATTTTTGAGTTTTCGATCATATAACAAAAAAGTCACGCCGATTTTGCTACTTTCTGAAATACAGTTATATAGTACCATATATTCTGTTTAGATTTCAAAAATAAAAAGTAACGCCATTTCATTAACGAATCCAGAAAACATAATTTTATAAAAAATGGCAAATTTCCATAGTCCATAATTTTAATTACAAAAAAGGATAGTTCGGTTTATTTTTTTTAATTATTTTAATTGTTTTGCATGAACAATAAAATAGTCTTTATTGCTGCAAAAAATGATTTACGTACCTTGAATAGTTTCTAAGATATTGAAAGTCAACTTTCAAAGATGATTTTGTGAAAAATACACTTTTTAGTTTTTTTTGTAGATTTTTCCCAGAAGTGTTTAAGGTTTTTTTTGAATGTTACTTAAAAATTAACAGTGCAATAAACTAGACATGTTTTCCTTTTCATTGATGTATTAAACGTATATAAAAGGTATTGATAACAGATAAAATTATTGCATTTAAAACACACACCTCAGGTCAAAAAATATAACCACATGCAAATATTTTGCAAACATTCACTTTCTTGTTTTTTCGTAGATTTTTCCCAGATGTGTTTAAGGTTTTTTGGAATGTTACTAAAAAATTAACACTATAATAAACTAGACATATTTCCCTTTCCATTCATGTATTAAGGGTATATAAAAAATATTGGTAACAGGTACAATTATTGCATTTATTATTTTTCCATTAACAATATTTACATTTTTTAATAAATTAAATACTAAAAATTTGGTATAAAATAGACCAAGTGTCAAAAGTTAACATATTTTTAATATCTTTGGCTTCGGAATCATCTTCTAAACTCATTTTTGGCAGCCATTTCGTTCTAATAGAATATATTACTGGATCTGAAGTTATAAGTAAGTGGTGCATTAGATCAGAATTTTGGGTAGTTTTTGAATGTTTTCGTGTGTTAAATTTCCAATAGTGTTTAACGTCGCTGTTTCTAGCTTCCTGCGCTTCTTCTGTTAGGTCTCCTAAAGGAAGGATACTATTTTCTATTATTGTTTTTCCATGGGATAATATTTTGTGTACGGTTGGTGTTATTGGTCGCCAATAATACAAGCTACTTAATAATGATTTTGTTTCATTAGAAAAAATATGGAATTTATCAGAATTTATACGTTTTTTGCTATTAATCACCGCTAACAATATTTTAAAACGTTTGGTTAAAGTTTCGTCGAGACCTTTTATTTCAGATATTGTCTCAGGATCTTCAAAAAAACGCCTGGCTGTGTTTCCATCATTAAAGTTCCCATAACCGTAAAGAGGTTTATCCACAATTAGACCCAACTGTTGCTTAAATTTATTTTGAATTCGTTTCTTTTCCTCCGATCGCATGTTTTGCAAATTTGAGTTATTTTTTACACTTTTATTTTCATTTCCTGGAATTTGCCGATATTTTATATCATATGCTAAATGTAAACAAAATTCCATAAATCGTATCCTGGCCGACCTAATTTCTTTTCGCCGATCTCTACATTGTAAACCGCGTCTTTTCTTTTCATAACTTTTATAAAAATTTTCAATTTTGATATTTCCCTCCCTCAGATGTAATATTTAAACCATACGTGTGATGGAGAGTATCAAGAAGTTTTGCTATTTTTCCCGCAAGTAAGGATATATCTCCGAGATTTTGCCAAATGACTTCGCACAAGGAATAATGTTTTACATGACATTCGCGGCAGAGAAAACAGACCTTTTTTTAAAAATTCATAACTCAGTCAAAAACAAACATTTTTCCAAAATTTTTTTTTTATTATTGCAGAGAATTGAACAAATTACAAGACAAAAAATTCAAAAAAATATATTTTTCACTCCAACGGGGCCTCGTGGTTGCAGCGCTGGGAGTCGCAAAAATTGTCCGATCTGGAAAAAAATGACTTTTTTAAATCTTAACAAAATTGGTTATCGTATGAATAACCAATCGAATAATAATAAATTTTTTTCGATTAGGTGAAAAGGTTAACTCTCCCGTGAAAAAATTAACTCTTTCCAAAAATGTGCCATGGTGAGGACTTGGACCCTCTAAAATTTTTAATAAAAAAAGTTTAGTATCAATCGGTTCTAAGACAAAAAAAAGGTATACATTTTGTTAAATTTAATTAAATATTCTGTTGAGTGTATTAAATTGAGTATGATCAGAGGGTATCGATCCCCCTTTGTCTCGCTCAATCGGCTCTCTTTTTATTTGTTCGTGAACTCGGGCACAAGCAAATAAACATATTTGGCTTGTGTAAAATCAAAGAGCGTAAAATAAGGAGAAATTACAACTATAATACAGGGGAATGGCGAGATAATTTCCTAATGCGTCATAATTTAATTTACTGTGTTCGCTGTTAGCATTTTTGGCCGAAAAACACAAAATTTAACATGAAAAGCGCTAGGAATCGAAAGAAACGTAATGTAGTGTAGACATTAGGTTTAATATTTTTTTTATCAATTAACTGCAAAATCAATCGCAGAGAGAATTATCCCAGCAAAATCTTTCATTACCAAATAAGTAGTTATATAATAGAAATTCATAGCTCCGCACAACTTATTTTTTGGCGTCTAAACTCATTATTTTTATTTGGCATGGTCGTTTGTATAAGTAATCACGCTTACCCGCTCGCTTACTAAAAAATTAAAAGTAAGTAGTTATGAGATTTTGAATAATAAGTGGTTACAGAAATGGTTACGAAAAGTTGAATTATAAGTGGCTATCCGACTGCTTACTTGATTCTTAAAAATAAGGAGTTACACAAATTCTATTAGCTCCAGAAAATACATTCAGAGAAATTAAAGTTTTTGCTAGTGTGTATTTTAGAACTCGTCATAATAATTTTTACACAAAACATATTTACATATAATAAGTAAAAATGTACTTATTTAAACTATTGCGAGTAAGTCATTATTTTATATTTAAAAGCAATGACTACAATAGGCCGTTATTAGCAAGTCATTATTTTATATTACAAAATAATGCAAAAGGTAATGCTATATCATTATTGGTAATGCAGACAGCAATGAGGTGTCATTGCCAATATTTTGCTGGGATTTTACGTGGAGAGTATATAAAGCTGCCTACACACTAGGGAACATGGTTGAGGGAACAAAAAATATCAAAAAATTTTGTAAACACGAAATGCACGCTCTCAACACGCACACACACAAAAGCACTCACACATTCACAAAAAATGCTCTCTTTTTTTCAGTATGTTCCCTAGTGTGTAGGCAGCTTAATATATACACAAAACATTCCTATATGGAAAACGATGAAAGCATACTTATTAAAAATTTGTTCATTAAAATTCGTGGATTTTATCAAGTTTTGTATAAATTGTGTACTTTAATGTGTTAATGATGTTGTGTTAGAAGTTGACAACACTCATTTCAAAGAAGAATAATGAAAAAGGAAATTTTACATCATCACATTTCTCCCCTCACAGTACTCACAGCATCTTTTGTGTGCTCAAACTGTTTTCACCCGGTTTTTATTTGCATAAAAACATAAGAGAGTCACAGGAAGGACCGTCTCTCTAGTAATGTACACTCTTTGGTAGAACTCAGCACTCATGTTTTTAAAATATTTTTTGTGTAGGTATAGGACGTATGTCCAACACATTCTCGTGAGATGCATGCACTGACAATGAATGTCAAAGAGTAAGCGATCTATGTAATCTATTGTACAAATATCACTATTAAACTTTTTTCTGCTGCGCATAAAACAGTACTTTCTATAAAACAAAGTACTTTTGCTTTTAAAAAAGCACACTTGGCAACTCTATTTGACATAGACCCACTTTTTATGACACCTATCGACTCCTAATCACTTTCGCGGTCGAGCAACATATTTCCGTCTGTCTGTCTATGCAACCTTGTAATTAAACAACAGGTCGCAAACGTCAATATTGTTATTATTATTGTTGTTATTATTGTTGTTATTGTCAATATTGTTATTATTATTGTTGTTATTAGAGTGTCCAAAACCGTAACCGAAAACTGGTTTTTTTAGTTTCCAAAAACCGCCCGGTTTTGAATAATTTCTAAATTCGAATAAACCGAAAACCGGTCATTATTTGTCGGTTAACCGGTTTTTTAAACATGTTTTTATCAAAACTATTTTTAAGCTAATCTTTCGAAAATTCAATTAAAGTATTATTTTAACAAACGAAACTACAGTTTTGTACTCCTTTATATAAAAGATAATATCTTTTCACATGTATTCCAATAAATAAGATACGAAAATCCCTTGTAATCGTTTGGAATATTTTTTGAATACAGAGTGACTGCTGAATGTTGCTACAAAAACCCTAATTACTTTTTTCTGTGTAATTAATCTGTTCCATTTAAGAAAAATGTACGATTGGGATGATGAAACAAGAACTACTAAATCTATAAAAATTTTAGTTATATTTAAATAAATTTTAGTTAAATGCAAATAACATTCTAATCTGCTGAAATCAGTATACGTTTTTGCTGAATATAAGTAGACTTAAAATAGCGAAAATAAATAGTATTTCTGCTGTTTTCAGAAGAGTAGATTGTGCTCCCATTAAAAAATACATAAATTAAATTTTGGAAATGTAATTTTTTTTCTGTGATGTTATTAATTTACTTATATTCAGCATTTTTCTGATTTTAGCAGTGTAAAATGTCCTTTAAAATGAACTAAAATTTTAATTTTTGTATAATTGCATCTGATCGTGCTATCTTTAGCGCTTTTGTATCACCCAAAACTCGCATTAATTTATAAAAATCCGCTAGTTTGACGTTTTTCTATTTTTTTATTCAGCGGTTAAATGGTTACGGTTAAACCTTTATTTTGCTACAATTTTATCTAATTTAAATATTTTGTTATTATTTTTATAATAGTGTGATATTAAATTTTATTTTACTATAATAATGATTTTTAGCGCTTTTTAAATATTTGGTCGCATAAATTAGTTGAAAAGTACATATTTTGATCATCAATTAGTTGAAAAGTACCTATGCTTTCAGTAGCTGTTTCTGGAGGGCGCTTTTAACTAATGTTTATTAGCTTTTTTGCTATTTGTACAGGTTTATTTTTACAAATAACAAAAAAAAAAACCGTAACCGGTTTTAACCGGTTTTTTGGAGGAAACCGTAACCGACATCGGTTTTTTAAAAATAGTAATTTTCTAACAAACCGAAAACCGGTTTTCTGAAATGGCCGGTTTTTTGGACACTCTAGTTGTTATTCATTTCACTATATTTATTTCACTGCTAATAAATAAATATACATCTGGTCACCTTTATTATAGCTAAACACAAAACTTTTAGCATTTTAAGCTTTCCGCAAACAAATTGTTAACATTAGTTGTGCGTGAGAAATCAAACAGGTCGGGTGTAACTTGTGGTTGGTGCTTGCACTTTTAATTTTTTTTTATAATATTTTGTATCTATGAGATTTTTGTTTGTATCTGATAGATTGTCGCTAAAAGAAACTATATAATTTAAAATTTACAGAAGAAATATTAAAAAAAACGTATGTGTTTTAAAAAAAGAATTAATAAAGAAAAAGAAATAATAGTTTCAACACAATAAATATAAAAAAGTGCTTCTAAACAAAGAGTTTAAAGTTCATTTCTGTCAAAAAAATAAGCATACAAAAATAAACAAATTTTCTTCAATGTGGATTAATTTTTAATACTTTTATTTATTGTTGTTTTGTTTTTATTACTATTTACATATATTAAAAACGTTGTATGTGTGATAAACAATTATTTCGTAGTTTTACACGATTAGAGCTTAACAACTACTCACAACTGCGTACTTTAATAACTATACATACGAACAAGAGAAGAATACAAAACAATTTCTAGTCTTTGTCACGATTCATGTTGTTTTTATACCCTACACCATTATGTGAATTGTGGTGATGTTTGCAACAACTAAAAATATTGAACCTAGGCCACATTCATATTAAAACCCACCAATCAACTCAAAATAACTTTTAAAATCGATTAAGAAACATCCGTCTGTCCGTCTATTCGTGCATTCCTCTAAGCAATCTGCAGGTTTCAGGGATAAACCCTATTGTAAATGGCTGAAATCGGCCTATCTGAATTGACAGTTAAAACAAAGACAAAAAATTAATTTTTTATAACTGTCGAAAAATAGAAATTACTACCCAGCAAAATATTGGTAATGACACCTCATTACAATCTGCATTACCAAAAATGATATATCATTACCTTTTGCATTATTTTATAATATAAAATTATGACTTCCTAATAACGGTCTATTGTATTCATTGTTTCTAAATATAAAATAATGACTTACTCGTATTAGTTTAAATAAGTACTTTTTACACAGTTAAATTATTTTATTATATGTAAATATGTTTTATGTTTAAATTTTTACGACGAGTCCTAAAATTACACACTAGAGAAAACTTAGATTTTTCTGAATGTATTTCCTTAGGCTAATAGTATTTGCCTATCTCCTTGTTTTTAAGAATCAAGTAAGCAATCGGATAACCACTTATAATTATAAACTTTTTGTAAGCGTAACCACTTATTATTCAAAATCTCATAACTACTTAATTCTCTTTTTTCGTAAGCGAGCTGGTTAGCGTGACTACTTATAAAAACGACCACGCCAAAAAAATGAGTTTAGACGCTAAAAAATGAGTTGTGCGGAGATATGAATTTCTATTATATAACCACTTATTTGGTAATGAAAGATTTTGCTGGGTAGCAATGTCTTACTCTGACAAATTTTTACTACAAACATTTTAAAATATCTGGCAAAATAGGTAAAAAAAACTACTGTTTGTTTACAGTTAATTTTGTTGATATAAAATATATGTATATATTTTAATAAAATTAAATTTATTTTCTATCGATTATAAAAAATTTTTTAATATCTTCATGGCAATTCAAATTTAAAGTAAAAATTCCAAACGGTTCTCCAATTATTACCTTTTTATGCATTGGCGATACAGCAAAGTTTTCCGATTTTATTTAAATATTAAAATTTTATTTTACATTTTTTTTATTTATTTTTTATATAAAATTTGTTTTATAGCCTTCTATAACTTTTTAAAGCGTTTATGAATTAAGGAGTAAGAAAATATCGATAATGACCAGAGCTTTGAAGAATTAATTCTTTTTTAAATGAATTCACTACCAATCGAATTCAATTTTCTTTAGAATTGAATGAATTCCTTTTCTTAAGGAATTCACTGAATTCGTTCAACTGAACGCGTTCATCAAACAATAAATTCAAAGAATTAATTCCATTGCAATAGTTCTCTTTATTAAATCAAATGAATTAATTCACTGGTGAACGCGTTCGATTTTATAAATCGAACGGAAAAAAGTGAATTAATTCTTTACTGAATTAATTCACCACTGAATTCATTCAATTTCATTTTCATTCAGTGAATTAAAAAAAATAAAATTACATTCAGTGAATTAAAAAAAATAAAATTACATTCAGTGAATTAAAAAAAATTAAATTACGTTCAGTGAATTAAAAAAGAAAAAAATACGTTCACTAAATTGAAAAAAAAAATTACGTTCACTTAATTGAAAAACAAAAATTACGTATGCTGAATTAAAAGCCTGTTTTCTGCCGTTCAGTAGAAGAAAACATTGTATTGTAAAAACGTATAAATGAAATACTTCATAGTGAAGCATCTACATTTTACTGGGAAGCATAAGTTTGAAAAATTAATAGTTATATTTTTTCCAAATTCATCTATATCTGTAAAGTTCTTATTTTTAATAGTCAAAGGCTTTATTTTTTAATCATGTAGGTTGATAAAGTGCATCGGGTTTATTTTCACTATAAAATTGCTTAGTTGCAAATTTTATTTGTAAATAAATGTTTTCTTCTACTGAACGGCAGAAAACAGGCTTTGAGTTCAATGAACGTATTTTTGTTTTAAATCACTGAACGTAATTTTAGTTTTTTTAATTCACTGAATGTAATTTTATTTTTTTTAATTCACTGAATGTAATTTTATTTTTTTTTAATTCACTGAATGAAAATGAAATTGAATGAATTCTGTGGTGAATTAATTCAGTAAGGAATTAATTCGCTTTTTTGCCGTTCGATTTATAATATTGAACGCGTTCACCAGTGAATTAATTCATTTGATTTAATAAAAAGAACTATAGCAATTGAATTAATTCGTAACAAAATAAATCGAACGAAAACAAATATGAATTAATTCCATTCAATATATGGTGCTTTGTGAATTAATTCATCGAATTTTTAATTCAGAATTGAAAAACTGAATTAAGGAATTAATTCTTCAAAGCTCTGATAATGACAAATATATACTAAACCAAAATTAAAAAAAAATCAACGAAGTATTTTATTTTTCAATTACGAGTAACTAACAAAAATAACTGTGTACTGTAAATACACTGTTTTGGTAGTTGCTTATTATGATATGATTATTAAAGTAATAATTGCTTTAAACAACTGTTATAAATTACAGTACTTTTCGTTAAATAAATAATAATTATTTTGTGTTTTTTGCCATAAAAGTATTTGTAAATACACACGCTGAAAACAACGGCCTGTCCCAAACATATTTTTGCTGGTAATATATATATATTTTGAGAAATTGTTAAACATATTCGCCGTGTTTTTACTAGAAACAATATATATTTGCATGCAAATATATTATGTTTGCATGCAAATATATTATGTTTGCAAGCAAAAATATATAATGTTTGGATGAAATGAAATGACGCTATCGACAAATATTATATGATTGGCAGCAAACATATAATATGTGTGTCATAAACAAATTATGTTTCCATGCAAATACTATATATAAATAATATATTTAGTTATAAAGCAATTATTAATATATGCCAAACAATAGGCGTATTTATTCTACTCTCAAAATTTCTCTATATTTTAATGGAAAAACATAAAAAGTAAAATTAATACATCTACTGTTTGGCGATTATTTAATAACTAAATATATTATAAATCACATTGAATTTTACATCTAATACAAATCTTTCATTGAAAAATAATAACTACAATTTCTTCATTTATTTTTTATTTATTTTTATTAACAAATATTAATTAAAAACTCTTATTATAAGTTAATACTTTAATATACACAATTAAATATTTTTTTTTCCTTTTTAACACAATTTTATGTTTTATTTATACTAATTTATTTTATTTTTTCACATCTTTCACAATAAAATTAATAAATAAAGGAAAAATATCACTAAATTTTCTGACTAGATGCAGTCTAGCTAAACTAAACGATTATTACCAACTACAAAAGTTATAATAGCTACATACAACTTTATATGTATCAAGAATGGAAATTCGCCGTTTTTCCAAATATATGTTAATTGAATCCACAAATATAATTATTACCGGGAAATATATGTATAGTAACTATAAAAACGCGGCCCTATGCTCCTTGCAGGAGTAAAAGGAACAAATATATATATATAACTATAAAAACAATATAATTGGAAGCACACTGCAAATACATATATGGTAGTTTGTAAATATACATTGATTACCTCCAAACATATACAAAAACGTCTTTTTCCTCCGTGCAGTTAACTACTACTAATTAACACACAAACAACTGTCCTGTAGTAATCGTTAAATTTTTCGAGTGTGGATTTCTGGTTGTTTTTAGGTTGTGAAGGTAACTTACCATCATAATTTTTACATTCAAATTTTAATAAATTTGGACCTCTGTTAAGCGGAGAATACACGAAGGAACATTCGTGAAAAAATTCCCAGTTTTTACGAATGTTCATTTGTGTATCCCGAGTAAAAAAGTTTTGATATAATCACATATTATTTTATCTAATTGCATATAGTAACTTATAGTTACATATGGTCACATATGCTTTTAAATTCAAGCATTTATACTTTTATATAGTCATATATTAGATATTTTTTCCTCAAAGGTTTTAATATGGAGACATATGTGATTTTATATTATTACATACTGGCCTACATATATATGTATGTGCTATATGTAAGTACATAAAGTTACATATAAAAGATATAATTACATATACGTTTATATATAATTTAGTATGATACTATACATAATAATATAAAACTATGTGGATCCATATAAAAAATATTTTATAATTTGTGTTAGTTATGATTATATATTGACGAATATGAACCCATATATAACTTATAACGTTCTTTATAAAATCATCTATAATTATATATCATCCCACATAGGCAATTTTTTCAAAGTGATTTTATATAAAAATATATAAGGTCCATATAAAACCGTATTATATTATATTTGGTTCCATGTTATCAATGATTTTGAACTAGTTTGAGATTTAGTAATTACTAGGGATTGGCGCGTGACACGAAATGTTCGTGAGTCACGTTATTCACACGTGATCGTGAGAAATAATTACTATACTTAAGTGATTCGTGCGTGAGCGTGAGTAAGAATAATCCGTGCATGATTCGTGTGTGAGTTTATTTTTTGCATCATATGTTTTTAGTAATTTTTACTGTTTTGCGTGAGAATTTTCTGATTGTAAGTTTTTAATATACTCATGTGTGCTGAGTAAGAAACGAAATGCTCGTGCGTGAGTAATTTGTTTTTGTTTAGGAGCATGAGTCAAAAATGGCTTACGCACCCATAACATTAACAACACTGAAGCTCTAATACGAAATTCTCTATTCTATAACTTACACTTGACTGATTTTTTATATTATATCTTGGTTGTATATAGGGTTTTTCTTTTCCCGGGACAGCGGGATTTTTTTCTGAATTTCCCGGGATCCCGGGAATTCCCGCTCAATAGAAAATAAATAAATCCGACATATGTTGTACTTGAAAAACTCGATTTCTATTAAAACACCGTCCGACAAAGTTCATCTTTGGTTGTACAAATGACAAAATCTACTTAATATATTCTGAAAGAAGGGCTAAATATAAAACATCCATGACTTCCACTTTTTCTAGAACAGTTCGCTTAACAGTTTAAATCGCGAACTACTATCTAGGAAATATTTTCGTTGTCGTTCTCTGTGCTTTATAAGTTGTCGATCAGAGTTGAATTCCATAGGAATCAGCAAAAACTAAAACAAAATAACAGCAAAAACAGTAATAACAGAAGATAAAAATAGCATTGTTAGAATTTCGTTGATGTTAGCCTAATTGAGTTATTTTCTTTCAATTTGCTATTACATTTTGTAATTAATTACACATGCAATTACTCAATTACATGTAATTGTAATTGAAAAAAAACTCAACTACAATTAATTGTAATTGCAATTCAGAAAAGAACAATTACAATTACAAGTAATTAAACTTTTTTTTTTATTTAAAAAAATAATTTTTGTATATTGTTAGATATGGTCCTATATAATATGATAAAAAGTATAAGGTTAATATTTAGATATAATTGTATCAAACTATGTCCACTTTTATAACATTTTATATAACTTTATACAAAAAGATATAATTTGATGTAATTGGATGAGGACAAAATTCGGATACAATTGTATCGAATTGCATAAAATTGTATCAAATTGTACCAAATTGTATACAATTGTATACAATTCGATACAATATGATACAATAAGACGTTCTCATTTTTCGGATATAATTATATCTAATTACATAAAAGATTATATATAATTAAATATAACTTCATATGGCTCCATATCAATTTTTTTTACTTGGGATGTTAATGTTCGTGTTGACATTCGTGCAATTCGTGTTTCAAAATTTTTTTGTTCCCTACTCAATGTTCCTTCATGTATTCTCCGCTTTAGACTTAGTGCTCATTAGGGATGCCAAACGGGAAATACCGAATCCTGAAATCCCGGGATTTTCGGAATTGGCAAAATCCCGAATCCCGGGATTTTTGAGAAATAATCCTAATTCTAATTTATTAATATTAATATGAAAGCAAATAAACAAAGTGAGAAATTTTAGATTACCGACGTTTTTCTTGAATTTTCTCATATTCACAAGAAATTGATGCCAAGATATTGTAAAAATAGAAATTAAGGAGATTATTCGAGTAAACTATGCAAAGACTCTGCAGAAAAATTTGAAAATTTGGTAAACATTATTAAGTTTTTGAGTAATTCATGCGAAAAATCAAGTTTGTTTGTTATTTTACAGGTACTTTAGCAGGTGGTACAAGTACTGGCAAAAATTGCTTTCCCATTTCCAAAATGATAACGTCATTAGACAAAAGGACTGGAGAAACAAAATTTTTAACAATGACAATTAGACCGTACCTCAAAAAAAAAGTTTGCCGTACACCCTCCAATATGATGTATTTTTGGACGGCGATTTCAAAAAAAAATTTTTTTTTTGCCGTCCGTAGGGGTCGCCTTTTTTAATTTTTTGTTATAGCTTTGGCATTTAAAATCGGATTTTAAAATGTGATATATCGATTTTTTTGCCTCGAGGAGACCAGTGTTTTGCTATATAGTAAAAATCCAATTAAAAAAAATTTAAAAAGGCGACCCCTACGTTCGGCAACCAATATATAAAAAAAATTTCTACTGGGTTTAGCGAAAAACTTCCTTAGCAAAAGTTTAATGATTTTTTGCGAGCTTAAATTTTCTCACATTAGGGTGGTACATTAGGGTGGCAGCAACTGAGATCTGGTGGGTAACTACTAGAACGGGATACTTGAGGTCAAAATGTCTTTAGAGCAAAACACTGGTCTTCTCGAGACAAAAACATCGATGTATCATACTTTAAGATCCGACTGCAAATACCAAAGATACAACGAAAAATGTAAAGTGGCGACCCCTACGTTCGGCATAAAAAAAAAATTTTTTTTTGAAACCTCCTTGCAAAAATATTTCATATTGGTGGGTGTACGGCGGACTTTTTTTTTTTTTGCCTGTAAGGTGGTACGCTCTAACGTACATGAATAAAACCACAGCTGGACAACTACTGGCTGTACTAAAATGCTAGCACTCGCAAAAAGTTTTTGGGAAAAAAATTTAAAATTTAAACCTTCTCACTACAAACTTTTTTTAACGAAGCGTCATTTTTATAAAATCATTGCTCTACCAGTGTAGTAGCACTGGATAAACACTTGTTCCTAAAGTTGGCATAGCACTCTAAGCCCATTCATTGCCAGGGTTTTTTTTCATAAACCACCGAAATTTTTGTAAAACAAATACTGGCAAAACGCTTTTTGCAAACGCTCACAGAGCGTCCGAAAGGAGTGTTCTGCCAATCCCGATTGGCTCATATAATCTACCTGTGAGCGCCACTAAAAATAACGGTAATTTACTAATTTTTTAATTATTATAATTGAAGCACAAGCTGTACAGTTTCCTTTGATGCTAAGGATATTAAATGTTTGTTGTTGTATGATTTTTGTTACTGTAATATTGTTGTTATTTTTTTATATAAATTGAAAGAAGAGAAAATATATGACTAAAAAAACAAAATATTAAAAAAAGTAGAAATCAGGGATGATAAAGTTAGTAACATAGTACCTACTTTTTGTGGTACTATTGGAAACTCAAAATTACTATGGTACTCCTCTGACTCAATTAGTACTATTTACACATTTTTCGATTTTTAAATTTTTTATGCTTTTTTAATTTTCATAGATATTATTGTGTTTATAGCGAACACATCAAATATCGGAGTTTTAAATAAAAAATACTTATGTGGAAAATATTTAAAATATTAGATGTTACTATTGAAAACTCAAGTTAAACACATAAAAAATGTTCTTTCGCATTTTTTTATTAAAATACGAACATATGTATAAAAAAATATATATTTATTTATATTAAAAATTAGGAGAATTAAGAAATCTAGAAATTTTTGTGTTTTTTGAAACGAGCAAAATGTTTTTCCCCATCAGAGCTCCTAAAGAATTCACTCATTCGATTTTCATATCTGAATGCTTAAACTCCTAAAACCTATTTCGAAGAATCGAATGAATTCTTAATGCACCTAATACAATCATTAAATTCATTTGATTCGAAATAAACCTGTAAAAATAGCAGAAAAAGCTACTCAAAATTAAGCAAAAATGGCCTTACAAAAGAATCTGTTGAGATTAGCAGATTTTTTTTATATATTTTATATATTTTTAAATATTTTTTATATTTAGCTTTTAGTTCATTGAAAATAAAAAATTATACTGTAAAATATGCAGAAAATATTAATATTAATAGAGTAAAAATAGCAAAAATAAACTGTTATATCTACAGAATTTTTGTTACTTTTAAGCTAAATTTAGTTGAATGAAAATAGCAGTCTCTCCCGCTAAAATAAACGGAAATGGTTGCTAAAAATAGTAAACTGAAGAAGACTAGATTTTTATTCGTATTAAAAAAATAGAAAAAAGCCTTGTAGATTTTAATTTTTTTGTGATTTTTTGTCTACTAATTATTTAGCGTTTTTTTTTTAATCACCTGGATTTAGAATTGTTCATACAAAATAGGGGATTTATTAAATCCAAAAAAAAAGCTGGATTTTATAAATCCACAATAAAAGCACAAATATATGAAACAGCCTATTAATTTAATGTCAGAAAAAAATATGAATGAAAATTAAAAGAGAAACAAAAAAATTGAAAAACCAACAAATAAAAGGTTTTTATTAAATTTTTGTCTATGAAATATGTTTAGAAAAAAAACTACACCTCACCAAATACATATTTTCCATCTGGTATATGGAGAAATAGCTGAAATAGAAATGGCAATTTTTCACTCTACTGTAAGTATTTTAATTAAATCCAATTAGTGAATATTAAATATTGCAGTGGAATATTTCAATTGTGTAAAAATACAAATTGAAGTGGAAAAACTGAGAAGGCAGACTGTCTATCGCTCTTTTGTATAAAATATAATTAAAATTTAAAAGTTAAAGTAAAATCATTCATCATCGAATTCGGTATTAAAAGGAGAATCTAACCCCATCTGTTGAGCACTTTTAGAACTACCTTTTGGATTTATAAAACCAAGTGATTAGAAAAAACGGCTATTATTTAAAAAAGTATTACTAATTTTAGCAGGTTAAGTTGTTATTATATGTTAACTAAAATTTATTCAAATATTACTAAAATTTTGTATATGTATTTAAAAGTTTGGAGATTGCTGTTCTTATCTTACTAAGTAATATTTTAGAAAAGTAATCTAAAAGAATTTTTTTATGCAACGTAATTTTTAACTAATTTTTAATAGTTTTAACTAAAATTTTTACATTGTTCTATTGCTGTATGAGTTTGATATAACAGAACTCTTTATTTTTTGAGTTTTTATTTGTTAATTTATAATGATAATGGTCGAAAAAGTACTGTTTTTTAAGCTGGTTAGTACTATTTTACAAATCCCATTTATCATCCCTGGTAGAAATGCAAAAGAGTTAAATAAAACTGTAAACTTAATAAATCAAAGTGTACACTTTCTTTTAAGGCTTACAGTATGCTTTAATGCACTTCACTTAAATTTTTCATTCATATTTTCTGCCTCGTTAATTTTTCCGCCAATATAACAAGTATCCCGTTGCTTCCCGGAATTTGGCCTGCTTTCCGGACTATAACACAAAGCGTACTATGGTGTAGAGTATCCGATGGTCGGAAGTGATCGACTATATTATGTTTACTTACTTTGTTTTGTTGTAAATTTATCATATTAATTTAAATACACATTGAGAAAATTTGAGATAAATTAATTCTAGTTTTATTTCTAATTATATTTAAATAAAAATATAGAGTGTGCCATAAAACCAATTAAGATCGTGCAATTATTTGTAAACAACCTTATGATTAATCAACACCAATTCATTAAGGAGTGTATGATATGTAAGTAATAAAACTATTAAGGCACATCTACACGGGATAGAAATCTCGTAGAGTTTGCGCTCAATTTGTCATCTCTAATATAGTTGGCAATAATTTTTATCGTAAAAGTATCATCTCTAGTTGTCAAGTATTTGTTTTTATTAAAATTGTTGTATTTCAAAGAATAATTTTTTCTCCAAATACCAAAAAGTGCATTTAATCAACTGAAATGTTCAATAATGTAACAAAACATTTTCAAAATTGTTACTAATTAAAAAAATTGTGTATGACAGCAATTGTCAATGGTTTAGAGATTATATTTCGTAGACTTATACAGAGCTGCATTTTATCCCATGTAGATGTGCCTTTAAAAATATAAAATATTTAAAGCAAAAATTCAATAAATTTTTTTAAACATAATAAAATAAAGCTGTCAAAATACCTTATACAGTAGGGTGTACGAGGTAAAGTGGGAATTGTTTCGATTACCTGTAAACATTTTGTTTTGAATTCATTTATATAAGATCTGTTTTGTATCTGGTCTAACTTTCTGTCATAACAGAATACACTTATTTTATATTCTTCATACTAGAGACTACCGTTTTTTTTTTCTTATAAATTGACAATGCATTAACATTTATATGAAAAACAAAAACAAATGAAACAGTGCTTTATTCTCAAGTATGATATTCTGAGTGAATTTCCAAATACTTTTCCAAAATAGGTCATTTTGTGATAAAGTGGGAAATGTTTCCCACATTAGCTCATGCTACACTTTCCATTCATTCATCTATGTATTTATTTGTTGATTATATCAACAACTACATCAAACAAGTAATAACATCAAGAAAAATAGTATTATATTAACCCTATAACGGGCAAGAATGCCTCAAGGCAGCTATCATAAAATTGAACACAAGTGCGTAAAATGCGCATTTTATAATCATAAATTAACCTATTCCGATAGAAAACAAAATGCACTAAATGTTTTGAGAAGAAACTTTTTGTTATAATATATATATAAATTTCAAAAAAAAACTGTTTTAAAATAGCTGTGTTTGTGCGGCATTCCTATCAATGCTATCTCGAATAATTTTGAAAGTAGAAAGCCGGAATACGTTGAAAAACTGTCAAAATCGTTCTAGATAACTTAGATGGGCAGTCACACAAACACAGCTAATGAACACAATTTTCAAATATATAAAAAATATATTTACTTACATTCACTAGAAACCTTTGATAATGAACTTAAAGCAAGACTGAAGCTTTAACTTTTGTAATAAGTCCTCACTTTCGTCCAAGGACACACAGTAATTTTTCAGGATATCTTTAAAGGACATCGTCTGAACTTGAAAACGAGTGGGCGGATTTTTATGAAATTTGGCAGAAAGAATATACTTAGTAGTGATAGCAAGGCACTTAAGTTTGAACAATATACATATGTTGAAGTTAAGGTGAGTTTTCGCCCAATTTCGCATTTTCAAAAAAAATGAAAATCGCTATATCTTCTTAAGCATCATAGCAAAAGGGGTAATTTTCGGACTGTAGTTATTTCTTTGCAAAAGAAATAATTTAGGGTGCAATCTAGTAATATTTATGCATTAGTTTTCAAGATTTGCTCTAACCTATTTTGTCCCATATCGTATCGCCGTATCCAAAATTTTGTGGAAAAAATTATAATTTATTTTTTCAGCCGAACACATGGTATAAGTTTTATTGCAAAACAGCGTTAGGGGGTTAATAAAGTAGTGTACTTTAGGCCAAATCATTACTTTTTTGGCATCAATTAAATCGCAGAATTTAGGTATACCATATTGGTAAATCTACTGACTATAAATAAGTGAAGACACATAAATTTTAAAATTGAATTATATAAATAAAATTTATTTATAACTTGCAGAATATTGGTAATACTAACGAAAGAGTTTTGTTTTACAAAAAATTATTTTATTGTCTATAACAAATACATATCTAAAATAATAACATGATATCAGATTCATATACATCGACCGCAAGAGCATCCGGATCAATTATTTAAATCGTTTTTGATCATGTTTTAAAAAATTATTCTTCATAGTGGTTCCGCCATTATAAGTTTTGAAAAGCGGATACCAGATATATATTCAACGACCCCCTGGAGCTCCCAGAAAAATAATTTTAACCGAATCCATACAATTTTTAAAAACCTATTCGCAATATTGGTCTCGCAATTTTGAACTTTTAAAATTGTGTGGTAAATTTGCGTTCAGCAACCCCAAGAACTGTAGAGTAAATATTAAACTTTAAGTAAATTCGAAAGCTTTTAACAATCATCCGCCATTGCATTTTGAATTTTAAAAGTCCGATGTTAGATTAGTATATCGAGCCCCAAAAATTCCTAAGTAAAAATTTTAAGGGAATCCGTGCAGTCGTTAATCTCCATATACGTAGTATAAAATAATAACGTGACTGACTGACTCAATATCGTCTGGCCCAAACCGCTGGAGATAGGAAGTTAAAGTTAGAAATTCCTACGGAGAGGCACAAAAAAGGGAAAAGTCTCCCTCTTGACGGCCTGCCTATACCTGAATTTAATATGTGTTCCCTGGAGTATGTGCAACTCCACTTTTTGGAATTTTGGCCAGAAACATGGCAAAAATGGGGGTTTTAAAGGGCTTAATTTCGAGCCCTATAACTCGAAAAGATTTAACCCTTAAATGCATGATCTCTTCGATTTTAACCATTTTTTTATATATGATTTCTAAAGGCGTGTACATTTCAAGAAAAATACCAAAAAATATTTATTTTTAAAAAAAGGTGATTTTTCTTGAAAAATATGGTTTTTTACCAAATAGCTAAATTGTGATTATTTTGACGTGTATGAAAAAAAAAACAAAAAAATCTATAAACTATAATTTATACATTTATTTTCACCAAAATGAATTTTATTGCGAGAATACAACTTTAAATATTTAAACAAATATTTTTGAATATTACACTTTTTGTAAAAAAACGCGTGTTTTCTAACTGTTTAAAAACTCTGCGCTAAACTATAGGTACACTATGTACAGAAGGGGCCCCTAATGCCCAGAAATGCAGTTTTGTGCATAAAGTGGTTTTTTTTTTTATTAAAAAACCGGTATGTTGCCAAATGGCTGCACCATGCATTTAAGGGTTAATTAAATGAGCTCATATTCTACATTTTGATTACCTGCCACAATGTTAATATTTCACCAAAATTTTCTTAAAATCAGAAATTCTTCCCCTACTATACATATTAACCAGCAATCATTTATTGTTTCTGGTAAAACCGCTGCGACTAAGTTTGGCAGTGTATTTTAAGATAGAGCATAACAAAACAAATAAATAATACGTCATAAAAGCACATTTTTTTATGTTACACTTTGTTTACCAAAATTGTCATTCTTCTTGTTCGTGACAGTATAGTATGTTTCATATTTATAAAGACAATTGTTTTTTTCTAATCTACTCGTAAGAAGAAACGTTTTTAATTAAATAAAAAAAAAAAACAATTTGTGATGATTTTTTTTTACAATTTTTAGCAGCAGCGTTGTACCACCGAATTTTACATTTTCTGTTAGCACATTTTATAAAAAAGGCGCTAGGATGGTTTTTGTTTAGCGCTTTTAGCACTTTTTTATTTTGATAAAATCTTAACTACCCAAGTAAAAAAAAATGATATGGAGCCATATAAAGTTATATTTAATTATATATAATCTTCTATGTAATTAGATATAATTATATCCGAAAAATGAGAACGTCTTATTGTATCATATTGTATCGAATTGTATACAATTGTATACAATTTGGTACAATTTGATACAATTCGATACAATATGATACAATTGTATCCGAATTTTGTCCTCATCCAATTTCATAAAATTATATCTTTTTGTATAAAATTATATAAAATGTTATAAAAGTGGACATAGTTTGATACAATTATACCTAAATATTAACCCTATATTTTTACCATAATATATATGACCATATCTAACAATATACAAAATTATATTTTTAAATAAAAAAGATATACAATATCTGGAGATCAGACCTGAGGGATTTCAATTACAATTACAATTACTTGTAATTTGTAATTGAAATTACAAGTAATTGTAATTGAAAATTTTCGATTACAAATTACTAGTAATTGTAATTGAAAGTGATTTCAATTACATTTAGAATTAAAAAGTGTTTTTTGTTAAAATTTTGTAGAAAAATCTGACTGGGATAGGTTGCATAGGCATGGATGGATGCGTATAAAAAGAATACGTCATGTTGGGCTTACCCCTAACTTGTGCTTTTTGTCATTATTTATTTTCCCAAAAAATGTAATTGACATTTTTCAAATTACAAATTACTTGTAATTGTTCTTTTTTGAATTACAATTACAAATAATTTGTAATTGTAATTGAGTTTTTTTCAATTACAATTACATGTAATTGTGTAAATGAATGTGTAATTATTTACAAAATGTAATGATTAACCCCAGGTCTACTGGATATCCTATAATTTCGATAAATCTTCCATTACTTTTATCCAGATTTACCATGACAGTGCATTAAACATGAACAAATTTTTCTTTGTTTTTAGTAATTTTAAAATAAGGTTAACAACACTGAAATTTTTAACTTAATAGGATTGTGATATACAACCAAGATATAAGAGATCAGTCAAGTGTGTGTTATAGTATAGAGAATTCCATATTAAAGCTTCAGTATTGTTAATTTTATGGGCGCGTTATCCATTTTGACTCACGCTCCTAAACAAAAACAAATTACTCACGCACGAGTATTTCGTGTCTTACTCACGCAGACATGAGTATATTAAAAATTTACTCACAATCAGAAAATTCTCACGCAAAACAGTAAAAATTACTAAAAACATATGATGCAAAAAATAAACTCACACACGAATCATGCACGGGTTATATATTCTTACTCACGCTCACGTACGAATTATATATTCTCACGCTCACGGGCGAATTACTTTGGTATAGTAATTATTACTCACGATCACTTGTGAATAACTTCACTCACGATCGTGTCATGCGCCAATCCCTAGTAATTACTAAATCTAAAACTAGTTCAAAATCATTTTTTTTATATGGAACCACATTTAATACAATACGATTTTAAAAGGACCTTATACATATATTTTTATATAAAATCACTTTGAAAAAATTGCTAATGTGGGATGATATATAATTAAAAATGATTTTATAAAGAACGTTATATCGTTATATATAAAAGAAATCATGAAATATTGTAGATATGAAACCATACTAAGTTATATATGGGTTCTTATGCGTCAATATATAACCATATATAACACCTATTATATAATATTTCTTAAATGGCTCCATATATAGTTTTATATTATTATGTATAGTGTCATACTAAATTATATATAAACGTATATCTAATTATATCTTTTATATATTACATTGTGTACTTATATATAGCACATACACTTATATGTAGGCCAGTATGTAATAATATAAAATCACATATGTCTCAATATTAAAACCTTTGAGGAAAAAATATTTAATATAGGACTATATAAAAGTCTATATGCTTCAATTTAAAAGCATATGTGGCCATATCTAACTATAAGTTACTATATGTAATTACATAAAATAATATATGATTATATCAAAACTTTTTTACTCGGGTAATTTAAAGATTTGTAAGGAAAAAATACTTTTTCAAACTTGTATTAAAAAGTCTTTACGTTTGTTCGCAAACATGAGTTATGTTTAAAATTTCTAATAAAAACATAATTTTTTTTTTAAATTTTGAACATTTTGGAAGCAATAGGAATGTGAAATTAAATTCTATTTTCCGAAATAAGTGAATCTTACCGCTTTTTACTGTTGCATCGCAATATTCAGTTGAAAAAGTGAATATCTTGATTAAATTCTTCATCTAGCGTTTTTTGAGGGATTAACTGCGCGTTTGCTTTAAAAAAGTTTACATCACTGATTTTTAGGCAATTTGATCATAGGTTAGATAGATCTCTTACTCTTTGACATTTGCTGTCAGTTCGCATGAGAATGTGTTGGACATACGTCCTATACCTGTACAAAAAATATTTGAATGTGTGTGGAAAAATGTGTTTGTTGACAAAAGAAAAAGAAGAGTAACATATCTATGTAATCTATGAATTTGATCCCCTTTATTTTGAATTAAATTTAATATTCTTGCATTCATGTTATTAACTTAATTTTGTATTACATTTTGAGCAATTCTTGCCATTCTATTAAAATCGCCCGTTTAGAGAAGGTATTAAATATACCCAGGAAAATTTTCTGTTCCAAAAAATCGGTTGTAGAATAGCTACTATTCATTTACAACCCCCTTCTACGGTCGATTCTAACACCGATTATTTTTGTTTGAAATTGTTCCAAAAGCAACCACTTCTATAGCTCCAAAATAGAACCGGTTGCCCTAGAATCAGTTCTGGAACTAATTCTAGAACTGATTCTACTTCAGTCATACCTTTCATATGGGATCCCAGGAACTGGTTTCGGAACCAGTTCTATGGAATCGGTTGCAGTGGAACCAGTTGTAGAGTAGATGTGGTAGCCAACCACACCAATTCTGCAGCAGGTTACACTGCAACCGATTCTATGGAACTGGTTCCGGAACCAGTTCCACGGCTCTCAGATGGAAGGCATGACTCACGTAGAATCAGTTCTAGTAGAAGGGGTTGTAAATGAAAAGTAGCTATTCTACAACCGATTCTTTGGAAAAGAAATTTTTCCTGGGTGGGTATGAACGTTTTTTTGGAATTTTGTGTTTATTAATGGTACTAAACTCATTTCCGGCAAACCATCGTCACAGAACGCTCTCCAGACTCACTTATGGCCGCCACCAAAATTTCAACTGGGGAAGCTGAGTTGTTCTTTTCTTAAATATCTTCAATTAAAAATATCTGAACATTAAAGTCGACCATGGTCATATTTCTGGATTTTGAAATGTTATTGTTCTGGTTAACGTCACAAAGAACATTCCTTTGTAATTGGTCATGATGATTGGAACAATACTGAAAGTTATTCTACAAAAATAATTGACTTTATAAATATGAAACATGCTGTATACTGTACATTAGGTCTCCAGAAA
This sequence comes from Leucophora obtusa, assembly GCA_949987735.1. Lineage (NCBI taxonomy): Eukaryota > Metazoa > Arthropoda > Insecta > Diptera > Anthomyiidae > Leucophora > Leucophora obtusa. The sequence continues at coordinate 200,818,545 of OX465295.1, read as the reverse complement.
AAAAAATTATGAGTTATTGTCTGGCACCCCCCCCCCCCCCTCAAACTGTGTATTTAGGTGTAAAACAATAAGGGTTTTCACAAGGGGTGTGCTATTTGTTGTATCGTTGTATCGTCCTAACAAAAAACAGAGTTGTTAAAAATGAAATTGAAAAAATACAACATTTGAGAATAGCACGATACAACATTTTTACGTATGTTTAGTGTCCTATGTTTGACTGTGCTAACAGATAGAAAACTGAATAGAAAACCGTTGTTAAACACAAATAAAAATTTTAACAACTCTGTTTTTTGTTAGGACGATACAACGATACAACAGGTAGCACACCCCTTATGAACAACCTTAATGTCTCCCAAAAAATTAGGACAATCGGATAAGAGAAACACGTGCCTCAACGGGCCTGAAGTTTGAAATACGATTTACAAGGCGAAAAAAATATATTTAGAAACCCCCTCTTCAAATATGTATTTGGGTGTAAAACAAATTTTTTTTTTTTTTTTTTTTTTTTTATTATTAATAATTCTTTATTCATAAAAATAAGTATTACAAATATAGAGTGCCTCAGCGTCACTTGGACATTATTGAGGCGAGTTGGCAAAAATCTTACAGACTTAACGAAGTATAAAATTTAATTTAAAAATAAAACAGGATTAAAAAAAAAAAAGATATAAAAAAAATTAGATTAGCATTTCATTATTTTCACAATAGAAGCATTTCTAAGTTATTTATCAAATATGCTTTAATATTCTTTTTAAAAATGGAAATTCTTTCAATATTTTTTAGATTTTGTGGAAGATTATTATATTCCAAACTACCCATGTGCTCTACTTTCTGTTTAGTTGTTTCTGTTTAGGACAATCGGACACCCATATACATATTTTAAGAGGGGGTTTCTAAATATATTTTTCAGTTATTTAACATACAAAATGGGTCATTTTGACGCCATGCTCTCAAACAGGTTAATTTTGATTTTTTTTTATAGAAAATGCTTAATTATAAGTTTTTATATCGATTTTCATGTCAAATGACACTTTTTTACATTTCAAACATTTGGGGTAATTTTGAGCCCATGTGTCTATAACGGTTAATTTCTAATTTTTTATTACTATGTATAAAATTTGGTGTTAACAGAGTTATTTGGATAACTTTTACCAAATTCCGCAAGAAACAACACATTGTTTTGATATACTTCCAGGAAAAATCGAAAAATTTCAAAAATTTCACCTTTGACCTTGGTAAAGAAAGGGTTAACGTTGTCAGAGTTTTACAAAATTTTCGGAAAACAAGCTCTTGTATCAGGCTTAAAGGTAATCGGAAGTGATTTTGTTCCAGCTGGCTAAAAACACAAAAATTAATGCAATTATCTAAATTATTGGCCAAAATCACACTTTTCTCTAAAATTTTCAAATTTAAAACGCCGTCACTGTTAAGTTAAAAGAGGGATATGTGTAATTTTCAGTAGAATTATTCTCTAAGGTGTATTTAATAAACCCCTATACGTTGACCACTTTTTACACTATTTTGTTGAACAAAATTTTAAAAAACTCAAAAATAGAGTTTTGCAAATTTATAAAAAAAACAAATCCCATCTTTAGGTTATCATAAGCCAAGGGAGACAAAAAATTTTATATGAATATTTGTGGATCTTAGAAATGAAACTAGAGTATAACATTGTAAAGTTTTGAAAAAAAATATTTTATTTTTTACGATTTTCATAATTTATCTCATTTTAACCCTACAATGGTCTGAGGAAATTGCAATTACTAAAATATTTTCCAACCGATTTTGGATTTTTATACATTACCAGAAAGATAATTCAGTATAGATTATGATTCTATTTACATTTTCCAAAAATACGGTTACTAAAGGGCCAGTATTTTGAAATAAGGCCAAAAAAGTTCGCCTTGTAAATCATATTTCAAGCTTCAGGGCTGTTGAGGCACGTGTTCCTCTTATCCGATTGTCCTAATTTTTTGGGAGACATTGTTTTACACCCAAATACATATTTTGAGGGCCCAGACAATAACTGACATTTTTTTGCTCCATACAAGGTTGGAGAACCTACTATACATATATTTAAATATCTATGTATACATATGTATATATATTAGGGTGGAGTGAAAATTGCCAAAAAAAAATTTTTTTTAATTTTTTTAAATCTCCTGTATTGTTAATCGATGACCCTATAGAAAAGCTTAATTCATGCAAAATATCAAAGCCTTACGACATTATTTGGAGGTGGCGCACGAAGGGTAAAGCATAGGGGTAAAGTTTGAAAAAAATACAAGGTACTCGTATTACTACTAGTTGTAGTTAAGTACCATTTAAAAGTCTTTATTCTCCAACACTGTAGAAAGTGTTAGCAAAAGTTAAGTTTATATCAGGGTTGGTTACCGTTTCATTTTTAAAATAACGGTAATTATCTACCACGCCGATACTAAAAATGATTTGAATATTTTATATCCTCGATATCAGTTTGGGCAATTGTCTCCATATTTTAGCGTTTTTATTTTCTTGGTTTGCCGGTTCAATTTCTTATTATTCCCAAATTACTGTTATAATTTGCTGTTTTGGTATTTTAGCAGTATTATAACGGTAATATGCATATATTACGCAATTGAACCAATAAAATATCGAAATAAAAACGGGTAAATATAAAGACAATTACTCTTAATGGTATCAGCATTTTAGAACGTTCATATGGGGTTTTGTTTCGGCATGGATGACAATTACCGTTATATTAAAACTGAAACGGTAACCAACCTTGGTTAATATGCGCGTAAAACGAAGTTGGAGAATCCCCCTATGCAAATGCTATTTTACTATTGTTGCTTTAAGTTTCTTCATAAAGAAGTCAAAGTGTTACCTGTTAAACAAAAACTTAAAACGAAGAAAAAGTTTAATCAACGATAAATTGTTTTTGTTATTTTTTAATATTTCATTAAAATAATAATAGTTAAAAGTTGAATGCTGAGTATACAAAGTTTTAAAATGTCTAAAACTCGGAACGATTTGCGCTGCTTTGTATTTGGTAAACCACTTTCATTAAATGTCAATGTGCTACTGACGTACAGTTATGTTATTAAATACTACCTGTGGATAGGAAATGATTTACTTGAATTGAATAATGCAAAAGATCCTTTAATAAAGTATATATGTATGTGAAATAAACAATATCGAACAAATATGGAGTAAGGCATCGATTCCAACGATTAGCCATCAACAAGTTATCGGAAGATTGGTTTCATATTACAACAAATACAAGAAGAAAGCGCAGTGACGGCAAGAAGCAACATTTTTTCAAGGATTCCCATACAAATTTATTTGACATCGCAACATGTAAGTCTGCATCCAGAAACATTGGCATAACGTTTGCTGGATCTCACTTGCCAACGTTGGCGTAACGTCAGGAAAACCAAAATATAGATATTCTAAAAAACTTTAGAAAAATTATTTTATAAAAAACAATTAAATTTAATAAAAAGAAATGTAATTTTATAAAAAAAAAAATAACAAAAAATAAAAAAAAGAAAACAAAAAATTGTATGTTCGTGACCGGAATCGAACCCGAGACCTTCCGACTTTACCTTATTTTAACAAAGCGTAGTAATTTTTACAAAATCAGTGCTCTGCCAGTGTTTTGTTTTTGGTACAGTTAGCAATTTCTGTCTGGGAAGTTACAAAGTTTAGAAAAAATGTGGGCGGCAACCAATTGTGACTTTATATTCAATTTTACAATATAAAAAAGTGTTGCCTTTATTTGCGCTCAAATTTGTGTTATTACAACAGCAAAATTGTTTTCACACATATTTAAAAAAATATATTTAATTTTTGAATTTGCTGAGTATGCTTTCAAATAATTTACGATGTTTACTGTTTTTGCAGTGTTAAGGCTCAATTAGACGTGCCATAACCATAACCATATAAAACAGCTGTTCAAACCAATCTTATGGGCTACATTGTATTCCATTATTGGTGACATAACGCCATAACCGTAACCGTAGATACCAATTATATTTTGGTTTTCTGCTATGGCGATATGGCACGTCTAATTGAACCTTTAAGGCTGAGTTACCCAACCGTAAACGTATCTGTAACGAATCAGCTGTTTCGATACCACAAGAAGAAATGTATACGATTGGTTACTAACACGTAAATGTAAACGAACTTGCCGGATCATTCTGTTGAAATCAGAATTTTCTATCCGGCATCGAAACAGCTGAATGATTTTAGTCGGCAAAAATATGAAATGAATAAAAAAAATTGATTCAAACAACAAATAAGGAATAAAAATTAACAAATAAATGGAAAAATTTAGAATAAAATATAAAACCACATGAAATAGATGCTAAATAGTAATGTCGTTTACGATAATCTATAAGTGTACTTTTTAGCTACGGCACGGTACAGTTACATCACATTTACGTTTAATCCGCCCTTTAGTTCATAGAGAGCAGTCGTACTGTGAGGTGCTTTTGTAATTTGCGGAGTGAAGAAAATAAAAGAGATGAAAATGCCGACAATTACAAATAATGAAAACTGGATTAATTTTTTAAATGAATATAAAAATTTGCGATTTGCGAATTTAGCTAAAAACATAAATCTAAAAAAACAGCAGCATATGAAAAATTAACAAATTATATTTCATGTGATTAGTTTGATAAATAAACAGAATTGATGTTCCGTTTGATGTTTTGTTGTCGATGGCATCGTCTGTATTAAAAAATGTAAACAAAAATGAAACTCATGTTTCAACGAATGTTTCTTCGCGTGTAGGCAGCATTAGTTATTGCTTGCCTAGAGGTTTTCTCTGTTTTTTGAGCGATTTTCCTTTAGAACAAAGTGTGCATTACTGTTTATTTTTTTTTACAAATTGTATTTTCTACTCTCTCTAATATTTGCTGTTTCATTTCATCAATCCAATATCAAGTCAATACAAAATTAAGCAAGTGTCATACGGGCTTTAAGGTGTTTTCAATATATTGCAATTTAAATGTCAATGATTATTATATCAAAAATTTAAAAGAAAATATGTTGCGTACTTCTTTGACTATAAATTTTAACAAAATTCTAAAAATTTCCCAAAATGTTAATGTTATCTAACCCAAATATCATAAATATTTATATCTACACCTAAAAAAGTACGTGGTCGAATAGTCAACAAAATCTATAGTCAATTTATATTTTTTATAAATCAACTATAATAATCAATAACAACTATTGATGTAGGCACTAGCCACCCTGTTACACACAGTCTATTTCGCAATTACTACATGATTGTGAAATACAAATTGGCAAATAGAAAAATAATTAAACAGCCAAAATTAAAAAAATCTTAAAAAATATATAAATTTCAAATAAGAGACAAAAACAGAAACAAATTAAAAATTAATTAAGTTAATAATTTAAAATCTGTGCACTCTGATGTTGCAATATAATTTCCCACCTATTATGCTCGAATTGCAACTAATGTATTTATTTTTTATTTGAGATAAAATTCAAAACCAAGTCCAAAACTAAAGGTAAATAATTACAAAATATATGAATTTAATTTAAAATAATTTATGCTATTAGTTTCCAGATTTAGCAAATAAGGTTCAAAAGGAAAATCCTATCTGCATAATATTTATCGTTGTCTTATATAATGGAAAATGCAAATAACTTAAAATATCATGTTTAAATTTAAATAAAAATATTGTGAAGAATTGATTTGACTAAAATTTTATTTAAAAAGTTAAAATATCAAGTTACGTGGTTCCTATTGACCATTTTTAAATTGAAAATAGTCGTTAGCTATCACATTTATATATAATTTAATTTCCATTAGGAAATCATTGGCATTAACTTTCTCCATAGTTCATTTCTAGAATTTAATTAAACATAGCTGCCTTCCACTACTTCATATCAACTATGGCATAGTGGGGGTTATTTCACCTATGAAATAGTTGAAAATATAGTATTCAGTAACTACGTATTTTTTAGGGTGTAGTGTGAGGAAAGTTCGTATGGCCCTATGATAAATAAACAACAAATTACTAATCATTTGTATTAATAATTTTAAAATATAAATTTTTCTGAATTTCACACCACTCTAATTTACATTTAAACATAACAAAAAGCTAGTAAATAATGAATATTCTGCCTTGATACATTTATTACAGGGATGATAAATAAGATTTTTAAAATAGTACCAACCAGCTTAAAAAATAGTACTTTTTCGACCTCTATAGTACCAACAATTTTTTCATTTAATTTTCTTACCATTATAAATTAACAAATAAAAACTCATAAATAATAAAGTGTTCTGTTATATCTAACTCATACAGCAATAGAAAAAATTTAAAATTTAGTTAAAACTACTAAAAATTTGTTAAAAATTACCTTCCATAAAAAAATTCTATCGGATTACTTTTGTAAAATATTAGTAAGATAAGAACAGCAAGAACCAAATTGTTAAATACATACACAAAATTTTAGTTATATTTGAATAAATTTTAGTTAACAGAAAATAGCAACTTAACCTGCTAAAATCAGTAATAAATAATAGACTAAAAAATCACAAAAAATTTTAAATCTTGAAAGGTTTTTTTCGATTTTTTAATAAGAATATTTACAGGTTTATTTCTGTGAGTGAAGGCTTCAGAATTTAAAGTCCCTGAAAACCGTATTCAACTTTATTTTATTTACGGGTCTATTCCACCTTTTGAATGTCATAAAAATATTTTCCAATAAACAAAATGATTGACAATCGAATCAAATGAATTTAAAGCCGAGAATACACGAGGGAACATTCGTGAAAAAATGCCGATTTTCTTTTGAATGTGTGTGTGTGCGCGTTGACATCGTGCAATTCGTGTTTACAAAATTTTTTGATATTTTTTGTTCCCTACTCATGTTCCTTCGTGTATTCTTCGCTTAATGATTGAATTAGGTGGATTAAGAAGTCATTCGATTCTTCAAAATAGGGTTTAGGTTTTTAATCATTCAGAGTTGAAAATCGAATGAGTGAATTCTTTAGGATCTCTGATGGGGAAAAAATGTTGCCCGTTTCAAAAAACACAACAAATCCTCCTAATTTTTAGTATTATTTTTTTTTTGTATACGTATTTTAAGAAAAAAAAGGCGAAGGAACATTTTTTATGCGTTTAATTTGAGTTTTCAATAGTAACATCTAATATTTTAAATATTTTCAACATAAGTATTTTTTATTTAAAACTCCGATATTTGTTGTGTTCGCTATAAAAATAATAATTTGTTTGAAAATTAAAAAAGCACAAAAAATTTAAAATTCGGAAAATGTGTGAATAGTACTAAATGAGTCAGAAGAGTACCATAATACTTTTGAGGTTCCAATAGTACCACAAAAAGTACTATAGTACTAAATTTATCATCCCTGATTTATTATATTTATGTTAAATTAGAACGAAGACATTTCCATTTATTTTTACAAACATACAGACTTACATATGTATTTTGACAAAAGATTACAATTCGTTGTAACTAAAAAAAGAAAAAAAAACAAAAATTATAACTGGGTTGGTTGCCTTGAAAATATAAAAATATTTTTACTTTACCAATAAGGCCCGATTACTGAATCTTTAGTTAGCTACTAACTGGCCGAATTTAAATGTTGGCTAAATTTGAACTGGCCATTCAGCCTAACCTAGTGTCTAGACATGGAATAAAATAGCAAGATAGCAAGAAATTGTCAAAATGATTTCAACCCAAGTAAGCAATCAAAAACAACATTAATTTTAGTTAAAAAAAAATTTGTTGGTGATAAAATGAATTTATTTTATTTTTCGAATAAAAAATTATGATATTTTTTAGTCATGAAATGGTCTAGTTTCTCTGCCATCGTTTTGACATTTCATATCATTTTTCACATTTGAAAATACCTTGTAAAGTTTGTAATAAATAGTATTTTATCTTAACCCTTTGACGACCATAGGCAAGTATGCTTGCCCAAGGGTTTTTCGCACTTAAAATTGCCCAGCCAAAAGATAGAGTAAATATTTTCAAAGGTGATTTGTAAAGGAGAATTGGGGGAACAAAAATGAGATAGGCGGTAAATCCCTACCTAGTACCGCTTTCCCCTTTTAAGACCACGAAGTTAGTTATTTAGGATTCTTGATTAAAGGGGTAAAAAACACAAACTTTGACAATCGAAGTGGAGGGCAAGCAAGGGGTCTATGATGGAAATTTTTTGTAACATATCCATAATTTAGTTACAGATCACGATAATAAAAATCGCTTCGTCCGGAATGGCAGGGTCGTCAAATGGCAAATATTTTTGGCAAGCGAAATAAGGGGTAAGGAGGGGTTCTACGGAGCCAATTTTTCTTGGCATAACCAATATTAGGTCAGAGATTATGAAAATAGCAAAATCTTCAAAATCGCTTCGACAGAGTCTTTATATGCAGTATCCTTCGAATGCGATTGCAGAGAATCGTCAAAATTATGTCAGTTGTACTTAGGGTTTGGGGAAAATAATATATTTTTCCCGGGAAAACGGGAAATTTTAAAAATACTAAATTCTTTAAATTGTTTTTGTTTGGAATAGGATTTTTTAATTTTAGTCATAAAAAGCATTTTAAATACCAACACAAAATGTTATTGCTAAAATATTTTAAAAGGGAATCAATTTCTTTAAAACACAAAAACTTTTTCTCAAGTAAATAGGAGCATTTCAACTAATAAAGATTTTTCGCATAATGCAGCGCAGTCCAATATTTGCCCTAAAAGACTAATGGTTAGCGAAGGTATTATCCGACATCTAAATTTGGTTCACAAAAAAAAAAAAAAAAAATTGAGAGTCATGCAACTTCTCTTGAAGAAAACAACAACAAGAATAACGTTCCAGCTAAAATTAGCAAAGTGCCCGAAGAAAAAAGTGTAAGCTGAATAGGCATTGAACGTTTTATGGTAAGGCAAACATTTCCTGAAATGGTATCCAAATTAGCCGAAGTCGACGGAATGTCAATCCGCACCATAACTAGATCTTCGTTTATTCGAGAAAGCTTTTATAATAAAAACCTTGCATTGCCAAAAAACGAAACCGATGTAAAGAACATTATATTAAATTACTACAATCAAGTAAAAGATATCATGATAAAAGAAATATTGAGCAATATTTCTAACAATAGGAGATTTACTATAATCTTAGATGAATGGACAAGAATATCACAAAAGAGATATTTGAACATATGTATAAACGGAAATAATTCATTTTATAACCTGCGGTTGGTTGGTTTATATGTCAGGAAGATGTAATGCTGATGAATTAAGAAGCATTGTAGAAATAAGGCTAGAATGGTTTTATTTGTATTTGAAAAATAACATTGTGGCCACCATATCTAATGGGCCGAATGTGATGAAACGGTTTGTTTCCGACAATCCAGTACTGGGTGCTTTCTGCTGGAATCATGCAATTCATTTGGCAGTGCTTAGAGTAATTTATGTGAAACCAAATGTTCAAAATTCTGATATTTTTTACTTTGAATTCTCACTACACAGACTGAATTTGTACTAAAATAGTGTTTTTTTTAACAAATATTACTTATATAGGTGGTTTTCATTAACAGTTTTGTTCAAAAATATTTCCCGGGATTCCCGGTATTTCCGGGAATCAAATTTTTTTATTCCGGTTTTCCGGGAAATGAAAAAGTCCGGGAAATCCCAAACCCTAGTTGTACTGTATCCAAAAACATGCCATTTCTAGAAAATACCATAGTTTTTTTTCGAAAAACACAAAGTTTTATCAACAATTAATTTTTCTATACACGTAATAAATAATTAGGCGTTTCCCCGTTCTTACCCAGCAAAACCTTGGTAATGGTTTGGACCTTTTTCACAATGGGTACCCGTTTACCCTTGGGGTGAAGGGTAAAGGAGTAAAGTAATACGTTACTTATATTGTAAATCACAAATTAAATTTTAAATGTATATTATTAAATTATATTTTTCACTGTATCTTGTGTGTTAATATAAATGAAGTTTATGTATAGTTGATCTTCTATTTGGTAAATGAATGTTTTTTGTTAGATTTTAGATCATATATATTAATATATCTTTCTCTTTAAATTGCAAGATACTGTGAAAAATATAATTTAATAATATACATTTAAATTTAACGGTTCGCTGTCGTTCATAAATCTGTGTTATCATACACAGAGTTGAATAGAACCAGCTGCGATACTTTAAGAATTAAAGTTCAAAGCAAAAACAGTAATAACAAAGGATAAAAATAGTATTGTTAGATTTCGCTGATATTAGTCTAGTTGAGTTGTTAACATATTATTATTTGTTTTCCATTTAGCATAAGTAGACCATTATCAATTATTGATCCATCAAGGCAAACGACACTGACGATAGCTTTGTAGCGAAAGCCGAAAATACGTATTCTGTCCTGAATTCTTTAAAATTTTTTATTCTCTGTAATTTACAACAATTATTTTAATTTTTGCATTAAAAAATACAAAAATTGTTTTTTCGGACTTTCTATATTTTCATATATTTAGTTAGAATATTCTTCCACCCAGTGTTGCCACCAGTACAACAAAAAATTGCACAGCTGTAGGTCAAAAATTATCCAAAACTGTATGAAATTACACAAAAAAGTTTATAAATTTTTTTTTTATTTTTCCAAATAATATATGAGGCCATTTAGACCAACTCTTATGCGCGTTGTGGGGCAGAATTGAAATATTTTGGAAATAATGTAGTGATTTCTTACCGGCTGTTTGGATTACTATGAAATTTCTCAGGGTCGAAGTCAAAGTAATTTCGAGCTTAAGTTTTTTCCGGCCGAGCCCACAGTGCCACTTGACACCAAACCAGACCCTCTCGAGCATTGTGAAAACCTGCCTGAAATTTTGCATTTTTTAAATAACCTCCAATAATCCAGTTTTCTACAGGGCGAAATCAAAGCCAATTTTTTAAAAAAATATTGGTTGTTTGCAAAAAAATATTCTATTATCTAAACCAAAATTAAATGCAATATATTTTTCAGGCTAAAATAGTGAATTATATGGTGACGTTCATAGTTAAAAGAAATCATTCTAGGTTAACTATTTCTAAATTGCTGAATTATTTTCAAAATATTTTGATTCTGAACCACTGTGATGAGTTAATAACATTTTTCTCTGATCATAGAAACTGCAGAAAAAAATTTCGCTGTTATAAAAACTTTGAAAATTACTAGTTTTTTTAGTGAATCACAAATTAACTAATCCAAATATCGCAGTATTCTCGAATGGTCTTGCCAGCCTAGAGAAAAGTAATTTTTTTACATGAAGTTTGAAAAATATGTTCACAAAACATGAACAATATACGGGGTTAAAAATAGAAATTAAATACGGAACAATGTTTTTGATTTCTTCTTCATTGGGCTTAGTTTTGAACAAATTTATGAAATAATTCGTCGGAAAATAGAAATTTGTGGTAAATATTTCACAAACTTAATCGAAATATCGACTAATTTTCATTTCATTATTGAAAAGCTCTGGAAATGAATTTACGGAAATTTCTGCAAAATGTGAAATTACACGAAAACTACACAAAAATGGCATTATTCAAAAATTATCCAACGAATGTGTAAACAGTCCCGTTTTTGAATAATTATTCAAAAAGTGGCAACACTGCTTCCACCTCAAGTCCAAATTCCAATATGATATTGTCATATTAGATTTTTATTTGTTGTTTCAGAAAGGGTTGATCATTTTCATGATAGACAATACAATTGTTTCGTAGACATCACTCTACTCTTCAGTTGTCCGCAATAAGAAAATGATAACTTTCTTACTCAAACCGAGACATTACATAAGGTACAAAAAACCAACGGGATGAGAATTTTGTACTTTCGTATATGAACTGTCTGATTTGGTAAAACCAGTTATAAATCAACTCCTTTTTGAAAGCAACAATTACATAAAAGTACCCTTTGGGTACTATTTATATGTACACTGAAATTATTATTACAGTAACTGACTGTAGTTTATTTAAAAAGTTATCCGTACATTTATTTTTAAATGATTATACAGTTAAAATACAAAGAAATATATTTTTTAACTGATTTTGTCGTTTATTTAAAAAATAAACTACAAATAAATACGGATTTTCTGTTACAGTTAATATTTTCATTTAAAATGTTTTGTAAAAAAAGGAATTCCTTTTCGATTTCTAGGTCAGTTAAAAAAACCAAATAAACTAAATATCATTTATTCTTATGGATTTTGTAGTTAATTTTTTGAAATTTAAAAAATGGAAATAAATGAAAAATCATTATTTTTTAAGGATTTTGTAGTTTATTTATTAACATTTAAAAATAAATGAAAAGTTCTTTTGATTTAAATGAAAAGTCAGTAGACCGGTTTTTAAGTGATTTTTTATTTATTTTAAATTACATTTTCAGTTAATTTAAACTACAAACTATTTTGAGTGTATATCTGTTGTCAATACATTTTGTAAAAACAACTAATTTTAAACTCAAAACAAAATAAATATTTTTATGAGATTTTAGCCGTGGTGTGCTTATTTTCAACAATTATTTTAATTTTTGCATTAAAAAATACAAAAATTGTTTTTTCGGACTTTCTATATTTTCATATATTTAGTTAGAATATTCTTCCACCTCAAGTCCAGATTCCAATATGATATTGTCATATTAGATTTTTATTTGTTGTTTCAAAAAGGAGTTGATTTATAACTGGTTTTACCAAATCAGACAGTTCATATACGAAAGTACAAAATTCTCATCCCGTTGGTTTTTTGTACCTTATGTAATGTCTCGGTTTGAGTAAGAAAGTTATCATTTTCTTATTGCGGACAACTGAAGAGTAGAGTGATGTCTACGAAACAATTGTATTGTCTATCATGAAAGTGATCAACCCTTTTTGAAACAACAAATAAAAATCTAATATGACAATATCATATTGGAATTTGGACTTGAGGTGGAAGAATATTCTAACTCTGTAATTTACTTGTAAAAATTGTATCATATTTCTTTAATTTGAAAATAATTTAAAGAGAAAGAGATATTAATATATATGGTTCAAATTTAATTATTTTAATTGAACATTTTATTGGACGAGTTCCATTGGAACTTCGTTGGTTTTATTCATAAATTAATATCATGCAGGCAATTCTCTCAGTGTATATTGCGGTCCTTTACAATTTATGAAATCCACAATGTGGCCCTCGCTGCTTGCCCACCCATGATCTATTATAAGACTAGAAACAAAACAATAAAAAGCTTTCTCATGCAATGTTGGTATTCTCACTTCAAATATTTTGGTGGTCAGGGCTCGATATGATCAACATTATTATACTTTGTTCTTTGTTCGCCCGGATGATAAAAATTAAAAATTTGTGTTGATTTTTTTACATAATGGGTCATATCTGTTGTAATTTTACAACGGTTGTCAAAGAATTATTTTGAAACACAGTTAGGCATCGATTTATCCATCGTCTGTTAGCCTTGTTCCTCCATTATCTTAAAAGAAAATATTGAATTTCAATACAATCAAGTTTTTAATTAATGAAATTGTTAATTTTTAATTTATCTCTTTGGAAATTTTTCAAATAAAGTTCTTAGAAAAACGGGTAAGTCCACAAAATGTAATCGATTTTGTGTACTTCACATTGTGCGTACTTACCATATGGGATACTTGTGTATAACAATTGTATATAAAACTGAAAATATTTGAAATTTTTAAAAAATTTTGTCTAACATATATGGGCCATTACAATGCGGCCATACCATGGGTAAAGTAAGCCAGCATGTGTGTAGAGTTTGAAAGCACTCGGGGGTTCTCGGCCCGAGTTGGTTCAAACCCTACACACAAGCTGGCTTACTTTACCCCGGGTATGGCGGCATTGTAATGCCCCACAAGCCAATATACTTCGTAAGTACACACAAGTATAGTGGCATGTAAGTTAGACAAAATTTTTGAAAATCTTCAAATATTTTTAGTTTTATATATAATTGTTATTCACAAGTTTCCCATATCGTAAGTACGCACAATGTGAAGTACACAAAATCGATTACATTGTGTGGACTTACACGTTTTTCCCTATATGAAAAGATTCATATATGTGTATGTATAATTAACAATTTTCATTAAACAGAAGTTTAATAAAAACACTTCATTAATTCTAAGAAATTACCCAGGTAGAATTTTGTGTGGTATCAAAAAAGAAGCAAAGAACAAGTAGACCGCGGTCTTACAAAAAGAAGTACTGGCAAACTAATAAATTTGGACACTACCAACGCTTGAAAAGGATGACTACCGAGCGGTTGTTTTCCTAAAACTTTATTTTGTTTTTGAAAAAGAAGTTCCAAAAAAGAGTTGACATTTAAGTAATTATTGACTCCACAATCAATAACTCCAATAATCATCTATTTTTTGAGTAATTTAAAATTCTTCAGTGATGAGGCTCATAATTTGTTGGCAGGGAAAACATTTGATTTTTGTGTTTCTTGGTGCTATCTCAATGCTTTGCAAAGCATTAAATAGATCGGTGCTATCATTTGGGTATCAGGAAAGCACTTTCTTTTTTTTATTTGGACGTTGGGAAAGCACTGTTAGCAAGCACTTATACCACGGATTTCGGTGCTTTGCCAGTGGTAAAACAAAATATAAAACCTTGGTAATTAAATCAATTTTAACCCTTAAATGCATGGTGTAGCCATTTGGCAACATACCGGTTTTTTAATAAAAAAACCCCACTTGATGCACAAAACTGCATTTTTGGGCATTAGGGACCCCGTCTGTACATAGTGTTCCTATAGTTTAGCGCAGAATTTTTAAACAGTTAGAGTAAAAATCTTGGTTTTACTCTGTATATTTGTGAAAATTCTAAAACACGCGTTTTTTTTTACAAAAAGTGTAATATTCAAAAATATTTGTTTAAATATTTAAAGTGGTATTGTCGAAATAAAATTTATTTTGGCGACAACAAATGTATAAATTATAATTTATAGATTTTTTTTTGTTTTTTTTTTCATACACGTTAAAATAATCACAATTTAGCTATTTGGCAAAAAACCATATTTTTTAATAAAAATCACATTTAAAAAAAAAAAAAATTTTTTTTAGTATTTTTTTTTTTGAAATGTACACACCTTTAGAAATCATATATAAAAAACTAGTCAAAATCGAAGAGATCATTCATTTAGGGGTTAAAGTAAATGATAATTTACTTGTTAAATTCCGCTTAGTGCAGACAAAGAAAAACGTATATTGCACAGAAAATACAAACATTATTTATTTGGTACCAAATTTTTCGATTTTATGAAATAATTCAATAATGAAGAGAAAAAAAATTTTAAAAATTCGATAAGGCCAGCAGGATAGAATACATATTTTCGGGTGCTGCTACAGATCATGTCTTTATGGGTTAATAATTCATAATGATCTACTTATATTGACTGCAAAACAAATAAACAAATGTGAACACAACTCAATTAGACTAACATTAACGAAATTTTAACAATGCTATTTTTATTCTCTGTTATTACTGTTTTTGTTTTGAACTTTATTTCTTATAGTATCGCAGCTGGTTCTATTCAACTCTGTTCGTCAGCTTATAAATCACAGATCTATTGAACGACAATGAACCGTTAACCGTTTGATTTATTGTAATTGTTCATTTTTCCAAATAAAATGAGTTAATTGATTTCGCTCAACCGTTCAGTGATTTATAAGAAATTATTTCCGTTCAGTATTTTTTACCATTCAGTTAATAAAAAATATTAAAACTAAAATTTGGTGCACCACTGTCTTAAATGCCCTATTAAGTATTCTCTATAAAATATAATATGTTTAATAGTAAATTAAGGCTATCGTATTCATTTTTAAATTTATATTAATACTTTTGATTTTTGCTCTTTTAAAGAGTCATTTTTTTATTATAGTTTTATTATTTTTTTTAAATATAGTAGAGATTTATTGATTAAAAAAAATCTCCTACACTCAACCAAAAAAGTCTGTAATGGCTACTGAAAATGTTGCTGTTATTACGGGAAATTTAACTGTTTTGAGGCCAGCGGTATTTTTTTGCTAATTTTAGCAACACATGTCTGCTGGTCTGTAGTACAACAAAATTAGTATTTTATTTATTTATTTATTTATTTATAAAAACTGTAAAATCTAAAAAAAAAATTTTTTTTCTTTCGATTGTAACAAGCGTATAATTACTTCATCGTACTTGAAATTTGAAGTCAAAATTGCAAACGGTTCTCCAGTTATTGCAGTTTTCTGCATTGGAGATGCAATAAAATTTTCTGGGTGTTATTTCTAAACTAAGAATATATCAATAGTAACAAATATAAACTAAACAAGAATTGTAAAAAATCAAAAAAAATATTTTTAAATTAGTATATTTTTCTGCTAAATTTAGCACTTGGTTTTGAAAAATTAGTAAAATGTTTTGCTGAAATCAGCAGCGAAAATTAGTAAAAAAATCCGTAATTTGTAATAAGAGAATAGCAAAAATGATTACTAAAAATAAAAATTGTACTAATAATCAGTATGAAAATAGTATAGTGCGATTGGAAACTGTTTACAAATTTTTTTACAAACTTTTTTATCTGAGTGTATGTTAAAGATCTTATTCTAAATTTTTACTACAATCATAAAAATATTAATTTTGTTGCATAAGCAAATTTTTTTGGTGAAATTGTATCTAGTTCTTCCCAGCAAAATATTGGTAATGACACCTCATTACTATCTGCATTACCAAAAATGATACATCATTATCTTTTGCATTATTTTATAATATAAAATAATGACTTCCTAATAACGGCCTATTGTATCCATTGTTTCTAAATATAAAATAATGACTTACTTGTAATATTTTAAATAAGTACTTTTTACACAGTTAAATTTTATACATTTTTATTTATTACATGTAAATTAAATTTTATGTTTAAATTTTTATGACGAGTCCTAAAATTACACACTAGAAAAAACTTAAATTTTTCTGAATGTATTTTCTTAAGCTAATAGTATTTGCTTAACTCCTTATTTTTAAGAATCAACTAAGCAATCGATAACCACTTATAATTAAACTTTTTGTAAGCATGTGTGTAACCACTGATTATTTAAAATCTCATAACTACTTATTTCTCATTTTTTCGTAAGCGAGCGGGTAAGCGTGACTACTTATAAAAACGACCACGCCTAACAAAAATAATGAGTTTAGACGCCAAAAACTAAGTTGTGCGGAGCTATGAATTTCTATAATATAACCACTTATTTGGTAATGAAAGATTTTGCTGGGTTCTGGCGACTGTCCCCCAGTTTGGGTCAGTTTCGCCGATTTCGGTTATTGTGAAAATCATTACAAAAATAATAGAAAACATGCAGATATGTAATTAGAAAAAAAATCATAAAACTTGAAGTTAAGATATTTGGATCTTCAACTTATAAGTAATATTTGGAAAATAATTATTGGTTAAGAAAATACAGTGCTTTGAAAACAGTGGTGAAGGATCCCCCCTCTACCTTACTAACCCAAATGAAATTAGTCAAAATTTATCGCAAAGTGTGTTTAATTAATAAACCTTCCCATTCCGTATTGTTTGCTTTTTAAAAGAGCGAGTCAAAAGTTTGGCTGGAGCCCAATATACTGGCTGGCTCTTTTTTAAAAGCTTGAGAGCTCCAATATTTTGAGCAGCTTTCTTGTAAGGTTTCTCATTTCTTTTTTGCTTTTGAGATCGATCATATTGCCAGAAGCTCCTTTTAGGTAGGCTCCAAGTTTTTTGAATAAAATGAGTTGAATGTTTTTTTAGTAATTTTAAAAAGTTTATTTTGTTTCTTCTTTAGCTCCTTAAAAAAATATATATATCGGTATTTTTGGATCAATACTTGTTTGGCACTCCTGTAATGATCATTTTGATTTTTTTAATTACCGATCTGAATATGAGGCTTTCCGTACTAAATATACAATTTGGAATATCCGTTATTTTTTGGAGGGCTTAATATATCAGTTCTAGAAGCAAGGGTGGTCATTTGACCACGCTGGAAGAATATGGCTTAAGATTTCTATTGTGGAATGCTAAAGAAAGTAAACACTTGAGTTTCAGTAATCAATTCGTATCAAGCTTTGCAAAGATGTTTCATCGTCATCATCATCTCTTGTCTTATATTTTTTCAGACCATATTTTAACTAAATTTAAAATCAAATTCAACAGTGTACACATTCAATGACAACCTTTTTTGTGTTTAATCTTCGCATGTTTCTGTATATTTCAAAAAATTAAAAAAAAAACTTCCGGTGTATTATGTTAATGATGAGACTAAATTATAGATTTTTATAAATGGGAATTATACTAATAATATGCTTATTCACAAAAAAAACTTTTTGAATTTTAACATATTAGAGGCTAATTGAAGGATTTTTGTTGTTTTGCATGTTAATTTGTTTTATTAAACTGTAAATTCAAAACATTTTTTTGAATACAAGAATAAATATTTAAATCAAAAAGAGAGTTAGTAAAAGCCACTTAACCGTAATATTTTATTCAGACTTGTTCAATAATATACCTACCCACACAGTTAGAAATTGCTACTGGTACAAAGAATCAAGCACTGGTGTTTAAAATAAATAACTGGCAGAACACTCATTTGGGGCGATTTAATATTCAATTTAGAAAAAAAATATCCAAGATAACAAATGACCCTGAAAAATTCTCATGCAATGAAATAAAATCAAAGATGTGCTCGATAAGAACAAAATTTTATAACTACCAAGTGTAGAAAATCATTACCAGATATGTGGTTATGTAACTACATACTTGCTAATGGTAACTAGTTACTTTTGTTATTACATTTCTTATTACATTTATATGGCGATGTCGCGAAAAATAATGAGTTATGGTTACACACCAGCATACGACAAATTAAAAAATATATCGTTACCTATGTGCTTACCAGTACTGACAAAAATAATGAGTCTAAAAATAGATTTTCAAAAAAATAAATTATATAAAAAAAAGATTTTTTATTGTATTTTTTTAAAATAAAATTTGCTGGTGCGGGAATCGAACCTGATTCAATAGATTGCCAGTCAATAGCTCTACCATCTGAGCTATATCGACATGTAATATTTAATAGATAAAAACATAATTGACCTGCTGCACACAAGTAAGCTTACTCGCCAACATACAGAATATCAAAAAATATATGGTTACATACATATATCCTTACCAGTGTTTAAAAAATATTGAGTCTAAAATTAGATTTCAAAAAATTTTCAAAAAAATCTGGAAAATTATTTTCTATTTGAAATAATGATAAAAATAAGTCATTATCAGTAACTCATTATTATATGTTTCAAAATAATGCAGAAGGTAAGTGGGTGTCATTACTGATAGTCCAAAAAATAATGATATGTCATTACCGTTTCTACACTGTGTATTTTATGAAATCATAAGAAAAGTTAGTGCAGAAGTCTTTCAAATGCATTCTGATTCAGTCGAACTAATTACTATGTTATTTTGTTCAACAATTTAGTATTGAACTTATAATTTTTGTAATTAGAAGGGTTGGCAGGCAAAACCACTAAAATACCGTTTTCGATTAAAAACCCTTTCAACTGATTACCGTTACCCCTAAAATACCGTTACCGAAGTAACCGAAATACCGTTATCCTTAAAATACCGATACCGAAATAAATGAAATATCAATACCCTTAAAATACCTTTACCGAAATAAATGAAATACCTACTGTTACCCCTAAAATACCGTTACCGTTATTTTTAATTTTTGCTTTTGATAATTCAGTATTTTTCGTACTTTAAGTTGGTGTACTGGTTCTGTTTTTAATCTCGTTTGTTTTTTGTAAAAAAAATTGCGGGATTCATTGAAATAACTGACTATCGTTATCCTTAAAATACCGTTACCTAAATAATTAAAAAACTGTTATCCTTAAAATACCAATACCGAAATAAATGAAATAGCGTTACCCTTAAAACACCGTTACCTAAATAATCTAAAATAGCGTTACCCTTACAGATAACCGCATCGTTTCGGTTACCAGCCATGGTATTAATTAATTGCAGAAGTTTTTAAACTAATTTTGTGTGCTAATTTTTAGTAATTTTTGTTTCTTAATTTTAAAAATTTGACAAATGATATAAACCACAACTATTTTCGAATGATTAT
The DNA here is from genome assembly GCA_949987735.1 of Leucophora obtusa. Classification (NCBI taxonomy): domain Eukaryota; kingdom Metazoa; phylum Arthropoda; class Insecta; order Diptera; family Anthomyiidae; genus Leucophora; species Leucophora obtusa. The sequence goes on along the minus strand of OX465295.1, from coordinate 200,798,377 downwards.
ATTTTTGTATCTCCGCTATCAATATCACATGTCGTTGGGGCTATTTCCCCATATCATAAAATAGCCAATATCGGATAGAAAGCAAGATATTTTCGTTTATCTTAGCAGAATTTTGCACTATTTTTGCGGACTTTTTTCATGAGTGTAATTACGTTTGCATATATGCATTTATATTGTGTTCATTCTGAACATTTATGTAATATACATATATTATAATGATTTATAAACTACATACAGTTTAAAAGGCGATCTTTAAAATAACTAAAAGTCTTAGCCACACTCAGTGCTATGCCGACCGGGGTGTAACTTGTTAAGAGGTGATGCTACGAGTCATAGCCTGTGCAGAGGGCTGCCGGTTCAATCCCCGGTCATGGCAATACACAAAAAGTTTTGCATATAGAGACAAATTAACAATTAAAAAATTACATTGATCAGTTGACACATAAACTAACCATTGACGAGTCTTTGGGTGAGACGAAACTGCAGCAGTCTGGTGATTTCCTTGTGTCTGTTAAATTTTTCAATAAAAATGTTTTCTTCTTCTTCTTCCTATAAATCAACGCTAGAAAAAAAAAATTCTTTAGTAATTAATTCTAATATTAATTACGATTGTCCTATGCGACGGTTACATACACTTAACTAAAAAAAAATCTTGTTATTTCAAGCAATTGAAAAAATACTGAATTGTAGTAATAATGGCTAACAATGGCTCAAAATAGATATTACTAATAGGGCGAAATACAGGATTTTTTAAGCAATTACTTCACAAATCTAGTCTGCTTGGGAGTAGACTAGAAATTAAATTTTTTAATTTTCGTTTACATTACATGCTGTTCTACCAGCCAATTGGTAAATTTGGACTTAAAAGCCAATCCTAAGCCCAAAGTAATTACTTCGAAGTAATTGATAAGTTTTATTCATATGACCCAATATCGTAAGAATAATCGAAAAACTTTTAGCACAAAAATTAAAAAAAGCTGATAAAATTGGCTCAAAGTAATGTTTTTAAGATAATTTTTTTGAAACTATACTATTATATTTTAATAAAAAATATTTAAAAAACCATGTTTTTTTATAATTACTTCATTCTAATTAAAATTGTAAACCAAAATTTCAAACTGTTCTCCAGATACTACCGAGGCAAACTTACAATACATATTTTAATAATAACAAATATAAACTAAATACGAAATTTTAAAAACTGAAGGATTTTTTTATTATTGAAATAACAACCAAAATTAACTGTTTACTGCAAATTTAATGTTTTTGTAGTTATTTATTAGACTAATGAGAAAAATTTGTTTAAACAACTGTTCCGTAATACAGTATTTTTCGTTAGTTGATTTTTTAAATAACTACGGCAATAGTTGGTCTGTATTTTTCTATATAAAAACAACTGTAATTACAGTTAAAAACAACAACTACTAAATGTACTAAATATCAAATTGTTTTGAGTGCATCAATTAATGTTTATTAAAATTATAAAAAATGCGATAAGTTAATCTTTTACGGTGGGTCTCATACTGCAGGTTTAAATTTAGGTTAATAGTTAACCCAAAAATTTGTTGTTGTTTTGTGTACATATTTTTGACATTTTATTTTGTTTTTAGTTAAGTTAAAGTTAAACCTAAGTATAAGACTCACCGTTAGATTCGGATATTATTTTTTAGAATTATTAAGAATTAGGTTTCCTAATTAATAGTATCATTTGGGTGATAGGTGCAAAATCAATTAAAATTTTAATTAATATCATCAATTTCGTAATTAAAACTCGTTTTTAGTTTTTTCTATCTAAATATCCATTTGATTATATCTCAGTAGCTTTGACAACATCGTACTGTATGTAAGGTATCTGTCAATACATGTTACACTCCATACGGTTCTTGTACGTCTGAAAGAACAATTCCATCAATTTATACCTCAATTAAAATCAATTCCCATTTAATTTTTATTAATAAATACAAAGACATAACAAATAGATGTGACGTCCATAAAGTTTCAAACAAACTGTACCTACATATCGCTAAAATGTTGGAAATTTTGTCAAGGGAAAATTTTATTTTCATAATTTTCTCAACTGACGTTCTAACAGTGTTGTCAGATGAGGGGATTTGGCCCCAAACTGGGAATTTCAACTTCGGTTGGGGACAAAATTTTGAAGGCAAGGATTTGGGTATTTCACAAAATATTGTTAATTTTACCACTATTTTTAGTATATCTGCGGACTTATTTTTTTTTTTTGATAATTACTAATTTGTAATTGAAAAATTTTAAATCTTAAAAGATTTAATTTTATGTCGAAGTCAAGTTTAGTGTGAAGTCAATAAAATTGGGTCTGTTAAAGTATTTAAAAATTTAAAAATATTTCCAAATTTTTTTTATAAATATTTATAAATCTTGAAATAACTAAAGGCAAACGAGCTCAATAATTAATCAAAGAATTATTGCAAAAAGTTCAAAATTTTATATTTTCAAAATACTGAAATTACTCCATCCACAGGCCTGCCCAATCTCTGATTAGCACGTTGGGCTGTTAAACATAAGGTTGCGGGTTCGATCCCCAGCAACGGCATCATAAATTTAGAGAAAATAATATATATGAATTTTTCTATCCCTTATACATATCGCAGCGTCCTCCTTCGGTGTTCTCATAGCACATAACCTCACCGAAGTAAAATAACATAACAGGGCTAAGAACTAAAAAAGTTTCAACAAAGTTAGCCAACTCTCTATCAGATTCTCCTTCATCTTTCACCAACTAAAAGGCAGTGGTAATAGAACCAATAGTAGAACAGTTTTAAAATTAAAAGAAGTTGTTCTATAACTGGGTTTTGTAATGGTTTCAATAGTGAACTAAAATTTTAAAAATCTGGTTAACACACTTTGAAATTGTAAAGATACTACTAAATTTTACTAAAACAAATTTTTAGCAAAAAGATTTGATTAGCATTTTTTCAAGCACTAATATTTTAAAATCTGTTTATCTAAAAATGTTCTTTAGAAAAATTGACGAATGTATTCATAGTTAAAGCTATTAGATTTTTAATAATAAAATCAAATATCTGTAAGATTATTGCATTTTCGTGTTCCACAGTGTTATATTAAGGTTTCATTTCATGCATACATCACTAGATGAGATACATTTTTTTTTTTTATCATGGTCACGTGTTGATGACATACGAATTTCAATTGTTATACATTATCAATTTAAATCAAACGCTTGAATGAATAATTTAAAAATTAAATAAATATATTTTAAGAATATGTTTCTAAATTACAATAAATTTTTATATTACTTCTCAGTAGGTTATCTTTAGAATTAGAGATTTTCAAAATCTATACACATGATCATAATAATAGATACACCACGTCAATTTATGGAAAGATGGATATTATTCTTGGAAACCCTATCTTAAATATCGAAGTTAAATTTTTTTTTCTCAACAATTTACTATGACAATGAAAACAATAATAAAACGTTGGCATGTACGTTAATTTTAAATTAGCAACCACTTGGTTTTTATTTGAACTACATAATAATAGATACATCATTTTTTATTATTTTAAATTTAACTAATATGTGTGTTGTACAATATAAAGGGAGAAGGATATTTAAATTTTAACAGAAAAAATTGTGTATTTAAAGCGAATTTTAGTTGTAACGAAAAATAGTTGTAACGATAAGAAAACAAGAAAAAAGATTGAGGGAAATATCCAGTAGATTAGGCGTTCTTTGAATTTTGTCCAAAATGCATTGACAAAAGAGACAAAAAGAAAAAATAATGGTAGACCTTTTAAAACAAGCCCGGAAACAGATGGTAAAAAAAAGATCCTTTCAATCTGCAAAGGCAATTTCTGCAGAGTTTGGATATGAAATCAATCCCTTAAGTATTAGCCGTTGTCTTCAGCATGTCAATTTAATCGGACAAAAGAACCTGTCACAGGATTGACGTAAATGAATTGGTTACAGGACTAACCCAAAAGAACCTGTCACATAACTGACGCAGAAGAACCTGACAAAAAGAGCTTGTCTAAGTATGAAAAACTTGCATTTTTGTCAAAACGAAACGATGTCATTTTGTTCCAAATTTGTAATTCGGATAAATTTTTAGTCCACATTAATTTTGGACTATAGAAAAAATAATACATTTGCATGGAATTCCTTGCCCTCTTAAGTACAAATTTAGATTTAAATTTTTGTTATTTGCAATTTTTATGAAGTTTTAAAATTATTTATCTTTATTACAGACAGAAAATTAAAACAGAATTTCCAAAAAGTTACCTCAATTTGTGAACTTAATTTTAACTGAAACAAATGGCTTTCAAAGAAGTTTAATTCGTGCAATTTTTAAAGCACTTGAATTTTTAGTTTTTTGATGTTTATTGGGTAGTTTAAAAGCAAAATGGAAAAAATGCTTTAATACGAAATTTTAACGGACGATATTTCCATGTATATAAAAGCTTTCTAAAAAGATTCAAAAAGCATTTTAAAGGAAAATACAATTTCGAATATTTCAATAAAAAAAACTATGTTTTTTCACAGACGCCAGATTTGGATTTAGCTCACAGTTTGTCTTTAGAAAAATATACATAGTTTGGTCTTCGTGTCAGACATTATTTGGTACTTAAGTTTCCTGAAATACTAACATGTTCTCATTAGTGCGCCCCACTGTCAATACAAGAGTTCCGCAACAGTTGTACAACAATCTGGTGAGTGATTTGATTACTAAGCGCCTACTCAACACGTTAAGTATTAATCCAGTAACTTAATAATAGTTAATTAATCGTTCGATCAAAATTATTTTGATCGGTTAATCGATCAAAATAAATACCCGAATAATTGACAACTCTAATATTTGTACCACTGGAATGTCCTGGTTCAGTCCCATTTTCACCTATCACGGGACAGGTACTTTCAGTTAGGTGCTTTTTTCACCAGTCGCAGGACCGGTTACGGGGCTACGGGACAAGTCACCGGTAAGGTACTTTCAGACCGGTCCTGTTTTCACCGGTCACCAGACAGGTTACAGGATAGGTTCTTTCAGACCGGCCCTGTTTTCACCGGTCACGGGAAAGGTGCTCGCGTAACAAGTGACCCCTATTTTTCCACAGGGATATTACTTAAAGTACTTGTCCCGTGACTGGTGAAACGAGCACATACCACACAATTACCCTCAAAGCACCTATCTCCTGACAGGTTTAAGCAGGACTTGCCATAGGACTCGTATTATTTGCCACAGATGAGGGCTAAGCAGTGTCAATTATACTTAAAGGACTTTTGCGATGGTTGGTGCAACGAGAAAATACTATTTAACCGATATACTTTATGTATGTAAGAATGTAATAGAAAATCGAAAAAGTAAGATTTTACTGTTTGGAAAGTTTTCACAATTTTAAAATGATTTTATATTGATATATTTTTACTCGCTTGCCGTAACCGTACCGCTTTAAGTAATTTAGCTGACATTTCCTTTTGGCTTAGTTCTGTGATATCTCAATAAAAAGACCGATCAAGGAACGGCCCTACCGCTTTGGGACCTATCTCTTTCCCGCATGTAATTGATCCATTCCATTGACAACAAATACCCGCGCCTATTGGAGACCCGATTTTTAAATGAAGCAATCCAGAATACATAAATTTACCTGTAATGTGCAGTAAAATTTAATTAATATTTGTTCATACCCAGTTTAGAAGCGCTAATGACATACCATTATTTTTTGGACTACCAGTAATATAAAATAATGTTCTAGATATTTTTATATTTTTTCTGAAAATATATTTTTAGACTAAATATTTTTTCAATACTGGTAAAGATATATTTTTGAGTTTTTTTATGTTGGCGAGTAAGCATACTTGTGCTCAGCAGGTTATGTTTTTATCTATCAAATATAATATGTCGAGATAGCTCAGATCGTAGTTCTATCGACTGCCAATCTGGAGTCCCAGGTTTGATTCCCAGCCCTAGCAAATTTTGTTAAAAAAATTACAATAAAAATATTTTTTTGTAGAACTTATTTTTTTGGAAATATATTTTAGGACTCATTATTTCTATCAATACTGGTAAGCATATAGTACGTAACGACATATTCTTTGATTTTTCATATGCTAGTTTGTAACCATAACTCATTATTTTGCCGACATCGCCATACAAAATAATAAGAAATATAATAAGAAAAGTAACTGTTGCCATCACAGGTATGTAGTTATATAACCACATATCCGGTAATGATTTTCTAAACTATAACTCTTAAGTTTTTATCAAGGTTGGCAACCGATACCGTTATAATACCGTTATCCGTTTCAAAACCCTTTCAAATTGACAACCGATACCAATACCGAAATTCTTGATTTCAAAAAATACCGGTATTCAAAAACCTTTTCGCTTAATACCGGTGTCGTACCGGTATGGAATCGGTTTTAAAAGAATTTTTTTTTCACGTTTTTAGCAAAAATACAAATTTTTTTAATATAAAATTTCCAAAATTGTTAAACAATTAAACTTCATTATTCATTGTTAATAGAAAATCGTGTTATAAATTCAAAGTGCGGTTATCAGCCTTTAATTTGCATTGGCAACATTGTTTTAATTTTCTTTTCTTTCTTTTCTCAAAAAAAAAAATCTCGCTGAAACAAAATAAAAAAAAATATAGTTTTTTGTTTCAAATGTTCAAAACGAAACAGGAGTTATATCCTATTGCAAAAGTTATGTTAGCTGTGCCTGCAACGTAGGTTAGTGTGGAACGGTTATTTTCTGGAGTTAAGTTTATTATGAACCCCAGCCGCAATAGGCTAGACCAAGAAAGTTTAAACGCAGTTATTGTTGTTAGGTGAAACCCTGAAATGTTTTAAATTAATACGTTTTTTTAGTTATCTTACTCCATTGCAAACAAAAAATTTTAAATTGATGCTGCTTTTAATTCGTCAAACAAAAGTGGTTCTTTTTAAACTATTTTAAAATCTTTGAACGAAATCACTTATATTTTTATTGAACTTCATAAATATTCTCTAACTTGTGACCAATTTAGTAAATATAATTTAATATATAAACTGGTTTCTTAAACCTTTTTTACAGTTCCTTTTAGAGAATCCTTTTATTAATTTTATAAACTTATTTTTTTTTTATTTTATTATATGATCTCAATACAAATATAAAATATTTGTAGTAAATCAACTTGTGTTCCTAATAGATTTAAAAAAATGTTTGTGTTTAAAAAATAAAACACTTACGGTGGGTCTCATACTGTAGGTTTAACCAGTTTAACTTTAACTTAACTAAAAACAAAATAAAATGTCAAAAAAATGTACACAAAACAACAACAAATTTTTGGGTTAACTACACAGTACAACAGCCAATCTGGGGGGTGAGAAATTCCAAGTCAGGGTGATGGTACTAGGTCAGTATAGTAAAACCCTCAAAGGGTTTGGCGTTCGTATGTGTCATTTTTTTTTATGACCTTTTAAATTTTTTCCTTATCTTGATGTTTTTTCGCTTAGTTGTAACTCGAGAACCACTAGTCCGATTTTGATGAAACAAATTTAGAAAAATTTAGAATTACAATTTCTTTAATACGTTCATATAACATTTTTCTTTATAATCAACAGTTTTGCCGGTAAAAATAAATTTGTGGAGAAAAAAAAATATTTTTTTGCCTAAAAATTAAAATTTTTTTTTTTTAAATTCATAAAAAATTTTAATTTTTAGGCAAAAAAATATTTTTTTTTCTCCACAAATTTATTTTTACCGGCAAAACTGTTGATTATAAAGAAAAATGTTATATGAACGGATTAAAGAAATTGTAATTCTAAATTTTTCTAAATTTGTTTCATCAAAATCGGACAAGTGGTTCTCGAGTTACAACTAAGCGAAAAAACATCAAGATAAGGAAAAAATTTAAAAGGTCATAAAAAAAATGACACATACGAACGCCAAACCCTTTGAGGGTTTTACTATACTGACCTAGTACCATCACCCTGACTTGGAATTTCTCACCCCCCAGACAATAATCCCAAACATGTTCCATAGTGCTATTAACCTAAGTTTAAACCTGCAGTATGAGACCCACCGTTAGAAATTTTTAATAACTTAGGGGGTTATTTTGTAATACGCAACGCCTGGCGTTGCGTTGTTTTCCATACAAATTATTTTTGTTACAATAACAATTTACACACAAATCAACGCAACGCAAGGCGTTGCGTTTTACAAAATAACCCACTTATTGTTTTTTGTTCATATTATAAAACATTTCAATATAAAAATTCAATAAAATTAAGTTTTCTTATAATTAAGAACGTTTTTTTATATTTTTGTAAGTTTTTTCAATAATACCGGTATATACCGGTATTAATATTTCGGTATCGGTTATACCGATACCGATATGATTAAAATACCGTTACCGATACCGATACCGATACCGAAACCGAAACAAATAAAAAATCGATACCAATACCGGTACCAATACCGTTATTTGTTTCGGTTGCCAACCTTGGTTTTTATTGTGGTTTTCGCTATCATTTGCATTTATGTTGTACTCATATTTGACATTGGCATTTTATCAAATTACTTTGTTAAAGGCCAGAAACTATCGCAATTAAAGTTTTTCGAAAAGTGTGTAAACTGTGAAAACTCTAAATTGTTTTTGCAAGGCAATTTCGAAAAATATTTTTCTTTGCCGATGTACACTCAAAAAAATAAGTTAGTAAAAAAATTAGTAAAACGTCTTGTATATCAAGTGTACTACTAGTTTTCAGCAATTTTTTTGCTGAAATTCCGTTTTCAGCAAAAATTTTAGTTATATTTTTTTAGCACTAAACTAATTTTGAACTAATGTTTTGCTAATTTATTTTGCTACAAAAATTGTGCTGATAACCGCATGTATAGCGTGGACGACAACCAGATAGACAAGATGTAGATGTCGCAGCTTGTCTGGAAACGGAAATGACAAGAAAAAGAAAAACAACTCTACACATATTCTATATTTAAATTTTCAGCAAATAAATTAACTAAAGTAAAATTTCGCTACAAGTTTTTTGAGTTTTTTTCAGTCAACCAATATTCAGCAAAACGTTTAGTGATTTTAGTAAGAATTTTTTCATTTGCAGTCGACTATGTGTTAGCAAAACTTTTACTGAAGATTACTATTTTTTTGGTAAAAATCAGCTCGCTGATTTTCAGCAAACCTTTTTCTGAAATTATCAACTTTTTTGCAAGCACGCTCCTGACTAAAAATTTGCTAACGCAGCAACATTTTTTGCTGACTTTACTGACTTTTTTTTTTGAGTGTATAATGTTTTGCTAATTTATTTTGCTACAAAAATTGTGCTGATAACCGCATGCATAGACATAGACTTTTTTTTTTGAGTGTATCTGCAGGCAATAATGTGGGTAGGATTTTTCTCCTACACATTTTTGACGTATCGATGACGCGTCATGGTGAATAAATAATATTATATTTTGCAGTAATATAATATTTGGTTCATCATAATCGGTAAAAAAGTCGATTTCGAATTTTTTGTAACTTACGGGTTTTTTGATTTTATATGACGATATAATAAATGCAAAAACATTTTTCAGTGTAAGAATTGTAACAACATACAAAAAATTTACCTTTTTGGATGCCAATTAAAAGCTTTTATCAATCAGATGTATAAAACTGGTTTTATTTTGTAATACATTTTCAAATATGCATAAAGTCCAATTCAAGCACATGGTTTTTTGTAAAAAAAATTCAAAACATACAACACATACAAAAAGAGTATAACAGTTAAAGTACGGCATACCGACTTTATAATACCCTACACCAGTTTGGTTGCATGTCAACTATATCTAAATATTAGACCGACTCACGAAAAAAAGTGCCCCCTCAAAATAAAACTTGGTTTGTTTTACTTATTATGATTCCCAAAATATTTCGGGTTTAGCAATGAGATCTGACGAGCTGTACCATTTTTAAAAAATGTTTTTTTTTTAGTTTTTGTATTTTAGCTGAAGATATGGGTATCATATGAAATTTTTTTTTGAGGCACGTCCAGTGGTATATATAATATGTACAAGCATATCCATACATGTCCTTTTTTCAAGGATATTCTATAAAAAAAAAATAATTTTTGACTATTTTGTACGGAGATGTTTGTGATTGAAATGTCAAACTTATCCATATTACTTTTGGAATCCATATTGCCCTACAGTGTTACCAAGTTGGGGGGGGGGGGTTTCCCCCTAAATTTAGGGGGTTTTCAACCGCTTAGGGGTTTTTAGGGGGTACCAATTTGTTAGGGGGAAATTTGGGGGTAAGAAAATCACTTTAGGGGTAGTTTTGACTTAAAAAGCAATTAAATTTAAGAGTTCGATGATTGGTTTTGCCAAATTGTTGATAGTTTTTCACATACATAAATTTTTATTTTCTTTTAGCCTACATATTTTTGAAGTTGAAAAATTTTAGACTGTGACTACACGGAAAAAATAAAAAGTGTATAGTTATCGAAGTACTTAGGTAAAATACAACTTCAAAAGTATATTTAGTAAGTTAGTAAAAAAATACATGTAGATTTACCAATTTTTGATTTTTGTCAACTTGCCTTAGTTTTTCACCTATTTCATTTTCACGCACTTCCAAATATGTTAAGTTACCTAAGTTTTTTCTTTTATAAATTGTCTTAGAAAATATTATATTTCAATTAAAGGATTGTGTAACTTAGCAGAAAACTTTTGAAGTTGTATTTTACCGAAGTACTACGGCAATTATCCACTTTTTATTTTTTGCGTGTAGGAAAGAAAAGAAAACCAGCTAAAATATAACGAAGTTTTTTTTATTTTAAGAAAAATCAAAAAAATCAATTATTTGCATTTATTAAAAATAATTTGAAATAAAAACTTATAAAATTGTTGAATTTAAGAAAATTTATTTTAGGGGGAAGTTTTTAGCGGTAGAGCAAATTTAGGGGGTTTTTTTTGGACAACTTAGGGGGATTTGAAAAAAAAGACTTGCCAACACTGTTTCCATATTTAGAACATATTATTTCCACCCCATTGAGTTGCTGAGAAAACGCGAAAAATGGCGAATTTCAAAAAAATCTAAAACACGTGTTCACCTAAATCGACTATAGATTATGATATGTAAATTTGAAATTTCAATCACAAACATCTCCGTTCAAAAGACTCAAAAATATCCTTGAAAATAGGACATATCTGGATATGCTTGTTATATATACCGCTGGAAGTACCTCAAAAAAAACTTTCATATAATACCCATATTGAGTATATTGTCGTCACCTAAAATGTAAAATTCTTACCAAAACTATAAAAAAGTCCTTTTTTAAAAATGGGAATCATCATAAAACAAACCAAGGTTTATTTTGAGGGGGGCACTTTTTTTCGTGAGTCGGTCTAATATATATATAATTCTTTATTATTGTTCTTTATTCAGTCTATGGAACATCATTTCCTAACAGACTATGATTAAACTATAAAATAATTATAAATAGTAATTATTATTGTACATGTTTTAAGATATAGGCTTTTGAAAGAACAAGAACGGACGCACTTTTACATTAGTAGGCCACAAGGAAGGCTCACCCTACGGGGAAAGGGACCGGTCCAAAGTGACACGCAGGATAGGTCCCAAGGGGGCAGGGACAGGTCCTTGATCGGTGTTTTTGTTTGAAAGACACGTCCCTTTAACATGGCGTAGTCATTGGAAATGACCAATTGCCATATTTAGACACCTTGTGACACGTAAGGTGGTTTGTCTAAAAATAGCGTTTCAAATAAACTAATAAAAAATTAAGAATTAAAAAAATCTACTTGGCGTCAAAGTAGGGCTCGATAACACAACCTTCTGCTTGTAAGGCAAACACTCTACCGCCTGGTTGAAAGACAACTAATGTTTGGAGTCGAAATTTGAAAGGATTAAAATGGTGTCAGAATTTGTCTATAAAATGGTGAAAAATTTGCAAATCAGTAAGGAAATATGAATTTGCCTAAAAGGCAATTCACACATTGACTACCTCCAACAACTAATTTTTGTGATTTCTCTTTTGTTAGCGTACCAAATTTCAGTAAAATATCTTTATATCTGCTACCTGTAGCGACAAACAAGCATAAGAGCCATTTTTATATGGGAACTAAGTCTAAGCACTGACCGATCTTAACCAAAATCAATAGACATCGTTCTTGAGCCGATATAATGTAACGTACATGTTCTTACCCTGTAGATGGCGCCACGAGAGTATCCAAAGTTTTAAAGATGGCGAAAATTTCGACTACCCCTAACAATATAAAACCCCAGCGAAAGCGGTTATATAGGGTGTTTTTTTAAGCCCGATAGAACTTGAAATTGTAAAAAATAACACAAAAAATTAAATTGTAATCAAAATTTTTTTTTTATTGGAAAGATCAATACGTGACATTAACATTTGAAAATGATTTCGGGCATATGGGCACCGCGGCTGTTCTTGACGAAGCGCATTCTGGACGTCCAATTTTGGGCCACTTTTTCGAGCACTGCTGGCCGTATGTCACGAATAACACGAACAATGCTGTCCTCCAAGGCATCAATTGTTGCTGGTTTATCAGCATAAACCAGTGACTTCACGTAGCCCCACAGGAAATAATCGAGAGGTGTCAAATCGCACGACCTTGGAGGCCAATTGACAGGTCCATTTCTCGAAATCAACTTATCGCCAAATTTTGATTTCAATAAGTCGATGGTTGCGTTCGCCGTATGGCACGTAGCGCCATCCTGTTGAAACCACATCTCCTCCGGATCAATGTCATCCATATTTTCAAACAAAAAATCATTGATCATGGTACGGTAACGATCTCCATTGACCGTAACGCGAGCTCCGGCCTCATTTTTGAAGAAATAAGGTCCGATGATGCCACCAGCGTGAAAACCGCACCAAACGGTGCATTTTTCTGGATGTAATGGAGTCTGTAGGGTCTCTTGTGGATTGGTATCACTCCATATGCGGCAATTTTGCTTATTAACAAACCCGTTAAGCCAAAAATGCGCCTCATCGCTGAACACAATTTTGCGTCTATAAGTTGCGCGAATCGACGACTGATTTTCAAAGTAAATTTGGATAATTTCGTAGCGTTGTTCAAGCGTGAGTCTATTCATGATGATTTGTCAGAGTATACTGAAACAAATAAAAAAAAATGTTTCATCAAAATTTAACTTTTTGTGTTACTTTTTACAATTTAAAGTTCTATCTAGCTTAAAAAAACACCCTTTATATATATATATATAAAAATTTTTCCATTTCATAAAATGACCCATATCTCGAAAACTAAGCGAGATAGAGCAAAACGGACAAAATGTTTGCTCCATTGGAGTGACCTTAAGCTGCCTACACACTAGGGAACATGGTTGAGGGAACAAAAAATATCAAAAAATTTTGTAAACACGAAATACACGCTCTCAACACGCACACACACACAAACGCACTCACACATTCACAAAAAATGCTCTCTTTTTTTAAGTATGTTCCCTAGTGTGTAGGCAGCTTTACATGCCCTTAGATGATTTGCACTGGGACCGGGGAGGGTCCCGAGACCCTTAATTTCAACATATTTAGGACTCAGTATAATTACAATTAAAACTGTAGTTTTACTAATTTCTTACTTAAATTTAGATTTGTTAAATTTAACAAAAGAATTTGGTAAAACCAACAAATTTTATTTTAAGCCAAAACACACGAATAAATTTTGCTAAAGTAACAAATTTTTCTGTTCAGCCAACAGACTTATTATTTTGAGTGTACTTGGGAAAGCAAAGGTCAAAATTAGCAAGTTGACAAAATAATCAGAAAATTAAGGAAATGAGCTACTCTACTAGATTATGATGGATTTTGTGCTCTTTATATAATGCATGTGCATTATAAAATACACGTTGAGTAGAATTTTTAGATAATTTGAATGACTTATTCGTTTATGAAGGTACTCGTGTGAATCACACTGTACTATTACATTTGAAGTACATATAAATATGTAAGGTTTGTTGATAAGTTGTAGGTACTTTTTTCGATTTTTAAAAAGCGCGACGTAGTTTTTTCTACATATGGTCTAAAAGTATATGGCAAAATTTTAAGAAAATTCGGTTGAGCCACTCTACTAGATTATCCCGTGTAGATGCGCCTTTCAAATAAAAGTATATGTAGCTTGATATAAGTTAAATATACTGCAATGCTAAAAACTGTTTGTATAAACCAATACCTTTGCCCAACTATTAGCAGACGATTCGAGCTTCCTATTGGATTTCGACCAATCCTAATCTATAAATTGTAAAATATAAATAAATTCTATGAGATTTAATGACATTTCAGAGCAATATATGGAGTATGCATTAGACCGTACCACCTTACAGGCAAAATAAAGTATTTTTGCAAGGCAATTCCAAAAAAAAAAAAAAAATTTCCCGAACGTAGGGGTCGCCTTTTTTCATTTTTCATTATAGCTTCGGCATTTAAAATCGGTTTTTAAAGTGTGATATACCGATTTTTTTTTGCCTCGAGGAGACCAGTGTTTTGCTATAAAGGAAAATTCCAATGAAAAAAATGTTAAAAGGCAACCGAAAAAAATAAAAAAAATGTCTGCTGGGTTTATCGAAAAACTTCCTTAGCAAAAGTTTAATGATTTTTTGCAAGCTTTAATTTTCTGACATTAGGGTTGTAGCAACTCAGATCTGGTGGGTAACTACTAGAAGCGGTACTTGAGGTCAATGGCACTTGGAGCAAAACATTGGTCCCCTCGAGAGAAAAACATCGATGTATCATACTTTAAGAGCCGACTGTAAATTCCAAAGATGTAACGAAAAATGTAAAACGGCGACCCCTACGTTCGACAAAAGAAAATTCTTTTTTGAAACCTTCTTGCAAAAATAATATAGATTAGACGGTGTACGGCGAACTTTTTTTTGAGGTACGGTCTATTATACATATTTGTATATTGTCGTCATGATGTAAATGTTTAGTTATATCGTCATAAATGCATACACAAATCTCTATCAGTGATGGTATTTGTGGCACAATTTTACCATTTTTGGCACACTTGAAGGTTGAATGATACACTGGCACAGTCAATACTAATTTGGCACATTTCGGATATCTTCGGATTAATATGAAAAAACGACTACTTTAAGAAGCAACTTCTTTAAAATTTTTGGCTTCTGACGATGGGCTTCATACTGAAGGATTTAAAGTTAACAATAGTTAACCCGGCTTATTTATAACAACTTATTTCAGTACTTTCTTAGTAATCATTTATTTGAGCCTATACCGGTAAGATTTAGGCAACTATTTACCTCCAATGACACCCCCATGTTAAAATAATGTGTTATGTGACCAAAGTGTAAGTACTTATAATTTTAGGTTTCCTATTCAATTTCCCTTTACCTGGTAATAAACTTTTAAAAAATGTATAAAAAGGCTTTTTGCTTAAAAATATTTAAATTAGATAAAATTATATCGAAATAATCGTTTTCTCACGTAGGTTTAAAGCGCTAAATAAAAAAGCTACCAAAAAAATCTATCGCGAAAAGCCCACACACAAAAAAAATTTTTCATATTTCAATACGAAAATCCCAGATTCAATAAAAAAAATTATTGAAAACAAAAAGTAGCAAGCCTTGACAAATCAAAAAAATGGCCAAAATTTGAAAAAAGTGACTTTTACTTTGTGTCAAGTATTATGTTTATTGAAAATGAAAATTTATTCAATTATTTGTTTATCAAATGAATTTTATTGAGTGTTATTTTTAAAAGTTGCAATATTGATAAACATAGAGTTTGAATTAAATACGAACCCCTCAATTCATAAATGGTTTGTAAAGTTATAGCAGGTTTACAAAACGTCATTTTCATACAAAATTTGTTCAATAAACCTCCTATAATTTTACAAAGCGTTTATGAATTTAGGGGTAAGTTTTTAACTCTTATTTCAAACAAACCAGTTTGTTAAATTTTTTCTTGTATATTTTTTTGTGTGCATTTGGCACATTTCAGTCAACGACTGGGAACAAAGCAAACATATTCAAATCCCATCACTAGTCTCTATAATGCATATATTCAGTTTTGTTTCCTCACACTCAAAGAAATGTTTTTATAAAAAATCAATAATATTATGTATATTACATTGCTTAAAGGGTTGCAAAATTAAACATTTAAGATGCGTTTACAATGACGGAGTACTCCAATCTGTAGCAAATTTTGTTTATTTCTCTTTCATACTACCATATTTTTATATTGTGCTATCTCCTGTTATTCCACTCTAGAGTAAAACTTGATTGACTCTGGAGTACAGATTTGCTACACTCTAGAGTTAACATTGGTCTGTTAACTGTTTAACATGACAAATATACCCAAAAAACACATCACTAATTTGTTCACATCTCTAAGTGTCAACAAATTAAAAAAAATAATAACAGAATGTATTAAATAAATATAAAATGTATGGTATTTTCGGTATAATTTGAAATAAAAAAAATATTTAAATTAAAATCGATCAAAATTGTGGCAAAAGAGTCGCGAAAATATGGAGTAAGTACCTTTAAGGTGCTTTCACAATGGTAGAGTGACTCTACTCTGCAGCACAGATTAAAATGTTAACTGTTTGAAATGCAGAGTAGAGTTACTTCAAAACTTATTTGACGTTTAGTACTTCATATTTTCGCCACTCTTTTGCCAGAATTTTTTATCGTTTTTTATTTAAATTTTTTTTTTATTTTAAATAATACCGAAAACACCACAAATTTTATATTTATTTATTATATTTTGTTATTATTTTTTTTAATTTATTGACAATTAGAGATGTGAACAAATTAGAAATGTGTTTTTTGGGTATATTTGTCATGTAAACAGTTAACAGACCAATGTTAACTCCAGAGTGTAGCAAATCTGTACTCCAGAGTCAAACAAGTTTTACTCTGGAGTGGAATAACAAGAGATAGCACAATACAAAAATGTGTTAGTATGAAAGAGAGAAAAACAAAATTTGCTACAGATTGGGGTACTCCGTCATTGTAAACGCACCTTTAAGTTAAACGAAAACTTAATAACGAGGAAGCTACACAGTGGTGTAACTCACATTTTGTACGTAAATCAGTTGGACATACAATTTTAAATGTTGAAAAATTCAATATTGCTATAAAGTACTGGTGTGCAGTTGGCTGCAAGTGAACTACAGTTGAGCAAAAATTATTGCCTGTGTAGAGGACAAATATTTAATAGTAAGTAAATTTTTTTAATTGTTTTGACTAATTTGTGGTTCATTTTATTAACAGTCAAAAACAAAATAAAATGTAAGTTGAATTTCGTTTGTTTTTACATTTTTAGCAGTCTTTACGTACAAAATATTTTAAGTGTATTAATTGTCCCCTATAACATATCAAAATCTCATAAAGTTCTGCAATTTACTCACTGTGTAGTTTCCTTGTAAATTGATTAATACACTACATAATTTACATTTCTATGCATCACTTTGTTAATCTAAAATTGTGTTAATAAATAAATTTTCTGAGTGCATTTTATTTTACATATGTTGAATTTACAATAAAAATACAAACTGCTATCAGTTTTCCCGCGAATTTCTCTATAGTGACAATAGTTGCAGATATATTGTGATTTTCGTTTAAAATTTTGATTCAAGCATTAATTTAAAATTATACTTAAATAATATATGCAAAAATATTTATAAAAGTTTACTGATGTTATGCAAAACTATGTACAGTATTTACCGTTTATAGGCACGCCGGTTATAAACAATTATCGTTTAAATGCACCCCAAATTATCCAACACCTCACTGACAATGCATGTAACGAGTTTCTTTTAAATGCATTTCCCGTTTATAAGCACTAAAAGTCGTGCGAATTTATAAGTGCATATAAGCGATAATTACTGTATAAGTGAATTATTTTAAAATATTTATTGGCTTAATTGTTTACACAACGAAATTGATTGATGAACGAGAGAGAGACAGATGGGCATAAGTAATTTATGTTTGATGTAATGTATAAATTATTTAAAAAGGTTCATTTTACATTTTACTTGAAATGTCAGAAAATATAAATATTTTTGTTGCATATGTCGTAGGTAACCCCCAGTCTAGATTAGCAATAAATATGTTGACATATATTGCAGCAAATGTCAAAATTATATTACCTTCAGTGTAGACCCCCAAATTGCGTACACATTTATTGCTGGCAATATATGTCGCACTAATTTTTAGCGAATCTTCGTTAACAATTATTGCCGACATATTGCTGAGATGAAATGTCAAACTGAGATGATATTTTAGTTTGACATTTATAAAAAAAGGACGCCAGTAATAAAATAAGAGAAAATAAAGCAAGAAAAACAAAAAAACTAATTAAATTAAGAAGAATTAAATACAATTCAACTAATTATAAATAAAAAAACAAAAAAAAAATTATCGATTTTGGATTTTTACAAGGATATTTGCTAGTAAGTGTCGCTTAACCTTCTTCGTTGAATTATTGCAAATTATGAGTTAACATAATTACGTGTTCTCAAACCCTTAACATAAGCTCGGCAATAAGAAAATTTGATGCCGTTATTCTGCCGACGTATTTAACTTATTGCTAAGATATTTATTGCTAATCTAGACTGGGGTAAGTTATTATTTTTACTATGTATATTTGGGATGCCAATCGGGATTAATATTTGAAAATTCTCCGATTTGGGATTTCGAAATCCCTTACGGAGGGCCACATCGATTACATTATACGAAAACGCCTTTTTGTACAGCCTTCTGATAAAACTTTTTATTGGATTATTTTTATTTCCTCAGCTATATTAAAAAGTATTATTTAGGAAAAAATCGTTCTTAAGGCACATCTAGATGGGATAGTAAACTCGCTAGACTTTATAAAAATGCAGCTCTGTATAAGTCTACGAAATGTAATCTCTAGGCCATTGACAATTGCTGTAATACATAATTTCTTTAATTAATAATAATTTTTAAATGTCTTGTAACATTATTGAACATTTCAGTTTATTAAATGCACGTTTTGGTATTTGGAGAAAAAATTGTTCTGTAAAATACAACAGTTTGAACAAAAACAAATACTTGACAACTGGAGGCGATACTTTTACGATAAAAATTAGTGTAACTCAGTGGTCGGCACCCATAGCCACCAGTGGCCGATCATAATCGGCTTTTCATACGTACACAACACGAATCAGTGTTGTCAGTTTAGGGGATTTATCCACAAATTGGGGATTTTTTTCGTCAATGGGGATAAAAATTTCCGTTTGGGGATCCGGGGATTTATTGGGGATGACACGAAATTTTAGGGGATTTTTTTGCCTTTTTATATTTTTATGAATTTAACCCTGATAATTCTAAATATTTATATATTTCTTTTAAGTATGATGATAATAGTGCACGATTTTAGGCTACACAAATTTGTGTCTGGAAAGTTAATGTGCGTACAAACCTTAATTCCTTTTGGTGAAAATTTGAATTCCTTTTGGTTCCAAAATATTTAAGGTTATTCGGATGTAATATGAGTTATAAGAAGCTCTTCTTAAATTAAATATATACACTCATAGAAATAAATCCGTAAAAATAGCAGAAAAAGTTACTAAAAATTAGTTAAAAATTATGCTGCAGAAAAAACTGCTAAAATTAGCAGATTTTTTTACTAAATACTAGTAAAATGATAACAGCAAAATTAAAACTGCTAAATTTACAGAATTTTAGTTATATTTAGGCTAACTTTTAGTTAATTGAAAATAGCAAATTGTACTGTAAAATCTGCAGAAAATTTTGCTAAATATTTGTAGACTAAAAATAGCAAAAATAAACTGTTAAATCTACAAAATTTTTGCTATTTTTAAGCTAAATTTAGTTGAATGCAAATAGCAGTCTATTCTGCTAAAATCAGCAGAAATATTTGCTAAAAAATTGTAAACTGCTGTTTTCAAAAGGCTCGATTTTTATTTGCATTTAAAAAAAAAAATCGAAAAAAAACTTCGAAAATTTTAAATTTTTTGGTGATTTTTTAGGCTACTAATTATTTAGCAAAATTTTTTGCTGATTTCAGCAGGTTAATTTGCTAATCTCCATTTACAAAAATTTAGCTCATATATAACTAAAATTCTGTATATTTAACAGTTTTAGTTTTGCTGTTCCTATATTACTAATATATAGCAAAAATAATCTGCTAATTTAGCAGTTTTTTTCTGCAGCATAATTTTTAACTAATTTTTAGTAGTTTTTACTAAATTTTTTACGGACTTTTTTCTATTAGTGTACTTTACATGTTATTCAATTGTCAAAAATTCAATCCATCTGCTGAAATATTAAAACTTTTTTATACAGTACCATACGCAACAAAATGTCTGAAGTTGATGAATCGGAAAATTTTGATTCTGAAATATTTAAAACGAAAAAATTTGGCTCCCATTTTTTTATGCTGTTATTTAAATTTATTTGTTCTTTTTTATAATTTGTTAGAATTACAAAATTTATTGAGTTTGAGTGTATAAGGTACCGAAAAGAATTAAATAAATATGGTATTTTTACATTAATTTAAAAAAAAAGTTAACGAATACAAATTTTTTACAGAAAATAAAAATTGGGGATTTTTGGGGATATCAAATTGAAAATTGAGGATTTTTGGGGATAACAATTTTAAAATTGGGGATAAAGTCTGAAAAAACTGGCAACACTGACACGAATGGCAACAAAACTCTCAACTAAGAGCGTAAAATTTATTCAGTAGCATGGTATCCTTCAACAAAGCAGAAAAAAAAATAGAAAAATATTACACTCTTAAAATTTTACAAGAACAGGAAATTTATTATGAATTATTTTTATTTCTTTAGTTCATTAAATTTACTAACTAATGGAATACTTTTTTAAGAATAAATAATTTATATAAAAAAAATAAATATTTTTTAAATAATGTGTATAATAAATATTATTAGGATGTATTTAAAAAAATTAAATTACTATAAATTATTTTTTTTTATTTCTTTAATTCATTCATGCATTCATTCATTCATTATTACATTTCTTTATTAATTCATGTTCTTAATATACAAATATAAATTTAAAAATGAAAAACTAATTTCTCATAGTGTAGAAACACAATACATTTATTTATTTATTTATTTATTTATTTATTTATTTTGTTGTTCCACACACAAGACTTAAAGTCTTATATTGCAGTGAAGAACTGATTATTCGTTAAATAAACTTTTTATAATTTAATAACTTAAGAACTTATTATGAAGAAAAAAATTAAGTAATCAAACATACATACATATATATAATATGGTACCTATGCATAATAATTTCAAAACCTTGTAACACGTTTTTAAAATGAAAAATTCGATTTATAAGCCATTTATAAGTTCAAAAAGTTGTCTATGTTTATAATAGCAAAAGCACAAATAATAATAATAATAAAAAAAAAAGAAAATAAAAAAAATAATAATAATTTTTTGTTTTTTGACTTACAATTAAAAACTAACAAATTGAAAAATTATAAACATAATACAAAAGAAAATAATTTAATTTAATCAAATACGTTTGAAAAATAGGTAATTATGGTTTTTTTGAACCGCAGTGCGTTACTTAAGATTTGATAACAATAAGGAATTGAGTTCCAGAGATGGATGGCATTGATATAGAATTGCCAAGTTGATATAAGGCTTTTATATTTAAATGCTTTCAGTCTTTTACCCCTACAAATAGGGTCTGAAAAAATTAGTTTCTTAAAAGATGTACAGGTTGATGCAAATAAATGATTTTATGTAAGAAAGTCAAAATTCGAGTTTTCAGTAAATCATTGAGACTGGAAAACGCAGAAACTCGTGCACGTCTTTTTAAACCATATACATAGCGAACGATATTATTGAAAACGACGTTTAATTTATTTTCACTTATTGAGTCACAACTGGCAAAGAGTTCACACCCGTACAACAAAATTGGAATAAGGTAAGTTTTAGCAAGCAGTATTCTAATTTTTAATGGTGTACAGTGTTGGGTTCGCCAGAGTGTTCTTATCATGGAGAAAGTTCGACCACATGCATATTTAATATGATCAGACCACGTAAGGGTATTATTAAGAAAGATTCCTAGATTCTTAGCGGTACTTACAATTTCAATACGTTGATTATTTATTGAAATGTTGGGAATAATTCTTTTCTTCGCTAATCGTTTTTGTATATTAAGACACTTAGATTTTTTAGGGTTAATCCCCAGACCATTAGCCGTTGCCCACACATGAATGCGATCAAGTTCCAAATTAAAAGTTCTTACACACTGATCAAGCAAGGTTTCATTGCAACTAATGTAAAGTTGAACATCGTCAGCATACATTCTAACTTTACAGTATGTTAGAATATCCGGGAGATCTTTAGAGTATAAAGGCACATCTACACGGGATAGAAATCCCGTAGAGTTTGCGTTAAATTTGTCATCTCTAATATTGTTGGCACTAATTTTTATCGTAAAAGTACCATCTCTAGTTGTCAAGAATTTGTTTTTATTAAAATTTTTATATTTTAAAGAATAATTTTTTCTCCAAATACCAAAAGGTGCATTTAATAAATTTAAATGTTCAATAATGTTACAAGACATCTTAAAAAATGTTACTAATTAAAGAAATTATATATGACAGCAATTGTCAATCTGCTAGAGATTACATTTCGTAGACTTATACAGAGCTGCATTTATATAAAGTCTAGCGAGTTTTCTATCCCGTGTAGATGTGCCTTAATGAGAACAAGAGCGGGCCTAATATAGATCCTTGCGGAACGCCTCTTGTAACAGCTAGTGACACAGATTTTCCGGTTGAGGTTTCAACGTACTGATATCTGTTACTAAGATAAGACGACAAAAGACGTGTTGCAGTTGAAGAAAAATTGAACATATTTTGTAATTTGTAGCATAAGATGCCGTGGTCAACAGTATCGAAAGCTTTCGAATGATCTAATAGAATTAAAAAAGTTACTTTACCATCATCAACTTCTTTTCTTATCTCCTCCGCAACATCAACTAGCGCTGTTATGCAGCTGTGTTTCCTTCGAAACCCAGATTGACGAGATGAAAGCAAATTATTATTATCTAAGAAGGTAATCATTTGATTGTGCATCAGCCTTTCGAAGACTTTAGACAGAAACGGTAAAATAGCTATGGGTCTGTAATCAGTGCCTGATTTAGGTATTGGTACGATTTTCGCATTTTTCCAATTAGTAGGAAAGCAACCAGTTGTAAATATTTTATTAAAGAAGAATGTTATACGAGGAAGTAGTTGAGGTAATAGTATTTTTACAAATTTCGGGTGAATTCCATCTACTCCAACAGCATTAGATTTTATCGATAAGACACTTGATAAAACGTCACACTCAGTTATGCCAGTAAAGAAAAACCTATTGTTTTCTGTAAAATCATAAATTGGGTGTATGTTTCTATAATAGTTACAATCAGCTTCTACCATTGATATATTTAAAAAAGTTTTATTTGCAATGTCGGCATCAATTGGACAAGGATCTTGCGTACCAGATTTGCCAATTCCAATTTCGCGAATCGTCTGCCATGTCTTCTTGGATCCTAAAGCATTCGAGAATTTTTCGGCATAGAATTCAGATTTGGCCTTTTTTATCAGCTTCTTGTAGCTGTGTAGTTTTAAAACGTTTCCACCTAGAAAATGCAAAATCTCTTCGATACATTGATTCTTTAATGGTGGAAGAAAACCAAGATTTTTTTTTTTGGCTAACAATTTTAGTTTTTAAAGGTACTGTTTGATTAAACAGATAACTTATGTTCTCCTCTAGAAATAAAAGCTGATCATCCACTGCGATAATGTGGTTTAAATAATCCCAGTCTATTTTAAAAAAACTCCTCTTCCAGGGCCACGAAGTCGATATTCTTAAAGTCAATATAAATGAAAAATTGTTCAGTTGCCAACAATTCAAATTTATATGTCATGAAAATAAGACCGTGTCTTGAAAAGCATGAAGCTGATAGTTGGTCATAAAGTTGGATATTTGACTGATTACTAACCAAAAACAGATCCAATAGTGTACTATTTGTCGCAGTAAAGTGCGTAGGTATAGTTGTATTTGGTATAAAAAGTCCGAGTGAAACCATGTTATCAGAAAGACCACTATCTACCAATAAATTAGAATTAAAATCACCCGCTATTATGACATCTTCATATAAAACCGTAAAAGTCTCCAGAGTTTTAATGAAGCGATTAGTCGGTATATTTCTATTTGGCCTCTATACGCTTCCCACAAGTAACTTCTTTCCTAAACTATTAATCTCAATAAAAAGGTACTCTATAAAGTTTTGCGGAAGTGATTCCTCCAAACTATTAGCATCTTTGGAGGTGCATTTAACACTAAATGTAATACCTTTTTTTATATAAATTGCCACGCCACCGTAGCCATAATCTCCATCCAAAGAAATGGATAAATCTGTTGTATTCGAGTCAAACCAAGTTTCAGAAACGCATATGAAATCCATACCAGAATTTTCAAATATATATCTGAATTCATCAATTTTGCCCTGTAAACTTTGCGCATTTATATGACAGATTTTAATACCTGATCTCTGTTTAGCCAAGATATTAACCATATTAGCAATTCCATCTCTAGAACGAATTCTATTGTTTATTGGTCATTAAAAAAAACAATTAAATATATAAATGTAACGCACCAATCAATAGTAATACATTCACATTCTCTCTTTGTGCCGACCACTGGTGTAACTATATGAGAGATGGCAAATTTAGCGCAAACTCTACGAGATTTCTATCCCGTGTAGATGTGCCTTTAGGTCTGACTATAAAACTCGCACTTAAACCATACTAAAATCAAATGCTTTTAACATGTTTATTCGATCAGCTGACGTATAAAGCAACAATACTCAAGCAGCTCATTATCAGCTGAATTTTGTCTCGTGCCTATCAACATTAAGGTGGTGTTTCTAGATGACGTTTTTCGTCACACGAACGAAAATACAATAACAAAATACATGCAATACAAAAACAAAATACATGTAGCCACTCATTCAATGAACGGCGAACGTCTTGTGGAAACCCCCCGTAAGTATTTAAAGCAAAAATCTACGTTAAACCGATTGTAGTACAAAAAAATTCTAAACAGGTTATGTTTATATTTTTGCCGTTATAATCGAATTTACGTCAGCAAAATTTTTTAGGAAGTAACGCGAATAAGTTACATTATGAAAGAGAGATATGAAAATTTATAAACGTTGATAATTATCCGTGTTGAAAGTTAACGTACATACGGAAAACTACATATGTTAGTTTTCCTCTTAACCGCAATTTCATGCACTTTGAGTTTTTTTATGAGCTAACGGTAGGGAATGCATCCCGGGAATCCCGTGAAATTAAGCATTTTTTCAAAAAATGGAGTTTAAAATAATAAAGTTAATTATTTTAAATTTTCTTATGCAAAATTTTCCAATATTTTGAAAATAGTAAACATTTTACATAGGCTTGTTCGTTTACTTACAACAATTTGTTACTTTTACTACAATTGGAAAAATTCAAAGAGTAACCAAAACAATGATTGAGTAAAGGTAGTAAGATTTTCGAGTTAACGAACACACTGATTAATTTGTGTACTTGATCGAACTTTTTAAGTTCCTTTCAGTTCCTCTTAAAACCTCTCAAATAGTGTTTGTATAAAAAGTTCTGAATCGCACTTATTCTGTACAGAATTAAAGACAAATTTGTACATTGATTTTTAAAAATTTTAAGTTAAAATTTGTTTCCATAATTTAAAAACAATTTTTCAATTTTCTAAAATTATTTTCTATATTAATTTTTTTTATTTAGACAAATTTTTAAATTATGTTAAAATATTTTCTAATTTATTTCCCTTGCGGGATCCCGGGAATTCAAGATAAATTTCCCGCTTTCCCGGGAAATCAAAAAGTGCGGGATTTTGCATTCCCTAGTTAACGGATATAGTTAAGTCGAAAACACAGCTATCATTTATGAAAACTTTATAATGTTTTTACACGTTTACATGATCAGCTGAGGAATAAAGCAACAATACACAATAATTTAAACCTAGATTTGTCAAGAATTTCCAACTGGGCATCTAATAATATCTTATGTCTGAATGCTAAAAAATCAAAACCTATGTTGATCGGAAATCCTAAATTTTTCCCATCTTTTTTACCATCAATCCAGATAAGCAATTCAAGAATTGAATTAGTTCAAACAGCAAGAAACCTAGGAGTTATTTTTAATAAACGTCTTGATTGGTCAGATCATATTAACATGATATGTTGAAAAACTTTTTCTATGGATGACACAATACCATACACCATTTAAAATCAGAATGCTATTAGCTAAAACGTACTTGTTGCCAACATTAATGTATGGATGCGAACTTTTTTCGAACTGTGATTCTATAAGTAAAAGGAAACTAAATGTAACATTTAATAATATTGCCAGATATATTTTTGGAATTCAACGTTTCGCCAGAATTTCACGCTACTCGAAACAGATTTATAACTTATCGTTTAATAATTTATTAAAGTGCCGTTCTCTTATTTTCCTACATAAAATAATCTATACAAAACAACCCGATTATTTATTCAAACGACTTAACTTTTTTACATCGAACAGAGGAGAAAAGATTGTTGCAATTCGTCATTAGAGGGAACTCTCGAAAAAGCATTTCTTTATAAGCAGTATTGCTCTTTGGAACCACTTGCCTCACGGAATTCAAACCGTAAGCAATGCAAAGCAATTTAAGCATTATATTTTTGAACATTATGCTTAACTAAGTTACAAAAAGTCCTTTTTTGTGTACTTTTTAGTTCCAAATTTTTAAATTTTTTTATATATTAATATTTGTAACAATACTATAGTAACTTTTATATTTTTATATATATATTATGTGCGCAATTTTGTATAATAATAAGTATTTAAAATATTGTATTTAATTAATTATTTCATTTTCCAAAATTATATGTAATAACATTTTTCCATGTGCTGTTAATAAGAACTAGTTCTTGTTGCAATGGTATGCTAAAAAAAACAAATAAATAAATAAAAATAAATAAATAAAATAAATAAGCTGACTACCATTTTTGCAAACTTCATGATGGTATTATTTTTACCAAGCATGAATTCCATGGGAATTTTTTGACAAAAGTTGGTAGGAGGATAGGCCGGTTTTGTTTTAAGCATTTCTTGTAATTTTTATGGTTAAGTGACGCCCTTTAGTGGTGGCATAAATAATTAAAATTGAAACTTTGATTTTTATTTAAATTAAATAATTTCTTTTGCAATATTTTTTAGAACTTTTTTTAAAAAATTGGTATTTTTAGACGTTTTTTAAATGTTTAGCAATACAATTTTACAAATACGAATAACCCTTGATAAGATCAGTCAATTTATTTTTTAAAGTGCGAAATGAACTCAGAATTTTTCTTCCCTTAAATATTTTTTTATATGTCTTTATCGAAATCAACATATCACTTTTATTACGCCGCTCTTCCTTATATTTTTAAATATTTATTGAAAAAAGTGCTTTGAAAAAAGTGCTTTGAAAAAAGTCAAAAATATTATTTGTAGGCAAGGCCTATCTACGCCATTATAATATCGCCTTCCTATCAGCAGTTATAGGTGCTTAAAAGTAAATGTGACTTTTAAGTCACATTGGTAAGAAATGGGTTAACATGTTTACACGATCTTAATTTTTGTAAACTTTATAATAGTGTATGTTAATATAAAAATGTTCAGCCTTACTAAAATAAAAAAGAATTTTCTTTTTTTTACATAATCAGCTGACGTATAAAGCAACAACACCCAAGCAGCTGACTATCATTTTTGAAAACTGTTCAGCCTTACTAAATTAAAAAAATAAAAAAAATTATTAACATGATTACACGATCAGCTGACGTCATTGGCGTACCTAGACCATTTTTCTGGGGTGGGCAAGGGACCCATTTATAATCGGCTATTTATTTGCCCATTCTCAGACTCTTAACCTTAAAAAACACTTTCGACATTATGATTATAATTTTTTCAAACAAAAAAAAAAATATTTTAAAAATAACTTTTGATAAAATTTTCGTAATTTTTGACCACTTAAATTACCGAGGTGATCAGAATTTTCTGTGCTTTTACTTAAGTGGATGTAGCGATTTTCGTTTTCTGGAAAATACGAAATTTAGTTCAAACTTAAGGGCTTTGCTACTAATACTAAATATATTCTTTCTGTCAAATTTCATAAAACTCCGTCTATTAGTTTCCAAGTTAGAGGTATCCTAATGGAGTCTTGTCTATCCTTGGACTAAAATAAGACTGTTTTGAAAAGCTAAAGCTTCAACCTTACTTTGTGGTTGTTATTAACAGTTTTGAGTTGACTTAAATATGTTTCTAAGATTTTTGAAAATTGTGTTTGTTTTAAAATATTTTTTTAAATTTGACGAAATTTTAAATTGGACTCTTTCTCGCTTCCAAACCGTGCAATGTACACAAAAAATTTCTTTACAAAAAATTTAGTAAATTTTATTTTTGATCGAAATAACTTAATTCGTTATTACAAAACACTCATTTGGCGCATTTGTGGTCAATTTGGTATACCCCTCCTGGAGGCGGTTAGAGAAATATTCTTAAATATTTCTCAAGTAAGAATTTCTCAAACATTTCTTATTTAAGAAATATTTAAGACAAAATTCGAAGTTTTCGTTTTTTTTAAGTTTTCGATTTGAAATTTTTATGGGATTTGACAATCGAAAACTAAATAAATTTGAAAACTATGTACTAGTTTTGGGTTCAGTATGAATGAGGTATTAGTTCTGGCTTTAAAACTGACCCTTAGCTTCCAACAAATTTTGTGCGTTTTTTCATTCCGCGAATATGGACAACTACTTACAAAACCGACCTTGTCGAACAGAAATAATGAGTTTTGACACCGAATTATAAGCAGTAGACCCTAATTCTACTGCTTATTATTTAGATATTAGTAATGAGCACCCATTACTGGGATTTTTCTGGGTGAGATCTCACGTGCTGGACCATTTTTAAAAAAGGTATTTTCTTTAGTTTTTGTAAGAATTTTACATTTTTGCTGAAGACAATATACTCAATATTGATATCATATGAAAGGTTTTTTTTGAAGCGCGTCCAGCAGTATATATAACATGTTCAATCATTCCTAGAAATGTCCTGTTTGCAAGGATATTCTACAAAAAAAAAACAAGTTTTTGACTCTTTTGTATGAAGAATTTTGTGATTTAAATGTCAATCTTACATGTCTTAATCTCTAGTCGATTTAAGTGAACACGTGTTTCAGGTTTTTTTGAAATTCGCTATTGTTCGCGTTTTATCTGAAATTCAATATGGTGAAGAAAATATGTTTAAAATAGGGCAATATGGATATAAAAACTTTCCTTTTGATAAGTAAATAATCGCTAAGTGGATATAGTTTAGAATTTTGCTAATTTAATTCATTTTTCACGGTGCTCTGGACCAAATTTTGATAAAATTTGGAGTTACCCCAATTCAATAAAAAAAATTTATGAAATTTTTTGTAGGTTTATTATTAAATAAAATATTTTATTAAAATACGCGGGTCTGTAATTTTTTAAGAAAAGTCTAAATATATGCTGACCCTTAATAAAATTTTATAATAATTTTTTTTTTTCGCGAAAAAAAGATATTCCGCAAAAAAAAAGCGCGTGCTGGGTTTTTTTTCTGTTAAGTGGCATTTTTATCTTTACATCTACTAGAAACTGAATTAAAATTATTATTAAAATTTAATAAAAATTTTTTCGCGAAAATAAAATATTCCTCCAAAAAAGCGCGTGCTGGATTTTTTTCTGTTAAGTTGCATTTTTATCTTACATTAACTAGATACTGAATTCAAATGCAGATTGCAGTAACTCAAAAATTTTAACAAATCAGCATCATGCAAAATCGTGGTTGGCAAACACTACCTTTTCAATATAACGGTAGTTGCCTACCACGTCCACATCAATACCGATATTAAAATTTTAGGACTGCCAGTTCAATAGTGGCATGTGTCTCCTAATATCACAGGTCTTATTTCATAATATTACATGTTACATTTTGTTGTATCTGCAAAATACCATTATAAATCTGTGTTTCGGTGTTTTAGCGATATTTTAACGGTAGTTCAAGTTATTACAGAATTAAAGCGGTAAAAAAGCGAAATAAAACCGGTGATACAAAAAGACATATTCTTGCTAATAATGGGACATCACTAACAAAAATCATGTCATCTACCCGCAATAAAAGAAACTGCTCCAAAAACGCAATAATGGGTAGCACTTCCTTTATTGCGGGCATGTGACATGATTTTTGTTATTGATGTCCCATTATTAGCAAGAAATTGCAACAAAAATACAGCAACATCAAAAACTCTGCATTCTTTTAGTTCATTTTTGGAAGTTCATTCGTGTCTATTTTTTGCTGATATACTGATCAAACCAGTCCCATGGAATCGATTGCAGTGGAACCAGTTGCAGAATTAGTGTGATTGGCAATCGATTGTATAACATTTTCCGGAGTAGTAAATAGTTAAGTCATAAACCGCCAGAATGAAACTCAGCGTCAAAATGCTTGAAATACAAAATTTTTTGTATGGTTTTTACATATAAGTAAACTGAGTTTAGTGCTTAACCATAGTTATGAACGTCTAATGCATATGGAAATATCTGTGGTTAACGTTTAGCCTTGGTTATTGTGGAAATAAGTTATTCTGCCTTAATCTTTTAATTTTTAAGCATTGGTTAAATAAAAGTGATTTATGATGAGGGAGGGCAAAACCCGCGAGAGTTTTACTATCATAGACGAGTATTTGCATTTCCATTTGGTTTAGTTGAGGTCCTAAGCAATGACCCTGTAATTGTTGCAGAGTTAAATAAAACACTATATTTACATCCGGCGTATCTAACGTCATAATCGAGGTAAAAATGCGCAATAAGTACTCGTAGTGTCCCATAACTTAATTCAATATCTATATGGAAATAAAACAATTTATTAGATGGAGTTTAATAACCAACAAAGCTAAACACTAACTGTAAAAATTTTTATGAAGAGGAAAAGTGCCGTTTTTAATAAAAATTAATACATTTTACAAACTTATCTTGCAACTTCAACTCTGTAACGATTTTTCGTCATAATTTTTGATAAAAATGCATACACCAGAATTTTGGAGTTATCTATTATTTATATTGCGAAAAGTATAATGTTATTTATACTCAAATGATCGTTGGACTGTAGGTAATCATCTAGTATAACAGATTTGAAGCTTTTTTGCAGCATGTAACATTCTCGAGATGAAAAAGGATGTCTTTAATAAGATTTGAAAAAATGTTGTAAACTCCGTTCCTAATTTTTACACCAAACTATTTAACGAGTAAGAAAAACAATGTCATATTTGGATTCACCTTGTAGATATCATACGATTTTGTTTCGGAAAGAAAATTCTGACAAAGCGTTTCTGAAAGAAAACGAAAAAAGTATCCAAATGTAAACTCCGTGACTGTAAACTCCGTAACCTGAATTGTTTGCATCAGATTGCATTCAAAAAAATGTAGGTAAATGTTTAAAATATTTTAAAATAACAATAAACAGAGGTGATTCAACTAATATTTATGCGTCAAAAGATGATTCAACCGATAATTTTGCGTCAAATCAAAAAAAGTTATCAGTTTTTTACCCTAAACTGCTGGAGCGAAAAACGATTGATTTTGCATTTCTTTAGTTTGGAATCGATATTTCGAGCCATTACTGATATTAGTTTGACAAATTAAATTTGTTTCAGACCATTTAAGAATTTTTTGATCGCGAAATGTTATGTTTTTAATATATTATTTTGTAACTCCGCAACTGCTGATTGGATTTTAAAAAATTTTATATTTTTGAAAAGCATTTAAAATGACCAAAAATACAAAATTAAAAAAAATTTTTAATTTAATTTTTAAAAAAATTTTCGCGGAATGAATCGTATTTTTATTCGCGAAACCGCCAATTTGATAAACACAAATTATATATCATTGGAAAGCATGTTGAAAACCCAAATATGAAAAACTAATAAATTGAAGAAAATTCTTATGCAATTTTTTTTGTTATATCTTTTGCTTGCAGAAATGTAAACTCCGTTACCACAAAAAGAATTAAAATTGTGCAAAAAACGTTATTGCGACAACTTGTAGAAGAGATTTTTTGCAATTAGGTTTATAATGACTAAACTTACTGATTCCATTAAGAAAAAACCGAAATATTAACACTTTTTGCTTCTCACAAATTTGGCCCAAAAACTTATCACATTTTTTGATTTCACCCATAAAGAATACTAACAAATAAGAAATGGCTGAATTATTGCCAAAATATTTTGAAAACACTCCACTGTGTACTGAACGGCAGAAAAGAGCCTTTGAATTCAGCCCAGGAAAATTTTCTGTTCCAAAGAATCGGTTGTAGAATAGCTACTTTTCCTTTACAACATATTCTTCTGTCAATTCTAACGCTGATTATTTTTGTTTGAAATTGTCGCAAAAGCAACTACTTCTGTAGCTTCAAATTGGAACGGGTTGCCCTAGAATCAGTTCTGGAACTAATTTTAGAACTGCTTCTAATTCAGTCATACTTACCATATAGGATCCCAAGAACTGGATGCGTGGAATCGGTTGCAGTGGAACCAGTTACAGAACTGGTGTGGTTGGCTACCGATTGTAAAAAATTTTCCTGGAAGTTATAAATAATAGATAGATAATTTTTCGTTTTTTTAATTCAGTGAACGTAATTTTTTATTTTTCAATTCAGTGAACGTAATTTTTTTTATTTTTCAATTCAGTGAACGTAAATTTTTTTTAAATTCACTGAACGTAATTCAGTGATTAAGAAAAGAAATTTATTCAATTCTAAAGAAAATTTAATTCGATTGTTAGTGAATTCATTCAAAAACGATTTAATTCTACAAAGCTGTGATAAGGGTATCAAACTTCATACGTTTAAAAATACTTCAAAGCTGTGCACAATTTTGTTTAATTTTTAAAAAATTACAACGGCTTAGGCCCGATTATTGAATGTTCAGTTAAAATTTAGCCAACAGTTAAATTCTTACCCTAAATTCATAAACGCTTTGTAAAATTATAGGAGGTTTATTGAACAGATTTTGTATGAAAATGACGTTTTGTAAACCTGCTATAACTTTACAACGCGTTTATGAATTTAGGAGTTATTGTATATGGGAAACAACAACAAATTGATCTAGAAAAAGTGGAAGACACGGGTGTTTTATTTTTAGTCATTCTTCCAGAAAATATTGAATTTGCTAATGGGTGAAAACTTGTGTCGGACGGTGCTTTAGAAGCTCATTCATTTGTTGATTAAAAATGGTTTCACTCTATTCCCTTTGTTCATAATTGCTTTATAAAGTTATAGTGGATTTATGGAACAAATTTTGTGGGAAAAAATTTGTTTTATATATCCCTTTAACTTAATGAATTGTTTATGAATAAACTTATGTTTTTAACAAATCTTTTTTCTTTTCTATGGTTGTTTTTCTATTTACAACGTATTATTTGTTTTATAATATCTTATTTTCTTTTTAAAAAACCTTGTGGAATATCATATTGCGTGTCGGTTGCGTTTACCATATATTATATAGACATCTTACTCTTTTTCTTCTTTTGTCAACAACCACATTTTTTCATATCCAATCAAATATTCTTATATAGGTATAACACGTATGTCCAACACATTCTTATGAGTTACGTCCATTGACAGCGAATGTCAAAGAGTAAGGCATCTATGTAATCTATGGTATACAGCTAAATTACTAAATTTCTATGACATTTTGACGTTGAAATACATGCATAACATTTTCATAGTAAAAAGTGGTTGATGATATAAATTGTAAATATTTTTGTATAGTATTCTAACATTTTCATTAGTAGTTCAAAATAATAAAATTTAAATCTTGCAAACTTATGTATGTATAGTCGTATATTACAATGTAAAAAATTACACTCAAGCCCTACACCATAGCACAATTTTCGTCACAAACCGGAAAAAGTATTAAATTTGCAGAAAGGGATCTGATCCATATTAAATGGGCGTAAAAATTAACGAGGTAGAAAATGTAGAGAAAACTCTAAATGAAATTGCGAAAAAAAATTATTTAGACAAATATCATTTAGGTGGTTTATATAAAAAACCGGCCCAAAAGGGGTCAAATTATCCTAAAAATATTGCATTCACAACAGTAAAATATTCTTATCGTATTAGAAGCTTTCGCTTTCTTGGTAACCTTTGAATATAGAGTAAGAATAAACAATGCTTTGAACTACTCGTATTACAGTATTATTACTGTTTTTTGTTTATACACCTACACTCAGAAAATTTCTGCAGTTACTACATGACAGTTATTTGTGTAGTAATGCGGTTGTAGTTATTTTAACTAAAATTGTTTACTTAGAGCAATATTTTTCAATGTTTTTGACAGTTATTTTTTTAAACAAACTACAAAAACTACTACATTGTAGTAACATTTATTTTATGCAGTTATTTTGATTTTTTTTTTTACAAATACTTAAATTTTCAAGTGTGTCTGCTCACACAGGAGCATGTGTATAAAGCGCTTGTTTAGAAATTTCTAGTGAAAGAATATGAGAAGAACATGTTTTCTCTTGTCTTAGTCATAAAACAACGTCAAAGAGTGAGGACACGTAATACGGAAAAGGTTATATATTTTTTGTTAAATTATTAAAATAATAAGGTAAGTTTTATAATATAAAATATAAATTTATTTACGGGAATGTTAAAAAAATATTGTATTTATTTTCTTTCAGTTCTTTTACCTGGAGAAAAAAAGAAAGCCAAACTACACCATATTTCATCCCTCACAGATGGACATCTACAACAATATCTTAATACATAGTGAAAAATAAAAGTGACATTAAGTGTAAATTTTGATTTCTCAATTTTAAATTTATTATAGAATAAACTTAAGTTAAGAGTGTTTACATAAATTTGTTTTTTTATTAAATTAATAATTTTTGAAATAAATTTTATTTGTGTTTTTTAACTACATTTGCAGTTGTTTGTACAGTTTTACAATAATTTGCATGTATGTTGTTTTAATTGCATTTGTAGTTCTTTTTACTACATTTGTCAGTTGATTTTTAACAGTTAAAAATAACTTCATATTGCAGTTAATTTAACTGCAAATGTAGTCTACACCTTTTTAAGTGCAAATGCAGTTATTTTAACTGTCATTTGCAGTTGATTTTACCTACACAATTCCCTGAGTGTAGAAAACAGATTCAGTTCTGATAACCGCATTTGTAGCCAATCGAATGGTTTGGTTGCGGTAGACGAATTTTCAGTTGTGGCAACGGAATTTCAGTTGTATCAAGAATAATTCGCTTGCCGCAACCGAAAAATTCATTTTGGGCAACTGAACCATTCGATTGGCAACAAATGGGGTTGTCAACACCGACTCTGTTTTCTGAGTATATAAACAAACAATTTAGCAAAAAAAGAATGAGAATTCGAATTTAAACAGCTATAGATTTTAACTTACACCCAATATGCAGAAATTAATGTTAGATATTTTTTCAATAACTGCAATAAAAACCTTAATACCTAATTTCGTAAAACACTTGGGTGAAGTGAAGGGAACTTTCAATGTAAATTGTTTTTGTAACAAAAACAATTTCTACAGAAATAACGCAACACTTCACCGAAGTGTTTTAGAAAATAACCCCCTTAATTATTTATTTATGTTTTTAAGCGAATTCGAAATTTTGTAAAATACCATTGAACATGGTGTAAAAACTTAAATTCCTTATGGCTTAAATACATTATTGCTAATTGTTTTTGCAAAATTTTTAAAAAGTTTTTTTCTATTCTCCTTCTTCCTCATATTGTACAGCCGTATGATTGCACGCGAATGCACTTTCAGTTTTATTTTCAATTCTTTCAGTACAAGTTCATTAACAAATTGACGTTCAAGTTGGTGGTCATTACCTTTCGTTTCAGTTTGATGTCTAAAACTAAAATTTATTATATAATATATATGTGATTGTATGTAAAAAGCGCAAATACCCCAAACTTTAGGGTTTCGCAAAATATTTACAAAAGTATGTTGAAAAACTATTTAAAATAAAAATTAATAAACTTAAAAAAATTTACAAAACCTAAGTTAGCTAAACCTTTACGGTGTGTCGCATACACTCACAATATATTTTCCACAAGCGATTGAGGTTTATTTGAAAAGTTATAGGTAAAGTATGTTTTCAATTGAAGAATCAATTAAAATATATTGAAACATATTGTTTAATTTTTTTCAGTCAATAAAAAACAAACCACAAAAAAATATGTATCGTCTGTAGGAGTTGATATTTTTAGTCAAATGGGAATTATGGGAATTATGTAGGTAAAATGAACTGCAAATGACAGTTAAAATAACTGCCGTTTCTTAAAATGTCTTTAGTATGATACTAACCTTAGTAGAAAATGTGTTTATTGGCATTAATTTAGCAAATGGAAACTGTTTCGCTTAAAATTTTGCAAGAACAGTTTTTTGAGGTGACCCCATATTATACTAAAATTTGGACTTTTGGGATATCTTGGAAAGCTATGCCGACATATAAAATTTTTGAGAAGGTGCGATTTTAACATATAGGTCGCTATAGATGAATACATTTTTTTGTTGAAATATTTTCCTTTTAATTGCTCCCTTACTAAGGCATTACATTTATTGAGGTCGATTGTACATTCGGCGACTAAAGTCGCTGAAATAGCAAAAAACCATAAAAATCAAGATTAGCACATCGAATTTATATCGTAAATATGGCCACAGGTCCTTCGCTTATATTTTAACACAAAAAAATTCATATTAATTGAATTTGAAAATTTTTTTATATAAAAAACTGAATGGACAACCGCAAAACTTTAAAGACATTTAGCGAAAAATTTGTACCATTGATCGAAAAATAAAGTACGCCATTGTAATCAGCATGTCCTAAATATATAGAATTGATAGTCAGAGATCTATTAATTTTTTGAGTGTCATGCAGTGCTATTAGTTAATATTTAAACCTGCAGTATGAGACCCAACATTAGTAATAAAATAAAATACTAAATAAAACGAGTAAAAAGGTTAAAGTCGGGCATGCCGACTATAGAATACCCTACACCAGTCTGGGTAAAAGCCAACTAATGTCACCAAAATCAATAGGCTGCGTTATTGGGCCAATATAGGTCTGTGTACCAAATTTCATCAAAATATCTTAATATTTGCGACCTGCAGCGTATAAACAGTATAATTTTGGTAGGACCCTTATATGGGCACTAGGTCTAAACATGGACCGATGTTCATCAAAATCAATAGGCTTCGTCCGTGGGCCAAAATAGGTCTGTGTACCAAATTTCGTCAAAATATCTTAATATTTACGACGTGCATCGTATAAACAATATAATTTTGGGGGGACCCTTATATGGGCACTAGGTCTAAACATAGACCGATGTTCACCAAAATCAATAGGCTTCGTCCTTCGGCTGCCATAAGTCGGTGTACCAAATTTCATCAAAATATCTTAATATTTGCGACCTGCAGCGTATAAACAATATAATTTTGGTAGGACCCTTATATGGGCACTAGGTCTAAACATGGACCGATGTTCACCAAAATCAATAGGCTGCGTTATTGGGCCAATATAGGTCTGTGTACCGAATTTCATCAAAATATCTTAATATTTACGACCTGCAGCGTATAAACAGTATAATTTTGGTAGGACCCTTATATGGGCACTAGGTCTAAACATGGACCGATGTTCACCAAAATCAATAGGCTGCGTTATTGGGCCAATATAGGTCTGTGTACCAAATTTCATCAAAATATCTTAATATTTACGACCTGCAGCGTATAAACAATATAATTTTGGTAGGACCCTTATATGGGCACTAGGTCTAAACATGGACCGATGTTCAAAAAAATCAAACTTGTTCGTCCTTGGGCCAACATAGGTCTATGTACCAAATTTCATCGAAATATCTTAATAGGTGCGACCTGTAGAGTGCGTACAAGATTGCATGGACAGACAGACAGACGGACGGACGGACGGACGGACAGACGGACATCGTTAAATCGAAATAAAAAAAAAT
This sequence comes from Leucophora obtusa, assembly GCA_949987735.1. Taxonomy (NCBI): domain Eukaryota; kingdom Metazoa; phylum Arthropoda; class Insecta; order Diptera; family Anthomyiidae; genus Leucophora; species Leucophora obtusa. Next base: position 200,760,213 of record OX465295.1, on the reverse strand, counting down.
TCTGAACCGATCGGTATACTATAAGGTGGGTCTACGACCAATATTTTTTGGTGTTACAAACATCAGCACAAACTTATAATACCCTGACCACATAGTGGTGTAGGGTATAATTAATTCATAAGTAGAATTTATAAAACAGATGTTGATATCTTTCATTTGTATAAAGTTTGAAATTTAAGAGAGATCTGTAAATATTCTCGTTTAAAAAGAATTGCTTGCAGTTTTTTTTAAAAGCTATGCCTTACTGTGGGTCTCATACTATAGGTTTAACTTTAACTTAACCATTAAATATATGAAAATGTCAAAAATTTACATAGAAAACAACAAATTTTTGGGTTAGCTAATAGTTAAGCCTCTAATGCTCTTTCTTCTGATAACAATAATATTTAAACCATATATTTGGCGTTGAAAATCTACACCGATAAAATTCCATAGTGAGATAGTTAAAAAAATCTATAAAAAAATCTATAGTTGAATTAAAAAAAATTAATAACTATTATAATCATAACCAACTATTATAGTATTAGATATTAATAATATTTTGGTTGCCCTGTTTATGAATATTTCATTAATTTTAAATGGTCACACTGTAAATTGTCATAAAGTTTCTCAATAGAGAAAAGAAAATGTGAAATTATAATTGATTTGGTAATATTTAATGTTTTGATATTTTAACCAATTTATAACTAATATTTATCACATTTTGATTCTGCAGAAAAAACCGCATTATCTTAAAACACATCAAGATTCAAAGGGGGAAATACAAGATGCGAAAGATGATGTAAATGTTTAAATATTTACTCGTAAATTTTTAAGTATGTGCGGGTCAAGCTCCAATTATTTCTTTAACCGTGCATTTGTGGTGTAGTTTTGTTATCAATCAGAATATTTTAATAAAAACCGACAATATTTTGGTTAAATGTTTATTTCTATTTAATAAGGGCAAAAACGATGATATCTGTGGTGTCTACTAACCATTTAAAATAGAATATAGTTGATTTCTACAATTTTGTTTAAATCAGGCACCAGAAAACGTTTTTTTTTTGTTTTTATCAAAAATAAATATCACTAAAGTTCAAAATGTTTTTATTTCTCAATCGAAAACAAAAAATTTCAAATGTACTTTAAAACAAAAATATCCCTCAAGTTGAAATTCGAAAAATATCTTTAGGTATAAATATCAAAGATAAAAAAATTGATAAAAAAATAAAACTTTTTAAAACGTTTTAAAAAACGTTTGTTTTTGTTTTTCATCTTTGTACTAAGTACAAAAATATGAATAGAATTTTAAAATTTTTGTTTTATTTTTATGGTGGAGATACTATTATGGTTTTTGGTTTCAAATCTGTAGAAAATCATATAATATCCTAGAGTGAACTGTTGAGCGGTATATACATACAAACATATATTGCAAATATTTTTTTTTTTGCTAAAATGTTTGCCAATTCACCAGCATTTTGCACTAATATTATTCATTTTCGGAATGAAATCGCTGTATAAGTTTTCTAATTAAATTTTTGCACCATGAAACCTTTTTCGTATTCCGCCATTAATTCGCAATTTTTTAAGTGCAGATTTTTAAAATTTATAACCTAGGGACCATAATACCCATATCTCATACCAAAGTTTGGTAATTAGTTCGCAAAAAAAAAAATTGCCAAAAAAAATTTGCAAAAAAATTTTTTTCCATTAATGTATTCTTTTGCAGAATATAAATTGCTGATTAGGTTTCTTAACTATTTTTTTGTATCATAAAAAGCTTTTTTCGCATTCCGCCAATATTTTGCAATTTTTTGAGTGCGGTTTTTTTAAATTTTTAACCTTAGGACAATAATTCCCATATCTTATGCCGAAGTTTGGTGGTTAGTATGCAAAAAGTTTCGCGAAAAAAAATTTAGCAAAAAGGAACATTTTTCCATCAACATATTCTTTTGAGGAATGTAAATCGCTGACTGAGTTTTTTAATTTATTTTTTGTACCATAAAGCATTTTTTCGCGTTCCGCCATTATTTTGCAAATTTTTAAGAGCGGTTTTTTTTAACTCACAACCTAGGGACTATAATACCTATATCCTATACCAAAATTATCTGGTTAGATTGCAAAAACAAAAAAAATTGGGAAAAAAAATTTTACAAAAAGGAATAGTTTTGCATCAATATACATATGTATATGTATGTAACATATGTATAGCAGAATGTTAATCGCTGATTAAGTTTAAAAAATTTTGAGTGCGGTTTTTTAAAATTCATAAATTTGGGACTATGATACCCATATCTTATGCCAAAGTTTGGTAGTTCGTACGCAAAAAATTTCGCGAAAAATAAATTTTGCAAAAAGAAAAATTTCTGCATCAACATATTCGTTTGCAGAATGTAAATCGCTGACTGAGTTTTTAAATTTATTTTTTGTACCAAACAGCTTTTTTTCGCGTTCCGCGATTTTTTTGCAATTTTTTAAGTGCGGATTTTTAAAATTCATAAACTATAATACCAATATTCTCATATCAAAGTTTGGTGGTTAGTTTGCAAAAAAAATTCGCAAAAAAAATTTTACAAAAAGAAAATCTTTTGCATCAGTGTATTTGTTTGCAGAATGTAAATTTCTGATAACAATTTTTAATTCATTTTTTGTACCATAAAGTTTTTTTTCGCGTTCCGCCATTGGTTTGCAATTTTTTAAGTGGGGTTCTTTAAAATCCATAATCTAGGGACTATAATACATATATCCTATACCAAAATTAGCTTGTTAGATTGCAAAAACAAAAAATCACGACAAAAAATTTTGCCAAAAGGAATAGTTTTGCATCAACATATTTGCTTGCAGAATGTTAATCGCTGATTATCATGCTTTGTAGAAGTCTTTTCGGCGGAAATTTTTATTACTTTTTAATAACGCAAAGGTTTATATCATTTGATGCAGAAATATGTCTATATGAATGTTGTTTTAAGAATTTTTACAAAATTTATATGTAATTGTAATCAGAAAAAACTAAAAAAAACGTTTTAAAACGTTTTATTTTGTTTTTTCCTCAATACAAAAAAAACGTTTTTTTTTTGTTTTTTCCTCAGTACAAAATAAAAATAATTCTCAACTTTCCTGAAAATATCAGTACGGATATTTTTTAAATTTTGTTTTCGAAAAGAAAACAAAAAATAAAAAAATTGATGAAAACAAAATATCCATCAAGAAAAATAAATTCATTTGTACACAAGTGATTTTTTTTTATTGAGGAAAAAACAAAATAAAACGTTTTAAAAGTATTAAGCCTGGATCAGCCAGACGTAAACGTAAACGTATCTCTGCATAGCTGAATTAATAAGTTAAATAAGAACAGAAGATGTGCTGTGTTTTTTGTTTCATTCTTATGCATTCAATATAGAGCAAACGTAAATACACAACAAAAATCTGTTGTGAATAGATTTTAGTTGTATATTTACGTTTGCTCTATATTGCATGCATAAGAATGAAACAAAAAATACAACACATCTCCTGTTCTTATTTAACTTATTAATTCAGCTATGCAGAGATACGTTTACGTTTACGTCTGGCTGATCCAGGCTTTAATATCGGGTGCCTGGTTTAAATACACAATCTTAGTTGCTATGAACTAAATCACCTATCACCTATGAGATAGTTGAAATACTCATAATAATCAACTAAGGAATCTTTTGGGTGTACTATGAAACAAATATTAAAATTTTTATTAATCGCTTTTTTTAGGCGATATATCACAAGAAAGGTTGAAGACGTATCTTGAAACCCAGTAGTCAAATAATTTCGGTTTTTGCTGTAAATAACACTATCAATAAAATAAAATTACGTACCGAAAATTGTTAATCAAAAGTTATGGCGATTTTCGCTTTTTGATAAATACGAACTTTGGCGAATTTGGCACTAAACATCAATAAATTTTGACGAAATTACCCAGCAAAAAAAGTCATTACAAAAAAGTTATTTTAAAAGCACTCCGAATAGCATCAACTGATTGTGAAGTAGTTACAATTTAGCTCGAACACTGATTTATTTTACACGTGATGTCCCATGTTGTCAGTAGTTCAATTTAAGCATTTTGTTAGTAATTTAAAAGTGATTACATGATGTTAATAAAAGTATGGTTTTTAGATACACATTTTCATCACATCAATACGAGTACATTTTGTTTGCATTTTTAGAGTGATCTAGAAGTACTCTTTATAATATGTGACGCGCAAAATAGAAAGGGGCCTAAGGTCAGGAGAGCATGGGATGGGTCTCATTCGATGCTCAGATGTTGTCCACAAAAAACAAAAAATTGATTTTTTTACCCTTACGTCCCTTTCTCTATGCGCTGTCACATATATAATATAATATATTTTTCAAAGTGATTTAAATGTGCTTTTTATAATGTCTGAAATAGCATATTTTAGAGCCAATTTTAATGTTTAGCCTTTACAGAGCCCATTTCTGAACCTATTGTGTAACAAAAGCTTCAATTTATTATTATTTGTAGTATTAAGGAAATACTTAAATAAATAATTGAATTATATAAGATTAATACACTAAGGCCGAGTTTTTGGGATGTCAGTTAAACTTGGTTTAGTTAAACCAAAAACGAATTATATCAGCCATTTTAATTTTATTAAGAAAAATTTTCCTGAACAACTTTTTCTCGTTTAGAATTTCGGTCTTCATTGAAAGAAAATAAAATATATCACATTTTAGAAGCAATATTCCAGTTATAAACTAAGTTTAAAGATAATCTACATCCTAAAAGCTGGACCTAAAAGTTATATGTAACCCTCTGATTGATTATTTTTTTTAAAAACATTACTCAAGGAATTTTCAGAATATTAAAGCGTACTAGGAAACATATATTTTCATATATTTTTTTTTTCATTTTAACAAATAAAGGAAAGAAAAGCATGGAAATTTTACAACTCTACAGTAATAAGGCCATCATTATAAATTTGCTGAAGCCGCAGATCTATGATTGAAATTTTAGCTTTAAACTCATAATAGAATCCGAGAACCGTTGGTGGACAGTTTTTCCCCAGACATATTTCGAAGCCGAATACCATGTCGTCATTTGGATTTTGCAAGTCAACCATCTAGCTTAAAATCAACGTTTTCATTAAACGATGCATTAAGTCCCAATGCTATAATTTGCAATCGTGATTATTTAAATTCTAAGTTCATTTAGCAAAATTTTAACTTTAATTAAAATTTGGAACTTTAATGGACATTTTAAAGTTGACGGCAGTTATTTTTTTAAATCTATTTTTGAGTTGAAGAAATAATATATTTTTTGTCACTATAGAATTATTAATTTAGTTTGATTTTACGACTTTTAAGTTGTAATAGCAATTAAAGCATATCGACATTTAAAACAGGTGACATTTATAGAACTTTTTATGTATAAGCAAAGGTAAGGGACCAACCTCTGTTAACGAACCTCTTGATTGGTCTGTTTTAAACGACAAATTGTGTTAACATTGCAACAAATTGTATTAACATATTTCTTTGGTGTACGCGAGCGACTTACATAGAGCCTTAACAATACATTTTAATTGTTAAGTTTTATATATTTGCATTTAGGTAAAAAAAGAATTCATATTTGGGTCATAGTCCAGGAGATTCAATGGGATCCAATTCTTTATTTCCTTCCCTTTTTCAATGGGAACTGTAATTGAAGTATCTTTTAAAATATGTACGAATAATTAAAAAATATGTAAATAATCGTAAATTAATAAAGTACGTGAATAAAATTAACTATTTTGTTTTTTTCGAGATAAAAAAATGGAATCTCTAATAAATTCGTAATTTACAAACAAATGGATTTATAAAGAAAAACCAAACATTATATATACATTTTTGAAAGTTGTTTTAAAGCACATACATTCGAAACAGAAATAGAGCACTTATCGCTCCATTGTAACCAATTTAAAAGTTGTTTGTTTTGAATGACTTGCACATATTTTTGCTGGGTAGTTCTGCTTACTACTACCTCTAAGCATATAATCTGTGTTTAATTTCAAGAAAATCTGTTGGCCAGTTTTTGAGTTAGAGAGATATTTGTAATGTTATCCTGTGAGTCCTGGAGAAAATTTTTTAACTGATTTTACAATTAGAGGCTCTAATCTAGCTTTGTTATTATCTGTAATGTACGCCAGATCGTAAATGTATTTTTGGCAATTTTTCAAATATTTTTTTCTGTTTTAAAAAGTTAATTTTTTCAAATTTTCTAAATTTTCATTTTACATGCTTCTCGCTTGAAACCCGTTCCTTCTACAAAAAAGTTATAATTTTGGATTCAAAGTTATTCAGATTTTATTACATTTTAACGAATCAATTCATAAGATAATGAATTCAGTCGATTCAAAATTTAATTAATATAATTTTAGATAAATTATATTCAATTTTATTCAATTTAAAATTGCTGATTTAAAGTGATTATGAACTATTCACTTACGGTGGATCTCATAGTTCAGGTTTAAGCGTTAACTATTAGTTAACCCAAAAACTTGTTGTTATTTTGTGTACAATTCTTTGACATCATTTATTTATATATTTTACTATCTTTATTAAACTGGTAACTGAAAGTCCACTCCCGGAACGTTTGGTTAATATTCCCAGGAATATTTCACCCAGCAAAAAAAAGTGAGGAAAAAGAAGTAGTTAAACCACTGCAACTGTTGAATAGGGAGTTGTTCTTCTTCGGGTTATTTACCGATGAATTTAACATTGGCTTGTCATAGGAAGGGAGTTGTTCTTTTTACAAACAAATGATGTATATTTGAACCAATGATAAGGAAGTTCTTTTTCACTTCTTTTTATTTTAATTTAATTAAAAAAAAAAATCATTATGCAGCATATGGGGTTTGAACCCCCTGTGCTATCGCTTGTTATGTATGATAGCTGACTTTTAGCAGTCGTGTTCAGTAAGTTGTTGTTATCTTAATTTTTTTATTAACAAAAATATATACCATATTGGAAAAATATATAAAGTTGTTTTTTTTTAAGTGTTATTTTTTATAAAAAATAATACACTCATAGAAAGAAATAAAGCTGTAGAAATAGGAGAAGAAGCTACTAAAAATTAATGAAAAATTACCTTGCGATAAAACAGCAGTTTTTTTTGCTAAATACTAGTAAGATAAGACAGGAAAACAAATTTGTTAAGTTTACAAAATTCTAGTTACATTTAAGTTAACTTTAGTTAATTAAAAATAACAAATAACCTTGATAATATCCGCAAAAAATTTTACAGCATATTAGTAGTGTAGACTTAAATTTGTCTGCAATGTAATTTTTAACTTATTTTTAGTAGTTCTAACTAAAATGTTTACAGGATTTTTCTTTTTCTGTTAGTGTAATAATAAATTTATTTAGTAAAAATTTGATCAAAATTGACTTTTTAATCCACAACTTTTTAAATACATACAAAATTGTAATATTTACCTTTTTGGTATTTTAACAAAAAATATTTGAAAAATTACATTTTTATTTAAAATTTTTATATTTCCATAAAATTTCATTAAAAATTAAGGGTATCGACTCTAGGAAAAATTTTGTTTTCGAATTTTATTTATATTTTATTTCGATTGAGCATACTCTTCAGTATATGTTCAGAAAATATCAATAAAAAATTCGAAGAAATAAAATTTCCACTCGTTTTTTTGTAAAATATATTTTAGTCACAAAGTAATATTCTATGCATTAAATTTGTATAGAAAATTTTTTGGGAGCGTTTTTATTTCATTGTTTTTATTAGAAATCTTATTTCGCATAATACAGCAGTACAAAAAAAAACTACATCTAAAGATATAAGAATTGCACGCAGTCTTTAAAGAAAAGCCAATGACGATTCCCCGATTGTGGGCGAAAGCACGTCATTTGAGGCAGCTACATATTAGCTCCAAAAGTAATCAGTGTGTATAAAAAATAAGATACAAAAACGGTATTCATTTAAAGTATTTACGCCTCGTATACTGTATATATGTTGTAAGTTTACTCGATTAATGTCAAAACTGGTTTACGAGCCCTGGTAAATATACGCTTACATTTTTGTGTGTAAACTTTTTCGTATTATTACATACATTTGAATATTGTCAAAAATAATATTAGGAGTTTTCATATAAACTCGTATTCTACTCGTAAACGGTGTAAACCTGGTATGTTTGTGAGTTTAATGTCAAACTCCATACATAAAAAATATGGTTTGTATTTATACAAGGTTTACAAGGCATTTACGAGTTTATATGAAAACCCCTATTATTTTCAATTTTTTTGTGTGTTCCTTATAAACGATTTCACTGGAATTCGAGTTGAAAACAAGTTCAATTCCAGCCCTGTTTTCCAGTTTCAAGGCTTGAATACAACTTTAATTACATTTTATTTCAATAGCATACTCCAGCAAAAGGGAAACAAAAATTCAAGTTTGAAATATTTTTGTTAAATATACAAATGCTAGAATTTGAAATCTACTTTACTTCAAGCTAAATTTAAAGCACTTGAATTTTTAAAACCTGTGTGCTTATTGGGTTGTTTTTTATTTGCTGTTTTATTTGTTTTTAAATAATGCAAATTTAAAAAATTATTTGTTTAATTTATGAAAAGATCGAAAAAGTGTCTAAAAGAAAAATTGAGATGTGAATAGTTTTAAGAAGTGAGTTCATTCAAATAAACAGGCATAAATCCACTTAGATGAATACCACTAAATACAAAATAAATTAAAAAATGTACAAAATTATAGCATTTTGACCGAAATGAAATGTATAATAATTTTTCTGCCATCGTTTTTAAGAATATTAGGGTTAGTATAGCAACTACCCTTTAATCGATTCGTCTCAAATTTGTTACACATGTAGAAAACTGTGAGATTAATTTTGTTCATACACAGTTTTTTGAAATTTTGTTGTTTTCTTAGCGTAAAATTAATTTTGAACTTTAAGCGCGTTTTCCCACAACAGCAACAAAAAACTCTAGTCGTTATCGTGGCCCTTTTTTGCATTTTGGCCAAATAAATTTATATCCCTTAGCAAATGTGTTTTTTGTTGCCTTTTTTGGAATTTTTAAGTTTGTGTGGCAACTTTGTTAAAAAATTTTTTTAAATAAAAATCGGGCCACGATAAGGACTACACCCAAAAAATTATATAGTTACTCATCACTATTTATATTATTATTATATAAGTCTGTGCTGATGTTTGTAACACCAAAAAATATTGGTCCTAGACCAACCTTATAGTATACCGATCGGCTCAGAATTTTTTTTATTTCGATTTAACGATGTCCGTCTGCCCGTCCGTCCGTCTGTCTGTCTGTCCATGCATCCTTGTGCGCACTCTACAGGGCGCAAATATTAAGATATTTTCATGAAACTTGGTACACCGACTGGTCGGCCCAAGGACGAAGCCTATTGATTTTGGTTAACAGCTGTCCATGTTTAGACCTAGTGCCCATATAAGGGTCCTCCCAAAATTATATTGTTTATACGCTGCAGGTCGCAAATATTAAGATATTTTGATGAAATTTGGTACACAGACCTATGTTGGCCCAAGGACGAAGCCTATTGATTTTGGTTAACACGGGTCCATATTTAGACCTAGTGCCCATATAAGGGTCCCCTCAAAATTATATTGTTTATACGCTGCAGGTCGCAAATATTAAGATATTTTGATGAAATTTGGTACACAGACCTATGTTGGCCCAAGGACGAAGCCAATTGATTTTGGTGAACATCGGTCCATGTTTAGACCTAGTGCCCATATAAGGATCCCCCAAATTATAGTGTTTATACGCTGCAGGTCGCAAAGGGTTAAGATATTTTGATGAAATTTGGTACACCGACCTATATCAGCCCAAAGACGAAGCCTATTGATTTTGGTTAACACATTGGCTTGGTTACAAACTGCAGGTCGCAAATATTAAGATATTTTAATGAAATTTGGTTCGCTGACTCACATTATAGAAAATTTTGACACAAGTCCCATTTTAACCCATTCGAATTTCGGATCCAAACATTAATTGGCTTTTAACCAGACTGGTGTAGGGTATTGTATAGTCGGCATGCCCGACTTTAACCTTTTTACTCGTTTTTTAACTATGCCATAGGTGAAATAACCCTCACTATGGCATAGGGGATATGAAGTAGTGAACGGCAACTATGTTTATAAAAAATTTTAAAATCAACTATTGAAAAAGCTGTAATCAACGATTGCGAAGTTAAAACTAAAAAATAATGAAGATAGTGAATAACCACCTCGTACAATTTCATAACAGTTGGTAGAAACTACAAATGTGGTTTAGATCTCATTGTTAATAAAAAATATATGTTTATTTAAATAGCATATTCACATATTCTATTACATCACAAAATAAAATGTTCTTTACCATTTGAAAAAGATTAATGGTCTAATTCCTAAACTTTTACAACAGTCTTATTGCAGGATTTTAAGCTAATTTGTGAAAAACAGTATTCATATTTGCTTAATAACGAAGAAAATAATAAAGGTTTATAGTTGGTACTCATTAACTTTAAACCTTTTATAAAGTTTGGAGTCAGGAAGCCACCATTTCATTGTTAATTATTTTATTTTCAGGCATGAAATGATTTATTAAAGTCATCCCGTCCCTAGAATGTGTGGCTTCCAACAACTTGCATCCATCAAACTGAAAAAGGCTACAACAATTGCGTAGCCAACGATCTTTTTCGAAAACATTTCCAAAAAAATGTAAAAATAAAATCAAAAAGAAAAACAAATCAGTAGTGATGTACAGACTGTCAAAACATTATTCGAAATTCGATTACTTTTGTATGCTTCGAATAATATGTTCTAAAAAATTACTTTTTTACACACATTTCCATTGATTTGCTTTATAAATAAAAAAAAAATATTTTTAATGGCTTTTTAAATTATCTTAGCACATCATTAGTTCTCTAATTTAAGAAAATACATTTTCACTTCCGATTACCGAGTCAATTGTTTACTAAATTTTTACATCACTTACGACTTATTTGGGAGAAGAGAGAAAATAAACAATAGTGTTGCCAGTATCAAATCCAAAAATTTACTTATAGTTAAAATACGATTATGAATCAAGATTTCTAATAACTCTTTATTAAGCGAAATATGTACTTTAGCTATAGCAAGCTTTAAATACCAAATAAATTTTTTTTATGAATTAGCACATAAATATTCAGCCAACAGGAACATTAAATATATAGTATTACTTTTTAAGACTTGACATCTATACACCTGACTGACATTATCTTCCATCTGCTTTATTGCTTCTTTAAACATATTTCTTGATTTTTATGTTAAAATTGGATCCAAGTCCTGAAAAATAAATAAATATTTCATTGTTTTCTCGTAAAAATTAAAAGATTAAATAATTTAAACTTACTTGGCAAATTAAAGCTACAGCGCTTCGATAGATTTTTATTTGTTTTAAAAATATAATTTTTCCCCAATTACGAATATATTAAAAATTCAAAATAAACTTGTCAATTAGAAATAAATAAAAATATTTTTTACAGGGTAGCATACAAATAATATTATTGACTATACCCATAGTTGTTAACAATTACAAATAGTGATTTTCAAAATATTTTGATTCAACTACGGATTTTGGTAAGTATGCGACTATGGAATTTTAAGGGTGTAGAGAATTTATCTGATATTAAGAATCATTTTATATATTTACTTTCCGATAATTAATGAAGGCTGCACAGTGGCACCCGATTATGCCTTTTTTAAAAAAGGTCAGTAATGAAGTGGCAACTCTGGCGATTTTGGCTGGGGAAATATAAAACTAATATTTTTAAGGCTTGTATTCACAAAAAAATATTAATTGTGTAAAAAAAGTCACAACAATTTTTTTTCCACCTGGTAGGATTCGAACCCATAAACCTCTGATATCTGTTCCAGCACGTTCCTATGCAACTCCCATACAGAATATTAACTTCTTATTACCATTAAAAAGAACTTCTGACTAGCATATTTTTATTGTAGCATTAGATGTTGTTTCCCAGCAAAATATTGGTAATGACACCTCATTACTATCTGCATTACCAAAAATGATATATCATTACCTTCTGCATTATTTTATAATATAAAATAATGACTTCCTAATAACGGCCTATTGTATTCATTGTTTCTAAATATAAAATAATGACTTCTCGTAATATTTTAAATAAATACTTTTTACACAGTTAAATTTTATAAATTTTTATTTATTATATGTAAATATGTTTTATGTTTAAATTTTTATGACGAGTCCTAAAATTACACATAGAAAAAACTTAAATTTTTCTGAATGTATTTTCTTAAGCTAATAGTATTTGCTGAACTCCTTATTTTTAAGAATCAAGTAAGCAATCGGATAACCACTTATAATTCAACTTTTTGTAAGCATGTGTGTAACCACTTATTATTCAAAATCTCATAACTACTTATTTCTCATTTTTTCGTAAGCGAGCGGGTAAGCGTGACTACTTATAAAAACGACCACGCCAAACAAAAATAATGAGCTTAGACGCCAAAAAATAAGTTGTGCGGAGCTATGAATTTCTATTATATAACTACTTATTTGGTAATGAAAGATTTTGCTGGGTTAAAACCCATTCCTAAAGGCACATCTACACGGGATAGAAAACTCGCTAGACTCTATGAAAATGCAGCTCTGTATAAGTCTTCGAAATGTAATCTCTAGGCCATTGACAATTGCTGTCATACATAATTTCTTTAATTAGTAACAATTTGTAAGATGTCTTGCAAAATTATTGAACATTTCAATTTATTAAATGCACCTTTTGGTATTTGGAGAAAAAATTATTCTTTAAAATCCAAAAATTTTAATAAAAACAAATACTTGACAACTAACGATGATACTTTGACGATAAAAATTAGTGCAAACTATACTAGAGATGACAAATTTAGCGCAAACTCTACGAGATTTCTATCCCGTGTAGATGTGCCTTAAGGGAGTAATTCTTTGTGATGTAATGAAGAAAGTCATTCCATTTATTTTTGCTTGGTATATAGTCAGCAGCATACTCGACTTCAACCTTTTAACTTCATCATTCTGAATCCTCTTATATTCTTAATTTGAAAACTAAACACACTGAACATTCTATAAGTGTAACCTACATTTTTCCAATTTTACAATAAAGAAAATTATGTTATACCTATACAAAATACCTGGGCGCTTCTAAAACTTTTTTATACCAAATGGCCTTAGGTTTTTGTAGGGATTAATAAAAAATAAATTAAAGCTATTTTCCGGCTATTGTAGAGAGTAACAATTATAGAACCTTAGTGCATATTTTTGAGCTCAGTCATAAGGTAGAAATCACAGATTATTCGTAGTTAAGATTTCTGCAATTTGGCGGATAGAAAATAAGCAAAATTAAATCCAAAATTGAATTAAAATACAAAAGATAAAGCACAAAAATCTAAAAAGAGGCAGATATGTACACCCAGAAAACAGATTCGTTGCTGCCAACCCAATTTATTGCCAATCGAATGGTTCATTTTCCGCTGAAATGCCGCTGTCATAGTCAAATTAGTAACCAAACCATTCAATTGTCAGCATCGAATGGAGGTCTTATATTGCTTTCTCCCTCTTGACATTACTACCATACAAACAGAACCATACGGTTCGAGAATACTTTTTTTGGCATCTGCCATTGGCAATACATCTGTGGATAATCTGTGGTATAAATTAAAGTCTGTGCTATAAATATATACAGGTTTTCATTAAAATGTTTCCTCTTTAGTAGAATCCTCAAACCAGGGTATCCGGATATTAGAAATACGACGTTAGTTGCTATCAATAAGGTCGGCATATACGACTTAAATGTTAAAATCAAATTTTGGTTTTCAAACTAAAATTGCTGTTATGTTTTTGAAATACTACCGAAGAATATTAAAAAGTTTTGAAAATTTCCAAACAAAAATAATATGGTCTGAACTTACACTCATAGAAATAAATCTGTAAAAATATTAGAAAAAGTTACTAAAAATTAGTTAAAAATGATGCTGCAGAAAAAACTGCTAAAATTAGCAGATTTTTTTATTAAATACTAGGTAAATGAGAACAGCAAAATTAAAACTGCTAAATTTACAGAATTTTAGTTATATTTAGGCTAACTTTTAGTTAATGGAAAATAGCAAATTGTACTGTAAAATCTGCAGAAAATTTTGCTAAATATTTGTAGACTAAAAATAGCAAACATAAACTGTTAAATCTACAAAATTTTTGCTATTTTTAAGCTAAATTTAGTTGAATGCAAATAGCAGTCTATTCTGATAAAATCAGCAGAAATAGTTGCTAAAAAATTGTAAACTGCTGTTTTCAAAAGGTTCGATTTTTATTTGCATTTAAAAAAAATCGAAAAAAAACTTCGAAAATTTTAAATTTTTTGCTGATTTTAGCAGGTTAATTTGCTATTATCTATCCATTTACAAAAATTTAGCTCAAATATAACTAAAATTCTGTATATTTTTAACAGTTTTATTTTTGCTGTTCTTATATTACTAATATATAGCAAAAATAATCTGCTAATTTAGCAGTTTTTTTCTGCAGCATCATTTTTAACTAATTTTTAGTAGTTTTAACTAAAATTTTTACGGACTTTTTTCTATTAGTGTACATAAGTCGTTAATGCCGAACAAAACTACATAACTTATTTTAAAACTACCCGTTGCCCTGCTCCGAACAATATGTCTGTTCCCGTACTTTACCGAAGTTACCCAAACTAGCCCAAAGGCGTTCCCGTACTCAAAATTGCGTGTAAATTGTTGTTGTTTGGGCTGTTTTGGGTTCCCGCGGGTACCCGCGGTAACGTACGGGAACACAGCTAATATATGACAGATAAAATATTTTAAATTGTAAAACAGTCATTTTATTTAATTTTCTATTTTAAATTTATTTTCAGAATAAAAAAATCATGTGCTAAATAAATAAGGTTAATTGCAGCAATTGTAATAATTAACAAAGAATTATGTTATCGAATGATGCAATAAGAAATAACTGTGATAACATCACTACTACTTCCAAACAAATGGAAGTTAATGATGTAAATTCTAGTAATAGTTCCTGTAGTACAACAAAAACAAAAGAAATTCAAACAATCCAGCATAATAATGACGACGATAATATTAGAAATTCTCGAGTGGTGCAGCTAGAAAAAGAAGCTGATACTTCTACATGTGATATATCATTAATGAGTAATCATGATGATTCTCTGGAACAGATTGCCAACAGTGAAGAGGAAACGGAAATATTTTATGAGAGTACAAACGAGAATGAAGAGTCTGAACCAGAGATTAAGGAAGTGGCAGGAAAAGCGGAAACAGAAGTTGAAGATTGTGGTTTATCTAAATTACACCTAAATGATATTGAAATTAATAGAAAAGAAGAAGAGCAAACAGTGGCTGAAATGGTAAAAGTCACTGAAGAAGATAGAGTAATGCAAGTGTAAGTTGAGATGGAGTTAAATTTTAGTGGGATATTTAATTTGATTGTAATTTCACTTTTCTCCATTGCAGGGAGGAAAATAAAAGTATGCGTGTGACATTTGGTGTAATTCTAAGATTAATTTTTCCTTTGGCTAATGGTTTAGTCCGCGGTATTAAGGGAATACGTGATGCACGTTTCTTAAGAGTTTTACGTAGTATTGCTTCCAGCCGTCAGGCCTTAACTAATTTATTTGCCTTTGCTGCTAATACAATATCTATGAATTTATCATCGGTACAAGGTAAGTTTAGTGACAAAATGAGTTTTAAAATGTCCCTTAACTTTTAAATATTCAAATTATAGTTACCCATCGTATTGAACCAATTTTAAAATTATTAAAAATACGAAAATCTAGTGATGGTGTAGAGAGTTTACCAGACTCGCCCACCGTTTCAGAAAGTTTAACACCTCCTTGTACTCCTACCTCAACACCGCCGAATGTTTCTCCTTTTTCTCGAGAACCTCGATATTCGTTACCCAACTTTCAAACAAATCATAAAAAAGTATTATTCGAAGAACATATTGCCACAAAATGTTGTACCATTAATATTTTGGCTGAACCTCCAGCTGGAGAACCTATACGAGCCGATATTGTTTTTATACATGGTCTACATGGTTCGGTGCTTAATACTTGGAAACAGGGTTTATGGGAAAATGAGAGAAGACCTGTTGAATTTCAACGACCGCCGAAACCTCCAGTACGACCACCTAAGCGTCCAAGACATTCACGTACTACTGTTGTACATCCGGTGCATCATCAAAAGAGAGCACGATTTGGTCATGCTGATGTTCATCATAAACATTCTACTGAAAAAGATTCTATTGATGAAGCTGATGATAATGGGTGAGTAATTGCAGCATTTTTAAAACTGATCAAATATCTATCGCTGACTTCGATTTTATATATTCTTTTTTCTTCTATACTAGTTATTCATTTATTTGTGGCGAAGCCAAAGATACACAAATTTGTGATGGTATCGAGTATAGTTTTCCCACCTTCCGTTTACGCATGAATGACAATGGACGCCTTTTACAAGCCGAACATGATTCCAAACTTAATGAAGCCAAGGAACTACCCACAGAAGAACATGGCGAAGAAAGTGAAAATTGTGAATTGCCAAAAGTTAAAACCGAGGAAGATAAAAAACCAAAAGCCACCAAACCATCACCACTGGATGAAAATTATTCCAAATGTTGGCCAGCTGATTGGCTGCCATTAGATTGTCCTGGGGTACGTGTCATTGCTCTTAATTACACAACCGATCCCCATTTATGGCGGCCCTTGTGGAAAAAGAAAGAACCAAGATCAAATTTAATACAAAGATCTAGAGAAATGGCTGAACTTTTGATACAACATCGTGTGGGTTATGGTCATCCAATTGTCTGGGTGGGTCATTCTAAAGGTGGATTATTTATTAAACAAATCATTGTAGATGCTTGGGAAAGTGGACGTCCAGCAGCTGCGCCATTTTGGCGTTCATCACGAGGTGTATTTTTTTATTCGGTACCACATAGAGGTTCACACTTGGCTTCGATTAAAGCTCCTCTTTTGTTGAGATCGGTGGAACTTTTGGATATAGAAAAAAGTAAGTTTAATTTACATAAATTTCCACACAGGGAGGAAAATATCAAAATATGTACTGGAATGCGTTAACTGCTACTGAAATCGACTGCCACAATTAAATATCGGTTGCATGTTCACTATAAAAGATTATACACTTTATAGAAAAACCCCTTGAACAAAACTGATGTAAAGAGACAAATGCATAAGAAAACTTATTAAAAAACACGACCAAAAAAATTAAGCGAAGGTTGGACGAGACAAGATGGATACTCTAAAAAAAAAGTCAGTAAAGTCAGCAAAAAATGTTGCTGTGTCAGCAACTTTTTAGTCAGGAGCGTGCTTGCAAAAAAGTTGGTTATTTCAGCAAAAGTTTTGCTAAAACATAGTCGATTGCAAATGATAAAAATTCTTGTTAAAATCAATAAAAATTTTTGCTAAATATTAGTAAACTAAAAAAACTCAAAAAATTTGCTGAAAATTTAAGTCTTAAAATTGTGTTTTTGTGATTCTTTAGAACATTATTTAGGAAATTTCGTACAATATAAAATTGTCCAGACTTCCACATTAGTAGACAATTATAGATATCGAAAAAGAATATCAACTACGGTTTTTATATTATAAAAACCATTTTCTTAAAAAAGCGAAAGGAAACACAAAACAAAAAAATTAACCAAACTACTGAAAAAAATGTCTGCCCTTATATTTCACATAATTAGTATTAAATGTTTATATTGTTTATACGTTCACTTTTTATATTTATCGTCATAAAATTTAAATATTTTATTTTGTCTATAATTTAAATCACATTTTATCTTATTGTGTTATATTTTTATGTATATGTAATCTTTTGGTGTCCTTTTGTTTTGTGTATGAAACGCAGATACCAAAATCTTTCACGGTTGTATTTATTATATGTTTAAATGAGCTGTCTTTAGGTATCATTGTCTTTGTCCACACTACATCAAATGACTAATTTGCAACATCTACATCTTGTCTGTCTGGTTGTTGTCCGCATTATAAATGTGGTTATGAGTACAATTTTGGTAGAAACATAAATAACTAAAACATTAGTTGAAAATTATTTTAATGCTTAAAAAATATCACTAGAACTATTGCTGAAAACACAATTTTAGCAAAAAAATTGCTGAAAACTAGTATACTTGATATACAAGACGTTTTACTAATTTTTCTGCTAACTTATTTTTGTGAGTATGGAAATTAGCAAGTGAATCAGTTTTTTTACTCTCCTAAACAATTGTATTTTTGTAGATACCCTACGGGAAATTTTAACAAACTGTCACCGAACTGGCCCCATTATATGAAATAGACTGATCACTTTTACATGGCGTTGTCATAGGAGGGGGAAATTGACCCCTTGTAACATGTCACAAGACAAATCCTAGGTTACTGAAATTAGTTAGTCAAATTGCAACGTTTTTTCCAATTTTTATGACGTCATATTCCAGAAAGCAAAAGGGTCGGGTCTCTGAAACTTATCCTGCGATGAGCCCATGTTTTCATCTTAATTTCAGAAAACTGCTACAACATTTAAAACGATAACTTTTTTAGTTGCATTGTACCAAAATTGAGATACTGGTGAGTTATACGCTGTTCACAATAGGATTCTTAAACACGTTTATGTAACAGCTAAACATATCAATTCACACATAAAATTTAAGGCTCTAATGCATAAATTAATTTTGCATTAAGGTATACAATTGCTAATGCAAATCCTTATTTAACGTGTATTAAAAAATGTTATGCATAATCGTTAAATAACAATTTGTTAATTTCTCGTTTTATTCTGGCAACACCCTAATTGAATGTGTCTCCACTATCAAATAAATTGTTAGTGATTCCTAATTAGAAAACGATTGATTCGTTAATCGTACACAGAAAGAATTTACAAAATTCTAATTAAATTTTTAAACACCTTTCTCATACCAAAATTGTAAATAACAAAAAAAACTTTTTAAAAAGGCACCAACAAAGAAATTTGTAAATCCAAAAAAAATTTCTTTTGTTTTTTTAAACAATTTTTATATGAAAGATCAGAGACATATAATATAGAGATGCAACGTCGATAATTTTGTAAACAAACTGTAGATGTCGCTAGTATGTGGGAAATTTTCTCAAAGGAGGATTTTATTTTGGGAAATTTTCTCAAGGGAGGATTTTTTTATGTCAAATGAGGTTTTACAGAGTTGTTAGGTAAGGGGATTTGGGCCCAAATTAGGGATTTCGACTTCATTTTGGGGACAGATTAAAAAATTTGTAAATTCTAAGGGCTTTAGTTTTAGGCCCAAAATAAGAAGAATTTTGGAATAAATTATATGCGTATTATTTCAAATTAAAGTCGATCAAATTAGGTCTGTTAAAGAATTTCAAAATTTCTACAAAATATTTGATTTATTGAAGAAATGTTCTCCAAAAATTTAAAAATCTTGAAATAACTAAAAGCAACCAAGCTCAATAATTAATCAAAAAATTTTCTATTTTCCAAATACTGAAATTGTTACATGCAAAGGACTCAGAAAAAATAAATTTTGTGTAGGCTCAAAAGTACCAGGGGTTTTCATATAACCTCTTATGTACATTCTGAATCGTGTAAACTCGACTTATGCAAACTTAATGCTCAAAAGAGTTAACGAGCCCTAGAACTTACACCTTACTAGATTTACAAATTTTAGAAAAAAAGACTTCACCATAATGAAGTTCGTGTGAAAATTGTGTAGAATTTTTTCTTCAGAAAATTTAATATACGACTTTTATTTTGAAACGGTGACATTTCAGCTTAATTGTGATTTGTCTTTCGTAAAATAAAATTTTTTTAGTTTCACAATTTTAACAGAGATTTGAGGCCTTTAAAGTTCGAGTGAAAACGTAAATATTTCTTCGTAAGATATTCAATTTTATTTAATTTACTCACATATTTCTTAATAATTTTCTGAACTTAAGAGCGATGCTAACTTAGCTCCTTTTTTTGATTTTTTGTTTAAATTGAAATGAATTGGGTATAACATTGGGGATTTAAACATTTAAAATGGGAATAAGCTAAAAGTTTTTGGGCAACACTGCTGCCCAAATAAAATGAAACAGTATTGCCAGAAAAACAAAACAGCAGTCAGCGCCATCTGTTGCATTAAAAACCGGTGTTGCCATTCATCAGGACCATGGGAGACCCCTGTGAAAGATATAACAATTTACAAACGAGCTACAAATATTTCAAACAAAAAAATTGTTGGAAATAAAATTTCAATTTAAAAGAAAATGTGATTGTTCCTACAAATTCCCATTGTTGGTGCCTACTGTTTTTTCTGTGTAGGTGATTAATATTATTTTGAAGGTTTTATCAATAAAAAAAATTTATAATAAATCAAAACATGATAAAAAAAATTTTTTTATACATAACGAAGAGGTAATAATGGAAAACTAATATTTTAAAAAGAGTTTAATGGTACGAATACTGAATTTATTCGAATGACGATTACGTTTTGATTTAATCAACATCACTATTTTGTTTAGTTTATTTTGTAATTTATTTGTACACCAATTTGAGAAAATTTTTTGAAAAAGGCTTAAGTGCTCCAATTAATAACAAATGTTTTTAATTTGTTGGATACCCGATCAAAAAAACATTATATATAGCATATGTATTCATATCTCATTTGATATAGATCGACATTTAATCTTATCCAAGTTCATCTCAAAATTGGGGTATCCAGTAATATCCAATAAGATCCCTCAAATATATTACAGGATTAAATTAGATCCAAATACACAGAAAAAAGTATCTCAAAATTTTAAGTAATTAAAAAAAATTGTTGGCTTTTTACTTAGATATCTAACAATTTTTTTATTAAATGTTTGTAAATTGTATCAAAAATATCAAAAAAATAGCCTTAGAATTTTTTGAAACAAAAAAAAAAACAAATCATTTATTTTTTGTTTTCAATTGCTCAAATGTTTGCAAATTGTAACAAAAATTTCAAAAAGTATTTTTTTTTGTCAATACGACAACATAAAGCGAATAATTGTTTTAATATAACAAACTCGTTGTTGAATTTTATTTTTTTATTTTTAACAAATACAAACAAGTTACAAAAAAAAATTTTTGTATTTACAAAACACATTGTTAAAAAAAAATTGATTTTATTTTTAACAAATTACAAAAAAGTTACAAAAAGGGATTTGTATATACAAATTCCATTGTTGGTGCCTTTTTAAAAAATTTTTTGTTTGTTTATGCAAAAAAGGTGTTTAACATTACAAACAGAATTTTGTAAATTTTTTCTGTGTAGATCTCAAAATTGGGAGATCCAATAATATCCAATAATATAAAATTGAGATCCTGATAGATCCCAAAATATCCCATGGGATTAATTTACATCAAATTAGATACAAGATCGAATTGGATAATTTGAGATCAAAATTCATCCTATAATATTTTTCGAATTATTTAAATTTTAATAAAATTTAAAAAATAACAAAAAATTAATAAAAATAATTATTTATTAAAAAAATATTTATTTCATAAAAAAATATAACGCCGTCGGCAGGATTCGAACCCAGATTTCTGCAGTTGTAGTCGGTCACTTAACTCACTCAGCCACAGACTGCTACACAAAATGACTGACTATATGAGACAACATTGCTCGTGTAATTGCTTTATATATATGTAGTTATATAAATTTATATATATGGGAAAATCTACGAAACTGGTCGATTTCAGATTTTAAAAATTAAAAATTTCAAATTAGTGGCACACATTTTTTTTCTAGACTAACTTATTTAAAATCCATTAAAAAGAAGTAATCTGTTCGCGTGAATCAATTTTTTTGAGTGCTAAAAAAGTTATAAACAAAAAACTGCACATATTTTCGCTAATAAGTATATTTAAATTTTTTAAATTTTCGGGCAAGTGACCACAAATTTTCAAGTAACCTTTCCGTGCTGAGTCCGAATTTGGTTTCCAAATTTTTCCAACACATCTGGTTTTTGAGAAAATTGAGGTCAAAGTTAACAAAAACCTTTTTTTTGGCAATTTTTGAGTGGTTTTTATACACTTTTACCTCGAGTTAATTAAAAAAGATGACACAAATTTTGCAATCATCACGATAAGTTTATTCGAAAACACATAGTTAGGCTATATTTCCATTATTGATTTTAAGTAATGTTGTTTTTTTTAATTTTTCCGTCCATCCGTCTGTCTCTCCATGTAATCTTGTGCGTATGCTACAGGTCGCAAATAAATATTAAGATATTAGTTAAGTGTTGTTTTTTCAAACTCGTCGTATAGACCAAATACAATTAATATTGTAATTAATAGTATTTTTATTAATTCTAATTTAGTAGGTTTGAGGTGGAGATGGGCGCGTGACACGAAATTTTCGTGTCACGCGTGATCGTGAGTTAAAATGATACCACTCACGTGAGTCGTGCGTGAGCGTGAGTTAAAAAAAATGTTCGTGCGTGAGTAAATTTTGTGCGTGAGTTTGCGTGATTATATTAAACCAGATTGCGATAATTTACTATTTTGGAAAAATTCCAGAGATCTTCCCCTCCTTCAAATAATGTGTATTTCAGTCAGTTCAGGTACTAGCGAACAGTTAATGGAAAATCACTGATGAAGCCTGTTCATAAAAAGGCAGAAACTGGATATAGTCTGATTTGCAAATTTAATGTGTTTATAACTTTTGAAGAAAATGTTTATTCTTCTTCTTAACCTTAAAATGGCTCTGGATACTAAAATAATAGTACGATCTATTTAGCACGTAAATACGATAATAGTATTAATGATACATACCGATCACGCAGGACATGAAGAGATTCTTCACGCATTTCTGAAGGCACACTAATCAATGTGGCCTCATTTATTTTCTTTATTTGTCAGTTATATGCCAATATCAAAAAATGTTCAATTACATAGAGGGTGAAAGCGCAAAAATTAAAAATCTCTGAAATTACTCTTTATTCAAAAAACAGAGTTACAGACTTTAAAGAGCTACCATTTGTTCCTAATTGAGGGCATCTATTTTTTTTAACAAGTGTGAGATTTCCTAACATCATAATTTTTATCCACCAAAGGTTTCAGGCGATTTCCTCTTATGCTGAAAAAGTTATACCCAAAAGAGTTGAAAAACTTTTGAAAGTTACAAGCAAAATTAGGGTAAATTAGGGTAGTTTTTAATTGAGTAGAACACATTAACAGTATAAATATTAAAATTTAAGATGTCCGCCTGATTAAACTCATTGCCTCGAAAATGCTGATACCATCACAAATATAATATATTGTTATTAAAATGGTTTAAATCCCGAGTTACATGGAATCGCCCGGTTCCGTAGATTTGCCCATATACATGACTTAGAAAAAATAAATTAATAACATTCTTGCAAGAAAACTAAATTAAAAATCTTAAATATTTTTCACTAACGGAATTTTTTTGGTGAAGAAGATAAAAAAAATGTTTGTAGGAGAGTCTAGGCCACGATTTATATGGGTCAAAACTGTTAATATCAACAGTCGGTATTTGCGAAATTAATAATGGGATAAGAACAATATACATGTTGTTGAAAAGGTAATAAAATGTCGTTTAAATAAGGTATGACATGTATAAACTTAGCAATCCTATGGAAAAAAATACTCTTATCCAAAACTTTTTCACCAGTTGTTTTGTTGCTATTAAAAGTAGGAATAAAAAAATAACAATATTGCCAAAATTTTATGTAGAAATATTACAAAAAAAATCATTTTCGTTCTGGAGGAACTCAAATTCAGAACTTTAACGTAATTATTATATATTACGATATCTAATTATATATTTAAAATACTATTAATTGAAAACATAATTTGCAGATGCTGTTGACACAATAATATTTAATACTGACACAATAATGTTTAATATTTTTAAGATCTGTAAAACAAATATTTATAAGTAAATCAAATTGAGTTAAAAAAGTAAAAAAAAAATTTTTTTTTGTGCCCGAACTGGGATTTGATAATAGTACCTCAGTCACATATATAATTATGTGTGGTGTTATATATGACAATATATAATAACATATTAAAATATTATTAATCCCAAGTTGCAGTAAACATAACTTTCATGTGCTGTTGGCAGAAAATGGGTTAATTTTTTAAGATCTGTAAAAAAAATATTTACAAGTAAATTAAATTGAGTTATAAAAGTAAAAAAAAAATTTTTCCTTTTGGGCACAAAAGGATTTGCTGGGATTTGATAGTAGGGTCTCTCAGGTTATATGTGACTATATATAATTATATGTGGCCATATATAATCATATTTCAAATTATATTGTTAATCTTGCACCATATATGGAATTATATATAATTATATCTTAGAGCATTTAATATAAAATATAACCATATATAAAAATATCTTACATAATTCAACCAAAACATTTTTATGGCTTATATGCCACCATATGTGATCATATATTATGATATATATGATCATTTATAATTATATATGACAATAGATCTGTCATATCTCATAAGAAACATATAATTATATATGGCTATTCATGACGACATATATATTCACATATTATAAGATAAAACAAGAGATGACTATATATGACTATATATACATTTTTTTGATCGGGTATATAATAT
Source organism: Leucophora obtusa (assembly GCA_949987735.1). NCBI lineage: Eukaryota > Metazoa > Arthropoda > Insecta > Diptera > Anthomyiidae > Leucophora > Leucophora obtusa. The sequence goes on along the minus strand of OX465295.1, from coordinate 200,735,518 downwards.
TGGATTTTACATGTTTTGGGTGCATGATCCTTAAAAAATTCTTTAAATAGAAAAAAACTAAATATTTATGGTTTCAACTGAGACTTTTATTTTCCAAATTTTATGAAATGCTTATTTCAGACTTTACCCTACTTTAACAGATTGTTAAATTTGTCGTTATTAAACGAATTATGCATACTGTTTTTGCTAAATAAGCTTAAAATGTGTAATTAAACTGTTTATAAACTTTATGCATAACACCGTAAGTGTTTAAGTTAAACATCTCCAACAGCTGTCGCTTAACAATTGGAAAAAAAAGAATTACTAATTTTTGGCATTATCCAACGTTATGATTGCTATAAAAAGTGAAGTAACATTTTTAAATTTCTAGTTAAAGCACCGTAAGTTGTTTTTCACGTGAAAAAATTTCACTCGAACTTCTAAAGCCTCAAAATGCAATTTAAATTAAAAAAATTAACAATTTTTTAATTTTATAACAAAGACACAATCACAATGAACACAAAATGTCACTTTTTCCCAAGAAAAATAATAGTCTTGTACATTAAATTTGCGTGAAAAGAAACTCTAAACAATTTTCACGTGAAACTCATTATCGTGAAAAATTAGTTTTTTTTATATAGACTATAAGAGTTTTTTCACGTGAAACTCAAACAGCTTACGGTGCTCAAGGGACAACTTCATGGCTGTTTTTTAGATTTTTCGTTGACCGAAAGCAACATTTAATAATTGTTTTGTTCGTCTATCACTTCATTTAAAACACATTTTAACTGGTTTTTACTTGAACTTTGTTTATGTTATGCGGCGTTCACATATACGTGTTTAACTCGATTTGACGTCTTTAAGCATTAAACATGTTTAAGTGAGATGTTTTACAGTACATTTTTCCTACCCTTAAACACGCTAAATTATCGTGTTTAATTTTTAAACACGTTGTTAAACACTATAAAATTGATATAAATTGGTTTTGAATGACAAGTTTAAAGCAGAAGAAGACACAAAAAGAAAATAAAAAATTAAAATTGAATAAAATAAAATAAATTTAAATAAAAACCAGTTAAATGTGTTTTTTTCTTATTAAAGTGATAGATGAACACAACAATTAATTAAACTTTGCTTCCGGTGAACGAAAAATCCAAAAACAGCCATGAAGTTGTCCGTTAACTAAAAATTGAAAAATCTTGTTTCCGACTGGGGCGGATAATGTTATTTCACTTTTTATAGCAACTATAACATTGGATAATGCCAAAAATTATTAATTATTGCCTCCGGCCGAAGAAAAAACTACTTTTTGGGAAATTTTGTCAAATTTTTGTTTTTTTTTTACAATTGTTAAGGAACATCTGTTCGAGATGTTAAACTTAAACATTTCATTTTTAAGTGTGAACTTATATATTTAACTTTTACATAAACGTGTTTAACAATCGTACTGTGAACGTAGTATTACCGTACATTTTTTCTACCCTTAAACACGCTAAATTATCGTGTTTAATTTTTAAACACGTTGTTAAACACGATAAAATTGATATCAGTTGGTGTTGAATGACAAGTTTGAGGCAGAAGAAGACACAACAAGTATAAAATAAAAAAATTAAAATTGAATAAAATAAACTAAATTTAAATAAAAACCAGTTAAAATGTGTTTTTTCTTATTAAAGTGATAGATGAACAAAACAATTAATTAAACTTGGCTTCCGGTGAACGAAAAATATAAAAACAGCCACGAAGTTGTCCCTTAACTAAAAATTGAAAAATTCTTTTTCCGACTGGGGCGGATAATGTTATTTCACTTTTTATAGCAGTTATAACGTTGGATAATGCCGAAAATTATTAAGAAAAAATAACTTTTTGGGAAATTTTGTCAAATGATTGTATTTTTTTTCAATTGTTAAGGAACAGCTGTTCGAGATGTTTAACTTAAACACTTCATTTTTAAGTGTAAACTGATATGTTTAACTTTTACATAAACATGTTTAACAATCGTACTGTGAACGTAGTATTATTAAATTTTAATTTTTTTGTTTTTCCTATTGATGTCTTCTTCTCCTTCAAATTTGTCATTCAACAGCAATTAATATCAAACTTATAGTGTATAACAACGTGTTTAAAAATTAAACATGATAATTTAGCGTGTTTAAGGGCAGAAAAATGTACTGTAAACATCTCACCTTAAACATAATTAACGCTTAAACACGTGAAATCGAGTTAAACACGTATGTGTGAATGTCTTATTAATCTTCGAACGACACCTAAACGATCGGTTTAACTTGACGGTATGGCTATGACATGCGCTGTATATTCGGTTGTAACAACTAAAATTTAAGGAAGACCACCTGAGGGGTACTTACTTTGAATTTCGTTAAAATATGTAAAGGAGACGTAAAAACTGAATACCTATGTATTTTACTCTCGTCTATCACTTTTCCAGATTTCAAGGAAATTGTAAAGTACCTGCAGGAGAGGACTCATTATAATGTGTATTGGTTAATAAAATAGCCAATTCCCACTTAACTCAAAATTTGATATCCTATTAGTTTTTATATATTTTGTATTTCTTTATAGATAATAAATACCTTTCCGATTTACACCGCCGTTTTGTGGCTCTTTATCACTTGGGACATTTGAGAATAGAGATATTTAGTTTCGTAGAAACTGCTCTCACTTTAATGTCAGTTCTCTATTTGCGAATAGTTGGAGCTGATTCAGCAGGTAAGAATTAATTGAAGTTTCTCGGCCAGATAACACAATGTCCCGTTAAAATTTACTTTTAAGTTAAATTTAAAATTTATATTGTAAACAACAACAAATGGGTCAGTTAAAGTCTCAGTTAGAAGCTAACAGGACATTGTGTTACTGAGGCTTGGACTCATTATCACATTATGTTAGTGGGCCTCATAATTAACCCTTAAATTCATGATCTCTTAAATTTTAACCATTTTTTTTATATATGATTTCTAAGAAAATAAAAAAAAAATTATTTAAAAAAAAATGTGATTTATATTTAAAAATATGGTTTTTTGCCAAATAGCTAAATTGTAGTTATTTTAACTTGTATGAAAAAAAATATAAACTATGAATTGTAAATTTATTGTCGCCAAAATAAATTTTATTTCCAGAAAATCACTAAGTATTTAAACAAACATTTTTGAATATTACACTTTGCGAGTTTTAGATTTTTCACAAACAAACGAAGCAAAAACAAGATTTTTCCTATAACTGTTTAAAAAATCTGAGCTAAACTATAAGAACACTTTGTACAGAAGGGGCCCCAATGCCAAAAAATGAAGTTTTGGCCATCAAGTGGGTTTTTTTTTATTAAAAAAACGTTGTTGCCAAATGGCTACACCATGCATTTAAGAGTTAAAGCAAAATTATCTTGAAACTCTCAGTGCTTCAACAAAAAGATAGATAGTTAAAATTTTGTTTAATTGAGATGAACACTAGTTTTGAAAATTGGTTTTATATTTGTTAATATTATTAAAATTTAATGCAACTTTTTCAATTTCATATCGTTTTTCATTTTTATTGTTACAGATCCTGGCATTGGTGATGTCTGCGGCATACGATTAGATCATCGGGAAATTTGTAAACCTCGTAATCGTGATTGTATATTGTACAAAGAATTAGTTAATATGATTAACAAAGTTTGTTAAAGTTTTGTTTATAAATATTTTTACAGTTATTCACTTTTTAGCTTTTTTTGAGTTTTTGAATCAATTTATTTTATTTTTTTCTATATTCACCTTACAAATAAAAACCAAAATGATGCATATTTGTGATCGAAATGTGATCCATTGATATTTTTCAAAAAAAACATCAATTATTTAATACATAATTAATTAATAATTTAATTATACTCATATTAAAACTAGTTTATACAATATTCTTAGAATTTTCTTCTTTTTGTTCTCATTGAAATTTAAACTGGAATAATGAACTTGTTTAATAAAAATATTATTTAAAATTAATTTTGTATATGTTGAAAACATACATACGTAAATACCCCAGTACTACCGAGAATTACAATAATTATCAGAGACATATAATATAGAGATGCAACATCGATAATTTTGTAAACAATCCCAGCAAAACGTTTCATTACCACCCAGCAAAACCTTTCATTACCATGTAATGAGTTTTAGGTATTGAAATCTTAAGTGTTCACTAGTTACCTTTTAATTACTAAACTACTTATTTTAACATGGTGATGTCATTGGAGGAAAGTCATTACACTGATGTTACCTGTAAGTAGTTCATCAGCTGTTCTATAAATAGATGTTGAATATAGATTTAAAAAAGTATAAACATTTAAAAACCAATAGGAGCTGACACGTATTGATCAGCGTACCCCACGATTGTCAGGCAAACACTCTAACCATTAGACCACGACATCACTATGATTTTTATTGCTTTAACTTATGTACACATTTATTGTGGCAACTGTTATACATGTCTATTTTTCACAAAACTTATTGTTATTAAATACTGCTTAATGAACATCAACATTTCTATAAATAGATGTTTAATATAAATTACAAAAAAAAAACAACAATGGAAGCTAACACGAGTTGAGCAGCGATCCTCATGTCTGTCAGGCAAAAACGATAACCACTAGGCTACGCCATAGTTATGGTTTTTAATGATTTAGAACATATATTATTGGTTTCAGCTATTGTGAAATAGTAATGTGTGGGGTATAATTATCGGTAACTCATTACATTTAGTTTAAAAGTAATTCAACGGGTAATGAGATATGAGATCTAAGTAATGCATGTAGTAATGACCAGTCATTACCAAGGTTTTGCTGGGAAGTTATTTAAAAAATTATAGTGCTACGCTATTCCCTTACGACGAAGCAGGTTGTAAGGGAGTAGGATAAAATCTAAGTTATCCAACGATTAATGCGCACGAAATCTGAATCATCTCAATCGTGTTTTACTCTTCTTTAGTAGGATTGCATTACTAGAGTTTAATGTAGAGACGCCACATAAACATGAGTCAGTCTGCATTTTGAAATCGGCAAATAAATGCATTTATTTTCATAAGAAATCGCGTTTAAATGCGTTCAATGAAAATCATGAATTTGCTCATTTTTTCAGCAGTAAATAAAGCACTTTTTCTTACAAAAAAAAGTATATAAATTTATTCGCCGTTAAATGCACTTACTAAAAACATGAATTTACTGCAATTTTTCAGCAGCGAATAATGCGCTTTTTCTCACAAAAGAACGTGCTTCCAAGCGGGCCTTTTGTATGAAAAAATCATGCCTTCCGTAAGCAGCTTTGTAAGGGATTAATTTTATTTATTCCCTTACAAAGCTGCATCCAGCGAAGCAGGTGTTTTGCTGGGTTGGTATAAATTATATGCGTATTATTTCAAATTAAAGTAGATCAAATTAGGTCTGTTAAAGAATTTAAAAATTTTTACAAAATATTTGAATTATTGAAGAAATGTTCTCCAAATATAGGGTTCTTCAACAGGGACGCTACAAAAGTAGAAAGACAGGGACAGCAAACGACGCCATATTTCTTGCCGATCTTTTGACATTTCTCTTCAGAAAGGTTTGCCATTTCATGATGGATGGATATACGAGCCAACAACGAGTCGAAATTATTAAAATTTACTACCGAAATTCGGAGTCAGTGGCCTCAACGTTAAGAGCGCTACATCCAATTTATGGTCGTCATAATGAATGGCTTCGTCAATAAAAAAAAATATGCGTTATTGGTCAGACAGCAATCCACACGTACTCCATGAGTCATCATTGCATCCCGAAAAAGGTACGGTTTGGTGCAGTTTATGGGCCGGCGGCGTCATTGGGCCGTACTTCTTCCGTGATGATCAAGACCGGCACGTTACTGGGAATGGGAATCGCTACCGTTCAATGATAACCGAATATTTTTGGCCCCAATTGGATGATATGGACTTGGAGGACACGTGGTTCCAACAGGACGGCGCCACAAGCCACACAGCGAATGTCACAATCAATTTATTGCAAACCAAGTTTGGAGAACGTGTTATTTCACGAAATGGTCCAGTCGATTGGCCGACTCGGTCGTGCGATTTGACGCCGTTGGACTCTTTCCTGTGGAGCTACGTTAAATCTATGGTCTATGCCAACAAGCCAGCGACGATTGATGAACTTCGTACGAATATCGGCCGATTTATGCTTGAAAACCGTCGAAAATTGGGTTCAGCGTCTGGACTTCTGCAAGCGTGCCCGTGGTGGCCATGCAAAAGAGATCGATTTCCATACATAATGGCATCGAACGTACTTTCACAGGAATAAAGAATTTCATTGATATCCAAAACCGTTTTTGTTTTATTTAAAAAAAAAAAAACTTTTGTAGCGCTCTTATTGAAGAACCCTTTATTTATAAATTTTGAAATAACGAAAAGCAACCAAGATCAATAATTAATAAAAAATTTTTCTATTTTCCAAATACTAAAATTGTTACATGCAAAGGACTCAGAAAAAATAAATTTTGTATAGGCTTGTGGCAGTTAACCCTACACAAATGGTTACCTAATTTGGTTATAAATTGTTGGAATTTTGGCAACCCCTTTTTCAGCAGAAAGGCTGGCAACATGGGGCGCCACTAACATTGTTAGATAGTATTTAGAAGGAACTAGAATATTCTTTTGTTAATGTAGACGCTAAATGTATTTCAAATAGTAAAGACGTAAAAATATTGAATAAACGAGTAAAAAGGTTAAAGTCGGGCATGCCGACTATACAATACCCTACACCAGTCTGGTGTATTGTTTGGATCCGAAATTCGAATGGGTTAAAATGGGGCTTATGTCAAAATTTTCTATAATGTGAGTCAGCGCACCAAATTTCATTAAAATATCTTAATATTTGCGACCTGCAGTTTGTAACCAAGCCAATTTTGGGGGGACCCTTATATGGGCACTACTTCTAAACATGGACCGATGTTCACCAAAATCAATAGGCTTCGTCCTTGGGCCAACATAGGTCTATGTACCAAATTTCATCAAAATATCATAATATTTGCGACCTGCAGCGTATAAACAGTATAATTTTGGTAGGACCCAGAGAACGGTTTGAGTGCCTTATTTTATGCTTTTGAATGCAATCACAAAAAATGTGCATATTGTTGTCAATACATATCATTTCAGTAAAGCAATACAGACACAATTAAAAAAAATGAGTATGACGAAAGCCATGCATTGCACTGCATGTCTTCTGTTAATCTTACCTAACACTCACAAAAGCAACGAATATAAAATGATTGGTATGAATACAAACCGATTGTTACGAATGGTCTCAATCTTGGTTGTATAAAAATTTAAAATTTTTTGCTGTCAAATATTTTAGTATATTTTTGGTGTTAATTTTTTTCACTTAAACATTAACAAAATGAGAAAATATATGGATATTTCATATTTAAATAAAAAAAAATGGAAATTTCTTCACACTGCATTTTTCAAAATACTGCAACAGGTCAACGAATACTAAATGAATGTTGTGATTGATTTTATTTTTTTAATCCGTCATCTCTTCATTTCGTTGCTTGACATGTAGTGGCAATATAAAAATAATGCGTAAAAACCACTCATCAAAAACAATGAATGTATATAATAGCAATAGAATTAGTTATTGTTGTTGCATGAATACATGGCAAAAGCAATGCATGGTATGACTGCACAATAAAAACGAATGTACTCAACCCGTTCTCTGGTAGGACCCTTATATGGGCACTAGGTCTAAACATATACCGATGTTCACCAAAATCAATAGGCTGCGTTATTGGGCCAATATAGGTCTGTGTATCAAATTTCATCAAAATATCTTAATATTTGCGACCTGCAGCGTATAAACATTATAATTTTGGTAGGACCCTTATATGGGCACTAGGTCTAAACATGGACCGATGTTCACCAAAATCAATAGGCTGCGTTATTGGCCCAATGTAGGTCTGTGTACCAAATTTCATCAAAATATCTTAATATTTACGACCTGCAGCGTATAAACAGTATAATTTTGATAGGACCCTTATATGGGCACTAGGTCTAAACATGGACCGATGTTCACCAAAATCAATAGGCTGCATTATTGGGCCAATATAGGTCTGTGTACCAAATTTCATCAAAATATCTTAATATTTACGACCTGCAGCATATAAACAGTATAATTTTGGTAGGACCCTTATATGGGCACTAGGTCTAAACATATACCGATGTTCACCAAAATCAATAGGCTGCGTTATTGGGCCAATATAGGTCTGTGTATCAAATTTCATCAAAATATCTTAATATTTGCGACCTGCAGCGTATAAACAGTATAATTTTGGTAGGACCCTTATATGGGCACTAGGTCTAAACATGGACCGATGTTCACCAAAATCAATAGGCTACATTATTGGGCCAATATAGGTCTGTGTACCAAATTTCATCAAAATAACTTAATATTTACGACCTGCAGCATATAAACAGTATAATTTTGGTAGGACCCTTATATGGGCACTAGGTCTAAACATGGACCGATATTCAAAAAAATCAAACTTGTTCGTCCTTGGGCCAACATAGGACTGCGTACCAAATTTCATCAAATTATCTTAATAGTTGCGACCTGTAGAGTGCGCACAAGATTGCATGGACAGACAGACAGACAGACGGACGGACGGACGGACAGACGGACATCGTTAAATCGAAATAAAAAAAAATTCTGAACCGATCGGTATACTATAAGGTGGGTCTACGACCAATATTTTTTGGTGTTACAAACATCAGCACAAACTTATAATACCCTGACCACATAGTGGTGTAGGGTATAAAAATATATGTAAAAATAAGAGAAGTCTTTTAATTATTATTGGTTATACGGATAAACAACAACCATATTGGTGACCCCTAACGAGCAAAATGGAAAGTGAAGCTGCAACATCAGGTGCAAATAGTGTCCGTGAAGTTTTTAGAGTGGGCGTTAAACCACCAATTTTTTGCAAGGAACAGCCAGATATTTACTTTATACAAATGGAATCACAATTTGCCGTTGCCGGAATAAAAACCGAAGAGACGATGGTAGCATTCGGCAGATAAAATCAGAAACTGATACCGATGAGTTAAAGCGATTTATGATGTTTTCTTCTGCTGAACGATTTGCTACTTTATTGTCAATACTCATAAAATCAGCTGTTTATAAACACAAAACCATATTTACATAGAAAAAAAGCCGAAGAAACAAAAAATTAGCAAAATTTTTAATTTTTAAGAATTTATATTTTATTACATGAAAGTTCTGATGAATATAAACGGCGAAATGGAATTAAATGGTAAGTAAAATATTAATATAACCAGTAATATAATAGTTTACGGTTCTGTCTTTCAGATAAAGAAAATAAAGGTTTGTGGTGCTGGACACCACCATCTACAAAAATGTTTCTCAGTTTATATTTAGAGAGAAAAGCTAAGTTTAGAGATCCTAAATACAAAAAGAAAAACCTATGGACTGAAATAGTCAAGGGAATGGAAACAAATGGATATACAGGCGTGACTGAAGAAGTTATAGACAGAAAAATGCGCAACATGAAGAAAACATACAAGTCTATAAAAGAAAACAACAGAAGTACGGGTAGAGGTCGTGTTGGGTGGGAGTATTACGATACTTTTGAAGAAATATTTGACCATGACATCACAATTAATGAGTGCTCTACTATATCATCATTTCCTGCTACAGAGGAGATGGATTTGCATGAATATTTCGATTTGTTAAATGCTTCCATGCTCCCACCATCTATTTCCATGCTGCAGCCTTCTCTTCCCATGGATCATCCATCTGATTCCGTTTTGCAGCCAACTGAGGTGGCAGAAGTAAATATTTCCTCTAATAGCAAAAATGCTGACAACAAAAGTGAAAAGGCAAGAAAAGGAAGAGACATATATAAACAGAGAAATAAAATGTTAGAAGCAGAAAGGAAAAAAACTCAAGCTCTCGAGGATCTTACAAATAAAATAAAGGAATCTAATGAGATACAAAGAGAAAGAAATGAAATACTAAGAGCTTTTTTACCTAAAGATGTTTAATAAATTTACGCGATTGGTCTTTGGTTTACAGCCATAGCTGTATATTTTTACATCTTAAGAAATCTAAGCAAAGCTCTAAAGATATGTATCTCGAGACCCAGGAGTCGCCAAAAGATAGAGTATGCATTGTTGTTGGACTCAGTCAAAATTTCCATTTTAACAAATGGGAGCAAAAATAATTAAATTAACTGAATTAATAATCTCAAATTTATTTATAAAAATCCACTTTACTTTTTAATTATTCATTGCTTTTTTGATTAAATTTTTACTTTTTGTTTTTGTTATTCGTCTCCAATTAAAATTTATTAATATTAATATTGTTAATTGTTATTGTAATACTTCTATTTTTACTTCTTTGAAATGTGTTATTTTTTATATTGATCTGATTATAAATTTCGCATAACGAACTGATTTAAATTTTGAGTTCTAAGCTCGGGAATAATTTTTGATTGAATTTTTATTTTTTGTTTTTCGTCTCCAATCAAAATTCATTAATATTCGTAACTGTTGTTGTACGAGTAATACTTCTAACAATTTTTACTTCTTTGAAATGTGTTATTATTTATCTTGATCTGAGTATAAGTTTGTGATAACTGATTTCAATGTTGAGTACTAAACTCGGGAATAAAGCACCATGACCGAATTTAAAGTTTATTGTAAAATACGTAATTTTTATTTATAATTCTAAAGCTTTATTTCAATTGTAATTTTAAATGTATATATGTACATATATTTAACAATTTTGTATAATTTTGATCTCAATAATGATTTTTAAACTACTACTTCAAAATGTTCTCAAATTTATTTCGTTTTTCATACAAAATTTCAAGAATGGTATGTATTTAAAAAATGTTTTTAGTTTTATAAAGTACTATATTTATACAAAATAAAACATCTATTAGTTGGTTAAAAACGATTAAAAGTGAGTGTCTTAAATACCCAGGACTTCGAAATAGATACGTTATTAAAGCCCCGTTTAGATTATCACACAAGTGTGTTATACATGTCAGAAATGTGTTGTATAAAGAAAATGTATAATAGTGTGAACATAGTTCGTTACACACATGTCAAAATAAGTGCACATATTTTAAAAAGCGGTCACACTTTTTTGACAAAATTTATGTTTTGAAATATTTCATAAAGTTACCACTTGTCTCAACACAAGTGTTGTGTTATTCATAAATAAACGTAAACAAAGATTAAAAACAACTAATGGTGAAAAAAGTAATAATAGAAGAAAAACAACTATTTTAATTTATTTGTTGTGTGTGTCGATAACCGTCTGAACACTGAAAAGATTTTCTTTTATACTTTTTTGACAACCAGATAATTTCAGCACACTTTTTGTCATACTTGTGTGAAGAAAAATATAAGCACTTGTGTGATAATGTGAACGGGGCTTAAGTGATACCCAAACACACAACTTTGAAAAGAAATAAATTATAATATAAATACATTGTAGTGTACAACACCTTACAAAGGTCTTCTCAGAAGTTGAAGTGCATTTTTTTGTGTCCTGATATTCTAAAAACAAACAACTTCAAAAATTTTCTATAGCTTACAAGAGCAATAAGTTGTTCATTGTTTTATTGCTGAATATGCTCAAAACGAACAACTTTTGCTCTTGCAAGCTTCATTGGCATGGACGTACAATGTAAAGTGCAATTTAGATTCGGAGAAATTGTTTCTAAAGTGTTGTATACAAGTATGTTTTTATATTGTACTATTATAAAACAAGTTTTTTAACGAATAAATATTTCACAATTTTAGTTTTTTTTAATCAAGGCTATTGATAGCAAATCTTACATAGTAAATTCTGAATTTTATTTATATCGCCAATTGTTGAATTGATTTATATCAAGGTTGGCAACCGAAACGAATAACGGTATAGGTATCGGTATTGGTATCGATTTTTTATTTGTTTCGGTATCGGTATCGGTAACGGTATTTTAATCATTTCGGTATCGGTTATACCGGTTATATAACATTAATACCGGTATTATTGAAAAAATTTACAAAAATATAAAAAAAACGTTCTTAATTATAAAAAAAACTCAATTTTAAATTAAATTTTTATAAACACACAGAGAAAAAATATGCCATTTTCCAACTGAAATTCGGTAAAAAAGGTTGGTACAACTGAATATTGGTTATCACAAAAAAAATTTGGTTTATACAACTGAATTTTAGTTGCAATAGCCAAAATATTTAGGAATCACATTTCAATATGGTTTCACCGACCGAATTTATTGGTTGTAGCAACCAAAATATGCTTAACAATTCGGTTGGCAATTTTCTCTTCTGTGTGAAGGATAAGTATTTAAGTTATTAAAAATTTCTAACAACGGAAGTACTTCAGCCTAAACACTCCGATTTTGATGAAATTTGGATATGTGATTGAGAAAAAAATCTAAGATCGACCTGTCTCAGCTTATCGGCCACTTCGGAATTTTAAGGGTCCAAAAAGGGGTTCAAAAATGGGTCCTTTTTAGGTTTTTTTGCTTTTTAAGATATTTCGACCAAAGGAACCATGTGTAAGTGTGGTATTGTTGGAAAGCAATTTTTGAGGGCTTTTCACTGGGGGCTTTTTTTTGTACTTTTTTGCTCTTTCGAATTTGCTGTTTTAAAATTTTCAAAAATTTTGGGTACTTTATATGGAGAACTATATTGCTATGGCTGCTGAATTTTTATATATTATTCCTTATTAAATTTAAGCGGAACGTGTTTTTGCGTTTTTCGATATTCGCACTACATCAGGTTTGCCAAAATTTTCCTCGAAACACCTTTTTTGGTACATTTTTACAGAATTTAGGCCTCTTTCTGTGCTAAACATAGGAAATATGTACATCAAACTTCATATTTTGATGGATATATTAATCCTGTGGTATACTCTTTTTTAATTTCGTAAATTTGAAATATGCTCCCATACAAATAGTTTAAAAAATATGCGTTTTTTACATACTCCGTCTTTTTTATATAAAATGTTATACTTATTTCCACATTAGATCATTTATTTTTTTATAAGCTTTCCAGTGATGTATAACATGATATATATATATAACCGTCATTAAATAAAATAAGGGAATAAAGGCATTTAAGTTATGCTCTCTTACAAAAAAAAGTACCAATGGTTATTTTGCAGAATATAGGCCCTATATTAGAGTGTTTTTTTTTTTGTTTTTTATTTTCGGAACACAAGTTGATTCACTAAAAATATTTTATATTTGTATTGAGATCATATAATAAAATAAAAAAAAAAATAAGTTTATAAAATTAATAAAAGGATTCTCTAAAAGAAACTGTAAATTCAAATAAAGGTTTAAGAAACAAGTTTATATATTAAATTATATTTACTAAATTTGTCACAAGTTAGAGAATATTTATGAAGTTAAATAAATTAAAAACAATGTTGCCAATGCAAACTAAAGGCTGATAACCGCACTTTGAATTTATAACACGATTTTCTATTAACAATGGATAATAAAGTTTAATTGTTTAACAATTTTATATTAAAAAAATTTGTATTTTTGCTAAAAACGTGAAAAAAAAACAATTTTTTAAAACCGATTCCATACCGGTACGATACCGGTACACTGCCGAATACACTGATTCTGACCATCGTAAATTAAGAAAATTGATCAAGGAAATCGAACTAGGTGATCTTAAACCTTCACAGCTGTTGAAAAGAATGAAGGACTTAGCTGGTGATAAAATATCTGATGACGCATTGAAATCGTTGTGGATGGAATGTTTACCAGAGACTGTTCGCTCTGTGGTGACAATTGTCGATGGTAATTCTACTCAGATGGCTCTGCAAGTGGATACATTAATGGAGGTGCATAACTACCCCACCATATCTAGAATTCAACAAGAGTCAACTCTAAAAGCGGAGATAGAAGAACTGCGTAATCAAATCAAAAAGATGCGTGCAAGTCGGTGTCATGGAGGCCATAAGAACGAGCATAACCATCGACGTCAACGTAGTAACGTAGTCAAGACCAAAAGTCCGTTTCCCTTTTTGCAAGTTTCATTACAGATTTGGTGACAAGGCCCGTAAATGCGAAGAACCTTGCCAATTTAAAAAAACTGAAGCCGGAAAACTAACTGCTGCTCTGTCATCGGCGGCAAACAGAGTAAAGGCTGCAGAAAGCCGTCGCCTATTCATCACAGACCAGAAAACGAAACTGCGGTATTTAATTGACACCGGCGCTGATTTCTCGGTTCTGCCTCCTACAAATCGTGACATACCACATTCATACGATTTGTATGCAGCAAATGGTACGCCAATAAAAACATACGGTACGAAAATTATTTCAGTCGACTTCGGCCTACGAAGAAAAATGAACTGGGAGTTTCTCATTGCCGACGTTACAAAGCCTATTACAGGCGCGGATTTCCTACATGAATATGATCTTTCGGTGGATGTACGTAGAAAAGTTTTAATTGACAACAAAACCAAATTTATGGTGAATATAGTTTTCGACAAAAGCTGCTATGAGCAGATTCATACTGTTTCACCAGTGATAAATGGTTGGGTGAAACGGCTACTGGACGAATATAAGGATTTGACACAACCTTTAAAGTATACATCAAATTCGGAAAGTTCTAAAGTTCACCACCATATCGTAACCGAGGGACCACCGATATTTTCAAAGCCTAGACGACTTAATCCGGAAAAGCTGGCGCTCGCAAAGAAGGAATTTGAATACATGTTAAAACAAGGCATTTGCAGCCCGAGCAGCAGCCAGTGGTCCAGCCCACTGCACATGGCACCGAAGAAAACAGCAGGTGAGTGGCGACCATGCGGCGACTATAGACACTTGAACACAGTGACCAAGCCTGACAGATATCCCGTCCCTCACATACACGACATATCGCATATACTTTACAACAAATCCATATTTACTATTCTCGATTTGGAGCGGGCGTATCATCAAGTAACCATTGCGGCGGAAGATCGTGAAAAAACAGCTATAATCACACCGTTTGGATTATACGAATTTAACGTCATGACATTTGGTCTCCGAAATGCCAGCCAGACTTTTCAACGTAACATGGATCAAATTTTCCGTGACTTAGATTTCGTAATCGTATTGACGATATATGCGTAGCATCATCGGATGAAGAAGAACACGTACGACATGTGAATGTCGTTTTTGAACGTCTGCGGCAGCATGGCCTAAAAATAAAAGTTTCGAAATGTGTCTTCGGGCAAAATGAAATAAATTTTTTGGGACATCGTATAACAAAAGATGGCTTATCACCTCCAAAGGAAAAGTTAAGGCTATTTTGGAGTTTAATAAACCAACACTCACATGTGATTTGAGACGGTTCATAGCACTATTGAACTTCTACAGACGTTTTATACCAAATGCGGAATTTAAACAAGGTAAGCTACAAAAACTGATAAAGACCAACAAGAAAAATGATAAAACGCCAGTTAAATGGGATGACGACGCAACAAAGTCTTTTGAGAAATGTAAAAACAGCCTTGCTGAGGCAACTCTACTTGTTCATCACTCTTTCAATGCAAAATTAGTTCTCCATGTCGACGCAATTTCTGTGTTGGTGCAGCAATTCATGAGGTAGTAGATGGTAATCTTCGACCCCTATATTTTTATTCGAAAAGAATGTCGGATACTCAAAAAAGATACAGTACGTTTGACAGAGAACTACTAGCGGTCTACCAGTCGGTAAAATATTTTAAACACATCATTGATGGCCGTAATTGTGCTATACTAACGGATCACAAACCACTCACGTATGCTTTTCAGCAAAATCCGGAAAAGGCTACACCAAAACAAATACGACAACTTAGCTTCATCAGTGAATATACAACCGACATTCAACATATTTCTGGCAGGGACAACATTGTTGCAGACACATTGTCACATGTCGAGGCCATATTTAACGCCGACCAGATAGATTTTGAGCAACTTGCATTAAGCCAACAAAATGATGATGAACTTAGAGAAATCGAACAAAATTCCTCACTACAACTTAAAGTTATACAGATACCGAACTCACAAGTGTCTATATGGTGCGATGTTTCGACAACGAGAGTTCGTCCTTATATTACCCCACCGTTTCGAAAACAAATATTTAATTCAATTCACAATATATCACATTCTGGAAAACGTTCAACAGTAAAGCTGATCACCGATCGGTTCGTCTGGAAGAATATGAAAAACGACATTAACAGAATGGTGAATTCCTGCTTTGAATGTCAAAAATCAAAAGTGAGTAAACATAATAGGAGTGCTTTACAACAATTCAGTGTTCCAAACCAACGGTTACGACATGTAAACATTGACATAGTGGGACCATTGCCAATATCAGATGATTTTAGGTACTGTTTGACCTGTATAGACCGATTCAGTCGTTGGCCAGTCGCCATTCCAATTAAGGACATAACCGCGGAAACAGTTGCACGAGCATTCTTGAACGGATGGATATCGCATTATGGTATGCCAAGAGACCAAGGCAGACAATTTGAATCGAAATTATTCAAGAACTAACTAATTTGACTGGTTCCAAACATCTTCGCACAACTGCTTACCACCCACAGGCAAATGGCCTGGTAGAGCGTATGCATCGTACTCTTAAATGTGCCATTAAGTGCCATACATCTACAAATTGGACTGAAAGTTTACCAATAGTGTTATTAGGCCTCAGAACAACTTTTAAGCCAGATTTAAACGCATCAGCAGCCGAAATGGTATATGGATCCACGATCAAATTACCATGCGAATTTTTTGAGAGTGCAACAGAAGAGTATATTGAAAGTGATTTTGTAAAGAATCTTCGTAACGTAATTAGTAAACTGAAACCAGTTGCAACATCTAATCACTCATCACAAAATGTTTTTGTACAAAAAGAGCTTAAAACCTGCACTCATGTTTTCTTACGGGACGATACAGTTCGTGCACCACTAAAAGCACCCTACGACGGTCCCTATGAAGTCATAAATCGCAACGAGAAAATTTTTGACATCAAAATCGGCGAAAAAATAGTGAAAGTAAGCATTGGCCGAGTTAAGGCAGCGTTTATAACCAACGAACATTTTTCGGAAAGCATTCCAGGTCAAGAAAAATATTCGCCTGATACTAATATTCCACTTGCTCCTGTTAATCAAACACAAAAGGAAACATCAATAAGACAACTACCTTCGGAAAATGTATATGCACCTCCGGGAACATCACGATCTGGTAGGGCAATTAACATACCGAGGAGATTCGTACAATTTGTTGCATAGCAACCATATTGAAGGGGGAGTGATGTGGCAGTTAACCCTACACAAATGTAAATCCTAATTTGGTTATAAATTGTTGGAATTTTGGCAACCCCTTTTTCAGCAGAAAGGCTAGCAATATGGGGCGCCACTAACATTGTTAGATAGTATTTAGAAGGAACTAGAATATTCTTTTGTTAATGCAAACGCTAAATGTATTTCAAATAGTAAAGACGTAAAAATATTGAATAAAAAATATATGTAAAAATAAGGGAAGTCTTTTAATTATTATTGGTTATACGGATTAACAACAACCATAGGCTCAAAAAGTACCAGGGGTTTTCATATAACTTCTGAATCGTGTAAACTCGACTTATGCAAACTTAATGTTCAAAAGAGTTTACGAGCCCTAGAACTTACACCTTACTAGCTTTACAAATTTTGGAAAAAAAGACTTTTCACCATAATGAACTTCGTGTGAAAATTGTGTAAAATTTTTTCTCTCGAAAATTAAATATACAACTTTTATTTTGAAACAGTGACATTTCAGCTTAATTGTGATTTGTCTTTCGTATAATAAAATTTTTTTAGTTTCACAATTTTAACAAAGATTTGAGGCTTTTAATGTTCGAGTGAAAATGTAAATATTTCTTCGTAAAATATTCAATTTTATTTAATTTGCTCACTCATTTCTTAATAATTTTCTGAACTTAGCTCCTTTTTTTGAGTTTTTGTTTAAATTAAAATGAATTGGGTATAACATTGGGAATTTAAACATTTAAAATGGGAATAAGCTAAAACTTTTTGGGCAACACTGCTCCCCAATAAAATGAAACAGTATTGCCAGAAAGAACAAAACAGCAGTCAGCGCCATCTTTTGCCTTTCATCAGGACCATGGGAGACTGATAATTATTGTAATGAAATTAATAAAATGCACTAGAATTACTTATATGATATATGCAAATCTTGAATTCATGTAACAATTGTTAATTAATTAATTATTGATGGTCTTATATCGTTTTGGAGGAAAAGCGTTCCGCACTGAGGAACGTTCCTAAAATGTTTGTTAACAATCCGACATGATTATTTTCAAATGAAAGTTTACTCTATGGAGACTTCGGAACTATTCAAAAATTTTAAGACTAAAAGGTCCAACTTCCCGAAATTGATTAAGAACTCCATATTCAACAAAAAACTAAAATTGATACAATTTGAAAGTTACTCGATTTTGTTAAGTTTATGCAAAATTCGGATTCAATTTAGAGAAAGATATATTTCATTTCTTTCTTTCAAACTTCAACGCATTTGGTGCGGAAACTTTTTAACAACCGTAAAATAATAGGTTTGTTCCACGTACGTTACCGCGGATACCCGCGGGAACCCAATCTTACCAAAAAGCGTTTCTATTGTTAAAAATTGGGTAAATGAGAACGTTGAGGAGAGAATAATTTGTTTCTGTTTTTACCAGAAGTACCCTTACTTTTTTTCGGGTAAAATGGTAAAACTGTCAAATCACTAATTGCTTATAAATCAGCTGTTTTAAATTTGTTAAAATATTAACAAAAGTACCTTTTTTAAAAAAAGTAAATTTTTCCAAAAAATGTACCTTTTCCAAAAAAAAGTACCTTTTACAAAAAAAGTACCTTTTTCCAAAAAAAGTACCTTTTTCCAAAAAAGTACCTTTTTACAAAAAAAGTACTTTTTTCAAAAAAAAGTACCTTTTCCAAAAAAAGTACCTTTTCCCAAAAAAAGTGCCTTTTTCTAAAAAAATGTTCCTTTTCCCAAAAACATACATTTTTTCAAAAAAATACCTTTTTCAAAAAAGTACCTTTTCCAAAAAAAAGTACCTTTTTCAAAAAAAGTACCTTTTCCAAAAAAAAGTACCTTTTTCCAAAAAAAAGTACCTTTTTCTAAAAAAAATGTTCCTTTTCCAAAAAAAGTACCTTTTTTAAAAAAAGTACCTTTTTCCAAAAAATGTACCTTTTTCTAAAAAAATGTACCTTTTTCTAAAAAAATGTACCTTTTCCAAAAAAAATGTACCTTTTCCAAAAAAAAGTACCTTTTCCAAAAAAAGTACCTTTTTCCAAAAAAGTACCTTTTTCCAAAAAAGTACCTTTTTCCAAAAAAAGTACCTTTTTCAAAAAAAAGTACCTTTCCCGAAAAAAAAGTACCTTTTCCCAAAAAAAGTACCTTTTTCTAAAAAAATGTTCCTTTTCCCAAAAAACATAAATTTTTTCAAAAAAATACCTTTTTCAAAAAAAGTACCTTTTCTAAAAAAAAGTACCTTTTCCCAAAAAAGTACCTTTTTCTATAAAAATGTTCCTTTTCCAAAAGAAGTACCTTTTCCAAAAAAAGTACCTTTTTCCAAAAAACATACATTTTTCCAAAAAAAAAAAAAATTTTATTAATAAAAAAATACCTTTTCCAAAAAAAGTACCTTTTTCCAAAAAAAGTACCTTTTTCCAAAAAAAAGTACCTTTTTCCAAAAAAAGTACCTTTTCCCGAAAAAAGTACCTTTTTCCAAAAAAGTACCTTTTTCCAAAAAAGGTACCTTTTTCCAAAAAAAATTCCTTTTTCCAAAAAAGGACCTTTTTCCAAAAAAAGTACATTTTTACAAAAAAAAGTAGCTTTTTTAAAAAAAGTACCTTTTTAAAAAAAGTACCTTTTTCCAAAAAATGTACCTTTATCTAAAAAAATTAACCTTTTCCAAAAAAAAAGTACCTTTTCCAAAAAAAGTACCTTTTCCCAAAAAACATACATTTTTCCAAAAAAAAAATACCTTTTTCAAAAAAAAGTACATTTTCCAAGAAAAAGTACCTTTTCCCAAAAAAAGTAGCTTTTTCTAAAAAAATTTTCCTTTTCCCAAAAAACATACATTTTTTCAAAAAAATACCTTTTTCAAAAAAAGTACCTTTTCCAAAAAAAAGTACCTTTTTCCAAAAAACATACATTTTTCCAAAAAAACACCTTATTAAAAAAAATACCTTTTCCAAAAAAAGTACAAATAAAGTACTTTGTAAAAACAAAGTATCTTTTTCCAAAAAATTTCGTTTATCCAAAAAGTACCATTTAAAATAATATATGTATAATTTCAAAAAAACTACTTTTTTCCCTCCCCCACTGATATCTCCACTAAAACAAGGTTTCTTGATATTCGGCATAGACGTGCGCTAAGACGGGATTTTTGGAAATTCCTACCGGAACGGGCAAAAAGGGGAAAAGTCTCACAAATTGGAAAAGTGCCTGCCCAAACCACTGGAGGTAAGAAGTTGAAATTTGGTATAAAGGTTCCTCCACTGTAGTAGACATCGACTAAGTTTGTATTTTTGGAATTCCCTACAGGATATCCCAAAAGGAAACTCGGTATGTGAGTTCCTCCTTCTGTGTAGGCGTCCGCTTAGACGGAATTTTTGAAATTCCTATCGGGAGGGGAAATAAGGTAAAAGTCTCCTGCTGACGGCTTGCCCAATCCCTTTTGGCCAACCTAAAATTTTAAATATGTATTCCTTGGAGTAGGACTAACTCACCGGCAACGTAATTTTTCTATTTTGGAACAGCAACATAGTAAAAATGGTGGTTGAAAGGGAAAAATGTCCCCAATAACGGCCTGCCAAACCGCTTAGGCAATGCATTTGAAATTTGGTATGAAGGTTCCTCATCCATCGCAGATAGCCGCGAAGATGGAATTTTTGTAAATTCCTAAAGGGAGGGGCAAAAAGAAGAAAAACCTCACCTTGGGGGCCTGTAAAAACCCCTTCGGCTAGAAACCTGAAGATTAAAATGTGGGCCCCTGGAGTAAGGGCTAACTTATTAGAAAGATACTTTTTTGAATTTTGGACAGGGTCGTTATAAAATGGGGGCTCAAAAAGGGAAAGTTGCCCCTTAACGACCTGTCCAAACTGCTGGAACTAGGAAGCTGAAATTCGGTACTTAGGTTTCTCTTCCAGCCTAATTCCAACCGGGAGGGACAAAAAAAGAAAAAGTGTCCCCCTTGACAGCCTGCTCAAACTGCTGGAACTAGGAAGCTGAAATTCCCTGTCGATGGATTTTCGGAAATTCCTACCGAGAGGGGCACAAATAGTGAAAGTTGGCTAGAAACCTGAAATGTAAAACATATGTTACTTGGAGTATGGGCTTTTTGGACCGGGAAGGTGCTTTTTGGACAGGGACATTGCAAAAATGGGGATTAATGAAGCGAAAAGTGCCGCTTAAAGAGGCCTGCCCAAACCGCTGGAGGTAGGAAGTTGAAATTTGGTATTAAAGTTCCTCCTCTATTGTAGACATCCGCTAAGATGAGATTTTTGGAAATTTCTACAGGTATGGTCAAAAACAGGAAAAGTCTCCCCCTTAACGGCCTGGCCAAACTGCTGGAACAAGGGAGCTTAAATTCGGTATTTGGGTTCCTTCTCCAACGTTGACGTCCCCTAAGATGGTATTTTTGGAAATTCATACCGGGAGGGGTAAAAAGGGAAAAAACTTCCCCCTTGACGGCCTGGTCAAACTGCTGGATATAGAGACCTAAAATTATGTATGTAGTAGGTTCCTCCTCCAACGCAGACGTCCTCTAAAACGAAATTTTTGGAAATTCCTACCGGGAGGGGTAAAAACGGAATAATTCTCCCCCTTGATGGCCTAACCGAACCCTTCGGCTAGAAACCTGTAATATATAATATGTTTTCCTTAGAGTATGGGCTAACTTATCGACAAGGCATTTCTAGGACTTTGGACAGGAACGTGGTAAAAATGGTGGTTCAAAAGGGGAAAATTGCCCCCCCCCCCTTAACGTCTGCGTCTTTAGCTAGAAACCTAAAACTTAAAGAACAAGTGTATATAAAACACTAAAATTAAGAAACTAAATAGGAAACGAGTGGAATGAAACACTACACAAGTGGAATGAAATGGATATAAACGTTGAACGAGCGGAATTGAAATTATAGACAATGCAAATGGATTGGAAGAGGGAATTACCTGTTCAAACACTATCAACGGAATATGAAACTTATGTAGCATTGAAACATACTCCCCAAAAAGTTAAACAAATTTTCTGAAAGAGAAAAAACCTTAGAAAAGGAATGGAACTTATATATTCCGATATTTAAACTTCATGTAACGAAGCACCGGTGGAAGAAACCGCCGCAGTAAATTTTCCAACTGAATTTGTGAATTTACTTGAATTGCCAGGTCTACCTTTACATAAACTGGAATTAAAAAAAAAACTTTAAGACACGCTAACAACGTAGCTTTGCCCGCTATTTTTAATATTATAAAATGCTTTCCAACCCTGCTTTACGTTATTTATTTTCATTCAAAACACAAATGAACAAAACTACTTACGGGTCTATCTACCTAAGTTCGCACTTTACCAAATTATCTTAACATACACACGTATATTGCAATTTATTATGGATTCATTACTAACAATCCACTTTCATGAGAAAAAGTGATCAAATATTTATTTATTTTAAACCCATTGTTGTGCAGAATTATTTATTTGTGGTGGCTGGGTGAAGGCTTTAAATAAAAAAACTTTAAATAAAAAAACGAATTTAATAAAAATTGTGGGGAGCGCAGCCCTTAACCTTTAAGGCACGCTAACAACGTAGCGGGCTGCGCCCGCTAGTATCCTTAATAAAAGTGTTTAAAACAGGTGATTTTTTTGTTATTTCTAATTCAAACAGATATTGGCTGACAAACGCCCAAATTAAATCACATTCGGTTAGAAAATTTATGTTAAATAATTTATGTAGTTTAAAACAATGCTCAATTGCTTCTAAAAAGGAAGCAAACTCAAATTTAGATGTGTTGAAAACAACAAAAAATTGTTGAAATTTAAACTCGTCCCCGTATACTATTAAGAAAGGTTTTGATTTTGGTGATTCTTGAAAGGTCTTTATATCGTTTAAATCTGATATCTCCACACAAAAAGCATTCTGCGAATTCGCAATTGTATATTTAATAAATTTTCCATCTATAACCTTGCTATTTGGAAGCAAAATGGCAGAGAGCAATTTCATTATATAGATGTTGCAATTATCTGAAAAAGTAGGTTTTTTATAATGAATGTAAATTAAATTTTTTGCTAATCTATTCTTACCACTGTTTAAAGTGGTTCGATTTTCCATGAACTTTGTTAAAAGTTGTAGATTATTATCGTCCTTGATTCTGGGTTTGAGCAATATTTCGCAACAATTAGCCAACTTTTCCCACTTATTATATAACAGTTTCTTTGTTGGGAAAATATATTGAAAATCCACGTCTACCTGAAAAGTGGAAAAATGAAAAAGTCATAAAAACTTACCCCCAAATTCATAATCGCTTTTTAAAATTATAGGAGGTTTATTGAACAAATTTTGTATGAAAACGAGTAAAAAGGTTAAAGTCGGGCATGCCGACTATACAATACCCTACACCAGTCTGGTGTATTGTTTGGATCCGAAATTCGAATGGGTTAAAATGGGGTTTGTGTCAAAATTTTCTATAATGTGAGTCAGCGCACCAAATTTCATTAAAATATCTTAATATTTGCGACCTGCAGTTTGTAACCAAGCCAATTTTGGGGGGACCCTTATATGGGCACTAGTACTAAACATGGACCGATGTTCACCAAAATCAATAGGCTTCGTCCTTGGGTCAACATAGGTCTATGTACCAAATTTCATGAAAATATCTTAATATTTGCGACCTGCAGCGTATAAACAATATAATTTTGGTGGGACCCTTATATGGGCACTAGGTCTAAACATGGACCGATGTTCACCAAAATCAAACTTGTTCGTCCTTGGCCCAACATAGGTCTGCGTACCATCATCATCATCATTTCATCAAAATATCTTAATAGTTGCGACCTGTAGAGTGCGCACAAGATTGCATGGACAGACAGACAGACGGACGGACGGACAGACGGACATCGTTAAATCGAAATAAAAAAAAATTCTGAACCGATCGGTATACTATAAGGTGGGTCTACGACCAATATTTTTTGGTGTTACAAACATCAGCACAAACTTATAATACCCTGACCACATAGTGGTGTAGGGTATAATGACGTTTTGTAAACCTGATATAACTTTACAAAGCATTTATGAATTGAGGGGTTAATTTTTAATATGAAATTAGGCGTGTTCGCTTACTTACTACAAGTTACTACTTTTACTACAGCTGGAAAAATTCAATACAAAAAGTAAACAAAACTTTCCAATTGTAGTAAAAGTAGTAAGAATTTTGAGTAAACGAAACACTGATTATATTTTTTAAATATTTGTATTTAAAAATTAATTAAATAAGCCAAAAAACTATGAACATTTTAAAATGTATTAATTTTTCAACTGATTTTTCAAAAAAATCCTTAAGCTGCCTACACACTAGGGAACATTCCATTCCACATGTCCATTTTTTACGAATGTTGAAATGTGTATAGCAATGTGTCATGTTGACCTTCGTGTTTACAAAATTTTTTGATATTTTTTGTTTGCAAACTCAATTTTTCATCGTGTGTATCGATGTTACTGTTTTTGCTTTATTTAGTTCATTGATAGCAGTCACGCTATCAGGAGCTTTTGTAATTACGCATTTGAGAAAATGAAAATGACGACAATTATATATAATGAAAACTGCATTAATTTTATAAATGAATATATTTGCGAGAATTATGAGACATAAAATGTGATAACTAAAAAATAAAACTAAAAAAAAAACAGTTATCGTGTGTGCATCGTCTGCATAAAAAATGAAAAAAAGTAGAAACATATGTTCCGTCACGAATGTTACCCAGTGTGTAGGCAGCTTTAAATACTTTTTTCTTCTCCCTAAAAAATCCCCTAACCCTGTCTCAGCCGATTTTGAACCGCCGCCGGTGATTTTTTTCTAAGCCGCCGCCGTTAAAACTACACCCCGAATCGGATCTCTGTGGAATGAAGCAAAGAAAAAACAAAACAACGTGAATCATGAGGGTAAGTATTTTATTTTAATTGTAATTTAATTTTAATGCCATTTAAATTTAATGCCACATACTCAAAAAAAGTTTACCCCAAAATTAAAAGTGACTGGGACTCGAGGCTGGAGTTTGGTCCGCTCCGGAAAGATAGCCTCCTCCCCAAAAATAAATATAAGCCACAACTGGGACTCGGGTTGGAGGTGGTTCCTCCAGTGGCCGCATACCCCTCCCCAATGGCCTTAGAATTAAAAGAAACTGGACTCGGTGGGTTAGGCCACCCTCCTAAGGTGGTTTTCTTAGTACCCGCTACGCAAAATTTTTTTGCGAACGGGACTGAAAAATTGCGATGATGAACGGAGGCATGTCAACCTCCCGCAACGACAATGCTTTTTCATATATTTTGTATGGGAAGCAAAATGTGGGCCGGCGATTTTTCGTCGTAATAGAATCTATTCTATTTTTTTCCAGAATATTTTTCCTGAAAACGGTGCATCGGATACATACAGTATGGATATTTTGAAGAAGTTAATTACACCTTGGGTTATGGAAGGTAATGCAGAGGCATCATGGTGTGGTTTCAGTAACGCCTTAGTACAAATTTTGCGGTTGCAAGGTATGAATTAAGACTAAGAGAATAACGAATCCTTAACATTTGCAATATTTTTGTTGAAATTGCAGTTGTTGAATTTTGTTGCAAATACATGAAATCGGCGATTTAAAGAACTCAAAAAGGTGAGCATTGAATCTGTTTTGCTAAGAGGCCGAAGAAGGCAAAAATTAACAAATTGGCGGACTAATAAAATTGAATTTAAAAATGTCCATTTTTTCATAGTTTTATTCAGTACTAAGCCGTAATTTCAATTATATCTTATAGTTTTAGTTTTATTACAATTTAATAAAACAAATTAACAACAACAAAAATCTTTCAATTAACCTCTAATAAGACAAAAAAATTTTTGTGAAGTAAGTAAATACATTTTCAATAAAAATTGTTTTATAATTTTGATAAGCTTGCTATATTAAGCAGAGCTTTTCCGGGTCATATCCGTAATCACTTTCTAAATTTATAAATGACTTGCAAAACAAATTTTTTATAAAAAATTTACCCCTAAATTCATAAACGCTTTGTAAAATTATAGGAGGTTTATTGAAAAAATTTTGTATGAAAATGACGTTTTGTAAACCTGCTATAACTTTACAAAGCATTTATGAATTGATGGATTATTTTATAAACGTGTTGTAAGGTTTTTAAACTTTTTTATCCTAAATCATAATGGAAACACTTACCAATTTAACAGAATTTGTTTGGCATAAATATAAAGGCCAATCTTTTAACACTTCATTCAATTCTGAATCCTGAAGATGGGTTTTTCTATAAACTATAGTTTGTTCCCATTTTGTCAGAATTTGATTGGAATCTTTTATATATTTAAGCTAAGTGGAAATTTCTTCCATTTCATAATTTTTTTGTCGTTTTTCTTGTATTTTAATATTTTTGTTTTCAGGTAGTTTTCTTTTATTTGAGGATAATTTTCTTAAAAATGTCTTTCTTCCTTGGTACCTATCCCACAGTTTTCCTTTGGGTGGTTTTTTTTTGATTCTTGTAAAAAATAGGTGTCCTTCGAAGAGAAAAGGAATATTTTAAATCGGCTTAAATAAAGTTTAACGAAATGGCTCTGAAATTAATAAAAATTTGTCAATGGCCTTAAATGCCACTGAGTTCAATGGTGCAAACAATTTTGTCCACGCCTCCTTTAAAGTGGGTGAGAATAAGAAAATGCTTTTGGGAGTAAATTCTTATTGAGGTAAGCCTACTTGAGGGGAATGGCCAACAACAAAATACATCGTTTAGTCGATGCACAAACTTTTATTAATTTTGTTACCATTTCAGTAAACCTTATTTGTTATTTCTTTATATCATTTTTATATAACTTTCAAATTTACCAAAACTTCGCTAGGAAATATTTCAATAATTTCCTCTGCTACTTCTTTGCAAATTTCTGCATTGAATTTGGAGTTGTTTTCTAAATAAATTTGAATAATTTTGTGAACTATAAAAGTTCTGTCATTTGGGTTTAGAATGTTCTTTTCTTCATATGTATTAATAAGCTCTTGACCTTGAGGTGTTTGCACTAATATATCTCTAACGCAAATATTCTGAAAAAAGCGTAAAATGAATAATTTCATACGTTAAGGTTATAAACTAATGTGTATATTCAGAGTTCCAAAACGTATGCTAACTTGCTGCTATACTTTTACACACAAATTCCCATAAGGAAAAGTTGGCAGCTATTTCGTTGGAATACATTTTTATTTTAAACATAACGGGTTAAAAGTTTACTTTTGTAATGGCTTCAACATTTAAAGCTAATTGATCAGTTTTTGTATTTTGGCATTGCGGTCTTAAATTATATATTCCATTTTTGTTTTGCCATATTCCCAGCTTATGCTCCAAAATAATTTTTGAGCTAATTTTTTCTCCCTTAAAAATCTCATCGAGGTGTCTTAGTTTTAAATATTTAAGAGCATTAATAGTAATATCTTTTTCTAAAATCAAGTAAATTATTGATTTCACTTTTATATGATACACATGTATTTAGTTTAAATTTTACCTTTAAAAAATAAGTAAAGATCTTCAAATAATCCAAATTCTTTTAATAATTGTTGTAGCTGGTTATCGTTTTCGTCAATCGCATCAGAAATATATTCGGCATCCTCAAAAATAATATAATCGCCACTTGAATCGTCCCAATTTGTTTCGCCAATAGAAAAAGTATTCTCCATCTCGTAAAATAAGCTTAACTAATGAAAATGTTAGTATATCCTTCACGTCTGTCTGCTCGATGGTATAAAAATTCGGAATATGAAATTAAAATTTTTTTAAATTTAATTAAAATATTTATTTATTCTGATCATTGATTTATTCCCTTCGATCTTATGGGAATTTACTGGAGGCCCATCAAATAAAGCTGCAGAAAAAATATTAATATTTTTAGAGGTATTTTCAGAAACCTCATATGCAACATAATGATTGTTCCATATGAAATCTACATGTTTACAAACAACGTATAAATCCGTTTTACCGAGCACAAAAAGCTTTAAAATCATATACATATATTTGAGTATTTAGTAAATCAGTCTTTGTTAAGAATTGTGATTCCTTGTACATACTACCGTTGAAAGAAACATATTTAAATGATTTTATATGGTCAAATGGTAGGTTACAAGCAACTTCCGTATTTTCTTTACTCTCTGCGAAATCAAACATATAATTATCCGCATGAAGTACATTATAAGCAAATTTAAGCTCAAATTTTATTCCAAGAGATAAAACAATGTTACTCCTATTTGAAATAACTCTTGCATATGTTTTGAGTTCGTGATGTTTGGATTCAAATCGAAAGCACCAGTAATAACGAGATGGCCCAGAAAACTCTATAATGCGTGGATAATGAACTAAATGATAGTGTTTAGGTTTTAAAGTGTCTTTAAATAGTATAACATATTGTCTGTTGTGTTGTTCAATTAAATCCCTTAGATCATTCAGTTGATTAAATGAAAATGTGGGAAGCAATAAAAAATCTATAATCTTTAAGAAAATACATAAAAATTCCCAAACAGGATCATTTATTGGAACTAAATGCCCGATTAGTAATGTTATAAAATTTATTAGACACCACATTTCCCGAGCAGTAGCATTAAATTTTTTGTTTTTGATATTTTTATCCGTGATATCCTTTTTTAGTTACATAAAGTTTTTTTTTTCGATTTCACCATAGTCGAAATTTGTTTTTAGTTTATTAAAATCTTCCAAAGAAAAAACTTGATTACTTATATAATACCCTAAAATATGTGCTAAATTATAATGGGCAATACCTTCAAAAATGTCGTGCATTATATCAACACTGAAGTTTTCCGTTACGTGAAATGATGGTATTGAATTAAAAATACTAGATTTGGAAACATTATTTGAGTTTCTTAGTGTTTGCGGATTTTCTACAGACATAATAGGTTTGTTCCACGTAATTCTGGGTAAAGTCTGGTAAAATGAGAGTAAACAAATAATTATCTCAAAAAATGGTAAAATTGCTCACAATACCGGGAACGCACAAAACCACATTTCAAGACCAAAAATAAACGTCAAAGTTATTCATATAAACAAAAGCTATTTTTAACAATAAAATATCGAAGGGAATAAAGAGAAAGTGTTAGAACGCGGTATTTGTTAACGATATTAATTAATGTTTACAACTTTTGTTAATAATTTAATTATTTTTACAAATTTAAAACAGCTGATTTATAAACAACAAGTGATTTGACAGTTTTACCATTTTACCCGAAAAAAAGTACGGGTAACTTCTGGTAAAATGATAAACAAATTATTCTCTCATCAACGCTCTCATTTACCCAATTTTTAACAATAGAAATGCTTTTTGGTAAGATTGGGTTCCCGCGGGCACCCGCGGTAACTTACGTGGAACAGAGCTAATTTTTGTTGTTTCTTTTGAATCAATACAGAACCTACAAAAATGTGGACTTGAAAACGATTTTGCGAATTCCAGTATTTGATTAAGTCCCAAATTATCACCCAAAACTAAACCTAAAATAAATCGAATTTTTATATTTTTTCCTTTTATCTTCATTTCTATTCCGTTTACTTCTAAACTTTTAATAGTATCTATTAATTTATATAAACTACTATCATTACCATATTTCTTCATATCTACACTTTTTACTAGTGTAGCCAAATATACATTATTTAATTTCGAATTTTGAATAAAAGGAAAAGAGTAATAGAATGCTGTGACTGCATGAATTCTGCTGTGCGGTCCTATTTGATTATTGACTTCAAAATCGTCAACATACAAAAAATACGGAATTATGAAATCATCTCTATAAAACTTCTCCTTTTTTCTCCATAATTTCGAGGAAATAAAATTTTGAATTTCTGAACTGGCCTGAAAATTGTTTGTTTCATTTAAAATGCTTTCTAATAATTCTTCATCCTCGAAAGTTTTTCTTAATTGAAACTCTATTGGCATAACTATCCCTGTATCTAAATTTTGCTCCAAAGGGCTATTTAAATTAAATTTAATCGGTGGCGAAAATAGATCTAATTTCTTGAAGTTTTTTAAATATTTATACTCGGTATTGTAATCCTGAAATGGGCTTTTTAATAATTTTAAAATTGGATATAACTCAGAACTAGATGTAGTTTTTAATATTGTATAAAAAGGCTCTAAAACTACACTCAAAAAAAAAAAGTCAGTAAAGTCAGCAAAAAATGTTGCTGTGTCAGCAAATCTTTAGTCAGGAGCGTGCTTGCAAAAAAGTTGGTAATTTCAGCAAAAGGTTTGCTGAAATTCAGCGAGCTGATTTTTACCAAAAAAATAGTAATCTTCAGCAAAAGTTTTGCTAACACTTAGTCGACTGCAAATGAAAAAAATCCTTGCTAAAATCACTAAAC
Organism: Leucophora obtusa; assembly: GCA_949987735.1. Taxonomy (NCBI): domain Eukaryota; kingdom Metazoa; phylum Arthropoda; class Insecta; order Diptera; family Anthomyiidae; genus Leucophora; species Leucophora obtusa. The sequence goes on along the minus strand of OX465295.1, from coordinate 200,704,839 downwards.
TTTTTGCTGAATATTAGTAGACTGAAAAAAACTCAAAAAACTTGTAGCGAAATTTTACTTTAGTTAATTTATTTGCTGAAAATTTAAATATAGAATATGTGTAGAGTTGTTTTCCTTTTTTTGTCATTTCCGTTTCCAGACAAGCTGCGACATCTATGAATGTTGTTATCAGCTATGAATGCTGTTATCAGCACAATTTTTGTAGCAAAATAAATTAATAAAACATTAGTTCAAAATTAGTTTAGTGCTAAAGAAATATAACTAAAATTTTTGATGAAAAAAAAATTTGTGGCTTGTGGCTGTGTTGTGTGATCTTCTATAGTCTCTGAAACAATTAGTTTAAACTTAGAGATGTGTTGGGTTTTAGTTTGTAAATTTTGTACGTTTTCATAATCTTGACGCGTTGACGGTGTTTTGTTGAAGTGTTTAATTGCGTGTCTTTTAAATGTTGATGAATTTGCAAAAACAAGTTTACAATTTTATATGTACATTTGAATGTTGAGTGCTGTGTATATCCATGTACACATTTCAAATGACCACAAAGGACATTTGGAGATGTAGTCTCTTTTGCAAATAAAACAATCCATACCTTTTTTATAACGGCTAACAATATTTCCTATTTATTTATATTCCTTGGTTTATTCTTGTTTCCTATAATCTATGAAGAGATTTCAAATTAAAACAATAGAAATTTAGAGACGTAAATATTCTTTTGGAAATAAAACAATCCTTACCTTTTTTATAATGGCTATCAATATTTCCTATGTATGTATTTATATTCCTTTAGTGTTGTTTCCTACAAATTTAAAAAAAAATAATTTAAAATTATCCAATAAATAAATTTTTTTATGTATACGTACCTTTTTCAGAATAATTTTTTTTCAAATGACATTTTAAAATACCAAAAAAAAAAAAATTTAATATTTTCGAACACTTGTCTATTTTCAATAGCAGAAAAACCAATGCCAGTAGGTAAAAATATTACCTATTGTCATAGGCGATTAAACTTTATTTTTTATTTTAATACAAAAGTGAGGTACCTATGCCAGCCAAGGTAATATATCCTCTTATATTTTTTTGTGTGCGGGATCCCGAAAAATGCCGAATCCCGGGATTTCCAAATATCAATCCCGATTGGCATCCCTAATATATAGGGTTGCCACATCGCAAAAGTCGAATAACTTGACAATTCGCAAAAAATAACTTGATTTAAAAAACAAACTTGACAATAAAAAAAATTTTATGTGCATATGTGTGCAGTAGGGTGATTCTTAATACAAAATTTATAACTTTTGAATACACTCGCCATTTTATTAAGATTCATAAAAAAAATTTCGTTTTTTTTTTTGAATTTTTGGGGACAAACTGGATAGTGCTACCAACCATTGAAGTTTGGACATATGGGTTAAATGGACCAAATAAAAAAAAAAAAACGTAAAATTACAAAACTGACGCAATTGATTAGTGTTTTATTTTTTTTTTGTAGCATTTATTCCTGTATAATAAGAAGAAAAAGATGAAGTCTGCAAGAAGTCGTTGACATTTTCAAACTTTAGGCCAAAAAAATATATAAACTTTCCATAGTTTTCGAATCGTCAATTTGAAATTTTAACATATTTTTTTTCTGAAACGTAAAAAACCAAAACTTGTTTTTTTTATAAATTTATTAAATGGATGATATATAATCAAAATAAAATAGCATTTAAGGTTTTCTGGTCCCAGTAAAATTATTATTTACCCTTTTTTAAGGAAAACCGTCTTTCGTAAATCTCTACTCACGCTCTCAAACCCAAAGATATACCTTAAGCGCCATTTTATTTTGATAATATATCATCAATTTAATAAATTTATGAAAAAAAAAGTTTTGGTTTTTTACGTTTCAGAGAAGAAAATATGCTAAAATTTTAAAATGGCGTTGCGAAAATAATAAAAAATTTTTATATTTTTTTTTGGCCTAAAGTTTTAAAATTTCAACGACTTCCTGCAGACTTCATCTTTCTTTTCTAATTGTTTAGAAATAAATGCTACTCAAAAAAATTAAAACACTAATAAATTTCATCAGTTTTGTAATTTTACATGTTTGTTTTAACTACTGATACGACAAAAATTCAATTTAACTTGACAAAATAAATTTGACCTTGGCACTTGACAAGACCTAAATTAACTTGACTATCAAGGCCATTCAAGGCCATGTGGCAACCCTATGTATATATAAACATTTTCTAAAACTTTATTAAATTTTTCATGAATTAAACTTAAATTAATTCTTTCGAAGCATTGATCTAAATTAAAATCATTTGAATTTTTAAAATTCTATGTGTTATTCGGTAATGTCTTCGATGACATTTTTTAGTTTTGCTTTGTTTGAAAAGGTATTTTAATACCAATAAATGCTTAGAAACTAAAAATTAAAGAACTTTTAGAGAATTATTATTTTTTAAATCCATTTTCTATTAAATTTTGTAGATAACCAAAATGTGCCAAAATAGTATCGGTTATGCCATTGTTCCAATCAATCTTATACTGAATTTAGACTGAGCAAAAACCAGTTGGTTTTATTACAAAACTAAATTGCAAAAGCCAAGTAATTTACACTGGTTATTTAGTTTTTCTTTGTTACAACACTTTTTTATAACACACTTTTCTTTCTTTTTTTATTATCAAATTAATGTATAAGAATTATTAATACATTTAAAAAAGAATAACAACACACAATTGCAAATTAAAACAGAAATATTTTTAAAAAATTAAAAAAATATTTTTTGACACTTGCTTTACTTCTATATTCGTTGCAACAGGGTGTATCGAAAATTAATTATAAATGATACCGGGTGTATCAAGAATGCACATTTCAGATATTTTTATTTGGTTTTTGGCAAAAACCAGGTAGAATCTGGTTTTCAGTTTGTGTGAAAATTGTATGGAAAATCTAAATAAATTTTGAAGTTTTCGCCTCAAAAACTAAAAATGCCCAAAAACTACTAGTTTTCGCCCAGTCTAAATACACTATTAGATTGTGCTACAAATCCCATCACTAATGTGAAAATGCATATAATTTCAGTTTGCAAATTGGCACAAATACCCACATTTATTCGCTTTTAAAAGTTGTTTTTGATTTTATTCAATTAGTTCTTATAATGAAGAAATAAAAATAAAATAAATAAGAAACAAGTCTCTTTTGCTTATTTCTTTATTTAATTAAAATTTTAAATTTATTTTCACAATTGTTTTTGTTTTTATTTACATCAGCTGTTTTACCAAAATTTACCCGAAGAAAAAGTCTGGGTAAATTTTGGTAAAAAGAGAAACACTAATACACTCTCATTCGCGTTCTCATTTACCCAATTTTCGAGTACGGGAACGCTTTTGGGTAAATTGCGGTAACATTGGGTACGTAGTCTCAAAAAAGTTTGACAGTTACTACATGACAGTTGTTTGTGTAGCAATCACTAGTTGTTGTTTTCAACAGTAATTACAGTTTTTTTTCTATAGAAAAAAGCAAAACAACTTTTATGACGGTTATTTAAGAAAACAACTAGCGAAAAGTACTGTAATTTCGTAACAGTTGTTTTAATCAGTTATTTTGAATATCATAATAAACAACTACCAAAACAGTATTTTTATAGTAAACAGTAGTTTTTGTTAGTTAATTAAAAAATTTCGTTGAACTTTTTTGTATTTTAAAAATTCATTGTTATTATTGATATACATATTATTGATATATTTCTAGTTTGCAAATAAAACTCAGAAACTTGTATTGTATCTCCAATGCATAAACGCGTAATAACTGGTGAAGGGTTTGGAATTTTTACTTCAAATTTTAAATAGGCTGAAGTAATAACACATATTTTTGTAATCGAAAGAAAAAAAAAATATTTTTTTTTTATGAAAATATACTTTTATAAACTAAAAGAATTGACTGTAAAAAACAGTAGTTTTTATCGATTTAAATCTTATTTAAATTAATTTGAAATCAATGCTTTAAATTTAAATTTATTTAGCTTCCAAAATTGCAATATTTAATAGCTAAAACTTCTGTAAAAGAATAAAAAAAATCCCGGGAAATCCCGCACAAAATTCCCGGGATTGCGGGATTGAAAAAAGGGCGGGATTCCCGGGAATCCCGTCCCGGGAATTCCCGGGACATAAACCCTAGTAAAAACACATTTAAAAAGCTCCAATTCCGATATTTCCGATATTAAAACGGATTGGTGCCAAAGAATTATCATTGTTGATGCCTTTTTAAAAAGTTTTTTTTTTTTGTATTTACAAAAATGGTATGAGAAAGATGTTTAATAATTTAATAAGAATTTTGTAAATTATTTCTGTGTATATACTTCCCAGTCAGAAATCGCCAGTGGTACAAAAAATCAAGCACTGGCATACCACTGGGTAACCACGGTGTTAAAAATAAATGGCTGGCAGAACACTCATTTGGGACGCTTTGCCAGCGTTTGCAAAAAGCGTTTTACCATTATTTGTTTTACAAAATTTTCGGTGGTTTATAAAAAAACCACTGGCAAAGAATTGGCTTAGAGTAATATGCCAAGGTTTGGAACCAGTGGTTATCCAGTGCTACCTAGCCAATGCTACCAGGCGTACAAAAATCAATTCACTGGTAGACCAAAAAAATACATATAAACTTTTTTTAAATTTAATTTTGGAAAATATATTTCCAGACCACCTATTTATTGGTTTTACCAGAGTTTTGCCAACGTTTAGAAATTTTATTCCTCCAGTGCTTTTCCGGCGCTTTTTGAACAGCCGGTCCTTTTGTCTAATGATGTTATCATTTTGGGAATGGGAAAGCACTTTTTGCCAGTACTTGTACCACCTGTTAAAGTGCTTTGCCACCGCTTTCCCGTTTGTATTTTTCTGACTGGGTATTGTATACGAGTATTGTGTCTAATTAGATTCAGACCTGCGACCAGTAGTTTGATGACAAGAATTGTTAATTTTATATGGAATAACGAACGGATATAAGCACAAACTCAATATGTGACGCGCAAAATAGAAAGGGACCTAAGGGTAAAAAAGGGTTTTGTTCAGGAGAGCCATTTTAAAGATTTAATTACGTGTATCTTTGGTGTACCATAAAAAAAAAATTGATTTTTTTACCATTAGGTCCCTTTCTCTATGCGCTGTCACATATACTCTGTACCACAGAGTGGTGTAGAGTATAATATGGTAGCGTCGATAATGGTAGCGGTCAGAGATGCAAGCCAGCCGCCTTTAGCCGGTTAGTCGCCGCCAGCCGATACCTTTGCCAAGCCGATACCTTTGCCAAGCCGATTCAGCCGCCGACAATAATGGGCTAAGCCAATTTTCGGCTAAAGCCGATAGAAAAATGCAAAAATATAAATTTTTTTAAAAATTTATAAAATTTGTTTAAATATACATACTTATTTGAAAAGTAAAATTTTTTTGTTTTGAGACATCGTTGATTTTTAAAATGTTTTGCATCAAACTGGCGGAAGAACAACAATGCGGTTTTGTTGATACTACAATTCTACAGGTTTCCGCATTATTAGGACTGCGTTTAAAAAAATGTCCATCACTAAATCAAAAAAAAAAAAAAACTGATGGATTCAATTTTAAAAATAAAAACTATTTTATAACCGTATTTTTTTTAAGATTAAGATTATTATAAAACTATATACAAATTTTTATTATTTTTATTTTAGAAAATTTTCTAACTTTTCTGATGGCTTTCTATCAACGTTTTTATGGTATTATTAAATACCTTTCGAGCTGCTAAATACCACCTTCCGCGGAAATCTTTGTCGTTGGCGACTTTTTTTTTTGTTACCTTAGTTTCTCTTTTAACGAAGCCCAGAATTAACGAATTAACTCTTCAAAGCTCTGTTAATTAATTCGTAACAAAAGAAATCGAATGAAAACAATGATGTGAATTAATTCCATTCAATAAATAGTCTTTTGTGAATTAATTCATTGAATTTTTAATTCAAAAACTGAATTAAAGAATTAATTCTTCAAAGCTCTGGGTGAGGAAAGCTACACCGAAAGAATTTCTCAGTTGCTCAGTTAAAAAATATCTTAGTTGAAACAGAAAAATGTTCAATTAACAGAAATAATTGCTATCAACTAACTTTTTATTCAAAGAAAACAATTTTTCAGTGACCCTGTAAATAGAATATTCAGATTCCTGTGAATTGTCAAATATTTAATTGTACATAAATAAATTGCATAAAAAGTGAAAAAGAACTAAAATATGTTTATGAAAACTAATATTTATTAAAGATTGGGTCCATGGTAAGTTAAATTTAACTGATGTTGTAATTTTTTTAGACAATTACATATATAAATAAAATATTATATTGTTTTCCAGAAGAAGGCCTTCCAAAATTCTTGAAAGACATATTTTGATGAGGAATATCAAATCTACATAACTTGGAAATGAAGAGTTGTTTGCCATAATGGATTTGTTTTTATTTAATTATATTTAAATTAAAGTTAAATAAATATAGGAAAAAGTAGAGTTTCTTATCATTAAAAAAATATTTTCTATAGTCGTTGGTTATTTTCAGCTGAACTTAGGATTTGTTTCATAAGAACTAAGAATTTCGTTGACTTCAACTGAACAAACAGTAACGAAACCATATTGAAAAAATTAGTTACTTTTAATTAATTTTATTAGCTGATGCTCAGTAAGGGGTATTTCACCTGAGTTTCAGTTGAAAATTTAGTAGCCAATTACTGAGAAATTTTTTCGGTGTAGGAATAGTCGAATTTCATTTCCATTTTGGTCTATTTCTCTTAGTTTAGTAGATATGTACCATTTTAAAAAACCGGAAAGGAAAGAAATAGAACTATCTTTAAAACATCGGATATACTGGTGGGGCCATCTAATAGGTGATGGCAGAGAGATGAAAATCTTATATTTTAACAATAAATTGTGTAAAATTTAACAAATGTATGTATAATTTTATCGACATTGTGAAATATAAACTCAATTTTTATAAATTTTATAAATTTTTTTTTTTTCTTGGAAAACTACACTCAAAATAATAAGTCCGTTGGCTGAACAGAAAAATTTGTTACTTTAACAAAATTTATTCCTGTTTTTGGCCTAAAATAAAATTTGTTGATTTTAACACATTTTTTGTTAAATTTAATAAATCAATTTAAATAAAAAATTTGTAAAACTTCAGTTTTATCTGTAATTATACTGAGTCGTAGAATTTATTAAAATTTAGGGTCTCGCGACCCTCCCCGGGCCTAATCCATATCATGTGAGGGCATATAAGGGCACTCCAATGGAGCAAACATTTTGTCCGCTTTGCTTTATCTCGCTTAGTTTTCGAGATATGGGCCATTTTATGAAGTGGAAAATTTTTATTAAAAATTTCCGAGGGTCCAAAGCCCCGTCAAGGTCCACTTTTGGATAGAGATAGCCCCTTTCTCTGGGGTATTACACGGTTAGAGGTATTCGAAATTTTAATCAATTTTGCTTTATGTCTCTTAGTTTTCAAGATATTGGCCATTTTAAAAAATCGGGAGGGAAAGAAATGGCGCCATCTTTAAAACTTCGGATACATTGGTGGCGCCATCTACCGGGTAATAATAGTAACATGAAAAAATTTTATTTTAACAATATCTTTTGTAAAATTTACCGAATTAGTTAGTTTTAAATAATTTTGAAAATTAACACTCAAAATTAGTTAAAGTCTTGCGGATTTTTAGTATAGAGCAATTCCATTTTATTTCAACGAACATTTTTTCGGTAGTGTCCGATTTTGATAAAACTTGGTGAATGTGTGTAGTAGTGTATGTATGTTCACAAAACGATTTTTAATTTTTTTGTTTTCGAAAACTGTGGCAACCCTGCAGCTTTGAAATACTGAAAATTGCAGGGTAGGCACTACACTTAAAATTTCATAACTTTTGTTGTGAGCAAGATATTGAAAAAATTCTTTCTGCGTGGGATTAGTGAAGTTTTTAGGTTTAAGAAATTTATTATTATTTTTTTTTTTTTAAATTTTTAAAATTTTAAAATTTATTTTTTGAAAAAAACCCATTTTTTAAAATTTTTATATTTTTTGCACAAAATGCCACATATGTGTTCTAAACATCCTAAAAATTTCAGAGTGGAATGCCTCCTACTTTTTGAGATATATTGAAAAATGTAAACAAAAATATAATTCATTTTTTGGAAAAAAAAAGTTTTTCTTATAAAAATAGCCACATGTACGTTCTAAATACCTTGAAAATTGCGGAATCTTTTCGAGATATGAGAAAAAATATAAAAGTATTTATAAGTATTTTATTATCTTAATAGGTTTTGGAGTTTCAATTGAATTTGAAAAGGTTTTGGCAGCTATTTCTGTTCTTGAAATAGGTACGAATGAATGGAGTTTTTGTGTTCCTTTAATTGCAACAGATTTTTTAAATCTAGTGTTTAGTTTTATTTTCTCTTCTTCATATTAATTTTTTGTGCAGAATGTTACATTGATATTAGGCAAACCCTTAGCGTATTCAAATAAATCTGTAGCATTTACAATTTGATTTTCTATTGGACGCTGAAGACTGGCAAGAGCTGCTGCTCTTTTTAGTGAACCTCCAACTCCATCACAAGGGCCTTTCCCATGTGATGTCGCAAAAAAGTGCCATTCAGCATCACAATCAAAATCGGTTTTATGGTATAGTAAATTTACAAAATTTTTTCGATTTTTATACTGAGCTGCGCAACCGTCAGAAAAATATATTATTTTGTCAATGTTTTCATTAACATGTTCTTTTATAAATTGTACAAATGTCCTTTGAAATAAATGAACAGCGACTGTGTTGTGCTCCAAAATATCGGAAATGACAACAAAGCTTATGTGATCTATTTTTCCATCTGCATTTCGGAAATATGTCACAAAGGGGTGTATAGTGGCTTGAGAATTTGTCCAATGATAGCTCTGTATACAATCTTGGATAACAAATGTGTAATTTTCGGCAAAATCACAGATAGTCAAAAATTCTCCAATTTTTAAATTGGATTTTACCTCATCAAGAAACTTGTTCTGTTCTTTTGCCACAAAACTATGAAAAATTAATTTTATCATTTCTTCAGAAAGTTTGTCCACAAAGTCGTCAGATGGAGATGTTATGGTCAAAAGATTGGATCTGTCTACTTGAACCCATTGTTTGTATGTTATGTTTTCTGTGTTGTTAGTGGAATATGCGTTTTTAAGGGCATCTTTAAGGTAAGTATCCCCTGGACAAAGTGAACAATTTCCCATATAGCATTGTACAGTTGCTGGATTACAAATAGATTGAGCAATCCAATGCTTGTAAGTGGGAAAACCTATAACTTCCTCTTCAGCCAATTCCTTGATTTTCCCCCCAATAAACATAAGTTTGGAATTTTGGTGAATAGCACACACGCAAACTGTATGAGTGCCACTTCCCCCAATCAAAATACATTCTTGTGGTCCAAGCTCTGAAAATTTTGAAAATCCAATTTTTACTGTTGGATAAACTTCTTGAAAGGAATTATGCAATTCTTTCAGATTACAAAGCATCAATCTCTTCTGTTTTTTTTCTTTCTCCCCATTACAACTCTTAACAGACTTATAGTCTTTTTTCCCGGGCATAACGCGACTGTTTTTGTCGTTTCTATAAAAATCTTCAACTATAGATTTTGTCTCTGTCGAGAGGCCGGATCGTCTTTTTGGATGCGAAGAAAAATAATAATCGCCATTTTGAATTAGTTTTTTAGCTTTACGAGCCATATAGTTTGTAGTTGAAAAGGTTTTTTCTATTTTACCAACACTCCAAGAATGTGGCAAAGATGTTAATATTTTAATTTGTCTATCTTTATCATCTTCAGAAGTATTGTAAATCTCTTTTAAGTGGTTTAAAATATCTTCACCATCGCAGGATATATTTTCTAAACTAAAAAGGTTTTTCCTAAATATGGAATTTATATTGCCTAAAATTTCTTCCTGTTTATATTTAGAATAGTTATTTTTAAACTCAATGGGAGATTCATTTAGCGCTTCTAAGCACTTATTCAAATAAAAAAAGCTGTGTTCTTCTTTTCATTGAAAGCTTCTTCGGTTGTTTCTTCCGAAAGTGAGCCAGTATCACTTTCAGACAAACTTTCATCAGCATTGGCAACTTTTAAAGCTGATGTAGAAGTTCCTGCAACCGTGTCAATTTCAAAATCTTCGAAATTGTTTTCGTTTTTCTTTTTCTTTATCAATGACTTCGCTTGATCTAATAGAGCCATTCTACATGAAGCACAGATATATTGACCATGCAAATATTGTGGAAAACGCTCCCTAAGACTTTGCGAAACTTTACGAACACATTTTATTTTGTTTGTTTTATGCTTGAGTTTTCAGAAAGGATTACAACAAACTTTTCCAAAAGGCATTTTAAGCAAATTAAAAATCTGTGAACAAATGTGTACTGCTTGAAATAAAATAGTTTTTGAAAATTATTATCAGAGAATAAAACTACTACGATGTTGACTTGTCAAAAATCTATAAACAATTAAAAAGCTATTCAAACAACGCAAAGACATTAAAGAAATATAAATCGTTTTCATCATTTTGTTTTTGAAATAACGGAACTTCTTAAGCATCAGCAAAAACAATTTTCAATGAATACAAACAATGCTTCCAATAAATTGCATACAAGCAAACTTAACTTATTAACTCAGTGGCACGTAGCAACTAGTAAAAGAGAGTATTTCTTATAAACATACCAGTACATTTTTTAATATATCTCAAAAAGTAGGAGGCATTCCACTCTGAAATTTTTAGGATTTTTAGAACACATATGCGGCATTTTGTGCAAAAAATATAAAAATTTTAAAAAATGGGTTTTTTTCAAAAAAAAAATTTTAATTTTTTTTTTTTTTAAATTTTAAAAATTAAAAAAAAACAAAAAAATAATAAATTTTTTAAACCTAAAAACTTCACTAATCCCACGCAAAAAGAATTTTTTCAATATCTTGCTCACAACAAAAGTTATGAAATTTTAAGTGTAGTGCCTACCCTGCAATTTTCAGTATTTCAAAGCTGCAGGGTTGCCACAGTCTTCGAAAAAAAAAAAATTAAAAATCGTTTTGTGAACATACATACACTACTACACACATTCACCAAGTTTTATCAAAATCGGACACTACCGAAAAAATGTTCGTTGAAATAAAATGGAATTGCTCTATAGCGTTAAATGAAGATAACTAAATTTTTACTTAAATCAGTGTTTCAACTAAAAATTTGTTAAAAATTAGTCAAATCGATTTGAAACCGGTTTGACAGATTAGATTTTTCTACTGACGTATTATTTTAAGAGTACTTAAAAAAAAATTACAAAGTTGACTTCGATATTTTTGCAGTTGCTTTTTTTGCGTATCTGTTGAAATTCTTGGAAAATGTAACCTTTAGCCGACGTTAACCGGTTAGCCGCCGCCAGTCGACACTATTTTTTAAGCCAGCCGCCGCTGATGCGTTTGCGGCTCTACTCTAAAAATCAATCGCCGCCGACCATTTTAGCCATTAGCCGCCGCCAGCCGACAGAATGTACCGGCTTGTATCTCTGGTAGCGGTATAAGTTTATAATAGCTGTGTTTGTGCGGCAAGGTATTAGTGTTTGCTTATGTCATTCACATACAAATTTAACGTAACTAACGTTAAGAGTTAACGCTAAACATTGGCTTATATCAAACATGCATGGAGATGACATAAGCCAACACAGATAGCTTGCCGCACAAACACAGCCAATTTTAAATATCATTCAGTCGGAATGCGACAACCCTATTGTTTATAAAAGAGTCAGGTTACTTAAAACTTTTACAAATAAATATGCTAGCTGGCATTAATTTAACCCATTTCTTACCAATGTGTATTTAAAGACACATATTAATTTTTAGAGCCCATAACTTTGGGTACACTCAGGAAATTATGTAGGTAAAATCAACTGCAAATGACAGTTAAAATAACTGCATTTGCATTTAAAAAAGTGTAGACTACATTTGCATTTAAATCAACTGCAATGTGAAGTTATTTTTAACTGTTAAAAATGAACTCACAAATGTAGTTAAAACAACTGCAAATGCAATTAAAATGACGTACATGCAAATTGTAGTAAAACTGTACAAATAACTGCAAATGTAGTTACAATAACATAAACAAAAATTATTTTGAAAATTATTAATTTAATAAAAACAAATTTATATAAATACTCTTAACTTAATTTTATTCCATAATAAATTTAAAATTGAGAAATAAAAATTTACACTCAATTTCACTTTTATTGTTCACTATATTGTTCTAGATGTCCGTCTGTGAGGGATGAAATATTGTTTGGCTTCCTTTTTTCTCCAGGTACAATGGGATGAAAACATAAAAGAACTGAAAGAAAATAAATACAATATTTTTTAATATTCCCGTAAATAAATTTATATTTTATAAAACAATTATCTTAATTTTTGCATTAAAAAATACAAAAATTGTTTTTTCGGACTTTCTATATTTTCATATATTTAGTTAGAATATTCTTCTACCTCAAGTCCAAATTCTAATATGATAATTGTTGCTTTCAAAAAGGAGTTGATTTATAGCTGGTTTTACCAAATCATACAGTTCATATACGAAAGTACAAAATTCTCGTCCCGTTGATTTTTTGTACCTTATGTAATGTCTCGGTTTGAGTAGGAAAGTTATCATTTCCTTATTGCGGACAACTGAAGAGTAGAGTGATGTCTACGAAACAATTGTATTGCCTATCATGAAAATGATCAACCCCTTTTTGAAACAACAAATAAAAATCTAATATGACAATATCATATTAGAATTTGGACTTGAGGTAGAAGAATATTCTAACTAAATATATGAATTTATCTTTTATATTATAAAACGTACCTTATTATTTTAATAATTTAAGAAAATATATAACCTTTTCTGTATAACGCGTTTTCACTCTTTAGCGTTGTTTTATGACTAAGACAAGAGAAAACATGTTCTTCTCAAATTCTTTCACTAGAAATTTCTAAACAAATGCTTCGTACACAGATTCTTCTTTACTTCGTGCACATACACTTTTGAAAATTTATGTATTTGTAACAAAATTCAAAATAACTGCATAAAATAAATGTTACTACAATGTAGTAGTTTTTGAAGTTTGTTTAAAACATAACTGTCAAAAACATTAAAAAATTTTGCTCTAAGTAAATTAACTGCAATTGTAGTTAAAATAACTACAACGGAATTACTACACAAATAACTGTCATGTAGTAACTGCAGAACTTTTCTGAGTTTAGGAAGGCGATATAACATCGCAGTAAACATCAACTTTTTAAACATTGTAATTCAAGGGTTCCCATGCAATTAAAAATATTCTGTAAAACATTCACTACACTTTTTGCGATTCAGAAATCTTTAATTGAAATTCAGAGAATATCAATTGAAATCAGAGATGGGAGTAATTAATTACTTTGTAATGACCATTGCCGGTTTTCATTACCATTAAATCTATAAAATGAAAATTAAAAAAAAGTTCATTACCATTACAAAATGTAATTGCAATGAAAAAAATATTGATTTCATTTGTTTTCTTAACATGTAATGAAACGTTTTTATAATTTTCATTACAATACGCAGTGGTAGTATAAACAAAAAATCATTTTCATTTTTTCTACACTAGGTAGACAAATGAAATTTCATTACCATTACTTAACATAATGATGTAAAGAACGTTTTGTTCTTTGTTCTACACTTAAAAATTTACCTTTATGGAAATTTTTTTTCGCAATTTTTTTTTGGCAACTAGCCACCAAACTTTGATGTATGTATGTCTCTAGATTATAAATTAAAAAAAACCGCACTTAAAAAATAGCAAAATTATGGCGGAACGCGAAAAAAGACTTTATGGCAGAAAAATTCAATTAAAAAACTTAATCAGCGATTAACATTCTTCAAACAAATATACTGATGCAAAAAGTTTCGTTTTGGCAAATTTTTTTCGCGATTTTTATTTTTTTTTTGCAACTAACCACCAAATAGGCATTATAGTCCCTAGATTATAAATTTGAAAAAACCGCACTTAAGAAATTGCAAAATAATGGTGGAACGCGAAAAAGACTTTATGGTACAAAAACTGAATTAAAAAACCTAATCAGTGATTAACATTCTGCAAACAAATATATTAATGTAAGAAATTTCCTTTTTGCAAATTTTTTTTTCGCGATTTTTTTCGCGATTTTTTTTAACTAGCCACCAAACTTTGTTGTATGAAATGGTCATTATAGTCCCTAGATTACAAATTTTAAGAAACCGCACTTAAAAAATTCAAAAATAATGGTGGGACGCGAAAAAAGACTTTATGGTAAAAAAATTTAATTAAAACACTTATTCAGCGATTTACATTCTGCAAACAAATCTATTGATGTAAGAATTTTCCTTTTTGTAAATTTTTTTTTCTCGATTTTTTTCGCGGTTTTTTTTTTAACTAGCTCCCAAACTTTCTTGTATGAAACGGGTATTATAGTCACTAGAATATAAATTTTAAGAAACCGCACTTAAAAAACTCCAAAATTACGGCGGGACGCGAAAAAAGACTTTATCGTAAAAAAATTTAATTAAAACACTTAATCAGCGACTTACATTCTGCAAACAAATCTATTGATGTAAGAATTTTCCTTTTTTGAATTTTTTTTTCGCGATTTTTTTCGCGGTTTTTTCTTAACTAGCCCCAAAACTTTGTTGTAAACGGGTATTATAGTCACTAGAATATAAATTTTAAGAAACCGCAATTAAAAAACTCCAAAATAATGGAAGGACGCGAAAAAATACTTTATGGTAAAAGAATTGAATTAAAACACTTAATCAGCGATTTACATTCTGCAAGCAAATACATTAATGCAAAAATTTTCCTTTTTGGATTTTTTTTGTTTGCGATTTTTTTTTCGCAATTTTTGTTTTTTTTTTCAACTTGCCACCAAACTTTGATTATAAATTAGATTATAAATTAAAAAAAAACCGCACTTACAAAATTGCAAAATAATGGCGGATCGCAAAAAAAGGCTATGGTACTAGAATTGAATTAAAAAACTTAATCAGCTATTTATGTTCTGCAAACAAATTATATTGATGCCAAAATTTTCCTTTATGCAATTTTTTTCGGGATTTTTTTTTGCAACTAGACACCAAAACTTGGTATCAAATATGCATACCATAGGCCTCAGATTATGAACTAAAATATGCTTTTAGTAATTTGTAAACCTCATATTTTTAAAATAAAAAATTGTAATGAAAAACAAATGAGTGTTTCATTACTATGTAAACATTAGGTAAAAGTAATGAAAATTAAAAAAAGGTTCATTTTAATTTTCAAAATGAATGAAAATTAAAAAAAATTTTCATTACCATTTTTTAACGCAATGGTAATGAAAAAAAAAAACATTACCATTTCTTCAAAAAATGGTAATGATAAAAAAAGCTTCATTACCATTGCATCAAGTAATGGTAATGAAAATGTAATGGTAATGATTTTAGCCCATCTCTGATTGAAATACAGAAATCATGAATCAAGATAGATATGTTTTCTGAATTTTTATTAATATTTTCTGAATTTCAATTGATGACTTATGAATTGCAAAATGTGTAGTGAATGTTTCACAGCCTGTTTTAAATGCATTCATGTAGGCCTTTACAGGCAATGCGTTTGATTTTCAGCTTTTACTTTACTGGCATGTTGTCGAAATGATAATACCAATAAACGCTTGGCCGTAGTTATTTTCCAAGGTTGGTTACCGTTATCGTTATAATACCGTTATCGCTAAAATACCGTTTCAAATTGAATACCGTTACCGTTATCGATACCTTTAAAAAAAATTTCAAATACCGTTATCATTACCGATACCGTTATTTTTATGGGTAGTTACCGGTATTTATTATTTTATATAAAAATTACAAATTTTTTTATTTTTAATTTTATAATCTTGAGTTTTTTTACAAAAAAAATTTATAGATAATAATATTACTTATTAAAATTACCAGTATTGAATTTATAGCTTAAAATCTGTATTTTCAGTACTTAAAATTAAAAATATGCCATGTTTTTACTTGTTTTTATGTTTTTAACATAATTTTTAATACCGGTACGTACCGGTATTGCTGTTTCGATAACGGTATACCGTTACCGAAACAGTCTTACATACCGTTACCTTTACCGTTACCTAAACAAACGAAATCCGATACCGTTACCGTTACCCTTACCGTTATTCGTTTCGGTAACCAACCTTGTTATTTTCCAACGTTGGCACAGCATTGGCCTTTTATTTTTTTGGTGTATCCCAGTACATTTAATAAAAAATTTTGTAGTGCACATAACAGATTTTTAATGCATTCTTTGGGAATTTCATAAAAACAATTGATATTTCTCTCTTATATAAATAATTGTGTAATATATGTAATTTTCATAAATAAAAAAAAAAAAACTGCCGTTAATTTATAGGAAACAGTACTGACAAAGCGCGTTTCGAGTAGTACTGGCATTTCAACAAAAACCGTGCTATACCAGTGCAATTTTTTTAACGTCGGCATTTTCTACCGGGGTACACTGATAGAATTTTCGTTCATAGCATTAATGAATCGATTTCATTAAAATGGATTCATTGATTTAATGAAAAAATTCATTAGTAGTAGTAATTTTATTTGTATTTTCAGCAATATTACTAATTACAGAATAAAAAATAAATATATAAATATACGACTCTGACTATTGTCGTCAGCCGTTTAACCAATGTTAAATAGTAACAGTTCAAGTTATTAAATTCCATTATTAAAAAATTTCTGTATTTTACACAAGTTTTTATATAATTTGCCAAAGAATTCCAACTAACAGTTATTCCATTTAGGATTTGTAAAATTTCGTCTTCATTAAGAACAATCTTTTTTAAATAGATAATTCTGAACTCACTTAAAGTTCTACAACGACCTAGAAAATGTTCTATGTTTTCAATTTCCCCAGAGTTACATAGTGTGCAAATTTTTAATGCATTTACTTGAAATCGGTTCCCATTTAATTTTATCAAATCACTTCGTGCTTTGAATATCCATGTTATATTGTCTTGATTACATTCATCTGATATATATCTACTTCCAAATGGTATATCAACTTTTTTATAAATTCTGCTTGTATGAGCTATTTGTACCAAGGTATTTTCATGGTATTTTGACTCGAGCGAGTTAAGTAGATTTATGCGATTACAATTCCATTGTTGTACATTGATGTTAGATTCAGTCCAACTAATTCCAAACTCTGCTCCAAGTTTATTTAGTACATCAACCCAGAGTAAACGTTTTTGCAGCAATATTTTAGTGAGTTTGTGCGGCAAACGGTCTTCTTCGTATTGAAACATTGTTTTGCACACATATCTCATATGAAGATCCAACGTATATAGATGTCCATTTTCTATACCAGTTTCGGCCAACAGTATATATGACGGCGTGAAATTTGGGAGTCTTAATATTTTCTTTAAGAAATATACTTGTAGCTTATCAACACCTTGGAAGTTAGCAAAGCCCCAAACTTGTGCGCCATATGTTTACACTGCTCGAGAGACCGCTAAAAATAGCTTCCATTTGGATGCCATAGAGATTGTGCCTTTCTTTAAAAAATTCTGCCATGTTAGATTAATACTGTTTTATGCTGCTTGATTTCTTTGTTCAATGTGCTTTCTAAAAGTCATTTTGGGTGTTAAGGTAACCCCCAGGTAGCAATATTCTGAGGCAATCTTTATTTCATGTCCCTTATAAAACCATTTTTCTTTACGGGATAATTTTCCACCTTTTCTGAAAATCATTATTTCTGATTTCTGCAAATTCACTTCCACATGCCAAGTATTGCAGTAATGTTCTAATCGATATACTTATCATTTTCTGTAGTGTATTTATATCGTCAGCAAGGATCAGTATATCGTCTGCGTATAATAATAATCGTATATTTATATCTTCAATAAATAAGCCACCTTCTAGATATTCATGCAGATCGTCTCTATATATAAAAGAATAACGTGACTGACTGACTGACTGACTCAACATCGCCCAGCCCAAACCGCTGAAGCTAGGAAGTTGAAATTTGGTATGTAGGTTCCTCTTTCGGCGTAGACGTCCGCTAAGACGGAATTTTTGGAAATTCCTACCGGAACGGGCAAAAAGGGGAAAAGTCTCCCCCTTGGCGGCCTGCCAAAACCCCTTTGGCTAGAAAGCTGAAAGATATGTGTTCCTTGGAGTATGGGCTAACTTTTCTGGAAAGTACTTTCTGGAATTTTGGACAGGGACGTTGTAAAAATGGGGTTAAAAAGGGGAAAAAGGCCCCCCTTGACGGCCTGCCCAAACCGCTGGAGGTAGGAAGTTGAAATTTGGAATAAAGGTTCCTCCACTATCGTAGACATCCACCAAGACGGGAATTTTGGAAATTTTTACAGGGACGGGCAAAAAGGGGAAAAAGTCTCCCCCTTGACGGCCTGCTCAAACTGCTAGAGCTATGAAGTTGAAATTTGGTATGTAGGTTCCTCGACCGGTCTAGACGTCCGTTGAGACGGCATTTTTGGAAATTCTTATCGGGAGGGGCAAAAAGGGGAGGGGCAAAAAAGTACCTTATCCCAAAAAAAGTACCTTTTCCCAAAAAAAGTACCTTTTTCCCAAAAAAGTACCTTTTTCCAAAAAAAGTACCTTTTTCCAAAAAAGTACCTTTTTCCAAAAAAAGTACCTTTTTCCGAAAAAAGTACCTTTTTCCAAAAAAAGTATCTTTTTCCAAAAAAGTACCTTTTTCCAAAAAAAGTACCTTTTTCCAAAAAAAGTACATTTTTCCAAAAAAAATACCTTTTTCCAAAAAAAATTCCTTTTTCCAAAAAAAGTACCTTTTTCCAAAAAAAGTACCTTTTTCCAAAAAAAGTACCTTTTTCCAAAAAAAGTACCCTTTTCCAAAAAAAGTACCTTTTTCCAAAAAAGTACCTTTTTCCAAAAAAAGTACCTTTTTTCAAAAAAAGTACCTTTTTCCAAAAAAAGTACCTTTTTCCAAATACAGTACCTTTTTCCAAAAAAAGTACCTTTTTCCAAAAAAAGTACCTTTTCCCGAAAAAAGTAACTTTTTCCAAAAAAAGTACCTTTTTCCAAAAAAAATTCCTTTTTCCAAAAAAGTACCTTTTTCCAAAAAAAGTACCTTTTCCAAAAAAAAGTACCTTCTTTAAAAAAAGTACCTTTTTCCAAAAAATTAACCTTTTCCTAAAAAAATGTACCTTTTCCAAAAAAAAGTACCTTTTCCAAAAAAAGTACCTTTTCCCAAAAAACATACATTTTTCCAAAAAAATACCTTTTTCAAAAAAAGTACCTTTTTCAAAAAAAGTACCTTTTTCAAAAAAAGTACCTTTTCCCAAAAAAGTACCTTTTTCTAAAAAAATGTTCCTTTTCCCAAAAAACATTAATTTTTTCAAAAAAAATACCTTTTTCAAAAAAAGTACCTTTTCCAAAAAAAGTACCTTTTCCCAAAAAAAAGTACCTTTTTCTAAAAAAATGTTCCTTTTCCAAAAGAAGTACCTTTTCCAAAAAAAGTACCTTTTTCCAAAAAACATACATTTTTCCAAAAAAAAACACCTTTTTAAAAAAAATACCTTTTCCAAAAAAAGTACAAATAAAGTACTTTGTAAAAACAAAGTATCTTTTTCCAAAAAATTTCGTTTTTCCAAAAAGTACCATTTAAAATAATATATAATTTCAAAAAAACTATTTTTTTCTTCCCCCCACGGATATCTCCACTAAAACAAGGTTTCTTGATATTCGGCATAGACGTGCGCTTAGACGGGATTTTTGGAAATTCCTACCGGAACGGGCAAAAAGGGGAAAAGTCTCCCCATAAACAGTCTCACAAATTGGAAAAGTGCCTGCCCAAACCACTGGAGGTAAGAAGTTGAAATTTTGTATAAAGGTTCCTCCACTGTAGTAGACATCGACTAAGTTTGTATTTTTGGAATTCCCTACAGGATATCCCAAAAGGAAACTCGGTATGTGAGTTCCTCCTTCTGTGTAGGCGTCCGCTTAGACGGAATTTTTGAAATTCCTATCGGGAGGGGAAATAAGGTAAAAGTCTCCTCCTGACGGCTTGCCCAATTCCTTTTGGCCAACCTAAAATTTTAAATATGTATTCCTTGGAGTAGGACTAACTCACCGGCAACGTAATTTTTCTATTTTGGAACAGGAACATAGTTAAAATGGTGGTTGAAAGGGAAAAATGTCCCCACTAACGGCCTGCCCAAACCGCTTAGGCAATGCAGTTGAAATTTGGTATGAATGTTCCTCATCCATCGCAGATAGCCGCGAAGATGGAATTTTTGTAAATTCCTAAAGGGAGGGGCAAAAAGAAGAAAAGCCTCACCTTGGGGGCCGGTAAAAACCCCTTCGGCTAGAAACCTGAAGCTTAAAAAGTGGGGCCCTGGAGTAAGGGCTAACTTATTAGAAAGATACTTTTTTGAATTTTGGACAGGGTCGTTATAAAATGGGGGCTCAAAAAGGGAAAGTTGCCCCTTAACGACCTGTCCAAACTGCTGGAACTAGGAAGCTGAAATTCGGTACTTAGGTTCCTCTTCCAGCCTAATTCCAACCGAGAGGGACAAAAAAAGAAAAAGTGTCCCCCTTGACAGCCTGCTCAAACTGCTGGAACTAGGAAGATTAAATTCCCTGTCGATGGATTTTCGGAAATTCCTACCGAGAGGGGCACAAATAGTAAAAGTTGGCTAGAAACCTGAAATGTAAAACATATGTTACTTGGAGTATGGGCTCACTTACCGGGAAGGTGCTTTTAATGGGATTAATGAAGCGAAAAGTGCCGCTTAAAGGCCTGCCCAAACCGCTGGAGGTAGGAAGTTGAAATTTGGTATTAAAGTTCCTCCTCTATTGTAGACATCCGCTAAGATGAGATTTTTGTAAATTTCTACAGGTAGGGTCAAAAACAGGAAAAGTCTCCCCCTTAACGGCCTGGCCAAACTGCTGGAACAAGGGATCTTAAATTCGGTATTTGGGTTCCTTCTCCAACGTTGACGTCCCCTAAGATGGTATTTTTGGAAATTCATACCGGGAGGGGTAAAAAGGGAAAAAACTTCCCCCTTGACGGCCTGGCCAAACTGCTGGATATAGAGACCTAAAATTATGTATGTAGTAGGTTCCTCCTCCAACGCAGACGTCCTCTAAGACGGAATTTTTGTAAATTCCTACCGGGAGGGTTAAAAACGGAATAATTCTCCCCCTTGATGGCTTAACCGAACCCTTCGGCTAGAAACTTGTAATATATAATATGTTTTCCTTGGAGTATGGGCTAACTTATCGACAAGGCATTGCTAGGACTTTGGACAGGAACGTGGTAAAAATGGTGGTTCAAAAGGGGAAAATTGCCCCCCCCCCCCTTAACGTCTGCGTCTTTAGCTAGAAACCTAAAACTAAAAGAACAAGTGTATATGAAACACTAAAATTAAGAAACTAAATAGGAAACGAGTGGAATTGAAACACTACACAAGTGGAATGAAATGGATATAAACGTTGAACGAGTGGAATTGAAATTATAGACAATGCAAATGGATTCGAAGAGGGAATTACCTGTTCAAACACTATCCACGGAATATCAAACTTATGTAGCATTGAAACATACTCTCCAAAAAGTTAAACAAATTTTCTAAAAGAGAAAAAACCTTAGAAAAGGAATGGAACTTATATATTCCGATATTTAAACTTCATGTAACGAAGCACCGGTGGAAGAAACCGACGCAGTAAATTTTCCAACTGAATTTGTGAATTTACTTGAATTGCCAGGTCTACCTTTACATAAACTGGAATTAAAAAAAAACTTTAAGACACGCTAACAACGTAGCGGGCTTTGCCCGCTATTTTTAATATTATAAATTGCTTTCCAACCCTGCTTTACGTTATTTATTTTCATTCAAAACACAAATGAACAAAACTACTTACGGGTCTATCTACCTAAGTTCGCACGTTACCAAATTATCTTAACATACACACGTATATTGCAATTTATTATGGATTCATTACTAACAATCCACTTTCATGAGAAAAAGTGATCAAATATTTATTTATTTTAAACCCATTGTTGTGCAGAATTATTTATTTGTGGTGGCTGGGTGAAGGCTTATATTATAAAAACTGTACTTTAAATAAAAAGCGAATTTAAAGAAAATTGTCGGGGTAAGTGTGTGTGGGGGATTTGGGGTTGCCAACAAGAAGCGTATTGGACCTATTTGGTGACCATGGTTGGGAGGGCAGTTGTGGGGGATTTTGAATATCTCGTCCTCCCTCTTTTGAATGTTCTGTTTTTTTTTGTTATCTTAGTTTTTTTGTGTTTTTTTTTATTGTGCTTGTCCCTGGGCTGTAGTGGTGGGTTGGAATCCGACCCTGGAAGCATGCCAACGCGAGCTAGCTGGCATCACCACTACAGTGCCGTTGGGGGCACGTAACAGTATGCGCCCCCCCCCCCCTAAACTTTAAGGCACGCTAACAACGTAGCGGGCTGCGCCCGCTAGTTTAAATATAGTGCAAATAGTAATGGTAACAATAAACATCCTTGTTTTACACCACATTCCGTAGAAAACGATTGCGAAAGTTCATTACCTGTCCATACAGCAGTTTGTGTGTTTTTATAGATACAAACTTGACTGCTTTCGATGAAACTCCCAGTGTATTGTTTTCCGAAGAACTTCTTTTATTTCAGATAATGATAAAATTTTATCCAGCTCAGGGTCATTTACATGAAAGTACGCATATTGAACGTTAACAGTGTGTTGAATAGGGTTCAGTAGTTGTTTGAAATACGTCATAAATTCTTCTGCTTGAATTGTAATAGTTGTAGTTAAATCATCATTTCGTATTTCCTTTGCTAATTTCCACCAGTCTTTGCTATTTTTCACCCTTTCAATCTTTTCATTTAGTGTGTGGTTATACTTAATTTTTGGCTTTCAGGTACTTCATTCTATTTTCATTGCTACCCATGTTTCTATATTCGTGCAACCTTTTAAAGGAAGTGTTGCGAGCATTGTAACATTTGATTGTGAACCATTTTTGTTTTTGTGGGAAATTAAACCCATTTTTATACATTTTACAATATGAGTCTTTGATAATTTTGGAGATATCATCAAATGGTAGGTATTCTTTTTGTTGTTGTATTTTTATTGCCTCTAGTACTTCCTTAACCACAATGTGGTAATTTGACTTATACTTTTCTTTCCAAATTAATTTTGGCAGCAAATTTGAGGTAGTATTGTTAGATTTATCTATTTTAATTTTAAGCGAAAGCACAATGGGAAAGTGATCAGACCATATTTGGTGCCCCACAAAAAAATTTTCTACTGATTGAAGGAAATCTTGAGAAACAGTGCATATGTCAATGACTGACGCTCCAGAACCACTTGTAAATGTGAATTCTCCCTCTACATCTCCACTAGTTCTACCATTCATTATAACTAACCCATAATCATTACAAAGTTTTACAAAATCTTTTCCTTTAGAATTAACAATAATATATTTTGATTTTCTTTCTGTTGTACCAGCCGTAAAGTTTGACTGAAATATATCTTCAATTTCTTGTTGAAGTAAGCCAATTCTGATATTTAAATCGCCTATAACTATTGGGATAATTATATCGTTTTCCGTTAAAAGTGAATCCAATTTATTAAATTCATGGTTCCAAGTAGCATCCCTCAAATAAATAGGCACCAAATTAAACTGCATAGACTTTATCTTAATATTTATAACGGTGATATGTTGCAAAGTCACAAAAGAGTAACTGAAATTCATATTTGTCAAATTTTTCTTTACTCCTAGAACGCATCCGCTAATAGCTCTACCATAATTGCTTGTAGCTGGTTTCCAAAATAATTCGTACCCACTAAAATATTTATTAAATTTTTCAGACTTTACATGGCATAAATGGATTTCAAGGAGGGCAAAAATATCAAACGATTTAATATAAGTAAAAAATCAACATATAAACATTTATTCTCTAGACCGTGTATATTAAAGGACAAAATATTAAGATTAAAAAAGGATTCTGTACTGTTATTATTAGATATATTGCTACATATTAGTTTTTTTGGTTTATTTTTTCTAAAAGTATTTTATAGCTAAGTGTTAGTGAATTTACTTTTTCTCCATACAAATCTATTAAAACCTCCTCAGCTTTTTTTTCTCCACACATCAATTCTTGGCTTCTATTCCATTTCATCCAGTGAACTCCATTTTTTTTTGAATCGATTTTAACAAATACCGAATGAGTTTTATCTACCTCCAATATTTCCGATCTAAGAAGCATAAGAGTTTTTCTATATAGTTGTCGTTCTTCAGTTAAATCTCTTTTAACTTTTATTCTAGACCCGGCAAGAAGTTTTAGGTTTTTAAATATCTGTTCCGCCATTCCATCTGTTTCCATTTCAGCTATTACACTAATTTTATCATTGTTTTTAAAAAGCACTCTGGCAGATTTAATTTGAACATTAGGTAATTTCATAACTTTTTTACACACATTTTCGACAGATTTCCGAGGAGATCCTTTGTTCATAATACCTTTAAATATAACATTCTTCCTTCTGCCTTGATTAAAATTCATTAACTGAATGAAAATTCATTGTTGTTATGAATCTTTTCATTAGATTTTTTTTTAATTTTTCATAATTTCATAAAAAAAAATTCATTAAGTTAATGAAAATTTCATAAACAAAAAATTTAACTTATAAAATTGATTTCAGGTACAATTTCACCTCTTTTTGTATTTCCCTACATACCGGGAGTTATATCGGCATATCATCTTTAAGGGAACAAGTTGATTTTTTCCCCTAGATAGTACTTTTTGGGCTGAATAGGAAAACAAATTTTTTTGTCGGAGACTCTTATTTCGGGTCAAAGTGGACTGCCCGTATCTCAGCTATTTATTATCGGATCAATATATAAAATATGTATGTGGTGCGCATAGTTCGGAGACATGGCCAAAAATGTGCCCAAACTATGCTGTATATGAGTCACAAATGTCTTGATACTATGCGCTAGACCTACACGCAGAAAAAAAGGTGTAACATTTACAAAAATTAGAGTAAAAGTTTACAAAGTTCCGTGGTAGATATACAACTACATAAAACTAACGACAAATTTGTCAAGACGCTAAGGTAAATTTTCAAAGAAATATATATGTAATTAAATCGAAGCCTTTGTTTAATATAACAATACGCAAAGGAAAATTAACTTCTTTCTTTTAGTAAAAAACACATGGTTTATTTATTAAATAAATAAAAGAAAAATTGCAAATTCTGTATTTTTATTTTAGTTTGTTTAATTTTAATTAATTAATTTTATTTATATTGTAATATTTTTCTTTTTCCTCAATTCCTCTGTTGCCGCACTGTAATTGTGTTTTGTGTTTACCAACCCTTCATTGCTCTATTCGTCATTTCCGTTCAATAGCTGTAGGTATAATAATGATGTGCATATATATAAACTATTTGTCTAAAAAACAAATGAGAATTATAAGACACATTTTGCAAAAAAAAATTTAATAAATAAAAAATTACTATGTCTGTAAAAGTGTTGAGTACCGAGTACTCATTTCCGACTTTTTTTTAGGGTACCCAATGCTGAAAAGTAATTACTCAATACTTTTAGGCTTGTATTTTTTCAACAAGTAAGCAATTTTTAAATGAAAATTACAATAAAAATATATTATTTTTGTTTTCGTGTTTTTGTTTTTGGCTTAAAATAAAATTTGTTGATTTTAACACTGTTTATTTGTAATTATACAGAGATGTAAAATTTGTCCAAATTTAGGGTTTTGGGAGCCTCTCCGGAACTAGTCCATCTCACCTAAGGGCATATAAGGTTCTCCGAAGTGTTTTGTCCGTTTTTAACTATCTCGCTTAGTTTTCGAGATATGGACCATTTCATGAAATGGAATTGTTTAATTTAAAATTTCCGACTGTCCAAGGCTCCATCTACACCAGGCACGTAGCTAGGGGGGAGGGGATTGGGGGCCCCCGAAATGATTTGACAAATTTTGAAATGTAACAAAATACGTCAAAAGCAACAACATTTTTTAAAAGATGTAATAAAAGATATTTATTTTTTGTTAAAATCAAATACCAATTGGCCAAGTTTCCGAAGCTTTCATAAATAAAATAGACTCAAAATCCAAAAACTGTTTTCTAAAAATTTTTTTAAGATTTTTGGTAGCCAAAGAAACTGTTTTTTTTTATGGGTTTTTTTTAAAAATCTGGAACAGTTATGTGTGCTAGGCATAATCAAAGAGGTTAGAAAATAAATAGAATGCAATACTCTCTTTTATTGAGAAAAAATTTATAAAATGTTACTGCAAATAGGAAACATAAATTTTTTTCCCAACTTTTATTGCTTGCAGGCACAAGCTGTTACTATAGGGTGATAATTTGGCATAATTCGACATTTTACAATTTTTTTCCACCCTAAGTTAAGAATTATAATGTTGGCTTTTCATAATTTTTTTTTAAAATTAAAATTATTAACTGTCCATGTAAATTAAATACATATATAAAATTTGATTTGTCCACAGAAGCCTCTTGCAGTATAACAAAGCTAGATTCTGTTGTTTTAGAAGATCCTGCAAAATGATCATCGTGGTCAGAATCAATGTTCCAAACGCGAAATGAAAATACATTGTTGCTAAAACAATACCCTCAAAGTGTTTTGCAAATCCAGCTCGGTTTTTAATTTGATGGCCTCTTGAAACATGTGTTATTAGCAGTTTGGTGTTAAAAATTGTCGAAATCTATTCTATTTTCCTAATTCTAACACAATGCACTAGCATAAGTAGGGGGCATTGATTAAGTGTTAGTCTATCGTAAAAAATTAGAAATAGTGAGTAAAAATGTGAGGACACTCGGAAATTTTCACACAAAACAAAACATTTTGTACAAACAATCAGAATAAAATTTACTAGAATTGGGCGTTATAGTTCACAATTCATTTCAATCAATTTTATTTTTCAACTAGTGTGTTCTTCTAGTTAACTCGTTCATTCGAAAAAATTTTTCAGATGTTCAAACACTAATATAAAAGTCTTTAAAAATTCTTGTTGAAAAAACAGCTGAATCCAGCAGAATCTGTTTGCTAAACATTAGAAAGATACAAACAGCAAGAAAAAATCTGTTAAATTTACAAAATTTCAGCTACATTTTAGTTAATCGAAAATGACAATTTACCCTGCTAAAATCAGCAAAAAATTTCCTGGAAATTAGTCGACTAAACCATCACAAAGATTTTTAAATTTTTTTTTTTTTTTTGATTTTCTTAATGCGAATAAAATCTTATTAGTATAAGATTATATTATGTCAGTGGTTTGTTTGATAATTCCGAATAAAATAAAAGAACCGAAAAGAACAGTTGAAATTTAACTTATTCGTGAACGCGAAAGAACTCCTAACTCTAAAAATGTGCAACATTTTTGGTCTTTCGCGCCACACAGATATTTCAAGAGGTCATAAAATAAAAAAACCGGGCTAACTTTGCAAAATCCTCTGGAATTCTACTTTCGTTTCGCGTTGGAACCATCGGGCTTGAAATTATTGTTGCGCTTTGAAATTAGTCTAAGATCATATTGGAATCGCGCACTCCATTGCAAATCAATATAATAATGATGTAATTTACTTTTAATATTTAACCTTTCCGATAATCTATAAAATTGTAATAAAACCCCAGCAAAAAAAGAAATGCCGAAGCAGTAGAAAAGCACTACACTTGTGATATAGATGTACTTCTTTTTTAACATAAACACTTATGATTTTAACATTGAGTTGTCATAGGAGAGGAGTACTCCAACTTCAACATATTTTCAGTACTTTTTGAACGATATATTTTTTTATTTTACAAAAGTTTTTTATTGCCGCCTTCGGGTATCGAACTTGCGACCTCACAATTGCTAGTCTAGCGCTCTACCGCTGAGCTATTCTTTGATACGAAATTTGAATGGCATAAAAACACTTTTTTACTGCAAGATATTCAATAAAAGTACTTATTAAACAAGTGTAAAAGGTGCATTCCAATTCAATATTGTTTTCAATACTATTTTTACAGGTGCATAAAAAGCAAATTCACACCATTTTTTTATATATACATACCAGGGCGGGTCAAATTGTATGGAACGATTTTTTTTGATGAAGCGTATGGCAAAAACGTAATCTATAGGTGATTCTGAGAAATTTTTCTCAAGAGAGCATAGCTCTAAGTCGGATTTGGAGCCCCCCAAAATTTCAAAATAGATATTTTTCCATATATACATAGAATAATTTAATTAAATTCGTCATAAAATCGGATAGAATTATAGTAGATTTCTCAATCTGGGCTTGTTTGAAAGGTATTTTTATCACCTTTCAGAATCTGTATTGATACCTGTAGAATAAGTCGTCAATGCCAGCATTGTTCAATTGAACAATTTTCTAACACTGAATAATGACGTTTACCAACACTAAACGTTGCCAAGCTTGCTTTTCCTTCTTCCTTAATCGTTCATCGTGCAATGCGCACGCAGTTTGCCAAAATACTTAAATAAAAACTCGGTTATCACAATACCAATATTTTTTTTTATTTTTAAATTTAGTGTGACACAATCAAAGAGTGCAGTGATAATATCAAAGTTATTATGGATAATCAAGAACCATCAACATCGTCTGCGTTGTCTTCGCAAATGGAAGCAACAACATCAACCAGTTTTGACTCATTTGAACAGTTGCTTCTGGAACTTCTGTTGTTGCTTCATTTTCATCTTCATCCATATTTAATTCAGGTGGTTCGTATGTTGGATCATCGGTAACAGTTGTAAGTGTTGGTATTGTTGTAGCTAATTCTTCAACGTCTTCCGTATATTCAGGTATTGTGAATAGATTGACTAACATGCCTCAGCAAGATATTGTTGTTTTTGGTTTATCAAGTGATTTAAATGATCTTTCATGGTAATCTTGTTATTATGGATAAATCAAAAGTGGCTAGAGAAAAAGTTAAATCTAGAGATGCAGTGCTTCGTACACGACATACAAATTCTTCCATAACTGCATTCTCTTTCGATGGTAGAAAAGATGACTCACTAACTACAGAGAAAATTAATGACAAATTTCATACCACTATGGTAAAAGAACCGCATTTAGTTGTTCTGAAAGAGCCCTATAATGAGTTACTTGCATATGTAAATTTGGGTAGTCAAGAAGATGCAAAAACCAAACACAGAAAACTGAATGAATTTTTCAACAATAAAACATTAACAGTTGATCAATTAATTGGCATATGTAGTGATGGTGAGCCAGCAAATACTGGAACAGAAAATGGTATTTTACGATTATTTGAAAAACAATTAAATAGACCAATTCACTGGTTTATATGTCTGCTTCATTTCAATGAACTGCCATTTCGTCATTTATATGAATCATTGGACAAAACAGTCACCAGTGGACCACGAGCAGCAAGTGGAAAGTTATTCAAAGCTATTCAAGAATGTCAGAAATTGCAGGTATGTAACACTTTATTTTATTTAATATCATCATTTATTATCATTATTTATTGTCATTATTTTAGTTTTTCGATTGGAATAAAGTTAAAATAAAATAATTGCATTTTAATTGATCTAAACATTTCATTTTTCAGGTAGTAGCTGATTTTGATCCAATACCACTGGAGAATATGCCTGCAATGATGGATCATGAACATGAGCTCGAACTATCAACAGATGTTAAATATTTATATCAAATAGCTAAAGCAATTTCGAATGGTATTGTTCCAGTTGATTTAGCTAACATTAAACCAGGACCAATTGCACATTATCGTTGGTTAACCAAAGCAAGTAGATTACTACGATTATATGTAACAACTAATACACCATCGACCAATTTAAAAACTTTGGCAGTTTATATTATTACAGTTTATGTGCCAATGTACTTCAATTTGAAGTTTTATAACTCTGTTGTGTACGGCAGTGCACTTTTATTAAAATTTATACGTTGGACACGATACTTACAACCAAACTTACGTAATATTGTAGATGGTGTAATTCAAAACAACTCATATTACGCACATCCAGAAAATATCTTATTAACAATGTTATTTGATGATCGATAAGCATAACGGGATAGAGCTATCAAAAAGATTTTACACTATCGAGAAAAATTGTACGATCCAACTAAACTCAGAGTTTTCAAAAAATATATATTAAATTTCGATGCTACCGATTATGTCAATATGGTTGATATTAGAGATGAGCGATCCGGTGATTTTTGAATAACGCTGCTACCAGTGATCGTGATTTTTAAATCACCGTTCTTTTAAACAGTGACCGTGATCACGGGTTTGTAATAGAGATGGGCGATCCGGCGATTTTTCAGTAACATTGTTCTCAGTGAATGTTCTTTTAAACTGCAAATCGGTTCTTTTAAACTGTGATCGTGATCACGTTTTTTCTATGGAAAAGACTGCGATTTTCTGATAAATAAACGAAATAATATTTATGGCGAGTTTTTAAGATGTCAGTTAAACTTGGTTTAGTTAAACCGAAAACGAATTTTGTCAGCCATTTCAAAGTTTATTAACAAAAATTTGCCAGAAAAACTTTTTCTCGAGTATAATTTATTTCTTTATTGAAATAAAACAAAATAAACCACATTTTAAAAGCAGTATTCCAGTTGCAAACTGCGTTAAACTAAGTTTTATTCAGATGAGTGTGAAAGCAAGTCACTGTTATTGAAAAAAACCATGTATTACTGTGCACAATGAAGTTTGCAAGAGAGAATAGTACAAAAATATTAAAATGCGACTTGAAATATTTGATCACTGCCGTTACCAGTGATTTATCAATAACTGTGATTAAATCACCTGTATGAAAATATCGCTCATCTCTAGTTGGTATGAATAACGACGATATATTATTTGAACCAGCATTTACTCGACAGATTCCATATGATCACTTGGTAGAATACTTAGATTTCGATGAACCACCACTGGCTGATCCACAAATTCCAATGCACATACAAGGAACAGAAAGACATGTACAATTATTAACGAGTGTTTCAAAACGAGTTATAGAAAAGAATCGTGAAGGAGTTATGGCAGTGACATTAGAAAGTGATAAGAAAACTCCTCGAATGGAAAGTAAAAAACCCGCCCTAATATATATATATATTCAAAATTAGGAGTATTAAGAAATCTAGAAACTTTTATGTTTTTTGAAACGAACAAAATGTTTTACACCATCAGAGCTCCTAAAGAATTCACTTATTCGAAACCTGTTTCGAAGAATCGAATGAATTCTTAATCTTTTTTTTTTAATTTTATTTTATCGGGATATACATTAATTGCATTAAAGGAATTAAATATGCTAAGATCCCAAACGTATCTAACAAATTGTAAAAAATAATCCGTTGTAGGCATGTCCCTATGCGGATTTCATTCTTGCCTAAGGAAATCGTCAGGGGACGACGTTTTAGAATTTCTGGAAATATTTGTTAAGTTAAATTACAAACTCAATGAGAATTTCTTGTTCTCGTCTAGGAGCGTTATTAAACATTTAAAATATCAAAAAACAAAAACAACAACAGAAAATTTTCCGCAATTTGCTTTGTCATGTTCCAATTTACTACTCTGTTGTTTTGACAGATCTAGTAATGTAGTGACATCCATTCATGTAGAAATAACAATAGAAAACAATGTTTTCTAAAGTGTCAGTAACATTTAAATTTGCACAAGCACTTGCATACAATCATTAAATTCATTTGATTCGAAATAAACCTATAAAAATAGCAGAAAAATATACTAAAAATTAAGCAAAAATGGCCTTACAAAAGAAACTGCTGAGATTAGCAGATTTTTTTGATATATTTTTTATATTTTTAGGTCATATGCATAATCACTTTTTGAATTTATAAATGGCTTATAAAATAAATTCTTCATATAAAATTAATTTGATAATACGTTTATAAGGTTTTGAAATTATTTGCATATGCACTTTTATATTAAACTTTTAGTTCATTGAAAATAACAAATTATACTGTAAAATATGCAGAAAATATTAATATTAATAGAGTAAAAATAGCAGAAATAAACTGTTATATCTACACAATTTTTGTTACTTTTAAGTTAAATTTAGTTGAATGAAAATAGCAGTCTATCCCGCTAAAACAAACGGAAATGGTTGCTAAAAATAGTAAACTGCTGATTTCAGAAGACTAGATTTTTATTCGTATTAAAAAAAGAAAATAGAAAAAAAGCTTTTTAGATTTTAATTAATTTTGTTATGATTTTTAATCTACTAATTATTATTTATTACTAATTTTAGCAGGCTAAGTTGTTATTTTTTGTAAACTAAAATTTATTCAGATATAACTAAAATTTTGTATATGTATTTAAAAGTTTGGTGTTTTCTGTTCTTATCTTACTAATATTTTAGAAAAGTAATCTGATAGAATTTTTTTTCTGCAACGTAATTTTTAACTAATTTTTAATAGTTTTAACTAAAATTTTTACGTTTTTCTATTGCTATATGAGTTAGATATAACAGAAATCTTTATTTGTTAATTTATAATAGCCGTTTTTTCTAATCACTTGGATTTAATAAATCCAAAAAGTATTTTTTAAAAGTGCTCAACAGATGGGGTTAGATTTTTCCTATTTTAAAAAATTTTCTGTCCGACACTTCTTTCACCCTAATTTTTAATACCGCCCAGTGTAGAAAATCATTACCAGATATGTGGTTATGTAACTACATACTTGGTAATGGTAACTACTTACTTTTGTTATTACATTTCTTATTACCTTTATATGGCGATGTCGCGAAAAATAATGAGTTGTCGTTACACACCAGCATATGAAAAATCAAAAAATATATCGTTACCTATGTGCTTACCAGTACTGACAAAAATAATGAGTCTAAAAATAGATTTTCAAAAAAATTAATTATATAAAAAAAAATATTTTTTTTTTGTATTTTTGTTTTTTAATAAAATTTGCTGGTGCGGGAATCGAACCTGGGTCTACAGATTGACAGTCAATAGCTCTATCATCTGAGCTATATCGATATGTAATATTTAATAGATAAAAACATAATTGACCTGCTGCACACAAGTAAGCTTACTCGCTAAAATACAAAAAATTAAAAAATATGTGGTTACATATATCCTTACCAGTGTTTAAAAAATATTGAGTCTAAAAATAGATTTCAAAAAATTTTCAAAAAAATCTAAAAAATTATTTTGTATTTGAAATAATGATAAAAATAAGTCATTATCCGTAACTCATTATTATATGTTTTAAAATAATGCAGAAGGTAAGTGGGTGTCATTACTGGTACTCCAAAAAATTATGATATGTCATTACCGTTTCTACACTGGGCGACTCAGATGATGGAGGATTCTACTTTAACTATTAATTTATAATTATATTTTACATAAAACAGCGATAAACAGTCTGCCTTTTAATTTTTGTCACTTCAATTTATATTTTTACACAATTGAAAAATTTCATTGCAATATTTAATATTCACTAATTGGATTTAATTAAATTACTTACTGTAGAGTGAAAAATTGCCATTTCTCCATGTCCAAGATGAAAAATATGTATTTGGTGAGGTGTAGTTTTTTTTTCTAAACATATTTCATAAAAAAAATTTATGAAAAACCTTTTATTTGTTAGTTTTTCAATTTTTTTGTTTCTCTTTAAATTTTTATTCGTATTTTTTTCTGACAATAAATTTATAGGCTGTTTCATATATTTGTGCTTTTATTGTGGATTTATTAAATCCAGCTTTTTTTTTTGGATTTAATAAATCCATTTTTTGTATGAAAAATTCTAAATCCAGTTGATTAAAAAACACGTTAAATGATAAAAAAATTAAATGAAAAAAATTTTTGATACTATAGAGGACGAAAAAGTACTATTTTTTGAGCTGGTTAGTACTAGTTTACAAATCCCATTAATTATCCCTATTCAGAACCAATGAAAGGAGTAATTTTTTAGTTAGGTGTTAAGTTAATATCCAAATCACTACATTTAGAAGATGTACGCATGAATACTTCTGAAAGTTCCTTAGAATAACATCCAAAAGAGCAGTAACATAACAATAACTGAAACTTGGAAAGCAATGGAAGTAGTGATAAGCAAAGGATGACTACCGTTTATTTTTACTGGGATACTATATAATCTAAATACTTATCCATGAATGTCCATGCATGGTATATTTCCATAAGTAAAAATCAAAATGCTTGTGTTTTTAAACAATCGTTTGTTTCTTTGTATTTTTCTTTGTTTCCTTCAGTTTATATTAAATATTTAACTTTTAACACAAACTTACCACTATACAAATGATATTTTTATAGTTAATTGAGTAAAAACAAAAAATGAATAAATTTTAATCCTTTACCAAAATTTAATCGCACAATCCAAAAATTATAAAATACGGAGAAATATTAGAAATTAGATCTTACAAGTTGGTTTAAAAAAAATATTTTTAAAAATTATTATTAAAAATATTTTATGACAAATTTTAATAAATTTGAATTATTATTATAAAACACAAATAAAAACTACAATAGAATAACGACTGCAGGTATAAGTTTTGGTAAACAGATATTTAGATTTTTAAAATTAGTTTCAATACTCAATATATCGTCTAATCGAAATTCTATTGTAAAATTTTATGTAAACTTAAATTTTGACATATTTCTTAGAGCAATTAATAAAAAATTTTAAATTTCTTAATTGTAAACATATTTTTTTTGTTTCATATTTTCAGTTAAATTTAAATTTTCAACATTAGATCTTAAAAGGATTAAAACATCTTAATTTAACATTTATCACATCCACTTACACAACGTTCAACAAAAACGAAGTCACAAGTTTGTTTTTGTTTATAATAATTTTTATTTCTTGTTTTATAATCTAAATATAATTTAAAATTTATATTTTTTTAGGAATTTTGAGTTCATTTTCTTAATGAATTTTTATTTAAAACTTTAGTTTTTGTTTTTTGGTTATAAATAACTTTTAAATATGAACTTGAAGTAAGTGACGGGACAAAATTTTTAGAGAGTTTTATTAAATAATACAAGGGATAATACAATAATATAAATTATTTGTTAAAGAGGGTATTCACGATCGCGATTTGCCCATGATGCAAAAAAGCTCAGACTGTTATTTACATTTTCTCTCAGCATTAAGTAGTTGTGATGATGCAAATTGTGCTTTTTTGCATTGTGCGCAAAATACCATTATGAGTCCCTTCATAGTTAAATATGTAAAATACAATTGTTTTGTAATGAATTATTTTATTGAACACAATTTAGTAATATTGTATACAAATAT
Source organism: Leucophora obtusa (assembly GCA_949987735.1). Lineage (NCBI taxonomy): Eukaryota > Metazoa > Arthropoda > Insecta > Diptera > Anthomyiidae > Leucophora > Leucophora obtusa. Next base: position 200,669,470 of record OX465295.1, on the reverse strand, counting down.
TTATGTCACTGTCTGTTTTTAGGCTTTTCAATATCTTATATCTGTTAAATTTTTTTTAAAACTTTTAAAAATTAGAAAAGTCGTTTTTTTCGCCTTATAAATTTTATTCAAAATTTCTATCGATTCCCAACGCGACTTTTCCTTAACTAATCGCCACCAAATTTTAATTTCTGAATGCAAACGAAAAAAAATAGCTCAATCGAAACTCTTAAAATGCATTTCTTCATATATCGCTGAATCAAAGGCTTAAAAAGCTTAATTCTTTCATTAACTTTTTAAAAATTTATGAAATTTGGGTTAAACTTTATTCTGTAATAGCATTCTTATGGAATTAATTCGATAGCTTAATCGCCAAAAGCTTTAAATTATATGACTTCATTCATTTACATTGAATTCTAATTGAATGAAACCAAATTTACCTGAATTCATTTAGTAAAAAGGTGAATGAAAAATTAATTGTTTTCATTCATTTAGTCAAATGAAACATTTAAATTTGCATGTTATTGCTGAAATATTAGCATAATACAAGTGAAAAACGTTTAAAATTCATCTAACGTAAATAAATAGTATCGTATGATTTATTACAGCTTGTGTGCTTCAGTTTTGATTATGTGTTAGTTTCAAACTACACTGCACTAAATGAATGATAATAAAATTTCTTCATTCAATTAGTAAAATGTTGAATGAATATGCGATTTGAATGATTCAAGTTGGGAATTCATTCAGTTCTTATTAAAGTTTTGGGAATGAAGCTTACGAATGAATTCTTTACGAATGGTTTAATGGAATGGTGCATGAACATTTTTAAAATCTGAATAAAATTTTTCGTGATTTAAGCTTAAATTGAATTAAGTCTTTCGAAGCTCTGCGCTGAATACATCTAATACATAGATAAAAATTGTTTGTAAATACAATTATACTTTTAATTGAAATTGAGCCTACAATTAGAGTTTGCTAAAAACCGAAAAATTTGAAAACCGCGGTTTCGGTTTTTCAAAATTATAAAAACCGCGGTTTCGGTTATTTTTTGGATTTCTCGTTGTACTAATATAATTATTTTAAGACAATTAAATTAGTATAAAAATTAAATAGTTTAACACGTAGAATATAAATTTTAAATTTTAAATTAAAGAAAGATGATAAAATTTTTACAAGAATAAATTGTAAAAATTCGATAAAGCCAGCAGTATAGAATACGTATTTTCGGGTCCTGCTAAAGACCCACCCTCAGTATAGGCATATATATTCATTAAAATGCAATTGAATATCAATAAAGGCAATAACGCCGTTTCGTACCTTTCCGGGAGAAAAAAAATACGCGGAAAACCGTTATAAATAAAATATTTTTTATTCTTTTGTCGGCAACTAAAGCTGTATTTTCACGAATTTAAATTTTATCAATTTGTGAGGTTAAAATTTTATAAATTTCGTGGACTACGAAAACACAAAAAATTCTTGAAAGTAATATTTAATGGAGAAAATGTTCATCACAATGAAATACATTTTTCTGAGCACCCAGAAATTATTACTCGTAAAAGACTCTAAAATATGATTATTTTCAGAGTGCTGAAATTTAGAGTCATAAATGAAAGATAACAGATTCGTATTTATGAGTGTATTAAAAAATTTTTTTAATATTTTAAATACAGAAAACAGATTTGGTGCTGACAACCCCATTTGTTGCCAATCGAATGGTTCAGTTGCATCAAATGAATTTTTCGGTTGTGACTACCGAATTATTCTTGATACAACTGAAATTCTGTTGCCATATTCAAATTATTCCTGTCTCAATTGGTTTTCTGTTGCCACAACTGAAAAATTCGGCTACCAAAACCGAACCATGCGATTGGCTACAAATGCGGTTATCAGAACTGAATCTGTTTTCTGGGTGTATTAATGACTTAAAAATTAATCGTAAATAACTCATATTGGCTCAGAAAATTCTAAATTTTCGAATAACGCTCATAATTCGGAGTCTCTGACGAGTCATAAAAAAGAAATACACCCTCATATGGCTATGATTTCAGAAAGCCTTAGGTCTCCTTTATGAGTCTTTTCGGATACTAATTGTACACTGGGATGCAATTTAAATAATTATTTTGATCGGTTAAAGTATTTATTAAAAACCGACTTATTTTTGTCGGTTTTCGGTTTCGGTTTTGAGGCCTGAAAAACCGCGGTTTCGGTTTCGATTAAAACCGAACAGCAAACTCTACCTACGATTGATTTTGTAAATACAAACAACATGTTTCTTACTTGATTACAAATTAATTACAAATAGATTTTTTAAAATTCAGAGCAAATGTTAACCAACGATGTTTTTGTCTTGATTGTCGTATCAACAAATTCGATTATAAAATTTTGCTTTGATTTTCAACAAACAAATATGAATGGAAAAAACTTTAAATTTTTAATATTAAAAAATATTTGATTAACAATTATTTTAATTTTTGCATTAAAAAATACAAAAATTGTTTTTTCTTTTGAAACAACAAATAAAAATCTAATATGACAATATCATATTAGAATTTGGACTTGAGGTGGAAGAATATTCTAACTAAATATATGAAAATATTTGATTAATTTAATTAAAAATTTAGTTGAAATTGAAATTTAATTTTAACAATTATTTTTGTTACTTAAAACTTGGTAATATTTTTATATGTGTAGATATTTTGTGGTTTCCAAGGCTCTTAGTACACCAGCGAGTAGAGTATGTTAAATTCTTAAATTTTTATTCAAATAATAATATTTTTCCAGTATCTTTATAAGATTTACACATAAAATCCAAAAGATATTAGTTGTGCTTGCGTAGTAAACATTGGGATCCCTTGGGATTTTACTAGAAACCGTTTGAATATTTAAAAATTTGTAAATGAGTGCGGTCATGAGAAAGTAATATAATTCTTCTTCTTCTATCGCGAAGAATCCCAGACTTTTTTGTGTAAATTTGGGTAAATCGTTTTTATCAGCTCCTACACTCATAAAAAAAAAGTTAGTACAAAAGTGTGTTAAACGCGTTCTAATTCAGTTGAACTAATTTTTCCTGTTGTTTTCGTTTAAATCCGTTGTTTAGCTAAAGTTGTTAGTTATCCAATTTCACCACAAAAACATATTTCTGCTGTACTTGAACTAATTTTTCCTTCTGATATTTAGCTATTTTTTTTATAAATAATTTTGACAATGTATCAGCTAATATAGATAAATTTATCGGCAACTTTTTTAATATTTGTGTTTTTAAAAGAAAACGGTAGGGGCGCTAGTGTTGATGGTGCTTGATGGTGAAGTGAGTTTGCCGACCAATACTAATTAGAAAATTTCTAGTAAGTGTATTTTAATTTGTGTGATGAGTCATCACTGATGACGCTTACCAATACAAATAAAAATAATATGGCGCTTGTTAAGAAAGTTCTAGTAAATAAAATAATATGATAAGAGCATGTTTTCTCTTGTTTCTGTTAGTCAGCAAAGGAACGCAAAAGAAAACGGAGGTATACTGGACATTAACATTTCCAGTTAAAATTGTATTAAAAAAATAAAATAATAGAGGTTTGTTTTATAATATAAACTATATTTATTTACGGGAATACTATTAAATATGTTATGTTTTTCTTTTATTTTAGCCTTTTAACATTTTCATCTAAATTCTACCCGCAGGTAGACGAAAAAAGGAACCAAATAACACAACTTCCGCTGGCTCTCATATTGGCAAGAAAATAAAAGTGATATTTAATGCAAATAGTGTTTTTGGATTGTGTAATTTATTCGAAAATAAAATTAACAATATTTACATTAATTTGTTTTTAATCAATTAATAACAAAATGTGATTGTAATTTTAGCAGCATGTTTTGCAGATTTCAACTGACCCACTTTCATTTCTATTAAACGAAATTTCTTCTAAATTTTTGAATGTTAACTGAATTTTTTACCTGTTTATAACAAACTAAAATATAGCAGAAAACATGTGCTGATTTTAACTGAGTAATTTTCATTTCCGATAAACAACATTTCTTATAAATTATTGTATATGAACTAACTTTTTACCTAAAATTTAGGTTACCTAAATTTAGCAGACCATGATTCTCAATATCATTGAAATTTGTGCTGGCGCAAATTCAGGTACTCTTTGCTGTTATTTTAGCAGAATTTTTAACAATTTGTACGGGCTTTTTTATGAGTGTAGTCAGAAAAAGACAAACGGAAAAGCGATGGCAAGGCGCTTTAGCAGGTGGTACAAGTACTGGCAAAAGTACTTTCCCATTACACAAGAGGACCGGCTATTCAAAAAGCGCCGAAAAATCACTGACCAAAATTTGCAACGTTTTGCAAAACGCTGGTAAAACCAATATATATGTGGGGTCTGGAAATACCCTATAAATAATTTCACGGGAATTCAAGTTGAAAACAAGTCCAATTCCAGCCCTGTTTTCCAGTTTCAAGGCTTGAATAAAACTTTAATTACATTTTATTTTAATAGCATACTCCAGCAAAAGGGAAACAAAAATTCAAGTTTGAACTATTTTTTTTTAAATATACAAATGCTAGAATTTGAAGTATACTTTACTTCAAGCTAAATTTCAAGCACTTGAATTTTTGAAACCTATGTGCTTATTGGGTATATTTTCAAAATAAAATTTTAAAAAAGTTTATATGTATTTTTTTGGACAACTACTGGGGCCAAATTACGGCATTCGTGAACGAGCGAAATTGTTCGAAATCAGTTTTTTCAATGTGTAAATACGTAAAAACTAACAATGATAACACCATATTTTAATTTTATATCCAATCTAGGACCGAATTGTAGAATCCCTGGCTCAAAAAAAATTCATCCAATTGCTTCATTTTCCGAAATAAAAAATTAACTTCGAACGAACAATTTCGATCACGGATGACGTAATTCGTAGCTGTGCGAAAATGATAGCACTGTCAAAAAGTTTTTTGGAACTAATATACCAGTGCTGGTCTTAATGAGTTTTTCTGCAAACAAAAAAATTAATTTTATAAAACAAAAAAAATTTTAATTAAAAAAAAAATAAATAAAATTTTTTTTTTGCTCGCAACCGGATTTGAACTTGGAACCTTCTGACTACAAAGCGTCATCATTTTTATAAAATCATTGCTCTACCAGTTAATTTATTTTTGTAGCGCTGGCAATTTCCGACTGGGTAGTAGAGTTGTGTCGTTCATGAACGAACTAGTTCATTTAAACGGTTCAGTTCATTGAACGATATGACATCGTTCACCATTATTCGTTCTTTTCGTTCATTTCGTTCTTTTTTTTTAGTCATAGAAAATTTGTATCCTTTTCTTATTAATGTTATTACAGAATTAAATGTTTTTCTTAATAATTTAAAATTTTTAATAAAATTGTAGTTTTCTGACACTATTAGTCTATGCACAATAAAATTATATAAACATGTAACAAGTAGTACGCCCTTTAAATTGTCGAACGAACGACACCGTTCACGAATCACTGTTCAGACACAGCTCATGACAAAAAAGAACGATACCAAAAAAGAACGATTGAACAATTTGAATGAACTAGTTCAATGAATTTTATTGAACGATAAGACCGAGTCACCAAAAAGAACGATTATGCCCAACTCTACTAGGTAGCACTAAAGCTCGAGTCACTACTAAGTAGTTCATTCGTTCATTTTATTCACACAGAACAGAAAAAATGTGCACCACTTACACTAAATTGAAGTCAGAGTTACTAATATAATTATATAAAAATAACGATCAATTTGTCAAGACGCTTAGATAAATGTTGAAATGGATAATATGTAAATAAATTGAAGCTTTTGTTTAACCCTTAAATGCACAATCTCTTCCATTTTAATAATTTTTTTATATATGATTTCAACAAAAATACCAAAAAAGGTGATTTTTATTGAAAAATATGTTTTTTTTTGCCAAATATCGAAATTGTGATTATTTTAACGTGTATGAAAAAAAAAAATAAAAAAAATCTACAAACTATGAATTATACATTGTTGCCGCCAAAATGAATTTTATTGCTAGAATACAACTTTAAATATTTAAACAAACATTTTTGAATATTACACTTTTTGTAAAAAAACGTGTGTTTTAGATTTTTCACAAAAATACGAAGCAAAACCAAGTCTTTTCCTATAACTGTTTAAAAAATCTGAGCTAAACTATAAGAATACTTTGTACAGAAGGGGCCCCAGTGCCCAAAAATTGCAGTTTTGTGCATCAAGTGGGTTTTTTTTTATTAAAAAACTGGTATGTTGCCAAATGGCCAACATGCATTTAAGGGTAAATACTACATCCTTTTCCAGGTTTAATAGACTTTTTTTTTTTTTGTAAAAAAATGCTCGTTTTTCATTGAAAAATATATTTTTTGAGTGTTATTTCTGTTCGGTTTTAAGATAAAATATGAGTTTGTTCTTTGCTTTCGTTCTAATAACTATAAGTAGAATTAAAAGCTAGAATGTTAAACACAACTTACAAACATTTGCTTTACTACTTACTAAAGGAACTCTGGTTAAAGCAGCAACTATAATATAGAGAAAAATAATTTGTATAAAACATGTGATTTTCATTGTAATTCATAAATAACTAGTAAAAATGTTTGAATTTATTTCTTATCCCGTTATTTACAAGGGAGTTTACGTAAATACAAAAACTAAAATCTGCATTATAACCAGAGAAGACAGAAAAAAGCAAAATTCGATAAGTTTAAAGCAAAAAAATATTGTAAAAAAGCAAGAAAAAAGTAAAACTAAAAAAACTTGGAAAACAACAGGTTTTTTTTTTTAAATTCAAAATTAAGAGAAAAAATATTTTTTGCGAGCAAAAAAAGTATTTTGGGGCAAAAAGTCTTAAAAAAAGCAATTCAAAGCTCAAAAATCTTAAGAAAAAGCTATTTTAAAGCTAAAATACGGAAAATCCAAAAAAAAGCAAAACGAAGCAAATATGAGTAAAACAAGCAATAAAAAGCATAAAAAGCAAAAAAAGCAATTTTGTCTTCTCTGATTATAACCTAGATAGAACCCCATGAAGACAATCTGATGATAGTGCTTGGTAGTATTTGGAAATGCATTAATTGTCATTGGTTCTAGGAAAGTTTTTTCATAAATATATTTTTTGTTAAAATTGGTAATTTATCGAATAAAAAATTACAAAGAGCGATGAAACTAGAAGAGCGAACTGGTTACTTAAAACAAATTGAATTAGAGCGCTCACCAAAACGAACTAGAATGTCCAAGTATTTTGAAGTTTTTTTTTGGGCTTGAAATATGTTTTTCGCGTTCGAGTACTTTTATACATTTTGTTACTTCGTGATAAAGTTTTTTGTAAACTCTCATTTTACCGAGCTTTAGGCAAAATTTCGCAAACACAGCTAGTGTGTTGTTAGTAAGCGAAAGATATACTGGAGAGGAAAGAATCTCTACAGTACTACTCTTTACACTAAAACAAATACGATATGACAGTTTTTACAGTCACCGTCGTACGCAGGGCTGCCAGATGATTTTGATGAAAAATCGGCACTTTTTCCCAAAAAACTCGGCATTTTCGCCACTTTGATTTTTAAAAATCGGCAAAAAAATCGGCACTTTCAAAAATACTCATTTAGGTTACTTTACATAAAAAAATATGTAAAAAAGACAGTCCGTGTAAAATAATATGTTTTAGGTTTAACAATTAAAAAAAATATAGGCTTAAGAGATAAATCAAATGATAATAAAAAAATGTTAGTTCTATTTTTAAAAATCGTCAAAAAAAATCGGCACTTTCAAAAATACTCATTTATGTAATATTTAGGTTACTTTACATAAAAAAATATGTGAAAAGACAGTCCGTGTAAAATAATATGTTTTAAGTTTAACAATTAAAAAAAAACTTAAGGTACCCGTATACCTTGAAATATTATGCAAATATTGGCCCTATTTTTGATGATTTTAGCCCTTTTCTCTCTACGAAGCCTAGTTTCCGGAAAAACGCGATTTTAAAATCTAACAATGCAAGTCAAATAAATTTTGACTTGCATTGCTAGATTTTAAAATCGCATTTTTCTCGTAAACTAAGCCTTGTAGAGAGAAAAGGGCTTTTATATGTAATATCTGTAAAACTAAATGAGTTAAATGAAAACGGACAACAGTTTTGGAACAAGGAAAAATAAATGCGAGAAATAAATTTTGGAAATTTCGTTTTTTAATACCTGGACGATTTTTTTCTATTTTGGCGATTTTTTCTAATTTTTGTCGATTTTCATAAATTTTTACGAGTTTTTCAATTTTGGCAATTTTTGCAATTTGTTCCAATTTTTGACGACTTTTTGAAATTTTGGGAATTTTTCAAAATTTCCCAATTTTTTCCAATTTTTGACAACTTTTTGAAATTTTGACGATTTTGGTAATTTTTCACATATTGACAATTTTTTCAAGACGATTCTTTCAAAAGTTTTACGATATTTTGCAATTTTGGCGATTTTGTCTAATTTTTCAAAATTTTTCTTAAATTTAGACTATTTGGGCAATTTTTTCAAATACGATTTTTTCAAGTTATGACGATTTTTTAAAAATTTTTACAAAATTTTTTAATTTTGGCAATTTTACAAATTTTTTCGTTTTTTCCAATTTTTGACGACTTTTTGAAATTTTGGTAATTTTTTCAAACATTGACAATTTTTTCAAAATTTTTACGATATTTATTTGACGATTTTTTTATAAATTTTTCAAATATTGACAATTTTTTCAAGTTTAGCGATTTTTTCAAAATTTTTCAATTTTGGCAATTTTTCAAATTTTGGCAAGTTTTTCTAATTTTTAACGATTATTTTTAATTTGGCGATTTTTTTATAAATTTTTACATTTTTTTAAATTTTTTAATTTTTTTTGTTTTGACGATTTTTTCTGATATTTGAAACTTTTTTCAATTTCAGCGATGTTTTTTTTTCAATTTTTAAAATTCAAAATTTAGGGACTATAGTACTGCTGGATATTATTATTATTATTATTATTATTATTATTATTATTCTTTATTCAGTCTAAGGAACATCATTTCCTTACAGACTTTGATTAAACTATAAAATAATTATAAATAGTAATTATTATTATACATGTTTTAAGATATAGGCTTTTGAAAGAACAAGAACGGACGCACTTTTACATTAGTAGGCCACAAGGAAGGCTCAAATAGATTATCATATAATTCAGCGGAGATCCCAATTTTAAAAGAAACACTCCTCAATGTGTTCTGCTCAATTTCCTTTTTAACCAATTTAAAACATTTTAGATGGGTTTTGGAAATATTAGCACCTTTTGCAACATAACGCAGGATTTGTTCTGCTGTTACGCTGGGCTTAAATGAGGAAATATGCACCCATGTTTGATTAGCAATAACTACTAAGTCTTTGGAATTATTATCTCCAAACACCACAGGCTTACGTTTCTTTTTTTTGTAGTTAATATTAGTCCATCCAGCATTGTTAACTGGGATATTACTTTCTGCTTGGGAGTATGCAATTGAAGCTGAGCTAACAGTATTGTCAGAGTTTTGAGAACAACAAATGCTAGCTCTTCGTTTAGAATTTAAAACGTCATTTGGCTCAGTAGCAGCAATAACATCATTTGGTTTAATTGTAGCAATAACATCATTATGAATATCATCATCATCATGTAAAGAAAGACAAAGATTAGCTCTACGTATTCGCATATAGTTATATGGGACTCTAACCAAGTCAAAGATTTTACCATTTGACAGCTCTGACATTCAAATGACTTCATCATTTGAATGTTCTGCCTATTTGCATGCAGACTTGTAACATGATCCTTCATTGGTTCTGTATTCTTCATAAATAAAGAATTTCAAAGTATGTATGTTGCATGTATAAATGAACATACACACGAACATATGTAATTCGGTTATAAACAAATCTGCTTAGTTAACAGATTTGTCATTTAAATAAAAGATTGAAGTTTGATTTAAGTTTGAGGAATAAAAAGATCAACAAATCTGCATGGCTTGCAGATTCATCATTTTATAAATCTAAAATTTAAGTAGATCTAAGTTTTTATAAATATAGAAGGCGAGTACAATAAAACCAAGCAAAGAAGACGTTTCATTTGTTACTCACGTAACTGGCGACGAGGACAACAAATTTAAAAAATCAAAGAAGATTTTTTAAAGGTCAACAAATTTAAAAAATCAAATAAAATTTTTTAAAGGCAACAAATTTAAAAAAATCAAAGAAGATTTTTTTTTTAAAATACAAAAAAAATTTTAAAAAATCAAAGAAGATTTTTTTAAAAGAGAAAAAAAATAATAACACTCTCGGAAATATGTTTTTTAAAGAAAAAAAAAAGCATTAAAAGAAACAATTTTTTTTTAAATTGAAAAGTTAAAATAAAAATTTAACTTACTAAATTAAAAACCAACACATAGAAAAAACAACGTAATATTGTTTTTCCACAATTAAATAAAAGGAAAAAGAACTCTTAAAATAAAAGAAGCCTACAATACAAGTTAATGCAACAAAGAAACAAAATATCAAGAATAAATATTAAGTGTGTTTGCGTACCCGAAAATTTGTACAAATTCGTACAAATTTGTACAAGTTTTTACTGGAAGGTGTTTGTTTACACAATTACTCAGTAAGGAGAGAGGAAAAATAGAGGGTAAAGTGACAGTTCAATACCAGAGAACTTACAAGTTTTTACTGGATGAATTTTTGCTAGTAAGAATTTGTAAGAAAAAAAACATATGATTTAAAACATATGATTGAAGAAACAAAACATTTGCCTAAATAATTTTGAAATAATTTTTTGTAAAAATAAAAAAATATTTAAATATAAGCTTATTTACGATGGAAGGAATAAGTAAGTGATCATTTTATTAGGTTTTATTTATTAATCCAATAATTTGAATAGGTTTATTTCGCAATCAGCTATTTTAATAACTATTGCCAATTTAGCTATTTTCTCGGCAAATCTAGCTATACTTCAACTCGTTTAGCGGGATAAAATATAATTTAGCTATTAGCGGGAAAACTAGCGATTTTTCTTTTTAAGACAGTCTTCACATTTTCTTAGCATTTTTTTACATTTATTTCCTTGACAGAATTTTTGAATCATTATTATTCAGCGATTTATGGGTCAATTTTTATGGAAAACAAAAAAGTTCGAAAAATTTGGCGATGTATCAATAATTTTTAAGAAAGTTTTAAGAAGTTTGAAAAATATAACTATTTTTGTAAAATTTTTCAACAGAACCTAAAAAGTTCGTGCAATTTAGGGATTTATCGCTATTTAATTTTTTTATAATTTAGATATTTTCTAGTGATTTTTTAGTTTGATTTAGCGATATTTTTAGGGAAGAAGTTGGCAGCAGTATTTTACTAATTCTTACAATTTTTCTGTTTGCGTACATTTTTAGATATTTTTCTTTTTGAGAGTAAATTTTGCCTTACTCTCTGTAAATTTGTTACCGAGTAATTTTTACTGGACTTTACTGGAAAAGTACCCAAACACACCTATTGATGCATAATTTCAACTATTCAACTATACAACCCAACACAACAAGAATTAAAAAATCAACATTGCCGAAAACTCCAACTATTTGTATCAACACACAATTAGAACAACAACGTCAACAGAAGGACCTAAAAAGGAAAAAATCAACTTTATAATTAGCAACTGGTGTATTTATTATCTATATAGTATGTATAAAATGAAATTTTAATTCATAATTTTGAAACAAATTTAAGATTATAAAGTTTTAAGAAAATTTTAATTGCATGTTGGAAAGAAAAAAATTACTATTATACCAATTTTATTTTTTGTTAAATTTTTGTGCATAATTTATACAATACAACTTTTGCTACATTCTGACGGACATTTGTTGAATTAAATATATAAATATAGATGAAAGAATTGTTGTTCGAAAGGGAATTTTGGGGGTTGATTTTAAGGTTCTTTAGAGTTCAAAAGGAAGATTTTTCTCTCCTTCTCTTATATATTTTTCTTTTTTAACGTTTTTGTCATCGTAAGGGAAAGTAATTTATTTTTTTTTGTGTGTTTTTTGGAAAATTTGGAATTGTGTTAATATTCCGCACTTGGAATATAACATTTTGGAAAATGGAGATGAATATAATCCACCAATTTAATCTAGTACTAAATTGTATTAGAGAAATCCCAGCTTTCGACGGGACTTTTTGGCACAAGTTGAAGCACTGTTGCCATCTATCTTTTTGTTTGAAGAGAAAAATAGGACTATACTACTGGGTTATATAAAAAACAAATGCACAGGAGTGACAAGAGAAGCACTCCACCGGCATGGAAATATAGTCGGTTGGCAGGAGCTCAAAGAAGTTCTCCTGAACAATTTTGGCGAAAAGGAAACAAGATATGATAACCAGGACAGGAGAAATGGAAATGGTAACGACCATAATAACAGTAGTGGTAATAACCCAAGTACTGATAGGAACCAACAACAGAACTACCAAAATTCTGGTAATTCAAAACGGCAATCCAACCAATCGAAAATATCGAATAATTCGAATAGGAATGCTGAACCAATGGACATTGGGAACTACAATGTAAATTTTCGGGGGGGGGGGGGGCGAACAAAACAGCTTCCCTATATAATAATCGACAATCCGATTAAAACACTGCGTTTCATTATTGATACTGGAGCAGAGTTCAGTGTCATAAATGAAAACCTTTGCAGTCCGAAATGGAAACCAATGTTTCAATACGGGCAATGGGTAGGGAATTTCAAGTTAAGAAACTTTGTAAATTCCCTATTTTTAGTGAATTCAATTTAGGGGATTACTTCTGCGAATTCTTAGAATTCAATTTTAACAACACATTTGATGGATTGATCGGAAATAATATCCTTTCAGACCTCAACTGTGTTATAGATTATGGAAATAGGCAGATGACAGCGAAGAATGCAGTCATCACTATTTACCTTAATAAAGAAGAAGAGGAATATAGGAATAAATGCCACGAGGAAAATGTGGAAATCTTACATAATGAGATATGTGAAACTGTTTCTTCTGTATATGATTTGGATTTGTCATATTTGAACACAACTGACAGAACAAAATTAATGTCCACTTTAAGAACACATAATAAAACCTTTTATCGTGAGAACGAAAATTTGTCGTTCACGAATAAGGTAAAACATAGAATACGAACCCAAAATGATATCCCGGTATACTCAAAAATTTATAGATACCCGGAGATCCATAAAAGGGAAATAAACAAGCAAATAGAGGAAATGCTTGAACAGGGGATAATTAGAGAGTCCTCGAGTGCTTACAACAGCCCTATTTGGATAGTTCCAAAGAAGCTGGACGCGTCGAACATTCAAAGGTGGCGTCTTGTAATTGACTACAGGAAATTAAATGGCATCACTATCGAGGATAGGTTTCCAATCCCAAATATGGATGACATATTTGATAAATTGGGAAGATGTCAATATTTTACGACTCTCGATTTGGCCCATTGCTTTCATCAAATTGAAATGGATGAAAGAGACATCCATAAAACAGCTTTTTCAACAGCGAATGGTCATTATGAATTCCTTCGAATGCCATTTGGTCCGAAAAACGCGCCCTCTACTTTCCAAAGACTGATGAACGAAGTCTTAAAGGAACATATTGGGAAAATTTGCTTAGTTTATTTGGATGATATCCTAATATTTTCTACAAGCGTAGAAGAACATATGGAATCTCTAAATAAGGTGTTGAATTGCTTAACAAAAGCAAACTTGAAGATCCAATTAGGAAAATGTAGTTTCTTAAAACAGGAAACAGAGTTTCTGGGACATTTGATGATTTCATTGATAGTGGTAGTCCAAGGACATCTGCAAATCAACAAGATTGAGGAGGACTCGGGGTACACAAAAATTCAGCTAAGGAAAACGGAAATTACCAATGTAACAAATATAGTATTACATATTATACATCCTTCGGAAATTTTTAACATAATTAACCAAGAGAGGAAGATATAAAGCAGATAGATGTAGATAATAAAGAAATTTTGGAGTTGGAAATTAGAGTTATCAAGGCGAAAATTAAAACTATAATACCCTCTAACTTAAATAGGGAGAAGAGAGGCTTGATTAACGGAGTAGGTAAGATTTTTAAATGGTTGTTCGGACTGATGGACAACGACGACCAAGAGGAAATTTTAGAACATCTAAAATACGCTGATATTAATGGCCACAATGCCATTGAAACCTTGAACAAACAGATCACTATTAATACACATTTTAACGAATCCATTGAGATAATACGGAAAGCAATAGAAGATGACAGACATAAAATAGATTCAACTTTTGAAGAAGTTAAAAAACGAAATAATGAAATTGTTAGAAGACTATTGTACACGGATCAAATGCTTAAATTAAAAAGCTTGGAAAATAAGATTACGTAGATTCAAGAGAATATAGCTTCGGCTAAGAATAATATAATACACCCTGGTGTACTAACACCTGAGGAAATAGACAAATTTAACATTGACTATTTTAAATTACGACTTATAAAAATGGGAGTTATGACGTATACGAACAATTCGCTAGTCATAGCAATAAAAATTCCAATCGATTTTTTTGTGACAGATTTAAAACTGATGACTCCTATGCCAAATGACAAGTTTTTAGAAATCGACAAAGAGAATGAACTTGTAGTCGACATAAATAACGTAACGTACTCTTACGAAGAGAATTTGACGTTTACGGAAAAGCAAAAGTTGTGTTGTATCGAATAATTGTAAATTGAGATACAATAATGATTCAAACATCGAAGTACTCGATGACGACTTAATTTTGATTAAAAATACGAAAAATGATAAGTTGACGCAAAATTGCGATAACAGAAACATTGTTCTGAACGGGAACTATCTAATAAATTTTGGCAATTGTGAATAAGAAATATTAAATGAAAAATTTTTAAACAAAAAACTATTGTTCATGAGCGGTTTATTTACCCGAACAGTGGTTCAACAAAGGTGATATTTGAAGAAAAAATCACTTTTGAAAAACTAAAATTGAATCAATTTGAGAACATTAAACAAATAAAAGAATTGGTATATCATAGAAATGTATCCTACGGGATCAACATAAGTCTTATATCATTAGTGGTGGTAGTGATTTTGATTTTCATAATCTATAAATATTGTAAAAGAGGAGGAAACAATGAAGAAATAAATGTTAATATTGAAAGCTAATCCCACAAACTCTAATTTAATGGAGACCGTTAAATCTAGGGGTGGAGGAGTTATATGGGACTCTAACCCAGTCAAAGATTTTACCATTTGACAGCTCTGACATTCAAATGACTTCATCATTTGAATGTTCTGCCTATTTGCATGCAGACTTGTAACATGATCCTTCATTGGTTCTGTATTCTTCATAAATAAAGATTTTCAAAGTATGTATGTTGCATGCATAAATGAACATACACACGAACATATGTAATTCGGTTATAAACAAATCTGCTTAGTTAACAGATTTGTCATTTAAATAAAAAGATTGAAGTTTGATTTAAGTTTGAGGAATAAAAAGATCAACAAATCTGCATGGCTTGCAGATTCATCATTTTATAAATTTAAAATTTAAGTAGATCTAAGTTTTTATAAATAAAGAAAGCTAGTACAATAAAACCAAGCAAAGAAGACGTTTCATTTGTTACTCACGTAACTATATACAGGCATTGAATAACTTTTTTAATTCTCTTACTTCATTTGACAAAATTGTTATTATAGAAATTAAGTTATTAGATCCTTTAACGCATTTATTGCAGTTATAAACAATATTATTTGATGAAATTAAAACATTAAAATCACGATCACTATTGACACCAGAGCACCCTTTATGGAATAGACCACTGCATGTTATATATATATATATAAGTTCCCGTAGTTCCTATACGGAACATAGGGCCACAACTGCATGTTATGCATCTAATAAATATACTATCAACAGCTCTAAAGCAACTAACACAATCAGTATTAGACTGCATTAGGAAGAAAAAATAAAAATGAACTTGTTTAAACGACAATCACTACTGAACTGAACCGTTTTTAAGCACATTGGATATCCGATACCGCGAAGAAACGATTCTTTTAAACTTGCCGCTAAGCATTATAACTCTTGACGATGCCACCAAAATTCAAGAAGAATATTGATAAGCAGAAGAAGTCCACTGAGGATGACTCGCCTGTCGAACAACCTGATCCCAAACCAAAGGGAGGAAACAAGTCCATCGCAAAGAAGGACAGGGATGATCAACGTATGACAAATTTTCGTGCAAAACAAAGCGAAAAAACAAGTCAGCAGGACAAGGAAGCGCTTTATGATAAGCTCTTCTTTGGCTATAAGAATATATCGGAAGCGATGAAAAATATTGAAATTCAACAAGTACAGCGCACCGTTATTCTTCCAATTTCAACACGCTCCGCTGGCTTTATCATTCGGAACATGGTCTCAAGATTCGTAAGATTGGGTGTTTTAACACTTGACGAAGCGAAACTATTGCATAACATTGATGCAAATCGATTATAAACTAGAGGAAGCAATGCTTGTACAACATTCAAGGAATTTGGAGCTCGCATCTTTCGACGACACATACTTGACCGGTGATGTGCGTCGAGCTCTTGACATGATGGGCGCCGGCTTTAGCCCATTAGTCAATTATATAAACGCTCTAGGTTATGTGAAGACAACCGCCAAGACCTATCTTCCACGACATCCCAAGGTTGCTCAAATAGTAGTACCCCCCTATTACCAACGATTTTCAAATCTGAGAGCCATTGTCGAACAGCTCTCTGGAGAACTAGTTGATGCCGCAACGAAACGAGCCTTTATAGAAAGGTCACCATATCCCAATGCTATGTGGGAAATTCGTCGTGCTCGTGTTCGCGGACCAGCGGGTGTTCCGCTCCCAGAATCCGTCAACTTGTCGAACCCAAATGATATAATGCCACCGCATTATGGATTAACCGAGGTTCGTGGTGATATTAACGTCATTGCAACTGCAATTGAAAAGGTCGGTAGGAAATATCCTAAGTATGTTTGTACGGGAGGAATTAATTGGAAGGGGCAAGGGTCGGTTAGCCTAATTGTATCGAACGCACCAGCTCCGATAAGATGCCCAACATGGCCAGTTATTGGTCAGGTTTCATTAACTGAGGGTGAGCACAACGATTTCTGGACCTCCGAAATTATCTCAGACCCTGAAGCCTATATGGGTGTAGTCCATTTGTATGGAGAATGTGACACTACGTCACTATCTGTATGTATCTGTGAATGTGCATCGTACCGTTCACTGAAAGCTGCAAGTCGGGAGATTAACCTTGACTATGCGTCTGTGATGCAGAACCTACTAAACTAACCGATCGTGGACTTCACTTTGGGGATAGTCTAAATGACCTTATACTGGAAAACTACCAACTCTTAATTGGATAGGAATCAATGTATAGAATATGACGCCTGGCTCTTACCCAGGAGATATTTGGCTTGGTCGCCCAAGTGTATATAGTGTAAATATATTACCGTTTTTGTTTTTTATAACAACTAAATTAATTTAGTGGGAGCGAGCCTCTATTTCAAAAAAACTCAATTAAATTTCGTTAAAGAGCTGTTCGATGAAAAAAGCTCTATGAAATTTTTTATACGAGCTGCTCGATTTAAAAAACTCTATTCAGTTTTGTAAACGAGCCTTTTCATTTTTATAAGATCTTTATTTTTTTAAGTTGCAAGCTTTTATTATTTGAGCACCTCTTTTAATTTTGGCTTCCGAGCTTTTTAAAAAAATGTATACATTTTTTGCTCGCTCCGAGCTTTCTTTCCATCCCTGGTTTAAATATTCACATTTTGTTCTTTAATTTTCAAAATTTAATATATTTATCAAAATCGAATACTTATTCGCTAATATAATGTGAAAGAAAATCATTAAATTTTGTAAAAATGTGAACACCGGGATTGAATTAAACTAAATCCAAAATAGATTTATAAATAAAATAAATCCGTTTTGGATTTAGCTTCATTTAATTCCAGAAATTGCGTTTTCGAAAAATAAAAATTTTTTCTTTCACATTATCTTAGCGAATTAGTTAATAAAAATATTAATATTTAAAATTAAAAAACAAAATGTGGATTTTCTAACAAAATAAAATAAATCTAAAAATAAATCCAGCGATTAAAAAAGCCCTATTATTACTAGGGCACTTAAAATTTTAAAAATATGCATTTAAAATTTTAAATGTATTGATATTATCAATTCAGTTTTAGTATTACATATTTGTCTTTAAAATTAGTTTAAACATAGAAAATTGCCATTAATCATCGTCAGAAATTGATTTTTGTTTGATATTTTTGTATTCGGGATCAAAAAAATTTTTAAAAATATTTAGAAATCAGAATAGAATAAAAAAAAATGTAAAAGTGCAAATCCTAACATGATATTTAGAAATTTTAAAAATAATTTTTTATACAGTGTATAGGCAAAAACACAGTTTTAAAGTAAATACCGAAAAGTATGCTAAAAAATATTCGTTTTTAGCAAATAATGCAAAAAAATATGTATTTATACCACAATATGCAACAAAATATTTTAAAAACATTCATTTGCAGCAAACTATGAAAAAAACAAGCATTAAGAAATCGATGCCATTTTATTGAAAATTTGTTGATCGCAAAGATATTTTGTTAACATTCTTTTTCAGTTAACGATCATAAACATGAATTTACATGAACTTTCGAAATGTCAAAGATAGGATTATTTTCTTATTTATTAATGCATTGTAAATCACCAAAAATAAAATTTCGTGTTTTTGAGTTTTTAAAAAAAATCGGCATTTTTCGACCAAAAATCGGCAAATCGGCATTTTGCATATTTTTTAATAAAAAATCGGAAATTCTGGCAGCCCTGGTCGTACGTCATTATTTTAGGCGTGCTTTCTCTATACGTCACGTTCCTGTTCTGGGCCGACACTAAATATTGAAAAGCCTAGTCTGTATGTCTGTGTAAGTGTGGGCTAAAAGGTACTATGGTTGGGTTTTCATATTTATTATTTTGTTTTTCAAAAATCTTTTAATCAGAGATCTGTGTTTTAAATTCTAATATATTTTGTTTTTTTTTTGTTGTTGTAAAATAATTTTTATAAATATGGCTATGGCTGTGTTTTTCTTGATTATTGCACTTAAATTCTAATGGAATTACAAAAAGTATTTATTACATTTACATATAATATAAGAAAAAATTATACATTTATATTTTTCAGATTTTTTTCCATACCCCAGCAATAAAAAAGAATTCTCCACTTCAAAACGAGTAGAATACAATCACACTGCCAACAAAAAGAAACAGATCTAACCGCATAATAACACTTTTACGATATATAAAAATGTTGCATTGGATTTAATGGGACCTGCCATGTAAAAATATTATACGAATGAAAAACGAACAACTGACGACTCTAATGGATGCAATTTGAAAAATAATGAAGGCATGTCCCAAAACCCCAGCAGCCAATTACACCAATTCAGCATTTTTGTATATCGTAAAAGTGTTATTGTTCGCGTGTTTCTGTTTATATTTTGCTATTAAAGCTATTCTTTTTTAAAGCAGTGAAATTGTATGCAATTTGAAAGCTATTTGTTTTGGAGTAGATGATTTTTTTTTTGGCTGGACATGATCAAAATTATTGGTAATATTATTAATAATTCCGGTATATGGTGTGTTGTATCCAATGCTTGTAAGTTTACAAGATTTATAGCAATCTTCATGCTTAAAAATATATGCACTTTACACTGTATACGATATAGAATATTGTCAATAATATTATTCGTATGTGGAATCCTTCATACTTCAGTTTAAGCCATACATACATACATACATACATACATACATACATACATACATACATACATACATACATACATACATACATACATACATACATACATACATACATACATACATACATACATACATACATATTGATGGCTTTCAAAAATAATTGAATGATTTTGAATATTAAAACAGTTTAATCGAAAGAGAATGTGCAATTAACTTTGCTAAACTGATGGCTAAATTTTTATTTTTATTAAGCAAGTCTAATGATAATTACGTTCTTTTCATTGAGGTTTACGACTTGAAGCTAAAGAGTAGAAGTCTTTAATGTCTTTAAACTTCATTATCTCTTTAATTTCAAATCATTAGCTTAGAGTGAAAATACACTTAGTTCACATTTTATAAAAGTTTACCCCCCAATTCATAAATGCTTTGTAAACTTATAGTAGGTTTACAAAACGTTATTTTCATACAAAATTTAGTCAATAAACCTTCTATAATTTTACAAAGCCTTTATGAATTTAGGGGTTAGTCTTTAATGCAATAATATAGTATAAGAAAAAATTTATAAATTACAGAAGACACTTATATTTCATTTTTACTTATTTGAAAACAATTCCCCAGGCAGATAACTCCGCGTACATTTGAAGATATTAATTATAAATTATAAATCTTTTTACTTTAAAATATTTATTATAACAATAAAAAGAAGATATTGCGGCAATATATTCTTGGAAACATATCTTCCAAATGTTTGCAGGGTTATGCTATTCGATTTAAATGAGGTATTATTTTGAATTTTTGTAATATTCGTGCTAGTTTGGAATTTAGAAAACCTTTCTGAAACACTTTTTATACCCGAAATTAAATTTGGCTTGTACTGGAGCGAAAACAGTTGAAACCTGTGCATGTTTTCAGCTACACAAGGAATACAAATTTATTGTCCCAACTGAATTTTGAGCCACACGAATCGTGCCGTTGCTGCAATCGATCGATTTGGTTGGCGCCACTGTAGTGTGTTTGAAAAATCTAAGTTCGATACATTTAGTAAGAAACTTTAAACCATACTTTATTATGCAAGGTTATCGCCAACACAGGCTTTAATTATTAGTGGGAATATGCATAGCATGCATATTCCCAATGAATATACTTATATGTTTAAGGTAGCTGGTAAGTATTAAAAACAAATAAAGAGAGTATCAACTGAACCCATAACAAACTAACAAGTGTTTTAGATAATACCATTACATGGTGATCCTGCTGTCGGTTTTTATTTTATCGTTCATTAAATATAAAAGGAAGAACAGAAAAAAATAGTAATAAAAGAAAGCTCGAACGTAAAATTAAACCACTTCAAGAAAGTTGGTAATGATAAACTCCAGGAGTTGAATATATTAGGTACTTGCGCCATCGCTAGCAAAGGTTGAAACAGACTTGGAGAAAATCAGATTTATGGAATTGTATCATAGCAATCCATTGTTTCGTGGTCACCCTGGCATTACTAGATAAAATTGAAAAACCCGTGGAAGAACATGACGGGGGATGTCGCTCGTTATGTGAAACCATGCGTAAAATGCCAGAGCAACAAGAAACCAATGAACCCATGATGATAACGGAAACGGCCACACGTGCGTTTGATACAATAGTATACAATTGGTCCTTTTGTACGATCGAATAGCGGAAAATAATTTCTGACATGAGATCTGAATACAGAAATCAGACTATAATAGAAATGTATAAATTATTGGGCATAGCTTACGTCACTTCAACAGCCTATCATCATCAGACCTTGGTTACTACTGATAGATCACACAGGACATTAAATGAATATGCGCATTCATACATATCATCCGATAGAATTGACTGAAATGAGTGGTTGGCGTACTTCACGTACTGTTTCAATACTAGCACTAGACATTAAAATTCATATCTGTATAACCCAGCAAAATCTTAGTAATGGGTGCTCATTACCAATATCCAAATAATAAGCAGTAGAATTAGGGTCTACTACATATAATTCGGTGTCAAAACTCATTATTTTTGTTCGACTTTTAGTAAAAGTAGTAAGAAATTCGAGTACGAACACACTGAAGGTGTTTTCATGTGTGTGGCGCCCAATGAAAAGAATCTGCGAAACGACACCAAAAAGTCCTTAAAAAGTACTTAAATATAATGAAAAGTAGGGCTCCTTTTGTGGTACCGATGTAAAATTTATTAAAAAGTAAAAAAAAAAACAAATTCTCAGTTAAAATAAACTAAGATTAATCCATTAAAAAAACTTACAAAAAAGACAAAAGACACTCAAGTAGTGTAAAGTTAACCAAGTGAAAAATTTAAAAATTATAAAGGAAGAAATATTATAAAAAGTATAAAAATTTAAATTTAGAAACATTTCATAACCAAGTGAACAATTATTCAACCATAATTAAGTGAACAATTCAAAAATAACGAACACATATTAGTTTAAAATTTTTAACTAAAATATATTGTAAACATCATCATCATCAACCTAAACCAAACTTCTTTTTAATTTTGTTTTTGCTGGATTAATTAAAATAAATATATACAAAATATTAATGTATTCTTCAGTTAATAAGAATTTCAATTAAAAAAAAAAACAAACATCCCGGCTAAAAATCTACATATATGGATCATACAGGTTTAATGTATGTTCGTGCATGATCATAAACATGAATGTTTTTCCATACATGGATACATAAATCTCCATACTTGCATCCACATGTGCATTAACGAAAATTGAGCTAATATCTACATTAGAGTGGTCCAAAAAAAAAAAAAAGTTGGAATTTTCACGCTCCACAACGCTACAAATATGCCACTTTGAAAGAAAAATGTGGTCTGATCAAAAAAATCACCAAAAAAGTTTTGTTTAGAGGTAGCACATCGCAATTGAAGTTTCGAGGTTGTACTTGTTCTATTATTTTTAATTAATTAAAAATAATGGAAAAATGAGAAAAATTAAACATAATTATTATGATCGCGACATATCAAATCTAATATATTTTTAGGTGTACATTACGAATATGAAATCAAAATTAAAATCGGAGTCGCGGATTTAGCGAAATTAGAACATTTCATACAAAAAATGATCAACTTCGATCAGGATGTTTTCTTATATTTACCGATATGAAAATTTCGTTTTTGCATTAATATATATCTGTGGAATGTCCTATTATGTGAGGTAGGGTTTTTGGTAGCAATCAACCCTACGGGAAATTTTAACAAACTGTCACCGAACTGGCCCCTTTACATGAAATAGACTGGTCACTTTTACATGGCGTTGTCATAGGAGGGGGAAATTGACCCCTTGTGACATGTCACAAGACAAATCCTAGGACAGGTTACTGAACTCTCATAAAAAACAAAGTTCAGGGACCTGTCCTGGGATTTGTCTTGTGACATGTCACAAGGCGTCAATTTCCCCCTCCTATGACAACGCCATGTAAAAGTGACCAGTCTATTTCATGTAAAGGGGCCAGTTCGGTGACAGTTTGTTAAAATTTCCCGTAGGGAAATTATAGCAATCTAAATAATAGGGGAATATTAAAAAATGTCAAATTTTAAGTTAATTTGCAAGGATATCCGTTATCCTTTTTACAATAAAAATCAGTGTTATATATAATGAAGGTCCTTGGTAAGTAAATTGCAAAAGTATAACAAATTGCATTTTTCGATAACACCGTTTACAGGTAATTAGGAAAATAAAAAACTTGAGTTTTTTTGAATTTTCAAAAACCGCGAATAATTCATAAACCACAAACTTTTTTTAAGTTTCGATTGCTGATTCATAATCTTCGTTAAAATAAAGATCAGATTTGAGAAATTTGCGCATACAAGGCAAAAACAAGTTGAATTTTTAATTACATCTTTTCGGAAAATTTCGAAAATTTGACTAAAATATGTATTTTTTTGTATAAATTAAAAAAAAACCGCGAATTACTTAAAATTTACTTAATTTTTTTAAGTTTTGATTTCAAATTCCTTATATTCACATTAATTAAGACCAGATTTAAAAAAAATTGTTAAATAATAGCGTACAGGTTAAGAAATAATTAAATTTAAAGTCAACCCTACTTTTTGTACAAATTACTCTAGAGAGATATTACTAATTCTTAAAAGACAACTTTTTGGGCTACCTCTAAATAACAGCGGATTTAGCTGAAACTTGGCACAGAGAGTTTTTAGACATTAAGGAATAGGGGCAACATTGTGGAGATCGCGAATTCCAACTTTCATGTTTTTTTGGACGACTCTAATCTACATGTATGTACATGTATGAAGATACACGAAGATGGATGAATATGTGTGACCATTAGAGGCGTCCAATAAAATGAAAATGCGATTTTAAAGAGTGCCGGGGTCCACTTTGTTTCCTTTCTATATAAAACTAATAAATATGAAGTTTGGGGGCAATCGATTAAAGAAAAGTCGAGGCGGAAATCGATTGAAAATTTCAGGAGTGTTTATATGGAAAAATATGACTTTTATCAGTTTTTAGGAAAATTTCGTTTTATACCTTAGTGTTTCCAACCACTTGTGTTATGAATTGATTTCAGTATAAAATTATCTTTTCAGAAAGCTACACAACTTCAAAATCGGTTAAGAACTCGCCAAGAAATAGCAAATGCCCCAGACCAATTTTGTCCCAAAATACACTAGGTCATGAAATTTGATGTCACTTTTTTAATTTTTCAGAAATTAATTAAAGCCATAATTGTTTTGTGCTCTCTATATTTATAAATACTCAGGTATGAAATAGTGTTTTATTACCTGTCAGTTAAACTGTGGCGAGTTATCTATGGCCACCCATCACACCAATTGCAGTAACAACAACAGTTACTACAACAAGTTACCCATCACAAAAATTGCAGCAACAACAACAATAACAACAGTTACAACAACACCAATTTACCTACAGTCATCAACCTAAATAATTGTTTACAGACATCAGCATATTTATTTTCATTTCTTATTTTATTTTACTAACTAGGAAGTAGTTTTGCTTTGTATGTATTTTTATTAAGTAGGTTAAGAAATTTTTAAAATGCTTAATTAACAATTATTAAATATATGTAAGTTAACAACAATTATACTTAGTTAACAACAATTTTATTTTTTATAAATTTCGCAAACGTTGCATCCGGTTAGTTTATTGAACCAAAAGTCAAAAGAAATTTAAGTAGGTCGCTACTCATATTGCGACTTGTGCAACAGAAACAATTCGAAGTTATTGGTAATTTTGTTGTTATTAAATTTAAGCGTTGTCAACAGAATAAAATAAATTAAATTAATAAAATGAAAATACTAGCGTAAGCACAATTGTTAATTTCTAAGTTAAATACCGTTCATAAAATCAGTTGCAGTTAGAGATACCGATCCCGAAAATCCCGGGATTTTGAAATCCCGAAATCCCGGGATTTTCGATTTCATTATTTGGCATATTTTATCTCTTTATTTTATTTGTTGTCATTGTTATATTCGACCTAAATCTAATATCTTATTAAATGTTATTAAAGAACTAATTTTTCCCATTCATAAATAATAGATTAAAATAGATTAGAGATTAAATAAATCTGAATAAAAATCTTAATAATTTAAAACTTTTATTCAATTGTGAAACTTTTGAAAATCGTAATTTAGCTTTTAACGGACATGTTTTTATTTATTTTATTGATGATTTGCTAAAATCATAACTTCATGCAAAATAATTTTGTCGACTAAAAACAGAAAATTTTTGTTAAATTAAAAAATCTAAAAATCTGTCTTTCGGAAATCATCAGAGGTATGTGCTTAATATTTTTTGTTAGTTGATTTAAAAAACTAATAGTCACTAAATATTTCTGATGATTTCAGCAGAGTAGTTTGTATTTGCATTCAACTAATTTTAGCCAAATATAACTAAAAATTTGTAGATATACCCAGGAAAAAATTACCCATTACCTTAACAAGGCATTGCCATATAACCGCTTACAAATCTCATTGCCAAATTTCTTTACTGCATTACCAAACACATTCTAACAAGATCGTAAAAAAAGCAAGAGGTATTGTAATCAATTCTAAAAATCAAAACAAACAAGGCATGAAAATCATTCAAATATAATTATTTACTAACAAAAGTTTTCAAAAATTAATAATTTACTTTTTAAATTATTTGATCTTAGAAAGTAACCGTTTACGTTTTGGTAGTAAAACAACAAATTAAGAAGTGGTTCCACATTTTGAAAAGAGAAGTTATTTAGTTTTAAACATAACAGTGAAAAAATTATTTTAAAAATTTTGTGCTAATACTGCATTTTAATTTTTAAAGGACTATTTCCCATTTCTTTGCAATAAATTTACGCTTTATCACAAATAGTATTTTTGATATACACAATCACTGTATGAAGAGTAAATAAATGTTCAATGGTTATTAAAAAAGTAAACCAGAAAAGTTGTTTTCGATTAAATAAATAGTAACATTACAAAGAAATATATTTTTTAATTTTCTTAGCAGTTATTCAAAACAAAATATAAAAAATTACTAAAATTTCTTTTAAGTTATTATATTGAGAATTAAAATAAAAGGAAAATCTATTGTCTTTTGCAATTTTGTCAGTTAATCGATTAATTTTAATTTATTGCTTTGTATTTTGCAAAACGTCCAAAACAAATATTTTGGCAAAGTAGTTTAAAAAGGCCAACAAAACCCTATAATTTTTCATTTCATACATACCATTTTTTCTGACTTAAAGTACTTAAAGTACAAATTTTTTAAAATATAAAAAAACAATTGTAATGCCAATATAATGGTTCAGTTGCTGCAACAAATTTTTTCGGATAATAAAGGGTGGTTAAATTTTAAGGGCCGATGTTGAATGTGAACCACAGCCAAATGTCAAGTTTTTTTCTGCATTTCATTTGACATTTCTCAATTTCAGACTAACTCAATTTGAACCATGGAAAGATACACAATCGAGCAACGCGTTAAAGTTATTCAGGCTTATTATGAAAATGGGCGTTCAAATCAAAATGCATTTCGTGCACTTCGTGATTTCTTTGGTCAGCATAATCGACCAAATGTGTCCACAATCGGGATAATTGTGCACAAAAATCAGCAAATCGGGTCTGTAGGAAATGTGAAAACACCTGTTTTTTGTGTTTGGTGCGGTTTTTGGGCTGGCGGCGTCATCGGGCCGTACTTCTTCGAAAATAAGGTTGGCCAAGCAGTTTCCGTGAATGATGTTCGCTATAACGGATTTCTTGTGGCCAGAAATTGAGAATGTGGACCTGGACGATATGTGGTTTCAACAGGATGGTGCCACTTGCCACACAGCCAACGAAACAATGGCTCTTTCGCGCGAGAAATTCAATGGCCGTGTTATATCACGTGGTGGCGATGTCAATTGGCCGCTAAGATTATGTGATTTGACACCGTTGGACTTCTTTCTTTGGGATTATTTGAAAGAAAAGGTGTACGTCGATAAGCCAGCAACAATTCAAGAGCTAAAGGATGAGATAATTCGGCACATTAACGGCATAGAACCTGAATTATGCCTCAGCGTTATCGAAAATTTGGACCATCGGATGGAGGTGTGCCGCCGAGGTCGCGATATTTTGCTCCATACATAATTGAACCATACCAATATTATCATATAAAAAGAAATGACAATAATTTCATAAATAATTTGTGTTTTATTCAAAATCAACATCGGCACTTAAAATTTAACCACCCTTTACTACCGAATTTTTGCTTAGGACAGCGAATTTCCGTTCTCGGAAATAAATTACATGGTAAAAACTAATTTTGTGATAGATACAAACGATATATTCCACTAGTACAACGAACCAATCGATTGGCTACACTCAAAAAAGTTTGACAGTTGTTTGTGTAGTAATCAGTAGTTGTTGTTTTTAACGGAAATTACAGTTGTTTTTCTATAGAAAAATTCAAAACAACTTTTATGACGGTTATTTAAGATAACAACTAACGAAAAGTACTGTAATTTTGTAACAGTTGTTTAAAGTAGTTATTTTTAATATAATAAACAACTACCAAAACAGTAATTTTACAGCAAACAGTTATTTTTGGTAGTTAATTAAAAAATAAAAAATGTTGATTTTTTTTTATTTAAAAATTCTTGTTTAGTTTATATTTGTTATTATTGATATATTTCTAGTTTGCAAATAAAAATCAGAAACTTGTATTGTATCTCCAATGCATAAAAGCATAACAACTGGAGAACGGTTTGGAATTTTTACTTCGAGTTTTAAATAGGCTGAAGTAATAACACATATTTTTGTAATGGAAATAAAAAAACTATTTTTTTTTATTAAAATATAACTTTTATAAACAAAAAGAATAGACTATAAAAAACAGCAGTTTTTACCGATTTCGTCAGTTGAAATTTTTGTAGTAAAAATTTCTCAGTTAATTTTACGAAATTTGTAATTATTTTTAATGCATTTGTTAGTTATTTTTCAACAGTTAAAAATAATAAAATTTTTAGTTATTTTAAATGTAACTGCATATATCTTTGTTTTAACTGACACTTTCAGTAGATTCTACCGACAAACTTTAGTGAGTGTACAAATTGTGCTGCCAGAACAAATATGTTTTCTCTTTGCTAATATCTGATTGATTTCTGCCAGAGAAAAACGTTCACATTCTGACTACTTTTTCCAATAAATATAGTTTATATACAATTTTAAGGTTTTGGGAACCTTTTCTATCGAAAACCCCTCTGATTCTGGGAACTTTTCCTTTCGAAATTTCCACATAAAAACATTCAGATATTGTTGTTAGGACAACTGAAATTTTGTTGTTATTTATCTATTTATTCATTTATTTAATTTATTCATTTATTTAATTTATTTAATAATTTATTTAATAATTTGTTTAATAAATTATTTAATAATTTATTTAATAATTTATTTAATAAATTATTTAATAATTTATTTAATAATTTATTTAATAATTTATTTAATAATTTATTTAATAATTTATTTAATAATTTATTTAATTTATTTAATTTATTAACTTATTTAATTTATTTAATTTGCTTAATTTATTTAATTTATTTGATTTATTTGATTTATTTAATTTATTTAATTTATATAATTTATTTAATTTATTTTATTTATTTAAATTATTTTATTTATTTAAATTATTTTATTTATTTTTTTCATTTAATTTATTTAATTTATCTAATTTATTTAATTTATTTGATTTATTTAATTCATTAAAATTTATTTATTTTATTTGATTTATTTAATTTTTTTAATTTATTTATTTAATTTATTTCATTTATTTAGTTTAATTTATTTTATTATATTTTATTTTATTTTGTTATATTTTATTATATTTTATTTTATTTTGTTATATTTTATTTTATTATATTTTATTTTATTTATTTAATGTTGATAAGTAAGAGTGGAAGTACAGCTAGTATAATAAATATACACCAAACCTGATGTGCTATTTAGTATTTGTCTAATTTAGTATAAGTCGAATTCTATTAGTTTAACCATAACCATAAAGCGATTTTAAATATTCGCTTCCCTTTTCTATAATTTGCAAGGTGTATTGTAAGGCCTTGTATATAAATTCTAAAGAACTACCTCTTTTATCAAAAAAACAAGCTTGTGCTAAAAAGTATAAAGTAATTATAAAAAAATAAAATCTGATTTAAGCTATAAATTATCACGCAAGGCGGTGGCTCAGTGGAAGAGTATCCGCCTGACACGCAGAAAGCCAGGGATCAAATCCCAACGAAACACATGTGTAAGTTTGTTTTATTTATTTTAAAATTTAATTCGTAAATTCTATTTTGAGAATATCTATTTTTAGAAACTCGCTTAATCTTTTTATTATTAGAACACATTCTTTTACTAAAAATCAAAGGTGTTCTGTAAGAAAAATAGTAACTAGCTACCATTGCGATTCCAAAGAATCGATTGCATTTAGTCTCACGCCTTGTTAAAAGAAACAAGTTGGTAATCCAATTGGGAAGGCGTTCTACCAAAAATACCTGATTCACAACTCGATTCCCTATTTTGAAAATTTTTTGCTGGGTAGCAGTGTTTTAGCTACTTTTGGTTAAAAAGTTTCTTCAGAGGTAAACTGCAATTTGCTTAAATTTAAGTCATTGGTATATTTCTTATATTTCAGAAATTTAACAATTATTTAGTAAATAAGTTCTGTTGATTTCAGTAGTTTTAATAGCGGAGCCTTTTTTGCTAATTTTTGGTAACTTTTTCTGCTATTTTTACATACTTATTTCTATGAGTGTAGTTTCTGTTTAAAGTCAGATTCACAATGCTGTAGTACTACACTCTGAGTGGATTTTGTTCCTTTCTTTTTTGCACTTATATATTTTTTGTATCATGCTATCTCTATTTTATACCCTCAACTCTGCAGCGTGGAGTACTGCAGCATTGTGAATCCGGCTTAATTTGTTTATTTCTTCATACTACAAGAAATAATAAGTAGATTTATAATGAATTATTTAAATTTTTAAGGTTTATTTCAACTATTTGCTTTTAAAATTAAAAATATGATGAAACAAGAAAATCCCGAAACCCCGAAAAATCCCGAAATCCCGAAAAATCCCGGGATCCCGATAAATCCCGGGTTCCCGAAAAATCCCGGGATCCCGGGATTTAAATTTTCAAAATCCCGAATCCCGGGATTTGTAAAAACCAGTCCCGTTCGGCATCCCTAGTTGCAGTCAAGTACTCAAATCATCAAGTAGTTTTATTTCTACTAATTGGCGCCCAATGAAACAAAAGTCCCTAAAGTAGTGACTACAAAAATAAAATCAAGTGCAAAACAGTCCCTAAAGTAGTGACTACAAAAATAAAATCAAGTGCAAAAAAAGTCCCTAAAGTAGTGACTACAAAAATAAAATCAAGTGCAAAAAAGTCCCTAAAGTAGTGACTATCGAAAAATAAAAAGGAACACTAAAGCAGTGAAAACTCTAAAACAAAAATAAAACACTAAAGTAGTGTAACATTTAAAGAAAAAAGAACATTGTTAAAATCAAAATCTAAAAAAGTAAATAAATTTAAAGAACACAAAAACAATGAACTATAAAGTTTAAAACAAATTCAAAAGTGAATGAATCAAAAAATCCTCTTCTCAAAAAAAATTTTTTTAAAGACAGAGCAGATAGAAAAGTAAAAAAAAGTTGTCTAAATACAAAACAAATTAAATAAAAACCAGAACAACCCCACCAAGTAACAAAAGGAAATAGTGTAACCAGCAAAAGGAAAACCTACACAAAATCAGCATAAAGAAGACCAACCCCAAAAGGATGAAAGCAACAATAATGTGGATGTGAGTTCTTAGTTACGTTATTTTTAAATATTATTAGTATTTTTAAGTTAAGTTAAGTTTCTCAAAGATTAATTAAATTATAAAAATTTTTTTCCCTAAAAATCGTTTATAAATAAAACTTTATTAAAAATTTATATTAAATAATAACCTGGATATTTGAACTTAAACTCAAATTTGGAAAACGAATTATAGTTCCAAAATTTATTGAATATTAATTAAATCATTTACCCAGTCCTTACTAAATCAACGAATTCATAACTATCTCAAAAGACGAAAAGAAAAAAAAGAAGGGAAAAATGTCTAATCCAGAAAATTTAATCCGCCCCCCTATGTTAAACCTTCCCAATAATAATCCCAATAATACTCCCAATCCCAACGCTCAATTTGATACAAACATCATTAATGTAATAACTAGAATTTGTAGGGAACAATGTAGAAATGTAGTGGAGAATATTTTAAATCCGAACGCGGAAATTTCGGGGATAGATCAGGGAATAGACGAACGATATAGAGAGCACCTTACAGATTTAGACAAGGTTCCCGATATAGTTCGATGCCTGAGAAAATTCTCTGGCAATCACGCGGAATTTAGCTCTTGGAAGAAGAGTGTAGAACGGGTTTTAAGTCTGTACGAATCAACGAAGGGTACTCCGAAATATTTTGCGATCCTTAATGTTATTAGAACTAAGATCATTGGAGCGGCCGACGCTGCTCTCGAATCTTATAATACTCCTCTGAACTGGGAGTCAATCTCGCGCTGCCTCGCATTACATTATGCGGATAAGCGTGATCTTGGCACACTAGAGTATCAGATGATCACCCTAGTTCAGGGTAATAGTTCTATCCAGGACTTTTATCAGGATGTCTACTCACACCTGTCCTTGATTATAAATAATATTTCGTGCATGACGATTGGTAGGGAAGCCATGGATACACTTATTCAGACTTATAGGGACAAAGCGCTGGACACATTCATTCGTGGGTTGCGCGGCGACCTTTCTAAATTGTTATGTATTCGGGAGCCGACAACTCTCCCACAGGCGCTACATCTTTGCCTGAAACTCCAAAATCAGAATTTCCGTACAGAGTATGCATATAACAAAAATACCAAGAACCCTCAAATCCCTCTGTGGAACAATCGTAATTTTAGAACACAAAACCCTAATATATCAAATAGATTTATCCCTATGGTAATGACACCCTCAGCTCCGGAAACACAATATAATCTAAATCATCCCAGACCATTTCTTCCACCCCAATACTATAACTACAGACCGCAACAAATGCATGTCCAGGGACAATTCCCAAACCAATTTCAGAGACAAGTCCCAAACCAATAACATGGAAATGCGAACAACAATTTAAAACCGAATAATCCACCACCACGTCCACTTGCGCCAAAACCATCAGCAAGACCGGAACCGATGGAAATTGATCAGTCGATGCAAACAAGGAACATTAATTACATGATAGATTTATTGGAAAAAGACCAACCGAACAATCAGTACAACAAGCACAAAAATTCCAAAGGAACTTCCATATTGATACGGAATCTAGAGAAACAGTGAATCCCGAAGATGAACTTACTACAGATTACTGCAATGATATGGCACTCTACGAAGCAGAGGAAGAATTACAACCACTGCAGGAATATATTGATGAACAAGAGCATTATATGCCGAATGAACAAGAAAATGACCAATACTTTGTAGATATTCATTTTTTAGAATAGCGAACTCGTCTTTGCCATATTTCGAAGCAAAGACAAAAAACGGGGAGATCCTGAAAATTTTAGTGGACACAGCATCGAACAAAAATTATATACAGACTTCACTTATAAAAACGGCCATTCAAAACGAGAACATTTTCTATGCAAATTCTGTGGGGGGAAAAATCCCAATAACCCACCACACATTCATTAACCTTTTCGGATTAAGGGATATAAATATAAAATTTTTTGGATTATCAACACTTAAATCTTTCCATGCCATTTTGGGTAATGATAGCCTCACGGAGCTATCAGCTGTAATTCACACGGCAAAAAATTTAATGGTGGTGAAAGACAACATTAGAATTAAACTAAAACAGCAGATATCACAACATGTGAATAATATCACGATACGAACAGATCATATGGAAGAGGACCAAAAACGCAAGATAAACAATCTAGTATCAAAATACCCAAATTTGTTTGCTGAACCCAATGAAAATCTCACCTACACAACAACTGTAGAAGGCGAAATTCGCACGACCACCGATAACCCTATTTACTCCAGATGTTATCCATACCCTATGTATCTAAAAGACGAAGTCGAACGTCAGATAGAGGAACTATTGACTCAGGGCATTATTAGACCCTCGAAGTCACCGTACAATTCACCAGTATGGATTGTATCGAAAAAAATGGATGCTTCAGGGATAAAAAAATTCAGAGTAGTCATTGACTATAGGAAACTTAATATGGTCACGATCCCCGACAGATATCCCATTCCTGAGATTAATGAAGTTCTTTCTCAGTTGGGACAAAATAAATATTTTTCCGTAATAGACTTAAAAATTCTCGATTAACAACGGAAAATACGAATTCACACGACTACCATTCGGTCTTCGAAATGCTCCTTCAATTTTCCAAAGGGCTTTGGACGATATATTACGCGAGCACATAGGAAAAATCTGTTACGTCTATATAGACGACATCGTTATATTTGGTAGAGATGAACGAACACATATCGATAACATCGAAAAGATTTTTCAAACGTTGGAAGCAGCCAACATGAAAGTTCAACTGGATAAATGCGAGTTCCTCAAAACAGAAGTGGAATTTTTAGGATTTCTAATTTCAGATATAGGAATACGGACCAACCCAAAAAAGTGGAAACGATTAACAATTTCCCAATTTCCCGTTTCTAGGAATGTCAGGATTTTATCGCCGATTCATAAAAGACTATGACAAACTGGCAAAACCTTTAACATCGCTTTTGAGAGGGGTGGAGGGACGAATGTCCAAAAATATGGAGCTCGCCAAAAAACCTCATCCAATTCACCGACGCACCAATAAACGTGTTTAAGGATCAAATAATAATAGAACAACATGAGAAACGGTCGTACGAATTTCAGATCGTGTTTCCAACATACCACCGCCATATCATTTTGGAACCAAATTTCAGCGAAGAACGATTGAAGGAAATTCTAAGTTAGTACCTAAACCCCTCAGTCATGAACTGCTTAAAGGCTACGGATCAAATACTGGGTAAAGCACAAGAAATATATTCTACAAACTTTTACAAATTTAAAGTTTTCTACACAAGAAAAATGGTAGCAGATATCTTCCGTGAATCGGATCAAGAGGTAGAGATCATAAACGAACATAACAGAGCACACCGAAATGTTAGTGAAAATAAAACTCAACTTCTCGAGCGATGTTACTTTCCTCAGATGACCGCTAAAATAAAAAGGGTCACCAAAATATGTAGAATATGTAAGGAAAATAAATATGATAGGCATCCCAATAACATAAATATCCAAGAGACACCAATCCCACAATATCCGGGACAGATTATTCATATCGATATCTATATAACGGAAAAGACGCCTATCTTGACAGGAATTGACAAACTTACAAAATAACGAGAATACTGAAATCAAGGGCAACGGAAGATATTAGACAACCCCTAAGAGAGATAATTTTGAACTTTGGAATGCCCGAAACTGTGGTAATGGATAACGAAAAATCTTTCAACTCAAAATCTATAATATTCATGATGGAAAACCAATTCAACGTTAAGGTTTTCAGGATTCCACCATACGCCAGTACTGTAAACGGACAAATAGAAAGATTTCACTCAACACTCTCCGAAATTATGAGATGCCTTAAGTCGGAAGGAACGCAACTTAACTTGTCTGAACTTTTGGATAAATCCACCTTTGAATATAACAATACGGCCCACTCATCTTTAGGAAAAAGGCCAGTTGATGCATTTTTCGGTAGAAAATCTCATGGTTATCCTAAGGAACGCGGGAAAGAGATAGCGAAGATGGTCAAGGATATTGCGGACAAACAGGTGTCTGATCTGAATTACCATAATCGTGATAGAAAAGTCCCGAGGGAGTATAAAGTGGGGGAAAACAACCTTCGTGAAGGTTAATAAGAGATTAGGGACTAAACTCTCTAAGAATTATAGGCAGGAAATAGTTGAAGAAGATAGGCACACTACCATATTGACAGATAGTGGGAAAATTGTTCACAAGAACAACATTCGTGACCAGTAGAATGTAAATTTCATAATATTTTTTTCTTTTTAGCATTGCGTTATTATCTCTCGCTTATGGCGAGGTAAAGATACTGGATTACACTAATTCACGAGTGGTGGCTATCGATACTGGATCTGCTAGAATTCAGTCTGGTACGGTGAAACTGGTAACCGTTGTCGATATAGATAATTATGAAAAGGTAGTCAACGACATACAATCTATCGTTTACTCAAATGTGAGCACCTCCCATTCCCTTTATCCCTTTCTTGCCTATGAAATAGAATAGCTGCAGATGCATATTGATAATTTAAAACCGAGAAACAAGAGATCCTTAGATTTTATTGGATCAGCATGGAAATGGATTGCGGGTAATCCAGATCACGCTGATTTCGAAATTATCGACCAAAAAATAAATAATGCATTACAGAATAACAATAGACAAGTTATAATTAATAGAATGTCATTAGAAAAATTAAATGAATTAACTTCGCAAACGAATAAAATTCTTAAATCGGTAAGAAGCGAAGAAACAAAAAATTCTTTAATATAACCTTTTTAAATATCGAAGAATCTCTTGATTTCGGTGAGATAAGAATAGCCTCAAATGCTAACTCTTTAATTTATATTATTAATATTCCTACCACTTATAATAAATCATGTAGTAAGATAACAATCAAACCTGTAAAAATTAACGAAATTGCTACTAAAATCGAATTTGACGAAATTCTAATTTGCGATAAAAAAACGTTCGGTGTGAAAAACGAATGCCAAAACTTCAATAAACTAACAATATGCAGAGATAGCAATATAGAAGATATTAGTGAATCCGAATGCATCCCTAGGCTTATACGCAGTAAACCTTCATATTAGTACTATAGAGGAAATAATTCCTGGCACTATCCTTCTGAACCAATTTAACGGTACAATTTCGATAAGCCAAGAACCTTATGATTTAAATGGCATATACCTTATTAAATTCCACAACGAAACGCTGATAGTGAATGGCAAAACTTTTTCATTCTCGGAAGTTTCATTTTCTAACCCATTACCTGCCATAGTGCAGCCCTTAGTCAGAAACCCATATGTAGAGGACACCCTTACATTAGAATTAATAAAGGAAATGAATGCTAATAACACAGAGGCCATAGAACTTCTGAACATCGAGAGTAAATTAGGCGATGTTATAAGTTACATCTTGGTGATCTTTGCGATCATCATAATATTACTAGTCTGCCTTAAGAGAAAACGTAATTGTAGTAAAGAACCTTATTCTGATAGTATTAATATTAATACCCCATGGCAATTACAAAATACGATTTCGAGTCAGAATGATTCCAGTGGGCATTCAATAGCAAAAATTACCCAAATACCCTACTTTTGATTGTGTACAATCAATCTAAACGGGGAAGAGTTAACAACAATTATACTTAGTTAACAACAATTTTATTTTTTATAAATTTCGCAAACGTTGCATCCGGTTAGTTTATTGAACCAAAAGGCAAAAGAAATTTATTGCGACTTGTGCAACAGAAACAATTCGAAGTTATTGGTAATTTTGTTGTTATTAAATTTAAGCATTGTCAACAGAATAAAATAAATTAAATTAATAAAATGAAAATACTAGCGTAAGCACAATTGTTAATTTCTAAGTTAAATACCGTTAATAAAATCAGTTGCAGTCAAGTACTCAAATCATCAAGTAGTTTTATATCTACTAATTTGTATAAGAAACAGAAATCAATAAAGAAAATCATTATTAATCAACCAACAAAGTTATTCGTTTGCTTCTCAATACATAACTGGCGCAGTCGAAAAGGGCGGTAATAGTAGTAAAAAAGTGAAATTATATAGAAATTTGTGGTAAAACTAGAAGTGAATAAAATTTTTTTAATTAAAAGAATCAAATGTGTGTATGAAAACTGTAGAAAAAATATAATTTTTACAAAAAAGAAAAATGAAAATAATAAGTGTAATTTAAAAAAAAGGACATTTTTTATCATTTAAATCCTAGTATAAAAAAGAAAGTTTTTGTATCGCACAAAAATACATAAATACGAAGAATATCGTATTACTCAGGGAAATATATTCAAGTCCTGCTATAAAATTTTTGTATCGAACAAAAATATATAAATACAAAATAATATTATATTATTCAGGCAAATATATTTAAATCCTAGTAAAAAGAAAATTTTTGTATCGCACAAACATACATAAATACGAAAAATATCCTGCTATAAAATTTTTGTATCGCACAAACATACATGAATATATAGTATATTCAAACGGAAAGTGAAAGGAAATTGCGGCTATAATTTTTATGGACTTTTGTGAGCAATTCAATATCGATTTATATATTACTTCATTTCAACAATCAACAAGCAATGCACCTGTCGAAAGGCTGCATTCAACCTTAACAGAATTATATCGAATAATAATGGCGAAGAGAAAGGAAAACAAGCTTTGCATGGATCATGAGGAAATTTTCTCAGAAGTTCTTATCACGTATAATTACTCGGTATACTCAGCTACGAAACTAACAGTTACGATAACACCTAATAAAATCATAATATGAATTCTATATTATAATATAATATATATTCCATATATATAATTTTATACATTTTACTTTTATTTATTGTTATTTCGCAATACATTTTATTCTGACATAGTTAAATTTCCCAATAATTAGTGATTGCACTTTTCAATGATTTTTTAACGTATTGATTGTCATATTTAAATACTTATTTTATTTAACATTATTATTTCACAATACATTTTATTTTGACATAGTTAAATTTCCCAATAATTAGTGATTGCACTTTTTAATGATTTTTATTTAATTTATTGATTGACATATTTAATACATTTTGTTTTAACTTGTTAAATTTCCCAATAATTAATAATTGCACTTTTTAATTTAAATTCATTTTATTGATTGCGAAATAGCAACGTTCAATATTTTTGTTTATTTTACCTTTACCATAAAAATACTATAAATATAAGTGAATTGTAATATTTTAGTTAGTCTAAATTTTGATTCAATAAAAAGTAATAAAAAAAAAACTGACACTAGTTTTTTTTTAAGGTATTATTACCAAGAAACTTAACTGGAGACGAGGATAAACGGGATATAACTCGTTAACATATTGTCATATACTTTGGCAACATCGGTTGAAAAAAAAAAAAAATAATAAATTTTTTTTTAGGGAAACAAATTTACTACTTTCCTTTTTTTACAAACAAGTGAACTTAAAAAACTTCTAAATACATATTAGTATAACAAGAAACTCTGTTTCAATTAAAAGTGAACACAACAGTGATTTTTTTTTTAAATTTAAAACGCTGTTACATACTTAGTTATCACAAAATAAACAATCTAAAAGTGTATATAACGAAAAAATATAACTTTTGAAAAACGCACTTATAAAATAAAGAACATAAACCGGAAATAAAATAAACACAAAATAAACAATCTAAAGTACATATAAAAAAAAAGAAGTAGAACTTTTGAAGTACGAAGTGAAATTTAAAGAATACCCTTTGGAACTAACTGCTTTAAGGAACAGTGTAAAAAGCCATCCACAAGTGTCCTAGAACTTATTCTACAGCATCAAGTGAAGAAAATACATTCTACAACATCCTGGAAAACGCAGAAATACATCAAGATTATCGTAAGCAATAATATAAGTTATTTTTTATATTTTTTTTTATTTTAAGTCTTTAAAAAGAAAATTTAAACAGTGCGGATAATTTTTTTATTTTTGTGAATAATTTTCTGTTTTTGCGGAAAATTGGGAATATTCTTTTACAAATTCGAACGCTTCCTTTCTTTTCTTCTTTTCATTTGCGATTTTCTTCTAACAAAAAAAAAATTTTTTAGTTCAATATGGCAAACCCCCCACAAATTCAGTTAGACCCTCTTAAATATCTGAATAGCCTTCCCCAATTTAATGGGAATATTAACGATTTACCAACCTTCACAAGATTAATAGATAGAATTTACCCGATACTTGCGTCTTATGACGAACTGTCACAATTACTTTTTTCCGATATAATCAAAAGTCGAATTGTTGAAAAAGCAAAGGAAGTATTGGAGATAAACACACAGGTTCAATCTTGGGAGGATATAAAGCGAACACTCAATAATAATTTCGGTGAGAGAAGAAGTTGTGATGAACTTTACGATGATCTGAGGGCAGTAACCTTCCAAACGAATACCACAGATTTTTACAATGATATTAAATACAGATTGAGGCGTTTAAATAATAAAACAGTATTAATATTGGGAGAGGGCGAAGCTGCCAATCAGGTTGCAATAAATAACCAAAGATCAGCTCTTCATGTTTTTAAGAATAAAATGCCGGAGCCAATGAAAACCATTTTGGCATGCAGGAATCCGGAGTCGCTGGAAAAAGCAATGGATATCCTTTATGAAAACAATTACGATAGAATGGGTAAAGATGGTCGTATACACCCCGGCCGAGCCAAACAAACAAATAACCAGAAGTATGGAAACCATTTGCAAAACTCAGTGAAACCCAAAGAACAAGATCATCATCAATTAAACCAAAATTTCTTCAAAAATAATACACAGGAAAAATGGAGGAACAAACAAAACCATCAGCAACAACAACAAGCACCCGAAGTGGAAGCAATGGAAGTGAACAGTAATGAAAATTTTCAGCAAGTAGCCTCCACGGAGAACTACCATATATAGTCATAAAAACAAAATTAGGATTCCTGAAATTTATAATCGATACCGGAGCAGCGCACTCCATAATCAACCCGGGAATCTGTCACTCAAAATGGAAATTAGATTTCAAGCCCATTAATGTAAAAACACTACAACATATAGTTAAAATAGAGGAAAAAGTATCCATCCCGCTATTTGAAGAATTAGGTAATACTGAGAACAAAATTAAATTTCTAGTCTGTAAATTTCATACAAAATACGACGGACTAATTGGCAATAATATTTTAAAAAAATTAAAAGCAATCTTAAACCTAGAAGAGGATATATTACAAATTGGAGACAAAAGAGTTCCTTTAAATTATACCCTAGGAAACTTGGAATATTTTTTTGAAGCAGACGGTATATACCAAATAGAATTAAAAGTTAATCAAAAGGAAGGATTAATCTACACACCCAAAACAATTTTGGATAATCAAAATATCGAAATAATGGAGGGAATATACGAAGCCGAAAACTTTAAAGTCAACGCTTTTGTTAACGTAACTGGTAATACACCAAGGAAAATAAAATTCGATACTCAGGAAACTACAGCAGTTACAAACGAGAATTTTTTTGTTTATACAATTGAAGAAGATGACGAGAATACAAAAGTTCCCCTCCTGGAACAATTACGAACCAATCACTTAAACAGTGAGGAAAAGGAAAAACTTTCACAAGTTGTAAACAATTTCCGAAAAATATTCTACGCAGAGAATAGCGACTTAACATTCACTAATGCTATCAAACACGAAATACGAACGATAAATAACATTCCAATCGCTGCGAAAACCTATCGTTACCCATACATCCATAAACTCGAGGTGAATAAACAAATTAGGGAAATGCTAGATAGTAAAATAATCAGACATAGTCATTCCCCATATTCAGCCCCCGTTTGGATCGTTCCAAAAAAATTGGACGCCAGCGGTAGAAAAAAATGGAGATTGGTAGTCGACTATCGAAAACTAAATGAAGTTACGATTGATGATAAATATCCAATTCCAAATATAGACGAAATCTTGGAAAAACTTGGAAGATGTCAGTATTTTACGACTCTAGACCTCGCGAAAGGTTTTCATCAAATAGAAATACACGAGAAAGATATACCAAAAACAGCATTTAACGTAGAAGGTGGACACTACGAATTCCTTCGTATGCCGTTTGGACTAAAAACGGCTCCTGCCACATTCCAGCGGCTGATGAACAACGTTTTAGGAGACCTTATTAATAAGATCTGCCTGGTATATTTAGATGATATTATTATCTTCTCTACTTCATTACAGGAACACCTGGAATCATTAACCAAAGTATTTCAACGATTAAAAGATGTAAATCTAAAAGTTCAACTCGATAAGAGCGAATTTTTGAAAAAAGAAACCAATTTTCTCGGGCATATTGTGACTGAAAACGGCATTAAGCCAAATCCGGATAAAATAATATGCGTACAAAAATTCCCGTTGCCTACTACACCAAAGGAAATCAAGCAATTTCTTGGTTTAGCAGGTTATTATAGGAAATTCATTAGGGATTACTCCAAGA
The DNA here is from genome assembly GCA_949987735.1 of Leucophora obtusa. Classification (NCBI taxonomy): domain Eukaryota; kingdom Metazoa; phylum Arthropoda; class Insecta; order Diptera; family Anthomyiidae; genus Leucophora; species Leucophora obtusa. The sequence continues at coordinate 200,627,781 of OX465295.1, read as the reverse complement.
TTGCAAGACCCATGACTATATATCTGAAAAAGGATACTAATATTGATACGAATGATCCCGAATATAAGGAAAGTTTCGAAAGGTTGAAGACATTATTAGTCAACTCTCCCGTTCTAGCATACCCTAATTTCAATGAAAAATTTACTCTGCAAACTGATGCAAGTAATTTTGCAATAGGAGCAGTACTTTCCCAGAATGGGCATCCTATTTGTTATGCGATTCGAACGCTGAACGATCATGAACAAAATTACAGCACTATTGAAAAAGAATTATTAGCAATAGTGTGGGCCACACAACAGCTACGACCATATCTATTTGGCAGACGCTTCTTAATTGAAACCGACCACAGGCCACTCACTTGGCTATTCTCCATAAAAGAACCTAATTCAAAATTAGTAAGATGGAGATTACGGTTACAAGAATACGATTACGAGATAAAGTATAAAAAAGGAGTTCTAAATGGAAATGCTGACGCTCTTTCTAGAGTTGAGACACATTTAAATGATGAAGACAACTCTACAACACTGACTAATAATAACGTAGTTGTAGAAACAACCAATCCCTTAAATTTTTATCGAAGACAAATCGTTGTCAATAAGACAACCTCCGGTTCACTAAAAATAAAAAACGAAAAAATCTTTAAAAACAAGAGGAAAACAATATCGGCCAAAGAATTTGACGAATCAACTATTATAACAATATTGAAAAATCATTTTGATTCAGATAAAACCAATGCAATCCTGATTCGCGATGAATCCGTTTCAGAAAAATTTAAAGAAGTCATAAATAGATATTTTGAAGCCAGCAATGGATTCAAAGTTCTGATATGTAAGAAAATATTAGAATATATCTTAGACGAGAATGTGCTAACCGATCTAATAGAAAAAGAACATAAAAAGAATAACCACAGAGGTATAAACGAAAATTTTGCAGAATTAAGAGCGGAAATCTATCACCCACAATTAAAAACACGAATAACTCAATTTATAAATAATTGCGACATTTGTAACAAGGAAAAATACGAGAGAAGACCAATCAAACAAGAATTCAAAATAACGGAAACTCCAGAAAAACCTGGGGATGTAATACATGCAGATGTATTTTATAGTTTAGGAAAAACTCTATTTTTAACATTCATCGATAAATTCTCCAAATATGCCCAGGCTATAAGGATAAAAAACAGATCCTGGATTGAATTTAAAATAGGTTTAACACAATATTTATCAATTGCGGGAAAAATAAAAAAATTGGTTATAGATAACGAATTGGGCTTCAAGGCCTTACCACTTTTAGAATTTCTTAGAGAACAGGAAATCGAAATACACTATACTTCAAACAATAATCACTCTTCAAACTCTGATGTGGAAAGGCTTCATAACACGATTAACGAACATATTAGAATACTTAAACATGATCCCAACAGAGAAACAGAAACAGTCGAGGAAAAAATTTACAAGATAATAATGTATTATAATAATACTATTCATTCGACAACTAAAAGAAAACCGGTTGATTTTAGAAACGGTACCATTAACCAAGAGGAGTACCCCTCAATCAGGAACTCTATTATCAAAATGAAGGAAAATACTATTAACAAACTCAACGAAACCCGAGAAAATGTAGATATTCAGACAGCAAACATTTACATTAAAGACGAAAGAGGCGGAAAAAACCATTCTAAGTTTAGGAAAATAGTAGTTTCTGAATTGGATAATGATCATGTCATAACAGATAACGGATACAAATACTATAAATCACACATCAAAAGAAAGAAGAAATTCCAAAACACCGAAACCCCAAATATAACAGAATCAATGTAAAACTTAAATTTTTATTTTTCAGATGAATATACTTCACATAATTCTAATATTGATGACACTTCTCGAAATGATAAAACCACAAAGCATGTACATCCAGAATTTAAATGATAACAAAGGTTACATCCCGATAAAAGAAGATGACACAAAAATCATCGACCATTATAATAGAATATTCCATTTCATCAATCTAACCAACTATCATCATTCCATCGAAATAATAGAGAAAAACATAAATCTGTTAAACGGAACTATTTCTAATTTGAGACCACTAGTAGATACCATCGAAAATAATTTCATCTTACTAAAAGCCAAAGTAAATAATTTATCACCACATTTTAGAAATAAACGCGGCCTTGTTAATGCACTTGGAAAAGGTCTAAAATTCATAACCGGAAATATGGACAGCGATGATGAAAAGGAAATCAAGAATGCTCTCGATGCCCTCGCAACAAACATGAAGGATAGATCAATAGAAATAAGTTCTTTCATTCAAATAAGCAAAACAATATCTTCACAGATACAGAATATTACAACACATATTAACACACAACAAAATAGAGTTAGGAAATATATAAACAATTTCCGAAACGAAATTCAAAACAAAATATCCAACCTAGAAGATGAGGTAATGTTTCTGAGACATATATACCAAATTGATAATGATATTACCTTACTTAGAAATCACGTGGATGATATTGGTCAGGTCATATTCACAGGTAAAATGGGTATTATTCCTACAGATATATTAGACAACCAGGAACTGCAACTCATTGACAATTTTAATACTTACACTAATATTAAAGTTGGAGTTGCATACCTTTCGGAAACTATTGTAATAATATTATCCATTCCAAAATATTCCCCTAATTCACTTTCCAAAATAACATTTGAACCAATCCCAAATAAAGAAAATAAATCCTTATATTTAGAAGAAAATCAAATACTAATTGACAAAGAAAACAACATATTTCACGCAAATTTAAGTTCCAATTCCATTAAAACTCTAAGAAAATTTAACGATCATTGTATCGAAAACATTATAAAGAACAAAAAACCTGAGTGCATTTTTAGAAAATTTGAACTGTATGAGATAAAAGAAATAAAGCAAGGTTTCATACTATTTAAAAACTATTTCGGAAACATAACACACGACTGTACACACGAAAATAATGAAAAATTATCCGGCACATTCATTCTAAAATTTGAAAATTGTAAAATTACAGTAGAGAATATAACATATTACAATGATAAAATAAACTTCAAAGAAAATTTTATTTTAAACCACTTAATCACAGATATTAAAGAAAATAAAACATTGCATGTTGACTTAAAACTTGAAGATTTATATTTAAAGCAAATAAATTACGAAAACGACTTTAAGAAAATTGATTTTAAACATAATAAAATATTTAATATAACAAGTAATGGAATAAACATCATTATATTCATTATCATTATTGTACTCACATCATTAATATATAAGAGAAAAATTAATGTATATCATATTTCGTCGGAGCCTCATACTAACGGTGGGGGAGTTACGATAACACCTAATAAAATCATAATATGAATTCTATATTATAATATAATATATATTCCATATATATAATTTTATACATTTTACTTTTATTTATTGTTATTTCGCAATACATTTTATTCTGACATAGTTAAATTTCCCAATAATTAGTGATTGCACTTTTCAATGATTTTTTAACGTATTGATTGTCATATTTAAATACTTATTTTATTTAACATTATTATTTCACAATACATTTTATTTTGACATAGTTAAATTTCCCAATAATTAGTGATTGCACTTTTTAATGATTTTTATTTAATTTATTGATTGACATATTTAATACATTTTGTTTTAACTTGTTAAATTTCCCAATAATTAATAATTGCACTTTTTAATTTAAATTCATTTTATTGATTGCGAAATAGCAACGTTCAATATTTTTGTTTATTTTACCTTTACCATAAAAATACTATAAATATAAGTGAATTGTAATATTTTAGTTAGTCTAAATTTTGATTCAATAAAAAGTAATAAAAAAAAACTGACACTAGTTTTTTTTTAAGGTATTATTACCAAGAAATTTAACTACTAACACCATATGAAATATTCTTTGGTAGACTATACATATTTAATAGAACAGTAAAATTCAATGGACAACATGAGTATCTACGTAAATTGAATGAGTACCAACAAATAATCTATCTGAAAATTAGGGAGAAATTACAAGTTGCAGTCAAGAACCGAATGGGGAAATTAAATAAGGATAGGGAACAACCTCAAACTTTACAGCCCAATGACATAATATATCGAAAGGAAAATAGAAGGAATAAGATAACACCTCGATTTTCCAAACATAAAGTCCAAAACGATAGAAAAATTACATTTATTTCAGACAAAAACCAAAAAATACACAAATCGAAAATTAAAAATAGAATTTAAAAAAATAATTAATCTGTTTCTCTCCCTAGGTTATCCGTGGTTCACTCCCAAAGGCTAAATATACAACAAGTAGACAATAAATTGGTTATTATAGAATTGAAATTGGGTAACGCAAAGATAATAAGTCACTATCAGAATTTAATCCATATAATAGATCTCAATGATTACGTGAATAACACGGAAAAAATTGAGGAAACATTGAACATATTTGAATAGGATACTCATATTGAAGTTTCATTAAAAATTACGAAATTAAAACTAGATCAATTAAAAGATAAAATTAAAAATTTACTGCACTTTAAAAGACAGAAGAGAGGTCTATTTAATGGATTAGGTTCAACACTCAACTTAAAGAACTAATTGAAAATGAAAATATTTTCAACAAAACATTTAAACAACAAACCATATTAAACACAGAAATGATACAGAGATTTAACAACATTGCCACACACATAAACACTGAACAAAGTAGAATGGCAAGAATTTTGAAAAATACACAAGAAACTTTCTAGCAGAGTAAATAAAGAAGATCTTATAATTTCAAAAATTCAGTACTTAAATAAAATAAATTATAATATTGATTTATTAACAAATCAGATTAACAATATAGCAGAGAGCATCATATTAGCAAAATTAGAAATTATTTCCAAATTTATATTGGGTCATAATGAAATAGAAAATATTTACAAATCACTAAATGATCAAATACATGAAATGAATTCTGTGGAACAACTCATACATGGGACTAAGTAATTAGGTGGACTAATTAATTGATGATTTTATTACCATTGCGTTGATATCAATTGTTATGAAATTATTTTCGTTACCATTTTTTTAATTAATGGTAATGATTCTTAAATTTAATTTCATTGATTAATGACAATGATTTTAAATTTCATTACCATTGATAATGAATAAATTAAAAAAAATAATTGCCATTGACAGAAAAACGTAAAAATGGAAATCGAAAATGGAATATGCTTATTCAGGCTCATGCTCATTTGAAATTAAATATAACTTTCCATTCCATTGTTATTTGTATCCAGGTAAAATTTAACGGAATGGAATGGATCCTCCTTAAAAAATTATGTTTTATAACTTCCCAGGCCAAACCCGTTGTTCGTTTTCATTTGTCTGATTATAGCCTACACCACTATGTGGTCAGGGTATTATAAGTTTGTGCTGATGTTTGTAACACCAAAAAATATTGGTCCTAGACCCACCTTATAGTATACCGATCGGCTCAGACTTTTTTTTATTTCGATTTAACGATGTCCGTCTGTCCGTCTGTCTGTCCATGCATTCTTGTGCGCACTCTACAGGTCGCAAATATCAAGATATTTTGATGAAACTTGGTACACCGACTTATGTCGGCCCAAGGACGACGCCTATTGATTTTGGTAAACATCGGTCCATGTTTAGACCTAGTGCCCATATAAGGGTCCTACCAAAATTATATTGTTTATACGCTGCAGGTCGCAAATATTAAGATATTTTGTACAACGACTTATGTCGGCCCAACGACGAAGCCTATTGATTTTGGTGAACATCGGTCCATGTTTAGACCTAGTGCCCATATAAGGGTCCCCCCAAAATTGGCTTGGTTACAAACTGCAGGTCGCAAATATTAAGATATTTTAATGAAATTTGGTTCGCTGACTCAAATTATAGAAAATTTTGACACAAATCCCATTTTAACCCATTCGAATTTCGGATCCAAACATTAGTTGGCTTTTAACCAGACTGGTGTAGGGTATTGTATAGTCGGCATGCCCGACTTTAACCTTTTTACTTGTTTTTTATATAAACAAATGGTTTTTAATTAATTGTAATTAGTTTTTTTATACATTAGTGTAATTTCATTACCATTAGTAATGTCTTTTCTAATGAAAAATATTTCATTACCATTAAATGGTAATGAAATTTTTTTCATTGTCATTAGTATGAACTAATGGTAATGAAATTTCAATGGTAATGAAAAATTCCCATGTATGGAACAATTATATGAAATCCTAGAATTACAAGCCTATTATAACAATTCAAATTTAATATTTCACGTAAAAATTCCAACATTCCAAAAAGAAACATTTACTATCCCAGCAAAAAATGTTTAGTATTTTGGAAGCAGTAAAAATACAAAGCTCTTAAAAACGAGCTACAAATTCTGCTTTACAGAGTTGCGCCACTTTATGCGTATAAAATCCACAAAAAATTTAGCAATTTGATTGTATACCCTGCAAAACTGCCTTAAACGAAGCAAATCGTAAGCAAGTTATTTAAAAAATTATAGTGCTACGATATTCCCTTACGACTAAGCAGGTTGTAAGGGAGTAAAATAAAATGCAAGTTATCCACAGATTAATGAGGACGAAATCTGAGTCATCTCAATCGTGTTTTACCCTTCTTTAGTAGAGTTTAATCAAAGATATATAATAAATAAAGATAGAGCATTCAGTGGCGCCACTCTAGTTGCAGAATCGTGCAATTGATGGCGCTGAAAAAATTGAATTTGATTTCGAAATCTCAAGATGGCGACAGTAATCCAAAAGCTCTGCAATATTAAAACAGTGCTGCCACATTAAAATTTTATTATTTTATTTTAGGAATTTAAATAAAGGAACCTCTTGTCGAAAACAACTTTGTGCTTTTTGTTAAACGAATTATTAGTGTTAACGTTGTTTAAAATTTTTATTGTGTATAATAAGAAATTTAATTTTTGTTAAAAGGGCTTTTGCGTAAAGAAAAAAATGTTCTAATAACTTTTTAGTACTTTTATTAGCATATTAAAAAATCTTAAAAGCCCTAAACACAATTACATTTTCTTAAAAAAAAGTAAAATCTTTTAAAATGGCACATTTTTGTTTAAAAAAAAAAACAGCTGTTGTTGAAAATGCCTACTGTCAGAAAGTAAATTCGGTGACAAAAGAAACAATTTCAGTAATACCTCTCTCTTCTTTTGAGCCATTACTTTACTCCTAAATTTATTGAATGAAAATTCGAGTGAAATCTAACATCTAAACTCGAGATTAAAAATTTTAATTATGGCGATTTTTGCCGCTCCAATGTGTAATTGCAGTTTTCAGTTCTGGCAACACAAGAATAAGTAACAAGAGCTTTTTCGATTATGCCTTGAAATGAGATAAAAGCTGTGCCTTGAAAAGAGATAATTTTCGAATTTATCTATTTGATTCATCGCGAACAGCGCCATCTTCTCAAAATGAGTGAAGCTCATTTGGTGGGGGTTTGAGTTAGCCTAGGGAGCTTCAATTAGTCATATATTGAAATTTGTTGGATACACAGAAGAGGAAATATTCAAAAAGTTCAAAGGTGCTCGCATTTTAATTTTTGCAAGAAAGATAATTTTTTTCTTATTTGTACAATATAGTTACGAAATTTACTGGTTACTGCATTTACAATACGACAAATTTTATATTGATTTAAGCCCGTAACTTGAAATATCTTTATTATTTAAAAAAAATTAGTTTAAATTTTTTTCAAAAATTTACTTTTGTCGATCCAAGGTACACGAACCCAATTTTAGGGTCTCCTATAGACTTATCTGAAACTCTGAGTAGTTTAAAATGATCATTGGGCAAAATAAAAAACTTCATAGAAGAACACTTTACAATAAAACATTAACCCCTTGTCGACCGACGGTACTTAAAAGTACCATTACAGTTACGAGCTCATAAAATCATAAAAAAAGTTGTTGTATACCTTTGGGCCATAGGTATGTTAGAGTATACTATAATTTTTCTAATAAGATCTTTTTTCGACTATTGGGGACCCCGTCTTCTCAGAATAACGGTAATTGGAAATGTATTCAGCTGTTTGGTTAAGATATGGTAGCACTAATTTCGATTAATGAAAAATACTTATGTTATAATGATAAATAAATTGTTTTTCTTAATACCATGGAATCAATTAATTAACAAATGCTTTAACACTAATTTATAAAAAGTACAAAAAAAACCAATGTTTCTTTCTTACTTTTTAATTCAGCCTGACCCAACGGTACTTAGGAGTACCAGTCATAACTAATATCCTTGCAGGTCCTTGACAAATTTTAAACTTTGTATATAACTTTAAGAAGGAATATTAATTAATATTTAGTCAAAAAAATACAAAGTTTCCAACACTTTCGAGTCTTGGTCCACAAGGGGTTAACAAATAGGAGAAAAATGCAAAGTTCAAAGGTACACGCGATCCCCTTCGATGAGAATGCTTCTTAGGAGCTTATATAAAAAATAAATAATTTAAAAAATTATTATTCAGAGGAAGCTTGGGTTTAAAAAAATTTTCTACTTTTTAAGTAAAAATAAAATCAAATAGACACACTTAATAATTAACAATAAATAACGATGACGATGTGAGAGCTGTGGTGTAATGGTTAGCGCGTTGGACTGTTATACATGTAGTTGCGGGTTCGATCCCCAGCGACCGCAGCATCAATTTGGAAAAATAATGTGTATGATTTTTTTATCCCTAATACAGTGCTCTCCTTCACTATTCCCATGGCACTTAATCCCACCGAAGTAAAATAATATAACAGGGCTATGAAATAAACAGCCTCAACAAAAGTTCGCCAACTAATATTCTGAAACTAAGACAATTTTCAAAAATCTGAAGAATATATTTAAGTTACTTTTAAACCATTGATAATACACAAAAAGTAAGACTACAGCTTTAGCTTTTAAAAAAGTCATTACTTTGGTCCAAGCATATACAGGATTCTATCAGGATACCTTTCTGGGACATCGTCTTAACTTGAAAACGAATTATTATGAAATTTAACAAAAAGAATAAATTTAGTATTAGTACCAATATTTATTAAAATTAAGACCCGCTTTCGCTCAATTTCGTAATCAATGGCACAAAAAATTTCATTTTTGGATTTTATTTATACTTTGGTGAAAAAGCATAAGTCAGTCACTCTTATATGTAAACACTATGATTCTCTTTGCGTTTTGTTTATTGTCATTGCGAATCCATTCGTTCCCCGTTCTGTTTAATTTCGTTCCGCATCCAATTCCATTTCGTTCTCTGTTCCATTGCCATTTTCTCGAGTTTCAATTCCACTTGTTCCCCGTTTAATTTCCCCGTTCTTTCCCGAAAGTGTGTTAGAAAAAGTGGTTAAAAAAACAAAAAACAAATGGTCGTAAACAAACTCTATATTATTTCCGTAACAAAGATTTGTGTTTAAAAAAAAAGTGTTTAAAAAAAAAGTGCGCGTATACAAATTTTCTTTCCCGAAAGAGTGTTAAAAAAGTGCCCGTGGACAAATTTTCTTTCCCAAAAGTGTGTTAAAAAAAATGTTTCCACAAAAAAAGTGTTTCCACAAAAAAAGTGTTTCCACAAAAAAGTGTTTCCACAAAAAAAAAGTTTACACAAAAAAAGTGTTTCCAAAAAAAAAAGTTTCTACAAAAAAAAAAAAATGTATTTCCACAAAATAAAAAAACTGTGTTGCCCCAAAAAAGTGATGCCACAAAAAAAAGTGTTTCCACAAAAAAAAGTGTTTCCTCCAAAAAAAAAGTTTCCTCAAAAAAAAAAAAATTTTTTTTCCACAAAAAAAAAGTGTTTTAACAAAAACAAAGTTTTCACAAAAAAAAATGTTTCCACAAAAAAAGTGTTTGCACAAAAAAAAGTTTCCACAAAAAAATAAGTTTCCCAAAAAAAAAAAAATTTTCCTAAAAAAAAAGTTTCCATAAAAAAAATGTTACCAAAAAAAAAAAAAAACTTTCCAAAAAAAAAAAAAAAATATTTCACAAAAAAAAGAGTTTCCACAAAAAAAAATGTTTCCACAAAAAAAAGAAGTGTTTCAAAAAAAAAACTTTCCACAAAAAATTATTTCACAAAAAAAAAAAGTTTCCACAAAAAACAAAAGTGTTTCCACAAAAAAAAAATTGAAATGAGATAAATGAGATAGGATGAGCTGAGATTAAATTAGGTTAGTGATATAAGTGCTGCCTGGTCATAATAACGCCATAGCAATACGAACATTTTATATGTAGGGACGCCATATCTCTGGAACCACTGGGCCAATTTCGTGCAAACTTCACATGAACCATCTACAGACCATCCTCAACGTACCCTGAAATCGGTTGCCAGAAATCCGTAGAAAAGTAAAAATTTGTATATCGATCACACATTTTATATGGGAAAAACACACTATCACAAAATTGTGCGTATAACGCGTATGCGTAGACATTTTTCGTAATTTTTTTTTTAAGAACTATCAGTAAAATTAGACCTTTCCAATGCATGTATTGGTTTGAGTGATTCTCGAGTTATAAAATGTCGATATACCAACTTATTTTTATATATATAGATATATAGAAATTTGTGGAAAAAATAAAAGTGAAGGTAAAGGCTGTGTTGTTAACTTAATAGTTAATAACACTTAAAACATATATTTTTTTTAAATTAAATTATAAAATTATTTAATTGTCGCCCGAGCAGGGACCCTCTTTCGTAAAAAAGAACAATTTATAGATCGTGGAAAAGAAGCGCCTTAGTAATCTTCTCGGTAAAGGAGATAAACGGGAGGTCCTAAAAAGGATCAGCGGCTGCGATAGAAACGTAAAATAAAATTATAAGATAAAAGTAAAAACGTTATATAAAATAAAAAGTTAAAATGAAATAAAAACGTAAAATAAAAATAAAAACGCAAAATAAAAAGTTAAAATAAAAACGAAAAAAAACTCAAAATAAAATAAAGTAAAAACTTAAAATGAAATGAGAAGTTAGAATAAAATAAAAACTCAAAATAAAATAAGAATTTGAAGAAAAAAATAAAAAAAGAACTTAAAATAAAATAAGAAGTTAAAATAAAAAAAAACTCAAAATTACAAAGAAATTACCATGTGGTAACTTATACCCAGTAAAATATTGCTAATGACACCTCATTACTAACTGCACTACCAATAATGATATACCATTACCTTTTGCATTATTTTATGTTATCAAATGAGCTGCGACCTTTTCTGGGTCTTTCTGGATATTATAGAAGATTTATGAAAGGCTATGTAGATATCGCCAAGCCACTGACCAAACTTTTACGAGGAGATGGAGGTGTGATATCGAAAGCAGAATCGGGTAAGAGAATAATAAAACTTGTCGACGACGGAAAACACTCTATTGGATCAGCCAAAGTCATAATTTTTACTGACCATCAATCATTGACTTATGTCCTTAGCAACAAGAACCATAATGCAAAAATGAAAAGATGGAAGGCATTATTAGAAGAGTATAACCATAAAATTCAGTACAAACCAGGCAAAAACACCGTCGTAGCTGATGCACTTTCCAGACTTCCTAGCACGATCATCAACTCATTGATGGGTACAGTGCACAGTAGGGTCTCCAACTTTGTATGAAGCAAAAAAATGTAACTTATTGACTGGGCCCTCCCTTAAAATATGTATTTGGCTGTAAAACAACGTCTCCCAAAAAATTAGGACAATCGGATAAGAGGAACATGTGCCTCAACGGCCCTGAAATTTGAAAAACGGTATATATGGAAAAAATATGACTTTTTTTTAATTTGTTAAAATTTTTAATATTTTAAATTAATCTTGAATTAAAAGGATTAAAAATCGTAATAAACAGTAAATTATCTTTCTAATAAGGCAATAAAAACTAAAATTGGTTAAAAAAAAACAAAGTTATTACAATTGCCCCCGGCAACTAATGTGTCACAGAACGCTTTATCAAGAAGTTCGAGCCCAAATTTTGAAATTTGTAGAAATAATGTAACGCAAAAACATTTTCTTATTTTATTAACTCCAAGGTACTCAATTAAAAAGTATTTTTTATCATGTGCTTTGCAAACTCGTTTTAAATTAGTGCCAAAAAGGTCGGAATTCTTAAACACTGTTTTCAAATCTACAATTTTATATTTTTAAAAATTTTTTTAAAAAAATTTTAAAAAATCAACGATTTGACTTTAAGGTTTTATTAAGAACATATTGTAGATTAAAAACTACAAAAATTTTACGAATTCCTTTTTTCATTTGGCTGGGGCAGAGATTTTATTTTAACGGATTTCGAGAAAACGGCGATTCTTGGCATTTATTTAGCTTTTAGGCTAGTTTTTCTTTTTTCTTCTTTTAATTTCAAATAATTTTGGCCGGAATACCTCAAATACCTTTGGATCAAATACCTCAATCCTGAAATTTAGGGCAAAATATAAATACACTAAATTGCCCCTGTGTAAGGTCAGAGATCAAATTTTAGGCGTTTTTAATTTTTCTTAAACATATTTATATAACATATATTTCTGAGCAGATTTTAATGAAACTTCTTGGTATTATTTTTCTAAGTCTAAACATATTTTCTACATGTTGAAACTTTTTTCAACATGTAAAAAAAATAAATATGAGAGACACCCTAACCAACCGAGACTGAATGCTACACCAATACCTAATTACCCTGGTCAGGTCATCCATATTGATATTTTTTCAATAGACAGGAAATTTGTGTTGACGGCCATACATAAGTTCTCAAAGTATGCTCAAACGAAAACACTGCAGGGAAAGTCAATAGAAGATGTTAGAACGCCACTGGGGGATATTTTATTTTTCTATGGAGTTCCTAAAACTGTAGTGATCGAAAATTAAAAATCTCTGAACTCTGCTACTATCCTTTTTATGATGAAGGATGAATTGGGATTAGAGGCATTTACAACTCCACCTTACAGAAGTGAAGCCAACGGTCAAATTGAAAGATTTCATTCAACATTGGCAGAAATTTTAAGATGTCTGAAAGATGAAGGAATCCGCAGGAATATCGAGGAATTGTTGGAACGATCAGTTAACGAATACAACCACTCCATACATTCCGCAATAGGTAAAAATCCGGTAGATATGTTTTTCGGGAGGACCGTGGATTTTTCTCCTGGAAGCTATGAAAGAACCAGGGAAAATAATATTGCGATGCTGAAGAGGAAACAAGAAAAGGATTTGGAATATCATAACAAAAATAAAAAGGAAATAAATCAATGCATACCTTGGTACGAAATTAACTCAGAAATTCAAACGCGAACTGGTAAAGGAAAATTGACAATCTACCGTAGTAACCGAGAGCGGGAGAATCGTTCACAAGAAACACATAAGGAACTATTTTTTTTTGCATGTACTTTAAGGTTATATTTGTTACTCGGATCTTCCGTGGGTGAGTTCTAGGTAATGGATTATTCCAACTCTGAGTTGGTCGTAATCATCACAGGATCGGCGAAAATTCAAACTGACGTGTTCAAACTTGTTCATACAATTGACTTGGGAGAATATGAAGATTTGATAGAGAAATTGGAGAGTGGAATTGACCTGCGCAATAATAATGACAACTCACTGTTATCTTACCTATCCTATACCATATCCCAGATAAAATCCTGTTTATCCAGACTGAAATCCAAGACGAAGAGGTCTCTTGACTTCATTGGTAGCGCTTGGAAATGGTTAGCCGGTAGTCCGGATCACCATAATTTCGAAATAATACATCATAAAATGAATAATGTCCTAGTAAACAATAATAATCAGATCGTAATTAATCAGTTAACAATAGACAAAGTGAACAAACTCTCGACAATAACTAATAATATTTCCATACTATTAGAAAATAAGAGTAAAGAGCAAGATTTTTTTAGATTTTAAGTATAAACTGGAAATTATTAAAGAAGGATTGTCTAATATCGAATATGCTATTCATTGGGCTAAATCTAATATTGTGAATGTATTTATTTTTCTAATACGGAAATTGATGTTTTAAGAGATATTTTTTATAATGATAATATTCCATTTGGGAATATAGGTGAATTGTTAAATTTTTCGAAAATTGAAGTTGCTTCAAACGATAAAGAAAATGTTTACATATTTTTTGTCCCAACAACCAGTAGAGAATCTTGTGAAAAATTTTCGATTAGACCTGTAAAAAGAAATAATGTAGTAATTAAGACAAATTTTATAAAAAATATTAAAATGTTACAATAAAATATTTGGAATTAAGAATTACTGTAAAGACTATAATAAATTAAGTATTTGTTAAACCGACAATATTGTTGATATTAGTGAATCAGAGTGCATCCCAAACCTTCTGAAGAGTAATGACGAGCATGTGGCAATAGTAGAGAAAATAGATGAAAACATCGTACTGCTGAATTAGTTTAAAGGACAGATTGAAATAGACAACTCAACAATCAATATAGATGGCATCTAAATAATTCATCACCTCAATTCTACGGTGCGAATTGGAAACCAGACATATCTGACAACTCAAATGTCCCTTACGAAACCACTACCAGCATTATTGCAGCCAAGTAATGCGAGCTTTGCGGAACAAGTAATGTCGTTAGAAAGGATGGAGGCTATTAACCCTTTCATGTCAAATGTTGCTTATATGCAACATTGTATATTTTCGGTCATAGTTCCTATAGTTTTTGTTTTTGTTGCCAACTTTAATTAATATGTGTGAGCATTCGTTTACGATGTAACATTTTCATTTGCGAGCTGTATTTCATACTGTCCCCACCCATTTTTTCTCAAATCAAAGTTTAAGGATAAATAAAATTTTTGTTTAAATTGGTCTCACGAATTATGTGATGAATTAAATTCAAAAACTCGAAAAATTCTATGTAGAGTTTAGTTATGGAAAAAATACAAAATTTAAATTTGAAAAAAATCTAAACCCGTTCGGGACCGGCAAAGGTTAACGTTTGAACTTTAATTCCAAATATCTCTGTTAGGGGGCGCTGCAAAACTATAAAATTTATATAAAATATTTTTTTTGCATAAATCTATACTTCATCGAAGTTTGGTCTGAAAATTCCCAGCCATTAAAATTGTGACATGAAAGGGTTAATGTCAATAATTCTCACCTATTAGGAAAATTACAAGTTAATTTTGGACTGATAATAGCCGTAACATTATTGGTTGTTGTTGTTGTAACGGCTTTAAAATGAGAATTTGTAGTTAATAATTATCATTTAAAGCCGAAGTGGCAATCCTTGCTCGGATAAATTCGAAGATTCGAATACATCCGAATCGTTCCGGCACATAGTCCGATTGCCGTGGGAACCGGGTTATACCGCCAATACTCGGTCGTCAGAGCCTCGTCAGCGTTAACAAGGGACACCATGTCTAAGGTGGACTGTGAGTTAGGTTGGCATTTGGAAATAATTTCCATTGACCCCTAACATTATTGGTTGTTATCTTCGGTGTAATGAGAAAAAATGAAAATAGAAATAACTAAAAAACAACCAAATCCAAAAAGAGAAGTGGAGCTGTTGTGGCTCCCAATTGAGCCTATCAAGGGGAAATTAACTACGTAATGTATTCCCTATACTTGTTTCAAAATCTGTAGGTGGGGCAGTGTACCTACGTCGCAGGCAGTGCCTATATTATAGTGCTGGCTAGCATACTTTTCATTCGGAGCCACCACGCACCTTGTAGGGGGGATACTTACGGTATTATTAAAAACAAAGGAACGAACACAAAATTGAGAGTTGACTTTTCTAAAAATAACGAGCTTTATTTTAGCTGGTATCTAAGCCTCTGCCCCAAATACCAACTTTCTACTTTCTTAAATACTTAATCTACTTAACTTAATCTAGCCGGAAGTTGCTTGGCCTTCACAATTACATCAAAACAAAAATCACTTATCAATCAAAAAAGAAAAGCCAAAGCAATGACCCAATGAAATAAACATTCTGCCTATTTTGCACATTTCAATTGGTTAGCAACGAAACAGACGTGACAAACCAAGGTAAATTAATAATAATAATATGATACAAAAGAAAAAACGAAATGCTTTATTTTAAGCCTAAACCCCATAAACGCAGTGTCGACCGCAGTGCGGCGTTTTGTCGATAAAGCAGTTTTTGTATCTTCTCTATTTGTCACCGCCGGGAAATTAGAAAAGTTTCTAAATAAACAAGAGCTATTTTTAAACAAAACACGAGAAGAACATTTTAAAAATATTAAATCGTTTTCGCGAAATTCAAGAACAAAGTTTGACAGCTCTGCCACTGTCCATTGGCACTTTTAGTATCAAGAACACAATTTCTGATAACTTGACAATTAAAAACACAAAACAGTTAACTAAAGTAATTAATTCATTAACAGATAAAAACAATACTAATAGGCAGAATATTAATTTTAGATAATCATAACGAGTGTAATATTAAATAAAAACATATTAGAACAACAGCAATACTAATAATACAATAATATTACTAATTAATAATCAATAACAATAAACAGTAATAGTAATAAACAGAGCCTGTAGAAGGTGATAAATCACGAGTGAACACGAATTGTTCTTTATCATTGCCGTCAAGAAGTATCAAGAACCAGAAAATCCACAATTCTCCATTTTTTTAGTTATTCATACGAGGACGTATGAACTTAAAGGGGGAGGAGTTAACACATAATTTATTATAAAATCACAGCAACAACAACTTCTACAAAATATTGCACGTGCAATACCCAAACAGCAACGACAACAGATTCCCAGACGGTAACCCGAATCCGAACAGAATAATGAAGAATATCATACGATGGTTCGACGTGGGAAAATGCAACAACAACAATTGAAGCTATTAAAATTATTTTTCAATTGTAAAGTCTCTGCAGTCCGTTTTGAGCATTAATTAATACAGGTTGTGTTGTTAACTTAATAGATAACAACACTAAAAAAATATTTTTTTTAAAATTAAATTATAAAATTAATTAATTTATACAAAACTGGATATACGAACGATATAAGAAGAATTTGTAGCTAACAAGGAATGTACCCCAAGTGGTACACGCCGATTTAAATGAAACTCATATTGACATATTTTTTTTTGCAAGCGCGAAGGATTAGGGGCTAAAAAGTGGGGTAAAAAATTACCCAATTTTTCGTTTTTTCAGTTTATTGCACATCTCTTTCAAAAAAAAAAAAAACAGTTGATATACAAAACTCTAAAACACCAACTCGCCTATAATTTATTCCCAACATTACATGGCGATCCTGAAACTTTCCTATAGCGCTCCTAGATAGAGCATTGGAAAGAAGTCGAACCTTGAAGGCACCTAATCCACGGCAGGAATAGAAGGACTGTTCGGCAAAGAACAGGTCAGGCCATACAAGCAATATTTATAAAATTATATAAATTATTAATAAAACAGCGTGCTCCTGGATGAGCATAAAAATTAACAGAATGAAAATAATATGTATAATTCTTTTGATTATAAGCTCTGTTTTGTCTCATGCCTATCAACGTTACGTCTTTAAAGCAAATCTACATTAAACCGATTGTAGTATAAACATTTTTTAAACAGGTTATGTTTATAATTTTTCCGTTATAATCGTGATGGGTCATCGATACGTCAAAAATGTGTATCAGAAAAATGCTAGGCATATTATTGCCTGTAGATATTGAGTATTTTTCAGTACAACCTTTACTTTAAGAGTTATAGCGCAAAAAGCTTTGAATTAATTTTAGTCCATTTTTAGGGCTAAAAGCCGCGGGTGATTGGCCTGTTTTAATACGAGAGGACCAATTTTTGCGGGGATATTATTTTTTACGCCCAATCTACTGGAAAATGCGTGGGGACGTGAAAAAAATAACACTTCTGCAAATTCCATATATTTCATGGATGCTCTACTGGACAGGGTATATTGAGTTTGTACTGATGTTTGTGGCACCAAAAAATATTAGACCTAGGCAAATCTTTTAGTATACCGATCCACTCAGAATCACTTGTTAATTCGATTTAGCGATATACGCCAGTTCGTCTGTCCGTCCGTCTGTATATCTTTTGTTTACTTGTAACATTTTTTTAAAGACAATTAAAAAAAAATTATTTATGACATGTTGTATATCATTTTAAAGGCAATTTTGTAGTCTAATTTTTGATTTTAATAGCAATTTTATTAAACTAAAAACAATATAATATTGTGAATTATATTCAAAAGGATAACGCAATGAGAAAAGATTAATAAAAATATTTGATACATATTTTTGAAATTATTTTTCAATAATTTCAAAAATCTATTTTATTATCTTTAAAACGAGCTATTAATCATCAAAATCGGGGTAACGGTTATGAAATAGCGAGCATTTAAACTTCTGAGATATTATTTGATTTCGATTTTATACAATTTTAAAATATACCGAAAATATATGTACATATGTTTGTGTTTCCTATATGTTTATAGTATTATATATCGCTGGAAAGCTTATTAGAAACTATATTAGCTGATGCTGAAAAATATGGCCAAAAATGATATTTGAATTTAATAAATTTAAAATTACTTTTACATAACCGTAATGTGCTTTCAAAAAGAAAAAGTTTGATACCCATATTGCCTAAGTTAAGTATTCAGAGGTTTCCAAATTTTTAAAAATATAGACCTTCGGAGAAATTCGTCTCAAACGCGAAGTAGGCCGAAACACCCCCTCACTTAAATATTATAAGGATTAATATATGTAAATTTGACCCTTAACCTTGTATACATGCCCATGTGTTAAACCATTAACAAAGAAGCATGTTTTATACACCTGTAGATAATCCTGTCAAATACCTTTCATTTGACACCTTTCATTTGACCTATAGTTGCTTTGAAATAAATATGAGATAAACCCCTAAACCTTCGCGTTTATACACAAAGGAAATATGTCAATTTAATATTTTTATTCTCTATCATATGTCCGAGTTTCATTCAAATCGGCGTGTACCACTTGGGGTATTTTCCTTGTAAGATCCAGTAGCGGTGGATTTTTGTAGAATGTCCATTTTTATAAAGTAATTTATGCAAAAATTACATTTTCAGTTAAGTACAAAAAATACTGGATAAACAAAAATTGAGCATGGAGTTTGTTAAAATTTACCGCACTATGGCGCGCGAGCAGTGTTGCCATATAGCCAGTTTTAACTGTTTTTTGCAGTTTTTTGGGATGCCTAACAGTTTTCCAGTTTTTTCATGTATAAAACAGTTTTTTTAAATTCATGGAATTTTTTTACAGTTTTTTATATTAAATCGGCACATTTGTTTCATTTACAATTTTTTTTTTATTTTTTTAATTAAAATTTAAGAATTAAAATATAAAAGAGCTTATGCATAATAATTTGAAAACTTTATAACACGATTATAAAATGAATTTTGTATAAAATATTTGTTTTATAATCCATTTACAAACTTAGAAAGTGGTTATGCAATTGACCCAAAAATTACAATAAAACTTTCAAATTGTCAGAAATTAGGTACAAATCGAAACATAAATAAATTTAAAAATACCAATATAATACTACGCCGATAAAATTCCATAGTAAGATAGTTAATAAAATCTATAGTTGAAATTAAAAAATATATAAATAACTAGCATAATAAAAAACAACTACTCTTTTAGTCGAAATCAATAAAATTTTGGTTACCCTGTAAATGCACATTTCAATTAATTATAAGTTGTCAAAATAGTTAAAAAATATATTTTTTATAAAAAACAGAAAATGAAATGTTGATTTGGTAAGTTCTTATTTATATATGTTTTAAACCATCCAAAATTAATATCTAATGTGCTTTTATGTTGTGCAGATAAAATTTTGGAATGTGGGATGAAAAATTGATCAAAATAACGAACAAAAACGACAATTAAAGAATCCTTTCTGCCGAGTTTTAAATTTCGATGTCGTGGCATAAAGTTACCTGAAAACATGCTGGTTACAGGTGAATTTGGAAAAGCTAAAAAGAAGTTTAACAACTTCAAAATTGGGGTTTAAATTAGTGAAATTCTTATTTATATTTAATTGTGTTGGTTTTGTTATATTTCCTTCTCCAATGTTATGTCATTTAAAATTATTTCTAATAAAAAATTGTCATAGTGTCGATTAACTATTTTTTATATGATATAGTTGATTTCTATTAATTTTTTGATATCTACAAAACTTAGTTAGCATCAACTAAATCAATTCAACTATATATTAGTTAGGGGTATTTCACCTATGATATAGTTGAAAAATTCATTATAAACAACTAAGGAATTTTTAGGGTCTACAAAATATGCTTACTGGAAAAACGAATCATTTTTATAACAAATTTCATCAAAAATTAGCACGGAATAAAATTGGCTAAGCCATATCTGACAAGTCATAGACCCGACGGACATTTTTTAGCCGAACTTTTAAGATCATTTAGAAATTTATATTTTTTGAAAAAAATTAAACAATGTCTCATCGAGAAAGGCCAAAATTGATTTTTTATTTTTTTAATTAAATATTTGCCAATTCTGAATAACAATTTCCTACTATTTTTTCAATTATGATCAAGGACAATTCCAAAAACGTAATTTTTTCAAACAAAAAATTCCCGACATAACAATACTCAATCAAATGAATATCAATTTTATGTGGAATGCAAATCAATAAACAATATTTTGAAGTATAACATTGACCAGTAAAGTATTCTATCCTAAGTTAGGGGTTAATCTCGGAAGGGTGATTCGATGAACTTAAAAAATTCTTAAAAAAAAAGTTTTATTAGGAGGCTATGCAAAAAGTCGATTACTATAAATGCCAAAGGCAGTTAAACTATTAAAATCTCGATATTTTGAAAATTGATACCCTGGGATAATATTTTAGTCCCAGGATACTTCGGGATCCATGCATTTCTTCTGATTTTTAAAAATTTTTCGAAGAACAGTTTTTCTATAAAGAAACAGTTTTTATTTACAGTTTTTCTAAAAAAATATATGGTAACACTGCGCGCGAGCTACAAAAACGAAAAGAAAGAAGAAAATCATAAACCCTATATTTTTGATTCACCAAAAAGTTTATTAAAAACTAAAGAAATGTTTTTTAGTTTTCGAGAAAATCTTCATATGAAATAAACACGCCAAATCTATGTAGAAAACCAACAACTTGGCATTACTGTTTTGATGGAATAAAACATACATGGGCCAACGTCGCTCGTCAACTAATTTGGTGGAACTTTTTATTGATTTCCGAAAGGATCCAAGGATTAAAATTTTAAAATATGATATTCAAATAAATAATTCAAAAAACATTAATGACAAAATACATAATACTGCATTTGTACTGAGCAAAAACTACCTAGTTTTTAGTTGTCAAATTGTGAAAAAAAACAACCAAAAACAAGTTTAATACAAGTTTTTGCTCAGTCTAAATTGTGTATATATTTACTACCAGCTTCAAATTTTAATTTTAAGGAAATTTCAGAAAATGTTAACAATTTAGAAAAAACAAATAATGTGTGATCTTAAAGCACACGAATTTTAATTAGAAACACAAAATCACAATTAACACAAAATGTTAGTTTTTCATAACAGTCTTGTATATTAGATTTGCATGAAAACCAATTCTATATACTTTTCAGGTGAAACTAATTGCACAAGTGAAAAATTGTTATACTCTATAAGAAAAAGATAAATGATTTTTCACGATAACCATACAAAATGTTATAATCCATAGAAAAAAACTAACGACAGCTAAAATTTTCTAAAAGATAAAGGGTCATATGCATAATCACTTTTTAAATTTATAAGTGACTTATAAAACAAATTTTTCATACAAAATTCATTTCATAAAAGTGTTATAAGGTTTTCAAATTATTATGCATAGGCACTAAAATTTCTGTCCATATTAAAGCTTTTAAATAAAGAATTATTGTAGTGTAAAAGGGAGATCTGGAAGCAACTTTTTAGTTGAAGGAGAAAATCTTGAAAGCTTATTTAGGTAGAAGATATTTTGGAGAATACATTTTTATATGAAATTTTATAAACTTTTTTAAAGCTTTTCCTTATAAAATTAGGAATTTCAAAAAGTTAACATTTTGGAGCTACATACCTAAAAATAATGAATTTGTTAATTTGTTCATAAATATTTAATTGATTTCTATAATCATTTTCTTTTTTTTTTTGAGTTCGAGTTAGTTTTTGAAACAAAAATTTGTAATTTTGTAATGTAAAACACAAAAGTGTATCACAAATATATATGTAAAATTAGACTTTGACACGACGCTAACAAAAAACTTTTAATTACAATGATAGAAGATTTTATTCACAAACTATTTTGCAAAGTGAATTGCACTTCTGGTCAAAAATGCTGATCCTGACCCGTAGTACATCGCTGATTTTAGCACCATTTTAATTTTTTTATATTTCAAAATCATTCAATTACTTAAGATTAAATAGTATTTATTTATATCTTATTTCATGTATACCGTTGTCTTATATAAAAATATTATATATTTTTAAGTGATAATTTTGGTTAAATCTGCATTCTGATTGAATATATAATTTTATATTTTAGAGGTACACAAATACAGGTGTTTTTTGTTTTAAAATTTCTGGCTTTATTATTTAAAAAGAGAGTTTTCAGACTGGAATTTAATATTTAAGCCTTCTGTATTTAGATAAACTAAATAATATAATCTAAGTAACACTGATGAAAAAACATCAATACAATTTTAAAAAGCTTTATAGGTTTTATTTAGTGAAATCTTTTATTATATTAATCAAAACTTTTATCAATCACACCTTAGAGCAAGTTTGAATCATATAAATGGTTTCATAAATATGACAAAATACTTGTATGAATTAAACTTTTTATTAAGCTTTATAAAAATTATATTGATACTTTATATAAATATGATCACGTTTATTTATAAGTGACCTGTAAATTAATCTTATGTATTTTCCATGGTTTTGTATAATAGTTTTTGTAATTTTTATTTCCTGTAAAATTGTTATATGATTGAGATTTGTTAAAAAATAACTATTGAAAATGTACAACAAAAAAGGAAATAAATAAATTAGATTGCGGAAAAAGAACAGAATGTGGTATTTTGTTTTTTACTTCAATCAGGTACATTTGGATATTTCTTTTTATGATTAATTTATGGAAAAAATGAACTCAATTGCGTGTTTTTTTTCTGCTTAAAAAATTAAAATAAATTAATTATGAAATAAACTATAAATAAGGAATGTAACAATTAAAAAATAATGAAATAAATAAAAAAACAATACATAAAAATTTAAATATAGATTTTAGTGTAATATTACTATAAATATGGTTTGACTATTGCAATTGTATGGAGGGTCTTTGTTGGAAAATATTATACAAATTTTCTATTAAAGCCAATATTTTTAATGGCATTTTATAAAATAGCAATTAAAGATTTTCAAAAATCATTTTAAAATGCGTCAATTAAATGACAAATTAAGTGTAATTGTTATTATTGGAAATGGTGTAGTTTGTTTTATAAATATTTTTTTTTTTTATTTAAGGCTATTGCAAAAATTGTATATGTATATTGTATGTGTGTGTGTGTGTTAATTTATATATGCTTATATTTAAAATAATTAGATATATAATTATATATTAGCCTCAGTTATATGAAATTTCAAGTATTATTCATTTCTATATCGATATTAAAATAAATTTTATAATTATAAATAAGTATGAATATGTTATCCAAAGAAAGTATTCAGCGTGGAAAAATAAAAATGCTATACAATTTTTTTAATTGAATAACATACGCTGTGGCGTATGAGTGATAATTTCTATAATATAAATCATACGTCCTGTAGGTTATCACTTGGCCTCTAAAAGCAAAGTTTTAAGCTCTTAATCCAAGCTCAAAGAAAAAAAAAACAAGTAGATGAAGCAGTTAATATTAAAAAATCAGCCCTTAAGTTTCAATAAGTATTTATTACCCCTTTCATTAAATTGATGCAAGATTCCTTAGAGTTTCGAGCATCGGACCAAACATCGGACAAAACAAGTGCGTAAATGTATGATGCCATGGTGGCACACACCAATATAAGGGAATTTTCGTAGAAGAAGAATTAAAAATGTGAATAAAGAGACGAAAATAATCTCTAACTTATGAGAAAAAATATTGATAATATCAGAAATTTAAAAAGTGGAATAATTTATGAAATATGTAAATTTAAAAATTTTTGAGAATGAACTTTAAACATTGGCCCTTACTATAAAAGAGTATTTTAAATTTAAAGTCACTTTATTTTTAATCATACGGTTTTGTTCATTTTGTGTATGAAAACCCTAGAATAATATTTATATTTTCAAACAATTGGATTGGTTGAAAATAAATTCAACAATCAGAATGCTCCAAAAATAAACCAAGTCAAGGCATACTGCCACCCAATATTTTAACTAAAGGATAGTAAGGGCGATCAATTTTTACTTATTTACTATTTTCGATATTTTCATATTTTTACATTATCTTTGTGACTATTTGTACTATTGCAGTTTAGTGTGAAGAATTCAAAAAGTTTATTTTGAAAAATTAAAAAAAAATCAAACATGAACAAGTGCATGTACATTAGAGCACCGATGAACTATATTGATTGTGCCAAAGTGTTCTCTTTTTACCTACCCACGTATTTTCTGGTAGATTGGGAGTAAAAAATAATATCCACGCAAAAATTGGTTCCTTGGGATTAAAACAGGCCAGTCAACAGCGGCTTTTAACCCTTAAAATGGACTAAAATTAGTTCAAAGCTTCCTTGCGCTATAACACTTACAGACTGGCCTGTTTTAATCCGAGAGGATCAATTTTCGCGGGAATATTTTTGCTCTATTGAGCGCCAAATCTGAGTAAGCATGAAATTAACTCTTAAACACATTTTAAGTTTTGACTTATTACTGTCATTAAACTTAAATCTTAAATTTCGATATCTTCAGAGACTTATAGTAGAATTTCCTGACAAATATATTTTAACCCTATAAATCTTCAACTTACGAGTCTTCTTTGTCCCTTTTAAAAAAGGGGCTCAAAAGTCCTTTTAATTGAAGAGGTAGAGGACTAAAATATTCAACAAAATTATTTGTCATAAAATTCTACTATAACTCTCTGAAGGCATCAAAGTTGCACATTTAAGTTCAATGCAGGAAATAAGCCAAAACTTGAAATGTGGTTAAGGGCTAATTTCGTAGTTATCCAAAATTGGCGCCCAAATGTCCCAAAAACCTGGATTTTAGGAGGAAACCATGCGAATCTTTTATTTCATGTAAAACACTATGAGGATCATTCCTGTGAAACATTTTAACCATCTAACTCTTTAGTTTACGGGTTTTTTTCCATTTAAAAATGGGACCAAAAAAGTCCCTTTAATTGCAGAGTTAGAGGGTTAGATAGTTCCACAAAAATGTACATCGTAGTGTTGTACATAAGTTCGCTGAACACATCCTATATCCAAAATGGAAGATTCACATGGTTTCCTAGGGCACATATCGAGAGCCTATTCAAAATATATCAACTTAAATTTGGTCAAAATGAGTTTCCGATGGAAAATGGCTCCCCCATGCAATACCCATCTGTGATATAAATTTGAAAGCCAAAAGATAATTGGTTCTCGTTTTATATCAATTTTTGTTATTATGCTATCTCAAAGTACATTTTTTTTTCTGGTGAAAATAAAAGCTAACTTCCATAGTAAATTTCAAACTATTTAAAAAAAATTAATTTATTATAAATTTACCTCGCATCTTATTGCATTTGCCTTGCTGGAAATGATTTTGATATTCAATGGCTAGTTTTCGAGATATGGTAACATTATCCCCGCAAAATATTGGTAATGTCACCTCATTACTATCTGCATTACCAAAAATGATACATCATTACCTTTTGCATTATTTTATAATATAAAATAATGACTTTCTACTGTATTCATTGTTTCTAAATATAAAATAATGACTTCATCCCAAACCCCATAGTGAAGGTGGACAGTGGCAGTGCTGTCAAACTCTGTTCTTAAATTTCGCAAAAACGATTTAATATTTTTATAAAATTGTTATTGCGTTTTGTTCAGAAACAGCTCTTGTTTATTTAGAAACTTTTCTAATTTCTCGGCAGTGACAAATAGAGAAGATACAAAAACTGCTTTATCGACAAAACGTCGCACTGTGGTCGACACTGCGTTTATGTGGTTTAGGCTTTACTCTTAATAGTTTAAATAAGTACTTTTTAAACAGTTAAATTTTATACATTTTTATTTATTATATGTAAATATGTTTTATGTTTAAATTTGTATGCAGTGTCTTAAAATTACACATTAAAAAAATTTAAATTTTTCTGAATGTATTTCCTTAAGCTAGTAGTATTTGCTTAACTCCTTATTTTTAAGAATCAAGTAAGCAATCGGATAACCACTTATAATTCAACTTTTTGGAAGCATGTGTGTAACCACTTATTATTTAAAATCTCATAACTACTTATTTCTCATTTTTTCGTAAGCGAGCGGGTTAGCGTGACTACTTATAAAACCGACCACGCCAAACAAAAATAATGAGTTTAGACGCCAAAAAATAAGCTGTGCGGAGCTATGAATTTCTAACGGGTTCGCCAAATAACTTTTTTTTTTGAAAATGCTATAAAAAAAAAACTACTGAATATTTTCTCAAATTTCTTTTTTTATTTGAAAGTACAATCCTTCCGGTTAATAATGGAAAATAATTTAATTCATATGGCTGCCTCGGCTGGCCATGCAGTAGCCTACACGATCGGCCCAATTTTTAAGCACATTATCGATTGTGTGCAGCTGTATTTCACCAATGGCTTCACGAATATTGTCCTTTAAAGCGTCAATTGTCTCTGGCTTGTCGGCGTAACACTTATCTTTGACGGCACCCCACAAATAATAGTCCAACGGTGTCAAATCGCAGCTCCGAGGTGGCCAAACTACATCAGCTTTGCGACTGATAATGCGATCTTCAAAAACAGGGCGCAAAACATCGAGTGTAGCTTCGGTTGTGTGGCACGTAGCGCCGTCCTGTTGAAACCAAATGTTGCCAATATCCTCCTCTTCAATTTTTGTGAAACAAAATTCGTTCAGCATGGCCCGATAACGATCGCCATTGACTGTAACGGCCACTCCTTTCCAACAAAATATTGGTAATGACGCCTCATTACTATCTGCATTACCAAAAATGATATATCATTACCTTTTGCATTATTTTATAATATAAAATAATGACGTCCTAATAACGCCCTATTGTAGTAATTGTTTTTAAATATAAAATAATGACTTATTCGTAATAGTTTAAATAAGTACTGTTTACACAGTTAAATTTTATACATTTTTATTTATTATATGTAAATATGTATGTTTCATATTTAAGTTTTTATTACGAGTCCTAAAATTACATACTAGAAAAACTTAAATTTTTCTGAATGTATTTCTTCAAGCCAATAGTATTTGTGTAACTCCTTATTTTTAAGAATCAAGAAAGCAATCGGATAACCACTTATAATTCAACTTTTTGTAAGCAGGTGTGTAACCACTTATTATTCAAAATCTCATAACTACTTACTTCTCATTTTTTCGTAAGCGCGCGGGTAAGCGTGACTTCTTATAAAAACGACCACGCCAAACAAAAATAATGAGTTTAGACGCCAAAAAATAAGTTGTGCGGAGCTATTAATTTCTATCATATAACCACTTATTTGGTAATGAAAGATTTTGCTGGGTTGCTCATTTTCGAAGAAAAATGGCCCAATTATGCCTCTGGACCAAAATCCGCACCAAACAGTGACTCGTTTTGGGTGCACCGGCTTTTCAATGTATGCGTGTGGGTTTTCTGTGCCCCAAATGCGACAATTTTGCTTGTTTACATACCGGCCAAGATCAAAATGAGATTCATCTGAAAAGATAATTTTTTTGGCAAAATCGGCATCTTCTGTAAGTCGATCGCAGGCCCACTTAGCGAAGCGTTGTTCAAGCGAATACATAACCATATTCGTTCAGCGGAATGATAAAACTAATTATCTGTCTAATCAGACATGAGCTAAGTGTTACCATTCACGAAATAAGCACTAGTTGAAATTGAAAAAAAAAACGTTAGATGGCGGACCCTGTATTATATAACCACTTATTTGGTAATGAAAGATTTTGCTGGGATCATATTAGTAAATAGTGGTTCCAAACAAAAAAGAATTGGTAATATACATGTAATTTTTAAAATATTTATCCGAATGAAGTATTAAGTATGTATGGGCGATTATAGTCAATGATATAGGCATCCAAATTAGCACATTTGGAGTGACCCTGTTACAATACAGCGTGAGTTAGAGAGTGCCAAAGTTGACCACCTCGAGTAGTTTTTAAATTTTTCTATCTAATATGGAATACAACATCTCATAAAATGCTTAAATATAAACATTTTTCAAAAAAATCGTATTTTTATTTTCCGACAAAATATGCTAACTCGAAAAAATATTTGTTTTTTGATATACTAAAATATGCTATCTCAAAAAAAAAAAAAAAATACGCAAAAAAGTGCAAAATATGAAATTTTTTGCATAGATATAAATTAGTAAGAATATTTAAACCATCTTATGGAAGTTACATTGTTTATTTTTACAACAATAAGCGAAAGTTAGCTTTTTTGAGTTGGCATTTATTTAATATAGGAGCTCGACATGTAAAAAATCTATCTCAGAATCAGTTTTTCGGCTTTCTGTCATGGAATGGACGAAATATAAAAAGAAACTTATTTTGCTTTCAATCTACGCTAAATTTTCTATTATATTAGGAAGATTATACGTATTTACAGATCTCCAAAATTAAATGAGAGACATTCAAAATTTAGTTTTGACAAAAATTTTTATGTTTACCGCATAAAACACCACTAACGGTCATGAGAGGGTTAAAAGTTTGTATAAAGGAAATGTTTGCCTTTTCATTGTGTAAACAACAGCTATGTTACTTAATTACTAGAAGCTTCTAGGATAAATCGATGAACCTTTTTTGGGGTAATTTTGAGGACATAAATGTAAACGGCCTGGCCGGTTTAATCACATAAACCCAATTTTTGCACATATCTTATTTTTTACTCTCAACCTATCCGAAAATGATTGGGGAGCTGGAAAAATAACACTTTTGCACATATGGGCGCTCTACTGTAGGGTCAGTACTGCCATCTATACATATGTATGATATCGATATTGAGGAATCGGATACCCTTGATGTTCTGGCCGGCATCGGCGCTCATCAATGAACGTAGTGTATCCAGCTGAATTGAATAATTGGATCATCATCAAATGTAGGTTATGTGAGTGTTCTGTCGATATTACCATGTGAAGTGTTCTGCTGAAATAAGTAAACTTGTATCGTGAGCACGATATAGTGTACATTGGTACTTTTGAAAATGCGGTGTCAATATTTCTAAGATTAAGATGGATGCGAAAAATCTTTGAATGCAGAAATATGCAATATGATACTGTTATGGATTGCAAATAATAAAAACGTTAATAACTTTTATGAATTTTAAGAAATCATGATTTTTTTTCGAAAAGCGATAAAGTGTTCCAAATTACAAATTGGAGTGTACATTGGAACTCGTAAAAACTTAAGAGAACTTAGTAAAAAATAATACTGCTCCATAATGTGCAATTGATATCTACTTGAAATGAGACAATCTTTTCATAAAAAAAATCATTTTTGAGAAAGGGCTATAATTTTAAATCAAAGGTTATTTCGTAGCGAATGAAATACAGAAAGCACAATTAGCCTGTGGAGCTTCAATTAATCCTGTACTGAAAACTGTTGGATAAATCGAAGAGGAAATATTCAAAAAGTTCACACAGTACACGTATTTTAATTTTTGCAGAAAGATCATTTTTTTATTTGTATAATATAGTCAAAAAATTTGCTGGTTACTATATTTAGAAAATGACAAACTTTATTGTTAAAAAATAGTTTACATTTTTTAAAAAAATTTATTTTGTCGTTTCAAGGTACACGCACACTATTTTAGGGTCTCCTATAGACTTATGCGTAAATTCATAAATGTTTTATAAAGTTATAGGAGGCTTACGAAACAAATTTTTCATACAAAATTACACAATACAACCTTTGGCTGGATAGTATTAGGAAAGGTATCTGGCGAACAGCTATCAACAGCAATATGCGGTGTTCTAACTGAAGAGGATAAAATGAATATGGCTATTCAACGATTTTGGAAACTCGAGGAGATCGAAAGCAGACAGCAACAATTATCTCCTTATGACGCACAATGTGAGACACATTTTAATCAGCATACTACTCGTACCAAAGAAGGACGGTTCGTAGTACAACTTCCATTCTGTACTGAAACATCTTTATTAGGATCTTCACATTGTATTGCCGATTCCTCGCACTAGAACGTCGATTATCGAAAGACGCTTCACTGAAGAATCAATATGCGCGATTTATGACTGAGTATGAAACAATGGGGCACATGTAGAAAATCCATATAGACGAAGTGAAAGGGCATAAATACTTTATTCCTCACCACTGCGTTTTACGACCTGAAAGCAGCACCACTAAACTTAGGGTGGTCTTCGATGTTTTCAACATCAGGAAAATCCTTGAATGATATTTTGCATACCGGGCCACCACTACAAAGGGAGCTGTTTACGGTTCTTCTGCGATTTCGGCTGCCGCGGTTCGTATTCACTACCGACATAGAGAAAACGTACCGTCAAATCGTGATGCACCCCAAGGAGCGACAGTACCAGTTAATTCTGTGGCGAAAGAATACCTCGGAACCCATCAGTTATTTTCAATTGAACATAGTCACATATGGCACTAGGCCAGCGCCATATCTGGCAATCAAATGTTTGAAGAAAATAAGCCATGACAATAAGATCTAATTTCCTTTAGCAGCAAGCTTTCTGGAAAAGAATTTGTATGTCGATGATGGATTAGGTGGAGCCGATAGTTTGAACACAGCTTTAGAAACTCAACGCCAACTACAACATGCCATGGCTAAGTACAGGTTTAATTTACGAAAGTGGTGCGCCAATCATACCCAACTACTCCGCAATATTCCCACTGATGATCAAGAAGTCAGTCTAGACTTCTCCTCAGACGAAACTGAGTATACAAAAACGCTAGGATTAGTATGGCTACCCAAAGAGACCTACTTAGAATCAAGGTCAACATACAACCAATCAAGGCGGTAACTAAAAGGACAGTCACGTCGGATTTAGCGCGCATTTTTGACCCACTCGGGCTACTGTCCCCAGTAGTCGTCAGAGAAAAAATGTTTGTCCAGGAATTATGGACTTTGAATCTTTCATGGGACGAAGCGGTACCGTCAGAATTTGATTCACGCTGGCGAAGTTTTCGAAGTAATCTACGTGAACTCGAAAACTTTCAAGCATATCTATAAAGGAGCGATTCCCAGCACTACAAAACTTCATATCTTTACAGATGCCTCCGAAAAGGCGTATGGAGCCGCAATATATGTCAGAGCTTGTCTACCCAACAAAACATTAATCGTATACTTGCTATGTGCGAAATCTCGTATCGCTCCACTCAAACAGCAAACGCTCCCACGATTAGAACTATGTGCTGCTCAGTTGGGTGCTAACTTGGCTGCAAAGGTGAAGCTCGACCTGGACATGTGTACGACACCAACGTTCTACTGGTCCGATTCGAAAATAGTCTTAGCATGGATAAATTCAAGATCATCTTCATTTCATACATTCGTAGCAAATCGAATAGCATCAATTCAAGAAAGCACGGTACCTGAGCAATGGCGACAATCCAGTAGACATCATATCTAGAGGATTGGATCCACAACAGTTACAGCATACACCCCACTGGATGTATGGGCCGTTCTTTCTTCATGGAGACGAAAACCATTGGCCTCCTAATTTGTGTCTAAATTCTGACGTGCCGATCACTGAACAGAAGCAAAACCCTTATAACTCACTGATTGCTGTCAATAGTGAAACCTTTCTGCACAGCATAAACCATAGAAATTCATTAAACACGCTTCAAAGAACAATGGGATACATCCTAAGGTTCATAAAAAACGCCAAAACTAGTCCGGCAGACCGACAAACCCGGCGAACTCTTACACCATTTGAACTTCACGACGCGCTTGCCATCATTGTTGGAATTACTCAGCAGCATACCTTCAAAGAAGAGATTTATCAATTGCAAAGACGAAAGGAACTCAAAGGATCGAGTCAGATTAAAAGCTTAGCACCATTTTTGGATGAACATAATATTCTAAGTGTTGGGGGCAGATTAGAAGCATCCATGTTGTCTTTTAACGCCAAACATCCAATGCTACTGCCCTATAACGACACAATCAGCAGACTAATTTTTGAGTCGACACACTAGCAAAATAAACACTGCGGTCCCAACGCACTCCTTGAAATCGTGAGACTACGCTTTTGGCCCATCAAAGGCAAGCACTTGGCGCGGGAAACTGTTCATAAATGTGTCCAATGTGCAAGATCGAAACCAAAATTTCTTCAGCAGATCATGGGAAATTTACCAGAAAAAAGAGTTACGCCAGCAAGACCCTTTATAAATACAGGAGTTGACTACTGTGGACCATTATGGGTTCACTTCAAAACGAGAGGAAAACGACCCCAGAAGGCGTACATTGCGGTTTTCTGTTGCTTTTCTACAAAAGCAGTTCATTTGGAACTAGTAACGGACCTTACAACCCACGCCTTCATTGGGACGCTTAAGAGATTTCTAAGTCGTAGGGGTCACTGTCAGCATCTTTATTGCGACAATGCAACTAACTTCGTGGGAGCTCGGAATCAACTGGCACAGTTGTCATCTACGTTATTCGCTACAGATGCTCAAGAAAAAATCCAACGAGAGTGTGCCAGCAAAAGCATTAGTTTCCATTTTATTCCTCCGCGAGCCCCGCATTTTGGTGGACTTTGGGAAGCTGCAGTCAAGTCCGCCAAACGGTTATTGGTTAAAGAAATAGCAAATGCATCTCTGACTTATGAAGAAATAGAAACCGTAATAATCGAGGTCGAAGCAATCCTCAATTCAAGACCAATTTCATCATTGCCGAGTAATCCTAATGACGAGGCTGCTCTAACGCCTGGTCATTTCTTAATTGGTGAGCCTCTCACGGCACAAGTTGATGCAACTGCACAATCAACTTCAACGACACTTGCAAAACGATAGGAACTAGTATCGCGAATAAAACATCAATTTTGGAGACGATGGTCACAGGAATATCTCAATGAACTTCAGCAACGTAACAAGTGGCAAACCAAGGCTCAAAATCTGCAATTAAGGACCATGGTCATAATCAAGGATAACTCGCCGGTCATGACATGGCGGCTCGGAAAGGTAATAGAAATATACCCCGGTCTAGACGGTGTCGTTAGAGCAGCGGCTGTCAAAACTTCTAATGGTATAATCAAGCGAGCAATCCACTTACTCGCTCCTCTTCCTCTAGAGCCACCAATAACGACCGCTGACAATGAAGTAACAGATAACGACTCAATACTTAAGAGAAGCACTTCACCCAACGGTGACAATAAAGGGGAACCACCCCCAAAACGTTGTACTTTAACCACAACAAGTCTACTGGTGCTCCTAGTACTATTTTTTTCCATTAGTCGTATGCCAACAAGTTTCTTACACGCAGATCACTAGCAACCCTGGCTTACATTTCGAAAATATTGGTCAAGTGAAACCAATCCTCGCAGAATGGAAACTCCTCATTTATTTTGAACTGACTCCTTTCTATAAAGAATTACAGCTGTTAATTACTGGAACATCTGCCTTGAAAAAGTCCTGCAGTAACCCATCCCTCAACAATCAATGCGACGGACTACTAACCCATTTCCAAAATCTCAAGGACGAAATGAAGGCCGGTATAGAAAAACTCGCAAGAAGAAAAAAACGAGGGGCAATAGACATCGTCGAAAATGTAGCGAATTCCTTATTTGGCGTTCCTGACTCCAAATATGCAGAAGAAATGACCATTACTATTAACAGTATAAAAACCAACGAAGCCCACTTACATGGTCTTCTGCGGAATCAGACTTCACAAACAATGACAGTAACCATCAATCACAGATCATCTTGTCTCTGAGCGTCCAATTACTTATCATTGCTGTGTAACAGATGAGACTCAATTTATGAGATGAGATCGGACTCAATTTATTCATTAATACATAAAAGTAAAGGGTCCGTGCCAGACGCAATCGTCCAAGCTGTCCTCAAATACTTTTAATATATTTTTTTTATTATTTTATGATGATGGGGCATAAACAGACAGCTGAACGTCCTATTTGCCCACATATCCTTTTGGTTTATAGAACATTATTCAATTATCCTCTATTATGATTTATAAATTTCCTTTATAATTTATTCCCTTCTATTTGGTTTTTTTAAAATGATTGAATTTTCAGTTTTTAAAAAATGTTGATGTTTATTGTTCGAATTCAAAGTATAGATTGACAATTTTCAGATTGTGTTTTATATTTATATTGAAATATTTATAAAAATGAAATAAACCCAACAAACAATAATTAACATAACAAGAGTCCCATATTAGCAATATTTGAAATAAATGAAATATAAAAGTGATGCTACAGTCTTAGCAATTTAACTAAAACAAAATGAACCAATTAAGTAATCACAAAAGAATAAATGACAGTGAAAATAAACAATAATAATTTTTATGTAACATTGTTAATGATAAAAATATAAACTTGTGCAAAATAATATAAATTGCTAATTACTCCCATTACAGCTGATAATTTGCAAAAAATGCACATATCCATGATCAACTTAATAGCTGACACTTATCATGGTCGAATAAGCCCTATTCTGCTGACGCCACAAAAAATTTGATAACCTGAAGTTGATAACATAAAGGCAAACCTTCCAGCAGAGCTAAGTCTACTAGTCGCAGATATCATTCATTTGTATGGTGTAACGACAGCTCAGGCAGCAATTTCAAACCAGCACATTATCTGCACCTTGCTCATCCCACTAGCACATCAAAATGAATATGATCTATTTATCTCACGCCTGTTCCACAGCTAATAAATAATTCTTTAGTAGCAATCATACCAACATCTAAAGTAATGGCTTTCAATGCTCATCGGGACGAATATTTTCCTATGGATGGAATTAAGCTCCTTGACTGTAATAAACTTGAGCACGATACATTTTTATGCCCGAACATTTAAGCTACATATTATAAAGGTTCTCCAATCTGCGCTGTGAAATCCATTTATTCAATAACGAATCTGACGCAAGTTGCAATCCCAGCAATAACGTATGGTACCAACTTTACAAAAAGAACCAGTGGCTGCTCGAAACTCAACAACAACTCAAACTAAGCACCGTATGCAAAGGAGAAAGTAGCTTTCAATTGTTGGAAGGAACCGGTTTACTTACGCTCCCAGCAGGATGTACGATGAAAAACGATGTGATCACCATCTACGGTCATCAAACTATCACATCAATTTTGCATCCCTCATATACAAGCAATGAGATATCATTCTCCCATCTACTACAGAATGTGAACAAGCTGACACATGGCCTACCATACCTTTCAACTATTGACAACATAACTCGATTGCTGACAGAAGTGAAGGCACAACTACAAGATTTACCAGCAACAACAGCAAAGCATAAGGTACACAGTTTAGTAATCAGCTACACAGGACTGGTTCTAATTCTAACACTAATAATTATTCTGCTAATAAAACGAATATTGAAAAGGAGACTCAGCACGCTCCCCACAGCACCACAGCCGTCTCCGAGGTCAAACTGGAATATTTCCTTGGAACCAACATCTTAGCTCACTTCAGCATTAACTGCCGGAACTCGTTCATTTGCACTACCCACCTATGTTGCTGATCCCCGTGGGCCGCAATATGTTAATTCTTTCTGATTTTTTTTATTTTGTTAAAAAAATGAAAACAAATCTTATTAGAATTAAAATCTAAATTTATATTACTTATTTCCCGCATTTCGTCAAGCAAAGCGTGAGAAATACTGCGTCTGCATAATTCATGGCTTAAACGAAATGAATAGAATTTACACGTGCCTATTCGAATTACCAATCATGGAATACAATCTCTGGTTTGCATTGGCTAACAATGGGAAAATAATTTGCTTATTTAAATTACCAGTCAGACAGTTATGAAATACAATATCTGTTCTGGCTAACGGTGGGAAAAGAATTCAGTGCAGCAAAAGAATGAACGATTTCCGGCATAACTAAATTTTTATTTAATATTGATTACGTTTTAATTTTATTGTTTATTTTAATTTGTATTTTTTATTTAAATATCAGAAGTTTTTTGAATAAAATTATTATTCAACCTTTGAAAGTAAACACGGCTGTAGTGCGATTCTCTAACTTTCTTAACGATTTTATCGAATTCGTTAACTAACGATAATTGTCGGTTGAGTTACCGAAAAAAGTGATTCACTATATTTTAGTTAACGATATTATTCGCTAAAAAAGTTACCGACAAATTTTGGTAGAAATAAAAAATGCCAAACAAAAAGTATTTGTAAATAAAAAACAAAATGAAAAACAACATTTGTATGAATAAATTTTTTTTTTGAAAACCGTCGAATTAAAATGTTTTTTCGTGGTTTTTTGCTTGTTATCGGGCTTAAAAAATATGGAATACCGATCCATATAGTGTTTTTTTAAATCGCGAAAGCCTAAATGCGTTAAATTTAAAGTGTATTTTTTCACCCTATAGCAGTATTATAATATAATCCATAAGGTAAGTGTATGTAATAAAAGCGACTTAAAATTTAATTAAGTGTCTTTAAAGGCGTTACGCGCCCCACAGCGGTTCTTGTTTTTCTTTTGCAATTGTGAAACTGTTGGACCGTTAGTGAAACTAAGGCTATTCAAGTGAGTTGTAAGTGTTCGAGTTTGAAATAATCGCCGTTAATCAGTTAAAAAGTCAGTAGAAAATTTTTGCGATTACCGTGATTTCCCCTGCTTTTCTATTTTGAATTTGTTCATTCAGCGACTAAATTGCATAAAGTTGAGTGATACGAAACTTTCGCGGTTTGCATAAGTGAGATTTTTCACAAATCTTATAATGATTACGCATTGTACCAAAAAGTTGAATAAGTTATTTTCAAATTGTAAAAGCACAAAGAAATCGCGTTAATCGCAAAAATGTTTCATTAACTTTGTAGCTGATTCACAGCTATTTTTTCAATCACGTGTACGCGCGACTTACTTGAATAACTGTAATTTTACTAAGAATCACACAGTTTATCAATTAAGAAAGTAAAAACCCGCTGTAGAGCGCGTAAAGCATAACAGTTTTGCCGGTAAAAATAAATGTATGAAGAAAAAAATATTTTTTGCCTAAAATATTAAAAAAAAGTAATAAACAAAAGGTTATTGATTTTTATGGTAGCGGTAACAAACATTTATTTTTACCGGCAAAACTGTTGAGTATATAGAAAAACGTTATATGAACAGATTAAAGGAATTGTAATTTTTAATTTTTTAAAACTGTTTGAGCAAAATCGGACTAGTGGTTCTCGAGTTATGTAAAAAAAAAGATATATCTCGATTCCTAGGGGTGACCCAGCGAAACGGCGGGACACGTATAACTTGTTTTTGACCGATATAACATTTCCCGTTGGTTTCATCCCATCCCGATTTGACTGTCGCATAGTGTAATAAAAATCCATGTCTAATTTTGTAATAATTAAAATTAATTACTTGAATATAATGGAAATGAAAAATATTTCATTACAATTACGTATATGTAATGGTAATGAAAGTGCTTTTATCTTTCGCTTATAAGCAGAGCCACAAAAATGTCTATTTTTGCTGGGTTGATATTAGTTATCACTACAAACAAATTCAAAAGCACGAAAAAATACCTAAAAAAGCGTGAAAAACAGTCATTCATAAATGTTAATTAATGTTAAAATTAATCCAATTGAATTAATTTGATGCAATTGAATTAATACGATCTAATTGAATTAATTTTATTTGCACATGTAGGGTAAAAAATGATGTAATTAATTTTAAGCACTAAGTCGTTATAAATATTGGCAAATTTTATTTTTAAGAATATAGAATGGTATTCCATTTATATTCAATGAAAAGAGAATTAACTAAAATCCTAGTTTTCGCGATTTATAAAAATTTTAGTCGAAAAAACAGTATTTAGTTAGTAGTATGTATCAAAGCACTGTTAATTCACTGATTCGCTGTTAAACGAGAGCTATTGAATATAATGCAAACGCCAGTTCCTTATTCTTAATGTAAATTGTTAAGAAATTTGCAATAAAATACATTTCCTTAGGGCTTTTTGAAATTATTTTACTCATATTTTACCTTATCTACAACTTTTTTTCTATTGTTAACTTAACAATAATTGTCGGAAGTTAACGATATTAATTAACGACAAAATTCGGTGGAAAAAGTTACGGAATCAGTTTTAACGACAATTGTAGTTAATTATCGAATTTTGACAATCTAACTACCGATTTTTGTCGTTAAAAAGTTACAGAATCGCACTACTGGTCTATACATTTAATCAACGTTATCCTTGTGTACCACTTGGATGACTCAACAAAAAAAGGTTAAGTGAGACAAACGAGTCTCTACTTTAACAAATATTTTATTTAGAAATTTTCAGATAGTTTTCGTTGATATTTTATGATCAACTGATTTTAAGATGTGTAATATCAGAGGTGAGGGCACAAATACCAATCGTATCCGACTGGTCACAAACTGGCTTCGAACCAACACTTTCCAGTAATAACAACTCAAGATTTTTATGATCAACTGATTTTAAGATGTGTATAAACTCCGACTTTATTAATTTAATAAAGTCGGAGTTTTCTCCAAGAAAAAAATATTTCCTTTTGTAAAAAAAACCGAAAAGCTTTTATTTGGCGCCCAAGAAAAAAATTTGATTTTTTTTAAACCCTAGAGGTTTTAATTGGCACCCGAGGAGGGATCAGTCAGGATACGCAAAAAAAATATTTTTCAACAAATTCCAGTGAACCTGCTATAGCCTCACGTAAATGTAAAAAAGAAATGAAATTCCAGATCCTGATATAGCCTCTGCGATGGATTCGTCCCGAAGCAAAATACTAGTGGTAGCCAAATGAATCATAAAAACTAACGCAAAGAAATAAATCGAAATTTTTATAAATTAAAAAAAAAAAAATATACAGCAAAACCTAACTCGTAGTCTTGACTAGCGGATCTGTGCGAACATGAAACGAATTACATGCAAAGCAATAACTACAAATTAAATTTGTTGTTGTTTCACGTGTGATTTGTTTCATGTTCGCACAAATCCATGACTAGTCAAGACTACGAGTAATGAAGCATAATAAAATAGTGACATAAGAAAAACAAAGAATTCGAAATTTAAAACTAAAAGAATTAAGTGTCTTGAAATTAAAAATTTCAGTGACAAAAAAATTAAATTTTTTAGTATTCTTTAAAAAACAAAAGTTTTACTATAAAATTCATAACAAAAGTTGTGAATTAAAGAACTTTACTAAACTTAGAAATAGGAAAAGTTTTAATATACAATAAAAAGTTAAAAATAAACATTTTTAGTTTTACTATCAGAAACAGAGACGGCAAAGAATCACTTTTCCATAGTGAATCAGAATAACAAAAACAAAGAAGTCAGTAAACTAAAAATAAAGAACTTTGAACTAAGAAATTTTCTGCAAGCTGAAAAGTAGTGAACATTGGACTAAACAACAAGCAAACAAACAATAAAATCATATTTAACCTACTGCAGATCAACAATAATCATCAACAGTTCCTGTTTTTCCTACATCTTAATGTATTCCGGATTATATTGTTATCGTAAGAATTTCTTGAACAAGTGTATTTATTTTAATAATATTTTTAGTTAAAAAATAAGGAAGAAAATAATCTCAAAACTATAGTATTAATAGGTTGAAAATCAGAAAGATAACTTAGTGAACTGCAAACTACATATAAAAGAATTTTATTTTTGTATTACTTGAAAAAACAAAAGACATCGAAGAGAATGTGAAATCCTAATAACTTTATACGACCTCGTATCCTAACACCCGATAATCCCAATATAGGACCTGGACAATCCTCACAACAGACGACTACTATAATTGCAGAGATAGTAGAGAATATCCTTGAAATGCGATTTCAGAACTTGATACAGGACACACCGAATTGAAACACAAATTTTTCGGATCAGATCATTGATCGCATTCTTATTAACAATACTTCGGAGCTTTATAAAATTCCGAACATTATCCGTTGCTTACGCGAATTTTTAGAAAATCCAGGGGAATTTAACTCTTGAAAGAAAAGCGTATATTGCATCCTCTATGAGAGAAATTTCCAGGTATTAAGTGCAATGCAGATATTTTCTTTTTAATTTTTATCGACTGGGGTGAATCAAAAGGTACGACCACTTTATGCCATAGCAATCAAAATCTGTTTACCTGAAGGGAAGGGATAATGGATGCTATGACATAACTGAATTTTTTTTATATCATAATAACTTAATAATGTGATAACTACAACAACACAACCCAGTCAGAAATCGCCAGTGGTACAAAAAATCAAGCACTGGCATACCACTGGGTAACCATGGTATTAAAAATAAATGACTGGCAGAACACTCATTTGGGACGCTTTGCCAGCGTTTGCGAAAAGCGTTTTACCAGTATTTTTTTTACAAAAATTTCGGTGGTTTATAAAAAAAACCACTGGCAAAGAATTGGCTTAGAGTGATATGCCAAGGTTTGCAACCAGTGGTTATCCAGTGCTACCTAGCCAATGCTACCAGGCGTACAAAAATCAATTCACTGGAAAACCAATGATTTTATAAAAATGCTGACGCTTCGCTAAAAAATGTTTGTAGTCGGAAGGTTCCGAGTTCAAATCCGGTTGCAAGGAAAAAAATTTTTT
This sequence comes from Leucophora obtusa, assembly GCA_949987735.1. Lineage (NCBI taxonomy): Eukaryota > Metazoa > Arthropoda > Insecta > Diptera > Anthomyiidae > Leucophora > Leucophora obtusa. The sequence goes on along the minus strand of OX465295.1, from coordinate 200,586,787 downwards.
GGGATTTTTTTTAATTTAAAATTTTTTTTTGTTTTATAAAATCAATTTTTTTGTTTGTGTTAAAGCTCCTTCAAGACCAACTTTTTTTTTGCCCTCCAAACACTGGCATACTAGTTACTAAAAATTGTTTGCCAGTACTAGCATTTTGGCACAGCCAGTAGTTGTCCAGCTATTATCACTCATTTATGTGTTTAGCCATTAAATATTATATGTCTCGTTAGCTCAGTGGGTACAGCAATCGTCTGCCAATCTGACGGCCTGGGTTCAAATCACAGCTGGGTCAAAAAAATACATATGAACTTTTTTTTAATTTTATTTTGGAAAATATATTTCCAGACCACCTATTTATTGGTTTTGCCAGCGTTTTGCCAACGTTTAAAAATTTTGTTCCTCCAGTGCTTTTCCGGCGCTTTTTGAACAGCCGGTCCTTTTGTCTAATGATGTTATCATTTTGGGAATGGGAAAGCACTTTTTGCCAATACTTGTACCACCTGTTAAAGTGCTTTGCCACCGCTTTCCCGTTTGTATTTTTCTGACTGGGAAGCTTAGTTTTTGTGACAAAACTTCTTTAGTTATTTTTTTAAGACGAAGTCTATTTTCAAACACTGATGAATATAATAATTTAAAATCAACTTTTATTTTAAATGTTTATAACAAGACTAGAAATCTTTTCTCTTACATTCACTGGGAAAAATCAGAATAGTGTGTATGCGCATTCACTTCGTGACAGTCGTTATCTTAAACTAATTCTAGCCCCAGCATCGATTCTGATAACGAAAGGAAATCATAACGTTCTTTGATTCGAATATTTTTTTTTTTTAATGAATGTATTTTCACTTAATTTATTTCTTTATTTTAATTTGGACTCTTCAAATTAATAAGTGCATAATTCCTTGGTTGAAGAGATCATAACGTTCTTTAATTCGAATATCCTTTTTTTTTCTTCCATCGAATGTGCTTTCACTGAATATTTATTCACTCCTATATTGATCATGCCATTCAGATCATGTTGAATTCTAAGAGAAAATTTTTCAAATAAAGTGAATTTGCTTTCTTTCTTTTCTCTTTTTTATATTTAATTTCGAAGGAGGAATCCTTCTTGATGCTGTAAAATCATATTTACCACTATAATATGGGAGACGTCCTATACCACTGATGTGAAAAAATATGGAATTTTACTAATTTTTCTACTAAATTCTTTATTGTATCCCTATTAAATTATTTTATATAATTAGGGTCATTACACACGCAATTAAATATTGAGCTCTTACATTACCACTTTTGTCTTTTTATTCAACTATTGAATAATGGTAATTACAACGTTTTACATCTTGTCAGATTCTTGGCATGATAATTTGGTCCGAATTGAATACCCAAAATCCAATTTCTTGCAGTATACGGATATCCGTATCACGTGGTATTTGGATTATTCGGCAATTTAAAGGAAATACAACTGATTTTCCAGAGAATTGTTGGGGGCACGATGAATACTTTCGGCCACGAGAAAAACCAATTTATGAGCATATTAACAAACAGCTGGAAAACGTAGTGTGCCCGACCAGTTATAATATACGGGATTAACTTTGGCCCAGACTGTTATTATCTTAATCTCACTATAAGATTTTAATGTTTTTTTTAATTGCCTTGGTTCTTGTATAAGTTTTATTATATGTGACAGCGCATAGAGAAAGGGACCTAAGGGTAAAAAATTCAATTTTTTTTTTTGTGGACAACATCTGAGCATCGAATGATACCGATCCCATGCACTCCTGACCTTAGGTCCCTTTCTATCCTTAGGTCCCTTTCTATTTTGCGCGTCACATATTGTCATCCGGTGATTTGGATAAAGTGACAAACCATGAACCAAACACGAGATCGGAAAATATCCGGGTACATGAGGCAATAAATGCCCATGAGTACAATAAAAATGCAAGATTGCATTTTGCTAAAGATAAGCTGTTTATCCAAAAGGGAAAAACCAAACTTTTCCAATTTGAGTCACGAGATTTTATTACTAATGGAATGATGAATTCAGATCATTTTTTTCCAAAGCTTGAAAAAGTAGCTGGAAATCTTAAAATCAATACTCTTCGCATGTCTTTGGACAATGCGTTATTCGCGAACGGAAAATTAAACCACTTCAAGAAAGTCGGTAATGAAAATCTTCAGATATTGAAGGTAGTACTCGTACACTCACAATAAATTTACCGTAAAATTTCAACAGTTGTTTAAAAAGTAAATCAGTAAAGTTGTTTCAATTGAATAAGTAGTTAAATTGTAAAGAAATATATTTTTTAACTTTTTCTATCAGTCATTTAATAAACAAATACACAAAATACGGTGTAGAAGTTAAAATATTCAATCAAAATTTTCTGATAAAAACAATCAGTTGTTATAATACAATTAATTTTAAAATAAACGAGAAATCTATTATTTTTACCGACTTTGCTAGTATAAATTAACAATTAAAAATAAGCGACAAAATACAATTGTTTTGAACGAAAAGTGGGTAGTCCTGTTTTTAACTTATTTTCAATTGTTTTAATGTACATATTCGGTTGATTTTAAGGAAAAAATATTGTGAGTGTACCGCTACTTACTAAAGTCGCACCGTAGTCGGGAAACTGAAGATTATGGTATTGTACCATAACAATCCATTATTTGGAGGTCACCCTGGCATTACCAGAATACTCAGGAAGATTAGATTCTCGTCTTTGATATGGGAGAATAGAAGAAAAATATATAACTTTTTTTTCTCCCAGAATCAATAAAAAGAATTTTATAATTTTTTTTAAATAATTCTTTTTCCATTCCATTTAAGGAAAAAATAACCATTTTAAAAATTTCTTTTATCATGAAATATATCAACTAATTAAATATAATTTTTTTTCTTTATTGATGTTCATTAATTTAATTTAATTATTAATTTGGTTAAATTTTTTTTTTCTAATAATTCAATAATTAATTAATTTTGTAATATTTAATTGATAAAAGTAATACTTAAATTAGATTATAATTTTTTTAAATTGAATATACAAAAGAATGATCAATAAATATTAATTCTACACTCACAATATATTTTCCATAACCGATTGAGGTTTATTTAAAAAGTAATAGGTAAAGTTTGTTTTCAATTGAAGAATCAATTAAAATACATTGAAACATATTGTTTAACTTTTTTTGTCAACCAATAAAAAACAAACCAGAAAAAAATATGTATCGTCTGTAGGAGTTGTTATTTTCAGTCAAATATTCTATTTTTAGATTTCTATTTTTAGAAAAAATTATTTAAATAATTTCGTTGTTTTCTGTTTTAAAACAAAAAATTCAAATATTTTCGGTTTTCTTTTTTGTTAAAATAGTTTGTTTATATACAAAATTATTTCAATTCAAATTACAAGAAATTCTTTACTCATACACATAAACATAGCCAATAGAAATATGAACGTGTCTGTTGTGTATGGTGTAGTGTTTTGAAAATCGAAACAAAAAAAAAACTTTCAAATATGAAAAAACAAACCACAAAATCGTTTTTTTTACGTTTTGTCAGTTAAAAAATTGATGATTGTTTTAATAGACTTTTCAATTATTTTTATTTCTTTTCTGGATTGTTTAAACAATGTTTGAAAATAAATAGCAAAATGGTTTAAATATTACGAAAAATCAGTAGTCCTTTTTTTAATACTGTTTTCAATTAATTTAATATGTATTTTAGGTTGTTTTTAAGGATAAAATATTGTGAGTGTACCCACTTGATCATTCTTTTTCTGTAAAAGAGAGGTGTAGTATGTTTGACTGCTCTGTGTTGCATACCATAAGTATGCAATAAGATACTCTTATTGTTGTCTGATTATCGTCCATATTACACTAAACTTATAGTGTGGGATATGCATAGTAAGAATATTCCACAAATGTACATTCCTTAGTATTAAGTAGCATTAAGTATTTTTATTTAATAAACATTTAGTCGAGACTCGTCATAGACGCTAAGAACATCACAAGTTGTTTCATTTAATACTACACATATAACACTCCCATTGAACTAGAAGGCCATATCGAAATGTCTTACGCAGGCAAGAGATATTCGCACTTTGGGATATCAGATGATATCATTTGTACAGAGAAGTCAAACAGTTCAAGAGTTTTACCAGAAAGTTTACACTCATTTGTCGCTGATTTTGAATAATATTGGTTGCATGGATCCTTTACAACTACTGATTCAAACTTATCGCGATTAGGCACTTGACACTTTTGTACGAGTCCTTTTGGGTATACGGGAACCGGTGGATGCCTCAAATTATAAAATCAGAATTTTAACTCTAGTTATGCACATAATGCCTAAAATATTTCTGTTAAAATTTCTAACCATTCACCCCATTTTCCAAGAAAGAATCCTTAACACAAAAACCAACAGGGTTTATACCCTCAATTGGCTTATATGCCACAGCCTAGCAGTGTAATAATTTTCCTGCGGGACCAGCTCATAAGTATTATAATCAAAATGGATATAATCCAAATCAAGCGCTTTTCGCGACCCCACGTGTTTAGAAATATTGAATTTGTGTAACTAAATTTCTTTGTTTTGCCATTGCTTCGGTCTCTATTTTTTCAATTGTTGAATTTCAGGCAATTTAAGGCTCGGTGATCTTTATATTTGCATGGACGCGATACAACAGCAGTTGGTTTCCGAATTTAGGTATAAGACCGACCAATTTATAGGGAAACTCTGGAAGGAAATAAGTTTCATTTGTGGCGCATAAGAGCCGTACTAGCTGGTTCTGGCTAAAATCCATGGAACTTCGAAAGTTACTGCATTAGAGGAAGCAGATGTAATGTTAGACGAGCTCTGCCTGCTAATGAATGCGCAAGAAGACTCTAACGACGTGAAAATTCTGCAGCTGGAAGCAGAGCTAGGAGCTTTAAAGAAATACAATGCAGCATTAAAGAAGGAAATCCAGGAGAACTTATCCGAGGCCGAAATATTGGATAAAGAGAGCGAAAATTTACGGAATACTATTTCACTAGGGGGTACACCTTGCACAATTCGGAAATTGTGCTTCGTTGACTTGCAAAATGCAACTAACAGGGTTGTGCAGGCCCAGTTAAGATTGATTCAACAGGAGAAGCAACTTTCATAACAGGAGAATGTTATATAAACAACCCAAGACACACGTGATTGGAGGAAAAATGGCGTCCCCCGATTTGCTGAAAAAATGTAAATTGGTGGGAACCGTCGCCAAGTCTTCAGGTAAAAGTTTATAAGTTCATGGATGACTACAAGTTGACAGTGAAAGCAGTAACCTTGGAGGGAATAGCGGACCTCCTGAATATCCTGAAACAACGACTGTATGGAGACGCATATCAGTTGGTGCGATTGCGTACATTTTCTTCCATGTAAAAATTTACGGGAAAATAAGGAAAATATATCTTAAGTCGATGTCTTTGGATTCGGTGCTTAGAGAACTCTATGAAGCTGCCCAGAGAAAGGGTGAGGATTTGAGAGAATTTGCTAGAAGGCTCCAAACGTTATCTGCTACGGCCATGCGCGGTTCCAGCAATTAATATAAGGGGAAAAATCATACGCCTCAGTGGCCAACTCAATGTATTTGTCTACTGTGGCGTATGATTTTTCCCCTTATATTAATTGCTGGAACCGCGCATGGCTACGGCGGATACAATTTTGGCGGATAAGTGCAAGAGGAAGCAGAACGAAATAATGAAGGCTTAGATAGAAAGGAAACTAAATACTTTATTTACTTTGGGTCTAAAGGATACCATGCTGCATAGTAGAATGTTGTCAAGCACAGGATTTGGTTCATTAGGGACGTATTGGTGAGATTACCTGATGTCCATGCAAGAAATGGCGGTGTCATGTTAGTGGTGGACACAAAGGCGGACGCTAATTTTGTAAACGAGGGCAGTCTGGAAAAGGTATTGATAGAGATGGGACAGTGGTAAAGAATTTAAGTGGAGCATTTGGGGGACTTTTCCAGACAAACGGTGTTATGAATATTATACCTTCGAGATTGCCATTTGTGTAAGAAAGGAAGAAAGGTTGCTTGCCCTGAAATGTGACAACGTATGGGGATGATCGGTTATAAATTCGATGCATAAGACCCTGAATGTTGGTTTTTCCCCTAATGCATAAACGCCTAACTCAGAGCTCTATTGGATAACACTCAATATGGAAAATCCTTAGTTAATTCATTGGATATTACTCATCCATTTTAAGGAAATTGGCACAAGAGCTATTTCAACCACCGAATGGAACATTTTTGTATAGTATGTGTACGAATTTAAGGCCACACTAATATATGTCACTGAATTTATATTTCGCCAGTGTCCAATGACCATGAAATAGCTGGCATTGAAATTGTACATTGTTTTGTTTAATTCTACTAGCCACTTGCTGTTATATGATCGGCCTTGAATTCGTACATAAACCTAATTATTTTAAGCATAAATAATACATTTTAACTAATAAGCATAAGTATACGAATCAGTCGAGCTTGCCTCGGCTAAACTTTTTAATATCCGTCAAGGCAGTAGCAGTGCGAATTCATATGCTACTAAAATTGAATCCTTGACAAAATCTTTGGAAAATGCCTATATTTCGGACGGAGTGCCATTAGATTTGGCAACTAAATACTCAACCCAGGCAGCGGTAAGGGCAATTGCCAAAAATGCTGCAAACGAAAGGGTGAAGTTTATAATGGAGGCAGGCAATTTTTCAAACTTGAATGAACTACTTGCCAAGTTCATCAGTAGTTGTACCGAATCATGCGGACAATCGAATATATTATGCGGTAATGCCAATAATGTTGATAATAAATGCGTGGAAAATCGTAAACGCAAACGCTACTGTATCGTAGGCAAGGAGAATTTTTACAATGATTACAATTCCGGTCGAAGGAGTAAATACAAATACCCCGACCGAGAAATTTTTTATAATGGTAGAAGAAACTATAGAATTTCATATGACAATATTTCATATGATAATAATCAGATCGTAACCGACAATGTTTCGGAAAACTAATGAGCTCCCCTAATATAAGGCAGATGGAAGGTAAAATTTACAACTTCAATCTATCTTTATAGCTACCTCTCCATTAGGACTACGTTAAACGGAGAGAGATCCACATTTTTAGTAGACACGGGAGCCGATATTTCTATAATTAAAATCGGTAAAGTTCTTAAAGAACAAATTGATGCAAATATAACGACAACTATTAGTGGAAAAGTCGAAACGGATTTGAAGGCGAAAGATCTCCTTATAGCACATGAATTTCATGTTGTTCAGGATGACTTTCCAATTCCATCTGACGGAATAATAGGTATGGATTTCATACGGAAGTATAATTGTTTACTCGATTATCAGAGCGAGAAGGACTTGATTATTTTAAGATCTGGAGAATGTCCATATGATATCGCTTTGGAGATGCGAAATGCACCGCAAATCAACTCCATATCTGTTCCTGCAAGATCTGAAGTGATAAGACTTATCAATATTCAGAGTAGTGAAGATGAGGTATTGATTCCACACCAAATGTTACAAAGTGGTGTTTATATTACATGGAGCTGTTCCATCAATTGGAAGCTGTTCTATGAATTGGGAGCTGTTCTATGAATTGGAAGCTGTTCTATGAATTGGGAGCTGTTCTATGAATTGGGAGCTGTTGTATGATGGTGTTAACGATGCGGGAGTTACAGAAACAACCACAAACACAACAACAACAACAGATACACCAAAGAAGCCACCTAGATTATTTTTATAAATAATTAAATATAAAAACTTTTTGATTAATAAACAAAATTACTTAGTTTATTGAACTTTAAAATATGTACTTTTGATTTGATAAACAAAATTACTTAATTGCAAAATTATTTTATTGGACTTTAAAATATGTACTTTTTGATTTGATAAACAAAATTATTTAATTGCGAAACTATTTTATTGAACTTTTGTTTATGTAAGCACTTTTTGTATTTAGGTAATAAGTTTCATTTTAAAAGAAAATAATCAATAAAGACAGTAGTGATTTTGGTAACAAATGAAAAACATTGCATTTTTTTCCTAACCTTGTTAACCATTTAAATAACTCGGGCATCGTTCCTGAAAAAGGGGAGGAATGTTGTGAACTTAACTGGAGTCGTTCACATTATTATCACTATTACTATTACTGTTTGTTTTTATTCATTATTATTACTATTACTGTTTGTTTTTATTCATTATTGATTTTTATCGGGATGGACAGTTAATTAGTAATATTATTGTATCTTTAGTATTACTATTGTTTTAGTATGTTTTATGTAATGACCATCAATATGATTATTTAAAATTAACCCTCTAACCGGCAAGCCCGCCTCCAGGCGGGGTATATTAAATTGACCAGAAATGCGCCAAAGGGGTATTTTATAATAAGAAGTTATGCTTTTTCAACAGAATACAAAATTTGTAAAATTTTTTGTGAAGAATTTTTTTGTATACAATGCACGGTTTGGAAGCGAGATAGTGTCAAAGATAAAATTTCGTAAAATTTCAAAAATTAAATATTTTAAAACAACCAAAAGTTTCAAAAATCTTAAAAACATATTTAAATTGACTAAAACAATTGATAGTGACCATGAAGTAAGATTGGAGCTTCAGCTATTCAAAAAGTTCCTTACTTTGGTCCAAGGACGCACAGGATTCCATAAGGATACCTTTAAAGGACATCGCCTTAACTTCAAAACGAATGGACGGATTTTTCTGAAATTTGGTAAAGAGAATATATTTGATATAGGTAGCAAAGCTTATAAGTTTGAATAATATATATTGAAGTTTTGGTGCGTTTTCGCTCAATTTCGCATTTTTCGAAAAACGAAAATCGCTACAACTTCTTAAGTAACAGCACAAAAAATGTAATTTTTTTATTGTAATTACATCTTGGTAAGAGAAATAATTTGTGCCTAAACCTAGCAATTTTTATGCGCTAGTTTTCGAGATTCACCCTTAAAGTATTTTGGCCCATATCGCCTAAAGTAGGCAACGAAAAAAAATTTTGTAGAAGAACTTATTGTTTATTTTTCGTGAGAAACACATGGTATAAATTTCATTGCAAAAAGGCTTAGGCCGGTTAGAGGGTTAATATTCTACCTATTGGTTTTGTTTTTTAATGAGTTAATTCTTTTAGTTAACTGTTTTGTGTTTCTAATTGTCAACTTATCAGAAATTGTGTTCTTGATACTAAAGTAAAGTATTTCGTTTTTATTGTATGTTTGTATGTCGGTATATTTATTTTCATGTGTAAAATGAGTGCATATTAATTACCTTGGTTTGTCACGTCTGTTGCGTTGCTAACTAAGTGAAATATGCAGAATAGGCAGAATGTTTATTTTATTGGGGTCGTTGCTTTGGTTCTTCTTTTTGATTGTTAAGAGATTTTTATTTTGATGTAATTATGAAGGCCAAGCAACTTCCGGCTAAATTAAGTTAAGTAGGTTAAGTATTTAAGTAAGTAAAAAGTTGGTATTTGGGTCAGAGACTTAGATACCAGCTGAAATAAAGCTAGTATTTTGAAACAGAAAAAACGGTCAATTTTGTGGTCTTCTTCTGGTATATCAACAAACGAGTAAGTATCTCCTTACAATGGTGCCTGGTGGCTCCGAATAAAAAATGTGCTAGCCAGCACTATAATACAGGCCACTCTGCGACGTAGGTACACAGACCCTCCTACATATCTCATAACAAGTTTAGGGAAAATATCGAATAGTAAGTCTCTCCCTAGTAGGCTCAATTGGGAGCCACAACATATTTTTTTTAAAAAAAACAGACATTGTCAATTGTGAAATCAACCAATGAAAAAAAAATTAAAAAAAAGACTTAAAAATTCTTAAAAATTCATTTTTAAAAAACAGACATTGTCAATTGTGAAATCAACCAATAGAAATAATGTACTTTTAAGTGATGGCAATAAGTCCACCTTAGTACAAGTTAGCAACGCTGTATGAACACCCATACTAATTGGGTAATTGTAGTGAATACCACTATTCAAGTGCGTATCATGTTACAATTGCACTTAAACTTTCTGTTGTTTTATGATTGGCTAATACCACTAAAATTTTAATAAATTTAACTTGCACAAAAAATAACGTAGACATGCTGTCAGCGTATTTTTTGTGTTGTTTAAATGCATTGTTTAAAGCTGTGGAAAAAACGATTGGCTAATTTAAGGTAAATTTTAAGTAAAAATTAAAATGCTTTGTAATCAAATTCTGGTTAATTTTAAGTTGAAAGAACAAATAAATTTATTCCATAAGTAGAATCAAAAAGAATAAGTCATCTTGTTAACTTTCATAAGAACAGGGTTAAGCTATACTATAAGAAAATTAATATATAAATTTAATATGTGATGGCCACACATTATATTAAGTGAAAAAAAAATAAGAATAAAAATAAATAAATTTCTTTTAATTAAAAAAAAGGCGAGGAAAAGGTACGCCCTAACTCCCATGTAAAATTAAATTTATATAAAAAAAACAATGTTTTTAATATTAAAATAAATTTAAAATTTAATATACAAAAGAATGATCAATGAATATTGATCATACCCAAAGATCATTCTTTTTCTGTAAAAGGGAGGTGTAGTATGTTTGACTGCTCTGTATTGCATACCATAAGCATGCAATACGATACTCTTTTATATGTTCATACTGCACTAAACTTATAGCGTGGGATATGCATAGTAAGCACATTCCACTATTGTACATTTGAGTATAATTAAGTAGCTTTAAGTATTTTAATGATTTAATAAATCAGTCTCGTCGTAGACAATAAACTAACCAGATCGTCTTTTAAATATTATATCGAACTATTTATATTACATTGGGATCATAAAATGTATAAAAGAAAATTTCTTTCTTCAATAAAGGTCAGTAATTTAAGAACTCAAAAGCCTCCAAGTGTTTTTAACCCATCGGGTTGCAATTGGTTCATGTGACAAGTGTAACATTAGTATAAGAAATTACTGCCACAGGTTCAATTGGTTTATGTGCTAATTGTCTCAACATTTTAACCTGCATTAATTCAAATTTTTTTGATTCAATAAAGAAGTATTAAAAATAAAAACATAAGTTTGTTTTTATTTTTTTTCCCTAAAAGTCTTTACGACAACCAAATGAGGATTTAACATTTGAAAAAGGCTTCAGCGATTTCAAAAGTGAGCTGCGTGGTAACTTTGTTTTTTTCCGTTTTACCAGCAGCCCACTCCAAGAAAACAGAAGCTGCCGTTGTGAACTTAACTGGAGTCGTTCACATTATTATTACTAAAGCTATTTATTTTTATAGTGATTGTTTGTTAATTAGTAATATTATGTTTTATTTAATAACAATCAATATGATTATATAAAATTAATATTCTGCTTATTAGTATTTGTTCAAAACCTAACAAGAATAATTTATAATTTCTTACGTATGCATAAAGAAATTACGACATATTGACATCACTCATTTGCTACAGTTAAACATTTATGTAAAGTGTGTCACATTTTAGCTTTATCAAGCAATTAATTTATTTTGCTTTAACATGAAATTTATAAACTAAAACTGGCACACTTCAAAATGCTATTCAGCAATAATGTAGTATTTAAAGGGAAATAAATTTAATAAAAATTGTAGAAACATTAAAAACACAATTGTGTTAAATATTATTTTCTACCTTCTCCGATTAACCAAGTAACAAGAGCTTGTGTTAAAAATATTATTATCTTGGTGTTTCGCCAAGATAAAACAAAGAAACAAAAAAAATATATATAGTTTAGTGATCGGCAAGAGATTTTTTTTTGATGTAATTATGAAGGCCAAGCAACTTGCGGCTAGGTTAAGTTAAATAGGTTAAGTATTTAAGAAAGTAAAAAGTTGGTATTTGGGTCAGAGACTTAGATACCAGCTGAAATAAAGCTAGTATTTTGAAACAGAAAAAACGGTCAATTTTGTGGTCTTCTTCTGGTTTATCAACAAACGAGTAAGTATCTCCTTACAATGGTGCCTGGTGGCTCCGCTTAAAAAATGTGCTAGCCAGCACTATAATACAGGCCACTCTGCGACGTAGGTACACAGACCCTCCTACATATCTCAGAACAAGTATAGGGAAAATATTGAATAGTTAGTCTCTCCTTGGTAGGCTCAATTTGGAGCCACAACACTGCTGCCTGTACAGCCCTGGTTTACATGTCGGTTGAGGTCAATGTCCATCTCAAAAAAGGTACTCCTAGTTTGTCCTTAATTGACGGCGAAAGGTGTAAGAATTTTTTCAAAGCAGCATATTCTTCAGACTGTGGAAGCACTGCTATTTCAAAGTCTCTTTTTGATGCCATGACGATTCAGGAGGCAACTGCTGCAGCATGGATTGCCTCTTTCAAAAGATTGTTCCGTGAATTTGATGTGCCTTCATATCTAGGTATGACACCTGCCACAAACTAAGTTGATTAGCAACTGTATTAACAACAATACATTCAGCAAATGCCCAAGAACGAATTGTAAATACACTGTAAACACTCAGGAAATTCTTCCTATTCATTAACGTGTTGCTGCCTATGGAAAGTGGATAGTGGGGAAGTGAAAGGTGGTGAAAGATGAAGGGCTTCAAATATGGCAACACTGTAATTGCGCGAGATGTTGAATCTTAGAACAGTTGTTGCGCGCCATCTGATGGTGATTTGGTGAACTTTGTTGAAGCTTTTTAGTTCATAGCCCTGTTATATTATTTTACTTTGGTGGGGTTAAGTGCTATGGGAACACCGAAGGAGGACGCTTCGATATGTATTAGGGATAGAAAAAATTGATACATATTACTGTTTTTCAATTTATTTACATTATTTATACGCTAAGTTTCAATAATAAATAGTGCATTAAATAAAACAAATAACAATAAAAATTATACATTTTATAACTTGAATATTGGAGCAAACAAAACAAAAATTCAATTATAAAGAAAACGAAAACAAAAACAAAAGAACTTCTAATTTCAAACTTTACAAAAAAAAAAAAAAAAACAAAAACAATTTTTTTTATTTTTTCAAGTAAGTGATATTAACTAAAACTTAGAGAAAATGAGTGGCAATAAAAACAAAAACAACTCCCACCAAGATAACAACAATAGCAGTATAGAAATTGAAAACAATAACGACAACATTAAAATTCTTACTTGTGCGCCAAAAAGATGTAGGGAGCCTTTACAAAACTCTATTTATGATAATATAATAAAAACACCCAGGCTCTCCACAAATGATTCTCCCTTCAAATTTGTTAATCTAATGGATAAGAGATTTGAAAACATGCTTGGTCTCATTAAAACAATGTTTCAGGAAAGTGAGGCGCGTATGGAAACAATGATAAATAAGAGATTTGATGAATTGAAGAGAGATATTCTTGTTATAAACCAAAGAGTAACAAATCTAGAAACAGTCACCGAAGATATTGTAAGCCTTAAAACAGAGGTACAGAATTTGAAGACACAATTACAGCGACAGGAAAATTCGGTCGTTGCATCAGATCTGCGCATAAATGGTATACCATACAATAAACAAGAAAACTTGTATGAAATTTTCAAGTCAATATGTGATGTCTTGCAAATCTCTACACCTGCGATTAAATCCCTCTATCGCCTGCAAAATCATAACAATAAAGATCAAGATTACTCGCCGGATGCTGTAATCATGGTCAAACTTTGTTCGCCGTATGATAAAAACTTTATCCTGAAATGCCTAGCCAATTACCGTAAAGCTCAAAAGACCGAACTTAAATTATGTCATTTTGGTCTTGGTTCCGGTTCCGATCGCTCTTTCTACGTCAATGAAAATTTGACTACTACGAACCATAAAATACTGCGGTCGGCAATTGAGCTTAAAAAGAAAGGCCTGATAAAAACTGCTTACACTATACGTGGTTTAGTATACTTGAGGTTCAATGTGAACGAGGAACCAGTCAGGATTGACAGTATGGAGGAGTTACATAATTTTTTTCCTGAGTTTTATGATACTGCTAATAATTAATGGCGTTTTATATATTATGATGCAGCTACTATATCATTATTTTTTATGTTTCTTATTTTATTTTTTATTTGAAATTAGTACTTTAAACTTTAATTCAAAATTAGATCATGTATCACTGATAATGCTTTTTAATTTTTATAAACTACTTGTTCTTGTATTTGATTTTTTAACTATTTTTGCAATTCTATTACATAATTTCTTTTATTGTTCTTGCGTTGCTTTATTATATAATTTTTTAATTTTCTATGATATTAAACGGCGATAGCTTTTTAGTTAGTTCCAGAGACACAACTTTTAACCTCATTCGTATATTGTCCAAACAGAGGTCTGGCATAAATATATGCCACATTAATGCACAAAGTCTGAAAATCAAGATTGATGAATTTCGGTACATTTTTGAGAATTCGGGTGTTGACATAATATGTGTTTCGGAGACTTGGTTCAAGGACAAAGTTTCTAATAGTATGGTTGATCTACATGGCTTTAAAATGTTTCGCCGTGACAGGCGTACTCCATGTGGAGGTGTGGCTATATATGTGCGAAACGGTATCACAAGTAAATTTTATAGTGAGTCGGAAGCGGATGAAAAAGTTGAACATCTGTTTGTTGAAATTGTTTCCTGTGGGAGGAAAATACTGATTGGATGTGTCTATCGACCCCACCGAAGAATCAAGCTCGACACCTTTATTAATAAACTTGAAACTATAACCGTAAATTTTGATGATATTGTAGTATGTGGCGATTTTAATTCAAATGTTCTCTGTGAAACCTACCTAATAGGTGTAATGCAATCCATTGGTCTTACACCAATAAACACTGAGCTCCCTACGCATTTTACTTCTACAAATAGTTCTTTACTCGATCTTTTCTTTGTTAGCAGGGAATCTAAAGCTCTACTTTTTGACCAGCTCTCAGCGCCATGTTTTTCCAAGCATGATTTAATTTTTCTCACATATGACTTTAAACTTAAGAAATCGCTTGATATGGTCACGTACTATGACTTTAAACGGATGAATAATAACACTATATCACGGGAGATATCTGTAATCGATTGGAATTCCATCTATTATATGCCATCTGTTGATGACCAGGTCAGTTTTTTAGAGCAAAATTTGGCAAACATATTCAACAAATCTGTACCATTGAAGACAATAACTTATAATAACAAAAGGAAACCTTGGTTTAATGATCAAATAAAAGTAAAAATAATTTATCGGGATATAGTTTTTAAACGTTGGAAACGCTTTAAGACTGATGCACTACATGAGGAGTATTGTCTGGCAAGAAGAGATGTGAATAAGATGATCAAACGTGCGAAATCTGAACATTATTCGAGTTTATTTCAATCTGCTGCGGACACAAATAAAACTTGGAAAACTATTCGAGAAATAGGTGTTGGTAAAGCTAGGTCAACAGTTAACATTGATATTAATGTTGATAGGCTTAATGAATCTTTTGTAAATCTCCCCAATATTACATTAAACAATAGTTTCTATACCCAGAATTTAAGCTCTACTTTACTAGAAAATCATAGTCAATTTAGTTTCCAATGTGTATGCCCGCCTGAAGTACTGTCTGCTTGCTATGCTGTTAAATCGAATGCTGTTGGTTCTGATAATATCCACCCCAGATTTCTAAAGGCAATTATGTCTCACATTATGCCTCATATTACACACATTTTTAACACCATCATCACAAAAAGTGTTTTCCCCAAAAGTTGGAAATGCGCAAAAATACTACCCATTCCGAAACCAAATAAAGAACATCGTCCCATTGCTATTTTGCCCTATTTGTCCAAAGTACTTGAAAGGTTACTGCATCTACAAATAAGGCAATATTTAAAGGATAATAATTTTCTTACGGACAGGCAATCTGGGTTTCGTCCTAAACATAGTTGTGTAACTACCCTTATTGATGTGTCGGAGGAAATTCGTGAGTATATTGATGATGAGAACATTGCCTTTCTTATACTTTTGGACCATTCAAAAGCATTCGATACTGTGAATCATGAAATACTCTGTATGAAGCTGGAGACAATGTTTTATTTTTCTTCTCCTGCAAATCGTCTAATAGCGTCATACTTAACTGATCGTCAACAATATGTGCACGCAAACAATAAAAATTCTAGGGCACTACCGGTGCTTAAAGGCGTTCCACAAGGTTCGATTCTTGGTCCTCTACTGTTTACAATTTATGTAAATGATCTTCCCAATCAACTTTCTTTTTGTAAATCACATATGTATGCTGATGATGTGCAATTATATATATGCAGTCAAAAGGATGAACTTAATAATTGCATAGATAAAATAAATGCTGATCTCTCGAAAATTTATATATGGGCAACAGCAAATGGTTTATGTCTTAATCCCGCTAAGTCCAAATGCCTTATAATAACCAAAAAATCAATTAAGCCACCTAATGTCTTAGATATAACTCTTAACAATCAAAGAATTGAAATAGTGACGAAAACTAAAAATCTTGGTATAATTTTTAATAAAACTCTAACATGGACTGATCATGTAAATGCTGCTGCCGGTAAAACTTATTCTATGTTACGGTCTTTGTGGAGTACCCAACATTTAACACCAGTCCATATACGAGCACTACTTGCGAAAACTTACCTTATTCCAACACTATTATACGGATGCGAAGTATTTGCGTGCTGCGATTCTATAAGCTTAAACAAATTAATCTCAACATATAATGCTATATTGAGATATGTTTATAATTTGAGACGATTTTCCCATATTACACCCTATGAGAAAAAACTATATGGAGTAAGACTCTGTGATCTTTTGAAAATAAAGGCACTTACGCTTATGCATAAGATCGTGAACACACGTGAACCTAAATATCTTTATAATCGATTATCCTTTTCACAATCGGAAAGAAATAATAATATAGTTCCCGTTTTGTATGAGTTTCTGGTCTCTGAATGGCAATTTTATACAGAATCTATTCGTCTTTGGAACTCGCTACCGCCAAACATACAATTTTTAAGCAACGTAGGGCAGTTTAAGAAATCAATTTACGAATTTTACAGTTAACATATAAATTTTGTTTAATTAAGTGTAAACATTTATAAACTTTGCTCTGTTTAACTTTGATCAATTTCAATTGTAATAATTTCTAATTTTTAATGTTTAATCTTAATTCTAATTATGTACTTTTTTATTTTTTTTACTTTTTTCTAAAAATTTCAATTTTGTACTTTCTATTTATTTATATATATGTTCTTTTTTTTTATTGTACATATATTCTAATAATTACATATAATAATCCTGTACTTTAACTATAAGACTTTTTGTCTTGTTGTACAGGACATCAAATAAATAAATAAATAAATTAAATAAATTAATGTTGCCTTGGTTGGGGCTCGAACCTGCAACCTCACAACGCCCACAACGCAACGAAAAGAGAATACAGTTTTATTTTATTCCTTCTAGAGCCCCCCTTTTTGGGAGACTTTGAGAAGCGGCAGTAAAATCCGTAAAAAATCTTCTACTGAGAAGTATGTAATCAACATCGTTAGCATACGAAGAGCAGGAAACTGTCATTGTCGAGATTGAGGCTATCTTAAATTCAAGACCACTGAGCCCAATGCCTAACGATCCATATGATCTTACAGCCCTTAATCTCGGACATTTTTTCATCTGTGAACCCCTAACCATGCCGATTGACGCTAATTCGGTTACAACATTCCCCTCATTAGAAACCCGATGGGAGGCAGTCTCAAGACTTAGGCAAAATTGGTCTCGAAAATACCTCAACGAACGCCAATACAGACACAAGTGGAGGGAACAGTCCAAAAATATCGAACCAGGCGCCGCGGTTATCGTTAAGGAAGATAATGTACCAGAACTTCAATTGCCACTAGCAGAATCATTAATGTGCACAAAGGGGAAGACAATGCTGTAAGAGTGGTAGATGATAAAACTGCCATAGGACTATTCCGGACACGACAAAAACCAAGAGCCAGTACGCGTCCTCCAATCCGGCGCCACAGCATCGCTGAGAAGCAATAACGCATTTAAAAGAAGAATTTTAAATTTCTCAGACAAAATGAACAAATGAAAGTTAAAAGCAAAATTTCAACATTGGGAATTTAAAAGAAATTTCCCAAACTAAGTGAACAGTAATAAACTCAAGACTTATTTCTGGCGCAGTCGGTAGGATACCCGGGTATTCTTGTGTACAAAGAGTTACTAACGAATACTGGATATTTTTATATCCTTACGGGCAAACAAAGTGAACAGTGAAAGTTAAAAGCAGAATTTTAACACTGGGAATTTAAAAGAAGAATTTTAAATTTCTCAGACAAAGTGAACAAATGAAAGTTAAAGGCAGAATTTCAACATTGGGAATTTAAAATAAATTTCCCAAACTAAGTGAACAGTAATAAACTCACACTAAAAAAGGAACAACGTGTTTTTTTTTAGTCTTGAAAGATCAAGACTTACTTCTCAACGCCTGCAGACCCAGTGCCGAGAACTTCGTCGGCTCATTTGCGAGAATTCCACTTTTTTTTGGACTACTCTAATGTACAACATATAAAAATAATAGAAAATTTACAGAATGAAAGTCAGAAAAGTAAAAATTTCAAAGAAATTGTGTCGTGAAATTAACTGGAATCGTTCACGTTATTAATACTATTACTGTTTATTATTATTATGATTTATTATTTATTATTAATATTATTTAAGTTAACACCTTACACTTTTCCAACCTACCTCGACTAACACCTCACACTTTTGCAACCTACCTCGAACATTATATTGTATGTTGTCTTGACTCAGCAAATACTCCAGACAGCGTGTGTTGTATTGTATTGTATTGGCAAATCGTTCCCATTAATTTAAGCTAGCATAAGCATTTTGTATAACATTTTATAAGTTTCTTTTTATTAAATAAACTTTCTGTTTGGCACTCCAATTCTAGTGCTGAACGGGTTTTTATTCAATTCAAAAAGTAAGTTTGGTCTGTTGGGCCCCATGGGCGGCCCAACATAGTAATTTTTTTGAAGCACGTCCGCCGCCGTGCTTAACTGGCGCCCGAGCAGGGACCGGCCGCGAATAAAAGGATGTGCCGGATCCTTAAAGAATTAGTGAAGTGCTTGGTTCGTGACTATGGAAAAAAATAAGTTATGTTTTAAGGAAAATTATATGTTAAGAGCCCAATATTACTGATCAATTTTTGATCATTTACGAATTAATTACAAATGTTAAAATAAATGGAAAATACAAAAATAAATCTGTACCTAGAAGTGAAAGTGTAAATTTATTTGAATTTCTATGCTACAGCATAGAACTTAAATTGATTGTTTTATTACAAAAAAATAATTTTTTCAAAAATAATACAATAATTAGTTGAGTGATAAGAAAATTATAATAATAATAAAACCAAAAGAAATTGGAATAACAAATAATAGTGAAAATTAAGCAAAGGAATTTCAATAAAAGAAAAATGGAAAATGAAAAATAAAATAACATAATATAATAATTAAAATTCACAGGAAGATAAGATTTGAATCGAATGAACAAAATTATTTATTTTAAAAAGTGATAATTTATTTTTTTTAATGAGTAAATAGTAAATTTATTATTTCATTTTTAAATTTTAATTGGATTTTTTGGTTTTTCTATTTCCTGTATTGTCTTTTGAAACGTGTTAATTATTGTGAAGAAAATATTGAATTAAACGTGGGAAACCACTAAGGGTGCTAAGTGTACCAGGAAATCTTGTGAGTATTGTGCTATAACCAGTGGAAAAGAATGTGACCAATATGGGTCCTCAAAGAGGGCCCAGCGTGCTGCGATCCTGAACTCCAGGCCCTCCAGTGCGTAAAAAATTATTTCATGTCACAAATATGAATAAATAAAATAAGTTGACTGCGAAAAACGTGCAAGTTTTCCTTCGACATACTCATTCACGGAACGGTGAGATTATAAGGGACTAAAGGTGACTCATGGAGTACTATATATCCTTACAAGTTGTAGTGAACATAAGAACCTACACAACTCAGTATGGATACGGCCGGATAATATCCTTAACAAGTTGTAGTAAACATAAGAACCTACACAACTCAGTATGGATACGGCCAAGTAATATCCTCGCAAGTTGTAGTCAACATTAGAACCTACACTACTTAGTGGGATAGAGTCGACCCTTTTCGTCTGATAATAAATGAGTGAAGGTGGGAAAAACTCACGGGGTGAGACAAATCGTGCCTTAGTACATCAGCATTTGCTGTTGGAAAACGGACAACACGATCCTCCATCGAGTCAACTATGAAATGATCTATACATAAAATAATAATAGGGGCACAAGTACTCGGATAAAGGTACATAAGGGTTGATCGAACCATGAATATATATGTTTCGAATTGAATTATGAGATTGCACTAAATGGTGCATGCACCCAAGTTGCAATTCATTCAATATTAAAATTAAAATTCAATATTAAAATTAGAATCCAATATTAAAAAATTGAAATTCAGTATTAAAATTAAAATCCAATATTAAGATTGAAATTCAACCATAAGCACAATTAAAATTAAAATTCAATTAAAATTCAATGAAAAAAAAGAAAACAAAAAAGAAAAAGTTAATAAGAAAATAAAAAGTTTAGTGAAACAAGAAAATAGTTAGAAAAGAAAAAGAAAGTCATGAGCCAAGACCGTAAATTTATTTAAAAATCATAAAATTCGACGTGATTAAATACGGTTATAAATCTTCTTATCATTTTAGATAAACCTAAACCAAAAATCACACGTACTTCGCGGCGTAGTACGTAAAATTATAAAACTAAAAACTAACCTAAATATAGCCTAGAATTGAATTGGAGCTTTTAACGGTAAGTGCAAGGATTATTTTTCCCTTTTCCTACTTAAAAAAAAAAAAATTGTGTGTTCCCTTGGGCTTTCTTGAAAACTATCGGAAATTGTCCCGAAGCTTGTTTTGGTTTTAATTTGCGACTCTAGCTTGTTGTTACTGGGTATTTCACTTTTGGAGAATGGAGGAACTTAAGACATCAGTGATGGAGATGACCGGAGCTCTCAACGCTGCCATGGGTCAAATCAGGGCATTGGAGGCCAAGATCAGATTGATCGAAACCAAAACCGCCGGATCGTCGAACATAACACCTGCATTGGAACAGCCTCGTGCACCTAGGTCGCAACTGGAACTGAAGGAACTGAGTAAGCTCCCGGACTGTGTCAAGGAATTACAGCCGTTTGACGGAAACCCTACCCAATATGTGTCATGGATTCACAGCGTCGAGACAATTCTTACCGACTATGAGATAGTGCGCACCAAGCCCATATATCGGGCCATTTTGCAGAGTATTAGGCAAAAGATAAGGGGCAGTGCCGATTCCGCCCTGGTATCTTATAACATCTTCGAAAACGATTGGGGTAGGATAAAGGAATGCTTATCTCTGCATTACGCAGATAAACGCGATATTCGAACCCTTGAATATCAGCTTAATCAGCTGTCACAGAGGGGTTCGAGGATAGATGAATTCTACGCCTCCGTGAACCATCAATTTTCTCTGATTATTAATAAGATAAAAACAGAAAATTATGCGAAGGAAACCGTGGACGTGTTGGTGGAAACCTATAGGAATAAGGCACTGGATGTGTTTGTCCGCGGACTCAATGGCGAACTCTCTAGGCTTCTGATTATACAGAGACCCAAGACATTGCCGGAGGCTTATGGAATGTGTATGGAAATGCAGAACTTGAATATGAGAAACGCATCACTTCACCCAGTGTCTCGGAATCAGATAACAGTACCATTGAACGCGTTGCCAGTGGTCGAACCCAGGCCTCAACTGCCACCGAAACCATCTAATCCATTCATTCCAAATAGGGGAAATCGCAACTACAGGCCATGGAATAGTCCCTCAGGACCACGGAACTTGCCAGCAAGACAAATTGCGCCAAAACCCGTAGAAAAAATGGAGGTGAACCAGTCAATACAGTCTCGCAACGTGAACTACATGAATAGACCAGGAAATTTCAAGAGAAACGCCAGATCCGAAAATATTGGAAACCCGTTTAAACAACAAAGATTGTTTAATACCTACGTGGAGGAGGACAACTCATCCCAACAAGAAACCATAGCCGACAATAGCTACGAGGAAAGTACTGAGGGGAATAATGAGGAATTTGGCAATGGGAACAGTGAGGAACACGAGATAAATTTTATGACGGAGGCCTCCCTTCAAGCGTACCATATATAGAATTCACTTTGAAAAACGGGGTGCAATAAGAACTTCGTGGCCCCCCATCTGGACGGAACGAGCACCCAACTTCCCTAACCTTTTCCCGTAAGAACAGCAGGTGGAATCCTAAATATCGAACGAAAAATAGAGGGCAAACTATTCAGGAGCGTCGGAGTGGACGCGGTCATTATATGTTATTTGTTGACGGGATTGAAGTCGTTCGACGGAATCATAGACGACGATACCCTCAAGGAGTTGGGAGCTATAATTAACCGCAGAAATAATACACTGACGATAAATTCGGCTGTGGTTATCCCAATGAAGAACAAGGTTAGTCATGAGGTTAATTTCTTGACTGGGAACGTTTCGGAAGAGGTAACATATAGATTAAAGACCATAGTCGACAAATACAGTCCCTTATTTGGTCCACTTGTAGCCGGTGAAATGGCAATGACGTCGGTCAAAGCTGAGATTAGAACAACAACCAGTGAACCTATATATACCAATAGCTACCCTTATCCGGTGAATTTGCGCTCTGTTGTCGAGGAACAAATTTTAGAACTTCTGGAACAGGAAATTATTCGCCCCTCTAAGAGCTCTTATAATTCACCCGTCTGGGTGGTTCCTAAAAACCCAAACCGGACGGAGAGAAGCAATATAGGATGGTCATCGACTTTAAGAGGCTGAACGCCGTAACCATCTCGGACACGTATCCGATACCTGATATTAACTCTACACTTACTAGTCTGGGAAGGGCTAAATATTTTACAACTCTTGACCTTACTTCTGGTTTCCATCAGATACCAATGAGGGAATCGGATATTCCGAAAACGGCATTTTCCACATTAAATGGCAAGTACGAATTCTTGCGCCTCCCATTCGGGCTGAAAAATGCGCCATCGATCTTTCAAAGGATGATCGATGATATTCTCAAGAAGTACATCGGTAGAATTTGTTATGTCTATATTGACGACATAATAGTTTTTGGAAATGATGTGGACAACCATTTGGAGAACCTGGAGACAATATTTGCGAGATTACTGGCCTCAAACCTCCGAGTGAATTTGGAAATAACCCAGTTTCTTAGAACCGAAGTATCTTTTCTGGGATACATTGTCTCGGAGAATGGGATACGAACAGATCCTAGCAAGGTAGAGGCGATTCGGAGCTTCGATCCTCCCGGAACGTTAAAAGATTTAAAGAGTTCTCTCGGCATGACCTCTTATTATAGGAAGTTTATAAGAGATTATGCGAAGATTGCTAAGCCGTTGACAAATCTTACCAGGGGTGAAAATGCACAGATTAGGGCGAACATGTCTAGGAAAATCCCCATAACCTTGACGGAAGAGGAATTGCATGCTTTCAACGAGCTTAAAAGCCTGTTAATGTCATCCGAAGTCTTAGCATTTCTTGACTTCGATCAACCATTCAACTTGACGACCGATGCATCTAACTACGCTATCGGCGCTGTATTATCCCAGGACTGTTCGGGAGCAGATAAACCAAATGCGTATATCTCGCGTTCTCTCAATAAAACAGAAGAAAATTACGCTACCAACGAGAAGGAAATGTTGGCTATCGTATGGGCCCTGGAAAATCTGCGTTCTTATCTGTATTGTGCGAAAAGGATTAGAATTTTCACTGATTACCAACCATTAAATTATGCATTGGGGAACCAGAATCATAATGCCAAATTGAAAAGGTGGAAGACCAGAATGGAGGAGTATAATTTCGAACTCATATACAAACCCGGTAAGTCAAATGTAGTGGCCGATGCTCTTTCACGATTGGGATCCAATTTGAACCAAATAAATGCCCTTAGTGATGAGGATACAATCACAGCTTCGGAAATAGGCTCCGAAACCGTAACAGCCGATTAGGCCTTGGAAAGGGAAATGGCGATATCTGACGCTACGATGCATAGCGCCGAACAGGATAGTAGCGATTTAATTCCTCACGTGGAAGTCCCCTTGAACGTCTTTCGAAATCAGATAATAATAAGGGAGGGAAAAGAGTTACGTAGTAGTTTGCAGCCGCATCCTGGATTTACCAGACACCATGCCGACATCGACCAAATAACTTCCCAATCCTTCACGGAAACACTGAGGACATGTTTAAATCCTGGTGTCATTAATGGTATTAAAATTCCCGAATGCTTCATCCAATAATTAAATAGCGTTTACTTAGACCACTTTGTTTCATATAGGATAAGAATCACTCAACGATTGGTAGAGGACATCACTAATCCCGAGAGAATTTGTGGAATAATCGAAGCTGCGCATAAGCGAGCACCCTAAGGAGAACAGTCAACAGATTCTGGAAAAGTTTTACTTTCCTCGCATGAGAAGTCTGGTACGACAATATACTGGAAACTGCGAAATTTGTAAGTTGAATAAATACGACAGACACCCGAGTAAACCGAGACTTCAGCCAACACCCATTCCTAACTACCCGTGTGAAATCCTGCATATTGATATATTTGAAATACAAGATTTGAAATTTATTAGCTGCGTCGACAAGTTTTCTAAATTTGCAAAGCTTTTCCACATAAAGAACCGCTCTGCGATACACTTAAGGCATAAGCTAGCCAAAGTTCTGCATTACTTTACTGTGCCCCGTATGATCGTATCGGATAACGAAAGAGGATTTCTATCCCCCATTATATTGAATTTTATACGATCACTGGGTATTGAAATATACTTTACCCCGGTGCAGAGGAGCGAGGTGAACGGCCAGGTGGAAAGGTTCCATTCCACCTTAATCGAGATATATAGATGGTTATCCGGGGAATTGGGGAATAGAAGTCCAAAGGATATGGTTAACATCGCAGTTGATCGATACAACAATACCATCCATTCGATGACCAGAAAGAAGCCTTCTGATATTTTCTTTAATAGGTCCGAGCGGTTTAACTATCGACAATTGGTGGATTTTCGTGACCAGGTTAATGAGGATATTCGTGGCCTCATCGAATACAACCAGAAGGCAACTAATGACCGCCTGAATCGAACAAGGTCGGATCCAGTCGACTTTGCTGAGAATCAGGAGGTGTTGGTAAGGGACAGGCAAATAAAACCAAACCATAGACCACTTTATAGAAAGCACAAGGTTTTGGAAAATAACAAGGTAACCCTGCGTACAACGGCAGGAAGAAAGTACCACAAGACACACGTGAAAGGAAAGTAGCAAGCCTTTCAGTTGCCCCTGGAAATTATTATTACTATCATATAAGAATTATGAGTAGAACACAATATATTGATACATATCAAATTTATTATTTTATAATATATTGTACAATATAATTTATTGGAACAGAGTCTTGACTAATGGTTTGTGGAAATTGGCTCGCAAATGTACTTGGAACAATTTATTCTAATGAATAATAATAATATACTTACATAGCTTACATAATTGATTTATAATTTGAAAGTTGTAATAATTTTTTTTAAGGGAAAAACGATATAATTTAATTGTTATAAGGTTCCTTACCTTCTATTTTATAAGAAAATATTCTTTACTTTATGACCAATCCAATTAAGCGCACTGAGAACATATTGTAAGATGCACTCACACTAACCTTTATCTTTTAAGTATTTTATTATTTTCCGATAAGATGCTACAAACAACTGCTGACGTATTTACTGCTTTGGTAAAAGAGGAAAAGGACAAAAAAGTGTTCGAGTACCAACTTCAGAAGACGCTCGACTGAATAGCAACAATAAGTGGTGTTTCGAGAAATAAAAGATCCATAGACTGGATTGGCTCAGCTTGGAAATGGATTGCTTGAAATCCAGACGCAACGGATTGGGATAAAGTGCTGGAAAGCCAACAAAGGCTCATTGGGAATAGCGAACAACAATACATCATAAACAATAACCTGTTTGGGACAACCAGCGAATTAGTGGAAAAAATGAAGGAACTCATGGCCAGATTTAATAATAAAATCGTTGTGTCAGAGACAGATGAAATATTACACGATGCGTTGAACCAGATATTGGTAATCAAGGAGAACATTGAGGAAATTGTAAGAGCTTGCCAGCTAGCTAAGGGTGGCATCGTAAATACAAACCTACTAGACGTAGAGGAAATTCATCGGACAACCAGCGAATTAGTGGAAAAAATGAAGGAACTCATGGCCAGATTTAATAATAAAATCGTTGTGTCAGAGACAGATGAAATATTACACGATGCGTTGAACCAGATATTGGTAATCAAGGAGAACATTGAGGAAATTGTAAGAGCTTGCCAGCTAGCTAAGGGTGGCATCGTAAATACAAACCTACTAGACGTAGAGGAAATTCATCGGATAATATCAGAGGTCGAATCGCTCCCGTACAATAATGAAATTGAAGCTATCGAATATGGGAAGCCGAGTATATTTTCGAACGGAACGTCATTACTATACGTGCTGTCCATACCAAAGGTAAACCCCGTTAGGTACAATAAAACTCTACTTAGGGCAGCTATACTCCAAAATCGACAATTTGATTTGAAACACAATACTGTTCTCATAACCACGGGAACATATATGGGATCAAAAACCATTGTTCATCCCTTAATAACATCACGATTTGTACGTTGGAGCAACTGGAGCAACTGTCAGATGAAGATTGCTTATCAAGAATTCTGAGAGGAACTAACGCGAATTGTACCTTCCTGTCAAACGGGGAAACTATAATGGAGCAAATCGAGGACGATATCCTGTATGTTTCGAATTTTAAGGGAAATTTCTCATCAAAGGAGAATACTGTCGACCTAGATGGAACGTATTTAATTCGAATCTTTAACGAAACTATTGCAATTGGGGGAAGAACCTTTGTAAATGAAAGAATCACGAATATGCAAGCTCTTCCTCCGCTGTTGACAAATGTATATGAAAAGGCACGCAAGGTTGACGTTAACTTTTTACATGAACTCCACGCAAAAAATATTCAGCATATTCAGAACCTAAGAAATCACATAAATCTGTCCCTTTGGTCAAGCGTTACAGGTTTCTGTTGTATTGTAGCGATCTCAATCATCCTAACCCTAATATGGAAAAAAATATACGGTCGCATTACCATGCCAGCCCTCAAGCCCCAGGAAACCTGACTCCGGATATAAATTAATCAGCGAGACGCTGATTTTTGAGGGGGAGAGAGTTAACACCTTACACTTTTCCAACCTATGTTTTCCAACCTGTCTTGACTCAGCAAATATTCCAGACAGCGTGTGTTGCAATACGACACCATACTTGACTTGTGCAATCATGGGAAATGTATTGGCAAATCGATCCCATTAATTTAAGCTTTCTGTTTGGCACTCCAATTCTAGTGCTGAACGGGAACGATACATAAGGTTAATTCTTCGGTGTTTTAATTCAAAAAGTAAGTTTGGTCTGTTGGGCCCCATGGGCGGCCCAACATAGTAATTTTTTTGAAGCACGTCCGCCGCCGTGATTAACTTTTATTATTAATATTATTTATTATTAGTATTGTAGTATGACTATGAGTCGTTTATACCGACACAATTTTTTTCATAATGTGGATCCAATTACACCTGTTGTGAACTTAACTGGAGTCGTTCACATTATTATTACTATTACTATTGCTGTTTGTTTTTATTCATTATTATTACTATTACTGTTTGTTTTTATTCATTATTATTATTATTACTATTACTATTTATTTTTATTCATTATTGATTTTTATCGGGATGCACTGTTAATTAGTAACATTATTGTATTTTTAGTATTGCTATTGTTTTAGTATGTTTTATGTAATGACAATCAACATGATTATTTAAAATTAATATCCTGCCTATTGGTTTTGTTTTTTAATGAGTTAATTCTTTTAGTTAACTGTTTTGTGTTTTTAATTGTCAACTTATCAGAAATTGTGTTCTTGATACTAAAGTAAAGTATTTCGTTTTATTGTATGTTTGTATGTCGGTATATTTATTTTCATGTGTAAAATGAGTGCATATTAATTACCTTGGTTTGTCACGTCTGTTGCGTTGCTAACTAAGTGAAATATGCAGAATAGGCAGAATGTTTATTTTATTGGGGTCGTTGCTTTGGTTCTTCTTTTTGATTGTTAAGAGATTTTTATTTTGATGTAATTATGAAGGCCAAGCAACTTCCGGCTAAATTAAGTTAAGTAGGTTAAGTATTTAAGTAAGTAAAAAGTTGGTATTTGGGTCAGAGACTTAGATACCAGCTGAAATAAAGCTAGTATTTTGAAACAGAAAAAACGGTCAATTTTGTGGTCTTCTTCTGGTTTATTAACAAACGAGTAAGTATCTCCTTACAATGGTGCCTGGTGGCTCCGAATAAAAAATGTGCTAGCCAGCACTATAATACAGGCCACTCTGCGACGTAGGTACACAGACCCTCCTACATATCTCATAACAAGTTTAGGGAAAATATCGAATAGTTAGTCTCTCCGTAGTAGGCTCAATTGGGAGCCACAACATATGGCGCAGTCGGTTTTCGAACCAATAATCGTTTCCCAGTGGGAAAATTGAAAATTTATTTTACTTTTAATTAATAATTTATTAATTAATTTACAAGCAAAAGGTCGACAGAAAAACAAATTAGTTATTGGTTTATTTCACTATGGAAATAAATAGTAAAGCGGAAGTTTTTGAGTTTTTCTGCGATATTGTTGGATAATTTTGAAATTTTGTGTTTGTTTTGGTTTTACACTGGAAAAATAACTACTGACAGACTGTAGTTTGTTTAAAAGAAAAATTATACATTTTTTGATTATACAGTTAAAATACAAAGGAATGTATTTTTTTTAAACTTTTTTTTGTCGTTTATTTTACATGTAATTACGGATTTTCTTTACGGTTAATATTGGTATTCATTGAATCCCATATTGTTTTTGAACAGGTGGTAATTTTACACGAATATTTAGATGAACGCACATTGTACTAATTATTTTTTTTTTTTGGTAATTTCTAAATATAACACAAAATTTATTTATTCACCCAAAAATTGTCTTGGTTGTTTATAATACAAATTTCAACTATAAACATATAGTTAGATTGATTTGATTGATCGGAACTATGGTTTTAAAATAACTCGAATTTAACTACACTAAAAATATTATTACAGTGACTGACTGTGGTTTGCTGGAATGGTTATCCGTGCGTTTATTTTTGAATGATTATACAGTTGAAGTACAGGGGAATGTTTTTTAACTGTTTTTGTTATTTGAAGGATAAATTACATATAAATACGGATTTTCTGTTAATATTTCCATTTGAAATATTTTGTTAGGAAAAAAAAGAGAAGAATTTCTTTTCGATTTCTGGGTCAGTTGAAGAGCAAGATAGACTAGATATCATTTATTCTTACGGATTTTTTGGTTGATTTTTTTTTTTTTTGAAATTAAATAGATGAAAAGTCATTATTTTTTTTATTGAACATTTAGAAGTAAATGGAAGGTTTTTTTGTATTTGAATGAAAAGTTAGTAGACGAGTTTTTAGGTGATTTTTCATTTATTTTAAAATTGCATTTTCAGTGTATTGATGCCGTTAATGCCAACGATTTGTTAGTAAAAATTAAACCCAATTTAAATATAGCATACTTCAACTACTTTCAATTTATAACTTGAAATCACTATTATTTTTTTTTTATCTTTAAAAATGGGAAACATTCTCTTGATGATATTATACATATCAGGCTATAAACATTTTTAAACTAGATAATTTATTTATTTACATTTATTAATCATTTCTGTTAATGGCAAACACGGTTGCAATAAATTACAGCAAACTGCCGGTTAATATTTTAAGATCGAAATATTTTGTTAGTGATTGTTTAGCGAACATCATTTAAGAAGCAATCTTACATTTCAACATTTCGGAAAAATATAGATATAGTTTAATAAAATTTCGTCCAAAAAAGTAAAAAAGAACAGATATAAAAGATAATAGCCATCATCTCTTTTCCAAAATTTATTTGCTATTTTCAATAAAAATGTTGAGCACATATACATTTTTTCTTTGACTTTTTCAATTTATGAATTTTGGAAAGTTATTTGTCAATTTGAAAATAAAGTAGGAAAGGAAAAACTCAAAATAATAGTGATCGTTTACTAAACATATAGTTGTTTATGATTATTGTATTTCTTTTAAATTTATTGTTATTCAACTAGGGATTTCTTTCACTAAGTAACTAAGGAATTTTATCGGTGTATTGATGTTTTCTTATTGATTCTAAAGTGGAGTTTATAGGGAAAAATAAGGGAATAAGGTCGAGCTCGATATTCCTCGATTGTTAACTTCCGAGGGCCGGGAATGGGTGATGCGGCCCTGGGGGGTTCTTCCTGGGGAACCTCTGGGATGTTGGTTGGTGAAATGGGCGTTTTAACTGGAGTTGATGGATTAGGGGTGGTAGTGCTCGTTGACGACATAGTGAATGTTAGTTGGCAACTGAGTAGTTCTTCAGTTATTACGGTATTTATAGTATTTCACCCATGGGTATGAAAAGCAGCCTCAGCATATTTATTTGTGATTGTAGTCATAGTTAGTACGGTATAGGCTATGTTGACAGTCATTTAAAAGACAAATTGTTTTCTTGGTTTTCTTTCAGAAATGTATAAGAAAGTCATTATTGCGATGCTGGTGGTACTCCGAAGCGCGGTTTCCGAGCCGAGAGGGATTCACGTTACCCCTCTGGAGGAGGTACCAATGATTTTTGAGCCCGTAATGGGGATAAATGTGTACCGGAGGGAGTGGACGGTGATTAAGATTTTCAACCAACGGACGTGTCCCGGCTTTTATCCGTCGCGGAAGAGTTGATAGGACAGGAAGAGGCAATGTGCCAGAGAGAAGGGAAAAAACCAATCAAACGTTGTTTCATACCATACGAGGAGACAAGAGCGGTAGTAGAGTTGTTAAGGAAAGGCCAAGAGGCAGTGGGGGCGGTGTCTCGCGGAAGGGTAAAGCGGTCCCTGGACTTCGTGGGTGAAGCGTTACATTGATGGATGGATGTTCGGTGTGATGGACGAGAGAAGCGCGCGGTCAATGGTAGATCGGATAGAGGGTGTTCAAGAAGGCGAGGTCAGGACATACGAGCTGTTGGATAAGGCAGTGACGCGGAGGCTATGACGCGGGAGGTAGAGGATATGCGTAAATTCCTCACCTGGTCGACACAGGGGGAGGAGAGGCTTCATCAAGCGGAGAGGGCCAATGTCGCTGGAATTCAGAGTAGAAGTACTCGAGCGGTTGTCGCGGATTAGCGCTAGCCTTTTGGAGGCTCAGGGCATACAACAGGCGGAGTTGTCAATATTGGATGACCTAATGAGGGGGAGTTTGCATCCACGGGTCTTATCGAGCAGGGAGTTTGGGAATTTAGTAGACACACTGCCTGGCAAAGAGAAGGATAGCTGGGTTGCGTTGAACTGGGTTCAGGCCCTTCGCATAGCGGAGGTAAGGGCTTTTCCTTCCGGAAACGGGGTAAGAGTGGTTATCAAGGTTCCTATGCCGGAGGGAGCTAAGTTTGAGCTTAATGCGGTATACGCGGTACCAATGAAGCTAGGCACGGATTGGGATGGTGTGGTTGAAAAGTTTATTAACAAGGGGAATAGCGAACAAAATCAGGGATCATCGACTGGTAATATGGCGAGGAATAGGTCTTTTGGGGGAAATTGCTCGTTTTTTAACAAGCCTGGGCATACAAGAGATGTGTGTTGGCAAAGGAAGAACACCCCGTACTGCATAGAATGCCAGATATATGGGCATGAACAAGGACCTAATTGCAAGAGAGGTGCGAATGAAAAGGAGAGCCCACCTAGGGGGCCAAGGATCATAAACTGTTACAATTGCGGGAAACCAGGACATAGAAGGAGTGATTGTAGGCAGGTGTCCAATGTATCGGGAATCGGCCGAGACCACCGCCTCAACCAGGCGAAGAATTAATACCTGAGAGTACGTCAGCTAGGGAAATGAACACAGGCGGTATATCTGGGGGAGCTGGTTCCTTAGATGACGTATTCGTGAGATTGCCTTAATTCGTGAGATTGCCTTATGCCCATGCGAGGAGTGGTAGTGTCATATTGATGATGGACACAGGGGCGGACACAGGGGCGGACACTAGTTTGGTAAAGGAAGGCAGTCTTAGAGAAGGTATTAATATGGATGAGACGGTGGTAAAGGATTTAAGTGGAGCATTTGGGGGATTATCCCAGACAAAGGGTGTGATGAATATTAGGCATTCAGGGTTGAGCTTTGAGATGCATTGTATAGGGAAGGAAGGTTGCTTACCCGGGGACGGATTGTTGGGCCGTGACAACTTATGGGGGCGATCTATTTTCGATTCGATGGATAAGACTCTGACTATTTCGTCCAATGGAAAGGAATGGGTGTTCCCCCTAATGCATAGGGAGGAGGCATTGCATATGGGTCCGACAAGAGTGGTGGATGAAGTCATAGTGGCTAAAGCGAAGTCAGTGACTATCGCATCCATTAAATTGGACACGAAATACCCTACGGTGGTGGTTGATAAACAGGAACTCGCTCCGGGGGTATATCTGGGATCCACAGTGACAAATGTGAAACGTCTTAGGGTAGAGATACCTATTCTAAACTCAGGAAACGAGGATTTCAAATTGGAAGGGGACTTCAAACCAGGATTTCACAGTTTACTGGATTTTAAGGAGCCGGCCGGAAAGTCAATTGGCCATATACAGGAAAGGGATGTCAGAGGAATGATAGGGAGAATCATGGACACGATTAAGACGGATTCGGAGTTGAATGCAGAGGAAAGAGCATCTATCGAATCTGTTTGTGCGGCATACCACGATGTGTTCTGGTTAGAGGGCGATAAACTCTCTTGCACAAATGTGGTTAGGCACAAGATCCCGGTTCAACCGGGGCAACAACCGATAAATCAGAGACAATATAGGCTACCTCAAGTACATCGGGAGGAGATAAATAGGCAGGTTAAACAACTGGAGGATGACCGCATAATTTCCCATAGTGTATCACCATGGAATTCACCATTATTGTTAGTCCCAAAGAAGGCATCAAAGAAAGGTGTTAAAAATTGGCGCTTAGTAGTAGATTTCCGAAATTTGAACGACGCTACAATTAAGCAAGTTTTCCCCATACCAAGGATGGACGAAATATTGGATCAGCTGGGTAGGAGCAGGTATTTTTCGACGCTTGATCTAGCCAGTGTACTGCTTTAGGGCATTTTGAATTTAATCGCATGCCATTTGGACTTACAGGAGCACCTGCAACGTTCCAGAGACTAATGAACCATGTTCTTACGGTGCTCCAAGGGATTGAATGTTTCGTTTACTTAGATGACATTGTTGTTTATGGAGCGAACCTGGTGGAGCATGAAGCACGGTTGTGCAAGGTCTTACAGCTTCTACGGGAAAACAATCTTAAAGTGAAAACGGAGAAATGTAATTTGTTGCGACGGGAGATAGTGTACTTGGGCCACAGGTGCTCAGCGGAAGGGGCTTTTCCGGACCCTGAGAAAGTAAAATGTGTAAGGGACTTCCCACCGCCAAGGAGTAGGAAGGAGGTACAGTCATTCTTGGGGTTGGTTAATTACTATCGGAAATTCATTACGGGAACATCTGAAATTGTTTTGCCAATTAGTAAGTTGCTGCGGAAGAACGTACAGTTTAAATGGACACGAGAGTGTCAGGATTCATTTGAGAAATTGAAGGCGGCCATAATGTCACCACCGGTATTGGCATATCCGGATTTCTCAAAGCCTTTTTGCTGACAACGGATGCAAGCGGCGGGGCAATTGGGGCGGTTCTGTCTCAGCATGTTGTGGACAAAGGACGAGTGGTCCTGGGAATTTGGCAAGGCCAGTGGCAATTTCGGGCCCTGTAGTAGTGTCTACCATACCGATGGTGGAGGGGGCCGGGCCGACTGGAGTAGGAGGAAAACCTACGAAAACCGTATCCTTTGATGTATGAGGAGGATACGGAGTGGACGCAAGGACTATCAATGGCTACCATGAGTAAGCATTTATAGTTCTTTTCCCACTCAGAAGTGTGGGCCATCTAGATTTGGGATGAGCCCTGGGGGATTGAAGATGAAATAGGTTAAGGGAAAGACGTGGAGTGGACGCAGGAACTATCATTGGCTACCATGGGTAAGCATTTATAGTTCTTTTCCCACTCGGAAGTTGCCATCTAGATTTGGGGATGAGTCCCGGAGGATGGAATATGTGATAGGCTAGGAGAATATTTTTATTAGGGTAAGATAATATTTTTTTTTTTTTTTTTAGAAGTAAGTTAAAATTAAAGGAAGGGGAAGTAAATATATTGATGGATTAGATTAAGAAAGGAAAAACATGGAAAAATATTTAAAAAAAAGAGTAAAAATGAAAATTAGAGGGAAAAAAGGAAAAGAAGAAAGTTTTAAAAAAAGAAGTAGAGAAATAGGTTAAGAAGTAAATTATTTGTAAACGAAAGAGTTTATCTCTCTGAAAAACTGAAGAGATTAAGTGTAATTAGCTGTAAAGAAGAAAAATAGAGAAATAAATTAAGAAGAAAATTACTTGTAAATAAAGAAGGAAAACAAGCGTAGAGATTAAGATTGGAAAAATATGCTCAGGGGATAATTTAGGAAAGAATTAATGAGTTAAGTAATTATATTGGAAAGAAGGAAGTGTAATTATGTATTGATATTTGTAATGTAGTATATTTAGGCGTATAAATTGTTAAAATGAGTAATAATAATGCTGCGGTTCCAGTTGCAGTGAATAACGAGAAAGTATTTCGTGTAGTTGCAGAATGAGGAATCCAGCAGATAACATTTCCATCAGCTACTATTGGTTTATTAAACCTGGGATGAAAAATTCGATATTCTTTATTGGTATGCTGTTATGCGGTAATCATCTTTCATCGTAAGTGCATGGCAGTTTATGTACCTCTATGGGCGAAAAGGTAGCGACCATGCCTTATTAAAAAGGCATGTAGAAGCAACGTGGTTAGTAATATATGGTGTCATGATTTGTCCAACAGATTACAGGTTGGGGTAAATCGCAAGGAGAACAAAAGAGACTTTGAATAAATTGTTGGTCTCGAAGGTGCTGAATATGGTCTCAAAACCATATGGTTGCTTCATGTTTCTCCAACCATGAAGTTAAGATCCAGAGGATGGTAGATCGGTTAACCGTGCCTTATAGTGTTCAAAGAGTCGTCGCTAATCTTGGGTTCGCCGTCATCACTAACTGTTTTGCAAAACTCGGTCGAATCATGTGAGTTATAAGTGATAAAGGAGTCCGAAATCTACATTTGAAATAAACTTTGGTTGCTTTGGTTCTTCTTTTTTATTGTTAAGAGATTTTTATTTTGATGTAATTATGAAGGCCAAGCAACTTGCGGCTAGGTTAAGTTAAATAGGTTAAGTATTTAAGAAAGTAAAAAGTTGGTATTTGGGTCAGAGACTTAGATACCAGCTGAAATAAAGCTAGTATTTTGAAACAGAAAAAAACGTTCAATTTTGTGGTCTTCTTCTGGTTTATCAACAAACGAGTAAGTGTCTCCTTACAATGGTGCCTGGTGGCTCCGAATAAAAAATGTGCTAGCCAGCACTATAATACAGGCCACTCTGCGACGTAGGTACACAGACCCTCCTACATATCTCATAACAAGTTTAGGGAAAATATCGAATAGTTAGTCTCTCCTTAGTAGGCTCAATTGGGAGCCACAACACACCAACAGTCAACTCTTCTAGTGTTAAACAAAATATGACTATTACTTAAATTGTATGTGTTGTCCACCTGTGCTCCAGCGTACTGTAGACGGTATGAAATATGTTTACGATATTGTAACAGTCAACTCTGCTAGTGTCGTACAACAGACTACTGTTGCTGTATATGTGCATATATTGTCCACCTGTGTTCGGCAGTACTCTTCATGCTACACTTCCGTGGGAATTATGATTTAAATTATTATAGTAAAATAAGCAAAAGTTATGTATAAAAACTCGACCAAAATTTCAATAGAGAGGAATCAAAAAACTTAACTCGTTCGAGCGATTCAAATCGCTCCGTGTTTTAATTATTTAATTAATTTGGTAATTACAGGATCGCCCTGCCGCCTTGTGCCTAAAAATCGGCACAAAGAAAACAAAAACACACACACTTGACGTGTATTAAAAAGTGCACCAAGAAACGGCTGCCTTGGAGTGATACAAATAAAAACAGCACCCATAGGCCACAACAGTATTTCTTTTGTCCTGACGGATCAGGACAAATAAATCCAGATAAAAAGCAATCAAAAAACTTAACTTGTTCGAACCATTAAAATCGCTCGGTGTTTTAACTATTTAAATAATTTGGTAATTAAGGTGAAGAAAATCACCTCAACTGCTCTTTAGGTGAAGAAAATCACCTCCACTACTCATGACCATCAGACAATGGGCACAATAGAGAGAAGTCATAAAACTTTCAACAAGTATGTGAAATTTTACATATCTGTTGACAGAGTCGATTGGGATGATACTTTACGTACTGTTTTAATACTACGCCATCATCGGTTCACAACTACTGCCCATATTAATTAGTTTTCGGTAGACTTTCAAATGAGTTTCGACAATTTGATGAGGTAGATAGAATAAGTCCACTTTATAACATAGATGATTATGGTAACATAGATGATTAGGTAAAATTTAGATTGAAAGTAGCACATAAGACGGCCCGCGAAATGCTACATAAGTCTACAGAAATTAAACTACGATAGAAATACATTAGATTATGATTTTAAAATAGGAGATTTAGTTTTACTTAGAAGTGAAACAGGGCACAAATTAGATCCTCTATATAAAAGACCTTATAAAATTAAAAGACTAGATTTAAGAAATAATGTAGCTATAGTTGATAAGAAATAATAAAAATAGGCTTAGATACCAGCTACAATAAAGCTCATTATCTTGAGAAGACTGAACTGTCAATTTTGTGTTCGTTCTTTTGTTTCTAACAATACCGTAAGTATCTCCCTTCAATGGTGCTTCCGGATAAAAAGTGTGCCAGCCAGCACTATAATATAGGCACTGCCTGCGACGTAGGTACACAGCCCCACTTACAGATTTTGGAAACAAGTATAGGGAATATATTGCATAGTTAATTTTCCCTTGGTAGGCTCAATTGGCAGCCACAACATACAAAAGAACGAACACTAAATTGACAGTTCAGTTTTCTCAAGATAACGTGCTTTATTGTAGCTGGTATATTGTTAATATAATAATATATTGGTGTTGTTTTCATTGTTATTAAATTTGTCGATTTGTGTGAAATATAGAATTTGTATACCAGAAGGTCTCTGTGTCTGAATTTTCGAATCTGCGGCACTTTAGGGCTCGGTGATCTTTATATCTGCATGGACGCGGTACAACGGGAATTAGAAAGTGCAAACCAGTTGATTTCCGAATTTAGAAATAAGACCGACTAATTTATAGGGAAACTCTGGGAAGAACTACATTTCATTTATGGGAAGAACTACGTTTCATACCAACTAATAGGGCTAAAATCTAGGGAACCTGGAAAGTGACAATGTTAGAAGAAGCAGATCTAGTGTTAGACGAACTCTGCCTGTTGGTAAACGTACAGGAAGAGTCTAGCGGAGTGAAAATTGAGGGGCTGGAGGCAGAGCTAGAAGCTTTGAAAAAACAGAACGTAGCATTAAAGAAGGAAATCCAGGAGAACTTATCCGAGGCCGAAAGATTGGATAATGAGAACGAGGAGTTACGGAGAACTATTTCACTAGGGGGTTCACTACGGACAATTCGCAAATTGTGCTTCGGCAACTTGTAAGAGGCAACTATCAGGGTTGTGGAATTGCAGGCCCAGTTAAGATTAGCGCAACAGAAAAGGCAACTTTTGCAACAGGAATATCTTGCCCATAACACCCGTGATTGAAGTTAAAATGGCGTCCCCCGATATGTTCAAAAGTGTGAAGGCGCTGGTACCTAAGTTTGGTGGGGAACAGACGTCAAGTCTTCAGATGGAAGTTTATAAGTTTGTGGATGGCTGTAAGTTAGCAGCGAAAGGAGTACCCTTGGAGAGAATAGAAGACATCCTGGATATCCTGAAACAACGAGTGTATGGAGATGCATATCAGTTGGTGCGATGGCGTAAATTTTCTTCCGTGCAAGAATTTACAGGGATTATAAAGACGACATATCCTAAGCCCAGGTCTTTGGATTCGGTGCTCAGGGAACTCTACGAAGCCACCTATAGAAAGGACGAGGATCTAAGGCAATTCGCTAGACGGCTCCAAACGTTATCTCCCTTTAGAAAAACGTGTAAGGCCACACAATGTAATCGATTTGGTGTACTTCATTTTGTGTGTACTTACGATATGGGATACCTGTATATAACAATTGTATATGAAACACAAAATTTTTGAAAATTTTACATGTGTGTACTTACTAGTATCTCCGAATGCTTTCAAACTCTACACACAAGCTGGCTTACTTTACCCAGGGTATGGCCGCATTGTAATGGTCCACAAGCCAAAATACTTCGTAAGTACACACAAGTATAGTGGCATGTAAGTTAGAAAACATTTTTGAAAATTTTCAAATATTTTGTGTTTCATATACAATTGTTATACACAGGTAACCCATATCGTAAGTACGCACAAAATGAAGTACACCAAATCGATTACATTGTGTGGTCTTACACGTTTTTCTAAAGGGCTGCTACGGCGGATACAATTTTGGGTGATAAATACAAGGGGAAGCAGGACGAGGTAATGAAGGCGGAGATAGAGAAGAAACTGAAGGCTTCATTTACTTCAGGTCTAAAAGATCCCATGCTGCGTGGTAGAATCTTATCAAGCACAGCCACAAATTTGGATGACCTCTTGGCGGAAGCCCTAGGGGCACAAAACATGCTGTGGAGAGGGGAGGACCCTCCTATGGGAAGGATATGTTACCACGAAGCAGGAGGGGGGGTCAACGGCAAGATACGAAGAGATACAAAGGAAGGAGGAGCCGATTAATAGTTTAATCGCTGTGGTTGAGAAGTTTATTAACAAAGGGAATAGCGAGAAAACTCAGGGAACATCAACTGGTAATATTGCGAGGAATATGTCTTTTGGGGGGAATTTTATAACAAGCCTGGAAATACGAAAGATGTGTATTGGCAAAGGAAGAACACCCCGTACTGCATAGAATGCCAGATATATGGGCATGAACAAGGACCTAATTGCAAAAGAGGTCCGAATGAAAAGGAGAGACCAGCTAGGAGGCCAAGGATCATTAACTGTTACAATTGCGAGAAACCAGGACATATCAGGAGTGATTGTAGACATGTGTCCAATGTATCGGGAAACGGCCGGGACCACCGTCTCAACCAAGCGAAGAATTAATACCTATGAGTACGTCAGCTAGGGAAATGAACGCAGGCGGTATTTCTGGGGAAGCTGGGTCCTTAGATGACGTTTTCATGAGATTGCCTTATGTCCATGCGAGGAGTGATAGTTTCGTATTGATGGTGGGCACAGGGACACTAGTTTGATAAAGAAAGGCAGTCTGGGAAAAGGATATGGATGAGACGGTGGTAACGGATTTAAGTGGAGCAATTGGGGGATTATCCCAGGCAAAGCCTGTGATGAATATTGTGCATTCAGGGTTGGGTTTTGAGATGCATTGTATAGGGATGGAATGTTGCTTGTCCGGTGACGGATTGTTGGGCCGTGACAACTTGTGGGAGCGATCAGTTATCGATTCGATGGATAAGTCTATGACTATTCCTTCCAATGGAAGGGGACTTCAACCAGGATTTCACAGTTTACTGGATTTTAAGGAACCGGTCGGAAATTTAATAAGCCACATACAGGAGATGGATGTAAGAGGAAGGATAGGAAAATCATGGAGACAATTAAGACGGATTAGGAGTTGAATGCTGAGGAAAGAGCATCTATTGAATCTGTTTGGGCGGCATACCACGATGTGTTCTGGTTAGAAGGCGATAAACTCTCTTGCACAAATGTGGTTAGGCACAAGATCCCGGTGCAAGCCAATTGGAAGGAAGGAGCTCTTCCAGACCCTGAGAAGGTAAAATGTCTAAGGGATTTCCCACCTCCAAGGAATAGGAAGGAGGTACAATAATACTTGGGGTT
Organism: Leucophora obtusa; assembly: GCA_949987735.1. NCBI lineage: Eukaryota > Metazoa > Arthropoda > Insecta > Diptera > Anthomyiidae > Leucophora > Leucophora obtusa. Next base: position 200,546,443 of record OX465295.1, on the reverse strand, counting down.
GGTTAATTACTATCGGAAATTCATTACGGGAACATCTGAGATTGCTTTGCCAATAAGTAAGTTGCTGCCGAAGGATGTACAGTTTGAATGGACGAAAGTGTCAAGATTAATTTGAGAAATTGAAGGCGGCCATAATGTCGCCACCGGTATTGGCATATCCGGATTCCTCAAGGCCATTTTCTGGGGCAGTTCTGTCTCAGGGCTAGAATGAAGAAGATCGCCCTATCGCTTTTGTGAGCCGTTCCTTGAGGGATGCGGAGACTCGATATTCCACAATAGAAAAGGAGTTTCTGGCAATTTTCTGGGCGGTAACGAACTTTAGGCCATATCTTTGGGGCGACATTTGAAGATATTTACGGATCATCAGCCATTAAATGGCATTGCAAACCTGAAGGACTAGACGTCCAGACTGGCACCAAATAATCTGAGTACGACTTTAGGACTTTAGGTACAAGCCGGGGAAGAAGAATCAGAATGCGGACGCACTTAGTGGAATACCTTACACAACGGATGAGGTATGTGCGGTCAGACCAGGTCGAAGGTGAAGAAAGCGAATAAGGAGCAAACGGTGCAGGATAGCAGACCGGCATCCGAATATCCCAGTGCAACGGATATCAGCTAACACAACCGAATTAAAGGATCCAAGGAAATTAAATCAATATTAAGGGTTTTTCACGATAGTCCGCTAGGAGGTCACTTGGATTGGAAGAGAACTCGTGAGAGTGTCAGAAGTGTCAGTTGTTACCGCGGAAAAGGTTCTTGTGCGTAATAAGGTTAGAAAGAATAAGTTTTCGCCTATATGGGTGGGTCCCTATGGGGTAGTATCAGTGGATGGGCCTGTAACGGTTACAATCCGTATGAAGGGAAAGAATCGTAAGTGGCACAAGAACTACTTATGGAAATATTATGAGGGTAGGGAGTAAGTAGCCTAACATGAGGAAGAGTATAGAAATTGACCAATGATGACTGTCCAGGTATTACCATTTATGTGCAGAGTTTCAGAATTTTTGTATATTTGTTTTTGTTGTTTTTGAATGGGATAAAGGAGGTAACAAGAAACTTGGCGGGTGTCATGTTTGGGTATCGGACAATGTATGTGACTCGCTACTAGTGTGATTAGTAAATTATCCACTAGTTGCCTGCTGGAAACCTCCAGTTATAGGTTAATGGTCCTAGAGAGTGGGCTCGGCCATAAGAGTGCGAAGTAGATTCATAGGGGTTACCGTAGGGGTAGCGCCCTTTTCTAGTATTTCACCCGAGTACCCGAAAGGTTCGGCTCTTGAAGGGGAAGATTTGGCAAATGTTGTATTTGTAATAAGGGTCCGGGATTGGAAACCCAGGTAAGGAAGGTCGAAGTAGACTTTTAGAAGTTGCTTCATATTTCTCCATCCATGAAGTTAAGATCCAGAGGATGGTAGATCAGATACTTGTGCCTTATGTTGTTCAAAGAGTTGTCGCTAATTAATTTACCTGGGTTTGTCACGTCTGTTTCATTGCTAACCAATTGAAATATGCGCAATAGGCAGAATGTTTATTTTATTGGATCGTTGCTTTGGTTCTTCTTTTTTGCTTTGTTATGTGATTTTGGTTTTGATGTAATTATGAAGGCCAAGCAACTTCCCGCTAGATTAAGTTAAGTAGGTTAAGTATTTAAGAAAGTAGAAATTTGGTATTTGGGTCAGAGGCTTAGATTCCAGCTACAATTAAGCACGTTATCGTAAGAAAACTGAACTGTCAATTTTGTGTTCATTCTTTTGTTTCTAACAATATCGTAAGTATCTCCCTACAATGGTGCCTGGTGGCTCCGGATAAAAAGTATGCTAGCCAGCACTATAATATAGGCAAAATCTGCGACGTAGGTACACACACCCACCTACAGATTTTGAAACAAGTATAGGGAATATATTTCTTGTATGTTTGGTATATTTATTTTCATGTGTGTATATTTAGTAAAATGAGTGCATATTAATTTACCTTGATTTGTCACGTCTGTTTCGTTGCTAACCAAGTGAAATATGCGTAATAGGCAGAATGTTTATTTTATTGGGTCGTTGCTTTGATTCTTCTTTTTTGCTTTGTTATGTGATTTTGGTTTTGATGTAATTATGAAGGCCAAGCAACTTCCGGCTAGATTAAGTTAAGTAGGTTAACTATTTAAGAAGAGAGAATGTTGGTTTCTGGGTCAGAGGCTTAGATGCCAGGCAGAATAAAGCTTGCTATCTAGAAAGACTCAATTCTCTATTTTCTTTTCGTTTTTGATTTTAACAGTAATAGTAAGCATCCCCCTACAATGGGGGATGGTGCCTGGTGGCGCCGAATAAATAGTGTGCTGGCCAGCATTATAATATAGGCACTGCCTGCTACGTAGGGACACTGCCCCACCTACAGGTATTGACATAGAATAGGGCAACAAATTTCGTAGTTCACTTCCCCCCCAATAGGCTCAATTGGGAGCCACAACATATGGTGCAACAGATTTTCTAACCAATAATCGTTTTCAAGAGGGAAAATTAAAGTTTTATTTTAGTATTTAAATAAATAGTAAAGCAAAATTTGTATGACTTTTCTATCGACTTTTGATAAAATACAACTATTCGACTATTTTATTTTGAGTAAACGACGAGTTTTTTACGGTAAGTTTTTTAATTTATGAACTTTTGTTTTTGATACAGTCACACACTGAAATTGGGAGAATGCTTTATATGTTTGGTTTAAATAAAGAATATACATTTCAATTGAAAACTAATAACAAATAACGGTTGAGTTGGCTGAAAAATTAACCGGTTTTCAGGCAAGGTTTCATATATATTTTTTCATTGCATGTTTTACTTTCCCATGAGAGAATAATTTTGTCAAAATTAATCAAATTTATTTAATTATATTAAGTTTTGTAATGGGTTATTCGTTTCTTTGTGTAGTCAGGTATTGTTTTTACGGTATAAAATATGAGCATATGTATAAGAGTTAATTCATAAATAAATGCATAAAAGTGCAAATAAATTGAGAACAAAATTCCAATACAATTGTATCAAATTATAAACGAAGATATATTAATTGATACAATTGGACTTTCTGTATTAAGTTAAATGAATATATTTACGACTTGAATTGAATAAAGATTTTTGTTGTTCACGGGTTACAAACTTTCAGAGTACAGATTTGTTTTTTGGGCATTGTTTCAAGGCTAGGGAATAACGCTTACAAGATTTTTTTGTTAGTATATATTGCAAATTTGGTGTGGTTTTCATTAATATTTGATTTGTTGAGAAATATAGAATTTGAGTAACAAAATGTCTCTGTTTTGAAATCCAGGAATAGGGTTTCGGGTGCAGTAGCAGTATCCTACTGAATGGGTGCGAAAAGGGCGAAAAGATAAGCAGGATCCCGAAGAGGATTTGCTTTCCCTCGCTTGGTTTTTGGTTTCTTAAGGTTCTTCGAGTTGACCCTTGATTTATTTTATGTATTTATTTTTTTTATTCTAGTTTTTATTTTTGTTTCGGAAAGGTATGGAACTGGTTTGTGGATTCCTAGATCGTACTTGCTAAAGTGGCAAGTTAAATTGTAGGTAGGTTGAACCATATTGGGACAATTGCATTTCGGAGGTACAGCTGAAATTCGCACATGGAAGTGGCCACTTATTTTTAGTTTTGTTTTTAGGGTTTTTCGAAACCTGACTTCGGCAATGTTTGGGAGTAGTGGGCCTGACCAGGGATTATCACCATATATGTTCAATTTCTAAGTATTGATTTGTTTTCTTATTGGAATATGTGGTCCAGGGGTATTGGCTCCGGAACAAGAGGTCGAAAAAGGCTCCTAGCTGGTCACGGAGTTACCATAGGGGTAACGCCCTTTTTCGGTGATTTCTCAAGCACCGAGAAGGTTCGTCTCTTTGAGGGAGGGTATGTTGAAAATGTTAAGGAGAAATATGACGAGTGTTGGTTAGGGTTCATCATCGAAAAGGGTATAGAAACGGACCGATGAGTATTTTCCAGTTATTACCATTTATGTTCAGAGTTGGTTGTCCAAGAGTTTCAGTATTTTGTATATTTGTATTTTTGTTATTTTTTAATGTGATAAAGGAGGTTGCAGGAAACTGGGTGGGTGTCATGTTTGGGTATCGCACAATATTTGTGACTCGCTACTAGTGTGATTAGTAGATTAGCCACTAGTTGCCTGCTGGAAACCTCAGGTTATAGGTTACGGGTCCAAGAGAGTGGGCTGGGCCATTAAAGTGCGAAGTAGATTCTTAGACGTCACGGGATTACCATAGGGGTAGCGCCCTTTTCTAGTACTTCCCCCGAGTACCAGAAAGGTTCGGCACTTGAAGGGGAAGATTTGGCAAATGTTGTATTTTGATAAGGGCCCAGGAAGGGAGACCCAGGTAAGGCAGGGCGAAGTAGACTTTTAGAAGTCACGGGGCTGTCATAGGGATAGTGCCCGCCCTTTGTGTCAACCCCGACACTGAGGAGGTTCATCTCGTGACGGGGGTATGTAGAGGAAACGGGGATAAAATTTTGAACATATAATTGGTAATAGAAGGGATGTGGTAATGGTTCTATACTGCTCTTCGTAAGGAGATAGGAGTGGATGAGAAAGGGACTCCTACGTAAGAGTAAAGTTGGGTGCGGTGACAACGGATATTTTAAATGAAAAACGGCTTTGAGGAAATATATATTTTATTTCAAGTTAGCTTAGAATTTTTAATGTTTTATTTCAGAGTATAAATTGGCTAAGAAGGTTTAACATCGGGTATTGGTTGGCAAGTATCTGCTAAAGCCCTTATTTGGGCGTAATAGCTGGCTTTTAGATAGCGGTCCGATGTGAGGCGAATGAGTCGATATAATTCTCGGCGCTGGCCCCGTAGGCGTTGCTTTTTCCCAGCCCTACTGCGGCGCCGGATGGGAGAAGGTGTGCGGACGCTCGGCTTTTGGCGAGCTCGATTTTCCTCGATTGTTAATTTCCGGGGGCCGGAAATGGGTGATACGGCCCTGGGGGTTCTTCCTGGGGAACCTCCGGGGTGGGGGTTGATGAGGTGGGGTAATTAACTGAAGCTGATGGAGTAGTTGTTGACTGCATGGTGAATGTTTGTTGACAACTGAATAGGTCTTCAGCAATTACAGCATTTATATTACTCTCGTGGGTATAAAAAGCAGCCTCATCATATTTATTTTTCTTGACTTGCAGTCATAGATAGTGCTGTTAAAGCTATAGTGACAGACATTTGAAAGACGAGTTGTTTTCTTCGTTTTCTTGTAGAAATGTATATCAGAGTCATTATTCTGATGCTATTGGTACTCCGAAGCGCGGTTTCCGAGCCGAAAGGAATTCACGTTACCACTATGGAGGAGGTGTCAATGGGTTTTGAGCCAGTAATGGTGATAAATATGTAGCGGAGGGAGTGGACGGTGATTACCGACTTACAACCAACGAACGTGTCACGGCTTTTATCCGTGGCAGAAGATTTGATAGAACAGGAGGAGGCAATGTGCCAGAAAACAGGGAAGAATATGATCAAACGTTGTTTCACACCATAGGAGGAGACAAGAGCAGTAGTGGGATACCACCCTACTACCAAGAGGACATTAGGCGTTCGGTGTAATGGATGAGAGAAGTGCAGGAAAGCGAAGTCAGAACGTACGAGCTTTTAGATAAGGCAGTGACTGCGGTAAAGAGGTCTTATGATAAATTTGCCGGTCCATTAGAGGCTATGACGCGAGAGGTGGAGGATATGCGTAAATTATGATTTTTTAGTGATTATTAATATTATTGTTTTATTAGTTTTTTTATTGTTATTTAATATTATACTTATTATAATTATTTATGATTAATATAATAAGTATTATATTTATTTCTGTTAATGAATTAATTCTTTTGGTCAACTGTTTTGCATTTTATAATTGTCAAGTTATCGAAAAATATAATTGATATAAATAAAGAACTTAATTTTTGGTTCATGTTTGTATGTTTGGTATATTTATTTGCACGTTTGTACATTTATTAAAATGAGTGCATATTAATTTACCTTGATTTGGCACGTTTGTTTCGTTACCAATATGCGCAACAGGCAGAATATTTATTTTATTGGGTGATTTTTGTTTTTTGATGTAATTATGAAGGCCAAGCAACTTCCGACTAGATTAAGTAGGTTAAGTATTTAAGAAAACAGAAAGTTGGTATCTGGGTCAAAAGCTTGGGTACCAACTGAAAATAAAGAAAGCTACATTGGATCAGAACTAATAAGAAAGTTATTTTTTCCCAAAAAACCAGTAACAGTAAAAGTAAGTATCCCCTTACAATGGTGCCTGGCGGAGACGAATAAAGTGTGCTGGCCAGCACTATAACATAGTCACTGCCTGCTGCCCCACTTACAGACACTGACATAGAATAGGACAACATATTTTATAGTTCACCTACCCTTAATAGGCTCAATTGGGAACCACAACATTGTTATAAAGTTTAGAATAAGGGTACAAGGATTATTTTCATGTTAGCTTTATAAAGAAGAAGTTGATATACAAAATTCAAAACACCAACTCGCCTATAATTTATTCCAAAAATTACAGTAGATGGAAGTCAATACTTTACAGTGGATAAGGTAAAAACTTAATTTTCGGTAAATAATGAAAATTACAAGTATAAACGTGAGGTAGAATTCTTGTGGTTTTTGGAGTAAAGGAATGCATTATGACTAATCCCAAAACAAAGGTGATTCAATATTAAAATTTTCTTATCCTAAAGCCCTAAAGATACTTCGATTGTTCGTCGAAATATCCAAATTAATTTTTGACTCCAACTCAACATAGTGCAGAAGCTCATTAGAAAAGCTAATACCCAGCATTGAAGTTATAATAAAATTTTAAAAAATTAATTGCTTCTAAATGTCGTCAATATATCGTCGTACCAGTTCAAATTTGTATATCCAGGAATACACCGTCATCTTACCAATGAACCCCAGTATGACGAACAAAATCTTTTAGATATTTTAAACCCGTTATTAAGGAAATAAAATGTCCGAAATGGGTAATGGGCAAAATTCAAATATTATACAACAATCACTTTGCGAATTTTAAATATTCTACGAAAATGATAATCTACGAAAATGATGAAGAGAACATGATAATAGAAACCCATAATAGAGCACACCGTAACGACAAGGAAAATAAAAAAACAGATGTTGGAAAAGTGTTACTTCCCTGGTATGACAAGTAAAATAAAGCGAATTATAAAAATAGGTTCTACATGTAAGAAAAAAAAATACAAAAGACATCCAAATAATCCAGAACTGAGGAAAACTCCTATACCAACATATTCAGGACATACTGTACATATCGATATATTTTCAACTGATAGAAAATTGGTGGACAAATTTTCCAAGTATGCGAAGATAAAACTTAAAAGGAATATCTATGGAGAATGTGAAAAGACCCCTTAGGGAACTTTTGATTTCATATGGTCTCCCGAAGAATGTGGTCATGGATAATGAACCATCTTTAAACTCTGCCTCTAGAATTGATGCAAATGTTCAGGTGGACCATTTCCATTCTACGTTAGCGGAAATTATGAGCTGTTTGCAAAGTGAAGGATTATCTCGAAATTTCGACGAGCTATTGGAAAGATCGGAGATTGAATATAATCATATACTTCATTCAATGTCTGGTAAAAATCAGCCGAACTGTATTTCAGAGTTTATCCAACATCGAAGGACTAAAACGAAAGCAAGAGCAAGATTTGGTTTTGTAGTGTGTGTGCAATTTATTCCACACTAAACTAACCAAATAACTTAATAATACAATTACTAATAAGTAAACATTTGTGAGAGAATGCATTGTGAGCGTACTCCCTTTAAGTGTCTTTAGTTAGGGTAGTATTAGATAAAGTAGTGAATAAAGAAGCAGTCTCATTATAGACACCAACAAGTAAACGCGACATTTTTATTACGTGGTGAATGGGCACAATAAAAATATATACTACTAACAAAAAATTTTTTATTATATACGTGACTCTTCCACAGTGTAACAGAATTCTGACGGTCATCAAACAACCAGATGACCTATATGCATATTTTTTTACAATTTTGGTGCTAAAATTTGTCCTACCCAGAGTAGGATAGTGAAAATAAAAGGAAAAGAAAATATTCTTTTTCACATTAAAATATAAATTAAAATAAATAAGAATACCGCAATCAATAATCGGATTTTTAAATTTAGCCTCAAAGCTCCTTCCGGACTTTGATGGTATTTGGCCTACCCAGAGCAGTAGGGTATTTCTGCCCTCCGAGTGGTTTTTATTTTATGTAATTATGAAGGCCAAGCAACTTCCGGCTAGATTAAGTAGGTTAAGTATTTAAGAAGAGGAAAAGTTGGTATATGGTTTAGATGCTTAGATACCAGCCAGAAAAAAGCTCGCTATCTAGAAAGACTCAATTCTCGATTTTCTTTTTGGTTTTGCTTTTAACAGTAACAGTAAGTATCCCCCTACAATGGTGCCTGGTGGCGCCGAATGAAAAGTGTGCTGGCCAGCACTATAATATAGGTACTACCTGCTACGTAGGGACACTGCCCCACCTACGGACTTTGACATAGTATAGGCCTACAGATTGCATAGTTCACTTCCCCTCAATAGGCTCAGTTGGGAGCCACAACACCTCATATTTTGAGAAAACGAAATTATCCAACAGCTCAAACGAAAGCAACAGGAAGGGCCTACTAGATGCCATTGATGTTGTCGATTATATAAGGAATCACACGAGGAAGGAGCCTTAAAGTTCAAGCGAAATTGTTTCATATTCATGTTCGCCGAGACAAATTATTTCAGCATATGTGAAAGCTCGCAAATCTTCTCGACCTTCAGGAACGCTGGCGAGCACGTTTGAAATAATTCGTCATGGCGAATATGTCGGAGAATGGTCAGTTTGTACTTCCTGATTTCCATTTTCCTTGGTTTGGCCGTGAACAAATATAGTACGCTGTGTTTTCCAAAAAAAAGAAAACATACTGAAAACCTCATAAAAAACGAAATACTACAGGAATGGCAAAAAACCGAAATTTAGTCAAAATCAAAATAAAAAAAGGTTTCGCATTTTAATGTTTATGTAACATAGTAAGTTCACTTGTGTATACGTAAATATTTATTTGTTGTGTCCATAACAAATGGAACACCCAAGTAGGTACTTGACATATTTGTATCACAAATGTCCTAAGCGCACAGAAAATTATAAGTTACTCGAAAAATTCTGCAGTTCAAGAGACAAATAAATTTTGTATTCGATTTTTCTATAGAATAATACTTACGCATAAAAATACAAATATTAAGTAAAAATAAGAATTATTCATAAACTCAAATTTAATAATTGTTTTTGATTTCAAATTTAAAGTAATAGCGAAGCTTATTTGTTTGAAGAGTTGGTGTCTCTGAAATAAAAATTCATTGTTTTCTATTAAATAAAGTTAAAATTCAAAATTATTGATAAAAGAGGAAAGTGATATGATGACCATAATAATAAATATAATCATTGCTTTTTAGCAAAGATTGTGTTAGAAGGTTAATACCCTGATAGAAAATATAACATAAAAAACTCCACTGTCATACACATAGAAAACACGTTCATTGCTACAACCGAATCTCTTTCCAACTGAATAGTTTTGTTGCATCAACTGAATTATATGGTTGTTGCAATCAAATTTATTCCTTACACAATTAAAATACATTGCCTTAACCGAAATTCTTTTTCATTGACCAAATTTCTGTTGCCACAAAAAATTTATCTGTGGCTCCAACCAAACCATTCGATTGGCAAAAAATTTGGTTGTTGCAGTGAAACTGTTTTCTCTGTGTAACCAAATAGAGTCACTATTGTGTCCCAATCGAATTTGAGCTTGTGTTACAAGTTAGTGACAAAATGACATTTTCTAAAATGTGAAACTGAAATTCTGAATTTCAATTGATTTTTGTACTACAATTGATATTTTCAGAAGAAGTACAATTGTAAAAAGTGTAGAGTGAGCAACAAAAGCAAAAAGTTTTGTTTGTAAATTATTTGTTTAAATAATATTTAAAAAAATTTTATCTTCGTTCTAACTATAAAACTGCACCTTAAAAACGCTTATTGAGAACAAGTTTTTTTTTTAATTTCGAAGAAAAATCCCATGGGATCGATAATCAACAATGGTTTGGGAAAACAGAAAACAGATTCGGTGCTGACAGTATAATTTATTACCATAACCGGTTAGCATAACCGAACCATTCGATTGGCTACAAATGCGGTTGTCAGCAACTAATCTGTTTAATACTACATTAAGATATAATCAAAACCAACCTGGTTTTTGGATCTTGTTAGCTTTTACTTGTCAAAACGCATATACACAAAACAAGCAAAAACTGGTTTTATACGAAAACTATGTACTTTTTGCTAAGGTCTAAGATGTGTGTTCTAGAAGACGTTCGTTGTCACACGAATGAGTGACTACATGTATTTTGTTTTTGTATTGAATGTATTTTGTTATTGTATTTTCGTTCGTGTGAAGCAAAACGTCATCTAGAAACACCACCTAAATGTAGTTTAAAGAAAAATATTTTAAAATCGAACTAAAGTAAAGTTAAATAATTTTGTTTAGTATGAGTATGCCACAGCGTATGAGTAATATTAACTCTGAATTAATTATAAATCATACGTACCGTGGGCACTTTTACATTAGTGCACTATGGCGTATGAGTGTTATTATAAGAATTTATATAGAATAAATATTGAAATAATTTAAGAGCTTACAAAATTTAAATACTTTCTGAATACTTTCTTATATTAAACAAAAACATTCATACCTCGTAACTAATAAAAAATAAAATAGTGATATTCACAATACTATATGTCAGCCCTGGTACTTTGGTAAACCGAAAATATTAAAAAAAAAGCATATTGTAATTTATGAATTCAGTTCAGTTTTATAGAAAATTGAAGTGACTTAAAATAAAATTAAATTCATTGAATGAAAAAGCGAGGAAAAATGTATAACAAAAGTCAACAGGGGAATAACAAAAGACAGTGAAATAATTAAACAATTTTGGATTTCAAATTAAAATACAGATCTACTACTGAAAAATAAATATGTTGTATCAATTTTGTCTGAAACTACCAAAGCACCAGCAGCTTTTTTTTTTTTGTGAATAGATAAGATAAATAAATATTCTTAAAATGTACTAAACATTTATAAAATGTAACCTTTAATATGGAATGTAGTGTGTTCTGTTTATTTTTTACTTTAAAATGTATCACTGTTATGAGATTTTTCTTAGTTTAATACAAAAAACTTAAGTGAATTAAAATAATTTAAGAAAATTGTACATTACCAAAATTTCAACCATTTGGATCCAACGCTGAAGCCGTATTCGGTTTTGTTTTGCCCCAAGCTTTAAGCGATTTCATATTTAATGATGATGACGATGATGTTGTTGTTGTTAGTGGCTCGGTGGCAGGAACTATGTACGATGGAGCATTCGTTGTTGCAGATGTTAATTGTTGGGGCTGTTTCTCTTTCGAAACTGATGTTTGTAAATTCGTAGGTTTTTTGGATTTTGTTTTGTTATTTTTATTTTTGTATAGCTTCGATTTAGTTGCAGAAGAAGTCTTTGATGTAGAAGGTTTTGGTGTTGAGCTTAATGTAATCGGACTCTGATGAAAAGGAAAATAATTTATTATTAAAGTTCAAGGATGAACAAAAAATTTTCAAATTGAATTAATTCAAAATTTTACTAAAGTTTTCCAATTGACTTAACAAGTAAAAAATAAAAACCAGATATGTCGACCCCACGGTTCAAGTCATATTTTGGGAAACGAATAAAATACCCGGAAGGGAATTCCAATTAGCGGTGTACTAAATGTAGTGAAATATACATATAATAACTGGTTTAAAAGCCCGTTACTTACTAGTAGTTTTAAATACCGAAATATATTTAGAAGAAAATTAAATTAAAAATTTTTAAAACACCCAGAAAACAGTTTCGGTGTTGACAACTGCATTTGTAGTCAATCGAATGGTTCGGTTGCGGTAGCCGAGTTTTTTAATTAAGACAACAGAAAACTAATTGAAATGGGACTAGTTTGAGTGTGACAATGGAATTTTAGTTGTATTACAAATAATTCGATAGTCGTAACCCAAAAATTCATTTAGTGCAACTGAACCATTCGGTTGGCAACAAATTGCGGTGCCAGCATCGAATCTGTCTTCGGGATGAAGAAATTTCCCTTTTAAAAAATTTTCTTAAACTTTTGCAGTGGTTGATTAAATTATTTGTTTCATATTTCCAACTGATATGCTTTCCACAGGGTGAATTTCCTCGTAGCCCCCATTTATACCAGGTTTATATAAAAAATTTAATATATTATCAATGAGTTAACTCAGGGAATATTAAATACGTAGTTTAAGATAAATATTTTTATCCCCAAGAGTAGGATCAGGACCTTAATGTGCGATGTTTCCCCGAAACTCCAAAAAATTCGTCTTAGAGGATGCCTACGCTGCAAGAGGAACCTATATGACAAATTTCTTTTTTTTTTTTGGCGTACGGGTGTGTGTTAAGTGGAAGACTTTTTTGTTTTTATCGCACTTCTTGATATAAACTGTCTACGCCACAGGGTCGACCAATATTTCTAAAGGTCACTACGATCCGCGCGTTCGCCCAACGAGACCTCCTTCTTAGCTTTTTTTAGTTGCGCTTTTGATAAAGTGATCAAACAATTCAGAAATAGCATGCAGATATTTTATTATACACACAGAAAACAGATTCGTAGTTCCAACCATAGTATACTATAGTAGCCCCACTCATTAAAAAATTGAGAGCTTGTCCCTATCTCATGTAGTTGTAGTGGTATTAAGAACCATATGTAAAGGGTTCTTCAATAAGAGCGCTACAAAAGTTTTTTAAATAAAACAAAAACGGTTTTGGATATCAATGAAATTTTTTATTCCTGTGAAAGTACGTTCGATGCCATTATGTATGGAAATCGATCTCTTTTGCATGGCCATCACGGGCACGCTTGCCGAAGTCCAGACGCTGAACCCAATTTTCGATGGTTTTCAAGCATAAATCGGCCGATATTCGTACGAAGTTCATCAATCGTCGCTTGCTTGTTGGCATAGACCATATATTTGACGTAGCCCCACAGGAAATAGTCCAACGGCGTCAAATCGCACAACCGAGGCGGCCAATCGACTGGACCTTTTCGTGAGATAACACGTTCTCCAAACTTGGTTTGCAATAAATTGATTGTGACATTCGTTGTGTGGCTTGTGGCGCCGTCCTGTGGGAACCACATGTCCTCCAAGTCCATATCATCCAATTGGGGCCAAAAATATTCGGTTGTCATTGAATGGTAGCGATTCCCATTCACAGTAACGTGCCGGTCTTGATCATCACGGAAGAAGTACGGCCCAATGACGCCGCCGGCCCATAAACCGCACCAAACCGTAATTTTTTTGGGATGCAATGAAGACTCATGGAGTACATGTGGATTGCTGTCTGACCAATAACGCATATTTTGTTTATTGACGAAGCCATTCATTATGACGACCATAAATTGGACGTAGCGCTCTTAACGTTGAGGCCACTGACTTCGGATTTCGGTAGTAAATTTTAATAATTTCGACTCGTTGTTGGCTCGTATATCTTTCCATCATGAAATGGCAAACCTTACTGAAGAGAAATGTCAAAAGAGCGGCAAGAAATATGGCGTCGTTTGCTGTCCCTGTCTATCTACTTTTGTAGCGTCCCTGTTGAAGAACCCTTTACAAGTAAAATCACAAACACTATTGAATTTTTTCAAATGACAGAAAATGAGTAAAGCTACTATATTATACTATGGTTCCAACCAAATTTTTGTATTTCCACATACAATCACTTTTATTTATTTTTAATACCGTTATAATTACCGAATTTTAATTATAATTTTTATATTTTTGTTGTATTAATAGATAGCTTTAATGTTTTTGGATTATAAATTCTATAAGTAGAATAACACGTTCCACAAAATTTATTTAAAAATTTAAAATTTTTTTATGTCGCGAACTGGGATAGAACCGGCGACTTTCAGCTTGTCAGCCTACTGTTTTCCTCTAGGCTAAACTCGGTTTAATTTTTTTAGTCAAATTTCAAATTTGAATTTCTACAGGTTGGAAATTTGAATATTTGTTTTTTGAATAATATTATATTAACAAAAGAAAATCAATTGTGTCTTTTAATTGAAATCAATAAAAAATTAAAAAAAAATTTGTCTTGCCTGAGGTTTGAACTCAGATCGCTAAGGCTATCAGGCTATGTCTCTACCCTTTGCGCCACAGATACTTAGATTTAGTTGTTGTCTAACTTTCAATTTAAATATGCATATGTATTAAACCAAAAAAAAAAAAAATGATACATTCCACAATTTTATCATGAAAAATTCTGTTCCTAGTCGCAATATATTATTATAATCACCAAAATAATGGAAATTAGTGGTTAATGGCACTAAAGTTGACAAAAACAATTTTAAATTAATTGGTAAAACTAATACTTCGGATAGAGTAATAGATTTTATTGAAACACAACTGATACTAGACTTTTGCTGGCGATATTTTATTCAAGAAATTGCTGGTTGTTGGTACACTCAGTCAACAGTCCCATTGAATTTGTTGCCAATCGAATTCGTGCGGTTGCGACAACTATCTTTCTATTAAATTGTATTTTTCATCGTGAAAGCCAATATTCGGTTGTCTAATTCAATATTATGTTCCACATAAATGTTATTAAGTTCCACAAAATTTTATTGAAATTAAAAACCTTTTTTGAATTTTATGGTAGTTCACACTCTTTACCCACTACACCACAACTACTTTTAATTTTCTTACCCATATTTACTGTTTATACGTATGAATATTTTATTTTAATTAAAAATAAACATATGTGACCTTCTCCGAGAAAAGGGACCTAATGTGTCAAAAAACCTAGTGTGTCAAAAACTTGGGAAAATCGATAAGCATGAGAAAAACATTAAAATTTTAATGTTTAATTTAAAACTTCATTTTCACACACTAGGTCCCTTTTCTCGGAGAAGGTCACATATACATTTTTGTCTTTTCCGGGATTCGAACTCGGAAATCAGGCGTACTAGGCAAAGTCTCTACTGACTACACCCTAAACACTTATTAATTTTGAAGTCTAATTTTGAATTTATACACTGAAAATATTATTACAGTAACTGACTGTAGTTTATTTAAAAAGTTATCGGTACATTTATTTTCAAATGATTATTAAGTTAAAATACAAAGTAATATATTTTTAACTGTTTTTTTCGTTTATTTAAAAAATAAATTACATATAAATACGGATTTTCTGTTACAGTTAATATTTTCATTTAAAATATTTTGTTAAAAAAAAAATTCCTTTTCGATTTCTAGGTCAGTTAAAAAAACTAAATAAACTAAATATCATTTATTCTTACGGATTTTGTAGTTAATTTTTTGAAATTTAAAAAAACGAAATAAATGAAAAATCATTATTTTTTAAGGATTTTGTAGTTTATTTATTAACATTTAAAAATAAATGAAAAGTTCTTTTGATTTAAATGAAAAGTCAGTAGACCGGTTTTCAAGTGATTTTTCATTTATTTTAAATAACATTTTCAGTTAATTTAAACTACAAACTATTTTGAGTGTATGTTTTGCTTGGAAAACAAATATCAATAGTTGTGTGTGTTATCAACACAATCCACAATTCGGTTGGTTCTACAGAAACTCGACTTTAAGGTCATATTTGATTAGGATTAGGTTGTTTTTATGATTTTAGTTTTTTCTGTTTTTTTTTTTGATTTTTAATTGTGCTTGTACCTGGGCTGTAGTGGTGGGTTGGAATCCGACCCGGGAAGCGTGCCAACGCGAGCTAGCTGGCATCACCACTACAGTGCCTTTGGGGGCACGTAACATAATGGTATTTGTAGTTACCACTTTCGAATATTGAAATTTTTTTAATAAAGGTTATAGATTAGGGCGGGTCGATTTAATAATCGCCCATGGCTCAGTGAAAATCGTATTCTAGGGATCAAAATAAGAAACTTTGCCGAAGGAACCATACCTCTGAAACGAATTCTACTACCCCCAACTGTTGTTGTGACTTTTGTCCCGTAGGGTCAAGTTTTGAAAAATCCCACTTTGACCCATTTAGAGTGCCCCAATCGAGTCCAAATGTATGACCGACCCCCACTAACTTTGGAGGGCCGATCCACCCATGCCAGTGGCACACCCCCTGGAACTCCCCTGGGGGTTCCCCATACAAACATTTTAAAAAATCACCATTTTTGGCACTTTATTTTATTATTTTTTATTTATTTTATTTACTTTTATTATTTTATTTATTTTTTCTCTTTAGAAATTTATTTAGTCAGAACATATGTAAATGAAAAAATTAATTTAACTTAGTAATAGAAAAGAAAATAAAAAAAATTACTGTTTGAAGTCTTTTTTGCTTTCAAGTCTGGGCAATTTCGCACGGCTCTCTAATATCGTCACCATAACAGCCTCTACATTTTCCGGTATAACTCGTTTGGAAACGCTAGCTAGCAATTGAACGTGTCGTTCTGTTGCAGGTCGTAAAATAGGTTGTGTGGGTTTTTTAAGCCACCACAAGACACAGCTGCATGTCGTAAACTTACTTAAGCTAAATCGGTTACAGGTAGAATTGAGCATAAAATTATCATAAAGGATTTTCCAGAAGTAATAAAAGGCCCACTGGCTTAACAGAATTTGTGGTCAGATTAACGTTTAATTTACATGTAAGTACTTTATGGGCAGTTTTGACAACAAAATCGGTTACAGGTAGAATTGAAATTACCATTTCATTCTTATTACCTCGTCTCCTAGACCATATATAACGCAACAGTTTTTGTGAATGCATTAAGTCGTTGTGAAGAATTCGAAGTGTGAAGTGCTAATTTGAGATAAAAAAATATTTAAAAAAAAATCATTCCAAATCAAGAAGTTTACAATGAATCCACCATCCTCTACACCGCAAGATGAAGCAATAACAACATCAACAACTATTGAAAACCCAATGAGTCATATACCCAGGCATGATGTTACTGTTTTTGGTGTGTCTACTGATTTGACTGATCTTAATTTACCAACCCATCTGGATATCTTGAGATATTATTTGTGGAGGTTTCTACTGTAAATAATTTCATAAATATGTTAATCGATTTTCCTGTAAATTTAATTTTCAAAATATGCTTTTTAATTTTGTGTCATTACGTTTTTATATTTTCTACAATAAAGTTCAATAGTTTTCCGGAAGTTTTATAAGTTGTTTCAATACCACAATTGGCGATCCTGCCAGTAATGTAGGGATCCTTCCCTACAATATATTTACTTCATACTTTGTGTTTGAATTAAATTGCTTTCGCCTTTATAGTTTTGAAAACTTTTATTTAATTTGTCATTCAAATTTTTATTCTTGATTAATAAAGATCATTTTTATTTATAAATTATATTTTTATATATATTATTTGTGGGATCTGAATTTTCCGGAAGTTTTATAAGTTGTTTCAATACCACATTATTTTTACTTGAGCGAACAAAAAAAGTTGTCCTATAAAGCATTCACTATTCAAGTACAAGATAAGTTGATTGGAATTTGGGAAAAACTTGGTATGGAAATAATGCTGAAAAAAAGTGTATGTAATAAATTGAATAGATTGCTTGACAAATATCAAGAGCAAATCAAGAGAAGAAACAAACCCCAACAATTTACAGAGTATGTAAAATCTCTGGAAACAATTTTTTTCATTGGAACATGTAAATGCGATTTGAAGGCAGCTCCATGTGCATGCGGTTTGGTTCCCGAACGCCTCAAAGAGTTTATGCACGATCAACATAATCAGAGAAGTCTAACAATGGATGGATTTGCGATGGAAATTGAAGAGCAAGGAGCAACGTCTATGTCATCAATGCCAACATACCAAGATCCCGATGATTCAACATACGCACCGCCACCGGTTCAAGAAGATTTGGATATAAGCACAAGTTCACAATACACACAGAGATACGATTGTTTTAACTTTGCCTTGGTATGTGACAGATTTGGCGTGCCTGATAGAGTAGCATCAGCAATGGGAACAGCTCTTTTCCAAGATTTTAAAATGAAAGATATCCATGGCAAACCTCTCATCATGGATAAATCGAAAGTTCGCCGAGAAAAAGAGAAATGCAGACAAGAAGTGCTTCGCAAACGGTTAGATGATACCAATTTGTTAGCATTTTCATTCGATGGCAGAAAAGATGATACTTTAACGAGAGATACAATTGATGAGAAGTATAATACTAGAATGGTAAAAGAACCTCATCTTGTTATTTTGAGAGAACCGAATTCTGAATTGATTGGTTACGTAAGACTGGAACATGAAACCGCTGAATACAAAACAACCAAATTAAATGATTTTTTCAACGATAAAAATATATCACTGGATGCATTAATTGGCATATGCACTGACGGTGAGCCAACAAACACTGGCCCAAATGGTGGAATTATACGACGATTCGAATTGCTGTTAAAAAGACCATTGCATTGGTTCGTTTGCCTTCTACACTTCAACGAACTTCCGTTTCGGCATTTGTTTGAAGCTTTGGATAAATCAACCAGCACTGGACCAAGATCGGCAACCGGAAAATTGAGCCGTCAAATCGAAACTTGTGAAACTCTTCCGGTAAGTTATTGCTATCACTCATTTATTATAATTGTCAACCGTTTTTAATTGTTTTATTTTTATATATTTTCAGGTGGTGGACGGCTTTCAGAAAATTGAGTTGAAAAATATGCCCCCTGCTCCAGAAAAAATTGAATTTTCCACCGATTCCAAGTACTTATACGACATGGCCCATGCAATTTCTAGCGGCGTGGTTTCAGTGGATCTGGCAAACATCAAACCAGGGAAAATTGTACATTCTCGGTGGCTCACCAAGGCCGCTAGACTATTACGATTATATGTGACAACGGAAAATCCAGATGCAAATTTAAGAATACTGGTTGAATTTATAATTACATGTTATGTGCCAATGTACTTCAATATCAAGTATTACAGCTCTGTCGTGTACGGTAGTAGATTATTTTTCAAATTCATTAGTTGGTCAAGATTTCTAGAACCTCGTTTACGCAAAATTGTCAATAAAGTAATTACAGATAATTCATATTATGCGCATTCGGAAAATATCTTGTTATCAATGTTGTTTGATGATATCAAAGAAAAGCGCGACTGTGCTATCAAGATAATTCTACGCTATCGAACCGATGTTGACGACCCAACGGGACTTAGAGCTTATAAAAAACCAGATATAAACTTTTATTGCACAAGTTACACGGAAATGATCAATATGAATGACATAAATGACGTATTTGAACCACCATTCACGCGAAGCATTCCATACGATACTTTGAAAGAATATTTAAATCAAGATGATCCACCGTTTAATGATCCAAAAATTCCATCACACATACAAGAAACAGAACGACACGTTCAATTGCTAGCTAGCGTTTCCAAACGAGTTATACCGGAAAATGTAGAGGCTGTTATGGCGACGACATTAGAGAGCCGTGCGAAATTGCCCAGACTTGAAAGCAAAAAAGACTTCAAACAGTAATTTTTTATTTTTTCTTTTCTATTACTAAGTTAAATTAATTTTTTCATTTACATATGTTCTGACTAAATAAATTTCTAAGGAGAAAAAATAAATAAAATAATAAAAATAAATAAAAAATAATAAAATAAAGTGCCAAAAATGGTGATTTTTTAAAATGTTTGTATGGGGAACCCCCCAGGGGAGTTCCAGGGGGTGTGCCACTGCCATGGGTGGATCGGCCCTCCAAAGTTAGTGGGGGTCGGTCATACATTTGGACTCGATTGGGGCACTCTAAATGGGTCAAAGTGGGATTTTTCAAAACTTGACCCTACGGGACAAAAGTCAACAGTTGGGGGGTAGTAGAATTCGTTTTAGAGGTATTGTTCCTTCGGCAAAGTTTCTTATTTTGATCCCTAGAATAAGATTTTCCCTGAGCCATGGGCGATTTTTTGCCTCCCCACAAATCGACCCGGCCTATTATAGATACACTGAAAATATTATTACAGTAACTGACTGTAGTTTATTTAAAAAGTTATCCGTACATTTATTTTTAAATGATTATACAGTTAAAATACAAAGAAATATATTTTTTAACTGTTTTTGTCGTTTATTTAAAAAATAAATTACATATAAATACGGATTTTCTGTTACAGTTAATATTTTCATTTAAAATATTTTGTTAAAAAAAAAATCCTTTTCGAGTTCTAGGTCAGTTAAAAAAACGAAATAAACTAAATATCATTTATTCTTACGGATTTTGTAGTTAATTTTTTGAAATTTGAAAAACGAAATAAATGAAGTCATTATTTTTTAAGGATTTTGTAGTTTATTTATTAACATTTAAAAATAAATGAAAAGTTCTTTTGATTTAAATGAAAAATCGGTAGACCGGTTTTCAAATGATTTTCCATTTATTTTAAATTACATATTCAGTTAATTTAAACTACAAACTATTTTGAGTGTAACACCAATTTTCTTGTATATTAACTAAATAAATGGCTGCTTCTAATGCATAGAATTACTAAACGGATACTAATTTTAAAATTGATTGGAGACACCAATAATTTGTTAAAAGGATTGTTTTTTAGTTCATTTTCCCTATTTTTAATATCTAGTAAAATATCTTTGGTTTAGTATTCAATTATAGGTAACTCCAAATAAAATAACGTCCTGAATAATTCATTTTAATGGTTTTGATCGAATTCCAACCAATCTTTTTCCTGGGTGTATTGAAGGTAATGTATAAGTTAGTATTTTTTCGATATTGATTAGAAGAGCCAATATTTTGGATAATGTGACAGTGTTTTGTTTGTTATTATTATTCAC
The DNA here is from genome assembly GCA_949987735.1 of Leucophora obtusa. NCBI lineage: Eukaryota > Metazoa > Arthropoda > Insecta > Diptera > Anthomyiidae > Leucophora > Leucophora obtusa. Next base: position 200,525,486 of record OX465295.1, on the reverse strand, counting down.
AAATAAATTTAACTTTTCTGATGATGAATTTAAAGTAATTGCAATTGTCGAACAAAGAAAAGATTTTGTTGGTTCCGATAGAATTCCAACCAATTTATTTTCTGTGCGTAATGTTCACTTTTCAAATACTATTCTGTCTATAAGGTTTAAATAAAATCCAAAAATACTGTTTTTTATGCCTTTGATTAAGCCATTATACGAGTTTCGTTTTTCGGAAAAAGCGAAATTGAGCGAAAGCGGGTTTTAATTTTAATTAATATTGTTCAAAGTTAAGCGCTTTGGTAATATTACTAAATTTATTCTTTTTGTCACATTTCATAAAAATTTGTGAATTTGTTTTCAAGTTACGACGCACAGTGCTTCGTCCCCATATAGCAAATCGGCAAAATTAGAGGAGTTATCGTAGAAGAATGAAATTCGGTGTACTGGTTCAGAACATGTAAATTAAGCAAAATTCCAAGTTTCAGCAAAATCGATGCAAGGACATGACTACCTCCCATACATCCTTAATCTAAAATTTTTAATTTTAGCTACAATTATAAACAGAATAAGGCGAAAATTGGTTACTGCCGGTCAAATTATGTCCCTTAACTCAGTGGTTAATTTTGTTTCATTCGGGTCAAGGACATGACTACCTCCCATATATCCTTTTTCTAAAAAACAATATGTTGGCTACATTTATGATCAGAATACCCTAAAAGCTTAAAATAGTTTGTAAAATAGTACTTTTTAGCTCTTTGGCAAATTTTGCTTCATTCGGTGTAAGGACATGACTACCTCCCATATATCCTTTTTCTAAAAAAACTATATTTTGGCTACATTTATGATCAGAATGCACTAAAACCTGAAAATAGTTCCTAAAATAATACTTTTTAGCTCTTTGGCAAATTTTGTTTCATTCGGTGTAAGGAGATAGGGAGGTAGTCCCATACATATATCCTTTTTCGCAAAAACTATATTTTGGCCAGATTTAAGATCAGAATGCACTAGAAACTTACAATAGTTTATAAAATTATACTTTTTATCTCTGTGGCAAATTTTGTTTCATTCGGTGCAAGGATATGGCTATCTCCCATATATCCTTTTTCTCATTCATTATCAATTTTAAGGGCGCCACAGGCGAGCAGTATTATTGCTAAATTTTCATAAGTTTTATTTGGTGCAATGTTATTTTATTTTAACAAAACCTTCAATATGACACACAAATGGTCAAAAATATTGGCGACTTGCTAAAATTTAGTGGAAACAATTTTTGACAAAATAATCAATTTTCATAAAATGTCATGGAAAGGAGTCGCTCCCCACACAAAACCCGAATTATCATTTTTTCAATTTATTATTTTTCTTTAATAATAACTATTATATTACAAAAATAGCTTTTGACATTTCCAAATTGTATATTTTAAAAAAAATTTGACAAATAAATAAAAAAAAGCCGTTTTTGCATTTCTATTAAATTTATGGGCATTTCGGTTCTAGGTTAAAGTGGGTTAATGAGATCCAGCGAAACCAAAATTCCGTATCTGAATAATTTAAGTATATTTAATGAACAAGTTAAATAAAAACTAGTGTTTGCAAAAAATTTTAATTTTGTGAATTTTTAATTGATATGCTATTTTATTTTTCAAAAATGGGCCTTTTTCGGCCGCAATTCAGCACGGGTTAAAGTTTTCTAAAAAAACATTAAATTCTTCAATTTTGAACCTACACTCAAAAAAAAAGTCAGTAAAGTCAGCAAAAAATGTTTTTTAAAATTTTTAGTCAGGAGCGTGCTTGCAAAAAAGTTGGTAATTTCAGCAAAAGGTTTGCTGAAAATCAGCCAGCTGATTTTTACCAAAAAAAATAGTAATCTTCAACAAAAGTTCTGCTAACACTTAGTCGACTGCAAATGAAAAAAAATCCTTGCTAAAATCACTAAACTTTTTGCTGAATATTAGTAGACTGAAAAAAACTCAAAAAACTTGTAGCGAAATTTTACTTTAGTTAATTTATTTGCTGAAAATTTAAATATAAAATATGTGTAGAGTTGTTTTTCTTTTTTTGTCATTTCCGTTTCCACACAAGCTGCGACATCTAAATCTTGTCTATCTGGTTGTCGTCCACGCTATGAATGCGGTTATCAGCACAATTTTAGTAGGAAAATAAATAAGTAAAACATTAGTTCAAAATTAGTTTAGTGCTAAAAAAATATAACTAAAATTTTTGCTGAAATCGGAATTTCAGCAAAAAAATTGCTGAAAACTAGTACACTTGATATACAAGACGTTTTACTAATTTTTCTACTAACTTATTTTTTTGAGTGTACTAGATGAAAACTTGGCTTTGTAATGAATGAAAATCGAGAAATCGTATTTTAAGGGACAGCATATAAAGTTAAAAATTTAAAATTTGCGGTTTGAAATTTTAATTTTTTTTACAGAAAATTATACATCCTAATGGACTATCTAAATCCTAAAAAAATAGACGTTATTTTTTATTTTTTTTTTAAATTTCACTAAACTTTTTACAATTTTAGGTTTTCCGCAAAAAAAAGTGTTATTACCAGGGCAAGTTTAAAATGGCACAAAAAAAGTTGAAATTGGCAGGCAAAATGGCATGAAAAAATAGTAAAATTGGCACCAAAAATGCAAAAATAGCAAGGTTATTCCAAAAATTTTAAAGTATAATAGTTGATTTAAGTGCCTTTCTGAATGTTTTCAACAAAAATACAATAATTAAGGAATTTACCGTTGAACTGCTTAAGTGCATTCGTCGTATATTAGTATGATTTAAAAAAAAATCTGGAATTTTATTTTTACCGGCAAAACTGTTGAGTATATAGAAAAACGTTATATGAACAGATTAAAGGAATTGTAATTTTTAATTTTTTTTAAAATTGTTTGAGCAAAATCGGACTAGTGGTTCTCGAGTTATGTCAAAAAAAGACCACCAAAGGTCAAATCGATATATCTCGATTACTAGGGGTGATTCAGCAAAACGCCAGGACACGTATAACTTCTTTTTTTTACCGATATAACTATCCCCGGTAGTTTGAACCCTTCTCGATCACTGACCCCTACCATTTGTCTCACAGTGTTATTAGAAACGTCGAGTTATTCTAAAGAGTATTTAACCACGTCTACTTTGTCCACTTTTCGAAAAAAATTTAAAAATTGCTTAAATTTGTATTCCTATCACAATGGACAATATACATATTCCGTAAGTTCGACATTGATACGTATTATGCCTTATTTAGCTCTTGTCTCATGTATGAATTTCATCGAAATTGTTTGGTCCCGAAACGGACACTTTCCGTGTAGGTACTAAGCATCACATAGAGTCATTTGATTTTTTTAGGTCACTAAAATAATCTCTGTTAGGGCTGGTATCTTATCTCCAATGATTACTTTACTTTAATCATTGATTTAGAAATCATTGATCACTTAAAATAATATCCGTAACTTATAAAAATTTAATCAATGATTTGTTAATTTTAGATATTTTCATTTGACAATACGAAAAGGATATAAAAGAAAACTAAAAAAGTTTGAAAACTCGCGAAATAAGAGTCTTTTATTGAATTTTTCGCATGATACGGGGTGATAAAACTATAAAATAGATGACCAAATTCTTGCTTTTAAAATCATCAATCACCAAATGCCACAAATAGGAAGTGTCTTTTTGCATGCTACACGCATATCTTAATTCTTTTCATTGGGTAAGCGTGTATAATTAAAAATTTGTTTTTAGTCTTGGAAGGTGTTATTAATGTTTTTTGATACATTCAAACTATACTTTATATTATTAGAAAACTAGGTGCAGTAACAAATATGCTTCTATATTATTTTTTATTAGTTTAGGTAAACATATTTTTTATCTAACTTAATATACATCTCCCAAAAAGGTAAATTTTTACAAACCGTGAAGCGTAAAAAACTGATTTTCTTGGTTCTATTTCTATGATATCTTACAACAATTTTGTGAAGAAAGCTAAAATCTTCATTTCTGTAAAATTTTGGGTTGATTGTAAAAATTACTATTTTCGAATTTTATGGAGAATAAAAGATATGAATCCAAAAATATTCCTCGGGGGAAAAATATAAAGCGTACTTAAAAAATGCACTGCATGAAACATTCAAGTACGCCAACAACTGCATTTTTCCCGAGGAATAATCTTGGTCTAAACAACGAGCAGAGAATCTCAGGAGTAGGTGTATGTAAAACTGACTATCCGACATTTCAAGAGTTTTTGATAGAATGCGGTAGGTTAAGTTTTATGATTAAATTTTAATAAATAGTAAAAATTGGTTCTACAAATAAGCAAAATAAGAAAAAAATTAATAAATCAATAAAAATCAAAAAAAAAAAATACTATAGTCAATAACTCCGATTTAAGGACTTGCCGGAGCAAGTGAGAGAGCGTTTAAGAGTAGCTGAGCAACTTACATAGGGCCTGATCTTATGTCTTATATCTTCACATATCTCATACTTTTCTAGAAAATTAGAAAATTTAAATTATTTGCAATTAAAAACGGCAGAATCCAAAAAGAGACACCTTATACACATTTTTTGCTAAAATTTTGCTCCCACGAATCGTGGCTTTTTTTCTACTAAATGAATATTAAAATTATGACCGATTCTGTCATATTTTTAGAATTTCCCCCAAATATTTTCCGAATTCGAATTGATCTTTTTAGAGAAGATATATGCGCTTTACTAGGCAAGTTACTAAAGATGTTCATTATTTAGATTGCACAGTGAGATGGTATAAGGTGTTTATTTTACAAATTAATTGGTCTACGTAAAACTTTTTGACAGGTTACCAACATTAGAAAAAATGTAAATACTAACATGAATTGTAGGGTGAAAAATCTATGTTTAAGGTTTAAATTACAGAAATTTCTGTAATTAAATTAATTCAATGTTTAGGGTAAAATCAGACATTAAAATTTTACGAGTTTCTGTTATAAAGTGGTAAACAATGATTTTATTTTTAATCATCGTTTAATATTACACTTATAAAAAAAGTTATTACAAAATTCTGTTAAACGCGTTCTGTCTCAAATAAACTGATTTTTCTGTTACTTTCTCTTAAAATTTAGGATTGAACTAAATTTTAATTTTTTTTTTGTAAATTCCATTTAACATAACTATTTCTTTTATCCGTTTTTGAACTAACTTTGCATCCTAATTTTTAGTAATTTATGTTTCTTAATTTTACATATTTGTCAGTTAATTTAAGCTACAATTTTTTCCCAATGTTTATATTTGTGCGTCTCTGCTAACAATATCACATAGAGATGGCGCTATATTTTCATAATTTTTTATTGTATAATCACAAAATGGCTTACATCTCGGAAACTAAGCGATATAGAGCAAAATGGACAAAAATTCAATACTTTGAACTTAACCATCTTTATAAGCCACCTATACTCCCAAAAATAAATATGGGCCTGTCTCGGGACAGATCCGTAGAGACTGTAAGCGACATTTTAGCACAAATTTTCAGTTAAATCAGGTAATGTTGAATTTAGCTCAAATTTCTTAGCTAATTTAACTAGAATTGTTTGTGTATTTAGCAGTGTGTAAAATTTAGCTTAGCTAAACTTAGCAGACCATAATTCTCAACTTCATTGAAAATTCTGCTGGTGCAAACACAGGTACCATTTCCTGTTATTTTAGCATAATTTTGAACTATTTTTACGGGATTTTTTATGAGTGTACATAAGATACCAGTTATAAGTGATAAAAATCGCTTACCTCTCCATTTGTTTTAAAACCATTTCGCAGTACCTCTACTGTCACGTCAAATTCTGAAGTGGGCGTTGGTGTTGAGGCAGTTTGCTCTTCGGCTAACAAGCATATACCATCAATTGATGTGGAATGTTTAGGAAAATTTGCATGGAACTGTTTAGATTTTATGGAATTGGCAGTACTACTACCATTACTATTACTACTACTACTTAAACTACTACTGCGTCGTGAGCTAAAACCACTCATATTCATATTATCAGCTGGCGCCAAAGCCAGAGCTATAGAATTTGGTGGCGTTTGCAGCATACCGGCAGTAAACGTGGAGGAACTTTGTTTTTGTGTTATGGCCACACAGTGTTGGTGTTGTTGAGGATGCATGGACTTAAATGGTATAAAGAAGGGCTTCTGTGTACAGTCCGTCACTGTAGCTAATTTAGGCTTTTTGTGTGGACTTGTTTTACACAGGGGAACAGAAGATAAATTAAATTCACTTGTCATATCGTATTCACTTATTATTGACGAATTATTTGTAGTCTCATTATCTTCTAGAGGTTTACTGATAATACCACCATTACCATTAGGTAGTTGAGTAGTTTCATATTTAACACGATCATTAGGAGTAAGATCAATTTTTCTGCCAGCCACTTTGGGTATTAGATTTTGCATTTCATGACAGTCGGGAGGCATAGTATTGGAACTTAGACCTCCCGCACTGCCTCCAGGTAGACCAGTGTTACTTAAATTACCAAAATGTATATCAGTGGGAGTGGATAAATGCGTGGGACCCTGCTGTCTAGCCTTAAAACGTTTTCTTTGGAATATTATTAAAATGGCAAAACCAAAAATACACACTATGGATAGTAAAGAACCAATGGCAATGCCACTATAAACCTGAGAGCTAGAATTCGAACTTTCAATTTCTAAAGAACGATGATTAATATTACGTAAATCTATAGAAATGGGAGCACCCCATCCTGTATCTCCCACCACTCTAACGGAGATATTAATCTTAGCCGATTCTGATATATTGGGAAACTGCAATGGGAAATAAATATTATTACTTATATCTTCCTTATTTGCTTCACCTCAACTCACCTTGTAATAACATATTTTACAATCTAAAACATTAGCCTCATGCGTTACATTTCCCAGTGTCCATAATATATTATAATGATGAATTTTACCATTCGGTTGCAGCGGTGGATCCCAATTTAATTTTAAGCCATTTTGTCTTGTCACCTTTTGATTACTTATTGTACCGGGAGGATCTTGCAGGGTTTCCACATTTAATTGTCCATAAAATAAATTCGTATCACAACTGGAAAAATGAAAACTGTAGTGGGTAAAGGGCCGTAATTTTGTTATTTCCAATTCTGTATTAACAATCGCTCGATGTTCACATTTCCGTTCTTCTTTAATGATGCGTGGATAGTGTATTTGTAGGTAACACACTTGTACGCATGTTTCATTGAAACCATCTTGAAATTTAAAAAGCAACATACGGGATTCTATGGTTTCCAGGCGATAAGGCGTAGCAATAACATCACCGGTATCATTAACGATCTGAAATAGAATGGAAGTATGCATTTATTAATACCCGGGTAAAAAACTTAATATGGTGTCATACATAATTATATCTTTTTTGATAAATCCCCATATACAACGACATACTAATTGATCCGAAAAATGGGTCATCTAGATGTGTCTAATTATATCAAATTAGATATAATTTGATACAGTTTGATCCGAGATTTGTCCATATCCAGTACATCAAATTATATCAAATTCGATATAAAAATATCTTATTTTATAAAATTTTGTCTGATAGTAGGCATACTTTTTATGCATACCAGCTATTAAATTGATATTGAAATGTCTATGGTTTTAACAATTTTGAAGACCCAAATTTTAAAACATAAAATAAAAATTTATTTGAATACTTTTGTCTTCTAAATCGTACGCATCATTTTTTAATATGATTTTACATGCAAAAACATCACGTGAAAATTATTTGGCTATGGAGTAATTAACTCAGAATTTGCAGATAACTAAATTCGATGTTGAACTATATATTAATTTGTGTGGGATTATATAGAAAGTTATATAAAATTAAAATATATTTTTAGTACAACGACACATACAGTGTTATAAAACTTAGTATCAAATCATATATAATCATATCGATCACTACATATAATTTCATTAGTTTTATAAGTCTTATGTAGTTATATATGGAGTCAGATTTGGGGATATGTAATAATATCAATTACCATACAAAAAATTCGTTGAAAAAATAATATCAGATGTAGTTGTATATAATGATATGTGTCTTAATGTCACTCCATTCATTGTCAGATATAGCCCAATCACATTATATATGACAATATATAACTATTTTTACTCGGGTAGTGAAAACTTTATACAGTCGTATGTACATATATACATATATATGTATGTATTGCGCATAGTACGGAGACATAGCCAAAAAAGTGCCCAAACTATGCAGTATATTAGTCAAAAATGTCTTCAAAGTATTCGCAAGGCCTACGAAGAGTTTGAGAGTTTGAGGACAGTCCTCAAACTAACCAAATATCTCCAGACTAAACTGTGGATCGAAAAACTGTTCCTGTAGCATGCGCTGTGCGTACATATACTCGTATATCGCTAATTGAAATAATTGATTAAAGATACGATGAAAATATGAGACACCAGATAGCTTCCTTTGGGTATAAATGAGACTTAAATAGGCTATCAATAGCCAAGATGGCTGTAGTTAAACCAACAGACACTGACAATAATGAAGAGTCAGATATTAGTATTATAATTCTGAGAAGAATACACTCTGCGGCTCGGGTATGTTCAGGCAGCTCTATACCGGCAGATTCCAGAATGGAATGGGAAACGAGTGGAATTGAAACACTTAAACTTCGAAACGAAATGAAATAGAATAGAATGGAAAATGAGTGGAATTGAAACACTAGACAACTGGAATGAAATGGAATTTGAATGAAGTTTTGTCTAGAAAATGTCAATAGAATCGTAATCTAGACTGAATTACCTTTCTAGCAATGCATACAAATCTAAAATCGGTTGGAAAATATTTAAGTAATTGCAATTACCTCAGACGATTATAGCGTTAAAATGAGATACATACTGAAAATCGTAAAAAAATAATTTTTCTTTTTTCAAAAATTTTGAATTTTATACTCTAGTTTCTTTTCCAAAATCTATAAATATTCAGATATACTTTTTGTCTCTCTTGGATTATGCTAACCTAGTCCCAGGTATGGCCAAAGATGGGGTTTTTTTTTATAAATTTGCAAAGCTCTAATTGTGAATTTTTTAAAATTTTGTTAAATTCTGAGGTGCATTTTGTTCTTTTAAATGCACCTCAGAGAATAATTCTACTGAAAATTACACATACCCCTCATTTAACTGAGCAGTGACGGTGTTTTAGATAATAGTATTTATTTTTGTGTTTTTAGCTAGCTGTAACAAAATCACTTCCGATTTTTTTGAATCCTGATACAAGAGATTGTTTTCCGAAATTTTTTGGAAAACTTTGACAATATATAAAAAAAATTAAGAAGAACTCACCTTCCAGCATTTAGAAATATGATTTGTTAATATTATTTGCATAACACAAAAAAAAATCAGGATCCTGGAAAGGTGAAAACAGCTCCATAATTTCAGGTGGGCAAAATTCACTCTTTTTATCGACCCGTGTAAAAAAGTTTAGATCTGATCAGATCTTTTTGGATCTAAAAATATATGATTGAATCTAATTAGTTCCTGTACCAGATCTCATCAAATATGATCAGATATGGCATATGTGATAATACCTTATGGCAAGATCTGATCAGATCTAGTGCCAAATCTGTTCAAATCTAAAGTGATCTGAACAATTGCGCTAGACATGCCTAGATCTAATTAGATCTCAAATTTGTCCCCAATTTCGAGATCTAATTAGATCTGGTAAGATCTACTAAGATCTGGCCAAATATGCCTAGATCTGATCAGATCTAATTAGATCTCAAATTTGTCCCCAATTTTGAGATCTAATTAGATCTGGTGAGATCTACTGAGATCTGGCCAGATCTGATCTTTTTTACACGGGGAAATCTTAAAGAATCTATTTAAAATTTTTAAGAAATTTTCACACTCATATCATGTGTATGGTGCAAAATATAATTTAAATAACATACATTTAAATTTAACGGTTTGTTGCAATTAAAAAATTTGATGTTTATCATACATAGAGTTGAATAGAACCAGCTGAGATACTTTAAGAATTAAGGTTCAAAGCAAAAAAGAGTAATAATAACAAAGGATAAAAATAGCATTATTAGATTTCGTTGATGTTAGTCTAAGTTGAGTTGTTAACATATTCGATTTGCTTTCAACTTTCACATAAGTAAACGATTATCAAAGTTTAACCCGTCAAGGCAAATGACACTGTTGATGGCTTTGTAGCGAAAGCCGAAAATAGGTATTCTGTCTTGCTGGCCTATCGAATTCTTTCAAGTTTTTTATTCTTTGTAATTTACTTGTGAAAATTGTATCATCTTTCTTTAATTTGAAAAATAATTTAAACGGAAAGTGATATTAATTTATGATCTAGAATCAAACTAAAAAAACATTCATTTACCAAAGATCAACTAACTATACATACCCCTCATTCTTATATAAAATTATATTAACTAGATATATTTTGATATAATCATACAAAATTATACTTGGTGTTACATATGACAATACTCAACAATATATAATTCTATAAAATCATAAATGATTATATAAAAAATATTTTTACTTGGGAATACAATTTTCAAATTCTTATTTGCAAACTGAGAATATATCAATAAAAACTAAACAAGAATTTAAAAAAATCAACGAAAATGTTTTATGTAAAAATACTGTTTTGCTAGTTGTTCATTATGATATTAAAAATAACTGCTTTAAACAGCTGTTACGAAATTACTGTACTTTTCGTTAGTTGTTTTATGAAATAAGTGTTTTCCATAGAAAAACAACTGTATTTATAGTTAGTTTCAGTATACAACTAGTTTATTTTTATAAATTTTTGAAAGTAACATAATTTTTCTTAAACTTACCGTTTTCCATTCAACATAACGAAAATCCTGCGCCAAATATTCATTATCCGATGTTATTAACAAAACACGTAACTTTAAACGACTAAAATTTTTCAACATTAGACCAGTAGCATTGGCATGTAAAACTAAACTAAAGATGTCCTCTTCGGCTTCCAAACTATTTGCGACACTAGCATCATTATCACTGTAACTAGTCATGGCATTTTTTAAAATTCGCTTGGACTCTGATGAATTCAATGCAATAATATCAGTCAATTTATGATAAATATCTTCCTGAGTTAAATTGACATGCTGGATAGTACCCTTCAAGTGCTCCGAGAGCAAGTGATTTGGATTTGGGGTGGTAAAGTTGATGGAAAATTGTATAATGAAGTATTTCTTCGTAGTCAAATCAGTCAAAGACCAAGTGACAAAAGTATTGTTACCCATATGAACAATGCGGGGAGGTACTAGAAATATAAATTAAAGGAATAATAAGTTAGTTAATTGAAAAATAAGAAAACAAAACTTACATCCTTGTGTACAACATGTTACAGGAAGTGATCTTAAAGTACTTTGTATAGATTGTTGAGGTTGATTATTTCCGATACTTATTTCCGAGGTAGGCATTAAAACACGTGTTACCAGTTCAAAGGGTCTTATATAAGGTAAATGTTTATCGATGATAATATATGAGGCATTTAGTTTCATCGGGGAATATGGTGATACCCATTGAAATGGATTATTTAAAACAATATGTACTACAAAGAGAGGCTAGGAGAAAAAAGGGAAATGATATTTTAATTAAATGAAAGATGAAATTCAAATACTTACCACTGAACCTTCATTTTCGAATGTCACATTAACCGAACTAAAGGTATGAGCAAAGCAGCGGATATTTTTCAAAGGATTTGGCTTATCTTCTCCACGATTTCGTAGACGTATTTCACCAGCCGTATATACTTCCCCCGCTATGTTGCGGGCAAAACATTGATAAATGCCATTCTCTTCCGGATCAAATGAAGGTATTTGCAATTCATTACCATTTATGTAACGCGTAAAGGAACTATTAAATGGTAAACCATTATGATACCAAGTTATAACAGGACGAGGATTACCAGTAACCAAACATTGATATTTAATGGCAGATGCGACAATACCTTCATACATGGGAAGTTCATCCAAAACAAATGGCGGTGTAGTGACAATTATGTGGAAAGTCTGAAAGTAAAATCAGGTTAAATACAAAAATTTATTAAAATCTTGAGAACATTTTGGAATATTCAAAGTCGCTTTTAATATCACTGTGAGACAAATGGTAGGGGTCAGTGATCGGGAAGGGTTCAAGCTACCGGGGAAAGTTATATCGGTAAAAAAGAAGTTATACGTGTCCCGGCGTTTCGCTGGGTCACCCCTAGGAATCGAGATATATCGATTTGACCTTTGGTGGTCTTTTTTTTGACATAACTCGAGAACCACTAGTCCGATTTTGCTCAAACAATTTTAAAAAAATTAAAAATTACAATTCCTTTAATCTGTTCGTATAACGTTTTTCTATATACTCAACAGTTTTGCCGGTAAAAATAAATGTATGAAGAAAAAAATATTTTTTGCCTAAAATATTAAAAAAAGTAATAAACAAAAGGTTATTGATTTTTATGGTAGCGGTAACAAACATTTATTTTTACCGGCAAAACTGTTAAGTATATAGAAAAACGTTATATGAACAGATTAAATGAATTGTAATTTTTAATTTTTTTAAAATTGTTTGAGCAAAATCGGACTAGTGGTTCTCGAGTTATGTCAAAAAAAAGATATATCTCGATTCCTAGGGGTCACCCAGCGAAACGCCGGGACATATATAACTTGTTTTTGACCGATATAACATTTCCCGTTGGTTTCATCCCATCCCGATTTTGACTGTCGCATAGTGTATTTAACATATACATAACTGCCGAAAAAACCCTACCTGATTATCAACAATAGTTGCACATGTATAATATCCTTCATATTGTTCAATACTACTTCGTATGTGATATTCTTTACTATTGTTGGACAGCTTAACCAGATTCGTATCACTGGACTGTTGAAACCACCATTCAATCGGTACATCATCCGTTAAAGTACAACATGTTAAATTTAAGTCACCATTTAGTGGTACATATAAAGTGGTATTTTGTAAATGAGGTATAAGTTGTCCAATATTGGGATTAATGTCACCCGACTCCACAATATTTAAATTCATAGAAAATTGACGATGTGTCTTGGAAGTGTACTGATTGTGGGCCAGGCATCTGAAAGATAAGAGAAAGAATTTTTATAGAAAATTAATCAAAATTATAGAATAGAAGATTTGCGCCGATTTAGGGCCTGTAAACAAAATTTTGTAGTAATTTATTATTATAAGCGAAATGAAGAGCATGTCAAACATTTAATTGCGGATTATGACAATAGTGATATGAAATTCGACCCCATATAGTTCCTTGACACACATCATTTCTAACTCCGGTTTTCGAATTGGGTCATTCCATCTCAAATCGCCCAAAGGTTGTAATCGACCCCATCAAGTTTTGCCAAAAGAAAAATATTACAAATCTTTTTTAGAAAGTTATGCAATATTTAAAATTTTATTTTTTGAATATCTCGAAAACTATAATAGCTACAAAAATGGTTCTTAGCTCGTTTTAAAGAGGATATTTAAACGTATCAAAAAAATATTACGAAAAAAAAATATGGAAAAATAAAAAAAATAAAATTTTGTAATTTTACAATTTTAAAAATCGAAAAACTCAAAAACCTTTTTGTTTTTGGCTCAATTTTTTTTTTAAATAAAACCTCTAACTGATCTTAAAAGACCCTGAAATTTTCAAAAGGGCGTTTTTTTGTTTTTTAAAGATATGAATTTTTGAATTTATTTATTCTCTTTTTTTAAGTTGAATCTTAATACAATAATATTAAACAAATATCCAATTTTGAAATTTTGAGCATTAAAACACTTTAGAAGCACAGAAAAATTTTTAAATCGAAATTACGCTTTTATTTTTTTCCTAATAGTTTGAAAAACAAATAAGGTAAGAAAGTAGTGCTATGTGTTTTTAACAGGCTTTCAGGAGAGCGAAAAGCTGATTTATATTATACTTTTAAGATATTTTATTGACATCATATGCCTTAATGATGTTTTTAGTAAATGAGGGCCTAAAAACCTGTTAAAAACACATAGCACTACTTGCAGACAAGCCGACGATATTTTAATCATTATTGAGTTAAAGCGTACAAGTTTTTTTTTTCTTTTTTCGATATTCCTGCTACTTCGGGTATTTTTTTTTGTAGTTTTTGGCTTTTTAACCCTGTGCAAAAATTTAGGGAATATGCATATTAAACTTCCTCAATTGACGAATGCATTATTTTTATACAGTTTTTATATAGAATGTCGAAAGTTCCTGATATGCTGCCGAAAAAAGTACAAAAAAATTATTCATTTTCTCTTCTATTTTTCTCCCAAATCCAAATGGCCAAAATTATGAAACAGGTTATTTTACGATTCCCATTCTCTATCACATATCCGAATTTCATAAAAATTAGAGACTATGAAATATGAAATAATTTCTTTGTCAGTCAAATTGATTTAAAATGCGATTTATAGATTTTTTCAATGTTTGTAGGTCTAATATAAAATCTTATATAACTTGCAAAAAGAAGTTCAACATCCCAGGGCAAAATTACACATTACCTTAAAAAAAGATTGCCATAACCTCTTACATTACCGATTGCCAAATTTTTCCATTGCATTACCAAACCCATTCCAAAGAGAAAATCAAAAAAGCAAGAAGTATTTAAATAAATTCTTAAAATCAAAAACAGAATGAGAATTCCAGAGAATCAATTGCTTTTAGTTTCATGCTTTTTTAAAAGAATCGAGTTAGTAATCAAGTTGGAAAGTGATTCTACCGAAAATATCTGATTACCAGGCACCAAAATTTCAATTAATATGTGTAAACAAGTAAAAATTAAAATCGGGCAAGCCGAAAATATGAAATCCTACATCTTAGTCAGATTTGCGACAAGTTTTGGGAACGGAATTACAATTAAAGCTGCACTAATATAGCGAAATATACAAAAATAGATGTAAAAAATGGAGTTTCGTTTAAGTGTTGTTGGTAGATGAAAAAGCAATAGGAAAAGAAGTACAATTAATTACTTAGATGTATTTATTTTTCTACAAGAACACTAATGATTTTAACATGGAGTTACCATAGAAGGGCAGTATCCACACTTCAATATTTGTTCAGTACTTTTTGAACGAGTACAAAAGAAACTCTACCCAGCAAAAAAAGGGTTGCCGAAGCAGTAGAAAAAGCACTACAATTGATGATCAGTACATCTAGATCATCATCATTTATTAACATAAACACTAATTATTTTAACATTTAGTTGTCATAGGAGAGGAGTACTCCCACTTCAACATTTTTTCAATACTTTTTGAACGATTGCAAAGGAAGCTCTTTTTCACCAATTAAAAGTTACAAAAAATTATTTAGAAAAAAAATTATATTTTTTTTATTTTACAATCGGTTTTTTATTGCCGCAACCGGGTATCGAACTTGCGACCTCACGTCTAGCGCTCTATCGCTGAGTTATTCTTTGACATAAAAGTTAACTGGCATAAAAACACCACTTTGTTAATGCGAGATATTGTTCCTTATTCCCTTCAATAAAAGTACTTATTAAATAAGTGTAAAAGGTGCACTCTACTTCAATATCGTTTTCAGTACTATTTTTACAGGTGCATAAAAAGCAATTTCTCACCATTTTTTTATATATACCTACATATTTGTAAAAATTTAAAAATTAAAAAAATATTGAATTTAAACAAATTAATTATAAATATTAAAAAAAAAAATAATAGAATAAAAAATAAATAAAAAAATATTGGTCCCGCCGGGTATCGAACCCGGGACCCTCTATTTGGAAATGCCAAATGATACCAAAATCACTTTTTACGATCACTTTTAGAGCAATTACCCTTTAGAAGTAATACTTAAGTAATTTTTTGGTTGTGGTTCAGAAGTTATTTTCAAAAAGGTGTAAACATGTAATAACGGATACTTTGGAAGCAATGAAAGAAGTGATTTTTTGAAGTTGTTCAGAATAACTTCTAAAAAAGCAGTAAAAACATACCATACTTGGGATTTTTTCATTGGCATTGAAATTTCATTATCATTAGTTGACTAATGCTAATGGCAAAAAAATTTCATTACCATTTAATGGTACTGAAATTTTCTGGCATTCGAATTTGTAATACTAATGCTAATGAAATCGCACTAATGCCTTAAAAACTATGAACAATTGAGTAAAAAAACCATTTGTTTACAAAAAAAGGGGGATGGATAGATTGCTTTTTCTTCAACTAGCCACCGAACTTTGTACTATGAAATGGGTGTTATAGTCCCTAGATTATAAATTTTAAAAAACCGCACTTAAAAAATTGCAAAATAATCGTGGAACGCGAAAAAAGTCTTTATGGTACAAAAATTTAATTAAAAAACTTAATCAGCGATTTTTATTCTGCAAACAAACATACTGATGTTAGAATTTTCCTTTTCGAAAATTTTTTTCCGCGACTTTTTTCGCGATTTCTTTTTTCAATTAATCACAGAACTTTGTTCTATGAATTGGGTATTATAGTCCCTAGATTATAAATTTTAAAATACCACACTTAAAAAATTACAAAATAACCGCGTAACGCGAAAAAAGACTTTATGGTACAAAAGTTGAATTAAAAAACTAAATCAGCGATTTTTATTCTGCAAACAAACATACTGATGTAAGAATTTTCCTTTTTGTAAATTTTTTCCGCGACTTTTTTCGCGAATTCTTTTTTCAATTAATCACAGAACTTTTTTTCTATGAATTGGGTATTATAGTCCCTAGATTATAAATTTTAAAAAACCACACTTAAAAAATTGCAAAATAACCGCGGAACGCGAAAAAAGACTTTATGGTACAAAGGTTGAATTAAAAAACTAAATCAGCGATTTTTATTCTGCAAACAAACATACTGATCTAAGAATTTTCCTTTTTGTAAATTTTTTCCGCGACTTTTTTCGCGAATTCTTTTTTCAATTAATCACAGAACTTTTTTCTATGAATTGGGTATTATAGTCCCTAGATTATAAATTTTAAAAAACCACACTTAAAAAATTGCAAAATAACCGCGGAACGCGAAAAAAGACTTTATGGTACAAAAGTTGAATTAAAAAACTAAATCAGCGATCTTTATTCTGCAAACAAACATACTGATGTAAGAATTTTCCCTTTTTGGAAATTTTCATCCCGCGACTTTTTTCGCGATTTCTTTTTTCAGTTAACCACAGAACTTTGTTCTATGAATTGGGTATTATAGTCCCTAGATTATAAATTTAAAAAAACAACACTTAAAAAATTGCAATATAATCGCGGAACGCGAAAAGACTTTATGGTACAAAAGTTGCATTTTTGTTTGCAGATTGTTAATCGCTGATTATGTTTTTTATATATTTTTGTGCCATAAAGCCTTTTTTCGCGTTCCGCGATTATTTTGCAATTTATTACTTGTGGTTATTTAGAATCATAACCTAGGGTCTATAAGCCCAATTCATAGAATAAAGTTCGGTGGCTAATTGCAAAAAATACCGCGAAAAAATGCCGCGCAAAAGAAATTTTGCAAAAAGGAAAATTCTTACATCAGTATATTTGTTCGCAGAATGAAAATCGCTGATTAAGTTTTTTAATTAAATTTTTGTAGCATAAAATCTTTTTTCGCGTTTCACGATTATTTTATAATTTTCTAAGTTCGGTTTTGTTAAATATATAATCTAGGGACAATAATACCCAACTCATAGAACAAAGTTCTGTGATTAATTGAAAAAAGAAATCGCGGAAAAAGTCGCTGAAAAAAAATTTCCTAAAAGGAAGATTCTTACATCAGTATGTTTGTTTGCAGAATAAAAATCGCTGATTTAGTTTTTTAATTCAACTTTTGTGCCATGAAGTCTTTTTTCGCGTTCCGCGGTTATTTTGCAATTTTTTAAGTGTGGTTTTTTAAAATTTATAATCTAGGGACTATAATACCCAATTCATAGAACAAAGTTCTGAGATTAATTTAAAAAAGAAATCGCGAAAAAAGTCGCGGGAAAATTTTCCAAAAAGGAAAATTCTTACATCAGTATGTTTGTTTGCAGAATAAAAATCGCTGATTTAGTTTTTGAATTAAATTTTTGTACCATAAAGTCTTTTTTCGCGTTACGCGGTTATTTTGCAATTTTTTAAGTTACGTTTTTTTAAAAAAGTCGCGGAAAATAAATTTCCAAAAAGGGAAAATTCTTACATCAGTATGTTTGTTTGCAGAATAAAAATCGCTGATTTAGTTTTTGAATTCAATTTTTGTACCATAAAGTCTTTTTTCGCGTTCCGCGGTTATTTTGCAATTTTTTAAGTGTGGTTTTTTAAAATTTATAATCTAGGGACTATAATACCCAATTCATAGAACAAAGTTCTGAGATTAATTTAAAAAAGAAATCGCGAAAAAAGTCGCGGGAAAAAAATTTCCAAAAAGGAAAATTCTTACATGAGTATGTTTGTTTGCACGATAAAAATCGCTGATTTAGTTTTTTAATTCAACTTTTGTACTATAAAGTCTTTTTTCGCGTTCCGCGATTATTTTGCAATTTTTTAAGTTATGTTTTTTTTAAATTTATAATCTAGGGACTATAACACCCATTTCATAGAACAAAGTTCGGTGGCTAATTGAAAAAAAAAATCGCGAAAAAATGTCGCGGAAAAAAAATTTGCAAAAAGGAAAATTCTTACATCAGTATAAATATTTATTTGCAGAATGAAAATCGCTGATAAAGTTTTTGTACCATAAAGCTTTTTTTCGCGTTCCGCCATTATTTTGCAATTTTTTAAGTGTGGTTCTTGTAAAATTAGAATCTGGTTACTATATTCTTGCATCAAAATATTCCTTTGCACGATGTAAATCGCTGATTAGGTATTTTAATTAATTTTTTATACCACAAAACCCTTTTCGCATTCCGCATGTGCAAGCTCAGAAATGAATTTGAAATCTATAAAATGACGTTTACAAATGCCAATTCTTTCTTATAATTGAGGCATTAGTAATCGTAATGAATTTACTATACAATTGGCATTAGTAATGAAATCGATGTATTTCAAAGCATTAGCATTAGTCCAAGTAATAATAATGCCAAAAATTTCATTAGCATTAGTTTCAATTTAATGGTAATGAAATCACCAATTAATTTGTATTAGTCTCATGTATGAAACATACTAACGGATACTTGTGAAGCATTGAAAGAAATAGTTTGTAAAGCATAACTTGCAATTTTTTTTGCTGTGTATATCAGCAATACAAATTAAGAAAAAAAAATTGCAAAAAAAAATTTTTTTTTATTTTATTTTATCGGGATATACATTAATTGCATTAAAGGAATTAAATATGCTTAAAATTTTTGTTGTTGTTTTTTTTTCTTTGATATTTTAAATGTTTAATAACGCTCCTAGACGAGAACAAGAAATTCTCATTGAGTTTGTAATTTAACTTAACAAATATTTCCAGAAATTCGAAAAACGTCGCCCCCTGACGATTTCCTTAGGCAAGAATGAAATCCGGATGGGGACATGCCTACAACGGATTATTTTTCACAATTTGTTAAATACGTTTGGGATTTTAGCATATTTAATTCCTTTAATAAAATATATTCTACTTGCGACCTCAAGTTTGCTAGTGTAGCTCTCCACCGCTGAGCTACTATTTGATATGAATATTGCCTGGCATAAACATATCATTTGTCATTGTGTGATATTGTGTTTTATTTCTTCAATAAAAGTACTTATTAAACAAGTGAAAGAGGGCCACTTCAATTAATGTTTTAGTACTTTTTTTTAAAAGTGCATAAAAAGCAATTTTTCATAATTTCTATTATTTTTTTAAAATTAAAAGATTAAAAGAATATTTAAAATAAACTAATTGCATATATTAAAAAAAAAAATATTGGCGCTGCCAGGATTCGAACGAAATTACTTCTTAGAATCATTTTTAGAACAATAATGATCTAGGTGTTATTCAGAGTATCTTCCAAAATAAAAAAAAAAAGAACTATAAAAATATACCAACATATACTTTGCAAGCAATTAAAGAAGTGACTGCCTTCTAAGTTGTTCAAATTTACTCCTAAAAAAGCAGTAAGAATGTTGCAATGAAATAAGGCTGCAATGAAATAAGTGTAGAAGTTCTAATGCTTGCTACTGGCAATGGTAATAAGGGTGGACCCTACTTGTAGTACACCGATTGACTAACAAACACTTTCTCAGTGAGTCTATTTAGGGATTTCCATCCGTCATATTTCATAATCAGGCTATAGAACGCAATTCTAAAGAAACTTTCATGACCTTTAGTACATTAGTTTGCATTGCTTATACTTACGAGTAGATAGTTAAAATCGCTGCATGTATTGACGTAAGTCGCCATAGAAAGGTCCCTTTTCAGTTTAATTGTATGGAGGTTGAAATGACAATACCAAACAAAATCGAGTTTAATCGACTTCTTGCACGGGGAATATGTAATTTTATTAATGAATCAGTTAAGGTTCATTCCAGTAAAAAAAAAAAAAAAACTGGGTCCAATTTAGTTCATCCTGCGTTTTTACGGCGTTTTAAAAGCGAAAATTTACGAAAATTTTATTGCTCTTTCGCGATTTTTTCATTTTTCGGTAAAAAATTGTTGAATAAGTCATTCCAACTAGGAAATATAAGCTCAAGCATCAAATTATTAACCAATTTTTTAACGATTGTCTCGGCTAGAAAGCCAAAATTTTAACATGTATACTTTCAAGACCCAAAAGATCGAAAACCCGCGAAAAGCTTATTGTTGCAATTTTAATTTATTTCGATAGCCGTTATTTATGAAATGTGCCAAATCAGAAACAAGAATATCTGACCTAGCCTGGAACCTAAATATATTCCGATAATGGAGAAATTGGGATTTGAACTTTTTAACGCTTTTTTATAAAATTATACCCTACACTTGGTGGTACAACACTTGAACGAGACGTACTTTGTATTATATACCTATTATTATATATTTCGTTATACAAGGTGGCTCAAAAGTAATGTCATAATGTCAATTGCCTACCATTTTATTAGAAATGTAAAAAAATGAGTTCTGTTTTCACGAAAAGTTTATTTGAAGATGTGAAATTTATTACAAATTATATCGGTCAAATGACCACCTCCCGAGTTGATGCACATTTGTGCTCATTTTACGGCATTTTGCATTGTTGTTCGAAAAACATCTGGCTCCAAATTGTTGATTTCTTCTTCAATGTTAACTTTCAGCTCTTGCAAGGTTTGTGGTTTGTTGTGGTAAACGCGAGATTTTAAAAAACCCCAAAGGAAGAAAGGCTCCATTAGTCTAATCGTAAAGTAAGAAAATGTATCTGTTAACAATTTAATGTGTTAAAATAACACAGAAAATATTTTTGTCTTTCTTCTATGTATTGAAACAATTGTCAAGTAAAATCTTAAACAAATTCTGTTGAAAATAGAAAATTTCTACATTATTACTTGACATTTAACTCTATGCTGAAGAAAAACATAAAAAATTAATATTTTCTATTTTTTTACTCTTTTTATTCATTGCAAGATTATTACGATACTTTTTTCTACGATACTTCCAAACTAATTTGGGCTGAAGTCTGACTCCCTTAAATCTGGCAATCTGGACGGCCTGTTCAAATCTCCAAAATGGGAGATCACTCGGCCCGGAAATTGGTGTCTCAAAATCTCCATCGTTGCTCAACTTGTGTGAGCGGTTGCTTCGTTCTGCTGGAACCAACAACTCTTGATACCCAATTCATCAACTTGCGGAAAAAAACTCGTTTAACATCTGCATAACGCTCACCAGTTACGGTTACGGTGGTTTCATCGACGTCCTCAGAAAATAAGTACCAATCACTTTTTCACTGCAAATGCCATATCAAACTGTAATTTGGGGAGATGCAATGGCTCTTCTTGCATTTCATGTGGGTTCTCTATACCCCAGAAACGCATATTTTGTTTGTTAACAAATCACTCAAGTGGAAATGAGCTTCGTCGCTCATTATGATTTTGGACTCGAAATCATCCTCTTCTTTCACCAAGTTTAAGAGAATGGGACTAAGTTAATCTCTTATGACGGTCAGCAGGCAGCAATTCGGGAACGGTTTACACTTTGTACGGGAACATCTTCAAGTCTCTCACTAAAATTCGTTGCAACGAACGGCTGCTGATGCCTAATTGTGGGCATCGTCATCTCTCCGATGTTTGTGGATTCTCTCTATATTCATATTATAATATTACTTTTGCGCCAACTTGTATTGTATTTTTTTACTTGGAATTTCCTTGCTGGTATTTGAACCACTCCAGGGAATATAACCCAGAGGGGCAATTCTGTAACTTTTTAACGACAAAATTGGGTAGTTAAATTGACAAGTTTTCATAGTAAACTGACAACTTAACTACCGAATTTTGTCGTTAAAAAGTTACAGAATGCCACTACAGTAGTGCGATTCTCTAACTTTCTTAACGATTTTATGGATTTCGTTAACTAACGATAATTATCGGTTGAGTTACCGAAAAACTGATTCACTATATTTTAGTTAACGATATTATTCGCTAGAAAAAGTTACCGACAAATTTCGGTAGAAATAAAAAATGCCAAACAAAATGTATTTGTAAATAAAAAACAAAATGAAAAACAACATTTGTATGAATATTTTTTTTTTTGAAAACCGGTGAATTAGAATGTTTTTTCGTGGTTTTTTGCATGTTATCGGGCTTAAAAATATGGAATACCGCTCCATGTAGTGTTTTTTTAAATCGCGAAAGCCTAAATGCGTTAAATTTAATGTGTATTTTTTCACCCTATAGCAGTATTATAATATAATCCATAAGGTAAGTGTATGTAATAAAAGCGACTTAAAATTTAATTAAGTGTCTTCAAAGGCGTTACGCTCCCCACCGCGGTTCTTGTTTTTCTTTTGTAATTGTGAAACTGTTGGATCGTTAGTGAAACTAAGGCTATTCAAGTGAGTTGTAAATGTTTGAGTTTAAAATAATCACCGTTAATCAGTTACAAAGTCAGTGGCACATTTTTGCCATTAATGTGATTTCCCGTGCTTTTCTATTTAGAATTTGTTCATTCAGCGACTAAATTGCATAAAGTTGAGTGATACGAAACTTTCGCGGTTTGCATAAGTGAGATTTTTCACAAATCTTGTATTGATTACGCGTTGAACCAAAAAGTTAAATAAGTTATTTTCAAATTGTAAAAGCACAAAGAAATCGCATTAATCGCAAAAATGTGTCATTAACTTTGTAGCTGATTCACAGCTATTTTTTCAATCACGTATACTCACGACTTACTTGAATAACTTTAATTTCGCCAAGAATCACACAGTTTATCAATTAAGAAAGTAAAAAACCGCGATAGAGCGCGTAAAGCATAACTTCTTAAAGAAATAAAAAAAAAATAAAAATGTTCAGTCGCATTTATAACAAACACCTAATGGAATTAATTCTAATACTTCTGTAGTTTAAAAAATAAATCTTAAATTTAACGATTTGGCTTTCCGCGATTCGAAAAAATATGTCATTCGGTTTGCTATATATTTATTTTCTAGTATATTTTGAAATAGGTTATATATATCGCAGCAAAAAATATAAATGGTTTTAGCAGCACTGCAGAACTAGAAGATCATTTTTAGTGCTACTTGTATCCATATATGGTGCAAAATTATTACCAATACATTTTCATTACAATTTCTTTATGTGATGGTAATGAAAGTTTCATCTTCATACCTATTAGTCTAATTTTGTAATAATTAAAATTAGTTTCATTACAATTACTTGAATATAATGGAAATGAAAAATATTTCATTACAATTACGTATGTATATGTAATGGTAATGAAAGTGCTTGTATCTTTGGCTACAAGCAGAGCCACAAAAATGTCTATTTTGCTGGGTTGATATTAATTATCACTACAAACAAATTCAAAAGCACGAAAGAAATTAAGTAAATACCTAAAAAAGCGTGAAAAACAGTCATTCATAAATGTTAATTAATGTTAACATTAATCCAATTGAATTAATTTGATGCAATTGAATTAATACGATCTAATTGAATTAATTTTATTTGCACATGTAGGGTAAAAAATTATGTAATTAATTTTAAGCACTAAGCGGTTATAAATATTGGCAAATTTTATTTTTAAGAATATAGAATAGTATTCCATTTATATTCTATGAAAAGAGAATTACCTAAAATCCTAGTTTTCGCGATTTATAAAAATTTTAGTCGAAAAAACCAGTATTTATTTAGTATATGTATCAAATAACTGTTAATTCACTGATTCGCTGTTAAACGAGAGCCATTGAATTTAATGCAAACACCAGTTCTTTATTCTTAATGTAAATTGTTAAGAAATTTGCAATAAAATACATTTCTTTAGCGCATTTTGAAATTATTTAACTCATTTTTTACCTTATCTACAACTTTTTTTCTGTTGTTAACTTAACAATAATTGTCGGAAATTAACGATATTATTTAACGACAAATTCGGTAGAAAAAGTTACGGAATCAGTTTTAACGACAATTGTAGATAACTATTGAATTTTGACAATCTAACTACCGAAATTTGTCGTTAAAAAGTTAGAGAATCCCACTACAGGTCTTACTGTTTTGTTGGGTATCATAGAGTAGGCATAGCCGACTTTAATTTTCTTTGTGAAAGTAGCTAGTTGTTAGAAACTTGTTATAATATGTTTTGAAGTACCAATGATACCTCATTATTGTTTCTACACTGGGAAGTTAGAAATTTTTGTAGAAGAAGTGTCAGAAATATTGGAAAGATCTTTAAAAATAAAACACTTAATAATAAGGTAATTTTCTTTGATTTCCCGATAACACGGGTCCACAAATTTACACAAAACATCTCCAATTGGTGTTTTAAATTTATGTCTTTAATTGCAAATGTGTAAGAACTCATGTTTTATTTTATAATTACACGTTGTATTGCAGCGCTATTAATTATGCTTACATGTAACTACAATATTTTTTTTATTATTTTTAGGAGTTTACTACAGCATGTCAAATCCTATTAAAATAATTGTTATTTTAATAGGATTTATGTGCAAGTTTATGCACTAAAAGTGTATTTGTTTTGAAAGTTTAAATTATCAACGAAATGGAACAACATTGTGTTTTTCAATATATTACAAGCATTTAAAATTACACATCATGTTAATTTAATATTTCTAAACACTCAAAGATATGGAAAATATGTATTTAATTAAATTTGAAAGAGAGTTTTATAATTTATTAAAGAGAGAATTATATGTTGAACCAATACAAATTTATTAATTTTATGAATTGAATGTGCTAATCACTTTAAATCAATATTGAATAAAGTAAGCTAATTTGCGCAGATTCAATTTTAAATAAATAGATTGAATAATTTGCTATACTTACGATTTAATTCCGAAAGTGTAAATCAAATGAACCATTTTTAGTTGAAACAATTTGTTATAATTGAATCAATTTGTTTGATTCTATTGAAGGAATCAAAACGAAAGAATTTGAATTGATTCTTCGAATTTGATATTGACTGCATAGAGTAGAAAATTTTTCAAACAATAAAAAAAAATTTGGAAATCGATTCATTTAAAACTGAATCGGATTTAGACCTACTAACTTATCTATAAATAAACTGAGTTTAGTGCTTAATCATAGTTATGAATGTCAAATTTATATGGAAATATCTGTGGTTAACGTTTAACCTTGGTTATGTTGGAAATAAGTTACTCGGCCTTAAAAATTTAATTAAGGAATTATATTTTTATAAGCTCATTACTTTTTTGTTACACATTACGTCGCCACGATGATAATGTCTCAAAGCAAGCTCTTAGATGGAATACATTTCATCAAGATGGAAGAGAAAGTGGTAGGCCACGTACAATATGGAGACGTTCAACAGAATTCGAAATGAACCAACTAGGTGTATCCTGGAACGAATTAAGATATATCACTCAAAATCGGGTCAGATGTCGATCTGCTGTTATTGGTGCCCTATGCGCAAGTGGGAGTTAGAGGAATATATATAATTTATATATATATATAATATATATATACATATATTCGTTGGTTAACCAAAGCAAGTAGATTACTATGATTATATGTAACAACTAATACACCATCAACCAATTTAAAAACTTTTGCAATTTATATTATTACAGTTTATGTGCCAATGTACTTCAATGTGAAGTTTTATAACTCTGTTGTGTACGGCAGTGCACTTTTATTAAAATTTATACTCATATTACGCACATCCAGAAAATATCTTATTAACAATGTTATTTGATGATCGAAAAGCAATACGGGATAGAGCTATCAAAAAGATTTTACACTATCGAGAAAAATTGTACGATCCAACTAAACTCAGAGTTTACAAAAAATATATATTAAATTTCGATGCTACCGATTATGTCAATATGGTTGATATGAATAACGACGATATATTATTTGAACCAGCATTTACTCGACAGATTCCATATGATCACTTGGTAGAATACTTGGATTTCGATGAACCACCACTGGCTGATCCACAAATTCCAATGCACATACAAGGAACAGAAAGACATGTACAATTATTAACGAGTGTTTCAAAACGAGTTGTAGAAAGGAATCTTGAAGGAGTTATGGCAGTGACATTAGAAAGTCGTAAGAAAACTCCTCGAATGGAAAGTAAAAAGCACCTTAAAATTACCACGTTAAAACATTAAATTGTAGGTCGAGAATAATATTTAAAAATAAATTTAATTAAAACTGTAAAAATAGTGTTTTTTTGTTGAAACCTTGAAAATGTTGATTTTTTCAGATCGATTTTCCTACAAAAAGGAGTTCGAAAACAAAAAAATTTATATTTATAAAAGTTGTTGGAAAAAAATCGAAGAAAATTCAGAATGTATATATATAAAATCGAAGAAAATTAAAAGTTCATTTTAGGCTATTTTTCGACAAAAAATTCCTAATATCTCTACTAAAAATAAAAAAAAAATATTGGTATCAATACAGATTCTGAAAGGTGATAAAAATACCTTTCAAACAAGCCCAGATTAATTCGTTATAATTCTATCCGATTTTATGACGAATTTAATTAAATTATTCTATGTATATATGGAAAAATATCTATTGTGAAATTTTGGGAGGCTCCAAATCCGACTTACAGCTATGGTCTCTTGAGCAAAATTTCTGAGAATCACCTATAGATTAAGTTTTTAAATTAACCCGCCCTAATATATATATATTACTTTTTTGTCTTCACTAGCGCGCCCGACAATATTGTAAAAATCGTACTGTAAAAATCTTACTACTGAACTCGACAACATATTAAAATATTACTTATAGTCTTGACAAGCCATGGATTTGTGCAAACATGAAACAAATCACACGTGCAACAACAACAAATTGGAAGATGAAAGATGACAAAGCAAATTGTGGTAAAAAATTTGTTGTTGTTGTTTTTGGTTTTTTTTTGATATTTTAAATGTTTAATAACGCTCCTGTAATTTAACTTAACAAATATTTCCAGAAATTCTAAAAACGTCGTCCCCTGACGATTTCCTTAGGCAAGAATGAAATCCGGATGGGGATATGCCTACTTCGGATTATTTTTCAGAATTTGTTAAATACGTTTGGGATTTTAGCATATTTAATTCCTTTAAAGCAATTAATGTATTTCCGATAAAAATAAATTTACCAAAAACTAATTTTATAGTTTTGCATGTAATTTGTTTCATGTTCGCTGAGATCCATAGCTAGTCAAAATTATAAGTAAAGGCTTAGTCTAATCGTAAAGAAACAGAAAATATTTTTGTCTTTTTTCAATGCATTAAAACTGTTGTCAAGTAAAATCGTAAACAAATTCTATTGAAAATAGAAATTTTCTATTTTATTTCTTGACATTAAATTCTATGCACAAGAAAATGATAAAAAAAATAATATTTTTATTTTCAATAATCTTTTTATTCACTATAGGAGTGCTACTTTACTTTTTTACGATACTTCCAAACTAATTAAGGCTTAAAACAATATAAAAAAAAAAACAAATAGCTTTGTGTGTGATTAGTGATGACAACTTTTTAAAGCAAAACGCACTGTCAGACGCTTAAAAAAAGCTAAAATGTGCTAGATGATGAATTTGATCAAAATATGTACTTTTTCAACTGAACTATTTATTCGACCGAACAGTTAAAAAGCGCTGAAAAGCATTAATTAGGGAAAATATTACTTAATTACCCGTTCTTACTGCTTTGAAAATGTTAAAGATTTAAAAAAAATTGCCGGGTAAATTTTTTAAAACAATTATAAATACCTAAAATAAATTTAAATACCTTTTTATGCAAATTTGAAAAATATTTATGAAAATATAGTATTTTTTGCTTAAAAACGTTGAAATTAGTTGAAATTTTATAAAAATAAACGTTTTACCAAAAAGGCGCTAAATAACAATCGAAAGTCGCCATCATATCGCCTTCTTATAAAACGCGCTAACAGAAAATAATGACCTAAGCATAACCTGTCATTTATTGAATTTATTTGATTCATCGGTTTTGATATAGCCTCGATTGAAGTAAATTCAATACGATCCTTTGGAGAAAACTAAAAAAGAACTCCAACATAGCTTTCCGAATAAAATTTGGAGAATTCCAAAATTAAATAATTTTTTTTTATAAAATCGATTAAATTTGCAGATAAATTCCGATTTTGGATTTCGAGTTGAGAAAATTCGAAAAGATATTGATATCTTCCATTTCAAATTTATTAAATTTCATTAGAAATTTGGTGCTGCCATTTTTACTGGAGAAATTTCCAAATAAAATTTTTACTTTTTATTTTTATTTAAAAAATATTCAATTGAAATCGGAATTTTTTATTTGAAATTGCGGAGTTTTAAAATCAAATTTCCCTTTGTCATTTGAACTTAGAAAAATTTCAAATAAAATTTTGCTCTTTGAAAATCTGATTTGAAATGGAGGTCTTTTAACTACATTTCTCCACAAAATTTAATTGTTCTATAATCAAAAGTATCATTACATGTAATTTTTAATTGAAATTTTTCAAGTACAATTACATGTAATTCTAATTGTAATTGAAATGTAATTTATTTTCCCCAGGTCTGATGGAAATCAGAACATTTTAAGTAACTGTTACTGTGTCTTCAACGTGATTTAAATGGTCTTGTGTCCAGTCCTTTATTGAGATGTTAAGTTGGACTTTCTTTACTATTTGCCATTTCATATGAAATTTAAATACCACCTATAATTTGTATTTTATCTGAATGGATTTATGTATTCTTCTTAATTTTTACTTAAATTAATAATTTTCAAACAAAATTTCTAACTTTTTTAGGGTTTGGGGTTCGGGAATTCCCGGGAAATCCCGGGGAAAGTTTGCCGGGAATTCCCGGGAAAATAATATATTTTTCCCGGGAAAACGGGAAATTTTAAAAATATTAAATTTTTAAAATTGTTTTTGTTTCGAATAGGATTTTTTAATTTTAGTCATAAAAAACATTTTAAATACCAAAAAAAATATGTCACTGTTAAAATCTTTTAAAAGGGAATACATTTATTTGACACACAAATAAAATCTTTGCCAAGTAGTAAGGAGCATTTCAACTAATAAAGATTTTTCGCATAACTTATTCAAAATTTAAGTAGTAAAACCTAAAAATTTCGTAAAATGTTTAAAAGAAATATGAAAAAAAGCTTTGTTTCTTACAAATAATCGCCCTTACTATCTAAATTTTTCAAATGTATAATTTATATAAAGTCGACTTTAGTTTAAATATTGGGTGGCAGTATACCTTGACTTGGTTTATTTTTGGAGCATTCTGATTGGTTAATTTATTTTCAACCAATCAAAATATTTGAAAATATAAATATTTTTGTAAGGTTTTCATACACAAAATGAACAAAACCGTTTGATTAAAAATAAAGTCGACTTTAAATTGAAAATACTCCTTTATATTAAGGGTCAATAATTTTATAAGAACCGTTTTCATTAATAAATGTGAAAAGAAAAGACTAATGGTTAACGGTGGTATCTAAATTTGGTTATCCGACTTCTAAATTTGGTTCCCAAAAAAAAAAAAAAAATTGATGGTCATGCAACTTTTCTTGAAGAAAACAACAAGAATAACGTTTCAGCTAAAATTAGCAAAGTACCCAAAGAAAAAAATGTAAGCTGAATAGGCATTAAAGGTTTTATGGTAGGGCAAACATTTCCTGAAATGGTATCCAAATTAGCTGCAGTCAATCCGCACCATAACTAGATCTTCGTTTATTCGAGAAAGTTTTTATAATAAAAACCTGGCATTGCAAAAAAATGAAACCGATGTAAAGAACATTATATTAAATTACTACAAGCATGTAAAAAATATCATGATATAAGAAATATCGATAAATATTTCTAACAATAGGAGATTTACTATAATCTTAGATGAATGGACAAGAATATCACAAAAGAGATATTTGAACATATGAATAAACGGAAATAATTCATTTTATAACCTGGGGTTGGTTTATATATCAGGAAGATGTAATGCTGATGAAATAAGAAGAATTGTAGAAATAACACTAGAAGAGTTTTATTTGTCTTTGGAAAATAACATTGTGGCCACCATATCTAATGGGCCAAGTGTGATGAAACGGTTTGTTTCCGACAGTCCAGTAGTAGGTGCCTGCTAGAATCATGCAATTCATTTGGCAGTGCTGCGAGTAATTTATGTGAAATCAAATGTTCAACATTCTGATGTTTTTTACTTTGAATTCTCACTACACAGACTGCATTTGTACTGAAATAGTGTTTTTTTTTAACAAAAATTACTTATATAGGTGGTTTTTATTTAACAATATTGTTCAAAAATATTTCCCGGGATTCCCGGGAATCCCGCGAATCAAATTTTTTCATTCCCGTTTCCCGGGAAATAAAAAAGTCCGGGAAATCCCAAACCCTAAACTTTTTACAATAAGTATTTAAGACAAAAATCGTTCTTAGTTCTCACCCTTAGGCTCAGATTGAAAGCAGCGCTTTTACATAAATATAGCAATTTTGGTATTTTCTTTTCTTTATACTCACTTGTATTTGCCAGCATTTTCTTCGTTAACTTTTCTCAATACCAAGCTACCATTTGTTAATTTTAGAAAACTATAGAAAATAAGAAAAAGGTGATTAAAGTAGTTGAAAAATGTATTATTTGAATAAAATATGTTAATAAAAAATGTTAAAATCTATAACAGTCATCAGTAACACACATCAATCGAATAGTATGAAAAACAAACAAATTTTAATTCTTGAGATAACAAGGATTTCTTGGCATTTGAAAGTGTCCTTGCTATTATCGATAAGAAATGCCTTTGAAGTACTGTTGTTATTTAAACTTCGACATAGTAAAAACCTTTTCGATTAGATGGTATTACTTTGATCTTTACTCGCCTGTTTTCATTTAAATTTTTCGATAACGATACATTTCCATACAACCATGTTATATTTGCTGGTGGAACACTTAAAATGGGGCAATTCAATGTAAAAGACAAACCAGAAAATGCAATCAAATTTATGTTTGCCGAACGGCGTTTGAGGACTAAAAGAAAATAGAAATGGAAATAAAAATAGAATTATTTGGAATAACTAGCAAAAACTAACAAAAATTCTGATTTGGTAGTTTTTTATTATAATAAAACGAGTTAAAAAGTTAAAGTCAAGCATGCCGACTATATAATACCCTACACCAGTCTGGTTAAAAGCCTACTAATGTTTGGATCCGAAATTCGAATAGGTTAAAATGGACTTGTGTCAAAATTTTCTATAAATTGATAAAACAGAAAATCGGAAATATAGCCCATATGGGCGATATGTCCAATTATGGACCGATCCCATCTAGAATCAATAGGCTTTGTCCGTGGGACCATGTGAGTCAGTGAACCAAATTTAATTTCATTTAACAAGCCAATTTTGGGGTGGAACTTTACATGGGCACTAGGTCTAAACATGAACCGATTTTAACCAAAATCAATAGGCTTCGTGCTTGGACCGACATAGGTCGGTGCGCCAAATTTGAACAAAATATCTTAATATTAGCGACCTGTAGAGTGCGCACAAGAATGCATGGAAAGACAGACGGACATCGTTAAAATGAAACAAAAAGTGATTCTGAGTCAATCGGTATACTAAAAGGTGGGTCTAGGTCCAATATTTTTTGGTGGTACAAACATCAGAACAAACTTATTATACATTGTCCACGTAATGGTGTAGGGTATAAAAATAAGCCACATAAATTACAGACAATCCGTAAAATTCATTTTATTCAGTCATTTTGTTATTAAATAAACTAAAAAAAACAAATGTTTTGTTCATACATTTTTACTAACAAGAACGACTTATCAAATAATTTAATTTGTTGCTATTACACTCGTTTTTAATAAAAATATAAAAAATTTGACTAACCAAGGACTAGTAGTAAAATTTACTGAAAATACATTTGTTTTTAATACAGATACAAAAAAAAATGTAAAATTGACTAAATTTGTACTTGTTTCGACAAGAAGTATGACATAAAATGGTTAACAAAAACAGTAAAATTTACTGCATTTTCTGTTGTTTTGGTAAATATCAAAAAACCGCCGAAAACGTCAGAGTTAATTCTAATGAGCCAATTTTGGTGAACTTATGTCCCTAAAGTTCACCAAAATTGGGATTAGTTGAAAATGGTCGAAATTAAAACCTCCAAAAATGAAAAGAGCCAAAATTGGGAGAAATCGTTAAAAAAACGCTAAACCAAACAAAAAGCTGAAATTGCGAAAATAAACGTATGAACACTAGAGGTGTCCAATAAAATGGAAATGCGATTTTAAGGAGTGTCGGGGTCCAATTTGTTTCCTTTCTATATAAAACTAATAAATATGAAATTTGGGGGCAATCGAATAAAGAAAAGTCGAGGCGGAAATCGATTGAAAATTTCAAGAGTATTTATATGGGAAAAATATGACTTTTTTCAGTTTTTAGGAAAATTTCGTTCTATACTTTAATTTTTTCAACCACTTGTGTTATAAGTCGATTTTAGTATTAAATTGTCTTTTTAAAAAGCTGCATACCCGAGTAAAACAGAGTATATATAACATCCCAGGTAGAAAAATACAAACGGCACAATGTCGGCCCGGTACTGGAGACGGTAGTACATGTACTGGTAATGCGTCGGATTTTCAACTATCACTGTACTGGCATGTTGTCGAAATGATAACACCAATAAAGGCTTGGCCGTAGTTATTTTCCAACGTTGGCGCAGGCGTGGTATTTTATTTTTTTTTTTGGTATTATCCCAGTAATTGAAATTAATGTAAATCACAGATTTTTAATGTATTCTTTCGAAACTTCACAAGAAAATAATGGCTTTGTCTCTCTTACATAAATAATTGTGTAATAGATGCAAAAATACATAAAATTTATAAAATTGTTAATTTTAATAAATTAAAAAAAGCTCGTTAATTTTCAGAAATCAGTACTGGCAAAGCCCGTTTTAAGAAGTACCGGCATTTCTTAAAAAAACAGTGTTCTCCCAGTACAATTTTTTTTGTAACGTCGGCAATTTCTACCTGGGATATATTTTTTAATATTAAAATATATGATAATATAAAATATTGTGTGCGACCTTA
Organism: Leucophora obtusa; assembly: GCA_949987735.1. NCBI lineage: Eukaryota > Metazoa > Arthropoda > Insecta > Diptera > Anthomyiidae > Leucophora > Leucophora obtusa. Next base: position 200,491,849 of record OX465295.1, on the reverse strand, counting down.
TATGTTTTTATATGGTGATATATTAGAAATTTTTTTAGAAATTTTCTCATATGTAATCATATATCAGTATTTGCTTTATCGCAAATTGTATATATAGGAATATATTATTGATAAAACGGTTCAAAATTTTATATATAAATAGATAAGAAAAATATTTTAAATTTTATTTTTTATATAACAACGGTGGGCAAATGCGGCCCATTGGGCCGCATGCTGCCCTTTGTTGATTTTAGTGCGGCCCTTGCTGAAATTCAAATTTTTTATTTTTTTTCACAATTTTCGTTAACATTTTTTATATCTAAAATTTTATATAAAAATTTAGGGCCACCCGAGTAAAAAAAATTATATATAATCATATATGGCATATATTACAATATATAATTATACATGTCGTTATGTATATCCATATATAATTATATATGACGTTTTTTCACAAAATTTTTCCTTATATTATGCCATATATAATTTCATCTAATTAGATATTGGCCTTCATAATATTAGATATGGCATATATAATTATATATTACATGCCATGGTTGATCTTATTGCATATATAGTTATATATAGAACTATATCTTAATATATATGGTGGCATTTTAGCAATATATAATTATATATGGTATCATTTAAACAATATATAATTATATATGGTGACAGTTAAACTAGATATTATCATATATAGTGCCATTTAAACAATATATGGTCATATATGGTACCTCATAAACCAAATCTTTAATTCAGTTCCAGATATGATAATATATGGTACTATATATAGTGCGATATATATTTATATATGGTGTTATTTAAGCTATATATTATCATATATGGTGCCATTCAAACCTTATATTATCATATATGGTGCCATTCAAACCATATATTATCATATATGGTGCAATTTCAACAATATATGCCCATATATGGTACCTCATGAACAATATTTTTAATACAGTTTCACATATGATAATATATGCTACCATATATAGTGCCATATATATTTATATATGGTGTTATTTAAGCTATATATTACCATATATGGTGCCATTTAAACCATATATTGTCATATATGGTGCCATTTCAACAATATATGCTCATATATGGTACCTGATGAACGACATTTTTAATACAGATGCAGATATGATAATATATGCTACCATATATAGTCCCATATATATTGATATATGGTGTCATTTAAACAATATTAATATATAGACATATATGGTATCATTTAAACAATATATTGTCATATATGGCACAATTTAAACAATATATGGTCAAATTTGGTACCACATCAACATTTTGAATACAATTCCATATATGGTTTAATTTGAATAATGTAAAACTGTATGGCGCTATAAAAAATATTATCAGATATGTTACTTCATTAACAATATTTATAATACAGTGTCATATATTGTAATATATGTATATCATTTAATATATATTGATGTATGGTAATGGTACAATAATTCCAATATCAGTTGAGTTACAATTTGTGGGTCCATATCAACAATTTGTTCACGTACATTTAACATATATATTTATATGTACATTTAAGTTATAATTTATAAACACTTTATAAAGTTAAATAGTTCCATAAACCTCGTCTAACTGTATAGAATGTTTATGAATATACGATTTAATATATAATAATTACAACTACAAATTGGTGCCATTATCTAAAATTTAATTTAATGTTAACTTATAATAAAATAAAAATGTATTTCCTAAAAATAAAAATATAGTGTTAATTAATGTTAATACACAATAGGTTTAAGTTTAACATCCCAGACAGAAAAATATAATCGGCACAATGCTGGCAAACCGTTGGCGATGGTCGGTTATGCGTTGGCAGAACGTTGCATTAACTATCTTGGCAAAAAAATAGATTTCAAAAAACATTTTTCAAAAAATTGAGAAAACTTTTTTAATATTTGCTTTTAAAAACATGAAATTTAACCCAGTCCACCAGATTGTCAGCCAAGACCTCTACACTCTATTCTAACGAGGCTTGTTATAGATGTGTGATAGCTACAAATTAAATGAATGATAAAAGCATTTCGAGCTAACTTATAAGCATCGAAAAAAGGTATTCCAGAAATTATTAAATGTATTTTAGAAAATTTTAATTGTATATCACAAAATATTATTTGCACTTCAGAAACTACAATATTACTCAAATTTAATTATTTATTTATTTAGTTGTGTCCAGAAATAATGAAATCTATTTCAGAATTTCATAGCTAATAGAGAAAAATTTCTCAAATACATTTCATAATTTCGGAAATACGATTGATAATTTCTGAAATGCAGTTTGATAATTTCTGAAATACAGTTGTGAATTTCGGAAATACAATTAATAATTTCTGAAACACAATTGATAAAACTGAACTTCAATTGACTACACCTTTTGCAACTGTAATTCAGAAAATATCAATTGAAATTCAGAATTTCCATTTGAAATTCAGAAAATATCAATTGAAATTCTATTGATATTTTCTGAATTTCAAATGACGATTTCTGAATTTCAATTGATATTTTCTGAATTTCAATTGATGTTTTCTGAATTTCAATTGATATTTTCTGAATTTCAAATGATATTTTCTGAATTTCAAATGATATTTTCTGAATTTCAATTGACATTTTCTGAATTTCAAATGATATTTTCTGAATTTCAATTGATATTTTCTGAATTTCAAATGACGGTTTCTGAATTTCAATTGATATTTTCTGAATTTCAAATGACGATTTCTGAATTTCAATTGATATTTTCTGAATTTCAATTGATGTTTTCTGAATTTCAATTGATATTTTCTGAATTTCAAATGATATTTTCTGAATTTCAATTGATATTTTCTGAATTTCAATTGATATTTTCTGAATTTCAATTGATGTTTTCTGAATAATAATTGATATTTTCTGAATTTCAAATGATATTTTCTGAATTTCAAATGATATTTTCTGAATTTCAATTGATATTTTCTGAATTTCAAATGATATTTTCTGAATTTCAATTGATATTTTCTGAATTTCAAATGGAAAATCTGAATTTCAATTGATGTGTTCTGAATTTCAAATGGAAATTCTGAATTTCAATTGATGTTTTCTGAATTTCAAATGGAAATTCTGAATTTCAATTGATATTTTCTGAATTTCAATTGATATTTTCTGAATTACAATTGCAAAAGGTGTAGTTCTGAAATACAATTCATAAATGTGAAAAATAATTGATGAGTTCTGAAACACAATTGATAAAACTGAAATTCAATTGATTATTTCTGAAATACAATTGATAAATCTTAAAACAATTAATACAATTGGAAATGGTGTAGAGCGTCAAAAAGATGTAAATAAAATTATTTTATTCAAAGATTTCAATTTAATAAAAAAATAAATATATAATTTTATAAAAAAATTTATAGAAAAAAAAATTTTAATTTTATAAAAAGAAATTAATTTTGTAAAAGAAATGCATATTGAACTCGTTACCTTCTGAGTTTAAACCTTATTTTAACAAAATATTGTAATTTTTATACAATCAGTGCTCTGCCAGTCTATTATTTTTTGAACAGTTGGCAATATATGTCTGGGATCTTATTTAATCCCAAATAAATGGAGATCTTACGTAGTATCCAAATATAATGCGGCATCTAATTTTATCTGTGAATTTTATGGATACTTTTAGATGTCAATTCCCAAATATATTGCTGTTTCTAATTCGATCTGCCATTTTAATACCGAAATAAATTGCTGGATCTAATTCGATCTGGCATTTTTCGGATAAATTTACATCCAAGTTTATCCCTAAATATATTGCTGGATCTAATTCGATCTGCCACTTTTTCGGATCAAATTAGATCTAAGCTTATCCACAAATATATAGCTGGATCTAATTCGATCTGCCATTTTTTGGATCAAATTAGGTCTTACTAAATCCCAAAATATATTGCTGGATCTAATTTGATCTGCCAATTTTCTATTCAATTTATATCTAAGTTTATCCACAAATATATTGCTGGATCTAATTCGATGTGCCATTTTTCGGATCAAATTAGATCTAAGTTTATCCCCAACTATATAGCTAGATCTAATTCGATCTGCCACTTTTTCGGATCAAATTAGATATACGTTTATCCACAAATATATTGCGGGATCTAATTTGATCTGCCAAAATTGAGATCAAATTAGATCTAAGTTTATCCCCAAATATATAGCTGGATCTAATTATCCCCAAAGATATCACTGGACCTCCCAATTTTGAGATATAACTTGATCTTAGTTTATCCCCATATATACAATGGGATCTAATACGATATGATTGGATACACCCAATTTTGAGATCTAATTGGATCAGCTAGATATTACAGCAGATCTTAAACAATATCAAATTGGATATAATTAGATATTGCGCGAGATCAATTTTTTTTACTCGGGCAGTTTTATAGTCAGAACTAAGATTTTAATTTGAAAATTTCTCACTTAAGAAATATTCAAAACGATGTTAGTTCTGAATGTTAAACTAACTCTTAAGCACTTTATACTAAATTTTACTTAAGTAGGAATTTTGTTTGAAAATTGTGTACTTGAGTTTTAGTAAAAATTCGAAATTAGTTCCGACTATAATAATATTTGTAGTGAATTTAGAACTGTGTGAAAAGTTAGCGTTTTAATTCATGAAAAAGCACTTAAATTACTGACCAACTTGGTATTTATAAAATACCGGAATTTGATTGGGAACCGATTGGATTGGCTTTTGTAAACAGGTTTATTAAAATTATCGGAAATGGCATTAAACCGACGTCATAGAACTTTTTAAATATTTATGTTTCAGAAAATATAATGAATATGAGTAACAAATATGTAAATAACTACAAATTGGCTGTCAAAATATGTTATTTTAAGAAACAAATTTTAGTCAGATCTGAAATTTCCTCGTGAAATCGGCAGAGTTGATTTATAGAATTCAACAATTGGAAATTTCTGTAAGAAAAATGTAGGAAATTTTCTAATTTTTCTTCGGAAAATTTTAAACGGAAATTTCCGATATTGGGTTCTATAAATCCTGTCTACGGATTTGATGAGGAAATTAGCAATCCCATTAAAATTTGTTTTCATTAAATTAATTAAGTTTAATAAAAATTTTTAAGCGTTATACATTTATTATGCTTTTATTTAATATTTTAAAACTTAAATATATTAAAAGTTTTATGATGTCATTGTAATGTCATTTTCGTTTTTTATAAATTCGTTTACAGAACCGGATACATTTCCAATCCAATTCCGGTGGGGATTTCATAAAGACCACCAAAATTTTTAGTTTGTTATCACAAGAGAAGACAGAAAAAAGCCATATCCGATGTGTTTAAAGCAAACATATATTGAAGAAAAAGTAAAAAAACAGTAAAAGTAAAAAACTTGGAAAAACAGCAGTTTTTCAAAAAAAATTCAAAGTTAACAGAAAAAATATTTTTTTTTTGTGAGCAAAAAAAGTATTTTTGGGAAAAAAGTCTTAAAAAAAGCAATTCAAAGCTCGAAAATCTTAAGAAAAAGCTATTTTAAAGCAAAAAAACGGAAAATCCAAAAAAGCAAAAAGAAGCAAATATGAGTAAAACAAGCAATAAAAAGCAAAAACAGCAATTTTGTCTTCTCTGGTAATCACCATTTAAATTAGTACTTCAGTGAATGGTGTCCCTTTAAAACCTGCAATTTCTTTTATTCTGCGCAATAAAATTATTAAATAAAAATTTAATTAAGGAGGCTATTTCTTATTTAATCTCTTATAATTCATTGAGTTTTAAATTATCGTTTGGCAGATTCCGGGGATCAAAGAAGAAAAACTTTAAAAAATATTCCGAAAATTAAAAACATAATTTAAAGCGAAAAATATGATATCCTACTCCAGTATGGTTGAGAGATGTGGTATGGTAAAGCTTTAAATATGGTTGAATGTTTGGATTCGAAATTCGAATGGTTTGAAATGGACTTGCGCCAAAATTTGTCTATAAAATGATAAAAAAAAAGAAATAGGGTAACGGTAAGAAAAGTTGGTTTTACCCAATTTTAGGTGCATTTAAGAGAAAATCAGAAATATAGTCAATATAAGCGATAGGTGCAAATATGGACCGATTTTATCTAGAATCAATAGGCTTTGTCCCCACGCACATGTCAGTCACCTGCAGCGTGGGGAAATCCAATTCTGGGGGAACTTTATATGGGCACTGTGTCCAACCAAGGACCGATACAAACCAAAATCAACAGGCTTCGTTCATGGGCCGATATAAGTAGGTGTGCCAAATTTCATTAAGATATCTTAATATTTGCGATCGGTTATGTGTTAGTGTTATGTGTTCTTTAACAGGTTTTCAGGAGGGCGAAAAAACTGGTTTATATTATCCTTTTAATATATTTCATTGACATCATATGCCTTAATAATGATTGTAGTAAATAAGGTCGTGAATCATTAGGGCATATGATATCAATAAAATATCAATAAAATAATCAATTTTGTACTTTTAAATGTTATATTTCATCCTAATAGCTTACCGGTTTAGAAAAGAATAATATGACCTCATTAAACCTTTTGGGCATGGGGTCACATATGACGCCAAGCTAATAAAGGATAATTTATTCCATAAACGCAAATATTTTGTAACTACTGTTGAATTTTTAGAAGTGATGCTTAGAATATAATAGACGAATGTGCAGAGCTTCCATGCTAGAAAATTAAAAGAAATCGAACAACATTAAGCCATTCCTTGCCAGTGACAAGCTTTGAATTTTGGCATATTTAAAAAAAAATAAATTCATAAAAATAATGTATTGTTCTAGTAAACAAGATTAAACCATTATAAAATCCTACAATATTTTTCGAAAACTAACCCTTATGTGCTCCTTGGGTCAAAATGATCCATTTTAAAAAAGAATTTTAGTAATATACCATGCTAAAAATAAACCAAAAATATGTATAGATTTATTATTTTAATATTTTTTGTTAAATAACTTTTATTAGCAGTTAAATAATGAAGGAGATTCCATCCATAGGATAATTCACTATAGATCAATTTGACTCCATAGGCACAAAAAGGATAATTTTTTAAAAATATAGCAGACTTTTTTTAATGATATCTAGAATAAGTCATTTTATTTATTTATTTATTTATTTATTTAATAATTTTTTAAAATATGCAAAAATTCAAAGCTTGACCCTGGTAAGGAATGGGTTAACGTTGTTCGATTTATTCCAAATTTTTAGCATGGAAGATCTGCACATTTACCTATTACATTTTAAGCATCACTTCTAAATATTCTACAGTAGTTACAAAATATTTGCGTTTTTTAATAAATTGTCCTTTATTAGCTTGGGGTCATATGTGACCCCATGTCCACAGTTTTTACAGAACCCATCAGTACTGCCTAAAATTTACTATGTAATTTGATAAAAGGTTGATATCGCTAATTTTTCGTTAAAAGCCACGCCCACTTAAAACAAGTGACAAAGTGAAAAGAACAAACATTACGTTAACATTTACTGAACCATCTCCTTGCCTTTCGCGGCGAATTTAGCCAGTATTTTGATCAGTTTTTAACTTTATTTTTTGGATTTTGACAAAATAGCATTTTAAAAGAAAGCACAAACACCTTTACTGATGCTTAAAACTGTTAATATAAATTTTCTAAAAAAAGTTTAAGAGCTCGTGTCATAAAAAATGCTTTCTTTCCATGAATTTTATTTTTCACTGACTCTGGAAAAATTATCTTCAAAAATAAGTTGTTTTTTTAATTTTATTTTATCGGGATACACATTAATTGCATTAAAGGAATTAAATATGCTAAAATCCCAAACGTATTTAACAAATTGTGAAAAATAATCCGTTATAGGCATGTCCCCATCCGGATTTCATTCTTGCCTAAGAAAATCATCAGGGGACGAAGTTTTTAGAATTTCTGTAAATATTTGTTAAGTTAAATTACAACTTGTTCTCGTCTAGGAGCGTTATTAAACATTTAAGATATCAAAGAAAAAACAACAACAACAAATTTTTTCCACAATTTGCTTTGTCATCTTCCAATGTACTACTCTGTTGTTTTGACAGATCTAGTTGTATTGCCTAAAGCAAATTAAAAAAAAAAAAAACTTTTAAAGAATTGTTTGTGATTCTGTAACTCATTTCGACTCAAGTTGTTTTAGAAATTGGAGTTTTAAATTTAAAAAAACTGTAAGAGCTTAACATATTTTCGTGTATAAGATGTAGAAAAATATGCGAATTCATAAGTTACATTGTCGACAAAAGTCTTGGTAAATGTTTTTAAGTCGACTTAAATTGTTTTGTTAGAAGTCCCTAGATATGATTATATATAAAATGAGATATAAAATTTGTCTAGTGTTTCATGTAATATATAATTACCCTACGGGAAATTTTAACAAGCTGTCACCGAACTGGCCCCTTTTTATGAAATAGACTGGTCACTTTTACATGGCGTTGTCATAGGAGGGGGCAATTGACCCCTTGTGACATGTCACAAGACAAATCATAGGACAGGTTACTGAACTCAAATAAAAACAAAGTTCATAAGAAAATATTGTATATGGATTCATATAATTATGTCCGGTTATATAGACTGGCGTACAAAATCATATATGGGTATATAAAATTACAAAATGTTATATACAAACGTTTTTACTCGGGCATTTATGATTTTATAATTACCCTCCCTATTAAAAAAAATTAATATGGAGCTTTATATGGTAATATATAACATAATGTTATCCATATACCATTTCATCCGAAAAATGGCCCGATATAATTGTGTCAGTTGGTTATCATATTTTATCTAGTTGTATAAGTTTAGATCTTAACTCATTAGATTATATATTAAGCAGATGAAATTTTATCTGATTTTTTACCTGATACAATTTTATGGGTTTATGTCGCATGGTATTAGTTTAGATCCAAATAGATACATTACTATACAAACTTATATAGTTATACCTGAATTTTTACCTGATGCAATTATATCTGCTTTAAAACTTTGATACAATTATATAAGGCAAATGTCGGATACAAATAAATTTTATTCATATAAAATTGTACCAACTACGATCTAAACAGATACCATTAGATATAAACCGGTAAAATTGTATCAGGTCAAAAATTGGATATAATTTCATCTGAATAATGTATAATTTCATTAGTTGACATCTAAACTAATACATTTAGATAAAAACTGATAAACAACTGATACAATTACATCGGGCCATTTTTCGGATGAAAGAGTATATTTATACAGATATAACTTCATCGCATTTTATACGACTATATGTAACTGTTTTTACTCGGGTATTGATAATATAATTTGTAATTTATTTATAATTATATAAAATTATATTAAATCAAGTCAAATATGGATTAATGCAATTACATATACAAATATATTATTTGATCCGCAAAATGGTGGATCTGGTTAATATAATTTTATATAACTAAATATGTTTTGATATAATTATATCATATTATACTTGGTGCTACATATGAAAATACTCAACGATATGTAATTCTATAAAACCATAAATAATTATATAAAAAATATTTTTACTCGGGCAGCGATTTACGTTCTGCTAACAAATATATTAATTCAAAAATGTTGCTTTTTGCAAATTTAGTTTTTTAGCGATTTTTTTTTACAACTAGCAACCAAACTTTGTGGTATGAAATGGGTATTATTATCAATAGACTGTAAATTTGAAAAAACTGCAATTAAAAAAATTGCAAAGTAATGGCGGAATACCAAAATAGGCTTTGTGGCACAGAAAATGAATTAAAAGACCTAATTAGCGATTAAAAGTCTGCAAAAAAAATAATTGATACAAAAACTTTCCTTTTTGGAGAAATCTTTTTCGCAAAATAACCATCAAACTTTGAAAATTAAAAAAAAAACAGAAATTAAAAAATTTAGTAATAATGGCGGAATGCGAAAATTACCTTTGTGGCGCAAAAAATGAATTAAAATACCTAATCAGCGATTAACAATCTGCAAACGAGTATGTTGATGGTAACATTTTTCTTTTTGCTAAATTCATGGCTTTTAAAATTTTAACTAAAAAATGTATTCTTTTGCATAATTAAAAAAAAATCGCGAACCGTGCATTAATTAAGACTAGATTTAAGAAAATTTAATTAAAGTACAGCGTATAGCTTAAGAAAGAATTCAATATAAAGGCAACCCAACTTTTTGTATATAGTTCGCTAGAGACAAATTACTAATTTTTAAAATATAACTTTTTCGTCGATCTGCAATTACATTAAGGAATAGGGGCAACATTGTGAGGCCATGAATTCCCAATTTCGTATTATTTTGGACAACTCTAATGTTCCATTAACGTACGCTAGGATCGAATACTTAAATTATTTAAATAACAACCCCAAATGATCACATAATCTTGTTTCAAGACGCGCTCAAGGAGTTGTAAAAAAACATGGCAATAAAAATAAACAAATGTATTTTAAAATAAAAATAATAAAATAAAATTTCATAAAAGTAAAAATATTTTTTTTTTCAATTATATTTCATTTAATGAAAATGTTTCATTGATTCAATGAACTCTGTTTTTGAGAACTTTCCAATGAATGAAACCATTTGATTAATGAACAAGTTCATAAATACTACGCATAAAATTCTATCAGTGCAGACAGAAATATGTGTATTCCAAATTTGTATTTACTAGAAAATTCTTAGAAAATTTTTTAAGTCGACTTAAGTACTTTTGTTGAAAGTTCACAGATTTATATTTATAAGCTTGCGAAATAACCTAAATCGATTATAAAGTTCTGAGAACAGAATTGAAGTTACTTACCTGGATATTCAACATGTATACTTTCCGATATAACTGCCGTATCATTTGCATTAATTTTACAACGATAAACGCCACTTACTTTCTCCTCGGGTGGCAAACGTAAAGTACCATTAAGATAGATATAGAAATCATTTTGTTTTCTAGAAAAAGTTTTTAAAATTTTCTCATTGAAAAACCATGTGTAAAAATAATTTGTTTCGTCTGGAAAGAAAAAAAAATAGAATTCAACAGAATATTAATACGAAAGACACGTGTAGTAAAATGTTGTTGAAATACATTAGTATTGCACGGTTTGCTTTAAATTTTGTGAATATTTAAAGAACAAGTATAAATATGTGTCAATTTACAGTCAAGTCAAATGGTTATGTTAATTTTCTTTTCTTCACTTACTTTGATAATAGGATTCATCAATAGTTGCTCTACAATTTAAATAATACGGTTGGTGTGGGTGTTTTATAATCAGTCTTCTTATGGATGGACTTTCAATTTGTAAAAACGGTCTTTGATTTATGGGATTTGCATTAACTGAAAAGATAAAAAAGAAAATGTAAAAGATTAATATTTCAATCAATTGTTCGGAAAGAAATACGAGTACATGTGTATATAAGGTATGATACTCGTACAGAGACATTCAAACGCTTTTATTCATTTGGTAATTTATATTAATGCAACATATTGCATTAGATATGAATATAAATGCTTTGAATGTAAAGGAATGTACTCTTTAACCCTGTTAATACAAATATCCAATTTGAAGTTAAAGCTAAACTTTATCCGGTCTTAGAATTGTCGCATAGATCAGAATCACATTTATTTAATTTTTAATTAACTAGCAATTTACTTACTGCTTTTTAATGCTTTGAAATATTTTAAATTAAATTAAAATATTTTTCTTATGATCCAAATGAATCAAAATGATATTAACGACTAAATATAAAAATGTCTTTAGATAATTATGTTCCCAAAATATGTGGAAAAATTTTATGCTTAATCAACTGAAATAGGATCATTTCTTTTAACGAAAAAAATTAATGTCTTTAAGTTTAAAAGTAAACTACACAACACAGCAAAAATATTGATTCAAGTACTTTATTTTTATAATTACAATAAAAAACACAGTATAAAAATATAAGAAAAAATTGATGCATCGGGATTGCGACACATCATTTCTGAGAGACTTTGGGACGATCACGAATATGGCCCTACAATTTTAAAGTTAGCTATAGCTTCCCGAGGAAAAAAGTTTATATATAATCATATACGGCCTAATATAATATATAACTGTACATGTCGTTATGAATACCCATATATAATATTTTTTTCTTATATTTTGCAATATATAATTTCATGTAATTAATATATGATTATATATTACATAGCATGGCTGATCTTATTGCATATGTAGTTATATATAGAGCCATATATTAATATATGGTCCCATTTTAGCAATATATTTATATATAATATGTATGCACAGCGTATGCTACGGGGGCAGTTTTTCGGTCAAGTGTTTAGTATGGAGACATTTGGTTAGTTTGGGGACTGTCCTCAAACCCTTCCTAGGTCTAGCGCATAGTATCAAGACATTTGTGACTCATACACAGCATAGTTTGGGCACATTTTTGGCCATGTCTCCGAACTATGCGCACCACATACATATATACATATGGTGTCATTTAAACAATATATAAATATATATTATATGGTGCCATTTAACCCATATATGGTCATATATGGTACCTTGTTAACATAATTTTTAACACAGTCCCACATAAAATAATATGTGCTACTACATACAGTAGGGTTCTTTAAAATCGTATAGAGAAACAGGATGTAGTTCGATTTTTGCTCCTCAAGGCCGGATCGTATAGAATACAGCAACATCTATACCACATTTTAGCAAAATTGAATAACAATGGAACATTTTATTTATTCTTCTTCGTGGCCAATTCTTTCCTCATTATGAAATAAGATAATAAGTACATTTTTCCAAACAATCTGTTATTTTTCAGAGTTGATTTATAGGAAGAAGAAGAAGAAAACATTTTTATTGAAAAATTTAACAGACACAAGGGAATCACCAGACTGCCGCAGTTTCGTCTCACCCAAAGACTCGTCAGTGGTTAGTTTATGTGTCAACTGATCAAAGTAATTTTTTAATTGTTAATTTGTCTCTGTATGAAAAACTTTTTGTGTATTGCCATGACCGGGGATTGAACCGGCAGCCCTCTGCACAGGCTATGACTCGTAGCATCACCTCTTAACAAGTTACACCACGGTCGGCATAGCGCTGAGTGTGGCTAATTGAAGTTTTTTCAATCACAGCGTATACAATGTATGTTTTGTAATCTGAAGAGCCAGAATTAACTAATTCTTGAGCAATTTATTTTTCAATTAGAATGTTTCCTCACTTAATCCTATTGTTTTTTCTCCTTTTTCATCATCAGGATATTCTCCTAACAAATATTTCACAGAGTTTTTGCTTTGGAAATATTCTAACCTTTCAGGAATGAAAAGACGATCGTTTCGGGGATTTTTCAACCATCAGGAAAGAAGTGATGTCTTTGCCATAGTAGTGATGCTTTTTTTGCTTCTTTGTCAGAACTATTTTTGCTGGGTACTTTAGGAATATGACATAAAATCTATTATATTTTTAACTGTTTTTGAGGAATCCGAGTTTTTATGATATCGAGAAAAAAATTAAATTATAATTTTTAATTTTTTTAATATATAAGTTTATCTTTCCTAAAGTTATAATTCACGTTATCTTAGCAATTTTTCTTTTTTTGCCTTTTGTTCAATATTTAACTTTAAAGATATTGGTAAAATTTTTTAATTTAAAGTTTTATTAAATACTAGACTCCACATAGATTAGAGTTTTTGGGAGAATAAAAATTTGCCAATAAAATAATTCCATAATACTCTAAGCTAAACTGAAAAAAATTTTGGGAAATAAATATTTTCATTTGTAATTTTTTAATAAGCGATATCGCGAATTTAAAATTTAGACTTTATATTCGTAATTATCGCCAAAATATTTAATAGATTTGCTTATCGCGTTATATGGTATCAAATTTGATTTTTTTTTATATTTGAAAATTTTACATTTTTGTTCAGCTATAACCATTTAGGGAACTTAAGATGAAAACTTTTTTTAATTTTTTTTGATTGCATAAACTTTTAAAAGGTAGGAACAGTGGGTCCTTGAGGTGCTGCAAAATTCTAACGTCTTGCAATTTGAAACACTCTACTGTCCACGTAGTGGTGTAGGACCCATTTTTATTATGTAGTACCCAGTCAGAAATTGCCAACGGTGGAAAATTAATACACCAGTAGAACATTGATTTTATAAAAATTGTGACGCTTCGTTAAAAAAGTTTTGAAGTCAAAAGGATTCCAGTTCAATTCCTTTTTCTATTATACAATTGATTGTTTTGTTTGTGGGAAAGTTTTTTTGTACCAACCATTTTTTTTTCCCCAACGTTGCACAGAGTACAAAAGTTATTTATTTTGGTAGCTCAGACTTGGAAACTATGCAGCTCGTATTAAACTTAAGAACCTCAGGAGCCTTTGTAAATTCAACTCTCTGTATCAAGGGCATACTTGGGGTTTTTTCTTTGGCATTGAAATTTCATTATCATTAGTTGACTAATGCTAATGGCAAAAAAATTTCATTACCATTTAATGGTACTGAAATTTTCTGGCATTAGAATTTGTAATACTAATGCTAATGAAATCGCACTAATGCCTTAAAAACTATGAACAATTGAGTAAAAAAAAGCATTTGTTTACAAAAAAAAGGAGGATGGTTAGATTGCTTTTTCTTCAACTAGCCACCGAACTTTGTTCTATGAAATGGGTGTTATAGTCCCTAGATTATAAATTTTAAAAAACCGCACTTAAAAAATTGCAAAATAATCGAGGAACGCGAAAAAAGTCTTTATGGTACAAAAATTTAATTGAAAAACTTAATCAGCGATTTTCATTCTGCAAACAAACATACTGATGTAAGAATTTTCCTTTTGTAAATTTTTTTTCCGCAACTTTTTTCGCGATTTCTTTTTTCAATTAATCACCGAACTTTGTTCTATGAATTGGGTATTATAGTCCTTAGATTATAAATTTTAAAAAACCACACTAAAAAAATTGCAAAATAATCGCGGGACGCGAAAAAAGACTTTATGGTACAAAATTTTAATTAAGAAATTTAATCAGCGATTTTTATTCTGCAAACAAACATACTGATGTAAGAATTTTCCTTTTTGTAAATTTTTTTCCCGCGACTTTTTTCGCGATTTCTTTTTTCAAGTAATCACAGAACTTTGTTCTACGAATTGGGTATTATAGTCCCTAGATTATAAATTTTAAAAAACCACACTTAAAAAATTGCAAAATAATCGCGGAACGCGAAAAAAGACTTTATGGTACAAAAGTTGAATTAAAAAACTAAATCAGCGATTTTTATTCTGCAAACAAACATACTGATGTAAGAATTTTCCTTTTTGTAAATTTTTTTCCGCGACTTTTTCGCGATTTCCTTTTTCAATTAATCACCGAACTTTGTTCTATGAATTGGGTATTATAGTCCCTAGATTATAAATTTTAAAAAACCACACTAAAAAAATTGCAAAATTATCGCGGAACGCGAAAAAAGACTTTATGGTACAAAAGTTGAATTAAAAAACTAAATCAGCGATTTTTATTCTGCAAACAAACATACTGATGTAAGAATTTTCCTTTTTGTAAATTTTTTTTCCGCGACTTTTTTCGCGATTTCTTTTTTCAATTAATCACAGAACTTTTTTCTATGAATTGGGTATTATAGTCCTTAGATTATAAATTTAAAAAAAACACACTTAAAAAATTGCAAAATAATCGCGGAACGCGAAAAGACTTTATGGTACAAAAGTTGCATTTTTGTTTGCAGATTGTTAATCGCTGATTAAATTTTTTATATATTTTTGTGCCATAAAGCCTTTTTTCCCGTTCCGCGATTATTTTGCAATTTATTACTTGTGGTTATTTAGAATCATAACCTGGGGTCTATAAGCCCAATTCATAGAATAAAGTTCGGTGGCTAGTTGCAAAAAATACCGCGAAAAAATGCCGCGCAAAAGAAGTTTTGCAAAAAGGAAAATTCTTACATCAGTATATTTGTTCGTAAAATGAAAATCGCTGATTAAGTTTTTTAATTAAATTTTTGTAGCATAAAATTTTATTTCGCGTTTCACGATTATTTTACAATTTTTTAAGTGCGGTTTTGTTAAATATATAATCTAGGGACAATAATACCCAATTCATAGAACAAAGTTCTATGTTAATTGAAAAAAGAAATCGCGACAAAAGTCACGGAAATAAAATTTCCTGAAAGGAAGATGCTTCAGTATGTTTGTTTGCAGAATAAAAATCTCTGATTTAGTTTTTTAATTCAACTTTTATAACATAAAGTCTTTTTTCGCGTTCCGCGGTTATTTAGCAATTTTTTAAGTGCGGTTTTTTTAAATTTATAATCTAGGGACTATAACACCCATTTCATAGAACAAAGTTCGGTGGCTAGTTGAAAAAAAAATCGCTAAAAAATGTCGCGGAAAAAAAATTGCAAAAAGGAAAATTCTTACATCAGTATAAATATTTATTTGCAGAATGAAAATCGCTGATAAAGTTTTTGTACCATAAAGCTTTGAATGAATGAATTTGAAATCTATAAAATGACGTTTACAAATGCCAATTCTGTCTTATAATTGAGGCATTAGTAATCGTAATGAATTTACTATACAATTGGCATTAGTAATGAAATCGATGTATTTCAAAGCATTAGCATTAGTCCAAGTAATAATAATGCCAAAAATTTCATTAGCATTAGTTTCAATTTAATGGTAATGAAATCACCAATTAATTTGCCCAAATAATTAATTAGTCTCATGTATGATCAAGGGTGCCAAAAGGGTGATTCAAAATACATCTTTTTTGTTTTTGGTGAAATCGCAGATATTAGCCGTATTTTCTAATCACTTGGATTTAATAAATCCAAAAAGTAGTTCTAAAAGTGCTCAACAGATGGGGTTAGATTCTCCCTTATTTCACCCTAATTTTTAATACCGAATTCGATGATGAAGGATTTTACTTAAACTTTTAAGTTTTAATTATATTTTATATAAAACAGCGATAGACAGTCTGCCTTTTTAGTTTTATCACTTCAATTTATAATTTTACACAATTGAAAAATTCCCTTGCAATATTTAATATTATAATTTATTTAATATTACGAGTAATTGGATTTAATTAAATTACTTACAGTAGAGTGAAAAATTGCCATTTCTATTTGAGCTATTTCTCCATGTCCAAGATGGAAAATATGTATTTGGTGAGGTGTAGTTTTTTTTCTAAACATATTTCATAAAAAAAATTTAATAAAAACCTTTTATTTGCTAGCTTTTAAATTTTTTTGTGTCTCTTTTAATTTTCATTTGTATTTTTTTCTGACATTAAATTAATAGGCTGTTTCATATATTTGTGCTTTTATTATGGATTTATTAAATCCAGCTTTTTTTTGATTTAATAAATCCCCTTTTTGTATGAAAAATTCTAAATCCAGGTGATTAAAAAAAAACGCTAATTATTATAATAAATTTGTTCAATAAACAAATTACCAAAGACTGTTACTTTTGACGTTATTCAGAACTATAACATTTCAAAAACGAGAAACTAGGCCATGGTCAGTAATCATAAGTAATTCGATATTTTCCTTTAAATTGAATTGCAATTAAATTTCTCACAATAAAAAAGCAAATTATTCATATTTCTGACACTTTCTTTAAAATAGTTAAGTGTGAAGACGAGTCCTTTGTGGCGAATTTTATATTCTTATTACTTTTTGTAAATTCGTGAATATTATTGTTTTTAATTTTATTAAAATGGTCTAGGACAAATGAAAAAAATGTCCACGTAGCTAACCTGTTATAATTAAACCATGATTTATGCATTAATCAGTTAATGCTAATTTCCAGCAAAAATACCCGTGTGTAGCTTTTTTACAGCGTTATGCAAATTACGAAAATTTAATTGGTTTCGTCGTAGAACTGGTTCTGGGACAATGAAGCCTTACATTTGGATTTCCAAATATCAATTCTACACTCTAGCAATTCAATTGCCCCAACCAAATTCTGTTTTCACAACCAAATTTACTTGGGGCGGTTGTGACAAAAGGTTGTCACAATGGACAATCTGTTTCCCTGTGGTATGAGAATCTACTCTACAATTGATTAAGAGGTAACCTAATCTAAAAAATTTTGATGTATTTTAGCTTTGGATTACAAAGCCTTTACGCTTTTGTTTTTAGAACTGTTTAAAAATAAAATTGAAACTTGTTCTAAAAAATTTTGCTGGGAATTAACAAAAATTTAAAGCATACTTAACATTTTATATAGCAATAAAAATTATGCTTAGTGGACACTTCTGCATATTTGCAGGGAAATGCTTTTTGAGAAATGCTTTTTGTTTTTGTAGTTTGATAAAAAATATATATGTATTTTCTACCAAACACCTCAACGTTTTATATTAACCCGCTAATGCACGAAGGTGCCACAAGGTAATGTCTATCTTTTGGGCTGCATTGGAAATAATACTTAAAATCAATAGAAAAATCTGTAGAATGTATTTAAACCGATTTTTTTTAATTTTTACCTATTTTTTATTTTTAAGTTATAGTAGTTTAATACAATGCTAAAAATCCTCCTTTAACTCACTTGGAGCGCTCATTTTCGTAGTTATTATTTTTTTTTTATAAATTTGGATATGAGCAATTTTGATATAGAAAGACCTGTCTATGTTTTCACAAGGTGGCAAATTTGCTGGAAAAAGTATCAAAAAAGCTAAAAGTTTGACAAAATCCGAACTACCACGGATGTCGAAAAAAGAAAATATACATTAGAGCGTACCACCTTACAGGCAAAAAAAAAAGTTCGCCGTACACCCTCCAATATGAAGTATTTTTGCAAGGAGGTTTCAAAAAAAAAAATGTTTATTTTTTTTGCCGAACGTTGGGGTCGCCATTTTACATTTTTCGTTATATCTTTGGCATTTACAGTCGGATCTTAAAGTATGATACATCGATGTTTTTCTCTCGAGGAGACCGGTGTTTTTCTCTCGAGGGCCATTGACCTCAAGTATCCCGTTCTAGTAGTTAGCCACCAGATCTCAGTTGCTACCACCCTAATGTACCACTCTAATGTCAGAAAATTAAAGCTCGCAAAAAATCATTAGACTTTTGCTAATGAAGTTTTTCGATAAACCCAGTAGAATTTTTTTTATATATTGGTTGCCGAACGTAGGGGTCGCATTTTAAAATTTTTTTTCTTTGGATTTTTCCTTTATAGCAAAACACTGGTCTCCTCGAGGCAAAAAATCGATATATCACACTTTAAAAGCCGATTTTAAATGCCGAAGCCATAACGAAAAGTTGAAAAAGGCGACCCCTACGTTCGGCAAAAAAAAAAAATTTTTGAAATTGCCTTGCAAAAATACTTTATATTGGAGGGTGTACGGCGAACTTTTTTTTTGAGGTACGGTCTAATATACATGCTCCAAAAGTTTCAATCTGGTTGAAAGTCAATTAATATTTCGATACCAAATTTAAATTGATTGAAATGACAATTGTAGAAACTCGGTAAGAAATTTCGATTTTACTTAATCCTAGGTGTACTTAACAGAAAATCGGAAATATAGTCGATATTTACGATAGGTATTGTTATGAATCGATTCTATCCAGAGTCAATAGGCTTTGTCCCTGGGCCCATGCGAGTCAGCGGATCAACTTCCATTAAAATATCTTTATATTCGCGACCTATTGCCTGCGAAAAAGCCAGTGTAGAGCTTTTACATGGACACTAGGTCTAAACATGGACTGGTTTTGATCAAAATATATAACATTCGTCCCTGGGCTGATATAGGTAGGTCGATGTTCTAAATTTTATCAAAATATCTCAATATTTGCAACCTGTAGCATGCGCACAAGAATTTATGGACGGCCATCGTTAAATCGAATCAAAAAGTGGTTCTGAATTTGTGTAGTTATCACTAGTTGCTGATTTTAACTTTAATATTTTTTTTTCTATGGAAGAATCTAGCGCAAATATTATCATAGTTATTTAAAAAACAACTAACCAAAAGTACTGTTCGCAACAGCTGTTTAAAGCAGTTATTTTTTATCATTACAATAAACAACTACTTAACCATTATTTCTACAGGAAACAGTTGATTTTTATTATTTATTGAAAAAATAGACAATTTCGTTGAGTTTTCAAAATTTCCCGTTTAGTTTATATTTGTTATTATTGATATATTAACAGTCTTATAAATTAAATTGACATAGAAAACAGCAACAAGTTTGATTTGTATGACTGTTATGAAAACCAATAAAATATTTATGCATTTAGGATTAGTTTGCAAATAGCAAATAACAAATAACAATGGTTATGTCTCCAATGCATTAAAAAGTTATAACTGGAGTACCGTTTGGGATTTTGACTTTAAATTTCAAAGTTTGAGGTTAAAATTAACTGCAGTTCCAGTTAAAAAGTGTACACAGAATTATAATTCTAATTGCAGTTAAAGGTAACTGCCATTGTAGGTAAAATAACTGAGATACCAGTAAATTTTAAATACAATTGCAGTGTTCACATTTTTGACTGCAATTGCAGTTAATTTTACCGAAATAACTCTTGGTGAGGTATAAACGAGTTTTAGGAAAAGAAAAATTATATCAATTATGTTATATAGATTACAAAAAAAAATTATTTCATATATATATATATATATTACTTTTTTCATTGTATTTGTGTGAGGACAACACGTATGCAACACGTAGTATAAAAAGGAGCCAAGTCTACATTTTGTGAAAATGTAGGTTATATTTATTTTGTTCGTTAATCTTTTTGGATAGAATGGCTTCAAAAATATCCAAAAATAGAGTGACTTAAAAAATAATACAGCTAGAGCCAGGTGAAAAGTATCGCAAATTGGTGTTCACTGGCAGAAATGGGGAAAAAATTGAATCACAAAAAAAAAAAAAAATTAACAGTGTCATGACTTGGTGGTACTTAGCGGTTCATATTAGTAAATTCACAAAGATCGCAAATTGGAAGACTGTAAAATCTATAAATCCTCTTGGTTCCCAAAGGACAGATATTTCATAGCTATACTCTTCTATTTTGCATCACTAAATATGCTATTTTGTTTGCACATTTTTATTTCCAAAATTTTAGATTGAGTCAAAAGAAGATGACTAATTTTGTCTCCTTTACTGAATATCCAAATTTCATGCAATTTCCTAAGAAAAAATATAAAATAAGTTGTTTAAGATGTGTTAAGCCACAAAAGATATTTTATGTGATCAGACATTTTTAAATTGCCTATTTTTCTTCTTTTTTTTTGCAAAATAAAATGGAAAAATTTTAATTTATCAATTTAGAAAATATTTAAAAGCAACCATGTAAAACATTTTTTTTCTCGCCCGTAAACTTTTTAAATTGGACTTATCATCTTTTCACAGCTAACGAATTGAATTTTTCAATTTAGTTTAAAAATATCACAAACTAGTTCTTAATTATTTACAACCATGTACTCATATGTTACATTTTGTACAGAGTTTGAAAGAATGAATTCTATTTTTAATGAATTCCCTAAAAATGCAATTGGATATTTAAACAGTCGCAGGGAATTAATTCCGATCTAATGTATGGTCGTATTCAAATATAATTAATTCAATAAATTTATCTCATTCGATTTTATCAATCATTGAATATAGCCATTAGGAATTCGATTTCTTATTCATTCGATTGATAATTTGGGAATTCAATCGATCATTCGATTTTGTATCACTTGATTGAACAATTCAGGAATGACATTCTATTTTCTTTATTCGATTTAAAAAGAAATTTAAAATTAGAAAATTATGTACAATCCTTTTTTCCAAAAACTGCTATTTTTCTTCATCAGGATAATCTCCTGACAAATCCTTCACAGAGTTTTTGCTTTCAAAAACCTCTAAACTTTCAGGAATGAAAATACGATCGTTTCGAGGATTTTCCAGGTCCCCTTAATCAGTTTACTTTAGAAAGTGGTGATGATAATTAATATAAGATTTTGATGCTTTAATTCGCATTGCAGTAATGCCACCACTTTCTAAAGAAAACTGATGAAGCGGACCTGGAAATACCCGAAACGATCGTATAAAATATTTATTAACATTTTCTAAGATACCACGGTATTATTGATGTGGAAAACCTTTTTGAAAAGGGATGAACAGTTTTAAAGATGAAATTTTGAATTTTTTGGTGAGGACAAGATTGCAGCTTTTGAAGATATGTTTGCATAAAATTTCTTCGAAGGAAGTAATAATAACCAATTGTACTGAAATACGCATTTTAATGCATCTTCCATTTAGTTTTATTAATTTTTATTAGAAATTAAAATTTATTATATTCACTGCACAGTATAGCACTAGTCTTGAAACAGGGTTGCCTCTCTGTCATTTTAGAATATGGCTACCACAGTATCACAAGGTACAAAGCGTGGCATCAATTTTCTGAATGCCTTGTATTTGACAGTACAGCATGTGATGTCACTAATATATAGAAATTGCAAAAGCAACTCTGATTATTCAAGAGTAATGGTGAAGTGTGATACTCTGCAAGAAAAAATTGTAAAATGAACTCTGCACACAAGAAAAATCGTTTCGAACTCCTACTTTTAAGAGATAATTGAGGGGGTTTATAAACAATCTCATCAAATTGAAATGATTATTCACAGAATATTTTTATGGAAAATCTTGAGATAATGCAAAAATCTTCAAGATAATTAAACCTCGTGCATGGGAATTGGGCATTAACTGTTAATTTTAAATTTCCTTTAAAAAAGTAATAATAATAATAAAGTAATAAATTGTATTTATTTTAAAAATTTCAAAATTGATTGTCAATCCCAAATTATTCAATCGAATGAACTATAAATCAATTGAATTCCAAAACTTGTAAATTGATTGAATTTCTAACGATTAAATTCAGTGATTGAACAAATCGAATGATGAAAAATAACTGAAATCTTTTAAAATTAAATCGAATGAGACCAATTAGGAATTCATTCGATGTATTAAATTGTAGTTTGAGAATCCAATCATTCTATAGTCAATCAGAATTGAAAATATAACGAGGGATTGGAGACTTTAGAAGCTCTGATTTTGTATGTACAAATTTTAAAAAATGTATTAGTTTATGAATTTTTCAATTCGCCAACTTAAATTTATACCCATATTCATATCTATATATTTTACAATTTGCGATTATATCATCATATGTATTAATACATGTAACCAGATATGGTTTACATATTTATCAATAACATGAATTCGTTGGAGACTTTTATCAGATCTTTTAAGATTAATACAATATTTCTCTCAAATGTACTCTGTAAGGTAGATGCAGTGACACCCTCACTTTACGTAATGCTACCATTATTTATATGTTTATGAAATAAATTCAGAGAATGATTTACTTAAATTATAGCAATTTTCCTATCAATTACATTACGCATATGTACTATATGAGGCTATGGGTAAAATGTGCGTCTGATAATTGCGGCACCAACTTTTTTGGCCATAGTCACCAAACAACCATCTGGTTGTTGGTGGCGCATGCGTAAAAATGAAAATTTATTATATTAATGGTTAAAATTTCAATCTTGTTAGCATTAGTTGGTGTTTATTACGTAATTTTATTTTTTACTAAATTATATGATACACATAATATGATCTACAGTCAGACCAAGAAGTTTAGTTACTCTCGGAATATTTTCAAAAATCACAACAATTTCGCAACAATATTAATAGTGAATGTAATCTGATGTTAAAAAAACAGAATCCAGTTGTAGTAGGTACAGTAGATTTTTGGTATAGTGAAATATTTTTTTTTTATAGGTCTAAATATAATTGCAAAAGGCTCTAAAAGTGCATATAATTTGTTTATATAATGTCCCAGCAAAACCTTGGTAATGGGTTGGACCTTTTTCACGCATTGCCTGGCAATGGGTAACCCTTTACCCTTGGTTTTACTTAGAAACCTAAAGTAATACGTTACTAATATTGTGATATATCAATACTTATGTGGGAGTTAAGAAATAATGAGTTACCGATATAGAGATATATCGCTACTTATTTGGAGGCTCTAAAATAATATATTACTGATATTGTCTTACATAATAACTTATTAATAAGGATAAAAATAATAAGTTATTGGTATTGAATTGGATAACTACCCAGCAAAAAACGTGGAAGTGATCTTAAGGAATCAATTTTTCATTGATTCCAAAGTATCATTAAGTTCTGATTTTCCGCTTCTAAAGCAGTTCTTTTTCACAACTTCCGAAAATGTGATTTTGAAGGAAATTAAGTCTTTCCAAATCTATCTAACTACAGATATTTCCATATAAATTTAACATTTATAACTGTGGTTAAGCACTTAACTTTAATTATTTTGAGACAAGTTGTCAGTTCCAAGTGATTTGCTTAAATTTTTTACGAACAAAAATTAATTTCTTTTCACCAATTAAAAAGAACATCAAAAGGATCATAAAAGAAAACTTCCACCCTATGACAACCCTATGTAAAATTCATTGGTTCCGATCCAAATTTTCACAATATCGAATCCAAATCACTGCTTCTTTTTCTCTTCTTTTGACGATTTTTTTTTGCTGGGTACTGATTATGCGAAAGTACGATTTAATAAAAATTTATAATCTAATTACATTGCTCGGATCGGTGTGCTTTTAAACAAAGTCATTACTGGTTTCACCTTTTATTATTCCCTATATGTAACGAATGAAATATGTACCAATGTGTAACGACTTATTTCACTCCATACAAGTATGTACTTATTTTAGCTAACTGGTGAATTTATTATTACAAGTAACAACTTATTTCAGTACTTCCTTCGTAAGCACGTATTTCAGCCTATACCGTTACGATTTAGACAACCATTTACCTCCAATGACACACCCATGTTAAAATAATGTGTGATGCGACCAAAGTGTAAGCAGTTACAATTTTTAGTTTCTTATTCCATTTCCCTTTACTTTACCTGGTAATAGCAGGTTTTGCTAGCTTTTGGCTTTGGCTTTTTGGCTTTGATATTTAAAATCGGGCTTCGTCTTATATTTAAAATTATTAAAAAAAACAACGAAAAATTTTTAAATTTTTAATTTCAGCAACTATACTTACAATTGTTATTGAGATATTACACCAATTCGGTTGGAAAAAATTCCGTTACCTCAACGAAATTGTTTTGAGAGTGCAAATTATAAATTTTTTGTTGAAATAATTAGTTGAAAAATGGGAAAAAGTAAAATCGCGAGTCATGCAAAATCTACAGCCAATTTGAACAAACTAGTTGTAGATTCGAAAACAGCGCCACCCAATTATCCTAAATCCACTGCAAAGTTGTGCGACTTATACATATTGTCTTATTTTGTAGAGCTGTATACATTAATCTGTGTATTAAAGTTGTACCCAGAGATGGTCCAAAATAATTACCATTACTTTATGCAATGGTGATGAAAGCTTTTCTTTTTTTTTATCTGGTAATGAAATTTGATTCTCATTTCCATTACTTTTTTGTAATGTAATGCAAAAAGAAATTTATTAATATCCGTGAAACTCCACAGGGCATAGGCGTACCTAGACCATTTTTCTGGGGTGGCAAGCGACCCATTAATTTTCTGCTGTTTATTTGCCCATTCTCACACTCTTAATCCCAACAAACACTTGTGGCATTATGCTTACAATTTTTTCACACAAAAAAAAAACTTAAAAATGATTCCTTGCCTTCTAATAAAATCCCTATAAACAATTTCACTGGAATTCAAGTTGAAATCAAGTTTAATTCCAGCCCTGTTTTCCAGTTTCAAGGCTTGAATACAACTTTAATTACATTTTATTTCAATAGCATACTCCAGCAAAAGGGAAACAAAATTTCAAGTTTCAAATATTTTTGTTAAATATACAAATGCTAGAATTTGAAATGTACTTTACTTCAAGCAAAATTTAAAGCACTTGAATTTTTAAAACCTATGTGCTTATTGGCAATGTTCAAAAATTTTCCTATCAAAATCGCCATGTTTTTATACAAAACTCTGAATAGTGCATCTATTTTTCTGAAGAAAACCTCGTATAAGGAATATATTCCAAGCTATATTTTCAGATTATTATGATAGAGAAAAGAAATCTAAGATCAACCTGTCTAATTCGTCTACCTCGGACGAATATTTTCTAACCCCATATTCTGATCACTTAAATTACCGAGGTGGTCAAAAACAGTGAGATGTTCATCTTACAATTTTTTTTTTTACAAAATATTGAAATTTCATTAAAATAACATAGTAATGTTTAGTTTGAAGAAACTTCCTAGTTAGATATTAACTAATTATTCGTTTAGAAAACTATGAAATCTAAGATATTTAACTCGCCAAGAAAGATTCTGCGTTATATTTCTATTATTGAACAACTTTGCGATTCTAATAATTTTTCTTAAAGAAAAACTCTTATAGTCAATTTTATAATCAGAACTAAGATCGATTTGTTTCTTAAATATTTCTTCGGTAAGAATTTTTCAAACAACTTTCTTATTTAAGAAATATTTAAAACAAAAATCGATCTTAGTTCTGACTATAGAACTGACCCTTAGATTTCAACAACTTAGCTGCCTAGGAATCCAGTAGAGATTTTCCCAAACAAAAAACACAGGATTAATTGATATAAAAAAAGTAATATTGTGATACTTTTTGCCATCAAAATTATAGATAAAAGAATTGTAGGTAGATTTTTTTAAATTCTGGGGTGGGCAAAAATCAGTCTAGGGTGGGCAAAAATCAGTCTAGGGTGGGCTTAGCCCACCTCAGACCGCCAATGCCACAGGGTGGTCTTCTATCATCTAGCTATCTTATTTTTTTAAGAATTTTCAAAAATATAGTTTTCCCGCACTGTGAGAATTATCATCACTTCAGTAATGAATTTCTTCATAGTTTCAATGAAAATTGTCACTGGAACTCGTCCATTGAAACTTTTCATAGAATCTATGAAACAGGTTTCATTAAAGTCAATGTTTATGAAAAGTTCATAAAGTTATTGAAACTCATCATAAAGTTAATAGGCCACTTGTCCAATGAATAAATCATTCAGCCAATAAAGAGCTTCCTAAAATTTATGAAGCTCCAATTTCATTTACTATTATTTATTATAGTTGGTTATTGTGGTTTCTAAGCTGGAGTGGATAAACAAAAAGTACTTAGCAAATGTAAAAGGCGAAATAAAATCGTAGCATATTTTATGGATGTACAAAATATATCTAAAGAAACAATTCATTAAATTAAAAAGTTTCATAAAAAAAAGTTTCGAAATTAATAAGATTTATAAAGAAAATTCATAGTCCAAAATTAATAATAAAAAATTAATTAAAAAAAAATAAAAATTATAAAAGATTATTCTCTCAGGAAATGACCATATTTTATAAAAAAAAGTAAATACTATTGAACAATTTCATATATATAAAGAACATTTTCATTAAATTTATGGAGATCTAATTTATGAAATTCAATGAATTTTTTAAGGAAATTTTTAATTTTTTGAAAGAAAAGTTATGAAAAATTTCATAATATTAATTAAATATAATATACATAATGAAATTCTTCATTGGTTCTACGAAAAAAAATTTTGAAATTATATCATTAATATCATGAAGGATAATTCCCTCAGTGCAGTTATGGTCCTTTAAACTCAAGACCCTAAAAAATTACCCTTGATATTTTCATCTAAAAAATCGATATGCATCATATGCACCTTTAAAAGAAAACAAAAAAAAAAAAATCTTGCAAAGTTCAAAAGTTGTAACCGCTTTTGTAGGGACACTTTAGTAAAATTTTAGCATTTTGCCCATTTTCATGACATTATATTTCAGAAACCGCAAATAGCTGGGATCCGAAAGTATATGTTATGTTGAAGTCTGGTAATATTAAACATTCGTTGTAAATTTTGTTGAAATTGGAAGTGCTGAATCCGAATTGCTTAATAGTTTGATGTGGATTCTCCCACACTCCTTGATTATACCGTCTTAAAGACAGAGATCAGGGCAATTACGGAACGCATTAAGTTTATTAATATGGAAGGGATTGCCGGAAATATAACAATCTTTACGCATAATCATTCGGCTATTCAAGCAGCATATTCGATCTGCCATTATCCTCGGGTGGAAGGAGGTAATAAATAACTTTTCAACCAGAGGCAGTATTGAAATTGTATGGTTTCCAGGGATTTGTAGCCAGGCGAACCTTCTTTCTCTCAGAACGCGAAACCATTTTAGCCTTTGAGGGCCGAACTACGTTAATAATATTGTGCCATACCACAATATGAGACGCCGCGAAGTTGAGGCAGAGGAATTTCGTCGAGGGGACGGAGCTCCTAGAGGAGCTTTTTGATATAAGTTGATTGTGAAGGGTATCTTCACTTTAGATTCCTCTTTTTCAAAAGTATTCAGAAAATACTTCTAAATTCTCGAAAGCAATCGGTGCAAGCACGCTTTTCTTCTCGCAAATCATTTTAAACCAAAAAAGCTAGGGACCAAAGTGAATGCATCTGGATCTATTAAAAATATTCTGGAATTTCTTTTAGAGTCGGTTAAAACCATTAGGGGTTTTCAACATCGACTGTAGATGTCGCTAGCATGTAGGAAATTTTGTCAAGGGAGGATTTTTTTGTGTCAAATGAGGTTTTACAGAGTTGTTAGGTAAGGGGATTTGGGCCCAAATTAGGGATTTCGACTTCGTTTTGGGGACAGATTAAAAAATTTGTAAATTAATGTTCTTTTTTTTTAGTTTGACTCTAGATCATAAATTAATATCACTTTCTGTTTAAATTATTTTCAAATTAAAAAAAGATGATACAATTTTTACAAGTAAATTACAAAGAATAAACATTTTTTTTTTAAAGAATTCGATAAGACCAGCAAGACAGAATACGTATTTTCGGTTTTCGCTACAAAGCCATCATCAGTGTCATTCGCCTTTGAATGGGTTAATAATTAATAATTGTCTGCTTATGTGACAGTTGAAAGCAAATCGAATTTGTTATCAACAACTCAACTTTGCCTTATATCAACGAAATCTAACAATGCTATTTTTATCCATTGTTATTATTACTCTTTTTTGCTTTGAACCTTAATTCTCAGCTGATTCTATTCAACTCTGTGTATGATAACCACAGATTATTTGAATTACAACGAACCGTTAAATTTAAATGTATGTTATTTAAATTATATTTTGCACCGTGTCAATGTGTTTTTAAGATGAATGAAGGGAATGTTTAGTTGATCTCTTATTTTGGTAAATTAATGTTCTTTTCTTTTTATTGTTCTTTGTAAATTTTAAAAGATTTTGTTTTAGGCCCAAAATAAGAAGAATTTATACGCGTATTATTTCAAATTAAAGTCGATCAAATTAGGTCTGTTAAAGAATTTCAAAATTTATACAAAATATTTGAATTATTGAAGAAATGTTCTCCAAATATTTATAAATCTTGAATTAAGAAAAAGCAACCAAGCTCAATAATTAATCAAAAACTTTTATATTTTTCAAATACTGAAATTGTTACATGTAAAGGACTCAGAAAAAATAAATTTTGTATAGGCTCAAAAAGTACCAAAGGTTTTCATATAACCTCTTATGTATCTTCTGAATCGTGTAAACTCGACTTATGCAAACTTAATGTTCTAAAGAGTTTACAAGCCCTAGAACTGACAACTTCTAGATTTACACTTAACCAAAAACTATTAGTTTTTGAAAACTACTCGTATTTACTTGTCAAATTCCATACAAATTTAAGAAAAAAAATTGTTTTCACCATAATGAGTTTCGTGTGAAAATTGTGTAAAATTTTCTCTCTCGAAAATTTAAAGTACGACTTTTATTTTGAAACAGTGACATTTCAGCTTAATTTTGATTTGTCTTTCGTATAATAAAATTTTTTTATTGCACAATTTAATTTGAGGCCTTAAAAGTTCGATTGAAAAAGTAAATATTTCTTCGTAAAATATTCAATTTTATTTACTTTGCTGAGTCATTTCTTAATAATTTTCTGGAGAGCGATGCTAACTTAGCTCCTATTATTATTTCTTTTAAATTGAGTTTTTGTTTAAATTAAAATAAAATGGGTATAACATTGGGGATTTAAACATTAAAAATGGGAATGAGATAAAACTTTTCGGGTAACACTGCTGTCCAATAAAATGAAACAGTATTGCCAGAAAAAACAAAACAGCAGTCAGCGCCATCTGTTGCAAAAAAACCCGGTATTGCCATTCATCAGGACCATGTGAGACCCCTGGGTTTTCATATAAAATCGTATTCTACTCGTAGACGGTGTAAACATGGTATGTTTATGAGTTTAATGTTAAACTCCATACATAAAAAATTTGGTTTATATTTATACAAGGTTTACAAGGCATTTACGAGTTTATATGAAACCCCTAATAAGATAAGATTTTAAATGAAAGCCCTAGTATATTTTGTTATACAAATTTTTGAAAATATTGCGAGTGTACGTAAACTTTTTGATCTGGGAGTACATACATACATATTTATTACTAAAACAAAAACTAGAGATACGGGTAAATATTATTTTTTTCCTACACAAGTTTTTGAAAAATCTAGGATTTTTTATGCGAATAAGTTTTAGAATCTGCAAGCTTTTTTGAAAAGTTTCTAAATATTTGTCTGCACAAAATATCAATTACAACAAAAAACTATTTTTTGTAGTGCCCGAGCATTACCCACATTTTAGGTTTGTTGGCCTTAACCCCAACAATAGAAATGGGGATTAAGTCCGAAAAGGTTTGGTTATAATCCTCATATCGAGTTTGGGGCTTATGTCCGTGGGTACAATGTCCGGGGATCAGTTTTTGTTAAATTAAAAGATTTTTTTGTTGGTTTTGCAGACATATTATTTTGAATGTTACCGTTGAAAAAGTCTGTCGCCTGGCAAAAGTTAAATTAATAGTTTTATAATTAAATATTATGATTTATCACACATGTATCCAATTCTTTACACCAGTATCTTTCACATTGCGTGTGTTGAATTAAATTCATTGTTTAAATTCCACATTTTATTCAATTGTTGTTATTAATATAATTACTTCATTACTTTTTTTAATTCTAAGACATGTTTAAAATCATATTTTAATAGTCCGGCTCCAGTAAGTAGTGGCGCCAAGTTATGCAGTTTGAATTTCATTTTTTAACAATCAAACTTTACTACGCATTGGTTGAAGAGTTGAATACAGTAAAACTCGTTTAAGATGAATTTGTATAAGAGTAATTTTAGAATAATTCCAACTAATTTCAAAATCCCAATGTTTTGGTAGAAATTTTCATAAAAAACCTCGGTTACTCGAACTCATTTAAGACGAACCTTCCGTTGAAACGAACTGTTTTTGATATTCCCACAATATAAATTTTTATATAATTTTCCATTTTGAATACAAATTTCCTGAAGTTTTGGAACTTCGACTATTATTTTTTTAAATAGTTCAATCATATTTTCTTACCAAGTACCTCAACCCATTTATGAAAACTTTATAGCAATTGTGAATTTCACAATGCAACAAACATTTTAGTGTCTTAAACAAATCCAATGGAAATGAAAGGATATGATGGTAAAACCACCGCTGTAGCTTTAGTCCACCTCTTTACAATTCTTTTTTATAGCCAAAAAAAGATTGAATAATTTGTTTCAACAAAGCTTTAAAGTTATTATTTCATAAAATTTTGAAACCTTTCCCTGGAACGTATTGGGTTAAGCCTCATTCATACTGCACCCAAAACTAGAGGTTTTTTAAGTATTCGATTTGAAATTTGTATGGGATTTGACAATCGGAAACAAAATAATTTTGAAAACTACTAGTTTTGGGTTCAGTATGAATGAGGTATTAAGTAAAAACCCAGTGAACGAATTTTTCTATCCTTTTATTTCCATCTGGTTTGGTGCGTTGCAGTGTTTTCCCTAAATACCTTGTATTAATTACACAATACAACACTAATAATGCATTGGACATGCGACACATCAATTTTGTTAGATTTAAGGCTGAACATCACGAATGAGAACACCAAATTTTAAAATTAGTTCTACTTTTTGAAATATTTGCAAATTTAAGTTTCAACAAAAAGACACTTTTTTTCCAAATTTCTTATTTATTCATGTACCTCAAAACACCACGGAAAATATTTAATGTAGTTTTAAGAGCTTTCAGAATCAAATTAACTTACTTTGTTTAGCTGAAGGGTTTAGGATATAATTGCATTAAATTAAAAACTTCACTTATTTTCTTATTTTGAAAATCTGATAAAATCCGTTAATCGAATTTCAAAAAATTTAAGACATGACGTTAATTCATATTCCACTAAACTCATTTCATCAAAAGAACCATAAATTTTGCCCCAACATTTTCAGAGAATTCAATTTAAATTACAAAGTTGGTGTTTTTTTATTTCAAGTTAATTTTGTATGCATTTACGGTAGCAAAAGGGAACAAAGTACATTTTTGAACATGCATAGGTACTTTAAAATCGTTATTTTTTAGGAATTTAAATTTCGGTTACCTAAAACTTTGTTGCAATTGATTAGAAAATATGGCTGTTCCATATCTGAGTGGCTTTGTCTGAGTTTTATAACTTAAGACTTGTCACAGACTGCTTAATTTTTAAGTATTAAAAAATCTATATTTTCAAGCTTTAGTCAATTTTTTATTAAAATTGAAAAAGAAAATACAAAATTTTTTTGATAAATTAAGTAACGTGTGATGTTTACTAAAGATGTTTAAAACATTCGATATATTTTTCCCCATAAGTTATTTTTCAACGAAATCGTGAAAAAAGATAAATTTCAACTTTAAATGTATACGTGGAAATATTAAAATGTTAAAAAATGGTATTCAAATGTTGGATAAAACAGCGTTCTACTTTTAATTTTGTAAGTTTTTGCAAAAAACTTATTCAAAAATTTAATTTTGCTATACAAGTTTTTGCAAATATTTCTTAAACTAAAGATAACTTTAAAATGTTTATCTGCGACTCAAATGTGATCTGCGTCCCAAAGTCTATCAGAAATGATGTTTCGCAATCCCGATCCATAAAACTTTTTTTATTTTGTTTTACAGTGTTATTTAATATTTTGTGAAGAATGTGAAAGATTAAAAATATTTGACCCCGGTTAATAAGAATCTCGCATATAAAGAGCTAATAATAAACGGTCTCTTGGAGTTCGCCTTAACCGAATTCTATTGTAATAAGGGACCTCCTACTATTTTCTACTACTACCTAGTTATATGTCTAAAATCAGTTTTTAAAAATTCCCCACAATAAAATGGTGAACAAATTAATATGCAATAGTGTGTTTGTTTTCAACAGGCTGTTTAAACAATAGAAACAATATTACTGACGCCAAAATTCTGTGTATTTTAAAAAGAAATTATAGAAACAAGTCGGTAAAAAATCAAAAAAAAAAAACCTGCCAAATTAGCGGCTACTAAAGATAAATGGTCATTAAAATCATTCATTGCAAAGTTTTTAATTATTTTTTTTTTAATTAATTAAAAATAAATTTAAAAAATATTTTAATTCAATGTAGCTAATTTTCATAATAATAATACATACGTAGGACTAAATAACTCTTCTGTCTTGATTAAAATTATACACCAATTGTTATGATTTTGGGGCCAAATTGGCCCAATTAAAAATTGACCGTGGTGTAACTTGTTAAGAGGTGATGCTACGAGTCATAGCCTGTGCAGAGGGCTGCCGGTTCAATCCCCGGTCATGGCAATACACAAAAAGTTTTTCATATAGAGACAAATTAACAATTAAAAATTACAACAATTATTTTAATTTTTGCATTAAAAAATACAAAAATTGTTTTTTCGGACTTTCTATATTTTCATATATTTAGTTAGAATATTCTTCCACCTCAAGTCCAAATTCTAATATGATATTGTCATATTAGATTTTTATTTGTTGTTTCAAAAAGGGTTGATCATTTTCATGATAGGCAATACAATTGTTTCGTAGACATCACTCTACTCTTCAGTTGTCCGCAATAAGAAAATGATAACTTTCCTACTCAATCCGAGACATTACATAAGGTACAAAAAACCAACGGGATGAGAATTTTGTACTTTCGTATATGAACTGTCTGATTTGGTAAAACCAGTTATAAATCAACTCCTTTTTGAAAGCAACAGTTACATAAAAGTACCCTCTGGGTACTATTTATATGTATGTCTGTTGTCAATACATTTTGTAAAAACAACTAATTTTAAACTCAAAACAAAATAAATATTTGAATGAGATTTTAGCCGTGGTGTGCTTATTTTCAACAATTATTTTAATTTTTGCATTAAAAAATACAAAAATTGTTTTTTCGGACTTTCTATATTTTCATATATTTAGTTAGAATATTCTTCCACCTCAAGTCCAAATTCTAATATGATATTGTCATATTAGATTTTTATTTGTTGTTTCAAAAAGGGTTGATCATTTTCATGATAGACAATACAATTTTTTCGTAGACATCACTCTACTCTTCAGTTGTCCGCAATAAGAAAATGATAACTTTCCTACTCAAACCGAGACATTACATAAGGTACAAAAAACCAACGGGATGAGAATTTTGTACTTTCGTATATGAACTGTCTGATTTGGTAAAACCAGTTATAAATCAACTCCTTTTTGAAAGCAACAATTACATAAAAGTACCCTTTGGGTACTATTTATATGTATGTCTGTTGTCAATACATTTTGTAAAAACAACTAATTTTAAACTCAAAACAAAAACAATATATGAATGAGATTTTAGCCGTGGTGTGCTTATTTTCAACACATATACGAAAGTACAAAATTCTCATCCCGTTGGTTTTTTGTACCTTATGTAATGTCTCGGTTTGAGTAGGAAAGTTATCATTTTCTTATTGCGGACAACTGAAGAGTAGAGTGATGTCTACGAAACAATTGTATTGTCTATCATGAAATTGATCAACCCTTTTTGAAACAACAAATAAAAATCTAATATGACAATATCATATTAGAATTTGGACTTGAGGTGGAAGAATATTCTAACTAAATATATGGAATTAAAAATTACTTTGATCAGTTGACACATAAACTAACCACTGATGAGTCTTTGTGTGAGAAGAAACTGCGGCAGTCTGGTGATTCCCTTGTGTCTGTTAAATTTTTCAATAAAAATGTTTTCTTCTTCTTCTTCCTATAAATCAACTCTAAAAAATTTTGAAATTTACCCAACTTATAGTAGGAAACTGTACCCCTACTACAAATTGGGTAAATATACTCTATGCGTGTAATTGGAAAAAGAAATACACACATTATGTTTAAATTGGAATATAAATAATGAGTAATTTTACTTTGAAAGTGCGTAAAAATTATATGAAATTTTGAAATTAGTGTGTGAATCTACTAAATGTGTGGGATTTGTACGTATAAAATGCGTAAAAATCCCCCAAAAATGCATATATTTACCACAGCTGTGTTTAGAGTTGAACAATAAAAAAATATATTTTTTTTTTGTTTTCAAATAAAACAATAAATAAATTACAAACTCAATGAGAATTTTTTGTTCTCGTCTAGGAGCGTTATTAAACATTTAAAATATCAAAGAAAAAAACAACAACAGAAAATTTTCCACAATTTGCTTTGTCATCTTCCAATGTCCTACTCTGTTATTTTGACAGATCTAGCAATGTAGTGACATCCATTCATATAGAAACAACAATAGAGAACAATGTTTTCTAAAGTGTCAGTAACATTTAAATTTGCACAAGCACTTGCATATTAGTTTTCTTAATTTTATTTTATCGGGATATACATTAATTGCATCAAAGGAGTTAAATATGCTAAAAATCCCAAACGTATTTAACAAATTGTGAAAAATAATCCGCTGCAGGCATGTCCCTATACGGATTTCATTCTTGCCTAAGGAAATCGTCAGGGGACGACGTTTTTAGAATTTCCCAGAATCTAAAAGATTTTCCTTAAAGGTACTTAGAAGCTAATTGCTTTTCTATAGGCAAAAATCTGTGGGACAAGAGTCTCTGACAATTTTAAGGGTTTTTAAGGGAAAGGTCCTCAAAATTTAATTCTGAGGGATTTTTTTTTTTAAACAAAAGGCTATTATAATCTGAGGGGGTTTTATAGGAAAAAAATGCTTACAATCTAAGGCTTTTTCTTTAAAGGATATTCGCAGGACCTTGAAGAATAATCACACATCCTCCACTGTATATATGCAGGACCTCAAAAGGTTTGACCTACGACGGCACTAGCTTTTGTAAGAATAAGTCCTCAATTAGATCCCAAATTTATAGCCAACTTTGAGATCTAACTGGATCTGATACAATCAGATCTGATCTTTTTAACACGGGTTGTTAAATTTACCTTGTGTCACGTTCACGGCTGCTGGCAATTGACCCACATTTCTACGATGCTTTATAAGGAGTGAGATCATAAAAATGTTAACACACATAAAGTTAAATAAAAAACTAACCACTAAATTTTTAGACTTTAAACCAAATTTTTATTACATGAAATTTAATATAAAATCAAACAAAAAAAACAGCATGAAATTGAACCACTGCGAAAAAAGTTATCCACTTTTTCCGGAAACCCTCCCATTAAGGCTTTTATGGTAGTTTCTGTCACCTTTTTAGAGCAGGTGGTCCATCTACATTTGAAATCTTGCATGTCCTGGGAGACCTTTTTTGTGCCCTTTAATTCTCTTTTAACAAGAGCCCAATATCTCTCCACTGGCCTGAACTCCGGGCAGTTTGGTGGATTTGCCTCTCTTGGTACAAAAACCACATTATTATCATTATACCACTCCAGCGCTTTCTTGCTGTAGTGACAAGATGCTAAATCGGGCCAAAAGTAAGTGGATACATTGTGCTGACTCGAAAAGTCTCTTCTGCAAACACTCGTTGATATAAATTTCGCTGTTTATAGAGCCAGATGTCACAAATGACTGGCTTCTTTGGCCGCAGCTACATATGGCTTGCCATACTATAAATTTTTTAGGGAATTTCGTTTGCTTTTTCGACCTAAATTTTTCCGCAACATTTGCCTTACGTTTCACTTTACGTACAAAAAAGTTTGAACATTGGGCTAACCGAGCAGTTTTTCTGCCAGATGTGTTAGGAGCTCTCTTAAGGATGCTTTTAACTTTATATGCCTTACCAATGTTACGATAACTAGCCGTTGTTCCTGTTCCCGGCTTCCTTTCAATTGATGGGTGTTCCAGATACCTTTTTATTACTTTTGAAACTGTTTGGCGGCATACATTAGTCTCTTCTGCAATTTTTTTGTATGTCCATGTTTGGTTTTGTTGAAAATATTTAATTATTCATCGTCCATTGTGTAAAAAGTTGCAAATTAAAACTCATGATGTAAATTAATTTATTAACTGACATATTTTTAAAATGTAAATTGCCGAAAAAGAAAATATGAGAAGCTTTAAACCAAAGTTATAGGCAAAAATTTGTGTTAACATTTTTATGATCTCACTCCTTATACACTTATCGTCAGCCGGATATTTTGGTATTACAGTAGTAGCACCGTAAGTTGTTTGAGTTTCACGTGAAAAAACTGTTATTCTCCATATAAAAAAAATAATTTTTTACGATAATGAGTTTCACGTAAAAATTTTGTAAAGTCTACACGCAAATTTAATGTACGAGACTATTATATTTTTGGTGAAAAAGTGACATTTCGTGTTTATTGTGATTGGTGGTTTTGTTATAAAATTAAAAAATTGTTAATTTCTATAACTTAAATTGCAATTTGAGGCATTTAAAGTTCGAGTGAAATTTTCAACGTGAAAAACAACTTACGGTACTTAATGAGCGAGCGATTTTTTCGCTACGCAATAAAGCACATTTTCGAAAACAAAATAAATTTATAAAAAGAAGTAGAATAACTACTGGTTGTCAGTGCAAATATTTTTGGTCTGAGTAACATTGGTATTATTTGCAATTACGTTCTGAAAATTTAAGTATAATATTTTTGTGGAAATGTATTATAGATTTATGCAAACAAAATAATTTCGACTTCTTGAAGGCTCTACGTCAGACTGTCCCTTTAAATACTTCGATATATCTGCCCCATATCATGAAAACTAAGCGATGTAGAGCAAAGCGGACAAAACGTTTGCTCTTCCACAAAACGGAAAAACGTGACCCAATTGGATCTGGACCTGAAAAGTACAACAAATTTGTTAAATTTAGCACAAAATATTGTTAAAATTGGAAAATCTGTTCTAAGCAAAAAAAAAAACAAATAAATTTTAGCAAATTTAATGAATTTTTCTGTTGAGACCTTGCTAGATCCGACACTATATATAAGTAAACAGTAACTTATCAGTTTCAAGTTAATAGGTCTTACAGCTGGTACCATCGCCTGTAAAGCTGCCTACACACTAGGGAACATGGTTGAGGGAACAAAAAATATCAAAAAATTTTGTAAACACGAAATGCACGCTCTCAACACTCACACACACACAAACGCACTCACACATTCACAAAAAATGCTCTCTTTTTTTAAGTATGTTCCCTAGTGTGTAGGCAGCTTAATTTTCATTATTGAAGTAAGGTGTAAACTTTATACATTATTTAGTAATGTGTGGTTTCTCCTGGAGA
Organism: Leucophora obtusa; assembly: GCA_949987735.1. Classification (NCBI taxonomy): domain Eukaryota; kingdom Metazoa; phylum Arthropoda; class Insecta; order Diptera; family Anthomyiidae; genus Leucophora; species Leucophora obtusa. Next base: position 200,453,215 of record OX465295.1, on the reverse strand, counting down.
TTTGCAATTTTGAATGCCAAAAAACAAGAAATGTTTATATGGTTCCATAGAGTCTATCTGTTCATAACATAAAAGAAATCGAAAGACCCTTATTCAGATTTGTAGCGCTTTCACGTGGTATATAATATTATACAAAAATATATAATTGCAAATTTATATCCTAATCATAGACCGGTGTAGCGTAGAAAAAAACAAACAACAATTTTTCTATAATATATTACAAAAGTCATAAGTAGGGCTAGGAAGTTCATGCAATTGTTAATTAAAATCTATGCCATTTTCCAACTAAAATTCGGTTACATCTACTAAAATAGTTTGGTGCAACTGAATATTGGTTATCACAACAAAATTCGGTTTATACAACTGAATATTGGTCGCAATACCCAAAATATTTAGGTTCACATTCCAATATGGTTTCACCAACCGAATTTATTCGTTGTAGCAACCAAAATAGGCTCAGCAATTCGGTTGGCAATTTTTTTCCTGCACTGAAAATATTATTACAGTAACTGACTGTAGTTTATTTAAAAAGTTATCCGTACATTTGTTTTTAAATGATTATTCAGTTAAAATACAAAGAAATATATTTTTTAACTGTTTTTGTCGTTTATTTAAAAAATAAATTACATATAAATACGGATTTTCTGTTACAGTTAATATTTTCATTTAAAATGTTTTGTTAAAAAAGAATTCCTTTTCGATTTCTAGGCCAGTTAAAAAAATGAAATAAACTAAATATCGTTTATTCTTACGGATTTTGTAGTTAATTTTTTAAAATTTAATAAAACGAAATAAATGAAAAATCATTATTTTTTAAGGATTTTGTAGTTTATTTATTAACATTTAAAAATAAATGAAAAGTTCTTTTGATTTAAATGAAAAGTCAGCAGACCGGTTTTCAAGTGATTTTTCATTTATTTTAAATTACATTTTCAGTTAATTTAAACTACAAACTATTTTGAGTGTGTCTGTACAAAAGGTTTAGAAGGGAACTTTTTATTTGCATATTGCAAGTTCTTATAAAATTTTATGAAAAATTTGATTATTTTTACAAAGCAATTAAAATTTACTACTAAAAATTAGTTAAAAAAAATGATGCTGCAGAAAAAACTTTTAAATTAGCAGATTTTTTTCCTAAATACTAGCAAAATAAGAACAGCAAAAATAAAACTGTTAAATTTACAGAATTTTATTTATATTTAAGAATTTTAGTTATATTTAAGTTAATTTTTAGTTAATTGAGAATGACAAATTGTACTGTAAAATCTGCAGAAAATTTTGCTAAATATTAGAAGACTAAAAATAGCAAAAACAAACTGTTATATCTACAAAATTTTTGGTATTTTTAAGCTAAATTTAGTTGAACGCTAATAGCAGTTTATCCTGTTAAATTAACAAAAATATTAGCTAAAAAAAGTTGTAAACTACTGTTTTCAAAAGGCTCGATTTTTATTTGCAGTTAAAAAAATCGAAAAAAAACTTTGAAAATTTAAAATTTTTTTTTGGGATTTTTTAGGCTACTAATTATTTAGCAAAATTTGTTGCTGATTTTAGCAGGTTAATTTGTTATTTTCTATTAGCAAAAATTAACTCAACTATAACTAAAATTTTGTATATCTATCAGTTTTATTTTTGCTGTTCCTATCTTACTAATATCCCAGGAAAAAATTACCCATTACCTTAACAAGGCATTGCCATATAACCGCTTACAAATCTCATTGCCAAATTTCTTTACTGCATTACCAAACACATTCTAACAAGATCGTAAAAAAAGCAAGAGGTATTGTAATCAATTCTAAAAATCGAAACAGACAAGGCATGAAAGTCATTCAAATATAATTATTTACTAACAAAAGTTTTCAAAAATTAATAGCTTACTTTTTAAATTATTTGATCGTAGAAAGTAACCGTTTACATTTTGGTAGTAAAACATCAAATTAAGAAGTAGTTCCACATTTTGAAAAGAGAAGTTATTTAGTTTTAAACATAACAGTGAAAAAATTATTTTAAAAATTTTGTGCTAATACGGGATTTTAATTTTTAAAGGACTACTTATTTTCCATTTCTTTGCAATAAATTAGCGCTTTATCACAAATAGTATTTTTGATATACACAATCACTGTATGAAGAATAAATAAATGTTCAATGGTAATTAAAAAAGTAAACCAGAAAAGTTGTTTTCGATTAAATAAATAGTAACATTACAAAGAAATATATTTTTTAATTTTTCTTAGCAGTTATTCAAAACAAAATATAAAAAATTACTAAAATTTCTTTTAAGTTATTATATTGAGAATTAAAATAAAAGGAAAATCTGTTGTCTTTTGCGATTTTGTCAGTTAATTTATTAATTTTAATTTATTGCTTTGTATTTTGCAAAACGTCCAAAACAAATCTTTTGGCAAAGTAGTTTAAAAAGGCCAACAAAACCCTATATTTTTTCATTTTATACATACCATTTTTTACGGACTTGAAATCAGTACAAATTTTTTAAAATATAACCAAAAAAAAATAATTGCAATGCCAATATAATGGTTCAGTTGCTGCAACAAATTTTTTTCGGATAATACTACCGAATTTTTGTTTAGGACAGCGAATTTCCGTTCTCGGAAATAAATTACATTATTAAAACTAATTTTCTGATAGATACAAACGATATATTCCACTAGTACAACGAAAACAACTTTTATGACGGTTATTTAAGATCCCAAGTAAAAAAAATTGATATGGAGCCATATGAAGTTATATTTAATTATATATTATCTTTTATGTAATTAGATATAATTATATCCGAAAAATGAGAACGTCTTATTGTATCATATTGTATCGAATTGTATACAATTGTATACAATTTGGTACAATTTGATACAATTTTATGCAATTCGATACAATTGTATCCGAATTTTGTCCTCATCCAATTACATCAAATTATATCTTTTTGTATAATATTATATAAAATGTTATAAAAGTGGACATAGTTTGATACAATTATACCTAAATATTAACCTTATACTTTTTATCATATTATATAGGACCATATCTAACAATATACATACAAAAATAATTTTTTTAAATAAAAAAAATTTTTCAATTACTTGTAATTGTAATTGTTCTTTTTTGAATTGCAATTACAAATAATATTTAATTATAGATGAGTTATTTTTTTTCAATTACAATTACATGTAATTGTGTAATTGCATGTGTAATTAATTACAAAATGTAATGATTAACCCCAGGCCTGCTGGAGATCTTATAATTTCGATAAATCTTCCATTACTTTTATCCAGATTTATCACGACAGTGCAATAAACATGAAAAAAAAAATTCTTTTAATTTAGTAATTTTAAAATAAAGTTAACAACACTGAAATTTTAAAGTTAATAGGATTATGATATACAATCAAGATATAAGAAATCAGTAAGTGTACGTTATAGTATAGAGAATTTCGTATTAAAGATTCAGTGTTGTTAATGTTATGGGTGCGGTGCGTAAGCCATTTTTGACTCATGCTCAAAAAAAAAACAAAAAAAAAACAAATTACTCACGCACGAGCATTTCGTTTCTTACTCAGCACACATGAGTATATTAAAAACTTACAATCAGAAAATTCTCACGCAAAACAGTAAAAATTACTAAAAACATATGATGCAAAAAATAAACTCACACACGAATCATGTACGGGTTATTCTTACTCACGCTCACGCACGAATCACTTAAGTATGGTAATTATTACTCACGATCACGTGTGAATAACGTGACTCACGAACATTTCGTGTCACGCGCCAATCCCTAGTAATTACTAAATCTAAAACTAGTTCAAAATCATTGATAACATGGAACCAAATATAATACAATACGGTTTTATATGGACCTTATATATTTCTATATAAAATCACTTTGAAAAAATTGCCTATGTGGGATGATATATAATTATAGATGATTTTATAAAGAACGTTATAAGTTATATATGGGTTCATATTCGTCAATATATAATAATAACTAACACAAATTATAAAATATTTCTTATATGGATCCACATAGTTTTATATTATTATGTATAGTGTCATACTAAATTATATATAAACGTACATGTAATTATATCTTTTATATGTTACTGTATGTACTTATATATAGCACATACATATATATGTAGGCCAATATGTAATAATATAAAATCACATATGTCTCCATATTAAAACCTTTGAGGAAAAAATATCTAACATATGACTATATAAAAGTATATCTGCTTGAATTTAAAAGCATATGTGGCCATATGTAACTATAAGTTACTATATGCAATTACATAAAATAATATATGATTATATCAAAACTTTTTTACTCGGGATAACAACTAACGAAAAGTACTGTAATTTTGTAACAGTTGTTTAAAGTAGTTATTTTTAATATCATAATAAACAACTACCAAAACGGTAATTTTACAGCAAACAGTTATTTTTTGTAGTTAATTAAAAAATAAAAAATGTCGTTGATTTTTTTTTTTATTTAAAAATTCTTGTTTAGTTTATATTTGTTATTATTTATATATTTCTAGTTTGCAAATAAAAATCAGAAACTTGTATTGTATCTCCAATGCATAAAAGCATAACAACTGGAGAATGGTTTGGAATTTTTACTTCGAGTTTTAAATAGGCTGAAGTGATAACACATATTTTTGTAATGGAAAGAAAAAAACTATTTTTTTTATTAAAATATAACTTTTATAAACAAAAAGAATTGACTATAAAAAACAGCAATTTTTACCGATTTCGTCAGTTGTTTTGAAATTTTTGTAGTAAAAATTTCTCAGTTAATTTTACGACATTGGTAGTTATTTTTAATGCATTTGTTATTTATTTTTCAACAGTTAAAAATAACAAAATTTTTAGTTATTTTAAATGTAAATACCTTTGTCGCCTTTTTAACTGCATATATCTTTGTTTTAACTGACATTTTCAGTAGATTCTACCGACAAACTTTAGTGAGTGTACAAATCCTGCCGTCAGAATAAATATGTTTTCTCTTTGCTAATATCTAATTGATTTCTGCTATAGAAAAACGTTCACATTCTGACTACTTTTTCCATTGAAAATGGTTTATATACAATTTTAAGGTTTTGGGAACCTTTTCTATCGAAAAACCCTCTGATTCTGGGAACTTTTCCTTTCGAAATTTCCACATAAAAACATTCAGATATTGTTGTTAGGACAATTGAAATTTTGTTGTTATTTATTTATTCATTTATTTAATTTATTCAATTATTTAATCTATTTATTTATTTTATGTATTTATTTTATTTAATAATTTATTTAATTTATTTAATAATTTATTTAATAATTTATTTAGTAATTTATTTAACTTTTTATTTAATAATTTATTTAGTAATTTATTTAATAATTTATTTAATAATTTATTTAATTTATTAACTTATTTAATTTATTTAATTTATTTAATTTGTTTAATTTATTTAATTTATTTAATTTATTTGATTTATTTAATTTATTTAATTTATATAATTTATTTAATTTAATTTATTTTATTTATTTTTTTAATTTAATTTATTTAATTTATCTAATTTATTTAATTTATTTGATTTATTTAATTTATTTATTTATTTTATTTGATTTATTTAATTTATTTTTATATTTTATTTATTTAATGTTGATAAGTAAGAGTGGAAGTACAGCTAATATAATAAATATACACCATACCTGATATGCTATTAAGTATTTGTCTAATTTAGTATATGTCGAATTCTATTAGTTTAAGCATAACCATAAAGCGATTTTAAATATTCGCTTCCCTTTTCTGTAATTTGCAAGGTGTATTGTAAGGCCTTATACATAAATTCTATAGAACTACCTCTTTTATCAAAAAAACAAGCTTGTGCTAAAAAGTATAAAGTAATTATAAAAAAATAAAATCTGATTTAAGCTATAAATTATCACGCAAGACGGTGGCTCAGTGGAAGAGTATCCGCCTGACACGCAGAAAGCCAGGGATCAAATCCCAACGAAACACATGTGTAAGTTTTTTTTATTTATTTTAAAATTTAATTCGTAAATTTTATTTTGAGAATACCTATTTTTAGAAACTCGCTTAATCTTTTCATTATTAGAACACCTTCTTTTACTAAAAATCAAAGGTGTTCTGTAAGAAAAATAGTAACTAGCTACCATTGCGATTCCAAAGAATCGATTGCATTCAGTCTCACGGCTTGTTAAAAGAAACAAGTTTGTAATCCAATTGGGAAGGCGTTCTACCAAAAATACCTGATTCCCAACTCGATTCTCTATTTTGAAAATTTTTTGCTGGGATATAGTAAAAATAATCTGCAAGTTTAGCAGTTTTTTTCTGCAGCACCATTTTTAACAAATTTTTAGTAGTTTTAACTAAATTTTTTACATACTATTTTCTATTAGTGTACACACAGAAAACATATTAATTGTGGCAACCGAATTTCGTTTCGTTGGCGCAGCCGATATATTTTTGTGGCAACCGAAATTTGGTTAAAACATACAAACAGCAGTTTGTTTGAAACTGTACACTAGACCGTAACTCAAAAAAAAGTTCACCGTACATCGTCCAAACTAAATTATTTTTACAAGGTTTCAAAAAAAATTTTTTTTTGTAGGGTTCGATTTTACATTTTTTGTTATATCTTTGGCATTTCCATTCGCATCTTAAAGTATGATACATCGATATTTTTCTCTCGAGGGGACCAATGTTTTGCTCTAAGGGCCATTGACAACAAGTATCCCGTTCTAGTATTTACCCACCAGATCTCAGTTGCTACCACCCCAACGAACGACCCTAATGTCAGAAAATTAAAGCTGGCAAAAAATCATTAAAGTTTTGCTAAGGAAGTTTTTCGATAAATCCACCAGCAATTTTTTTTATTTTTTTTGTTGCCGAATATAGGGGTCGCCCTTTTAAATTTTTATACCCTACACCACTATGTGGTCAGGGTATTATAAATTTGTGCTGATGTTTGTAACACCAAAAAATATTGGTCCTAGACCCACCTTATAGTATACCGATCGGCTCAGAATTTTTTTTTATTTCGATTTAACGATGTCCGTCTGTCCGTCCGTCCGTCTGTCCATGCATTCTTGTGCGCACTCTACAGGTCGCAAATATTAAACTTAAACTTGGTACACCGACTTATGTCGGCCCAAGGACGACGCCTATTGATTTTGGTGAACATCGGTCCATGTTTAGACCTAGTGCCCATATAAGGGTCCTACCAAAATTATATTGTTTATATGCTGCAGGTCGCAAATATAAATATATTTTGATGAAATATGGTACACCAACTTATATCGGCCCAAGGACGAAGCCTATTGATTTTGATGAACATCGGTCCATGTTTAGACCTAGTGCCCATATAAGGGTCATACCAAAATTATATTGTTTATACGCTGAATGCGCAAATATTAAGATATTTTGATGAAATTTTGTACACCGACTTATATCGGCCCAAGGACGAAGCCTGTTGATTTTGGTGAACATCGGTCCATTTTTAGACCTAGTGCCCATATAAGGGTCCTACCAAAATTATATTGTTTATACGCTGCAGGTCGCAAATATTAAGATATTTTGATGAAATTTGGTACACCGACCTATGGCAGCCCAAGGACGAAGCCTATTGATTTTGGTTAACACCGGTTCATGTTTAGACCTAGTGCCCATATAAGCGTCCCCCCAAAATTGGCTTGGTTACAAACTGCAGGTCGCAAATATTAAGATATTTTAATGAATTTGAAATTTTATAGAAAATTTTGACACAAGTCCCATTTTAACTCATTCGAATTTCGGATCCAAACATTAGTTGGCTTTTAACCAGACTGGTGTAGGGTATTGTATAGTCGGCATGCCCGACTTTAACCTTTTTACTCGTTTTTCCTTGGATTTTTCCTTTACGAGGCGTACTATTTATATTTCGGGAATAGAATTTTAATTTTTTAATGAAAATGGTATTATTGTTTTTCAAAATATTCCCCTTGATGATCAATACTAGAGTTGGGCTTACTCGTTCTTTTTGGTGACTCGGTCATATCGTTCAATAAAATTCATTGAACTAGTTCTAGTTCTTTTTTGTCATTATCTGTGTATGAACAGTGATTTGTGAACGAGGTCGTTCGTTTGATAATTTATTGGCGCACTACATGTTACATGATTATATTAATTTTATTGTGCATAGATTAATAGCGTCAGAAAATTACAATTTCAATAAAAATTTTAAATTATTAAGAAAAACTTTTAATTCTGTAATAAAATTAATAAGAAAGGGATACAAATTTTCTATGACTAAAAAAAAGAACGAAATGATCGATTGAACGAAAAGAACGAATAATGGTGAAAGATGTCATATCGTTCAATGAACTGAATCGTTAAAATGAACTAGTTCGTTCATCAACGACACAACTCTAATCAATACACGTTTGCATTCGTTCAAACCATTTGTCATAGCAGTTTTTCGAGCCTTTTTTTTGAGCGATTGATAAATTATTGGGAAAAAAAAATGCTTTTTTTTTAAATTACCTGGCAAAAATACTTTATATTTGAAGGTGTACCGTGCACTTGTTTTTTTGCCTGTAAGGTGGTACGGTCTACTGTACATATATTTTATCAATTGTGTAAAGATACTCGTACATCCGATTTTGATAACCAAATAATTCGGTTGCTGACGCCAAACCATTCAGTTGGCAAGAAATTCGGTTGTCACAATGAATCTGTTTGCTCTGTGTATGTACCAAAATTCTATACATAGAAAAAACTAAAAATGAGTTTTACGCCCTGTGCGAGATGGCTAAATAAATTCTAAACTAAATACAAATTGACAAAAGGGGTTAAAATTTTTTAAAATTTTTTTTGAAAACTTTTTAAAATTTCATAGAAATTTCGAAACCTGAATATAGTTTAAATTTTATTTAGCCAGTTCGCACCCACCCTTAATTATGACTTTAATTATAATAATTAAAATTTTAATAGGGGCAACCCTAAGACTCCAATATAGGCAATATGGGTACAAACTTAAAATTTTTAGAGTACCTTAGGGTGATTGAAAGAAAAATAATTATTTCGTAAATTTAAAGAAGGCTGCCATATAAAAACCTGTGAAAAAAGTGATTTTTCCTATGTTCTATGTTTTTCTAACATGTGATGGTGCAATTATTTTAGTTAAAAATTTAGATACTTACCCACTCTTGCAAAAAAAAACCAATTGAAATTAATTTTATCTACAATAACAGATTTGTTAGAAAAATTACTAATGTGAAATAGAAATTTTCGTATGAGCGAAATCAGTACTTAGCCTTCCTAGCCCTTGTCATAACTTACAAAACAAATTAATAGGCGGAGGGATATATATTGAAAGATATATGTATTAGAAAACCAAAATACTTATTCATCATATTGTATGTGCGGAGGACATGCATACAACTACTTCCAGTTATGCATAATCATCATTAAAGCAACATTGTTGCCACAGTAGTTAACACCATACGTTCATTGAAGTTGTTGATGTTGCTATTGGTTTCTTGTTTTTTTTTTCTTATTATTATTTTTCTGATCGTAAGTTATCATTAGGGCAAGGAATTCCATGCAAATGCATGTTTTTTCTCGATAGTCTAAAACCAATATGTAGTAAATATTTATCCGAATCATCAAATTTAGAACAAAATGGCATCGATTTGTAGTTGCATATTTTTACATATTTGGTCAAAAATGCATGTTTTGGCATATTTTGACTTTAAGTGCATATTGGGTGCCTTTTTAATGCATATTATGTGCTTTTTAATGTATATTTGTGCATTTTTTTAATTTTTAGGAGCATTTTTTTATTTTGTAAAAAAATATAAAAATTAATATGTTTTCATATTTTGATTCAATCAAAATAAATATTCTTAAAAACCTTATTGACCTATGGAAAATCTTCGAGTTCTGTGTCTGTTTGCAAAATAACTAACTTAAATGTATTTTTAAGTTTTAGAGTGCATTATTTTTGCAAAAATGATAGTGTTTAGTGCATATTTCTTAAATTTTTAATGCATATTTTTCTTTTTTAGCCACGTTTTTTGGGCACATATTTACCATTTTTAAGTGCATGAAATTCCTTGCCCTAGTTATCATAAATATCATATCATATTGCCAGCGTTTAGCAATTGTAAGTAGTTACAATAAAAAAATGGCTCACTTAAAACCTGTCTCTGACGCGGAGGGAACACTTATTTAGGCTGCTAGTTGGACAAGCACTATTTAATATTAAAGAACTTACATCTGACTAATGAACGGAAATGCTACAGGGGGAAAAGGGACCCCACTTCTGGCAGTGGGGACAAAAGAAATATACGTGCATCTGCGTTTTTAAAGTTTACGTCTGGCCCTATATATATATATTAGGCTGGGTCGATTTGTGGGGAGGCAAAAAAACCGCCCATGGCTCAGGGAAAATCGTATTCTAGGGATCAAAATAAGAAACTTTGCCGAAGGAACCATACCTCTAAAACGAATTCTACTACCCCTAACTGTTGACTTTTGTCCCGTAGGGTCAAGTTTTGAAAAATCCCACTTTGACCCATTTAGAGTGCCCCAATCGAGTCCAAATGTATGACCGACCCCCACTAACTTTGGAGGGCCGATCCACCCATGCCAGTGGTACACCCCCTGGAACTCCCCTGGGGGGTTCCCCATACAAACATTTTAAAAAATCACCATTTTTGGCACTTTATTTTATTATTTTTTATTTATTTTATTTATTTTTATTATTTTATTTATTTTTTCTCCTTAGAAATTTATTTAGTCAGAACATATGTAAATGAAAAAATTAATTTAACTTAGTAATAGAAAAGAAAAAATGCCCAGACTTGAAAGCAAAAAAGACTTCAAACAGTAATTTTTTTTATTTTCTTTTCTATTACTAAGTTAAATTAATTTTTTCATTTACATATGTTCTGACTAAATAAATTTCTAAAGAGAAAAAATAAATAAAATAATAAAAATAAATAAAATAAATAAAAAATAATAAAATAAAGTGCCAAAAATGGTGATTTTTTAAAATGTTTGTATGGGGAACCCCCCAGGGGAGTTCCAGGGGGTGTGCCACTGGCATGGGTGGATCGGCCCTCCAAAGTTAGTGGGGGTCGGTCATACATTTGGACTCGATTGGGGCACTCTAAATGGGTCAAAGTGGGATTTTTCAAAACTTGACCCTACGGGACAAAAGTCAACAGTTGGGGGTAGTAGAATTCGTTTTAGAGGTATGGTTCCTTCGGCAAAGTTTCTTATTTTGATCCCTAGAATACGATTTTCACTGAGCCATGGGCGATTATTAAATCGACCCGCCCTAATATATATATATATATATATAATTAAAAAATAAAAACATCGAACTAGAGGCTGAATAATATCTGCCCTCACCAGTTTGTGAATAAAGTTCGAACAAACAGGTTTTGATTTTCATTGAATGAAAGCAAAATAATCAATTATCCAGTTATTTTGTTTTAAATCCAGGTGAATTTTTTCCATTGTCCAGTTATTTGACTTTTGGTAGGAAAATTAAGGAAATTTTATTTACAAGAATTTTTTGATTTTTTAGAATTCTTGTTTAGTTTATATTTGTTATTACTGATATATTCTTAGTTTGGAAATAAAATTCAGACAATTTTATAGTATTTCCAATGCATAAAAAGGTAATAACTGGAGAACCGTTTGCAATTTTTACTCCAAATTTCAAGTATGATGAATTAATTATACATTTTTTACAATCGAAAAAAAAAAATTTTTTTATTGAATTTGATTTAAATTTTTTTTGTTGAATTTGTTAATTTTTTAGTACACTTTTTGCTAATTTCTTCAGATTGATTTTAAATTGCAGTTTACAAGAATACTGACTGGCTCCAAACAGTTAAATTTCTCGTAATAACAGCAACATTTTCAGTAGCCATTACAGACTTTTTTGGTTGAGTGTAAGCTAATTCAGTGAATAAATACTTTTACTAATTTTCATTACGAACTGGGTGAACATTAAAAAATTGACCACCCGACTGGCGCTAGAAGCTTAAAATTTGGCACGTACTAGGACGGATATTGCTAAATCGGCTCAGCAAGTGATTCTGAGTCGATCAGTTTGCTATAAACTGGATCTACGATCATTAGCTTTGGTAGCTCCAATCATTAGCACAAACTTTATATGTTATAACCTGTGCCATAGAATGCGATGTGGTATAAAGAAAGCAAACTTAATGTGATTTTAAAGTTGTTTCTATTTGTTTCAATGTTGTTTCTGATGGATTTTAAAATTATTTTCTCTACATAGATTTTAAAAAGTAAATGAAGTTTGTTTCGCTCATTCCTTCATTGACCAATAATTTAATGAAGTCATTAATAAATAAAACTGAAAAAATGTTTATTAAGGATATACAATTTTTAAATGAACCATGTTTTGTGTTTCAACAATACAATGTTGTGTATAGTACCAGTTCAAAACGTGTCTCTTTGACTTGCTGGGCAGCAACATAAATAATTGTTATTGCTGTAAGTTGCTAATTGAATGAGTTTTTCCAAATGAAACGAATACATTTACCGAAATTGAAACGCTTATACAATATACAATATATGTAGGGGAAAGCGCTGTACCTTGAAACGATTGTACCATGATACGTTTCATTTTTTACTACATTTCTAACGTTGTATATAAAAGTTTTCTTCTACAAGGTGTTTTATTTTTGCTTACGCCGATGCTAAGCTAAAATTTTCGTCGATGAATGAGGGGTATGTATACCCAGTAAAATTGTCGGATGCAAAGAACCGGTTGTATAACAACTTGTTCTTGCATGCAACCTGTTCTAATTTATGTTCTAACATCGGTAATTTTTGTTTGAGTTTGTCCCAAAAGCGACAGGTTATGTTCATCCAAACTAGAACAGGTTGCTTTGGAACCGGTTCTAGAACCAGTTATAGAATCGGTTCTGCGACAGTGAGGCCTTCCATTTTGACTTCCAGGAATCAGTTCTAGAACCTGTTCCACGGAACCGGTGGTAAAAACACCCATTCTAGAACAGATTCAAAGGCAACCAGTTCATAACAATTTTGCTGGGTAGTTGATCTTTTATTTGTAAATTAATGTTTTTCGTTTTTTTAAATCTGTAATTGCTAAGAAAAGTTCTGGTCTTACCTTGATACGCAAAAAGTAAATATTTATTAGTATAACTATTGTACCTACATTTTAATACAATACAATACAATATAATTTCCATATCCAGCTTAGTTTGTAATTAAAGGAAAAATATTAATTTTTTTAAAACACTATTGTTAGAGTTTTCCACGGGAATTCCCGACCTTTTTCACACTCGGAATCCCGGCAAACGAAGCGGGAATTCCCGGGAATATTTTTATAGAATTCTTTTTTAGAAAGTAGAGATTACAAAGAATTCTAACATCTTTAATAAAAAAAAATGTTCACAAAATGCTTTCAAAAACTAGTTTTTTTTTATATTCAGCACACATTTATAACCTCAAAATTGGTTAAAGAAACTATGAGGAAGTGATGATTTTGAGTTATCAAAATATGTTAAGGAAAATAGAATTTTTTAATTATCACGCAGCGAAAGTTTGTATCAAACAAATTTTTTCTAATAGCTTAATTCCATTGCAGCCACCGTTATATTTGTTTGTAGCCCAAAACTAATCTGTTTGTCGGTACTACAGAATTTTGTTTGGACCATTATGGTTCAGTTGACCCAAGAATACAATTTATTGCAACCAAACCATTCATTTGCAAGAAATTCGGTTGTAACTACGAATCTGTATTTCCTGTGCAATAATTAATAAGAATTCTAAATTTTAAATTGTTGGATATGGTTTTCCTTTCATCACTGTATTCATTTAAATTGAAGGTGTTTTCTGGAATTTTTCAAATAAGAAAAATGTTAAGGTACTTTTTGACAAATATTTATTCAAGAATTCTTCGATTCTGAGTTTAAGCTTAAAAATTTGCCAAAATTTATATACATATATTGTTTTAATGTAATAATTTAATTTTAAATGTTTGATCTCACAAATGATTTTTCATTGATTCTTCACACGCTATATTCCCATTTTTGAACCCTTAAGATTCCCAGGTAGCCTATAAGTTGAGACAATGCAATCTTAGATTTTTTGCTCTATCACATTTCTAATTTGGAGTGTTTAGGATGGAGTACTTTCCTTATTAGTTGAATGCAAGAGAAACCTCTTGATTTCGAACCCAATAAAACACGATGGTTTTTGATATGTATTGAGACCCACTGTGTGAACTTTGAAAATTTTGGAAAATTATTATTAATAGTTGCCTTGGATTTTTACTATAGAATTTTTCCAAATAACTTTTGATTTGTAAATTTTTTGAATTCAATAAATTATTAACAATTTTTATAAAACCACCTTTACAAACATAATAATTTGGCGAGATGAACCCAGAAAGCGTTGCGCAACTTTGCCGGTTGCTGGAATCTCATCAACAATTTTTTGATCGCTTTCTTAATGATAATGCTGGCACTAGCACGAATACAATTAAGAAAAATGTTCCCGTTTTTCCTAAATTCAATATGGACACTCAGAATTTCAATGCATATGCAGCCCAACTAAAGGAGCATTTTAAGGCATATGGAGTTACTGAAAGCGACCAAAAACGATCCTTCTTTATTTCATGGATGGGTACTGAGTTATATGAGTTGGTTGGAAAGCTCTTTGGAAATGAAAATTTGGAAACAAAAACATTTACCGAAATCATTCAAAAGTTGGACGAATACTTCAGATCAAAAATCCACATCTTAGCTGCCCATTATAAATTTCATAACCGAAAGATGAATGATAGTGAATCCTACGCCAGTTGGATGGTTGAACTTCGAGGATTAGCACGTAATTGTGATTTTAAATGTAAAAATGCGAACTGTAACACCGATTTTGTGGATGAAATGATTTGTGATGCAATTATATTACATTCCCCACATGAAGCTGTTAGAAATGCCGCTCTACAAAGACAAAATCCAACTTTAACTGAAGTAATTTCGATAGCCGAAACCTATGAATCTGCCCAGAGTTCTCTGTCTACATTAAAAGGTAACACTACAAATGCTGTTAATTTACTCAAACCTTATTACAAACCAAAGAAGCCTCAAGATAACAATCAACAAAGTCACTCAAATTTTCGTTATAATCAACAAAAGCAAATAAAGCAATTTCCATCTTGTTCTGGATGCTTTAAAGATCACCGTAAGGAAAATTACAAAATTTCGTTCTGCAAAATGCCATAAATGCGGTAAAGTGGGACATATTTCTCCGGTATGTATGAACAAATCAGTTAATTTAGTAAATAATTCGGAAGAAGAAGAGGATATTCAGTCAATATCTGAATATGGCTATCATATTCGAGATGTGGTAGTACGTAAAAATAAAAAAATCTTTCTCAATGTAAAGGTAAACGGAAATGATCTTCAATTTCAGTTTGATACAGGAGCCTCTTGCTCTATGATTGACTTAAAATCGTATCATCTTTTCAATAATCTTCCAATGCGTAAATCAAACAAAATTTTGAAAGCTTATGGTGGTGCGCGAGTACCTGTTCTTGGTATACTGGATGTAAGTGTTACTTTGGAAAATCAGACAAAGGATCTTAATTTAGTTGTTGCTAATTTTCATGATAGTAGTAATATTTTTGGAATTGACTGGTGTGATGCTTTTCATTGTTTAAATGAAAATATTTTTAAAATTGTCAAATAACGTAGAAGCCCTCTGTAAAAGATTTTCATCATTATTTTCCAACAGTTTAGGATATTGTAATTTCTTTGAAGCCCACTTATATCTAAAGGAAAAAGCTATTCCTAAGTTATATAAAACCAGGCCAATTCCATTTGCTCTTTTAAAACCATTTGAAGAAGAGGAACTTGGTATATGGAAACCAGTTGCATATAGTCCATGGGCCTCTCCAATTGTTATTGCGCCAAAACCAAATAATAAAATAAGGATTTGCGCTGATTTTAAGCAAACCATAAATCCACAAATAGATATGGAGCAGTACCCGATTCCTAAATTTCAAAATCTGCTGTACAAATTGCAAGGAGGTGTAACTTTTTCAAAAATAGATCTATCAGATGCGTACTTTCAGATACCAATGGATGATGAATCAAAAAAGTTACTTGTAGTAAATACACCTTTAGGGTTATTTGAATACCAAAGGTTGCCATTTGGGGTATCTAGTGCACCTGCCATATTTCAGCGATTTTTGGAACAGCTAATTTCCGACATACCATATTGTGTAAATTATCTTGATGACATTGTTGTCACAGGGAGGACAAATCAAGAACATATTGAGAATTTAAAAAAATTGCTAGCAAAATTAGAGAATGCTGGCCTAAGATGCAATGAATTAAAATGTAGCTTTATGCAAGATAAAATTGAATATTTAGGTAACATTATTAGTAAAAATGGTATAGAACCATCGAATTCAGGAATAAAGGCTATTCAAGAATTACCAAGACCACAAAATCTTCAAGATGTACAAGCTTTTCTTGGAAAAGTAACTTATTATATGAAATTTATTAAAAATTTCTCTACCGTGGCTGAACCTTTAAATGAACTACGCAGAAAAGATGTAAAATTTGTCTGGGGTGATAGTCAAGAAAATGCTTTTAAACAATTAAAACAACAACTAGTTGATGTAACTACTCTTTCACATTTCGATGAAAATCTTCCGTTAGTATTGGCAACAGATGCGTCATCATTTGGTATAGGAGCTGTTATTTCACATATTTATCCAGATGGGTCAGAAAGGCCAATTGAACATGCTTCAAAAAACACTTAATACAAGCCAAAAAAATTATAGCCAGATTGAAAAAGAAGCTTTGGCAATAGTATATGGTATTAAGAAGTTTCAGGATTATTTATACGGAAGAAAATTTATGTTGATAACCGATCATAAGCCACTTGTGTCTATTTTTAGCCCAAATAAAGGTATACCAGTATTTTCAGCTCACCGCTTACAAAGATGGGCTCTATTTCTGTCAAGCTACACATTTGATATAAAATATAAAGCTACGAAATTACACACAAATGCTGACGCTTTGTCAAGATTGCCTTGCTCATCCGATGAAAAATTTGATAAAGAAATAGAGGAGTTAGAAGTTAAGTTTATTGAGGATTTGTCATCTTTTTCAATAAATGCTGCTAAAATAGCTGAAAGTACCAAAAAGGACAAAACTTTAGCAAAAGTATTCACATATATCAAAAAAGATTGGCCAAATGGCATTGACAAAGATTTTAAAACTTATAATGACAGGCGTCAGAATTTAACAACATTTAAGGGAGTTATTGTACTTCAAACAGACTATAATAGTGTAGTTGTTCCTGAATGTTACCGTAAACACATTTTAAAGCTTCTCCATGAAGGACATTGGGAAATAGTAAAAACAAAGCAGTTGGCTAGACGTTATTGTTGGTGGCATAACACAGATAAACATATTGAAAATTTAATAAATAATTGCACAGCTTGCTCAATGGAAAGCTTAATGCCCAAACAAGTTTTTAGTTCATGGCAAGAACCCACTCAACCATGGCAGCGAATACACATTGATTTCGCTGGACCATTTCATAATTCCTATTGGTTTATTTGTGTTGACTCATATTCCCATTTCCCTTATGTCGTAAAAATGAATTCAACTACAACAGCTGCAACTATTTCCGTTATGAAGAAAATTTTTTCCATTGAAGGGTTACCAGACGTATTAGTATCTGATAATGGTCCGCAACTTGTGACGGAGGAATTCAATAAATTTTGTCAATTAAATAGTATTCTACATTTAACTACAGCCCCATTTCACCCAGCCTCAAATGGGCAAGCTGAACGGTTCGTTAGAACTTTTAAGACAGCAATAAAAAAGCAAATTAATGACGTACTCAATTTCGTCGTTTAAGAAAAACTAATAGAATGACGGATCAACAAATTACTTCATCTTCACGTAGGTCACAAAGAGCCAAAAGACCACCGGATCATTATTCACCTCCACCATTTTCTAAATTAGTGCGGAGGAATTGATATGTATTGAGACCCACTGTGTGAACTTTGAAAAGTTTGGAAAATTATTATTAATAGTTGCCTTGGATTTTTACTATAGAATTATTCCAAATAACTTTTGAATTGAATAAATTACACTATGCGACAGTCAAAATCGGGATGGGATGAAACCAACGGGAAATGTTATATCGGTCAAAAACAAGTTATACGTGTCCCGGCGTTTCGCTGGGTCACCCCTAGAAATCGAGATATATCTTTTTTTTGACATAATTCGAGAACCACTAGTCTGATTTTGCTCAAACAATTTAAAAAAAATTAAAAATTACAATTCCTTTAATCTGTTCATATAATGTTTTTCTATATACTCAACAGTTTTGCCGGTAAAAATAAATGTTTGTTACCGCTACCATAAAAATCAATAACCTTTTGTTTATTACTTATTTTTAATATTTTAGGCAAAAAATATTTTTTTCTTCATACATTTATTTTTACCGGCAAAACTGTTAAGTATATAGAAAAACGTTATATGAACAGATTAAAGGAATTGTAATTTTTAATTTTTTTAAAATTGCTTGAGCAAAATCGGACTAGTGGTTCTCGAGTTATGTCAAAAAAAAGACCACCAAAGGTCAAATCGATATATCTCGATTTCTAGGTGTAACCCAGCGAAACGCCGGGACACGTATAACTTCTTTTTTACCGATATAGTTTTCCACTTTTACAAACATAATAGTTTTACTATTTTTTTGTATCGCTTCATTAAAAGTGTATTGTGAATGTATCTTGAAAGAATTTCTAATATTGTTTTTTCAGTGAAGTATCTCAAATTTAAAAACATGAAAAGTTCATTTACAGGAGGAAGAAAACATTTTTATTGACATTTTAGTTGAAAGACAGAAATATATTCCTGATTTAAAACTATGGTATTCCCACTATGATATATATAGCTTCAAGGTACAAACAACTTCTTTCAAGCAGCAACCAAAGTTTTACTTTGAAACAATTTTACAAATGTTGAAAATTTCGCGAATATGCAGCTATTATAAAAATAATTAAACTTTTTAATACAGGAGATCTATGTATCTCAAAATATAAACTCATTTTAAATTAGAGAAAGCTGTTTTATGCATTTACGAAGGAAATAGAGATATTTTAATTTTAAAAGTTTCAAGGTACAACACTTTCGCCTATATATTTTTATACCCTACACCACTATGTGGTCAGGGTATTATAAGTTTGTGCTGATGTTTGTAACACCAAAAAATATTGGTCGTAGACCCACCTTATAGTATACCGATCGGTTCAGAATTTTTTTTTATTTCGATTTAACGATGTCCGTCTGTCCGTCCGTCCGTCCGTCCGTCCGTCTGTCTGTCTGTCCATGCAATCTTGTACGCACTCTACAGGTCGCACCTATTAAGATATTTCGATGAAATTTGGTACATAGACCTATGTTGGCCCAAGGACGAACAAGTTTGATTTTTTTGAACATCGGTCCATGTTTAGACCTAGTGCCCATATAAGGGTCCTACCAAAATTATATTGTTTATACGCTGCAGGTCGTAAATATTAATATATTTTGATGAAATTTGGTACACAGACCTATATTGGCCCAATAACGCAGCCTATTGATTTTGGTGAACATCGGTCCATGTTTAGACCTAGTGCCCATATAAGGGTCCTACCAAAATTATACTGTTTATACGCTGCAGGTCGTAAATATTAAGATATTTTGATGAAATTTGGTACACAGACCTATATTGGCCCAATAACGCAGCCTATTGATTTTGGTGAACATCGGTCCATGTTTAGACCTAGTGCCCATATAAGGGTCCTACCAAAATTATACTGTTTATACGCTGCAGGTCGTAAATATTAAGATATTTTGATAAAATTTGGTATACAGACCTACATTTGCCCACTAACGCAGCCTATTGATTTTGGTGAACATCGGTCCATGTTTAGACCTAGTGCCCATATAAGGGTCCTACTAAAATTATATGGTTTATACGCTGCAGGTCGCAAATATTAAGATATTTTGATAAAATTTGGTACACAGACCTACGTTGGCCCAAGGACAAAGCCTATTGATTTTGGTGAACATCGGTCCATGTTTAGACCTAGTGCCCATATAAGGGTCCTACCAAAATTATATTGTTTATACGCTGCAGGTCGCAAATATTAAGATATTTTGATGAAATTTGGTACACCGACTTATGGCAGCCGAAGGACGAAGCCTATTGATTTTGGTGAACATCGGTCTATGTTTAGACCTAGTGCCCATATAAGGGTCCCCCCAAAATTATATTGTTTATACGATGCACGTCGTAAATATTAAGATATTTTGACGAAATTTGGTACACAGACCTATTTTGGCCCACGGACGAAGCCTATTGATTTTGATGAACATCGGTCCATGTTTAGACCTAGTGCCCATATAAGGGTCCTACCAAAATTATACTGTTTATACGCTGCAGGTCGCAAATATTAAGATATTTTGATGAAATTTGGTACACAGACCTATATTTGCCCAATAACGCAGCCTATTGATTTTGGTGACATTAGTTGGCTTTTACCCAGACTGGTGTAGGGTATTCTATAGTCGGCATGCCCGACTTTAACCTTTTTACTCGTTTTAGTATAAATATGTATACAAGTAATTTCACATGAGTTTTGCATGTAAATACATACACACATAACTTCACGGTTTCCATATAAATGAAAATATTTACATTTATCTACCACATACAATTGCACTTAAACCGCGACGATCATGTATACACTCAAAAAATTTGTTAGTTAAAAAATATAAATCCTGAAAATCTTCTTTTAATGTAAAATTAGTGAGGGAAAACATTATGCTTGTACAGCAGCTCTTATTTGGACATGTTTTTTTTTTTCTAGAGGAGAGATCTTGTTACCTTGTGAGATGTCAGAGAACTGGTGGTTAATTTTCAGCTCCAAAAGTAACGCAATATTAAAGTGCAATAGAAAGAAGGCTAAACCCTTGAAAGAAAACCATCCTAGCTTACAAAAAGGAATGAATTGTGTCAATCGATTGACAATGCTGGAGACAATATCAGATTGAGTAAAATTCTTGCTAAGTAACACTCCAGTGCTGCTCTTGATCGGAATCTTCTGAAGAGTCTTTGGCGGTGCTCCTCAACACTCATTTTCAATGATGACCCAAAATGCTCATTATTCTCCCCGTTAAAAGTTTTTTATTACTATTTGTTCCTATTGTTCCTATAGGGAATATAGGGCCCTATCAAGATTTTTTAATAGAAGTTGTTTTGATAGAAGTTGTTTTGATATCCCTCTAGCTTAGTCGGACTTTTCCAATTTTTTCTTGGATTTGTCATTTACATGTATGAGCAGGACGACCTCTACTCCTATTTCCCTGTGGATTCCTTTGGATAATGGAAAGGAAATAGTTGCACCAGAGAGACTTTTCTTGCAAATAGCCGGGTCTGAATACTATTGTGCCGATAATGCTTCAAAGAAAGACTCTGTCTTTGTCTCAGCTATATTCGACTGAGTTGGAAAAGGATAAAATTGGACATCGTTCCTAAAGTTGGTAAGAGAAGTCACGAATGTTAAGATCTTCACTCCAATCGCTCTCTCATATTTTCTACGGAAGACATTGAAAATATTAATAGATGCCCATATTAGACAGAAACTCAATGGATCATCAAAACGTATATCTTAAATGCCGATTCACTGTAACTGTCCTTCACGGGGTAGTGGGAGAAGACAGATCTTTGGAATACAAGCAATTTTGGAAAAAAGAATTCCATAGCGTAAGAAGAAATTTTGTCAACAAAGCCTTAGTAGATCCGCGAATTTACTGAGTGGAACAATATTCCTGTCTTCAAACTTCCGCGGTTATAGGGCTGTGAGCTCTCTTTATCGGATAATGCAAAGTATCTAGGAATTAACCCAAAAGCGAAACTCACATGGAAACTGTACATAGAAATCAAAGGTGACGCCATCTACGGTAGCTCATTACCTTTTAAAAATATGTTTGGTTCTAAATAGGTGTTGAGCTTTAGGCTCAACCAAACCTAGATATAACAAGGATGTAGTACGTCGGATACTTTATTGCTTACACTTATGGCTCGATAAATATTAGGACTCAATTTTATTTGCTGGTGCACTTTCGACATATCCTTCGCAGGCCCTAACACCATGTTTAACACTATTCCCATTGAAATGCATATTAGGAAAATTACTGCTTGCAGTAACACCCTCCAGACTTTCGATACTTCTGGATCTTTTACCCTCACATCTGCTCGCACCTTCTGATTGCTCTACTCAGAGGATAGGCTTCCATAAATCCTTTAAGCTTAAGTTTCCTATCGGGTGAATGGGATAGAAGCGATATAATTAAATTTAGACTTAAAATGAACAAAAAAATATTTTTATATTTTTTTTCTAAAAATATCAGATTTCGTTCACTATTGATTTTTTGCGAAATTATTGCGATTTGCAAAGTTTGAATCTAAATCACAATGTTTTCGTACACATTCAAAATGAGTTTATCGAAAAAAAATTGTAGAAAGAGTCTGAAGGCAAAAAAATCTATAGTGAATGAAATCTGATGTTTTTATAAAAAAAATTCTATAATAGTACAGTAGATTTTTAGTACAGTTAAATTTTTTTTTTTTTTGTTCATTTTAAGTCTAAATTTAATTACAAAAGGTTCTAAAATTTCACATAATTTGTGAATGCAATATGACATATATACAAATTTTGGACCTTTTTTTCCAAATTGGCTTTGATATTTAAAATCGGACTTCGTCTTATATTTAATTTTTTTTTAAACCTTAAAAAAGTTTGACTTTAAGCGACTATATTTATAAAAGTTATTGAGATATTGATTCACACTTAAGTTAGAAAAATATGGCACGGAATTAAGCTTAAACTATGTAAAGCGTTTTCTTTCCGAAGCTATAGTTACTAAATTATAAATTTTTTATTGAAAAAATCGGCTGAAAAATTTAAATCGCCAATTGAGCAAAACCTAGAGCCAATTTGAACGAACTGGTTGCAGATTCGAAATCAGCACCCCCTAGTTATACTAAAACCAGTGCAATAACATTCACCTTTTTTTTGTAGAGCAGTGTTATAGAACCCTGGGAAAATTTATAAAAATTTTAAATTTACAAAAATATGAAATATTTTTAGGGTGTGTAGAGAACACCTCCGCACATTAGAGGGAACGTCACTGGGCTAACACTCAGGGGATGTCTCCTACTATTGTGTGGGCTCTTATCGGTGTCTTTGGAAAATCATATGTAGGATAAATTATGTCAGAAATCAGAGATTGGGATGGTTGATTTGAATAAAAATCTCAATACATCGGGTTGAATCTAGATGGAGTATTCAAGCTTTGGTTGGTTACATCCTCGGATTTTCCACATAAACCAACCAACCATCTTCTAATTGCAGAGACAACATTTTAACTACTAGAAAAAAAACTTCAGCTGCATTAAATTTTCTTTTGAGTGTATATTTACTTATATCCATCCATTTGTATAAATAACGGATAATGGATTTAAATTTAAATCTGTCAAATATTCCATTTTCTATATGACTTTTTCGTGCTGACTTTGCTAAAACACCATTCATTGTTGTTAATTTAGTGTCATTTAAGTATTGGCCTGAGTATGGTCTAATGCTGTTTAGTTGTGTGGTAGTATTTATTTAATTTATTAGTTAGTAGGTTTGGTGAATTGCTTTTTTGATTTCTTTAGCATTATGCATTAATAGAAAACTTAAACATAAGGTAATATTTTAAGTTTTATTAGTGGGATATTTTCTAAAACACTTCGGTAAAGTGTTGCGTTATTGCATTGTTTTTGTTACGAAAAATATTCATTGGAAGTTCACTTCACTTCACGCAAGTGATTTTTGATATAACGGCGTTAATGTTAATTGACAGAGCACCCGTATTTCTGAAGAATAGATTCTGTTAAAAAATTGTGTTTCATATTGAACCGAACACTTACGAGAAGATATATTCAAAGGATTGACTAATTTCTTTATGGCCTTTCGATTGTTAAATTACAAAAAGTTATTGTGTCTTGTTGTATGGTATTTCATAATTACTCGTATAAAAAACTTTAAAAAATTTTGAGTAAAAAATAACTGAAAATTATAGATGATACATTTTAGTAAAACACTAAATCTTTCAGCAGACAGACTTGTCAAAAGACCTTTAAATCTCTCGGTTGTCTGATGATGTGCTTTCATTTCTATTTGACATTTTCAGGTAGATATAAAAATTTTTTGCTTATTTTTTGATAATTTGTATAAAAGATATTTTACCTAAAAAACTGTGGCATATGTTAAAAAATTATATTCCCCCCTTCTGTCAAATATATTGCGCAGATCAAATTATGTTAAAGACATCAAAAAAGTCATTAACTTGATATATATTTCATTGTTTTATTCAAAAAGTCAACATTCATTAACAATTGAAAGCTTAATTGTTTTGGAATTTAAAATGTGACACACTTCCAAGACCAAGCAACAACAATATCATGTGAATGTAAAACAGACGGTCACTTCATGTAAATTAGCTTGGCAACCGTTGTAAGTAGATACAAGTAAATTATGTTTTTCCTACAGGGCCTCAGGGCAAGTAATATCTGTAGTGTTCATGTTAGACGTTAAAATTTTATTTAATATGCAACAATATATAAAATAGGAACAGATCCTTATAAGTGTTTAAGCGTTTAAATAATGATCTACATCAATTGTGTTTCTATAAAAAAAAATACAAATATTTTATTACTTCAAACTGCTGCCACACGACACATAAAAAGTCTATTATGTTGGATGGGGGAAATTCTTGTTTAAAATTCAGCCTTATGAATTCAAGTAACATCTTTCAAATTCAAGCCGAATTACGATTCACGAAACCTTTGGGTAAGTCGTATAGTAAATCAAGGATAATGCATTGAAACTATATTCTTTTAATTTCATTTACAGCACAGTTATCGTTACAAATTTACCTTACATGCTGCTCGACATACACCCATCTCAAAGTAAATAGATACCAATAGAGGTTCGACTGAGACTTTGAGTCTAAAGCAAACTTTCCAGAAATATTGCTTGCTGAGACTTTGATTTATTTAACGAACATACAATTTTTTACTGTTTTTTAAAATTAAATAAAACGAAATAATTTTTTCCCGCAACAATGCATTTCACTTCGTTCTTATATATAATTTCTATGCAACTGCTGCATTACTCCCCCAAGGCATACAAGAAACTGTGAAAAACATTCACTTGAATTTATTGTAATGATGCAGAATAATACACGTACTACGGAGTTGCAGCGTCATATTATTAGAAGAGCCAGAAGGAGTAATAAGAGTAACATATCATGCAGTTTTTTTTATACAAAAATACTTAGTTAAATTTTCAGTGCACACTTGATAAAATATGCACAAAAACTATTCGGAATTGTTTGCAGGAATATCCGTTTGAAGACACATTTGGACACGAAGAAGTAACCATCACATAACTAAAAGCATTCGAACTCTGAGCATAATATTAACGTGATGTTAAAGATGATCTGTCCTCAGGTGAAAGCCTTGTGAATACCTCGCTAAGTGAAAGTTATACGAAGTGCTACAGATCTGAAATTGTTATAGGAGATAGTAGCAGTGCGGTGGAATTTGCAAAAAGCGCTTGTAATCAACAAGTGTCGCTTGTATAAAACTCGCGAGTGCCACGTGTTTCCTTATGCTCAGGGAACTTCTCCGAATTTGGTGTGACCTTTCAAAATGGAATCGTTTTACTGTAATTAATGCACATGATGGCTTGAGCTGAAACTTAAATCATTTTTTTAATTTTGGACTCAAAATTTTTCTAAACTAGAAACACTTATTGTTTCTTTTATATATTAAAATTTTGAAGGCCTGCAAAACCTCGTTGGTGAAGGACGAGGATTTTTCCAAACTATTTAATTTCCACGAACAACTTTAAATGGTATGATGTTATAAAAACTGCTGAGTTACTTGCGTCGGAACTAGGCAAAGCCTATTTATAGGAACTATGTCCGAAGCTTCCATCAAAATCAGACTATCAAAACAATGTTAAGTTTGATAATTTTTCTTTTGTTAAAATATCAGCACATTTTGGAAGCGCAACTAGTCGTTCAACCGTGTAGTTTAAAAGTCCTTGTAGACTAACTTGTGTTGAAGTTCCACAAATTTTTACTTGATATCGTTTTGGATAGCACCTTTATTTTCCTCATTGAATTTAAGTATACGAATGAAATATCTCCGGTGCAACCCATGTTATAACATTACAACTATGTCGATTTAATCTTGCTTCTATCGAAACGCTTAGAGCGTCTTTTTAGTAAATTGGTCACCCCGTGAACGTGGATGATAAAACTACACTCACGCAGCCATCTCTATTAAAAATCAAAATGTATTGACAAAAATTACAACAATAATAAACATTGAGATAAAGACAATAGCAAAACAAAAAAACACGGTGGTTTTGTTAAATAAATGAATTTTGAAAATAACAAGACCTTTTACACAAAAATATTGTTACGTTTTTACTTTTTAAAAACGGATTCTTTTCTATTGCAATCAAAATAACCAATCTAAATTCAGACACCAATTGTTACGTTCTACCTTCAAAAACGTACGTTTATTTCCTTTAAATAAACCTGGCTGGTGCAATTAAAAATAACTAAAACACACACATACTTGTTATTTACTATTTATTTCTTTAACACTTTATTACTTTACAAACAATTTCACAATGATTTACTAGAGCTCAACTGAACTGTACAAACGCTACTGCGTGACTCACTGACTTAGCACAACTTAACTCCACTAATGCTAATGCGCGACTGACTCTCCAAACTTAAGCTGCAGTCTTTTTGTAGTGTAATATCTGCGATTGTAGAATGAGCTCGAATATCCCCGAGACACCTAGATTGTTTGTAGCACCTACTAGAAGGTTCTAGAGACACCCAGATTGTTAACCATGGTTGTAGAACAAACTAGATGGTTCCAGAAGCATCAAGTGTATTCATAGCGCAGACACCAACCACTTGGTTTTTAGTCGAGACACCATCCAATTTATACTTAGCCAAGAGACAAACCACTTTAGTAAATCCCGTTTCTCGGGATATTTTTTTTTTCCAAAATACCAGAACTAGACCATTCTTAAAAGTGCACAACCAATATGCAAACTTTCTTGTTTGTAATTTCAAGTAGAAATACCATACTTTTCGAAAAATATACATAAACCCTCATTCATATTGAACCCAAAACTAGAAGTTTTCGTTTTTTTAAGTTTTCGATTTGAAATTTGTATGGGATTTGGCAATCGAAAACCAAATAAATTTGAAAAATACTAGTTTTGGGTTTAGTATAAATGAGGTGTATAAATTTAACAATTAACAAATTTAATACTTAAATATGGAAAATACCCAAATTTTGAAGTTTTAAAAAAATATTTAAAATATTTTCACATGGATTTGTCGCGAGAATAACTCGGTAAATAGTTAACTTCACGCTGAACCGGTGCAATGGCCGAATATATAATTGAATTTCTTGTTTTTGGAAAAAATATTTTTAAATGAATCATCCGTTACGAACAAACAATTATAAAAATAACATATAAGAATCATATTTCATGTTACTAAATCATACCATAAAAGTGTAAAAATAATTTTATAGGCAAAGATAATGCTTTGCGATCGTGTTTTCAGAAATATAGAAAAATTATTCAAACTTCCACGATAAGATAAAAAAGTTGATCAAAATTGCAATTTTTCGCCTTTTGATCTAAATTAAAACTAATTTTGACTTTTTAATCCTACACCTGCCATTTTATGAAACCTGATTCAAATTGAATGTCATAATATCCAATCCTGTTCTTTTCTGTAGCTGAACCATGCAGGACTAGCAATTTACCCTGAAGCGCATGAGTACTGGACATCTCCATATCTTCGGGTTCGCTAAAAAAACTTACAATTATCACTAGCTTTTCCGCCTTCTACACAGTAATTGCAGTCCACTAGTGACCCGTTAGTAATAGTCTAACAATAACTGTTGACAACTTGAAAGTTTCGGCATTTCTCCACTTCAGCGCTGTTGTGAATAGCCCGTTGGACTATTACACGTAAGGTTGCGGGTTTGATACCCAACAAGGCAACATGAATTTATGAAAAATACTAATATGTATGGGTTTTTTGTATCCCTCATATATATCGTTGCGTCCTCCTTCGTTGTTTACACTTAACCCCACCGAAGTAAAATACCATAACAGGGCTATGAACTAAAAAGCTTCAACAAAGTTCGCCAACTCTTCATCAGATGGCGCGCAACAACCTTTCACGTAATTTAAATAAATAAAGGACATATATATACACTGAAAAAATAAAAAGTGTATAATTATCGAATAACATGTATATATATAAAATTATGGCTTTTGTCAACTTGCCTTAGTTTTTGATCTATTTCATTTTCGGGTACTTCAAAATATGTTAAGTTACCTAAGTTTTTTCTTTTATAAATTGTCTTCGAAAATATTATATTTCAATTAAAGAATTGTGTAACTTAGCAGAAAACTTTTGAAGTTGTATTTTACCGAAGTACTACGGCATTATCCACTTTCTATTTTTTGCGTGTATATATATTAATTTTTTTTTTACTTTGGGGAGATCACGTAAATTGGCCCTTCTCACAAATCTCACAGATGTTGTAGCTGACCCGCCCCTAATCTCATTGAGAGTTAACTGACAAAAAGTTTCTTTAGTAGTGTAGTGATAACGATTATATTATTTTTTATAAAATCGTTTATTGTAATAAGTTCAGAAACTCAAAATTGAATGAATTCAAATTTTATATAAAATTTTAAAACATAAAAATATTTACAAACTAGATTTTAAAATAATATATAAAAATGGTAAAGGGGAATATGTAGTACCCTACAAGTAGTATGATAGAACTTCTTCTTGGATAGCTCATTTGTGAGCCCTTTTCTCCACGACATTACCATATTGATGCAGCTTAGGAGGCTAAATATTAAATTTCAAGCCCGAAAGCCGGCTCTTGTTCATGCCACACTCTCTTAAATTGAATGTGTGGGCACCATATTTAAAGCCTTGCGAATGTCAAGGAAGATTGCCAAAGCACAATTTTACTTACAAAGAGCTTTCTATATCTATAAAACAGGTGATTACAAAACTTTGTTCCATGCTTTTATTGACACATATGTTCAAAATACTTTCAAGTGTCTTCTGAAGGAACGAGGTTAATGCGTCTATAATTTTTGGGATAATAATAACCATGTTGGCAAACACTAACCGTAAAATACCGTTAACGATTCAAACCCCTTTCAACGAACTATTTTTAACTCTAAAATACCACTAACGAAATAACTTATAATACCGTTAACCTTAAAATACCATAACGAAATAAATTAAAATATCTATAACCTTAAAATACCCTAACCATATAACTTAAAATACCGTTAACCGTAAATATACGAAATAGAATTACGTTGAGTTTTTTTCTCTAAAAAACATAAAAATTAAATTTAAAAAAAATAAGTTTGTATGAGTTTGTTTTGATTAATTACAAATGGTATTGTTATCTATATGTAGGGTCGTAATATTAAGTTTGTTCGAAGTAATTTTGGGTAAAGTCTGGTAAAATGAGAGTAAACAGTAAGTAATACGTTACTAATATTGCGATTAGGGTATGCAAAATCCCTCACTTTTTGAATTCCCGGGAAAGCGGAAAATTTATCTTGAATTCCCGGGATCCCGCAAGGAAATATTATAAAATATTTTATAGTAATTTAAAAAGTTTTATTAATGAAATGTCTTAAAGACCTACAATTTTCATGATGGTGATAAAGCTCAGGTGGTTTTTCTTGGAATTTTCCTAGTATTAAAGAATTAGTTTTATATTAGAAATTGTGTGGTGTCAGTAAAAACCGAAATTATATAAGTCTAATTATATATGTATTTTTAAAAATTGAATAAACTAAAACTAATTTTTAGACTAAAACATTTGTCCGTAAAAAAAATAAATAAAAAAATTAATATAGAAAATAATTTTATAAAATTGGAAAAATTTTTAAAAATTGTGGGAACAAATTCTAACTTAGGTATCTTTAATTCTGTACATAATAAGTGCGATTCAAAATTTTTCATACAAACACTATTTAGTTGAGTGGTTTTCTTAAAAAATATGTTTTTTAAGTTCCTTTTAGTGCCTGTTAAAAAAAAATGGAAATTAAAAAGTTCGATCAAGTACACAAATTAATCAGTGTGTTCGTTTACTCGAAAATCTTACTACTTTTACTATTTTGTAAGTAAATGAGCAAGCCTAATGTAAGATTTTTAATATTTTCGAAACGTTAGAAAATTTTGCATAGGTAAATTTAAAATAATTAACTTTATTATTTTAAACTGCATATTTTGAAATCCCGGGATTCCCGGTCCAAATTGCCGGGAAAGCGGGAAATGAAAAATGCCAAATTTCCCGAGAATCCCGGGATGCATTTCCCAATTGTGATACATCAATACTTATGTGGGAGGTATGAAATAATGAGTTACAGATATAGAGATATATCACTACTTATTTGGAGGCTTTAAAATAATATATTACTGATACTGTGTTATATAATCACTTATTAATAAGGGTAAAAATAATAATCTGATATCTTTAAAATATATTGCGAAATACTGATAACCTTAAAATACCCTAACGAAATTATTTAAAATACTGTTAACATTAAAATACCCTAACGAAATAACTTAAAATACCGTTAACCCCAAAATAACTTAACGATATAACTTAAAATACCGATAACCTTAAAATAACCTAACGGAATACTGTTGAAATAACGTTATCACTTATCACTAACTTTATGAAACGGTTGCCAACCCTGATAATAACTTATTTTACTTGATTTTGATTAAGGCATAAATTCAGCCTTAGACAATCTCTGAAGATTACTACCAACCACATTATAATGTTCACAGTATTAAAATTGAGTCAGAAATATTCCATCAGGCGACGGTGATCTATAGTCTGTCTGAACTGATTTTAAAACCTATTCATTTCCATCATTAGAAATTATGTCTCCCTAACATCATTCTCGGGATAAATATTAATCATTCTCTACAGAGTTATGTGTTCAAAGGTAAAAGAAGAATCCATAAGTAAATTCAGTGTTTTCTCGCTAATTTCAATACAGCAAAATCTATTTCCTCCGAACTAGTAATCATCTGTGAATTATGTCATAAAGATGCTTAATTTCCTATCAGGGAGTCGCAAACCTTTGTGTTTAATGCATTAGAAAAGAGACTAAGTAACAATTTTTGTTACATAGTTTACTCATTGAGGTGTTCATAACCAGAGATGCCAACTTTTTCATAGCAAAAAGCGCAAAAAAGTTACAAAAAAGGGGTAAAAACGCGTAAATTTCTATTTAAAAACGGGTAAAAAAGCACGAAATAATTTTTAAGGCCTTTAAAAAGAATTTGTCATTTTATATATACACTGAGAGAAATATCTGCATTATATTAATGCATTTTTGCATGAAACCAATGAAGTTACACTGGAATTCGTCCATTGAAACTTTTCATTGAATTAATGGAATTTTTGATAAAATGTTATGAAAAGTTTCATGTCGTAATTATTCAAAATTATTCGATTTTTAAAAATTTAGGGTCTTGTTTTATAGTCAGAAGAAAAAAGGATTTTTGTCTCAAATAAATAAATTTTAGAAAAAATTCGTTCCTAGCTCTGACTATAAAAAACTGGCCCCAAAATTTTTTATATAACTAGGATTTTGCTAAATTTGTGTTAAAAGTGATACGTGCAAAATGGAACCTTTTTACATGTGGTACATCAAAACCACTACATTTAGCGCCACTACTATTTGGCATTTAACATAAAACTTTTCCTTAATATTTTAATGTATCGTTATGGATATAAAAGCAACTGCTGACATACTTCTTGATATTGCTATAAAAACGGTAAATTTAAAAAAGCGCAAAACGCGCTAAATAAATTTTGAAATAGCACCAATTTAGTGCTTTTTTCTGTTACGCGTTAGATTAATATTTTTCGCGTTTTGGCACACCAAAAAGCACCAGATTTAGCGCGAAAAGCACTAAGTTGGCATCCCTGTTCATAACGTGTACTTCCGAATAATGGAGCGTTAATAAATAGATATTTCAGTTTGAGGAAGTGATGTGTGTAGAGAAACACTATCAGACGATTGTAAACTGTGATTTTAAATCAGCAGAAGTAACGGACTTCGACGACACAGCTCTACGTGAAAAATTTCATATTGTGTGGTATTGAAAGATAATATTAATGTATCCTCATCACAAATAAAACAAATAAAATATTTCCAGCTATTCACCACTGATTACAGTGCAAATCTGAAAGATGACTGTAGCAGAGACCAGAGACTATTAATTATAGAGATAGGAAATCAAAACTTACACTACTCACCGGTAGGGGGCGCTGAAATTTAGTATCACCTGAGCAACTATTTAGTGTCAGTTAAGTATCAGCTGAGCCTATATTTAAAAACTCAAAAACTGTTCTAAATAACGAAAAAACAAGCGCGGAATATATCAAATAATAAAATTTGATATATCCGTTTGTTCTTTTTCTTTATTGTTTGTTATTATTTAAATTTAAATAAAAAAAGAAAATTGTAAATTGTAAATTTTTTGAAAAAAGTGCCATCTAGTGATAACGATGTTTTTGCAACTTATTTTGGTGATGCCATACCCCTGGATTGTAGAACTGTAGTGGCGATATACCTAAGTAAATAGGGGTACCGGAGAAGGTAACAAGAGATGCTAATTGGAAAACACTGAACTTGTGTGAAAGTCTCTAATTCAGATTGTCTGTTTAATGTGATGATTGTAGATGATTCCGTATATCGTTTTAGGTGAACAATAGCGGAATACTTTTACGCTTTAACCAATTAATCAATACTCCCAATTAAAATCTAAAATTTCGAATACTTTTCGAACTTATTGTTAGTCTACATGTGCCAATATTTTTATTTCGTTTTGCTACATATAACTTTATGTGTAAAGGCGCAAAACTATTTATGAATGTGCGGATACAAATAATTGTTGCTGCTGATGTTGTTGTTATTTTCTTTCGTTTTTATTAGACTGAAATTACATTTTGCGCTTTTTTACTTCCTTTTTTGTTTTTGTAAACAACAAATGCTGATCGTGCATAAATTCCTTAAGGTTTTTTTGTGTTTCATCATCAGCATCATGAATGTCGTGTGCTTTCAGTCTTTGTTGTTTATACCGATAATGTGATACCAGGCTTTTGTGTGTATTTCTGTAGGCCTCCTATTTTGATATTCCATTTGTGAGGGAAAAGAAATAACAAATTTCTCTGCATGCATGCAGTCGTGGCATACCAGGCATACACAAGTAGGAGGCAGGCTTGCCATTTTAGCACTTTAGGTGCTAGATCTAGCACTTTTTTTTGGGAGTTAGCACCCAAATATTTAAAAAAAGTGCTAGGTGCTAGTTTAGCACTTTTTTTTTTAAAATATTTAAATTTTTAGCACTTTTTTAAATAATTCAATATCTATATGAAAAATGTCTTGAAACCCTGCTCGAGTTCAAGAAATAACAGGATTTACAAATACCACAGTCCACACACAAATATACAGCTTCTCTGAATTGGGTTAAAGTTGTATAGTGAATAAATACATTTACGAAGAAAGTTATGCCAACTTTTTGTTAAATATTGGCAGAACAATATTTATGAATTTCTAAAAAAAAGAAATAAGAGTTTTGCATTTCTGACTTAAGTTCACACTAGATCACTTCCAAAAGAGTTCCAATTTGAAAACCAATATCTGATTGTTAACGGCAATCGAAAGGACTTTAAAGTACAGCCCAAAAAACCCTGTCTGAGATTGTTAGCAGATTTTTGGAAAGAATGTTGAAAATGTGTTTCGAAAAGAAATATTGCTAAGACTCTGGTGCTTCTGCATGTATATTAAAATTAAAAAAGATTTAGGACTAACAAAAAATATTGTTCAGTAAAAATTTTCTGAATCTTAAATAGTTTTTCTATAGCAGGAAGAATTTAAAATTAGATGGTTTCTCTATATAAATATAATTTTCTTGAGCGCAAAAGTCATCAGAATCTGAAGATTTATCAATATAAAAAAATATTTTCAAAATCTGAAGGCATTTCTGTGAAAAAATTTCACATAATTCATGATTTTTCTAACGAAATAGTTCACAAAACCTAAAAATTTTCGTATAATAGCTAATCTTTCTGTAGAATCTGATATGTTTCGGCCTCAAAATCTGAAATTATTTCTATGGAGAACGTTTCTAATTTATCTCCAAATTATGCTTTTTTAATTTCTTTACTGATTTAAAGCCAGCAATAAATGATGACCCTTTGAAATGGCTACTGTATGAAATGTATGAATAAGGATTTAAAATGCATTCAAATAACTACAATTAACCTAAAAATATCATCAATGAAATAACTTAAAATATCACTAACCGTAAAATACTTTAACGAAATTATTTAAAATACCGTTTAACCTAAAAGACCCTAAATCAAAAATTTTAAATATCCTAGGGACCATCATTAACCTTAAAATACCACTAATGGCTGGCTTACATTATAAGATTTTCGGTGTGATTTTGCAACCTTGCCTATATGTTTTGAATGTGTACTAAAGCAAAATCGTTCCGAAAATCTTATCATGTAAACTGGCCTTAACATTATGAATCGGTTGCCATATCTGATAAAAACTCATAATGCATGTTAAATAAAAATCTAGCACCTTTTTTAGCACTTTTTATTTTGAATCTAGCACTTTCTAGCACTTTTTTTCGACGATCTAGCACCTTTTCGCATTTGTCTTATGGCAACACTGGTAAGAGGAGTAGTTAGTCGATGCAAGATTGTAAATATGTTGCATTGTTGCATTTTATTACACTCACATGTATGTATGTACCCTGGCGTTGCAAAAAGTATTTAGGTTACCAGTTCACTTGAATTTTTATTCCATAAAAAATCAAGCTGGCAAAAAAAAAACGAATTATGTTAATGAATGTTTGGGGAAATTGATTATTCCAGCTGTGGTGAGTGAGTGCTGGCAGAAGTTTAGTATTTATATAAAGCACTAGATCATCTAAGAATTCTGGGAATATTTTATAATTTTATAAAGTTTTAGGAATAGTTTAAGGCATTTAGATGATTAAGGTTCTTTTGAAATATTAATAATTATTGCGAAAACGGCAAAACTGTTCTACAGTGGGTTCAATTATCGATTACTTTTGTTTTAAATTCCGTCATCAGCAATCGATTCTTTAAGAATTAGTCTTGGAACTTAGATTTAATTGTAATGAAATATTTTTCATCAGAAAAAACATTACTATTTGCAATGATAAATATTACAGGCATTGGTTTACAAAAAAACCTAATAAATTAAAACGAACAACTGGTTAGGCCAGGGAAATTTTGCATACTTTTTTTAAAAGAATATAATGGAATGGAATATTGTTTCAAATCGAAAGGAGATGAAATGAAACGGGAAACGATAGGCATTGAAATGGGGAGCGAGTGGAGTTGATACACTATACATGGGTAATGGAAACGAGTGGAATTGAAACATTAAATTCAGTTAAAAACACGGAAAGGAAGGCGGAACGAAATTTGTATTATCGGAGTATGTCAATGTGTTTTATTACATAAATTGTTTAAAAATAATTTACTCTATAGCTGTTTTATAAAAGTGAATATCTTGGGATCTCTCACGAAGCAGGTATATTTGTATTAACGAAGTGTCCAAGGAAGCAAACTTTTAGTCCACTTTACCCAACCTCGCTTAGTTTTGGAGACACTGACTATTAAAAAAACGGCCATTTCGCAAAATAGCCGGTGTCTCAAAAACTAAACAGGTTAAGGAAAACGGACAAATTATTTGCTTAGTTGGAGCTCAAACACACTCCGATAATACAAATATACCAGATCTGTGAAAGATCCCGATGTATCCACTTTTATAAAACAGCTAAATTGTGACATTGCTTTAAACAATTTACGTAATAATTTATTTGATTTTAATTTATTAACCATTCTTATTAACTAAAAATAATAAAGCGTTTTTCTCAATTTTATTTCTTGAGATAGGTAAGCATTCCTTAAAACTCGGAAAAATGTATTTCTTTTTAGTTTAAAATCTTAAATGTTAAGAATTTGGGTAAACTAAAAATCAATAAATTTAAAATTTTATGAAAACCCAAAATTCAAGTTGTAAACTTTCTTAAATTTACTTTAAACGTTTTAACTTCTTTAAAGCAAGTATACTAAACTTCTTAAATTCTAGTAAATATTTACTTTCACATTCCTAAAAATATTCAAAATATTTTTACCAATGGAATTCTTATTTGGTTTGTAGTTTGTATTAAATATATAAGCATTTTAAGTAATAAATTCCGCGTTAAAAATATATTATCGAAAAGAAAATTTTTAATTATCACAAGTATTATCGTTAATACTTATGTACTTAAAAAATATATGAAATTTATTATTCAGTTAAGAATTTTTTCTAAAGCTGATTTATAGGAAGAAGAAAATATTTTTATTGAAAAATTTAACAGACACAGGGGAAATTTTAAATTTATTACTTATACAATATTTTTGATGGTACAACAAAAATACTTATACTTAATGAGAATTACAAATTAATAAATAATATTATATAATAAATTTTTGGTTGTCTATTTTGAATACTTTCTTAATACGAGTTTAATCTATGAACTAAAAATAAGTTTATTCTGCATTAGTTCACAAGTTCAATCATCTTAAAGTTAAAAAAAGAATTTACTTGTTTTCAAGATATACTAAAGATATACTAATATACACTAAAGTTTAGCAAAATTACAAAAAACTTAAGATAAAATTTACTGAATTGAAGTAAAAATTTACGTAATTTCAGTTAATTGTTTTTACTTTCTTTTAAGAAAAGAGACCATCTTGGAGATTTCTTTAAATTAAGTTCAAATGAACTAATATTTGGAAACAACTCTTTGAGTGTATGCCCGGCCGCAGGTCGGATATGTAGAAAAACTTTACTGGGGTTATGATCATCCCCATAATGGGGATTACGCACTTCTGAAAAACGGTCTTAATATCCCTTGAGAATATGCCATTTTTAACTGGGGACTTTTACCAAAATCATCTTGCTGGTAGCCCCCATTTATTTATTATTTTATTTATTTTTTATTTATATGCTGTTCCATACACAAGACTAAGAGTCTCATATTACAGTATAGAACTGAGTCTGTGGAAAAATAAAAATCGTTAAAATTAGAAATTTTTAACTTATAAACTAATTACAATTGATAAATAAAAACCGTTAATATTAGAAATTTTTAACTTAAAAACTGTGGGTGCTGTGGTGTAATGGTTGCGCGTTGGACTGTTACACGTGAGGTTGCGGGTTCGAGCTCCAACCAAGGCAACATCAATTTATGAAAAATAGTAATATGTATGAGTTTTTTCTATCCGTCATACATATCGCAGCGTCCTCCTTCGGTGTTCCCATAGCACTTAACCCCACCGAAGTAAAATAATATAACAGGGCTATGAACTAAAAAGCTTCAACAAAGTTCGCCAACTCACCATCAGATGGCGCGCAACAACTGTTCTAAAATTCAACATCTCGCGCAATTACAGTGTTGCCATATTTGAAGCCCTTCGTCTTTCACCACCTTTCACTTCTCCTTTATCCCCTTTCCAAAGGAAGCAACACGTTAATTAATAGGAAGAATTTCCTGAGTGTTGCTTCTCTTAAAAAAAAAAAAAAAAAAAAAAATTACAATTGATCAAAAAAACAAAAATAAATATATGTAACATATGTATTAATTAATTAAACAATCATATTGAAAACTATTAAGAGCATCAAACTAATTAACTACCTAGCATTTTGTAATCTAATCAGTAAGGGTTTTCACAAGGGGTGTACTATTTGTTGTATCGTTGTATCGTCCTAACAAAAAACAGAGTTGTTAAAAATTAAATTGAAAAAATACAACATTTGAGAGTAGCACGATACAACATTTTTACGTATGTTTAGTGTCCTATGTTTGAGTGTGCTAACCGATAGAAAACTGAATAGAAAATCGTTGTTAAACACAAATAAAAATTTTAACAACTCTGTTTTTTGTTAGGATGATACAACAGATAGCACACCCCTTATGAACAACCTAAGTGTGTGAAAAAATTAATAACGTTTTCCTCAAACTGTTGTGCGTTACATATTAGTTGAGTGTCATGAGGAAGTGAGTTCCAGAGAGGAATGGCATGAATATAGAACTGCCATTTGGACATTAGGCTATTGTGTTCGATTGATATTAGCCTTTTGCCTCTGCTAGAGAAGTTTGAGAAATTTAGTTTTTCAAATAGATGTTTAGGCTGGCGCGTATAAATAATTTTATGTAGAAGTAATAAGATGCGCGTTTTTAGCAAATCGTCAAAGCTAATGCCGTATAGTTTAATAGCAAACAATGATATTCTCGCACGTCTTTTCAATCCAAAAACATAGCGGGCAATATTGTTGAAGACAACTTTCAATTTACCACTACTTATTTCATCACAGCTAGCAAAGAGTTCACAACCATAAAGCAAAATCGGAACTAAGTACGTCTTAGCAAGTAACATTTGTATTTTAATTGGTGTGCAATGTTGAGTTTTCCAAAGTGATCTTATCATCGAAAAGGTACGACCACAAGCGTTATTAATATGATTTGACCATGTGAGTGAGTTATTGAAATAAATACCAAGATTCTTGGCAGATTTTACAATTTCTATTTCCTGATTGTTAATATAGATTTTTGGTGTTAAATTGATTTTGGATAACCGCTTTTGAATAACAATACATTTGGATTTTTTAGGGTTAATACTAAGACCATTTGGCTTGGGAATTATGGTAATTTTTTTTTTATCATTAGCCGTTTTTTCTAATCACTTGGATTTAATAAATCCAAAAAGTATTTCTAAAAGTGCTCAACAGATGGGGTTAGATTTTTCCTATTTTAAAAAAATTTTCTGTCCGACACTTCTTTCACCCTAATTTTTAATACCTTTTAATTTATAATTATATTTTACATAAAACAGCGATAAACAGTCTGCCTTTTCAGTTTTATCACTTCAATTTATATTTTTACAATATTGAAAAATTACATTGCAATATTTAAAATTCACTAATTCGATTTAATTAAATTACTTACTGTAGAGTGAAAAATTGCCATTTCTATTTGAGCTATTTCTCCATGTCCAAGATGAAAAATATGTATTTGGTGAGGTGTAGTTTTTTTTTTCTAAACATATTTCATAAAAAAAAAATTTAAGAAAAACCTTTTATTTGTTAGTTTTTAAATTTTTTTGTTTCTCTTTTAATTTTTATTTGTATTTTTTTCTGACATTAAATTAATAGGCTGTTTCATATATTTGTGCTTTTATTGTGGATTTATTAAATCCAACTTTTTTTTTTGGATTTAATAAATCCATTTTTTGTATGAAAAATTCTAAATCCAGGTGATTAAAAACACGCTAATTATTTCAAAATCAGAAGTGGTAGATAATGTCCGTGGGGGTTATGACATATCATTTAATTTTCATATACTTATCATGCTAGATATATATCGTTTCTACTAAATTTCAGTATGCCGATCACGAAAATGTTAAAAGGTATTTCGAGTTGCTGTGACCTCATTTTCACTGAAAATAGAATAAATTTAATAATTCAAGGTTCATCATTCATTTTATTTTTTTTTTTATATTTCTGACATTTTCGAGGTAACCTTGAATGTGCCCGGACATTGCATCCACGAACATTATCCTCATTTCGATGTTAGGAATTATGTCCGAAATTGTAGTGGGGATTATGACCGAAAAGTTATCGGACATAACATCCAGAAAAATTATAACCAGAAACAATGGTAAGTTTCACCTCCTTCAAAATGGATATATCATCATTATGGGGATTATGAACTCAGCAAATGCGGATATAAATCCCATTATGTGGGATATGACTGCTTTGAAAGTGGACATAATCCCTATGTAATCTATGATCCCTATAATGAATTTTTGAAAATTTTAAAATTTTGATGTTAAAAATTGTTAGATTTTTCTAAATTGATTTTTATCGGTATAAACCAAATCGTGAAGAATAATCTTCTGATACCACGTCCCTATCCGGATTTCACTCTTGCCAAAGAAATCGTCAGGGGACGACGATTTTAGAATTTCGAGAAATGCATGTTTGTTAGGTTAAATTAAAAATTCAATGAGAATTTCTTGTCCTCGTCTAAGAGCGCTATTTAACATTTAAATATAAAAAAACAACATCAACAATTTACCACATTTCGTCTTCTGTTTTGTAAAAGAGAAGCAACACTCAGAAAATTCTTCCTATTAATTAATGTGTTGCTTTTTTGGAAAGCAGATAGAGAAGAGATGAAAGGCGTTGAAAGATTAAGGGCAACATCAATTTCGAATAATTATATGTATGAGTTTGCTATCCCTCATACATATCGTTCAGCTCTTCCCCACTACATAATTCTGTCGTTCGCTGCATGTCAGCCCTCTGCTGGCTATAAATATATAAGGTCATATGCATAATCACTTTTTAAATTTATAAATGGCTTATAAAACAAATTTTCTATACAAAATTCAATTTATAATCGTGTTATAAGGTTGTCATATTATTATGCATAAGCACTATAGTGTTTGTCATCTGCGAATTTTGTCAACTTGTTAATTATTGGGAACAATTTTATAATAAAGTTTATAATTAGGTTGTTCCTAAGGGGTGTGCTATCTGTTGTATCGTCCTAACAAAAAACAGAGTTATTAACATTTTTATTTGACTTTAACAATGATTTTCTATTGGGTTTTCTATCTGTTAGTACACTAAAACATAGGACACTAAACATACGTAAACATGTTGTATCGTGCTATTCGCAAATGCTGTATTTTTTCAATTTAAATTTTAACAACTCTGTTTTTTGTTAGGACGATACAACGATACAACAAATAGCACACCCCTTGTGAACAACCTTAATATGTTACGAAAAAGTTTTAAATCTCAGCGAAATATAAATAGTTTGTAACGGATCCTGGACACTCTGAGTATGCCCCATCTTAAAAACAGAAAACCCATCATTACAAGTTAAATATCATAACAGGGCTATCAACTAAAAACATTCAACAAAGTTCGCCAAGTCTTCTAAAGTTCCACATCATTTAAAATTTTCTCATAAAAATTATGGTTTAACATTCATAAACATTTATAACATGTCACCCCTGTTAACCTTTTTGTAACTCAACTAAAGAGAAATTCATCAAATATTAATCTTCACAATTATTTAAAATATTGCAAGAAACAAAAAAGCTTAAATGGATTTTTTTCAAAGGGAGAAAGTTGGTTATAAATTTCAAATACATGATAATCTTAAAGTTTAACACATGGATATTACAGTTACTTAGTCATCATCAGCATCATCATCATCATCGTAATGTTTAAATCAATTCAATCTTTGATTCATACACAATTGCAATACTGTATCTTTTTTCAAAGTATTTTCCCTCATAATGATTGTCAAAGTCACATTACTTAAAAGTACATATACTTCCATGAAAATATGAATAGAACTATCATTGTATGCATAACAATCTATTTAGCTATTTTAACCAACGAATAAATCTGCAAAAAAGTAATTCCAAGCGACCAACATACCAATGAATAGCAATACAATAGCTGTTAGTTGATAGTCCCTACTTACCATAACCTATAAAACTGCAAATACTTAATATTGGCACAATATTTCATCTTGCTTATATAGTCAAACATAATGTAACCATCTTAGCCCAAAAATGTTTCGAAGTTTTAATTATTTTGGTGATTCGTTGAAACTGACTTTAGATGGCATTTATTTAGGGGTATGGCATCACAAAAAAAAGTTATAAAAACATCGTTATCACTAGATGGCACTTTTTTCAAAAAATTGACAATTTTCTTTTTTTTTTTTATTTAAATTCAAATAATAACAAACAACAAAGAAAAAAACAAACGGATATATCAAATTTTATAATTTGAATATATTCCGCGATTCTTTTTTTCGTTATTTTGAGCTGTTTTCAGCAGTTTTTGAGTTTTTAAATATAGGCTCAGCTGATACTAAACTGATACTAAATAATTGCTCAGGTAATACTAAATTACAGCGCCCTCTACCGGTGAGTAGTGTAAGTTTTGATTTCCTATCTCTATAATTGAATTGACAGAAACGATTGGAGTTAGGTAGACTTTACTCTAAAACTATGTCATTTATTTAGAATGGAATTTAATAAAATAAAATTGCATTCTCTTTCTCTTTTTAGTAAATTTGTTTAACAACTTCGTGGAGTATGTTTTAATGTTAAATTTCATGTTTCTTGCTTAAACTGTTTGTAAAGATCATTAAAAGGTGTTCTGTTCACCTTAACAATTCCCAAATTCCAAATTTATAGTTAAGTTAAACCTAAAGTATGAGACCCACCGGAAATAAATATATAGTTTTAATTTCAGTTTTCTATCGAAAAATTCTGCCTTCTTGGGTGCCTATAACTGAGAAGAAACCTATGTAAAAAATTTCAAGTTCGAGCCAGGTCGATGTTGAATCAGTATTACTCTTTTACATAAGAACGATAACTGCAGTTATATCTTTAAGTGAACCCTTTTATAGACCCATCCCATGCTGTTTCTTACAAATAGATACCTTTCCTACAAAAGCGCAGATTCATACAACTAGATTTTTCTTTTAGCAAAACAAAAAACATTTTCCATAAAAGAAATATTTTTTCTCATTAAATTTTTTTTTAATTATGACTGACATAAATCAAAGGGTTCCAAACTTAACTTTTTAATAAAAAATTATTTTTTATGGCCCGTTAATAAGATGTCCCAGTCGGGAGCTATAACAAATGTGTGAAACTGTCGCGGTTCGTAGCTAACAGAATAATACGCATATGGAAATGAGGATAACTTTGAAAAAGCTAAGAATTGAGAAAAATCGTTAACTATCCCATGAAAATTTTTTACAATCGGTAACCAACCACACCGATTCTACAACTGCTTCCACTGCAACCGATTCTATGGAACTGGTATCCCATATGGAAGGTGTGGGTGACGTAGAATCAGTTCCAGAACTGATTCTAGAGCAACCGGTTCCACTTTGGAGCTATAGAAGGGGTTGCTTTTGGGACAATTTCAAACAAAAAGAATTGGTGTTAGAATCGACAGTAGAAGGGGTTGTGAATTAAAAGTACCCAGGAAAATTTTTTACAATCGGTAGCCAACCACATCCATTCTACAACTGGTTCCACTACAACCGATTCCATGGAACTGGTTCCGGAACCAGTTCCTGGGATCCTATATGGAAGGTGTGGGTGACGTAGAATCAATTCCATAACTGGTTCAAGAAGTGATTCTAGAGCAACCGGTTCCACTTTGGAGCTATAGAAGGGGTTGCTTTTGGGACAATTTCAAACAAAAAGAATCGGTG
Organism: Leucophora obtusa; assembly: GCA_949987735.1. NCBI lineage: Eukaryota > Metazoa > Arthropoda > Insecta > Diptera > Anthomyiidae > Leucophora > Leucophora obtusa. Next base: position 200,409,545 of record OX465295.1, on the reverse strand, counting down.
TTAGAATCGACAGTAGAAGGGGTTGTGAATGAAAAGTAGCTATTGTACAATCGATTCTTTGGAACAGAAAATTTTCCTGGGTAGCTATTCTTTAACCGATTCTTTGGAACAGAAAATTTTCCTGGGACCGTTAACATACAGGCTCGCTTTATTCCAATTTCTTCTCTGAGGTTGGTATTTTAATTTCACTTGTTCCCCGTTGCACCTCACTTAATTTCACTTATGTAGTGTTGCAATTAAGCTCGTTCCCCCTTCCATTCCATTTTACAAATTAAGTGTTACAATTGCATTCATTCTATTTCTTCTCCAGATTTCATTCTCATTATATACCCTACGAGAAATTTTAACAAACTGTCACCGAACTCCCCCCTTTATTTGAAATAGACTGGTCATTTTTATATGGCGTTGTCATAGGAGGGGGAAATTGACCCCTTGTGACATGTCACAAGACAAATCCCAGGACAGGTCCCTGAACTTTGTTTTTTATGAGAGTTCAGTAACCTGTCCTAGGATGTGACGGTTAAAATTTCCCGTAGGGTAGTGTCTAAATATCACTCTATCCCCATTCCATTCCACTAGTCAGGCATTTGTGGTCTGGGCAGGCCGTTAAAGGAGAGACTTCTTCCCTTTTGAGCCCCCACTTTTTCCAAATTCCTGTACAAAATTCCAAAAAAGTAAGTTACCCAGCAAAATTGTCGGATGCAAAGAACCGGTTGTAGAACCACTTGTTCTTTCATGCAACCTGTTCTAATTTATGTGCTATCATCCATACATGGGACTAATTAATTAGGTGGACTAATTAATTGATGATTTCATTACGTTGCATTGATATCAATTGTAATGAAATTATTTTCATTACCATTTTTTTAATTAATGGTAATGATTCTAAAATTTAATTTCATTGATTAATGACAGTGATTTTAAATTTCATTACCATTGATAATGAATAAATTAAAAAAAATAATTGCCATTGACAGAAATACGTAAAAATAGAGTAAAACTCGCTGAAATCGAAGATGAAATATGCTCATTCAGGATCATGCTCATTTGAAATTAAATATTACTTTCCATTCCATTGTTATTTGTATCCATGTAAAGTTTAACGGAATGGAATGGATCTTCCTTAAAAAATTATGTTTTATTACTTCCCCGGCCAAACCCGTTGTTCGTTTTCATTTGTCTGAATTTTTTTGCAAACAAATGGTTTTTAATCAATTGTATTTAGTTTTTTTATACATTAGTGTAATTTCATTACCATTAGTAATGATTTTTCTAATGAAAAATATTTCATTACCATTAAATGGTAATGAAATATTTTTCATTGTCATTAGTATGAATTAATGGTAATGAAATTTCAATGGTAATGAAAAATTCCCATGTATGCTATCATCGGTGATTTTTGTTTCAGTTTGTCCCAAAAGCTACAGGCTATGTTCCTCCAAACTAGAACAGGTTGCTTTGGAACCAGTTATAGAACCGGTTCTGCGACAGTGAGGCCTTCCATTTTGACTTCACGGAATCAGTTCTAGAACCTGTTCTACGGAACCGGTGGTAAAAACACCTATTCTAGCACAGATTCAAAGGCATAAAAATTTTGCTGGGTAGCCTATACTTCAAGGAACGTATATTTTTAATATCAGGTTTCTAGCCAAAAGAGTTTGGGCTGGCCGTCAATGGGGTGACTTTTCGCTGGCGATGTTGAGTCAGTCAGTAAATGAGTCAGTCAATTAACAGATCAATGTTAACTCTAGAGTGAAACAAATCTGTACTCCTTAGTCAAACAAACAAGTTTTACTCTGAAATGGAATAAAAAGCAAAATACAAAACGTATTAGTATGAAAGAGAAAAGAACTAAATTTCCTACAGATTGGAGTACTCCATCATTGTACGCCCCTGTACTCCAATCTGTAGCAAATTTATTTATTTTCTCTTTCATAGTAATACATTTTTGTGTTTTACTATCTCTTTTTATTCCACAGTCAAACTTGTTCGACTCTGGAGTCAGAATTTGTTGCACTCTAGAGTTAACATTGATCTGTTTAACATGACAAATGCACTTTAAAAACACAGATCAGCAGATACCTCATTTCGCCGCACTTTACTTCCAAACTTATTTCGGCTTTAGAAAAAAAATATTTAAGAACATAAAATTTTTTTTATAATAAAATAAAAAGTTATTTTAAAAATTTAGGGACTCGTAATAAAGCCTAGAAATTTGCGAAACAAAATGTAAGTATATAAATGACAAATATTTTTTGAATTAATTCTACACTCAACCAAAAAAGTCTGTAATGGCTACTGAAAATTTTGCTGTTATTACGGGAAATTTAACTGTTTTGAGCCTAGCGGTATTTTTTGCCAATTTTAGAAACACATGTCTGCTGATCTGTAGTACAATAAAATTAGTAGAAAAAATTAATAGCCGCTATTAAATTTTAGTAAAAGTTATGTAAACTGCAATTCAAAATCGATTTGGTAAAATCAGTTAAAAAACTTACTAAATATCATAATTTTAGTACAATGAAATTAGTATAAATAACACTATGCGACAGTCAAAATCGGGATGGGATGAAACCAACGGGAAATGTTATATCGGTCAAAAACAAGTTATACGTGTCCCGGCGTTTCGCTGGGTCACCCCTAGGAATCGAGATATATCTTTTTTTTTGACATAACTCGAGAACCACTAGTCCGATTTTGCTCAAGCAATTTTAAAAACATTAAAAATTACAATTCCTTTAATCTGTTCATATAACGTTTTTCTATATACTCAACAGTTTTGCCTGTAAAAATAAATGTTTGTTACCGCTACCATAAAAATCAATAACCTTTTGTTTATTACTTTTTTTTAATATTTTAGGCAAAAAATATTTTTTTCTTCATACATTTATTTTTACCGGCAAAACTGTTGAATATATAGAAAAACGTTATATGAACAGATTAAAGGAATTGTAATTTTTAATTTTTTTAAAATTGTTTGAGCAAAATCGGACTAGTGGTTCTCGAGTTATGTCAAAAAAAGACCACCAAAGGTCAAATCGATATATCTCGATTCCTAGAGGTGACCCAGCGAAACGCCGGGACATGTATAACCTCTTTTTTACCGATATAACTTTCCCCGGTAGTTTGAACCCTTCCCGATCACTGACCCCTACCATTTGTCTCACAGTGTAATTAGTTGCATCTACTAGATTTTAGTAAATTGTTGTAAACTGTAATTTACAATCAATCTGCTGAAATTAGCAAACAAGTGTACCAAAAAATAAAAAAACCTGTAAAATATAAAAAAAAACTTTTTTCTTTCGATTGTAACAAGTCAATAATTACTTCATCGTACTTTAATTTAATTACTTCATCGTAATTTGGAGTCAAACGGCAAACGGTTCTCCAGTTATTACCTTTTTATGCATTGGAGATAAAATTAAATTTTCTGAGTGTTATTTCCAAACTACGAATATATCAATAGTAACAAATATTAACTAAACAAGAATTGTAAAAGATCAAAAAAAATTTTAAATTAGTATATTTTTCTGCTAAATTTAGCACTCGGTTTTGAAAAATTAGTAAAATGTTTTGCTGAAATCAGCAGCGAGAATTAGTAACAAAATCCGTAATTTGTAATAAGAGAATAGCAAAAATGATTACTAAAAAAGTAAATAAAAATTGGAAACTGTTTACAAATTTTTTTACTAACTTTTTTTATCTGCGTGGGCTTGAATAGTTTGATTAATTTTATTTTGTTGTATTGTTAACACATAATTAAATGGTTTTTAAAAAACAAATGAAAAAATTTTATTTTTGCATATAAAAATTTGGCAACCCTTGAACAATACTATTTAAATTGTTTTCGCTATTAATGTGCTTTCACAATGCACAGTGGGCCAGCATCATCAAATTTTGGTCAAAACTAGAATATTGAGTATATGAAACTAAAAGATATCACAAAGGGGGGTTTGGTTGTTGCTGATCACGAATCCATAATAAAAAATATGAAATTTAAAATGGCGGATCCAAGATGGCGGCCATTAATTTTTAGTTTTTAATATATTGGACTTAAAATAATCAATTATATAGGTCTATGATCTGCTGATTAAACATCTGAAATTAAAATTTAAAAATTCAAAATGGCGGATCCAATATGGCGACAAATAATTTTTTCATTAAATTTCTTATGTCGTCTGATTAACTTCAAATTTCCACCAGGGGAAGTTTTTGGGTAGCAGATTACGAATCTGAAATCAAATTAAAAAATTTACACATGGCGGATCCAATATGGCGGCCATAAATTTAAAATTGTTATATGTTGGAAAATAAATTACATTGTACAAAAAAGAAAAAAAAGGTTCTGATGATAACTGATTCAACAGAGGGACCAAGAAAAATATAAGTGTATCGACGTTTCAAAAGTTTTCGTCTGGCCCTATGTTTTTGGGGGGTTAAAATTTCCCCTCTTCTGAAAATGTTTATTGTGAATCGGCATACCATGTGAATCTTCCATTTTAGGTATAGGATATGTTCAGCGAACTTATGTAAAACACTACGATATTTTTGTGGAACATTTAACCCTCTAACTCTGCAAAAGGGTCTTTTTTGTTCCTTTTTTAAGTGTCAAAAAAGACCCTTACGTTGAGAAGTTAGAGGGTTAAAGTGCTCCTCAAAAATATTTGTCATGAAATTCTACTATAAGTCTCTGAAGACATCAAAGTTTAAAATTTAACTTCAGTGCCAGAAATAAGTCAAAACTTAAAATGTGTTTAAGGGTTAATTTCGTACTTATTCAGAATTGGCACTCAAATGTCCCACAAACTTGGACTTTAGGGGGTTAGTCTGTGTCAGAAAACCAGAACCTACATTTAAAGTAATTTTAAGTGCTATTTTTAAGTTTTTACTGGAATGCTGGAAATAAGCGAGATCTTAAGGTACTTTTTCAGTTAAAGGGCAAAATCTCGAAAGTTTATGAACGATCGCAAACGGTCGCAAAAACATAGGTAGAAAACATCTTAGGGAACACATTGGCATTCAAATTTTTCAAATATCTCTTGGAACATTTTGGAGCGTTTTTTTTAATTTAGGATTCTTAAAAAACCCATATTTTTGAGATAAAATTAATAATTTTGTTACTTTTTTCGTAACTACTTAAAATTTTTCTATTTTTTTTCGATAACTAGTTTCAGTTTTATAATTTGAGATTGTTTTTGGAACAAATTATTGTTTATTTATGACTTTTTTATTGTATCATTATAAAATAAAAAATGTCACAAAATTAAAAAACTTTGACTTTGAACTCTCGCCAGCGAATAACGAGTAACCACAATGATACAATATTTCACTCACAATATACTCAACAATCCTAGATTTTGAATATATAAACATATTTTCCCTTTACCTGAATTGTACTTTTGGCCAAAAAACGGCGATCCTGGCCCACTGTGCAATTTTAGAGTGACTGTACTCTGCAGCACAGATTAAAATGTTAACTGTTCACAATGCAGAGTAGAGTTACTTCAAAAAATATTTGACACTTAAATACTTACATTTTGTTTCGCGAATTTCTAGGCTTTATTTCAACTGCTTAAATTTTAAATTACTTTTTTATTTAATTATAAAATTCCAAACACAAATATTTTGTGTTGATTTTATGTTTTTTAATATTTTTTTTCTAATTTGTTGACAATTGGAGATGTGAGCAAATTAGTGATATGTTTTTTAAGGTATATTTGTCATGTTAAATTGTCAACAGATCAATTTTAACTCTGGAGTACAACAAATCCGAACTACAAAAATGTTTTAGTAAGAAAGAGAAAAGAACTAAATTTGCTACAGATTGGAGTACTCCATAGAGGAATTACTAGGGAGTGATACTCGCAAAGTGTGTCGTCGATATTACTGTTTTTTTGACAAATATCAGAACAATAATATATATAAGTTTTCAAAAGTGAATAAAAAAACTTTTTTCGGCATTTTAGACTTGAATTCACACTACAATATTTTGCTTTCAAACAACATCGGAATAGCATTACAATTTCTCTTCAAATTAAAAAATTTTAAATAAAATTTTAATTTAGCAGTAAAATATATTTATTAATATTATTTTTAAAAGATTTAAACTCCTTTGAATAACTCAAAACATGTACATATAATTTAAGTCGTTGTTGCCGACTGCCTTTGATTTTGAAAACGTCAGTATTGTTATTGTTCTGGTTAACGTCATTAAAATCAGTCCTTACTTTATCCATGGAGTACTCCATCATTGTAAACTGACCTTTAGTCTTAAAATATGCAACTCTGCCCATAGGCAACAATGTTGCCAGATAACATAAATCTTTTCAAATTAATTAAATATTTTTCAGTTATTTTTTTCAGATATTTTTTAATTGTTTTTTTTTTTTTGTATATGAAATCTCCAAAATCTAAATTTGAATCTTCATTTAGGAAAAGCCTTATAAGTTTAATCAAAGTTGGTCACATTAATCACAACAATAATACTTACTATCGTACTAGAGCCCGCTGTCTGCATTCCATGGTTTCCATTTTCTCCCCCTTTCGCCCTCATATCATCTTACATGAACCGCAACTATAACATCAAATGAATTTTGTTTTTTATAAATTTTTTTCGTCTTATTTACACACACAAAAAAAAAACAAATGCAAAAAGAAATTTAACAAAGAATGAACAAAAAATAGTTTCCCAGAATCGTGCTTGAATGCTGTTTGACAACAAAATTTTACATATTGAATGTACTATGTTGCAGGTTGTTTGAATACTGTTGCACGAACAACAACAGCAACAACATCACGAAGAAGAAAAAATCTTTAGTTGTTGCGAATGTATTGATGACTTGTTGTTGGTATGAAATAACTAAAACCGCCCTGTTGGCCATGCCTGCAAGACATCCTTGAAGACGCGTGCACGACAATAGTAAATCGTAAACTACACTTTGGCGACCGTCCATGTTAATCGTCGACGACTTTTTCATACAAATGTCCACGAAATCGTACACGATGATCTGGGCGACATTATCGCTCACAATGTCGTTGACGATCACATGGGCGACAATATGCATCACGCTGTCTTCGATTAATATATAAGTCGCATTTATGTACATTTTTGGCTAGTTTATTTGTGAAATTTGATACGCGTGTACATATTATTTGGTAGTCTCTATTAAATAGTGAAAGTGTATCATTTAAAATGTTAAATAAACGTAAAAAAAACACTTTATCATTGGAAACGAAAGAAAAAAAAACGTCCAGAAATTAGAATAATTCAGAAATTATAATTGCCTCAAAAACAAAGCGGTTCTAATTTGCGAGCGTCTACTGTATTGTAGTAATTAGCATTTATTTGATTTTTTCGTTTTGGTCGTTTTCTTTGATTGTCCAACTTTGCCGTTTTTTCTTATTCCTAATTTCTGCCATTTACTCTATTAATAGTAGTTTTGAAACGATGGAATACTGAGCAAAATTCTTTTATATAGGCTTCATAGGTTACTCTTTCTTTCGGTGGATTCTGTTATTATGGCACGATATTAAATTAAGATTTGAATTTGTCTGAAAATTATAAAAGAAAAATTTAATTTTTTATAGTAACTTACCGTAAAGAGCATTTAATATGACATCTATTAATTATAAAAATGTTTTTGTCCCGTTATTTTGCATTTTTTCTTAATACAGCAAGTTAAAAACATTGTCGCTCATCAAGTCGCCAATGTTATATAATACGCGACAAGATAGATGGAATGGTTGCTCATTTTGTCCTTAATAAAATCTTATTACGGACAAGTTATAGACATTGTCATTCAATTAGTCATCAATTTGGTATGAAACACGACAAAATGCATGTAATGGTCGCTCATTTTGTCCTCAATAAAATCTTATTTAAGACAAGTTTGTGAATTTGTCGATCATCTAGTCGTTAATAAGTCTGAAAACACGACAAAATATACGATCTTGTCGATGAACTTGTCCTCAACAGTGTAATATACACGACAAATTCTAAAATGTCTTGAAGACATCCTTGACGACAATTTCATATCAGACTATTTGGCCAACGGGGCGTAAAAAATTTGCATACATGCAGGCCTTTGGTAAACTTACCACATTCCAATGCAACCCACAAGCTTTTTCATCATTATCATCATCAATGTCGGTAACAGTATCAACATCACCATCATCATCGGGAAAATAGGCATTAGGTAAAGTATAATTAGTCTTATAATTTAGCAGTCGAATGCATAAAGTTTTTAAGCAGTTTAATTAAACGTTTTTGAAACCAAAAATATTGAGTCTGCATTTATTTAACACTTCTTTGCATGATGATGGAAATTTCCATCATAAAATTTATTGAAGAAAAAATGTACACAACCACGTGATTTGTAATTTTTTTTGTTGCCTGCAACAATTTACTCAATTTACCGTTACTCGATTAATCGATGGCCAGTTTCGAGTAACGAATTACCCGATTAATTTTCGTCGATTAATCGAGTAACTCGAGTAAATCTAAAGAAGAACTTGCAAAATCATTGGGAGTTACTCAAGCAGCAATTTCAAATCATTTGCAAGCAGCAGGATTCATACAAAAGCAAGGAAATGGGTACCACACGATTTGAAGCCGAGAGACGTTGAAAGACGATTTTGCATGTCCGAAATGCTTGTACGCCATGAAAAGAAGTAATTTTTGCATCAAATCATTACTGGCGATGAAAAATGGATCCATTACGACAACCCGAAGCGTAACAAATCATATGTCAAGCATGGCAGAAGCGTCTCATCTATTATGAGCTGCTGAAATCGGGCCGAATATGATTGATTCGTTTGAAGAGAACATTGGCCGAAAAACACCGGCATATGCGACCAGAAATGAAGATATAATATTCCATCATGACAACACTCAGCCACATGTTGCAAGACCGGTTAAAAACTATTTAGAAAATAGTGCTTGGGAATTTTTGCTTCACCCGCCTTATAGTCCAGACCTTGCCCGGTCCGACTACCATTTCTTTCGATCGATGCAGAACGCTCTCACTGGAATAAGCTTCACTTCAGAAGTAGATATCTTAAATTGGCTTGATAAGTTATTGGCCTCAAAAAATAGCAGTTCTTTTGGCGTGGAATAAATATGTTTCCAGAAAGTTGGGAAAATATCATAGCTAACGATGGCCAAAGTTTCACAGTAACATAAACGTCCAAAATTTGCCAAATATACCGCATTTTTAAGTTATAGGGTAGAGGGGGATCCTTCGCCACTTTTTTTTCAAAGCACTGTGATTTCTTAACCCCTAATTATTTATCAAAAATTATTTTCAAATTGAAGATCTACATATCTTGGCTTTAATTTCTATGATTTTTATTCTAATTATTTGCATATTTTCTATTATTTTTTTTTTTTGATTTCCAAAGTAACCCAAATCGGCGTAACTGCCCCAAACCTGGGGGATATTCGCCAAAAGAGCTAGATACAATTTCAACAAAAAATATTGTTAATACGGCAAAGTCAATGTTTTAATGACTGAAATAAATAATTTAGAATAAGTTCTTTAAGGTATATGATTCTTTTTAATCAATAAATCTCCACTACAATGAAAAAAAAAATGATTTAAAACTATAATATAATGATTCTTCAAAATTACAAAAAACTGAATAATTAATATAAATTTAAGAATGAACACGATTGTACTAATTTACTATTGAACATATTTTAAACATATAGAAAAGTATTATAGATCATTTTATGCAGGGAAGCACCAACTGTTCGTAGCTCCAGGGGTCATCTGGTGATTGTGCCCCAGAGGCAGGCACTGTCATAAAATTAATATTTTTTGACACTTTTTAAGCATTTATTAAAATCAAATTATTATTTTCTGAAAGCTCAGGGTCATAGGTCTAACATAATGAAAAATTATTTTTTTATCACACGATTTGAGGAAGTTATTGCAAAATGTAGTTGCTTTCAATTATTTTTTTGGCACCCCAAAAAACACAAAAACACATCTATCTGCGACCACATGTGATATAAATTCGTCAAAGTGGATGTCAAGGAAAGGCAATTGAGAAATGCACAAATAATATTTTTTCCAATTTTTTATCTCCCTTAACATCGGAGAAAAATGGGATTAGTGTATGTGCCCCACTGGCGAAGGATCCCCCCTCTACCCTACACCCAATTTTCTACTAGATACAAAATTATTTTGTATTTAAACCAAATATTTATATCTTTACCAATCTTTTTTTTTGTACTTTTATAAAATTTCGTATAATACACAAATAAAAATTCGATACTAGAAACGAAATATCATTTGTACATATTACAAAAATATTCGTAATGGCAAAATAATCAAAGCTTTCGTAAAATTAACCACATTTTTCGTGTATTTTACCTATGGATTATTATGAGTACACAAACTTATTATACCCTGTCCAAGTAGTGCTGTGGTGTATAAATAACACTGATATACAAAAAAAAAAGTGGATGTTATTGCAGCGGTTTTAGGATAATTAGGGGGTGCTGATTTCGAATCTGCTACCAGTTTGTTTAAATTGGCTCTAGGTTTCGCGTAATTCGCGATTTAATTTTATTAAATTTTTCAGCCGATTTTTTCAATCAAAAATTTATAATTTAGTAACTATAGCTTCGGCAAAAAAACGCTTTACACATTTTAAGCATTATTCTGTGCCCTATTTTTCAAACTTAAGTGTGTGTCAATATCTCAATAACTTTTCTAAATATAGTCGCGCAAAATCAAAATATAAAAATTTTTTAAGGTTTTTTTTAAAAAAATTTTTAAATATAACACAAAGTCCGATTTTAAATATCAAATCCATTTTGGAAAGAAAAAGGTCCAAAATTTATATATATGTCATATTGCATTAACAAATTATGTGCAGTTTTAGAGCCTTTTGTAATTAAATTTAGACTTAAAATGAACAAAAAAAATTTTTACTGTACTAAAAATCTACTGTACTATTACATAATTTTTTTTTTTTCTAAAAACATCAGATTTCATTCCCTATTAATTTTTTTCCGATATTATTGCGATTTGCAAAGTTTATATTTAAATCACAATATTTTCGTACACATTCAAAATGAGTTCGTCGAAATCGCAATAATTTCGCAGAAAAACCAATAGGGAATGAAATCTGATGATTTTGGAAAAAAAAAATTATATAATAGTACAGTAGATTTTTAGTACAGTAAAAAAAATTTTTGTTCATTTTAAGTCAAAATTTAATTACAAAATGCTCTAAAACTGCACATAATTTGTTAATGCAATATGACATATATATAAATTTTGGACCTTTTTCTTTCCAAATTGGCTTTGATATTTAAAATCGGACTTCGTGTTATATTTCAAAATTTTTTTTTAAGAAAACCTTAAAAAATTTTTAAATTTTGACTTTCAGCGACTATATTTAGAAAAGTTATTGAGATATTGATACACACTTAAGTTTGAAAAATAGGGCACGGAATTAAGCTTAAACTGTGTAAAGCGTTTTCTTTCCGAAGCTATAGTTACTAAATTATAAATTTTTTATTGAAAAAATCGGCTGAAAAATTGAATAAATTTAAATCGCGAATTACGCGAAATCTAGAGCAAATTTGAAAAAACTGGTTGCAGATTCAAAATTAGCACCCCCTAATTATCCTAAAACCACTGCAAAGTTGTGCAACTTATAAATATTGTAATATTTTGTAGAGCTGTGTAATCTTTCGCCAACCGAATGGTTTGCTGGAGCCACCCATTTATTTGTTTGTATTAATAAAGATTCTGTTAATTCAATAGATTTTTTGTTGGTTTGGAAACAATGTACCTCAATTGTGTCAACAATATATGTATTTGATTACAATAAGCAACAAACATTTTAAAAACATTTATTTAGAAAGAAATTCGGTTGTCATAATGAATTTGTTTTCTCTATGTAGTAAGGGCCATTATTTTTATTCGATAAGATCATCTTTGTAAGCACTGGTACACATTCGCTGCATAAAGAAACTCACAAAATTTGTGAAATTTGGTACTCTAACTTATACGGAACCATGTTTGGACCTAGTACTCAAATGGACTATAATTCCGATTTTTCGCTTAAAATATCGGCTCCAAGTATTAGTTGTCATTCAAACAGACTGGTATATGGTATCATATATTCGGCATATCTGACTTTAACTTTTTACTCGTTTTTACTATATTATTTAAATAATTTAATGGAATTTGGAAAGGCACAGAAATTTTCCAACATAAAGAGAGTTTTTTATGAGTAATTCAAAATTTTTATTTTTATTTTTTAATGCAAATCTGTTTCTGAATTTTTAGGGGAAAAGATTACTCAATCTATCTAAAAATCAGCCTCATACTTACTTTGAAATAAAAATATATGCATTGAATATTTGCTCTAAAGCGAAGCCGCTGAAACTTTCCGAGTAGATGGAAAGACAAAAGAGCTTTTTTTTGTAAATAAAATATTTTTACCGATTGATAAATAAATTTTTAAATTTTCCATTGTATTACAAATATTTGTTTAAATTGTCCACAGAAACCACAAATTACATAGATCTGTTACTCTGTGACATTCGCTGTCAGTGCACGTATCTCATGACAATGTGTTGGACATATGTCCTATACCTATACAAAAAATATTTGAATGTGTGTGAAACACACCTTCAACAAACACATTTGTTGACAAAAGAAGAAGATTAAGATATCAATGTAATATATAAGCTTTTTCATTTATTTACTACAAGTTACTACATTTACTACAGCTGGAAAAATTCACACTGAGAGTGTGTTCGTTTAGTCGAATTTCTTACTACTTTTACTACAATTGGAAAGTTTTGTTTACTTTTTGTATTGATTTTTTCCAGATGTAGTAAAAGTAGTAACTTGTAGTAGGTAAACGAACACGCTTTCTATGATAGAAACACTCTTTTCATTTAAGTTATTTTTTCAATAAATACCAAAAAAGGTTTTAAATGTTAAAATGTTACTCGAATCTCCCAGGCTGCAAATTTAACTATGGATTAAAAAAAGACGACAAATTCATTTGGAGATGCTAAAAAGTGAAAATGATGAATTCTATTTTAGCACTTGCAGTGCAACCATATTTCCGGCTGTCGATAAATACTCTGCCAGATGAATGTAAAGACTGTGTTTGAAAAATTTGCCTTCACTTTTTTTGCAATAACTTTTTTTAAACTTACTCAAACTGATATTTTTTAATAGACTTTGAAATGAATGTCAGAAACTTTCATATTTTAAATTTTTTCGCTAGAAGCTTTTATTCGATTCAAAATGGCAAGCGAATTGGAAATGCAAAAAACAGAAAAAGGGCATCTGTGACCAGAATGAGGCGAACAAAATCAGTGCCAGAAGGGCGAAACGTCGCTCAAAAAGTGGATTGTTTGGAGATTTTTATACGCAGGGTCAAAAAGGACGTTGTCCTGAAAACTTTTAGAGTAGTAAAAGTTCCCAAAAGGAATGCTGTAAAGAAAACGGACACGGACACGAACAAGCAAAATAGCGTGCTAAAAAAAACGGATTTTTTTGAAAAATTCAATTTCTCTATCATAGACGACGAGACGTATGTTTTAGTCGACTTCTCACAGCTTCCAGGTCAGGACTTTTACATTGCAGACTAACGGGGGAATATGAAGGACAAATTTAAGACAAAAAGGCAATCGAAATTTAATCGAAAATTCCTGGTATAGCAAGCTATTTGCACTTGTGGCGAGAGGAGAAAGTCTTTCGTGATCAGTGCTTGAAGAAGCAACTGAAGCCTTTTGTTAGACAGCATTTAGTCTATACTTCTTTTTTTTTGCCCTACCTAGCCCCTTACCATTACAGTAAAGCAGCCTTAGACTGGTACTTAAATAATAATGTGCTTTTGGTTGCTAGAGAAGCAAATCTACCAAACTGTCCAGAACTCAGGCCAATTGAAATATACTGGGCTTTGGTCAAAAGTGAAATTAAGGCAACAAAAGAAGTCGCCAAAGATTTCAAGGGAAAGTGGTAGTTAGCAGCTCGAAAGGTATCTAAAATACCATAAAAGCGTTGATGGAAATGGTACCAGAAAAATTAAGAAATTTTCTAAAATGAAAATAATAAAATTTTTTATATACCCAAGTAAAAAAAATGATATGGAGCCATATGAAGTTATATTTAATTACATATAATCTTTTATGTTATTATATATAATTATATCCGAAAAATGAGAACATCTTATTGTATCTTATTGTATCGAATTGTATACAATTGTATACAATTTGGTACAATTTGATACAATTTTATGCAATTCGATACAATTGTATCCGAATTTTGTCCTCATCCAATTACATTAAATTATATCTTTTTGTATAAAATTATATAAAATGTTATAAAAATGGACATAGTTTGATACAATTATATCTAAAAATTTACCTTATACTTTAGATCATATTATATATGACCACATCTAACAATATATAAAAATTATTTTTTTAAATAAAAAAGATATGCAATATCTGGAGATCAGACCTGGGGCATTTTAATTACAATTGCAAATAAATGTAATTGAAATTAAAAAAAACTCAATTACATTTCATGTAATTGTAATTGAAAATTTTCAATTACAAGTAATTGTAATTGAAAGTGATTTCAATTACAAATTTCAATTACATTTAGAATTAAAGTGTTTTTTGTTGAAATTTTGTAGAAAAAACTGACTGGGATAGGTTGGATAGGCGTGGATAAGTATAAAAAGAATACGTCATGTTGGGCTGACCCCTCACTTGTGCTTTTTCTCATTATTTCTTTTCCGAAAAAATGTAATTGTAATTGACATTTTTTCAATTACAATTATATGTAATGTATAATTGAAAATTTTCAATTACAAATTACTTGTAATTGTTTTTTTTTTTAATTACAATTACAAATAATATGTAATTGTAATTGAATTTTTTTCAATTACAATTACATGTAATTGTGTAATTGCATGTGTAATTAATTTCCAAATATAATGATTAACCCAAAGGTCTGCTGGAGATCCTATAATTTCGATAAATCTTCGATTAATTTTATCCAGATTTGCCATGACAGTGCATTAAACATGAACAAAATTTTCTTTATTTTTAGGAATTTTAAAATAAAGTTAACAAGACTGAAATTTTAAAGTTAATAGGATTATGTTATACAACTAAGATATAAGAAAAATAGTAAAATATTACAAAATAGTAAAAATTACTAAAAATATATGATGCAAAAACTAAACTCACACACGAATCATGCACGGGTTATATATTCTTATTCACGCTCACGCACGAATCAAGTACGAATTATATAATTATTACTCACGATCACGTGTGAATAACGTGACTCACGAACATTTCTAGTCACGCGCCAATCCCTAGTAATTACTAAATCTAAAACTAGTTCAAAATCATTGTTAACATAGAACCACATATAATATAATACGGTTTTACACATGTGTGCAATATAATAGATACATTAAAATTTTTTCAAATTTTTTCTCGATGCCTTTATTTTTAAAGATCAAAATAGTGGATCCCAAAATGCGAGGAGATTGTTCAGAAAATGGTGCAGAATTTTAGCGTAATGGCCGTTTTTTATTTTGTAACTTGTTTTAAGTAGGCGTGGCTTTTAATGAAAAAGAAGCGATATCGACCTTCTATCAAATTACATAGTAAAATTTAGCGAGCACTGGTAGGATCTATACAAACTGTATATTTTTGGAAATTCTATATTTCCTTAAATCTTGCATTATCTTTATCTACAAGTAGTCTCCAGACTTAAGATGACAGCGCCTTAAACATGACCAGATTTTTCTTTGTTTCTAGCGATTTTAAAATTGAGTTAACAACACTAAAACTTTAAACTGAAATATAACAAATCAGACAAACTTTTTTTTACGTTGTAGTATAAAGCATTCCGTGTTTAAATTTCAGTGTTGTTAACTTTATTTTAAAATCGCTACAAACAAGAAAAATTTAGTCATATTTAAGGCACTGTCATTTTAAGTCTAGAGACCATTTGTAGAAAAAAATAATGCAAGACTTAAGGAAATCTTTAAAAATAAAGGCAACGAGAATAAAATTAGAAAAAATTTGAATGTATCTATTATATTGCACACATGTGTATATGGACCTTATATATTTTTATATAAAATCACTTTGAAATAATTGCTTATGTGGGATGATATATAATTATAGATGATTTTATAAGGAACGTAATATTGTTATATATTAAAGAAATCATGAAATATTGTAGATATGGAACCATATTAAGTTATATATGGGTTCTTATTCGTCAATATATAATCATATCTAACACAAATTATGAAATATTTCTTATATGGCTCCACATATAGTTTAAAATATTATGTATAGTGTCATACTAAATTATATATAAACGTATACGTAATTATATCTGTAATATGTTACTTTATGTACTTATATATAGCACATGCAATTATATGTAGGCCAGTATGTAATAATATAAAATCACATGTGTCTCCATATTAAAACCTTTGAGGAAAAAATATCTAACATATGTCTATATAAAAGTATATATGCTTGAATTTAAAAGCATATGTGGCCATATGTAACTTTAAGTTACTATATGGAATTACATAAAATAATATATGGTTATATCAAAACTTTTTTACTCGGGTAGTTTTATAACAATCTTAATAAAAATACGGTTATAAAATAGTTTTTATTTTTAAAATTGAAAGATGTTTAACCAGATTTTTTAAATTATGTGATGGACAATTTTTTCAGTCCTTATTATTAAAACCCCCTAAAGTTTTGATGCTGTATGAACACAGTCAAGTTATATGGCCATTTAAAGTTTTAATTTTTTGGTAAGCTCTGCAGAAAATAACGCGCAATAAAAAACATGAAGGTTCTTCTGGACTTAGTTCTCTGTTCGGATAAATACAATAAAAATTTATGAGGATTTTTTTGTAAATAATTATGGATCATTTAAGTCCTTTTTTCAATAAATACGAAAATATGTCCCCAAAACCAGGCATTTTAAGGGCGTTTTAATGGCGTTTTCGGCTGCAAATTTCAATAATAAATTTTCATTGTGAACGTCCGAGCTCAGAATTGCGGTCAAAATAAATTTCGGATATTTTGTTTTTTTTTTTAGTCTTATTGTATACAGTTTTGGTCAGAAAAATTCAAATTTGAAACAGCCATATAACTAAGGCAGAAAAGACGAAGACCGTCATTTTCTTGCCTAGTGTTATGATAGAGTATGATAGTGTATCATACAGTACCTATAATAAATAATGTAAGTTTGAAGTTTGTACGGCATACTTTTTTGTGCATTCCCGTTAGAGTTGGGCTTAATCGTTCTTTTTGCTGACTCGGTCTTATCGTTCAATAAAAACATTGAACTGGTCCGTTCAAATCGTTCAATCGTTCTTTTTTGGTATCGTTCTTTTTTGTCAAGAGCTGTGTCTGAACAGTGATCCGTGAACGATGTCGATGTTCGTTCGACGATTTATTGGCGCACTACATGTTACATGTTTATATGAATTTATTGTGCATAGACTAATAGTGCCAGAAAATTAAAATTTTATTAAAAATTTTAAATTATTAAGAGAAACATTTAATTCTGTAATAAAATTAATAAGGGATACAAATTTTCTATGACTAAAAAAAAGAACGAAATGAACGAATAATGATGAACGATGTCAATCGTTCAATGAAGTGAACTGTTCAAATGAACTAGTTCCTTCACGAACGACACAACTCTAATTCCCGTGTTCTTGGGCAATTTTTGTGAAAGAACTTCGTGCATACTCTTATTTTTCGAACTTAACAAAAAAAAAAAAAAATCAATAGGGGAACACAACTATTGTAATAAGTAATATATTATTATGTGAATGGTTATCCTACTTTGCCCACTTTTTGGAGAAAAGGAAAAAGTCGTTCCATGTTTTTTTATAAAAAGCCTCGTAATTTTATCAAGTTCTCAAGAAATTAAATTTAAGAGTTCGTAGGCTTATTATTGGCAATTATTTTTTTAAAACTGAGTTAGAAATGGATTACATATAATGAAATTATTCTCTTTCTGATTCCGAAAACCGTTTCTCAATATCTCGTATCGTACGTGAGATATGAAGTATTGAATCTGATCTACTTGCCTATTTTTCACACAAAAATGACAAAAAGGAAATCTTCTTTATCGTGTTTCTCGATAACGACTTGTTGTCACATGGGTCAAACCAATAATAAGCCGATGAGTGGTCAATTTATGACCATCAATATTTCATTACTTCAATGCATCAATTATAGTTAAAACTGTATTACCTTTTTTAGTATTCCTAAACAAACAAAACCTTAAATAATGAAACTGCTCACTGAAATTATGACCAAAAAGTGTTAACTTCATAAAGAAATTTATATACTTTTCAATAGTGTTGAAAAAAAATACAAATTGTGGCACTTAACAACACCCCAATACGACAATGTTGCTGGAATAAATAAAAAAAAAACAAACAACTTTATGTATTGTATAAATTAATTAGCAAGTTTTTTGTTTGTACAAACATCAACAACTTGCGACGACAGCAACAGCGTCAATAATAGCAACAAACAACAGCTGCAATTTTAATGACCACCTTGGTTATGATGATGGGATGGGATGAGTGAACAACAAAAGGGATTTCTGTTTTATTTCCTTTAAACATGAAAATCTTAAAGCTCAACAAACAGGATCGTTTACTTTTTAATACAGACTTTTAGTATTTTTACGGTTGTTTGTGTAAAATTAACACTAACCACAACAACAAAGTAGCATAAAGGAGTATTTCTTAACGTCAGTTCACATTTAATTTAGCTTTTCGTTGTTTACTGGCACTATGGTGCAGAATTTAAAATTTTAAAGATTTTCTGGAATTGATGCTTTTATCCACCTTTTAAAATATTTTTCACACGAATAGCATGGCGAATTTAAAATTTTAGAAATATAATATTAGAAATTTCTGAGAAACAAGTTTTAAGCGATTCAGAAGAGCCAGAATTAACTAATACTTGAGCAATTTATTTTTCAATTAGAATGTTTCCTCTCTTAATCCTATTGTTTTTTCACCTTTTTCACGAGTAATTATCACATTATGATGCGCTTTTTTCACATTCAATAGTTGGATACCGAGTGTTGATTGGAGAAGTTGTTTTGCTGCTGGGCAAATTCATTTACTTAAATAACAGATCAACTAAAACATTTTCCGCATTCGTGCAAAATTTTTATTAAAAATTTCCGAGGGTCCAAGCCCCGCCAAGGTCCATTTTTGGAGAGAGATAACCCCTTTCGCTGGTGTTTTAAACGGTTAGGGGTAGTCGAACTTTTCATCAATTTTGCTCTATATCTCTTAGTTTTCGAGATATGGACCATTTTAAAAAATCGGGAGGGAAAGAAATAGGGCCATCTTTAAAACTTTGGATATATTGGTTGCGTTATCTACCGGGTAATAACAGTAACATGAAAATATTATATTTTAACAATAAATTTTGTAAAATTTAACCAATAGGTTGTTAAAAATTAGTTTTAAATAATTTTGAAAATTAACACTCAAAATTAGTTAAAGTACTGAGGATTTTTAGTATAGTGTCAAATGAAGATTACTAAGATCTTTGATTAAATCAGTGTTTCATCTAAAAATTTGTTAAAAATTAATCATATCGATTTGAAACCGGTTTGACAGATTTTCCTACTGACGTATTATTTTAAGTGTATGAATCTATTTTCCATACAAAGGATACTATAGGCCGGTATTTTTTAAGCCCTGGCAATTTTGGGATCTATACCACCCCTACGAGGAATGAGGTGTCAATTGCCCTCTAGGGACCTATCCCGTGACCGGTAAACTGAAGTCATATTACTAAATTAGTACAAATTTTTTTAGTTTTATTTTAGCCATTTCTCCCCAGAAATTTACCCATTTTTTGTAACCAAGTTCTGGCAACACTGGTTAGAACATAAAGTAGAACAGGTGGCATGCAAGTACAAGTTTTATACGAACGATTGAGATTTTCGAGATCCAATAGGGGGAAAAGATTGATACCTTTTAGACATCATAGTTTGATATTCGAATGGCAGTTCTTTTTATACGCCACCCGTCTCTGGAATAATCTTCCATATAACTCTCAAGTTATAAGTAATGCACTTCAGTTCAAAAATAAAATTATGAGCTTATTCGAATTAGGAAACTATATTTGATTTAGTCTGTTAATTAATTATATGAGTATATACTTTGAATGTTTAATTAATTTTTTATGATATTTTTTATGTTTTTAATTTGACTATAACCCTATGCTGGGTCTAGCATACACGACTGTGTGATGTGATGTTTTCTCTTAAAGTTGCAAATATTTTCAATATTGATAGTTTTACTTAGACAAAAATCACAATTATACTTTTACCTAAATTATGTTTCATAAAATATGAATTGACATCAGGAAATCTTAATAGTTTTAATACCATTTTACCTTAAAATTACAAAATCAATAAATTTTTGCAGCTGGTTGGATCTGAAAGGGTTAATCTGATACATGTTATAAAGTTATTATATTTTATTATTTTTTAGTTTTAAATTTTTAATAACAATTTCTGTAATTCTACAAATAATCAGTTCTGTACTGCAATATGAGACTCTAAGTCTTGTGTACGGAACTTCAAATTAATAAATAAATAAAAAAAAAAAAAAAGTTGCTTTACAACCGGTTCTTTGCATCCGACAATTTTGCTGGGATAGCTTCTATTCATATCTTGAAGACCTGATAAATAAAACAAATATGACATTTTAGGTGGAATTGTACCTTCAATATCCGTAAGTTCAAGCAATATATACCTACCAGTGCTTAGATACTAGGGTATTCAATTAATCGGCTTTTTATTTTAATCGATTAATCGTGCAAATAATTATTTGGGTTTTTTTTCTTAACCGGTTAATCGAACAAAATTTTAAAATTAATCGAAAAAATTTACTGTAAAATAATATACATACTAGAGTGGTCCAAAAAAAAAAAGTTGGAATTTTCACGCTCCACAACTCTACAAATATGCCACTTTGAAAAAAAATGTAGTCTGATCAAAAAAATCACCAAAAAAGTTTTGTTTAGAGGTAGCACATCGCAATTGAAGTTTCGAGGTTGTACGTGTTCTATTATTTTTAATTAATTAAAAATAATGGAAAAAATGAGAAAAATTAAATATAATTATTATGATCGCGACATATCAAATCTAATATATTTTTAGGTGTACATTACGAATATGAAATCAAAATTGAAATCGGATTCGCGGATTTCCCGAAATTTTAAAATTTCATACAAAATAGGATCAACTTCGATCAGGATGTTTTCTTATATTTACCAATATGAAAATTTCGTTTTTGCATTAATATATATCTGTGGAATGTTCTATTATGTGAGATAGGGTTTTTGGTAGCAATAAAATATAGCAACCTAAATAATAGCGAAATATTAAAAAATGTCAAATTTTAAGTTAATTTGCAAGGATATCTGTTATCCTTTTTAAAATTAAAATCAGTGTTATATATAATGAAGGTCCTTGGTAAGTAAATTGCAAAAGTATAACAAATTGCATTTTTCGATAACACCGTTTACAGGTAATTGGGAAAATATCTCAAAAAACTTGAGTTTTTTTGAATTTTCAAAAACCGCAAATAATTCATAAACCACAAATTTTTTTTAAGTTTCGATTGCTGATTCATAATCTGCGTTAAAATAAATATCAGATTTGAGAAATTTGCGCATACAAGGCAAAAAAAAGTTGAATTTTTAATTACATCTTTTCAGAAAATTTCGAAAATTTTACTAAAATATGTATTTTTTGTATAAATTTAAAAAAAACCGCGAATTACTTAAAAGTTACTTAATTTTTTTAAGTTTTGATTTCAAATTCCTTATATTCACATTAATTAAGACCAGATTTAAAAAAATTGTTAAATAATAGCGTACAGGTTAAGAAATAATTAAATTTAAAGTCAACCCTACTTTTTGTATAAATTACTCTAGAGATAAATTACTAATTCTTAAAAGACAACTTTTTGTGCTACCTCTAAATAACAGCTGAAACTTAGCACAGAGAGTTTTTAGACATTAAGGAATAGGGGCAATCTTGTGGAGATCGCGAATTCCAACTTTTATGTTTTTTTGGACAACTCTAATACATACACTTGTTTTGTTTTTAATAATTTTAATTGTTCGATAAATAATTTTAGTTAAAAAAAGGAAGAAAAATAAATACAGTAACTCTTCTGAAATTCATAAAAATAAAAAGATGTAATAATTGAGAACAGATTTTGTCAATATTTTTATTTTTTCTGTCCCCTCTTTCACATATTAAAATGTTATCCAAATCGGGGAGAACCATACCGCCATGAGTAAAATAGTTAAAGGATAATAGTTATAAGACCCAGTACATTAATTTGTATCTCTTTCGTATGCATTGAATATATAAAAACGTATGTAGCGAAGATTCCTGGTGAGAATTGATTTTCCCTCTTCGTTTCCTTTACTTTATTTTATTAATTCAGAGTGCTCACTAAACAAGGTTACTAACATTGAGCATTAATTATAATTAATAATTCTAATAATCATTAATTACAATAATTATAAATGCTTTCGTTTAATATCAACATTTAAAAAGTCGTAAAAAATAATTTTAAATTTATTATACGTAAATATATACAACTACTTTACTACCCAGCAAAATCTTTCATTACCAAATAAGTGGTTATATAATAGAAATTCATAGCTCCGCACAACTTATTTTTTGGCGTCTAAACTCATTATTTTTGTTTGGTGTGGTCGTTTTTATAAGTAGTCACGCTTACCCGCTCGCTTACGAAAAAATGAGAAATAAGTAGTTACGAGGTTTTGAATAATAAGTGATTACACACATGCTTACAAAAAGTTGAATTATAAGTGGTTATCAGATTGCTTACTTGATTCTGAAAAATAAGGAGTTAGGCAAATACTATTAGGTTAAGGAAATAAATTCAGAAAAATTTAAGTTTTAGTTTTAGGACACGTCATACAAATTTAAACATAAAAGATATTTACATATAATAAATAAAATTTTTATAAAATTTAACTGTGTAAAAAGAACTTATTTAAAATATTACGAGTAAGTCATTATTTTATATTTAGAAACAATGAATACAATAGACCCTTATTAGGAAGTCATTATTTTAAATTATAAAATAATGCAAAAGGTAATGATTCATCATTTTGGGTAATGCAGATAGTAATGAGGTGTCATTACCAATATTTTGCTGGGTAAGTAAGTCACAACAACAGAGTGGTAATTTGAAAGATGACAAAGCAAACTGTGATAATTTTATGTTGTTTTTGTTTTTTCTTTGGGATTTAAGATGTTTATTAACGCTCCTACTTGATAAGATAAATTCTCATTGAGTTGAAGCTAACAAATATTTCTATAAATTCTAAAAGGTCGTCCCTTGATTATCTTTTAGGCCAGAATAAAATCCGGATAGGTACAAGACTATAGAAAATATCTTTTTACAATTTACAAAAAAAAAGTTTTAAGATTTCAGCATATTTACTTTAATAAAAAAATTATATTTTAGAAATATTTTTGTAATTTTCTACCAATTTCGAATAATCTATTAATCGTACGAAATTATTCGAATTATTCGTTATTCAAGATTTAGACATTTTAAATTCGATTAATCGAATAACGATTAATCGATTGAATACCCTATTAGATACTCACCGTGTAAGCGACCAAGAACCATGAGTTATCTAAGCATTGGTTTATGTTGGTTGAAATTACGGGTATAAGTCCTACCCATAATCGGCAACAATTTCGGCAAAGTTTACACACATTATGCCAAATATATATTTTTTAAGCACAATATACTATTAGTAGACACAAAGTGTGTAATTATAAATAAAAAATTCTTTTTAATACCTTTTGTATGTATTTTTTTAGCCATTTTGCGTAATGTTACATAAAATTTTACACATTTCAATGTAATGAATTTACATGCATTTTTTTAGTTTGCATAGAAGTAATAAACAACATTTCTTCGGCATAGATGTAGATTTCCATAAAGCTTGGTCGGAAAATTCCCAGGCATTAAAATTCCCTCGTTACTCATAATTACACAAAATGACAAAATCTTAACTTTTTAAAATTAATAGAGTTCTGGCCACATTACGGACATGCTGATTACAATGGCGTACTTTTTTCGATCTAAGGTGCAGATTTTCTGCTAAATACCTTTAAAATTTAGCGGTTTTCCATTTAGTTTTTTATGTACAAAAATTTTCAAATGCAATCAATATATTTTTTCTGTGGCTAAATGTGGCGATAACTTTTGCAAATGGAAACTGTTTCGCTTGAAATTTTGCAAGAACAGTTTTTAAAGGTGACCTCATATTATACTAAAAGTAGCATTTTGCGGACAACTTGAAAAGCTATGCTGCCATATACAATTTTTGAAAAATTGCGATTTTAACGTATAGGCCGCCATAGATGAACATATTTTTTTTGTTGAAATATTTTCCCTTTAACTGCTTCTTTACTAAGCCATAACATTTATTGAGGTCGATTTTGCTTTCAGCAATTAATTGGAAAAACCGTAAAAATCCATATAAAATGCGAACAGTGATTTTAATATCAAGTTTTGTGCATCAACCCAGTCAGAAATCGCCAATGGTACAAAAAATCAAGCACTGGCATACCACTGGGTAACCATGGTATTAAAAATAAATGACTGGCAGAACACTCATTTGGGACGCTTTTCCAGCGTTTGCGAAAAGCGTTTTATCAGTATTTTTTTTTACAAAAATTTCGGTGGTTTATAAAAAAAACCACTGGCAAAGAATTGGCTTAGAGTGATATGCCAAGGTTTGCAACCAGTGGTTATCCAGTGCTACCTAGCAAATGATACCAGGCGACAAAAATCAATTCACTGGTAGACCAATGATTTTATAAAAATGCTGACGCTTCGTTAAAAAATGTTTGTAGTCGGAAGGTTCCGAGTTCAAATCCGGTTGCAAGCAAAAAAATTTTTTTGGATTTTTTTTAATTTAAAATTTTTTTTGTTTTATAAAATCAATTTTTTTGTTTGTGGGAAAGCTCCTTCAAGACCAACTTTTTTTTTGCCCTCCAAACACTGGCATACTAGTTACTAAAAATTGTTTGCCAGTACAAGCATTTTGGCACAGCCAGTAGTTGTCCAGCTATTATCACTCATTTATGTGTTTAGCCATTAAATATTATATGTCTCGTTAGCTCAGTGGGTAGAGCAATCGTCTGCCAATCTGACGGCCTGGGTTCAAATCACGGTAGGGTCAAAAAAAATACATATGAACTTTTTTTTAATTTTATTTTGGAAAATATACTTCCAGACCACCTATTTATTGGTTTTGACAGCGTTTTGCCAACGTTTAAAAATTTTGTTCCTCCAGTGCTTTTCCGGCGCTTTTTGAACAGCCGGTCCTTTTGTCTAATGATGTTATCATTTTGGGAATGGGAAAGCACTTTTTGCCAATACTTGTACCACCTGTTAAAGTGCTTTGCCACCGCTTTCCCGTTTGTATTTTTCTGACTGGGAAATTTTAACTCTAAATATGAGGTCCTGTGCTTATATTTCACTACAAAACTACATTGATATTTAGCGTGTTTTTTAATCACCTGGATTTAGAATTTTTCATTTTTTTTTTTGGATTTATTAAATCCAAAAAAAAGCTGGATTTAATAAATCCACAATAAAAGCACAAATATATGAAACAGGCTATTAATTTAATGTCAGAAAAAAAATACGAATGAAAATTAAAAAAGAAACAAAAAAATTGAAAAACTAACAAATAAAAGGTTTTCATTAAATTTTTTTTTATGAAATATGTTTAGAAAAAAAAACTACACCTCACCAAATACATATTTTTCATCTTCTCCATGAACGAGCTCAAATAGAAATGGAAATTTTTCACTCTACAGTAAGTAATTTAATTAAATCCAATTAGTGAATATTAAATATTGCAATGGAATTTTTCAATTGTGTAAAAATATAAATTGAAGTGATAAAACTGAAAAGGCCGACTGTTTATCGCTCTTTTATGTAAAATATAATTATAAATTAAAAGTTAAAGTAAAATCCTTCATCATTGAATTCGGTATTAAAAATTAGGGTGAAAGAAGTGTCGGACAGAAAAGTTTTTTAAAATAGAAAGAATCTAACCCCATCTGTTGAGCACTTTTTGAAATACTTTTTGGATTTATTAAATCCAAGTGATTAGAAAAAACGGCTATTGATTTCATTTGAAATTTTTAGTATATAAAAAAACTAAATTAAAAACCACTAAACTTTAAAGGCATTTCGCGGAATATCTGTACCTTATATCAGCATGTGTACTAGACGTATTACTATATGGATACGAGACATAGCTTGTTACGGAGGAAATCAAGAACAAGCTCCAAGTTTTCGTGAATAACTGCCTGCACACCATACTCAAAATCTACTGGCCAAACGTAATTTCCAATGAGGAGCTCCTTAGAAGAGCAAACCTGAGTAATGTAAATATCGAAATGCGAAGAAGAAAGTTTGGTTAGATTGGCCACACTCTTAGAAAACCCTGCGATGAAATTAGCGTAAGAGCCTTGATCTATAACCCTCAAGGAAGCAGAAAACGAGGCCGACTCCGTAACATATGGCGTCGCTCCACACTTAGATGAAGTCAACAATATTCCTGAATGTCATCAAAGAAAGATAAAAAATCTACAAGAGTTAAATAACTTTGCAGCTTCACGTTCCAGATGGAAGACTCTTATTGATAGCCTATTCCCACAATGAGGTAGCTTGGATCCTTTCACCAAGCAAGGCACTACTATTATTATATCGAAAAATAAAGTACGCCAAGGAGTTTGGGGTTTTAATTAGTGTTTCCAATTATTCGACATAGGCGGTTAACCGGTTAATGCATTATTCGAAAAATCACTAAAATTATTTAACCGGTTATTCGGGTCGGTTAATCGAGAAAATTGACGATTAATCGTTTAATGCAAAATTAATGTATTTTCTTAACTTTTTGTCAATAAAAACACAAAGAGCTAACTTTTTTAACATTAAAAACTAGAAGAGCCTTTTACATTGAGCCATCAATATAAAAAATATTAAGCTCTATTTAAAAATACCAATTTACTCTGCAAAAATCAGCAAAAACTTTTGCTGAATATTAGTAGTCTGAGAATATAATAAATAATTAAATTCTCAGTCTCAGTTTTTAAGGGTCATTAACAATAAAAAAATTTTAACCTAATTTACGCAGACATAATTTAATTAGACGAGTTTTAAGGAAAGCTTTCACTAAACTAATGAAGTTTTCTTCATAAAGGTAATGCAAAACAAATTTTACGGAAAAGCTTTTTCATTGGGTGTATTTAGGGTGGGTGCGAACTGGCTAAATAAAATCTAAACTAAATTCAGGTTTCCAAATTTTTATGAAATTTTAAAAAGTTTTCAAAAAATTTTCAGAGAAATTTTAAACCCTTTTGTCAATTTGTATTTAGTTTAGAATTTATTTAGCCACCTCGCACAGGGCCTTAATTTTCAATAAATAATACGAAATTGTTCATAAAACTTCATCAATTCAATGAAAAGTTTAGTACAGTGTTGTTTTAACGTCCTATAGACAGCTGCAATTAAAAAATTATAAACACATTATAATTTTCAGATTAGACTAGATCTAGTTCCTGCATTTTTTTTGTATGATTTTCCATTAAATTGTATTAATTATTTATATGTTTTCATTCTCAGATTGTCTCTATATGATTATTTTTTTCAACAACCCGTCACCCGAGTAATGCCTTGAATGCAATGTGACTAATTCGTTGTTTTCTTTCCTATTAAGCTTTCTGTTATTGTTTTTACCTTGAAGTGATCAATACAAACGCATACAAACATTCTGTTTTTAGATTTTTGTTTATCTTCCAATCTCCTCCGTGTTTCAGTAGACGAATTCCAGCGAAATTTCATTGAATCAATATAAAAATTCATAAAAAGCATGTAGACCATTCCCTCAGTCTGCAGTAACAGATGTCAAATCTCAAACAGATTTGTCTGTTCGAACTTTATCACAGGTTTTTGAAAGTGAGAGCAGTTTTTCAGCCTCTCAAAATTCTATGTTTGAAATAATAAAATTTTAAAAACTAATACGCACTATTTTTGTTAAAATAAATATAAATAAAATCATCGACTAGAGGCTGAAAAACTGCTCTCACTTTTGAAAATTAATTTTACACTTTAAAAGAATTAAAACAGAAATGAAAAATTATCTACTGTATTTCCTAAAGCCTGCTCCAGCCAACACATAGGGTTAAAGCATTTTTTTACAAATAGAAAATTTATTATTTTGATAAAAAAATTCAAAAAAATTTTATTAAAAATTAATTGCGATAATGTAAAACAAATCCGCTTTAAGAGTCTCTTAAAACTCATGTCTTGTCTCGCTGGTTCAATGTCGACTTGCTTGGAGTTGCTCAAAAAATGGTATGTAAAGGTTTCTCTTTCAATCGATTTTAAACGATTTGATCGTATTTTAGTTAGTATTTATTTTTTTAAGTGTTTCTTGCAATTTTCTAGCCAAAGTTAAGAAAATTATGAAGTTTTGGGAAGAAATGAAGCAAAAAATTACATATTAAAAATTTAGCCGGTTATTCGACCTATTCTAAATGATTATTCGGGTCGAATAATTATTTGAGTTTTAAATTATTTGTTTCGACATTAACCGAAATAGAGGCGATTAATCGAGGAATCGGTTAATCGATTAACCGAATTAGAAACACTAGTTTTAATTTAGAATTGAATTTGAATTATTTAAGAAATAATTATGACTGACCCATAGTGAATGTTCTTAGTTGTATATTCAGCTAGTCAACATATTAGTAATTTTAGCTATATGACCATTTGCTTAATGTAATATTTGATCTGATATGTTGGATAAGATAAAAACTATTTTCATATTTTGCAGACCATGCTAATATTTTTACTTATGACAATGTTTTGGTGCACTGCTTACTTACTTAGAAGAGAATCGAAATTATACAATAACTTAAAACGTTCCACAAATTTAGAAGAGAGTTTTTGAACACTTGAAGAAATGTAATTTTATAAAGCACCAAAAATTACCTTTTTGTACAAAATTGCTATATATATATCGTCACCGAAAATGCAAAACGGCGTAACAACAAAAAAATACAATTTTTTATTGATTATGATGCACTGGACTCAATTACATGTCTCTACAAAATTTTAAACTTATATACAGAAATAAGTCGATTCACTCTCAAAACAATTCCGTTGTGACAACTGAATTTTGCTGCAGCCGAATTACGAGGTTACAGCAACCGAATCAATTCGGTTGGCAAAAAATTCCGTCGCCACAACGGAATTGTTCTGAGAGTCTAGTCGTGTTTTAAATAAGAGAAGAAAATATGTTAAATAAATCTAAACTACCTTTAAACGTTCTACGTTTTTTGCTCACGTGTAAAAAAATAAAAAGCGTTGTTACGCCCTTTTACATTTTAGATTAAGATATATAACATTTGCAACAAAACCGAAACTAATTTTATGTCTTGTATAGGTCTAATGTTATAGGCGATTTTGTAAGGACATTTTAGTGCAATTTAAACTTTTTCTAAGATTTGTGGTCCGGAAGGGTTTGTGGTTCGAAAGTTTTTTTAAGCACTTTTTATCCATGACAAATATGATGAATTTCACTGAAATTGGAGAAAATGCTGTCGAATGAATTATTCAGTTGACATATTTATATTTCAAGAAAACCATATCTAAAGATATGACTTGTTCTCCTTACCAATAGTGTTGTGTGTTATTTCGTGTCGTCTTGAGTTAATGGCATAAAATAACATTAATTTAATAGCTTCAGTTTCTTTTTTAATAAACCTTTTCGGTTAAATGCAAATCTAAAACTATATTCAATGAATTTTTCTATAAATACACATAAAACTTTTCGTGTTGCCATAGAGTAGAGTAATGTTGAGCGATATTAATGTTGACAATTAAATGGCAGAACATATATTAATGTCAACATAATGTGTGTGCAAAAAGAATATATTCTCTTTTTTTTATTTCATTGTATATTAGAGCGGAAATACCATATTACCGGAAATTAAAAATGTTTAACTACTTAAAAAAGATTATTTTTAATTACTCGAAAATATTTAAATTCAACCAATAATTATAATGAAGAAAAATCTCATGTTCATTTATGACTATATTTGGTATAGAAAATATTTATGTTAAGAGGGTCAACACAATTCTGCAAATAAACATCCCAGGCAGAAAAATACAATCGGCACAATGTTGGCAAACCATTGGCGACGGTCGGTTATGCGTTGACAGAACATGGGATTAACAATCTTGAATAACAGTGGCCCACCTTTGGTTGACACTAACTTGCCAATGTTTCCACAATGTTGTCAAAATCAAAAAATAGGTGGCCTAAAATTATATTTTCAGAAAATTAAATAAAATATTAAAAAAATTTTTATTGTTTGCTTTAAGTTTTGGTGGGAATCGAAACCTGGCAGCCAGGTTGTCAGGCGTAACATATACACTCTAACGCCAATGAGGCTTGTAATGCATAATATCTTAAAACTTAAATAAATGATAATATCAGTTGCAGCTAACTTACAAGCCTCACGAAAAGATTGGTTGACACTAACGTTGGCATGATGGTGGAAAAACAAAGCAAACAATTTAAATTTATTTCGAAAAAAGTGTTAATTAGATTCGAATCCGGGCCGTCAGTTTGCCAGACAATCGTTCTACACCCTAGGCCAATGCTGGTAAAACTATAACACGCGTGCCAGTAGTGGCACGGTAGTGGATTTTAGGTGGCACGCGACGTTTTGTTGTTGTTGTTTTTCAAAAAATTTAAACTATTAGAAGACCAGCAAAAAATTCAGCTGAATGTTAAATTTCTCTACAAAAATGTTTGATATAACTCCATAATGTTGAAATTTTTCATAGAGCTTGTAAATCGTCTTTTAAAATAATTAAAACTATGTATTGAAACCATTTTTTGTTTACAGAAATATGGTTAATGCGGAACTCGCAAATTCGATTATCATAAAATTCTGTGAAAATTTATAAAATTCTAGATTGAAAGAAGTTTAAAGGTGCCTTCACAATGGTAGAATGACTCTACTCTGCAGCACCGATTAAAATGTTAACTGTTCATAAGGCAGAGTAGAGTTACTTCAAAAAATATTTTGCACTTAAGTACTTACATTTGGTTTCGCGAATTTCTAGGCTTTATTTCCACTGCCTCAAGTTTAACATAATTTTTTATAAATGAATGTTCCTTAGTTTGACTATAGATCATAAATTAATATCACTTTCTGTTTAAATTAATTTCAAATTAAAGAAAGATGATACAATTTTCACAAGTAAATTACGAAGAATAAAAAATTTTGAAATAATTCGATAAGGCCAGCAAGACGGAATACGTATTTTCGGCTTTCACTACAAAGCCATCATCAGTGTCATTCGCCTTGAATGGGTTAATAATTGATAATTGTCTACTTATGTTACAGTTGAAAGCAAATCGAATATGTTATCAACAACTCAACTTAGACTAATATCAACGAAATCGAACAATGCTATTTTTATTCTTTTGTTATTATTACTAATATTTTTGCTTTGAACCTTAATTCTTAAGGTATCTCAGCTGATTCTATTAAACCTTGTGTATGATAACCAAAGATTTTTGAATTTCAAATACAAAAATTTTGTGTTGGTTAAATGGTTTTTAATATTTTTTTTTTTCTAATTTGTTGACAGTTAGAGATGTTAACAAATTAGTGATGTGTTTTTTAAGGTATATTTGTCATGTTAAATAGTTAACAGATCAATGTTAACTCTAGAGTGCAACAAATCCGTACTCCAGAGTCAAACAACTTTGACTTTGGAGTGGAATAAAAAAAGATAGCAAAATACAAAAATGTATTAGTAAAAAAGACAAAAGAACTAAATTTGCTACTGATTGGAGTACTCCATCATTGTAAACGCCCCTTAACTGTTAAATTAATTTTAATAATAAAATTTAAGTGATTTACTTAGTTGTTTATATAACATACTCGTACATACTTATTTGCCAATATTGTTTGTTTGCCATTATATTTAGAAACATTTCCAAATTTTTAGCCAACTCACCTGTAATTAGAAGAAAGTAGAAAAAATAAAATTTATTTATTATTATCAAACATAATCTCCATAAGTTAAAAAAGAACATTAAATAAATTTAGCTATTTGCCAAAAAAGAACACATATGTATAAATTATGAAACAAATGTTTCTTCTGCTACACTCAAAATATTCAGTCAGCAAAATTAGCTAAGTTACAATATTTTTTTGTTGTTTTTGTTTAATAATCACATGGTTGTAATAATTGAAATTAAACTTTTCGTTAGACAATTACTTTAATATTTATTTAATGTTTTACACAATAATTGAATATGATTTGATATAAAAATTGTTGCAATTTCCTCTCACAACTTGTTTAGTATAAAAAAAGGTTTTAGTATTCAAATATGGGAACTACGAATTTATGTTGCTAAAATCTAAATGTACAACATTAACATATCTACAGATAGATTTATACATTTTAAGGTGAATTCAGCTTAAATCAAACAAAATAATTGGAAGTAGTCAAAACTAAACGTTTGTCGATGCATTTCTTTTTAAGTTCCCCTTAAAACAAAAAAACTTGTACCTAATGTAGTGTTTCCAAAAAATTGGCTTCTTTAAAACCCGTTTTGTCGGTTAACCGAAAAAGAGCGTTTTTCGGGTTAACCGCTTGTGAAATAACCAATTAAACCTGTATTCGACTTTATATACACTTATAAAAAAAAGTTTGTACAAAAGTCTGTTAAACGCGTTCTGGCGCAAATGAACTGATTTTTACAGTTATTTTGTCTTAAAATTTAGGATTGAACTAATATTTTTGTTAATCCCATTTAGCATAACAATTACTTTTATCCGTATTTGAACTAACTTTGCATCCTAATTTTTAGTAATTTATGTTTCTTAATTTTACAAAATTTTCAGCTATTTTCAATTTCCCAAAGTTTATATTTTTGTGTCTCTGCTATCAATATCACACACAGATGGCGCTATATTTTCATAATTTTTTATTGAATAATCACAAAATGGCTTATATCTCGGAAACTAAGCGAGATACAGCGAAATGGACAAAAATTCGATACTATGAACTTATCAATCTTTATGAGCCACCTATACTCCCAAAAATAAATATGGGCCTGTCTCGGGACAGATCCGTAGAGCCCAAAAACCAAGATTGTAAGCGGCATTTTATCAGAAATTTCCAGTTAAATCAGGTAATGTTTCTGTTGAATTTAGCTCAAATTTCTTAGCTAAATTAACTACCCAGGAAAATTTTCTGTTCCAAAGAATCGGTTGTAGAATAGCTACTTTTCATTCACAACACCCTCTACCCCTTCTAACACCGATTCTTTTTGTTTGAAATTGTCCCAAAAGTAACCACTTTTATAGCTCCAAAGTGGAACCGGTTGCTCTAGAAACAGTTATGGAACTAGTTCTGGAACTGATTCTACGTCACCCACACCTTCCATATGCGATCCCAGGAACTGGTTCCGGAACCAGTTCCATGGAATCGGTTGCAGTGGAACCAGTTGTAGAATGGGTGTAGTTGGCTACCGATTGTAAAAAATGTTCCTGGGTAGAATTGTCTGCGTATTTCGCAGTGTGTAAAATTTAGCTTACCTAAATTTAGCAGACCATAATTCTCAACTTCATTGAAAATTCTGCTGTCGCAAATACAGGTACTATTTCCTGTTATTTTAGCTGAATTTTGAACTATTTGTACAGGCTTTTTTTATGAGTGTACACTCATAAAAAAAAGTTAGTACAAAAGTCTGTTAAACGCGTTCTGATTAAATTGAACTAATTTTTCTGTTATTTTCTCTTAAAAAGCCCGTATAAATAGGTAAAACTTCTACTAAAAAAAACAGTATATGTATTTGTGCCAGCACAATTTTGACCTATTTGTACGGGATTTTTTTTTATTAGTGTACTATAAAACAATTATAGAAAATATGTACGAGGGCAGTACGAAATGTTCTTAGCCTAACATAGAGATGACGGTAGAAATAGCAAAAAGCTTTGTATAATAGAAACTTTCATCCGTCATATGAACACATGTTAAATTTCATTTGGATCTGTCAACTCATTCGTATATTAACAGGGGTTCAAAAAAGACGCTTCACTGATTTTTTTATAGTGGAAAAATTAGAAATTCGTGGTGTGATTAAATATTTACATAAGAAAGGTTTATCGGCACAAGAAATTCATAATGATACGGTGAATGTGTTAGGTGAAATTGCTCCTTCATATGCAACAGTAAAAAATTGGGTTGCTGAATTTAAACATGGTCGTACAAGCACTGAAGATAAACCACGAAGTGGACGTCCAGAAACTGCAATAACGCCAGAAATCATAGCTAAAGTACATAATAGGATATTAGACGACCGACTAGTGAAGGTGCGTGAAATAGGAAATGCCATAGGCATCTCAAATGATCGAGTACATTTTATTTTGCATCAAAAATTACAGATAAAAAAGCTTTCTGCAAGATGGGTGCCGCATTTGTTAAAAGTTAACCAAAAATGCATTCGAATGAAAATTTCTCATTTCTTATTTCTCTGATTTATTTCCCTCTGGCTTCTACCGGTTCCCCAATCTAAAAAAATTCCTTGCTGGCAAACATTTTACCTCGAATGAAGATACGATGGCAGCTGTAAACGATTATTTTGAGGAGCTTCAGGAAAATTATTTTAATCAGGGGATAGAATTGCTGGAAATACGTTGGATTAAGTATATTGAAGTTTCAGGAGTTTATATTGGAAAATAAAACAATTTTAAAAATCTAGCTCGTGTTTTTTATTGTTAGGCTAAGAACATTTCAAACTGCCCTCGTAATAGGAAATTTTTTTAAAAATAACCAACGACCATATATACTAAAGTCTATCCAATTATCTCTTACGCTGTTAAGAATTCTCTTTAATTTTATATGCCAACTGGTTTTACGAGAAACAGTTTTTAGTGTTTTTTTTTAATGTGTATTTAGTTTTCAAAAATAAATAAAATTTTGCGTTAATTATACCAAACTAATGCAGAGAATATATTAAGCAATACAAGTGCACTTTACAATCTAATTAAAATTGCTTCAAACCAATAAAAATAATTAATTAAAAATACCAACTTGCTGTATAAATGACTATGATTTTTCGAGATGCTTTTATGAGAATTTTTCTTAGGAAAAATATTTCCAAAGATTTTAAAATACGAGTAATGGGCAATATTTCTCAAGAAGAATACTCAGAGCCCAATCCAAGTATGCACAATGATAGTTGTAGCATATTTTTAATTTTGCCCCAAATATGTAAAATTTATTTGCTGTATCGTAAATTGCTTTACTGCCATAAAACTGCTTCTTTACTGTGACCTTAAGAATAAGGTTGATTCACACGCTGACCATCCGTGTCCATTAGAGCACCCATAAAGTATATGGAATTTGCAAAAGTGTTATTTTTTTCACCTCCTAATATCCCCGCAAAAATTGGTCCTCTCGTATTAAAACAGGCCAGTCACCCACGGCTTTTAGCCCTAAAAATGGACTAAAATTAATTCAAAGTTTCTTTGCGCTATAAATCTTAAAGTAAAGGTTTTACAGAAAAATATTAAATAAGCATATCTACAGGAAATACTGTGGCTAACATTTTTCTCATACACATTTTTGACGTATCGATGACCCGTAAGGTCTTTTTATCCCTTTTAAAAACGGGGTCAAAAAAGTCCCTTTAATTGAAGAGTTAGAGGGTTAAATAGTTCCGCAAAAATGTACATCGTAGTGTTTTACATAAGTTCGCTGAACACATCCTATACCCAAAATGGAAGATTCACATGGTTTCCTAGTGCACATATGTAATAAATCTATAACTCAGAATCAGTTTTTGGGCTATCTGTTATGGAATGGACGAAATATTAAAAAAAAACTTATTTTGCTTTGGATCTACGCTAAATTTCCTATTATATTATAAAGAGTATACGTATTTACAGATCTCCAAAATTAAATAAGAGACATTCAAAATTTAGTTTTAACACAAATCTTGATGTTTACCGCTTAAAACACCACTAACGGTCATGAGAGGGTTAAAAGTTTGTATAACGAAAATGTTTGCTTTTCATTGTGTAAACAACAGCTATGTAATTTAATCACCAGAAGCTTCTAGTTTAAGAGTTATAGATGGATAAATCCATGAACCTTTTTTGGGGTAATTTTGAGGACATAAATGTAAACGGCCTGGCCGGTTTATATTGCAGAAACCAAATTTTTGCACATATCTTATTTTTTACTCTCAACCTATCCGAAAATGAGCGGGGAGCTGAAAAAATAACACTTTTGCACATATGGGTGTTCTAGTGTCCATCCTTATGTACTACTTATGTACCAATATTAGTAATATGAATTGTAAAATATTTATCAGTTTTTTTTTCAATATAAGGCGATTGAATCATGATTCTTTTAAATTAAATAATCAATCTAATGCATTTTGGATCTGACTTTTAGAATAAATATGCACGCAAATTTTTTTACTAGTTATCTTAGATTTGAAATTCTAAAAATTTTTATTTAGCATCCGGCTTTTGAAGTTCAAATTTATTTTCTTTATTTTGGTAGGGGAACTTTATATAAGTTAATAAAATAAATAATTTGTTAACCAGGAGGAAAAATTTAAATTAACCGGATATACAAAAAACCGGAATTTTGAGAAGAAATCGGGTTTTCGGTTAACCGGTTTGGAAACACTAATCTAATTGTCAGAATGTACAATATAATATAGATTTTTTGTTTATTAATCATAATTAAATTAGTCAATTTAAGTTTACTGCGATTTTTTATATACACTGAGAGAATTATCTGCATGATATTAATGAATTTTTGCATAAAAATAACGAAGTTGCACTGAAACTCGTCCATTGAAACTTTTCATTGAATTAATGGAATTTTTCATTTCAATTATTAAAACTTTCATACACTCAATGAAAAAGTTTCATTAGAACTAGTTTCATAAAGTATATGAAGCTTTTTCATTATATTTATGAAATTCTTCATTTACTCTGCGAAGAAAACTTCATTAGTTTACTGAAAAATTTCATTAAAACTCGTCCAACAAAATTCTCTCTGTGTATTAATAATGTAAGATGATCATGTGACATACTCTGAGATTGACGCTACCTTAGGCATAAGTTCCACCAGCATAAATAAAATTTTGCATCAAAATATACCCGTAAAAAGATTTGTTCTCGTTTAATTCTTCTTAACTTAACAACATCTCAAAAATATGCCCGTGTCGATTGGTGCAAACAAATGCTCAAGAAATACAATAGCAGTACTTCAAAAGACATGTATATATTTATAAGATCGTTGCAGGTGACGAATTATGGATCTATGCATATGAGCCTGAAACTAGACAGCAGACGACAGTACGGGTGTATCATGATGAACGAAATCCAACAAAAGTTGTTCGCTCTCGAACTATTTCGAAATGAGAAAATTCAACCCCCAAAAATATAAATAGTTACCCTCGTAAGAGAAAGTAACTAACATTTATTTAATTAAATTTTACGTGTAAAATGTTTAAAGTGTAAAAAAAGTCATAGAATGTATAAAATAAACCCGAATTTTAAGTTTGTTGATTCAGTAAATCTACTTTTCAAAGGAGTCCTCAACATTGCTGCTGAAGACTATACCTCCAATTTTATTTTTTTATTTTATTTTTGGAAAAAAAACAGAAATCATTCGGCGAATTTCTACAATGCCAGTTAATTTATTAACAACTCAATGTCAAAACGGTAATGGCGTATCATTATATTTTGGACTAGCTGCAATGATACTTATAATACTTTTTGCATTATTATACAACAAATAATAATGAGTTAGTAATAACTAGATACAAAAAAGTAAAAACCAGGTTTAATTATGAAATTGTTCCAGACAATTACTATTTTCTCTGTTTTTGCACCTACCACGCAAATGATACTATCAATTACTAAAAATTGTGTACGATTAATTGAATCAATTAAAGAATTCAAAGATTTAACTAATTCAATTAAATATTTATTAAAAAACAAATTTTTTTTTAAACAAATCTTTAGTTAGATGATTTAAGCTAATATTTTTTTTGTGTGTAGATACTTTTTTACTATAGCAAAACATGGTGTTCGATTCCCGGCACGAGCAAATTTTTAAATTTTTTTTTTGAAAATCTATTTTTAGACTCATTATTTTTGTCAATATAGGTAAACATATAGATAACGAAATATTTTTGGTGTACAAGCAAAACTCATTATTTTGCGCGACACATTGCTGACAAATGTATTTATTACAAAATTATTATTTTAATAAGAGTATGTCCATCGATGTAACAACTTATCTGGTAATATATTATTCTGAACTTGTAGGTAAGGAGTTTTCAAAAAATATTTTATTTAATTTTTGAAAGCAAATATTAATTTGAAATTCACAAATTTTTAACAAAATATTTATGTGTAAATTCATAAATGCTTTGTAAAGTTATAGGAGGCTTACCAGACAAATTTTTCATACA
Organism: Leucophora obtusa; assembly: GCA_949987735.1. NCBI lineage: Eukaryota > Metazoa > Arthropoda > Insecta > Diptera > Anthomyiidae > Leucophora > Leucophora obtusa. The sequence continues at coordinate 200,370,826 of OX465295.1, read as the reverse complement.
AAATTTGTTTCATAATCCTTCTATAACATATTCTATAACTTTATGAAGTATTTATGAATTTACACATTAAAGCACCGTAGGTTGTTTGAGTTTCACATGAAAAACCCAGCAAAACCTTCTATTACCCGGTAATGACTTTGGTAAGAAGAAATAAGGGTAGGTAACCTCTTACTTTTCTATTACCAAAGCTATTATTTTAGCAAGGGCACGTCCATCGAGGTAACTCCTTACCTAGTAACACGTTATTCTGAACTTACGTGTAAAAACTTGAACTTATATAAAAAAAAAAGATTTTTCACGACAATCAGTTTCACGTGAAAATTGTTTTCACGCAAATTTAATGTACAAGACTAAGTATTATTTTTCTTGGGAAAAAGCGACATTTTGTGTTTATTTTGATTGTGTCTTTGTTATAAAATTAAAAAATTGTTCATTTGTTTAAATTAAATTGCAATTTGAGGCATTTAAAGTTCGAGTGAAATTTTTCCACGTGAAAAACAACTTACGGTGCTTTAATCTATAAAATTTGAAATAAAAACTAATTGTTTATACAAAAAAATATCCAAACGTCTGGGTTTAGTATTGAAAGTAATGCAAGGGTACTGTGTAATATTCAAAAGTAATGCAACGATAAATGGTTTGATGTGTTAACAGGTATAGTGGATGGTTATACACACAGAGAAACAATATGCCATTTTCTAACTGTAATTTGGTTACATCTACTAAAATAGGTTGCTACAACTGAATATTGTTTATCACAACAAAATTCGGTTTATACAACTGAATTTTAGTTGCAATACCCAAAATATTTAGGAATCACATTCCAATATGGTTTCACCAACCGAATTTATTGGTTGTAGCAACCAAAATAGGCTTAGCAATTCGGTGGGCAATTTTTCCAAGGTTTTTAAGGAGTGATTACGAAATCTGAAAAAGCCCAATAGGACAAAGGGAAAACTCTTCCCCAGGTCCTAGGGGGAAGCTTTAAAACACAGGAACTAGGGATTTCTATCGGGATTAGCTTTTTTAAATTTAAAAATCGGGATACCGGGACGTATTTTTTCGGGATCTTTAAATTTTTTGGAGTTTTGTGATTTTAGCGATTGTAGAAATTTGTTATTTCTTCTAGCAAGCAAAGTAAGTGTTGAATTTTTTATTTGGCTATAAAAAATTAATTATGATGAGGTGGAGCAAAAACCAGCGGGGGTTGTACTACCATATCCAAGTACTTTCATGTCATTTGGTTCTGCTAAGGCGCTCAAATGCCTGTTGCACTGTGCAATAAAAATGTACCTATTATTTTGTCACATTTTTTTGTATGTCGAATATCTTTTAATTTTACCCTTAATTTTTGTTTTATACATATTGAAATATTTTTTTAATATCCCAATAAACCATAAAACGATACAGTATACTTAACGATTTCTTACGTGTATTTATTGACATTTTTGATATCGTTTATGATAAAAAAAAAATATGAAATCGTAATGATGGCATAATATTTTAATATAAGGATAAAGTTTCTGAAGAAATCATGTATACTCATTTTATTTGTTATATTTGTTTATTTCGATACCGTTTATGAAAATACGATATCATTAACGAATGTGCATTTTTCTTCACACTGCCTATTACCTACTTATATGAATCGTTAATGTAATCATTCTCGGACAAACTTATCTCAAATACTACCGTAGTAAATGTCTCGTTTGGTTTATTGGGCTATGTGCCTGCTTCAAAATAAATTTTCTAAACATACCGATGCGTATCAAATAAGTAGACAAATAAGATTAGTTCTATGCTCAAAGTTCATAGACATTTGAACTGGAAAGTGTATGTAAATCATGCACACACTAATACTGGCATACAAATATCCACCTATGCATTTATATTATGTTGCAAAACTATGAGGAATTTCCAATATATGGGGAAATTCATATCTGTAGAAATCACCATGTTTTATGAGTTTTCTACAGTTATTTAAAAATGAGTAAAAAAACTTTAAATCAGGCATGCTGACTATATAATACCCTACACCAGTCAGGTTTGTCCTTGGGGCCATATGAGTCAGATTACCAAATTTCATTAAAATATATTTAAAATTGCTATAAAAAGCAAACTTTCACCATTTTTATTTTCTGCATTTTTCAAAATTGAAAAATCAAAAAAGAAATATTGAATTTAAACAAATTAATTGACACAGGAAACGGTTGCTAATGAACTTGAATGTCATGGCAGTTTCACGAATATTAAATAATTATCTAGGATATACTAAGAAATCAGCCCGATGGGTTCCCCGAATTTGAAATGAAACTCAAAAGAAGGCATGTGCACATTTTGATCAATATCCGCTTTTTTAATCACTTGGCTTTATTAAATCCAAACATTTGTTTTCAAAGTGCTCAATAAATGGAGTTAGTTTTCACGTATTTCAACAGAATTTTTCTATCCGACCTTCTTTCACCCTAATTTTTAATAATAAATGCAGGATTTAATTGTAACTTTAAATTATTTATTATATTTTATATAAAACAGAAAGAAACAGTCTTTCTTTTGAATTTCATCACTTCAATTTATATTTCTACACAATTAAAATATTCCACAAATTGGATTTAATTAAATACTTACAGTAGCGTGAAAACTTGCCATTTCGATTTCAGCTATTTCTACATGTCCAATATGGAAAATAAGTATTTAGAGAAGTGTAGTTTATTTCTAAAAAATTTAAAGAAAATGCTATTTTTAAAATTTTTTTGTTTCTCTTTTAACTTTCATTCGTAATTTTTTCTGACATTAAATTAACAGAATGTTTCATATATTTGTGTTTTTATTGTAATGTGATAAATAAATCCAACTTTTTTTTGGATTTATACCCTCTCCACGTAGTGGTGTAGGGTATAAATAGTGATGCACAACCCACATTTCCAGGATAGGCCAATGAGACAATTATTGGCTGATGAAGTTGACGACCTCGCAATCCGACTAAGTCCTACGTGCATTGAAATAGACTCTTTTCGCAATATAACAGTCGGAAATTTTCGAGAAGTCCCAATTGTCTGCCTTTTGAATCCAACCTCCAAAATGATTGGCCTACAATCAAACGAAATTGAATGACAAATGTTGATGTCATTAGAAAAAGATCAGATACCCATTAAAATTTTCTGTTCCAAAGAATCGATTTTAAAATAACTACTTTTCCTTTACAACCCTTTCTACTGTCAATTCTAACATCGATGATTTTTTTTTGAAATTGTCCCAAAAGCAACCGCTTCTATAGCTCTAAAGTGGAACCAGCCTTAGAACTGATTCTCCGTGAGCCATGCCTTCCATATAAGTTTCGTGGAACTGGTTTCGGAACCACTTTTTCCAAAATTTTTCTGGGTAAAGGTGAGGAAAAGGGAGGGAGAAAGTACAGAACCTTGAGCTACCCTTGAATTTAGCTGAAACTCGCTGAAAGAGATATCATCTATAACAATACGTGTAGAGCGTTCTCTGAGAAAGCTCAAAAGAGAAGTCATTACCGACACCAAAAGCAATAAGCTTTGATAGCAGTGTGTTGTTTCATATACGATCAAATGGCTTGGAAATAGACGGAGCAACCACCAAACTGGTGAATAGATTGACTCCAATGCTCCGAAGCGAACGCTAAAAGTCTCCCGTACACCGATTTCAACTAAAGACATACTGTGGATCCCTTAAAAGCGAATTGGGATCTAGATAATTGACAAAATGGTAATTAAATATGAATATATCGACTGTAATGCTCCGAAAGGCCTTTCGTAGACCGAATACTTAGGAAGTGTTATGGTTAGCGCATCGGACTCTTACGCAGAAGGGTGTGGGTTCGATCCCCAGCGACGGCAATATCAATTAAAAATATCATATATGAGTTTTCTATCTCTCAGCGCTCTCCTTCGTTGTTCCCATAGCACTTAACCCCACCGAAGTAAAATAACATAACAGAACTATGAAATGAAAAGCTTCAACTTTCCATCAGACGGTGCGCAATAACTGCTTAACGTAATTACAGTGTTGTCATATTTGAAGCCCTTCATATTTCACCACCTTTCATCTCCCTTCTATTCCCCTTCCAAAGAAAGTAACACAATATTTAATAGAAAAATTTTCCGGAGTGTTGCTTCCCTAAAAAAAAATTAATAGAGAGCGCAGAGAATATCGCAATTGGGTCGTATTTTTCACGGTTATTAGCCTCACCCTTCTTAGGGATAGGCCGAACATTTGCCTTCCAGCATGAGAGGAAGACTTCTGCAAGGTACTAAAAGCTAAAAACATTAGCCAATAGACAATCTACCGTGCTCTGTTTCAGCACCAGTGCTGGTGTACTATCCCCGGTGACTTATTTACATTGAGATTCTCAAGAATCCTTTTATCTGCCCAAGATCGGAAGGATATATTCATAGTACATGATACTCTATCGACTTCTGGTAGTGGTTGATCGCTATACTGCAAGAATGATGACCCTTATCAAGAGGGTCAGTGAATATTTCGTCATCTGTTGGGACAGCTAAACCACCATTATCCCTCACTCTTTTAACGAGTCCCCAGCAAAAAAAAGAGATGCCGAAGCAGTAGACAAAGCACTACAATTGATAATCTGGATGTACTTCTTTTTTAACATAAACACTAATAATTTTAATATTGAGTTGTCATAGGAGAGGAGTACACCCACTTTAACATTTTTTCAGTACTTTTTGAACAAGTGCAAAGGAAGCTATCTTTCACCATTTAAAAGTTTAAAAAAAAATTCTTTACAAAAAGAAATTATATATTTTTTATTTTACAAAAGTTTTTTATTGCCGCCACCGGGTATCGAACTTGCGACCTCACGATTGCTAGTCTAGCGCTCTACCACTGAGCTATTCTTTGATATAAAAGTTGACTGGTTAATGCGCCATATTGTTCCTTATTCTCTTCAATAAAAGTACTTATTAAACAAGTGTAAAAGGTGCACTCCAATTCAATATTGCTTTCAGTACTATTGTTACAGGTGCATAAAAAGCAATTTCTCACCATTTTTTTTTATATATACATATTTTAAAAAAATATTGAATTTAAGCAAATTAATTAAAAATATTAAAAAAAAACTAATAAAATTAAAAAAAGAAATTAAAAAAAATAAAAAAAATATTGCTCCCGCCGGGAATCGAACCCGGGACCCTCTGTTTGGAAATGCCAAGTGATACCACTTTTTACGATCACTTTTAGTGCAATTACTCTTTAGAAGCAATACTTAAGTAATTTTTTGGATGTGATTAGAAGTAATTCTAAAAAAGCTGTAAAAATATAATAACGGATACTTTGGAAGCAATGAAAGAAGTGATTTTTTGAAGTTGTTCAGAATAACTTCTAAAAAAGCAGTAAAACTACACTAACGGATACTTGTGAAGCATTGAAAGAAGTAGTTTGTAAAGAATTAATTGCAATTCTTTTTGCTGGGTCAATAATGCAAATAATTTTCGAATTGCAGTAATCGAGGAGCTGATTAATCAAGCGTTACGTTAAGCGAGGTGGCACTGTATTAACTTCTATCCAGTCTGCTAACACGGAAGGTATCCAAACGGGTTTTCTACTATTTTAATAAAATTCAGGAATGTGAGAGAGGATAAAACAATTTTTTAGCTGCCCAATATCACGTTTAATGGTTAAAAAGTTAATGGGGTCATTTTGTATAACGAAACTTTGCTTTCGTTTGAACGTTTTTTTATTTTTAATTTTTTTAAATTTTGTAAAACTCAAAAAAAATATGTATATTTTCTTATTTTTTCAATCTGGCAATATTATAATCGAAGACAAACTCCTTAATAAAACGGTATTTTATAAGAAGTAAATAAACGTTTGCAAACGAATATTATGCCATATTCAAACGAACAGAAATAGTTGTCGTTTCCTATTAAAAAGTTAAAGTTTATGCATAAAAAGTTAGGCAATTGCAATTTTTGGAATAAAAATTGTATAAATATGGGTTTAAAAATATGAAGTAGTTAAATGTAATACTCCTATATTTTTTATTCTCAATAAAAAATAATTCTTTTAGGGTCATATGCATAATCACTTTTTAAATTTATAAACGGCTTATAAAATAAACGGCTTATAATTTTTCACACCAAAATCGTTATAAAAAATTAAATTATTATGCATAAGCACTTAAATTTATATGCAAATTAGTGAAAATTTGGGCAATTCTAAAAATATCTGATTTTAGATGCGCTAAGACACGATTTATAAAAATTTTTCTTTATATATAAAGTTCTACATTTGATACCAAATGAAACAAACTGATGGGTTTTAAAACTAAAAACTGACAATTCGAAACTTAAGGGCCATCTTAACAAACCATACTTTGTACACCTTTGCTATGCGCTAATGGAAGGTTCTTCTTATTTAGGTTGATTTTCTGTACAATATAAAATTTTTATTAAATATATTTGTTTCATATTATTAGGAAAAAATGTCCAAAAATATATCATAAAAAAAACTACTAATAAAAAAAATTTGCCCCACATAGGATTCGATACCTGGACTCTAAAAATATTAGAACTAAAAACAACAACTCATTTACCAATCAGGCTAAACAGACTTGGAAAACTCTATGAACAAATTTTTATTTAAATAATTTGTAATTCCATGTCACAAATATTATTTTTTTTTGTCTGGCAATAATAACTCGCAAATGGCAACAAACGCAAACTACTACCCGATTTATAAAATACCAAATATTTTCGTTTACGTTTCAAACGAAAACGAAAAAACGTTTTTCATTCGAGTTACAAAATGACCCCATAAATCAAAAACTGAACAATTAGTGTATGGAAACATATCGAAAAATTACAAAATTTAGGTTTATTTCTACACAGCGATAAAGTACTAAAGAAAAAAAATATATACCAATATTGTCACTTATTTATTTGAAATGTTGTTGAAAAAGCTTCTATGGGTAAAGTCGTCTTGAAGTCAAACGACAACGAATATCGGAAAAGCATCCCCACGATTAAATTAAATAGGCATTATTATGTGCAAAGTTGAACTAAAACCAACAACAATTTCCATACAAATGTTCTATTCGAAAAAAAATAATTGAATAACAGAAAAAGTTGGACATGTTCGGCCATATTTTGTATACCGGTAGGTGCGTCTCCAAAATAGGTTGCAAATGATACCTAAAATTGGGTAATTTTCAGCACCACTTTTGAACCCCCAAACGTTAGATTGGGCCGCTAAAGAAGTACATGTAAATTATTTTTTTCTCCTCTATCACATGTCGAAGAGAATCAATGCTTTAAAGCGAACTTTAACATAAACCAATTTGAACCAAAATCAAGAGGCTTCATGCTTGAAGTGAAAAAGTCGTTGTTCCTAACTTCATCAAAATATGTTAATATTTGCGACCTATAGTACCAATCATTATATAAAATTTGTATCTCTTTAATATGGAGTAATTTCTGGACTTCAATGTTTTGGATTTATAGAACTTTTTAAATTTTCGGATAAATTGTCTTTGTGGTATCCGAAATTACAAATAATTTTTGAACATAGTGCAGTTGTATAGTAAGTTGTCTATTAACATATAATCCCTCTGGCGTATACGTAACGTAATTGTTTCTCGAGGTTGTGTTGTTTTGTAATGTGAATGTTTGTTGTTTATTCTTTCTGTTATCATTGATATAAATACATAGCTACATACATCATCCATTAATGTCTGGAGAGTAAAAATGTGCGTAACTTTTTTCTTTTCTTCAATTACCCCAACACCCCCTCGCCCACCCAGCTAAAGCCTTTCTTTTTAAAATTCACACATACACTTATAAAAACTCCATTTTTTGCAACTTTAGAGAAAATACTTCGTTGAATAAAACTCACGCACCACAAATAAAACAAAAATAAAATAGTGAATGAATGAAAAAGAATGTTTGAATAAAGAATATGAAAAAAAAATAAAAATAAAAGGAGTCTGTAAACTGTCTAAGTACTTAAAGTAAGAGTAAAGTTTGTTTGAAATTCCCCAAAGGAACGTTGGGGAAAAAGCATAACAAAGTTTATTCACCTGCCAAGAATAAATATAATAAAACCCCTTAAGCCAATGCATGAATCTGGGTGTAAGATTTTCCATAACGATGCTGTTTATAAAATAAACAATATGTACAGTATTTAGAACAAAATTTAATTATAATTTCAATTTAACTAAAACTTAGTAAATCTGCAAAATTCCTTTATTATTACCTGTTATAATACGCTGGACAAATTTTGTCTATAGAATTTTGAGTGTCAAAATGAAAAAGCCCAAATTTAGCTATGAAGTTACTGGACTGTGAGTCAAGTTTGGCCAAACCAAAAAGCGATAGAAACCCAAAGCAAAAATTAGAAAAGAGATAAATGATCACAAACCGCTTTAGTTTCTAAAATTGAGCTATTTTGAAAACTACATATATAAGATAAATTGAAAACCACAATGATTTTAATGAAGGTTGGTTACCGTTATCGATAAAATACCGTTATAGCTAAAATACCGTTTCAAATTGAATACCGTTACCAATACCTCTAAAAAAGTTTTTAGATACCGTTATCGTTACCGATACCGTTATTTTTATGGGCAGTTACTGGTATTTTACCGGTATTTATTAATTTATATAAAAAATGCAAAATTTTCAAGTTCTTTATAATAATCTTGAGTTCTTTTTATCAAAAAAAATTTATAGACAATAATTTCAATTATTGAAACTACCCAGGAAAATTTTCTGTTCCAAAGAATCGGTTGTGCAATAGCTACTTTTCATTCACAACCCCTTCTACTGTCGATTCTAACACCGATTTTTTTTGTTTGAAATTGTCCCAAAAGCAACCCCTTCTATAGCTTCAAAGTGGAATCGGTTTATAATCTGGGATTTTAACGCTTAAAATGAAAAATATTCTTAGTTTTTAATTGTTACCTTTACCGTTACCGTAATAAACAAAATTCGATTTCTTTACTGTTACCCTTACCGTTATTCGTTTCGGTAACCAACCTTGATTTGAACTTAAGGCATTCATAATATACACCCTGTAAAAATATTGCCTAGCACATGGAATCAAAATGATCCCAAATTTTTAAAATGTAAAAAAGTGCCATTTGACATGAAAATCGACATAAAAATCTTTAATTAGGCATTATCTAGAAAAAAATCAAAATTAAAATTTTTGACAGCATGGTGTCGAAATGGTGACACAATTTCTGAAAATTTTGAAATTGTAGATTTGAAAACAGTGTTTAAAAACTCTGACCTTTTAGGCGCTTATTTAAAACGAGTTAGCAAAACTCAATATAAAAAAATACTTCTTATCTGAATTTCTTGTAACTTTTAGAATAAAAAAGTGTTTCTGTAATAGATTAATTCAATAAATTTTAAAATTTGGACCCGAATTTCTTGATTTTGTGGTCTGCGACACATCAGTTGCCGGGGAAAATTGTAATAACTCGGCAGTTTTTTAATCGATTTAAATTTGTATTGCTTTGTTACAAAGATAATTCACTCCAAATTACGATCCTTTAATGTTTTTAGTTCGAATGAGTTTCAAAATATTAATTTTTTTGATAAAAATATACAAAAAGTCATATCTCGTACCGATGCGGCACGTCTTCCCGATATCCGATTATTCTAAAACTACGTCTACACCCAAATAAATATTTACAGGTAGCCCGGTCAATAATTCAATAATAGCTGTGTTTGTGCGGCAAGCTATCAACGTTGGCTTATGTCGCTCCCATACAAATTTGACATTAGTAACGTTAATAGTTAACACTAAACGTTGGCAAGTGTCAAATTTATATGAGAATGACATAAGCCACCGTTGATAGCTTGCCGCACAAACACAGCTAATATTGAACGGCCTCCATACAAGCTTGGAGCCCTAATGTACAAATATGTCAAATTCAAAAACATTTCAAAGTTTTCTGAAAAAAATTTGGAAAAAGTGCATTAAGATTTAAGTAGAGTATGGCAAGGCATTTAATTGCAGGTGTCACTCATATGTGTACCTCGTCTAGTATAGCCACAGTAACCAAAATCCTCCAGAGTGATTTCGTTCTCAACAGTCAGTTATAAATTCAAAAAATGTTCAATGTTTTCTGAAACACAATTCGGAAAAGGTGCATTAATATTTGAGTAGAGTGTCGTAAAGCCTTTAACTGGAGGTATCACTCATGTGTGTTCCTGGTCCAATATGACCACAGTGACCAAAATCCTCCAGAGAAATTTTATTCTCAACATTTAGTAATACCATATGTGTGAAATTCAAAAAATTTTCAAAGTTTTTTAAATTTTCGGATTTAACTTCATAGTTAGTGTCACTTTTGCGTTTTGCGCGTATTTGTTTTTCGAATTTACCTTCACATTTAGCGTCAATTTTGTGTTTTGCCCGTATTTTTTTTTTCGAATTTAACTTCACACTTAGCGTCAGAGTTATCGAATTTAACTTTCGATAACTTCCGAAATTATCATCACACACTTAATATATTTTTTTTTAATAACAAAAATATTATTAAAAATGTGCGCTTGAAGAAAGTCACTGTGCTTGGTCGTACTTCTCATACTCCGAACTGTGGAGTATGTACGCTTATTTTATTCTTGAGGGAATTTCCGGGATATCGGGAAATTTCAAAATGAATCCCGTTTTCCCTGGAAACCAAAAACAAAACCACCTAATATTTTAATGTTTCGTGTTATGCCTATAGAATAACAAGCAGGCTTAGGCATGTTTTATACACAGGTAAATAGGCCTCTGAAAAACCTTTCGTTTGACACCAAATTTTTTTTTTCCCATGTGAAAATCGAAATATATATGAAAATACATGATCATACATTGACTTGTAGATGATAATACATGGGCATGCATAGTCATATACGTCCATGTCTAGTTCGATGTATGACCATACATGATCTCATATATTTCCATATATCTTCGGATCCGAAATTTGAGGGTATATGACCGTACATGTTCATATATGACCATATATGCTCATATATGATTTACATATGCTCATATATGATAATATATGGGGATATACCTCCATACACCCTCAAATTTCGGATCCAAAAGTATATGGAAATATATGAGATCATGTATGATGATACATTGAACTATGCATGGAAGTATATGACTATGTATGCCCATGCATGATCACATACGAGCCAATGTATGATCATGTATGTTCATATACATTTCGATTTTCATATGGGATACGTACTTTGGAACAAATATGAAATAAATCGAAAAAATTTTAAAAGTTTTTAACCCTTAAGTATAAGATTGGGCAGCTAAGAAAAGTACGTGTCCTTTAGAATTTTCTCCTCTGCAACATATCCGAAGCTCATTAAGATTTGCGGGTCCGCATCGGGAGACTTCCCTTATTAGCGTTAATAGGACAAATACTAATGCCAAAATTTCAGTAGCATTAAATATTAAGGAAAAAGCTTTGAGATTTTTTTCATCAGTGTTGGCAATCAATTCATAAAGTTAGTGATAGTGGATACCATTGGCTCGTATGAATAAAAGCTAGATATTACTAATAGGGGGAAATACTGGGTTTTTTAAGCAATTACTTCACAATTCTAGTCTGCTTGCGAGTAGAGTAACCCCTAAATTCATAAACGCTTGGTAAAATTATAGAAGGTTTATTGAACAAATTTTGTATGAAAATGACGTTTTGTAAACCTGATATAACTTTATAAAGCATTTATGAATTGAGGGGTAAAAATTTAATTTCTTTATTTCCGTTTATATTTTATGCTATTCCACAAGTCTATGGATAAATTTGGTGTTAAAAATCATTCCTAAGCCCAAAGTAATTACTTCGAAGTAATTGCTAAGTTTTATTCATATGACCCATTATTTCAAAAGTATTTCGTTAGGGTATTTTAAGGTCATCGATATTTTTAGTTATTTCGTTAAGTTATCATAGCGTTAACGTTATTTAAAACTATTTCGTTGGATTATTTTAAGGTTAACGGTATTTTAATAGCTATTCAATAAAAGCTGAAAGTCAATATTTTATGTATGGTCTTTTGAGATAAAGAAAGACAAAATTGTAAATTATTTCGTTGGAATATTTTAAGGTTAACGGTTGTTAAAGTTATTTCGTTAGTGTTTTAAGGTTAACGGTAGTCATTTGATGTAAGGACATTAAAAAGATACATATCTTTAAATTTGTAATTTCATATAGACGAAATTTGCATGTACCAATTGGTAAAATTTTGAAAAAAATATATTGTTGGCAAACAATTTTTGAATATTCTCATAAACTCTGAAGCTCTTTTAATAAAGCCTAATTTGGCAAGCAGGCATTTCATATATGTTTTCCTAACCAAAGAATAAAAATTGCTAAAAAAAATGCTTTTTTCCGAAGGAAATGTGACAACTATGGAAATTTTTTATTGTAAACGTTGGGAACTTTGAAGAACTATTACCAATTGAGATCCAAATCGAATCTCTTATGTGGAAGTTGTCAGATGCACCCAAAGTTAGTGTATCAATGTGGATACAAAATAGCGAAAGGGTTAAGTAAGAAGTTTGTTTTGAAAATTTCATAATTAAGTAATGAATTAAGTACTCTTTCTTAAATTGACCCCTAAGTCTTTCTGTAGAATTCAACTGTTCTATTTAGATTAGTAAAGTGAACTTCTTAAACAATTTTTTATGCTGGATAGTCCTAGGGTGAGTGTCCGAATCGTTAGTAATACTCAAAACACTTTAAAATCTTTAAACCTCCAAACAATTTTTCACATAAATATAAGAATTAATATAATATCGCTCCTATTTTTTGTAAAATATCTTTCCAATCTATTCATAATTCAAAATTTCTTTCCTATAATTTCTATAAGATGAGAAATTCTTTCTTTTTTTATAGAAAACTGTATTCACAAAAACAATTTGCATAAAAAACTAATTGAGGTCAACTATATGTAGGCACAAACTAAATACATGTAGACAGATATTCTTTGCGTGAAATATGTAAAAGTATTATATAATTTACAAAGAGAAAGAATATAATAGTACTTTGGAAAGTACACATTAGAGTGGAACTAAGGCTGTTTATAAGGAAGACAGTTTTCTATTAATTTTTCAGAATTTTTACATTTCAATAAATCTATCAAACCAATGTGTCTTTACTATTCACAATTTTTTCGCTGTAGTACCTAAAATTTTAAATTAATTATTGTTAAATTTCGGTCACCCTACTGTTCGTGTACTTATATTACATTGTATTAAAGAATAGAATATACACAGTTGAATAGAGTGGCATAAAATAGATCTTTATATACTCAAAAAATGGTTGAAAATTTGTATGCATTTTTATAACCATAATTAAAAGGGTTTTAGCACCAACAACAATAGCATCAAAGCACATATTAAAACTTACACCACGCAACACAAACGCAGCAATTCAATATTTTTTACAACCCATTTGTGGTAAGGGCAAGGATGCAGTCAAATATAGTGTGATACGAAAAGAGTTTCTTTAGTAAATAACTGATGAATAAAAATCGGCGGTTTTAATTTTTTGCTCTATATCGCATTCCGAATTTTTCTATAAAAATATGAATAATCTCGGTATTACATGCAATGCGATATCGATTAAATAATATTTTGTATTTTCGATACGACTCAAGTCTATTTGTAAAATGGGTATTGTCCAAATTAATTTAATCTTTGTTAGTGGATTAGTCAGCAAATGTTTAGTAGATAGATGTGTTCAAGCGTAAGAAGGAATTCGGTAAATTCCCCCCTTAACCGAAAATAGAAAACAAATTTAATTTTTAATTCTGGTTCAATTCTGTTTTATTTTATTGATATCTTGCCCGAAAAAGTCTGATTAACTTATAAGACGATCTAGGGGCTTAATCTGCGGTTCACGTGAGATTAAATATGTGGCATGTGAATAACAATCGAGCACATAGTTAGCATATGTGAAGAGGTGTCTGTTAAAGGCCTGGAGCTTAGGTGTGATGTTGCCGGGTGGAACAACTATCTGGGATAGAGCAAGTGGGGCTAACTGTACAATTATTTAATGTGGCAAGGGAAAAGATTGACTGAGTCACCTATAAGACTGAGCTTACTGAATGCAATAGAAAATAAGACGACACCATGGTGAAACCACTACAAGGATATCAATGATTTTCCGGAGGCTATTCGCCTTCCAAAAGGTCATTCCAAGATCACACAAATTGTAGATTGATTGGTTTAAACTGCAGTTCACGCCCCCGTTAGCATTAAATAGAATAAAAAATGGCTCCGTTTCGAACACCCCTTAGGAGCTAACATCCAGAGAAAAAGAACCAACCCAAAAAAGTAAGATAACGGATAACATCACCTAATCCTACCCCTATATCCCTGACAGGTCGTCTAGTATATGATCGTCCAAAATACTACGTCTCTCTTCAAACATACTACTGAGGAGAGGTTTAATAGGCCCCAGACTGTAGGCAGGTCACGTAAGTCTCCACCCTTAATGGTCTCCAGCGGTTTAGCGACTGGCATTGCTGTGGAGGAATTTAAGAACCAACCCTTGCTAACTAATCTGCATGATTATTACCATAAAAGTCCCTGTGACAGGGGATACATACCATTGTAATCAAGGACTGAAAACTTAGCCTGGACAGTTCTTCCCTACACTGACCAATGAACATGGAAGAAATAGTATACAAGCTCAAGGACATAAGCGTCGCTCGGCTATCGATTAAGATGCGGCTATCTCTGAACCGCAGCAGCACACAAGAGTCTGCAAGCTTCCTTGATAGCCAGAATCTCCGCCTAAAAGAGATTAGCATGATCGGGTAACCTGAAGAAGCCTTGTATGTCACATACAATAGAAAAGACACCAGAGCCTTCTCCACATAAAATCTTTGAGCTGTCGGTGTATACGCTGGTACCAAATCTATCCGTTTGATCTCTCCAGTCTCGTTCCCCTAGGTGGGAAACTCAACCAAAAGGGTCTACAGAAGTCGATTCTAGGAGTAGAGTAGTCCGATTGTAATCCAAGTTGCGAGGGCAGCTGATCCAGAAGTCTAGCATGTCCCATGATATTTTTAGGCCAATATGATGAAAGGATAGTTAAGTAGCATGTTCGGAGAGGGTGTGTTCGCAGCCCTGAAGCCGTGGTAGTCTGACGCTCAATTTGGCATTAGTGGTAATAACTACATACCACTTCTTTTTTACTCAAATTTACTCCCAGCCCACAGCTAGTGGCTAGTAAGTATATCCAGAGCGCTGGTCATGATATCACTTATCACATTCCTAAACACCCCTGACACTAGTATCAGCACATCGTCCGTAGAAGCAACGACACCCTAGTTATCCTAACAAGAACTGAGTTTGTTGATAAACGCCCCGACAGGTGGAGAGGAGAGCTGTAAACTTCTATTGGAGACCGGTAAACTGCTATTGGAAACCAACCTCATTGACGTGTTTCCATTCGATTCGCCATATGAGTTCGAGAAATTGCGCAGGCCGAATCCCGCGCTCCAGTTTGCGGAGCACTCGGTCTACTAACATGGCAATCCGTCATATTATCAATGGAATTGAAAAGCTCATACAGCGCACTAGACTGAACATAAGTAGCTTATCTAGGACCATCTGCACCAAATGAGTTTGTTCATAGGGAGTTGTTCTGTCGCCTCTACTTTGGAATTGAATTGAAAAGCTACTTAAGGAACTGAACGGTTTGGGATTTTGAACCTATGGCCATGCCGACGATCTTGTAATATATACCACTGGTTGGGTTCATTGAACAATTCCCCACCGCACACATGCTATGACCAACATTTGCAAATGGTGCCATCGTAGGAGGTAATCCATAATTGATCAAGCGGCCTATATGAAACCCTACACCACAGTATTATTTGGGTGATATTCCAGAAAGCGAATCAAATTACGTTACGTGAAGGGAACAGTTCTTCCCTACACTGCAATTAACGGTGCAATAAATACAGTGAAATATATATTTCTGTCCAATAAAAAGTGGATCTGGGTCAAGTATTTTCAGTAGCAATAAACATCGGTAAAAAGTTATTATATCCTTCTTATAATACGAGTAATATTTACATATAATTCTATGGAAGTGCGTTTTAAAAAGTTCAAACCCCGATTTCTCCAATACGTGTAAAAATACGATGTGTGCTAGGTCAGATATTCTTGTTTTTTCCACAGTTTGATGCAGGTAGATTCGCCAACCGAGAGAACCCTGAGTAGAGTTATCCTTTGCTAAAGGATATTATGAATGTATAGTGCTCAGTTAACAAGCCTTATCACATTGAGCGTTAAAATACTTATTAAGCCTAGTATTTTGTATTTTGTTCGCACTTTTGCGAAAAAAATCTGTCAGACTCAATAAAAAAAAATATTTTTTACTAATTTCGATTGATTAATTGAGTTACTAGAAATTTTACATTTGAATTATTCAAACAATTATTTAAGCAAAACGTTTTCGATTTCGAATCAACCGATTAATAGATTGAAGACCCTAATAATGATATATTATTTAAGTAATTACACATTAAAAAGAAGCAATTTTTGTGCTAGCATTAGATAGAAATACCAGTGCTCTTATGTTTCTAAATTCTGTCGTTACGTGAGGTTTGATATATCACATGCATTCATGAATATGCCCATATTCTCATGTAGATTATGACACAGTTGTTGTTGTTTTTTTTTAACTATGAATGAAAAAATAACAACAACTAAAAAACAAATAGAAAAATTCTTATGAATGAAATGCACAAATACATAGTAAAACTATAATGCAATACAAGTGTACTTTTATGCAAACTACACATTTACTATTCATAAGTACAAGGTGGCGCAAAAGTAATCACCCGATGTCTTAAATTCAATAAATTTGTTTTGATTCCGAATAACACTGCGTGACAGTTGAAATACACTTTTCACATGACCTAGCGTAGATTTTAAGTCTAGATTAGATCATATTACCATTTTCAAAAATTTAAATGAACTCATAGCGGCGCACAGTGGTACATTTGCAGAAAAAGCGGTGAAAAATCTGCAACATTTTAAGGAGTTATCCTATTGCAGTGCAGATAAGGAAAACAATTTTTTTTTTTGGTAATTAATATATTTTTAGTAATGTTAAATAGAGATGGTCACGGGAGTGACTCACTCACTCACGCTGGCGAGAGAAAAATTCCAATCACGCGCAGTTAATTTTCACCCACACTAACACGTGATCACGCTTCATACACGTAAATCTCGCAAATTCGCAAAAAAAATTCCGCTCACGTGCTGATCTCTAAAGTTAGGTATTACGTTTTCAAATCTTGGAGGCGAAAAATTGACCTAGCTCCCAGGGCGGACGTTGGCACATCGACAACGGAGTACACGACAAAAAAGAAAATGTTCATATTTGGTACTTCTCCAAAATAAAAATATATATATGTGACAGCGCATAGAGAAAGGGACCTAAGGGTAAAAAAATCAATTTTTTTTTTTTTTGTGGACAACATCTGAGCATCGAATGAGACGGATCCCATGCTCTTCTGACCTTAGGTGCCTTTCTATTTTGCGCGTCACATATGTATATAAAAAATTGGGTGATACCAGTATCAAAATTTCGATTTTAAATGCGTTAATAGCTAATGTAGCATATAATTCAAGGAAAATAATCAGAAAATGAAGAAAATGTGATCCCTTAAAATTTTACAATTTATAATAAAATCTATCAGCCTTACTATAAATATTTTTCAAAGGTATATTTTTGTTAAAGTCGACTTTTTTCAAAGCAAAGGTTTTGTTTTTACCGTACCATACAAAATATTTAAAATAGAACTTTTAAAATAATGCCAAACATCATGAAAATCAAAACAAAATATTCAAAAATGAAAAGGAAATTTGTAAATAAATGTAAACAAAATTTTAAAAGAATAAAAGCAAAATATATAAATATAAAATAAAAACAAATGAAAACTTCAAACTCCTGAGATTCTTAGGTATCCTCTTGGATATGGGCTGCATGGTTTCTAAATCTGAACTACTGAACAAGTTAACTTTTGGCCGCCTCCTCCAAATATGTGCCACAGTACGGCTGCCACTTTGTTGGTATTAATATCTTTTCAACTTAACAGGATCCAAATACACATTATTTACAAACAAACTCTTTCAGTTTTATTGCATTTAAATCGGCTGATTACTTTTGCGTTACCCTGCTAAAAGAGAGTATGATAAAAAAAAAGCTATAAAAACATAGTTGCAAATATTGTATCTAGGTCTTACTATGCAAATAAAATAAGTTATAAATATTCATATGAACATTTCTACAACTCATAAACATCGAAATAAATTTACATAAACTTCTTGTATAAAATACTTTTGTTAATTTTTTTATTTAAAAACTTTTTAAATTAAAAAATTTATGAAGAAATCTTTAATGAGAAATTTTTACAATAACTTAGTTTAGAGTTCATAAATCTAGCTGACAATAATATGTAGTTGTTTGCCAGTTGGTTGGCACACTATAGTTAATACTAAATAGTTGCCAACAATTCGTGATTTATGTCTATGCTGAGGTCAATTCGGTAGTAAACACTCCCAGAATAGTTATTTAGAAAATTAATGCTGTTGAAAAACCCATTTTAAGGTTTGATAATAATAACAATACTCGTAGTGCTAAAAGAGTCAAGAACATTTATTAAGTGTAATTAATATTGAAATAAGTTGTATTTAAAAATATCAACAACTTGTTAAATAACATTTTTTCCAACATTTTTGTTTGCAACAACATTAATAACTGAATTGTACAATGAAAACAATTCATGACACGTCAATACATCATTCATTAAACTTTGCATTTAATTGCTGCACTCCCATTATGTGGTCATAGTAATAATAAAAAGTATTCGTATATTTAGTCCCAATCAAATGTGCAGGTATGGGCACGTGAGTTAACATTAATTCTTTATACAGCAAGTGACGATAAATTTATTCACATAGTTAGTGGGTTGACAATTCATCTCACTCATCAAATCAGGGCGAGTATCCTGACATATCTTGCTAAAGTCTTTGAACATAATTTTCATCTAGGAAATGTGCAGTTCCACTGTGGAATATTTCACAAAATTGTTGGAAATAATTCGTCCATTTCTCATTTAGTGGTCTGATTGCAGTGAAATTTAGAAAAGACATAGCTGAGGTAATATCGAACTTAATTTTAGACGTTGGACCTCATAGACCCTCCGCGGGCGACAATATGACTTCCCAAAATATGGTACCTTTTCCATATAAAATTTTGAGCGCTCGCCATTTTTTGTTTTCCTTTCAGATTTCCATAAAATTAACATATTTGTAATACGCTAGTGGAGTTCTATTAAAAAAACATGCTTACGTGGGTTATTTTTTACAATTCAAGAGATATTCGCATTTGAGAATGTAAAATTCCAAATTTGGCCCGGCTCAGGTCCAGTTTTTCGCGTGCGACGTATACGGGACGGCTATTTTTATGAGTACGTACTACCGAAATAAGCATGAAACAATAATCAACACAAAAGAAAAGAATACTTTTTGGTTAGCTATCAGGGATTTAAAAGTTGATACTGTTTTATTTTTCTCATACTATCTAATAATAGTTTATGATTTTTGTTTAATTGTGGTCAAAAAGTACTCTCCAATAATTTTCTTAATATCGAAATGAAAAACCTATAATTTAGGTCCTTTTAACTATATTTTAGTTACAAACAAATTCACACTAGAACACTAGGTCAGACTTGGATCAACATTTTAAATTCTACGTCCGAAGTATTCATTTTTTTGCGAGAACATCACACTTTGTAATTTAATTTTTGGATATGCTTTAGAATCAGTTCGATGCTCTCAATTTTGTCTTTGTTTATTTCTTTATAATCTAACAAAAAAATATGACACTTTAGAAAACATTGTTTTCTATTAGCGTTTATACATGAATAGATGTCACTACATTGCTAGATCTGTCAAAACAACAGAGTAGTATATTGGAAGATGACAAAGCAAATTGTGGTAAATTCTTTGTTGTTGTTTTTGTTTTTTCTTTGATATTTTGAATGTTTAATAACGCTCCTAGACGAGAACAAGAAATTCTCATTGAGTTTGTAATTTAACTTAACAAATATTTCCAGAAGTTCTAAAAACATCGTCCCTTGACGAGTTCCTTAGGCAAGAATGAAATCCGGTTAGGGACATACCTCCAACAGATTATTTTGCACAATTTGTAAAATACGTTTGGGATTTTAGCATATTTAATTCCTTTAATGCAATTAATATATGTCCCGATAAAAATAAAAACAAAAAAAATATGTATAAACATTGACATTTTTTCTTAGAATAATTTGGTTTCCATAAAGGTTTTCTGATGATCTTCGGAGTGCGAACGAAACATCTTAATGCTTACTGTAGAAAAACTGGTTTGTGTTGTAATAAATAATACCAAAAACCAATGTTACCAACTCCTGAAGGCAGAAAAGCATGCTATTTTTTCAAATTTTACAGAAAATTCAAGAAATTTTCAATAAAACGAGACCAAATATCAAAAATACAAGCAGTCAGAAATCACCGGGTATGGAAAGGTAAAAAGCGCCAAAAAATAACAGAAAAGCACCAAACCTACACAGGCAGAAAAATACAAACGGGAAAACGATGTCAAGGCACTTTAACATGTGGAACAAGTAGTGGCAAAACGTACTTTCCCATTCCCAAAATGATAACATGATAAGAAAGGACCGACTGTTCAAAAAGCTCCGGAAAAGCACTGGGCAAACAAACGTTTTCAACGTCGCCAAAACGCTGGAAAGACGAATAAATATCGGGTCTGGAAATATATTTTCTAAAATAAAATTTAAAAAAAGTTCATACACTCAGGAAACTTCTGTAGTCAGAATTTGTTAGTTATTCAAGTAGTATTTTAGTGAAGTTATTTTAAATGAAATAAACATTCATTTGTAGAAGAAATATAAATTTAGACTACTTTCGTAAGTTATTAAAAAAAAACAAACAACAACATAAAAAACAAAGACGCTGAAAATTCCCAGCAAAATCTTTCATTACCAAATAAGTGGTTATATAATAGAAATTCGTAGCTCCACACAACTTATTTTTTGGCGTCTAAACTCATTATGTTTGTTTGGCATGGTCGTTTTTATAAGTAGTCACGCTTACCCATATAAGTAGTATATCGCTTACGATAAAATGAGAAATAAGTAGTTATGAGATTTTGAATAATAAGTGGTTACACACATGCTTACAAAAAGTTTAATTATAAGTGGTTATCCGATTGCTTACTTGATTCTTAAAAATAAGGAGTTACGCAAATACTATTAGCTTAAGGAAATACATTCAGAAAAATCTAAGTTTTCTCTAGTGTGTAATTTTAGGACTCGTCATAAAAATTTAAACATAAAACATTTTTACATATAATAAAAAAATTGAACTGTGTAAAAAGTACTTATTTAAACTAATACGAGTAAGTCATTATTTTATATTTAGAAACAATGAATACAATAGGCCGTTATTAGGAAGTCATTATTTTATATTATAAAATAATGCAAAAGGTAATGATATATCATTTTTGGTAATGCAGATAGTAATGAGGTGTCATTACCAATATTTTGCTGGGTGCGTAACATTCAGTTTAGGCAGTCGTTTTGTTTTTTAAAAAAATAAACCAAATAAAATATATGTAAATAAATTTTTTTCGTTGTTTTGACTAATTTGCGTTTCATTTTATTAATAATCAAAAGCAAAAGAAAATGTAAGTTGAATTTAATGAAATGTTAGTACACACAGAAAAAAAATTGCCAACCGAATTCCTAAGCTTATTTTGGTTCCTACAACCAATAAATTCGGTTGGTGAAACCATATTGGAATGCCATTCCTAAATATTTTGGGTATTCAGTTGTACCAACCTATTTTAGTATATGTAACCGAATTTCAGTTGGAAAATGGCAAATTTTTGTAGTGTGTAGTCCTGTTTTTACGTGAAATTTCATTTGTTTTAAATTACATTTGCAGCGGTATTTACGAACAAAATATTTTAAGTGTATGTATTTTTTTGTTTTCTTTTTGATCATGCCGTACTTTTGACCCTGCCATTATATTTGCAGACGGCAGCTTTACCCACTGACCTAACGAGACATATAAAACTTGATGGCTAAAAACATAAATGAATGATAACAGCTGGACAACTAACGGCTGAGCTAAAATGCCAGCACTAGCAAAAATGTGTTTGGAACTAATATGGCAGTGTTGGGAAAACGTTCTTAAAGAAGCTTTTCCACAAACAAAAAAAAATTGGTTTTATAAAACGAAAAATTTTTTAAATTAAACAAAAAATCCAAAAAAAAAATGTTTTCCTTGCAAACGGATTTGAACTCAGAACCTTCTGACTACAAACATTTTTTTAACGAAGCGTCATCATTTTTGCTCCACCAGTGAATTGATTTTTGTACCGCTGGCAATTTCTGTCTAGGTAGTACTATTTAACTACTACTTGCAAATGTTAGGATAGCACTCTAAGCCCGTTCTTTGCGAGTAGTTTTTTTTATAAACCACTGAAATTTTTGTAAAAATAGTACTGGCAAAAACCTTTTTGCAAACGATGGCAAAGCGTCCCAAATGAGTGTTCAACCAGTCATTTATTTTCAACACCGTTGTTACCCAGCGGTATGCCAGTGCTTGATTTGTTGTACCACTGGCAAGTTAAATTTTAAAAACTAATTTTTAGCTACAGTCATTATCAAAATGCAACAAAAATTGGTTATTATTTTTAAAACTACGTTCTTTAGCTTTGTGGATAATTTCGTTGCAATCGGTGTAAGGACATGCCTACTTCCCATATATCGTTAATTTGAAAAATAAAATTTTAGCTTCAGTTATAATCAGAATGGGCCAAAAATTGGTAAGCATTTATAAAGAATGTTTGTTTAGCTCTGTGATAAATTATATTTTAATCGGTGGAAGGATAACCCTGCCTCCCATATATCCTTCAGTTGAAAAATTATATTTTAGCTACAGCTATGATCAGAATACAGCATAAATTAGCAAATATTTCTAAAATTATGGTTCTTATCTCTGTAGTAAATTTCATGCAAGGACTCGGTTTTTCCATATCTGCTATTTGTTAAAATTTATATAAGACAGTCAGCAAATGTCTCCGGATTAAACTGTATATCGAAAACATGTCCCTGTGCTATGTGATATGCATACATTTATAAATATATACATCTATTTATATACCCTACGGGGAATGAGGAGTCAATTGCCCTCCAAGGACCTATCCCGCCACCGGTCAACCGAAGGAATATTACTAAATTAGTAAAAATATGAACAAAAGAGAATGAATTCATTTTCCAAGTATTTTCTGATTCGTTATTTTCATTGTTGCTTTTAAAAAACTTGTCCGACACCGAAATAAAAAACAAAATTCGCGGCATATTTTAAAAATTCTTTTTTTATTTATTTTACTCTTTTATTTATTTTGGACTTTATTTTTTTACGATTTGCTTATTTTAGCTCTTATTTCAAATATCTATAATTTTTTGCTAAGAAATTTTAAGTTTTGTATTTTCAACGATTTTTAAATGTTAAAGCTGTTTTATTTTTAACAATTGGTATTTCATTTAACTTTTCTTTTTAACTTAAGGGGAAAATGTATAACTTTAGCATCAGCTAGTCATCATCCACAAGCAACATTAGCTCAGACGGTAGAGCGTTTGCCTTACAAGCAGAAGGTTGTGTTATCGAGCCCTACTTTGACGCGAAGTAGATTTTTTTTATTCTTAATTTTTTATTAGTTTATTTGAAAAGCTATTTTTAGACACAACAACTTACGTGTCACAAGGTGTCCAAACTATGGCAATTGGTCATTTCCAATGACAACGCCATGTTAAAGTGATATTTCTTTCAAATAAAAAGAACGATCAACGACCGGTCCACCCCCTTGGGACCTATCCTACGTGTCATCTGGGACCTGTCCCTTTCCCCGTAGGTTATGTATGCCTACCGCATAGAGCGGGAATATATTTTCAAGCTACAACATGCTGCGAAGACACTTGCTGTCTTTGTGGACTGTCTTAAAAGTTTTCATTACTCTAGCGAATATACTGAAGACATTCGTTTCGATACAGCACATTGTTGGGGTACATTTTTGGCTGTATATGTGACGCGCAAAATAGAAAGGGACCCAAGGGGAAAAAAGGGTTTTGTTCAGGAGAGCCATTTTAAAGATTTAAATACGTGTAACTTTGGTGTACCAAAAAAAAAAATTGATTTTTTACCCTTAGGTCCTTTTCTCTATGCGCTGTCACATATAGAGATATTCTTGAAGTATGCGTAATTCATAGTTCCTTAAAATATAATTTGTCGATTTTGATTCATTACACCCGCCAGTTTTGATCTAGCTGGTTCAAAATGGCAGAATTCAGAAAACATTAACCCGTGTCGTATCGCTGCCGAAAATTTCCCATTTTTGTATATTTATTTTGAAATTTTATAATTTTTCCAAAAATTCATTTTTTTATCTACTTCGTGCTAGTTCCCGTTTTATTTGAAATTCGATTGGTTGTAAACTCTTTGTCCTAATCCTAAACAGGCAATATAGGTATAAAAATCTTTCTTTGAATGATAGGTACCTTGAAATTTAGCTGTTTTAACTTTGTTCAAACTGAGGTAAAAGGTTGTGAAGAATGTATATAATTTTCCAATTTCCGGCAAAAATAAAGCAATTTTTATACCCTACACCACTATGTGGTCAGGGTATTATAAGTTTGTGCTGATGTTTGTAACACCAAAAAATATTGGTCCTAGACCCACCTTATAGCATACCGATCGGCTCAGAATTTTTTTTTTATTTCGATTTAACGATGTCCGTCCGTCCGTCTGTATGTCAGTCCATGCATTCTTGTGCCCACTCTACAGGTCGCAAATATTAAGATATTTTGATGAAACTTGGTACACCGACTTATGTCGGCCCAAGGACGACGCCTATTGATTTTGGTGAACATCGGTCCATGTTTAGACCTAGTGCCCATATAAGGGTCCTACTAAAATTATATGGTTTATACGCTGCAGGTCGCAAATAGTAAGATATTTTGATGAAATTTGGTACACAGACCTACGTTGGCCCAAGGACGAAGGCTATTGATTTTGGTGAACATCGGCCCATGTTTAGACCTAGTGCCCATATAAGGGTCCTACTAAAATTATATGGTTTATGCGCTGCAGGTCGCAAATATTAAGATATTTTGATTAAATTTGGTACACAGTCCTATGTTGGCCCAAGGACGAAGCCTATTGATTTTGGTGAACATCGGTCCATGTTTAGACCTAGTGCCCATATAAGGGTCCTACTAAAATTATATGGTTTATACGCTGCAGGTCGCAAATATTAATATATGTTGATGAAATTTGGTACACAGACCTATTTTGGCCCAAGGACGAAGCTTATTGATTTTGGTGAACATCGTTCCATGTTTAGACCTAGTACCCATATAAGGGTCCCCCCAAAATTGGCTTGGTAACAAACTGCAGATCGCAGATATTAAGATATTTTAATGAAATTTGGTGCGCTGACTCACATTATAGAACATTTTGACACAAGCCCCATTTTAACCCTTTCGAATTTCGGATCCAAACATTAGTTGGCTTTTACCCAGACTGGTGTAGGGTATTGTATAGTCGGCATGCCCGACTTTAACCTTTTTACTCGTTTTTTATTAAAATGCTATTAAAAAGCTTAAAGATGTACTAAACACACTTTGAGATTTCCAATCAAAAAATGTCTGAAGTTTTCGATGCTACCAAATATTCTTAGATATAAAAATGTTTAATTCTCATTTCTGGTTACTGAATATATCGTCACCTAAAATGGCAAAGGGCATAACAACACTTTTTATTTTTTTACACGAAAACCAAAAAAAAAACGTTGTAGGATTAAAGATATTCTATATTTTCTTCTCTTGTTTAAAACACGACTATAGACTTATTTCTACATATAAGTTTAAAATTTTGTAGAGAAATGAAATTTAGTCTAGTGCATCATAATCAATCAGAAAATCGGCTTAAATTTTTTTTGTTGTTACGCCCTTTTGCATTTTAGGTGACGATATATAGATATATATATTACTGCATATATATAAATACTAGCGGGCAAGCCCGCTCGATTTAGCGGCGTGCCTTAGGCCTAGTTTTTGGGATGTCAGTTAAACCGAAAACGAATTTTGTCGTATCGGGCAAGCCCGCTACGTTGTTAGTGTACCTTAAAGTTTAAAATGTAATTTGTTTTGTATAGGAATTAAATATTTTTATGAAAATAAAATACAATGTTTTTTATTAATGTAAAAATCTTCAAAATAAAAGCCCCCTTCGATGAGAATGCTTATTAGGAGCTTATATAAAAAATAAATAATTTCAAAAATTATTATTCAGAGGAAGCTTAGGTTAAAACAAATTTTCTACTTTTTAAGTAAAAATAATATCAAATAGACATACTTAATAATTAACAATAAATAACGATGACGATGTGAGAGCTGTGGTGTAATGGTTACCGCGTTGAACTGTTACACATGTGGTTGCGGGTTTGATCCCCTGCGACCGCAACATCAATTTGGAAAAATAATGTGTATGATTTTTTTATCCTTAATACAGTGTCCTCCTTCATTAATCCCATGGCGCTTAACCCCACCGAAGTAAAATAATATAACAGGGCTATGAAATAAACATCCTCAACAAAAGTTACTTTTAAACCATTGATAATACACACAAAGTAAGACTACAGCTTTGGCTTTTGGAAAAGCCATTACTTTGGGCCAAGCACATACAGGATTCTATCATGATACCTTTCTGGGACATCGTCTTAACTTGAAAACGAATTATTATGAAATTTGACAAAAAGAATAAATTTAATATTATAACCAATATATATTAAAATTAAGACCCGTTTTCGCTCAATTTTGTAGTTTCCGAAAAATGAAAATCGTTACATCTTCTTAATCAAAGGCACAAAAATTTCATTTTCGGATTTTATTTATATTTCGGTGAAAAGGCATAGGCTAGTTAGAGGGTAAAATAAGTCAGTCAGTCACTCTTATATGTAAACACTATGACTCTCTTTGCGATTTGTTTATTGTCATTGCGAATCCATTCGTTCCCCGTTTGTTTCATTTCGTTCCGCATTCCCTTCCATTTCGTTCTCTGTTCCATTGCCATTTTCTCGAGTTTCAATTCCACTTGTTCCGTTTTTAATTTCCCCGTTTAAATTCCCCGTTCTTTCCCGAAAGTGTCTTAAAAAAAGTTTAAAAAAAAAACAAAAAAAATGGTCGTAAACAAACTCTATATTACTTTCCTTAATAAAAATATGTGTTAAAAAACAAAAAAAAAAACTGTGTTTAAAAAAAAAGTGTTTAAAAAAAAAGTGCGCGTAGACAAATTTTCTTTCCCGAAAGTGTGTTAAAAAAAATGATTCCACATTCCACAAAAAAAAAGTTGACACAAAAAGTGTTTCCAAAAAATAAAAGTTCCCACAAAAAAAAGGTTCCACAAAAAAAGAGTTTCTACAAAAAAAGTGTTTCCACAAAAAAAAAAAAGTGTTTCCACCAAAAAACGAGTAAAAAGGTTAAAGTCGGGCATGCCGACTATACAATACCCTACACCAGTCTGGTTAAAAGCCAACTAATGTTTGGATCCGAAATTCGAATGGGTTAAAAGGGGGCTTGTGTCAAAATTTTCTATAATGTGAGTCAGCGCACCAAATTTCATTAAAATATCTTAATATTTGCGACCTGCAGTTTGTAACCAAGCCAATTTTGGGGTGACCCTTATATGGGCACTAGGTCTAAACATGGACCGATGTCCACCAAAATCAATAGGCTTCGTCCTTGGGCCAACATAGGTCTGTGTACCAAATTTCATCAAAATATCTTAATATTTGCGACCTGCAGCGTATAAACAATATAATTTTGGGGGACCCTTATATGGGCACTAGGTCTAAACATGGACCGATGTTCACCAAAATCAATAGGCTACGTTATTGGGCCAACATAGGACTGTGTACCAAATTTCATCAAAATATCTTAATATTTGCGACCTGCAGCGTATAAACAGTATAATTTTGGTAGGACCCTTATATGGGCACTAGGTATAAACATGGACCGATGTTCACCAAAATCAATAGGCTGCGTTATTGGGCCAATATAGGTCTGTGTCCCAAATTTCATCAAAATATCTTAATATTTGCGACCTGCAGCGTATAAACAGTATAATTTTGGTAGGACCCTTATATGGGCACTAGGTATAAACATGGACCGATTTTAACCATCAATAGGCGTCGTCCTTGGGCCGACATAAGTCGGTGTACCATGTTTCATCAAAATATCTTAATATTTGCGACCTGTAGAGTGCACACAAGAACGCATGGACAGACAGACAGACGGACGGACGGACAGACAGACAGACGGACATCGTTAAATCGAAATAAAAAAAAATTCTGAGCTGATCGGTATACTATAAGGTGGGTCTAGGAGCAATACTTTTTGGTGTTACAAACATCAGCACAAACTTATAATACCCTGACCACATAGTGGTGTAGGGTATAAAAAAAGTTTCCACAAAAAGAAGTTTCCACAAAAAAAAAAGAAAAAGTGTCCACAAAAAACAAACAAAATTTTCACAAAAAAATATGTTTAAAAAAAAGGTGTTTCCATAAAAAAAAGTGTTTGTACAAAAAAAATGTTTGCACAAAAAAAAGTTTCCACAAAAAAATAAAAAAGTTTTCACAACAAAAAAGGTTTGCACAAAAAAAAAGTTTCCCAAAAAAAAAAAAAAAGTTTCCTCAAAAAAACAAAAGTATGCACAAAAAAAAAAAAATGTTACAAAAAAAATTTACACAAAAAATAAAAAAAGTTTCCACAAAAAAGTGTTTCCACAAAAAAAAAAGTTTCCACAAAAAAAAAAATTTTTCCACAAAAAAAAAGTTTCCACAAAAAATAAAAAAAGTTTCCAAAAAAA
Organism: Leucophora obtusa; assembly: GCA_949987735.1. Classification (NCBI taxonomy): domain Eukaryota; kingdom Metazoa; phylum Arthropoda; class Insecta; order Diptera; family Anthomyiidae; genus Leucophora; species Leucophora obtusa. The sequence continues at coordinate 200,341,801 of OX465295.1, read as the reverse complement.
AAGAAGTGTTTCCAAAAAAAAAAAAAAAAAAACTTTCCACAAAAAAAAAATATTTCCCACAAAAAAAAGTTTACACAAAAAAAATTGAGATGAGATAAATGAGATAGGATGAGCTGAGATTAGATTAGTTTAATGCTATAAGTGCTGTTTGGTTGTCATAGTAACGCCAAGGCCTGGTTTTCATAGCAACACGAAAATTTTATATGTAGGGACGCCATATCTCCGGAACCACTGGGCTAAGTTCGTGTTTCATATAAACCGTCTACTGACCATCCTCAACGTACCCTGAAATTTTGGTTGAAATCGGTTGACACAAATCCGTTGAAAAATAAAAATTTGTATTACGATCACACATTTTATATCGGAAAAATACACCATCACAAAAGTGTGCGTATAACGCGTATGCGTAGACATTTTTCGTAATTTTTTTTTTAAGAACCATCAGTAAAAGTAGGCCTTTCCAACGCCTGTATGGGTTTGTAAATCGGTTGAGGTGTTCTCGAGTTATAAAATGACGAGCATATACCAACTTATTTTTGTATATATAGATAGTAGTTCAAAACACCACCAAGTTTCAATGCAATATTTTAAAAAATTTTTGCCATTTGTTTTTTTTTTTTTTTGTAAAGCAGTTAAAATTCGATTTTCGCTTAACTATTTTAGCTAAAAAAAATTTTGATTTTAGCTCCGTGTATTGCCAACAAAAAGAGAAGACACTGAATTCTTCTTATTTATTTATTCATGGTATTATGTTAACTTTTCAAAAATTTATAATTCACCATTATTCCCGACACTTTTTTTAATCACTGTTTTTTTAAACACTGTGCAATATAAGGTTTCATTTTTAAAATTTACAGTTGTCAATTAGAATTTTGGTAGAAAATATGGTTTACTACATTTTCCTTTGATAATTTTTCTGTGCACGAAATTTGAAAAAAATTTATTTTAGGTAAAATTTCTCCGTAATAACAAGCCCTAAATTATTTTGCTTATGTCAGGGGATAAAAAAAAAAGAAAAGCCCAAAACTCATAATGGCGATTTTTTGACTTCAGATTCCTACTTAGGAAGCCAAAAATATTTGGTGGAAGTCTGTGCAAAAATTTTGCTATTTATCCCGCAATACAGTTCTTGTATAATCGACGCAATTTTAAATGCAATTTTGTTTCAGTAAGTGCCACCTAAATGGCCTCTTCATTATCCCCTCCTATTAGTTGTTTAAGATTCACTGTTTATACATATTATAAAAGCTTATAATATTGTTAAAAGAAATTGAGTCCTTTAACAATTCAACATAGATTTACAACATTTTCAACCCCAATTTTGTTTTTCCACAAGTACAAAATTTCAAATTAAATTGCAATAATTTTTCAAAAAACAAGTCGGTAAAAATATACAATGCAACACAATACAACACTATACAAATGTGTTATTATGTAGATTAACAAAATGTCACAATGCAACCAGCATGCAACTTAAAATAAAATTGAAAAAAAACACACTACCTTAACAAAACAAATAACAAACAACTTTGGCATAAAAAAGGATCACATATAATTAAGTTAGGATAGGTTATTTTAAACAAAATTATACAACTGAAAAAAAGCAACAACAACAAAACAAAGAAGGAAGAGACATGTTGAAAAAGGATATTGAACTCAATACCACATACAAGTCTTAAATTCTATATAATATGTCAAAAACATATTTTTAAAAGATTTCGAAGTTAACCCTTTGAAGACCACAAACAAGTATGCTTGCCCAGAGTTTGGCAGTTATTATTAAGTAAGTGAAAAAAGTCGCAATTTTCTCGAAATCCACTGACCCGGACAATAACTCACAATATATCTACATTCATGTAGATTAAACCGTACCACCTTACAGGCAAAACAAAAAAGTGCGCGGTACACCTTCGTATAGAAAGTATTTTTGCAAGGCAATTTCGAAAAAAAAAAAAAAAATTTTGCCGAACGAAGGGGTTGCCTTTTTTAATTTTTCGTTATATCTTCGGCATTTACAGTCGAATTGTATTTACAAACCTCGAAAATAAAAAAATAAAAAATTTAACCCAAAACTGTATTTTTTCTTCAAAGAGAAGCAACATTCAGGAAATTCTTCCTATAACTTAACGTGTTTCTGACCTTATAAAGGGGAGTGAGATGAAAGGTGAAGGTCTTCAAATATGGCAACACTGTAAATGCGCGAGGTGTGTAATCTTATCGTTATCGTTATAATACCGTTATCGCTAAAATACCGTTTCAAATTGAATACCGTTACCGTTACCAATACCTTAAAAAAAAAATTTCCAAATACCGTTATCGTTACCGATAATATTATTTTTATGGGTAGTTACCGGTATTTTACCGGTATTTATTAATTTATATAAAAAATGCAAAATTTTCAAGTTTTTTATAATAATCTTGAGTTCTTTTTATCAAAAACACCCAGTGTAGAAACGATAATGACATATCATTATTTTTTGGACTACCAGTAATGACACCCACTTACCTTCCGCATTATTTTAAAACATATAATAAAGAGTTACTGATAATGACTTATTTTTATCATTATTTCAAATAGAAAATAATTTTCTAGATTTTTTTTTTAATTTTTCGAAATCTATTTTTAGACTCAATATTTTTTAAACACTGGTAAGGATATATATAACCACATATTTTTTGATTTTTTGTATATTGGCGAGTAAGCTTACTTGTGTGCAGCAGGTCAATTATGTTTTTATCTATAAAATATTACATGTCGATATAGGTGGTAGAGCTATTGACTGGCAATCTGTAGACCCAGGTTCGATTCCCGCCCCAGCAAACTTTATTAAAAAAAAAAAAAATACAATAAAAAATATTTTTTTTATATAATTTATTTTTTTGAAAATCTATTTTTAGACTCATTATTTTTGTCAGTACTGGAAAGCACATAGGTAACGATATATTTTTTGATTTTTTGTATGCTGGTGTGTAACTATAACTCATTATTTTTCGCGACATCGCCATATAAAGGTAATAAGAAATGTAATAACAAAAGTAACTAGTTACCATTACCAAGTATGTAGTTACATAACCACGTATCTGGTAATGATTTTCTACACTGGGCATTTATAGATAATAATTTCAATTATTGAAACTACCAGCATTGAATTTAAAGCTTATAATCTGGGATTTTAACGCTTAAAATGAAAAATATGCTAAGGTTTTAATTGTTTTTATATGTTTTTAACTCTATTTATAATAACGGTGCGTACCGATTTAAATACCGTTACCTCTTCCGTTACCGTAATAAACAAAATTCGATACCTTTACCGTTGTCCTTACCGGTATTCGTGACCAACCTTGGTTGCGCGCCATTCGATGAATAGTTGACGAACTTTTTTGAAGCTTTTTAGTTCACAGCCCTGTTATGATATTTTATTTCGATAGGGTTAATTGCTATGGGAACACCGAAGGAGGACGCTCCGATATTTATGAGGGATAGGAAATTGCTTTGTCAGAAAATATATGGTCGTTCAAGGGTTAAGGTCATACAAGGGGTTGTTGTGTGTAGGCTTGTATGGGTGAGAGTGTATAAAATGTGAGTTATTATAAACTTTTGGTAATATCAAGTTTTCTTTTTGTAGGGGAAAGTGATGTATTATGAAACGAGTGTACTTACATTTTTTGCGACTAGTGCTGGTAAATATTTGAGTAGTGGGTATCGAGTATCGAGTCTTTTTTTTGGGTACTCGATACTCAAAACTACTACTCGATATTTTCAGAGTTGTATTTCGGACAGCCAAAATATATAAAAATGTGACTCCGCTAAAATATTTACCACAAAAATGTGACTCTGCTAAAATATTTATCACAAAACTACAACTCTGCTAAAAGAAAAAATCAGAAGTAAAATATTTAAAAGTATATGTTGAAAACCGCAATGAATAGGTGGTGAAAAAGTTTAAAAATGTGTTTTTAAATTTAATTACTGAATTAAGGTAAACATTTTCAAAGAATTTTACCAAAAGATTTAAAAAAATTTCAAATTTAAAAACCGCTAAAAGTATCGAGTATCCAAATCAAAAATATCGAGTACTGAAAAGTAACCGAATTTACCAGCACTATTTGCGACATTTGTTAACAAAAATGTGCTTCCAGCTAGTGATATACATAGCATTGCGTTAATTTTTACCATAGATTTGGCTCCATTAAATATATAGATTAAGAGAAAATGATGGTGATGTACATTGAAACACCAAAACTATATTTTTTTTTATTTGAATTGATTTTGTAAATTAAGCGTATTTTTTTATCACCTGGATTTATAAATTTTCATACAAAAAGTGGATTTATTAAATCCAAAAAAATTGGAATTATTAGTTCTTTTTTTTAATCACCTGGATTTAGAATTTTACATACAAAAAGTGGATTTATTAAATCCAAAAAAAAAGCTGGATTTAATAAATCGATAATAAAAGCATAAATATATGAAACAGCCTATTAATTTAATGACAGAAAAAAATACGAATGAAAATTAAAAGAGAAACAAAAAATTGAAAAGCTAACAAATAAAAGGTTTTTATTAATTTTTTTTATGAAATATGTTTAGAAAAAAAAACTACACCCCACCAAATACATATTTTCGATCTTGGACATGGAGAAATAGCTGAAATAGAAATGGCAATTTTTCACTCTACAGTAAGTAATTTAATTAAATCCAATTAGTGAATATTAAATATTGCAATGGAATTTTTTAATTGTGTAAAAATATAAATTGAAGTGATAAAACTGAAAAGACAGTTTTATCACTGTTTGTTTGATATAAAATATAATTAAAAATTTAAAGTTAAAATAAAATCCTTCATCATCGAATTCGGTATTAAAAATTAGGGTGAAAGAAGTGTCGGACAGAAAATTCTTTTTAAAATAGGGAAAATCTAACCCCATCTGTTGAGCACTTTTAGAAATACTTTTTCGATTTATTAAATCCAAGCGATTAGAAAAAACGGCTATTTATCTGGTTTTACATATAGCAACAAAAATGCAAATATATGAAACAGCCTATTAAATTAATGTCAGAAAAAATACTAATGCAAATTAAAAGAGAAACAAAAAAAATTGCAAACTAGCCAATAAAAGGTTTTTCTTAAAATTTTGTGTATGAAATATGTTTAGAAAAAAAAAACTACACAAATAGATATTTTCCATCTTGGACATGGAGAAATATCTGAAATAGAAAGGAAATTTTTCACTCTACTGTAAGTAATTTAATTTAATCCAATTAATGAATGTTAAATATTGCAGTGGAATATTTTAGTTGTGTAAAAATATAAATTGAAGTGATAAAACTGAAAAGGCAGACTGCTTATCGCTGTTTTATATAAAAGATAATTAAAAGTTAAAGTAAAATCCTTCATCATTGAATTCGGTATTAAAAATTAGGGTGAAAGAAGTGTCGGTTAGAAATTCTTTTTATTAATAGGGAGAATCTAACCCCATCTGTTGAGCACTTTTTGAACTACTTTTAGGATTTATTAAATCCAAGTGATTAAAAAGAGCGGTTATTATTAAACTGTCATTAAAAAGAAGGAAAGCTGAACTTATTAATGCAATTAGTTTATAACATTGGATAAGTTTTAAATTTTTTTGAACATTTAAGTGTATCTTGAAACGATTTTAATAATTAAGCCTATTTTAGTTTTATTTAAAAACGTTATTTTTCTGAGTAAATCTACAAAATCTGGCTTCGACAAAGACAGCCTAAATATTAAACTGGATTAATTTATCACAAGCCAAAATCAATTATTTTACTATTGATATGAAGAATGCTTTCACAAACAAATTATAGTTCCGCGTATTTCGCAAAATATTGAACACGTTTCGGGTACACAATCATCTGTTTGAAAATAAACTGTATCAAAATCACTTCCTAAGATCACTTTTAAAGCAATAAGGATTTATAAGCAATACTTACGTAATTTTTTGGATGCTGTTCAGAATAACTTCTAAAAAAGCTGTAAAAATATATTAACGGATGCTTTTGAAGCAATGAAAGAAGTGGTTTGAAAAGCATGACTCCCAAATTTTTTGGCTGGGAGAGTACATTTATTCTCCTTTAATAACAAGTATTTTAGTTTTTAGAGAACAATTATGTATTTCTTCTTGACGGAGTTACATGTTTGAAATGCAAACGTTTCATGGTACACAACTTTCCCCTATTTTATACATATTATTTATTTAATTTAAAAATACATGAAACATTTTGTCTACCCGAGTAAAAAAAAATATATATAATCATATGTGACATATATTAAAATATATAATTAGACACGTCGTTATGTACATCCATATATAATTATATATGACGTCTTTTTTCAAAAGTTTTCCTTATATTATGCCATATATAATTTAATCTAATTAGATATCAGCCTTTATAATATTAGATTATGTATATATGATTATATATTACATAGCATGGCTGATCTTATTGTATATATAGTTGTATATAGAGCTATATCTTAATATATATGGTGGCATTTTAGCAATATATAATTACATATGGTATAATTTAAACAATATATAACTATATAGGGTGCCAGTTAAACTAGATATTATCATATATGGTGGCATTTAAACAATAAATAGTCATATACGGTACCTCATGAACAAAATATTTAATACAGTTGCAGATATAATAATATATGCTACTATATATAGTACCATATACTTTGATATATCGTATCATTTAAACAGCCCGAGTACAGATAGTTACATATAGTCATATATAATGTGATTAAGTTATATCTGTATAAATATACAGTTTCATCCGAAGAATGGATCGATATATTTTTATCAGTTGTTTATCAATTTTTATCTAATTGTGTCAGTTTAGATCTGACCTGATTAAATTATGTGTTAATCAGATGAAATTGTATTCGATTTTTGACCTGATACAATTTTATCGGTTTATGTGTAATGGTGTCAGGTTTGATCGTAATTGGTTCAATTTTATATAAATAAAATGTAATTGTATTCGACATTTACCTTATACAATTGTATCAAAGTTGTAAACAGATACAATTATATCGGGTCAAAATTGGGATATAACTATATAATTTTGTATACAAATATATATATTTGGACCTAAACTGATACCATGTGATATAAACCGATAAAATTGTATCAGGTCAAAAATCAGATATGATTTCATCTGATTAACACATAATTTAATCAGGTCAGATCTAAACTGATACATTAGAAAAAAGTGATAAAGAGCTGATACAATTTTATCGGCCCATTTTTCAGATCAAATGGTACATGGATCACTCTAAGTTATATATTACTATATAAAGCTCCATATTATTTTTTTTAATATGGAACAAATAACATATTTGGTGCCATTTAAACAATATATGGATGGTCATATATGGTAACTCATCAGCAACTACAATATTAACTGTATTTCAGAATCCGATCAAAAAATTGATATGGGGCTTTATACAGTCATATGTAATTTAACATGTGTCTTTATATAATTTTATCCGAGAAATGGGCCCATAATATAAATGGGAATTTTTAATTACCATTGAAATTTCATTACCATTAGTTCAATGAAAAAAATTTCATTACCATTTAATGGTAATGAAATATTTTTCATTAGAAAAATCATTACTAATGGTAATGAAATTACACTAATGCATAAAAAACTAATTACAATTGATTAAAAACCATTTGTTTACAAAAAAATTCAGACAAATCAAAACGAACAACGGGTTTGGCCGGGGAAGTTATAAAACATAATTTTTTAAGGAGGATCCATTCCATTCCGTTAAACTTTACCTGGAAGCAAATAACAATGGAATGGAAAGTAATATTTAATTTCAAATGAGCATGAGCCTGAATGAGCATATTCCATCTTCGATTTCAGCGAGTTTTACTCCATTTTTACGTTTTCTGTCAATGGCAATTATTTTTTTTAATTTATTCATTATCAATGGTAATGAAATTTAAAATCATTGTCATTAATCAATGAAATTAAATTTTAGAATCATTACCATTAATTAAAAAAATGGTAATGAAAATAATTTCTTTACAATTGATATCAATGCAATGGTAAAGAAATCATCAATTAATTAGTCCACCTAATTAATTAGTCCCATGTATGGCCCATATAATTAAATAAGTTTGCATCAATTCAGTTAAAATTTGATACTATCAAATACAAATGTATCCGATTAATGGCGCGATATAATTTGATCAGATTTTATATAGTGGTATAAAATTATAGCTGAACTAATATTACAAACATATAAAAAAGCATATACACTGAGAAAATTATCATCACTTCAGTAATGAATTTCTTCATAGTTTCAATGAAAATTGTCACTGGAACTCGTCCATTGAAACTTTTCATAGAATCTATGAAACAGGTTTCATTAAAGTCAATGTTTATGAAAAGTTCATAAAATTAATGAAACTCTTCCTAAAGTTAATAGGCCACTCGTCCAATGAATAAATCATTCAGCCAATGAAGAGCTTCATAAAATCTATGAAGCAATTTCATTTACTATTATTTATTATAGTTGGTTGTGGATAAATAAAAAGTACTTAGCAAATGCAAAAGGCGTAATAAAATCGTAGCATACCCAGGTAGAAAAATAAAAACGGCACAATGTCGGCCAGGTATTGGAGACGGTAGTACAAGTACTGGCAATGCGTCGGATTTTCAACTTTCACTGCACTGGCATGTTATCGAAATGATAACACCAATAAACGCTTGGCCGTAGTTATATCCCAACGGTGGCGCAAGCTTGGGATTTTTTTTTTTTTGGTATTATTCCAGTAGATTTAAAAACACATTTAGTAGTTTGCTAGTACTTTACTGTCCTCTTAGTGAACATCACAGATTTTTAATGTATTCTTTCGAAACTTCACAAGAAAAGAATGGCGATGTCTCTCTTACATAAATAATTTGTGTAATATATGTATGTATACGTAAAATTTATAAAATAGTTAATTTTAATAAATTAAAAAAAGCTCGGTAATTTTCAGAAAACTGTACTGGCAAAGCACGTTTTAAGTAGGTAGTACCGGCATTTCGTAAAAAACAGTGCTCTCTCAGTACAATTTTTGTTGTAACGTCGGCAATTTCTACCTGGGATATTTTACGGATGTACAAAATATATCTAAAGAAAGAATTCATTTATTAAAAAAAAATTTTCATTTAAAAAAAAGTTTCGAAAAAATGAATAAGATTTATAAAAAAATTTCATAGTCCAAAATTAATAATAAAAAATTAATTAAAAAAAAAAAAAAATGATGATTATTCTCTCAGGAAATGACGATATTTTATAAAAAAATTAAAAAAAAGTTAAATACATTTGGGATTTAGTAGGTTTGAGGTTAAGAAGAAGAATAAACCTTCCTCAAAAGTTATAAACACATTAAATTTGCAAATCAGACTAGATCTAGTTTCTGCCTTTTTATGGACAGGCTTCATCAGTGATCTTCCATTAAATTGTATTATTGTTTATATTTTTATTGTCAGATTGTCTCTATATGAATAATTTCAGAAGTGATCAAACAGACATATACAAACATTCTACTTCAGATTCTCTCTGTTTATCTTCTTATTTCCTCCGTGTCACCTTTTTAGCATATTTAATTTCTTTAATGCAATTAATGTATATTCCGATAAAATAAAATTGAAAAAACTACTATGCAAGCGCTTGTGCAAATTTAAATGTTACTGACACTTTAGAAAACATTGCCTTCTATTGTTGTTTCTACATTAATGGATGTCAATATATTGCTAGATCTGTCAAAACCACAGAGTAGTACATTGGAAGATGACAAAGCAAATTGTGGAAAATTTTCTGTTGTTGTTTTTGTTTTTTCTTTGATATTTTAAATGTTTAATAACACTCCTAGACGAGAACAAGAAATTCTCATTGAGTTTGTAATTTAACTTAACAAATATTTCCATGAATTCTAAAAACGTCGTCACTTGACGATTTCCTTAGGCAAGAATGAAATCCGGATAGGGACATGCCTACAACGGATTATTTTTCACAATTTGTTAAATACGTTTGGGATTTTAGCATATTTAATTCCTTTAATGAAAGTAAATACTATTGAACAATTTCATATATATAAAGAACATTTTCATTAAATTTATGTAGATCTAATTTATGAAATTCAATAAATTTTTTTAATGAAATTATAAAATTTTATGAAAGAAAAGTTATGAAAAATTTCATAATATTAATTAAATATTATATACATAAGGAAACTCTTCATTGGTTCTACGAAAAAAATTCTATGAAATTATATCATTAATATCATGAAGGATAATTCCCTCAGTGTACAAATTTCACAGAAATCCGAAATATTTGCAGAAATAATTACCTAAGATTAAGGTGTTTTCCAGACCTAAATCTCTTGCAAATAGTTCATGTCTTTTTAGCTTTAACGTTATACTTCATGAAAATTAATAAGCTTTTTTTAAATTTTGATAAAAGAACATTTTACAGGAAGGCACAAACACCTGTACTGTTGCTTTAAACTGTTTGTATAAAATTTATACCAAAGTTTAAAAGCATGTGCTAACAGTCTCTTGGAAAAATTACCTCTAAAAAATAAGTTGTTTTGCCTAAAGAAATTTTGAAACTCATTACTCATTTCGACGTAAATTATTGTGGTAAATTTTAAAGAAATGTAAGAATTTAAGGAGAAATAATTTTTTTTCGTCAAAATAATTTAAGAATTAGCTAATACTTAAAACACTGATTGCGCAAATACAGAAAATAAATGTTAAAATTTATTAGTTTCTTTACAAAATTGTACTCGGTAATTACCCTATGGTGAAAACTCCTTATACTTATATATGTAAGACCTTTTATTTATTTTTAACATTTGTAATTAGAAAGCCTCATTGGCCAATTAATAAATTACAGAAACAGGAATTAATAAAATTTCGAAGAAATATGATTTTAGAGGTTTCACATATATTAGTGTATAAGAAGTAGAAAATAAGTCAACAAAAGTCTTGGAAAATGTTCTTAAGTTGACTTAAATTGTTTTGTCAAAAGTCCCTAGACATGATTATATACAAAATGAGACAGAAAATTTGTCTAGTATTTGATGTAATATACAAATATATCCAAAAGACGATTGACAAATTTTCTAGTGATGCTCTGAATGCCGTAATAGATAATTTTATCCGAAGCGAAATTGTGCTTTTTTTTAAATATGACATCATATAGAAATATATATTATTTTGGATTTTGTATTAAACAAGTATATATAATGTCATATATAATTTGATTAACAGTGTTTAGGGCTTGCCTAAATAAAAAACACGGTCCTTTTTTGATTTTAGTTTAAAATTTAAGTTTAAGTTTTATTTAGTTTTTAATGTTACACTTAGTTTTAATTTTATAATTAATTGTATTGTTCACTGTGTTTCATGTTTTTTGTACAAATTTTGTTACTGATTGTTTTGCTGTTCTTTTACTGTTCACTTGTTTGTTCTGTTTCGATGTTAAAGTTAGAGTCTTTTTAAAATAATTTGGTTTACGTATTGATGCTTTGCAATGCATCAATACGCATTCTTTTTAACAACAATAACAATATGTAAAAGCAAATTCAGCTAAACTGTTGATTACAGTGCAGTTGATTAGTTTAGTGGCACACTAATGGGCATTAGTTTAGGGGCATCTCTAAACATTCTCCCCCCCATGATTGGTGCAATGGTGATGTCATCTTTTGGGTTTACAAGTTGAAGCATTTGATTGTTTTGAGTTTCTTGGGGCTTCTTTTGTAGACATCATTCCTTTTAGATTTGTGATAAAGGTTTCTCAGAAGGTCATGATAGTTTGTGTATAACACAACTATTTTTGTAATAGGTCTAGTGCATATTCCATTAGCGGTTCGTATGTCAGCTACTCGACTGTTTTGATCGGGTCCTAGGTAGGTTTTAACAATACGGCCTAATTTCCATTCGTTGGGTGGAAGATTATTGTCTTTGATGACGACCAGATCATTGACTTTAACGTTTTCTCGTTGATTTTTCCAATTATCTGCGATGAAGTTCAGTCAAATATTCAGATTTCCATCTTTGGCAAAAAGATTGATAGATGACCTTGATGCGTTTCCAGCGGTTGATTAACGTCAGATTTTCAGTGCATAATTCAGATTCAGCTGGGGTCATTAATGGAGCGCCAATGAGAAAGTGTCCAGGGGTCAATGGAGATAGGTCATTAGGGTCATCGCTAGCAGGACTTAAAGGTCTAGAGTTTAAACAGGACTCAATTCGAGTCAAAATTGTAGACAGCTCTTCAAAAGTAAATTTCATATTGGGAATCATTTTTCTTAAATGGGTTTTGAAAGATTTTACGCCTGCCTCCCAAAGTCCCCCCATGTGAGGGGCACCGGGAGGAATAAATTTCCAGTCAAGATTTTGATGGCTATAATGATGAATCACCTGGGTTTTCAGATTTTTTATAAACTCTAGGCGGTCTTTTTTGATAAGTTCTGCTGCACCAACGAAATTTGTTCCATTGTCGGAATAGACTAGAGCTGGGCATCCACGTCTTCCAATAAAACGTGCAAATGCGGCTAAAAACGCTTGAGAAGACAGATCACTTACTGCTTCGAGATGTACGGCTTTTGTAGTAAAACACACGAAAATGCAGACGTATCCCTTTGTGATGAGACATGCTCGGCCAGTGAAATTTCGTATGTCAAAGGGGCCTGCGTAATCGACTCCCGTAGTTTCGAAAGGTCGGGAGATATTCGTTCTTTCCGGCGGCAATGAAGCCATGATTTGATTTTGTGTCTGTTTTTTGTATAAGACACAAGTTTTGCAATTGTGTATCACACTTTTAACTAGGGGCCTCAATCTAAATATCCAGAATTCAGTTCTTAGAACTCGAATCATGAGTTGATTTCCACCATGTAACGTAATTTTATGGGTAAATTCGGTAATCAATCGAGTGAATTTAGAGTTATGAGGCAACAAAATTGGATGACGTTCGTTATACGTTAGGGCTGACGATTGAACAAGACGCCCATTTGCTCGAATGATACCTTGTCCATCTATGAACGGATTTAGGGTCAAAAGGCTGCTGCTGGATGAAATTTTGACTTTTTGTGATAACTTTTGATAGTCATCTGAAAAACAATGCTTCTGAGTCAAAATTATAAGGCGATTTTTGACCTCTCTAATTTCATCCGGTGTGATGTCTATCGAGGAAATTCGAAGATGAGACCGATTTGCGCCCGTATTTCGCCATAATCGTAAAACGTATGCGATTACCCTATAAGCACGGGGTAGTGATGAAAAGCGTACCAGTGGGTCTTCATAAACGGTGTTTATTAAAACTTTTGTAGGTTTTGCTTCAACTTTTGTATCTGTCGGAGAAATTGGTATGGGCCATTGATTTTTTTGTAATTTTAACCAGGGAGGTCCAAACCACCATAAGTTATGGGTTTCCAATTCTTTTGGTGTACACCCGCGGCTAGCGACATCTGCTGGATTTTCTTTGGATTCGACATGTTGCCAATTTTGAGTTCCAACTTTTTCCGATATTTCAGAAACTCGATTTCCCACAAATGTATTCCACGAACAAGGCGGTTTATTTAACCAGGTGAGTACGATTGTAGAGTCAGTCCAAAAAAAGGCATTAAAATTTTGTACCTGAAGATTTGGTAAGATTCCAAAGGTTAAATTTGCTAACAATAGGGCTCCACATAGCTCTAAACGGGGTAAAGATACTTTCTTGATAGGGGCAACACGGGTTTTGGCGGCCAAAAGAAAAGTGCGAACGGAGTTTTGAAGTTGAATTCTGATGTATAATGTTGCAGAATAAGCTTTTTCTGAGGCGTCGCAAAATCCATGGATCTCCACGTCACAAGAGGGGCTATAGTGAATCCAACGTGGTATCTTCAGGGTATTGATTAAAGGACAATTTTGTACGAATTTTTGCCATTTCATGTAGGTGAGAGTTTTCAAGATGTCATCCCAGTCGATTTTATCTAACCAAATTTGTTGCATGATTAATTTGGCATCGACAATGATTGGGGCCAGCCATCCGCATGGGTCAAAGAATTTTGCAATTGTCGATAAAACTTCGCGTTTAGTGTACGATTGTTTTATTTCGACTTCTGGAGCTGTGAAAGTGAAAGAGTCTGAAGAAATGTTCCACTTTATCCCAAGGGTCTTTGTTCCAGCATTTTCGGATAAGTTTAACCAATCAAGAGGTAATAGTGTCTCGTTTGGCAAATCCTGGATGACTCGTGGGTCGTTTGAAGTCCATTTCATCAGGTCAAAACCGGCAGATTTTAGAACACTAGATAGTTCTTTTCTTGATTCGATGGCAGCGTTTAAAGTGTGCCCTCCGGCTAAGACGTCATCTACGTACATATTTTGCTTTAAAATATGTGATGCTAAGGGGTGTGTATTTTTGAAATCTTCTGCTATTTGGAGCAGCGTTCTAATGGCCAGGAACGGGGCACAATTAACTCCAAACGTCACTGTTAGGAGTTCAAAATCTTCAATTGGATCATTTGGAGATTTTCTAAATAATATCCTTTGATATTTGGTTTGAGTGGGGTGAACTATTATTTGCCGATACAGTTTTGTGATGTCGGCATTGAAAACAAATCGGAAGAATCTCCACTTCAGTATTTGGAGCACTAGGTCCTGTTGAAGTATGGGTCCTGGATGTAAAATGTCGTTCAAACTTCTCTTATTTGAAGACGGGCTGGAGGCGTTGAAAACTACTCTAAGTTTTGTGGTTAGCCTATCAGGTTTTATTACTGCGTGATGCGGCAGGTAATAATTTGGGGTACTATTTATATCCAGGGGAGAAACTTTCCGCATATGTCCCAGCTCAAGGTATTCCAAAATTACCTGATCATACTGTTTCTTAATGTCAGGCTTTTGGCTAAGAATCCGTTCCATTCTTAAAAATTGGGCCATGGCGATATTTCTTGAATTCCCTACCTCTTTATCATTTTTAAAGGGCAGGGTAACTAGGTATCTTCCATTTTCGATTCTACGAGTTGTAGATTGGAAGTTGGTTTCACAAAATGTGTCCTCATCTGACCTCAAAATCTTTTTTGGGGTTTCCTCCACCTCCCAAAAGCGTGTAAGGATTTTGTCAAGGGACGTTGTATTGAGTAGTGAAACAGCATTTTCTGTACGATTTGGTGTATTTGATGGTCCCCCCACTACCCAGCCAAATACGGTTTTTTGCGCTAAAAACGATCCTACAAGGCGCATAGGTGTTTTGCAACAAACTATTAATGGGCCTATATCGAGGCCGATTACTAAGTCGACAGGGCGACTCTGATAAAAATGAGGGTCTGCAAGTTCTAATTCTGCAGCCTCACTTAGATTTGGTAGATACAACGTTTGGCTTGGCAAAAGTAGCGACATGTCTTTTACCACTTGTGCCCAGACCTCTAACTTGAAATTAGGGTCAACTCTGGAGCAAAGATTAAACAAACAGGCTTTGGTAGAAGTACCCGAACCGTTAGTCATACCACTGTACTGAATTAGGTTTCGTGTTGAGGGTAGCTTCAACTTGTTTTTTAATTTTTCGGATATAAACGTTGTTTGTGATCCAGGGTCGATGATAGCTCTTGCCTGGAATCGTTCGCCTTTGGTTTCGATTTCTACGATGGCAGTGAACAGTAAACTTTCCTCGTTGTTTGGGGGTTTCGTTTGTAAGGTCAAGGTTGTCGTTGAGGGAATTGCAAATTGTGAATTTGAAGTGGACTGTATGTTTGATGCAAGGGCTGTGGTGCTTGTACTCGGCCGCACCGTATTGATTTCATGAGCTGAAGCTGTAGAATGGGATTCTGTCCCCTTGTGTAACATCGTGTTATGTTTTTGGTGACAGACCCTGCAACTATATTTACTTTTGCAATCCTTGACGCTATGATTAACACCGAGGCAGTTGTAGCATGTATTTGTGACTCTAACTATTTGAATTTTATCATTTACATTTTTTTCTAAAAATTTGGGGCAATTTCTTAATGGGTGGGCCTCTTTACAATGAGGGCAATTGTACTTATAATGATTTTGAATGCCCTTGTTTGGTTGTGAGTGATTTTTCTGTTTTGACCTATTATTGATTTGTGAGGTATTTATTTGTAATGAATGGACTTTTTTCTCCCTGTTTGAGGGGTTGTTCTCGGTTTGAGGTTGAACACTTGGTAATTTTGTTGCCTTTATGTTTACGCTGGACTGTAGAGTTTTAAATTTTTTTGTCAAAAAATTATCAAATTGCGTCCAATTTGGTATCTCTGCACAGTCCTCAAGTGTATTTTCGAATTCCTCTACAAATATTCGGGGAAGTTTTATCTGGCATATAAAAACCATGATTGGGTCCCAACAACAATAATTGATTCCTAAGGTATTAAGTGTTTCTAAAATACCGTTAGCTGCGCATTGTAGTATTTGAACTGAGGCAGGTGAATCAATAGAAACGTTTGGGAGATCAAAAAGAATCCTAAGTTGTGCATTTACTTGTTCCCTTTTATTGTCATAACGTTTTAATAACCTATTCCAAGCAAGGTCAAATCCCTCATTGGTCATAGGTACGTTTCCAAGTACAATGTTAGCGTCGCCTCCAATTTTTTGTTTCAAATAAATCAGCTTTTCGATTTTTCGCATTTTGTCGCTTCTTACACAGATGGCCGTGAAAAGATCCCGAAATGTGGGCCATTTTGTGGGTTCCCCGTAAAATGGATCCATATCACACTGTGGCAACCTCATATAAGAAACTGAATTATTGTCTAATGTTGGAGGGCTAGAGGAAGATTGACGACCTAATTTATTTGCTGCTGACTCATTTGTTTCTGATAAAGCCTGAATTTCCGCATTTATAGAAGCAGCACAACTTTTATATGCTGTGAGGGCCTCTTTGTACCGATTCCGAAGTTTAGTTTTGTCAATTGGTTTTGCGTCTGGTCCTTGCTTTAAATCCCGGCACTCTTCATAAGTTCTTTTGACTTGGGTCCAAAGAGAGTCGAGTTCGACGCGAAGAATTTCTAGAGCGTGAATATTATCTTCGGCCGCGGTCTCAGAATGAAAGCTTTCAAAATCCAGCAAATCATTTGTGCAGTTAACGAATTTATCAAGAGGCATTTTGAATTCAATAGGACGAAAAACGTAAGGTCAAACGAAAAAGGATGTTAAACTTGGAACAAAAAGGTGAATACTTTCAATAAAAAGATATTTTTTGTCAAAAAGAATATTGATAAAAGTCGGCAAATTTTTAATTATCAGCAACTAATTAATTTATATGGGTCAAAAAAGTACCTGCTAGCGATAAAATGAGATCTTATAACAAATTGTGTCAAAATTTTAAATCCCGATTTGTTATCATAAATGTCCCCGGAAATTTTACAAAATGTCAACAAGCGGCAACTCTATTATTTCCTTTAACAATAGCAGCAGCAAAAAATAGAGTAAGTGGCCAATAACAACAAACACAGGACAGTTACAATATTGAAGTAAGTTTTTTTTTTTTGTTGTTGTTTGTCTCACTTCTGTTTGTCGATCTATTTTTTTGTATTTTAATTGTTTTGTTCTGTACTTACTCAAGTTGTTTTTTACTTATGTGGTTGCTGTGTGTGTTTGATATCGCTGCTTGTTTAATGTTGACTGAGTTTTTTATGCTGCTACTGCATTTCAATATTGGTTTATGATGATGTTGCTGCAGATCTTGTTTTTGAAGAACTTTTTGTTGTTGTTGCTGTTAGGCAATTATTTTTCACAATGTTTTTATATTTTGTTCTTATGCACTTTTTATAAAGTAAACGGATTTGTTCTTTGAAGGGCAAATAAATGTCACCTCTGTAGGTCAACTTTTACTTCGAAATATTTAATTTATCAAATTTTATTTTGGATTTTTTTTTTGTTTATATCGATTTTTACACTCACTATTACGTAGGTCAGTTTTTTTTGTTTTTGAAAATTACTCTACTTTTGTACCGAATTTAATTTTATCGTTCACAAAACACTATCACTTTTTAGTTTTTATCGATCCGGTTCGCGAGGACCAAAATGTTTAGGGCTTGCCTAAATAAAAAACACGGTCCTTTTTTGATTTTAGTTTAAAATTTAAGTTTAAGTTTTATTTAGTTTTTAATGTTACACTTAGTTTTAATTTTATAATTAATTGTATTGTTCACTGTGTTTCATGTTTTTTGTACAAATTTTGTTACTGATTGTTTTGCTGTTCTTTTACTGTTCACTTGTTTGTTCTGTTTCGATGTTAAAGTTAGAGTCTTTTTAAAATAATTTGGTTTACGTATTGATGCTTTGCAATGCATCAATACGCATTCTTTTTAACAACAATAACAATATGTAAAAGCAAATTCAGCTAAACTGTTGATTACAGTGCAGTTGATTAGTTTAGTGGCACACTAATGGGCATTAGTTTAGGGGCATCTCTAAACAAACAGTATCTAATTATAAATGCAATATACAATTACATATTGATGGATATGTAATAAGATCTAACTAAATATGGCATCATATTAAAATTTTTTGAGAAAGAAAAAATTATATACGGATACATATAATTATGTCTGGTTATATATACTGGCGTACAAGAAAATATATATAAAATCATATATTATTACATACAAACGTTTTCACTCGGGAAGTTATTAATTGTATTTCAGAAATTTTAAATGTATTTCAGAAATTATTAATTGTATTTCAGAAATAATCAAATCTATTTCAGAACTTGTTGACTGTATTTCATAGTTAATAGAGAAAAATTTCTGAAATACATTTCATAATTTCTGAAATACAATTGATAATTTCTGAAATACAGTTTGATAATTTCCTAAGTACAGTTGTGAATTCCGGAAATACAATTACTAATTTCTGAAATACAATTGATAAAACTGGAATTCAATTGACTAGTTCTGAAATACAATTCATAAATCTGCAAAATAATTGATAAGTTCTGAAATAAAATTGATAAAACTGATATCCAATTCTTTATTTCTGAAATACAATTGATAAATCTTAGAAAACAATTGATAAAATTGGAAATGGTGTAGAGCGTCAAAAAGATGTAAATAAAATTATTTTATTAAAAAAATTCAATTTAATAAAAAAAAATATAATTTTATAAAAACATTTATATAACAAAAATTACAATTTTATAAAAAGAAATTCATTTTATAAAAAAAAAATGCATAGCCGTGAAAGGTATCGAACTCGAGACCTTCTGAGTTTAAACCTTATTTTAACAAAATATTGTAGTTTTTATAAAATCAGTGCTCTGCCAGTGTATTATTTTTTGAACAGTTGCCAATATCTGTCTGGGATCTTATTTAATCCCAAATAAATGGAGATCTTACGTAATACCCAAATATAATGCGGGATCTAATTTTATCTGTCATTTTTGCGGATAGTTTTAGATGTCAATCCCCAAATATATTGCTGTTTCTAATTCGATCTGCCATTTTTATACCGAAATAAATTGCAATTTATGGGATAAATTAAGATCTTCCCAAGTAAAAAAGTTTTTATATAGTCATATATTATCATATAAAATTTTGAATAATTATATATTGGAACATATATACCAAGATATAATTATATAAATTTTTATTAAATTATATCCTAAATATATAACTATATCTTGTTATATAATGCACAATATATAGTGCAACATATAGACCTATATATAGACCTATATATAATTACATATGCCTCATATAATTATTTATAATTGTATCGAATTATATACCATTAGTTCTAGTTGGATATGATTGCATTATATTTGATACATTTGGATGAGGACAAAATCCGGATAAAATTGTATCAAACCATATATTATTCCATCAAATTAGATCTAATTGCGTCAAGTTAGATCTAATATCAAATTAGATCTAATTGTGTCAAATTAGGTTTAACCCTTTCAGGACCATAAGCTTCTGGGGACTTTCCCTTTATCATTTTGATATGAAATAAGCTTGTCAGAATCCAACTAAAGCAAAACCATTCAAAAATGTGAAAAAAAAATTTTCGTATACGAGTTTTGTTATGGGACACATGTGTCCCTGTGGTCCTTAAGGGAGCCAAAATGTCTTTTTTATTATACATAAGTTTTTCAATAAAAGTTACATTTTTAATGTTATAATACGCTTTTAATAACAATTTATGTTTAATTTTGCGGTAAATTATGGTTTATTATGATGTTCTGCGAAACAATTACGATTAGTAGTAAAAGATAGATGCACATTGCATTCATTACAATAGTTGTTAGTGCGATTTTCTACATTAATTTTTGCGCATTGAACACATCTCTTTCTTACGTTGGCTTTGAGCATAGAGTGCGAAGAAGCTGGTCTTTTGCTGACAGTGATTTTTGATGACTGGAATATTGGAAATTCTCTCTGACGCGAAGAATAGCCAGCGATTAAATATCTGGCCACCAATCGTCTAAACTCAAGGGAGTTAAGTTGAGTCCCTTCAACAAGATTTTTTGCTTTACATTCGGTGTAAATAACGTAGGAATTGTTTACGCTTACATCAAGTAAGTCAAAAAATAACCGGAGGTAATATTTTATTTTCGATTTGCGGTCTAGTTCATAAAAGGACTTGCGCTGATCCATCAAATCTACTCCACCCATATTTTTGTTATAATGCATAATGGCTTTCGGGCATTTTACGTTGATTTTCTCAGCACTCCCAGCTTTGCGACGTCTAACGGTGTCTGTCTCCACTGGCGAAAGAAAATTTGTGAGAAGAGTCACAGCTCTATTGTCCATCCACTTCACAAAGGATATGCCCTCAAAGATTGATGTGTAAATGTCTCCCCGCTTCATATTCTTATCGAGAGGCACATTTTTTGGAATATTTTTTCGGTTGCTTCTTACTGTTCCACAGGACTTTATTTGACGTTTTTTCAACTCATATTGTAACAAAGGCGAGTTGAAGAAGTTATCAATGTAGACCTCGGAGCCCAAACCTGTGAGTTTTTCTGTCAACTGAAGCACGACTGATTCCCCAAGTCCATATTCAGTTCCATACTCTTTTCTTCCAGTGTATAGATCAAATTCAAAAAGATATCCGGAAGCAGAGTCACATCTACACCACATCTTAAATCCCCATTTTATTGGTTTGTTCTTGATATACTGTTTCATAGCATTATGACCTTTGAATTTGATCATGTGTTCATCGACAGCCTGTTTGTATGTGTTGTTCATTGCATTTTGAAATGCTTTGTTGAAATGACTTATGACAGGTCTGATCTTAAAAGCCCGATCATTCCTGTTTCCTTCTTCATCGTTATTGCTGAAGTGCAAATTTTGACGGATATCTTCAAATCTTTTTCTTGTCATTACATTACTTATGAAGGGTAATGTAATGGTTCTGTTGACCAATAATCACGAATGGATGGTAAAACGTGATATGTCATTACCAGATTGATACCAAGAAATGCTTTCATTTCGTCAGCAGTAACATCAAAAACTCTTCCATTTTGTTCAGCATATCTACAGGATTCATGAACTATAAGTTCTATCAAAACATCAAAGTTCGTAGTCAGTAAAAAGATCTGAAATGGTGATAGATTACAGTTGTGGTCCCCAACATCGCAGATTTGCACTTTTCCAAACTCATAGTCACTGTTAGGGAATACGTTTGCAGTGTATGAATTTCTCCATCTAAAATTTGGTTCACTTTTTTCTGTCTTTTTTTCCTTGTAATTTTCTGGAATACGAGGCGCTTGTTCCGTTATCTCAACGACTTGTTCTGTTGTCTCAACCGCATTATCATCGATTTCACAATATGCTGCACCTGCATCAACATCACCTTCAAGAAAAATCTGGTCTTCTTCATCTAGACACAAATCGTCTTCATCTTCGCTATTTTCCGCAGTAAGAAATTGCAATATTTCTTCTTTATTCAGTTTAAAAAATCTACGACGCTGGAAAGCCATTCTTCTAAAAAAATGTTGTTACAACGTGCTATAGAATTTACATTCACCAAACTTACCAAAATGAATCAGCAAATCAAAGAACAAAAATGTTTCTCTCAAATATCACTTTTTTAGCAAATTAAAAAACACGGCCACTTCTCACAGCGTAAAGTAAGTAAATAGAATACAAATTTTAGGAATTCAGTCACCTGATAAAGTTTACAAACTTAATGGGGAAGTCCCTTTTTAGTTTTTTTAATATGCCAACTCTCACCACTATTAGCAGTTACATTCAAATTCATCAAACGAAAAGTTACCATTGACGACCACAGGGACACCCGTGTCCCTTTTCGTTTTTTTTAATAAAGCTAGTTTTTTTCTTGGAAATATCACAAAACCGAATTTCAATTTGTAGAATATTGTTAAATTAAACAAAATTTTTTAATTTGAAAGAAAGAGAAAATTTCGTCTATGATTTAGAGCAGTTTAAATATCCCGTTTACGGTATGTGCAAAACTTGCTTTTTAACTCTTAAAAAAACATTTATAAATTTTTTTTTCACACAAATTTTTTATAAATTTTAAAAACCCATCATTTAACTTTGCATTAAGCTAAAAATATCAATACTTTTTGTTTTAGTTTATTTTTAAGGCATATTTTTCCTTTTGGGACAGATATGTCCCCTGGTCGTCAAAGGGTTAATATGGTCATAATACGATCTAATTTGATACAAACAGATGTTCTCATTTTTCGGATATAATTATATATAATATCAAAAGTCAGAAAAATTTTTTAGTAGGGTTACCAAATACCCAAACATATCACTGGGTTTAATTCGATCTGCAATTTATCGGAAAATTTAAGATCTTACCCAATCCGGAAATATATTACTGGATCTAATTTGATCTGTCATTTTTTGGATAAATTTAGATCTTACTTAATCCCAAAATATATTGCTGAATCTAATTCGATCTGCCATTTTTCGGATCAATTTAGATCTAAGATTATCCCCAAATATATTGCTGGATCTAATTTGATCTGTCATTTTTCGTATCAAATTAGATCTAAGTTTATCCACAAATATATTGCTGGATCTAATTCGATCTGCCATTTTTCGGATCAAATTAGATCTAAGTTTATTCGCAAATATATTGCTGAATCTAAGTCGATCTGCCATTTTTCGGATCAATTAAGATCTAAGATTATCCCCAAATATATTGCTGGATCTAATTTGATCTGTCATTTTTCGTATCAAATTAGATCTAAGTTTATCCACAAATATATTGCTGGATCTAATTCGATCTGCCATTTTTCGGATCAAATTAGATCTAAGTTTATTCGCAAATATATTGCTGGATCTAATTCGATCTGCCATTTTTCGGATCAAAATAGATCTAAGTTTATCCTCAATTATATTGCTGGATCTAATACGACCTGCCATTTTTCGGATAAATTTAGATCTAAGTTTATCCATAAATATATTGCTGGACCTCCCAATTTTGAGATATAAGTTGATCTTAGTTTATCCCCATATAAACAATGGGATCTAATACGATATCATTGGATACACCCAATTTTGAGATCTAATTGGATCAGCTAGATATTACAGCAGATCTTAAAGAATATCAAATTGGATATGATTATATATTGCGCGAGATTAATTTTTTTACTCGGGTTCTTAAAAGAGTTTATCATATGACATTTATAAATTACACTACTCAACGAAAATCCATTTTGCGTTATCACAACTTTTATTAAAAAGTACTATCTCTGATCTTCTAAATAGGGGAAAAATTATTCAAGTGTTGATAATGCTGGGAAATGCAGTGGAATTTTCTAATATTTTTTAATTGTGTCAAATTAGGTCTAATATGGTCATAATACGATCTAATTTGATACAAACAGATGTTCTCATTTTTCGGATATAATTATATATAATATCAAAAGTCAGAAAAATTTTTTAGTAGGGTTACCAAATACCCAAACATATCACTGGGTTTAATTCGATCTGCAATTTATATTATTTTCTAATATAAAAATATTATTTTCTAATATTTAAAGGTCGAAAAAACAATTTTTATTTTTTGAATAAAAATTAAAAACCAACATTTTTATATGGGTTTGAAGTTCATATAAAATCACTTTAATTCATTTAAGGAAACCATCACGGGAAATGTTTAAGGGTGTTTAAGCTGCCCATAAAGATCTACAAAATTTGTTTCACTTTAGTGAAAAAAATAATGTGATGTAAAACTTGCGAATCCACTGGATAGATCCAGAAATAATTAAAAAATAGGGCAACATTTTTAACCAAATGTTTTTGCAATAAAGTCCCGAAAGATCGATCTGACTAAGAATTTAGAGATCAAAATACTTTGAAAAAGTTTTGTTAGAAGTGTGTGCAAAAAAAACTTTTGTATAGTAGTGCACTAAAAAGACTTTTGGCATTCACTTTGAAATGGTTCAAAATTTGGAGCTATTTTTTCGAGCTCCTTAAGCACCCGTTTAATTTGTCAAAGTATCTAGCATGAATATAATTGGAAATAAACGTAGAAAATCAATGCTCAAAGCAACTCAAATTTATTCTCAAATTATACCTTTTACCAAGATGAAATTATGTACTAAACATTTAACTTTTAGCATCGCCCAGCCCCAAACCAATGAAGCTAGCAAATTTAAATATTGTATGTGCGCTAAGCTTCCCCTCAGCAGTAGATACAAAGAATATACAGAATAAAGAGATTGGGGGACTCTTTATCACTGAGAAAGCATTTGTTCTATTATGTGCCTTGGAACAGGAACATACTCCAATCCAATACTAGCTGTATTTTGTCTCATGCCTATCAACGTTAAGTATTTAAAGCAAATCTACGTTAAACCAATTATATTAGTATAAAAAAATTTTAAACAGGTAATGTTTACAATTGTTCCGTTTTAATCGAACGTTCGTCAGTAAAAGTTTTTAGGATGTAACGCGAATAAGTTACGTTAGATGTGAAACTGTATAAACGATGAGTTTTCAACGTTGATAATTAATTATCCATGTTGAAAGTAAACGTGCATACGAAAAGTAATATGTTAGTTTTTGTCTTAAACGCGTTTTTATGCACTTTCGAGTTTTTTTATGAGTTAACGGATATACTTAAGTCGAAAACACAGCTACTAATAAACACCAAATAATTCCCAGCAAACATTCGGAAGATATCTTCCAAGAAGATAATAAAGCGATATCTTCTATTTTTCATTTGAATGAAAATAATCAAGTAGTATTTTGAAATTGTCTTCCTTTTATCATTTGGAAGATATTTGGAAAAACCAAATCAAAAATTGTGTTTTTTATCAAAATTTTTTTATGATAATATTGCGGCAATATCACCTTTTTATCATCTGGAAAATAAACACAATTCGTTTAAAATTTTTGAAAATGTTGGAAAAAATAATAGAAAAATTTGTACAAAACACAATTATAAAGGCACATCTACACGAGAGAGAAAATTGCTAGAGATAGAGCAAAAAACACCTCTAAATAGATTAAATCAATCACAATAGAGCTAATTAGAGGTGTTTTTGCTCTATCTCTAGTAGATTTCTCTCTCGTGTAGATGTGCCTTAAGAAATATGGGAAACAAATTCGTAGAAAAATGAAGATTTAGTGCGCGGAAAAAACCGGGTATGATGGCAAGAAGATAATGAATGTTCTTGTCAAGGTAAAGTTTTTCTTCTAGGCGATACGATTGCGAAATATTTTCGTATTGTAATGTTTGCAGGGTTATATCAAACATCATCCAGTGAGCATGGCAATACGAAGAAGATTTTCCGGTCATATGGCCAGGTAGAAAACATTTATTGCCGGCAATATCAATTTCGTATTCCGGAAGTTTCATCCGTCGGAAACAACTGTTACCCGAAAACAATACTTTCAGGCTCTGATATCTTTTGATTGTTTTTGTACAAATTTAGATTTAATTTTTTACAAAATGACAAAAGATTTCAAACAAATTTGCTTTATCTTTCAGATGATACAAAAGTGATATTGCCGCAATGTTATCATAAATAATTATGAGAAAAGATAAAATTTTTGTATAACTTTTTTTCCAAATATCACCGAATTATCTTGCAGGAAGACAATTCCAAAGTAAATACTACTTGATTATTTTCATTCAATAGAAAAATAGAAGATATCGCTTTAATATATTCTTGGAAGATATTTTCCAAATGTTTGCAGGGTCATTATGTGCGCTCTTTGTATTACTCAAAACATAAATTGTAACCAGGGATGGAAAAAAGCTCGAATAAGCCATCAAGAATAATTTAGTTATTATAAAAGCCAAGAATGGAACTTTAATTATACTATTCCAACAGTATTATAGCCCTAGATTATGAATTTTAAAAAATCATACGAAAAAATTTCAAAATAATGGCGGAATGCGAAAAAAGGCTTTGGAGTTCAAAAAATTAATTAAAATACTTAATAAGCGATTTACTACATACTGCAAATGAGTATATCGATGCCAAACTTTATTTTATGAAATGGGCATTACGAGTATACTCCCTAGATTATAAATTTAAAAAACCGCAAATAAAATTGCAAAATAATAGCGGAACGCGAAAAAAGACTTTGTGGTAGAAAAACATAATTAGAAAACTAAATCAGCGATTAACAATCTGAAAATGAACATAATGATGGAAAAATTTTCCTTTTTGCATATATTTTTTCGCGGTTTTTTTATTTCAAACTAACCACCAAACTTTAGTGTAAGATATGGGTAATATAGTTCTTGGATTATGAATTAAAATAAACCGCAGTTAAAAAATTCCAAAATAATTCCGGAATGCGAAATAAGGCTTTGTGCCGCAGAAAATATAATGATGTTTTTGAAAATTTTTTACGGAATTTTTTTTTTTTTTGCAAACTAACCACCAATTTTTGTATAAGTTATGGGTATTATAGTCCTTAGATTATGAATTTCAAAAAATCGCACTTAAAAAATTGTAAAATAATGGCGAAATGCGAAAAAGGCTTTGTGGTGCAAAAAATTAATTAAAAGACTTAACCAGCGGTTAACATCCTTCAAAGCAATATACTGCAAAACTTTTTTTTTGCAAACTAAGCACCATACTTTGGTATTAGATATGGGTCCCTTGTGTAGTTAAACAATCTTTAATAATTTATGAAATGCTGCTGGAATTGTACTGTATTTAAGTTTCTGGCTATATTTGCAAAAATCTAAATAGCCTGTCCATAAAAAAGGCAGAAACTGGATCTAGTCTGATTTGCAAATTTAATGTGTTTATAACTTTTAAAGAAAAGGTTTATTCTTCTTCTTAACCTCAAATCTACTAAATATATTTAATTTTAATTTTTTTACGAGCCAAATAGGAAGCTATTTTTTTAGCTACTTACATTTTTAAATACGTATATAAGAGCGAGCTCATATTTTTTGATATAAAGCTGCCTACAATGCGCATTTTCTGACGAATGTTCCCTCGTGTGCAACAATGTATCGTGTTGAAATTCATCAAAATTTTTTGATATTTTGTGTTCCCAAACTCTATGTTCCATCGTGTGTATCGATGGAACATTAAGTCAGTCCAGTACGAGACCCAATTTAGATGTCCCACAAATAATTTTTGAAAACAAATAGCTATTTCCTTAGGCGCAGTAACGATATGAAAAATTAACAAATTAATTAATTTGATTCTCTTCCGCGCATATTAAATATATGTGATCAGTTCGACAAACAAACAGATCTAAAACGAGTAAAAAGGTTAAAGTCGGGCATGCCGACTATACAATACCCTACACCAGTCTGGGTAAAAGCCAACTAATGTTTGGATCCGAAATTCGAATGGGTTAAAATGGGGCTCGTGTCAAAATTTTCTATAATGTGAGTCAGCGCACCAAATTTCATTAAAATATCTTAATATTTGCGACTTGCAGTTTGTAACCAAGCCAATTTTGGGGGGACCCTTATATGGGCACTAGGTCTAAACATTGACCGATGTTCACCAAAATCAATAGGCTGCGTTATTGGGCCAATGTAGGTCTGTGTACCAAATTTCATCAAAATATCTTAATATGTACGACCTGCAGTATAATAATTTTATAATTTTGGTAGGACCCTTGTATGGGCACTAGATCTAAACATGGACCGATGTTCACCAAAATCAAACTTGTTTGTCCTTGGGCCAACATAGGTCTGCGTACCAAATTTCATCAAAATATCTTAATATTTGCGACCTGTAGAGTGCGCACAAGATTGCATGGACAGACAGACAGACGGACGGACGGACAGACGGGCATCGTTAAATTGAAATAAAAAAAAATTCTGAACGGATCGGTATACTATAAGGTGGGTCTACGACCAATATTTTTTGGTGTTACAAACATCAGCACAAACTTATAATACCCTGACCACATAGTGGTGTAGGGTATAAAAATTTAAATCGAATTTAGCCCTTGTTTATGTATTACGAAAATGCTATGTACGAAAGCAAAGTAAAGAAAATTTGTTTTTGTTTCCCATGTATTTTTGACGAAAATAATAGTCAATTCCTTTCGTTTAGACTATTTTCGTAATATATAAACAGGCCATTAGCCTGAAGAAAAAACAATGTGCTGACAAACGAAAGATCGCTGGTTCTACTCCAGTTCGCGAAAAAAAATTTAAGTTTTAAATAAATTTTATAGAACGTGTTACTCTATTTGTAGAATTTATAATCCAAAAACATTAAAGTATATTAATATTCGGTTAGCGAAAAATGCGGTTGGAACTGCGAATCTGTTTTCTGTATGTTGAAATGAATTATCGGGCTTTTAAGCCAGTTTTATATATGTTATTAAGGTGTTCAAAGCACTCAAGTTTTGTATTTATGAGCTTTACAACTTCTGATTAAAAAATGTTTTTATGTCTAATAACAAATCTTTTTTTTTATACTTGAATGAAAATGTATGCATTTAATATACAAGTTGTATTTTGTGCCCACTCGGTATTTTGTGCATAAGAATGATAAATTAGCCTCATAAAAATTAAGCGTAATTTAACACGTATTTGTGCCACTGTCTAATGACACATATTGCAGCTCTATGAGTAACATGTATTGTATGTTCACAAAAACAACACCAACAACAAAAACATAATAAACAACATCAAATTTTGTAGACATACATGATACCAACAACACCCATTGTGTTCCACATGTTAACAAAAACTATATTATACTCATATACAAAAGTTACTATTGTGTCAGTTACTAAAAATGAAGTTAAATCTTCAATCAGTCATTGTTGCATTCAGATCTTCCTGTATGACAGTCTATAAGCCACCGTAATACACAATATATGTGTATAATTTATTATCAAATTAAGTAAATGTAACAATAATCTAATTGAATCAAATGTATAAGAAAAATATAAATGACTCATCACTCCTCATCGGAATCAACTATAACTGAAAGGTGCGATCACCAGAAATGTTTTCTTTGACGAGGCGTTGCCCAGCGTGAGGATGCTTTTCACACAGACGTCTACCATGTGAGTAGTTATTAACAGTGTTGTAGTTTATCTTTTCTGCTTCCAGCATCCGAGTGACGCGTTTGGGATAACAATGAATAACAATGCGGCAATGAAGTAAATATTTTGCGGCAAATTGGATAAGCCATGCACCTTTAAGTCCAAATTTACGGAATATTTTTTCTAATCGAATTTAGTATGCTAATCACAATTTTAAAAATAATTAATTTCACCAAACTGGTGAATATTCCAACTCCAGAGGATCGAAAGTAACACTTACAGGTCTCCCGCAGACCGACTTCTACGAAAACCATACTGTAGAGCACTTAAAGGTGAATTGGACTCTATATAGTTGACAAAATGGTAAATAAACGTGCTCTCCATTGCATTTAAGAGCGCTTAGCATATTGTAATTGAGCGGTAGCTTTCAGGGTTATTAGCCGCACTTTTCTTAGGAATTGGCTGAATACTGAAAAGCTTCTAGCATGAGGGGATGATTCCCTTGGCACGGAACGAAGAACTATAGAGGAGAAACACTGTCTCAGCATCAGTGCTGGTACACTATCCGCACGATACTGTTTCGAGTTCTAGCAGTAGTTTTTTGCTTTTCTTCAAGAATGAATTTCTGGCAAACATTTAAGCTAAAATATTAGCTTTAACAACCGGTTCATTTAATATTCGGACATCCATTAAAAGAGTTGGCATATCTCAACTACCATTTTTACTTTTTCTTTCAACGAATGACCAAAGCTCTTACAGCCCCAAGGAGCGGAAAGAACTTTAGTACAAAAACGCTGTTAGTCAAGAAGCTTTCTTTACAGCAAGCAATTCAGTATTGAAGTTTTTATCATAACACCAAATTCTGAGCATTTCCTCTCTGAATCAGACCCGATTTGCGTTCTCGCAAACCAACATTTAACTTTTGGTTTAGCCAAAACTCTTTCTTCGGAACGACGGATTTCATTCCAATCAGCCGAAAAGTCATTGATTTTTCGTTTTTAAAAACCGAACATTTTTAGCCGATCTTGAAACATCGTGAAGTTCTGAGAACAAAAAATGGTGCAATTGTACAATGATCCGAATTGTAGAGAGCCGAATATGTTTTCAGTTCATACCTTTAAAAAGAGGAAGTATTTGAAATCGAGAATATTTG
Organism: Leucophora obtusa; assembly: GCA_949987735.1. Lineage (NCBI taxonomy): Eukaryota > Metazoa > Arthropoda > Insecta > Diptera > Anthomyiidae > Leucophora > Leucophora obtusa. Next base: position 200,311,194 of record OX465295.1, on the reverse strand, counting down.
CGTGTTCAGTTTCGGAATTTGCGTTGGTTCATTCACTAATTGCGCCTGTTGGTTATGTGCAGCGAATAACTCAGCTTAAAGCCTTTGGGAGTTCTATTGCTCGAATAAGGAAGCCAGGTAGAAATATAGATATTTTAATTTCCAGCAACGACAACTTGATTATCGGAATTCTAGAAGTCGGTCTCTCAGCCTCCAATTTTACTTTCAGAATTGGTACGACTCACTCAACAATTTCATAACAAAGAATGAAAAACGCACGAAAGAACAATACAATTTTCGTATCTTTTCGCTGTGAAAATACGGTACGAACTAAGCCAGTGCTGGACCCTAGTTTTGTCTTGCACTATTTGGTTCATGAGTAAAATTATGTAGGTCCCGTGCAATTCGGATAGGATTTGATTATGGCGAATATGTCTTCATCGACAGCCCAGCGGCTATAAAGTCCCTAGTATTTGTGTTTATCACATCGATGATTGTCCATAAATGCCGGGTGTCTCTGATTGACACTCATTTGGGAGCCGGAACAAGAGGATAGCAGCGGCAACAATATTGCTGATGAACTGACTGAGTGTGGCACGATGCGTTACTATGGAGAAATTGACCACGCGCCATACCGTTCGCAGTGAGCAAGGGGCAGATTGAGCAGTACTAACTGCAGCTTGCCATGACCGGTGGACTTATTGGCCAACTAAGAAGGTATGATCTACATATGAACGGCACCGTACTGGGGCAGTCACTAGGCTTCTCAGTTTCCATTTGCGCAATATATTTTCGATGGTGATGAGTGTACTGTTAGAAGGATAGGATTTCCTTTTAATGAATTCTTCAGAAGCTGTCACGATAAGGAAGAGGAGGAGACTTCGATGCATCTGCTGTGCCAGTGCTCGGCGTTCGCAAACCGGAGGACTGACCTTTTTGGCCATCAGGTTCTTAATAACCTGACGGACCTGTCCAACATTGATATCGGTAGAATAAGTTCGTTCATCAGTAAATCTGAGTGGTTTGGGCACTGATGTCGCTGCTTAACGGCTCCACAGATATCAAAACGGGTACAGATTTTGGAGAACCTACCAAGCCTATCTTCAGAATTGTTACTCGTAATTTGATTAAGGAAATAGATGGACAGACGAACATCGCTAATTCGAATCACAAAGTGATTCTGAATCAATGGGTGTACTACAGGGTGTCCCAAAATTACCAAAGGGGTTTGAATTCCTTATAACTTTTTTATTATAATTTTTTTTTTCAGTATTTTGTAAAGAAGACTTGGGGAATTTAAAATGGAACTGTACACAATTGAACAACGTGTCCAAATCGTTTCCGGCAAAAAGCAGAAGAAATTCATAATTTTATTCATAATTTAATTATGAGCGCCGAAGCCCATTTCGAATTAAATGGGCTCGTTAATAGGCAAAACTGCAGAATATGGGCTACGGAAAATCCAACAGCGACAATTACACCCACTTAAGTGTACTGTTTGGTGCGGTGTTTCGTCGGAAAGGATAATTGGCCCATATTTTTTTGAAAATCAAAACAATGTTCGATATCGGACAATGTTGTAAAAATGTTTAAGGCCAGCCGTGTGAAACCATCCGCAAGTATGGTTCCAAAAGGATGGAGCCACAGCGCACACTGCGAGGGACACAATGGCTCTTTTAACTCAAACCCCTTCTGTAATTTTGGGCCACCCTGTATAAGATGGGTTTATCCCACTTTGTAAGCAGTTACAAATATTAGTAAAAACACAATATACGCTGGTGTAGGATACAGTTAATTATATACGATGTGAAACATTTTACCTTAATTGAAAAGAATTTGTAGGTACCTACGTTCAAAATCGAATAAAGTAGTAAGTACACTGAAAATATTATTACAGTAACTGACTGTAGTTTATTTAAAAAGTTATCCGTACATTTGTTTTTAAGTGATTATTCAGTTAAAATACAAAGAAATATATTTTTTAACCGTTTTTGTTGTTTATTTAAAAAATAAATTACACATAAATACGGATTTTCTGTTACAGTTAATATTTTCATTTAAAATGTTTTGTTAAAAAAAAGAATTCCTTTTCGATTTCTAGGTCAGTTAAAAAAATTAAATAAACTAAATACCGTTTATTCTTACGGATTTTGTAGTTAATTTTTTGAAATTTAAAAAAACGAAATAAATGAAAAATCATTATTTTTTAAGGATTTTGTTGTTTATTTATTAACATTTAAAAATAAATGAAGAGTTCTTTTGATTTAAATGAAAAGTCAGTAGACCGGTTTTCAAGTGAATTTTCATTTATTTTAAATTACATTTTCAGTTAATTTAAACTACAAACTATTTTGAGTGTAGTAATTGATTCAGAAATTTCGTTATATTTTCTAATTTTTTCAGTAGTTATATACCTGTAACACAGTATGGGTAGTATATATATTAAAAAGGATAACTTTTAAGGAAAATGGGTTTAACAACATTCAGGCCAAATTTCATATACATACATATCTTAAAGTTACATTATAATGATGTAGATGATGATGACGATGATGCATTTAAATATTTGGTTTGGTGGGTGTCATTGTTTGTTGTAGTTGTTTTAGCTAGTATTATCTTGTTATTATTCACACCTAGGCGTTGACAACGCATGCTTTATTGGCCTCGTTAAAAAAATAACACAAACTTTTTCATATACGTTGAATTTAAGTTGGAATAAAAATCTTCATATATTATTTACAACAAGTCTGCAATTAGACCTGTGACATAACGTTTGCATGATGCATTTATATGCAAAGCATAGAAAATACACCGATACTCGTTTATGCGGCCTTTTAAAAAACGAAAAATAAGTGTGATTGAAAATATGCTGTAGAACGAAGTACTGGTATGTTAACATACATTGTTAATAACATCAATGTATGATACTCAACCATCTGGCCAAGTCTGCTATTGTCACAGACAGTATGCATACTTAAAATTTGTCTAGCAGCATGTCTTGTTGCCATGATATGCTTTTAAGTGTTATTTTTTTTTTAACAAAATTTTAATGAAATATAAAATGCAATTAATATCCATTAAGGGTCGTAGTTCAAAGAAAAAAACAAATCAAAAGACTTTGATGTATTTTATCCTTTAATTTTATAAAAACTTAGATTGTTTATTTTGATAATGTCAATTTATCACCAAATACACTACAAAATAGAGGATGTGGAGATTAAAAGCCAACAAGCCAACCATAGAGCAACCGACACAGATTACATAAATATCTTAATCTTTGACATACGCGGTCAGTGATGTAACTCATGAGAATGTGTTTGACATACGTCTTTAACAAATAATTTACATTTACAAAAAGTTTTCGAAAAAATTTGAAAGTTTACATTTAAAAAACGACATTTTGGCGAAACAATCGTGATATTGGCCTTTTTGTACCCTACACCACTACGTGGATAGGGTATAATAAGTTTGCGCTGATGTTTGTAACACCAAAAAATATTGGATCACTTTTTGTTTCGATTTATCGATGTCTGTCTGTCCGTCCGTCTGTCTGTCCATGCATTCTTGTGCACACTCTACAGGTCGCAAATAATAAAATATTTTGATGAAATTTGGTACACAGACCTATTTCGGCCCAAGGACGAAGCCAACTGATTTGGTTTAAATCGCTCCATGTTTAGACCTAGTGCCCATATAAGGGTCCCCCCGAAAATTGGATTTTTTACACGCTGCAGGTCGCTAATATGAAGATATCTCAATAAAATTTGGTTCGCTGACTCACATGGTCCCACGGACAAAGCCTATTGATTCTACACCTTTTGCAATTGTAATTCGGAAAATATCAATTGAAATTCAGAAAATATAAATTGAAATTCAGAATTTCCATTTGAAATTCAGAAAACATCAATTGAAATTCAGATTTTCTATTTGAAATTCAGAAAATATCAATTGAAATTCAGAAAAAATCATTTGAAATTCAGAAATTATCAATTATTATTCAGAAAACATCAATTGAAATTTCAATTGATATTTTCTGGATTTCAAATGACGGTTTCTGAATTTCAATTGATATTTTCTGAATTTCAATTGATATTTTCTGAATTTCAATTAACATTTTCTGAATTTCAAATGATCTTTTCTAAATTTCAATTGATGTTTTCTGAATAATAATTGATAATTTCTGAATTTCAAATGACGATTTCTGAATTTCAATTGACATTTTCTGAATTTCAAATGACGATTTCTGAATTTTATTTGATATTTTCTGAATTTCAAATGATATTTTCTGAATTTCAATTGATATTTTCTGAATTTCAAATGATATTTTCTGAATTTCAAATGAGATTTTCTGAATTTCAAATGGAAATTCTGAATTTCAATTGATCTTTTCTGAATTTTAAATGGAAATTCTGAATTCCAATTGATATTTTCTGAATTTCAAATGGAAATTCTGAATTTCAATTGATATTTTCTGAATTACAGTTGCAAAAGGTGTAGATGGGATCGGTCCATATTTGGACCTATCGCCCATAGGTCGTTTTAACCCATTTGAATTTCGGATCAAAACATTAGTTGGCTTTTAACCAGACTGGTATAGGGTATTATATAGTCGGCATGCCCGACTTCAACTTTTTTACTCGTTTCAAAATTGAACTTTAAAAAAATTCTGCGGGCCCAAAGTCCATTTTAAAGATTACTTTATTAGGAGGGTGCATAAAACTAGGGCTGGTCGAAATTTTCGTTCTTTTAGCTCTATTTCTCCTAGTTTTCAAGAAATGGACCATTTTCAAAAATCGTAACGTTTCGAAATAGGGCGATCTTTCGTATATACTAGTAGCACCATCAATCTATAATAAGAGCAGATACATTCAAATATTATATTTTAACAATAAAATTTGTATAATTAACTAAATGAGTTGTTAAAAATTTTTTAGAACTAATTATGAAAATGAATACTAAAAATCAGTAAAAGAACTGACGATCTTTAGTATTCCGTTAAAGAAGATTAATAGAATCTTAAACAAATATAAATGTTGAATATAAGGTTTCGGGTTCGATCCCCAGCAATGGACACATCAATTTATAAAAAAAATATATATATATGAGTTGCCCATCCCTCATACATACAGAAAACTCCTCCTTCGGTGTTCCCATAACGATTAATCTAAATGAAGGAAAATAACATAACAGAGCTATGAAGTGAAAAGCTTCAACTCACTATCAGATGTCGCACAACAAGTGTTCTAAAATTAAACATCTTGCGCTATTACATTATTGCCATATTTAAATCTTTCACCACATTTCATCTTTTTTTATCCCATTCCAAAGAAAGCAACATGTTAATTAATTTGGTAAATTTTTATTGTTTTGTGGGTTGAAATTATTTGGAAGCATTGCATCGACTACCCGCTATATAAAATTCTTGCCCAGAAACGAAAAGGCTGCTAAAAAGTAGGTTGCGTTGGCCATTTCACAATAATCAAAGTTATGAATAAAATCCTTATTGACGAGTTTTGCTTTTCTTTTTGCCACCAAAAAAAAATTTGCTAATTTCAGCAGTTTTTTTCTGCAAAGTAATTTTTGACAACGTTTTAGTAGATTTTCCTACTATTTTTACATGTTTATTTCTATGAGGGTATAATTTTATTGTTTACTTGTCTTTGATAATCATTTGCAAACTTATAAAACAGTCGAATTTGATGAATTGATGCATTTTTAAAACTGACATACATAAAGGGTTTTTCAATAAGAGCGCTACAAAAGTTTTTTTTAAATAAAACAAAAACGGTTTTGGATATCAATGAAATTCTTTATTCCTGTGAAAGTACATTCGATGCCATTATGTATGGAAATCGATCTCTTTTGCATGGCCACCACGGGCATGCTTGCAGAAGTCCAGACGCTGAACCCAATTTTCGACGGTTTTCAAGCATAAATCGGCCGATACTGCTGCAATTTCACGTTCGGTATTCGTACGAAGTTCATCAATCGTCGCTGGCTTGTGGGCATAGACCATGGATTTGACGTAGCCTCACAGGAAATAGTCCAACGGCGTCAAATCGCACGACCGAGGCGGCCAATCGACTGGACCATTTCGTGAGGTAACACGTTCTCCAAACCTGGTTTGCAATAAATTGATTGTGACATTCGCTGTGTGGCTTTTGGCGCCGTCCTGTTGGAACCACATGTCCTCCAAGTCCATATCATCCAATTGGGGCCAAAAATTTTCGGTTATCATTGAACGGTAGCGATTCCCATTCACAGTAACGTGCCGGTCTTGATCATCACGGAAGAAGTTCGGCCCAATGACGCCGCCGGCCCATAAACCGCACCAAACCGTAATTTTTTCGGGATGCAATGATGACTCATGGAGTACGTGTGGATTGCTGTCTGACCAATAACGCATATTTTATTTATTGACGAAGCAATTCAGCCAGATGATTTTTCGATGAAAGTCCGAATCATTTTCAAGTTGTTGCTCAGCCCAATTCACGAACATACGATGCTTCTGGTGGTCAAGCGGCTTCAGTTCTTGCGTCAGTTTGATCTTGTAAGGATGTAGGCCAAGATCTTTTCGTAAAATTCGCCACAACGACGTCACAGAGATGCCCAACGCTTGAGAACGACGTGTAAGAGACACATTTGGGCTTTCTTCAACTGAAGCCTCAGCGGCAGCAATATTCTCGACACTACGGGCACTTCTTTGTCTCACTGGCACGGGAACATTTTGTACTGTGCCTGTGGATTCAAATTTTTCCACTAGACGCTCAATTGTTGATCTGCTAGGACGATTATGACGACCATAAATTGGACTTAGCGCTCTTAACGTTGAGGCCACTGACTCCGAATTTCGGTAGTAAATTTTAATAATTTCGACTCGTTGTTGGCTCGTATATCTTTCCATCATGAAATGGCAAACCTTACTGAAGAGAAATGTCAAAAGAGCGGCAAGAAATATGGCGTCGTTTGCTGTCTCTGTCTTTCTACTTTTGTAGCGTCCCTGTTGAAAAACCCTTTATATGTATGTATTTCTCATAGATATGATGAGGAAAAAAATAATTTTAATTAAAGTTAGAATAAATTATTAAGAAAAATGTGTGTTGCACTTTTTAATAGCGCACTCCTTATTTATGTAAATTTGTATATATTTTAATTTAGTACACACATGTTCAGAAACTACTTCTATATTAATATATAGTTATAACTTAATCGTACAATTTATGAATACTTTTATGGGACATAAGTAGGGTTTGGGATTTCCCGGACTTTTTTATTTCCCGGGAAACGGGAATGAAAAAATTAATTTCCCGGGATTCCCGGGAATCCCGGGAAATGTTTTTGAACAAAATTGTTAATGAAAACCACCTATATAAATAATTTTTGTTAAAAAAAACACTATTTCAGTACAAATGCAGTCTGTGTAGTGAGATTTCAAAGTAAAAAATATCAGAATGTTGAACATTTGATTTCACATAAATTAATCGCAGCACTGCCAAATGAATTGCATGATTCCAGCAGAAAGCACCTACTACTGGACTGTCGGAAACAAACCGTTTCATCACACTTGGCCCATTACATATGGTGGCCACAATGTTATTTTCCAAAGGCAATTAAAACTCTTCTAGTCTTATTTCTACAATTTTTCTTATTTCATCAGCATTACATCTTCCTGATATATAAACCAACCCCAGGTTATAAAATGAATTATTTACGTTTATACTTATGTTCAAATATCTCTTTTGTGATATTCTTGTCCATTCATCTAAGATTATAGTAAATCTCCTATTGTTAGAAATATTGCTCAATATTTCTTTTCTCATGATATCTTTTACATGATTGTAGTAATTTAATATAATGTTCTTTACATCGGTTTCTTTTTTTGCAATGCCAGGTTTTTATTATAAAAACTTTCTCGAATAAACGAAGATCTAGTTATGGTGCGGATTGACTGCGGCTAATTTGGATACCATTTTAGGAAATGTTTGCCCTACCATAAAACCTTTAATGCCTATTCAGCTTACACTTTTTTCTTCGGGTACTTTGCTAATTTTAGCTTGTTGTTGTTTTCTTCAAGAGAAGTTGCATGACCATCAATTTTTTTTTTTTTTTTTTGTGAACCAAATTTAGGTGTCGGATAACCAAATTTAGATACCACCGGTAACCATTAGTCTTTTCTTTTCACATTTATTAATGAAAACGTTACTTATAAAATTATTGACCCTTAATATAAAGGAGTATTTTAAATTTAAAGTCGACTTTGTTTTTAATCAAATTTTAACTAAAGCCGACTTTACCTAAATTATACATTTGAAAAATTTAGATAGTAAGAGCGATTATTTGTAAAAAACAAAGCTTTTTTTTCATATTTCTTTTAAACATTTTTCCAAGTTTTTAGGCTTTACTACTTAAATTTTGAATAAGTTATGCGAAAAATCTTTATTAGTTGAAATGCTCCTAATTACTTGGCAAAGATTTTATTTGTGTGTCAAATAAATGTATTCCCTTTTAAAAGATTTTAACAATGAAATTTTTGTTTTGGTATTTGAAATGTTTTTTATGACTAAAATTAAAAAATCCTATTCGAAACAAAAACAATTTAAAAAATTTAATATTTTTAAAATTTCCCGTTTTCCTGGGAAAAATATATTATTTTCCCGGGAATTCCCGGCAAACTTTTCCCGGGATTTCCCGGGAATTCCCTGGCGGGAATTCCCGAACCCCAAACCCTAGACATAAGACATTTATTAGCATCATTTAAATATTTATATTTATGGAAAATAATACGAGTACTATACAAATATGATAATATTCATATAATAAATAATTCAGTTAATAGATGAAATAAAAATATATCGTCACTGCGCCTAAGAAAATAGATATTTGTTTTCAAAAATTATTTGTTGAATACCTAAATTAGGTCACTATTTTGTGTCTTGGCCATGTTTTTTGGAAGTAATTATTTTGTAAATGAAAAGTTTGAAGTTTTGTTTATATATGTGTACAAAAAATTATTTCTAAAAAGTTCCACAAAAGGCTGAAATAAAGCAGTTTTGTAGGTATTCTCACAAAAAAGTTTTTCGACACAAAGCTATTTTTTAAGCGCAACGACTAAAGAGATTATTATTTTTATTTACTGCGAGCACCAAGCCGGTTTATCTAAAGGAGATAAACGTACATTTTAGAAGATACTCGTAAAAGTAACAGTTGGTGTCAGAGGTGGGATTGGTTATTTTGATAGCAATAGAAAAAAACACGGTTTATTTAAAGGAAATAAACCAACGTTTTTAAAGAGTAAAAACGTTACAATATTCTAGTTCCGTATATCACACTCTGATCACAACACATTCAAAGAAAAAAGTCAGTAAAGTCAGCAAAAAATGCTGCTGTGTCAGCAAATTTAAAGTCAAAGAAAAAAGACAGTAAAGTCAGCAAAAAATGTTGATGTGTCAGCTAATTTTTACCAAAAAAATAGTAATCACAGCAAAAGTTTTGCTCACACTTAATCGATTGCATATAAAAAATCTTTGCTAAAATCAATAAAATTTTTGCTAAATATTAGTAGACTAAAAAAAACTCAAAAAATTTTTATAGAAATTTTACTTCAAGCTGTGTTTTTGAATTAAATATATCCGTTAACTTTTAAAAAATCTCAAAGTGCATAAAGATGTTTTTTAGAGGAAAACTAACATATGCACGTTAACTTACAACGTGGATAATTATCAACGTTGAAAACTCAACGTTTATTAATTTTCACACCTAGCGTAACTTCTTCGCGTTACTACCTAAAAAGGTTTGCTTACGTACGTTCGAATATACCGAAACTATCATAAACGCTACCTATTAAAACAAATTTTATTCTCCAATCAATTTAACGTAGATTTGCTATAAATACTTAAGCATGATATGCATGAACGAAAATACAGTTTTAGTTAATTTATTTGCTGAAAATTTAAATATAGAAATTCCCAGCCAGCAAACGGGCTCAAAAATAAATAAAAAAAAACTTTAAAAAATATTACTAAAATTTTAAATTTTTCTATGAAAGTGGTCATGCAAAGGAGCATTCTTTTTAGACTCAAATATGAACCAGAAAATTTAATGTGTCAAGAGAAATGTCCCTCATAAATTAGAGACTATTTTAAGCCATTTTTGATTCCAAAAATTTAATGGAAATTTCCCTGAGTCTTAGGCCCGTTAACTTATATCAATTTATACCCTGGTTAAGACCTCTACTAGCCTTAACCACTGGTAAACATATTTTTTGAATAACTTATCTAAATTTTAACCAAGCATTTCTTCTAACCAATGCTAAAATTTAACCATAGAAATTTCTGTGGTTAAGAAACTTAACCAAGGATATTTTAGAACAATTCACCCTACATAAGATATTTTAATACATTAGACTTGTAATGATGATTATAAAAAAATTTAAAGCGCAGCTTTAACCAAACTTTGACTAAAAATCGTTTATGACACATGTAAATATTTTCGATGTGCATTTCCCCCACTTTACCAAAACTTATAAAAATTGCATCAGTACTTAAAATCGTGCACAAATTTTTGCTATTTAGGATTTAGGTTTCTGTGATAGCTTACAGAAATTGGCCTCATATAAGGAAATAGGAAAAATTTATTTTTTTTGGTTCAGGGAGCCAAGATCTGTCTTGAATAATTAAAACCAAAAATGGTGACCAATATTACAATAATTTGACACGAATTATACACCTCTACAAAATGAAAAGTCGCTGTTGGTAGAAGCTTAATTCATACTTTTAGTATTTTACTTGCTGATTCCACATCTCTATTCCGAATTCTCTATCACCTCTCAATTTTGAGAAAATCGTGATTAGAAACGCGAAAAATAGCTTTCTACGAATTTTAAAATAATATACAAAACGCATTTAAATAACTTAAGACTTTTTGTTACGATGGTAGTAAAGAATGAATTTTGTTCTCTAAAATACATAGGACATTTTCTTAATTTGTGTACCGTTATAGGAAAAAATTCTTTTAAAAACCACTCTCAGAAAAACAATTCTTCCATCAATTTTGGATAACTTGCATTTAAGAATTTGGAATCAGCGTATCAAATTCAAAATGAATCATGTATCAAATCTCAAGACTACTGAATGAAGTACAAGACTACTGAATTTAATTCTTAAATATAAAAAATCGCATAGAAATCACTCTCGAATTTATGAAATGTGAACCACCCGGCAAAACCACACATTACCAAATAATGTGTAAAGTAATGTGTTGCCATAGGGGCCGATGCATTACTTTATACCTTACTTCACTGATGAATTTTACAGGCGATGAGCCCCAAAGTAATGTATGAGGAGGAAGTGATAAAGTAATTGGTTACTTATGTGGTTACGAGGATGCGAAAAGTAATGGGTATAAAAATACATTTTCGTAAAAAAAAATTTTATTAAAAAAAAATTTATTACAAATATTTTTTTATTAAATATATAAACGTGGTCACGCTGGGATTCGAACCTGGGATCCCTGCATGTTAGCCGAGAGAGAACTCTACCACCTGAGCTATCGACACATATAACATTTGATTGCTTAAAAAGTAAATGAATTGTTGTGCTTCGTATTTTCATTTGTAATGTCGAAAAATATATACCTTACACCCATGCTTACAAAAAAACACAAAGTAATGTGTCTAAAAATAGATTTTCAAAAATATTCTAGTCATTACTTTCCGTTTATAAATCATGCATTACGTGATCAGTGATTGGTCAGTCATTACTTTTTGGACTGAAATAATGCAGTATGTAACGAGGTATCATTACAAGGAAATGCGTGTGTATATCGCACCCATTACCAAAGTTTTGCTGGGCAATAATGTTTTAAATATTTTAAAAGTATGTGAGGAACCCCTGGACAACCCACAGTTTCGACTCGCAATTACAAAAAGATACAAAATCATGCACAGCGATTATTTTTCTATTCACTTTGATGTGCTGATCACATAAATTGCCTTAATTTAATAATCTATCACAAAATTTCCACTATTTTTTTTTTTTTTAATTTTATGCGCGAATCTATCCGCGGTTGTCTAGATTAGTACGAAATACTTATTAATAGTTCCAATAATCCACTTTTATTTTATAGACTTACCAAATGGATTTAATTAAATCATCTCTCGTAGTATGCAAAAAGACACAATCATTTTATAGCATTTAGCGACCGCTAATCTTAAAAACAACGACGTGGTCAAGTGTATTATATTTTTTACGACCAGAAACACACAAACAACCGCGCGAAAAGCTTTTAATTTTCCCGTATTGAAAAAAAAAATTTTTGTTATTAATTTTTGTTTTTCTTTTTGTTATTATTCTGACATTTCATACTAAGGTTAACTACCCAGAGTTAAAATATTGATAAGTTATTATGGTTAAATTTTCATAGGGATAAATATTTAGTATTGGTTAGTTACCCATGGTTAAGGTAAAGTTAACTTCTCAAGATAAGTTAATGGGCCTAAGAAGTAAAATTCTTGACTATTCTTTTGCGATTTTTGGATTGAAAAAATCACGATGTAAGGACTTATTTTTATTAAAAACAACTAGAAACTACAAAATTACATGACAAATAACAATCAATATTAACATACATATATTTCCTTGTCTTGAATTACGTTAGCCCAATCCTCTTGATTTTATCAATTTTTTTGTGCGTTCTTGATAAAAAAAATATATCCAGAATGTAGTGGCCTCTCTATATATTTATTTTAATAAGTTTTTAAGCGAAATTATCCAAAAATTCGCTCACAGTTTGAAAAATTTATTTTATTGTTAAATTTATATATTCCAAACAATATTTTTGAAAACTTTGTAAAAATGTCATGGCTCCAAAAAGAATATTTTTTTTGTTGTTTCCAAAAGATTCCTATTCCCCTTCATTTCAGAACAATTTTTGACTTACTTTTTTGAGACAACAATTTCCCAGTAATACATATATGAGTCATTTTTGTTTGTTTTAAGATTGCTCAATTTTAACTCTGAAAATTGAGTGCTTTTTGATAAAATATATTTTGAATTTCAAAAAATGGTTTAATATTGGAATCATTTTTGGTTCAAAACTTGATGGGCTCCGAAAATAATCTTATTGTGGAGTCAATCAAAAGTTATAAATTTTGAGGGCTCAGAAGTTTGCTGGCTGAGTTGTGTAGAGTTGTTTTTTTTTTTAATTAACATTTCCGTTGTCTCTACTACATCTAGACAATCTGCGACATCTACATCTTGTCTATCTGGTTGTCGTCCACGCTATAAATGCGGTTATCAGCACAATTTTTGTGGCAAAATAAATTAATATAACATTAGTTCAAAATTAGTTTAGTGCTATAAAAATATAATTAAAACTTTTGCTGAAAACGGAATTTCAAAAAAAATTGCTGAAAACTAATACAATTGATATACAAGACGTTTTACTAATTTTTCTAGTAACTTATTTTTTTGAGTGTAGTATTATCCCAGCATTCTCCTGAAGCTGAGTTCAAAATTAGGTACATTTATTAATTCTTTTTCTAATTTACACATTCAAATAACTTAAATTAATTTTAATTATAACTTATATATGAATAAAAATGTGTAAAAAAGTTAAAGTCGAGCATGCCGACTATATAATACCCTACACCAGTCTAGTTAAAAAATAACTAATGTGTGGATCCGAAATTCGAATGGGTTAAAATGGACTTGTGTCAAAATTTTCTATAAAATGATAAAAGAAGAGAAAATCGGAAATATAGCCCATATGGGCGATAGGTCCAAATATGGACCCCTCCTATCTAGAATCAATAGGCTATGTCCTTGGGTCCATGTGAGTCGGCGAACCAAATTTCATTGAAATATCTTCGTATTTGTGACCTGCAGCGTTGTTTACACGGGGAACCTTTATATAGGCACTAGGTCTAAACATGGACCGATTTTAACCAAAATCAATAGGCCAACGGTGTACCAAATTTCGGTCGGTGTACCAAATTTCATCGAAATATCTTAATATTTGCTACCTCTAGAGTGCGCAAAAGAATGCAAGGACAGAAAGACCGACAGACGAACGGACGGACGGACAGCTGGACATTGTTAAATCGAAACAAAAAGTGATGCTGAGCTGATCGGTATACTAAAAGGTGGGTCTAGGTCCAATATTGTTTGGTGTTACAAACATAAGCACAAACTTATTATACCGTATCCACGTAGTGGTGTATGGTATAAACACGCACATAACATAAATGTGTTGTCAACTTTTTGTGACAAAAATATCCTACTTTAGTGGTTTTTTAATCATAAAAATCGCAAGATGTAGTGCAAAGCACAAAGTTGTCGTAATTACGCAGCAAAACTTTGGTAATGGGTGCGACAAACTCATGCATTACCTTGTAATGTGTACTCCTTACAAGTAAAGGGTTATTCAATAAGAGCGCTACAAAAGTTTTTTTAAATAAAACAAAAACGGTTTTGGATATCAATGAAATTCTTTATTCCTGTGGAAGTACGTTCGATGCCTTACTGAAGAGAAATGTCAAAAGAGCGGCAAGAAATATGGCGTCGTTTGCTGTCCCTGTCTTTCTACTTTTGTAGCGTCGCTGTTGAAGAACCCTTTATAATTATTGTTCAACATAAAGTAATTGGTTACCGATAATTGGATACATAATGCATTACTTTGTAATAAATACTCCTTACCTTCATCATTATTTTGGATCATAAAGTAATAAGTTACCGAAAATTTATTACATAATGCATTATTTTGTAATGTATAATCCTTACCTTGAGCATTATTTAGAAACACAGAGTAATGAGTTACCTATAGTTGATTACATAATGCATTACTTTGTAATGTATACTGCATACATGTATTATTATTTTGAAACATTAAGTAATGGGCTACCGAATGTTGATTACATAATGCATTATAAATAAATATAAAGTAACTACTATTACAAAATACATTTTTTTAATATAAAAATTATTTACTTAGATAATTTTTTATTTAAATTATGTAATTATAGGTTAATGTCACTCCTTATAATTATATGCGTAACCAATTATTCTCAGCCTCTTCGTTATCATATGGGTAACCAATTACTTTTTTAATATCTATCTGCAACTAGGTAACCCATTACTCTTCATTTTTTTGTAAGTATACTGGTAACAATGACACATTACTTTGAGGCTCATCGCCTGTAAAATTCATCAGTGAAGTAAGGTGTAAAGTAACCAGTCCAACTCTATGGCGATACATTACTTTACCCATTATTTGGTAATGTGTGGTTTTGCTGGGCAGCTTCATTTATTTTCAGTCTGTGTGAAAGTTGGTTGTGCAGTTATATCAAAACTACTGTTTATTGTGTAACGGTGCAATAAATATACACAGTAGTTCAGAATCACTAATGTACAAGTTTATTTGAACCAGACAACTAGTACGAGTTCTACCGCCTCTCTGTACAAACAACTGTAGAATTTAATATGGCGATATCGTAGGAATGGGGCAATTGTCGTCAAACTCCCACTTTGGTACTAGTTGTAGAACTAGTTTGGAAGTTATAATTTAAACCTACAAAAAGTGGGAACCAGTTCTGAAGTAAGTTTTTGGAAATAGTCCTGTACCCGTTGGTTACTAGCTGATTTATGCAGATAAAAAACAAAGGTTTTTTCTTTGACAAAACGTATATTAGATGAATAGTTTCCTCTTACTGAGATAATTTGGTTCATCTACAAAACGAAATTTAAAATATTGTGTGTTTATAATTTCCAAACCCAATTTAATGTTTGTTTGTAAACTCATTCTGCATTATTAAAAGCAAATGTAGCCAAAACTAGTATTTAAATTCAATCTTTTGAAACAGTCTCTGAATAGTTTAAATGAAACTAAGTATTAGGTACAAAAATTGTTAAAAATTATTATTTTAGGACGAAAAATAGGAAGCCGTATTGGTACTTATAAGAAATTTATCAAACTAGTTCTTGAGAGACTCTTCGGCACCAGTACTGTACCAGTTGATTTACACCTCAATTCAATTCACAATAGAAAAATTTTAATGATTTTTTGCAAACTCTGATTTTTTTTATTAAAAGGAAATGTAAACCAAATAAGAATTTCAATTTTGATTTAGGGAATTTTTATAAAAAGTCTCTACAGAGATCGTATTTAACTGGTACACAATTCAAAATGATTATTTTGAGAACTAGTTTTGTAATTACTAATCAAAAAAATAGTACTTTTTAGAACTAGTTCGAGCATTTACTACTGGGTACTTACTTCGAAAATGTTTGTAAAAAAAATATGTTGTTAATTCAGATATGATACAAAGTATCACTGTGCAAAAGTTGTATGATACAGTATGTATGTGAGAGCAAGTACATTATTTATGAACAGGCTTGCCAGATACTTGTTTTCGTTGTCCCCAAACAAATCTAAAAATATCCCCAAAAATCCCCAACTAGAAAAAATTTTGAAAAAGGTAGTAGAGCTTATTTAATTTGCTTAAAATGAACATTATCCGCATAAAAACTACAATTAAATATAAAAAATACCACTAACAATAACTGTTTTTAAAAATTCTTGGATTGCTTTTGTATATCTTGAAAAATTCTTAGAATTTCGGGATATATAAACAATACTTTAGATTCAGGGACATTAATCATATAAAACTCTCAGACAAAATGGGTTTATTTGTGTTAAAATGCTTTAAATTAATACAGAAAATCCATAAAAGCGTGAATTTGTTACTTTTTTTGAAATTATGCGAACAAACTTGACTGATGTTTTTTGAAAACTACACAAAGTTAATATAATCTTCAAAATTTTAAATCCCCAAAACATTTTTTAAATCCCAAAAATAAAATCCCCAGTACCCAAATGAAAATGTTTGTCCCAAGACCAACAAAAAATCCCCAAATTTGGGGACAAAACCCAAAGTCTGGCCAGCCTGTTTATGAACAAAAACTAACCGATTGTGAGTCAGTCTCTTGAATATGGAGAAAAAGAGTGAAAATATTTGCATAAGCATGTATGTTTTTCGCATAATATTAAACGCACTCGTATGAGTATATGAGACTTTACTGTAATTCATATTGTGTTAGGTTATGGTAGGCTGCTGTCATTGAATAAGTCAGTCAAAGCAGACTGTTGAAAAACAGAATACAAGCAAAATAACAAACTAAGTTACTAACCAAATCAGGCGGTCCTTCAGTTTGTCTGTATATCCGTCCGCCTGTCTTTCAGCCAGACAGTCAAGACAACTGGTTGGTCCTAACACAATGTCAGTCTGGAATATTTTGTTATTAAGCAACCACCAACCAACCAACTCTATGTATTTTTTCGAATTTATACAGCTGGCGGCATTGGTTTCATTCGGCTTCTTCTATTTCTGCTCCTCTGTTATTGTTGTTGTCGTCATGTTGAATGCATATTTGCATTGTTATTTATTTGTTTTTGTTATTACATATTATTGTTATTATTACTCATACGTTTGTAGAAATTCCAAATTCTGTATGTATAGAGTATACATTTCAGACATTTACATTTGTATTCGTTCGATATTTATGTTACAGTGTTTGTGTGGTATACTCCTGCACGCGTTGCCTGCCATCAGCGTCATCGTCGTCATCGTTATTGCAGCCAACACAAGACAGTGGTTGAAGTGCAACCCGAGAATTACACTTTGTACGTGTAAACATTGCTGTGGGTAATACTCTATCATTTTTTCTTTTATTTTTATCTAAAGTGGGTCATTCCATAAAATACAATACGTAGCGCAAATTTTCAATAACGTAAATTTATTATAGATTCATTGAAATCATTGTTAAATCCTACTCGATAGAATCGAGCGGATATCAGTTCGAAGATATATATAACACATTTCTAATCCGAAATTATTAATTGCAAAATAAAATACCCACAAAAATATTTTAAAACAAGAGAGAAGTTAAAGTCGGGCATGAAGACTATAGGCTCAAAACAAATTAAATCAACCATACGATTTTCTCGACCCCTTCCAATTTCTAGGGAACTTGGCATAGTAAATAGTTGTACATATGGCAACGTCCAAGAAACCTAGCTCCCAAAGCTTTTGAAATATCGAGTTTTAAAATATGAAAAAATTCAAAAAAATGCATAAAACCAGTCATACTTAACAATTTAAGCTACGTGATTCGTTGTTAACTCATTTTAAAGCTACTTAAATCCCGCTTTTAATAGCTTCTCAAGTTGAGCTTTTAATTCCTTTAAGAAAAAAAACTATCCGCCTTTCAAAACGCTGTATTTCAGAAAACTGTTTTCAAATACTGCCCTATGCCTTTGCCAAATCCCTATATGGTACTCTTATGGAATCCTGAGTTAGTAATAAAAATTATAAAAAAGATTTGAAATTATAATTGGAAAACTGATTTGTTTAAAAACACTATTAAACATTTTGTAATAACACAGTAAAGTACTAAAAATGCATCGAACATGGGACTCCCTCAATTCTGATAGATTTTAGGAGGTAGATCACGAATGTGGACAAAAAAAATTAGCTCTAGTTTTTGAAATACTCAGAAATTGTTTACCAATAACAGTTTTTCTTTAAAATTGCTTATTAGCTCATATGTGACCTTCTCCGAGAAAAGGGACCTAGTGTGTCAAAAAACGGGTTTCGATAAAAGTGAGAAAAACATAAAAATTTTATTTTTAATTTAACTTTAAATGCGTTCTTCTCAAAATTTCATTTTCACACACTTGGTCCCTTTTCTCGGAGAAGGTCACATATATGTATGTATGAGATTAAAATATAAATTTTTTTTATTTTTTGTTGCGGTCCTATGCTCCTTGCAGGAGTAAAAGAAACAGATATATATATCAAAGTATAACCTTTGAGCTTTAAGAACCATATCAATTTATTTCGATTGAATTCAAAATTAAAACTTTACTTATTTTTCTATTTTGTAAATTTTGTAAATCTTGTAAATTTCTTTAATCGGATTCTCAAAATTTTAACGTATAATGTTATTTTATTTTTATTGCACTTAAAGACTGCATTCGAAAAAATTGTCCATCACATAATTCACAAAATCTGCTGAACCAGTCATTCAATTTTAAAAATAAAAACCGTGTTTTTTTATTTTTTTGGTACCACTTCCATCAACGCTTTTATGGTATTATTAGATATCTTTTGACCTGCTAAGTACCACGGAAATCTTTTCCATCTTTGTCAACTTTTTTGTTGCCTTAAGTTCTCTTTCAATTGGCCAGAGTTCTAGACAGTTTGGTGGATTTGCCTCTTGAAGCACAAAAACATATTATTATTTAAATAAGTACCACTCTAAGGCCGCTTCGCTTTAGTCGGAAGAAGCTAGATCGAGCCAAAAGAAAGCAGACACTTCATGCCGTCTAACAAAAGGTTTTTTATATATGTGACCTTCTCCGAGAAAAGGGACCTAGTTTGACAAAAAACCTATTGTGTCAAAAACTTTGGAAAATCGATAAAAATATCGATTATCGATAAATATCGATTTTCCCAAGTGATATCAAAAAATGTGATAAAAACCATTTAACCAGCTAATTTCAAATGCATGGATTACATTTGAGTTATATATTTCGATATATATCAGCGCATTGTCACTTGTTTTACAAAATTTATAACAATCTGAACAATTTTTGGTTAATACATAAAATTTGTGACCAATTTTATAGGCCAAATGTAAACTCCGTAACCAGTAACTCATAAGGTTTTTTAACTTTAATAGCTTATATTTTAATAACCAATTAAGCTAAACACTAACTGTAAGAATTTGTATGAAGAGGAAAAGTAACATTTTTAAAAAAAATTAACACATTTTACAAAATTTTTCGTATATCTATGCTAACACGACTTCAACTCTGTAACGATTATTCGTCATAATTTTTGATCAAAATACATACACCAGAATTTTGGAGTTATCTATTAATTATTGCGAAAAGTATAATGTTATTTATGACCAAATGATCGTTGGACTGTAAATAATCATCTCTGACTTGACTTGAAGCTTTTCTGCAGCATGTAACATTCTCGAGATGAAAAAGGATGTTTTTAATAAGATTTGAAAAAATGTTGCAAACTCCGTTCATAATTTTTACACCAAACTCTTTAACGAGTAAGAAAAGCAATGTCATATTTGGATTCACCGCCTACAATACGATTTTGTTTCGGAAAGAAAATTCTGACAAAGCATTTCGGAAAGAAAACGAAAAAGTAACCAAGTGTAAACTCCGTAACTGTAAACTCCGTAACCAAAATTGTTTGCATCAGATTGCGTTCAAAAAAATGTAGGTAAATGTTTAAAATATTTTAAAATAACCATAAACAGAGGTGATTCAACTACTATTTATGCATCAAAAGACGACTCAACTAATAATTTTGCGTCAAATCAAAAAAAGTTATCAGTTTTTTACCCTAAACTGCTGGAGCGAAAAACGATTGATTTTGCATTTCATTGGTTTGGAATCGATATTTCGAGCCATTACTCACATTAGTTTGATAAATGAAATTTATTTCACACAATTTAAGAATTTTTTGATCGCGAAATGTTATGTTTTTAATATTTTGTAACTTCGCAATGGCTGATTGGATTTTAAAATTTTTTTATATTTTTGAAAGTAGCAAAAATACAAAATTAAAAAAAAATAAAAAAATTTTTCGCGGAATGAATTGTATTTTTATTCGCGAAACCGCCAATTTAAACCGCCAATATAACCACAAATTGTATATTATTGAAAAGCATGTTGAAAACCCAAATACGAAAAACTAATAAATTGAAGAAAATTCGTACGCAATTTTTTTTCTTATATCTTTTGCTTGTGAAACTCCGTTACCACAAAAAAAGTAAAATTGTGCAAAAAAAGTTATTGCGACAACTTGTAGATGAGAATCGCCAGAATCAGGCGAAGTTACGAGGAGTCTTTACTCCCTGATTTTTTTCGCCTTATTCTACTCACATATGCCTCTATCTTCCAGAACCTACCTTTCGAGTGATCGTCAAGTCGCCCTTAAACTTCTTTAGAACTCTAGAAAGCGTTTTCGGACCAACTTTTAGCTGACAAGCTATTATGTATATGTTATCAAAGGGTTAACCAATAATTTTTGTTTGAAATTATACTAAAGACAAGCGGTTATTATACTTCAAAGTAGATCTGGCTCTTCTACACTCCAAATAATACTTCTGTAATTTAAGAGTGCTATTTATAATTTTTAGCTAAAAATAAAGTTTGCTGATAAGACATGTCAAATAAAATCAGTTTGTGTTACCTATTACCTGGCTTCAACTAAAGTCAGTTTGTGTTACAACACCTATTACCTGGCTTCTCCTGCATTCTTTCTAAAATTACCATAAATAGTAATACAATTGCTTCAACTGTAGCAGTTTTCGTCACTCATGTAGATGTCTGATAAAGAAATCTAGATGGTTCCTGATTTTAGTAGGTGTAAGGGGAACTAAAGAAACCCCAAGTAGGCTGTATAATCTCTAACTAGCTTTAATTTACCTAAACCCCACAAAATAAAATTTTGAGGAAGTTTTTTTTCTGAGACGAATTTAGAAGAACGCAAAAATGGCGCCCAAACTTAATACATTTGCTACATAATTCACCTAAAACTTAAATAAATCTATGGAATGACCCATATACGATATGAGTGAAATAATATGAATTACACATTTCAATATATGTTAATACACACATACTTACCTTTCTGTCTCTACATATTTCTGTGAGGATTTAATATAATATATTTTCTTATTACAATTGGTTGTTGGTACGTACGTTTCTACCTTTAGTCGGTGGTTGTTATTGTTGTCGTTTAAAATTCATTGTTCATCTTTGTACATTGCAACAGTTATAGTTTAACATATTCTTGGTATGTTGCATGTATTTAACGTATTTGCATAAATACATTAATACATACTACTTGCATACTCGTATATGGATACTACTAGGCATTCATGCATTGTCAGCTTATCCTCAATACTTGTAGTACTTGTAACTCCCTTGTATTTATTTAACATGTGCTGTGCATCATTTCAAGTGCATCATTTTTTGTTGCCACACCGTTACAAATACGTACTGCAACGTAAGGAACGAACATTTACACACAAAATGCAAGGAAATACTTTAATATTCTCAATATCGATTTTGCTTTCTTTCACTTTGCATTTCTTTATTTTTTTTATTTGTCAGGGAATATTTCAAGACAGAGCTGTCCAAGTATTATAATCTTAACGACTCAGTAAGATATACAAGAAATATAATGGCAGGTCTGAGATTGCTGGACAACGGGAAAACATGCATTAGATTACTTATCAGTTATCACGTCGAAGTTAAATCCGAATCTAAGCGAATACGATTTCAAACTTTGCGTCTCATTCAAATATTTCAGACTACAGCTTGATTGATAATGATAGAGTACACTACCCTGCACAATGGAGTGTACTAAAATAGAGATGGCATGATACAAGTTTCTTGTGAGAGCAAAGAAGAAAAGAATAAAACCCACACTTCAGGGTGGATATCCTGGCCTCGTCGTGGACTCAAACCTATGGGGGGAATTTCACACCAAACACAGGGTTAGGAAGGCAACTGTTGCATTATACGCCTGAGGAAAGGTGTTCCAGATGGGATTTTTGTCCGAAAATACTCAGTTACGACTCTATTGTGTGGTGGGCGACGACTACCAAGCGGGTAGTTACGGACCAACGGTATAGGGTGTAGCACTCGGCTTGTGTTGCAGTTAATAGTGCGATAAGGACTTGCATTTCTAAGGCTCTCAATTTGATTCATATTATTTCCATTGAATTATATGTGATGGCGGCTTCTGCTATTAGTGCGATAACTAGCTTCTAGGGGCTATTCAAAGGTCAGGAAGTATGGAAATACTAGACCTCTTGATTAGCTGTCCCCGCATCTCGGACTACAATTGGATACTAGTCATTACATATGATAGGGAATAGAAGAGGAGAGATCCAAAAGAGGGACATTAGGGCATACACCGATGGCTAAAAGATATGTTGTGGGGTAGGTTCTGGAGTATTCACTAGTGAATGCGACATATAAGCATACTTCCGGTTACCTGATCGTAGTAGTGTCTTTCAGGCGGACATTCTGGCTATCAGGGAAGCTAACAGCCTCTTGTGTATGGTTGGGTATCATCTTCGATAGACGGGTGGCACTGCTGATCCTGAGCTTGTACATTTTATCTTATATCATCGTCGGTTAGTCTAGGCTAAGTTGTCTGTCCCTGATTGCGTTGTTTTGGGTCACAGGGACGTGTACATTAATGAGGGGCAGATAAGTTTGAAAGAGCAGGAACTTTTTTAAATAGATCCACAGCCCTACTACTCTCCACATCGCTGGAAACCATTAAGGCTGTATTATGTGAGCACTGCCTCCATAAGAGAAAGAGTAGATAGCATGGACTGGACACTTGTAGGACCACGAGACTTACGTGTACCGACTGCGATCTGGGGAATCCTAATTTTCTCCTCAGTGGCTTTAAGAGAGAAGTTTCGAGGCAGGCGGCCATGCTGATTGGTCACTGGCTAATAGGCAGACACAGTAACAGACCCGAAGAAGTACGGGATCTGTATGCTACAATGCTATAGCATACAACATGAGGAGGAGACAATAAGTCATCTCCTCTGTTATTGCCTGGCACTGTATCGAAAGACTTGTTGGTGACATCGTGAGTACGATTAGGCAATCTTATTCATTGCTGTTGTAAAGGATAGATTGTCAAATAACTTAAGTTCAAGAACTAATTATCCAATAATCACACTTTACATTTGAGTTCCATTTAATGAGTGCCATAACAAATTCCATAAAATCCATTCTAATGAAATCAGTTTCAGAATTGCTATGGTTAGTAGCCGAAAAAGTATTCCTGGATATTTAAACACTTTTTACCATATTCGATCAACTGTTATTATTATTTGTTACTTTCTTTGATGAATGTCCTTAATTTCAATGAATATATATCTAACAGTGTTTAGATACCTAAAGGACTTTATTCGCATACACGGTAGCTATCTAAGTGCTATTAGGTATATGTTGCTTGAAATTAAGGTTATAAGAATTACTCAAAACAAAACTATTTGAGAGATATTTTAGGCACACATTAGCTATTAAAGAAATCTGCATCACAGCACTGAGGGTATGATTGAAGAAAGACTTCTCTTTTTGAAATTTATTTGAGATCTTCTTTAGGAAGGGTTAATATATTTTCATATCTACTTATCATTTACAGTTTCAAAGTTGTAGGTTGTACAATACAGTAACTCAAAGAATATGCGTTTCTAAAGCCGATAAGTATTTGTAAAGGTATAGCTTACCTTGTATTTACTTAAGCATTCAAGTGAGGATAACGCGTTATAGTATTAATTTTCAATATTTACTTTGTTATTGTATAAATATAAGTATTTATTTACTTTAATATACATATGATATTTAATAAACATTACTTATTACTAATATAGCATAAGAAGATACAAGATATAAGAAATTATTATTAACCCTTTGACGACCACAGGCAAGTATGCTTGCCAAAGGGTTTTTCGTACTTATAATTATCCAGACAAAAGATAGAGTAAATGTGTCCAAAGGTGATTTGTAGAGGAGGGTTGAGGAAACAAAAGTGTAGAAGGCGGTAAATCCCTACCTGGGCCCACTTTCTCATTGCGAGCCTCCGAAGTTGGTTAACTAGAATTCTTCATTTTAGGGGTAAAAAGCACAAACTTTGAAAAGCGAAATGAAGGGCAAGCAAGGGGTCTATGAGGCCAATTTTTTGTGAAATATCTATAATTTAGTTGCAGATCACGAAAATAAAATAATAATAAAAATCGCTTCTTCCGGAACGGCAGTGTAGTCAAATGGCAAATATTTTCGGCAGGCTAAATGAGGAGTAAGGAGGGGTTCAATCGAGCCAATTTTTCTTGGCATAACTATTATTAGGTCAGAGATCATGAAAAACGTAAAAACTTCAAAATCCCTTCGGCATAAAATGTATGGTCCTCAAAGGGTTAAGGAATTTTTATCTTTAGCTTAGTGTGAAAAGGGGACGAGTTCACATTTCACAGGAAAACGAAGCTTTTAATGAAGTGTGATAGAGCAAGTTAAAATACATTATTTGCAGAACAAGATTTAAAATGTTTGCGTTTCTACTTGTCATGTAAAAAGGATAAGTTCTCAAATTCTCAAAAGATAAGGGGATAAGTCGAGTTAAAAATCGCAAAAAAAACTTGCAAGTTACCAACATTTTTTTAATGCTCCCCAGGAAAATTGCTTACAATCGATTACCAACCATGCCAGTTCTGCAACTGGTTCCACTGCAACCGATTCCATGGAACTGGTTCCGGAACCAGTTCCACGGAACTGATATGAAAGGTAAGACTGATATAGAATCAATTCTATAACTAGTCCCAGAACTGGTTCTAGGGCAACCGGTTCCACTTTGGAGCTATAGAAGCGGTTGCTTTTGGGACAATTTCAAACAAAAATCATCGGTGTTAGAATTAACAGCAGAAGTGGTTGTAAAGGAAAAGTAGCTATTCTACAACCGATTCTTTGGAGCAGAAAATTTTCCCAGTTTAAATCATTCTCTTAGACTGTGTTAAATTAGTAAAGTGATAACAAATTTATCGCTTAAATACATTTTTTAAATTAAATTAATTCTGTAAGCAGAACGTGTAAAAAAAATTTTTGTTGAAAGGAAAGTAGTTTCGTTTAATGCGTTTTTACGCATTTGTGAAATATTTTCATAAATGAGTATTGCGCATTTATTCGAATTTTCGGATAAATGATTCACCATTTCAATGCACAGCAAACTCTGCATTTTTTGAGGCGCATTTAAGCGGGCACTTCTGTATCTTAGATTTTATAGTTTTTTTTAAGAAAATTTAAGAATAACGTGTCCTTTAGGTTGCCAATGAAATTTATCTTTTGTGTTTCCTAAATAGGGTTCCCCTAAATACAATATTAAAGCTACCAATGAAGTCAATTATCCTGTTAAGTGAACTATTGCAAACTGTCGGAATGCGACATGAAACGATCCCCCAGAAACCTACGAGTAAACGTCATTTCACAAAACTTAGGACACTCACAAAACCTACATAAGGCAATGTCCGATTGACGCCCCCCTCCTGCCATTGGCACTTGAGACCACAGTGTAAAGGAAAGTATTAAGTTAAGTTAAGATCCTTTAATCCTTCCAATCAAGGTACAAAGCTCGAATTATTATTAGAATTTTCTCGATATTCTCCTTCACCTATCCCGGCGTTACTCCACACAATGTTTCAGGGCTAGTAAAGAGTCAACGGCTCCCGCAATTCGCTAGACAATCAACCTTCTCATTACCCGCATGTCTCTAATTGGCAGAAATCCATACTAATATAAGGGAGTTCACTGAAAGCCTGAATGCAATCCAAGACCAGTCGAGCTGACAAAACATAGGCTACATGAGTCCTGAGTGCCTGTCAGATAGAATATAGAAGCGAAATTTAGCTGTGTGAATAATTCAGTAATCGCCATCGAAAAATTTATTTCATGCAACTGAACAATTTGATTGGCAACAAATTATTTCGTCAGCTGTTTGCTAAGTGTGTTAAAATACCTCTTGAGTACCTGCTCCGATAACATCCTGTCCGCTACCCCTTATATCGAAATGCCAACTTTGAAAAAAGGGCTTGTACCGTAAAATTTAGCGTACTCGATTTAGCTTTACCAGTAGCGTGTCGTAAGTCAAACTAAAAAAATTTGCATTAAATTAATTTTTTTTTACGAAAAGAAATCACAATGTCATGTAATGCTGTATTTATCAAAAATTAGCCTAAAGTATAAAAACGGGACTTTAGAGCAAAATTTCAAATCGCGAATACGAGGGCTAACTTCAAAAATCGGCTAGCACCAACAGGATGCCTAGCTTGTTACAATTTTCTATAGGCACAGTATGTTCCTAATTAATTGGCCAAATCAAAAAGAACTTCTAAATGCAAATAAATACACTGATAATAATCCATGCATAAAATTACGAAAAAAATGTCAAAATAACAAAAAATTTCGTAAAATATACAAAAAATGGTTTATTTTACGAAAGTTTTTGTTGTTTTGACATTAATTTCGTATTTTTATGCATTGATTATTATATGTGTATGAGCATTTGTGCAATTTTTTAACTACAATTATACGAATTATCTAATTATTTTTCTTTGAAATAAATTCTTCGGCTATTTTTGCGTTTCAGCACTTTTGCATAATTTTGTCATTTTGTGAAGGATTTTTTGCTTACTCTCATTTTACGGAACTCTAAGAAATACATGAACTCGATTACAATGTATGGACTAATACAATTTTCTACAAGGGTATAAAAATTAATTTGAATGAAAATTTCAAATATGTTCCCATGCAAACAAATCTAATTTAAAGTAATTAAATCTAATTGACATGTTTGTGAACATTTTCTTAAGTGGAAATATCTCTTAACCCTTTCGAACAAAAATTATTCTTAATCCTATAATTTTTATTATCAAAGTCAGATTTTTGGGAACCGGATCAAATTCCCGGAAGGGAATTTCGATCGGCGGTGTAATAAATACTCGTATACACGCAGAAAAAAAAACAGGTGTATCTTTTAAAAAGCCTGCTATATAAAATTTGCATAGTAATGAACTAATACAAAAATACAAGCCCCAAATTCCTGGTAATTAATTGATATGCATTTTTGCTAAATTACGAATGCTTTTTTTGTTAAGTTGGCTAAGTACGTGCTTTGTTAAATTTACATTGGTGAAATTTATTTAAAAACGTACTATGTAAAATTTGCATTAATCAAATTTTGAAAATAAAATAAGCAATAAGTATATTTTTCTAATAAGACAGGTAAATGTCAAAAAGCGCTTAGAGTTTCCTTTGACATATGCAAATCAATATGGTGGATGTACATCTCTAATATAAAAGAATATCGATGCTGGATTTTCTCAAGTTTTTGTCTTTCAATATTATTAATGCAAACAAATATAAAAAATATTAATGCAAATAAAAACAAAATAATATATTTTTATTGTAATTTTCATGTCGAAATTGCTTACTTGTTGAAAAAATACAAGCCTAAAAGTATTGAGTAATTTCTTTTCAGCATTGGGTACCCTAAAAAAAAGTCGGAAATGAGTACTCGGTACTCAACACTTTTACAGACATAGTAATCTTTTATTTACTCAATTTTTTTTTTTTTTGCAAAATGTGTATTATAATTCGCATTTGTTTTTTAGACAAATAGTTTATATATATACATCATTATTATACCTACAGTTATTGAACGGAAATGACGAATAGAGCAATGAAGGGTTGGTAAACACAAAACACAATTACAGTTCGGCAGCAGAGGATTTGAGCACAAAGAAAAATATTAAAATATAAATAAAATTTAATTAATTAAAATAAAACCAAAATAAAAATACAGAATTTGCAAATTTTCTTTTATTTATTTAAAAAATAAACCATGTTTTTTTTACTAAAAGAAAAAAGTTTATTTTCCTTCGCGGGTTGTTATATTAACAAAGGCTTCGATTTAATTACATATATATCTCTTTGAAAATTTACCTAAGCGTCTTGACAAATTTGTCGTTAATTTTATGTAGTTGTATATCTACCACGGAACTTTGTAAACTTTTACTCTAATTTTTGTAAATGTTACACCTTTTTTTTCTGCGTGTAGTGAAGTATATAATTATGTGTAATAACATGTATATTTCGCTCAAGTATTTTTGGTGGTAAGAAACATCAGCCAAAATAATTTTAGAAAAACGCGTTTAAAAATTTTAAATCCCGATTTTCTGATTTCCAAATTTATAGTTTCGGAGTGAATTTTTCGTGTTTTTTATTGAAATCTGTCACGTTTTTAGTCAAGTCAGTTGGTTAGACATTAGGTTCTACTTTTCGAATTGTTACGATTCATTCAACATTTTTATAGCGAAAAATGAGAAAAAAAAATACAAACTCTTCGGCTTTCAAAACGGTCTACACCTTTTGCAACTGTAATTCAGAAAATATCAATTGAAATTCAGAATTTCCATTTGAAATTCAGAAAATATCAATTGAAATTCAGAATTTCCATTTGAAATTCAGAAAACATCAATTGAAATTCAGAATTTCCATTTGAAATTCAGAAAACATCAATTGAAATTCAGATTTTCCATTTGAAATTCAGAAAATATCAATTGAAATTCAGAAAATATCATTTGAAATTCAGAAAATATCAATTGAAATTCAGAAAATATCATTTGAAATTCAGAAAATATCATTTGAAATTCAGAAAATATCAATTATTATTCAGAAAACATCAATTGAAATTCAGAAAATATCAATTGAAATTCAGAAAATATCAATTGAAATTCAGAAATCGTCATTTGAAATTCAGAAAATATCAATTGAAATTCAGAAACCGTCATTTGAAATTCAGAAAATATCAATTGAAATTCAGAAAATATCATTTGAAATTCAGAAAATGTCAATTGAAATTCAGAAAATATCATTTGAAATTCAGAAAATATCATTTGAAATTCAGAAAATGTCATTTGAAATTCAGAAAATATCAATTGATATTCAGAAAACATCAATTGAAATTCAGAAAATATCAATTGAAATTCTATTGATATTTTCTGAATTTCAAATGACGATTTCTGAATTTCAATTGATATTTTCTGAATTTCAATTGATGTTTTCTGAATTTCAATTGATATTTTCTGAATTTCAAATGATATTTTCTGAATTTCAAATGATATTTTCTGAATTTCAATTGACATTTTCTGAATTTCAAATGATATTTTCTGAATTTCAATTGATATTTTCCGAATTTCAAATGACGGTTTCTGAATTTCAATTGATATTTTCTGAATTTCAAATGACGATTTCTGAATTTCAATTGATATTTTCTGAATTTCAATTGATATTTTCTGAATTTCAGTTGATGTTTTCTGAATGATAATTGATATTTTCTGAATTTCAAATGATATTTTCTGAATTTCAAATGATATTTTCTGAATTTCAATTGATATTTTCTGAATTTCAAATGATATTTTCTGAATTTCAATTGATATTTTCTGAATTTCAAATGGAAAATCTGAATTTCAATTGATGTTTTCTGAATTTCAAATGGAAATTCTGAATTTCAATTGATGTTTTCTGAATTTCAAATGGAAATTCTGAATTTCAATTGATATTTTCTGAATTTCAATTGATATTTTCTGAATTACAATTGCAAAAGGTGTAGAATTGCGTATTACAGATAAGGACCTTCATCATGATCTAGGCATTAAAACAGGAAGTTATCCAAAATTCTACTATTCTAAAATTCGAATACTGATCTAAGAATACTGATCTAAGAAGTCTACCAGAAAATAAGTCTATCGTGATCAGATCAGACTAAACCGTTTTACGCCTACGGGATTACCTCCTCGCTTCTTTCGATTGTTATGATCAATACTTTAAATGAAAGCTAAATGCCTAATATTTTTTATAAAAACACCGCACTGAAATAGGATAACTCTTTCAAAATTTATACATTTTTGACCGCCTTCTTTGAAAATATGAAACTATGCGTTGTTACAATATTTTGGGCGTATTTTTTTCACGTTCTCATTTTGGAGCTACACTTAATCCGTAAGATTTGGAGGCATTGACTTGTTATTCGCATACTTTTCGATCAGAGAGCACATATAATAACTTTTTCGCTTACTGTATACTTAATTATTATTATAATAAATGTTGTCATTTATAAATATACAAACACATTTTTATTTTAACATTTCCACATGCCACATTGCACACTTTCACTACCCAGTCAGAAAAATACAAACGGGAAAGCGGTGGCAAATCACTTTAACAGGTGGTACAAGTACTGGCAAAAAGTGCTTTCCCATTCCCAAAATGATAACATCGTTAGACAAAAGGACCGGCTGTTCAAAAAGCGCCGGAAAAGCACTGGAGGAACAAAATTTTTAAACGTTGGCAAAACGCTGGCAAAACCAATAAATAGGTGGTCTGGAAATATATTTTCCAAAATAAAATTTAACAAAAGTTCATATATATTTTTTTTGGTCCTGCCGTGATTTGAACCCAGACCGTCAGATTGGCAGACGATTGCTCTACCCACTGAGCTAACGAGACATATAATATTTAATGGATAAACACATAAATGAGTGATAATAGCTGGACAACTACTGGCTGTGCCAAAATGCTAGTACTGGCAAACAATTTTTTGTAAGTAGTATGCGAGTGCTGGGAGGGCAAAAAAAAAAGTTGGTCTTGAAGAAGCTTTCCCACAAACAAAAAAAATTGATTCTATAAAACAAAAAAAATTTTAAATTAAAAAAAATCCAAAAAAAATTTTTGCTTGCAACCGGATTTGAACTCGGAACCTTCCGACTACAAACATTTTTTAACGAAGCGTCAGCATTTTTATAAAATCATTGGTTTTCCAGTGAATTGATTTTTGTACGCCTGGTAGCATTGGCTAGGTAGCACTGGATAACCACTGGTTACAAACCTTGGCATATCACTCTAAGCCAATTCTTTGCCAGTGGTTTTTTTTATAAACCACCGAAATTTTTGTAAAAAAAATACTGGTAAAACGCTTTTCGCAAACGCTGGAAAAGCGTCTCAAATGAGTGTTCTGCCAGTCATTTATTTTTAATACCGTGGTTACCCAGTGGTATGCCAGTGCTTGATTTTTTGTACCACTGGCGATTTCTGACTGGGTACGTTTGACTAGAATTCTTATTTCTTTTTTGGATAATTAAAATAGCGGCATAATATTTTGGCAACGCAATAAATTTTCAAAAGCGTATGTAAAGTATGGCCTCAAACCATGTGTTTTTCGCACATAAATGAAAAGGGTTGAAAATGTAGCTTTTTTTCTCACAGCAGTGACAGAAAAACACTTTATACCCAAAATGAAAGAACGAATTTTCGTTTATAGAAAAAAGACTACCCCTAAAATTAAAATTTTGGCATATTTTGCACACAAAAAAAATACTGAAATAAGGTTAACGAACTTCGGAAGAGAGTTGTTTTTTTGTTGTTATTCTCGAAAAAAAAAAATGTTTCAAAGCTTTTGCCTTTGTATGCAAATGTTAATTATACAGTAAAAACGAAGAACGAATTACATTACTTAAAATTTTTGGGTTTTTTTGGAAATGTAATTTGCATAAGGGTAAAATATAAAATTTAAGCATTTTAAACAGGTCAGAGAAGAATATAAATTAGTATGCAAAATAAAAATTGAGACACACATAGACAACAGATTAGGTGAATAGAACCTAAAAAGGTCATATAAATAGTGAATTATAGGTTGGCATTCAAATATAAAAACCGATCTTTGCAAATTAAATATGTCTAAATTTTAACTGACTTTATTCCTAATTTTGTGCATCTTATAAAGGCACATTTACATGAGAAAAAAACTGGTAGAGATAGAGCAAAATATACCCATAAATAGCTTAAATCATTCATAATATACATGGGTATTTAGAGATGTTTTTACTCAAGCAGTTTTATCTCTCGGTGTCCAAACAAATTAAATGGGATTTTAACAGTTCCGATTGGGCTAACTTTTTTTTCGTTTGTACACAAAAATTACTGATATGAAATTTGGTGGCACTCAGATAAAGAAACTGATTGAAAACTTGGTTAGAATTTGTTATTTCACATATCTTTTTACACCAAATGATTACAGAACCTTAATCTAATTATTTTTCCAAAACGATATATAAATTACAAATTGGTTGGGAAATCTGCAATTCATTACAGATTGCCAAGCCCAAATATGAAGTTTGATGTACATATTTCCTACGATTAGCACAGACAGCGGCCTAAGTTCTTTAAAAATGTACCAAAAAAGGTATTTCGATAAAAATTTTGTCAAACCTTATGTAGTGCGAATATTGAAAAACGCAAAAACATGTGTCCACTTAAATTTAGCAAGGAATAACCCAGTGTAGAAAATCATTACCAGATATGTGGTTATGTAACTACATACTTGGTAATAGTAACTAGTTACTTTTGTTATTACATTTCTTATTACCTTTATAGGGCGATGTCGCGAAAAATAATGAGTTATGGTTACACACCAGCATACGAAAAATCAAAAAGTATACCGTTGCCTATGTACTTACCAGTACTGACAAAAATAATGAGTCTAAAAATAGATTTTCAAAAAACTAAATTATATAAAAAAAAATATTTTTATTGTATTTTTT
Organism: Leucophora obtusa; assembly: GCA_949987735.1. Taxonomy (NCBI): domain Eukaryota; kingdom Metazoa; phylum Arthropoda; class Insecta; order Diptera; family Anthomyiidae; genus Leucophora; species Leucophora obtusa. The sequence continues at coordinate 200,277,952 of OX465295.1, read as the reverse complement.
TTTTTTTTTTAATAAAATTTGCTGGTGCGGGAATCGAACCTGGGTCTACAGATTGCCAGTTAATAGCTCTACCATCTGAGCTATAATATTTAATAGATAAAAACATAATTGACCTGCTGCACACAAGTAAGCTTACTCGCCAACATACAAAACATCAAAAAATATGTGGTTATATATATCCTTTCCAGTGTTTAAAAAATATTGAGTCTAAAAATAGATTTCAAAAAATTTTCAAAAATATCTAGAAAATTATTTTCTATTTGAAATAATGATAAAAATAAATCATTATCAGTAACTCATTATTATGTGTTTTAAAATAATGCAGAAGGTAAGTGGGTGTCATTACTGGTAGTCCAAAAAATAATGATATGTCAATAATGTTTCTACACTGGGAATATATATGAATTTAGCATTTAGTATTTATTTTTATGATTATTTCAAATATAAAGTAAAGCTTAGATTTTTGTTAATTTTTTGGAAATATATTTTTAGACTCATATCTTTGTATTCATTTAAAGTATTTACGCCTCGTATACTGTGTATATGTTGTGAGTTTACGAGGCCTCGTAAATATACGCTGACATTTTCATGTGTAAACTTTTTCGTATTTATACACACATTTAATAAATAAACAAAAATTCTTTTTATAATACTTTTTTTTCGAAAATCTATTTTTAGACTCATTATTTTTGTCAATACTGGTAAGCATATAAGTAACGACATATTTTTTTTATTTTCCGTAACTTGGTGCATAAGTATAACTCATTATTTTGTGCGACATCGCCATACAAAAATAATAAGAAATGTAATAAGTAACTATTTAGTTACCACTGCCAGGTATGTAGTTAAATAACTACACATTTGGTAATGATTTTCTATATATTTTTTAAACATGTTTTTAATTTTTACAAATTTCGATTAATAGTATTAAATTATTTGAATTATTAGTTAAGCAAAATTGTTTGATTAATCGATTGATTTATGATCTCTGTTATATTGGAGACGACGATAAAGTAAATGCTTACTTATTTGGTTACGAGGGTGGAAAAAGTAATGTATCTTAAAATATATTTTCATAAATGAAAATCTGCACATACGTATAACATTTGATTGCTTAAAGTGTCAATGATGTCGATTCGTGGTTTCGCTGACGATGTCGAAATATATAAACCTTTGCTGACAAAAAACAATCAAAGTAATTTGTCGAAAAGTAGATTTTCTAAAATGTTTTAATTATAATATTACGTTTACAAATTATGCAATACGCAATCAAATCATTACATTTTATTTTAAAATAATGCGGAAGGTAACGAGTTATCATTACAAGGTAATACATGGCATATTGCATACATTACCAAAGTTTTGCTGGGTAGGTAATAGTAACAAATTTGCGACAGAAGTTATATCTTACAACAGCTATCCGTCAAACAAATACTTAAATTCTGTAAGGATGTGTTATCTAAATGATAAAATATGTATGTGTCAAATTTCAAACTTACTGAGCTTTTTGACGTAAGTGAATTTATTAAAATATTAAATTTCTTTGAGAAAAAAACAATAAAACATCCACAAAAAACGACTAAAAGCAAAGAATCATCATCATTATACCCATCTGAGTATTCTTCTTTAACAAAGTAACAGAAGCAAAAGAGGCAGCATATAAAAAATAATTACAGTTTAAAAAACATTTAACATACTACAGGTAATTCTCGATTAATGCGGTTAAATGGGGCAGAAATTGTACGCAAATTACAAAGGTGTTAATTAGAGTAAAAAACATTTCGTTTAACTTTTCTGGTATTTTTTAAGAAATCCCAAGTAAAAAAGATTTGATGAATTGTAGTTTTATATTACTTTATACAATTTATTGTAGTTATATATTGCAAAATATATATTCATACAAAATGATATTACATTGTATAACATTGTATCTCAATGTATAAATATATCTTTCAATATATTACACTTCAAATAGTACAATATATGACAATATCCAATTATATTCCAACATATATGTCACTACATATGCCACATCTAACTACATATTTTGATATACAATTGGATATAATTGTATAACATTGGAAATAATTTGGTACATTTCAAAGGGGGCAAAATTCAGATCAAATTGTATTAAACTATATCTTAATCAATCAAATTAGATTTAATTATATCAAATATTTATCTAACTGTGTAATATTAGATCTAGCTAAATCAATCAAATTATATATAAACCCGAGTAAAAAAGTTTTGATACATATACCCTACTAAAAAAAATTATATGACTTTTGATATTATATACAATTATATCCGAAAAATGAGAACATCTAATTATATCAAATTAGATCGTATTATGATCATATTAGATCTAATTTGACAAAATTAGATATAATTTGATAGAATTCGATATGGTTTGATACAATTTTATCCGGATTTTGTCCTCATCCAAATGTGTCAAATATAATATAATCATATCCAACTAGATATAATGGTATATAATTCGATACAATTACAAATAGTTATATGAGACATATGTAACTATATATAGGTCTATATATAATTGGATATTGTAATATATTGCACTATATATTGTGCAATATATAACAAGATATAGTAATATATTAAGGATATAATTTCTTAAAATTTTATATAATTATATCTTGGTATATATGTTCCAATAAATAATTATACAAAATTTTATATGATAATATATGACTATATCAAAACTTTTTTACTTGGGAATATAATATGATAAAAAGTAAACCCGAGTAAAAAATTTTTGATATAACCATATATTATTTTATGTAATTGCATATAGTAACTTATAGTTACATATGGCCACATATGCTTTTAAATTCAAGCAGATATACTTTTATATAGTCATATGTTAGATATTTTTTCCTCAAAGGTTTTAATATGGAGACATATGTGATTTTATATTATTACATACTGGCCTACATATAATTGCATGTGCTATATATAAGTACATAAAGTAACATATTACAGATATAATTACATATACGTTTATATATAATTTAGTATGACACTATACATAATAATATAAAACTTTATGTGGAGCCATATAAGAAATATTTCATAATTTGTGTTAGATATGATTATATATTGACGAATAAGAACCCATATATAACTTAATATGGTTCCATATCTACAATATTTCATGATTTCTTTAATATATAACAATATAACGTTCTTTATAAAATCATCTATAATTATATATCCTCCCACATAAGCAATTATTTCAAAGTGATTTTATATAAAAATATATAAGGTCCATATAAAACCGTATTATTTTCATATGTGGTTCTATGTTAACAATGATTTTGAACTAGTTTTAGATTTAGTAATTACTAGCGATAGGCGCGTGACTAGAAATGTTTGTGAGTCACGTTATTCACACGTGATTGTGAATAATAATTACTATACTCTAGTGATTCGTACGTGAGTCTGAGAATATATAATTCGTACTTGATTCGTGCGTGAGCGTGAATAAGAATATATAACCCGTGCATGATTCGTGAGTGAGTTTATTTTTTGCATCATATATTTTTCGTAATTTTTACTATTTTGTAATATTTTACTATTTTTTTTTTCTATTTTTCTTATATCTTGGTTGTATAACATAATCCTAATAACTTTAAAATTTCAGTCTTGTTAACTTTATTTTAAAATTACTAAAAATAATTTTGTTCATGTTTAATGCACTGTCATGGTAAATCTGGATAAAAGTACTTGAAGATTTATTGAAATTATAGGATCTCCAGCAGACCTTTGGGTTAATCATTATATTTGGAAATTAATTACACATGCAATTACACAATTACATATTATTTGTAATTGTAATTCAAAAAAAAAAAACAATTACAAGTAATTTGTAATAGAAAATTTTCAATTATACATTACATATAATTTTAATTGAAAAAATGTCAATTACAATTACATTTTTTCGGAAAAGAAATAATGACAAAAAGCACAAGTGAGGGGTCAGCCCAACATGACGTATTCTTTTTATACTTATCCACGCCTACCCAACCAATCCCAGTCAGTTTTTTCTACAAAATTTTAACAAAAAACACTTTAATTCTAAATGTAATTGAAATTTGTAATTGAAATCAGTTTCAATTACAATTACTTGTAATTGAAAATTTTAAATTACAGTTAGATGAAATGTAATTGAGTTTTTTTTAATTTCAATTATATTTATTTGCAATTGTTATTAAAATCCCCCAGGTCTGATCTCCAGATATTGCATATCTTTTTTATTTAAAAAAATAATTTTTGTATATTGTTAGATGTGGTCATATATAATATGATCAAAAGTATAAGGTCAATATTTAGATATAATTGTATCCAACTATGTCGACTTTTATAACATTTTATATAATTTTATACAAAAAGATATAATTTGATGTAATTGGATGAGGACAAAATTCGGATACATTTGTATCGAATTGCATAAAATTGTTTCAAATTGTACCAAATTGTATACAATTGTATACAATTCGATACAATAAGATAAAATAAGATGTTCTCATTTTTCGGATATAATTATATCTAATTACATAAAAGATTATATATAATTAAATATAACTTCATATGGCTCCATATAATTTTTTTTTACTTGGGTAATCATATATTAGATAGTTTTTCCTCAAAGGTTTTAATATGGAGACATATGTGATTTTATATTATTGCATAGTGGCCCACATAAACGTATAAAAGATATATTTACATATACGTTTATATATAATTTAATATAACCCTATACATAAAAATATAAATCTATATGTGAAGCTATATAAGAAATATTTTATAATTTGTGTTAGATATGATTATATATTGACGCATATGAACCCAAATATTATAACTTAATATCCCTAGTAAAAATGATTCTTATATAATCAGATATGATTTTTATATAATCATTTATGATTTTATACAATTATAACTTGTCGAGTATTGTGAAACATATATTTTTATATGATTATATCAAAAGATATTTAATTATATAAAATTGTATTAACCAGATCCACCACATTCCGGATCAAATCATGTATGGGTTAATATAATTATATAAAAAATATATTATTTGATCCGAATAATGGTGGATCTGGTTAATATAATTTTATATAATTAAATATCTTTTGATAAAATTATATAAAAATATATGTTTCACAATACTCGACAAGTTATAATTGTATAAAATCATAAATGATTGTATAAAAATCATATATGAATATATAAAAATCATTTTTACTAGGGATGGTTACATATCTACAGTATTTCTTTAACATATAACAATGCAACATTCTTTATAAAATCATCTATAATTATATATCATCCCACATAATCAATTTTTTCAAAATGATTTTATATAAAATATATATATATAAATAAGGTCCATTAAAAAACCGTATTATATGTGGTTCAATGTTAACAATGATTTTGAACTAGTTTTAGATTTAGTAATTACTAGAGATTGGCGCATGACACGAAATGTCAAGTCTCGGTATTCACACGTGATCGTGAGTAATAGTTACTATACTCAAGTGATTCGTGTCAGAGCGTAAGAATTAGGGTTTGGGATTTCCCGGACTTTTTTATTTCCCGGGAAACGGGAATGAAAATATTTGATACCCGGGATTCCCGGGAAATATTTTTGAACAAAATTGTTAATGAAAACCACCTATATAAGTAATTTTTGGAAAAAGGTACTTTTTTTGGAAAAAGGTACTTTTTTTGGAAAAAGGTACTTTTTTTTGGAAAAAGGTACTTTTTTTGAAAAAAGGAATTTTTTTGGAAAAAGGTACTTTTTTTGGAAAAGGTACTTTTTTTGGAAAAAGGTACTTTTTTTGGAATAAGGTACTTTTTTTGGAAAAAGGTACTTTTTTTTGGAAAAAGGTACTTTTTTCGGAAAAGGTACTTTTTTTGGAAAAAGGTACTTTTTTTGGAAAAAGGTACTTTTTTTGGAAAAAGGTACTTTTTTTTGAAAAAGGTACTTTTTTGGAAAAAGGTACTTTTTTGGTAAAAAGGTACTTTTTTTGGGAAAAGGTACTTTTTTTGGGAAAAGGTACTTTTTTTGAAAAAAGGAATTTTTTTTGGAAAAAGGTACTTTTTTTGGAAAAAGGTACTTTTTTTGGAAAAAGGTACTTTTTTTGGAATAAGGTACTTTTTTTGGAAAATGGTACTTTTTTTGGAAAAAGGTACTTTTTTTGGAAAAAGGTACTTTTTTTGGAAAAAGGTACTTTTTTTGGAAAAAGGTACTTTTTTTTGAAAAAGGTACTTTTTTTTGGAAAAAGGTACTTTTTTGGGAAAAAGGTACTTTTTTTGGGAAAAGGTACTTTTTTTGGGAAAAGGTACTTTTTTGGAAAAAGGTACTTTTTTTGTCCCCTTTTTGCCCCTCCCGATAAGAATTTCCAAAAATGCCGTCTCAACGGACGTCTACACCGGTCGAGGAATCTACATACCAAATTTCAACTTCATAGCTCCAGCAGTTTGAGCAGGCCCTCAAGGGGGAGACTTTTTCCCCTTTTTGCCCGTCCCTGTAAAAATTTCCAAAACTCCCGTCTTGGCGGATGTCTACGATAGTGGAGGAACCTTTATACCAAATTTCAACTTCCTACCTCCAGCGGTTTGGGCAGGCCGTCAAGGGGGGCCTTTTTCCCCCCATTTTTACAACGTCCCTGTCCAAAATTCTAGAAAGTACTTTCCAGAAAAGTTAGCCCCTACTCCAAGGAACACATATCTTAAATTTCAGCTTTCTAGCCAAAGGGGTTTTGGCAGGCCGTCAAGGGGGACACTTTCCCCCTTTTTGCCCGTTCCGGTAGGAACTTCCAAAAATCCCGTCTTAGTGGACGTCTACCCCGAAAGAGGAACCTACATACCAAATTTCAACTTCCTAGCTTCAGCGGTTTGGGCTGGGCGATGTTGAGTGAGTGAGTCAGTCAGTCAGTCAGTCAGTCAGTCACGTTATTCTTTTATATATAGAGATTATACAAAATTTTATTAGATATTTTGACTTTATCAAAATTTTTTTATTTGCGAACATATTTTTTTGCATGGGATTCCAAAGTTGGATACTATATAATATTATAATCATGATGAACAAGGTGTGTGTAAATGGATGACTACCGGTACATTAGAGTGTCCCTTAAAAATAGATTTGTCATTACACCCCCCAGTTTTATTGGAAATGGTCCCAAATGGAAGAAATCGATTTTTTTTTTTTGGAAAACGTTAACCCGTGCCGAAAGTTGGACGAAAATGGCCCCTTTTGGAAAAAAAGTGTATTACTATTGAAAATTCCCAAAATTCGAAATTTCGAAAAAAAAATTATTTTTTATTCCATTTATTCATTTAATATAGTTAAAATGATTGAGACATGGAATTTTGACTTCATCGGGTATCATTAACCCACTTTAGCCTGGAATCCAAAATGACCCACGAATTTGATAAAAACACGTTTTTGTGTTTTTTTTTTAAATTAATTTTAAAGATTTTTTTAGAATGCCTAATTTGGAGATGTCGATTACTATTTGTCCCACATAATAGTTAATATTAAAGAAAAAAAAATAAATTGGAAAAATGATAATTCGATTTTGTGTTTGGAGCGACTGCTTTCCAGGACATTTTACAAAAATTGCTCATTTTGTCAAAAATTTTAAAAATTTGAATTTTTTCATCAAATTTTACACGGTTTTCGGAAAACAGCACTTAAGTTTGGTTAGAATATAATTATCTTTTCACTTCTTTAAAAAAAAATTAACCCTTAGTGACCCATGGAACTTAATATTAATTATGACTACGAGATTGTAAAGCCATTAAATTTATAAAAAAAAAATCTCAACTGGATAAAAATAATTATTTTGTATAACGTGATCCATATGGGGTTATTTTTTATACTTTCGGCCAAAAACGCCCCACTAGGAAATTTACAGAATAACACCTTTCATAATTTTCGGAAAAATATCACTTTGAATGAATACAAAAAAAATTTTTTCCACTTGATAAAAATAATTATTTTGAGCAACTTGATCCATATAGCGTAAATGTTCTCATTTTTCACAAAAAATACCCACTAGGAAATTTACAGAATAATATTTATAAAATTTTTATTAAATTGGGATATGCGAAAGGTGTTATTCTGTAAAAAAATTAACCCTATATGGATCATGTTACATAAAATAATTATTTTTATCTAGTTGGGATTTTTTGTCATATTTAAAGGCTTTACAATCTCGTAGTCATAATTAATATTAAGTTTCATGGGTCTTTTCCGACCCCAGGCCACTAAGGGTTAACGATCTTTTAAACAAATGTAAAGATAATTATAGTCTTACCATATTTAAGTGATACTTTTCCAAAAACTATGTAAACTTTGATGAAAACATTAAAATTTTGTTAAATTTTTAACAAAATGAGCAATTTTTGTAAAATGTCCTGGAAAGCAGTCGCTCCAAACACAAACTCGAATTATCATTTTTCCAATTTATTTTTTTTTTTCTTTAATATCAACTATTATGTGGTACAAATAGCAATCGACATCTCCAAATTAGGCATTTTAAAAAATCTTTAAAATTAATTTTAAAAAAAACACGTTTTTGCATTTTTATCAAATTCGTGGGTCATTTTGGATTCCAGGCTAAAGTGGGTTAATGATACCCGATGAACTCAAAATTCCATGTCTGAATCATTTTGACTATATTAAATGATTAAATGGAAAAAAAATAATTTTTATCGAAATTTCGAATATTGGGAATTTTTAATAGTAATACACCCTTTTTCCAAAAGGGGCTATTTTCGTCCAACTTTCGGCACGGGTTAACGTTTTCCAAAAAAAAATCGATTTCTTCCATTTGGCACCATTTCCAATAAAACTGGGGGTGTAATGAACGAAAATCGACAAATCGCTATTTTAGGGGACAGTCTACTGTACATATACACTATACTTAATGATGAAACACGAGCAACAAATAGGGTGCATATTTAAGTAGAATGGTTGTTGTTAAATGTGGCCACTAAAACGATCATTTAGTCTGTCAGTCAAGACACATTTGAACTGAGTAACTTGGACGGTGTTTAAATTAATTTTGGTTACTGCAGCATATGTATTAGGATGGCAATTAAAATTTTACTTTCGATTTTCACTGATACCCGGAGGGAATATTGTGGCACTTGGCCTTTGTTTTTTCTCTAAATTTTCATTAATTTTTTGACTTGTGCCACTTCTTTTATAATAAAATTTGGTATGCTGATCACGACTATGATCATATATTTTTTAAGTTAGAATAATAATAAGCGTTGCTCGAACAATGTTGCCAGCTACCCCATGGTGCCCATAGGCTTTTAATAAGAATTCTCCATCTGTAGCGTTTTTCTGTAGTATCCTTTAGTTCCATTAGTTTTGTAATCTTTCTGTCAGAATTGTCAGGCAGGCCATTAATTCCATATAGTCTGGGGCGACGCCAGGTTTCGTCTTCAAGAACCCTGCGCGTTGTAAGTTAAGGGTCTCAAGTATATGTTCACATCTTCTCTTCCCAACCAAATTTTTTTCGTATTTCGTTGTTTATATTATTCATATTTGCTAATTCTAGCCGCCTTTATTTGTCATCACTGTGTTAGGCCAAAATATTCGTAATATTACTTGACGGCTTCTATTGACTAATACTTGCATTTTTCCATTGATTCCTTCTGAAACCAACCATGTTTCGCAGACATACAGTAAAACTGACAGCACGCAAATATATTTAATTTTGTTTTCTGTGCCGTATTCGTTTGATTTCCGCGTTTTGGATAATTGTGCAAATGAACCACGAGCCTTTCTAATTCTGGTTTCGACATATAATCATACTTCCTAAATATTGGAATTTTTGGACGATCTCTATTACTTGGTTTTTCTATATTTATTGGTTCCATAGAGAGTCCTCAATAGCGGAAGTTTGAGCGAACCATTCCAACACACAGTAGTGTAAAATTAAGGTGAGCAGAAAATAATTTTACGTATATACTTTTACCTCTAGTTGCCACATTTTTTATCCGATTTTCATAAGTAATACCTTTCTGGAAAGGTTGTAATGTTATATTGTTTACAACTTTATTAGTTGTTTCAAAAAGCCAACGCAAGATGGCGATAATCTAGCATTTATTTAAAAATTGAAAAAAATTAAATTTGGGCGCCTCGAAAATAATTTTTTTGATATATCGTAGTGGAATTTTTTTTCCTCATGCCAAAAGCTATCGAAAAATCGATGGCACAATATCGATTGCTAAATCGACCCACCCTAGTATGGCATCACCAAAAAAATAAGTTATAAAAACCAGAGACATCCCAGCAGAATCTTTCATTACCAAATAAGTGGTTATATAATGAAACTAAATTTTTTTACTGCTTATAATTCGGCGTCAGTACTAGTTATTTATGTTAGACGAAGACGTATTTATAAGCAGTCTAGCTTACGCGCGACTACTTATTTAATTACAAATAAAATTTTATATTGGTAACTGCTTATTTTTTAACCACTAATAAGTATATGAGTAAGCCTTATTTTTTAACAACAGGTAACCACTTAATTTTTAACTGCTTATTAGCATCCGAATAACTAATTAGTTTGGTAACTACTTATTTTATATATTTTTATAATGCAGCGGGTAAGTGGGTGCACAAATTTTGTGTGTTTTTCCCTGCAGCGAATATGGACAACTCTTACAAAAACTACCTTGTCGAACAAAAATAATGAGTTTTGACGCCAAATTATATTTAGTAGACCCTAATTCTATTGCTTTGTATTTGGATATTAGTAATGAACATCCATTACTTAGATTTTGCTGGGATATAATATAGAGAGGCAACATCGATAATTTTGTAAACAAACTGTAGATGTCACTAGCATGTGGGAAATTTTGTCAAAGGAGGATTTTATTTTGGGATATTTTCTCAAAGGAGGGTTTTTTAATGTCAAATGTGGTTTTACAGAGTTGTTAGTTAAGGCGATTTGGGCCCAAATTAGGGATTTCGACTTCGTTTTGGGGACAAATTAAAAGATTTGTAAATTTTAAAAGATTTAGTTTTAGGCCCAAAATAAGAAGACTTTTGGTATAAATTATATGCGTATTATTTGAAATTAAAGTCTATCAAATTAGGACTGTTAAAGAATTTCAAAATTTCTACAAAATATTTGAATTATTGAAGAAATGTTCTCCAAATATTTATAAATCTTGAAATAATGAAAAGCAACCAAGCTCAATAATTAATCAAAAAATGTTCTACTTTACAAATACTGAAATTGTTACATACAAAGGACTCAGAAAAAATAAATTTTGTGTAGGCTCAAAAAGTACCAGGGGTTTTCATATAACCTCTTATGTACCTTCTAAATCGTGTAAACTCGACTTATGCAAACTTAATGTTCAAAAGAGTTTACGAGCCCTAGAACTTACACCTTACTAGATTTACAAATTTTAGAAAAAAATACTTTTCACCATAATGAACTTCGTGTGAAAATTGTGAAGAATTTTTTCTCTCAAAAATTTAATATACAACTTTTATTTTGAAACGGTGACATTTCAGCTTAATTGTGATTTGTCTTTCGTATAATAAAATTTTTATAGTTTCACAATTTTAACAAAGATTTGAGGCCTTTAAGTTCGAGTAAAAGCGTAAATAGTTCTTCGTAAAATATTCAATTTTATTTAATTTGCTCACTCATTTCTTAATAATTTTCTGAACTTAAGAGCGATGCTAACTTAGCTCCTTTTTTTTGAGTTTTTGTTTAAATTAAAATGAATTAGGTATAACATTGGGGATTTAAACATTTAAAATGGGGATAAGCTAAAACTTTTTGGGCAACACCACAAAAATGAAACAGTTTTGCCAGAAAAAACAAAACAACAGTCAGCGCCATCTGTTGCATTAACCGGTGTTGCCATTCACCAGGACCATGGGAGACCCCTGATAAAAACATCGTAATTACTAGATGGCACTTTGTTCAAAAAATTGACAATTTTCTTTTTTTATTTAAATGTAAATAATAGCAAACAAAAAAGCAAAAAAATAAACCGATATCTCAAATTTTATTATTTGAATCTACTGAAAATCTACTGAACCGGGCGATTCCATGTTACTCGGGATTTAAACCATTTTAATAACAATATATAATATTATTGATGGTATCAGCATTTTCGAGGCAACGAATTTATTCAGGCGGACATCTGAAATTTTAATATTTATACTGCTAACGTGCTCTAATCAATTAAAAACTACCCCAATTTACCATAATTTTACTTGTAACTGTCAAGTATTTTTCAACTCTTTTGGGTATAACTTTTTCAGCATAAGAGGAAATCGCCTGATACCTTTGGTGGATAATAATTCTGATGTTGAAAAATCTCACACTTGTTGAAAAAATAAGTGCCCTCAATTAGGAACAAATGGTAGTTAATTAAAATCTGTAACTCTGTTTTTTGAAAAAAGAGTAATTTCAGAGATTTTTAATTTTTGCGCTTTCAGCCTCAATGTAATTGAAAATTTTTTGATACTGACAAATAACTGACAAATAAACAAAATAAATGAGGCCAAATTGATTAGTGTGCCTTTAGAAATAAAGAAGATATGAAAATAATAATCTCTTCATGTCTATGCGTGAAGAACATAAAATTTTATATTTTTTGGAGGGCACATCCGCAGTTTTAGAAATAATTAGTTGATGTAGAGCATAAAAAAAATCCGATCTGTTTAGCACTTTCATATAATGATAGTTACGATAACATCTACCGTTCCAGAATGATTGGACTCCATAATTCTTAAAACTGTGGAGGTGCCTTCAATTTGAATTTAACCTTTTAGCGATTTTTGGAGAAAGATATGCTGTAGAGAATACAAAGTTCATCCGATCCATTTATCACTTTCACATAATAATAGTAATGAAGATATGTACCATTCAAGGCATATTTGATCACATAATTCTTTAAACCATGAATGTGCCATTCAATTTTGTGCTGCAGTTTTGTGGAAAATTTATATGGGCACTAGGTCCAAACATAGACCGATTAGAACCAAAATCAATAGACTTCGTTCTTGGGCCTATATATGTAAGTCGGTTTACCAAATTTCATCAAAATATCTTAATATTTGCGACCTGTAGAGAGACAGACGGACGGACGGAAAAATTAAAAAAACATTACTTAAAATCAATAATGGAAACATAGCGCCACTATGCGTTTATGAATAGGCTTACCGTGATGATTGCAAAATTTGTGTCGTCTTTTTTCATTAACTCAAGGTAAAAGTGTGTAAAAACCACTCAAAAATAGCCAAAAAAAAAAAGGTTTTTTGTTAACTGTGACCTAAATTTTCGCAAAAACCAGATGTGTTTGAAAAATTTGTAGACCAAATTCGGACTCAGCACGGAAAGGTTACTTGAAAATGGCTGAAAAATTCAAAAATTTAAAAATACTTACTAGCGAAAATGTTTGCGGTTTTTTGTTTATAACTTTCTTAGCACTCAAAAAAATTGATTCACGCGATTACTTCTTTTTAATGCATTATAAAAATTAATCTATAAAAAAATGTGTGCCCTAATTTGAAATTTTTCATTTTTAAAATCTGAAATCGACCTGTTTCGTAGATTTTCCCATATAATCCGTGCTTTTTTTTCCTTATTTTGATAAGTTTTCAGGAGTTTTTGAGTTTTTAAATATAGGCTCAGCTGATACTAAAGTGACACTAAATAGTTGCTCAGGTAATACTAAATTACAGCGCACTCTATCGGTGAGTAGTGTAAGTTTTGGTTTTCAATCACTATGATTAATTGTCTCTGATTAGAAAAGATATGTCGCAAGGTTAATCAAAACCATTTCGTTTTATTTTCAAAATTCCGAAACTTTGACGTCAAAGATACACGGCTTAGCTAAGTAAATATATCCGACTTGGTCAAAATTTGCTCCATGTGAGTGTAATATGTACCAACAAAAACTATCCAGCAATTTAACCGGCAGATCTTAACGAAACTTGGATATGTTGTAGAGCCCATAATATTGTAACGACAAAAGTCGGCTCTCGTTTTCGCCTACATAAATTATTAACATTTTTAGTAATATTATATTATCATTGTATAAATTTAACGGAATTATTAATAATGCCATCTATTTGTCAATACTTGCATCACTAATCATATACTACAACACTGTCATATTATATGCTTAAATTAAAATTAAAATTTTTATATTATTATTATTATTATAAGCTGTATTAAAATGTTTGTGTGTGTTTGACCAGCAAGTATAAAAGGCTGTGCTGTTGATCAATTTGAGGCAGTTAGCCAGTAGACGACCACAAGGTAAGATCTATTATTTGGTGAGGAGTTTAGCAATTCCCTAAATAATAAGAATCCTATTTTGCGGTAAATTATCGGTATAAAGAAAGCTGAGGTTAGCCCTTAGATTTTCTCTCGTTGGTGTTCGCGTCTAGTTGCTAGAGAAAACTGAGGTTAGCCCTTCGATTTTCTCTATTTTTCATTTATTCGGTACGAAACTTCCGCTCGCTCCGCGTCTAGCTGCTAGAGAAAACTGAGGTAAGCCCTTAGATTTTATCTATTTTTCGTTATTTGGTACGAAACTTGCGCTCGCTCCGCGTCTAGTTGCTAGACAAAACAGAGGTTAGCCCTTAGATTTTCTCTATTTTGCATTTATTCGATAGGGAACTTGCTCTCTCTTCGCGTCTAGTTATAAGAGAAAACTGAGGTTAGCCCTTAGATTTTCTCTATTTTTCGTTTATTCGATACGGTACTTGCTCTCTCTCTTCGCGTCTGGTTGTTAGAGTAGACTGAGGTTAGCCCTTAGATTTTCTCTCTTCGATATAGTCCTATTAAACTTATATTTTATTCTACTAAACTACTGTCGTGGGTTTAAGCATAGAGCGGCCAGAATAAAACCCTATACCCGTATTTTTTTCTACTGGCTAGAGTGAAAAGTCGTCGTTCGTGAATCTGTTGTGCAAAGTTAACTGTGTTCTAGTTAATAAGTCTTTAAAATAAACACATCAATAAAACATTTTTTTAAAGCAATATAAACGGTGTTCTCTCTTTGTTTTTTTTAAATAAATAATTGTAACGAATCCTGGACATCCCTGAGTTCTGCCCCAGCATACTGCGAAAAAACGTGTCGTTACAATATTTAGACACGAATTTTCTACATGCATAAACTGACGTTTAAGTGTCAAAAAATGGGGGGGGGGTAATAACGTAATCGTTATCACTAAATGTAACTGTGATGTAACTGTAACGTGCCGTAGATAAAAATTACACTTATAGAATACCGTAAACGACATTACTATTTAGCATCTATTTCATGGGGTTTTTTATTTTATTCTAAATTTTTCCATTTATTTGTTAATTTTTATTTCTTATTTGTTGTTTGATTTTATTTTCTTTCTTCATTTTATATTTTTTCCGACTTAAATCATTCAGCTGTTTCGATGACGGATAGAAAATTCTGATTTCAACAGAATGATCCGGCAAGTACGTTTATATTTACGCATTAGTAATCATTTGTATACACTTCTTATGGTTTCGAAACAGCTGATTCGTTACCGTTACGTTTACGGGTGGCTATTTTGACTTCAGATTCTTGTTAAGAATCCTCAAATTATAAAAAAATATGTAACATATTTTACCCCCTCCCACTCCTATGAACCGAAAATGACGTTCGAAAATTGATTTTTTGAAATTCTCAGCCCCGTTTTACCCCTTCAACAATCGAGCCAAAAATCCTTTGGTTGGTTTTCTTCTCGTCATAAAACGAATCTATATGCCAAATTTCAATTATATATCTTCATTGGTTTAGCAGAAACACCAAAACCCCATTTTCTCGGAGATCATGATATGTTAAAAAAATTAGACTGCAGTAACAAATATCGCGACAATATTGGCATGTTAAACTGCTTATACATATAATGATTTTTATTAGAAGTCCAAGATTCTAATAAACTTATTTACGAACGTTTTTCTTGCATTATAAAATTTTATATATCCTTTTAAAGATGTGTACACTGTAGTGTACAAGGGTATTGAAAGATTTAGTGGGTGATTTTGTAAAACGCAACGCCTTGCGTACTGATGCTTGTTACTACCAAAACCACCTGACCATTACCCACTTTTTATTACACCTACCCAGCAAAAATAACTGGAAGTCTCGATTTGCTAACCACTTTTTTCACAGCTTCAAAATTATCACTTAGTATATTTTTACAGCTTTTTTCCAAAAAAGTGATTTTGATACAGTTTATTTCCAAACAGAAGATCGCGGGTTCAATTACTGGCGGGAATAATATTTTTTAATTTTTTTTTTTTTTTTAATTTCTTTTATTTTTTTATTTTTTTTTATATTTATAATTAATTTGTTGTAATTTTTTTTGTAAAGTTTTGTTTTTTCAAACGCGTCATATAGACCAATTGCAATTAATATTGTAATTAATATGCATTTTTATTAATTTAGTATTTTTGAGGTTATTTTTTTTTTTAATATATCAGTTTTTAGAAACATATAAAATAAAAATGATGAAAAATTGCTTTTTATGCTCCGTGAAAATAGAAATGAAAACAATTCTGACTTGCAGTGCACTTTTCACTTCTTTAACTTTTCACTTCTTTTCTCGCAATGAAAAAGTGGTGTTTTATGCAAGTCATATCAAAGCATAGCTTAGCGGTAGAGTGCTAGACCAGCAATCTTGAGGTAGCAAGTTGGATACCCGGTGGCGACAATACATAAAAGTTGTAAAATAAAAAAAATATATTTTTTTTCCCGAAGATTTTTTTTAAATTTTAATTGATGAAAAAGAGTTTCCTTTGGACTCGTTCAAAGAGCACTGTAAAAATGTTGAAGTGACAGTCCTATGACAACTCAATGTTGAAATCATTAGTGTTTCAGTTAAAAAAGAAGTGGATCTAGGACATTATTTGTAGAACTTTTTCTACTACTTCGGCATCTATTTTTCGCTGGGTAGTCATACTTATAGTTCACTATATTTATTAGTGTACAGTAGGGTTTGGGATTTCCCGGACTTTTTTATTTCCCGGGAAACGGGAATAAAAAAATTGGAAATATTTTTGAACAAAATTGGTAATGAAAACCACCTATATAAGTAATTTTTGTTAAAAAAAAAAACTATTTCAGTACAAATTCAGTCTGTGTAGCGAGAATTCAAAGTAAAAATATTAGAATGTTGAACATTTGATTTCACATAAATTACTCTAAGCACTTCCAAATGAATTTCATGATTCCAGCAGAAAGCACCCACTACTGAACTGTCGGAAACAAACAGTTTCATTACATTTGGCCCATTAGATATGATGGCCAAAATGTTATTTTCCAAAGACAAATAAAACTCTTCTAGTCTTATTTCTACAATTCTTCTCATTTCTTCAGCAATACATCTTCCTGATATATAAACCAACCTCATGTTATAAAATGAATTATTTCCGTTTATATATATGTTCAAATATCTCTTTTGTGATATTCTTGTCCATTCATCTAAGATCTCCTATTGTTAGAAATATTGCTCGATATTTCTTTTATCATGATATCTTTTACATGATTATAGTAATTTAATATAATGTTCTTTACATCGGTTTCATTTTTTTACAGTGCCAGGTTTTTATTATAAAAACTTTCTCGAATAAACGAAGATCTAGTTATGGTGCGGATTGACTGCAGCTAATTTGGATACCATTTCAGGAAATGTTTGCCCTACCATAAAACCTTTAATGCCTATTCAGCTTACACTTTTTTCTTCGGGTACTTTGCTAATTTTAGCTCGAACGTTATTCTTGTTGTTGTTTTCTTCAAGGGAAGTTGCATGACCATCAATTTTTTTTTTTGTGAACCAAATTTAGATGTCGGATAACCAAATTTAGATACCTCCGTTAACCATTAGTCTTTTAGGGCAAATATCACTGCGCTGCATTGTCCTTTTTTGTGAAGTATTTCCATACTCCTGACTTTTATTCTTTAATATAAAAGAATATATTAGTTTGAAAGCAGGTGTATTAAAATAAAGTAAACTTACTTCAAAATATCACATTTATTAATGAAAACGTTACTTATAAAATTATTGGCCCTTAATATAAAGGAGGACGTACATATTTTAAATTTAAAATCGACTTTATTTTTAATCATATGATTTTGTTCATTTGTTACACAAATATTTGTATTTTCAAACATTTTGATTTTTTGAAAATAAATTAACCAAACAGAATGCTCCAAAAATAAACGAAGTCAAGGTATACTGCCACCCAATATTTTAACTAAAGTCACTTTAACTAAAATATACATTTAAAAAATTTAGATAGTAAGGGCGGTTATTTGTAAGAAACAAAACTTTTTTCATATTTCTTTTAAACATTTTACCAAGTTTTTAGGTTGTACTACTTAAATTTTGAATAAGTTATGCGAAAAATCTTTATTAGTTGAAATGCTCCTAATTATTTGGCAATGTCAAATGAATTGATTCCTTTTTAAAAGATTCTAACAATGACATTTTTGTTTTGGTATTTAAAATGTTTTTTATAACTAAAACTAAAAAATCCTATTCCAAACAAAAACAATTTAAAAAATTTTATATTTTTAAAATTTCCCGTTTTCCCGGGAAAAATATATTATTTTCCCGGGAATTCCCGCCAGACTTTTCCCGGGAATTCCCGAACCCCAAACCCTAGTGTACAGTTTCATATAGTCGGAATGTTTTGTTTAATTGTTCTGATTAAATTAATTACATAATTAATGGGTTTTGATTTTGTTATTCAACAATATTAATAATAAGAGGAATTTAATAAATTATATTTTTTTTTGTAAATTCATAAATGTTTTATAAAGTTATAGGAGGCTTACAAAACAAATTTTTCATATAGGATTTTGCTCCATAAGCCTCCTATAACTTTATAAAGTATTTCTGAATTTACACATTTGCATATAGATAAAGTATTTTAGATACTTGGATCTGTAACTTTTGCAAAACAGTCATAATAAGTTTATAAGAATTTTCACAAAATTCTTACAAATTTATAAATTTAGCATAGACCTCAACTAAAATAAAGAGTTTAGTGAAACATCTCAGGTTAGTTGCTTGTTATGTCCCAAGGTGCCAATTTTCACCTTCTGTGGTAGTTTCATTTATAAGCTACATGTGCCTTTCGTATAATGGAAAAGATTCTGTGGCACTTCGTACAAATTTCTTGTAGGGAATGTCACAAATATTCCACTTCATTTTAACTACCTTGTAGCACAATAACTACGGTGTTTTAGGTTACAAAGACAAGACATATAATCGGATTGTACAGCTTAATGTTGATGATGTCTTAAACATTATAAAATAATCCACCAAAATATTTTGGTGTGTTGCCAGATAAAGAGATCTGAACACCCGTTTGGGGACAGATTTTTAATATATGTGACGGAGTTTTGAGAATTTGGCCTTTTTTTTTTTGGCAATTTTAAGACTTCCATCAAGGAACATGTAAACCAGGAAGTACAAAGTGAATGTGTTGCGGCTTGTTCGCCGGGTTGAATTAATTTTTAAACGTTCGCCAAGCTTTCGTTTAGCGTTAGCCCGCATTCAACCCGCAGTCTGCAAGTAATGGCACTAAAAACTATTTCGTGAATCCTCCCGTTAAATCAAGGAACTATATTAACCCCCTGTTTTTATAAAGCGAAAGGAAATATTCCCCCAGAGGAATGTGTGTATTTTGTTTTTGTTACAATAACAAAATACACACATTCCTCAGGCGGAATTATTCCGCTCGCTTTATAAAAACAGGGGGTAAGAAACATATTTTCGAAAAAATATAGAAATTAACAAAAAAAAACCTGTTTCATATTTTTACAATTTAAACGGATTATTCACGAAATAGTTTTTAGTATCATTACTTGCAGACTGCGGGTTGAATGCGTGCTAATGCTAAACGAACGCTTAAAAAATAATTCATCCCGGCGAACAAGCTTCAACACATTCAGTTTGTACTTCCTGGTTTACATGTTCCTTCCTTTTATAATTACTAGGGCAATGAATTTTTATTATTACCATCACCCAGTTCCTGTATCTAATGAGAAATGCATGGTCAACCTTGCTGAGATGATAAAATTGACTGGGGTAATCTTTCAATTTTTTAATTTCTTAACTGTGGATACATTATGTTTTTATAAATACATAATTATTTAGAGGAATACGTTGCGTGCAGTGCATTATTTGCTTATTTGTTTTTAAATATATTTTAAAGTTTGCGACTAACCCTATGTATAATATTGTATATGATTTTTGCAAAAACTTTGTCGGTGCGAGAAATACAGAAACGGGATGCGGGGCTTGAAGAAATTGTATTTTATGTAGTACACGAAATATACAGTGGCACAGAAAAGTATACATACCCCCTTGAAAATGCTCGTTCTACAGAATGTATGCATGATGTAAAAGAAAAATCTATGCCATATGAAATTAATCAACTATCAAAATATTGGTAATTATACATTACTTATTAACGAAAAAATACAAAAACAATACTTAAGGCACACAAAAGTATACATAATGTTAAACTTAATAATAATAATATTCTCATATTTTATGATAAAAAAATCTTATCTAATACTTTGTGTGTCCACCTCCGAGTGCTAAAATGGCTGTCAATATGTTTTTCATAGAAAAAACTAATTTTACAGTATAACATCCTTTGAAATACCGTTCCATTCCTCCAAAAGAGCATTTTTGAGATCCATCTTACTTTTTATAGATGTTTAACCGGATACGACGATCCAATTCATCCCTAGGATGCTCTATGGGATTTAAATCTAGCGATTTGGGTGGTGAATGTAGTTGGTGAGAAGCTATTCCTTAACAATCCCCGAAGTGTGCTTCAGGTCATTATCTTCCTGGAAATACTAGCCTGGTTTAAGACCCATTTTTGCTGCAGTTTGTTTAATATTATCTTTTAGAAGATCAAGGTAAAGAAAACGATCCATTATATAAATATCAAATCCCCTACCCTAGGCGCAGACATACAACCCCAGACCATGACATTACCTCTACCATGCGTGACTGTTGGCAGTAGATTTTTAAGCATCAATTCTTAATTTTTTTTTCCGGCATATTTTTTGTTTGCCATCATATCCGAATAAATTTAACTTGTTTTCATCGCTAAACATAACATTGGCCCAAAAAATTTCATCTTTTCCAACATGTTTCTTCACTTCATTGATGTATGGCTTCTTTCTATGTACACGACTATGAAAACCGTTATTTCTTAGGACACTTCGAACTGTTTCTGGGTAGACTGAGGCAACGTCATTCATTAGATTCAAGGTGATTTGCAATTTCCACTATTGGTGTCCTAGGATTTTTTTTATTTCACCCAGTATCTGACGTACTCTAGGAGTCACTATTAGTGGACGATCACTTTTAGGCTTACTTGCAAAACTTTTCGTTTGGTTATTATTTTCTAATTATTTTTTGGATAGTAGCCTTTGAACATTCAACCAAATCACCAACTTCCCTAAGAGATTTTCCTTCATCTCCAAGGTTTATAATAATTCGGCTCTTATCCAAACCCATTAATTTTTTAAAATTTACACTTTAATTTATGCAAACAAATTTACTAAATTATTTTTATCAATATAACGGTAAATTTACAAAAAAAATTTAAAGAGTTGTTTAAACACTTGGTTGTTTATTTTTGGGTAGTATGTATACTTTTCTGTGTAATGAAAATGTACTTTTTGGTACTTTTGCTCGTTTAGACAAGGTAAAAAGTAAATTAAATTTTTTTTCATACTTAATGTTTTAAATGAAAATAAATATACTATTTTGCATAATTTTTTTCGGAAATTCAATTATATTTCATAAAACTGGATTTTCAAGGGGGTATGTATACTTTCCTGTGCCACTGTATATTAAAAATCTGCCACTCAAAATTTTAAAAATCTCCACTTATTATTGATTTATATCAGGATTTTGTTATTAATAATAAAATAAAATTTCAGGATTTGCATAAACTTAGATTTTATCATTTTCGTGTGTTTTTTAATTGTATTCCATTTTCCCATGATGTTCTTTATGGCTGTGTGAACCGGAATTTTCTTAATAACGAAATAACATCAAATGATACCAATATTTTATTTTGGTCAAGATACGCGTTTTTCAACTTTTTCTTCAATTAGAGCGAATTTTTTATATTGAATTTTTGGGATATCAAAAGCTGTAGAATTTTCCCCAAATAGTTTGAGAGCTAGCAGCATGGCACCTGCATAGATGATACTATTGGCCTCAAAGGTATGTCAGTTTTATGGATTTTTGGCAACCCGTATATCCTGGGAGCCGTGGCCCCTGAACAAAACAGTTTTCGTGTTTCCCATAAGTGTTTTATTTAAAGATGAGCATCTATTAGCTTTTCTTCAGGGCTTTCGACATTGGTGGATAACAAAATCTTGGGATTTCGATGCAGATGTACCTTAAAATGTCGCTCAAACGTTAGTCCAATAAACTATTCTTTGTAAAAGACTCATATTTTTGTTTAAAAATCTAGCATACACATTTTTGAAACCTCAAAAATATGTGTTACAATAGAATCGTTTTCAAAAAGAACCCTCAAAAAAAATTAACGCTATATTAAAGTCTATTATGAATCATTATTTCAGAGCGTTTCACCTATATTTACTGTAAAGAATTGGTTTTTGCATAAATTAGATTAAAAATTTAAGCAAGGATAAACGTTGGAATTGAATAGTTTTTGGGCATTTTAACTTGTAAATTGGTAATAGAAGCTAAAACTGTTCTGGCAACACTATCACTCACCATCTTTCCAAAAGAAAAAGGAAGAACAAAAAGAAAAAAGAGCAGTTTCACAACTCACGTAATAAACCAACAGAAATACAAAGTGGCAGGAGCCATGACAAATGTTGTTGCTTCTGTTGTTCGAACTGCATGACTGTGTGACTGCTCCTGCTGCTATTGCTGTATGTGAGTTGGTTTGATTGTTATTATTATTTTAATTTTACTTCTCCTATTTCATTTTATTTTCTTTAACATTTAGAATGACGTTGATGAACTAGAAGTAACTACACTGCAGTACCACATCAGGGTACATCACAGGAAGTCTGCTTATTCTGTTCGGCTTACTCTTTTTGGGTTTCCTCAGTGACTTTATTAAAGAAAACAAATTATGAAATTGCGATATACAAACAACGACAAGGGAGCGGTGCAGTTTACTGAAGGTTTTTGGTTTCTTTGAATGTTGAAATTTTTGTATTACTGTTGATTGTAATTATGATAATGAGCTTTTGAAAAATTTGGCTAATACAAAAAATATATAAAAGTGTTAATGCTGTATTTATGGTATTTGTTTGTACTTTATTTATGGTTGGACAATTATATCTGTGGCAAACGTAAATGATAGCTTATGTGCCAACAGGAAATTTTTACGAACTCTAAAAGTTAAAAGTTTAAGATTTGTCAAAATAAAAAACATTTATGAGGAAAATTTCTAATTTTTTGGAAGTTCGTATTAAACATGGAGAATTGTATGACATTTCGTCACTGCGTCTAAGAAATTAGCTATTTTTTTCAAAAATTATTTGTGGGGCAGCTAAGTTATGTTTTTATTTTCGTCTTCACTTTGTTTTTGCTAGCAATGATTTTATAAATGGAAAGTTTGGAGTCTCGTTTATATATGTGTAAAAAATAATTTATAAAAAGTTTCGCGAAAGATGAAATAAAGCCGTATTGTAGGTCTCCTCACAAAAAAGTTTTTCGAGTTTTTCTTAGGCGCAACGACGATAGAGGGTTCGTCTTAAGCGAGTTCGTATTAACAGATGTTTTTTATATGAAAATTTATACCAAAATATTGGGACTTTCAAATTAGTTCGTATTAACCGAGAATTCGTCTAAACCGAGTTCGTATTAAACGGTTTTTACTGTACCATGATGTCGTAATACCTTGCACTGGGTGGACTGAGTATATTGAGTTTGTGCTGATGTTTGCAACAAGATCTAAGAAAATTTACTCCGGTGGTGTGATTGAAAATAAATTTAACATTGGAGGTTGCTACATACAGGGTTATACATATGTCTAGATCTTAGAATCTTATCGAAGACCAAAACGGTGAATAGGGGCTGTTCCCAAGGGGCAGTGCTTTCGCCTTTATTGGGGACTCTGGTAATTCAGTGGTGGGCTGGCATGACTGTGCCGTTAACCCGGCTAAGATAATCCCCGTATCTTTCTCCAGAAGAAGTCTGGAACTGGTCAGCCCAATTCTTCTGTCACACAGAAGTACTTGATGCATAGCTGTTGTGGGCAAAGCAAGCATGAGCGCTCTTCTTAAGGTTGCAGGCAATATGAAAGGTGGTGACGTCACGGGACCTTTTGAAAATAACCTAATAATTATGATCACGGACAATATATTGCCCAAACTTATTCTGAACAGGAAGATTTATGGCTAGATACTTTTATAGAGGAAAGGGGTCTGACTACAAGTTGGCGCAGGTGTAGTTTACGGGATCTGGAATCATTGTACCCAATTTCCAATGCGACCTTCCGATGCGAAAATGCGCCTGTATAGCAGGCGTAGGTTTATTGCACCAGAGAGTGTGTGAGGGGCAGTTCCGAAGGGGCTAATATCTTTATTATGTCCGACGCAAGGCGACACTCAGATCTTTGAATGCTTTGAATCCCTCAATAAATTGGGTGGCCAGACTGTGTTGACTCTGGTTGATACAATGAGCGTGCGGAATGCCTGCCGAATAGGAGGGCTAGAAGGCCCATCGTTCGTTGTGAACCCTTTGTCGGGATATGCAATGGTTATATTCGTGAAGCGCTGGATGTCCAAGATTTTATTACTTCCCAATAAGGGTGATCTTAGAGTGCTAACGAAATACTTTACTGGACATTAGGGCGTTTCACCAAAAAGAGTTTTTTGGATTTTTGCAACCCTTAAAACGGAATATGAATGCTTATGGCTCAAACAATTTTTGAGAGTTTTTTTTACAATTTTTGAAAGGGGTACTGGGTCGCTAAAATGGATTTATTTAAAAAATTAAGTAACAAATGTAAATTTTCTTAAGTTTTTTCTTTTGTGCTTTCCTTTAACAAAACTGTCCAACTCACTACTCAAGGGTTACAGCCATCTAAAAAAACTTATTTGTGATAGAAGTTATTAGTTTAGTGTGAATTTTATCATTCCTTGATCAGGATATGCTGGTTTTGCGAAATAGAGGATAAGAAATTGCGGCACATTTTGTGTGAATATTCAGCTATCTCTGTTAAGAGGTCAGCTATGCAATTATAACTCTGAGAAATATGTGGGAACTCACACCAGACAAGATAATTAACTTATTGGGAGCATTAATCTACGTGTGTGAACGTTGAAGCTGCATAAAAAATGCCATGAGTAGCGGTGGATTTGATCTTCTTGATATAATTTATATGGTCTAGCAATAAGTTGGGGGAACTGAGCCTTTGTGACTTGCTAAAAACTGATCTAGAATATGTTAGAATATATGACATGCCCTAGTTAGTTTTGTGACATGAAAAACAACTTTGAAAAATATTTGTTAAAAAAGCTGTACAAAAACCTTATAAACTAGAGTTATAGGAGTTAGGATTCCTTGCAAATACGAAAATATGTATGTGTCCAATCACTAAGTATTACGAGGGCAGTACGAAATGTTCTTAGCCTGACATAGAGATGGCGGTATAAACAGCAAAAAGCTTTGTATAATAGAAACTTCCATCCGTCATATGGATACATGTTAAATTTCATTTCGATCTGTCAACTCATTCGTATAGTACCAGGTGTTCAAAAAAGGCGCTTTAGTGATTTTTTTGTAATGGAAAAATTAGGGAAAAATTATGGACCGACGAGTGAAAGTGCGTTAAATAAGGAATGCCATATGATCGAGTGCATTTTATTTTGCATTAAGAATTACAGATGAAAAAGCTTTCTGCAAGATGGGTTGTTAACAGTTGACCAAAAACGCACTCGAATGAAAATTTCTCATTTCTCTGATTTAGGTTCCACTGACTTCCAACTGTTCCCAAATCTAAAAAAATTCCTTGCTGGCAAACGTATTATCTCGAATGAAGATGCAATGGCAGCTGTAAACGATTATTCTGAGAAGCGTCAGGAAAATTATTTTAATCAAGGGATAGAATTGCTAGAAAAACGTTGGACTAAGTGTATTGAAGTTTCAGGAGATTATACTGAAAAAAATTTAAAAATCTACCTCTTGTTTTTCATTGTTAGGCTAAGAACATTTCGAACTGCCCTCGTAATAATGTAGAGACGGTAAACCTTTCAAGTTTCTCTCGGCTTACTAGAGAAATTTCAGCCTATATGCAAGCATTATTTGCCCAAGACTTTTACAAAACCAACCGCTAGAGATTGTTTCCATAAATTATGCAAAACTTTTGTAAACTGAAAATACCGCATGACTTTTTAATAAAATAATATTATCAACTATAATTAAAAATATCGTTTACTTAAATTTCTTACTACTTTTACTCCAATTGAAAATTTTTGTTTACTTTCTGTATTGAATTTTTCCAGTTGTACCAAAAGTAGTAAATTGTAGTAAATAAACGAACAAGCCTTTTATAGGTTAGCTTCAGTAAAATTGGGACATATAATTATTTACTTACATGAATATTGTCCATTATTACAAATTTTAAAATTTTAATTTAACTTACCTGAAAAATAAAAAAATAAATAATAAAATATAAAGTTCGATTAAAGGTAAAAATTCAAACTAATATATTTATTGAATAACTTTAAAAAATGGCTGCCCGATAAACTTTCACCATACTCATAATTCCAATAATTGAAATGGGTTCTATGACCGTTTTTATTGCGGTTGCGTCCGAAATATTAAAGGAATTCACAGTTTAAATTCTAACGTTAGCACGTTGTAAAATAGCATGATTTTTGTAGTTTAACCCATAGAGAGTTCTCAAAGTTACGATAAATGATAATTTACTACTTGAAATAGCATGAACTGTGAAAACCCTCATTATTTTTAATATTTATAATATTTACGTATACAAAAACTTTAGTAAACGAGTCAGGAGTTGGACATATCAAAGAGGATAAAATCGCTTAGTCTGGCTAAAGGCCGGCCACCTACGAAAGCTTTGTCGAGCTGAAAAAGTCGGGAAATAATACAGAACCCGAAAAATTATCGAAAATTGAACTGGCAACCTTTTAGAAGCTTTGCTTCTCAACATCACCTATTAACGAGATGCACCGGAATCTACATAGCGAAGAGCATTTCTAATTGAAGTTTTGACAATAAGAATTAAATAAAATATGATCCTATTAGATAACAATATTAGAGGACAGTATTAAATAACAATATGTTTAAAGATATGAAATATCTCAGGAAAATTTTCTGTTCCAAAGAATCGGTTGTAGAATAGCTACTTTTCCTTTGCAACCGCTTCTACATACAGAAAACAGATTCGTAGTTCCAACCGAATTTTTGTAGTTCCAGATACAATAAATAAAAGCCATTTTTATTACTGTTGTACTTACCGAAATTTATTTCCATTTTCTGAATTTTTGTTGTATTAATTGATTATTTTAATGTTTGTGGATTATAAGCCCCGTTTGTCAGCCCATTGCTTTTCCTCTAGGCTAAACTTGATTTAAATTTTTTAGTCAAATTTCAAATTTGAATTTTTTCAAGTTGTGCTCGCTAAATTTTACTATGTAATTTGATAGAAGGTCGATATCGCTTATTTTTCATTAAAAGCCACGCCTACTTAAAACAAATGATAAAATAAAAAACAGACATTACTTAAAATTCTGCTTACATATATAAATTCTGCAGTTGTGGCTAACGAAGTTCAACAAAATGTGTGAATTTTTCATTGAACTAATAGATATGTTTGCGTGCTTTTTAGGTAAAGTTCGGTAAAATGAGAGGAACTAAAAATATTTTTCATGAATTGACAATAATGTACAAAAGTACGCGAACGCAAAAAAAACTTCAATAGACTTGGGCATTCCAGTTCGTTTTGGTGAGCGATCCTTCCACTTCCGGTCAATCGCTCAGTAAGTTTTTATTCAATAAATTTAAATTTACACGAAAAAAGTCTGGACTTCTTCGTAAAACAAGAAGAATATAACTCCCTCATGACCGCTCTCATTTACCGCGGCTCATGTGAGTCAGTGTACCATATTTTATTAAAATATCTTCGTATTTGCGACCTGTAGCGTGCGAACAAACCAATTTTGAGGGGACTTTTCTATGGGGACTAAGTCTAAACATGGATTGATTTTAACGAAATCAATAGGCTTCATCCTTGACCGACATAAGTCGGTATAGCAAATTTTATCAAAATATCTTAATATTTGCTACATGTAGCGAGTACACAAGGATACATGAACATTAGAGCGTAACACCTTTCAGGCAAAAAAAAAAGTGCGCCGTACACCCTCCAATATGAAGTATTTTTGCAAGGATGTTTCAAAAAAAATTTTTTTATTTTTTTATGCCGAACGTAGGGGTCGCCATTGTACATTTTTCATTATATCTTTGGTATTTACAGTCGGATTAAAGTATGATACATCAATGTTTTTCTCTCGAGGAGACCAGTGTTTTGCTCTAAGGACATTTTGACCTCAAGTATCCCGTTCTAGTAGTTACCCACCAGATCTCAGTTGCTATCACCCTAATGTTCCACCCTAATGTCAGAAAATTAAAGCTCGCAAAAAATCATTAAACTTTTGCAAAGGAAGTTTTTCGCTAGACCCAGTAGAAATTTTTTTTATATATTGGTTGCCGAACGTAGGTGTCGCCTTTTTAATTTTTTTTAATTGGATTTTTCCTTTATAGCAAAACACTGGTCTCCTCGAGGCAAAAAAATCGATATATCACACTTTAGAATTCGATTTTAAATGCCGAAGCTATAACGAAAAATTGAAAAAGGCGACCCCTACGGTCGGCAAAAAATCGCCTTCCAAAAATACATCATATTGGAGGGTGTACGGCGAACTTTTTTTTGAGGTACGGTCTAATGAACATGCAGACGGATCACCATGCCATCAAATCGCTCGTGCGGGATGTCCATAGTAGCAACAGATATGTGGCACGTAGCGTCATCCTTTCGGAACCACATGTCATTCATATTCACATTATTCAATTCTGGCCATATGAAATTGGTTCTCATTAATCGGTAGAGCTCTCTGTTGACGGTGATAGCAATACTCTCATCTCATGCTACTACACCAGATATTTTAATTAAGTTACGACTCCACAGTACCCGAGATAAATCGAAAATTTTTTGGGTTTATCGGTTTTCTTCGGTCGTTTGGGAAATTGACACGTCTATGAGAGCCTCAGGTTAAGTTACGACTCCACAGTACCCGAGATAAATCGAAAATTTTTTGGGTTTATCGGTTTTCTTCGGTCGTTTGGGAAATTGACACGTCTATGAGATGAGCCTCAGGGTTTACTTTTCTAATTGCTACGAGTCATTCAACAATTTGATCCCAAGGAATGAAAAAGCCATGAAAGAGCAATAAAAATTTCTTAATTTTTCGGTCTTCGAAAAGCAGTAAAGAAAACCGAAATTTGGATATGTGACAGAGATGACAGAAAAAATAAGCATGTGCAACATTTTAGCGGCCCAATCTTATATTTGTGGGCGCTGTGGTATAATGGTTAGGGCGTTATACTGTTACACGTGAGGTTGCGGGTTCGAGCCCCAACCAAGGCAACATCAATTTATGAAAAATAATAATATGTATGAGTTTTTTTCTATCTCTCTTACATATCGCAGCGTCCTCCTTCGGTGTTCCCATAGCACTTAACCCCACCGAAGTAAAATAATATAACAGGGCTATGAACCAAAAAGCTTCAACAAAGTTCGCCAACTCACCATCAGATGGCGCGCAACAACTGTTCTAAAATTCAACATCTCGCGCAATTACAGTGTTGCCATATTTGAAGCCCTTCAGCTTTCACCACCTTTCACTTCTTCTCTATCCCCTTTCCAAAGGAAGCAACACGTTAATTAATAGGCAGAATTTCCTGAGTGTTGGTTTTTTTTTATTTTTTTCCATGTTTGTTCCAAAGAAGGAAATGAACACAAATTGGGCACCAAATTAAATGTATATTGAAGATCTATTAAATGGCGTATCTAAAATATTGCACAGTTTCGTATAACGTTGAAATTAATTTTTGACCCCTAGAAAGTTATTTAATTTTGTCACCACTATCTTATGTGTATCAAACTTTCATCAAAATCTACAGAAACCCAGAAAGCGGATTATTTTCCGCAGTGAGTGCTATCTGATTCATCAATAAAACTATGTAGGTCCAGTGCAATAAACGACTTCAAATCACTTCGGTTTGGTAATACTATTAAAGCTCAATACATTTAAACTCAGGTATAGTCTTTCTATGGGGACTAGAAAATATAGATACACTGGTGCATCGCAAACCATTATATCAAATTTCGTCCAATTACCTTCAGTATTGCGAGATATAGTTTGACTACAGATTCCAATGAAATCGTCAGAAAAAATCTTTGAGCTCAGCGTAACATGTCTCTTTGTAAAAAATTTAACATACCGTTTATCGTATCACAGTAACTTTTATAGTACAAAAAATAGTTGACTTCCAAAAACAATATTTGATTTGTTTGTGTTAGGTCACACTTATTGTATTTCAGGTTCTTATGCAGAAGCCCGAACATGAAGAGGATAAATGGAATTCTAGAGAGCTGCTCGAGTAGTGAAAACGTTGTTGCTGGCAATTTTAATATTCACGACTCTACCATATATGCCATACAACTCCCGAATGCCTTTATGTTGAGCTGGCACCTTCACCTTCCCATTCGGCGCGCTGAAGGTGCACACCAGCATACCATCGAGCGTTTCCTTACTACACATCCGGGCATTGGAATCACTGTGCCATTTCCACACCTTTTTCGTTTTCCGAACTTCGTAATCTTGCCACCTCTGCTGGGATACGTTCAATTTTTTTATAAAGAAGCACGTTAGGCTGGGTTCGAAAGTTTTTTTTTGCTAATTTAATTCGTATCTATGTTTCCTAGATGACACCAATCCATACTGCGGTGAAAATAATTGAACATACAGTAAAACTCGCTTAAGACGAACTCCGGGGGACTAGACATATTAGTTCGTTATAAGCGATGTTCGAATTAAGAGGGTGAAGCGTAGTAAATTTTTTTAAATATCCACAAAGTATTTAAAATTCCTTAAAAAATTTTCAGAAAGTATGCAATTATTTCATTTAGTGCCCTAAATAAATTATTTGCAATATATATGTATAAGAAAAAATGTCTGTGTATTCGGTTTAAAATTTGTCAAAATATAAGCAAATTATAGAAAAAATTGTCAAATTTTGTAAAGTTCTTTTTAAAAATGTAAAATTATATGAAAATTTGTTCAAGGGACTATCACATATAGTTCGTTTTAACCCAGCGTTCGTTTCAACAGAGTTCGTTTTAACAGAGTTCGTATTAACAAATTTTTTTTTTATTGAAATTGTTGCCAAAACGTCGGTACTTTGGATTTAGTTCGTACTAACCGAGAATTCGTCTTATCCGTTCGTATTAAATGAGTTTTACTGTATTATATTGTGTAGAATGAAGTATTTCCTTTCTTCGAATCTATTTACCAAAAGAAAAATATTGGTTTAATCAGACTTGAGAGAAAGAGTTTAATAATTGCCGAAATAACAGAAAAGGCAATACGAATCTACTTCACAAACTGGTGATATGCGAGTGTGCCCAGATTCTTCTTTACAGGAAACGTCGTCATACTAAAATTCTTTAAGCTCCTCGGGGAGGTATGAGCTTTCGGCCACTCGTTAAAACAGTAAACGGTTATACTATCCCAACTTTTAGAAAGGATGGTCAAATATTCACTAAACCGGTTGATGAGGCTAACCTCTTAGTTCAGATTCTTGCCGAAAAGCGAACAACCCCAGCAGAAATTTAGAAGCGGTAAAAATGAGTAAAAATGATTAGTGCTTCTTTTCTGCTTCGTTTACTGCTTCTGAGGATTTATAGCTTGCAGTAGTGTGTTAAAAAAGGCAATAGAGTTTTGTTTACCACACTTTATCGCTCTAACAAAGCACGAAAGAATGACAATGACAACCGAATTTGCTAGCTAAAAGCTGTGATTTCATGCCATTATTTGGAGCTATGATAGAAGCGCATATCGGATATCGAAACAAGTGCTTTCACGCGAGCTATCTCGAACAAACATCATGCCTTATATCAGCAATAATGCAAGCGCTACACTATTTTCTTTCCCTGACGAACCTGCTTTCAAGCAAGCAGTATTTTTTGCTGGGACCACTGTATGCGCTTGAAAGAGTATGTACTATGCCTAAGATATTCTTCCAAGCTCAAGCAGTCTAAAGGTTTCTTGCTGATCGCAATGTAAGTAACCAATCGAATCCGAATAGTGTGTCAGCACTTTGACGCTTCAAAATTCGCCAAATTAGGTAATTTTCAAAAAGCGAAAATCAAAATTATTTCTGAAATAAGAACATTGGATTTTCGGTATGTAAGTCTATTTTACTAATAGTATTACATACAACAAAAGCCGAAATTATTTGTATATTTTATTTCCCGATTCGTCACCAAACGCAGTTGTGCCGTATCGCCTAATTAAAGCGATAAATAAAAATGTTATTATTTGGGCAATAGTGTTTTCAATGCCAAATATATAATTCAAATTTTACCGACATTAGAAGAAACCCCGTTTGAGGGTTAAAGTTCGAGCGAAATTTTCATGGTTTACTATCCCAGCAAAAAAAGAGATGCCGAAGCAGTAGAAAAACCACCACAATTGATGAATTAGATGTACTTCTTTTTTTACATAAACACTAATGATTTTAACATTGAGTTGTCATAGGAAAGGAGTACTCCAACTTCAACATTTTTTCAGTACTTTTTGAATGAAGCGCTTTTTCAGCAATTAAAAGTTAAAAAAAAAATCTTCGCAAAAAAATTATATTTTTGTATTTAACAAAAGTTTTTTATTGTCGCCACCGGGTATCGAACTTGCGACCTCATGATTGCTAGTCTAGCTCTCAACCGCTGAGCTATTCTTTGGTATGAAAGTTGACTGGCATAAAAACACCACTTTGTCACTAAAATATTAAAAAAAAAGTAATAAACAAAAGGTTATTGATTTTTATGGTAGCGGTAACAAACATTTATTTTTACCGGCAAAACTGTTGAGTATATAGAAAAACGTTATATGAACAGATTAAAGGAATTGTAATTTTTAATTTTTTTAAAATTGTTTGAGCAAAATCGAACTAGTGGTACTCGAGTTATGTCAAAAAAAGATATATCTCTATTCCTAGGGGTGACCCAGCGAAACGCCGGGACACGTATAACTTGTTTTTGACCGATATAACATTTCCCGTTGGTTTCATCCCATCCCGATTTTGACTGTCGCATAGTGTTATAAATATTAAAAAATGAAATTAATAAAATAAAAAAATTAAAAAAAATATATAAAAAATTTTTAAAAAATATTGGTTCCGCCGGGAATCGAACCCGCGATCATCTGTTTGGAAATATCAAATGATAACAAAATCACTTTTTAGGATCACTTTTAGAGCAATTGTGCTTTAGAAGCAATACTTAAGTGATTTTCTGGTTCAGAAGTAATTCGAAAAACGCTGTAGAAATATACAAACGAATACTTTGGAAGCAATGAAAGAAGAAATTTTTTGAAGTTATTCAGAATTACTTCTAAAAAAAGGAGTAAAAATATACTAACGGATACTTATTTAGTGAAAGAAGTAGTTTTTAAAGCATTACTTTTAATTTTTTTGCTCGGATGCTTTACAATTAAAAATTGACATAATTTAACCAGAAACATGAACATTTAGACTTCCCTATCCTTTTGAAAATATGGCACTCCTCCATCAAACATATTGTAACAAAATATTGAAACTCAACCCAATTTAAAGAGAAAATATTGTGTATGGAATTTGGCCGACTTTAATTTTTTTCGCGAGAATCACAAGAAGCATGGTTTCTCTCTAGAATACATAGTACATATTCTTTGGTAATATCAGGCGTTATTCCTCGTTTTCTTTCGAAGATTAACATTTTGTATCGAAAAAAGTCAGCCTTTGCAGACATGTGTAATTCATATGGTAACATTTTTTGATATAAATTTAGAAGAGAGTGATTTAATAAAGGTTGGCTGAGTTGGTACCTCTTTTAATTATATGCTCGTTAGTAATATCAGGCGGTTTTCATCGCCTCTTTCGAACATTAACAGTTTGTATCGAAAAATGTTAGCCTTTGCAGACATGTGTATTTTCGATAAAAATTAAGAAGAGAGTGATTTAACAGAGGTAGGGAGAGTTGGGAAGTCTTTTAATTATATAGTCGTTGGTAATATACAATATTTTTGGTAAATTTCATTGCAATAGTTCGACATTGATTTTGACAGCACAACTATTTAATATTTTAAAATAATACATTGAAGTTAACTTTCCAATGAGTACACAAAAGTAATGATTTATAGCACATTTGTCGATAATGAACTTTATAATTGATGTCGTAACATGTCTTTAATTAAAATTTAACACACAAAATTAAAGAAATATTCTTCAAAAACAAATTATAATAAATTACATGCAAGAACGAATTACCAAAAAAAGGGAAAATATTCACAAAAATTTAACACGAAACAATGAAATAAATTTATTCGAAAACAAAAAAAAAAACAAAAACTTGGCATGCGAAGAAGCTTCGAAGACAATTTTGGTTATGCACAATTATATTACCATTAGGGTGGTGTCAAAAAGTGAGGGGATGTTTTTAATTGCTATTGTAAATTTTGAAAATACTTTGAGAAATTTAATTCAAAAATTCGGTACAACTAAACAAAAAGCTCTTTTTCTACATTGAGGATTTATTCTTTGTCTTCAAATTGTTGTACATATCCATAGCAATTTTGAAATTAAAAAATAAGTGAAAACTTGATTTTATATGTGGAAAATAGAATGTTGTGTTTAAAGCTCGATACACAATGCTGGAGTACCTACTCCACTCTGCAAAGTGGAATTTGTTTCTTTCTTTTTCACACTTACATATTATACTTCGTATCATATAATGTTTCCAATTATTCGACGTAGGCAGTTAACCGGTTAATGCATTATTCGAAAAATAACTAAAATTGATTAACCGGCTATTCCGGTCAGTTAATCGAGAAAATTGGCGATTAACCGATTAATCGTTTAATGCAAAATTAATGTACTTAATGAATTTTTTTATCAATAAAAACACAAAAATATCTTATTTCTGTTAAATTTCAATGTGAAATATAAACTCGATATATTAAAAAAAATTGCATATTTTAAGGCTGACAAGTTTTGGAGTCTGAAATTTTTCAATTAAAATTTTACTTATACTAATAGAAAAAGGTCTAAAAAGATTTTGCTAAAGCTACTAAAATTTCATTGAAAATGACAAAGAACTGCTGAAACTAAGTAGCAGATTTTTGCTTTGCTATTACTAAGTTAAATTTAGTAAGTTAATATGAGTAAGTTAAGAGCAAAACTAAAACTGTTACAATGAATAACTTAATGTAGATTTTTTATTTCGTCAGAAAACAGTTTTAAAAATCTGAAAAACTTTAGATACAAAATTTCTTTGCAAGTAATTTTTAGTCAGAACTGTCACAACAAAATTTAATATTGCATTTAAAAAAATTTTATATCTAAAGTTCTGAAGTGTTTACTAAGATTCTTCCTTCTCCCTTGAAAAAATAAAAAACGAGTTTTAGCCTTTTTACATTGATCCATCGATATAAAAAAAAAATTGTTCTATTTGAGTTGAATTTCAGTTAATGAAAATACCAATTTACGCTGCGAAAATCAAGATAAAATTTTTTTTTAATTTTTAACCTAAAGTTTAAGCCAAGGAGAGAATCTTATCAGACGAGTTTTAATGAAAATTTTCAGTAAGCAAATGAAGTTTTCTTCCGAAAGTGAATGACAAATTTCTTAAATTTTATGAAAAAGCTTTATTATTTTTATAAAGCTCTTTTTAATAAAACTTTTTTTGGGTGTATGAAAATTTTTAATAAATAATACGAAATTTTTCATAAAATTTGATCATAAACTGCATTAATTCAATGCAAAAGTTTCAATGTATCAATGTAAAAATTCATAAATAGCATGAGATAATCTTAGCGTGCTGTTACAGATGTTAAATTCCATATAAATTCATTTTTTTTTACTTTAATTTTGTGTAAACTTTACGTTATTTATTTTAATTCGAAAAAAAATTTAAATTCCGTAAACGGATTCGGGTTCCATGGTATTCTAGTGGAACATGTTGTAGAATGTATGTGTTCGATTACACACTTTCTTGGGAGAAGTAAGAAAAGTTTGAGTTCTTACAGAATAAATATGTCAATTGTGTGACACAGTTTTAAAACAAATGCAACCTTGTCTTAAAAGATATGGAAATACATATAATTTACAATAGTTTTAATGTTTGAAAGAATTAAAACAGAAATGAAACATTGTCTATTGCATTTCCTAAAGCCTGTTCCAGCCAAGCGTCTTGTGTTTTGAAAAGTTTTAAAAAACACCTTTTTTGTGATGTTTCTTTAAAGCTTTTTTTTTACAAATATAAACTTTAATATTTTGTTAAAATATTTGGAAAGAAATTTTATTAAAATTTAGGGGTCTCTTAAAACACATGAAGTATCTTGGAGTTCCTCCAAAAAAAAGGTATCCAAAGTTGCGTTTAATCTGTTTTCAAATCCCGGGATTTCAGTGGAAAATCGACCCGAAATCTTGACCGTTTATATTTGCACTTTATTTACATTATTTTATGTAAAGATCTAACGCTAAATATATTAGTAAATTTGTTTTTCTGTAAGGACGACAAGCTAGAAGCCAGATTTTACAATATTTTGGTGGAAGAAAGACAAGCACTTCCCAATGCTTTCTTCATAGTTATGCTCCGCGGGAAGCAAAAATTAGAACCAGGCAACGCTTCTTATAATCATTAGTACATTTCCATTAGGTCTAAAGTTATATTTATTATTTTATTATATTGTGTTATTTTTAGATTATATTTTTAGTCAGCTGTTGAGCATCGTTGCCACTTTTTCATGCAAAAACTCTAAAAATTAAGCGAAACGCAATGTCTCCACATTCGTGAGATTTTCATGAGGTTTCTTAGAAAACTCGCAAATTTACGGGATTTCCTTAGTATGGGGAATATAGGGATTTCATATGGGATGGGATTTTCACTGAAATCTCAGTTTTAGTCGAAACCTCGGGATTTGGGTGCAGATGTAAATGCCAAATAAAGGCTTAAGGCCCTATTTTACTAGATTTTAAAAGAATTGGGTGGTATTTTAGTTAGTATTTGTTTTTCTACGCAATTTTTTAGCCAAGGCTAAGAAAATGATGAAGTTTTAGGAAAAAATAAAGAAAAAATTGCACATTAAAAATATAACCGGTTAATCGACCTATTATAACCGATTATTCGAATAATTATTTTAGTTTTAAATTATTTGTTTCGACATTAACCGAAATAGGGGCGATTAATCGAGGAATGGGTTAATAGATTAACCGAATTGGAAATACTAGTATCATGCCATCAATATTTTAATACGCTCGACTTTGAGTAATCCAGCATTGTGAATCTAGCTTAAGGGGGACATGACATTGGCCGTTTTTTGAAATCGACTTTTTTTATAATTTTGTATTTTAGTAAATATTCTTAAGATTCTAAGAAAAAAAATTTTATGGAAAAATTCCTACGGGTTCAGAAGTTACAGTCGGATTAGTGAGAGCGCATCTTTAATTTTCGCGCTACCTACGTACGGCAGCTGGTATATACTTGTTTTACTTGCTACCTGACTTTTGGTGGTTGTTATTTCGTACCTATTTGAAAGGTGAGTTTTTTTGTGTTTTTGAATTTCTTGAAAAAAAGGCATCTTTATACCTCATATAGTGGAATTTTTATTTTATATGCTCAGTTATTTGGCATAACCTTTTACGTAACCTTTTTTTTCTTTGTTCACAAACGTTGAACCCGTTTATCTCGAAACCATGTTTTTCGTACTGGTTGCGGCACTAGCGGGTTCATTTTTTGACGAAATTTTTAAACTTGATTCGCTATCGTATGACACGAGCTTTTTTTTCGATTTTTTATGAATTTTTAAAGTCAATATTTTTTCGAAAAAACACACTTTTAAATTTGGAACATCACCAAAAATTGAAAAAAATTTAAAAAAAGCTCGTATCATACGATAACCAATTTTGTTAAGATTTTAAAGTCATTTTTTTCCAGATCGGACAATTTTTGCGACTCCCAGCGCTGCAACCACGAGGCCCCGTTTTTTCTCTGCCGCCAGTTTGGAGCTCAATAAAACCATATTGGAGTGAAAAATATATTTTTTTGAATTTTTTTTCTTGTAATTTGTTCAATTCTCTACAATAATAAAAAAAAAATTTTTGGAAAAATTTTTGTTTTTGACTGAGTTATGAATTTTTAAAAAAAGGTCTGTTTTCTCTGCCGCGAATGTAATGTCCCCCCTTAAGACTGTAATATTAGTGTAAACCATGTGAGATTTAACTGGCCGTAATGATACAGTTTTTACCAAAATAATATGCTCGTATTTAATATTCTAAGAATTTGGCTCAAAATCGTTGACCAAAGGAATGCAAATAGAAATAAAACCAGTTTGTCATGAAAAACAAAAACATACGTCGTTTTGTATGTATTTTGTCACATGCTACGCAGGTGTCCTCTTTTTATCATAGCAGGGGGCCAAATTATTTGTATTTCTTCCAAAAGCTTTTTTTTTGGGATTTCGAAACATTTTGATATTTTTAAATATTGAGGGCTCTATTTTAAAGCGAATGCTTCAAACAATCAGCCTTCGGAGCAAAATCTTTCATTACCAATGGTTATATAATAAAAA
This sequence comes from Leucophora obtusa, assembly GCA_949987735.1. Lineage (NCBI taxonomy): Eukaryota > Metazoa > Arthropoda > Insecta > Diptera > Anthomyiidae > Leucophora > Leucophora obtusa. The sequence goes on along the minus strand of OX465295.1, from coordinate 200,238,949 downwards.
TTCATAGCTCCGCAGAACTTATTTTGTGACGTCTAAACCATTATTTTTATTTGGCGTGTCGTTTTTATAAGTAGTTGCGCTTACTGCTACCCGCTCGCTTACGACAAAAGTAAGAAGTTATGAAACTTTGAATAATAAGTGGTTACACACATGCTTAGAAAAAGTTGAATTATAAGTGGCTATCCGACTGCTTACTTGATTCTTAAAAATAAGGAGTTACACAAATACTATTAGCTTAAGGAAATACATTCATAAAAATTGAAGATTTTTCTAGTGCGTAATTTTAGGACTCGTTATAAAAATTTAAACAAAAAACCTATTTACATATAATAAATAAAAATTGTATAAAGTTTAACTGTGTAAAAAGTACTTATTTAAACTATTACGAGTAAGTCATTATTTTATATTTAGAAACAATGAATACAATAGGCCGTTATTAGGAAATCATTATTTTATATTATAAAATAATGAAAAAGGTAATGATATATCATTATTGGTAATGCAGATAGTAATGAGGTGTCATACCAATATTTTGCAAGGTTACTATCTAAATTTCCAAAATGTATATTTATGTCAAAATCGACTTTATTTTGAGCAAATAAATATTTAAGGTGCTTTCATAATGATAGAGTGACTCTACTATGCAGCACAGATTGAAATGCTAACTGTTCAAAATGCAGAGTAGAGTTACGCGAATGTTTAAAATATTTTTTTTATTTAATTATAAAATGCCCAACACAATTATTTTGTGTTGGTTTTATGATTTTCAATATCACTATAAACAATTTCACTGGAATTCAAATGGAAAACAAGTCCAATTCCAGCCTTGTTTTCAAGTTTCAAGGCTTGAATAAAACTTTAAATACATTTTATTTCAATAGCATACTCCAGCAAAAGGGAAACAAAAATTCAAGTTTGATTAACTTTGTTTAAATATACAAATGCTAGAATTTGAAATATACTTTACTTCAAGCTAAATTTAAAGCACTTGAATTTTTAAGACCTGTGTGCTTATTGGGTATTTTTTTTTTAATTTGTTGACAATTAGAGATGTGAACAAATTAGTGATGTGTTTTTAATGGTATATTTGTCATGTTAAATAGTTAACAGAGCAATGTTAACTCTAGAGTGCAACAAATCCGTACTCCAGAGTCAAACAACTTTGACTCTGGAGTGGAATGAAAAAAGATAGCAAAATACAAAAATGTATTAGTAAGAAAGAGAAAAGAACTAAATTTGCTACAGATTGGAGTACTCCATCATTGTAAACGCACCTTTAAAATAAAACTTTTAAAATAATGTCAAATATATACATTCAAAATGATTATTTTGTATTAAAAACCAAAACAAAATATTCAAAAATAAAAAGAAAACTTGGAAATAAATACAAACAACCCAGCAAAAAAAATTCGAAGTAAATAATACTTTACAAACTGTTTCTTTCACTGCTTCACAAGTATCTGTTAGTGTATTTTACTGCTTTTTTAGAAGTAATTCTGAACAACTTCAAAAAAATCACTTCTTTCATTGCTTCCAAAGTATCTATCAGTATATTTTTACAGCTTTTTTAGAATTACTTTTGAACAACATCCAAAAAATCACTTAAGTATTGCTTCTAAAGCATAATTGTGCTAAAAGTGATCCTACAAAGTGATTTTGGCATCATTCGGTATTTCTAAACCGCGGGTTCAATTCCTAGAGGATCCAATATATTTTTAACTTTTTTTTATTTTTTTTATGATGATGAGGGGAATTTTTAGTTGATCTTTTATTCTGGTAAATTAATGTTTTTTAGTTTGACTCTAGATCATAAATTAATATCACTTTTTTTGTTTAAATTATTTTCAAATTAAAGAAATATGACACAATTTTCACAAGTATTATTACAAAGAATAAAAATTTGAAAGAATTCGATAAGGCCAGCAAGACAGAATACGTAATTTCAGCTTTCGCTACAAAGAGTAATAATAACAAAGGATAAAAATAGCATTGTTAGATTTCGTTGCTGTTAGTCTAAGTTAAGTTGTTGTTAACATATTCTATTTGCTTTCACATAAGTAGACGATCATCAATTATTAACCCATTCAGGGCCAACGACACTGATGATGGCTTTGTAGCGAAATCCGAAAATACGTATTCTGCCAGCAAGGCCTTATCGAATTCTTTCAAATTTTTATTCTTTGTAATTTACTTGTGAAAATTGTATCATCTTTCTTTAATTTGAAAATAATTTAAACAAAAAAAGTGATATTAATTTAGAGTCAATCTAAAAAACATTAATTTTTTTATTTTAATATATTTTTTTAATATATATTTTTAACTCTTTTATTTATTTTTTTTTTTTTTGAATTGAACAATTTGTTCAAATTCAATATTTTTTTTAATTTTCCAATTTTTAAAAATATTTAAAATAAAAATGATGGAAATGAACTGAAAACAATACTGAATTGCAGTGCACCTTTTGCACTTGTTTAAAAAGCACTCCTATTGAAGAGCATAAAGCACAATATTTTGCAATGACAAAGTGGTGTTTTTATGTCATTCAACTTTCATATTAAACAATAGCTCAGCAGTAGAGAGCTAGACTAGCAATCAATCATAACAATAAACAACTTTTGCAAAATAAAAAAAAATATAAGTTTTTTGTGAAGAATTTTTTTTTTAACTTTTAATTGGTGAAAAAGAATTTCCATTGCACTCGTTCAAAAACTACTAAAAAAATGTTGAATTGGGAGTACCCTTCTCCTATGACAACTCAATGTTAATGATCTGGAAGTCATCACTTAGAAAGACTTTCTACTTGTTGGGGCCTTTAATGGGTTATTACTGTCATGTATTTACTGGAAAGTCGAATTAAATATTTTCATTGAATTCATACAATAATATAACATAAAAATGTTTGGACACAGACAAATTTTAATAGAAGTATTAAATTCGTTGGTTGGTTGATTACACGTGCAGTGGAATACTATTTTTTACAGACTACTTGCTCCATTATAAGAACGAAAAAACAAAGATATTTAGTCAAGGTTGGCAACCAAAACAAATAATGGTATTTGTATGGACTTTTTTCTTATTTTTTGTTTCAGTATTGGTTTCGCTAAAGGTATTTAATTCATAACGGTATCGGTATTTCCTAAGGCGACCAGATTTTGAAAAATAAAAAAGATGACATTAAGAAAAAAGTAAAAAAATTATTTGAATTCAACATTTTTTACATAAAAATTTACACTCACATATGTGAGTGTAAAAAAAACAAAAAAATTCACATTTACTTATAAATATATAAAGTTAGTTAAAAAAAATAATGAAACTTAAAAAATAGGATAATAGAACTAAATGTTTGCATTGTATCAACCCTGTACTCATAAAGCTTATAGGAGCCCATACACGAATTTGCATGTCGCTGGATGGACGTTTGCATTTTGTTTTTGTAATGGGCGTGAAACAAGCCCATACACGATCAAAATCGCATTTTCATCCAACAAATTGTACGGCATGCAGTATCGAAAAGAAAATAAGTGCTAAAATTTATTTTCAAAAGCTAAAGTTAAGTAAGAATATGAACAGAACAAGCACGGCACGACATTTTTCATACGATTTGACAGAAAAAACCGGTTACCCGGCGTGAAATAAAATTTGTTGTAATTTTTAAAGGAAACTGTCCCTCGTGCCGTGCTTGTTCTGTTCATACTATAAAATCAATAATAAAAAATATAAATCATGCTAAAAAATTATCTTAATTTTTAAAAATACAAAATTTTTTTTTTTTTTTTTTTTTTTTAAGATGACAAAAGATGACCGTTTACGGAAAAGTTGACAGAAAGAGGACACAAATTTTATAGATGACAGCGAGTGAAAATAGATGATTGTCCTCCAAAAAAGATGACGTATGGTCACCTTATATTACCGCTACCGAAATAAATAATTTAAGCACGAGTACCTACCAGTATTATTTAAGAATTGCGTTTTCACTATAAATTATATGTTCTTTTAAAAAACACAATTTGCCAGCCTAAATTGAACAAAAATAAAATACGCCAGCTAGCAAAATTTTTTATTTATTGTACAAACACCGATGAAGTTCAATTAATGTAAAATTTGGATATTTCGTTTTAAAAAAGTTATATTTTTTTGTCAAAAATGTAAAGAAAAACTGTTTTGTTAGAAACCGATTCAGTGCCAGTAAAATACCGGTATTAAAGGAAAAGGTATTGAAATACCGTTAGTTTTTAAATTAAGAGTACCGGTATTGGTATCGGTTATCAATTTGAAAGGGTTTTGAAATGGATAACAGTATTATAAAAGTATAAGTTGCCAACCTTGCTTTAAGTACATATTTTGTGTTGTATTTAAGTTACTTTATTGTGCTTTTTAAATAAACATTAAAGAAACTAAATACAATATGTATGTATAATTAAATACTAGTTAGGGAATGCGAAATTCGCGACTTTTCTCGTTTTCGTGGATAGCAGGTAACTTTTTTCATATGTGTATATTAAAGGCCTGCAAGAATGCGTTTTAAACGTTCTGTGAAACAATCACTTTTTGCAATTCAGAATTCTTTAATTGAAATTCAGAGAATATCCATTAAAATATAGAAATCATGAATTAAGATATATATTATGTTTTCTGAATTTTAATTGATATTTTCTAAAATTCAATTGATGACTTCTGAATTTCAAAAAGAATAGTGAATGTTTTACAGAATGTTTAAAGGCCTTTAGTGTATAGTTGTACTAATTAAACCAAATTAGCCTCGTAGTACGATGATCGAAGGAGAAATATGGAAATTATGTAATACAATAGATAAGACAGATTTTAAGTTCTAAATATATTTCATACCCTTGTTTGAATGCGAATTGAAAAAGCTACAATGAAAAAAAACCAATCGTGCGAGAAATGATACTCGAATAGTTTAATAAACAGTAATATTAAGTGTTCTTTAGTGATTTTGGGATTTCAGCACAAAACATTCCCGGTATTTCGGGAATAGAAAAAATCTTAATTTCCCATAAATCCCGATATGCATTCCCTAATACCAATTAAATAATTAATGTTCTGCTTAAGCGTCGATTAAAAATTTCGTTTGTAAAAAAAACCTCTTGTCTACCTGTTAATATGACTCGATTCTGCGGTACTTAAGATTCATTATATAAAGAACTATTTTAGTTACTTTTGGTTTGTTAATTTTATAATATATTAGTAATAGTCATGCAACTATTATCATTAACATTTCATAAACTTGGAACAAAATAGTCGACAAATAACTATCATTTTAATCTTAGTTGCTAAGAACCACATTTAAACTCGAGTCATAACTAATTGCATATTTATGAAATGAAATTTAAAGAAAAAAGTAAAAAGATATAAAAACATGAAAATACTACATAAACTTAATTGCATTTATATAAATATTATATATATTTTTTGTAAATCTACACCACCTACAACACAATCTACAGAATACAAATTAGATGATTATTTTTATTAATTATTCTTAAGACATCATTAAAATGTAAAAATATCCATGTAGATCCAATATCAAAAGAAGCCGTCGTCGTCGTCGGTATCCATCAGATGGATTATTATATTTAACCTCCTAAGCGGAATGGTCGCCTCCAGGCAGCGTTCATGAAATAGACTTATACGCGCTATCAGTAAAAAGTATTTAAAAGTAAAATTTCTGATTGGTTGATTTTTAAAAACTTAATCAATAATATTGAATGTGTGTTCTTGCCTTAAAAGTATTAAATTCGGTTTGAGCGGATTTTTTTTTACACATAAGGTGTCACAAATAATTTAGAGGCGAAAAACTTTTTACAGTATACACATTTTTAAAAGAATATATATTGTAAAATTTGATAATGCAAAAAACCTTTATACTTTTTGTAAATAAGTTTACTGGGATCTTGGCCTTCAAATAAAACTCATTATGTAAATAAGCAGTTCAAAATGACAATATAGTCGCGATATTTGTTAATGAAGTCTAATTTTTTTAATATATCACCCGTAGTTAATACAAGGAACATAGGGCTATATATGTGCCTTATATGAATATATCATAATCTCCGAGAAAAGGGGGTTTTGGTGTTTCTTGTAAACTAATGAAGGTAGATAATTGTAATTTGGCATATAGCTTCGTTTTATGACGAGAAGAAACCCAACTAAAGGAATTTTGTCTATTCAAATGTTTGAGAGATAAAACGGGGAGGAGAAGTTTAATTTTTGGTCGATATGATGGAGAGGGGGGAAAATTGTTACATATTTTTATTCTAATTTGAGGATTCTTAACAATAATCCGAAGTAAAAAATAACGGTATATCCTTTTTCGTGGCGAAATACAATTTATTAAGTTAAGAATTAAATGGTGAAAAGAATGTTTTGGTAAAATCGAAATTATTCACTTTTAATTTCTAGCTAGCTTCACATTTTCACTCAAAATTTGTTAACCACTGGATCGGTTTTTCTTATTTTCAATCTTAAATTCCTCGAGAGTAGTTCGCGCCGTGATTGAAAGCCTCGCCTACTTAAAACAAGTGGCGAAATAAGAAAAAACAGACATTACGTTCAAATTCTGCACAATTTTCTGAAGCATCTCCTCGCACTTTGGGGCGAATTTTTCCACTATTCTGATCTTTAAAAATAAAGGTAAGGAGAATAAAATTAGAAAAAACTTGAATGGCCTTATTACTTAGTTGCAAAAAAAAATTGCGAAAAAAAAATTGCAAAAAGGAAAATTCTTCTATTAATATATTTGTTTGCAGAACATAAATAGCTGACTAAGTGGGAGTTAGAGGAATGTATATATTAGACTGTCCCTTAAAATAGCGATTTTCGTTCATTACACCCCCCCAGTTTTATTGGAAATGGTCCCAAACGGAAGAAATCGATTTTTTTTTTTGGAAAACGAAAGTTGGACGAAAATGGCCCATTTTGGAAAAAAGTATATCACTACAAAAAATTACCAAAATTCTAAATTTCGAAAAAATTAATTTTTTTACTTATTCATTTAATATAGTCAAAATAATTCAGATATGGAAGTGTGACTTCATCGGATATCATTAACCCACTTTTGCCTGGAATTAAAAATGACCCACGAATTTGATAAAAATGCAAAAACGTGAAATTTGGAGATGTCGATTGATATTTTAGTTAATATCAAAGAAAAAAAAAATAAATTGGAAAAATTAAAATTCGAGTTTGTGTTTGGAGCGACTGCTTTCCAGGACATTTTACAAAAATTGCTCATTTTATCAAAAATTTAACAAAATTTGAATGTTTTCATCAAATTTTACACAGTTTTCGGAAAAACATCACTTAAATTTGGTTAGACTATAATTATCTTTATATTTGTTTAAAAAATATTTAACCCTTAGTGGCCTGGGGTCAGAAAAGACCAATGAAACTTAATATTAATTATGACTACGAGATTGTAAAGCCTTTCATAATTTTCGGAAAAATATCACTTGCAATGGATCAAAAAAATATTTTTCCCACTTAATAAAAATTAATATTTTGTGTAACTTGATCCATACAGGGTTAATGTTTTCACTTTTCGGCAAAAAATACCCACTTGGAAATTTACAAAATAATGTCTTTCCGAATAGAAAACAGCAAATGCACAATAAACAAAGCTTTTAATTAGTATCTAATACGATTACAAAACAAAAATTGCTATTAACATACGGACACTTTTGACCCCACATATTAACATACGGACACTTTTGACCCTGAAAATAAGATTGGGTCTATAGAGAATTACGCTTGTTTGTTAGCTTTGTACCCTCTATCGCATATCCCAATTTAATAAAAATCTGATAAATGTTATTCTGTAAATTTCCTAGTGGATCTTTTTTTTGTAAAAAGTTAGAAGATTAATTCTATATGGATCAAGTTACACAAAATAATAATTTTTAACAAGTGGGAAAAAGACTTTTTTGATCCGTTGGAAGTGATATTTTTCCGAAAATTATGAAGGGTTGTATTCTGTAAATTTCCTAATGGGTCGTTTTTGGCCAAAAGTATTAAAATTAATCCCATATGGATCACATTTCATAAAATAATTATTTTTATTTAGTTGAGATTTTTTTTAATCAATCATAATTAATATTAAGTTTCATGGGTCTTTTCTAACCCCAGGTCACTAAGGGTTAAAGATTTTGTAAACAGATGTATAGATAATTATAGTCTTACTAAATTTAAGTGATATTTTTCCGGAAACTATGTAAAATTTAATGATAACAGTAAAATTTTGTTAAATTTTTGACAAAATGAGCAATTTTCGAAAAATGTCCTGGAAAGCAGTCGCTCCAAACACAAACTCGAATTATCATTTTTCCAATTTTTTTTTTTTTTTTTTTTTTTCTTTAGTATCAACTATTATATGGTACAAATAGCAATCGACATTTCCAAATTGGGAATCTTAAAAAATCTTTAAAATTAATTTTAAAAAAACACGTTTTTGCATTTTTATCAAATTTGTTGGTCATTTTGGATTCCAGGATAAAGTGGGTTAATGATATCCGATGAAGTCAAAATTCCATCAAAGAGTATACATAATAAAGAGATTGGGGGACTCTCTATCACTGAGAAAGCATTTATTCTATTATGTGCCTTGGAACAGGAACATACTCAAACCAATATCACCCAGCAAACATGGCAATACGAAGAAGATTCTCCGAACATATCGCCAGGAAGAAAATGTTTATTGCCGGCAATATCAATTTCGTATTCCGGAAGTTTCCTCCGTCGGAAACAACTGCTACACTAAAACAATACTTCCAGGCAATATGAAAGCAATAACTGATATGGAAGATAAAAGGGATATCGCTAAATAAACTCCCAGTACAATAAAAAAACGATTTAATTTTTTCATTATTAAATTTAAGCCTGAAAAACAATATCTGCATACATAATCCATTGACCAACTTATAAATTATTTTGATTTCATCTTAGCCGATTTTTCCCGCGCAATTAATCTTAACTTTTCACGAGTTTATTTCCTATATATCTTTTGATTGTATTTGTACAAATTTAGTTTTAATTTTTTTCCAAATTGATAAAAGATTTCAAACAAATTTGCTTTATCTTCCAAATGATACAAAGATGATATTGCCGAAATATTGTCATAAAAAGTTATGACAAAAGATAAAATTTTTGAATTATTTTTTTCCAAATATCCCCGAATAATCGTCCAAGTGATAAAAGGAAGACAGTTTAAAAGTAAATACTACTTGATTATTTTCATTCAAATGACAAATAGAAGATATCGCTTTAATATCTTCTTGGAAGGTATCTTTAAATGTTTGCAGGGTCATTATGTGCGCTCTTTGTATGACTCAAAACATCGATTTTAACCAGGGATGGAAAATAATAATTTAGTTATAAAAATCAATAATGGAACTATACTATGGAATTATACTATTCCAACAGTTTTATAGCCCTAGATTATGAATTTTAAAAAACCATACGTAAAAAATTGCAAAATAATATTGGAATGCGAAAAAAGGCTTTGGGGTTCAAAAAATTAATTAAAAGATTTACATTCTGCAAACGATGCCAAAATTTTCTTTTTTTGCAACTAACCACCAAACTTTGTTTTATGAAATGGGCATTATACTCCGTAGATTATAAATTTAAAAAACCTCACTTAAAAAATTGCAAAATAATAAAGGAACGCGAAAAAAGACTTTGTGGTAGAAAAAAATAATTAAAAAACTCAATCAGCGATTAACAATCTGCAAATGAATACAATGACGCAAAAATTTTCCTTTTTGCAAATATTTTTTTCGCGATTTTTTTTTTTTTTTGCAAACTAAGCACCAAGCTTTTGTGTATAAAATTGGTACTATAGACCCTAGATTATAAATTTAAAAAAACACACTTAAAAAATTGCAAAATAATCGCGGAAAGCGAAAAAAGGCTTTATGGTACAAAAAATTAATTAAAAAACTTAATCAGCGATTTACATTCTGCAAACAAATATATTGATGAAAAAATGTATCCTTTTTGCAAATTTTATTTTTCGCGATTTTTTTTTTTTGCAACTAGCCACCAAACTTTGTTGTATGAAATGTGATTTATAGTCCCTAGATTATTAATTAAAAAGAAACGTACTTAAAAAATTGCAAAATAAAAGCGGAACGCGAAAAACGACTTTGTGGTACAAAAAATTAATTAGGAAACGTAATCAGCGATTTAGATTCTGCAAACAAATATATTTATGTTTTTTAACGAGCGAAAGAGGAAGCTATTTTTTAGTTACTTACATTTTTAAATATGTAAGAGCGATCTAACATTTTTTGGTATAAGAGCCCGATTAAGTGAGCCTTTTCCATCCCTGATTAACCAGTCGGAGTTCGTTCCTGTTCCAAGCCGCCTAATATTTTTTCAAATAAAAAATATTGAGAGAGTTGCAAGGCCATTGATTCCATACACTTTATAACTTTATTTTAAAACCGCTAAAAACATTGCCATTTAAGTCTGGCAACCATTTGTAGATTAAAATAATGCAGGACTTAGGAAAATTTTATAGAATTTTCAAAAATATACAGTTTGTACAGAACAGATCAGTACAGATACTATGTAATTTGATAAAAGGTCGATATCGCTAATTTTTCCTTAAAAGCCACGCCCACTTGTTGGCTATTTAATTGAAATAAATTCAACAAGCATGTTGCTCGTATTTATAAAATCAATGGTAGGCTCAATTTCAATTAAAAGTTTAATTGTATTTACAAACACTTTCATTGTATTTACAAACTATTTTTATCTGGGTATCTCTATATATAAAAGAATAACGTGACTGACTGACTGACTGACTGACTGACTGACTGACTGACTGACTGACTGACTCAACATCGCCCAGCCCAAACCGCTGAAGCTAGGAAGTTGAAATTTGGTATGTAGGTTCCTCTTTCGGGGTAGACGTCCACTAAGACGGGATTTTTGGAAATTCCTACCGGAACGGGCAAAAAGGGGGAAAGTGTCCCCCTTGACGGCCTGCCAAAATCCCTTTGGCTAGAAAGCTGAAATTTAAGATATGTGTTCCTTGGAGTAGGGGCTAACTTTTCTGGAAAGTACTTTCTAGAATTTAGGACAGGGACGTTGTAAAAATGGGGGGAAAAAGGCCCCCCTTGACGGCCTGCCCAAACCGCTGGAGGTAGGAAGTTGAAATTTGGTATAAAGGTTCCTCCACTATCGTAGACATCCGCCAAGACGGGAGTTTTGGAAATTTTTACAGGGACGGGCAAAAAGGGGAAAAAGTCTCCCCCTTGAGGGCCTGCTCAAACTGCTGGAGCTATGAAGTTGAAATTTGGTATGTAGATTCCTCGACCGGTGTAGACGTCCGTTGAGACGGCATTTTTGAAAATTCTTATCGGGAGGGGCAAAAAGGGGACAAAAAAAGTACCTTTTTCCAAAAAAGTACCTTTTCCCAAAAAAAGTACCTTTTCCCAAAAAAAGTACCATTTTCCCAAAAAAGTACCTTTTTCCAAAAAAAGTACCTTTTTCCAAAAAAAGTACCTTTTTCCAAAAAAAGTACCTTTTTCCAAAAAAAGTACCTTTTTCCAAAAAAAGTACCTTTTTTCAAAAAAAGTACCTTATTCCAAAAAAAGTACCTTTTTCCAAAAAAAGTACCTTTTTCCAAAAAAAAGTACCCTTTTCCAAAAAAAAAGTATCTTTTTCCAAAAAAAGTACCTTTTTTCAAAAAAAGTACCTTTTTCCAAAAAAAGTACCTTTTTCCAAAAAAAAGTACCTTTTTCCAAAAAAAGTACCTTTTTCCAAAAAAAGTACCTTTTTCCAAAAAAAGTATCTTTTTCCAAAAAAAGTACCTTTTTCCAAAAAAAAATTCCTTTTTCCAAAAAATGTACCTTTTTCCAAAAAAAGTACCTTTTTTAAAAAAAGTACCTTTTTCCAAAAAATGTACCTTTTTCTAAAAAAATGTACCTTTTTAAAAAAAAGTACCGTTTCACAAAAAACATACATTTTTCCAAAAAAATAACTTTTTCAAAAAAAGTACCTTTTCCAAAAAAAGTACCTTTTCCCAAAAAAGTACCTTTTTCTAAAAAAATGTTCCTTTTCCCAAAAAACATACATTTTTTCAAAAAAAAATACCTTTTTCAAAAAAAAGTACCTTTTCTAAAAAAAAGTACCTTTTCCCCAAAAAAAAAGTACCAAAAGAAGTACCTTTTCCAAAAAAGTACCTTTTTCCAAAAAACATACATTTTTCCAAAAAAAAACACCTTTTTAAAAAAAAATACCTTTTCCAAAAAAAGTACAAAAGTAAAAACAAAGTATCTTTTTCCAAAAAATTTCGTTTTTCCAAAAAGTACCATTTAAAATAGTATATAATTTCAAAAAAACTACTTTTTTTCCTCCCCCCACGGATATCTCCACTAAAACAAGGTTTCTTGATATTCGGCATAGACGTGCGCTAAGACGGGATTTTTGGAAATTCCAACCGGAACGGGCAAAAAGGGGAAAAGTCTCCCCATAAACAGTCTCACAAATTGGAAAAGTGCCTGCCCAAACCACTGGAGGTAAGAAGTTGAAATTTGGTATAAAGGTTCCTCCACTGTAGTAGACATCGACTAAGTTTGTATTTTTGGAATTCCCTACAGGATATCCCAAAAGGAAACTCGGTATGTGAGTTCCTCCTTCTGTGTAGGCGTCCGCTTAGACGGAATTTTTGAAATTCCTATCGGGAGGGGAAATAAGGTAAAAGTCTCCTCCTCACGGCTTGCCCAATCCCTTTTGGCCAACCTAAAATTTTAAATATGTATTCCTTGGAGTAGGACTAACTCACCGGCAACGTAATTTTTCTATTTTGGAACAGGAACATAGTAAAAATGGTGGTTGAAAGGGAAAAATGTCCCCACTAACGGCCTGCCCAAACCGCTTAGGCAATGCAGTTGAAATTTGGTATGAATGTTCCTCATCCATCGCAGATAGCCGCGAAGATGGAATTTTTGTAAATTCCTAAAGGGAGGGGCAAAAAGAAGAAAAGCCTCACCTTGGGGGCCGGTAAAAACCCCTTCGGCTAGAAACCTGAAGCTTAAAATGTGGGTCCCTGGAGTGAGGGCTAACTTATTAGAAAGATACTTTTTTGAATTTTGGACAGGGTCGTTATAAAATGGGGGCTCAAAAAGGGAAAGTTGCCCCTTAACGACCTGTCCAAACTGCTGGAACTAGGAAGCCGAAATTCGGTACTTAAGTTCCTCTCAGCCTGCTCAAACTGCTGGAACTAGGAAGCTGGAATTCCCTGTCGATGGATTTTCGGAAATTCCTACCGAGAGGGGCACAAATAGTAAAAGTTGGCTAGAAACCTGAAATGTAAAACATATGTTACTTGGAGTATGTGCTCACTTACCGAGAAGGTGCTTTTTGGACAGGGACATTGCAAAAATGGGGATTAATGAAGCGAAAAGTGCCGCTTAAAGGCCTGCCCAAACCGCTGGAGGTAAGAAGTTGAAATTTGGTATTAAAGTTCCTCCTCTATTGTAGACATCCGCTAAGATGAGATTTTTGGAAATTTCTACAGGTAGGGTCAAAAACAGGAAAAGTCTCCCCCTTAACGGCCTGGCCAAACTGCTGGAACAAGGGATCTTAAATTCGGTATTTGGGTTCCTTCTCCAACGTTGACGTCCCCTAAGATGGTATTTTTGTAAATTCATACCGGGAGAGGTAAAAAGGGAAAAAACTTCCCCCTTGACGGCCTGGCCAAACTGCTGGATATAGAGACCTAAAATTATGTATGTAGTAGGTTCCTCCTCCAACGCAGACGTCCTCTAAGACGGAATTTTTGGAAATTCCTACCGGGAGGGGTAAAAACGGAATAATTCTCCCCCTTGATGGCCTAACCGAACCCTTCGGCTAGAAACCTGTAATATATAATATGTTTTCCTTGGAGTATGGGCTAACTTATCGACAAGGCATTTCTAGGACTTTGGACAGGAACGTGGTAAAAATGGTGGTTCAAAAGGGGAAAATTGCCCCCCCCCCTTAACGTCTGCGTCTTTAGCTAGAAACCTAAAACTTAAAGAACAAGTGTATATGAAACACTAAAATTAAGAAACTAAATAGGAAACGAGTGTAATTGAAACACTACACAAGTGGAATGAAATGGATATAAACGTTGAACGAGTGGAATTGAAATTATAGACATTGCAAATGGATTGGAAGAGGGAATTACCTGTTCAAACACTATCAACGGAATATGAAACTTATGTAGCATTGAAACATACTCTCCAAAAAGTTAAACAAATTTTCTGAAAGAGAAAAAACCTTAGAAAAGGAATGGAACTTATATATTCCGATATTTAAACTTCATGTAACGAAGCACCGGTGGAAGAAACCGACGCAGTAAATTTTCCAACTGAATTTGTGAATTTACTTGAATTGCCAGGTCTACCTTTACATAAACTGGAATTAAAAAAAAAACTTTAAGACACGCTAACAACGTAGCTTTGCCCGCTATTTTTAATATTATAAAATGCTTTTCAACCCTGCTTTACGTTATTTATTTTCATTCAAAACACAAATGAACAAAACTACTTACGGGTCTATCTACCTAAGTTCGCACTTTACCAAATTATCTTGACATACACACGTATATTGCAAATTATTATGGATTCATTACTAACAATCCACTCTCATGAGCAAAAGTGATCAAATATTTATTTATTTTAAACCCATTGTTGTGCAGAATTATTTATATGTGGTGGCTGGGTGAAGGCTTTAAATAAAAAACGAATTTAATAAAAATTGTGGGGGGCGCAGCCCTTTAAGGCACGCTAACAACGTAGCGGGCTGCGCCCGCTAGTATATTATATACATACTTATTACCAGGGCAGGGAATTCCCTGCAAATGCATGTTTTTTTTGATAGTTCAAAACTAATATGGATTAAATATTTATCCGAATCATCAAATTAAGAACAAAATGGCATCGATTTGTAGTTGCATATTTTTGCACATTTTGACAAAAATTCATGTTTTTGCATATTTCGACTTCAAATGCATATTTTGTGCCTTTTAATGCATATTTGTGCATATTTTTTAGGAGCATTTTTTATTTATTTTGTAGATTCGATCAAAATGTTTATTTTTGTCTCATTATTTTTAAAAATAAACATTCTTAAAAACCTTCTTGAACTATGGAAAAGTTTGGAGTTCTGTGTCTGTTTGAAAGCTAAATTACTTAAATATATTTTTAAGTTTTTAAGAGCATTAGTTTTGCAAAAAAAAAAGTTTTTAGTGCATATATTTTATATTTGTCTTTTTTAGTCGCATTTTTCTTTTCTAGTCGCATTTTTTTAGGCGAATATTTTCTATTTTTAAGTGCACGAAATTCCTTGCCCTACTTATTACTATTGTGCACTACATACATATGTATGTATGGCTGCACTTACGATGAGTTATTTAATTCGTTTTGATGAGAAATTGTCTTACTGATTCCAGAAATTATTGTGACTTGACCTATATTTAAAAAAATATATTCGTTTATATTTTATTTGGTTTTATTTCCCATTGAATGGATTCTATTCTCCCAAGAAACATGAATTCATTAGTTGAACCCAGACAATGATTGTGATTTAAAATTTGCGAAAATTATCCACAAATAGATTATAAAAATATTTACTTTATAACAGACAGAATCTTGTTTTCATTCACTTGCATTCTCATGATTACCATCATCATCTTCTTCTAAACCACCCAGACATTTGGGAAAATATTAAGTTAGTTTTTCGTTTTTATGTTGTTGATATCAATGTCGTTATTTGTTGCGCTCATAATAACATTAGTTAGAAGATATTTTGAGACATAAACAAATTATTGTGACCCCAATAATAGTGTCATCTGTTGTTATTTTATTGTATATTTATCCAATATGGTTTTAGAGTTCATGGACTTTTGTACTTGTACTTTTAATATTCTTTATTTTAATTTAAGTATCCGCTTTTAGTTGACAAAAAAATCTCATAATAGACCTATTTTATTTGAATTATCAAATATTTATTAGAATTTTACATGAGAAAGTGGTGGTACTTTTAAGCTATACATAGAAATAGTATTTACAGATGTTGAGTTTCACTGAATTGACAATTTATTTAACTATATGTGACCTTCTCCGAGAAAAGGGACCTAGTGTTCAAAAAACGGGTTTCGATAAAAATGAGAAAAACATTAAAATTTTATTTTTAATTTAACTTTAAATGCGTTCTTCCCAAAACTTCATTTTCACACACTAGGTCCCCTTTCTCGGAGAAGGTCACATATAGAATTAACCCTTTAATCCCCAACCACCTAATATAATGTAAATGGATTTATTAGAGAAACGTCCTAAAAATCAGATTTTGTTATATATTGAAAGAGTCTTCAAATATTGTAGTGGTTATTTACACAAAAAACGTCTTCGAATATTATAAATTTTGCATAAGTCCTTTAAGATGTCAAGAATACAGGTTCAATATTATTGATCAATCTTAAAAAGTTTTTAAATCAGAACAAATTATTTACAAATGCTTTTAAAAGTTAAAGTCGTGCATGACGATACGATACCCTACACCAGCATGCTAGAAAGTAAATATTCGATTTAAAATTTTAATGGTCTGGAATGGACTTGTGGTAAAGTTTGTTTATAAGTTGGTAAAAAATAAGACAATCAGTAAAAATTTTGATTTAGCCTAATTTTAGATTTATTTAAGTGAAAATGCAAATATTGTCCTTGTGGACCCTAGATCCAAAAATGGATAGATTATATCATAAATCAAGAAGCTTTCGGTCCAGGGACCGATTCGAACCAAATTTAATAGGCTTTGTCATTGGGCTGATGTATGTCTGTTTACAGGATTTCATCAAATGATATTAATAGTTACGATCGGTAGCGTGCGCACAAGCATAAAACCCATTTCTGGAGGAACCCTACATAGGAATTAGAGCGTACCACCTTACAGGCAAAAAAAAAAAAAAAAAGTGCGCCGTACACCCTCCAATATGAAGTATTTTTGCAAGGAGATTTCAAAAAAAAAATTTTTTTTTTTTTTGCCGAACGTAGGGGTCGCCATTTTACATTTTTCGTATGATACGTCGATGTTTTTCCCTCGAGGAGACCAGTGTTTTGCTCTAAGGACATTTTGACCTCAAGTATCCCGTTCTAGTAGTTACCCACCAGATCTCAGTTGCTACCACCCTAATGTATTACCCTAATTTCAGAAAATTAAAGCTCGCAAAAAATCATTAAACTTTTGCTAAGGAAGTTTTTCGCTAAACCAAGTAGAAATTTTTTTATAGATTGGTTGCTGAACGTAGGGGTCGTTTTTTTTAAATTTTTTTTAATTGGATTTTTACTATAGGTATAGCAAAACACCAGTCTCCTCGAAGCAAAAAAATCGATATATCACCCTTTAAAATCCGATTTTAAATGCCAAAGCTATAACAAAAAATTAAAAAAGGCGACCCCTACGGTCGGCAAAAATAAAAAAAAAATTTTTTGAAATCGCCTTCCAAAAATATATCATATTGGAGGGTGTACGGCGAACTTTTTTTTTTGAGGTACGGTCTAATGGGCAGTAAATCAAAACATGGATCGACTTTAACCAAAATAAATTGGCTTCTTCCTTCGTTAGAGCACCAAATTTAGACAAAATATCGTAATATTTGTGACATACTGAAAAAATTATCTGTATGAAGTTAATTTTATTTACGAAAAGTTGCATAGACTCAATAAAAAAGTTTCACTAAAACTAGATTTATAAAATTCATGAAGCTTTTTCATTATTTTTAAAAAATTTTTCATTTACTTTGCGAAGAAAAATTCATTGAACTGAAAAATTCATTAAAAGTCGTCTAGCTAAATTCTCTCTGTGTAGCGTGCGCACAAAATTACATGGACAGACAGACAGAAGCTCAGATTGACGGACAGACAGGATGGCTAAATCGATTAAAAAAGTTATGCTGAGTCGATCGGTATACTAAAAGGTGGGTCTAGGTAACCTTTTTATGTTATAACATGCTACACTCTATGTAACAGGGTAAATGGTGTTTGCGCTGATGTTTGCAATTAAAAGCAGGATTAGCAGGCAATACCGCTAAAATACCGTTATCGATTCAAAATCCTTTCAACTGACTACCGTTACCCCTAAAATACCGTTACCGAAATAACTGAAATACCGTTATTCTTGAAATAAATTATACCGAAATAAATGAAATATCAATACCCTTAAAATACCGTACCGAAACAAATGAAATATTGTTATCCCTAAAATACCGTTATTTTTAATTTTCTGCTTTTGGTAATTTCACGTGGTTATTGAGTATTTTTTGTATATTAAGTTAATAAATTGGTTCTGGTTTTAATCTTTTTTGTAAAAAAAGAAAAAATTACGGAATGCATCGAAATAACTGACTACCGTTACCCTTAAAGTACCGTTACCGAAATAACCCAAATATCGTTATCTTTAAAATACCGTTACCGAAATAACCTAAAATATCGTTACCCTAACGATAACCGCATTCGTTTCGGTTACCATCCATGATTAAAGCCAACTAAAAATATTAAGCAGTACACTCAACCAAAAAGCAGTACAATCCACCAAAAAAGTCTATAATGGCTACTAAAAATTTTGCTGTTATTACGGACTTTTTGCTAATTTTGGCAACACATGTCTACTGATTTGCAGTACAATAAAATTAGTAGAAAAAATTAGTAGCCGCTACTAAATGTTAGCAAAATTATTGTAAACTGCAATTCAAAATTCAGTTAAAAAATTTACTAAATATCAATAATTTTAGCACAATTAAATTAGTACAAATTATTAGTAGACGTTACCAAATTTTAGTAAATTGTCGTAAACTGCAATTCAAAATCAATCTGCTGAAATTAGCAAAAAATAAAAAACTGTAAAATCTAAAAAAATAAATCAAATTTAATGAAAAAAAATATTTTTTTTCTTTCGATTGTAAAAAATGTTTAATTACTTCATCATACTTGAAATTTGAAGTAAAGGTATAATTAGTTTGTACGTAACGTGCCGTGACGAATCAGCTGATTTGTTTTTGTTCTATGAAAAAGCATTTGAGTCGTTAGTTTGTCTGTAATGTAACGTGCCGTGCCGGATGAACCTGTTGAAAACAGAATTGTTGTTATCCGTTAAGTGACAGTGAGTTGACAGCTGCTATTTTGAGATCTGAGACGAATGGCTGAAACCGTCTAATTTTTGTAACCGCCGCCGTCGATAATTTTTTTTACATGATAAAAATATAAAAATAGTATATATTTTTTTAATTTTCTTTTTTTACCCTTAAGCCGATGTTTTGTATGTGTCAACTTAAAGTTGGCTAGCCGATCAGCTTTTGGCTCACAGCCAGTTTTAAGCCGCCGCTGCAATTTTTTTATTTAGCCACCGCAACCGATTAATCTGGTTGGCGCAGATCTCTTCTAAGAAAATCAACATTAAACAGCTGATACGTTGTTACGGAAAAGACTAACTACAGAAAAGAGCCATCCGGCACGGCACATTACAGAACAGTCACGGAAAACTGTTTACAAATTTTGGTTCTAACTTTTTTACCTGAGTGTCGGCTTTGTTCTTGGGTACATATGAGTCATTGTACCGAATGCCATTGAAATATCATCGTATTCGTGACCTTAGCGTGCGATAAAGCCAATTTCGAGGGGACCTTTATATGGGCACTAGGTCGGAATATGGACTTATTTAAATCAAAATCAAGAGGCTTTAAGCTTGGGTCAATATAAGTGGCTGTACCAAATTTCACCGAAACATCATAATATTTGCGGCCTGTAGCACGCGAACGTCTGTTTTGGGGGTACCTTTGTACGGGTACTGGGTCTAACAAATAATCTAAAATAGCGTTTCCCTTACCGATAACCGCATCGTTTCGGTTACCATCAATGGAATTTTCTAACTATCCAGCAAAAAGAGAGATACCGAAGCAGTAGAAAAAGCACTATAATTGATGATTTAGATGTACTTCTTTTTTAACATAAACACTTATGATTTTAACATTGAGTTGTCATAGGACAGGAGTACTCCCGCTACAACATTTTTGGGTAATTTTTAAGCGAGTGCAAAAGAAACTATTTTTCACCAATTAAAAGGTAAAAAAATTCTACTCAAAAAAAAATAATCTTTTTATTTTTATTTTACAAAAAATATTTTATTGCCGTATATATTTTTAAATAAAGTTAAAAAAAAAATTAAAAAGCAACTGATAACTTCTGGAAAACAATTGATACATCTGAAAAAACAGAGACCCAAAATAACTGTTATATTTATTCCAAATTTGTTTAATTATAATAAGGGCATTCACGATGGTACATGTGCATTAGAGTGGTCCAAAAAAACATGAAAGTTGGAATTCGCGATCTCCACAATGTTGCCCCTATTCCTTAATGTCTAAAAACTCTCTGTGCCAAGTTTCTGCTAAATCCGCTGTTATTTAGAGGTAGCACAAAAAGTTGTCTTTTAAGAATTAGTAATTTATCTCTAGAGTAATTTATACAAAAAGTAGGGTTGACTTTAAATTTAATTATTTCTTAACCTGTACGCTATTATTTAACAATTTTTTTTAAATCTGGTCTTAATTAATGTGGATATAAGGAATTGGAAATCAAAACTTAAAAAAATTAAGTTACTTTTAAGTAATTCGCGGTTTTTTTTAAATTTATACAAAAAAATACATATTTTAGTCAAATTTTCGAAATTTTCCGAAAAGATGTAATTAAAAATTCAACTTGTTTTTGCCTTGTATGCGCAAATTTCTCAAATCTGATCTTTATTTTAACGGAGATTATGAATCAGCAATCAAAACTTAAAAAAAATTTGTGGTTAATAAATTAATTGAAAATTCAAAAAAACTCAAGTTTTTTGAGATATTTTCCCAATTACCTGTAAACGGTGTTATCGAAAAATGCAATTTGTTATACTTTTGCAATTTACTTACCAAGGATCTTCATTATATATAACACTGATTTTAATTTTAAAAAGGATAACAGATATCCTTGCAAATTAAGTTAAAATTTGACATTTTTTAATATTTCGCTATTATTTAGATTGCTATAATTTTATTGCTACCAAAAACCCTATCCCACATAATAGGACATTTAGCAGATATATATTAATGCAAAAACGAAATTTTCATATTGGTAACTATAAGAAAACATCCTGAACGAAGTTGATCCTTTTTTGTATGAAATTTTAAAATTTCGCGAAATCCGCGACTCCGATTTCAATTTTGATTTCATATTCGTAATGTACACCTAAAATTATATTAGATTTGATATGTCGCGATCATAATAATTATATTTAATTTTTCTCATTTTTTCCATTATTTTTAATTAATTAAAAATAATAGAACAAGTACAACCTCGAAACTTCAATTGCGATGTGCTACCTCTAAACAAAACTTTTTTGGTGATTTTTTTGATCAGACTACATTTTTTTTCAAAGTGGCATATTTGTAGGGTTGTGGAGCGTGAAAATTCCAACTTTTTTTTTTTTTGACCACTCTAATGTGCATATTTGCAATTTGCTAATTTGCTATGCAAATTGTAACATATCGTGAGCGTCTTTTTTAAGATCAATTGCATATTTGCTTCATGACCTATTTTATTCACTGTTGCCAACTTTTTTTCCTAAAAATATCGATAAATCAAACTAAAAACTCACTAGAAAATAGCTGAAAATGGTAAAATATCGCTAGATTTGACGAGAAAATAGCTAAATTGGCAACAGTGATTTTGTTTACGTCAAAAGTAAAAATAAATCGTATTTTTTGAGAAAATTTGTGAATCATAAAAATAAAAATAATAATAAAATAATAAGTTAAAAAAAAAATAAAAAAAAATTTTATATTAATAAAAAATCACAAGCAATTTTTTTATTACATTTGTTATTTTATAAATAATAATATGGCGGCTGATATGTTAAAAACACATGTTTTGTTTTATTTGCAACTTAGCTTATATGCAAAGTGAGTTTTGCTAAAGGGTTTTTTTGCAATTGAAGAAAAATAAAGCAAATTGCAAATACATACATTTTGTTGTTGTGTTGATGCAATCGTTGTATTTTCGCAATCATTTGCAACGTTTGCATCGTTTGCAATACCCATCGTGAGTACCCTTAACATTTCAATAATGCACTATATTTTATAAATCATATTACATAAAAAAATCACAAAGTTTGGCAAACATTTTAGTTTTTTCAATTTTTATATTTTATTCTATAAATTTCTTTTGTTTTTTTGATTTTTATTTTAAAACTTTTTATAAAAGTTACAGAATGATTTTTTTGAAAAAAATTAAGCACTAACTTTTTTATTTGATAATAAAACCTGACCTAAATTGAATGCCGGAAGTTGCTGGAATATACATATTTATTCACTTTTAATCACTGTTCAATCTTTTATTAACACTAGTTGACATCATCAGGATATTATAATTGTACACAGAGAAAAAAACCATAATTAAATCAAATATTTTTCATATTTGATTTAAAAATATTAGATTTTGAAAAAACATTTCTAAAATAAATTTAAATGTACTTAAAACGAATATGTTCATACTGATATTTGTCAAAAAATAATTTGACATTTATTCACATGTCATTCATTCTTGCAGACTCATGGCGAAAAATAAATGAACATTAAGTTCGTGGTCGAAAAAATAGACTTTTAATTAAAATTTTGTGAATATTAAATGTTTACTGTTAATTTTTTTTTTTAATAAATGGTAAGTATTTGTAATTTTAATAATGTAAAGTAATATAATTATAGTGTCATAAATAGATTTTTTACTTTATTCAATATTTTCAAGAACGTCATTGTTGAAGTTATTGTTTAATAAGTTGTGTATATATTTTTAATTTCAGGTTTTGTAAAAGAATTAACTTGATAGCAGCATTGATCTTAGGCAATAACCATCATTCTTGGGCACAAATTCTGCTATAAACTTGGAGCAGTCTGGAGCGTAATCTTTGGTATTTTACTTCGCGAAAGTTGTGTCTTATTTGTAAGTTTATTTACTTTATTTACATTGGAAATAAATTCAAAATGCTTTTGTTAATATTGCATTGCAGTGTTTAAACAATTGATTTAATTATTAAGTTTTCATTAATAAAAAGTTATTAAAAAATAAATTGTTTTATTTTCAACAATTAAGAACAAACGGAATAGAACGCTAGGAACCCACAAATTGGGATGCTAAATTTAATTATTTTTTAATTTAAAATAAGAAATTTTGTATTTAAAAAATACAAAATACAAAAAATTACAATGAGCGAGATAAAGAATATTTTGGCTAAAACAAAATTGAATAAGGCACCTGGAGAAGATCGCATTCCGTATGAATTTTTAAAAAATGCCCCAGATGAACTACTAGCGGAAGTGGCAAAAAGCCGTTATTTGAAAAAGTAGACAAGCTTCAAATTTATTTTATGAAAAAGTTACTTAAACTACCGAACTTTACACCAACGTATGCGTTAATGTTGGAAACAGGAATGGAACATGGACATCTTTTCACGCTAGATCTACACCTTAGGTATATCACCAGAACCATATTTGATTTCAGCGAAGATAGACTACCACATACATTAACACGAAAATTACTACAACATCAGCTTTTATGGGTAAAAGACCTCAATACAATAGGGGCAGAGTATAATATTAATTGGTCAGAAAATCTTACCACTAAGGAGCAATGGAATGAAAACCGAAAAAATCTCTTGTAAGATTTTAGAAATAAATATTACGGTCAACTGTTGAGAAGCAAAATGCAAACAAACAGAATTTATACAAATTTGGACCCAATGATAGGTCAAACGTACTTATCTGAAGTCAGCAGTCGAGATGATATAATGTGCATTTTTAAGATGAGGTGTGATCTAATAAAGCTTAATGCCACCAGATATCAGAATAATCAGGATGATATATCGATTTTATGCTCAATTTGCAATATGTTCGAAGAAGAGAATTTAGTACATTTTTTGGGCCGTTGTTCAGCTTTTAGGGAATTTAGAATGTTTTATTTCGGAAAAGTTTTACTTGAAGAGGAAGAAGTTCTGAAAACACTTGATGGTAAAATAATAGAATGGAAGGCGTTAGCTAATTTTATAAAGCACTGTATAAATAATAGAAATATGCTTATACATGAATTTAATTATTAAAAATTTGTAATATTTTTGCACAGCACGTAATTTATTTAAGATTTGCCGACCGACGACATCAAGTCATGGTCGAATGTTTGAATACCAATTATTGATTTTCGTAATATATATATTGCTGCATTATGAAAATAAAGAATACTACTACTACTACTATTTAAAAAATAATAATTATAATATGTTAAAATTAATTTTAAAAATATTTAGAATAAGTAAGATCATACTTTGTTGTAAATTAAAAGTGTTTTCATTAATTTTAAGTATGTTTCTACTTGAATTTAACATTTTTTTTTTCTTAGTGTAGAAGTTTATGGCTTTTGATTTATATTGTTACGATGGGTCTCATACTTCAGGTTTAAACTTTAGTTAATAGTTAACCCAAAAAATTTGTTGTTGTTTTGTGTACATTTTTTTGACATTTTCTTTTGTTTATAGTTAAGTTAAAGTTAAACCTGCAGTAATAGACCCACCGTTAATTGTTAATTTTTGATAAAGAAAAAAAAATCACAAAATAACTTTTATTATTTTTGAAAAAATTAAAATTGTGTTTGGATTGTTTTTGTTTGAATTAAAAATAGAAATCAAACAGAGCAAATAAACAGAAAATTCAAAATATTCAAACAAGAAATAATTGTAAAACAGTCAGTTTTATTAATAAAAGTTATAACTGTTACGTCCCTGTGAAAAACAGTTGATTTATTCTGAAATAAAATACAATAATATTTTCTGAAATACAATTGAAAATGGTGTAGTACAATAATTTCGCGCTTGATAGTTTAATGTATGTTTTTATTGATTTTAAAGCCATTTATTGTACAAATGTTAAATTGCAAATAATTTAATTTATGTAAAAGAAAAACAATGAATTTATTATTCGTATTGTTTGAAGTTAAAAAGGGGAAAAATTCAATCAAGTGTTTCCTTGTATTTAATGAAAAAAATTTAATATCCAATCCAATTTCATAAATTGTTATTGTGTATAGTTATGACAGTTGTACATTTTCAAACAATAGAGCATAATAATTGAATTGATAGTAATGTTATTGACATTTATAGTCAGTATATTTTTTAATAATATACCCAGCAAAACTTTGGTAGTTATCGCACAGTCGTTATATTCTGCATTATTGCAAAGGTAATTACTTACCGATCACTGATTACGTATGACTTGTATTTCATGATTAATATTTTTTTAAATATATTTTTAGTTACAGTACTTGGTGTTTTTTTGTAAGCATGGGCGTAAGGTGTATATTTTGGAAATAACTTTCTGTTAAAAAAGAAGTACATCTAGATCATTTATTGTAGTGCTTTGTTTTATTGCTTTGACATCTCCTTTTTTGCTGGGTATTTATTATGTTCACCTTCACAATTTACAGCTAAAACATATAAAAGGCGGTTATCTGAGTCTTGCTCTAACTTCCAAGTGGAAATAATGAAAAATTATTTAATAATTTTAAAGCCAGAATTATACGTGTGAAAAAACTGCTAGAGATAGAATAAAAACAAACCTAAATAGCTTAAATTATTCATAATAGAGCTAAATGTTTGGAGGTGTTTTTGCTCTATCTCTAGTAGTTTTCTGCACTAGCTCCTGCAAAAATTTAGAATTTTCTCTGCATTTAAACAAAGAATCATTTATTAGAAAAATTCACCACTAAATCACATTTTCACCATGTTCCTAAAAGTACTTTATCCCTTTGAGACCCAGCATACTAGAGTTGTAAAAGTATTGAGTATTCCGGTACTGAGTACTCAATACTGGCTGTTTTTTGAGTACTCAATACTAAAACGGTACTACTCAATACTTTTAAAGATTCAATTTTCCGTAGAAATGTGTATTTTTCGTATGAAAATTAGGGTTTTTCTTTTCCCGGACTTTTTCATTTCCCGGGACAGCGGGATTTTTTTCTGAATTTCCCGGGATCCCGGGAATTCCCGCTCATTCGAAAATAAATAAATCCGACATATGTTGTATTGGAAAAACTCGATTTCTATTACAACACCGTCCGACAAAGTTCATTTGTTGGTTGTACCTATGAGAAAATCTAATAATATATTCTGAAAGCAGGGCTAAATATAAAATAACCATGTCTTCCATTTTTTATAGATCGATTCGTCTAACAGTTTAAATCGCGAATTAATATTGAGATAATATATTTATATGGAAGGCCGTCTTAATTTTAAAAAACTGTTAAGCTGCCTACACACTAGGGAACATGGTTGAGGGAACAAAAAATATCAAAAAATTTTGTAAACACGAAATGCACGCTCTCAACACGCACACACACACAAAAGCACTCACACATTCACAAAAAATGCTCTCTTTTTTAAGTATGTTCCCTAGTGTGTAGGCAGCTTTAGAAATAACTGAATATTAATTAGCGTTTTAAATGGTTAAACGAATTAATATAGACAAAGTGAAAGGGTATTTTATTTTCATCCCTTCTTTTAGGACATATTCGAATTGTTCATGGGTGCAAACTTGTGTCGGACCAGTTTTATAGTCAGAACTAAGATCGTTTTTTTGCTTAAACATTTCTTAAGTATGGAATCCAAAAATTTCTATTTCTAGATATTTTGTTACTATGGAGAATTTCAGAAGAATTTGTCTCGAATTATTTTTATAAAAAAGTTTAAAAGGGATTATTTTTCACACAAATTTTTAGGCAAATTGGCTTAAATCTTTTTATAAAAATAGAAAATAAAATATTATTAAATAATCTTTTAACTTTAATTGGTTTATAAATTTTTAAAAATAAATTCCCAGCCAGCAATTTCGGAGCGCTCATAAATAAGATTCTTAAATGGCTCATAGCAAAAAGTGGAAAAATGTTTGTTTTTGGAGCTAATTTCTGAGTCATTAATGATCATTTTTCTTTGCTGGGTTATTTAATTTTCATAGTTGCATTTTAAATTAACATATAAAAAATCCAAAATAATTTGAAAAAGCATCTGATGTATTATTTGAAAAATAAATAATTTTTAAAAAATATAATTAAAATAAATGAGTGGCAATTGAAATTTAAATGAAATTATTCGAAGTAAAAAACATTCAAATTCTTTAATGGACAGGCTTTTTGGAGATATTTGGAACTGAAATAATAATAGCTGTATTTTCGACTTAACTATATCCGTTAACTTTTAAAAAAGCACAAAGTGCATTAAAACGTTTTTTAGACGAAAACTGACATATTACTTTTCGTATGCACGTTAACTTACAACGTGGATAATTATCAACGTTGAAAACTCAACGTTTATACATTTTCACACCTAGCGTAACTTCTTCGCGTTACTACCTAAAAAGTTTTACTGACGTACGTTCGATTATACCGGAACTATCATAAACACTCACTATTAAAAAAAATTTGATTCTCCAATCAGTTTAACGTAGATTTTCAATAACTACTTAACGTTGATAGGTATGAACGAAAATACAGCTAATGTTGAAATGTTTTATATATTGCTTTACTTGAACAAAGATCATCGTTTTAAAGAAACCATTTTTTTCGCCGAAGTACGAGTATTTTTTATTGGTAACTAAACTAAATTCAGCTGACATTCAAAAACAATTTGGCCTAAATAATATTTTTTTTATATTGTACTAATTCAGTTTATTAAATTTTAAATCGTATTTTTTATTTTAAATATTTTTATTTAAATTAATTTCAAAAAAATCTATGCTTTATATTTAAATAAAGCTTCCGAAATTGCAATATATAGTAGCTAGAACTTCTATAAAAGAATACAAAAAATCCAGGGAAATCCCGCATGAAATTCTTGGGATTGTGGGATTGAAAAAAGGGCGGGATTCCCGGGAATCCCGTCCCGGGAATTCCCGGGACATAAACCCTAATGAAAATACAACTCTAAAAATAGTACTCTAAAAATACAACTCTGAAAATACAACTCTATTTGTGAAGCAAAGAAATTTGTAACGAATTTTTGGGAATAATTTTTTAATTAATTTATTTAAAATGTTTTAAATTAATTAAAATGTAAGTAACAATAGTTATTTAACACGTGTATTTGAATTGTTATTATTTTTCCTAATAAATACGAATTCATAACATTTTTATTTTTAAATTCAAAAAAACCGTTAAAAGTATTGAGTAGTATCGAGTACTCAATTGAAAAGTATTGAGTAGTATTGACTACTTAAAAAGTATCGAAATTTCACAACTCTACAGCATACACGGTTGTGAGATGTGATGTTTTCTCTTAAAGTTGAAAATATTTTCAATACTAATAGGTTTAATTAGATAAAAAATTGTAATTATACTTTTACCCAGAGACTTATAATATAGAGATGCAACATCGATAATTTTGTAAACAAACTGTAGATGTCGCTAGCATGTGGGAAATTTTTTCAAGGGAGGATTTTTTTATGTCAAATGAGGTTCTACAGAGTTGTTAGGTAAGGGGATTTGGGCCCAAGTTAGGGATTTCGACTTTGTTTTGGAGAAAGATTAAAAAATTTGTAAATTTTAAAAGATTTAGTTTTAGGCCCAAAATAAGAAGAATTTTGGTATAAATTATATGCGTATTATTTCAAATTAAAGTCGATCAAATTAGGTCTGTTGAAGAATTTAAAAATTTATACAAAATATTTGAATTATGGAGGAAATGTTCTCCAAATATTTATAAATCTTGAAATAACGAAAAGCAACCAAACTCAATAATTAATCAAAAAATTTTCTATTTTTCAAATACTGAAATTGTTACATGCAAAGGATTAAGAAAAAATAAATTTTGTGTAGGCTCAAAAAGTACCAGGGGTTTTCATATAACCTCTTATGTACCTTCTGAATCGTGTAAACTCGACTTATGCAAACTTAATGTTCAAAATAATTTACGACCCCTAGAACTTACACCTTACTAGATTTACAAATTTTAGAAAAAAAAGACTTCACCATAATGTGACTTTTCACCATCGTATGAAAATTGTGTAGAAGTTTTTCTATCGAAAATTTAATAAAAGACTTTTATTTTGAAACGGTGACATTTCAGCTTAGTTGTGATTTGGCTTTCGTATAATTTAATTTTTTTAGTTTCACAATTTTAACAAAGATTTGAGGCCTTTAAAGTTCCAGTGAAAACGTAAATATTTCTTCGTAAAATATTCAATTTTATTTAATTGCTCACTCATTTCCTAATAATTTTCTGAACTTAAGAGCGATGCTAACTTAGCTCCTTTTTTTGAGTTTTTGATTAAATTAAAATGAATTGGGTATAACATTGGGGATTTAAACATTTGAAATGGGAATAAACTAAAACTTTTTGGGCAACACTGCTCCCCATTAAAATGAAACAGTTTTTCCAGAAAAACAAAACAGCAGTCAGCGCCATAAAATATGAATTGAGATCAGGAAATTTTAATAGTTTTAAGGTGAGTGCGAACTGGCTAAACTAAATCTAAACTAAATTCAAGTTTACAAGTTTCTTTGAAATTATAAAATTTTTTAAAACAAATTTCAAAGAAATTTTAAACCCTTTTATTAATTTGTATTTAGTTTAGAACCAATTTAGCCACCTCGCACAGGGCCTTAATAACATTTTACCTTAAAGTTACAAAATCAATAAATTTTTGCAGCTGGTTGGGTCTGAAAGGGTTATCAGTAAATTAGCAACACATTTAAAGAGTGGTTTACAATTTTTATCAAATTCCTGGCAAAAATCCCTCAAAATATCATATCTGAAAATAATTTCATATTCCAGGGAACAAATATTTCAAATTTCAGGTCTTTGCAAAATGCGTTTAAACAATCCGTCACAAGGGTGAGACTTTCGTCTTTTTGGTCCTCAAGGTGGGATTTTCCAAAAATTCTTTCTTTGCGAATGTCTATGATAGATGTTTGAGCAGGCCGTTAAGGGGCTCAAAAGACCTCATGAGAACCCAAAGTTTTGGAAAGGCTGTTACTTGTCTTATTCTTAAGCGGAATATAAGAAAAATAAGTGACGGGATCTCGGGAAATTTTCAACTGAATCCCGCTTTCCCGGGAAATCGAAAAGTCCGGGAAAAGAAAAATTATAATTTCAACAGGAGGTATTTTATGGTGTTGTATATATAGTGAAATCAGTTAGAACCGCAGTGCGTATTATAAATACAATATAATATATGTGATATTGATCAGTGCGTATGCGTGGTTCCAACATAGTATGGAACAAATGTTGGAATTTTCATTGAAAATATAAGATAAACAATATTCAATGATTATTTTCCAAGTTTGGCAATCGAAACTTATACCGGTATTGGTACTGGCATTGATATCGATTTTTTTTCGTTTCAATAATGGTATTAAATTCAATCGGTGTTACCGTAACAGTTATTTAGAGGTATTATTGAAAATTTGCGTTTTCATAATCAAACATATGTTGTAATAAAAACACAGCTCAAATTAAATATTAATAACCCTAGTTAAAGTTAACAACAAGATTTTTCCTAAAGTAGGGCATACACGTTCAATATTATTGATAAATTTTTCAAAAATCAACCAATCAGAACATTTTATTTTTAAATACTTTGTTCTGATTGGTTGATTTTAAAAACATTGATCAATAATATTGAACGAGTATGTTTGCCTTAAAGTACCATACATTTTCAATATTTTTGATCAATTTTTGTTTGTTTACAAATTAATTGAAGGTCTGTATCCTATAGTGAAAGTTTATCAATTAAATTGAAAAATTCAAAATGCTTTGGATTTTTGATTTTCAATTTCATATTATTGAAAAGTGTGTGCCCAATATGGAAATGTTAGTTTTTAAATTTGTTTTTTTGTTGTTGAAAATAAATAAATAAAATTAAAAAGCACTGTAAACGTGGTTTTATGGGATGGAAAATATTGATCAATTTTAATTTCATTTATATTTTTCTAATAACATTGAAAGTGTGTGTGAAAAATTCAATAAAACTGAAATAAATTATATAGACAGTGTGTGCACGGCTTAACAGAAGCTGAAAAAAAGCAGTACAGTACCGGTATTAAGGGCTTTGGAACACCGGTATTTTTTAAATCCGCAGTTTCGGTATTGGTATCGGATAACAATTTGAAAGGCTTTTAAAGCCGAGCACACACGGTCAATATAATTTATTTAAATTTTATTGATCTTCCTTTTTTTTTTTTTTTTGTTGACAGCATAACGTATTTTATTTGGTATATTTTCCGACAGAGATGGTATTTTTACGCATTTTCAATGTAAGTTTACCAATTTTCTGAGTAATTAATTTAGTCGTCATGTGTGTAATTTTATTCATTTGCCCACTCTGTGTAAAACTTATTTATTTTTTATTTTTATTTTATAATCGAACTGATCGAAACATCCCAGTGTAGAAACGGTAATGACATATCATTATTTTTTGGACTACCAGTAATGACACCCACTTACCTTCTGCATTATTTTAAAACATATAATAATGAGTTACTGATAATGACTTATTTTTATCCTTATTTTAAATAGAAAATAATTTTCTAGATTTTTTTGAAAATTTTTTTAAATCTATTTTTAGACTCAATATTTTTTAAACACTGGTAAGGATATAAGTAGCCACATATTTTTTGATTTTTTGTATGTTGGCGAGTAAGCTTACTTGTGTGCAGCAGGTCAATTATGTTTTTATCTATTAAATATTATATGCCGATATAGCTAGAATAGTAGAGCTATTGACTGGCAATCTGTAGACCCAGGTTCGATTCCCGCACCAGCAAATTTTATTTAAAAAAAAAATACAATAAAAAATGTTTTCTTTTATATAATTTATATTTTTGAAAATCTATTTTTAGACTCATTATTTTTGTCAGTACTGGTAAGCACATAGGTAACGATATATTTTTTGATTTTTCGTATACTGGTTTGTAACCATAACTCATTATTTTTCGCGACATCGCCATATAAAGGTAATAAGAAATGTAATAACAAAAGTAACTAGTTACCATTACCAGGTATGTAGTTACATAACCACATATCTGGTAATGATTTTCTACACTGGGATAATAATAGTTCAGTTTCTTACTATAGATTGGCTAAATTTAAACAAAAATTAATTATTATTACAAATAGATTTGTCATTACACCCCCCAGTTTTATTGCAAATGGTCCCAAATGAAAGAAATCGATTTTTTTCGGAAAACGTTAACCCGTGCCGAAAGTTGGACGACTTTTTTTCCATTTTGGGAAAAAAGTGTAGTACTATTGAAAATTCTTAAAATTCGAAATTTCGAAAAAAAAAATTATTTTTTATTCCATTTAATCATTTAATATAGTCAAAACGATTCACACATGGAATTTTGACTTCATCGGATATCAGTAACCCACTTTAGCCTGGAATCCAAAATGACCCACGAATTTGATAAAAGTGCAAAAACGTGTTTTTTTTAAATTAATTTTAAAGATTTTTTAAAATGCCTACTTTGGAGATGTCGATTGCTATTTGTACCTATTTTGTTGGTATTAAAGAAAAAAATAAATTGGAAAAATGATAATTCGAGTTTGTGTTTGGAGCGACTGCTTTCCAGGACATCTTACAAAAATTGCTCATTTTATCAAAAATTAAGCAAAATTTGAATGTTTTCATCAAATTTTACACAGTTTTCGGAAAAACAACACTTAAATTTGGTTAGACTATAATTATCTTTACATTTGTTTAAAAAATACTTAACCCTTAGTGGCCTGGGTTCAGAAAAGACCCATGAAAGTTAATATTACTTATGACTACGAGATTGTAAAGCCATTAAATTGATAAAAAAAAAAAAATATCAACTGGACAAAAATAATTATCTTATGTAACGTGATTTAGGTGGAGTTAAGTTTTATAGTTTTGGCCAAAAACGCCCCACTAGGAAATTTCAGGAATAACATCTTTCACAATTTTTGGAAAAATATCACTTCAAATGGATCAAAAAAATATTTTTTCCATTTGTTAAAAATTATTATTTTGTGTAACTTGATCCATATAGGGTTAATGTTTTCACTTTTCGGCAAAAAAAAGCCCACTTGGAAATTTTCCCTCATATCCCAAGTAAAAAAATGATATGGAGCCGTATGAAGTTATATTTAATTATATATAATATTTTATGTAATTAGACATAATTATATCCGAAAAATGAGAACGTCTTACTGTATCATATTGTATCGAATTGTATGCAATGGTACACAATTTGGTACAATTTGATACAATTTTATGCAATTCGATACAATTGTATCCGAATTTTGTCCTCATCCAATTACATCAAATTATATCTTTTTGTATAAAACTATATAAAATGTGATAAAAGCGGACATATTTAGTTTGATACAATTATATCGAAATATTGACCTTATACTTTTATCATATTATATATGACCATATCTAACAATATATACAACAATTATTTTTTTAAATAAAAAAGATATGCAATATCTGGAGATCTGACCTGGGGGATTTCAATTACATTCCAATTAGAATTACTTGTAATTGAAAATTTTCAATCACAAATAAATGTAATTGAAATTAAAAAAACTCAATTACATTTCATGTAACTGTAATTGAAAATTTTCAGTTACAAATTACAAGTAAATGTAATTGAAACTGAAAAATTTAGAATTAATTTAAAATGACAAATTATACTGCAAAATCTGCAGAAGAAGAACTAAAAATGGCAAAAAGAAACTTGTATCTAAAAAATTTTTCTTAAATTTAGTTCAATGCAAATAGCAGTTTAATTCTGCTGAAATCAACAGAAATATTAGCTAAAAATATTAAACTGTTGATTTCAGAAGGTTAGATTTGTATTTCCATTAAAAACAAAAAACCGAAAAAGGAACTTTGAAAATTTAAGATTTTGTATGATGTTTTTTGTCTACTAATTTCTACTACTACAATTTCATTTTATTTTCTATTCACTGAAATTTAGATCAATCATAACTCAAATTTTGTATATTTAACAGTTTTATTTTTGCTGTTCTTATCTTATTAATATTTGGCAAAAATAATCTGCTAATTGAGCAGTTTTTCCTGCAAGGTCATTTTTAACTAATTTTTGGTAGCTTTAACAAAAATTTTTACAAATATTTTTCTGCTAGTGTATAAATAATCGATAAATAATAAAAAAACATTCATAAAATAATTTCTAAACTTGAAGTGAAATGTTTATATTTATTAAAAATTTCATAATTTCTCAATTTCATTAAAATGCACAAATTCATCAGTAACGTCAGGGGTATCCCATGGTCCTGATGAATGGCAACACCGGTTTTTAATGCAACAGATGGCGCTGACTGCTGTTTTGTTTTTCTGACAATACTGTTTCATTTTATTGGGGAGCAGTGTTGCCCAAAAAGTTTTAGCTTATTCCCATTTCAAATGTTTAAACCCCCAATGTTATACCCAATTCATTATAATTTAAACAAAAACTCAAAAAAAGGAGCTAAGTTAGCATCGCTCTTAAGTTCAGAAAAT
Source organism: Leucophora obtusa (assembly GCA_949987735.1). Classification (NCBI taxonomy): domain Eukaryota; kingdom Metazoa; phylum Arthropoda; class Insecta; order Diptera; family Anthomyiidae; genus Leucophora; species Leucophora obtusa. The sequence continues at coordinate 200,204,331 of OX465295.1, read as the reverse complement.
TATTAGGAAATGAGTGAGCTAATTAAATAAAATTGAATATTTTACGAAGAACTATTTACGTTTTCACTTGAACTTTAAAGGCCGCAAATCTTTGTTAAAATTTGAAACTAAAAAAATGTCACCGTTTCAAAATAAAAGTTGTGTATTAAATTTTCGAGAGAAAAAATTCTACACAATTTTCACACGAACTTCATTATAGTGAAAAGTCTTTTTTTTTCTAAAATTTGTAAATCTAGTAAGGTGTAAGTTCTAGAGCCCGTAAACTCTTTTGAACATTAAGTTTGCATAAGTCGAGTTTACACGATTCTGAGGTTATATGAAAACCCCTGGTAGTTTTTGAGCCTACACAAAATTTATTTTTTCTGAGTCCTTTGCATGTAACAACTTCAGTATTTGGAAAATAGAAAATTTTTTGATTAATTATTGAGCATGGTTGCTTTTCGTTATTTCAAGATTTATAAATATGTATTTGGAGAACATTTCTTCAATAATTCAAATATTTTGTAGAAATTTTTAAATTCTTTAACAGATCTAATTTGATCGACTTAAATTGAAATAATACACATATAATTTATACCAAAATTCTTCTTATTTTGGGCATAAAACTTACGAAAATTATCTAAACGAAAGCAAAATAACGAAAATTTGTTTTTGTTTTCCATATATTTTTGACGAAAGTAATTGTCAATGGCTATCGTTTTGAGTATTTTCGTAATAGATAAACAGGCCCTTAATCTTTTAAAATTTACAATTTTTCTAATCTGTCCCCAAAACGAAGTCGAAATCCCTAATTTGGGCCCAAATCGCCTTAACTAACAACTCTGTAAAACCTCATTTGACATAAAAAAATCTTTCTTTGAGAAAATTTCCCAACATAAAATCCTCCTTTGACAAAATTTCCCATATGCAAAAATTATCGATGTTGCATCTCTATATTATATGTCTCTGAGTAACGTGTAAATAGAATTATAACATTTACATTTAATTTGAATAAAAAGGAATCATATATGGACATTCATATATCTCCATATATGAGCATATATGGCCATATACCCTCAAATTTCGGATCCGAACCTATATATGTTGCCATATATGACCATATGTATATGAACATATTCACCTGGGTCCCGGTGAAAAATGCTCATATACGCTCAAATATGTTCAAATATGGTTTATGTATGGACACATATGAACAAATATGGATTTTTTATGAACAAATATGGATTTTACATATATGAACATATATGGAAGTATATGTGATTCCATATATGGAAAAAGATTTCATATACAGACACATATGGAGGCATCTGCTATTTCATATATGGAAAAGGCACTCATATATGGACAAATATGGAATTATATTTAATGCCATGAATAAAAAAAGGAACATATGTAGCGCCTAATTTGAATGTCATACATAAATTTATATCTATAGTACAACCTTATAATAAAGGACAGCAACATTTGTATGTATTCGCCCATATTTAATAAATGTATATGTTCATATATGTCCATATATGAACATATACTTAGGTGTTACCTCATTTTTCGGATCCATGCATATATGGTTGAACCATAAATGTTCATATATGGACATTTTGAACCGGGTATGTATAAAAACATAGAATATACACAAATGTCCTTGTTCATTATTTTGTTTATTGTTCTCGTTTTTTTTTTGCATAAATTTTAACACAATATCATTAAAGTACACATGCGGATAATTTTCTATCAATTATGTATAACATCAAAAATTCTGCTCAATTGAACGCACTCAGAAGAATTGTGGGTTCTTGTTCACAAGTGCGTATGATTAATATTATTTTATATTTATATCCAACTCACATCACTCATACGTTTCTTACTAGTTAAGACATATCTATATACTTTGCTGTTCAATAGGGTGCCTCGCTTTGACACTTTTCTTTTGACAATTGTTCATTAAATGAAAAACTAAAAAACTATTTGTAATACATTTTTTTTTACTAAAATTTATCTTTAGACACATTACTTTTCCCATCCTAGTAACCACATAAGTAACCAATTGCTTTATCACCTTCACCCCATGGATTACCTTGCGGCTGATCGCCTGTAAAATTCATCAATAAAGTAAGGTGTAAAGTACTGAATGGGGTCTTATGGATATACATTTCTTCATAGGTTATTTGGTAATGTGTGGTTTTACTGGGCTCCATCATATATCCAAATTTCACCGAAATTTGCAGAAATCCAGACACAGACTCTCCTTGTCAGAGTTGATTTCTCTAAATATTTTACGGCTCTATGATCCTTATAGGAGTAAAAGGAATACATATAGGTACAAACCATAACCGATTGAAGTTTATTTAAAAAGTAATAGGTAAAGTTTGTTTTCAGTGGAAGAATCAATTAAAATACATGGAAGTGTAGGCCCTTACTGTAAGAGTATTTTTAATTTAAAGTCGACTTTATTTTTACTATTTTTAATCATACGATTTTGTTCATTTTGTGTATGAAATCCCTAAAATATATTTATATTTTCAAACATTTTGATTGGTTGAAAATAAATCCACCAATCAGAATGCTACAAAAATAAACCAAGTCATGGCATACTGCCACCTAATATTTTAACTAAAGTTGACTTTAACTTAAATATTCATTTGAAAATTTTAGATAGTAAGGGGCGATAGTGTTTAACTTTTTGTATCAATCAATAAAAAAGGTTTTTTTAGGTTTATATTTTTAGAAAAAATAATTTAAATAATTTCGATGTTTTCTGTATTAAAGCAAAAAATTCCGGTTTGCTTTTTAGTCAAAATAGTTTGTTTATATACAACATTATTTCAATTCAAATTACAAGAAATTCTTCACTCATACACACAAGCATAGCCAATGAAAATATGAACTTATGTGTTGTTGTGTATATTCTAACGTTTTTTCAGTTAAATATTGAAGATTGTTTTAACTACTGTTTCCAATTATTCGACATAGGCGGTTAACCGGTTATTGCATTATTCGAAAAATCACTAAAACTGATTACTCGGGTCCGGTTATTCGGGTCGGTTATTCGAGAAAATTGGCGATTAATCGATTAATCATTTAAAACAAAATTAATGTATTTCCTTATCTTTTTACCAACAAAAACGCTAACAGCTTCCTGTTTTTGTTAAATATCAACATGACACATGAACACGATGTATTTAAAAAACGAGTAAAAAGGTTAAAGTCGGGCATGCCGACTATACAATACCCTACACCAGTCTGGTGTATTGTTTGGATCCGAAATTCGAATGGGTTAAAATGGGGCTTATATCAAAATTTTCTATAATGTGAGTCAGCGCACCAAATTTCATTAAAATATCTTAATATTTGCGACCTGCAGTTTGTAACCAAGCCAATTTTGGGGGCACCCTTATATGGGCACTAGTTCTAAACATGGACCGATGTTCACCAAAATCAAACTTGTTCGTCCTTGGGCCAACATAGGTCTATGTACCAAATTTCATCAAAATAGCTTAATATTTGCGACCTGCAGCGTATAAACAATATAATTTTGGGGGGACCCTTATATGGGCACTAGTTCTAAACATGGACCGATGTTCACCAAAATCAATAGGCTTCGTCCTTGGGCCAACATAGGTCTATGTACCAAATTTCATCAAAATATCTTAATATTTACGACCTGCAGCGTATAAACAGTATAATTTTGGTAGGACCCTTATATGGGCACTAGGTCAAAACATGGACCGATGTTCACCAAAATCAATAGGCTGCGTTATTGGCCCAATGTAGGTCTGTGTACCAAATTTCATCAAAATATCTTAATATTTCCGACCTGCAGCGTATAAACAGTATAATTTTGATAGGACCCTTATATGGGCACTAGGTCTAAACATGAACCGATGTTCACCAAAATCAATAGGCTGCATTATTGGGCCAATATAGGTCTGTTTACCAAATTTCATCAAAATATCTTAATATTTACGACCTGCAGCATATAAACAGTATAATTTTGGTAGGACCCTTATATGGGCACTAGGTCTAAACATGGACCGATGTTCACCAAAATCAATAGGCTGCGTTACTGGGCCAATATAGGTCTGTGTACCAAATTTTATCAAAATATCTTAATATTTACGACCTGCAGTATATAAACAGTATAATTTTGGTAGGACCCTTATATGGGCACTAGGTCTAAACATGGACCGATGTTCAAAAAAATCAAACTTGTTCGTCCTTGGGCCAACATAGGTCTGCGTACCAAATTTCATCAAAATATCTTAATAGTTGCGACCTGTAGAGTGCGCACAAGATTGCATGGACAGACAGACAGACGGACGGACGGACGGACAGACGGACATCGTTAAATCGAAATAAAAAAAAATTCTGAACCGATCGGTATACTATAAGGTGGGTCTACGACCAATATTTTTTGGTGTTACAAACATCAGCACAAACTTATAATACCCTGACCACATAGTGGTGTAGGGTATAAAAATTTGAAATTAAAAAAACACATCTACACTAGAGAGAAAATGCTTGAGATAAAACAAAAAATCACCCCTAATTAGCTCTATTTGGAATGAGTTTAGCTATTTTGGAGTGTTTTTGCTCCATCCCTAGCAGTTTTCTCTCGCATGTAAATGTACCTTAAGGTTGAAAGTTTCGGAATCTGAGATTATCTAAATTGAAACATTTCTTGTACTAATAGAAAAATTTATGTAAAATATAGCTGAAGCTATTAAAAATTAATTAAAAATGGCAAAAAGAAACTACTGAAACGAGGAGATTTTTTTCTAAATATTAGTAAGTTAAAACGAGTAAAAAGGTTAAAGTCGGGCATGCCGACTATACAATACCCTACACCACTCTGGTGTATTGTTTGGATCCGAAATTCGAATGGGTTAAAATGGGGCTTGTGTCAAAATTTTCTATAATGTGAGTCAGCGCACCAAATTTCATTAAAATATCTTTATATTTGCGACCTGCAGTTTGTAACCAAGCCAATTTTGGGGGGACCCTTATATGGGCACTAGTTCTAAACATGCACCGATGTTCACCAAAATCAAAAGGCTTCGTCCTTGGGCCAACATAGGTCTATGTACCAAATTTCATCAAAATATCTTAATATTTGCGACCTGCAGCGTATAAACAATATAATTTTGGGGGGACCCTTATATGGGCACTAGTTCTAAACATGGACCGATGTTCGCCAAAATCAATAGGCTTCGTCCTTGGACCAACATAGGTCTATGTACCAAATTTCATCAAAATATCTTAATATTAATACCTGCAGCGTATAAACAGTATAATTTTGGTAGGACCCTTATATGGGCACTAGGTCTAAACATAGACCGATGTTCACCAAAATCAATAGGCTGCGTTATTGGGCCAATGTAGGTCTGTGTACCAAATTTCATCAAAATATCTTAATATTTACGACCTGCAGCGTATAAACAGTATAATTTTGGTAGGAGCCTTATATGGGCACTAGGTCTAAACATGGACCGATGTTCATCAAAATCAATAGGCTTCGTCCGTGGGCCAAAATAGGTCTGTGTACCAAATTTCGTCAAAATATCTTAATATTTACGACGTGCATCGTATAAACAATATAATTTTGGGGGGACCCTTATATGGGCACTAGGTCTAAACATAGACCGATGTTCACCAAAATCAATAGGCTTCGTCCTTCGGCTGCCATAAGTCGGTGTACCAAATTTCATCAAAATATCTTAATATTTGCGACCTGCAGCGTATAAACAATATAATTTTGGTAGGACCCTTATATGGGCACTAGGTCTAAACATGGACCGATGTTCACCAAAATCAATAGGCTTTGTCCTTGGGCCAACGTAGGTCTGTGTACCAAATTTTATCAAAATATCTTAATATTTGCGACCTGCAGCGTATAAACCATATAATTTTAGTAGGACCCTTATATGGGCACTAGGTCTAAACATGGACCGATGTTCACCAAAATCAATAGGCTGCGTTACTGGGCCAATGTAGGTCTGTATACCAAATTTTATCAAAATATCTTAATATTTACGACCTGCAGCGTATAAACAGTATAATTTTGGTAGGACCCTTATATGGGCACTAGGTCTAAACATGGACCGATGTTCACCAAAATCAATAGGCTGCGTTATTGGGCCAATATAGGTCTGTGTACCAAATTTCATCAAAATATCTTAATATTTACGACCTGCAGCGTATAAACAGTATAATTTTGGTAGGACCCTTATATGGGCACTAGGTCTAAACATGGACCGATGTTCACCAAAATCAATAGGCTGCGTTATTGGGCCAATATAGGTCTGTGTACCAAATTTCATCAAAATATCTTAATATTTACGACCTGCAGCGAATAAACAATATAATTTTGGTAGGACCCTTATATGGGCACTAGGTCTAAACATGGACCGATGTTCAAAAAAATCAAACTTGTTCGTCCTTGGGCCAACATAGGTCTATGTACCAAATTTCATCGAAATATCTTAATAGGTGCGACCTGTAGAGTGCGTACAAGATTGCATGGACAGACAGACAGACGGACGGACGGACGGACAGACGGACATCGTTAAATCGAAATAAAAAAAAATTCTGAACCGATCGGTATACTATAAGGTGGGTCTACGACCAATATTTTTTGGTGTTACAAACATCAGCACAAACTTATAATACCCTGACCACATAGTGGTGTAGGGTATAAATAGCATAACTCAAGGTAGATTTTTTACTTCTTACGATTTTTTTTAATCTGTAAAACTTTGGATACAAAATTTCTTTGAATGCATATTTAATCAATACTACAATAAATATAATATTGCATTTAAAAAAATTATTATCCAAAGTTCTTCCTCCTCCCCTGAAGAAATAAAAAAAATTTAGTTCCATTTGAGTAAAATATTAGTTAAACAAAAATAGTAGACTAAAGAATATCATAAACAATTGTTAAATTTCTCAGTCTTTTTTCCGTTTTTAAGGGCCATTGACAATAAACAAAATTATCCAAAGTTTGAGCTAACATTCCCTTCTGTATTTATGTATTTAATAAAATTCTAAATTTTTCCAAATGTATTTCAGAAATTTCTTTTTTTATTTTTATTTTAAAAGCATTTTTTCAAACATACATGCTTTCTCTTTCTCATAATAATTCCTATAAAATTTTCATTATGAAAGAGAAAACATGTATGTTTGTAAAAATGCTTTCAAAATAAAAGTAGAAATTTCTGAAATACATTTGGAAAAATTTTAAATGCAATTGGAATTTTATTAAATACATTTGGAAAATTTTGGAATACAAATAGAGTCTTTTTAAATACATTTGGAAATTTCTGAAATACATTTGGAGAATTTTGAAATACAAATGGAATTATTTTGAATGCAATTTTACAATCCTGAAATACAGACTTAAAAATTTTAAATGCTAGTGAATAATTTTGAAATGTATTTGAACAATTTTAAAATTCAAATATAATTTTCTTAAATACAAATAAAATATATTAAAATATGAATGGTAGAATATTTAGTTGATCTCTTATTTTTAAGTAAATGAATGTTCTTTTTTAGTTTGACTCTAGATCATAAATTAATATCACTTTCTGTTTAAATTATTTTCCAATCAAAGAAAGATTTGAAAAAATAATTTAAACAGAAAGTGATATTAATTTATGATCTAGAGTCAAACTATTAAAATATATTTGTAATTTTGAAATACATTTTGAAAATTTTAAAATACATTTTGTACAATTTTGAAATGCAATTTGACAAATATCACAGTTTTTTAGACAATTTTAATTTTTTAGACAGATTTTTGGATAATTCTAAAACATTTGAACAATTTTGAGTGATTTTGGACAATTTTAAAACATTTTTGGAAGAATTTAAAAAATTTCTGGATCCTTTTGTTCAATTTTGAAACTTTGTAAACAATTTTAAAATATATCAAAGGAATTAAATATGCTAAAAATCCCAAACGTATTTAACAAATTGTGAAAAATAATCCGCTGCAGGCATGTCCCTATCCGGATTTCATTCTTGCCTAAGGAAATCGTCAGGGGACGACGTTTTTAGAATTTCTGGAAATATTTGTTAAGTTAAATTACAAACTCAATGAGAATTTTTTGTTCTCGTCTAGGAGCGTTATTAAACATTTAAAATATCAAAGAAAAAACAACAACAGAAAATTTTCCACAATTTGCTTTGTCATCTTCCAATGTACTACTCTGTTGTTTTGACAGATCTAGCAATGTAGTGACATCCATTCATGTAGAAACAACAATAGAGAACAATGTTTTCTAAAGTGTCAGTAACATTTAAATTTGCACAAGCACTTGCATATTAGTTTTTTAATTTTATTTTATCGGGATATACATTAATTGCATCAAAGGAATTAAATATGCTAAAAATCCCAAACGTATTTAACAAATTGGATAATTTTAATACATTTTTAAACAATTTTGAAATAAAACTGAAAATGGTGTAGTTGGACATGTTGTAGAATTGATGTGGTTTTGAATCGATTATACTTTCTTTGGAGATGTGAGAAAAGGTAGATTTCTACAGAATTAAGATATCAGTTGACAGTTGTCGGACACATATTTGAAAAAATGTAACCTTGCCTTGAAGGACATGGAAATAGAATTTACATTAGCTTTAATTTTTAAAAGAACAGAATCAAAAATCGCCTACTACATTGATTAAAGCCTATAGAGCACTTCGACGCTGACCCAGCCAGACACTTTGTGTATTTTGGGTAGTTTTAGAAATACCTTTATTTTGCTTAAAAAATGTATCTAAAGGCTTAACGACATCTTTCACTCAATTTTAAAAGAATTTGGTGGTATTTTTAGTAATTTTATGTTTATTCTAAGCTTTTCTTGTAATTTTTTAGCCAAAGTTAAGAAAATTATGAAGTTTTGGGAAAAAAATAAGAGAAAAATTCCATATTAAAATTGTAACCGGTTAATCGACCTGTTTTAACCGATTATTCGGATCGAATAATTATTTGAGTTTTAAATTATTTGTTTCGACATTAACCGAAATAGAGGCGATTAATCGAGGAATCGGTTAATCGATTAACCGAATTGGAAACACTAGTTTTAACAGACTTTTCCATTGTTTTTTATTTATTTTATAGATTATTAAACAATGTTTGAAAATAAATAGCAAAATAGTTTGAATATAATGAAACATCAGTAGGCCTTTTTTTAGTTGTGTTTTCAATTAATTCAATAAAAAACGGACAAGTCCTTTGGACGTCCGTCACTGACGGACCATTTACGGACCGTTATATCGTGTATAAACGGAGTGACTCCGGACCAAAAGCAGACTTGTATATATATCTAAGTTGACTAATTTTGAGTTTTAATTTTTTGCTTTTTAATATATTTATTAATAACGATATTATTACAATTTACACTATATTTAGTATATCAGTTTACCTCTCAGTTTACCTCTTTATACAACGCATCAATTCCCGATATACACCCATAATAAACCGATCATCTACATGCAAAAGAAAAAATAAATTAGTTATGGTTTAATTTATTGTTTTTACGATGGAGTTTTGCATACGACTAAAAAATTACAAATTACTCGAAACAACAACAATTTACACACAATTTTGGAAAAATTGGGTAGCCGTACGTGGAACAGAGCTTTTGTTACAAAAACAAACCATCTTACACACACCATTGTAAAAAACGCACAAATCTTTCAATTAAAATCCTTGATTCATTTCATTCAAAAGCTTTGAGAAAAATTAAATCTGTCACAGCCTTTTGCTGTACCCTGTACTTTTGTATGTTTATGTATATACATATGGAGTCATTTATTGCTCTAGTAACAGAAAACTTAACAGTTATAAACAAATTTTGCAAGTGTCGTTCGTAAGAAGTACAAAAAAGAAAAACTCTAGAGCAAAAAATCCTAATTGGAATGCGTTGGTGGGATCACAGCCATCTGTGGCTATGTTGGCGCCACCCGCTACAGAAAAAGCGACAGCTGACAAAGTTTCGAAAAACCAACATTAACAACAGCAACAATAAAACAGAGCAACAATTTGTACACTCAAATAATATGTATGTTGAAACAATAGAAAAATTTGTTGGTTTAACAAAAAACACTTTTGAGTTAAGACGTTAAATAAATTCTAATATAAATTACCAAAATTTTTGTTAAAAATAAGTAATAAGATTTGCTTTCAACTCTCACATAAGTAGACAATTATTAAAAATTAACCCGTCAAAGCAAATGACACTGATGATGGCTTTGTAGCGAAAGCCGAAAATATGTATTCTGTCTTGCTGGCCTTATCGAATTCTTTAAAATTTTTTATTCTTTGTAATTTACTTGTGTAAATTGTATCATCTTTCTTTAATTTAAAAAAAAAATTAAACAGAAAGTGATATTAATTTATGATCTAGAGTCAAACTAAAAAACACACTAATATAACACAAATACTATAAGACTACAGTTTTGTTTGAATACTAAAAGAAATTCTGCAATCAACATTTATTAGTTATTTTAGTGGTATTTCAGTTTTGTTATTTGCAAATGGAAAAAATATTATTCCAAATTAAAACAAACTGCTTTAATTTATAGTTTTTTTTTCAATATTGTTTTCTAATTTATTGACAATTAGAGATGTGAACAAATTAGAGATGTGTTTTTGTATATATATTTATCATGTTAAACAGTTAACAGATCAATGTTAACTCTAGAGTGGAACAAATCTGTACTCTAGAGTCAAGCAAGTTTAACTCTGTAGTGGAATAAAAAAGATAGCAAAATACAAATATGTATTAGTATGAAAGAGAAAAAACTAAATTTGCTACAGATTGGAGGACTTTCTCAATGTTAACGCATCTTTAGTTGTTACGGCTATTTTTTATTTATTTTATTAACAGTCAAAAACAAACTAAAATGTGAATTTATTGAAATGTTAGTGATCCTGAAATTTCTTTTGTTTTTTTTTAAATACATTTGCAGTCTTTACAAAATATTCTTAGTGTACTGAGATTAAAAAAAAAAAAAACTTAAGTGTTCCGAGGCCTTTCCGTACTACTCGGATCTATGTCGATAAATTAAACATTTTGTACGTTTTTCATTTTCTCGATTAGTTTAAATAATATGTCCTTTTTATAAATGGGAATTATTTAAAAACAAACTCTGATGGTCTTAGTCCCATTATACAAAAATTTTTCTACAGATTTTTAACTAACTAATTTAATTTTCGAGTGTATAAAACCTTAGACAATAATATAAAAATAAATCAAGGGAAACAAAATGTAAAATAAAACAGGAAAACCCAAAAGAGTATCTTTTTAATGGAAATTTATTGTTGCCACGGATTTCATTTGTTAATATGTGTACAACAGCAACAAGAAAGAAATACACCCACCCACTTAAAAATTTGTTAATTTCTAACATGATTTTCTTCATGTTTTTATGTTACACAAAAGAAATGATTTAAGCATTTTTGAATTTTGAAGATTTAAAGATTCATTTCATAAATCAATTGAATTGTATAAGTATTAATATCATTGGCCAAATGTGGCTTTAAATATTACAATAAATGAAAAAAAATAAAAATTAATGATTAATTTGTTTTAGCTCAAATGGAGAGTACTTTAACTAGTTGAAAATCTAGTAGTTTTCGAATGCCACAGTGGTATTAAATACAATCACAATAGATAAATCGTTCACTAACAGGATATCGTCGGCTTGCCTGCAGGTAGTGCTATGTGTTTTTTAACTAGTTTTGAGGAGAGTGAAAAAACTGTTAAAAAATAGCCTTTTAAGATATTTTATTGACATCATATGCTTTATGATTCACGACCTCATTTACTAAAATCATCATTAAGGCATATGATGTCAATAAAATATCTTAAAAGTCTATTTTTCAACAGTTTTTTCGCTCTCCTGAAAATCTATTAAAAAACACATAGCACTACTTGCAGGCAAGCCGACGATATGTTTACATGCTTACACTCTAAAATATTACAATATTGCAAATTCACTACTGTAAAATAAGTAAATTTTTGTTGAACGCATAAATATCGAAATGGGTGAAATTATTTTTTACACACTCTCATATTCAATAACACACATATAATATAATAATATGCATTATGTGCTTATAATTAAACATTTTTGTGCGTAGATTTCTTATTTTGTTGATAAATTTAAATTTCATTGACAAATTTTGTAAATTTACTAACTTAAAAATAAATATATGCACAAAAAGGGTAAATTTACACATAATTTCTGAAGTTTTAGTACACATTTTTATTGTAAATTTACAAATTTTGTGAACAATTAACTTATGCATCATGTAAAGTAAATTTACCATATTTATAGTAGGAGTTCAATTTCCTACTATAAGTTGGGTCAATTTTAACAAAAATTAATTAGAGTGCACTTTATATACCATTCCTTGGACTTGACTTCGAAATCTAGTTGTTTTTAAATGTGACATTGATATTAAGTACAATCACAATAGGCTAATCTTCAATATGTTAATATATTAGCTAACAATAAGTGGAAAATTCCGTGTAAACTTAAATAAACAGTTAATAATTGTCATCAAATCCCTATAATTGTTACATTAAAATTTCAATATTACACATTAATCGAAATCAATAAAATTTCTTTGAACTTACCTATTAATTTAAATTTTATGCATTTGTTGAAATCACCAAATAGCAGCAATATGTGCAGCAGTAATATCAGCAACACTTTATGTCTATAAAACATTGCCAAAATTTAATTGTTTATTTTTTCCACAATCGAAAAGTTTTCAATTATTAAGAAGGAAAATCTCCCGTTTTTTTTTTTTGTTTATGATTTAATTCATTGCTTGTATTTATTAAAAAACATTTGCTGTTCTGTGTTTTGCCACTTCAATAAAAACGTTAAATTCATTGTATGGATTTAACATTATTAATTGTTAATAATTAATATTTCTTTTTTCATTTAAGTATATACATTTTGTATTGAAATAATTATTTTACGCGAAATTGTAGACTTTAGTAAATGGATCTGAAATAAAAAAAATAAAATAAAAAAATTATTATTAATGGTTGTTCATTAAATGGTAAATGGTAAATTTTTTTAATTATAAATGTGTATTGAATTTTATTAATAATATTTCAAGATTTATGGAAGCTGTGTTCGTGCGGGAAGCTCTCAACGTTCGCTTATGTCATTTCCATACAATATTAATATTATTAACGTTAAGAGGTAACACTAAACGTTGGCTAATGTCAAATTTATATGGGAATAATATGAGGCCCCACAAACACACCTAGAATTTATGTGCTCAAAATGTTTGCACATAAAAAACTTTCAAGAAAATCTCATTTTTAATTCCATCAAAACCAAAAGCGTGAGAAAAAATTTCAAAGGACCACACTATGTTTGTGTAATAAAACAACACTCATTCATTCCAAACTAGGAAGTCATGGGATACATTTATTCCTTTGGTGACACATAATTAGTCATAATGGCGGGATTTATCAATGGATTTGATTGATATACATATGTGACGCGCAAAATAGAAAGGGACCTAAGAGTAAAACTGGGTTTTGTTCAGGATAGCCATTTTAAAGATTTAAATACGTGTATCTTTGGTGTACCATCACATCACTGAGCGTGTTGGTATTGGTCTCATTTGAAAGCGACACATCTCATGACGTCAGGAACGTATTGGTCAACCTTGAAAACGCGCGTAGGTCGTCCCTACCTCTTGTTTTGTGTAGTTGGTTTTTACTGTTTCCTACCTAGCGCGCTGTTTCCATGAGTTTGATATCAATTTTGCTCGCGGTTTTTCGAATCCAGCTTTATTTTCTGAAATTATTAATTGTGAATTATAATGAATACTCATTTATAATTCTTTTAAATCGTGAATATCACTCTGTTAGTACGAAAATTTTTTTAGAATCGTCGACTTCACTTTCATAAAACGAGCATATCTCTGGGAGGGCAACCGAATTACGAGGTTGCAGCAACCGAACGAGTTCGGTTGGAAAAAATTCGATTGTCACAAAGGAATTGTTTTGAGAGTGTACCCCTGAATTCAGTTGAAACTCGTCGGATTAGATCCCATATATAACAAAACCAATATTTTGAACCAACTGTTTAAAACTACTAAAAATTAGTTAAGAATGACTTTAGAAAAAAACCGCTAAAATTAGCAGATTATTTCTGATAAATATTAGTAAATAGGAACAGTGAAAATAAAAATGTTAGATATATAAAATTTCAGTTATATTTAAGTTAAATTTAAGTAAATAGAAAATAGCGGCTTACTCTGTTCAAATCAGGGAAAAAATGTGCAAATATATATCGTCATATGAAATCAAGAAAGCCGTAAGTTACAAAAAATTCAAAATCAACTTTTTGATTGATTATGATGCACCGTATCAAAATACACATTGCTGCAAAATTTTACACTCCTACGAACAAACACGACATTTTATTAACAATATTCTAAACAGTCTTACATGCAAGCGCAACCAATTTTTGAAAGTTTTTTGCTTTTCCTGTAAAATTTTCTAAATGTAACTTACGGCTTTTTTGATTTCATATGACAATATGTTAATTTTAGCAGCATAGACTGCTATTTGCATTCAACTAAATTTAACTTAAATAGAACAACTATTTTTATTGCTATTTTCAATATACTACTATGTATAAAAATTTTCTGCAGATTTTGCAGTATAATTTATAATATATAGTTAACTAAATTTAAAATTTTGTAAATCTAACAGTTTTATTTTTACTTTTCTTATCTTAAAAGTATTTAGCAAACAAATTTGCTAATTTCAGAAGTTCTTTCCGCAAGGTAATTTTTGACTAATTTTTAGTAGCTTTTCCTTCTACTTTTACAGGTCTATTTCTATGCGTGTAGCAGCTATGTATAGATTTGGATTTAAATACTTGTTTTAAAATTCAAATTTGGTTAGTATTGGTTTTTAATAATAACGTCTCAGTTTCCAAACACTAACGGCCAGTTTTCTAGTCAGGGCCAAATTTCTCACTTAAGAAATATTTAAGACAAAATTCGATATAAGTTCTGATTACAAAACTCACTCGAAATTTTTTTTGTTACTAGAAATCATAAACAATTTTATGTTTATGATTTTTTAAATATCATCAATCTATACCCAGCAAAAATAGACATTACCGAGTAATTAAGCGACTAAGTAGCACACAAAGGGTTTCACTACTTACCAGGCTATTTACTCGCAACATTACTTTTGTTCGCGATGTCCAAAAATGGGTGGTCATTACCCTCTCGCTAACAAAAAAAGTGCGAATAACGAGTTACCCATAGTGAAAAAAATACTTAACTCACAAAGATAGAATAAGGGGTTACTCAGAAGTTAGGAAATAAGTGGTTACCCTAAATTGTAAAGTAGTTGGTCATATTGGAAAAAAAAACTTTTTACATTGGAAAATTTCCTATTTAGTTCAAAACAAATTTATAAATAAAATATTAATATAAAAAAAAGACTTAATCAGTACTTATTTAATCAATTACCAGTAAGTGATTACTTCGCACGAACATGTAAGTACTTCTATAAGTTATTATCGGTAAGTCATTATTTTGTATTTTAAAGTAATGCAAGAGATAATGACCTATCATTACTTGCTAATCCGTATGGTAATGACCTGTCATTACCATGTTTTTGCTGGGTATATCCCAGCAAAATCCTTCATTACCAAATAAGTGGTTATATAATAGAAATTCAAAGCTCCGCACAACTTATTTTTTGGCGTCTAAACTCATTATTTTTGTTTGGCGTGGTCGTTTTTAGAAGTAGTCACGCTTACCCGCTTGCTTACGAAAAAATGAGAAATAAGTAGTTATGAGATTTTAAATAATAAGTGGTTACACACATGCTTACAAAAAGTTGAATTATAAGTGGTTATCCGAATGCTTACTTGATTCTTAAAAATAAGGTTTTAAGCAAATACTATTAGCTTAAGGAAATACATTCAGAAAAATTTAGGTTTTCTCTAGTGTGTAATTTTAGGACTCGTCATAAAAATTTAAACATAAAACATATTTACATATAACAAACAAAAATTTATAAAATTTAACTGTGTATAAAGTACTTATTTAAACTATTACGAGTAAGTCATTATTTTATATTTAGAAACAATGAATACAATAGGCCGTTATTAGGAAGTCATTATTTTATATTATAAAATAATGCAAAAGTTAACGATATATCATTTTTGGTAATGCAGATAGTAATGAGGTGTCATTACCAATATTTTGCTGGGATTTATATATATTAGAGCGACTCACCTTATATGGACAGAAAAAAAGTAAAAAAAGTGCCTCCCTCAAAATAAACCTTGTTTTGTTTTATGATGATTTCCAAAATATTGTTTTATTAATATTTGTTTTTTTATAGAATATCCTTGAAAATAAGACATGTCTGGATATGCTGGAACATGTTATACTGTTATACTGTTAGACGCGCCTCAAAAAACCTTTCATATGATATCCATATTGAGTAAATTGTCTTCAGCAAAAATGTAAAATTCTTACAAAAACTAAAGAAAATACCTTTTTTTAAAAATGGTCCAGCACGTGAGATCTCACCCAGCAAAATCCCAGTAATGGGTGCTGATTACTAATATCTAAATAATAAGCAGTAGAATTAGGGTCTACTGCTTATAATTCGGTGTCGAAACTCATTATTTTTGTTCGACAAGGTCATTTTTGTAAGTAGTTGTCCATATTCGCGGTATGAAAAAACGCACAAAATTTGTTCACCCGCTTACCCGCTGCATTACAAAAGTATATAAAATAAGTAGTTACCAAAATAAGTAGTTATTCGTGTTTTTATAAGTGGTTACAAGTTATTAAATAATACGACTTATTTTTATACTTACTAGTGGCTAAAAAATAAGTAATTACCAAATTCATATTATCTTTATAAATAATTAATTATTTATAATATTCTCTGAATTATATTTAAAATTCAGAGAATATTATTTGAAATTCAGAAAATATCACTTAAAATTTAGAAAATATTAATTACAATTTGGAAAATATAACATGGATTGCAGTTCATGATTTCAGAATTTATATTTATACTTTTTGATTTGATAATTGACGATTTTTGAATTTTAATTTATATATTCCTGAATTGCAATTAATATTTTCTGAATTACAATTGACATTTTTCTAAATATCAATTGAAATTTTCTGAATTTCAAATGATATTTTCTAAATTTCAAGTGATATTTTCTAAATTTCAAGTGATATTTTCTAAATTTCAAATGATATTTTCTTAATTTGAAATGGAAAATCTGTATTTCAATTGATGTTCTCTTATTATCAAATGGAAATTCTAATGTTTTCTGAATTTTAATTGGCGTTTTTTGAGTTTCAATTAATATTTTCCGAATTCCAATTATTTTTCTGATATACAATTGAAAAAAAATGTAGTTCTACGACTAGTTCTAAAGTGGGGGTTTGGGGACAATTGCCCTTGACCCTATGACATCTTCATGTTATATTCTAGAGTTGTTTGAATGGAGAGGTGATAGCACTCGTACTAGTTGTCTGGCTTAAATAAACCAGTAACTACCCAGCTCTGTACTGGTATTGTTTGCCACTGGGAATCTAAAATGTCTTTGAAAAATATTTCAAATTTTTTTAAATATTCATACAAATTTAAAAACTCAGTAAAATTAGCCAGGTTATTTTTATTTATAAAAATTCCATAAATATGATAGATCTTTTTATTATTTTACATCTAGAGCAACAGTTTTAATACGTTTCGATAAAGATTAAGAACGTTAAAAATTGTTGGCATGCACAAGGGCCAAAATTTGTATCGTTTAAAAAAAGATCCTGGCAAAAAAAAAGATGTTGCGAAGTAATTAACCGAGTATGTATCACACAAATAGTTTCACTACACCCAGAAAACAGAATCGTTGTTACAACCGAATTTGTTGCCAATCGAATTGATGCGGTTACGCCAACTATCGCTAAATTCGTTGGTAGATTCGATCAGAATAATTGAATTATTCGGTTATGAGAATAATTATTTTCGGTTGTGAACACTAACTACTACCAAAAATAATTTGGTACCTACAATTGAATTTAAAAATGTACTACACCATTTCAAATAAAAATGACAAATTTTTGTTCTATTTTGTTTATTTAAAGAATGTAAAAAATAAATTGTAAACAAAAAACATGGTTATTATCGTATCTTAAAATGTAGAGAAGAATTCTGTGAATTTAAACGTGTATCCACAACAAAAATAAAAATACTTCATTCATATTGAGACGGCGGCATACAGCAGGCTTTTTATAATAGAATTTTCCTGAGTTCTTATTACTTAGGTATCCTTTGTGGAAAAAAAGAATTTCTATGTTCGAATATGTAGAAGTTCACTGCAAATGAAATATTTAATCCTGAACCAATTGGAATTCGGTTTAACTTTGGAATGATGCTTACTTGCACAACCAAAATGTATTATAAAGTGTCCATTTCCTTAGAAGCGACAAACGAATTATATATATTTTTTTATAATTTTCTATCACAAATTATTTTTATTGTTTTTAATTTTAAATTTTTATTCCCAATATTTTTCAAGTGGTATGTACAACATGAATTCGGTTCTGATTAACAAAAGCATATTTATAATTGTATTTTGGAAATAACAGCCGAATTTCAATCACACGGAACGAAATAATTGGATGTGCCAACCATTAGTCTTTTGCAGGTTATATTAACAAACCATTCTGCCATTTTTAGATACAGCCACCGAGTTGTAGTTGTTATAACTAACAAATCAAGAAAAAACTTAATATATTTTGGCTCTGCCCCTCGATATAATTTAAAAAATTATTTTATTCCTAAAGTTGTTGGGGTAGCCAATTTTTCTGGTAGAAAGCAATTATTTTTGTTTTAATTTTTGAATTCCATAAAAACGACAACTTATGATTCTTACATTTTATATTTGATCATAACGATTAAAATTTCGATTTAATGGAAGAATAATAGTAATAATAACCGATTCCCAACCGAACTTTCCTCTGTGTGTAGTTACCAGGCTGTTTACTCGTTGTTTTGTTCTCGATGTCCCAAAATGCATGGGTAGTTATTTTACATTCCCACTTACGAAAAAGTAGAAATAATGAGTTACTCATAGTAAAGGAACAAGTAGCAAATCCAGTTGTTACCTAGGAGCAAAAAAAATATGCAAACTCAAAAAGTTCGAAAGCTACCATATAACAATTGATTTCTGTGGAAAAGTACAAAACTAATATTCTCACTATCATTATTATCATTATATAGTCGGGCATGCCGACTAATATGAGCACTAGGTCCAATATGGACCGATTTTAACCAAAATATACAGGCTTCGTCCTTGGACCGACATAGGTCGGTGTACCAAATTTCATCAAAATATCTTAATATTTGAGACCTGTAGAGTGCGCACAAGAATGCATGGACAGACGGACGGACGGACATCGTTAAATCGAAACAAAAAGTGATTCTGAGTCGATCGGTATACTAAAAGGTAGGTCCAATATTTTTTGGTGTTACAAACATCACCACAAACTTATTATATCCTGTCCACGTAGTGGTGTAGGGTAAAACAACGTGCATTAAGTACCGTATTTCTTAATAGTTGTTTAAAGCAGCTATTTTTAGTATAACAATAAACAAATACCAACAAAGCACTTTACACAAAAC
Source organism: Leucophora obtusa (assembly GCA_949987735.1). Lineage (NCBI taxonomy): Eukaryota > Metazoa > Arthropoda > Insecta > Diptera > Anthomyiidae > Leucophora > Leucophora obtusa. Next base: position 200,184,607 of record OX465295.1, on the reverse strand, counting down.
ACTTAATTTTTATTAGTTACCCGAGTAAAAATATTTTTTATATAACCATTTAAGATTTTATAGATTTATATATCGTTCAATATTGTCATATGTAACACCAAGTATAATTGTATATGATTATATCAAAATATATTTAGTTATATAAAATCATATTAACAATATCCACCATTTTTCGGATCTAATAATATATTTTTAGACATAATTATGTTAACTTATATATGATTTGTTTCGGGAAATGGTGGATCTAGTTAATATGATTTTATATAATTAAATATCTTTTCATATAATTATATAAAAATATACATTTTGCAATACTCGACGAGATATAATTGTATAAAATCATAAATGATTATATAAAAATCGTTTTTACTAGGGTGTATAAAAAAATTGAAAAATTGTTATTTAGTTTGCGTCTTTATTGCAAACAAAAATCTTTATTGTATTTATTTTCAATGCATAAAAACGTATGTATTAATTGGACTGCCGTTTGGAATTCTAACTATAAGTTTAAGAGGATAAACCTACTGCTTTTTTTCTTATCCAAAAACAAAATATGTTTTTTTAATATTTCTTATTAAAATATATTTCAATGATTTGATTTGAAAATAATTTAAATAGAAAGTGATATTAATTTATGATCTAGAGTCAAAACTAAAAAGAACATTCAGATACCGAACAAAATTTGTCAGTTGTTTCAAAATTTTTGTATCGTAGTTAAAATTTGTTAGTTATTTTGACGACGTTTTTAGCACTTTTTACTACATTTGTTTCTTATTTTTCAACAGCTAAAAATAACTGGATTTTTAGTTAATTTAAGGAAGAGTACCTTTATATAAAGTAATGCAAAAGCTAGTGACCTAGCATTGCATGGTAATCTATATATGGTAATGATCCGCCATTACCATGTTTTCGGTGGAATTTTACTATTTTCATTTTAATTGTTTTTAAATTCATATAGCAGTGATATTTATCCAATTCTACCCTTTATTAAATTGTTTTGGAAAAAGTGCCATACGCCACTTTTATTTTGATTTTAAATAGGACGTATTATGTATAATACGAAATTACGTTTTAGTTTAATAAATAAAAAAATTCCAACTACAACACAATAATACATAAGTGATGACAACAACAATAATCAACAATACAAACAAATAAAAAAGATTAAAGTCGCACAGGCACGACGACCCTGAAATACCCTATATCAGAGTACGACTTGTTTCATATTCCTTATTATATGGACAAATTAACGGTGCAATAGATATAGCAAAAAATCTAAATGAAATTGCCGAAAAAGTTCAATAAAACAAATATCGGGAAGGTAGGTTTATATGGGTACCAGGTTCTGAATACATGGATCAATTCTAACCAAGGTAATTGTTATAATACCGTTATCGCTAAAATACCGTTTCAAATTGAATACCGTTACCGTTACCAATACCTCTAAAAAAAACTCCAACTGCCGATATCATTACCGATACCGTTATTTTTATGGGTAGTTGCCGGTATTTTACCGGTATTTATTACTTTATACAAAAAATTAAAATTTTTGAACTTTTTTTTCAATAATCTTAATTTTTTTTAACAAAAAATTTATAGATAATTATTTTACTCATTAAAACTACCAGCATCGAATTTACAGCTAATAGTCAGTATTTTTAACACCCTAGTAAAAAAGGTTTTAATAAAGTATTGTGTAATTTGATACAATTATATATGTGGTTAATGCGATATCATATATAATTGTATATAATTGAATCAACATAAATAAATTTAGACAACTTAGATATAATAACATTGGGTCAATTTCCCTATTAAATTGTATATAAGTATATATAAATTGTTAGACCATATATGACCGTATAAACTTTTATATAATTTGATAGGGAAAATTACCCAATGTTATTAGATCTAAGTTGTATAATTTTGTTTAAATTGATGAAATTACATACAATTTTATATGATATCACATTAACCACACTGGATTAGATATGATTGTATCAAATTATATACTACTATTGTATTATAACCATTTTTAATAGGGCATTTAAAATTAAAAAATAGGCTAAATTTGTACTTGTTTTTATATGTTTTCAACATAATTTATTAAACCGGTACGTACCGGTATTGCTGTTTCGATAACGGTATACATAAACAAATTCCGATACCGTTACCCTTACCGTTATTTGTTTCGGTAACTAACCTTGATTCTAACCAATTCCAATAAGGTTTGTTCCGGGACAAGGAAAAGCTTATGTACCAAATGTCTTCAAAATATCTTTCAATTTGTGACCTGTAGTGTGATCAACAAAGTTTACATTGAGAGACGGATGGTAGTTACAAACAATAGCACAAACTCATTATACCCTATTCACGTAGTAGTGTAGGGAATAAAAATTTATATATTTATATGTACGTTAACATTGAACTTGAATTTTTTGGTAATGTTTTTTTGTAGTACTCCATTTTTATACATAAAGTAGATAAAATAATTCAAGAAGAAGTTTTTTTTATTGGTCACGAGCGACCTTGAGATACTCTACACCAGACTAAAAATTGGTTTATGTTTCAAGAAACCAGACAAATTATTTGGATGTTTCATACTGAAGTTTTCGGTACAATGACAAATTTCCCGAATTAAATGAAAAGTTTCACAATTTTTATAAAACTAGCGTTTATTGAAACTTAAACTAAATTGTTCCTAAATTTTTTTGAAAAACCGCTGTAGTTTAATGAAAAGTTTCAGAGGTCGTGTTCCAATGAAAATTTGTTGATTTAATATGCAACATTTTATTGATATTTCTACTTAATATTTCTCAGTTCATTTTAATTTTCAGTTGATTAAGAATGGTTTAGTGGAAGTAATCAATAACTTAAAAATTATTGAATTTTGCTAATTACAAAGTTACCAACAAATTTAAATTAACTAAAGTTAACTGAAAAAACCAATTCGAATCAAATCAGTAAGATGTTACAATGGAAAAATTTTTCGGTGTAGAAATATTGGAATTATTCAAAAACAAAAATTTTTTTGCAATTCCATTATAATTTTTTTTTTTTAATATATTCAAAAGGTTGTGTGTAGTAAAATCTATTTTTAGCGGATATTGACAATCTGTGAACAAAATTAAATTTAAAAATTCAAAGGTGTCAAAAGATTCTAAACGTATTTTATTCTGCAATGCAATCAACTACATATTACTTTTTAATTAAAAAAATGCAATTTTATAAGTTTTACCTTCATCATATTATTACTGTATAAATTTATAATTTCATTGAACTTTTGCGGTTCACACATAAAGCACCGTAAGTTGTTTCGATTTCATGTGAAAAAACTGTTATACTCCATATAAAAAAAAAAATTCCCCTCATTCAAAAATAATAATTTTTCACGATAATGAGTTTCTCGTGAAAATTGTGTAGATTTTGTTTTCACGCAATTTTAATGTACAAGACTATTATTTTTCTTGTGAAAAAGTGTCATTTTATGATTGTGCCTTTCTAATTACATAAACAAAATTATCATTTTCAGAATTTAAATTACTATTTATTTTGTGTGTATAATTGGACTGGTGGATTTCTGGGACAAGAATCGTGGGGGGCGGGGGGGGGGGGGGGGAATGATCCTAGAAAGAATTCTAAGACACTTTGCTCTATAGGTCTCGAATGGATATCGAGATTGCGGAAATTTCCAAAATATGTTGCACGTAGTACTTTATGAGTTTAAATAATGAGTTTTATTAATTATACCCTACACCAGTACTTGCACAGGGTATAATAAGTTTGTGCCAATATTTGTAATTCCAAAAAATATTGGAACTAGACTCACCTTTAAGTATAATGATCGACTCAGAATAACATTTTATTTCAATTAACGATATCCGTCTGTCCGTCCGTCTGTTTGTCTATCCATATATTCTTGTGCTTACGGTACAGGCTGCAAATATTAACATATCTTTACAAAATTTGGTATACTGAATTATTTCGGCTCAAGGACAAAGCTTATTGATTATGGTTAAAATCGGGTTAGACCTAGTGCCTATATAAAGGTTCCCCCGAAATTATATTATGTACACTACAGATCGCAAATGCGAAGATATTTTAATGAAATTTGGTACACGAATTCAAATGGGCTCATGAATAAAGCCTATTGATTTTATGTGAATAAAGCCTATATATTTTATATGATGTAGGGTCTCTTATAGTCGGCATGCCCGACAATATGATACCCTACACCAGTCTGACTGAAAGCCAAATAATGTTTTGGTCTGAAATTTGACCGCTTGTATTGGACTTGTGTCAAAATTTGTCTATAAAATGACAAAAAATTATAAAAATTGTTAGAAATTTTGATTTTATCTAATGTTAGATATATTTAAGAGAAAAACGGAAATATAGTCCATATGGGCGATAGGTTCAAATATGAATCTATACTATCTAGAATCAGCAGGCTTTGTTCTTCGGGACCGTGTGAGTCAACCTACCAGTTTGCGACCTGTAGCATGCAAAAAATCAATTTTTGTGTGACCTTTATATGGGCTCTAGGTGTACTCGTATCTATGGACCGATTTTAACCATAATGCATAGTCTTCTTCCTTGGCCAATAAAGTCGGTGTAGCAAATTTCAACACAATATCTTAATATTTGCGAACTGTAGCTGCGGATATGTAAATTTTTGGGCTTTATGCAAGCACTAGGTCGAAAAATGGACCAATTCTATAAAAGAGTCAAAAGGCTTTGTCCGTCGACCTTGGGCAGATATATGTAAGTTGATGTACTGAATTTCATAAAAACACCGTCCTATTTAAGAACTGTAGCGTGCGAAAAACCAATTTCGGCGGGTACCTTATATGAGCATTAAGTCCAAATATCGAGAGCCTATATTCAAAATATGCCAACTTAAATTTGGTCAAAATTAGTTTCCGATGGCAAGTAGCTCCCCTATGCAATACCCATCTGTGGTATGAATTTCAAAGCCAAAAGATAATTAGTTCTCGTTTTATATCAATTTTTGTTATTCTGCAAAGTACATTTTTTTGGTGAAAATAAATGCTAACTCCCATAGAAAATTTCCAACATTTAAAAAAAAATTATTTATTATAAGTCTACCTCATATCTTATTGTATTTGGCATGCTGAATACGAATCTGGAAAAGCTTTTGATATCGACTGGCTAGTTTTCCAGATATGGTTAGTTTTATCATATTTAGTAAATAGTGGTTTCAAAAGAAAAAAAAATTGGTAATATATATGCAACTCTTAAACTGTTTATCGGATTGGAATATTATGTATGGGCGATTATAGTCAATGATATAAGCTTCCAAAATAGCACAGCGTGAGTTAGAGAGTGCCAAAGTTGACAAAAAAAAAAAAAGATTTTTTTTAATTTTTGTAATTAACATAAAAAGGATTACAAGAAACATACATATTGTTACGTTTTTACCTTTTAAAAACGTTGGTTTATTTCCCTTAAATAACCAAAACACAATAACCAAAACACAAACACACTTGAGTTTGAAATAGCTTAGACACTCGTATTTATTTACACACTATTACTTATTTACAAACTTTCTCTATTATGACCATTACTAGAGCGATGCTAACTCGCGGTCTTAACAGCACAACTGTTAATAATCAACTTCTTTTTTACTACCGTTAACGCGCGCCTTATATAGTAACAGCCACACTTCTACAACACACTGGATAATTGTAGCATGCTATACTTAACTCTACATACGCTTAAAGATTATACGCACAACCATCTATACAGTATTACTCTACATTAGTCTTAACATTATACATACACACAAACTCTTATAATAAACCTACATTACGCTTAAAGACTATACACACACACACAAACTCTTATAGTCAAACAACCGACTCACCTTATATCGACAGAAAAAAAGAAAAAAAAGTGCCCCCCTCAAAATAAACCTTGGTTTGTTTTATGATGATTCCCAAAATATTTCGGGTCCAGGATCTAACGAGCTGGACCGTTTTTAAAAAAGGTCTTTTTTTAGTTTTTAGCAGAATTTTGGTATCTAGCTAAAGTCAATGTACACAATATTGGTATCATATGAAAGTTTTTTTTGAGTCGCGTCCAGCGGTATATATAACATGTTCAATCAGTCCTAGAAATGTCCTGTTTGCAAGGATATTCTACAAAAAAAAACAAGTTTTTGACTCTTTTGTATGAAGGATTTTGTGACTTAAATGTCAATATTACATATCTTAATCTTTATTCGATTTAAGTGAACACGTGTTTCAAGTTTTTTTGAAATTCGCTATTGTTCGCGTTTTATCAGAAATTCAATATGGTGTAGAAAATATGTTTAAAATAGAACAATATGGTTATGAAAACTTTCCTTTTGATAAGTAAATAATCGCTAAGTGGATATAGTTTAGAATTTTGTTAAAATTTGGAGTTACCCCAATTCAATAAAAAAAATTTATGAAATTTTTTGTAGGTTTATTATTAAATAAAATATTTCATTAAAATACGCGTATCTGTAATTTTTTTAAGAAAAATCTAAATATATGCTGACCCTAAATAAAATTTTATAATAATTTTTTTTCCCGAAAAAAAGATATTCCGCCAAAAAAAAAAAGCGCGTGTTGGGTTTTTTTCCGTTAAGTTTCATTTTTATCCTTACATCTGTTAGAAACTGAATTAAAATCATTATTAAAATTTTATAAAAACTTTTTTCGCGAAAAAATGATATTCCGCCAAAAAAACGCGTGCTGGATTTTTTCTGTTAAGTTGCATTTTTATCTTACATCAACTAGATACGGAATTCAAGTGCAGATTGCAGTAACTCAAAAATTTTAACAAAATTTGGTTCACAACATCACGGAAAATATACAAAATTTGCAAAATTCCGAACTATATCCATTTTGCGATGATTTACTTATCAAAAGAAAAGTTTTGGTATCCATATTTCCCTATTTAGAAAACATTTTTTCCTCCACATTGAATTTCAGATAAAACGCGAAAAATAACGAATTTCAAAAAAATCTGAAACACGTGTTCATTTAAATCGACTACAGATTATGATATGTAAGTTTGACATTTCAATAACAAACGTCTCCGTACACAAGTCAAAAATTAGTTTTTTTATAGAATATCCTTGAAAATAGGACATGTCTGGATACGCTTGAACATGTTTTATATACACCCAGAAAACAGATTCAGTTCTGATAACCCCATTTGTAGTCAATCGCATGGTTCGGTTGTGGTAGCCGAAATTTTCAGTTGTGGCAACAGAAAAGCAATTGAGACAAGACTAGTTTGACTGTGACAACGGAATTTCAGTTGTATCAAGAATAAGTTGGTAACCACAAACGAAAAATTCATTTGATGCAACTGAACCATTCGATTGGCAACAAATGGGGTTGTCAGCACCGAATCTGTTTTCTGGGTGTACCGCTGGACGCGCCTCAAAAAAACCTTTTATATGATGCCCATATCGAGTATGTTGTCTACAGCTAAAATGCAAATTTCTTACAAAAACTTTAAAAAAGACCTTTTTTTAAAAATGGTCCAGCTCGTGAGATCTCGTTGCTAGACCCGAAATATTTTGGGAATCATCATAAAACAAACTAAGGTTTATTTTGAGGGGGGCACTTTTTTACTTTTTTTCGTGAGTCGGTCAAATTTACAACAGTGCGATTAATGTGAAATATACTAAAAGCCATTATTTTTATGGTATTTTTTTATTATGTTCTTTTCTTGTAGTTTTTAAATTTTTCTATCTAATATGGAATAAAACATCTCATAAAAGGCTTAAAAAATAAATATTTAAAAAAAATTGTTGTCGTTTATTTAACTTCCTTTTTCAATTTTTAACTTCACAATTTTCTTGAGCGTAAGGTTTATTATTTCCTGAAGATGCTACACAATGGAGTAGCGAAATATCTAAAATAAGGAATTTTTTATATATAAAAAACAAACCTTACGCTCAAGAAAATTGGGAAGCTAAAATACGCGTATTCTAACTCTGAAAAAATATTTGTATTGTGATATACTTAAATATGCTATCTCAAAAAAATACGCAAAAAAGTGCAACATTTTTTGACAAGTATAAGTTAGTAAGAACATTTAAACATACCAGATACGAATCAACTGATTTGGGCAATATGGCCGACAGAAAATAAGCAAAACAAAAAGCAAAAATTTAAGAAAAACACAAAAGATAACACACAATAATCTAAAAAGAGACAGATATATACAAAAAATGCGCCATACGAAATGTATGGAGATTTTATATTGTTATCTCCCTCTTGACTTGACTTCCATGTAAACAAAACCATACGGTTCGAGAATACTTTTTTGACACCTGTCATTGGTTTCACATATGGTATTAAAGGGTGAACACACCAAAACTGCGACACTTGGAAACTAATACCAGGAAAAAACTAGATGGCTTTGAAATAAATTTTTTTATTCGAATACTTTGAAGTTTAGAGGTAATAAAAATATTACATTATTAGTTATTATTTGTTCCATATGCAACTGATCGGACTTTTCGTCGCACACGCGCCATCATCTTTTGCACGAGTGCATCATCGACTTTTCGCGACGCCGACAACCACTTGGTTTTGAATTCTGCAATATCTTTTATCAGTTTACCTGTCTTCTTCAATATTCCCTTCACTATTGACCAATATTCCTCAATAGGGCGTAGCTCAGGGCTATTGGGTTGATTGCAGTCGCGAGGTACAAAATCGATTTTATTTGCATTGTACCACTGCAATGTGTCCTTGGCAGCTTGGAAGGTCAGGCCAGAACAGTGGTTTGGTGACGTGACTCTTAATAAATTGCAGAAGACGATTTTTGAGGCGCTCATCCCGATAAATTTGAGCGTTCATTGTTCCAGATGTGATGAAAGGGCTGCTTTTACGACCACAGGAGCAAATGGCTTGCCAAACCATGTATTTTTTGTGGAAACTTGGACTTCATTTTCAATTTCAGACCTTCTCTGTAGCGATTTAAAACCCTGGAAATTGTCGAGTGGTGCGCTTTTACATTTTTCGCAATTTTACGCGCACTGAGAACCGGATTTTTTATATATTCGTGCAAAATAATTTGCCTCGTTTCTAACTCGGTGTTCATTTTTGACGCAACTAAAAGTCAAATTCAAATGAAATTTTTCATACATGAAATTTAGGTCATGGCCTACTCAGGGAATCTGAATTTCAAAATATATAAATTTTTTTGAGTAAGTCATAAGTTTTCCAAAGTGTCGCAATTTTGGTGTGTTCACCCTTTAATCTGTGATTTAAACCATCTTATGGAAGGTAAACCTAACCTAACTAGTTTTTTAGCTCTCCTCAGAAGTTAAAAATATTAAATTCTTAAAATTAAAAAACAAAATGTGGATTTTTTAACAAAATAAAATAAATCCAGTGATTAAAAAAAATGCCTAATATTAGAGCCAAATAAAGTTTTGAAGGAATTTGAAGATTTGCGACAGTAATATACTAATTCAAATTGGAAGCATTGAAAAACATTCCTGAAACCCTTTACAATTCGTATCTAGAAATTATAGAAATATACATTCCTGAAAATGTATGCAATGAATTGGTTAATCGTTGTTTTTTTTTATGTACCACTAATTTAAAGTTCAGAATGATTTTTTTGTTTTTTGAGAAATTTTATTAGTGGGAATAAAAATTGTTTTATTTATAAAATAAATTTTTATTTGTATATTTTATCGTGCTGTTGATTTCTGTAAAATTAATTTAATAAAAAGAAGTGTCCTCTTTTTTAAGGCAAATGTCCTCCTTTTTTGAGGTTGACGTCCTCTTTTTCTCAAAATTGATATGGCAACCCTATATATAACTAACAAAAATAGCTGTACTACAAAATTACTGTTTTGGTAGTTTATTAAACACTCATAAAAAATAAGTTAGTATTAAAACGAGTAAAAAAGTTAAAGTCGGGCATGCCGACTATACAAGACCCTACACCAATCTGGTTAAAAGCCAACTAATTTTTGGATCCGAAATTCGAATAGATTAAAATGGGACTTGTGTCAAAATTTTCTTTAAAATGATAAAAGAAGAGAAAATCGTAAATATAGCCCATATGGGCGATAGGTCCAAATATGGACCGATCCTATCTAGAATCTATAAGATTTGTCCTTGGGACCATGTGAGTCAGCGAACCAAATTTCATTGAAATGTCTTCGTATTTGCGACCTCCAGCGTATAAAAAATTTTTATAGTGCGGACAACAACCAGTCAAACAAGATGTAGATGTCGCAGATGTAGTGCGGACAAAGAAAATGGTACTAAAAACACAACTCTTCTAAGGCATATAAAAACGAGTAAAAAGGTTAAAGTCGGGCATGCCGACTATACAATACCCTACACCAGTCTGGTGTATTGTTTGGATCCGAAATTCGAATGGGTTAAAATGGGGATTATGTCAAAATTTTCTATAATGTGAGTCAGCGCACCAAATTTCATTAAAATATCTTAATATTTGCGACCTGCAGTTTGTAACCAAGCCAATTTTGGGGGGACCCTTATATGGGCACTAGTTCTAAACATGGACCGATGTTCACCAAAATCAATAGGCTTCGTCCTTGGGCCAACATAGGTCTATGTACCAAATTTCATCAAAATATCTTAATATTTACGACCTGCAGCGTATAAACAGTATAATTTTGGTAGGACCCTTATATAGGCACTAGGTCTAAACATAGACCGATGTTCACCAAAATCAATAGGCTGCGTTATTGGGCCAATATAGGTCTGTGTATCAAATTTCATCAAAATATCTTAATATTTGCGACCTGCAGCGTATAAACATTATAATTTTGGTAGGACCCTTATATGGGCACTAGGTCTAAACATGGATCGATGTTCACCAAAATCAATAGGCTGCGTTATTGGCCCAATGTAGGTCTGTGTACCAAATTTCATCAAAATATCTTAATATTTACGACCTGCAGCGTATAAACAGTATAATTTTGATAGGACCCTTATATGGGCACTAGGTCTAAACATGAACCGATGTTCACCAAAATCAATAGGCTGCATTATTGGGCCAATATAGGTCTGTGTACCAAATTTCATCAAAATATCTTAATATTTACGACCTGCAGCATATAAACAGTATAATTTTGGTAGGACCCTTATATGGGCACTAGGTCTAAACATGGACCGATGTTCAAAAAAATCAAACTTGTTCTTCCTTGGGCCAACATAGGTCTGCGTGCCAAATTTCATCAAAATATCTTAATAGCTGCGACCTGTAGAGTGCGCACAAGATTGCATGGACAGACAGACAGACAGACAGACGGACGAACGGACGGACGGGCAGACAGACGGACATCGTTAAATCGAAATAAAAAAAAATTCTGAACCGATCGGTATACTATAAGGTGGGTCTACGACCAATATTTTTTGGTGTTACAAACATCAGCACAAACTTATAATACCCTGACCACATAGTGGTGTAGGGTATAATGACCACATAGTGGTATAGGGTATAAATACAACCGTGAAGGATTTTTGTGTCTGTCTATCATACGTAAAACAAAAGGACGCCAAAATATACACATAAATATAACGCAATAAGATAAAATATAATTTAAATTATAGACAAAATAAAATATTTAAATTTAATGAAGATAAAGATAAAACGTGTATGTGTAAATGAAATGTTTATAAATAGTGATTATGTGAAATACAAGAACTGACATTTTTGTCAGTCGTTTACGTAATTTATCGTGTTTCCTTTCTTAAGAAATAGATTTTTATAACATAAAAGCCATAATTTATTTCCTTTTTTGTTATTTAGAATTGTCTAGTAATGTTGAAGTTTTGACATTTTTATATTTTACGAAGTTTTCCAAATAATCAGTGTGTTCCCGTACGTTCCCAATGTTACCGAAATTTACCCAAAGTTACCGAAATTTACCCAAACGCGTTCCCGTACTCGAGAATTGGGTAAATGAGAGCGCTAATGAGAGTGTATTAGTGCTTCTCTTTTTACCAAAATTTACCCAGACTTTTTCTTCGGGTAAACTTTGGTAAAACAGCTGATGCAAATATAAACAAAAACCAATTGTGAAATTAAATTCAAAATTGTAATTAAATAAAGAAATAAGCAAAAGAAACTTGGTTTTTTGTTAAAATTAATTGAATAAAATCAAAAACAACTTTTAAATGCGAATAAATATGTCTATTTGTGCCGATTTGCAAACTGAAATTATACGTATTTTCACATCAGTGATGGGATTTTTGGCACAATCTAGGATTGATTGGTACAAAGGCACAACCGATACTATTTTGGCACATTTTGGTTATCTACAAAATTTAATATAAAATGAATTTAAAAAATAACAATTCTTTAATTTTTAGTTTCTAAGCATTTATTGGTATTAAATTACCTTTTCGAATATAGCAAAACTAAAAAATGGCATCGAAGATATCACTGAATAAAGCACCTCAAGTTGTTTTTTACGTGAAAAAATTTCTCTCAGATTTAAAATGCTTTAAATTGCAATTTAAGTTAAAAAAATTAACAATATTTTAATTTTATAACAAAGCCACAATCACAATTAACACAAAATGTCACTTTTTCACCAGAAAAATAATAGTCTTGTACATTAAATTTGCGTGAAAACTAAGTTTGCACAATTTTCACGTGAAACTCATTGTCGTAAAAAATAATTTTTTTTTATATGGAGTATAACAGGTGCTTAATCCATAGAATTTAAAAAATTCAAATGCTATAGATTTATCTCAGAGCTTCGAAAGAATTAATTGAAGTTTAATTCATAAAAAAATTAATTCAGTTTTAGAAAATGTTTATATGTATACCATTCCGTGCAACCATTCCTAAAGAATTCATTCATTGGCTGCATTCCCAAATCTTTAATAAGTATCGGATGAATTTAATTTATCATTCGCCTTTTAATTGAAAGAAAATTTTAATTCATTCAAATATAATTAATTCCATAAGAATTGAAAATAGAATTAATTCCATAAGAATGCATTTACAAAATGAAAGTTGAAAACACGGTTTCTAAGTGAAAATTGAGTTTTGGCACAATAAAGGCCCATTTGGCACATTTTAGTCACACACTTGGCACAAAACAAAATTTTTCAAGTCCCATCACTGTTTAACATTATTCTTTGAAATAAGTTTTTGGGCTAGAAAAGTGGTTTTTTGCGTTCCTGTACTATTGGGTAATTTTGTCATTTTGTGAGAGGATTTTGTGCTTACTCTCATTTTACCGAACTTTACCCAAAAAGTAAAGAAACACACCTAATGTTTAAAAGAATAACCCAAACACATTTTTTAGACTTAAAATTTCAGCAAATAAATTAACTACAGTATAATTGCTCTACAAAGTTTTTTTTTAGTCTACTAATATGTAGCAAAGAGTTGTATTGATTTTAGCAAGGATTTTTTTCATTTGAAATCGACTAAGTGTTAGCAAAACTTTTGCTGAGATCACTATTTTATTAGTAAAAATCAGCTCGCTGATTTAAAGCATACAACTTTTTAATGAAATTACCAATTTTTTTGTAAGCACTCTCCTGACTAAAAATTTGCAACATTTGTTCCGACAATGCAGAATTTTTTCCGACTTTACTCACTTTTTGCTTAGTGTAATATTAAAAAAACTGCTTTAAATAACTGTACCGAAATAGAATACAATTCTTTGGTTGTTTTTTTTTTTTTTAATAACTGTCATAATAGTTTCATTCTATTTTTCTTTCGTAAAATAACTGCAATTACAGTTTAGAAAAAAACAACTGATTACTACACAATCAACTGTCACGTAGTAACTGTCAAACTTTTTTATGTGTTATATGTTTTTTGAGCTTTTAGTAAATACCCAGCAAATCCTTCTATTACCCGGTAATGACTTTGGTAAGAGGAAATAAATAACAAGGGCATGTCCATTGAGGTGACTCCTTACCTAGTAATATGTTATTCTGAAGTTACATGTTACGCTTCCTATTACCTCTAGGTTACAAATAACCTAAAAATAATATGTTTTTTTATAATTTCAAATTGTTTTATATTGAGTATTAAACTAACAAAAATCTTTAAAAATTTTTTTTATAAGTTTTGGTTATAACAATAAGCATTTTGTAATGAAGGGGGTAAGCTCTTGCTTTTCTACTCCAAGACATATTATTTTCATCGATGAAACTCCTTACCTAGTAACATATTATTCTTAACTTACAGGTAGTGAGTTTTCAAAAATATTTTGTTTAAAATCAAAGACTACGGAAAAACAAAAATATTTACAATTTTATAGAAGTTAATGGTAGCTGTATTCGTCCTCATACCTATTAAAATAGTTGTTAAAACTAAAACTATGTTAAACGGATGAAAGCAAAAAAATCTTTAAACTGTTAATATTTTTAATATTTGGAGTTAATTGAATGCGCGTCAGCAAAACATTTCGGGAAGTTTCGTTAAATGTGGACGAGTATAAATGTTGAATTCTCTACGCTGGTTACTTTACACGTTGAAAGTTAACATGCATACAAAAAGTAATGTGTTAGTTTTAATTTTTAACAGGGTTTTGTATACTTTGAGCCTTTTGTGAGTTAACGAATATAGTTAAGGCTGGTAATTTTTTTTTACTCCAACTCTGTTTGCGAATTAATTTTTGTATGGTATGCATCAGTACTATCTGCATTACCAAAATTGATATACCATTACCTTTTGCATTATTTTATAATATAAAATAATGACTTCCTGTTGTAGTGATTGTTTTTAAATGTAAGATAATGACTTACGCGTAATAGTTTAAATAAGTACCTTACACAGTTAAATTTTATAAAATTTTTATTTGTTATATGTAAATAGATTTTCTGTTTAAAGGTCTATGACGAGTCCTGAAATTACACACTAGAAAAAACTTTAATTTTTCTGAATGTATTTCCTTAAGCTAATAGTGTTTGTGTAGCTCCTTATTTTTAAGAATAAAGTAAGCAATAGGATAACCACTTATAATTCAACTTTTCGTAAGCATGTGTGCAACCACTTATTCTTCAACATCTCATAACTACTTAATGTTTATTTTTTCGTAAGCGAGCCAGTAAACGTGACTACTTATAAAAATGACCTAGCCAAACAAAAATAATGAGTGTAGACGCCAATAAATAAGTTGTGAGGAGCTATAAATTTATATTATATAACCCCTTATTTGGTAATGAAAGATTTTGCTGGGTATGTCTACTTTTACAAGAGTTTACTGTAAATGTGTATCTGAGATTCCTTTTAGTATCAAGCAAACAACAACACATAAAAATGTGTATATTTGCACAATACATAAATTTAAGGCTTGATTAGCTGCTGTACGTACACTGAACCAAAAGTAGCAAGTGGAATCAACATAAAATTTTTATTCAAATTTATTTTCGGTTTTTTTATTGCCGCACAGTGGAGCCTTTTCTATAAAAAGTAGTAATAAATATAGAACTTCTAAACTACTCATCCGATCAGTATAAAGCAAGGTTGGTTACCGTTATCGTTATAATACCGTTATCGCTAAAATACTGTTTCAAATTGAATACCGTTACCGTTATCGATACCTCTAAAAAAATTTCTAAATACCGTTATCGTTACCGATACCGTTATTTTTATGGGTAGTTACCGGTATTTTACCGGTATTTATTATTTTATATAAAAATTACAATTTTTTTATTTTTTATTTTATAATCTTGAGTGTTTTTTTTACAAAAAATTTATAGATAATAATTTTAGTTATTTAAACTACCAGTATTGAATTTATAGCTTAAAATCTGTATTTTCAGTACTTAAAATTAAAAATATGCCATGTTTTTACTTGTTTTTATATGTGTTTAACATAATTTTTAATACCGGTACGTACCGGTATTGCTGTTTCGATACCGGTATACCGTTACCGAAACAGTCTTAAATACCGTTACCTTTACCGTTACCTAAACAAACGAAATCTGATACCGTTACCCTTACCGTTATTCGTTTCGGTAACCGACCTTGGTATAAAGCGAACAGAAGGTGTTAAACTTTCTAAAACTCTGCAGACTGCATTGAATTTACCGCGTGAGAAATGACGTTATCCAAGAAACATTTCTTCCATAAAATAGGCCATTCATTATTTCAACTAAAAATTGTTTTATAAAAGAATAAAAAACTGTTGTTAAATAAATAATGGAATATAAAACAAAATTGTACGTACCTTTTCGCCGTCCATGTAAAATTTTTAGCTTAATTTATAATCGAAAACAAAAGAAAATTTCTGAAAATTTTTTCCTATTTCAAACTAATGTGTTTTTAAAATATTTTTGGATATGAAAAATGTATTACAAATTCATACATTGTGTAAATTTCTTCATATGTACATTAGAGTGGGCCGAACTTTGCCGAATTGCGAATTTCAAAAAGGGGGGGGGGGGGTGCGGAAAAGTTGCGTATGTGTCCAGTAAACAGTAAAAAATAAAAATTTTGAAAATCGGTTCACGTTCAAGGTCCCCGCAAAGCGTTTGAAATTTCGAAATTTCGGAAAGTTTAAAAAAAATCATTAAATTGTGTTAAAAAATATTTGTTGTTGTGATATATTATTTCTAATAAATTATAGTTCGCTGAATCCAAAAAAAATAAAAATTTTTTAATCGGCCGAAGGGGTTCTGAAATATTGCTACTTGAATTTTGCTGAAAAACACGTTTTTTCATTTTTCAGTCGAGCCTTCAAAAAGTTAGTCTAAAATTGTTTTTAATTTTTTTCATTTTTAAATCTACTATCAATGGAAAATTATCTTTCATTTGAGTATAAAAAAGTTTAAAAATGTTGAAGAGTATTCCAAGGACGCTGCGACAAAAGTTGTAAAAATTTTCCGAGTCAAAAGTGATTGTTTTTTGTGATCACTGTTTATTTATTAAGTGATCAGAGATTTTACCCATTTATTGTTTTGGATCAACATAAAATAACATTTTTATGACTGGTCCATCTTTTTTAATAATTTTGGGTGTTTTGATAATAAATATAAAATAGCGTGATCGGATCTCGAGATTTGGGACACAATGCTCGAAAAGTATCCTCTTTTTTGTCCACACAATGTTCGAAAAGTTTCCTACTTTATATTTTTTGTTGTATTAAAAGAATATTTTAGAATACAATTAAATACCTAATAGCTTTTTTGTATATATACAAAAATGTAATTGAATATAACTTAATACATTAGTGTTCTGTAAATATTATACAAAATTTAATTGCGTGCTTGGATTTAAAATTTTGTAACACAATGTCCGAAAACTATACTCTTTTTCGTCCACGCAATATTCGAAAAGTATTCTACTTTATATTTTTTGTTGTAGTAGGAGAATATTTTAGAATAAAATTAAACACTTAATAGTTTCTTTGTAAAAGTTTTAAAAAATATTTTATACACCGTGCCACAAATAACTTTTTAACATCGCTGTAGATATGTTTTGTCTTTGCATTATAATGTAAATATTCTCAGATAAAAAAATCTTTGAAATCGGTCCATAATTACAAAAGTTTCACGCTCCTTAAGGTTTATGACACCCTAGGTAGTAAAATTTGACACTCTGTACGAACAACCTGTATTAAAACAGAGTGGCTTAAAAACAATATTAAGTTCGTTTTATACTGATTGGGTTAGTAGTTTCGAAGTTCTATATTTACCCAGCAAAAAAAGTCATTACAAAAAAGTTATTTTAAAAGCACTCCGAATAGCATTGATTGTGAAGTAGTTACAATTTAGCTCTAACACTGATTTATTTTACACGTGGTGTCCCATGTTGTCAGTAGTTTAACTTGAGCAATTTGTTAGTAATTTAAAAGTTATGTTAATTAAGTATGGTTTTTAGGTAGGTATACATTTTCATCACATCAATACGAGTACATTTTGTTTGCATTTTTAGAGTGATTTGGAAGTACTCTTTATAATATATAATATAATCCATTTTTAAAAGTGATTTAAATGTGCTTTTTATAATATATGAAATAGCATATTTTAGAGCCAAGTTTAATGTGTAGTCTTTATAGAACCTATTTCTGAACCTATTGTGTAACAAAAGCTTCAATTTATTATTATTTGTAAGACAATATTAAGGAAACACTTATTTTGCATCTAAATCAATTCGATTAAGTCAAAATCAGACAAAACCAATTTTTTTAAGTTTTTTTTTTTTTTTTTAATAAGTTTGTAATATTACTTCAGTCTTTAAATTAAAAAAAAACGATATTGAATTATATAAGATTAATACACTAAGGCCGAGTTTTTGGGATGTCAGTTAAACTTGGTTTAGTTAAACCGAAAACGAATTATATCAGCCATTTCAAGTTTATTAACAAAAATTTGGCTGAACAACTTTTTCTCGTTTAGAATTTCGGTCTTCATTGAAAGGAAAGAAAATAAAATACATCACATTTTAGAAGCAGTGTTCCAGTTGTAAACTGCGTTAAACTAAGTTTAAAGATAATCTTCATCATAAAAATTGGGCCTGAAAGTTACATGTAACCTACTCTGATTAAATTTTTTTAAAAACATTACTCAAGGAATTTTTAGAATATAAAAGCGTACTAGCAAACTATTTTTTTTTTTTTTTTAATTTGAACAAATAAAGGAAAGTAAAGAATCGACATTTTACAACTTTACTTACTGTAAAGGCTATCATTATAAATTTGCTCAAGCCGCAGATTTATGATTGCAATTTTAGCTTTAAAATCAGTAAAGAATCCGAAAACCGTTGGAGGACAGTTTTTCCCCAGACATATTTCGGCATTTGAATTTTGCAAGTCAACCATCGTTACCTGAAAATCAACGTTTTCATTAGACGATGCATTAAGTTCCAATGCTATAATTTGCAATACGTGATTAGTTAAATTCTTATGTTGAAGTTCATTTAGCAAAATTCTAACTTTAGTTAAAATTTAAAACATTAATTGACAGAATCCTCTTGACATTTTCAAGTTGACGGCAGTCATTTTTTTTTAAATCTATTTTTGAGTTGAAGAAATAACATATTTTTTGTCACTATAGAATTATTTATTTAGTTTGATTTTACGACTTTTAAGGCGTAGTGGCAATTAAAGCATATCGACAGCAATGATCGTAGGATACTCAACCTCTGTGAACCAACCTCTTGATGGGTCTGTTTTAAACGATAAAATATGTTAACATTGCAACAAATTTTATTAACATATTTCTTTGGTGCACGGTGTAATAGCACGCGAATTACAGACATAGAGCCTTAACAATACATTTTAATTGTCAAGTTCTATATATTTGCATTTAGTGAAAAGAAGAATTCATATTTGGGTCATAGTCCAGAACCAATTCTTTATTTCCTTCCCTTTTTCAATGGGAACTGTAACTGAAGTATTTTTTAATATATTTACGAATACATAATTAAAAAAATGTGTAAATAATCGTAAATTAATAAAGTACGGGAATAAAATTAACTATTTTGTTTTTTTTTAGATATAAAAAATTAAATGTCTAATAAATTCATAATTTACAAACAAATGCATTTACAAAGAAAAACAAAAAGCTGTTTGTTTTGAATGACTTACAAATATATTTGCTGGGTATTACTACTTTTTTTGAAAAGGCTCCACTGTGCGATATTGTTATATATTTTAACTGAATTTGTTAGTTGTTAATCAACAGTCAAAAATAACAACAATTGTCAACTTTTTAACCGCATATAGATAATGTTTTTTTTTAAGCCTGATAGAGCTTACGAAAGGGTTAACTGTCATACTGCACCCACTTTTGAAATTTGACATTCATGAATAGATTGACGCTTGAACAACGTTACCAAATTAAACAGATTTACTTTGAATATCAGTCATCAATTCGCGCAACCTATAGAAGACTTCGTGATTTTTAAGGCGCACATAGTCGTCCATCTGAGCCATCCGATAGATTTCACAACACATGATCTCTAAAGGGTGAGTTACCCAACCGCAAACGTAACTGTAACGAATCAGCTGTTTCGAAACCACAAGAAGAAGTGTATACAAATGGTTACTAATACGTAAATGTAAACGTACTTGCCGGATTATTCTGTTGAAATCAGAATTTTCTATCCGTCATCGAAGCAGCTGAATGATGTTAGTCGGAAAAAATATAAAATGAATAAAGAAAATAGATTCAAACAATAAATAAGAAATAAGAATTGATTTTAGCTACGGCACGGTACAGTTACATCACATTTACATTTACGGTCCCATAATCCGCTCTTAAATGATGCAATAACACCAACACGTCGAAGGAATGTACGTACTGAAGAGGATATCGCCGCTGTAAACGAAAGTGTGGAAAAATATCCAAATTTATCGATTCGTCGTCCGTCGCAGGGATTGGGGTTCTGTCCGTCCACTACGTGAAAAATTTTGCGCAAATACCTTGGCCCACACCCGTTTAAAAACCAGCTGGTGCAGGAAATAAAGCAAAGAGTCCATCATAAGCGTCGTTCTTTAGCCGATTGAGCTCTAGAGCAGTTGGAAACTGATCCGATGTTATATCGCAAAATTATATTCAGCGATGAGCCTCATGTTTGGCTTAAGGGGTTAGTTAATAAACAAAATTGCCGCATATGAAGTCAAACCAATCCACAACAGACCCTACAGACTCCATTTCATCCAGAAAAATGCACCGTTTGGTGCGGTTTACGTGCTGGTGGCATCAATGGACCTTATTTCTTCAAAAATTAAGCCGGAGCTCGCGTTACCGTCAATGGAAATCGATACCACACCATGATAAATGATTTTTTGTTTGAAAATATGGATGACATTGATTCGAGCCAGATGTGGTTTCAACAGGATGGCGCCACTTACCATAAGGCGACCGCAAACATTGACTTATTGAAATCAAAATTTGGCGATAAGTTGATTTTGGATTAGTCAATTGGCCTCAAAGGTCGTGCAATTTCACACCTATCGATTATTTCCTGTGGGGCCACGTGAAGTCACTGGTTTGTGCTGATAAACCAACAACAATTTACTCTTTGGAGGCCAACGTTGTTCGTGTTATTCGTGACATACGGCCAGCAATGCTTGAAAAAGTGGCCCAAAATTGGACGTCCAAAATGCGCTTCGTCACGAACAGCCGCGGTGGCCATATGCCCGAAATCATTTTCAAACGTTAATGCCATGTATTGATCTTTGGAATAAAAAAACTTTTCGAATACAATTTATTTTTTTGTGTTATTTTTACGATTTAAAGTTCTATCGGGCTTAAAAAACACCCTTTACGAACATTGAATATAAATTCAGATTATTCGGAAAATCATTTTTTGATAAGGGCTCAGCTGTTAATAGGTTAATATTATTTATAAATTTATTTCCTAACACTTAATCATCACTGGATATATTTTATAACTTTCCTTTTGCAATCATTCTGTATAAAAAATTACAGATTATAAAGCAACAGGAGTTTGGGGAGCTTTTAAAAACAGCCCCCGTGAACAAAAACAAAGAGTATGTACCAAAATCAAATGAGTAAAATACCAAAAAAATAGTATGAAAAAAATATATACAAAATTTGTATGCGTTATAGAGAGTTGAAAAGACGTTATTTATTTAGGATTAGCAAAGTTGCCAGATTATGCATAACAAAAAGAATTCGTGAAAAAAAACTTTATTCAAAGAATAATAATTAGGAGATTCATATAATTCAAGTAAAAAAATTAAAGACAGGCATGCCGACTATCTAATATCCTACACAAGTCTATTTGAAAGTCAACTTATGAACGTCAACACAAACTTATTATACCTTGTCCACTGGGTAGGCGTAGAGTATAAAAAGTTGGTCATGCCGACTATATGAAACCCTACACCACAATACGTTTTGGACCATATATCGGGAAGCGTATCAAATTCCGGGAAGGGAATTTCAATTTACGGTGCAATGACATATAAAAAGAGGTGAAATAAAATATGGGTGTCTATGCGGTATATTAGTCTAAAATGTCTTCAAAGTATTTAGTAGACCTATGAAGAGTTTGAGGACAGTCCCTAAAGTATGCAAATATCTCAGAACTATACTGCGGATCTAAAATTGGTCCCGAATGTATGCGCAATAGCTGTAATACCACATAGTACAGTGTATAAGTCTATAAGTCTGTAAAGGTGCGTTCAACAATTTCAAATCCCGACTAATATAGGCTGCCTGTTAGATCTGATATTCTAGTTTCTGAAATGGTATACTGAATCGTGTCTGCGGTTTCCGAGATAAAGCTAAAATGGTTTCTCTTTTTTTTTGAGGATTGGGAAACTTTACACGTCAATCTTCTGGCTTCGTAGCCGTGTCATACGGCCAATAACTAGTCTATCAGTTAGGTCTCCAGTTATAATTTGCAAATTGATTCACACGCTATCTATCCCTGTCCATCTTTATCTACTATTTATCAGCATTAAGGAAACGAAAATTTCATTTTCCCAATAATGGGTAATAGTAGATAGGGGTATGCGATGTGTGAATTGCCCTTCACTGAACAATTTTATACCAAAAGGTAACAAAAAAAAACCACAAGAAAGTTTATTTTTTTTAGATTTTTATTCGCTATGACATATTTGAGTTTCATTCAAATCGGAGTGTGAGTTTAAAGCGTTTTTTTTTTTAAACCGTTGTTTCGTGATACAAAAATAGTACTCTATAGCGCTTCTTTATAAATTTTTGACGTTAAGTCAGAAAGTATTGGATTCGAATCATTCTTTCTGTTTCATTTATTTCGTTATCGGAATTTTAAAGATAAGGGTATTTTAGTTATTTCGGTAATGATACTTGAAGGTTAATACTAGTCAGTAATTTCGGTGCATATAGCAATTTTTATAAAAAAAACGCACTAAACTTAAAACAAAAAAATTTATAAACATAATGGGAAATATGAATAAAACCTAGAAATTACTTCGAAGTTTGGCTTATGAATAACTTTTAACACCAAATTTAGTAGACTAAAGGTTTTATTTTGTATTTTGGCTTTTTCATTCTATTCTACAAGCCTATGTATAAATTTGATGTTAAAAGTCACTCCTAAGAAAAAAGTAATTACTTAGAAGTAATTGCTAAGTTTTATTCATATGACGCATTGTATGTAAAATACTCAATAACCAAAAACCGTTCAATTACCAATAGCAGAGAATTAAAAATAACGGTAACGGTATTTTAGAGATAACGGTATTTAATTTATTACAGTAACGGTATTTTAAGGATATCGATATTTCATTTATTTCTTTATGCTAAGAACAACAGTATTTTAGTTATTTGGGTAACGGTATTTTAAGGGTAACAATAGTCAGTTGTAAGGATTTTGGCTGCAGGTATTACTTTATTCAGGGTTGGCAGGCAATACCCTTAAAATATCGCTATCGAAATAACTGAAATACCTTTAACCCTTAAATACTGTTACCGAAATAGCGCTATCGTTAAAGTACTGATACCGAAATAAATGAAATAGCGTTACCCTTAAAATATCGGTACCGAAATACTTTACAATACCGTTACCCAATCTTAAGTCAAACCTTGTTCACTTTTATCGGAAAATTTATAAAAGGTAAAGCAATTGCGGCTGTAGCTTTAGGTTTCAATGCACAATGGGTTGAAGGCCAAAATCATCAACAAACCTCTTCTTCAAATCTGGCATCACCAATAACATTTGTCGTTATTTATGCGTATTTGTGTTGTTGTTGTTTTCGTATATACTTGTACTTGAACTTGTATAAGTTCACAACGACAACAACACAAACGACCAGTATGAATATTCTAACAAATAAAAAGTATAATTAGAATTTTTTTGGAAAAAAGAAAACGAAAAAATATATATGAGAACTCTCCTTTTTTAATGAAAAAAAGCCTTAAAACTTTAATGATAAAAAAACAAACATCCTCTACTAAATACTAGTCTACTATTTATACTTTGTTCTTTGTTTAAGGATTTTTAAACAATTATGTCATTCCCGGTATTTCATATGTTTTGTTGAAGGATGATAATGGTGAAACACGTTTCTTTGGTGGGGGGAATATAAACAATATTTTTTGGTGATGTTTGCTTTTAATTTCTGTAAATTTTTTTATTGTCGATTTTGGTCAGATATTAAAATAATGAATTCAATTGAAAGCGCTTTTAGTTTTTAAGAAACAATGAATGATTCCAATCATATAATTTCTGATTTAACCGTAAAAATTTATAAAGAACTCCGTTAGAGTACTATATTTGTATCACGAAACTTTGGATCGAACTCGAATATGTGAGAGCGAATAAAAATCTAAGGTTTGTCGGTTTCTGTAAGTGCCATCTCCAATATTTAGGGGGTAAAAAATGTAATACTTTTTGCGGCTTTTTAATTATTTTAAAATTTTTTGTATAAAATAGTGGTATTAATGGAAAAAATTTCAAAGGACCATATAGTGATACCAAGTTTGTTAATATCTTTATTTTTTATTGCTGTTTAGTTGTTATTGTAAAAAAGATATTAAATTGTTGGTAGTTTATGTGGAGATGTATACCCAGAGGCAGGGGTGGTAAGAGACAAACTTTGTTGTAAAAGCATGTCGCGTGCCACCTTAATTTAATTTTTCCTTTAAAATCTCCTTGAAGGTTTTTAAAATTTTAAAAACTTTTCTTTTTTAAAATGTGACCTCAGTTTTCTAAAATATCTCCTCAGACTTTTTCTCTTAAAAAACCTGTTTTTAAAATCGCACTACAGTATTCAATCAATTAATTATTGTTCGATTAATCGAACAATTTTGCTCAAATAATTCTTCGGATTATTAAAAGTGTCCAAATTTCGAATAACGAATAATTCGAATAATTTAATACGATTAATTAGAATTGGTAAAAAATTATATGGTACAAATATTGAAAACAAATATTTTTAAGATTTTTGAAGGAGGACATAAAACGAAAGCATTAAAAGTGAATTCTTAATGTACTTAATAAAACTTGTTTAGTGCACAGATAAAACAGATTCATTACGACAATCGAATTTCTTGCCAACTGAAGGATTTGAATGCAGCAACATAATTACAATATTTGGTTTTCGTAATCAAATGTATTCCTGCCACAATTGAAATATATTTCTTTAACCACAATTCTATTGTATTCCAGACTTAATTTTATAAAATATTAAAGTTATAGGGATGGTCCGCGGTGTGGTCCACTCAAATTTGGATACAATTTAAATCTGTGATAAAGACGACAGAAAAAATTATGTTCACAAAATATGATCTCAATTTAAATATTTTAGTATTTTTATGACAATTGTTTAAAAAAGACAACTAACGAAAAGTACTGTACTTCCTAACAGTTGTTTAAAGCAGTTATTTTTAATATTGTAGTTAACAACTGCCAAAACATTATTTTTGCAGTAAACAGTTTGGTTAATTATTTAAGAAATAAAGAATTTCGTTGAGTTTTTTAAAATTCCTGTTTAGTTTATATTTGCTAATATACTGTACAACAAAATCATTTTTTTTCTAAAATAACATGGTTCTGACTACTGATTCCGCCAGAAGGGACCAAAAAAATATACATGCATCGGCGTTCTAAAAGCTTACGTCTGGCTCTATGTATTTTGGGCGGTTAAAGTTTACCCTCTTTAGCCCTTTGGCGAGTGGCGTACATTATAATGTACGTCGACTTCATCAACTCGTCTCTGATTTGAATTTTAACCAAAGCGCTATTCATTTACTGTTATGGGTTCGATATTTTGTTCTTATTAAAATTTTAGGCAGACTGTGAAATTTCAAAACAACGTGAGATCAGTAGAGTGCGTTTTGTCTTGTGATCATCAACGCTGCTGATAATGTTTTAAAAGTTAAAAAAAGGCTAAAGTTTAAGCACCGTAAGTTGTTCCAGTTTCACGTGAAAAAACTGTTATACTCTATATAAAAAAAATTATTTTTCACGACAATCAGTTTCAAGTGAAAATTGTGTAGAGTTTGTTTCCACTCAAATTTAATGTACAAGACTATTATTTTTCTTGGGAAAAAGTGACATTTTGTATTTATTTTGATTGTGTCTTTGTTATAAAATTAAAAAATTATCCATTTGTTTAAATTAAATAGCAATTTGAGGCATTTAAAGTTCGAGTTAAATTTTTTCACGTGAAAAACAACTTACGGTGCTTTAGTCTCAAAAATTGTGTGATGAATAAAATTCAAAAACTCAAAAGATTTTATGTAGAGATTAGTAATAGAAAAAATAAAAAATTTTAAAAAAATGTTAACCCAGCATGTTAATGTTTGAACTTTTATTCCAAATATCTTCGCTAGGGGGTCCTGCAAAGCCATAAAAGTAACAAACAATATTTCTTGGGCAAAGATCTACATTTCCAGGAAGTTTGGTCGGAAAATTCCCAGCCATTAAAATTAAAGCTTTAGTAAATGTTTAATGTGAATCGGCATATGAAACCATGTTAATCTTCAATTCTACGTATAGGATGTGTTCATCGAACTTATGTAAAACACTACGAGTAACATTTTGGTTTAACATTTTAACCCTTTAACTCTTCAATTAAAGAGACTTGTTGGTCCCTTTTTAAAATGCTCCGCAAAAATATTTATCATAAAATTCTACTATAAGTCTCTGAAGACAACAAAGTTGAAAATTTAACTCCAATGCCAGAAATAAGTCAAAAATTAACATGTGTTTAAGGGTTAATTTCATACTTATTCCGATTTGTCGCCCAAATGTTCCACAAACCTGAATTTTAGGTGGTTGGTTTGTATGAGAAAAATGTTTTACATAAAATTTCAGTATAAGTTATCTCACAAAAGCTATACATTGATACATC
Source organism: Leucophora obtusa (assembly GCA_949987735.1). NCBI lineage: Eukaryota > Metazoa > Arthropoda > Insecta > Diptera > Anthomyiidae > Leucophora > Leucophora obtusa. The sequence goes on along the minus strand of OX465295.1, from coordinate 200,157,816 downwards.
TATTAAGAAAAAGATTATAGAAAATTTGGGTATTTTAGCAAGCATTTATTTATGACATTTTTCTTCAGCTCTAGGCACTTCTATGTCGTTATCAAACAATGTCCATTAGGGTTCTTCAAATTGGAAGACGTTCGAATTTTCCAGCTCCTCAAGGCCCCATCAATGTGACTATCTTTTGGAAGTTTTTATCAATCAAAAAAAGTTAAGAAAGTTTTCATCTAAATGGCGATAAAGTTATGGCTATAGAAGAACCAGAGTGTAAAATTTTCAAATATAAAAAAATCAAGTTTATTACCATACTAGAACGCGATACAATAGGTCTATTAAATATTTTGGCAATAATTACGAATTAAATTTCAAATAGAGGAAAGGTTTTCGCGATATCCCTGATTAAAAATTTTCCAATGGAAATATTTCTCTCCAAAATGTTTTCGGTTTAGCTTCCAGTATCATGGAACTATTTCACTGGGGAATTTTTATTCTCCCTAAAATCGTTATCTATATAAAGTCTAGTTTTTAATAAAATTTTGAATTAAAAAATTTGACCATTAAATTAAAAGTTATTAAACAAAAGGCAAAAAATCCAATTTTATGAAAAATTTCCAGGATAACGTTATCCTTCCTGCAATGGTATTCTAATTTATTTTAAATTATAGCTTTAAAAAAGACAAATGTATATATTAAAATATTTTTGTTTTCATGCAGACATTCAAAATTATAATATTTTGTGTTTTTGCGAAATCATAAAAACGCGAATATTTCGAAAACGGTTAACAATTTATTCTCAAAGTATATAAAATTCAAAAATTATATAAAAATCTTGAAGGATATAATCTTAAGTGATAACAAAATTGATTTAAACTTTACGTTTTTATTTATATATAAATCTCCATACAAAAGGTGAGAAAAACCTGCGATTTTGAAGGACCTCTAAACGTTTCTCTAAAATGTGGTACATATGTTGCCTGATCTATTCACCACGATCCCGCCTTAAGAAGCAAAAATCGGTCTACGTCCTGTTTCCCAATATGATTTTGAAGCACATTAGGACATTAGGCCATAAATTTCAGCTATAAGAGAATTAATACTCTTGCCTTTATAGAATTCTTCAATAGGTGTGTATTAGGTCGTACCTTAAAAAAAAGTTCGCCGTACACCATCCAATATGAAGTATTTTTGGAAGGCGATTTCAAAAAAAAAAAAAAAATTCCCGAACGAAATGGTCGCCTTTTTTTAATTTTTTGTTATAGCTTTGGCATTTAAAGTCGGATTTTAAAGTGTGATATATCGATTTTTTGCCTCTACAATTTTTGGAAAATATCAAATAGCTTAGGTTTCATATACAATTGTTCTACACAAGTATCGCATATCGTAAGTACACACAATGTGAAGTACACGAAATCGATTACATTGTGTGGACTTACACGTTTTTCTAAAGGGTTTACAATTTTTTAGTATTTTATTTACGGTTTCTTGGGATTTATAACGGTTTAACATAAATTCTTTTAACATAACGAGCTTGTGCTTATTAAATTGTGCATTTTAGTTGCAGTACTTTATTGAATTTTAAAGTGTTGACTGCGTTGTAAATTTAGCTTAAAGTGGCAAGTGGCGAAGCAGCAAACGTTTATACATTGGGTCATATGAATAAAACTTAGCAATTACTTCGAAGTTATTACTTTGGGCTTGGAATGACTTTTAACACCAAATTTATCCATAGACTTGTAGAACGGCATGAAATATAAACGAAAATCGGAAAATAAAAATTTTAGTCTACTCCTAAGTAGACTTAAATTGTGAAGTAATTGCTTAAAAAACCCAATATTTCCTCCTATTAGTAATATCTATTTTTTATTCATACGAGCCATTATTTCCGTAAAGGAACTATATGAAAAAAAAGCAGAATCTATAGATGAGATTTACTATGTGTGCTACAAACCAAAGTGTAAATCGGGAGTAGTTTTTAATAATGGTCAGTGTTTTAAAAACGCCAATTTTATAGAACATGATCACGAGAATCAAGAGGACTTGTATAAGGAGTTACAGGCTCTCAATGGTATTAAAAAAGTGTGTTTGGATTCTAGAACTGTCGTGAGTGCATCTAATGCTTTAAGCGGAATTAGAGAAAAACTCCAAGACCCAAGTTCGAGGTAAGTGTATTGTGATATATAAAATTTGTGATATTTTTCTTCAACAAGTGAAAAATATCACAAATTTTATGTATAAAAATCGCCCGAATGTTTGTTAAAATTTTTCATAAAAAAATAAAGAGGAGGAAGCAAAAAAGTTTCAACGAAGTTGATATTCAACACTCTTCAAAACCCCAATTACTCTGCGTGGTTTGCTTAATTCTTGAACCCAATATTTTGCTGTTACCATGTAAACACTTAAAAATATGTAATGAGAGTCTTATTAAGCTAGGGCATTTATGAAAAGGGCTTAGAAAAACATAAATGTCCAGTTTGCTGAAAGGATGTCATGATAAAATCTTTATTTTTTGTAAATAAAAACATACAGTAAACAATTTGCAAAATATTTGGGAGTTGTCTAAGTTTTCTTGGGTTTGATTTCATTTGAGACTTAATTCATTTTTTATTGGAAGTTGTTTCATTTTTGTGGGACTTTTTTATTTTTTTTTAGTTTGGGGGTTATTTTAATTTTCTTTGGACTAATTTTATTGGAAGTCATTTCACTGGGACTTTATTAGGAGTTATTTCACAGCGCCTAGATAATAGCTCTGCGACAATACTCTTATAGTCACTCAATCGGTGATTCTCGAGAAAATTTAAAGTTACTTTCATGATTTTTTCCAAATCTTTTAGCTTTTCATTAAATATTTAATTTAAAAATATATTATCAGGCTTCACTAATGAAGGATTTTTAATATTTTTTTTTTTTTTGGTTCTGAATTAAGAGATTCCCTTTTGGGTCAGTCTTTCCTAACATAATGATTTTTTAGCCCTCTGCTATCCCACTCATAAATAAAACAACAGTTTTATTTATGACCACAGATTTTCCATTTGTGTTCGTAATAATAAATTTGTTCCAAGATAAATTAAAAGCCTCACCTAATGATATAGAGGGAAGTTCATTTCCGATATGTAAAATAACAGCCTTTAAACTTTTGAACCATCGATAAATAAACGCCACTCCTTTGTTTTATATTCTATATCCAAGACAGTCATTACGCCATAGATCAGAAAAACTTTTAGCTCTTTATCTTGTTGCGAAAGTAACATACTTTTGTTAATGGTTGTAATAAATTTCCTCCATTTAATCGAGAGCCCAAAAATTCTGCCTTTTGTTTGGACAAATTTAAGTCGCGTCCCAAATCATTGAGATCTCCTTGATATAGTATTTGTTGGTCATTAGATGAGGAAGCTTCTTGAAAATCAGGATCTAGTGTTTCGTTTTCGATTGCTTTTGCAATGGAACTTTGAGTTGTTCTGGCACAGGTAGTTCTTCACTATGAAAAATCGGTCTTTTAGCAGATGGCAGGTCAGGATACTTAATTTTACTTTTTGTTTTAATTGTAGTACCTTTTGCATCAGTAAGACAAAAACAACAATCAGATGAGTAGTTCGGTGGTTTCGTACAAATCATAGGAATTCCAAAATTCATGGATCGAGATCTTTTCGCCCATCTAGTAAGAAGACCCACACACGTAACGCAACACATATGTGGAGCACATGCTTTACCTTGTTGTCCGATGGCAAAACCAAAATACTGTTCATATAACTTACAAGGAAAGACTGCCAACGCGGACCGTCAGATCTTAATGAGCATCGGATATGTTATAGAGGAGAAAAATTTAAAGGAGACGTAGTTTTTATAACTGCCTAATCTCATATTTAATGGTGTCGAAAATGGCCCAATTTTTCGATTTTTCGGTTTATTTCATATTTGTTACAAAGTAACTATAGGAAGTTTTGCTGTTATTCGAAAGGTATTTAAGAGGGCTATTTACCGGTGTGTAAGCCATGCTCAAGCATGCTTAATTGTTTACGGCATAACACAAAACTTAAAAAATGTAGGTGGTTTTCCTTATATTATTTATTCGTTTTCTTATATTATTATAAAAACCTTTAAAAAGGCATTTTCTAGAAAAAAAAAAATCAGAATTAACCTGTCTGAGAGCACGGTGTCAAACTGACCTATTTTTAATGTTAAATAACGCTGATTGGACGAAAAATGTATGTAGAAACCATAAATTGTTGTTTCAAAAATGTGAATAAAGGAGTTAATTTCGATTTTTTTATTCAATTAGACTAACATCAAAGAAATTTTAACAGTGCTATTTTTATCCTCTGTTATTACTGTTTTTGCTTTGAACTTTAATTCTTAAAGTATCGCAGCTGGTTCTAATCAACTCTGATCATCAGCTTATGAGTCACAGATTTTTTGAACGACAACGAACCATTAATTTTAAATGCATATTCTAATTATTTTTAACCTACAACATAAATCCATGTTATATGAAACAATTAGGCATATTAAATTATATTTTTCTACTGTATCTAGTGTGTTGAGATGTATGAAGGTATGTATAGTTGATCTTTTAATTGGTAAAAGATCGGAGGTTTTAAATTTTTATTCTCTGTAATTTACTTGTATGATCTTAAATTTAAATAAAAAGTATAAAATTTTTTTAAGTAAATTACACAGCCAGAAAACAGATACGGTGCTGACAACCCAATTTTTGCCAATCGAATGGTTTAGTTGCATCAATTCAATTCAAACAACTGAAATTCCATTATCATGGTCAAATTAGTCCCGTCTTAATTGGTTTTCTGTTATCACAATTGAAAAACTCGGCTACCACAAAAGAACTATTCGATTGGCTATAAATGTGGTTGTCAGTACCGAATTCGTTTTCTGAGTGCAGAGAATAAAAATTGAAAAAATTCGGTAAGGCCGGCATTAATGTTGTAGGTTAAAAATAATTACAATATGCATTTAAAATTAATGTTTCGCTGTCGTTCATAATTCTGTGCTTCATGAGTAATCGATCAAAAAGATTAAAAACAGCGGATAAAAATAGCATTGTTAGAATCTCGTTGATGTTAGTCCAATTGGTTGTTTCAATTTGCCTATTTGTTTCACATTCAATATAAATAGATCGTCATCAATAACACTGTGAGACAAATGGTAGGGGTCAGTGATCGGGAAGGGTTCAAACTACCGGGTAAAGTTATATCGGTAAAAAAGAAGTTATACGTGTCCCGGCGTTTCGCTGGGTCACGTCTAGGAATCGAGATATATCGATTTGAAGTAAGTAACTATCATATAGGGGAAATTGTCACCTTTGGTGGTCCCATCCGAACGCATAGTGTAATTAACACATAAACGCATAGGATACTGAGGCGGGACCCTGTAGCGGGACCCGAAAATACTATTCTATTCTGCTGCCCTTATCGTTTTTTTTATTTTTATTCTCTGTAATTTCCTTGTAAAAATCGAACGAAAAACCTTCATTTATTTTTTATTAATTTTTTCGAAAATCTATTTCCAGACCACCTTTTTTTTGTTTTACCAATATTTTGCTTCAATTATTGGTGCCTTTTATGTTTATTTTGCAAAGTTCTTATTTTTATCTTAAAAATGAGAAAATGGGAATAATTTTTTTTTAATCTCAAATATGTTTTGTTTGAGACGTTTTTGACTGAAAACAAATCAGATAAGCTTCAAAAATGATTTTTAAGTGTCTCGTGAAATTCATTATTGTTATTCTTTGAAAACCATCCAAAAAGTTGTCTCGCAGTCCTAAAAGATGTTTTAAACTATTTCGTCTTTCAAGCTTATAAAAGACTGCAAAAAAATTGAAATCCATGAAAAAAAAAATTAATGGGAAAATATTTATGTTTTTGGAACAGTTTTTTTATTTTGAAAACCGAACCCAATTTTTTCTAGATTTTAACTACTCGGAAAAATCGAAACCAGCTTTTCCAATAAAATGTCGAATAATCACCCTAATAGCCTTGCGGGGGCTTACGATTTTTCCACAGAGTATGTACGTTTTGTAAACGGTCATATACCCCACTTTCAATTAGGGGATTATGTCCGAAAAAAATCGGAAAAGGCAATCATGCCCGTGGGGCCTATGACCTGTCATTGTATAAAACAAATTTTCAATAATTCAAATATTTTGGAAAAACGTTTGAATTTTGAATTGTTTACAACAAGCCTTATTTTTTTATTGAACCTGGCAAATTGACTCACAAACAAAAAAATTAATCATGCTCGTCTGACGCACGAGTATTTTTCCTACTCACGCTCATGTTAGTATATTAAAAAATTACAATCAGAAAATTCTTAGGAAAAACGAATATTTCTAAAAATATATATGATGAAAAAAACTTAACTCACGTGATTCACGAACATTTCGTGTCACTCGCCGACCTCTAATACCTTCATTCCAAATAATACACCTGTAATTTTGCAGGCGTTTCTTTTTATTTTAAATTTGTCAGGTACTTTAAAATCTGTAAACCGTTTGAGTTTACTTTTAAAAAAATGTGTTGATATCAGGAAAATAAGTTATGGGAAAGAGGAAAGAGAGAGTAGTATCTGTGGACATTTGATTTAAATTTCCCTGTATTGTAAGTGTCTGGAAAAACATCTGCGGGGAGTTTATTCCACATACGGGTGATTTCACTAATGAACGAATTTTCCCCGTAATGCGTTGTGCGATCCACTGGGCAATCGACTGAGATCAACTGGAAAAGCGTGTGTTTCTAACAAAAACACGGGCCCGGGGGATAAGTTCACTTATCTCAGCAGAACACTTCCCATGGTAATATCGATAGAACCGTGTTATACAACCCACATTCCGACGATGCTTCAATGAATCAATAGAGTTGGATACCCTACTATCACTGATGAGCGCCAACGCCCTCCTTTGCACACGGTCCATATATGGGAGTTGTAGTGAATCTTCCGTGGGATATAGATCGTATAAATAGTAAGGAGATCAGAAGGAGTGAAGTAGTTACTACACCGGTTAAGAAAACCGAAATACTTGAATGTTTCTTTCGACACTTGAACAACGTGATTTTTTCAGCAGACATCATGTTGGATTCACACCCGTATAAACAGCTTACGTTGATGGCCCCATGACCCTATGGGTCAACAAACAACATTGCACTGAGAGAAATTTCATCACTTCAGTAATGAATTTCTTAATAGTTTCAATGAAAATTGTCACTGGAACTCGTCCATTGAAACTTTTCATAGAATCTATGAAACAGGTTTCATTAAAGTCAATGTTTATGAGAAGTTCATAAAATTAACTCTTCATAAAATTAATAGGCCACTCGTCTAATGAATAAATCATTCAGCCAATGAAGAGCTTCATAAAATCTATGAACCAATTCCATTTACTATTATTTATTATAGTTGGTTGTTGTCGTTGCTAAGCTGGAGTGGATAAATAAAAATGAAAAAGGCGTAATAAATTCGTAGCATATTTTACGGATGTACAAAATATATCTAAAGAAAGAATTCATTAAATTAAAAAGTTTCATAAAAAAAAGTTTAGAAAAAATTAATATGATTTATAAAAAAATTTCATAGTCCAAAATTAATAATAAAAAATTAATTTAAAAAAAATATATAAATTATAAAAGATTATTCTCTCAGGAAATGACGATATTTTATAAAAATATTAAAAAAAGTAAATAATATTGAACAATTTCATAAATATAAAGAACATTTTCATTAAATTTATGGAGATCTAATTTATGAAATTCAATGAATTTTTTTAGTGAAATTATGAAATTTTATGAAAGAAAAGTTATGAAAAATTTCATAATATTAATTAAATATTATACACATAGGTAATGAAGTTCTTCATTGGTTCTACAAAAAAAAATCTATGAAATTTTATCATTAATATCATGAAGGATAATTCTCTCAGTGTGGGTCTTGCGTGCATTAAAATCGACCCTATTTACACTAACCCACTCGGAGATTGTCAATAGGTCATGATTGAGTGCGTCATTCCTTTGCACCCTTTTGCCTGGCCTATGATCGAAGGAATATGAATGACAAATATTGCTGCTATCTGCGAAAGAGTAGATAGGATTTGAAGTTTGACCAAGAAAGCCGTTTAGAAAGTATTCCCTGCCAACTTTAGACAAAAATTTTCATTTCACGAAAATTTATCAAATATTTTTTCTCGATATAATGAAGCGATATTTTGAAGTTTCAGTTTTATCAATGAACAATGAATTTCTTCATCTACATTTCATAATACATATTGGTAATTTTTCCATAAAGATTTTGAAGACAGTTACCTACTTTTGTTTATATTCTATTTATAGTTTACATTATTATATATTAAATTGTACATCATTCTACAATTATGATTTATATATGAATACTATGTGCATATTTAGCTTACATTGACAATAGACCGGCTTTTTGTGCAAATATATATGGTACAATATTTTTCATTCTTTCGAAAACAGAGAATAGTGTGTAGTAGCAGCACGTCCTGTAGCTACGTACATTGTGTATGGCTTTTTATATGTTTATGCGCTTGTTTTGATTCTGTTTTTTGTTTTGTTCGTTTGTTTGTTTCTTTGTGCCGCCTCTTTGTGTCTTGTGTTTTTGCTTTTGTTGCAAAGCTTTACTTAACTTTGATTTCGACGCAATTTCAATATAAAATTTCCACACATACCACCTTCTTCTCCTTTTGTGCCACAATAAACGATACGAACTACACACACATACAACAATTTTTAAATCTGAATCTTCAACGCCTTCACACACCCTGTTTTTTCACTTTTTTACTACTACTACTTTTCTACTTTTTTATTTAACAAATTTAATATATTTTTTTATAAATTCTATAGAATTTCATAAATTTTCAATAAATTTTTTTTAAATACCTATGTAAATACTTTTTTCAAAATAACTTCATCCATCTTTAAGATACTTTTTCCATAATCACAAATTTTTACACATTTCACAATTTTAGGTATTTGATAATAAAGTTTATTTAAATTCTTTCATATTTATTCTTTGAACTCAAACCTTAAACGCGGTTTTTAATGAATTGTATTTCAATAAAAGCCAGTAACATGAGAAAAAACTGCACTTTTTCAAACTTAAATTACTTTTTCTTCACTCGTTTGTGAACGCGCTATAAAACTCCATCTAAACGCTTTATACGCCATTGAAGAACTGAACTTGCTTAAACATTTGAAAAACTTCTCAAACACATAGTAGCCAGAGTATTTTGCCTGCTTGCCAGGCAATCAGCCGGCCGCAACAGGGATGATAAAAGAGATTTTAAATTTGGCACTGAAACACATGAAACTTTAAAATGTACCTTTCCTAACGCGATGGTACTTAATATTGCAATGAATAAAGCATAAAATGTAATGCGAAAGGAGTGGAATTTAAACACTAGACAAGTGGAATGAAATGGAATGGAACGGGGAACGAGTGGCTTTCAAACACCAACTAAACACCGGAAAAAATAGAATGGAACGAGGAACAAAATGAAATATAATGGGGAACGAATAGAATTTAAACACTTAAATTGAAATAATGGACGAGTGGAACAACTTGGAATGGAACAGTGAACAATTGATATTATAACACTAAATAATGGGAACGAAATTAAACGGAAAGCGGAAAAATTGAATTCGAGCACTAAAATTGGGAAATGAAATGCAATGGAACCAGAAACGACTGGAATTGAAACACTATCCAAATTAAACTAAATGGAATGGAACGCAGAACGAGTGGAAATGAAGCAGTAGACAATGGCAGCTAACTAAGTAAGGGAACGGGGACAAGTGGAATTAAATCACTAAAAACAGGGAACGGAATGGAGAATGCCTACAATTTAATCATATTTTTCGATTTGAACATGTTTTCTATTTTAGCGATTTTTCTCTCAAGTTTTACGTTTTCTCGAAAACAAATTTAAAACCATTGCCATTGATCAATGAACCCAAACCATTAAATATCATTATCATTTAATTAAAAAATGATAATGAAAATAATTTGATTACAATTGATATGAATGCAATGGTAATGTAATTAAGTACTCTATTTAACCCATTAGGAAAGGAATATCCTTAGCAAAATGATTTTAGTTTTCTTCTAAACAAATTCCAATGTACACTTAAAGAATTATCATCCCTTCAGTAATGAATTTCTTCATAGTTTTAATGAAAATTGTCACTGGAACTCGTCCATTAAAACTTTTCATAGAATCTATGAAACAGGTTTCATTAAAGCCATTGTTTATGAAAAATTCATAAAATTAATGAAACTATTTATAAAAATTAATAGGCCACTCCTCCAATGAATAAATCATTCAGCCAATGAAGAGCTTCATAAAATCTATGAAGCAATTTCATTTACTAATGTTTATTATCGTTGCTAAGCAGGAGTGGATAAATAAAAAGTATTTAGCAAATGCAAAAAGCGTAATAAAATTGTAGCATATTTTACGGATGTACAAAATATATCTAATGAAAGAATTCATTAAATTAAAAAGTTTCATAAAACTTTATAATAAGCTTAATTCAATTAATGAATTTATAAAAAACTTTCATAGTCCAAAATTAATAATAAAAAATTAATTTTAAAAAAATTTTAAATTATAAGAGATCAACAATTATTTTAATTTTTGCATTAAAAATACAAAATTGTTTTTTCGAACTTTCTATATTTTATATTATGACTAAATATATTATAAAAGATAATTCTCTCAGTATGGAAATCAATGCACATCACTAAAACTCGGCCTTATGGTTGCATAAAGCTATTGTATTTGAGAATGAAATGTTTAATATAAAATTCTACAATAGTTGTATGAAATTTTTTACAAATTAATGAAATGACGATATTTTATTAAAAAAATTCTATGAAATTATATCATTAATATCATGAAGGATATTTCTTTCAGTGTATAAAACTAAATATCAATAATAAAGTAATGCGATTTTAAACTTCCTTCTATACATATAGAAGAGTTGAGTTATAGCTGTAGTTGAAGATAACTATAAACACTTAGAAAAAAATGTTAGTAGAAAAATTTCTAATCAGTTTTCCATTTTACTTTCCCAATAAACCAAACGATATTGTCACCAGAGCTTTGAGGAATTAATTCTTTTTTCAATCGAACTTAATTTTCTCGAGAATTGAATGAATTCCTTTTCTTAAGTAATTCACTGAATTCGTTCAACTGAACGCGTTCATCAAACAATAAATTCAAAGAATCAATTCCATTGCAATAGTTCTCTTTATTAATCAAATGAATTAATTCACTGGTGAACGCGTTCAATTTTATAAATCGAACAGAAAAAAAGTGAATTAATTCACCACAGAATTCGTTCAATTTCATTTTCGTTCAGTGAATTAAAAAAAAATAAAAATACGTTCAGTGAATTAACAAAAATAAAATTACGTTCAGTGAATTAAAAAAAATTAAATTACGTTCAGTGAATTAAAAAAAAATAAATTACGTTCAGTGAATTAAAAAAGAAAAAAAAATAGGTTCACTTAATCGAAAAACAAAAATTACGTTCGCTGAATTCAAAGCCTTTTTTCTGCCGTTCAGTAGAAGAAAACATTGTATTATAAAAACGTATAAATGAAATACGTCATAGTCAAGCATCTACACCGAAAAAATTTCTTAGTTGTTGGCTACTAAATTTTCAACTGAGTCTCAGGTGAAATACCGCTTACTGAGTATCAGTTAAAAAAATTAATTGTAAATAACTAAATTGTAAGTTGAAAATTGTATTAACAAATGTAGCTATGAAGTTAGTTAAAAAGAACGTATTTTTAGTTAACATGTAAAAAATTTTCCACATAGTAATTGGCAACTAACAAATTAAAAAAAAATATATTGAAATTTGCATCAATTTTGCTAATAATAACATTTGTTTCGCATAAATTTTTATAACTTTTTATTAATTTTTAGTGAAAATGTGATGACAACATTAAAACATTTGACATAAATCGTCCATAAGCATTCACTGTAAGTGGTACGAACACGCAAACAAGTTCTGATTATTTTAGTTGAGCTTCTGTTAATCCGTCTATGATTCTGTGAAGTTCGAGTCTTTTGAACCTCTAATAAAGATTTTGTCTGTAAAAAGTGAAAAATTTTAATGTTTATAAAATTTACATATAAGCAAACAATAAATACTTATCTTTAAATATTTTCTTCCATCTTGACTCTTATTTGAAACAAATAGTGGACCTGTGTGCGTTTCTATTACCAAATTCCGTAAAAATTTAAATTTGTTTTCATTTTTGTTTATTTTTTTTAAATTTTTTGACAATTTGTATTTACAGGGTAACAGGAAAACTGTTGAAATATTAGTTGGTAACGATTATTTCAGTTAATTCAGAAATTTTCGATTGTAACTGAGAAATTATTAAACTGAGCAACTGAGAAATTTTATCGGTGTACATTTTACTGGGAAGCATACCCTATAAACAATTTCACTGGAATTCAAGTTGAAAACAAGTTCAATTCCAGCCCTGTTTTCCAGTTTCAAGGCTTGAATACAACTTTAATTACATTTTATTTCAATAGCATACTCCAGCAAAAGGGAAACAAAAATTCAAGTTTCAAATATTTTTGTTAAATATACAAATGCTAGAATTTGAAATGTACTTTACTTCAAGCAAAATTTAAAGCACTTGAAATTTTTAAACCTATGTGCTTATTGGGTAAGTTTGAAAAATTAATAGTTCTATTTTTTCCAAATTCATCTATATCTGTAAAGTTTTTATTTTTAACAGTAAAAGGCTTTATTTTTTAATCATGTAGGTTGGTAAAGTGGTTTCTCTAGCACTTAATATATATGTAATTTGTTTATTTTTACTACACTGAACCAAACGCAGCTGTCAAATTAACTAAAATCCATATTAAATTGATGAATGGGTGATCACTATACAACTAACAAAACCTGTCCATCAATTTAACGCATTGTTTAGTAGATTTATATTTTGACGTTTAACTATTTTATGTGGTATTATTTTGACAAAATATCGTCATATGTATTAACAAAAATTAGTTGTCTTAACAATTATATTTAATTAAATTGCATAATGATTTTGTTGTTTTACCAATGCATTTTATTAAATTCAACAATGCATTTTATTTAATTAACTAATTTTTTATCGATTTATTATTAATTTTTAGACTTATATTTCATTATTTTTTATATTTTACCAATTTAAAATTTTTTTAAGCAATATACATACAATGTCTTTTTTATAATGAATTTGATAAAATATAAAAAATAATGAAATATAAAATTGAAATTATAATATAGCATATACTAAAAACTCTTTATTTAAAACACATGTACCATTTTATACACAAAAACATATAACTTTATTTAAATTAATAATTCAAATACATTATATAACTTTCATTAATAGTTTGCCTTAAACAAAATAAAAAAAAGATAGATAATAATATCAAAATTAATGACAGAAATTTTAATGTACGATTTAATTGAGAACGATCAAAATTATATAAATTTATTTAAATTAAAATTAATAAATCTTCAATTAGCAATTCACTTTAAATCACTGAATTTGTTAATTACACTGTGAGACAAATGGTAGGGGTCAGTGATCGGGAAGGGTTCAAACTACCGGGGAAAGTTATATCGGTAAAAAAGAAGTTATACGTGTCCCGGCGTTTCGCTGGGTTATCCCTAGGAATCGAGATATATCGATTTGACCTTTGGTGGTCTTCTTTTCACATAACTCGAGAACCACTAGTCCGATTTTGCTCAAACAATTTTAAAAAAATTAAAAATTACAATTCCTTTAATCTGTTCATATAACGTTTTTCTATATAATCAACAGTTTTGCCGGTAAAAATAAATGTATGAAGAAAAAAATATTTTTTGCCTAAAATATTAAAAAAAAGTAATAAACAAAAGGTTATTGATTTTTATGGTAGCGGTAACAAACATTTATTTTTACCGGCAAAACTGTTGAGTATATAGAAAAACGTTATATGAACAGATTAAAGGAATTGTAATTTTTAATTTTTTTTTAAATTGTTTGAGCAAAATCGGACTAGTGGTTCTCGAGTTATGTCAAAAAAAAGATATATCTCGATTCCTAGGGGTGACCCAGCGAAACGCCGGGACACGTATAACTTGTTTTTGACCGATATAACATTTCCCGTTGGTTTCATCCCATCCCGATTTTGACTGTCGCATTGTGTTATCTATACTTTGAAAAACAAAAAAATGTCAATTTATTGATATTTCCGACAATTACAAATAGACATGCTAGCACGAGTAATGACGCGACAAAACTAACCTCACTAAACTTTTTTCCACAGATTTAATACTCTTTTTTCAAATTGAAGAAAAATTATATCAAATTTACTTTGCAGCCTTTTTACAAAATTTTTTAGAGTTAACAAATTAAATTTTGTTAGAAAATGGAAAAAATGGAAATGGAAAAGTTATCAATTTTTTTGTAGAGAATTATTGACGGAAATAAGTATGTTGAATTAAAAAAAAAAAGTAGTTGATTTAAAAAAAAACACATTAATTTGAATAAAAAATATATTGTTTTAACAATTCGTTTCATCAAAAAGTAACAAAATTTTTATGTTGATTTCACTTACGACTTTTGGTTCAGTGTAGCCAACGCTGTAAAATTGCTTAGTTGCAAATTTTATTTGTATATAAATGGTTTCTTCTACTGATAATAGGCTTTGAGTTCAATGAACGTATTTTTTTGTTTTTTTAATTCAGTGAACGTATTTTTTTTCTTTTAATTCACTGAACGTAATTTTATTTTTTTTTAATTCACTGAACGTAATTTTATTTTTTTTTAATTCACTGAACGTAATTTTATTATTTTTAATTCACTGAACGTAATTTTATTTTTGTTTAATTCACTGAACGAAAATGAAATTGAACGAATTCAGTGGTGAATTAATTCAGTTTTTTTAAGTAGTCGCATTTCTGCAAATATAAAACATCAATTATTGTTGGTTACGCTTGCAAAAAATAAAAAAAGCTTTTTTGTCGATTTTCTAAGACTTTTCGTTAAAAAAACTTCTCTAAAAAGCGTTTTAAAAAAAATATTTTTTTTAGTGTTGATAAAAATGAAATTCTGGGTTTTTTCTACAGCAATGAAAATTTCAATCTTCAAAAATCATAATAATTTACGCCGATTGCACTTTAGGAGTTCAATTGTAAATTTCTTCATTATTGTTTTGTTGTTAAAAATATTAAAAAAAAAAGAAAAAAAAATTAAGGCAACTAAATATTGAGGGTATTCACAGTTCATTATATTTTAAGAAGTAAATTAGCATTTGTCGGAAATTTTACAACTTTCTGTGGGTTAAACTTCAAAAATTATATATGCTATTTTACAACGTGCTAACTTTAGCACTTAAAGCACCGTAAGTTATTGTTCACGTGTAAAAATTTCACTCGAACTTTAAGTGCCTCAAATTGTAATTTAATTTAAACAAATGAACAATTTTTTTAATTTTATAACAAATTGTGTGTACACAAATTTAATGTACAAGAAAAATAATAGTCTTGTACATTAAATTTGCGTGAAAACAAACTCTACATAATTTTCACGTGAAACCGATTGTCGTGAAAAATCTTTTTTTTTTTTTTATATGGAGTATAACAGTTTTTTCACGTGAAATCGAAACAACTTACGGTGCTTAAACTGTAAATTCCTTCATTATATTTTAAAAAACTGATACCGAAATATCGATACCCTTAAAATACCGTCACCGAAATAAATGAAATTCCGCTAACCTTAAAATACCGTACGGTTATTTTTAATTCTCTGCTTTTAGTAATTGCTAGTGGTCATTGCGTATTTTATATAAATTTGGTTGATTTACTTTTGTTCTTATTTTAGTTGGACTTTGACGAAAGAACTGCGGTTTTCACCGAAATAACTAACTACCATTATCCTTAAAATACCTTCACCGGAATAATTTAAATACCGTTACCCTTAAAATACCGGTACAGAAATAATCTAAAATAGCGTTACCCTTACCGATAACCGCATCGTTTTGGTTACCATTCATGGATGTAACAGATTTTTTCTTGCTGTTTTTTTGTCTACTAATACCTACTCAGGAAGTTTTTTTTTGCCATTTCAGCATTGTAAATTGTCATTTGCAATTTAGTAAAATATAACAAAAATTTTGTAGATATACACTTGCTAGAAAAAGTATCCGTACACTTCACGCTAAATATTTTAAACGTCTACCAAAATTTTACTTAATAAAAGATTTCGGATAACTGTATTTTTAACATTGTTATGTCATCCATTTTAGTAGTTTTTCAAAATAATTTCGAAAGTTTGTTACTTATATTTTATTTCTTAGAGAGTAAAAAACGCGTATGGCAACTTTATGCACCAGGAAAAGTATTCGTATATTTACAAATAGGGGTATCCCCAGCAAAACCTTTCATTACCACCCAGCAAAACCTTTCATTACCATGTAATGGGTTTTAGGTATTGAAATCTTAAGTGTTCACTAGTTACATTTTAATTACTAAACTACTTATTTTAACATGGTGATATCATTGGAGGAAAGTCATTACACTGATGTTACCTGTAAGTAGTTAATCAGCTGTTCTATAAATAGATGTTGAATATATATTTTAAAAAATATAAAAATTTAAAATCCAATAGGAGCTGACACGTATTGATCAGCGTACCCCACGATTGTCAGGCAAACACTCTAACCATTAGACCACGACATCACTATGATTTTTAATGCTTTAACTTATGTACACATTTATTGTGGCAACTGTTATACATGTCTATTTTTCACAAAACTTGTTGCTATTAAATACTGCTTAATGAACATCAACATTTCTATAAATAGATGTATAATATAAATTACAAAAAAAAAAACAACAATGGAAGCTAACACGAGTTGAGCAGCGATCCCCATGTCTGTCAGGCAAAAACGATAACCACTAGGCTACGCCATAGTTATGGTTTTTAATGATTTAGAACATATATTATTGGTTTCAGCTATTGTGAAATAGTAATGCGTGGGGTATAATTATCGGTAACTCATTACATTCAGTTTAAAAGTAATTCAACGGGTAATGAGATATGAGATCTAAGTAATGCATGTAGTAATGACCAGTCATTATCAAGGTTTTGCTGGGTAATGCAATACATGTGTGTTAGCACAAAGCAAAGCTTGGTTGCATACTGTTCACTTGGCTGACTTATTTTTCTTTTGGAAGCTTTATTTTGAGTTGAGTCTAAAAACTAAGGAAATCGGGGCTGACGAGCGAAAAATTATACTAAAGCTAAGAGATGAAGGAAAATCTTATCGTGAAATAGCTCGGACAACAGGCAGAAGCCACTTCTCAGTGCAGTACGTTCTTCAGAACTTCAAATCCACCAATTCTATTTTGTCGAAGCCTCGTTCTTGACGACTTTCTAAACTTACTGAGCGTGAAAAGCGAACAATTTTGGGGTTCAAACAGAATCCTAGAATAACCGCATCCCAAATCAGTTCGAATATCAAAGAATCCTTCGGCAAAGAAATTCATGAAGATACAGTCCTTAAAATATTAAAAAAAAATCTGACTATCATGGCCGTGTAGCACTTAGAAAGCGATTTATTTCTGATATAAACAGAAAAAAACCTATGGACTTCGGAAATATGTATGTAAACAAGGCCCCAGAGTTTTGGGAACGTGTTTTATTTTCGGATGAAAGCAATATTTGCATTTTTGGCATAAAAGTATAGAAGTTAGTTTGGCGAAAAACTGGTACTGCGTTAAATAAAGAAAATATTTTGCCAATGGTTAAACACGGTAAAGGAGGCATAATGGTTTGGGGGTGTATGGCTAGCAAAGGGGTTGGTTATCTCGCATTTATAGAATCTGTAATGGATCAAATTGGATGTCTAAACATTTTAAAACAAAAGTTAAAGCAAAGCGCTCAGAAATTGGACCTTGGAGAAGACTTTTGATTCCAACAGGACAATGATCCTAAATATTTGATTTTAAGCTTTGGTTGCTCCAGAACACCAAAAATCAATTGAAATCACCCCCTCAGTCACCTGATCTCAATGCAATTGAGCATTTGTGGGATTTACTGGAGCGCAGAATCTGCCAACGCAAAATAGCCTCCGAGGAAATGTTGAAAAACGTGATAATGGATGCGTGGGGCAAAATAAACATTAAAGTCGGTTAAGCCAATGCCAAATCGCTTTGCAGAAGTCCTTAATCGTAAGAGATATCCGACAAGTTAAAAACTGTAACACTATTTTATTTTATTTAGATTTTTTACATAAATACAGTCGAACTTCCATAACTCGAACTTCTCTAACTCCAATTTTCTCTAACTCGAACTAATCAGGTTGGCAGTAGCGTTAAGAGAATAAATAACATACAATTCTCCTTCCGTAACTCGAACTTCCACAACTCGAAGATCTCCATAACTCGAACGAAATACATACATATGAATTCTATATCTCGAAGTATTTTGCTTGTTTTATTGGTTTATTGATTTTGCTTGTTTGTTTTGGTTTGTTTATTTTGCTTGCTTTTTTCGGGGAAATCCCTTTTAGTACATCATGTGCTTCTGTTTGTTTGCGTAAGTATCAGTACTTGCAAAAATTTAATTCGTGCTAGATGACCCAGTGTAGAAACGGTAATGACATATCATTATTTTTTGGACAACCAGTAATGACACCCACTTACCTTCTGCATTATTTTAAAACATATAATAATGAGTTACTGATAATGACTTATTTTTATCATTATTTCAAATAGAAAATAATTTTCGAGATTTTTTTGAAAATTTCTTTAAATCTATTTTTAGACTCAATATTTTTTAAACACTAGTAAGGATATATGTAACCACATATTTTTTGATTTTTTTATGTTGGCGAGTAAGCTCACTTGTGTGCAGCAGGTCAATTATGTTTTTATCTATTAAATATTACATGTCGATATAGCTCAGATGGTAGAGCTATTGACTGGCAATCAGTCTTAAATAGATCTAATTTAAGAGAAAATCGGAAATATAGTCCATATGGGAGATAGGTTCAAATATGGACCGATAATATCTAAAATCAACAGGCTTTGTCCTTGGGCCCATGTGTGTCAATGTACCAAATTTCATTAAAATATCTTCCTATTTGCGAACTGTAGCATGCGAAAAATCTATTTTTGGGTGATCTTTATATGGGCACTACACTGATAGAATTTTCGTTCATACTATTAATGAATCGATTTCATTAATCTGAATTCACTGATTTAATGAAAAAATTTCATTGAGTTAATGAAAAATTCATTAATTTAATGAATTTTTTCATTATATTTTTTCAACTAACCCGTAAGATATGCTATAATTTTTATAAGGGTTTTGAATTTGCTAATTACTAAAATAGATATATGTTCCAGTAATGAACGCTAGGGTTGCAAACTGAAATTATTTAAATATAAAAGTCCAAATAATGACATCATTTTGTTTTGGCTATTTAGATCAATCGGTAACGCGATAATGTTTACATTCTGGTGATTGCGGGTTCAAGTCGACTTCAGGGAGATGTCAAAAACGTTATAAAAACGAAAAAGAAATATATGTACAAATAAAAATTAATAAAATAAAAATAAATAAAACAAGTAACGCAAAAAAAATATATTTTTTTCAATTAGTTTTCATTTAATGAATACGTTTCATTGATCTAATGAACGCGTTCTTTGGGGACTTTTCAATGAAAAAAATCATTGGATTAATGAACAAATTCATTAATACTATGCACAAAATTCTATCAGTGTAGGTGTATCCATGGACCGATTTTAACCGTAATACATAGCCTTCCTTTGGGACAATATAAGTCGGTGTACCAAATTTCATTAAAATATCATAATATTTGCGAACTATAGAGTGCGGATATTCAAATTTTTGGGGGACCTTTTTACAAGCACTAGATCTAAAAATTTACCAATTCTAAAACAGATCAATTAGCTTTGTCCGTAGGCCCATGTGAATCAGCGTACCTAATTTCATTAAAATTTATTCATATTTGAGACCTGTAGCGTGCGAAAAATAAATTTTTTATATGGACACTAGGTCTAAACAATGAACGATTTTAACCATAATCAACAGGTTTCGACCTTGGGCATATACAATATAAGTCGATGTACCGAAAATACCCGATTTGAACCAATATGGACTGATATCAATCAAATTCAATGTTCTTCATCCCTGGGGTGATATAAGTCGGTATACCAAATTTCATCAAAATATCTTAACATTTTAAACCTGTAGCGTGCGTGCATTTTTAGGCTGATTTATGTCATCTGCTTAGCAAGTTAATCAAAAATGTAAATATTTTGAGATTTTTTTCTTATAATAAGGAAAGCCGATGAAGACTCTTAACTAAAAAGTCCAAAACTATTATCATCGTTCACAATACTTACATGTTAACGCAAATTTTACACAAACATTGCCGTGAGGCACTACTCAGAACATATTTTGAAATTTCCACAAGCTCGAAATCCATTTTAAACCTATGGTCTCTAGAGCAAAGTTGCCTAGAATTCTTCGTGGAATCATTTCCCCCCCCCCCCCCTACGATTTTTTATTATTTTTGCCACCATACAAATTGACCCGCCCTAATGTACATACTGAGGTATGTAGTTTTCAGTTAGTACCTTTTTTAAATAAAAAATACAAACTACAAACGCATTCTTGCAACTGATTATTTAAAAAAAAAATCTGTAACTCGAAGTTTTTTTTTGGGATAATGATGATTCGAGTTATGGAAGTTCGACTGTATTTCAAGTGCATGAATATTTTTTCTTGTGAAGTTTTCGATTTTTAAAGTTTTTTTTCTGTTATTTTTTTATAAAACAATAAACTTTAGAGTGAGTTAAAAATAGCAAGTAAATGCCTTAATATATATTTTATCCTTTAATTCCCAGTGGAACATAGGGCCGCAAAAGTTACTTAATAATTTGTTAAAAAAAACTTGTTAAACGAAAGTGTAGTATTTTAAATTTTTTTAGGGTATACACTTTTTATTTCGAAATGTACGAATACCATTTCCAGCAAGTCAGTATACAATTGCTGGAAAACTAGAAAAATCCAAAAAACCCTTGAAAGTTTGAAGCTAAAAATGTAGCCAAAAAAAGTATGATTTGTACTCACTTTATCATCCCAGTGAACTTACTAAAGTTTCATATTCTCGTTATATATCGTTTTTTTCTCATTTATTTTTTCTGTGTTGATTTTGTTTTGTTTGCATCTAGATACTTTTTGTTTTGTATTCTATGAATGTTGTGAGTACAACACAACCTCATGCCGGCAATTTTTATTTACATTTTCGCAGTGTTGCCATTTCAGTGCTTTTCGGGTATTTTTTGGTGCTTTTTTCCTTCCCGTACCCGGTGATTTTTTACAAATACCCGTTTATAAAAAGCGGGTATTTACAGTGCTTTTTCAGATTTCTGGCAGTGCTTTTAGTGCTTTTTGTACAGTTTATATTTTTGGTATTTGTTCTCCTTTTTTTCAATTTTTCTTGAAATTTCTGTCAAAGTTGAAAAAGTAATACGAAATATACAAAAAATACATTTTTTAACAATGTTTGTAGTACAATTTTAAATAGTAACTTCGTTATATTTAAACTTCAAAATTTTGAAATATTAGTTTGGTGCTTTTTTACCCCTTTTTTGGTTATTTTTTGAACCTTTTTTACACGATTTTACAAAGCTAAAATGTGTTTTTAAAATCTTGACTTACATTTTTCAAAAAATTATTATCGTGCTTTTTTACCCCATTTTTGGTAAATTTTTACCCTTTTTACCCGTTTTCACAATGCTCACAGTGCTTTCCTGCCTTCAAGAGTTGGCAACACTGCATTTTCGTTTTCATTATGTCCGTTCTCTTTTTCTGTGAATTTTCTGCAAGCTCAACATAGTTATTGTTGCCCTCTTCATCATTTTTCGAATTCATCATTTTTGAAAATATTTTGTTTATATATTCTAGATACTTTAAGCTCTCTCAATTAATTTAAATTGTTTGCTTTTCTTTTATTTCTTTTAAATACACTCTCTTCCAACAAGTGCTTTTATTTCTGTAAATTTTTCTTATTAATATTGAGTGTACATATCTAAACAACAAAGAACATAAGAATATACAATAAAAATGCGTAAAATACATATTGTGAAAATGACACAAACAAAAATGTGCATGAATGAATGGTATTTTATGGTTTATTTACTTTGTTTTGCTTTTTTTGAAGCTAAAACGCGAATAAGCTTTAAGCTTAATTTATATTTTATTATGCTTGTCATGTTGACGTTCTGAAAATGTAACGGTTAAATTAATTTGAATAATGTGCGACAATGTCTCAAATCCCAAATCTAAAATATAAAAAATCCAAAAGTAGATAAATTGGCAGAACTCGACGAAAAATTCTCTATATAATTATACATACACACAAAAAACTAAAGGTAATATTTTCTAAAATTGTAGGGTGATATCACATATTTTCAAAGACAACATAGAGTTTGCTATGTTTTACGGAGTACTACCACAAAAAATAGGTAATTTTTTTTAACTTTTATGTTAGAAACTTATATTTTTTGTTAAATTAACTTTAACACGTATAGAACTTCTGATAGGGATAACTGCAAAACTAGCTGTCATACTAATGAAGTGAAGTGTTTTGTTCAGTATACTTTGGCAAATCACCGTGCAAAGACTTACAGCAGAACTACGTTTACAAATCTTGGAAATTTTTTCCAAAAATAGAGCGCAATTCTTATAAAGCACTTCGTCAAGTTTACGGTGCGCATTATCGTCCATCTCAGCTGGTAATACGCAATACTATGGATCGATTCATGACCAGATTTACTCTTTCGGATAATATTCATCCAAATCGAGCCGTACGTGCGTACAGAAGAAGCCATCGCCGTTGTAGACGTGAGTGTGACAGAGGACTCCGGTGCCGTGAATGGCGAACGCTACAGGCAAATGATTCGTGATTTTTTTATTCCCATGTCATTGCAAATTATTTGAAGGAAAAATAGTTCCAACAAGACGGTGCAACATGCCATACAGTGCGTGAAACCATCACTTTGTTTAGCCAAACGTTTGGTAACTGAATTATCTCAAGAAACGGACCTGTGAATTAGCCACCTCGTTCGTGTGATTTGACACCTTTGGACTACTTTTTGTGGCGATATGTTTTTACTGCGTTTTTAGAAGTTACTCTGAACAACTTCAAAAAATCACTTCTTTCATTGCTTCCAAAGTGTCCGTTAGTATATTTTTACAGCTTTTTTAGAATTACTTCTGAACTACATCCAAAAAAATCACTTAAGTATTGCTTCTAAAGAGTAATTGCTCTAAAAGTGATCGTAAAAAGCGATTTTGGTATCATTTGGCATTTCCAAACAGAGGGCCCCGGGTTCGATTCCCGGCGGGACCAATATTTTTTTAATTTTTTTTTTTATTCTATTATTTTTTTTTAATATTTATAATTAATTTGTTTAAATTCAATATTTTTTAAATTTTTAAAAATATGTATATATAAAAAAATGGTGAGAAATTACTTTTTATGCACTTGTAAAAATAGTACTGAAAACAATATTGAATTGGAGTGCACCTTTTACACTTGTTTAATAAGTACTTTTATCGAAGAGAATAAGGAATATTGTCTAGCAGTAACAAAGTGGTTTTTTTATGCCAGTCAACTTTCATATCAAAGAATAGCTCAGCGGTAGAGCGCTAGATTAGCAATCGTGAGGTCGCAAGTTCGATCCCCGGTAGCGGCAATAAAATAATGTTTTTTTTTGTGAAGAATTTTTTTTCAACTTTTATTTGGTGAAAAAGAGCTTCCTTGGCACTCGTTCAAAAAGTACTAAAAAAATGTTGAAGTGGGAGTACTCCTCTCCTATGACAACTCAATATTAAAATCATTAGTGTTTATGTTAAAAAAGAAGTACATCTAGATCATCAATTGTAGTGCTTTTTCTACTGCTTCGGCATCTCTTTGTTTGCTGGGTGAAGTCAAATTTTACAGCATGCCTGGCCATGTATTCCAAAAATCATTTTTGTTTGTCAAACAAGCTGGACAGCATGCTTGATCGTATATAGGCTGCTTTAAGATTGATCAATAATCCGTTGACTTTGTTTTAGAGTTATAAACCTTTTTTTTGTGAAAACTTCTTTTTCAACCAAGGTTGGCAACCGAAACGAATAACGGTATTGGTATCGATTTTTTGTTTGTTTCGGTATTGTTATCGGTAACGGTATTTCATTTGTACCGATATTATTGAAGAATTGTGTTTTCTCTATAAATTATATGTTGTTGTAAAAAAAACTCAATGTTGCTAAACCAAATTAAAAAAATAATAGCAATACGCCAGCTAGCAATACGATTTTTTATTAAAAACTCCGATAAAGCTCAATTAATTTTAAATTTTGCATATCTTGTATGGAAGAATTTATATTGAGTGCGTTTACCAGACGCTCAACTGTTGCTAATCCGCTACTCAACAATCTGGTGAACGGGTTGAATAGCTACCGCTAGGTCAACATGTTGTGGTAGTAGCGCTACCGTAGCGTAAAAATTTTACGCTACTTGTGAGCAGTTAATGATACATCAGCTGTCGTTTGTTTTTTTGTATATTTTTTTTAAGAATAATAAACATATCGTCACCTAAAATGCAAAAGGGCGTAACAATAAAAAAAATTTAAGCCGATTTTTGGATTGATTATGATGCACTAGACTAAATTACATTTCCCTACAAAATTTTAAACTTATATGTAGAAATAAGTCTATAGTCGTGTTTTAAACAAGAGAAGAAAATATAGAATATCTTTAATTCTACAACGTTTTTTTTTGATTCTCGTGTAAAAAAATAAAATGTGTTGTTACGCCGTTTTGCATTTTAGGTGACGATATACAAATATAATCAATAAGGAATAAAAAATTTCGAAAAAAATCAATGAAACATCTACAAATATTTTTATTTTAAAACAAAAACAGAAGTAGCATCGTTCACCAGATTAAGGTAATCATAAAGCGCTAAATATCAATTGTAGCGGTAGTGGATTTCTCTGGTAGAAAAAATTATTTTATTAGAAACCGATTCAATACCGGTATTAAAGAAAAAGGTTTTTGAATACCGGTATTTTTTTAAATTAAGAGCAAGATAATTTGCAAACGAGAATTATATGAAAAACAAGAAATATAACACAAAAAATAAAAAAAATTTCCTTAAATTTAAGATTGGGTTAGCCAGACGTAAACGTATCTCTACGTAGCTAAATTAATGAGTTAAATAAGAACCAGGGTTGGCAGGCAATACCGCTAAAATACCGATTCAAAACCCTTTCAACTGACTACCATTACCCCTAAAATACCGTTACCGAAATAACCGAAATAACGCTATCTTTAAAATACCATTACCGAAACAATTGAAATACCGTTACCCTTAAAATACCGATACCGAAATAAATTAAAGATCGATACCCTTAAAATACCCTTACCAATATAAATGAAATACCGTTACCCCTAAAATACCGTTAGCGATATTTTTAATTTTCTGTTTTTGGCAATTGCACTGGATTATTGAGTATTTTTCGTACATTAAGTTGGTAAATTGGTTGCTTTTAATCTCGTTTGTTTTTCGTAAAAAAAAAATTGAGGAAAAAATGACTACCGATATCCTTAAAATACCGTTACCGAAATAACCGAAATACCGCTAACCTTAAAATACCGTTACCGAAATAATCAAAAAACCGTTATCCTTAAAATACCCATACCGAAATAAATTAAATAGCGTTACCCTTAAAATACCGTTACCGAAATAATCTAAAATAGCGTTACCCTTACCGATATCGTTTCGGTTACCATCCATGATAAGAACAGAAGTTGTGTTTTTTGTTTCATTCTTATGAATTCAATATAGAGCAAAACAGATTTTCGTTGTGTATTTACGTTTGCTCTATATTGAATGCATAAGAATGAAACAACAAAATACATCTTCTGTTCTTATTTAACTCATTAATTCAGCTACGCAGATACGTTTGCGTTTACGTCTGGCTAAATAAAAATATTAAATTTTTAAAATTATAAAACATAAGGTGGATTTTTTAACAAAATAAATCCAAAAATAAAGCCACACCATACAATAAATTGCAACATATATGTATGTAACAAAAGACCGACATAATATTTTATACAATATTTATACTATTTCAACATAACCTCAAAATTCACACAAACATAAACAGCGCAAAATTAAAATTCCACAGTGTTGCCAATTGATTATGCAATATATCAAGCTTTCCAATGAAAATCAAACGTATTTTGATGATGAGTTGTGCCATAATATTGCCAATTGTATGGGCCACTTTTAACAATTTCTTTTTCTCTTTAAAATTCTTCATTAGATTCCCATATACGCGGGTCTTCTTTAAGGAAACCAGCAGACATATTAAATCGCTTGAAGATGTTGTTTGTGTTAATTGATCTTCTAAAATGACTAAAAAATCTCTGTAAATAAATCCTTAAAAGCTTTTTTTTCTGAGGAAAAGCTTTTTTGAGATTTCTTCTTTCTCATCTCCAGGGTCGCCAATAGATATTTTGCCTTTGGTTTAATAACGGATTCTTCGCTTCTTCAACATTTTGCAAACTGCCTTTTCAGATAAATTTAGGTTTAGGTGTTTGTACCAAGGTTGGTTACCAAAACGAATAACGGTAAGGGTAACGGTAAAGGTAACGGTATTTAAGACTATTTCGGTAACGGTATACCGTTATCGAAATAGCAATACCGGTATGTACCGGTATTATAAATTATGTTAAAAACATACAAAAACAAGTATAAACTTAAAATATTTCGTTTTACTTGTTAAAAGTAGAGATTATAAGCTCTAAATTCAATGCTGGTAGTATTAGTAACTAAAATTATAATTCATAAATTTTTTTGTAGAAAAAAAAGTGAAGATTATTACAAAAAAGTTAAAAAATTTGCATTTTTATATAAATTAATAAATACCAGTAAAATACCGGTAACTACCCACAAAAATAACACTATCGGTAACGATAACGGTATTTGGAAATTTTTTTAGAGGTATTGGTAACGGTAACGGTATTCAATTTGAAACGGTATTTTAGCGATAACGGTATTATAACGGTAACGGTAACCAACCTTGGTTTGTACCCAACATAGCTGTTTATTTTAAATAAAAGTATCAATTAAAAATAAATTTTTTTGTAACTGTATTTTTTTTCGTTAAATATCAATTAGATTTAAACTATTTTATATTTATAAAAAGAAATTTCAAATAAATTCTGTTCCTTAAAAAATAATCGTGAAACGGAAGATTTTTATTGTTATTTTAAATTTATCTTTTTTCAATAAAAAAAATAATAATTTTAATTGCCATAGTTTGAATACAAATTAAATATTTTTTATTTTTATTTTATTTTTTATCTTCAAATAAAATTCTAAAAGTTTTTATTTGAGTTTCATTAAAATTAAATAGTTTTAATATAAATAATATTCGGCAAATAAAATAATAAATTAAATTATTTATTTGGGTTTCCTAAAAATAAAATATTTTTTCTTAAATTTTTATTTGTACCTGAAAATTTCTGATAAATTTATTTCATATTTTTATTTTTATATGAACTAGAAAAGCATGAAATAGATTTGTTGCTGTGTTTTATTTGAATCGGAAATATTTTGAATATATTTTTTAATTGATACAAAAATGTTTTAACTACTTTTGTTGCTAGGATTTAATTGATACAAAATGTATCAATTATTTTTATAAATTTAACCAAAAAGTTACAATTTTTGTTAATTTCTTGGCTTTATATTTTTATAGGTATTTATTTACTCATTTTGTGAATTTGTGTAAGTTACGAATTGTATACGCGATTGATATACATACAAATGGGTGATATCAAAAAATGTGATAAAAACCATGTAACCAGCTAATTTCTAATGCATGGATTACATTTGAGTTATATATTTCGATATATATCAGCGCATTGTCACCTGTTTTACAAAATTTATAACAATCTGACCAATTTTTGGTTAATACATAAAATTTCTGACCAATTTTATAGGCCAAATGTAAACTCCGTAACCAGTAACTCATAAGTTTTTTTAACATTAATATCTTATATTTTAATAACCAATGAAGCTAAATACTAACTGTAAGAATTTTTATGAAGAAGAAAAGTGACGTTTTTAATAAAAATTAATACATTTTATAAACTTTTTTCGTATTCTTTGCTAACACGACTTCAACTTTGTAACGAGTTTTCATCATAATTTTTGATAAAAATGCATACACTAGAATTTTGGAGTTATTTATTAATTATATTGGGAAAAGTATAGAGCAATTCCATATGAAAACGATCAAAATTGGCAAGTTTTTGGACGACCCCTCTCCGATTTTAAAATAAATAGTCTCAATCGATTGCCCAGCAAAAAATAATGTACCTACATATTTTTTTTTTTTTATAGTGACTGGTTTAGTGGTGGTGTACACCACTGTCATGTGACAAAATTGAAGAATTCTTCATAAGGGACCTCATTGAAAAAAAAATACTAAAGCGATCGCAACGAGTGATAGCTCGTTGGAAAGGTATTGAATCAGGCTTTAATTGAAAAATAAAATTTTCCTAATTTTTCTCAGAAATTTACCTTTTTTCCCATGAAAATTAAATTTTCCCATGAAAATTAAATTTTCCGATTTTCCACAGAAGCTCCTAAATTTTCCGGCTAATTTTTTTTTTTTTGGATTCCTCATAATTTTTGCTTTAAGAATCAGCAATAAAAAAATGGGCCCCGACTCCTTGTTTGGACAGGAGAGGAGCATTTAAGAGACCACCTTGTTCTCATTGTTTTTATATTTTTTATAATTGAATTATTTGTAATTATTTAACATTATTTTATTTTATTATTAAAAATACATTTTAAAAATTATTTTACAGTTAAAAATACATTTATGAAGAAAAAATCAATTTTTTTTAAGAGCCCCAAGTTGAGTGTGTAGTGAATATGGTCTGCCTGCCTTCACAAGATCGGCCATAAATCCATGGATAATAGCAGCAGTGGCATGTAATGGCACACCAAACCCGACTGAGGCTACAGGTCATAAAATGTTTTGTAAATTTTTTAAATTACCAGGTAATAAATATTTCGCCTAAAATGACACGTGCAGAAACAAGTCATAAAACACGGATTTTCCATAAATATGGCGAAAAATTTATTACCTGGTAATTTAAAAAATTTACAAAACATTTTATGACCTGTGGTCGGCTTATTGGCAGTAACCAATTAAGTCCCTCTTTAAAAAACATTTTATGACCAGTAGTTCACGCAAATTTTCCTATTAAAGAAAAGCAAATATCGCTTATTTTTTTTACCTATTTTTTACCAAAAAATACATATAAATACTTCACACACTCTGAGTCAAATTTTAGTTGAATACTAAACGTGAAAGTGTTAAAGTGTTTTTTTTGTAAAGTAAAGAGAGAAGCTGTAAAGACAATTTAAAGTAAAATGAATAAATTTTGCTGCAATCCGTTTAACAAGAGTGGACATCGTTCGAAAAAGATAAAAGTATTAAAATTAACTGGTGTTTTGAAGCGATACATGAATGAATTAAATATACAATACGGTGAAGAAGCAGAATTCATTTGCCCCAAGTGTAAAATCGATTTTTCTCAACAAGCAAATGCATTGAAACAAATGCAATCACAATCCGAGAGTGAAATGACAATTGAACAAAATGTTTCATCTGATAGTGAGGCAGACATTCCGATGGTCAATATGTCTTTGAGTCCTTTGAATGAGGCTATTACCACTTTAGGTGAATCGCCTATTACAAAAAGAAAGTTGCGAAGTGAAAAATACAGGAAAGAGAAAAAAGGCAAGGTTATGAGTGCAATCGCGACAATATTTGATGAAGGCTCTGATAACGAATGCAGTCAAGCAGATGACGTTGATGACGGCAAACAAATGATTGAGCAGTTGAAAAGAAAATTCAATTTAGCGACCACTTTTCCGGAGAAATATCTCATTTTATCTGTGCTGTCTCAATCGTGGTCTATACGCAAGATTTCTGAACAGTTTCAAACATCTTTTTACATCGCGAGAAGAAGCAAAGAATTAGTTCGACAGAAGGGCATATTGGCGACTCCCACCAAGAAATTTGGCTCAAGGACCCTCAGCGAAGCAACGGTGAAATTGATTCAAGATTTTTACTGCAATGATGACAACAGCCGCGCCTGCCCAGGTACACGTGACTATGTTTTCACACGTGAAGATGGAGAAAAAGTACACAAGCAGCGCAGATTATTATTATGTAATCTATCCGAAGCATACCATCAGTTCAAAGAGAAATACCCAGCAGAAAAAGTGGGATTTTCTAAGTTTGCCATCCTACGACCAAAAGAATGCGTGGTGGCATTAGACAGGCACGGAACGCATTCAGTCTGCGTTTGCATGTTTCATCAAAACATCAAATTAATGTTCTTTCCATGCAAGAAATTGAAAGTATTTCACGGTGAAATTGAAACATATAGGGACCTCCTGTCGAAGTCGTTGTGCGCATACCCCACGGAAAATTGTCATCTGTCCAAATGCGACAATTGTCCGAAGATTGACGAGCTAGAGCAATATTTGGCGGAAAAGTTTGAACAGCTGTTAATTTAGGAGGTGCATTTCAAACAGTGGATAATTAGCAGCGGCAGATGTTCCCTTGAGACCGTGGTAAAGCAGATTCCGGAATTCATCGAGGAATTCGGATTCAAGTTGAATGAACTGAAGGCGCACCATTTCATATCCGAGATGCAATCGAAATTTCTAAAGGAAAGTAAGGAGAAATTAGCCCAAAATGAATTCATTGTGATAAGCGACTTTGCCGAGAATTACACTTTTCTCGTTCAGGATGAAATTCAGGCTTATCACTGGGCAAACGACCAGTGCACGGTGCATCCTTTTTGCATTTATTTCAAAAACGAAGATAACGAACTACAGACCGTAAGCCTTGTTGTTGTCGCGGAGAGTTTAGCTCATAATTATGTGTCCGTTTATTTATTTCAAATGAAACTGTTTGAATTCTTAAGATCAAAATTCGATGCAATCGACAGAGTAACGTTTTTCTCAGACGGCGCGGCTTCTCAGTACAAGAATAAAAAAAATTTTTACAATCTTTGCATAATTGAAGAAGAACAAAACTGCAAGGTCGAGTGGCACTTTTTTGCGACGTCCCACGGTAAGGGCCCATGCGATGCGTTAGGGGGAACCCTAAAACGCATGGCGACTAAGGCAAGTTTGCAAAGGCCATATACTGACCAGATCTTAAATGTACAACATTTGTTTTCGTGGATTCAAAGCAAGGAAATTGCCATTAACACAGTTTTATGCACTCAAAAAGAACACGATGCCATGGAGCGACGAATTCAAAACAGATATAATAATGTCAAAACTATAACTGGAACGCAAAAGTTTCATTGCTTCATACCAAATATTTCTGATATGTAAAGCGGTACTCTTCGTCTGCCGACGTGCTAAATTTAAAGTTACTTTAATTTTATAATGATGCCAAGACAATTGAAATTTTTAATAAATATTGTAATTAAGTATAAGCAGCAAAATAAGAAAGATTTTTTCTTCATAAATGTATTTTTAACTGTAAAATAATTTTTAAAATGTATTTTTAATAATAAAATAAAACAATGTTAAATAATTACAAATAATTCAATTATAAAAAATATAAAAACAATGAGAACAAGGTGGTCTCTTAAATGCTCCTCTCCTGTCCAAACAACGAGTCGGGGCCCATTTTTTTATTGCTGATTCTTAAATCAAAAATTATGAGGAATCCAAAAAAAAAAAAATTAGCCGGAAAATTTAGGAGCTTCTGTGGAAAATCGGAAAATTTAATTTTCATGGGAAAATTTAATTTTCATGGGAAAAAAGGTAAATTTCTGAGAAAAATTAGGAAAATTTTATTTTTCAATTAAAGCCTGATTCAATACCTTCCCAACGAGCTATCACTCGTTGCGATCGCTTTAGTAGTTTTTTTTTTAAACAACTTTCAATGAGGTCCCTTATGAAGAATTCTTCAATTTTGTCACATGACAGTGGTGTACACCACCACTAAACCAGTCACTATAAAAAAAAAAAAAATATGTAGGTACATTATTTTTTGCTGGGCAATCGATTGAGACTATTTATTTTAGAATCGGAGATCACCTTTTGGACGACCCAAAAGGTGATCGCTTTCATATGGAATTGCTCTATAATGTTATTTATACTCAAATGATCGTTGGACTGTAATAATCATCTAGTATAACAGACTTGAAGTTTTTCTGCAGTACCCAGCAAAACCTTGGTAATGGGTTTGACCTTTTTCACGCATTGCCTGGCAATGAGTACCCCTTTACCCTTGGTTTTACTTAGGAACCTAAAGTAATACGTTGCTAATATTGTGATACATCAATACTTATGTGGGAGGTATGAAATAATGAGTTACCGATATGGAGATATATCACTACTTATTTAGTGCCTTTCAAATAATATATTACCGATATTATGTTTTATAATAACTTATTAATAAGAGTAAAAATAATAAATTTTTGGTATTGCGTAATGTAACTACTTATTATGCAAAAGTACAATTTAAAAAAAATTTAGAATCTAATTACATTTCTCGTATCGGTGTACTTTTAAACAAAGTCATTACTGGTAACGTCTTATTTTATTCCCTATATGTAACCAATGAAATATATACTAATGTGTAATGACTTACTTCACTCTATAAAAGTATGTATTTATTTTAGCTAACTCGTGAATTTAATATTACAAGTAACAACTTATTTCAGTACTTCCTTCGTAATCATTTACTTTAGCCTATACCGGTACGATTTAGGCAACCATTTACCGCCAATGACACCCCCATGTTAAAATAATGCGTTATGCGACCAAAGTGTAAGTCGTTACAATTTTTGGTTTCTTATTGCATTTCCCTTTAACTGGTAATAGATGGTTTTGCTGGGTATGTAACATTCTCGAGATGAAAAAGGATGTCTTTAATAAGATTTTAAAAAATGTAAACTCCGTTCCTAATTTTTACAGCAAACCATTTAACGAGTAAGCAAAACAATGGCATATTTGGATTCACTTTGTAGGCATCATACGATTTTGTTTCGGAAAGAAAATTCTGACAAAGCGTTTCTGAAAGAAAACGAAAAAAGTAATCAAATGTAAACTCCGTTACTGTAAACTCCGTTATCAAAATTGTTTGCATCAGATTGGATTCAAAAAAAATTTAGGTAAATGTTTAAAATATTTTAAAATAACCATAAACAGAGGTGATTCAACTATTATTTATGCGTCAAAAGATGATTAAACCGATAATTTTGCGGCAAATCAAAAAAAGTTATCAGTTTTTACCCTAAACTGCTGGAGCGAAAAACGATTGATTTTACATTTCATTGGTTTGGAATCGAAATTTCGATCCATTACTGACATTAGTTTGACAAATGAAATTTGTTTCACATAATTTAAGAATTTTTTGATCCCGAAATGTTATGTTTTTTATATATTATTTTGTAACTTCGCAACCGCTGATTGGATTTTAAAAATTTTTATATTTTTGAAAGAAGCAAAAATACAAAAAAAAAAAAATTTCGCGGAATGAATTGTATTTTTATTCGCGAAACCGCTAATTTTATAAACGCAAATTGTATATTATTGAAAAGCATGTTGAAAACCCAAATCCGAAAAACTAATAAATTGAAGAAAATTCGTACGAAATTTTTTTTGTTATATCTTTTGCTTGCGGACATGTAAACTCCGTTACCACAAAATAATAAAATTGTGCAAAAACAGTTATTGCGACAACTTGTAGAAGAGATTTTTTGCAATTAGGTTTATAAAGACTAAAATTACTGATTTCATTAAGAAAAAACCGAAATATTAACACTTTTTGCTTCTCACAAATTTGGCCCAAAAACTTATTATTAGAGCGACTCACCTTATATGGACAAAAAAACAGTAAAAACTGCCCATCTCAAAATATACCTTGGTTTGTTTTATGATGATTCCCAAAAAATTTTCGTCTACCGGTGAGATTTCACGAGCTGGACCGTTTTTAAAAAAAGGATTTTTTTTTAGTTTTTGGACGAATTTTCATAGATTTTTATCTAAAGACAACATACACAATATGGTTATCATATGAAAGGCTTTTTCAAGGCGCGTCTAACAGTATATGCAACATGGCCAAGTAACTCAAAAAAAATTCGCCGTACACCATCAAAACTTAAATATTTTTGCAAGGAGGTTTGGAAAAAAATTTTTTTTCCCGAACTTAGGGGTTGCCTTTTTACATTTTTCGTTATATCTTTGGCATTTACAGTTGGATCTTAAAATATGATACGTCGATGTTTTTCTCTCAAGGGGACCAATGTTTTCTCCAAGGGCCATTGACCTCAAGTATCCCGTTCTAGTATTTACCCACCAGATTTCAGTTGCTAAAACCCAAATATACAACCCTAATATCTGCATTCACACCTAATTCTTAAACACGTGTTTAGCTAAAACACGTATTTTAGCTCTTTATTCTATTACAACAGTTGTAGAATTAGGTGTGAATGCAGCCTAAAGCTCGAAAAAAATTATTAAACTTTTGTTAAGTAAGTTTTTCGATAAATCCAGCAGGGGTAGCCTTTTTAATTTTTTTTCATTGGATTTTTCTTTTATAGCAAGACATTGGTCTCCTCGAGGCAAAAAATCGATATATCACACTTTAAAATCCGACTTTAAATACCCTTCGGTAAAAAACAAATTTAAATTGCCTTGCAAAAATACTTTATATTTGAAGGTGTACCGCCTGTAAGGTGGTACGGTCTAATGTCCAGACATGTCCCATTTCAAGAGATATTTTATAAAAAAAGGAAATTCTAAGTTTTTCGTATGAATAGGTTTGTAATTTTAATGTCAAATTAACACATCTTAACATCTAGTCTATTTAAGAGAATACGTGTTTCAGATTTTTTTTTTAATTCGCGTTTTACCAGAAATTTGATTGGTGGTAAAGTCTTTGTTGTAAACAGGGCAATAGGGGATCAAAATTTTAATTAATATGTTAACAAATTTTTAAATATACAAATTTTGCGTGAATTTGGCTCTTTTATGCTGAACAAAATGTCCTTATTCACTTTTGTGTAAATATTATTGTACTGAATCGGCTAACCTTTATAATTAAAACATGGTTAAGACAACAGACCGAAAATTGGTCAAATAAGCAGCAACAATAATTCAACGTTTTTCAGGTGTCTATCGTTCCATTCCTTGTTGTCAAATAATTCCCTATCTGTCTACAACATAGATGTCAAAGCACTATGACATTTGACGCCATTTGCAAAAATTGAAGCACATTCACACTATGATATTTAGAGTTTGCTGTTCGGTTTTATTCGAAACCGAAACCGCGGTTTTTTAAGCCTCAAAACCGAAACCGAAAACCGACAAAAATAAGTCGGTTTTCGGTTTTTAAGTTTTTCTTAAATGCTTTAACAAATTAAAATTATTTAATAAATTGCAAAGATTCATAAAAGACCTCTAACACCTTCTGATGCAGCATCCGAATAATGAGAATTATTGGAAAGTTTATAATTTTCTGAGCAATTATGAGTTATTTACTATTAATTTTTCAATAATGAAAAAATTTTAATGCACTCATAAATACGAGTCCAATATGTTTCATTTATAAATCTAAAATTTGAGTACTCTGAAAAATTTTTAATGAAATCATAAATACGTGTCTAACATGCTTATTTGTAACTCCAAAATTTGAGTCTTCTACGAGTAAAAATTTCTGGGCGCTCAGTAAAATGTCGGCTGGGATATTATTGAATCTTGAATTTCAAAAAGGGCTCAAAATTTTGTATTTAATTTCTCCATTAAATATTACTTTAAAGAATTTTTTATTTTTGTTATTACGGATAACATAAACTGAGGCTTATAATTTTATAAAAAAAATTGCACCAAAAAATCAAGTGGTTTAAGAGATATTTAGTTTCACATATTCAGTTCAAATTTTAACTCTGTATTTTTCAAAAAGTCCTTTTTCGTAGTCCGCGAAATTTATGAAATTTTATCTTTATATTGTTTTAAATAAATTGCTAAAATTTTACCCCTAAATTCATAAACGCTTTGTAAAATTATAGGAGGTTTATTGAACAAATTTTGTATGAAAATGGCGTTTTGTAAACCTGCTATAACTTTACAAAGCATTTATGAGTTGAGGGGTAAATTTATACTCTTGAAAATACTGATTTAGTTGCGGACAAAAGAATAAATAAAATTTAATTCATAATAGTTTTCCGCGTTTTTTTTCTCCCTCAAAGCCCTCGAAACGGCGTTATTGCATATATTTGAGTGAGAAATTCAATTGAATTTTAAGTAATAAGTATATTGTACGTTTTAAACTATTTACTATTATACTTATTTAATTATTTTAAAAAATTCTATTATTAGCACAAGAAAACCGAAAATTAACCGAAACCGCGGTTTTTATAATTTTGAAAAACCGAAACCGCGGTTTTCAGATTTTTCGGATTTTAGCAAACTCTAATGATATTACTTTTGCGCCACCCTGTATGTACATTACATCAAAAAGCAATACTTTTTAAAACTAAAAAAAGTTGAGCAAAATTTTTAATTGATACATGTTATGTTGAAATAAATTTTTACTTAATACATTTTATGTTGAAATAAATTTTTATTCGATACATTTCGTTAGCAAAATAAAATTTATCTAGTAAAGTGTTGTTTTTTCAAACGCGTCATATAGACCAAATGCAACTAATATTGTAATTAATATGCATTTTTATTAATTTTCATTAAGTATGTTTGAGGTTAAGAAGAAGAATAAACATTTTTTCAAAGTTATAGACACATTATTAATTTGCAAATCAGACTAGATCTAGTTTCTGCCTTTTTTATGGACAGGCTTCATCAGTGATTTTCCATTAAATTGTATTGTTGTTTATATTTTATAGTCAAATTGTCTCTATATGATAATTTACTCTCAGAAGTGATCAAACAGACATACAAACATTCTACTTTAAATTTTTTGTTTATATTCTTATCTCCTCTTTGTCACCTTTTTCACAAATGTTGCTACATTGACGTATGGTTTTTACGTACAAGTGCAGGCAATTTGTGTACATCGGAGACGGACTGCCAGCAGGTCATTTTTATTTTTCTAGTAAAGTGTTGTTTTTTCAAACGCTTTATATAGAACAAATGCAATTAATATTGTAGTTAATATGCATTTTTATTAATTTTAATTAAGTAGGTTTGAGGTTAAGAAGAAGAATAAACATTTTTTCAAACACATTATTAATTTGCAAATCAGACTAGATCTAGTTTCTGCCTTTTTCATGGACAGGCTTAATCAGTGATTTTCCATTAAATTGTATTATTTAGCGTGTTTTTTAATCACCTGGATTTAGAATTTTTCATACAAAAAGTGGATTTATTAAATCAAAAAAAAAGCTGGATTTAATAAATCCACAATAAAAGCACAAATATATGAAACATTGAAAATGAAATGAAACGAATGAAAATTAAAAGAGAAACAAAAAAATTGAAAAACTACAAATAAAAGGTTTTTATAAAATTTTTTTTATGAAATATGTTTAGAAAAAACTACACCTCACTAAATACATATTTTGCATCTTGGACATGGAGAAATAGCTAAAATAGAAATGGCAATTTTTCACTCTACAGTAAGTAATTTAATAAAATCCAATTAGTGAATATAAAATATTGCAATGGAATTTTTCAATTGTGTAAAAATATAAATTGAAGTGATAAAACTGAAAAGGCAGATTGTTTATCGCTGTTTTACGTAAAATATAATTAAAAATTAAAAGTTAAAGTAAAATCCTTCATCATCGAATACGGTATTAAAAATTAGGGTGAAAGAAGTGTCGGACAGAAAATTCTTTTGAAAATAGGGAGAATCTAACCCCATCTGTTGAGCACTTTTAGAAATACTTTTTGGATTTATTGAATCCAAGTGATTAGAAAAAACGGCTATTGTTTATATTTTATAGTCAGATTGTCTCTATAAAATTTTATTTGAACAAAATTTGAGGAAAATACTTTTTTATTTTATTAGATTTTGGTACAAATAAAATTTAAAAATATTTTAATCGAATTAGATTTGAATAAAATATATTTTTAGTTTGTTTGAAGGCAAATGAAATATTTATTAGAAAATTTTGTTTTATATTTTTACAAATCAAAATATTTTAATATAATAATAAAATTTTTAAAGAAATAAATTTTAATTGAAATTTGATGAAGAAATTTTTCAATTAAAAAAAAGTATTTGAGTTGTGCTCAAATAAAAGTAACAATTAAAAAAATATTTATTAGTGATAGTCTTTCTTTTGGAATACCAGCTCCAGAAGAGGAAGAAATCGGTGAATCCTCTCAAACTGATATTGAGGAACAAGAGCAGCCAACTACTTCTAATTAAGCTAGAAAAAATAATCCAACTTCTCTGCAGGATAATTTAAAGAAATTTATGTCTAATGAAGAAAAAATTAATGCAGACTTGTCAAAAAATTTTATTGACATCTCAAATTCTTTAAAAACAAATTTAGAAATATCAAAAAATTCTGAATCTGATTTTAAAAGAGTGTACAGATCGATAGAAAAAGTAGCCGATCGTATTTCTGAACGCAAAGCAATTGATAAACAAACAGAGGCAATTAATAATCAAATCAACAATGGTGGCGTTGAGAAAATTGAAAAATTAATGTATGACAAAAATTTGCTAAAAAAAAGAATACATTAGAAATACAAAGAGAACAATTAAATGTGTTCAAAATTTAATTTACATTTACTTGTTTTATAAAACAAGGAATTCATAAATTTTTAAGTAAAAAAATTATAAAATTAACAAACCTTATATTTCGGAGTTAAATAAAATATTTTATTTTGAAAAAGAATATAAAAAGTAAATTAATTTATTATCAAACTTTCAGCTATGTTGTCTCAGATTCTAGCTGCTTCATTATTCAAAGTAGCTTCAGTTTCAACTTCGCCGGCATCTGATTCCTCCATAGTAAAACTATCAACGGTTGAGCGTGGTTGAACATTAAAAAAAAATGCACATGTTGTGAAGTGCACTACATACGTTTATAACCTTTTAACGACCTTTTGTGGTTTATACCATAAAGCACCATTGCAAACATCGAAATCTGCCTTTTAGGACTCCGATTGTCCTTTCTATTATGTTACATGCAGATGAGTGCACTTTGTTAAATTTATGCTTAACCGAACCTGCACTCGGATCCCTGTATGGTGTTAACAAAATTGGCTCAAGTGCGTAACCGGAATCTCCAAGAAGCCATGAACCGCGTCTCCATTTTCATAATGGGATTGAAAAAAATCTCTTTGAGGACTTAAATTCCATATAAAAGAGTCATGGCTTGCTCCTGGTCTAGTTGCGTCAACAGCTATAATGTTCACGTTGTAATCACAAATCTGAAACAAATTTTAAATATTTATAGTCAAATGCATAATCACTTTTAATATTTATAAGTGACTTATAAAATAAATTTTTCATACAAAATTCATTTTATAAACGTATTATAAGGTTTTAAGATTAATAGACTGTTGAATTTGTAGAATGTAATAAATATTTCCAATTAAACAAATACAAGTCTACTTACAATCATGGCATTTAATTATAGTATCCCTTTTTATTATAGTATAAATGGTCCTGTGTTCCCGGTTTTACGATTTCGATGTGAGTCCCGTCAATGCAACCAACAAAACCAGGAATTCCAAACTTGTCAGAAAAATATCTTTTCGATTTTCGCTCTTCAATTGCATCCGTTTGAAGCTTTATCCATTTCTTACAAAGTTTTCTTTCCAATAGAACTAACATTTTTGAAAATGACCCAGCAAAAAAATTTTAGTATTTTGGAAGCAGTAAAAATACGACGCGCTTAAAAAAGCGCTACAAATTCTGCTTTACAGAGTTGCGCCACTTTATGCGTATACAATACATAAAAAATTTTGCAATTTTATTGTATACCCTTTAAAACTGCCTTAAACGAAGCAAATCGTAAGCAAGTTATTTATAAAATTATAGTGCTATGCTATTCCCTTACGACGAAGCAGAGTGTAAGGGAGTAAAATAAAATGTAAGTTATCCAACGATTAATGAGCACGAAATCTGAATCATCTCCATCGTGTTTTACTCTTTTTTAGTAGGATTGCCTTACTAGAGTTTAATGTAGAGACGCCACATAAACATGAGTCAGTCTGCATTTTGAAGTTGGCAAATAAATGCATTTATTTTCATAAGAAGTCGTGTTTAAATGCGCTCAATGAAAAATCATGAATGTACTGCGTTTTTTCAGCAGCAAATAAAGCACTTTTTCCCACAAAAAAAGTGCATAAATTTATTCGTGGTTAAATGCACTTACTAAAAACATGAATTTACTGCAATTTTTCAGCAGGGAATAATACGCTTTTTCTCACAAAAGAACGTGCTTCCAAGCGGGCCCTTTGTATGGAAAAGTCATGCCTTCCGTAAGCAGCTTTGTAAGGGATTAATTTTATTTATTCCCTTACAAAGCTGCATCCAGCGAAGCAGGTTTTTTGTTGGGATTTACTCCTAAAGTTGAAAAGGTGGTGGCGATGCATTGAAATAACAGCATCGTTTCCTACAGACTGCTGAAAACTACCTTCAGCGAAAAAACGTAAAGTTGCTGCCAGTTGAATGGCCAAAGGAATATTGGTGGATTTAAAATTTTCTCCAATTTCATTTAATATCCACAAAAAAGCGGCTTTATTAATGCGGAAGTACCTACTCTGTAAAACTAAGCACAGATATTAACTAGGTAAATAATAAAAAATTAAGCAGTATTACTAATTTTCCGGCAAATGTTTTCGCTTTACATTTTCAGTTCTTGCGTTTTCATTTATTAATATCACACTTGTAGCCAATATAAAAGCCTTTTTTAATTAATTTTAGCACAAAATAAATAATTATGGAGGAAAAAAATCTGAATGGGGGAAAAGTTTTTAGTTGATCTGTTATTTTAAGTAAATGAATGTTATTTTAGTTTGACTCAAGATCATAAATTAATATCACTTTCTGTTTAAATTATTTTCAAATCAAAGAAAGATGATACAATTTTTACAAGTAAATTACAAAGAATAAAAATTATTGAAAAAATTCGATAAGACCAGCAAGGCAGAATGCTCATTTTCGGCTTTCGCTACAAAGCCATCATCAGTGCCTTTCGCCTTTGAGTGGGTTAATATTTGATAATCGTCTACTTATATGAATGTTGAAAGCAAATCGAGTTTGTTATCAACAACTCAACTTAGACTAACATCAACGAAATTTAACAATGCTATTTTTATCCTTTTGTTATTATTACTCTTTTTTGCTTTGAACCTTAATTCTTAAGATATCTCAGCTGATTCTATTCAACTCTGTGTATGATAAATACAGAAGTTTGAATTACAACGAACCGTTAAATTTAAATTTAAATGTATGTTATTAAATTATATTTTTGCACCGTGTCAATGTGTTTAAGATGAATGGGGGAAAAGTTTTTAGTTGATCTGTTATTTTAAGTAAATGAATGTTATTTTAGTTTGACTCAAGATCATAAATTAATATCACTTTCTGTTTAAATTATTTTCAAATCAAAGAAAGATGATACAATTTTTACAAGTAAATTACAAAGAATAAAAATTATTGAAAAAATTCGATAAGACCAGCAAGGCAGAATGCGCATTTTCGGCTTTCGCTACAAAGCCATCATCAGTGCCTTTCGCCTTTGAGTGGGTTAATATTTGATAATCGTCTACTTATATGAATGTTGAAAGCAAATCGAGTTTGTTATCAACAACTCAACTTAGACTAACATCAACGAAATTTAACAATGCTATTTTTATCCTTTTGTTATTATTACTCTTTTTTGCTTTGAACCTTAATTCTTAAGATATCTCAGCTGATTCTATTCAACTCTGTGTATGATAAATACAGAAGTTTGAATTACAACGAACCGTTAAATTTAAATTTAAATGTATGTTATTAAATTATATTTTTGCACAGTGTCAATGTGTTTAAGATGAATGGGGGAAAAGTTTTTAGTTGATCTGTTATTTTAAGGCACTGATGATGGCTTTGTAGCGAAAGCCGAAAATGCGCATTCTGCCTTGCTGGTCTTATCGAATTTTTTCAATAATTTTTATTCTTTGTAATTTACTTGTAAAAATTGTATCATCTTTCTTTGATTTGAAAATAATTTAAACAGAAAGTGATATTAATTTATGATCTTGAGTCAAACTAAAAAAAATCTGATTAAAAAAATAACACTGAGTTGCATTACTTGGAAAACAATAACACAGATATTGATATTTAAAAAGAAATGAGTGGAAATTAAAATGAAGAATGAAATCGATCGATTTCTATCACATCCAAAACCAAATCGTTCAGTTTTAACTTTCGTTTTTATTTTAAGACCGTTCGATATTCATCACATGCCTGTATGACTTCATTCAGCTCATTTTAAAAGAATTCCAGTTTTGCTATCATACCAGATTTTGGCGATTTTACTATTATTATTCCAGGGAATTTCGATAGCGAAAACGGTATCGCAACTCCCTGAAAATACGATATCATTACGAAAGGTACATTTTAGAACAAAAAATCCATCGTTTTTGTATTACAAGTGATTATCATATATGACAGATTTGAAGAGACTTATATTCATTCAAATCACATTTTTTGAAGTTGTGAAAAAGAACTGCTTTAGAAGCGGAAAATCAGAACTTAATGATACTTTGAAATCAATGTAAAATTGATTCCTTAAGGACCACTTCCGATTTTTTTTGTGTTTTTTTGGATTTTTTATGCAAAAAAAGTGCATAAATTTATTCGTGGTTAAATGCACTTACTAAAAACATGAATTTACTGCAATTTTTCAGCAGGGAATAATACGCTTTTTCTCACAAAAGAACGTGCTTCCAAGCGGGCCCTTTGTATGGAAAAGTCATGCCTTCCGTAAGCAGC
The DNA here is from genome assembly GCA_949987735.1 of Leucophora obtusa. NCBI lineage: Eukaryota > Metazoa > Arthropoda > Insecta > Diptera > Anthomyiidae > Leucophora > Leucophora obtusa. Next base: position 200,114,679 of record OX465295.1, on the reverse strand, counting down.
TTTGTAAGGGATTAATTTTATTTATTCCCTTACAAAGCTGCATCCAGCGAAGCAGGTTTTTTGTTGGGATTTACTCCTAAAGTTGAAAAGGTGGTGGCGATGCATTGAAATAACAGCATCGTTTCCTACAGACTGCTGAAAACTACCTTCAGCGAAAAAACGTAAAGTTGCTGCCAGTTGAATGGCCAAAGGAATATTGGTGGATTTAAAATTTTCTCCAATTTCATTTAATATCCACAAAAAAGCGGCTTTATTAATGCGGAAGTACCTACTCTGTAAAACTAAGCACAGATATTAACTAGGTAAATAATAAAAAATTAAGCAGTATTACTAATTTTCCGGCAAATGTTTTCGCTTTACATTTTCAGTTCTTGCGTTTTCATTTATTAATATCACACTTGTAGCCAATATAAAAGCCTTTTTTAATTAATTTTAGCACAAAATAAATAATTATGGAGGAAAAAAATCTGAATGGGGGAAAAGTTTTTAGTTGATCTGTTATTTTAAGTAAATGAATGTTATTTTAGTTTGACTCAAGATCATAAATTAATATCACTTTCTGTTTAAATTATTTTCAAATCAAAGAAAGATGATACAATTTTTACAAGTAAATTACAAAGAATAAAAATTATTGAAAAAATTCGATAAGACCAGCAAGGCAGAATGCTCATTTTCGGCTTTCGCTACAAAGCCATCATCAGTGCCTTTCGCCTTTGAGTGGGTTAATATTTGATAATCGTCTACTTATATGAATGTTGAAAGCAAATCGAGTTTGTTATCAACAACTCAACTTAGACTAACATCAACGAAATTTAACAATGCTATTTTTATCCTTTTGTTATTATTACTCTTTTTTGCTTTGAACCTTAATTCTTAAGATATCTCAGCTGATTCTATTCAACTCTGTGTATGATAAATACAGAAGTTTGAATTACAACGAACCGTTAAATTTAAATTTAAATGTATGTTATTAAATTATATTTTTGCACCGTGTCAATGTGTTTAAGATGAATGGGGGAAAAGTTTTTAGTTGATCTGTTATTTTAAGTAAATGAATGTTATTTTAGTTTGACTCAAGATCATAAATTAATATCACTTTCTGTTTAAATTATTTTCAAATCAAAGAAAGATGATACAATTTTTACAAGTAAATTACAAAGAATAAAAATTATTGAAAAAATTCGATAAGACCAGCAAGGCAGAATGCGCATTTTCGGCTTTCGCTACAAAGCCATCATCAGTGCCTTTCGCCTTTGAGTGGGTTAATATTTGATAATCGTCTACTTATATGAATGTTGAAAGCAAATCGAGTTTGTTATCAACAACTCAACTTAGACTAACATCAACGAAATTTAACAATGCTATTTTTATCCTTTTGTTATTATTACTCTTTTTTGCTTTGAACCTTAATTCTTAAGATATCTCAGCTGATTCTATTCAACTCTGTGTATGATAAATACAGAAGTTTGAATTACAACGAACCGTTAAATTTAAATTTAAATGTATGTTATTAAATTATATTTTTGCACAGTGTCAATGTGTTTAAGATGAATGGGGGAAAAGTTTTTAGTTGATCTGTTATTTTAAGGCACTGATGATGGCTTTGTAGCGAAAGCCGAAAATGCGCATTCTGCCTTGCTGGTCTTATCGAATTTTTTCAATAATTTTTATTCTTTGTAATTTACTTGTAAAAATTGTATCATCTTTCTTTGATTTGAAAATAATTTAAACAGAAAGTGATATTAATTTATGATCTTGAGTCAAACTAAAAAAAATCTGATTAAAAAAATAACACTGAGTTGCATTACTTGGAAAACAATAACACAGATATTGATATTTAAAAAGAAATGAGTGGAAATTAAAATGAAGAATGAAATCGATCGATTTCTATCACATCCAAAACCAAATCGTTCAGTTTTAACTTTCGTTTTTATTTTAAGACCGTTCGATATTCATCACATGCCTGTATGACTTCATTCAGCTCATTTTAAAAGAATTCCAGTTTTGCTATCATACCAGATTTTGGCGATTTTACTATTATTATTCCAGGGAATTTCGATAGCGAAAACGGTATCGCAACTCCCTGAAAATACGATATCATTACGAAAGGTACATTTTAGAACAAAAAATCCATCGTTTTTGTATTACAAGTGATTATCATATATGACAGATTTGAAGAGACTTATATTCATTCAAATCACATTTTTTGAAGTTGTGAAAAAGAACTGCTTTAGAAGCGGAAAATCAGAACTTAATGATACTTTGAAATCAATGTAAAATTGATTCCTTAAGGACCACTTCCGATTTTTTTTGGTGTTAATAATTTTTTGTTTTTTTTTTGTGTTGGTTGTTTTGAGAACACGAGAACAGCAAGAACTTTATTCAGTATTTTGTAAACATTCTTCAGATTCAGAAGGATCAATATCTTCAATACTACAAACTGGTAAAATTGTAGTTTGTCACTTTAAAATGTTCAATAAATTTAAACAAAATGATAATGACCTGTTGAAACTCATGGCGATCTCTCTTTCGATTTTCTTCTTGTTGTCTTCGTCTTAATATAAATTCTTAAAGAAATAATTCTACAATTCCTGTGAAAATGGTATATAATAGATAATCATCCAACAATTTGTATGATTCTCTTAACCTATTTGCTACGTACCGTACTTGGCATTACAATTGACCAATGTCATTGAAATTTTTTGACATTACAATTGATCAATGTAGAATTAGGTGTAGTCTTTGATGCTAAGTTATCATTAAGTAATTATCTAAACCTTATAATACCTAAAGCCTACTCTTTATTGGCTTTTATTCGACGTAATTTTGGTTGAAATTTTGATTATTTTAAAAAAAGAGTTTTATTTACTTCTTTGGTAAGGTCAAAATTAGAATACGCTTCTTTTATATGGAGTCCCACCGCTGCAATTCACATAAATCGTGTTGAGAGAATTCAAGTAAAATTTACAAAGTTTGCACCTCCATTTTTTAAATCTACAAATGCTATTCAAGCAGTCTCTGCTCCTACCTTTTGTATCCCTAACTATAAGGATAAATGTGTCTTTCTTTATATAAAAACTCTAGAAGCTCGAAGGAATATATACTCATTAGCTTTTCTATAAGGTATTATTTGTGGTGTAATTGATTCCCCAAAATTATTAGAATTAATTACAATATATGTCCCTCCAAGGCCATTAAGAAATATAGATAAGTTTTTTTCATATTGATATACATAGCACTGAATATGCATTAAATGAACCGCTTACTAAAGCTTTGTAATTATTTAATAAGTATTGTAATCATTTAGACATAAGCATTTCCCATTCTCAGTTTAAAGCTCTATTAAATAATTTACTGTAACTTATTTATATTTCTAAATATACAGTGCTAGTCTGTAAGGATAATATTGTATCCATAGACTTAAATAAATAAATAAATATATATATGAAGGTTAGAACCACAGCGCGTATGATAAATATGGTGTTGATCAACACCATATTTATCATACGCGCTGTGGTTCTAACTAATTATAAAACAATTGGAATATTTATTAAATACATATGTAAACATTTGAGGTAGACAATATTCAACGAATATTTTTCCTAAAACGAAGCCAAGCAACACGCTGAAACTTTGTGAATCGATAAAAACACATCTGAACTTTTTTTCTATAATTAAAAAAAAAAATTAAAACATATTTTTAGACAAATTGAGTCATCTATTAGAGTGGTTCTGAATTAAAAAAAAAATAGATTGCCCATAAAAAACTCTAATGATATAATAAAATTTTTATAATTTCCCAAATTCCACTTAATCCTAGAACACTAACCCCACCTAGCATTTGGAAGATTGTTTTGTCAAAAATTACCGAACTGATTCTTCTTCGAGTACTTTTGATGACCAAATACTGATTAATCACATGCGCGCTTGAAAAAAAGTTTCGAAATGATTCTCGCTTATGCTTAAAAAGTAGTTTATTGAAAACCCCTATAGCAATCGCAAATGGATCACACAGGTGTTTGAAATGTGACTGTTTTGCATGTTATTTTAGAATAATATTTTGCGCAGCTGAAAAAGTGCTTGTTATGTTGTTGTTTTTGTTTATAACGGGACAATATCTTGAATTTGAATATTGTAAATTTTTGTTTATTAACCTCAATGGAAGCGTGGTGTAAAGTAGTGTAGTTTATAAAAGTAAATATATTTTAAACCACTACAATTTTTAAATACACTGAACACTCTATAAATGTCATCAATTAAAAAAAAAGAAAACGCATATAAAATATATGGGAACTTCTAAAATTTCGGAATAGCTACATTTGGCCTTAGATTTTTGTAAAGGTTAACAAAAAAAAAATAATTAAAATTTTGGATTTAATTTTTCGGCATTTTTGGAGGGTGACACTTATAGAATTATGACACTTAAAGCATATGACCAAATTATTTAGTTGTACCAATCAAATGTGATACTGACACAACTCATATGTATTGTTTTAACCGAAATTTTGTTGTGTTAACCGAATTTCTATTGCCACAAACAAATAAATCAGTGGCTCCAACCAAAGTATTCGGTTGGCAAAAAATTCTGTTGTTACAATGAATATGTTTTCTGTGTGTGTATGGCTTTAAACATATTTTTTTTAAACACACCTTTTTTATTATCATTTTTCAAACACTTTTTTTAACACACTATCGGGAAAGAATGGGGAACGAGTGGAATTGAAACTCTAGATAATGGAAATGGAACAGGGAACGGAATGGAATGTGGAACGAAAATGAATAGAATGGGAAACGAATGTATTCCCAGTGACAATAAACAAATCATACTTTAGAATAAAAATATATTACTTTTTTTACTTTGGGTCCTATGCATACTCGCCTTTTAAATTTATAAGTGACATACATATAATTATACATAAGCACTTTTATGTTTAACTTTTTTTATAAAACCTCTTAATAAGCATTCGCATTAACAAAAAATATTGTGTTTTATTTTCATAACAATATTTAATTCAATATAAATTACATTTTTAACTTTAAGGTACGCGAACAATGTTTGTACGCGAAGCGTACATAGCGGGCGAAGCCCGCTAGTTATTGTTTATACCCAGTGTAGAAACTGTAATGACCAGGGCAAGGACTTTCATGCACTAAAAAATCTAAAATATGCGCTTAAAATATGCACTATAAAATGGAAAATATGCACTTAAATATGCATTTATAACGAAATATGCACTAAAACCCAAAAAATATGCAATTAAAAATAAATGTTTTTTTTAATTATATTTACTAAAAACTAACATAAACGTAAAAATTAAGGTATCGGTTACAATAAGCTTGTTCGATTACTTACTACAATTTACTATATTTACTACAGCTGAAAAAATTCAATACAAAAAGTAAACAAAACTTTGCAATTGTAGTAAAAGTAGTAAGAAATTCGATTAAACGAAGACGCTGAATATGTCTTCAATACACATAGTTAAATATATTTTGTGTGTGGCTTTTACCTGAAAAAGCTTTATTGTAAAATATAACTTAAATATGTGTACTATAAAATCGTACTCACTTTCGTAACTCAGAGAAAAAAGTGTCAGAAATTAATGCTCGGGGATAAGTTTCCTTAAAATAATTTTTATAAAATTATTCAACTTTCTGTTTGTGAGCAATAAAACCCGAAAACGTTAATTTAAAATTACATCTATAAAAAATGTGTTAGTGGATGACAACATATTGTATACTATGTGTTTCTCTTTCTAGTGTAGTGTTGTATTACCAACAGAGCTTCCAAATAATTAATTCTTTAGATTTTTCTTTTAGTTTTAAAGTATGAATTCTTTAATCGAATTTCATATTGAAAAATATTAAAAAATATGCAATAATGTTCAAAATATGCAAAAATATGCAATAAAAATCATAAAATATGCAATAAAATATGCACTTAAAAGCAAAATATGCAAAAATATGCATTTATAATAAAATATGCAACAACAAATCGATGCCATTTTTTTGCAAATTCTTTGATTCGGAAAAGTATTTGGTCAAAATCATTTTTGGGCCACTGACTACAAATATGCATTTGCATGAAAGTCCTTGCCCTGGTAATGACATATCATTATTTTTGGACTACCAGTAATGACACCCACCTACCTTCAGCATTATTTTAAAACATATAATAATGAATCACTGATAATGACTTATTTTTATCATTATTTGAAATAGAAAATAATTTTCTATATTTTTTTTAAAATTTTTTTAAATCTATTTTTAGACTCAATATTTTTTAAACACTGGTAAGGATATATGTAACCACATATTTTTTGATTTTTTCCATGTTGGCGATTACTTGTGTGCAGTAGGTCAATTAATTTTTTATTTATTAAATATGACATGTCGATATAGCTCAGATTGTAGAGCTATTGACTGGCAATCAGTAGACCCAGGTTCGATTCCTGCACCAGCAAAATTTATTAAAAAAAAAATACAATAAAAAATATTTTTTTTTATATAATTTATTTTTTTGAAAATATATTTTTAGACTCATTATTTTTGTCAGTACTGGTAATCACATAGGTAACGCTATATTTTTTGATTTTTCGTATGCTGGTGTGTAGCCATAACTCATTATTTTTCGCGACATCGCCATATAAAGGTAATAACAAAAGTAACTAGTTACCATTACTAAGTATGTAGTTACATAACCAGATATCTGGTAATGATTTTCTACACTGGGTAATTTTAATAAACTTAAATAATAATTTAAATGAAATAAATATTTTATTTTTTTAATGTAAACGATTACAAATACTGCTGAAAAATGACTCGAAAAAGACTTGCAAACGATCAGAAAAACAACTGAAAATGACTCGCAAATGATTAGAAATACGACTAAAAATGACTCGAAAAAGACTCGCAAATGATTAGAAAACGGTTAAAAAATTACTCGAAAAATATTTCTAAATGATTAGCAATACGAGTCAGAAATTATCCGAAACTGATCAGAAAAGCGAGTCATAAAAGACTCTTCAAGAAGGGTCGCTGGTACGGTACCATTTTCATTCATTTATGATCAGAAAATGAGCTCAATTATGATCATTTTAATCGCCCAGAGGAATCATAATTGACTCGAATGTGATCAATAATTTCATAAAATGCTAGGTGGGACGTTAGTTGATTCTACTAACACCACTTACATTTTTGCACACAGCTTTTTTTCGTTTTATATATTGCTCTCAAATTTCGTGCATACTCGTCGTTGTTGTGAATGGTCACATTATTAAGTGGGGAATACACTAAGGAACATTTGTGAAAAAATTACAAATTTTTTACGGATGTTGTTTTGTGTATGTTAATGTTCGTGTTGACATTCGTGCAATTCGTGTTTACAAAATTTTTTGATATTTTTTTTCCCTACTCAATGTTCTTTAATATTTTCGGCGCTTTACAGAGTATGTTTTGATATTTTTGACTTATTTAACTCGTATTTGTCGAATCGAATAATGCTTAGTGTTATGATTTATTATTTTCAACAATTGAATTTAAGAGTATTTGTAATAAACATAAATTTTAAATGAATTGTTTTGCCACAAATAACATTTATTAATTGATTTACATTAAAAAACAAAACCCTCCCCACTATTATTGAAAAAATTTAGTGAAACTGAATAAAAAATTTCTTTTATATCCAGTTTCACTCAAAAATCCATTTGAGTACAAAAAAAAATAAATAAAATAGCGAAAACTAGCAAAAAATGTTAGGGAAATTTTTCGAATCAGTGGAATTTTTTAGTTAACATTAACTTCTTAGTGTGAGATATTCTACATATTTAGGAATATTTGCTTATTTAAAAACTAAATTCGCACAGTATAAGAGTATACTGCACTTTCCCAGCAAAAACAGACATTACCGAGTAATTAAGCGAGTAAGTAGCACAAAAAGGGTTTCACTACTTACCTGGCTATTTACTCGCAACATTACTTTTGTTCGCGATGTCCAAAAATTCATTGGTGGTCATTACCCTCTCGCTTACAAAAAAGTGCGAATAACGAGTTACCCATAGTGAAAGAATAAGTGGTTACTCACAAAAATAGAATAAGTGGTTACTCAGAAGTTAGGAAATAAGTGGTTGCCCTATATTGTAAAATAGTTGGTCATATTGGCAAAATAAAACTTTTTACATTGGAAAATTTCCTATTTAGTTCAAAACAAATTTATAAATAAAATGTTAATATAAAAAAGACTTTATCAGTACTTATTTAATCAATTACCAGTAAGTGATTACTTTGCACAAATATATAAGTACTTCTATAACTTATTATCGGTAAGTCATTATTTTGTGTTTTAAAGTAATGCAAAAGGTAATGACCTATCATTACTAGGTAATCCGTATGGTAATGACCTGTCATTATCATGTTTTTGCTGGCTGATTCATAAAAAATAAAAGTTGGATTTTGGTATGGGTCAGCCCGAATATATATTAAGCACCGTGAAAAATTAACACATGATATTTTTTAATTTTCTTTATTAAGGTTTAGGAGTCTCTACCGGGCCCCAAAGGTTGGTATTTTTGAGAAAAATCGATGCATCTATTCCTTTTTTCTTGAGTGTGTATTAAAGAAAAATCCAAAATTTATTTTTATAAACGCTTTTTATTGAATGAAAAATTGTAAAAATAAATTGTGTAAGATCTTTTTTCAGAACCTCTTTCTGAGGCGATTTGGCTACCCTTGTCCGCCCGTCCGTCTGTTTGTACACGGAACACGGGGGAAAAATTTATAACATTAAACACGAAGGTATTTGTTTACATTCGTTTTCCCAGGAAAATTCTTTACAATTGGTTGCCAATCACACTAGTTCCACTAGAACCGATTCCATAGAACTGGTTCCCGAACCCGTTCCATGGATCTTATATGCAAGATATAACTGAAGGAGAATCAGTTCTAGAACTAGTTCTATAACTAGTTGAAGAAGTTATAGAACTAGTTCCAGAAGCTCTAGAACTAGTTCCAGAACTGATTCTAAGGCAACCAGTTTCACTTTGGGTGCTAAAAAAGCGATTGCTTTTTCAAAGAAAAATCGTTGACAGTAGAAGGGGTTACAAAGGAAAAGCAGCTTCTTTGGAACAGAAAATTTCCCTGGGTTAATCTAAATAAAGTGATAACAAAAGGAATGTGGCCTGAAAACCCAATCCCCGCCCCAACTCTCCCTTAAATTTAGTATTTATTTATGTTTTTTTAGTCTCTATTTTAATAATGGTACTAAGACCACTCATATTAAAGATTTGCATATATATTTTTTTTATAGATATACATATTTAAAAAGATATATTTTAAAAATAGCCGGATGGAATACATATTTACTTAAATTGCTGCGGATTTTATAGTAAAAAAATAATTATTTTGTATTTGAAATTATTGTTAAATTAAAGTATTCAATGCAAGTTTTATTTTTTATAGATATATTAATGGCTAAAATTGAGTCGCGAATCATAGAAATACAATTTTAATTCGAGAATCAAAAAATAAAATGATAATTCGCGCGACTCAAATAACATTTAATAATTCGAGAATCAAAAACAAATTTTATTGGTTATTTTTTGAAATTAAATTACTACTGATGACTGAATTAATTTTAAAGGTCTGATCCCTAGCAAACATCGCAATATGAAGGCGATTCCCCATCGTATTGCCTGTATGAAAAATTTTATTGAGGCACGAATCATCTTCGTATTTTGGAATATACCCCATTTGTTAAAAAAAAAAACGTGTCCCGAATGCAATGCTTCACAGCAATATGAAAGCAATTGTTCTAGAAGATAAATTGGCGATATCACTAAATTATCATCTGGATTATAAAAAAAAGGACGATAAAAAATATCATCTGGAAGTTAAAAATATGATATCGCCTGACAACTACTCATAAGATAAAAGTACGTTTTTTATTTTATATATAAACATTTTCACTTTCAATACACCAATATTAATCTCCATTTTCATATATCCACCACTCTTTCGTGGATTTGAATTTGTTTTGAAATTTTACTATTGTAAAAACAAATTTGTTTACTTACCTTAATATTTGCAATATAAATTGCACAAGTTGTTTTAAATTCAACGGAACCCCAGCACAAAAATTTTCAAATAAAACCAAAATTAATTTTTGACATTTCTTTAAATATCGACGACATATCTTTCAGTTGATAAAAAGAAGATTTGTTCAAAATACTTCTTTGAAACGATAAATGATATTGATAGCATTCGGCAGAGAAATATTAAACTGATACCGGTGACTTGTAGCGCTTTGTGATTACTTACACTGCGGAACGATGTTTTATTTGTTTTGTTTTTAAATACACTTTTTCTATAGTTTCCTTTTATTTTTTAAAATTTTTGTTTTCGGATTATATTTGTATGTTTTTATTTGTCATTAAGTGTGTTTGGGTACCCACAAATTTGTACAAATTCGTACAAATTTGTACAAGTTTTTACTGGAAGGTGTTTGTTTACACGATTACTCAGTAAGGAGAGAGGAAAAATAGAGAGTAAAGTGACAGTTCAATACCAGAGAACTTACAAGTTTTTACTGGATGAATTTTTGCTAGTAAGAATTTGTAAGAAAAAAAACATATGATTGAAAACACATGATTGAAGAAACAAAACAAATGTTTTGTCTAAATAATTTTGAAATAATTTTTTGTAAAAATAAAAAATATTTAAATATAAGCTTATTTACGATGGAAGGAGTAAGTAAGTGATCATTTTATTAGGTTTTATTTATTAATCCAATAATTTGAATAGGTTTATTTCGCAATCAGCTATTTAATAACTGTTGCCAATTTAGCTATTTTCTCGGCAAATCTAGCGATATTTCAACTCGTTTAGCGGGATAAAATATAATTTAGCTATTAGCGGGAAAACTAGCGATTTTTCTTTTTAAGACAGTCTTAGCATTTTTTTACATTTATTTTCTTGACAGAATTTTTGAATCATTATTATTCAGCGATTTATCGCTAAATTTTTATGGAAAACAAAAAAGTTCGAAAAGTTTGGCGAAGTATCAATAATTTTTTAAGAAAGTTTTAAGAAGTTTGAAAAATATAGCTATTTTTGTGAAATTTTTCAACAGAACCTAAAAAGTTCGTGAAATTTAGGGATTTATCGCTTTTTTATTTTTTTTTATAATTTAGATATTTTCTAGTGATTTTTAAGTTCGATTTAGCGATATTTTTAGGAAAGAAGTTCGCAGCAGTATTTTACTAATTCTTAAGGGCGGATTATGGGACCGTAAACGTATATGTGATGTAACTGTACCGTGCCGTAGCTAAAAAGTACACTTATAGATTATCGTAAACGACATTACTATTTAGCATCTATTTCATGTGGTTTTATATTTTATTCTAAATTTTTCCATTTATTTGTTAAATTTTATTCCTTATTTGTTGTTTGAATCATTTTTCTTTATTCATTTCACATTTTTTCCGACTAAAATCAGTCAGCTGTTTCGATGCCGGATAGAAAATTCTGATTTCAACAGAATGATCCGGCAAGTTCGTTTACATTTACGTGTTAGTAACCATTCGTATACATTTCTTCTTGTGGTATCGAAACAGCTGATTCGTTACAGATACGTTTACGGTTGGGTAACTCAGCCTTTACAATTTTTCTGTTTGAGTACATTTTTAGATATTTTTCTTTTTGAGAGTAAATTTTGCTTTACTCTCTGTAAATTAGTTACTGAGTAATTTTTACTGGACTTTACTGGAAAAGTACCCAAACACACCTATTTTTTATTGTAAATGAACAACAACAAATGTATCACTTATTGATCAAAAGTAGTAAACATTTTATGAAAGCGCTACCAAAATATGAAAGCGCTACCTGAGCGCTCAGACTGAGCGGTTAGTGATCAGGTCGTTCAGCAGATAGTTGTACAACTGAGTTATAAGAGGAATAAATATTTCTAAAACAACATAAAAAATAGTTTATTAAATTATATTTCTATGTTTGTACTGTTTTAGTAGGTCAGTTGCCGGATAATTTTTTATAATGGTTTCTAGTTCATCGACACGCGAAAGCACTAAAATGTGGCTAATCGGACAGGTATCACCAGAGCTATGCAAAACCAAACTTCCTACAAAAAAGGAGGTATTAAGTTTAGTTTTTTTACTATAAAATCTGCCGCAAGCTAAATAACTACGTATTCCATCTGGTTATTTTTGAAATATAACTTATTAAATATGTATAAGTATGTATAAAAAAAAATATGTTTGCAAATCTTTTATTTTGAGTGGTCTTAGTACTATTATTAAAATATAGAATGAAAAAACATAAATAAATACAAAATTTAAGGGAGGATTGGGCGGTGATTGGTTTTTCAGGCCACATTCTTTTTGTTATCATTTTATTTAGATTAACCCAGGGAAAATTTCTGTTCCAAAGAAGCTGCTTTTCCTTTGTAACCCCTTCTACTGTCAACGAATTTTCTTTGAAAAAGCAATCGCTTCCTTAGCACCCAAAATGGAACCTGTTGCCTTAGAATCAGTTCTGGAACGTGTTCTAGAGCTTCTGGAATTAGTTCTATAACTTCTTCAACTAGTTATAGAACTAGTTCTAGAACTGATTCTCCTTCAGTTATATCTTGCATATAAGATCCATGCAACGGGTTCCGGAACCAGTTCTATGGAATCGGTTCTAGTGGAACCACTTCTAGAACTAGTGTGATTGGCAACCAATTGTAAAAAATTTTGCTGGGAAGACGAATGTAACAAATACCTTCGTGTTTAATGTTATAAATTTTTCCACCGTGTACAAACAGACGGACGGACGGACAAGAGTAGCCAAATCGCCTCAGAAAGAGGTTCTGAAAAAAAATTTTACACAATTTTTTTTTACAATTCTTTATTCAATAATGGCGTTCATAAAATTAAATTTTGGATTTTTCTTGAATACACACTCAAGAAAAAAGGAATAGATGCAGCGATTTTTCTCAAAAATTCCAACCTTTGGGGCCCGGTAGCGACCCCTAAACCTTAATAAAAAAGTTTTAAAAAAATCATGTGTTAATTTTTCACGGTGCTTAATATATATTCGGGCTGACCCATACCAAAATCCAACTTTTGTTTTTTATGAACCAGCCTACTGCACTTACATACTCTTTGTCCATTCAAATCAGCTTTAATTTCAATAATATAGTGCTAAGTGCACTTAAGTATGAAATATGAAATCGACCCTATATCGTTTCGATTGCCAAACCTCGCTTGAGTACTTTTGAATATTTTGACCAGAGTAGGAAAATAAACTGCACGCAACATGTAGGTTAGGGTACGGCTAAGGAACACACACCGTATCTATCGTTTTAGCGGTTGTGTACACAAACCGAATGCGGTACACTATGATTGTCTGATGAACGCAAACGCAACGATTATGTACTACTACTTTCAACCCATATTCACACCCGTAGCGTACCGAATTTGGGTTGGAGAGAATAGCGTATGTGTTTTATCGTTTATAGAAATGGATCAATCGGAAGCGTTACAAGACCTGGCCTATTTGTAATATTGGGGTGTGTTAATACTCCTAAGCAGCAAAAATTTTGTCCGTTTTGCTCTATCTCGCTTAGTTTTCGAGATACGGGCCATTTTTAAAAATCTCCATTTTACAAAATGGCCTCTATCTCGAAAAATAAGCGAGATAGAGCAAAACGGAAAAAAAATTTTAAAGTTTTGAATCAATGTACGCGCTCTTATTATTCACATGAGGTAGGTCCGAGAGCGATTCCTTATAGAATACCGTAAACGACATTATTATTTAGCATCTTTTTTATGTGGTTTTACTTTTTATTCTAAATTTTTCCATTTATTTGTTAATTTCTATTTCTTATTTGTTGTCTTTATTCATTTTATATTTGTTCCGACTAAAAGCATTCAGCTGTTTCGATAACGGATAGAAAATTCTGATTTCAACAGAATGATACGGCAAGTACGCTTACATTTACGCGTTAGTAACCATTTGTATACACTTCTTCTTGTGGTTTCGAAACAGCTGATTCGTTACAGTTACGTTTACGGTTAAGTTGGAGATTAATCAGAACTGGGTCGACAACGACATGTGCTTTTTCATATATTTTGTATGGGAAGCAAAATGTCGCCATGTCGTCCGGCGATTTGTCGTCGTAATAGAATCTATTCTATTTTCGTGACGATACACTAATACACACTCAAAATATTTGTCAAATAGTTGCCATATTTTTAACTAATTAAGGGAACAGAGTTGCAGAAATTCGTATTAGAGTTGCAAAAAATCGTACTTTGTTTACAAAAAAATAATTTTTTTGACAGAAGAAATATAAATGAAAATAAAAATGCATAATTTACCGCAAAAAAGCTAAATTAAATACAAAAGAATGTAAAACAACAAGAATTAATGGAAAACCAATTAAATTGGTGAAGAATTGTGTCGAAAAAATACAACCATATTCTTGTTTTGCTTTAATTTTTTTCTAATGTCGACAATCGATTGTCGCTGAATTTAAATTATTAGCGACGACTTTTGCTCTCGTCGCAATCGACACAGTTGTGATTAAACCATGGATGGTAACCGAAACGAATGCGGTTATCGTTAGGGTAACGATATTTTAGGATATTTCGGTAACGGTATTTTAAGGGTAACGCTATTTCATTTATTTCGGTATCGGTATTTTAGGGATAACGGTATTTGGGTTATTTCGGTAACGGTATTTTAAAGATAACGATATTTGGGTTATTTCGGTAACGGTATTTTAAGGTTAACGGTATTTCAGTTACATCGGTAACGGTATTTTAAGGGTAACGATAGTCAGTTATTTCGATGCATCCCTTATTTTTTTTTACATAAAACAAACGAGATTAAAAACAGAACCAATTTATCAACTTAATGTACAAAAAATACTCAATAACCACGTGAAATTACCAAAAGCAGAAAATTAAAAATAAGGGTAACGGTATTTTAGGGACAACAATATTTCATTTGTTTCGGTAACGGTATTTTAAGGGTATTGATATTTCATTTATTTCAGTATCGGTATTTTAAGGATAACGGTATTTCAGTTATTTCGGTAACGGTATTTTAAGGATGACGGTATTCCAGGTATTTCGGTAACGGTGTTTTAGAGGTAACGGTAGTCAGTTGAAAGGGTTTTGAATCGATAACGGTATTTTAGCGGTATTGCCTGCCATCTCTGGATTTAACTCTAACTCGCCCTTCAATGACTACAACAAAACAAATACACTCATGCAGGCCTTTAGTACCAACCATATAAAAAAAATTGTACTTTTTCGACCCTCACGGTGCCAAAAATTTTTCATATATAGAAAATTTGTCCGAGCAATGCCAAACTTGCAGAAAATATTCTTCTACAAAAAATGTACTATTCCAGCCCTCACCAATTTTTTTGATATAAAAAGTATGTGCGATCGAGGTCAAGCAGGAAATACTATTCTGTACCACACAAAGACCTGCTAACTTTTCTAAAAATAAATTTTGTGAATATCAAATATATCGTCACCTAAAATGCAAAAGGGCGTAACAACACTTTTTATTTTTTTTACAGGAGAAGCAAAAAACTTTGTAGAATTAAAGATATTTTAGATTTAAAGGACATATTTTTTTCTCTTGCTTAAAACACGACTAAAGACTTATTTCTGAAGATTTTTTTATTTTTTGTTAATATTCTTCAAGTTATGGTTGTTACGCCTTTTTGACATTGGCTTTTCTGAAACAAAAAGACGTAACAACAACAAAATTTATTAAAATTTATTTTCATAGTACATAAATATTTTAAAATATTTGTTAATTTGATATTTCAAATGATAAAAAAAACTTTAAAAATATTAAATTTATGAAATATGTATGTAATAATTCATTACATAAAAAGAAACAATAATTCAGTATAGAATGTTAAAAAATTATATTTAATTTTCAAATGAAATGTTGTCATAAAAGTAATGACAATCTATAGGAAGTAAAGATTTGAGATGTTCCCATTTCTTCTTCGAAAATTTTAATCTTTGGGTATTTACAGGCGCTCCAGGATCCACTCAAGGGGGGGGGTGCTATACATTTTTCGTATCCTATACGGTAGTCCTATTTATAGATATTTTATGAACTAGATGCAACAAGGGTATAAGATGTCCGAACCGGATATCGGACAAAACAATTGCATCAATTACGGTATGATGCAATGGTAGGTAGCACACACGAATATAAGGCAATTTTCGCAGAAAAAAAATTTTAAATGTGAATAAAGAAGCAAAAAAATCTAAATTATGAGAAAAAAATAAGAAAAATATTGGTAATATCAGAAATTAAAAATGTGCAATAATTTATGAAATATCTGAAGATAAAAATTTTTCAGAGTGAAATTTTATCACTAATTTTTGCTTAGTTTTTTATTTTTGATATATGCATATTTTTTTGTAATCTTTTTTCTTAATTCTAACATTGTTTTTAATTTCTATTAATTTACAAATATAAACTAAACAAGAATTTTTAAAATTCAACGAAATTTTTTATTTTTTAAATAACAAAAACTACTGTTTACTGTAAAAGTACTGTTTTGGTGGTTGTTTATTATGATATTAAAAATAACTGATTTAAATAACTGTTACGAAATTACAGTACTTTTCGTTAGGTGTTTTCTTAAATAACCGTCATAAAAGTTGTTTTGCATTTTTGTATAGAAAAACAACTCTCATTGCTGTTAAAAACGACAACTACTGATTACTACACAAACAACTGTCATGTAGTAACTGTCAAACTTTTTTGAGTGCACTCACTCGAAATATGTTCGTTAACATCAAACGAAAAAATTACAAACACAAATTGACAAAAAAAATCTAAGCGAACTTAGTTATTCAAAAATAAAAAGAATTACTTTTTTATACAAGTGTGTTGTTACGCCTTTTTGTTTTTGAAATTCATACACTTGTTGTTACGGCCTTTTGAATTTCGTTCGTAAAATCGTTATTTGTTGACATATAACTTCAAAATTTTGTAGGGACATGTAATTTTGTCTAGTGCATCATAATCAATAAAAAACTCGATTTTGAATTTTTTTGTTGTTATTTCCTTTTGCATTTTAGGTGACGATATGTATATGAAAATATATGTTATTAATATTTTGTTTTAGTTATATTTTAGATAAGTTACTCGACCTAAGAAAACAATGTAATATTTTTTTACTTCTCAAAAAATATACGAAAGAGGCGGGTTAAATTCTCAAATTTTATGTAGTAGCAGCACTCAATCGGCTCGCATTGATGAGCTGATTACGGGAAAATAATAATATACTTTTTTGCAACATTGGGCCTAAAAGTTGTCAGTTACAAGTTTTTGTTAGAATGATTTTAGTCCACGTCTGCAATTCGAATATTTGTTGACAGCTTTAAAGTACAACAAGTTCATTTAATACAAAAATTTTAAATTTGGAAATTTTTGAAATTGTATTAAATGGATCGCGGTAGTACCTCGGAACTAGAGATGAGCGATATTTTCATACCGGTGATTTAATCACAGTTATTGATAAATCACTGGTAACGGCAGTGATCAAATATTTCAAGTCGCAGTTATTTAGAATGTCGTTCTTTTAAAATTTTTGTACTATTCTTTCTTGCAAACTTCATTGTGCACAGTAATACATGTTTTTTTTTTCAATAACAGTGACTTGCTTTCACACTCTTCTTTATAAAATGTCTCCTTCTATTATGTCTTTGTTACCGGTCGCAACTATTTTTCTTTTAAGGCCGAGTTTTTAGGAAGTGGATTATTTTTAAACGTAGTTTAACGCAGTTTGTAACTGGAATACTGCTTTTAAAATGTGATTTATTTTGTTTTATTTCAATAAAGAAATAAATTATACTCAAGAAAAGGTTTTTCCGGCAAATTTTTGTTAATAAACTGGCTGACAAAATTCGTTTTCGGTTTAACTAAACCAAGTTTAACTGACATCCCGAGTAAAAAAAATTGATCTCGCGCAATATCTAATTATATCCAATTTGATATTGTTTAAGATCTGCCGTAATATCTAGCTGATCCAATTGGATCTCAAAATTGGGTGTATCCAATCATATCGTATTAGATCCCATTGTATATATGGGGATAAACTAAGATCAAGTTATATCTCAAAATTGGGAGGTCCAGTGATATCTTTGGGGATAAACCTAGATCTGTTTTGATCCGAAAATTGGCGGATCCAGCTATATATTTGCGGATATTTTTAGATCTAATTTGATCCGAAAAATGGCGGATCCAATTAGATCCAGCTATATATTTGGGGATAAACTTAGATCTAGTTTGATCTCAATTTTGGCAGATCAAATTAGATCCGGCAATATATTTGTGGATAAACGTATATCTAATTTGATCCGAAAAAGTGGCAGATCGAATTAGATCTAGCTATATATTTGGGGATAAACTTAGATCTAATTTGATCCGAAAAATGGCACATCGATTTAGATCCAGCAATATATTTGTGGATAAACTTAGATATAAATTGATCTGAAAAATGGCAGATCAAATTAGATCCAGCAATATATTTGGGGATAAACTTGGATCTAAATTTATCCGAAAAATGGCATATCGAATTAGATCCAGCAATTTATTTCGGTATTAAAATGGCAGATCGAATTAGAAACAGCAATATATTTGGGAATTGACATCTAAAAGTATCCATAAAAATGACAGATAAAATTAGATGCCGCATTATATTTGGGTACTACGTAAGATCTCCATTTTTTTGCGAGTTCAATATGCATTTCTTTTACAAAATGAATTTCTTTTTATAAAATTAAAATTTTTTTTTCTATAAATTTTTTTATAAAATTATATATTTATTTTTTTATTAAATTGAAATCTTTGAATAAAATAATTTTATTTACATCTTTTTGATGCTCTACACCATTTCCAATTGCGTTAATTGTTTTTATTTAGATTAGATTTATCAATTGTATTTCAGAAATAATCAATTGAATTTCAGTTTTATCAATTGTGTTTCAGAACTCAATTATTTTTTACATTTATGAATTGTATTTCAGAACTAGTCAATTGAAGTTCAGTTTTATCAATTGTGTTTCAGAAATTATTAATTGTATTTCCGAAATTCACAACTGTATTTCAGAAATTATCAAACTGTATTTCAGAAATTATCAATCGTATTTCCGGAATTATGAAATGTATTTGAGAAATTTTTCTCTATTAGCTATGAAATTCTGAAATAGATTTCATTATTTCTGGACACAACTAAATAAATAAATAAATAAATAATTAAATTTGCGTAATATTGTAGTTTCTGAAGTGCAAATAATATTTTGTGATATACAATTAAAATTTTCTAAAATACATTTAATAATTTCTGGAATACCTTTTTTCGATGCTTATAAGTTAGCTCGAAATGCTTTTATCATTCATTTAATTTGTAGCTATCACACATCTATAACAAGTCTCGTTAGATTAGAGTGTAGAGGTCTTGGCTGACAATCTGGTGGACTGGGTTAAATTTCATGTTTTTAAAAGCAAATATTAAAGAAGTTTTCCCAATTTTTTGAAAAATGTTTTTTGAAATCTATTTTTTTGCCAAGATAGTTAATGCAACGTTCTGCCAACGCATAACCGACCATCGCCAACGGTTTGCCAGCATTGTGCCGATTATATTTTTCTGTCTGGGATGTTAAACTTAAACCTATTGTATATTAACATTAATTAACACTATATTTTTATTTTTAGGAAATATATTTTTATTATATTATAAGTTAACATTAAATTAAATTTTAGATAATGGCACCAATTTGTAGTTGTAATTATTATATATTAAATCGTATATTCATAAACATTCTATACAGTTAGACGAAGTTTATGGAACTATTTAACTTTATAAAGTGTTTATAAATTATAACTTAAATGTACAAATATATATGTTAAATGTACGTGAACAAATTGTTGATATGGACCCACAAATTGTATCTCAACTGATATTCGAATTATTGTACCATTACCATACATCAATATATATTGAATGATATACATATATTACAATATATGACACTGTATTATAAATATTGTTAATGAAGTAACATATCTGATAATATTTTTTATAGCGCCATACAGTTTTACATCATTCAAATTAAACCATATATGGAATTGTATTCAAAATGTTGATGTGGTACCAAATTTGACCACCCGAGTAAAAAAAATTGATCTCGCGCAATATCTAATTATATCCAATTTGATATTGTTTAAGATCTGCTGTAATATCTAGCTGATCCAATTAGATCTCAAAATTGGGTGTATCCAATCATATCGTATTAGATCCCATTGTATATATGGGGATAAACTAAGATCAAGTTATATCTCAAAATTGGGAGGTCCAGTGATATCTTTGGGGATAAACCTAGATCTATTTTGATCCGAAAATTGGCGGATCCAGCTATATATTTGCGGATATTTTTAGATCTAATTTGATCCGAAAAATGGCGGATCCAATTAGATCCAGCTATATATTTGGGGATAAACTTAGATCTGATTTGATCTCAATTTTGGCAGATCAAATTAGATCCGGCAATATATTTGTGGATAAACGTATATCTAATTTGATCCGAAAAATGGCACACCGAATTAGATCCAGCAATATATTTGTGAATAAACTTAGATATAAATTGATCTGAAAAATGGCAGATCAAATTAGATCCAGCAATATATTTGGGGATAAACTTGGATCTAAATTTATCAGAAAAATGGCAGATCGAATTAGATCCAGCAATTTATTTCGGTATTAAAACGGCAGATCGAATTAGAAACAGCAATATATTTGGGGATTGACATCTAAAAGTATCCATAAAAATGACAGATAAAATTAGATGCCGGATTATATTTGGGTACTACGTAAGATCTCCATTTATTTGGGATTAAATAAGATCCCAGACATATATTGCCAACTGTTCAAAAAATAATAGACTGGCAGAGCACTGATTGTATAAAAATTACAATATTTTGTTAAAATAAGGTGTAAACTCAGAAGGTCTCGAGTTCGATATGCATTTTTTTTACAAAATGAATTTCTTTTTATAAAATTAAAATTTTTTTTTCTATAAATTTTTTTATAAAATTATATATTTATTTTTTTTTAAATTAAAATCTTTGGATAAAATAATTTTATTTACATCTTTTTGACGCTCTACACCATTTCCAATTGTATTAATTGTTTTAAGATTTATCAATTGTATTTCAGAAATAATCAATTGAATTTCAGTTTTATCAATTGTGTTTCAGAACTCATCAATTATTTTTCACATTTATGAATTGTATTTCAGAACTAGTCAATTGAAGTTCAGTTTTATCAATTGTATTTCAGAAATTATTAATTGTATTTCCGAAATTCACAACTGTATTTCAGAAATTATCAAACTGTATTTCAGAAATTATCAATCGTATTTCCGAAATTATGAAATGTATTTGAGAAATTTTTCTCTATTAGCTATGAAATTCTGAAATAGATTTCATTATTTCTGGACACAACTAAATAAATAATTAAATTTGCGTAATATTGTAGTTTCTGAAGTGCAAATAATATTTTGTGATATACAATTAAAATTTTCTAAAATACATTTAATAATTTCTGGAATACCTTTTTTCGATGCTTATAAGTTAGCTCGAAATGCTTTTATCATTCATTTAATTTGTAGCTATCACACATCTATAACAAGTCTCGTTAGATTAGAGTGTAGAGGTCTTGGCTGACAATCTGGTGGACTGGGTTAAATTTCATGTTTTTAAAAGCAAATATTAAAAAAGTTTTCACAATTTTTTCAAAAATGTTTTTTGAAATCTATTTTTTTGCCAAGATAGTTAATGCAACGTTCTGCCAACGCATAACCGACCATCGCCAACGGTTTGCCAGCATTGTGCCGATTATATTTTTCTGTCTGGGATGTTAAACTGTTGTATATTAACATTAGTTAACACTATATTTTTATTTTTAGGAAATACATTTTTATTTTATTATAAGTTAACATTAAATTAAATTTTAGATAATGGCACCAATTTGTAGTTGTAATTATTATATATTAAATCGTATATTCATAAACATTCTATACAGTTAGACGAGGTTTATGGAACTATTTAACTTTATAAAGTGTTTATAAATTATAACTTAAATGTACATATATATATGTTAAATGTACGTGAACAAATTGTTGATATGGACCCACAAATTGTATCTCAACTGATATTGGAATTATTGTACCATTACCATACATCAATATATATTGAATGATATACATATATTACAATATATGACACTGTATTATAAATATTGTTAATGAAGTAACATATCTGATAATATTTTTTATAGCGCCATACAGTTTTACATTATTCAAATTAAACCATATATGGAATTGTATTCAAAATGTTGATGTGGTACCAAATTTGACCATATATTGTTTAAATTGTGCCATATATGACAATATATTGTATAAATGATACCATATATGTCTATATATTAGTATTGTTTAAATGACACCATATATCAATATATATGGGACTATATATGGTAGCATATATTATCATATGTGGAACTGTATTAAAAATATTGTTCATGAGGTACCATATATGGGCATATATTGTTGAAATTGCACCATATATGATAATATATGGTTTAAATGGTACCATATATGATAATATATGGTTTGAATGGCACCATATATGATAATATATGGTTTGAATGGCACCATATATGATAATATATAGCTTAAATAACACCATATATAAATATATATCGCACTATATATAGTACCATATATTATCATATCTGGAACTGAATTAAAGATTTGGTTTATGAGGTACCATATATGACCATATATTGTTTAAATGGCACCATATATGATAATATATAGTTTAACTGGCACCATATATAGTTATATATTGTTTAAATGATACCATATATAATTATATATTCCTAAAATGCCGCAATATATATTAAGATATAGCTCTATATATAACTATATATGCAATAAGATCAGCCATGCTATGCAATATATAATCATATATACCATATCTAATATTATAAAAGTCGATATCTAATTAGATGAAATTATATATGGCATAATATTAAGAAAAAATTTGGAAAAAGACGTCATATATAATTATATATGGATATACATAACGGCATGTCTAATTATATATTGTAATATATGCCACATATGATTATATATAATTTTTTTTACTCGGGCATATATTGTTTAAATTGTGACATATATGACAATATATTGTTTAAATGATACCATATATGTCTATATATTAATATTGTTTAAATGACACCATATATCAATATATATGGGACTATATATCGTAGCATATATTATCATATCTGCATCTGTATTAAAAATGTCGTTCATCAGGTACCATATATGAGCATATATTGTTGAAATGGCACCATATATGACAATATATGGTTTAAATGGCACCATATATGGTAATATATTGCTTAAATAACACCATATATAAATATATATGGCACTATATCTGGTAGCATATATTATCATATGTGGAACTGTATTAAAAATATTGTTCATGAGGTACCATATATGGGCATATATTGTTGAAATTGCACCATATATGATAATATATGGTTTAAATGGTACCATATATGATAATATATGGTTTGAATGGCACCATATATGATAATATATGGTTTGAATGGCACCATATATGATAATATATACCCGGTGAAAAATGTCCATATATGAACATTTATAGTTCAACCATATATGTATGGATCCGAAAAATGAGGTAACACCTAAGTATATGTTCATATATGGACATATATGAACATATACATTTATTAAATATATGGGAATACATGCGAACGTTGCTGTCCTTTATTATAAGGTTGTACGATAGATATAAATTTATGTATGACATTCAAATTAGGCGCTACATATGTTCCTTTTTTTATTCATGGCATTATATATAATTCCATATTTATCCAAATATGAGTTCCTTTTACATATATAGAAAAATGTATTCTTCGAAATATGTTCATATACAAGTCCCTTTTGCATAAATTGAATAATATATACTTTCATATTTGTCCATATATGAGTGACATTTCCATATATGAAATAACAGATGCTTCCATATATGTCTGTATATGAAATTTTTTCAATATATGGAATCACATATACTTCCATATATGTTCATATAAAATCCATATATGTTCATAAAAAATCCATACTTGTTCATATGTGTCCATACATAAACCATATATGAACATGTTTGAGCGTATATGAACATTTTTCACCGGGTAGCTTAAATAACACCATATATAAATATATATCGCACTATATATAGTACCATATATTATCATATCTGGAACTGAATTAAATATTTGGTTTATGAGGTACCATATATGACCATATATTGTTTAAATGGCACCATATACACACAAAAAAATTATTTTCGTATTTGAATACGAAAATCGCAGATTCAATAAAAAAAATTTTTGAATTTCCTGTGATGACGATTTTTGCAGAATTGATAATGAAAATTTTAAGCACGTTGTTGAAATTATTTTGTTTTTTTGTCAATAAAGAAAGTTGTTGATTTGATAAAACGCAAGTGTTGAATTTTTGTGATTTTTTAATGAAAGAATGTGTTGATTTAACAAAAAGTTTTAATAATTTTTTAAATAAAAAAACATATTAAATTTAATTTTATTAATTAAAAATTTTAAAAAAAAACAACAAAAAGTATAAAAGGTGCAATAAAATTCTAAATCTTTCATATTACTATTATTTAGTAATTTATTATTTATAATTTCATTAAACTTTTCCGGTTCACACATAATATGTGCAACCGCAAACTACAGAAGTAATAGACAAACTTACAAAAAGAAGAACAAAACATAGCATGCTTTGAAAAAAATCAAAATAACGGCCAAAATTAAAAAAAATTGATTTTTACTTTGATTCAAGTATTATGTTTATTGAAAATGAAAAATTATTCAATTATTTGTTTATCAATGCATTTTGTTGAGTGTTATTTTTAAAAGTTGCAATAGTGATAAACATAATGTTTGAATCAAATTCAAAGGGTTATTGTATTAAACTTTTATATCAAACAAACGAGTTTGTTAAATTTTTTTCTGGTATATTTTTTTGTGTGTATGATAATATCTAGTTTAACTGTCACCATATATAATTATATATTGTTTAAATGATACCATATATAATTATATATTGCTAAAATGCCACCATATATATTAAGATATAGTTCTATATATAACTATATATGCAATAAGATCAACCATGTCATGTAATATATAATTATATATGCCATATCTAATATTATGAAGGCCAATATCTAATTAGATGAAATTATATATGGCATAATATAAGGAAAATTTTTCGGAAAAAACCTCATATATAATTATATATGGATATACATAACCACATGTCTAATTATATATTGTAATATATGCCACATATGATTATATATAATTTTTTTTACTCGGGATCTTAAAAACTCGCCATAAATATTATTTCGTTTATTTATCAGAAAATCGCAGTCTTTTCCATAGAAAAACCGTGATCACGACCACAGTTAAAAAGAACAGCGATTTGCAAATCACATTCACTGAGAACAATGTCACTAAAAAATCGCCGGATCGCCCATCTCTATTACAAACCCGTGATCACGGTCACTGCTTAAAAGAACGGTGGTTTGAACATCACGATCACTGGCAACAGCGTTATTCAAAAATCACCGGATCGCTCATCTCTACTCGGAACCAATGTAGGTCAAAATGTACCAAAAAAGAACCTCTCAAGCTGCCTACACACTAGGGAACATACTTAAAAAAAGAGAGCATTTTTTGTGAATGTGTGAGTGCGTTTGTGTGTGTGTGCGTGTTGAGAGCGTGCATTTCGTGTTTACAAAATTTTTTGATATTTTTTGTTCCCTCAACCATGTTCCCTAGTGTGTAGGCAGCTTCATAACCATGTTAACTTAAGTAAAGATTTTAACCTCTAACAGGAAGAGTCACAAATAAAATATTTGAACTAATTTTTAGTGTTGCCGGAAAGGCCTCATATCCCCATTTGAAATTCCCAAAATGGGGTATAAAAAGTACCAGATTTCGAACATTCTGCTTGATAGCAGCTCCCCTAGCGTTCAAGCAGGCGATCAAGCAAATGTAGCAAAAAAAGCCCCATTTATTTCAAACGACCGTTTATAAAAAGTACCGTGAATACAGGCTTGCCAGCTCCTCTCATTCGTTGTCCCCAAATAATTCTAAAAATATCCCCAAAAAATCCCCAACTAGAAAAAATATTGTAAAAGCATATATGGTACTAATTAATTAGGTGTACTTATTAATTGATGATTTCATTACTATTGCATTGATATCAATTGTAATGAAATTATTTTCATTACCATTTTTTTAATTAATGGTAATGATTCTAAAATTTAATTTCATTGATTAATGACAATGATTTTAAATTTCATTACCATTGATAATGAATAAATTAAAAAAAATAGTTACCATTGATAGAAAAACGTAAAAATGGAGTGAAACTCGCTGAAATCGAAGATGGAATATGCTCATTCAGGCACATGATCATTTGAAATTAAATATTACTTTCCATTCCATTGTTATTTGTATCCAGGTGAAATTTAACGGATTGGAATGGATCCTCCTTAAAAAATTACGTTTTATAATTTCCCCAGCCAAGCCCGTTGTTCGTTTTCATTTGCGTGAATTTTTTTGTAAACAAATGGTTTTTAATCAATTGTAATTAGTTTTTTTAAACATTAGTGTAATTTCATTATCATTAGTAATAATTTTTCTAATGAAAAATATTTCATTACCATTAAATGGTAATGAAATGTTTTTCATTGGCATTAGTATGAACTAATGGTAATGAAATTTCAATGGTAATGAAAAATTCCCATGTATGTGTAAAAGGTAGTAGAGCTTATTTAATTTGCTTAAAATGAATATTATCCGCATAAAAACTACAACTAAATATCAAAATTAGCGCTAACAATAACTGTTTTTAAAAATTCTTCGATTGCTTTTGTAAACTGTCTAGAAAATTTATCAGAATTTAGGGACTTTTACGAAGAAAACTTTTAATTTCTATTAAATTATTAAAAAAGAAAAACAATCGAACCTTATAGTGTATTTAGACTGAGCAAAAACTACACTGAAAGAATTATCCTTCATGATATTAATGATATAATTTCATAGTATTTTTTTCGTAGAACCAATGAAGAATTTCATTATGTATAATATTTAATTAATATTATGAAATTTCTCATAACTTTTCTTTCATAAAATTTCATATATTCATTAAAAAAATTCATTTAATTTCATAACTTAGATCTCCATAAATTTAATGAAAATGTTCTTTATATATATGAAATTGTTCAATACGCATTTGCATTTGCTAAGTAATTTTTATTTATCCACTCCAGCTTAGCAACGACAACAACCAACTATAATAAATAATAGTAAATGAAATTGCTTCATAGATTTTATGAAGCTCTTCATTGGCTGAATAATTTATTCATTGGATGAGTGGCCTATTAATTTTATGAAGAGTTTCATTAATTTTATAAACTTTTCATAAACATTGACTTTAATGAAACCTGTTTCTTAGATTCTATGAAAAGTTTCAATGGACGAGTTCCAGTGACAATTTTCATTGAAACTATGAAGAAATTCATTACTGAAGTGATGATAATTCTCTCAGTGTAGTAGTTTTTGGCCATGTTTAGTTTTTGAGCCAAAAACTACAAAATTAATTTAATTTTTCCATATAATTTTCATACGCAAAAAGATTCTTTATGGTACAAAAAATTAATTAAAAAACTTAATCAGCGATTTACAGCCTGCAAACAAATATATTCATGGAAAGATTTTCCTTTTAGAAGATTTTTTTGCGATTTTTTTTTTCAACTGGTCGCCAAACTTTGTTTTATGAAATGGGTATTTCAGTCCCTAGATTAAAAATTTAAAAAAACCCCACTTAAAAAATTGCAAAATAATAGCGGAACGCGAAAAAGACTTTATGGTGGAAAAAAATCTATTAAAACACACAATCAGCGATTATTATTCTGCAAACGAATATAATGATGCAAAAATTTTTGCCAAAAACCAAGTAAAAATATCGGAAATGTGTATTTTTGATACACCCGGTATCATTTAAAATTAATTTTCGATACACCATGTTACAACGAATATAGGAGTAAAGCAAGTGTCAAAAAAATATTTCTTAATTTCTTAAGAATATTTCTAGTTTAGTTTGAAATTGTGTGTTGTTATTCTTTTTTAAATGTATTAAAAATTTTTTTACATTAATTTAACAATAAAAAAAGAAAGGTATGTAGTAAAAAAGTGTTGTCACAAAGAAAAACAAAATAATCAGTGTAAATGACTTGGCTTTCGTAACTTAGTTTTGTACAAAAACCAGCTAGTTTTTGCTTGGTCTAAATTCAGTATAATACCAATTTCATAGCACAAAGTTTAGCTTCTAGTTGCAAAAAAACAAAAAAAATCGCGAATACAATTGCAAAAAGGAAAATTTTTCCATCAATATATGTTGTTTGCAGACTTGAATTCGCTGATTAAGTTTTTTAATTAATTTTTTTAATCATAAAACCTTTTTTCACGTTTCGCAATTATTTTGCAATTTTCTAAGTGTTTTTTTTTTAGTTCATAATCTATGGCCTTAATACTAATTTCATACATAAAAGTTTGAAGTTTGGAAAAAAAATTGCAAAATTTTTTTTTCAAAATGGAAACAGAATGTTAATCGCTGATTGAGTTTTTTAATAAATTTTTTCTACCATAACGTCTTTTTTCGCGTTCCGTCATTATTTTGCAATTCGTTAAGCGCGGTTTTTTAAAATTTATAAATATATAAGTTGCAAAAAAAAAAATCGTGAAAAATAAAATTTTCAAAAAGGATAATTTTTACATCAGTATATTTGTTTGCAGAATGTTAATCGCTGATTAAGCCTTTTAATTCATATTTTCGATTTCCGCCATTACTTTGCAATTATTTAAATTCATAATCTAGGGATTATATCACCATTCTGCACTTTGATTAATCGGATGTGAAGAATTCTTACTGATGGGTATAATGGTAACACGTTGTTGTAACCGTCGTCCGTAACGTGACTATAAAGCTAGAATTAAGCGAGTTTTAACAATGCAAAAAATGAATAATGTGAACAACTTACAATGCCGCCAGCTGTTATCATCATTGCCAAACAGTTGAATTCATCCTAGACATTAAATAATTTACATACCATACCGCGTACTTTGGGATGGTCAAAGCACGGTTCTCGGTCTTGATCTGTGGTCTCGATATTGCAGTTCATAACGATAGGCATTGCGTCGATTGAACTGTTGCTGCAATTGCCTGATCTCGTCCGTTTAAAATCCGTTTGTTTTGTAAAAATATGTTTTGTCGTTCATAAACGAACAAATAATGAAAATTTATTTAAGTCTTGACATTCAAAATTTCAAAACAATTTTTCGAAGAGGTACCTATTTACAACAGTAAAAATTACATTGTAAATAGGCAAAATTTTATAGTAAAATAACCTATCGGCATAGGTAATAAAACTATTTTCTCTAATTTCATACAAAAATAGGCTACCCAAGAAACATTTTTACGGACTGTCCGCAACGTACGGAGTCATAAATCCGGCTTTTACGGCACGATAATGGTCCGTATGCACATATCCGTAATAGCATGTGCGTGTACGGAACACAAACGGACCGCATAATCGGATTTCGAACATAACACGTTTTAACTCCGTTTTGGTGTATCCGTTTCCGTATTGTTAAATACGGACGTCATCGGTATTAGTTTGTTTTTTTTTTAAGTACACAAATTATTTTAAAAAAATACAACAAAGCTCTTCAGCTGCTAAAAAATAATATTATATAATACCCTAATAATAATATAATATCCTAACACGCTATCAAGCAAAGAACTTCAAGTCACATACATCAGATGGTAAGATTTATTCAAATTGTTATGTGTTTTGAAGATGGTTTTTTGTAATGCAATTAAAAAATATTTACTGAGATATTTAGTTGTTTTGATAGCAAAGTGTGCAAATTTACATCGTATGCAAAAAACCATCGTGATTACAGTTAGTTAAAATTTATCTAATTTATTTTTCCTTTTGAATGCAGGTATTGAATTTTATTGTGTGCTGATGTTGTAAATTGATGCTGGATAGAGACGTAAGCTGCACCAAATGTAATTATAGTGTAAATATAAAAAATACATTCTATTTTTAATAAATCTATAAAAAAAAACTTAAAAACTATTACTTATAATTAATAAAAATAGGGTCAATATAGGTAGATATGCAAATACGTTTTTGTTTCAAAAAACGGTACGAATACGGACGGAAAACGGCATTCTAAAAATGGAGTCACTCCGTTATTCACACGACATAACGTTCCGGAAACGGTCCGGCATTGACGGACTTTCAACGGACTAGTCCGTTTTTTACATGACATAACGGTCCGTAAACGGTCCTTAAACGGTCCGTCATTGACGGTGTTTAAACGGACTTGTCAGTTTTTAACACGACATTACGGTCCGTAAACGGTCCGTCATTGACGGACTTTCAACGGATTCGAATCAGTTTCGATGTTCCGTAAACGGAGTCGGATTCCGTTTTTGACGGACCGAAAACGGTGCGTAACCGGAACGAATTGTTTGTTGGGTACCTATGCTAGCCAAGGCAATGTAACCTACAATATTTTTTTGTGTGTATGTAACACTACTTCGCAACATTTTCTGTAAGCTTACCTTTTAATTTTCTCCGCCAAAATATTGCCAATACATATATTTCTTTTCTATTTGTGTTTGTTAGTAGAAGGAAAATAAAATATTTTTTGACAATTTATTTTTATTTCAAACTTACTTGATAAATTCAAAAGTAGAAACAAATAAAAACTTTCATAAATGGCATAGCTGCTATCTTCAATTACTTTTATTTGAATTTTACAGAAAAAATTAAATAATTTTTAGTTTTTATTTGTTTCAAAAAAAATTACAATTATTTTTAAATTAATTGAACGTTTTCAAATAAAAATATTAATTACCTTAATATTTATTTGGTATGAGTTAGAAATAAATATTTTTTTAATTGTTATTTTTATTTGAGAACAACTCAAATACTTTTTTTTAATTGAAACATCTTTTTATAAAATTTCAATTAAAATGTATTTCTTTAAAAATTTTATTATTAAATTAAAATATTTTAATTTGTAAAAATATAAAACAAAATTTTCTAATAAATATTTCATTTGCCTTCAAACAAAATAAAAATATATTTTTTTCAAATCTAATTCGAATAAAATATTTTGAAATTTTATTTGAACCAAAATCTAATAAAATAAAAAAATATTTTCCTCAAATTTTGTTCAAATAAAATTTTATTTTGCTAACGAAATGTATCAAATAAAAATTTATTTCAACATAAAATGTATCTAATAAAAATTTATTTCAATATAAAATGTATCAAATAAAAATTTATTTCAACATAAAATGTATCAATTAAAAATTTTGCTCAACTTTTTTTAAAATAGAAATGTTTCAATTAGATCTGTTGTTAGGTTTTTTTATTCTTTTTAAAAAGTATAGCTTTTTTATGTAATTTACATGTGGGAAAATATACGGAACCGTACGATTCCGTGTAACTCAGGATTTAAACCATTTTAATAACAATATATGTGGCCTTCTCCGAGAAAAGGGACCTAGTGTGTCAAAAAACGGGTTTCGATAAAAATGAGAAAAACATTAAAATTTTATTTTTAATTTAACTTTCACACACTAGGTCCCTTTTCTCGGAGAAGGTCACATATAATATTTTTGATGGTATCAGCATTTTCGGGGCAACGAATTTAATCAGGCGTACATCTTAAATTTTAATATTTTGTGCTCTACTCAATTAAAAACCACCCTAATTTGCCCTAATTTTGCTTGTAACTTTTAAAAGTTTTTCAACTCTTTTGGGTATAACTTTTTCAGCACAAAAGGAAATCGCCTAAAACCTTTAGCGGATAATAACTGTGATGTTAGAAAATCTAACACTTGTGGAAAAAAATAGGTGCCATGAATTAGGAACAAATGGTACGTCTCTAAAATATGTAACTATGTTTTTTGAATAATGAGCAATTTCAGAGATTTTGAATTTTTGCGCTTTCAGCATCAATGTAATTGAAAAAAAGCATCAATGTAAATAAAAAAAACGAGGTCAAATTGATTAGTGTGCCTTCAGTAATAAAGAAGATTTTACAATAATAATCTCTTCATGTCTATGCGTGAAGAACTTAAAATTTCATTTTTTTTGAAGGGCACATCCGCAGTTCGAGAAATAATTAGTTGCAGTCCTGCGTAATCGGTATATATCAGTAATACTATTATTGTGTGTAAGTGCTAAATGGATCGTGCTATTATTTTGTTATCCAGAGCCATTTTAGGTTAAATTTTGTAGCTTTTCATAGATTTTTGTAGCTAAAACGGATGTAGGCACGAAACGGATAATCCGATTATTTTATTACTTACACATAACAATATTAGTGGCGATATACATACATATATGTGTCATATAACACTAGATTTACACGTTCAAGATTTTGTTTTCAAGTTGATTACACATACTGCTTGTCAAATTTAGTTGAACTTGAGTCTGTGACGTACACTAATAAAAAAAATCCTGTACAAATAGGTCAAAATTGTGCTGGCGCAAATACATTATTTCCTGTTATTTTAGCAGAATTTTTACCTATTTGTACGGGCTTTTTTAGAGAAAATATCAGAACAATTAGTTCAATTTAATCAGAACGCGTTTAACATACTTTTGTGCTAACTTTTTTTTATGAGTGTAGCCTGCACGCAACTTAATAGTCAATTTTCTTTTCAAGATGACGTGACATTTTCATGATATTTCATGTCATTTCGTGGCTATAGCGAAATATTCTTATTCCATAAAACTTCATGCCTTCTATGTTATACATACAAAGATTTGTGAATCGCAACAAATTTTTTTTTGTTTAATCCACCGTGTTTTCTTGCGGCACAATATTTGTAAAAAGAAAAACAAATTTATTTACAAGAAATTTTATCAGCTGTTTAAAACTTGACCGTCAAGTTTTCTCCCGACTTGAAAGAAAAATTGATATCAAGTTGCAGTTCAATTTTTAAAAATGTGAGTGGGTTAGTAAAAAAGTTTGAGCGTATTGAAATTTAAAAGGCAAAATTTTCGGAAAAATAAAAAAAAAATTTTCCACTTGATAAAAATAATTATTTTGATTAACTTGATCCATATAGGGTTAATGTTATCACTTTTCCAAAAAAAAAACACCCACTAGCAAATTTACAGAATAACATTTATCAGATTTTTAGTAAATTGGGATATGCGAAAGGTGTTATCCTGTAAATTTCCTAGTGGGGCGTTTTTGGCCAAAAGTATAAAAATTAACCCCATATGGATCACGTTACACAAAATAATTATTTTTATCCAGTTGAGATTTTGTTTTATAAATTTAATGGCTTTACAATCTCCTAGTCATAATTAATATTAAGTTCCATGGGGCTAAATTTTTTTTAAAGAAATGAAAAAATAATTCAAATTTAACCAAATTTGAGTGCTGTTCTTCCGAAAACCGTGTAAAATTTGATGAAAACATTAAAATTTTAAAAATTTTTGACAATATGAGCAATTTTTGTAAAATGTCCTGAAAAGCAGTCGCTCCAAACACAAACTCGAATTATCATTTTTCCAATTTATTTTTTTTCTTTAATATCAACTATTATGTGGTACAAATAGCAATCAACATCTCCAAATTAGGCATTTTAAAAAATGTTTAAAATTAATTAAAAAAAAAAATTCGTTTTTGCATTTTTATCAAATTCGTGGGTCATTTTGGATTCCAGGCTAAAGTGGATTAATGATATCCGATGAAGTCAAAATTCCATGTCTGAATCATTTTGACTATATTAAATGAATAAGTGGAATAAAAAATAATTTTTCGAATTTTGGTAATTTTTAATAGTAATACACTTTTTTCCAAAAGGGGCCATTTTCGTCCAAATTTCGGCACGGGTTAAAGGTTTCCAAAAAAAAAACATCGATTTCTTCCATTTGGGACCATTTTCAATACAACTGGGGGGGTGTAATGAACGAAAATCGACAAATCGCTATTTTAAGGGACAGTCTAATGTACATATATGTATATCCAATCCGTAACTTTAAGAACATTTTAAAACGCCATCTTATTTTTTCCTATTACTCACTTTTACACAAATTCACAAAATGGTTAAATACCTATAAAAATATAAAGCCAAGAAATTAACAAAAATTGTAAATTTTCTGGTTAAATTAAAAAAAATAATTGAAATATTTTGTATCAATTAAATCCTAGCAACAAAAGTAGTTGAAACATTTTTGTATCAATTAAAACATATATTCTAAATATTTCCGATTCAAATAAAACACAGCAACAAATCTATTTCATGTTTTTCTAGTTCAAATAAAAATATGAAATAAATTTATTAGAATTTTCAGGTACAAATAAAAATTTTATAAAAAATATTTTATTTTTAGGAAACTCAAATAAATAATTTAATTTATTATTTTATTTGCCGAATATTATTTTTATTAAAATTATTTAATTTTTATGAAACTAGAATAAAAAAATTTAGAATTTTATTTGAAAATAAAAAAATAAAATAAAAATAAAAAATATTTAATTTGTATTCGAACTATGTCAATTAAAATTATTATTTTTTTATTTAAAAAAGATAAATTTAAAATAACAATAAAAATTTTCCGTTTCATAATTATTTTTTTAAGGAACAGAATTTAATTGAAATTTCTTTTTATAAATATAAAATAGTTTAAATCTAATTGATATTTAACGAAAAAAAATACAATTACAAAAAAATTTATTTTTAATTGATACTTTTATTTCAAATAAACAGCTATGATAAATGGTATGAATTTGTTCATATACCCAGCAAAATTTTTCATTACCAAATAAGTGGTTTCATTACCAATAAGAAATTCATAGCTCCGCACAACTTATTTTTTGGCGTCTAAACTCATTATTTCTGTTTGGCGTGGCCGTTTTTATAAGTAGTCACGCTTACCCGCTCGCTTACGAAAAAATGAGAAATAAGTAGTTATGAGATTTTGAATAATAAGTGGTTACACACATGCTTACAAAAAGTTGAATTATAAGCGGTTATCCGATTGCTTACTTGATTCTTAAAAATAAGGAGTTAAGCAAATACTATTAGCTTAAGGAAATACATTCAGAAAAATTTAAGTTTTCCCTAGTGTGTAATTTTAGGACTCGTCATAAAAATTTAAACATAAAACATATTTACATATAACAAATAAAAATGTATAAAATTTAACTGTGTAAAAAGTACTTATTTAAACTATTACGAGTAAGTCATTATTTAATATTTAGAAACAATGAATACAATAGGCCGTTATTAGGAAGTCATTATTTTATATTATAAAATAATGCAAAAGGTAATGATACATCATTTTTGGTAATGCAGATAGTAATGAGGTGTCATTACCAATATTTTGCTGGGTATATTATGAACTGAGTACCGATTCCGAATGATTTGTGAAGCTGTGAAGCGGTGAAAATATTTTTCACTCATTTAAAATTAATGATAACCAATGACAGTTTTTATCACTTCGCTTGCAAACTATTCAGAATCGGTACTCTGAAATCAATGAAAGTAGTTCATACTATTTATGAACAAAATGAGTTCTGTGTATGTTTAGAAAAAAAACTACACCTCACTAAATACATATTTTCCATCTTGGACATGGAGAAATAGCTGAAATAGAAATCGCAATTTTTCACTCTACTGTAAGTAATTTAATTAAATCCAATTAGTGAATATTAAATATTGCAATGGAATTTTTCAATTGTGTAAAAATACAAATTGAAGTGATAAAACTGAAAAGGCAGATTGTCTATTGCTGTTTTATATAAAATATAATTAAAACTTAAAAGTTGAAGTAAAATCCTTCATCATCGAATTCGGTATTAAAAATTAGGGTGAAAGAAGTGTCAGACAGAAAATTATTTTTAAAATAGGGAGAATCTAACCCCATCTGTTGAGCACTTTTAGAACTACTTTTTGGATTTATTAAATCCAAGTGATTAGAAAAAGCCCCCTCCCCCTCCTACCCGCCAAAAAATTTGTTGGTTTTCTTCTCGTCATAAAACGAAGCTATATGCCAAATTTCAATTATCTATCTTCATTAGTTTAGGAGAAACACCAAAACCCCCTTTTCATGGAGATTATGATTTATTCAAAAAATTAGACTTCACTAACAAATATCGTGGCCATATTGTCATGTTGAACTGCTTATACATATAATGATTTTTATTTGAAGTCCAAGATCCTATTAAACTTATTTGTAAAAAGTATAAAGCTTTTTTTGCACTATTAAATTTTATATATTTTTTTAAATATATGTACACTGTAGTGTACAAGGGTAGTGAAAGAGTTAACGTGTTGCTTCCTTTGGAAACGGGAAAGAGAAATAGTGATAGGTGGTGAAAGATGAAGGGCTTCAAATATGGCAACACTGTAATTGCGCGAGATGTTAAATCTTAGAACAGTTGCTGCGCGCCATCTGATGAAGAGTTGGCGAACTTTGTTAATGCTTTTTAGTTCATAGCCCTGTTATATTATTTTACTTCTGTGGGGTTAATTGCTAAGGGAACACCAAAGGAGGACACTGCGATATGTATAAGGGATAGAAACAACTCATACATATTAGTATTTTTCATAAATTGATGTTGCCTTGTGTAACAGTCCAACGCGCTAACCATTACACCACAGCACCCACAAACTAATTCGAATTAAAAACAAAGAATCGTGATTTGGAGTGAATTCTCCTTGTAAAAAACGAATAATAACTTAAATCGGTTAAAAAACAGCCGAGTTATAACAATTTCCCCAGGCAACTGATGCGTCGCAGACCACTTAATCAAGAAATTCGGGTCGAAATTTTAAAATTTATTTTTATTCATTCATTTTTTTATTCTATAAGTTTCAAGAACTCAGATAAGAATTAGTTTTTTCTATTGTGTTTTGCTAACTTTTAAATTAGTGCCAAAATAGGTCAGAATTCTTAAACACTGTTTTCAAACCTACAGATTAAAAACTACAATAATTGTAGGAATTCCTTTTTTCATTTGGCTGGGGCAGATATTTTGTTTGAGCGGATTTCGAGAAAACAGCTATTTTTGGCATTTATTTAGCTTTTAGGCAATTTTTTCTTTTTCTTCTTTTAATTCCACATGAGGGTATTTACAGAGGGTAGCCCGGTCAAAAACTCAAAATTTATTTTCCTCCATACAAGCTTGGAGAACCCTAGTGTACACTATAATCCATATGCAAACTTTTATAAGATTTGGAACCATTTTGATAAACCTTATTTGTTTCAATTTATTTGTCTTTCTAATCTAATGATTAATCGTGAACTGATGTTTTTGTTTTATTCTTTTTAATTTTTTTTTCAAATTATTTGGTTAATTTATTTTAAAAATCCATTTTTTTTTTTTGTTTGAAAATTAAATTCTTTTTAATGGAACAAAAACAGCTGAAAGTAATGCGAATATATTTTAAGCATTTTAAATACCGATTTAAAATAGTTTTGGAATCAGATCCAATTATTGTAGATACTGAAATTGGTTGTGGAAAGTTGGAAGTTGTAATTTTTGTACTATACACCCAGAAAAGTTCTGCAGTTGCTACATAACAGTTATTTGTGTACCCGACTAAAAAAGATGTTATATAATCATATATCTCCATATATAAACCCATATATATGTTCATATCTAATTTGATCCGAATATTGGAATATATAATTATATCAAACGAGATAATTATGTTATCTAACCTTATACAATTTGATCCGAAAAATGGGTCTATCTAATTGCATTAAATTATATATAAATACATATAATTTTATAAAAATTTTCAAATAAAATTTTAGTAAATATTGTTGAGATCACTTATTTTCATTCATATTAAATACTAATGGCCGACAGAACAGTTTGGTCGATCTTTGGTATTGATGGAAATGAGGATTGAATGCGATTTATGATGTTTTTAGGACGCAAATTGTCCTTAAACTTAGAATAACGCAATTTGTAACTGAATTTCAAAAAAAAGCAAAATTCAAAACGAGATAAAGTTGTTTAGAAAAATTTATGCTAATAAACTTGGAAATGGCTGACAAAGTAAATTTTCGGTTTAACTCTACTTTACAAAAATTTGTCGGAACAACT
This sequence comes from Leucophora obtusa, assembly GCA_949987735.1. Taxonomy (NCBI): domain Eukaryota; kingdom Metazoa; phylum Arthropoda; class Insecta; order Diptera; family Anthomyiidae; genus Leucophora; species Leucophora obtusa. Next base: position 200,076,284 of record OX465295.1, on the reverse strand, counting down.
TTTTCTAGTTTAGAGTTTGGTCTTTCTTATATAATGTGTCTTTCTTATAAACTCTTTCTAAGTTTGTTTTCTTCATTGTTATAGTGCAATTAAACTTTATAAAATTTTTTATAATTAGATATCATATCATGTTATATATTTTGATATGAGATTGTTTATAGAAGCTTATACGCCATTATATATAATTATATATAAACTATTTCGCAGATCTCTTAATATATGGCTGGAGACCGAATCGCATATGATTATATATAACGTCATATCAAACATATTTATAAAACCAAAGTGTTAATATAATAATGTATATGGTTATATAAAGCCACGCATATAAACATTTATAATTATATCAAATCATATAAGATTATATGAAAACTTTTTTAGTCGGGTAGTAATGCAGTTGTAGTTATTTTAACTACAATTGTAGTTAATTTGTTGTTTTATTATATATGTATTTGTTTGTTACTGTAAAACACTTTGTAGTTTTTGGAACACTTTGTTTTGTAACAAAACTTCTAGTTTGTTTTTGGAAACTTCAAGAAGTTGAAAATTTCTTGATACGTAATTGACGTGCTTAATAAATATAATCTACTCTTTTGTAAATTCTCGTGGTCTTTGAATTCAACTGTCGTAGAATTATGTTTTTGACAGTTATTGTTTGAAACAATGCCATTTTTTCACTTATTTTGTAAAAATGCGATTTTTACAAATCCTTGCAAAAAAAGCCATTTTGTGTATTTTTTTAGACTTTTCATTATAAATGCTATAAAATTCAGTAAACACTCAATATTTGTAAATAATTTTTGGAAAAAATTAAAAAAAAACGATATTTTTTAGAGTTGATTTATAGGAAGACGAAGAAAACATTTTTATTGAAAATTTTAACAGACTCAAGGGTATCATATTTAATATTTAATAAAATTCCAGATTTTTTTTTGAAATCATACTAATATACGGCGAATGCGCTTTAGCAGTTCAACGGTAAATTCCTTCATTATTTTATTTTTGTTAAAAACATTCAGAAAAACACTTAAATCAACTTTTATCCTTTAAAATTTTTGGAATAAGCATGCCATTTTTGCATTTTTTGTGCAAATTTTACTATTTTTTCGTGACATTTTGCCTGCCAATTTCAACGTTTTTTGTGCCATTTTAAACTTGCCCTGATAATAAGATTAAAATATCTATACCTACAAAATGTCTGTGAGTGTATTCCCATTGTGTTTCTTGTTATAAAGTCATAATAAATTATATTTATACCTCATTTATACTTAGCTCGAAAGCACGTAAATTGAGTTTTCGTCCCAAAATACAATTAAATGAGTTTTCATTTCTGTGTTTTAATAAATAAACCCGTCTAAAATTGTGTTTATATAAAAATATATTTTAAAGTGCCTATGCATAATAATTTGAAAACCTTATAACACATTTATAAAATGAATTTTGTATGGAAAATTTGTTTTATAAGTCACTTATAAATTTTAAAAGTGATTATGCAAATGACCCTTAGTATTTTGAAATATACAGCTATGGACATGGAAATAGGACACTTTTATATGTTAAGAAATATAATTATTTATTTTGAAAAATAAAACAAAAATAAAATTTTTTATTTCATATGCGGGAATTGTTATTATTGATGATTATAATTCATTCTTTATTTAAATAAAAATCCTTCAAATATTTTATATATTTTGGTAAATACGTATAAACCCGGGTAAAAAACTTAATATGGTGTCATACATAATTATATCTTTTTTGATAAATCCCCATATACAACGACATACAACTTGATCCGAAAAATGGGTCATCTAGATGTGTCTAATTATATCAAATTAGATATAATTTGATACAGTTTGATCCGAGATTTGTCCACATCCAGGACATCAAATTATATCTAATTCGATATAAAAATATCTGATTTTATAAAATTTTGTCTGATAGTAGGCATACTTTTTATGCATACCAGCTATTAAATTGAGATTGAAATGTCTATGGTTTTAACAATTTTGAAGACCGAAATTTTAAAACATAAAATAAAAATTTATTTGAATACTTTTGTCTTCTAAATCGTACGCATCATTTTTTAATATGATTTTACATGCAAAAGCATCACGTGAAAATTATTTGGCTATGGAGTAATTAACTCAGAATTTGCAGATAACTAAATTCGATGTTGAACTATATATTAATTTGTATGGGATTATATAGAAAGTTATATAAAATTAAAATATATTTTTAGTACAACGACACATACAGTGTTATAAAACTTAGTATCAAATCATATATAATCATATCGATCACTACATATAATTTCATTAGTTTTATAAGGCTTATGTAGTTATATATGGAGTCAGATTTGGGGATATGTAATAATATCAATTACCATACAAAAAATTCGTTGAAAAAATAATATCAGATGTAGTTGTATATAATGATATGTGTCTTAATGTTACTCCATTCATTGTCAGATATAGCCCAATCACATTATATATGACAATATATAACTATTTTTACTCGGGAACTAATAAAAATACCTGGACTGCTAAATAGGACCCATTTTATATTTTTACAAAAAACCGTACATTTTTTGGGTTTTTTAAACAATTATCCATTATTATCAATAACCGCTTCGCATCTTCTTTGCATACTCTCAACTAATCTCTGGCATCTTTCTTTTGGTATAGAATACCAGGCTTCTTGAATACCAGCCCAAATTTCGGTGGAATTTTTGTAATTGTTTTGCGAAACTTTTGTTTTTACATCATTTCATAGATTTTCTATTGGATTAAGGTCCGGACTTTGGGCTGTCCAGTCCAAAACCTTAATTTGTTATTGTAAAAACCAATCCTTCACTATGTTCGACGAATGCTTCGGATCATTGTCTTGCATAAATGTCCACTTAACTGGCATATTTTCATAGGCAAATGGCTCCATAACATTCTTAAGAATGCTCAAATATTGAAACCTGCCCATTTTGTCCTCTACTTTTATGATAGTCCCAACACCACGCCAGGAAAAAGCCCCCCATACCATAATATTACCCCCACCGTGTTTCAAGGTCTTCTGAGTGTACTTAATGTTTAAAGCCTGTTTTTTTTGGCGGTGCACAAATGTTCTACCATCTGGTCCGACACGATTTACCTTCATTTCATCGCTCCAAAGCACATTTTTCCAAAAGGACAACTCATTTCCTTTGTGGGTTTTGGCAAAATCAATACGTTTCTTAATATTTTTTCTTGAAAGAAGAGGCTTCTTTCTACTTATTCATCCAAATAAGTTTGCTGCATTCAGTCTTCTTCTTACTAACCTGTCTGACACTTGAACGTTGAATTTTTCCCTGATGTCATTTATTTGACGGGAGGACATAAAAGGGTTGAGTTTCGTATTACAGTCCTGTTCATACACCCAGGAAAAAGATTGGTTGAATTCGATCAGAACTATTAAAATGAATTTGCCAGGACGTTATTTTATTTGGAATTACCTATAATTGAATACTACACCAAAACTATTTTACTAGGTATTAAAAATAGGGAAAGCAAACTAAAAAACAATCCTTGGAGATACCAATAATCCTAAAATTATTGGTATCTCCAATCAATTTTAAAATTAGTATCAGTTTAGTAATTCTATGCAGTAGAAGCAGCCATTTATTTAGTGAATATACAAGAAAATTGGTGTTATCTATCACCTTTATTAAAAAATTTCAATATTCGAAAGTGGTACCTACAAATACGGGTATCCTAATCAAATAAGACCTTAAAGTCGAGTTTCTGTAGAACCAACCGAATTGTGGATTGTATTGATAACACACTCAACTATTAATTGGTATTGGTAAACGAAGTTTATGCTATATTTGTTTTCCAAACTAAACATATAAATTCAAAATTAGACATTAAAATTAATAAGTGTTTGTGGTTTAGTGGGTGAGGAGTTGGCCTAGTACGCCAGATTTCCGGGTTCGAATCCCGGAAAAGACAAAAATTTAGATGTTGTTTTTTTAATAAAAATAAAATATTCTTAAGTATAAAAAGTAAATATGGCTAAGAAAATTAAAAGTGGTTGTGATGCAATGGGTAAGAGTATGAATTATTAATCAGAATGACCGGGTTAATACCGGAGAATTGAAAAAATATTTTTTAATTTCAATAAAATTTTGTGGAACATAATAATATTTATGTGGAATATAATATTGAATTAGACAACTGAATATTGGCTTTCACGACGAGAAATATAATTTAATATAAAGATAGTTGTCGTAACCGTACGAATTCGATTGGCAACAAATTCGGTGGCCACAATTGAGACTGTTTTCTGGGTGTATGAGTTGTAGTTTTACGACGGATTGGCTTACGTTCTTTATTTTGCGTATGATATTTCTTATCGACAGCACATAGACGAATAGCATTGTATACCATATTTCGCGAACACTTTAGTATTTTAGCAATTTCTGTTGGAGATTTCATCTCGTTGTGGAATTGAGATATAAGTCTTCGTTTTTCTGGATTACAATGTTTTCCATGTTCCATATTGGGACAATTAGAAAAGAATTTACTTATTTCAAACGCAAATTATGAAAAGAAAATTATTACTAAGTGCATCGAGTAAAATTTTGACAATTATTGCTAGTGTCCTATTTTTATGTGTCCAAGTCAAATATGAACAAAGTAAAGTAATTTTGTTGTAAATATATGCATGTTTTAAATATTGCAAAGTTTTATATATAATCTGAGACTACTTGATTACAGGTTACTATAAGAGAAAAGAAATATAATTATTGCTTTATAATTATTAAGAGAAATGCATGAAGATAATTTTGTATGAAGTGTCCTATTTCTATGTCCATAGCTGTATTTATGTATGTGTGTGGCTCAATATAGAAAATGTGCATGAAAATATGAAAGTCCGTAGGATAACTAATAAAACAATAATTTTTTGGCAAAATTCGACTTCATTCATGAACAAAGTCTTCTTCAAGAGCGATACAATCACTCCAACGACTTTCTAACATTTCGATACCCTTTTTATAGAATAATTTATCTTTGGCCTCAAAATAGGCCTCTGTTTCGGCAATCGCCTCTTCATTCGAACCAAATCTCTTTCCAGAGAGCATTTTTTAAAAATCTTAAAAAAAAATAAAAATAACTAAGAGCCAAATCTGTCGAATACGGTGGGTGCGGAAGCAATTGAAAGTTATGCCATGTTAGCCAACGACTAGTGACACGGCGCATTATCTTGGTGAAAGAGAACTTTTTTCTTCTTCATATGGGCCGCTTTTTGCGATTTCCTACCAAATTTTCTACCATTTGTCTCGATGGAGCTTTGGCTTGAATAGCGTTTTTTCCCATTAAAAAGCAATAATAAATCAACACATGAAATTGCTTTGAATCTATTGTTTTCAAAATCCCAAAAGTAACGTCACTTAAACAGATGTAACTTGTTTACTGTTTACGAATTGTCATTAAAATTTTAAAGGTATCATCCGAAGGTTGGTAGTTACAAAAAATCGTATGGATTTTTATTAGTGGCGCCACCTATGTGTCATCCTACGGACTTTTCAGCCGATGTGTTACTTTACTATATATAATTATAATATGATAAAATCGTATCTTATTTTATCAATTTATCATTTTAAATTTTTTCTTCCTTAGTTTTTCTTTTACACGGGTAAGGTAATGAAAATACCAAAACAAATGTTGTCGACGAAAACACATTCCAAAACGTTTAAATTTCTAAGTACTACACTTTTTTACAATTCTGATATGAATGAGGGAGAATAGAATAACGTCAACAAAAATTAATTAAAGGTATTCATTTAAAGTATTTACGCCTCGTATACTGTGTATATATTGTAGGTTTACTCGATTAATGTCAAAACTAGCCCTGGTAAATATACTCTTACATTTTTGCGTGTAAACTTTTTCGTATTTATGTACATACACGCAAAAAATAAAAAGTGGATAATTGCCGAAGTACTTCGGTAAAATACAACTTCAAAAGTTTTCTGCTAAGTTATACAATTCTTTAAATGAAATATAATATTTTCTAAGAGAATTTATAAAAGAAAAAACTTAGGTAACTTAACATATTTTGAAGTGCGTGGAAATGGAATAGGTCAAAAACTAAGGCAAGTTGACAAAAACCAATAACACTATGCGACAGTCAAAATCGGGATGGGATGAAACCAACGGGAAATGTTATATCGGTCAAAAACAAGTTATACGTGTCCCGGCGTTTCGCTGGGTCACCCCTAGGAATCGGAATTCTTTTTTACCGATATAACTTTCCCCGGTAGTTTGAACCCTTCCCGATCACTGACCCCTACCATTTGTTTCACAGTGTAATTGATAAATCTACATGTATTTTTTTACGGACTCACAAAATATACTTTTGAAGTTGTATTTTACCAAAGTACTTCGATAATTATACACTTTTTATTTTTTCAGTGTACATTTGAATATTGTCAAAAATAAAATTATTTTGAATTTTTTTGTCTGTTATTTTTTATTTTCTGTTTTATTTGTTTTTAAATGACACAAATTTATAAAAATTCTGTGTTTAATTTATAAAAAGATCGAAAAAATGGCTAAATGCAAAATTAAGATGTGAATGGTTTTAAAAGGTCCGTTCATTCAAATAAACAGGTAAAGTTATAAATATACGCGATTACAAAAATACACGGTTTACGAGGGCATAAATCCAGTTAGATAAATACCACTATTGTTTTAAATTATTTAACACAATTTGTAGAAAAAAAAACGTTTCTGTATAAAGTAGAACTCGTTAAATACGAACTCGATAAGACAAATTCTCGGTTAATACATATGAATTTGTAAGTCTCGCCGTTTCGGCAACAATTTCAATATAAAAGAGATATATTAATATGAACTCGTTTAAGACGAACCGTGGGTTAAAGCGAACTATTTTTGATGGTCCCACAAGCAAATTTTTAAATAAATTTTCCAATTTTAATACGAACTTTTCCAAAACTTGGCAACTATTTTATATTTCATTTTTTTTTTTTTTTGGATTTTGACAAATTTTATACCGAGACATTTTTTTTAATATTTTGCAAACTATTTATTTAAGAAACCAGATGAAAGAATTGCACAATTTTTGAAATTGTTTTTAGGAATTTTATATAAAATTATTTTAATTTTTGCATTAAAAATACAAAAATTGTTTTTTCGGACTTTCCATATTTTCATATATTTAGTTAGAATATTCTTCTACCTCAAGTCCAAATTCTAATATGATATTGTCATATTAGATTTTTATTTGTTGTTTCAAAAAAGGTTGATCATTTTCATGATAGACAATACAAATGTTTCGTAGCCATCACGCTAACTCTTCAGTTGTCCGCAATAAAAACATGATAGCTTTACTAAACCAACCGAGACATTACATAAGGTACAAAAATCAACGGGACGAGAAATTTATACTTTCGTATATGAACTGTCTGATTTGGTAAAACCAGCTTTAAATCAACTCCTTTTTGAAAGCAACAATTACATAGCTAAGGAAATAGGCTTGGCCCGGGAGAGATCACGAGGGATTTATTTTTTATAAAACATCTTCAAAGTGATTTATTTTTGTTACCAATTAACGTGGTAATACACATTGACATACTGCAATACGAGTAATATAAAAGTTGTTTCCGTTTCAATCTATTTTATTCCAAGTATTTTGTGTTCCAATTCCATTTCATATCGGTCCCCTAAGTAAGTAAGTGTACACAGTTAGTACTTAGCACAACTAAAATTCAAATTCCAATCCAATGTCGCCTAAATTATGTAATTAAAAGAAAAAAGCCGTTGTTGTTTATTTTTCGTGTCTAACATATGGTATGAATTGCATTTTAAAATATATAGTAGATTAGAGGATTAATATTAAAATATAATATGGTCACCTTACATGAACACCATTAAAACAAAAAAATTTGTGTAATTTTGCAAGGTTTTCGTGAAATTTGTAAAACAACAAAGTGTGTGTTACACATTATTTGAGAATTAGTGCAATTCTAAATAAAAATAAAAATTACAACTTCATTCATGACATTTTTTTAAACTAAAAGTAAGTGCTCTTTATAGTAAACCATAACAGGTATTTTATAATTGACTTTTAGTTGTTTACAAATAAAGGAAAATATGCGTGACTTATACGAAGCACCACTACAGCAAACCATAATATTCATCGTATTTAATTTTTTTGGAGAATTGACTTAAAAACTAGACGGGGAGTAACTAGTAATTGTAGACCTCACATGGCAATGACCAGTGGCTAAAACATTACATTTGTCCTAGTGTTTTCATTTAGGCTGCGTTTACATTACGCGCAAAATCCAGTTAAAAGTGGATTTCTATGTAAATTATCTTTTCAAAACTCACTTGATTTTGTTTTAAAATCTTTTACATTTCTAGAATAACACACAGATTTTATTTTGAATATAATACAATAAAGTTTATCCGGCCAAAAACTAATGTTTCTGTTCAATGTCCGATGAAAACTTTTATTAAAAACAACTATTGTTATTGAACCCAAAAATGTTTCCATTAACAAGCATAAATTTGAATTTAAATCGAGTTTAAAAAATCCACATCTAGTCTAACTGCGGCATTATACGATAGTTAATGGAAAATTTAAATCAATGTTGACAGTAACCGCAAACTACTACCAAAGACAACTACAACCAACTGAAACATTGACTATGCTGGACGTTACAACTAAAAAAAGTAACAAAATTCAAGTATAATTAAACAAGTGAAGGGGTGTACAAAAGTCTTTTGTAGCATGTTTAACAATTTTTTTTTTATTTTATTAACATGTGTTTTTAGGTTTAACCGAAAAAAACATTCACAATTTAATTCAATCGGTTTTGAAACGTTGATTTGTTTTCAAGTTGTATTATATTTTAGCGCACTTGCGCACAATCACATATTAGAAAAATAACGAAAAAACGCGCCAAACTAAAAAACTAAAATTTAATAAAATTATTTTAAACTCGAGGAATTTATAAAAAATTGTTGCTATAAACATTAATTTTGTAGTTTGCCACATTTTAAACGTATTGAATTTTCCAGCAATCAAATGTATGACCGAATTGAGTTCGTGTTAAATGTAATTTATTAAAAATTAACGCCTTATAGTCATTTTACTTTGTTATGATATAAAAACAAAAAAATCATTATTTTAATATTGCCTTTGATAAAAGTTCATACATATTTGTTTTATTGATTTTCTCTTAATAAAACTTAAAAAAAAGTGTTAAACTTTTAAGTGCTTTAATTGAAAAATGGGCAATACAAGTTCTATTTGTTCAAACAAGAATGCTGTACGGCATTTTGATGAAAATGGGTGAGTAAAAAAATATTGAAATTACAAGATTTTGTATAAGATTTTGATAAATCTGAAAGAAAAGACAAAACCAATTTAAAAACTTACTTGTTGATTCTATATAAAATAAATGTCCAGTAATTTTTCTACTCTGCAAAAATTTACAAAATTCGAATTTCTAGATCAGCCAAAAGTAGTACTTTTGACAGATCTATCAATGTAGTGACATCTATTTGTGAATAACCACCTAGGTAGAAATTGCCGACGTATCGTTATACTGGGAGAGCAGGGTTTTTGTCGAAATGTCGATACTACTCGAAACGTGCTGGGTCAGTACTATTTTCTATAAATTAACAGCCTTTTTTCAATTTATAAAAATTAATAATTTTATTATTTTTTTATAATTTACACAATACACAATTATATATGGAAGGGATACATATCTATTGATTTTTTTTTTATAAAATTTAGAAAGAATGCATTAAAAATATGTCATGTGCACTAAAAGCATACATGGGACTAATTAATTAAGTGGACTAATTAATTGATGATTTCATTACCATTACATTGATATCAATTGTAATGAAATTATTTTCATTACCATTTTTTTAATTAATGGTAATGATTCTAAAATTTAATTTCATTGATTAATGACAATGATTTTAAATTTCATTACCATTGATAATGAATAAATTAAAAAAAATAATTGCCATTGACAGAAAAACGTAAAAATGGAGTAAAACTCGTTTAAATCGAAGATAGAATATTACTTTCCATTCCATTGTTATTTGTACCCAGGTAAAGTTTAACGGAATTAAATGGATCCTCCTTAATAAATTATGTTTTATAACTTCCCTGGCCAAACCAGTTGTTCGTTTTCATTTGTCTGAATTTTTTTGTAAACAAATGGTTTTTAATCAGTTGTAATTAGTTTTTTATACATTAGTGTAATTTCATTAACATTAGTAATGATTTTTCTAATGAAAAATATTTCATTACCATTAAATGGTAATGCAATTTTTTTCATTGTCATTAGTATGAACTAATGGTAATGAAAATTCAATGGTAATGAAGAATTCCCATATATGACTAAAAGCAACGAGCATATAACACTATGCGACAGTCAAAATCGGGATGGGATGAAACCAACGGGAAATGTTATATCAGTCAAAAACAAGTTATACGTGTCCTGGCGTTTCGCTGGGTCACGCCTAGGAATCGAGATATATCTTTTTTTTGACATAACTCGAGAACCACTAGTCCGATTTTGCTCAAACAATTTTAAAAAAAATTAAAAATTACAATTCCTTTAATCTGTTCATATAACGTTTTTCTATATACTCAACCGCTACCATAAAAATCAATAACCTTTTGTTTATTACTTTTTTTTTAATATTTTAGGCAAAAAATATTTTTTTCTTCATACATTTATTTTTACCGGCAAATCTGTTGAGTATATAGAAAAACGTTATATGAACAGATTAAAGGAATTGTAATTTTTAATTTTTTTAAAATTGTTTGAGCAAAATCGGACTAGTGGTTCTCGAGTTATGTCAAAAAAAAAGACCACCAAAGGTCAAATCGATATATCTCGATTCCTAGAGTTGACCCAGCGAAACGCCGGGACGCGTATAACTTCCTTTTTACCGATATAACTTTCCCCGGTAGTTTGAAGCCTTCCCGATCACTGACCCCTACCATTTGTCTCACAGTGTAATTAAAAGAGGTACCAACTCACGTAACCTCTGTTAAATCACTCTCTTCTTATTTTGTATCGAAAAATGTTACCATATGAATTACACACGTCTGTAAAGGCTAACATTTTTCGATACAAAATGTTAAGAGAGCGAAAGAGAGCGACGAATACCGCCTGCTAAAATACAATAAAGTACGAGTACTAGGAAACTACTAAGTTTTTTAGTAAATATACAGAGATATAACACAAAAATAAAATTCCAAGGCTGAGCCAATGTTGGCAAATAACTACGGCCAAGCGTTTATTGGTGTTATCATTTCGACAACATTTCGACGCATTGCCATTATAGGGCCGACATTGGGCCGTTTGTATTTTTCGACCTGGGCAACAATAGTAAATTATATATTTTCTATTCTTCTTCTTCGGTTGACACATCAATGTGTGTCAAATCCACAGGAGTGGTTGTATAAAAAGCTGACTCGAGACACTGGGTCTATAATATCAGCTTTGTGGGGATTATGAGATTATGGAGGCATAAACGATGTTTTCAAAGGAATTCTAACGGATTGAATATAGTCAGACTCCACAGTGTAACGACCTTTTGAGACAATATTTAGAATATCGCTAAAAAAATAATTAACCGTTTTTCCCAATTAAAAAAAAATGTGTGTCTCAAGGTAACTTTCTTCTTCGGCGATTCACGGCAAACCCTCAATGTATTATATTCGTTTTTCATTCTATAGAAATTAATCACAACTGGGTCGATTGTCGACAGCAAAAGTCGTCGCGATTAATTTAAATTCAGCGAAAATCGTCTGTCGACATTTGTTGACGTTTAGAAAAAAAAGGAAAGCAAAACAAGAATATGGTTGTATTTGTTTCGCCACAATTCTTCACCAACTCAATTAGTTTTGCATTAATTGTTGTTGTTTTACATTTTATTGTATTTAATTTTGCTTTTTTGCGGTAAATTATGTATTTTTATTTTCAATTACATTTCTTTTGTCAAAAAAATAAATTTTTTGTAAACAAAGTACGAATTTTTGCAACTCTAATACGAATTTCTACAACTCTGTTCTAATGGCAACCATTAATTAGTTAAAAATATGGCAACAATTTGACAAATATTTTGAGTGTGTGTTAGTGTGGCGCCATCAAAATAGAATATATTCTATTACGACGACAAATCGCCGGACGACATTTGGAAAAAATGTATAAAAAAGCAATTCTCGTTGTCGACCCAGTTGTGATTAATCTCATAGTTGGATATAAATTATAGGTCAGGGCCATAATTCCCTCAGTCGTGAGTGATCAAATTAGTTGTCAAACGTTTGAATTTTTTAACTTTTGGGATTCTCTTATTCGATATCGAGTAAAGTATATCGAAATTTCTAAAGGCACATCTACACGGGATAGAAATCTCGTAGAGTTTGCGCTAAATTTGTCATCTCTAATATAGTTGGCACTAATTTTTATCGTAAAAATATCATCTCCAGTTGTCAAGTATTTGTTTTTAATAATTTCTTCTCCAAATACCGAAAGGTGCATTTAATAAACTGAAATGTTCAATAATGTTGCAAAACATCTTAAAAATTGTTACTAATTAAAGAAATTATTTTTGACAGCAATTGTCAATGGCTTAGAGATTACATTTCGTAGACTTTGCAGTGCTGCATTTGCATAAAGTCTAGCGAGTTTTCTATCCCGTGTAGATGTGCCTTAATGATGGGATTCGATATCAAGCGATGTTTCGAACGCAACCGTGCGATATTTTACTCGATAGCAAATGAGATTGCGAAATTTCTTTTACAACATTTTATATGAAAAAACACAAAGAAAATTTAAGTTAAAAATGTTTAAGCTATAAATTAATACACTATCTTGTATTTTAGACAAATACAAAATAGAGGCAGAATGGTATTCTTTCGAATTTATGACAGACCACTCCAATTTATACAAAGTTATTCTGACAAAATAATTAGGTAAAAATTTAGATATGTCCCATAACTAAGGGGTCAAACCATGCAATACCTTAAACGAAAGCTCAAAATCTTGGCCATTGATCAATGCATACTAAATGTGAACTTATGTATGCAATTTTTTGAGATATAATTTTTTTTTTCAAAAAACCTATATTAAAAATAAATATTCCTAAGTGGGACAATTTCGACGGAGTTATACATGCAAAATAAACTGAAGCTACAAATTATAAAAATTTGTTGTTTTCCATTGTTGAATAAATGTGTTTAACAGGCTTCCATTGTTACGTTTTCTACTTGTTACCATATTAAAACAATACTCCTCATCCGACTGAGGAGATAAGATTTAAAAAAAAACTTTAATCCATTTTTTTTTTATTAATTGTACACAAAAATGAATTTTATTTTGAATTTTCGCAAATTTTTTAAATTGTTTTAAAAAAAAATTTTTGTTTTTTGTTTACGTTTTTTCTTTAATCTTTTACATTTTTTTCAGTGCTGCACAACAACACGTAAACATAAAATCGATTCGATAGGTAACGAGTCCCATCATATTGAAATTTCGAACGTTCGATTTTATTCTTGATATGAAATTCTTTCGACCACGACTGCGGGAATTAGGTCCCAAAAATGTCGTTGTTGTGGGGAAATTTTTAGGTTGTTTTGAGTAAAGTGTTTGAAGCCTTCCTAAAGAGAACTTGCTAAATTGCTTTTTACAGGAAGATAAAAAAACACATTTTTATTGAATAATTTAACGGACACAATCAAATTACAGTTTAGTCCCATATAAAAGCTCCAAAAAATAAAATTAAAGAAAAATCATATAAATTTTGTATTTTTCCTTAACAAAAATAAATAAAAAATTCAGTAGAAAAAATGCTTCATGATATGCCACAATTCAACTCTTGTTGAGAGAGTTGTCTGCCGAACCAGAACAATGCATGTGTGCCCATGCAAAAAAAATATTTTGTGACTACTCGTATTATATATAACTTTCTCCGAAAAATGAGAACACCTTATTATATTTACTAGCTTTACCATTTTTACCAGTTTTACCAAAAATCCGATCGAGTACAAAAAAAATATTAAGAACTAGTAAAAAATTTAATGGGAAATTTTACTAGTTTTTACTTGAAAAATTTCTTACAGCAAAAACTAGTAACATGTTATTTTGTCTAACAAACGATAAAATTGAACACATTTATATGTGAATCATTATTAAATTAATTAACTCTTATGATTTGCATTAAAGTTTGCACTCCGCAGATGTTTTTATGCGATTTTCGTAAATTTCTTTTGTTAGTTTTGTTGTTAGGTTGTTTGCTATAAAAAATTTTATTTTTCAACCGATTATCTTGAAATTTGGTACACTTGATTCTCATACCCCGGGGTTTAAAAATGTGAATATGATATAACAATGGATTTTCGCTATGGAAATTTGTATTTTCCAACCAATTTCGCTCAAATTTGGTACACGTGATCCTTATAGCCTATGCGAGCTTACCATACGGTTTTCATTGCCCGCGCCTATTTTTACACCCACTTTAAAAAAAAATGTGACATTATCTAACAATGGATGTTCAAATTTACATTTTCTTTTGACTTTTCGTTGACCATGCCGATTTTTTAAGTCCACTTTTTTAAATTGTGAATTTGTCATAAAACAATGAATGTTCGCTATGGAAATTTTTATTTTCCAACGGATTTTACTCAAATTTATTTAGTACGCATGACCCTTATATCCCAGGCCAGGTCCCCGCATACTTTTTATTGACCACGTCCACTTTTTTTAATATATGAGTTCTTTGTGATCCATTTAGGATTTTTGGTATAAAAATTATTAGTTTTTAGTGGACTTTGATAAAATTTTTTACTAATTATCCTCAATCCTCGTGCAAAATTGTTTTGATGTTCAAATGATACGTCCACTTTTTATCAAAATTTTTAAATCCTTTTAATTTGTTTGTCTACTCCTTATTTGATATAATTAGACATAATATGATAAATTATATCATTATTTGATACAATTAGATCTAATTTAATTGATTAAGATATAGTTTAATACAAATTAATCCGAATCTTGTCCCCATTCAAATGTATGAAATTATTTCTAATGTAATAGAATTATATCCAATTAGATATAATCGTATGAAAAAATATGTAACTACATGTGACATATCTAGTGGCATATAGATCGATATATAACTGAATATTGTCATATGTTGCACTATATGAAGCGTAATATAAAGACAGATATATTTTTATATTTAAGATACAGAGTTATACAATGTTATATATTTCGATATGAATATTTATTTTACAATATGTAACTATAAGCAATTGTATAAAAAAATATAAAACTATATTACTTTGGTGTTTATTTTTTTATTTACCTAAAAAATCCGAATTAATGAACGGGTTAAAGTTATCTGATTAACCCAAATTGTCATCAAACTCAAATCCGAGCTTCTCAAAATTCACAAAACATTAAAATACTGTCGCCCTAATATGCATAAGTTTACACATACACGATATGAAAGACATAACCATAATTATGTACTTATTTACATCCATATCGAATATATTAATTAATAAATCTATTTTAGAAAGTTTCAACTTTAAACATAAAAGTTTAATGAAGTAATTGTTATTTTTAAACACACCAAGAATCACTCAAATATAAAAATATGAACAAAAAAAACTTGAAATCCTTCAAATTACTTTTGTATACAGCATTTAAAATTTAAATTTTATATTAAAAAATCAAAACGGTGAGTTATGTCAATAAAACAAATGTATTTAATTGAAACAGATTTTTAGATTAAAAGCAATTAAGAAAGCCACAGGTGGTTAAAATCGATCACATATAGCCCTACAACTTATAATGATTTGTTACATATTCCGGGTAAAACGTCAGTTTAGTGGATAGGATCCGATTTCAGTTACAAGAGGCGCCCGGCTGGCTTAATTGTCAAAATCAAGCTCAGATTTAGAGTTTCCTAGAGTATTCTCAACTTAGTCTCAGGTTTAATATTCCTTAATGAGTATCAGGTAATTTAATTTTTTTACTGGGTTTGCTGTTCGGTTTTATTCGAAACCGCGGGTTTTCAACCCTCAAAACTAAAACCGAAAACCGACAGAAATAGCAAGTCGGTTTTTATTAAATACTTTAATCAATTAAAATAATTAATTAAAGTGCATGTTACTGAACCTTAAATTTCGAAAGGGCACAGCTCCTATTTTTCAAAATTTAGTATTTAATTGTAATTTTCTCCATTAAGTATTACTTTACACAATTTTTTGTTTTTAATATTACAGATAACATAAACAAAGGCTAATAATTTTAGACAAAAAACAACACCAAAAGAATTCGCGAAATTTTTAGAATTCAAACTTAAATTTTTTTTAAACAAATTGCTAAAACTCGCTGCATTTTTAGCTGAACATATACCCGTTAACTCATGACAAAACTAAAATATCCCAGCAAAAAAAATGCAAGAAATCCCTTACAAACGACTTCTTTCAATACTTCACAAGTATCCGTTAGTGTATTTTTACTATTTTTTTAGAAGTTATTATGAACAACTTAAAAAAATCACTTCTTTCATTGCTTCCAAAGTATCCGTTAGTATATTTTTATAGCTTTTATTAGAATTACTTCTGAACAACTTCCAAAAAACCACTTAAGTATTGCTTCTAAAGAGTAATTGCTCTAAAAGTGATCGTAGAAAGTGATTTTTGTATCATTTGGCATTTCTAAACAGAGGGTCCCGGGTTCGATTCCCGGCGGGACCAATATTTTTTTATTTTTTTAATTAATTTGTTTAAATTCAATATCTTTTTAATTTAAAAATTTTTAAAAATATGTATATATAAAAAAAATGGTGAGAAATTGCTTTTTATGCACCTGTAAAAATAGTACTGAAAACAATATTGAATTGGAGTGCAACTTTTACACTAGTTTAATAAGTACTTTTATTGAAGATAATAAAGAACAATATCTCGCAGTAACAAAGTGGTGTTTTTATGCCAGTCAACTTTCATATCAAAGAATAGCTCAGCGGTAGAGTGCTAGACTAGCAATTGTGAGGTCGCAAGTTCGATACCCGGTGGCGGCAATAAAAAACTTTTGTAAAATAAAAAAATATAATTTTTTTTGTGAAGAATTTTTTTTTTTAAATTTTAATTGGTGAAAAAGAGCTTCCTTTGCACTCGTTCAAAAAGTACTGATCAAGTGTTGAAGTGGGAGTACTCCTCTCCTATGACAACTCAATGGTAAAATCATTAGTGTTTATGTTAAAAAAGAAGTACATCTAGATCATCAATTGTAGTGATTTTTCTACTGCCTCGGCACCTCTTTTTTTGCTGGGATGAAAAAATTCACAGTTTAAGTGGTAATGTGCTATCGTTGTAAAATAGCATAATTTTTAAATTCTAACCCATAGAAAGTTGTCAAAGTTACGATAAATGCTAATTCACTACTAAAAATAGCATGAACTGTGAATACCCTCAATATTTTTTGTATACATTCTAACTTTCAGGGCAGAAAATTATCTATATTTATACATTTCTAAGGTAACTTATTCGCGTAAATGTCTATAAAAATTTACTGGCATTCTTTCAATCTATCGACATCAATAGTTTAATATTTTTGAAAACTTAAATCGGTTAAACTTGGATTTCAATTTATTACTTCATGTTAAATAAAAAGACAATATAGTTTATATTTGTTTCTGATGCGAGTATAAATAAAATGTGTATAAAATATAAGATTACTTTACACCATTTTGTATAAAACTGAAATCTTGTTAACGAAGTGTCGGAAAAAATAATCAAAAATTTAATTGTATGAGGGTTTTCTGCGTTTTTTTTTCTTTCTCCTACAAATATCCTAAAATTGGGTTATTGCCCTTATTCGAGTGAGAAATTTAAATGAATTTTAACAAATATCTCATTACGTGTGAAACTAATTAAATTTCATGCATATTTAATTTTTTTTTATCCATATTACACAAAAAAAAAACGAAAAATAACCGAAACCGCAGTTTTAAAGCGAAACCCGATAAAAAAACATTATATCTAGCATATGTAGTCATATCTCATTTGATATAGATCGACATTTAATCTTATCCAAGTTCATCTCAAAATTGGGGTATTCAGTAATATCCAATCAGATCCCTCAAATATATTACAGGATTAAATTAGATCCAAATAGATCTCAAAATTGGGAGATCCAATAATATCCAATAGTATAAAATTGAGATCCTGATAGATCCCAAAATATCCTATCGGATTAATTTAGATCCAATTAGATGCAAACGGATAAGCTAATTTTGGCAGATCGAATTGGATAATTTGAGATCAAAATTTATCCTATGATATATTTGGAATTATTTAAATTTTAATAAAATTTAAAAAATAACACAAAAAATTAAAAAAAAATATTTATTATTTAAAAAGTATTTATTTCATTTAAAAAAAAATGACGTCGGCTGGATTTGAACCCAGATTGCTGGCATTGTAGTCGGCCACTTAAGAGTTTAATCACAACTGTGTCGATTGTCGACCGACGACAGCAAAAGTCGTCGCGAATAATTTAAATTCAGCGACAATCGATTGTCGACATTTTTTGACATTTAGAAAAAAATTAAAGCAAAACAAGAATAAGGTTGTATTTTTTCGCCACAATTCTTCACCAATTCAATTGGTTTTCCATTAATTCTTATTTTTTTTTACATTTTTTTTCTATTTAATTTTGCTTTTTTGCGATAAATTATGCATTTTTATTTTCAATTATATTTCTTCTGTCAAAAAAAATAATTTGTTTGTAAACAAAGTACGAATTTTTGCAACTCTAATACGAATTTCTGCAACTCTGTTCCCTTAATTAGTTGAAAATATGGCAACTATTTGACAAATATTTTGAGTGTGTATTAGTATGTCGTCACGAAAATAGAATAGATTCTATTACGACGACAAATCGCCGGACGACATGGCGACATTTTGCTTCTCATATAAAAAATATAAGAAAGAGCACATGTCGTTGTCGTTGTCGACCCAGTTCTGATTAATCTCTAACTCACTCTACCACACACTGCTATACAAAATGACTGACTATATGAGACAACATTGTTCGTGTTACTGCGTTATATATAATTATATAAATTATAAATATAGATGAATTAGAAAATATAAATTAATAACATTCTTACAAAAAAACAAAAATTAAAAATCTTAAATTTTTTCCACTCACGAAATTTTTTTGGTGAAGAAGATAAAAAAGTGTTTGTAGAAGGGTCTAGGCACCGATTTATATGGCTCAAAAGTCTAAATATCAACAGTCTGTATTTGCGAAATAAATAATGGGATAAGAATAATATACATGTTATTTAAAAGGTAATATAATGTCTTTTAAATAAGGTATGACATGTATAAGCTTAGCAATCCTTTGGAAAAAATACTCTTATCCAACACATTTTCACAAGTTCTTTTGTTGGTATTAAAAAAAGTAGGAGTAACAAATAAGAATATTGCCGAAATTGAACTCAAATTCAGAACTTTAACTAATTTTTTATATATTACGATATCTAATTATATATTTAAAATACTATTAATTGAAAATATAATTTGCAGATACTGTTGACACAAAATGGTTTAATCTTTTTAAGATCTGTAAAAAAATATTTATAACCAAATCAAATTGATTTAAAAAAAATTTTTTTTGTGGCCGAGCTGGGATTCGCTAATAGTTACTCAGACACATATATAATTATGTGTGGTGTTATATATGACAATATATAATTACATATTAAAATATTATTAATCCCAAGTTGCAGTAATAGCATAACTTTCAGGTGCTGTTGGCAGAAAATGGGTTAATTTTTTTAAGATCTGTAAAACAAATATTTACAAGTAAATTAAATTAATTTAAAAAAGTAAAAACAAATTTTTTTGTGCCCGAGCTGGGATTCAATAGTAGGGTCTCTCAGGTAATATCTGACTATATATAATTATATATTAAACACATAGAAAATATTACTGACGTGGGACCATATATAATCATATCTCAAATTAAATTATTAATCTCGCACCATATATGGAATCATATGTAATTATATCTTATAGAATTTAATATAATATATAATCATATATAAAAATATCTTACACCATACAACCAACAAATTTTTGTAAGAGGGCATACATTATTATATCTCAAAATATATGGCTTATATGCCACCATATGTGATCATATATTATGTTATATATGATCATTTATAATTACATATGACAATAGATCTGTCATATCTCATTATATGAGGCATATATGGTTCATATCTAATTTTATAAAAATATATGGTTATATAAGGTACCACATAAGAAATATACAATTGCATATGGCTATTCATGACAATATAAATACTCACATATTATAAGATAAAACAAGATATTATTAATTTTATATGTCATATATAAATTTATATATGTCATATATAAATTTTTTTATATGACATATATATATGACATATATAAATTTTTTTGATCGGGAATCTAGATTTTATACAAAAATCGTTTTTTCTGTTCATGTTAAGTGTAAACAACAAAACAACCCTCGAAAAAATTGTTGTAAATTTATTTGCATGATATTAATGAATTTCTGCATAAAACTAATGAAGTTTCACTGGAACTCGTCCATTGAAAGTTTTCATTGAACTAATGCAATTTTTCATAAAATGTAAAAATATTCATTTTATTTATTAAAATTTTCATACACTTTTCATTGAGTTTCATTAAAACTAGGTTCATCAAATATATGTAAAAAGCTTTGTCATCAAATTTAAAAAATGTTTCATTTACTTTGTGAACAAAACTTCATTGGTTTACTGAAAAATTTCATTAAAACTAGTTCAGAAAAATTCTCTCTGTGTATAAAATGGGTATTTTTATGTAATATGCGTAGTGAGTAAATATAAACACCAAATGCGTAAAATCATTTTCTACGCTCTTTCATATACAAAAATATATAAAATACAAATAGACATTGTGTAATTAAACAGTCTATAGTAGCATTCGGCAGAGAAACCTTAAACTGATACCGGTGACTTGTAGCGATTTGTGATTACTTACTCTTCTGAACGAAGTTTTCTTTGTTTTGTTTTTAATACACTTTTTCTATAGTTTCCTTTTATTTTTTTTAATTTTTGTTTTCGAATTATATTTGTATGTTTTTATTTGTCATTCTTACAAAACAATTTTTATTGTAAATGAACAACAACAAATGTATCACTTATTGATCAAAAGTAGCAAATATTTTTTACGCTACCAAAATATGACAGCGCTACATGAGCGCTCAGACTGAGCGGTTAGTGATCAGGTCGTTCAGCAGATAGTTGTACAACTGTTGTAGAACTGTTGACTATTAAATTGTATCTGCCGAACGCACCCTATGCCAACCATTAGCATCTTGTTGGTAAATTCAAATTTTACGCACAAAGTTTGTAAGTATACTAACTTGTATAACTCATAAAAAAAGTTAGCACAAAAGTCTGTTAAATGCGTTCTGATTCTATTGAACTAATTTTTCTGTTATTTTGTCTATTCTATTGTAAATCTAATTCAGCATTACAATTAGGTACTTTCGTCCGTATTTGAACTATATATACTTAATTTTTAGAAATTTGTGTTTCTTAAGTTTACAAATTTTTCAACTAATTTAAACCGCAATTATTTCCTAATTATTATATTTTTGTGTCTCTGCTGTCAATATCACAAACACTCATAAAAAAGCCTGTACAAATAGGTCAAAATTGTGCTGGCGCAAATAAATGTACTATTTCCTGTTATTTGAACAGAATTTTGACCTATTTGTACAGGCTTTTTAAGAGAAAATAACAGAAAAATTAGTTTAATGCAGAGCTTTAAAGAATTAATTCCTTAATTCAATTTTTCAATTCTGAATTAAAAATTCGATGAATTAATTCACTAAGTACCATATATTGAATGGAATTAATTCATATTTGCTTTCGTTCGATTTATTTTGTTCCGAATTAATTCAATTGCAATAGTTCTTTTTATTAAATCAAATGAATTAATTCACTGGTGAACACGTTCAATTTTATAAATCGAACGGAAAAAAAGTGAATTAATTCCTTACTGAATTAATTCACTACTGAATTCGTTCAATTTCATTTTCGTTCAGTGAATTAAAAAAAAATAAAATTACGTTCAGTGAATTAAGAAAAAATAGAATTACGTTCAGTGAATTAAAAAAAAAGTAATAAGTTCACTGAATTGAAAAAAAAATAAAATAAGTTCACTGAATTGAAAAAAAATAAAATAAGTTCACTCAATTCAAAGCCTGTTTTCTGCCGTTCAGTAGAAGAAAACAATAATGTACAAATAAAATTTTTAAATAAGCAATTTTACAGCGTGTGCTAGTAAAAATAAGCAAATTAGAAACCGGATGCTGTTTATCAACCTACATGATTCAAAAATAAAGCCTTTTACTATTAAAAATAAAAACTTTACAGATATAGATACATTTGGAAAAAAATATAACTATATAACTGGTTTGAAAAATTAATAGTTATATTTTTTTCCAAATTTATCTATACCTGTAAAGTTTTTATTTTTAATAGTAAAAGGCTTTATTTTTGAATCATGTAGGTTGATAAACAGCCTCCGGTTTCTAATTTGTTTATTTTTACTAGCACACGCTGCAAAATTGCTTATTTAAAAATTGTATTTGTACGTTATTGTTTTCTTCTACTGAACGGCAGAAAACAAGCTTTGAATTCAGTGAACTTATTTTATTTTTTTTCAATTCAGTGAACTTATTTAATTTTTTTTTCAATTCAGTGAACTTATTATTTTTTTTTTTTAATTCACTGAACGTAATTTTATTTTTTTTTAATTCACTGAACGAAAATGAAATTGAACGAATTCAGTAGTGAATTAATTCAGTAAGGAATTAGTTCACTTTTTTTTCCGTTCGATTTATAAAATTGAACGCGTTCACCGGTGAATTAATTCTTTTGATTTAATAAAAAGAACTATTGCAATTGAATTAATCCTTTGAATTTGTTGTTTGATGAACGCGTTCATTTGAACGAATTCAGTGAATTACTTAAGAAAAGGAATTCATTCAATTCTAGAGAAAATTGAATTCGATTGGTAGTGAATTCATTCAAAAAGGAATTAATTCTTCAAAGCTCTGGTTTAATGTAATAAGAACGCGTTTAACAGATTTTTGTACTAACTTT
The DNA here is from genome assembly GCA_949987735.1 of Leucophora obtusa. Classification (NCBI taxonomy): domain Eukaryota; kingdom Metazoa; phylum Arthropoda; class Insecta; order Diptera; family Anthomyiidae; genus Leucophora; species Leucophora obtusa. The sequence goes on along the minus strand of OX465295.1, from coordinate 200,053,020 downwards.
TTTTATTAGTGTAGAGATGGCGTTATATTTTATTTTTTTATTATATAATCGTAAAGTAGCTTGTATCTCGGAAAGTAAGCGAGATAGAGCAAAATAGATAAAAATTCATTACTCTGGGCCCGTCGAAATCAGATAAAATTTCTGCTGAATTCAGGTCAAATTTCCTAGCTAATTAAACTAAAATTATCTGTATATTTAGCAGTATATAAAATTAAGCTTACCTAAATTTAGCAGACCATTGAAAATTCTGCTGGCGCAAATACAGGTACTATTTCCTGTTATTTTAGCAGAATTAACTAATTATGCGGGCTTTTTTTGAGTGTAGTAATAAAAATAATGACTTTTCTTAATTTGACAGACTTTTCGGCAATTTTGTGGTCCCGTAAATACAAAAACGAATTGTATTTACCGAAAGCGAAAGTCCTCAAGTTCCAAAAAGGAAAGTACACAAGATACACACAGAGAAAAAATATGTCATTTTCCAACTGAAATTCGGTTACATCTACTAAAATAGGTTGGTGCAACTGAATATTGGTTATCACAACAAAATTCGGTTTATACAACTGAATTTTAGTTGCAATACCCAAAATATTTAGGAATCACATTCCAATATGGTTTCAACAACCGAATTTATTGGTTGTAGCAACCAAAATAGGCTTAGAATTCGGTTGGTAATTTTGTTTCTTGTGTGTATGTACAAAATCGCAAGCAATGGAGATACGCCTACACCTGATAAAGTGTAGCTTAAAAATACCATTTCATAACATTTCTTGTATCGCAAAATACAGTCGAAATATCTAATCCTCCAAATTGAATAAACATTATGCCCTAGTATCAACGATTTGAAGAGCAAAGTTACAAGCATACATTGGCCATTCTCACGCCATTTTTTTTAATTGTGTCCGTACCACCTTACAGGCAAAAAAACTGAGAGGTACACCTTCAAATATATGTAAAGTATTTTTCCAAGGCAATTCGAAAAAAAAAATGTTTTTGTTGCCGAACGTAGGGGTCGCCATTTTACATTTTTGGTTATAGCTTCGGCATTTACATTCGGATTTTAAAGTGTGATAAATCGATTGTTTTGCCTCGAGGAGACCAGTGTTTTGCTATAAAGGAAAAATCCAATAAAAAAATTTTAAAATGCGAAATGATACGTTCGGCAACAAAAAAAATAAAAAAAAAATTCTTCTGGATTTATCGAAAAACTTCCTTAGCAAAAGTTTAATGATTTTTTGTGAGCTTTAAATTTCTGACATTAGGGTTGTACCTTAGGGTTGTAGCAACTGAGATCTGGTGGGTGAATACTAGAACGGGATACTTGAGGTCAATGAACCTTAGAACAAAATATTGGTCCCCTCGAGAGAAAAACATCGATGTAACAAACTTTAAGATCCGACTGTAAATGCCAAAGATATATCGAAAAATGTAAAATGGCGACCCCTACGTTCAGCAAAAAAAATTTTTTTTTGAAACCTCCTTGCAAAAGCAATTTAGATTGGACGGTGTACGGCGAACTTTTTTTTGAGGTACGGTCTAGTGTACACACTTGTATGCAAATTTACGCATATTGTTCGCACCAACTTTTCCCAATTTATGTTATAGTACACAGAGAAAAAAAACCATAATTAAATCAAATATTTTTCATATTTGATTTAAAAATATTAGATTTTGAAAAAACATTTATAAAATAAATTTAAATGTACTTAAAATGAATACTTTCATACTGATATTTGTCAAAAAATAATTTGACGTTTATTCACATGTCATTCATTCTTGCAGACTCATGCCGAAAAATAAATGAACATTAAATTCGTGGTCGAAAAAATACACTTTTAATTAAACTTTTGTGAATATTCAATGTTTACTGTTAATGTTTTTTTTGTAAATAAAAGGTAAGTATTTGTAATTTTAACAATGTAAAGTAATATAATTATAGTGTCATAAATAGATTTTTTTACTTTATTCAATATTTTCAAGAACGCCATTGTTGAAGTTATTGTTTAATAAGTTGTGTATATATTTTTAATTTCAGGTTTTGTAAAAGAATTAACTTGATAGCAGTATTGATCTTGGGCAATAACCACCGTTCTTGGGCACAAATTCTGTTATAAACTTGGAGCAGTCTGGAGCGTAATCTTTGGTATTTTAATTCGTGAAAATTGTATCTTATTTGTAAGTTTATTTACATTGGAAATAAATTCAAAATGCTTTTGTTAATATTGCATTGCAATTTTTAAACAATTAATGTAATCTTAAGTTTTCATTAATAAAAAGTTTTCATAAATAAAATTTAATAAAAAGTTCATTAATAAAAAGTTAAAAAATAAATTGTTTTATTTTCAACAATTAAGAACAAACGGAATGGAACGCTAGGAACCCACAAATTGGAATGCTAAATTTAATTATTTTTTAATTTAAAATAAGAATTTTTGTATTTAAAAAATAATAATTATAATATGTTAAAATTAATTTTAAAAATATTTAAAATAATTAAGATCATACTTTGTTGTAAACGAAAAGTGTTTTCATTCATTTTAAGTATGTTTCCACTTGAATTTAACATTTTTTTTTCTTAGTGTAGGAGTTCAGTTTCCTACTAAAAATTGGGTAATTTTAAACTATAATTAATTAGAGTCAAGGCTAATAATAAGTCATTTACTCTCAATGAGTCATTTACTCAACATATTGAGTAACTAAACCTTTAAATGCATGGTGCAGCCATATGGCAACATACCAGTTTTTTAATAAAAAAAAACCCACTTGATGCACAAAACTGCATTTTTGGGCATTGGGCCCCTTCTGTACAAAGTGTTCTTATAGTTTAGCGCAGATTTTTTAAACAGTTAGAGAAAAAATCTTGGTTTTGTTCTGAATATTTGTGAAAAATCTTAATCACGCGTCTTTTTACAAAAATAGAACATACAAATCGTTTTGATGAAAATCTGTCAACTCGTAGTGAAAATCCTTTTCTTTTCAAGGTTCCCTAAATATTTGTCTATTTACTTTTCATCAAATTGTGAGACCCTTGGGTTGTGGAGAGTCCACTAGACAATCGCTCCACCCTAATGCACAGATGTAGAATATTGAAAGCGTTTAAATAAATATAAATTCGAATAAATATAATCAAATGATAATTGAGTCTATACCCAGCAACAAAAGAGATGCCGAAGCAATAGAAAAAGCACTACAACTGATGATCTAGATGTACTTTTTTTTTTTAACATAAACCCTAATGATTTTAACATTGAGTTGCCATAGAAGAGGAGTACTCCCACCTCAACATTTTTTCAGTACTTTTTGAACGAGCGCAAAGTAAGCACTTTTTCACCAATTAAAAGTTTTTTAAAATAAATTCTTCGCAAAAAATATTATTTTTTTTATTTGACAAAACGTGTATCGAACTTGTGATCTCATGATTGCTAGTCTAGCACTCTACCGCTGAGCTATTCTTTGATATGAAAGTTGACTGGCATAAAAACACCACTTTGTTACTGCGAGATATTGTGTTTTATTCTCTTCAATAAAAGTCCATATTAAACAGGTGTAAAAGGTGCACTCAAATTCAATATTGTTTTTAGCACTATTTTCACAGGTGCTTAAAAAGCAATTTCTCATAATTTTTTATATATATATATATTTTTAAAAATTAAAAAAATATTGAATTTAAACAAATTAATTATAAATATTAAAAAAAGAAATTAAGAAAATAAAAAAAATTAAAAAAAAATATAAAAAAATTAAAAAAAATATTGGTTCCGCCGGGAATCGAACCCGTTTGGAAATATCAAATGATAACAAAATCACTTTTTAGGATCACTTTTAGAGCAATTGTGCTTTAGAAGCAATACTTAAGTGATTTTTTGGTTCAGAAGTAATTCGAAAAACGCTGTAAAAATATACTAACGTATACTTTGGAAGCAATGAAAGAAGTGATTTTTTGAAGTTGTTCAGAATAACTTCTAAAAAAGCAGTAAAAATACACTAACAGATACTTGTGAAGCAGTGAAAAAAGTAGTTTGTAAAGCATTACTTCCATTTTTTTGCTGGGTATTAATGAAAGGCCAATGCATGGTTTTATTATTTGTTTAATATGTTGTGCTGTTTCGAAATCTTGTCAAAAACAATACAAAATTTTACTTTAAAAAACCTATCTTAGTTATAGTTTCTAAGTAATTGCATACAATACAAAATTACTCAGGCATTAAAAATATAATTATCAATGTTTATAAACGCTTTAATGTTTCATGATATTGATGGTCATAAATTGTGTGTCTTATGGTTAGTTGACAATTTTGTTCAATTAGAAAAAAGGGTTTTCAAGTAACTTCCAAATTATTGAAAAGTTGTTTGTCGAGTTAATCTTAAATTACAAATAAATTGCAGTTAAGAATGACCAATATATGACCAATATTATGCCTTTGTTATCATTCCTTCCAAAGAGTTCCCAATAAACATTGAAAAAATCAAGTGCTTTAAATATTCCTTGAGTTATGCTTTGTTTCAGTGTGTTCGTTTAGCCAAAATTCTTACGGTGGGTTCCATACTGTAGGTTTAACTTTAACTTAACTATAAACAAAAGAAAATGTCAAAAAATGTACACAAAACAACAACAAATTTTTGGGTTAACTATTAGCTAAAGTTTAAACTTGAAGTATGAGACCCACTGTTACTATGTTTACTACAAGTGGAAAGTTTTTTGTACTTTTGTATTGAATTTTTCCAGTTGTAGTAGAAGTAGTAACTTGTAGTAAATAAACAAACAGGCATTTTAATTACGTTTTTTCCAATAAAAGTAGCTACAAACATTGGCCCTTACTATAAAAGAGTATTTTAAGTTTAAAGTCGACTTTATTTTTAATCATATGGTTTTGTTCATTTTGTTTATGAAAACTCTATAAAAATATTTATATGTTCAAACATTTTAATTAGTTGAAAATAAATTAACCAATCAGAATGTTCCAAAAATAAACCAAGTCAAGGCATACTGCCACCGAACTAAAGTCAACTTTAACTAAAATATACATTTGAAAAATTTAGATGGTAAGGGCGTATGTATCCATGTATTTTAATTGATTCTTCAATTGAAAACAAACATTACCTTTTATTTTTCAAATAAACCTCAATTGGTTATGGAAAATATATTGTGAGTGAAGTTTTATACATACATAGCGGGTAAAGCCAGCTACGTTGTTAGCGTGCCTTAAAGTTTATTTAATTCCAGTTTTTTAAAAGTAGACCTGGCAATTCAAGTAAATTCACAAATTTAGTTGGAAAGTTTTTTGCGTCGGTTTCTTCCACCGATGCTTCTTAACCGGCAGTTTCAATATCCGAATATAAAAATTGTGTTCTTTTTTAAATGTTTTTTCTCTTTTAATAAATTTGTTTAACCTTTTTGTAGAGCATGTTTCAATGCCAAGTATCATATTCATAGCTTAAAGTGTTTTCACAGGTAATTAAAAGGGATTTTTACCCCTTTTTGTTCCCCCTCCCCCCGCAAAAACACCAAAATATATATAATTTTGTCTCAGTGGATGAATGTCTGAGTTAAAGGTAGTCAAATGCGAAATTGCAAGTGCCAACCTCCAGTAGTTCATTGAAATTCCATTTCCCTCCAGTTATCTAATGTTTCAATTTCACTCGTTCCCCGTTCCATTCTATTTCGTTTAACAATTTTAGTGTTCCAATGCAACTTGTTCCCAGATTCCATTTCGTACACCATTTCATTCCCACTGTCTTGTGTTTCAATATCAGTCGTTCCTCTTTCCTTTGCACTTGCTCCATTCCATTCCTTTTTTTAAATGTAGTGTTTCAATTTCACTCGTTCCCCATTCCATTTAATCTCGCTCCCTATTCCATTTTGTTCCATTCCATTTCCATTGTCTATTGTTTCAATTCCACTCGTTTTAAGTTCATTTAAATTTCATTCAACTTGTGTTGTGTTTCAATTCCACTAGTTTCCCATTTCGATTCTTAATTTTTGAGTTCCAAATAAACTCGTTCTTTAAATTTCTAGCCCATTTTTACCACGTTTCTGTCCAAAGTTCCAAAAAGTACCTTATCGATAAGTTAGCCCATACTCCAAGGAACACATTTTATAAATTTCAGGTTTCAAGCCACAGGGGTTCGGGCAGGCAATCAAGGGAAAAATGCCGTCAAAAATGCAAAAGAGGCAAGCGTTAAGGGGGGCAATTTTCCCTATTTGAACCCCCATTTTTACCACATCCTGTCCAAAGTTACAAAAAATACCTTGTCGATAAGTTAGCCTTCAAGGAACACATATTATAAATTTCAGATTTCTAGCCAAAGGGGTTCGGGCAGATCATCAAGGGGGTAGGAATTTCCAAAAATGCGGTCTTGGCGTACATCTGCGTTGGAGGAGGAACCTACATACAGAATTTCAGATCCTTAGTTCCAGCAGTTTGGCCAGCCCGTCAAGAGGGAGACTTTTTCCCTTTTTACCCCTCCCGGTAGGAATTTCCAAAAATGCGGCCTTAGCGGACATCTACTTTGGAGGAGGAAGCTACAAACCAATCTCAGATCCCTAGTTCCAGCAGTTTGGCCAGCTCGTCAAGGGGGGAGACCTTTCCTGTGTTTGACCCTACCTGTAGAAATTTTCAAAAATGCCGTCTTGGCGGATGTCTACAATAAAGGAGGAATCTTCATACCAAATTTCAACTTTCTACCTCCAGCGATTTGGGCAGGCATCTAAGGCGGAAATTTTCCCTTTTTGAACACCCATTTTTGCAACGTCCCTGTCCAAAATTCCAAAAAGTACCTTTGAGCCCATACTCCAAGGAACACTTATTTTACATTTCAGGTTTCTAGCCAATGGAGTTTCGGCTGGCCGTCAAAGGGAGACTTTTATTATTTGTGGCCCTTCCGCTATGAAGTTCCGAAAATCCCACCATAGAGGGCCTCCAATCTAGAGGAGGAATTCCTAGAATTCAAATATACCCAATTTCAGCTTCCTAGTTCCAGGACTTCCGGCAGCCCGTCAAGGGGGACACTTTTTTTTTTGCCCCTCACGGTTGGAATTTTCAGAAATGCCATCTTAGCGGACGTCTACGCTGGAGGAGGAACCTGCATACCGCCCACTTTCCCTTTCTGAGCCTCCATTTTACAACATCTGTGTCGAAAATTCCCAAAAAGTACCTTCCTAATAGTTAGCCTATACTCTAGAGACACATACATATTTCAAATTTAACGTTTCTAGCCAAAGGGTTTTGACAGGCCATCAATGGGAGGCTTTTCTTCTTTTTGCCGCTCCCTGTAGGAATTTACAAAAATTTCGTCTTCGCGGCTGTCTACGATAGAGGAGGAACCTTCATATTAAATTTCAAAGTCGTTGTCTCAGCGGTTTGAACATGCCTTTATTAGGGACATTTTCCAATTTCGACTCCCATTTTTAACATGATCCTGTCCCAAAATCGAAAAAGTACCTTGTCGGTACGTTAGCACTACTCCACGGAATACACACTTTTTCTTTGGAAAAAGTTACTTTTTTTTGGGTAAATCCCGTTTTAGTGGGGGTATACATCGGAGTATAATAAGATACTTTTTTTTTGAAAAAAATAACTTTTTTTTTAAAGATTATGTTTTTGGATAATTAACTTTTCTGGACGAAGGCTCTTTTTTCAAGGAGAAGGTATTTTTTTGGAAAAGATAATATTTTTTTTTTTTGAAAAACTAGGACTTTTCCAATTTTCGGCCCTCCACTAAAATCGGATTTTTCCATTTTAGTGGAGATCTCCTGCGAAGAAGCAGATTCTTTCTTTCTTTTTTTTGTGGAAAAAGTACTTTTTCTGAAAAATTACTTCTTTGTTTAGTACTTTGTTTCTGCAAAAGTACTTTTATGTTAGAAAAAAGTACTTCTTGGTACTTTTTTGGAAAAAGGTACAAATTTTTTTGGAAAATGTATTTTTTTTTTTTTTTTTTGGTAAAAAGCACTTTTTTGTAAAGAGGTATTTTTGTTGAAAATGGTACTTTTTTTGGAAAAGGGTACTGTTTTTGGAAAAAGATACTTTTTGGGAAAAGTTTTTTTTTTGGAAAGAGGTACTTCTTTTGGAAGGTACTTTTTTGGAAAAAGGTATTTTTTTGGATAAAGGTACATTTTTTTGTAAAAAGGTACTTTTTTTGGAAAAACTTACTTTTTTTGTAAAAAGTACTTTTTTGTGGAAAAAGTATTTTTTTTTGGAAAGATACTTTTTTTGGAAAAAATAAATTTTTTTGGAAAAAGGTACTTTTTTTTGGAAAAAGGTACTTTTTTGGAAAAAGGTACTTTTAAGGCAAAAAGGTGGTTTTTTGTCCCCTTTTTGCCCTTCCTGGTAGGAATTTTCAAAAATACCTTCTTAGAGGTTGTCTACGATAGAGGAGGAATTTACATACCGAATTTTAACTTCCTAGTTCCAGTAGTTTGGGCAGGCCGCCAAGGGGGAGACTTCTCGCCTTTTTTCCCCTCCCTGTAGGAATTTACAAAAATCCCGTCGTAGTGGATATCTACTACAGAGGAGGAACCTTCATACCTAATTTCAACTTCCTAGCTCCAGCGGTTTGGGCAGGCCGTTAAGAGGGGCACTTTTCCCCTTTTGATGCCCCAGTTTTACAACGTCCCTGCCCAAAAATCCAGAAAGTACTTTCCAGAAAAGTTAGCCTATACTCCAAGCCTATACTCTTAAATTTAAGCTTTCTAGCCAAAGGGGTTTTGGCAGGCCGTTAAGGGGGAGACTTTTCCCCTTTTTGCCCGTTCCGGTAGGAATTTCCAAAAATACCGTCTTAGCGGACGTCTACGCCGTAGGAGCGACCTACATACCAAATTTCAACTTCCTAGCTTCAGCGGTTTGGGCTGGGCGATGTTGAGTCAGTGAATCAGTCAGTCAGTCACGTTATTCTTTTATACAGTGGTCACCAGACTTAAAATTCCAGCACTTTAAACATGACCAAATTTTTATTTGTTTTTAGCGATTTTAAAAGAAAGTTAACAACACTGAAATTTTAACATGAAATATTTTTTACCATAACGTAAAAAAAATCTGGACTGATTTGTTATATTGTGGTAAGAAAAGCATAAAACATTCACTTTAAAATTTCAGTGCTGTTAACTTTCTTTTAAAATCGCTAAAAACAAAGAAAAATTTGGTCATGTTTAAAGTGCTGCAATTTTAAGTCTGGTGACTATTTGTAGATAAAAATAATGCAAGACTTAAGGAAATTTTATAGGATTTCCAAAAATATACAGTTTGTACAGAACCGATCAGTACTGCCTAAATTTTACTATGTAATTTGATAAAAGGTTCATATCGCTAATTTTTCGTTAAAAGCCACGCCCACTTAAAACAAGTGACAAAATTAAAAAACAAACATTACGTTAAAATTCTGTACAATTTTCTGAACCATCTCCTTGCCTTTCATGGCGAATTTAGCCACTATTTTGATCTTTAAAAATAAAGGCAACAACAATAAAATTAAAAAAAACTTTAATGTCCTTAAATTCGTGGCCACCACTGTATATAGAGATTGAAAATTATCGTTCCACTTCCACGAAATTATTGGATCATCGACTAATTTCAAATGCAATAAAAAATGTCATAAAATTTGCAAATTACATACAAAAGCACCGTAAGTTGTTTTTCACGTGGAAAATTTTCACTCGAAATTAAAATGCCTCAAAAGTTACTTTAAATTCGAAAAATTAATAATTTCTTATTTTATTATAAAGATCCAATCACAATAAACACAAAATGACACTTTTTCACAAGAAAAATAATAGTCTTGAACATTAAATTTGCGTGAAAACAAAGTCTACACAATTTTCACGTGAAACTCATTGCCGTGAAAAAATATTTTTTTTATATGGAGTATAACAGTTTTTTCACGTGAAACTCAAACAACTTACGGTGCTAAATCAACAACAAAATTATTTTCATTGTTGTTGCTTTTTAAGTTATTTACAAATTTCATTACAAATTTTATTTCATTTGTAGACACTAGGAAAGAAAGAAAAATTCAAAATATATATAAATGCAGTTTCTTAAGCTCGAATCCCGGGATTTTTACAATTGCAAAAATATGTAGTAATTTTTCGAAAATGGTAACCCTGCTGATATTTTTAAAGCTTTTTTGTTAAATATAATTTTATATAAATCTATATTGTGCAGTATTTCTTATTATCATTCGGAAATCATCGATTAAAATTTAAAATAAAATGTTGTACTTGAGAATTTTTCAATTGAATTTCTGCACTATATGTGGAAAAGAATTAAAAAATGCTGAAACTAATTGAAATTGAAATTTCTAAAAATAATTGACAATTTTAAATTAAAATGATATAAGAATAGTGAATATAAAATTATTATAAACAACATATCGACGGAGTTAAATTCTTAATTCTTGAGTTTTTTCATCAATTCTTTCGTTCTTCAGAAATAAACAGCAGTATGTCGAAAAACGTATGAAACAGTTATATGTATTTTAAAGTGCTCATGCATAATAATTTGAAATCCTTATAACATATTTATAAAATAAAATTTGTATGAAAATATTTTTTATATGTCACTTATAAATTTAAAATGTGGTTATGCATATGACCCTATGTTTCTTTTACATAAATTTGAAGTGAATAAAATTCGGGTTCCCGAAAAATCCCGATCCGCCCCCGGGATCCCAAATCCCGAATCCCGGGATTTTTAAAAACTAATCCCGATTAGCATCCCTAGTAGAAATGCATTAAAATATGTAAAAATATGCATTTATAGCAAAATATGCATTTATAGAAAAATATCCAAAACACGTATTAACAAATCGATGCCATTTTATTGCAAATTTGTTAATTCGCAAAGATATTTGGTTTACATTGAAATGCAAGCACTACTGATGACATAAAGTCAGTTTAACTTTTATTTGTTAATATTTTTATTAGATTTTTTAAAAAATATCCAATATATTTATGATTTTTTCTTTAATTCTTTGTTGAATGATCATCACAAGCATTTATTATTAACTCGTGCTGACTAATTAGCTGTTTGTCATCATCACACTATTTTTTTATTATTTCCCGCTGACTAACTGCCTATTTGTTAGTATCACGTCTTAATAACATACTTAAATCTATACAAAAAAAATTTAAAAAAAATATTTTTGCCGTAACAGCGACTTGAACCGCGAAAATCAATACTAAAAACATATCAGTGTCTGAACATCTAGACATTTACACCGTAATTGATTTAAAAATGTATGTACTTAATTTGAATTTAAAAAATATTTAAATTTGAAAGCATAGCAAATAAATTGACATCACTGATGCCTGCTAAAATCAGCAAAATTAAGTTGTTAAGTTGTTATTTTGTATTAATTAAAATTTAACTCAAATATAACTAAAATTCTGTATATTTAACAGTTTTACTTTTGCTGGTACTATCTTACTAATATTTAGGAATTACAACTAAAATTGTTACAGTCCATTAAGTTAATATGCCTTTTTTTAAACACTGGATTTATTTTTCGGTTTATTTTTCGATTTATTTTATTTTGTTAAAAAATCCACATTTTGTTTAATTTTCAAAATTTTATATTTTTCCCTAACATAATGTGAAAAAAGATTTAGATTTTGCAAAAATTCAATTATTTTTTAAATCCGGCTTATTTTAATTCCTGTGTTCACATTTTTACAAAATTTAATGATTTTCATGCACATTATATTGGCGAATAATTATTAGATTTTGATAAAAATTATAAATAACCGCAGCTAGTTCTATTCAATTCTGTGTATGATAAAACAGATTTTATGAACGACAACGAACCGTTAAATTTAAATGTACATTAATCCGTGTTGATACGCTCATAGAAATAAATCTGTAAAAATAGCAGAAAAACTTACTAAAAATTAGTTAGAAATGATGCTGCAGAAGAAACTGCTAAAATTAGATGATTTTTTTTACTAAATACTAGTAAAATGAGAACAGCAAAATTAAAACTGTTAAATTTACAGAATTTTAGTTATATTTAGGCTAACTTTTAGTTAGTTGAAAAAGGAAATTGTAGTGTAAAATCTGCAGGAAATTTTGCTAAATATTTGTAGACTAAAAATAGCAAAAATAAACTGTCTACAAAATTTTTGCTATTTTTAAGCTAAATTTAGTTGAATGCAAATAGCAGTCTATTCTGCTAAAATCAGCAGAAATATTTGCTAAAAAATTGTAAACTGCTGTTTTGAAAAGGCTCGATTTTTATCTGCATTTAAAAAAGAAAAATCAAAAAAAACTTTGAAAATTTTAAATTTTTTGGTGATTTTTTAGGCTACTAATTATTTAGCAAAATTTTTTGCTGATTTTAGCAGGTTAATTTGCTATTCTCAAATATAACTAAAATTCTGTATATTTAGCAGTTTTATTTTTGCTGTTCCTATATTACTAATATATAGCAAAAATAATCTGCTAATTCAGCTGCTTTTTTCTGCAGCATCATTTTTAACTAATTTTTAGTAGTTTTTAACTAAATTTTTTACGGACTTTTTCCTATCAGTGTAGTAAACAATTAGAAACAAAATTATATTTTTTGCTATATCTAGTGTGTTAAGGTGAATAATGTTTCGGTATCGGTAATACCAATACCGATACAAATGAAATACCGATAACAATACCGAAACAAACAAAAAATCGACACCAACATCGATACAGTTATTCATTTCGGTTGCCAAACTTGCTTTTCCCATCCACGCAACCACATAAGTAACCACATACAGGGTCATCGCCTGAAAAATTCATAATGGAAGTAATTTGTAAAGTAATGCATGGGCCCCTATAGCTACACATTACTTTATACATTATTTGGTAATGATAATGGCAATTTCTCACAATAACTTCCAAAAGCACAATAAAGGAAGACTAATTGAAACTTAGAAAGGAATGGAAAAAGTGATACCAGTTTTTTTGCTGGGACCGCATACATTATGTTTCCATTGTTTAATAAAACAATCTGGCATCCCTTAAATAAGTACTACGTCACTACTTGTAAGTGCAGCAGCTTAAAATTCTTGGCATATTATTGTTATTTTGATTTTTAATTATTTACAATTTGTTTTTTTTTCTTCTTCTTTCTGTAAACAAACTGATAATGAACTTTCTGTATTAAAATTTTCATGAATTTTCAGCAACATTTCTTAAATCAGTCTATATTTTACTGTTCAATAAGAACGACATACTCACTATAGTTTTAAACGTTAATTACAAATAAAATTTCAATATTATATATTGATTAATTTCTAAATATAAACAAAATTTAATTAAAGCGTTTTCATTAGATTAGCAATAATAGCTAAAATTGTAATAACAACTAAAGACTAAAGAAATGCATATGAAAGTTTTTCAACCACTTTTAATTTCTACGAGACTGTTTCGTTTTGGCAATCGGTGAGTTCGTGCTGATTAATAATTAAACATTTGACCGGAACGTGTAAAACTAAATACTTTTAAAATGTAGTTTACGCAATACTATTTAATATATTGTCGGTTGATTATTGAAGTGCCGCAGAGACCAAAAACTCTATTTGAAGAAAAACGATAAAAAATGTTTAACATTAATTTTCATCAAAAACTAAACAATAAAGAATATTTTTTGGATTCAACATTAGTTGTGGACAGCGTTGCCAATTTAGCAATTTTATGATCAGATTTAGCCATTTTTGAACTCGTTTAGCCAGAAAAAATTGGATTTAGCCATTATTTTAGCCATGTTTAGCCATTTTTCGTTTTTGCACAAAATATAATTTTTAAACGTGAATTTATAGCTAAATAAAGGAATTTTGTTCAATCTGCCAAATAAATTGCATTAAATATGCTAAAATTCAAAATCTTATTTAACAAATTGTGAAAAATAATCTGTTGAAAGCATGTCCATATCCGGATTTAATTCATTCAAATAAAATTGAACACATAATAACCCGAGTAACTTCATAAGCCATATAAAACTAATCACAATATATGTAGTGGACGATATGATTATATATGGTTCGATACTAAGTTATATAACACTGTATGTTTCGTCATACTAAAAATATATTGTAATTTTATATAACTTTATATATGATCACATACAAATTAATATATAGTTCAACATCAAATTTAGTTATCTGCAAATTAAGAGTTAATTACTCAATTAGCCAAATAATTTTCACGTGATTTTTTACATACCCGAGTAAAAAAGTTTTGATATAATCATATATTATTTTATGTAATTACATATAGTAACTTATAGTTACATATGGCCACATATGCTTTTAAATTGAAGCAGATATACTTTTATGTAGTCATTTATTAAATATTTTTTCCTCAAAGGTTTTAATATTGAGACATATGTGATTTTATATTATTACATACTGGCCTACATATAAGTGTATATGCTATATATAAGTACATAAAGTAACATATAAAAGATATAATTACATATACGTTTATATATAATTTAGTATGACACTACACATAATAATATAAAACTATATATGGAGCCATTTAAGAAATATTATATAATAGGTGTTATATATGATTATATATTGACGGATATGAACCCATATATAACTTAGTATGGTTTCATATCTACAATATTTCATGCTTTCTTTTATATATAACGATATAACGTTCTTTATAAAATCATCTATAATTATATATCATCCCACATTAGCAATTTTTTCAAAGTGATTTTATATAAAAATATATAAGGTCCTTTTAAAACCGTATTGTATTAAAGTTTAAGATTTAGTAATTACTAGCGATTGGCGCATGACACGATCGTGAGTGAAGTTATTCACAAGTGATTGTGAGTAATAATTACTATACCAAAGTAATTCGCGCGTGAGCGTGAGAATATATAATTCGTACGTGAGCGTGAGTAAGAATATATAACCCGTGCATGAATCGTGTGTGAGTTTATTTTTTGCATCATATGTTTTTAGAAATTTTTACTGTTTTGCATGAGAATTTTCTGATTGTGAGTAAGTTTTTAATATACTCATGTCTGCGTGAGTAAGACACGAAATGCTCGTGCGTGAGTAATTTGTTTTTGTTTAGGAGCGTGAGTCAAAATGGCTAACGCGCCCATAAAATTAACAATACTGAAGCTTTAATATGGAATTCTCTATACTATAACGCACACTTGACTGATCTCTTATATCTTGGTTGTATATCACAATCCTATTAAGTTAAAAATTTCAGTGTTGTTAACCTTATTTTAAAATTACTAAAAACAAATAAAAATTTGTTCATGTTTCATGCACTGTCATGGTAAATCTGGATAAAAGTAATGGAAGATTTATCGAAATTATAGGATATCCAGTAGACCTGGGGGTTAATCATTACATTTTGTAATTAATTACACATGCAATTACACAATTACATGTAATTGTAATTGAAAAAAACTCAATTACAATTACAAATTTTTTGTAATTACAATTACAAATTATTTGTAATTGTAATTCAAAAAAGAACAAGTAATTTGTAATTTGATAAATGTCAATTACATTTTTTGGGAAAATAAATAATGACAAAAAGCACAAGTTAGGGGTAAGCCCAACATGACGTATTCTTTTTATACACACAAAAAAAACTGAAGGTAATATTGCCCAAAACTATAGGGTGATATTACCTATTTTCAAAGGTAACATAGATTTTGCTTGGTTTTACGGCAATATTACCATAAAAATAGGTAAATTTAATTTGACTTTTATGTTCGAAAAATCACCTACAATTTTTGTTAAATTATCTGATACAAATAGGTGTATTACCAATTTTAACGTAGGTGAAATACTTTTATATTAGGTAATTTAATTTTACTTTAATATTAGGTAATTCCTATCGAAAAAAGCCCAGTAAATAATAATTTTATTTTGTTTTTAAATCTAAATTTATTAAAAAAAAGTATATAAAAATACATTTAAATTTCGTAATTAATTACATGAGGGAACATTCGTGAAAAAATGCCCATTTTTTGTGAATGTGTGTGTGTGCGTGTTGACATCGTGCAATTCCTGTTTACAAAATTTTTTGATATTTTTTGTTCCCTACTCAATGTTCCTGCGTGTATTCTCCGCTTTAAACACCATATTTTCCGTTTCCTATCAAAAATATTCAATTTTTATATAAAAAATATTTCAAATTTTAATATTTGTGGATTTTTGATAGAAAACCCCTTTTTGGTTTTCTGCATGAAAAAATTCACAGAATCAGAAGATTTTTCTAATGAAAAGTGACCTCAAAATAAGGGGTTGTTTTCTATTGAAACTGAAAGTTTTCCTGGATGAAGAAGTTCGCAGAATCTGAGAGTTTTTCTAAATGAAGTTTTAGAATCTGAGTTTTTTCTCAGATTCGTTCACATTCTGAATACGTCTACTTATAGAAAAACCCTCGGTTTCCATGGAATTTTTCCTAAAGAAAAAACCTTGAGATTCTTAGGACTTTTTGCTATAGAAAATCCTTTAGATACTAAGGACTTTTTGCTGGATCAAAACCTTTTTAATAGAAAACCCTCAGATTGTGAAAACATTTTCCTATAGAAAACCATCGGATTCGGAAGATTTTATTATAGAAAAACTCTCAGATTCTGGGACTTTTCCTATAGAAAAATACTCAGATATTGAAAACTTCTTCTTTAGATAAATTCAGAGATTCTGAGGACTTTTTTCTTTTTTTCTGAAAAATTTGCTGTAGTTAAAAGGTTTCCTGAAAGGATAGCTCGTCAGAATCTAAAGTTTTTATATAGGAAAAGTTTCCAATATCTGGAGTTTTTTCTTTAGAAAAATTATTCAGCATATAAAAAATTTCCTCAGAATGTAGGGTTTTCTGTTAGAAAAAGATTTTGGGGTTTTGGTTGATTTTCTAGAAAACACACGTAAGAATCAGTTTTTTTGCAATTTGAAGTTTTTTGTAAAGGAAACAGTCTTCAGTATGTAAGGGGTTTTTATGACTGATGACTTGTTCCTTTAGAAACCCCTTTACCAAAATTTAGGGCCAATAACGCTTTTTTTTATCAAGTTATGCATCGCTAACTTCAAAAATATGTTTCCTAAAAATATATATCCATAATGCACTTACATATGTACATGTAAATTTACAAGTCTCCATGGAACTGCAGAAAACGTTATTAGTTGACAACTACTTTAAATTCGCCTTGTGTTTGTTGTGCGTGCCAAGCCAATAAGAGACTTTGCATGCAGAATATATCATATGTTCGCTTTGGGTTAAATATTTCTTCCCAAATTACCTAAAACTTAAAAAATATGTATATTTATTAATTTCGCACTTGCAATATTGTTGGCTTACCTCGAAAAGTTATTGTTTGTTGAAAAAGTTGTTAATAAAAAAATATATAAAATTTAAAAAGGTTTTGGCAATAAAAAATATTTCTACAAATAAAAGACATTTATAATTCTAACATTTGATATTTCAAATTTATTTTTCGAAGAGTTACCTACTTTAGAAAGTTGGAATTATGTGGTCAATAGGTAAAATAGTATTGTTTAAATACCTATAACCATAGGTAATGAAACTATTTTTTAAATTTAATAGAAATGTAGGCTACCTATGCCAGCCAAGGCAATATGCCCTCGAGTATTTTTTTGTGTGTACGCATCCATGCCTATGCAACCTATCCCAGTCAGATTTTTCTACAAAATTTTAACAAAAAACACTTTTTAATTCTAAATGTAATTGAAATTTGTAATTGAAATCACTTTCAATTACAATTACTAGTAATTTGTAATTGAAAATTTTCAATTACAATTACTTGTAATTTCAATTACAAATTACAAGTAATTGTAATTGAAATCCCTCAGGTCTGATCTCCAGATATTGTATATCTTTTTTTATTTAAAAATATAATTTTGTATATTGTTAGATATGGTCATATATATTATGGTAAAAATATAGGGTCAATATTTAGGTATAATTGTATCAAACTATGTCCACTTTTATAACATTTTATATAATTTTATACAAAAAGATATAGTTTTATGTAATTGGATGAGGACAAAATTCGGATACAATTGTATCAAATTGCATAAAATTGTATCAAATTGTACCAAATTGTATACAATTGTATACAATTCCATACAATATGATACAATAAGACGTTCTCATTTTTCGGATATAATTATATCTAATTACATAAAAGATTATATATAATTAAATATAACTTTATATGGCTCCATGTTATTTTTTTTTACTTGGGTATAAAATCATATTAAAAAATGATGCTTACGATTTAGAAGACAAAAGCCATCAAATTTTTATTTTATGTTATAAAATTTGGGCCTTTAATATTGTTCAAACTCTAGAAATTTCAATGTCAATTTAATAGCCCGTATGCATAATAGTATACCTACTATTAGACAAAATTATATAAAATCAGATATTTTTATATCGAATTAGATATAATTTGATGTCCTGGATATGGACAAATCTCGGATCAAACTGTATCAAATTATATCTAATTTGATATAATTAGACACAAGTAGACTACCCATTTTTCGGATCAAGTTGTATGTCGTTGCATATGGGGACTTATCAAATAAGATATAATTATATATGACACCATATTAGGATTTTTACCCGGGAAGTATTGATACAAATTTGAAACACCTACTTTGTTTTAAAAAATTACGGAACAAAAATAAATTTCTACACTTGTAAAAGTTCGTTTGAAGAAAAACTTTTTTTTATTTTAATTAAAAAAATCCAAAATTTGTATTTGATTGTGTTAAAAATATCAGGATTTAATAAAAAACATACTTAAAGTCAACTGACTATACTTAAAATAATACGTCAGCAAAAATATCTGCAAACGGGTTTCCAATTGATTTGACTAATTTTTAAAAAAATTTTTAGTTGAAACTAGAGATGAGCGATCCGGTGATTTTTGAATAACGCTGCTACCAGTGATCGTGATTTTCAAATCACCGTTCTTTTAAACAGTGACCGTGATCACGGGTTTGTAATAGAGATGGGCGATCTGGCGCTTTTTCAGTAACATTGTTCTCAGTGAATGTGATTTGAAAATCGTTGTTCTTTTAAACTGTGATCGTGATCACGGTTTTTCTATGGAAAAGACTGCGATTTTCTGATAAATAAACGAAATAATATTTATGGCGAGTTTTTAAGATGTCAGTTAAACTTGGTTTAGTTAAACCGAAAACGAATTTTGTCAGCCATTTCAAAGTTTATTAACAAAAATTTGCCGGAAAATCTTTTTCTCGAGTATAATTTATTTCTTTATTGTGGCCTTTCGGCTAGGTTATTGTAATAAATAAAGAAATTGAAATTGAAAAAAAAAACATAATAAACCACATTTTAAAAGCAGTATTCCAGTTACAAACTGCGTTAAACTAAGTTTAAAGATAATCCACTTCCTAAAAACTGGGCCTTAAAAGAAGAATAGTTGCGACCGGTAACAAAGACATGATAGAAGGAGACATTTTATTCAGAAGTCACTGTTATTAAAAAAAAAACATGTATTACTGTCCACAATGAAGTTTGTAAGAAAGAATAGTACAAAAATATTAAAAGAACGACATTCCGAGTAACTTCGACTTGAAATATTTGATCAGCGCCGTTGCCAGTGATTTATCAATAACTTTAATTAAATCACCGGTATGAAAATATCGCTCATCTCTAGTTGAAACACTGATTGTAACAAAGATTTTAGTTATCCCTCATTTAACACAATACTGAAAATCCTCAGTACTTACTTATTTGGAGTGTTAATTTACAAAATTTTTTATAACTAATTTTTAAGAACCCATTCGTTAAATATTGATAGTAAGGCTGAATATTTTCATGTTTCTGTTACACACAAAAAAATATTGTTCAACTTTTTTCAATTAAAACGATTTGTTAAATTATTTCAAAAGGTGTCAATTAAAAATTAATCCAATCGATTAAATAATTGCTCAAAACTGCAAGTTGCTTGACATTTTTTATTCCATCGTTCAAAAGCATTTCATAAAACAAGAGAAAAAAATCAGCATATTGTTGTTGTGTTTCGTTTGTTTTGTTTATGTAGTTGTTTTTATAAATGTTTATGTATTAGTAACTGATATTTTAAATTATTTTTTATCAAATTTTAAAAATTCTCGTTGAATTTATTATTTTATTTAGTTAATTATTTTAATTCTACCATACTAAATCTGAATATTCATTTATTCTAGAACATTACTGTAAAATAGTAATGTAATTTTTGAAATTTTATTTAAAAAATTAAAAAATTTTTAAAGAAAAAAATCGCAAAAAATAAATTAAAAATTATTTTAAATAAAATATATTTTATTCAGTTTCAAAAAAAATTTGACAGAGGCCTTATGCTTCAGAAAAAAGAATAAAACTAATTTCTGCGAGAGAACTTTTCACATAAGTATAAATAAATCTATCAACTGAATGGAAATTGCATGCATATTTTCTTTTAATAAAATTCAATGTTATGAAATTCAAGCTAAAAATAAAGAAATATATTTTTTTATAGTTGGCATGACAACTACCACTTTATCCAGCTGATTAGAGTCTTATTTAGAATTTATACAATATTGATCAATTTTTAATCAAATGGATTAATTTTTAATCAAATGCATATAATATGCTATTTAGAAGGTATACAATATTGATCAATTTTTAATCCAATAAATTAATATTTAATCAAATACATATAAAAAAACAATAAAAATCCTAATCAAATGTATCACTATTTTATTGAAAATTTATTCAATTAAAGAGCTACAAATTTTTAATTGAATGGACAATTTTTGTGATTGGAGGAATTTCAACGATAAAATTTATTGAATAGGCGGTTTTTATGATTGAATTTAGTTTTTATTTTTTTTTTGTGTTATTACCCGATAGATGCCGCCACGAATGTATCCGATTTTGGCCTCCTGAAATTTTAAAATGGCCCATATCTCGAAAAGTAACAGAGATAGAGAAAAATTTACGAAAATTTCGACTACTCCTAACCATAAAAATGTTATCTCTATCCAAAAATGGTCCTTGGACCTCTGAAATTTATAATAAAAATTTTTCGTTTAATAAAACGGCCCATATCTCGAAAACTAAGCGAGATAGAACAAAACGGCCAAAATGAAAACATAATATTCGGTGGCAGAAATCATTAAATTTCTTCGCTATTGAGAGGTCTAAAATCCCACAAAAAGTTCGTTTTTAAGTGTCCGAATTTGTCTTAGAGATGATTCCCTATTTTAGGTAATTTTTAACTCCATAATTTTCATATAGAGCCGCTGTTCACAAATTGTCTGTTAAATGACTGTTGCAATGCATGGGAGATTCATCTTAAAAATTCTTCAGCCATTTTTTAGCTTTAATTTAGCCATTTTTTAGCCCTTTTTCATCGGAAATTTTACCATTTTTGGTAACCAAGTTCTGGCAACACTTTTCATACGATAACAACATATCACAACCCAGTAGCAAAAAATACTATTTCAGAACCAGTTACATACTAGTTTATTTGAACCTGGCAACTAGTACGAGTTAAATAATTCCTCAGTTAAAACTGAAAAAATTCAAAATAACTGAAATACTTGATATCAACTTATCTTATAATAAAAATCTTTTTCTGGTACCCTGTATACAGAAATCTAAAGTCAACAAGAACAAACAAACAATTTAATTTCAAGTTCATTTTCTTTATTTCGCTCATTTAAAAGCGTATTTTAGCGTATTTGGTCCACACCGATAACACTATGCGACATTCAAAATCGGGATGGGATGAAACCAACGGGAAATGTTATATCGGTCAAAAACAAGTTATACGTGTCCCGGCATTTCGCTGGGTCACCCCTAGAAATCGAGATATATCTTTTTCTTTGACATAACTGTTCATATAACGTTTTTTTATATACTCAACAGTTTTGCCGGTAAAAAATAAATGTTTGTTACCGCTACCATAAAAATCAATAACCTTTTGTTTATTACTTTTTTTTAATATTTTAGGCAAAAAATATTTTTTTCTTCATACATTTATTTTCACCGGCAAAACTGTTGAGTATATAGAAAAACGTTATATGAACAGATTAAAGGAATTGTAATTTTTAATTTTTTTAAAATTGTTTGAACAAAATCGGACTAGTGGTTCTCGGGTTATGTCAAAAAAAGACCACCAAAGGTCGAATCGATATATCTCGATTCCTAGGGGTGACCCAGCGAAACGCCGGGACACGTATAACTTCTTTTTTACCGATATAACTTTCCCCGGTAGTTTCAACCCTTCCCGATCACTGACCCCTACCATTTGTCTCACAGTGTAATTAAAATAGCATGGCAATACAAGTATTTTTAATGAATACAGATGGAAGACCACAATTTAAGATAAGTGTTTGTTTTTTGATCAGATCTTTTAAGAAAAACTTATATTTTTTCTATAGAGGAAGAGCAGAAATAAGAGGACATTTAAGAAGGAATTCTTGAAAAGCACGTCTTGCCGTATGAAAACATTGAGTGCGTTTACCAGACGCTCAACTGTTTCTAATCCGCTACTCAACAATCTGGTGAACGATTTGATTAGCTACCGCTAAGTCAACATGTTGTGGTAGCGCTACCTTGTTTTGGTAGCGTAAAAATTTTACGCTACTTGTGAGCAGTTAATGATACATCAGCTGTCGTTTGTTTTTTTGTATATTGTTTTTAAAGAATAATAAACATATGTATACAAATATGATAAAGGAATAAAAAATTTCGAAAATATCAATGAAACATTTACAAATATTTTAATTTTAAAACAAAAACAAAAGTAGCATCATTCACCAGATTAAGGTAATCATAAAGCGCTACATATCATTTATAGCGGTAGCGGGTTTCTCTGGTAAACTTGCCCATTGATTGCGTTTACCAGACGCTCAACTGTTGCTAATCCGCTACTAAACAATGTGGTGAACGATTTGATTAGATACCGCTAAATCAACATGTTGTGCCGGCGCTACCTTGTTTTGGAAGCGTAAAAATTTTACGCTACTTGTGAGCAGTTAATGATACATCAGTTGTCGTTTGTTTTTTTATATATATTTTTTTTAAAAAATAATAAACATACATATACAAATATAATTATAAAGGAATAAAAATAAAAATAAAAGTATCATCGTTCATCAGATTAAGGTAATCAAAAAGCGCTACATATCAATTGTAGCGGTAGCGGGTTTCTCTGGTTAACCTGCCCATTATTTCAAAGAATATAATTTATAAAGTGTATTAAATAGCATTTTTTTATTATTATTTTTGTGAAGTTATTAATTAAAAGTTCAAAAAATGTATGTATGTGAAATTATTGTTTATTGTCACAGTTTTTAAAAAAATTGGTCAGTACCTAATTCTTTACTTTTAATTAACCCTTTCACTACCGACTTTTTGTTTGCGGATGTATCGTTATTTTTGTTTCAGATTCTTGTTAAGAGTCCTCAAATTAGAAAAAAATATGTAAAATATTTTGCCCCCTCCCTTTCTATCCACCAAAAATGACGTTCGAAAATCGATTTTTTTAAACTTTTCATACCCGTTTTACCCCTTAAACATTAAACACCGAAACCGCTTTTCTCGGAGATAATGATATATTAAAAAAACTAGACTTCATTAACAAATATCGCGACCATATTGCCATGTTGAACTGCTTATGCATATAATGATTTTTATTTGAAGTCCAAGATCCTAATAAACTTATTTACAAAAAGTACCCTATAAAAAATCTCACTGGAATTCAAGTTGAAAACAAGTTCAATTCCAGCCCTGTTTTTCAGTTTCAAGGCTTGAATAAAACTTTAATTACATTTTATTTCAATAGCATACTCCAGCAAAACGGAAACAAAAATTCAAGTTTGATATATTTTTGTTAAATATACAAATGCTAGAATTTGAAATCTACTTTACTTCAAGGAAAATTTAAAGTACTTGAATTTTTAAAACCTATGTGCTTATTGGGTATAGAGTTTTTTTTGCATTATGAAATTTTATATATTCTTTTAAAGATGTGCACACTGTAGTGTACAAGGGTAGTGAAAGAGTTAAGAAATCGTTCCTAGTAACTGATTTCTCAGTTATATATGTTGACACTATTTTCAACTAACAATTTAGTTATCTTCAATTAACTTCTTTAACTGAGCCTCAGTTGAAAATTTAGCAGCCAGAAAGAAATTTTTTCGGTGTACCGCCTCTTCATACAAACAACTGTAGAATTTAACAAGGAGATGTCATAGGGATGGGGGTAATTGTCTCCAAACTGCCACTATGGTACTAGTTGTAGAACTAGTTTGAAAATTACAATTTAAGGACGAAAACGAGTAAAAAGGTTAAAGTCGGGCATGCCGACTATACAATACCCTACACCAGTCTGGGTAAAAGCCAACTAATGTTTGGATCCGAAATTCGAATGGGTTAAAATGGGGCTCGTGTCAAAATTTTCTATAATGTCAGTCAGTCAGTCAGCGCACCAAATTTCATTGAAATATCTTAATATTTGCGACCTGCAGTTTGTAACCAAGCCAATTTTGGGGGGACCCTTATATGGGAACTAGTTCTAAACATAGACCAATGTTCACCAAAATCAATAGGCTTCGTCCTTGGGCCAACATAGGTCTATGTACCAAATTTCATCAAAATATCTTAATATTTGCGACCTGCAGCGTATAAACAGTATAATTTTGGTAGGACCCTTATATGGGCACTAGGTCTAAACATGGACCGATGTTCACCAAAATCAATAGGCTGCGTTATTGGGCCAATGTAGGTCCGTGTACCAAATTTCATCAAAATATCTTAATATTTACGACCTGCAGCGTATAAACAATATAATTTTGGTAGGACCCTTATATGGGCACTAGGTCTAAACATGGACCGATGTTCACCAAAATCAAACTTGTTCGTCCTTGGGTCAACATAGGTCTGCGTACCAAATTTCATCAAAATATCTTAATATTTGCGACCTGTAGAGTGCGCACAAGATTGCATGGACAGACAGACGGACGGACGGACAGACGGACATCGTTAAATCGAAATAAAAAAAAATTCTGAACCGATCGGTATACTATAAGGTGGGTCCAATATTTTTTGGTGTTACAAACATCAGCACAAACTTATAATACCCTGACCACATAGTGGTGTAGGGTATAACTAGGGACCTAAAAAGATACCAAAATGACAGTCGCGGAACCAGTTCAGAAGTGACTCCTCGGAAACAGTCCTGTGTCAGTTGGTCAAGATTTGAATTATGTAGATAAAAATCAATGGTTTTTCCTTTGATGAAACGTAGATTAGACCAATACTGATTATACTTGTGTATAACAATTGTACATGAAACCTAAAACATTTGAAATTTTCCAAAAATGTGGTATAACTTATATTTTTGCTCTATGTTTGAAGCCCAAAAACTTTAATAAAAACTTTGAACTTTAATATTCAAAAATTTTTTACATTCATTACACGGAAGGATCAATAAGTGTATAACTATAGCAGTAATTCAGTAAAATATAACTTCAAAAGTCTTTTGCTAAGTTTCGAAATATTTTAGTATAAATATAATTAGGTTGTTCATAAGGCGTGTGTTATCTCTCACCACTGGGTAATCACGGTATAAAAAATAAATGACTGGCAGAACACTCATTTGGGACGCTTTGCCAGCGTTTGCGAAAAGCGTTTTACCAGTATTTCTTTTACAAAAATTTCGGGGGTTTATAAAAAAAACCACTGGCATAGAATTGGCTTAGAGTGATATGCCAGGGTTTGCAAACAGTGGTTATCCAGTGCTACCTAGCCAATGCTACCAGTGGTATAAAAATCAATTCACTGTTAGACCAATGATTTTATACAAATGCTGACGCTTTGTTAAAAAAGGTTTGTAGTCAGAAGGTTCCGAGTTCAAATCCGGTTGCAAGGAAAAAAATTTTTTTTAATTTTTTTTAATTTAAAATTTTTTTTGTTCTATAAAATCAATTTTTTGTTTGTGGGAAAGATCCTTCAAGACCAACTTTTCTTTTGCCCTCCCAACGCTGGCATATTAGTTACAAAAAATTGTTGCCAGTACTAGCCTTTTGGCACAGCCAGTAGTTGTCCAGCTATTATCACTCATTTATGTGTTTAGCCATCAAATATTATATGTCTCGTTAGCTCAGTGGGTAGAGCAATCGTCTGCCAATCTGACGCCCTGGGTTCAAATCACGGCAGACCAAAAAAGTACATATGAACTTTTTTTAAATTTTATTTTGGAAAATATATTTCCACACCACCTATTTATTAGTTTTGCCAGTGTTTTGCCAACGTTCAAAAATGTTGTTCCTCCTGTGCTTTTCCGGCGCTTTTTGAACAGCCGGTCCTTTTGTCTAATGATGTTATCATTTTGGGAATGGGAAAGCACTTTTTGCCAGTACTTGTACCACCTGTTAAAGTGCTTTACCACCACTTTCCCGTTTGTATTTTTCAAGATTTGGTGGTTACGCACATGCTTACAAAAAGTTTAATTATAAGTGGTTATCCGATTGTTTACTTGATTCTTAAAAATAAGGAGTTAGGCAAATACTATTAGCCTAAGGAAATACATTCAGAAAAATTTAAGTTTTCTCTAGTGTGTAATTTTAGGACTCGCCATAAAAATTTAAACATAAAACATATTTACATATAACAAAAAAATTTAACTGTGTAAAAAGTACTTATTTAAACCAATACGAGTAAGTCATTATTTTATATTTAGAAACAATGAATACAATAGGCCGTTATTAGGAAGTCATTATTTTATATTATAAAATAATGCAAAAGGTAATGATATATCATTTTTGGTGATGCAGATAGTAATGAGGTGTCATTACCAATATTTTGCTGGGTAAGTACCAATTTAGTACTTTTTATTTTAAAATCACTGGAACTCGTCCATTGAAACTTTTCATTGAATTAATGGAATTTGTCCAAGAATTTTGTGAAAAGTTTCATTTTATTTATTAAAAATTTCATACACTCAATGAAAAAGTTTCATTAAAATTAGATTCATAAAATATATGAAGCTTTATCATCAAATTTAAGAAAATTTTCATTTCAGTGTAGGTTGCTAAACGGGATTATATAAAATTAACTGAAAATTTTTAAAACGTCATTTTATGAAAAAGAATGAAAAATTTTTACATTAAAGGAATTAAATATGCTAAAATTCCAAACGTATTTTACAAATTGTGAAAAATAATCTGTTGGAGGCATGTCCCTATCCGGATTTCATTCTTGCCTAAGGACCTCGTCAGGGGACGATGTTATTAGAACTTCTGGAAATATTTGTTAAGTTAAATTACAAACTCATTACATTTCAGTCCAAATTATCAATCCTAATTTTCATTAATTTTATACTTAAATTGCCCATTTTTCATTAAATTAAAATTATAAAATTTTTCAACAGACATATAACTGTACCACTATTCTATGACTATGTCCCAGCAAAAACATGGTAATGACCTGGATTACCGGATTACCAAGTAATGATAGGTCATTACCTTTTGCATTACTTTAAAATACAAAATAATGACTTACCGATAATAAGTTATAGAATATTCGTGCAAAGTAATCACTTACTGCTAATTGATTAAATAAGTACTGATTAAGTCTTTTTTATACAATATTAATATTTTATTTATAAATTTGTTTTGAACTAAATAGGAAATTTTCCAAGGTAAAAAGTTTTTTTTCCAATATGAGCAACTATTTTACACAGTAGGGTAACCACTTATTTCCTAACTTCTGAGTAACCACTTATTCTATCTTTGTGAGTAACTACTTATTCTTTCACTATGGGTAACTCGTTATTCGCACTTTTTTTGTAAGCGAGAGGGTAATGACTTTTTTGGACATCGCGAACAAAAGTAATGTTGCGAGTAAATAGCCTGGTAAGCCTGAAACCCTTTATGTGCTACTTACTCGGTAATGTCTGTTTTTGCTGTGCTGATTCTCACATCGGAAAATGCAACTCTACCGTATTTAACACAAGGCGATTCACATAATTCCAAATTTATATAATAAATTTTTTTTACATACCTTTAGCTAAATTTTATATTATGCATTTTTTATGTGAGAGACTTCTCGCATATTTACAGAACACTTGTACTGTAGTGAGTTTCTCTAACTTTTTAACGACAAAATTCGGTGGTTAAGTTGTAATTTTACTAGGAAAACTTAACAATTTAAGTACCGAACAACAATTTTTGCCGCTTTAGGCAAATTAAATCGCTTAATCTGACTAGAAAATTGCCAAATTAACAATTTTCAGAATCAAAATTTTTAAATACAGGAAATACTATTTTAAATACTATACAGGAATACCAATTTTCAAATCACTCAAAAAAAAACATTTTTTATATCGTTATTTGATCTTGTCACAGCCGTTCAAAAATTGTTACTGTTTTTTAATGTATGGACTACCTTTAATAAAAGAACCGGAAAATATGTTTAACCGCCCTACGGGAAATTTTAACAAACTGTCACCGAACTGGCCCCTTTATATGAAATAGACTGGTCACTTTTACATGGCGTTGTCATATCTCCTCCTATGACAAGGGGCCAGTTCGGTGACAGTTTGTTAAAATTTCCCATAGGGCGGTTTTTTCTTTTGGAAAAGGCCGGTTTTTGAATACTCTAGTACTTATTTAACTACTTACCAGTAAGTGATTATTTTATATATGAGTACTTCTCTAGCTCATTATCAGTAAATCATTACTTTGTATTTTAAAGTAACGCAAAAGTTAATGACCTAGCATTACCTGACCTGTAATTATAATGTTTTTCCTGACACATTTAACTTCAACTACATTACATTGGAGGTGTTAAAGTAATTGGCATGAGATTACAAGGATGGAAAAAGTATTGTATCTAAAAATAGATTTCCATAAAAAAAACAATTATTAAAAAAAATGTATTACAAATATTTAAATAAAAATATATACATACATATGTATATAACATGATCATGCTGGGATTCGATCCTGGGATCTCTGATTGTTAGCAAGAACTCCACAACCTGTTTGGTTACGCTTTCTGTGTATATATATCTCACGTCTTTGATTGTTGAAAGAAAGAAGGTAATAAGGATTTTCATATAAACTCGTAAATTCCTTGTAAACCTTGTATAAATACAACCCATATTTTTTATGTTTGACATTAAACTCATAAACATACCAGGTTTACATCGTTTATGAGTAGAATACGAGGTTATATGAAAACCCCTAATGTGTGTAAAAATAGCTTTATAAAAATGTTTTCATTATTTAATGTTTACATATCAAGCAAAATGTTATCGGTGAAAAGTAAGTCATTACTTTTCATTTAAAAATAATGTAGTAAGTGCCGAGTTGTAATGATAACTGTAATGTATATCTCATACCATTCCTATTTCCAATGTTTTCCTTGGACAGGTTAAAATGTATGGTTTAATAGACTTGTTTGGGACTCTACTTTTCACCAGATTAACTCTTCTGTGCATACACAAAAAACAGGGGCAAAATTACCTAAGTGCTCTGTAATTATACAACTACATAAGTTTGAAGTTAGTTTTGCAATTTTCTAGTAAAATATGTAAATTTTTTTTGTAATATACAAACAAGCATACATGGGACTAATTAATTAGGTGGACTAATTAATTGATGATTTCATTACCATTGCATTGATATCAATTGTAATGAAAGTATTTTTTTAATTAATGGTAATGATTCTAAAATTTAATTTCATTGGTTAATGACAATGATTTTAAATTTCATTACCATTGATGTATAAATTGAAAAAAAAAAACAATTGCCATTGACAGAAAAACGTAGAAATGGAGTAAAACTCTCTGAAATCAAAGATGAAATATGCTCATTCAGGCTCACGCTCATTTGAAATTAAATATTACTTTCCAATCCATTGTTATTTGCAACCAGGTGAAGTTTAACGGAATGGAATGAATCCTCCTTAAAAAATTATGTTTTATAACTTCCCCGGCCAAACCCGTTGTTCGTTTTCATTTGTCTGAATTTTTTTGTAAGCAAATGGTTTTTATCAGTTGTAATTAGTTTTTTTATACATTAGTGTAATTTCATTACCATTAGTAATGATTTTTCTAATGAAAAATATTTCATTACCATTAAATGGTAATGAAATTTTTTTCATTGCCATTAGCATGAACTAATGGTAATGAAATTTCAATGGTAATGAAAAATTCTCATGTATGCAAACAAGTCTTATAAAATATATATACACACAGAGAAAAAATCATAGTTAAATCAAGTATTACATCAAAACATCTTATTTTTTTACGAATATTTTTAAATTAAGTATGAATCTTTTTAAAGTTAATATGATTCTAATTAAACTAAACTTTTTCATATTTAAATTAATGTGTCAACATTTTATACTTTGTTTTCGCATTTTAAAAGTAAGTAGAAACATATTTAAATTAAAAAGAAAACAAACGTAGTTTGATTTCAAAGCTGTTTCTCCTTAATTTAATGTTGTTTCTTCTTGATTTCAAAATTTTTTTTCTGTGTGTTTGTCGAGTAACAATTTTCATATATTTTACAAGAAAATTTTAGAACTAACTTGGAACTTATGTAGTTGTATAATTACATTGCACTTAGGTAATGTTCCCCCTGTTTTTTTTTTTTTTTGCATGTGTAAATTGGGTATATTTATAAAGTACTATTTATCTGAAACATTTTTCGACTGTCTAAATGTATTAAATAAAATCAGCTGTTAATCGCCTGTTATGTTTGTCTGCGACTGATAGTAGTTTTATTATTTTGAGCAAAATTTCCACCTATCATCACCAGACATACATTAAGGTGCATGTTATTTGTTGTGTATTTTGTAGGTTATCATTATTAGGTTTGCTGATGACTTTATTATTATTTTTTATTTTTTAATCGAGCGTGTGATTTTTAGGCAAATTCAGGTTTGTAGTCAATAGATTAACTGCCTATTTTTATAAAAAGAATTAGACGAATTCGTTAAAACATTTGTGTGAAAAACACAAACTTGAAAGATTTTTCTTTAAATTTTTTTAGCCGCATTTGTTCTACACAGAAGTCCTAACAAATCTGTGGCAAAATTTTTAAAGAAAAACATTAGTTTTAAGAATAAAATATCGAAGGGAATGTTAGAACGCGGTATTTGTTAACGATATTAATTATTGTTTTGTTAATATTTTAATTATTTTTACAAATTTAAAACAGCTGATTTATAAACAACAAGTGATTTGACAGTTTTACCATTTTACCCGAAAAAAATTATTCTCTCTTATCAAATTATTCTCTCATCAACGCTCTCATTTACCCAATTTTTAACAATAGAAACGCTTTTTGTTAAGATTGGGATCCCGCGGGTACCCGCGGTAACGTACGTGGAACAAACCTATTATGTAGTATTATACTGAATTTGAACTCAGCTAAAACTACCTAGTTTTCGTACAAAACTAGTTTCTGCTTGTTTTATATAAGCGTTTTAAAAAGTTAATTTTTGCTTAGTCTAAATGCAGTATTAGTTTAATGTGTTTTGAAAACATTTCTAAATAAAAAAACAATTTCAGAATGCTGTTAAAAACAGAATTGTTTAAGATTTATTTTAAAAAACTATTCACAGTTCACAGTATTAAAGTAGCATTTATCGTAAATTTGACAATTTTCTATGGGTTAAGCTTCAAAAATCGTATATTTTACAACGTGCTTACGTTACTACTCAAACTGTGAATTCCATCAATATACGATAGGACGAAACAACAACATTTGTACTTATGTTTAGTTACTGTGCTAACAAAGAGAAACCACAGCAGAAAATCGTCATTAGAGCACAGTAAATTGTTTCGATTTCACGTGAAAGATCTGTTATGCGAAAACTGTGAACACCTACAAAAAAAATGTTTTGTCCCAACCGAATCGTTCGGTTGCTGCAACCGATAATTCGGTTGTCCCAACCCTATTTCTGTTGTTCCAACTGAAATAGGGTTGTGGCAACCGAAAAAGGTTTTGACAATTAAAATAGGGTTGAAACAACCGAACTTTCGGTTGCAGCAACCGAACGATTCGGTTGGAACCAAATTCGGTTGCGACAACAAATTTTTTTTGTAGGTGTAGACTTTATTTTAGCGCTTTCAGAACAATTCTGTTGTGGAAACTGAATTTTTTGCCTACCGAATTGCTTCAGTTTCCGTAACCACGTAATTCGGTTGCCTCAACCGAAATTTGTCACAGAATGTGTACAATTCTCATAATAATTTGTAAAATCATTTCAATAGTTGAGTTCAAATCATTTTGTTTTTAGATTTTTGATAACACGCCGACTCACAGTGCTTTGTCCCATAGACAAAAATTAAAAAAAAATTTGTGTGTCCGATTTCGACGAAAATATTTTTTTTCTATATATACTAAAATTACTTAATCTTGTAAATAGTATCCTTTCAGGTATAACTCATTCTGTCTACACTAGAGGTCGCTAAAGTCGCTAAATTTTTAACATTTTTAAAAAATTGGTAAAAATTTATTTTTGGAGATATCTTTAAAATTTTTCTTTTTTAAATATTTGAATATATTCGATTAATAAAAGATAAAAAAATTGTAAAAAAAATCCGCAATTAACATATGAAATTATCAAAACATCAAAAGAAATAGAATTTAAAAAAATATTATGTTAATTGATTTTAAAATTTTTTGTCATGCTGTTATAATTTTGTATAAGAAAAAATAAAGAAAAGGTCCATATTCTTAATTTAACTATAAAGTTTTTTTTTTCGAAGTGTCAAAAAATGTATTTTTGTAATTTCATCTTTTATGGGTTACGAAAAAGTTTCCAACTTTCTTAGATTTTAATGAAATGGTATAATTTTTTTCAAAAAATTAAGGTAATATTATTTAAAAAAGAAAAGTATAAACTTTGGCAAAAACATATTTCCTATTTCATTAATAAACTTTGAAATATACCTAAGTTTTGGTTAAAATCCTAAAAATTACCAAAGTTTGATAATATATTAAAAAAAAATAATGTTAATTGATTTTCATATTATTATTTTTTTTTGTTAGGAATAGACCTTTACTTATTATATTAAAAAAAAAAAAATATCTTCCAATTTTTTTTATAAAATTCAAAAGAAATGCTTTTTTTTAAAGACTCCTTTTTATATCTCATTCACGTAATAAAAGCTACATATATTTCATTTTTTATTTAAATTACCAGCTGATAAAAAAACAAAAAAACTATCTTTGAACTTTGGGAGCAAATTCACTAAAGTATCGCCGCAAAAAAACACTACGAGGAACATTTTTGTGGAACATTCTAACTCTCTA
The DNA here is from genome assembly GCA_949987735.1 of Leucophora obtusa. Lineage (NCBI taxonomy): Eukaryota > Metazoa > Arthropoda > Insecta > Diptera > Anthomyiidae > Leucophora > Leucophora obtusa. Next base: position 200,019,716 of record OX465295.1, on the reverse strand, counting down.
ACTCTTCAATGAAAGGGAATTTTTTGGCCCCTTTTTAAAAAGGGACAAAAAAGACCCGTAAGTTGAAGAGTTGGAGGGTTAAAATGTTTCAAAAAATGTTTCTCGTACTGTTTTACATAAGCTCGCTGAACACATCCTATACCTAAAATGGAATATTCCCATGATTTCTCCCTAAAATCCAGGTTTGTGGGACATTTGAGCGCCAATTCTGAATAAGTACGAAATTAACCTTTAAACACCTTTTAAGTTTTTACTTATTACTGGCACTGAAGTTAAATTTTCAATGATGATGTCTTAAAAGACTTATAGTAGAATTTTATGAGAAATATTTTTGCGGAACATTTTAACACTCTAACTCTTCAACTTACGGGTCGTTTTTGTCCGTCCGGCCAAAAAAAAGTCTCTTTAATTGAAGAGCTAGAAGGTTAAAATGTTGCACAAAAATATTCCTCGTAGTGTTCTACATAAGTTCATTGAACATATCCTATACCTAAAATGGAGGATTCGCATGGTTTCCCATTTTAATCCTATTTAATTTTTTTTTTGTTTTAGAAAAATCATTTAAAACGCATTTTTTATGACAGGCATTATTTTTTTTTATTATTGAATCGATTTTACCCAAATTTGTCACAAATATGGCTTGACCTTATATATTCACGTGCTAAATGGCAATCGGATAATTTTTGCAGGTTTTATAAAGACTTTAAGATAAAGGATATATGGCAGGACTAAGAGTCTTTGCTTCGATTTTGATAAAAATTGACACAAACGTTTCCAGTTTTATCTCATTCAGTGCGTTCCTGTACGTTCCCAAAAATACCGAAATTTACCCAAACGTGTTCCCGTACTCGAGAATTGGGTAAATGAGAGCGCTAATGAGAGTGTATTAGTGTTTCTCTTTTTACCAAAATTTACCCAGACTTTTTCTTCGGGTAAACTTTGGTAAAACAGCTGAAGCAAATATAAACAAAAAACAATTGTGAAAATAAATTAAAACTTTTAATTAAATAAAGAAATAAGCAAAAGAAACTTGGTTTTTTGTAAGAATTACTTGAATAAAATCAAAAACAATTTTTAAATGCGAATAAATACGTCTATTTGTGCCAATTTGCAAACTGAATTTATACGTATTTTCACATCAGTGATGGGATTTTTGGCACAATCTAAGATTGATTGGTACAATGGCACAACCGATACTATTTTGGCACATTTTGGTTATCTACAAAATTTAATAGATAGAAAATGAATTTAAAAAATAACAATTCTTTAATTTTTAGTTTTTAAGCATTAATTGGTATTAAAATACCTTTTCGAATAAAGCAAAACTAAAAACTGGCATCGAAGATATTACCGAATAAAGCACCGAAAGTTGTGAAAAACATGAAAAAATTTCACTCCAACTCTGAATGCTTTAAATTGCAATTTAAGTTAAAAAAATTAACAATTTTTTAATTTTATCACACAGCCACAATCACAATAAACACAAAATGTCACTTTTTCACCAGAAAAATAATAGTCTTGTACATTAAATTTGCTTGGAAACGTAAGTTTTCACGAGAAACTCATTTTCATGAAAAATAATTTTTTTATATGGAGTATAACAGTTTTTTCACGTGAAAACGGAACAACTTACGGTGCTTAACCCATATAATTTTAAAAATTCAAATGTTATAAATTTATCTCAAAGCTTCGAAAGAATTAATTCATCAAAAATTTAATTCAGTTTTAGAAAATCTTTATATGTATACCATTCCGTGCAACCATTCCTAAAGAATTCATTCATTGGCTGCATTCCCAAATCTTCAATAAGAATCGGACGAATTTAATTTATCATTCACCTTTTAATTGAAACAAAATTTTAATTCATTCAAATAGAATTAATTCCATAAGAATTCAAAATAGAATTAATTCTATAAGAATGCTTTTTACAAAATGAAAGTTGAAAACACGGGTTCTGAGTGAAAATTGAGTTTTGGCACAATAGAGGCCCATTTGGCACATTTTAGTCACACACTTGGCACAAAACAAACATTTTCAAGTCCCATCACTGTTTCACTTTATTTTTTTAAATACGTTTTTGGGCTAGAAAAGTGGTTTTTTGTGTTCCCGTATTATTGGGTAATTTTGTCATTTTGTGAGAGGATTTTGTGCTTACTCTCATTTTACCGAACTTTACCCAAAAAGTAAAGAAACACACCTAATATATACGTTTTGTAATTTTACGTCCATTTATGTAGCTAATATAATATTTTGTAATCAGAAGAGCCAGAATTAACTAATACTTGAACAATTTATTTTTCAATTAGAATGTTTCCGCTCTTAATCTTATTGTTTTTTCTCCTTTTTCACAAGTAATTATCACATTATGATGCGCTTTTTTCACATTCAATAGTTGGATACCGAATGTTGATTGGAGAAGTTGTGTTGCTGCTGTGCAAATTTTTTCAATTTTTATTATTTTAGTTAAGTGTTTGTAACCGTCGCATAGGACAATCGTAATTAATATTAGAATTAATTACTAAAGAATTTTTTCTAGAGTTGATTTATAGGAAGAAGAAGAAAACATTTTTATTGAAAAATTTTAACAGACACAAGGGAATCACCAGACTGCCGCAGTTTCGTCTCACCCAAAGACTCGTCAGTGGTATCATCTTTCTTTAATTTAAAAAATAATTTAAAAGAGAAAGTGATATTAATTTATGATCTGGAGTCAGAATAAAAAAACATTCATTTACCAAATACAAGATCAACTATACATACCCCTCATTCATTTTTTTTTTTTTAATTTTAAGTTACTCAACAAAGGTAGTAATATATAGTTGAATATTATTAAATTTTTAGTTTTTAAGGCAGAAGACTTAGAATCCCGGGCAAGACCGGGTACAAATAGCTAGTTTAATATACATGACTATTAGGTTGATATGGTACTCTAGCCAATTCTTGGCAGTGTTTTTTATTCAGTAAGAATCTAAATTTTTGTAAAACAAATACCGGCAAAACGCTATCAAAGCGTCCCAAATGAGTGTTCTGCCAGTGAATTATTTTTAACACCTGGCAATTTTTGACTGGGTAGTTATGTTAAAGTTATACCTGCAGTATGAGACCCAGCGTTTAGAATTACAATTTAAGAAATAGTTAACTTTGTATTGGGAAGTAGCAACTGACGCATTTATGTCAGTTAATAGGGTTTTAAGGGAATTGTCAGGTAAGGGGATTTGGGCCCAAATTAGGGATTTCGACTTCGGTTTGGGGACAGATTAAAAAATTGTAAATTTTAAGGGTCATATGCACAATCATTTTGAAAATTTGTAAGTGACTTATAAAACAAATTTTCATACAAAATTCATTCTATAAACGTGTTATAAGGTTTTCAAATTATTATGCATAAGCACTTAAAAGATTTAGTTTTAGGCCGAAAATAAGAAGAAATTTCGGATAAATTATATGCGTATAATTTTAAATTAAAGTCGATCAAATTGGGTCTGTTAAAGTATTTCAGAATTTCTACAAAATATTTGAATTATTGAATAAATGTTTTCTAATGTGTAAATTCATAAATGTTTTATAAAATTATATGAGGTTTACAAAAAAAAATTTTCTAACTTTATAAAATTATAGTTATGTGTAAATGAATTTACACATAAATATTTATAAATCTTGAAAAAACCAATAATAATAATTAATCAAAAAAATTTCTATTTTCAAAATATTGAAATTGCTACATGCAAAGGACTCAGAAAATATAAATTTTGTTTAGGTTCAAAAAGTACCAGGGGTTTCATATAAACTTTTATGTAACTTTTGAATCGTGTAAACTCGACTTATGCAAACTTAACTAGAACTTACACCTACCTAGATTTACACTTAACCAAAAACTATTAGTTTTTGAAAGCTACTCGTATCTACTTGTCAAATTCCATACAAATTTTGGAAAAAAAATTTTTTTTCTTGAGTTTTGTATGAAAATTGTGTAGAATTTTTTCTCGCGAAAATTTAATGTACGACTTTTATTTTGAAAAAGTAACAATTCAGCTTAATTATGATTGTGTCTTTCTTAAGGCACATCTATACAGGGTAGAAAACTCGCGAGATTTTTTGAAAATGCAGCTCTATATAAGTCTACGAAATGTAATCTCTAGACCATTGACAATTGCTGTCATACACAAGTTTTTTTAATTATTAACAATTTTAAAATTTTAATAAAAACAAATTCTTGACAACTAGAGATGGTACTTTTACGATGGCACTCTACGAAATTTCTATCCCGTGTAGATGTGTCTTTATAATAAAATTTTTTTTTACTTTCACAATTTTAACAAAGATTTGAGGCCTTTAAAGTTCGACTGAAAAAGTAAATATTTCTTCGTAAAATATTCAATTTTATTTACTTTGCTGAATCATTTCTTTAAAATTTTCAGGGCTAAAGAGCGATGCTAACTTAACTTTTCATTTTTTCTTTTAAATTTGGTTTTTGCTTAAATTAAAACAAATTGGGTATAAAATTGAGGATTTAAATTTTCAAAATGGGAAGGGCTAACATTTTCCGAGCAACACTGTTCCCCACTAAACAGAGCAGTATTGCTAGAGAAAACAGCAGTCAGCGCCATCTGTTGCATTAAAAACAGGTATTGCCGCAATTAAGGAGCATGTCAGACCCCTGATTTCAATAGCATTTCGTTAGCGTATTTTAGTATTATCGGTATGTTAAGATATTTTAAGGTTAACGGTATTTAATGTTATTTTAAGGTCAACGGTACACTCATAGAAATAAATCTGTAAAAATATCAGAAAAAGTAACTAAAACTTAGTCAAAAATTATGTTAAATTAGCATATTTTTTGGCTAAATCTAGTAAAATAAGAACAGCAAAAATAAAACTGTTACAGCATTTTAGTTATATTTAAGTTAAATTCTAGTTAATTGAAAATGACAAATTCTACTGTAAATTCTACAGAAAATTTTGCTAAATATTAATAAAAATAGCAAAAACAAACTATTATATCTGCAAAATTTTTGTTATTTTTAAGATAAATCTATTTGAATGCAAATAGCAGTTTATCCTGTTAAATAAACAGAAAGATTTGCTAAAAAAAATTTTAAACTGCTGTTTTCAAAAAGCTCGATTTTTATTTGCATTTAAAAAAAAATCGAAAATAACTTCTAAAATTTTTTTTAGGCTACTAATTATTTAGCAAAATTTTTTGCTCATTTAACAGGTTAATTTATTATTTTCTATTTACAACAATTTATCTCAAATATAACTAAAATTCTGTATATATAACAGTTTTACTTTTGATGTTCCTATCTTACTAAAATATAGCAAAAATAATCTGCTAATTTAAAAGTTTTTTTCTGCAGCATAATTTTTATCCAATTTTTTAGTAGTTTTAATTTTTTATTTTTTTATTTTTAAAGAGAATCAACACTAACGAAAATTCTTCTTATTAATTAACGTGTTGCTTCCTTTGGAAAGGGGATAGAGAAAAAGTGAAAGGTGGTGAAAGATGAAGGGCTTCAAATATGGCAACACTGTAATTGCGCGAGATGTTGAATTTTAGAACAGTTGTTGCGCGCCATCTGATGGTGAGTTGGCGAACTTTGTTGAAGCTTTTTAGTTCATAGCCCTGTTATATTATTTTAATTCGGTGGGGTTAAGTGCTATGGGAACACCAAAGGAGGACGCTGCGATATGTATGAGGCAAGGACCGGAAACTTTTTATTTTTTTGTTTTTATCAAATATAATTATCGTAAAAGTATTAAAATAAAAATTCAAACGTACAAAAAAATAATAAAAAAAAAAATATTTATTTAAAAATACCCCTCATGATGAAAATAAAAAACTTTTTCTGTTTTAATTTTCTGAATGTTATTTTAGTTTGACTCTAGATCATAAATTAATATCACTTTCTGTTTAAATTATTTTCAAATCAAAGAAAGATGATACAATTTTTACAAGTAAATTACAAAGAATAAAAATTTTTGAAAGAATTCGATAAGACCAGCAAGGCAGAATGCGCATTTTCGGCTTTCGCTACAAAGCCATCATCAGCGCCTTTCGCCTTTAATATTTTGATAATCGTCTACTTATGTGACTGTTGAAAGCAATTCGAATTTGTTATCAACAACTCAACTTAGACTAACATCAACGAAATTTAACAATGCTATTTTTATCCTTTGTTATTACTCTTCTTTTTTTTTTTTTCTTTCAAAAAAAAATATAAATAGATGGAAAAAAAGAAACTTTTTTTGTGTTGTTATAAAAAAAAAAGAAAAATGGTTTCAACAATTTCAAAAAAAAATATATATATATATATATATATAAATATATTTTTTTTTAATTTTCTTTTGCTGGAAATATTTGGCCTAAAATGCGTTTTGGCAAATCTTTTTTCCGCGACTTTTTTTCGCTATTTGTTTTTTGCAACTAGCCACAGAACTTTGTTCTATTAATTAGGTATTATAGTCTCTTGAATACATATTTAACAAAACCGCACCTAAAAAATTGCAAAATATTGGCGGAACGCAAAAAAGACTTTATGGTACAAAAATTGTATTAAAAAACCTTATAAGCGATTTTCATTCTGCAAACAAATATACTGATGTAAAAATGTTCCTTTTTGCAAATTTTTTTCCCGCCACTTATTTTCGCGATTTTTTTTCAATTATCCACCAAACTTTGTTGTATGAAATGGGTACAATAGTCTCTAGATTACATATTTAATAAAGCCGCACATATTTGCTAAATATGAAATCTAGAGACTATAATACCCATTTCATACAACAAAGTTTGGTAGTTAATTGCAAAAAAATCGCGAAAAGAGTCGCGGAAAAAAAATTGCAAAAAGGAAAATTCTTACATCAGTATATTTGTTTGCAGAATGAAAATCGCTGATAAGGGTTTTTAATAAAATTTTTTTACCATAAAGTGTTTTTTCGCGTTCCGCCAAAATTTCCCATTTTTTTAGGTGCGGTTTTGTTAAATATGTAATCTAGAGACTATTATACCCATTTCATACAACAAAGTTTGGTGGATAATTGAAAAAAAATCGCGAAAATAAGTCGCGGGAAAAAAATTTGCAAAAGAGAAAATTCTTACATCAGTATATTTGTTTGCAGAATGAAAATCGCTGATAAGGTTTTTTAATACAATTTTTTTACCATAAAATCTTTTATTTTTTTTTTATTTTAGGTGTATGAAATTTGAAACAAAATTTTGCAAAATTTAAATTTTTGCATCATTAATCCGTTTACAGATTCTACTGAAACTAAAATTTTATAAATTGAAAAATAAAAACTGTTTTTCTTAATAAGCAAACTTTTTTTCTACAAAAAAAAAAACTTTTCTTTTTTTAGTACAAAAACTTTTTTTTATTTTTTCTTTTTTTGTTTGGAGTTGAAAATAAAAAAATATTTTTTATTTTATTTTTTCTTTTTTTTATAAAAATAAATATTATTTCAATTTTGGATGAATATAAAAAAAATAATTTAGAAATTTACTTTATTTTGAACAGAATCCTTTTTTATTTCTTGATGAAAACATAAAAATAGTTTTTTGTTTGTTTCAAGGTTAACGGTATTTTAAATTTTTCGTTACGATATTTTAGGGTTAACGGTATTCCGTTATAGTATTTTAAGGTTAACGGTATTTTAAATTATTTCGTTAGTGGTATTTTAAGGATAGCGGTAATCATATGAAAAGGTTTTACATCGTTGGTGGTAGTGTTCGAAAATCATGGTTTTTAGTAAAATAAAAAAAATGCTTAAAATTTTTCATTTTTAGCAAAATGTGCAAAAACATGCATACATAGCAAAATATTAGTGTTTCCAATTATTCGACATAGGCGGTTGACCGGTTAATGCGTTATTGAAAAAATCACTAAAATTAATTAACTGGTTATTCGGGTCGGTTAATCGAGAAAATTGGCAATTAATCTATTAATCGTTTAATGCAAAACTAATGTATTTCTTTAATTTCTTATCAATGAAAACACAAAGAGATGACTGTTTTTTTAATATTAATGAGACATATAAATAACTTGATGTATTTAAAAAAAGGTTTCATATTCTAACCCGGGAAAATTTGATGTTCCCAAGAATCGGTTGTAGAATAACTACTTTTGCTTTGAAATCCTTTCCACTATCAATTCTAATATCGATGATTTTTGTTTGAAATTACCCCAGAAACAACCACTTTGTAGCACCCAAAGTGGAACCGGTTACTCTGGAAAAAGTTGTAGAACTAATCCAATAACATCTGGAACTAATTCTAGAACTGATTTTTTGTCAGTTATACCTTATATATAAGATCCGTGGAACAGGTTCCGGAACCAGTTCCATCGAGTCGGTTCTAGTAAAACCTGTGGCAGAACTGGAGTGGTTGGGAACCGATTGTAAAAAAATTTCCTGCACTCAAAAAAAAGGTCAGTAAAGTCAGCAAAAAATGTTGTGTCAGCAAATTTTTAGTCAGGAGCGTGCATGCAAAAAAAGTTGGTAATTTCAGCAAAAGGTTTGCTAAAAATCAGCGAGCTGATTTTTAAAAAATTTTTCATAAAACTGCATCAATTCGACGAAAAGCTTTAATGGACGAATTCCAGCTAAACTTCATTGAATCAATGTAAAAATTCATAAACAGAATATAAATAAAAAACTTCGAAATAGAGGCTGAAAAACTTTTCTCACTTTGAAAATTATTTTTACTTTTTAAAAGAATTAAATCAGAAATCAGAAATTTTCTATTGTATTTTCTAAAGCCCGCTTCAGCAACAAACGTAGTGTGTTTTGAGAAGTTTAAAAAAACACCTTTATTTTTGCCGGTCGGGATGTTTTTATAAAGTTTTTTTTACAAACATAACCATATAATTTTTTTAAAAAATTTTAAAAAAATTTTACTAAAAACTAATTGCGATAATGTAAAACAAATACGTTTTTAGGAGTCTCTTAAAACTTATGACATGTCTCGCTGGGGCAATGTCTACTTGAGTGGAAGTGCTTAAAAAATGGTATCAAAAGGTTTAAGGACCTCTTTCAATAAATTTTAAAAGAATTTGATCGTATTTTAGTTAGTATCTGTTTTTCTAAGCGTTTCATGCAACTCTTTAGCCAAAGTTAAGAAAATCATGAAGTTTTGGGAAAAAGTAAAGGAAAAATTTAATATTAAAAATGTAACCGATTAATCCACATATTTTATTTGTTTCGGAAACACTACAACATATGCAACAAAATATGCCGAGATAAGTGTTAAAATATGCAGTTATAGCAAAATATTCATTTACAGTGAAATATGCATTAACAAATTGATTGCATTTGGTTTCAAATTTGTTGATTTGCAAAGATATTTGGTTTACGTTCTTCTCCAACTAACGACAACCAACATATGAACTTCCGAGCCCTAATAATATATATAAGTAAAAGTAGCTTTAACCAATTTTTTTTTTATAAATCACAAAAGTTTTATATTTTCCCTATTTTTTTTTTTTTTGGCGTGGTCGCCTAGAATTTTTCCTCCATGGCTATGACCATCGATAACATAGATATGTAATCTCACACTTTCATATTCGCTGCCAGTGGATGTTACTCATACGAATGTGTTAAATATCCTATACATATGGAAAAGAATATATGCATGTGCGCGATAAAAGGTCTGTACGTCGTCGTTAACACGGGTACCCGCGGGAACCCGATTTAACCGAAACAACAACAATTTATACACAATTTTGACAATAGAAACGCTTTTCGGTAAAATCGGGTACCCGCGGCAACGTACGTGGAACAGAGCTAAAATGTGTTTTTGGTGTTAGAAAAAGAAAAAAAGCCAGCTTTTTATAAAATCTATGGTTATAGTGGTGTTTCCAGATAACGCTTTACCACAGACGAACGAAAATACAGAAACAAAATATTGTACATACAACGCAAAAACAAAATACATATTAGGTTTGTACCACGAACGTTACCGCGGGTACCCGCGGGAACCCAATCTTACCAAAAAGCGTTTCTATTAAAAATTGGGTAAATGAGAGCATTAATGAGCGAACAATTTGTTTCTCTTTTTTTCGGGTAAAATGGTAGAACTGTCAAATCACTGGTTATTTATAAATCAGCTGTTTTAAATTTGTAAAAATAATTAAAATATTAAAAAAACTTGTAAACAATAATTAATATCGTTAACCAATACCACGTTCTAACACTTTTTCTTTATTCCCTTCGATATTTTATTCTTAAAAATAGATTTTGTTTATATGAATAACTTTGACGTTAATTTTTGGGCTTGAAATATGGTTTTGTGCGCTCCCGGTATTGTGAGCAATGGTGGAACAAACCTATTGTCACGCATTCATCTCACGACGAACGTCTTGTATAAACCTCTTGTACCATTTTTTTCTTCTAATTACTCTCTGAAAAACTCACCATCCATTTGCAAACTAGTAAAATTTACATTTTTCTCAATTCCACAGTTCGCCGGTATATCCAACAGCTGTTAATTCATATAGTCCCTCGCATGGTCAACGTACACCAAATGAGCAACATTTTTATAAAACAACAATACCAATCAACAAACAACACTGTAAATGCAATGGAAATGGAACACTTCATCAAGCAGCTGATCCAAAACAAACAGCAGCTGGCAGTGGTAGTACAGGTAATGGTTTAAACAATACCAATAATGACGTCACATTGTATTCACAATGTGGGGTTTCCTCATCGTCAGCTAATAAAACATGTCAATGTGTACAACAAACGGTTGGTACTTCAAATGCCACCACTAATACAGGCACTATAATGGGTATGCGCAATAGTAATCTACCGAATGAAAATCATACGACTACGACTACAACAACCATCGAATATGAGTTGTCGAATGGTGTTGCTAAGCTTTGTAAAATCAGTACTAGTCGAATTGCCGCCGAGCAACAACCTTTGGAATTGCCCGCTAATACAAAAAAATATATAAAAAAAGTTGAAACGGAAAGTGCAGAAAAAGAAAATACCACAAATTTACCGCTTCTGACAACAGCGGATTTAAAAGATTTAACACGAAATGTTAATGCTATAAACACTTTTAATCAAAATTTACGTTATTCATTTTCGCAAAACGCAAATTATTTACAACAACGAGCCAATTTCACTATGGATTGTACCAATAATAGTTCCTTGAAGGTAGCACCCCGTGATCGTCTTGGTTTATGGGGTACTGGTGGTGATAATGACGTACCTGGTAATGTATCAGGACTTCAACGTTTGCAACAAAAGAAATATAATAAGGTAAGAATGGATTTTTTATATTATTGTGGGTTAGGGAAATTTATAATTGATAAATATTATTTTCAAAAAAGATTGTCGGTAAAAGGAAGGTATGTGCAGTTAAAAAGGATGCAAAGATATTTATTTAACTTTGAATCACAATAATTAAAAATTTGGTTATTTTTCACTTTTGGAACACTTAAAAAAAAAGCAACATTCAGGAAATTCTTCCTGTTAACGTGTTGCTTTCTTTATAAAGGGGAGGAGAAGTGTAAGGTGGTGAAAGATGAAGGGCTCAAATATGACTCTTTTGAAAAATAACTTGCAAATGCTGTAAAAATAACTGACAGATTTTAAAACAACTGCAAAAATTTTTAAAAACTAGTAAAATTTTTTTTGTTTATTTTCGGCTGTGGATTCGCTAACCGTTTTGCAAATGGGTATAACCTACATTTCCATTATTGGGATTATGACCGAAAAGTTTTCGGACATAACCCGTTAGGGTAATGTCCGGGTACCTATTAACAATTTTCTCTATCAATTTTCTCTTGCCTTTAAGGCACATTTACACGCAAATGAAAACTGCTAGAGACAGAGCCAAACACGCCTCTAAGTGGCTCTATTGTGAATGATTTAAGCTATTCCAAGTTACTTTCTACTCCATCTCTAGCAGTTTTATATCTCGTGTAAATATGCCTTAAAGGCACATCTACACGGGTTAGAAATCGCGTAGAGTTTGCGCTTAATTTGTCATCTCTAATATAGTTGGCACTAATTTTTATCGTAAAAATATTATCTCTTGTTGTCAAGTATTTGTTTTTATTAAAATTGTTATATTATAAAGAATAATTTTTTCTCCAAATACCAAAAGGTGCATTTAATAAATTTAAATGTTCAATAATGTTAGAAGATATCTTAAAAATTATTACTAATTAAAGAAATTATGTATGACAGAAATTATCAATATGCTAGAAATTACATTTCGTAGACTTATACAGAGCTGCATTTTCATAAAGTCTAGCGAGTTTTCTATCCCGTGGAAATGTGCCTTAAGAATGTTAAAAAATATACGAATATAATTTGAAAAAAAAATGTTTTAAAAATCAGAGGAAACTATAGATCGATTTTTATTTAAAAACAAAAGAAAAATAACCATAGATTACATAGATAACTTACTCTTTGGCATTTGCTGTCGGTGGTCATATCTCATGAGAATGTGTTGGGCATATGTGGAAGTGTTTTTTCCCTTTTTTCAGTACTTCCAATATCACTTAATTATTATCTCAAATGCAAAATTTCTCTAAATGTACACGCGAGAGAAACTCCTAGAGATAGAGCAAAAAGCAACCCTAAATACCTTACCTCATTGTCTTGCAAAAATACTTTATATTTGAAGGTATACAGCGCACTTTTTTTCTTTTTGCCTGTAAGGTGGTACGGTCTGCTATTCACATTCATATCAAAGAATAGAGGGCTAGACTGACAATCTTGAGGTTGCAAGTTCAATACCGATGGCGAGAATAAAAAACTTTATGTTTTTTTCCTTTCAATTGGTGAACAAGAGTCTCCTTTGCACTCGTTCAAATATTACTGAAAAAGTATTGATAAAAATATGAGAATTCATATCACCAATACTGGAAATATTAGATATGGGTGAATATGGATGATAAGCGTGTGAATCAACCTTAACCCTTAAATGCATGGTATAGCCATTTGGCAACATACCGGTTTTTAATAAAGAAGGCCACTTGATGCACTAAACTGCATTTTTGGGCATTAGGCGCCCCTTCTGTATATAGTGTTCCTATAGTTTAGCGCAGAATTTTTAAACAGTTAAAGTAAAAATCTTGTTTTTGCTCTGTATATTTGTGAAAAATCTAAATCACGCGTTTTTTTTTACAAAAAGTGTAATATTCAAAAATATTTGTTTAAATATTTACCCCTCAATTCATAAATGCTTTGTAAAGTTATAGCAGGTTTACAAAACGTCATTTTCATAAAAAATTTGTTTAATAAACCTCCTATAATTTTACAAAGCGTTTATGAATTTAGGGGTTAAAGTGGTATTCTCGCAATAAAATTCATTTTGGCGACAATAAATGTATAAATTATAGTTTATAGATTTTTTTTTGGTTTTATTTTTTTTCATACACGTTAAAATAATCACAATTTAGCTATTTGGCAAAAAACCATTTTTTTTTAAATCACCTTTTTTTTAAAAATAAATTTTTTTTAGTATTTTTGTTTTGAAATGTACACGCCTTTAGAAATCATATATAAAAAAATGGTCAAAATCGAAGAGATCATGCATTTAAGGGTTAAGATTTAAAGAAACATAATCTTGAATCATAACGCCCGTAATAGTTTTTATATAGGAAAAATTCTTTAAAAACAGTGTTGCCAGTTTTTTTCAAACCTTATTCCCAATTTTCAATTTATAATCAATTGAATAACATGTAAAGTACATATTTAATTTAAGAAGATCTTCTTATAACTCATATTACTTTCGAATAACCTTAAATACTTTGGAACCAAAAGGAATTAAAATTTTCAATAAAAGTAATTAAGGTTTGTACGCACATTAACTTGCCAGACACAAATTTATGTAGCTTAAAATCATGCACTATTATCATCATTATTAAAAGAATTATATAAATATTTAGAATTATCAGGGTTAAAATTATAAAAATATAAAAAAGCAATAATATGTTATCCCCAAAAAATCCCCTAAAATTTCGTGTCATCTCCAATAAATCCCCAGATCCCCAAACGGAAATTTTTATCCCTATTGACGAAAAAAAATCCCCAATTTGGGGTTAAATCCCCTAAACTGACAACACTGATTAAAAACCAAAATGTCCTAAGAAATGAACTCATAGAAGTAACTGTTATATTTTCATTGTATAATTTGTGTACTATTATTCCGCTTTCGGTCACCCACTCAAGGTCATTGCTTAAATGTGTATACTGCAAGTGTACTACTATACTACTAAATACTCATCTTTTAATTACTGTTGTAAACAAATCCATACATGAATAGTAATAAAAACCACAATTAAATTCTTATGAAAAAATCGATGAAATAATTTTTAATCTAAACACTCGAAAAAAAAACATTCTATACCAGTGGTTCCTAACTTAAGGCGCTCACCTCACTGGGGCAATGTTGCCACCAGTAAAGCAAAAAATTACACAGCTGTAGATCAAAAATTATCCAAAACAGTATGAAATTACACAAAAAATAAATTTTTCATATTATTTCAAAATAAACTCTCCTGGGCACAGTGGAGAAGAATACAAATATTTTGCCATTTCTTACCGACTGATATGAAATTTCACACTGTAAGTTTTGGATGGACGAAACTGCAAGAGCTTTGCCATTCGACTCCAAAGTTTTGCCATTTTTCTATTTACAAACCGATTTTTAAAGACGTAACATTTCTATCATCTACAAAGTGCAAAAGTTATTTGCATTTTAAAACTAAAATTTAGCATTTTTGCTATAACCTGTTCCGTGTTTTTGCCTTCTGCAAAAGCATATCCAGGCCAATTTTCAGAAAATATTATAACAAATTATTCTATTAACTAAAGGTAATTTCAATGTAAGATCTTTTTCAGGATTAAAATAGCGTGCTTTTAAATTCGAATATTACAAAAATGGTATTTTATCGATATTAAAAGTTTCTTTCAGAACAAATTATTTATGTTTTTCAGAAAGGCTACTTTATTCAGATGCACTGCATGCAAAAATATTACTTACTTGCTAATTATTCTCTCCCATATTCCTCAAAATTTAACGGTTTATATTTAAATTAAACCAATTTTTTTCTGAGTTCAAAGCTGGCGTCCGTAATGTGATAGCATAAGCCCTGTTCAACCCTAGCTTTAAATGTCGGCAAGACAGGAAGAATTTTAAAAATATTTATATTCGTATTTGTAAAATTTTTAAATTTCTTTGCAGTATGTGTATCAACAAATTTTCTTTTAAAAAATAAAAATATAACATTTTTTTCAAAAATTTCATATGATTCTGTTGAAATCTGAAATATATTGGATTTACAGAATTCTAAAATATTTTGATTCTGCTCCACCTCGCTGCGTTAGCAAAATTTTTGTCTGGTCAAAGTCCAGTATCATGATAACTACAGCAAAAAAATTTTCAGACATTAGAAAGTCACAATCATAACAAACTCAAACTTTCCCACTCTTTCGCTGAATTTTTAAATGTTCTTGCAAACCAAGAGAATTTTTAAAAGAAGCTTGACAATTATTTTCACAAAAAATAAACAAAAGGCGGTGCTTTAAACAAAACAAAAAAATACATAACACCATTTCTGATTTCTTCTAAATTGGGTTTAGTGTTAAAAAATCCACAAAAGTAATTCACCAGAAAATGGAGAATTACTTTTGTTTGTTGTTTCACTGACAAACTCGTTTCGTCTAAATATCGACTAATTTTTATTAGATTATTAAAAAGCTCCGGGACTTTTAAAAATTTACGGAAATTTCTATAAAAAGTTAAATTACACAAAAACTACACAAAAATGTCATTATTCAAAAATTATCCAACGAATGTGTAAACAGTCCCGTTTTTGAATAATTATTCAAAAAGTGGCAACACTGCACTGGGGGCAACTTCAATATTTTAGGCGGCAAATTCTGGTTATTTGTTCAAATCTTTATAATTTATATACCTTTTCGTTATTAAAAATAAAATGGTTTTTTTTTTTGATAAAAAATAATGTTGTATGTATCCACTTTTAACCGTCAGTATGAAACCGAGTGTAAAATATTTCGAATCCGAATTCCGATTCCTCGATTAATCACCTCTATTTCGGTTAATGTCAAAAAACAATTTTAAACGCAAATAAAATTCAAAATTATATAGTGAATTTTCGCCCTTATTTTTTACAAAAACTTCCTAATGTTATTAAAATTGGCAAATAAAATGGCATAGAAAAGCAAACAAAAATTAAAACACCATCAACTGCTTTTGACCCTTTCATGTGCGAATTTTAATGGCTGGGAATTTTTCGACCAAAGTTCGTGGAAATATAGATCTATGCCAAAAAAATATTTTTTTTATTATTTTTATAGCTTTGCAGCACCCCGTAGCGGAGATATTTGGAATTAAAGTTCAAACGTTAACATCCTACCGGTCCCGAGCGGATTAAGATTTTTTATATTATTAATTTTATATTATTTCCATAACTAAACTTTACATAAAATTTTTCGAGTTTTTGAATTTTATTCATTACATAATTTTTAAGACTAATTAAAACAAAAATTTTATTTTGCTTTAAACCTTAATATGAAAAAATTTGCATGGGGTCACTATGAAAAACAGCTCGCAAACGAACACTATCATCAGCGAGCTTAAGGATGTCATTAGTTGTCAGTTAGGAGTTGTTAACTGTGACTTATTACTTATGACATTCATAGGAAGTTTTTGCAATTTTACAATGGGGCATGGCATATAAAAGGTTGCAATCCACTGTTCTATACCAAACTATCTCTACAAATATCAGTCATTTTGTCTGTATACAAAAATGGTTTTTATCTTTATTTTTTATTTTTGTTTTTCAATTTCCAAGTGTGTTAATTTCATCATGTTCAGCAAATACTTTTGCAGACACAAACTTTTACATAAAATTGGCAGTCGTGAAAAAAATATGCAAATCATCGTGAATAATAAATGTGTGTCATCGTAATTATGACATTTAAGTAATAGTAGTTCCCCACAAAACAGCTGAAACGAGCTTAAATGAATACGTTTTAAACAAAATGAAATGTTTATTTATTTTTTTCAATGTTTTCAATTTTTCTACACACACGTACGAAATGTTTTATAGATAGGTAAAAGAAAGATAACGCAAAATATACAACAACGTAAAAATGTAAACAATACCCAACAAAGTTGTATTTTGTTGCCAACCGAAAACCTAATCACAATTACTGTAATTAAGATTTGAATTGAGTACATCATGTTTTGTTATGAATCGTCTATAAACAATTTATTTATTATTTTGAAATATGACCATTAGGCATTTGACTTATATTTGACGTTATTAAATAATGTGTGAATTAAATACTATATGAAAAATTTTGTAATGATTTAAATGTGTTACCCTGTCAAATATCATGGTCATGATCAAGTTCATGAATTTTTATACGAATTTGTGTTTTATGAGATTTTAATTTTAACCCTCACACCGTAGTCGATTAAAAATTAAAAAATTGTAAATGAAATGCAGTTAAAATTTTTCTGATTTTAAATGCATGTTTTAATTTCAATTGATGATTTCTGAGTTCCTGCTGTTAAGTAGGGCATACACGTTCAATATTATTGATCAATTTTTCAAAAATCAACCAATCAAAACATTTTATTTTTAAATACTTTGTTCTGATTGGTTATTTTTAAAAACATTGATCAATAATATTGAACGTGTATGTCTGCCTTTATATTTTAAATTTCAGTTAACTCTTTCACTACCCTTGTACACTACAGTCTACACATCTTTAAAAGAATATATAAAATTTGATAATACAAAAAAAAATTTACACTTTTTGTAAACAAGTTTATTAGGCTCTTGACCTTCGAATAAAATTATTATATATATAAGCAGTTCAACATGGCAATATAGTCGCGATATTTGTTAATGAAGTCTAATTTTTTGTATATATATTATAATCTGCGAGAAAAGGGGGTTTTGATGTTTCTCATAAAATAATCAAGATATGAGAAGAAAAACGGGGATGAGAAGTTTAATAAAATCGATTTTCGAACGGCATTTTTGGAGGATAGAAGAGGGAGGGGGAAAATTTTTTACATATTTTTTCCTAATTTGAGGACTCTTAACAAGAATCTGAAGTCAAAATAACGATACATCCGCAAACAAAAGAAAGAGAGTTGAAAGAGTTAATGTTTCCTCACCCAGAAAATAGTCTCAGTTGTGGCCATCGGATTTGTTGCCAATCGAATTCGTGCGGTTACGACAAATATCTTTATATTAATTTATATTTTTCGTCGTGAAAGTCAATATTCGGTTGTCCAATTCAATATTATGTTCCACATAAATATTATTATGTTCCACAAAATTTTATTGAAATTAAAAAACTTTTTTTGAATTTTCTGGTATTGAACCCGGCCATTCAGATTAGTAGTTCACACTATTTCCCACTGCACCACAACTACTTTTAATTTTCTTAGCCATATCTACTGTTTATACATATGAATATTTTATTTTAATTTAAAAAAAAAAAACATATAAAGTTTTGTCTTTTCCGGGATTTGAACTCAGAAATCCGGCGTACTAGGCCTACTCTCTACCGATTACACCACAAACACTTATTAATTTTGAAGTCTAATTTTGAATTTATATGTTTTGCTTGGAAAACAAATATAGTTAAAAATTCGTTTACCAATACCAATTAATAGTTGTGTGTGTTATCTATACAATCCACAATTCGGTTGGTTCTACAGAAACTCAACTTTAAGGTCATATTTAATTAGGATACCTGTATTTGTAGTTATCTCTTGCGAATATTGAAATTTTTTTAATAAAGATTATAAGTAACACCAATTTTCTTGTATATACACTAAATAAATGGCTGCTTCTACTGCATAGAATTACTAAACTGATAATAATTTTAAAATTCATTGGAGATACCAATAACTTGTTAAAAGGATTGTTTTTTAGTTCATTTTCCCTATTTTTAATACATAGCAAAATATTTTTGATGTATTATTCAATTTTAGGCAACTGCAAATAAAATAACGTCCTGGCAATTTCATTTTAATGGTTTTGATCGAATTCCAACCAATCTTTTTCCTGGGTGCTGAATTACAACTGGTACACTGAAAGAATTATCCTTCATGATATTAATGATACAATTTCATAGGATTTTTTTCGTAGAATCAATGAAGAATTTCATTATGTATGTAATATTTAATTAATATTCTGAAAGTGTTCATACCTTTTCTTTCATAAAATTTCATAATTTCGTTAAAAAATTCATTGAATTTCATATATTAGATCTCATAATTTTTTTTTTTTTTATTAAATCTTCATTTCACTTAACCATAAGTCCGAGTTTTAGTGATGTGCATTAATTTCCATACTGAGAGAATTATCGTTTATAATTTTTATTTTTTTATTAATAATATTTTTATGGGTATAAAATTTTTTTATAAATCATATTAATTTTTTCGAAACATTAATAAGGAATTTTATTAATTGAATTAAGCTTATTATAAAATTTTATGAAACTTTTAAATTTAATGAATTCTTTCATTAGATATATTTTGTACATCCGTAAAATATGCTACAATTGTATTACGCTTTTCCCATTTGCTAAATACTTTTTATTTATCCACTCCAGCTTAGCAACGACAACAACCAACTATAATAAATAATAGCAGGGTTGGCAGGCAATACCGCTAAAATACCGTTATCGATTCAAAACCCTTTCAAGTGACTACCGTTACCCCTAAAATACATTTACCGAAATAACTGAAATATCGTTATCCTTAAAATACCGATACCGAAATAAATAAAATATCAATACCCTTAAAATACCGTTACCGAAACAAATGAAATATTGTTATCCCTAAAATACCATTACCGTTATTTTTAATTTTCTGCTTTTGGTAATTTCACGTGGTTATTGAGTATTTTTGTACAATAAGTTGATAAATTGGTTCTGTTTTTAATCTCTTTTGTCTTTTGTAAAAAAAAAATTACGGGATGCATCGAAATAACTGACTACCGTTACCCTTAAAATACCGTTACCGATATAACTGAAATACCGTTAACCTTAAAATACTGTTACCGAAATAACCCAAATATCGTTATCTTTAAAATACCATTACCGAAATAACCTAAAATGTCGTTACCCTAACGATAACCGCATTCGTTTCGGTTACCATCCATGAATAATAGTAACTGAAATTGCCTCATAGATTTTATGAAGCTCTTCATTGGCTGAATGATTTACTCATTGGAGGAGTGGTCTATTAATTTTATGAAGAGTTTCATTAATTTTATCAACTTTTCATAAACATTAACTTTGATAAAACCTGTTTCATACATTCTATGAAAAGTTTCAATGGACAAGTTCCACTGACAACTGTCATGGAAACTATGAAGAAATTCATTACTGAAGTGATGATAATTCTCTCAGTGTATGATCTGAATTTGAATTAATGTTTTCCTAAGTTCAAATAATATTTTATGGGTTAAACTCTTTTCGTTGAATTTCAATTAATGGTTTCTAAATTTAAATTGATATTTTTAATTCTATTCAATCATTTCAATACTAATGAGTTGTTCGACAACCAACATCGACCTCTTTCGACGTGAACTACATATAATTATGTAGTAGTGATGGCGTGGCTTACATTATTATACACTATTTTAAATATTAGACTTTAGATTATGTGAAGTTAATGGTGAGGACGGCCTTACTGAACGCCAGCGTTGGTTTACTCGCTTTCGTTCTGGAAAAGTTTAATGTGCAAGATTCACCACATACTGGTCGTCCAACCACTACTGATGACGTCAAGATAGAGGCGTTAATCCAAACTAACCGGCGTATGACAACTCGAGAGATAGCAGAGAAGCTTGCACTTACAACAGCTTGGTTACGTAAACAAACTAGATGTTTGGGTTCCTCCCGAATTAAGGGAAATCCACCTAACCAAACGCATTAACATATGCGACTCTTTGCTGAATCGTAATCAAAACGACCCATTTCTAAAAAGAATCATAACGGGTGATGAAAAATGGATTGTTTACGATAACATAGTCCGAAAACGATAATGGACCCAGCACAATGAGCCTCCATAATCGACATCCAAAGTCAATATTTACCAAAAGAAGATTATGCTTTCTGTGTGGTGGGATTGCAAGGGTATAGTCTACTTTGACCTGCTTCCAAGAAACCAAACTATTGATTCGAATTGAACGAAGAAATCAAGAAAAAAACGCCCTGAACTGGCCAATCGCAAATGATAATGCCAGACCCCAGACCGCTTTGATAACCCGTCAAAAATTAAGAGAGCTCAATTGGGAACTGATGCTACATCCACCATATAGCCCTGACTTTCGCTCCCTTCAAAACCATTTGAATGGTAAAACTTTCGGTTCCGATCAGGCTGTTAAAAATGAGTTGGACCAGTTTTTCGCTTCTAAAAACAAAGGCTTCTTCGAACGTGGAATTTTTCAACTTACCGAAAGATGGCAAAATGTCATCCAACAAAATGGTCAATATATCATAGATTAAGTTTTTAATATAAATAAATTTTCTTTGTAAAATATGAAAAAACGACGTTAACTATCGAACAAGGGTATTAAGGTGTCCCTTATATAGTGTTTGGTCGATTTTCGACACGCATACCCCCCAATTTTTTTACAAATGGTCCCAAATTAACAAAATCGATTTTCTTTATTATTTTTTGGAAAACGTTAACCCGTGCCGAGTTACGCCCGAAAATGGCCCATTTTGGAAATAAGGATATTATTATTAAAAATTCCCAAAATTCGAAATTTTGAAAAATGTAGTATTTTGTTTCATTTATTCCTTTAATATAGTCAAAATGATTCAGTCATGGAATTTTGACTTCATCGGATATCATTAACCCACTTTAGCCTGGAATCCAAAATGACCCACGATTTTGATAAAAATGCAAAAAAGTGTTTTTTTTTTTAAATTAATTTTAAAGATTTTTTAAAATGCCTAATTTAGAGATGTCGATTGGTAGTTGTACCACATATTAGTTGATATTAAAAAAAAAAATAAATTGGAAAAATGATAATTCGAGTTTGTGTTTGGAGCGACTGCTTTCCAGGACATTTTACAAAAATTGCTTATTTTGTAAAAAATTTAACAAAATTTTAATGTTTTGATCAAATTTTACATAGTTTTCGGAAAAATATCACTTAAATTTGGTTAGACTGTAATTATCTTTGCATTTTTTTAAAAGAAATTTAACCCTTAATGGCCTGGGATCAGAAAAGGCCCATGAAACTTAATATTAATTATGACTACGAGATTGTAAAGCCATTAAATTGATATAAAAAAATCTCAGCTGGTTAAAAATAATTATTTTATGTAACATGATCCATATGGGGTTAACTTTTATACTTTTGGTCAAAAACGCCCCACTAGGAAATTTACAGAATAACACGTTAATAATTTTCGGAAAAATATCACTTTAAATGAATAACAAAAAAATTTTTACACTTGATAAAAAATATTATTTTGAGTAACTTGATCCATATAGGGTTAATGTTCTCACTTTTCAGAAAAAAAGACCCACAGGAAATTTACAGAATATCTTTTATCAGATTTTTATTAAATTCGTAGGTCATTTTGGATTCCAGGCTAAAGTGGGTTAATGATATCCGATGAAGTCAAAATTCCATGTCTGAATCATTTTTACTATATTAAATGAATAAGTGAAACAAAATACTAAATTTTCAAAATTTCGAATTTTGGGAATTTTTAATAATACACTTTTTTTCCAAAATGGTCCATTCTCGGCCGCAATTCGGCACGGGTTAACGTTTTCCAAAAAAATAAAATAAATCGATTTTTTTAATTTGGGACCATTTGTAAAAAAATTGGGGGGTATGCGTGTCGAAAATCGACCAAACACTATATGAGGGACACCCTAATATGTATACTAAAAAATAAATTACAATTTATTAAGAACTATTTGTTTACAAAAAAAAATCCAGATACAGTGAACACTAGGGTGAACCTTATTTTTCAACTTGCGATTTAAGGCCGCCCCTCTTGGATATGTGTTTTTGGGTATAAAAATACACCATGCAAAAAATTAAGGTGATCGTATAACGGGAACACGTGCCGCATCGGCCCTGAAATTTGAAATACGATTTACAAAGCAAAAAAATCACTTTTTTGGCTTTTTTGAAAATACTGGCTCTTAAATAACTGTATTTTTGGAAAATATATAATAATAATAATAATAATCATAATCTAGACTGAATTACCTTTCTGGTAGTGTATAAAAATCCAAAATCGGTTTGCAAATGTTTAAGTAATTGCAATTTCCTCAGACCATTGTAGGGTTAAAATAAGATAAATTATGAAAACCGTAAAAATCATTTTTTTTCAAAAACTTACGATGTTGTACTCTATTTTCATTTATTAGATCCACAAATATTCAAATATAAATATTTATCTCTCTTGGGTTATGATAACCAAGTCCCAGGTATGGCCAAAGATGGGATTTCTTTTTATAAATTTCCAAATTCTAGTTTTCAGTTTTTTAAAATTTTATTAAAAAAAATATAAAAAAGTGGTCAACGCATTATTTAATACACCTTAGAAAATAATTATACTGAAGATGACACATATCCCTCTTTTAACTTAACAGTGACGGCGTTTTAAATATAAAAATTTTAGGAAAAAGTGTGATTTTTGCCAATAATTTAGAAAATAGTATTCATTTTTGCGTTCTTAACTAGCTGTAACAAAATCTCTTCCGATTTCTTTTAATTCTGATACAAGACAATGTTTACCGAAAATGTTGTAAAACTCCGACAGCCTTAACCCTTTCTTTACCAAGGTCAAAAATTAAATTTTTAAAATTTTTCAATTTTTCCTGGAAGTATATCAAAACAATGTGTTGTTTCTTGCGGAATTTGGTGAAAGTTTTCCAAATAACTCTGTTAGCACCAAATTTTATATATAGTAATAAAAAATTAGAAATTTGCCTTATAGGCACATGGGGTCGAAATGACCCCAAATTTTTAAAATGTAAAAAAGTGCCATTTGACATTAAAATCGATATATAAACCTTTAATAAAGCATTTTCTAGAAAAAACATCAAAATTAACCTATTTGAGAGCATGGTGTCAAAATTACCCTTTTTTATGTTAAATAACGATGGTTGGCTGAAAAATTTGGACTGAAAATTTGGGCTGAAAATTTTGTTTATGAGAATGCACGATTTTTAAAATTATTTTATTTTTCAATATAATCTCTTGAAACTTTAATACACTTAGTCCAACGTTTTTCTAGCAATTCTATCCCTTGATTAAAATAATTTTCCTGAAGCTCTTCAAAATAATCGTTTACAGCTCCCATTACATCTTCATTCGAGGTATTGTTTTAGATTTGGGAACAGGTAGAAGTCAGAGGGAGCTAAATCAGAGAATGAGAAATGATGAGAAATGAGAAATTTTCATTTGAATGCGTTTTTGGTCAACTGTTAACGAATGCGGCACCCATCTTGCAGAAAGCTTTTCCATCTTTAATTCTTGATGCAAAATAAAATGTACTAGATCATTTGAGATGCCTATGGCATTCCCTATTTAACGTCTAATACTATATCATGGACTTTAGCTATGATTTCTGGCGTTGTTGCAGTTTTTGGACGTCCACTTCGTGATTCGCCTTCAATGCTTGTACGACCACGTTTAAATTCAGCAACCCAATTTTTTACTGTTGCATATGAAGGAGGACTTTCACCTAACACATTCACCATATCATTGTGAATTTTTTGTCCCGATAAACCTTTCTTATGTAAATATTTAATCACACCACGAATTTCGAATTTTTCCATTATAAAAAAATCACTGAAGCGCATTTTTCGAACACCTGTTACTATACGAATGAGTTGAGAGAGCGAAATGGTATTTACCATGTGTTCATATGACGGATGAAAATTTCCATTATACAAAGCTTTTTGCTGTTTATACAGCCATCTCTATTTCAGGATAAGAACACTTCATAGTGAAACTTTTAAAAAACAAAAGGATTTTGCTTATGTTCAATATTTTGGGGTTTGTAAATGCAAAGTAAATGTTGTTGTAATTTAAGAATTTTTCCATAAAACAAAGATCCCTTCAAATTTAAACTTTATTGTTATTTGAACTAAATTTCCCCAAGATATTCTAATAACATTTTTCGTACTACATATTTTACCTAACATATTCCTTAAATTTCATTTACAGTTTCTTTAAAAATTATATTTATCAACTTTTTTTTTATTAAAATAAATATAACATATCTGGATCAAACAATGCACTGAGGTTCCGCAAATTTTACCCCACGATAACAAAAATAATAGATAAAATTCCAAAAAAAGGCAAGTTTTGATATCCTTACGAGATCCCTAAAATATCTATAAAAATTATTTACTTCTCCGCAATAGTGATATAAACACTTTTCGCTGGGTGAGGGGATAAAAAAAGAAAGACCCACAAGGGTTATTCAATTAAACTTTTCGACACCAGATTCGGGTTTAAGAGACCAAAATACTTAAAACAAATTTAGTAGAAGACTGTTGAAAAAAGTTGTTTTTTGTTGAGTAGTTTAATATGGAGCAGCCCTCTGTAAGTTTGTGAAATCCCAAATTTGGCCCTTCAAGCCGTTTATGTCTCCACCGCTGATGTATACTATATACAGTGAATAAAAAAAAGTTCCATACATTATATATTAAAATGAAACGAACTGCATTTAGTAGGTTTGAGGTTTTTAAGGTTTGCAATTTAAAAAAAATACAAAAAAGGAAAGAAGATTTTGAAAAGCATAAAATTACTGTTAATTTTACATACAATGTGCTTATGTTGTTTGAAAAAAAAAATTCAAATAACATGGGTGTCCCAAATTTATTTTCATCGGGACAAACAATAATTGCATTAAAGAAATTAAATATGCTAAAATCCCAAAATTTATCTGGAAAATTGTGAAAAACAATCTGTTGGAGGCATGTCGCTATCTGGATTTCATTCTTGCCTAAGGAAATCTTCAGGGTGAGACGTTTTAGAATTTCCAAAAACATTTATTAGGTTAAATCACAAACTCAATGAGAATTTCTTGTTCTCGTCTAGGAGCATCACTTAACATATAAGATATCAAAGAAAAAACAAAAACAACAAAAAAGTTCACCACAATTTGCTTTGTCATCTCTTTGTGCATTTTATTTTATATAATGTCCAACTTTTTTTTTGTTCACTGTATATACTATATTATTATGACGTCGTATTTTCGATGTAGTAAATGATTAAATATTTATATATTCTACTTAGATGTTCGGAATGGAATTCATAGTAATTTTTTATTTTCCATAGGCGCCCTAAGTTATAGATACCCATCCCTCGTATAACGCAGTTTCATGCAACGCAATTTTGTTCTAAAAGGTTTACCAAAATATAATTTTTTATTTCCCTTATCTAACGCGTTTTTTCTGCATTTATTATACCATTCGCACATATAACACCAAACTAAATTAACCGCGTTATACGAGCGAAGGGTGTATGCACATGTAATTTAATTGAATATTTAAGGCTTGATAAGAAAATTAATTATAATAAGAGTTCATACATATGTATCTATTTATAGCTTTTAGTTGACAACAATATTTTAGTGTACATTTGTATTCTACACCACCATGTGACAGGATATGAGTTTGTGCTAAGGCCAGTATTTTGTTCGTACTTTTGCGAAAAAAGTTTGACAGCTCAATACAAAAACTGATGTTTCACTTGCGTGGAATTGTTGCGAAATTTAGGTGGAATTTTTCTTCGCAGTAATTTAACAGACAGGACTATTTCAAAATGTAGCAAAAAAGTAGCATTTGGTTTTGTTATGATCAGGGAACATTTCTTTTGGCTTTTGCCATTGAATGCCATTTTCTCAAAAATTTCACAAAAATTACATTTTTTTAGATCCTTGCGAAACAATGCATTTTTGTGATTTTTTAGACTTTTTGGTAAAATATTATATAAAATATAGTCAAATCCATGGTATAAGAGAAATGCATGGTCACTCTGCTTTATACAGGGTGAGTTATAAGATGATGACTAGAATTTTAGTGGTGATGACAACTGAATTTGTTGCCAAACGAATAATTCAGTTAGAGCAACCGAATATCTCGGTTGTGACTACCGAATTGTTGTTGAGACAAAAGGAATTATGTTGCCACAATCAAATTATTCTTGTTTCAATTGGTTTTATGTTCTCGCAACCGATTCGAGTGGCTACAAATTCAGTTATCAGCACGAATCTGATCACTACAAATTCAGTTGTGAACACGAAACAAATCACACGTGAAACAACATATCAACTCGTATTGTACCCGTAAACGGTGTAAACCTAGTATTTTTATGAGTTTAATGCTAAACTCAATACATAAAAAATATGTTGTATTTACACAAGGTTTACAACCCAGTATGCACAGTTTCGGGGCGGTTCGTTTATTTTTCGAAACTTTATCGAACTTTTTTCGAAAAAACCCGGTAAAAAATGTTGCTTACCTGTAAGCAGATTTTTAAAGGAAACAATTAAAATAATCCCCTACAAACCTGCTTACATATGCCATGATTTTATACACTCAGATAAAAAAGTTAGTAAAAAAATTTGTAAACAGTTTCCAAACGAACTTTACTATTTTTATACTGATTTTTAGTACAATTTTTTTTTAGTAATTATTTTTGCTATTATCTTATTACAAATTACGGATTTTTTTCTACTAATTCTCGCTGCTGATTTTAGCAAAACATTTTACTAATTTTTCAAAACCGAGTGCTAAATTTAGCAGAAAAATATACTAATTAAAATTTTTTTTTTTGGATTTTTTACAATTCTTTTTTTTTACAATTTTACAGTTTTTGTTTTTTTTAGTACAATTTTTTGCTCATTTCAGCATATTGATTTTAAATTACAGTTTACAACAAATTACTGAAATTTAGTAGCTGCAACTAATTATTTATACTAATTTCATTGTACTAAAATTATGATATTTAGTAAGTTTTTTAACTGATTTTAGCAAATCGATTTTGAATTGCAGTTTACATAAATTTTACTAAAATTTAGTAGCGGCTACTAATTTTTTCTACTAATTTTATTGTACTACAGATCAGCAGACATGTGTTGCTAAAATTAGCAAAAAATACCGCTGGCCTCAAAACAGTTAAATCTCCCGTAATAACAGCAAAATTTTCAGTAGCCAATACAGACTTTTTTGGTTGAGTGTATGGCGAATTCCCACTTGGAAGCACTAGTAACATATATAAAAAATGCTGCGATTTCATAGCTTTCAGTAAGCAAATTTTTCATGTCTACATTATTAATAATATTATTATTATTAAAATTATTTTATTTTTTGTTCTTAACATTTATGTTTTTACCGCGCCGCGTGCTAGCTCTTCAAAAGCGCAGTTTGTTGACTAATTCCTTTTTCAAACGCAATTGGCAATAACTCGGTAAATTTCGTACAGATCGCTTAAAATTAACGATATGAAATTTACTGCATTACACCCTGCATCCTTGTAAGTGAAAACAGTAAGCTCGTAATTTTATTTTTGTTTATTTTTATATGGAAAACACAGTTTTTAGTGTTTTTTTACGCGTATTTTTTAATATTAATAATCAAAATTTTGTGCTAATTATTGCTTACAAACTACAAATTGCTTTCAAACAAAAAATACCACTTTTTCACTTTTTTTGTTATTTTACACTGAAACTCTCTTAAAACCAGTTCAGTTTTTCAGATGAGAGCCGTGGATAGTGCCTGGTATAATGCATTAAACTAGAGATGAGCGATATTTTCATACCGGTGATTTAATCACAGTTATTGATAAATCACTGGTAACGGCAGTGATCAAATATTTCAAGTCGCAGTTACTCGGAATGTCGTTCTTTTAATATTTTTGTACTATTCTTTTTACTATTCTTGCAAACTTCATTGTGCACAGTAATACATGTTTTTTTTTCAATAACAGTGACTTACTTTCACACTCTTCTGAATAAAATGTCTCCTTCTATCATGTCTTTGTTACCGGTCGCAACTATTCTTCTTTTAAGGCCCAGTTTTTAGGAAGCGGATTATCTTTAAACTTAGTTTAACACAGTTTGTAACTGGAATACTGCTTTTAAAATGTGGTTTATTTTTTTTATTTCAATAAAGAAATAAATTATACTCAAGAAAAGGTTTTTCCGGCAAATTTTTGTTAATAAACGTGAAATGGCTGACAAAATTCGTTTTCGGTTTAACTAAACCAAGTTTAACTGACATCTTAAAAACTCGCCATAAATATTATTTCGTTTATTTATCAGAAAATCGCAGTCTTTTCCATAGAAAAACTGTGATTACGATCACAGTTTAAAAGTACAACGATTTGCAAATCACATTCACTGAGAACAATGTTACTGAAAAATCGCCGGATCGCCCATCTCTATTACAAACCCGTGATCACGGTCACTGTTTAAAAGAACGGTGATTTGAAAATCACGATCACTGGTAGCAGCGTTATTCAAAAATCACCGGATCGCTCATCTCTACATTAAACCCATAGACGACTGCAGCTCAGTGTTGCCACTTTTTGAATAATTATTCAAAAACGGGATTGTTTACATATTCGTTGGATAATTTTTGAATAATGACATTTTTGTGTAGTTTTCGTGTAATTTCAGTTTTTATAGAAATTTACGTATATTCATTTCCATAACTTTTTAATAATGAAATGCAAATTAGTCGATATTTCGATGAAACAAGTTTGTGAAACACTTTCTATTTTCCGATGAATTATTTCGTAAATTTGTTCAAAACTAAGCCCAAGAAGAAATCAAAACCATTGTTCTATATTTAATTTGTATTTTTAAACCCGTATATTGTTCATGTTTTGCGAACGTATTTTTCAAAATTCATGAAAAAAAAGTACTTTTCTCTTGGGTGGCAAGACCATTTGAAAATGCTGCTGCAGAGTGAAATTTGGATTAGTTAGTTTGTGATTGACTAATTCACTGTGAATTTTTTTTCTGTAGTTTCCATGATCAGAGATAAATGTTGTTAACTCATCACAATGGGCCAGAATCAAAATATTTTGAAAATAATTCAGCAATTTAGAAATAGTTGACCTAGAAAGGTTTCTTTTAATTATGAAAATATTTGGAAAAATATAATTAAGTAGCTTACTACACGACTACAATTGCAGCCAGCAACATTTGTAGCCGTGTAGCCGCAGTCATCTATGTGTTTAATGCATAAAAGCAGGCGTATTCTATGGATTTAGTCAGTCAGTCAACTGACAGTGTTGAGGTAAAACATAAATTGGTGGTTGGACTGCCAATATTAAACTGATGGTTGGACTGTCAGATAAAATAGTCTTAAATAGGTGGTCGGACTGCGGATATTAAATAGTCTTAGATTGGTGGTTGGACTGCCAATATTAAACTGATGGTTGGATTGTCAGTTAAAATAATCTAAAATTGGTGGTTGGACTGCCTATATCGACTTGTCTAATTTAGTGGTCTGTTCTGAGAAATTGTGGTTGGACTGCATTATTCTCATTACACTTGACCCCAGAGACAGGCTGTGGTGTGGGCGATAAATATTGTGGGTGGATGGTTTAACTGTCCGTTTCCATTCATATAATTTAGAAGCCAGGAGATTGCGATTGGAGTTCGATCTCTTTCGGTCACTCCCCACAACAACGCACCCCTTAGCTGTCTAGCTTATTGTAACACGGGAGAACATAGGTCCTCTCGTGTAGGTTTACTTTATTCTCCCTCAGACTGTCTTACTCTTCGCCAGCAACGTGGATAACCTCCGTGTCGTATATATATCGGTAATCGTGTCATTAGTGTGAAAAATTGTAATAACAAAAAAACCAAAAATTTATTTTAAATAAAGAATTTTATCATATTTTACGTAATTAATTAACATAATAAAATTTGATGTTTTCTCTATCTATCTTGGGAATAAATAAATGGTTTTTAACGAACCCTGGGCAACCGCGAGCTCTGCCCCAGCATAGAGTGGAAAACACGTCGTTACAACATGTATGGTGCAACCATATACATATGTATGGATCCGAAAAATGAGGTAAGGTAACACCTAAGTATATGTGCATATATGGAAATATATGAACATATACATTTATTAAATATATGGTCATTTATGCCCATATATTTGTATATTCCACTGAAATGAATTTCTGATCAAAAAAACATTAGCGGAATTCACAAACTACATAATAAAAGAGTAGTTGACCCGATATTTATACCCTACACCAGTATGTGGTCAGGGTATTATAAGTTTGTGCTGATGTTTGTAACACCAAAAGATATTGGTCCTAGACCCACCTTATAGTATACCGATCGGTTCAGAATTTTTTTTTTATTTCGATTTAACGATGTCCGTCTGTCCGTACGTCCGTCTGTCTGTCCATGCATTCTTGTGCGCACTCTACAGGTCGTAAATATTAAGATAAATTGATGAAACTTGGTACACCGACTTATGTCGGCCCAAGGACGACGCATATTGATTTTGGTTAAAATCGGTCCATGTTTAGACCTAGTGCCCATATAAGGGTCCTACCAAAATTATATTGTTTATATGCTGCAGGTCGTAAATATTAAGATAATTTGATGAAATTTGGTACACAGACCTATGCTGGCCCAAGGACGAAGCCTATTGATTTTGGGTGACACCGGTCCATGTTTAGACCTAGTGCCCATATAAGGATCCCCCCAAAATTATATTGTTTATACGCTGCTGGTCGCAAATATTAAGATATTTTGATGAAATTTGGTGTACCGACCTATATCAGCCCAAGGACGAAGCCTATTGATTTTGGTTAACAGCGGTCCATGTTTAGATCTAGTGCCCTTATAAGGGTTCTACCAAAAGTATACTCTTTATACGCTGCAGGTCGCAAATATTAAGATACTTTGATGAAATTTGGTACACAGACCTATGTTGGCCCAAGGACGAAGCCTGTTGATTTTGGTAAATATCGGTCCATGTTTAGACCTAGTGCCCATATAAGGGTCCCCCCAAAATTGGCTTGTTACAAACTGCAGGTCGCAAATATTAAGATATTTTAATGAAATTTGGTTCGCTGACTCACATTATAGAAAATTTTGAAACATATCCCATTTTAACCCATTCGAATTTCGGATCCAAACATTAGTTGGCTTTTAACCAGACTGGTGTAGGGTATTGTATAGTCGGCATGCCCGACTTTAACCTTTTTATTCGTTTATTATTATTTTTATTATTTTATTAATGTTTTCTTTATGTTATTATTGTTAAATTGAATTTAAAAAATTATTAACACATTTAAAAATGGATAAAAACTCACAATTTAAAATTAAAACCAAAATATTTTAAAAAAATATTAAAATATATTTTTGACACTTACTTTACTTCTATATTCGTTGTATTGAAAATTACTTATAAAAGAAACCGAGTGTATCAAAACTGCAAATTTCAGATATTTTTTCTTGGTTTTTGGCAAAAACCAGGTAGAATGTGGTTTTCAGTTTGTATGGAAAAACTAAAGTAATTTTGTAGTTTTGGGCTCAAAAACTAAAAATGACCAAAAACTACTAGTTTTTGCCCAGTCTAAATATACTATAAGATAAAATATGATTAAAATTATAGAGAAAATAAAATATTTATATTTATTGAAGATAAAGATAAAAAGTGAATATATAAACAAAACGTTTATTAATATTTATTATGTGAAATACAAGGACAGACATTTTATTTCAGTAATTTCGGTAACTTTTTTGTATTTCGCTTTTTTAAGAAAAAGGTTTTTATAATATAACAGATATAGTTTATTTCCTTTTTCGTTGTTTGGAATTTTCTACGGAAGTCTGGACATTAGGGTCGTTCAAACTGCAAGAAGTTCAAATTTCTAGGTCCTCAAGGCCCCATCAATGTTAGTACCTTTTTGAATATTAGCTATTAAAAAAAAAAAAAAAAGTTAAAAAGTTTTCATCTTAAAGCACCGTAAGTTGTTTGAGTTTCACGTGAAAAAACTGTTATACTCCAGATAAAAAAAAATTATTTTTCACGAACAATGAGTTTCACGTGAAAATTGTGTAGACTTTGTTTTCACGCAAATTTAATATACAAGACTATTTTTTTTCTGGCGAAAAATTGTCATTTTGTGTATATTATGATTGTGTTTTTGTTATAAAATTAAAAAGTTGTTCATTTTTATAATTTAAATTGCAGTTTTAAGCTTTTAAAGTTCGTGTGAAATTTTTCCACGTGAAAAACAACTTACGGTACTTAAGGAACAAAAATGTAAAATTTTCAAATATAAAAAAAATCAAATTTAATACCATAGAACACGATGCATGAAATCTGTTAAATATTTTGGCGACAATTACGAATATGAAGTCAAAATTTCAAATAGAGGAACGGCTTTCGCGATATTCCTGAATAAATATTTTCCAATGGAAATATTATTTTTGCAAAATTTTTTCAGTTTAGCTTCCAGTATCATGGAACTATTTCACTTTGGAAATTTCATTCGCCCAAAGACTGTTACTTCGTCACCTAAAATGCAAAAGGGCGTAACAACAAAAAAATATAAGCCGATTTTCTGATTGATTATGATGCACTAGACTAAATTACATTTGCTTACAAAATTTTAAACTTATATGTAGAAATAAGTCTATAGTCGTGTTTTAAACAAGAGAAGAAAATATAGAATATCTTTAATTCTACAACGTTTTTTGTTGGTTTTAGTGTAAAAAATAAAAAGTGTTGTTACGCCCTTTTGCATTTTAGTTTTTAGTAAAATTTTGAATTAAAAAGCTATTATTTTAAAAGCTATTAAACAAAAGGCAAAAACGTCATATTTTATGTAAAATTGCCAGGATAACGTTATCCGTACAGCAATGGTGTTCTAATTAATTTTGAATTATACACTCAAAAAAATAAGTTAGTAGAAAAATTAGTAAAACTTCTTGTATATCAAGTATACTAGTCTCCAGCAACTTTTTTGCTGAAATTGTGTTTTTAACAAAAGTTTTAGTTATATTTTTTTAGCACTAAACCAATTTTGAACTAATGTTTTACTAATTTATTTTGCTACCAAAATTGTGCTGATAAAAACATTTATAGTGCGGACAACAACCAGACAGACAATATGTAGGTGTCCTCACTACAAGTTCGGACAAAGAAAATAATACTAAAAACACAACTCTTCTAAGGCATATAAAAAATACAACCGTGAAAATTTTTTTAACTGTCTTTCATACATAAAACAAAAGGACGCCAAAAGTAAATATATTGTATATAAAAATATAACAAAATATGATTTGAATTATAGACAAAATAAAATATTTAAATTTAATGAAGATAAAGATAAAATGTTAATATATAACATAAATGTTTATAAATACGTAGCTATTATCTCAAATAGCAGAACAGACATTTCTGGCAGTCGTTTGTGTAATTTTTTTGTGTTCCCTTTCGCTTTTTTAAGAAAATTTTTTTTATAATATAGAAGCCATAGATTATTTCCTTTTCTGTTATTTACAATTATCTACTTATGTGGAAGCCTGGACATTTTTATATTTTACAAAGTTTCCCAAATAATGTTTATAAGAATCACAAAACAGATTTTAGATTTAAATATTCAGCAAATAAATTAACTAAAGTATAATTTCTCTACAAATTTTTTGTGTTTTTTTCAGTCTTCTAATATTAAGCAAAAAGTTTTATTGATTTTAGAAAGGATTTTTGTCAATTGCAATCGACTAAGTGTTAGCAAAACTTTTGCTGAGATTACTATTTTTTGGTAATGACCTTCAACACACACACTAAAAATTTAGTAGTTAGCAAAAAAATGTTGCTGTGTCAGCAAATTTTTAGTCAGGAGCGTGCTTGCAAAAAAATTGGTTATTTCAGCAAAAGGTGTTTGCTGAAAATCAGCGAGCTGATTTTTACCAAAAAAATAGTAATCTCAGCAAAAGTTTTGCTAACACTTAGTCGATTGCAAATGAATAAAATCTTTGCTAAAATCACTAAACTTTTTGCTGAATATTATTTTAACTGTTCGTTAAATTTTGTAGGACATTATGGAATAAAAATAAAAAATAAAAATAAAATAAATAAAAATGCCATAAAAATAATGGCACCTATCTATTGTTTAGATAGGAGTAATTCCACTAAAAATTAACAAAATAAAAAGCATTTATAAAAAAATCACCTTCAAATGATCGACCAAGTGCAACGTTGTTTTATTTAATGAATATTTGAAAGTATGAATATGTAACCAACCACACTATGCACGATTTAGTATGGCAAATACACAGAAAAAACAGTAGGCACCAACAATGGGAATTTGTAGAAGCAATCACATTTTCTTTTAAACTGAAATTTTATTTCCAACAAATTTTTTGTTTGAAATATTTGTAGCTCCTTTGTAAATTGTTATCTTTCATAAAAAAATTGTTTAAAAATAAAAATTGAAAGTTACAAAAAAACAAAAGAAATTTTTTTTTTGGATTTACAAATTTCTTTGTTGGTACTTTTTTAAAAAGTTTTTTTTTTTCTATTTACAAATTTGGTATGAGAAAGGTGTTTAAAAATTTAATTAGAATTTTGTAAATTCTTTCTGTGTACGTATCGAATTTAAAAAAAAAAATGTTTGAAAAATTAATGAATCGTATTTATAAAAAAAAAAAAATATTAACTAAATTTTAAACACTGAAGGTCGTTACAAAATGAAAACCACTTGCGGCGATTATAAGTTAATTATAATTTGATGATATTGTAACCAACTAATTTCCTTTAATTATATAAATTTATTTCCAGGGTCTTGCCTTCACTCTAGAAGAACGCCAACTGTTGGGCATACAAGGTCTTTTACCAGCCCGTATTAAAACGGAAAAGGAACAAGTTGAGCATAGTTTAATATTGCTGGATCGCTTAGAAAATGATTTGGATAAATATATGTATTTAAATAATTTGGCTGAACGTAATGAACGTTTATTTTATAAAGTCTTATCGTCAGATGTTGCCAAAATGATGCCGTTGGTCTATACACCAACTGTGGGTTTGGCATGTCAAAAATTTAGTTTAATCTTTCAATATCCCAAGGGCATGTATATCAATATTAAAGATAAGGGTCATGTGTATGACGTACTAAAGGTGAGTTCTACGATACACTCGAATATTTATTAATTTTAACAAAATATAATTTTATTAAATTTCAGAACTGGCCCGAAACCGATGTTCGTGCTATTGTTGTAACCGATGGAGAACGTATTTTGGGTTTAGGTGATTTAGGAGCCAATGGTATGGGTATACCAGTGGGTAAACTATCACTCTATACCGCATTGGCTGGTATTAAACCCAGTCAATGTTTACCCATTACTTTGGATGTTGGCACTAATACGGAAAGTATCCTTAATGATCCTCTATACATTGGCTTGAGGCAAAAACGTACTACTGGACAAGAATATGATGAATTTATCGAGGAATTTATGTTATCTGTTGTACGTCGTTTTGGTCAAAATTGCTTAATACAATTTGAGGATTTTGCCAATGCTAACGCTTTTCGTTTATTGGAAAAATATCGCAACAACTACTGTACTTTTAATGATGATATACAAGGTACTGCCTCAGTTGCAGTCGGAGGTCTGTTAGCATCACTGAAAATCAAGAACACTGAATTGAAAGAGAATAAAATTTTATTCCTCGGTGCTGGTGAAGCGGCTCTGGGTATTGCCAATTTATGTTTAATGGCATTAATGAAAGAAGGCCTTACAGAGGCAGAAGCTAAAGATCGTATATGGATGGTTGATAGTAAGGGTTTAATTGTTAAAAATCGCCCTGCTGGTGGT
The DNA here is from genome assembly GCA_949987735.1 of Leucophora obtusa. NCBI lineage: Eukaryota > Metazoa > Arthropoda > Insecta > Diptera > Anthomyiidae > Leucophora > Leucophora obtusa. Next base: position 199,982,849 of record OX465295.1, on the reverse strand, counting down.
CTTACAGTACATAAACTTCACTTTGCCCAAGACTATCCACCTGTCAATACATTAGCTGAAGCTGTGGATCAGCTTAAACCGTCTGTTCTTATTGGTGCTGCTGCCATTGGAGGTGCTTTCACCAAAGAGATTCTTGAACAGATGGCTGATTTCAATGAAATGCCCATAATATTTGCTTTATCTAATCCTACCAGTAAAGCTGAATGTACTGCCGAAGAGGCTTATAAATATACTAAAGGCAAGTGCATTTTTGCTTCTGGTTCTCCCTTTGAACCCGTGGAATATATGGGTAAAACATTTTATCCCGGCCAGGGTAATAATTCATACATATTCCCTGGTGTTGCTTTGGGTGTTCTCTGTGCCGGTATGTTAACCATACCGGAAGAAGTGTTCCTGATGTCAGCTGAACGCTTATCAGACCTAATTGAACCTGAAGATTTGGCTAGAGGTAGTTTGTATCCACCGTTGCAAAAAATTACAGAATGTTCTATTGAAATTGCTACCTATATTATGGAGTATGCCTATAAGAATGGTAAGTGTATTTTTAATTGGTTCCTACTTTATAAATTCACTCCGTGAGCAGGAGTTGTAAGATTACTTTAGAAATTTTTAGAATATCACGAATCAATTGTCGTTGTCCTGGAGTTTAGAATCTTTTGAATTAATTTAAGTTGGAATCACAATGATGGAGTACTCCACTTTGCAGAGTGGATTTTGTTCGATTCGTCTTTGCACTTACAAAATTTTTTAGCACCCATTTTTATTTAAGTACACTCTACTCTGCAGGGTGGGGTATGTACTCCATCATTGCGTATCTAGCTTTAAATTATAATTTTCTCCGAGTTTTTTCACAAATGAATGAATTAATTTATTAAAGTTTGGAGACTTTCGAAATCGAATTCAGTCATCAGTTTAACAAAGTTTGAGGGCCTGTTCGGAAATGCATCACGAACGAACGATCGTCTTTTCATTCCCGAAAGTGTAGATGGTTTCTGAAAGCAAAAATTCTGTGAAGTATTTGTCAGGAGAGTATCCTGATGAAGAAAAATAGCAGTTTTTGAAAAAAGTAATTTAAGGAAATTGGCCTCGAACTGAATTAATAAATTTCTAATTAGTTTATTTTTTATTTTATAAGAAAGACACACATTTTATAAGAAAAACCAAAACTCTAACCTAGAAAAAGTTGTTCCGACAAATTTTTGTAATGTTTTATTTTGTCAGCTATTTCCAAGTTTATTAGCAAAAATTGTTCTAAACATTTAGCATTAGTATTTAATATGAATGAAATAAGTGATCTCAATAATATTTACTAAAATTTTCTTTGAAAATCTTCATCAAATTATATGTATTTATATATAATTTGATGCAGTTAGATAGACCCATTTTTCGGATCAAATTGTATCAGGTGAGATAACATGCTTATCTCGCTTGATATAATTATATATTCCAATATTCGGATCATAACATATTTTTTAGTCGGGAACTTAATTTCTTATTATAAAATACTCATTTGGCGCATTTGTGGTCAATTTAATATACCCCTCCTGGCGGCGGGCTTGCCGGTTAGAGGGTTAAAGAAAAACCCTTATAATAAGAACTAAGATCGATTTGTTTCTTAAATATTTTTCAAGTAAGAGTTTCTCAAATATTTCTTATTTAAGAAATAATTCAGACAAAGAGCGACCTTAGTTCTGGCTTTAAAACTGACCCTTAGATTCCAACAAATTATTGTCCTAGGAAATCAGTAAACATTTTCAAAATCAAAAACACAGGATTAACTGATATTTAAAAAAAAATAATATTGTGATACTTTTTGATATAAAAATCAAAGATACAAGAATTATATAAAGTTGTTCTTTAAATTCTGGGGTGGGAAAAAAGCCTAAGTCTGCCAATGGCATCATCAAAACAGATGATGAGCAGTCTTAGGGATATCTCAAAAATCTCTTGTGCGATTTTTTCTCATGTGCGTGTTCAGCATGCGAAAATGAATTAAAAATTATGTGTTAAAATAAAAAATGCAAAATGTTTGTATTTGTTCGAAAATTTCGAATTTTGGTCGCTTGTGCCGCGGGTTGGTACATTCCACGGAATTGTACCAAGCATTTGTTTCCATAAAATTTGCTGTTATCCTAATGCTAAGGACTGAACTATTATTTTTCATAGGCTAATAAATTTTCATTAAAGTAATTCTTGTAACTGAAACTTCGCATTCTCGGAGTTTCACAAATTTTTAAGACTTGTAAATTTTGAGTGGGGTCCTTTTAGAAATTCACGATTGGTCCGATAATAAACCCACAATAAAGCTTTTAATTTTTTTTAATTTCACTTTCTCAAAGTTTCAACAGTTATAAAAACCTGCACAGCTTTATTAATTTCAATTGCAGAATTATTAATTGCATTTTTAACTGCAAATGCATATAAAAATGGGTACTGCAAATGCATATAAAGCAAACTGATATTGCAGCTACAGGGTCCGCCATCTAACGCTTTTTTTTCAACTAGTGCTTATTTCGTGAGTGGTAACACTTAGCTCATGTCTGATTTGACAGATAATTAGTTTTATCCTTCCGCTGAACGAATATGGTTGTGTATACGCTTGAACAACGCTGGGAAATATTGCGACATTACTTTGAAAATCATGGTAATGTTGCAGAATGTGTGCGAAAATTGCGTACGGATTTTGGAAGGGCCATGTTGAACGAATTTTTGTTCACAAAAATTGAAGAGGAGGATATTGGCAACATTTGGTTTCAACAGGACGGCGCTACGTGCCACACAGCCGAAGCTACACTCGATGTTTTGCTCCCTGTTTTTGAAGATCGCATTATCAGCCGCAGAGCTGATGTCGTTTGGCCACCTCGGAGCTGCGATTTGATACCGTTGGACTATTATTTGTGGGGTGCCGTCAAAGATAAGTGTTGCGCCGACAAGCCAGAGACAATTGACGCTTTAAAGGACAATATTCGTGAAGCCATTGGTGAAATACAGCTGGACACAATCGATAATGTGCTTAAAAATTGAGCCGATCATGTAGGCTACTGCATGGCCAGCCGAGGCAGCCATATGAATGAAATTATTTTCCATTATTAACCGGAAGGATTGTACTTTCAAATAAAAAAAGAAATTTGAGAAAATATTCAGTCGTTTTTTTTTATAGCATTTTCAAAAAAAAAAGTTATTTGGCGGACCCTGTATTTCAACTACAATTGCTATTGAAAATAACTAAAATTGTAGTTAGTTAATTGAAATGCAAATGCAGCGTACACTTTTTTAACTGCATGCAGTTAACTTTACCGACATAGTTCTCAGAGTGTGTTCCTGTACATAGCCAAATCTGATCAAAATCCAAAAAAAATTTTTTGTTACAATTCCACAGATATGTCTTACTACCCAGCAAAACCACACATTACCAAATAATGGGTAAAGTAATGTATCGCCATAGGGTTTCACTGATTACTTTAAACCTTACTTCACTGAAGAATTTTACAGGCGATGAGCCTCAAAATAATGTGTTTATTGTTATACAGGTAACAAAAAAATTAAGAATAATGGTTACTTAGTTGCAGATAGGGAATGAAAAAGTAATTGCTTTTATCCTACATGGAATTCGAATAAATTTTTCCGTTTTAAAAGTAACAACTAAATAACAAATATCAACAAATGGCCACTCTAAAAATATTTACAAAATTTAAATAAAAAATTATCGATGTAATTAATTTTTATATAGTCTTACTTTATATTTAATTATAATGCATTATGTAATGAATATTCGGTAATGCGTTATGTTTTAAAATTATGATAAATGTAAGGACCGTACATTACTTAGTAATGCATTATGTAATCAACTATCGGTAACTCATTATTCTGTGGTTCTAAATAATGCTGAAGGTAAGGAGTATACATTAAAAAGTAATGCATTACGTAATCAATTTTCAGTAACTAATTACTTTATGCTTCAAAATAATGCTGAAGGTAAGGGGTATTCATTACAAAGTAATGCATTATGTATCCAATTATCGGTAACTAATTACTTTATGTTGAAGAATAATTACACTTGTAATGAGTACACATTACAAGGTAATGCATGAGGTTGTCACTCCCATTACCAAAGTTTTCCTGGGTAGTTGAAGTGCTAACGTGCTATCGTTATAAAATAGCATGATTTTTGAAGTTTAAACAATACAAAATTGTAAAAATCCTGCTATTTTACACTTAAACTCTTAATTCCTTCAATATAGAAATTAAAATTTCAATTTCATCATTTCATTTTTTATACTTGAATTTTTTAATAAACCATTTATCTTTATCCATTTTCCAGATTTAGCTACAGTACGTCCAGAACCCGAAGATAAGCGCGAATTTATTAAATCGCAAATGTATGATTTGTCATATTCATCATCCATACCAGAAGTCTACTCATGGAATCATAAACTATAAGTATTCTACTCAAATGTACGCAAAATATTGTTATTTATGTAAAAACTAAACTGTATAATTTTAACTCTATAATTTTATTAACTCAACTTTTTTTAACAGAAAAATTTAAATTGTTTTAAACAAAGCAAATAATCAATATTTAATTTACACTTCATTAAGGCACATTTATACGCCAGAGAAAATATCTAGAGATAGAGCAAAAAATACCCCTAATTTGTTTAAATCATTCGCAATGGAGCTATTTAGAGGTGTATTTTGTAATATCTCTAGCTGTTTTCTCTCGTGCCTTTAAATTTAATTTTTGTTAAGTATTGTTTTTATAAAATGCAGTTTCAAACAAGTTCATTTCCATGCATCATATAAAAAAATATTATTTTTATTTTATTATTATTATTTTAAAATTCTTTATCATTCCATTTTTATTTCTTTGTATCTTTATCTCTTAGGAGTCTATTCTAGTTTAAAATTTAATCTTGTTTTTTGTTGAAATTTTTTTTTTTGTTAGTTTTACAACAGGGAAATGATGCTATTTGATATTCTATATGCTATATAGAATAGATGCTATATGATATTTGTACTATTTATATTCCAATAAAATTTAAAAAGAACAAAATAATTGTATCCTTGTTTTTTTTTCTAATACAATTTTTCAATCATATTGTTACGTTTTTTACCTTTTTAAAACGGTGGTTTTTAAATAAACCGGGTTCTTTTCTGTTGCAATCAAAATAACCAATCCACCGCTGACACCAATTGTTACGTTTTACCTTATAAAAACGTTCGTTTATCTATTTTAGATAAACCGGAATGGTGCCCTTATATAATTAAAATAACTTTTACACTTTATTTTATTGAGCTTATACTCTATTTACACTCTCTTTAGTTTAATTTAGCTTTGCACTTGTTTATTACGCTGTATTACTTTAAATACAGAACCGTAAATAGAACAAACTGTAATGATTTTAACACAACGATTTATTAAAATCCGACTGAATCAATAATAATCAACTGACTAACTAAATGACATATCGTCACCTAAAATGCAAAAGGGCGTAACAACGCTTTTTATTTTTTAACACTAGAACCAAAAAAAAAAACGTTGTAGAATTAAAGATATTCTATATTTTCTTATCTTGTTTAAAACACGACTATAGACTTATTTCGACATATAAGTTTAAAATTTTGTAGGGAAATGTAATTTAGTCCAGTGCATCATAATCAATTAGAAAATCGCCTTAAATTTTTTTGTTGTTACGCCCTTTTGCATTTTAGGTGACGATATATAGTTTTACTTACGTGGTAGTAGAGAATTCCGGAAAGACCTAGAGCACTAACATTATACTTAAATGCAGTGATGCCAGATTGACGTATTTAGTAAATCCCATCTCTTGATCTATTTTTATTCTAAAAACCCAGAACTTTCTATACTAGGCCAATCCAATTTCGTTACAATATAGGGAAGTGTCGTGTACCTTGGTACTTTTGAAAATCATGTGTCAATATCAATAAGATTAAGATAGATGCGAAATATTAGTGTTGGTGTTGCTATAGATTGCAAATAATAAAGTTTAATAATTTCTATGTGTTTTACCCTTTCAGACCCAAGCAGCTTGCAAAAATTTATTGATTTAATAACTTTAAAGTAAAATGGTATTAAAACTATTAAAATTTCCGAATCTCAATTCATATTTTATGAAATATAATTTAGGTAGAAGTATAATTGAAGTTTTTATCTAAATAAACCTATTAGTATTGAAAATATTTGTAATTTTAAGAGAAAACATCGCATCTCACAATCGTATATGCTGGGTCTGAAAGGGTTAAGAAATTTTGATTTTTTTAGAAAATCATAAAAGTGTTCCAAATTATAAATTGGCGCCTTGGAACTCGTAAAAAATGAAGGGAATTTCTTAAAAAACATGCTGCCCCATGATGAAATTTATTGCATTATTTGCAGTAGAATCGATAACTACTTGAAATGAGACAATGCAATTTAATATTTGCATAAAAACGTAATTTTTAAGAAATGGCGAAAATCTTAAACTGAAGGTTATTTTGCAGTGAATTAAATTCAAAAAGTACAATTAGACTGTGAAGCTTCAATTAATTATATATTGAAATTTGTTGGTTACACAGAAGAGGAAATATTCCAAAATTCCAAGGTACACGCATTTTAATTTTTGCAAAAAATATATTTTTTTTTTTTTATTTGTATAATATAATTAAGAAATTTACTGGTTACTGCATTAAGAAAAGGACAAACTTTATATTGATTTGTATCTTCATTGTTTTTAAAAAATTAGTTTACATTTTTTTCAAAAATTTACTTTTGTCGATCCAAGTTACACGCACCCAATTTGAGAGCCTCCTATAGACTTATCTGAAACTTTGAGTAGTTTAAAATGATCATTAGGCAAAATAAAAAAACTTCATAGAAGAATACTTTACAGTAAAACATTAACAAATAGGTGAAAAATACAAAGTTCCAATGTACACGCGATCAAAGGTAAACGACATTCCCCTATACGTTACTGCTTATCAGGCATGTAAAGGTTTTTTTCAGAACTGATTTGATTTCCCAATTTGCAGTTTAGGGTGCTACGGATTAGTGCTGGTAAATTCGGTTACTTTTCAGTACTCGATACTACTCGATATTTTTGATTTGGATACTCGATTCTTTGAAAATGTTTACGTTAACCCTCTAGTGCGCAAGAAAACCAAATTAAATAAAATACTACTTAAACGAAAGGAAATGGTTAAAAAACAAACGTTTGTTCTAGCAGTTTGTATAATTTTCGTTTATAAGGGCGCAGGAGGCGAAAAATCCTTTGATGCAAATTCGAATCATTGCGCATTTAGCTGTAAATTCAAAATCTAAAATTTTTATACTTCAATAGTGGTTTAAATGGATTAAAAACCAAAGTATTATTTATTTATTGTTTATGAAATTTTACATTTTTTTAAAAAAAAAAAGATAACATTTTAATTTTGTTAATTTTTTATGAAATTTTACAAAGCAGTTTTTGGTTTTTGTTAGACATAAAGCTATGTTACACTTGCTACAAATCAGTTGACTTTGGCCCTTACAACCCGGCAGCTTGCATCTTACCCTATTTTCTTGGAATTCCGGTAAGTGGTCCACATGATCGTGCCTGATATCTACGGATGGTATAGCTGACGCTGGACCTCTTTTTGCTTTTGGACATGCAATCTTTCGACAGAAGGTGAATCGTTGGTTCTTGGACGTTTCTGTTTTGTGTTTATTTTTAGAAGTGTCAATGCCAGATCTTTACGAAATTTTAATAGTGTAAGAGTCGTATTCCCTGTTGCTCGCTTATACAAAAACCAAGCATTTGTAACTGCTAGGTCCAATAGATGGTAAACTAAACGCATATACCATTTTCGGGTTTTCATTTTTATTCGGTTCCGCCCCATCATGCTGTCTAAGAGATCAACACCGCCCATATGACGGTTATACTCCTTGACAATCGCTGGGCACTTAACCATGATCGACTTGCGTTACCGACGGTCGAATCTGCTAATATAATTTTCTGGTTCCACGCCAACGAATGAGGACAGAAGAGTTACGTTCTTATTATCTTTCCACAAGACGTTTGCGAGCTCTAAACCTTCAAAGTCAGCAACGAATTGAAATGATGATCCCCTAGGACATTTTTTTATTTCTTGATCAGTTGGTAATTTACAATTTTGTATCCTATTTCGTCTGACTGTTCCAACTGTATGTATGCCCTTTTTTCGTTCACGTACGTTACCGCGGGTACCCGCGGGAACCCAAAACAGCCCAAACAACAACAATTTACACGCAATTTTGAGTACGGGAACGCCTTTGGGCTAGTTTGTGTAACTTCGGTAAAGTACGGGAACAGACATATTGTTTCAAATGATGCGAGGCTTTACTTGCGCACATTTGTTCATCAACAGATAAGCGTTCTTCTAACGGAATGGATGAAAAATTTTCATTTAAACAGTCTACCAGTGGCCGAATCTTGTATAATTTGTCGTAACAAGGATCTGTTTGATCAACAATGAATTTTTCATTATTGTTCACATGAAATATTGATCGTATCTTTTCAAATTTTTTTTGAGGCATGCATTCCTTTACGCAGTCCAAACCAATTTGGCTGTCCCATAGAAGGCGAATATTGGAGTAATTCACTATTGATGACAAAATTAAGATGCCCATAAATTGGTAAATATCAGTTTTTTCCAAAATAAAGCTCTCTTCAATATTTTTTTGCTTCGCATACAAATTAAATTCCTCAACTATATGTTGTAAAATGTCTTCATCAAAGAAGTAGTTAAAAATTGGAATGGAGTCTGAAAGTTCTTTATAAATTCCGGCAAATCGGTATTTCCTCCAAATTTTATTTCGTTTTCACTGACAGAAAATTCAGTTTTTTTTCCAGACAATATGTCTGCAAGCCTCTCGTGTTAAGAAATTTGTGGCACCAAGTAGATTTTCCGGCATTTCTGGAGCTATATTTTCAATTACATTTTCATCTTCACTATTCAAGTCGTTCATGGGATCCACAATATTTTCATCACCCAGAAGGTGCTCTAGATCTTCATTATTTAGAAGCTTACCTTCAATAATTTCATCTTCATCATCGGAGTCGTCTAATTCATCTTCACTTGCTGCAGGTTCAAACAAAATATCGAGAATATCCTCCTCTAAAAGTTGTTTTCTTGACATATCCTGAAAATTCGTTACATACGAAAAATTTTTTTTACTATCACTTAAATGCGCAGTGATGCAAATTTGCATCAAACCGTTTTTTATACACAGCAAAGTACTTACCACAAAAAAACAATAAACACTATTAGATTTTAATAAAAAAGAGTGTAACTTATGTAAAAATCACAACTGTTAATAAACTTGTTGAAATTAATTAACTTTAAGGTCAGAAAAAAACACTGTTTCCTCTACGCACAATAAACTAATGATCAGACATTTCAAAATTGCACAATAATTCAATGCTGCTATAACGGTACTTCAAAAGCAGAGAAAACGACGCCTACTTAAATGGAGACAACGTATAACGAACATTTACACAAAACTGTTTTCAAATTTTGAAACTACGGAGAGAAACTACGTATGATTCAAATTTGCATCACGGCGCACTAGAGGGTTAATTCAATATTTAAATTTAAAAACATATTTTTAAACTTTTTCACCAACTACTCATTGCGTTTTGCATAGTTTTTTAACATATACTTTTAAATGTTTTTCTTCTGATTTTTTCTTTTAGCAGAGTTGTAGTTTTGTGATAAATATTTTAGCCGAGTCACATTTTTGTGGTAAATATTTTAGCGGAGTCACATTTTTATATATTTTGGCTGTCCAAAATGCAACTCTGAAAATATCGAGTAGTAGTTTTGATTATCGAGTACCCAAAAAAAAAGACAAATACTCCTCGATACTCCCCATTTTAAAAAATCGGGAGGGAAAGAAATAGCGCCATCTTTAAAACTTCGGATATATTCGTGGCGCCATCTACCGGGTAATAACAGTAACATGAAAATATTATATTTTAACAATAAATTTTGTAAAATTTAACGAATGGGTTCTTAAAAATTAGAATAGTTTTGAAAATTAACGCTCAAAACTAGTTAAAGTACTGAGGATTTTTAGTAAAGTGTTAAATGAAAATAACTAAAATCTTTGTTTAAATCAGTGTTTCAACTAAACATTTGTTAAATATTAGTCAAATCGATTTGAAACCGGTTTGACAGATTTTGTTACTGACGTATTATTTTAAGTGTATGTAAGAGACGGGTTAGTTTTAAGGGGATAAATACTGTAACAACAGCATTTTAAAGGGCATATTTGAAAGGTTTTCAAAATTTCAATTAACAATATTTTTAATACTTTATTTTTTATTCAAAAATCATGTTATTGTAGTATTTTTAAAAACTATCAGTTTTATATTTCTCAAGCCAAAATCGCCAGAGTTGCCACTTTATTACTGGCCTTTTTTAAAAAAGGCAAAATCGGCTACCACTGTGTAGCCTTAATTAATTATCGGAAAATAAAAAAGTAAACTGATTCTTAATCTCAGATAAATTCTCTAGTCCTTATCGTGACCCGATTTTTATAAAAAAAAATTTTTTTTAACAAAGTTGCCACACAAAATTAAAAATTCAAAAAAAAGGCAAGAAAAAACACATTTGCTCGGGGATATAAAATTTATTTGACCAAAATTGAAAAAAAGGGCCACGATAAGGACTAGAGTTTTTTGTTGCCTACGAAAGAAATAAACCCGATTTTGAACTCAGGGTTATGGGAAAACGCGTTTAAAGTTTAAAATTAATTTTACGCTAAGAAAACAACAAAATTTCAAAAAACCTTGAATGAACAAAATTTATATCTCGCAGTTTTCTACATGTGCACCAAATTTGGGACGAATCGATTAAAGGGTAGTTGATAACTAACCCTAATATTCTTAAAAACGATGGCAGAAAAATTATTATACATTTCATTTCGGTCAAAATGCTATAATTTTGTACATGTTTTACTTTATTTTGTGTTTGTATCTTATTTTTTATACACACTGATTACTTTTGTAGCTAATATGACCATCAAATGACGTGCCTTCGCCTACAATCGGGGAATCGTCGTTGGCTTTTCTTTAAAGACTGCGTGCAATTCTTACATCTTTGGATGTAGTTTTTTTTCTTTTTGTACTGCTGTATTATGAGAAATAAGATTTCTAATAAAGACAATGAAATAAAAACGCTCCCAAAAAATTTTTACTTTGTAACTAAAATTTAACGTCACAATGTCACTACATTTAAATTTCGTGCCAGATGGAATTTTCTTGATTTTCGAAACAAATAACATTTAACAAAACACAAACCGGAAGTGTAAAACTAAAAGTAACGGACGGACATTCTTCGTATTTATATTCACCGAATAAAAAGCAGCAGGATCTCAGGGGCAGAAAACCACCCAGATGGAAAAATACGAACAGCACAGTAATGGCAGAGTATTGGAAACGGTAGTGCATTTACTGGCGATGTGTCGGATTTTTTACATTTCAAGTACTGGTACGGTGTCGAAATGATAACACCAATATACGCTTGGCCGTAGGTATTTGGCCACATTGACACAGTGTTGGATTTTATTACCTCCTGGTGTTTTCCCAGTAATATACATAAAAAAAAATATTCAGTAACTTGCCAGTACTTTAAATACAAATATAGTCAGTACTATAAAAACAATTAAAAATCTAGTGAATTTTTATTTATTAATTTAATTGATTCCATTTCCTGTACAACAAGACTGAGTCTTATATTTATAGTATAGGAGCGTATTACGTTAGAAAAAATTATTTTCATATTATTATTAATTAATTATAAATTATTAACATAACAAACTTATTACAAATATAACAATATTGATAATCAAAAAGAGAAAAATAAAATAAAAATTATTTGAAAAAATTAAATAAAAATGTTTTGAAACTATTAGCATTGCTATTTACTTGTTGACTTAGTGGAAGATTATTCCAAAGATGAGCGGCATCCCAGCTTAGAGCTTCTTTTCTGCTTCGTTTACTGCTTCTGAGGATTAATAGCTTGCAGTAGTGTGTTAAAAAAGGCAATAGAGTTTTGTTTACCACACTTTATCGCTCTAACAAAGCACGAAAGAGTACCAATGACAACCGAATTTACTAGTTAACAGCTGTGATTTCATGCCATTATTTGGAGCTATGATAGAAGCGCATATCGGATATCGAAACAAGTGCTTTCACGCGAGCTATCTCGAACAAAAATCATGCCTTATATCAGCAATAATGCAAGCGCTACACTATTTTCTTTCCCTGACGAACCTGCTTCCAAGCAAGCAGTATTTTTTGCTGGGATGTACATAAAATTGCCATTCAGACATTAGCAATTTATGTCGAGGTGTTACAATATTTCGGTTTCGTGGCGATTGGAAAAAATGTATTTTGTCAAATAAATACCTGGGGGTTTGACTGTTTATTAATTTATGCAAGAACATCAGGGTGCGAATTTTTAGCAGATTTTCGAAAGACTCCGTAAAGGTTATTTGAAACAGAGGAAACATGATCAAACCTTTTCAATCCATACACATATCTAATAATATTGTTAAATAAGACATTTAGTTTTCTATAGCTAACTGAATCACATCTTCCAAATAATTCACAACCATACATCAGGGAGGGAAACAAGTACGTCTTGGCAAGTATTGCCCTAATACTTAACGGGATGAAATATTGTGTTGACCAGACAGCTCGTAGCTTTACATAGGTTTGACCAACGAGTGAATTGACATGATCAGTCCATGTCAAATTGCTATTGAAAATTATCCCAAGGTTCTTCGCTGTGTTAACAATTTCAATCTTCTCACCATTTAAAACAATATCCTCAGAAATCGAGGGAATCAAACTTTTCTTACGTATTACAATGCATTTAGATTTACGCCGGTTCAGACAGAGTCCATTTGCAGAAGCCCAAAGGTAGATTCTGTTTAAGTCATAATTTAGATAACCTATACCTGAAGCAATATTTAGAACTGGGCTACTTAAAGTTAGCTGCACATCATCTGCGTATAAATGTGCTTTACATTTAGTCAGTTGTTCTGGCAAATCATTTGCGTATAAGGAAAATAAAAGTGGACCTAAAATAGAACCTTGAGGCACTCCCCTAATAAGGGATATGCTATCTGAACATACATCGTTTACAAATACCGATTGTGTTCGGTTTGAAAGATATGATGATATTTTATTTAGTAGATGTATCGTTAAATCTAAAAAAGTATTTCAGTTTTTTAATGAGTATATCATGGTCTACCGTATCGAAAGCCTTAGAATGGTCCAGAAGCACTAAAAAGTTAATATTCCCATTTTCCAGTCCTTGCCGTATATTTTCACTTACTTCCGCAAGAGCCGTATCGCAGCTATGATTCTGACGAAAACCAGATTGCATACTGTTAAGTAAATTATGAGTATTGACTTATGCAATCATTTGTTTATACAAAAGTTTTTCTAAAACTTTCGATAGGAAACACGAGATGGCTATAGGTCTGTATTCTCCATTCGACTTAGGTAATGGCAAAATTTTTACATGTTTCCAGTTTAACGGATACATACACGACATTATAATAGTATTAAACAGATGAGTAACATACGGCAAAATCAAGGGCAAAAGTAATCTTATGAATTTTGGGTGTAAGTTATCACTACCTACCACTGTTGGTAAAAGTGGCACAAAAGTGCCATTTGTGGCACTATTGAATGTTCAATGGCACCTTGGCACTCTCCATAGAATTTTGGCACTTTTCTATATAATTTGATAAAAGGTCGATATCGCTGGTTTTTAAATTAGCAAAATTAAAAAAAACAAACACTACACTAAAAATTTCTACAATTTTCTGGACCCTTCCAGTTCTGCGGGGACAATTTAATAATTATTTTGATCTTTAAAAATAAAAGCAACGGGGATAAAGTTAGAAAAACTTTAATTGATTCTATTGTATTCTCAGTCACTATATAAATAAAATATGTATGTAGAATTTTTTGAAAGAATTGGACCTGCTAACTTATCTTACAATAACGTAAGTTTAGTGGTTTACTATAATTAAGAATGGCAAATTTATATGAAAATATTTGTGGTAATGTTAAACTCGGGTTAGTTTTTAGATAAGTTACGCGCCCTTAAAGTTTTTTTTTTTTATTTTTTTGTCTTTTTATTCTTAAAGTAACTAATACCCTTATTCTAGAAAAATGTGACAATTTGTTTTGTTATTAAAATTGTCATGTTTCTTGTTATAGGAATTTTTCAAAAATTTGTTATGGTATTCTAATTTTTTTATGACAAGCAAAATTTTTAAAAATTTCTTTTTTTTGCCAAAAATAAAATAAAATGATCAAAAAATTGTAATTTGCGAAAAATTATGATTTTTTCTATAATTTTTTGAAATCTTAAATGAAATAAAAACTTAAAAAAATGTCCAGGAACCGCAGAACACGAGAGAACTAGTTCTAACCACTTGGAGTTTCCTTTAAATTTTTGCATCAAGCACCCTGAGCTTATTCCTAACAACTTTAGCCCCAAAAATCCCATGTTAATACGTAATCTTTTGGAGGAATTTGCAGGAATTTTAGAATAGGTAAAAGGTATGACGCATCTTAAAATAATATCTCAAAATACGAGTGAGGTATTTTATATTTTATTTCTGTGAAGAAAAATTATAAAATTCTTCAAAAGAAAAGAAAATTTTTATATTTTAAATAGTTGACAAATGAAATTATTTGTTTGTTATATGATTTTTATTACATGCCAATTTTGTCAAGGTTTTGCTGTGACAATTTTTCTTAGAATACCAAAATTATAATTAATTTCCATTCACCCCAGTTGTGTGACAATTTTGTTATTGTTATAAAGTTTAGAATAAGGGTGTAAATGTATAAATATTTGAAATAAAAGCTGAACATATTTTTTTAAACAATAAATGTTGCTTCATTTTTTTTTTGGCACTTTTGAAGCTTTTTTGGCACTTTTTTGGCATTATTTAGGCACCAAACGATAACTCTCAAATACCATCACTGCTACCTACTGCGTTTGATTTTATCAAAGAGCATGTTGTAATAACGTCATATTGAGTAACGCAAGAAAATTGAAAATGTTCGCCGATTATCTCATTATCAGTATCTAAAGCTGCCTACACACTAGGGAACATACTTAAAAAAAGAGAGCATTTTTTGTGAATGTGTGAGTGCGTTTGTGTGTGTGTGCGTGTTGAGAGCGTGCATTTCGTGTTTACAAAATTTTTTGATATTTTTTGTTCCCTCAACCATGTTCCCTAGTGTGTAGGCAGCTTAACGTGTCTGAGGAACCATTAAAAAAATTGGGATTTTCTTGGGTTACAGGGGTGTTAGTAAACGTTCTGTTAAGCATATTTGCATCCACTTGTTGTTTGCATTGCCAATTCCTATTTCACGAATAGTATTCCAAGTTTGTTGAGTATTGATTGCAGTACTAAATCGTTTATCACCCTAAATTTTAATAAAATAATAAAAAAATATATATTTTTGTTTCAAATTAATTTTGTTGTTTTTGTTGTGTAATAAAATATTAAATAATTGCAAAACTAGAAAATAAAAAGTTTTTCTTAAATTTTCTGGTTTCTCGCTGTTTTATATAAAATATACATAAAAGTTAAGTTCTTCATGATTGAATTCGGTATTAAAAATTAGGGTAAAAGATAGAAAAATCTTGTTAAAATAAGTCCCCATCTACTGAATACTTTCAGAAATACTTTTTGGATTGACTAAAAAATGCGGTTAATACTTTCCTATCTGCCGGTACTTATAAGAGCTGTTTTTATTTAAATTAAATAACAAGAAACTCTGAATTGTTCCCGAGAATGTACTTATGTTTGGCCCTAATTCTATCACATAACCCTTAAAATATGTGTTAACATATTTTTAATTTTGTAACAAAATAATAGCTATCTTTTACACAAATAATTTAATATGTTAAATAAAATTTAGTGGCAAAACGTATTGTAAGTGGTATAATAAAAAAAAACAGTGCTCTCCCAATACTATTTTTTTCTACCGTGGGCAATTTCCCACTGGGCAGATTTAAGTGGCCGAACAGACTGCCCTCCCCTGACATAACCACGATGGCTATCCGTGATATTCCAACGTCTGCAATTAATATTTTAGAATATCCCTAACTACCCGAGTAAAAAAAATTGATCTCGCGCAATATCTAATCATATCCAATTTGATATTGTTTAAGATCTGCTGTATATCTAGCTGATCCAATTAGATCTCAAAATTGGGTGTATCCAATCATATCGTATTAGATCCCATTGTATATATGGGGATAAACTAAGATCAAGTTATATCTCAAAATTGGGAGGTCCAGTGATATCTTTGGGGATAAACCTAGATCTATTTTGATCCGAAAATTGGCGGATCCAGCTATATATTTGCGGATATTTTTAGATCTAGTTTGATCCGAAAAATGGCGGATCCAATTAGATCCAGCTATATATTTGGGGATAAACTTAGATCTAATTTGATCTCAATTTTGGCAGATCAAATTAGATCCCGCAATATATTTGTGGATAAACGTATATCTAATTTGATCCGAAAAAGTGGCAGATCGAATTAGATCTAGCTATATATTTGGGGATAAACTTAGATCTAATTTGATCCGAAAAATGGCACATCGAATTAGATCCAGCAATATATTTGTGGATAAACTTAGATATAAATTGATATGGAAAATGGCAGATCAAATTAGATCCAGCAATATATTCGGGGATAAACTTAGATCTAATTTGATTCGAAAAATGGCAGATCGAAAAAATGGGTTAATCTAATTATATAAAATTAGATTTAATACAAAAAGTTACATTTTAATTGATACCATTACACAAAAATAACCCAATAAACCATGAAACGATACAGTATCGTTAACGAATTCATATTAAGTATAATATTTGCTATCGTTTATGATACAAAAATATGAACTCGTAATGATATCATAATTTTTCAAAATAACGATAAATTCTCTGAAAAAATCATATTTGCTTGTTCTAATTTAATCGTTAAAGATATGTTATATATACTTCTTTATTTCGATATCGTCAATGATATCATATTTTCATAGCATGGTGATAAAATAACGACAAAAATTTTGCAATATGACTGCCTGAAATTTTCGATATCAAAACGATATCGTTATTTCATGAAAAAACGATATCATTAACGAATGTGCACTTTTCTTCACAGTACCTATTACTTATGAATCGTTAATGATATCATTCTCGGACAAACGTATCATCGAAATGATATCGTTACGAATTCGAAACGATATCGTTTGGTTTGTTGGGAAATCATTCAGATATCGCTCAGATTGCATTAAATGTCCATTCTATTGAAATTATTTCTTGATTATCATTATGTCACATCCAATTTTATATAATTAGATAAACTTGTTTTTCGGATCGTATTTCATCATATTAGATCCAAGGTGGATCTAAATTACTGCAGTACGATCCACCATTTTTCGAATAAAATTTTATTTTGGCCGGTATCAAAAAAAGATATGATTGTATGTTGTATTCATTAATTTTTTTAATAGGGTATCCACAGAAATGACAGATAAAAATAGATCCCGCATTATATTTGGATACTATGTAAGATCTTCATTTATTTGGGATTAAATAAGATCCCAGCCAGATATTGCCAACTGTTCAAAAAATATTACACTGACAGAGCACTAATTTTATAAAAATTACAATATTTTGTTAAAATAAGCTTTAAACTCAGAAGGTCTCGAGTTGGATACCGTTCACGGCTATGAATTTTTTTTTTTTATAAAATGAATTTCTTTTTATAAAATTATAATTTTTTTTTCTATAAACTTTTTTATGAAATTATATTTTTTTTTATTAAATTGAATTTTTTTAATAAAATATATTTTTTTTTTTTTTAAGAGAAGCAACACAGGAAATTCTTCCTATTAATTAATGTGTTGCTTCCTTTGGAAAGGGGATAGAGAAGAAGTGAAAGGTAGTGAAAGATGAAGGGCTTCAAATATGGCAACACTGTAATTGCGCGAGATGTTGAATTTTAGAACAGTTGTTGCGCGCCATCTGATGGTGAGTTGGCGAACTTTGTTGAAGCTTTTTAGTTCATAGCCCTGTTATATTATTTTACTTCGGTAGGGTTAAGTGCTATGGGAACACCGAAGGAGGACACTGCGATGTGTATGAGGGATAGAAAAGCTCATACATATTACTATTTTTCATAAATTGATGTTGCCTTGGTTGGGGCTCGAACCCGCAACCTCACGTGTAACAGTCCAACGCGCTAACCATTACACCACAGCGCCCATTTACATCTTTTTGACGCTATACACCATTTCCATTAGTATCAATTGTTTTTAAGATTTATCAATTGTGTTTCAGAAATAATTAATTGTATTTTAGAACTTATGAATTATTTTTCAGATTTATGAATTGTTTTTCAGAACTAGTCAATTGAATTTCAGTTTTATCAATTGTATTTCAGAAATTATCAAACTGTATTTCAGAAATTATCAATTGTATATCAGAAATTATGAAATGTATTTAATAAATTTTTCTCTATTAACTATGAAATACAATCAACAAATTCTGAAATAGATTTGATTATTTCTGAAATACAATTAATAATTTCTGAAATACATTCGATAATTTCTGAAATACAATTATAATTTCTGAAATACAATTAATAGATTCTGAAATACAGTTAATATTGTAGTTTCTGATGAGTTACCATATATGACAATATATTGTTTAAATGGCAACATATGGTATGTTGTTTAAATGATATGATATATCAAAGTATATGGTATTATACAATATATAGTAGCATATATTATCATATCTGGAACTGTATAAAAAATGTTGTTCATGAGGTACCATATATGAGCATATATTGTTGAAATGGCACCATATATGATAATATATGGTTTCAATGGGACCATATATGGTAATATATTGCTTAAATAACACCATATGTAAATATATATGGCACTATATATAGTGGCACATATTATCACATCTGGAACTGTATTAAAAATTTTGATCATGAGGTACCATATATGACCAAATATTCTTTAAATGGCATTATATATATTAATATATGGTTTAAATGGCACCATATATGGTAATATATTGTATAAATGACACCATATATCAATATATATGGCACTATATATAGTAGCATATATTATCATATCTGGAACTGTATTAAATATTTTGTTCATAAGGTACCATATATGACCATATATTGTTTAAATGCCACCATATATGATAATATATGGTTTAAATGGCACCATATATGATAACATCTAGTTTAACTAGCGCCATATATAGTTATATATTGTTTAAATGATAACATATATAATTATATATTGCTAAAATGCCACCTTATATATTAAGATATAGCTCTATATATAACTATGTATGCAAAAAGATCAGCCATGCTATGTAATATATAATCATATATACCATATCTAATATTATGAAGGCCGATATCTAATTAGATGAAATTATATATGGCATAATATAAGGAAAATTTTTCGGAAAAAACGTCATATATAATTATATATGGATATACATAACCACATGTCTAATTATATATTGTAATATATGCCACATATGATTATATATAATTTTTTTTACTCGGGTAAATAAACTCTTCCCGAGTAAAAAAAATTGATCTCGCGCAATATCTAATCATATCCAATTTTATATTGTCTAAGATCTGCTGTAATATCTGACTGATCCAATTAGATCTCAAAATTGGGTGTATCCAATGATATCGTATTAGATCCCATTGTATATATGGGGATAAACTAAGATCAAGTTATATCTCAAAATTGGGAGGTCCAATGATATCTTTGGGGATAAACCTAGATATAATTTGATCCGAAAAATGGCGGATCGAATTAGATCCAGCTATATATTTGTGGATAAACTTAGATCTAATTTGATCCGAAAAATGGCGGATCGAATTAGATCCAGCTATATATTTGTGGATAAACTTAGATCTAATTTGATCTCAATTTTGGCAGATCGAATTAGATCCAGCAATATATTTGTGGATAAAATTAGATCTAATTTGATCCGAAAAAGTGACAGATCGAATTAGATCCAGCAATATATTTGGGGATAAACTTAGATCTAAATTGATCCGAAAAATGTCAGATGGAATTAGACCCAGTAATATATTTGTGGATAAACTTAGATCTAATTTGATCCGAAAAATGGCAGATCGAATTAGATCCAGCAATATATTTGGGGATTAAGTAAGATCTAAATTTATCCAAAAAATGACAGATCAAATTAGATCCAGTAATATATTTCGGGATTGCGTAAGATCTTAACTTTTCCGATAAATTGCAGATGGAATTAAATCCAGCGATATATTTTGGGATTTGGTAGCATCTTAATTTATCCCATAAATTGCAGATCGAATTAGATCCAGCAATTTATTTCGATATTAAAATGGCAGATCGAATTAGAAACAGCAATATATTTGGGGATTGACTTATATAAAACTATCCAGAAAAATGACAGATAAAATTAGATCCCGCATTATATTTGGGTACTATGTAAGATCTTCATTTATTTGGGATTAAATAATATCCCAGACAGATATTGACAACAGTTCAAAAAATAATACACTGACAGAGCACTGATTTTATAAAAAATACAATTAGGTTGTTTAGGTTGTTAGGTTGTATCGTTGTATCGTCCTAACAAAAAACAGAGTTGTTATTTATTTGTGTTTAACAACGATTTTCTATTCAGTTTTCTATCTATTAGCACACTCAAACATAGGACACTAAACATGCGTTAAAATTTTGTATCGTGCTATTCTCAAATGTTGAATTTTTCAATTTAATTTTTAACGACTGTTTTTTGTTAGAACGATACAACAAATAGCACACCCCTTGTGAAAACCCTTAATATTTTGTTAAAATAAGGTTTAAACTCAGAAGGTCTCGGATTCGATACCGTTCACGGCTATGCATTTTTTTTATAAAATGAAATTCTTTTTATAAAATTATAATTTTATTTTCTATAAATGTTTTTATAAAATTATATTTTTTTTTATTAAATTGAATTTTTTTAAAAAAATAATTTTATTTACATCATTTCCAATTGTATCAATTGTTTTTAAGATTTATCAACTGTATTTCAGAAATAATCAATTGAATTTCAGTTTTATCAATTGTATTTCAGAACTTATCAATTATTTTTCAGATTTATGAATTGTATTTCAGAACTAGTCAATTGAATTTCAGTTTTATCAATTGTATTTCAGAAATTGTTAATTGTATTTCCGAAATTCACAACTGTGTTTCAGAAATTATCAAACTGTATTTCAGAATACAGTAGACGCTCGCAAATTAGAGCTTTCAGTAATTCGAACGTCCAGAAATTAGAATCAATGTTTGCAATACATATATCAATTGTATTTCAGAAATTATGAAATATATTTCAGAAATTTTTCTCTATTAATTATGAAGTACAATCAACAAGTTTTGAAATAGATTTGATTATTTCTGAAATACAATTATTAATTTCAGTAATACATTTAATAATTTCTGAAATACATTTAAAATTTCTGAAATACACTTAATAGCTTCTGAAATACCGTTAATATTGTAGTTGCTGATGAGTTACCATATATGACCAAATATTGTTTAAATGGCACCATATATGACAATATGTTGTTTAAATGGCACCATATATGGTATATGTTCCCTATTAAAAAAAATAATATGGAGCTTTATATGGTAATATATAACTTACAGTGATCCATGTACCATTTGATCCGGAAAATGGCCCGATGAAATTGTATCAGTTGTTTATCAGTTTTTATCTAATTGCATCAGTTTATATCTGACCTGATTAAATTATGTGTTAGTCATTTTTCTGATTTTTGACCTGATACAATTTTATTGGTTTATATCACATGTTATCAGTTTAGGTGCAAATAGATATATTTGTATACAAAATTATAGTTATATCCCAATTTTGACCTGATTATTGTATCAGTTTAAAACTTTGATACAATTGTATAAGGTAAATGTCGGATACAATTATATTTTATTTATATAAAATTCTACCAATTACGATCAAACCTGACACCATTACATATAAACCGATAAAAATGTATCAGGGCAAAAATCGGATACAATTTCATCTGATCAATACATAATTTAATCAGGTCAGATCTAAACTGATACAATTAGATAAAAATTGATAAAAAAAAAATTTATAAAAATATATCGGGCCATTCTTCGGATGAAACTGTATATTTATACAGATATAACTTAATCACATATATGACTATATGTAACTATTTTTACTCGGGTTGTTTAAATGATACGATATATCAAAGTATATGGTACTATATATAGTAGCATATATTATCATATCTGGAACTGTATTGAAAATGTTGTTCATGAGGTCCCCTATATGAGCATATATTGTTGAAATTTTTTTTTTTTTTTTTTTATTTAATTTAATTTAAAAAGATTTACAATTCATTTGCCTATATACCTTACAAAGCCATAGTAGCTTATCTGCAGGTTAAAAGTTAAACAAGTTTGTAGTAATCTACTTAATAAAGTTAGTATTCATTGCAAGTTCAAAAATGTTTTCTTAATTATTTTTTTAATTTTATTTGTGTTAGTAGTATTTATGATGTCTGGTGGCATCATGTTAAAAATTGTGGGTAACATAACGTTAAGTGTGCTTTTGCCATAATGGTTTTTGTACTTCCGGACGCTGTATCTTCCATCAGCTTTTCTTCTGGTGTTGTATTTATGGTCTATCTTGTGTAGAAATCTGGTATCGTTGTAAAATTCGATGGCCACTGTAGTATAATAGATACTTTTAACATTCAAAATATGTTCTTCAGTAGCTATTTTTTTGTTGTTGACATTTGTTAGGTTGTTTCTCGAGATGTTGTTGTTATTACTTGGCGCATTTGCGGTGTAATAATTGTTGTTGGTATTGTTGTTTGTGTTGTTATCGGTGCTTTCATTGTTTGTGGTATTTGTTTGATGAATGTTGTTGGCTGAGTTGTTTTCTGATATGTTGTTGTTAGTATGGTTTCTGATATTTGTTGTGATGTTGTTCAAATTTGTTATGATAGTTTGTATAGTTGCATTATTGGGTTGTATCGTTTTTGTGTTTTTTTTTTTAAGTATTTTTAGAAGTTTGTTTTGGGTCTCTTGTAGGATTCTACAACGTTTTGAATTTCCCCATGCAGTTATTCCATGACGTATATGTGATTCCACGAGTGAGTAATAAGCTTGTCGCAGTACAGCAATACTAGAGCAGTTTTTTAATTGGTATAGCATATACGCAGCTTTCCTCAATTTCTTTCTTACTTCATCTATATGTACATTCCAAGTAAAATTATGATCGACATGTACTCCTAGATATTTGTATGTATTAACAAGTTCGATTGTAGTAGAGCATTCACCACTTTCGCATAAAAGATCGTTCAATTTGTTTTTGTGTAAGCATTTCGTTTCATGGAATTTCAACTGTATGTCCGTATACAGTATATGAGGTGGTTTAATATGCATGACTTTAGTCTTTGTAGCGTTTATTACAAGTCCGTGATCATGACACCATTTAGTTGCCATATTCAGTTGATGTTGCATTATCTGGTTAGCGTTTTCAATATTTTTGTGAGCTACGACAATTGCAGTATCATCGGCATATGCGAAGGTTTTGCTCCTATCAAGAATATTCATTAACTCATTTGAATAAATTATGTATAGCATTGGTCCCAATTTTGAACCTTGTGGAACGCCATAGTTAAATTTTGTTTCAGTGCTAAATTTTGTTGAGACTTTTACATAATACGTTCTAAGATTTAGATAGTTTCTAAACCACTCTAAACAATTCCCTCTTATACCGTTTTTTTCGAGCATTTGTAATAGTTTAGTATGGCAAAGAGTGTCGAATGCTTTACTAAAATCTATGTATAGCGTAAGACAGTGATGGTTTTTATTCAGTTGTTGATTGATAAAATTTGCAAAATTGCCGAGAAGTTTGTTAATATTTTTTCCCTTTTGGAAACCAAATTGATTTTTGCTAATGATATTATTTTTGGTTATAAATTCAGTAAGCCTTTTGCATACAATCTCCTCCATAATTTTTTCAATGACTGGTAGAATTGCTATTGGTCTGTAATTGTTGATTTCAGATCTTGTGCCACTTTTGTATATTGGTCGAATTATTGACACTTTAAACATATCTGGGATTGTCGCAGTATCAATTATTAGGTTTATAAGTTTCGTTATAATCGGTGTCATTTCTATTGCGTTGTTTTTTAAGTCTTTTGGTCTTATTTCATCAAATCCGGCGCTTTTATTTACATTTAGTGTGTTTAGGATGTTAAAAATCTCTTCCTCGCTAGTATTTGTTAAATAAATGGAATTTTGCAGAACATTTGAGACGTTATTTATTGTTTTTATTTCACAGTTATGTAAGATTTTGTTAACATTTTCTTTAAAGTTTGTTGCTAAATTGTTACATATGTCCTTTATATTTAAGCTTTTAAAATTCTTTAGTATAGTTTCATCGACAGTATTTGATTTCTTACCAATAATTTCGTTTATAAGTTTCCATGTTAATCGTATGTTACCTCTATTTTCAAAGAATTTATTTTTATAATAATTATTTTTTGCGTAATTCAGTTTTTTATTCACTATATTTCTATACTTTTTATAGTCTTTTTCGTATTGTTTATTGTTTCTACATAAATACCATTTTTTATAAAGTTTATCCCTATTTTGACAACATTTTATCAAATATTCACTCATCCACGGGTTTGTGATTCGATTAGTTTTTTTTACATTGTTTATTTCCGAGTTTTTATAGATGTTATTAAATATATTGTATATGGAGTTAAACATGTCATTTGAATCTGTTATATTATCTAATTCGTGCCATTGGGTTGTACGTATCTGATTATTTACTTTAAAATTGCATACTCTTTTACTTTGTTTACTTTCTTGATGCATATGCGTTCGTGTTTATGTTTCTGTTTCTAACAAAGAGATGATCAATATTAGTGCACGTGTTCCTATTTAAATCCTCTCTTGTGGTATCATTAATTAAGAGTTGCAATCCATTTGCCAATAGCGTATCAATGTAGTGGTTTGTTATGAAGTTTTTTCTATTGAGATCGATATTCATATCTCCCACCAATATAATATTTTGTTGTTTACTAACAGTGTTAATCATTTCGTCTATTTCTTCAACAAATGTATTCTTATTAAGAGAAGGTGGTCGGTAAATTGCAAATAGAGAAAAAGTACTGCTTGTTGTTTGTATATTTATGTGAAGTGATTCAAATGACGTATAGTTTGTTGATATTTTGCCGTGCAATATATTCTCCCTCACATATATAGCAATTCCTCCTCCCTTGCCCCCTCTATTTATGAACGTCGAATTAAAGCCTCTTATGCCGTAGAATGCTTCCTCATTATCGTTAATGTTGGTCTCAACAAGTATAATTATTTTAATATGTTGCAATATATTATGAATAGTAGCTACAAAAGGTGTAAAGTTTGTACGTAATGATCGAATGTTTAAGTAAATAAGTGAAAGGGGATAACTTAGATATTCTTTATTTATTTCACTAAAATTGTCCAATGTTTGGGTAATTATATTATTCATGTTTTATTTATCTGTTTTAAATTTTTTCCTCAAAGAAATTTTAATTTGTAAAAGAAGAAAATATATGGTATTAATAATGTAATTTTATTTATGCAATTAACTCAATATCACAAGCATTAAGTATCAAAATAGTGGAAGAATTTTCAGTTTTTTTGGCAACAATGTGTCCATTGCGAAACCATACAAATTTCCAACCAGTTTCCCTGGCTTTGTTTTTAGCTAGCCACATTAAATGGCGATTATGTGCCGTGAGTTGGTCATTAATGTATATTATATCGTTGTTTTTTTCAGTTGTGCTGTTTTGGTTGGTTTCCATATTTGTATTTGCTTGGTTTGTTTTGTTTAGAATCTCTCCTTTGACTCTTCGTATTTTCTTCATTACTTCCCTTTTTTTATTAAGGGAACAGAACTCGATGATAATTTTGTCTTCTTTCTGCTTTAAACGATATGCATTACTTATGTCTGTCTCTTGAACATCAACATCGACAGTGGCAGCAATTGTTTTTATAACATCATTAGCACTCAGTTCTTTATTTTGTACGTTTTTTATTTCTATATTTTTGTCTAATAGTTGTTGTTCCAATGCTATAACTTTGTTTTCAATACTTTGTATACGAATATCTTTTTGAACATTTTGTGCTTTCAGTTCATTGACCTGTGTTGCTAAACTTGCCATAGTCTCTGTAAAGCTGCCTACACACTAGGGAACATACTTAAAAAAAGAGAGCATTTTTTGTGAATGTGTGAGTGCGTTTGTGTGTGTGTGAGTGTTGAGAGCATGCATTTCGTGTTTACAAAATTTTTTGATATTTTTTGTTCCCTCAACCATGTTCCCTAGTGTGTAGGCAGCTTAAGTTTTGTAAGAGCTGTAGTCATGTCCTCTCTTAGTAAATTATTTGATGTAGTAATAATTGAAGTTAGTTGATCTATACTTCCTTTAATACCCTTCATATCCGACTTGATCTCTGTCACATTGTTTTGAAGCAAACATACATTTGTGTTTACAGAGCTCAGCGATAGTGATTCCTTTTTATTTTTTTTTGCATTAATATTATCCTCAGCATCATCCAACTCCTCATCTCCCTGTTGCTTATTTTGTTGTTGACCTTCAATTACCATGTTGTTTGGAGATTTAATTCCTTCCCTGCAGTTGCGACATTTCCATGCTTTTTTCTTCTCGATGTTCATGGAAGAGTACGTAGACTCCGATACAGTGGAGCAAGGGGAGAAGTGGTATTTGCATCCACATTGGTAGCATTTAACGTGCTCGCCAGTAAGAGGCAACGTTTTTTTGCAGTGAGTGCAGTACGTTTCAATCACTGTTAAATAATTTTTTTGACTCATCTTAAGAGAGTTGATTTTGCCTTTTTAGATTTTGTTTTTTATGTATTTTTAAAGAAAATATTTTTATTTTTATCACTAATATATTATATTAATTATATTTTTTGTCACAGATTTGTGTAGCTTTGTTTATTTATGAATTTTTGGCTAGTTTTCGATTTTTTTTATAGTTTATTTCACAATTTTTTGATATTTTAAGGAGCACACAGAAAAACACGTCTACTTGCGTTGAATACGATAATTGAAAAAAAAATGGCACCATATATGATAATATATGTTTTAAATGGCACCATATGTGGTAATATATTGCTTAAATAACACCATACATAAATATATATGGCACTATACATATTTTCTTATATTATCATATCTGGAACTGTATTAAAAATGTTAATCATGAGGTACCATATATGACCATACATTGTTTAAATGGCAGCATATATAATAATATATGGTTTAAATGGCACCACATATGCTAATATATTGCTTAAATAACACCATATATAAATATATATGGCACTATATGTAGTGGCATATATTATCATATCTGCAACTGTATTAAAAATTTTGTTCATGAGGTACCATATATGACCATATATTGTTTAAATGCCACCATATATGATAATATCTAGTTTAACTGGCACCATATATAGTTATATATTGTTTAATTGATACCATATATAATTATATATTGCTAAAATGCCACCATATATATTAAGATATAGCTCTATATACAAATATATATGCAATAAGATCAGCCACGCTATGTAATATATAATCATATATACCATATCTAATATTATAAAGGCCGATATCTAATTAGATGAAATTATATATGGCATAATATAAGGAAAAATTTTGGAAAAAGACGTCATATATAATTATATATGGATATACATAACGACATGTCTAATTATATATTGTAATATATGCCACATATGATTATATATAATTTTTTTTACTCGGGTTGTCAAACAATATCTACATACTCAACCATATATTTAAACACCAATCAATTAAATGTATAATAATTCATTTCGGTTTATTATAAAAAAATGTATATATATATATAATTGATAATAAATAATAAATTTGATTAAATAATTACAAAATTTTAATATTTTACCATGGTTTTAAATAACAGTTAAAATTGAAAAAAAAGAAACGTATTTTTTTTTAATTGTTACCAATTGTCAAAATCGAACAATAACGTCATGTACATGCAAATGAATTTTCTCCTTATTTTTGTTTTTAGTTTTCCACAGAAATCTTCAGATATTATATTACACCCAAACCGATTTTAATTATTATTTCTTTTGTTTTTAAGACTATTTAAAGAGATTATATATACACACTTCTCTATTTTAGAATATAATTACTTGCTTGTATATTAGAGCGTACCACCGTAAGTTGTTTTTCACGTGGAAAAATTTCACTCGAACTTTAAATGCCTCAAATTGCAATTTAATTTAAACAAATTAACAATTTTTTTAATTTTATAACAAAGTTGCCGAAAGTAGGGGTCGCCTTTAAAATTTTTTTTTTTATTGGATTTTTCCTTTATAACAAAACACTGGTCTCCTCGAGGCAAAAAAATCGCTGTATCACACTTTAAATTCCGACTTTAAATGCCAAAGCTATAACGAAAAATTAAAAAAAACAACCCCTACGTTCGGCAAAAAAAAAATTTTTTTTGAAATCGCTTTTCACAAATACTTCATATTAGAGAGTGTACGGCGAACTTTTTTTTTGAGGTACGGTCTAATGTATATGCCTCGTTCGAACTTAAAGATCACACAATTATGTTACAAATTTATCCTTTATGCTTATTATTCGTAATTTTTTTTTTTACTTAAAACTAAAATTACACTAGTAAAGATTTTTTTTATAATATACGACTAAGACAAAGTCTCTTTCAAAACTATAATATTTTGAAAATAAGGGCAAATACAATTTCTACCAATTTTCTTAATATTATAGTACTTTAATAACACGTTACAAAACATACAACACAAACACGTTGCAGACCAGTTAGAAATTAGGCTTATAAAATAGTTCCCTTTTAGTATTAGTCCTAATTAGTGTTAAGGTTTTCTTAATGTTATTTCCACTAATCGACAAATTTTTTTGTTACTCGGCTTTTACTTAGTAACCCGTTGTATAAATGTGGATTCTATTAGCAAATTTGTTCATACAGTACTTTGGAACACAGACTGTGTACTAAAAGCATTCTACCAATTTATTATATATCTTTGATTTTTTGTTGTTTTGTATAAAAGTTTTTACATTTTCTGTTTTGTTTAATAGTTAAGTTAAATTTAACCCTGCAGTATGAGACCCACTCTTATTACATAAATATTTCTATTTGCTACACTAAAAAAAGTCTGTAAAAATTTAGTAAATCAACTAAAAATTAGTTAAGTGTTTCAGAAAAAACTGCTAAAATTAGCAGGTTATTTTTGCTATATATTAGTAAGATAGGAACAGCAAAAATAAAACTGTTAAATATAAGAATTTTAGTTATATTTGAGTTCAATTTTTGTTAATAGAAAATAACAAATTAACCTGCTAAAATCAGCAAAAAAATTTCCTAAATAATTAGTAGCCTGAAAAATCACAAAAAAAATTTTAAATTTTCGAAGTTTTTCTAATACAAATAAAAATCGAGCCTTTTGAAAACAGCAGTTTACAATTTATTTTAGCAAATATTTCCGCTGATTTTAGCAGGATAGACTGCTATCTGCATTCAACTAAATGGAGCTTAAAAATAACAACAAATTTGTAGTCTATTAATATTTAGCAAATTTTCTGCAGATAATTTTACAAATTTATTTCTATTAGTGTATAATTCACTAACGCTTAATTAAGATAAAGAGGTTTATTTTACAAATTTGATATGAACATTTTATTTCATAAACATATTTTTTTAAGAAAATTTTGTATGAATATTTTGTTTAATAAATCTCTTTTAACTTTATTAGCGTTTGTGAATACGGCATGCATTATCTCATACAAAATTTATATTAAACGATACATTTGAACCTTTTTTAAATGTCACATCATTTGTCTGTGTTGCTGTTGTTTCTGATCCAGACGTCCGGGAGGATTGTGGTTCTTTATTCGGTAACTTTGCTGGTTTTACAAGATATTTTCGTACTAAAGATTGTACGTCCCACACGAAATCAGCACGATTAGTTGAATCTATATCTTCAATTTGTGCAACAATCAGATCACCAAGCCAATCATATTTTCCATTTTTATACGTCTTATTTTGATTTACTGTAGGTAAATTTTTCTTATAAGGTGGCATACCTTGATCAGATAATGTTCTGACAATCTCAGGAATTTCTCCTTTGGGAATTGTTAAAGCATCTTCATTGTCATTTTCATTTTGTTGTGGAATTTCTTTGTAATGAACGGGGTCGGCAACTTCCATTTTTAAAGAATTTTCGTCGTCATTGTCATTGGTTTCATCGTCGGACACTGTTTGGGGGTCGTCGACTGAAAAAGACTGAAAAAAATTGGTGGACGATAAATATTTAACAATATTAGTTTTTTGCAAGGTTGGCAACCGAAACGAATAACGGTATAGGTATCGGTATTGGTATAGATTTTTTATTTGTTTCGGTATCGGTATCGGTATCGGTAACGGTATTTTAATCATTTCGGTATCGGTATAACCGATACCGAAACATTAATACCGGTATATACCGGTATTATTGAAAAAATTTACAAAAATATAAAAAAACGTTCCTAATTATAAAAAAACTCAATTTTATTAAATTTTTATAAAGGATAAGTATTTAAGTTATTAAAAATTTCTAACAACGGAAGTACTTCAGCATAAACACTCCGATTTTGATGAAATTTGGATATGTGATTGAGAAAAAAATCTAAGATCGACCTGTCTCAGCTTATCGGCCACCTCGGAATTTTAAGGGTCCAAAAAGGGGTTCAAAAATGGGTCCTATTTAGGTTTTTTTGCTTTTTAAGATATTTCGACCAAAGGAACCATGTGCAAGTGTGGTATTGTTGGAAAGCAATTTTTGAGGGCTTTTCACTGGTAGCTTTTCGGTATCGGTATAACCGATACCGAAACATTAATACCGGTATATACCGGTATTATTGAAAAAATTTACAAAAATATAAAAAAACGTTCCTAATTATAAAAAAACTCAATTTTATTAAATTTTTATAAAGGATAAGTATTTAAGTTATTAAAAATTTCTAACAACGGAAGTACTTCAGCATAAACACTCCGATTTTGATGAAATTTGGATATGTGATTGAGAAAAAAATCTAAGATCGACCTGTCTCAGCTTATCGGCCACATCGGAATTTTAAGGGTCCAAAAAGGGGTTCAAAAATGGGTCCTATTTAGGTTTTTTTGCTTTTTAAGATATTTCGACCAAAGGAACCATGTGCAAGTGTGGTATTGTTGGAAAGCAATTTTTGAGGGCTTTTCACTGGTAGCTTTTTGGCACTTTTTGCCCTTTCGAATTTGCTGTTTTAAAATTTTCAAAAATTTTGGGTACTTTATATGGAGAACTATATTTTTTTTTTTTTTTTTTTTTTTTTTTAAGAGAAGCAACACTCAGGAAATTCTTCCTACTAATTAACGTGTTGCTTCCTTTGGAAATGGGATAGAGAAGAAGTGAAAGGTGGTGAAAGATAAAGGGCTTCAAATATGGCAATACTGTAATTGCGCGAGATGTTGAATTTTAGAACAGTTGTTGCGCGCCATCTGATGGTAATTGGCGAACTTTGTTGAAGCTTTTTTAGTTCATAGCCCTGTTATATTATTTTACTTCGGTGGGGTTAAGTGCTATGGGAACACCGAAGGAGGACGCTGCGATATGTATGAGGGATAGAAAAAACTCATACATATTACTATTTTTCATAAATTGATGTTGCCTTGGTTGGGGCTCGAACCCGCAACCTCACGTGTAACAGTCCAACGCGCTAACCATTACACCACAGCGCCCATTGCTATGGCTGCTGAATTCATATATATTATTCCTTATTAAATTTAAGCGGAACGTGTTTTTGCGTTTTTCGATATTCGCACTACATCAGGTTTGCCAAAATTTTCCCCGAAACACCTTTTTGGTACATTTTTAAAGAATTTAGGCCTCTTTCCTCTTAAACATAGGAAATATGTACATCAAACTTCATATTTTGATGGATATATTAATCCTGTGATATACTCTTTTTTAATTTCGTAAATTTGAAATATGCTCCCATACAAAAAGTTTAAAAAACATGCGTTTTTTACATACTCCGTCTTTTTTATATAAAATGTTATACTTATTTCCACATTAGATCATTTATTTTTTTATAAGCTTTCCATGATATATATATATAACCGTCGTTAAATAAAATAAGGGAATAAAGGCATTTAAGTTATGCTCTCTTACAAAAAAGTACCAATGGTTATTTTGCAGAATATAGGCCCTATATTAGAGTTTTTTTTTTTTGTTTTTGATTTTCGGAACACAAGTTGATTTACTACAAATATTTTATATTTGTATTGAGATCACATAATAAAATAAAAAAAATAAGTTTATAAAATTAATAAAAGGATTCTCTAAAAGAAACTGTAAATTCAATTAAAGGTTTAAGAAACCAGTTTATATATTAAATTATATTTACTAAATTTGTCACAAGTTAGAGAATATTTATGAAGTTAAATAAATTAAAAACAATGCTGCCAATGCAAACTAAAGGCTGATAACCGCACTTTGAATTTATAACACGATTTTCTATTAACAATGGATAATAAAGTTTAATTGTTTAACAATTTTATATTAAAAAAATTTGTATTTTTGTAAAAACGTGAAAAAAAACAATTTTTTAAAACCGATTCCATACCGGTACGATACCGGTATTAAGGGAAAAGGTTTTTGAATACCGGTATTTTTTGAAATCAAGAATTTCGGTATTGGTATCGGTATCGGTTGTCAATTTGAAAGGGTTTTGAAACGGATAACGGTATCGGTTGCCAACCTTGGTTTTTTGTTTACTGCAACCAGTTTTCTACACCCAGAAAATAGACTCATGGTGGCGTTCGAATGGTTCGGTTGCATCAATTAAATTTTTCAGTATTCAGTGCCGGATTTTAGTTGTGGCAATCGAAATTTTGTTGCCATAGTCAAATTATTCTTTCGTCAACAAATTTTCTGTCGCCACAACCAGGCACAAATGATATTTTCTGAATTTTAAATGATATTTTCTGAATTTCAAATGATATTTTCCGAATTTCAATTGATATTTTCGGAATTTCAAATGATATTTTCTTAATTTCAATTGATATTTTCTGAATTTCAAATGACGATTTCTGAATTTCAATTGATATTTTCTGAATTTCAATTGATAATTTCTGAATTTCAATTGATGTTTTCTGAATATCAATTGATATTTTCTGAATTTCAAATGATATTTTCTGAATTTCAAATGATATTTTCTGAATTTCAATTGACATGTTCTGAATTTCAAATGATATTTTCTGAATTTCAATTGATATTTTCTGAATTTCAAATGACGGTTTCTGAATTTCTATTGATATTTTCTGAATTTCAAATGACGATTTCTGAATTTCAATTGATATTTTCTGAATTTCAATTGATAATTTCTGAATTTCAATTGATATTTTCTGAATATCAATTGAAATTTTCTGAATTTCAAATGATATTTTCTGAATTTCAAATGATATTTTCTAAATTTCAATTGACATTTTCTGAATTTCAAATGACGGTTTCTGAATTGGAATTGATATTTTCTGAATTTCAAATAATATTTCCTGAATTTCAATTCATATTTTCTGAATTTCATATGGAAAATCTGAATTTCAATTGATGTTTTCTGAATTTCAATTGATATTTTCTGAATTACAATTGCAAAAGGTGTAGAATTTGGCATTACAGTTCACAGTTTATTTCAATCAATTTTATTTTTGAACTAGTGTGTTCTTCTAGTTCACTCGTTCATTCGTGAAATTTTTTCAGTTGTTCATACACTAATATAAAAGTCATCAAAAATTTTTGCTGAAAAAACAGCTGAATCCAGCAGAATCTGTTTGCTATTTAATTTTTTTATTTTCATAATGCGAACAAAATCTACACGGCAGAAAGCAGTCTACTATTTTCTAGCAAATATTTCTGTTTATTGTAGCAGGAAAGTTCGTTATTTGCATTCAGAGCTTTGAAGAATTAATTCCTTAATTCAATTTTTCAATTCTGAATTAAAAATTCGATGAATTAATTCACTAAGCATCATATATTGAATGGAATTAATTCATATTTGCTTTCGTTCGATTTATTTTGTTACTAATTAATTCAATTGCAATAGTTCTTTTTATTAAATCAAATGAATTAATTCACTGGTGAACACGTTCAATTTTATAAATCGAACGGAAAAAAAGTGAATTAATTCCTTACTGAATTAATTCACTACTGAATTCGTTCAATTTCATTTTCGTTCAGTGAATTAAAAAAATAAAATTACGTTCAGTGAATTAAAAAAAATAAAATTACGTTCAGTGAATTTAAAAAAAAATAATAAGTTTACTGAATTGAAAAAAAAAAATAAAATAAGTTCACTGAATTCAAAGCCTGTTTTCTGCCGTTCGGTAGAAGAAAACAATAATGTACAAATAAAAATTTTAAATAAGCAATTTTACAGCGTGTGCTAGTAAAAATAAACAAATTAGAAACCAGATGCTGTTTATCAACCTACATGATTCAAAAATAAAGCCTTTTACTATTAAAAATAAAAACTTTACAGATATAGATAAATTTGGAAAAAAAATATAACTATTAATTTTTCAAACTAATTATATAGTTATATTTTTTCCAAATTTATCTATATCTGTAAAGTTTTTATTTTTAATAGTAAAAGGCTTTATTTTTGAATCATGTAGGTTGATAAACAGCATCCGGTTTCTAATTTGTTACTAGCACACGCTGTAAAATTGCTTATTTAAAACTTTTATTTGTACATTATTGTTTTCTTCTACTGAACGGCAAAAAACAGGCTTTGAATTCAGTGAACTTATTTTATTATAC
Organism: Leucophora obtusa; assembly: GCA_949987735.1. NCBI lineage: Eukaryota > Metazoa > Arthropoda > Insecta > Diptera > Anthomyiidae > Leucophora > Leucophora obtusa. The sequence continues at coordinate 199,947,737 of OX465295.1, read as the reverse complement.
CCTACACCACTATATGGTCAGGGTATAATCCGTCCGTCTGTCTGTCTGTCCATGCAATCTTGTGCGCACTCTACTACAGGTCGCAAATATTAAGATATTTTGATGAAATTTGGTACGCAGACCTATGTTGGCCCAAGGACGAACAAGTTTGATTTTGGTGAACATCGGTCCATGTTTAGACCTAGTGCCCATATATAAGGGTCCTACCACAATTATACTGTTTATACGCTGCAGGTCGCAAATATCAATATATTTTGCTGAAATTTGGTACACAGACCTATATTGGCCCAATAACGCAGCCTATTGATTTTGGTGAACATCGGTCCATGTTTAGACCTAGTGCCCATATAAGGGTCCTACCAAAATTATACTGTTTATACGCTGCAGGTCGCAAATATTAAGATATTTTGATGAAATTTGGTACATAGACCTACAGTTGTGGCCAAGCATTTAAGTCAATTCAAGTTTTTTTCTAATTTTATTGTTGTTGCCTTTATTTTTAAAGATCAAAATAGTGGCTAAATTCGCCACGAAAGGCAAGGAGATGGTTCAGAAAATTTTGCAGAATTTTAACGTAATGTTTTTTCATTTTGTTACTTGTTTTAAGTGGGCGTGGCTTTTAACGAAAAATTAGCGATATAAACCTCTTATCAAATTACATAGTAAAATTTAGGCAGTACTGATCGGTTCTGTACAAACTGTATATTTTTGGAAATCCTATAAAATTTCCTTAAGTCTTGCATTATCTTTATCTACAAATAGTCACCAGACTTAAAATTGCAGCACCTTAAACATAACCAAATTTTTATTTGTTTTTAGCGATTTTAAAAGAAAGTTAACAACACTGACATTTGAACATGAAATGCTTTTTACTATAACGTAAAAAAAATCTTGACTGATTTGCTATATTGTGGTAAGGAAAGCATAATACTATTCACTTCAAAAATTCAGTGCTGTTAACTTTATTAAAAATCGCTAAAAACAAAGAAACATTTGGTCATGTTTAAAGTGCTGCACTTTTAAGTCTGGTGACTATTTGTAGATAGAGATAGAGATAATGCAAGAGATGAAGTTTTCTTGTGTTTGAAACTAATTTACCCGAGACTCAGCGAAAGTAAAATTAAAGAAGGTAAGTTATAATATCACATTCATTTCCCATGATTTTCCATCTTAACAAATTAATTTTTTCCAATCAGGCGTACTAAATGGTCCAGATATACGAAAGCTGATTAAAAGTGACGCATTCAACAATATTTTGATTGACGCTGAATTGAATGCATGGCAGGCAATCAAAGAAGTAATAGAAGGCTTGTTGGGAAAGCATCGTTCTAACAACTACGATGTTTCTGTCGCAAGGATGTTAAGAGCATTCTCGGAAATTGGTGTCCACATGTCCTTGAAAATCCATTATTTACATCATCATCTGGACTACTTCAGCAAACAATTGGCTACCGAATCTGATGAACAAGGTGAACGCTATCATCAAGTTGCTATGCCATTTGAAATGAGGTAATACTGATTTTTTATTTTTTCAAATTCATTTTAATAAAACAAAAACTTACAGATATAGAGGCAAAAAGTCGCCGAGTGCAATAATTGCGGAAATTTGCTGGTGGAGTAAGTTAGTGTGGCAAGACAAGGATGATCTTGATGATAAAGAATTTTCAGGAGATGCAGAAGGGCCAACAGTGGAGTCACACATTGACATTATGTGTGGTTCAGAAACTGATGATAGCGATGAATGCGATGCCGCTAGTCCCGAACAACCACCATCGAAAAAGTCTAGGCAATATTTATTAAAATAAATAAAAATAAATAAATAAAATAAAAATAAAAAATTATAAAAATGTTTACTTAATTTTTTTAGTAGTTTATGGCCAGAAGTCTGGAGTTATTGGGGAAAATTTATGAAAAAGGCGATAAATGACACTTTTTTGAATAAAAACAAATATCAATATTCTTGTCAAAATGGGATACCTTCACTTAATTGTAAATAAAAGCAGAACGCGTTAAATTTTGTTTATAGGTTATGTGACTTTACATGAAATTAATAACACTTGATCTTTTTTCCGTTTTGGATTTTTTATGAATTAAAAAAAAAAATTTTTTAATTTTTAGGCAAAAAAATATTTGTTTTCTCCACAAATTTATTTTTACCGGCAAAACTGTTGATTATAAAGAAAAATTTTTCTAAATTTGTTTCATCAAAATCGAACAAGTGGTTCTCGAGTTATGTTAAACAACGTTTTTGCCAAAATGTTACAACTAAGCGAAAAAACATCAAGATAAGGAAAAAATTTAAAAGGTCATAAAAAATGACACATACGAACGCCAAACCCTTTGAGGGTTTTACTATACTGACCTAGTACCATCACCCTGACTTGGAATTTCTCACCCCCCAGATTGGCTGTTGTACTGTGTAATTATAATATTATTAATAATACTAATTATAATATTAATTATATTAATAATTATTATAATAATTATAATGATAGTTTTGATAACGACAATAATAAAAGTCTTATTTTTCTTATCTGTTTTGGTGATGACGTTTTGTTGCTATGCCGCTACCGTTGTGTTTTCGTGGTTGCTTCTGTTGTTGTTAATTTTATAGATGCTGTTGTTGTTAACGTATGTAGTTTAGTTTTTTTTTTTTGATAATTGATCAATTTCTTTGTATCCTCTTTTGATCTATTTTTTTCTATTTTTCGTTGTACGGTTTATTTTTATTTTGTTTCAGTTTTCTTTTCTTATAGTCAATTTTTTTATTTCTTCAAGGAGAAGACAATGTCAAACTAATAATTGGTTTTTCCTTCTTCAAGGAGAAGACAATGTCAAAGTAACTGTTTTGATTAGTTTTAACAAAACGGCACTTTAATTTCGGTTCTTTCTTTTGTACAGTCAAATTGTTTTGGTTTTAATAAAAACGGCACTTTAATTCTTTCTTTAATTTAACCTTTTTCTCTATATATTTTTTTAATTGCGTTTCACGTTAAACTTCAACATTTCAATCAAACACAGCATATTATTTTACAGCTTTTTTTTCTTAATTTTCAGTCAAATTACGTTTAATTTTTTTCTTATGCAACAATAAGTTAATAATGCAGTTTTTGCGATAAATTGTTTTAATTTGGTATACTACTTTATTCCGAGAACATTTCCTTTTGATACGTTGTGAAATTTTTTTTTCCACAAAATCTTTTTTTTTACGTAAATATTCACTTTCGTTATTTTCTAGCTTCCTTATTTCGCTTTAAATTTTGTTAGAATCCCGTTCGCTCTAGTGTCCATTTGCCAACTTGTGCGCACGGCCGCACGGCCGCACGTCCACAACCGGTCACGATCACTGTTAAATGTCAACTACTTTGTTGCTTCTTGCATTGTTTTCTTTTTCGTTTTTTTTTTGTCGTTTTCATTACCACACCCAAGATCAGTGCTGCCAGACCTTTTGGTGCAACAGAACGTCTACACATTCCCTTAAATCGTCAATACCGATAACGATTTTTTTTTTAAAACAATCGTCAAATCCATTTGCAAGATTGCAAGAAGATCGTCAAAATTGCAAGGAGGAAAACAAAATCCGTAACAGATTTAACTGCAGACATAAGCTCTGTTTCTTTCCTTTTTGGGTAAAGTTCGGTAAAATGAGAGTTAACAGGAATTACTCTCCCGAAATGACAAAAATGCACAAAAGTAAACGAACGCGAAAAACCACATTTGAAGCCCGAAAAACAAATGTCAATAGATTTGTGCATTATAGTTCGTTTTGGTGAGCGCTCTTTCTAGTTCTTGTTCAATTTGTTGCAAAAATCTAGATAGCTTTTCTAGTTAAACCCCTTTTTAAATCAAAAATTTAATAAAAATTTCCTTTTTAGGCATTTCTATTTACAAAAAGGAATACATAGTTTATTAAATTTGGAAAAGATTTTAATATTAAACAAAAGCTTCGATTTAATTACATATTTAACTCTTTAACACATTTAAACAATCGTCTTCAAAAAATTGTCGGTAATTTTATGGAGTTGTAAAATCACCGATAGGCTTTTGCAACTATTATACTAATTTTTGTAAATGATAAACATATTTTCTGAATGAATGAAATGATCGATTGCTATTAGTTATGAACTAGGTCTTTGGTTCAAATTAGTGAACAGTTCAATTGAACTGGTTGCACCCAACTGATGATATAACAGCTGATAAAAACAATTTACCCAAATTTACACAAAACAAAGTCTGGGCTTTTTCGTGCAAGAAGAACAAGAATATTACTCTCTCATAGTGTTTCCAATTCGGTTAATCGATTAACCGATTCCTCGATTAATCGCCTCTATTTCGGTTAATGTCGAAACAAATAATTTAAAACTCAAATAATTATTCGATCCGAATAATCGGTTAAAACAGGTCGATTAACCGGTTACAATTTTAATATGGAATTTTTCTCTTATTTTTTCCCCAAAACTTCATAATTTTCTTAACTTTGGCTAAAAAATTACAAGAAAAGTTTAGAATAAACATAAAATTACTAAAATACCACCAAATTCTTTTAAAATTGAGTGAAAGATGTCGTTAAGCCTTTAGATACCTTTTTTAAGCAAAATAAAGGTATTTCTAAAACTACCGAAAATACACGAAGTGTCTGGCTGGATCAGCGTCGAAGTGCTCTATAGGCTTTAATCAATATAGTAGGCGATTTTTGATTCTGTTCTTTTAAAAATTAAAGCTAATGTAAATTCTATTTCCTATGCTCCTTGCAGGAGTAAAAGGAACAAATATATATAAATTCTATTTCCATGTCCTTCTAGGCAAGGTTGCATTTTTTCAAATATGTGTCCGACAACTGTCAACTGACTTCTTAATTCTGTAGAAATCTACCTTTTCTCACATCTCCAAAGAAAGTATAATCGATTCAAAACCACATCAATTCTACAACATGTCCCTACACCATTTTCAGTTTAATTTCAAAATTGTTTAAAAATGTATTAAAATTATCCAAATATATTTTAAAATTGTTTAAAAAGTTTCAAAATTGTCCAAAAGGATCCAGAAATTTTTTAAATTCTTCAAAAATGTTTTAAAATTGTCCGAAATCACTCAAAATTGTTCAAAAATGTTTTAGAATTATCCAAAAATCTGTCTAAAAAATTAAAATTGTCTAAAAAAACTTTGATATTTGTCCAATTGCATTTCAAAATTGTACAAAATGTATTTTAAAATTTTCAAAATGTATTTCAAAATTGCAAATATATTTTAATAGTTTGACTCTAGATCATAAATTAATATCACTTTCTGTTTAAATTAATTTAATTTTAAAGATTTGAAAATAATTTAAACAGAAAGTGATATTAATTTATGATCTAGAGTCAAACTATTAAAATATATTTGCAATTTTGAAATACATTTTGAAAATTTAGAATTTTATTAAATACATAAATACAGAAGGGAATGTTAGCTCAAACTTTGGATAATTTTGTTTATTGTCAATGGCCCTTAAAAACGGAAAAAAGACTGAGAAATTTAACAATTGTTTATGATATTCTTTAGTCTACTATTTTTGTTTAACTAATATTTTACTCAAATGGAACTAATTTTTTTTTATTTCTTCAGGGGAGGAGGAAGAACTTTGGATAATAATTTTTTTAAATGCAATATTATATTTATTGTAGTATTGATTAAATATGCATTCAAAGAAATTTTGTATCCATTACAGATTAAAAAAAAATTCGTAAGAAGTAAAAAATCTACCTTGAGTTAAGCTATTTTTAACTTACTAATATTTAGAAAAAAATCTCCTCGTTTCAGTAGTTTTTTTTTGCCATTTTTAACTAATTTTTAATAGCTTCAGCTATATTTTACATAAATTTTTCTATTAGTACAAGAAATGTTTCAATTTAGATCTCAGATTCCGAAACTTTCAACCTTAAGGTACATTTACACGCGAGAGAAAACTGCTAGGGATGGAGCAAAAACACTCCAAAATAGCTAAACTCATTCAAAATAGAGCTAAATAGGGGTGATTTTTGTTTTATCTCAAGCATTTTCTCTCTAGTGTAGATGTCCTGTTTTAATTTGAAATTTTTTTTTAAATACATCGTGTTCAAGCGTCATGTTGATATTTAACAAAAACAGGAAGCTGTTAGTGTTTTTGTTGGTAAAAAGTTAAGGAAATACATTAATTTTGTTTTAAACGATTAATCGATTAATCGCCAATTTTCTCAAAAAACCGATCCGAATAACCGGTTAATCAGTTTTAGTGATTTTTCGAATAATGCAATAACCGGTTAACCGCCTATGTCGAATAAATGGAATTAGTACTCTCTCATGACAGCTCTCATTTAAGAAAACGCTTTTTGGTAAAATTGGGATCCCACGGGATCCCAATGTTGAGTAGCCGAACACAGCTATAGTTATTGGGGATGTCAAAGAAGTAATGGCTGGGGTAATATATTATATGAGAAACTCCAACTAAACCAAACACAAATAGTATTTCCCCATGAATATACTTATATTTCGGCTGATCCAAGTAAACGACCGTCAACTCTAGATTTTTTTCTAACTAACATATCTCAAAATATGTCATAAATGACTTGAGTTCTGACCACCTACCAATCATTAGTACAATTAATTTAAATTATTAGCAAGGCAAACTGGCCGCATTTTATGAAATTCATAAACAGGAATCTTCCTGTGGCGGATAGTTCTATTGAAGTAAACAACAGCACTGAAATTGACAATATGATAAACGATTTTAATAATGTAGTAAAAATGGGAATAGAGGAAAGTGTGCCCAAACGTAGAAAAGCACCAACCTCTAAACCCTTACCTAACAACATAAAAATTATGATACAATTAAGGAACGTATTTAAAAAAAACTGGAAGCGTTACAGAAATGTTAATGATCGTCGAGCTATGACACGTTTAAATAAAAATATTACGAATGAAATAAACCACTTCAGAAACCAAACTTGGAATAACATGAATAAAAAAAAAAATGTTTCACCCAGCAAGAAAAGGCTGAAATTTTGGCTCACAACTTTAATTTGAACCACTGTATTTCATCAAATTTAAGTGATACTACTACTACTGAGGTCAATGGTGTTGCAAACCTTATTCGTAATATTAACCCAATCCCACAAAACTGTTACTTCACTACTACTGAAAAAGTTGGTGTAATTATAAAAAAATTGAAAAACAAAAAACTCCAGGTTTAGACGGTATTAATAATAAATGTCTAAAAAATTTACCTAATAAAGGTATCAACTATCTAACGAACATCTTTAATGCTTGCCTTAAATTATGCTACTTCCCCAGTGATTGGAAAATCTTAAAAACCATACCAATACTCAAGCCAAATAAACCTCCTGATTCTCAAATCCAAGATTTCTCTTCTATAAGTAAAATCTTGGAAAAAATTATTAAGGAAAAGCTTATTAATTTTATCGATGCAAACAATATACTTCCATCGCAACAATTCGGGTTCAGAAGTGAACATAATACGTCTCAACCCCTACTAAAAATCAGAAATTTAGTTAAAAATAATTTTCAAAACGGCAAATCAACTGGAATGATATTGCTAGACATTAAAGCTGCGTTTGACTCCGTTTGGCATAATGGACTTATTTTTAAATTGAAAAAATTCAACTTTCCAATTGAACTCATAAAAATTATTCAAAACTTTCTTCAAAATAGATCGTTCAGCGTTTACTTGGGTAAAACCTGTTCACAACAAGTAAATATTGCAGGATGTCCACAAGGTTCTTGCCTGTCGCCAGTTCTTTACAACATCTTTACTGCTGACAATCCAACATTTTCCAATTGCATTACGTCTATATTTGCAGATGATACATCAATTCTTAGTTCTGATGTATATTCAGCTGATATTATTACAAACTTGCAGTCTGCTCTTACTGGGTTCAGTAATTATTTTGATAAATGGAAGATTTTGGTTAACCCTGAAAAAAAGCAGGCTATTTATTTTACAAGAAAATGTAAGTCTTGTTTTATACCCCAGAGTTTACCTCGTTTCATGAACCATGATATTCCATGGGAAAACAACGTCAAATACTTGGGCGTAATGCTTGATACAAAGCTTAATTTTAGTAATCATATTCCCTATGTAGTGGACAAAATTAACAAAATTATTAGAATAATGTACCCAATTATAAACAGAAAGTCGGAAATGAACATAGATAATAAAAAACTCATCATCAAATCTATATTCCACCCCATAATGTTTTACTGTGCTCCAGTTTGGTACACGTCTGCAAAATGTCATATAAAAAAACTCCAAGTAGCACAAAATAAGCTACTTAAAATGATATTTAAACTACCATGGCACTATTCCACCCGACGCCTACATAGTCTCGCTGGCTTCGAACTCGTTCTGGATAAAATCGAAAGATTGACTCTAAATTTTATTGGAAGGTGCCAACTCTCACAACATGTACATATCAATGAACTGATCTCATCATAATTTTATCTACTTTATTTTTTTTCTCATTTTTATCTTATACCTCTGCTTCATAAAGGTTTTTGTAAATCTTTTTCCTTCCGTTAAATAAATGTACATAAATTTCATAAATTAAAAAAATATATTTATATATCTAAGTAGAAAAGGAACGAAGTTCCTAAACTCTTTGCTTCTAAGTCAAATGTTAATAATATAAATATTATAAGAAATAAATTGAATTGAAGTAAAAACCGTTAGGTACTCTCATTTTCCGAACTTTACCAAAAAACTAAAGGAACACAATATTCTAACGAAATAACAGTATGAATCTGTTTCCACCTGCCTATGAGTGAATTCGATCGAAGGAATGGGACCGCTTAAAATGGAATAAATGAAATTGAAATTTATTTCTTGGGAATTCATTCAAAATAGAACTCATTCTTAAAAGCTCTGGATGCATTTAAAGAGTAGTTTACAGTAGTAGGATTGAGTGCTAGGATCTGTCAAAAAAAACCATGTGCTTAAGATTTTTTTTGGCAGTCATACGATTATTTTGGCAGTCATAAGATTTCTTATCAGATTTCTCATCTTTATACTTTTTTCAAAAAATCATTCTCATAAGATATGCACACACAAAGTCATCTTTGTTAAGTTAGCTCTCTCACATTTAAAGTCTTTAAGATTTTAATTAGGATTATATTTCCAGTGTTATGATTTCTTTTACTTAAAATCATATGACTCAATCCTACAATGTAAACGGCTCTTAAGTAGTGATACATTTCTAAAACCGGCGTGCTTTTAGCAACCAAGTTTATCAAATAGTTAAAATTACATAAATTATAGAAGTAAGCAGCACTGTCTATGAATATGAAATGTCAGACCAAAGAGTACATACCCAGCAAAATATTGGTAATGACACCTCATTACTATCTGCATTACCAAAAATGATATATCATTACCTTTTGCATTATTTTATAATATAAAATAATGAATTCCTAATAACGGCCTATTGTATTCATTGTTTCTAAATATAAAATAATGACTTATTTATTTATTTATTTATTTATTTATTTATTTATTTATTTATTTATTTATTTATTTATTTATTTATTTATTTATTTATTTATTTATTTATTTATTTATTTATTTATTTATTTATTTATTTATTTATTTATTTATTTATTTATTTATTTATTTATTTATTTATTTATTTATTTATTTATTTATTTATTTATTTATTTATTTATTTATTTATTTATTTATTTATTTATTTATTTATTTATTTATTTATTTATTTATTTATTTATTTATTTATTTATTTATTTATTTATTTATTTATTTATTTATTTATTTATTTATTTATTTATTTATTTATTTATTTATTTATTTATTTATTTATTTATTTATTTATTTATTTATTTATTTATTTATTTATTTATTTATTTATTTATTTATTTATTTATTTATTTATTTATTTATTTATTTATTTATTTATTTATTTATTTATTTATTTATTTATTTATTTATTTATTTATTTATTTATTTATTTATTTATTTATTTATTTATTTATTTATTTATTTATTTATTTATTTATTTATTTATTTATTTATTTATTTATTTATTTATTTATTTATTTATTTATTTATTTATTTATTTATTTATTTATTTATTTATTTATTTATTTATTTATTTATTTATTTATTTATTTATTTATTTATTTATTTATTTATTTATTTATTTATTTATTTATTTATTTATTTATTTATTTATTTATTTATTTATTTATTTATTTATTTATTTATTTATTTATTTATTTATTTATTTATTTATTTATTTATTTATTTATTTATTTATTTATTTATTTATTTATTTATTTATTTATTTATTTATTTATTTATTTATTTATTTATTTATTTATTTATTTATTTATTTATTTATTTATTTATTTATTTATTTATTTATTTATTTATTTATTTATTTATTTATTTATTTATTTATTTATTTATTTATTTATTTATTTATTTATTTATTTATTTATTTATTTATTTATTTATTTATTTATTTATTTATTTATTTATTTATTTATTTATTTATTTATTTATTTATTTATTTATTTATTTATTTATTTATTTATTTATTTATTTATTTATTTATTTATTTATTTATTTATTTATTTATTTATTTATTTATTTATTTATTTATTTATTTATTTATTTATTTATTTATTTATTTATTTATTTATTTATTTATTTATTTATTTATTTATTTATTTATTTATTTATTTATTTATTTATTTATTTATTTATTTATTTATTTATTTATTTATTTATTTATTTATTTATTTATTTATTTATTTATTTATTTATTTATTTATTTATTTATTTATTTATTTATTTATTTATTTATTTATTTATTTATTTATTTATTTATTTATTTATTTATTTATTTATTTATTTATTTATTTATTTATTTATTTATTTATTTATTTATTTATTTATTTATTTATTTATTTATTTATTTATTTATTTATTTATTTATTTATTTATTTATTTATTTATTTATTTATTTATTTATTTATTTATTTATTTATTTATTTATTTATTTATTTATTTATTTATTTATTTATTTATTTATTTATTTATTTATTTATTTATTTATTTATTTATTTATTTATTTATTTATTTATTTATTTATTTATTTATTTATTTATTTATTTATTTATTTATTTATTTATTTATTTATTTATTTATTTATTTATTTATTTATTTATTTATTTATTTATTTATTTATTTATTTATTTATTTATTTATTTATTTATTTATTTATTTATTTATTTATTTATTTATTTATTTATTTATTTATTTATTTATTTATTTATTTATTTATTTATTTATTTATTTATTTATTTATTTATTTATTTATTTATTTATTTATTTATTTATTTATTTATTTATTTATTTATTTATTTATTTATTTATTTATTTATTTATTTATTTATTTATTTATTTATTTATTTATTTATTTATTTATTTATTTATTTATTTATTTATTTATTTATTTATTTATTTATTTATTTATTTATTTATTTATTTATTTATTTATTTATTTATTTATTTATTTATTTATTTATTTATTTATTTATTTATTTATTTATTTATTTATTTATTTATTTATTTATTTATTTATTTATTTATTTATTTATTTATTTATTTATTTATTTATTTATTTATTTATTTATTTATTTATTTATTTATTTATTTATTTATTTATTTATTTATTTATTTATTTATTTATTTATTTATTTATTTATTTATTTATTTATTTATTTATTTATTTATTTATTTATTTATTTATTTATTTATTTATTTATTTATTTATTTATTTATTTATTTATTTATTTATTTATTTATTTATTTATTTATTTATTTATTTATTTATTTATTTATTTATTTATTTATTTATTTATTTATTTATTTATTTATTTATTTATTTATTTATTTATTTATTTATTTATTTATTTATTTATTTATTTATTTATTTATTTATTTATTTATTTATTTATTTATTTATTTATTTATTTATTTATTTATTTATTTATTTATTTATTTATTTATTTATTTATTTATTTATTTATTTATTTATTTATTTATTTATTTATTTATTTATTTATTTATTTATTTATTTATTTATTTATTTATTTATTTATTTATTTATTTATTTATTTATTTATTTATTTATTTATTTATTTATTTATTTATTTATTTATTTATTTATTTATTTATTTATTTATTTATTTATTTATTTATTTATTTATTTATTTATTTATTTATTTATTTATTTATTTATTTATTTATTTATTTATTTATTTATTTATTTATTTATTTATTTATTTATTTATTTATTTATTTATTGAGTCTACTGATAATTATCTTACAGACTATTATAATTAACAAATTTGTTTCTTTAATAAATTAGTTCAATTAAAAAGAACAAATAAATTTAATTTAAACTTAGATTTATTGACATTAAAATTTATTAATGGAGAGAAACTGTTACAAAGCTTTAAACATCTAGTAATTGGTTCATTACAACCATAACTGGTTCTATGAAATTCCTCATAAAATAAAGGCGCTTGGCGTAATTCACGTGGAGGATTATATAAATTTACTAGATTTGACAAAGCTTCGCAATCTATTTCATTGCACAAAATCTTATAAATAAACATTAAAGAAAATGATGACCTACGATCCCTTAAGGATTGTAGGCCAAGTAATTTACGCCTAATATCATATGAAGATACTACTTCAGGCCAATTGATCCTCTTAAAAACAAATTTGGTACACAATTTCTGAATTCTTTCAATCCGGTTGGAATGGACTTCCGAATAAGGGTTCCAAATTAGAGAACAATACTCCAATTGGCTTCTGACAAAAGAAATATATAAAGTTTTAAAAGTTGAAGGATCCTTAAAATCATTGGAATTTCTTCTAATGAATCCCAACATAGAATATGCCTTTGAAGTTATCTAATCAACATCACTGATAAACAGTAATTTAGCATCCAATATTACACCTAAATCTTTAACTTCAACCACTCTTTTAAGAATAATTCCATCAACAGAATAATCACAAATAATTGGATTATGGCAGCGTGTATAAGAAATAGTACAACATTTACTCGTATTCAGCTTATTAAAACTACACCATTCTCCCAGAGCTTCCAAATCCCTTTGTATCATATTAGAATCAGATAAATTTGAAACTTCCGCAAAAAGCTTCAGATCATCAGCAAATATTAATGGCTTACAAAACTTTAAACAATCTGGCAAATCATTTATAAAAATTAAAAATAATAACGGACCAAGATGAGTACCTTGTGGAATTCCCGAGGTAGCGATAATCTCAGTAGTTGAATAAGATGAACCATTTTTTACTAATAATTTTCTATTAGTTAAAAAGTTTTTGAAAAATAACAATAATTGTCCAGTTATACCGAACATATGAAGCTTAGACAACAATATTTCATGACAAATGGAATCAAATGCCTTAGAAAAATCAGTATAGATTACATCTAATTGAATCTTATTTTCCATTGCAACAACAATATTGAGCAATTCCATATGAAAGCGATCACCTTTTGGACGACCCCTCTCCGATTCTAAAATAAATAGTCTCAATCGATTGCCCAGCAAAAAATAATGTACCTACATATTTTTTTTTTTTATAGTGACTGGTTTAGTGGTGGTGTACACCACTGTCATGTGACAAAATTGAAGAATTCTTCATAAGGGACCTCATTGAAAGTTGTTTTAAAAAAAAACTACTAAAGCGATCGCAACGAGTGATAGCTCGTTGGAAAGGTATTGAATCAGGCTTTAATTGAAAAATAATAATAAAATGTTCATAATTTTTCTCAGAAATTTACCTTTTTTCCCATGAAAATTAAATTTTCCCATGAAAATTAAATTTTCCGATTTTCCACAGAAGCTCCTAAATTTTCCGGCTAATTTTTTTTTTTTGGATTCCTCATAATTTTTGCTTTAAGAATCAGCAATAAAAAAATGGGCCCCGACTCCTTGTTTGGACAGGAGAGGAGCATTTAAGAGACCACCTTGTTCTCATTGTTTTTATATTTTTTATAATTGAATTATTTGTAATTATTTAACATTATTTTATTTTATTATTAAAAATACATTTTAAAAATTATTTTACAGTTAAAAATACATTTATGAAGAAAAAATCTTTCTTATTTTGCTGCTTATACTTAATTACAATATTTATTAAAAATTTCAATTGTCTTGGCATCATTATAAAATTAAAGTAACTTTAAATTTAGCACGTCGGCAGACGAAGAGTACCGCTTTACATTAATTGACATATCAGAAATATTTGGTATGAAGCAATGAAACTTTTGCGTTCCAGTTATAGTTTTGACATTATTATATCTGTTTTGAATTCGTCGCTCCATGGCATCGTGTTCTTTTTGAGTGCATAAAACTGTGTTAATGGCAATTTCCTTGCTTTGAATCCACGAAAACAAATGTTGTACATTTAAGATCTGGTCAGTATATGGCCTTTGCAAACTTGCCTTAGTCGCCATGCGTTTTAGGGTTCCCCCTAACGCATCGCATGGGCCCTTACCGTGGGACGTCGCAAAAAAGTGCCACTCGACATTGCAGTTTTGTTCTTCTTCAATTATGCAAAGATTGTAAAAATTTTTTTTATTTTTGTACTGAGAAGCCGCGGCGTCTGAGAAAAACGTTACTTTGTCGATTGCATCGAATTTTGATCTTAAGAATTCAAACAGTTTCATTTGAAATAAATAAACGGACACATAATTATGAGCTAAACTCTCCGCGACAACAACAAGGCTTACGGTCTGTAGTTCGTTATCTTCGTTTTTGAAATAAATGCAAAAAGGATGCACCGTGCACTGGTCGTTTGCCCAGTGATAAGCCTGAATTTCATCCTGAACGAGAAAAGTGTAATTCTCGGCAAAGTCGCTTATCACAATGAATTCATTTTGGGCTAATTTCTCCTTACTTTCCTTTAGAAATTTCGATTGCATCTCGGATATGAAATGGTGCGCCTTCAGTTCATTCAACTTGAATCCGAATTCCTCGATGAATTCCGGAATCTGCTTTACCACGGTCTCAAGGGAACATCTGCCGCTGCTAATTATCCACTGTTTGAAATGCACCTCCTGAATTAACAGCTGTTCAAACTTTTCCGCCAAATATTGCTCTCGTCAATCTTCGGACAATTGTCGCATTTGGACAGATGACAATTTTCCGTGGGGTATGCGCACAACGACTTCGACAGGAGGTCCCTATATGTTTCAATTTCACAGTGAAATACTTTCAATTTCTTGCATGGAAAGAACATTAATTTGATGTTTTGATGAAACATGCAAACGCAGACTGAATGCGTTCCGTGCCTGTCTAATGCCAGCACGCATTCTTTTGGTCGTAGGATGGCAAACTTAGAAAATCCCACTTTTTCTGCTGGGTATTTCTCTTTGAACTGATGGTATGCTTCGGATAGATTACATAATAATAATCTGCGCTGCTTGTGTACTTTTTCTCCATCTTCACGTGTGATAACATAGTCACGTGTACCTGGGCAGGCGCGGCTGTTGTCATCATTGCAGTAAAAATCTTGAATCAATTTCACCGTTGCTTCGCTGAGGGTCCTTGAGCCAAATTTCTTGGTGGGAGTCGCCAATATGCCCTTCTGTCGAACTAATTCTTTGCTTCTTCTCGCGATGTAAAAATATGTTTGAAACTGTTCAGAAATCTTGCGTATAGACCATGATTGAGGCAGCACAGATAAAATGAGATATTTCTCCGAAAAAGTGGTCGCTAAATTGAATTTTCTTTTCAACTGCTCAATCATTTGTTTGCCGTCATCAACGTCATCTGCTTGACTGCATTCGTTATCAGAGCCTTCATCAAATATTGTCGCGATTGCACTCATAACCTTGCCTTTTTTCTCTTTCCTGTATTTTTCACTTCGCAACTTTCTTTTTGTAATAGGCGATTCACCTAAAGTGGTAATAGCCTCATTCAAAGGACTCAAAGACATATTGACCATCGGAATGTCTGCCTCACTATCAGATGAAACATTTTGTTCAATTGTCATTTCACTCTCGGATTGTGGTTGCATTTGTTTCAATGCATTTGCTTGTTGAGACAAATCGATTTTACACTTGGGGCAAATGAATTCTGCTTCTTCACCGTATTGTATATTTAATTCATTCATGTATCGCTTCGAAACACCAGTTAATTTTAATACTTTTATCTTTTTCGAACGATGTCCACTCTTGTTAAACGGATTGCAGCAAAATTTATTCATTTTACTTTAAATTGTCTTTACAGCTTCACTCTTTACTTTACAAAAAAAAACACTTTAACACTTTCACGTTTAGTATTCAACTAAAATTTGACTCAGAGTGTGTGAAGTATTTATATTTATTTTTTGGTAAAAAATAGGTAAAAAAAAATAAGCGATATTTGCTTTTCTTTAATAGGAAAATTTGCGTGAACTACTAGTCATAAAATGTTTTTTAAAGAGGGACTTAATTGGTTACTGCCAATAAGCCGACCACAGGTCATAAAATGTTTTGTAAATTTTTTAAATTACCAGGTAATAAATATTTCGCCATATTTATGGAAAATCCGTGTTTTATGACTTGTTTCTGCACGTGTCATTTTAGGCGAAATATTTATTACCTGGTAATTTAAAAAATTTACAAAACATTTTATGACCTGTAGCCTCAGTCGGGTTTGGTGTGCCATTACATGCCACTGCTGCTATTATCCATGGATTTATGGCCGATCTTGTGAAGGCAGGCAGACCATATTCACTACACACTCAACTTGGGGCTCTTAAAAAAAATTGATTTTTTCTTCATAAATGTATTTTTAACTGTAAAATAATTTTTAAAATGTATTTTTAATAATAAAATAAAATAATTAGGTTGTTCATAAGGGGTGTGCTATCTGTTGTATCGTTGTATCGACCTAACAAAAAACAGAGTTGTTAAAATTTTTATTTGTGTTTAACAACGATTTTCTATTCAGTTTTCTATCGGTTAGCACACTCAAACATAGGACACTAAACATACGTAAAAATGTTCTATCGTGCTATTCTCAAATGTTGTATTTTTTCAATTTAATTTTAACAACTCTGTTTTTTGTTAGGACGATACAACGATACAACAAATAGTACACCCCTTGTGAAAACCCTTAATGTTAAATAATTACAAATAATTCAATTATAAAAAATATAAAAACAATGAGAACAAGGTGGTCTCTTAAATGCTCCTCTCCTGTCCAAACAAGGAGTCGGGGCCCATTTTTTTATTGCAGATTCTTAAAGCAAAAATTATGAGGAATCCAAAAAAAAAAAATTAGCCGGAAAATTTAGGAGCTTCTGTGGAAAATCGGAAAATTTAATTTTCATGGGAAAATTTAATTTTCATGGGAAAAAAGGTAAATTTCTGAGAAAAATTAGGAAAATTTTATTTTTCAATTAAAGCCTGATTCAATACCTTTCCAACGAGCTATCACTCGTTGCGATCGCTTTAGTAGTTTTTTTCAACTTTCAATGAGGTCCCTTATGAAGAATTCTTCAATTTTGTCACATGACAGTGGTGTACACCACCACTAAACCAGTCACGATAAAAAAAAAAAAAATATGTAGGTACATTATTTTTTGCTGGGCAATCGATTGAGACTATTTATTTTAAAATCGGAGAGGGGTCGTCCAAAAATTTGCCAATTTTGATCGTTTTCATATGGAATTGCTCTATTATTGGTCAATACGGCAAGATTTGTACAGGTAGAACGTCCTGGTAAAAATCCATGTTGAAAAATTACTCGTAATAGTTTAAATAAGTACTTTTTACACAGTTAAATTTTATACATTTTTATCAGTGATGCCAACTTGGTGCTTTAAGCACTATTTATGGTGCTTTTTGATGACTCAAAACGCCAAAATTTTGTTCATGGTGCCAAAACAAAAAAAGCACTAAAATAGTGCCTTTTTATTTTTTGGTTAGTGCTTTTAGTGCTTTTTTAACAATTTCTCATATTCGTGTTTTTGCAATTAAATTGTTCTAAAAAAAGTCACTAAGTTTTTTAAGTGGAACATTTATATGGCAACTTTCTTAGGTTTCAAGGTCACTGTAGGCAGTGGTACCAGACCAAATGTAAAACTAAATCGTCAAAATCGTCAGCCATTTTATGAGAAATCGTCAGTAAATCGCCATCAGTTAAATTTCGTAAAACCACTAGTTTTATCTATTTTTTTATTCGTAATTTAATTCATTTTAACTGCTTGACTATATCGCTGCTCTTAAGCGGGCTATATCAGTGATGGTATTTGAGAATTTTCGTTTGGTGCCTAAATGATGCCAAAAAAGCTTTAAAAGTGCCAAAAAATTAAGTAACATTTAATGTTTAAAAAAAATATGTTCAGCTTTTATTTCAAATATTTACTTTAAGAATAAAAAGACAAAAAAAAAATAAAAAAGACAAGGCAAATATTTTCATATAAATTTGCCTTTCTTAACTATAGTAAAGCACTAAACTTACATTATTTTAAGATAAGAATTCCAAAAAAAAATTTACATACATATTTTATATATACAGTGTACAAAGAAAAAAGTTGGACACTTTGGATTTTCAAAGTGAAATTCAAATAACAACCATGTTATTTGAATTTCTTTTTAAAACAACATAAGCACATTGTACGTAAAATCAGAGAATATTAATTATAGAGATAGAAAATCAAAACTTACACTACTCACCGGTAGAGGGCGCTAAAATTAGTAGCAGTTGAGCCTATATTTAAAATCTCAAAAACTGCTGAAAACTGTTCAAAATAAGGAAAAAAAACAAAGCGGAATACATTCAAATAATAAAATTTGAGATATCCGTTTGTTTCTTTGCTTTGTTGTTTATTTTTATTTAAATTTAGGGGGTAATTTTCTACAACACTTCGGTGAAGTGTTGCGTTATTTCTATAGAAATTGTTTTTGTAACAAAAACAATTTGCATTGAAAGTTCCCTTCACTTCACCCAAGTGTTTCACGAAATTAGGTACTTAAATAAAAATGAAAATTGTCAGTTTTTTAATAAAGTGCCATCTAGTGAATACGATGTTTTTATAACTCTTTTTTTTTGTGATGCCATACCCCTGGGTAAAATTAACAGTAATTTTATGCTTTTCAATATCTTTTTTCGTTTTTTGTCTTTTATATTGATTACAGCTCATTTCATTTTAATATATAATGTGTCCAACTTTTTTCTTTGTGCACTGTATATATACATATATATACAGTGACGGTCAATACAATCCCAATAAAGCAAAGGACGTTACGATAGCGAAATAGCTATCCCTTTAAATATCCGAAAACGATATCATATTCCAATAAGATTATAATATCGTTTTCGATAAGGTTTTATGATAAAGTATACTTCAAAATATTCATTATTTAAAAAAATTCAAACACTTTTCAGAAAAAAATAAAATTTTTAAAATCTTGCAATTTTGACTTCGTTTGGTTTCAAAATCTGGGAGAGTTCGACTTTTCTTATGAATATGACGATTTCATTATCAATTTTTCATTATGACTTCATTTCATCTCATTTTAAAAGAATTCCGGTTTTGCTATCATATATGATATAATTTTCGATATCGTAATCGCCTGAATAACGAAAGTGTTTCGATGCTGGACCAGATTTTGGCGATTTTACTTTCGTTATTACCGGGAATTTCTATAGCGAAAAAGGTATCATAATTTCTTGGAAATATGATATCGTTACGAAAGGTACATTTTAGAACAAAAAATTTTCGTTTTCGTATCACAAGTGATTATTGTATACAGCTGCGAAAAAAAAATAGCACCAATTAAAGTTTTTTCTAATTTTATCCCCTTTGCTTTTATTTTTAAAGATCAAAATAATGATTAAATTGTCCCCGAAGTACTGGAAGATATTCCAGAAAATTGTAGAAAATTTTAGTGTAACGTTTGTTTTTTAACTTTGCTACCCGTTCTAAGTAGGCGTGGCTTTTAATGAAAAATCATCGATATCGAGCTTTCATCAAATTATATAGTAAAATTTAGCGAATACTGATCGGATCTGCACAAACTAAATATTGTTGAAAATTCTATAAAATTTCCTTAAATCTTGCATTATTTTTATTCACAAATGGCGGCCAGATTTAAAATGACACCGGTTTAAATATGAGTAAATTTTTCTTTGTTTTTAGCGATTTTAAAATAAAGTTAACAACACTGAGATTTTAATATGAAATGCTTTATACTATAATGTAAAAAAAAAGTCTGACTGATCTGTTATATCGTGGTAAGCATATCATAATAACATTCGCTTTAAAATTTCATTGTTGTTAACTTTATTTTAAAATCGCTAAAAACAAAGAAAAATTTACTCATATTTAAACCGGTGTCATTTTAAATCTGGCCGCCATTTGTGAATAAAAATAATGCAAGATTTAAGGAAATTTTATAGAATTTTCAACAATATTTAGTTTGTGCAGATCCGATCAGTACTCGCTAAATTTTACTATATAATTTGATGAAAGCTCGATATCGATGATTTTTCATTAAAAGCCACGCCTACTTAGAACGGGTAGCAAAGTTAAAAAACAAACGTTACACTAAAATTTTCTACAATTTTCTGGAATATCTTCCAGTACTTCGGGGACAATTTAATCATTATTTTGATCTTTAAAAATAAAAGCAAAGGGGATAAAATTAGAAAAAACTTTAATTGGTGCTATTTTTTTTCGCAGCTGTATGATAATAAATATCACCTAGGTGATATCGTTTCGATATCGTGACGATATCGTTTGGTTTATTGGGATAGAATCAATTAAATTTTTTGTAATTTTATCCCCGTTGCTTTTATTTTTAAAGACCAAAACAATGATTAAATTGTCCCCGAAGAACTAGGAGGTGGTCCAGAAAATTGTAGATATTTTTATTGTAGCGTTTGTTTTTTAATATTTCTACCCCTTTTAAGTAGGCGTGGCTTTTAATGAAAAATCATCGATATCGCCCTTGTATCAAATTATATAGAAATTTTCTTAAAAAGTGCCAAAATTCTATGGAGAGTGCCAAGGTACCATTGAACATTCAATAGTGCCACAAATGGCACTTTTGTGCCACTTTTACCAACAGTGGCCTATATACGAGCAAGCATGCTATCCAGCTTGTTTGACAAACAAAAATGGTTTTTGAAATACACGGTCAAGCATGCTGTAAAATTTGACCTCAAAACCACAAAATCAACACAGCGGATGATAATGACAAAATTATTTTTATTAATTTTTTTCTTGGAATTTCATTTTTGAATTTCTTGTCACAAAATTTCTTATTAAAAATGTAAAATTCTTCAATATTTGATGATTTTTTTCATTAGACGGTAAAGCGTGTTTGTCAAACTTGCCGAAAAATCAAAACAATTTGTTTTTCGTCCAACATGCTTGACAAATCGTCTAATTAGACATTACATGGTCAAATTCATACAGCCGTACAGCATACTGTACAGCATGCTTGGTCGTATATAGGCCGCTTTAGGATAATTCACAGCTTTTATAAATTCGAATTTAATATAACTGGACGTTATTTTTTACTTCACCTGTAAAAAGGTGGTATTTATGCTACGATTAGTTACAGATAAAACACCTCATCATGCGTTATGCGGCTTAAGTTCTCATAACTAATTTATATAGACTTTAAGTTCGTGACTGTTTTTAAAACTTTTAGTCACGTCATAATTGGTGTATAAATTACAAATTTACAAATTTACAATATAATTTACAAATAGGCCAAACGCAGAGTATTTCGGCATTTTTAGCAGAGAAAAAAATGTGACGTAATTGAGTCATTTTAAACAGAGACTATTAATTATAGAGATAGGAAATCAAAACTTACACTACTTACCGATAGAGGGCGCTGAAATTTAGTATTACCTGAGCAACTATTTAGTATCAGTTTAGTATCAGCTGAGCCTATATTTAAAAACTCAAAAACTGCTGAAAACTGCTCAAAATAAAGAAAAAACAAACGCGGAATATATTCAAATAATAAAATTTGAAATATTTGTTTGTTGTTTGTTATTATTTAAATTTAAATTAAAAAAGAAAATTGTCAATTTTTTTACAAAGTGCCATCTAGTGATAACGATTTTTTATAACTTATTCAAAGATGTCAAATATAAAGATATAACAAAAGTTGCCAATATTATACACCAGATGGCAGGAATTTCCAAATAACGCTAACGAGTACTATTGAATAACGCTTATGAGTACTACCGGAAGTCGTTATTAAAATAATTTGACAAGAGAAAAATAAACACCCTACACTATAAATTTAGGTAATATAAATTTTATTTCTCGGTTTTCAACATTAAAATTTAAATATGAAAACAAAATAGTCGCGTAAACAAATTAACATTTTGTAACACAAAGTATGTTATTCTAACTGAAAATCAATTTTTTACAAAACGTAGGATTTCCAGTTTTTTGAATTGAATATAGAAAAAACTATTTGCTTTTGCATTTAAATAAAATTCAGAATCCAACCGACAGGTTTCAGCAAAAAACCCTATATTTGGCAACTTTTCGGCAAAATTGTGGCCAACAAATGCCGAAACATTTAAAATTCTTTTAAATATAATTTAGAGAAATACTAGAGGTAAATCAAAAACACATCTAAAAAAACTAGATTGTGAATGATTTCTGCTATTTAGAGAAGCTTGTATTCCATCCATATCTGTTTTCTTCCCTCATCTAGAAGTGGCTTAACATAACGCCTTTTGTTAATTTTGTTTTCATAATAAATAGAATTCATCTCATTTAAAATTTAAGAACTTTTTTTCAGTTTTTTTTTCTAATTACGTAATTTTAAAGAAAATGTTAACAAAAACTTTCGGTGTCTTCCGAATAAAGCGAATATTCGGTTTTGTTTATTGGTACTGACAAAGCCAGATTTCGGTCGGAATTTAAAAATTACACTGAAATCATAATTAGAATATTATCAGGCATGTTATAGGTTTTTTCGGAATAGATTTGATTTCGGAATTTAACTTTCGCAAACTTTTTTCTAAAACAGTCCAAAACAATTTTTTTCTTTCGGAATTTGAAGTTTAAGTTGTTAAAGAAAATTTTGTGTTGAAAAGAAAATATTTTTTTTTAAATATCGACTATGCTACGGGCTTTATAGTGGTAAATAGAATGTTAAAAGCTTTTCAAGAAGACGGAAAAAAAAAATTTTTTTTTTTTTTTTTCACTTTCAGAAACTAAATTTGAATTGATATTTAGAGTAGCTTTAACGCACAAAAAGTATTTAAAGTGCTTTGTATATATTCCCTAAAATGTTTTTAACTATTTTACTTAAAAAAATATATATTAAAAAATCTTTTTATTGGTAAATTAAATCATTTTCAGATTGATAAGGGAAAAGTACTTTTTTTGCAAAATTAAAAAACTTCACTCGGATCGTCGATTCTACTTTTTTGACTAAAAATTGGATCTTCTATCAAAACTAGCAATTGGAACACAAAATTACAACCAAAAAGTTTTCTTTTACCTTTTAAGAATTTATGTAGTTTTTATAGTTTTTTGAATTTTTGAAAATGGAAGCCGAAAAAAGCTGAATTAGAAAACTAAGTGTAGATAAATTTGATTGCAAGTGTCAATTGATTTCAAATCATCCTCTATTGCAGTTATTTTAATATTAATTTTACCAACATAATTCTCCGAGTTCTCTAATAAAAACTTTTATAAACTGAGATATTGTTGGATGGAAAAAATTTTTTAAATGTGTAGAAGTATATAAATGTAAACATTTAGCTGAAACATAAATTCAAATTTCTATCACTATTTCGATAACTTAATTTTTTTATTTTCACTCCCTATAACAAATCCTAAACACAAACATTTAAAAAATGTTTCGACTGAAATATTTTTAGTTCAACCTAAAGACCAAGCCAAACAATGAATGGTGTAGAGTAACATATTTGTTGTGATTTTTTTTTATTTCAACAAAAAGAAATTGTTTATTTTTTTACAAATAAGTTTTAACACTTTGATGGTTATATATCTTTTATGTTATAATTATTATTTATCTACACGTATTTTAACTATGTGTTTTATTTATAAAAGTTGCAAAAACACTACAAAACCATGAATATTTTTCAAAATTTAAAATTTTAAATATATTTTTATTTTTTGTTTTGATTTTGATATTTTGATTAACAGCCATATTTGTCTAGAGAGAATTTTCAAAATAATGACACAAAAATGCAGTGACAATATCGCCATCTGTTGGAAATTTTTCGAACTAAACAGGGATGCATTTTGTTACATCTTTATATTTGAGGTCTTTGACTTATTCAAAGACCTCAAATATAAAGATGTAACAAAATGCATCCCTGTTTAGTTCCAAAAATTTCCAACAGATGGCGATATTGTCACTGCATTTTTGTGTCATTATTTTGAAAATTCTCTCTAAACAAATATGGCTGTTAATCAAAATATCAAAATGAAAACAAAAAATAAAAATTTAAATAAAATTTAAAATTTTGTAAAATATACATGGTTTTGTAGTGTTTTTGCAAATTTTATAAATAAAACACATAGTTAAAATTCGTGTAGATAAATAATAATTATACCATTAAAGAATATATAACCATCAAAATGTTAAAATATATTTGTACAAAAATTAAACAATTTCTTTTTGTTAAAATAAAAAAAATCACAACAAATATGTTACCCTACACCATTCATTGTTTGGCTTGGTCTTTAGGTTGAACTAAAATTATTTCAGCCGAAACATTTTTTAAATGTTTGTGTTTAGGATTTGTTATAGGGAGAGTAAAAGAAAACTTTTTGGTGATAATTATGTGTTCCAATTGCTATTTTTGATAGAAGATCCCATTTTTAGTTAAAAAAGTAGGATCGCCGATCAAAGTGAAGTTTTTTAATTTTTCATAAAAAAATACTTTTCGCTTATCAATCTGAAAATGATTTAATTTACCAATAAAAATTTTTTTTAATATATATTTTTTTAAGTAAAATAGTTAAAGACATTTTAGGGAATATATACAAAGCACTTTAAATACTTTTTGTGAGTTAAAGCTACTCTAAATATCAATTCAACTTTAGTTTCTGAAAGTGAAAAAAAAAATATTTTTTTTTTTTTTGTTTTACGTCTTTTACGTTCTTGAAAAGCTTTTAACATTCTATTTACCGCTATAAAGCCCGTAGCATAGTTGTCTTTTCAACACAAAATTTTTTTTAACAACTTAAATTTCAAATTCCGAAAGAAAAAAAATTGTTTTGGACTGTTTTAGAAAAAAGTTTGCGAAAGTTAAATTCCGAAATCAAATCTATTCCGAAAAAACCTATAACATGCCTGATAATATTCTAATTATGATTTCAGTGTAATTTTTAAATCCCGACCGAAATCTGGCTTTTGTCAGTACCAATAAACAAAACCGAATATTCGCTTTACTGGGAAGAAACCGAAAGTTTTTGTTAACATTTTCCTTAAAATTACGTAATTAGGAAAAAACTGAAAATAAGTTCTTAAATTGTAAATGAGATCAATTCTATTTATTATGAAAACAAAATTAACAAAGACGTTATGTTAAGCCACTTCCAGATGAGGGAAGAAAATAGATATGGATGGAATAAAAGCTTCTCTAAACAGCAGAAATCATTCACAATCTAGTTTTTCTAGATGTGTTTTTGATTTACCTCTAGTATTTCTCTAAATTATATTTAAAAGAATTTTAAATGTTTCGGCATTTGTTCCGAAAAGTTGCCAAATATAGGGTTTTTTGCTGAAACCGGTCGGTCGGATTCTGAATTTTATTTAAATGCAAAAGCAAATAGTTTTTTCTATATTGTATTCAAAAAACTGGAAATCCTACGTTTTGTAAAAAATAGATTTTCAGTTACAATAACATACTTTGTGTTACAAAATGTTAATTAGTTTGCGCGACTATTTTGTTTTCATATTTAAATTTTAATGTTGCAAACCGAGAAATAAAATTTATATTAACTAAATTTATAGTGTAGGGTGTTTATTTTTCTCTTGTCAAATTATTTTAATAACGACTTCCGGTAGTACTCATAAGCGTTATTCAATAGTACTCGTTAGCGTTATTTGGAAATGCCTGCCATCTGGTGTATAATATTGGCAACTTTTGTTATATCTTTATATTTGACATCGTTGACTTATTCAAAGATGTCAAATATAAAGATATAACAAAAGTTGCCAATATTATACACCATACTGGTCTCCTCGAGAGAAAACATCGATGTATCATACTTTAAAATCCGACTGTAAATGCCAAAGATATAACAAAAAATGTAAAATGGAGACCCCTACGTTCAGGAAAAATAAATTTATTTTTGAAACCTTGTAAAAATAATTTATATTGGAGGGTGTACGGCGCACATTTTTTATGCTGTAAGGTGGTACGCTGTAATGTACATTACTTTTTTAAACTTTGTATAAATTTATTTGAAAAATGTATAGTGCTTTTTTACGCTTTTTTAAGCGAGAAAGTAACGCTTTTTTGCAAAAAATTTGCGCTTTTTACTCTCCAAAAGTTGGCAACACTAATTTTTGTTTATTATAGGTGTGTTTCTTTACTTTTTGGGTAAAGTTCGGTAAAATGAGAGTTAACAAGAAATACTCTCACAAAGTGACAAAAATGCCCAGTGTTGCCATTTCAGTGCTTTTCGGGTATTTTTTGGTGCTTTTTTTCTTCCGGTACCCGGTGATTTTTTACAAATACCCGTTTAAAAAAAGCGGGTATTTACGGTGCTTTTTCATATTTCAAGCAGTGCTTTTAGTGCTTTTTGTACAGTTTATATTTTGGTATTTGTTCTCGTTTTTTAAAATTTTTCTTGAATTTTCTGTCAAAATTTAAAAAATAAAACGAACTTTACAAGAAATACATTATTGCACAATGTTTGTAGTACAATTTTAAATAGTAACTTCGTTACATTTAAATTTAAAAATTTTGAAATATTAGTTTGGTGCTTTTTTACCCCTTTTTTGGTTATTTTTTGAACCATTTATAACGATTTTTCAAAGTTAAAATTTGTTTTTAAATTCTTGATTTAAATTTTTCAAAAAATTGATATCGTGCTTTTTTACCCCATTTTCGGTAAATTTTTACCCTTTTTACCCGTTTTCATAATGCTCACGGTGCTTTCCTGCCTTCAAGAGTTGGCAACACTGAAAATGCCCAAAAGTAAACGAACGCGAAAAACCATATTTGAAGCCCGAAAAACAAACGTCAATAGATTTGGGCTTTATAGTTCGATTTGGTGAGCGCTCTTTCTAGTTCTTGTTCAATTTGTTGTAAAAATCTAGATAGCTTTTCTAGTTAAACCGCTTTTTAAATAAAAATTTAAAAAAAAATTCGTTCTCATGCAATTTTATATACAAAAAGGAATACATAGTTTATTAAATCTGGAAAAAATTTTAATATTAAACAAAAGGTTCGATTTATTTACATATTTATCTCTTTAACACATTTAAACAAGCGTCTTCAAAAAATTGTCGGTAATTTTATGGAGTTGTAACATTACCGATATGCCTTTCCAACTTTTACGCTAATTTTTGTAAATGATACACATATTTTTCTGAATGAATAAACAGAGCTTCGAAGAATTAATTCCCTAATTCCCTTTTTTGAACTGAATTTATATTTTGGGAATGAATTCCCTGACCAAACTTAAGGAATTGAATGAATTCCTTTTTTTTCATTCGATTTATATTAAAGGAATTCATTCATTTTTTTCTAATGCCTTCATAAAATTTTATGAATTCATTCAACAGGGAATTCATTCAATTCTAGTTAATTCAACTTTTGGTAAAGGAATTCATTCAATTCTAGTTAATTCAACTTTTGGCTAAGGAATTCATTCAGATGTGCACTTAATTCAACTTTTGATCAAGGAATTCATTCAGTTCTAGTTAATTCAACTTTTGGTCAAGGAATTCATTCAATTCTAGTTAAATCAACTTTTGGTCAAGGAATTCATTCAAGTTCAACTTTTGGTCAAGGAATTCATTCAATTCTAGTTAATTCAACTTTTAGTCAAGGAATTCATTAAATTCTAGTTAATTCAACTTTTAGTCAAGGAATTAAATTTATTTCGTTTAATTCCCTAGGAATTGAAACTTAATTCAGGGAATTAAACGAAAAAAATTTAATTCCTAGGGAATTAAACGAAAAAAATTTAATTCCTTAGGGAATTAAACGAAATAAATTTAATTCCTTGACTAAAAGTTGAATTAACTAGAATTGAATGAATTCCTTGACTAAAAGTTGAATTACCTAGAATTGAATGAATTCCTTGACCAAAAGTTGAACTTGATTTAACTAGATTTGAATGAATTCCTTGACCAAAAGTTGACTTAACTAGAATTGAATGAATTCCTTGATCAAAAGTTGAATTAAGTGCACAGTTGAATGAATTCCTTAGCCAAAAGTTGAATTAACTAGAATTGAATGAATTCCTTGACTTCAAATTGAATTAAATAGTGTTGAATGAACTCTTTAGTGAATAAATTATTTAATTTTTATTCTTTACGCTTTGGCCAGGGAATTCATTCTATAAATTTGAATTCCTTGAATTCATTCACAGGAATTAATTCCTGCTTATGTCTTATTGATGAATTCATTCCTTGAATTAAAGAATTGAGTTAAATTTTTGGGAGTTCATTCCAAAAAGGAATTAATTCTTTAAAGCTCTGTGAATAAAATGAGCGATTGAACTAAAAGATCTATTAGTTGTGAACTAGGTCTTTGGTTCAAATAAGTGAATAGTTCAATTGAACTAGTTGAATCCAACAGATGATATAACAGCTGATAAAAACAATTTAACCAAACTTACACGAAAAAAAAGTTTGGGCTTCTTCGGGCAAGAAGAACAAGAATATTACTCTCTCATGACAGCTCTCATTTACCCAATTGTGCAGTAAGAAAACGCTTTTTGGTAAAATTGGGATCCAGCGGGATCCCAATGTTGAGTACCCGAACAGACTTTAGATTTAAATGTTTTAGGTTTAAATTTTTATGACGAGTCCTAAAATTACACACTAGAGAAAACTTAAATTTGTCTGAATGTATTTCCTTAAGCTAATAGTAATTGCTTAACTCCTTATTTTTAAGAATCAAGTAAATAATCGGATAACCACTTATAATTCAACTTTTTGTAAGCATGTGTGTAACCACTTATTATTCAAAATCTCATAACTACTTATTTCTCATTTTTTCGTAAGCGAGCGGGTAAGCGCGACCACTTATAAAAACGACCACGCCAAACAAAAATAATGACTTTAGACGCCAAAAAATAAGTTGTGCGGAGCTATGAATTTCTATTATATAACCACTTATTTGGTAATGAAAGATTTTGCTGGGTATATACTTTACAGAGATAGATTGGATATAAAACTACTGGTCACACGAATGGGTTTTTTCTATCCATCCAAATGGAAAGACCAAATAATCATAACAATGGGTGTCTATCGATCCTTTCTCCCTCAATCTTCGCTCTATTTATTCCGCGCAAAGAGTGAGCAGTGTAGTTTCTCTATTACGTATATACTGTTTCGTCTCAAGGTTTGTGTGTTATAAAAACGGAAGTTAAGATTTCTTTAATATATATAAATACTTACATTTCCAACAATTTTTTTATGGACTAGTTTATAATGTCGTTTCATAGTTGATCTCCTTGTTCCACATAATCGTCTTCCACACTCCAAACATTCCATTTTGTTAATATCTTTTAAAAGTATGTAGTAACTCATTTTAAATATAAACAATTCAGCCACTAATGTTTACGAAAACTCATGTACTACAATTATTGGACAGGCACAGATGCTCATGTTCGTGTGTCACAGTGATGGTATTTGAAAAATTGTGTTTGGTGCCAAAAAAAAATGGCATAAAGGTGCCAAACGCGTTTCAAGTGTGCCGTAACTTTATTTTCACACTTCCTGATATTAGAGATTAATCAGAACTGGGTCGACAACGAGAATTGTTTTTCATATATTTTGTATGGGTAGCAAATTGTTGCCACGTCGTTCGGCGATTTGTCGTCGTAATAGAATCTATTCTATTTTAATGACGACACACTAAAGCCGAGCACACACGGTCAATATAATTTATTTCAATTTAATTGATCTTTGCACACACACTTTCAATATTACTAGAAAAATATAAATGAAATTAAAATTGATCAATATTTTCCATCCTAGAAAAAATTGCTAAAATAAACGGATTTTAAAATGAAACCACGCTTATAGTGATTATTTGTTTATTTTGCAATAATTTATATATTTTGTTAATTTTATTTATTAGTTTTTTAACAACAAAAAAACAAATTTAAAAAACCAACATTTCAATATTAGCCACACACTTTTCAATAATAGGCGTGTTCGTTTACTTACTACAAGTTACTATTTTTACTACAGCTGGAAAATTTCAATACAAAAAGTAAACAAAACTTTCCAATTGTAGTAAAAGTAGTAAGAATTTCGAGTAAACGAACACACTGAATATGAAATTGAAGAACAAAAATACAAAACATTTTGAATTTTTCAATTTAATTGATAAACTTTCAATACAGAGTACAGACGTTCAATTAATTTGTAAACAATCAAAAATTGATCAATTATATTGAACGTGTATGCCCTACTTAACACGCAAAAAATCAATCTTAAGCGGAGTATCACGAATATTATTCTTCGTTTGACATCAGGCTTGCCAGATGCTTTTTTTCGTTGTCCCCGAACAAATCTAAAAATATCCTCAAAAAATCCCCAACTAGAAAAAATGTTGAAAAAGGTAGTAGAGCTTATTTAATTTGCTTTAAATGAACATTATCCGCATAAAAACTACAATTAAATATAAAAAATAGCACTAACAATAACTGTTTTTAAAAATTCCTGGATTGCTTTTGTATAAATGTCTAGAAAAATTCTCAAAATTTAGGGACTTACGAACAGAGCTTTGAAGAATTAATTCCTTAATTCAATTTTTCAATTCTGAATTAAAAATTCGATGAATTAATTCACTAAGCACCATATATTGAATGGAATTAATTCATATTTGCTTTCGGTCGATTTATTTTGTTACGAATTAATTCAATTGCAATAGTTCTTTTTATTAAATCAAATGAATTAATTCAAAAAAAGTGAATTAATTCCTTACTGAATTAATTCACTACTGAATTCGTTCAATTTCATTTTCGTTCAGTGAATTAAAAAAAATAAAATTACGTTCAGTGAATTAAAAAAAAAATAAAATTACGTTCAGTGAATTTGAAAAAAATAATAAGTTCACTGAATTGAAAAAAAAAAATAAAATAAGTTCACTGAATTGAAAAAAAAATAAAATAAGTTCACTGAATTCAAAGCCTGTTTTCTGCCGTTCAATAGAATAAAACAATAATGTACAAATAAAATTTTTAAATAAGCAATTTACAGATATAGATAAATTTGGAAAAAAAAATATAACTATTAATTTTTCAAACTAGTTATATAGTTATATTTTTTCCAAATTTATCTATATCTGTAGTTTTTATTTTTAATAGTAAAAGGCTTTATTTTTGAATCATGTAGGTTGATAAACAGCATCCGGTTTCTAATTTGTTTATTTTTACTAGCACACGCTGTAAAATTGCTTATTTAAAATTTTTATTTGTACATTATTGTTTTCTTCTACTGAACGGCAGAAAACAGGCTTTGAATTCAGTGAACTTATTTTATTTTTTTTTTAATTCAGTGAACTTATTTTATTTTTTTTTCAATTCAGTGAACTTATTATTTTTTTTTTAATTCACTGAATGTAATTTTATTTTTTTTTAATTCACTGAATGAAAATGAAATTGAATGAATTCAGTGGTGAATTAATTCAATAAGGAATTCCTTAATGAATTAATTCAGTAAGGAATTAATTCACTTTTTTTCCGTTCGATTTATAAAATTGAACGCGTTCACAGGTGAATTAATTCATTTGATTTAATAAAAAGAACTATTGCAATTGAATTAATTCTTTGAATTTGTTGTTTGATGAACGCATTCAGTTGAATGAATTCAGTGAATTACTTAAGAAAATAAATTCATTCAATTCTAGAGAAAATTGAATTCGATTGGTAGTGAATTCATTCAAAAACGAATTAATTCTTCAAAGCTCTGCTTACGAAGAAAACGTTCCATTTTTATTAAATTATTTAAACAAACCAATCGAACCCTAAACATACTTTATTTTGAAATTTTCAAGAATTTAAGGAATTTTTTTAAAAGAATTTTTAGATTTGAATTTTTCAAGTTTGACTGTTTAATACAATAGACTTTTATCCACAATCGAAATGATGTTTTTTGTAAAACAATATTTTAGATTCTGGGACATTAATCATATAAAACTCTCGGGCAAAAAGGATTTATTTGTGTTAAAATCTTAAAATTAATATAGAAAATCCATAAAAGGTGAATTTGTTACTTTTTTGAAATTACTTGATTTGTGTTTTCTGAAAACTATACAAAGTTAATATAATCTTCAAAATTTATGAAGGATTTTAAATATCCCCAAAACATTTTTGAAATCCCCAAAAAACCCCTGTCCCCAAACAAAAATGTTTGTCACCAAGATCAACAAAATATCCCCGAATTTGGGCACAAAACCCCAATTCTGGAAAGCCTGTTTGAGATTTTGTTGTGTGGTATCAAAGAGTATACATAATAAAGAGATTGGGGGACTCTCTATCACTGAGAATGCATTTGTTCTATTATGTGCCTTGGAACACGAACATACTCAAACCAATATCACCCACCAAACATGGCAATACGAAGAAGATTTTTCGAACATATCGCCAGGAAGAAAACATTTATTGCCGGCAATATCAATTTGGTATTCCGGAAGTTTCCTCTGTCGGAAACAACTGTTACACTAAAACAATACTTCCAGGCAATATGAAAGCAATAACTCATATGGAAGATAAAAGGGATATCGCTAAATAAACTCCCGGTACAGTAAAAAAAGATTTAATTTTTTCATTATTAAATTTAAGCCTGAAAAACAATATCTGCATACATAATCCATTGACCAACTTATAAATTATCTTGATTTCATCTTAGCCGATTTTTCCCGCGCAATTAACTTAACTTTTCACGAGTTTATTTCCTATATATCTTTTGATTGTTTTTGAAAAAATTTAGTTTTAATTTTTTCCAAATTGATAAAAGATTTCAAACAAATTTGCTCTATCTTCCAAATGATACAAACCCAGCAAAACCTTGGTAATATGTTGGTATTACAGAATACATTACCTGGTAATACCATAACCCTTACCATTGCATTATTTCATAACTAAAATGTAATGTCTTACGTATAATGTGCTGCATAACTACTGGGTAGTAATAGCAACTTATTACCAATGTTATATTTAAACACCTCAAAGAAAAGAGTTACTTGTAATATACTACATGAGTTCTAAATAATAGCAGCGACTTATTACAGATGGGATATTTTAAAACCGTAAAATAAGGAGTTACTTTTAATGTGATACGTGATCACTTAATAGAAATAGCCACTTATTACCGATGGTGTATTCAAATACCTCAAAATAAGGAGTTATTTGTAATGCGATACATGAGTGTTATTTCCTATTTAAAATATTCGATACAAATAATTTATGTTTTATACATATTGACTGAAATATTTTTTATGTTTTTTGTTAACTTTATATTAATCTGAGTAAATATTAATTAAATATGAATATGCTTCGTTTTAGCATTTATAAAAAACCAACACGATAACATCTTATTTTAATTTTTTTTTTGTAAGAAGTATATATTTTTATACAGTAAGTAAGCGCATAATTTTAATGTGTTATTTCAGACCTGTTTGTAACAGGTTTTTTTTTTGGCCTTACTTTAAGCTGTTATGTAAGTAGTATTGTGCTCAGTATCGGTTATGTAAGTGGTTTCGTAACTCCTAACATGTAACATTAAAGTAACATGTTCTTATGTTGTTACCTAGCCCTCTTTTGGAAAGTACATACCTCCAATGACATGCCCTTGTTAAAATAATAGCTGTTGGAATAGCAAAGTAAGAGGTTACATACCTTAATTTCTTCTTACAAACCTTATTACCAGGTAATAGAAAGTTTTGCTGCGAACGTGATATTGCCGCAATATTGTCATAAAAAGTTATGACAAAAGATACAATTTTTGAATTATTTTTTTCCTAATATCGCCGAATTATCTTCCAAGAGATAAATGGAAGACAATTTCAAAGTAAATACTACTTGATTATTTTCATTCAAATGACAAATAGAAGATATCGCTATAATATCTTCTTTTAAATGTTTGCAGGGTCATTATGTGCGCTCTTTGTATGACTCAAAACCAGTGTTGCCATTTCAGTGCTTTTCGGGTATTTTTTGGTGCTTTTTTCCTTCCCGTACCCGGTGATTTTTTACAAAT
This sequence comes from Leucophora obtusa, assembly GCA_949987735.1. NCBI lineage: Eukaryota > Metazoa > Arthropoda > Insecta > Diptera > Anthomyiidae > Leucophora > Leucophora obtusa. The sequence goes on along the minus strand of OX465295.1, from coordinate 199,913,241 downwards.
ACCCGTTTAAAAAAAGCGGGTATTTACAGTGCTTTTTCAGATTTCTGGTAGTGCTTTTAGTGCTTTTTGTACAGTTAATATTTTTGGTATTTGTTCTCGTTTTTTAATATTTTTCTTCAATTTTCTGTCAAAGTTGAAAAAATAATATGAACTAAACAAAAAATACATTTTTTTTACAATGTTTGTAGTACAATTTTAAATAGCAACTTCGCTATATTTAATCTTCAAAATTTTTAGATATTAGTTTGGTGCTTTTTTACCCCTTTTTCGGTTATTTTTGAACTTTTTTTACACGATTTTACAAAGCTAAAATGTGTTTTTAAATTCTAGACTTAAATTTTTCCAAAAATTAATATCGTGCTTTTTTACCCCATTTTTGGTAAATTTTTACCCTTTTTACCCGTTTTCACAATGCTCACGGTGCTTTCCTGCCTTCAAAAGTTGGCAACACTGCTCAAAAGATCGATTGTAACCAGGGATGGCAAATAATAATTTAGTTATAAAAATCAAGAATGGAACTATACTATGGAATTATACTATTCCAACAGTATTATAGCCCTAGATTATGAATTTAAAAAAACCATATGTAAAAAATTGCAAAATAATATCGGAATGCAAAAAAAGGCTTTATGGTTCAAAAAATTAATTAAAAGATTTACATTCTGCAAACGATGCTAAAATTTTCTTTTTTTGCAACTAACCACACAACTTTGTTTTATGAAATGGGCATTACACTCCGTAGATTATAAATTTAAAAAACCGCACTTAAAAAATTGCAAAATAATAGAGGAACGCGAAAAAAATAATTAAAAAACTCAATCAGCGATTAACAATCAGCAAATGAATACAATGACGCAAAAATTTTCCTTTTTGCAAATATTTCTTTCGCGATTTATTTTTTTTTTTGCAAACTCAGCACCAAACTTTTGTGTATAAAATTAATACCATAGACCCTAGATTATAAATTTAAAAAACCACAATTAAAAAATTGCAAAATAATCGCGGAAAGCGAAAAACGGCAAAAAATTAATTAAAAAACTTAATCAGCGATTTAAATTCTGCAAACAAATATATTGATGAAAAAATTTTTCCTTTTTGCAAATTTTATTTTTCGCGATTTTTTTTTGCAACTAGCCACCAAACTTTGTTGTATGAAATGTGTATTATAGTCCCTAGATTATAATTAAAATGAAACGTACTTAAAAAATTGCCAAATAAAAGCGGAACGCGAAAAAGACTTTGTGGTACAAAAAATTAATTAGGAAACGTAATCAGCGATATAGATTCTGCAAACAAATATATTGATGCAAAAATTTTCCTTTTTGCAAATTTTATTTTTCGCGATTTTTTTTTGAAACTAGCCACCAAACTTTGTTGTATGAAATGTGTATTATAGCCCCTAGATTATAAATTAAAAAAAACGCACGTAAAGAATTGCAAAATAATAGCGGAATTTGAAAAAAAGACTTTATGGTACAAAAATTTAATCCCTAGGTTATATATTTAAAAAAACCGCACTTAAAAAGTTGCAAATTAACGGCGGAATTCGAAAAAGGCTTTTTGGTACAGAAAATGAATTAAGAGAGGTAATCAGGGATTGACATTCTGCAAACGAATATATTGTTGCAAAAATTTCGCTTTTTGCAAATGTTTTTTTTCGCAATTTGTGCTAATATTTGCTAATATCTAAATATTTAATTTTAATTTTTTTTAACGATCCAAAGAGGAATATATTTTTTAGTTACATTTTTAAATATGTAAGAGCGATCTAACATTTTTTGGTATAAGAGCCCGATTAAGTGAGCCTTTTCCATCCCTGATTAACCAGTCGGAGTTCGTTCCTGTTCCAAGCCGCATAATATTTTTCCAAATAAAAAATATTGAGAGAGTTGCAAGGCCATTGGTTTGAACTCCGTAGCTAACGGTGTCGTCTTTCTTTAATGTATTTGTGAATTTTTGTCGGCAAAACTTGAGCTGAAAGGTGCTTTCACAATGATAGAGTGACTCTACTCTGCAGCACAGATTAAAATGTTAACTGTTCACAATGCAGAGTAGAGTTACTTCAAAAAATATTTGACACTTCAATACTTACATTTTGTTTCGCGAATTTCTACACCGAAAAAATTTCTCAGTTACTGGCTACTACATTTCTAACTGAGCCTCAGGTGAAATACCCCTTACTGAGGCTCAGTTAATAAAATCAATTGTAGATAACTGAGTGGACAATTACCTTTAGCTAATTGTTCTGATTTGAAAATATAACTAATACAACAGTTACAATGAACTAGCCTTTAGTCAAAATTAGAGAAATTCGCACATTAGTTATAATTAACCAATAAATTTAATTTAAAATTCTACGGAATTAAATTTTATTGGCGATCCTGATAATAAGCATTTTTCTACATTTCTTACGCATTTTATTATTACAAATTAAATCATACAAATGTAAGACATTAAAATTATTTAAAAGAATAAAACTTTTTTGGCTCGATCCAGCTTAGCATGCAAAATTTTTTTGCACCAACATTTCTTTACCTTTCAGTACCAAAAATCTCTCATTTGATGTAATTATAAGAGTGCAGATAGATTAAAAACATGGTGAACGTTCTTGCTTTCTATAATAAAAAATTTTTAAGAATTTAATGTTGTATCATTAAAAATTTAAACTTATCTTCAAATATTTTTGTTTTATGCAAATTATTAACGGCGTTTTTTTTTTAAATTATTTTGCTCCAAATTAGCTTTTACGTGTAAAAATCGGGTAAACAAAAATTTTTATTTTATTTATTTTTTGAAAACACTTTGACAATTAAAAATTTTCATTTTTGAATATACAGGGCAATGTAAAAATGTTATTTGTAACGGAAAATATAGTTGATAAAAATTGTTTCAGTAACTTTGAAAATTTCCTGTTTTAACTGAGGAATTATTCAACTGAGGAACTGAGAAATTTTATCGGTGTAGGCTTTATTTCCACTGCCTAAATTTTAAAATAATTTTTTATTTATTTATTAAATCCCAAACACAAATATTTTGTGCTGGTTTTACGTTTTGTAATATTTTTGTTTTTAATTTGTTGACAATTAGAGATGTGAGCTTATTAGTGATGTGTTTTTTAAGGTATATTTGTCATGTTACATAGCTAACAGATCAATGTTAACTCTAGAGTGCAACGAATCCGTACTCCATAGTCAAACAACTTTGACTCTGGAGTGGAATAAAAAAAGATAGCAAAATACGAAAATGTATTAGTAAGAAAGAGAAAAGAACTAAATTTGCTACAGATTGGAGTACTCCATCATTGTAAACGCACCTGAAGGCCAAAGCAGCTATTGCTCTACTCCCCAATTAACTTGTAATTTTAATTATAAGTTAATTTTATAAATAAATAATAAATAAATAATTGTCGGCAAAACAGTGTTGCCACTTTTTGAATTATTATTAGGGTTCGGGGTTCGGGAATTCCCGGGAAAAGTTTGCTGGGAATTCCCGGGAAAATAATATATTTTTCCCGGGAAATTTTAAAAATATTAAATTTTTAAATTGTTTTTGTCTGGAATAGGATTTTTTTATTTAAGTCATAAAAAACATTTTAAACACCAAAACAAAAATGTCATTGTTAAAATCAATTTATTTGACACACACAAAAAAATGTTCGCCAAGTAATTTCAACTAATAAAGATTTTTCGCATAACTTATTCAAAATTTAAGTAGTAAAACCTAAAAACTTGGTAAAATGTTTAAAAGAAATATGAAAAAAAGTTTTGGTTCTTACAAATAATCGCCCTTACTATCTAAATTTTTACAAAATGTATATTTTAGTTAAAGTCGACTTTAGTTAAAATATTGGATGGCAGTATACCTTGACTTGGTTTATTTTTGGAGCATTCTGATTGGTTAATTTATTTTCAACCAATCAAAATGTTTGAAAATATAAATAAGTATTTTTGTAGGGTTTTCATACAGAAAATGAATAAAACCGTATGATTAAAAATAAAGTCGACTTTAGATTTAAAATACTTTATATTAAGGGCCAATAATTTTACAAGTAACGTTTTCATTAATAAATGTGATATTTTCAAGTAAGTTTACTTTATTTTAATACACCTGCTTTCAAACTAATATATTATTTTATATTAAAGAATAAAATGTCAGGAATATGGAAATATGTACTTCACAAAAAAGAACAATGCAGCGCAGTGCAATATTTGCCCTAAAAGACTAATTGTATCTAAATTTGGTTATCCGACATTTAAATTTGGTTCACAAAAAAAAAAAATTATGGTCATGCAACTTCTCTTGAAGAATACAACAACAAGAATAACGTTCCAGCTAAAATTTGCAAAGTACCCGAAGAAAAAAGTGTAAGCTGAACGTTTTATGGTAGGGCAAACATTTCCTGAAATGTTATCCAAATTAGCCGCAGTCGACGCAATGTCAATCCGCACCATATCTACACTGAGAGAATTATCTGCATGATATTAATGAATTTTTGCATAAAAATAACGAAGTTGCACTGGAACTCGTCCATTGAAACCTTTCATTAAATTAATGGAATTTTTCATAAAATATTGTAAAAAATTTCATTTGATTTATTAAAACTTTCATACACTCAATGAAAAAGTTTCATTAAAACGAATCTAGTTTTAATGAAATGTATGAAGTTTTTTCATCATATTTATGATATTTTTCATTTACTTTGTGAAGAAAACTTCATTAGTTTACTGAAAATTTTCATTAAAACTCGTCCAGCTAAATTCTCTCTGTGTAGATCTTCGTTTATTCGAGTAAGTTTTTATAATAAAAACCTGGCATTGCCAAAAACGAAACCGATGTAAAGAACATTATATTAAATTACTACAATCATGTAAAAGATATTATGATAAAAGAAATATCGAGCAATATTTCTAACAATAGGAGATTTACTATAATCTTAGATGAATGGACAAGAATATCACAAAAGAAATATTTGAACATATGTATTTATAAACGGAAATAATTAATTTTATAACCTGGGGTTGGTTTATATATCAGGAAGATGTAATGCTGATAAAATAAGAAGAATTGTATAAATAAGCCTAGAAGAGTTTTATTTGTCTTTGGAAAATAACATTGTGGCCACCATATCTAATGGGCCAAATGTGATGAAACGGTTTGTTTCCGACAGTCCAGTAGTGGGTTCTTTCTGCTGGAATCATGCAATTCATTTGGCAGTGCTTAGAGTAATTTATTTGAAATAAAATGTTCAACATTCTGATATTTTTACTTTGAATTCTCACTCCACAGACTGAATTTGTACTGAAATAGTGTTTTTTTTTAACAAAAATTACTTATATAGGTGGTTTCCATTAACAATTTTGTTCAAAAATATTTCCCGGGAAACAAGTTTTTTTATTCCCGTTTCCCGGGAAATAAAAAAGTCCGGGAAATCCCAAACCCTAATTATTATTCAAAAACGGGACTGTTTACGCATTCCTTGGATAATTTTGAATAATGACATTTTTGTGTAGTTTTTGTGTAATTTCACTTTTTAGAGAAATTTTCGTAAATTTCATAAAAAGCAGTCGATATTTAAAGTAGACTAAATGAGTTTGTCTGTGAAACATTTACAAGATCATTCGTAAATGTAGCGAAAGATGGAAATTTGGGTTTGTTATGATTGTGACTTTTTAATGACTGAATAGAAACTAGTAATAATAGTAGTATATTTAACCCCCCGTTTCCACACGCAAGTAAATGGTTGCAAGTTGAGAATACGTATTATAAGCGAAATTTTCGAAAATTACCGAAAAAACATGAAAATTTTACACGTGTCCACACTACTTGCTGCAAGTTCATTTTTAAAATGTCGTCGAATGCATATGTTATCACTAAATAGCACTCCAGTATTGCCAAGTATTCAATATTCTAACAAAGCTGGGAAAAAATTTGTTCTTAACAATTTTTTTTTTAACAACTTTTAAAATTTATATTTTAAATTACCATTAAGATATGCCGTTGTGTTATTTTTTACTTTTTTTTACAAATAAATACAAAGTCAGTTGCATTACAACTTTTACTTTACCAAATACTAGTAAATTAATAGAAAACAATACTAGGCAACACTGTTTTCTTTATGCTGTCATTTCACTTGCCGCAAGTATCAAAAATCCACTGTCTTCAAAATTTACTTGCAAGTTGAGCCGCAAGTCGTATAAGTCTGATAGCATTAGTGAAAAAGTGTGAGTGTATTGAGTTTTTCGAACTTGCACTTGCATGTGGAAACGGGGGGTTAAAAGTTGAATTAAGGGAAAGATCGATAACATGAAAATACACTAAAGCACCCATATCTAGCTTAAGTCAACTTTAGAACAGTTCCATGTCTATTGATTTGGTTAATTTTCAATCGAAACTCATCGTTCCCACTTAATCGATTTAGAAACATTTTAAACAAACAAAATAAATTTAAAAATAACAATAAACCAATTAAAAAAATATAAAATAAATTCGCAAATCTTTCGAAAATTTCCAAATTTGAGTCAAAGTCAAATATGGGTGCTCTTTAATTTGGTGAAAAATAAAGCTAATTTTCGAACAAACTTAAAAAGCTGTAAAGGCCCAATAGGTGCCAAACTATATTTAGCCAAGGCACAACAATATTTAGCGAAGTTGGATTAAGGAAAGTAGGTTAAGATTAGGTTAAGCTTAAGCGAACTTAAAAGTTTAATCTCTATAAATTTGGTTAATTTTCAATCGAAACTCATCGTACCCAACTTAATCAAATTAAAAACATTTCAAACAAACAAAAGAAATTAAAACATTACAATGAAAAAATAAAACACACAAAAAACAATAAAATGACTTCGCAACTAGCGAAAATTTAAGAATTTCGGTAGGCCAAATATTGGCGCTCTTTAATTTGAGTAAAACTTCAGGTAAAGTTTGAGCAAACTTAATTGTGATTTCAGCTTAAGTTAATTATGGTTACTTCTTTATTTTGAAGTAATATTAAAAAATTATAATTTTTTGTGTAATTTCATACGGTTTTGGATAATTTTTACCTTATTTAAATAATTTAATATGTGTCGCGCGATATAGATTCAAAAGTTTCTGGCTGTCGCTAAAACGATCATCATGTGTTGGCCATTTACCGCAATAGACAAATTGTTTGAAATCACGTAGAATCATTTAAAAGTGTTTATGAAATTTTATAACTTTTCTTCACGATGGTTTGTGTAACCGAATGCAATTAAGCAAACAAGCTGAAAAAAATCGCCCTGCAGGAAACATATTTGCTGGTGAGAAGAACTGTCAAAATATATTTGCCGTGTTTTTAATATAATATGTTTGCCAGCAAATATAATATTTTTGCCTGTAAACATATGTATGTTTCAATCATATGAAATACATCTACTCGCAAATATATAAATGTTTGCAGGCAAACATATATATATTTATCATTATTATATTTGCACTCCACAAACATAATAATGATAAAATAAAAATGCAAATATATTTTTGTTTAAGTGGGAAAATATGACTAACATTCAAACATTACAGTGTTTGCCTGGAGACATACGTATTATAACGATAAAAATAAAATAATTGCAAACACACCTCAAATATAATTGCCTGTAAATATATCCAAAAATCTCTTTTTTCTGCGTGAATATAAACATTTTATGGTATCCAAAGGTGGGGTTTATACTATAGGATTTTAGCTATCTGAATCACTTTTTTGACAGGTTCTATGAATTATGGTATAATGTAAACCACGCTTCAGCAGTTTCAGTAAAAAAGTTTGCATATTTGCATCCCCAATCGTGAATACATTCAATTAAACCTCAATTAATAAATTGTTCCTTTTGCTCGTAGATAGATACTGGATTTCGTTATGGGTCAATATTTCCCATATTAAGCGTGATTATTGAAGTCAAGTGCAATTATGTAATAAATTTATTAAAAAACATGTAAAATATTAAAATATTTTATTAAAAACATGTAAATTATTAATGGGTCAATTTAGGTAGATATACAAGTCGGATACGGTCCGGAAACTGCATTCTAAAAACGGAGTCACTCCGTTATTCATACGACATAACGGTCCGGCAATGACGGACTTTTAACGGACTAGTCCGTTTTTTACATGACACAAAAGTCCGTAAACGGTCCTTCATTGACGGTCTTGGCCGTTTTCAATACGACATTACGGTCCGTCATTGACGGACTTTCACAGATTCGAATCAGTTTCGATTTAAACGGAGTTGGATTCCGTTTATGACGGACCGAAAATGGTACGTAAACGGAACGAATTGTTTGTTGGGACTCCTCAATTGCCGTATGACAATAAAATGAATTCGCATTTTTATTTATATTTCAGATCTTTTAATCAAAACAAAAAGTCAGTCTATTGAACTCTAAATGAGAGCTGACATAAAACATGGAGTGGTTTATTTATTTTTTAGTTTCGTTTATTTACTTCATTTTTATTTTATAATACTTTTAAATAATACTTATTGGTACCCTGTTTTTCTTCATTTTAGGATCGTAAAATTTAAAAATTTTAAAATGATGAAATAAATGTACAAAAAAGTCTTAGTACGGCTAAAAATAAAAATATTGAATTTTTTGTAAACATACGACCCCGTTTTTGTTACAAATGTCGGATTGAATACATACCGGATACGGTATGCGATAAACGGAGTCTATTCTAGCTGTGTTTGTGCGGCAAGCTATCAACGTTGGTCTACGTCATTCCCATACAAATTTGACATAAGAAACGTTGAGAGTCAACACTAAACGTTTCATAATGTCAAATTTATTTGGGAATGACATAAGCCAACGTTGATAGCTTGCCGCACAAACATAGCTTCTATTAATTATAAATGACGGCACGAAAATGGTCCGTTAGCGGTCCGTTTGAAATGGACCCTCATTTGTGTACTCTGGTTTTTACACTACATGACGGTACGTCATTGCGGAGTCTCAACGGATTCGAATCGGTTTCGATATTCCTGAAAATCCGTTTATGGCGGACCGAAAACGACACGAAAATGGACCAGTTTGTTTGTTGGGTTAGAACTGGTTTCCGATCTGAGTACTGATGCTTTTTTAGCTGCATTGGATCGATTTGTTGCAAGACGTGGCTTGCGTGCTCATATACACAGTGATAATGGAACAAACTTTCGAGAAGCTGCCAGAAAGCTTAATGAAATTCATCAAATGGTAACGTCCTTAAAGTCTAATAAAAAAAATTTAGTATTTTTTGTCTTCCAAAGGTATACAGTGGCACTTCATTCCACCAAGCGCGCCACATTTTGGTGGAGCATGGGAGTCTTCAGTCAAGTCCATGGAGTTTTATTTAAAAAGGACTATAGGTCAGGCTACTCTAAACTTTAAGGAACTATCAACACTCCTAGCTAGAATTGAAGCAATATTAAATTCTAGGCCTTTGGTCCAAGCCGACTCAGATGACATTCCCTATATTACTCCAGGTCATTTCTTAATTGGGAGACCCCTGAATGCAGTGCCAGAAACTGATGTAACTCATCTTAAAACTTCATCATTATCCAAATAGAGATTGGTACAGCAACTAACACAATATTTTTGGTCTCGATGGTCGACTGAATATTTACTGTCACTCCAACCAAAATCCAAATTGTTAAAAGAGAAGCCCAATACAACTGTTGGAGATGTTGTCTTGCTACGAGAGGAAAATTTACCGCCCGCTCGCTGGAAGCTGGGACGTGTTATCGAAACCCATGCTGGATCTGGGGGGTTATTATGTAATTCGATTCGAAACGTAATTTTCACATTGAAAATAAAGTACAAAAAAAATTTTTTAATGGGGTAAAATATTGAAAACGTGTATGAGATTGTCCAGCATACACTTTTTCAATGTTTTCCCCCATTAAAAACTGGGTTTTGTTACTTGATTTTCAATGTTAAAATTCTGTTCGAAAGCATTTCCGTTTCGAATCGAACTACATAATAACCCCCCTGATGGCCTTGTCAGGGTTGTCACTGTTAAGACCGAGAATTCTACTTTCAAGAGGCCTATTGCTAAACTTTATCCCTTGCCGAAGGATTGTTGAACGCCGTTCAAGGCTGGCGGAAATGTTTATGAAAATGAATACTTTTTTGCATATCAAATTCATAAGTTCCTTATTTAGAACACTTTTAAATTTATCCACCTAATTTAATTTAGTTTGTGTTCATTTTATTGTACTACGTCTCTGTTCATTTACTTAACATTTGAATTAACGGTAGAATCATTCGATTTACTTGTTATGCTTGCTTGGCCCCTTTTAAGGGACTCAAGAACATTAGGAAATTCGATTGCCTGATAATATTTGTAAATTTCAACTTCAGCTGTTTTAAGTTCTTTCACTTTGAGGGGTGAATTGTCTTTACACTTAGATTTTAAAATTTGTATATATCTGAAGCAGTAAGCTAACACACGCACAGTTTTATTCAACCCCGAATCTGTTTCGTTTATTTTAGGAATGTCATGTGGGTTATAGGTTGTTGAAGTGCAACTTGAGTACACTGACGAAGTTCCTTACTTGTAGTAATTGTCTTGAAATCTTGAACATGCCAGTAACTGTCATCTTTAAGCAACCAGGATGGCCAATTGAGCCAGATTTCATTACTAATTAGAAAGCTGGATCTTACACCTCTACTGTCAGCATCGGTTGGGTTCTGTTTACTAGGAACTAGGGTTTGGGGTTCGGGAATTCCCGGGCGAGAATTCCCGGGAAAAATTTGCCGGGAATTCCCGGGAAAATAATATATTTTTCCCGGGAAAACGGGAAATTTGGAAAATATTAAATTATTTTTATTTAGAATAGGATTTTTTAATTTTAGTCATAAAAGACATTTTAAATACCAAAACAAAAATGTTATTGTTAAAATTTTTTAAAAGGGAATCAATTTCTTTGACACACAAAAAAAAAACGTTGCCAAGTAATTAAATTCAGTAATAAAGATTTTTCGCATAACTTATTCAAAATGTAAGTAGTAAAACCTAAAAATCTGGTAAAATGTTTAAAAGAAATATGAACAAAAAGTTTTGTTTCTTACAAATAATCGCCCTTTTTATCTAAATTTTTCAAATGTATATTTTAGTTAAAGACGACTTTAGTTAACATATTGGGTGGCAGTATACCTTGACTTGGTTTATATTTGGAGCATTCTGATTGGTTAATTTATTTTCAACCAATCAAAATATTTGAAAATATAAATATTTTTGTAGGGTTTTCATACACAAAATGAACAAAACCGTATGATTAAAAATAAAGTCGACTTTAAATTTTAAATAATCCTTTATATTAAGCGCCAATAATTTTATAAGTAACGTTTCCATTAATAAAATATTTTCAAGTAAATTTACTTTATTTAATTACACCTGCTTTCAAACTAATATATTATTTTATATTAAATAATAAAATGTCAGGAGTATGGAAATACTTTACAAAAAAGGACAATACAGCGCAGTGCAATATTTGCCTTAAAAGACCAATGGTTAACGGAGGTAGTTTATCCGACATATAAATTTGGTTCACAAAAAAAAATTGATATTAATGCAACTTTTCTTGAAGAAAACAACAACAAGAATAACGTTCTAGCTAAAATTAGCAAAGTACCCGAAGAAAAAAGTGTAAGCGAATAGGCATTGAAAGTTTTATGGTAGGGCAAACATTTCCTGAAATGGTATCCAAATTAGCCGCAGTCGGAGGAATGTCAATCCGCACCATAACTAGATCTTCGTTTATTTCAGAAAGTTTTTATAATAAAAACCTGGCATTGCCAAAAAATGAAACCGATGTAAAGAACGTTATATTAAATTACTATAATCATGTAAAAGATATCATGATAAAAGAAATATCGAGCCAAATTTCTAACAATAGGAGATGTACTATAATCTTAGATGAATGGACAAGAATATCACAAAAGAGATATTTGAACATATGTAGAAACGGAAATAATTCATTTTATAACCTGGGGTTGGTTAATATATCAGGAAGATGTAATACTGATGAAGTAAGAAGAATTGTAGAAATAAGACTAGAAGAGTTTTATTTGTCTTTGGAAAATAACATTGTGGCCAACATATCTAATGAGCCAAATGTGATAAAGCGGTTTGCTTCCGACAGTCCAGTAGTGGGTGCTTTCTGCTGGAATCATGCAATTTATTTGGCAGTGCTTAGAGTAATTTATGTGAAATCAATGTTCAACATTCTGATATTTTTACTTTGAATTCTCACTATACAGACTGCATTTGTGCTGAAATAGTGTTTTTTTTTAACAAAAATTATTTATATAGGTGGTTTTCATTAACAATTTTGTTAAAAAATATTTCCCGGGATTCCCGGTATTCCCGGGAATCAAATTTTTTTATTCCCGTTTCCCGGGAAATAAAAAAGTCCGGGAAATCCCAAACCCTACTAGAAACATATGGCCAACGGATCCTAGGAATGGTTTCCAAAATATAAGAGGTTCGATGACTAATAAAAGTTTTCCACTTTGATGGATGTGAAGAAAGCCAGGCTAATACTGTTTTGCTATCAGACCAGCATACCACTTCGTTCATGTTTACAGTAATGACAGACGACAAATATTCAAACAGTTGAGTTAGAAGGTATGCTGCACAAAGTTCACGCCTGGGAATCGAAAGTGAAGCTATTGGAGCCACCTTTGTTTTTGAAATTACTATGTTAGTAGACACGTGTCTATTATCTGCTTATATATTGCGGCAATATATTACAGCGGCTTATGCTGAACTGGAAGCATCGCAGAATCCATGGAAGGTTACAACATTTTCTATAGAAAAAATAAGTCGTGGTATATTAATATTGTTTAGTAAATGAAATTCTTAAAATAGTAAATTGACTTCATTTAAAATATCAACAGGTAACAGCTCGTCCCATTCAAGATTTAAAAGCCATAAACGTTGTATAATTATTTTGACAGCTGTAATTGCAGGTGATATCCAGCCAAGGGGATCAAATATCTTCGATATCTCGGAAATAAAATGCCTTTTTGTGTCTAGACAATAGTTATTTTCTTTCACCTTGTAAGAAAGTCGTTGATAAGGTTCCAAATAACCCCAAGGAGGCACACAGTAATATCTGAAGGTAAATTGACTATTTCTCCTTTCCGGCATTGTTGAAAGAAGCTATCATTTGTAGCCCATTTTCTTAGATGAAAACCGCCAGCCGTAAGCAAATTATTTAACGGCTCGGCTAACTCATGCGCTTCGTCTATTGTATTGGAGCCTGCCATACAATCATTGACATAAAATGAATTTTTTATAGCCTCACTGCCCATGGGGTATCGCTCTTTTTCATCGTCACTCAGTTGAAGCAGAGTACGTATTGATAGGAATGGTGCAGGTCGAGTGCCATATGTCACGGTAGTGCTGGACTTCTTTCTCAGGTGATTCTCGCCATAATATCTGTAACGGTAGGTTGTTTCCAAATGATGTTATAGTAAACCAAGATGTCCAAAAGGCATAATGAGTACGCCGCACGTTCACTGAAGGCTATAGCTCGCCGGATGGGGCTGTGTTTCTTGGACCTCATTATCCAATAACTCTACCAAAACAAAGTTCGAACGTGCTCATTTAGATTATTGTAATTAATAATAACAAATAAATATGTATATAAACAGACGGACTATATACTTTCAAATACTGACGGGTTCTAGTAAAAAAAGAAGTTTTCACCACACACTATGTTTTCTGATCCCTAGATGTTTTAAGATCATTTGCCCTCGCCAACCTAAGTTCCTAACAATTGTCCCCTTCGTGAATTCATTAAGAACCTCTAACACAACTACCTTTAGTTGGCTCTCACTTATCTTCAAAAGAAACTATTCCATTTCAATTCAAATATTTATTCCACATTACTAAATTAAAAAAAAAATAAAAATAATATACATATTTGTATGTACTCCACGTGAAAAAGTTTACTTTTGTAATACAAACAAAATTAAACTAAACAAAACTTTAAATATTAGGTAAAAAACTTACATTTATTAACACCAAAATGTATAATGCTGAGGCCTCCGCATGATTCAATTTTGTTTGCTGGGTAACTATGGTCTGTTGTGCCAAATTAGTTTTAAAAGGATATCATAAGAGTACAATTATTAAATTAAATTAGAGCGTCGATAAACGAATATAAGTTTTGGCGAATAATCAAGAAAATAAAATTAAGACAAATTCGTTGATCAACGCTTTACAATAAATATGAATGGAGTAGTAGAAAGAAAAAAAAATGATAGTATAGTAAATTTTAAATGTTGAAAAAAAAACTAAATGTAAACAACAGGGTTGGGTATCTCTAATTATAGGAATATTCTAAAGTTTTCAGGAAATATTTTAGAAATTAACCATTATGAGATTAGATGATTTTTTTTTGTTGAAAATTTTGGGATTAGAAACAAAATACAAAATGTAAAAGCAACAATTTTTGTATAATTTGTATAAACAGAAAAACTTGAAACAAAATTAAGAAAATGTATATTAAAAGAATTAATTATTTCGAAAAGAAAAACAAACAAAATTTAAAGCAAAGTTATTGAACTAATTAGGTGGAGTGTAAGGATAGGAAAATAATCGAACAAAATTAAATAGCATTAGATTAAAACCTGTAAAATAACGACAGCTTTCCGATGGCGATCTAACGGGTTCTTGATAATTCAACAGGTTTTTTTCGAGTTTGTTAACACATCAATTGGACCGCATTTAAGGTTACCACGTCTTCATACCTTTGTTATGGAAACGTATGACAACCACGTGGGTCTTCGGAGACCCACGCCTTCTGCACGGTAAATTCAACAAATTAGTATGAATTTTGATCTAGTTTATATAAAAAAAAAATATAAGAAACACTCCCAATTTACAATTCAGTACATTCTTTACCTGTCTGGTATTGATGACTACTTCTACGTTTATAAAAAAGAATATATGTCTACGGAGCAATATAAAACGTTTGCCTACAAAGCGTTGTAGGAATAAGTTATTAACATATAATTCAGTTTAGGCGTTAAACAACAACAAATTATTTTATTCCGTTTAAGGTATATTATTAAATTATCGAAACTTTAAAAGATGTATATGCAACTGTACCCTTTTCTTAACGATCGAAATCACAATCCAAAATAATGTCAATGGAATTTTTATTGAAAGGCGTCAGTAAATAAGTATCTTCATTCATACCAGAAAAATACAAACGGGAAAGCGATGGCAAAGCACTTTAACAGCTGGTACAAGTACTGGTAAAAAATGCTTTCCCATTCCCAAAATGATAACATCATTAGACAAAAGGACCGGCTGTTCAAAAAGCGCCGGAAAAGCACTGGAGGAACAAAATTCTTGAACGTTGGCAAAACACTGGCAAAACTAATAAATAGGTGGTCTGGAAATATATTTTCCAAAATAAAATTTAAAAAAAGTTCATATGTATTTTTTTGGTCCTGCCGTGATTTGAACCCAGGGCGTCAGATTGGCAGACGATTGCTCTACCCACTGAGCTAACGAGACATATAATATTTGATGGCTAAACACTTAAATGAGTGATAATAGCTGGACAACTACTGGCTGTGCCAAAAGGCTAGTACTGGCAAACAATTTTTTGTAACTAATATGCCAGCGTTGGGAGGGCAAAAGAACAGTTGGTCTTGAAGGATCTTTCCCACAAACAAAAAATTGATTTTATAAAACAAAAAAAAAATTTAAATAAAAAAAATAAAATAAAAATTTTTCCTGGCAACCGGATTTGAGCTCGGAACCTTCTGACTACAAACCTTTTTTAACAAAGCGTCAGCATTTGTATAAAATCATTGGTCTACCAGTGAATTGATTTTTATACCACTGGTACACCGAAAAAATGTCTCAGTTACTGGCTATTAAAATTTCAACTGAGTCTCAGGTGAAATACCCCTGACTAAGATTAAATTAATAAAATTAATTGTATATAACTAAGTCGATAGTTGAAAATAGTTTTAAGGAATTTAACTGGAAAGTCAGTCACTAAGAACCAGTTTTTAGTTAAAATTTTAGGGTCTTTTTACATAGTAATTATTAACTGAGAATATGTGTTATTTTCTATTATATTGATAATATCAAATAGAACTTCATAATTTATTTTATTTTTATATTATTGTAATAATAATAAAATTGCATTAGAAATAAGAATAAAATTGCATTACAGAAAATTTTGATTATTGTAGTTTTGATCTTAATTTTACACCCAATTTGATAAGCTTTTCCTTAAAACTTTCACAAAGACTTTTAATACGTCATCAAAAAATTAAAGTTCTGCTTGAGATTTCTTCTCCTATAAAGAAAAAATTAAGTTATTTTTCTTGAAAGATAAAACATGGATCAAACTTTATACTTATCTTTTTATATTTTATCTGCATTTTATTTAAAACAAATTATATTGCGTTCCAGGTATAGGTTCCACGGGCTCTCCAATTTTCATTATTTAAATTATTAAATTAAATTTATTTGTAGATTCTATTAAATTCTGTTTGTTTTTTTATTATTGTGGTTGAAAAATATGTGACTATAGCTGTGTTTGTGTGGCATGCCTATCAATGCTATCTCGAACAATTTTGACAGTAGAAAGCCGGAATAAGTGAAAAAAACTGTCAAAATCGTTCTAGATAACACTGATATGCATTCGCACAAACACAGCTAATATCAAAATCAATTTACAGGGTAAGAGAAACAAATTTATTTAAATGAAAAATTAGTTGATAATTCTTATTTTCAGTTAATTTAAAAATTTTTGGTTTTAACTGAGAAATTCTTTAATTAAGCAACTGAGAAATTTTATCGGTGTAGCATTGGCTAGGTAGCACTGGATAACCACTGGTTGCAAATCCTGGCATATCACTCTAAGCCAATTCTATGCCAGTGTTTTTTTTTTATAAACCCCCGAAATTTTTGTAAAACAAATACTGGCAAAACGCTTTTTGCAAACGCTGGAAAAGCGTCCCAAATGAGTGTTCTGCCAGTCATTTATTTTTAACACCGTGGTTACCCAGTGGTATGCTAGTGCTTGATTTTTTGTACCACTTGCGATTTCTGACTGGGTATGCTCATTGAAAAGAAATTAACGGGGAAATTGAGAAATTATGAATGAAGTTGATAGAATGGTATGAATGAAAATAAAACATTAGAGTTGGACTTATGGCGTAAAATGCGCATAAAGCTGCCCACACACTAGGGAACATGCGTGACGGAACAAAAAATATCAAAAAATTTTGTAAACACGAATTGCACGATCTCAACACGCACACACACACAAACGCACTCACGCATTCACAAAAAAATGCTCTCTTTTTTAAGAATGTTCCCTAGTGTGTGGGCAGCTTTATAAACATATAACAGTAAAGGGCAAAACTATTAAAGTAAATACACTAAATTAAATTTGGTGTCGAATGTACACAATTCTAAAGTCACCGTCACAATGCGTTGATAATCTTGAACACACTTACGAACATTAATCATTCTAAACATCTGCTTAATATCTGCAAAAAAAACAGTATTTCCTGCACCGATATCTTAAAATCACACCTAATAAGTCTTGTTGTAATATTGGACCCTTCAGTAAATTATCATTTAGTGATGTCCCATTGGATGATTTGGCGGAACCGTCAAATACAACTCTTAGTTTTGTGGTAAGACTATTTTCCTTGAGCACAGCATGGTGTGGCAAATAATAAACATGTTCAGATAGACGGTTTATTTCATTTTGGGGTATAACCTTCATATGGTCCAGCGACAAGTATTCGTTAATAAATTCTGTACAAGCTAGCTTTAAATCAGAGTTCAACTTAAATTTTCTCTCCATCGCCATCAGCCTTTTTAAAGCACTAGCGTATGACTCGCCAATATCAGGTTTTTCACTAAACGGAAGCCTCACCGTGTACCTATCAGAACGGGTAGTAGTCGATTTATAAAAGTCTTCAGTCTGTTGCTCTTCAACAATTAGGCTAGGGCCTATTTGAGGCACACTCTCAATTTTCCAAAATAACTGCAATGTTTTGTTCAAGTCAAGATCATTGGTTGTTTGAGTTATTAGGTTGCATGCGCTAATTTGATTTTCCGTCATACAACCACAACAAATAACATATCCAAACATTGTGTTCTGGGCCAATAATATACCATCTTTTACGATACGCCCATCTCATATAAGACTAAAGAATAGTCATATCCTATAAGAACGTCAATATCCTTTGGAGAAGCAAATTTAGGGTCAGCAAGGGACAGATTTTTTACTTCATCCCAATGATTAATGGTAAGAGAAGAGCACGGCAGTTGAGACGTAAGGTTTTTAAAAACATGAGCTAGCATGAAAACACATTCAGAACTAAAGGGTGTTTTTTTAAGCCCGATAGAACTTGAAATTGTAAAAAATAACACAAAAAATTAAATTGTAATCAAAATTTTTTTTTTATTGGAAAGATCAATACGTGACATTAACATTTGAAAATGATTTCGGGCATATGGGCACCGCGGCTGTTCTTGACGAAGCGCATTCTGGACGTCCAATTTTGGGCCACTTTTTCGAGCACTGCTGGCCGTATGTCACGAATAACACGAACAATGCTGTCCTCCAAGGCATCAATTGTTGCTGGTTTATCAGCATAAACCAGTGACTTCACGTAGCCCCACAGGAAATAATCGAGAGGTGTCAAATCGCACGACCTTGGAGGCCAATTGACAGGTCCATTTCTCGAAATCAACTTATCGCCAAATTTTGATTTCAATAAGTCGATGGTTGCGTTCGCCGTATGGCACGTAGCGCCATCCTGTTGAAACCACATCTCCTCCGGATCAATGTCATCCATATTTTCAATCAAAAAATCATTGATCATGGTGCGGTAACGATCTCCATTGACCGTAACGCGAGCTCCGGCCTCTTTTTTGAAGAAATAAGGTCCGATGATGCCACCAGCGTGAAAACCGCACCAAACGGTGCATTTTTCTGGATGTAATGGAGTCTGTAGGGTCTCTTGTGGATTGGTCTCACTCCATATGCGGCAATTTTGCTTATTAACAAACCCGTTAAGCCAAAAATGCGCCTCATCGCTGAACACAATTTTGCGTCTATAAGTTGCGCGAATCGACGACTGATTTTCAAAGTAAATTTGGATAATTTCGTAGCGTTGTTCAAGCGTGAGTCTATTCATGATGATTTGTCAGAGTATACTGAAACAAATAAAAAAAAATGTTTCATCAAAATTTAATTTTTTGTGTTACTTTTTACAATTTAAAGTTCTATCTAGCTTAAAAAAACACCCTTTATAAAATGACTTTACCTGTAATTGGACATAGCCTCTCGTGGCACCTGATTTCATTTCACCCACTCCATTAACAAATATTTGGAAGGGGGTTCGTTGCAACCCAAGTCGATTGACACAACTCTCAGAGATTAATGTGTTTTGGCAACCAGAATCCAGCAAAACATTACATCTTAGTAAATACCCCATATTGTCCTGGACGAGAACCCTCGCAGTAGGTAGAAGCATATTTAAATTTCTTACCTCGGATAATGATGGTAGTCTAACGGATAACGCAGGTAGATTTATGGACGTAGGTGGCGTAGATACACTACATATTGCTGCTTCGGAGTTTTTAGGCAACTCAATTGGGTTTTCCTCATCTTTAGGCAGTCTAGAATCTGTACTTTTAGCAGTGGTGGCTGTTACTGTTTTATAATTTGCATTTCGCTCTAAATGAATTCATGTGTTATGATGGGCTTTACACGATTCACAAACTTATTTTAAGGGCAATTTTGCACTAAATGCCCCGGTTTTAGACAATTAAAACACAATCTTTTTTCTTTAACAAATTCAATACGACTTTGCACAGTCATCTTGTTAAATATTGGGCAGTAAGCAAGATGATGAGTTTGTGAGCACGCTGCACAGGCCTTTTTCATTACACTTGTATATGATCTAATCGATTTACCTTTTACTTGCGACCCACCAGCACGTTGTTTATCGCTTTGAGTTGGTACACGTTCCAACGCATCACAGTGTTCATTAATAAAAGTTAAAAAACTGTCCAGCGTCGGAAAAGTAGTTTTACTGCAAAGTTCAGCCCATGACTGATGAGTCTCTTTATCGACCTTTTTTAGTAAAATATGTATTAGCCAGGGATCACGTTTTTCTGCATCAGAGCCTTGTGCTCGAAGACCACGTACAACTTCGTCAGCAACATTAGACACTTTTCTAAGGCCTTGGGGACCATCAGCTTTGGATATAAACAGAAAGGTTTCAATTAAAGAATACATTACCAGTGAAGGCTTATCATAACGCTCTTGAATTTTTTAAGGCGTCTTCGTAATTTAGATCGGACACAGCAATATGCATTATAAGCTTGGCAAGTTCGCCTTTCAAAAACCCTTTAAGGTATTGAAATTTCTGGGACGCAGTCAGCAAGTGGTTATTATGATCCGAACTGTTAAATAAATCAATAAATTATCTAAAATCAGAGTATGTGCCATCAAAAGATGGTATGTTTAACTTAAGAAGTCGCACATTAGCAGATTGGACAGTGGTGTTTGCTGTTTGTGACAAAGTCTCAGCACTAACATTTGTCGTTGATGTTTGTATTGCAAACAATTTTTCTAAAAATAGGGCTTGAGATTCCAACAATTTTTGCATGGCATCTTGATGCATAGTTGTGGAGTTGAGTGGATCTCCAACAATATTTGAAGTATACAACCTGGCATCGATGATTTCACAGTACTTGGTTTTTATTCGAAAATATCTTGCTTCAAAATCTTCTAATTCAGCATCATGTTCAGGAACACTGTCACCTAAAGCTGACATCTCAATATCTAGCGCTTGGAACTATCAGAAATTTTTTTCCAGTGTCTCAAGTCTGGCACGGATCACGAAAAGCGATGTTTCGTTTGTAACATTATTCAAAAAGTTTTCCAACCTGGTGGGAAGCCCTTAAGATGGGTTCTTTTATTTCGTAGTGTTTCAATAGCACTCATAATTTTTTCACTAATTGATACCGTTTAATTTTTATTTAAAAAAGGTACAGTTTTACTTTAGTTGTTTATGTTCACAAAATTGTATTCTACAATAAAAGTTTTTAATTTTAAATGTTTTATTTTATCAGGCTGGGCAAAGGAATTTTTAAAAACACAGTTACTCTATTTCTTTAACTCTGCACAAGGAAAAAAACTAGTTTCTTCATTGTTCTTTGCTTATGAGCTTGCACTAAGCCACACACACAACTACACAAATTGTTTTTGTTTTGTATTAAGCGCAGTAATAACTAAAAACAATAACTTTATTTTCGCGACTATCTCGTCGGGGTCACCAAAAAATGTTTAAGAACAAACACGATGCGGTTTCTTCAATGTTTAGTAATAGACTAATTTATTAAAAAACAAAAGTTCTTATAACTACCCTATAAGCAATTCGGTAGTCGACTACGTAAAAATCACACTTTTAGTTAACTTTTATGAGCTAACTATAAGCTAACTACAATGTAATGCAGAATTTCCCCAAAATCGAAGCTTGGATATTGTGTGCAGTGACATTTTCACTTGTTTTTACATCTTACTATCTCTTTCTTTTAGATTTGTTTTACATATTTTTCATTTTCTTTTGCTCATTATCAAAATCAGCGCTCGTGCGTGCAGTTAATCTCTATATATAAAAGAATAACGTGACTGACTGACTGACTCAACATCGCCCAGCCCAAACCGCTGAAGCTAGGAAGTTGAAATTTGTTATGTAGGTTCCTCTTTCGGGGTAGACGTCCACTAAGACGGGATTTTTGGAAATTCCTACCGGAACGGGCAAAAAGGGGGAAAGTATCCCCCTTGACGGCCTGCCAAAACCCCTTTGGCTAGAAAGCTGAAATTTAAGATATGTGTTCCTTGGAGTAGGGGCTAACTTTTCTGGAAAGTACTTTCTAGAATTTTGGACAGGGACGTTGTAAAAATGGGGGTTAAAAAGGGGAAAAAGGCCCCCCTTGACGGCCTGCCCAAACCGCTGGAGGTAAGAAGTTGAAATTTGGTATAAAGGTTCCTCCACTATCGTAGACATCCACCAAGACGGGAGTTTTGGAAATTTTTACAGGGACGGGCAAAACGGGGAAAAAGTCTCCCCCTTGACGGCCTGCTCAAACTGCTGGAGCTATGAAGTTGAAATTTGGTATGTAGGTTCCTCGACCGGTGTAGACGTCCGTTGAGACGGCATTTTTGGAAATTCTTATCGGGAGGGGCAAAAAGGGGACAAAAAAAGTACCTTTTTCCAAAAAAGTACCTTTTCCCAAAAAAAGTACCTTTTCCCAAAAAAAGTACCTTTTTCCAAAAAAAGTACCTTTTTCCAAAAAAAGTACCTTTTTCCAAAAAAAGTACCTTTTTCCAAAAAAAGTACCTTTTTCCAAAAAAAGTACATTTTTCCAAAAAAAAGTACCTTTTTCCAAAAAAAGTACCTTTTTCCAAAAAAAGTACCTTTTTCCAAAAAAAGTACCTTTTTCCAAAAAAAAGTACCTTTTTCCAAAAAAAGTACCTTTTTCCAAAAAAAAGTACCTTTTTCCAAAAAAAGTACCTTTTTCCAAAAAAAGTACCTTTTTCCAAAAAAAGTACCTTTTTCCAAAAAAAGTACCTTTTTCCAAAAAAAGTACCTTTTTCCAAAAAAAGTACCTTTTTCCAAAAAAAAGTACCTTTTTTCAAAAGAAGTACCTTTTTCCAAAAAAAGTACCTTTTTCCAAAAAAAAGTACCTTTTCCCGAAAAAAGTACCTTTTTCCAAAAAAGTACCTTTTTCCAAAAAAGTACCTTTTTCCAAAATAAGTACCTTTTTCCAAAAAAAGTACCTTTTTCCAAAAAAAGGACATTTTTCCAAAAAAAATTCCTTTTTCCAAAAAAAGTACCTTTTTCCTAAAAAAGTACCTTTTTTAAAAAAAGTACCTTTTTTAAAAAAAGTACCTTTTTCCAAAAAATGTACCTTTTTCTAAAAAAATATACCTTTTCCAAAAAAAAAAGTACCTTTTCCCAAAAAACATACATTTTTCCAAAAAAATAATTTATTCAAAAAAAGTACCTTTTCCAAAAAAGAGTACCTTTTCCCAAAAAAAGTACCTTTTTCTAAAAAAATGTTCCTTTTCCCAAAAAATATACATTTTTTCAAAAAAATACCTTTTTCAAAAAAAGTACCTTTTCAAAAAAAAAGTACCTTTTCCCAAAAAAAAGTACCTTTTTCTAAAAAAATTTTCCTTTTCCAAAAGAAGTACCTTTTCCAAAAAAAGTACCTTTTTCCAAAAAACATACATTTTTCCAAAAAAAACAACTTTTTAAAAAAAAATACCTTTTGCAAAAAAAGTACAAATAAAGTACTTTGTAAAAACAAAGTATCTTTTTCCAAAAAATTTCGTTTTTCCAAAAAGTACCATTTAAAATAATATATAATTTCAAAAAAAACTACTTTTTTTTCCTCCCCCCACGGATATCTCCACTAAAACAAGGTTTCTTGATATTCGGCATAGACGTGCGCTAAGACGGGATTTTTGGAAATTCCTACCGGAACGGGCAAGAAGGGGAAAAGTCTCCCCATAAACAGTCTCACAAATTGGAAAAGTGCCTGCCCAAACCACTGGAGGTAAGAAGTTGAAATTTGGTATAAAGGTTCCTCCACTGTAGTAGACATCGACTAAGTTTGTATTTTTGGAATTCCCTACAGGATATCCCAAAAGGAAACTCGGTATGTGAGTTCCAGCTTCTGTGTAGGCGTCCGCTTAGACGGAATTTTTGAAATTCCTATCGGGAGGGGAAATAAGGTAAAAGTCTCCTCCTGCCGGCTTGCCCAATCCCTTTTGGCCAACCTAAAATTTTAAATATGTATTCCTTGGAGTAGGACTAATTCACCGGCAACGTAATTTTTCTATTTTGGAACAGGAACATAGTAAAAATGGTGGTTGAAAGGGAAAAATGTCCCCACTAACGGCCTGCCCAAACCGCTTAGGCAATGCAGTTGAAATTTGGTATGAATGTTCCTCATCCATCGCAGATAGCCGCGAAGATGGAATTTTTGTAAATTCCTAAAGGGAGGGGCAAAAAAAAAAAATAGCCTCACCTTGGGGGCCGGTAAAAACCCCTTCGGCTAGAAACCTGAAGCTTAAAATGTGGGTCCCTGGAGTGAGGGCTAACTTATTAGAAAGATACTTTTTTGAATTTTGGACAGGGTCGTTATAAAATGGGGGCTCAAAAAGGGAAAGTTGCCCCTTAACGACCTGTCCAAACTGCTGGAACTAGGAAGCTGAAATTCGGTACTTAAGTTCCTCTCAGCCTACTCAAACTGCTGGAACTAGGAAGCTGGAATTCCCTGTCGATGGATTTTCGGAAATTCCTACCGAGAGGGGCACAAATAGTAAAAGTTGGCTAGAAACCTGAAATGTAAAACATATGTTACTTGGAGTATGTGCTCACTTAGCGAGAAGGTGCTTTTTGGACAGGGACATTGCAAAAATGGGGATTAATGAAGCGAAAAGTGCCGCTTTAAGGCCTGCCCAAACCGCTGGAGGTAGGAAGTTGAAATTTGGTATTAAAGTTCCTCCTCTATTGTAGACATCCGCTAAGATGAGATTTTTGGAAATTTCTACAGGTAGGGTCAAAAACAGGAAAAGTCTCCCCCTTAACGGCCTGGCCAAACTGCTGGAACAAGGGATCTTAAATTGGGTTCCTTCTCCAACGTTGACGTCCCCTAAGATGGTATTTTTCGAAATTCATACCGGGAGGGGTAAAAAGGGAAAAAACTTCGCCCTTGACGGCCTGGCCAAACTGCTGGATATAGAGACCTAAAATTATGTATGTAGTAGGTTCCTCCTCCAACGCAGACGTCCTCTAAGACGGAATTTTTGGAAATTCCTACCGGGAGGGGTAAAAACGGAATAATTCTCCCCCTTGATGGCCTAACCGAACCTTTCGGCTAGAAACCTGTAATATATAATATGTTTTCCTTGGAGTATGGGCTAACTTATCGACAAGGCATTTCTAGGACTTTGGACAGGAACGTGGTAAAAATGGTGGTTCAAAAGGGGAAAATTGTACCCCCCCCCCTTAACTTCTACTTCTTTAGCTAGAAACCTAAAACTTAAAGAACAAGTGTATATGAAACACTAAAATTAAGAAACTAAATAGAAAACGAGTGGGATTGAAACACTACACAAGTGGAATGAAATGGATATAAACGTTGAACGAGCGGAATTGAAATTATAGACAATGCAAATGGATTGGAAGAGGGAATTACCTGTTCAAACACTATCAACGGAATATGAAACTTATGTAGCATTGAAACATACTCCCCAAAAAGTTAAACAAATTTTCTGAAAGAGAAAAAACCTTAGCAAAGGAATGGAACTTATATATTCCGATATTTAAACTTCATGTAACGAAGCACCGGTGGAAGAAACCGACGCAGTAAATTTTCCAACTGAATTTGTGAATTTACTTGAATTGCCAGGTCTACCTTTACATAAACTGGAATTAAAAAAAAAGACACGCTAACAACGTAGCTTTGCCCGCTATTTTTAATATTATAAAATGCTTTCCATCCCTGCTTTACGTTATTTATTTTCATTCAAAACACAAATGAACAAAACTACTTACGGGTCTATCTACCTAAGTTCGCACTTTACCAAATTATCTTAACATACACACGTATATTGCAATTTATTATGGATTCATTACTAACAATCCACTTTCATGAGAAAAAGTGATCAAATATTTATTTATTTTAAACCCATTGTTGTGCAGAATTATTTATTTGTGGTGGCTGGGTGAAGGCTTTAAATAAAAAAACGAATTTAATAAAAAATTGTGGGGGGCGCAGCCCCCGGGGGGAGGGCGCAGCCCCCCCCCCTTAACCTTTAAGGCACGCTAACAACGTAGCGGGCTGCGCCCGCTAGTGTGAAAATAAATAAACAGAAAATGTGAAATCTTTAATAATTTTAATTTTAATAATTCCACTGAAGAAGGAATAAAAAGCTTTGTTTATAATTTTGTTGTATTTTTACATTTATATTTCTTTTGGGTTTTTTTATAAACCCAGCAAAATCTTTCATTACTAAATAAGTGGTTATATAATAGAAATTCATAGCTCCGCACAACTTATTTTTTGGCGTCTAAACTCATTATTTTTGTTTGGCGTGGTCGTTTTTATAAGTAGTCACGCTTACCCGCTCGCTTACGAAAAAATGAGAAATAAGTAGTTATGAGATTTTGAATAATAAGTGGTTACACACATGCTTACAAAAAGTTGAATTATAAGCGGTTGTCCGATTGCTTACTTAATTCTTAAAAATAAGGAGTAAAGCAAATAAAGGGTTCTTCAACAGGGACGCTACAAAAGTAGAAAGACAGGGACAGCAAACGGCGCCATATTTCTTACCGCTCTTTTGACATTTCTCTTCAGTAAGGTTTGCCATTTCATGATGGAAAGATATACGAGCCAACAACGAGTCGAAATTATTAAAATATACTACCGACATTCGGAGTCAGTGGCCTCAACGTTAAGAGCGCTACGTCCAATTTATGGTCGTCATAATGAATGGCTTCGTCAATAAACAAAATATGCGTTATTGCTCAGACAGCAATCCACACGTACTCCATGAGTCATCATTGCATCCCGAAAAAATTACGATTTGGTGCGGTTTATGGGCCGGCGGCGTCATTGGGCCGTACTTATTCCGTGATGATCAAGACCGGCACGTTACTGTGAATGGGAATCGCTACCGTTCAATGATAACCGAATATTTTTGGCCATTGGATGATATGGACTTGGAGGACATGTGGTTCCAACAGGACGGCGCCACAAGCCACACAGCGAATGTCACAATCAATTTATTGCAAACCAAGTTTGGAGAACGTGTTATCTCACGAAATGGTCCAGTCGATTGGCCGCCTCGGTCGTGCGATTTGACGCCGTTGGACTATTTCCTGTGGGGCTACGTCAAATCTATGGTCTATGCCAACAAGCCAGCGACGATTGATGAACTTCGTACGAATATCGGCCGATTTATGCTTGAAAACTGTCGAAAATTGGGTTCAGCGTCTGGACTTCTGCAAGCGTGCCCGTGGTGGCCATGCAAAAGAGATCGATTTCCATACATAATGGCATCGAACGTACTTTCACAGGAATAAAGAATTTCATTGATATCCACAACCGTTTTTGTTTTATTTAAAAAAACTTTTGTAGCGCTCTTATTGAAGAATCCTTTACTATTAGCTTAAGGAAATACATTCAGAAAAAATTAAGTTTTCTCTAGTGTGTAATTTTAGGACTCGTCATAAAAATTTAAACATAAAACATATTTACATATAATAAATAAAAATGTATAAAATTTAACTGTGTAAAAAGTACTTATTTAAACTATTACGAGTAAGTCATTATTTTATATTTAGAAACAATGAATATAATAGGCCGTTATTATGAAGTCATTATTTTATATTATAAAATAATGCAAAAGGTAATGATATATCATTTTTGGTAATGCAGATAGTAATGAGGTATCATTACCAATATTTTGCTGGGAAGTCAGTTTATGGCCAACTTTTAGCTAACTTCTATTCAATTAACTTTAAGTCAGTTGAAAAGTCATGCAGAGTCGGACAATTGACTACCGCCTATGACATCGCAATGTTAAAATAGTCAGTTGGCTCCATTAAAAATAATCCAAGTATCAACCACCACTAGTTGCGCAATAGTTAGATTTAAGTGCATTAAAAGTTAGCTGACTTGCCTCTAGGGTAACAATAAGTTTTTACATGAAGGTATTTATGTACCAAAGAAAACAAGTAAATCGAATGATTCTACAGTTAATTCAAACGTTCAGTATATGAACAGAGACGTAGTACAATAAAATGAACACAAACTAAATTTAAATTTGCTTTAAATAAGGAACTTATGAATTTGAAATGCAAAAAAGTATTAATTTTCATAAATACCAGTCTTTTATCATATTTATAGACGGGCTAACATTAAAGCAGTTAACTGCAACTCGATAACAAATAATGATTTTCGTTATCAAACTAGCGTAGCCAATAGAGAACTTTACCGCTTACAATGATCAAAAACCAACAAGTTTTGGTGGCTCTCTAACTATATGTGACCTTCTCCGAGAAAAAGGACCTAGTGTGTGAAAGTGAAGTTTTGAGAAGAACGCATTTAAAGTTTCATAACGCATTTTTATCGATTTTCCCAAGTTCGTTTTGTACGTTTTTATGGGGTAAATAATTTTTTATCAGAAATCTAACTCATTTCATCTTATTCTACACCCTTTTAGGTACCAGAATCCACTCTTAAGTCCAAACCCGTTTTTTGACACACTAGGTCCCTTTTCTCAGATAAGGTCACATATATTCTTCATTTGAATTTTGTTAACTTTTTATAAAATATTTCAAAATTAAAGACTAATTATTATAGTAATAATAATATAGAGCCCGATCAAGGGACATTGTATATAAAAAAAAATAATATTGTTAACTATTGTTTATTATAGTTTAAGTTTGTTATATATTGCGAATTAATAAACATTAAAAAAAACCACTATGAAAACCGTTGTTTCTTAGGACACTTCGAAATGTTTCTGGGTAGACTGAGGCAATGTCATTCATTAGATTGAAGGTGATTTGCAATTTCCTAGGATTTTTTTGTATTTCACCCAGTATCCGACATACTCTGAGAGTCACTATTAGTGGTCGACCACTTCAGAGATGGGAGTCATTAATTACTTTGTAATGACCATTGCGGGTTTTCATTACCATTGAATCTATAAAATGAAAATTGAAAAAAAATTCATTACCATTACAAATTGTAATTGCAATGAAAAAAATGTTCATTTCATTTGTTTGCTTTACATGTAATGAAACGTTTTTATAATTTTCATTACATTACGCAAAGGTAGTAAAACCAAAAAATCATTTTTATTTTTTCTGCATTAGGTAGACAAATGAAATCTCATTACCATTACTTATCATAATGATGTAACATAAAGAACGTTTTGTTCTACACTGAAAAATTTTCATTTATGTAAATTTTTTTCGCGATTTTTTTTGGCAACTAGCCACCAAACTTTGGATGTATGTCCCTAGATTATAAATTAAAAAAAACCGCACTTAAAAAATTGCAAAATTATGGCGGAACGCGAAAAGACTTTATGGTAGAAAAATTCAATTAAAAAACTTAATCAGCGATTAACATTCTTCAAACAAATATACTGATGCAAAAAGTTTCTTTTTGACAAATTTTTTTCGCGATTTATATTTTTATAGCCCCGTATTATAAAAATTTTGTTTTTTTTTTAATTTATCAAAAAAAATATCTAAAGTTTTATAGGCCTTTTAAATTTTTGGTTCCCCTTTTCGTTTACGATCATCTGTACGATCGCCAGATAGCTATTGTGACAAGTTACGCTTTCAGCTTTACCCAATAATCACTACAAAAATTGAAGTGAAATCATCAAAGTTAAGGCAATTGCACTTTGTTTTATGACTTATACCAGCAATACAAATATACTGATAGAAATAAATCTGTACAACTAGCAGAAAAAGCTGCTAAAAATTTGTTAAAAATGGCCCTGCAGAAAAAACTCCCGAGTGTAGCAGAATCTGTTAAGTAAATTTTAGTTAGATAACAGAAAAAATAAAACTGTTAAATCTAAAAAATTTCAGCTATATTTGGGTGATATTTTGGTTCGTTTTAAATGACAACTTACCCTTCTCATATCAGCAAAAAATTATCTGAATATTAGGAGAAAACAAACAGAAAGGAACAACTATTACTTCTATAAATTTTTTGTTTTATTTAAGTTAAATTTAGTTAAATGCTGAAATCAGCGGAAATTTTTGCTGAAAAATTGTTGAAAATAAATTTCAGATTGGGAGATTTTTAATTTATTTTACAAAATAAAGTATATTAACCCTTTCGACCCCAACTTTAAATGGCTGGGAATTTTCCGACCAAACTTCTTGTAAATGTAGATCTATGCCAAAGAAATTTTTTTTTTTATTACTTTTATGGCTTTAATATGCTGCCGGTCCCAAACGGGTTAAGATTTTTTAAAATTTTTAATTTTATATTTTTTCTATTACTAAACTTTACATAAAATTTTTTGATTTTTTGAATTTTATGCATCACACAATTTTTGAGACTAATTTAAACAAAAATTTTATTTTTCCTTAAATTTTGCTGTGAGAAAAAATGTGTGATGGCACTATGAAAAATAGCTCGCAAATGAACACTATTAAAGACTGCTATATGAAATTTACACAGATATTCTAGAACTTCAATGCTACTAAGTAAAAAAAGGGTTAAGGGAAAAATTTTCAAAAAAAATTTTAAAAATTAGTTTTTACTTAAGTTATTATTAGAAAAAGGGACTTTATGCAAATGCATATTTGCAATAAAATGGCATCGAATTGGTAATATGTATTTAGCTAGAAGTGCATATTTTTGCATATTTAGCTATAAGTGCATATTTTAATATATAGCTTATCATGTTTTATTGCACACTATGCCAATAAATGCATATTTTTTTCATATTTTGCTAAAAATAGATGTTACAAATCGCACTTTTGATTCCATCAAAATCTTAGTTTTTTTTTTTTTGGAAAATTTACCCTTAAAATAATTTTTTTCCTTAAATTTATAAACATTTTTTGGATCACGGAGAAGAAAATGTTCGAAAATATAGTTACTAACTTTATGACGATGATATTTAAACTACTTTTAAGATAATAATACTATAACCTACTTAACAAAAATAATATTGAAAACGCTGAAATAAATAATAAATTCATGTTTAGAAACTTTTAATAAAAACTTTCCGATTTTTAATATATATTTTATGTATATAAAATACGATTTTTACAACATTTCTTGCCTTGGTCATTACTGACGATCTACTTTCATAAGAAAGTTTAGTCAGAAATGGGTAAGAGATTTTATTTCAAGTAAAAATGAAATGTTAAAAAAAAAAATCTGGGGGGGGCTAAACTATTTCTGGGGGTGTTTAGCCCCCCCCCCCCCAGACCGGCCTATCTGCGCCTATGAATGGCGGGACGCGAAAAAAGACTTTATGGTAAAAAGAATTGAATTAAAACACTTAATCGAATCGCTGATTCACATTCTGCGAACAAATATATTGATGTAAAAATTTTCCTATTTGTAAATTTTTTTCGCGGTTTTTTTAACTAGCTCCCAAACTTTGTTGTATGAAACGGGTATTATAGTCACTGGAATATAAATTTTAAGAAACCGCGCTTAAAAAACTCCAAAATAAGGACGGGACGCGAAAAAATACTTTATGGTAAAAGAATTGAATTAAAACATCTAATCAGCGATTCACATTCTGCGAACAAATATATTGATGTAAGAATGTTCCTTTTTGTAAATTTTTTTTCGCGATTTTTTTCGCGTTTTTTTTTTAACTAGCTCCCAAACTTTGTTGTATGAAACGGGTATTATAGTCACTAGAATATAAATTTTAACAAACCGCACTTAAAAAACTCAAAAATAATGGCGGGACGCGAAAAAAGACTTTATGGTTAAAGAATTGAATTAAAACAATTAATCAGCGATTCACATTCTGCGAACAAATATATTGATGTAAGAATTTTCCTTTTTGGAAATTTTTTTTCCCGATTTTTCTCGCGGTTTTTTTTAACTAGCTCCCAAACTTTGTTGTATGAAGCGGGTATTATAGTCACTAGAATATAAATTTTAACAAACCGTACTTAAAAAACTCCAAAATAATGGCGGGACGCGAAAAAAGACTTTATGGTAAAAGAATTGAATTAAAACACTTAATCAGCGATTTACATTCTGCAAACAAATATATTGATGTAAGAATTTTCCTTTTTGGAAATTTTTTCCGCGATTTTTTTTGCGGTTTTTTTAACTAGCTCCCAAACTTTGTTGTATTAAACGGGATTTATAGTCACTAGAATATAAATTTTGAAGAAACCGCACTTAAAAAAACTCCAAAATAATGGCGGGACGCGAAAAAAGTCTTTATGGTAAAAGAATTGAATTAAAACACTTAATCAGCGATTTACATTCTGCAAACAAATATATTGATGTAAGAATTTTCCTTTTTGGAATTTTTTTCGCGATTTTTTTCGCGGTTTTTTTAACTACCCTACGGGGAAAGGGACCGGTCCCAGATGACACGCAGGATAGGTCCCAAGTGGGCGGAGACCGGTCGTTGATCGGTCTTTTTGTTTGAAAGAGACATATCACTTTAACATGGCGTTGTCATTGGAAATGACCTATTGCCACAGTTTAGACACATTGTGGCAGTAAGGTGGTGTGTCTAAAAATAGCTTTTCAAATAATCTAATAAAAAATTAAGAATTAAAAATAATCTACTTGGCGTCGAAGTAGGGCTCGATAAGAGAACCTTCTGCTTGTAAGGCAAACGCTCTACCGTCTGAGCTAACGTTGCTTATGCGTGATGGCTGGCTGATGGTTAAGTTATATGTTTTTCGTTTCTTCTCAAATAAAAAAGAAAAAACAAACACACACACAGCAGATAAAAAAAAACATGGAAAAGACAAAAATAAAAAAGAAAACAACATTAACACACACACAAATATGGTGGAAGTGCCTTGAATATGCCCCCGATTGACCGGTCATGGGATAGGTCCCTTAATGGCAGTTGACTTGTTTTTTGCGTTGGCCATAATTAAAGTAAAAAATCAATTAAAAATTAGAAAATTACTTCAAAACCTCTGATAACATAAATAAAAATTTAAAAAATTCCCCTTAAGTTACAAAGGAAAGTTAAATGAAATACCAATTGTTAAAACTAAAACAGCGTTAACATTAAAAAAACGTTGAAAACACAAAACTTAAAATTTCTTAGCAAAACATTATAGAAATTTAAAATAAGAGCTAAAATAATCAAATCGTGAAAAAATAAAGTTAAAAATAAATAAAAGAGTAAAATAAATAAAAAATATTTTTAAAAATATGCCGCGAATTTTGTTTTTATTTCGGTATCAGTCAAGTTTTTTTAAAAGCAACAGTGAAAATAACGGATCAGAAAATACTTAGAAAATTAATTCATTTTCTTTTGTTCATATTTGTACTAATTTAGTAATATGCCTTCGGTTAAGCGGTCACGGGATAGGTCCTTGGAGGGCAATTGACTCCTCATTCCCCGTAGGGTAGCCACCAAACTTTGTTGTATGAAATGGGCATTATAGTCCCTAGATTACAAATTTTAAGAAACTGCACTTCAAAAATTGCAAAATAATGGCGGAACGCGAAAAAAGACTTTATGGTACAAAAATTTAATTAAAAAACCTAATCAGCGATTTACATTTTGGAAATTTTTTTTGTGATTTTTTTTTTCAACTAGCCACTAAACTTTGTTGTACGAAATGAGTATTATAATCCTTAGATTATAAATTAAAAAAAACCGCACTTACAAAATTGCTAAATAATGGCGGATCGCGAAAAAAGACTGGTACTAGAATTGAATTAAAAAACTTAATCAGTAGGGTAGAGGGGGGATCCTTCGCCAGTGGGGCACATACACTAATCCCATTTTTCTTCGATGTTAAGGGAGATAAAAAATTGGAAAAAATATATTTTGTGCATTTTTCAATTACCTTTCCTTGACATCCACTTTGACGAATTTATATCACATGTGGTCGCAGACAGACGTGTTTTTGTGTTTTTTGGGGTGCCAAAAAAATAATTGAAAGCAACTACATTTTGCAATAACTTCCTCAAATCGAGTGATAAAAAAATAATTTTTAATTATGTTGGACCTATGATCCTAAGCTTTCAGAAAATGGTAATTTGATTTTAGTAAATGCTTAAAAAGTGTGAAAAAATATTAATTTTATGTTAGTGCCTGTCTCTGGGGCACAATCACCAGATGGCCCCTGGAGCTACGAAGAGTTGGTGCATCCCTGCCTAAAATGCTCTATAAGACTTTTCTATATATTTAAAATATGTTTAATAGTAAATTAGAACAATCGTGTTCATTCTTAAATTTATATTAATTATTCAGTTTTTTGTAATTTTGAAAAATCATTATATTATAGTTTTAAATTATTTTTTTTTAATGTAGTGGATATTTATTGATTAAAAAGAATCACATATCTTAAAGAACTCATTATAAATTATTTATTTCAGTTATTAAAAGATTGACTTTGTTGTATTAACAAATTTTTTTGGTGAAATTGTATCTAGCTCTTTTGGCGAATATACCCCAGGTTTGGGGCAGTTACGCCGAATTGAGTTACTTTGAAAAACATTAAAAACATAATAGAAAATATGCAAATAATTAGAATAAAAATCATAGAAATTAAAGCCAAGATATGTAGATTTTCAATTTGAAAGTAATTTTTGAGAAATAATTAGGGGTTAAGAAATGACAGTGCTTTGAAAAAAAGTGGCGAAGGATCCCCCCTCTACCCTATTTATGTTCTGCAAACAAATATATTGATGCAAGAATTTTCCTTTTTGCAATTTTTTTTCGCGATTTTTTTTTGCAACTAGCCACCAAAACTTGGATACCATAGGCCTTGGATTATGAACTAAAAAATGCTTTTAGTAATTTGTAAACCTCATATTTTTAAAATAAAAAACTTCGATAAAACGGCTAGTAATGAAAAACAAATGGGTGTTTCATTACTATGTAAACATTAGGTAAAAGTAATGAAAATTAAAAAAGGGTTAATTTTAATTTTCAAAACAAATGGTAATGAAAAAAATATTACCATTGCGTTAAGAAATTATTATTATATTCTAATTATTTTTTGGATAGTAACCTTTGAACATCCAACCAAATCACCAACCAAATCACCAACAAATTTACACACCAATTTTATCAATATAACGATAAATTTACAAAAAAAAATTCAACAGTTGGGTGCTCTGTTTCAACACTTTATTGTTTGTTTGTGGGTAGTATGTATACTTTTCTGTGTCATGAAATTGTAATTTAGACAAGGTAAAAAGGAAATTATTTTTTTTTTCATACTTAATGTTTTAAATAAAAACAAATATACTATTTTGCATAATTTTTTTTTCTGAAATGCAATTATATTTCATAAAACTCGATTTTCAAGAGGGTATGTATACTTTCCTGTGTCACTGTATATAACATTTTTCTATCACCTTTTTGGCTAGGGCATGTAAAATTTGATATTTGCAAAAAAAAAAAATCAAAAACCATATATACTTGTTTCATCTCAAGTGATTTAAAACAATTTAGCCAAATCGATCGAAATCAAAGTCGTTAAAATTCCATCACACAAAATAACACGCTAATTTCTTAATAAGTAAAATACATATACAGTTGTAATTTATAAAATGCTTATATTTAACGAAATATTAGAAGCCCGTGGCAATATTATATCTTGAGATGATTTCGTTTTCTTTGCGCCATCAGACGAGGATGAAAGTTCCTTTTCTTCTTTTGTTTTCAAAACATATTTACGTATTAAACATTGTACATCCCAGGCGAAATCAGTACGAAATGTTGGTGAAATATCATTAATTTGTCCAACAACTAATTCACCAAGCCATTCAAATTTTTCATCTTGAATATCTGTTGGTGCTTTCCGTTTTGATCTTTTGTTACTTTCGGGTGCAATAACTTCTTTTTCCTTTATATCAGCTATTTCTCCAAAATAGCGAGGTTTTTTTGAGGATGACAATGTTTGTTGATTATCATTTTGTAAAAACTCATTAATGTTATGGTAATTTTGTTCATTAATATCATTACCGTGAATTATGTCATTATCGTTATGCTCTGTTTCAATAATTAAATCATTTTGTGAATTTAATAATTTTTCATCATATTCAACTTCAACTTCATTTATATACATATTTTGTTGAATTTGTTCGTCGTCATTTAAAGTTTCATCATGTATGTTGTTCTCAGTATCAAAGATTTCCTCCGGATAATTTGCTGCGTTGTTATTTGTTTGTGCTTGAAACTGCAAAAATATTTGGATTTACTAGGACTTATTGGAAAAATCACAATGAGGGTATTCACAGTTATTGCTATTTTAAGTAGTAAATTAGCATTTATCGGAAATTTGACAACTTTCTATGGGTTAAACTTCAAAAATCATGCTATTTTACAACGCTATTAGCACTTAAACTGTGAATTCCTTCAATATAAATTACCTCCTCTTCATATTCTTCTATACGTTTAACTACCATATCTTTATTATTCAGAAATGATAACTCATTAAAACACCAAAATTTTGGTATATATGTTGTGTGATTATTTTTCGCTAAAATCAGGCGGCGCAGTTCCCTAGTGTATTGACCGCGTAAATTTGTAATTTTAACGCAAACATCATTTAAAGTAATGTTTGGATCAACACATTGTATTTCATTTAAAATTTTCTGACGAGCTTCATCTCTTCTATCACGATTTTTATAGTTTTTATGATTTTGATCGTATAAGATTGGAAATCGTTTAAAGATTTTGATAAAAATCAATGTATCATCTCGAGCCCAACCGTATTTACTGAAAATTATATATATGCACATTATTTTTTAATTATTATCAAATTTATAAATACCATCAAGTAATTTACCTACCGCTTATGTTTACTTTGATTTAATTCGCTAAATAGTGAATTTCCACCATCACTTTCACTATCATCGATTTCATTGGATACCTCTGATGGACCTTCTTTTTTTTCAACCTTAAAATTATTAAGTATAAAATGAAATGAATTTGATAACGAATTGAAAAAAAAAATATTTCAGATCACATATAAAACTTTAAAGTGATATCGTCGTGAATAAGTATAGCTTAGGAAGCTTAACGAGGGGTTTTTACAAGACTTTCGTCGTTAAAAGGAATGAGTGACTACCAGTCTATTCGATTACCTACTCCAAGTTACTACTTTTTACTAGTGATGGGCACATGAGCAGAATTTTGCGTGATTCACGTGAATCGCGCATGATCACGCGCGAGTGAAATATTAATTTACTCACGTGAGCGTGTTAGTTATGAGTAGAAAAAGTTTCTTTGTGAGTGTGCTTGAGTCAAATTTTTGCGTGAGTTTGCGTGAGTCGAATTTTACCAGTTTTTTTCAGCTTTTAATAAATAAGTCCCTCATTTATTTTGCTAATTTTATATTTTTGAACACACAAAATAAATGGCAAAATTGCACATTCATTCATGGCAAAATTGCACATTAAAATTCATAATTTACCTTAATTTGGCGTTTATTTCTTCCGGGGAAATTTTATTTCGTGAATTTGCTTGATTCACGTGAATCACGCGTGATTGTGAGTAAAATCCGAATCCACTCACGTGAGGGTGAGTAGAAAAAAAGTTCGTGAGTGATTGTGCGTTATTGAAAATTTTCTCTCGTGAGCGTGAGTGTGAGTCAAAATCCTCTCGCGTGCCCATCTCTAGTTTTAACACAGCTGGAAAAATTTTATATAAAAAATAAGGAAAAATTCCATGGATGGTAACCGAAACGAATACGGTTATCGTTAGAGTAACGCTATTTTAGATTATTTCGGTAACGGTATTTTACCTACAACGGTATTTAAGTTATTTTGGTAACGATATTTTAAGGGTAACGGTGGTCAGTTATTTGTTAATTAAATACCAATAAAAAGGAAGCCTATACGGCCAATTATACACATATTGTTAGATAACCTACTATGTACAGTTGTAAGTAAAATATATTATTTAGTGCCCGATCAAAAAAACATTATATCTAGCATATGTAGTCATATCTCATTTGATATAGATCGACATTTAATCTTATCCAAGTTCATCTCAAAATTGGGGTATCCAGTAATATCCAATCAGATCCCTCAAATATATTACAGGATTAAATTAGATCCAAATAGATCTCAAAATTGGGAGATCCAATAATATCCAATAATATAAAATTGAGATCCTGATAGATCCTATGGGATTAATTTAGATCCAATGAGATACAAACGGATAAGCTAATTTTGGCAGATCGAATTGGATAATTTGAAATCAAAATTTATCCTATAATATATTTGGAATTATTTAAATTTTAATAAAATTTAAAAATAACACAAAAAGTAAAAAAAAAATATTTATTTCATTAAAAAAAAAAACGCCGTCGGCAGGATTTGAACCCAGATTGCTGGCGTTGTAGTCGATCACTTAACTCACTCAGCCACATACTGCTATACAAAATGA
This sequence comes from Leucophora obtusa, assembly GCA_949987735.1. Lineage (NCBI taxonomy): Eukaryota > Metazoa > Arthropoda > Insecta > Diptera > Anthomyiidae > Leucophora > Leucophora obtusa. The sequence goes on along the minus strand of OX465295.1, from coordinate 199,875,043 downwards.
CTGACTATGTGAGACAACATTGTTCGTGTTACTGAGTTATATAAAAGGGTACTTAACAACTTTGAATTTAATTTGTGAACGCACTATTTCACTGATCATCTAACTATTACTTTCCTTTTCTTCAGTAAACTCAACATTTTCATCATGGTAAAGTACACGAACGAACAACGTATGCAAATTATAAAAAATGTACTACCGAAATTCGGAGTCGGTGACCGCAACTTTAAGAGCGTTAACTCCAATTTTCGGTCGTTATTCTCGCCCTAGTAGACAAGCAATAACAAGTTTAGTGCAAAAATTTGAGTCTACATATTCATTGTGTTGCCGTGCCAGTGAGACAACGGGTTGGTCGAAGTGATGAAAATATCGCTGCCTTTCAGGCGTCCGTAACAAACGATCCAAATCAGTCGATTCCGCGGCGTTCTCAAGAACTGGGCATCGCCAAGACCACTTTATGGCGAATTTTGCGTAAAGATCTTGGTTTGCACCCATACAAGATCAAGCTGACTCAAGAATTGAAGCCGATGGACCATTTGACGCGACGTACGTTCTCCGATTGGGCTCTGGAGAAGATGCGCCAAGATGATGAATTTCATCGCAAAATCATCTTCAGTGACGAAGCTCATTTTTGGCTCAATGGGTTCGTCAATAAGTAAAATATGCGTTATTGGTTTGGTGAAAATCCACATGTGCTTCATGAATCACCACTTCATCCACAAAAAACTGTTTGGTGCGGTTTGCACGCCGGCGGCGTCATTGGGTCGACAATAACGATCGTCACTTTACTGTGATTAACGATTATTTTTGGCCCGAATTGGAAAACATGGACTTGGACGACATGTGGTTTCAACAGGACGGTGGCACAAGCCACACAGCACACGTTACAATCGATTTATTGAAGAGTAAGTTTAGTGAGCGTGTTATCTCAAGAAATGGGCCAGTCAATTGGCCGTCTCGTTCGTGCGATTTAATGCCTCTAGACTTTTTTCTTTGGGGCTACGTCAAATCATTGGTATATACCAGGTATGGGCACATAAATGGCTTGAATGGCCAAATTTGGGATTTCACAATCTTACTGACGGCCGCATCAATTAATACTGTTACGAAAATGGCTTGGGCCTAGTATAGAAAGTTCTGGACTTTTCTGGAAGAAAATAGCCCAAGAGGCGGAATGGACAAAATACGTAGTACTATGATTAATTACGTTTTAGAATTATATAGTTGATTGACTATAAAGCTGCCTACACACTAGGGAACATGGTTGAGGGAACAAAAAATATCAAAAAATTTTGTAAACACGAAATGCACGCTCTCAACACTCACACACACACAAACGCACTCACACATTCACAAAAAATGCTCTCTTTTTTTAAGTATGTTCCCTAGTGTGTAGGCAGCTTAAGAGTTTGTGTGTATGTATAATGTTAAGGCTAATGTCAGTGTTGCCAACAAATTTTCAAAATAAATGGCTAGTTCAGACCCAAAAATCGCTAGAAAATCACCAGATTTATAAAAAGTGCAAGAATTTAGCGATTTTATCGCTAGATTGTTGAAAAATGATACCTAAAGGAGTTTTTTACTCAAAAATTTATTTAATATGTTCATAAGAAGTGTTATAAACTTGTAAATCATAAAAAATTTACGATTAAGCTGCAAATAATGAATCGCAATTTTCATTGAATTAATATTAATATCCCGTGAAAAAAATTTATTCGGTAGCATATCTTTTTTATTTGGCATCATACTAAATTATATAAAATTTAATCCGGAAAATGGATTACTCAAATTGTATATAAACGAAAAAAAGATATTTGAATTGATATAATTTCATCAAATTTTATCGGAGTTTTGATCTTATTCAATTACATTAAATTTTGTTTGTTTATATGAATATGTATAGTGTAGCAAAACGACCAATTATTTATCTGAGAGAATTATCTGAATGATATTAATAAATTTTTATACAAAACCGATGAAATTTCACTGGGCCTCGTCTATTGAAACATTTTTGATAAAATGTTGTGAAAATATTCATTTTATTTATTAAAAGTTTCATACACTTATTGAAAAAGTTTCATTAAAACTAAATTCATAAAATATATGAAGATTTTTCACCAAATTTAAGAAATTTATCATTTACCTTGTGAAGAAAACTTTATTTTACTAAAAAATTTCATTAAAACTGGTCCAGCAAACTTCTCTCTATGTGGGTTATATAAATCCATTATCAGTTAGTTGTAACTGCACAGAAGAAAAAAATTAAAATCATACAGAAACAACGTTTACTAAGATAGAAAAAGCTTTGAAATCACACAAATCTCAGGTTTTTTTCTTTTTATATAAAAAATTGTCTGCTTATTTTTAAAATCGAAAAATACATTAACTTAAATATGAAAAAGTTTAACTATAATTTAATAAGGATCAGCCACCAATCAGAAAATTTTGTTTCAAAGTTTCTTACTTAAATAAAATATCCTACTAAGTGATGACTATAACACTGGCCCTAATATTCATACTTTATTTACAAAGTGTTCGTAAAAAATCAAATGTTAATTAAAATCTGATATAGTAATTGATTTATTATTATTATTATTATTCTTTATTCAGTCTATGGAACATCATTTCCTTACAGACTATGATTAAACTATAAAATAATTATAAATAGTAATTATTATTATACATGTTTTAAGATATAGGCTTTTGAAAGAACAAGAACGGACGCACTTTTACATTAGTAGGCCACAAGGAAGGCTCAAATAGATTATCATATAATTCAGCGGAGATCCCAATTTTAAAAGAAACACTCCTCAATGTGTTCTGCTCAATTTCCTTTTTAACCAATTTAAAACATTTTAGATGGGTTTTGGAAATATTAGCACCTTTTGCAACATAACTCAGGATTTGTTCTGCTGTTACGCTGGGCTTAAATGAGGAAATATGCACCCATTTATGATTAGCAATAACTTCTAAGTCTTTGGAATTATTATCTCCAAACACCACAGGCTTACGTTGCTTTTTTTTGTAGTTAACATTAGTCCATCCAGCATTGTTAACTGGGATATTACTTTCTGCTTGAGAGTATGCAATTGAAGCTGAGCTAACAGTATTGTCAGAGTTTTGAGAACAACAAATGCTAGCTCTTCGTTTAGAATTTAAAACGGCATTTGGCTCAGTAGCAGCAATAACATCATTTGGTTTAATTGTAGCAATAACATCATTATGAATATCATCATCATCATGTAAAGAAAGACAAAGACTAGCTCTACGTATTCGCATATTAGAATTTAAAACATTTTTACTTGGTTCAGTAGTATCAACAACATTTTTACGAAAAGCATAATTAGCAGAACTTGAAGAAAAGGAATCACTCAGAGTTGAACAACCTTTTTGTTGTAAATCATTATTTTTTGAATTTAAGCTTGACTCAGCATGTATGTTTTTATTTTTAATGGAGGCACTCTCAACTGCATTATTGTTGTATATACAGGCATTGAATAACTTTTTTAATTCTCTTACTTCATTTGACAAAATTGTTATTATAGCAATTAAATTATTAGATCCTTTAGCGCATTTATTGCAGTTATAAACAATATTATTTGATGAAATTAAAACATTAAAATCACGATCACTAATGACGCCAGAGCACCCTTTATGGAATAGACCACTGCATGTTATGCATCTAATAAATATACTACCAACAGCTCTAAAGCAACTAACACAATCAGTACTCAGTTCAGTAGTGATTGTCGTTTAAACAAGTTCATTTTTATTTTTTCTTCCTAATGCAGTCTAATACTGATTGTGTTAGTTGCTTTAGAGCTGTTGGTAGTATATTTATTAGATGCATAACATGCAGTGGTCTATTCCATAAAGGGTGCTCTGGTGTCAATAGTGATCGTGATTTTAATGTTTTAATTTCATCAAATAATATTGTTTATAACTGCAATAAATGCGCTAAAGGATCTAATAATTTAATTGATATAATAACATTTTTGTCAAATGAAGTAAGAGAATTAAAAAAGTTATTCAATGCCTGTATATACAACAACAATGCAGTTGAGAGTGCCTCCATTAAAAATAAAAACATACATGCTAAGTCAAGCTTAAATTCAAAAAATAATGATTTACAACAAAAAGGTTGTTCAACTCTGAGTGATTCCTTTTCTTCAAGTTCTGCTAATTATGCTTTTCGTAAAGATGTTATTGATACTACTGAACCAAGTAAAAAATGTTTTAAATTCTAATATGCGAATACGTAGAGCTAGTCTTTGTCTTTCTTTACATGATGATGATGATATTCATAATGATAATATTGCTACAATTAAACCAAATGATGTTATTGCTGCTACTGAGCCAAATGCCGTTTTAAATTCTAAACGAAGAGCTAGCATTTGTTGTTCTCAAAACTCTGACAATACTGTTAGCTCAGCTTCAATTGCATACTCTCAAGCAGAAAGTAATATCCCAGTTAACAATGCTGGATGGACTAATGTTAACTACAAAAAAAAGCAACGTAAGCCTGTGGTGTTTGGAGATAATAATTCCAAAGACTTAGAAGTTATTGCTAATCAAAAATGGGTGCATATTTCCTCATTTAAGCCCAGCGTAACAGCAGAACAAATCCTGAGTTATGTTGCAAAAGGTGCTAATATTTCCAAAACCCATCTAAAATGTTTTAAATTGGTTAAAAAGGAAATTGAGCAGAACACATTGAGGAGTGTTTCTTTTAAAATTGGGATCTCCGCTGAATTATATGATAATCTATTTGAGCCTTCCTTGTGGCCTACTAATGTAAAAGTGCGTCCGTTCTTGTTCTTTCAAAAGCCTATATCTTAAAACATGTATAATAATAATTACTATTTATAATTATTTTATAGTTTAATCATAGTCTGTAAGGAAATGATGTTCCATAGACTGAATAAAGAATAATAATAATAATAAATGTGATGTAACTGTACCGCTATTCATGTAGCATACTATGGGAAGGCCATAGTGGTTTAAATCCCTTTTTAACCCTTTCACTACCGATGTATCGTTATTTTGACTTCGGATTCTTGTTGTCCCCAAATTAGAAAAAATATATAACATATTTTCTCCCCTCCCCTTCCTATCATCCAAAAATTACGTAAAATTACGTTCGAAAATCGATTTTTTTAAATTTCTCATCCATATTTTACCCCTTAAACATTCTAATAGCCAAAATTCCTTTGGTTAGTTTTCTTCTCGTCACAAAACGAAGCCAATTTTCAATTATATATCTTCATTAGTTTGTGAGAAACACTAAAACCCGCTTTTCTCGGAGATTATGATATATTAAAAAAATTAGACTTTATACTTTTTGTAAATAAGTGAATTAGGCTCTTGGCCTTGAATTATATATACAGCTATGGACATAGAAATAGGACACTTCATACAAAATTATCTTCATGCATTTCTCTTAATAATTATAAAGCAATAATTATATTTCTTTTCTATTATAGTAAACTGTAAAAAGGTAGTCTCAGATTATATATAAAACTTTGCAATATTTAAAACATGCAAATATTTACTATACTTTGTTCATATTTGACTTGGACATAAAAATAGGTCACTTGCAATAATTGTCAAAATTTTACTCGATGCACTTAGTAATAATTTTCTTTTCATAATTTGCGTTTGAAATAAGTAAATTCTTTTCTAATTGTACCAATATGGAAAACATTGTAATCCAGAAAAACGAAGACTTATATCTCAATTCCACAACGAGATGAAATCTCCAACTGAAATTTCTAAAATACTAAAGTGTTCGCGAAATGAAATCAGGGAAAAATTCAACGTTCAAGTGTCAGACAGGTTAGTAAGAAGAATACTGAATGAAGCAAACTTATTTGGACGAATAAGTAGAAAGAAGCCTCTTCTTTCAAGAAAAAATATTAAGAAACGTATTGATTTTGCCAAAACCCACAAAGGAAATGAGTTGTCCTTTTGGAAAAATGTGCTTTGGAGCGATGAAACGGAGGTAAATCGTGTCGGACCAGATGGTAGAACATTTGTACACCGCCCAAAAAACCAGGCTTTAAACATTAAGTACACTCAGAAGACCTTGAAACACGGTGGGGGTAATATTATGGTATGGGAGGCTCTTTCCTGGCGTGTTGTTGGGCCTATCGTAAAAGTAGAGGACAAAATGGACAGGTTTAAATATTTGAGCATTCTTAAGAATGTTATGGAGCCATTTACCTATGAAAATATGCCAGTTAAGTGGATCTTTATGCAAGACAATGATCCGAAGCATTCGTCGAACATAGTGAAGGATTGGTTTTTACAAGAACAAATTAAGGTTTTGGACTGGCCAGCCCAAAGTCCGGACCTTAATCCAATAGAAAATTTATGGAATGATGTAAAAACAAAAGTTTCGCAAAACAATTACAAAAATTCCACCGAACTTTGGGCTGGTATTCAAGAAGCCTGGTATTCTATACCAAAAGAAAGATGCCAGAGATTAGTTGAGAGTATGCAAAGAAGATGCGAAGCGGTTATTGATAATAATGGATACAGCACAAAATATTAGTGTAATATTAACGCTAAAAAAATAATAATGGTTTTAAAAACCCAAAAAATGTACGGTTTTTTGTAAAAATATAAAATGTGTCCTATTTAGAAGTTCAGTTATTTTTATTAGTTTATACATATTTACCAATATATATAAAATAGTTGAAGGATTTTTATTTAAATAAAGAATGAATTACAATCATCAATAATAACACTTCCCGTATATGAAATATATAAATATTACAAATTCCAAATAGAATTTACAATTTTTCATTTTTACAACCAATAGAGAAAAAACTTATGAAAAAAACTTTCCTAGAACCATAAATTTTTTCTCTATTGGTTGTAAAAATGAAAAATTGTAAATTCTATTTGGAATTTGTAATATTTGATCTTAAACCGAACAAAAATAACACTCATTGTGACAATCTTCAGATCAACTACAAATCTACAAAAAAAAATTTTATTTTTGTTTTATTTTTCAAAATAAATTATGTTTCTTAACACATAAAAGTGTCCTATTTCCATGTCCATAGCTGTATATAATTAGACTGTCCCTTAAAATAGCGATTTGTCGATTTTCGTCCATTACACTCCCCCCCCCCCCCCCCACCATTTATTGGAAATGGTCCTAAATGGAAGAAATCGATTTTTTTTTTGCAAAACGTTAAGCCGTGCCGAAAGTTGGACGAAAATGGCCCATTTTGGAAAAAAAGTGTATACTAGCTGTGTATGTGCGGCAAGCTATCAACGTTGGCTTGTCATTCCCATACAAATTTGGCATTAGTAACGTTAAGAGTTAACACTAAACGTTGGCTATTGTCAAATTTGTATGAGAATGACATAAGGCAACGTTGATATCTTGCCGCACAAACACAGCTACTATTAAAATGAATAAATGGAATATAAATTATTTTTTATTCCATTTATTCATTTAATATAGTCAAAATGATTCAGACATGGAATTTTGACTTCATCGGATATCATTAACCCACTTTAGCCTGGAATCCAAAATGACCCACGAATTTGATAAAAATGCAAAAACGATTTTTTTAATAAATTTTGTACTAATCCAGAGAAAGTAATTATTTTTTTTTAGGGATGACCGAAAAAGAAAACTTCGGCGAAAAAAAGTTGTTATGGAATCCCGATATAGTTTTACCTGTGGTAAAAGTTTGGATCCGATCCGAGATGTGCCCCTAAACTCAAATTGACCTGTTATTTTTCCTTATACGATATTACTGAGATGACCCTCAACTTGGTACGTCGTTTTTAGCACCATGTCTCCATGTCACTATAGATCGCACTTGTTTTGCCCAATGTCTGCTCGGATAGAGATTGCCTATATTGAATTAATGGGTTTAATGTAGTTTTGTCTTCCTTTTACGAAAATGCAATAGAAAGATAAATGCAATATAATAACAATTTGCGTGCACCTACTACCACCCTCTGAACGAGTATATAAAGCGGGCCATACATTTGCAATATTATGGTACAACTTTCCAATTGTTGCATATTGACCGTGTATGTATTAAATTGAAGGTTGAGCAATATTATGTAGTGAATCAAAACACTTTTGATTTTTATTGGACAACTTGAAATATTGCATAATCTATTGGCAACACTATTCAATTTTAATTTTGCGTTGTTTATGTTTGTGTGCATTTTGAGGTTATGTTTAATTCACATATTAGCTCTGTTCCACGTACGTTACCGCGGGTACCCGCGGGAACCCAATCTTACCAAAAAGCGTTTCTATTGTTAAAAATTGGGTAAATGAGAGCGTTGATGCGAGAATTTGTTTCTCTTTTTACCAGAAGTTACCCGTACTTTTTTTGCGGGTAAAATGGTAAAACTGTCAAATCACTAGTTGTTTGTAAATCAGCTGTTTTAAATTTGTAAAAATAATTTAAATATTAACTAAACTTGTAAACAATAATTAATATCGTTAACAAATACCACGTTCTAACATTTTTTTCTTTATTCCCTTCGATATTTTATTCTTAAAAATAGCTTTTGTTTATATGAATAACTTTGAAGTTAATTTTTGGGCTTGAAATGTGGTTTTGTGCGTTCCAGGTATTGTGAGCAATTTTACCATTTTTTGAGATTATTATTTGTTTACTCTCATTTTACCAGACTTTACCCAGAATTACGTGCAACAAACCTATTATGTGCGTTTCCGTACGTTACCGCGGGTACCCGCGGGAACCCAAAACAGCACAAACAACAACAACAATTTACACGCAATTTTGAGTACGGGAATGTTTGGGCTAGTTTGTGTAACTTCGGTGAAGTACGGGAACAGACATATTGCATAAAATATTGTGGAGATCTTTTGTTACAAATATGCTGCATTTTATTGTATGGTGTGTAGCAAAACGAGAAAAATACTGTGCATTATATTGGACATAATATTGCAAATGTATGGGGGACTTAACACACGACACCACAAAATAAGTCTACCTAACAAGCTTTTGTGAAACTTACATTATCTATTGACAAACGTCTCATATGTTTGTGAAGGAAACTCAAATGTTCAAAACACCATAATTTTGGTTCATACTGTGTACCGGACGCCTCGGCTTCTTCCATCTGTTTAAATTCATTGGACAATTGGGTTCGTATGGCTTTGATTTTAAAACGAATATCGTCCATCTGTAAATCAGGCATAAATTTTCGAATTTTTTGTAAAATATTTTCAGACGCCTCCATCTTACGACAACGATTATTGTAATTTTTATGATGCATGTCGTACAGACAATCGTGTTGTTTGTAAAGTTGAATAAAATATTCAAGCATTTTGCGACTCCAAAAGACACGTCTTATAAAAATAGAGAGAATAAAACAGGTAATATAAATGTTATATGTAAATTAAAACTTACTTATTTTGCACGTAGTCATGCATTCTCTTTTGTAAATATTTAACTTTTTAACTAAAAAAAAAATACTTGTGTGTTAACAAACAAAGTCGTCTATAACCCGGTGTCTTCAAATGCAATAAATTATATGATATGAAATGTCAAAACCATTGCAGAGAAACGTCAAAATGATATCAATTGCAAAGGGGTGGAGAACATTTGACCATTTCATGGCTGAGAAATATCATACATGCAGAAAAAAAGGTGTAACATTTACAAAAATTAGCGTAAAAGTTTACAAAGTTCCGTGGTAGATATAAAGGGTTGTTCAACAGGGACGCTACAAAATTAGAAAGACAGGGACAGCAAACGACGCCATATTTCTTGCCGCTCTTTTGACATTTCTCTTCAGTAAAGGTTTGCCATTTTATGATGGAAAGATATACGAGCCAACAACGAGTCGAAATTATTAAAATTTACTACCGAAATTTGGAGTCAGTGGCCTAAACGTTAAGAGCGCTACGTCCAATTTATGGTCGTCATAATCGTCCTAGCATATCAACAATTGAGCGTGGGGCTACGTCAAATCTATGGTCTATGCCAACAAGCCAGCGACGATTGATGAACTTCGTACGAATATCGATCCTGAAATTGCAGCAGTATCGGCCGATTTATGCTTGAAAACCGTCGAAAATTGGGTTCAGCGTCTGGACTTCTGCAAGCGTGCCCGTGGTGGCCATGCAAAAGAGATCGATTTCCATACATAATGGCATCGAACGTACTTTCACAGGAATAAAGAATTTCATTGATATCCAAAACCGTTTTTGTGTTATTTAAACTCTTTTACTTTTGTAGCGCTCTTATTGAAAAACCCTTTACAACTACATAAAATTAACGACAAATTTGTAAAGACGCTTAGGTAACTTTTCAAAGAGATATGTATAGGGTGACCATTCGTACTGATTTGATCAGTACATGTACTGATTTTTGGTCACGTGTACTGATGAAAAAGTCGTGTACTGATTTGTACTGATTTTTTAAAATTTGTACTGATTGTACTGATTCTTGGCATTTAAAAAATATTACATTTTTTTAGTAAAAAAAAGCCGAAATGCAAGTACAATGTATTTTTTTCATAAGATAAATTTTTGTAAATGTGAGAGGGTTTCTCTACCAGAAATCATTCAAAATGATTTTTCTACATGTAAATTTCTTAATCTAATATGTAGTTAAATGCACAGTGAAGATTCGTGGTGACAACCGAATCTCACTGTGCAAATCAACCGACAATTCACCAAAAATCAGTTGATTTGACTGTAATAAAAAGATTTTAGATATCCGGTTGTCAGAATGATTCTGTTTTCTGAGTGCAGGAAACGACATCAAAATCTCAAGATTTTTCCGTACAAAAATCCTTAAAATCTGAAGAAATATATGTGGGTATTTCCATGGAAAATTTTCGAATCTGTGGGATTTTCAATAGAAAAAAGTAAACAAAACAAAGATTTTCATTTTTAAAAACGTTACGTGTTTTTGTAGAAAAACTAGTGTTTCCAATTATTCGACATAGGCGGTTAACCGGTTAATGCATTATTCGAAAAACCACTAAAATTAATTAACCGGTTATTCGGGTCGGTTAATCGACAAAATTGGCGATTAATCGATTAATCGTTTAATGCAAAACTTAATGTATTTCCTTAATTGTTTACAAATAAAAACACAAAGAGCTACCTGTTTTTTTTTAATGTTAACGTGACATATAAATAACTCGATGTATTTAAAAAAGGTTTCATATTCTAATCCAGGAAAGAATCGGTTGTAGAATAACTACTTTTCCTTTGAAATGCCTTCCACTATCAATTCTAACATCGATGATTTTTGTCTGAAATTGTTCCAAAATCAACCGTTTCTACAGCCCCCAAAGTGAAAATGGTTGCTCTGGAAAAATTATGGAACTAATACCACACTCAAAAAAATAAGTTAGTACAAAAGTTAGTAAAACGTCTTGTATATCAAGGGTACTAGTTTTCAGCATTTTTTTTTTTGCTGAAATTCCGTTTGCTGCTAAATTTTTAGTTATATTTTTTTAGCACTAAACTAATTTTGAACTAATGTTTAACTAATTTATTTTGCTACAAAAATTGTGCTGACAACCGCATTTATAGCGTGGACGACACCCAAATAGACAAGATGTAGATGTCGCAGCTCGTCTGGATGTAGTACAGACAACGGAAATGGAAAAAAAAGAAAAACAACTCTACACAATTTCTATATTTAAATTTTCAGTAAATAAAATAACTAAAGTAAAATTTCGCTACAAGTTTTTTGAGTTTTTTTCAGTCTTCTAATATTTAGCAAAAAGTTTAGTGATTTTAGCAAGGATTTTTTTCATTTGCAATCGACTAACTGTTAGCAAAACTTTTGCTAGAAATTACTATTTTTTTTGGTAAAAACTGACTTTTTTTTTGAGTGTAGAATATCTGGGACTAGTTCTAGAACTGATTCTCCATCAGTAATACTTTATATATGAGATCCGTGGCACGGGTTCGTGAACCAGTTCCATGGCATCGGTTCTAATAAAACAAGTGGCAGAACTGGTGTGGTTGACAACCAATTGTAAATAATTTTCCTGGGAAGGTTAAAAAGTTTCGGAATCTATTTCCCAAATTTTATCAAGAGCTATTTTAGATTGAGCCATCGATATAAAAATTTTTAGCGTATTTGAAAATAGCCATTTACTCTGCAATGAAATCAATGAGTGCGTTTACCAGACGCTCAACTGTTAATAATCCGCAACTAAACAATCTGGTGAACGATTTGATTAGTTACCGCTAAGTCAACATGTTGTGGTAGCGCTACCTTGTTTTGGGAGCGTAAAAATTTTACGCTACTTGTGAGCAGTTAATGATACAGCTGTCGTTTGTTTTTTTTGTATATTTTTTTTAAAGAATAATAAACATATACAAATATAATTATAAAGAAATAAAAAATTTCAAAAAAATCAATGAATCATCTACAAATATTTTTATTTTAAAACAAAAACAAAAGTAGCGTCGTTCACCAGATTAAGGTAATCATAAAGCGCTACATATCAATTGTAGCGGTAGCGGGTTTCTCTGGTAAATCTGCCCAATGAAAGTTTGAAATTGGAACTCCTTCATTGGGTGTATGAAAGTTTCAATAAATACTAAGAAATTTTTCATAAAACTGCATCAATCCAATGAAAAGTTTTAATGGACCAATTCGAGTGAAACTTCATTGATTCAAAGTAAAAATTCATAACCAGAATATAAATAAAAAACATCGAACCAGCGGCTGAAAAACTGCTCTCACTTTTGAAAATTAGTTTTACTTTTTAAAAGAATTAAAACCGAAATCAGAAATTTTCTATTGTGGCTTTGTTTGGCATTTGTAACGTTTAGAGGTTAACGCTAAACGTTGGCTGATGTCAATATAATGTGGGAATGACATAAGCCAATGTTGATAGTTTTCCGAAAAAACACGCTTGTCTTTCCTAAAGCCTGCTCCAACCAGAAACGTAGTGTGTTTTGATAAGTTTAAAAAGACCTTTATTTTGGCCTTTCGCGATGTTAAAAAAATTCCAAAACTTTTTATTATTCCGTTTTAGGAGTCTCGTAAAAACTCATCACGTGTCTCGCTGGAGCATTGTCCACTTGCGTGAAGTTGCTCAAAATATGATATCTAAAAGTTTAAAGACCTCTTTCAGTAGATATTAAAAGAATTTGATCTTATTTTAGTTAGTATTTGTTTTTTCCAAGCGTTTCTCACAATTTTTTAGCCAAAGTTATGAAAATCATGAAATTTTGGGAAATAATAAAGCGAAAATTCAATATTAAAAATGTAACCGGTTAATCGACCTATTTTAAATGATTATTTGGGTCGAATAATTATTTGAGTTTCAAATTATTTGTTTCGACATTAACCGAAACAGAGGCGATTAATCGAGGAATCGGTTAATCGATTAACCGAATTGGAAACACTAAGAAAAACGCAGCCAAAATGTGAAGTTTTTCTATTTCAGAAATCAAGCAGAAATTAGCAAAGAGAAAAAGATTTATTCTGACAGCTACAATAAATTTGTAGCCAATCGATTGGGTAGTTTGTATCTACAGAAAATTAGTTTAGGCAATGCAATTTGCTCGTGACAACAGAAATTCGTTGGCCTGAATAAAATTTCAGAAGAATTAAAGTTCATACTTTCCTGGGGTCATATTTGACTCCATTCGTAGCATGGCTATATTTCATCAATCTGTTACAAAAAAAATTAGAAAACGAATGGTAACAGATCATTGAAATTTCTAAATAATGGGTTCGTTTCCTGTATTTAAAAAACTGGATTTTTTGATGCGAAAAAATTTTTGTCTTGGGGTTTGTATAGGGAAAAATGTCTTAAGGTTTTTTGGACTGGTATAATGGTTAACCGAAAAATTTTGTTGCGTAAACCAAACCATTTGGTTGACAACAAATTAAGTTGGCTGCATTATATTTTTTTTGGATGATAATATTTTTTAAAATTTGTATGTAATTAAATCGAAGCCTTTGCTTAATATAACAACACGCAAAGGAAAATTAACTTTTTTTCTTTTAGTAAAAAAACATGGTTTATTTTTTAAAATAAAAGAAAAATTGCAAATTCTGTATTTTTATTTTAGTTTATTACCCTACGGGGAAAGGGACCGGTCCCAGATGACATGCAGGATAGGTCCCAAGGGGGCGGAGACCGGTCGCTGATCGGTCTTTTTGTTTGAAAGAGACATATCACTTTAACATGGCGTTGTCATTGGAAATGACCAATTGCCACAGTTTAGACACATTGTGGCAGTAAGGTGGTGTGTCTAAAAATAGCTTTTCAAATAAACTAATAAAAAATTAAGAATTAAAAATAATCTACTTGGCGTCGGAGTAGGGCTCGATAACACAACCTTCTGCTTGTAAGGTAAACGCTCTACCGTCTGAGCTAACGTTGCTTATGCGTGATGGCTGGCTGATGGTTAAGTTATGTTTTTCGTTTCTGTTCAAATAAAAAAGAGAAAGAAAAAACAAACACACACAGCAAATAAAAAAAACATGGCAAAGAAAAAAATAGAAAAGAAAACAACATTAACACACACACAAATATGGTGGAAGTGCCTTGAATATGCCCCCGATTGACCGGTCATGGGATAGGTCCCTTAATGGCAGTTGACTTGGTTTTTTCGTTGGCCAAAATTAAATTAAAAAATCAATTAAAAATTAGAAAATTACCTCAAAACCTCTGATAATATAAATAAAAATTTAAAAAATTCCCCTTAAATTACAAAGAAAAGTTAAATGAAATACCAATTGTTAAAACTAAAACAGCTTTAACATTAAAAAAACGTTGAAAATACATAACTTAAAATTTCTTAGCAAAACATTATAGAAATTTAAAATAAGAGCTAAAATAAGCAAATCGTGAAAAAATAAAGTTAAAAATAAATAAAAGAGTAAAATAAATAAAAAATATTTTTAAAAATATGCCGCGAATTTTGTTTTTATTTCGGTATCGGTCAAGTTTTTTTAAAAGCAACAGTGAAAATAACGGATCAGAAAATACTTAGAAAATTAATTAATTTTCTTTTGTTCATATTTGTACTAATTTAGCAATATGCCTTCCGTTGACCGGTCACGGGATAGGTCCTTGGAGGGCACTCCTCATTCCCCGTAGGGTTATATATTTTTCGTTGTCCTCAATTCCTCTGCTGCCGAACTGTAATTGTGTTTACCACTAACCATTCATTGCTCTATTCGTCATTTCCGTTCAATAACTGTAGGTATAATAATGTGGATGTATATATAAAAACTATTTATCTAAAAATGAAATGAGAATTATAAGACACATTTTGCAAAAAAAATTGACTAAATAAAAAATTACTATGTCTGTAAAAGCGTTGAGTACCGAGTACTCATTTGCGACTCTTTTTAGGGTACCCAATGCTGAAAAGTAATTACTCAATACTTTTAGGCTTGTATTTTTTCAACAAGTAAGCAATTTTGACATGTTAATTACACTAACAATATATTATTTTTGTTTTTTTTTGCATTAATATTTTTTATTTTTGTTTGCATTTATAATATTATAAGATAAAAACTTGAGAAACTCCAGCATCATTATTCTTTTACATTAGAGATGTATATCCACCATATTGATTTGCATATGTCAAAGAAAATTCTAAGCGCTTTTTGACATTTACCTGTCTTATTAGAAAAATATACTTATTGCTTATTTTGTTTTCAAAATTTGATTAATGCAAATTTTACATAGTACGTTTTTAAATAAATTTCACCAATGTAAATTTAACAAAGCACGTACTTAGCCAACTTAACAAAAAAAATCATTCGTAATTTAGCAAAAATGCATATCAATTAATTACCAGGTATTTGGGGCTAGTTCAATACTATGCAAATTTTACATAGCAGGCTTTTTAAAAGACACACCTGTTTTTTCTGCGTGTAGATATTTCTTCGAAAAAACAAAAAATTATATCAAACATTAATGTTTATCTACAAATAATAAAAAATTAAACACTTTTCCATTCTTTTTTACCAAATTGTTTGTTGTTTTTTTATTACAAAATTAAAATGAAAAGTGACATTTCATGGCAGGCATCATTGCAAGAGCCGCTTGCATGTCAGCGATATCATGATATTGCAATAAAATTGAAATTGAGTGCCTTCACGCAGAAAAAAAACGGGTGTATCTTTTAAAAAGCCTGCTATGTAAAATTTGCATAGTATTGAACTAATACAAAAATACAAGCCCCAAATTCCTGGTAATTAATTGATATGCATTTTTGCTAAATTACGAATGCTTTTTTTTGTTAAGTTGGCTAAGTACGTGCTTTGTTAAATTTACATTGGTGAAATTTATTTAAAAACGTACTGTGTAAAATTTACATTGATCAAATTTTGAAAATAAAAATATTTTTCTAATAAGACAGGTAAATGTCAAAAAGTGCTTAGAATTTCCTTTGACATATGCAAATCAATATGGTGGATGTACATCTCTAATATAAAAGAATAATGATGCTGGATTTTCTCAAGTTTTTATCTTATAATAAGGGACTCACGATGGGTATTGCAAACGATGCAAATGTTGCAAATGATTGCAAAAAAACAACGATTGCATCAACACAACAACAAAATGTATGTATTTGCAATTTGCTTTATTTTTCTTCATTTGCAATAAAAAAACCTTTAGCAAAAATCACTTTGCATATAAGCTAAGTTGCAAATAAAACAAAACATCTGTTTTTAACATATCAGCCGCCATATTATGATTTATAAAATAAGATATTAAATAAAAAATTGTTTGTGATTTTTTATTAACATAAAATTTTTTTTTATTTATTATTTTATTATTTTTATGATTCACAAATTTTCTCAAAAATACGATTTATTTTTACTTTTGACGTAAACAAAATCACTGTTGCCAATTTAGCTATTTTCTCGTCAAATCTAGCGATATTTTACCATTTTCAGCTATTTTCTAGTGATTTTTTAGTTTGATTTAGCGATATTTTTAGGAAAAAAGTTAGCAGCAGTGAACAAAATAGCTCATAAAGCAAATATGCAACTGATCTTAAAAAAGACGCTCACGATATGTTACAATTTGCATAGCAAATTAGCAAATTGCAAATATGCACATGTACCATCGTGTATACCCTTAATATTATTAATGGAAACAAAAATAAAAAATATTAATGCAAATAAAAACAAAAATAATATATTTTTAGTGTAATTTTCATGTCAAAATTGCTTACTTGTTGAAAAAATTCAAGCCTAAAAGTATTGAATAAATACTTTTCAGCATTGGGTACCCTAAAAAAAGTCGTTAATGAATACTCGGTACTCAACACTTTTACAGACATAGTAATTTTTTATTTAGTCAATTTTTTTTTGCAAAATGTTTCTTATAATTCCCATTTGTTTTTTAGACAAATAGTTTTTATATATACATTCACATTATTATACCTACGGTAATTGAACGGAAACGACGAATAGAGCAATGAAGGGTTGGTAACCACAATAGCAGTTTGGCAGCAGAGGAATTGAGGACAATAAAAATGTTAAAATATAAATAAAATTAACTAATTAAAATTAAAATAAACTAAAATAAAAATACAGAATTTGCAATTTTTCTTTTATTTATTTAAAAAATAAACCATGTTTTTTTTACTAAAAGAAAAAAAGTTAATTTTCCTTTGCGTGTTGTTATATTAAACAAAGGCTTCGATTTAATTATATATATCTCTTTGAAAATTTACTTAAGCGTCTTGTCAAATTTGTCGATTATTTTATGTAGTTGTATATCTACCACGGAACTTTGTAAACTTTTACTTTAATTTTTGTAAATGTTACACCTTTTTTTTCTGCGTGTTCACTTGAGATGAAATCATTTTGACAATTGCTTGTTATCATTTTATTGCATGTCAAGGCCCTACACTGAACCAAAAACAGCTGTGAAATCAACTAAAATCCATATTAAATTGATGAATGGGTGATCACTACACGCAAAAAATAAAAAGTGGATAATTGCCGAAGTACTTCGGTAAAATACAACTTCAAAAGTTTTCTGCTAAGTTACACAATTCTTTAATTAAAATATAATATTTTCTAAAACAATTTATAAAAGAAAAAACTTAGGTAACTTAACATATTTTGAAGCGCGTGAAAATGGAATAGGTCAAAAACTAAGGTAATTTGACAAAAACCAAAAATTGATAATTCTACATGTATTTTTTTACTACTTACGAAATATACTTTTGAAGTTGTATTTTACCTAAGTACTTCGATAATTATACACTTTTTATTTTTTCCGTGTATATAACTAACAAAACCTGTCCATCAATTTAACGCATTGTTTAGTAGATTTATATTTTGACGTTTAACTATTTTATGTGGTATTATTTTGACAAATGTATTAACAAAAATTAGTTGTCTTAACAATTATATTTAATTAAATTGCATAATGATTTTGTTGTTTTACCAATGCATTTTATTAAATTCAATAAATCATTTTATTTAATTAATTAATTTTTTATCGATTTATTATTAATTTTTAGACTTATATTTCATTATTTTTTTATATTTCACCAATTTCAATTTTTTTTTAATACAATGTCTTTTTTATAATGAATTTGATAAAATGTAAAAAAAATGAAATATAAAATTAAAATTATAATATAGCATATACTAACAACTCTTTATTTAAAACACATGTACCATTTTATACACAAAAACATATAACTTTATTTAAATTAATAATTCAAATACATTTATAACATTCATTAATAGTTTGCTTTAAACAAAATAACAAAAAGATAGATAATATCAAAATTAATGACAGAAATTTTAATGTACGATTTAATTGAGAACGTTCAAAATATATAAATTTATTTAAATTAAAATTAATAAATCTTCAATTAGCAATTCACTTCAAGTCACTGAATTTGTTAATTATATATACTTTGTAAAACAAACAAAACTAACTTCACTAAATTTTTTCCACGGTTTTAATACTCTTTTTTCAAATTGAAGAACAATTATATCAAATTTACGTTGCAGCCTTTTTACAAAATTTTTTAGAGATAACAAATTAATGTTTGTTACTTTTAGGCTTGAATTTTTTCAACAAGTAAGCAATTTTGACATGAAAATTACACTAAAAATATATTATTTTTGTTTTTATTTGCATTAATAAGGGTATTCACGAT
The DNA here is from genome assembly GCA_949987735.1 of Leucophora obtusa. Classification (NCBI taxonomy): domain Eukaryota; kingdom Metazoa; phylum Arthropoda; class Insecta; order Diptera; family Anthomyiidae; genus Leucophora; species Leucophora obtusa. The sequence goes on along the minus strand of OX465295.1, from coordinate 199,855,896 downwards.
GGTACATGTGCATATTTGCAATTTGCTAATTTGCTATGCAAATTGTAACATATCGTGAGCGTCTTTTTTAAGATCAATTGCATATTTGCTTTATGAGCTATTTTGTTCACTGCTGCTAACTTTTTTCCTAAAAATATCGCTAAATCAAACTAAAAAATCACTAGAAAATAGCTGAAAATGGTAAAATATCGCTAGATTTGATGAGAAAATAGCTAAATTGGCAACAGTGATTTTGTTTACGTCAAAAGAAAAAATAAATCGTATTTTTGAGAAAATTTGTGAATCATAAAAATAATAATAAAATAATAAATAAAAAAAATTTTATGTTAATAAAAAATCACAAACAATTTTTTTTATTTAATATCTTATTTTATAAATCATAATATGGCGGCTGATATGTTAAAAACAGATGTTTTGTTTTATTTGCAACTTAGCTTATATGCAAAGTGATTTTTGCTAAAGGTTTTTTTATTGCAAATGAAGAAAAATAAAGCAAATTGCAAATACATACATTTTATTGTTGTGTTGATGCAATCGTTGTTTTTTTGCAATCATTTGCAACGTTTGCATCGTTTGCAATACCCATCGTGAGTACCCTTAATATTTTTTATTTTTGTTTCCATTAATAATATTAAGGGTATACACGATGGTACATGTGCATATTTGCAATTTGCTAATTTGCTATGCAAATTGTAACATATCGTGAGCGTCTTTTTTAAGATCAGTTGCATATTTGCTTTATGAGCTATTTTGTTCACTGCTGCTAACTTTTTTCCTAAAAATATCGCTAAATCAAACTAAAAAATCACTAGAAAATAGCTGAAAATGGTAAAATATCGCTAGATTTGACGAGAAAATAGCTAAATTCTTTGAAAATTTACTTAAGCGTCTTGTCAAATTTGTCGATTATTTTATGTAGTTGTATATCTACCACGGAACTTTGTAAACTTTTACTTTAATTTTTGTAAATGTTACACCTTTTTTTTCTGCGTGTTCACTTGAGATGAAATCATTTTGACAATTGCTTGTTATCATTTTATTGCATGTCAAGGCGCTACACTGAACCAAAAACAGCTGTGAAATCAACTAAAATCCATATTAAATTGATGAATGGGTGATCACTACACGCAAAAAATATAAAGTGGATAATTGCCGAAGTACTTCGGTAAAATACAACTTCAAAAGTTTTCTGCTAAGTTACACAATTCTTTAATTAAAATATAATATTTTCTAAAACAATTTATAAAAGAAAAAACTTAGGTAACTTAGCATATTTTGAAGCGCGTGAAAATGGAATAGGTCAAAAACTAAGGTAATTTGACAAAAACCAAAAATTGATAAATCTACATGTATTTTTTTACTACTTACAAAATATACTTTTGAAGTTGTATTTTACCTAAGTACTTCGATAATTATACACTTTTTATTTTTTCCGTGTATATAACTAACAAAACCTGTCCATCAATTTAACGCATTGTTTAGTAGATTTATATTTTGACGTTTAACTATTTTATGTGGTATTATTTTGACAAATGTATTAACAAAAATTAGTTGTCTTAACAATTATATTTAATTAAATTGCATAATGATTTTGTTGTTTTACCAATGCATTTTATTAAATTCAATAAATCATTTTATTTAATTAATTAATTTTTTATCGATTTATTATTAATTTTTAGACTTATATTTCATTATTTTTTTATATTTCACCAATTTCAATTTTTTTTTAATACAATGTCTTTTTTATAATGAATTTGATAAAATGTAAAAAAAATGAAATATAAAATTAAAATTATAATATAGCATATACTAACAACTCTTTATTTAAAACACATGTACCATTTTATACACAAAAACATATAACTTTATTTAAATTAATAATTCAAATACATTTATAACATTCATTAATAGTTTGCCGTAAACAAAATAACAAAAAGATAGATAATATCAAAATTAATGACAGAAATTTTAATGTACGATTTAATTGAGAACGTTCAAAATATATAAATTTATTTAAATTAAAATTAATAAATCTTCAATTAGCAATTCACTTCAAGTCACTGAATTTGTTAATTATCTATACTTTGTAAAACAAACAAAACTAACTTCACTAAATTTTTTACACGGATTTAATACTCTTTTTTCAAATTGAAGAACAATTATATCAAATTTACGTTGAAGCCTTTTTACAAAATTTTTTAGAGATAACAAATTAAATTTTGTTAAAAAATGGACAAAAAATTATCAAAACAACAATTGTTTTGTAGAGAATTATTGACGGAAATAAGTATGTTCATTTAAAAAAAAGTAGTTGATTTAAAAAAAACACACATTAATTTAAATAAAAAATATATTAAGGGACTCACGATTTGTATTGCAAACGATGCAAACGTTGCAAATGATTGCAAAAAAACAACGATTGCATCAACACAACAACAAAATGTATGTATTTGCAATTTGCTTTATTTTTCTTCATTTGCAATAAAAAAACCTTTAGCAAAAATCACTTTGCATATAAGCTAAGTTGCAAATAAAACAAAACATCTGTTTTTAACATATCAGCCGCCATATTATGATTTAAAAAATAAGATATTAAATAAAAAAATTGTTTGTGATTTTTTATTAACATAAAATTTTTTTTTATTTATTATTTTATTATTTTTATGATTCACAAATTTTCTCAAAAATACGATTTATTTTTACTTTTGACGTAAACAAAATCACTGTTGCCAATTTAGCTATTTTCTCGTCAAATCTAGCGATATTTTACCATTTTCAGCTATTTTCTTGTGATTTTTTAATTTGATTTAGCGATATTTTTAGGAAAAAAGTTAGCAGCAGCAAATATGCAATTGATCTTAAAAAAGACGCTCACGATATGTTACAATTTGCATAGCAAATTAGCAAATTGCAAATATGCACATGTACCATCGTGAATACCCTTATTGTTTTAACAATTCGTTTCATCAAAAAGTAACAAAATTTTTATGTTGATTTCACTTACGACTTTTGGTTCAGTATAGGTAACTTAGTGTCTTGATATGCAATAAAATGATAGCAAGCAATTGTCAAAACGATTACAGCGCTAGCAATTGACACCGAATTTCAATGGTAATTGCAATGTCATGATATCGCTGACATGCAAACGGCTCTTGCAATGACCCAGAGCTTTGAAGAATTAATTCCCTAATTCCCTTTTTTTGAACTGAATTTATATTTTGGGAATAAATTCCCTGACCAAACTTAAGGAATTGAATGAATTCCTTTTTTTCATTCGATTTATCTTAAAGGAATTCATTAATTTTTTTCTTATTCCTTCATAAAATCTATTTTATTAGGCTTATTAAAACTTATACTAAATTACAAAAAACTTTAACTTTATTTATCGCGAACACAAAGCGTCTGTTCGAGAACAATCTAGCACGACAATTGACTGTGTTGTACAACGTAAAAACATTAAAGGCTGAGTTATCCAACCGTAAACGTATCTGTAACGAATCAGCTGTTTCGATACCACACGAAGAAATGTATACGAATGGTTACTAACACGTAAATGTAAACGAACTTGCCGGATCATTCTGTTGAAATCATAATTTTCTATCCGGCATCGAAACAGCTGAATGATTTTAGTCGGAAAAAATATGAAATGATTAAAGAAAATTGATTCAAACAACAAATAAGGAATAAAAATTAACAAATAAATGGAAAAATTTAGAATAAAATATAAAACCACATGAAATAGATGCTAAATAGGAATTTCGTTTACGATAATCTATAAGTGTACTTTTTAGCTACGGCACGGTACAGTTACATCACATTTACGTTTACGGTCCCATAATCCGCCCTTAAGTACACAAAAATGATAGTGTTGGTAAATACAAATAAAATCAAAATGAAATCGTTACGTTACGTACGTCGTTACACCACAATACCCTCACACTCAGAAAAGACCTACAGTTACTACTTGACAGTTATTTGTGTAGTAATGCGGTTGTAGTTATTTTAACTACAATTGTAGTTAATTTACTTAAAGCTAAATTTTTCAATGTTTTTGATAGTTATTTTTTTAAACAAACTACAAAAACTACTACATTGTAGTAACATTTATTTTATGCAGTTATTTTGAATTTTGTTTATAAATACTTAAATTTTCAAGTGTGTGTGCACACACAGGAAGCAAACAGGAGCATTGTGTATGAAGCGCTTATTTAGAAATTTCTAGTGAAAGAATATGAGAAGAACATGTTTTCTCTTGTCTTAGTCATAAAACAACGCCAAAGAGTGTGGACGCGTAATACGGAAAAGGTTATATATTTTTTATTAAATGATTAAAATAATAAGGTAAGTTTTATAATATAAAATATAAATTTATTTACGGGAATGTTAAAAAAATATTGTATTTATTTTCTTTCAGTTCTTTTATATTCTCATCCCTTTCTACCTGGAGAAAAAAAGGAAGCCAAACAACAGCATATTTCATCCCTCACAGACGGACATGTACAACAATATCTTAATAGTAAAAAATAAAAGTGCCATTAAGTGTAAATTTTGATTTCTCAATTTTAAATTTATTATAGAATAAAATTAAGTTAAGACTGTTTACATAAATTTGTTTTTATTAAATTAATAATTTTTAAAATAATTTTTATTTATGTTTTTAACTCCATTTGCAGTTGTTTGTACAGTTTTACAATAAAATGCATGTATGTTGTTTCAATTGCATTTGTAGTTGTTTTTACTACATTTGTCAGTTGATTTTTAACAGCTAAAAATAACTTCATATTGCAGTTAATTTAACTACAAATGTAGTCTACACCTTTTTAAGTGCAAATGCAGTTATTTTAACTGTCATTTGCAGTTGATTTTACCTACATAATTCCCTGAGTGCACTCAGAAAAGTCCTACAGTTACTACATGACAGTTATTTGTGTAGTAATGTGGTTGTAGTTATTTTAACTACAATTGTAGTTAATTTACTTAAAGCAAAATTTTTCAATGTTTTTGACAGTTATTGTTTTAAACAAACTACAAAAACCACTACATTGTAGTAACATTAATTTTATGCAGTTATTTTGAATTTTGTTTATAAATACTTAAATTTTCAAGTGTGTGTGCATACACAGAAAGCAAACAGGAGCATGTGTATGAAGCGTTTATTTAGAAATTTCTAGTGAAAGAATATGAGAAGAACATGTTTTCTCTTGTCTTAGTCATAAAACAACGCCAAAGAGTGTGGACGCGTAATACGGAAAAGGTTATATATTTTTTATTAAATTATTAAAATAAGGTAAGTTTTATAATATAAAATATAAATTTATTTACGGGAATGTTAAAAAAATATTGTATTTATTTTCTTTCAGTTCTTTTATATTCTCATCCCTTTCTACCTGGAGAAAAAAGGAAGCCAAACAACACCATATTTTATCCCTCACAGACGGACATCTACAACAATATCTTAATAGTGAAAAATAAAAGTGCCATTAAGTGTAAATTTTGATTTCTCAATTTTAAATTTATTATAGAATAAAATTAAGTTAAGACTGTTTACATAAATTTGTTTTTTGTTAAATTATATGTTTTTAACTACATTTGCAGTTGTTTGTACAGTTTTACAATAAAATGCATGTATGTTGTTTCAATTGCATTTGTAGTTGTTTTTACTACATTTGTCAGTTGATTTTTAACAGCTAAAAATAATTTCATATTGCAGTTAATTTAACTACAAATGTAGTCTACACCTTTTTAAGTGCAAATGCAGTTATTTTAACTGTCATTTGCAGTTGATTTTACCTACATAATTCCCTGAGTGCATCCACCTAGCGTCGAGTTCCAACCCTCCACTACAGCCCAGGGACAAAAACAATTAAAATTTCAATAAAAAATAAAAAAAAAAACTAAAATCACCAAAAACGTTGAACATTTAAGAGGGAGGACGAGGTGTAAATAACCCCCACAATTGCCCTCCCAACCATGGTCATCAATTACGTCCAATAAAATTTTCTGATGGCCCCAAAACCCCACACACACACTTACCCCACTTACCTCACACCGTTAACTTCACCCTAAATTAGCAACACATTGGGTGCGTTCGGCAGATACAATTTAATAGTCAACAGTTCTACAACAGTTGTACAACTATCTGCTGAACGACCTGATCACTAACCGTTCAGTCTGAGCGCTCAGGTAGCGCTGTCATATTTTGGTAGCGTAAAAAATGTTTGCTACTTTTGATCAATAAGTGATACATTTGTTGTTGTTCATTTACAATAAAAATTGTTTTGTATGAATGACTAATAAAAACATACAAATATAATTCGAAAATAAAAATTAAAAAAAATGAAAGCAAACTATAGAAAAAGTGTTTTCAAAAACAAAATAAAGAAATCATCGTTCAGCAGAGTAAGTAATCACAAAGCGCTACAAGTCACCGGTATCATTAAGGTTTCTCTGCCGAATGCTACCATTGAGTGCGTTTATCAGACGCTCAACTGTTGCTAATCCGCTACTCAACAATCTGGTGAACGATTTGATTAGCTACCGCTAAGTCAACCTGTTGTGGTAGCGCTACCTTGTAAAAATTTTACGCTACTTGTGAGCAGTTAATAAGTGTGTTTGTGTACCCGAAAATTTGTATAAATTCGTACAAATTTGTACAAGTTTTTACTGGAAGGTGTTTGTTTACACAATTACTCAGTAAGGTGAGAGGAAAAATAGAGGGTAAAGTGACAGTTCAATACCAGAGAACTTACAAGTTTTTACTGGATGAATTTTTGCTGGTAAGAATTTGTAAGAAAAAAAAACATGATTTAAAACATATGATTGAAGAAACAAAACATTTGTCTAAATAATTTTGAAATAATTTTTTGTAAAAATAAAAAATATTTAAATATAAGCTTATTTACGATAGAAGGAGTAAGTAAGTGATCATTTTATTAGGTTTTATTTATTATTTCAATAATTTGAATAGCTTTATTTCGCAATCAGCTATTTTAATAACTGTTGCCAATTTAGCTATTTTCTCGGCAAATCTAGCGATACTTCAACTCGTTTAGGGGGATAGAATATAATTTAGCTATTAGCGGGAAAACTAGCGATTTTTCTTTTTAAGAAAGTCTTCACATTTTCTTAGCATTTTTTTACATTTATTTCTTTGACAGAATTTTTGAATCATTATTATTCAGCGATTTATCGGTAAATTTTTATGGAAAACAAAAAAGTTCGAAAAATTTGGCGATGTATCAATAATTTTTTAAGAAAGTTTTAAGAAGTTTGAAAAATATAGCTATTTTTGTGAAAATTTTCAACAGAACCTAAAAAGTTCGTGCAATTTAGGGATTTATCGCTATTTATTTTTTTTTATAATTTAGATATTTTCTAGTGATTTTTTAGTTTGATTCAGCGATATTTTTAGGGAAGAAGTTGGCAGCGGTATTTTACTAATTCTTACAATTTTTCTGTTTGCGTACATTTGTAGATATTTTTCGTTTTGAGAGTAAATTTTGCCTTACTCTCTGTAAATTTGTTACTGATTAATTTTTACTGGACTTTACTGGAAGAGTACCCAAACACACCTAATGATACATCAGCTGTCGTTTGTTTTTTTGTATATTTTTTTTAAAGAATAATAAACATATACAAATATGATTATAAAGGAATAAAAAATTTCGATAAAATCAATGAAACATCTACAAATATTTTTATTTTAAAACAAAAACAAAAGTAGCATCGTTCACCAGATTAAAGCCTATATGACACTTGCTAGTTTCAGTATTAATAATCCAAAATAGAAGAGAGCACGAATTTCCTTATGTGAGAAATAATGGGTGTGAAGAAAAGAACTATATCGAAAAACTATCAAACTGTCAAATTGATGTTGGTAATGCAGTACCCTTCATATGATTTGCATTGATGGTGCAAAAAACTAGAATCTAGAAACTAACAAGTGTCATATAGGCTTAAGGTAATCATAAAGCGCTACATATCATTTGTAGCGGTATCGGGTTTCTCTGGTAAACTTGCCCATTATTTAAATTTTTAAACAAATCACAACATTATTTATTAAAATTAATCTTAAACTAACAAAATATCTATTACTAAACTCTATCGGGAATTTAATTTCAGAATAAACTTAAAAAAAAGAAAAAACAAAACCCACCAAAAAATTAAACTTTAATCAAAAAATAAAAAAAAAAAAAAAACAAAAAAAACTAGTTGAACAATTGTTTTTAAATTTCAAAAAAAAATTAAATTTAACTTGGTTATTTAAGATAAAAAAAAAACAAAAAAAGGTAAAAACTATTTGTATGAACGCTTATGTTTTTACCATATCCAATAATTCCGGCTTACAAACTCAAAACTAAGGCAAGAAATGAATTTTAATTTGATTCTATACGACTTTAATAAAACATACAAAAAAAAAGGTCAAAAAAATATGGTATGAACGCTTGTTTTTTTTTTTTTTTGTTAATATCCAACAACCGGAATTCAAATCCCATTCAAAATTTAAATAATCACAATAACCAATTTAAATGCGATTATAACCAAAAAAAAGAAAACATAATACAAATAACATAAAACAAAGATAAAAAAAATGTTTTGTGCCAAAATTAATAAAGAAATATTAAAAAAAAGAAAGATGGTTCCACTTTGAACCCAACAAAAAACCGCAAGCCTGAAAAGTTTTACAATACTGACTCCATTTTGAGTCACCGCAAAAAATATATATACAAAAAAAAAAGAACCCTACCTAAAGGAGCTCTCTTAGGTGGTAAAACCATAAAAACTTAGGCCAATGAGCCGCTAACGGTGGGTCTCATACTGTAGGTTTAACTTTAACTTAACTAAAAACAAAAGAAAATGTCAAAAAAATGTACACAAAACAACAACAAATTTTGGGTTAACTAATAACTAAAGTTCAAACCAAAAGTATGAGACCCACCGTAATTCAATCAAAAAATATAACCACTAAACTCTGTAACACTACTAACAAAAATTTGAACTTTAACGGAGGGTCTCATACTGTAGGTTTAACTTTAACTTAACTTAAAACAAAAGAAAATGTCAAAAAAAAATGTACACAAAACAACAACAAATTTTTGGGTTAACTATTAACCTAAGTTTAAACCTGCAGTATGAGACCCACCGTAAACATTTAGGCACTTACAATAAGTGTGAATAACAAAAATTAAACTTTGACTAAATCTTTAGTTAGAATTCTTATTAAAATTAAACTCTAAAACTTTCTTACACTTTCACTAATCAAAAAAAAACTGGCATATAATAAAAAAAACTAACACCATTTATTCATTACGTTGTTTACTTTCTTCCCGTTTCATGTAAAAATATTTAAAAAATGGTCGATGAATGGCGCTTGATATGGATATCTCTGATGGTGCTATCGGGTATTGAATTATAAATTGGTTCTGACACGACCACCGCTATATGAGGTGGATAGTTACAACCCAGCACGTTTTCAAAATATGTTTCAAAACATAAACGCACAGCGTTTAAATTAAAACCACTGTTCATCGATGTGTTCAAATGTGCAGCGATAGGGAATCTCTACTGTGACGCATGAAACTACTACCCACGCACGTCTTCTTAAGCCAACGGCTTTTATGCATGGGTAAGTTATCAAATGCGGTGTTGATGTAATTCCATTTAGACAGCTACTTGAACAATTTTGTGTTGCGTAGCGAAACCGGTAGCCATTTGTGCCCGGTTGCTCTGTGATTATTGTAAGTGGAAGACTCCGCAAATCTATATTATCTTGTTGCTGATGTGGTTGTCGAGGTTGATGGTTATAAGAGTCTCCTCCAACTAAAAATCAAAATAAATTTGGTGTAAAAATAATAAAAATCCTTAAATAAAAAATCCTTAAGTTCTCTAGGAAATCAATGTCAATGATGATGATTTCTTAAAACTATTCCAGCACTTGGATGCCCGGTTCGTTGGTTTTATTGCTTTATGTGTTAAGCAACATTTAGCACAATATTTTAGAAAAATATTATTTAATTATGTAATTTTTTTGTTTATAAAATTAATCTTTATAAATATTTTTTATTTTTATTTTTTTTTTTTATTAAAAACAACACAATTTTTAAAAAATATTCTTAGAATAAAATACAAAATATTATTATGGAGTTATTAAGTGCGTTCCCGTACGTTCCCAAAGTTACCGAAATTTATCCAAAAGCGTTCCCGTACTCGAAAATTGGGTAAATGAGAGCGCTAATGAGAGTGTATTAGTGTGTCTCTTTTTACCAAAATTTACCCAGACTTTTTCTTCGGGTAAACTTTGGTAAAACAGCTGATGTAAATATAAACAAAAAACAATTGTGAAAATAGATTTAAAATTTTAATTAAATAAAGAAATAATCAAAAGGAACTTATTTTTTTATAAGAGTTAATTTAATAAAATCAAAAACAACTTTCAAATACGAATAAATATGGGTATTTGTGCCAATTTGCAAACTGAAATTATACGCATTCTCACATCAGTGATGGGATTTGTGGACGACAGTGAATTTAACAAGATCCAAATACTTGAGATAACAAGATCCAAGTACTCGAGCTAACAAGATCTAACAAGTAATTGTTATTACTCGTATATAAAAGCTGATTTTTATGTAAATAACAAACAGCAAACAAGCACGTGGTGGTTATAAATGTAAACAAAACGCACGTGGTGGTAGAAATGTAATCAAAAGCACGTGGAGCTATAAATGTAAACAAAAGCACGTGGTATTTGAAAATTTTACCAAATTACTTAAAAATATGTATATATACACATAAAATGTTAATAAAATCGCAAAAATATGTTTCATTTTGTAAAAAATATATAAAAATATATTTTTCTATACAATGTTCTACAGGGTAATATAAAATTCTAATTCATCCATATTTTTCAAAAATTCGTCAAAAATAGCGGGAGAGATGTTGAGGTCTGAAATTTTCAGAAATAATTTCCACTTCATTTTCCTAAATCTGGACATGCAACACATGCCTGAAATAATCCGGCGGGCGATACTACAAGCCAACAAGATTTGGTCTGCTGGGTTATTATGCACCCAAATAAAAGAAAAAAAATCATGTTTTTCAAACATTCGTAAAAAAAAGCGGGAGGGATGTTGAGGTCTGAAATTTTCAGGAATGATTTCCACTACATTTTCCTAAATCTGGACATACAACACATGCCTGAAATAATCCGGCGGGCGATACTACAAGCCAACAAGATTTGGTCTGCTGGGTTATTATGCACCAAAATAAAAGAAAAAAAATCATGTTTTTCAAAAATTCGTCAAAAATAGGGGGAGAGATGTTGAGTTCTGAAATTTTCAGAAATAATTTCCACTACATTTTCCTAAATCTGGACATACAACACATGCCTGAAATAATCCGGCGGGCGATACTACAAGCCAACAAGATTTGGTCTGCTGGGTTATTATGCACCAAAATAAAAGAAAAAAAATCATGTTTTTCAAAAATTCGTCAAAAAAAGCGGGAGAGATGTTGAGGTCTGAAATTTTCAGGAATAATTTCCACTACATTTTCCTAAATCCGGACATACAACACATGCCTGAAATAATCCGGGGGGCGATACTACAAGCCAACAAGATTTGGTCTGCTGGGTTATTATGCACCAAAATAAAAGAAAAAAAATCATGTTTTTCAAAAATTCGTCAAAAAAAGCGGGAGAGATGGTGAGGTCTGAAATTTTCAGGAATGATTTCCACTACATTTTCCTAAATCTGGACATACAACACATGCCTGAAATAATCCGGGGGGCGATACTACAAGCCAACAAGATTTGGTCTGCTGGGTTATTATGCACCAAAATAAAAGAAAAAAAATCATGTTTTTCAAAAATTCGTCAAAAAGAGCGGGAGAGATGTTGAGGTCTGAAATTTTCAGGAATGATTTCCACTACATTTTCCTAAATCTGGACACACAACACATGCCTGAAATAATCCGGCGGGCGATACTACAAGCCAACAAGATTTGGTCTGCTGGGTTATTATGCACCAAAATAAAAGAAAAAAAGTCATGTTTTTCAAAAATTCGTCAAAAATAGCGGGAGGGATGTTGAGGTCTGAAATTTTCAGAAATAATTTCCACTACATTTTCCTAAATCTGGACATACAACACATGCCTGAAATAATCCGGCGGGCGATACTACAAGCCAACAAGATTTGGTCTGCTGGGTTATTATGCACCAAAATAAAAGAAAAAAATCATGTTTTTCAAAAATTCGTCAAAAAAAGCGGGAGAGATGTTGAGGTCTGAAATTTTCAGGAATAATTTCCACTACATTTTCCTAAATCTGGACATACAACACATGCCTGAAATAATTCGGCGGGCGATACTACAAGCTAACAAGATTTGGTCTGCTGGGTTATTATGCACCAAAATAAAAGAAAAAAAATCATGTTTTTCAAAAATTCGTCAATAAAAGCGGGAGAGATGTTGAGGTCTGAAATTTTCAGGAATGATTTCCACTACATTTTCCTAAATCTGGACATACAACACACGCCTGAAATAATCCGGCGGGCGACACAATTGATTTTTTTTCTTTTATTTTGGTGCATAATAACCTAGCAGACCAAATCTTGTTGGCTTGTAGTATCGCCCGCCGGATTATTTCAGGCATGTGTTGTATGTCCAGATTTAGGAAAATGTAGTGGAAATTATTTCTGAAAATTTCAGACCTCAACATCTCTCCCGCTATTTTTGACGAATTTTTGAAAAACATGATTTTTTTTCTTTTATTTTGGTGCATAATAAACCAGCAGACCAAATCTTGTTGGCTTGTAGTATCGCCCGCCGGATTATCTCAGGCATGTGTTGTATGTCCAGATTTAGAAAAAGGTAGTGGAAATTATTTCTGTAAAATTTCAGACCTCAACATCTCTCCCGCTATTTTTGACGAATTTTTGAAAAACATGATTTTTTTTCTTTTATTTTGGTGCATAATAACCCAGCAGACCAAATCTTGTTGGCTTGTAGTATCGCCCGCCGGATTATTTCAGGCATGTGTTGTATGTCCAGATTTAGGAAAATGTAGTGGAAATCATTCCTGAAAATTTCAGACCTCAACATCTCTCCCGCTTTTTTTGACGAATTTTTGAAAAACATGATTTTTTTTCTTTTATTTTGGTGCATAATAACCCAGCAGACCAAATCTTGTTGGCTTGTAGTATCGCCCGCCGGATTATTTCAGGCATGTGTTGTATGTCCAGATTTAGGAAAATGCAGTGGAAATTATTCCTGAAAATTTCAGACCTCAACATCTCTCCCGCTTTTTTTGACGAATTTTTGAAAAACATGATTTTTTTCTTTTATTTTGGTGCATAATAACCCAGCAGACCAAATCTTGTTGGCTTGTAGAATCGCCCGCCGGATTATTTCAGGCATGTGTTGTATGTCCAGATTTAGGAAAATGTAGTGGAAATTATTTCTGAAAATTTCAGACCTCAACATCTTTCCCGCTATTTTTGACGAATTTTTGAAAAACATGATTTTTTTTCTTTTATTTTGGTGCATAATAACCCAGCAGACCAAATCTTGTTGGCTTGTAGTACCGCCCGCCGGATTATTTCAGGCATGTGTTGTATGTCCAGATTTAGGAAAATGTAGTGGAAATCATTCCTGAAAATTTCAGACCTCAACATCTCTCCCCCTTTTTTGACGAATTTTTGAAAAACATGATTTTTTTTCTTTTATTTTGGTGCATAATAACCCAGCAGACCAAATCTTGTTGGCTTGTAGTATCGCCTGCCGGATTATTTCAGGCATGTGTTGTATGTCCAGATTTAGGAAAATGTAGTGGAAATTATTTCTGAAAATTTCAGACCTCAATATCTCTCCCCCTATTTTTGACGAATTTTTGAAAAACATGATTTTTTTTCTTTTATTTTGGTGCATAATAACCCAGCAGACCAAATCTTGTTGGCTTGTAGTATCGCCCGCCGGATTATTTCAGGCATGTGTTGTATGTCCAGATTTAGGAAAATGTAGTGGAAATTATTTCTGAAAATTTCAGACCTCAACATCTCTCCCGCTTTTTTTTTGACGAATTTTTGAAAAATATGATTTTTTTTTCTTTTATTTTGGTGCATAATAACCCAGCAGACCAAATTTTGTTGGCTTGTAGTATCGCCCGCCGGATTATTTCAGGCATGTGTTGTATGTCCAGATTTAGGAAAATGTAGTGGAAATCATTCCTGAAAATTTCAGACCTCAACATCTCCCCCCCTTTTTTTGACGAATTTTTGAAAAACATGATTTTTTTTCTTTTATTTTGGTGCATAATAACCCAGCAGACCAAATCTTGTTGGCTTGTAGTATCGCCCGCCGGATTATTTCAGGCATGTGTTGTATGTCCAGATTTAGGAAAATGTAGTGGAAATTATTTCTGAAAATTTCAGACCTCAACATCTCTCCCGCTATTTTTGACGAATTTTTGAAAAACATGATTTTTTTCTTTTATTTTGGTGCATAATAACCCAGCAGACCAAATCTTGTTGGCTTGTAGTATCGCCCACCGGATTATTTCAGGCATGTGTTGTATGTCCAGATTTAGGAAAATCTAGTGGAAATGATTCCTGAAAATTTCAGACCTCAACATCTCTCCCGCTTTTTTTGACGAATTTTGGAAAAACATGATTTTTTTTCTTTTATTTTGGTGCATAATAACCCAGCAGACCAAATCTTGTTGGCTTCTAGTATCGCCCGCCGGATTATTTTAGGCATGTCTTGTATGTCCGGATTTAGGAAAATGTAGTGGAAATTATTTCTCAAAATTTCAGACCTCAACATCTCTCCCCCTATTTTTGACGAATTTTTGAAAAACATGTTTTTTTTTCTTTTATTTTGGTGCATAATAACCCAGCAGATCAAATCTTGTTGGCTTGTAGTATCGCCCGCCGGATTATTTCAGGCATGTGTTGTATGTCCAGATTTAGGAAAATGTAGTGGAAATCATTCCTGAAAATTTCAGACCTCAACATCTCTCCCGCTTTTTTGACGAATTTTTGAAAAACATGATTTTTTTTCTTTTATTTTGGTGCATAATAACCCAGCAGACCAAATCTTGTTGGCTTGTAGTATCGCCCGCCGGATTATTTCAGGCATGTGTTGTATGTCCAGATTTAGGAAAATGTAGTGGAAATTATTTCTGAAAATTTCAGACCTCAACATCTCTCCCGCTATTTTTGACGAATTTTTGAAAAATATGGATGAATTAGATTTTTATATTACCCTGTAGAACATTGTATAGAAAAATATATTTTTATATATTTTTTACAAAATGAAACATATTTTTGCGATTTTATTAACATTTTATGTGTATTTATACATATTTTTAAGTTATTTGGTAAAATTTGAAATACCACGTGCTTTTGTTTACATTTATAGCTCCACGTGCTTTTGTTTACATTTATACCACCACGTGCGTTTTGTTTACATTTATAACCACCACGTGCTTATTTGCTGTTTGTTATTTACAAAAAAATCAGCTATTATATACGAGTATTAACGATTACTTGTTAGATCTTGTTAGCTCGAGTACTTGGATCTTGTTATCTCAAGTATTTGGACCTTGTTAAATTCATGGAGATGATTTGTGGCACAATCTAAGATTGATTGGTACAATGGCACAACCGATTAGAGTTGTAAAAGTATTGAGTATTCCGGTACTGAGTACTCAATACTGACTGTTTTTTTGAGTACTCAATACTAAAACGGTACTACTCAATACTTTTAAAGATGCAATTTTCCGTAGAAATGTGTATTTTTCGTATAAAAATACAACTCTAAAAATAGTACTCTAAAAATACAGCTCTGAAAATACAACTCTATTTGTGAAGCAACGAAATTTGTAACGAATTTTTGGGAAAAATTACTTAATTAATTTATTTAAAATGTTTTAAATTAATTAAAATGTAAATAACAATAGTTATTTAACACGTGTATGTGAATTGTTATAATTTTTCCTAATAAATACGAATTCATAACATTTTTATTTTTAAATTAAAAAAACCGTTAAAAGTATTGAGTAGTATCGAGTACTCAATTGAAAAGTATTGAGTAGTATTGAGTACTCAAAAAATACCGAAATTTCACAACTCTACAACCGATACGATTTTGGCACATTTTCGTTATCTACAAAATTTAATAGAAAATGGATTTAAAAAATAACGATTCTTTAAAAATTCTTAGATTTTTAGTTTCTGAGCATTTATTCGAAAATATTACCAAATAACCCATGGAATTTTAAAAATTCAAATGATTTAAATTTAGCTCAGAGTTTCGAAAGAAATAATTTAAGTTTAATTCATGAAAAATTTAATTCAGTTTTAGAAAATGTTTCTATGTACACCATTACGAGTAACCATTCCTAAGGAATTCATTCATTGGCTGCATTCCCAAATCTTTAATAAGAATCGAATGAATTTCATTTATCATTTTAATTGAATGAATTCAAGAAAATTTTAATTCATTAGGTTAGAATTCATTCAAAATAGAATTAATTCCATAAGAATGCGATTACGAAATGAAAATAAAGTTGAATTTCACGAAATGAAATTAAAGTTGAAAACTCGGGCACATTTTAGTCACACACTTGGCACAAAACAAAATTTTTCAAGTCCCATCACTGTTTCACATTATTCTTTGAAATAAGATTTTGGGCTAGAAAAGTGGTTTTTTGTGTTCCCGTACTATTGGGTAATTTTGTCATTTTGTGAGAGGATTTTGTGATTACTCTCATTTTACCGAACTTTACCCAAAAAGTAAAGAAACACACCTATTAAAAGTAATTTTGAGACAAGGCTTTGCTTTCTTAACAAGCATTTGATTTTTGATTACCGTATTTACTTTCCCGGATAAAAAAAAATATATTAATTTATCTACTTTTATTTCAGACTTCATTGCCAGCACAATAACTGTATTTTCGTTTAAACCTATCACCGTTAAGTATTTGAATCAAATCTACTTTTAATCGCATGAAGTGTAAAATGAATTACCCACAACTAATGTTCACCATAAATGCGGTATACTCGAACGTATTCCACTAAAACTTTGCAGGAAGTAATGCGACGAAGTTATATTATATGTGAATATCTATAAACTTTGAGTTTTACAGTTGATAATCATCCACGTTGTAATTTAACGTGCATGCGACCAGTAATGTGTCAGTTTTCATCTCACCCTGATTTGGTGTACTTTAGGTTTTTATCTGAGTTACCGGATAAATTTAAGTCAAAACCACGACTAATATTGGTGAACGTTTGGGTTGAGGCCTTTAAGATCCATGCCGTTTTTTTCCGAGTTCATCCGCAACAGTTGTACAAAATGTTGTCTGATACCATGACGTTGCGGATTCGTTAAAGGTAAATCGCTCATTGGTTTGCGTAGCGATTCTGCAAATTCTGTCTCATTGGTGGCGTTTTTACGAAGCACGAAAAACTCACCGGGGATTCTCAAAGGTGCTCCGAAAACTAATTCTGATGGACTTAACCCAATTTCGCTTTTGATTGTTGAACGCATGCCAAGAAGTATTAATGGAAGGGCTGAACTGATGTTGGCAGCGGGCCAACGATGTCGATATCAATATGCTCGAACCGAACGTCAACTGATGTATAATCGTTTAAGGGTGATTTCGAATGCATGAGCGAACATATATAGCTACATCTTTTGACATCGAAGGCCAGACATAGTGGTCCTCTACCAATTTCCTCGTTGCCCTGATGCCAGGATGTGACAGAGTGAATCTTGCGAATTACAGTATCACGAAAGCTTTTTGGTACATATGGCCTTATCCGGTCACGTAAAATATGGCAATATAATTCTTTTGTTGATTCTGGAATGGCTAATTTTGTTAGCGTAATCGATTTATCCTTACCTTCTTTTAAAATATTGTGTAGTTCCAGGTCTCTTCAAAATTTATGATGTCGTCTTGTATTTCATTGATGCGTGAAAGCAAGTCAGCTACGTTGTTGTTCGCACCTGAGTACCGATTTTGAATAGTTTGCAAGCGGCGAAGTGATAAAAACTGTCAGTTTTTATCATTACTTTTAAATGAGTGAAAAATAGCAGTTAATTTCCGATCATATGCGCTATAATTCTTCTGAGAGGATGTAAGTTTCTTCGAATAGAATCAGAGAGGTTAAGTTTGGCCGTCTATTATCTGTTGCAGGCAGTGACGGTCCTTGAAGTTGTCAAAGTGTGCTGTGCTGTAATCAAAATTACGTCTATAGTTTGAGTGTTTTCAGTACGTACCATGTTTTTATGATCAGATTTAATTAGTTATGTATATTTTTAATTCATATGCCATTTAAAATCTATTTTACGCACACGGTCCAAAAGCTATGTGTGTAAGCTACACGGTCCAAAAGCTATTTTACTTCTGAGTTGGCCTACTTTGACGCCCAATAAATCACCCTGTGAAAACACAGGGTAACCATAATTCAGAAAGCCTGGGTCCTCCTTAACAATTATCTCATACATACTGATGCAATCGGATTTATAGTTTAGAAGATACAGATTTATTACCACTTTTTTTTTGTTTCAAACCACTGTGCGTGGTTTGTTGTTGATAATCTGCAAATTTAGTAGATATATTCCTGTCCTTAGGGAGCTCCTTCAGGTAGAGATTTTTATTAGATTCGGTGTCCATGTTGACAAGTTTTTAGAAGATTTGAGCCCTGCATAGGAAAGTATAGAAACAAGTAAAACAGAAATTTAAAAGAGTGAAATCATAAACGAAATTTTATAAATAGAAAAAATATATATATGAAAAGGTTAAATATAAATTAATATTGAGAAAATATATCGGCGCCTGAAAAAGAGTATGCAAAATTTAAATAAAGAAAACAATAGATTAATTAGATAAAGATTTTGTAAAATATTTATAAAAAAAGGAAAGAAAAAAAAAAGAAATTAAATTTGAAAAATTTTGTAAAATAAGTATTTTCGGATAATTTAGTGAGATTATTTATATAAAGAAAAATTTTAGTTTTTGTATCAAGTTTGTTGTTTTAAGATATTTATTTAAAATTGTTTAGGATTTTAAATTATATTCAATAAAAATATGTTTGTTTCAAGTTGAAAAAAAGTAAATTTAAATATGTTGGCTTAATTTGAAAAGGGTAAAATGGCAATGATGGTAAGGTAGAGAGGGGAAGTTTTGGGTGGGTTTCGGGGTCGTAAAAATGACGAGTATGGAGGTACTTACGACCATGGTTGTGTGGGCAAACATCGGTCTCGTTCATCATCGTGTGGTATGGTTTTTGTGGTACAATTTGAATGGTAAGTTTGAGTTTTTTTTTGTGAGATTTAGAATGTTTTTTTTGTGTACGGGCCCGGAGTTAGTGGGAGGGTTGGGACCTCCTGAGTAATTCTACAATAGCTAGCCGGAATCCTCACTAGCCCAAACGGTTCGTAACATAAATAGCGCCCAATGAAACATAAATGGCGCCCAATAGAATGGATAGTTTAGGAAATCTTTTTCATTAGGTTGTCCCAAACTATAGTATAAACAACATGTAGTGACATCAAAACGTGTAGCAATAGCCTAATAGTTTTTTTTATAGCCCAACGAAAAGTCGCGAAATTGAATATAAAAACGGTAGTATCTATAGCCGCTAAAAGAAAGAAATCTTGAAAGTGTAGTATAGAAACGAAGGTTTTTTAGTTCCAGTGGAAACGACGTATTCGACCAGTTCTTTCCGGGATGAGTAGCAGTAGCTTAGGAGATTGAAAAAAAAAATCTTCTATAATTGTATTGTTATTCATATCCGTTTGTTTTATTAGAATATTTAATTAGTTTCAGCCTAAAATTTTATTTTTATAATAGTGTAGAAAGTTTAGTAGTGATTCGATAGCCTCTCGTGTGAATTGTGATCACGAGGTTAGATGTATCAGACATTACTTAACCTTGTCGTAGCTCGCGATCTGAATTTAGTCAGAAAAGTTGATGTACGATAGGACACACTATTTTAATTCACCTTAGCTAGTAGAGTAATTTGATTGAGTACCACTCGATGATTTTTTTTAAATAACCACCTTAACCTCTAAGCCTAACCATCATTGCCAAACATATTTTTACTGAAAAGTAAATTTTTTTGAGAACATAATTTTTGAGAGATATTGATTTTTTTTAGCGAATAATTTCGAAAATTTATAATATTTTGATTTAAGTATTAAATTTTTTTTAGTAAAAATTTTTTTTGGATAATAACGAATTAAGTATTTTAAACTTTAGTTTTCGAATTTCGAGATTGAATCAGAAAACTTTAAGTATTAAAATCAGTATTTTAATCATTAATTTCTGCAAGTATTTTAAATTTTTTTTCTGCTTTCTATTCGATAATTTAGTACTGAAATTTTTAAATTTAAATTTGAAAATTTCAGGTAAAAAAACAAAAAATTTTGATTCGGTTTTTTTAATTAAAATTTTTAGTGTCAATTCAGCATTTGTAATATTCAGATTTATATACTTTTCTTCCAATATTTGTAAAAAAATTTTTTTTGAGAATTAGAGGACATTTTTTATGGTATGAGTGAGGGTGAGCGAATGACCAGGTCTAGAAAAAGAGTAAGACATATACATTTTGATTTGAATAGATCTACCCCTCAGTTAGCCTATAAAATTAGTAAGCCAAATACTGCGAAACCCAGATCAAAATCAAATAAAAATCTAAGGATGTCAAAGAAGGATAGTAATATAGACCCTCAGATTACTGATTTATCTGGAAAAATAATAATTAATACACCTCAAATGAATATGGATGGATTGCCATCAGTAGAAGATTTACTAGGTCAGGGTTCTAGTCAACAAGCAGCATCAGGTCAGAATACAGTTTTGTTAGCCATGATTTAATGATTCACGGCGTAAATCCTCAGATGAATGAGATGAAACGCAACGTGAATAACTTAACAGAAGTGGTAAGTAAAATGAGTTTGGTTTGTCTGCAGATACAACAAGACAATGGCCGTTTTTTTTAATCACTGGATTTATTTTCGGATTTATTTTATTTTGTTAAAAAATCCACATTTTGGTTTTTAATTTTCAAAATTGAATATTTTTATCAAAATCTAACAATTATTCGATAATATAATGTGAAAGCAAATCATTAAATTTTGTAAAAATGTAATTACAGGAATTGAATTAAGCTAAATCCAAAATGGATTTATAAAATAAATAAATCCGTTTTGGATTTAGCTTAATTTAATTTTAGAAATTGTATTTTCGCAAAATTAAAATTTTTTCTTTCACATTATATTAGCGAATAAGTGTAAAATTTGAATAAAAATATAAAATTTTTTAAATTTAAAACGAAAATGTGGATTTTTTAACAAAATAAAATAAATCCAAAAATAAATCCGGTGATTAAAAAAGGCCAAATAAAAGATTGCTAGAAAGAAACTTATCGAAAACAGCTGATAATGGTAGAAGAATAGACATTTCAGGAGTAAATTCAGCACCCAATTCAGGAAGTTCGTCGGTAAATGGTGACTCGTATTCGGATCGAACGATGAAAGTCCTTATCGACAAATGGGGTCTACAATTTGATGGAGACAATAATAAAATACCTGTAGAAGACTTTGTTTTTCGGGTAGAACTACACTCTAATTAAATTCTGTTGAAATTTACCCAACTTATAGTAGGAAACTGAACTCCTACTATAAATTGGGTAAATTTACTCTATGTGCGTAATTGAAAAAAAATACGCACATTGTGTTTAAGTTGGTGCACAAATAATTTGTAATTTTACATTGAAAGTGCGTAAAAATTAAATGAAATTTTGAAATTAGTGTGTTAATTTACTAAATTTGTGTGTAAAACAGCTCGTTTAACGTGTAAATGTACGCATAAAATGCGTAAAAATCCACAAAAAATGCGCAAAAATCCACAGAAAGTGCGTAAAAATAAAATATAATGCGTACATTTACAACAGGTGTGCTAACTTTAAGCATCACCCAAAAATTTTTTTAAATAAAAGATACAAATTTATTTTTAGTACGTATTTTATTAATAACTAGCGGGCGCAGCCCCCCCCCCCCCCCGACAATTTTTTTTTAAATTCGCTTTTTATTTAAAGTACAGTTTTTCTAATAAAAGCCTTTACCCAGCCACCACAAATAAATAATTCTGCACAACAATGGATTTAAAATAACTAAATAAATATTTGATCACTTTTTCTCATGAAAGTGGATTGTTAGTAA
Source organism: Leucophora obtusa (assembly GCA_949987735.1). Classification (NCBI taxonomy): domain Eukaryota; kingdom Metazoa; phylum Arthropoda; class Insecta; order Diptera; family Anthomyiidae; genus Leucophora; species Leucophora obtusa. Next base: position 199,833,669 of record OX465295.1, on the reverse strand, counting down.
TAAATCCATAATAAACTGCAATATACGTGTGTATGTTAAGATAATTTGGTAAAGTGCGAACTAAGGTAGATAGACCCGTAAGTAGTTTTGTTCATTTGTGTTTTGAATGAAAATAAATAACGTAAAGCAGGGTTGGAAAGCATTTTATAATATTAAAAATAGCGGGCAAAGCCCGCTACGTTGTTAGCGTGCCTTAAAGTTTTTTTTTAAATTCCAGTTTATATAAAGGTAGACCTGGCAATTCAAGTAAATTCACAAATTCAGTTGGAAAATGTACTGCGTCGGTTTCTTCCACCGGTGCTTCGTTACATGAAGTTTAAATATCGGAATATATAAGTTCCATTCCTTTTCTAAGGTTTTTTCTCTTTTAGAAAATTTGTTTAACTTTTTCGAGAGTATGTTTCAATGCTACATAAGTTTCATATTCCGTGGATAGTGTTTGAACAGGTAATTCCCTCTTCCAATCCATTTGCATTGTCTATAATTTCAATTCCACTCGTTCAACGTTTATATCCATTTCATTCCACTTGTGTAGTGTTTCAATTCCACGCGTTTCCTATTTAGTTTCTTAATTTGAGTGTTCCATATACACTTGTTCTTTAAGTTTTAGGTTTCTAGCTAAAGACGCAGACGTTAAGGGGGGGGGGCAATTTTCCCCTTTTAAACCACCATTTTTACCACGTTCCTGTCCAAAGTCCTAGAAATGCCTTGTTGATAAGTTAGCCCATACTCCAAGGAAAACATATTATATATTACAGGTTTCTAGCCGAAGGGTTCGGTTAGGCCATCAAGGGGGAGAATTAATCCGTTTTTACCCCTCCCGGTAGGAATTTCCAAAAATTCCGTCTTAGAGGATGTCTGCGTTGGAGGAGGAACCTACTACATACATAATTTTAGGTCTTTATATCCAGCAGTTTGGCCAGGCCATCAAGGGGGAAGTTTTTTCCCTTTTTACCCCTCCCGGTATGAATTTCCAAAAATACCGTCTTAGGGGACGTCTACGTTGGAGAAGGAACCCAAATACCGAATTTAAGCTCCCTAGATCCAGCAGTTTGGCCAGGCAGTTAATGGGGAGACTTTTCCTGTTTTTGACCCTACCTGTGGAAATTTCCAAAAATCTCATCTTAGCGGATGTCTACAATAGAGGAGGAACTTTAATACCAAATTTCAACTTCCTACCTCCAGCGGTTTGGGCAGGCCTTTAAGCGGCACTTTTCGCTTCATTAATCTCCATTTTTGCAATGTCCCTGTCCAAAAAGCACCTTCCCGGTAAGTGAGCCCATACTCCAAGTAACATATGTTTTACATTTTAGGTTTCTAGCCAACTTTTACTATTTGTGCCCCTCTCGGTAGGAATTTCCGAAAATCCATCGACAGGGAATTTCAGCTTCCTAGTTCCAGCAGTTTGAGCAGGCTGTCAAGGGGGACACTTTCTCTTTTTTTGTCGCTCCCGGTTGGAATTAGGCTGGAAGAGGAACCTAAGTACCGAATTCTTCCTAGTTCCAGCAGTTTGGACAGGTCGTTAAGGGGCCACTTTCTCTTTTTGAGCCCCCATTTTATAACGACCCCGTCCAAAATTCAAAATAGTATCTCTCTAATAAGTTAGCCCTTACTCCAGGGACCCACATTTTAAGTTTCAGGTTTCTAGCCGAAGGGGTTTTTACCGGCCCCCAAGGTGAGGCTTTTCTTCTTTTTGCCCCTCCCTTTAGGAATTTACAAAAATTCCATCTTCGCGGCTATCTGCGATGGATGAGGAACATTCATGCCAAATTTCAACTGCAAGCGGTTTTGGAAGGCCGTTAGTGGGGACATTTTTCCCTTTCAACCACCATTTTTACTATGTTCCTGTTCCAAAATAGAAAAGTTATGTTACCGGTGAGTTAGTCCTACTCCAAGGAATACATATTTAAAATTTTAGGTTGGCCAAAAGGGATTGGGCAGGCCGTCAAGGAGGAGACTTTTCCCCTTATTTTCCCCTCCCGATAGGAATTTCAAAAATTCCGTCTAAGCGGACGCCTACACAGAAGGAAGAACTCACATTCCGAATTTGCTTTTGGGATATCCTATAGCGAATTAGTCGATGTCTACTACAGTGGAGGAACCTTTATACCAAATTTCAACTTCTTACCTCCAGTGGTTTGGGCAGGCACTTTTCCAATTTGTGAGACTGTTTATGGGGAGACTTTTCCCCTTTTTGCCCGTTCCGGTAGGAATTTCCAAAAATCCCGTCTTAGCGCACGTCTATGCCGAATATCAAGAAACCTTGTTTTAGTGGAGATATCCGTGGGGGGAGGAAAAATGTAGTTTTTTTGAAATTATATATTATTTTAAATGCTACTTTTTGGAAAAACGAAATTTTTGGAGAAAGATACTTTGTTTTTACAAAGTACTTTATTTGTACTTTTTTTTGGGAAAGGTATTTTTTTTTAAAAGGTATTTTTTTTGGAACAACGTACTTTTTTTGGGAAAAGGTACTTTTTTTGGAAAAGGTACTTCTTTTGGAAAAGGAACATTTTTTTAGAAAAAGGTACTTTTTTTTGGGAAAAGGTACTTTTTTTTGGAAAAGGTACTTTTTTTGAAAAAGGTATTTTTTTGGAAAAATGTATGTTTTTTGGGAAAAGGAAAATTTTTTTAGAAAAAGGTACTTTTTTTGGGAAAAGGTTCTTTTTTTTGGAAAAGAACTTTTTTTGAAAAAGGTATTTTCTTGGAAAAATGTATTTTTTTTGGGAAAAGGTACTTTTTTTGGAAAAGGTACTTTTTTTTTGGAAAAGGTACATTTTTTTAGAAAAATGTAAATTTTTTTGAAAAAGGTACTTTTTTTGGAACAACGTACTTTTTTTGGAAAAGGTACTTTTTTTTGGATAAACGTACTTTTTTTGGAAAAAAGTACTTTTTTGTAAAAAGGTACTTTTTTTTGTAAAAAGTACTTTTTTTGGAAAAAGGTACTTTTTTTGTCCCCTTTTTGCCCCTCCCGATAAGAATTTCCAAAAATGCCGTCTCAACGGACGTCTACACCGGTCGAGGAACCTAGATACTAAATTTCAACTTCATAGCTCCAGCAGTTTGAGCAGGCCGTCAAGGGGGAGACTTTTTCCCCTTTTTGCCCGTCCCTGTAAAAATTTCCAAAACTCCCGTCTTGGTGGATGTCTACGATAGTGGAGGAACCTTTATACCAAATTTCAACTTCCTACCTCCAGCGGTTTGGGCAGGCCATCAAGGTGGCCTTTTTCCCCTTTTTAACCCCCATTTTTACAACGTCCCTGTCCTAAATTCCAGAAAGTACTTTCCAGAAAAGTTAGCCCATACTCCAAGGAACACATATCAGAGAAAAAAGCCAGCCGCCGTGAGCCGTTTAAGCCGCCGCCGCCGGTCATTTTTGCCTCAGCCGCCGCCGCCGATTTTTTCGGCTCATTTCGGCTGGAAGTATCAATTTTCAAATAAAAAAAATTTAAAAATAAATATATTTTTTAAAAAGAATTTACTAATTCATTAAACTTGAACAACCAGAGCTAAAAATAATTTTTTTATATGAAAAGAAAAAAGTTAAAATCTTCTAAATATTAAATTTTTATAAATATAATTTTTTTAAGCTATAAAAGCTTATGTAAATTTATACTGTGAAAAAAATTAAAAAAAAAAGTTCTTAATGGGTTAATATAATCCCAATAAGCACGTAGGTTTTAAAAATTCAAGTGCTTTAAATTTTGCTTGAAGTAAAGTATATTTCAAATTCTAGCACTTGTTTTTTTAACAAAAATATTTCAAACTTGAATTTTTGTTTCCCTTTTGCTGGAGTATGCTATTGAAATAAAATGTAATAAAAGTTGAATTCAAGCCTTGAAACTGGAAAACAGGGCTGGAATTGAACTTGATTTCAACTTGAATTCCAGTGAAAATGTTTATAGGGATACTTCAGATTGCAACTCTTTGCAGATGTGTAAAAAATCAATTAATAAAAAATTTTAACTGCTTAACTTTGCATTTAAAACTCAATATATGTATTTCGTGTATGCATTTTTATCAAAAATTATGACGAAAAATCGTTACAGAGTTGAAGTCGTGTTAGCATAGATATACGAAAAAGTTTGTAAAATGTATTAATTTTTGTTAAAAGCGTTACTTCTCCTATTCATATAAATTCTTACAGTTAGTGTTTAGCTTCATTGGTTATTAAAATATAAGCCATTAAAGTTAAAACACCTTATGAGTTACTGGTTACGGAGTTTACATTTGGCCTATAATTGGTTACAAATTTTATGTACTAACCAAAAATTGGTCAGATTGTTATAAATTTTGTAAAACATGTGACAATGCGCTGATATATATCGAAATATATAACTCAAATGTAATCCATGCATTTGAAATTAGCTGGTTACATGGTTTTTATCACATTTTTTTAATCTCCCATATATATTTTTTCAATTCTAAAATACATTTTTAAAAATGGTCCAGTTGAATATTTTGGATAAATTAAACATCTTGTAACAAATAACTGAAAAGGTAAAGATAAAAGATATTGTAAAATTCTATAATATTTAGAAAAGGACGCTTTTACGGATAAAATGCTCAAACCAATGTTCGAATTGATCACATAATTTCATCATTTAAGGACATTATTGATTGGGCATCTAATTCAAATGGGTCCCTACAAGATATGTGCATCCTGCCCAAACTTTCTAGCAAAGCCTCCATTCAAAAGTCTTCAAACAAGTTTAATTTCTTAAATCAATCGATATGTATTTTTTCTATGGTCTTTATTTATTCCTTAATTTGTTAAAATTAAAAAGAATAAATAAATCAGTGTTACCGAAATTTACCCAAAGTTACCGAAATTTACCCAAAAGCGTTCCCGTACTCGAGAATTGGGTAAATGAGAGCGCTAATGAGAGTGTATTAGTGCTTCTATTTTTACCAAAATTTACCCAGACTTTTTCTTCGGGTAAACTTTGGTAAAACAGCTGATGCAAATATAAACAAAAAACAATTGTGAAATTAAATTAAAAATTGTAATTAAATAAAGAAATAAGCAAAAGAAACTTGGTTTTTTGTTAAAATTAATTGAATAAAATCAAAAACAACGTTTAAATGCGAATAAATATGTCTATTTGTGCCGATTTGCAAACTGAAATTATACGTATTTTCACATCAGTGATGGGATTTTTGGCACAATCTAAGATTGATTGGTACAATGGCACCACCGATACTATTATGGCACATTTTGGTTGTCTACAAAATTTAATAGAATATGAATTTAAAAAATAACAATAACAAAATGGAGTATAACAGTTTTTTCACGTGAAAACTGAACAACTTACGGTGCTTAATCCATAGAATTTTAATTTGAATTTTCAAATGCTATAAATTTATCTCAGAGCTTCGAAAGAATTAATTTAAGTTTAATTCATAAAAAAATTAATTCAGTTTTAGAAAATGTTTATATGTATACCATTCCGTGCAACCATTCCTAAAGAATTCATTCATTGGCTGCATTCCCAAATCTTTAATAAGTATCGGATGAATTTAATTTATCATTCACCTTTTAATTGAAAGAAAATTTTAATTCATTCAAATATAATTAATTCCATAAGAATTCAAAATAATTCCATAAGAATGCATTTACAGAATGAAAATTGAAAACACGGTTTCTAAGTGAAAATTGAGTTTTGGCACAATAAAGGCCCATTTGGCACATTTTAGTCACACACTTGGCACAAAACAAAATTTTTCAAGTCCCATCACTGTTTAACATTATTCTTTGAAATAAGTTTTTGGGCTAGAAAAGTGGTTTTTTGCGTTCCTGTACTATTGGGTAATTTTGTCATTTTGTGAGAGGATTTTGTGCTTACTCTCATTTTACCGAACTTTACCCAAAAAGTAAAGAAACACACCTAAAAAAATTGATTCCCAGTATGCTTTAATTGTCTGAAAATTCTATAAGAGGCAAAAATTGTTTTGAGTTCCAAGGGGGTTATATTTTCCCAATGTTGGGATTACTTTGTAGCCCTAAAAGGGTATGTTTATAATTTATTAAATAAAACTTGTATGTTATATTAAATATTTAGGACCATTTGTTAGATATAGTCTTGACTAGCCATGGATCTGTGCGAACATGAAACAAATCACACGTGAACCAACAACAAATCTTATATAAATTGATTTTATATATATTTTTTTTGCGAGTGATTTTCTGACCGTGATAAAGTGCAGAAGTTAATTGTGATCTCTTTTCTATAATTCTATTTAAAATTAAAAGCAATAACATTTGTTATTGTTTTAAGAAAAAACTTTTTTTTAATACATTGTATATTGAAATCAACAACAAATTATTACTTATTATTTAGTAGTAAACAAAGGGATTAATATTCTGCTATACTAATCCTCTGCTGTTACAGCAGAATGGATAGTAGCAGCGAGTCTACTGAAGAAAGCGATATTAGCCGTTTTTTCTAATCACTTGGATTTAATAAATCCAAAAAGTATTTCTAAAAGTGCTCAACAGATGGGGTTAGATTTTTCCTATTTAAAAAAAATTTTCTGTCCGACACTTCTTTCACCCTAATTTTTAATACCGAATTCGATGCTGAAGGATTCTACTTTAACTTTTAATTTATAATTATATTTTACATAAAACAGCGATAAACAGTCTGCCTTTTCAGTTTTATCACTTGAATTTATATTTTTACACAATTGAAAAATTCCATTGCAATATTTAATATTCACTAATTGGATTTAATTAAATTACTTACTGTAGAGTGAAAAATTGTCATTTTTATTTGAGCTATTTCTCCATGTCCAAGATGAAAACTATGTATTTGGTGAGGTGTAGTTTTTTTTTTCTAAACATATTTCATAAAAAAAATTTAAGAAAAACCTTTTATTTGTTAGTTTTTAAATTTTTTTGTTTTTCTTTTAATTTCCATTCGTATTTTTTTCTGACATTAAATTAATAGGCTGTTTCATATATTCGTGCTTTTATTGTGGATTTATTAAATCCACTTTTTTTTTTGGATTTAATAAATCCATTTTGTGTATGAAAAATTCTAAATCCAGGCGATTAAAAAACACGCTAATTGTCTTGTAGACAGTCGCTGAAAACAAAACAATGAAACTACGACAAAATCGATCACCAGAAATAGTTAAGCATGCAATCAAAATAACAAAAACTACCAACAATGATGATTAGGGCAAGGAATTCCATGCAAATGCATGTTATTCCTCGATAGTCCAAAACTAATATGGACTAAACATTTATCCGACTCATCAAATTTAGAACAAACTGGCATCGATTTGTAGTTGCATATTTTTGCATATTTTGACATAAATGCGTGTTTTTGCATATTTCGACTTTAAATGCATATTTGGTGGATTTTTAATGCATATTTTGTGCTTTTTAATGCATATTTGTGCATATTTTTCATTTTTAGTAGCATTTTTTATTGTGTAAAAAAATATAAAAAATTGATACGTTTTCATATTTTGATTCAATCAAAATAAACATTTTTAAGACTTTATTGACCTATGGGAAATCTTCGAGTTCTGTGCCTGTTTGCAAAATAACTAACTTAAATATATTTTTAAGTTTTAAGTGCATTATTTTTGCAAAAATTATAGTTTTTAGTGCATATTTCTTATATTGTTAGTGCATATTTTTCTTTTTTAACCGCATATTTTAGGCGCATATTTTTATTTTTAAGTGCATGAAATTCCTTGCCCTAATGATGATATACCAAGTACCTACTAGCAACAACATGTTGGCTGCACTTGATGTAGACAATAATGATGATGATAATTATATTAACGATAATGCAAACAAAGAGCTTTCTGAAGAAAAACCGCCTCCAATAATTATTCCAAATGTTTCAGATATAAGAGCGATGATGAATAACTTTTCAAAAATAGTAAACCTTGAAGATTATTCGTACAAATCTTTGAGAGATGTTCAGGTAAGAGTAATGGCAAAAAACGTAAAGGCATATAGAGAGATAGTAAAATATCTATCTTTCGTAAAAAAACATAAACGTTTTCAAATCACATTACAAATGTTGTTTTCAGCCGATCAAGCCGCCGCCGCCGCCGATTATTTGGTTGCGCCGCCGCCGCCGATTTTTATCCGGCTCAACCTCAATCGCCGCTGCCGCCGCCGATTTTTTGCTTGCGCCGCCGCCGCAGCCGATTATTTTGTTCGGCTTGTTTCTCTGACACATATCTTAAATTTCAGCTTTCTAGCCAAAGGGGTTTTGGCAGGCCGCCAAGGGGGAGACTTTTCCCCTTTTTGCCCGTTCCGGTAGGAATTTCCAAAAATCCCGTCTTAGCGGACGTCTACGCCGAAAGAGGAACCTACATACCAAATTTCAACTTCCTAGCTTCAGCGGTTTGGGCTGGGCGATGTTGAGTCAGTCAGTCAGTCACGTTATTCTTTTATATATAGAGAATAATATCCGAGTCATTCTCTCATAATCGTTTATGTCCAAATTAGAAAACGCCTTAAGAGAGATATGGCCTACGCAGGAACAACTGAGTGCAATGGCTCCTGCTCAACAAAGTCAGTATTCATTGAGTACTGCCTAACTTGCAAAGAAAGCATTTTGTTGAGCAGGAGTCATTGCACTCAGTTGTTCCTGCGTAGGCCATATCTCTTTTAAGGCGTTTTCTCCCATTATTGTTGACGGTTACTACCTCCCTTTCAAAGAAGGCATTTTGTTGAGCAGGAGTCATCGCACCCAGTTGTTTTACCTAGGCCGTATCTCTCTTACGGCGTTTTCTTCCGTTATTGTTGACGGTTGTTGGTTGACTGCCTCCATTGCAAAGAAGGCATTTTGTTGAGCAGGAGTTATTGCACCCAGTAGTTCCTGCGTAGGCCGTGTCTCTCTTACGGCGTTTTCAATTTTTAAATGAAGTTTAGACTACCACATGTGTTAATAATAATTACCAAAAACAATTTCATGCTTATGTTGCTATTTCCAGACTCTAATGTGTTTGTGGAAATGTTGTAATTCACAAAAAATAATCCGTTTTCGCTTTTTCTTTTTATTATTTATAATTTTTTTTTCAGTTTTTTCCAATTTGAAATGTCAGAGTATTTATTACTATTATTGGATAGTATATTTACCAACTTTGTGCGTAAAAATTTTATTTAACAAAACAATAGTAATTTTATGCACAATGTGTTTATTTATAAGCACATAATGTCTAAAAATACTTTGTGTGTGTATTATTGCGTATAAAAGTGTGTACAAAAAAAATTTACGCATTTTTTGTTTATATTTACCGAATTTTCGTAAAATTAAACAAAATTTTACCCACTTTATAGTAGTAAATTTACAAACATTTTTTAGAGTGTAGGGTTTGGGATTTCCCGGACTTTTTTATTTCCCGGGAAACGGAAATAAAATATTTTTGAACAAAATTGTTAATGAAAACCACCTATATAACTAATTTTTGTTAAAAAAAAACACTATTTCAGTACAAATTCAGTCTGTGTAGTGAGAATTCAAAGTAAAAATATCAGAATGTTGAACATTTTATTTCACATAAATTACTCTAAGCACTGCCAAATGAATTGCATGATTCCAGCAGAAAGCACCCACTACTGGACTGTCGGAAACAAAACATTTCATCAGCATTATATCTTCCTGATATATAAACCAACCCCAGGTTATAAAATTAATTATTTCCGTTTATACATACACTAGCGGGCGCAGCCCGCTACGTTGTTAGCGTGCCTTAAAGTTTAGGGGGGGGGGGGGGGGGCGCAGAAATTTTTTTTAAATTCGCTTTTTATTTAAAGTACAGTTTTTATAATAAAAGCCTTCAACCAGCCACCACAAATAAATAATTCTGCACAACAATGGGTTTAAAATAAATAAATATTTTATCACTTTTTCTCATGAAAGTGGATTGTTAGTAATGAATCCATAATAAATTGCAATATACGTGTGTATGTTAAGATAATTTGGTAAAGTGCGAACTTAGGTAGATAGACCCGTAAGTAGTTTTGTTCATTTGTATTTTGAATGAAAATAAATAACGTAAAGCTGGGTTGGAAAGCATTTTATAATATTAAAAATAGCGGGCAAAGCCCGCTACGTTGTTAGCGTGTCTTAAAGTTTTTTTTTTAATTCCAGTTTATGTAAAGGTAGACCTGGCAATTCAAGTAAATTCACAAATTCAGTTGGAAAATTTACTGCGTCGGTTTCTTCCACCGGTGCTTCGTTACATGAAGTTTAAATATCGGAATATATAAGTTCCATTCCTTTTCTAAGGTTTTTTCTCTTTTAGAAAATTTGTTTAACTTTTTGGAAAGTATGTTTCAATGCTACATAAGTTTCATATTCCGTGGATAGTGTTTGAACAGGTAATTCCCTCTTCCAATCCATTTGCATTGTCTATAATTTCAATTCCATTCGTTCAACGTTTATATCCATTTCATTCCACTTGTGTAGTGTTTCAATTCCACTCGTTTCCTATTTAGTTTCTTAATTTTAGTGTTCCATATACACTTGTTCTTTAAGTTTTAGGTTTCTAGCTAAAGACGCAGACGTTAAGGGGGGGGGCAATTTTCCCCTTTTAAACCACCATTTTTACCACGTTCCTGTCCAAAGTCCTAGAAATGCCTTGTTGATAAGTTAGCCCATACTCCAAGGAAAACATATTATATATTACAGGTTTCTAGCCGAAGGGTTCGGTTAGGCCATCAAGGGGGAGAATTAATCCGTTTTTACCCCTCCCGGTAGGAATTTCCAAAAATTCCGTCTTAGAGGATGTCTGCGTTGGAGGAGGAACCTACTACATACATAATTTTAGGTCTTTATATCCAGCAGTTTGGCCAGGCCATCAAGGGGGAAGTTTTTTCCCTTTTTACCCCTCCCGGTATGAATTTCCAAAAATACCGTCTTAGGGGACGTCTACGTTGGAGAAGGAACCCAAATACCGAATTTAAGATCCCTTGTTCCAGCAGTTTGGCCAGGCCGTTAAGGGGGAGACTTTTCCTGTTTTTGACCCTACCTGTAGAAATTTCCAAAAATCTCATCTTAGCGGATGTCTACAATAGAGGAGGAACTTTAATACCAAATTTCAACTTCCTACCTCCAGCGGTTTGGGCAGGCCTTTAAGCGGCACTTTTCGCTTCATTAATCCCCATTTTTGCAATGTCCCTGTCCAAAAAGCACCTTCCCGGTAAGTGAGCCCATACTCCAAGTAACATATGTTTTACATTTCAGGTTTCTAGCCAACTTTTACTATTTGTGTCCCTCTCGGTAGGAATTTCCGAAAATCCATCGACAGGGAATTTCAGCTTCCTAGTTCCAGCAGTTTGAGCAGGCTGTCAAGGGGGACACTTTTTCTTTTTTTGTCCCTCCCGGTTGGAATTAGGCTGGAAGAGGAACCTAAGTACCGAATTTCAGCTTCCTAGTTCCAGCAGTTTGGACAGGTCGTTAAGGGGCAACTTTCCCTTTTTGAGCCCCCATTTTATAACGACCCTGTCCAAAATTCAAAAAAGTATCTTTCTAATAAGTTAGCCCTTACTCCAGGGACCCACATTTTAAGTTTCAGGTTTCTAGCCGAAGGGGTTTTTACCGGCCCCCAAGGTGAGGCTTTTCTTCTTTTTGCCCCTCCCTTTAGGAATTTACAAAAATTCCATCTTCGCGGCTATCTGCGATGGATGAGGAACATTCATACCAAATTTCAACTGCATTGCCTAAGCGGTTTGGGCAGGCCGTTAGTGGGGACATTATTCCCTTTCAACCACCATTTTTACTATGTTCCTGTTCCAAAATAGAAAAATTACGTTGCCGGTGAGTTAGTCCTACTCCAAGAAATACATATTTAAAATTTTAGGTTGACCAAAAGGGATTGGGCAAGCCGTCAGGAGGAGACTTTTACTTTATTTCCCTTCCCGATAGGAATTTCAAAAATTCCGTCTAAGCGGACGCCTACACAGAAGGAGGAACTCACATACCGAGTTTCCTTTTGGGATATCCTGTAGGGAATTCCAAAAATACAAACTTAGTCGATGTATACTACAGTGGAGGAACCTTTATACCAAATTTCAACTTCTTACCTCCAGTGGTTTGGGCAGGCACTTTTCCAATTTGTGAGACTGTTTATGGGGAGACTTTTCCCTTTTTTGCCCGTTCCGGTAGGAATTTCCAAAAATCCCGTCTTAGCGCACGTCTATGCCGAATATCAAGAAACCTTGTTTTAGTGGAAATATCCGTGGGGGGAGGAAAAAAAGTAGTTTTTTTGAAATTATATATTATTTTAAATGGTACTTTTTGGAAAAACGAAATTTTTTTTTACAAAGTACTTTATTTGTACTTTTTTTGGAAAAGGTATTTTTTTTTTGGAAAAATGTATGTTTTTTGGAAAAAGGTACTTTTTTTTGGAAAAGGTACTTCTTTTGGAAAAGGAACATTTTTTTAGAAAAAGGTACTTTTTTTTGGGAAAAGGTACTTTTTTTGGAAAAGGTACTTTTTTTGAAAAAGGTATTTTTTTTTGGAAAAAGGTACTTTTTTTGAAAAAGGGTACTTTTTTTGGAAAAAGGTACTTTTTTTTGGAAACAGGTACTTTTTTTGGAAAAACGAATTTTTTTTGGAAAAAGGTACTTTTTTTAGAAAAAGGTACTTTTTTTAGAAAAAGGTACTTTTTTCGGAAAAAGGTACTTTTTTTAGACTCTTTACTATTAATTGCTTCCACATACGTCATAGGAGTTTCAATTTTATTTAGGAAATCTTGAACTTTCATTAGAAAGTCATCATACTTGGAATTTGACAACAAGGTACGATCTCTTAATCGTTTAACCAATGGCATATCGCAGTCATCACCATAATCATCTTCATCTCTAGCACGCTTGTTTGATTCAAATCCAAGAAAATCATTTGAAGATCCATTTTGATTAGACTCTTCATACAATTCACCTTCTAAGGCATCTTGATTTTGTTCTTCTGAACTTGGCTGATTATTAATATCTACGGCATCTTGATTACTTGAATGTTGTTCATCTCTAAACTGCTGTTCTTCATCACGTATACTACAGTTAAATTTTAGAGAAAAGAAAATATTTTTATTTCCATAAAGCGAATTTTATATTTTTTGTAGATTGCGAATTTCCCGGTACTGTTTATTGGCGATCCAGTACAGTAATCGGGTAAAATGCAAAATAGTAAGAATGTGTAGTCCACTCACTCAGGCAGTCACGCAATTCTTTGAAGAAGTGATGCTAAAGTAATTCTTCTCATTTGTGATTTTAAAAATTTAGGAAGTGGAAAGAGAAAATAAGGGCAGTGGGTGAATCAAAAACATTTTTATTGATTCCCATGCGGAAAATGAGTTACTGCTGGTAATTTAATCATGATTTTTGGGATCTAAAACCCCTGTTCAAGATAAACGTTTGAACGAACTAGTTCACGGATTTTGATAAAAATTGAACGAGTGATCCCAATTGTATTTTTGTGCCAGTCATCTGTTTTCATAGTAGAAGTGTAATACCTGAATGACACTAATACATTGTTGTGTTTGTGTTTACGACCTAGTAGTAAAGTTTTGCAAATATTTGTAAAATAGTAACAAGGAAAAAATGTAAACGAGTAAAAAGGTTAAAGTCGGGCATGCCGACTATACAATACCCTACACCAGTCTGGTTAAAAGCCAACTAATGTTTGGATCCGAAATTCGAATGGGTTAAAATGGGGCTTGTGTCAAAATGTTCTATAATGTGAGTCAGGGCACCAAATTTCATTAAAATATCTTAATATTTGCGATCTGCAGTTTGTAACCAAGCCAATTTTGGGTGGACCCTTATATGGGCACTAGGTCTAAACATGGACCGATGTTCACGAAAATCAATAGGCTTCGTCCTTGGGCCAGCATAGGTCTGTGTACCAAATTTCATCAAAATATCTTAATATTTGCGACCTGCAGCGTATAAACAATATAATTTTGGGGGGACCCTTATATGGGCACTAGGTCTAAACATGGACCGCTGTTAACCAAAATCAATAGGCTTCGTCCTTGGGCTGACATAGGTCGGTGTACCAAATTTCATCAAAATATCTTAATATTTGCGACCTGCAGTGTATAAACAATATAATTTTGGTAGGACCCTTATATGGGCACTAGGTCTAAACATGGACCGATGTTCAAAAAAATCAATAGGCTTCGTCCTTGGGCCAACTTAGCTCTGTGTACCAAATTTCATCAAAATATCTTAATATTTGCGATCTGCAGCGTGTAAACAATATAATTTTGGGGGGAATTATATGGGCACTAGGTCTAAACATGGACCGATTTTAACCAAAATCAATAGGCGTCGTCCTTGAGACGACATAAGTCGGTGTACCAAGTTTCATCAAAATATCTTAAAACGTTCTCAATTAAATCGTACATTAATATTTCTGTCATTAATTTTGATATTATCTATCTTTTTGTTATTTTGTTTAAGGCAAACTATTAATGAATGTTATATAATGTATTTGATTTATTAATTTAAATAAAGTTATATGTTTTTGTATATAAAATGGTACATGTGTTTTAAATAAAGAGTTTTTAGTATATGCTATATTATAATTTCAATTTTATATTTCATTTTTTTTATATTTTATCAAATTCATTATAAAAAAGACATTGTATTAAAAAAATTTGAAGTTGGTGAAATATAAAAAAAAACGAAATATAAGTCTAAAAATTAATAATAAATCGATAAAAAATTAATTAATTAAATAAAATGCATTGTTGAATTTAATAAAATGCATTGGTAAAATAACAAAATCATTATGCAATTTAATTAAATATAATTGTTAAGACAACTAATTTTTGTTAATACATTTGACGATATTTTGTCAAAATAATACCACATAAAATAGTTAAACGTCAAAATATAAATCTACTAAACAATGCGTTAAATTGATGGACAGGTTTTGTTAGTTGTATAGTGATCACCCATTCATCAATTTAATATGGATTTTAGTTGATTTCACAGCTGTTTTTGGTTCAGTGTAGGTCTAAACATGGACCGATGTTCACCAAAATCAATAGGCTTCGTCCTTGGGCCAACACAGGTCTGTGTATCAAATTTCATCAAAATATCTTAATATTTGCGACCTGCACCGCATAAACAATATAATTTGGTAGGACCCTTATATGGGCACTAGGTCTAAACATGGACCGATGTTCACCAAAATCAATAGGCCTCGTCCTTGGGCCAACATAGGTCTGTGTACCAAATTTCATCAAAATATCTTAATATTTGCGACCTGCAGTGTATAAACAATATAATTTTGGTAGGACCCTTATATGGGCACTAGGTCTAAACATGGACCGATGTTCAAAAAAATCAATAGGCTTCGTCCTTGGGCCAACTTAGCTCTGTGTACCAAATTTCATCAAAATATCTTAATATTTGCGATCTGCAGCGTGTAAACAATATAATTTTGGGGGGACCATTATATGGGCACTAGGTCTAAACATGGACCGATTTTAACCAAAATCAATAGGCGTCGTCCTTGAGACGACTTAAGTCGGTGTACCAAGTTTCATCAAAATACCTTAATATTTGCAACCTGTAGAGTGCGCACAAGAATGCATGGACAGACAGACAGACGGACGGACGGACAGACGGACGAACGGACAGACGGACATCGTTAAATCGAAATTAAAAAAAATTCTGAGCCGATCGGTATACTGTAAGGTGGGTCTAGGACCAATATTTTTTGGTGTTACAAACATCAGCACAAACTTATAATACCCTGACCACATAGTGGTGTAGGGTATAATAATGTAGTAAAGTCACAGCGTTGGATTTTACATTGAAAACGACGATTTGGCAAAATTGGTTTTAAAATAATTTTTAAATTATTAATTGCCAATGGGGAAAAATAACACCGCTAACTTTCCTCATTGCCTGGTATATTAAAATCCAAAAATATGCGATTTTATGGCTAGGAGCGCTAGGAGAAAAAGGGGGAAAGTAATTTTATGCAAAAATAAGTGAAAACGAGTAAAAAGTTAAAGTCGGGCATGCCGACTATACAATACCCTACACCAGTCTGGTTAAAAGCCAACTAATGTTTGGATCCGAAATTCGAATGGGTTAAAATGGGACTTGTGTCAAAATTTTCTATAAATGTGAGTCAGCGAACCAAATTTCATTAAAATATCTTAATATTTGCGACCTTCAGTTTGTAACCAAGCCAATTTTGGGGGGGACCCTTATATGGGCACTAGGTCTAAACATGGACCGGTTCTAAACATGGACCGGTGTTAACCAAAATCAATAGGCTTCGTCTTTGGGCTGATATAGGTCGGTGTACCAAATTTCATCAAAATATCTTAATATTTGCGACCTGCAGCGTATAAACATATAATTTTGAGGGGACCCTTATATGGGCAATAGGTCTAAACATGGACCGATGTTCAGCAAAATCAACAGGCTTCGTCCTTGGGCCAACATAGGTCTGTGTACCAAATTTCATCAAAATATCTTAATATTTGCGAACTGTAGAGTGCGCACAAGAATGCATTGACAGACAGACGGACGGACGGACAGACGGACATCGTTAAATCGAAATAAAAAAAATTCTGAGCCGATCGGTATACTATAAGGTGGGTCTAGGACCAATATTTTTTGGTGTTACAAACATCAGCACAAACTTATAATACCTTGACCACATAGTGGTGTAGGGTATAATGAAAAGTAAAATTGGGAAAAATTTGATTTTTTAAAACCTTTCGAAGAAGAATAAAATGGATGCGGAGGGAATGAAAAAATGTTCTAGATCATTTAGCTAATTTTTAAAGCAAAAAGATGAAGAATTGGAGGGAAAAAGTTTCTAGAAATTTTAAGAATATTTGGATAGAAAAAAGATGGACGTTTAGGCGGGAGAGATTTTGGAAACTTATGCAAAATTTGGTAAATATTTACCGCAGATATTGGAAGAGAGAGACAAAATCTTAGGTAACTTAGGAAGAGTCAAATGAAAATTCAAATCAATAGTACGCAAGCAGTCAAAGGTCCGGGTGAAAGCATAAAGTGAAAAGTTTAAATAAATTTAAAATAAAAGTGTAAAGTCAGTGTGAAAATAATAAATAGAATCACTGAAAATAAAGTTTTTTTTGAAACAAAAAATTAAAAACTAACCAAGAACAAGCGGGCTAAAGCCCGCTCGATGGTTTGTATAAGTCCCCAGGTGACTGGGAACTTATACAAACCAAAGACTAAATTCGGCTGTGCCGAGTCTTTAGATACCCTCCATCCTGGTGTTTTTATTCGGGGATTCTACTCAGTACAAACAAGTATGAATTATTACCCATTTTGTATTCGGTCAATCCACTGTGCAACAAATGTGTATGATTTTTTCCACCACTACAAGTAAAGATTTCAGTTTAATCTTGTTTAATCTCAGTGCTGCCACAAGCAAGATTCAAAATTCCCAAAAGTGTAGACAAAATTACCCAAAAATATGAAATTATAAATGACTTCAATTAACATATTATTACAATTTGAACTCCGAAAAAAGGTAATAACCTCATCAGTAAACTTAAAAAATGTGATTTGGCCATTTCGATTGTCCCATCGTTCTGGGCGTTATATTATTACAAAGAAAAGTTCCTTAAATATGCAGCATTTATGATGAACTTTTGAGTCTTATATGAATCATAAAATTTAGAGAAAAAATTAACTTTAAAACAAAACACTTAAAAAGCTTGTAAATAAGAGTCAGTTATGATCACATGTGAACGATTTAAAAATAATCTTATTTTAGAGTCTTTCAAAAATCAAGTTTTATTTTCGTTTTTAAATACACACAAAACAATCTTTGGCAAGCAATTGGGAGCACTTCAACTAAAATAATGTTTTTGTGGCATACACAATATAATAAATTATTCGATAAAACTTTATTAGTTGAATTTTGCTTAATTACTTGGTAACGATTTTTTTGTGTACGTTAATATTATTTGTATAACGAAAGAATTTCAAAGCATGTATAGATTAATACACTTTCCTGATGTATTAGGTTTAATTCGTGGATGATCAGTCGCTGTGAATCAATTCATTAACTCGTATGAATAAAAAATAGATATTGGAATTTTTATGCAAACTTCACAATTAACTTATCTTAAATACCATTATCGAAATAATTGCAATACAGTTAACCTTAAAATACCGTTATCGAAATACAATTATCCTTAAAATACTGTAACCGAAATAATCTATGATAGCGTTACTTACCCTCACCGATAATCGCACCGTTTCTGCTACCAACAATGCTTGGAAGTAATTGCTAAGTTGTATTCATAGACCCACTATCTATTGGCTAGTTTATGAATTAAATTCTTTTTTTATGTATAATATATTTTTTTATTTACAAATTTGATAACTTTCTCAATTCATTCATTTGAATTCAAATTTAAGTGAAAAACTAAACAATTTAATAATTGCTGTCATCCATGCCCTACCCATAAAGTGGCAACACTGCTTATGTTATTCATATAGATGTGTGCAGACCTTTAAAAATAGAATTCCTTAATTCGTATTTTAAATCTCATTTTTGCAATAAGTTGATCTCAGTGAATTTAGTACTTTTCAAGCTGTTAAAAAAAATCCGCGGAAAGACCTCTGTAGGGTGTTTATTTCTGTGAAAAGTTTGGAAATGGACTTAGCTACCCAGCAAAACCTTGGTAATGACTGGTCATTACTACATGCATTACATTAGATCTCATATCTCATTACCCGTTGAATTACTTTTAAACTAAATGTAATGAGTTACCGATAATTATACCCCACACATTACTATTTCACAATAGGTGAAACCAATAATATATGTTCTAAATCATTAAAAACCATAACTATGGCGTAGCCTAGTGGTTATCGTTTTTGCCTGACAGACATGAGGATCGCTGCTCAACTCGTGTTAGCTTCCATTGTTGTTTTTTTTTTGTAATTTATATTAAACATCTATTTATAGAAATGTTGATGTTCATTAAGCAGTATTTAATAACAACAAGTTTTGTGAAAAATAGACATGTATAACAGTTGCCACAATAAATGTGTACATAAGTTAAAGCATTAAAAATCATAGTGGTGTCGTGGTCTAATGGTTAGAGTGTTTGCCTGACAATCGTGGGGTACGCTGATCAATACGTGTCAGCTCCTATTGGTTTTTAAATTTTTATATTTTTTTAAATCTATATTCAACATCTATTTATAGAACAGCTGATAAACTACTTACAGGTAACATCAGTGTAATGACTTTCCTCCAATGACATCACCATGTTAAAATAAGTAGTTTAGTAATTAAAAGGTAACTAGTGAACACTTAAGATTTCAATACCTAAAACTCATTACATGCCCAGCAAAACCTTGGTAATGACTGGTCATTACTACATGCATTACATTAGATCTCATATCTCATTACCCGTTGAATTACTTTTAAACTAAATGTAATGAGTTACCGATAATTATACCCCACACATTACTATTTCACAATAGGTGAAACCAATAATATATGTTCTAAATCATTAAAAACCATAACTATGGCGTAGCCTAGTGGTTATCGTTTTTGCCTGACAGACATGAGGATCGCTGCTCAACTCGTGTTAGCTTCCATTGTTGTTTTTTTTTTGTAATTTATATTAAACATCTATTTATAGAAATGTTGATGTTCATTAAGCAGTATTTAATAACAACAAGTTTTGTGAAAAATAGACATGTATAACAGTTGCCACAATAAATGTGTACATAAGTTAAAGCATTAAAAATCATAGTGGTGTCGTGGTCTAATGGTTAGAGTGTTTGCCTGACAATCGTGGGGTACGCTGATCAATACGTGTCAGCTCCTATTGGTTTTTAAATTTTTATATTTTTTTAAATCTATATTCAACATCTATTTATAGAACAGCTGATAAACTACTTACAGGTAACATCAGTGTAATGACTTTCCTCCAATGACATCACCATGTTAAAATAAGTAGTTTAGTAATTAAAAGGTAACTAGTGAACACTTAAGATTTCAATACCTAAAACTCATTACATGGTAATGAAAGGTTTTGCTGGGTGGTAATGAAAGGTTTTGCTGGGATGGTAATGAAAGGTTTTGCTGGGTACATATATCCAGAGCTTTGAAGAATTAATTCCTTAATTCAATTCTGAATTAAAAATTCGATGAATTAATTCACTTAGCACCATATATTGAATGGAATTATTCATATTTGCTTTCGTTCGATTTATTTTGTTACGAATTAATTCAATTGTAATAGTTCTTTTTATTAAATCAAATGAATTAATTCACTGGTGAACACGTTCAATTTTATAAATCGAACGGAAAAAAGTGAATTAATTCCTTACTGAATTAATTCACTACTGAATTCGTTCAATTTCATTTTCGTTCAGTGAATTAAAAAAAAAATAAAATTGCGTTCAGTGAATTAAAAAAAAATATAATAAGTTCACTGAATTGAAAAAAAAATAAAATAAGTTCACTGAATTCAAAGCCTGTTTTCTGCCGTTCAGTAGAAGAAAACAATAATGTACAAATAAAATTTTTAAATAAGCAATTTTACAGCGTGTGCTAGTAAAAATAAACAAAATAGAAACCGGATGCTGTTTATCAACCTACATGATTCAAAAATAAAGCCTTTTACTATTAAAAATAAAAACTTTACAGATATAGATAAATTTGGAAAAAATATAACTATTAATTTTTCAAACTAGTTATATAGTTATATTTTTTTCCAAATTTATCTATATGTGTAAAGTTTTTATTTTTAATAGTAAAAGGCTTTATTTTTTAATCATGTTGTAGCATGTAACGTTTATAAAAATGACTAAAAGATGTTTATTCGCAAGACTGTAGCGGTAGCATGCTTTTGTTCCAGCTTCCGGCTCGTCGGCTAATGGGGGAGTTCGGTGCTACATGATCGCGAATATCAATATCAAACTACAGGAATTATTATTTTAGTTTTGCATGCTATGGTATTTAGAGAGAGACAGAGAGAGAGATATAAACGAAAACGGAAATAAAGGAAATCAAGAAATTTTACAGAGCTGGGAAACCAATTTTGTTGACTGTATGCGTGTTTAGATGTTTACACGACATTTACCCCACCCAACCATGATCATGCTGCGGAAGGCCGTAAATATTAGGCATGATCCCATATCCAATTCAAACTATTCGAACAGCTAGACAGAAATCATAACTCAAAATTTAGAATTTCATTTCAAAAAAAAATCCAAAGTTTTTATTAACGAGAAAGCTAACCTTAAACATAACAATGTTTAACTAGAATAACTCATTCAGCTTATAGCAAAACGCGAAATTAAATTAGAAAATAAATAAAAATCTACCATAATTTAATATTATAAAAAACAATTTTTTTAAAAAAATTTTTAAACAAATTAAAAAAAATCAAATTTCAAATTTTAACTGCGGTGGTGCAAAAATCAATAAAAAAAATGCTGAAAGAAAAAGATATAAATATCCAATTCGGATATTTTAAATATAAATAGGAATATCCAGTTCGGATATTATAAATATCAATATAAAAAAAAGATAAAAATTTAAATACTGGTCAGTTAGTTCATGTGCAAAAATAATAAAAAAAAATCCCAAGAAAAATTATTAATCATAAAGATTTAACCGGATGTAGGATTTAAACTTGCAGAAAAAAGTTATATTTAATGAATTTAAAAAAAATAAAAAAATAAAAAAACTTGACCGAGATGGGAGTCGAACCTGGAACCCCTGGGCTTCCAGCCGGACGTGATCGCTCTAAGCTACACCGGGATATGACTCAATAGTAGAATTGTGTCGGTTAATAATACTTGCGAGGGTTACACCATGTAAATGTGTGTAACTATTGTTAGAAACATATGAACAGCCAAAAAGACACAAAAAAATTATACAGTAAAACTCGTCTAAAACGAATTCAGATGCTTTCACAAAACAAATCTAATTTCAATCTAATTTTTAGCCATAATACAGAATTAATAACTGAGGAAATTTATTTATTATTTCCATATAATTCTTTTGCCACTTTCAAAACCTTTAAACAAATAAATTTTTAAATCGATTAAAGGTATTTAAAATATTTTGTGGCAAAAAAAAATTGAAACAAATTTTACATTGGTTATTATGCAACTAATATTTACCACGAAATTCGTTTAAGCCGGATTTTACTGTCATACCACAATTAGATTTAAAATTTAAATACCAAACTAAAAATAGCTTTTTTTCCAACCAAAATACAATTATGATGATATGGCCCTTAATGAAAATACGTTTTAGTGTTGATTTTGACTGTTTTATCTCTTTCTATGTTCGTGAATGCACAATTTTTCTTTCTTTTTTTTCTAAAGGCAAATTTTATAAAACAACTTTAACGTCAACATTAAAAAAATCGAATATCGCGATAAAACAAAAAAAATTATAAAAAAAAATAAAAGAAATTATATCACCGTCACCGGTACTCGAACTCACGACCTCTGAGATTCCAGGCAAAGACGCACGCGCTGTGCCAACCAGGGCTGCGAAAAACTTGTGTCAATTACCGCGGTATTTGTAATTTTACATTAACTCAACACTTTTAAGCAAACAAAAAAAAACATGTAAATGTAATTTATATTCTTTTAAGTTTTTTTCTTTTTTTGTTAATAAAATACCGATTAAATGCGATTAAATACAAATAAAATTTTAAAACCAAACTTACAGTTTATTAGGTTCCCACGTCGAAAGATCTTTCGCTGGACTCCTTACTGCTGACTGTGGATGTTTAGAACATTTATTGGCTAAAGTAAAATTTAGGTTCTTCTTTGTATTTTTCGATAATTTCTCTTGTTTTTTTTCCTTTTTTTTCGCAAGTATGCACAAATGGAAGTTTATAATTCTGAATTCTTCCACACAATTTTTAATATAAATTAACACAATTTTTCTCAATATTATCAATTTAAAATTTCTTTTTTTTTTCTCTTTTAAATTCTTGACTCTATATGAGGTTTTTGCACATATTTATTAGGCTTATTGATTTTTGCACTCACAGCCTATATTCGGGTATAAATAACAACAAAAAAATTATACACAAAGTTTAATTCGAAAAATTAAATTTTAAATATTTTTGGTTTTTCACAAAAAACAATTGCTTCACTTATTACTTAATTTTTTTTCTCTGGTTTTCTTTTGTTTTGATTTTGGTATGGTTAGTGTGAACTTTATGTTGTAGTTTTTTTCCTGAGAGATTTTTCTGTTCTATTTATTTTGGTAGGAATTTACATTTTGGTGTTTTAACCACTTATAATTTTTAATAAAACATTTTTCTTTCCGTTTGTAGGAGGCAAATTTTTAAATTTTAAACACTTTTTCTTTATATTATTTTAAGTAGTTTTTCCCTTTTTTTTTCAAACTAAAAGTAAAACCACTAACACTTTCACTTTGTTAAGAGATGTTGTGTTGCCGTCTGGTTTGTGCTGAGGGTTTCCCGTTCCCATTAAAGGTGGCTCGTTGTTGAGAAAAAAACACCACAAGATCCTCAGTTGAGAAATTCGCTGCCCAAAAAAAAATCCAACGAACTTGGCCTGGTTCGTGCTGTGACCCTGTGCTGCGCTAGAAATCCTGTTGGTTAAGGGGTAGCAATTAGATTTGTGCATCTTTTTTTTTTTTGACTCAAACTGTGTGTGTATGTTACCTTTTTTCCTATGCTTTTGTACAGCAAAACAATTCTTTGCTAATAGCCCACAGCTATGGTTTTAATTTAAAAAACGCCAAAACCTTCGTTTTTTTTCCTTTTAAATATTAGTATAAGTCTATTAAAAATTAATATAAATATTCATTAAAAAAAAATCAATAGAATTTTTTTTTTAAGTTAAACTTACTTGTTACAAAATAGAAAAAAAAATCGAAGATTCAAAAATGGTTTTCCTTAAAGTGTCTTCCCTTTAATGGTGATATGGCGGCAATCAGCAAAAGAAAGATGTCTATGCCTGACCATATATTTTACACCAGCTTAGTATACCAAAAATTTTGGGAAAATAAACGCTTATTCAGCATTATGTTAGTTACCACTATTACTAACTAGTCGATATACACACACAGTAAAATTCAACACAAATGCACAAAATCTAATTGCACTCAACCTTACGACACAAGGAGAACTGCATTATCACAGAGTCGCAATATTAAAAAAATCACTTGTGACCGTTAAAAGAAAACGCATTTAAAAATAAGCTTTATTTACTTGGGGTTGTTTTGCTACAAGCGCCCCTACATAACCCCCCTGCCAAAATCAGGTTTTGGGGCTACGAAGCTCTCAAAACTGATACCGCATGTAGCAGAAAAAAAATTTAAAAAAAATCTATAAATATCGAAATAATGTAGCTCACCCAATCAGTTTATTGCCGAATGTCTTTTGCGTGGTATACTCCTACTGATTTACCCTTCAAATCTTCCAACTCATAATAACAGTTGCCAGTCTTCCTACGAATTCGAGCTTTTACAAACGGAGGCGAAAGCTTAGCGTTAAAACCTTTTTCAAAGTTACTTTGACGGAAATTTCGCCGAAAGACTTCTTGACCTACTACGTAGCTAACCTCACGAGACCGCAGATTATAAGACCTTTCGTTCCTATCCTGTTGGCGACTCATATTCTTCACAGCTCGGTTTCTAATTACGTCAAAGGAATCCTCCCTATTAAATTTAACCGCCCTATCATCAAGCATTTCGAGATTACGCAAGAGTGCATACGAATTACCGTTGGTAATCATATGCTGTCCGAACGCCATGTAATAAGGAGAAGTACCTATAGAAGCATGCACAGATGATCGTAAAGAACAACTTATGCTACTGAGGTACTCATCCCAATTACTTTGATCGTATTTAATATAAGCCCTGATTGCCGATAGAACTGAACGATTGACGCGTTCAGATGCATTTGCTTGGGGCGAATAAACCGCAGTATATACATGATTAATACCATAATTCTGTAGAAGTTTATTAAAATGCGACGATTTAAATTGGGAACCATTGTCCGAAACGATTGATTCTGGTGTACCAAAGGTATGGAACAATTCTTCTTCCAGGTACCTTATGATAACATCCGCGGTAAACTTCTTCACCGCTTTCAGAAAACAAAATTTCGAAAAATGGTCGAGTACAACAAAAATTCCAACGTGACCCGATTTTGAACGAGGATAGGGTCCAAGAAAATCCACATACAGTTTCTGGAAAAATCTAGACGTAGTAGAAGTTTTACCCATAGGTGGTCGCGTAATATAGTTAGGGTGTTTTGTTCCCTTACAAATGTCACAAGAATTGACATATTCCCTGACATCGTTCACCAAATTTGGCCAAAAATAAAACCGACGTATACGCTCTAAGGTTTTAGTAATACCACCATGACATGACAAGTGGCTATCGTGAGCCTTCTCCAAGACTTCTCTGACCATATCCCTGGGTATCCACAGCTTCCAGGCAAGATCGTCCTGCAGTTGTTCACCTACGCAATGTTCCGTTCGTCGGTATAGAAAACCGTCTATGATTTTAAGGTCTGGAGTTTTACCAATATTCTTCTTAACTCTGTCCAACAGTTGTAAGTAGTCGGTACTGTTGAATTTTTCGGATTGTAAATCCACGAAAACCCCAGAGTCATCTAAAACGGACAAATTTAACCCATGGATTTCGGACAGATCTTCAGTGTTAGTACGCGAAAGCGCATCAGGAACTACATTTTTGCTGCCTTTTCTATGCTCAATTTTAAAATCAAAGCCCTGAAGTTTTAAGGCCCATCTTGCCAACCGCGAATTAAGGTCCGTTTGAGTCATAAGCCACTTAAGAGATGCGTGATCCGTTATCACTGTAAACTCATGACCCTCAACGTACGCGCGAAACTTTTTGATGCTTAACATTGCTGCCAAGCACTCTTGTTCGGTAACCGAATAATTACGCTGGGCTTGGTTTAGTTTCTTTGACATAAAAGCAATAGGAAACTCTTCGCCCTCCGCAGTTTTCTGTACCAATACACTTCCTATTCCAGTGTTGCTAGCATCACAGTGTATATAGAAAGGCTGTGAAAAGTCAGGACTATGCAACACTGGGGCGGTGGTCAAGATGTTCTTTAATTCCTCAAACGCCTTTTGAGCATCTTCGCTCCAAGAAAATTTCCTATTGGTCTTTAACAAGTCTGTTAAAGGCGAAGTTACAGCTGCGTAATTCCTAATGAACTTCCGGTACCAACCGGACATACCCAAGAACCGTCTGAGTTGTTTTACAGACCTCGGCGTGGGGAATTCAATAATGGCCGATATTTTATCCGGGTCTGTTTGGATAACCCCATTTCCCACCAGATGGCCTAGGTATCGGACTTCCTGTACGCAGAATTTTGATTTCTCAACATTAATAGTCAGTCCTGCAGTACGAAATTGCCTAGCTACTTCCCGAAGAACCTCCAAATGCCTCTGGAATGAATCTGAAACAATTAACAAATCGTCCAGATAGACAAACACTTCTGTTCTCAAATTCGCCGGTATCACCTTGTCCATTAGCCTCGACATAGTTTGGGGCGCATTGCAGAGGCCGAACGGCATGACCTTGTAATGGTACAAGGGACGGCCGGGAACAGTAAATGCTGTCTTTTCCTTCGACGATCCGTCAAGTGGTATTTGCCAAAACGCATCCTTTAAATCTAGACTAGTTATGAACTCTGCCTTCGGTAATCGACTAAGGATGCCATCAATATTAGGCAAAGGATATGCATCCTTGACGGTTACTGAATTGACTTTTCTGCTATCTAGACATAATCTGACTTTGCCTGGTTTACGAACGAGGACAATTGGAGAGGACCAAGGACTATCGGACTCCTCTATCACATCATTTGCTAGCATCCGGTCAAGTTCGGCATAAATCAGTTTCTCCATTGCTGGAGAAACCGGAAAGTGGCGTTGTTTAATAGGTGTGGCGGATCCAACATCTATAACATGTGATATAATATTTGTTCGACCGAGACCTTCTTCAGCAAATGATGGAAAATATTTAATTGCAATTTGAAGTTGCTGCTTTTGCAAATCTGAAAGTGGACGTTGATCAGAGATTTCCGATATTCGGTTGTGAAATAAATTTAAATTAATTTCAGAAATTAATCCTGGAGGCAACAAATCAAATGATACCCAAAAGTCTATACCTAAATACAAATTCTGAGATAAATTCGGCACAATATAAAGTTTTATCGGTTTAGTTACTCCTCTAAAAGTTACAACTGTTCTAACGAACCCTAAAACATTTTGCGACTTTCCATCCGCAGTCCTAACAAACGAACGAATTCTCTTAAAATTTTCCTTAGAATCGAGAAATTCCGTAGCCGCATTTGAACCTAGACAACTCACCGATGCACCGGTATCCAATAAGCCAGTAAAAGTTTTATCAAAAATCAGCACGTCCGCATATGGACGAATGTCATTAGGCTTATCGTATATGGTACTCAATAGACTACGTCGCGTATGATTAACTTCCTTCCAAAAATTACACATACGTTTAGTAGACCTAATATTCTCAATTTTCGTGATCTGCTCATTAAAAATTTCGGCTCTCTTAGCGTTATATTCTGCTAATCGAATATGGAAAGGCTTCAAGTATGTCGGTGGGTGCGATTTAAGAAATATTTTAGATGCCAAATTTGGTGAAATAACATCTTGATCAGAGTTGGTTATATTTTCAGAATTAGAAAAAGACTTATTATTAAAATTTGCTAAAACCGAGTTTTGCGTAGAATAACACGAAGTAGTATCAGGGAAATTACCGAAAGATTTTTCATGATTTAAAATTGTATCGGGTTCTGAATTAGTTACAAGGTTTCTCGAAAAATTTGTATTCATTTCAAAATTATCGGGGAGTTTGTGATTTGAGAGCGGTTTGAGAATCAGTCGGTATTGGTGCTCGTTGAATGCGTCGGTTTGCGTGCACTTTTCAGCGCACTCGACCGCGAGTTTTTTGAAACATTACAATTTGCACAATTCGGTTTATAAATATTAGGAACTCCACACCCATAACAAAATACACGACGTTCATCAAGGCAGTCCTGATACCTGTGTCCAGCTTTCTGGCAGTTCCAACAGGTCAGAGAAATAGCAGAAATATCCTCAGCATCAGATTCAACTTCACTCTCAACAAACTCATGTACTTGTTTACGAGGTACGAAAGGTTTTGAATACGAT
The DNA here is from genome assembly GCA_949987735.1 of Leucophora obtusa. NCBI lineage: Eukaryota > Metazoa > Arthropoda > Insecta > Diptera > Anthomyiidae > Leucophora > Leucophora obtusa. Next base: position 199,805,483 of record OX465295.1, on the reverse strand, counting down.
TGCCTCTTTCCTACGTCCTGCAAAAAGAACTCTCGCCGACGACAAATATCACGCAGTTTAGAAACTGTACAAATTGAAAGATTTAATATTTCATGTTGAATTTCCGGTAACAAATTCCGACGCAAAATCTCAACCAAAACATTCTCCGGAAGAGGTGTTGTCAAACGATCGGAGATGTCGACAATCGCCTCATAGAATGAGTCAAAACTTTCACCCGATTTCTGCTTCCGATCACGAATCATTTCGCGAAAATCGACGTCCGTTCGCGAATCTTGGTACTGTTCGCGAAGAGCCTTGCATAGAACAGACCATCTTATTCTTCTGACCGAGCGATGATGTCTCCAAAACCAATCGTTAGCCTTAGACTCAAATAGTGTCGAAATATGATCGCAAAGGAGATCAAAGTTGCCACCTAAAGTTTGGGTCGTCAACGCTTCTATCCTATAAATGAAATTATCAACGGACATTCCGCGAGAATCACCTGTAAATCTGATCTTCCAATTAGCTATTATATGCCCCACTTTATCGGTCCTAACAGAAGAAGAAGAGGAATTAAATTCATTGCCGACATTCAGACTCAAGTTATTTGCACCGTGCGGTGCACTTTGACTATTGTTAGCGCTCGGTAACCCTAGAAGTTGTTCCAATGTCTGCTGTTCCACATCTGGCAAGGTTCGAATTCGTGTTCGACGTGCTATAGCCGCATCTTCTGACTCAGGGGGTGTATGATTATTTGTTTGTTGATTACCTAAATTTAAACGTCTAAAAATACCCTCAATTTTCTCTTCAATCACCTTGTCGAAATGATGACTAAGATGCGTAAGCATATCAGTTTGTTGAGCACTTACAGCGGCTGTAACCAAGTTGGTTACATGATCACGCGGAATCTGTGGAGAACTAGTCGGTAAACTTTCAGGTAATTTTGAATTTGGATCAATAGGATTAACTGGCCTGATCGTATCAAAGTCCAGGGCACGTTGTATTTGGGATCGAGTTATAGCAGAAGGAGGCGGTAAATCTGGATTGGGTGTAGATAATTTCGGAGGAATCGTAATTTTACTTTTGCAGAAGGGGCAAACTGCTTTAGTTTTAGGTAGTTTCTTCAGGCAGCCAACGTGAAGTGGATGGCCACAAGGGGGAATAAACATATATTTTGATTCCAAAATAGCCTCTTTGCAAGAAACACAATTCAACGAACTTGCTCCCGCACCAGAAAAATCATCTATATTATCCTTTAAACCCATGTTTAAAAGATTTTTTTTTCCAATAAAACCAAAGTTAAAACCCAAAATTAAAGGAAATACAAGATAGGATGCAGCAAAGCAATTAGAAACTCGAGACAACTTAGAAGAACTCGACGGAGTATTGTTTACTAAATAAGAAAACAAAGTCACCGATTTGAAGTGAATAGAATGAAATTTATGCAAAAACTAATATTGATTTGATAAGACAGGAAACCTTGATGGAAAAAAATCATGAGCGATAAATTTGTCTAAAGCACGTTAATTCAGAATAAAAAAAATCGATTTAAAACAGCTAAGATTCTACATATAAAATTTGTATGAAATCAAGTATACTGATGAGTAATAAGGATAGAATAAACTTTAGTTTCAAATCCGTTTTCCAAAAAAAACAATAACAATGAAATTTTCCTTTCAGGTAGAAGTACTAAGTAAGATAAGCCGATACAAAAATTTTCTAAGAGATAATTATTATTTCAAAAAAAAAAATTTACGAAAATATAAGCAAATTTACGGAAATAAAATAAATCCAATTTAAAAACTAGAAAAAAAAATTACAGAATAAGAAAAATATTAATAAAATTTTTCAAAAGATTCCGAACGAAAGTCTTAATAAAGTATGTCCTGATCTCTCGGAACCAAAACAAAAGCCTATGAGCTAATCCAAACCAAATCTTGAATTACTTATAGAAATAGTAATCCAAAGTTTAATAAAAAAAAATATCTAAAATACTGTATTTAGAATGACTTTTAGCAACTTGAAAGAGCAAAAATATCACCCAAATATAGCTTTTATTAGAATTTAAAATTTTTAATTTAAAATTTGATTCGATAAAAAAAAAATATATATATATTTAAATCTCAATGATATCGATAAACGAGATAGATCATCAACATTATTGATTTCTGTACTAAACTGCCGAATAGTTTAAAATTCAAGTCAACAAAATTAGCCCACAATTCATAAAAACACTTGGGGAAACTTTAGGAAAAGAAAAGGAATTTAGTTAATTGGAGAGAGGAGAATAATTGGTACTAATTCGAAAATTTTCCAAACAGTCAATTCCAATTATTCTGAAACATAAATGAGGGAGTTATACCGAAGTTAATCATAATAAAACGGTCTGTGTTCAGTTTTTTCCCACCGAAACAACAGCATTTCCAGAAAAATTAATAAAAAAAATTGATATAGCTACTAAACAATGTTCGTAGGCGTATGATTAATTTTGAACTGTTGGTTAACAGCAAACTTGCATATGCCTGTTATTTCCAATAAGTCAAATCATCAGACGAAAAGAGAAACTAATGAAATTTTATAGAAATAGATAAAGAATGTTTGGGACAAAGTAACATAAGATTGGGATAGAAAAGATTCTAGTATAGTATAGAAAAGATAATGAAAATTATTGGGGACCACACAAGAACTTGAATTAAAATTCAAAGAGATGTAATTTAAGAGAAGCATAACCGTGTGGGGGCCCCACGTTGGGCGCCAAAAATAATATTTGTAGCATGTAACGTTTATAAAAATGACTAAAAGATGTTTATTCGCAAGACTGTAGCGGTAGCATGCTTTTGTTCCAGCTTCCGGCTCGTCGGCTAATGGGGGAGTTCGGTGCTACATGATCGCGAATATCAATATCAAACTACAGGAATTATTATTTTAGTTTTGCATGCTATGGTATTTAGAGAGAGACAGAGAGAGAGATATAAACGAAAACGGAAATAAAGGAAATCAAGAAATTTTACAGAGCTGGGAAACCAATTTTGTTGACTGTATGCGTGTTTAGATGTTTACACGACATTTACCCCACCCAACCATGATCATGCTGCGGAAGGCCGTAAATATTAGGCATGATCAGGGAAACAAGCCGATCAAAATAATCGGCGGCGGCGGCGCAAGCAAAAAATCGGCGGCGGCGGCGGCGATTAAGGTTGAGCCGGATAAAAATCGGCGGCGGCGGCGCAACCAAATAATCGGCGGCGGCGGCGGCTTGATCGGCTTGATAGAACATTATACACGTGTTTTAAAGATGTTTAAGGTTTTTTCCAAAATATAGCAGTAGAAAATTGTGCAAAAAAATTTGGAATTATCAAATAAAAAATAATTTTAAGTTAAATTCATCGATAAAAATTACAAATTTAGGATTTTTAGTTTTTGAACGGAGCTAGAAGGAGATAGTTGGGCTTTCCAAATATATACATATGTTTATATATTCAACAAAATTGTGTGGAAATATTTTCAAATAAAACTGATTTTCTTAATTTTTTCTTATTTTGTTTAATTTTGACGGCTTTTAATTGCAATATTTTGTTTAAAAAAAAAACTAATTTTTATCTAATTTATTCTTTATTCAGGGCAAAATGAAGTTCTATTTTAATCGCTTTAAAATTGTCAAAGTTATACATTTTTATGTAAACATGGAATCTCTGCATTTATAAGAAAATTGAAAATATTAAACTTAATGATTGTGCAAACAAGAACCTCGAGTTGCTGAAATTAAATGTTTAGAAAAATTACGATAACTTTTTCAATTTTCAATTAATTTAAACAAAAGATTTTACTAAGAACTAAACCCATGAATTACAATAGTAAAGAATTGTTTAATACTGTCGTCAAAGTATACAAATTAAAAAAAAATTAATTTTAATATTAAAAAAAAAACTGTCAACCTATTTCAGTTACAAATAAATAATTCTATATATATTTGGAAAGCTAAATTTTTTGTCTTTCCAAAAACGTTACAATATTCAAAATCGGTTGAAAAATTGCTGAATTTCAAATTGTTAAGTGCTTGAAGTCGCTCATAAACAGAGTTTTGACACTATCACCCCTGTTCTGAATTCCGAAACTTTTTAATTAGAGTGGTTTTGTAAAATCACACAAAATTCAAAATGTCGGAAATATCGAAAGTTTCAACAAATTTTAAAATAAATTTTAACATATTAATTTTTGCAACAAAATATTCCTTTTACTTTCACCAAGCTTTTCCAACACGAAATAAAACGAAGAAAATAATTCGGATGTGGATCACAGAACAGCAAAAAAATTCGGAATGTTTCACTTTAGAATTTTTTTGTGGATGCGGAACTCAGAACAGCGTCGATTATTGTAAATATCTTCGTCCGCAATGTCTTAAAAATGTGTCTTTTGATAATAATTTCAGGTGTACTGAAATTTCTGAAAAATGTGATGTTATCTACTTAACCAAACCTACCACCATAAATTCGAATGAATTAATTCTTTAATTCACTTTTGGACATTTAATTAAAATTTACTAATATATCTTACTATTATACCATTCCTTATGAATTCATTCACTGGCTTCAATCTTTTAATTTTCATGCATAATGAATGAATTCTTTCATGAATTCATTCTTTTTATAATGATCTTTCACGTTTCATTCGGTTTGTAAAAGATTAAAACAAATGTTGCGTTTTTAATTATTTTTATGGGTTTTGTATATGATATCAATATTAAATCCCTCAAATAAGCCACATTTATATTTAATTTGTAATTATAAACTAAAGTGTTGTCAGAATCATTGGTATATTCATATCTTAGATCTTTTACTGAATGAATAAAATGACAATTTTGATAAGCCATTTTGTAAAAGATTAGAATTAATGAAAAAATTAATTATTTAAATTGATTGTAATTCCATAAGGAATGTATTCAACATAAGAATACATTCTATTTAATATTAAACTTTGGGAATGAAACCTATGAATTAATTATAAAGGAATGGTTTGATGGAATGATATACATATATTCAATTTCTAAAGCTGAATTCGGTTTTGTGCGAATTAAGCTAAAATTTAATTAATTCTTTCGAAGCTCTGCCTACAATCTACACTTGGTCATTTGAAAAGTATATATGCATATTTTTTATTTTGTAACACTGTGTAATTTGTATCCAAAACTATGGGTGCTAAAGACGTGTTCATTTGGATTCTCTCCTCTATTGCATATCCAAATTTCAGCGAAATCTGTCAGAAGTTTTCAAGCAAAACTTCCAACTTAAGAAATATTTATGACAAAAATCCTTCTTAGCTCTGACTATAAAATTGGTTCTTTTATTTTTTTTGAACTAAAAAAAAATACTCTTGATGGTTCAGGAAATGATAAAGTAGAAAATTTGTTTTAAAAATGACATTTGCTTTTAATTTTTTTATTTGGAAAATTGATACTTCCAGCCGAAATGAGCCGAAAAAAATCGGCGGCGGCGGCTGAGGCAAAAATTACCGGCGGCGGCGGCTTAAACGGCTTACGGCGGCTGGCTTGTTTCTCTGGGCATGATCCCATATCCAATTCAAACTATTCGAACAGCTAGACAGAAATCATAACTCAAAATTTAGAATTTCATTTCAAAAAAAAATCCAAAGTTTTTATTAACGAGAAAGCTAACCTTAAACATAACAATGTTTAACTAGAATAACTCATTCAGATTATAGCAAAACGCGAAATTAAATTAGAAAATAAATAAAAATCTACCATAATTTAATATTATAAAAAACAATTTTTTTAAAAAAATTTTTAAACAAATTAAAAAAAATCAAATTTCAAATTTTAACTGCGGTGGTGCAAAAAGCAATAAAAAAAAATGCTGAAAGAAAAAGATATAAATATCCAATTCGGATATTTTAAATATAAATAGGAATATCCAGTTCGGATATTATAAATATCAATATAAAAAAAAAGATAAAAATTTAAATACTGGTCAGTTAGTTCATGTGCAAAAATAATAAAAAAAAATCCCAAGAAAAATTATTAATCATAAAGATTTAACCGGATGTAGGATTTAAACTTGCAGAAAAAAGTTATATTTAATGAATTTAAAAAAAATAAAAAAATAAAAAAACTTGACCGAGATGGGAGTCGAACCTGGAACCCCTGGGCTTCCAGCCGGACGTGATCGCTCTAAGCTACACCGGGATATGACTTAATAGTAGAATTGTGTCGGTTAATAATACTTGCGAGGGTTACACCATGTAAATGTGTGTAACTATTGTTAGAAACATATGAACAGCCAAAAAGACACAAAAAAATTATACAGTAAAACTCGTCTAAAACGAATTCAGATGCTTTCACAAATAAATCTAATTTCAATCTAATTTTTATCCATAATACAGAATTAATAACTGAGGAAATTTATTTATTATTTCCATATAATTCTTTTGCCACTTTCAAAACCTTTAAACAAATAAATTTTTAAATCGATTAAAGGTATTTAAAATATTTTGTGGCAAAAAAAAATTGAAACAAATTTTACATTGGTTATTATGCAACTAATATTTACCACGAAATTCGTTTAAGCCGGATTTTACTGTCATACCACAATTAGATTTAAAATTTAAATACCAAACTAAAAATAGCTTTTTTTTTCCAACCAAAATACAATTATGATGATATGGCCCTTAATGAAAATACGTTTTAGTGTTGATTTTGACTGTTTTATCTCTTTCTATGTTCGTGAATGCACAATTTTTCTTTCTTTTTTTTCTAAAGGCAAATTTTATAAAAAAACTTTAACGTCAACATTAAAAAAATCGAATATCGCGATAAAACAAAAAAATTATAAAAAAAAATAAAAGAAATTATATCTCCGTCACCGGTACTCGAACTCACGACCTCTGAGATTCCAGGCAAAGACGCACGCGCTGTGCCAACCAGGGCTGCGAAAAACTTGTGTCAATTACCGCGGTATTTGTAATTTTACATTAACTCAACACTTTTAAGCAAACAAAAAAAAACATGTAAATGTAATTTATATTCTTTTAAGTTTTTTTCTTTTTTTGTTAATAAAATACCGATTAAATGCGATTAAATACAAATAAAATTTTAAAACCAAACTTACAGTTTATTAGGTTCCCACGTCGAAAGATCTTTCGCTGGACTCCTTACTGCTGACTGTGGATGTTTAGAACATTTATTGCCTAAAGTAAAATTTAGGTTCTTCTTTGTATTTTTCGATAATTTCTCTTGTTTTTTTTTCCTTTTTTTCGCAAGTATGCACAAATGGAAGTTTATAATTCTGAATTCTTCCACACAATTTTTAATATAAATTAACACAATTTTTCTCAATATTATCAATTTAAAATTTCTTTTTTTTTTTCTCTTTTAAATTCTTGACTCTATATGAGGTTTTTGCACATATTTATTAGGCTTATTGATTTTTGCACTCACAGCCTATATTCGGGTATAAATAACAACAAAAAAATTATACACAAAGTTTAATTCGAAAAATTAAATTTTAAATATTTTTGGTTTTTCACAAAAAACAATTGCTTCACTTATTACTTAATTTTTTTTCTCTGGTTTTCTTTTGTTTTGATTTTGGTATGGTTAGTGTGAACTTTATGTTGTAGTTTTTTTCCTGCGAGATTTTTCTGTTCTATTTATTTTGGTAGGAATTTACATTTTGGTGTTTTAACCACTTATAATTTTTAATAAAACATTTTTCTTTCCGTTTGTAGGAGGCAAATTTTTAAATTTTAAACACTTTTTCTTTATATTATTTTAAGTAGTTTTTCCCTTTTCTTTTCAAACTAAAAGTAAAACCACTAACACTTTCACTTTGTTAAGAGATGTTGTGTTGCCGTCTGGTTTGTGCTGAGGGTTTCCCGTTCCCATTAAAGGTGGCTCGTTGTTGAGAAAAAAACACCACAAGATCCTCAGTTGAGAAATTCGCTGCCCAAAAAAAATCCAACGAACTTGGCCTGGTTCGTGCTGTGACCCTGTGCTGCGCTAGAAATCCTGTTGGTTAAGGGGTAGCAATTAGATTTGTGCATCTTTTTTTTTTTTGACTCAAACTGTGTGTGTATGTTACCTTTTTTCCTATGCTTTTGTACAGCAAAACAATTCTTTGCTAATAGCCCACAGCTATGGTTTTAATTTAAAAAACGCCAAAACCTTCGTTTTTTTTCCTTTTAAATATTAGTATAAGTCTATTAAAAATTAATATAAATATTCATTAAAAAAAAATCAATAGAATTTTTTTTTTAAGTTAAACTTACTTGTTACAAAATAGAAAAAAAAATCGAAGATTCAAAAATGGTTTTCCTTAAAGTGTCTTCCCTTTAATGGTGATATGGCGGCAATCAGCAAAAGAAAGATGTCTATGCCTGACCATATATTTTACACCAGCTTAGTATACCAAAAATTTTGGGAAAATAAACGCTTATTCAGCATTATGTTAGTTACCACTATTACTAACTAGTCGATATACACACACAGTAAAATTCAACACAAATGCACAAAATCTAATTGCACTCAACCTTACGACACAAGGAGAACTGCATTATCACAGAGTCGCAATATTAAAAAAATCACTTGTGACCGTTAAAAGAAAACGCATTTAAAAATAAGCTTTATTTACTTGGGGTTGTTTTGCTACAAGCGCCCCTACAATGTAGGTTGATAAACAGCATCCGGTTTCTAATTTGTTCATTTTTACTAGCACACGCTGTAAAATTGCTTATTTAAAAATTTTATTTGTACATTATTGTTTTCTTCTACTGAACGGCAGAAAACAGGCTTTGAATTCAGTGAACTTATTTTATTTTTCTTTTTAATTCATTGAACGTAATTTTATTTTTTTTTAATTCACTGAACGAAAATGAAATTGAACGAATTCAGTAGAGAATTAATTCAGTAAGGAATTAATTCACTTTTTTTCCGTTCGATTTATAAAATTGAACGCGTTCACCGGTCAATTAATTCATTTGATTTAATAAAAAGAACTATTGCAATTGAATTAATTCTTTGAATTTGTTGTTTGATAAACGCATTCAGTTGAACGAATTCAGTGAATTACTTAAGAAAAGGAATTCATTCAATTGTAGAGAAAATTGAATTCGATTGGTAGTGAATTTATTCAAAAAGGAATTAATTCTTCAAAGCTCTGCATATATCTAAGTCATTTATAGTCGGATTGGAACAATATATATATACCATTGGAAAGATAGTAAAAATATCTTATCGACGACATTTTTTTTTTGATTGCTTACCCATTACCGGCGAATGAGATTTATTTTTAAGATTTTTTAAAATAAACCGTTTTTATAAAAACCACCGTATACTACCACATAATTATACCCTACACCACTATGTGGTCAGGGTATTATAAGTTTGTGCTGATGTTTGTAACACCAAAATTATTGGTCCTAGACCCACCTTATAGTATACCGATCGGCTTAGAATTTTTTTTTATTTCGATTTAACGATGTCCGTCTGTCCGTCTGTCTGTCTGTCCATGCATTCTTGTGCGCACTCTACAGGTCGCAAATATTAAGATCTTTCGATGAAACTTGGTACACCGACTTATGTCGGCACAAGGACGACGCCTATTGATTAAAATCGGTCCATGTTTAGACCTAGTGCCCATATAAGGGTCCTACCAAAATTATACTGTTTATACGCTGCAGGTCGCAAATATTAAGATATATTATTGAAATTTGGTACACAGACCTATATTGGCCCAATAACGCAGCCTATTGATTTTGGTGAACATCGGTCCATGTTTAGACCTAGTGCCCATATAAGGGTCCTAGCAAAATTATACTGTTTATACGCTGCAGGTCGCAAATATTAAGGTATTTTGATGAAATTCGGTACACAGACCTATATTGGCGCAATGACGCAGCCTATTGATTTTGGTGAACATCGGTCCATGTTTAGACCTAGTGCCCATATAAGGGTCCTACCAAAATTATATTGTTTATACGCTGCAGGTCGCAAATATTAAGATATTTTGATGAAATTTGGTACACAGACCTATATTGGCCCAATAACGCAGCCTATTGATTTTGGTGAACATCGGTCCATGTTTAGACCTAGTGCCCATATAAGGGTCCAAGCAAAATTATACTGTTTATACGCTGCAGGTCGCAAATATTAAGATATTTTGATGAAATTCGGTACACAGACCTATATTGGCCCAATGACGCAGCCTATTGATTTTGGTGAACATCGGTCCATGTTTAGACCTAGTGCCCATATAAGGGTCCTACCAAAATTATATTGTTTATACGCTGCAGGTCGCAAATATTAAGATATTTTGATGAAATTTGGTACACAGACCTATATTGGCCCAATAACGCAGCCTATTGATTTTGGTGAACATCGGTCCATGTTTAGACCCAGTGCCCATATAAGGGTCCTAGCAAAATTATACTGTTTATACGCTGCAGGTCGCAAATATTAAGATATTTTGATGAAATTCGGTACACAGACCTATATTGGCCCAATAACGCAGCCTATTGATTTTGGTGAACATCGGTCCGTGTTTAGACCTAGTGCCCATATAAGGGTCCCCCAAAATTATATTGTTTATACGCTGCAGGTCGCAAATATTAAGATATATTAATGAAATTTGGTACACAGCCCTATATTGGCCCAATAACGCAGTCTATTGATTTTGGTGAACATCGGTCCATGTTTAGACCTAGTGCCTATATAAGGGTCCTACCAAAATTATATTGTTCATACGCTGCAGGTCGCAAATATTAAGATATTTTGATAAAATTTGGTACACAGACCTATATTGGCCCAATAACGCAGCCTATTGATTTTGGTGAACATCGGTCCATGTTTAGACCTAGTGCCCACATAAGGGTCCTAGCAAAATTATATTGTTTATACGCTGCAGGTCGCAAATATTAAGATATTTTGATGAAATTTGGTACACAGACCTATGTTGGCCCAATAACTCAGCCTATTGATTTTGGTGAACATCGGTCCATGTTTAGACCTAGTGCCCATATAAGGGTCCCCCCAAAATTAGCTTGGTTACAAACTGCAGGTCGCAAATATTAAGATATTTTAATGAAATTTGGTGCGCTGACTCACATTATAGCAAATTTTGACACAAGCCCCATTTTAACCCATTCGAATTTCGGATCCAAACATTAGTTGGCTTTGAACCAGACTGGTGAAGGGTATTGTATAGTCGGCATGCCCGACTTTAACCTTTTTACTCGTTTTTTACTTATTAATATATTCTCAAGATTAAAAACTTTTGAGATGTAGTTCAAATTTTATCACTTCAAACACCGAAGATATTAGAAGTCAAACCTAATTTTTTTGCAGATGGTACAAAAGATACAACTTTGACTCTAACCAACAATTATACTGAATTAACTCATCGGGAATCGAATATATTTTGGGAGTAAACACATTTTAAACCTATTGTCAGTATTGAGATTTTTCATTTGTCAAAAGTTAGCCATACTTTGAAAGAAAAAAAATCTCACGATTTTGACCTCTAATAAAAAAATTTCTTCGGGCCCCCAAAAGAGAGTTATATCAGTAGTACAAATTTAGAATCAATCGGTGAGGTGCCTCTAAAGCCAACATACGTCCAAATTATTCAATCGAATCAAAATTGAATCAACACAAAAAGGAACAAATCTTAGCTCACTTAATTCAATGTCCAATCATTGATTTAAAGGCATTATGAATTATTCAGTAATTTATAAAATGAATCCAATTTTATGCATATAAATTCAAAAAAAGAATTATCTCTTTCAAGGTCTGGGTGTGTATGTATATATTTGTTCTTATTCAGTAACAACAACAACACACAGTTAATATATTTTTTCATGTTAATATGGAAAATTCCAGAGGTGCTTTTACATTTTCATTCATAACTTTTTAACGTCTGGACCAAATATGCCCATTTCCAATACCAAACTGCTTAAGAAATTGGACAAAAATTTTGTAAATCCACGTCGTAATTGTGAATTTACATACACTTAGTTAATAAATTTGTTTTACTTTACTTTGTTTTTTTGTAAAAAATAATTTGCGGAATGCACCGAAGTAACTGAATACCGGTTATCTTAAAATACCATTATCGAAATAATTGCAATACAGTTAACCTTAAAATACCGTTATCGAAATAATCGAAATACAATTATCCTTAAAATACTGTAACCGAAATAATCTACAATAGCGTTACTTACCCTCACCGATAATCGCACCGCCTGTTAAGGGCCTTAAACGGGGGCAACCCTGCCCATCAGAAATTAACCATTTTTGTGCAAATTCTGAAGAAAGTAATTAAGGAATTACTGAAAACAATTAAAAAAATACTGGAAATGTGGAATAATTTTGAACAACCTCCTTTAGAAGATGAAACAATACCAAATGCATTCTCTTCACGCGGAATATTTCGTATAACAAGTGATGAAGTGGTCAACCAATATCCCCATGTACAAGCTTTGGTACAAAATACCAAAATGGTTATAGCCAGTGACAAAACTGTATTTTTATTGGAAGATGAAATGATTGCTAAGTGCAGTGTATTGCCGTTTAATGCCAAAATTGATATTTTGGCCATTTCGCAAACAGGCAATCTAATTGTATGCGGATTAAGTGATGGTGAAATGCATGGTGTATTCATTAAGGGAATACCGCTATTTTGTCAATCGGTTAAATAAATGGATGTAAATGCTGTTGGTGGAAAAACATTTGCGGGAATACAAGAAGTTGATAAACGCTTTTATTTTACTTGTACTAATGGTAGTGTTGATTGTCTTTCTGAAATCGATGAAACTTATTTAGAATCCAATTTAAATATAACAATAAATGATAACGGAACAATGGCATTTAATGAAACTTATTATAATGATGTTTCTGCACAACGTTTATTTGGTATACGAGGTTTAAACAACATTACAGCGGCATTATTAATAAGTCAAAATTTTGATTTAGAAGTATCGGGACCAGATCCATTATTTATAGCTGGTACGAATAATGCCATCTATGTGAGATCTTCACATGATGAGGTAGTACGTTTAAATTTGTCGGAATCATATCAGGGTGTTAAAAATATTTACAATTTGGAAAATTTTATTGTAATATTAACAAATTCTGGTGATTTGTTGGAATTGTGTCCATTTACGAAAATATTATTGTACCCTTCTGCGACAAAAGATGTTGTAATTGATGATTTAATTGTTATGGAATCTAATGATGATAATATTGAGTTTTTAACCCTAACTAAACAATCAAGGCTTCATGATCGTGAATGAATTGGATGTTACGGAACATTCCTGGTTGGTCCAACAACCCAAATGTTCTGTGAATTTATACTACTTGAGTGGCATACAAGCTAATGCCAATGAATTACCACGATTTTGGAAATGATATCAGTTTCAGAAACTCATCCTAGTGAAAGATTTAAAAAAACTAATTGCCAGGGGTCATTTGGAGGAAGCAGAGGTTTTTGGCGAACAATTTGAGGTGTGTTTGCAACCGATTTATGAAGCTAAAGCTAAAAAGTTTTTTTAATCGAAATGAATAGTTTGGGAGAGACTAATCCGGAACTAGTAAATGAACATTTTTGTCGAACTTATAGAACTATTGCAAAATATTAAAAATAATGTATTGGTAATTTGTTTATAGGGTGAAGTTAACGGTGTGAGGTAAGTGGGGTGTGTGTGTGGGGTTTTGGGGTCATCAGTGAATATTATTGGATGTAAGTGATGACCATGGTTGGGAGGGCAAATGTGGGGGATATTAACACCTCGTCCTCCCTCTTGGATGTTCAAGTTTTGGTGGTTTAGTTTTTTTTGTTTCTTTTTTTTGAAATTTTAATTGTTTGTGTCCCTGGGCTGTAGTGGTGGGTTGGAACTCGACCCTAGGTGGATGCTACGCGAGCTAGCTGGCAACACCACTACAGTGCCATTGGGGGCACATAACACGTCTTTACTACCAACAATGCTTTGAAGTAATTGCTAAGTTGTATTCATAGACCCACTATCTATTGGCTAGTTTATGAATTAAATTCTTTTTTTATGTATAATATATTTTTTTATTTACAAATTTGATAACTTTCTCAATTCATTCATTTGAATTGAAATTTAAGTGAAAAACTAAACAATTTAATAATTGCTATCATCCATGCCCTACCCAAAAAGTGGCAACACTGCTTATGTTATTCATATAGATGTGTGCAGACCTTTAAAAATATAATTCCTTAATTGGTATTTTAAATCTCAATTTTGCAATAAGTTGATCTCAGTGAATTTTTACCAGATATAGTACTTTTCAAGCTGATTTGAAAAAAAAAATCCGCGGAAAGACCTCTGTAGGGAGTTTATTTCTGTGCAAAGTTTGGAAATGGACTTAGCTATAATCTAAGTCATTTATAGTCGGATTGGAACAATATATATATACCATTGGAAAGATAGTAAAAATATCTTATGGACGACATTTTTGTTTTGTTTGTTTACCCATTACCGGCGAATGAGATTTATTTTTAAGATTTTTGAAAATAAACCGTTTTTATAAAAACCACCGTATACTACCACATAATTATACCCTACACCACTATGTGGTCAGGGTATTATAAGTTTGTGCTGATGTTTGTAACACCAAAAAATATTGGTCCTAGACCCACCTTATAGTATACCGATCGGCTTAGAATTTTTTTTATTTCGATTTAACGATGTCCGTCTGTCCGTCCGCCCGTCTGTCTATCTGTCCATGCATTCTTGTGCGCACTCTACAGGTCACAAATATTAAGATATTTCGATGAAACTTGGTACACCGACTTATGTCGGCCCAAGGACGACGCTAAATCGGTCCATGTTTATACCTAGTGCCCATATAAGGCTCCTACCAAAATTATACTGTTTATACACTGCAGGTCGCAAATATTAAGATATTTTGATGAAATTTGGTACAGAGACCTATATTGGCCAAATAACGCAGCCTATTGATTTTGGTGACCATCGGTCCATGTTTAGACCTAGTGCCCATATAAGGGTCCTACCAAAATTATATTGTTTATACGCTGCAGGTCGCAAATATTAAGATATTTTGATGAAATTTGGTACAGAGACCTATATTGGCCAAATAACGCAGCCTATTGATTTTGGTGAACATCGGTCCATGTTTAGACCTAGTGCCCATATAAGGGTCCTAGCAAAATTATACTGTTTATACGCTGCAGGTCGCAAATATTAAGATATTTTGATGAAATTTGGTACACAGACCTATATTGGCCCAATAACGCAGCCTATTGGTTTTCATGAACATCGGTCCATGTTTAGACCTAGTGCCCATATAAGGGTCCTAGCAAAATTATACTGTATATACGCTGCAGGTCGCAAATATTAAGATATATTAATGAAATTTGGTACACAGACCTATATTGGCTTAATAACACAGCCTATTGATTTTGGTGAACATCGGTCCATGTTTAGACCTAGTGCCCATATAAGGGTCCTACCAAAATTATATTGTTTATACGCTGCAGGTCGCAAATATTAAGATATTTCGATGAAATTTGGTACACAGACCTATATTGGCCCAATAACGCAGCCTATTGATTTTGGTGAACATCGGTCCATGTTTAGACCTAGTGCCCATATAAGGGTCCTAGCAAAATTATACTGTTTATACGCTGCAGGTCGCAAATATTAAGATATTTTGATGAAATTCGGTACACAGACCTACATATATTGGCCCAATAACGCAACCTATTGATTTTGGTGAACATCGGGCCATGTTTAGAACTAGTGCCCATATAAAGGTCCCCCCAAAATTAGCTTGGTTACAAACTGCAGGTCGCAAATATTAAGATATTTTAATGAAATTTGGTGCGCTGACTCACATTATAGAAAATTTTGACACAAGCCCCATTTTAACCCATTCGAATTTCGGATCCAAACATTAGTTGGCTTTTAACCAGACTGGTGTAGGGTATTGTATAGTCGGCATGCCCGACTTTAACCTTTTTACTCGTTTTTTACTTATTAATATATTCTCAAGATTAAAAACTTTTGAGATGTAGTTCAAATTTTATCACTTCAAACACCGAAGATATTAGAAGTCAAACCTAATTTTTTTTCAGATGGTACAAAAGATACAACTTTGACTCTAACCAACAATTATACTTCATTAACTCATCGGGAATCGAATATATTTTCATTTGTCAAAAGTTAGCCATACTTTGAAAGAAAAAAAATCTCACGATTTTGACCTCTAATAAAAAAATTTCTTCGGGCCCCCAAAAGAGAGTTATATCAGTAGTACAAATTTAGAATCAATCGGTGAGGTGCCTCTAAAGCCAACATACGTCCAAATTATTCAATCGAATCAAAATTGAATCAACACAAAAAGGAACAAATCTTATCTCACTTTATTCAATGTCCAATCATTGATTTAAAGGCATTATGAATTATTCAGTAATTTATAAAATGAATCCAATTTTATGCATATAAATTCAAAAAAAGAATTATCTCTTTCAAGGTCTGGGTGTGTATGTATGTATATGTTCTTATTCAGTAACAACAACAACACACAGTTAATATATTTTTTCATGTTAATATGGAAAATTCCAGAGGTGCTTTTACATTTTCATTCATAACTTTTAAACGTCTGGACCAAATATGCCCATTTCCAATACCAAACTGCTTAAGAAATTGGACAAAAATTTTGACTAAAAATTAACATCCTAGCGCAACTTTTTTGAGCGTGATCGTGATTTCAACAGAGAGACAGACGGACACAGCAATATCGGTTTCGCTATTGATAACGATCAAGAATATATATTTTTTTTATGTCCCCGATTTTTTTTTTCGATGAGTTACAAACGGAATGACAAAATGATATATACCCTCCTGCACAGTGGGATGGATGGTATAAAAATAAAACTTTAAATGAAAAAGATTAACCGGAAAATAGACTTTGAATAAAAATAAAATAAATATAGTGCTTGTGTATATTGAGGACGGATATTCATTTGGATTAATTGGGGAAAATTGTTATTAATTTTGATCAAGTTTTTAAAGGAAAAAAAAAACGTAAGTTCATTTTGTAAAGCAAAAGTGAGTGTCATTTTTTGATGTGTGATATATTTCGATAGCTGGCTATATAACCAAACAAACGAATATTGAGAGGAAGACGGTGACTCAAAATCTCCTGTGTGAACATCTTAAGGGAGATATTGTTTGGTGAAGAAGTGCTCCTAAACCTTCCAATTGGTCATATATAGCCAGGTAAAAGTTTTGGTAAAATTTTGTCTGAATCCTATAAAAGTGCGAAGCAGAAAGTTTTTTTGGTAAAATTTTGTGTGAATTCCATATTAAAAGTGCAGACCGAAGCAGAAAGTTTTTTGGTAATTTGTTTAAAAAAAGTGCAGACTGAGCTAAAGGTTTTTTTTTGGAAAAAAAGTATTAAAGAAAAATTTTAAATGAAGAAAAATTCAAAGTTTTAAGAAATCCAGTAAATTTAAAGTTTTTATTTTGAGATCAAAAAAGTTAAAGTTAAATTCGACACAAAATTTAATTCAATTTTTAAAATTTTAAGTTTTATTGAAAAAAGAGTTTTTTTTTAAAAGTAATCTATTGAAAAAGTAAAGTAAATCATACATGGGAATTTTTCATTGCCATTGAAATTTCATTACGATTAGTTCATACTAAAGACAATGAAAAAAATTTCATTACCATTTAATGGTAATGAAATATTTTTCATTAGAAAAATCATTACTAATGGTAATGAAATTACACTAATGTATAAAAAAGCTAATTACAATTGATTAAAAACCATTTGTTTACAAAAAAATTCAGATAAATGAAAACGAACAACGGGTTTGGCCGGGAAAGTTATAAAACATAATTTTTTAAGGAGGATCCATTCCATTCCGTTAAACTTTACCTGGATACAAATAACAATGGAATAGATTTAATATTTAATTTCAAATTGGCATGAGCCTGAATGTGCATATTCTATCTTCGATTTCAGCGAGTTTTACTCCATTTTTACGTTTATCTGTCAATGGCAATTATTTTTTTAATTTATTCATTATCAATGGTAATGAAATTAAAAAACCATTGTCATTAATCAATGAAATTAAATTTTCGAATCATTACCATTAATATAAAAAATGGTAATGAAAATAATTTCATTACAATTGATATCAATGCAATGGTAATGAAATCATCAATTAATTAGTCCACCTAATTAATTAGTCCCATGTATAATTTTTATTAAATTTTGTTTATTGGTAAAGTTAGGGTTAAATGTATTTATAAGTGTTATACATATGGGCATTTCCACCGAAAGGTCCACCGAGACTAAAATATTAAAAGTTCTTGAAAACACTTTGTTTTATCATATTTTCATAGGGAAACAATCAAATTTAAATAACGTAAAAAGATTTCGCATTTATTCATAACCCATTTCGAGGTATTCGAATGCAAAGTCGCACAAGCGCATCTTTTCTTATTTGGATATTTCTATTGCACATTTTGTTTTGATAAAAGTTTTTAAACAGAGACGTTATGCATTGACTTTTGCTTTCTAAAATATTTCTAAAGGTACAAAGAGTCATAAAAGAATGCATAATAAACAATGCGATTGAAAATAACTGTAAGTTTTTGATTTGCATTGTCGGATATTTCGATGTCCCGTGCGACATTGAAAAACAACATTTGTTATCAGTGCGTCGAAAGTACACGCAGAAAGCTCATCAAATATTGATTACAAACAGAGATTTTTTATACAATTAAAATAAAAAAAACCTACCTGAAAAATAAGAAGAATTGTGATCTTGGTACTTATACACAGTTGGTCACGTGCGACATTGTAAGGGTAAAATTTAAAAATTTTAAATTTTTTTTTCTTATGTAAATGATTTATTTATGTAAATACACTTTTAAATTTTTTTAAAATTGGCATGCACCATGGTCAAGAAGTAAAAGCAAAAAAAAACTGTGTTTTATATTTTCATATAAATAAATACTTCCCAGCAAAAGTTTTTTGAACTGGTTTCCTCTGAATGTGTTCTAGAACAGGTGTTTTTACCACCAGTTACGTGGAACTGGTTCTAGAACTGATTCCTGGGAGTCAAAATGGAAGGTTTCACTTTCGCGGAACCACTTCTATAACTGGTTCTAGAACCGGTTCCAAAGTAACCTGTTCTAGTTTGGAGGAAAAGAACCTGTTGCTTTTGGGACAAACTCAAACAAAAATCACCGATGATAGAACATAAATTATAACAGGTTGCATGCACGTACAAGTTGTTCTACAATGGGTTCTTTCCATCCCACAATTTTGCTGGGTTAATTCATACTACATATTTCTTTTAAGTTTGTTTTTGGTTATTATATTAAAATAAATACCTTGAATACTTCTGTCGATTTAAAAACATTTTTACTAAGCTTGTTTATATATAATTTCGTAAAAAGAGCAACAGAAACAACATAAATCTCATGATGGAAAAAAATGTCCCGTGCGACATGTCACGTGCGACAGTGAATAAAATTAAATTAAAAAAATAATATGAATCGTTTTTGGGTAAAATTAAAACCATTTTTAAAGGACATCAATGCACAACAGTGTAAAATTAGTCACATTGAAATATTGCTTCAGGTTTCGCTGAAGTCGGCATTTTAATTGTTAGCCGCGAAAACCACATCTGTTTTTGTCCCGTGCGAATGCCTTGTTTTTTTACAATTATCTTGAAAACGAAAAATTGCTAAAAATCAACCTCAGCACCAATTGTAGGGCTAATAAAAAGATATAAGTAAAGCCTATTTTTCACTTTAAAGGTGTACGACGGTCCCGTTCGACATGATGGAAATGCCCATATTATTTATTTTACATTAACGCCTTAAAGTAGGCCATAAATTATAGTTTATTTAAATTAAACTCAATAGCACTAGGGAAGGAAATGTTATGCAGTAAATAAACCTGAAAAGATAAAAGGAATTAGAAAATTTTAAAATAAAAGAAATTAGTAGAATTAAACTACCTTTAGGGTTCACATCAGGCCCTGGCACAGTGGTTTGAAACAAAAAAAGTGGTAATAAATCTGTATCTTCTAAACTATAAGTCCGATTGCATCAGTATGTATAAGATAATTGTTAAGGAGGACCCAGGCTTTCTGAATTTTCGATTCATGGTTACCCTGTGTTATCACAAGGTGACTTATTGGGCGTCAAAGTAGGCCACCTCAGAAGTAAAATAGCTTTTGGACCGTGTAGCTCTTTCAATTATTGCCCAATATGGTTGATTTTTTATATTTTGGAATGAGTTGTGAGAAATGAAGAAAAAACATGCTTTCTTTACTATTATAACTGTTATGGGTTTTAAGTTATTTCATTTCAAAAATACTGGCATATAGGCAACAGTTTAGGAAATGAAACTATGAAAACCTTTTTTAAATATCTCGAACCATTTAGTGTTGAGAAATTTCCAAAGTCAAATATTTTTCGCTGATCGAAAAAATTGCATTTTTTTCTCAAAAAGATGCTATCAATTTTTCACTTTTTACTGAGAAGTTATTTAATAAAAGTTAATGTTTTATTATATATTCGCAGAGAATGGGGTTCTAAGATGCTTTTAATCCAAATTTAAAGTTCGTACAACATTCACCCTACGTACAGCATTGACCGAAATTGGTCTATATGAGAATTTTTGAGTTTTCGATCATATAACAAAAAAGTCACGCCGATTTTGCTACTTTCTGAAATACAGTTATATAGCGTCATGTATTCTGTTTAGATTTCAAAAATAAAAAGTAGCGCCAATTCATAAACGAATCCAGAAAATATGATTTTATAAAAAATGGCAAATTTCCATACACCATAATTTTAATTACAAAAAAAGGACAGTTCGGTTTATTTTTTAAAATTATTTTAATTGTTTTACAAGAACAATAAAATAGTCTTTATTGCTGCAAAAAATCATTCACGTACCTTGGATAGTTTTTAAGATATTGAAAGTCAACTTTCGAAGATGATTTTGTAAAAAATACACTTTTTATATTTTTCGTAGATTTTTCCTAGAAGTGTTTAAGGTTTTTTTGAATGTTACTTAAAAATTAACAGTGTAATAAACTAGACATGTTTTCCTTTTCATTGATGTATTAAACGTATTTAAAAAGTATTGATGACAGGTAAAATTATTGCATTTAAAACACACACCTCAGGTCAAAAAATATAACCACATGCTAATATTGTGCAAACATTCACTTTCTTGTTTTTTAGTTTTTTCGTAGATTTTTCCCAGAAGTGTTTAAGTTTTTTTTGAACGTTACTAAAAAATGAACACAACAATAAACTAGACATATTTCCCTTTCCATTCATGTATTAGAGGTATATAAAAAATATTGGTAACAGGTACAATTATTGTATTCAAAACATACACGATAGGTAAAAAAAATTATTGCCATTTTGGGACAGGTACAATTATTGCGTTCAAAACATACACCACAAGTAAAAAAAAAACATTTTTCAACATGGGACAAATATTTTACAGGTGCATATTATAAATTATAATATAAATAACTAATGATTGATTACACAGTACAACACTAAAAATGCATCGGGCATGCGACAAATCAATTCTGATAGATTTTAGGATGAACATCACGACTGTGAACACCAATTTCAAAATTAGCTCTAGTTTTAGAAATATTTGCAAATTTAACTTTTAGCAAAAAGACAGTTTTTTTGTTAAAATTTCTTATTTATTCATACACCAGACTGAACCATGAATAATTTTTAATATGGTTTGGGCTTTTGGAAACATCAAATTATTTTGATTAGATAAAGGTTCTAGGATATAATTGCAATTAAAGTGAAAACTTCACTTATTTTCCTATTTTGCAAATCTAGTAAAATCCCTTAATCGGGTTTGCAAAATCTTTACATATAACGTAAACTCATATTCCACTAAATTCTTTTTATCAAAAGAATCGCAACTTCTGCATCAACATTTGCAGAAAATTCAATCTGAAATACACATTTTACATCTTTTTTATTTCAAATAAATTTTATATGAATTTACTATGGCAAAAGGAAATAAAGTACATTTTTGAACATGCATATTTTAAAATCATTATTTTTTCAAAATTTGCACTTTATCTAAAACTTTGTTGAAATTGATTGGAAAACATATGTTTAATATTTCTGAATGGTTTTATCTGGGTTTTATATTTTAAGATTTGTTACAGACTCCTTAATTTTTAGGTATAAAAAAAGTCTGTCTTTTTCAGGTTTAGTCAATGGTAGCATTCGGCAGAGAAACCTTAAACTGATACCGGTGACTTGTAGCGCTTTGTGATCACTTACTCTGCTGAACGATGTTTTCTTTGTTTTGTTTTTAAACACATTTTTTCTATATTTTCCTTTGATTTTTTAAAGTTTTTGTTTTTGAATTATATTTGTATGTTTATATTTGTCAATCAGACAAAACAAAAAGTTTTTAAAAACGACAACAACAAATGTATCACTATTTGATCAAAAGTAGCAAACATATTTAACGCTACCAAAATATGACAGCGCTACCTGAGCGCTCAGACTAAGCGGTTAGTCACACGGTTAGTGATAAGGTCGTTCAGCAAATAGTTGCACAACTGTTGTAGAACTGTTTACTGTCAAATTGTATCTGCCGAACGCACCCAATATTAACTTTAAATTGAAACAGAAAATGCGAAATTTTTTTTAAAAATTAAGTAATATGAGATGTTTACTAAAGGTACAAATGCAAATATTAGATATTCCTTTCATCGCAGATTATTTATTAACGAAATCGTGAAAAAGGAGAAATTTAAATTTTAAATGCATATATAGGGAATATTATCGCAGCTGTCAAAACGTGCAATATATCAAAATAAAGGGCATATTTCATCATTTTAAAATTTTACAAAAAAAATAGCGTTATTACTTTCAATTTTATATTTTTTTGCAAAAAGTTATTAAAAAAATTAATTTTCCTACAAAAACGTTTTTGCAAATATTTCTTAAACTATAGCTAACTTTAAAATTCTAGTGCCATATTCGTGATCTGCGTCCCAAAGACTATTAGAAATGATATGTCTCAAACCCGATGCATCAAATTTTTCTTATTTTGTTGTACTGTGTTATTTACTCTCAGGATATTTTGCGCAACCCTTTTGTTAAAAATAGCTTAATACGTGACTAAATTTTTACCTTTTGAGAATTATTATTCAATATATAAGCCGCGATATTGTTTAAATAGTTGACTTACTAAGTATAATCTATCATGGAGATAACATTAAAACATTATTCCTTGTGCGAGGTCATTTGGCAAAATCTCGGAGATATGCCCTTACGTGCGGGAAAAATAGCAAAACTTCTTGATACTACCCAAGAAACATTTTTACGGACTGTCCGCAACGTACGGAGTCATAAATCCGGCTTTTACGACACGTTAATGGTCCGTATGCACGTATCCGTAATAGCATGTGCGTGTGCGGAACACAAACGGACCGTATAATCGGATTTCGAACATAACACGTTTTAACTCCGTTTTGGTGTATCCGGTTTCGTATTGTTAAATACGGACTTCATCAGTATTAGTTTGTTTTTTTTTTTAAGTACACAAATTATTTTAAAAAAATACAGCAAAGCCCTTCAGCTGCTAAAAAATAATATTGGGACGAAAAATAAGTGGCAATAGCGTGAATCCGTCCTAACACGCCATCAAGCAAAGAACTTCTAGTCACATACATCAGATGGTAAGATTTATTAAAATTGCTATGTTTTAAAGATGGTTTTTTGTAATGCAATTAAAAAATATTTACTGACATATTAGGTGTGTTTCTTTACTTTTTGGGTAAAGTTCGGTAAAATGAGAGTAAGCACAAAATCCTCTCACAAAATGACAAAACTACCCAATAGTACAGGAACGCAAAAAACCACTTTTCTAGCCCAAAAACTTATTTCAAAGAATAATGTTAAACAGTGATGGGACTTGACAAATTTTGTTTTGTGCCAAGTGTGTGACTAAAATGTGCCAAATGGGCCTTTTTTGTGCCAAAACTCAATTTTCACTTAGAATCCGTGATTTCAACTTTCATATTGTAACTGCATTCTTATGGAATTATTTTGAATTCTTATGGAATTAATTATATTTGAATGAATTAAAATTTTCTTTCAATTAAAAGGTGAATGATAAATTAAATTCATCCGATACTTATTAAAGATTTGGGAATGCAGCCAATGAATGAATTCTTTAGGAATGTTTGCACGAAATGGTATACATACAAACATTTTCTAAAACTGAATTAATTTTTTTATGAATTAAACTTAAATTAATTCTTTCGAAGCACTGAGATAAATTTATAGCATTTGAATTTTTAAAATTCTATGGATTAAGCACCGTAAGTTGTTCAGTTTTCACGTGAAAAAACTGTTATACAACATATAAAAAAATTATTTTTCACGACAATGAGTTTCACGTGAAAATTGTGCAAACTTAGTTTTCACGCAAATTTAATGTACAAGACTATCATTTTTCTGGTGAAAAAGTGACATTTTGTGTTAATTGTGATTGTGGCTTTGTTATAAAATTAAAATATTGTTAATTTTTTTTAACTTAAATTGCAATTTAAAGCATTTAAAGTCTGAAAGAAATTTTTTCACGTGAAAAACCACTTACGGTGCTTTATTCGGTAATATCTTCGATGCCATTTTTTAGTTTCGCTTTATTCGAAAAGGTGTTTTAATACCAGTAAATGCTTAGAAACTAAAAATTAAAGAATTGTTATTTTTTAAATTCATTTTCTATTAAATTTTGTAGATAACCAAAATGTGCCAAAATAGTATCGGTTGTGCCATTGTACCAATCAATCTTAGATTGTGCTAAAAATCCCATCACTGATGTGAAAATACGTATAATTTCAGTTTGCAAATCGGCACAAATAGACATATTTATTCGCATTTAAAAGTTGTTTTTGATTTTATTCAATTAATTTTAACAAAAAACCAAGTTTCTTTTGCTTATTTCTTTATTTAATTACAATTTTTAATTTAATTTCACAATTGTTTTTTGTTTATATTTGCATCAGCTGTTTTACCAAAGTTTACCCGAAGAAAAAGTCTGGGTAAATTTTGGTAAAAAGAGAAGCACTAATACACTCTCATTAGCGCTCTCATTTACCCAATTCTCGAGTACGGGAACGCTTTTGGGTAAATTTCGGTAACTTTGGGTAAATTTCGGTAACATTGGGAACGTACGGGAACACACTGATTTAGTTGTTTTGATAGCAAAGTGTGCGAATTTACATCGTATGCAAAAAACCATCGTGATTACAGTTAGTTAAAATTTATCTAATTTATTTTTTCTTTTGAATGCAGGTATTGAATTTTATTGTGTCCTGATGTTGTAAATTGATGCTGGATAGAGACGTAATCTGCACCAAATGTAAATATAGTGTAAATATAAAAAATAAATTCTATTTTTAATAAATCTATAAAAAAAACTTAAAAACTATTACTTATAATTAATAAAAATAGGGTCAATATAGGTAGACATGCAAATCCGTTTTTGTTTCAAAAAACGGTACGAATACGGACCGAAAACGGCATTCTAAAAATGGAGTCACTCCGTTATTCACACGACATAATGTTCCAGAAACGGTCCGGCATTGACGGACTTTCAACGGACTAGTCCGTTTTTTTACATGACATAACGGTGCGTCAATGACGGATTTTAAACGGACTTGTCAGTTTTTAACACGACATTACGATCCGTAAACGGTCCGTCATTGACGGACTTTCAACGGATTCGAATCAGTTTCGATGTTCCTTAACTTCCGTTTTCTGGTCCGTATACGGATCCAGAAGACGGTACGTAAACGGAGTCGGATTCCGTTTATGACGGACCGAAAACGGTGCGTAACCGGAACGAATTGTTTGTTGGGTATCCATCACATGTATGGTTTAAATACTACATCTGAGGGAAATATCAAAATTGAAAATTATTATAAAAGTTATGAAAAGAAATACGAAGCCAAGATGTCAAAGACATCGTTTAAGGAGAATGTAGAGATCGGCGGGAAAGAAATTAGGTCGGCCAAATGTCAGCGAAAATGTTCAACAAAAGCCATAAAAAAAATAAGACAAGAAGTCGTTAAAAAATTTTTTTCGAACGAAATAACGGATTCCTTCAAAGCAGTTTTAATACAAACACAACCAAAAAAAGCTGGAAAAATTGTAAGCGTAATATCAACAGTATCTCCCGAGCGATTGAATCGTATGGTGCAAAGTATTTCAACTCCAAAATCATCAAAATCTTTCACAGAAGAAGATGCGTTAGCTCTACTACTAAGCTTAGGATTATCGAGAAACAAGAAAATAAACTCCAGGAAAAAGGATACGATGTTTTACCAAACAGTCAGTCAATTAAACAAACGGAAAATAAAATTGTGCCATCACCAGTAGAAGTAATCTCTAAAAGTGGCAGTGTTGAACTTTCTCAATTGCTAGATAAAACAGCATCGAGAATTATTTCTAATTTTAGTAAGGAAGACTTAGAAAAATGCCACAATTCTGAATTAACGTTGATATGTAAATGGGGCTGCGATGGAACGTCTGGATTTACTGAATACAAACAACAAACTACACGCAATGAAGAAGTTGATTATTCAAGTGTTTTTATGACATCTTTGGTACCGCTCAGAATGCGGTTATTTAAGGAAGACACTTCCCCATCAACTTCCTCCGAATTAAATAAGAATTACGATGACTTATGGACAAATTTTACACCAGGTTCTAAGTTTTTATGTCGGCCAGTGCGTTTTTAGTATGTCAAGGAAACTGTAAGCTCAACAAAAAACATAATGGAGAAAATAGAGTTAGAAATTTCCAACTTATCTACTTTGTACGTGGAAGTAAATGGATGTATCCTAAAGATTTCATTTCAACTAGTATTTACGATGATTGATGGGAAAGTAGCCAATGCCGTCACAGATACCGCACCGACCTGGAAGTTTAATATATGCGCAAAAAAAAGCTCAGGGTTTCACGAAATAGTCAATGAAACTGTCGTTAATGAAGAAGCTTTGAACTTTGGAATATCTCCTCTTCATGCAAGGATACGATGTATGGAATATTGTTTACATTTAGCATATGATAACAATATTTGAGGCCCTATGCTCCTTATAGGAACGACGGGAATATACATATAAAATATCGGCAAATTCCAGGAATTGAAAATAAAAGTGTAAAAAATAACACAGATTTGCAAAACATGCGATCAGAGGAAAGAAACGAATTCAAAATGAATTTAAGCAGTGTGTGTAAGCTATTTTACGCAACACATTGTGTTTGCGTACCCGAAAATTTGTACAAATTTGTACAAGTTTTTACTGGAAGGTGTTTGTTTACACAATTACTCAGTAAGGAGAGAGGAAAAATAGAGGGTAAAGTGACAGTTCAATACCAGAGAACTTACAAGTTTTTACTGGATGAATTTTTGCTAGTAAGAATTTGTAAGAAAAAAAACATATGATTTAAAACATATGATTGAAGAAACAAAACATTTGTCTAAATAATTTTGAAATAATTTTTTGTAAAAATAAAAAATATTTAAATATAAGCTTATTTACGATGGAAGGAGTAAGTAAGTGATCATTTTATTAGGTTTTATTTATTAATCCAATAATTTGAATGGGTTTATTTCGCAATCAGCTATTTTAATAACTGTTGCCAATTTAGCTATTTTCTCGGCAAATCTAGCGATACTTCAACTCGTTTAGCGGGATAAAATATAATTTAGTTATTAGCGGGAAAACTAGCAATTTTTCTTTTTAAGACAGTCTTCACATTTTCTTAGCATTTTTTTACATTTATTTCCTTGACAGAATTTTTGAATCATTATTATTCAGCGATTTATCGGTAAATTTTTATGGAAAACAAAAAAGTTCAAAAATTTGGCGATGTATCAATAACTTTTAAGAAAGTTTTAAGAAGTTTGAAAAATATAGATATTTTTGTGAAATTTTTCAACACAACCTAAAAAGTTCGTGCAATTTAGGGATTTATCGCTATTTAATTTTTTTTATAATTTAGATATTTTCTAGTGATTTTTTAGTTTGATTTAGCGATATTTTTAGGGAAGAAGTTGACAGCAGTATTTTACTAATTCTTACAATTTTTCTGTTTGCGTACATTTTTAGATATTTTTCTTTTTGAGAGTAAATTTTGCCTTACTCTCTGTAAATTTGTTACTGAGTAATTTTTACTGGACTTTACTGGAAAAGTACCCAAACACACCTATTGTTGCAAATTTTCTGTCCGCGTACATGTTTATGAAAATTTTATTTTGACGTTAAATCTTTTTCAAACTCTCTATAAAATTGCACTGAGTGGCTAAATTTTTTCCGGAACCGGCTAAATTAAACCTAAACTAAATTCAGGTTCCAAAATTTCTATGAAATTTGAAAAAGTTTTCAAAAACTGAAAAAAAAGAAATTTTAAACCCTTTTGTCAATTTGTATTTAGTTTGGAATTTATTTAGCAACCTCGCACAGGGCCTAAATAGCCTTCGAAGCTTTAGTTGACAACTTCTTTGCGAAATATCTTTAAGAACTTCTCATTTTTAGGATATTTGCGGTAGGGTTCCAAATTTACTAGGTGTTGTCAGAATAATGGTCTTATTAATTGGTTTTCGATGAAAACTTTTCGTAATATTTTAGTTTTCCAATATTTAAAATCTTAACAAACTTCGAGGATTATTTTAATTTAGTGCAATTTTTTATTAAAACCCCTTTTTTGAGTTCTATAGTGATTTTCCGCGAATCATCATAAAACTTGATTTTTTATTATTTATTTTATTATTTTTATTTATTCCAGCTGTTATTTCGTAAAACATGGAGTAGGCAATTTACATTTTTCACCGTACCAACTAATAACTTCCAAGTTGTTGCAATTATATTTTTGAAGTCAAATAGAAAAAATACCGTATTAGCTAACCGCGGAATACTTTTTATAAACATTATTTTAAAATTATAGACTAAAAACTTTCGTTTCAACAAAAAAAATGTAAAATGTTATCTTGTATATTTAGTAATTAATAACTAAATTTGTGAACTACTGTGTCCCGCACGCATTTCTCAAAAAAGTTTTTGATAGGTGCGGCATTCCAATAATCTAACCGCGATATGACCTATAATTATACTACGATTAAAAATTTATTTTGAAGTAAAATTTATTAAATATTCTGCAACCATTGTAAATCTTTAGACACTTTTTCTCCATCTTTTTTTGATTTCTTAGATTTTTTCTTTTTTGTAGTAGACATATCATTACTCTCCAAGTCCTCATCTAAAATTTCACAATTTTTTCGTTTCTTTTTTTTCTTTTTAGATTTTTCTTCACTAATAAATTCAACCGCGTCGTCTTCATCTCCACTATTAATTTCTATGGCCAAAGACTCTAAAGAGCATTTACTACTTTTTTTTGAAGACGATCCCAATTTCTTAGCTAAATTATCTTTTAAAATTTGTGCTGAAACTTCATCAGCCTTTTGTAAACGTTTCGTTAACGATTTTTCCAGGACAAGTTTATCTTCATATTGGAAACCCAACAGGGGATGTCGAACACGTATGTTAGAGGGCAAAGGTACTCTCTTTTCGGATCGGCAATATTCTTCAACACGTTCAGTGGTAATAGTCTCAGCTGCCTTTAAGCGATCTCTTAAAACTATGGTTCCTCTGACAGGCAGCAGACGTAAAGCATAACGTCCCTTGCGATTGCAATATGCAAAAGCGTGCTGCTCCTTACTTTCGGTAAATTCCATAGAAACTGCTTCGGAATCACTGAGATTTGTACGTCCCGGCATTTTTAATTTCTGTTTTTCTAAATCCTTAACATCCATACCTTTGGGACATTGCAAGAGCCATATTTCATTATCCAATAAATCAACTTCTTGTAAATTTCCTATAGCCTTTGACTGCTCAGTTAATTCCAACTCGGTAAACATTTCATTTTCTTGAAGAAAAGATTCTTTGTGTACCAAGTGATTAACACTTGGTGCCATTTTATTAAAAAAAAGTGTTTGAGATTTAATATTTTAACTAACCAAAACCAACACGAAACACGATAAATGCACAAGTAGAGATAGATGCAAGTTGGCGGAAAATTGTCGGCGGCGTCTAAGCAAAACCAGATAGGCAGCGGCTCAAAGTTCGCTGAATCCGTTGTACACGCAAAAAACTAGAGTATGCAAAAAGCGGAGAATACATGAAAGAACATTGAGTAGGGAACAAAAAATATCAAAAATAACACGAATTGCACGAATGTCAACACGAACATTAACATACACAAATGAACATTCGTAATAAAATAGGCATTTTTTCAAGAATGTTCCTTCGTGTATTCTCCGCCTAATATTATATAATCATGCTTGGTAAAAACGATTTCCTACAGAAAAAAATAGTTTTCATTAGCTTATACCCCATTCACAAGGAAGTTTTGTGGGCGATTTAGCAATTATTAGATTTGAAAACTAATGAAAACTGTTCACATGAGGTTGAATGAGTTTTCATTATCTCGTTAACAGCTGTTTCGTTATATTTTGTAAATAAAAAACATTTACAAACTAACCTAAAATTTAACAAAAAAAAAAAGATTCAGAATTTAACAAAATATTTCAAAAAGCATATTCTTTATGGCCGGCAGAGCTTTGAAGAATTAATTCCTTAATTCAATTTTTCAATTCTGAATTAAAAATTTGATGAATTAATTCACAAAGCACCATATATTGAATAGAATTAATTCATATTTGTTTTCGTTCGATTTATTTTGTTACGAATTAATTCAATTGCTATAGTTCTTTTTATTAAATCAAATGAATTAATTCACTGGTGAACGCGTTCAATATTATAAATCGAACGGCAAAAAAGTGAAATAATTCCTTACTGAATTAATTCACCACTGAATTCATTCAATTTCATTTTCATTCAGTGAATTAAAAAAAAATAAAATTACATTCAGTGAATTAAAAAAAATAAAATTACGTTCAGTGAATTAAAAAAAAAATAAAATTAGGTTCAGTGAATTAAAAAAAAAATACGTTCATTGAACTCAAAAGCCCAAACACATAGTGAAAGTGCCAGTGGCAGTGCTGTCAAACTTTGTTCTTAAATTTCGCTGAAACGATTTAATATTTTTAAAAATTTCTTATTGCGTTTTATTTAAAAATAGCTCTTGTTTATTTAGAAACGTTTCTAATTTCTCGGCAGTGACAAATAAATAAAATATAAAAAACTTTTTTATCGACAAAACGTCGCAGTGCGGTTGACACTGCGTTTATCTAGTTTAGGCTAAAGCCTGTTTTCTGCCGTTCAGTAGAAGAAAGCATTTATTTACAAATAAAATTTGCAACTAAGCAATTTAACAGCGTTGGCTAGTAAAAATAAACAAATTATATAGTGTTAGAGAAACCCGATGCACTTTATCAACCTACATGATTAAAAAATAAAGCCTTTTACTATTAAAAATAAAAACTTTACAGATATAGATGAATTTGGAAAAAATATAACTATTAATTTCTCAAACTAATGCTTCCCAGTAAAATGTAGATGCTTCACCATGACGTATTTCATTTATACGTTTTTACAATACAATGTTTTCTTCTACTGAACGGCAGAAAACAGGCTTTTAATTCAGCATACGTAATTTTTGTTTTTCAATTAAGTGAACGTAATTTTTTTTTTCAATTCAGTGAAAGTATTTTTTTCTTTTTTAATTCACTGAACGTAATTTAATTTTTTTAATTCACTGAATGTAATTTTATTTTTTTAATTCACTGAATGTAATTTTATTTTTTTTAATTCACTGAATGAAAATGAAATTGAATGAATTCAGTGGTGAATTAATTCAGTAAGGAATTAATTCACTTTTAATTCATTTGATTTAATAAAGAGAACTATTGCAATGGAATTAATTCTTTGAATTTATTGTTTGATGAACGCGTTCAATTGAACGAATTCAGTGAATTACTTAAGAAAAGGAATTCATTCAATTCTAAAGAAAATTGAATTCGATTGGTAGTGAATTCATTCAAAAAATAATTAATTCTTCAAAGCTCTGATGGCCGGAACCATAGTATAATATAGTAGCTTTACTCATTTTCAAATTTCTTCGTCGAAAGTAATAATTACTTTACATTTAACACAATTGTACTAAAATACATATTTTAAATGATCTACCATTTAGTTTATTTTTAATTTTTATTAGAAATTAAAATTAATTCCTAGTGGCATTCATCTAATGTTGCATTTACATCTGAACCCAAATCCCGAGATTTCGATCAAAATTGAGATTTCAATGAAAATCTCATGTGAAATCCCGAGATTTCCCATACAAAGGAAATCCCGTAAATTTGCGAAATTTCTAAGAAATCTCATGAAAATCTCACAAATCTGGAGTTTTTGCAGAATACAACACTGTGTTTCGCTTAATTTGTAGAGGTTTTGCATGAAAAAGTGGCAACGATGGTCAACAGCTGACAAAAAAAATAACCTAAAAATAACGAAATAAAAAAATTATTATTAATTTAATAAATATGACTTTAGACCCAATGGAAATCTACTAATGATTATAAGAAGTGTTGCGTGGTTCTAATTTTTGCTTCCCGCGAAGCATAACTATGAAGAAAGCATTGGGAAGAGCATGTCTTCCTTCCGCCAAAATATTGCAAGATCTGGCTTCTAGCTTGTCGTTCTTATAAAAAAACAAATTTACTAACATATTTAGCGTTAAATCTTTACATAAAATAATGTAAATTGTACTCCGCCGATGAATAAAATGGTTATTAGAAATATTTTTGTTTGAGGTTATTTTTTATCGTACTTTTTTTACAAAAAAAGAGCAGTTGTCAAATCGAAATCTCGCTACTGTCATAAAGTGCAAATGTAAACGGTCAAGATTTCGGGTCGAGATTTCCATTGAAATCTCGGGATTTGAAAACAGATGTAAACGCAACTTAAACCGTAAACCGTGTATTTTTGTAATCGCGTATATTTGTAACTTTACACTAAAAAAAAAAGTCAGTAAAGTCAGCAAAAAATGTTTCTGTGTCAGCAAATTTTTAGTCAGGAGCGTGCTTGCAAAAAAGTTGGTAATTTCAGCAGAAGGTTTGCTGGAAATCAGCGAGCTTATTTTTACCAAAAAAATAGTAATCTTCACCAAAAGTTTTGCTAACACTTAGTCGACTGCAAATGAAAAAAATCCTTGCTAAAATCACTAAACTTTTTGCAGAATATTAGTAGACTGAAAAAAAATCAAAAAACTTGTAGCGAAATTTTACTTTAGTTAATTTATTTGCTGTAAATTTAAATATAGAATATGTGTACACTCAAAAAAATAAGTTAGTAGAAAAATTAGTAAAACGTCTTGTATATCAAGTGTACTAGTTTCCAGCAATTTTTTTGCTGAAATTCCCTTTTCAGCAAAAATTTTAGTTATATTTTTTTAGCACTAAACTAATTTTGAACTAATGTTTTACTAATTTATTTTGCTACAAAAATTGTGCTGATAACCGCATTTATAGCGTGGACGACAACAAAACATTAATTCAAAATTAGTTTAGTGCTAAAAAAATATAACTAAAATTTTTGCTGAAAACGGAATTTCAGCAAAAAAATTGCTGAAAACTAGTACACTTGATATACAAGACGTTTTACTAATTTTTCTACTAACTTATTTTTTTGATCAGATCAGAAACTTTTTGTGACGAGAAATTGGTGGCGGTAGCTGGAATAGGTCCAATACATCATCAATCGCATACATATATTAGATGGTAAGATTAAAAAAATTTAGTGCGTCAGATGAACGAGATAACTAAATATCCTCATTTGTACTCTTTATTCTATTACGATTTAACATCATTTGACTTAGAATAAAGAACAAAAACGAGGAAATTAGTAATCTCGTTCATGTGAATGGCGTGTAAGATCGTTTGTTTTTGTAACAAAAGCTCTGTTCCACGTACGTTAACGCGGCTACCCAATTTTTCCAAAATTGTGTTGTTGTTTCGAGTAAAACACCATCGTAAATGCAATCAATTAAACCATAACTAATTTCTTTTTTCTTTTGCATGTAGATGATAGATTTTATTATGGGTAAATTCAAAGGTAAACTGATGTACTAAATATAGTGTAAATGTAAATAATATCATTATTATTATATAAATATATTAAAAATAAAAAAAATGTACTCAAAAATAGTCAATTTAGATAGATACACAAGTCCGTTTTTGGTCCGAAGTCACTCCGTTTATACACTACATAACGGTCCGTAAATGGACTTATCCGTTGTTTACACGATGCAACGGTCCGTAAACGGTCCGTCAATGACTGACTTGTCAGTTTTTTACACGACATATCGGTCCGTAAACGGTCCGTCATTGATTTCAACGAATTCGAATCAGTTTCGATGTTCCTTAAAAACCGTTTTCTGGTCCGTATACGGATCCGGAAAACGGTACGTAAACGGAGTTGGATTCCGTTTATGCCGGACCGAAAACGGCACGTAAACGGAAAGATTTGTTTGTTGGGCATGTTCACTGCAAGCAAAAAAGGAAAAATCAACTCTGAACATAAGAAATATTGTTGTGAACCCTGACTTTGAAGGGATGATTGAGGGGGTTTATAAATTATCTCATCAAATTGAAGTAATTATTAACAGAATATTTGTATAGAAAATCTCGAGATAATATATGAGATAATGCAAAATTCCTCAAGATAAGTGAAACCTAGTTCATGTGAATGGGGTATTAGTTTAAATAAGACTTCATTTTTTACTACTGGCTCTAACAAATAAAGCTTAAAGGTGCTTTCACAATGGTAGAGTGACTCTACTCTGCAGCACAGATTGAAATGTTAACTGTTCAAAATGCAGAGTAGAGTTACTTCAAAAAATATTTGACACTTCAATACTTACATTTCCTTTCGCGAATGTCTAGGCTTTATATCCATTTCCTTTATTTTAAAATATTTTTTTATTTAATTATAAAATGCCCAACACAATTATTTTGTGTTGGTTTTATGATTTGCAATATTTTTGTTTTTAATTTGTTGACAATTAGAGATGTGAACAAATTAGTGATGTGTTTTTTAACGTATATTTGTCATGTTAAATAGTTAACAGAGCAATGTTAACTTTAGAGTGCAACAAATCCGTACTCCAGAGTCAAACAACTTTGAATAAAAAAAGATAGCAAAATACAAAAATGTATTAGTAAGAAAGAGAAAAGAACTAAATTTGCTACAGATTGGAGTACTCCATCATTGTAAACGCACCTTAAGATTCTTTTATTTTTAAGATCACTACTTTTATTCAAACTAAACTGTCCTATCTTTTGAAATAAAAACATGGCGGGCTTTTTTCTTGGTTGCAGCTAAATTTTGTGAAACAAATTCAGGCAGTCCTTTTAGCAAACGTTGGCAAATCGCTGAAAGCCGATGTTATACAGTAGTATTTTTTTTATATACCGTCGTAAATTTTGCAAAACTAGCAAAGTTTTTTTTTTATCTATTGGCAAATAGTTTAAAGCCGATGTTTTGCCAGTCTTTTTGGGAAATCTCTTTTTGGAAACATTTCTAAAGTGTTCCGCATAAATGCTTCTCCAATGCTGTTTTCTTTGTACCATTGTTAACCAACGCTTTGCCAGAGCTTTGTTTGTTGTATCATCGTCGTTTTCCACCTGGGGTACTTTCACGTATTGAGTACTTGAAAGAATGTTCGGTACTCAATAACCAAATACTCAATGCTTTTACAAATCTACTGGTTGTCCATCAAAAGTTGAAAAACAAGCAGAAGAAGAACAAAAATATAAAATACGAAAATTTTTAATTCGGTTTTTGATTTTTTGAAAATTTTGCATTCTTATTTTTCGTTTATTTCGTTAAAAAATCGTACATAAAAAGCAATTTACATAAAGTTTGAAAAAAAATCTAAAAAACAGTAAATTCCATTAATTCAATCTTATACATATGTGAGTGTTTCATATTGCGAAATCGAAAAGGTTTCTCCACGTATGTTACGACGTTTTTAGTGTGTATATAGTTTTTTTGTTCCAAGTTAAAAAAAAAAAGAAATATAAATATTTATATGATCATTACCATTTTTAGTGACGTGTTGTGTTGTTTTTCAAGTATTTAAAAACACGATAAGAGAATTTGCATTACTTTTCTACACAGAAAAAAGTTACATTTACATTGAAATTAGATCAAAAACTGACATAGTTTGGACCAGGGGACCTATGGGAACAAATCTAGTTTACGGGCATAGCACAAAAACCGAAATCAAGGGTAAAATAGATGAGTTCATGGAAAAAAAAAAATTGTGTCGGCGGCCCATATTTTCCGAGTTATATGCCTCTTAAGTTTGGATATACCATTTAATTTATATATTTTTAACTGCGGCATGCGTTATCGGGACGAAACTAATTGGGTGCCATTAGAGAGCTTATTTAAGTATCATTAATCCGGTATACAAAATTTTAAAAAGTGTTAAGCCATTGCGCCCCAACTCATGATTTTCCGTTTTTTAAATTTAATTAATTTTTTTTAATATTTAATCAATGAATAAATTGAAATAAGTTATCAAGTGCTTTAAATTTAGCTTGAAGTAAAGCATATTTCAAATTCTAGCACTTGTTTATTTAACAAAAATATTTCAAATTTGAATTTTTGTTTCCCTTTTGCTGGAGTATGCTATTGAAATAAAATATAATGAAAGTTGTATTCAAGCCCTGAAACTGGAAAACAGAGCTGGAATTGAACTTTATTTTAACTTGAATTCCAGTGAAATTGTTTATAGGGTATAAATTGTGAATTCATTATATATATGACATCTAAAAATAATAAAGTTAATATTCTGTTGTATGCCCATTATTGGCAATAACGTCTTCTCAAAGTTTTGGCATCGAATTCGCTATATTTTGGCATCTTTCGATATTGAGTTCCAGATTTGCTGAACAGTCATCCTAAGTGCTCCATTACTGCTTGGGTGTCTTTGAGACTCCTTTTATATCTGCCCATGATTTTTCGATTGAATTGAAATCTGAGGACTGAGCGTCCCACACCAATAGGTAACTTTGTTATCGAGTAATTTTTTTATTTTCAATTCAATTTTTTTTTTCAATTTTATAAAATTTATATAGTATGTCTTAATAATATCCCTGCGAAGCTAGTTGGCTTGTCTGCAAGATAAAAGTTATGTATAGTAGTTCATTTAATAATTCAATCATTGCGAGTTAATAAAAAAAGTTTTGCAGTAAGTTTGTGAAATCCTAAATTTGGCCCTTCAATCAATTTATGTGCCCATTCCTGTTATATAGGATAAACCAGGTACAGAATTCATCTGTGTCTGATCATGCTCTTATATATGCTACCTTTTATTTTAATATTGAACGTATTGAGGAATTTATTGAATATCGTGATTTTAATAGCATAGATTGGGATGGGGTAGTTCAATATCTGAATGAATGTGATTTATCTTATATTTATAATACCTCTGATGTTGACCTTAAGTGCACCTTTATTAGCTCTCTTTTTGAAGGTTTATATTTCTATGTTCCTGTTGTTAGGAAAAAAGTTCAATGTGGGGATAGCGACTGGATTAACTCAAGAGATATTGTCTTGGCGAGATCTCTTAGAGATCTGGCATATTCAGCCTTTCGATCTGATCGTTCATTTCAAAATTGGCGGACTTAACTGCCGGCTCCGAAATAGGGCTAAGAATGTTATTAGAAAACATAAAAGGAAGCATTTTTCCGAACTATTTGATAGTTTAGACTCTGCTGGGCTATGGAAAGTTTTTCGAGGAGCTGGGTGTGTTGGTGATGATGATGTCGTTTTTGAACATGATGCTGATACTATAAATTATTTTTTTTGTTAATACGGGTGCAAGTGGTGATGGATACATAGACCTTAATAATTTGTATAATTCCGAGGATTCCTTTTCTTTTTGCTGTGTGAGTGAATTGGAGTTATTTCAGGCATTATGTAAAGTGAAGTCTAAGTAGGTAGGAGTGGATGGTATCTCAATCCGTTTCATTAAACTTATATTTCTATATGTGTCTGGTTTAATATTGCACTTAATTAATTCGATTTTAACAACATCTATTTTTCCTGTTGCTTGGAAGACGGCTCGTGTTGTACCAATTCCAAAGTCTAAAGTTGTTTATGGTAGTGATGATCTTAGACCTATTTCAATACTTCCTGCTCTATCGAAGGTAACTGAGCATATTCTAAAGAACCAGATGCTTCAAACGGAAAATTTATGAGTCACAATATGCATTTCGTCAAGGTTTTAATACTACATCCCTGCTTCTTAAACTTACTGATACAATAAGGGAAAATATTAATAATGAATGAATTGAGTGTTTTAATTTCTCTTGATCTCACTAAAGCCTTTAATTCAATTAATTACGTTACAATGGTTTTGAAGCTAAGTCGGCTTGCAGACTTATATTGTCTTATTTAAATGGTAGATCTCAATTTGTAGTGGTCAATGGCATTATATATATATATTAGGCTGGGTCGATTTGTGGGGAGGCAAAAAAATCGCCCATGGCTCAGGGAAAATCGTATTCTAGGGATCAAAATAAGAAACTTTGCCGAAGGAACCATACCTCTAAAACGAATTCTACTACCCCTAACTGTTGACTTTTGTCCCGTAGGGTCAAGTTTTGAAAAATCCCACTTTGACCCATTTAGAGTGCCCCAATCGAGTCCAAATGTATGACCGACCCCCACTAACTTTGGAGGGCCGATCCACCCATGCCAGTGGTACACCCCCTGGAACTCCCCTGGGGGGTTCCCCATACAAACATTTTAAAAAATCACCATTTTTGGCACTTTATTTTATTATTTTTTATTTATTTTATTTATTTTTATTATTTTATTTATTTTTTCTCCTTAGAAATTTATTTAGTCAGAACATATGTAAATGAAAAAATTAATTTAACTTAGTAATAGAAAAGAAAAAATGCCCAGACTTGAAAGCAAAAAAGACTTCAAACAGTAATTTTTTTTATTTTCTTTTCTATTACTAAGTTAAATTAATTTTTTCATTTACATATGTTCTGACTAAATAAATTTCTAAAGAGAAAAAATAAATAAAATAATAAAAATAAATAAAATAAATAAAAAATAATAAAATAAAGTGCCAAAAATGGTGATTTTTTAAAATTTTTGTATGGGGAACCCCCCAGGGGAGTTCCAGGGGGTGTGCCACTGGCATGGGTGGATCGGCCCTCCAAAGTTAGTGGGGGTCGGTCATACATTTGGACTCGATTGGGGCACTCTAAATGGGTCAAAGTGGGATTTTTCAAAACTTGACCCTACGGGACAAAAGTCAACAGTTGGGGGTAGTAGAATTCGTTTTAGAGGTATGGTTCCTTCGGCAAAGTTTCTTATTTTGATCCCTAGAATACGATTTTCACTGAGCCATGGGCGATTATTAAATCGACCCGCCCTAATATATATATATATATATATATATATATATATATATATTACCTTTTACTCCTGCAAGGAGCATAGGGCCGCAACAATATATATATATATATATATATATATATATATATATATATATATATATATATATATTACCTTTTACTCCTGCAAGGAGCATAGGGCCGCAACAAGATTATCCCAATACGTTCGATCTGATGCACGGTGTTTGATTTCATTCCAACGAAGGTGTAAGTTGGATATTTCGGTTTCAATTTGCCGTTTCCAGGTGTGTGCTGGTCTTCCTATACGTCGACTGCCTTGCGGGTTCCAGTCTATAGCTTGTTTAGCAATATCATTGGGTTGTTTACGTAATGTATGTCCAATCCAATTCCATTTGCGTTTGCGGATTTCAATTTGGATATGTTGTTGACCAGTTTCTGACCAGAGTCGGCAATTTGAAATTGTTCTAGGCCAGAATATGTGTAGAATCTTCCTTAAGCATTTATTCACAAAAACTTGTATGGAATGTATGTCGCGAGGTGCTGCATTCCACGTCTCGCATCCATACAACAGTGTGGATTTTATATTGGAGTTGAATATCCTTAGCTTCGTCCTTCTTGATATATGTGAAGAGTTCCACACTGACTTGAGTTGGCCGAAAGCTTGCCGGGCTTTGTTTATACGGTCAAATTGAATCCAGCATTCTTTTATTTTTTCTGGAGTTCCTCAGGGTTCTGTTTTGGGCTGTCTGTAAAACATTTTTATTTGCTGATGATGTGTTCTTATTGTTTCAAGGTAACCGTGGGTATTCTAAAGTTCTTGAAAGTAATATAAATTCCTGCCTTGATCGGGTTTTGCAATGGTCTACTGATAACTCCTTAACTATTAATTCATCAAAATCTGGGGCAATGCAATTTGGACCTACTAATCGTTTTTACTTTGATTTAAAAATTTTTTTGGGAGATGTTGAAATATAATTTGTTAGTCATCACAGGTGTTTGGGTTTGACAGTAAACTATGGGGATCCCTTCGTAGAATTTATCATACTAATATTTTTCTATCTCATCGTATAAAACTTAGATTAGCGAATTCACTGGTACCATTGGAATAAATACTATTATTGCCCGATTTGTATATAATGTGCCACGTCGTGATCACATTTCTGAATATGTGACACGTTTCCTTGGATGTTCTTTTGATAATTTTGCTACATATCGAAATCTGATTCTTTTTCATAGGGTTATTAAAAGTCGTACATCTTTGGGTCCTTATAATACATTTGTTTTTTCGCAATATAGGAGAAATTGTCAGGATGTTAGGATTGTGAGATCTGCTTTTAATCGAACGTTTTTAATTAGAATTGCTCACAGCATTGCCAAATTACTTACGTATTTTCTCACAATCTAATAACATATTTCGCTTAAAACTAATGGAATATTCAATTAATAAAAGTTATTCTGTAAATTTTCTAGTGGCCCGTTTTTTGTGAAAAGTGAGAACATTAACCATATATGGATCAAGTTTCTCAAAATAATATTTTTTATCAAGTGTAAACATTTTTTTGTTATTCATTTAAAGTGATATTTTCCCGAAAATTATTAAAGGTGTTATTCTGTAAATTTCCTAGTGGGGCGTTTTGGCGAAAAGTATAAAAGTTAACCCCATATGGATCATGTTACATAAAATAATTATTTTTATCCAGCTGAGATTTTTTTTTATCAATTTAATGGCTTTACAATCTCGTAGTCATAATTAATATTAAGTTTCATGGGTCTTTTCTGACCCCAGGTCACTAAGGGTTAAAATTTTTGTTAAACAAATGTAAAGATAATTACAGTCTTACAAAATTTAAGTGATATTTTTCCGAAAACTATGTAAAATTTGATGAAAACATTTTGTTAAATTTTTGACAAAATAAGCAATTTTTGTAAAATGTCCTGGAAAGCAGTCGCTCCAAACACAAACTCGAATTATCATTTTTCCAATTTATTTTTTTTCTTTAATATCAACTAATTTGTGGTACAACTAGCAATCGAAATCTCCAAATTAGGCATTTTAAACAATCTTTAAAATTAATTTAAAAAAACACGATTTTGCATTTTTATCAAATTCGTGGGTCATTTTGGATTCCAGGCTAAAGTGGGTTAATGATATTCGATGAAGTCAAAATTCCATGTCTGAATCATTTTGACTGTACTAAATGAATAAATGAAACAAAATACTAAATTTTTCAAAATTTATAATTTTGGGAATTTTTATAAATAATACACTTTTTCCAAAATGGGCCATTTTCGGCCGCAACTCTGCACGGGTTAAAAAATCGATTTTGTTAATTTGGGACCATTTGTAAAAAATTTGGGGTATCCCTAATGGATACATGGAATTATGTTCGTTTAAATACACTGGTGTACAAAAACATATATGAGTATATAAAATTATACATTATTATATAAAAACGTTTTTAATCGGGTAGTTACCATTACCAAGTATGTAGTTACATAACCACATATCTGGTAATGATTTTCTACACTGGGATATTGATGCAAATTTTTTTTCTTTGCAAACTCACCACCAAACATTGGTATAAGATATGGGTAGTATAGTCGTTGGATTATGAATTAAAAAAACGCAATTAGAAAGTTGCAAAAAAATGCTGAAATGCGAAAAAAGGCTTTGTGGTGCAGAAAATGAATTAAAATACTTAATTAGCGACTAAAACTGTGCAAACTAATATATTGATGCAAAAAATTTTCCTTTTTGCAATTTTTTTTTTTCAAAGTGACAACCATATTTTGATTTAAGATTTGTTATTTAGTCCCTTATGTAGTTAGACAATTTTTAATAATTTATGAAATGTTATTGGAAATGCTGTATTTAAGTTTCGGGCATTATTTAGTATTATCTAAATATTTAATTTTAATTTTTTTTTGTAAACGAGCCAAACGAGTTTTACTTTAAAAGAGCTTACGTTTTCATAACGCTTGATTTATTTTTTTAAAAAGAGCTCGATCTTTTCCATACCTGATAATATGCAATAAACGCGGTTTACGCCTACTTAAGCGATTATGATAATTGAAATTGTAAAAATTAATTTTTTTTATACTATAAGAACTTTCCAATTTCATAAGACTGCTTAATTTAAAACCTTTCGCTTAAATTCCTATGTGTTAAGTATGTAAATATTCTTGCTTTTACTTTTACAGTTTTATCAATTTTCAACATCAGTTACTAATTAATAAATTCCGTAACAAAAAAAAAAAACATTAATTTCAAATATAAAACAAAAAACTAATCCTCCGAAAAAACGAATTTGTTTAAGCAACCAATTCTTCCAAATATGGACTTATCATCACCGACTTCTTCAAGTTCCACGAAAGCATATAAGACAGCAGCATCTGACAATGTAGGCTCAACTAACAATAGTACAGAAACAACAATCAACAATGATGATACCGCCGGCAGTAATAGCATGTACGACAGTGCTATAGATAATAGTTTGACATTTGTTTCCTTTAATGGTAAGTAATAATAAATCGAAAAATCTTGGTTAAAATCAAAATGTAATTTTTTTTCCTGTCTGTCTGCCTTCCAGAGAGTGCCAATAATAATACATCCTTAAATTCCACAACAAATAGTACACCTAAAACCACAACAACATCATCAAGTGATAATTTTTCACATTTGAATTCTTCAGGTTCATCATCGATTAATGATTTTGATACAACTTTAAATGGCAGTGAAGTCGATGAAGAAGAAGCAACGAAATCGACAACAATAGCTAATAATGGAGTACAAAATATGTCAGATTTTGGACCCAATTATAATTTTCCTCCAACTTTACTTCCAACAACATCCACACTCGATTATCTATCAAATAATATAAATGCTAGTATGTTATTCATACAATCGGAGAGTACAGACACCAACAATTCTCAGGAAGAAGTCGATCCGAAATCTCAATTAGCAAATAAGACAATATTCAAAACGGATAATCCCAATTTGTCAATTATAGAAATTAATGAAAATTCCATTAAGGACCACGATATTGAAAATTCTGTATTGGTTATTGAAACATCATCAGATGATGATTACACTGAAAACTCTGGAGATAAGCAAGGTGCTAATACAACTGGTGCAACAGCGTCTTATAAAAATGCGTCGCCCAATAAATTATTGACTCAAAACGCTGCTGAAAAAAGACGCCGAAAAGCTGAATCACTTATACATTCTAGTAAACAAAAATTAAATATTGCTATTGCTGAAGCCTCTGCAGCTGAATCGGCTTCACCGGCTGCCGTTGGTGATTCCAGTTTAGCTGTTATAAATGGTGGACAACCATTAACGAAACGTGAAATCAAAATATATGATACTCTTGATGAGTTTGAAAAGAATTTACCGTCAACAGTAACTGTGCTGGACACACCGTTTGGTAGTAAAGTCTATTTGGTTGGTACAGCTCATTTTAGTGAAGAATCACAGGATGATGTTTCTTTTGTAAGTATTTCATTTGTTTATGAAAGCATGAAAATCGATTTATCGAATTTCTTGTATCCTCCATAACACAATTCAGAATTTACACCATTCATATCAGTTTAAGAAAATTTAATTTCAAAATACCAATTGCAATTTTATCAAAGAGGTTAGAAAATAAAGAATGCAAACCTCTCATTTATTGAGAAAAAATTTATAAAATGTGGCTGCAAGTAGGAAATTGACTCCTTCCAGTAACTGACACTCCCATTAGCTGCCAACTCACTCTTATGAATAATTTTTGAGCAGCGGCTTTTCAAATTAAATTTTTTAAGTAAAATTACCTACCAATAGCAGATCCCAAATTAGTCGACCGCAGACACTTAAATACGCGCTTTTTTTTTGCCATTTTGGGGGATTTTTTGTCCTTTAAATAGCGAACAATTTTGTCCTGTTTCACCCATGAGAGTGATGCCATATCCGTTGCCTGCTACACTGGTAACTAACTATAGGTGCACAGCTAAGGCTCGTCGGGCTTGGGCGGGTGTTCGTCGCAGGAAGCGGGTATGCACACAGCTTTACTGTACCAGTGCAACTATAACTCAAACCATATTATAAAAGCTGTGGGGGCCCTGATTGTTCAAGTCAAATTTTAAAATGTTGGATTCAGTTGTTGAGAATCCAAGACTGCCCTCCCGCAGTACCAGAGAGGTGCTATTCCATGGTAACAATTTAGCCAAAATATTATAGTTACCCCTAACGTTTGCTTCACCTACCAAATACCCACCTGCCTTCTCTACTTCTACTCAGCCATCTTCGTTAGCACAGAAAAACTACAAAAAAATTTCATTATCATTCCAAATCTTCAGAAATTTATTCATTA
Organism: Leucophora obtusa; assembly: GCA_949987735.1. Taxonomy (NCBI): domain Eukaryota; kingdom Metazoa; phylum Arthropoda; class Insecta; order Diptera; family Anthomyiidae; genus Leucophora; species Leucophora obtusa. The sequence goes on along the minus strand of OX465295.1, from coordinate 199,760,654 downwards.
TAAACAAAATTCAGTGACAGACTTTAAAGATATTCAAAAACATAGGCAATAAATTGCGTAATTAACTTATGCTTATTTGACACTATTACGAAACTAAATTTAACAATTAATTCTTAGTTACACTAAGATATAAATCTGATCTAATAATCATATCGAAGTTTTAGTTCAGTAAATAGACCATTGAGAATCTATGGCTGAGACAAGCAAACGAAACCTACCTACGTTAGCGCTAATGAGGGTGTGATTTCGAGGGTCCTAATACGACCGGATGCACCTAAACACTGAACCAAAATTCCGTTAGGTTCACAAAATGATAAACGATGAGTATAAATAAATTCGAATTAATAATTAATGAAGAAAAAGTAAATGTATGAAGAAAAAAGTATTTTTTGCCTAAAATATTAAAAAAAAGTAATAAACAAAAGGTTATTGATTTTTATGGTAGCGGTAACAAACATTTATTTTTACCGGCAAAACTGTTGTGTATATAGAAAAACGTTATATGAACAGATTAAAGGAATTGTAATCTTTAATTTTTTTAAAATTGTTTGAGCAAAATCGGACTAGTGGTTCTCGAGTTATGTCAAAAAAAAGATATATCTCGATTCGTAGGGGTGACCCAGCGAAACGCCGGGACACGTTTAACTTGTTTTTGACCGATGTAACATTTCCCGTTGGTTTCATCCCATCCCGATTTTGACTGTCGCATAGTGTAATCAGCGTTTGATTACAAAGTTAACCCACTTAAAACGTATGGTTAAAAATGAAAAAAATTTGTTTTCAATTATTCCGCCCTATGCTCCAATGGGAGTTAGAGGAATATATATATATATAATTATTCCAACAAATTTCCTAATTTCAACGCCCGTGCATTAGAGTGGGCCGAACTTTGCCGAATTGCGAATTTCAAAAACGGGGGGGGGGGGGGGGGGGGTGCGGAAAAGTTGCGTATGCGTCCAGCAACCAGTAAAAAATAAAAATTTTGAAAATCGGTTCACGTTCAAGGTCCCCGCAAAGCGTTTGAAATTTCGAAATTTCGGAAAGTATAAAAAAAATCCTTAAATTTTGTTAAAAAATATTTGTTGTTGTGATATATTATTTCTAATAAATTATAGTTCGCTGAATCCAAAAAAAATAAAAATTTTTTAATCGGCCGAAGGGGTTCTTAAATATTGCTACTTGAATTTTGTTGAAAAACACGTTTTTTCATTTTTCAGTCGAGCCTTCAAAAAGTTAGTCTAAAAATGTTTTTAATTTTTTTCATTTTTAAATCTACTATCTATATAAAATTGTCTTTCATTTGAGTGCAAAAAAGTTTTAAAATGTTGAAGGGTATTCCAAGGACGCTTCGACAAAAGTTGTAAAAATTTTCACAGTCAAAAGTGATTTTTTTTTGTGATCACTGTTTTTTTATGAAGTGATCCGAGATTTTACCTATTTATTGTTTTGGATCAACATAAAATAACATTTTTATGACTGGTCCATCTTTTTTAATAATTTTGATAATAAATATAAAATAGTGTGATCGGATCTCGAGATTTCGGACACAATGCTCGAAAAGTATCCTCTTTTTTGTCCACACAATGTTCGAAAAGTATCCCACTTTATATTTTGTGTTGTATTAAAACAATATTTAAGAATAAAATTAAATACCTAATAGGTTTTCTTGTAAAAGTTTTGAAAAATATTTTATACACTGTGCCACAAAAGTATATATAAAAAAATGTAATTGAATATAACTTAATACATTAATGTTCAGTAAATATTACACAAAATTAAATTGCGTGCTTGGATTTAGAATTTTGTAACACAATGTTCGAAAAGTATACACTTTTTTGTCCACACAATATTCGAAAAGTATTCTACTTTATATTTTTTGTTTTAGTAAGAGAATATTTTAGACTAAATTAAACACTTAATAGTTTCTTTGTAAAAGTTTTGCAAAATATTATATACACTGTGCCACAAAAGTATATATACAAAAATGTAATTGTTTATAACTTAATACATTAGTTTTTAGTAAATATCATAAAAATTAAATTGCGTGCTGGATTCAAAATTTTGTAAAACAATGTTCGTTTTTTTATCCACACAATTTTCGAAATGTGTTTTACTTATACTTTTGTGGCACAGTATATAAAAAATTTTCTAAAACTTTTACAAAGAGACTATTAAGTGTTTAATTTTATTCTAAAATATTCTCTTACTACAACAAAAAATATATAAAGTAGAATATTTTTCATATTTTGTGTGGACAAAAAAAGTGCATACTTTTCGAACATTGTATTACCAAATATTAACTCCGAGCAGGCAATTTAACTTTTTTAATATTTGCAAAACACTAATGTATTAAGTTCTATTCAATTATATTTTTTTATATATACTTTTGTGGCACAGTGTATAAAATATTTTTCAAAACTTTTACAAAAAAACTATTTAAATTTATGCTAAAAAAACTATTAAATAGTTTTAATTTTATACTAAAATATTCTTTTAATACAATAAAAAATATAAAGAAGGATACTTTTCGAACATTGTGTGGACAAAAAAGAGGATACTTTTCGAGCATTGTGTCCCAAATCTCGAGATCCGATCACGCTATTTTACATTTATTATCAAAATACCCAAAATTATTAAAAAAGATGGACCAGTCATAAACATGTTATTTTATGTTAATTCAAAACAATAAATGGGTAAAATCTCTGATCACTTAATAATAAAACAGTGATCACAAAAAACAATCACTTTTAACTGTGAAAATTTTTACAACTTTTGTCGCAGCGTCCTTGGAATACCCTTCAACATTTTTAAACTTTTTTACACTCAAATCAAAGACAATTTTATATAGATAGTAGATTTAAGAACGAAAAAAATTAAAAACATTTTTAGACTAACTTTTTGAAGGCCTGACTGAAAAATGAAAAATCGTGTTCAGCAAAATTCAAGTAGCAATATTTCAGAACCGCTTCGGCCGATTAAAAAATTTTTATTTTTTTGGATTCAGCGAACTATAATTTTTTAGAAATAATATATCACAATAACAAATATTTTTTAACAAAATTTAAGGATTTTTTTTAAACTTTCCGAAATTTCGAAATTTCAACCGCTTTGCGGGGACCTTGGACGTGAACCGATTTTCAAAATTTTTATTTTTTACTGGTTACTGGACGCATACGCAACTTTTCCGCACCCCCCGTTTTTGAAATTCGCAATTCGGCAAAGTTCTGCCCACTCTACCGTGCATATGTTTCCCACACAAACTTTAACTCACCAAACTTTCGAATTTGGGTTATAGGGGTTTAAATCAAAAAAGACAATCTGAACTTTGTCGTATAAACGTAGGCTTGCCAATCAGTACCAGTACTTAAAAGACGGACCTCAATAAAAACTCAAAATAACCGGCAACCGATTAGTATTTCAAATACGTCTAAATTGACGAAACGAATAATACACGGCTTTAACTGGATACACATTACACTTGTTCTACCCGATCGATTGTTAAATTAAGAGTGGTAATCATGAGAGATTTCAATCAGGAAACAAAAACTTTGACTCAGATATGTTTTAAGGTTTATATGAAATTACGTTGTATGTTTGTGCCTTTAAAACTTGGCTTTTTTAACTATTTCACTTGAATATTGCTAAAACAATTTTTAATATTAACTAACCAACACTGCACCGATTAATTGATCATTGATTATAAATTTGAAACGTCAACACGAATGCCCTGACAATTTTTCATCACTAAACAATTCTACTCTTTTACTTATCTGTATTTTTTTTCCGACCGGTGACGTCATCAAATTATCTGTTTAAAGTTGGTCGTTTTACTGCAACAAATGACGTTGTTGGCTCTGTTGTGTAGATCTGATACTGCGGCTTTATTTTACCTTTCTGCTGCCCCACTTTGTTTTTTCTGTACCTACGTTTTCTTTTGTTTAGCCCAATATGATGAATCCTATTTGCCGTTGTGTCGTTAATTCTGCTTCCACTATCTGCAGAGGTTTTCTTTTTTTGTTGATATTTCTCGATCTTCAAATTTAGTGACGTGTTTATGACTAAAATATTAATTTTTCTTTTAATTTGCCGTACAGTGTTGCCAATGAAACTCAAAGAACTTACGGTGCTTAAAGCTGTTTTTCACATGTAAAAATTTTACTCGAACTTTAAAGGTTTTAAATTGCAAATTGCAAAAATGAACAATTTTTTAATTTTATAATAAAGACACAATCAGAATAAACACAAAATATCACTTTTTCACAAGAAAAATAATAGTCTTGTACACTAATAAAATAAAGTTAGTACAAAAGTCTGTTAAACGCGTTCTGATTAAATTGAACTAATTTTTCTGTTATTTTCTCTAAAAAAGTCCGTACAAATACACACAGAAAAAAAACCAGGGGGAACTTTATCTAAGTGCTATGTAATTATACAACTACATAAGTTCGAAGTAAGTTTTACAATTTTCTAGCAAAATATATGCATTTTTTGGATATTTTCAACTTCACATGTATATATTTTGCAAGGATTGCATATATTTTACAAAAAAATGTGCATACTTTACTAGAACTTTGTAAAACTAGAAAATTATGTAGTTGTATAATTACATACCTGTTTTTTTCTGCGTGTAGGTAAAAATTCTGCTAAAATAACAGGAAACAGTACATGTATTTGCGCCAGCACAATTTGTACCTATTTGTACGCACTTTTTTTATGAGTGTATATTAAATTTACGTGAAACAAAAGTCTACACGATTTTCACGTAAGTTGTCTTTCACGTGTAAAAATTTCACTTGAACTTTAAATGCCTCAAATTGCAATTTAATTTAAACAAATGAACAATTTTTTAATTTTATAACAAAGACACAATCAAAATAAACACAAAATATCACATTTTCCCAATAAAAATTATAGTCTTGTACATTAAATTTCCGTGAAAACAAACTCATTTTTTTTATATGGAGTATGACAGTTTTTTCACGTGAAACTCAAACAACTTACGGTGCTTTAAGGGTTAAATTTTTAGACCTTTTCATTCCCTGCAAGCATTTGGAAGATATCTTCCAAAAAGATATTAAAGCGATATCTTCTATTTTTCATTTGAATGAAAATAATCAAGTAGTATTTTAAAATTATCTTCCTTTTATTATTTGGAAGATAATTTGGTGATATTTGGAAAAAAATAATTAAAAAATTGGATTTTTTGTCATAGGTTTTTATGATGATATTGCGGCAATATTACCTTCTTATCATCCGGAAGATAAAGAAAATTTGTTTGAAATTCTTTGTCATTTTGGAAAAAATTAAAACAAAATTTGTATAAAAACGAACAACAAACACATAGAAAAGAAATTCGTCGAAAAAATAAAGATTTAATGCGCGGAAAAAATCGGCTACGATGAAATCAAGATAATTAATGTGTTGGTCAATGGATTATGTATGCAGATATTCTTTTTCAGGCTTAAATTTAATAATGAAAAAATAAAACCTTTATATTGTACCGGGGAGTTTATTTGGCGATATCACCTTTTTATCTTCCAGATGATAACTTAGCGATATCGCCAATTTATCTTCCTGGGGTATTGCTTTCGTGTTACCTGGAAGTATTGTTTTCAGTTATTCCCGACGAAAGAAACTTCCGCAATACGAAATTGATATTGCCGGCAATAAATGTTTTCTTCCTGGCAATATGATCGGGGAATCTTCTTCGTATTGCCATTCTTGCTGGGTTAATGATGCTAACTGTTTAAAGCAAGGTTGGTTACCGTTATCGTTCGTTCCCACGGCACTCGGTTCTATGTACTGGAACGACACGGAGCCCAACAAACCCTGACCAAGGAATGCCAACTTTATCCGGCGAACTTGCTCAAAATCCGTTTAGAGCAAGTTCAGTGGGTTCATCTCAGGAAGAACAGCAGTAGAAAATGCAGTGGGTTAAGAACCCATAGGGACTGGGACGGAAATTACGTGGCCTCATGCTGTATAGGCCAGCGTAGCAGCTCATCGTCATCGGAGTTGTCAACGTCGGCCCGGACATCATCGGTTACGATGACCCCGATCCCGTCCCAACAGCAACAACCACAGCAACAACAACAGCTACAATACCAACAACAGACACCACAACTAACACCACATGTGGCTGTCCCCCCGACCTGAGGTGATAACCCTTATGCAGTTTAACTGCAACGGCCTCCAAGGTATGATCATGGAGATAACTCGATTTATGCAGCTCCACAAAGTCATGGTCGCTGCGGTTAGTTAGTTGTGTAGCCTTCAGAGTTGTAGTAATTATAATATTCTACGCAAGGACCGCACACGGAGCGAAGGGAGGGTCTCGCATTCATTATCGACAACACCGTGAAGTACAGAATGATCTCGCCTGACCCAAATGTACGTGACTTATACGTGGAACACCAAGGATTAGTAGTAAGGTCAGGAGCTGCCGAGATCGAATTGTACAATGTGTATATTCCGCTAGTGGCCAGCTGCCCCGCAGGATATCACCCGGACATCAGACTCCTTCTGGTGGGTGATAAACGTATGGTGATGGGCGATTTTAACGCACACCATGAGCTCTGGCACTCCAATTTGGGGGAAGACCAGAGAGGGATAGCCCTGGCGGAACAAGTCGATGACTCCACATTCTGGACACGGAATGAGGACGCCCCCACCAGAATTGTAGGAAGTTGCACTGGCTCGCCAGACATAACAATTTCGAGTGGAGGTCTGATAAATTACGCCTCCTGGCGGCCGATTATATCGTTGGCCGCAGACCACCTTCCTATAATTATCGCGCTCAATAGACCAAGTGACTTCATCGTCTCTGAACGCCGCACTTACATAAACCACAAAAAAGCTAATTGGTTAGCGTTCAGAGAGTTCACCAACTGCAAATTCAATGACCTACCCATCCCAACCGATGTGTGCTCCGTGAAATCGTCAACACAGCGGCTGCTCGCTTCATTCCGGCTGGAGGGATCACGAACATCAGGCCAAACTTCCCAGCCGAAGTGACAGAACTCGCAGTTGAGCGGGACGAGCTTCGTTCGACCAAACCCAGCGACCCCAGGATCAGCGAACTCAACCGTGAGATCAGCAAGTTGGTCAACGAGCACAAGCGGAACAAATGGGTAGATCATATGAGGATATGGAACCTCAGCACCGGAGCCAATAAGCTATGGTCTACGGTCAAAGCTCTCTCGAACCCGTCCAAAAAGGACGACAGGGTATCGATCTCATTTGCCGATAGGACGATATCGGACCCAAAGAGCTACGCGAGCTTTTTTAGCCGGCAGTTTATTGAGCACCCCAAAAGAGAGACAAGGCGAAAAGGAGTTTCGTAAGGAAACTGCACTAACTCCGAGTCAATGACGAGCCATTAGCTTTTACGTCAACAGAGGTTGCCGAAGCCATCAAAAGAGCCAAGCCATCTAGAGCTCTAGGACCCGACGGAATTTCCATGCTGATGATCAAGCAACTGGAGATGCCAGGAGTAGAGTACCTGACAAAGGTCTTTAACCTTTCCTTATCCACCGTTATTGTGCCCGAGGTCTGGAAAATGGGCAGGGTGGTACCACTATCTCCCTACTGTCACCGGTCGCTAAGACACTTGAGGCTCTACTCCTCCTCAGTCTCACACAGCATTTCCAGCTTGCTCAGTACCAGCATGGATTCCGAAAGCAGCATAGTACAACAACAGCTTTAACCGCCATTGCCACTCAGATAACCAGCGGTCTAAATCAGAGCCGCCCTTGCGAAAGGATGGTTCTAGTGGCGCATGACCTATCGAAAGCGTTTGATACGGTCAGCCACGCGACCCTCTTCAGAGACATCGCCGAATCCAGTCTCCCAACTGGTACGAAGAGGTGGATAGCGAATTATCTGTGTGGTCGCCAGTCGTTTGTGGAGTTTCGAAACAAAAAAGTCCAAACCTCGTAGAATTAAACAAGGAGTCCCTCAGGGTGGATTTTTCTCCCCGATATTGTTTAATTTCTACGTTACGAAACTCCCGGCTCCACCAGAAGGAGTGGAATTGATTTCATATGCCGACGACTGTATGATATTGGCGACGGATCACGACATTGATGGCTTATGCGGTAGGCTGAACAATTATCTTCATGATCGTACGAATTTCTTCACTGGAAGGAATATGCAGCTCTCCCAAGCAAAATCCTCGGCGACTCTTTTTACCACTTGGACGAAAGATGTAAGTTTGGAACTGAATGTAATAGTCGATGGCGTGCGAATTCCGACACTTAACCACCCCAAAATTCTTGGGGTTACATTCGCCAGCCTGTTCATGTCCTCAGGGCACACCACTGCAATTTGCAACAACATGCAGAGTAGGAACAAGGTCCTCAAGTCGCTAGCCGTCAGCTCTTTGGGTACGGACAAAGAAAACTTGTTGGCAACCTACAAAACAATTGGTCGGTCAGTGGTTAATTATGCTGCGCCAGTGTGGTCGCCTAGAGCCAGCGATACCCAGTGGAGAAAGCTCCAAACCTGCCAAAATTCTGCCCTCAGGACAATTACTGGATGCCTGCAAATGTCCTCTATACAACATCTCCATGAGGAAACGAAGGTCCTAAGAGTAAAGGAACACTGCCATATGCTATCGAAGCAGTTCCTGCTGGGATGTCATCGGAGGGGCCACCCGAATCACCATCTTACGGATGGCGCCTCAATTCATATTGGTCTCGGATCGAGCCTACCATCACGAACACATGTCCCGCATGCCAAAGAGGTCCTCATGACGTAAAACCTCTTTGGCTGCATTGCAAACCCGACTCACCTAGATCCCACGACTCTATGGACACACACGGTTGAGGCGGCCCGGTTTCTGGGTTTGAATCTAACGGAGTCAGCAAAAAAAGAAGAAGAAGGAGATTAATATGCATGTATATTTTACTGTAGGAGTCGCTGCTACAACAACAACAACAAGTAGGCAGTACTGATCTGTTCTGTACAAACTGTATAATTTTGGAAATCCTATAAAATTTTCTTAAGTCTTGCATTATTTTTATCTACAAATAGTCACCAGACTTAAAATTGCATCACTTTAAACATGACCAAATTTTCCTTTGTTTTTAGCGATTTTAAAAGAAAGTTAACAACACTGAAATTTTAACATGAAAAGGTTTTTACTATAACGTAAAAAAAGTCTTGACTGATTTGTTATATTGTGGTAAGAAAAGCATAAAACTATTCAATTTAAAATTTCAGTGCTTTATTATATTGTAATGTTGTGTTTTAAATTTATTTCCCTACCTAGGGTTTTATTAGCCGGCGTTTCAAACGCCACTGGCTTAGATTGCCGGCACTAAAGAGCGCCAAGGCAAAGCACAATTAAGTGCTAAATTGAAAACTAATAGCCAACTGCTCGGCTGAGTTCTGATTTAAAACTTATCTTTATTTACAATTTCGTCCTTCTTATAAACTAAACTAACGGTACTTATAGTCTAGGATTTTATTTACATCTTTATTTTCGTTAAGTTAAATTCAACAGCTGTTATTTGTTTACAAATGAAAAAGGGTTCTTTCGTTGAATATAACATATGTTTTATGAACATATGTTCTTAGTGATGTGAGTAGCGTGATCGGTTATAACTCACCACACCCTCACCCTCTATTGAAAAAATGATTTTTGTATATTTATATAAAAAATTATTTTTTATAGCTTAAATTATTTTTACATTCAAAATAAAATTTATAAAAAAATTTTTTAAATTATTAAATTATTTTTACATTTTTATGACATATTCATATTCATGATTTTTTTTTTTTTTTTTTTCAGTTGTATCTTTTTAACATATTGTTATGAAATTTTCTTAGCTTACCGCCTATATCCAAAATAGAATTTACTCCTTGTCTCTCTATTATTTCATATGGCCCATGATATGGTGCCTGATTTTTCTTTCTATTAACTGTCCTCACTAGTACAAGATTTCCTGTCTCAATGGTAAGTGGGTTTATGTTCGTATCGTTTCGTACTCTACTGTCTTTAGCTATTTCTAGGTATTCTTTTGTTTTTTGTAGTGAAAATTTAAGCCGTTGTTTAAGTTCGTTTGCGTAATTTTCCGTGTTATAAAATTGTTCGTCTCGTCTAATCTCATCGTTTGGCAGATATGGTAGTTTTCCAAATACTAATTCGTATGGTGTGTAGTTTGTATCTACATGTGGTGTTGTATTGTATGCAAACGTGAAATAAGGGATCCAATAGTCCCATTCATTATCTTTACAAAAATTTAACAAAAATTCATTAAGTACTCTATGATTTCTCTCTATCGAGCCCAAAGTCTCATGATGGTAAGGTGCGCTAAAAATTTGTTTAATATCCAAAAGTCTACAAATTTCAGACATTAATTGGTTTTTAAATTCAGTACCTTTATCTGACTTTAAAATTTTAAAGTTACCGTATTTTAAAATAAACTGTTCTACCAATGTTTTTGCCACTGTTTTCGCCTCTTTGGTCTCCATAGGATATGCCACTACGTATTTTGTCAATTCACATTGAATTGTCAGTATGTATCGGTTATAGTTTGACAACCGCAAAGGACCTACCGTATCGATGGATACTACTTCAAAGCTGGTATTTGGAGTGTCTGTTAAAGTATATTTTTCTTTCGTATGTTTAGTTAGTTTGTTTATCTTGCATTGTTTGCAATTTGATACATATTGTTTTATCATTTTGCTCATATTCTTCCATATGTAGCGTTGTTTTAGTTTCATAGCTGTTTTTCTGACACCTAAGTGCCCTCCGTGTAATGAATTGTGATATTCTTCAATCAGTTTTATCTGTGTTTCTTTGCAAATTATTCTTTTTGTTTCATTGTATAGCAGTATTTTTAAATTAGTTTTTGCTTTTAATTGTAAATTGTTATATAATTTTTTAAATTCTTCTATGGCCATAGTATTAAATATTTCATTATTATTGCTGAGAGCTAGCTCGTTTATTCCTATATTATGCATTTTTGATATGAGTTTCTCCAAAGTCAACTTTGTGCTCGATGGATTATCACTGCATTTTGCTATAATTTCATAATTTGATGTATCAATTAAAATATTTTTAAAATTTTTATTTATTTCAAACTTAAGTTTTCTTATTTTTTTTTTTTATCCGATAATGATGTACAGTCCCAGACAAAAAGTTGATCAGGCTTTTGCTCGGACGTGCACTTTGTATTGGTAATGTCAGGATTATTTATATTTTCTAATTGTTTTTCCATTATTATCGTTTCTATTATTATTTTTTTCTATAAACGTTGTTTTTATGTTGACTTAGGTTATTATTTCTCCCGTGTCGGCTATCTACGTGAAATAGATTCTTTTTATCAAAACCTAAATTTTTCTCTGCCGTCATGCACCTTTCTACCGCATCATTAAAACTTGTTGGCATATTTGCCAAAAGAAGTGGTTGGTATTCAATATTGACACCTTTCATAAAAATATTGAGTGCAACACTGTCACCCATTTTGTATATGGCATCTTTAGTATCCTGAGTGGGGTTTGTTAAACCTCCAATTTCAAAATTACTCAATTGGTTAGAAAGTTCGGCAATTTTTTCCCTAAAATCAGATATAGTACTATTACTCTGTACCGTAGTTCCCAACTCTGTCAGAACCTGTTGTAGTGATCTTGGATTTGGAAAAGCTTTTTCTAATGCTGTTTTCAATTCGATTAATGTTGTTGGCCGATTGGAACGACCTAAAATGCTACGCACTTGCGCCGTTAGCTTGAAATTATAAACGTATTTAATAAATATGGATTTATCTTCTTCTTTTAACAGGTCATGTAGTAATTCTGCCTGTGCAATAAAATCTTCCAAATCTTTGAATGAACCTTTGAAAATATGTAGGTTTTTACCCACCATAGAAATATCGAAACTAGCCATCTTTGGAAAACTATATCTTTGCCAAACTTGTTCAATCTTTTCGGTCTTTACGTTTAAATTTTCTATTGTCTCTTTTAATTCTTTATGTAAATCTCCAAATTCTATTTCTAGTTTTTTGGTATCGTCGTTGTCGCTATCCTCACAAAAGTTCTGTACAGTTTGCTCTAAAATTGCTAATCTTTCAAGTTTTTTTTTACTTTGTAAGACTCTTCGTAAACTCTATTTTTACTTTTCTTTATATTTGATTTAAGTTGTTTTAACTCGTCAATACATTCATTTATTGATTCCATTTACTTTAATTCTTAAAAAAAAATATATTTAATAAATATGTATGTAAAACAATATTCTAAAAATATAACTTATTTTTGTTTATTTCAATATTTTGTGTGTACCTTGTACCGATTATTGGAAAAAAATACAACTCTACAATATTTCGTTTAGTTTTAATATTTTGTGTGCACCCTGTGTCAATTTTCACTATATTACTCAAAAAAAAAAATAACACTATTATATTTTACATTCATATAACAGCTGATTATTTTTGTGTTGTCATTTTTTTTCTTCAAGTTTTTTTTTCTTTTTCAAGTTCTCCTTTTAAATTAATAATTATATTTTGTATCTAGTGATACAATAATTCCTAAGAAAATTTAATTTTTTTTTGTAATAAGTGTGTGTGTTTTTAATTATAGTTTTTTTTTTATTCCTTAAGAAAATAATAAAAAAAAATTTTTTTTATGCATGTGTTTAATTAGATTTTAATTTTTTACATTTCATATATATATTTTTTTTATATATTAATTGTTTTTTTCTTTTTGGTCTTCAACTGCTCAGTTATGGCATCAATCTGTTGCCATAATTCACACGCCTGTTCCCAAGGTGGTGGAATCTCGGCTGTCACTCGCCTCTTCAGATCAGCTAATTTCTTCCTTAGCTTAACTATTCTTCCCGCTCTTCTTCGTTTGGGCTTCTCTGTAGCTGGTTTATTTTTAGTGGACATATAGACCAAATTTGGCAGGATCGCCATGTAATGTTGTGTTTTAAATTTATTTCCCTACCTAGGGTTTTATTAGCCGGCGTTTCAAACGCCACTGGCTTAGATTGCCGGCACTAAAGAGCGCCAAGGCAAAGCACAATTAAGTGCTAAATTGAAAACTAATAGCCAACTGCTCGGCTGAGTTCTGATTTAAAACTTATCTTTATTTACAATTTCGTCCTTCTTATAAACTAAACTAACGGTACTTATAGTCTAGGATTTTATTTACATCTTTATTTTCGTTAAGTTAAATTCAACAGCTGTTATTTGTTTACAAATGAAAAAGGGTTCTTTCGTTGAATATAACATATGTTTTATGAACATATGTTCTTAGTGATGTGAGTAGCGTGATCGGTTATAACTCACCACAATATAACTTAATTAAAAATCGCTAAAAACAAAGAAAAATTTGGTCATGTTTAAAGTGCTGCAATTTTAAGTCTGGCTATTTGTAGATAAAAATAATGCAAGACTTAAGGAAATTTTATAGGATTTCCAAAAATATACAGTTTGTACAGAACCAATCAGTAATGCCTAAATTTTACTATGTAATTTGATAAAAGGTAAATATCGCTAATTTTTCGTTTAAAGCCACGCCCACTTAAAACAAGTGACAAAATGAAAAAACAAACATTACCTTAAAATTCTGTACAATTTTCTGAACCATCTCCTTGCCTTTCGTGGCGAATTTAGCCACTAGTTTAATCTTTAAAAATAAAGGCAACAACAATAAAATTAGAAAAAACTTGAATTGTGTTAAATTCGTGGCCACCACTGTATATGTATGTAATGCAAAAACAAAATATTTTTCTTCCTGTAAATGAGCTTTATTAAATATACGCATTCACTCATTCGTTTCACGACGAACGTCTTGCAGTAACTCTCAGCTAAATTCGCATCGCTAAAATGACATCACTAAAAACAAAAGAAAATATTAGAAAATTAATAAAATGCTAAGAAAAAGTAAATAATTTGTATTATTATTAAATTCAAAAGAGTTTACTTTTTATTATTTTTAAAAAATTAGTGGAAAACACATTGCAAACATGAAAATAAATAGTTTCGTTTGCGTCTTAATCCAACAAAAAAAAAAAAATGAATTGTCTGACAATACGTATTCCCTACTACAAACAAATGAACAAATTTTTTCCTCATTATTCTGTCAACTATTAGTTCTTGGGCAAACAAATCGATGTCTCGTCAAGTAACGATTATTGTTTACAGTTGTTTGAGTTTAACGTGAAAAAACTGTTTATACTCCACATAAAAAAATTATTTAGACTTTGTAGACTTTGTTTTCACGCAAATTTAATAGACAATATTTTTATTTTTCTTGTGTAAAAGTGACATTATGTTTTTATTGTGATGGTGGCTTTCTAATTACATAAAAAATTTTTCATTTTCAGAATTTAAATTACTATTTAAGGCCTTTACGATGGGTCTCATACTGCAGGTTTAAACTTTAGTTAATAGTTAACCCAAAAATGTTGTTGTTGTTTTGTGTACATTTTTTTGACATTTTCTTTTGTTTATAGTTAAGTTAAAGTTAAACCTACAGTATGAGACCCACCGTTAAAGTTTAGGCACCGTAAGTTGTTCCAGTTTCACGTGAAAAAACTGTTATACTCCATATAAAAAAAAATGATTTTTCACGACAATCAGTTTCACGTGAAAATTGTGTAGAATTTGTTTTCACGCAAATTTAATGTACAAGACTATTATTTTTCTTGGGAAAAAGTGACATTTTGTGTTTATTTTGATTGTGTCTTTGTTATAAAATTAAAAACTTGTTCATTTGTTTAAATTAAATTGCAATTTGAGGCATTTAAAGTTGGAGTGAAATTTTTCCACGTGAAAAACAACTTACGGTGCTTTAAGTGAAAATTTTCCACGTGAAAAACAACTTACGGTGCTTTTCCTACAAAAATTTACGTTTTTTTAACTAAATGCGTTGGCATCACTGACCGTCTTATATCTTGATGTTCTGCTTTCAATATACATACATTCATATTTTCTGTTTAAAACAAAACAAAGCAGAACAAGATATCGGTTTTTGTTTTTCTTGTTACTTTTTTTAAGCTGCCAGCAGATAATTAAAAAGTGATTTTATTGCTACAGCAGTAAATATTTATTTTGTGCTCAAACTGTCTAGCAGTAGATTTTTTGTGTGGTTCAAGTTATAGCATATAAACAAAAACTTAAACCACTCAAAACAATTGCTGGCTCTTTTAGAATAACTGAAAGTTATTCAGTGACTTCTGCTGGTGCTTTTTAAATTATTTAAAGTTGTAGTTAAAGTTAAAAGAAAAACTTCTAAGCGAATGCCAGTCTTTGAATCACTGGCCTAAACCACATAATTGCAGTGTCGACCACAGTGCGACGTTTTGTCGATAAAGCAGTTTTTTTGTATCTTTTCTATTTGTCACTGCCGAGAAATTAGAAAAGTTTCTAAATAAACAAGAGCTGTTATTAAACAAAACGCAATAAGAATTTTTTAAAAATATTAAATCGTTTTCGCGAAATTCAAGAACAAAGTTTGACAGCACTGCCACTGTCCACTGGCACTTTCACTATGTGGTTTGGGCTTTAGTTGTGACTATATTCCCCTTGTGTTTTCTGTTCCAAAGTCACAATAAATTATATTTATTAAAATTTTTGTTTGAAACATTCCCAGCAAAATCTCAGTAATGGGTGCTCATTACTAATATCTAAATAATAAGCAGTCGAATTAGGGTCTACTGTTTATAATTCGGTGTCAAAACTCATTATTTTTGTTCGACAAGGTCGTTTTTGTAAGTACCCAGTCAGAAATCGCCAGTGGTACTAAAAATCAAGCACTGGCATACCACTGGGTAACCACGGTGTTAAAAATAAATGACTGGCAGAAAACTCATTTGGGACGCTTTGCCAACATTTGCAAAAAGCGTTTTGCCAGTATTTGTTTTACAAAAATTTCGGTGGTTTATAAAAAAAACCACTGGCAAAGAATTGGTTTAGAGTGATATGCCAAGGTTTGTAACCAGTGGTTATCCAGTGGTACCTAGCCAATGCTACCAGTGGTACAAAAATCAATTCACTGGTAGGCCAATGATTTTATAAAAATGCTGACGCTTCGTTAAAAATGGTTTGTAGTCAGAAGGTTCCGAGTTCAAATCCGGTTGCAAGCAAAAAATTTTTTTTGGATTTTTTTGAATTTAAAATTATTTTTGTTCTTTAAAAACAATTTTTTTGTTGTTGGGAAAGCTCCTTCCAGACCAACTTTTTTTGCTCTCCCAACGCTGGCATATTAGTTACAAAAAATTGTTTGCCAGTACTAGCATTTTAGCACAGCCAGTAGTTGTCCAGTTGTTATCACTCATTTATGTGTTTAGCCACCAAGTATTATATGTGTCGTTAGCTCAGTGGGTAGATCAATCGTCTGCCAATCTGACGGCCTGGGTTCAAATCACGGCAGGACAAAAAAAATACATACGAACTTTTTTTAAATTTTATTTTGGAAAATTTATTTCCAGACTACCTATTTATTGGTTTTGCCAACGTTCAAAAATTTTGTTCCTCCAGTGCTTTTCCGGCGCTTTTTGAACAGCCGGTCCTTTTGTCTAATGATGTTATCATTTTGGAAATGGGAAAGCACTTTTTGCCAGTACTTGTACCACCTGTTAAAGTGCTTTGCCACAGCTTTCCCGTTTGTATTTTTCTGACTGGGTAGTTGTCCATATTCGCTGCATGAAAAAACGAAAATTACAAAGGGGGCAGCACTGGCAAAGCACCGAAATGGGTGGTATAAGTGCTTTTTTTTCTGACTGGGTAGTTGTCCATATTCGCTGCATGAAAAAACGAAAATTACAAAGGGCCAGCACTGGCAAAGCACCGAAATGGGTGGTATGAGTGCTTGTAAAAGTGCTTTCCCAACGCCCAAATGATAACACGGTTCCACGGTGGTGCCAATGCTTTACAAAGACTTGGGAAAGCACCCAGAAACATAAAAATCAAATGCTTTGCCAACGCCCAAAAAAAAATTAAAGTGCTTTTCTGACAAACAAATGATAATACCGACCTATTTAATGCTTTGCAAAGTATTGAGATAGCACCAAGAAACAGAAAAATCAAGTGTTTCCCTGCCACCAAATTATGAGCCCTCATCACTGAAGAAATTATTTAAATATCCTCTCTTTTTTTAAGCTTCTTTTTCAAAACAAAATAATGTTTGACAAAATTCGTTAGTTAAGTTGTCAGTTTACTATGAAAAGTTGTCAATTTAAGTACCGAATTTTGTCGTTAAAAAGTTACATCAGAATTGCCCCTCTGGTATCGACGCAATCATAATATTGTCGAATAAAATTTGAATTTGTTGAATTTTATTGTTGTTTTATATGGGAAGTTGTGACTTTCAGTCTGAAAAATAGTCTTGTGATATTCAGAACTCTTCACAAGTAGGAATAAGCACCTTAAAGTGATTATGAGAAACAGAATTATTCATTGATTCATAAAATTAAGTGAAGTGTTCCTTTTGGAAAAATACTTACTTCTCAAAGATATTTTTAATAAACGATCGCCTTTGTTATAATGAGTACTTTTTACAAGTCATAACATTTTGTGAAATGTATATTTTTGTTAGAGACACTTTCTATAAAAAAATGCACCCAAAGAGAACTGTTTCGAAAAAAAACATACAGTGGTGGCCAATAAATTAGAAACGCTTCAAGTTTTTTCTAATTTTATTCTCGTGGACAATAGCTGTATTTTGTCTTATGCCTATCAACGTTAAGTATTTAAAGCAAATCTACGTTAAACCGCCCAGCAAAACCTTGGTAATGACTGGTCATTACTACATGCATTACTTAGATCTCATATCTCATTACCCGTTGAATTACTTTTAAACTGAATATAATGAGTTACCGATAATTATACCCCACACATTACTATTTCACCATAGCTGAAACCAATAATATATGTTCTAAATCATTAAAAACCATAACTATGGCGTAGCCTAGTGGTTATCGTTTTTGCCTTACAGACGCTGCTCAACTCGTGTTAGCTTCCATTGTTTTTTTTTTTGTAATTTATATTAAACATCTATTTATAGAAATGTTGATGCTCATTAAGCAGTATTTAATAACAAGTTTTGTGAAAAATAGACATGTATAACAGTTGCCACAATAAATGTGTACATAAGTTAAAGCAATAAAAATCATAGTGATGTCGTGGTCTAATGGTTAGAGTGTTTGCCTGACAATCGTGGGGTACGTTGATCAATACGTGTCAGCTCCTATTGGTTTTTAAATTTTTATATTTTTTTAAATCTATATTCAACATCTATTTATAGAACAGCTGATAAACTACTTACAGGTAACATCAGTGTAATGACTTTCCTCCAATGACATCACCATGTTAAAATAAGTAGTTTAGTAATTAAAAGGTAACTAGTGAACACTTAAGATTTCAAAACCTAAAACTCATTACATGGTAATGAAAGGTTTTGCTGGGCGATTGTAGTATAAAAAAATTTTAAACAGGTTCGAACGTACGTCTGCAAAAGTTTTTAGGAAGTAACGCGAATAAGTTGCATTAGATGTGAAAATGTGTAAACGTTGAGTTTTCAACGTTGAAAATTATCCGTGTTGAAAGTTAACGTGCATACGAAAAGTAATGTTAGTTTTCGTCTTAAACGCGTTTTTATGCACTTTGAGTTTTTTATGAGTTAACGGACATAGGTATGTCCGAAAACACAGCTAATATCATATTAGAATTTGGACTTGATGTAAAAGAATATTCTAACTAAATATATGAAAATATAGAAAGTTCGAAAAAAAAACAATTTTTGTACCTTTTAATGTAAAAATTAAAATAATTGCTTTTTTATAATTTTTGGACAATTTTGAAATATTTTTATGAAAATTCTGAGAAAGAAAATTGAAAATAGTGTAGTGCGATTAATTGTTAACGGCATTTAACCGCATCAATTTTCAAAAGTGCAATTTCAGTAAGGTATACATACATATGTGTATATATATTAGAGTGGGCCGAATTTTGCCGAATTAAGAATTTCAAAAGCGGAAAAGTTGCGTATGCATCCAGTAAACAATAAAAAATAAAAATTTTGAAAATCGGTTCACGTTCAAGTTCCCAGCAAAGCGGTTGAAATTTCGAAATTTCGGAATGTTTAAAAAAAAATCCCTAAATTTTGTTAAGAAATATTTGTTATTGTGATATATTATTTCTAATAAATTATAGTTCGCTGAATCCAAAAAAAATAAAATTTTTTTAATCGGCCGAAGGGGTTCTGAAATATTGCTACTTGAATTTTGCTGAAAAACACGTTTTTTCATTTTTCAGTCGAGTCTTCAAAAAGTTAGTCTAAAAATGTTTTTAATTTTTTTCATTTTCAAACCTACTATCTATATAAAATTATCTTTCATTTGAGTGTAAAAGAGTTTAAAAACGTTGAAGGGTATTCCAAGGACGCTGCGACAAAAGTTGTAAAAATTTTCAGAGTCAAAAGTGATTTTTTTTGTGATGACTGTTTTTTTATTAAGTGATCAGAGATTTTACACATTTATTTTTGTTTTGGATTAACATAAAACAACACTTTATTGACTGGTCTATCTTTTTTAATAATTTTGGGTATTTTGATAATAAATATAAAATAGCGTGATCGGATCTCGAGATCTGGGACACAATGCTCGAAAATTATCCTATTTTTTGTCCACACAATGTTCGAAAAGTATCCTACTTTATATTTTTTGTTGCATTAAAAGAATAGTTTAGAATAAAATTAAATACATACCTAATAGTTTTTTTGTAAAAGTTTTGAAAAATATTTTATACACTGGCCACAAAAGTATATATAAAAAAATGTAATTGAATATAACTTAATACATTAGTGTTCAGTAAATATTATACAAAATTAAATTGCGTGTTTGGATTTAAAATTTTGTAACACAATGTTCGAAAAGTATACTCTTTTTTGTCCACACAATATTCGAAAAGTATTCTACTTTATATTTTTTGCTTTAGTAAGAGAATATTTTAGAATAAATTTAAACACTTAATAGTTTCTTAGCAAAATTTTTGAAAAATATTGTATACACTGTGCCACAAAAGTATATATACAAAAATGTAAATGTTTATAACTTAATACATTAGTTTTTAGTAAATATCATAAAAATTTAATTGCGTGCTTGGATTCAAAATTTTGTAAAACAATGTTCGTAAAGTATCCAATTTTTTATCCACACAATGTTCGAAATGTGTTTTAATTAATATTTTTGTGGCACAGTGTACATTAATATATTAAATTATATTTAATTACATTTTTTTATGTACTTTTGTTGCACAGTGTATAAAATATTTTTCAAAACTTTTACAAAAAAACTATTAGGTATTTAATTTTATTCTAAAATATTCTTTTAATGCAACCAAAAATATACTTTTCGAACATTGTGTGGACAAAAAATAGGATAATTTTCGAGCATTGTGTCCCAGATTTCGAGATCCGATCACGCTATTTTATATTTATTATCAAAATACCCAAAATTATTAAAAAAGATAGACCAGTCATAAAAATGTTATTTTATGTTAATCCAAAACCATAAATGGGTAAAATCTCTGATCACTTAATAAAAAAAACAGTGATCACAAAAAACAATCACTTTTGACTCTGAAAATTTTTACAACTTTTGTCGCAGCGTCCTTGGAATACCCTTCAACATTTTTAAACTTTTTTACACTCAAATGAAAGATAATTTTATATAGATAGTAGGTTTGAAAATGAAAAAAATTAAAAACATTTTTAGACTAACTTTTTGAAGACTCGACTGAAAAATGAAAAAACGTGTTTTTCAGCAAAATTCAAGTAGCAATATTTCAGAACCCCTTCGGCCGATTTAAAACATTTTATTTTTTTTTTTGGATTCAGCGAACTATAATTTATTAGAAATAATATATCACAACAACAAATATTTCTTAACAAAATTTAAGGATTTTTTTAAACATTCCGAAATTTCGAAATTTCAACCGCTCTTCGGGGACCTTGAATGTTAACCGATTTTCAAAATTTTTATTTTTTACTGTTTACTGGACGCATACGCAACTTTTTCGCACCCTCCGTTTTTGAAATTCGCAATTCGGCAAAGTTCGGCCCACTCTAATATATATCGGTGAAATCAAAAAATGTGATAAGTTTTTGGGCCCAAGAAAAAATAAATGCGAGAAATAAATTTTGGAAATTTCGTTTTTTAATACCTGGACAATTTTTTTCAATTTTGGCGATTTTTTCTAATTTTTGTCGATTTTCACAAATTTTTACATTTTTTCCAATTTTTGATAATTTGGTAATTCTTTAAAAATTTTTAATTTTTTTCAATCTTGCAGAATTTCCCGATTTTTTCCAATTTTCCAAATTTTGACGATTTTGGTAATTTTTCACATATTGACAATTTTTTCAAAACGCTTTTTTTCAAAAATTTTACGATATTTTACAATTTTGGAGATTTTGTCTAATTTTTGGAAATTTTTTTAAATTTTGATAACATTTTTAAAAATTCCCAATTTGATACAATTTCAAAAATTATAATAAATTTTAAAATCTGTACTCGATTTTAAAAATGAAAATTGTATTTGTATTTATATTTCCAGAAATCTGGGTTACAACACATAAACCAATTTTTGCTCTAAAACCTACACACGATTTCTTAAACAAAAATAGATTAAGAATCCTCGGTTTTCATGCTTCAAATTCAGGCACAACTAAGGCCCTGACTATTTCTATATTTTCCTGGAAAGCGCACGTAAAATTTTTATTTTGCTAGATTTTAAGATCGCGTTTTTCTCGAAAACTAAGCCTAGTAGAGAGAAAAGGGCTTTTGTTTGGTATATCGCCCATATCTCGAAAACTGAATGAGTTAAATGAAAACGGACAACGGTTTTGGAACAAGGAGGTCATTGCGAGTCACCTGTGGATTAGTGCGAAAATCGCTAAAATAAAATTTTAATCATCCATATTTCCCAAACTAGAAGAGCTAGAGGAAAAATGACTGCGCCAAAGGTCAAAACCCACTACGAATACCCCGATAAAGAAACTAAATTTTGACTTGCATTGCTAGATTTTAAAATCGCGTTTTTCTCGAAAACTAAACCTCGTAGAGAGAAAAGGGCTTTTATTTGGTATATCGCCCATATCTCGAAAACTGAATGAGTTAAATGAAAACGGACAACGGTTTTGGAACAAGGACGCCATTGCGAGTCACCTGTGGATTAGTGCGAAAATCGCTAAAATAAAATTTTAATCATCCATATTTCCCAAACTAGAAGAGCTAGAGGAAAAATGACTGCGCCAAAGGTCAAAACCCACTACGAATACCCCGATACCGAAACTAAATTTTGACTTGCATTGCTAGATTTTAAAATCGCGTTTTTCTTAAAAACTAAGCCTCGTAGAGAGAAAAGGGCTTTTATTTGTAATATCGCTAGTATCTTTAAAACCAAATGAGTTAAATGAAAACGGACAACGGTTTTGTAACAAGGAAAAATAAATGCGAGAAATAAATTTTGGAAATTTCGTTTTTTAATACCTGGACAATTTTTTTCAATTTTGGCGATTTTTTCTAATTTTTGTCGATTTTCACAAATTTTTACATTTTTTCAATTTTGGCAATTTTTGCAATTTTTTCCAATTTTTGACAACTTTTTGAAATTTTGGTAATTCTTTAAAAATTTTTAATTTTTTTCAATCTTTCAGAATTTCCCGATTTTTTCCAATTTTCCAAATTTTGACGATTTTGGTAATTTTTCACATATTGACAATTTTTTCAAAACGCTTTTTTCAAAAATTTTACGATATTTTACAATTTTGGAGATTTTGTCTAATTTTTGGAAATTTTTTTAAATTTTGATAACATTTTTAAAAATTCCCAATTTGATACAATTTCAAATATTATAATAAATTTTAAAATCTGCACTCGATTTTAAAAATGAAAATTGTATTTGTATTTACAGATGGTGGCCGACCTTCAAGAAAATAGTTCATCTTTTGACCATTCCTAATTTTGCCTGGAAAGGGTATTAAATTAAATATTTCCAGAAATCTGGGTTACAACACATAAACCAAATTTTGCTCTAAAACCTACACACGATTTCTTAAACAAAAATAGATTAAGAATCCTCGGTTTTCATGCTTCAAATTCAGGCACAACTAAGGCCCTGACCATTCCTATATTTTCCTGGAAATCGCACGTAAAATTTTTATTTCAAAATATTTACCATATAAAAAACCAAATTTATGGATAGCTTTTATGGCCGGTTGTAAGGCCCCAAGGTGATTCGCCAAGATTAGACATACATAAAATTTTCTTGGAGTCAAGTAGATTCTATACACTCATACAAATAAGTCCGTAGAAATAGCAGAAAAAGTTACTAAAAATTAGTTAAAAATGATGCTGCAGAAAAAACTGCTAATATTAGCAGAATCAGTTTGCTAAATATTAATAAAATGAAAACAGCAAAAAAAAACTGTTAAATTTACAGAATTTTAGTAATATTTGAGCTAAATTTTTGTTAATAGCAAATAACAATTCAACTTGCTGAAATCAGAAAAAAAAATTGCTAAATAATAGTAGAATGAAAATAGCAAAAAAAAAACCGTTAAATCTACAATATTTTTGCTAAAATTTTCTGAAATCAACAAAACTTTGGCAGATTACTAGTGGACTGGAAAAAGGTAAGAAATGAGCAAATGAAATGAAAATTAATAAATAAAAAATAAATGTGTATTTAAAAACATACTTGGGACGAATGTGTCAATTAATTGAAATTTTTTCAATTGGCATTGTTCAATGCCTAAATAACCATTTATAATTGATGAAAGAAGTATTTGTTTTCATGTTTTAATAAAAGAATAAATTAAGAAAAAAAATTAAAAATTCGCGTATTTCTTATATTTTTTTTATATTACAATGCTTTTTCTTCAATTATGTGTAGATACATTTCATTATCATTGTTTTCATCAATGCAAATTGAAAAAATTTCATTGGCATTGAATGGTGATGAAATTTGCTGGCATTGATATTGAGATAAAGTAATGCCAATTATATTGCAATGCCAATGAAAATTTCACAAGAATGATTTTTTGTAAAAGTGGTAATATTTATAGACAATAATATATTATCCATAACAACCCAGTCAGAAATCGCCAGTGGCACAAAAAATCAAGCACTGGCGTACCACTGGGTAACCACGGTGTTAAAAATAAATGACTGGCAGAACACTCATTTGGGACGCTTTGCCAGCGTTTGCAAAAAGCGTTTTGCCAGTTTTTTGTTATGCTGACGCTTTGTGAAAAAAGGTTTGTAGTCAGAAGGTTCCGAGTTCAAATCCGGTTGCAAGGAAATTTTTTTTTTGATTTTTGTTAATTTAAAATTTTTTTGTTTTATAAAATCAATTTTTTGTTTGTGGGAAAGCTCCTTCAAGACCAACTTTTCTTTTGCCCTCCAAACGCTGGCATATTAGTTACAAAAAATTGTTTGCCAGTACTAGCCTTTTGGCACAGCCAGTAGTTGTCCAGCTATTATTAGTGACACACTCATTTATGTGTTTGGCCATCAAATATTATATGTCTCGTTAGCTCAGTGGGTAGAGCAATCGTCTGCCAATCTGACTGCATGGGTTCAAATTACGGCAGGACGAAAAAAATACATATGAACTTTTTTTAAATTTTATTTTGGAAAATATATATTTCCAGACCACCTATTTATTGGTTTTACCAGCGTTTTGCCAACGTTCAAAAATTTTGTTCCTGCAGTGCTTTTCCGGCGCTTTTTGAACAGCCGGTCCTTTTGTCTAATGATGTTATCATTTTGGGAATGGGAAAGCACTTTTTGCCAGTACTTGTACCACCTGTTAAAGTGCTTTACCACCGCTTTCCCGTTTGTATTTTTCTGGTTGGGAAAATGTATTTCAGAGACCCTTCTTTGATTTTCATTTTTTGCTGATCGGATATGTACTTCCGAATTTATTTGAGTTTCCATTTTCACCTCTAAAGCTCCACCCACAGGAAAGAAGGTGTGGCCGATTAAAAATATCGTATTCTTTAAATAAACTTAAAAAGTACAATATTGGGAATAAAAATTACGGTGATCCCCGTAAACTCCACTTGCTCCCCAGATACTTTTAATCACAATTTTCATATTAAAATGGTTCGTCCAATATTAATTTAGCTTTATTTAAAAACTTTTTGCATTATTTTTGGCGAGTTAAAAATATGCAGTAATTTTTATGAGTCATTTAATATTCTGTTTATAACCGCTCCAAAATTGGTGGTTTAGTTTAAAAAAAATTTGTAAAATTAGCAAATCTTCTGTTAAAAATTAGTAACTAAAATTCAGCAAAATACTGTAAAGTTAGCAAATGTATTGTTAAAAATTAGTAACTAAATTCAGCAAAAAAAAATAGCAAAAAAATTTGTAAGTTAGTAATGTGGAGGTAGCAAAAAAATTAACTAAAAATTAAATTTTAACTAAAAATTAATTAAAAATTTGTTAAGTTGAAGTACTAACAGTTTTACTAGCTTTTCTACAAACTTTTTTCTATGAGTGTAGGTATGTGTCCCATTTTCCAAATCATCGGAGGAGCAAAAAAAATAATACTGCCATATTTTTCAAATTTGCCAAAAATTAAAATTTATGAATGATTTTGAAAGAACATTTATAGTACACAACGGCGATTCGCCAAAATGGGACATACCTTCAAATACTCTTGGAGTCAAGTAGAGTCCGTTGGTATGTGACTCATTTTCCAAATGAGCGGACAAGCTAAGAAAATTAAGGCAACATTTTTAAAAATTTTCAATTTGGTACACTTTAAAAAATTACAATATATTTCAAACCCTGCACTCGATTTTTAAAACGAAAAGTGTTTTTGCATTTACAGATGATGGTCGTCCTTTGAAGAAATAGTGTATCTTCTGACCATTTCTAATTTGACCTGGATTGGGCATTAAATTAATTGTTTTTGGAAATCTGGGTTCTAACACATAAACCATTTTTTTCTCTAAAACCTACATTCGATATTTGATAAGAAAATAGTTTCGGAATCTCCGGTTTTTATCCTTCGATTCTATGCACAGTTCAATCCCTGACCATTCCTATATTTTCCTGGAAAGCGCACGAAAAATTTTTATTTTTAAATTTTTACCTTATAAAAAACCAAATTTATGGACAACTTTTATGGCCGCTTGTAAGGCCCCATGGCGATTCGCCAATATTGGACATACCTGAAAATATTCACGGACTCTTGTAGATTCCATGGGTTTGTGTCCCATAATACAATTCATCGGAGGAGCGGAGAAAATTGTACGGCCATATTTTTCAAATTTGCTAAAAATTAAAATCTATGGATGACTTTGGCAGACTGTAATTTACAGGTTCGATTCGCCAGTATGGGACATACCTTAAAATATTCTCGGACTCTTGTAGATTCTATGGGTATGTGTCCCATCATCCAATTCATCGGAGGAGTCGAGAAAATATTCTTGAAATATTTTTTTTATAAGGCCGAAATCCAAATCTACGGATGACTTTGAAAGACTGTTAGTAATGCACAGGTGCGATTCGCCAATATGGGACATACCTTAAAATTTGCTCAGACTCTTGTAGATTTGATGGGTATGTGTCCCATAATCCAAATCATCGGAGGAGCGGAGAAAATTGTACTGCCATATTTTTCAAATTTGCCAAAAATAAAAATCTACACTCATACAAATAAGTCCGTAAAAATAGCAGAAAAAGTTACTAAAAATTAGTTAAAAATGATGCTGCAGAAAAAACTGCTAATATTAGCAGAATCAGTTTGCTAAATATTAATAAAATGAAAACAGCAAAAAAAAACTGTTAAATTTACAGAATTTTAGTAATATTTGAGCTAAATTGTTGTTAATTGCAAATAACAATTTAACCTGCTAAAATTAGCAAAAAAAAAAATGCTGAATAGTAGTTTAATAAAAATAGCAAAAAAAAACTGTTAAATTTACAGAATTTTAGTAATATTTGAGCTAAATTTTTGTTAATTGCAAATAACAATTTAACTTGCTGAAATCAGCAAAAAAATTGCTAAATAATAGTAGAATGAAAATAGCAAAAAAAAAACTGTTAAATATACAAAATTTTTGCTAAAATTTTCTGAAATCAACAAAACTTTGGAAGATTACTAGTGGACTGGAAAAAGGTAAAAAAGGAGCAAACGAAATGAAAATTAATAAATAAAAAATAAATGTGTATTTAAAAGCATACTTCGGACCAGTTTATTGAATGTGTCAATTAATTGAAATTTTTTCAATTGGCATTGTTCAATGTCTAAATGCCCATTTATAATTGATGAAAGAAGTATTTGTTTTCATGTTTTAATAAAAGAATAAATTATGAAAAAAAATTAAAAATTCTTATATTTTTTTATATTACAATGCTTTTTCTTCAATTATGTGTACATTTCAATACCATTGTTTTCATCAATGCAAATTGAAAAAAATTTCATTGGCATTGAATGGTGATGAAATTTGTTGGCATTGACATTGAGATAAAGTAATGCCAATTATAATTCAATGCCAACGAAAATTTCTCAAGAATGATTTTTTGTAAAAGTGGTAACATTTATAGACAATAATATGTTAACCATAACAACCCAGTCAGAAATCGCCAGTGGTACAAAAAATCAAGCACTGGCATACCACTGGGTAACCACGGTGTTAAAAATAAATGACTGGCAGAACTCTCATTTGGGACGCTTTGCCAGCGTTTGCAAAAAGCTTTTTGCCAGTATTTGTTTTACAAAAATGTCGGGGTTTATAAAAAAAACCACTGACATAGAATAGGCTTAGAGTGATCTGCCAGGGTTTGCAACCAGTGGTTATCCAGTGCTACCTAGCCAATGCTACCAGTGGTATAAAAATCAATGCACTGGTAGACCCATGATTTTATACAAATGCTGACGCTTTGTTAAAAAATGTTTGTAGTCAGAAGGTTCCGAGTTCAAATCCGGTTGCAAGGAAAAATTTTTTTTTTATTTTTTTTAATTTAAAATTTTTTTTGTTTTATAAAATCAATTTTTTGTTTGTGGGAAAGCTCCTTTAAGACCAACTTTTCTTTTGCCCTCCCAACGCTGGCACATTAGTTACAAAAAATTGTTTGCCAGTACTAGCCTTTTGGCACAGCCAGTAGTTGTCCACCTATTATCACTCATTTATGTGTTTAGCCATCAAATATTATGTCTCGTTAGCTCATTGGGTAGAGCAATCGTCTGCCAATCTGACGCCCTGGGTTCAAATCACGGCAGGACCAAAAAAATACATATGAACTTTTTATAAATTTTATTTTGTAAAATATATTTCCAGACCACCCATTTATTAGTTTTGACAGTGTTTTTTTTTCAACAGCCGGTCCTTTTGTCTAATGATGTTATCATTTTGCGAATGGGAAAGCACTTTTTGCCAGTACTTGTACCACCTGTTAAAGTGCTTTACCACTTCTTTCCCGTTTGTATTTTTCTGATTGGGAAAATATATTTCAGAGACCCTTCTTTGATTTTCATTGTTTGCTGATCGGATATGTACTTCCGAATTTATTTCAGTTTCCATTTTCACCTCTAAAGCTTCACCCACAGGAAAGAAGGTGTGGCCGATTAAAAATATCGTATTCTTTAAATAAGCTTAAAAAGTACAATATTGGGGAAAAAATTAGGGTCTCCCCGTAAACTCCACTTGCTCCACAGAAATACTTTTAATCACAATTTTCATATTAAAATGGTTCGTCCAAAATAAACCTTGATCTTCGAAAATTAATGTATTACGATAAATCGAAACTTTTCTTATAAATTTTAATAATTTAGATATTTTATGAGTAGGACAAATTTTCAACCATTTCAATTTAGCTTTATTTAAAAACTTTTTGCATTATTTTTGGCGAATTAAAAATATGCAGTAATTTTTATGAGTCATTTAACATTCTGTTTATAAGCGCTCCAAAATTGGTGGTTTAGTTTACAAAAAATTTGCAAAATTAGCAAATCTTCTGTTAAAAATTAGTAACTAAAATCCAGCAAAATACTGTAAAGTTAGCAAATTTATTGTTAAAAATTAGTAACTAAATTCAGCAAAATAAAATAGCAAAAAAATCTGTAAGTTAGTAATGTGGAGGTAGCAAAAAAATTAACTAAATATTAAATTTTAACTAAAAATTAGTTAAAAATTTGTTAAGTTGAAGTACTAACAGTTTTACTAACTTTTCTACAAACTTTTTTCTATGAGTGTATGGATGACTTTGGCAGACTGTTTGTAGTGTACAGGTTCGATTCGCCAATATGGGACGTACCTTAAAACATGCTAGGACTCTTGTAGATTCCATGGGTATGTGGCCCAGCATCCAATTCATCGGAGGAACGGAGAAAATAGTACGTCCATAATTTTCAAATTTGCCAAAAATTAAAATTTATGGATGACTTTGAAGGACTGTTAGTACTGCACAGGTGCGATTCGCCAATATGGGACATAACTGCAAATATTCTCGCACTCTTGCAGATTGCATAGGTATATGTCCCGTTATCCAATTCATCGGAGGAGTCGAGAAAATAATCTTGAAATATTTTCTTACATGGCCGTAATCCAAATCTATGGATAACTTTGGCAGACTGTTTGTAGTGCACAGGTTGGATTCGCCAATATAGGACATACCTTAAAATATGCTAGGACTCTTGTAGATACCATGGGTATGTGTCCCATAATCCAAATCATCAGAGGAGCGGAGAAAATTGTACTGCCATATTTTTCAAATTTGCCAAAAATCAAAATCTATGGATGGCTTTGGCAGACTGTTTGTAGTGCACAGCTTCGATTCGCCAATATGGGACTTACCTTAAAACATGCTAGGACTCTTGTAGATTCCAGGGGTATGTGGCCCAGCATCCAATTCATCGGAGGAACGGAGAAATTAGCACGTCCATAATTTTGAAATTTGCCAAAAATTAAAATTTATGGATGACTTTGAAGGATTGTTTGTAGTGCACAGGTGCGATTAGCCAATATGGGCCATAATTGCAAATATTCTCGGACTCCTGCAGATTGCATAGGTATATGTCCCGTTATCCAATTAATCGGAGGAGTCGAGAAAATAATCTTGAAATATTTTCTTACATGGCCGTAATCCAAATCTATGGATAACTTTGGCAGACTGTTTGTAGTGCACAGGTTGGATTCACCAATATGGGACATACCTTAAAATATGCTAGGACTCTTGTAGATTCCATGGGTATGTGTCCCAGCATCTAATTCATCGGAGGAGCTAAGAAATTTGCACGTAAATTTTCCATTTGCAAAGTAAAGGAAAATAGTAAATATACACTTAACAGCACTTGCATTGTATTTAAATTAAAAACAACGCTTTAAACATTAAAATTCATTTATTTCTAAGTAATTTTATTGACTAAATTCGACTATTTTAAGTATTTTATTAAATAAAATTGTGTTCCACTTAAGTTCCACATGAGAAAAATCTATGGATAACTTTTTTATGGATAATTTCACACACATATATATATATTATGTCCTATGGTTCCATTAGGAACAAAGGGCCACAAAAAACTACAATAGTACTTAGTAAGTACCATAGTACTTAACAAGTACCATGGTACTTAGCAAGTACCAAAGGTACTTAACAAGTACCATGGTACTTAACAAGTACCAAAGGTACTTAGCAAGTACCATAGTACTTAACAAGTACCAAAGGTACTTAACAAGTACCAAAGGTACTTAACAAGTACCATAGTACTTAACAAGTACCAAAGGTACTTAACAAGTACCATAGAACTTAGCAAGTACCTATAGTACTTAGCAAGTACCACAGAACTTAGCAAGTACCCGTAGTACTTAGCAAGTTCCACAGTACTTGTTAAGTACCTTGGTACTTAGAAAGTACCAAGTAATTAACCAAGTAATTGTACTTAAGTACAAGTACATTCAAAGTACTTGTACTTATTTTTTTAAGTACAAGTATTTGGTACTTACTAGTACTTAAGTACTGAGGTACTGAATACTTCCCGACTATGATTGTAATTATATAGTCACATATAACCTGAGAAACCCTACTATCGAATCCCAGCTAGGGCACAAAAAACCAAAAAAATTATTTTTTTTAACTCAATTTATTTTACTTGCAAATATTTTTTTTAACAGATCTTAACCCATTTTCTACCAACAGCACTTGAAAGTTATGTTTACTGCAACTTGGGATTAATAATATTTTAATATGTATTTATATATTGTCATATATAACCCCACACATAATTATATATGTGACTGAGATACTATTATCGAATCCCAGCTCGGGCACAAAAAAAACAATTTTTTTTTTACTTTTTTTAACTCAATTTGATTTACTTATAAATATTTTTTTACAGATATTAAAAAGTTTAAACCATTTTTTAATTATGTTTTCAATCAGTAGTTTTTTAAATATATAATTGGATATCGTAATATATAATAATATCGAATTTGAGTTCTTTCATGGCGAGAATGATTTTTTTTTGTAATATTTCTACATAAAATTCTTGGAATATTCTTATTTTTTTATTCCTACTAACTTGTGAAAAGGTGTTGGATAAGAGTATTTTGAAACAAAAGGAATTTTTTTCTGAAAATCCCTCTAAAAAACTTTAAAAAAAAACCTCTAAAATGAGAAATTTTTTTCCAAATGATTGCTAAGTTTGTACATGTCATACCTTATTTAAAAGACATTTATATTAAAGGGTGAACACACCAAAATTGCGACACTTTGGAAAACTTATAACTTACTCAAAAAAATTAATATATTTTGAAATTCAAATAACCTGAGTAGGCCATGACTTAAATTTCATGTATGAGAAATTTCATTCGAATTTGCTTTTAGTTTCGTAAAAAATGACCACCGAGTTGGAAACGAGGCAAATTATTTTGCACGAATATATAAAAAATTCGGTTCTCAGTGCGCGTAAAATTGCGAAAAATGTAAAAGTGCACTACTCGACAGTTTCCAGGGTTTTAAATCGGTACAGAGAAGGTCTGACAATTGCTACAAAGCCTGGTAGCGGAGGTGAGCATGACCAAAGTGATACAAACAGTGATCGGAAGGTCCTCAGGGCATTTTTGCAAGATGCGAAGATTTCGTCACGTTCTGTTGCAAAATCTGTACGTAAATCGCAGTCTTTCGTACAAAGGGTAAAGCGGCAAGCTTCACTGAGAAGTTTTAAAGCTCAAACAGCACCAGATCGAGACGCGAAATCCCGCAGCCGCAAGTTGTACGAATCCCAAATCACGAAATAATGCATTGTCATGGACGACGAAACCTACTGCTTTCAAAATTTCTAATATATTGCTGGCCAAGATTTTTATACTATTGCAAGTCGTAAAGATGCTCCTGAAAGCTGTAAATTGAAAATGAAGTCCAAGTTTCCAAAAAATACATGGTTTGGCAAGCCATTTTGCTCCTGTGGTCGTAAAAGCAGCTCTTTTGTCACATCTGGAACAATGAACGCTCAAATTTATCGGGATGAGTGCCTCAAAAAGCGTCTTCTTCCATTTATTAAGAGTCACGTCACCAAACCACTGTTCTGGCCGGACCTGGCAAGTTGCCACTATGCCAAGGACACACTGCAGTGGTACAAAGTAAATAAAATCGATTTTATACCTCGCGAATGCAATCCACCCAATAGCCCAGAGCTACGCCCTATTGAGGAATATTGGTCAATATTGAAGGGAATATTGTATAAGACAGGTGAACTGGCAAAAGATATTGCAGAATTCAAAGCCAAGTTGTTGTCGGCGTAGCGAAAAGTCGATGATGCACTCGTGCAAAAGATGATGACGCGTGTGCGACGAAAAGTCCGATCAGTTGCATATGGAACAAATAATAACTAATATTTTAATATTTTTATTACTTATAAACTTTAAAGTATTCAAATAAAAAAAATTTATTTCAAAGTCATCTAGTTTTTTTCTGGTATTAGTTTCTAAGTGTCGCAGTTTTGGTGTGTTCACCCTTTACCTTTTCAACAACATGTATGTATATTGTTCTTATCCCACACTGAAAATATTATTACATATTATTATTTTTTGCATGCAATTGTAATTGAAAATTTTCAGTTTCAAATTACATGTAATTGAAAGTGATTTCAATTTCAAATTTCAATTACATTTAGAATTAGAAAATGTTTGTTGTTAAAATTTTGCAAGAAAAATTGGCTGGAATAGGCGTGGACAAGCATAAAAAGAATAAGTCATGTTGAGTTGATCCCTAACTCGCGCTTTTTGTTATTATTTCTTTTCCCAATAAAATGCAATTGTAATTGACATTTTTTAAGTTACAATTACATGTAATGTGTAACTGTTTATAAAAACACAGTTAGTGTTTTTTCTAAAGGCTTAAGTAACCTTTTTGGGAATGAATTTTTTGCTCTTTTACTTAGGGCTTTTAGAATTTTGTTAATAAAATCGTCGTTTTTAGTCGTAGGAGTGTAATATTTTGCAGGAATATGTATTTTGATACGGTGGATCATAATCAATCAAAAAGTCTAATTTTTTGTAACTTACGGTTTTTTTGATTTCATATGACGATATAGTCAGTCATTTTGTATAGCAGTGTGTGGCTGAGTGAATTGACCGACTACAACTCTAGCAATATAGGTTCGAATAATACCGACGGGTTTTTTTGTATATACATACAGCTGCGGTTAAAAAATAGCACCAAGCCAATATTCTTCTTTAGTAGGTTTGAGGTGAAGAAGAAGAATACACTTTTTCCTTAAAAGTTATAAACACATTAAATTTGCAAATCAGACTAGATCTAGTTTCTGCCTTTTTATGGACAGGCTTCATCAGTGATTTCCCATTAAATTGTATTATTGTTTATATTTTTATTGTCAGATTGTCTCTATATGAATAATTTCAGAAGTGATCAAACAGACATATACAAACATTCTACTTCAGATTTTTCGTTCTTCTTATTTCCTCCGTGTCACCTTTTCACAAATATTGCCACATTGACGTATGGTTTGTACGTACAAGTGCAGGCAATTTGTGTATATTGGAGACGGACAGCCAACAGGGCATTTTTATTATTTTTTTTTTTTTTCGTTATAAATTTTTAATTAGGTTGAACTAATTTCATTGAAAATGTGCCATAAGAAATATAAAAGACTGTTAACAATATGAAATAAAAAAGGGAGCATTTAGCTTTTTAGCCGGGACAGCGGGATTTTTTTCTGAATTTCCCGGGATCCCGGGAATTCCCGCTCGTTAGAAAATAAATAAATCCGACATATGTTGTACTTGAAAAACTCGATTTCTATTAAAACACCGTCCGACAAAGTTCATCTTTTGGTTGTACCCATGATAAAATCTATTTAACATATTTTGAAAGGAGGGCTAAGTATAAAATATGCATGACTTCCACTTTTTCTAGATCAATAATTCGTTTATCAGTTTAAATCGCGAATTACTATGTATTTAGGTAATAAATTTATATGGAAGGCCGTCTTAATTTTAAAATGAAATATATATAACTAAATATTAATTCGCGATTGGAACGGTTAAACGAATTGATATAGAAAAAGTGAAACACGCGGGTGTTTTAATATATATATATTGGAATTGTTAATGTGTCGGACCAGTTTTATAGTCGGAACTAAGATAGATTTTTTGCTTAAGTATTTCTTAAATATGGAATCCAAAAATTTGTATTTCTAAAGATTTTGTTTCTATGCATATTTTTAGAAGTATTCGTATAGAAGTATTTTATAAAAAAGTTTAAAAGTAAGTATTCTCCACAGAAATTATTACGCAAATTCTCTTAAAGATTTTTATAAAAATCGACACTAGAATATTATTAAATAATATTTTATTCATCTTAACTCACTAGATGTAGTGAAAAATATAATTTAATACGTATGTCTACACTCAAAAAAAAGTCAGTAAAGTCAGCAAAAAATGTTGCTGTGTCAGCAAATTTTTAATCAGGAGCGTGCTTGCAAAAAAGTTGGTAATTTCAGCAAAAGGTTTGCTGAAAATCAGCGAGCTGATTTTTACCACAAAAATAGTAATCTTCAGCAAAAGTTTTGCTAACACTTAGTCGACTGCAAATGAAAAAAATCCTTGCTAAAATCACTAAACTTTTTGCTGAATATTAGTAAACTGAATAAAACTCAAAAAACTTGTAGCGAAATTTTACTTTAGTTAATTTATTTGCTGAAAATTTAAATATAGAATATGTGTAGAGTTGTTTTTCTTTTTTTATCATTTCCGTTTCCAGACAAGCTGCGACATCTACATCTTGTCTATCTGGTTGTCGTCCACGCTATGCATGCGGTTATCAGCACAATTTTTGTAGCAAAATAAATTAGTAAAACATTAGTTCAAAATTGGTTTAGTGCTAAAAAAAATATAACTAAAATTTTTGCTGAAAATGGAATTTCAGCAAAAAAAATTGATGAAAACTAGTACACTTGATATACAAGGCGTTTTACTAACTTTTCTACTAACTTATTTTTTTGAGTGTAATTGTTTACTGTCAACATGGATTTATGTTGTAGGTTAAAAAATAATTATGTGGAATATGCATTTAAAATTAACGGTTCGTTTTCGTTCATAAATCTGTGGTTCATAAGTTGTCGATCAGAGTTGAATTCCATAGGGAGCAGCTGGATAAAAATAAAATTGTTAGAATTTCGTTGATGTTAGTCTTATTGAGTTGTTTCAATTTGCTTATTTGTTTCAATTCAATTCAATAAATAGATCATCATCAATAAAGGCATAATATATTGAGGATGGGTTTGTATTGTAGCAGGACTCGAAAATACGTATTCTATCCTGCTGGCCTTATCGAATTTTTTAAATTTTTATTCTATGTAATTTACTTGTCAAAATTTTATCATCTTTCTTTTAATTTGAAAATAATTGAAATGAAAATGTGATAATATTTGATCTCAAATTGAACGAAAAACATTTATTAAATAGTTTTTTAACTTTATTTGGTATCTTTTAAATAGAAATTTTTTATGCCACAACTATTTAAAAAGAAATTATTTAATTTGCATAGTTTCATTTTAAATTCACATGTAAAGAAATCCAAAATAATTTGAAAAAGCATCTGCATAATATTTAAAAAATACAATTGAAATAAAGGAATAGCACTTGAAATTTAAATAAAATTATTTGTGAAAAAACCTCAAAATACTCAATTGAAAATACGAAAATATTACTAATTTTTAAATACCTAGTCTTTTTGGAGGTATTTGGTATTATATTTTTTTTGAGATACGGATATTGAAATCAGTGTTTAATAACAAGTTTAAAAAAAATTTGCCTCAACTGGTGACTGTGCTTAAAATAGTTCACACTTTCATATTCAACCATTAACTTGCTTATTTCAGTCTAACTGTGTAAGTAAATTTCAAAACACACACAGTCATCATTTACATTTTTTAAGTTTTCAAACTAAGCGCAGCGTAACTGTGTGAGTTCAGCAACAAAACAAGTTGTGTTTCTTCTGCTTGCTGCGTTTTGAGTTACTGGTTAATGTGTTTTTACTTGACTGAGTAACGAAAAAAAACTGCATAGTAGACTTCGAATAGCAGACTGGATAGTAGACTGGGGTCAGCAAACTATGTAGTTGGAACTTAAAGAGTTTTGTATATGCAAACAAAAGAAAAAAGAAACACTAGCAGCTTTAAAAAGAAAATACAATTAAACTTATCATATTTCCTATTTTATTTATTATTTTGTTAATTATATAATTTATATATTAATTAATTTCACACTTTATCGTAAATATGTATGTACGTATAATACTTTATTCTGATCAATTGTGGTACATAGTACATATGATTTGATTTTTTTAAATTGTCATTAATATGACACTAACTTACAACAATTGATTTTTTGGACAAATTACTACACCCAAAAAATACATGGTAGTTGATCATTATTTTTTCAATTGTGTCATATGTTGGCTGAATAGAAAAATTTGTTATTTTAACAAAGTTTATTCCTGTTTTTTAGCTTAAAATAAAATCTGTTAATTTTAAAACATTTTTTGTTAAATTTAAAAAATCTAAATTTAAGTAAACTTTATTTATTTATTACTATTCTTTTGTTTTTGTTAATTAATTCATATATTAATTAATTTAACACTTTATCGTAAATATATACATTTCTGCATTGATTCAATTGGTACATATAATTTGCAGGTTTTTTTTAATTAATCCACTCTGATATATGTATGTATATCAGAATATATTTTATGTATATATATCTGAATATATTTTAGGCTTATTCACTGGATGTTCGCGAGTCTATTCATAAGTCTTTTGGACATCCTCTGGCTAACTAAAATTTTAGCAACCCTGTTTTTGAAAAAATAAAAATAATATTCGTAATATTATTTGTACAAAACAGAAACTGAAAACAATACATATAGAACAATTAAAAAAAAATTGAAGGGAATAATTTAACTTAAACCAGGACAAAAAAAGTTTAAATTAAATAAGCATTTTCTCAATTTCAACAGCTGTTGTCAAAGTGACACCAATTGCTTATGAGATGAACAGGGTTTGTACGTCGTTTAGTCAAAAGTGTTATGAATAAGAAAACCTTATTAACGAAGTGGCACATATTTTGAGCACTTAGTTCTGGCACATGGTGTCTGGCCAGACCCCTATACATTTACATGCATTTGTATGGAAATAAGGGCTGTTTGCCGTTAAATTTTTTACTAAGATAGGAAAATATTTGTTATATTTTGTGTTTCTATTTCTTTTTACTATGTTATTAGCTACCTGAGGAAGAAAAAATAGACCTGAAAAAATCTTTGGAATGAAAAGGGCAACAATTTTTTTGTTCTATATATATTTCTCTTTATTATGGGTAAAGTAATAAATATTTATGACAAAATAGAAAATTATTATGAAGAATACATTGATTTTTTTATTCAGAATTTTGCGGAAGGCAACAAAAACATAAATAATCTACTTTTGAATGTTGCTGCCAAACAGGATTGTTGCATTTGCAGCAAAGTTGGCAACCCTTATTTCTGTCAGTCGTGTATTATTCTTTGCTCTACAGAATTTTTATTTTAAATATTTATTTTATTGGTTTTTATCCCGAATTAATTGGTTTTTAAAGTAAATTTTACGTTCATAAATTGCAATTTATAAAGTGTGTAGACGTTTATAGTGTTTGGTGAATTTTTAGCTGTTTATTTTGATGAAAACATTTGGTAAAAGTTTTCTTAGCTGATTGTGTTATTTATTTTTTCTTTTTACTTTGCACCTGTTGTTGTTGGTACAATTTATATTTCTTATATTATTACACTTTGTTTAAAATTGTTATTTGTTCGATTTTTTAGAGCATACCTTTGGGCTGATTATATTACCCTTTGTAAATTTTTTTTTATTTTTCGATTTTTTAGAGCATATCTTTGGGCTGATTATTTACATTACACCCACGGGAAAATGTCTTGTTTATTTGTAAACTGTAAAGTTAAGAACGATCATCGTTTTTTGACTTGTTGGCTATGTGATAACCATGCTCACTATCAGTGTGCTGGGTTCAATGGTAGGGATTTTGATAAGATTATTGATTCATCTAAGGGACTACGTTGGTCCTGTGTAAATTGTAGATCATTAGATGTAAATTTTTATAAACTGTTTAAGCATGCTAAATGTGGGTTTTCTGAAATGTCTAAGGAGTTGCAGAACCTTACTGGAAAATTTCGAAAGTTTGAGGAGCTTTTTAATAATTTTGAGTTGGAAACTTCGCCGCAGCGGAAGAAGTCGTCGGGGCGATCGGAGGTGGATACTTGTCCCGCCGATATTTCCCCGAATTTGCCTAATCTTCCCCGGCCTTTTTTATCTCCTGCACCTTCCACCGGGATTTCGGAACCAGTTGGTGGATTAATTGAAGGTCCCCCAATGATTTCTGTGACCATGGTGGGGGGGAAAGTTGGGGAGTGTGATGTTGATTCAGGAGATGGAAACAAATCTACTGCTCCTAAGAGTGGAAATCGTGATGTGGTCCAGGTTACTCCATCCTTGGCGAAATCTCCTTCGGCAAGGGTGGATGATCCTCTCGGTTGTAGCGGCCTTTCTGTTTCTGGTGAAATGTGTGGTGCTTCTGCACCTAGGAGTGAAGCTAATGGTGTGGGCCAGGTTGCTGCATCTGTGCCAGTATCGTCCTGGTACTCTTGGTTGTGATGGTCCTTCCGTTTCTCGTGAAATGTGTGTTTTGGGCGTTGTTCCGCCGCGTAGGACAGTTTTTGTATCGAGATTTGTTCCGAATACATCTGTTGAGGACTTGGTGAAATATATAATGGAAAATAATTCTTTAGTGATAAATGTGTCTGATTTCAAAGTTATTAAATTTAACTTTTTGCAGCCAAGGGATATTTCTTCGTTTCAAATAATTGCTCCTTTGAATCTGTTTGAAGTTCTGATTGATTCTTCCTTCTGGCCGCATGGAGTGCTTGTTAGAGAATTTATTCATAGGGATAAACCGAGATCGGACAGAAGAGCTATTTCTCTTCCAAAAAACTAAATAATGCTTGTAGGTCTTTGTCCGTTTTGTATCAGAATGTGAGAGGTTTGAATACGAAATTGACTGAGGTGTATAAAAATAGTGTAGGTTGTTGTTTTAATATTATTGCCTTCACTGAGACTTGGTTAAATCCTGGCATTTTTAATGGTGAGATTTTATCTTGTAATGATTATAATATTTATAGATGTGATAGGTATGGAAATGATTGGATGAATATGAATAACGGGAAGGGAAAAAAGGGTGGTGGCGTGTTAATTGCAGTCCATTGCTCAATATCTTCAGATCAGGTTGAAATTTCTAACGATATCGATGTTGAATTTATGTGCGTTCGCTTGTCATTTCATGGGATATATATTTATGTAACTTGTTCATATATTCCACCGGGATCCAATTTGAGTATTTATTTGAAGCATGCTTCTTTGATTAATGATATCGTTTGTGGACTTGCAACAAATGATATTATTCTTGTCCTGGGCGATTTTAACTTGCCTAGGGTATCTTGGACAATGTTCCCAGATGTTTGTAGGTTAATGCCGTTGTCTTCCTCTAATGATATGGATAAATTTTTCGATATTTTGTTTGAATCATGTCTTATTCAGTTTAACAATATTCCTAATATAAGTAACAGAGTTTTGGATCTTGTCTTTTCAAATTATCCTAATATTTCTCTCTCCAGATCATTCCCTTTTGTTTGTCCTAAGGATGGCTATCATCCAACACTCCTCATAGAACTTGATATTATTGATTGTTCTGGGGAACCCGGTTTTGAAGTTGGATGCGTAAAACATTTCGATTTTGGTAGAACAACTTACGAATTACTGAGATACTATCTCGGTAGGGCGGTTTGGTCGAGTTCGGATAGTGATCTGGATTATTGTATTTCCAGTTTCTATGACACTTTGCTCTCTGGGTTTTCAAGTGCTGTCCCTTTTAAAAATAGAACGGTCAAGTTAGCTGGTCCTGTTTGGTTTACGAGTGAGTTAAGGCGGTTACGTCATGTCTTTAGTGGCTTTTCAGATAGACGCCAAACCGATGTTATCTACACTGATTTTAGTAAGGCTTTTGATACGGTTAGTCATGATCTGTTATTGTACAAACTTGATACTTTAGGTTTTCCGCAAAGACTTTTGAAATGGATATCGTCTTACTTAAGGGGTCGAACACAGCGTGTTATTTTCAAGGATCATATTTCGGAAATGATTTTTGTAACATCGGGCGTCCCTCAGGGTAGTCATCTTGGTCCTATTCTTTTTGTTTTATATTTAAACGATCTTCCTTCTGTTATAGATGTTTGTGAAATTCTAATGTACGCTGACGATGTTAAATTGTTTTTATCGTTAAATAGTGTCTTAGACTGTAATTTATTGCAAAATGACCTAGAGAAACTTGCTGAATGGTGTTCTGTTAATGGGATGTCTCTTAATTTGGGAAAGTGTAAGAAGCTTTCTTTTTATAGGTCGAAACCAATTCAATTTGATTACTGTATTGGTGCTTACAGGTTGGAAAATGTTGCATTATTTACTGACTTGGGAGTTTTACTAGACCATAAGTTAAATTTTAATTCGCATGTTAATTCGTGTGTTAATAAGGCTAAATCGTTACTGGGCTTCATAAAACGGTGGTCTAAAGAGTTTGATGATCCTTATATCACCAAGAATTTGTACATTAGTCTTGTTAGGCCTATTTTAGAATACGCATCTGTTGTATGGTCCCCTAACTACGGCTGTTATATTGACAGTATTGAATCGGTTCAAAAGCAGTTTCTATTATTTGCTTTACGCGGTTTAGGTTGGAGTGTTAATGAAATATTGCCACCATATGAACATCGTTTACAACTTATTGATCTTCCTACACTTTGGAAGAGAAGATTAATGCTGGGCGTAACTTTTATGGTAAAACTAATTAATGGGGAAATTGATTCGCGCTTTTTGCTTGGAAACATTAATTTTAATGTTCCAGTTCGTGTAACGAGGAACTATGTTTCAATAAGCACGACGTTCTGTAGATATAATTATGAGGAATTCAATCCATTTCGCTGTCTTTGTACTCAATTTAATGAGCTTAACTTTTTATTTTCCGTGTCCGATCCTATATATAAAATTAAACGATTATTATTGCGTGGGATATAATTTTTTGAGTATACTTGGTTGCTAACTGTTGTATCCGTAGCGTTGTGTCGGAATCATCTTTATTTGTTCCTGCCCTACCAGTCTGCTCCAGCCCTGCCAGTCTCTTTGTCTTGCCAATTCTACAATATTTCTTCCGTCAGTCTGTTCCTGCTTTTCTGCTACATTTCTTTCTGCAGCTTTTTCCAGTACTTATTCCTATCCATATGTGTTCCTGTAATAACTGTGCTATTTCTGTACCTGCCCTGCCAGTCTGCTCAAGCCCTATCAGTATGATCCAGCCATATCAGTCTGATCCAGCAGTGATAGTCTGTCCCAGCTCTGCCAGCCCGTTCCTGCCCTTCCAGTCTGTTCCAGCCCTGGCAGTCTCTTTGCCTATTTCTGCCATCAATCTGTTCCTGCTTTTCTATTACATTTCTTCCGGCAGCCTTTTCCAGTACCTATTTTTATCCATATGTGTTCCTGCAATAACTGTGCCACTGTGAACAGTTGCTCATCTCTATTATTATTTAATCATTTTGTTCCCGCTTTATTTTTCAATATTTAAATTTCAATCTTATTTTTGTTATTCTGTTATTTTTGTTGTATTGTTCGTATATACATAATAAAAATTATTGCTATTTTTGGTTTACATAAGTATTGTGTTTGTTCATAAATTTAAGATTATTTTTTATTTTTTTTGATTTCTTTTTTTTTTTTTTTTTTTGTTTTTTGTTTTATTTATAAAGTTTTATTTCAATTTGTTTTTTCCGATTTTATCTCATTATTTTTATATAATCCCTGTAGTACTTATTAATTATATTTAATGTTTTTTCCGATTTTATCTCATTATTTTTATATAATTCTCATAGGATTAATTATATTTAACGTTTTCCAGCTGATGTATATTATACTGTAGCTGATGTAAATAAATAAATAAATAAATAAATAAATAAATAAATAAATAAATAAATAAATAAATAAATAAATAAATAAATAAATAAAAAAAGCGTGTCTTACGGCGTATTTTGTCACCTTGCTGCAGGCAAATTCTGCAATCTTTTTTGGCAGCTAATGTGTCTGGACCACTGCGTGAAGCCACATTAAGGTTTGCTATATTGAGAGGTCTCCCAAAGAACGCTTCAAATGCTATACGAGGTGTTGGTTGAGCCACAATGTGCGGATTATTGATGCGATTTTCAACGTTGGCCAGTACCAATTGCTTTGCAAGTTAATATAAAAATATGCGTCTTCTTTCTTTTCTTGTATTTTCATCATTTAGCTTACATATAATGTAACTTGCCAATGCCATCACATCAATCATGTTGCAGAAAAACGCGTATGTCCAGCGTCTGGTTGACCGTTTTGTTGTGTAATGAGTTAGCATTTGATCCATCGTATCGACTCCGGCTTTAGTTGAATTATAAAATAAAATTGCTTCCGGTTTCATGGCTACGCCTTCAACATGTTTCGTGTAATGCACGGTTGAAATTAAATTGACAGCCTTATTTTTTTTGGGCACGTAGCTGCAAAGTGCAACAAGATTTTCATGAAAACCAAACACACTTGAAAGAATTGGTCGTCTGGTGCTCTTCATAACTTCCTTAGGAAGACATCTTCTGTTTGCTCGAATGGTGCCAACAAATGCCAGTCCCATAGCAGCAAGTCGTTTAGCGCCGTTCAATGAGGTGAAAAAATTATCAGAAATAATTGTTCTGCCGCTGTTTGCGTAACAATTTGCGAAATACATTAGAACGTTTTCACCTTGATTTATCTCCCGATTGTCTCCTTCCTTTCCAGTGTATAGTTTTCCTTTCAATGGAAATTTAGTCTTAGCATCGCATGCCCACCAAACTTTGATCCCATACCTTGCAGGTTTTGATGGGATATATTGGGTGAACTTTGTGCGCCCACGATACGGAAACAACTGCTCATCGATGGTGATATTTTCATAAGGTTCATAATAATTTTGCAGATTTTCATTGAGAAAATTCCAAAGGTCCCGGATAGGAGCTGCTTTATCTGTTTGCTGTCGGAATGCCCGCGTACGACTATTATCGAAACGAATATATCTGGACAGAGTAATGAATCGTTTGTGCGACATAGCCGCACGGAATATGGGCAGCGAATCAGAACGCCACAATATACTGGAGTCTTGCAAATTATTATGGCTGAGACCAGAAGCCAAC
Organism: Leucophora obtusa; assembly: GCA_949987735.1. NCBI lineage: Eukaryota > Metazoa > Arthropoda > Insecta > Diptera > Anthomyiidae > Leucophora > Leucophora obtusa. The sequence continues at coordinate 199,716,838 of OX465295.1, read as the reverse complement.
AAAATCCCAATGAATTCATCTAGCTCAGAGCTTGTCAAATCAATCCATTTTCTTTGGGTAGACTCTGGATGTTCTTCATTCCATTTTCTAATTGATTCTCGCCCATGCCGATTTGTTTCACTAATGATGACGAACGTAATATTGGTTGAGAAAAATAGCTTGAATACCTCAACTGGATTGGTGAGCCTTGTTTTTGTTTCAGATTGAAAACGCATGATATTATGCTGGCGCAAACGAGATGCAGGGGGTTCAGTTTCTTTCCATTTAGTACCGTCTTTACCATAAAAACAGCCTGAGTCGACTTCATTTGCTGATTCAGCATCATTTCCACTTTCTTCTTCTTCATCTACGTCTTCATCACTATCATAAAGTTCGTTAGGTTCAATTTCCAAATCATTTTCTATGTCTGATGCATCATCTTCTGGCATATAATCAGCAGTGTCGTCACCATCGTTTTCAAAAACATCAACATTTTCATCAGCTTCTACCTGACTTTGAAAATCACGCACTAATGCCTCTGACAATTGGGGTTGCAAATTCGCGCTACGCAAGCGTGTATTATAAATAAATTCCAGTTCATCAGCCATAATATACTAACAACGCAACAAATCTACCTGCGTAAAATTATTCACAAGTTCTAAATTACCGCACAAAACCTAGATTACTTCTTCACTGTTCAACGTTCAATGAATAACTAACTCACAAACAAAATCAGAAGAAAGAAAGAAGCATAAAAGAATAAAGTAAATACAAATTTCCAACTCGTGCCATGTGCTTTGCCTATGCGTTCATACAAAATGCATAGGGGTCTGGCCAGACACCATGTACCAAAAGTAAGGTGAAGATTTTTTATTTGGCTTTTTTGTCCTGTTCCAAGGACTTTTTTTCAATTATTAATTTATACATCGAAAGCCAACAATATTTTGGGAGATTACCTGAAATTACAGCCATGTACCTAAAATAGAAGTATGCTAAATTGAAGCATGAAAATGAAATATGTCTGGCCAGAACCATGTGCCACTTCGAGGGTTAAGAGCCAAAGTAAAGATAAATGATTATCGCAAATTGAGAATGTTTAAACCAGGCGTCGGCAACACCTATGCCCATGGGCGCTCTCTCACACCTACATAAGCTCACACATAGAACAAAAAATAACTTAGTCGCTAACAAGCATTCAATAAAGTAGGTTGTCAGATCGTTTGTTTGCCAGATTTTTTACACTATGAATTATGTTTATTGATACATTTTTTTGGTAATTTATTTTTAAGTTCTCTTGTTTTTATTTTTTTTGTGTTGTTGTTTTTTGATATTTGTTTTTGTAGTTGTTGTTTGCTTTTAAATTTTTATTTTATATTCCCATTATAAGCATTTAAAATTTTCAAATTTATATACAAACGTTCTTTGTCAGTGCATTGAGAGAGAGAGGCTGCAACTCACTCATACAAGCACAAAAAAAGGTTGTATATGTTTGCCGATGCCTGGTTTAAACACATCATCTATCTCTACATAAACTATTAATGCATTTTTGTTGGTATATTTTAAAGAGACCCATTTCAACATAAGCGACAATTGCAAATGACATATACCAGGGATGATAAAGTTAGTACTATAGTACTTTTTGTAGTACTATTGGAACCTCAAAAGTACTATGGTACTCCTCTGACTCATTTAGTACTATTTACACATTTTTCGATTTTTAAATTATTTGCGCTTTTTTAATTTTCAGAGGCATTATTGTGTTTATAGCGAGCACATCAAATATCAGAGTTTTAAATAAAAAATACTTATATTGAAAATATTTAAAATATTAAATGTTACTATTGAAAACTCAAGTTAAACACATAAAAAATGTTCTGTCGCATTTTTATTATAAATACGTATGTATGTATACAAAAAAAATATATTAAAAATTAGAAGAATTAAGAAATCTATAAATTTTTGTATTTTTGAAATGAGCAAAATGTTTTTCCCCATCAGAGCTCCTAAAGAATTCACTCATTCGATTTTCATTTCTGAATGATTAAATACCTAAAACCTATTTCGAAGAATCAAATGAATTCTTAATGCATCTAAATTAATTTGATTGATTGTCAATCAATTTGTTCATTCGAAAATATTCTTATGACATTACAAGGTGGAATAGACCTGTAAATAACTTTAAAATAGTATTCGCTTTAAATCGAAGTCGAATACGATATTCAGAGACTTTAAATTCTGAACCCTCAACTCACAGAAATAAACTTGTATAAATAGCAGAAAAAGCTACTAAAATTTAAGCAAAAATGGCTTTAGAAAAGAAACTGCTGAGATTAGCAGATTTTTTTTACATATTTTATATATTTTTTATATTTAACTTTTAGTTCATTGAAAATAACAAATTATACTATAAAATCTGAAGAAAATATTAATATTAGTACACTCTAAAAATTACGTAGTTGATGAACACTATTTTTTCAACTATGTCATAGGTGAAATAACCCTCACTATGTCATAGTGGGTACAAAGTAGTGAACACTAACTAGGTTTATTTTAAATAAACAAATCAACTATGGAGAATGTTATTAGCAACGATTTTATAGTTGAAGTGGAATTAATTTTAAAAATAGTTGATATCAACGATTACTCTTTTGAAAATCGTTAATAGAATCCACAAATCCAGCAGTTTTGAGTACATTAGAAAAGAAAATAAGAAGGAATCTTTCATTTTACACTTTTTATTAATATTTTCAAAATTTACAATTTAGATATTTAAAATGTGACCCTTTGCAAACCCTCTGAATCCGCCATTTTCATCGAATATTATTTTGGAAGTCCTTCTTTTGGAATCTTTTCTTGAAGTCTTCTTTTCTTTTCAAATTTTTAATCTGTAAACAAATTGTGATTTAGTATTAAAACCATTTTAAAAGACGCTAACAACATTTACTTACAATTAAATAAAATTTGTCCTTCCGTTGTGTATATATTGTTTTAATTTTTTTTTTTCTTAGTTGCCTTGACAGATATTATTTGAAATTTCATTTCTCAGGTCAATTAAAAAATGTTTTATTTTTTCTTTTTCCATAGTTATTATTGATTATAATAGTGGATTTATTTAAAATTCAAATTGACTATGGATTTTGTTTACTATGCCACTATGTAATATTTTGGGTGTAGAATAAAAATAGCAAAAATAAACTGTTATATCTACAAATATTTGTTTCTTTTAGGTTAAATTTAGTTGAATGAAAATAGCAGTCTATCCCGCTCAAATCAACGGAAATGGTTGCTAAAAATAGTAAACTGCTTATTTCAGAAGACTAGATTTTTATTCCTATTAAAAAAAAATTGGAAAAAGCTTTCTAGATTTTAAATTCTTCCTGATTTTTAGTCTACTAATTATTATTTATTACTAATTTCAGCAGGTTAAGTTGTTATTTTCTGTTAACTAAAATTTAAATTGTGGTGTAATGGTTAGCGCGTTGGACTGTTACACGTGAGATTGCGGATTCGAGCCCCAACCAAGGCAACATCAATTTATGGAAAATAGTAATATGTATGAGTTTTTTCTATCCCTCATACATATCGCAGCGTCCTCCTTCGGTGTTCCCATAGCACTTAACCCCACCGAAGTAAAATAATATAACAGGGCTATGAACTAAAAGCTTCAACAAAGTACGCCAACTTACCATCAGATGGCGCGCAACAACTGTTCTAAAATTGAACATCTCGCGCAATTACAGTGTTGCCATATTTGAAGCCCTTCATCTTTCACCACCTTTCAATTCTTCTCTATCCCATTTCCAAAGGAAGCAACACGTTAATTAGTAGGAAGAATTTCCTGAGTGAAAAAAAAAATATAACTAAAATTTTGTATATGTATTTAACAGTTTGGTTTTTGCTGTTCTTATCTTACTAATATTTTACAAAAGTAAAATAATTTTTTTATGCAACGTAATTTTCAACTAATTTTTAATAGTTTTAACTAAAAATTTTACGTTTTTCTATTGCTGTATGAGTTAGATATAACACAACTCTTTACTGTTATGAGTTTTTATTTGTTAATTTATAATGATAAAAAAATTTAAATGAAAAAATTTTGGTACTATAGAGGTCGAAAAAGTACTATTTTTTAAGCTGGTTAGTACTATTTTAAAAATCCTATTTATCATCCCTGACATATACTCTCAGTTGTTGTACAAACTACAGTTCGGCTATTATAATTAAAGCACTGTTTGAAAATAATTTCAATAAACCCTTTTCGTCTGATAATGCAGAGGTTATAATAGTTCAGAAGAAAAAGTATTAAAATGGAATTTAGTGAAAAAAAGAAATATAATATTGATAAAATCGAAAACAAACAAAATAAAGGAAATGTAACAGGTGAGAGAATTGTGTACAAAAAAGAACGCATTAGTTGCTTTAATATTTTAACTTTTAAAATAAAAAGATAATGATGAAGGCAGTCGCATGTCTTTTTTAGAAAGCAGTGAGGATGATTTAACAAATTTTTTCAATACTGAACAACGTAGTGAGGGTGAAGAAGACAAGTCAACTAATCACGAAGTTCTCAATTTTGACAGTGATAACTCAGATCAAGATCCCGACTATGAACCTTCAATTTCTAATGAGGCTGGGAATAGTAATGATATAGAAGATGTAGTACTCAACGAAGCTCCGACCACATCTCAAAGAGCTTATTCCCGAAAAATCTAATGCGAAAGACGAAACCAGGGATAAACATACGTAAATGTAATCGGAAATGTTGTGCCGGAGAGAAAAGTACATGACTGTCATAGGAAATGCAAAGCAAAGGTACCGCGGAAATTCCAAGAAAGTATATTTCGGAAATATTGGTTTTTGGGCGCGTACAATCAACGAATTTTATTTATTGGATCTTTGATTGACATCAACAAAAAAAACTCAAAACTTACAAAAGCACTCTGATAAGCCACGTGAACGAAAATTTCAAGCTGCTTATCATGTGGAATATGAAGGCCAAAGAGTGCAGGTATGCCTAAAATGCTTCCTGCAGTGCTTTGATGAAAGTGCAAGTTTTGTCAAAACTGTTTTGAATAAGAAACTAGATTTCCCTCAAAATGAATTTTGGGACCAGCGTGGATCAAGTGGAGGAAAAAATAAACTGACGGATGATATAATTCAGCTTGTAAAGGACCACATAAACAGCTTCCCAAATTACGAAAGTCACTATACTAGGAGAGATACAAGTTGCAAATACTTTCATGCCGATTTATCCCTAGCTCAAATGTATAAGTTATATTGCGATTAATATAAATCGGAAGCAATAAGCATCTCAGCATACGCTAGTGTTTTCAAAGGTTAGTATCTTCTTTCTCGTCTTTTGAAGTTATTTTATCATCACTAGAGAAGACAGAAAAAAGCAAAATCCGATGTGTTTAAAGCAAAAAAATAGTGTAGAAAAAGCAAGAAAAAAGCAAAAGTAAAAAAACTTGAAAAAACAACAGTTTTTTTATTTTTTAATTCAAAGTTAAGAGAAAAAATATTTTTTTGTGAGCAAAAAAAGTATTTTTGGGAAAAAAGTTTTAAAAAAAGCAATTAAAAGCTCAAAAATCTTAAGAAAAATCTATTTTAAAGCTAAGAAACGGAAAACCCAAAAAAAGCAAAAAGAAGCAAATATGAGTAAAACAAGCAATAAAAAGCATAAAAAGCAAAAATAGCAATTTTGTCTTCTCTGGTGATGATCAGAGAAGAATGTTTTACAGGCATGAACATAAAATTTAAGAAGCCTAGCCTGGACACTTGTTCTAAATGCGATCAACTCAGAGCTAAAATTGGTATTGCCAAACAGGAAGCCGAAAGTAACCTATTATGCGATTTAGAAAATGAACTCACAACTCATCAAAGTAAAGCAGATTTAGCGTATGAGTCGAAAAGGAATGATAAAGCTTCAGCTGCCAATAATTTCACAAAGTCTATACTTTTGATTTGCAACAGTGTTTGCCTACCCCTTTCTTGAGGAACTCAATTAGTTTTTACAAAAGACAACTTTGAACATATAATTTGACCGTTCACGACTGTACAACTGGTACCCCACATTGCTTTATGTGGCATGAAGCATTATCTGTTTGTGGTGGCAACCAAATTGCATCGTGCTTATTCAAGCATATAATTAATCTTAAACAAGTTAATCACGCAATGTTCATATTGGCTCTTCAAATCAATCTAGATTTAGAAACAATCGATCATAAATTTTTAGAACCTGGACATATGGAATGCGATGTAGATCACTTTGTGATAGAAAGAAAAAGAAAATAACTGATACTCAAATACACCATCACACGACTGGTACAATTTTGTTAGATGTGCAGGTTCTAAACATATATTTAACGTCGTTGAAATGAATGCAGAATTTAATTTTTTTAATTTTTCTCTTCTATTAAAAACAAAGTTAATGTGGAGACCCACAAATCAAGATGGGGAAAGATTCGTTTGGACAAATATTAGATGGCTAAGATATACAAAGACTAAATTGAATATAAAACCACATTAGCCATAGGTGCTCCTTTTCAAATATTAAATTTGTTAAAACGCGGTGTAAACTCAATGAACAAAGACGACCTAAACGAAGATGTAAAAATCAGCTCAAAAAAGAAAAAGGATCTCCTTGATTTACTTCGATTTATAAATACATGTTTTCATCCTTTTTATAAAAGTTTATCAACAGAGAAGTCTTTAGAAATACATCCAGACTTAGTCGAAGATGAGCAAGAAACAGAATGACTTAGATTAACATGTTCTATAGTTACCTTTTTCATATTTTTTAATATAAATAAAAGTACAATACTATTAACTTAAGTTTTCTGAAAATAAAATGTAGTAACAAATAATGAATTTTTTAAATAATTTGTTTTTTTTAACGAACTATTAGTAATTCAAAATTACCTAATTGTATGACATTGTATCAAAGGAATTAAATATGCTAAAAATCCCAAACGTTTTTAACAAATTGTAAAAAATAATCCGCTGCAGGCATGTCCCTATCCGGATTTCATTCTTGCCTAAGGAAATCGTCAGCGGACGACGTTTTTAGAATTTCTGGAAGTATTTGTTAAGTTAAATTACAAACTCAATGACAATTTTTTGTTCTCGTATAGGAGCGTTATTAAACATTTAAAATATCAAAGAAAAAACAAAAACAACAACAGAAAATTTTTCACAATTTGCTTTGTCATCTTCCAATGTACTACTCTGGTGTTTTTACAGATCTAACAATGTAGTGACATGCATTCATGTAGAAACAACAATAGAGAACAATGTTTTCTAAAGTGTCAGTAACATTTAAATTTGCACAAGCACTTGCATATTAGTTTTTTTTAATTTTATTTTATCGGGATATACATTAATTGCATCAAAGGAATTAAATATGCTTAAAATCCCAAACGTATTTAACAAATTGTGAAAAATAATCCTTGCAAAAATACTTCATATTGGAGGGTGTACGGCGAACTATTTTTTTTTTGCCTGTAAGATGGTACGCTCTACTGTACAACAGTATAAAAAATCTCCAGATGCAATAGTATACATACATATATTTGCTAATAAAAGGTGTGTTTCTTTACTTTTTGGGTAAAGTTCGGTAAAATGAGAGTAAGCACAAAATCCTCTCACAAAATGACAAAATTACCCAATAGTACAGGAACGCAAAAAACCACTTTTCTAGCCCAAAAACTTATTTCAAAGAATAATGTTAAACTGTGATGGGACTTGAAAAATTTTGTTTTGTGCCAAGTGTGTGACTAAAATGTGCCAAATGGGCATTTATTGTGCCAAAACTCAATTTTCACTTAGAAACCGTGTTTTCAATTTCATTTTGTAAATGCATTCTTATGGAATTATTTTGAAATCTTATGGAATTAATTATATTTTAATGAATTAAAATTTTCTTTCAATTAAAAGGTGAATGATAAATTAAATTCATCCGATACTTATTAAAGATTTGGGAATGCAGCCAATGAATGAATTCTTTTGGAATGGTTGCACGGAATGGTATACATATAAACATTTTCTAAAACTGAATTAATTTTTTTATGAATTAAACTTAAATTAATTCTTTCGAAGCTCTGAGATAAATTTATAGCATTTGAATTTTTAAAATTCTATGGATTAAGCACCGTAAGTTGTTCAGTTTTCACGTGAAAAAGCTGTTATACTCCATATAAAAAAAATTATTTTTCACGACAATGAGTTTCACGTGAAAATTGTGCAAACTTAGTTTTCACGCAAATTTAATGTACAAGACTATTATTTTTCTGGTGAAAAAGTGACATTTTGTGTTAATTGTGATTGTGGCTTTGTTATAAAATTAAAATATTGTTAATTTTTTTAACTTAAATTGCAATTTAAAGCATTTAAAGTCTGAGAGAAATTTTTTCACGTGAAAAACAACTTACGGTGCTTTATTCGGTAATATCTTCGATGCCATTTTTTAGTTTCGCTTTATTCGAAAAGGTATTTTAATACCAGTAAATGCTTAGAAACTAAAAATTAAAGAATTGTTATTTTTTAAATTCATTTTTTTCTATTAAATTTTGTAGATAACCAAAATGTGCCAAAATAGTATCGGTTGTGCCATTGTACCAATCAATCTTAGATTGTGCCAAAAATCCCATCACTGATGTGAAAATACGTATAATTTCAGTTTGCAAATCGGCACAAATAGACATATTTATTCGCATTTAAAAGTTGTTTTTGATTTTATTCAATTAATTTTAACAAAAAACCAAGTTTCTTTTGCTTATTTCTTTATTTAATTACAATTTTTAATTTAATTTCACAATTGTTTTTTGTTTATATTTGCATCAGCTGTTTTACCAAAGTTTACCCGAAGAAAAAGTCTGGGTAAATTTTGGTAAAAAGAGAAGCACTAATACACTCTCATTAGCGCTCTCATTTACCCAATTCTCGAGTACGGGAACGCTTTTGGGTAAATTTCGGTAACTTTGGGTAAATTTCGGTAACATTGGGAACGTACGGGAACACACTGAAACTTTGTTGTACTGGATGTGAATTTGGGAAGAAAAAAATTTTTAATGGACCATTTTATAAAATTTAAAGATTTGAATTTGAAAAATGGAAAAATTTAAAGATAAGGACATACCTTCAACAGAAAATTTTTCACAATTTGACAAATAAGTTTTGGGAATTAGCACATTTAATTCCTTTTGCAACTAATGTATTTCCCGATAAAAATAAATTTGAAAAAACTAATATGCAAGTGCTTGTGCAAATTTAAATGTTACTGACACTTTAGAAAACATATTATTTTCTATTGTTGTTTATGCATGAATGGATGTCACTACATTGCTAGATCTGCCAAAACAATAGAGTAGTATATTGAAAGACGACAAAGCAAATTGTGGTAGATTTTTTGTAGTTGTTTTTGTTTTTTCTTTTATGTTTTAAATGTTAAATAACGGTCCTAGACAAGAACAAGAAATTCTCATTGAGTTTGTAATTTAACTTAACAAGTATTTCTAGAAATTCTAAAAACGTCGTGCCCTGACGATTTCCTTAGGCAAGAAGGAAATCCGGATAGGGACATGCCTTCAACAGATCATTTTTCACAATTTGACAAATAAGTTTTGGGAATTTAGCACATTTACGTGCCTATTCCTACGAAAAGTCTGTGACTCCTAAGCACTGTAGGTTGTTTGAATTTCACGTGAAAAAATTGTTATACTCCATACAAAAAAAATGAGCTTCACATGAAAATTGTATAGACTTTATTTTCATGAAAATCTAATGTACAAGACTATTATTTTTCTGATGAAAAATTGACATTTTGTGTTTATTGCGATTGTGGCTTTGTTATACAATAAAAAAATTGTTAATTTTTGTAATTTAAATTGCAATGTTAGTCATTTAAAGTTCGAGTGAAATTTTTTCACGTCAAAAACAACTTACGGTGCTTTAGTTGTGACTGTATTCCCCATGTATTTGTTGTTGGAAAGTCTTAATAAATTATATTTTTTAAAATTTTTGTTTGAAAACTTCAAAAATTGAGACTTGGTATCGACACAATCGTAATATTGACAAATAAAATTTGAATTTATTGAATTTTATTGTTGTTTTGTATGAAAAGTTATGACTCTCAGTCTTAAAAATAGTCTTATGACGGTCACAATGAGTCACAAGCAGAGATGGGAGTAATTAATTACTTTGTAATGACCATTGCGGGTTTTCATTACCATTAAATCTATAAAATGAAAATTAAAAAAAAAAATCATTACCATTACAAAATGTAATTGCAATGAAGAAAATGTTAATTTCATTTGTTTTCTTTACGTTGAAACGCTTTTATAATTTTCATTACAATACGCAATGGTAGTAAAAACAAAAAATCATTTTCATTTTTTCTACACTAGGTAGACAAATGAAATTTCATTACCATTACTTAACATAATGATGTAAAGAACGTTTTGTTCTTTGTTCTACACTAAAAAATTTACCTTTATGTAAATTTTTTTCCCCATTTTTTTTGGCAACTAGCCACCAATCTTTGATGTATGTCTCTAGATTATAAATTAAAAAAAAAAACGCACTTAAAAAATAGCAAAATTATGGCGGAACGCGAACAAAGACTTTATGGCAGAAAAATTCAATTAAAAAACTTAATCAGCGATTAACATTCTTCAAACAAATATACTGATGCAGAAAGTTTCGTTTTGGCAAATTTTTTTCGCTTTTTTTTTCTGCAACTAACCACCAAACTTTGTTATATGAAATAGGCATTATAGTCCCTAGATTATAAATTTAAAAAAAACCGCACTTAAGAAATTGCAAAATAATGGTGGAACGCGAAAAAAGACTTTATGGTACAAAAACTGAATTAAAAAACCTAATCAGTGATTAACATTCTGCAAACAAATATATTAATGTAAAAAATTCCTTTTTGCAAATTTTTTTTCGCGATATTTTTTCGCGATTTTTTTTAACTAGCCACCAATTTTTGTTGTATGAAATGGGCATTATAGTCCCTAGATTACAAATTTTAAGAAACCGCACTTAAAAAATTCAAAAATAATGGTGGGACGCGAAAAAAGACTTTATGGTAAAAAAATTTAATTAAAACACTTATTCAGCGATTTACATTCTGCAAACAAATCTATTAATGTAAGAATTTTCCTTTTTGTAAATTTTTTTTCGCGATTTTTTTAACTAGCTCCCAAACTTTCTTGTAAGAAACGGGTATTATAGTCACTAGAATATAAATTTTAAGAAAAATAATCCGGATTTTATTCTTGCCTAAGGAAATCGTCAGGGGACGACGTTTTTAGAATTTCTGGAAATATTTGTTAAGTTAAATTACAAACTCAATGAGAATTTTTTGTTCTCGTATAGGAGCGTTATTAAACATTTAAAATATCAAAGAAAAAACAAAAACAACAACAGAAAATTTTTCACAATTTGCTTGACATTGTAAATTTCAATATACAATAATCGCTTAATTCAATATATGCCAGGCAACAAATGAAGAATTACTTTACAATAAAAGCTTTAGTCGACATAATCTTTCCAATTTCATATTTTCCATTTGCCATAACCATTTATGTTTCTTTTTATTAAATATATCCTATCCAAATGAGAATTTCATTATCGTTTTTGATATTAGCATTGCGCGTCTAAGAATCTTTGATTTTGCAATAAATTTTTTCTAATGCACTTTCTTAATTTTTTCAGAAACGCTTCTGTATATAAAAAGTGATTTTTCTCGAAAGCATGATTTTCGACTTAGGCTGTTATTGCTTGTGACCACAGATTTATGCTCAGAAACCATATTTTTTATAACAGTGCATTTTTCAGACATGCAATGTTTTTCATGTTCCATTACTTTCAAAATAAATAATAAAATGTTTAATGAAATTTATTAATAACAATAATAAATTATTTTACCTTTAGTTTTTTTTACTTTTATTTCAATTGTTAAATTAATATTAAATTTTTTAAGAATTTTTGCATGTTGCTGCTATTTTAATGACTGCTCTGATGCAGTCTTTTTTCTAAGATCGGTCATGAGAAAAGAACAGTTTTGGAAAAAGCACTCTCAGAGAGAATACACTTAGTATAACGATATCGCTTAGTTATGTCCAAATAATAACCGTATAATTTTTGTTTTGTTCGAATGAAATATAATTTTGACATTGGTGCTATTTTTTGACACAGTATATGGAATAAATATTTTTTTAATAATTAACCCCTAAATTCATAAACACTTTGTAAAACTATAGGAGGTTTAATGTTCAAATTTTTTTATATAAATGAAGTTTTGTAAACCTGCTATAACTTTACAAAGCATTTATGAATTGAGGGGTTTATATTTTTTTTAAATTTTTGTGTTATTTTTTAAATTTTATTAACATTTAAATAATGCCAAGTATATCATAGGATAAATTTTGATCTCAAAATATCCAATTCGATCTGCCAAAATTAGCTTGTCCATTTGTATCTAATCTCTATATATAAAAGAATAACGTGACTGACTGACTGAATGACTGACTGACTGACTGACTCAACATCGCCCAGCCCAAACCGCTGAAGCTAGGAAGTTGAAATTTGGTATGTAGGTTCCTCTTTCGGGGTAGACGTCCGCTAAGACGGGATTTTTGGAAATTCCTATCGGAACGGGCAAAAAGGGGGAAAGTGTCCCCCTTGACGGCCTGCCAATACCCCTTTGGCTAGAAAGCTGAAATTTAAGATATGTGTTCCTTGGAGTAGGGGCTAACTTTTCTGGAAAGTACTTTCTAGAATTTTGGACAGGGACGTTGTAAAAATGGGGGTTAAAAAGGGGAAAAAGGCCCCCCTTGACGGCCTGCTCAAACTGCTGGAGCTATGAAGTTGAAATTTGGTATGTAGGTTCCTCGACCGGTGTTGACGTCCGTTGAGACGGCATTTTTGGAAATTCTTATCGGGAGGGGCAAAAAGGGGACAAAAAAACTACCTTTTTCCAAAAAAGTACCTTTTTCCAAAAAAAGTACCTTTTTCCAAAAAAAAGTACATTTTTCCAAAAAAAGTACCTTTTTCCAAAAAAAAGTACATTTTTCCAAAAAAAGTACCTTTTCCAAAAAAAGTACCTTTTCCAAAAAAAGTACCTTTTTCCAAAAAAGTACCTTTTTCCAAAAAAAAGTACCTTTTTCCAAAAAAAAGTACCTTTTTCCAAAAAAAGTACCTTTTTCGAAAAAAAAGTACCTTTTTCCAAAAAAAAAGTTCCTTTTTCCAAAAAAGTACATTTTTCCAAAAAAGTATGTTTTTCCAAAAAAGTACCTTTTTCCACAAAAAGTACCTTTTTCCAAAAAAAAGTACCTTTTTCCAAAAAAAGTACCTTTTTCCAAAAAAAGTACCTTTTTCCAAAAAAAGTACCTTTTTCCAAAAAAAGTACATTTTTCCAAAAAAAGGACATTTTTCCAAAAAAAGTGCCTTTTTCCAAAAAAAGTGCCTTTTTCCAAAAAAAGTGCCTTTTTCCAAAAAAGTACCTTTTTCCAAAAAAAGTACCTTTTTCCAAAAAAAGTACCTTTTTCCAAAAAAAGTACCTTTTTCCAAAAAAAGTACCTTTTTCCAAAAAAAGTACTTTTTTCTAAAAAATTTACCTTTTTCCAAAACAAAGTACCTTGCCCAAAAAAAGTACCTTTTTCCAAAAAAAATACATTTTTCCAAAAAAAACCTTTTTCCAAAAAAATACCATTTCCAAAAAAGGACCCTTTCCCAAAAAAAGGACCTTTTTCCAAAAAAAAAATTTTCCTAAAAATAACTTTTTCAAAAAAAGTACCTTCTTCCATAAAGTACTTTGTAAAAATAAAGTATCTTTCTCCAAAAAATTTCGCTTTTTCTAAAAAATTCCATTTAAAAAAATATAATTTCACAAAAAGTACTTTTTTTCCTCCCCCCACGGATACTCCACTAAAACAAGGTTTCTTGATATTCGGCATAGACGTCCGCTAAGATGGGATTTTCGGAAATACCTACCGGAATTTCCAAATATATTCGGCATAGACGTCCCCATAGACGGTCTCACAAATTGGAAAAGTGTCCCCATTAACTGCCTGCCCAAACTACTGAAGATAAGAAGTTGAAATTTGGCATAAAGATTCCTCCACTGTAGTAGACATCGACTAAGTTTGTTTTTTTTGGAATTCCCTACAGGATATCCCAAAAGAGGGATGTTTTCCCCTTGACGGCCTGCCCAAACTGCTGAAACTATGTAGCCGAAATTCGGTATGTGAGTTCCTCCTTCGGTGTAGGCGTCCGCTTAAACGGAGTTTCAAAAATTCCTATCGGGAGGGAGATAAGGGGAAAAGTATTCTCCTTGACGGCCTGCCCAATCCCTTCTGGCCAACCTAAAATTTTAAATATGTATTCCCTGGAGTAGGACTAACTCACCGGCAACGTAATTTTTCTATTAGGAACATAGTAAAAATGTGGGTTGAAAGGGAAAAATGTCCCCAATAAAGGCCTGCCCAAACCGCTGAGGCAATGAAGTTGAAATTTGGTATGAATGTTCCTCATCCATCGCAGACAGCCGCGTAGATCGAATTTTTGTAAATTTCTAAAGGGAGGGACAAAAAGAAGAAAGCCTCCCCTTGGTGGCCTGTAAAAACCTCTTCGGCTAGAAACCTGAAATTTAAAATGTGGGTCCCTGGCTAACTTATTAGAAAGATAGTATTTTGAATTTTGGACAGGGTCGTTATAAAATAGGGGCTCAAAAAGGGAAAGTGGCCCCTTAACGACCTGTCCAAACTGCTGGAACTAGGAAGCTGAAATTCGGTACTTAGGTTTCTCTTCCAGCCTAATTCCAACCGGGAGGGAAAAAAAAGAAAAAGAGTCCCACTTGACAGCCAGCTCAAACTGCTGGAACTAGGAAGCTGAAATTCCCTGTCGATGGATTTTCGGAAATTCCTACCCAGAGGGGCACAAATAGTAAAAGTTGGCTAGAATCCTGAAATGTAAAACATATGTTCCTTTGAGTATGGGCTTACTTATCGGGCAGGTGCTTTGTGGAATTTTGGACAGGGACATTGCAAAAATGGGGATTAATGAAGCGAAAAGTGCCGCTTAAAGGCCTGCCCAACTGCTGGAGGTAGGAAGTTGAAATTTGGTACTAAAGTTCCTCCTCTATTGTAGACATCCGCTAAGATGAGATTTTTGGAAATTTCCACAGGTAGGGTTAAAAACAGGAAAAGTATCCCCCTTAACGGCCTGGCCAAACTGCTGGAACTATGGAGCTTAAATTCGGTATTTGGGTTCTTTTTCCAACGTAGACGTCCTCTAAGACGGAATTTTCGGAAATTCATACCGGGAGGGGTAAAAAGGGAAAAAACTTCCCTCTTGAAGGCCTGGCTAAACTGCTGGGTATAGAGACCTAAAATTATGTATGTAGTAGATTCCTCCTCCAACGCAGACGTCCTCTAAGACGGAATTTTTGGAAATTCCTACCGGGAGGGGTAAAAACGGAATAATTCTCCCCCTTGATGGCCTAACCGAACCCTTCGGCTAGAAACCTGTAATCTATAATATGTTTTCCTTGGAGTATGGGCCAACTTATCGACAAGGCATTTTTAGGACTTTGGACAGGAACGTGGTAAAAATGGTGGTTCAAAAGGGGAAAATTGCCCCCCGCCTTAACGTCAGCGTCTTTAGCTAGAAACCTAAAACTTAAAGAACAAGTGGGAACACTAAAATTAATAAACTAAATAAGAAACGAGTGGAATTGAAACACTACACAAGTGGAACGAAATGGATATAAACTTTGAACGAGTGGACTTGAAATTATAGACAATGGAAATGGATTGGAAGAGGGAACGAAATGGAACGGACTATAGAACGAAATGGAATGAGGAGCGAGATGGCAAAGAATGGGGAACGAGTGGAATTGAAACACTGCATTTAAAAGAGGAATGGAACGGAGAAAGTGCAAAGAAATGGAATGGAAAGCGAAGCGACTGATATCAATATCGATACACAAGACAGTAGGAACGAAATGGAATAAAACGGGGAACGAGTGGAGTTGGAATAACAGATAATGGCAACGAAATGCAATGGAATGGTGAACGAAATGGAATCTTGGAAGGAGTTGCATTGGAACACTAAAATTGTTAAACAAAATGGAATGGAATTTGAATGACTCAAACTGCCGGAGTTTGGTACTTGAAATTTCGCATGCGATTGAGGCAAGATTATATATATTTGGGATTTTTACTGGGAGGAACAAAAAGGGGTGAAGAACCCCTTTTAATTACCTGTTCAAACACTATCCACGGAATATGAAACTTATGTAGCATTGAAACATACTCTCCAAAAAGTTAAACAAATTTTCTAAAAGAGAAAAATCTTAGAAAATTAATGGAACTTATATATTCTGATATTTAAACTGCAGGTAACGAAGCACCGGTGGAAGAAACCGACGCAGTAAATTTTCCAACTGAATTTGTGAATTTACTTGAATTGCTACCTTTACATAAACTGGAATTAAAACAAAAACTTTAAGGCACGCTAACAACGTAGCGGGCTTTGCCCGCTATTTTTAATATTATAAAATGCTTTCCAGCCCTGCTTTCATTATTTATTTTCATTCAAAACACAAATGAACAAAACTACTTACGGGTCTATCTACCTAAGTTCGCACTTTACCAAATTATCTTAACATACACAAGTATATTGCAATTTATTATGGATTCATTACTAACAATCCACTTCCATGAGAAAAAGTGATCAAATATTTATTTATTTTAAACCCATTGTTGTGCAGAATTATTTATTTGTGGTGGCAGGGTGAAGGCTTTTATTATAAAAACTGTACTTTAAATAAAAAAACGAATTTAAAAAATTCGCCCCCCCCCTGCTAAACTTTAAGGCACGCTAACAACGTAGCGGGCTGCGCCCGCTAGTTGGATATAAATTAACCGCATGGGATATTGTCAGGATCTAATTTAATTAATCCTGTAATATATTTGAGGGATCTTATTGGATATTACTGGATACCCCAATTTAGAGATGAACTTGGATAAGATTAACTGTTTAAAGTTTTTTTGATCGAATTATCATAAATATTTAATATTGATCTAATTACAGAAACCGGATTTCGAAAACATTATATTTAACCCTTAAATGCATGATCTCTTCGATTTTAACCATTTTTTATATATGTTTTCTAAAGGCGTGTGCATTTCAAGAAAAATACCAAAAAAATTTATTTTTTAAAAAAGGTGATTTTTATTGAAAAATATGGTTTTTTGCCAAATAGCTAAATTGTGATTATTTTAACGTGTGTAAAAAAAACAAAATAAAACAAAAAAAAATATTCTATAAATTATAATTTATACATTTATTGTCGCCAAAATGAATTTTATTGAGAGAATCCACTTTAAATATTTAAAAAAATATTTTTTAATATTACACTTTTTGTAAAAAAAAACACGGGTTTTAGATTTTTCACAAATATACAGAGCAAAACCAAGATTTTTACTCTAACTGTTTAAAAATTCTGCGCTAAACTATAGGAACACTATGTACAGAAGGGAACCCCAATGCCCAAAAATGCAGTTTTGTTCATCAAGTGGGTTTTTTTTTTATTAAAAAACCGGTATGTTGCCAAATGGCTACACCATGCATTTAAGGGTTAAGCTGCTTTCACAATGATAGAGTACTCCACTCTGCAGAGTGGATTTTGTTCTTTTCTTTTTCGCACTTACATATTTTTTGTATCATGCCATCTCTATTTTAGTACACTCCACTCTGCAGAGTAGAGTACTCTATCATTTACCGAAATGCAAACTCCAGTTTTAACTGCCATACTCAAACTTTTTTGAGTATAATCTGCTTGTGTAGTCTTTGATTCACAATTTCCAGAATGTCACAATTTTCAAATTTCTGAAAAATCCACAGAATTTTAATTATTTATAAAAAAGTCTATTTAACATTTCCTTTTCAGGTTATCCGCAATGTCCGTCCAGACGTTGTTATGGTCGAATTATGTCCATCACGCATACCAATTTTAAAACTAGATGAAAAAACTCTATTGGAAGAAGCTAAGAATTTTAATGTAGCAAAAGTAAGTCTAACAAAAAACAACCAGAGTAAACAATAACCATTGTTTACTCTGGTTAGCGTTCATAACTATAGTTGAGCATAGTTTATAGTTAGAACTAAGAACAACTTTTACCTTAAATATTTCTAAAGTTAAAAATTTTGTTTGAAAATTTTTGACTAGTTATTTTAGAAACAATTCGTTCTTAGTTTTTATTATAAAACTGTCCCTAAGCTCTGGTTATTTTGAGATAAGTTAGCAGGTATTAATTAACGTTTTCAATTAATTTAACATTTTGAATGCACGATTTTTGCAGATTCGTGGTATCATCCAATCACATGGTTATATAAATGGTATATTTTTCATTTTATTACTACAAATGAGTGCACAAATTGCCAAAGATTTGGGTATGGCACCAGGTGGTGAATTTCGTCGAGCTTTTGAAGAAATACACAAGTTACCTGGTTGTGTGTTACACTTAGGTGATCGTCCAATACGCATAACATTACATCGTGCATTGAGGGCATTATCTTTGTGGCAAACTGTGAAACTGGTATGGCGTTTAACATCAACCGATACCATAAGCATCGAAGAAGTGGAAGAGTGTAAACAACGTGATTTGTTGGAAAAACTAATGCAAGAAATGGCTGGAGAATTTCCTGCCTTCTCCGATGTATTTGTCAAAGAACGCGATTTATTTTTATGTCATTCTTTGCAAATGGCTGCCTTGCCACAGCCACCCACAGATGGTTCGTTCATACCAAGACCAGTACGTGTAGTGGGTGTTGTGGGCATTGGCCATGCTAATGGTATTGCCCAAATGTGGGGTCATGTTGATCCACAGAGGATACCAGCCATTATGGAAATCCCACCGGCCAGTTTAAGTACACGTATTTGTAAATATACCGTTAAATACAGCCTAATAGGCTTGACACTCTTTGGTGCTTTTAAATTTCTTAGACCGCGTTTGGTACGTTTTTATTGATGATAAATGTTTCTTAAATTTTATTTATTTTTTATTTAGTGCAACATTACATTATTTTTTTGTACTCTATATATACAATGATTATGGCAATTTATTTTAGGCGTTATTTATGAAATATAATCTTTAATTAAAATTATACCAATTTCATACATAATTATATATAAACAAAAACAAAAAAAAGTGTTATTTTACTCAAACAATTAAATTTTTTTTTATCAACAATAACAAGATTTGAGTGACAATAACATTGGTCAGTTGGAATTTCTATTACACTATGAAGCAAAAGTAAACAATTTGTCAATAATTTTTTGGGTTATTTTCGTAATAAAGTTTTTTCCAGGATGATTTTGGGATTAGTTTCAGTAGTTTGTATACCTTATATTTAAACATCAAATAATATATTTTATTCATGTAAAATAATATTCTTACACCCGTATTCTAAACTTAATAACAATAACAAAATTGTGACAACACTGTGGTGCATGGTCTGTGTTGTCACAATTTTGTCATTGTTATAAACACTGTGTCTACTTTATTTTTAATCATACGGTTTTGTTTATTTTGTGTATGAAAACCCTACAAAAATATTTACATTTTCAATCATTTTGATTGGTTGAAAATAAATTAACCAATCGGAATGCTCCAAAAATAAACCAAGTCATAGCATACTTCCACCCAATATTTGAAAAATTTAGATAGTAAGGGCGAATGTCTATACAAAGTGGTCACTTTTCCATAATTCGGTTTCCGAAATAAGATGTCATGAATATTGCAAAAAAAAATTTGATTTAATTGTCGTTATGAAATAGTCTATAACTTTTTAACTATACAAGATATAAAATTAATTTAGGTCTTATTTTTTAGGTAAGGATGTACCATTTAAATGATAAGCATATCGATTTTTTCCGTGAAAGGGTCAAAGGACGAGTTAAAGTGTCAATATCACAAAATGCGCATTTTGAGATTTAAGTATTTAAACTCAAGACCCCTAAAAATTACCTATTATCCTTTCATGAAAAATCCGTTATGCATATCGATTTAAAAGGCTCTTGTATATTTAAAAAGTTATAGGCAATTTTATAACGAAGAGCCCAGTCTCTTTAAGAAACCGAAAAAGTCTGGACTCCAAAATTAATGCTCCATATGTTAAATTTGTAACACTTTTTGTTTGCATTTTTATAACTTGTTTTTATTAGAAATCTAATATCGTATAACAGGGCAGAATAAAAAGATAAAAACTACATCCAAAGATGTAAGAATTGCTCGCAGTCTTCAAGAAAAGCCAATCACGATTCCTTGACGGAGCAGGGGCAGGTGCTGATGGTTTAATATAAGCTATAAAAGTAATCAAAATACAAAATGTATTGACAACAGACATACATATAAATAGTACCCAAAGGGTACTTTTATGTAATTGTTGCTTTCAAAAAGGAGTTGATTTATAGCTGGTTTTACCAAATCAGACAGTTCATATACGAAAGTACAAAATTCTCATCCCGTTGGTTTTTTGTACCTTATGTAATGTCTCGGTTTGAGTAAGAAAGTTATCATTTTCTTATTGCGGACAACTGAAGAGTAGAGTGATGTCTACGAAACAATTGTATTGTCTATCATGAAAATGATCAACCCTTTTTGAAACAACAAATAAAAATCTAATATGACAATATCATATTAGAATTTGGACTTGAGGTGGAAGAATTTTCTAACTAAATATATGAAAATATAGAAAGTCCGAAAAAACAATTTTTGTATTTTTTAATGCAAAAATTAAAATAATTGTTGAAAATAAGCACACCACGGCTAAAATCTCATTCAAATATTTATTTTGTTTTGAGTTTAAAATTAGTTCTTTTTACAAAATGTATTGACAACAGACATACATATAAATGTATGTCTGTTGAAATTGACAAACATAAAAGCATTCTGAAAGCACTTTGTATGGTGGTTGAAGCTTTATCAAAGCAACTTATTTTTGAGTTTTATAGTGTTCTCAGAACACTAAAATGATAACCATGATTTACGGTCTCATGTTTGTATTTAGAGTATTTTAGAAACGTTGCAAAAGCAAAAAATAAAGTCATTTTAAAGCGTTATAATTTTTGTTTATAGAACGTTTTCAAAACATTAGAAAAACTAAAAATAAAGTGATTTTAAAGTGTATTAATACAAAAGTGGAGTGTCTTCCGAGAATTTTAAAAACGAAAAATAAAGCAATTTCTTAGTACACTTATAAAAAAAGTTAGTACAAAAATCTGTTAAACACGTTCTGGCGCAAATGAACTGATTTTTTCTGTTATTTTGTCTTAAAATTTAGGATTGAACTAATATTTTTGTAAATCCAATTTATATAAGTTTATATTTTTGTGTCGCTGCTATAAATATCACATAGAGATGGCATTATATTTTCATAATTTTTTTATTGTATAATCACAAAATGGCTTATATCTCGGAAACTAAGCGAGATAGAGCAAAATGGACAAAAATTCGATACTATGAACTTATCAATCTTTATAAGCCACCTATACTTCCAAAAATAAATATGGGCCTATCTCGGGACAAATCCGTGGAGCCCGAAACCCAAGACTGTAAGCGACATTTTAGCAGAAATTTTCAGTTAAATCAGGTAATGTTTCTGCTGAATTTAGCTCAAATTTCTTAGCTAAGTTAACTAGAATTGTCTGTGTATTTAGCAGTGTGTAAAATTTAGCTTACCTAAATTTAGCAGACCATAATTCTCAACTTCATTGAAAATTCTGCTGGCGCAAATACAGGTACTATTTCCTGTTATTTAAGCAGAATTTTTTACTATTTGTACGAGCTTTTTTTATGAGTGTACTTAAAAAACATTTATTTTTTTTATATATTTTATTAGAACTTAATTAGTTTTAAATGACTAAGTTAAAAAATTATAGGATATTAAGAGAAATGTAGATGTGTTCAATTTTTTATGAATTCCTGAAGAATCTAATAGTGATTTAAGCACATTTACATGTGGTCATATTGAGCAAAAACTGAAAAATTGGGTAGTTAGGAAAATCAAAACTCTTATACAAACCTCTATAGACGAAATATTAATGGTACTGAAATCTGAAGGTTATACATACATCTCTTCCGAAATGTTCTAAAACTTTATTAGGAACTTCTACTTTGAGAGGATTAGACGAAACTTTGGGAAATTTTCAATATTTTGGAATAAAATCTAATCTTGATATCACTTTTAATTCCAATCTTTATTATAATGAAAAGAAAATTAAAATTATAATTCATGTAGATGGAATGGATGGTCAATGGGAAAGGGGTTTTCAACCGCATACATTACCAAGCCATTTTTGATTGGTCTCTATTATGGAAATTCAAAACCGTATTCGGCTAGAAATTTTCTGGAAGAACTTGTTTTGGAAGCCAATTTTTTAACTAATGAAGGTATAAATATTTTGTTTAGTCTCAAACTTAAGTAATCTAATTTTTTTTAATTTAAGATTTTAAGAAAATTTGTGGAACTTATGCAACATTTTTATGGCTCAAGCTCACTGACAATGAATATTCATAATCTAATACATATTTCAAATGACGTAAATAATATGCGTGCGCCTAATCACAATTTTCAGCATTTGATTTTGAAAATAGCTTAGGTTTTGTTAAATCTATTGTAAAATCGTCAACTAATCCCATTTCCCATATACAAAGGAAATTGCATGTTTTTAATATCAATTCCTCAAATAATATTCCATTAGTATATGTGACCTTCTCCGAGAAAAGGGACCTAGTGTGTGAAAATGAAGTTTTAAATTAAACATTAACCCCTAAATTCACAAACGCTTTGTAAAATTATAGGAGGTTTATTGAACAAATTTTGTATGAAAATGACGTTTTGTTAACCTGCTATAACTTTAAAAAGCATTTATGAATTGAGGGGTATAATTTTAATGTTTTCCTCATTTTTATCGATTTTCCCAAGTTTTTGACACACTAGGTCCCTTTTCTCGGAGAAGGTCACATATCCTCTTAACTATTCTCTCGGGAAACCTTTACACACTTCTGAATCTAGAGTTTTTTCTTTAGTAAACATTTATGGATTTCGAATTACATCTATTCATCCTGATAATATATATATGTTTATTACACAATGGGAACATTATGATTGTGAAATAAATTTTTAGTACAAAACATACGAAAGGCAAATACAGTGATATGCATTTGAAAGGCAACATTTTCAAGGAAACTAAAAATTCTTTTGACTACTCGATCTAATCAAAGGAGATCGGATTATATAATGTAATAAATTTAGATGAAAATGACACTGAAATAGGTATACATATGGAGGAGCTAAATACATTCTTACAACATTTTATAACGAATCAATTGCTATTTCGCTTTTACATAAATAATTGCAACAAAACATTACAAAAGTAATAAAAATAATTTTTAGTACTAAACACATACAATTTTTCTTTTAATCAACAGTTGTAAAATTTGTTAAAAAGCGTTATCAAAGCATTTTAAAGATGGTATTTTCCAAACGTTCTCAATACGTTTTACTTTTGGTATAAACAATGCTTTGAGAGTACTTAGTTTTTTGTACCATCATCAATTTCTGGCTGGGCAGACATACATATAAATAGTACCCAAAGGGTACTTTTATGTAATTGTTGCTTTCAAAAAGGAGTTGATTTATAGCTGGTTTTACCAAATCAGAAAGTTCATATACGAAAGTACAAAATTCTCATCCCGTTGGTTTTTTGTACCTTATGTAATGTCTCGGTTTGAGTAAGAAAGTTATCATTTTCTTATTGCGGACAACTGAAGAGTAGAGTGATGTCTACGAAACAATTGTATTGTCTATCATGAAAATGATCAACCCTTTTTGAAACAACAAATAAAAATCTAATATGACAATATCATATTAGAATTTGGACTTGAGGTGGAAGAATTTTCTAACTAAATATATGAAAATATAGAAAGTCCGAAAAAACAATTTTTGTATTTTTTAATGCAAAAATTAAAATAATTGTTGAAAATAAGCACATCACGGCTAAAATCTCATTCAAATATTTATTTTGTTTTGAGTTTAAAATTAGTTGTTTTTACAAAATGTATTGACAACAGACATACATATAAATAGTACCCAAAGGGTACTTTTATGTAATTGTTGCTTTCAAAAAGGAGTTGATTTATAGCTGGTTTTACCAAATCAGACAGTTCATATACGAAAGTAAAAAATTCTCATCCCGTTGGTTTTTTGTACCTTATGTAATGTCTCGGTTTGAGTAAGAAAGTTATCATTTTCTTATTGCGGACAACTGAAGAGTAGAGTGATGTCTACGAAACAATTGTATTGTCTATCATGAAAATGATCAACCCTTTTTGAAACAACAAATAAAAATCTAATATGACAATATCATATTAGAATTTGGACTTGAGGTGGAAGAATATTCTAACTAAGTAATCAATATATATAAAAATAGGAAACAAATACGAAATAAATTAAAAAATTTACAAAATGATAGCATTTTTACAAAATAATACTAGTAACATAATGTATAATAATAGATGCAGTTAGTTTTCACCTATTTTAACAGAATTTTTCTATCCGACCTTATTTCACCCTAATTTTTAATAATAAATGCAATGATGCAGTATTTCATTGTAACTTTAAATTCTTTAGTAAAATTTATATAAAACAGCAAGAAACAGTTTTTCTTTTGAGTTTCATCACTTGAATTTATATTTAATTTAATTAAATTACTTACAGTATCGTGAAAAATTGCCATTTCGATTTCAGCTATTTCTCCATGTCCAAGGTGGAAAATAAGTATCTATAGAAGTGTAGTTTTTTTATAAACATATTTAATAAAAAAAAACTTAAAGAAAAGGCTTTTGTTTTCTAGTTTTACAATTTTTTTGTTTCTCATTTAACTTTCATTCGTATTTTTTTCTGACATTAACCCTCTAACCGGCCTAAGCTGTTTTGCAATGAAATTTATACCATGTGTTGCTCACGAAAAATAAACAATAAGTTCTTCTACAAAATTTTTTTCGTTGCCTACTTTAGGCGATATGGGCCAAAATAGTTTAAGGGTGAATCTTGAAAACTAGCGCATAAAAATTACTAGGTTTAGGCACAAATTATTTCTCTTACCAAGAAATAATTGCAATAAAAAAATTACATTTTTTGTGCTGTTACTTAAGAGGATGTAGCGATTTTCGTTTTTCGAAAAATGCGAAATTGAGCGAAAACGCACCAAATCTTGAATATATATTATTCAAATTTATAAGCTTTGCTACCTATACCAAATATATTCTTTTTGACAAATTTCAAAAAAATCCGTCTATTCGTTTTGAAGTTAAGGCGATGTCCTTTAAAGGTATCCTTATGGTATCCTGTGCGTCCTTGGACCAAAGTAAGGAACTTTTTGAATAGCTTAAGCTCCAATCTTACTTCATGGTCACTATCAATTGTTTTAGTCAATTTAGATATGTTTTTAAGATTTTTGAAACTTTTGGTTGTTTTAAAATATTTAATTTTTGAAATTTAACGAAATTTTATTTTTGACACTTTCTCGCTTTCAAACCGTGCATTGTATACAAAAACATTCTTCACAAAAAATTTTATAAATTTAGTTTTCTGTTGAATAAGCATAATTTCTTATTATAAAATACCCCTTTGGCGAATTTCTGGTCAATTTAATATACCCCGCCTGGAGGCGGGCTTGCCGGTTAGAGGATTAAATTAACAGAATGTTTCATATATTTGTGTTTTTACTGTTATGTGCAAACCCGGATAAATAAATCCAACTTTTTTTTATTTAAT
Organism: Leucophora obtusa; assembly: GCA_949987735.1. NCBI lineage: Eukaryota > Metazoa > Arthropoda > Insecta > Diptera > Anthomyiidae > Leucophora > Leucophora obtusa. The sequence goes on along the minus strand of OX465295.1, from coordinate 199,691,008 downwards.
AAATCCACTTTTTGTATGTTATTAAAAAATGGGCTAAATATATCTACATTCATAAAAAAAACGTTAGTACAAAAGTCTGTTAAACGCAATCTAATTAAATTGAATTAATTTTTCTGTTATTTTCTCTCAAAAAGTCCGTACAAATAGGTCAAAATTCTGTTAAATTAACAGGAAATAGTACATGTATTTGCGCCAGCACAATTTTGACCTATTTGTACGGACTTTTTTTATGATTGTACCATCGTTTGTAAGACTATTAGGGTTATTGTATCAAATACCCTTTAACCGATTCGTCGTTGGTGGACATGTAGTAAACTAGATATGAATTTTCTTCATACTCGGTTTTTTTGAAATTTTGCTGTTTTCTTAGCTTAAAATTAACTTTAGGCTTTAAACGCGTTTTTCTCACAACCATGAGATCAAAATGCTCTGCCACCTTTTTTCTTGTAGTCAACAAAAAACTGTAGTCCTTATCAAGGCCCTTTTTTGAATTTCAGTCAAATAAATTTTATATTCCAAAGTAAAGTTGTTTTTTCTTGTCTTATTTAAATTTTTAAGTTTGTGTGGCAACTTTGTTAAAAAAAATTTTTTTAAATAAAAATCGGGCCACGGTATGGACTGGAGAATTTATCTGGTATTAAGAATCACTTTACATTTTTATTTTCCAATAATTAATGCACAGTGGCAGCCAATTTTTTAAAAAAGGCTAAAAATTAAGTGGCAACCCTGGCGATTTTGGTTGGCGAAATATAAAACTAATAGGGGTTTTCATATAAACTCGTAAATTCCTTGTAAACCCTGTATAAGTACAAACCATATTTTTTATGTATGGAGTTTGACATTAAACTCATAAACATGCCATGTTTACACCGTTTACGAGTAGAATACGAGTTTATATGAATTCCCCTAATATTTTTTAAAAATACTACAATAACATGTATTTTAAATAAAAAATAATATGGTCAAAATATTAAGGTTGTTCACAAGGGGTGTGCTATTTGTTGTATCGTTGTATCGTCCTAATACTGAATTTAGACTGAGCAAAAATCAGATGGTTTTTGTACAAAACTAAATTACAAAAGCCAAGTCATTTACACTGTTTATTTAGTTTTTCTTTGTCACATCACTTTTTTATTGCACACTTTTCTTTTTGTTTTTATTGTTATATTAATTTAAAAATTAGAAACAACACACAATTTCAAACTAAAACAGAAATGTTGGGTTTTAATTTTTATTAAAAAAAAAATAAAAATTGTTTTTTCGACCTTTATATTAATTAATTAGAAATTTATTAATTCAGTTCGAGGCCAATTTCCTTTCCTTATTATGAATTAACATAATAAGTACTTTTTTCAAAAACTGCTATGGTTCTTCATCAGGATATTCTCCTAACAAATACTTCACAGAGTTTTTGCTTTCAAAATATTTTAAAAAATTAAAAAAATATATTTTTGACACTTGCTTTAATTCTATATTCGTTGTAACAAGGTGTATCGAAAATTACTTATAAAACAAACCAGGTGTATCAACAATGCACATTTCAGATATTTTTAATTGGTTTTTGACAAAAACCAGGTGGAATCTGGTTTTCAGTTTATATGAAAATTGTATGGAATTAATATTGTAGTTTTCCGCTCAAAAACTAAAAATGGCCAAAAACTACTTGTTTTTGCCCAGTCTGAATACACTATAAGATTTTGAACAACAAATAAAAATCTAATATGACAATAGCCGTTTTTTCTAATCACTTGGATTTAATAAATCCAAAGTATTTCTAAAAGTGCTCAACAGATGGGGTTAGATTCTCTCTATTTTAAAAAGAATTTTCTGTCCGACACTTCTTTCACCCTAATTTTTAATACCGAATTCGATGATGAAGGATTTTACTTTAACTTTTAATTTTTAATTATATTTTATATAAAACAGCGATAAAAAGTCTGCCTTTTCAGTTTTATCACTTCAATTTATATTTTTACACAATTGAAAAATTCCATTGCAATATTTAATATTCACTAATTGGATTAAATTACTTACTGTAGTGTGAAAAATTGCCATTTCTATTTCAGGTATTTCTTCATGTCCAAGATTAAAAATATGTATTTGGTGAGGTGTAGTTTTTTTTTCTAAACAGATTTCATAAAAAAATTTTAATAAAAACCTTTTATTTGTTAGTTTTTCAATTTTTTTGTTTCTCTTTTAATTTTTATTCGTATTTTTTTCTGACATTAAATTAATAGGCAGTTTCATATATTTGTGCTTTTATTATGGATTTATTAAATCCAGCTTTTTTTTTTGGATTTAATAAATTTTTGTATGAAAAATGAAAAATTCTAAATCCAGGTGATTAAAAAAAACGCTAAATATCATATTAGAATTTGGACTTGAGGTACAAGAATATTCTAACTAAATATATGAAAATATAGAAAGTCCGAAAAAACTATTTTTGAATTTTTAATGCAAAAATTAGAATAATTGTTAAGAAAAAACAGTTGTTAAAATTTAAATTGAAAAAATAAACATTTGCGAATAGTACGATACAACATTTTAACGTATGTTTAGTGTCCTATGTTTGAGTTTGCTAACATATAGAAAACCAAATAGAAAATCGCTGTTATACTGTATTTAGACTTAGCAAAAACCAGCCGGTTTTTGTACAAAACTAAATTGCAAAAGCCAAGTCATTTACACTGGGTATTTAGTTTTTCACTGTCACAACACTTTTTTATTACACACTTTTCTTTCTTTTTTTATTATTAAATTAATGTAAAAAAATTATTAATACATTTAAAAAAGAATAACACACACAATTTCAAATTAAACCAGAAATATTCTTAAAAAAATAAAAAATATTTTTTTGACACTTGCTTTACTTCTATATTCGTTGTAACAGGGTGTATCGGAAATTAATTATAAATGATACCGGGTGTATCAAAAATGCATATTTCAGATATTTTTACTTGGTTTTTGGGAAAAAACCAGGTAGAATCTGGTTTTCAGTTTGTATGAAAATGGTATGGAAAAACTAAATAAAATTTTATAGTTTTCAGCTCAAAAACTAAAAATGGCCAAAAACTACTAGTTTTTGCCAAGTCTAAATATACTATTAAATCAAATAAAAATTTAAACATTCCTGTTTTTTGTTAGAACGATACAATAGATAGCACACCCCTTTGTGAAAAAAGTAATTGTTATTTGAGTTTTTGACAACCGTAGTATTTACCCCCTTAAATATTTCTTAAATAAAAAATTTTGTTTGAAAAATTCTTACAATTAATATTAGTTCTGATTATAAAGCTGACCCTAAGAGTTTTTCTTTAAGAAAATTTTATATAGTCACTATTTATTCTATAAGCATCTGAAGGCATTTGATACGAAAATGGAAACGGATTTTTAATAGGGAAATATCGCAGAATAGTTTTTAAAAGGAATAATTAGTTCATAGCTAACAAAGAAAGTACTTCAAACTAAACAATACTATTTAGATAGAGTTTGAATACATTGTAGACATTAAAATTCTAAGATAAACATCTCACGGTTTTAGGGCGAGGTGGAGTAGAAAATGAGACAGGTTGAACTTATCTGAGAGTATAGCTTGGAATAAATTCCTCCTGAGGTTTTCTTCAAAAAATAAAATAAAAGTAGATGCACTTTCTTGAGTTTTTCTACAAACACGTGGAGATTTTGATAGGAAAAATTACCAGGATTATTGAGTTTTTGTGTACGATTATATTGTAAATATTTTTTCAGAGAAATAGCTGTTTATCTGAATTTTGTTGTATGTCTTTTAGGTAAATTTTACCAGAAGAAGGGAATCATTTTAAAGTTTTTTGTATGAAAAAATTGTAAGCATAATGTCGAAAATGTTTTTTAAGATCTTAGAATGGGCAAAATTTGTGTGTAACTTAAAAATGTGGAATTTTTGGACATTTTTCGGCATGTATTGTGAAACATTGGTACAATATAAATTTATTCAAAGCATTGGCCATCGTTAGCTATGACCTTTTCCCACAACTTCCCAACCACTATTTTCTAAATAGTTTTTAACTGGTCTTGCACCATGTGGCCGAGCGTTGTCATAATGGAATATTACGGCATTATGTCTGGTGCATATTCAGGGCGCTTTTCGGCCAATGATCGCTTCAAACGAATCAAATGTGTTCGGTACAGGTCCCCTGTGATCGTCAGCTCATAATAGATGGGACCCTTCTGGGCCCACCAAATGCAGAGCATTACCTTGGTGCCATTAATATTCGGCTTTGGCGTTGATTTGGTTGGTTGGCCGGGCTTATATACGATTTCTTACGCTTCAGGTTATCGTAATGGATCCAGTTTTCATCGGCCGTAATGATTTGATGCGAAAGTGACTTATTTTTATGGCGTTGAAGCAGCATTTCGGACTTGCAAAATCGTCTTTCAATGGCTCTCAGCTTACATCGTGTAGTACCCAATTTCCTTGTTTTTGATGAATTTTGGTGTTTGCAAACATTTTGAAATTGCTGCCTAAGTGACTCCCAATGATTTTGCAAGTTCTTCTTGAGTTTGACAACAATCTTCATCGAGTAATGCCTCCAATTCATCATCTTCGAACTTTTCAGTCTTGTTAACTTTATTTTAAAATCGCTAAAAACAAAGAAAAATTTGTTCATGTCTAAGGCACTGTCATGGTAATTCTGGAGACCATTTGTGGATAAAAATAACGCACGATTTGAGGAAATTTTATAGGATTTCCAACAATATACAGTTTGTAAAGATCCGATCAGTACTCGCTAAATTTTACTATGCAATTTGATAAGAGATCGATATTGTTAATTTTTCATTAAAAGCCACTCCTACTTAAAACAACCCTAGTAAAAATGATTTTTATATATTCATATATGATTTTTATACAATCATTTATGATTTTCGAGTACCCAAGTAAAAAAAAATGATATGGAGCCATATAAAGTTATATTTAATTATATATAATCTTCTATGTAATTAGATATAATTATATCCGAAAAATGAGAACGTCTTATTGTATCATATTGTATCGAATTGTATACAATTGTATACAATTTGGTACAATTTGATACAATTCGATACAATATGATACAATTGTATCCGAATTTTGTCCTCATCCAATTACATAAAATTATATCTTTTTGTATAAAATTATATAAAATGTTATAAAAGTGGACACAGTTTGATACAATTATACCTAAATATTAACCCTATATTTTTACCATAATATATATGACCATATCTAACAATATACAAAATTATATTTTTAAATAAAAAAAGATATACAATATCTGGAGATCATACCTGAGGGATTTCAATTACAATTACTTGTAATTGAAATTACAAGCAATTGTAATTGAAAATTTTCAATTACAAATCACTAGTAATTGTAATTAAAAGTGATTTCAATTACATTTAGAATTAAAAAGTGTTTTTTGTTAAAATTTTGTATAAAAATCTGACTGGGATAGGTTGCATAGGCATGGATGCGTATAAAAAGAATACGTCATGTTGGGATTACCCCTAACTTGTGCTTTTTGTCATTATTTATTTTCCCAAAAAATGTAATTGACATTTTTCAAATTACAAATTACTTGTAATTGTTCTTTTTTGAATTACAATTACAAATAATTTGTAATTGTAATTGAGTTTTTTTGAATTACAAATTTTGAATTACAATTACAAATAATTTGTAATTGTAATTGAGTTTTTTTTCAATTACAATTACATGTAATTGTGTAAATGAATGTGTAATTAATTACAAAATGTAATGATTAACCCCCAGGTCTACTGGATATCCTATAATTTCGATAAATCTTCCATTACTTTTATCCAGATTTACCATGACAGTGCATTAAACATGAACAAATTTTTCTTTGTTTTTAGTAATTTTAAAATAAGGTTAACAACACTGAAATTTTTAACTTAATAGGATTGTGATATACAACCAAGATATAAGAGATCAGTCAAGTGTGCGTTATAGTATAGAGAATTCCATATTAAAGCTTCAGTATTGTTAATTTTATGGGCGCGTTAGCCATTTTAACTCACGCTCCTAAACAAAAACAAATTACTCACGCACGAGCATTTCGTGTCTTACTCACGCAGACATGAGTATATTAAAAACTTACTCACAATCAGAAATATCTTACGCAAAACAGTAAAAATTACTAAAAAACATATGATGCAAAAAATAAACTCACACACGAATCATGCACGGGTTATATATTCTTACTCATGCTCACGTACGAATTATATATTCTCACTCTAACGGGCGAATTACTTTGGTATAGTAATTATTACTCACGATCACTTGTGAATAACTTCACTCACGATCGTGTCATGCGCCAATCCCTAGTAATTGCAAAATCTAAAACTAGTTCAAAATCATTTTTAATATGGAACCACATTTAATACAATACGGTTTTAAAAGGACCTTATACATATATTTTTATATAAAATCACTTTGAAAAAATTGCTAATGTGGGATAATATATAACACTATGCGACAGTCAAAATCGGGATGGGATGAAACCAACGGGAAATGTTATATCGGTCAAAAATAAGTTATACGTGTCCCGGCGTTTCGCTGGGTCACCCCTAGGGCTCGAGATATATCTTTTTTTTGACATAACTCGAGAACCACTAGTCCGATTTTGCTCAAACAATTTTAAAAAAATTAAAAATTACAATTCCTTTAATCTGTTCATATAACGTTTTTCTATATACTCAACAGTTTTGCCGGTAAAAATAAATGTTTGTTACCGCTACCATAAAAATCAATAACCTTTTGTTTATTACTTTTTTTTAATATTTTAGGCAAAAAATATTTTTTTCTTCATACATTTATTTTTACCGGCAAAACTGTTGAGTATATAGAAAAACGTTATATGAACAGATTAAAGGAATTGTAATTTTTAATTTTTTTAAAATTGTTTGAGCAAAATCGGACTAGTGGTTCTCGAGTTATGTAAAAAAAGACCACCAAAGGTCAAATCGATATATCTCGATTCCTAGGGTTGACCCAGCGAAACGCCGGGACACGTATAACTTCTTTTTTACCGATATAACTTTCCCCGGTAGTTTGAACCCTTCCCGATCACTGACCCCTACCATTTGTCTCACAGTGTAATTATAGATGATTTTATAAAGAATGTTATATCGTTATATATAAAAGAAATCATGAAATATTGTAGATATGAAACCATACTAAGTTATATATGGGTTCATATGCGTCAATATATAATCATATATAACACCTATTATATAATATTTCTTAAATGGCTCCATATATAGTTTTATATTATTATGTATAGTGTCATACTAAATTATATATAAACATATATGTAATTATATCTTTTATATATTACTTTGTGTACTTATATATAGCACATACACTTATATGCAGGCCAGTATGTAATAATATAAAATCACATATGTCTCAATATTAAAACCTTTGAGGCAAAAATATTTAATATATGACTATATAAAAGTCTATATGCTTCAATTTAAAAGCATATGTGGCCATATCTAACTATAAGTTACTATATGTAATTACATAAAATAATATATGATTATATCAAAACTTTTTTACTAGGGTATATAACTTATAACTTGTCGAGTATTGTGAAATATATATTTTTATATGATTATATCAAAAGATATTTAATAATATAAAATTATATTAACCAGATCCACCATTTTTCGGATCAGATAATATATTTTTTATATAATTATATTAACCCATACATGATTTGATCCGGAAAATGGTGGATCTGGTTAATATAATTTTATATAATTAAATATCTTTTGATATAATCATATAAAAATATATGTTTCACAATACTCGACAAGTTGTAATTGTACAAAATCATAAATGATTATATAAAAATCATATCTGATTATATAAAAATCATTTTTACTAGGGAAGTGATAAAATAAAAAAAAACAGACGTTACGTTAAAATTCTGCACAGTTTTCTGAACCATCTCCTCGCCTTTCGGGGCGAATTTAGCCACTTCTTTGTTCTTTAAAAGTAAAGGCAACGAGAATAAAATTAGAAAAAACTAGAATCGTTCCTATTATATTTTCGTATATCGAGGGCTTAAGCCACATTCACAATGATGGAGTACTCCACTCTGCAGAGTGGAGTGTATTAAAATAGAGATGGCATGATACCAAAAATATGAAAGTGGAAAAAAGAAAGGAACGAAATCCACTCTGCAGAGTGGAGTACTCCATCATTGTGAAACTGGCTTTATAATTTAAGTTTGCGATTCCCAAGGATGTTAATCTTAAAAACGTTTAATAACGGTAAGACACTGAAAGAACATGATTTCAAGAAGACTGTGACGGGTGTGACCTTACAAATTTGTGTTTTTAAAGAATTATGAATTTTCCGTAAAACGCGCACAATTATTTTGATGTAGTTACTTCATTGATTAAAGTATTTTTCATTGTATTAAATATAGGGTGTTTTCTTAGAGGCATAGAACATTTTTTAAAAATAAAACAACAAATTCAATGGAATGGCCACAGTTTGGGGTTATTAGCTTACAAATTTCATGGCATTTAATCCCAGTGTAGAAACGGTAATGACATATCATTATTTTTTGGACTACCAGCAATGACACCCACTTACCTTCTGCATTATTTTAAAACATATAATAATGCGTTACTGATAATGACTTATTTTCATCATTATTTTAAATAGAAAGTAATTTTCTAGATTTTTTTGAAAAATTTTTGATATCTATTTTTAGCAAGGTTGGTTACCGTTATCGTTATAATACCGTTATCGCTAAAATACCGTTTCAAATTGAATACCGTTACCGTTATCGATACCTCTAAAAAAATTTATAAATACCGTTATCGTTACCGATACCTTTATTTTTATGGGTAGTTACCGGTATTTTACCGGTATTTATTATTTTATATAAAAATTAAAATTTTTTTATTTTTTATTTTATAGTCTTGAGTGTTTTTTTTTACAAAAAATTTATAGATAATAATTTTACTTATTAAAACTACCAGTATTGAATTTATAGCTTAAAATCTGTATTTTCAGTACTTAAAATTAAAAATATGCCATGTTTTTACTTGTTTTTATATGTTTTTAACATAATTTTTAATACCGGTACGTACCGGTATTGCTGTTTACCTTTACCGTTACCTAAACAAACGAAATCTGAAACCTTTACCGTTACCCTTACCGTTATTCGTTTCGGTAACCAACCCAGATTTTTAGACTCAATATTTTTTCAACAATGGTAAGGATATATGTAACCACATATTTTTTGATTTTTTGTATGTTGACGAGTAAGCTGACTTGTGTAGAGCAGGTCAATTACGTTTTTATCTATCAAACATTACATATCGATATAGCTAAGATGGTAGAGCTATTGACTGGCAACCTGGAGTCCCAGGTTCGATTCCCGCACTAGAAAATTTTATTTAAAAAAATTGTACAATAAAAAATATTTTTTTATAACACTTAGTTTTTTGAAAATCTAATTTTAGACTCATTATTTTTGTCAGTACTGGTAAGCATATAGGTAATGACATATTTTTGGGTTTTTCGTATGCTGGTGTGTAAGCATAACTCATTATTTTTCGCGACATCCCCATACAAAGGTAATAAGAAATGTAATAAGAAAAGTAACTAGTTACCATTACCAAATATGTAGTTACATAACCACATATCTGATAATGATTTTCTACACTGGGATATTTACAAAATAATTTCTGGCATATGGCCTCTGCGACTGCGCCTTATGAACGCCATCCTGTCGGTCCAATTTTGCACCACTTTTTCGAGTATACCAGGTCTTATTTTGTCAATAGTGCGTCGAATGTTGGCTTCTAGTTGCTGGTTTATCAGCATAGACCAGAGATTTGACGTACCCCCGCAAAAAGTAATCCAGAAATGTAAAATCACACGAACGAAGTGGCGAATTCATCGGTCCATTTCTTGAGATAATTCGGTACCAAACGTTTGGCTCAGCAAAGTGATAGTTTCACGCGCTGTAGGCATATTGCGCTTTCTTGTTGGAACACTTTCTCCTCCAAATGATTTGCAATGACATGAATAATAAAAATCAAGAATCATTTGCCTGTAGTGTTCACCATTCACGGTAATATTGGCACCGGAGTCCTCTGTCACACTCACGTCTACAGCGGCGATGTCTGCTTCTGTACGCAAGGTATGGGCTCGATTTGGATGAATATTATTCAAGAGAGTAAATCTGGTCATGAATCGGTCCATAGTATTGCGTATTACCTGCTCAGATGGACGATTATGCGCACCGTAAACTTGACGAAGTGCTCTATATAAGTTTGGCGAATAGACGCGAATTTTGGAAATAAATTTCCATGATTTGTAAACGTTGTTCTGGTGTAAGTCTTTGCATGGTGATTTGCCAAAAAAAAAATTCAAACACACTTCATTAGTATGACAGCTAGTTTTACAGTTATCCCTATCGGAAGTTCTATACGTCTAAAAAAACACCCTATCTATACCCAGTAGCAAATGGTCGCACTAGTTCTAAAAAGTTCTAGTTTTTTTGGCTAGTAACTATAAAACTAGTTCTCAAAATAACCATTTTGAACCAGTTGTGAACTAGTTTAATACGATTTATGTAGGGACTGTAAAACAAATTAACTAAATTAAAATGCGAGATTTGAAATTCTCATTTTGTTTACATTTGCATATGTAAAACATCAGAGTTTGCAAATAAACACATAAATTTTTTTTTTTTTTACTGTGAATTGGCTTGAAGTGCAAATCAACTGGTACAGTTCCGGTACGAAAAAGTCACTCCGGAAGTAGTTTGGTAAATTTATCATAAGTACCATTACAGCTCCCTGTTTTCATTCCTAAAACAATAATTTGGAACCATTTGTGTACCTATTAATTTCATTGAAACAATGCGAGACTATTTCGAAAGATTAAATTAAGAGTTTTAAAATTCTAATTTTGTTTACATTTGTTTTTAATATTATAGTCTGAGTTTGGGAATATAAACTAAAATATTTTATTGTGATTAGAAATCATAAACACAAAATATTTTAGTTTTGGTAAATGGACCTAATTATCTCAGTAAGGAAACTATCGGTCTCATCTACGTTTCATCAAAGAAAAAGCCTTTGTTTTTAATTACTACCGAAATTCGGAGTCAGTGGCCTCAACGTTAAGAGCGCTACGTCCAATTTATGGTCGTCATAATCGTCCTAGCAGATCAACAATTGAGCGTGGGGCTACGTCAAATCTATGGTCTATGCCAACAAGCCAGCGACGATTGATGAACTTCGTACGAATATCGAACGTGAAATTGCAGCAGTATCGGCCGATTTATGCTTGAAAACCGTCGAAAATTGGGTTCAGCGTCTGGACTTCTGCAAGCGTGCCCGTGGTGGCCACGCAAAAGAGATCGATTTCCATACATAATGGCATCGAACGTACTTTCACAGGAATAAAGAATTTCATTGATATCCAAAACCGTTTTTGTTTTATTTAAACTTTTTTACTTTTGTAGCGCTCTTATTGAAAAACCCTTAATATAATTTAGGTCTTTACCAACTGGTACAGTACTATTTCCAAAGAGTCACTTCGGAACTGGTTCCGCGAGTGTCAGATTAGTACCAGTTTTTCTCCCTATTTTTCGTCCTTAAATTGTAATTTCCAAACTAGTTCTACAACTAGTACCAAAGTGGGAGTTTGGTGACAATTGTCCCTATGACATCTCCATGTTAAATTCTACAGTTATTTGTATGGAGAGGCGGTAGAACTCGTACTAGTAGCCTGGTTCAATTAAACTAGTACATAACTGGTTCTGATCTAGTATTTTTTGTTACTTGGTACTGTCTGCAAAAACAATTTTTTCTTAAAAAAAAACTTTTTAGAAAATGCGACGGGTGTGACCTCTTTATGTGACGGGTGTGACCTAGTATGAAAAACTCGAAAAGTTTGAAGAAATAAGACTATAGACTTCAATTATATAACCACTATAAAGATAAACACAAGAAAATAATAAGACATTTAAATTAAGTCCAAAAATACAAAGTAGGAAAGCAGAGTGTTCAGTATATACTAGGGATGCCAAACGGGAAATCCCGAAATCCCGGGATTTTCGGAATTGGCAAAATCCCGAATCCCGGGATTATTTCTCAAAAATCCCGGGATTTTCTTATTTTTTAATATTAATATAAACGCAAATAAACAAAGTGAGCAATTTTAGATTACCTACGTTTTTTCTTGAATTTTCTCATATTGACAAGAAATTGATGCCAAGATATTGTTAAAATTATAAATTAAGATTATTCGAGTAAACTATTCAAAGACTTTGCAGAAATATTTGAAATTTTGGTAAACAATATTAACTTTTTGAGTAATACATGCGAAAAATCAAGTTTGTTATTTTACCGATTTATTCTTCTTCTTCGATTTATTCCAAGCGAAATTCGATTTCTGATACTGGGATTGTAAGTTTTGGCTGGGACTGTAAGTTTGAATTCTTCCATGAAAACTTTTGATAACGATAACCAAATAACTTTGTTGCTGTAATTACACGATTAAGAGGGCAAGGTTATCGCAACGAATCTGTTTTAAAATCTGCTTACAAAATACTGGGCGCAAGTGTATTAAGTACACTACAGGCCTTTATGTATTATCCCAGCCAGAAAAATACAAACGGGAAAGCGATGGCAAGGTATTTTAACATGTTATACAAGTACTGACAAAAATTGCTTTTCCATTTCCAATATGATAACGTCAATAGACAAAAGGGCCGGCAGTTCAAAAAGCGCCGGAAAAGTACTGGAGAAACAAAATTTTTAACGTTGGCAAAACGCTGCCAAAACCAATAAATAGGTGGTTTGGAATTATATTTTCCAAAATAAAATTTAAAAAAAGTTCATATGTATCTTTTTTTGCCCTGCCGTGATGTTTTGTAAAACAAATACTGGCAAAACGATGTTTGCAAACGCTGGCAAAGCATCCCAAATGAGTGTTCTGCCAGTCATTTATTTTTAACATCGCGGTTACCCAGTGGTATGCAACTGACTGAGATGTTTCAATATTCATAAAATGTACCACATTATTAATTAACAACTATTAAATAATTAAAAAATTCCGTAAAATCCCGGGATCCCGAAAATCCCGGGATCCCGAAATCGGGATCTTGGGATTTCATACAAAATCCCGAATCCCGGGATTTTCAAATATCAATCCCGATTGGCATCCCTAGTATATACTCATTACAAAGTGTTGCCAAATTGATAAAAAGGACAAAATTTATAGTTTTTTCCATTTGTCCATAATTGTCATTCTCTTGTAGACATCAATTGTCCGATTTTTATTAAAAGTAAGTAATTTTTTTCCTGTGTAGGGCCGTTTTACGTTAAATTGCCCAAAAAAAAAAAAAAATTTCCATTTGTCCATAATTATCATTGACCGATTTTTATTAACCCATTTTTCGCCGACCGGTGATTATAATCACCAGCACTTTTACTATTCATAACTTGCCAATAAAATGATTTTTTATTTAATTTATTTTTTTTAACAATTATTATGGGTCCTGTTGCTTTTATGATATACTCACCCAATTAAAAACAGGGTTGGCAGGCTATACCGCTAAAATACCGTTATCGATTCAAAACCCTTTCAACTGACTACCGTCACCGAAATAACCGAAATGCCGTTATCCTTAAAATACCGTTACCGAAATAACTGAAATACCGTTATCATTAAAATACCGTTACCGAAATAAATGAAATACTTTTATGTTCCCCTAAAATACCGTTACCATTATTTTTAACTTTCTGTTTTTGGTAATTGCACGTGGTTATTGGGTATTTTTCGTACTTTGAGTTGGTAATTTGGTTCTATTTTTAATCTCGTTTGTTTTTTATAAAAAAAATTGCGGAATGCATCGAAAAAACTGACTACCGCTATCCTTAAAATACCGTTGGCGAAATAACTGAAATATCGCTAACCTTAAAATACCATTACCGAAATAATCAAAAAACCGTTATCCTTAAAATACCGTTACCGAAATAACTAAAAAACCGTTATCCTTAAAATACCGAAACCGAAATAAATAAAATAGCGTTATTCTTAGAATACCGTTAACGAAATAATCTAAAATATCGTTACCCTTACCGATAACCGCATCGTTTCGGTTACCATCCATGATTAAAAAAGATTAAATATCTTATATATAAGAATATTAAATAATCATATAATTGTTTACATAATCTGATCCGCAAAATGGGTCTATAAAATTATATCAGATTGTATTATATTGGATACAATTCAACCTAATATTGTACAATTGGATACACTCTGATACAATTGCATCCCAAAATTGGGCACATCTTATTGAATCATATTACTATATCTAATCTAATATAGTTATATGCAATTTAATACAATTGGATTTCAAGGTTTATACCCAAAACCTGTTGGGTTTTGAAATATGTTTGAATTGTAAAACTGACATAAAACATATTTTTCCTTTCGAAATTTGAAATTTTTCTGAGTTATAATAATGAAAAATGGATAAGTAAAAATGTTTGAATTTACTTCTCAAAATGCATTTCTTTGAAATTGAACATATATATACAAAAAAACTAAAATCTACATTATAGCCTAGAGAGGACCCCATAAAGACAATCTGATGATATTGAGCGGTGTCACTTGAAAATGCATTAATTGTCAACCATTGGTTCTAGGAAAGTTTTTTTCATAAGTTTTTCTCTATTGGTTGTAAAATGAAAATTGTAAATTCTATTTAGAGTTTGTAATATTTGATCTTAAACCGAACGAAAATAACACTCATTGTAAAACATCTTCAGATCAACTAAAAATCTACAATAAAATATTAAATTTTATCAAAAATTGACCCAGTAAATATGTAAACTTACAGTAGTGGACTAAAGTGGATACATATTTGAATTTTTTTAAAACTGTATTAATAACTTTTGTTCAATTTGTGATATCCAAGTGTAGTTTTTCCAGTTTTTGAAGTGGCCAGCTCAAAGCCCCGATTTGAATCCCATCTAGAATTTGTTGAAATTGTCAAAAGAATACTCTCCCAATACGAACGAGCACCGATCAACTTAGATAATCTTTGGTCAAGAGTTTCAGCGGAATGGACTAATATTAACCTCAAACTATTGAAAATCTCGCGGAAATCATGCCTTCTCGCATAAAATCTGTTTTAAAGCACAAAGGACTGTGGACAAAATATTAAAGTAAGAACTTGCCGAAAATTTCAAATATGAACAATACTGGATAAAAACGGTCACAATTTGCAACTATTTTTTTTATTAACTTCTTAATGATATAGTCTACTGTATTTAGGTTTTTATTGAAGAAGAATGTTTTCGTTTTATGCTTTAAAAAAAATCATTTAAGTTTCTTTTACTCCTGCAAGGAGCATAGGGCCGTTAAGTTTCTTTAATAAAACAAAAATTATAACAAATTTCGAAAAATCTTGAATTAATGTATCCACTTTAGTCCACTACTGTATGTATATATGAAATGACTTAGAAACTGTTGGAATCTGGATTATACTTATAAAGTTTTATCTAAAATGAATAATACGCTCAACACGCTCTATCGGAAAAAAGACGATTTTTCAGGAGAAGCAAGAAGCTGTTATTCCTAAATTCTTTAAGTATGAAGTAATCTATCTTCCACAATATTTGTAACAACAGAATTTTAAGGGGCATATTTAAACGGTTGTCAAAAATTCAAATAGCAATATTTTTACTATATTATTTTTTTGTTTAAATTATATGTTATTGTAGTGCTTTCAAAAAATTAATATTTTTTAAATTTCTCCAATCAAAATCGCCAGGGTTGCCACTTCATTATTAGCCTTTTTTAAAAAGTCAAAATCGGCTGCCACTGTACAGCCTTCATTAATTACACTGTGCTAGTTGAAAAATCCAACAAGCGGGGTACGCGGTGTGTAAACGTAATTCGAGTACGCTGAATCCAGTGATGCTAGCAATTTTTCTAGATTAGCTCTTGAAAAAAAGATATTTGTGTTTGAAAATTCTGGGTCAAAAAGCTACTTATCTAACTTTTGGACCATTTTTTTACCCAAGTTGTTTGTTATTTCCCCAGTCAGCTTTGTGTTAAAAATGATCAAAATCGTTGCAGCGGTTCCATAGTTCTGAGTGAAAATGTAAGGGCACTTCGAAATTTTCCATACAAAATTGTACATTGTATTGCTTGGCTAAATGTACTGAAATTTGTATAGAAGTGAAAAATTAGCATAAAGGTTTTTATGGTGCCTCACATTTTTAATCACAACTTTTGAACCGCAATACCGATTTTGGTTATTTTTAGAGTAACAAACAACTTAACTAAAAATTAAAGGTAAACAAATTAAAAAATGGAGTGTTTAGGGGTGCTTGAAACCATAATTTTTAAACCCAAATATCTTTTTTTTAAGAGCTAACCTAGAAAAACGGCTAGCACCACTAGATTCAGCGTACCCGAATTAGTTTTATCCACTGGGTGCCCCATCTGTCGGGAAAAAGTCTCCTTTTCGTGCACAGTGTTATTGGAAAATAAAAATGTAAAGTGATTCTTAATACCAAATAAATTATCGTGGCCCGATTTTTATTTTATAATTTTTTTTAAACAAAGTTGCCACACAAACTTGAAAATTCTAAAAACGTCAAGAAAAAACAACTTTACTTGGGAATAAAAAATTTATTTGACTGAAATGCAAAAAAAGACCCACGATAAGGACTGCGGTTTTTTGTTGACTACGAAAGAAAAAAACTGGATCGAAATCGGTTAACGCACCTTGTCTGTACAGTGGCAGCCGATTTTGAACTTGGTTGTGAGAAAAACGCGTTTGAAGTTTAAAATTGATTTTACGATCAGAAAACAGAAAAATTTTAAAAAACCGTGTATGAACAAAATTCATATCTCACAGTTTTCTACATGCCCCGAGTAAAAAAAATTATATATAATCATATGTGGCATATATTACAATATATAATTAGACATGTGGTTATGTATATCCATATATAATTATATATGACGTTTTTTCCAAAAAATTTTCCTTATATTATGCCATATATAATTTCATCTAATTAGATATCGGCCTTCATAATATTAGATATGGTATATATGATTATATATTACATAGCATGGCTGATCTTATTGCATACATAGTTATATATAGAGCTATATCTTAATATATATGGTGGCATTTTAGCAATATATAATTATATATGTTATCATTTAAACAATATATAACTATATATGGCGCTAGTTAAACTAGATGTTATCATATATGGTGCCATTTAAACCATATATTAATATATATAATGCCATTTAAAGAATATTTGGTCTTATATGGTACCTCATGATCAAAATGTTTAATACAGTTCCAGATGTGATAATATAAGCCACTATATATAGTGCCATATATATTTACATATGGTGTTATTTAAGCAATATATTACCATATATGGTCCCATTTAAACCATATATTATCATATATGGTACTATTTCAATAATATATGCTCATATATGGTACCTCATGAACAACAGATATGATAATATATGCTACTATATATTGTATAATACCATATACTTTGATATATCATATCATTTAAACAACATACCATATGGTGCCATTTAAACAATATATTGTCATATATGGTAACTCATCAGAAACTACAATATTAACTGTATTTCAGAATCTATTAAGTGTATTTCAGAAATTATAATTGTATTTCAGAAATTATCGAATGTATTTCAGAAATTATTAATTGTATTTCAGAAATAATCAAATCTATTTCAGAATTTGTTGATTGTATTTCATAGTTAATAGAGAAAAATTTATTAAATACATTTCATAATTTCTGATATACAATTGATAATTTCTGAAATACAGTTTGATAATTTCTGAAATACAATTGATAAAACTGAAATTCAATTGACTAGTTCTGAAAAACAATTCATAAATCTGAAAAATAATTCATAAGTTCTAAAATACAATTAATTATTTCTGAAACACAATTGATAAATCTTAAAAACAATTGATACTAATGGAAATGGTGTATAGCGTCAAAAAGATTTAAATGGGCGCTGTGGTGTAATGGTTAGCGCGTTGGACTGTTACACGTGAGGTTGCGGGTTCGAGCCCCAACCAAGGCAACATCAATTTATGAAAAATAGTAATATGTATGAGCTTTTCATTCCCTCATACACATCGCAGTGTCCTCCTTCGGTGTTCCCATAGCACTTAACCCTACCGAAGTAAAATAATATAACAGGGCTATGAACTAAAAAGCTTCAACAAGGTTCGCCAACTCACCATCAGATGGCGCGCAACAACTGTTCTAAAATTCAACATCTCGCGCAATTACAGTGTTGCCATATTTGAAGCCCTTCATCTTTCACTACGTTTCACTTCTTCTCTATCCCCTTTCCAAAGGAAGCAACACATTAATTAATAGGAAGAATTTCCTGTGTTGCTTCTCTTTAAAAAAATTCAATTTAATAAAAAAAAATATAATTTTATAAAAAAATTTATAGAAAAAAAAATTATAATTTTATAAAAAGAAATTCATTTTATAAAAAAAAAAATGCATAGCCGTGAACGGTATCCAACTCGAGACCTTCTGAGTTTAAAGCTTATTTTAACAAAATATTGTAATTTTTATAAAATCAGTGCTCTGTCAGTGTATTATTTTTTGAACAGTTGGCAATATCTGGCTGGGATTTTATTTAATCCCAAATAAATGAAGATCTTACAAAGTACCCAAATATAATGCGGGATCTATTTTTATCTGTCATTTCTGTGGATACCCTATTAAAAAAATTAATGAAGTACAACATACAATCATATCTTTTTTTGATACCGGCCAAAATAAAATTTTATTCGAAAAATGGTGGATCGTACTGCAGTAATTTAGATCCACCTTGGATCTAATATGATGAAATACGATCCGAAAAACAAGTTTATCTAATTATATAAAATTGGATGTGACATAATGATAATCAATAAATAATTTCAATAGAATGGACATTTAATGCAATCTGAGCGATATCTGAATGATTTCCCAACAAACCAAACGATATCGTTTCGAATTCGTAACGATACCATTTCGATGATACGTTTGTCCGAGAATGATATCATTAACGATTCATAAGTAATAGGTACTGTGAAGAAAAGTGCACATTCGTTAATGATATCGTGTTTTCATGAAATAACGATATCGTTTTGATATCGAAAATTTCAGGCAGTCATATTGCAAAATTTTTGTCGTTATTTTATCACCATTCTATGAAAATATGATATCATTGACAATATCGAAATAAAGAAGTATATATGATATCTTTAACGATTAAATTAGAACAAGCAAATATGATTTTATCAGAAAATTTATCGTTATTTTGAAAAATTATGATATCATTACGAGTTCATATTTTTGTATCATAAACGATAGCAAATATGATACCTAATATGAATTCGTTAACGATACTGTATCGTTTCATGGTTTATTGGGTTATTTTTGTCTAATGGTATCAATTAAAATGTAACTTTTTGTATTAAATCTAATTTTATATAATTAGATTAACCCATTTTTTCGATCTGCCATTTTTCGAATCAAATTAGATCTAAGTTTATCCCCAAATATATTGCTGGATCTAATTTGATCTGCCATTTTCCAAATCAATTTATATCTAAGTTTATCCACAAATATATTGCTGGATCTAATTCGATGTGCCATTTTTCGTATCAAATTAGATCTAAGTTTATCCCCAAATATATAGCTAGATCTAATTCGATCTGCCACTTTTTCGGATCAAATTAGATATACGTTTATCCACAAATATATTGCGGGATCTAATTTGATCTGCCAAAATTGAGATCAAATTAGATCTAGGTTTATCCCCAAATACATAGCTGGATCTAATTGGATCCGCCATTTTTCGGATCAAATTAGATCTAAAAATATCCGCAAATATATAGCTGGATCCGCCAATTTTCGGATCAAAATAGATCTAGGTTTATCCCCAAAGATATCACTGGACCTCCCAATTTTGAGATATAACTTGATCTTAGTTTATCCCCATATATACAATGGGATCTAATACGATATGATTGGATACACCCAATTTTGAGATCTAATTGGATCAGCTAGATATTACAGCAGATCTTAAACAATATCAAATTGGATATAATTAGATATTGCGCGAGATCAATTTTTTTTACTCGGGTGTATACCAAATTTAGGAAGAATCTGTTAAAGAGTATTTTATATATTAAACCTAGTAGTCTTAAAAACTACTCATATTACACTCAACCAAAAAAATCTGTAATGGCTACTGAAAATTTTGCTGTTATTACGGGAAATTTAACTGTTTTGAGGCCAGTGGTATTTTTTTGCTATTTTTAGCAACACATGTCTGCTGATCTGTAGTACAATAAAATTAGTAGAAAAAATTAGTAGCCGCTACTAAATTTTAGTAAAATTTATGTAAATATCATAATTTTAGTACAATGAAATTAGTATAAATAATTAGTTACAGCTACTAAATTTCAGTAAATTTCTGTAAACTGTAATTTAAAATCAATCTGCTGAAATTAGCAAAAAATTGTACTAAAAAATAAAAAAACTGTAAAATCTAAAAAAAAATTTTTTTTTTCGATTGTACTTGAAATTTGGAGTCAAAATTGCAAACGGTTCTCCAGTTATTGCTGTTTTATATATTGGAGATGCAATAAAATTTTCTGGGTGTTATTTCTAAACTAAGAATATCAATAGTAACAAATATAAACTAAAAAAGAATTGTAAAAAATCAAAAAAAAATATTTTTAAATTAGTATATTTTTCTGCTAAATTTAGCACTCGGTTTTGAAAAATTAGTAAAATGTTTTGCAGCGAAAATTAGTAAAAAAATTCGTAATTTGTAATAAGAGAATAGCAAAAATGATTACTAAAAATAAAAACTACTAATAATCAGTATAAAAATAGTATAGTGCGATTGGAAACTGTTTACAAATTTTTTTATCTGAGTGTACTTTGTAAAAATGCTATAATTTTGTACATTTTTAAATTTATTTCGTATTTTTCCCCCATTTTTATATATATTGATTACTTTTATAACTTATATTAAGCCATCAGCACCTGCCCCATATGACGTGTCTTCCACATCCATCAAGGAATCGTCATTGGCTTTTCTTTGAAAACTGCGTGCAATTCTTACATCTTTTGATGTAATTTTTATCTTTTTATTCTGCCCTGTTATAACCCAGTAGCAAATGATAGAACTAGTTCTAAAAAGTACTAGTTTTTAACTAGTAACTATAAAACTAGTTCTTAAAATAACCATTTTGAACCAGCGTGAACTAGTTTAATACGATCTATGTAGGGACTTTAAAACAAACTAACTAAATAAATAAAATAAAATGCGAGAATTGAAATTCTCATTTTGTTAACATTTGTATTTAATAAAACATCAGAGTTTGCAAATAAGCATTTAAATTTATTTTTACTGTGAGTTGACTTGAAGTGCAAATCAACTGGTACAGTACTGGTACCAAAGAGTCACTCCTGAACTAGTTTGGTAAATTTCTTATAAGTACCAGTACAGCTCCCTGTTTTTATTCTTAAAATAATAATTTTGAAGCATTTGTGTACCTATTAGTTTCATTGAAACAATGCGAGACTGTTTCGAAAGATTAAATTTAAATAAGAGTTTGAAAATTCTAGTTTTGGTTACATTTGGTTTTAATAACATAGTCTGAGTTTGCGAATAAACACTAAAATTTTTTATTGTGATTAGAAATCGTAAACACATTTCATTTGGTAAATGGACCTAATTATCTCAGTAAGGAAACTATCGATCTCGTCTGCGTTTCATCGCAGAAAAAGCCATTGTTTTTTTATATATATAATTTAGGTCTTTACCAACTGGTACAGTACTATTTCCAACGAATCACTTCGGAACTGGTTCCGCAAGTGTCACATTAGTACCAGTTTTGCTCCCTATTTTTCCGCCCTTAAATTGTAATTTTCAAACTAGTTCTCCAACTAGTACCAAAGTGAGAGTTTGGCGACAATTGTCCCCATCCCATATGGAGAGTCGGCAGAACTCGTACTAGTTGCCTGGTTCAAATAAACTGGTACATAGCTGGTTCTGAACTAGTATTTTTTGCTACTGGGAAGATATACGATTTCTAATAAAAACAAGTTAATAAAAATGCAAACAAAAAGTGTTACACACAAATTTACCACATAGATAGAGTTGTCAAAACCGGTTTCCGAATTATTCGATAAAGCGGTTATTTTCTATATTTCCGGGTTTTTTAAACCGGTTTTTGAAAAAGTGCGGTTTTCGAATTATTCGAGAAACCGGTTTTTCGTGTCGAATAATTCGACATTTTCGAATATTTATAAGGTGAAAATTTCTAATAAATTTTCTTCATTTGTTCAATAATTATGCAAAATATTTGAGTACCTATGCATAATAATTTGAAAACCTTATAACACATTTATAAAATGAATTTTGTATGGAAAATTTGCTTTAAAAGTCGCTTAAAAATTTTCAAAGTAATTATGCATATGACCCTTAATGTTTGATTCCCTCCTATAGGTAGGGTTTATTCACTTTGTCGTTGCTATGACGTACATTAGTGGACTATTATCAAATTTTTTAGAAAAAAAATGTTGATATTCCTTAAAGAGATTGTTTTTTTTTGCAGAATTCTACATTTTCCCTCTTTTTTTTTTAAAAATTCTAATTTTTTTCACAATAAGTAGGAAAGTCTAAATGTTTGTCCTAAAATGCATATAAGCTCAATTTTCCCATTTCCTCAATAAATAAAAGGAGTTTTTTCTTATTTTTTAGCTTGATAAAACATTTTGCGATTTGAAACTGTAAAATTGTAATAAAAATTTTAAAAGTCACAAATTGTTTCACGTTAATTGGAAAACTACAATCTTCATAAGGCCAAAGTCATTTTTTGCGACATTTTCAAATCGTCCTGTCTATTAAATTAATGCGAAAAAAATTCCACCGCAATTTTGAAAAATCTTTCTTGTTTTTTATGGAGCATTTAGATCAGTCCGAAAGTGGTTTTATTTAGAAACAAAAAAAAAAGAAAACACAAACAGCGCCTTTAGAAATAATATCCGCTTTTTCTAATCACTTGGATTTAATAAATCCAAAAAGTAGTTCTAAAAGTGCTCAACAGATGGGGTTAGATTCTCCCTATTTTAGAAAGAATTTTCTGTCCGAAACTTTTTTCACCCTAATTTTTAATACCGAATTCAATGATGAAGGAAATTACTTTAACTTTTAAGTTTTAATTATATTTTATATAAAACAGCGATAGACATTCTGCCTTTTCAGTTTTATCACTTCAATTTATATTTTTACACAATTGAAAAATTCCATTGCAATATTTAATATTCACTAATTGGATTTAATTAAATTACTTACAGTAGAGTGAAAAATTGCCATTTCTATTGCAGCTATTTCTCCATTTCCAAGAGGGAAAATATGTATTTGGTGAGGTGTAGTTTTTTTTTCTAAACATATTTTATAAAAAAATTTAATAAAAACCTTTTACTTGTTAGTTTTTAAATTTTTTTGTTTCTCTTTTAATTTTCATTCGTTTTTTTTCTGACATTAAATTAATAGGCTGCTTCATATATTTGTGCTTTTATTGTGGATTTATCAGATTCAGATTAGCCGTTTTTTCTAATCACTTGGATTTAATAAATCCAAAAAGTATTTCTAAAAGTGATCAACAGATGGGTGTAGATTCTGTCTATTTTAAAAAGAATTTTCTGTCCGACACTTCTTTCACCCTAATTTTTAATACCAAATTCGATGATGAAGGATTTTACTTTAACTTTTAATTTTTAATTATATTTTATATAAAACAGCGATAAAAAGTCTGCCTTTTCAGTTTTATCACTTCAATTTATATTTTTACACAACCCAAGTAAAAAAAAAATGATATGGAGCCATATAAAGTTATATTTAATTATATATAATCTTTTATGTAATTAGATATAATTATATCCGAAAAATGAGAACGTCTTATTGTATCATATTGTATCGAATTGTATACAATTGTATACAATTTGGTACAATTTGATACAATTCGATACAATATGATACAATTGTATCCGAATTTTGTCCTCATCCAATTACATAAAATTATATCTTTTTGTATAAAATTATATAAAATGTTATAAAAGTGGACATAGTTTGATACAATTATACCTAAATATTAACCCTATATTTTCTCCATAATATATATGACCATATCTAACAATATACAAAATTATATTTTTAAATAAAAAAAGATATACAATATCTGGAGATCAGACCTGAGGGATTTCAATTACTAGTAATTGTAATTGAAAGTGATTTCAATTACAAATTTCAATTACATTACATTTAGAATTAAAAAGTGTTTTTTGTTAAAATTTTGTAGAAAAATCTGACTGGGATTATTTATTTTCCCATTAATTATTTATTTTCCCAAAAAATGTAATTGACATTTTTCAAATTACAAATTACTTGTAATTGTTCTTTTTTGAATTACAATTACAAATAATTTGTAATTGTAATTGAGTTTTTTTCAATTACAATTACATGTAATTGTGTAAATGCATGTGTAATTAATTACAAAATGTAATGATTAACCCCCAGGTCTACTGGATATCCTATAATTTCGATAAATCTTCCATTACTTTTATCCAGATTTACCATGACAGTGCATTAAACATGAACAATTTTTTCTTTGTTTTTAGTAATTTTAAAATAAGGTTAACAACACTGAAATTTTTAACTTAATAGGATTGTGATATACAACCAAGATATAAGAGATCAGTCAAGTGTGCGTTATAGTATAGAGAATTTCATATTAAAGCTTCAGTATTGTTAATTTTATGGGCGCGTTAGCCATTTTGACTCATGCTCCTAAACAAAAACAAATTACTCACGCACGAGCATTTCGTGTCTTACTCACGCAGACATGAGTATATTAAAAACTTACTCACAATCAGAAAATTCTCACGCAAAACATTAAAAATTACTAAAAACATATGATGCAAAAAATAAACTCACACACGAATCATACTCACGCTCACGTACGAATTATATATTGTCACGCTCACGGGCGAATTACTTTGGTATAGTAATTATTACTCGCCAATCCCTAGTAATTACTAAATCTAAAACTAGTTCAAAATCATTTTTAATATGGAACCACATTTAATACAATGCGGTTTTAAAAGGACCTTATACATATATTTTTATATAAAATCACTTTGAAAAAATTGCTAATGTGGGATGATATATAATTATAGATAATTTTATAAAGAACGTTAAATATTGTAGATATGAAACCATACTAAGTTATATATGGGTTCATATGCGTCAATATATAATCATATATAACACCTATTATATTATATTTCTTAAATGGCTCCATATATAGTTTTATATTATTATGTATAGTGTCATACTAAATTATATATAAAGGTATATGTAATTATATCTTTTATATATTACTTTAAGTACTTATATATAGCACATACACTTATATGTAGGCCAGTATGTAATAATATAAAATCACATATATCTCAATATTAAAACCTTTGAGGAAAAAATATTGAATATATGACTATATAAAAGTCTATATGCTTCAATTTAAAAGCATATGTGGCCATATCTTACTATAAGTTACTATATGTAATTACATAAAATAATATATGATTATATCAAAACTTTTTTACTCGGGAATTGAAAAATTCCATTGCAATATTTAATATTCACTAATTGGATTTAATTAAATTACTTACTGTAGAGTGAAAAAATTGCCATTTCCATTTCAGATATTTCTCCATGTCCAAGATTACAAATATGTATTTGGTGAGGTGTAGTTTTTTTTCTAAACATATTTCATAAAAAAGAATTTAATAAAAACCTTTTATTTGTTAGTTTTTCAATTTTTTTGTTTCTCTTTTAATTTTTATTCGTATTTTTTTCTGACATTAAATTAATAGGCTGTTTCATATATTTGTGCTTTTATTATGGATTTATTAAATCCACTTTTTGTATGAAAAATTCTAAATTCAGGTGATTAAAAAAAACGCTAATTTTTTTTTTTTGATTTAATAAATCCACTTTTTGTATGAAAAATTCTAAATACAGATGATTAAAAAAAAAACGCTAAATAACTTTTAGTTTTAAAGGTAGATTCGCACTAATGGAATAATTTACGCTGCGAATTGCTTTCAAGAAAGGAAGAAAATAGTAAGTTTCAAGATTTTTAGCAATTCTTTGCAAGTTTTATAAGAAAATTTGTATATATAATATACAATATGATCCCAGTAGCAAAAAAAACTAGTTCTGAACCAGTGATGTACTAGTTTATTTGAACCAGGCAACTAGTACGAGTTCTACCGTACTAGTTGCCTGGAGATGTCATAGGGGTGGGGACAATTGTCGCCAAACTCCCACTTTGGTACTAGTGCTAGAACTAGTTTGAAAATTACAATTTAAAGACGAAAAATAGGGAGCAAAACTGGTACTAATGTGACACTCGCGGAACTAGTTCCTTAGTGACTCTTTGGAAATAGTATTGTACCAGTTAGTAAAGGCCTAAATTATATAGATAAAAATAAAGCCTTTTTCTTTGATGAAACGCAGATTAGACCAATAATTTCCTTAGACCTGTTAACTTATCTCAAAATAAACTGAGTTTAGTGCTTAACCATAGTTATGAATGTCAAATTTATATGGAAATATCTGTGGTTAACGTTTAACCGTGGTTATGTTGGAAATAAGTTATTCGCCCTTACTGAGATAATTAAGTCCATTTATCAAATGAAATCTAAAATATTTTGTGTTTATGATTTCAAATCACATGCCAAAATGCCAAATTTGAACAACTACTTTTATTTTTGAGTTGTGTTTTTTCTGGAGCTGTAGTAGTTCAAAATTTGGTATTTCCATCAATCAATTTAACACGTGTGTGTCATAGTGAAGATCCGATACTGCTGTAAATTTAACCATTTTTCAGTAGAAAACTATGCTTGTGCGTCATGTTGCTATGTGTTGTTGTATTTGTTTTATTTTATTTTTGCATTATATTATTTTGAATGTAGAGAAAAAAAGTCATGCATTAAAAAGTGGATGTTCTCTTTTTGCAGGGTAATCTTTCGAAATAGTCTCGCATTGTTTCTAACGGGTACACAAATAGTTCAAAATAATTGTTTTAAGAATATAAACAGGGAGCTGTGCTGGCACTTATGAGAAATTTACCAAACTAGTTCCGGAGTGACTCTTTGGTACCAGTACTGTACCAGTTGATTTGCACCTCAAGTCAGTTAACAGTAAAAAAATTAAGTGTTTTTTTGCAAACTCTGATGTTTTATTAAATACAAATGTAAACAAAATGAGAATTTCAAATGTCGCATTTTAATTTATTAATTTGTTTTAGTCACATAGATCGTATTTAACTAGTACACAACTGGTTTTAAATGGTTATTTTGAGAACTAGTTTTGTTGTTACTAGTCAAAAAACTAGTACATTTTAGAACTAGTTCCACCATTAGCTACTGGGATTATTTACAAAAACCGAAAAAACCGGTTATTCGAACCGGTTTTGAATTAAAAAAGCGAAAACCAGGTTTTTAAAAAGGCGGTTTTTAGAAGTATTCGAAAACCGGTTTTTCAAATAGGTCGAATACTTGACAACTCTACACATAGAGTATTACTTTGGGATTAAAACACATTTTACAAAAAAACATGTGAAAATTTAATTTCTTCGAATTTTTTATTGAAATTTTCGGAGCATATAGAGAAAAGTATGCTCCATCCAAATAAAATATAAAAAAAATTCGAAACAAAATTTTTCCTATAGTCGATAATCCCCTTAAATATGACTACTGAACATTACATTTACAAAAAATACAATATTTTACATTATTCGCGGCGCTATAGGGCATTTTGTCCGATAGAGCTTATTGCAACTGAAATTTTAGAATATTTTTACTCTGATAGAGCGTGTTGCACAGTAATAAAAATTTGATTTATTATGATCTAATTTGCAATTTTATTAAAGTTCGAACGTTTTGTTTAACGTTTTTTTAATATATGAGTCATTCCATGTCAATCTGCTGTAAATCTGAACGATTTTCGGTTAAAATTGACTTTGAGCATTTCCATTTATTTTGAAATCGGAAAATAATTGACCTTAATTGCAATTTTGTTAATGTGTCAATGTGTTGTTTCTTCATTTCTTGCTGTTACTTTGACTTCATCTGAACCAAATTATCATAAAAGTAACGATATTCTGGTGGTATAACAGGTTTTAAATCTTGTAGATGTTTCCATTTAGAGAATTGAATGAAAATTTTTGATAGGTTGCATTTAATAGACGTACCTGATACAAAGATTTGTATAATATTTTGGCACAATTAAAAAAAAAATACCTTGTAATTAATTTACTTAAATTAGACAAAAATGTAATTTTTGTCCACCATTTCAGGTACATAATAAACATCCTAAAACACGCTGGTAGACAAAAGAAGAAAAATAGGAAAGTAAATATCCAAAAGCTCAATTTATTAAAATACTATAATTTTTCTTAAATCGCAGCGGTGGTCAAAAATTAATCTAAATATTACTTTATTTCTTTCCCCGTAGTGAGCACGTCGTTCTATAAATTTTGATATGGAAAACCGAATTTGGAAATTTCGGAAAAGTATTTTAGGGGACACACTAATATATTTAAACGACTTTAATAAATTAGGCACAGTTCTATATTATATTGTAGGCTACAATTTTGTCCAATGTTTTTATTAAGTCGATTACCTAAATGATTCGATAGAACATATTGCATTCAAAAAAATTAAATCTTATGTCCGATAGAGGCATAACAAATATCGAAAAAAGGATACTAAAATACATTTTTTCTTTCTTAAATTTTTGTCAGAGGTGTAGCTATCATCAGTGAAGAGTTTGCGATCAAAAAGTCATATTCGAAAAATCTTCCGATAGAGCGTATTGAATATAGGCTCTCGATATAAAGTTCCCAGCAAAACAAGAGATGCCGAAGCAGTAGAAAAAGCACTACAATTGATGATCTAGTGTCATAGGAGAGCAGTACTTCCACTTCAACATTTTTTCAGTACTTTTTGAACGAGTGCAAAGGAAGCTCTTTTTCACCAATTTAAAATTAAAAAAAAATTCTTCGCAAAAAAAATATTTTTTTTTATTTTACAAAAGTTTTTTTATTGCCGCCATCGCGTATCGAACTTGCGACCTCACGATTGCTAGTCTAGCGCTCTACCACAGAGCTATTCTTTGATATGAAGGTTGACTGGCCCAGCAAAATCTTTCATTACCAAATAAGTGGTTATATAAAAGAAATTCATAGCTCCGCACAACTTATTTTTTGGCGTCTAAACTCATTATTTTTGTTTGGCGTGGTCGTTTTTATAAGTAGTCACGCTTACCCGCTCGCTTACGGAAAAATGAGAAATAAGTAGTTATGAGATTTTAAATAATAAGTGGTTACACACATACTTACAAAAAGTTGAATTATAAGTGGTTATCCGTTTGCTTACTTGATTCATAAAAATAAGAAGTTAAGCAAATAATATTAGCTTAAGGAAATACATTCAGAAAAATTTAAGTTTTCTCTAGTGTGTAATTTAGGACTCGTCATAAAAATTTAAACATAAAACATATTTACATATAATAAATAAAAATGTATGAAATTTAACTGTGTAAAAAGTACTTATTTAAACTATTACGAGTAAGTCATTACTTTATATTTAGAAACAATGAATACAATAGGCCGTTATTAGGAAGTCATTATTTTATATTATAAAATAATGCAGAAGGTAATGATATATCATTTTTGGTAATGCAGATAGTAATGAGGTGTCATTACCAATATTTTGCTGGGGGCATAAAAACACCACTTTGTCAATGCGAGATATTGTGGTTTATTCTCTTCAATAAAAGTACTTATTAAACAAGTGTAAAAGGTGCACTTCAATTCAATATTGTTTTCAGTACTATTTTCACAGGTGCATAAAGTGCAATTTCTCATCAATTTTATATATGTGACAGCGCATAGAGAAAGGGACCTAAGGGTAAAAAAGTCAATTTTTTTTTGGTGTGGACAACATCTGAGCATCGAATGAGACCGATCCCATGCCCTCCTGAGAAAGGACCTAAGGGGACCTTAGGTCCCTTTCTATTTTGCGCGTCACATATACATACATATTTGTATTTTAAAAAATTTTAAAATTAAAAAATATTGATTTTAAACAAATTAATTATAAATATTAAAAAAAATTAATAAAATAAAAAAAAATAAAAAAAATATTGGTCCCGCCGGGAATCGAACTTGCGACCCTCTGGTTGGAAATGCTAAATGATGCCAAAATCACTTTAGGATCGCTTTTAGTGCAATTACTCTTTAGAAGCAATACTAAAGTGATTTTTAGAATGTTGTTCAGAAGTAATTCTAAAAAAGCTGTAAAAATATACTAACGGATACTTGTGAAGCAGTAAAAGAAGTAGTTTGTAAAGCACTACTTCCGATTTTTTTTGCTGGGTTATATCTAAAACAACTTAGCAATTTTTTGATAAAGGTTTATATTAATTTATATCTAAAATGACTTAGAAAATTTCTTCGATTTGGATTTATATGTGATAATTAGGGCAAGGAATTTCATGCAAAGGCATGTTTTTTCTCGATAGTCCAAAACTAATATGGACTAAATATTTATCCGAATCATCAAATTTAGAACAAAATGGCATCGATTTGTAGTTGCCCAGCAAAATATTGGTAATGACACCTCATTGCTGTCTGCATTACCAATAATGATATATCATTACCTTTTGCATTATTTTGTAATATAAAATAATGACTTCCTAATAACGGCCTATTGTAGTCATTGCTTTTAAATATAAAATAATGACTTACTCGTAATAGTTTAATTAAGTACTTTTTACAAAGTTAAATTTTATACATTTATATTTATTACATGTAAATATGTTTTGTGTTAAACTTTTTATGACGAGTACTAAAATTACACACTAGCAAAAACTTTAATTTCTCTGATTGTATTTCCTGAAGCTAATAGTATTTGTGTAACTCCTTATTTTTAAGAATCAAGTAAGCAGTCGGATAACCACTTATAATTCAACTTTTTGTAAGCATGTTTGTAACGACTTATTATTCAGAATCTCATAACTACTTACTTCTCATTTTTTTCGTAAGCGAGCGGGTAAGCGTGACTACTTATAAAAACGACCACGCGAAACAAAAATAATGAGTTTAGACGCCAAAAAATAAGTTGTGAGGAGCTATGAATTTCTATTGTATAACCACTTATTTGGTAATGAAAGATTTTGCTGGGTGCATATTTTTGCATATTTTGTCATAAATGCTTGTTTTTGCATATTTTGACTTTAAATGCATATTTGGTGCCTTTTTAATGCATATTTTGTGATTTTAATGCATATTTGTGCATATTTTTCATTTTTAGGAGCATTTTTTATTTTGTAAAAAAATATGAAATATTGATACGTTTTCATATTTTGATTCAATCGAAATAAACATTCTTAAAACCTTATTGACCTATGGGAAATCTTCCACTTCTGTGTCTGTTTGCAAAATAACTAACTTAAATACATTTTTAAGTTTTAGAGTGCATTATTTTTGAAAAATTAATAGTTTTTAGTGCATATTTCTTATATTTTTAATTCATATTTTTCTTTTTTAACCGCATATTTTCCATTTTTAAGTGCATGAAATTCCTTGCCCTAGTGATAATATATTTGGTTATATCTAATTGTATATTCAACCTCAATTGATGGGATCAACCATATGTTATTCTATATACACTCTCAATATATTTTCCATAACCGATTGAGGTTTATTTGAAAAGTAATAGGTAAAGTTTGTTTTCAATTGAAGAATTAATTAAAATACATTGAAACATATTGTTTAACTTTTTTTATCAACCAATAAAAAACAAACCACAAAAAATATGCATCGTCTGTAGGAGTTGATATTTTCAGTCAAATATTCTATTTTTAGAAAAAATAATTTGAATAATTTCGTTGTTTTCTGTTTTAAAACAAAAAATTTAAATATTTTCGGTTTTCTTTTTTGTTAAAATAGTTTGTTTATATACAAAATTATTTCCATTCAAATTACAAGAAATTCTTTACTCATACACACAATCATAGCCAATAACAATATGAAGGTGTGTGTTGGTGTGTAGTGTTTTGAAATTTCGAAAAAAAAACTTTCAAATATGAAAAAACAAACCACAAAATCGTTTTTTTCACGTTTTGTTAGTTAAAAATTGATGATTGTTTTAACAGACTCTTTAATTATCTTTATTTCTTTTATGGATTGTTTAGTTTGAAAATAAATAGCAAAATGATTTGAATATACCCAAGAAACATTTTTACGGACTGTCAGCAACGTACGGAGTCATAAATCCGGCTTTTACGGCACGTTAATGGTCCGTATGCACGTATCCGTAATAGCATGTGCGTGTACGGAAAACAAACGGACCGTATAATCGGAATTTGAACATAACACGTTTTAACTCCGTTTTGGTGTATCCGTTTCCGTATTGTTAAATATGGACTTCATCGGTATTAGTTTTTTTTTAAGTACACAAATTATTTTAAAAAAATACAGCAAAGCCCTTCAGCTGCTAAAAAATAATATTGGGACGAAAATTAAGTGGCAATAGCGTGAATCCGTCCTAACACGCCATCAAGCAAAGAACTTCAAGTAACATACATCAGATGGTAAGATTTATTAAAATTGTTATGTGTTCCAAAGATGGTTTTTTGTAATGCAATTAAAAAATATTTACTGACATATTTAGTTGTTTTGATAGCAAAGTGTGCGAATTTACATCGTATGCAAAAAACCATCGTGATTACAGTTAGTTAAAATTTATCTAATTTATTTTTTTCTTTTGAATGCAGGTATTGAATTTTATTGTGTGCTGATGTTGTAAATTGGTGCTGGATAGAGACGTAAGCTGCACCAAATGTAAATATAGTGTAAATATAAAAAATAAATCCTTTTTTTAATAAATCTATAAAAAAAACTTAAAAACTATTACTTATAATTAACAAAAATAGGGCCAATATAGGTAGACATGCAAATCCGTTTTTGTTTCAAAAAACGGTGCGAATACGGACCGAAAACGGCATTCTAAAAATGGAGTCACTCCGTTATTCACACGACATAATGGTCCGGAAACGGTCCGGCATTGACGGACTTTCAACGGACTAGTCCGTTTTTTACATGACATAACGGTCCGTAAACGGTCCGTCATTAACGGACCTTAAACGGATTTGTCAGTTTTTAACACGACATTACGGTCCGTAAACGGTCCGTCATTGACGGACTTTCAACGGATTCGAATCAGTTTCGATGTTCCTTAACTTCCGTTTTCTGGTCCGTATACGGATCCAGAAAACGGTACGTAAATGGAGTCGGATTCCGTTTATCACGGACCGAAAACGGTGCGTAACTGGAACGAATTGTTTGTTGGGTAGTTAACACGTGCCGAAAGTTGGACGAAAATGGCCCATTTTGGAAGAAGAGTGTATTACTATTAAAAATTCCCAAAATTCGAAATTTCGAAAAAATTATTTTTTATTCCATTTATTCATTAATTGGGTTATTTTGTAAAACGCAACGCCTTGCGTTGCGTTGATTTGTGTGTAAATTGTTATTGTTACAAAAACAATTTGTATGGAAAACAACGCAACGCCAGGCGTTGCGTTTTACAACATAACCCCCTTAATATAGTCAAAATGATTTAGACATGGAATTTTGACTTCATCGGATATCATTAACCCACTTTAGCCTGGAATCCAAAATGGCCCACGAATTTGATAAAAATGCAAAAACGTGTTTTTTTTAAATTAATTTTAAAGATTTTTTAAAATGCCTAATTTGAAGATGTCGATTGCTATTTTTACCACATAATAGTTGATATTAAAGAAAAATCTTTAATGGAAAAATGATAATTCGAGTTTGTGTTTGCAGCGACTGCTTTCCAGGACATTTTACAAAAATTGCTCATTTTGTCAAAAATTAAACAAAATTTGAATGTTTTCATCAAATTTTACAAAGTTTTCGGAAAAACAACACTTAAATTTGGTTAGACTATAATTATCTTTACATTTGTTTAAAAAATCTTTAACCCTTAGTGGCCTGGGGTTAGAAAGAACCCATGAAACTTAATATTAATTATGACTACGAGATTGTAAAGCCATTAAATTGATAAAAAAAAAGATATCAACTGGACAAACATAATTATTTTATGTAACGTGATCCATATGGGGTTAATTTTTTTACTTTTGTCCAAGAACGCCCCACTAGGAAATTTACAGAATAACATCTTTCATAATTTTCGGAAAAATATCACTACAGATGGATTAAAAAATCTTTTTTCCATTTGATAAAAATTATTATTTTGTGTAACTTGATCCATATATGGTAGGGCGGGGCAAATTGTATGGAACAATTTGAAGCGTATGGCAAAAACGTAATCTATAGGTGATTCTGAGAAATTTTGCTCAAGAGACCATAGCTCTAAGTCGGATTTGGAGCCCCCCAAAATTTCAAAATAGATATTTTTCCATATATACATAGAATAATTTAATTAAATTCGTCATAAAATCGATTAGAATTATAGTAGATTTCTCATTCTGGGCTTGTTTGAAAGGTATTTTTGGCACCTTTCAGAATCTGCATTGATACCTGTAGAATAAGTCGTCAATGGCAGCATTGTTCAATTGAACAACTTTGTAACACTGAATAATGACGTTACAAAATAATGACGTTTACCAACACTAAACGTTGCCAAGCTTGCTTTTCCTTCTTCCTTAATCGTTCATGGTGCAATGCGCACGCAGTTTGCCAAAATACTTAAATAAAAACTCGGTTATCACAATACCAATATTTTTTTTTAATTTTTAAATTTAGTGTGACACAATCAAAGAGTGCAGTGATAATATCAAAGTTATTATGGATAATCAAGAACCATCAACATCGTCTGCGTTGTCTTCGCAAATGGAAGCAACAACATCAACCAGTTTTGACTCATTTGAACAGTTGCTTCTGGAACTTCTGTTGTTGCTTCATTTTCATCTTCATCCATGTTTAATTCAGGTGGTTCGTATGTTGGATCATCGGTAACAGTTGTAAGTGTTGGTATTGTTGTAGCTAGTTCTTCAACGTCTTCCGTATATTCAGGTATTGTGAATAGATTGACTAACATGCCTCAGCAAGATATTGTTGTTTTTGGTTTATCAAGTGATTTAAATGATCTTTCATGGTAATCTTGTTATTATGGATAAATCAAAAGTGGCTAGAGAAAAAGTTAAATCTAGAGATGCAGTGCTTCGTACACGACATACAAATTCTTCCATAACTGCATTCTCTTTCGATGGTAGAAAAGATGACTCACTAACTACAGAGAAAATTAATGACAAATTTCATACCACTATGGTAAAAGAACCGCATTTAGTTGTTCTGAAAGAGCCCTATAATGAGTTACTTGCATATGTAAATTTGGGTAGTCAAGAAGATGCAAAAACCAAACACAGAAAACTGAATGAATTTTTCAACAATAAAACATTAACAGTTGATCAATTAATTGGCATATGCAGTGATGGTGAGCCAGCAAATACTGGAACAGAAAATGGTATTTTACGATTATTTGAAAAACAATTAAATAGACCAATTCACTGGTTTATATGTCTGCTTCATTTCAATGAACTGCCATTTCGTCATTTATATGAAGCATTGGACAAAACAGTCACCAGTGGACCACGAGCAGCAAGTGGAAAGTTATTCAAAGCTATTCAAGAATGTGAGAAATTGCAGGTATGTAACACTTTATTTTATTTAATATCATCATTTATTATCATTATTAGATGTCATTATTTTAGTTTTTCGATTGGAATAAAGTTAAAATAAAATAATTGCATTTTAATTGATCTAAACATTTCATTTTTCAGGTAGTAGTTGATTTTGATCCAATACCACTGGAGAATATGATGGATCATGAACATGAGCTCGAACTATCAACAGATGTTAAATATTTATATCAAATATCTAAAGCAATTTCGAATGGTATTGTTTCAGTTGATTTAGCTAACATTAAACCAGGACCAATTGCACATTCTCGTTGGTTAACCAAAGCAAGTAGATTACTACGATTATATGTAACAACTAATACACCATCGACCAATTTAAAAACTTTGGCAGTTTATATTA
Source organism: Leucophora obtusa (assembly GCA_949987735.1). NCBI lineage: Eukaryota > Metazoa > Arthropoda > Insecta > Diptera > Anthomyiidae > Leucophora > Leucophora obtusa. The sequence continues at coordinate 199,654,655 of OX465295.1, read as the reverse complement.
TTACAGTTTATGTGCCAATATACTTCAATGTGAAGTTTTATAACTTTGTTGTGTACGGCAGTGCACTTTTATTAAAATTTATACGTTGGACACGATACTTACAACCAAACTTACGTAATATTGTAGATGGTGTAATTCAAAACAACCCTGCAAGCATTTGGAAGATATCTTCCAAGAAGATATAAAAGCGATATCTTCTATTTTTCATTTGAATGAAAATAATCAAGTAGTCTTTTAAAATTGTCTTCCTTTTATTATTTGGAAGATAATTTGGTGATATTTGGAAAAAATAATTCAAAAATTGAATTTTTTGTCATTGGTTTTTATGATTATATTGCGGCAATATTACCTTCTTATCATCCGGAAGATAAAGAAAATGTGTTTGAAATTCTTTGTCATTTTGGAAAAAATTAAAACAGAATTTGTATAAAAACAATCAACAAACACATAGGAAAGAAATTCCTTGAAAAAATCAAGATTTAATGCGGGAAAAAAATCGGCTACGTTGAAATCAAGATAATTAATGTGTTGGTCAATGGATTATGTATGCAGATGTTCTTTTTCAGGCTTAAATTTAATAATTAAAAATCAAAACCTATATATTGTACCGGGGAGTTTATTTGGCGATATCACCTTTTTATCTTCCAGATGATAACTTAGGGATATCGCCGATTTATCTTCCTGGGGTATTGCTTTCGTGTTTCCTGAAAGTATTGCTTTCGGGTAACAGTTATTCCCGACGGAAGAAACTTCCGCAATACGAAATTGATATTGCCGGCAATAAATGTTTTCTTCCTGGCAATATGATCGGGGAATCTTCTTCGTATTGCCATGCTTGCTGGGAACTCATATTACGCACATCCAGAAAATATCTTATTAACAATGTTATTTGATGATCGAAAAGCAATACGGGATAAAGCTATCAAAAAGATTTTACACTATCGAGAAAAATTGTACGATCCAACTAAACTCAGAGTTTACAAAAAATATATATTAAATTTCGATGCTACCGATTATGTCAATATGGTTGATATGAATAACGACGATATATTATTTGAACCAGCATTTACTCGACAGATTCCATATGATCACTTGGTAGAATACTTAGATTTCGATGAACCACCACTGTCTGATCCACAAATTCCAATTCACATACAAGGAACAGAAAGACATGTACAATTATTAACGAGTGTTGCAAAACGAGTTATAGAAAAGAATCGTGAAGGAGTTATGGCAGTGACATTAGAAAGTCGTAAGAAAACTCCTCGAATGGAAAGTAAAAAGGACCTTAAAAAATAATATTACCACGTTAAAACATTAAATTGTAGGTCGAGAATAATATTTAAAAATAAATTGAATTAAAAATGTAAAAATATTGTTTTTTTGTTGAAACTTTGAAAATGTTGATTTTTTCAGATCGATTTTCCTACAAAAAGGAGTTCGAAAAAAAAAATTTATCGTTATAAAAGTTGTTGGAAATTAAATGAACTTTCATAAAAAACTCGAAAAAAATCGAAGAAAATTCAGAATTTATTAGTTAAAAATTAATTTTAGGCTATTTTTCGACAAAAAATTCTTAATATCTCTACTAAAAATAAAAAAAAAAAATATTGGTATCAATACAGAAAGGTGATAAAAATACCTTTCAAACAAGCCCAGATTAAGAAATCTACTAAAATATCTATTTTGAAATTTTGGGGGGCTCCAAATCCGACTTAGAGCTATGGTCTCTTGAGCAAAATTTCTCAGAATCACCTATAGATTACGTTTTTGCTATACGCTTCATCAAAAAATTAACCCGCCCTAACGTTTATATATAATTTAGTATGACACTATACATAATAATATAAAACTATATGTGGAGCCATATAAGAAATATTTCATAATTTGTGTTAGATATAATTATATATTGACGAATAAGACCATACATTGGAGATAAGAGAGTCGGTCGTGTTTTTGTTAGCTCCTATAAAATTTATAAATAATCCTTAAAATATCGATGAAAAGATTACCTTTAAATAACTAAATTGATCTTAAAATACATATAATTATTTGACTGTGCATTTAAATAATAAAAATTAAAAACATTAAAGCACAAAAGGTAATAGAAAATAAAACAATAATAAACTACTTCAATAATATAAAAGTGACATTACTAGTGGAAAAACAAACAAACCAGAACATTTATAGCAACAACTACATATATATTTACATAAACAAAACGAAATAAACAAAAACCAAACAATCCCGAGTAAAAAAGTTTTGATATAATCATATATTATTTTATGTAATTGCATTTAGTAACTTATAGTTACATATGGCAGGATATGCTTTTAAATTCAAGCAGATATACTTTTATATAGTCATATGTTAGATATTTTTTCCTCAAAGGTTTTAATATGGAGGCATATGTGATTTTATATTATTACATACTGGCCTACATATAATTGCATGTGCTATATATAAGTACATAAAGTAACATATTACAGATATAATTACATATACGTTTATATATAATTTAGTATGACACTATACATAATAATATAAAACTATATGTGGAGCCATATAAGAAATATTTCATAATTTTTGTTAGATATGATTATATATTGACGAATAAGAACCCATATATAACTTAATACGGTTCCATATCTACAAAATTTCATGATTTCTTTAATATATAACAATATAACGTTCTTTATAAAATCATCTATAATTATATATCATCCCACATAAGCAATTATTTCAAAGTGATTTTATATAAAAATATATAAGGTCCATATAAAACCGTATTATATTATATGTGGTTCTATGTTAAAATTGATTTTGAACTAAATTTAGATTTAGTAATTACTAGGGATTGGCGCGTAACTAGAAATGTTCGTGAGTCACGAACATCTCTGTGAATAACACGCGATCGTGAGTGTAATTACTATACTCAAGTGATTCGTGCGTGAGCGTGAATAAGAATATATAACCCGTGCATGATTCGTGTGAGTTTATTTTTTGCATCATATATTTTTAGTAATTTTTACTATTTTGTAATATTTTACTATTTTTTTTACTATTTTTCTTATATCTTGGTTGTACATATAACATGATCCTATTAACTTTAAAATTTCAGTCTTGTCAACTTTAATTTAAAATTACTAAAAATAAAGAAAGTTTTGTTCATGTTTAATGCACTGTCATGGTAAATCTGGATAAAAGTAATGGAAGATTTATCGAAATTAGAGGATCTTCAGCAGACCTTTGGGTTAATCATTATATTTGGAAATTAATTACACATGCAATTACACAATTACATGTAATTGTAATTGAAAAAAAATCAATTACAATTACATATTATTTGTAATTGTAATTAAAAAAAACAATTACAAGTAATTTGTAATTTAAAATTTGCAATTATACATTACATATAATTGTAATTGAAAAAATTTCAATTACAATTACATTTTTTTCGGAAAAGAAATAATGACAAAAAGCACAAGTGAGGGGTCAGCCCAACATGACGTATTCTTTTTATACTTATCCACGCCTATCCAACCTATCCCAGTCAGTTTTTTCTACAAAATTTTAACAAAAAACACTTTAATTCTAAATGTAATTGAAATTTGTAATTGAAATCACTTTCAATTACAATTACTTGTAATTGAAAATTTTCAATTACAGTTACATGAAATGTAATTGTGTTTTTTTTTAATTTCAATTACATTTATTTGCAATTGTAATTGAAATCCCCCAGGTCTGATCTCCAGATATTGCATATCTTTTTTATTTAAAAAAATAATTTTTGTATATTGTTAGATATGGTCTATAATATGATAAAAAGTATAAGGTCAATTTTTAGATATAATTGTATCAAACTATGTCCACTTTTATAACATTTTATATAATTTTATACAAAAAGATATAATTTGATGTAATTGGATGAGGACAAAATTCGGATACAATTGTATCGAATTGCATAAAATTGTATCAAATTGTACCAAATTGTATACAATTGTATACAATTCGATACAATAAGATGTTCTCATTTTTCGGATATAATTATATCTAATTACATAAAAGATTATATATAATTAAATATAACTTCATATGGCTCCATATCACTTTTTTTTAATTGGGATAACAACAACATATTCAAAACAACTGAGTTCATCGTTTCTGTTTAAGCACCTAATTTTGAGTTTAGCTAATAATAAAAATGACTGGCAATAAGCGCACTAAGAGAACTGCAAGTGATGCTAATTTGAGCTCTTCATCAAGTAATCCGTTATCGGACCTTGTTTTTTCTAACTCAAACTTCTCCGTCACTCGTTTGTATAACTGGCTGGATACTCAATTTTCGAAACAAACCGAATATATAAGCGAGCGTTCAGATTTAATACAAAAAATGTTACAAGAAACCAAGGCTAGTATATTTAGTGAGATTGAAAAGAGATTCAATGATTTGAAAACAGAAATTATAAATGATGTGCGAAAGGAAATTTGCGAACTAAATGACAGAGTTAATGGCATGGAAACAGTGAACACTGAAATTGTTCAGTTAAAATCTGAAGTTAAAAACTTGAATGCTAAAATTCTTAAACAAGATAACTCTGTCGTTGCTTCTGATTTACGCATAACCAATATACCTTGTTATGATGGTGAAGATTTACAGGGGATTTTTGAAAACATATGCCGTTCGATTAATATTGCGATGCCATTTTTTAAATCAATTTTTCGCGTTAAACATTTCAAAAACAATCGAGATGTTGATAATCCTCCTATTGTTGTTAAACTTAACTCACCATATGAAAAAAATTTTTTCCTTAAAACTGTAACAGCTTTCCGTCGTAAACACAAAACATCGCTTCTATTGCACCATGCCGGTTTCAATAGCAATGAACCTTTTTATGTTAACGAGAACTTAACACCGCACAATTACCAAATATTTAAAAGAGCACTTGGTCTAAAGAAGGGTAACCGTTTAACAACAGCTTATACACAGCGAGGGATTGTATATGTAAAGCAAACTGATAATGATGAACCCTTAAAAATAGAATTCCTTGATGAATTAAACCAGTTTTTTCAGTCTTCAAGCTAAACGCCTTACTTTTCTGAGGTCGTGCACTCTATTTAATTTCTGCCTGATGGATCAATTGCCAACATTACATATATTTATTTTATATTTATTATATTTGAGTTTAAAAACTTATCAAATGTTTACTTTTAAATTAATCATATTTTTCTTTCATTTTGTTTTATTCAATATGTTATATTTCTACTTATGCCTTGTATTTAAAAAGCAAACGTACTTTACTGCAAATATTTTTTGCGTTGTTGTTGGATGTGCTTGCTTCGAAGGAATATATTATTATGGAGGATGATGAAAATTACACTGGAATCTCCAAAGACATAACAATAAACATGGTGAAAATATTTGCAAAGCATAGAAATGGTATTAAAATCACACATATAAACGCCCAAAGCTTAAACAACAAGGTCGATGAGTTTAGATTAGTTTTTGAAAACTCGAATGTTGATATCGTTTGCGTCTCTGAGACCTGGCTTTCTGAAGAAACTCCCAACAGTCTTATTAATTTAAACAGATACAAAACATTTAGAAACGACAGAGATGGTCACGCTGGTGGAGTTGCCATTTTCGTCAAAGATAACATATCTTGTAAACTTTGCCTAAACTCGTCCAAGGAAGATAAAGTTGAATTTATTTTTGTCGAAATCGTATCTTTTGGAAGGAAAATGCTTGTTGGCTGCGTTTACAGGCCACATAAAAGAATATCTTTTACTAACTTTTTACTAAAATTGGAAACTCTAACTGTTGCCTATGACGATATTGTAATATCTGGCGATTTCAATTCCAATATTCTAAGCGAATCTATTTTTTTGGATGAAATGTCATCGCTCGGACTCATGCCTGTCAACCTAACTATTCCAACACACTACACAACTACAAGTAGCACATTGCTTGATCTCTTCTTTGTTACTAACAAATCAAATGTTATATTGTATGACCAGGTTTCAGCACCATGTTTTTCAAAGCACGATTTGATATTTTTAACATATGACTTCCGAATTCAACAAATAGATCAGACCTGTTACTATCGAGACTTTAAGCGTATGAACCATAATTTGTTACGTCATAATGTTTTTCAAATTGACTGGAGTAATATTTATCTTATGTCTAATGTTGATCAACAATTGTCATTTCTTGAGAATAATATTCAGCGACTCTACGATGATGCTGTCCCATTAAAATCTAAAAACATTACGGGAAATAGTAAACCCTGGTTTTCAGCAGATATAAAACTATTTATTGAAAAAAGAGATGTGGCGTACTCACGATGGAAAAGATTCAAAACTCCCGAACTGAAAGCTGAATATCGTGTTGCTAGAAGCAAGGTCAATAATAAAATTAGAATAGCAAAAAGAGAATATTACTCAAACCGCTTTGAACAGGCTATTGATTCGAAAAAAACTTGGAAAACTATCCGTGAAATCGGCATTGGAAAGGTTGAAAAAACTAACAACTTCTATATTGATGCTAATGATTTAAACCGTGCCTTTACTAATTTACCAGTGGTTCAAATTAACTATAACTTCTACAATTTCATGTCAACTACAAACAACTCCGGTCTCGATTATGATATGTTTGAATTTTCTTGTGTCACCCAGTTTGATATTATGACAACTCTTTCATTAATAAAATCCGAAGCAGTAGGATACGATAATATGCACCCAAAATTTTTAAAGATAATTATGCCATTTCTTCTGCCGTATATTACACATTTTTTTAATACCATCATTACCACAAGCACTTTTCCGCTGAAATGGAAGCACTCTAAAATTATACCAATCCCGAAAACAAATACTGAGTTTCGACCAATTGCCATTTTATGCTTTCTTTCAAAAGTATTAGAGAAGATTTTACATTTGCAAATCAGTAAATATATAGAGAATAAAGGTCTGATGTTCGATAAACAATCTGGCTTTCGCCCAAATCATAGCTGTGTCACAGCTTTGATCGATGTATCGGAAAATATTCGACGTGAACTAGATGATGGTAAAGTAAATTTCCTAGTACTGCTCGACCACTCTAAAGCCTTTGATATGGTGGACCACTTCATTTTATGTATGAAATTAAGAAATTTTTTCAAATTTTCTTCTACAGCAACTCAGCTTTTATTTTCATATCTATCTGAACGTACGCAATCTGTATTTGTAAATGATATTTGGTCCAATTCGTTAACCCTTACTAGAGGAGTGCCACAAGGGTCGATTCTTGGCCCTCTCCTTTTTTCGTTGTATGTGAATGATTTGCCTAATCAGCTATCATATTGTAAACTGCACATGTATGCAGATGACGTCCAATTGTATTTGAGTAGCCCAATGCAATCGATTGAGGAAAACATTAAGAACATTAATTATGATCTGGATAAAATACATTCATGGGCTTCAGCAAATGGGCTTTGTCTAAATCCACAAAAATCTAAGTGTATATTAGTTCATAGACAAGGTAGTGTACCGGTTTCGGAGAGTGAAATAGTTTTAAATGGAGGAAGAATTGAGATCGTTGAAGTAGCTAAAAATCTCGGAATACTGTTTAACAAACATTTAACTTGGACAAACCATATAAACTCACTTGTTGGTCAAAGCTATGCTAAATTAAGGTCCCTCTGGTCAACACAGTTTTTCACCCAATTAAAAATTAGAATACTACTCGCAAAATCGTATCTAATTCCTGGCTTAATATATGGTTGTGAGCTTTTTGAAAATTGTGATGCTGTTAGTAAGCGCAAGTTAACTGTGTTGTACAACAATATTGTCAGATATGTCTATGGATTAAGGAGGCTTGAACGTATTTCATCATTTGCGACTAAACTCTATGGCGTATCTTTTGAAAATCTTCTAAAAATTCGGGTACTTTTATTTTACCATAAAATTATTTACAAGAAAAACCCTCTATATCTGTATACTGTTATAGAATTTGCCTTATCCCCTAGGGGTAAAAAGACTATAATACCAAATCATCGATATCATGTGTCTGAATGGCATTTTTATATAAATGCTGCACGTCTTTGGAGATACCTTCCAGCAAACCAACAACTCAACAGCAACGCATACAACTTTAAACAATTTCTTTTCAATTTGTTTGCCGATATTTAGTTTTGTTTCTATCTTTGTTGACATTTTGACGAAATTACCAAATTATTTTATATTTGTTTTTAACAATTTGTGATAATAAAATAAATTATGATACTTATATGTTAAAATGTAGTTTTAAGTTTTATAAAATTTGCAATGTCTAATTTCCACAAACTGCTTTCCTGTACTTTAATTATAAGATTTAATCTTGTTGTGCAGGATATGTGAAAAAAATTAAATAAATAAATAAATAAATAAATAAATAAAAAAATAAGAACCCATATATAACTTAATATGGTTCCATATCTACAATATTTCATGATTTCTTTAATATATAACAATATAACGTTCTTTATAAAATCATCTATAATTATATATCATCCCACATAAGCAATTATTTCAAAGTGATTTTATATAAAAATATATAAGGTCCATATAAAACCGTATTACATAGAACCACAATGTTAACAATGATTTTGAACTAGTTTTAGATTTAGTAATTACTAGGGATTGGCGCGTGACTAGAAATGTTCGTGAGTCACGTTATTCACACGCGATCGTGAGTAATAATTACTATACTCAAGTGATTCGTGCGTGAGTCTGAGAATATATAATTCGTACTTGATTCGTGCGTGAGCGTGAATAAGAATATATAACCCGTGCATGATTGTATACAATTCGATACAATAAGATGTTCTCATTTTTCGGATATAATTATATCTAATTACATAAAAAATTATATATAATTAAATATCTTCTCTATATAAAAGAATAACGTTACTGACTGACTGACTCAACATCGCCCAGCCCAAACCGCTGAAGCTAGGAAGTTGAAATTTGGTATGTAGGTTCCTCTTTCGGCGTAGACGTCCGCTAAGACGGGATTTTTAGAAATTCCTACCGGAACGGGAAAAAGGAGGAAGTCTCTCCCTTGACGGCCTGCCAAAACCCCTTTGGCTAGAAAGCTGAAATTTTAGATATGTGTTCCTTGGAGTAGGGGCTAACTTTTCTGGAAAGTACTTTCAAGAATTTTGGACAGGGACGTTGTAAAAATAGGGGTTAAAAAAGGGAAAAGAGTCCCTCTTGACGGCCTGCCCAAACCGCTGGACGTAGGAAGTTGAAATTAGGTATAAAGGTTCCTCCACTATCGTAGTCATCCACCAAGACGGAACTTTTTGGAAATTTTTACAGGGAGGGGCAAAAAGGGGAACCTTGTAGATTCCTCGACCGGTGTAGACGTCCATTGAGACGGAATTTTTTGAAAAAAGGGGGACAAAAAAAGTACCTTTTTCCAAAAAAAGTACCTTTTTCCAAAACAAGGACCTTTTTCCAAAAAAAGTACCTTTTTCCAAAAAAAAGTGCCTTTTTCCAAAAAGTTCTTTTTTCAAAAAAAGTACCGTTTTCCAAAAAAGGTACCGTTTTCGAAAAAAATTTACATTTTTCAGAAAAAAGTACCTTTTTCCAAAAAGCACATTTTTCCAAAAAAAAGTACCTTTTTCCACAAAAAGTACCTTGTTCCAAAAAAGTACCTTATTCCAAAAAAAGTACCTTTTTCCAAAAAAAAGTACCTTTTTCCAAAAAAAGTACCTTTTTCCAAAAAAAGTACCTTTTTCCAAAAAAAGTACCTTTTTCCAAAAAAAAGTACCTTTTTCCAAAAAAAGTACCTTTTTCCAAAATAAGTACCTTTTTCCAAAATAAGTATAATTCAATATTGTTTCCACCATATTGAATTTCTGATAAAATAAAAATAAATATACCGCTATTCCACCATATTGAATTTCTGATAAAACGCGGAAAATCGCGAATTTCAAAAAAATCTGAAACACGTGTTCACTTAAATCGTCTATAGATTATGATATGTAAGTTTGACATTTCAGTCACAAATATCTCCGTACAAAAGAGTCAAAAATTTGTTTTTTATAGAATATCCTTGAAAATAGGACATGTCAGGATATGCTTGAATGTGTTATATATACCGCTGGACGCGCCTATAAAAAACCTTTCATATTGATACCCATATTGAGTATGTTGTCTTCAGCTAAGATGCAAATTTCTTACAAAAACTAAAAAAAATACCTTTTTTAAAAATGGTCCAGCTCGTGAGATCTCATTGCTAGACCCTAAATATTTTGGGAATCATCTTATAACAAACCAAGGTTTCCCAGTGTAGAAAATCATTACCAGATATGTGGTTATGTAACTACATACTTCGTAATGGTAACTATTTACTTTTGTTATTACATTTCTTATTACCTTTATATGGCGATGTCGCGAAAAATAATGAGTTGTCGTTACACACCAGCATACGAAAAATCAAAAAATATATCGTTACCTATGTGCTTACCAGTACTGACAAAAATAATGAGTCTAAAAATAGATTTTCTGAAAAATAAATTATATAAAAAAAAATATTTTTCATTGTACTTTTTTTTTTAAATAAAATTTGCTGGTGCGGGAATCGAACCTGGGTCTACAGATTGCCAGTCAACAGCTCTACCATCTGAGCTATATCGACATGTAATATTTAATAGATAAAAACACAATTGACCTGCTGCACACAAGTAGCTTACTCGCCAACATACAAAAAATCAAAAAATATGTAGTTACATATATCCTTACCAGTGTTTAAAAAATATTGAGTCTACAAATAGATTTCAAAAAATTTAAAAAAAAATCTAAAAAGTTATTTTCTATTTCAAATAATGATAAAAATAAGTCATTATCAGTAACTCATTATTATATGTTTTAAAATAATACAGAACGTAAGTGGGTGTCATTACTGGTAGTTCAAAAAATAATGATATGTCATTACCGTTTCTACACTGGGTTATTTTGAGGGGGAATTGTTTTTTTTTTTTTACTTTTTTCATGAGTCGGTCTAGTGTACAACATATAATAAATCGGTACTTCAGCCCGATTTTGGTCTCTCTTTCATGGAATAACAGATATATGTTCCAAATGTAATTGGTTTATAAAAACAACATATCTTGCTCTACAAAAAAATTAAAATCGATCCTCACTGGCTCTGTCCAAATTTTAACGAGGGCCGTTTAAAATGAATTCTTACACAAATTTTTACTTTATCCGCTTAAAACACCACGATAAGTAACACTTAGGCCAAAAGTTAGTATGAAGAAAGTATAGGGTTTTTCAACAGGGACGCTACAAAAGTAGAAAGACAGGGACAGTAAACGACGCCATATTTCTTGCCGCTCTTTTGACATTTCTCTTCAGTAAGGTTTGCCATTTCATGATGGAAAGATATACGATCCAACAACGAGTCGAAATTATTAAAATTTACTACCGAAATTCGGAGTCAGTGGCCTCAACGTTAAGAGCGCTACGTCCAATTTATGGTCGTCATAATCGTCGTAGCAGATCAATAATTGAGCGTCTAGTGGAAAAATTTGAATCCACAGGCACAGTACAAAATGTTCCCGTGCCAGAGAGACAAAGAAATGCCCGTAGTGTCGAGAATATTGCTTCCGCTGTGGCTTCAGTTGAAGAAAGCCCAAATGTGTCTGTCACACGTCGTTCTCAAGCGTTGGGCATCTCTGTGACGTCGTTGTGGCGAATTTTGCGAAAAGATCTTGGCCTACATCCTTACAAGATCAAATTGACGCAAGAACTGAAGCCGCTTGACCACCAGAAGCGTCGTATGTTCGTGAATTGGGCTGAGCAACAACTTGAAAATGATTCGGATTTTCATCGAAAAATCATCTTTAGCGATGAGGCTCATTTCTAGCTGAATGGCTTCATCAATAAACAAAATATGCGTTATTGGTCAGACAGCAATCCACACGTACTCCATGAGTCATCATTGCATCCCGAAAAAATTACGGTTTGATGCGGTTTATGGGCCGGCGGCGTCATTGGGCCGTACTTCTTCCGTGATGATCAAGACCGGCACGTTACTGTGAATGGGAATCGCTACCGTTCAATAATAACCGAATATTTTTGGCCCCAATTGGATGATATGGACTTGGAGGACATGTGGTTCCAACAGGACGGCGCCACAAGCCACACAGCGAATGTCGCAATCAATTTATTGCAAACCAAGTTTGGAAAACTTGTTATCTCACGAAATGGTCCAGCCGATTGGCCGCCTAGGTCGTGCGATTTGACGCCGTTGGACTATTTCCTGTGGGGCTACGTCAAATCTATGCCAGCGACGATTGATGAACTTCATACGAATATCGAACGTGAAATTGCAGCAGTATCGGCCGATTTATGCTTGAAAACCGTCGAAAATTGGGTACAGCGTCTGGACTTCTGCAAGCGTGCCCGTGGTGGCCATGCAAAAGAGATCGATTTCCATACATAATGGCATCGAACGTACTTTCACAGGAATAAAGAATTTCATTGATATCCAAAACAGTTTTTGTTTTATTTAAAAAAACTTTTGTAGCGCTCTTATTGAAAACTTATATAGTATTTTTGCGAAAAACGTCAAATTTAGAAGTTATCGCGCAAAATCTTTGAAGTGTTTTAGTTCATTTTTAGGGTCAAAAGTTCAAACTGACTGGCCTGTATGAGCCCGAGAGATCCAATTTTTGTACACGTAGGATTTTTTATGTCCAATCTATCGGAAACTGCCGGTGAAGCAAAGAAAAAAAAACACTTTTTGAAATTTGGGTGGTCTAATACACACGTATATTGCAATATGTAATGGATTCATTAATAACAATCCACTTTCATGAGAAAAAGTGATCAAATATTTAATTATTTTAAACCCATTGTTGTGTCAGAATTATTTATTTGTGGTGGCTGGGTGAAGGCTTTTATTATAAAAACTGGTACTTTAAATAAACAAAGCGAATTTAAAAAAATTACAATAAATTACAATAAATTTACCTTAACAATTATTTTATCTTAATAACAAATATTGTGTTTTATTTTATCTAAAAGAAATTTAATTCTAAACTTTAAGGCACGCTAACAACGTAGCGGGCTGCTTTTAATGTTTTTTTTTATTTTCATTCAAAACACAAATGAACAAAACTATTTACGGGTGCATCTACCTATGTGCGCACTTTACCAAATTATCTTGACATACATACGTATATTGTCAAGAATTATTGTTGTGTCAGAATTATTTATTTGTGGTGGCTGGGTGAAGGTTTTTATTATAAAAAATTGTATTTAAAAAAAAGCAAATTTTAAGGGGGTTATTTTGTAATACGCAACGCCTTGCGTTGCGTTGATTTCCATACAAATTGTTTTTGTAACAATAACAATTTACACACAAATCAACGCAACGCAAGGCGTTGCGTTTTACAAAATAACCCACTAAGAAAATCATGAGGAGGGGGGGCCCATTCAACCACGAATACGACCTATGTACGCCGATGGCTTGAACAACAGACAATTAGTTGTTATATGCCCACGTGTTGGTATACTATATGATTTATATTTAAATAAAAATGAAGAGAGACAAAATAGTGTTTGTACTTAAACATTACAATAAATTTACTTTAACAATTATTTTACCTTAGCAACAAATATTGTGTTTTATTTTATATAAAAGAAATTTAATTCTAACCTTTAAGACACGCTAACAACGTAGCGGACTGCGCCCGCTAGTAACTTCATATGGCTCCATATCATTTTTTTTACTTGCGCCGCCAAGTTTTCTCACGACTTAAAAAAAAATATATATCAAGTTGCTGTTCAATTTGAAAAAGTGTGAGTGTATTGAAACTTGGAAGGCTAAAATTGAACGTATAACCTCCGTGTTATGTAGATGGATTAAGAACCGCACGTACACGTTAAATTACAAAAGCTTCTTTATTTTTTTTTAATTTTTTCGTTTCGTTTAATGCAAAATTAATGTATTTCCTTGTCTTGTTTTATCAATAAAAACACAAATAACTGATTTATTTTCTGATAAATGTCACGGTAAGTCGACTCCATTAGTTTAATCAGTTTTTGTTCGGGATGATTCAAAGCATCTTAAAGTTGTCTAATACTACATTTATACTTGAGCAAAAACAACCTAGTTTTTGTAGAAACCTAGTTTTTGCTTGTTTTTTTGTATGCATTTTGATAAGTTAAAAACTACAAGAGACAAAAACCAGGTAGTTTTTAAAAAATAAATGTGGCAACTAGAGGTAAAAGTATATAAGTAAAATTATTTTCTGCTTGATGATGAAATGATGATAATGATGAGAAATGATGATAATGATGTTGATGACAACAAGGAGAAAATAATTTTACTCATATACTTTTACCTCTAGTTGCCACATTTTTTATCCGATTTTGATAATACCTTTCTGGAAAGGTTGTAATGTTATATTGTTTACAACTTTATTAGTTGTTTCAAAAAGCCACCTCAAGATGGCGCTAATCTAGATTTATTAGAAAATTGCAAAAAATTTAAATTTGGGAGCCTCGAAAATGATTTTTTGGATGTCGTAGTGGAACTTTTTTTTCCCCATGCTAAAAGCTTTCGAAAAATCGAGTACGCAATATCAAAAAATTTTTATCCATACAATTTGACCCGCCCTAATATACACATATTTATTTTTTTATCTCCCTGATATCCTTAAAGCACATCTACACGGGATAGAAAACTCGTAGAGTTTGCGTTAAATTCGTCATCTCTAATATTGTTGGCACTAATTTTTATCGTAAAAGTACCATCTCTAGTTGTCAAGAATTTGTTTTTATTAAAATTTTTGTATTTCAAAGAATAATTTTTTCTCCAAATACCAAAAAGTGCATTTAATCAACTGAAATATTCAATAATGGTAGCATTCGGCAGAGAAACCGTAAACTGATACCAGTGACTTGTAGCGCTTTGTGATTACTTACTCTGCTGAACGATGTTTTCTTTGTTTTGTTTTTAAATACACTTTTTCTATAGTCTCATTTAATTTTTTTTTAATTTTTGTTTTCGAATTAAATTTTTTATGTTTTCATTTGTCAAAACAATTTTTATTGTAAATGAACAACAACAAATGTATCACTTATTGATCAAAAGTAGCAAACATTTTTTACGCTGCCGAAATATGACAGCGCTACCTGAGCGCTCACACTGAGCGGTTCCTGATCAGGTCATTCAGCAGATAGTTGTACAACTGTTGCAGAACTGTTGACTATTAAATTGTATCTGCCGAATGCACCCAATGTTACAAAACATTTTAAAATTGTTACTTATTAAAAAAATAGTGTATGACAGCAATTAGGTGTGTTTGGGTACTTTTCCAGTAAAGTCCAGTAAAAATTACTCAGTAACAAATTTACAGAGAGTATGGCAAAATTTACTCTTAAAAAGAAAAATATCTAAAAATGTACGCAAACAGAAAAATTGTAAGAATTAGTAAAATACTGCTGCCAACTTCTTCCCTAAAAATATCGCTAAATCAAACTAAAAAATCACTAGAAAATATCTAAATTACAAAAAAAATTAAATAGCGATAAATCCCTAAATTGCACGAACTTTTTAGGTTCTGTTGAAAAATTTCACAAAAATAGCTATATTTTTCAAACTTCTTAAAACTTTCTTAAAAAATTATTGATACATCGCCAAATTTTTCGAACTTTTTTATTTTCCATAAAAATTTACCGATAAATCGCTGAATAATAATGATTCAAAAATTCTGTCAAGGAAATAAATGCAAAAAAATGCTAAGAAAATGTGAAAACTGTCTTAAAAAGAAAAATCGCTAATAGCTAAATTATATTTTATCCCCCTAAACGAGTTGAAGTATCGCTAGATTTGCCGAGAAAATAGCTAAATTGGCAACAGTTATTAAAATAGCTGATTACGAAATAAACCTATTCAAATTATTGGATTAATAAATAAAACTTAATAAAATGATCACTTACTTACTCCTTCCATCGTAAATAAGCTTATATTTAAATATTTTTTATTTTTACAAAAAATTATTTCAAAATTATTTAGACAATGTTTTGTTTCTTCAATCATATGTTTTAAATCATATGTTTTTTTTCTTACAAATTCTTACTAGCAAAAATTCATCCACTAAAAACTTGTAAGTTCTCTGGTATTGAACTGTCACTTTACCCTCTATTTTTCCTCTCTCCTTACTGAGTAATTGTGTAAACAAACACCTTCCAGTAAAAACTTGTACAAATTTGTACGAATTTGTACAAATTTTCGGGTACGCAAACACACTTATTGTCAGTGGTTTAGATATTACATTTCGTAGACTTATACAGAGCTGCATTTTCATAAAATCTCACGAGTTTTCTATCCCGTGTAGATGCCTTTAATATCGTAAAATCTTTTTTGTTCGAATATTTTAGTAAATAATAATAAAATTTACTAAACTCAGTCTTTGTTTAAGCTTTGGTGTTAGCCCTTAAGGTTTTCAAGAATCTGTATAATGCCAAGCTTTGAAAAAAGATTTTAAACCTCAAGCACTTACGGTGGCTCCTAACTGAACGTTTGACTTTAACTGTTAAACAAAAGAAATTGTCAAAAAATTATATACAAAACAACAACAAAATTTTGGGTGGACTAATAGTTAACTCAGTTGGAAATCCAACGTTAGAATACCATGAGAAAAATATATAGAGAAAGGGACCTAAGGGTAAAAAAATCAATTTTTTTTTTGATGTGGACAACATCTGAGCATCGAATGAGACCGATCCCATGCCCTCCTGAGAAAGGGACCTAAGGGGACCTTAGGTCCCTTTCTATTTTGCGCGTCACATATGTACATATGATTATGACAAAATTGTATAACAATTGTCTTGTTGTTTTGGGATTATTTATTTTGAAATATAAAAGAAAACATTTTACCGATTTGTTTTAAAAACAATATACAATTTAAAATTCAATAAAAAATAAAATTTTAGCTCGTTCAAAAATTAATTTTCCTTCCATTCAAAATGTTTGACTGTTTTTGTAACAAACACAAAACAAACGAATATAGAAAAACAAGTACTTTATATGTAAAATAAATGAAAAATGTGATGATTTATGGCATATTTAAATAAAAATAAAATTTTTAACATAAGCTCTCAAAAAAAAAAAAAATAATACAAATACACTCCCCCATTTAATCTAGAATGTAGTTTATATAATTTATATTTTTTTCTCTTTTTTTATATATGTATATATTCAAAATATGTACAATACATATACTATATATTGCAGAGATTTGATCTAAACAAATATATATTTACAAAGAAAGACAACTTACGAAAGTGATTCGCAAATAAATATAACAAAAAACAAAATTTAAACAAATGAATTGTAATTTAGTATCTAGTAATTGTTTTTTTTTATTATTATTATTACATTTATTGTAAATGTTTGCAAATTGTATTAAAAAAGTAGTCTGTGCATTTATTACACGTTGCATGTAGTATTTATGTAAATGAAAATAGAATAAAACAGAATACATAAATTAAATTCTAAATTAATAAAAATGTAAAAAAAAAACTTGGATTTGTTTTTGTATTCTAATCATTTTTGTTAAATGGAATTTGTTTTTTTTTTGTAGTTAATTTCAGTGTTGGTCAGTAAATATATTATTTTTTCTTACTACCCAGCAAAACCTTGGCAATATATGGGTACTACTATGCATATTACGTGGTAATATATCAAACCGCTTACCCTTGAATTACTTTGGACTGTTACACCTTACCCTTGCATTACTTGTAAATACCAAATTCATACGTTTGGATGTTTTATTAGTATAAATAATTCATTTTTCTAGAAAATTTTAGAAATTCTATTTTTTTGTTAAAAACCCGTGAATTTAAAATTGATATTGGGTTAAAAAAAGTAAAATTTAAACAAAATGTTTTTAAAAACTCCTTACCTGTAAGTTCAGAATAACGTGTTATTAGGTAAGGAGTTACATCGGTGGACATGCCCTTGTTAAAATAATAGGTCTAGTAATAGAAAAGTAAGAGCTTACCCTCTTCATTACAAAATGCTTATTTTTATAACCAAAACTTATAAAAAAAATTTTTTACAAAATTTTTTGTTAAAAAAATATAATTCTTAATTTAATAGTCAATATAAAACAAATTGAAATTTTAAGAAAAAAAACTTTATTTTAGGGTTTTTGTAACATAGGTAAGCGTAACATGTATATATATTTGTTCCTTTTACTCCTGCAAGGAGCATAGGGCCGCAACAAGATTATCCCAATACGTTCGATCTGATGCACGGTGTTTGATTTCATTCCAACGAAGGTGTAAGTTGGATATTTCGGTTTCAATTTGCCGTTTCCAGGTGTGTGCTGGTCTTCCTATACGTCGACTGCCTTGCGGGTTCCAGTCTATAGCTTGTTTAGCAATATCATTGGGTTGTTTACGTAATGTATGTCCAATCCAATTCCATTTGTGTTTGCGGATTTCAATTTGGATAGGTTGTTGACCAGTTTCTGACCAGAGTCGGCAATTTGAAATTGTTCTAGGCCAGAATATGTGTAGAATCTTCCTTAAGCATTTATTCACAAAAACTTGTATGGAATGTAAGTCGCGAGGTGCTGCATTCCACGTCTCGCATCCATACAACAGTGTGGATTTTATATTGGAGTTGAATATCCTTAGCCTCGTCCTTCTTGATATATGTGAAGAGTTCCACACTGACTTGAGTTGGCCGAAAGCTTGCCGGGCTTTGTTTATACGGTTAGATATATCGGCTTTGGATCCGCCACTTTTGTCCAATATGCTTCCCAGGTAACAGAATGATTCTACTTCATCAAGCGATTGATTCTGAACGGTTAATGTTTGCTCGTTATTTACATTTACTCGCATTATTTTTGTTTTGCCGATATTTATTCTTAAGCCAACATGTGATGCAGTTTCCTGGACTAGTGATAACTTAGATTGCATGTCTGAAAAGGTGTGGGTAAGTAGACAAATGTCATCAGCATAGTCAAGGTCCTCCAGTCTGCCTTGGAGACCCCAAGTAATTCCTCTTCTATGGGATATTGCCTTATTCATTACTACGTCAAGCACACAGTTAAAAAGCAATGGTGATAATACACACCCTTGACGTACACCGGAGTTAATGTTTATTTTATTGCTTAGTTGTCCTTCGTGAAGAATTCGACAGGTAGCGTTTTCATATAGACCTTTAATAAGTCTTATTAGCTTGGTAGGTATACCTTTACATTCCAACGCGTCCCATATGGCTGCGTGACTTAGGGTGTCAAAAGCCTTCTCGAAGTCTATAAACGTTAGGTACAAAGGTGATCTCCATTCTACAGATTGCTCTATGATCACTCTTAAGCTGTTAATATGATCGACACAGGATTTATGAGCACGGAAACCGGCTTGTTCCTTTCTAAGCTCAGGAAGCTTTCTGAGCGTAACATGTAAGTTCAAAATTACAAATTACTACCCAGTCAGAAATCGCCAGTGGTACAAAAAATCAAGCACTGGCATACCACTGGGTAACCACGGTGTTAAAAATAAATGACTGGCAGAACACTCATTTGGTACGCTTTGCCAGCGTTTGCAAAAAGCGTTTTACCAGTATTTGTTTTACAAAAATTTCGGTGGTTTATAAAAAAAAACCACTGGCAAAGAATTGGCTTAGAGTGATATGCCAAGGCTTGCAACCAGTGGTTATCCAGTGCTACCTAGCAAATGCTACCAGGAATACAAAAATCAATTCACTAGTAGACCAATGATTTTATAAAAATGCTGACGCTTCGTTAAAAAATGTTTGTAGTCAGAAGGTTCCGAGTTCAAATCCGGTTGCAAGCAAACAATTTTTTTTCGATTTTTTTTAATTAAAATTTTTTTTGATTTATAAAACCAATTTTTTTTTATTTGTGGGAAAGCTCCTTCAGGACCCACTTTTCTTTTGCCCTCGCAACACTGGCATACTAGTTACAAAAAATTATTTGCCAGTACTAGCATTTTGGCACAGCCAGTAGTTGTCCAGCTATTATCACTCATTTATGTGTTTAGCCATCAAATATTACATGTCTCGTTAGCTCAGTGGGTAGAGCAATCGTCTGCCAATCTGACGGCCTGGGTTCAAATCACGGCAGGACCAAAAAAATACATATGAACTTTTTTTAAATTTTATTTTGGAAATATATTTCCAGACCACCTATTTATTGGTTTTGCCAGCGTTTTGCCAACGTTTAAAAATTTTGTTCCTCCAGTGCTTTTCCGGCGCTTTTTGAACAGCCGGTCCTTTTGTCTAATGATGTTATCATTTTGGGAATGGGAAAGCACTTTTTGCCAGTACTTTTACCACCTGTTAAAGTGCTTTGCCACCGCTTTCCCGTTTGTATTTTTCTGACTGGGTAGGTAAGGAGTTACCTCGATGGACATGCCCTTGTTAAAATAATAGCTTTGGTAATAGAAAAGTAAGAGGTTACCTACCCTTATTTCTTCTTACCAAAGTCATTACCGGTTAATAGAAAGTTTTGCTAGGTACTACACAATTTACCCTTTCCGTATTTTTACTAATCCACGTACAGTGGTAAAATTTAATGAATACATGATGTAGAAAAATTGGTTGGTTAATTACGCTGTAGCCCATTAGCCGTTGAAATTATTAAAACTATTGCCTTACCAGGCGGTATTCGTCGCTCTCTTTCGAAGATTGACATTTTGTATCGAAAAATGTTAGCCTTTACAGACATGTGTAATTCATACGGTAACATTTTTCGATAAAAATTAAGAAGAGAGTGATTTAACAGAGGTTGGGTGAGTTGGTACCTTTTTTAATTATATGCTCGTTGGTCTTACTTAAATGGTAGATCTCAATTTTTAGTGGTCAATGGTATTGAATCCAGCATTCTTTCGCTTTTTTCTGGAGTTCCTCAGGGTTCTGTTTTGGGGCCTCTTTTGTTTATTCTATATATAAATGATGTCCCTGAGGTAACTAACACTAGAGTCTGTAAAACATTTTTATTTGCTGATGATGTGTTCTTATTGTTTCAAGGTAACCGTAGATATTCTAAAGTTCTTGAAAGTAATATAAATTCCTGCCTTGATCGCGTTTTGCAATGGTCTACTGATAACTCCTTAACTATCAATTCATCAAAATCTAGGGCAATGCAATTTGGACCTACTAATCGTTTTTACTTTGATTTAAACATTTTTTTGGGAGATGATGAAATACAATTTGTTAGTCTTTAGTTAGTGTTTGGGTATTGTGTTTGACAGTAAACTGTCGTTTAAACACCATATTAATCAATTATCAGGCAGAGTATGGGGATCCCTTCGTAGAATTTATCATACTAATATTTTTCTACCTCATCGTATAAAACTTAGATTCGCGAATGCACTGTTAATGTCACTTGTGTTGTATGGCCTTGAGATATTTTCTGGTACCATTGGAATAAATATTACTCGATTGAAACGCATTGTCAATACTATTATTGCCCGATTTGTATATAATGTGCCACGTCGTGATCACATTTCTGAATATGTGACACGTTTTCTTGGATGTTCTTTTGATAATTTTGCTAAAAATCGAAGTCTGATTCTTTTTCATAGGGTTATTAAAAGTCGTACATCTTTGGTTCCTTATAATACATTTATTTTTTAGCGATCTAGTAGAAATTGTCAGAATGTAATCCCACGGATTGTGAGATCTGCTTTTAATCGATCGTACATCTTTGGTTCCTTATAATACATTTGTTTTTTCGCGATCTAGGAGAAATTGTCAGGATGTAATCCCACGGATTGTGAGATCTGCTTTTAATCGATCGTTTTTAATTTGAGTTGCTCACAGTTGGAATGCATTGCCAAATTACTTACTTATTTTCTCACAATCTAATAACATATTTCGCTTAAAACTAATGGAATATTATTTTGGCCTAGAATGACAGTCATTGAGAATTGACTTTTTCCTTGGCATTGATTACACAGCCCAACAAAATATGACAATATTTATAAGTTGAACAACTTTGCAGTAGTTTTAGGATAATTAGGGGTGCTGATTTCGAACCTGCAACCAGTTTGTTCAAATTGGCTCTAGGTTTTGCACAATTCGCGATTTAAATTTTTTAAATTTTTCAGCCGATTTTTTCAATAAAAAATTTATAATTTACTAACTATTAGCTTCGGAAAGAAAATGCTTTACACAGTTTAAGCTCAATTTCGTGAACTATTTTTAAAAATTTTTTAAGGTTTTTTAAAAAAAAAAATTAAATATAAGCCGAAGTCCGATTTTAAATATCAAAGCCAATTTGGAAAGAAAAAGGTCCGAAATTTTTGTATATGTCATATTGCAGAACAAATTATATGCACTTTTAGAGCCTATTGTAATTAAATTTAGACTTAAAATGAACAAAAAAAATATTTTGCTGTACTAAAAATCTAAAATTCTTAAATTTTGACTTTAAGCAACTACGAGGGGTACTATTTATATTTCGGGAATATCTTTTTGATATTCGGGAACAAAAAGAAGTGATTGGGTGCCAAGTCAGGACTGTATGGAAGATGAGTCATCAATTCGATGTTTTGACTGCTCAAAAATGCACCTGTTTGACGAGATGTGTAAAAGCACGCATTGTCGTGATGGAGAATCATTCGTCTTTGGGGGTTAGTTTTACGAATTTCTCCGAAGACTTCCGGCAAACAAATGGTCGTGTACCACTCAGAATTGACCGTCCGACGCGGAACAGTGGCCACATGACCCATTCGGCCGAAGAAATAGGCGACTATTTGCTTCGCTGTGCTTCTTCCACGAACAACTTTTGTTGGATTCCGCTCGTCTTGGAATACCCACACGGTCGATTGCTGTTTTGTTTCCGGCTCATACGCATATATCCATGATTCGTCACCTGTCACGATTTTATACACGTCTTTTGAAGCACCACGGCCGAACTTTTTAATCATTCCCTTACACAAATCGACGCGAGCCTTTTTTTGAGCGACTGATAAATTATGGGGTATCCAACGAGAGCAAATTTTTTTTTACATCTAAGTGTTCATGCAAAATCGAATCGAAGTGGAACTTATGTGCAAGGATGCCTCTATCTCACGCAAGGACGTGCGGTGAAGTTTTTAATTGGGTGTTCTCCCCAAATATTTGAGAACAGTGCAAATCCATGGTCATAGGAAAATTACACAAGTGCAAAAAGTACAACCATACTTGCATATCAGGGAAATCAATGATAAACGGTAAAAAAAATTAAAAAATTTTAACTTTAATGCTGCGATTATTTATATTTTTAAATCCCGAGATTTCAATGGAAACCCCGACCGGAATTCTTGACCGTTTACATTTGCACTTTATGACAGTAGCGAGATTTCTATTTGACAACGCATTTTTTGTAAATAAAGTACCATAAAAAATAACCTTAAATTAAAAATATTACTAAAAACCATTTTATTCATTGGCGGAGTACAATTTACATTATTTTATGTAAAGATCTAACGCCAATTATGTTAATAAATTTGTTTTTTTGTAAGGACGACAAGCTAGATGCCGGATTTTTCAATATTTTGATGGAAGAAAGACATACACGCAGTATTGTTTTATATGGAAGTCTAAACATTTGTGAGATTTCTTACATATCTTGCGAAATTACGGGATTTCATTTGTATGGGGAATCTCGGAATTTCACATGAGATTTTGATTGAAGTCTAAATTTTAGTCGAAATTTCGGGATTTGGGTGCAGATGTAAATGCAACTTAAAATTACATTTACCCCCTTGTTTTTATAAAGCGAGCGGAATAATTCCGCCAGAGGAATGTGTGTATTTTGTTATTGTAACAAAAATTAAATACATTCCGCTGGAAGAATACTTCCTTTCGCTTTAGAAAAACAGGGGATCAGTAATTGATTGTTAAGAATATTGTAAATTTTCTAAGTTTTTCTCTGTTTCGAGCGTTTTTTCCTTGTTTGTAAATATTTTCAATCATTTTTAGCGATTTTCCGTTCGAAAAACTTTGTTTATAAATTATATTTTTTACTCTCTCTAATATTTCTTGTTTCATTTCATCAATCCTATATCCACTCAATACAAAATTAAGCAAGTGTCATACGGTTTTAAATAAGTCTATTCTTGGTTTCTTCCTATACCAATACCAGATCGTTATAGATGGGGTGCCGTTTTTTTGTTCTTCTTTTAATTTATTTTTATTGTTTTGTTTTATTTTTTACCTTCCATTTTTTACGCTTTTTTATTAATTGTTTTTAAATAGTCATAAATTTTTAAAATTGAAAACCTGAAATTCATAAAATTCAAAAGCTACCGTTTGAAATTCAAGAAATATCAAATAAAATTTAAAGGTAAAAACTACCAAATAAAGCCAAAAAAATTCCAATAGACATTAAAAAAAAAATCGAAATAAAGCTCAAAAAATACCAAATTAAATTCAGTTTACATTTATTTAATTTCAATTGATATTTTTTTATTTCATTTTGTATGTTTTGAATTTAAATTTTTTAATTTATTTGGTATTTTTGAATTGCAATTGATATTCTTCAATTTCATTTGGGTTTTTACTTTTTAATTGATATATTTTTTTTAATTTCAATTGGTATTTTTTTAATAGCAAATCGTGTTTTTTAATTTCGAATTGATATTTTTTTAATATTAAATGGTATTGGTATTTTTTATTTCATTTAAAATTTTGTGAATAACAATTTGTATTTTTTAAATTTCATTTGTGTTTTTTATTCCGTATTTTTTTTTTTAATTTCAAATGGTGTTTTTTGAATTCGAAATAATATTTTTTAATTTCAATTCGGTATTTTTAGAACATCAAAAAACATTTTTTCATTTAGAATTGCTAGTTACGAAATACAAAAGCTGTTCTTTGGATATTATGTATATTTTATTAATTTCAAATAAAGCTTTAAAAAGAAATTGCAATTTTTTTAATTTGCAGAAAGAATCATTTGAGTTTGATTTCCATTTTGAAATTGTTATTTTTTGGATAACAAGTAGTGTATTATTTTTAGGTTTTTTCAGTTACAATAGAACAGAGATGACAAATTAGGAAGTTAATTTTTGTTTGAAATATTTACTTTGATTTAATTCTTAAGTATTTAGCATTTACTTTTCCGCAAAATGAAGAAAATTTAAAAAAAAAATCAAATTAATAACAAATTAATAGCAAAAATTTCATCTCTGCAATGAGGCAATACTATTTAATTTGTTTGCTATTTTGATTTCCTATATTTTGTAGTCAGATTTTTTCTTAGATTTTACTTACTTACTATGACTATGAATTATTCACTGATTCATAAAATGAATACATTTTTATACGAATTGATTCAAAAAATAAATATTTATTTCTTGCAAGCTCTAGCCTTATTTATTAGTAATGTGCAGTTCTTTTCTTCGCACAATATGTTTTTGTATGTATGCGTGTTTTCTCTGCAACATTGTGTGTTTTTTTTAATTAATATGTTCGCAACAAATTTCCGCACATTTCTAACATATATTTGTGTTTAAACTATGTTGCTCAACAAATATTTTTTCCTAGCAACAAATATTTTTGTTTTGTTGAACAAATGTTTCATTGCGTGTTACTACTACTACTATGTATATCACAGAGCTTCGAAAAAATTAATTCAATTTAAGCTTAATTCACTAAAAATTAAATTCAGATTTTAAAAAGATTCATGTACCATTCCCTTAAACCATTCGTAAAGAATTCATTCATAAGCTTCATTCCCAAAGCTTTAATATGAATTGAATGAATTCCTAACTTGAATCATTCAAATCGCATGTTCATTCACCATTTTACTAATTGAATGAAGAAATTTTATTACCATTCACTTAATGCATGGTAATCTCTCTTTATGCGAATGATCTTCCAAAACAACTCCAGTACTGTAAAGTAAGAATGTACGCTGACGACATACAGCTTTACATCAGCTGCGATGCACTAATGATTCAACAATAGCTCTGTTCTACGTACGTTACCGCGGGTGCCCGCGGGAACCCAATCTTACCAAAAAGCGTTTCTATTGTTAAAAATTGGGTAAATGAGAGCGTTGATGAGAGAATAATTTGTTTCTCATTTTACCAGAAGTTACCCGTACTTTTTTTTCGGGTAAAATGGTAAAACTGTCAAAACACTTGTTGTTTATAAATCAGCTGTTTTAAATTTGTAAAAATAATTAAAATAATAACAAAAGTTGTAAACATTAATTAATATCGTTAACAAATACCACGTTCTAACACTTTCTCTTTATTCCCTTCGATATTTTATTGTTCAAAATAGCTTTTGTTTATATGAATAACTTTGACGTTTATTTTTGGGCTTGAAATGTGGTTTTGTGCGTTCCCGGTATTGTGAGCAATTTTACCATTTTTTGAGATAAGTATTTGTTTACTCTCATTTTACCAGACTTTACCCAGAATTACGTGGAACAAACCTAATGTATCCAAACTTTGAATGAGGAACTACAGCGCGCTAATAACTGGGCTACGGCAAATGGCCTTAGCATAAATCCAAGGAAATCTAAATGCCTTGTTATTAAATCACGATTGAGTAAAACTAATTTCTTACCTGACTTAAGGTTAAATAATGAACGTATAGTAACTGTAAAATCAGCCAAAAATCTTGGAATTTTTTTCAACAACACCCTAACATGGTCTGACCATATTAACTATGTATGCGGTCGAACTTTTTCGATGCTAAGAACACTATGGTCAACACAACATTGCACCCCTATGAAAATAAGATCACTTATTACAAAAACCTATTTATTGCCAATTCTAATGTATGGGTGTGAATTATTTGCTGAATGTGATGCTGTAAGTAGGGACAAACTCAACTCTATATTTAAAAATATAACACGTTATGTGTACGGGAAGAAATTATATGATTTTATTTCACCAATTACTACAACTAAACTATACGGTTTTCAATTTGATAAATTACTTAAAACTAGAGTCTTAATATTTCTACATAAGGTGATTTACACTTAGGAACCTGAACATTTATATAAACGTCTAACTTTTTCCAATTCCGATAGAGGTAAAAGAATTACTCCGCTCAAACGTCGATGCTTAATCTCCAGCTGGCATTTCTTCATAAATGCAATCCGTCTTTGGAATTCAATCCCATACAACATACAAATTATAAGTAACGCACAAAATTTCAAGAAAAGCATTATTGATTTGTTCTCAATTTGATTATTTTGAATATTTTGATTGGTTGGATAATCTTTAATAATAACTATTTTTTTTTGAAAATCAAATTTGTAAAATTTTATTATTATTAATATTATTATTATTATTCTTAAACTTGTATTTTGTGTCAAATTAAAATGTCTGATCTTTCTAGCATTAAGTTATTAATTATTTTTTTTTTATAATATTTATATCGAAAAACTGTAAATTACAAATTTATAATTCTATACTGTAATAAGAGACATTGGTCTTGTGCATAGAATTCCAAAATAAATAAATAAAGTGTAGTTTGAAACTAACATATAATCAAAACCAAAGCATACAAGCTGTAACAAAGCATACGATACTATTTATTTCTGTTAGATGAATTTTAAACATTTTTCATTGTATTATGCTAATATTTCAGCAATTACATACAAATTAAAAATTTTCATTTGATTAAGTGAATGAAAACAAATAATTTTTCATTCACTTTTTTATTAAATGAATTCAGGTAAATTGGGTTTCATTCAGTTAGAATTCAATCAAAATAGAATGAATTCATATAATTTTAAGCTATAGGGAATTAAGCTATCGAATTAATTCCATAAGGATGCTATTAGGGAATGAAATTTAACCCAAATTTCATTAATTTTTAAAAAGTGAATGAAAGAATGCCTTTAAAACCTTTAGTATATCAGTAGTAATAACATTTATTTTCGTAGGAACATTGTGTATGTAGTCTTGAACATCGTGTATGTATACAAAATACATCACAACAGTACACGATCTAAAATTTATTAAAAATTTTAAATTTACAAACATGTGAAATATTTTTAAGGCGTGCAGAGAACACCTCCGCACATTAGAGGGAACGTCACTGCAATGAACTGATCTCATCATAATTTTATCTACTTTAATTTATCTCATTTTTATCTTATACATATGCTTCATAAAGGTTTTTGTAAATTTTTTTCCTTCCGTTTAATAATAATGTACATAAATTTCATAAATTAAAAAAATATTGCTTCTAAGTCAAATGTAAATAATATAAATATTATAAGAAATAAATTGAATTGAAAGCACTCAAATTACTGACTAAATCTTTAAGTTTGTAATCATCGTTTAAATTAACCTTTTTGTGCATAGTGTCCATTTAAAGAGGCGGGAATTTTTTTTTGCTATGCGCAAGGTAATTTTATATAGAAGTTTGTTATTTAATTAGTAGCTTTAATTAACCATATAAGGCCCTAAGAGCTCGGTTATGTAATAGAGGAATTAATAAAAAAAAAATAAATAAATATTCGAATCCAGGAGGCTATGAATTTTTATACATATTTTAGTTGTCGGAATAATATTCAGTCTCTTATAAGTCGTTGAGTTTTGAAATTTTCGTTTACCGCATACGCGACACCGCGGATCAATGCAAAAACTATAAAAGTGTTCCAATAATGTTTAATTCTACTGATGTAATTCAAAAATACCAAAATAGAATTTGAAAAGGTTGAGTTTGCAATGAGTTCTTGTGGAATCAGTTTTGGAATATATGGATTTTAAAATAGTTTTTTTTTTGTTTTACACAAAAAAACAGTTCCTTCCGCCTTCGTTTTATTTCAAGATTTGTAGTTTTCTTTTTTATTGTATGGTGTGGCCCAGTATAATTTATGAAAATCCACAATATGGCCCTCGGTGTAAAATCCGTGCCCACCCTTGATATAGAGCATGATATTTTGAAAAATTATTGTATCATTATGAGTCCATATTTTTATATCATAAAAGATAACAATTATGATACTTAATATGAAATCATTAATGGCACTGTATGCCCGAGTAAAAAAAATTGATATCGCGCAATATCTAATTATATCCAATTTGATATTGTTTAAGATCTGCTGTAATATCTAGCTGATCCAATTAGATCTCAAAATTGGGTGTATCCAATCATATCGTATTAGATCCCATTGTATATATGGGGATAAACTAAGATCAAGTTATATCTCAAAATTGGGAGGTCCAGTGATATCTTTGGGGATAAACCTAGATCTATTTTCATCCGAAAATTGGCGGATCCAGCTATATATTTGCGGATATTTTTAGATCTAATTTGATCCGAAAAATGGCGGATCCAATTAGATCCAGCTATATATTTGGGGATAAACTTAGATCTAATTTGATCTCAATTTTGGCAGATCAAATTAGATCCGGCAATATATTTGTGGATAAACGTATATCTAATTTGATCCGAAAAAGTGGCAGATCGAATTAGATCTAGCTATATATTTGGGGATAAACTTAGATCTAATTTGATCCGAAAAATGGCACATCGAATTAGATCCAGCAATATATTTGTGGATAAACTTAGATATAAATTGATCTGAAAAATAGCAGATCAAATTAGATCCAGCAATATATTTGTGGATTAACTTAGATCTAATTTTATCCGAAAAATGGCACATCGAATTAGATTCAGCAATATATTTGTGGATAAACTTAGATATAAATTGAATAGAAAATTGGCAGATAAAATTAGATCCAGCAATATATTTTGGGATTTAGTAAGACCTAATTTGATCCGAAAAATGGCAGATCGAATTAGATCCAGCAATTTATTTCGGTATTAAAATGGCAGATCGAATTATAAACAGCAATATATTTGGGGATTGACATTTAAAAGTATCCATAAAAATGACAGATAAAATTAGATGCCGCATTATATTTGGGTACTACGTAAGATCTCCATTTATTTGGGATTAAATAAGATCCCAGACATATATTGCCGACTGTTCAAAAAATAATAGACTGGCAGAGCACTGATTGTATAAAAATTACAATATTTTGTTAAAATAAGGTTTAAACTCAGAAGGTAACGAGTTCAATATGCATTTCTTTTACAAAATGAATTTCTTTTTATAAAATTAAAATTTTTTTTTCTATAAATTTTTTTATAAAATTATATATTTATTTTTTTATTAAATTGAAATCTTTGAATAAAATAATTTTATTTACATCTTTTTGACGCTCTACACCATTTCCAATTGTATTAATTGTTTTAAGATTTATCAATTGTATTTCAGAAATAATCAATTGAATTTCAGTTTTATCAATTGTGTTTCAGAACTCATCAATTATTTTTCACATTTATGAATTGTATTTCAGAACTAGTCAATTGAAGTTCAGTTTTATCAATTGTGTTTCAGAAATTATTAATTGTATTTCCAAAATTCACAACTGTATTTCAGAAATTATCAAACTGTATTTCAGAAATTATCAATCGTATTTCCGAAATTATGAAATGTATTTGAGAAATTTTTCTCTATTAGCTATGAAATTCTGAAATAGATTTCATTATTTCTGGACACAACTAAATAAATAAATAATTAAATTTGCGTAATATTGTAGTTTCTGAAGTGCAAATAATATTTTGTGATATACAATTAAAATTTTCTAAAATACATTTAATAATTTCTGGAATACCTTTTTTCCATGCTTATAAGTTAGCTCGAAATGCTTTTATCATTCATTTAATTTGTAGCTATCACACATCTATAACAAGTCTCGTTAGATTAGAGTGTAGAGGTCTTGGCTGACAATCTGGTGGACTGGGTTAAATTTCATGTTTTTAAAAGCAAATATTAAAAAAAGTTTTCTCAATATTTTCAAAAATGTTTTTTGAAATCTATTTTTTTGCCAAGATAGTTAATGCAACGTTCTGCCAACGCATAACCGACCATCGCCAACGGTTTGCCAGCATTGTGCCGATTATATTTTTCTGTCTGGGATGTTAAACTTAAACCTATTGTATATTAACATTAATTAACACTATATTTTTATTTTTAGGAAATACATTTTTATTTTATTATAAGTTGTAACGTGCCGTTACAAATAACCTACTTATTCACATACCTAATGGAAATGCTGATACCCCTAACCAACGATATATTTTCACTGGGCTGGGCAAATATTCTAATAATTCTTATTAGGTTAATAGAATGTATTACTTATAAGGGAAAAGTTGTATAGCCTAGGGGAGCTTGAATCCAGTTGGAGTTTTATTATACTTCGTCCCGTGGGCGAAGTATACACGAATAAGCCAGCCCGATTAAAGTTCCCGAAATAACCCGACTCACCTGCTTACTATTCTCGTGAGTTACTTAGAAATATTTACTAATCGTATTTACCATATTCCCTCGTTCCCCGAATTAACCCGACTCACCTGCTTACTATTCTCGTGAGTTACTTAGAACTATTTACTAATCGTATTTACCATATTCCCTCGTCTCCCCGAATTAACCAGACTCACCTGCTTACTATTCTCGTGAGTTACTTAGAACTATTTACTAATCGTAGTTACCATATTCCCTCGTTTCCCCGAATTAACCCGACTCACCTGCTTACTATTCTCGTGAGTTACTTAGAAATATTTTACTAATCGTATTTACATCTCCTCGTGTTCCCGAGGTAACCCGAACCCAGTTGGAGTTTTACTATACTTCGTCCTTCGGCGAAGTATACACGAATAAGCCAACAAGGTCGGAGTTACCGAAATAACCGGACTCACCTGCTTACTATTCTCGTGAGTTACTTAGAACTATTTACTAATCGTATTTACACTATTCCCTCGTTTCCCCGAAATAACCCGACTCGCCTGCTTACTATTCTCGTGAGTTATTTAGAAATATTTACTAATCGTATTTGCCATATTCCCTCGTTTCCCCGAATTAACCCGACTCACCTGCTTACTATTCTCGTGAGTTACTTAGAACTATTTACTAATCGTAGTCACCATATTCCCTCGTTTCCCCGAATTAACCCGACTCACCTGCTTACTATTCTCGTGAGTTACTTAGAAATATTTACTAATCGTATTTACACTATTCCCTCGTTTCCCCGAAATAACCCGACTCGCCTGCTTACTATTCTCGTGAGTTATTTAGAAATATTTACTAATCGTATTTGCCATATTCCCTCGTTTCCCCGAGATAACCCGACTCACCTGCTTACTATTCTCGTGAGTTATTTAGAAATATTTACTAATCGTATTTACAACATATCCTCGTTTTCCTGGAATAACCCGAATTACTATTTTCGTGAGATACTTAGTTTAATACCTAATCATATCTAACCAGTGACAGAGCTATCGACGTTTGGAGGAACTGCAACCACTGCCAGAGTTGCCGAAGATCATCCTGAGCACCGAATCATCGAAGACGTTTAAACAATAACAGTCATTAGATTAAATAAGTAATTTAAGTAGTTTAAGATCTTGGTAAATAAAACTGTGTGCGATACAGGATCGTACAATTGAATTGAACAAAAGAAACGATTGCTGTTTTATTTCAAAGGAGGCAGACCTTTGACGAACCTGGACAAACTGAGTTTTACCCCGGCCTCAGACAAAACTGCATCACAAAGTTAACATTAAATTAAATTTTAGATAATGGCACCAATTTGTAGTTGTAATTATTATATATTAAATCGTATATTCATAAACATTCTATACAGTTAGACGAGGTTTATGGAACTATTTAACTTTATAAAGTGTTTATAAATTATAACTTAAATGTACAAATATATATGTTAAATGTACGTGAACAAATTGTTGATATGGACCCACAAATTGTATCTCAACTGATATTGGAATTATTGTACCATTACCATACATCAATATATATTGAATGATATACATATATTACAATATATGACACTGTATTATAAATATTGTTAATGAAGTAACATATCTGATAATATTTTTTATAGCGCCATAGTTTTACATTATTCAAATTAAACCATGTATGGATTTGTATTCCAAATGTTGTTGATGTGGTACCAAATTTGACCATATATTGTTTAAATTGTGCCATATATGACAATATATTGTTTAAATGATACCATATATGTCTATATATTAATATTGTTTAAATGACACCATATATCAATATATATGGGACTATATATGGTAGCATATATTATCATATCTGCATCTGTATTAAAAATGTCGTTCATTAGGTACCATATATGAGCATATATTGTTGAAATGGCACCATATATCACAATATATGGTTTAAATGGCACCATATATGGTAATATATTGCTTAAATAACACCATATATAAATATATATGGCACTATATATGGTAGCATATATTATCATATGTGGAACTGTATTAAAAATATTGTTCATGAGGTACCATATATGGGCATATATTGTTGAAATTGCACCATATATGATAATATATGGTTTAAATGGTACCATATATAATAATATATGGTTTGAATGGCACCTTATATGATAATATATGGTTTGAATGGCACCATATATGATAATATATAGCTTAAATAACACCATATATAAATATATATCGCACCATATATAGTACCATATATTATCATATCTGGAACTGAATTAAAGATTTGATTTATGAGGTACCATATATGACCATATATTGTTTAAATGGCACCATATATGATAATATCTAGTTTAACTGTCACCATATATAATTATATATTGTTTAAATGATACCATATATAATTATATATTGCTAAAATGCCACCATATATATTAAGATATAGTTCTATATATAACTATATATGCAATAAGATCAACCATGTTATGTAATATATAATTATATATGCCATATCTAATATTATGAAGGCCGATGTCTAATTAGATGAAATTATATATGGCATAATATAAGGAAAATTTTTCGGAAAAAACCTCATATATAATTATATATGGATATACATAACCACATGTCTAATTATATATTGTAATATATGCCACATATGATTATATATAATTTTTTTTACTCGGGTGGTTTTATGGTTTATTGGGATACTACGACAATAGATTCCAGGCTGTAAAAAGATGATATGAAAAAGAATTTTTGGTCAAAAATATTGGTGATTCAAAATTAGAGCCCTTTTTGTTTAATCTATTTATGATTTGCAATAGATAAAATTGTCGTTAAATAAAGATTTGAAGATTTTTTAAATTTTTATATACTTTATTTGTAATTATCGTTTATAATCTTAAAAACTACCAGAATCATAATCTGAATTTAAAACTTTATTTAGATTTTTTTTTTGTTTTCTTGTTTAAACATAGAAATGTACCAAAAAAGCTTATTTCAACGTAAAATTAAAAAGTATAAGAAAAATAAAATTATGACATAAGTTTAATATTCTTAAAATTAACGTATTTTATAGATACAATAAATGTACTTTTTTAATTATTTTTTTGTTTTTTATTTTAACATGTAATAAGGATTTTTTTATTTTTTATCTTTACAAAAATTAAAAATAAAAATTAATTAAAAAATAAAAGTAAAGGAAAACATAAATAAAAACAGTAAGGCTGGCTTGGCTGGGTACGAAGATTGGCTAAAATAATATTTAATATAAATGTTATTGTTTCTTTAAAAAGTATAACTTTTTGATATGGCTAGAGTGCGATGAGTTAGCTCAAACAATTCTTAACTATTTCAAGCTAACTTATTAGAATTACCTAAGCTAAACTTCGCATTCAAATTCTAATAGCCCAAATTTGGTAATAATTTGCAAAGTAATTTTAATTTTAGTTTATATTTAATTTAGCTTATTCTTTATCCAGCCAATAAAATTAAAACGTATAATTGCGGGAAAAATGATGGATGTAGGAAAAGGAGTTTTTGTTTGTTTTCAAAGCAGAGTAAACACGGAATTTTATTTTCATTTTGGAGTGGTGGTAATGTTAAGCCATTCAAAATAAAATAAGGAGGCAGTAAACGTATACAAAGCCACATAGTTGTAAGAATCGAAGAATTATTAAATAAAAAACGAAATTAATTTTAAATTTGTGTTTTTTTTTTAATACAATAATTTATTTTATTAAAGAAAAACCAGAAGATTTTGTATGTAAAATGTAGCTCATTTAAATATTGATGCGTTCACATTTTTCTTTAAATTAATGAATACTTTTTATTTTTCATTTAATGTAAATTAATAAGCGTGTTTTTGTTGTTGTAAGAAGTGTTTCAATATATATTTTTTAAACAAGAAGTTTTTTAAATGTTTTTACTGTGGCGGGTTTTAAATATGAATGGTATCCCAGGTACAACAATTGTAAAATTGTAAGATTTTTGCTTTGCGCACTAAATGCAATCTTTCAAGTGCAATTTTTTTGCAAATCTCACTTCAACTTTAGCAAAATTGCAAGATTATTAACGTAAGAAACTTTTTTTTTTTTGCAAAATATGAAAAGAAAAATTCAATATAAAATGTTGCACTTCACATTTTGCAAGTGCACAATTTTCTTACATAAAATACAAAATTGCACTAAACAGCTTTATCATTTTAATCTCTAATATTATTTTAAATGTATTTATTTTTTGCATTAGATATTTTTCTACTGAGATCTGTTTTTAAAATTGATAAAGCAAATTAACAATTATTTTGCAAATTTCCAATGTTGTTCCTTTAATTCTGTTTTTATTATTCGGATAATGATGTTTGAGTGTGTAAATTTATTAAGTGATGGTTGTGATGATGGTGGTTCATATATGATAAATAAACTATATGTATTATGTATACATTTTTATTTATAAATTTATAAATATAATTTACTTAATGCATTTTTTTATTTAATTAAGTTTGTTTAAGGTTGACTTGCTCTTTCTTCTTATTTTTAAAAATATTTTGTTTCACTTTTAAAACTTCTTTTAATGAAAATTCTTTTACAAGTTTTCATTATTTTTTTCTTTTTATTTTTTAAAATTTGTTTTATTTTATACGACGGTTTTTTGTTGTTTTGATTATTAATAAATTTTAAATAACCTGAACTTTTTAAAATTATTGTAAAATGTTATTAAACATAGAAACCCTGATTAAAACAAAATTGTTTGTGTAAAGAATTTTTAATTTAACATTTGATATTTTAGGCATTTCTTTAAACCAAAAATTGACGCGAAAAATAATTTGCATTAATTATGCAAAAACTTTGGTACGATCTTAATCTTTTTTATAATCTCTACCGTTTATACACTGTTTAAACCAGATTTGTGCGATTACCGGGACAAAAACCTTTTTTTTCGAAAAACATAACATGTTTTAATTTGACGAATGTTTTTTTACATTTAATTTCAATACAAAAATTATAAATTTTATGATTTTTGGAGATCTCCGTTTAAAATTTTAAATACTTAAAGATTATTTAAGATATGGTAATTTTTTAGCTTTTTACGGATTTTGAATTTTCCTTTTAATCGGGAAGTGAAAGATTATCCATAAAAAGTTAAATTTTATAACCTGGCTGATTATCGAGTAATCTTCCATACGATTTTTGTACAGCTGCTTTTTGTGTATCTTTCAAGGTTGGTTACCGAAACGAATAACGGTAAGGGTAACGGTATTGAATTTCATTTGTTTCGGTAACGGTAAAGGTAACGGTATTTAAGACTGTTTCGGTAACGGTATACCGTTATCAGCAGCGCCGTTTAAGTGGCAAGTCTTAAAGAAATGTCTGCACTTTTTTACTTTTTCTTAAGTGATGCTGACAAACTGCCTATTTGTCATCATCACTAGAATTTATTCTTAACTCCTGCTGACTCACTGGCTATTTGTCATCATCACAATAATTTTTTCTTAATTCGCGATGACTACCTATTTGGCAGTATCGAGTTTTAACAAATCTATAACAAAAATTAAAAAAATATTTTTGTCGTGACAGCGATTTGAACCGTGAACCACAAACCTCAAAACTAAAAACATATCAATGTCTGAGCGTCTAGACATTTACACCATAATCGATTTAAAACATCTATGTACTTAATTTGAATTTAAAACAAAATTTAATTTAAAAGGAACAGTCAAATAAAATTAATATAATTTGAATTTGAATACAAGAAGATTCAAATAAAATTCAAGATTTTATTCTATATATTTCGGAATATAGGAAACTTTTTAACCGTATTTGTATTATTATGGTATAGGTGAACGGGTAAGGGATGAACTAACAAAAAGAAGGTTTTTCTGGTTCTAGGCTTGGTGAGTGTCATACCAAATGAAAAACTTTGAAATTTTTAATAGAAGAAATTTAACTACAAGGAAAAGAAAGATAAAAGATATTGAAGGATAAAAAAACGCAATTTTTTTTTACTGTTTTTAAAAGTTGGGGTGGTGATAACAACTTACAGACGCGTGCTGGAATTGTCAGTGATGACTTTCTAAAGATATGTCATCATTTATTTATCACACCCTGGTGACATGTCGTAATGACATTTTTACATTTGTATGAAAATATCAGCAAATTTCTATAGGTATTTTATATGGGAGCGGATAAGCAAGTCACCAATGACAGCGACATGTCGCGAAGGCCTCATGCAGACGTCTTCACTAAATTTCCAACTGGGATCTTGTATAAATTTGTAAACATTAGGTTTGTTTTTTCGAGTTAGAAGCAAGTTAAGGTTCAATTAGACGTGCCATAACCATAACCATATAAAACAGCTGTTCAAACCAATCTTATGGGCTACAATGTATTCGGTTATTGGTGACATGCCATAACGCCATAACCGTAACAGTAGATACCAATTGAATTTTGGTTTTCTGCTATGGCGTTATGGTTACGGCTATGGCGATATGGCACGTCTAATTGAGCCTTTAGTTCAGAGACAATTAATTATAGAGATAGGAAATCAAAACTTAAGCCCAAACCACATCGTGAAAGTGCCAGTGGACAGTGGCAGCGCTGTCAAACTTTGTTCTTGAACATCGCGAAGACGATTCAAATTTTTTTAAAATTTCTTATTTTTGTTTGTTTGTTTAGAAACAGCTCTTGTTTATTTAGAAACTTTTCTAATTTCTCGGCAGTGACTAGGGAATGCAAAATTCCGCACTTTTTGATTTCCCGGGAAAGCGGGAAATTTATCTTGAATTCCCGGGATCCCGCAATGGACATAAATTACAAAATATTTTATAGTAATTAAAAAATTTTTATTAATAAAATGTCTTAAAGACCTCAAATTTTCATGATCGAGCATATAATTAAGAGGTACCAACTCACCCAACCTGTTTTAAATCACTCGCTTCTTAATTTGTATCGAAAAATGTTAGCATATGAATTACATACATATGTATGTAAAGGCCAACATTTTTCGATATAAATCTTCTTGAAGTGTGATCAGGCGTCATTGCAAGAGCCGCTTGCATGTTTTTTGTGTTAAAAAAACAATCAAAATCAAACATGAAAGAGCTGTTAAATTTTTGTCATGATTTGATTGTGTTTCTCCTCTAAACGTCATAATAAACAGTCTAGACGATCAAGATTATACAAAAGATTAAAATTATGATCTGTGAGATTAAATACTCTATTATACAGATGGGCACGTGAGTGAATTTTGACTAACACTCACTCGTGCTCACGAGAGAAAAATTCCACTCACGCACAATTACCCATGAACAATATTTTCCTAGTCACACTTACTCACGTTCACGTGAGTAAACTAGGATTTTACTCACACGCGAGATTCACTTGAATCATGCAAATTCACGAAGTACAATCTTACCGTAAAAATAAAATGCCAAAAACTAGCAGCGGTATTCATAAGTTTTAATTACGCACTCGATGTGCGCTACACACAACGAGTTCATAACTAGAATGTATTTTAGGATTACTCACTGGATGTTCGCGAATCTATTCTATTTACCACACCTGTTTTTGAAAAAAGAAATATAATATTCGTAATATAATGCTTTATACAAAATTAAAATCAAAAAATACATATAGAGTAATTAAAAAAATCTAGAAGAGATAAGCTTAATCAGGGGAAAAAAATTAAATTAAATAAATTAAATTTTCTCAATTGTAACAGCTGTTGTCAAAATGACACCAATTGTTTATGAGATGAGTAGAGTTTGTGCGTCATTTAATAAAAAGTGTAGTAAGAAAACCTTATTTAGGGAATGTGCAGTGCCTAAATAAATGTTCGCTAGTCTATTCATAAGCTTTTTGAATATCCTCTGTCTAACTAAAATTTTACCAACCCCCTTTTCGAAAAAAAAAGAAATAAATATAAGCTGTGTTTGTGCGACAAGCTATCAACGTTGGTTTATGTCATTCCCATATAAATTTGACTTTAGTCAACGTTTAGTGTTAACTCTTACCGTTACTAACGTCAAATTTGTATGGGAATGACATAAGCCAACGTTGATAGCTTGCCGCACAAACACAGCTATAATACTCGTAATATTACACTTTATACAAAATTAAAATTGAAAAAATGCATGTTGTAGTTTTTATATTAAAATATAGAACAATTAAAAAAATTTAGAAAATAATAAATAAGAATTTTCTCAATTGCAACAGCTGTTGTCAAAATGATACGAATTGTTTATGAGAAGAGCAGGATTTGTGCGTCGTTTAGTATAAAGTGTTATGAATAATAAAACCTTATTCAGTGGATATGCAGTGCCTAAATTTTGGTTACGAATACCGCAGCAACAATACTCGTAAAATTAGGAAAAATCCTAAATATTTTTTTTATGATATTTATTTTAAATCTTCTCATTTTAATTGTTAAATAATAATTCTAATAAATTATACATTAAGGAAACACAAAAAATTCGTCCAATCAATATTTACGTTCCTAAAGCCTATACAGTTATTTCATATTGATTCTATTTAGTTTCAAATATGATTTTTTGTTAAATCAATTTTAAAAACAATTATAAATATTTTTCTATTTTTAAGAAGCCAAAAGACGTTGGGTAGCAAAGAAATGGAAATTAGTTTAGAGGACAATTTTAATTTTCTCGATTTGAAGAACACCAGAAAACTTTTACTGCCACTTTAGATTTAACAAAAAAAAGTTTAGTTTTATCCAATCAGACACCAGCAGCGGTATTCATAAGTTTTAGTTACGCACTTGATGTGCGCTACACACAACTAGTTCACAACTAGAATGTATTTTAGGCTTATTCACTGGATGTTCGCGAGTCTATTTATAAATCTCTTGGATATCCTCCGTCTAACAAGAATTTTGCCAACCCTGTTTTTGAAAAAAGAAATATAATATTCCTAATATTACGCTTTATACAAAACTGAAATTGAAAAAATACATATAGAACAATTAAAAAACTTTTTGAACCGAAAAATTTAACTTAAACCAAGCCAAAAGATTTAAATTAAACAAATAAAAATTTTCTCAATTGCAACAGCTGTTGTCAAAGTAAAAGTGTTATGAATAAGAAAACCTTATTAAGCTGATATGCAGTGCCTAAATTTTGCTTATGAATACCACAGTAAATCTTTCTCTGCTTAAGTTTTCTGATTATAAAAAGAACAAAATTCATTTGAAAATCAAAATGTGTACTTCTTTTCCTAAAAACCAGTTCAATATGAATATTAAAAAACAAAATTTTTAAATTTTACAATAGATTTAAATTAGATGTTTTCATATCAACTCGTATTCTACTCCTAAATGTGGTTTGTATTCATACAAGGTTTAAGGAATTTACGAGTTTATATGAAAACCCCTATTGAAAAAAATAAAAATAAAATTTTTTACGGTTAATAACACTTTAAAATAATTTTAAAAAAAGTTGTACTAAAAATCGAAAAAGTCACA
Source organism: Leucophora obtusa (assembly GCA_949987735.1). Lineage (NCBI taxonomy): Eukaryota > Metazoa > Arthropoda > Insecta > Diptera > Anthomyiidae > Leucophora > Leucophora obtusa. The sequence continues at coordinate 199,613,872 of OX465295.1, read as the reverse complement.
TTTGATCAGAGTTTCGTATAAAAAATATTTAATAATTAATTTAGTTTTCTTTACGTCTTCAAAATTTTTCATACGAAATTCAGAACATGATGTAATTTATTGTTTGTTTAAAAAAAATATTTATATGTATTTCAATAAAATCTCGTCAAAAGAATTTTGTTTGTAAATATTATGTTTTCTTAAAGTGTATTTACTTTAACAATTTGTTTGGCTTAAAATCAACAAATATTCATATTTCGTGTTGTGTATTAAATATTTTTATCTTGACATGAAAAATGGGAGGATGAGCATATTTTAAAGTTCAGTAGATGTGGGCTGGAATATTTCAATCGAGGACTATTATTGTTTTAAATACATTAAGATGAAGTTCTCTTCTTTGCTGATGTTTGTGTTTGTGTTGACGTCACTTCAAAAGTGTAATTTTTCCGAATGTTTTTGAAAAAAAAAAATATTAAAATAATTATAAAAAATTGGTGGCGGTGCTTTTGAACTATTGAACCTCCGATGACTCTGGCTTAGATGTAGATGGATGATGATTATTAGGGTCTGGTGCCGTCTGGGGCTATAAAAGAACAAAAAGAAAAAAATTATTAATTTTCCTATTTTTTTAATTATGTTTAACAATTATATTAAGATCAAACATGAAAAGTGAAAGTTTTTCTAAATTTTTTTTTTAATTTATTAAAAGAAACATACCAAAATTCAAAAACTAAAGTTAGCAAAAATAATATAAAAACTACATACAACAAAAATTTAAACTTAGTTGGAAAATTTTCAAGAATATTTGTAAAAATGGATGATCAACACTCAAAAAAATAAGTTAGTAGAAAAATTAGTAAAACGTCTTGTATATCAAGTTTACTAGTTTTCAGCAATTTTTTTTGCTGAAATTCCGTTTTCAGCAAAAATTTTAGTTATATTTTTTTAACACTAAACTAATTTTGAACTAATGTTTTACTAATTTATTTTGCTACAAAAATTGTGCTGAAAACCGCATGCATAGCGTGGACGACAACCAGATAGACAAGATGTAGATGTCGCAGCTTTTTTGGAAACGGAAATGACAAAAAAAGAAAAACAACTCTACACATGTTCTATATTTAAATTTTCAGCAAATAAATTAACTAAAGTAAAATTTCGCTACAAGTTTTTTGAGTTTTTTTCAGTCTACTAATATTCAGCAAAAAGTTTAGTGATTTTAGCAAGAATTTTTTTCATTTGCATTCGACTAAATGTTAGCAAAACTTTTGCTGAAGATTACTATTTTTTGGTAAAAATCAGCTCGCTGATTTTCAGCAAACCTTTTGCTGAAATTACCAACTTTTTTGCAAGCATGCTCCTGACTAAAAATTTGCTGACACAGCAACATTTTTTGCTGACTTTACTGACTTTTTTTTTTGAGTGTAGGTACACTAGGCGGCTTTTTAAGTGACCGTGTACGCATAGAAAATACTTTTTAGTCCCTTTGTATATACCGTGAGCGTAAAAAGTATACACGTGAGTTCATTATAGTGTTGTCAAACCCGGTTTCCAAATTATTCGATAAATCGTTTTTTTTTTTTATATTTCCGGTTTTAAGCCGATTTTTGAAAAGGGCGGTTTTGGAATTATTCGAGAAACCGGGTTTTTTCGTGTCGAATAATTCGAAATTTTCGAATATTTTTAAAGTGAAAATTTCAAATAAATTTTCTTCATTTGTTTAATAATACAGTACAAAACTAAAAATTCATCGGGCATACGACATATCAATTCTGATAGATTTTAGGATGAATATCACAAATGTCAACACCAAATTTTAATATTAGCTCTACTTTTTGAAATATTCGCAAATTTAACTTTTAGCAAAAAGACAATTTTTTTTTTAATTTTATATTTATTCATATACCTGACTGAACCACGGATAATTTTTAATACACTCATAAAAAAAGTTAGTACAAATGTCAGTTAAATACGTTCTGATTAAATTGAACTAATTTATTAAAAAATTAAATTTTCCTACAAAATTGTTTCTGCAAATATTTCTTAAACTATAGCTAACTTTAAAATTGTATGGCCATATTCGTGATCCGCGTCCCAAAGCCTATAAGAAATGAGCAGTCATAACCCCGATGCATCAAATTTTTTTTATTTTGTACTATTTTGTAAATTTACAAATATCATATGTTATAAGACACATTTTTTCTATACAATTCATTTTATAAACGTGTTATAAGGTTTTCAAATTATTATGCATAAGTGTTTGTTCCCTCCTTTAGGTAGGGTTTTATTTATTTTGTCGTTCCTATGACGTACATTAGTGGACTATTGACAAAATAATTTATTTTTTCGAAACAAAAATGTTAAAATTCTTTTAAGAGACTGTTTTGATTATTGCAGAAATCCTCATTTTCTCTCTATCTTAAAAACGTCATATATCTTTTTGACAATAAGTTTAGTACACTCAAAAAAATAAGTTAGTAGAAAAATTAGTAAAACGTCTTGTATATCAAGTGTACTAGTTTTCAGCAATTTTTTTGCTGAAATTCCGTTTTCAGCAAAAATTTTAGTTCTATTTTTTTAGCACTAAACTAATTTTGAACTAATGTTTTATTAATTTATTTTGCTACAAAAATTGTGCTGATAACATGCATAGCGTGCACGACAACCAGATAGACAAGATGTAGATGTCGCAGCTTGTCTGGAAACGGAAATGACAAAAAAAGAAAAACAACTATACACTCAAAAAAAGTCAGTAAAGTCAGCAAAAAATGTTGCTGTGTCAGCAAATTTTTAGTCAGGAGCGTGCTTGCAAAAAAGTTGGTAATTTCAGCAAAAGGTTTGCTGAAAATCAGCGAGTTGATTTTTACCAAAAAAATAGTAATCTTCAGCAAAAGTTTTGCTAACACTTAGTCGAATGAAAAAAATCCTTGCTAAAATCACTAAACTTTTTGCTGAATATTAGTAGACTGAAAAAAATCAAAAAAACTTGCAGCGAAATTTTACTTTAGTTAATTTATTTGCTGAAAATTTAAATATAGAAATTGTGTAGAGTTGTTTTTCTTTTTAATCATTTTCGTTGTGTGTACTACATCCAGACAAGCTGTGACATCTACATTTGTTTATCTGGCTATAATTGCGATTATCATCACAATTTTTGTAGCAAAATAAATTAGTAAAACATTATTTAAAAATTAGTTTAGTGCTAAAAAACTAAAACTAAACTTTTGCTGAAAACGGAATTTCAGCAAAAAAAATGCTGAAAACTAGTAAACTTGATATATAAGACGTTTTACTTATTTTTCTACAAACTTACTTTTTTGAGTGTAGAAAGATCTAAAAGGTTTTCTTATTCATAACACTTTTTACTAAACGACGCACAAACCCTGCTCATCTCATAAACAATTGGTGTCATTTTTACAACAGCTGTTGCAATTGAGAAAATTCTTATTTAATTTAAACTTTTTGTCCTGGTTTATGTTTTTTTAATTGTTCTATATGTATTTTTTCAATTTTAATTTTGTATAAAAAACAGGGTTGGTTAAATTTTAGTTAGACAGGGGATATCCAAAAGGCTATAATGCTAATTAGTTCCCTAAAATGCATATTAGTTCCATTTTTCCATTTTCCTCAATAAATAAAAGGAGTTCTGTCTCAAGCCTCATTCATACTGAAGCCAAAACTAGAAGTTTTCGTTTTTATTAAGTTTTCGATTTGAAATTTGTATGGGATTTTACAATCGAAAACAAAATAAATTTGAAAACTTCTAGTTTTGGGTTCAGTATGAATAAGGCTTTATTTTTCAGCTTTTCTCCCTCTGTGATAAAATATTTTGCGATTTGGAACTCAAAAATTGTAATAAAAATTTTAAGTCACAAATTTTTACATTCATTTGAAAGCTTCAATCTTCATAAGGCCAAAGTTATTTTTTGCGACATTTTTCAAATTATCCTGTCTATTAAATTGATGCGAAAAAACCTCCACCGCAATTCTGCAATAATTTCAGAGCAAGCGAAAAATGGTTTTTGTTTTTTTAAAAGTTTTATAAAGAAAATTTCCATATATAGCAATAGAAAATAATTCCTTACAAAAACTTGAAAAACCGGTTTAGAATTAAAAAAAAACCGAAACTCGGTTTTTCAAAAAGGTCGTTTTTAGAAGTATTCGAAAACCGGGTTTTCACATAGGTCGAATACTTGCTAACTCTATATACAATATTTGAATTTATACCTTTAGTAAACATCTCATGTTACATAATAATTTAAAAAAAATTTCCTGTTTTAATTTTAAATAGTTTTCCAGTTTCTCAAGGCCCCATCAATGTAACTACATTTTAGAAGTTTATGCAATCAAAAAAAGTGAAGATTGTTTTTATCTTAAGATCCCTAAATGACGATAAAGTTAAGGCTATAGGAGAACAAAACCTTTCAAATATAAAAAAAATCAAATTTATTACCATAGAACGCGATATATCAAATCTTTTAAATATTTTGGCGATAATTTCAGATATTAAGTCTAAATTTCAAATAGACGAACGGTTTTCGCGATATCGCTAATTAAAAATTTTCCAAAGGAAATATTTTTTCCCCAAAATCTTTTCAGTTTAGCTTCCAGTATCATGAAACTATTTCATTGGGGAATTTTTATTCTTCCAAAAACCGTTATATATGTATATATATGAAGTCTAGTTTTTAATAAAATTGTGAATTAAAAAATTTTACCACTATTTTAAGTTATTAGACAAAAGGCAAAAAGTTATTTTTCATTAAAAATTTCCAGGATAACATTATCCTTCATTATGGTGTTCTCATTAATTTTGAATTATAGCTTTAAGAATGACAATTAAATTATTATATTAAAATATATTTTTTCGTGCAGACTGGCTCAGAAAAATTAAAAATTATAATATTTTGTGTTTTTCGCGAAATGATAAAAATGCAAACAATTTAATAGATTTTTTATTTTATATTCTTAAAGTATATGAAATTGTGATTCAAAATTCATTGAGAAATCTTTAAGGACATATTCTTAAGTGATAACAAATATGATTTATAGGCTGTTTATGTAAAAAGAATGTGATTCAAACCAACAAAATGGCTTATATACAAATTCGTTAGAAATCGGGTTTTGTTGTATAACCCCCTGTTTTTATAAAGCGAGCGGAATAATTCCGCCTGAGCAATGTGTGTATTTTGTTATTGTAACAAAAACAAAATACACACATTCCTCTGGAGGAATATTTCCTTTCACTTTATAAAAACAGGGGGTAAGAAAATATTTCCATTCGTTTACTTTCTTGATTGTTCTCTCTTCTTGTTATAGAACAAAATATGTAAAAGTTTTCGTTGACATACATTGTATTCATTATTTTGGCGAAACGAATGAGAAATTCTTTTTACAAAAACAGGGGGTTAAAATTTTTTATATTTGTATGCAAATTTCCTTACAAAAAGTAAGAAAAAACTGCGATTTTTAGGGACCCAAACGTGATCCAATTTCGCTAAAATGTGGTACAGATGTTGCCGTAGTCTATTTACCACGATCACGCCTTAAGAAGCAAAAATCGTTCTACATCCTGTTTCCTCATACGATTTTGAAGCACTCTAATGTCCACACATATGCATTAACTAAATTTGATGTAATATTTACATTAGACCGTACCGCAAAAAAAAGTTCGCCATACACCCTCCAGTATGAAGTATTTTTGTAAGGCAATTTCAAAAAAAAAAATATTTTTTTTACCGAAGGTAGGGGTCGCCTTTTTTAATTTTTGGCTATAGCTTCGGCATTTAAAGTCAGATTTTATAGTGTGATATATCAATTTTTTTGTCTCGAGGAGACCACTTCTATAAAGGTAAAATCCAATGAAAACAAATTAAAAAGGCGATCCCTACGTTCGGAAACCAAAAAAAATAAAAAAAAATTCTACTGGGTTTATCGAAAAACTTCCTTAGCAAAAGTTTAATGATTTTTTGCGAGCTTTAATTTTCTGACATTAGGGTGGTAGCAAATGAGATCTGGATACTTGAGGTCAATGGCCCTTAGAGCAAAACACCGGTCTCCTCGAGAGAAAAACATCGATGTATTATACTTTAATATCCGACTGTAAATGCCAAAGCTATAACGAAAAATGTAAAATGGCGACCCCTACGTTCGGCAAAAAATTTTTTTTTTAAATTGCCTTGCAAAAATACTTCATATTGGAGGGTGTACGGCGCACTTTTTTTTGGCTGTAAGGTGGTACGGTCTAATCTACATGTATGAACATACATGAAGATGCATGACCATGTATGATCATACATGCAGATATTACCTCAAATTTCGTTATACAGATTCACATGTATTGAGATTTATGTATCCATGTGTGAAAAAGCATGCATGTTTATGAACATGCACGAGCATACATTAAACCTGCATGGATCCATTTATGACGATTTTTACCTGGGATGTAAACAAATTTACTTTATTTCCAATTGCCGTAGTAAATTCATACAAAATTAATTTGCAATAAAAAATACATAAAATTTATATTTCAGATTAAATTTTCTGAAAATAGCCGTGTTTTCGACTTAACTATATCCGTTAACTCATAAAAAAATTTAAAGTGCATAAAAACGCGCTTAAGACGAAAATAACATATGACTTTTCGTATGCACGTTAACTTTCAACACGGATAATTATCAACGTTGAAAACTCAACGTTTATACATTTTCACATCTAACGTAACTTATTCGTGTTACTTCCTAAAAACTTTTGCTGAGGTACGTTCGATTATAACGAAACAATTATAAACATAACGTTTTTAAATTTTTTTTGTACTACAATCGGTTTAACGTAGATTTGCTTTAAATACTTAACGTTGATAGGCATGAGACAAAATACGGCTAATGTTAATGCAAAAGATATGATTCTTTTGATAAAATGAATTTAGTGGAATACGACCTCACGTCATGTGTTAAGATTTGCAAATCCCATTACTAAAGGATTTTACCAGATTTACACAATAGGAAAATAAAAGGAGTTTTTACTTTCTGCAATTTAAGAACTAGAGCTAACTTTAAAATTTTGTATTCACATTTGTGATGTTCATCCTAAAATCCATCAGAATTAATATGTCGCATGCCTGATGCATTTTTAGCGTTGTACTGTGTTAGTAAATTTCGTGAAATTCATGTCTAATGGGATTAAGTTTTACCGATTTACTGCATCTCATTTTAATTATCATCTTTGCACTGAGCGAGCGATGCGAAAAGGTCATGCTTGAGACTTAAAAAGTCAAATTGACCCAGACAATGCAATTTTTGACGCAGTAACTTGGGCAATTTATAAAGTATTGTACCGGATTATAGTGCCCACGTTGCTTTTTGATCGGACATATAGAATCGGGAGTGTTCTGAAAAGCGAATTAATTAATTTAATTAATTTTCACGTGAAGTTATGTATTGTTGTGCAAAAACAATTACTTTTGTTGTTTTCCAGACAACCCCCGAATATCATTTCATTTCCAAGAATTTTAATCGAAAAATCGCTTTCTATTTTAACCACCTAGAAAAGAGTGCCGTTTACTTGAGTGATTACTGGGTCTGCCTTATTGAATAACACTATGTAACAAAATCAGGGTAATAGTCTTGGGCGTCGTTAAATTCTGTGCCAGATGATTGTGTTAGGTTAGTATGTATAGTAAATCCCTTAAAGTGTTTGGCGATCTGTGGATGGAGTCATATTGGTTATAGTCGTTTATAGTTTTCGTATTTCTGAAATAAGACGCAAAAAAATCATTAAAGTTCTTCTGAGCTAAATTTTGTGTTCGGATGTCCACAATAAAATTTTATGATGATTTTTTGTAGAACATTTCAGCCCCTTATCTGAATTTTTATGGGTCATTTATTATTGAAGAAACACCAAAACGGGCGTTTTGAAGGTCAAAATGTTCTGGGAACATGTTTGGCTGCAAATTCTATTAGGGCATACCAAAGACGAAAATTTTATTCGGAGATGTTATATCTTGAAAACAATGAACTATATCACTTGTTGCTGAGTCAGCAAATTTTTAGTCAGGAGCGTGCTTGCAAAAAAGTTGGTAATTTCAGCAAAAGGTTTGCTGAAAATCAGCGAGCTGATTTTTACCAAAAAAAAAGTAATCTTCAGCAAAAGTTTTGCTAACACTTAGTCCGTTGCAAATGAAAAAAATCCTTGCTAAAATCACTAAACTTTTTGCTGAATATTAGTAGACTGAAAAAACTTAAAAAAAACTTGCAGCGAAATTTTACTTTAGTTAATTTATTTGCTGAAAATTTAAATATAGAAATTGTGTAGAGTTGTTTTTCTTTTTAGTCATTTTCGTGGTTTATTTATTATAGTCGTCATTGGTTATAGTCGTTTATAGTTTTCGTATTTCTGAAATAAGACGCAAAAAAATCATTAAAGTTCTTCTGAGCTAAATTTTGTGTTCGGATGTCCACAATAAAATTTTATGATGATTTTTTGTAGAACATTTCAGCCCCTTATCTGACTTTTTATGGGTCATTTATTATTGAAGAAACACCAAAACGGGCGTTTTGAAGGTCAAAATGTTCTGGGAACATGTTTGGCTGCAAATTCTATTAGGGCATACCAAAGACGAAAATTTTATTCGGAGATGTTATATCTTGAAAACAATGAACTATATCACTTGTAGTCCCAAGAAACATGTTTAATAGTGTGCAACACTTTTTCCGGGCGTGAATGATTTCTATGGCAGATGAATGTGTTATACAGCATTCACACACACGTGTTTAACTCGATTTTACGTGTTTACGCGTTAAACATGTTTAAGTGAGATGTTTTACAGTACATTTTTCTGTCCTTAAACACGCTAAATTATCATGTTCAATTTCTAAACACGTTGTTTAACACGATAAGTTTGATATTAATTGGTATTAAATGACAAGTTTAAAGCAGAAGAAGACACAACAAGAAAACTAAAAAAATTAAAATTGAATAAAATAAACTAAATTTAAGTAAAACTCAGTTAAAATGTGTTTTTTTTAATAAAGTGATAGACGAACAAAACAATTTATTAAATTTTGCCTCCAGTGAACGAAAAATCCAAAAACAGCCATGAAGTTGTTCCTTAACCCTTAAATGCAAGATCTCTTCAATTTTAACCATTTTTTATATATGATTTCAAGAAAAATACCAAAAAAAAAAAAAAAAAAAAAAAAAGGTGATTTTTATTGAAAAATATGGTTTTTTGCCAAATAGCTAAATTGTGATTATTTTAACGTGTATGAAAAAAAAACAAAAATATATATATATATAAACTATGAATTATACATTTATTGTCGCCAAAATTAATTTTATTGCGAGAATACCCTCAATTCATCAATGCTTTGTAAAGTTATAGCAGGTTTACAAAACGTCATTTTCATACAAAATTTGTTCAATAAACCTCCTATAATTTTACAAAGCGTTTATGAATTTAGGGATAAATATTTAAACAAACATTTTTGAATACTACACTTTTTGTAAAAAAAATCGCGTTTTAAATTTTTCACAAACATACAAAGCAAAACCAAGATTTTTCCTATAACTGTTTAAAAAAATCTGAGCTATACTGTAAGAACACTTTGTACAGAAGGGGCTCCAATGTCCAAAAATGCGATTTTGTGCATCAAGTGGGTTTTTTTTTATTAAAAAACTGGTATGTTGCCAAATGGCTACACCATGCATTTAAGGGTTAGTTAGAAATTGAAAAATCTTGTGTCCGACTGGGGCAGACATTGTTATTTCACTTTTTATAGCAATTATAACTAGAATATATTTTAATCACAATCCCAACTAGAATATATTTTAGGCTTATTCACTGGATGTTCGCGAGTCTATTCATAAGTCTTTTGGACATCCTCTGGCTAACTAAAATTTTAGCAACCCTGTTTTTGAAAAAATAAAAATAATATTCGTAATATTATTTGTACAAAACAGAAACTGAAAACAATACATATAGAACAATTAAAAAAAAAATTGAAGGGAATAATTTAACTTAAACCAGGACAAAAAAAGTTTAAATTAAATAAGCATTTTCTCAATTTCAACAGCTGTTGTCAAAGTGACACCAATTGCTTATGAGATGAACAGGGTTTGTACGTCGTTTAGTCAAAAGTGTTATGAATAAGAAAACCTTATTAACCCTCGAAGTGGCACATATTTTGAGCCCTTAGTTCTGGCACATGGTGTCTGGCCAGACCCCTATACATTTACATGCATTTGTATGGAAATAAGGGCTGTTTGCCGTTAAATTTTTTACTAAGATAGGAAAATATTTGTTATATTTTGTGTTTCTATTTCTTTTTACTATGTTATTAGCTACCTGAGGAAGAAAAAATAGACCTGAAAAAATCTTTGGAATGAAAAGGGCAACAATTTTTTTGTTCTATATATATTTCTCTTTATTATGGATAAAGTAATAAATGTTTATGACAAAATAGAAAATAATTATGAAGAATACATTGATTTTTTTATTCAGAATTTTGCGGAAGGCAACAAAAACATAAATAATCTACTTTTGAATGTTGCTGACAAACAGGATTGTTGCATTTGCAGCAAAAAAAAGCGTGTCTTACGGCGTATTTTGTCACTTTGCTGCAGGCAAATTCTCCAATCTTTTTTGGCAGCTAATGTGTCTAGAACACTGCGTGAAGCCACATTAAGGTTTGCTATATTGAGAGGTCTCCCAAAGAACGCTTCAAATGCTATACGAGTTGTTGGTTGAGCCACAATGTGTGGATTATTGATGCGATTTTCAACGTTGGCCAGTACCAATTGCTTTGCAAGTTTATATAAAAATATGCGTCTTCTTTCTTTTCTTGTATTTTCATCATTTAGCTTACATATAATGTAACTTGCCAATGCCATCACATCAATCATGTTGCAGAAAAACGCGTATGTCCAGCGTCTGGTTGACCGTTTTGTTGTGTAATGAGTTAGCATTTAATCCATCGTATCGACTCCGGCTTTAGTTGAATTATAGAATAAAATTGCTTCCGGTTTCATGGCTACGCCTTCAACATGTTTCGTGTAATGCCCGGTTGAAATTAAATTGACTGCCTTATTTTTTTTGGGCACGTAGCTGCAAAGTGCAACAAGATTTTCATGAAAACCAAACACACTTGAAAGAATTGGTCGTCTGGTGCTCTTCATAACTTCCTTAGGAAGACATCTTTTACTCTGGATGTTCTTCATTCCATTTTCTAATTGATTCTCGCCCATGCCGATTTGTTTCACTAATGATGACGAACGTAATATTGGTTGAGAAAAATAGCTTGAATACCTCAACTGGATTGGTGAGCCTTGTTTTTGTTTCAGATTGAAAACGCATGATATTATGCTGGCGCAAACGAGATGCAGGGGGTTCAGTTTCTTTCCATTTAGTACCGTCTTTACCATAAAAACAGCCTGAGTCGACTTCATTTGCTGATTCAGCATCATTTCCACTTTCTTCTTCTTCATCTACGTCTTCATCACTATCATAAAGTTCGTTAGGTTCAATTTCCAAATCATTTTCTATGTCTGATGCATCATCTTCTGGCACATAATCAGCAGTGTCGTCACCATCGTTTTCAAAAACATCATCATTTTCATCAGCTTCTACCTGACTTTGAAAATCACGCACTAATGCCTCTGACAATTGGGGTTGCAAATTCGCGCTACGCAAGCGTGTATTATAAATAAATTCCAGTTCATCAGCCATAATATACTAACAACGCAACAAATCTACCTGCGTAAAATTATTCACAAGTTCAAAATTACCGCACAAAAACTAGATTACTTCTTCACTGTTCAACGTTCAATGAATAACTAACTCACAAACAAAATCAGAAGAAATAAAGAAGCATAAAAGAATAAAGTAAATACAAATTTCCAACTCGTGCCATGTGCTTTGCCTATGCGTTCATACAAAATGCATAGGGGTCTGGCCAGACACCATGTACCAAAAGTAAGGTGAAGATTTTTTATTTGGCTTTTTTGTCCTGTTCCAAGGACTTTTTTTCAATTATTAATTTATACATCGAAAGCCAACAATATTTTGGAAGATTACCTGAAATTACAGCCATGTACCTAAAATAGAAGTATGCTAAATTGAAGCATGAAAATGAAATATGTCTGGCCAGAACCATGTGCCACTTCGAGGGTTAAGCGGATATGCAGTGCTTAAATTTTACTTATGAATACCGCACCAAATGTTTACAAGAAAATGCTCATAAAATTACATTGTGGAAATCCGAAGGCCGAATTAAGCTCAGACAACTTTTATCCTATTTTTGCCTCTTATTTCACACAGTGCTGGACAAAAAAATTTTAAATTTTAAAAGGATATATAACTTAATTGTACCCAAACAGCGCCATAACCTAAGCCAACACATAAACATGTTATAGGAATCATCTATGCCATAGATCATGAAATTCATTACACTAATAAAAAAAATCCCGTACAAATAGGTTAAAATTGTGCTGGCGCAAATACATGTACTATTTTCTGTTATTTTAGCAGAATTTTTACCTATTTGTACGGGCTTTTTTAGAGCAAATAACAGAAAAATTAGTTCAATTTAATCAGAACGCGTTTAACAGACTTTTGTACTAACTTTTTTTTATGAGTGTACGTTGCATGCTGTAATAAAGCCAATTAATTTATAATACAACCAAAACCTAGTCTTTAAAAACTTAGTTTTTTATTTAAATTTTGTATGGAATTTGACAAGTAAATTCAAAAGTTTTCAAAAACTATAAGTTTTTGGTTTGGTCTATATCGTCACCTAAAATGCAAAAGGGCGTAACAACAAAAAAATTAAAGCCGATTTTCTGACTGATTATGATGCACTAGACTAAATTACATTTCCCTACCAAATTTTCAACTTATATGTAGAAATAAGTCTATAGTCGTATTTTAAACAAGAGAAGAAAATATAGAATATCTTTAATTCTACGTTTTTTTTTTGGTTCTCGTGTAAAAAAATAAAAAATGTTGTTACGCCCTTTTTCATTTTAGGTGACGATATGTAGTAAAGAATAAGCTATTAATAAACTGTTATAGAATTTATTTAAAAACGAGTAAAAAGTTAAAGTCGGGCATGCCGACTATACGATACCCTGCACAAGTCTGGTTGAAAGCCAACTAATATGAATGTGATGTGAATCCGTGTACCAAATTTCACTAAATATCTTCTTATTTGCGGCCTGTAGCGTGCGAATAATAAAATTTTGGGAGGACCTTTGTATGGGCACTAGGTCTACCCATGGACCGATTTTAACAAAAATCAATAGGCTTCGTCCTTGAAATAAGTCAGTCTATGAAATTTTATCAAAATATATTAAATTTGCGACCTGTAGTGTGCGAACAAGAATATATGGACAGACGGACGGACGGACATCGTTAAATCGAAACATGAAGTGATTCTGAATCAATCGGTATACTAGAAGGTGCATTTAGGTCCAATATTTTTTGGTGTTACAAACTTATTATACCCTGTCCACGTAGTGGTGTAGGGTGTAATTACCAAAATGGTTGTACACTCTTAAAAAAAAAGCGCGTACAAATAGTTCAAAATTCTGCTAAAATAACAGGAAATATTACCTGTATTTGCGCCAGCAGAATTTTCAATGAAGTTGAAAATCATGGTCTGCTAAATTTAGGTAAGCTGAATTTTACATACTGCTAAATATACAAACAATTTAAGTTAAATTAGCTAGGAAATTTGAGCTGAATTCAGCAGAAATTTTACCTGATTTAACAACAAATTTCTGTTAAAATGTCGCTTAAAATTTCGATTTCCCGGATATGACCCTAGACAGGCCCATATTTATTATTGGGAGTATAGGTGGTTTATAATGATTACCTTATAGGTACAGAGTCACGAATTTTTGTCCATTTTGCTCTATCTCGCTTAGTTTCCGAGACACAAGCCATTTTACGATTATATAATAAAAAAATTAAAATATAGCGCCATCTCTATGTGGTATTGATAGCAGAGACACAAAAATATAATAATTAGCAAATAATTGTGCTTTAAATTAGCTGAAAAATTTGTAAAGTTAAGAGACACAAATTACTAAAAATTAGCATACAAAGTTAGTTCAAATACGGATGAAAGTAGTTGTAATGCTAAATTAGATTTACAAAAAATATTAGTTCAATCCTAAATTTTAAGACAAAATAACAGAAAAATTAGTTCAATAAAATCAGAACGCGTTTAACAGACTTTTGTACTAACTTTTTTTTATGAGTGTATAAATGAATCAGATTACAAATATGTTCCTAGTAAAGTTTTAATTTCACCTGATATTTTATTCCATTCAAATTTCAATTTTTATATTGATTTCGATTTCAATAGGATCAGGACGAAGCAAATCTTAATTTTATAATTAATTGGTTTGACCCATATGACAAAAAGTCAGTATCGAGAAAACCAAGAAAGAAAGTTTACACTAAGGGTGTTATTCTAAACTTTATAACAATGACAAAATTGTGACAACACTGTGGAGAATGGTCTGTGTTGTCACAATTTTGTCATTGTTATAAAGTTTAGAATAAGGGTGTAATTTTTATTATAATTTACATGATCAATATTTTTTATTTTTACCATTAATTGAAGAAAAATAGAAATTTTCATGAGTTCAAATACAAGAAACCCTAAGTTATTAAGCTTTTGCGAAATAACCATTTCTTGTTTGGTGCTGCATATCAAATTTTGGTTTTGAATTTGACTTTCTTTGCTGCATATCCATACTTCTATGTGCACCTAAAAGCAGTTACTTATTTTGTTTTGATCTACGTTCGTTGTTACGGTAAGGAACAAAAAAAATGTGGTATATTTTTGTTTGTTTTTTGTATGCAAAATCTTCTGCATATGCTAATAAATGCTCTAAACAATGACATAGTTGAACCTTGATTATCCGGGCCTCCATTAACCGGGTATATCTGTTAACCGGCATGCTATAACACGTGTTTTTGTGGAAATGGCGCCATCAAATAAAAAAATAGCAAGAAAATATTTTTCAATTACAGAGATAATAGAACTGAGTGACGACTATAGAAAACATATACCCTTTAAATTGTCTGAAAAATATGGTAAATTAACTATACGAGATTTAATAAAAATAATAAAATTTATTACTCTTTTGACCAATTAACAGCTGACTCCCTATTCCTTTGTCCGATTTCGACGAAACTTCATGATGAAAAACGTATGTATGTATTTATATTGATATGGTATAAATTTTTTTTGGATAAACAATACTAGGGACTTACGAATTAATAACTGATATAAAAATATTCCTAAATGTTTTTTAAATGAAATATTTAATAAATCCCACGTAAAACTCCCCATTTTTTTTACTTGAAAATAATCCATTTTTCAAGCAAGGGTACTTGTAAAAGTGCAAAATGGGCATTTTAATACCCATATTACAATACAAAATCTAGCCTGTAGACCAGAGTAGTAGTAATAACCAAGTAAATATTTTTTGTAAGATAGAGGACACCTCAGACTATTAGGCACCAAGAGAATTTTCTCACCTCACCTCCTCAATTTTCCACTGATTTTTTAGCTGTGTAATTTTTCCAATTTTGAAAATTTGTTGACTTTTGAACCGCTAAATACCCCACTGGGAGGGGGTACATATTTAACCCAACAGTCCTATCCTTTGCATTATTTCTTACCTGGATATTGTTAGATTTTTAATCATATTACTCTCTTTTACATTAAAATGCCCAATAGGCAGAAATAAGTTAATTGTGCTTTTCGATTATCCGTGCTAAGCCTGGTCCCGAGCTGCCCGGATAATCGAGATTCGACTGTATTTTTTTTAGAATTTTTTATGCTATTATTTGCCAAACAGTGCCGTATGCAGCAAAACAATGTTAGGTCATGTTCGGAAATACATCTCTGCTTTGCATGTGATGCGCATCGCGTTCGTAAAAGCAGCAGTTGTTCGAAAATCCATCATCAATCAAAGCAAGCCAAAATTGTTACAATACACAGAGAGAAAAAAATCATAGTGAAATCAACTATTATATCATATTTTAATTAACATTTTACTTTTTACAAACATTTTTAAAATAAGAATGAATCTTTTTAAAGTAGAATGATATTAAAACTAAAAAGAAATCCAACTTACACTGCTGTTCTGAGTTTAGAGGGTTTTGATTTAGAATGGATTTCTAAAAGCACATGGAATTAAAATATTCGGAAATTTGCTGTTTTGGTATTCACATATTAAGTGCGTTCCCGTACGTACCCAAAGGTAACGAAATTTACCCAAAAGCGTTCCCGTACTCGAAAATTGGGTAAATGAGAGTGCTAATGAGAGTGGATTTCTCTTTTTACCAAAATTTACCCAGACTTTTTCTTCGGGTAAACTTTGGTAACACAGCTGATGTAAATATAAACAAAAAACAATTGTGAAAATAAATTTGAAATTTTAATTAAATCATTTTTTAAGATGAATGGGGGAATATTTAGTTGATCTCTTATTTTTAAGTAAATGAATGTTATTTTTAGTTTTTTTGACTCTAGATCATAAATTAATATCACTTTCTGTTTAAATTATTTTCAAATCAAAGAAAGATGATACAATTTTTACAAGTAAATTACAAAGAATAAAAATATATTTGAAAGAATTCGATAAGACCAGCAATACAGAATACGTATTTTCGGCTT
Source organism: Leucophora obtusa (assembly GCA_949987735.1). Classification (NCBI taxonomy): domain Eukaryota; kingdom Metazoa; phylum Arthropoda; class Insecta; order Diptera; family Anthomyiidae; genus Leucophora; species Leucophora obtusa. The sequence goes on along the minus strand of OX465295.1, from coordinate 199,597,199 downwards.
TCGCTACAAAGCCATCATCAGTGTATTTCGTCTTGTGTGGGCTAATATTTTTAATGTTGTCTACTTATGTGACCGCTGAAAGAAAATCTAATTTCGTATCAACAACTCATCTTAGACTAACATCAACGAAATTTAACAATGCTATTTTTATCCTTTGTTATTATTACTCTATTTTGCTTTGAACCTTAATTCTTAAGATATCTCAGCTGATTCTATTCAACTCTGTGTATGATAACCACAGATTTTTGAATTACAACGAAACGTTAAATTTAAATTTTTTATTCCGAAAGAAAATGTTAAAATGTATAGACAATTTTTAAAATAATCTTTTTATGTATTAAATGTTCTACAAATTTCAATATTTTAGTGAAAATACAAAGAAAACATTTCAAATTTTGTTTACAAATGTTTTTTTTTTTTTTAATAATTTAATAAATATTTCATAGAAAAAAAGTGCATTCGTTTTTACTTTCACCCAAATTATTATACATGGAATATTTCACAAAAATTTTTGTGGATGTGAATCACAAAACAGCAAAAATGTTCGGAATGTTCCACCATAGAATTTCTTTATGTGAATTCGGAACTGAGAACAGCGCCGATTGTTTCTGCTTGATTTCAAAAATTTTTTCTGTTCACATACCCAGGTGGAAAAATACGAACGGCAAGGTGTTGGTAAAGCGTCGGCGAGGGTAGTACAAGTGTTGGCAAAACATCCGATTTCCAACTCATACACCATTGGTATGACGTCGAAATGATAACAACGGAGGACGGTTCGCTACGGGTGTTGGCAAAGCGTTGGCATTTTAAAAATTGAGTGCCGTCCTAGTAATTTAAATACAATAAAACCGGTGATTTTTTTATACCGATTTGCCGGTATATTTAAACAATGATTTTTTTATTTGGAATTAATTTTATTATAAATAAACACATTAAAAAGTTAAATACACAAAAAAGAAAAGTAAAAATATAAAAAAAATAAAAATAAAAAGTGCTGGAAATATATAAAATGCTAACACCCGCGAATAACGTCAATTGACCGTCCTCCAATGTTTTCATTTCGACACCTTCACAGTACCGTAAAAGGAGAAAATACGGTGTTGCGCCAGTACCTTATTTTTTGTACCGTTGGCAATATCCACCTGGGTATTTTTTTAATTTGCATGTAATATGATAGCTATTAAACATCGAAAAGTGGACGATAATCGTCTTATAGAATTTGGGCACAGGCTAGCGACTCTATAAAAAAAATTTACGATGATCTTTCACTTTTCGAAGTTAAATTTCTAATATTTTAAAGATCTTAGTTACAAAATTGTTGAAATGTATGAGACAAGATAGCTGTCTTTTGCCAAAATTGTTACAATATTTTAAAAATTTTGTGTGATATGATAAATATTAAACTTCGAAAAGTAGACGATAATCGTCTATCGTCCCATAATGGGTACAGCATCAGCCGTAGGGAAGCATCAGCTAATTTGCATCAGCACTACAAATGAATTACCGATGCGCATCAGATGCGGAGCAGTGATGCATTTCCAAACAGGTCTCCATTAAATGCAAAAATAACAAATGTGGAGAGAGAAAAGTCGATGATGGACACGATATATCTAGAATCTGGAATATAAATCAAAAACATGATATTTACAATATTGCTAACTTAATTCTGAGTGGATTAACCAATAATAAGCTGACGAAATGTTATTTTTAGCGGTAAAATTTTTTTTAAGGAATTTTTCTTTTTTATATTCTGAAAATTTTCCAATTTTAGTTTAAATTTTGCATTATAAAAAACAGCAAACAATCAACAACATTAAATATAATAAATTTATAGCCATAATCAGTAAAACAACAAATTCACAAATACGAGTACAAATGGTAGGAATAATGAAAAAATAATTATGCAAAAAAAAAAAAAATTAAACAACACTCCATTTTTTAAAAAAAATTTCTTCATTATTTCAAAACTAATTCCAACATTTCTTAATTATATAAAAATAAATATGCTATCAAAAACAATAACAACAATACATAATATTATTAAGGAAAATAACTATAAACAATTTTATATTGTGCCGAAGTTTTTTTTTTATTTTATAATAATAATAGCAGAAGAAGGACAACTAATTAAACATTACAACTTTTCAAATTAATTAACAAAAATATATGTGTTTTGTTTATATTTTGGGTATGAGTGTATGTATTATGTGTGTATTTAAAAAAAAAAATGTTTTTTTGTTGGTGGTACCTACCGATTTACTACTCACAAGTCCTAGCTGCAATCCCACCTGTGGTAATACATGTACTGGCGGTACCGTTGGTACTGGTGATGGATTAACATTTGATGCGGCCCCACCAACCACCGATAGCGGTAATCCTCCTACACTATGTGGGGCATCATGGGGTGTGGTACTGTGGGCCTGTTGTAGTGCGCCTGCATAATATCCTCCATTTAATCCTGTTTATACATATTGAGTTTTTTTTATGTAAAACAAATACATTTGAAGAATGTTTTTTTTAAGAATTTGAGGTAGACATGTTTTATAGAATTGAGTGTTTCGTTTGAATAAATAAATTTGTATTTCTTTTTGATAAGTTTAAGGTAACTACTTTTATGCAACATGACACAAATATTTGTTAAACAAGAAAATTATAAACAACGAATGAATTAAGTAGTGATTTTTTTAAACAAAAACTCAAAAAATTTATTTGAATTGGAACAAGTGATTAAAATTTTAAATTTCCTTTAATTTTGTATTTGCTCTTTGGCGTTTGGAAATGTTTTAAAGTTTTGTTTTACAAAATGTGATGTTTAATTTTATTCATGAAATTTTTAAACGTTTTTTTTTATTTCGGTTACACTAGCGCCAAAGGCATTTAAAAAGTCTTGAGTTTTGTTAAATTTTGACTTCCTGTGTACTGAACAAAATTAAAAATGTAATAATATGAGAACCTTGTACTTTAATATGAATATGAGTCAACTGTATTCTATTAGGAAATGAACCATTCTTTGGGATGGATGAATACAAAAAATCATATGTGGGTGCTTTTTAGGAGTTTGTATTCACCACTTCACCCGACATTGCCTTAAAAAATGGAAAAATTGTAAATTGTTGCTGCAGACAGAGAATTTTCTTTTAACAGTAAAATAGTACAATAAAAATAATAATTTTTAAATGAATTAAAAATTTGTTTTAGTTTTAATAGAATACAGTAAATTTACATTTCTATAATAAAATTATATTAATATGAGGAACTTTCCATATATATTAGAGTTCGTCACAAAAATTTGATTTTCGGATATCATCACTTTTTTTAAAGTTTTTGCATAGAAAAAAAGAATGGCGTTTTTTTCTTTTTTATTTCAACTCCTTCCACTGGCGCAAGTCGGCCAAAAACGCTAAACTTATGTACGGAATCTATATCCTGCATCGCTACCATTCATTTAATGCATTTTGCCATTCATTTTGCAATTTTTTAAAAATCCATAAAATTTTTCCGATTCAATATTGTAATGTATTGCACAGACCCATTTGAGATAACATTATCAGTGTGCCCCGGGATAAAGTGGGATTTTGAAGACTTTCACATTTTTTGTATTAGCTTTTGTCGTGCTCTACTATATCCCTGTTTCGGGAACATGATCGTGATATACCTCAAACGATGCGTATTTTCGACACGTATCAAAAAATATGTTAATTATTTTATTACATGAAGGGTCGCAAATTTCCTGCCTAAAAAGCTGCAAAAATTTATAAATTCATTCGAAAAATGTGGTGTCACAACTTTCAAACCATATAACTTTTAAATACTCGATCGTACAACAAACGCAAATGAAATTATCTCATGAACAAAACAATCTTAAAAAAGGGAAAGCTATTTTTACATTTTTCAACTTTGGGCGTTTATAACCATTGAAAAAAAAGAAAGTGCCCGGTACACCCTCAAATATTATTTGTAGTATTTTTGCAAGGCAATTCCAAAAAAAAAATTTTTTTGCCGAACGTAGGGGTCGCATTTTTCAATTTTTCGTTATAGCTTCGGCATTAAAAATCGGATTTTAAAGTGTGATATATCGATTTTTTTGCCTCGATGAGACCAGTGTTTTGCTATAAAGGAATAATCCAATGAAAAAAATTTAAAAAGGCGACCCTACGTTCGGCAACCAAAAAAATAAAAAAAATCTGCTGGGTTTATCGAAAAACTTCCTTATATTTTTATATATTTATTCCCGTCGTTCCAAGTTGGAGCATAGGGCCATAAAAACTTCCTTAGCAAAAGTTTAATGTTTTTTTGCGAGCTTAAATTTTCTGCCATTAGGGTTGTACATTAGGGTTGTAGCAACTGAGATCTGGTGGGTAAATACTAGAACGGGATACTTTAGGTCAATGGTCCTTAGAGTAAAACATTGGTCCCCTCGAAAAGTATCATACTTTAAGATCCGACTGTAAATACCAAAGATATAACGAAAAATGTAAAATAGCGATCCCTACCCAGGTAGAAATTGCCGACTTTGCAACAAAAATTGTACTGGGAGAGCACTGTTTTTTACGAAATGCCGGTACTACTTAAAACGTGATCTGTCAGTGTTGTTTTCTGAAAATTAACGAGCTTTTTTTAATTTATTAAAACTAACAATTTTATAAATTTTATGTATTTTTGCATCTATTACACAATTATTTATGTAAGAGAGACACAGTCATTTTTGTGAAGTTTCGAAAGAATACATTAAAAATCTGATGTACACTAAAAGGACAGTAAAGTACTAGCAAACTACTAAATTTGTTATTAAATGTACTGGGATAATACTAGGGATGCCAATCCCGAAATCCCGAGTCCCCAAATCCCGGGATTATTCAATAAAAATGAGTCCCGAATCACGGGATTCTTAAGCTCCAATCCCGTGATTTTTACAATTGCAAAAACTTGTGATAATTTTTCCAAAACTGTAACCCTGCTGGTATTTTTAAACCATTTTTGTTAAATTCTTGTAGTTTATTTAACCTTCTTTTTCTATTTTAACTGCACAATTTTCTTGAGCTTAAGGTTTTGTTTTTTATATATAAAAAGTTAATTTAATTGTTATTTCCTGAAGATGCTACACATTGGAGTAGCGAAATATTGAAATAAACAACTTTTTATATATAAAAAACAAAACCTTAAGCTCAAGAAAATTGTGCAGTTAAAACATTTTTGTTAAATATAATTTTATATAAATCTATATTGTGTTGTATTTCTTATTATATTTCGGAAATCATCGATTAAAATTCAGAATAAAAAGTTGTATTTCAGAATTTTTCATTTGAATTTTTGCACTATATGTGGAAAACAATTAAAAAATTCTGAAACTAATTGAAAATTCTAAAATTTAATTGAGAATTTTAAATTACAATGATATAAGGATAGTGAATATAAAATTATTATAAACAAAAATAGCACACAACATATCGAAAGAGTTAAAATCTTAATTCTTGAGTTTTTTCAATTCTTTCGTTATTTAGAAATAATCAGGAGTGTGTAAATGTAAAAAAACGTATAAAACAGTTATATTTTACAATGCTCATGTATAATAATTTGAAAACCTTATAACCAGGGCAAGTTTAAAATGGCACAAAAAAAGTTGAAATTGACAGGCAAAATGGCACGAAAAAATAGTAAAATTGGCACGAAAAAATAGTAAAATTGGCACAAAAAACTCAAAAATGGCACGCTTATTCCAAAAATGTTAAAGTATAATAGTTGATTTAAGTGTTTTTCTGAATGTTTTTAACAAAAATACAATAATGGAGGAATTTACCGTTGAACTGATAAAGTGCATTCACCGTATATTAGTATGATTTAAATAAAAAAACTGGAGTTTTATTAAATATTAGGTTTGTACGATTACATTTCTAGTAAAACTAGTAAAAGAGAAAAAATATTGAAAAAGTTGTCAAAATATTTAAAAGTAATCGAACAAAAAAATTGTAAGAATAGTAAACTAACAAAAAAATTTACGAAAATCGCATAAGAACGTCCGCGGAGTGCAAACTTTATTGCGAATCATAATAGTTAATTAATTTAATAACGATTCACATAAAAATGTATTCAGTTTTATCGTTTGTTAAACAAAAAAACATATTACTAATTTATGCTGAAAGAAATTTTTCGAGTAAAACTAGTAAAATTTCCTCTTAAATTTTTTACTAGTTCTTACTATTTTTTTGTACTCGAACGGATTTTTGAGTAAAACTGGTAAAAATGGTAAAGCTAGTAAAAAATAGCATGTAAACAAACACACTTATAAAAAAAAATTAGTTTTTTGTAAATTTTTTACAAAAATTATTTACAAAGATTAAGTTTTTACTGAGTTTTATAGCATTTTTTTAATGAAAAATCTAAAAAAATACACAAAATGGCTTTTTTTGGCAAGGATTTGTAAAAATGGTATTTTTACAAAATAAGTGAAAAAATGGTAAAAATGGCATTTAATGGCAAATGCCAAAAAAAACTTGCCCTGCTTATAACATATTTATAAAATGAAATTTGTATGAAAAATTAGTTTTATAAGTCACTTATAAATTTTAAGTGTTTTTGCATATACCCTATATTTTTTTTACATAAATTTGAAGTTTTTACACATTTTTTTAAATAAAAAAATTTCGAAAATGGCAAATAATCACAAAATCCCGAAAAAATTCGGAATCCCGAAAAATCCCGATCCGTCCCGGGATCCCGTTTTTTTTAATTTTAAAATCCCGAATCCCGGGATTTTAAAAAATCAATCCCGATTGGCATCCCTAGATAATACCAAAAAAATAAAATCCCAAGCCTGCGCCAACGTTGGGAAATAACTACGGCCAAGCGTTTATTGGTGTTATCATTTCGACAACATGCCAGTACAGTGAAAGTTGAAAATCCGACGCATTGCCAGTACATGTACTACCGTTTCCAATACCGAGCCGACATTGTGCCAAATAATTTTTTTTTTTAATATTCTATAACTTTTACAAAACAGAGGGCTTGAAAAATTGATTTTTTAGTTTTAAGCCCTTTTATAACCAATCGTTGTAAATTAATTAATGTTTGCTTTTCCCGATTTTTATTCTTTCTTTCTTTTTTGTTGTACAGAATTCTGTCACTTAATTAAACAAAAAAAATTTCAAATATCTTTCTCTATTTTAGAAAAAAATTGCATCAAAGTTGATAGCCTCAAAGCTTGAAAATATGTGTATTTTCCGGAATATGGCAATTATTAAAATATTTCCCTGAGGTTCCCGGAGTTTTGACCATGATATTCGGACTCAGCACCCACTAAACTATAAAAGCCAACTGCAATTTCACGTTTGTCTCGTGGGCGAAAAATCGCACTTTTTAGCCATTGTTCTTTTCATGCTCCAATTCGTTCCTTAAGAGAAAAATTATATTTTTATATTTCACAACATCCCAGCAAAATATTGGTAATGACACCTCATTACTATCTGCATTACCAAAAATGATATATCATTACCTTTTGCATTATTTTATAATATAAAATAATGAATTCCTAATAACGGCCTATTGTATTTATTGTTTCTAAATATAAAATAATGACTTACTCGTAATAGTTTAAATAAGTACTTTTTACACAGTTAAATTTTATACATTTTTATTTATTATCTGCAAATATGTTTTATGTTTAAATTTTTATGACGAGTCCTAAAATTACACACTAGAGAAAACTTAAATTTTTCTGAATGTATTTCCTTAAGCTAATAGTATTTGCTTAACTCCTTATTTTTAAGAATCAAGTAAGCAATCGGATAACCACTTACAATTCAACTTTTTGTAAGCATGTGTGAAACCACTTATTATTCAAAATCTCATAACTACTTATTTCTCATTTTTTCGTAAGCGAGCGCGTAAGTGTGACTACTTATAAAAACGACCACGCCAAACAAAAATAATGAGTTTAGACGCCAAAAAATAAGTTGTGCGGAGCTATAAATTTCTATTATATAACCACTTATTTGGTAATGAAAGATTTTGCTGGGATAGAACTGATTACGGTATGAACGAGCCAATTGATAGAACTTTGCGATTATATAATAACACAGTACAACAAAATAAGAAAAATTTGATGCATCGGGATTGCGATATGTCATTTCTAATAGATTTTGGGACGCTGATCACGAATATGGCCCTAGAATTCTAAAGTTAGCTATAGTTTAAGAAATATTTGCAAAAACGTTTTTGTAGGAAAATTAAATTTTTTAATAAACTTTTTGCAAAAAAATATAAAATGGAAGGGTAATAATACTATTTTTTGCAACATTTTAAAATGATGAAATATGCCCTTTAATTTGATATACATGGTGGCGCAAAAATAACCTTCCGATGTTTTTTGGCTGTAATTTAAAAAAAAAATTTAAAACTTTGATTCTTCCTGTGGATTATTTTTATTTGGTCTTTTAATTTTTTTTACATCAAGTCGAGAATATGATGTCATGTAGATGGCCGCCGCCACAGTTGATTGTCATTTGAGCCCTTTTTATGGCATTTTCGAAGAAAAAAGGTCCGATGACTCCTCCAGCGAAAACAGCACACCATACAGTGACTTTGAGCGGGTGTAATGGCTCTTCGTGGGGTACACGCGGATTTTCAGTGCCCCAGAAGCGTAAATTTTGCTTATTTACGTACCCGCTAAGATGGAAATGGGCCTCATCACTCATGATTGGTGATGAATGAAAAAATGGGCTCAAATGACAATCAACTGTGGCGGCGGCCATTTACATGACATCATATTCTCGACTTGATGTAAAAAAAATTAAAAGACCAAATAAAAATAATCCACAAGAAGAATCAAAGTTTTTCATTTTTTTTTTAAATTACAGCCAAAAAAACATCGGAATGTTATTTTTGCGCCACCCTGTATTGCACGTTTTGACAGCTGCGATACTATTCCCTATATATGGGTGAAATCAAAAAATGTGATAAATTTTTGGGCCAAATTTGTGAGAAGCAAAAAGTGTTAATATTTCGGTTTTTTCTTAATGGAATCAGTAAGTTTAGTCATTATAAACCTAATTGCAAAAAATCTCTTCTACAAGTTGTCGCAATAACTTTTTTTGCACAATTTTATTTTTTTTTTTGTTGTAACGGAGTTTACATTTCTGCAAGCAAAAGATATAACAAAAAAAAAATTGCGTACGAATTTTCTTTAATTTATTAGTTTTTCGTATTTGGGTTTTCAACTTGCTTTCCAATGATATATAATTTGTGTTTATCAAACTGGCGGTTTCGCGAATAAAAATACAATTCATTCCGCGAAAAAAAATTTTTTTTTTAATTTTGTATTTTTGGTCCTTTTAAATGCTTTAAAAAAAATATAAAATTTTTTAAAATCCAAACAGCGGTTGCGCAGTTACAAAATAATATATTAAAAACATAACATTTTGCGATCAAAAAATTCTTAAATTGTGTTAAACAAATTTAATTTGTCAAACTAATGTCAGTAATGACTCAAAATATCGATTCAAAACCAATGAAATGCAAAATCAATCGTTTTTCGCTCCAGCTGCCTAGGGTAAAAAACTGATAACTTTTTTTGATTTGACGCAAAATTATTAGTTGAATCGTCTTTTGACGCATAAATATTAGTTGAATCACCTCTGTTTATGGTTATTTTAAAATATTTTAAACATTTATCTACATTTATTTGAATGAAACCTGATGCAAACAATTGTGGTTACGGAGTTTACATTTGGTTACTTTTTTCGTTTTCTTTCAGAAACGCTTTGACAGAATTTTTTTTTCCGAAACAAAATCGCATGATGCCTACAAGATGAATCCAAATATGACATTGATTTTCTTACTCGTTAAATAGTTTGGTGTAAAAATTAGGAACGCAGTTTACAACATTTTTGCAAATCTTATTAAAGACATCCTTTTTCATCTCGAGAATGTTACATGCTGCAGAAAAGCTTCAAGTCTGTTATACTGGATGATTACTTACAGTCCAACGATCATTTGAGTATAAATAGCATTATACTTTTCGCAATATAAATAATATATAACTCCAAAATTCTGGTATATGCATTTTTATCAAAAATTATGACGAAAAATCGTTACAGAGTTGAAGTCGTGATAGCTAAGATATACGAAAAAGTTTGTAAAATGTATTAATTTTTATTAAAAACGGCACTTTTCCTCTTCATAAAAATTCTTACAGTTAGTGTTTAGCTTTATTGGTTATTAAAATATAAGCTATTAAAGTTAAAAAACCTTATGAGTTATTTGTTACGGAGTTTACATTTGGCCTATAAAATTGGTCACAAATTTTATGTATTAACCAAAAATTGATCAGATTGTTATAAATTTTGTAAAACAGGTGACAATGCGCTGATATCAGAGCTTTGAAGAATTAATTCTTTTTTGAATGAATTCACTACCAATCGAATTCAATTTTCTCTAGAATTGAATGAAGTCCTTTTCTTAAGTAATTCACTGAATTCATTCAATTGAATGCGTTCATCAAACAACAAAATCAAAGAATTAATTCAATTGCAATAGTTCTTTTTATTAAATCAAATGAATTAATTCACCGGTGAACGCGTTCAATTTTATAAATCGAACGGAAAAAAAAGTGAATTAATTCCTTACTGAATTAATTCACCACTGAATTCATTCAATTTCATTTTCATTCAGTGAATTAAAAAAAAAATAATAAGTTCACTGAATTGAAAAAAAAATAAAATAAGTTCACTGAATTGAAAAAAAATAAAATAAGTTCACTGAACGGCAGAAAACAGGCTTTGATGTTTTCTGCCGTTCAGTAGAAGAAAACAATAATGTACAAATAAAATTTTTAAATAAGCAATTTTACAGCGTGTGTTAGTAACAAATTAGAAACCGGATGCTGTTTATCAACCTACATGATTCAAAAATAAAGCCTTTTACTATTAAAAATAAAAACTTTACAGATATAGATAAATTTGGAAAAAAATATAACTATTAATTTTTCAAACTACCCAGTAGCAAATGGTCGAACTAGTTCTAAAAAGTCCTAGTTTTTTGACTAGTATTACGAAACTAGTTCTCAGAATTATCATTTTGAACCAGTTGTGTACTAGTTAAATCCCATTTATGTGGGATCCGAGTTTGGAAATAAATATTTCAATTTTTAATTGTGAATTTAATTTAGGTGCAAATCAACTGGTACAGTACTGGTGCCAAAGAGTCACTCCAGAAATAGTTTGATAAATTTCTCATAAGTACCAATAAAGTTTTTCTGTTCTGAACCATATGTGTATTTACTAGGGATGCCAATCGGGATTGATATTTGAAAATCCCGGGATTCGGGACTACGAGATCCCGGGATTTTACGGGATTTCGGGATTTTTCGGGATTTAAATTTTCCTTTATTTGTAAAAATTTTTATGTTATGTAACTAATTTTTTTATAGAATAAAGCGTTTTATAATTATTTAATAGTTGTTAATATGTAATGTGGTACATTTGATGAATATTGAAACATCTCAGTCAGAAATTGACAGTGGTACAAAAAATCAAGTACTTGCATACCACTGGGTAACCGCGATGTTAAAAATAAATAACTGGCAGAACACTCATTTGGGACGCTTTGCCAGCGTTTGCAAAAATCGTTTTGCCAGTATTTGTTTTACAAAACATCACGGCAGGGCAAAAAATGATACATATGAACTTTTTTTAAATTTTATTTTGGAAAATATAATTTCAAACCACCTATTTATTGGTTTTGGCAGCGTTTTGCCAAAGTTAAAAATTTTGTTTCTCCAGTACTTTTCCGGCGCTTTTTGAACTGCCGGTCCTTTTGTCTATTGGCGTTATCATATTCGAAATGGGAAAGCAATTTTTGTCAGTACTTGTACCACCTGTTAAAATACCTTGCCATCGCTTTCCCGTTTGTATTTTTCTGGCTGGGATAATATATGAAGGACTGTCATTAAGTACACTTGCGCCCAGTATTTTGTAAGCAGATTTTAAAACAGATTCGTTGCGATAACCTTGCCCACTAAATCGTGTAATTACAGCAACAAAGTTATTTGGTTATCGTTATCATATGTTTTCATGGAAGAATTCAAACTTACAGTCCCAGCCAAAACTTACAGTCCCAGTTTCAGAAAACGAATTTCGCTTGGAAGAATAAATCGGTAAAATAACAAACAAACTTGATTTTTCGCATGTAGTACTCAAAAACTTAATATTGTTTACCAAAATTTCAAATTTTTCTGCAAAGTCTTTGCATAGTTTACTCGAATAATCTACTCAATTTATAATTTTACCAATATCTTGGCATCAATTTCTTATCAATATGAGGAAATTCAAGAAAAAACGTAGGTAATCTAAAATTGCTCACTTTGTTTATTTGCGTTTATATTAATATTAAAAAATAAGAAAATCCCGGGATTTTTGAGAAATAATCCCGGGATTCGGGATTTTGCCAATCCCGAAAATCCCGGGATTTCGGGATTCGGGATTTCCCGTTTGGCATCCCTAGTATTTACTATTTTTATTGAAAGTATGAAGAGAAAGAGATTGAATTTAATAAGAGTTTTGAAATTCTAGTTTTTGTTGTTTTTAATAATAGTTGTGTTTGTGTGGCAAGCTATCAACGTTTAAATATAAATTTGACATTAGCCAACGTTTAATGTTAATTCTTAACGTTACTAAATAATGTCAAATTTGTATGGGAATGACATACGCCAACGTTGATAGCTTGCCGCACAAACACAGCTAATATAGTCTGAGTTTTCAAATAAACACTTAATATTTTTTATTGTGATTAGAAATCGTAAACATAAAATATTTTAAATTCCGTTAGGTAAATGGACCTAATGATCTCAGTAATTAGAAACTATCGGTCTAATCTACGTTTCATCAAAGAAAAATCTTTGATTTCTATATATATTATTCAGGTCTTAACCAACTAGTACAGTACTATTTCCAAAGAGTCACTTCAGAACTGGTTCCGCGAGTGTTACATTAGCACCAGTTTTGCTCCCTATTTTTCGTCCTTAAATTGTAATTTTCAAACTAGTTCTACAACTAGTACCAAAGTGGGAGTTTGGCGACAATTGCCCCCATTCCTATGACATCTCCATGTTAAATTCTACAGTTGTTTGTATGGAGAGGCGGTAGAACTCGTACCAGTTGCCTGGTTCAAATAAACTAGTACATAACTGGTTCTGAACTAGTATTTTTTGCTACTGGGTAGTTATATAGTTATATTTTTTTTCCAAATTTATCTATATCTGTAAAGTTTTTATTTTTAATAGTAAAAGGATTTATTTTTGAATCATGTAGGTTGATAAACAGCATCCGGTTTCTAATTTGTTACTAACACACGCTGTAAAATTGCTTATTTAAAAATTTTATTTGTACATTATTGTTTTCTTCTACTGAACGGCAGAAAACAGGCTTTGAATTCAGTGAACTTATTTTATTTTTTTTTTAATTCAGTGAACTTATTTTATTTTTTTTCAATTCAGTGAACTTATTTTATTTTTTTTTTTCAATTCAGTGAACTTATTTTATTTTTTTTTTTTTCAATTCAGTGAACTTATTATTTTTTTTTTATTCATTGAATGTAATTTTATTTTTTTTTAATTCACTGAATGAAAATGAAATTGAATGAATTCAGTGGTGAATTAATTCAGTAAGGAATTAATTCACTTTTTTTTCCGTTCGATTTATAAAATTGAACGCGTTCACCGGTGAATTAATTCATTTGATTTAATAAAAAGAACTATTGCAATTGAATTAATTCGTAACAAAATAAATCGAACGAAAGCAAATATGAATTAATTCCATTCAATATATGGTGCTTAGTGAATTAATTCATAGAATTTTTAATTCAGAATTGAAAAATTGAATTAAGGAATTAATTCTTCAAAGCTCTGGCTGATATATATCGAAATATGTAACTCAAATGCAATCCATGCATTAGAAATTCGGTGGTTACACGGTTTTTATCACATTTTTTGATATCACCCATATGCATTTAAAATTAAAATTGCTCTTTTTTCACCATTTCGTTAATAAATAATCTGCGATGAAAGGAATATATAATATGAATGGGGGAATATTTAGTTGATCTCTTATTTTAAGTAAATGAATGTTCTTTTTAGTTTGACTCTAGATCATAAATTAATATCACTTTCTGTTTAAATTATTTTCAAATCAAAGAAAGATGATACAATTTTGATCATCTTTCTTTGATTTGAAAATAATTTAAACAGAAAGTGATATTAATTTATGATCTAGAGTCAAACTAAAAAGGAATATATAATATTTGAATTTGTACCTTCAGTAAACATCTCAAGGTACTTAATTTAGCAAAAAGAAATCGCATTTCCTGTTTTATTTTTAAGTTACTATTGACTAAACCTGAAAAAGACTGACATTTTTAATACCTAAAAATTAAGGAGTCTGTGGCAAATCTTAAAATATAAAACCCAGATAAAACCATTCAGAAATATAAAACATATAGGGTGAGTTCCAAAACGTCATTTGCAATGCAACTGAACAAAGTCATTCATTCCTAAACGCAACCGTGTAAATGTTGACAATGTCATACATCCCAAAATGTATAATAAAAGTTATCGATGCGCATACAAAACGCAAACTGTGCATCACTAATTTTGTTGATGCTTTGTTGACATTTATAAAAAATAAAGTGCAAATATAACAATGGCAGATGAAAAGTAAGGAAATATTTTTGTTATTAAATTATTTTGAGGTGTTTCATCCAACAATCCCATCAAATTTTCCAAAGTAATATTTTTACCATTTTTAAAGGAAATGATTACAAAAAGTGTTTCTAAACGTAAAAAATATGCAGTGTTTTTATTACAAAGTAAACAACACACTTGTTTGCTTTGTATCGAAACAGTAGTAAAACCGCATCACTGCAATGTGTTTTGACGTTTAGGAACTCACCCATATTTTCTAATCAATTTCAACCAAGTTTTAGACAATTGAAATGCAAATTTCAAAAAATAACGATTTTAAAATATGCATGTTCAAAAATGTACTTCATTTCTTTTTGCCATAGTAAATTCATATAAAATTTATTTGAAATAAAAAAGATGTAAAATGTGTATTTCAGATTGAATTTTCTGCAAATCTTGATGCATAAGTTGTGATTCTTTTGATAAAAAGAATTTAGTGAATTTTCATCATACGTAAAGATTTTGCAAATCCGATTAAGGGATTTTATTAAATTTGCAAAATAGGAAAATAAGTGAAGTTTTCACTTTAGTTGCAATTATATCCTAGATCCTTTACCTACACTCAA
Organism: Leucophora obtusa; assembly: GCA_949987735.1. Lineage (NCBI taxonomy): Eukaryota > Metazoa > Arthropoda > Insecta > Diptera > Anthomyiidae > Leucophora > Leucophora obtusa. The sequence continues at coordinate 199,581,905 of OX465295.1, read as the reverse complement.
AACAATAAGTTAGTAGAAAAATTAGTAAAACGTCTTGTATATCAAGTTTACTAGTTTTCAGCAATTTTTTTTGCTGAAATTCCGTTTTCAGCAAAAGTTTTAGTTATATTTTTTTAGCACTAAACTAATTTTCAACTAATGTTTTACTAATTTATTTTGCTACAAAAATTGTGCTGATAACCACAATTATAGCGTGGACGACAACCAGATAAACAAATATTGATGTCGGAGCTTGTCTGAATGTAGTACAGACAACGGAAATGATAAAAAAAACAACTCTACACAATTTCTATATTTAAATTTTCAGCAAATAAATTAACTAAAGTAAAATTTCATTACAAGTTTTTTGAGTTTTTTTCAGTCTACTAATATTCAGCAAAAAGTTTAGTGATTTTAGCAAGGATTTTTTTCATTTGCAATCGACTCAGTGTTAGCAAAACTTTTGCTGAAGATTACTATTTTTTTGGTAAAAATCAGCTCGCTGATTTTCAGCAAACCTTTTGCTGAAATTACCAACTTTTTTGCAAGCACGCTCCTGACTAAAAATTTGCTGACACAGCAACATTTTTTGCTGACTTTACTGACTTTTTTTTTTGAGTGTAATCAAAATAAGTTTATATGTTTCTAATAGCCCAAAGTCTATATTTTTAAACCATATTAAAAATTATTCGTGGTTTAGTCAGGTATATGTATAAATAAGAAATCTTAACAAAAAACTGTCTTTTTGCTAAAAGTTAAATTTGCAAATATTTCAAAAACTAGATTAGATCTAATTTTGAAATTTGGTGTTCACATTCGTGATATTCATTCTAAAATCTATCATAATTGATATGTCGCATGCCCGATGCATTTTTAGTGTTGTACTGTGTAATCTATCTGAGGATAATAATTTATTACCAGATTTAAGTCATTCTTTTACTATTTTTAGAACATATTTAAGAGAATTAAAAAATTGTTAATTATAAGTTTGTTATCTAGTCTGTAAGGATGTATTTTCCAAAGACTTAATAAAGTGAAATGAAATTTTCCAAAGACTTAGTAAAGTGAAATGAAATTGACCAGATCTGATCAGATTTAGTTCCAGATTCGTTCAAATTTAAAGTGATCGGGAAAATCGAGCGATTTTTATGGGCAAATATGACCAGATCTGGCCAGATTTGGTACCAGACCTTAGTCATTTGAGCTGTTTCCAAATGCACCAAAATAAAATTCGTGAAAGAATTTTGTTTAAAGAATAACCTGGACTTTTTAGATATAAGTTCTTTAATTTTTAGTTAAGGGGGGTATCGACTCTAGGAAAAATTTTGTTTCCAAATAAAATGGAGCATACTTTTCTCTATATGCTCCGAAAATTTCAATAAAAAATTCGAAGGAATTAAATTTTCACATGTTTTTTTGTAAAATATATTTTAGTCCCAAAGTAACACTCTACATGGTGAATTTGTGTGTAACACTTTTTGTTTGCATTTTTATTAACTTGTTTTCATTAGAAATCGTATATCTTATAACAGGGCAGAAAAAAAGATAAAAACTACATCAAAAGATGTAATAATTGCACGCAGTTTTCAAAGAAAATCCAATGACGATTCCTTGATGGATGTTGAAGACACGTCAGAGTCAGTTGCTGATGGCTTAATAAAAGTTATAAAAGTAATCAATATATATAAAAAAGGGGAAAAAATACGAAATAAATTAAAAATGTACAAAATTATAGCATTTTTACAAAATAATATGAGTAGCATTATGTATAATAATATATCTACCATCGTTTTTAAGACTATTAGGTTTAATATATCAAATACCCATTAACCTATTCGTCGACGTGTAGTAAGCTAGGAGATATAACTTTTTTAATTCACAATTTTTTGAAATTTTGCTGTTTTCTTAGCTTAAAATTAACTTTAGACTTCAAACGCATTTTTCTCACAACCATGAGTTCAAAATCGGCTGCCACTGTACAGCCAAGGTGGGTTAACCGATTTCGATCCGGTTTTTTTCTTTCGCAGTCAACAAAAAACTGTAGTCCTAATCGTGGCCCTTTTTTTGAATTTCAGTCAAATAAATTTTATATTCCCAAGTAAAATTGTTTTTTCTTGCCTTTTTTGGAATTTTGAAGTTTGTGTTGGAACTTTGTTAAAAAATATTTAAAAAATAAAAATCGGGCCACGATAAGGACTAGAGAATTTATCTGGTGTTAAGAATCACTTCACATTTTTATTTTCCAATATTTAATGAAGGCTGTACAGTGGCAGCCGAATTTGCCTTTTTTAAAAAAGGCTAATAATGAAGTGGCAACCCTGGCGATTTTGGTCGGAGAAATTTAAAACTAATATTTTTTGAAAATACTACAATAACATATATTTTAAATAAAAAAATAACATAGTAAAAATATTGTTATTTGAACTTTTGACAACCGTTTAAATATGCCCCTTAAAATTCTGTTGTTACAGTATTTAAACTCCTTAAAAGTTGTTGTTAATCGATAATATAAGTCCAGGGGTGGCAAGACTTTTTTCGCTGCGTGCCAGAAACGGACACATTTTTTTTGTAAAAATTTCTTGCGTGCCACCTTAATTTGAGTTGTCTTTTAAAAGTCCTTTTTTTAAAATTTGGAAAATTTCTCTTAAAAAATATCATCGCAGATGTACATATTATCAGCGCTACGGATAACCCCCATGAAATTACCACCAAAGGGAAAAATTAAACAACATCCGAGAAACGACGTAAAAATGTTTGACGGTTATTTAATTTTTGGGGGTTTTTAATCTTTAAATATTGAGATTATTTCATTATAAAAAAATCCACAATGAAATAAAATTACAACAGTTTGAACATTATTGCATTTTCATTTTGTTGGGGGGTTATTCCATTTTTGGTGCACACAGAAAACAGTTTCGTAGTTCCAACCGAATTTTTCGCCAACCGAATTTTTGTAGTTCCAGGTACAATCACTTTTATTTATTTTTAATACCATTGTAACTACCGAAATTTATTTATAATTTTTGAATTTTTGTTGTGTTAATAGATTAGTTTAATGTTTGTGGATTATAAATTCTATAAATAGAGAAACATGTTCCACAAAATTTATTTAAAAATTAAAATTTTTTTATGTCGCTAACTGGGATCGAACCGGCGATCCTCCGCTTGTTAGCCCATTGCTTTCCCTCTAAGCTAGGCTCTATTTAAATTTTTTTAGTCAAATTTCAAATTTCAATTTCTTCAGGTTTGAATATTTGGTCTATAAATAAAATTATATCAACAACAGAAAATCAGTTGTGTCTTTTAATTTGAATAAAAAACAAAATTAAAAAAAATGTATGTTGCGAACCGGGATTGAACCGGCGACCTTCTGTTTGCCAGCCCATTACTTTTCCTCTAGGCTTAACTCGACATAAATTTTTTTTGACAAATTTCAAATTTGAATTTCTTCAGGTTGAAAATTTGAATATTTTGTTTTTGAATAAAATTATATTTACAACAGAAAATCAATTGTGTGTTTTAATTTGAATCAATAAAAAAATTATTAAAAAAAAAAGTAATGCCTTGGTTGAGGTTTGAACTCAAATCTCTAAGGCTATAAGGCTGATTCTCTACCTTCTGCGCCACAGATACTTACGTTTAGTTGTTGTCTAACTTAGAATTTAAACACGCATATGTATGAAACGAAAAAATATGATAGATTCCAAAATTTTATTATGATAAATAAAATTTCTGTTCCTTGTCTCAACATATTACTACAATTACCAAAATAATGGAAATTAATGGCTAAAGCTACTAAAGTTGAAAAAAAAATTTTTAATTGATTCGAAAAACAAATGCCATTAATTATTTAAGTACGAAACTATTTGAAATGTGCTTCGGGCAAAAATTTGATTTTGCTAATGAATAAAAAGCGAATATTATAGATTTGAACAGAGAAATTTCTATTTCAGTTGAAATGGATCTGCAAAACACGATCAAAACCCAATTACAAATTCCAACAAAGGGGGTTATTCCATTACGAACCTTATTTTCAGCCTTTACTTCATTGAGGGTTATGTCGTAACACATATTTTCCCTTTAAAAATAAAAACTTTATTTTTTAGATCCAATTTTGTTACAACTTGTTTTCCATTTTTGTATAATTTTCTGGTACTTTTTATTTCTCCGATTATGATGCATTTCCTCACCGAAACATTTAAACTTCTTTTAATCTAGTATTTTAGAAATTTCGCAGAATTTTCTGATAATCGAATTAGGAGTTCTGTATTAACCATATTTCTTAAAAAAAAAAAATAGTGGCAATACAGAGTTTTATTCATTTTAAAAGACGCTTTACAACATCTATGAAAAATTTCACCATTATGGAGTTAAATTACACATTTTTGTAGCGAAATTTAACATTTAACGGAATTTTTGCTGGTCTTCTAATAGTTTACATTTTTTTAAAATATCCAACAAAACGTCGCGTGCCACCTAAAATCTACTCGCGTGCCACTACTGACACGGGTGTCATAGTTTTGCCAACCCTGTTATAGTCTATGAAATTGAAGCTGATTATATAAGGTGCGTCACATCTGATTAGGTCTAATTAAATCTGAAATTAGTCCCCAATTTTGAGATCTACTTAGATCTGGTAAAATCATATCTAATGAGATCTGGTCAGAACTGATGTTTTTACACGGACCAATAGAAAAGCTTTCAGGTTTGTTCTTTTCAACAATCTGCTTCACGTTAAGATCAAGAATTTTCTATTAAAATCTGTCAAATTGTATTTGTATTTTTATTCCTTTTTTTATAGAGAAATTATAAAAAAATTGTAATTTTTGAAAGGTTAAAAATCAGTATAAATTTTTAAAAATCAATGCAAATCGGTAATTTTGTTAGCACCACATATTAAATAAAATCAGTGCATGTACTGGTCAAATAAGTATGCATTATCCAAGAAGGTGATGCGCAAACAAACACGCATCACTAAAACGTCGAATGCAAAAGATTCAGTTGATAGCAGGCCCTAACTGTTGGGTGGCTCTATGTAAAATATTTTTTGTTGCAAACATTAGTACAAATTTTTTAGAAGCTATAAATATAATATGATAGTCAACAGTTTCAAATAATGTATTAAGACCATTAATTTAATATTGGATTTCATCTTTTTTTAATAGACTTAAGTTGACCATTAACCCTTAAATGCGTAAGAACGCGGATTTGAAAAAAAAATAGTTTTTGTAATGTGTAATGCAAGTCTTTAAGAAAAAAATTTTTAAGCCTTTTATAAGCAAAAAAATTTAGAAACATAGACAAAAAAATATATTTTTACTAGAACGCTTACATTTGTCCCTAAAAACGTAGGTATTTTATTTAAACATTGTTTTCATTATTTACTAATTTGTTTTCCACTCTGATCAATTAAAGATACAATTAGTAGTATTTTTATAAAAATGGATTTTATTACATAAAGCCGTAGAAATTTGTTCTATGGTTGTATATATAAAAAAACAGTGCGCCTTTAATGGTTCAACAGACTCCCAGCTGTATTCATAATGAAAATTTATCACAGCCTTAATGAGTTTTATTCATAATGCTGTTGTTAAACTAATTTTAGTTTTATTGCTAAACTCCATTCGTTTTATTTCAAAATTGTACCAGATGAAAATTTTAGCCCGCTTACCTACCTTTTTCAAAAAAAATACCTTTTTCCGAAAAAGTACCTTTTTCCGAAAAAAGCACCTTTTTCAAAAAAAAAAAAAAAAAAAAAAAAAAAAAAAAAAAAAAAGACATTTTTTAGAAAAAGTACTTTTTCCAAAAAAGACCTTTTTCCCAAAAAAAAGTAATTAAAAAAAAAAACTTTTTCAAAAATATCGTTTTTTTAAGCAGTACTTTTTCTAAGAAAAAAGTACTTTCCCAGAAAAAAGAACTTTTTTAGAAAAAGAAGTAGGGGAAAGTCGTGTACCTTGGATCGCGTGTACCTTGGAACTTTGCATTTTTTACCTATTTCCTTTTGGTTTTTAAAAATGTGGTCTTCCACAAAGTGTTTTGTTTAGCTTTATCTTCATATTTAGCTAATATTATCATCAAAAAAGTATTTGGATATTACACAAATATGGAGCGTGTACCTTGGGTCGCAAAAAGTAAATTATTTATTAAACTTTGAAGTCATTTTTTGCAAGTTTAGATTTCTTTTTTAACAAAGCGGCAAATAAACATCGATATATAGACTCATAGTTATACATATATTAGTTAATAAAGTAATATATTTGTTAATAAATAATAAAATTTTTAATTTTTGTGAAATATTCATGTGCGTGTACCTTGGATCGATTTTTGAGTGTACCTTGGAACAATTTTAAAAAGATAAAATATTGCTTTTGTGACACTTTGAAGTAAAGTAAACCTTGTTAATATATAATAATTAGTAAACCTTGTTTTAAACGTCACGTAAATAATTTTTGAAAAATGTTTTATTCACAGTTTTACATCAATCCGTACGGTCATATTTTTTCTTGAAATATAAGTTTTTTTTTCACGATATACAAATAATTTAAATTATCGAAATTGTTGTATATTAGTTTAGTTTAAATTAATTTGTGTAGGTAATCCGTAGTTTTGATATTTAGTTACCTTTTTTTTCTTTTTATACACAACAGTTATTGTAATAGTATTAAAAAAAAAGGACTTTTTCCCAAAAAAGACAGAATTTTGGCATATAGATTCCTCCTCTGCAGGAGACCTCCACTAAGACGCGATTTTTGCAACAGGCTAGAGTAGGAAAACTCCTACTTTAAAAAAAAAAAACTATCACCTTTACTATAAAAAAGAAAAAAGTCGATTTAAATTACAAAAGCCGACTATTATTTTAATTTTCGTACCATACAAAATATTTAAAATATACTTTAAAATTCTTTTTTAGATTTGAAATTTTCAAATTTTGTTTACATTTGGTTTACAAATTTCCTTTTTATTTTTGAATATTTTCTTTTGGTTTTCAATAAAAATAAACAAAAAATGTTAATGTATATGTTTGGCATTATTTTAAAAGTTCTATTTTAAATATTTTGTATAGTACGGTTAAAACAAAACCTTTGTTTTAAAATAAAGTCGACTTTAACAAAAATATACATTTGAAAAATATTGATAGTAAGACTGTATCTTTTTCAAAAAAGTAGCTTTTCCTTTAAAAACAATATACATATACAGCTATGGACATAGAAATAGGACACTTCATACAAAATTATCTTCATGCATTTCTCTTAATAATTATAAAGCAATAATTATATTTCTTTTCTATTATAGTAAACTCTAATCCAGTAGTCTCAGATTATATATAAAACTTTGCAATATTTAAAATATGCAAATATTTACAACAAAATTACTTTACTTTGTTCATATTTGACTTGGACATAAAAATCGGACACTTGCAATAATTGTCAAAATTTTACTCGATGCACTTAGTAATAATTTTCTTTTCATAATTTGCGTTTGAAATAAGTAAATTCTTTTCTAATTGTACCAATATGGGACGTGGAAAACATTGTAATCCAGAAAAACGAAGACTTATATCTCAATTCCACAACGAGATGAACTGAACAATTGCAACTGAACAAAGTCTTGCTTTCCTAAACGCAATTGATGCGCATAGAAAAAGCAAAATGTGCATCACAAATGTTGTTGATGCTTTGTTGACATGTTTTTATTACAAAGTAAACAACACATTTGTTTGCTTTGTATGGAAACAGTAGTAAACCCGCATCACTGCAATGTATATTGACGTTTGGAAACTCACCCATGCTATTCGTCTATGTGCTGCCGACAAGAAATATCATACGCAAAATAAAGAACGTAAGCCAATCCGTCGTAAAACTACAACTTATATGGACAGGACTATAGTACGCAAAAGCAAACTCAACCCTTTTATGACCTCCCGTCAAATAAATAATGAAATCAGGGAAAAATTCACCGATAAAGTGTCAGACAGGTTAGTAAGAAGAAGACTGAATGAAGCAAACTTATTTGGACGAATAAGTAGAAAGTAGCCTCTTCTTTCAAGAAAAAATATTAAGAAACGTATTGATTTTGCCAAAACCCACAAAGGAAATGAGTTGTCCTTTTGGAAAAATGTGCTTTGGAGCGATGAAAGGAAGGTAAATCGTGTCGGACCAGATGGTAGAACATTTGTACACCGCCCAAAAAACCAGGCTTTAAACATTAAGTACACTCAGAAGAACTTGAAACACGGTGGGGGTAATATTATGGTATGGGGGGCTTTTTCCTAGAGTGGTGTTGGGCCTATCGTAAAAGTAGAGGACAAAATGGACAGGTTTCAATATTTGTGCATTCTTAAGAATGTTATGGAGCCATTTGCCTATGAAAATATGCCAGTTAAGTGGACATTTATGCAAGACAATGATCCGAAGCATTCGTCGAACATAGTGAAGGATTGGTTTTTAAAAGAAAAAATTAAGGTTTTGGACTGGCCAGCGCAAAGTCCGGACCTTAATTCAATAGAAAATCTATGGAGTGATGTAAAAACAAAAGTTTCGCAAAACAATTACAGAAATTCCACCGAACTTTGGGCTGGTATTCATGAAGCCTGGTATTCTATACCAAAAGAAAGATGCTAGATAATAATGGATACAGCACAAAATATTAGTGTAATATTAACGCTAAAAAAATAATTGTTTTAAAAACCCAAAAAATGTACGGTTTTTTGTAAAAATATAAAATGTGTCCTATTTAGAAGTCCAGGTATTTTTATTAGTTTATAGATATTTACCAATATATATAAAATAGTTGAAGGATTTTTATTTAAATAAATAATGAATTACAATCATCAATAATAACACTTTCCGTATATGAAATAAAAAATTTTATTTTTGTTTTATTTTTCAAAATAAATAATTATGTTTCTTAACACATAAAAGTGTCCTATTTCCATGTCCATAGCTGTATGTACTTTGCGATGTGGGATAATTCACTGAAAATATATTTTTCAAAATTTTCATTTGAAGTGGATGGTTTAGAAGACCCCAGCAAAAAAAAAACCGAATGCATTGCATTCTACAAGAATGCATTTTTCACTGCATATAAAGTAGCTATATATGCTGATTTCTTACTTCCAATAAATGTATTTTAAATGACTTCCAAAATGCCATTAATTAAAAAATTTTTTTACTTCCCAGCAAAAAAATACCTGACCAAGATCCGTAAAATCACCTATATTGTTCGGCACAAATGCGTTCAAATTGAGGTGAAAAACGCATTCTTTTAACATTGGCTTGTCTTAGGAGAGAAGGTGTTTATTCTACTTTAAGTCTGCTTTGCACGTCATAAAAGTGAGTGCTTGGAAGTTCTTTTTTATATAGGAAAGCAATTCATTATTTTTACTATCTAAGGAGAGATGAAAAGTAACTTCTTTTGATTGCATTCATATATATATTTAAGAAGTGATATTTATGACTTTTGAATGCATTCCCAAGAAGTTACTTTTCATCTCTCCTTAGATAGTAAAAAAAATGAATTGCTTTCCTGTATAAAAAAGAACATCCAAGCACTCATTTTTATGACGTGCAAAGCAGACTTAAAGTAGCATAAACACCTTCTCTCCTATGACAAGCCAATGTTAAAAAAATGCCTTTTTCACCTCAATTTGAACGCATTCGTGCCGAACAATATAGGTGATTTTACGGATCTTGGTCAGGTATTTTTTTGCTGGGACGTTAAGTGTCCTTCTTAATTAACTGCAAAACTTTTTGAGCTAAAGATCTGAAACTTAAGATATAGGTTGTTTTCAATATGGACAGATCGGTAAAATATTGGTATAAGCACCAATGGAGAAATAAACGGGGTTTAAAATGTCTCCTTATGTCTGTCCATTATTTTATTCCTAGAAGCATAACATTTTAAATACAAGTATTTTCGTGCTATAAACAAGCGCCCAAAGAAGGGTCCTTTAAAAACTTCGGAGAGAAAGAAGGTAGAAGGTTCCTTTAAACGGCTTGACTTATCACTTGGTCCTACGTACTTGAATTTGTTTCCTCCTGCAATTAGTAGGTGAAAAATAAACAAAAAGGTTTAAATTCGTAGGAGAATGAGGTGTCAAATATCACCTCTCAAAAAAATATAAAATTATGGTTTCTAACAAATTTCCATCTTCTCCTTCCATATCTGTTTTTAAATGTTAATATTACATATCATTTCATAACAATTCGTGATTGTAAATAGAGTTTTTAAAAAGATTAAACTAAGAATTACTTAAAACTGAAACGTGAAAAAATTTCAATGTAGACTTAGAATCGGAACACAAGTCTTTTAGAACCAAGTATTTTTTAAGCGTGCCAAATTTCATGCTTTTATATAGTTACATTTGCTTAGAATATAGTTACATTTGCTTACTATACGAATTTTTAAAATCGCTTCATGACGGTAACACCTGCTGTGTTTACGTCATGTTAAATAGCGAATAAGGGTTTAACTTGCTAAGAAGATACAAAACTTATTGTTGCACCCATTTTAATCCTCTTTAAATACTAATTATAAAGTCATAAAAAGTACCATAGTATATACATCAAAATGTTTATGCGTTTTTGTATTCTTTATTTCCGAATATCCAAAATCCCTTATAATTTATTGTTAATATCACTCGATGTACCTACATGTTTAATATCGAGTTTCCAAGTTTATCCGAATTTCAAAAGGTCCTTCTAAAGGTGAGATTCTTTTTATAAAGAACCCTAAACTTGAATATAAATTATATCCACTCTTTTCTCGAGAAACGCTTCTGGATTTTGAAGAGGATTTCATGCAGATATAGAAAAATATTAGATTCACAATTTTTACTTGGAAAACTATTTAGTTAAGTTTTTTGTCTGCTATTGCGCAAACTTCTTAATAATAAACCTTCAAAATATATTATTTTATTTTTTATACATAGAAAAATTATCCAGAAATATAGACGCGGTATCCTTTGTCAACTGGGTCACCCTTCTCTCCAAAATTGGTTTAGATTTAAATTATGGGTTTCAATCTTTAAAAAAAAAAAAATCGCTAAATTTCACGAACTTTTCAGGTTTTGTTGAAAAATTTCACAAAAATAGATATATTTTTCAAACTTTCTTAAAAAATTATTGATACATCGCCAAATTTTTCGAACTTTTAGTTTTTCATAAAAATTTAGCGATAAGTCGCTAAATAATAATGATTTAAAAATTCTGTCAAGGAAACAAATGTAAAAATATGCTAAGAATATGTCAAGACCGACTTAAAAAAATCTCTAGTTTTCCCGCTAATAGCTAAATTATATTTTATCTCGCTAAACGAGCTGAAACATCGCTAGATTTGCCGAGAAAATAGCTAAATTGGCAACAGTTATTAAAATAGCTGATTGCGAAATAAACCTATTCAAATTATTGGATTAATAAATGAAACCTAATAAAATGATCACTTATTTCTTCCATCGTACATAAGCTTTTATTTAAATATTTTTTATTCCTACAAAAAATTATTTAAAAATTATTTAGACAAATGTTTTGTTTTTTCAATCATATGTTTTTTTTTTCTCACAAATTCTTACTAGCAAAAATTCATCCAGTAAAAACTTTTAAGTTCTCTGGTATTGAACTCTCACTTTACTCTCTATTTTTCCTCTCTCCTTACTGAGTAATTGCCCAGTGTAAAAAATCATTACCAGATATGTGGTTATGTAACTACATACTTGGTAATGGTAACTAGTTACTTTTGTTATTACATTTCTTATTGCCTTTATATGGCGATGTCGCGAAAAATAATGAGTTATGGTTACACACCAGCATACGAAAAGTCAAAATATATATCGTTACCTATGTGCTTACCAGTACTGACAAAAATAATGAGTGTAAAAATAGATTTTCAAAAAAATAAATTATAAAAAAAGAAAATTTTTTTATTGTATTTTTTTTTTTTTAATAAAATTTGCTGGTGCGGGAATCGAACCTAGGTCTACAGATTGCCAGTCAATAGCTCTACCATCTGAGCTATATCGGCATGTAATATTTAATAGATAAAAACATAATTGACCTGCTGGACACAAGTAAGCTTACTCGCCAACATACAAAAAATCAAAAAATATGTGGTTACATATATCCTTACCAGTGTTTAAAAAATATTAAGTCCAAAAATAGATTTCAAAAAATTTTCAAAAAATCTAGAAAATTATTTTCTATTTGAAATAATGATAAAAATAAGTCATTATCAGTAACTCATTATTATATGTTTTAAAATAATGCAGAAGGTAAGTGAGTGTCATTACTGGTAGTCCAAAAAATAATGATATGTCATTACCGTTTCTACACTGGGAATACATTCTGATTTTGCAAATAAACACTTAAATGTCTTATTGTCATTGGAAATCATAAACACAATATATTTTAAATTTCATTTGGTAAATGGATATAATTATCGCAGTAAGAGGAAACTATCGGTCTAATCTGGGTTTTATCAAATCTAGTTCTACAACTAGTACCAAAGTGGGAGTTTGGCGACAATTGCCCCCACTCCTATGACATCTCCATGTTAAATTCTACAGTTGTTTCTATGGAGAGGCGGCAAAACTCGTACTAGTTGCCTGGTTCAAATAAACTAGTACATAACATACATAGTACATAACTGGTTCTGAACTAGTATTTTTTGCTACTGGGTATTAAAAGAATTTGATCATATTTTAGTTAGTATTTGTCTTTTCCAAGCCTTTCTCACAATTTTTAAGCCAAAGTTATGAAAATCATGAAATTTTGGAAAATAATAAAGGGAAAATTCAATATTAAAAATGTAACCGGTTAATCGTACAATTTTAACCGATTATTCGGGTCGAATAATTATTTGAGTTTTAAATTATTTGTTTCGACATTAACCGAAACAGAGGCGATTAATCGAGGAATCGGTTAATCGATTAACCGAATTGGAAACACTAGTTTGAGATAAGTAATTTCTTTTAGTGAGATCTTTTAAAATGCAATATTTGTTATATCTTTTATTTTTACAGACGGAGAGAAAAAATCGGAAATTATTGGAACCTACTGGTTTAAGCTGTTGTTGTTGTAGTCGTGGCTCTAAAAATTTTATTAGGCCCGAGAGAAGCTAAAACGCAAAAAAATTTAAAAGTTGTTGAGTAAATTTATAGGGACATCAATTAAAATAAAATTTTTTGTTTTAATTAAAAATATAAAGCAAATATGGTGGTTGTAACTTTTAAGAGGTTATGTTTAACTATTTTCCCATAAATATTCATTTTAATTAACAACATCGTTCTCAGTAGAAATATGTAAATGAACAAAATTAGTTGTTTTTTATTAATTTGAGTAACTAAGGCTTAGGCCCATTAACTTTTCTCGAGAAGTTAACTTTATCTTAACCATGGGTAACTAACCAATACTAAATATTTATCCCTATGAAAATTTAACCATAATAACTTATCAATATTTTAACTCTGGGTAGTTAACCTTAGTGTGAAATGTCAGAATAAAAACAAAAGGAAAAACAAAAATTAATAACAAAAAAATTTTTTTTAATAAGGAAAAATTAAAAGTTTTTCTCGCGGTTTTTTGTGTGTTTCTGGTCGTAAAAAAATAATACACTTGACCACGTCGTTTTTTTTAAGATTCGCGGTCGCTAAATGCTATAAAATTATTGTGTCTTTTTGCATACTACGAGAGGTGATTTAATTAAATCCATTTGGTAAGTCTATAAAATAAAAGTGGATTATTTGAAGTATTTCGTGCTAATCGAGACAACCGCGGAAAGATTCGAGCATAAAATTAAAAAAAAAAAAGTGGAAATTATGTGATAGATTATTAAATTAAGGCAATTTATGTGATCAGCACATCAAAGTGAGTAGAAATATAATCGCTGTGCATGATTTTGTATCTTTTTGTAATTGCGAGTCAAAACTGTGGATTGTCCAGGGGTTCCTCACATACTTTTAAAATATTTAAAACATGATTGGTTCACATTTCGTAAATTCGAGAGTGATTTCTATGCGCTTTTTTATATTTAAGAGCTTTGATACATGATTCATTTTGAATTTGACACGCTGATTCCAAATTCTTAAATGTAAGTTACCCAAAATTTATGGAATAGTTGTTTTTCTGAGAGTGGTTTTCAAAAGAATTTTTTCCTATAACGGTACACAAATTAAAAAAATGTTGTCCTATGTATTTTAGAGAACAAAATTCATTCTTTACTACCATCGTAACAAAAAGTCTTAAGCTGTTTGAATGCGTTTTGTATAGTATTTTAAAATACGAAAAAAGCTATTTTTCGCGTTTTTAATCACGATAAAAGTATGTACCAAGCTTCTACCGACAGCGACTTTTCATTTTGTAGAGGTGTATAATTCGTGTCAAATTGTTCTAATATTGGTCACCATTTTTGGTTTTAATTATTCAAGACAGATTTTGGCTCCTTGAACCAATAAAAAAATAAATTTTTCCTATTTCCTTATATGAGGCCAATTTCTGTAAGCTATCACAGAAACCTAAATCCTAAATATCAAAAATTTGTGCACGATTTTAAGTATATTTTAAGATACTGATGCAATTTTTGTAAGTTTTGGTAAAGTGGGGAAATGCACATCGAAAATACTTATATGTATCATAGTCAAAGTTTGGTTAATGCTGCGCTTTAATTTTATTTTTATTAATCATCATTACAAGTTTAATTTATAAAAATATCTTATGTAGGGTGAATTGTTTTAAAAAAGCCTTGGCTAAGTTTCTTAACCACAGAAATTTCTATGGTTAAATTTTAGCTTTGGTTAGAAGAAATGCTTGGTTAAAATTTAGATAAGTTATTCAAAAAATATATTTACCAGTGGTTAATGCTAGTAGATGTCTTAACCAGGGTATAAATTGAGATTGGGTAACGGGCCTTAGTAAGGGGTAATTCACCTGAGACTCAATTAAAAATTTAGTAGCCAGTAATTGAGTAATTTTTTCGGTGTACAGATTCAAGAAAGAAAACCCCAAACGTTAACAATTTTTGGATCGTACAAAAAAATTATCACATTTTTTTGAGTTCAACCATATGTACAATTTTGAAATAAATATAAATAATTTTAAGTAATATCGTTGTTTCAATGAGGCATTATTAACAATAGAAATTAAGCTGTAAAAACAAATATACATATGTAAACTTTTTTTTGTTTGAAATAAATGGGAATGATGGAAACGATTAAAAATATATGCAAAAGGTTACTTTGAATTTTTGTTTGTTTAAAATGTTTAATTTATATGAAAACAATGCAATATGAAGAATAATGTTTGTCATGTACACAAAAAAAAAACATTTTCAATTACTGACTTTCTTATATAACAAATTTTACAACTACAAATATTAAACCTAAGTTGATAATTATTTAAATATTTTGTGAGATATTTAAACTTAATTTGATTTTTGCTCTTTTTTTAAATGATTCCATCATACCAAATTTATTTCAAATATTAAGATTTTGTTAAAAGTTCTTAAAATCTTACCAAAAGCAACGAAAAAATTAAAAAGAAAATAATTTACGCGCTTGTTTTGTTTTTAATAACTTTTTGTTTTTATTTTCGTTTTATTTTTATTTTTTTGGGGAAATTTTTAATTTTATTTAGCTTTCACAGTTATTAAAAAATATTTTTATACATTACAAAATAACAGTTTTCTTTTTTACTTTAATTTACTTTTTTTTTTTGTCAATCTTATGGAGTTTTAAATAAAAATGTTAAGATGTTGTTTTCATTCTTTTTTTTTTTGAAATATATATATATATATATATCTTTTTTTTACTGATTTGAATTCGATATTGTAAGTATATCATAATTAAAGAAAGAAAAAAAATATGAGTAGTGTGTAAATATGTGTGCACTATTTTTTTTATAAATTATTTTTTAAATATATATTTTTTCTCTTTATTATACTGGGGAAAGTAGGAGAATTGTGTGCCTAGGTGTTTGTCAATATGTAATTTATTTAATAAGATAAATAAATTAACGCTGTATACTAATTATTCCAAGAAATTAATATGAAAACCTTGAGATTTGTAAAGAAAAAATTTGTGCAAATTTTTGTCGTACTATAATAATGAAAAAACAAAAAAAAAAAAAACATGAAGGTTTTTAAATTTAGTTTTATTTAATCTTGTTCTAAAATATTTTTTTTTTTATTAATCTCTTACAGTTTTTTTTTTGTTAAATATATATTTCATTTCTTTATATTTTTATACTTTTTAAATTAATTATTATTATTTTGTATTTTTTTTTTAATTTTCTGTTTTAATGTACATTTTACATACTAATTGGTTGTTCTAAAACTATCTTCCTTTTTTAATTTTTTGTTTAAATGTTTTATTTATTTTATATTTATAAGCATGTTATGGATTTTCAAATGTTTTTGAAGGCGAAAATAACCACGGATGATGAGATCATTCAAAAATACAGAGCAAAATTTAATTTTTCAGATTCTAAATTTGTTTTGTTTCGTTTTGTTTAAATAATAATATTCTCTCTATTGCAATAATTTGTAGTTATAAATTTATATTTAATAAACTATTGGTCATATTTCTGTTTACACTTTCATTTAGTTTATGAAGAAAGTCAGTAATTAAGTTGTATTTAATTTTTGTTTCTTATATAATAGTTTTAATATATTATACATACAATTTTAATTATTTATTTATTGTATATGAATTTTTGATAGTTTAAAATTTATTTTTTTGATTTGTTCATAATATGAATGGGTATTTACAAATAAAATTTTTATAAATAAGACTGAAAGAACATAGAAAACTAACTAATTGATTTAAACCAGATTAATGCATTTAATAACACTATGCTCGAATCGCAAACTTTTTTTTCCGACAACCCAGGCACCTAGTGGGTAAAACTAGTTCGGGTACGCTGAATCCAATGGTGCTAAGTTTTTGTAGGTTAGCTCTTAAAAAAAAGATATTTAAATTTGAAAATTATGGCTCCAAGGACCGCAGATCACACGATTTTTTAATTTATTTACCATTAATTTTAAGTTAAGTTGTTTGTAACTCTCCGGAGCAGGTGTGTGTTAAAAATAATCAAAATCGGTCTGGCGGTTTCAAAGTTGTGATTGAAAATGTAGAACACCTTAAAAATTTCCAAAAAAGATTTTTTAATTTCAATACAAATTTTAGTACATTTCAAAGTCGTTTAATAAAGCAATAAAATGTACTATTTTGTATAGAAAATTTCGAAGTGTCCTCACATTTTCACTCACAACTTTTGAACGGCTGCACCGATATTGATCTTTTTAACTCTTTCACTACCCTTGTACACTACAGTGTACACATTTTTAAAATAATATACAAAATTTGAAAATGCAAAAAAACTTTATACTTTTTGTAAATAAATTTGTTAGGCTCTTGGTCTTCAAATAAAAATCATTATATGTATAAGCAGTTCAATATGGCGATATAGTCGCGATATTTGTTAATGAAGTCTAATTTTTTTAATATATCATAATCTCAGAGAAAAGGGGGGTTTGGTGTTTCTTATAAACTAATGAAGATAGATAATTGAAATTTGGTATACAGCTTCGTTTTATGACGAGAAGAAAACCAACCAAAGGATTTTTGGCTATGTATGGGAATGTTTAAGGGGTAAAACGGGGATGAGAAGTTTCAAAAAATCGATTTTCGAACGTCACTTTTGTTGGATATAAGGGGGAGGGGGGCCAAACATGTTACATATTTTTTCTAATTTGAGGACTCTTAACAAAAATCTGAAGTCAAAATAACGATACATCCGCAAGGAAAAAGTCGGTAGTGAAAGGGTTAACCTAACGCTGATTGGGGGAATAGCAAACAACCTGAGTAAAAATAAATCGTCGAAAAGTTAGAAAATTTGCGTTTTTGGGGTCCATTGGACCATAATTTTCAAGCACAAATATATTTTTTTAAGAGCTAACCTAAAAAAAGGGACAGCACTACTGGATTCAGCGTACCCGAATTAGGTTTACCCACTAGGTGACCCGTTTGTCGGATTTTTCCACTAGCAAAGAGTAATAATTGCTGAATAATTGTTGGTTTTTTGATGGCACGAAATATGAGCTATTAACTGGGGCAAATTTGTTCTTTATAAAATTTGAACTTAAATGTTTTTTAAAATCAGTAGATTTTTGCACTTATATATTTCCAAAGTACACTTTTTACAGGAGAGCGCAGCACGAAATTAATCTTTGAACAAAAATTAAGAAAATTCCTAGGTGGAAAAATACAAGCCGTGGGCACATTTTCACGCCATGGTAACAGACTTTTTACAACCTGATATTGAAGTCCGTTATCTCGACGGCATTTGGTCCCAACAATACGTTAAAAGCATGGCTTTATAGTGGAAACAATTCGGTGAACAATTAATTTCGTGTAACAGACTTGGTGCAATGGCCGCCCAGATCACGAGATATTATATATCTAAAAAACAAGTCGTAAAGTACAAAGTGTACGGCTTTCAATTCCGATTGCGGAATTGGAAGCCTACATTATCCGCATTATTCGCCAATTACCAAAATACCACATGAAATTCTGGAACGTTTGATCAGAAATTGGGACTTCCGAATAGAACATGTTAGCCGCCACATTTGGAAGAATCTTTAAAAAATAATTCTAAAAATGGTTCTTAAGTATGGTACTAAAAATTACCCGATAAAATTAATTTTTCTTTTATTTAAAAAAAATACTAAATCGCTCGTCCTTTTGCTATTTTACAAAATATACCCTATTCTTGTACAAAAAAGATTAAAAATACAAAAACGTCACTTATTCAGGAATATTAAAAAATTTCGTAAAACCAGAATTCCATTGCATGTTAAATAAGCTAAACTGAATAAAATTTCTAATTTAAATGCTAACACACTTTTTGAGTGGTATTGGCATAACGAAGAAATAGATTTCTCCTAGTACTTTTCTTTGTTTTTTCTTGTTTTTTTTTTGTTTGTCAATGATTGAATGAAGCATGATTTTTCACTTTGTTCATGGTTGCTCTGCCCAGCACTATTACGATATTGTTTACAAAGATTTTCTTCGCCGAAGACAAAAAGAAGAAGCTAAGTGCTATTTAAGCCCCTTTTAGATTATCACACAAGTGTGTTATACATGTCAGAAATGTGTTGTATAACGAAAAGTGTTATAATATAACACTGTTCGTTACACACATGTCAAAATGGGTGCACACATTTTAAAAAGCGGTCACACTTTTTTGACAAGGATTTATTTTTTGAAATATTTCATAAAGTTACCACTTGTCTCAACACAAGTGTTGTGTTATTCACAAAT
Source organism: Leucophora obtusa (assembly GCA_949987735.1). Taxonomy (NCBI): domain Eukaryota; kingdom Metazoa; phylum Arthropoda; class Insecta; order Diptera; family Anthomyiidae; genus Leucophora; species Leucophora obtusa. The sequence continues at coordinate 199,562,617 of OX465295.1, read as the reverse complement.
AAATGTAAACAAAGATTAAAAACAACTAATGGTGAAATTAATAATAGAAGAAAAAATAACTGTTTTAATTTATTTGTTGGGTGTGTCGATAACAGTCTGAACACTGAAAAGATTTTCTTTTATACTTTTTTGACAACCACACAATTTCAGCATACTTTTTGTCATACTTGTGTGAAGAAAAGTAAAAGCACTTGTGTGATAATGTGCACGGGGCTTTAATAATTTTAATCTGTGACAGTTGGTTTAGCACTTTGGTGCCAATATACCAGTTCTGAAAAATTTATTACTTCCCAGGTAGAAAAATACACGCGGCACAATGTCGGCCCTATATTGGAGATGGGTGGTACATCTACTGGCAATGTGTCGGATTTCCAGCTTTTACTTTACTGGGATGTTGTCGAAATGATAACACCAATGAACGCTTGGACTAATTATTTTCCAACGTTGGCACTGCCTTGGGATTTTATTGGTATATCCAAGTACATTTAAATAGTTAGTAGTTTGCTAGTACACTTAAGTCTCTTTTTATGAGGTTTTTTTAATGCGGATTTGAAGTTATGCCGTTTTCAAATCGACTTGCGTTTTTTACAACTTTTATAACACCTTTTATTTAATTTAAAATAAAAAAATTTGTCTTATTTTTTAACGGTTTTCTTAAAAGAAATGAATAAAACCAAGAAAGATAGTAATTTCGTTAGAAACAAAAATGGTAATTTTATATCGCATAGCAAATGGTGAAAGATATGCCTCTATTGGAAATATTTTAAACTTGGGAATCTTCAATAAGCGCAATTAAAATAAATGAGTCTCAAACAAGAAAATCTGTTATTTCTGGCTCACAACTGAGTTTAACATTGTCATCGAATTCTCGGGAATACAATTGTATTCTCATTAATGCACAAGTGTGGACATATGTGGATGCGTGTATGGAAATTTTTGTATCCATGTTTATGATCATGTACGAACATATGTATATTAAAGTTCTATGAATCCATATACATATCGAGCCTTTAGTGCAATACCGTAGTAATTCAAAAAATCGTGAACTTAGAAAAATGAATTTGAAGTTTTGAGCCATCTTTTTGATAGTATTTTCGTTTACTAAGTTATTTTTTTACAAGTTTTTAAATAAAGAGGAATGTTTTTATTAAAAAAAGGGCAAAAATTATTAAAAATAGTATTTTGTATCAACCTATCAATGATGTATCGTTATTGTCACAAAACCAACGACAAATTTATTAATTAATTCGGAATATATCGTTATAGCAAATAACATTATTTTTACAACAAAGATGAAATATGAAATAATACGAACAAGTAAAAAAGAAATCAAATTATGCAGTTGTGTTTTTGTGCCTAAAACGTAGCAAAAAATAATATTGCTTTATTCTTTTTTCGCAATTTGTTTTCTGTTAGTAAATTTCTTGTCATAAAGGAAATATTTCATTATTGCAAATAAATATTGTTGGAAATACCTAGAGGCAATAAAGACATTTTTAGCTGTAGAATCTGAACAGTTAGAGATAGAACCATAATCTTTTTTTCTTTAGATAGATATTTCCCCAAAGATAATTTCTGCATACCCAGCTCAAAAAATTCAAATTTTGAGTTACTACGGTATTGCACCAAAGGCTCCATATGTAGATTTTTAGCCGGGGTATTATTTTTTACTGATTTTTATTTTGGTATGTACGGTATGAATACAAGTGTTATTTTGTGTTAAAAGTAAAAATAAATGAAATTTTTCTTTTAATTTTTTGTTCTATAGTTCTTTTTTATGCGATTTTAGTTCAATTTTCTCACCTTATTTTAAAGTTATGCGGTTTTTGAAATGTTCGGAACGCATCTCCCATTTTTGTATGGAAGTAGAGTTCTTTTTTATGCGGTTTTTTTTGGAACGCATCTACCGCATAATAAAGACTTAAGTGTACTTTACTGTACTTTTAATACATGACAAATTTTTAATGCATTTTTTCGGAATTTCATAAAAACACAATGGAAATGTATCTCTTACATAAATATTTCCGTAATACATATAAGTATGTAAAATTAATAAAATTGTTAATTTTTATAAATTAAAAAAACGGTGGTTAATTTATAGAAAACAGTATTGGCAAAGCACCCCAGTCAGAAATTGCCAACGGTACAAAAAATAAGGTATGTACTGGCGGAACACCTATTTTCTGTTTATACCGTACTGTGATGGTGTCGAAATGATAACGGAGGACGGTCAATTGACGTTATTCGCGGGTGTTGACAAAGCGATGGCTATATATTTGGCATGTTCCCAGTACTTTATGTTTTACGTTTTTTTTTTGTGTATTTAACTTTTTTGTTTTTTTTTTATAATAAAATTAATTCCAAATAAAAAGAATATCACTTTTGGAATCAACTGGCAAAGCAATATAAAAAATCACCGATTTTATTGTATTTAAAGTACTGGGAAATCAGTGAATTTTTAAAATGCCAACGCTTTGCCAATACCCTTAGCCAACCGTCCTCCGTTGTTATCATTTCGACGTCATAACAGTGTTGTATGACTTGGAAATCGGATGTTTTGCCAACACTGGTACTACCCTCGCCGACGCTTTACCGACACCTCGCCGTCCGTATTTTTCTGACTGGGACGTTTCGAGTAGCACCGGCATTTTGACAAAAATCGTGCTCTCCCAGCACAATTTTTTTGTAAAGTCGGCAATTTCTACATGGGTTGTTTATATTTGTTTTTCACAAGGTGATGCCAGATGTTAAAAATTGTCATACATACTTTTGCCGATTGCTGTGACAACATAATTATGAAACTGAATACACACAAAAAATATTTGCCAAGTAATTAGGACAATTTCAACTAATAAAGTTTTTTTTTACTATAACACATCGGCTGAAAAGTCCGAAGGATGACATATAGGTGACGCCACTAATGAAAAAACCATATGATTTTTTGCAACTACCAACCTTCAGATGATATCTATCAAAATTTAATGACGATTCGTTCATTAGTGAACAAGTTACAGCTGTTTTAGTGACGGTACTTTTGTGATTTTGAAAACAATGGATTAAAAGCAATTTCGGCTGAAAATTCCATAGGATAACCAATAAAACAACAATTCGACTTCATTCATCAACATAGTCTCTTTCAAGAGCGATACAATAACTCTAACGCCTTTCTAACATTTCGATACTTTTTTATAGAATGATTTACCTTTAGCCTCAAAATATGTTTTTGGTGCACTGTGACCAAACGCTCACAAAATTAGCGTCACTAAAACAGCTGTAACTTGCTGCAAATCATATGGACTTTTCATTAGTGGCGCCATCTGTGGCATCCAATGGACGTTTCAGAAATTTTTCAGTAATCTAATGAAGTTGTCTGCACAAAGTAAATGAAAAGTGTCTTAAATTTTTATGAATTTAGTTTTAATGAAACTTTTTCATCAAGTGTATTAAGAAAGTTTTAATAATTAAAATGAAAACTTTTCACAACATTTTATAAAAAATTCTATTAATTCAATGAAAACTTTCAATGGGCGAGCTCCAGTTAAACTTCATTGGTTTTATGCAAAAGTTCATTGATATCATTCAGATAATTTTTTCAGTGCGGACAACACAGTGAAGTTTGGAATATTGTGTTTCATATTTTATTTTTTTTTATCAAAAAAATAATGTGTCTATTTTGTCAATGCCCTCGCTTGACTCGAATCCTAATTTTAAGTTCGTGCCGAGCTAGTATAAAACATTTCACTTGTTTTTTATTTTTTTTTTGGGGACTTTAGACAATTGTTTCATTGCTCAAGAGTTTTATCCAAAATTAACGAGAAAAATCTATTTTCATTAATTAAACAAAAACATTAATTGGCGTTAAAAAATGCTTTATAAAGTTATCACTAAAAAACTAATTGACCAGGAATGCTAATTCAGAGAAATCAAATCCAAAAATAACCTATAGACAAAAAAAGTTTATAAATTTTACTATTACACCAATTAGATACAACAAATCATAATCAAATACTTTTGGAAAATGTATACAATTAGGTTATTCTCAAGGGGTGTACTATCTGTTGTATCGACCTAACAAAAAACAGAGTTCTTAAAATTTTCATTTGACTTTAACAACAATTTTCTATTGGGTTTTCTATCTGTTAGCACACTCAAACATACGTAAAAATGTTGTATCGTGCTATTCTCAAATGTTGTAATTTTTTTAATTTAAATTCAAACAACTCTCAGCGGTAATCATAAGTTTTTGTTACGAACTCGATGTACGCTACACACAACGAGTTCGCAACTAGAATGCATTTTAGGCTTATTCACTGGATGTTCACGAGTCTATTCATAAGTCTTTTGGATAACCTCTGTCTAACTAAAATTGTACCAACTCTGTTTTTGAAAAAAGAAATATAATATTCCTAATATTACGCTTTATACACAACTTAATTTGAAAAAATACATATAGAACAATTAAAAAACTTTTTGAACCGAATAATTTAACTTACAGGCCAAAAAATTTAAATTAGACAAATAAAAATGTTCTCAATTGCAACAGCTGTTGTCAAAGTAACACCAATTGTTTATGAGATGAGCAGGGTTTGTGTGTCGTTTAGTAAAAAGTGTTATGAATAAGAAAACCTTATTAAGCGGATATGCAGTGCCTAAATTTTGCTTATGAATACCGCAGTCTGTTTTTTGTTAGGACGATACAACAATACATCAATTAGCACACACTTTATAAACAACCTTAATTTAAACAAAACGTAAAAAATTTTTAAATTTATATGACATTACGAACATTCAAAATATTTGTAACAAATCAAAAAAGAAATTTTTAAAAACTATTGTTTACCATCAAAAGTGCTTACTTTCACCTTATTGTTTTCTGTTGTTGCTTTTAATTCTTTGTTTATACATAACATGTAACATTTAATTATTATATTTTTTTCATTGGATAATTATTATTTGAAATGCAGATGTGAAAAATCGTTTACAATACTTGAATTTTTGAAAATAAAAAAAACTGTAAAAAATATGCAGTTAATTGTTGGTAGGTGTAATTAGTGAATATGAAGAAAAATTAATTATTAATGTTATAAAAAATTTTACATTAACTTTACAACTCCTAAAACGAGAGAAAATGTTTTTTAAAAACAATAAGTCTTACAAAAAATGTAAAAAGGAAACAAAAAATTTAAAAACTATATTTTAAAAATTACATTAAAAAAACATATAAAGGACAAAGATATAAACGGATGTGGTTTTCTAATAATGTGGGGTTTCTAGAAGACGTTCATTACGAGACGAATAAGTTTATGTATTTTGTTATTGTATACTCGTACGCCTGAAACAAAGCACGATCTGGAAAGACCACCTAAATAAAATTTTGAGCTTTTAAAATAATAAAAAGTGTGTGTTATAAAAAAAATGTTGCATAAAAATAAACCATAAACTCTTTAAATTTGATGTTGTGTAAAGATTTATAGAATTTGATTTTTTTTTTTTAATTTAGACATAAAACATTTTATGAATAGAGAAGACGAAAACAACCCACAAGTTTTTTTTTTTTTTGTTTAATTAATTTTGTTTACTTAAGAACGATGTCGAAAATTACACTTCTTTGTTCGTCATAATTAAACGTTAAAGTATATTTAAAAGCAATAATGAAAATTTTAATATACTGTTGTTCTAGTTGATTTATTTATGACTTTAGGAAAACTTGTAATTTGTAACAAATTTGTCCATATCATAAAATTACATTGACAATGAATTATTAATGAACTTGATAAATTTGCTTGACAAAATTGTATGACAAATTTTATAATTTGTTGGATTAACAGGGTAAACTACTTTATTTATTGATTTTAAAAGATTTTTATAATTTTTCCCAATTAATTGTCAAAATCATACTTTTTCGACATTGTTTTTAATATGCACTAATAGAAAAGTCTGTAAAAAATTTAGTTAAAACTAATGAAAATTAGTTATAAATTACCTTGCAGAAAAAACTGCTGAAATTAGAAATTTATTTTTGCTATATATTAGTAAGACAGGAACACCAAAAATAAAGATGTTAAATATATAGAAATTTTATATTTATATTTCAGTTAAATTTTTCTAATCAGCAAAAAAAAATTGTTAAAAAATTAGTAGCCTAAAAAATTACAAAAAAAAAAATTTTTGAATTTTCAAAGTATCTTTTTGGTTTTTTTCTTTCAATGCAAATAAAAATCGAGCCTTTCGAAAACAACAGTGAACGATTTTTTAGCAAATATTTCTGCTCATTTTAGCAGGATAGACTGCTATTTGCATTCAACTGAAATTAGCTAAAAAATAAAAATTTTATAGATAAAACAGTTTGTTTTAGCTATTTTTAGTCTACTAATATTTAGTAAAGTTTATACAGATTTTACAGTACAATTTGTCATTTTCAATTATTTAAAAGTTAACTTAAATATAACTAAAATTCTGTAGATTTAAAGATTTAAATCTTGCTGTTCTTAGTTTACTAGTATTTATCAAAAAAAAAAAAAAAATCTGCTAATTTCAGCATTTTTTTCTGCAAGATCATTTTGAACTAATTTTTAGTTGCTTTCTCTGCAATTCTTACAGATTTATTTCAATGAGTGTACCTGCACCTCTCTACAAACATTCTACATCGATTTTGTGTTATGTTTGGTGTATGTGAAAATGTTTAAGAGTGAGAAGATTTATGTATGGAGTCTAAAATTTAATCCAATTAAAGTTTCAACTTTTTTGTTTATAGCATTATCTCATCGTCATTCATATTTATATTATATTCCCTTTAGAAAAATGTGTAAGTCCACACAATGTAATCGATTTCGTGCACTTCACATTGTGCGTACTTACGATATGGGATACTTGTGTATAACAATTGTATATAAAAATAAAAATATTTGAAATTTTTCAAAAATTTTGTCTAACTTATACGCTACTATACTTGTGTGTACTTACGGAGTATATTGGCTTGTGGGCCATTACAATGCGGCCATACCCTGGGTAAAGTAAGCCAGCTTGTGTGTAGAGTTTGAAAGCACTCGGGGATTCTAGTAAGAACACACAAGTATCTCCGAGTACTTTCAAACCATACACACAAGCTGGATTACTTTACCCAGGGTATGGCCGCATTGTAATGGCCCACAAGCTAATATACTTCGTAAGTACACACAAGTATAGTGGCATGTAAGCTGACAAAATTTTTGAAAATTTTTAAATATTTTTAGTTTCATATACAATTGTTATACACAAGTATCACATATCGTAAGTACGCACAATGTGAAGTACACGAAATCGATTACATTGTGTGGACTTACACGTTTTTCTAAAGGGATTCAAATAAAAAACCTAACATATTGTATGTATATTTTTAAGTTAAAAATGTATGTACGTACAAAAAATCAAAATAAAAATATTGTGGGAATGTCCCAAAAAATATAATCGTTATACACATTTTTCGGATGGAGGATAAAAAATAAAATGAGCCAAAAATTTAAGGACAAAAAACAACTGATTGTAAAAACTTTACACAAAAAAAAATACATTCTTTGTTAATATAAAGTGTGTAGACATGTAACAGAAAGTCTTTAATACAAAGTCTTTATGATGTATACTCAGTTGTTTTTAAGTTATGTGGCAATAAGTAATACCAATGGCCAACGAGCATAGAATCTCAAGAGGGCGTAGAGCAGAGATACAAGCCATCCGACTTTAGCCGGTCAGCCACCGTCAGCCGACACTTTTGCCAAGCCGATTCAGCCGCCGACAATAATCGGCTTAGCCAATTTTCGGCTACAGCCGATAGAAAAATGCAAAAATATTATTTTTTTTTTTAAAATTTGTTTATTATATATATGAATTATTTGAAAAGTAAAACTTTCTTGTTTTGAGATATCGTTGATTTTTAAAATGTTTTGCATCAAACTGGCGGTAGCACAACCAGGCGATTTTGCTGATACTACAATTCTACAGGTTTCCGCATTATAAGGACTGCGTTTGAAAAAATGTCCATCACAAAATCCAAAAAAAAAAACTGATGAAAGTCATTCAATTTTAAAAATAAAAGCCATTTTATAACCGTATTTTTTAAGATTAAGATTACGGTAGACGCTCGCAAATTAGAACCGCTTTGTTTTTGAGGCAATTCTAATTTCTGAATTATTCTAATTTCTGGACGTTTTTTTTCATTTCGTTTCCAACGATAAAGCGTTTTTTTTACGTTTATTTAACATTTTAAATGATACACTTTCACTATTTAATAGAGACTGCCAAATAATATGTACACGCGTATCAAATTTCACAAATAAACTAGCCAAAAATGTACATAAATGCGACAAAAAAAACAAATAGGGAAAAACATATATAATTTGGTGATTCCCCTGTTTAGTTTTACTTTATTCAAACAGAATAAAAATAAATTGGGGATTTCCTGTGTATTCAAATAACCAAAAAAAAAAAAAAAAAAAAAACGCTCAGAAATTAGAATTTTAAATTCGAATTTCAGAGCGTTTAATGTATTGCAAACATTGATTCTAATTTCTGGACGTTCGAATTACTGAAAGCTCTAATTTGCGAGCGTCTACTGTATTATAAAACTATATAAAAATTTTCATTATTTTTATTTTACAAAATTTTTTAATTTTTCTGATGCCTTTCCATCAACGTTTTTATGGTATTATTAAATACCTTTCGAGCTGCTAAATATCACTTGCCTTTCCTTTGACATTTGAATTAACTCTTCAAAGCTCTGTTAATTAATTCGTAACAAAAGAAATCGAACGATCACAAATATGAATTAATTCCATTCAATAAATAGTCTTTTGTGAATTAATTCATTGAATTTTTAATTTAGAATTCAAAAACTGAATTAAAGAATTAATTTTTCAAAGCTCTGGGTGAGGTAAAGCTAGGAATAGTCGAATTTCATTTCCATTTTGGTCTACTTCAATTAGTTTAGTAGATATGTACCATTTTAAAAAACCGGTGGGGCGGGGAAGAAATAGGGCTTTTTTTTAAATCATCGGAGAGTGGGGGGGGGGGGCGGCATCTAATAGGTGATGTCAGAAAGATGAAAATCTCATATTTTAACAATAAATAATGAAAAATTTAACAAATGTATGTATAATTTTATCGAAAAATTCGGAAAACTACACTCAAAATAATAAGTCTGTTGGCTGAGCAGAAAAATTTGTTACTTTAACAAAATTTATTCCTATTTTTGGCTTACAATAAAATTTGTTGATTTTAACACTTTTTTTTTTGTTAAATTTAACAAATCAATTTAAGTAAAAAATTTGTAAAACTACAGTTTTATCTGTAATTATACTGAGTCGTAGAATTTATTCATTTATTAATTTTCGAGATATGGGCCATTTTATGAAGTGGAAAATTTTTATTAAAAATTTCCGAGGGTCCAAGGCCCCGCCAAAGTTCATTTTTGGATAGAGATAGCCCCTTTTTTGGCGTAATACACGGTTAGAGGTAGTCGAAATTTTCATCAATTTTGGTCTCTCTCTTAGTTTTCGAGATATGGGCCATTTTAAAAAATCGGGAGGGAAAGAAATGGCGCCATCTTTAAAACTTCGGATACATTGGTGGCGCCATCTACCGGGTAATAATAGTAACATGAAAATATTATATTTTAACAATAAATTTAGTCAAACTTAACAAATTAGTTTTAAATAATTTTGAAAATTAACACTCAAAATTAGTTAAAGTACTGCGGATTTTTAGTATACCCAGTCAGAAAAATACAAACGGGAAAGCGGTGGCAAAGCACTTTAACAGGTGGTACAAGGACTGGCAAAAAGTGCTTTCCCATTCCCAAAATGATAACATCATTAGACAAAAGGACCGGCTGTTTAAAAAGCGCCGGAAAAGCACTGGAGGAACAAAATTTTTAAACGTTGGCAAAACGCTGGCAGAACCAATAAATAGGTGGTCTGGAAATATATTTTCCAAAATAAAATTAAAAAAAAGTTCATATGTATTTTTTTTGGCCTTGCCGTGGTTCGAACCCAGGTCGTCAGATTGGCAGACGATTGCTCTACCCACTGAGCTAAAGAGACATATAATATTTAATGGCTAAACACATAAATGAGTGATAATCACTGGACAACTACTGGCTGTGCCAAAATGCTAGTACTGGCAAACAATTTTTTGTAACTAGTATGCCAGTGTTGGGAGGGCAAAAAAAAAGTTGGTCTTGAAGGAGCTTTCCCACAAACAAATAAATTAATTTTATAAAACAAAAAAAAATTTAAATTAAAAAAAAATTAAAAAAAAATTTTTTGCTTGCAACCAGATTTGAACTCGGAACCTCCTGACTACAAACATTTTTTAACGAAGCGTCAGCATTTTTATAAAATCATTGGTCTACCAATGAATTGATTTTGGTACGCCTGGTAGCATTGGCTATGTAGCACTGGATAACCACTGGTTGCAAACCTTGGCATTTCACTCTAAGCCAATTCTTTGCCAGTGGTTTTTTTTATAAACCACCGAAATTTTTGTAAAACAAATACTGGTAAAAAGCTTTTTGCAAACGCTGGCAAAGCGTCCCAAATGAGTGTTCTGCCAGTCATTTATTTTTAACACCGTGGTTACCCAGTGGTATGCCAGTGCTTGATTTTTTGTACCACTGGCGATTTCTGACTGGGTAGGGTTAAATGAAGATAACTAAAATCTTTGCTTAAATCAGTGTTTCAACTAAAAATTTGTTAAAACGTAGTCAAATCGATTTGAAACCGGTTTGACAGATTTTTCTACTGACGTATTATTTTAAGTGTACCTATAAAAAATTACAAAGTTGACTTCGATATTTTTGCAGTTGCTTTTTTTGCGTGTACGTATCTATTGAAATTCTTGGAAAATGTACCTTTTAGCCAATGTTAGCCGGTTAGCCGCCGCCAGTCGACACTATTTTTTTAAGCCAGCCGCCCCCGATGTGTTTGCGGCTCAACTCTACAGCTTGTGCCTGCATACCGGAAACGGCCTAGTTTTAAGGAAAACCGAAGATGAATTGATACATTTTTTGCTTAAATTACAAGGTTGATTACCGTTATCGTTATAATACCGTTATCGCTAAAATACCGTTTCAAATTGAATACCGTTACCGTTATCGATACCTCAAAAAAAATTTCTAAATACCGTTATCGTTACCGTTATTTTTATGGGTAGTTACCGGTATTTTACCGGTATTTATTATTTTATATAAAAATTACAATTTTTTATTTTATAATCTTGAGTGTTTTTTTCTACAAAAAATTTATAGATAATAATTTGACTTATTAAAACTACCAGTATTGAATTTATAGCTTAAAATCTGTATTTTCAGTACTTAAAATTAAAAATATGCCATGTTTTTACTTGTTTTCATATGTTTTTAACATAATTTTTAATACCGGTACGTACCGGTATTGCTGTTTCGATAACGGTATACCTTTACCGAAACAGTCTTAAATACCGTTACCTTTACCGTTACCTAAACAAACGAAATCTGATACCGTTACCGTTACCCTTACCGTTATTCGTTTCGGTAACCAACCTTGTTAAATTATAATAAACATGTCGAAATCTATCAGTAGCAAGCATTAGAAACATCATTTTATCATTAAAAAATGCGCAAATAAATTAAATTTCCTATTTGCAGCCGCATTTTATATATTTTTCTCGCTCATTGAGAGAATTGCATACGCTTTAGTTTCTATACTAATAAAATTGACTTAAATTTCAAAAGAAACTTTTAAAAGTGAACGGAGAGCAAAAATGAATGTTGAAAGAATGTTTGTTCACTATTTACCTCTTTATTAAAAATATGAAGTTTTAAAAATTCTGGAAACCATATAATGAAAATCCTAAACAACCTTTCAATTTAAAAATGAAATTCGTTTATCTGGTGATTAACCCTCTCACCAATCTCAGCTTTTTGGTATGAAATTTATATAACGTAGTCGGCAGGAGAAATAAACAGTAAAATCCACAAAATTTTGTTTCACTGTCTATTTTAGGCGATAGGGACCAAAATAAGTTTAGAGCGAATCTCGAAAACTAGTGCCTAAAAATTAAAAGGTATAAAAATAAATTTTTTGTGGTGTACTTAAGACGATGTAGCTATTTCGTTTACGTACTAGAGGCCAGTATGAATGTTTTGCAAGACATTCACAAAACATTTTCTTATACAACACCAAAATATTTTTTTTTGTTTTCTGTTTTATTTATTATTTTTTTTGTAATGATCTGAATTTTAGCATCTTGTAAATAACTACAAATAAGTAAAATGGTCAATTTTTGTTATATTTAGTATTAAAAATCGTCAAATCTCTCATCAGCGCATGCAAGAGAATGTCTTGTAAGACATTCATTCAGCCCTCTATTACGTATAGTACAATTTTTAACAATTTCTAACCATTTGTGTACCTATTAGTTTGAATAAACTTCATTTAAAAAATTCCTTTTCCAATTTTTTCTAAAAAAAAAAAACAAATCTTAACAAATTTTTTAAGTATGGGCCATTTTAATTGTGATTCACTGCATAAGTTCTTCCTACCATAAGTGCAGCTTAGTAATTTTACAATTTTTGTACTGGAAATTCATGGTTGGGAAAATCATTTTTTTTTTATGAAACAATAGAAATATTAATTTTTAAAGTATATTGTTCTATAAGATATCAGTTTCTAATGGAATTGGGGCTTTTTAAGATTATGTTGAATTAATAAACTCCTTACCGATACTTTTGCCAATTTATCGCATAATTACTCTACACGTTTAGTTTCAAGACATTGCTAAATGTTATTTTCTTTTAAAGATTGTTGTTCATATATAGAGTCCAAAAGAATATTTGGTTTGGAGTCCAACAGAATATTCAATTTCGGCACCTCAAATAAATAGCTCTGTGAATGGCTGCGAATAATTTAAGCTAGGTGCTTTTGCTATATCCATAGTAGTTTTTCTCTTTCGAGTAGATGTGGTTTAATTTTTTGGGGCACTTTTACAATAGTATGACCGATTCATTGTACTACTAACTTCATAATTTTGAGTCCTTATTTGTTTTTGTTCATTTGGTTCGTCAACTTCTGTTTGGCTCTCGTTCAGAGATACAAACTAACAAAAAATTGCGGTGCCGAAGGCGTCGTTTTAAACCGCACGGTTTTTTTAATTCGGCAACGCCTTGTACCAACCAAATTATTAAGGATTTAAGAAATAAATTTTAAAAAATCTGATTTCATGTCTGTTTGCATCTCTGCTCAAGAGCTTCAAATAGGTTTACTACTGGCATGACACCGAAAAATCACATGTAAATTTTTGTATACTCCGTATTCTTGTAGCTAGTTTTCAAATTCTGCGCAATTTTTATTAGTTAGTTTTTTCGTGATATTAAACTTTTTTAAAATGTATTTTTAAATTCCTTTTTAATAAAATTCTAATAATGGCTGAATCTAGCTGTTTTCACCGAAAAAAGGAATATTAATAGCTATGTTAAAATTTAATTTCATAAGGGATTTATTTCATACATATATACAAATTTCTCCAACAAAATATATGCGAGTCTAAAGGTATGTTCCACGTCGTTACTGCGGGTACTCGCCGAAGCCCAAATTACCCAAAGCAACAACAATTTACACACAATTTTGACAATGGAAACGCCTTTTCATCGGCTTCGTTACCGAAGGTGGAATAAAGCCTAAAATATACTTTAAATTTATTTTAGATGTTTTACAATTAAAGTCAGCAAAAAATTTTCATTATGTAGTTAACCTTTTATGTAAATGGGTTTTAATAACACGTCTGTGGTATAGTTTTCTACGATCCAATTGTTTTTTGTATTCATTAAAAAAATTTTGAAACTCTAATCTGATGTATAACAAGTATTGTAATTTTTGTTTATGTAAAACTACTCAATAAGCTCATGTGTTTATAAATATTTGTGTTTACTGTTTTTTCAAAACAAATTTTTGGAAACGAGGAGTTTAAAATAACACGTAAATTATTTAAAATTTACAGATATAAATTTAAGAATATATTTTATAAAAGTCTTAAAAGAAAATAAGAAATAATATTGGTTTAAAACTTATATTGCAGGGAATATGTATAAAAAGAGAAAGAGAGATAGAGGGGACCTACTTAGTCCTTCGAAGCTTTTAATTTTAAATTTTTCTTTACCATCAATTCATCATGTTTCAAATATTTTTATACTGAAAAAGTATAATTAAATATATACCGTCCAATAATGGTTATTTATATCTATATTAATAGTAAAATATTATAGTAAAAATTTGTGTTTTTTTTTGTTGTTGTATCATAACTGTCGTAGCATATGTTATGCCTACTTTATTGTTTTTTCCAGTGAGTATGGGTCGGGAGGAGGGGTAGTGTTTTGGGGTTATAGTATTTATATAGATCTTTTGTTTTATATGTGTGGTTTGGGGTGTATGCGTTTTCTTATGGGTAAAATTCAAAATTTTTAAATATTTTTTGTTTAGCAAATTTTTCTTCTCTTGTTTTTCATTTGTTTTTTTTTTTTTCTTTTTTGTTTGTTATAGTAGTAGTAGTTGTAATCGTAATTGTAAACGTAATAATTGTATTTGTAATTTTTGTTTTCACTTTTCTTGATTTGATAATATGGGTGGTATTTTACCTTCTGAATAAACGGACGCAGCGGCAGCAGCAGCTACGGCTGATGCTGGTGTTCGCATGAAATATTCCTTATTAACACAATTCCTTAAAACATCGGGTATATTGCCGACAATGGCTCGTCGTATTTCCGTAGCAGCCATTTCGCGCAGTTCTGTAGCAGATGCATCACTAAAGAAGGCGGCATGTGGTGTACATATTAGGTTGGGAGCGTCTTTAAGGGCGCCCTAAAAAAATAAACAGAAAAACAAGCACACGTTAATAAAAACAATGATTTTTAAGTCACAATCTTACTTGGAATACATTAAATGGCTCGTTTTCATGTACATCCAATGCAGCAGCTCTTATTCTACCTTGTTTTAAGGCAAGCGCCAAAGTCTCATCATCTACCAAACCGCCTCGTGCCGTATTTACTAAAAATGCACCAGGTCTCATCTAATACCAAAAAGAGAGAAATTAATTTAATTACTACTAAATTTCCACATTACGCCACTGACCTGTTTAATTGTGAATTCATTTATTAAATGATGATTGTGTTCATTAAGTGTACAATGCAGTGATACACAATCTGATTGGAATAGTAAATCTTGTAGAGTATAGACACGTGTTAGACCAAGTGACTTGTCGATACCATCCGGTAGATAAGGATCATAAAATATAACATTAAAGCCAAATGCTTTTGCCCTCAATGCAACAGCACTACCGATGCGTCCCAAACCAACTAAACCTAATGTATCGCCACGAATTCTAGCACAACCCTTGAAAGAAAATAGGAGACAAAAATTACAACTTTTAAAATAATAGAATTCATTAAAATAAAATAGCTAATAGGGTGTCCCAACAGGGTGTGCCATTTAGGGTGGTGAATTAGTTGAAGTAATAGCATTTAAACTGTTGTGCTTTGTAGTTAATTAAAAGACAACTTTTAATATTACTTTTCTCAGTCAATTCCAGTAAGAATTATTCGGTACAAACTTACAGAGAGTAAGACAAGATTTACTCTCAAAATAAAATTTTTCCAAACATGTACGCGATGTTAAATCTGAAGCACACAATTTTTAGAAGGTTTTCTTATCTTTTCCATAATTTATTTTGAAAGTTTTATTGCTTTGCATTTCCATAAAATAACATAATACTAAAATATTTTTTTTTATTTACAATAAACAAGCATATGTTTTCGAACCATATGTTTTTTTCTGCTTACAAATTCTTACTGGAAAAAATTTGTAGTGTCCGACCGAGTATTCGGCTTCGAAGTTCGGTGTTCGGCAAAATTTTGGCCGCATCCCGAACTTTTCTATAAGTCAATATTTTGCAACATTTAGCTCTTTAATTTTGTATAGTAACTCATAAATATGCTTTAACTTAATTTTTACTTAAAGAGCGAAAAATACAACTTTTTATTCAAATACAAAAGTATTCGGCTTCTGTTTCGGCGGAATTTAGTAATTTTTGCCGAAGTTCGGTTTCAGTTCGGCCTTAAACACTAAAAATTTGTCCAGTAAAAATTTGCAAGAAAAAGAAGAAGACTTAGAAACTCAACATAGAACTGTCACTTTATTCTCTCTTTTTTCTGTTTACTGAGTACATATTTGTGTTAACGAAAGCCATCCAGTAAAAATTTGTACAAATTATCCAGTAATCGAATAGACATTATTACTTATAAAATATTTATTAAAAGGAATGAAGCCGCTTACTGCGATGGTGGTTAAGGAAAAAGTATATTCTAGAATGTTAATGTAACTATTCATAAATGACAGATAAAAATCAGTATTAAATAGTGATAACAGACTGCATAAAGGTTGGCAGGGTTATCCATAACATATCCCTTCTTTAATCTAATGATATGGACATAGATTGTACTGGTTGTACACTCGGAATGAACACTCGTTCAAGAGCACGTGATGTTAAAGGCCATGAACAAAGGGCTTTTAAAAGAAAGTTGACAATTGCTTCATTTTCTGCTGTAATCTTCGATGCCTTTATTAATGTTGGGTCGGTAAACATAGCTTCTAGATTGATTTGCTTCTTTTCTCTGTGTAGTTGCTTAAGAATTATTTCATGAAAAAAATTTAGGACTACGATACTGCATATGGACAATATTACACCATCAACTTGTGATAAGAAATCACGACGATTGTAGAATAGGGGTAAAGCTAAATTTACGTTGTTGCTGTTTTGAGGCAAACTTTTATTCATGTTGTCAATTACGCGTCTTGAAGAGTATCATCATTATTTGTTGCATGAACCACCAATTTGTAGGAAATTGGAAGTGTCGATAAAGATTCTTCGTTAAGATCGATTTGGGCATCGTTTGTAATGAAAATTGCTGCGATGATTATCAAATGGTTTTTCGAGACTGTCAATGAGTCATTTGAAAAAAACTTGGCTTTTACCACCAAATTTATCCGTGGACTTGTAGAATAGCATGAAATATAAACGAAAATAAAAAAATAAAATTGTTAGTCTACTCACAAAAAGACTAAAATTGTGAAATAAGTGCTTAAAAAGCCCAATATTTTCCTTTATTAGTAATAACTATTTTTTATTCATTCGAGCCAATGAGTTGCGATAGTATGTCAAATAAGTGCCCGTTATAAACTATTGACAGTATAATCCATGTGTAATGTAAACTTTCTTCCGAATACCATCTTATGAAAACGTTGTACAGCAAATATATAAGCGCTATTTCTTCTTTTCCTATTTTTCTGCAGTTGTTTTCTTGACTGGCGTTAAAGATCTGGACACGTAGTGTATATTTTTAACACTATTATTAAGAAATGAATGGCAGATGGCAGCTCCGATACTATGGGATTATGCATCAGCGGCAATATGTATTTATAAATTTTTCAAAAATTAAAGCACACATATATATGGGCAAATCTACGGAACCGGGCGATTCCATGTAACTCAGGATTTAAACCATTTTAATAACAATATATGTATAATATTTTTGATGATATCAGCATTTTCGAGGCAATGAAGTTCATCAGGCTGACTTCTTAAATTTTAATATTTAAACTGTTAATGTGCTCTACTCAATTAAAAACCACCCTAATTTACCCTAATTTTGCTTGTAACTTTCAAAAGTTTTTCAACTCTTTTGGGTATAACTTTTTCAGCATAAAGGAAATCGCCTAAAACCTATGGTGGATAATAATTTTGATGTTAATAAATCTCACACTTGTTGAAAAAATAGGTGCCCTCGATTAGGAACAAATGGTAGTATGTACTTTAAAATCTGTAACTCTGTTTTTTGAATAAAGTGGAATTTCAGAGGTTTTTAATTTTTGCGCTTTCAGCCTCAATGTAATTGAAAATTTTTTGATACTGACACATAACTGACAAATAAACGAAATAAATGAGGCAACATTTATTAGTGGGCCTTCAAAAATAAAGAAGATAATCTCTTCATGTCTGTGCGTGAAGAACATAAAATTTTATATTTTTTGGAGGGCACATCCGCAGTTTAAGAAATAATTAGTTGCAGTCCTGCGTGATTCGTATGTATCAGTAATACTATTATTGTGTGTAAGTGCTAAGTGGGTCGTACTATTATTTTGGTATCCACATCCATTTTAGATTAAATTTTATAGCTTTTCATAGATTTTTGGCAAATTTACCATAGAGTTAACATGAGTTTTATTCATAATACTGTTGTTAAACTCATTCTAGTATTGTTGCTAAATTCCTTCTAATGTTCTGTTATCAAACGCCAAAAAACAAATAATTCCATTCACAATAATAAAAAGCCTAGTATTTTCAAACACAGGGTTGCTCTTAATCGGTGTGCTAAGATATCATTTTGAATAAACCCTATTCTAACAAGCTGCTAGGCCTAAAAAATTCTAGTTAACAGCTCGTTGTGTGCGATGTATAAGAAGCTACTAACTTTTCATTTTGAATACGGTGGTAATAATTTTAGAAAATACTGCAATAAATAAAAAAATAAAATTACTTTTAAATAAAGAAAAAAATAAATAAAAGTACAAAAATATTGTTATTTAAATTTTTGACAACCGTTCAAATATGCTCTTAAAAATGCTGTTGTTAAGGCACATTTACACGCTAGAGAAAACTTCTAGAGATAGAGCACAACACACTTCTAAATAGCTCCATTGTGAATGATTTAAGCTTATTAGGGGTGTTTTTTGCTCTATCTCTAGCAATTTTCTCTCTCGTGTAGATGTGCCTTTAGAGTATTAAAACAAAAAATAAATTTCTTGTATAAGGGAATTTTTAGTAAATGTTTTCAAAACATTTCATGAAGGCCTTTAGTATTTGTATTTGTATTTATTTATTTAATTTGGCTTTCTAATACAAGACATAATATATTATAAATGACAGCATTAGAAACAGACAAGTTATAGAGTAATAATAAATTAAATTGTGGTTAAAAGAATTAAAAAATAAAAAAATTTAAAAAATATAAATATAAAAATAAATGTATTAAAAAAAATAATAAAATAAACAGTTATTAAATAAAAAAATTGATTTACATAATAAATAATACAAGAAATGAAATGAAAATCAAATGAAATGAAATAAGAGATTTATGAAAAATATTCAACAAGCAATTTTCAAAATCTTATTGCATTGACTGTGGTCTGCAAATTATTTGGAAGTTGGTTCCACAGATGTATGGTAAATATAAAAAACTGACATTCGGGAGCATTGTCACGATGACGAAATTGGGTTATGCCCTTGACTCTTGGAGATATAAAGAATTGTAAACGATCATAAAGATATTTTGGCTCCTTTGTAATAATAATTTTATGAATGAAAATAACGTTTCTGAACTTAAGATAGTCAAAAAAAAGACATATTGAATAAACGGGTGGAATACTGGGATATATGATCAAATCTTTTTAAACTATAAATGTAACGGATTATGTTATTGTAAGTTATGGTAAGTTTTCTCATATCATTGGAGTTGCAACCGATGAATATAAGAGTGTTGTTAGAAGATATGTTTTTGCAAGCAATATTCTAACTTTCAAGCGGGTAAAGTGTTGAGTGGCCCATAGATTTCGCAGCATATTTATATGTTCTACCACTCGCCTGGTTAATATGATTTGACCACGCTAATGTGTTGTTAAATATAACACCTAAATTTTTAGCAGTGTCTACAATATCAATATTTGAACCACCAAGAAAGATATTTATTTCATCATCAATTTGTAAGTGATTTTTCTTTATTAATAAGCATTTTGATTTATTTGGATTGAGACGCAATCCATTCACTGAAGACCATATAAAAATGTTATCTAGATCATGATTTAATTCTTGGATTTTTGAAGTTGTCAACTCCTTGGAGCAACTAAGATAAAGCTGAACGTCATCCGCATATATTTGTATATTTGCGTAATGAAGTTGTTGTGGAAGATCATTACAATATAGTGAATATAACAGTGGTCCCAGGAAGGAACCCTGTGGAACACCCCTTGATACTTCTAAGAGACGTGAAATAGATGCACCACTGATAACAGATTAAGATCTATTTGAAAGGTACGAGGACATCAATCTAACGGCTAACGAAGAAAAATTTAAACATTTTGATAGTTTGAGGCACAGGATCGAATGTTGCACTGTATCAAAAGCCTTAGAATGGTCCAATAATAATTTGACTGTACCTAAATGATAAAAGCACCTCTTCCAGTGTATGCTTTTAAATTTAAAGGACTGGAGTGAGTAGTACCATTTTCGAATAAATTTTTGCGATATTACTTACATGTGCTGCTTCTCGAACTTGTTCGGGTCCAGTGAATTTTTTGCCTTCACGTACCATATTCGCCAGCCAATAAGTTCTTCGGTATAAATTCAATATTAAACACATTGTTGTATCGGCTACTTCTTCAACCCCATAACCGGGTACATTACAAACAGCAATACCCAATTCACCAGCTGCCTTAACATCAATATTATCAGTACCACTACCAATTCTGACAATAATACGTAATGCCTTAAATTTTTCCAAATCTTCTTTTGTTAAAATAATTGTATGCCACATAAGGGCACCGACAGCTTCATTTAAAACCTAGCAATTGAAAGAGAGAAAAGGTAGATGATTAATAACAAATTCAATAAAGTATTTTTTGCATTTTTTTTACCTTTTCATGAATTTCCGATGTACTTTGGGCGTCACAAAATGCTACAGTGGCAACATCTTTTAATATGGGCATTTCAATTGAACAATCACGTCCATCTAATAAAGCTACCAGTGGTCTGGCCTGCATGGGACCATTGGCAAATGGACCTTTAACATCCAAACGTGAACGTTTGGGTAACATCATATTTTTATCCATGATGATGGTGAAGCTCTGTTTGTTGTTGTTTTTGCTATAATTATGTAGTTAATTTCTATCCTCAGTTTTGTTTATATAATTTGTGTGTGATTTGAATTTCCTTAAATAATTTTTTAACTGCTGCTTTTGCAAGTTTTCTTTTTCAAAAATTTTCTTTATCTTGAAATTTTCGCGCGTCCTTATCACCCTGCTGTCCAGTTGTTAAAAATCTATTTCTACTGTTTTGCTGTTATTGTTGTTGTGTTTTTTAAGGTGTTTATAAACACTTTAAACTTAAATTCATTTAATAATAATAAAAATTAATACAAAAATAAAAAAGAAAGAAAATATATATATGCACGACAATCTTATAAACAAACAAATGTGATGATTTTGCAAAAATATTTTGGGGGTAGAGTTGATTTTATTGTTGTGTTGAATTCAACATTCAAGTTCAATTTAAGTATTTTTTTTTTTGCTATTTTGCAATTTAAAAAAATGTATACGTCGTACTATTTTTTTGTTATTGAATTTTGTGTGTTTTAAAGTTTTTCCTTCTTGTACCAATTCTCCGTCTCTGAAGACTCGTAGTATGTTGTTGCTCTTCTTGTTTTTTAGCTCAAATTATGTTTTTTGTTGCTGTTTTTGAATAAAACTTTGTTCATATTTTAGTTTTTGGCGCTTCAACAACTCCCTCTTGTTGTATGTTCCTCCATCGTTATATAGCAACATATCAGATCATCATCACGATTTTAATTATGATGATTTTCCGTAATCTGTAAAAGATAATTGGAAAATATATATTATCAAAATGCTGAAGGATTTTTTTTAAATATTTTAAAAGAGCAACTTTAAATATTTCAAAATTACAAAAAAATTTGTTAATGTTTTGATTAACCTGTTAATAGTTTATTTACTTTACATTCTCCATGCACTCCCCTGGACAATGATTAATTTTTGGTTTTAAGTCCCCCAAATATTTTCAGTATTATTAATTTGGAAGATAACTTCCAAATGTTTCATTTGGAAGAAAAAATATCAAGAGTATTATTTTAAAATTATCTTCATATTCATTTGGAACATATTTCGGCGATACTTTTAAAAATCATTCAAAAGTTATATTTTTGTGTTACATATTATGTTTCATACAAATATTGCGCAAATATCACATTTTTATCATTTAATAAAATAAATAAAAACGGATATCTAATACGCGGCAGTGTTTGTATTTAAAAATTTTTGTTTTGCCAAATGGGCCTTCATTATGCCAAAACTAAGTGGGTTATTTTATGTTTTTAAATAAAAAAAAATCTAAATTTAAATTTTAAAAAGGGCCGCATTTACCCATCATTGCTATATTAGTACTGGTAAAAATATGAGTAGTGGATATCGAGTATGTCTTTTTTTTTGTACTCGATTCATTGCCCTTTCATTACCGACTTTTTGTTTGCGGATGTATCATTATTTTGACTTCAGATTCTTGTTAAGAGTCCTCAAATTAGAGAAAGAAAATATTTAGCATATTTGCCCCGAACGTCATCCATTTTGCCCGACTTGGGTTGCGTTTTTAACAACTTTTATAATACTTTTTATTTAATTTTTTGCCATTTTTAGCATTTTTAAATATTGGCATAACTAATTTTTCAAAATAAGAAAGTTTTTGATTTCTTTCTTATGCTATGTGTACAGCAAGTGTGTATAATATACACTGTATATAATTAACAAAAACATTTAAATTTGGGATTTCCCGTTCTAGATTTTGTGAAAAGCTGAACAAAAAGTAAGTGTAACAAAATGTGTCCGCTCGATTAATTGAATTAAAATTTGTTTCTTAAAGAAATGTATAAAACAAAGAAACAAAAATGATAATTTTAAATAATTTTGGAAAATATTTTAAACTTGGAGAATCTTCAATAAGAGCAATTAAAATGAATGAGTCTCAAATAAGAAAATCTGTTATTTCTGGCTCACAACGGAGTTCAAAATTGTCGTTGAATGCTCGGGAATACGATCGTGTTCTCGTTAATGCACATGTGTGGACATATGTGGATGCATGTATGGAGATGTATGTATCCACCCAGGTGGAAAAATACGAACGGCAAGGTGTTGGTAAAGCGTCGGCGAAGGTAGTACAAGTGTTGGCAAAACATCCGATTTCCAACTCATACAGCACTGGTATGACGTCGAAATGATAACACATTAAAAAGTTAAATACAGAAAAATTAAAATAAACGTAAAAAAATAAAAAGTGCTGGAAATATATAAAATGCTAATACCCGCGAATAAAGTCAATAGACCGTCCTCCGTTGTTATCATTTTGACACCTTCACAGTACCGTAAAAGGAGAAAAAACAGTGTTGTGACAGTACCTTATTTTTTGTACCGTTGGCAATTTCCTCCTGGGCATGTATGGAAAATCATTCACGTTTATGATCATGGACAAACATACATTAAACCTGTATGAATCCATATGTAGATTTTTAACCGGGGTATTATTTTTGATTGATTTTGTATTTTTTTGGTATGTACTGTATAAAATAAATTAATACAATTTTTTTAATTTTTTATTTTATAGTTTTTTATGCGATTTTAGTCCAATTTTTTCACCCTGTTTCAAAGTTATGCAGTTTTTGAAATATTCGGTACGCATCTCCCATTTTTGTATGGAAGTAGTTATTTTTTTTTTGGAACGCATCTACCGCATAAAAAACACTTAAGTGTATATGTTAAAAAAAAACTATGAAAAAGATAATGAACTGTTGGTATAAAAAAAATGTTTAAAAATATGTATATAAATTTAAATACTGAATCAACGTAAATATTTTCGAAGAATTTTATTAAATTTTTTTTAACAATATCAAATCTAAAAGCCGTTAGAAGTATCGAGTAGTATCGAGCATCCAAATTAAAAATACCGAGTAGTATCGAGTATTGAAAAGTAACCGCACTAATATAAATATATTTAAAAAAAAAAATTTATTACTTTATTAACCAGAAAAATAAAAAAGGCTAAAGTAATGTGATAAGAACAAGCGGCAGTCAGGTCGGTCATTGTATTTCTTAGTTTTTCTACAGTTTTGTATTTCTTTTTGCAACAAACATATTGTACATTTGTAACAACAAATTTATAATACACTTGTGTATAAAAGATATTTAATTTGTTTAATCGACAAATGTTTAAATCAGCAATAAAATCAAATACGTTGCAATAATAGTAAAATAAAACGCAACAACAGCAAATAACAATGATTAGTAAGAATTGACTAGCCAACTGGCGCTGGAATTATGTGTGAAATAGAAATGGAGAAGTCAACAATAAAAATAAACTGAAATATAAAAAACAAAACATATGTACAATATACATACAATCCCAGGTAGAAAAATACAAACGGCACAATGTTGGCCCGGTATTAGAGGCGGTAGTACATGTACTGGCAATGCGTCGGATTAGAAGATTAGGTAGAAATTGCCGACGTTACAACAAAAGTTGTACTGGGAGAGCACTGTTTTTTACGAAATGCCGCTACTACTTAAAACGCGCTTTGCAGTACTGTTTTCTGAAAATTAACGAGCTTTTTTTAATTTATTAAAATTAACAATTTTATAAATTTTACGTATTTTTACATCTATTACACAATTATTTATGTAAGAGAGACATCGCCATTCTTTTCTTGTGAAGTTTCGAAAGAATACATTTGAAGAAATTCCATCAAGTCTCAAGACATTGCCAAAAAAAAAATAAAAATAAAAAAAATCTGTGATGTACACTAAGACGACAGTAAAGTTCTTGCAAACTACTAAATTTGTTATTAAATGTACTGTAATAATACCAAAAAAAAATAAAATCCCAAGCCTGCGCCAACGTTGGGAAATAACTACGGCCAAGCGTTTATTGGTGTCATCATTTCGACAACATGGCAGTACAGTAAAAGTTAAAAATTCGACGCATTGCCAGTACATGTACTACCGCCTCCTATACCGGGCCAACATTGTGCCGTTTGTATTTTTCTACCTGGGATGTTATCTCAAAAAGTTAAAGGCGGATAAACAAAAGTACCCCAAAATGTTTGATTTCTAAAATAGGTGGTAATGTGGAATACTTTGGCCGGTAATATGAATTCTCCATTCTGCCTTATAAATTAATTTAATGGTTTTTATTGCAC
Organism: Leucophora obtusa; assembly: GCA_949987735.1. NCBI lineage: Eukaryota > Metazoa > Arthropoda > Insecta > Diptera > Anthomyiidae > Leucophora > Leucophora obtusa. The sequence continues at coordinate 199,537,533 of OX465295.1, read as the reverse complement.
GCTCTGTTTACCGTTTTCAAATTTCTGCATCTTTGGGCTTACCTGCATGAAATTCTTTAAAAAAATAATTTCCGCGATTAGGGATAATACTTTTTGTGGTGTTGGTTGACGTTGTATGACTTTTGGTATGATTAAATGAAAAAGTGTTCAGGTGTTACAATAAAAAATATCAAAATTCACTGAAATTCTTAAAAGATAGGAAAACGCTATTTATCACAAGCGTATCCACATTACCCTCTATGACCCAAACCTAAAAAAAACTAATAAAAATTGCAAAGACTAAAAACGAACCTTATCAACATTTTGCAATTCTATTTTAAACTATATTCTTTAAATTATTATTTTTTTTACCAAAAATTAGAGTATTTTTGTGCAAAATTACTCCTTCACCATAACAACAAAAAAAGTAAAACTAGTAAAAAAGTTAAAGCCGCCCAGGTGGAAATTATGTGTGGTAAAAAAAAGAAGCACTGGCAAAGCGCAAGTAGACCGCGGTCTTACAAAAAGAAGTACTGGCAAAGCACTAAATTTGGACGCCTTCCCAACGCTTTAAAAGGGTGAATTCCCAGCACTTGTTTTCCTATAACATTATTTTGTTTTTGAATAAGAAACTCCAAAAAAATGAATATTTAAATAATTTTTGACTCCACAATACAATAACTCTAAAAATCGTCTATTTTTAGAGTAATTTAAAATTCTTCAGTGATGAGGGCTCATAATTTGGTGGCAGGGAAAACCCTTGAATTTTATGTTTCTTGGTGCTATCTCAATACTTTGCAAAGCATTAAATAGATCGGTGTTATCATTTGGGTGTCAGGAAAGCACTTTAATGTTTTTATTTGAGCGTTGGCAAAGCATTTGATTTTTATGTTTATGGGCGCTTTCCCAGGGCTTGGTAAAGCATTGGCACCACCGTGGAACGGTGTTATCATTTGGGCGTTGGGAAAGCGCTGTTAACAAGCACTCATACCACCCATTTCGGTGCTTTGCCCGTGCTGGCCCTTTTGTAATTTTCTACCTGGGCGGGCATGTCGATTTAAAATTTTAATATTAAAGTACCATAAAGCAATATTTTTTGTACTTTTGGGATCATTTTTAAATTTCAATCAATCCAACTCTGTTAAATACATTTTTTCCCCAGAAACATTTTTTTTTTCGCGATTTTTGTTTTTTTTTTCGAGAAATTTTTTTTTTTAACTCTATTAAATATTTTTCTAAACCCTATTGAATATAGAGCAATTCCATATGAAAACGATCAAAATTGGCAAATTTTTGGACGACCTCTCCGATTTTAAAATAAATAGTCTCAATCGATTGCCCAGCAAAAAATAATGTACCTACATATTTTTTTTTTTTTATAGTGACTGGTTTAGTGGTGGTGTACACCACTGTCATGTGACAAAATTGAAGAATTCTTCATAAGGGACCTCATTGAAAGTTGTTTTAAAAAAACTACTAAAGCGAGTGATAGCTCGTTGGAAAGGTATTGAATCAGGCTTTAATTGAAAAATAAAATTTTCCTAATTTTTCTCAGAAATTAAATTTTCCCATGAAAATTGAATTTTCCGATTTTCCACAGAAGCTCCTAAATTTTCCGGCTAATTTTTTTTTTTTTTTGGATTCCTCATAATTTTTGCTTTAAGAATCAGCAATAAAAAAATGGGCCCGACTCCTTGTTTGGACAGGAGAGGAGCATTTAAGAGACCACCTTGTTCTCATTGTTTTTATATTTTTTATAATTGAATTATTTGTAATTATTTAACATTATTTTATTTTTTTATTAAAAATACATTTTAAAAATTATTTTACAGTTAAAAATACATTTATGAAGAAAAAATCAATTTTTTTAAGAGCCCCAAGTTGAGTGTGTAGTGAATATGGTCTGCCTGCCTTCACAAGATCGGCCATAAATCCATGGATAATAGCAGCAGTGGCATGTAATGGCACACCAAACCCGACTGAGGCTACAGGTCATAAAATCCCAGGTAGAAATTGCCGACGGTATAAAAAACAAAGCACTGGCAAAGCGTTACTTTACAATGGTACAAAAAAAAAGCATTGCAAAAGCACTAATTTAGAACGGTTTGCCAACCTTTGGAAAGAGTGCTTTCCCAATACTTGTTTTACAAAGTTTACCACTGTTTATGAAAAAAAACCACCGGCAAAACATCGGTTCAAAACGATTTGCCAACGTTAGGTAAAAGGACTTTGCCAGTACTTGTTTCACAAAATTTACGACTGTACATGAAAAAATTTGCCAGTACTTGTTTTGCGAAACTTATGACTGTATGTAAGAAATACATAAACTGATCACTTAATGTTCACCCTATTTAAATACCAGTTTCTAAGTCTATTGATAAAACTGGAAAATTGTTCTTATGGTAAAATTGGAATTTGTAGTTTTAAGCAGAGATGTATTCGCTTATTAGATACAGTGCTGCTATACTAAAATTTACGTTTCCCTTTTTTTCGGGATTGGGATTTTACAGATTTTTTCATGAAAAATTGAATAAAAAACCGTTGATTTGGCAGAGCACTTATTTTACTATTGTTACCAACGCTTTGCCAACGTTCGGAAAGATAAACGGCCAACCGAAGATCGACGTTAGCATTTCAAGGTTGACCCAGTACTTTAATTTTCGAAAAACGGACGCTCTGCCAGCGCTTGTACCACCATATACAGTGATTTGCCAACGTTTTGCCGTTTGTATTTTTCTACCTGGGATGTTTTGTAAATTTTTTAAATTACCAGGTAATAAATATTTCGCCTAAAATGACACGTGCAGAAACAAGTCATAAAACACGGATTTTCCATAAATATGGCGAAATATTTATTACCTGGTAATTTAAAAAATTTACAAAACATTTTATGACCTGTGGTCGGCTTATTGGCAGTAACCAATTAAGTCCCTCTTTAAAAAACATTTTATGACCAGTAGTTCACGCAAATTTTCCTATTAAAGAAAAGCAAATATCGCTTATTTTTTTTACCTATTTTTTACCAAAAAATAAATATAAATACTTCACACACTCTGAGTCAAATTTTAGTTGAATACTAAACGTGAAAGTGTTAAAGTGTTTTTTTTTTTTGTAAAGTAAAGAGTGAAGCTGTAAAGACAATTTAAAGTAAAATGAATAAATTTTGCTGCAATCCGTTTAACAAGAGTGGACATCGTTCGAAAAAGATAAAAGTATTAAAATTAACTGGTGTTTCGAAGCGATACATGAATGAATTAAATATACAATACGGTGAAGAAGCAGAATTCATTTGCCCCAAGTGTAAAATCGATTTGTCTCAACAAGCAAATGCATTGAAACGAATGCAACCACAATCCGAGAGTGAAATGACAATTGAACAAAATGTTTCATCTGATAGTGAGGCAGACATTCCGATGGTCAATATGTCTTTTGAGTCCTTTGAATGAGGCTATTACCACTTTAGGTGAATCGCCTATTACAAAAAGAAAGTTGCGAAGTGAAAAATACAGGAAAGAGAAAAAAGGCAAGGTTATGAGTGCAATCGCGACAATATTTGATGAAGGCTCTGATAACGAATGCAGTCAAGCAGATGACGTTGATGACGGCAAACAAATGATTGAGCAGTTGAAAAGAAAATTCAATTTAGCGACCACTTTTCCGGAGAAATATCTCATTTTATCTGTGCTGCCTCAATCATGGTCTATACGCAAGATTTCTGAACAGTTTCAAACATCTTTTTACATCGCGAGAAGAAGCAAAGAATTAGTTCGACAGAAGGGCATATTGGCGACTCCCACCAAGAAATTTGGCTCAAGGACCCTCAGCGAAGCAACGGTGAAATTGATTCAAGATTTTTACTGCAATGATGACAACAGCCGCGCCTGCCCAGGTACACGTGACTATGTTATCACACGTGAAGATGGAGAAAAAGTACACAAGCAGCGCAGATTATTATTATGTAATCTATCCGAAGCATACCATAAGTTCAAAGAGAAATACCCAGCAGAAAAAGTGGGATTTTCTAAGTTTGCCATCCTACGACCAAAAGAATGCGTGCTGGCATTAGACAGGCACGGAACGCATTCAGTCTGCGTTTGCATGTTTCATCAAAACATCAAATTAATGTTCTTTCCATGCAAGAAATTGAAAGTATTTCACGGTGAAATTGAAACATATAGGGACCTCCTGTCGAAGTCGTTGTGCGCATACCCCACGGAAAATTGTCATCTGTCCAAATGCGACAATTGTCCGAAGATTGACGAGCTAGAGCAATATTTGGCGGAAAAGTTTGAACAGCTGTTAATTCAGGAGGTGCATTTCAAACAGTGGATAATTAGCAGCGGCAGATGTTCCCTTGAGACCGTGGTAAAGCAGATTCCGGAATTCATCGAGGAATTCGGATTCAAGTTGAATGAACTGAAGGCGCACCATTTCATATCCGAGATGCAATCGAAATTTCTAAAGGAAAGTAAGGAGAAATTAGCCCAAAATGAATTCATTGTGATAAGCGACTTTGCCGAGAATTACACTTTTCTCGTTCAGGATGAAATTCAGGCTTATCACTGGGCAAACGACCAGTGCACGGTGCATCCTTTTTGCATTTATTTCAAAAACGAAGATAACGAACTACAGACCGTAAGCCTTGTTGTTGTCGCGGAGAGTTTAGCTCATAATTATGTGTCCGTTTATTTATTTCAAATGAAACTGTTTGAATTCTTAAGATCAAAATTCGATGCAATCGACAAAGTAACGTTTTTCTCAGACGGCGCGGCTTCTCAGTACAAGAATAAAAACAAATTTTTACAATCTTTGCATAATTGAAGAAGAACAAAACTGCAAGGTCGAGTGGCACTTTTTTGCGACGTCCCACGGTAAGGGCCCATGCGATGCGTTAGGGGGGACCCTAAAACGCATGGCGACTAAGGCAAGTTTGCAAAGGCCATATACTGACCAGATCTTAAATGTACAACATTTGTTTTCGTGGATTCAAAGCAAGGAAATTGCCATTAACACAGTTTTATGCACTCAAAAAGAACACGATGCCATGGAGCGACGAATTCAAAACAGATATAATAATGTCAAAACTATAACTGGAACGCAAAAGTTTCATTGCTTCATACCAAATATTTCTGATATGTCAATTAATGTAAAGCGGTACTCTTCGTCTGCCGACGTGCTAAATTTAAAGTTACTTTAATTTTATAATGATGCCAAGACAATTGAAATTTTTAATAAATATTGTAATTAAGTATAAGCAGCAAAATAAGAAAGATTTTTTCTTCATAAATGTATTTTTAACTGTAAAATAATTTTTAAAATGTATTTTTAATAATAAAATAAAACAATGTTAAATAATTACAAATAATTCAATTATAAAAAATATAAAAACAATGAGAACAAGGTGGTCTCTTAAATGCTCCTCTCCTGTCCAAACAAGGAGTCGGGGCCCATTTTTTTATTCCTGATTCTTAAAGCAAAAATTATGAGGAATCCAAAAAAAAAAAAAAATTAGCCGGAAAATTTAGGAGCTTCTGTGGAAAATCGGAAAATTTAATTTTCATGGGAAAATTTAATTTTCATGGGAAAAAAGGTAAATTTCTGAGAAAAATTAGGAAAATTTTATTTTTCAATTAAAGCCTGATTCAATACCTTTCCAACGAGCTATCACTCGTTGCGATCGCTTTAGTAGTTTTTTAAAACAACTTTCAATGAGGTCCCTTATGAAGAATTCTTCAATTTTGTCACATGACAGTGGTGTACACCACCACTAAACCAGTCACTATAAAAAAAAAAAAAAAAATATGTAGGTACATTATTTTTTGCTGGACAATCGATTGAGACTATTTATTTTAGAATCGGAGAGGGGTCGTCCAAAAGGTGATCGCTTTCATATGGAATTGCTCTATACACAAACTAACATAACATTATTTGCAGAAAAAAATGTTTTTGCGAAATTTTTGCAAAAAAAAAATTATAAAAAAAATTCGTGAAAAAAAATTACAGCTTCCTTAATGTTTTACATATTTAATCAAATTTGATAACAAACTTTGAAAAACTGCTATCGCCATTGAATTCAGCGTACTCGAATTAGCTTTACCAGTAGGTTTCCCAGATGGTTAAAATTTGCGACTGCACATTGTAATTAATGTGTACGTATAAAAATAGTTCCTAGTACTTACTCTAAAAGTTTAAAAAAATATTTCTTTTTCATATTACATTTAAACTTAAATTTTAAAATAAGAGATAATTATTCAAAAACGACGTTTAGAATAGTGATTATTCATGAGGGTTAGAATAAACTGTGATTTTGAAACTGATAATAGTGATTTGTTAATGCTTATATTTCAATATAAATAATAAAATTTTAGTTAGTTTAACTATATAAGTAATGTAGAGAATATAATAAATAACAAAAAGAAAACGTAAAATTAAATTAAAATAGTTTAAAAAAATAAAAATAATTAAAAGTACCACTTTTAACATGTTATTACAAAACTATAACAATCCCAGTTCAGTTGTTAAACGAGAACCGTGGAAAAATGTTGATTTAATACTGTTTGTTATGTTTTTATATCGGAAACAACATCAACAATATATTATAGCAAAAATTCAAATTAATGTAGAATATTCTAAAAAAAAAACAGAAAATAAAACTGTAAAAAATGCTAAAAATATGCTAAATTTTGTTAGAAAAATGCTGAAAAAAATGTCATATGCTAGATACATTTTTTTCATGCTAAATGAATTAAAAAAATGCTAAATCTAGCATTAAATATGCTAAATTGGCAACACTGATTAGGGTATTCAATTAATTACTTTTATCGATTAATAGTGCAAATAATTATTCGGGGTTTTTTCCTTAACCTATTAATCGAATAAAATTTAAAAATTAATCGATTAATCGGAAAAAAATTATGTAAAATAATATACATAATTTTTTGTATTGTTAATAATTTTATCTAAAAAAAGGAACAAAAATATTTTCAGTAACTCTTCTAAAATTTCTAAAAACAAAAAGTGTAATAATTGAGATTATATTGTATCAACATTTTTTTTTTCTGTCCCCTCCGTCACATATTAAAATTTTATCCAAATCTGAAGGAACCGCACCGCACCATTTTAAGTTAATGCTGAATTAACCAGACGTAAACGTAGCTCCTTATAATATGTTTAATGAATTAAAGGAGAGTAGAACAACTCGTATATTAACCCTCTAATGCCCAAGCCCGCCAAAAGGCGGTCTTCAGATTTTAAATAGTTTTTGGAATAATAACAATATTTTATGAAACAAGTTGTATTGTATGCATAGAAAACTTAACTACATACTTTTTGTATAAGAAACGGTTGTCAAGCGAGAAGCATCCCAGGTGGAAATTATGTGTGGTAACAAAAAAGAAGCACTGGCAAAGCGCAAGTAGACCGCGGTCTTACAAAAAGAAGTACTGGCAAAGCACTAAATTTGGACGCCTTCCCAACGCTTTAAAAGGGTGAATTCACGCGCTTGTTTTCGTATAACATTATTTTGCTTTTAAAAAAGAAACTCCAAAAGAGTGAATATTTAAATAATTTTTGACTCCACAATACAATAACTCCAAGAATCGTCTATTTTTAGAGTAATTTAAAATTCTTCAGTGATGAGGGCTCATAATTTAGTGGCAGGGAAAACACTTGATTTCTTGGTGCTATCTCAATACTTTGCAAAGCATTAAATAAATCGGTGTTATCATTTGGGTGTCAGGAAAGCACTTTAATTTTTTAATTTGCGCGTTGGCAAAGCATTTGATTTTTATGTTTATGGGTGCTTTCCCAGGGCTTGGTAAAGCATTGGCACCACCGTGGAACGGTGTTATCATTTGGGCGTTGGGAAAACGCTGTTAACAAGCACTGATACCACCCATTTCGGTGCTTTGCCAGTGCTGGCCCCTATGTAATTTTCTACCTGGGATGTAAAGTGAAAATTAAGAAAATTTGAAAAATTAACTTTTTAAAACAGAAAAAAATATTTGAAAAATTGCTAAAAATATATTTACGATCTGACGTACATTACCGATAATAACAAAGCTAGCTTAGAGTCTCTAATTGTAAAATCAGTTTAAAAATTTTCTCCAGGCCTCACATGATAACGCCAGGATACGTTTTACAAATATCTCTCTAACTCAAAAACTAGCAAACAGAAATTAAACACAGATTATATACTCAGAGGTAAGAGTAAGAACTAATTTCGTCAAAATTTATTGATGTTTAGTGCCGAATTCGCCAAATTTCGTAATTTTAAAAAAGCGAAAATCACCATAACTTTTGAAATAAAAACAGTTGATCAACAATTTTCGGTACGTAATTTTATTTTATTGATAGTAGCTGTATTTTGTCTCATGCCTATCAACGTTAAGTATTTAAAGCAAGTCTACGTTAAACCAATTGTAGTATAAAAAAATTTTGAAAAGATTATGTTTATAATTGTTCCGTTATAATCGATCGTACGTCAGCAAAAGTTTTTACGAAGTAACGCGAATAAGTTACGTTAAATGTGAAAATGTATAAACGTTGATATTTCAACGTTGATAATTATCCGTGTTGAAAGTTAACGTGCATACGAAAAGTAATATGTTAGTTTTCGTCTTAAAAGCGTTTTTATGCACTTTCAGTTTTTTATGAGTTAACGGATATACATAGTTAAGTCGAAAACACGGCTAGTGTTATTTACAGCAAAAACCGAAATTATTTGACTACTGGGTTTCAGATACTTCTTCAACCTTTGTTGTGCTATATCGCCTAAATAAAGCGATAAATTAAAATTTTAATATTTGTTCCATAGTAGATTTTCAACGCCAAATATATGGTTTAAATATTATGGTAATCAGAAGAAAGAGCATTAGAGGGTTAATTTGTATCTCTTCCGTATGCATTAGTGTTTCCAATTCGGTTAATCGATTAACCGATTCCTCGATTAATCGCCTCTCTTTCGGTTAATGTCGAAACAAATAATTTAAAACGCAAATAATTATTCGACCCGAATAATCGGTTAAAATAGATCGATTAACCGGTTAAATTTTTAATATAGAATTTTTGCTTTGTTTTTTCCCAAAACTTCATAATTTTCTTTATTTTGGCTAAAAAATTGCAAGAAAAGCTTAAAAAAATAAATACTAGTGAAAGAGGTTCGTAAGCTTTTATATGTATATGTACCTCTTTTTGAGCAACTCCAAGAAAGTCAACATTGCACCAGCGAGAAAGAAACTCTTAAAAACGGCTTTGTTTTTTTACCTTTCTGCAATTAATTTTTAATACATTTTTTGCAGATATTATAACAAAAAATCAAAATTTCTAATAAAACAAGCTTAAAAAAACATCGCAAAAGGCCAAAATAAAGGTGTTTTTTTTTTAATCTCAAAACACACGATATGTCTGGCTAGAGCAGCGTCAAAGCGCAATATATCCTTTAAGAAATATAATAGAGAGTTTTCCATTGCTGTATTAATGCTTTTAATAATTAAAACTAATGCAAATTATATTTTAATGTCCTTGAAGACAAAGTTTTATTTGTTTTAAATTTGTGTCACACAACTCTCAAATGACATGTTACTTCCATATGAAATCTAAATTTTCTTACATCTCCCATAGTCGGTTTAAAACCACATAAATTCTACAACATCCAATCCATGGAACCCGAACCCATTTCACTGAATTTAAATCAGGGTTGGCAACCGAAACGATTTAGGGTCGATTTTATAATTCATAGTTTAATGCAGTTAGCGCCATACTATCAACATTGAAGCCGATTTTAATGGATGAAGAGTACTTAAGTGCTGTATATTCTTAAATATATAGAAACTCTGCCACTAAAAAGTTAATGTAGACTGAAAAATCGTCCATTATTTGTTTCGGTTGCCATCCATGATTTAAATTTTTATTCGCATCGGTTTCATTAACAACCCAGTAGCAAATGGGCGAACTAGTTCTAAAAAGTACTAGTTTTTTGACTGGTATTACGAAACTAGTTCTCAAAATAATCATTTTGAACCACTTGTGTACTAGTTAAACCCGGTCTATGTAGGACCTGTTTAAAAAATTACATAAATCGAAATACGAGATTTGAAATTATTTTATTTACATTTGTTTTTAATTAAAAACCCAGAGTTTGGAAATAAATACTAAAATTTTTAACTGTGAATTGAATTTAGGTGCAAATCAACTGGTACAGTACTTGTGCCAAAGAGTCACTCCAGAACTAGTTTAGACTTTTATGTAATTGTTGCTTTCAAAAAGGAGTTGATTTATAGCTGGTTTTACCAAATCAGACAGTTCATATACGAAAGTACAAAATTCTCGTCCCGTTGATTTTTTGTACCTTATGTAATGTCTCGGTTTGAGTAAGAAAGTTATCATTTTCTTATTGCGGACAACTGAAGAGTAGAGTGATGTCTGCGAAACAATTGTATTGTCTATCATGAAAATGATCAACCCCTTTTTGAAACAACAAATAAAAATCTAATATGACAATATCATATTAGAATTTGGACTTGAGGTGGAAGAATACTCTAAATAAATTATTTCCGTTTATACATATGTTCAAATATCTCTTTTTTGATATTCTTGTCCATTCTCCTATTGTTAGAAATATTGCTCAATATTTCTTTTATCATGATATCTTTTACATAATTGTAGTAATTTAATATAATGTTCTTTACATCGGTTTCGTTTTTGGCAATGCCAGGTTTTTGTTATAAAAACTTTCTCGAATAAACGAAGATCTAGTTATGGTGCGGATTGTTTGCCCTACCATAAAACGTTCAATGCCTATTCAGCTTACACTTTTTTCTTCGGGTACTTTGCTAATTTTAGCTGGAACGTTATTCTTGTTGTTGTTTTCTTCAAGAGAACTTGCATGACTTTCGATTTTTTTTTTTTTTTTTGTGAACCAAATTTAGATGTCGGATAATACCTTCGTTAACCATTAGTCTTTTAAGGCAAATATTGCACTGCGCTGCATTATGCGAAAAATCTTTATTAGTTAAAATGCTCCTAATTACTTGGCAAAGATTTTTTGTGTTTCAAAGAAATTGATTCCCTTTTAAAATATTTTAGCAATAATATTTTGTGTTGGTATTTAAAATGTTTTTTATGACTAAAATTAAAAAACCAATTCCAAACAAAAAAAATTTAAAGAATATAGTATTTTTAAAATTTCCCGTTTTCCCGGGAAAATATATTATTTTCCCGGGAATTCCCGGCAAACTTTTCCCGGGATATCCCGGGAATTCCCGCCCGGGAATTCCCGAACCCCAAACCCTAATTACAACGAACCGTTAAATTTAAATTTAAATGTATGTTATTAAATTATATTTTTGCACCGTGTCAATGTGTTTAAGATGAATGGGGGAAATGTTTTTAGTTGATCTGTTATTTTTAAGTAAATGAATGTTATTTTAGTTTGACTCAAGATCATTAATTAATATCACTTTCTGTTTAAATTATTTTCAAATCAAAGAAAGATGATACAATTTTTAAAAGTAAATTACAAAGAATAAAAATTATTGAAAGAATTCGATAAGACCAGCAAGGCAGAATGCGCATTTTCGGCTTTCGCTACAAAGCCATCATCAGTGCCTTTCGCCTTTGAGTGGGTTAATATTTTGATATTCGTCTACTTATGTGACTGTTAAAAGCAAATCGAATTTGTTATCAACAACTCAACTTAGACTAACATCAACGAAATTTAACAATGCTATTTTTATTCTTTTGTAATTATTACTCTTTTTTGCTTTGAACCTTAATTCTTAAGATATCTCAGCTGATTCTGTTCAACTCTGTGTATGATAAACACAGATTTTTGAATTACAACGAACCGTTAAATTTAAATTTAAACGTATGTTATTAAATTATATTTTTGTACCGTGTCAATGTGTTTAAGATGAATGGGGGAAATGTTTTTAGTTGATCTGTTATTTTTAAGTAAATGAATGTTATTTTAGTTTGACTCAAGATCATAAATTAATATCACTTTCTGTTTAAATTATTTTCAAATCAAAGAAAGATGATACAATAACAGATCAACTAAAAACATTTCCCCCATTCATTTTTATTTTATTTATTAAAAATTTCATACACCTAAAAAAAATTTATTAGAAAGCGCTTCATAGTAAAAATTAAAAAGCTTTTTCATAAAATTTAAGAAATTTTTCATTAATTTAGTAACAATTTCATTAACCCTCGACCAATAAAATTCAAACTTTAAGTTATTTTGTTTATTTTTAATGTCCTGTGGCAACTACACACCTTCACAAAAAACAACTTGTTTAAAAAACAACTTGTTTAAAAAACAACTTGTTTAAAAATACAAAATAAATAAAATTCAAAAATAGTAATTTTTGGTTTTATTGAATACTAGATATTATTGTCAAAATGAAAAAATAAAAATTAGATTTAAATTTACTACGAAAAGAATAACACGTATTTTTATTTCAACAATTGGTGACCTGCGACTTTTGAACGTTTTTTATTAAAAGAGAATACTTTTGATTAAACATTCACGGACGGGAAAATATTGCGTTAAAATGCCCAGAACTCGAGCTAATGAAACCGGACAAGAGTCTGCAGCAGAACCTAGAGCAGCTGTACCAACAACAACAGTTTCCCTACGGATTCTACGTTTTTGGAAAGAGAATCCGGCTGTCTGGTTTGCTCAATTGGAGGCACAATTTGAAAACTACCAGATATCTACTGAAAGATCCAAGTATTTCGCAATTTTGCCAGAATTAGATCCAGAATTGCTGGCACAGGTGAGCGACATAATTTTACATCCTCCCGAAGTTGGTTATACTAAGATGAAACAGCGACTTATTGACCATTTTCCAATTTCTGAGGAAAAACGAATCAAGAAACTCCTCAATGAAATGCCCATTGGTGACAAAAAACCAAGCTCTCTGCTTCGCGAAATGCGAAATCAAGCCAATGGCGGTGTAAAGGATGAATTTCTCCGAACAATGTGGCTCCAAAGACTGCCGTCCCAAACCCAAGCAATTTTGGCAACATCGATGGAACCTTTAGACAATTTAGCTGCTATGGCAGACAAAATTGATGAAATTTCTAGTACATCCTCAAACAATATTCATCTTCAACACCTTGAAGAATTGTTCAAACGTTTTAATGATTATGGCATAGTTATTAATGTTTCAAAGTGTCATTTTGGCCAATCTGAGGTTCAATTCCTTGGTCATATGGTAAACAAAGATGGTATTTATCCACTTCCCGATAAAGTAGCGGCTATTAGCAACTACCCTAGGCCATCAAATGTTAAAGAACCTCGACGTTTTCTTGCCATGATTAACTTTTACCGCAGATTTGTGCCTCATGCCGCTGAAACACAAATACCGCTCCTGGAATATCAAAAAGGTAACAAAAAGAATGACAAGAATCCTATAGTTTGGAATGCAGATGCTGAAAATGCTTTCAATAAATGTAGAGCTGATTTGGCAAACGCCGCACTTCTCGTTCATCCAGCTGACAACAAACCAATTTGTGTGATGGTTGATGCATCCGATCAAGCTATAGGTGGTGTTCTACAACAACAATCTGAAAATGGTTGGGTTCCTCTAAGTTTCTTTTCGAAAAAACTAACAACAACCCAAAAGAAGTATAGCACATATGATAGAGAACTTTTGGCAATTTACACTGTAGTCAAAAACTTTAGGCACATGCTTGAAGGTCGTCATTTTGTAATTTTTACAGACCACAAGCCTTTAACGTTTGCCTTCAAACAAAATCCCGAGAAAGCTTCCCCGCGCCAGTTTCGTTAACTAGATTTTATTTCGCAGTTTTCCACTGACGTTCGCCATATAAGTGGTTAAGCCAACACAGTTGCAGATACATTTTCTCGGATTTCAACAATAGACACACCTATTTCGATAGATTATGATGAGTTAAGTAAATCCCAACAAGATGATCCAGATCTTCGATCTCTATTACAAGACGAATCAACATCGCTTATTTTAAAAGCTATAATACTTTGTCCTGATAAACCATCAATTGTTTGTGATATTTCAACAAATAAGGCTAGACCATTCGTACCTGCAAATTTTCGCAAAATCGTATTTGATTCTCTTCACGGCTTATCACACGGTGGCATTAAAGTTACAACAAAATTAATCCAAGATCGTTTTGTTTGGCCAAATATGAAGAAAGACATCAAAATTTGGACTCAACATTGTCTCGATTGCCAACGTTCAAAAGTGACTCGTCATACACACAGTGATATTGGTACGTATCCGAAAATAACTGAACGTTTTTACCACATTAACATCGATCTGATCGGTCCATTACCATTTGCCAATGGTTATGCGTATGTGCTGACTTGTATCGACAGGTTTACTCGGTGGCCTGAAGCTATTCCCATTGAAGATATGACTGCCAAAAAAGTTGCTGAAGCTCTGTATAATGGTTGGATATCTCGTTTTGGCGTTCCTGCTAAGATATCCACAGATCAAGGACGTCAGTTCGAATCTCATCTCTTCAAGGAACTTGCAGTCCTTCTGGGTTCAAAACGAATAAGAACAATGGCTTATCATCCGTCATCTAATGGAATGATCGAACGATGGCATCGTTCCCTAAAAGCATCACTGATGTGTCACAACAACAAAAATTGGTTAGAAGTACTTCCAACTGTACTTATGGGTCTTCGCTCAAGTAACAGGGAAGATGTTAGCGCAACACCTGCTGAACTTGTGTATGGGTCCTCAATCACATTACCATGTGATTTTTTACAAGATTCTACAGAATCTTCACCAAGCAATGATTTTGTGCAACAACTTAAATCACAAATGAATATGCTAAAACCCATCGACATTCAATACAAATCTAACGGAGCAGTATTTGTGCACAAAAATTTGGAAAGCTGTTCACATGTTTTTATACGTAATGATTTTGTAAAGAAACCTCGTGTAATAGCAAGAACAAATTAATTTTGATATCAATATTGATATCAATGGATGTACTAAAGTCATATCTATAGATAATTTGAAACCCGCATTCATGTTCAATAGTGATATTGCTGAAGATCCAAAAGATGTCACTATTACTTTAGACAGAACGCAAATCACTACTATGCCAATGCAGAAAAACCCGACGTTTATCAAAAATTCCTAAGAGAGTCAGATTTTCGAGAGCTTAACAAACTCTCTTATGGGGGAGTATATGTGGCAACTACACACCTTCACAAAAAACAACTTGTTTAAAAAACAACTTGTTTAAAAAGACAAAATAAATAAAATTCAAAAATAGTAATTTTTGGTTTTATTGAATACTAGATATTATTGTCAAAATGAAAAAATAAAAATTAGATTTAAATTTACAACCAAAAGAATAACACGTATTTTTATTTCAACAGTCCCTTCAAAAACCGAAAAAGACTTACCCCTCAATTCATAAATGCTTTGTAAAGTTGTAGCAGGTTTACAAAACGTCATTTTCATACAAAATTTGTTCAATAAACCTGCTATAATTTTGCAAAGCCTTTATGAATTTAGGGGTGAGAATTTAACAATTCTTTACGATATTCTTTAACAAAAATGTTTGCTGATTTTTGCAGAGTAAATTGGTATTTTCAATTGACTAATGACTCGATGGCTCAATGGAAAAATGCTCTAGCTCTTTTTTTTTATTTCTTCAGAGGAGAAGGAAGAATCTTAATAAAATTTTAACTTTATATTTTGTTGTTGACAGTATTGATTAAAAATTGCATTAAAAAAAGTTTTTCAAATTTTTAAAATTTTATTCTAAAGAAATAAAAAATATACATTAAGTTATCGATATGCAACAGTTTTAGATTTGCTGTTCTTAACTTACTCAGTTTAAGTATTCCCCCCCCCCCCCCCCCTCAATTTTTAACTACCCTATAAACATTTTCACTGGAATTCAAGTTGCCATTTATGTAGATGATGTTTTAATTTTTTCAAACGATATGAAAACAATTAAACATGTTAAACAAAAACTGACAAATAAGTTTAGAATGAAAAACATGGGGGAAGCTTCGTCTATTTTGGGAATCCGAATAACTCGCGATAAAGATTGTATAAAAATGGACCAGTCCCAATATGTTGATGTTCTAAAACGTTTTAAGATGGAAGATTGTAATCCTGTTAATACACCTGTTGATTGCAATCAAAGAATATCTGCTGAATTATGTCCTAAAACTGAAGCCGATAAAGAATCTATGTCAAATGTGCCGTATATGCAAGCTATCGGATGTTTATTATTTGCTGCTCAAGTAACTCGTCCTGATATCTGCTATATTGTAAACGTTTTAAGCAGATATGGTGGGAATCCAGGAAAAGCTCATTGGGAAGCTATTAAACGTGTGATGCGCTATCTTAGAGGCACAATAAATAAAGGTCTCGTATATTCTAAAGGCCATGATCAGATATCTGGCTATTGTGATGCAAATTGGGCCAGTGATGTGGATGAAAGGCGTTCAACTACATGCTATTTATTTACTCTTCAGTCTGGTGCTGTCTCATGGTCTACAAAGCAACAGAAAACTATTGCGTTGTCTACAACTGAAGCGGAGTTTATGTCTATGGTAGCAGCTATTCAAGAAGCTATTTGGTTGAAGAGATTGGAAAACGAAATTTCTCCAAGTCCTGTTAAATCGATGATTCTGCATTGTGATAACAAAAGTGCAATACATGTTGCGCTTAACAATGAATATTCATCACGTACCAAACATGTTGATATAAGGGTTAAATTTATTCGTGAATGTTTTGATAACAAAATAATTGATCTTAAGTACCTACACACTAATGATATGTTGGCTGATTTGTTAACAAAGGGTGTTCCATTTCCAAAATTAAAGACACTTACGGATAAGTTTGGCTTAAAATAATTATAATCTAGTTGTTGTATTTTATTACTTAATTAAATCAAATCGAAACATAAATAGCATGTTCAGTAGACCGTGCCTCAAAAAAAAAGTTCGCCGTACACCCTCCAATATGATGTATTTTTGGAAGGCGATTTCAAAAAAAAAAAAATTTTTTTGCCGACCGTAGGGGTCGCCTTTTTTAATTTTTTGTTATAGCTTTGGCATTTAAAATCGGATTTTAAAGTGTGATATATCGATTTTTTTGCCTCGAGGAGACCATTGTTTTGCTATATAGTAAAAATCCAATTAAAAAAAATTAAAAAGGCGACCCCTACGTTCGGCAACCAATATATAAAAAAATTTCTACTGGGTTTAACGAAAAACTTCCTTACCAAAAGTTTAATGATTTTTTGCGTGCTTTAATTTTCTGACATTAGGGTTGCACATTAGGGTGGTAGCAACTGAGATCTGGTGGGTAACTACTAGAACGGGATACTTGAGGTCAAAATGTCCTTAGAGCAAAACACTGGTCTTCTCGAGAGAAAATCATCGATGTATCATACTTTAAGATCCGACTGTAAATACCAAAGATATAACGAAAAATGTAAAATGGCGACCCCTACGTTCGGCAAAAAAAAAATAAAAAAAAATTTTTTGAAACCTCCTTGCAAAAATACTTCATATTGGAGGGTGTACGGCGCACTTTTTTTTTGCCGGTAAGGTGGTACGCTCTAATGTTCAGGGAAGGTGTTGAAAATGAACTTGCTAGATTTTTACTTGTTGATTAAAAACTATTTATGTTTTGAATCTGAAATCAATTTGTCATTATACAGAAAATATTTTTAAATAATAAAATAAGTTCTTTACAAACATTCAAATCGAATACACGGATTTTATTCAACTTCCACCATTTTCAATAGATACTATATGATCACTAGGGCAAGGAATTTTATGCACTTAAAAATAGAAAATATGCGCCTAAAATGTGCGGCTAAAAAAGAAAAATATGCATTAAAAATATAAGAAATATGCACTAAAAACTATTCTTTTTTGCAAAAAAAATGCACTTAAAAACTTAAAAATATATTTAAGTTAGTTATTTTGCAAACAGACACAGAACTCGAAGATTTTCCATAGATCACTAAGTTTTTAAGAATGTTTATTTTGGTTGAATCAAAATATGAAAACGTATCAATTTTTTATATTTTTTACAAAATAAAAAATTATCCTAAAAATGAAAAATTATTCACAAATATTCATATAAGAGTACAAAATATGCATTAAAAATGCATCAAATATGCATTTAAAATCAAAATATGCAAAAACATGAATTTTTGACAAAATATGCAAAAATATGCAACTACAAATCGATGCCATTTTGTTCTAAATTTGATGATTCGGATAAATATTTAGTCCATATTAGTTTTGGACTATCGAGAAAAAACATGCATTTGCATGGAATTCCTTGCCCTAATGATCACATATGATATATTTTGAGATATAATAATGTATGCACTCTTATAAAAATTTGTTGTTTGTATGATGTAAGATATTATATATGATTATATATTATATTAAATACTATAAGATATAATTACATATGATTCTATATATGGTGCAAAATTAACAATATAATTTGAAATATGATTATATATGGTCCCACGTCAGTAATATTTTCTATGTGTTTATTATATAATTATATATAGTCACATATTACCTGAGAGACCCTACTACAGAATCCCAGCTCGGGCACAAAAAAATTTTTTTTTTTTTTAACTTTTTTAACTCAATTTAATTTACTTGTAAATATTTGTTTTACATATCTTAAAAAAATTAACCCATTTCTGCCAACATCACCTGAAAGTTATGTTTACTGCAACTTGGGATTAATAATATTTTAATATGTAATTATATATTGTCATATACATATAATCCCACACATAGTTATATATGTCTGATGATTATCGAATCCCAGCTCGGGCACAAAAAAATTTTTTTTTTAATTTTTTTAACTCAATTTGATTTAGTTATAAATATTTTTTACAGATCTTAAAAAGATTAAACCATTTTGTGTCAACAGCATCTGCAAATTATGTTTTCAATTAATAGTATTTTAAATATATAATTGGATAATATATAAAAAATTAAAGTTCTGAATTTGTGTTCTTCCAGAGCGAAAATGATTTTTTTTTGTAATATTTCTACATACAATTTTGGCAATATTCTTATTTTTTACTCCTAATTTTTTTTAATACCAACAAAACAACTTGTGAAAAAGTGTTGAATAAGAGTATTTTTTCCAAAAGATTGCTAAGCTTATACATGTCCTACCTTATTTAAGACATGTATATTACCTTTTCAACAACATGTACTATATTGTTCTTATCCTATTATTAATTTCGCAAATACAGATTGTTGATATTTAGACTTTTGAGACATATAAATCGGTGTAGAGACCCTTCAACAAACATTTTTTTATCTTCACCAAAAAAAATTCCGTGAGTGGAAAAAATTTAAGATTTTTAATTTTTATTTTTTTGCAAGAATGTTATTAATTTATTTTTTCTAAGTCATCTATATTTATAAATTTATATAATTATATATAACTCAGTAACACGAACAATGTTGTCTCATATAGTCAGTCATTTTGTATATCAGTGTGTGGCTGAGTGAGTGAAGTGATCGACTACAACGCCAGCAATCTTGGTTCAAATCCTGCAGACGGCGTTTTTTTTTTATTTAAATATATTTAAATTTTTTTTTTAATTCTTTGTGTTATTTTTTAGTTCTTTGTGTTATTTTTTAATTTTTTGTGTTATTTTTTAAATTTTATTAAAATTTAAATAATTAAAAATATATCATAGGATAAATTTTGATCTCAAATTATCCAATTCGATCTGCTAAAATTAGCTTATCCGTTTGTATCTAATTGGATCTTAATTAATCCCATAGGACATTTTGGGATCTATCAGGATCTCAATTTTATATTACGTTTATTGGAAGTAAGAAATCAGCATATATAGCTACTTTATATGCAGGTTTTTTTTTGCTAAGTATAACACATTAATTATCTTCCCAGGTGGAAATTGCCCACGGTAGAAAAATATAGTACTGGGAGAACACTGTTTTTTTATTATGCCAGTACCACTTAAAATGTGCTTTGCCACTGTCTTCTGCTATTTTAACAAGATTTTTCTTTCTGACACTTATTTTACCCTAACTTTTAATAGAATTTCAATATAATTTTTTCATAATATTTTTTATATAAAACAGCGAGAAACCAGAAAATTTAAGAAAAACTTTTTATTTTCTAGTTTTACAATTAATAATATTTTATAACACAATAAAAAACAACAAAATTAATTTGAAACAAAAATATATATTTTTTTATTTTATTAAAATTTAGGGTGATTCACCACCAGATTTTTAATTGTTTTTATAGTACTGGCTATATACTGATTTTTTGTATTTGAAGTACTGGCAAGTTACTGAATATTTTTAATTTATAGTATTGGGAAAACACCAGGAAGTAACAAAATCCAACACTAGGCCAACGTGGGAAAATACCTACGGCCAAGCGTATATTGGTGTTACCATTTCGACACCGTACCTGTACTGGAAACGTAAAAAATCCGACACATCCCCAGTACATGCACTACCGTCTCCAACGCTGAGCCAGTACTGTGCCGTTCGTATTTTTCTATCTGCGTTGTTTTCATCATATCCAATTTTCTTTTTCGCGCTGTAAATCTTGATTTTTCCAGATGATAAAAACGTGATATTGCCGCAATATACATCTATGGACATGGAAATAGGACACTTTTATGTGTTAAGAAACATAATTATTTATTTTGAAAAATTAAACAAAAATAAATTTTTTTATTTCATATACGGGAAGTGTTATTATTGATGATTGTAATTAATTTTTTATTTAAATAAAAATCCTTCAACTATTTTATATACAGTGATGTGCAATGAAATAGAGTCATTCAAGTTTTTTTCTAATTTTATTCTCGTTGCCTTTATTTTTAAAGATCAAAATAGTGGATAGATTCGCCCAAAAATGCGAGGAGATAGTTCAGAAAATTATGTAGAATTTTAACGTGACGTTGGTTTTTTTATTTTGTTACTTGTTTACAGTAGGCGAGGCTTTTAATGAAAAATAAGTGATATCGACCTTCTATCAAATTACATCAGTTCTAAAAAAACTGTATATTTTTGGAATTCCTATAAAATTTCCTTAAGTCTTGCGTTATTCTTTTCTACAAATGGTCGCCAGTCTTAAAATGACAGTACCTTAAACATGACCAAATTTTTCTTTGTTTTTAGCGATTTTAAAATAAAGTTAACAACACTGAAACTTTAAAGTGAAAGGGCTTATTCTCTACTTATCGCGATATAACAAATCAGTCAGGCCTTTTTTTACGTTATAGTATAAAGCATTCCGTGTTTAAATTTCAGTGTTGTTAACTTTATTTTAAAATATTGCCAAATACGTTTAATATTTTGTCTTGAAAGAAGAGGCTTCTTTCTACTTATTCGTCCAAATAAGTTTGCTTCATTCAGTCTTCTTCTTACTAACCTGTCTGACACTTGAACGTTGAATTTTTCCCTGATTTCATTATTTATTTGACGGGAGGACATAAAAGGGTTTAATTTGCTTTTGCGTACTATAGTCCTGTCCATATAAGTTGTAGTTTTACGACGGATTGGCTTACGTTATTTATTTTGCGTATGATATTTCTTGTCGGCAGCACATAGACGAATAGCATTGTATACCATATTTCGCGAACACTTTAGTATTTTAGCAAATTCAGTTGGAGATTTCATCTCATTGTGGAATTGAGATATAATTCTTCGTTTTTCTGGATTACAATGTTTTCCACGTACCATATTGGTACAATTAGAAAAGAATTTACTTATTTCAAACGCAAATTATGAAAAGAAAATTATTACAAAGTGCATCGAGTAAAATTTTGACAATTATTGCAAGTGTCCTATTTTTATGTCCAAGTCACATATGAACAAAGTAAATTAATTTTGTTGTAAATATTTGCATGTTTTAAATATTGCAAAGTTTTATATATAATCTGAGACTACTTGATTACAGTTTACTATAATAGAAAAGAAATAATTATTGCTTTATAATTATTAAGAGAAATGCATGAAGATAATTTTGCATGAAGTGTCCTATTTCTATGTCCATAGCTGTATGTCGATTTTTAGCTGGGTATACAAATTCTTTAAAAATATAAATTTAAAGTTAAAAAAATATAATAAAGTTGTTTGCGTTTACAAATTCCATTGTAAGTACTCGAAAAATGTAAGTTGAAAAAACTTCAAAAGGATTTGACTAGATTGAGCAATAAGAAAATCTTATTTTCGAATAAATATCGCGAATATACTGTTACCCTAATCAAACACATTCTATATTTATATACATATGTGTTCTAATAGAAGAAATGATTGAGAAGGGGCTACATCAATATGTATGTCGTCTTTGCTGATTTGACATTTATTTCAGCAGAATATCACAATGTTAGCAAAAAATAAAAAATGTTATCAATAAAAACTTTTACGTTCGTACATTGTTCAAAATATTATCTTCTTTTGTTCAAGTATTGTATTAAATGGAACAAAATATTACTATGCCACTGGATTGTGTAGTAGAGTCCCGAACTTTTATCACATGCTAATTTCAGCGCTCTTTATTGAAGTGCTGACTATGGGAAAAATAAATATTATTTTAAATTAAAAAAAATCTGCTTATGAGTTTGGAAATCTTGAGCAAATTATGGAAAATATTTTTAAAATTTTAATAACGTGACTTTGGTTTACAACCGCATCATTAAGTTAAAAAAATAAAAACTTACACATTTCCCTATATATTGTTAAATTAATCTAAAGGTAGAAAAAACCAAAATCTAATAATTTTAATTCTTAGCTATCTTAAAAACTACTTGACTAATTAAAATAACCCAGATAGAAAAATACGAACGGCACAGTACTGGCTCAGCGTTGGAGACGGTAGTACATGTACTGGCGATGTGTCGGATTTTTTACGTTTCCAGTACTGGTACGGTGTCGAAATGATAACACCAATATACGCTTGGCCGTAGGTATTTGCCCACGTTGGCACAGTGTTGGATTTTGTTACTTCTGGTGTTTTCCCAGTACTATAAATTAAAAACATTCAGTAACTTGCCAGTACTTTAAATACAAAAAAGCAGTGTATAGCCAGTACTATAAAAACAATTAAAAATCTGGTGGTGAATCACCCTAAATTTTAATAAAATAATAAAAAATATATATTTTTTTTTCAAATTTTTTTTTTGTTTTTTATTGTGTTATAAAATATTAAATAATTGCAAAACTAGGAAATAAAGTTTTTCTTAAATTTTCTGGTTTCTCGCTGTTTTATATAAAAATATTATGAAAAAAGTTATATTGAAATTCTATTAAATTATATTAAAAATTAGGGTAAAAGAAGTGTCAGATAGAAAAATCTTGTTAAAATAGCAGAAAACAGTGGCAAAGCACATTTTAAGTGGTACTGGCATAATAAAAAAACAGTGCTCTCCCAGTACTATTTTTTCTACCGTGGGCAATTTCCACCTGGGCCCAGGTAGAAAAATAGAAACGGCACAATGTCGGTCCGGTATTGTAGACGGTAGTACATGTACTGACAATGCGTCGGATTTTCAACTTCACTGTACTAGCATCCCAGCACTGGCAAAGCGTTGATTTACAATGGAACAAAAAAGAAAGCAATGCAAAAGCACTAATTTAGAACGCTTTCCCAACCTTTGGAAAGAGTGTTTTCCCAATACTTGTTTTACAAAGTTTACCACTGTTTATGAAAAAAAACCAACGGCAAAACATTGGTTCAAAACGATTTGCCAACGTTAGGTGAAAGGACTTTGCCAGTGCCTGTTTTACAAAATTTACAACCGTATATAAAAAATACAACTGGTAAAACATCGGCTTAAAACGAATTGCCAACGTTTGCTAAAAGGACTTTGCCAGTACTTGTTTCAAAAAATTTACGACTGTACCTGAATAAATACTACTGGCAAAACATTGGATTACAGCGCTTTGCCAACATTTGCAAAAATGATTTTGCCAGTACTTGTTTTACGAAACTTATGACGGTATGTAAAAAATATATAAACTGATCACTTAATGTTCACCCTATTTAAGTACCAGTTTTCAAGTCTATTGATAAAACTGGGAAATTGTTCTTATGGTAAAATTTGTGTGAAAATCTATTGAATTTGTAGTTTTGAGAAGAGATGTATTCGCTTATTAGATACAGTGCTGCTATACTAAAATTTACGTTTCTCTTTTTTTCGGGATTGGGATTTTACAGATTTTTTCATGAAGAATTGAATAAAAAACAGTTGATCTAAAATACCGATTGGCAGAGCACTTATTTTACTATTGTTACCATCGCTTTTCCAACGTTCGGAAAGATAAACGGCCAACCGAAGATCGACGTTATCATTTCAAGGTTGACCCAGTACTTTAATTTTCGAAAAACGGACGCTCTGCCAGCGCTTGTACCACCATATACAGTGATTTGCCAACGTTTTGCCGTTTGTATTTTTCTACCTGGGATGTTGTCGAAATGATTACACCAATAAACGCTTGGCCGTAATTATTTCGCAACGTTGGCGCAGGCTTGGGATTTAATTTTTTTGGTATTATCCCAGTACATTTAATAACAAATTTAGTAGTTTGCTAGTACTTTACTGTCCTTTTATTGAACATCACAGATTTTTAATGTATTCTTTCGAAACTTCACAAGAAAAGAAATATATTTACAATTATAATTGTGTAATATATGTAAAAAGACGTCAAAATTTATAAAATTTTTAATAAATAAAAAAGCTCATTAATTTTCAGAAAACAGTACTGGCAAAGCACGTTTCCAGTAGTATCGGCATTTCGTAAAAAACAGTGTTCTCCCAGTACAATTTTTGTTCTAACGTCGGCAATTTCTACCTGGGTTCTATATCGGCTTCAGTTTTAGGACATTATTCAGCAGATATTCTCTGATTGCAATCAACAGGTGTATTAACAGGATTACAATCTTCCATCTTAAAACGCTTTAAAACATCAGCAACATATTGGGACTGGTCCAATTTTATATCTTTATCACGAGTTAGAGTAGAGATGCAAACTTGCGGCTGCGGATTCCGCTGCGGAGAGAAAAAACAAATTAAATGACTGCGGCTGAGGTGACGGTTGTTTTTATACATACATTTACACTTTCTTTACATGAATGTGTGTGTAAATTTAGTATATGTGTGGCGAGCACCAAAGATGGAAAATTAGGTTTTTGTGTCAGTATAGAAAAATTTTTAATTTTTTATATTTTTTTTTTTCATTTTAACTTCGGCAAATATCATTAAATTAAAATGATAGGCTAAATGAGTTAGTTTCGAACTAATAAACATGAAAAACAATGATTTTTCAAAATAAAAGTTCAATCGTTTTAAATTTTCCATCTCTGAAAATCATCAAATATCGAGATCATTTTTTGAAAATATGGGAACACTGTAGTGAGAGTGAGAATGAAAATAGAGAAAACGCAGAGAAATTATATTAACTTTTAATTAAGAGAGAATCCGCAGTGCGTTTTTAATTGTCAAATCTCCATATAAAAAAAATAAACGCAGAACAAACCGCAAGGTTGTATCTCTACATTATTCGGATTCCCTTAACTTATTTGTCAGTTTTTGTTTAACATGTTTAATTGTTCTCATATCATTCGAAAAAATTAAAACAACATCTACATAAATGGCATTAAACAATATTTTGTTTTCAGTAATACAATAATAAATACAACATTGGTCAACATCACTTCGTTTGACACCCATATCTAACAAAACTTTATTTAATCCCAGTCAGAAAAATACAGTCGGCGGAACGTTGGCAAAACGTTGGACACGACAGTACATACGTTGGCAAAATGACTGAATTTCAACGTTTACAGTAGCCTTTCAACGTCGAATGATAACACCATTAAACGGTTATACGACTCTATTTTTCGACGTTGGCAAACCGTCGTTAATACAAAAAATACTGTACCATAAAAATGGAAAATTCATTATTTTGCTGATACTATAAATACGAAAAATTAAAGGTTTTTCCAATACCTTTTTCTAAATATTCTAAATAGAAATGTGATAATGACCATTTTTTTTGTTTTTGTTTACCATCAAAAGAAACAGGATTGCACAATGTTAAAAATTTAAATGAAAATAATGTTGAAGTAAACATTAATTTGGTAGAATTTATGTGTATTCTCACTAAACATCATAATGAAACAATTGCAATAACTCTTATACACAAATAATTGAATCGAATCTTAATCTCAAATAAAGTATATTTAAAAACAAACAGTTGTTAATTTAGTAATAACTCTTTTCTCGAAAACTAAAGAAGTTTAATTTTCTATTCGAAATGACAGAAAAATAGTGCGTTCATTAAACCTATCGTGGAAATTTGTACAAATACATCAAAAAATACAGTTTTTACACAAATGGTAATTTCATAACTTTACACCATAATTTTAATAAACACATTTTGTCAAATTTTTTATACTTTCAATGTATTTGACACATTTTTGAATTTGTTACCCCCTTCCTCTATTGCGTTTTATGAATGCTATCAATATAAATCACGGATAAATTATGTAAAAAATGGAACCAATCAAAAAATCTGTATGCAAACTTGTAAAATTAAAAAAAAAAACTGATGCAATTTATGTAAAAACAGTACTGGCAAAGCACTGTTTTAGGTAGTACTGGCAAAACACTGGTTTTAAAAAAAAATCCGTGCTCTGCCAGTACTACATTTTTTGAAGCGTCGGCAATTTCTGGCTGGGATGTTTCATTCCATACACGGCTTGCTTGTTTCAGCCCATATATTGACTTTTTAAGCTTGCAAACTTTTCCAGAACCGTCATCCATTCCTTCGGGTTGTTTCATATAAATTTCTTTCTTCCAAGGTTCCATTAAGAAAAGCTGTTACAGCATCCATTTGGTGAATTATCAAACCATGTTTAGCAGCTAAGGCAATTAAATATCTTATAGATTCATACCTTACTACAGGAGAAAACGTTTCATTATAGTCAATACCTTTTTCTTGATTATAACCTTTAGCCACCAGTCTCGCTTTTCTTTGAACAATTTCATCTTTAGCATTTTTTTTGGTTTTAAATACCCATTTACACGAAATTGGTTTCTTATTTTGAGGTAATTCACATAAAGTCCAAGTTTCATTGTATAGCAAAGACTCGTATTCATCGTATAGCAAAGCCTCGTATTCCTTCATCACACGAGGCCATTCAGAAGCGTTTGGTGATGACATGGCATTTTTAACAGTAGACGGATCATCAGACACAAACTCTGAATCATTGAAATTATACGAATATCGAGGCAGCTTGGCAATTCTTTCAGAACGTCGAAGTTCAAAAACATCATCTTCATCTCTTGGTCTTTTGTTATTTGTTCCAGTTGAACGTACCACGTTATTACCAGCAAATATTTCGTCTTGTTGTAAATCATTGACAGCTTGTTCATTAAAACCAAAAAAATCTTCACCACTAGCTAAAGATTCGTTATCAAAAACAGAACTTGTTGGTAATTCTGCAGCAGATAAATTTTCTTCTGAATTTTCTTCCGAAATCAGTTCTACGTTATAATCTTTGACAACATCATCAACAAGTATTGAAAAATACAAATTATTATTTTGGGATACTACACATTTTTCATTTTCAAAGAAAACCACGTCTCTGCTTGTTATTACATCTTTGGTTATAGGATTATAAATGCGATAAGCTTTAGATTCAATACTATATCCCACCAGAATGCCATCAACCGATTTCTTTTCCAACTTTTTACGTTTTTCTTTAGGAACACTCGTAAATGCTTCAAAGTTGGTTTCTTGTTACACCAAATTTCTTCAGGAGTACGTTCACTTCCTCTGCAAGGAACTCGATTTATCAAATAAGCAGCAGTAACAGATGTTTCAACCCAAAATTTTTTTCCAATCCAGCATCAAATAACATACACCGCATTATCTCAATCAGCGTTCGATTCATACGCTCCGCAACCCCGTTTTGTTCAGGAGTGTAGGGACAAGTTTTTTGATGTATGATGCCATGTTGTTTCAAAAATTTTGAAAATTAATTGTTCACATATTCAGTTCCATTATCTGAACGTAGAATTTTAATTTTACCGGAACACTGATTTTCAACTAAATTCTTGAAGTTTACAAATTCGTTAAAAACATTTGTTTTTTGATGTATGATGCCATGTTGTTTCAAAAATTTTGAAAATTGATTGTTCACATATTCATTTCCATTA
Source organism: Leucophora obtusa (assembly GCA_949987735.1). Classification (NCBI taxonomy): domain Eukaryota; kingdom Metazoa; phylum Arthropoda; class Insecta; order Diptera; family Anthomyiidae; genus Leucophora; species Leucophora obtusa. Next base: position 199,509,324 of record OX465295.1, on the reverse strand, counting down.
TCTGAACGTAGAATTTTAATTTTACCGGAACACTGATTTTGAACTAAATTCTTGAAGTTTACAAATTCATTAAAAACATCCGACTTCCTTTTTATAGGAACAGCAAATACTTTACGTGAGTGATCATCAACAAATGTTAATAAATTCCGATTTCCCGAAAATGATTTTTGTTTAAAAGGTCCAACAACATCCGAGTGTATTATTTCAAGTAAACCGTAGCACGATTACCAGTATCTTTAAATGATTTTCTGGTTTGTTTAACATTTACACACGTTACACACTGATCATTTGAATAACCGTCACAGTTAATACCATAACACGACCGTTTAACATTTTGTAAATTATTATTACAAATGTGACCCATCCGACGATGCCACAAATTTTGATTTTCTTTTACGATACACACTTGTACATTTGAAGTTAAAAACGATACAAGTCATTTTCAACAAAAGCTTTTCCAATTAAATACTTTTCATTGTCAAAAATTTTACAAATATATTTTTCAAACACGACTTTATTTCCCTTTTTTGTTAATTGACGGACCGAAAGTAAATTCGTACACAAATCAGGAATATATTCCACATTTTTCACAACAGCATCCTAATTAGAATTTTTTGTTTTCAGCAACATTTTAACATCACCAATACACGATACGGAAACTGTATTGTTGTTTGCCACGACAATTTGTTTATTAATATTATATTTTTTGTTGAGATGTAGCGCCCGAATCTACATACCATTCGACCGAATTATTTTCACTTGAAAGTAAAGATGCATATAACATTTTACCATTGTTTTTTAAACTGTTTTTTGATTTTTCATTGTTCGATTTTAAATTGTTTTTGTTGGGACAATTTTTACTAAAATGACCAACTTCATTACACGAATGACATTTAAATTTTTTGTTTTTAAATTTGTTTTTCGACACTAATGCACTTTCACTATTCTTGTTGTCAAATTTTGCATCTTGTAGTAGTAAATTCTTGACTGCATCAACCGTCAACTTGATTTTTGAATTTTCGACAGCCATTACCAAAGCACGAAATTCGTCAGGAAGACCAGCAAGCATTAAAGATGCCGTAAGCTCATCAATGTTGAGACCGGCATTTCTTACCTTTAATGATGTTATTACCATTGCATTTACATAATCTTGCATGGACACAAAATCACCAAGCTTTAGCTTCACTAATTGTTTCAACAGTTCAACTTTTCTCGTTAATCCTGTATCTTGATAAGCACGAACAAGAGAATACCAGGCGTCTTTAGCTGTTACCGCTGTAGCAATATGTGCAAAATTGCTGGGCTCAATCATAAGAGTTATCTCGGCCAGAGCACGTTCATTGACTTCAGTGTCCTGCTGACTGGTTACACCGAGATTCACTACTTTCCAACAATTTTTTATTACTAAATATGACTTCTCATGTCTCCACCAAACATCGAAATTTTCACGACCACGTAATTTTTCGAATGGAAAACTTAACGAATTTAATGCCATTTCCGTTTAGTAATTTTCAGCACAATTATAACGATTAAAAAAACACAGCGCAGATCTTTTCACAATTTACCACGAATTTTTATCAAACGCGATACAAAAGTCCCATAACCTATTGAAAATGGTGGAAGTTGAATAAAATCCGTGTATTCGATTTGAATGTTTGTAAAGAACTTCTTTTATTATTGAAAAATATTTTCTGTATATTGACAAATTGATTCAAGATTCAAAACATAAATAGTTTCTAATTAACAGGTAGAAATCTAGCAAGTTCATTTTCAACAGTGTGCAATACGCTTTTTAATATAAACAGGTAGATAAAGATTCAATGAATATAACCGGCGTAATGTAAAGTTAATAGTAGAACACAACCAATTTATATGTTGATCAAAATTAAGTCGTGAATCAATTAAAACTCCCAGACATTTAATACATTCTACAAACTCAATTTTATCACCATTCACCATAATATCTAAATTGACGTCATACCTAGGAGAGTTAAAAATCATTGCCTTAGTTTTCGCAGAATTAACACAAAGATTACAACTAGACATCCAATCTGAGATATCAGACATTATAAAATTTATCACACGTTCCAAAACATCTGTAAACTGATGTTCACCAGAAAAAAGAAGCTGAATGTCATCTGCAAAAACAAACATTTTACAAGAAAACCCTTGTGTAACTGTCATAAGATCATTCATATAAAATAAAAACAACATAGGCCCAATCACTGATCCCTGCGGGACACCACTAGTCACAGTGGACCATTCAGAAACAAATTCCTTACAATGGACATATTGACGTCTTTCGGTCAGATAAGAATAAATTAGAGTACAAGCCGATCAAGAAAAATTAAAGAAATTGCAAAGTTTACGAACTAAAAATGCATGACTGATGCGGTCAAAAGCCTTGGATAAATCGAGTGATAACAAAACGCCTATCTTATTTTTATCCAAAATTCTTCTATTCGAGTCTGTAAGACCTACTAGTAGGGATGAGGTGTTATAACCCTGGCGAAATCCTGACTGATAAGGATTTTTTTTACCAATGGGAACAACTTTGGCAACTTTCCAATCCGTAGGAAATACAGAGGAAGTCAGAATATTATTAACCAGATATAAAAACTGTTTATGACTATATGGGAAAATAATTTTCAAAAATCGTAATGGCAGACCATCAGGGCCCGAAGCATTGGATTTAATATTAGAGAATGCAATACATAATTCCTCCAAATCAATAGTACGAAATGAAAAACCATTATCAACAAAGTTCAAATTGGAATTAAAAGGGTTAGTTCTATGACAAAAAAATTCTCTATTTAACTCATTGGCATCTAAATCACCTACAGATTCTATAGATTCCATAGTCCCATTAGTTCTTAAAAATTTCCACATACCCTTACCATCAAGGTTTTTAAATTTAATTTTATTTACATTTTCAAACCAAGCCCATTGGGCCAAATATGGCTCACAATACAACTCACTAAAAAATACTACTAAATAAACCCCTCAATTCATAAATGCTTTGTAAAGTTGTAGCATGTTTACAAAACGTCATTTTCATACAAAATTTGTTCAATAAACATCCTATAATTTTACAAAGCGTTTATGAATTTAGGGGAAAGTATATATAATTAACAACAAAGTAACAATAATTAATTTACAAAAAATAAAAATAAAAAAACATATTTATGTATTTAAAAATAAAAAGAAAATAGAAATGTGTATAGAATTCTTTCACTTTATATTTACTTCTCCCTAATATGATTCCCTGTATAATATTGCGTTCAAATATATAAGATATAAATTAACAAATGATCATTCCTTTTCGCATTACGAATAACAGTTTTAGCCTTATTTCTCGTTCTACAATAAATTCTCCAGTTACCTGTGAAGGCAAACGAAGATATTCCTTAAAACCAAATCTCTAAGAGATAAATTAAATCGAATAGCTGGTGCATCAAACCAGTTTTCATTAGCTACGTTAAATTTACACCTTTTGGTAGGGACGTGGGAATGTAAAATACCAATACACTCCATCAAACTACAAAGTTGGTTGTCAATATTAGGACTCCCAAAAAATTCAGTAAAATCAAATTGGAGCACCTGATTCTCCAACAATTGTATGTACTGTATGAATACAAGTTAAAGGTTCAATTAGACGTGCCATATCGCCATAGCCGTAACCATAACGCCATAGCAGCAAACCAAAATTCAATTGGTATCTACGGTTACGGTTATGGCGTTATGGCATGTCACCAATAACCGAATACATTGTAGCCCATAAGATTGGTTTGAACAGCTGTTTTATATGGTTATGGTTATGGCACGTCTAATTGAGCCTTAAAGCACCGTAAGTTGTTTCGATTTCACGTGAAAAATAATAACAAAAAATATTTTTCACGATAAAGAGTTTCACGTGAAAAATGTGTAGTTTTCACGCAAAATTAATGTACCAGATTATTATTTTTCTGGAGAAAAAGTGACATTTTGTGTATATTGTGATTGTGTCTTTACTATAAAATTAAAAAATTGCTAATTTTTATAATTTAAATTGAAGTTTGAGGACTTAAAAGTTCGAGTGAAATTTTTCCACAACTTACGGTGCTTAAAAGTAAAAATATGTAAATAAATATTTTTTTTTTGTAATTTTTTATTCTAAGATTTTTTTTATACGATTTTAGTTAAATTTTCTCTCACCTTATTTTAAAGATATGCGGTTTTTGTAATATTCGGAACGCATCTCCCAATTTTGTATGGAAGTAGAGTTCTTTTTAATGCGGATTTATTTTATGTGTTTTTTTTTTGGAACGCATCTACCGCATAAAAAAAGACTTAAGTGTATTCACTATTGAATAATTTCGTTTATTATATTGAACATTTTGTTTTGTTATTTCATTTTTACAAAAAAACATACAGCTATGGACATAGAAATAGGACACTTCATACAAAATTATCTTCATGCATTTCTCTTAATAATTATAAAGCAATAATTAAATTTTTTTTTATTATAGTAAACTGTAATCAAGTAGTCTCAGATTATATATAAAACTTTGCAATATTTAAAACATGCAAATATGTACAACAGAATTACTTTACTTTTTTCATATTTGACTTGGACATAAAAATAGGACACTTGCAATAATTGTCAAAATTTTACTCGATGCACTTAGTAATAATTTTCGTTTCATAATTTGCGTTTGAAATAAGTAAATTATTTTCTAATTGTACCAATATGGGACGTGGAAAACATTGTAATCCAGAAAAACGAAGACTTATATCTCAATTCCACAACGAGATGAAATCTCCAACTGAAATTGCTAAAATAGTAAAGTGTTCGCGAAATATGGTATGCAATGCTATTCGTCTATGTGCTGCCGACAAGAAATATCATACGCAAAATAAAGAACGTAAGCCAATCCGTCGTAAAACTACAACTTATATGGACAGGACTATAGTACGCAAAAGCAAACTCAAACCTTTTATTTCCTCCCGTCAAATAAATAATGAAATCAGGGAAAAATTCACCGTTCAAGCGCAGACAGGTTAGTAAGAAGAAGACTGAATGAAGCAAACTTATTTGGACGAATAAGTAGAAAGAAGCCTCTTCTTTCAAGAAAAAATATTAGGAAACGTATTGATTTTGCCAAAACCCACAAAGGAAATGAGTTCACCTTTTGGAAAAATGTGCTTTGGAGCGATGAAACGAAGGTAAATCGTGTCGGACTAGATGGTAGAACATTTGTACACCGCCAAAAAAAACAAGGCTTTAAACATTAAGTACACTCAGAAGACCTTGAAACACGGTGGGGGTAATATTATGGTATGGGGGGCTTTTCCTGGCGTGGTGTTGGGCTTATCGTAAAAGTAGAGGGCAAAATGGACAGGTTTCAATATTTGAGCATTCCTAAGAATGTTATGGAACCATTTGCCTATGAAAATTACCAGTTAAGTGGACATTTATGCAAGACAATGATCCGAAGCACTCGTCGAACATAGTGAAGGATTGGTTTTTACAAGAACAAATTAAGGTTTTGGACTGGCTAGCCCAAAGTCCGGACCTTAATCCAATAGAAAATCTGTGGAATGATGTAAAAACAAAAGTTTCGCAAAACAATTACAAAAATTCCACAGAATTTTGGGCTGGTATTCATTTACCAATATATATAAAATAGTTGAAGGATTTTTATTTAAATAAAGAATGAATTACAATCATCAATAAAAACACTTCCCGTATATGAAATAAAAAATTTTATTTTTGTTTTATTTTTCAAAATAAATAATTATGTTTCTTAACACATAAAAGTGTCCTATTTCCATGTCCATAGCTGTATATATAACTCATATTAAAAAATATTTGAATATTTTTAATACTTTTTGTATCTGTAGTAAGTACAAAGTACGAGTACACACAAAAATAAATGTAGTCGTTGTCGTCGTACACAATTTCAACAAATTAATAAAAATTGAATAATAAATGAGTAACATGGAAATGTGCAAATAAAAGCGGAATGTATTGTAGTAATCTTAAAAATAATAGAATTCACAGAATCAAACCCAGCAGCAAGTAGACTCGGACCAAGTTTTTAGAATGTGAATTATTTTTAAACATTTGCCGTTTTCTTTTCTGAAAAAAATTTTGCCTTTTTTCTGGCCTTTTTTACAAAATGTCTTTTCGTACATAGCAATAAACATTAAACATAAACAGTTTTGGTTCTGGAAATTCTTATTAATTAACGTGTTGCTTCCCAGTAGCAAATGGTCGAACTAATTCTAAAACGTACTAGTTTTTTGACTAGTAATTCCATAACTAGTTCTCAAAATAATCATTTTGAAACAGTTGTGTACTAGTTAAATACGAGTTATGTAGAGACTTTTAGAAAAATTACCTGAATTAAAACATGAGATTTGAAATTATTTTTTTTTTTTTGCATTATATTCAATAAAAAAATAAGAATTTGTAAATAAGCGCTTAAAAATTTTATTGTGAATTGAATTGAGGAATAAATCAACTGGTACAATACTGGTACCAAAGACTCAATCCAGAACTAGTTTAGTAAATTTCTTATGAGTAACAGTTTAGCTTCTGTTCTTCCTTTAACAATTTGTATACCTAATAGTTTCATTGAAACTGTGCAGAGACTGTTTCAAAAGATTGAATTTAAATACGAGTTTTGGAATAATAGTTTTGCTTACCTTTGTTTGTAATATGTAATACATTCTGAGTTTGCAAATAAACACTAAAATGTTTTATTATCATTATAAATCATAAACACAAAATATTTTAAATATCATTTGGTACATGGATATAATTATCTCAGTAAGAGGAAACTATCGGTCTAATCTGCATTTTATCAAAGAAAAAACCTTTTTTTTATCTATATAATTCAGATAGGAACCAACTGGTACAGTACTATTTCCAAAGAGTCACTTCGGAACTGGTTCCGCGAGTGTCACATTAGTACCAGTTTCACTCCCTATTTTTGACCTTAAATTGTAATTTCCAAACTAGTTATACAACTATTACCAAAGTGGGAGTTTGGCGACAATTGCCCCTATCCCTATATAGATATAAGGTTGTGAATGTAATTGCGCGAGATGTTGAATTTTAGAACAGTTGTTGCGCGGGGTTAAGTGCTATGGGAATACAGAAGGTGAACGCTGCGATATGTATGCGGGATAGAAAAATCATACATATTATTATTCCAAATTGATGTTGCGGTCGCTGGCGATGGAACCCGCAACCTCCTTTGTAACAATCCAACTCGCTAATCAGCGGTCACAAATTAAAGGAATCCTAGATATCTGCCTGTGCATAAGCATGTTCCAGCAAGCTTTTCGTGGGAATCGACTTTTTATGCAAATCTAAAATATTTAGCTCTTTGTTATTTCAAGGTTTTATTGAATGAGTAGAGCATTCTCAGGACATATTTCGAATACAGATAGGCATTGTAAGTACTTTTAATTTGGTACCAACTTGCCTATATAAATTTTTGGTAAAAAAAAAAGCAACATATTTTTTCAGAAAAGAAAACGGCTTTAGTTTATGACAGCTTGTAACTATATTACTGTTTTTTCGTGTTATTTTAATAAAGAGCTAAATTCTAAACTAGAAATAATTGTTCAGACAAATTTTTGTTAATAAACTTGGAAGCGGCTGACAAAAGTCGTTTTAGGTTTAACTAAACCAAATTTAACTGGTATTACAAAAACTCAGCCGCAGATAACTAACAAACTAAAGCCGAGTTTTTCGGAGGTTTGTTAACAAAAATTTGCTCAAACAAATTTTTATCATTTATAATTTTGGCTTTTATTGAAATAAAACAAAATAAACATTTTAAAAGCAGTGTTCCAGTTAGACACTGTGTTAAACTAAGTTTAAAGATAATCTACATCCTAAAAACTGGGCGTAAATGTCTCACTAACGGACTGACTTCCAAAAAAAAAAAAATATAGATACGCAGATACAATTTAAAACAGACGGATAGATGGACATTATAAAAAAAAACATCATAAAATATATTTTACACATATTTATAGACAATACAATATTGTATGCTTTTATTTTTATTTGTTGTCTTGTTGATGATGATGTAGATATTTGATGGAGGCAATAGAGTATTAGGCATGCGTCATGTGACGTGGCACTGACTTAATTTAAACAAATATAAAGACTGACCAACAGAACGACCAACCGTCTAACAAGCTGAATAGAATAATATTGCACAAAAAATGCAACAATTGCAAGAAGATATAAATTTAGAAAAATGTACATTTAAAAATAAATACATACTCGTATAATACATCAGAAACTTGAAGAATGTGTTTTATTTTTGTATAATTTAAGTAGGGGAAAGTTATGTACCTTGAAACGAGTATACCTTGAAACATTACATTTTTTGTTCACGAAAATGTTCTCCCAGAAAGTGATTTTATTTAGCATTGCGCTCATAAGGACTGAGATCGAAAAAACCCAATTTTCGCCAATGACTTTGTGCACATTCAATCATCTTTTTTAGTCATGTTACCTTTCATCAAGTATTAAGTTCATTTTAATTAATTAATGTCTTTAGTTTGACTATAGATCATAAATATCACTTTCTGTTTAAATTATTTTCAAATTAAAGAAAGATGATACAATGTTCACATGTAAATTACAAAGAATAAAATTTTTTTAAAGAATTCGATAAGGCCAGCAAGACAGAATACGTATTTTCGGCTTTCGCTACAAAGCCATCATCAGTGTCATTCGCCTTGAATGGGTTAATAATTGATAATTGTCTACTTATGTAACAGTTGAAAGCAAATCGAATATGTTAACAACTCAACTTAGACTGATATCAACGAAATCTAACAATGATATGTTTATCCTTTGTTATTATTACTCTTTTTGATTTTCAAGGCGAATGACACTGATGATGGCTTTGTAGCGAAAGCCGAAAATACGTATTCTGTCTTGCTGGCCTTATCGAATTCTTTCAAAATTTTTTATTCTTTGTAATTTACTTGTGAAAATTGTATCATCTTTCTTTAGTTTGAAAATAATTTAAACAGAAAGTGATATTAATTTAAATAAACATTCCCCTCATTCATCTTAAAAACACACATTGGCACGGTGCAAAATATAAGTTAATTTTAATTTTTAACTTCTATTAGTTAATTTAAATACAATGGATAACTAAAGTTTAAAGTTCAAAAAGTTACAGATAGGAATGGAGCAAGGAACTCTAATTTTGCTGATGCCAGAGGAAATATGGAAGTACAATATAGGAAGAACAAAAAATTCCCAAAAAATTTCTCGTGTGACAAGCAATCTGAAGTTGTGGCAAAAGAAGCCAGTCGTTTGTGAGTTGTGGACTATTATTGTAAATAGGAAATATGTACAGTTGTGGCCACGAATTTAAGTCAATTGTTTTTAATTTTATTGTTGTTGCCTTTATTTTTAAAGATCAAAATAGTGGCTAAATTCGCCATGAAAGGCAAGGAGATGGTTCAGAAAATTGTACAGAATTTTAACGCAATGTTTGTTTTTTCATTTTGTCACTTGTTTTAAGTGGGCGTGGCTTTTAACGAAAAATTAGCGATATCAACCTTTTATCAAATTATATAGTAAAAGTTCTGATCGGTTGTGTACAAACTGTATATTTTAGTTAAAAAGTTAACAACACTGAAATTTTAACATGAAATGCTTTTTACTATTTATAACGTAAAAAAAATTTTGACTTATTTGTAATATTGTGGTAAGAAAAGCATAAAACTATTCACTTTAAAATTTCAGTGCTGTTAACTTTATTAAAAATCGCTAAAAACAAAGAAAAATTTGTTCATGTTTAAAGTGCTGCACTTTTAAGTCTGGCGACTATTTAATTAATTAATTTAATTTCTTTATTTATTACAATAACTTAGCCTATGTAAAAGGTTGATATCGCTAATTTTTCGTTAAAAGCCACGCCCACTTAAAACAAGTGACAAAATGAAAAAACAAACATTGCGTTAAAATTCTGTACAATTTTCTGAACCATCTCCTTGCCTTTCGTGGCGAATTAAGCCATTATTGTGATCTTTAAAAATAAAGGCAACAACAATAAAATTAGAAAAAACTTAAATTGACTTGTGGCGTTTTCTTTTCTGAAAAAAAAGTTTGCCTTTTTTTGCACTTTGCTTTTGAATTGCCTTTTTTGTGTTATTTTCTAAATTAAGGGTAACATTCTAAGAGGGCTAGGTGTTCTTTTCTAAAAATGTTTCCTAAATAAAGGGCAAAAGTGCAACATTTTTCACCCTCAAAAAATTTACGGGGTAGAGTGTTGCCCTGTTTTTTTTCTTTATGTCAACGCCATGTGTATATACTGTAATGTTTTTTGCTAGCTAACTCGCAACTTGGTGGCCTAGGGGGTACTATCATGGCTTCTGATGCAGTAGGTCGCAGGTTCAAACCCAGGTTGGAGCACAATATATATATATTTTTTTTTTTGTTTTTATAAAATTTTAATTAGATTTTTATTATTTTGCTGTTATTTAGTATTTAACAATTTTTTAGGCCAAAAATAAATAAAAAATTATACAATTTGTTTTAAATATGAAAAAAAAATTTTAATTGAAAAAAGAATATACATAAAAATATATTTATTTTCTACTTTAGCTGGAATTTGAACCCGTCCAGCCCATGTCAAAGGCAGGCATCTCAACCACTAGGCTACAATTAGTAATAGTTTGCGTAAACAATATTGCATACGAGTATACAATACACATACATATGTTTAGAAAAATGCAACAGTGATTTTATTGTGTTTTATTCTGATTGGAAAAACGTAACATTTTAATGGGGTGAGGGCATCATTTTTAAAATGTTGCCTTTTAACAAGGGAACATTTTTTTCCAGAAAAGAAAACGCCTTTAAATTCGTGTCCGCAGCTTTATATGTATGTATGTATATAAAAGTGTTGACAAAAAAGGATTTGGCATCACGCCGCTATAATAATACTGCTCTCGAGTGGTATTCAAAAAACAATGTACTTTTTGTACCCATTGAGGCAAGCCCACCAAAACTGCCCAGAGCTCAGGCCAGTTGCGCGTATTGGACTCTAGTAAAACGAAATATGAAGGCCACTAAAAATGCGTGCAAGGACATGAAAGGTTTTACACGAAAGTGGGCTGCCTGTTCCAAAAAAGTGACAGAAGCAACAATAAAATCTTAAATGGGAGGTATTCCCATAAAAAGTGGATCATTTCGTTAACGGCTAGCGATATTCAGATAACGTTCGTGTTTTTGCATATTTTGACTTCAAATGCATATTGCCCATGCTCTAATCAAAGCAAATGGTCATACCATTGCAAACAAACATGTTAAGGTCGAAAAGCACTCTCTGGTACGTTTTTGTATGGGAGAATAAAATAAATAATGATATTCTTTTATATTTTCGCTAATCTACGTTATATGTATATACATTAGGATGTCCCTTAAAAAACAATTTGTCGATTTTCGTTCATTATAACCCCCAGTTTAATTTGAAATGATCCCAAATGGAAGAAATCAATTTTTTTTTGGATACCCATATTGAGTATGTTGTCTTCAGTTAAAATGCAAAATTCTTACAAAAACTAAAAATAATACCTTTTTTAAAATGGTCCAGCTCGTGAGATCTCATTGCTAGACCCGAAATATTTTGGGAATCAACGTAAAACAAACCAAGGTTTATTTTGAGGGAGGCACTTTTTTACTTTTCTTCTGTCCATATAAGGTGAGTTGCTCTAATGCATAATATAGAAAATATCGATAAAAAAAATAAACATCCATTAAAAAATTTTAAATTTTGTCTTAGCCGAAAATTTATTTAAATTAAAAGAAAAAACATTAGAAATAAAATAAATATTAAAACAAAAATTAAATTCAGTCTTGTTCAAAAAGTAATTAATCAAAAATCATTGGACAAAATAATAAGTATATCTAGTTAAAATAAGCAAAACAGTAAAAAATTCAATTTTTTCTGCTAAATTGAGTAATTTTAGCTGAGTTTCGTTAAAAGCCGGTATATCCACCATTATTTTGAATTATTTTGTTGACTCTTTTTGGCATCCTGGCAATAGCTTCCTGCAGGTCCCTACTGGTATTTCATACCAAGTTTTTTTGAACAAAATCCCATAACTGATCCTTATTTTTAAAAACCTCCTTTCCAATTCTTTGTTTTAACTCTCTCCAAAGATTTTCGATGGAGTTTAAGTCCGGAGATTGACTTGGCCAGTCAAGAAAGGTCACATGATTGCCTTCGAACCAATCCTTTACCAACTTACCAGTATGCTTTGGATCGTCATAGGTCAACATCGTATTTTCAAAGATATCTTTATAGTGGAATCTAGTCATAGTGTCGGTAATTCGATGTATCGGACAGACCCCATACCACGAGAAACAACCCCAGACCATAATAGTGCTGACCGTCTTCTTAGTAAAGCGAACATGGAATTCCTTACCCTTAGGGCGTCGAACATTCTGGGCACAGTCGTTTCCAAATAAATTAATTTTTGTTTCATCGCTCCACAAAATGTTTGCCATTTTTTTCACCGTCTGCTCCGGACCAACTGGAATGACTTCTTGCAAAGGGACTCTTCTGGCTATCCGTCCTGGTAAATGAGCTTCTTGTGGTCTACGACGAACCGTTCGCGATGAAATTACGGGTACGTTCGTAAATGCAGTAGTTAGGCATAACTGCGGCATAATAAAAGTAAAACGTTCAAAAAAGCATCACTTGACAGCACTGATTTACGTCAAACGTTTTTTGATTGACAGTGCAAAAATATACAAAAAGAAAACTAAACGTTGGTGCATAATGGAAGTTATTATATAAAAATTCTTAATACAAATTTAAATAATGTTTAATTTTTAGCATTTTTTGGATTTTTAATAATCAAAAGTCGTTCCATCTTTCTTTTAATTCTCTTTTTATTATAACTTAACAAAAAATTGTCATTTTTACCATCAAGATTTTCAATAATATTTATTAATGTTATTTCGAACATGTTTTTTATTTTTTGCAAAACGTTCTAAAAAGCAAACTCTGTGCAGTTGTTGAGCAGTAGCAAAGCATCTGCAACAGCTGATCACGCATCAGCAACAAAACTTGGCATAGCTGGCGCAGTGTTGCACAAATTTACTGCATTTACGAACGTACCCTACATTTCCAATATCTGCTGAAATTGCTATCGAAGACACAAATGGGTCCTTATTCGCAAGAGTTACAATACGGATATCTGTTGTTTTTGAAGTTTTTTGGGTCTTCCGCTACTTTTGACGGGATTTTTAGGCGTTCAATTAAGAGTTTCTGCTATAGAACGAAGACTTTGGCCACTTTCTCTTAGTCCTGTAACAATTTTTCTCTCCTCCGGGGAACAATGACTTTTTCGACCCATCGCTGATTTTTTGTAACTATATATTTCGTTATGAATAAAGATAAACAACAGTAAAATAACTAGTCTTTCCAAAAAAACTAGAGCAGGCTGCGAAAATATTAAATAATTCAGCAATGTATTTATTATTTTGACCAAGTACTGAAATCACACCTGTACAAAACTAACACACAATGAAAACAACGAGGAAATCCCAGTTTTGTTTTTACTTTTAAAGGCTTTGCCATATTAAAGTTATTTAAATAAAAAAGAATTGCCATGTTTACTTTCCGTTAAAGTAACTAAAATTAAACACAAAAAAAAAAGCAAGTGTACTTATTATTTTGACCGTATGTGTATATTTAAGATTTCATTGTTGATAACAAGTTTGTTTGTTTTTTGCAATATTTTTTGTTGAAATCTAATATTTTTCATTTTTTTACCAATTAAATTATGTTCCACACTCGTTCCACACAAATAAAAAAAATCTTTGCATACAAATCTTTGCATATAAATCTTTGCATAAAAATCTTTGGATACAAAAAGCATAGGTACAAAAAAAAGCAAAAACTGGTTTTGGACAAAAACTAGGTGTTTTTGCTCAAGTATAAGAGTGCGTACAGAGTGGCCGCTTGTTGCCGAGCCGAGCCGACTGAAGCTTATTGCGAGAACTTGTTCATGCGAGCAACAAGTTTGGGTGTACATAGTGGATGCGAGAATCAGCGCTGATATTTTATCTATTATTTGTGTTTTATGTATGTTTGTATGCATTTGGTTTTGTTGTTCATTCGTGTTTGTGAAAAAAAAATTTTACTTATTAACGCATTTCTTCAATTATTCTTGAAATTTTTATTAAATTTTTTTTTAAATTTTGTTTATAAGTTTTTTTTAATTTTTTTATAATTGTTATAATTTTATTTAATTTTTATTATTTATTTGAATTTTTTTTTTTTTTGTTTAATTTTTATTTTATTAACATAACATAAACAATGTTTTCGGCGCTGAAAAACGCTTTGGAACTGTTTTCTCGCATTCAATCAGCTTTACGCTCTGACCAGCTCGGCGCCCACTATGGGTGCGTACAGAGTGGCCGCTTGTTGCCGAGCCGAGCCGACAGACGCTTATTGCAAGAACCAATGCGAGAAAACTGGTACTATATAAATTAGTACAAATAAGCGCGAACAGGTCATAGTGGGCGTATTTCAGCGCCGAAAACCTTGTTTATGTTATGTTAATAAAATAAAAATTAAACGAAAAAATAAAAATTCAAATAAATAATAAAAATTAAATAAAATTATAACAATTATAAAAAAATTAAAAAAAACTTATACACAAAATTTAAAAAAAAAATTTAATAAAAATTTCAAGAATAATTGAAGTAATGCGATAAAAAGTAAAATTTTAAAACTCAACGTCAGTTTGAACAACAAACCCAAATGCATACAAACATACATAAAACACAAATAATAGATAAAATATCAGCGCTGATTCTCGCATCCACTATGCACACCCAAACTTGTTTCTCGAATGAACAAGTTCTCGCAAGAAGCGTCAGTCGGCTCGGCAACAAGCGGCCACTCTGTACGCACCCTTAGACAAAACTATACAAACAAACATTATCTGTAGCGAAATGGTCAACTTTTTTAAATTTCAATATGTTTAACAAAAGCTGGCTAATATTATCTTAATTTTTTTCCTACAAAAAAAATCAAATAAAAAAAGTGACATTTAATCGCCCGAGACCTAAAAATGTTGTATACCTGTTAAAAAAAATTAAAATATATTTAATCACTTTTATGACTATAACAATTCACAATACACCAGTCAGTCAAGCCATTCCTAGTACGACAAATTAATTTTTTTGCATAAATAAAACAACATTAAAAATATATAAAATATAAATTTAAAGTGGCGCCTGCCTACATTTAAACATACATAAATACATGTATAAAAGCATAAAAAAAAACAAACATAATATACACAAAAAAAATTTTACAAAAACAATCAAAAGAAAAAATAAAATTATGGTCAAATAAAAATTTCGTTCACTTTCAGAGTAACAGTAACAGAAATGACAACAAAACAACACTGAAAGAAACTCGTACTTTTTCGTATTTTTGATAGGTTAAATTGTTGTTTAAATTTAACACACAACTTTAATTTGTAATTCTGTACAGAAAACGAATAAAAAACTTTGATACCTAAAGAGAAAGAAAAAACACAACGTTTTCATCCAAGTCCCAATGACAAAAAAAAACAACAGCGGCAGAGGCTACAAAAAAACTTGGAAAAAATAAATTGAAGAAACCAGCAAACTGTAATAAAAAAATTACAATAAAAACCTATTAAAACAAAAAAAAAAAGTATCAAAAAAAGCAACAACAACAAAAAGAAAATATAAACCGGCAAAGCTTTGGCAGCCAGTAGCATGAAACATAAACGAGTAACATATTCACAAAAAAAAAAATAAAAACCCGTTTTTTTTTACAAACAGTAGAATGGAAATGGTTAGTTGTTTAAGTTGTTTGATATCTTTACACACGAAAATGTACCCATAATATACTGACCAGTGATTGTATTTGATAATTTTCGTTTGGTGCCTAAATGATGCCAAAAAAGTGCCAAAAAAAAATGAAGCAACATTTAATGTCTCAAAAAATATGTTCAGCTTTTATTTCAAATATTTATACAGTAACACCCTTATTCTAAACTTTAAGCGGAGAATACACGAGGGAACATTCGTGAAAAATGACCATTTTTTGTTATTGTGTGTGTGTGCGTGTTGACATCGCGCAATACGTGTTTACAAAATTTTTTGATATTTTTTGTTCCCTACTCAATGTTCCTTCGTGTATTCTCCGCTTTTTAACAATAACTAAATTGTCACAAAACTGGTGTGAATGGAAATTATTATAATTTTGGTATTCTAAGAAAAATGTCATAGCAGAACCTTGACATTTGTCAACAATTCAAAATATAAAAATTTTATTTCCTTTTAAAGAATTTTATAATTTTTCTTCACAGAAATAAAATATGAAATACCTCATTCATATTTTGAGATATTATTTTAAGATGCATCGAACCTTTTACCGATTCTAAAATTCCTGCAAATTCATCCAAAAGATTACGTATTATTATGGGGCTAAAGTTGTTAGGAATAAGCTCAGGGTGCTTGATGCTAAAATTTAAAGTGCTTAGAACTAGTTCTCTCGTGTTCTGCGGTTCCTGCACATTTTTTTAAGTTTTCATTTAAGATTTCATAAAATTATCGAAAAAATTTTAATTTTTCCCAAATTACAATTTTTTTACAATTTTATTTTATTTATTTATTTATTTATTTATTTATTTATTTATTTATTTATTTATTTATTTATTTATTTATTTATTTATTTATTTATTTATTTATTTATTTATTTATTTATTTATTTATTTATTTATTTATTTATTTATTTATTTATTTATTTATTTATTTATTTATTTATTTATTTATTTATTTATTTATTTATTTATTTATTTATTTATTTATTTATTTATTTATTTATTTATTTATTTATTTATTTATTTATTTATTTATTTATTTATTTATTTATTTATTTATTTATTTATTTATTTATTTATTTATTTATTTATTTATTTATTTATTTATTTATTTATTTATTTATTTATTTATTTATTTATTTATTTATTTATTTATTTATTTATTTATTTATTTATTTATTTATTTATTTATTTATTTATTTATTTATTTATTTATTTATTTATTTATTTATTTATTTATTTATTTATTTATTTATTTATTTATTTATTTATTTATTTATTTATTTATTTATTTATTTATTTATTTATTTATTTATTTATTTATTTATTTATTTATTTATTTATTTATTTATTTATTTATTTATTTATTTATTTATTTATTTATTTATTTATTTATTTATTTATTTATTTATTTATTTATTTATTTATTTATTTATTTATTTATTTATTTATTTATTTATTTATTTATTTATTTATTTATTTATTTATTTATTTATTTATTTATTTATTTATTTATTTATTTATTTATTTATTTATTTATTTATTTATTTATTTATTTATTTATTTATTTATTTATTTATTTATTTATTTATTTATTTATTTATTTATTTATTTATTTATTTATTTATTTATTTATTTATTTATTTATTTATTTATTTATTTATTTATTTATTTATTTATTTATTTATTTATTTATTTATTTATTTATTTATTTATTTATTTATTTATTTATTTATTTATTTATTTATTTATTTATTTATTTATTTATTTATTTATTTATTTATTTATTTATTTATTTATTTATTTATTTATTTATTTATTTATTTATTTATTTATTTATTTATTTATTTATTTATTTATTTATTTATTTATTTATTTATTTATTTATTTATTTATTTATTTATTTATTTATTTATTTATTTATTTATTTATTTATTTATTTATTTATTTATTTATTTATTTATTTATTTATTTATTTATTTATTTATTTATTTATTTATTTATTTATTTATTTATTTATTTATTTATTTATTTATTTATTTATTTATTTATTTATTTATTTATTTATTTATTTATTTATTTATTTATTTATTTATTTATTTATTTATTTATTTATTTATTTATTTATTTATTTATTTATTTATTTATTTATTTATTTATTTATTTATTTATTTATTTATTTATTTATTTATTTATTTATTTATTTATTTATTTATTTATTTATTTATTTATTTATTTATTTATTTATTTATTTATTTATTTATTTATTTATTTATTTATTTATTTATTTATTTATTTATTTATTTATTTATTTATTTATTTATTTATTTATTTATTTATTTATTTATTTATTTATTTATTTATTTATTTATTTATTTATTTATTTATTTATTTATTTATTTATTTATTTATTTATTTATTTATTTATTTATTTATTTATTTATTTATTTATTTATTTATTTATTTATTTATTTATTTATTTATTTATTTATTTATTTATTTATTTATTTATTTATTTATTTATTTATTTATTTATTTATTTATTTATTTATTTATTTATTTATTTATTTATTTATTTATTTATTTATTTATTTATTTATTTATTTATTTATTTATTTATTTATTTATTTATTTATTTATTTATTTATTTATTTATTTATTTATTTATTTATTTATTTATTTATTTATTTATTTATTTATTTATTTATTTATTTATTTATTTATTTATTTATTTATTTATTTATTTATTTATTTATTTATTTATTTATTTATTTATTTATTTATTTATTTATTTATTTATTTATTTATTTATTTATTTATTTATTTATTTATTTATTTATTTATTTATTTATTTATTTATTTATTTATTTATTTATTTATTTATTTATTTATTTATTTATTTATTTATTTATTTATTTATTTATTTATTTATTTATTTATTTATTTATTTATTTATTTATTTATTTATTTATTTATTTATTTATTTATTTATTTATTTATTTATTTATTTATTTATTTATTTATTTATTTATTTATTTATTTATTTATTTATTTATTTATTTATTTATTTATTTATTTATTTATTTATTTATTTATTTATTTATTTATTTATTTATTTATTTATTTATTTATTTATTTATTTATTTATTTATTTATTTATTTATTTATTTATTTATTTATTTATTTATTTATTTATTTATTTATTTATTTATTTATTTATTTATTTATTTATTTATTTATTTATTTATTTATTTATTTATTTATTTATTTATTTATTTATTTATTTATTTATTTATTTATTTATTTATTTATTTATTTATTTATTTATTTATTTATTTATTTATTTATTTATTTATTTATTTATTTATTTATTTATTTATTTATTTATTTATTTATTTATTTATTTATTTATTTATTTATTTATTTATTTATT
Source organism: Leucophora obtusa (assembly GCA_949987735.1). NCBI lineage: Eukaryota > Metazoa > Arthropoda > Insecta > Diptera > Anthomyiidae > Leucophora > Leucophora obtusa. Next base: position 199,489,982 of record OX465295.1, on the reverse strand, counting down.
TATTTATTTATTTATTTATTTATTTATTTATTTATTTATTTATTTATTTATTTATTTATTTATTTATTTATTTATTTATTTATTTATTTATTTATTTATTTATTTATTTATTTATTTATTTATTTATTTATTTATTTATTTATTTATTTATTTATTTATTTATTTATTTATTTATTTATTTATTTATTTATTTATTTATTTATTTATTTATTTATTTATTTATTTATTTATTTATTTATTTATTTATTTATTTATTTATTTATTTATTTATTTATTTATTTATTTATTTATTTATTTATTTATTTATTTATTTATTTATTTATTTATTTATTTATTTATTTATTTATTTATTTATTTATTTATTTATTTATTTATTTATTTATTTATTTATTTATTTATTTATTTATTTATTTATTTATTTATTTATTTATTTATTTATTTATTTATTTATTTATTTATTTATTTATTTATTTATTTATTTATTTATTTATTTATTTATTTATTTATTTATTTATTTATTTATTTATTTATTTATTTATTTATTTATTTATTTATTTATTTATTTATTTATTTATTTATTTATTTATTTATTTATTTATTTATTTATTTATTTATTTATTTATTTATTTATTTATTTATTTATTTATTTATTTATTTATTTATTTATTTATTTATTTATTTATTTATTTATTTATTTATTTATTTATTTATTTATTTATTTATTTATTTATTTATTTATTTATTTATTTATTTATTTATTTATTTATTTATTTATTTATTTATTTATTTATTTATTTATTTATTTATTTATTTATTTATTTATTTATTTATTTATTTATTTATTTATTTATTTATTTATTTATTTATTTATTTATTTATTTATTTATTTATTTATTTATTTATTTATTTATTTATTTATTTATTTATTTATTTATTTATTTATTTATTTATTTATTTATTTATTTATTTATTTAAAAGTATTTTACAAAAAATCAATTTATAAAATACGTAGAAATAGTGTGGGCAACTAGGCCATGATACTATATATGTTGTAATTTAAATTTCCTTTAATACATTGGCAGATTTTAGAATATACTTAATTTTTTTAAGTGAATCTTTGTTGTTGCAGTTAAAGATTGCTTCTAGCGGTTCATCTGTTGATGTCATCGGGCATTCTTTGAAGATATGGGGGGTTATTTTGTAATACGCAACGCCTTGCGTTGCGTTGTTTTCCATACAAATTGTTTTTGTAACAATAACAATTTACACACAAATCAACGCAACGCAAGGCGTTGCGTTGCGTTTTACAAAATAACCCACATGGTTTATTGTGAGTTGTTCCAAGCAGTGTTCGCATTCCCTAGGTCGAGTTTGTTCATAATAATGTTGTGTACTGAATTTTGTGGTTCCAAGTCTAGTTCTAGCAATGATGATACAGTCTTCACGACTGAAATGGATGTTATAAGGTGGTCGTCTTATGTTATTGTTGTGCGATTTTAAAAAACTGTTAGAATTATTCCATAGTTGCTGTAGTTGGTTTTGTTGATAATTTTTGTGAAAGTTCGTCATTATTTGGACAAGAGGAGGTACCTCAATTATCAACGGGCGGTTGATTGCATTTTTGGCAGCTATATCTGCGTGTTCATTCCCTATGATGCCGACATGTCCGGGAATCCAAAGAATGATAACTTCGTTTAGCAACTTTATATCCTTAAGGATGTATCTTCTCGTATCACTGTCATGTTTTAATGATTTAACTGCGCTGAGGATATCGGAGCAAATTAGTGTTTTCTGTTGTTTTTTTGATGCATAACATACAGCAATCTTATGGCAGCTAATTCAGCCGAGAAAATACCGGCCTGGTGGGGAAGTATAGCTTGATGGATAATGTTGAAGTTATCATTTTCCTGTTCAACTGCAGCGTACGACGTATTTCCATTAGAAAAAGACCCATCTGTGAATATTGTAATATCCGCATTGTATTTTTCTTTTTCCAGCAAGAAAAGTTGTTGGAAAATATGTGGGTTCATCCCTTCTTTTTTATCGTGTTTAGTGAAGTATTAACGGTTAATTTTTTATTTGATGAATTACCGATTGTTGTTGTGCTTTCACGGGTTGGCAGGGGTATCTGAATATCTTTCGCATATTTTATTATATTTTGGAGACCACATGGATTGGGTAGATCTACCTTATTAATTAATTGCCAAAACTTTTCGTGCAATGCATGGTCAGGATTGATTAAGCCTTTAGATAGCATTTTGATTGACTGTTTTTTAAGATAAATTCAAATTGATTTATTTTTGCTTCTACTACTAGGGCATCTATTCGAGTCGCCTGTAGTATACCTGTGGCAGAAAAAGCTTTCACCTAGAGACTATTAATAATAGAGATAGGAAATCAAAACTTACACTACTCACCGATACAGGGCGCTGTAATTTAGTATTACCTGAGCAACTGTTTAGTATCAGTTTAGTATCAGCTGAGCCTATATTTAAAAACTCAAAAACTGTTGTAAACTGCTCAAAATAACGAAAAAAACAAGCGCGGAATATAAATTTGAAATATACGTTTGTTTTTTTTGCATTGTTGTTTGTTATTGTATTTAAATTTAAATAAAAAAAATAAAATTGTCAGTTTTTTTAACAAAGTGCCATGTAGTGACAACAATATTTTTATAACTTATTTTTTTGGTGATACCATACCCCTGCTTTCACCATTGTATTCATTGAACTCAAAGCCTGTTTTCTGCCGTTCAGTAGAAGAAAACATTTATTTACAAATAAAATTTGCAACTAAGCAATTTTACAGCGTTTTCTAGTAAAAATAAACAAATTACATATATATATATGTTAAGTGTTAGAGAAACCCGATGCAATTTATCAACCTACATGATTAAAAAATAAAGCCTTTTACTATTAAAAATAAAAACTTTACAGATATAGATGAATTTGGAAAAAATATAACTATTAATTTTTCAAACTTATGCTTCCCAGTAAAATGTAGATGCTTGAATATGACCGTATATCATTTATACGTTTTTACAATACCATGATTTCTTCTACTGAACGGCAGAAAACAGGCTTTTTTTCGATTACGTGAACGTAATTTTTTTTCAATTCAGTGAACGCATTTTTTTTTTCTTTTTTAATTCACTGAACTTAATTTAATTTTTTTAAATTCACTGAACGTAATTTTATTTTTTTTTAATTCACTGAACGAAAATGAAATTGAATGAATTCTGTGGTGAATTAATTCAGTAAGGAATTAATTCACTTTTTTCCGTTTTATTTATAAAATTGAATGCGCAGTTCGCCGTGAGTCGCCGAAGAAGGTTATCTCGTGACCTGTATTAAATTTTTTAATAGGGAACATCGGTTAATTGTTTTTGTTTTGCGATACTCTAAAGCGTGTCTCAGCATGCCGTTAGACTGTGCAGTCTAATCACATGCAAACCTTTTCGGGCGTATTGGGGCTTCGTCGCGCTTAGCTTCCATTGTGAAGGCAATGGTAGTATATGTGTTGCTGTGGTTCCTGTGCGTCTGTTTTATTCTGACGTATTAGGACTTAATTGCGCGTAACCTCCATTGTGAAGGCAATGGTTGTGTATGTGTTGTTGCTGTTCCTGTGCGTCTGTGTTGTTTTTCACATTGTTTTTTTTTATATTGCGTATCAATACGCATCGTGTTTATAACCTGGCAATATGTCTGTTTGGTAACAGCGCCATTTAACGGTACATTTAACTGTACTTTAAAACTCAAAAAAAAAAAAATTAAATGCGTTCACCAGCGAATTAATTCATTTGATTTAATAAAGAGAACTATTGCAATGGAATTAATTCTTTGAATTTATTGTTTGATGAACGCGTTCAGTTGAACGAATTCAGTGAATTACTTAAGAAAAGGAATTCATTCAATTCTAGAGAAAATTGAATTCGATTGGTAGTGAATTCATTCAAAAAAGAATTAATTCTTCAAAGCTCTGGTTTTAATGAAAAACCAGCGATATTGACCTTTTATCAAATTATATAGAAATTTTCTTAAAAAGTGCCAAAATTCTATGAAGAGTGCCAAGGTGCCATTGAACATTCGATAGTGTCACAAATGGCACTTTTGTGCCACTTTTACCAACAGTGATACTGACTGCAGCAGTAGAGAGTAGTTGTGTTGTACGAGTATGAGACATAAAAACAATAATAAAACAGCAACAATATAATAGAATGAATTTATGAATTGGTATGGTGTTGTTGTGGTGGGTTGTCGGCGGCATTTTGTAACATTTTATATTTTTTGTTGTTGTCATGATACGCACACTGATTCATTTTTCGTTCCTACTATTCAATTTTATGAAATCCGAAAATTAGATATTTTCGTGTTTTCCCCTGAAATATTTTTATCAGGGTTCTTGCATTTGCTAAGGATTAGATGATCCAAAGCTGTAACCGTAAACCGGTTCACCGGTTTTTTAATTTCAAAAAACCGGTTTCGAATAATTTCAAATTTGAATAAACCGAAAACTGGTTGTTATTTGTCGGTTAATCGGTTTTTATACCCTACATCACTGCGTGGACAGAGTACAATAAGTTTGTGCTGATGTTTGTAACATCAAAAAATATTGGACCTAGACCTCCATTTAGTATACCGATTAGGGTTTGGGATTTCCCGGACTTTTTTATTTCCCGGGAAACGGGAATAAAAAAAATTTGATTCCCGGGAATCCTGGGAAATATTTTTTAACAAAATTGTTAATGAAAACCACCTATATAAGACATTTTTGTTAAAAAAAAAACACCATTTCAGTACAAATTCAGTCTGTGTAGTGAGAATTCAAAGAAAAATATCAGAATGTTGAACATTTGATTTCACATAAATTACTCTAAGCACTGCCAAATGAATTGCATGATTCCGGCAGAAAGCACCCACTACTGGACTGTCGGAAAAAACCGTTTCATCACATTTGGCCCATTAGATATGTTATTTTCCAAAGACAAATAAAACTCTTCTAGGCTTATTTCTACAATTCTTCTTATTTCATCAGCATTACATATTCCTGATATATAAACCAACCCCAGGTTATAAAATGAATTATTTCCGTTTATACATATGTTCAAATATCTCTTTTGTGATATTCTTGTCCATTCATCCAAGATTATAGTAAATCTCCTATTGTTAGAAATATTGCTCAAAGTATTTCCATACTCCTGACATTTTATTCTTTAATATTAAAGAATATATTAGTTTGAAAGCAGGTATATTAAAATAAAGTAAACTTACTTGAAAATATCCCATTTATTAATGAAAACGTTACTTATAAAATTATTGGCCCTTAATATAAAGGAGTATTTTAAACTTAAAGTCGACTTTATTTATAATCATACGGTTTCGTTCATTTTGTGAATGAAAACGTTACAAAAATATTTATATCTTCAAACATTTTGATTGGTTGAAAATAAATTAACCAATCAGAATCCTCCAAAAATAAACCAAGTCAAGGTATACTGCCACCCAATATTTTAACTAAAGTCGACTTTAACTAAAATATACATTTGAAAAATTTAAAAAATCCTATTCCAAACAAAAACAATTTAAAAAACTTAATATTTTTAAAACCCTAATACCGATAGACTCAGAATCACTTTTTGTTTCGATTTAACGATGTCCGTCTATCCGTCCATCTGTCTGTTCAAGTATTATTGTACGCACTCTACAGATATTAAGTTATTATGATGAAATTTGGTACACCAACCTATGTCGGCCCAAGGACGAAGCCTATTGATTTTGATTAAAATAGGTCCATACGAAGATATTTCAATGAAATTTTGTTCGATGACTTACATGGTCCCAAGGACAAAGCCTTTTGATTCTACATAGGATCTGTCCAAATTTGGACCTATCGCCCATATGGGCTATATTTCCGATTTTCTCTTCCTTTATCATTTTATAGAAAATTTTGACACAAGTTGGCTTTTAACCAGACTTGTGTAGGGTATTATATAGTCGGCTTGCCCGACATAAACTTTTTTACTCGTTTTTAATGTATTTTAAATAAACTAATCTAGAAAAAAATGTGGGCCACTAATTTGAAATTTTTCATTTTTAAATCTGGAATCGTACGGTGTCGTAGATTTTCCCATATATTCTTTTTTTTTAAGAGAAGCAACACAGGATATTCTTCCTATTAATTAATGTGTTGCTTCCTTTGGAAGGGCAAAGAGAAGAAGTGAAAGGTGGTGAAAGATCAAGGGCTTCAAATATGGCAACACTGTAATTTCGCGAGATGTTGAATTTTTAGAACAGTTGTTGCTCGCCATCTGATGGTGAGTTGGCGAACCTCACGTGTAACAGTCCAACGCGCTAACCATTACACCACAGCGCCCACTCGTTGTTACTCGATTTTTATGATCGATATCTTAAATGAAAGCTAAATGTCCTACCTATAAATCAAAAAAACACACTGAAATAGAGTTATAGATTTCTGACCGCTTTCTCTGAAAATGTGCGCCTGCCACTTTTACGTGCTTTTAGCAGCCGCAGTTTTAGCTGCCGAATTTATCACCTGCGAAAGACTGCGTTTTTCACTTTTTAAATAAAAACTTTAAAAATGTTTTAACTTTAACATACTATTTTGTTAAAGTCAAAACATTTCGTGGTCTTTATGAAATCATTACGGAAATGGAATTGGGAACGGAACTGAATTCTGTAAACGGGTTTATGAAACTTAACGGAAATGGCATCACAATTAAAGCTTAGAAGAATTAATTCCTTTTTGAATGAATTCACTACTAATCGAATTCAATTTTATCTAGAATAGAATGAACTCCTTTTCTTAAGTAATTCACTGAGTTCGGTCAAAGAATTAATTCAATTGTTATAATTCTTTTTATTTAATCAAATGAATTCACTGGTGAACGAGTTCAATTTTATAAATAAAACAAAAAACGAGTAAAAAGAGTTAAAATCGGGCATGCCGACTATACAATACCCTACACCAATTCCTTACCAACTAATGTTTGGATCCGAAATTCGAATGGGTTCAAACGGACTTGTGTCAAAATTCTCTATAAAATGATAAAAGCGAAAATCGAAAATATAGCCCATATGGTCGATAGGTCCAAATATGGACAGATTCTATCTAGAATCAATAGACTTTGTCCTTGGGGCCATGTGAGTCAGCGAACTTAATTTTATTGAAATATCTTCGTATTTGCGATATGCAGCGTGTAAACAAGCCAATTTTGGAGGGGACTTAAACATGGACCGATTTTAACCAAAATCAATAGGCTTCGACCTTGGGAACTAAATTCTGCCGTTCAGTAGAAGAACGTTTAAATGAAATACATACATACGTCGTAGTCAAGCATCTACATTTACGGGGAAGCATAAGTTTGAAAAATTACTACTTATATTTTTTCCAAATTCATCTACATCTGTAAAGTTTTTATTTTTAATAGTAAAAGGTTTTGTTTTTTAATTATGTGGGCGCTGTGGTGTAATTGTTAGCGCTTTGGACTGTTACACGTGAGGTTGCGGGTTCGAGCCACAACCAAGGCAACATCGATTTATGAAAAATAGTAATATGTATGAATTTTTTCAATCCCTCATACATATCGCAGCGTCTTCCTTCGGTGTTCCCATAGCACTTAACCCCACCGAAGTAAAATAATATAACAGGGCTATGAACTAAAAAGCTTCAACAAAGTTCGCCAACTCACCAATAGATGGCGCGCAACAACTGTTCTAAAAAATTCAACATCTAGCTCAATTACAGGGTTGCCATATTTGAAGACCTTCATCTTTCACCACCTTCCACTTCTTCTCTATCCCCTTTCCAAAGGAAGCAATACGTTAATTAATTGGAAGAATTTCCTGAGTGTTGCTTCTCTTAAAAAAAAAAATGTAGGTTGATAAACTAAACTGCATCGGGTTTCCCTAACACTTAATATCCATTTAGAAAAACGTGTAAGTCCACACATTGTAATCGATTTCGTGTACTTCACATTGTGCGTACTTACGATATGGGATACTTGTATATAACAATTGTATATAAAACTAAAAATATTTAAAATTTTCAAAAATTTTGTCTAACTTACATGCCACTATACTTGTGTGTACTTACGAAGTATATTGGCTTGTAGGCCATTACAATACGGCCATGCTCTGGGAAAAGTAAGCCAGCTTTGTTAAATTTCACATATTTTTAGTTTCATATACAATTGTTATACACAAGTATCCCATATCGTAAGTACGCACAATGTGAAGTACACGAAATCGATTACATTGTGTGGACTTACATATTTTTCTAAAGGGATATAATTAAATGCTTAGTACTCGTATTACAAATTTTATTTATTTTTCAATTCAGTGAACTTTTTTTTTTAATTCAGTGAAAGCAATTTTTTTTTAATTCAGTGAACGTATTTTTTTTAATTCACTGATATTAATTTTATTTTTTTTAATTCACTAAGGAAATGAGATTGAATGAATTCATTGATGAATTAATTCACTTTTTCGATTTTTAAAATTGAACGCGTTCACAACCCAGCAAAATATTGGTAATGACACCTCATTGCTGTCTGCATTACCAATAATGATATATCATTACTTTTTGCATTATTTTGTAATATAAAATAATGACTTCCTAATACCGGCCTATTGTAGTCATTGCTTTTAAATATAAAATAATGACTTACTCGCAATAGTTTAAATAAGTAATTTTTAGAAAGTTAAATTTTATACATTTATATTTATTAAATGTAAATATGTTTTGTGTTAAATTTTTATGACGAGTTCTAAAATTACATTCTAGCAAAAACTTTAATTTCTCTGAATGTATTTCCTGAAGCTAATAGTATTTGTGTAACTCTTTATTTTTAAGAATCAAGTAAGCAGTCGGATAACCACTTATAATTCAACTTTTTGTAAGCATGTTTGTAACCACTTATTATTCAGAATCTCATAACTACTTACTTCTCATTTTTTCGTAAGCAAGCGGGTAAGCGTGACTACTTTTAAAAACGACCACGCCAAACAAAAATAATGAGTTTAGACGCCAAAAAATAAGTTGTGCGGAGCTATGAATTTCTATTATATAACCACTTATTTGATAATGAAAGATTTTGCTGGGAAGTGAATTAATTCATTTGATTTAATAAAAAGAACTATAGTTATTGAATTCATTCGTAACAAAATGAATCGAAGGAAATGTGAATAAATTCATCGAATTTTTTATTCAGAATGGAGAAATTGAATTAAGGAATTAATTCTGCAGAACTCTGATCAGAATGACGTCATAAAACTTTTTCTATATTTGTTTCATAAAATTTAATAAATGTACATAAAAAATGAATCTCTAAAAAGTGCCTGACAATTTTTTTTATTTTAAGAAAACATTTTTGGTGTTATCCGAAGTTTCCTCATCAAATCTGTCCAGTGGAATTTTCCGCATTCTCTTTTATTTTTTCCACGGAAATGAATCATCCCTACGGATTTCATTAGGGAATTTCCAATCCGATTAAAATTCTTTCATTAAATTAAAGTTTTATATATTTTATACGATTTTATTTAATTTTGTAAAAGTTAAATAAAATAAAACTTTCATGCCGTGATTGTAATGCCATTTTCGTTAATTGTAATAAATCCGTTTATAGAATCCAATTCCGGATTTTTTTAAATATATATGTAAGTTAGGGGGTTTTTGCACACGATTTTCAGCTATCTTAAGTTGACTAAAAGTGTTATGCAGAATCTAATAAATAATAAATTACATGGAATTCATCAACAACTCTTTTTTTGAAAATGGACTCATACTACCATCAAAAAAATAGTACCTACATACGAACATAAAAGTATACAAACTTTTTTCGTTTCTGCTTCAACCCAAAAAAATGTTGCAATGGAAAAAAGTTTTCTGTTTAAAACTTTTTTAACACGGAAAAACAAAATAAGAAAGTAAAACCGTTTTTTTTTCGTTTATTTTGTTACTTTAACTTTTTATAATAAAATGTTTTGTTTGTATGTCGTTAAATGACAAAACTGCTGCATACATACATATATACAAAAAATACATACCAACTTTCAGATATTAAGTGTACAGTGTCGGGTAAAACATACTGAAAAGAAATTCCATGTTTATTCCTGAATGTACATAATTTGAAAACCAACGCTCACATTCTGTAAACGCTTATCGATAGGTGACAACTTACTATTAATTAATTTATGAACTAATATAACGGAGAAACTTTTTTAAATTTTTCGTTAAAAGGACGAAATATTTTGCTGAATCGGCAGTAAATAAATTTCAAAAATTATACTCACTGTAAAGCAAATACATTTATTTTAGACTTAAATCCTTGTATCCAAGAAATATTATCAGTTTTAAAATTGCCCTTTGAAAAATTAAACCAGAAACGATAGCAAGGATTTTATAGAAAAAAATAAAATAAAAAATATTCAGATAAAAGATAATATATAAATTTCTGTAAATTTCCTAGTGGGGCGTTTTTGGCCAAAAGTATTAAAATTAACCCCATATGGATCACGTTACACAAAATAGTTATTTTTATCCAGTTGAGATTTTTTTTATAAATTTAATGGCTTTACAATCTCTTTTCTGACCCCAGGCCACTAAGGGTTAAATTTTTTTAAGGAAATGAAAAGATAATTATAATTTAACCAAATTTGAGTGCTGCTTTTTTGAAAACCGTTTAAAATTTGATAAAAACATTAAAATTTTTAAAAATTTCACAAAATGAGCAATTTTTGTAAAATGTCCTGAAAAGCAGTCGCTCCAAACACAAACTCAAATTATCATTTTTCCAATTTATTTTTTTTTTTTCTTTAATATCAACTATTATGTGGTACAAATAGCAATCGACATCTCCAAATTAGGCATTTTAAAAAATCTTTAAAATTAATTTTTTAAAAAATAGGTTTTTGCATTTTTATCAAATTCGTGGGTCATTTTGGATTCCAGGCTAAAGTGGGTTAATGATATCCGATAAAGTCAAAATTCCATGTATGAATCATTTTGACTATATTAAATGAATAATTGGAATAAAAAATATTTTTTTTCGAAATTTCGAATTTTGTGAATTTTTAATAGTAATCTTCCAAAAGGGGACATTTTCGTCCAACTTTCGGCACGGGTTAACGTTTTCCAAAAAAAAAAATTGATTTCTTCCATTTGGGACCATTTCCAATAAAACTGTGGGTGTAATGAACGAAAATAGACAAATCGCTATTTTAAGGGACAGTCTAGTGTACATGTAAGAACTCACATGAACACACATGAACACGCATGAACACGCATGATCATGCATGTAGATATTAGTTCAAATTTCGTTAATGCACATGTGTGGACATATATGATGCATGTATGGAGATTTATGTATCCATGTATGGACATGAATGTATGTTTATGAGCATGCATGAACATACATTTAACTTGTATGTATTCATATATGTCGATTTTTAGCTGGGCAGTTAGTATAATTTTTCAAAAATATTTATTGCCGTTTCATCAAAAATGTTTATCATTTTAACGTTATATTAGTTCAGTTTGTTTTGTTACTTCACTATCTGACAATCTCATATTCTTAGAATGTTACGTATTTGACGATGAGGGTTTCCAGAATGTGAATATGAGTGTTAGCAGAGCTTTGAAGAATTAATTCCTTTTTGAATGAATTCACTACCAATCGAATTCAATTTTCTCTAGAATTGAATGAATTCCTTTTCTTATAGTAATTCACTGAATTCGTTCAAATGAACGCGTTCATCAAACAACAAATTCAAAGAATTAATTCAATTGCAATAGTTCTTTTTATTAAATCAAATGAATTAATTCACCGGTGAACGCGTTCAATTTTATAAATCGAACGGAAAAAAAAGTGAATTAATTCCTTACTGAATTAATTCACTACTGAATTCGTTCAATTTCATTTTCGTTCAGTGAATTAAAAAAAACAAAATAATAAGTTCACTGAATTGAAAAAAAAAAAAAATAAAATAAGTTCACTGAATTGAAAAAAAATAAAATAAGTTCACTGAATTCAAACTTGTTTTCTGCCGTTCAGTAGAGGAAAACAATAACGTACAAATACAATTTTTAAATAAGCAATTTTGCAGCGTGTGCTAGTAAAAATAAACAAATTAGAAACCGGATGCTGTTTATCAACCTACATGATTCAAAAATAAAGCCTTTTACTATTAAAAATAAAAACTTTACTTTTATAGATAAATTTGGAAAAAAAATATAACTATTAATTTTTCAAACCAGTTATATAGTTATATTTTTTTCCAAATGTATCTATATCTGTAAAGTTTTTATTTTTAATAGTAAAAGGCTTTATTTTTGAATCATGTAGGTTGATAAACAGCATCCGGTTTCTAATTTGCTTATTTTTACTAGCACACGCTGTAAAATTGCTTATTTAAAAATTTTATTTGTACATTATTGTTTTCTTCTACTGAACGGCAGAAAACAGGCTTTGAATTCAGTGAACTTATTTTATTTTTTTTCAATTCAGTGAACTTATTTTATTTTTTTTTCAATTCAGTGAACTTATTATTTTTTTTTTTTAATTCACTGAACGTAATTCTATTTTTTCTTAATTCACTGAACGTAATTTTATTTTTTTTTAATTCACTGAACGAAAATGAAATTGAACGAATTCAGTAGTGAATTAATTCAGTAAGGAATTAATTCACTTTTTTTCCGTTCGATTTATAAAATTGAACGTGTTCACCAGTGAATTAATTCATTTGATTTAATAAAAAGAACTATTGCAATTGAATTAATTCGGAACAAAATAAATTGAACGAAAGCAAATATGAATTAATTCCATTCAATATATGGTACTTAGTGAATTAATTCATCGAATTTTTAATTCAGAATTGAAAAATTGAATTAAGGAATTAATTCTTCAAAGCTCTGAGTGTTAGTTTTAAAATTACACTCAAAGAAAAAAAAACATGGTATTTCTGTTTAATATGTTTTCGACCTCACTGTACGCAAGAGTACATAGATAGAGGATACCAGCAAAGATATAAAGGGGGAGGTTCAATAAGAGCAAAAGAACTTGTTAAAAAAAAGTTTTATTTCGTAACTTTTTGTGTTTTGTATGTAGGTATGTTGTTGTTGTTAAAGCTGATTTTTACTTACTTTCTTTTAAAGTAATAAAAATAACAAAAATTTAAACTAAAAGAAAGAAAAATACATTAAATGAGAATGTATGAAAGTATGAATAAAAAAATCAATTCTTAACAATTTAATGAAATTCATTCAGCAACAACAAGAATACAAATTTAAAATGTGTGTATGCAAATTTTCGTTAAATGTTAAGGAAATGAGTAATTGATTAAATGAAGAAGATTATAATAATGAAATATTTATATACAGCATTTTTTAAACGCAAATTTAAATTATCCCAGATAGAAAAATACGAACGGCACAGTACTGGCTCAGTGTTGGAGACGGTAGAGCATGTACTGAAGATGCCCATGTGGAAATTGCCCACGGTAAAAAAAAATAGTACTGGGAGAGCACTGTTTTTTTTTATTATGCCAGTACCACTTAAAATGTGCTTTGCCACTGTTTTCTGCTATTTTAACAACATTTTTCTATCTGACGCTTCTTTTACCCTAATTTTTAATACCGAATTCAGTCATGAAGAATATCAATATAACTTTTTTCATTATATTTTATATAAAACTGCGAGAAACCAGAAAATTAAAAAAAAAACTTTTTATCTTCTAGTTTTGCAATTATTTAATATTTTATTACACAATAAAAAACAAGAAAATTAATTTGAAACAAAAATATATATTTTTTTTATTTTATTTTTATTTTATTAAAATATTCAGTAACTTGCCAGTACATACTTTAAATACAAAAAAATAGTGTATAGCCAGTACTTTAAAAACAATTAAAAATCTGGTGGTGAGTCACCCTAAATTTTAATAAAATAATAAAAAATATACATTTTTGTTTCAAATTAATTTTGTTGTTTTTTATTGTGTAATAAAATATTAAATAATTGCAAAACTAGAAAATAAAAAGTTTTTCTTAAATTTTCTGGTTTCTCGCTGTTTTATATAAAATATAATGAAAAAAGTAATACATATTGAAATTCTTCATGACTGAATTCGGTATTAAAAATTAGGGTAAAAGAAGTGTCAGAAAGAAAAATATTGTTAAAATACCAGAAAACAGTGGCAAATCCCATTTTAAGTAGTACTGGCATAATAAAAAAAACAGTGCTCTCCCAGTACAATTTTTTTCTACCGTGGGCAATTTCCAGCTGGGTAGTTTTTCTCACGCCACCATGTCTTTCTATTACTTTATGGGGCTGCAGGGCATTTACAACAAAATTTTTCGATCGTCCCAGTGATTCAGCTATAAATTTATAAGATTTATTCTGTACCCGATGTTTTTGAAAAAATCTCCGCTCCTCCACGGTACAATAATGATGCGCTTGACACATCCATCAGTTATATTAATATTAGTTTTTAATTTTTGTTGGATTGGAACTTCAAACAGTGTTGTGCAAAACAAAAGCAACAAACCCCCTAATAAACATTAATAGGGGTTTTCCAAGATTTAAACAGTTTAATAGGCGTTTGGTATTCTTTACATGAGTTTTAAAAATTAGTTTCTAAATGTTGTTTGTACTTGTTGATCTAATAAGTATGGCTAGGGATAAATATTGCCAAAGTTTTAAATCTCAAATAATTGAGGACTTAAAAAATGGAGAGGGGTAAGCATCCGTTGCTAGAAAATACAATATAAATAGATCCATAGTTTGCAGATTGCTAAAAAAATATAAGTCGACAAAAGAAGTTTCTGTAAAGCATTTAGGACGACGTCCACGAAAAACTTCCGCGCGTGATGATAGAAAAATATGTGGCATTTTCAAAAAAAATCCATTTGCTACTTCTAGTGAGGTTGTAAAAACTCTAAATTTAAATGTGCACGATGGTACAATTCGAAGACATGCAATAGAAAATAATTTAAAAAGTTACAGACCAGCAAAAAACCATTGTTGACCAAGAAACACATTCAAAAAAGGTAAGTTACTATAAACTTGTTATTTTTTTAACTTTATCGAAAGATTTTGTCTTTTTTATTGTTTAAGACTAAATTTTGCAAAATCACACCTGAATTGGACCATACAGAAATGGTAAACTGTTCTATTTAGTGACGAATCAAAATTCAATTTAATAAATTCTGATGGTATGTCTACAGTTCGCCGTTTGCCTGGCAAAAGGCTTGATCCACGCAATTGCAAAAAGAGTTTTAAGCATGGGGGAGGCAAAGTGATGGTGTGGACTTGCTTTCCTGCAAATGGAGTTGGCCGATTCCACAAAATTGATGGAATAATGGACCGTTTCATGTACAAAAGCATTCTTGAAATGAAAATGATTGCATATGCTGAGTGGAATATGCCCCTTCGATGGGTGTTTCAACACGATAATTACCCGAAACACACATCGAGAGTAGAACAGAATAGAATTGATTGGCCGGCACAATCACTCGACTTGAATCCCATTGAAAATCTCTTTGGAATACTGAAGAGGAGTATTTCCGGGAAACGATTCCAAAATCGGAACGAACTAAATAACCTTATTGAATCCATGCCGCGCAGATGTGCAGAAGTTATAAAAAATAAAGGCTCATATACGAAATACTAAATTGATGCTTTTGTTTTGCACACATTTATATGGAGACCTGAATGGTTTTAATTTATTTTTGAAGAAACAGTTAAAGTTGTTTTTTATTTAATGTGTAACTTAGCGTAAATGTTAATAAATTATGGAAATAGTTTTTTTTTAAAGAAATATATTTCGAAATAAATGACTACTTATTTTTACATAGTTTGTTGCTTTTGTTTTGCACAACACTGTAACTTAAACCTTGAAACCCTTAAAACAAATTATACGTTGAACAATATTAATCAAATTCTCGAAACCGCAGAGGATATTCTCATAGGTATTGTGGGGTACCTATTTCAATGACCACACGTGTACATATATTTTCTTGAATATTTGTTGAGTTTTTTCAATGAAAACAATCTTAAAAACAGTGTAATTGTACCACAAATTTTTGATGTTTTATATATATTTTTAGCGGATTTTAGAATAAATTGCTATAGAAAACTTTTAAAAAAAACTTTCAAATTTGTTTTACTTGGAAATAAATAAATGAAAATTTCAAAAGAGAAGTTATGCTCAAATATCGTTCATATGTATGAACCTTTTTAGAGTGCTATTAAAAGGTTCCAAAAATATACATTTTTGATTCCTTTTTGACTCGTATTTAAGAACCTTCGGAAAACACTGAAAAAAAGGTGTAATTTTGGAGCGTGTCATTTTAAATTTCCTTTTGTAAAAACTGTCCCTCTTATTTATGAGTCACCTTTTATGAATGCTCAAAAATGAGCCAGAAATAAATGTATTTTCAGAGTTTAGATTTTGAAAGGCTCATAAAAAAAACCGTAAATTTTTTGGGTTTTTAAAACAATTATTATTTTTTTAGCGTTAATATTACACTAATATTTTGTACTGTATCCATTATTCTCAATAACCGCTTCGCATCTTCTTTGCATACTCTCAACTAATCTCTGGCATTTTTCTTTTGGTATAGAATACCAGGCTTCTTGAATACCAGCCCAAAGTTCGGTGGAATTTTTGTAATTGTTTTGCGATACTTTTGTTTTTACATCATTCTATAGATTTTCTATTGGATTAAGGTCCAGATTTTGGGCTGGCCAGTCCAAAACCTTAATTTATTCTTGTAAAAACCAATCCTTCACTATGTTCGACGAATGCTTAGGATCATTGTCTTGCATAAAGATCCACTTAACTGGCATATTTTCATAGGCAAATGGCTCCATAACCCAGGTGGAAATTGGAGACGGTACAAAAAACAAAGCCCTGTGAAAGCATTTGTTGTCAATGGTACAAAAAAAAAGAAACATTTTCGCAGCGTTGATTCCCAATGGTACGAGAAAAACCATTTGAAAAACATTATTTTGGATTGCTTTTCGAACGTTCACAAACAGTATTTTAGGAGTGCTTTTCATACAAAATTTGCAACCGTTTGTGAAATAAAAACACTGTTAAAACATTGCTTTAAAGCGTTTTCCTAACGTTTGCAAAAAGTACTTCAGCAGTAGTACTTCTTTTAAAGAATATATAACCGATTATTTAAAGAACACTGTCAAAACATTGATTTCAAAATGTTCGAAAAAGGGCATTCCAGCACTTTTTTTAATAATAAATACAGCATTTATTTACTTCAAATTACATAACCAAAGCCCTGGGGGCCATATATGATTAATAAAAGCTACTACAAAAAAATAATTTAAATAAAGATAATAAAAATAAATAATAATAAAAATAAATAATAATAAAATTAAATAATAAAAATAAATAATAATAAAAATAAATAATAATAAAAATAAATAATAATAAAAATAAATAATAATAAAAATAAATAATAATAAAAATAAATAATAATAAAAATAAATAATAATAAAAATACAGTAAAACTATCATATAAAAAAATAAAAAATAATAAAATAAAATAATAAAAAAAAAAAAAACAAGGTTGGTTACCGTTATCGTTATAATACCGTTATCGCTAAAATAGCGTTTCAAATTGAATACCGTTACCGTTATCGATACCTCTAAAAAAATTTCTAAATACCGTTATCGTTACCGATACCGTAATTTTTATGGGTAGTTACCGGTATTTTACCGGTATTTATTATTTTATATAAAAATTACAATTTTTTTATTTTTTATTTTATAATCTTGAGTGTTTTTTTTTACAAAAAATTTATATATAATAATTTTACTTATTAAAACTACCAGTATTGAATTTATAGCATAAAATCTGTATTTTCAGTACTTAAAATTAAAAATATGCCATGTTTTTACTTGTTTTTATATATTTTTAACACAATTTTTAATACCGGTACGTACCGGTATTGCTGTTTCGATAACGGTATACCGTTACCGAAACAGTCTTAAATACCGTTACCTTTACCGTTACCTAAACAAACGAAATCTGATACCGTTACCGTTACCCTTACCGTTATTCGTTTCGGTAACCAACCTTGTAATAAAATAATAATAAAAAATAAAATTTTTACAAAATTGTCTACAGTTAAACAAAAAATGCAGGAGAATATTAAATTTGGAATATATTTAAAAGGCAGTTAAATCCATATGTCAGAGTACACTTTTTAAAGTGTTTGGTCAAAATGTTAAAAAAAAATTTTTTTTTTTTGATACATATATAATTTTAATTATATTTTATTATTTATGTAAAAGAGTTATAGCAATCATTATTTATGCAAAAGATTTATAGCAATTGTCTCATTATGAAACTTTGTAATATCTCACCTGATACAATTTGATCCGAAAAATGGGTCTATCTAACTGCACCAAATTATATATAAATACATATAATTTGATGAAGATTTTCAAAGAAAATTTTAGTAAATATTGTTGAGATCACTTATTTCATTCATATTAAATACTAATGCTTAATGTTTAGAAAAATTTTTGCTAATAAACTTAGAAATAGCTGACCAAATAAAACATTACAAATTAAAAATTTGTCGGAACAAATTTTTCTAGGTTAGAGTTTTGGTCTTTCTTACAAAATGTGTGTCTTTCTTATAAAATAAAAAATTAACTTTCACAATTTTTTTTTTTTCACGGAAAAATAAATGAACTTAAACCATATTAATTTCAACATATGTTTGTCTAATTTTTATTTTTAAATTTAAAGTAAAAATATTTATTTCGGCTTTTAATTCCACAAAGAAAAAAAAATTTCTCCCCTTATTTATTTTTTTAACCCTTAAATGCATGATCTCTTCGATTTTAACCATTTTTTTATATATGATTTCTAAAGGCGTGTACATTTCAAGAAAAGTACCAAAAAAAATTATTTTTAAAAAAGGTGATTTTTATTGAAAAATATGGTTTTTTGCCAAATAGCTAAATTGTGATTATTTTAACGTATATAAGAAAAAAAAATTGACAAAATTTCTTATCGCCAAAATAAATTTTATTGCGAGAATATCACTTTAAATATTTAAACAAATATTTTTGAATATTACACTTTTTGTAAAAAAAAACGCGTGTTTTAGATTTTTCACAAATATACAGAGCAAAACCAAGATTTTTACTCTAACTGTTTAAAAATTCTGCACTAAACTATAGGAACACTATGTACAGAAGGGGCCCCCAATTCCCAAAAATGCAGTTTTGTGCATCAAGTGGGTTTTTTTTATTAAAAAACCGGTATGTTGCCAAATGGCTACACCACACATTTAAGGGGGAAAATTATTTTTAGTTTAATAAAGAGTATTTTCCCAACTATTTGAAAAATATAAGTTGAATTCAATTATAAACATTTATATATGTATGTATATGTCAAAGTGCAAAATTCAAAACCAGATCCACAATTTTGGAGTTTTTTTTTTTAATTTTTATAGTGCATTTAAACTTTATAAAATTTTGTATAATTAGAAATCATGTCAGATAAATTTATACATGAAATTAATACAATTTTATATTAACTTTGTTATATATTTTGAAATAAGATTGTTTAGAGAAGCTTATACGCCATTATATAATTATGTTTAAACTATATTTGCTGATCTCTTAATATCTCTTAATATATAACGTCATATCAAACATATTTATAAAACCAAAGTGTTAATATAAATGTATGTGGTCATATAAAGCAACACATATAAACATTTATAATTATATAAAATCATATAAAATTATATGAAAACTTTTTTAGTCGGGATACTAATATCAACATAATTTTCATTAAATTTTTTAACATTATACAATCCAATTTATTTGGATAAAGTGGATACTTAAAAACATCAGTTATTTCATTATAAATTTGACCATTTAACAAAATATCATCACAATTGTGTTTACAATGTTTAATGCCAAAAATTTCATTAATTACTAGAATATTTCAATTACTGAGCAGGTATACATTCTCAGTGAGATGAAGTGAATTAAAAACCTTCAATTTATAAAATAAAACACCACCCAGGTAGATTTTGCTGACGTTACAACAAAAGTTGTACTGGGAGAGCACTGTTTTTTACGAAATGCCGGTACTACTTAAAACGTGCTTTGCCAGTACTGTTTTCTGAAAATTAACGAGCTTTTTATAATTTATTAAAATTAACAATTTTATAAATTTTACGTATTTTTACATCTATTACACAATTATTTATGTAAGAGAGACATCGCCATTCTTTTCTTGTGAAGTTTCGAAAGAATACATTTGAAGAAATTTCATTAAGTCTCAAGATATTGCCAAAAAAAAATCTGTGATGTTCACTAAGAGGACAGTAAAGTTCTAGCAAACTACTAATTTGTTATTAAATGTACTCGGATAATACCAAAAAAATAAAATCCCAAGCCTGCGCCAACGTTGGGAAATAACTACGGCCAAGGGTTTATTGGTGTTATCATTTCGACAACATGGCAGTACAGTGAAAGTTAAAAACCCGACGCATTGCCAGTACATGTACTACCGCCTCCAATACCGGGCCAACATTGTGCCGTTTGTATTTTTCTACCTGGGCACTTTTGATTCTGAGGATTCTAAAATCTTTTCAAGAGAATATTTTGTATTTTTGAACAGTTGATATAGCAACAGGATATTTCGTGAGTTTTTGTTATGAAAAATGTGCAATTTTCATTGAACTTGTCCAATAGGATTTTTGGGAGATTTTTACAATTGATTTTATAAAACCTAAACTGTTTTCAAAATCGAAAGCAGAAAATTTTGATATAGGAGCTCCAATATTGGGTACGTCAATCGCGATATGAATAAGATTATGATTGTTCATGGTTTGCGAATTTGGTCCATAAAAATATGGCATAAGTTCAAAAAATTTCTTTACAAGTTGTTTAACATAATCAGATTTTAAAGTTGCGAATATACTAGACGAACGTTGCTAATATACTTGAAGAAGCATTTTAAAGTTTTTTGCAACGCTTTGAAAACGTTATAAAATACCACCCTCACACCGTAAATCATGGTTATCATTTGGGGCGTTGTCAAAACGCTTTAAACCTGTAAATCGGTATATTCTGAAAACATTTGTACCACCTTTTAAAATGCTTTTAAAAAGTTTTCACGATCGTATTTTTCTTAAGAATGCTCAAATATTGAAACCTGTCCATTTTGTCCTCTACTTTTACGATAGGCCCAACACCACGCCAGGAAAAAGCCCCCCATACCATAATATTACCCCCACCGTGTTTCAAGGTCTTCTCAGTGTACTTAATGTTTAAAGCCTGTTTTTTTGGCGGTGTACAAATGTTCTAACATCTGGTCCGACACATTTTTCCAAAGGGGCAACTCATTTCCTTTGTGGGTTTTGGCAAAATCAATACGTTTCTTAATATTTTTTCTTGAAAGAAGAGACTTCTTTCTACTTATTCGTCCAAATAAGTTTGCTTCATTCAATCTTCTTCTTACTAACATGTCTAACACTTAAACGTTGAATTTTTCCCTGATTATTTATTTGACGGAAGGACATAAAAGGGTTGAGTTTGCTTTTGCGTACTATAGTCCTGTCCATATAAGTTGTAGTTTTACGACGGATTGGCTTACGTTCTTTCTTTTCCGTATGATATTTCTTCGTTTTTCTGGATTACAATGATTTCCATGTCACATATTGGTACAATTAGAAAAGAATTTACTTATTTCAAACGCAAATTATGAAAAGAATATGATTACTAAGTGCATCGAGTAAAATTTTGACAATTATTGCAAGTGTCCTATTTTTATGTCCAAGTCAAATATGAACAAAGTAAAGTAATTTTGTTGTAAATATTTGCATGTTTTAAATATTGCAAAGTTTTATATATAATCTGAGACTACTTGATTCCAGTTTACTATAATAGAAAATAAATATAATTATTGCTTTATAATTATTAAGAGAAATACATGAAGATAATTTTGTATGAAGTGTCCTATTTCTATGTCCATATCTGTAGTTATGAGCGTTCAGAAATTGCTCATATTTAGGACTCCAATAAGAGTCATAATTTATGAGCACTCAAAAATTGTTGGCTGGGATATATTTAATGTATTAATTAGAAATTTATTAATTAAATTCGAGGCCAATTTCCTTATTATGAATTAACATAATAAGTACTTTTTTCAAAAACTGCTATTTTTCTTCATCAGGATACTCTCCTGACAAATACTTCACAAAGTTTTTGCTTTCAAAAAACATCTACACTTTCAGGAATGAAAAGATCGTTTCGGGGATTTTCCAGGCCCCCTTCATCAGTTTTCTTTAGAAAATGGTGGCTTATTACAATGCAAATTGAAAGCATCAAATCTCATATTAAATGTAGTCGGCTTTAATGCATTTAAAAATTATTTTTCATCTAAGATATCACTAAAAAATAACTTAAAATAACATCAGTTCAAGAAATTCTTCGATTTTTATATGGAAAATAAAATAGGTGTTTAGGAAAAAACCATAAAATAATAATTTGCACATGAAAGTTCGTGTTTTAAATAAACGTTAAACAATGCAGTTAATCACCATTATTTTTAACAATAGCTTGGATTCTCTTAGGCATAGACAAGTCTCTACCGGGATATTGCACCATGATTTTTGAATATTTTCCCACAATTCTTTTTTATAACTGCAGGGAAGCTTAGAAATTTGTAGCTTCAATTAATCCCAAAGGATTGATTGATTGGGGTCATTATCCTGTTGGAATTTCAAAATTAGCGGCATATTTACCTTAGCATACGGTAGCATAACCTTCTCCAAAAAATCCTCGGAAACAAATCTATCCATTATGTTTTTAATTATTTATTTATTTATTTAATAATCCATATTGTAATACAAAAGACATGCATGACAAAAAAAAGGAGTAAAACATAACATAAGCAGTAATCACTTTCTTTTCATCTGCATTAAGTGTTAACCCTCTAACCGGCCTAAGCTTTTTTGCAATGAAATTTATAACATGTGTTCCTCACGAAAAATAAACAATAAGTTCTTCTACAAATTTTCGTTTCTTACTTTAGGCGATACGGGCCAAAATATTTTAAGGGTGAATCTTGAAAACTAGCGCATAAAAATTACTAGGTTTAGGCACAAATTATTTCTCTTACCAAGAAATAATTGCAATAAAAAAATACATTTTTTGTGGTGTTACTTAAGAGGATGTAGCGATTTTCGTTTTTCGAAAAATGGGAAATTGAGCGAAAACGCACCAAAACTTCAATATATATTATTCAAACTTATAAGCTTTGCTATATTCTTTTTACCAAATTTCAAAAAAATCCGTCCATTTGTTTTGAAGTTAAGGCGATGTCCTTTAAAGGTATCCTTATGGAATCCTGTGCGTCCTTGGACCAAAGTAAGGAACTTTTTGAATAGCTTAAGCTCCAATCTTACTTCATGGTCACTACCAATTGTTTTAGTCAATTTAAATATGTTTTTAAGATTTTTGAAACTTTTGGTTGTTTTAAAATATTTAATTTTTGAAATTTTACGAAATTTTATCTTTGACAATTTCTCGGTTCCAAACCGTGCATTGTATACAAAAAAATTCTTCACAAAAAATTTTATAAATTTTGTTTTCTGTTGAAAAAGCATAATTTCTTATTATAAAATACCCCTTTGGCGAATTTCTGGTCAATATACCCCGCCTGGAGGCGGGCTTGCCGTTTAGAGGGTTAAGTATATTTAATAGTGTTTGAAAAATATTTCAATAATTTTTATCTGAAAACATTGTTAGAATGAGAGAACAGTCGCAATTAGATGTATTGAACCTATTCCCTCCCAAGAGATGCAGCCCCAAACCATGACATTTCCTCCACCGTGTTTTACCGTTTATTGGTGAATCTAATTTGGAATTCCTATTCTTTTAGTCGACGTACATAACTTTCTGCATTATTATCAAATTGCCTTTAGTCTTGCCGCTCCATAGGATATTTCTCCACTTTTTTTCACCTTCTGGTTCGCAACATGTTTCTTGGTGGTTCATTCAAAAAGACAAGACTCATTGATCCGCCATCGTACCGGACGAATACCAGAATAGTTACTTTGGTCAGACTGAAAAACTTTAAGTCTAAGTTAGCGTTTCCAAGAGGTAATTCCAATTGGTCCAGAGCAGACGGTAAAAAATAAATTTATTTGAAAGGAATACGAAAACCTTTGAGAGAGTTGAAACAAAGAATACGAAAGAATGTTTCCCAAAATAAGGATCAGTTTGGAATTTTGAACAAAAAACTTGGTATGAAATACGAAGCCTGCCAAAAAGAGTCAACAAAATAATTCGAAATAATATATTCACCATTATTAATGGCTTTTAACGAAACTCAACAAAATTTAGCCGATAAAATTTGGATTATATACCGTTTTGCTTATTTTTAAAACATCGGCTGAAAAATTCATAGGATGACACATAGGTGGCACCACTAATGAAAGATCCATATGACTTTTTTTAAAAAAATTATAATATCCCAGCAAACAAAGATGATCATTAATGACTCACAAATGAGCTCCAAAAACATAAACATTTTTCCACTTTTTCCTATGAAAGTGGTCCGTCCAAAAGAGCCCCGTGTGTACTCAGAAATGACTCAGAAAAAAGAACGTATAAAATCGAAATTTTCCTCATAAATTTAAATAATTTTGTAATCTTTTTTGAGTCCGAAAAATGAACCCTCATTTTGAGACAGCTTTTTTGATTGTAGAGAAAACTTTTTGGGTTGTTTTCTGAGGGTTCATATTTTTTACCAAAAAAAAGAGTGTTTTCAAAAAAACAATCATTTCTGTGAGCCATTTAAGAATCTTATTTATGAGCGCTCCGAAATTGCTGGCTGGGATATAGAAACAAATTACAATAATTTGCTAAATAATTTGTGTTTTATTCAAAATCAACATCGGTCCTTAAAATTTAACCACCCTTTAGAAGGAAAACATCAAGTTGTCGGCTACTTAGACATTAATATTGGATTTAATTTTTAAACAAACGCTCGAATAATAAATATGATTTTTAAAAATTTTAATTTAAAGTGATTTTTTTTATTTTAGGGTTTTATTTGCATTTAAATGCATATTTTCGATTTTTCGCTGCCCTGGTTATGACTATAAGGAACCCTTATTCAGCGGATAAGTAGTGCTTAAATTTTGCTTATGAATACCGCAGTTACTTTTTAACCAAGACTGAATTAACTGCCTCTTTTTATAAAAAGAATCATACGAATTCGTTAAAACATTTCTGTGAAAAACACAAACTTAGAAACATTTATCTTGAAAATGTTTTAGCCGCTTTTGTCCCAACGACTATATAATTAAAAGACTTCCCAACTCTCCCTACCTCTTGTTAAATCACTCTCTTCTTAATTTGTATCGAAAAATTTTGTTTGTTCTACATAGAAATCCTAACAAATTTGTCTAAAAATTTTGAATCGAAAAGGTTTTTAAAATTAGTGTCTGATTCTTTTTACAAAAACACCGAAGAAATGTTTTTTTTTTTGTATTTATTTTATATATTGTAAGAAAACATAATAGCATTTGGTTTTAATTTTAGTTTACATAAATATTTGTCTGCGAGCCATTAAAAAAAATTTTAGGCAGTACTTAGGTTCCGGGCATCGACGTCACTAACCTCAAATATAAAAAAAAATATTTTAGATTTCACCAGAGGCTATTATTTTATTTAGGTGTGTCCGACAAAATGCAGTTTTTCCACTATAAATAAATAATTCATAATTTCAGAGAATAATATCTATTTTCAATAGATTTTCATTATCATTAAAAGAATTTAAATTGTTTGCACTTACTGACGCCCAAGCTGATTGCTCTACACAACAGATTTCAACAAAAGCTAAAATCTATAAATAACAATTTTAATACAATTTCTTTCTCATAAAGATAGAATAACTATAAATAAAATCTAAATACAAAGAGCAATCAACAACGATAACTAAAAAAGAAATTTCATTTAAAACATATTTTAATGGAAACCAAGTCAAGGTAGCATAGCACAGCAATACGTGAAAATACAAATTTTGCAATAACAAAATATATAATTGATTAAAAAACTTGTAAGAAAAAAACATGTGCTTTTATATAAATCCAAAAAGCCCTGCACTAAATAAACACAACATACATTTGACGAAATTTCTGACTTGGGAATAATTACCGCGCACTACAATGTGTCAACCTAATACATAACAAAAGAAATTACACCAGCAAGTCAGGCAACCAACTAGAAATACAAGTGTAGAATGTCAAAAAGAAAACGGCGAATTCAAGGAAATTGTTTTTATCTTTAGTACTCGTTGCTTTCAATCACTGTTTATATGTGTGCAAACTTTTTTCAATAACGAATAACAAATTCGCCGGATAATCATGGCGAATTGGCTGACAAACGCAAAAAATATGTTGTAAAAAAATATATAAAAATATGGGAATGCACAAAAAAAATATGTATAAAGTAAAATATTTTATTTTCTCCTAATTAAACACATTTTTAAATTATTTCTTTTATAAATAAACTGATACGCTCTATTTTTTGTTTTAAATGGCTGTACTTTTTTTCAGCAACTTTTTTGCTACACTCACCGCACTCTTTCTGATAAAAAAAACTTTCACAATTTTTGAAAATATTAGCTATTTCTTCTTATTTTTAGTGTAAAATTAAATATATTATTAACAATCACAAATTTTTTATTTAAATATTTTATTTCTACACTTTTCACAATATACGAGGGTTTTTATGATGTCTTTTGAAGTTCTTTTCTTTGTCGCGCGGCGGCTGCAATTGACCAAGTGTTCACGAAAGAAAAAATTTATAAAGTATGTTTCTAATATTTTCCATCAAGAATAACACTGTTTCTTAATTATCTTTTATTTAAACAACACTTTTTCCTGATATTTTTTTTGTTAAAAACACTTGAATTTCTATTAACTTTATAAATTTTAACTACTTTTATATCTGCTTTTAATAAAAGCAACGCGTCCATAAAAATTCCAACTATACACTCGTACTTTTCAAAATGGCGGAAAATGTAAAAGAAATCAACGAACACGGCAAATTTTTTTTGTGTTTAGTACATTAATGACGCCGATTGCAACCAATTCGCCACTTTCAACATTTTAGAACTCGCCGTCTTCATCATTTTTCCCATTCGTTTAGTATTTGACGATTTTTCACCCACAATTATTTTTTCACGTCTTGCTTTTAAATTTTACCGTTAATCTACAAAGAATGTTTCATAATAAAAAAATTTACCATAAATTTTGCAGAATATCCTAATGTATTATATATTTTTTTGTTACGCGTTAATATTTAGTATGGAGTCAACGTTTATAAAAATGACTGTTTACTGCAATGTACAAGAAGCAACTAACGACCAGTGGTGCCAGATTTATTGGGGAACAAAATTCGTCAAAGTTTCAAAAATAAATCGCCAGGAATTTTCTAAAAATCAAAGATTAATATAGAGAACCCCCCGTTTCCACATGCAAGTAAATGGTTGCAAGTTGAGAATACATATTATCAGCGAAAATTTCGAAAATTACCGAAAAAACATGAAAATTTTACATGTGTCCACACTACTTGCTGCAAGTTCATTTTTAAAATGTCGTCGAAAGCATAGATTGTCACTAAATAGCACTCCAGTATTGCCAAGTATTCAATATTCTAACAAAGCTGGGAAAAAATTGTTCTTAACAATTTTTTTTTTCAAAAACTTTTAAAATTTATATTTTAAATTACCATTAAGATATGCCGTTGTGTTCTTTTTTACTTTTTTTTTTCAAATAAATACAAAATTAGTTGCATTACAATTTTTACTTTACCAAATACTAGTAAATTAATAGAAAACATTACTAGGCAACACTGTTTTTTTCATTCTGTCATTTCACTTGCCGCAAGTATCAAAAATCTACTGTCTTCTAAATTTACTTGCAAGTTGAGCCGCAAGTCGTATAAGTGTGATAGTATTAGTGAAAAAGTGTGAGTGTATTGAGTTTTTCGAACTTGCACTTGCATGTGGAAACGGGGGGTAAAAACAGGGGGATTATTACCTAAGAGGTATGTAATTATACAACTACATAATTTTCAAGTTAGTTTTACAAAGTTCTAGTAAAATATCCACATTTTTTTGTAAAATATATACAATCCTTGGAAAATATATTGCTAGAAATTTGTTAAACTTATGCATTAAACACATAGACGACTGCGGCTACACGACTACACGACTACAAATGCTGCTGGCTGCAATTGTAGTCGCTAATCCTAAAAATTTGACGCTTTGATAAATATTAATCTTTTTTGGTTTGTGCTTCTAAAATAATGGCTGAGGAATATTTTGTTAATTTTGTAAGATCCATTTTTTTTACAAAACATCACAATAAAATTATTTCCAAATATAAATTAATGAAACCTTCAAACAATTGTAAAATATAAACAGCTGTTTCTTCAATGTCCCTATAACAGTGATTTTCTAGTCAGAACTAGCGATTTTATTTCGCCTCTAGCGGGAAAAATTGTCCTGTTTTACATATTTTGTTATATTGTCAACCCTATTTTTGTTTTGTAGCCAACAAAAATAGAAATTATCCTAAGTTGACTACAGCGGCAAAAGTAGTCGTGTAGCCGTGTCGCTGTGTTGGTATCAAAATAATCGTTTTCATATAAACGTGTGTATTTTATTTTCGACAGGCTGTAGTCGTGTAGCTGCAGTCGTCTATGTGTTTAATGCATTACTTCGAACTTATGTAGTTGTATAATCACAAAGCACTAAGGTTGCGTTTACGCTGCACCGAAATCTCGAGATTTCGATATTCACCACTCTGAAAAAGCAATGAAGGAGAGCTTGTAGATGTTCAATTTTGAGTACAGTAAACATATTTAGTTCTAATAAACACATTTTCCTAAAAAATTAAAGTTAATACGCATATCTTCACTGTTTTTTCCAGAGCTTTGAAGAATTAATTCCTTTTTGAATGAATTCACTACCAATCGAATTCAATTTTCTCTACAATTGAATGAATTCCTTTTCTTAAGTAATTCACTGAATTCGTTCAACTGAATGCGTTCATCAAACAACAAATTCAAAGAATTAATTCAATTGCAATAGTTCTTTTTATTAAATCAAATGAATTAATTCACCGGTGAACGCGTTCAATTTTATAAATCGAACGGAAAAAAAGTGAATTAATTCCTTACTGAATTAATTCACTACTGAATTCGTTCAATTTCATTTTCGTTCAGTGAATTAAAAAAAATAAAATTACGTTCAGTGAATTAAAAAAAAATAATAAGTTCACTGAATTGAAAAAAAAATAAAATAAGTTCACTGAATTGAAAAAAAATAAAATAAGTTCACTGAATTCAAAGCCTGTTTTCTGCCGTTCAGTAGAAGAAAACAATAATCTACAAATAAATTTTTTAAATAAGCAATTTTACAGCGTGTGCTAGTAAAAATAAACAAAATAGAAACCGGATGCTGTTTACCAACCTACATGATTCAAAAATAAAGCCTTTTACTATTAAAAATAAAAACTTTACAGATATAGATAAATTTGGAAAAAAAATATAACTATATAACTAGTTTGAAAAATTAATAGTTATATTTTTTTCCGAATTTATCTATATCTGTAAAGTTTTTATTTTTAATAGTAAAAGGATTTATTTTTGAATCATGTAGGTTGATAAACAGCATCCGGTTTCTATTTTGTTTATTTTTACTAGCACACGCTGTAAAATTGCTTATTTAAAAAATTTATTTGTAGATTATTGTTTTCTTCTACTGAACGGCAGAAAACAGGCTTTGAATTCAGTGAACTTATTTTATTTTTTTTCAATTCAGTGAACTTATTTTATTTTTTTTTCAATTCAGTGAACTTATTATTTTTTTTTTAATTCACTGAACGTAATTTTATTTTTTTTAATTCACTGAACGAAAATGAAATTGAACGAATTCAGTAGTGAATTAATTCAATAAGGAATTAATTCACCAGTGAATTAATTCATTTGATTTAATAAAAAGAACTATTGCAATTGAATTAATTCGTAACAAAATAAATCGAACGAAAGCAAATATGAATTAATTCCATTCAATATATATTGCTTAGTGAATTAATTCATCGACTTTTTAATTCAGAATTGAAAAATTGAATTAAGGAATTAATTCTTCAAAGCTCTGCTTATGACAGGTGTCAAAAATAGTATTCTTGAACCGTATGTCACAGATTAATACCAGATGTGAAACTAATGGCAGGTGTCAAAAAAGTATTCTCGAACCGTATGGTTTTGTTTACATGGAAGTCAAGTCAAGGGGGAGATAATAATATAAAATATCCATACATTTTGTATTGCGCATTTTTTGAATATATCTGTCTCTTTTTAGATTATTG
Source organism: Leucophora obtusa (assembly GCA_949987735.1). NCBI lineage: Eukaryota > Metazoa > Arthropoda > Insecta > Diptera > Anthomyiidae > Leucophora > Leucophora obtusa. The sequence goes on along the minus strand of OX465295.1, from coordinate 199,459,522 downwards.
TGCTTTATCTTTTGTGTTTTTCTTAAAGTTTTGCGTTTTGTTTTGCTCATTTTCTGTTGGCCACATTGCCCAAATCATCTGATTCATATCTGGTATAATTTGTGCAGTATGTTTACATGGAAGTCAAGTCAAGAGGGAGATAACAATATAAAATTTCCATACATTTTGTATTGCGCATTTTTTGTATATATCTGTCTCTTTTTAGTGCTTTAGTGTGCAATAATACTTTTTGTTTTTCTTAAATTTTTGCGTTTTGTTTTGCTCTTTTTCTGTCGGCCATATTACCAAAATCAGCTGATTCATATCTGTGTATTAAGCTATGCTAAAAATCATAAGCACACGCAAAAAATAAAAAGGTTAAAATTACATAAAATAATCCCTGCAAGCATTTGGAAGATATCTTCCAAGAAGATATTAAAGCGATATCTTCTATTTTTCATTTGAATGAAAATAATCAAGTAGTCTTTTAAAATTGTCTTCCTTTTATTATTTGGAAGATAATTTGGTGATATTGGAAAAAAAATAATTCAAAATTTGAATTTTTTGTCATAGGTTTTTATGATGATATTGGGGCAATATTACCTTCTTATCATCCGGAAGATAAAGAAAATTTGTTTGAAATTCTTTGTCATTTTGGAAAAAATTAAAACAAAATTTGTATAAAAACAATCAACAAACACATAGGAAAGAAATTCCTTGAAAAAATCAAGATTTAATGCGGGAAAAAAATCGGCTACGTTGAAATCAAGATAATTAATGTGTTGGTCAATGGATTATGTATGCAGATGTTCCTTTTCAGGCTTAAATTTAATAATTAAAAATTAAAACCTATATATTGTACCGGGGAGTTTATTTGGCGATATCACCTTTTTATCTTCCAGATGATAACTTAGGGATATCGCCGATTTATCTTCCTGGGGTATTGCTTTCGTGTTTCCTGAAAGTATTGCTTTCGGGTAACAGTTATTCCCGACGGAAGAAACTTCCGCAATACGAAATTGATATTGCCGGCAATAAATGTTTTCTTCCTGGCAATATGATCGGGGAATCTTCTTCGTATTGCCATGCTTGCTGGGATGGTATAAGCTACCTAGTTTTAGTAGGTTTTTGTATAATTTAGATAAGTTGCTTCTTGAAACAAAAAGGAAAACTAATGATAGCTACCCAAGAAACATTTTTACGGACTCTCCGGCACGTACGGATTCATGAATACGGCTTTTACGGCACGTTAACTGTCCGTAATGTACGTATCCGTCAATGCTTGTACGTATACGGAACATTAACGGACCGTATAAATGGATTTTCGAACATAATACGTTTTAACTCCGTATTGGTGTATCCGTTTCCGTACCTTTAAATACGGATTTCATCGGTTTGTTTACAAAATAAAAAATTTTTGTTAAGTCGGTGAAAATATTATTATAATGGGAATATATGGAGAATATCCAATAGAGGGAATTCTTTCTATCACACCATTAATCAAACAATATCAAGTAACAAGGTAAGATTTATGAAACTTAATGTTTCACAATGTTTTGTGTATAACATGTGAGAATTTGCATCGTGTACACAGTCAATTAAACCATAACTAATTTATTGTCTCTTTTCCATATAGATGTTGGATTTTACTCCGGGTCGCTAAGCGCTGGATAGATAGGTAGACCGAGCTGGATGTGCTAAATATTGTAATTATAAATAATAATTATTAATGAATTTATAAAAAAGAAAAAAAGTACTTTGTATTGAAAATAATAAACATATGGTCTATTTTTTTGAAAAAATCGGTAGGATATGGACAAGGAAATACTCCGTTATTACACGACATAACGGTCCGGAAACGGTCCTGCATTGACGGACTTTCAGCGGACTAGTCCGTTTTTTACATGACATAACGGTCCGTAAACGGTACGTCATTGACGGACTTTCAACGGACTTGTCCGTTTTTAACACGACATACCGGTCCGTAAACGGTCCGTCATTGACGGATTTTCAACGGATTCGAATCAGTTTCGATGTTCCTTATGTTCCGTTTTCTGGTCCGTATACGGATCCAGAAAACGGTACGTATACGGAGTTGGATTCCGTTTATGACGGACCGAAAACGGTGCGTAAACGGAACGAATTGTTTGTTGGGTATGCAATAAAAAACTTGGTAAATATTATCATGTTTTATAATCGTTATCATCATTTTTTGAAGGTCTACCTACATTTTATTTATTAATTTGCATTTAATTTATTATTTTCTCAAAAAATTTGTGTTGGCTGCGTTTACATCTACACCGATATCTCGAAATTTCGATATTCACCACCCTGGAAAAGCAATGAAGGAAAGCTTATAGATGTTTAACTTTGAAAAAAGAACACATATTTAGTTCTAAAGGCACATCTACACGGGATAGAAATCTCGTAGAGTTTACGCCTAATTTGTCATCTCTAATATAGTTGGCACTAGTTTTTATCGTAAAAGTATCATATCTACTTGTCACGTATTTGTTTTTAATAAAATTGTTGTATTTTAAAGAATAATTTTTTCTCCAAATACCAAAAGGTGCATTTAATAAACTGAAATGTTCAATAATGTTACAAGACATCTTAAAAATTGTTACTAATTAAAGAAATTATGTATGACAGCAATTGTCAATGCCATAGAGATTACATTTCGTAGACTTATACAGAGCTGCATTTTCAGAAAGTCTAGCGAGTTTTCTATCCCGCGACCAGTGGTGCCAGATTTATTGGGGAACAAAATTCGTCAAAGTTTCAAAAATAAATCGCCAGGAATTTTCTAAAAATCAAAGATTAATATAGAGAACCCCCCGTTTCCACATGCAAGTAAATGGTTGCAAGTTGAGAATACATATTATCAGCGAAAATTTCGAAAATTACCGAAAAAACATGAAAATTTTACATGTGTCCACACTACTTGCTGCAAGTTCATTTTTAAAATGTCGTCGAAAGCATAGGTTGTCACTAAATAGCACTCCAGTATTGCCAAGTATTCAATATTCTAACAAAGCTGGGAAAAAATTGTTCTTAACAATTTTTTTTTTCAAAAACTTTTAAAATTTATATTTTAAATTACCATTAAGATATGCCGTTGTGTTCTTTTTTACTTTTTTTTTTCAAATAAATACAAAATTAGTTGCATTACAATTTTTACTTTACCAAATACTAGTAAATTAATAGAAAACATTACTAGGCAACACTGTTTTTTTCATTCTGTCATTTCACTTGCCGCAAGTATCAAAAATCTACTGTCTTCTAAATTTACTTGCAAGTTGAGCCGCAAGTCGTATAAGTGTGATAGTATTAGTGAAAAAGTGTGAGTGTATTGAGTTTTTCGAACTTGCACTTGCATGTGGAAACGGGGGGTAAAAACAGGGGGATTATTACCTAAGAGGTATGTAATTATACAACTACATAATTTTCAAGTTAGTTTTACAAAGTTCTAGTAAAATATCCACATTTTTTTGTAAAATATATACAATCCTTGGAAAATATATTGCTAGAAATTTGTTAAACTTATGCATTAAACACATAGACGACTGCGGCTACACGACTACACGACTACAAATGCTGCTGGCTGCAATTGTAGTCGCTAATCCTAAAAATTTGACGCTTTGATAAATATTAATCTTTTTTGGTTTGTGCTTCTAAAATAATGGCTGAGGAATATTTTGTTAATTTTGTAAGATCCATTTTTTTTACAAAACATCACAATAAAATTATTTCCAAATATAAATTAATGAAACCTTCAAACAATTGTAAAATATAAACAGCTGTTTCTTCAATGTTCCTATAACAGTGATTTTCTAGTCAGAACTAGCGATTTTATTTCGCCTCTAGCGGGAAAAATTGTCCTGTTTTACATATTTTGTTATATTGTCAACCCTATTTTTGTTTTGTACACGCAGAAAAAAACTGGGGGAATATTATCTAAGTGATATGTAATTATACAACTACATAATTTTCAAGTTAGTTTTACAAAGTTCTAGTAAAGTATGCACATTGTTTTGTAAAAAATATACAATCCTTGCCAAATATATACATGTGTAGTGGAAAATATCCGAAAAAATACATATATTTTGCTAGAAAATTGTAAAACTTACTTCGAACTTATGTAGTTGTATAACTACATAGCACTTAGATAAAGTTCCCGCTGTTTTTTTTCTGCGTGTAGCCAACAAAAATAGAAATTATCCTAAGTTGACTACAGCGGCAAAAGTAGTCGTGTAGCCGTGTCGCTGTGTTGGTGTCAAAATAATCGTTTTCATATAAACGTGTGTATTTTATTTTCGACAGGCTGTAGTCGTGTAGCTGCAGTCGTCTATGTGTTTAATGCATTACTTCGAACTTATGTAGTTGTATAATCACAAAGCACTAAGGTTGCGTTTACGCTGCACCGAAATCTCGAGATTTCGATATTCACCACTCTGAAAAAGCAATGAAGGAGAGCTTGTAGATGTTCAATTTTGAGTACAGTAAACATATTTAGTTCTAATAAACACATTTTCCTAAAAAATTAAAGTTAATACGCATATCTTCACTGTTTTTTCCAGAGCTTTGAAGAATTAATTCCTTTTTGAATGAATTCACTACCAATCGAATTCAATTTTCTCTACAATTGAATGAATTCCTTTTCTTAAGTAATTCACTGAATTCGTTCAACTGAATGCGTTCATCAAACAACAAATTCAAAGAATTAATTCAATTGCAATAGTTCTTTTTATTAAATCAAATGAATTAATTCACCGGTGAACGCGTTCAATTTTATAAATCGAACGGAAAAAAAGTGAATTAATTCCTTACTGAATTAATTCACTACTGAATTCGTTCAATTTCATTTTCGTTCAGTGAATTAAAAAAAATAAAATTACGTTCAGTGAATTAAAAAAAAAATAATAAGTTCACTGAATTGAAAAAAAAATAAAATAAGTTCACTGAATTGAAAAAAAAATAAAATAAGTTCACTGAATTCAAAGCCTGTTTTCTGCCGTTCAGTAGAAGAAAACAATAATCTACAAATAAATTTTTTAAATAAGCAATTTTACAGCGTGTGCTAGTAAAAATAAACAAAATAGAAACCGGATGCTGTTTACCAACCTACATGATTCAAAAATAAAGCCTTTTACTATTAAAAATAAAAACTTTACAGATATAGATAAATTTGGAAAAAAAATATAACTATATAACTAGTTTGAAAAATTAATAGTTATATTTTTTTCCGAATTTATCTATATCTGTAAAGTTTTTATTTTTAATAGTAAAAGGATTTATTTTTGAATCATGTAGGTTGATAAACAGCATCCGGTTTCTATTTTGTTTATTTTTACTAGCACACGCTGTAAAATTGCTTATTTAAAAAATTTATTTGTAGATTATTGTTTTCTTCTACTGAACGGCAGAAAACAGGCTTTGAATTCAGTGAACTTATTTTATTTTTTTTCAATTCAGTGAACTTATTTTATTTTTTTTTCAATTCAGTGAACTTATTATTTTTTTTTTAATTCACTGAACGAAAATGAAATTGAACGAATTCAGTAGTGAATTAATTCAATAAGGAATTAATTCACCAGTGAATTAATTCATTTGATTTAATAAAAAGAACTATTGCAATTGAATTAATTCGTAACAAAATAAATCGAACGAAAGCAAATATGAATTAATTCCATTCAATATATATTGCTTAGTGAATTAATTCATCGACTTTTTAATTCAGAATTGAAAAATTGAATTAAGGAATTAATTCTTCAAAGCTCTGCTTATGACAGGTGTCAAAAATAGTATTCTTGAACCGTATGTCACAGATTAATACCAGATGTGAAACTAATGGCAGGTGTCAAAAAAGTATTCTCGAACCGTATGGTTTTGTTTACATGGAAGTCAAGTCAAGGGGGAGATAATAATATAAAATATCCATACATTTTGTATTGCGCATTTTTTGAATATATCTGTCTCTTTTTAGATTATTGTGCTTTATCTTTTGTGTTTTTCTTAAAGTTTTGCGTTTTGTTTTGCTCATTTTCTGTTGGCCACATTGCCCAAATCATCTGATTCATATCTGGTATAATTTGTGCAGTATGTTTACATGGAAGTCAAGTCAAGAGGGAGATAACAATATAAAATTTCCATACATTTTGTATTGCGCATTTTTTGTATATATCTGTCTCTTTTTAGTGCTTTAGTGTGCAATAATACTTTTTGTTTTTCTTAAATTTTTGCGTTTTGTTTTGCTCTTTTTCTGTCGGCCATATTACCAAAATCAGCTGATTCATATCTGTGTATTAAGCTATGCTAAAAATCATAAGCACACGCAAAAAATAAAAAGGTTAAAATTACATAAAATAATCCCTGCAAGCATTTGGAAGATATCTTCCAAGAAGATATTAAAGCGATATCTTCTATTTTTCATTTGAATGAAAATAATCAAGTAGTCTTTTAAAATTGTCTTCCTTTTATTATTTGGAAGATAATTTGGTGATATTGGAAAAAAAATAATTCAAAATTTGAATTTTTTGTCATAGGTTTTTATGATGATATTGGGGCAATATTACCTTCTTATCATCCGGAAGATAAAGAAAATTTGTTTGAAATTCTTTGTCATTTTGGAAAAAATTAAAACAAAATTTGTATAAAAACATTCAACAAACACATAGGAAAGAAATTCCTTGAAAAAATCAAGATTTAATGCGGGAAAAAAATCGGCTACGTTGAAATCAAGATAATTAATGTGTTGGTCAATGGATTATGTATGCAGATGTTCCTTTTCAGGCTTAAATTTAATAATTAAAAATTAAAACCTATATATTGTACCGGGGAGTTTATTTGGCGATATCACCTTTTTATCTTCCAGATGATAACTTAGGGATATCGCCGATTTATCTTCCTGGGGTATTGCTTTCGTGTTTCCTGAAAGTATTGCTTTCGGGTAACAGTTATTCCCGACGGAAGAAACTTCCGCAATACGAAATTGATATTGCCGGCAATAAATGTTTTCTTCCTGGCAATATGATCGGGGAATCTTCTTCGTATTGCCATGCTTGCTGGGATGGTATAAGCTACCTAGTTTTAGTAGGTTTTTGTATAATTTAGATAAGTTGCTTCTTGAAACAAAAAGGAAAACTAATGATAGCTACCCAAGAAACATTTTTACGGACTCTCCGGCACGTACGGATTCATGAATACGGCTTTTACGGCACGTTAACTGTCCGTAATGTACGTATCCGTCAATGCTTGTACGTATACGGAACATTAACGGACCGTATAAATGGATTTTCGAACATAATACGTTTTAACTCCGTATTGGTGTATCCGTTTCCGTACCTTTAAATACGGATTTCATCGGTTTGTTTACAAAATAAAAAATTTTTGTTAAGTCGGTGAAAATATTATTATAATGGGAATATATGGAGAATATCCAATAGAGGGAATTCTTTCTATCACACCATTAATCAAACAATATCAAGTAACAAGGTAAGATTTATGAAACTTAATGTTTCACAATGTTTTGTGTATAACATGTGAGAATTTGCATCGTGTACACAGTCAATTAAACCATAACTAATTTATTGTCTCTTTTCCATATAGATGTTGGATTTTACTCCGGGTCGCTAAGCGCTGGATAGATAGGTAGACCGAGCTGGATGTGCTAAATATTGTAATTATAAATAATAATTATTAATGAATTTATAAAAAAGAAAAAAAGTACTTTGTATTGAAAATAATAAACATATGGTCTATTTTTTTGAAAAAATCGGTAGGATATGGACAAGGAAATACTCCGTTATTACACGACATAACGGTCCGGAAACGGTCCTGCATTGACGGACTTTCAGCGGACTAGTCCGTTTTTTACATGACATAACGGTCCGTAAACGGTACGTCATTGACGGACTTTCAACGGACTTGTCCGTTTTTAACACGACATACCGGTCCGTAAACGGTCCGTCATTGACGGATTTTCAACGGATTCGAATCAGTTTCGATGTTCCTTATGTTCCGTTTTCTGGTCCGTATACGGATCCAGAAAACGGTACGTATACGGAGTTGGATTCCGTTTATGACGGACCGAAAACGGTGCGTAAACGGAACGAATTGTTTGTTGGGTATGCAATAAAAAACTTGGTAAATATTATCATGTTTTATAATCGTTATCATCATTTTTTGAAGGTCTACCTACATTTTATTTATTAATTTGCATTTAATTTATTATTTTCTCAAAAAATTTGTGTTGGCTGCGTTTACATCTACACCGATATCTCGAAATTTCGATATTCACCACCCTGGAAAAGCAATGAAGGAAAGCTTATAGATGTTTAACTTTGAAAAAAGAACACATATTTAGTTCTAAAGGCACATCTACACGGGATAGAAATCTCGTAGAGTTTACGCCTAATTTGTCATCTCTAATATAGTTGGCACTAGTTTTTATCGTAAAAGTATCATATCTACTTGTCACGTATTTGTTTTTAATAAAATTGTTGTATTTTAAAGAATAATTTTTTCTCCAAATACCAAAAGGTGCATTTAATAAACTGAAATGTTCAATAATGTTACAAGACATCTTAAAAATTGTTACTAATTAAAGAAATTATGTATGACAGCAATTGTCAATGCCATAGAGATTACATTTCGTAGACTTATACAGAGCTGCATTTTCAGAAAGTCTAGCGAGTTTTCTATCCCGCGACCAGTGGTGCCAGATTTATTGGGGAACAAAATTCGTCAAAGTTTCAAAAATAAATCGCCAGGAATTTTCTAAAAATCAAAGATTAATATAGAGAACCCCCCGTTTCCACATGCAAGTAAATGGTTGCAAGTTGAGAATACATATTATCAGCGAAAATTTCGAAAATTACCGAAAAAACATGAAAATTTTACATGTGTCCACACTACTTGCTGCAAGTTCATTTTTAAAATGTCGTCGAAAGCATAGGTTGTCACTAAATAGCACTCCAGTATTGCCAAGTATTCAATATTCTAACAAAGCTGGGAAAAAATTGTTCTTAACAATTTTTTTTTTCAAAAACTTTTAAAATTTATATTTTAAATTACCATTAAGATATGCCGTTGTGTTCTTTTTTACTTTTTTTTTTCAAATAAATACAAAATTAGTTGCATTACAATTTTTACTTTACCAAATACTAGTAAATTAATAGAAAACATTACTAGGCAACACTGTTTTTTTCATTCTGTCATTTCACTTGCCGCAAGTATCAAAAATCTACTGTCTTCTAAATTTACTTGCAAGTTGAGCCGCAAGTCGTATAAGTGTGATAGTATTAGTGAAAAAGTGTGAGTGTATTGAGTTTTTCGAACTTGCACTTGCATGTGGAAACGGGGGGTAAAAACAGGGGGATTATTACCTAAGAGGTATGTAATTATACAACTACATAATTTTCAAGTTAGTTTTACAAAGTTCTAGTAAAATATCCACATTTTTTTGTAAAATATATACAATCCTTGGAAAATATATTGCTAGAAATTTGTTAAACTTATGCATCAAACACATAGACGACTGCGGCTACACGACTACACGACTACAAATGCTGCTGGCTGCAATTGTAGTCGCTAATCCTAAAAATTTGACGCTTTGATAAATATTAATCTTTTTTGGTTTGTGCTTCTAAAATAATGGCTGAGGAATATTTTGTTAATTTTGTAAGATCCATTTTTTTTACAAAACATCACAATAAAATTATTTCCAAATATAAATTAATGAAACCTTCAAACAATTGTAAAATATAAACAGCTGTTTCTTCAATGTTCCTATAACAGTGATTTTCTAGTCAGAACTAGCGATTTTATTTCGCCTCTAGCGGGAAAAATTGTCCTGTTTTACATATTTTGTTATATTGTCAACCCTATTTTTGTTTTGTAGCCAACAAAAATAGAAATTATCCTAAGTTGACTACAGCGGCAAAAGTAGTCGTGTAGCCGTGTCGCTGTGTTGGTGTCAAAATAATCGTTTTCATATAAACGTGTGTATTTTATTTTCGACAGGCTGTAGTCGTGTAGCTGCAGTCGTCTATGTGTTTAATGCATTACTTCGAACTTATGTAGTTGTATAATCACAAAGCACTAAGGTTGCGTTTACGCTGCACCGAAATCTCGAGATTTCGATATTCACCACTCTGAAAAAGCAATGAAGGAGAGCTTGTAGATGTTCAATTTTGAGTACAGTAAACATATTTAGTTCTAATAAACACATTTTCCTAAAAAATTAAAGTTAATACGCATATCTTCACTGTTTTTTCCAGAGCTTTGAAGAATTAATTCCTTTTTGAATGAATTCACTACCAATCGAATTCAATTTTCTCTACAATTGAATGAATTCCTTTTCTTAAGTAATTCACTGAATTCGTTCAACTGAATGCGTTCATCAAACAACAAATTCAAAGAATTAATTCAATTGCAATAGTTCTTTTTATTAAATCAAATGAATTAATTCACCGGTGAACGCGTTCAATTTTATAAATCGAACGGAAAAAAAGTGAATTAATTCCTTACTGAATTAATTCACTACTGAATTCGTTCAATTTCATTTTCGTTCAGTGAATTAAAAAAAATAAAATTACGTTCAGTGAATTAAAAAAAAAATAATAAGTTCACTGAATTGAAAAAAAAATAAAATAAGTTCACTGAATTGAAAAAAAATAAAATAAGTTCACTGAATTCAAAGCCTGTTTTCTGCCGTTCAGTAGAAGAAAACAATAATCTACAAATAAATTTTTTAAATAAGCAATTTTACAGCGTGTGCTAGTAAAAATAAACAAAATAGAAACCGGATGCTGTTTACCAACCTACATGATTCAAAAATAAAGCCTTTTACTATTAAAAATAAAAACTTTACAGATATAGATAAATTTGGAAAAAAAATATAACTATATAACTAGTTTGAAAAATTAATAGTTATATTTTTTTCCGAATTTATCTATATCTGTAAAGTTTTTATTTTTAATAGTAAAAGGATTTATTTTTGAATCATGTAGGTTGATAAACAGCATCCGGTTTCTATTTTGTTTATTTTTACTAGCACACGCTGTAAAATTGCTTATTTAAAAAATTTATTTGTAGATTATTGTTTTCTTCTACTGAACGGCAGAAAACAGGCTTTGAATTCAGTGAACTTATTTTATTTTTTTTCAATTCAGTGAACTTATTTTATTTTTTTTTCAATTCAGTGAACTTATTATTTTTTTTTTAATTCACTGAACGTAATTTTATTTTTTTTAATTCACTGAACGAAAATGAAATTGAACGAATTCAGTAGTGAATTAATTCAATAAGGAATTAATTCACCAGTGAATTAATTCATTTGATTTAATAAAAAGAACTATTGCAATTGAATTAATTCGTAACAAAATAAATCGAACGAAAGCAAATATGAATTAATTCCATTCAATATATATTGCTTAGTGAATTAATTCATCGACTTTTTAATTCAGAATTGAAAAATTGAATTAAGGAATTAATTCTTCAAAGCTCTGCTTATGACAGGTGTCAAAAATAGTATTCTTGAACCGTATGTCACAGATTAATACCAGATGTGAAACTAATGGCAGGTGTCAAAAAAGTATTCTCGAACCGTATGGTTTTGTTTACATGGAAGTCAAGTCAAGGGGGAGATAATAATATAAAATATCCATACATTTTGTATTGCGCATTTTTTGAATATATCTGTCTCTTTTTAGATTATTGTGCTTTATCTTTTGTGTTTTTCTTAAAGTTTTGCGTTTTGTTTTGCTCATTTTCTGTTGGCCACATTGCCCAAATCATCTGATTCATATCTGGTATAATTTGTGCAGTATGTTTACATGGAAGTCAAGTCAAGAGGGAGATAACAATATAAAATTTCCATACATTTTGTATTGCGCATTTTTTGTATATATCTGTCTCTTTTTAGTGCTTTAGTGTGCAATAATACTTTTTGTTTTTCTTAAATTTTTGCGTTTTGTTTTGCTCTTTTTCTGTCGGCCATATTACCAAAATCAGCTGATTCATATCTGTGTATTAAGCTATGCTAAAAATCATAAGCACACGCAAAAAATAAAAAGGTTAAAATTACATAAAATAATCCCTGCAAGCATTTGGAAGATATCTTCCAAGAAGATATTAAAGCGATATCTTCTATTTTTCATTTGAATGAAAATAATCAAGTAGTCTTTTAAAATTGTCTTCCTTTTATTATTTGGAAGATAATTTGGTGATATTGGAAAAAAAATAATTCAAAATTTGAATTTTTTGTCATAGGTTTTTATGATGATATTGGGGCAATATTACCTTCTTATCATCCGGAAGATAAAGAAAATTTGTTTGAAATTCTTTGTCATTTTGGAAAAAATTAAAACAAAATTTGTATAAAAACAATCAACAAACACATAGGAAAGAAATTCCTTGAAAAAATCAAGATTTAATGCGGGAAAAAAATCGGCTACGTTGAAATCAAGATAATTAATGTGTTGGTCAATGGATTATGTATGCAGATGTTCCTTTTCAGGCTTAAATTTAATAATTAAAAATTAAAACCTATATATTGTACCGGGGAGTTTATTTGGCGATATCACCTTTTTATCTTCCAGATGATAACTTAGGGATATCGCCGATTTATCTTCCTGGGGTATTGCTTTCGTGTTTCCTGAAAGTATTGCTTTCGGGTAACAGTTATTCCCGACGGAAGAAACTTCCGCAATACGAAATTGATATTGCCGGCAATAAATGTTTTCTTCCTGGCAATATGATCGGGGAATCTTCTTCGTATTGCCATGCTTGCTGGGATGGTATAAGCTACCTAGTTTTAGTAGGTTTTTGTATAATTTAGATAAGTTGCTTCTTGAAACAAAAAGGAAAACTAATGATAGCTACCCAAGAAACATTTTTACGGACTCTCCGGCACGTACGGATTCATGAATACGGCTTTTACGGCACGTTAACTGTCCGTAATGTACGTATCCGTCAATGCTTGTACGTATACGGAACATTAACGGACCGTATAAATGGATTTTCGAACACAATACGTTTTAACTCCGTATTGGTGTATCCGTTTCCGTACCTTTAAATACGGATTTCATCGGTTTGTTTACAAAATAAAAAATTTTTGTTAAGTCGGTGAAAATATTATTATAATGGGAATATATGGAGAATATCCAATAGAGGGAATTCTTTCTATCACACCATTAATCAAACAATATCAAGTAACAAGGTAAGATTTATGAAACTTAATGTTTCACAATGTTTTGTGTATAACATGTGAGAATTTGCATCGTGTACACAGTCAATTAAACCATAACTAATTTATTGTCTCTTTTCCATATAGATGTTGGATTTTACTCCGGGTCGCTAAGCGCTGGATAGATAGGTAGACCGAGCTGGATGTGCTAAATATTGTAATTATAAATAATAATTATTAATGAATTTATAAAAAAGAAAAAAAGTACTTTGTATTGAAAATAATAAACATATGGTCTATTTTTTTGAAAAAATCGGTAGGATATGGACAAGGAAATACTCCGTTATTACACGACATAACGGTCCGGAAACGGTCCTGCATTGACGGACTTTCAGCGGACTAGTCCGTTTTTTACATGACATAACGGTCCGTAAACGGTACGTCATTGACGGACTTTCAACGGACTTGTCCGTTTTTAACACGACATACCGGTCCGTAAACGGTCCGTCATTGACGGATTTTCAACGGATTCGAATCAGTTTCGATGTTCCTTATGTTCCGTTTTCTGGTCCGTATACGGATCCAGAAAACGGTACGTATACGGAGTTGGATTCCGTTTATGACGGACCGAAAACGGTGCGTAAACGGAACGAATTGTTTGTTGGGTATGCAATAAAAAACTTGGTAAATATTATCATGTTTTATAATCGTTATCATCATTTTTTGAAGGTCTACCTACATTTTATTTATTAATTTGCATTTAATTTATTATTTTCTCAAAAAATTTGTGTTGGCTGCGTTTACATCTACACCGATATCTCGAAATTTCGATATTCACCACCCTGGAAAAGCAATGAAGGAAAGCTTATAGATGTTTAACTTTGAAAAAAGAACACATATTTAGTTCTAAAGGCACATCTACACGGGATAGAAATCTCGTAGAGTTTACGCCTAATTTGTCATCTCTAATATAGTTGGCACTAGTTTTTATCGTAAAAGTATCATATCTACTTGTCACGTATTTGTTTTTAATAAAATTGTTGTATTTTAAAGAATAATTTTTTCTCCAAATACCAAAAGGTGCATTTAATAAACTGAAATGTTCAATAATGTTACAAGACATCTTAAAAATTGTTACTAATTAAAGAAATTATGTATGACAGCAATTGTCAATGCCATAGAGATTACATTTCGTAGACTTATACAGAGCTGCATTTTCAGAAAGTCTAGCGAGTTTTCTATCCCGTGTAGATGTGCCTTAAAGGCACATCTACACGGGATAGAAATCTCGTAGAATTTGCGCTAAATTTGTCATCTCTAATAAAGTTGGCACTAATTTTTATCGTAAAAGTAATATCTCTAGTTGTCAAGTATTTGTTTTTAACGACAGTGAATTTAACAACGACAGTGAATTTAACAACGACAGTGAATTTAACAAGATCCAAGTACTCGAGTTAACAAGATGTAACAAGTAATCGTTAGTACTCGTATATAACAGCTGATTTTTTTGTAAATAATAAACAGCAAACAAGCACGTGGTGATTATAAATGTAAACAAAAGCACGTGGAGCTATAAATGTAAATAAAAGCACGTGGTATTTGAAAATTTTAACAAATAACTTAAAAATATGTATATATACACATAAAATGTTAATAAAATCGCAAAAATATGTTTTGTTTTGAAAAATATATAAAATCCATACAATGTTTTACAGGGATAACCCATCAAGATTTGGCGTATAATCAAAAAATGAAATCAAAGGAGAATATATTCGTAAGTCTCGCAAAATTATTGTCATGTTCCAAGTCGTTCATCGGTGGCTACCATAACCCAACAAGATTTGGCGTATAATCAAAAACGTATATAGATTTTTTTGAAAAAATGGCACTTTTTAAAATAAATAGAAAAAAAACCAAGAGTTGTCAAGCCTAAATGAAAAATGAAATCAAATGAGAATATATTCATAAGTCCCGCAAAATTGTTGTCATGTCCCAAGTCGTTCATCGGGGGCTTCCATAACCCAACAAGATTTGGCGTATAATCAAAAACGTATATAGATTTTTTTTTTGAAAAAATGGTACTTTTTAAAATAAATAGAAAAAAAACCAAGAGTTGTCAAGCCCAAATGAAAAATGAAATCAAAGGAGAATATATTCATAAGTCCCGCAAAATTGTTGTCATGTCCCAAGTCATTCATCGGGGGCTACCATAACCCAACAAGATTTGGCGTATAATCAAATCCGCATATAGATTTTTTTTGAAAAAATGATACTTTTTAAAATAAATAGAAAAAAAACGAAGAGTTGCCAAGCCCAAATGAAAAATTAAATCAAAGGAGAATATATTCATAAGTTCCACAAAATTGTTGTCATGTCCCAAGTCGTTCATCGGGGGCTAACATAACCCAACAAGATTTGGCGTATAATCAAAAACGTATATAGATTTTTTTGAAAAAATGGTACTTTTTAAAATAAATAGAAAAAAAAACGAAGAGTTGTGAAGCCCAAATGAAAAATGAAATCAAAGGAGAATAATTACAAAAGTCCCGCAAAATTGTTGTCATGTCCCAAGTCGTTCACCGGGGCTACCATAACCCAACAACATTTGGCGTATAATCAAAAACGTATATAGATTTTTTTTCAAAAAAATGGTACTTTTTAAAATAAATAGAAAAAAAACCAAGAGTTGACAAGCCCAAATGAAAAATGAAATCAAATGAGAATATATTCATAAGTCCCGCAAAATTGTTGTCATGTCCCAAGTCGTTCATCGGGGGCTTCCATAACCCAACAAGATTTGGCGTATAATCAAAAACGTATATAGATTTTTTTTGAAAAATTGGTACTTTTTAAAATAAATAGAAAAAAAACCAAGAGTTGTCAAGCCCAAATGAAAAATGAAATCAAAGGAGAATATATTCATAAGTCCCGCAAAATTGTTGTCATGTCCCAAGTCGTTCATCGGGGGCTACCATAACCCAACAAGTTTTGGCGTATAATCAAAAACGTATTTTTTTTTTTTTAATGGTACTTTTTAAAATAAATAGAAAAAAAACCAAGAGTTGGCAAGCCCAAATGAAAAATGAAATCAAAGGAGAATACATTCATAAGTCGCGCAAAATTGTTGTTATGTCCCAAGTCGTTCATCGGGGACTACCATAACCCAACAAGTTTTGGCGTATAATCAAAAACGTATTTTTTTTTTGAAAAAATGGTACTTTTTAAAATAAATAGAAAAAAAACCAAGAGTTGTCAAGCCCAAATGAAAAATGAAATCAAAGGAGAATACATTCATAAGTCGCGCAAAATTGTTGTCATGTCCCAAGTCGTTCATCGGGGACTACCATAACCCAACAAGATTTGGCGTATAATCAAAAACGTATATAGATTTTTTTTGAAAAAATGGTACATTTTAAAATAAATAGAAAAAAACCAAGAGTTGTCAAGCCCAAATGAAAAATGAAATCAAAGGAGAATATATTCATAAGTCCCGCAAAATTGTTGTCATGTCCCAAGTTGTTCATCGGGGGCTACCATAACCCAACAAGATTTGGCGTATAATCAAAAACGTATATAGATTTTTTTTGAAAAAATGGTACTTTTTAAAATAAATAGAAAAAAAACCAAGAGTTGACAAGCCCAAATGAAAAATGAAATCAAAGGAGAATATATTCATAAGTCCCGCAAAATTGTTGTCATGTCCCAAGTCGTTCATCGGGGGCTACCATAACCCAACAAGTTTTGGCGTATAATCAAAAACGTATTTTTTTTTGAAAAAATGGTACTTTTTAAAATAAATAGAAAAAAAACCAAGAGTTGTCAAGCCCAAATGAAAAATGAAATCAAAGGAGAATACATTCATAAGTCGCGCAATATTGTTGTCATGTCCCAAGTCGTTCATCGGGGACTACCATAACCCAACAAGATTTGGCGTATAATCAAAAACGTATATAGATTTTTTTTTGAAAAAATGGTACTTTTTAAAATAAATAGAAAAAAACCAAGAGTTGTCAAGCCCAAATGAAAAATGAAATCAAAGGAGAATATATTCATAAGTCCCGCAAAATTATTTTCATGTCCCAAGTTGTTCATCGGGGGCTACCATAATCCAACAAGATTTGGCGTATAATCAAAAACGTATATAGATTTTTTTTTGAAAAAATGGTACTTTTTAAAATAAATAGAAAAAAAACCAAGAGTTGACAAGCCCAAATGAAAAATGAAATCAAATGAGAATATATTCATAAGTCCCGCAAAATTGTTGTCATGTCCCAAGTCGTTCATCGGGGGCTTCCATAACCCAACAAGATTTGGCGTATAATCAAAAACGTATATAGATTTTTTTTGAAAAATTGGTACTTTTTAAAATAAATAGAAAAAAAAACAAGAGTTGTCAAGCCCAAATGAAAAATGAAATCAAAGGAGAATATATTCATAAGTCCCGCAAAATTGTTGTCATGTCCCAAGTCGTTCATCGGGGGCTACCATAACCCAACAAGTTTTGGCGTAGAATCAAAAACGTATTTTTTTTGAAAAAATGGTACTTTTTAAAATAAATAGAAAAAAAACCAAGAGTTGTCAAGCCCAAATGAAAAATGAAATCAAAGGAGAATACATTCATAAGTCGCGCAAAATTGTTGCCATGTCCCAAGTCGTTCATCGGGGACTACCATAACCCAACAAGATTTGGCGTATAATCAAAAACGTGTATAGATTTTTTTTTGAAAAAATGGTACTTTTTAAAAGAAATAGAAAAAAACCAAGAGTTGTCAAGCCCATGTGAAAAATGAAATCAAAGGAGAATATATTCATAAGTCCCGCAAAATTATTTTCATGTCCCAAGTTGTTCATCGGGGGCTACCATAATCCAACAAGATTTGGCGTATAATCAAAAACGTATATAGATTTTTTTTTAAAAAATGGTACTTTTTAAAATAAATAGAAAAAAAAAACGAAGAGTTGTCAAGCCCAAATGAAAAATGAAGTCAAAGGAGAATATATTCATAAGTCCGCATATAGATTTTTTTTTGAAAAAATGGTACTTTTTAAAATAAATAGAAAAAAACGAAGAGTTGTGAAGCCCAAATGAAAAATGAAATCAAAGGAGAATATATTCATAAGTCCCGCAAAATTGTTGTCATGTCCCAAGTCGTTCATCGGGGGCTTCCATAACCCAACAAGATTTGGCGTATAATCAAAAACGTATATAGATTTTTTTTTTAAAAAATGGTACTTTTTAAAATAAATAGAAAAAAAACAAGAATTGACAAGCTCAAACGAAAAATTAAGTCAAAGGAGAATATATTCATAAGGCCCGCAAAATTGTTGTCATGTCCCAAGTCGTTCATCGGGGGCTTCCATAACCCAACAAGATTTGGCGTATAATCAAAAACGTATATTTATTTATTTTAAAAAGTACCATTTTTTTGAAAAAAAATCTGTATAGGTTTTTGATTATACGCCAAATCTTGTTGGGTTATGGTAGCCCCCGATGAACGACTTGGGACATGACAACAATTTTGCGGGACTTATGAATATATTCTCCTTTGATTTCATTTTTCATTTGGGCTTGACAACTCTTGGTTTTTTTTTCTATTTATTTTAAAAAGTACCATTTTTTCAAAAAAAATCTATATACGTTTGTGATTATACGCCAAAACTTGTTGGGTTATGGTAGCCCCCGATGAACGACTTGGGACATGATAACAATTTTGTGGGACTTATGAATATATTCTCCTTTGATTTCATTTTTCATTTGGGCTTGACAACTCTTGGTTTTTGTTCTATTTATTTTAAAAAGTACCATTTTTTCAAAAAAAATCTATATACGTTTTTGATTATAGGTCACAAACGAAACTATTTTCATGTTTTCAATGCCTTTTCCACTAATTTTTTAACAATAATAAAAACGATGTGTTTCTAGATGACGTTTTGCTTCACACGAACGAACTAGCCCTATGGGCTAATAAAATTTTATTCACCTCAAAACTGTCAAAAATTTAGCATAAAGGATACTTTGCTACCGTTTCACACACACTCTTACATAGGGGTTACACGTTCAATTTTTGCCTTTCAAGTTTCAATACACTCACATTTTTTTACTAACACACTCACATTTTAAAAATTGAACAGCAGCTTGATATCAATTTTTGCTTTCAAGTTTTGAGAAAAGTTGACGGTCAAGTTTTAAACAGCTGATCAAATTTCTTATAAATTTGTTTTTCTGTTTTTTTATTATGCCGCAATAAAACACGATTGATAAAATACGGATTGTGAATATTTCGGTATATCGACGAAATGATTTAAAAATAAAAATAAATAAAAAATCAATTTCATCATGAAAATCAATCATGAAAATGTCTGTGGAAGATGTGAAGAAAAAATAAAGTTTTTCGAAAGGCCTACAGTGCGGTAATTTTTAGTTCTTTCCTTGACGACGGCATCTTGAATGCAAAATTGACTATATAGTTGCATGCAGCCTACGTCACAGCTTCAAGTTCAACTGAATTTGACAAGCGGTATGTGTTATCAACTTGAAAGCAAAATCTGATCGTGTAACCTCAGTGTTAGGAAGTTTTACAATTAATTTATTTTTTTGCCAGATGTTTGTAAAATGTGTATAATTCCTAAAAAAGCATTAAAATCGCCAAAGTTGAAAATTGTTAAAAAAAAAATAAAGAAGATAAAACAATATGGCGAAAAGTTGTTGCCAAAAGTGAAAAAAGTTAGAAAAATGTAAAATAATATAAAATTTTATACTAAATGTCATATGGAATTGTCGGTGGGTAAACTAGTGTCTTCAAATGCAATGAAATGTGCAAAGAAATTTAAAAATAACATACAAAGCAACAACAAAATTATTTTCGTTGTTATTGTTTTGTGTGTTATTTTCAAATTTCTTTGCACATTTCATTGCATTTGAAGACACTAGGTAAGGCTTATGAACAATCTCAAACTGACATGGATTTATATTCTCATAAAACACAACTATCGGTGCGTTTACAAATTTATCGTCCACATTTTCAACAATGGGTTCACCTAAAACTTTTCGGTTAGTAAATCTGTTATATAATCAAATTACAATAGTTAATAACTTTTATTATTATTTGCATTGCAGTTTAACCCCTAAATTCATAAATGCTTTGTAAAGTTATAGCAGGTTTACAAAACGTCATTTTCATACAAAATTTGTTCAATAAACCTCTTATAATTTTACAAAGCGTTTATGAATTTAGGGGTATATATTATATGTTTTTAACAAGTTGATGTCATCTACACGCAAAAAATAAAAAGGGGGAAATCACACAAAATAAGGGCAAAATAAGGGTATAAGTTACCTAGTTTTAGTATGTATTATAGCTCTACCCAAGTTTTGGGTATAACATATAATATGCTTGGTATAAAATAAGAAAACAAAAACTAACAATAACTATACAAAAAAAACTTGGTAAATATTTGTTATTCTGTTTTTGGAACTGTTGGCACTAATTTAATAAACTTAAGCCATATTTTATTTAATAATTTATGTTAAATTATTTAGCTCTTTCCTTCTCCTTTATTAAAACAATTTGATTAATTTATTTAATTATTTATTTTATAATTATTATTGGTATTAATAGTTGGATGCAAATAAAGTAGCGAGTATCGGCCGGAATGGCGTGGTCCGGCCAGAATCTCGTCGGGGTCATCAATTTGTAGCGAGTTGTTTAATTTTCCAAATTTTATTAGGCTTAAAAACTTATTATATATTACAAAAACTTTAACTATACTTATCATGAACACAAAGCGTCTATTGTAGAAAAATCTAGCAAGCCAACTGACCGTGTTGTATAACGCAAAAACATAAAGTAAACAAAAATGATAGTGTTGGTAAATACAAATAAAATTCAAATGAAATCGTTACACCACAATACCCCCACCTATTTACCAACTAACGATATTTAAGAGGAAATCGGACGTGCCGTCCTGATGAAGTCACTCGTGTTTGTCGCCTCGGACTAGTGCTCTCAATTTCTACGCTATCGCTGCTGAATTGTGTATCTTCATTGTCGTTATTGTGTTGTGGTTCTTCGCTGGTATTGTGTTGAGGCGTTGTTGTTTCTATATGTGGCACATCATTAAATATGTATGCGACTTTAAGACGAGCGATAGATATTTTCGAATCTCGCTGATGAATTTTGTTTGATTTTGCTTTTGCGTTCGATTTTGCGTTTGCGCTTGATTTTGCGTTCGATTCTGCGTTTGCGTTCGTGCAAGGCTCACGACATTTCTGGCGTTTAGCGGATACTGATCGTGAACGACGTTTATAGTTGTTGTTGTATGTACAAAGACTATTTATTTGTGCACTCAGGGAATTATGTAGGTAAAATCAACTGCAAATGACAGTTAAAATAACTGCATTTGCACTTAAAAAGGTGTAGACTACATTTGCAGTTAAATTAACTGCAATATGAAGTAATTTTTAACTGTTAAAAATCAACTGACAAATGTAGTAAAAACAACTACAAATGCAATTGAAACAACATACATGCAAATTATTGTAAAACTGTACAAACAACTTGCAAATGTAGTTAAAAAAACATAAATAAAAATTTTTTTTTTTAATTATTAATTTAACAAAAAAAACAAATTTATGTAAACACTATTAACTTAATTTTATTCTATAATAAATTTAAAATTGAGAAATCAAAATTTACACTTAATATCACTTTTTTTCACTATTAAGATATTGTTGTACATGTCGGTCTGTGTGGGATGAAATATGCTGTTGTTTGGCTTCCTTTTTTTTCTCCAGGTAGAGAGGGATGAGAATATAAAAGAACTGAAAGAAAATAAATACAATATTTTTTTAACATTCCCCGTAAATAAATTTATATTATAAAACTTACCTTATTATTTTAGTAATTTAATAAAAAATATATAACCTTTTCCGTATTACGCGTGCTCACTCTTTGGCGTTGTTTTATGACTAAGACAAGAGAAAACATGTTATACTCATATTCTTTCACTAGAAATTTCTAAACAAGTGATTCATACACATACTTCTGTTTGCTTCGAGTGTGTGCATACACACTTGAAAATTTAAGTATTTGTAAATAAAATTCAAAATAACTGCATAAAATAAATGTTACTACAATGTAGTAATTTTTGTAGTTTGTTTAAAAAAATAACTGTCAAAAACATTGAAAAATTTTGTTCTAAGTAAATTAACTACAATTGTAGTTAAAATAACTACAACCGCATTACTACATAAATAACTGTCATGTAGTAACTGCAGAACTTTTCTGAGTGTGTGACCAGCAAAGGAGTTAGTATGTTTTTGATTCGATGAATAGCTGCGCTGAAAATCAGTGTTGCCATTTCAGTGCTTTTCGGGTATTTTTTGGTGCTTTTTTCCTTCCCGTACCCGGTGATTTTTTACAAATACCCGTTTAAAAAAAGCGGGTATTTACAGTGCTTTTTAAAATTTTTGGCAGTGCTTTTAGTGCTTTTTGTACAGTTTATATTTTTGGTATTTGTTCAGGTTTTTTTTTAATTTTTCTTCAATTTTCTGTCAAATTTGAAAAAATAATACGAACTATACAAAAAATACATTTTTCCAGTGTTTGTAGTACAATTTTAAATAGCAACTTCGTTATATTTAAACTTCAAAATTTTTAAATATTAGTTTGGTGCTTTTTTACCCCTTTTTTTAGTTATTTTTGAACCCTTTTTACACGATTTTATAAAACTAAAATGTGTTTTTAAATACTGGACTTAAATTTTTAATATCGTGCTTTTTTACCCCATTTTTGGTAAATTTTTACCCTTTTTACCCATTTTCACAATGCTCACGGTGCTTTCCTGCCTTCAAGATTTGGCAACACTGCTGAAAATAACTCGATTGCGAATGTTGCAATGGAGACGATTGCTGCCGGTAGCAGTGGTGGCGTTTGCATTTATTTCCTTGCCTTCGTTTTCACCAGCCTTCACAAAATTCGTGCTTACCATTTGTAACTATTTCCGAAAAAGTTCATGAGCCCGTACGTCGGGGTCATCAATTTGTAGCGAGTTTCGGCCGGAATGGCGTGGTCCGGCCAGAATCTCTTCGGGGTCACCAATTTGTAGCGAGTTGTTTAATTTTCCAAATTTTATTAGGCTTAAAAACTTATTATATATTACAAAAACTTCAACTATACTTATCATGAACACAAGGCGTCTGTCTATTCTAGAAAAATCTAGCAAGCCAACTGACCGTGTTGTATAACGCAAAAACATAAAGTAAACAAAAATAATAGTGTTGGTAAATAAAATTCAAATGAAATCGTTACACCACAATATCTTAAATTTGGAAAACTATTTAATTACAACATAAAAACAAATTTTTTAATTTGTTACCATTCCACACAAAGCATTGTCAGCCTGTCCTGTTTTTAATACTAATTCCTTTTCCAGTCTCAATCGTTGGGCCATATAAATAATAGCCTTCAAGCCTAGAAACATGTTGATCACCCCTAGCTTGTGGCAGCAACCATGAAAAATAACAATCAGCACATTCTGGATAATATAGATAATAACTTGTTAAAATCTTAAACTGCAATGCAAATAATAATAAAAGTTATTAACTATTTTATTATTATACTATTATATAATAGTTTTACTAAACGAAAAGTTTTAGGTGAACCCATTGATGAAAATGTGGACGATAAATTTGTAAACGCACCGATAGTTGTGTCTTATGTGAAGATGAAGCCATATCCGTTTGATATTGTCCATTAGCCTTACCCACCGACAATTCCATATGACATTTAAAATAAAATTTTATATTATTTTACTTGTTTCTAACTTTTTCATTTTTGGCATCTACTTTTCGCTATATTGTTTTATCTTCTTTATTTTTTTTTAAACAAATTTTCAACTTTGGCAATTTTAATGCTATTTTTAGGAATTATACACATTGTACAAACATCTGGCAACAAATAAATGAATTGTAAAAATTCCTAAGTTTATTTTGGGTCTCGTACATGAAATTTTTTTATCATTTTCCCATAACGTAACTAAATATTTACAATTTTTTAAATACATAAGAAAAGAAAGTGATTTAACATAATGTACAAAAGCATTTATAATGTACCAATAAAAAATTATATTTTTAGGTAATTTATATAAAAATTTAAGGGTTTGATTTAAACTAAGCTGATGAATACTATTTTTTTCTGTAGGAAATCGTTTTTACCAAGATTTTTTGTATAATATAACATACGCTAATTTTTTGCGTGTCTGACCACTAGCAAATACTTTAAAATTTAAGAAGTCAGTCAGTAAAAAGGTACAGATATTTAAAAAATGGTTTTAAAGGGCTCTCGCTAATAAATTTGTAATATTAATGCACAAGGAGTGCTGTTAAAAATTTTGTTTAATTTAAAATCAGCTTTTGTTTTTTACTGTACTACAACAATTACCTTATTTTTTGTGATTTAACCCTTTTTATTTTTTGTGTATACTTTAGTTTTTTGAGTGTACCCATTGTGCGGGTTAATCGCGACGATTTTTATATTCGTAAGTCGACCCAAGCTGTGATTAATCTCCTAAATTTTTACAATTTTTTTTTACCAAAAAAGTCTGGCAGCACTGTTTTTTTATTTTCTTTTCTTCAATTTGTTTTTATTTCAATTGGCTGCAACCTGAGAGCTTTGTCATTGTTTTACGAAATATAAAAAATTAAATTTTAAAACAATAGAGATAATATTATTGCACAAAATAATAGAAAAACAAAAAATTTTAAGTTTTTGCACGTATAACAATTACAAATAATGAGTAGAAGAGCATCGCACGCAGGCAGTTGGTACACAGACTCAGGTCAGTAAACTGAAACGTATTTTATTTATGTGAGGCATAGGTTAGCAATGTGGGATATAACAAATTAATAATAAAGTTATGAAAACGATTCCTAATCCCAAATGAAAGAAGTTGATTTCGACATATGTTTCAAATGGAATGCAATTCAAGGTGACACACTTTGTCCCGATGCAACAAATATCAACGGCAAAGATATTTGTTATATCAAAGCATCATAAATTGGCTCTATATAACACGTTTGATTTTTGAAAAATCATAACATCTATCGAGGTTGAACAGACGAATTCCTAGAGTTTATGGAATATGAAGCACCGTTAATCGCGTTGAAAGTTTTTTTCTTTGGGATAGGCATCTAATTCTCTTATCCTTTGCAGGAAGCAATAGGCAGAAGAACATTCCCAATTAAAAAATGTGGGGATTAAGTTTAAATATTTATTTTAATTTATAAAACAAATCAAAAACTACATTAGTTTCAAGTATTTTGGAAGTTTTGTCTACATTTTCCTTTCTATAACAGTGTTAAGGATTTTTGTTTCCGCGTGCCTTTACTCATTTCTTTCCATTTTTATTTTCTGCTGAATTTCATTGACCCGATCGTACGAAACTTCTGCTATTCTTGTCATACATTTCGATAATTCCTGTATATCATTACGTTGTTTTTGCAATTTCTCTAAACCGTGTTGTAATTGTTTACAAGTCTTAAAGAATTCACTCAATTCTGGAATATCACCAAATTCTCCGGGATGATTACGAAATTTTGTTGTTACCTCTTTAGTCAAATCATTGAGACGATTTTCCATGTATTTCTCATCGAACGAATTCTTTAAATCATTAACGATTGTCTTAATCGATTCACTGCTGCAATCATTCATATGTAAATCTTTAATACGCGACTTCAAGAAACCAAAATTGATAGTTTCAAAACGATCACCTACCGATTGAAATAAATCATAGCTTTCCTTAAGATTTAAACGCATCTTTTTTAAATCGTTAATAATACTTAGATTATTATGGGTGTCTAAAAATGTTTCACTTTGCATGGAGGTAAACGTTTCGTCACTTTCATCTACTGTGGTCCAACATTCTCGAGGTTGTAAATTCTCCCAATGAGACAGCGGCAGAGTTATAGGTTGATGAGTTGTCAATTCTTTTTTTTTGTTTTTAGATTCTTCTAACATATTTTCTGACCTATCAAAAAATTTACATCTTATCAATTTTAGTGTTCTCTTTTAGTTTTAGATTTGAAATTCTTACCCTACATCTATAATTGAAATTAGTTCTTTCCTTATCGTTTCTAATAGTAAATTTGTTGTATCATCACGTTCCATATTGCAAAATGAAAACAATTTTTTGATTAAAATTTTCCTTTGCCTTAAAAATATATTTAAAATATCAAATATGTAAGGCTATGATGTAAGGCATATAATAGTTGCCCCTTGATAATTAAAAAAAAAAAATTTTTTAAAACTTGTTGCCATAGTGATTGACATGTGGGCGAATGCTTCCCAATAAAAATGGCCCAAAAATACCAATCGTTCCGTTTACGTACCGTTTTCGGTCCGTCATAAACGGAATCCAACTCCGTTTACGTACCGTTTTCCGGATCCGTATACGTACCATAAAACGGATCTTAAGGAATATCAAAACTGATTCGAATCCGTTGAAAGTCCGTCAATGACGGACCGTTTACGGACCGTTATGTCGTGTAAAAAACTGACAAGTCTGTCATTGACGGACCGTTGCGTCGTGTAAAAAGGACAAGTCCGTTGAAAGTCCGTCAATGACGGACCATTTACGGACCGTTATGTCGAGTATAAACGGAGTGACTCTGGATCAAAAACGGACTTGTATATCTATCTAAATTGACTAATTTTGAGCAATAATTTTTTTGCTTTTTAATAGATTTATTAATAACGATATTATTTACATTTACACTATATTTATACATCAGTTTACTTGTTTATCTAGCGCATCAATTCACGATAGTCACCCATAATAAAACTGATCATCTACATGCAAAAGAAAAATAAATAAGTTATGGTTTAATTGATTGTATTAACGATGGTGTTTTGCATACGATTCAAATTCGCAAAATTTAGATCTGTTCCACGTCGTTACCGTCCAGCGTTGCCAATTTAGCCATTTTATGGCTAGATTTAGCCATTTTTGAACACGTTTAGCCAGAAAAAATTGGATTTAGCCATTAGCCATTATTTTAGCAATTTTTAGAAAATGTTTAGCCACTTTTTAGCCATTTTTCGTTGTTGTACAAAATATAATTTTTGAGCGTGAATTTATAGTTAAATTAAGGAATTTTGCTCAATCTGCCAAATTAATTGCATTAAATATGCTAAAATTTAAAATCTATTTAACAAATTGTGAAAAATAATCTGTTGAAGGCATGTCCATATCCGGATTTAATTCAAATAAAATTGAACACATACAGTGTGTTCCCGTACGTTCCCAATGTTACCGAAATTTACCCAAAGTTACCGAAATTTACCCAAAAGCGTTCCCGTACTCGAGAATTGGGTAAATGAGAGCGCTAATGAGAGTGTATTAGTGCTTCTCTTTTTACCAAAATTTACCCAGACTTTTTCTTCGGGTAAACTTTGGTAAAACAGCTGATGCAAATATAAACAAAAAACAATTGTGAAATTAAATTAAAAATTGTAATTAAATAAAGAAATAAGCAAAAGAAACTTGGTTTTTTGTTAAAATTAATTGAATAAAATCAAAAACAACTTTTAAATGCGAATAAATATGTCTATTTGTGCCGATTTGCAAACTGAAATTATACGTATTTTCACATCAGTGATGGGATTTCTGGCACAATCTAAGATTAATTGGTACAATGGCACAACCGATACTATTTTGGCACATTTTGGTTATCTACAAAATTTAATAGAAAAAAATGAATTTAAAAAATAACAATTCTTTAATTTTTAGTTTCTAAGCATTTACTGGTATTAAAATACCTTTTCGAATAAAGCGAAGATATTACCGAATAAAGCACCGTAAGTTGTTTTTCACGTGAAAAAATTTCTCTCAGACTTTAAATGCTTTAAATTGCAATTTAAGTTAAAAAAATTAACAATATTTTAATTTTATAACAAAGCCACAATCACAATTAACACAAAATGTCACTTTTTCACCAGAAAAATAATAGTCTTGTACATTAAATTTGCGTGAAAACTAAGTTTGCACAATTTTCACGTGAAACTCATTGTCGTGAAAAATAATTTTTTTTATATGGAGTATAACAGCTTTTTCACGTGAAAACTGAACAACTTACGGTGCTTAATCCATAGAATTTTAAAAATTCAAATGCTATAAATTTATCTCAGAGCTTCGAAAGAATTAATTTAAGTTTAATTCATAAAAAAATTAATTCAGTTTTAGAAAATGTTTATATGTATACCATTCCGTGCAACCATTCCAAAAGAATTCATTCATTGGCTGCATTCCCAAATCTTTAATAAGTATCGGATGAATTTAATTTATCATTCACCTTTTAATTGAAAGAAAATTTTAATTCATTCAAATATAATTAATTCCATAAGAATTCAAAATAATTCCATAAGAATGCATTTACAAAATGAAAATTGAAAACACGGTTTCTAAGTGAAAATTGAGTTTTGGCACAATAAATGCCCATTTGGCACATTTTAGTCACACACTTGGCACAAAACAAAATTTTTCAAGTCCCATCACTGTTTAACATTATTCTTTGAAATAAGTTTTTGGGCTAGAAAAGTGGTTTTTTGCGTTCCTGTACTATTGGGTAATTTTGTCATTTTGTGAGAGGATTTTGTGCTTACTCTCATTTTACCGAACTTTACCCAAAAAGTAAAGAAACACACCTATAATAAGTATTGATACAAATTTCAAACACCTACTTTGTTTTAAAAAATAACGGAACAAAAATAAATTTCTACACTTTGTAAGAGTTCGTTTGAAGAAAACCGTTTTTTTAATTAAAAAATCCAAAATTAGTATTTAATTGCGTTAAAAATATTATTATTTAATTATAAAATATACATAAAGTCAACTGACTACACTTAAAATAATACGTCAGTAAAAAATCTGCAAACGGGTTCCAAATTGATTTGACTAATTTTTAACAAGTTTTTAGTTGGAACACTGATTTAAACAAAGATTTTGGATATCTTCATTTAACACAATACTGAAAATCCTCAGTACTTTAACTTATTTTGAGTGTTAATTTACAAAATTATTTATAAATAATTTTTAAGAACCCATTCGCTAAATTTTACACAATTTATTGTTAAAATATAATATTTTCATGCTTAGTTTATTACCCGGTAGAAGAAGTTTTAACGATGACGATATTTCTTTCTCCCGATTTTTTAAAATGGCCCATATCTCGAAAACTAACAGAGATAGAGCAAAATTGGCGAACATTTCTACTACTCCTAACCATAAAAACGTTATCGCTATCCAAAAATGATCCTTGGTGGCTCCCTCGACCCTCAGAAATTAATATAATGGCCCATATCTCGAAAACTAACTATTCTTCGCTATCGAGAGGTCTAAAATCCTTCAAAACTACAAAAAGTGCGTTTTTAAGTGTCCGCATTTGTCTACTTTTAGGTAATTTTTACCTGCATAATTTTCATATAAAGAGCCGCTGCTCAAAAATTGTCTGTTAAATGACTATTGGAATGAATGTCGTTGGTAGGTTTCACTTCGTTTAATAAATTTTTAAAGAAAATCTTGATCAGTATTGCATTATCATTTGATGTGTTAAGTCATAGTTTATTCTGTTTCCTTAAAGTGTAATAAAAGTTTACGGTTTATTTTTTTCTTTATTTCTTGTTGTTATTGTTTGTTAACAATATCTAAATATTAAAAAAAAAAACAAAAACAAAATTAAACGCAATTGTAAAGAAGATGTTGATGCCTGCTCTGGGTATAACATGAATAGAAAAAAAATGTTCACAAACAGCTCTCAGAGAGCTAGCAATTCAAATTATTTTGCACCTCTGCAAACTATCGATGATGACGATAATGATGAAACAATTATCGAACCAGCTGTTAAAGTTAACATACCACCAATAACAATATTAAAATGTAAAATTGAACAAGTTCATGAAATATGTAGAATATTAAAAATCAAAGATTACTCTATACGTAAAATTTCCATCGGACTAAAATTGTTTTGCACAAATAACGTAGATTTTACTACCGTTTGTGACTCTCTCACTAAGAAGTTTCAGCTCGAATATTTCACATATGCTGCTAAAAACGAAAAGCCTTATAAGGCTGTACTATTAGGTCTAGATAAAACAGACCCATCAGTTGTTAAGTCCAGACTTTTAGACATGGGCCTTAAATGTATCGACGTTAAAATTGTTACTAGAGCCTATGCTGGTGCTAGGGACAGTAACAACGAACAAATTATATTCATTGTCTACTTTGAAAAAAAGTCAATCACATTAAGAGAATTAAGGCAAAATTACTCAGCCATCAACTACATAAAAGTCACGTGGGAATACCAAAAACCCAACAAAACAAAACTGACCCAAAGTTATAATTGTCAGATGTATGGACACGGTGCCAGCAGATGCAATGTTAAAACATTTTGTGCCCATTGCGCCGGGAATCACAAAACTGAAGAATGCAAGTCAACCATTGTAAAATGTGCTAATTGTAAAGGCCCCCATAAGGCTATGTCCCCTGACTGCCCTAATAGGGAAACATATAAGCAAATAAGGCAACGTGCTCAACCAAAGAGTACCAGACAAAGAAGCCAACAATTCAACAACCAATCAAATTACAATGTTAATTTTCCAAATGCTTTAAATCAGAGCGAAACACCAAATCCATCTAGAACGGGTTATAGCCAACCATTCACCCAAAATAACGATAATAATAATTTGTTCTCTTTAGAAGAATTAAAAAATCTTACCTTTGAATTAATTTCAAATTTAAAAAAATGCAGGTCTCGTGAAGAGCAATTCGAGGTTGTTACAAACCTTGCATGCAAATTTTTGTACCAATGAACAGCAACATAACGTTATTACAATGGAATGCTCGTAGCATTCGCACTAAAAAAGACGAATTATTCCATTTCCTGGAAAAAACCAATATTGACATTTGTTTACTTTGTGAAACCTGGCTAAATAAAAAAATTACAATAAAACATCAGAACTTCTACTGCTACAGATACGATCGACAACGTGGTGGAGGAGGTGGAGTAGCTATTTTAATTAAAAAACACATTCAGCATCAACTTATACCTCCTATTAACACAGAACTGATTGAAAACATAGGTATTAAGGTAAAATCTGGTAATGACTTTATAAATATTTATTCTTGCTATTATCCTGGTGGGTCAACAAACAGGGACCCTAGAAGAAAGCAAACATTTGCGTCAGATATTCGTAAACTAACGAGCTCAAATAAATACATATTAGGAGGAGATTTTAACTGCAGACATAGTTATTGGGGATGTCAAAGAAGTAATGGCTGGGGTAACATATTATATGAGAAACTCCAACTAAACCAAACTCAAATAGTATTTCCCCACGAATATACTTATATTCCGGCTGATCCAAGTAAACAACCGTCAACTCTAGATTTTTTTCTAACTAATATATCTCAAAATATGTCCGCAGTAAAAGTTATAAATGACTTGAGTTCTGATCACCTACCAATCATTAGTACAATTAATTTAAATTATGAAATGGTAGACAATTTATGCTACGCTTTCAGCAAGGCAAACTGGCCGCATTTTATGAAATTCATAAACAGGAATCTTCCTGTGGCGGATAGCGTTAATGAAATAAACAACAGCTCTCAAATTGACAACATGATAAATGTTTTCAATAATGTAGTAAAAATGGGAATAGATGAAAGTGTGCCCAAACGTAGAATTGCACCAACCTCTAAACCCTTACCAAACAACATAAAAATTATGATACAATTAAGGAACGTATTTAAAAGGAACTGGAAGCGTTACAGAGATGTTAATGATCGTCGAGCTATGACACGTTTAAATAAAAATATTACGAATGAAATAAACCACTTCAGAAACCAAACTTGGAATAACATGTTGTCCAATTTGGACAAAGCATCTTCCCCTTTTTGGAAAGTTTCAAAAATGTTAAAGAAGAAATCTAGCAATATTCCAATTTTAAAACACAACAATGTAGTATGCTTCACCCGGCAAGAAAAGGCTGAAATTTTGGCTCACAACTTTAATTTGAACCACTGTATTTCATCAAATTTAAGTGATACTACTACGATTACTGAGGTTAATGGTGTTGCAAACCTTATTCGTAATATTAACCCAATTCCACAAAACTGTTACTTCACTACTACTGAAAAAGTTGGTGTAATTATAAAAAAATTGAAAAACAAAAAAACTCCAGGTTTAGACGGTATTAATAATAAATGTCTAAAAAATTTACCTAATAAAGGTATCAACTATCTAACGAACATCTTTAATGCTTGCCTTAAATTATGCTACTTTCCTAGTGATTGGAAAATCTCAAAAACCATACCAATACTCAAGCCAAATAAACCTCCTGATTCTCCACTTTCTTATAGACCAATAAGTCTGCTCTCTTCTATAAGTAAAATCTTGGAAAAAATTATTAAGGAAAAGCTTATTAATTTTATTGATGCAAACAATATACTTCCATCGCAACAATTCGGGTTCAGAAGTGAACATAATACGTCTCAACCCCTACTAAAAATCAGAAAATTAGTTAAAAATAATTTTCAAAACGGCAAATCAACTGGAATGATATTGCTAGACATAAAAGCTGCGTTTGACTCCGTTTGGCATAATGGACTTATTTTTAAATTGAAAAAAGTCAACTTTCCAATTGAACTCATAAAAATTATTCAAAACTTTCTTCAAAATAGATCGTTCAGCGTTTACTTGGGTAAAACCTGTTCACAACAAGTTAATATCATTGCAGGATGTCCACAAGGTTCTTGCCTGTCGCCAGTTCTTTACAACATCTTTACTGCTGACATTCCAACATTTTCCAATTGCATTACGTCTATATTTGCAAATGATACATCAATTCTTAGTTCTGATGTTTATTCAGCTGATATTATTACAAACTTGCAGTCTGCTCTTACTGGGTTGAGTAATTATTTTGATAAATGGAAGATTTTGGTTAACCCTGAAAAAACGCAGGCTATTTATTTTACAAGAAAACGTAAGTCTTGTTTTATACCCCAGACTTTACCTCGTTTCATGAACTATGATATTCCATGGGAAAACAACGTCAAATACTTGGGCGTTATGCTTGATACCAAGCTTAATTTTAATAATCATATTCCCTATGTAGTGGACAAAATTAACAAAATTATTAGAATAATGTACCCAATTATAAACAGAAAGTCGGAAATGAACATAGACAATAAAAAACTCATCATCAAATCTATATTCCACCCCATAATGTTTTACTGTGCTCCAGTTTGGTACACGTCTGCAAAATGTCATATAAAAAAACTCCAAGTAGCACAAAATAAGCTACTTAAAATGATATTTAAACTACCATGGCACTATTCCACCCGACGCCTACATAGTCTCGCTGGCTTCGAACTCGTTCTGGATAAAATCGAAAGATTGACTCTAAATTTTAATGGAAGATGCCAACTCTCACAACATGTACATATCAATGAACTCATCTCATCATAATTTTATCTACTTTATTTTTTTTTCTCATTTTTATCTTATACCTCTGCTTCATAAAGGTTTTTGTAAATTTTTTTCCTTCCGTTTAATAATAATGTACATAAATTTCATAAATTAAAAAAATATATTTATATATCTAAGTAGAAAAGGAACGAAGTTCCTAAACTCTTTGCTTCTAAGTCAAATGTAAATAATATAAATATTATAAGAAATAAATTGAAATTGAAAGAAAATCTTGAGATTCATCTTAAAAATTATTCAGCCATTTTTTTGCCATTTTTCCCAAGATATTTAGCCATTTTTGGTAACCAAGTTCTGGCAACACTGCACGTAGGGTAAAAAATTATGTAATTAATTTTAAGCACTAGCCAGTATAAATATTGGAAACTTTTATTTTTAGGGATATAGAATGGTATTCCATTTATATACTATGAAAAGAACATCCACTAAAATCCTTGTTTTTGCGATTTATAAATTTTTTTTAATGTTAATATTTCAATATAATTTACAATTTTCTTCTAAAATTATTAGCTTTTAATTCATTCTTAACATCATTTGGCATCATGTTATAAAGACTTACCCCCGTATTCAAAATGAACGAGTAAAAAGGTTAAAGTCGGGCATGCCGACTATACAATACCCTTCACCAGTCTGGGTAAAAGCCAACTAATGTTTGGATCCGAAATTCGAATGGGTTAAAATGGGGCTTGTGTCAAAATTTTCTATAATGTGAGTCAGCGCACCAAATTTCATTAAAATATCTTAATATTTGCAATCTGCAGTTTGTAACCAAGCCAATTTTGGGGGGACCCTTATATGGGCACTAGGTCTAAACATGGACCGATGTTCACCAAAATCAATAGGCTTCGTCCTTGGGCCAACATAGGTCTGTGTACCAAATTTCATCAAATTATATTAATATTTGCGACCTGCAGCGTATAAAAAATATAATTTTGGGGGGACCCTTATATGGGCACTAGGTCTAAACATGGACCGCTGTTAACCAAAAATCAATAGGCTTCGTCCTTGGGCTGATATAGGTCTGTGTATGAAATTTCATAAAAATATCTTAATATTTGCGACCTGCAGCGTATAACCAATATAATTTTGGTAGGACCCTTATATGGGCACTAGGCCTAAACATGGACCGATGTTCACCAAAATCAACAGGCTTCGTCCTTGGGCCAACTTAGCTCTGTGTACCAAATTTCATCAAATATCTTAATATTTGCGATCTGCAGCGTATAAACAATATAATTTTGGGGGGACCATTATATGGGCACTAGGTCTAAACATGGACCGATTTTAACCAGGACAGGTCCCTGAAATTGAGAGTTCAGTAACCTGTCCTAGGATTTGTCTTGTGACATGTCACAAGGGGTCAATTTCCACCTCCTATGACAACGCCATGTAAAAGTGACCAGTCTATTTCATATAAAGGGGCCAGTTCGGTGACAGTTTGTTAAAATTTCCTGTAGGGATATGCTACCTAACTAGCTACTAGGGTTTTTCTTTTCCCGGACTTTTTCATTTCCCGGGACAGCGGGATTTTTTTGTGAATTTCCCGGGATCCCGGGATTCCCGCTCGTTAGAAAATGAATATATCCGGCGTATGTTTACTAGAAAAACTCGATATCTACTAAAAAAACTTTCGACAAAGTTCATCTTTTGGTTG
The DNA here is from genome assembly GCA_949987735.1 of Leucophora obtusa. Lineage (NCBI taxonomy): Eukaryota > Metazoa > Arthropoda > Insecta > Diptera > Anthomyiidae > Leucophora > Leucophora obtusa. The sequence continues at coordinate 199,424,161 of OX465295.1, read as the reverse complement.
CAGTCATGAGAAAATCTACTTAATATATTCTGAAATAAGGGCTTAATATAAAATATCCATATCTTCCACTTTTTCGAGATCAATTCGTTTAACGGTTTAAACAGCGAACTAATTTGTATGGAAGGCCGTCTTAATTTTAAAACAACTCTTAGAAATACATTAATTAAATACTAATTCGCGGTTTTAACGGTTACACAAATTGAATCATAAGTTCTTTCAGGATATAATGGAATTGTTAATGGGTGCAAATTTGTATCGGACCAGCTTTAGAATCAGAACTAAGTTCGATTTTTTGATTAAATATGGAATCCAAAAATGTCTATTTCTTGATATTTTGTTTCTAAGCACATAGAAAAACAGTAGCCGGAAAAAAGCAATCACATTTTCTTTTAAATTGAAATTTTATTCCCAACAATTTTTTTGTTTGAAATATTTGTAACTCGTTTGTAAATTGTTATCTTTCATATAAAATTTGTTTAAAAATAAAAATTCAAAGTTACAAAAAAAAAAATAATTTTTTTTATTTACAAATTTCTTTGTTGGTGCCTTTTTAAAAAGTTTTTTTTTTTGTATTTACAAATTTGGTATGAGAAAGGTGTTTAAAAATTTAATTAAAACTTTGTAAATTCCTTCTGTGCAGATTTTCAGAAGTATTCGTCTATTTAAATTAAAAAGTTTAAAAGTGAGAATTTTTCACACAAATTATTAGGTAAATCGTCTAAATCTTTTTATAAAAATAAGACACTAAAATATTATTAAATAGTTTTATAACTTTAATTGGTATTTTTTGAATAGAAATTTTTTATGGCAGAACTACTTAAAAAAATTATTTAAGTTTCATTGTTGCATTTTTTTTAAATTAACATATAAAAAATCCAAAATAATTTGAAAAAGCATCTGAAGCATTATTTTAAAAATAATAGTAAGCTTTAAGTGCAGCGAGAAGTTTTCAACTCAGTCCCGTTCAAAAATATATTTTTTAAAATATTGTCCTTTTAAATATCCCAGAGGATGATTTGCGATGCAAATCGAAATATCGGATGAAAATTAAAAAATAAAATATTTAAAAATAAAATACAAATTTTTGGATTTTTATTTTTTTTAAATTTATGACCTAAAGCCAAACAATACTAAATAACACAAACATAGAATTTGAAAAATACAACTGAAATAAAGGCATATCAATTGAAACTTAAATGAAATTATTTGAAGTAGGTAATAAAAACTCAAAACACTTACATCAATAAAAATACGAAAATATCATTTTTTTTTAAATTTTAATACCGATTTTTTTTGGAGGTATTGGGAGTTGAAATACTGATGTTGAAATGTTGTGTATGTATATTGCTTTATTTGAACAAAGGCCATCATTAAAAAATATAAAATTTCCGAGGTACGAGTATTTTTGTTGGTATTTAAACTTGATAATGTCTAATAAAATTTGTTTTCGGTTTAACTAAACCCAAAAAATTCGGCCTAAATAATATTTTTTTATATTATATATTATTTATTAAATTTTAAATCGCATTTTTTAATTTTAAATAATTTTTAATTAAATTATTTTTAAAACAATCAATGTTTTTAATTGAAATAAAGCTTCCAAAATTTTAATTTACTAGCTAAAACTTCTGTAAAAGAATAAAAAAAATCCCGGGAAATCCCGCACTAAATTCCCGGGATTGCGGGATTGAAAAAATGGCGGGATTCCCGGGAATAAACATAAACCCTACTAGCTACCAACTTTCCCTTAAGGGAATTTGTGTGCATTGGCGGACTTAGGCCGGTCTGGGGTAGGCTAAGCCCACCCTAGACTGATTTTTACCCACCCCAGAATTTTAAAAAAATCTACCTACAACAACAAATAAAAATCTAATATGACAATATCATATTAGAATTTGGACTTGAGGTAGAAGAATATTCTAACTAAATATATGACAATTCTTTTATCTATAATTTTGATGGCAAAAAGTATCACAATATTACTTTTTTTATATCAATTAATCCTGTGTTTTTGGTTTGGGAAAAATCTCTACTGGATTCCTAGGCAGCTAAGTTGTTTTGTTTTAAATATTTCTTAAATAAGAAAGTTGTTTGAAAAATTCTTACCTAAGAAATATTTAAGAAACAAATCGATCTTAGTTGTGATTATAAAATTGACTATAAGAGTTTTTCTTTAAGAAAAATTATTAGAATCGCAAAGTGGTTCAATAACAGAAATATAACGCAGAATCTTTTTTGGTGAGTTAAATATCTTAGATTTAATAGTTTTCTAAACGAATAATTAGTTAATATCTAACTAGGAAATTTCTTCAAACTAAACATTACTATATTATTTTAATGAAATTTCAATATTTTGTAGAAAAAAGAATTGTAAGATGAACATCTCACTGTTATTGACCACCTCGGTAATTTAAGTGATCAGAATATGGGGTTATAAAGGATTCGTCCGAGGTAGACGAATTAGACAGGTTGATCTTAGATTTCTTTTCTTTATCATAATAATCTGAAAATATAGTTTGGAACACATTCCTTGTACGAGGTTTTCTTCAGAAAAATAGATGCACTATTCAGAGTTTTGTATAAAAACATGGCGATTTTGATAGGAAAATTTATGAACATTTTATTAGAAGGCAAGGAATCATTTTTAAGTTTTTTTTTGTGTGAAAAAATTGTAAGCATAATGCCGAAAGTGTTTGTTGGGATTAAGAGTGTGAGAATGGGCAAATAAACAGCAGAAAATTAATGGGTCGTTTGCCCAACCCGGAAAAATGGTCTAGGTACGCCTATGTTTGTATGTCAAAAAGTTAGTACCATGTTCACCAAAATCAACAGGCTTCGTCCTTGGGCCAACTTAGCTCTGTGTACCAAATTTCATCAAATATCTTAATATTTGCGATCTGCAGCGTATAAACAATATAATTTTGGGGGGACCATTATATGGGCACTAGGTCTAAACATGGACCGATTTTAACCAGGACAGGTCCCTGAAATTGAGAGTTCAGTAACCTGTCCTAGGATTTGTCTTGTGACATGTCACAAGGGGTCAATTTCCACCTCCTATGACAACGCCATGTAAAAGTGACCAGTCTATTTCATATAAAGGGGCCAGTTCGGTGACAGTTTGTTAAAATTTCCTGTAGGGATATGCTACCTAACTAGCTACTAGGGTTTTTCTTTTCCCGGACTTTTTCATTTCCCGGGACAGCGGGATTTTTTTGTGAATTTCCCGGGATCCCGGGATTCCCGCTCGTTAGAAAATGAATATATCCGGCGTATGTTTACTAGAAAAACTCGATATCTACTAAAAAAACTTTCGACAAAGTTCATCTTTTGGTTGCAGTCATGAGAAAATCTACTTAATATATTCTGAAATAAGGGCTTAATATAAAATATCCATATCTTCCACTTTTTCGAGATCAATTCGTTTAACGGTTTAAACAGCGAACTAATTTGTATGGAAGGCCGTCTTAATTTTAAAACAACTCTTAGAAATACATTAATTAAATACTAATTCGCGGTTTTAACGGTTACACAAATTGAATCATAAGTTCTTTCAGGATATAATGGAATTGTTAATGGGTGCAAATTTGTATCGGACCAGCTTTAGAATCAGAACTAAGTTCGATTTTTTGATTAAATATGGAATCCAAAAATGTCTATTTCTTGATATTTTGTTTCTAAGCACATAGAAAAACAGTAGCCGGAAAAAAGCAATCACATTTTCTTTTAAATTGAAATTTTATTCCCAACAATTTTTTTGTTTGAAATATTTGTAACTCGTTTGTAAATTGTTATCTTTCATATAAAATTTGTTTAAAAATAAAAATTCAAAGTTACAAAAAAAAAATAATTTTTTTTATTTACAAATTTCTTTGTTGGTGCCTTTTTAAAAAGTTTTTTTTTTGTATTTACAAATTTGGTATGAGAAAGGTGTTTAAAAATTTAATTAAAACTTTGTAAATTCCTTCTGTGCAGATTTTCAGAAGTATTCGTCTATTTAAATTAAAAAGTTTAAAAGTGAGAATTTTTCACACAAATTATTAGGTAAATCGTCTAAATCTTTTTATAAAAATAAGACACTAAAATATTATTAAATAGTTTTATAACTTTAATTGGTATTTTTTGAATAGAAATTTTTTATGGCAGAACTACTTAAAAAAATTATTTAAGTTTCATTGTTGCATTTTTTTTAAATTAACATATAAAAAATCCAAAATAATTTGAAAAAGCATCTGAAGCATTATTTTAAAAATAATAGTAAGCTTTAAGTGCAGCGAGAAGTTTTCAACTCAGTCCCGTTCAAAAATATATTTTTTAAAATATTGTCCTTTTAAATATCCCAGAGGATGATTTGCGATGCAAATCGAAATATCGGATGAAAATTAAAAAATAAAATATTTAAAAATAAAATACAAATTTTTGGATTTTTATTTTTTTTAAATTTATGACCTAAAGCCAAACAATACTAAATAACACAAACATAGAATTTGAAAAATACAACTGAAATAAAGGCATATCAATTGAAACTTAAATGAAATTATTTGAAGTAGGTAATAAAAACTCAAAACACTTACATCAATAAAAATACGAAAATATCATTTTTTTTTAAATTTTAATACCGATTTTTTTTGGAGGTATTGGGAGTTGAAATACTGATGTTGAAATGTTGTGTATGTATATTGCTTTATTTGAACAAAGGCCATCATTAAAAAATATAAAATTTCCGAGGTACGAGTATTTTTGTTGGTATTTAAACTTGATAATGTCTAATAAAATTTGTTTTCGGTTTAACTAAACCCAAAAAATTCGGCCTAAATAATATTTTTTTATATTATAATTTATTTATTAAATTTTAAATCGCATTTTTTAATTTTAAATATTTTTTAATTAAATTATTTTTAAAACAATCAATGTTTTTAATTGAAATAAAGCTTCCAAAATTTTAATTTACTAGCTAAAACTTCTGTAAAAGAATAAAAAAAATCCCGGGAAATCCCGCACTAAATTCCCGGGATTGCGGGATTGAAAAAATGGCGGGATTCCCGGGAATAAACATAAACCCTACTAGCTACCAACTTTCCCTTAAGGGAATTTGTGTGCATTGGCGGACTTAGGCCGGTCTGGGGTAGGCTAAGCCCACCCTAGACTGATTTTTACCCACCCCAGAATTTAAAAAAAATCTACCTACAACAACAAATAAAAATCTAATATGACAATATCATATTAGAATTTGGACTTGAGGTAGAAGAATATTCTAACTAAATATATGACAATTCTTTTATCTATAATTTTGATGGCAAAAAGTATCACAATATTACTTTTTTTATATCAATTAATCCTGTGTTTTTGGTTTGGGAAAAATCTCTACTGGATTCCTAGGCAGCTAAGTTGTTTTGTTTTAAATATTTCTTAAATAAGAAAGTTGTTTGAAAAATTCTTACCTAAGAAATATTTAAGAAACAAATCGATCTTAGTTGTGATTATAAAATTGACTATAAGAGTTTTTCTTTAAGAAAAATTATTAGAATCGCAAAGTGGTTCAATAACAGAAATATAACGCAGAATCTTTTTTGGTGAGTTAAATATCTTAGATTTAATAGTTTTCTAAACGAATAATTAGTTAATATCTAACTAGGAAATTTCTTCAAACTAAACATTACTATATTATTTTAATGAAATTTCAATATTTTGTAGAAAAAAGAATTGTAAGATGAACACCTCACTGTTATTGACCACCTCGGTAATTTAAGTGATCAGAATATGGGGTTATAAAGGATTCGTCCGAGGTAGACGAATTAGACAGGTTGATCTTAGATTTCTTTTCTTTATCATAATAATCTGAAAATATAGTTTGGAACACATTCCTTGTACGAGGTTTTCTTCAGAAAAATAGATGCACTATTCAGAGTTTTGTATAAAAACATGGCGATTTTGATAGGAAAATTTATGAACATTTTATTAGAAGGCAAGGAATCATTTTTAAGTTTTTTTTTGTGTGAAAAAATTGTAAGCATAATGCCGAAAGTGTTTGTTGGGATTAAGAGTGTGAGAATGGGCAAATAAACAGCAGAAAATTAATGGGTCGTTTGCCCAACCCGGAAAAATGGTCTAGGTACGCCTATGTTTGTATGTCAAAAAGTTAGTACCAAGTTAGTTAGCATAAACTTTTTCATTTTGAATACGGGTATTAGTCCTTTATGAAATAATGATCTTTGCATAGCATTGGTATCTGCTCGTTGAATTCTAAAATCTAGTGCATTCCTTAAGCTGTAAGGTTGAACCTCCCCAACATACCTCAGTTGTTCCACCAGATAATCGGGTGCATCTCTCATTTTCATTTTTCGGATGAAATTAATTGTGTTTAGTCTTTGATGTATATTCAGTCATTTAATTGTATCCAACATAAATTTTGTTGAAATAAATCGATTGCATTTCAGTATTGCCCGCATGGCCTTATTTTGTAGTTTCTGCAGCCTTGTTATCCATACTCAAAGGGTGGTTTAATAATCGTATTATATATATATTTATTGCTGTTATAATTGATACTTTATTTATTAAACGCTTAAAAATTCCGATTTTCTTCTCGATTTTTTTGCATATACAGTTGTGGCCAAGCATTTAAGTCAATTAAAGTTTTTTTTTCTAATTTTATTGTTGTTGAGTTTATTTTTAAAGATCATTAAAATTGTACAGAATTTTAACGTAATGTTTGTTTTTTCATTTTGTTACTTGTTTTAAGTGGGCGTGGCTTTTAACGAAAAATTAGCGATATAAACCTCTTATAAAATTACATAGTAAAATTTAGGCAGTACTGATCGGTTCCATACAAGCTGTATATTTTTGGAAATCCTATAAAATTTCCCTAAGTCTTGCATTATTTTTATCTACAAATAGTCGCCAGACTTAAAAGTGCAGCACTTTAAACGTGACCAAATTTTTCTTTGTGTTTCCATACAAAAATGGGAGATGCGTTCCGAGTATTTCAAAAACCGCATAACTTTAAAATAAGATGAGAAAATTGAACTAAAATCGCATAAAAAAATTTATAGAATAAAAATTAATAAAAATTACCAGTGAAAAAAAATTTATTCGGTAGCATATCTTTCTTTATTTGGCATCACACTAAATTATATAAAATTTAATCCGGAAAATGGATTAATCAAATTGTATATAAACGAATAAAAAAGATATTTGAATTGATATAATTTCATCCAATTTTATCGGAGTTTTGGTCTTATTCAATTGCATTAAATTTTGTTTGTTTAACTAAGAATTATCTGAATGATATTAATAAATATTTGCACAAAACCGATGAAATTTCACTGGGCCTCGTCTATTGAAACATTTTATTGAATTAATGGAATTTTTGATAAAATGTTGTGAAAATATTCATTTTTTTTCATACACTTAAGAAAAAGTTTCATTAAAACTAAATTCATAAAAAATATGAAGATTTTTCACCAAATTTTAGAAATTTTTCATTTACCTTGTGAAAAAATTTCATTAAGACTAGTCCAGCAAACTTCTCTCTATGTGAGTTATATAATCCATTATCAGTTAGTTGTAACTACACAGAAGAAAAAAATTAAAATCATACAGAAACAACGTTTACTAAGATAGATATAGCTTTGAAATCACACAAATCTCAGGTTTTTTTCTTTTTATATAAAAAATTATCTGCTTATTTTTAAAATCGAAAAACGCATTAACTTAAATATGAAAAAGTTTAACCATAATTTACTTTAATAAGGATCAGTATTATAGCCACCAATTAAAAAATGTTGTTTCAAAGTTTCTTTCTTAAATAATATCCTATTAAGTGGCGACTATAACACTAGCTCTAATATTCATACTTTATTTACAAAGTGTTCGTAAAAAATCAAATGTTAATTAAAATCTGGTATAGTAATTGATTTAACTATAATTTTTTCTCTGTGTAGTTACCTTTTTTATTATTTCTTTCATTAGATTTAAGATTAGATATTGTAATTAAAAAAGTGCGACATAGGTATGTCTCATTTATCCCAGAAATGAAAAAATTCTGGGTCATTAGAAACCCTAGATGCAACATAACATATAAGCTCAGCTTTTTAATTTTTTATTGAATTATTAAGTGTATAATTGTATTTAAATCAACAAACATTTTGTTCGATTCGAAATAGTAAATAATTTTATATAAAATATTCTTGGGTCACATTTAGTTTTATAAAGTGTTGTTCGAAGCAATATAAAAATTTATCTTCAACGAGATATAATTTGATCAAGTATATGTATTTGTATATGGTATATAAAATGATATAAGAGAAAAGATTTTTTAGGATATGATTATATAAGGCAAAGAATAAGAAAATTTTGAAAATTGGAATCGCAGATAAACTCATATTTAATTTCATACGTTGTTATTCACTCTTTAATATGAATAGATACAATTGTATCAAGCCTAACTTCATTGAATCTAATCGTTTTTTCACGGGATGTTGTACCTTATATAAGCATATACATATTTTTATATATTGTCTTTTATAAAATTAGATACCAACCATATATGCTATACATAATGAGATATGACAGATCTATTGTCATATATAAAAATAAATGATCATATATAACATAATATATGATCTGATATGGTGGCATATAAGCCATATATTTTGAGATACACTAAAAGTTGGTCCAGTTGAGAATTTGGATAAATTAAGCATTTTGTAAAAGAAATTGCAAAATCCTATAATATTAAGGAAAAGACACGTTTAGGGATAAAATGTTCAAACCAATGTTCGAATTGATCACATAATTTCATCATTTAACGACATTATTGATTGGGCATCTAATTCAAATGGGTCTCTACAAGATTTGTGCGCCCTTACCAAACTTTCTAACAAAGTCACCATTCATAAGTCTTCAAACCCATAACAGTTTTAATGTTATATGGGGTTTACAATGTTATATGCTTAAATTTATGAATTGCATGCTTTGAAAGACGTTGCTTTCTGATATTTATTCCTTAATTTGTTAAATTAAAAAAAAAAATAATAAAAAAAATTGATTCCTACCCGATCAAAAAAATATTCAGCCTTACTATCAATATTTTTCAAACGTATATTTTAGTTAAAGTTGACTTTAGTTAAAATATTGGGTGGCAGCATGCCTTGACTTGGTTTATTTTTAGAGCATTCTGATTGGTTAATTTATTTTCAACCAATCAAAATGTTTGAAAACATAAATATTTTTGTAGGGTTTTCATATACAAAATGATTAAAAATATGATTAAAAATAAAGTCGACTTTAAATTTAAAATACTCTTTTATAGTAAGGGCCATTATATCTAGTATATGTAGTCATATCCAATTTTATATAGATCGACATATGATAATATCCAATCAGATCCCCCAAATATATTACAGGATTAAATTACATCCAAATAGATCTCAAAATCGGGAGATCCAATAATATCCAATAATATCAAATTGAGATCCTGATAGATTAGATTACATGGAGGTAACCGTAAAAATGGCTTCGTCTATTTGGATATGCAAAACTAAAACTTCCATTAATTGCAACGATCTGGTTTGTAGGAGAATTGCAATTAGAAAACGCATATATTTCCTAAAAATATTTGTTTCCTTTTATTTATTTTTTCATTATTACTTAAAACTGTCAAAAATTTTACATTGTAGAAAAAGATTTCATTTCACACAAGAAAATTCCAAATTTTTTCAACATAGAACAACTGTTTTTTCACCATGGCACTTTGCTACCGTTTCACATACTCCCTCTGTAAAAATAATATTTAGGGTGTGTGTGAAACGATAGCAAAGTATCATGGTGAAAAATATTTGCTCTATGGTGAAAAAAATTTAAATTTTACTGTGTGAAATGAAATGTTTTTTTACAATGTAAAATTTTTGACAGTTTTAAATAATAATGAAAAAATAAATAAAAGTAAACAAATATTAAATGAATGTTATTATTTTAGTTTCACTCTAGATCATAAATTAATATCACTTTCTGTTTAAATTATTTTCAAATCAAAGAAAGATGATACAATTTTTACAAGTAAATTACAAAGAATAAAAATTTTTGAAATAATTCGATAAGACCAGCAAGGCAGAATGCGTATTTTCGGCTTTCGCTACAAAGCCATCATCAGTGCCTTTCGCCATTGAGTGGGTTAATATTTTGATAATCGTCTACTTATGTGACTGTTGAAAGCAAATCGAGTTTGTTATCAACAACTCCACTTAGACTAACATCAACGAAATTTAACAATGCTATTTTTATCCTTTTGTTATTATTACTCTTTTTCGCTTTGAACCTTAATTCTTATGATATCTCAGCTGATTCTATTCAACTCTGTGTATGACAAACACAGACAATGCAATAACATATCAACTAAAACATTTCCCCCATTCATCTTAAACACATTAACACGGTGCAAAAATATAATTTAATAACATACATTTAAATTTAACGGTTCGTTGTAATTCAAAAATCTGTGTTTGTCATACACAGAGTTGAATAGAATCAGCTGAGCTATATTAAGAATTAAGGTTCAAAGCTAAAAAGAGTATTAATAACAAAAGGATAAAAATAGCATTGTTAAATTTCGTTGATGTTAGTATAAGTTGAGTTGTTGATAACAAACTCGATTTGCTTTCAATAGTCACATAAGTAGACGATTATCAAAATATTAACCCACTCAAAGGCGAAAGGCACTGATGATGGCTTTGTAGCGAAAGCCGAAAATGCTCATTCTGCCTGGTCTTATCGAATTATTTCAAAAAAAAAATTTTATTCTTTGTAATTTACTTGTAAAAATTGTATCATCTTTCTTTGATTTGAAAATAATTTAAACAGAAAGTGATATTAATTTATGATCTAGAGTCAAACTAAAATAATAACATTTATTTACTTAAATAACAGATCAACTAAAACATCTCCCCCATTCATCGGAAACAAATATTTTTAGGAAATATATGCGTTTTCTAATTGCAATTCTCCTACAAACCAGATCGTTGCAATTAATGGAAGTTTTAGTTTTGCATATCCAAATAGACGAAGCCATTTTTACGTTTACGTCCATGTAATGTAGTTTTCTTCTGCGTATTTTATGGTACGTTAATTTGAAATCTGCGTAGTTTTTGATCATAATTTTTCATTTGTACATACTGTTTCTTAACTTTTCTTTTATGTACAGTAGTTTTGATTTAACTGCCTTTTTCTTAAGTGCACATTTGCTATAACTGCACAAAATTTTGGTTTCGTTTCTATTTTAGAAAATTATGTACGCAATTGTCTTCTTTAAGTGCACTTTTTGTACCTGCACATTTAAGTACTGACTCGTATTTTTGGCAGTTTTACATTATTTTCATAAAAAAGATCACCGTTAGCTGACTCTAGTGTTTTGCTTTGTTTTTCAATTCTAGGAAAAAAAGAAACACATAAAATAAATGTGTTGTCAACTTTTTTTGTGGCAAAAATATTCTAATTTAGTCGTTTTTAAACATAAAAATCGCAAGATGTGGTGCAAAGTACAAAGTTGTCATCGTTAGCTTCATTTGTTTTCAGTGCGTATTGGTATACCTGCACATTAAGGCAGGTAAACAATTTGACTTAGCTGCGTTTTTGGCTTACCTGCACAAAAATTCTTGCAAAAGTTGGTTGTGCAGCTAAGTCAAAATTACTGTATATAGAAATTTTCACATTTTAAAATGTCAAATATTTAACATTGAGCTATATAACATTGTGCTATATAAGACTTTATATGTTTACCGATAAAGCCATTTTTAATTATATATGAGGCTGTATTAAAATTGTCATAGCATATGTAACTAAATATGGTATATATTAATATATATGGGGACATATATATTTATACTGATCTATATATGACATCATATAAGAAATCTTTGGAAAACTCAAAGCTATACATAATTATATCCACAAAGATATAGTGTCACATTTGACTATATATCCATATTAAATTATATAATTTCCTATATAACTATTTTTACTCGGGTTGTCTAAAAATTCTACACCCAAAAATTCCTTAGTTGATTATAACGAATATTTCAACTATCTAATAGGTGAAATACCCCTAACTAATATATAGTTGAATTGATTTAGTTGATGATAAGTAAGTTTTGTAGATATCTAAAAATTAATAAAAATCAACTATGTATATCATATAAAAAATAGTTAATCGACACTACAGATATCGTTTCCTTTTAATTTGAAAGAGAAATTACAAACATTTTGACAAATCTTTTTATTAAAAATAGTTTCAAATGATATAAAACAGGAAAGGAACAGGAAATAGAATAAAACCAACAAAATTTAATATAAATAAGGATTTCACAGACACATTTAAAACTCAGAAGTTTTTAAACTTCTTTTTGACAAGACCTCGAAACTTAAAACAATGCAGAGACCCAGCAAAAAAATACCTGACTAAGATCCGTAAAAGCACCTATACTGTTCGCCACGAATGCGTTCAAATTGAGGTGAAAAACGCATTTTTTTAACATTGGCTTGTCATAGGAGAGAAGGTGTTTATGCTACTTTAAGTCTGCTTTGCACGTCATAAAAATGAGTGCTTGGATGTTCTTTTTTATATAGGAAAGCAATTCATTTTTTTTACTATCTAAGGAGAGATGAAAAGTAATTTCTTGGGAATGCATTCAAAAGTCATAAATATCACTTCTTAAATATTTAACAAGGCAATACTAAATTAATAATAAAAATCGTCTTTGCGGGTCATTTCAGCAAAAAAACCTTCCGCACCAAATGCAATTTCTAAAAATAATTTTTGCTCGGGGATTTTGTTTAATTTACATAACGAATTATTACAAAAATTATTGTAAACGACAAAAAATGAATCCAAAACTCCCTCCAAAAAGGTTTTCTAATTTTTACCGTAAATAGCTTTTAATAAGAATCGTTTGAGTCTCATTTGTTTAAAGCTTCGGAGAAATATTTTAATTAAACTAAAACCATATAGACCAAATTTCAACCCTTATGGTGAGGGAACTTTTTTGACAGCAGCGAAAAAGTAAGATTGCGTTTCTTAATACTTTTTATGGCCTTTTTGGCTAGGGCATGTAAAATTTGATATTTGCAAAGAAATCAAAAAATCATAACCCTTAAATTTATAATCTTTAAAAAACTCAGTAAAATGAGAGTAAGTACAAAATCTTCTATCTAAATGACAAAATTACCCAAAATTACGGGAACGCACAAAATCACTTTTCTAACCCAAAACTTTATTTAAAAGAAAAAAGTTAAAATGCGTATAGTTTTAGTCTGAAAAATTGCACAGATACTTTTTTGCATTTAAAAGTTTTTTTTACTTTGTTCAGTTAATTTTTAGTTTTAGTTTATGTATTTCTTTGCTTTGTTTATCATTGCACCAGCTGTCCCTTTTACAATTTTCCGAAGGTTATAGTAAAAAGAAAAAGAGAAGTTAATAGTAGACAGAGGCAGAAAATTTTATAAAAATATCTGTAAGAACGCAAAAATATCTGTAAGGTTTTCAAAACTTGTTTAATATTACAACTAAGAATGGCTAATAACCATAAAAGAAAATTTAATTTTTAACGCATTTTCTAAGTTCTAAACTAAATTATATATTTCAAGTGTAACCTAATTACTATGTGATTTCAATTTTAAAAAATTTTAATATTTAATATTTTCTGCAATTCGTTTGTGATATGGAGTATATTTTTTTTTTACAAATTTTTTGCCAAGCATGGATTCCGTGCGAATTTTCTAACAAAATTTGGTAAAAGGATAGGTGGACGTGTCTAAAGATATGTTGGTAAAAAATGGGTTAAACAATTTAAATACTGTGGCTTGTATTAAAAAAATGTTTGAAATTTTATTACAGTTTAATAAAAGAAATTAACATGCAAAACAACAACACAAATCGTTCAATTAGCCTCTAATAAGACAAAAAGTTTTTTGTGAATAGCCATGTGTGTCTCATAGTTTTGTTACTTGATTTTAATAGTGAAATTATATATTAACACTTTTTGGACAAATTGTTAATTTATTTGTCCGGTTTAGTTTTAAAAGGTTTTATTACAATTTTATAGATTATTGGAAAGGTTAAATATTAAAAGTAAATTACATCATTATTATTTTGATTTCCAATGGAGTGCTCCATTTCAATATGATCTTAGACCAGTGGTGCGCGTTTCAAAGCACAATTGTGAATTTACTACCTCACACACAGTGTTGCCATAAGACAAATGAGAAAAGGTGCTAGATCGTCGAAAAAAAAGTGCTAGATTCAAAATAAAAAGTGCTAAAAAAGGTGCTCGATTTTTTTTAATATGCATTATGAGTTTTAATCAGAGTTGGCAACCGATTCATAATGTTAAGGCCAGTTTACATTATAAGATTTTCGGTACGATTTTGCTTAGGTACACATGCAAAACATATAGGCAAGTTTTAAAATCTTTCCGAATATCTTATAGTGTAAACCAGCCTTTAGTGTTAATGGATAACGTTATTTCATAAATATTTCGCTAGGGTATTTTAAGGTTATCAGTATAGTAAGTTATTTCGTTAAGTTGTTTTAGGGTTAACGTTATTTAAAATTATTTCGTTTGGTTATTTTAAGGTTTTTTAAGTTATTTCGTTATGGCGTTTACACTGTATGATTTTTGGTATGATTTTGCTTTAGTATACATGGAAAACATATAGGCTGGGTTGCAAAATTACACCGAAAATCTTATAATGTAAACCAGCTATTTGTGGTATTTTAAGGATAATGAATATCCTAGGATATTTAAAATTTTTGAGTTAGGGTGTTTTAGGTTAAACGGTATTTTAAATAATTTCGTTATAGTATTTTACGGTTAGTGATATTTTCAGTTATTTCGTTAATGGTATTTTTAGGTTAATTGTAGTTATTTGAATGCATTCTAAATCGTTATTTCTGTTTTGGGATTCGTGTTGACAAACCATGGTTGTTATTGATATATTGAATTATTAATAAAAAAAAAACTATGCATTTCATACAGTCGCCATTTCAAAGGGTCATCATTTATTGCTGGCTTTAAATCAGTAAAATAATTAAAAAATCATAATTTGGAGATAAATTAGAAACGTTCTCCATAGAAATAATTTTAGATTTTGAGGCTGAAACATATCAGATTCTACAGAAAGATTAGCTATTATACGAAAAATTTTGGGTTTTGTGAACTATTTCGCTAGAAAAATCAGGATTTTTGGGCTGTACTTTAAGGTCCTTTCGATTGCCGTTAACAATCAGATGTTGGTTTTCAAATTGGAATTCTTTTGGAAGTGATCTAGTGTGAACTTTAGTCAGAAATGCCAAACTAACTTTTCTTATTTCTTTTTTTTTTTAGAAATTCGTAAATATTTGCATGCCAATATTTAAAAAAAAGTTGGCATGACTGTCTTCGTAAATATATTTATTCACTATCCAACTTTAACACAATTCAGAGAAGCTGTATATTTGTGTGTGGACTGTGATATTTGTAAATCCTGTTATTTCTTGAACTCGAGAAGGGTTTCAAGACATTTTTCATATAGATATTAAATTATTTAAAAAAGTGCTAAAAATTTCAATATTTTTAAAAAAGTGCTAAACTAGCACCTAGCACTTTTTTTAAATTTTTGGGTGCTAACTCCTAAAAAAAGTGCTAGATCTAGCACCTAAAGTGCTAAAATGGCAAGCCTGCTCACACATATTCTTATGCTCTTTAATTTAGTCGTCACTGAGACAGCAACGAGTGCACATGCTTAGCGGGTGTTTTGATATTTTTTTTCAAGTGCACTAAAAACAATTATTTATGATATTCAGAAAATATATGATGAAAAATGTTTTTGATATCATGCAATGCCTTTTACGTTATAAAACATTTAAGGAATCTAGGGACTAGGGATGCCAAACGGGAAATCCCGAATCCCGAAATCCAGGGATTTTCGGGATTGGCAAAATCCCGAATCCCGGGATTATTTCTCAAAAATCCCGGGATTTTCTTATTTTTTAATATTAATATAAACGCAAATAAACAAAGTGAGCAATTTTACATTACCTACATATGTTTTTTCTTGAATTTTCTCATATTGACAAGAAATGTATGCCAAGATATTGGTAAAATTATAAATTAAGTAGATTATTCCAGTAAACTATGCAAAGACTTTGCATAAAAATTTGAAATTTTGGTAAACATTATTAAGTTTTTGAGGAATACATGCGAAAAATCTAGTTTGTTTGTTATTTTACCGATTTATTCTTCCAAGCGAAATTTGATTTCTGATACCTAATTTTGGCTGGGACTGTAAGTTTGAATTCTTCCATGAAAACATTTGATAACGATAACCAAATAACTTTGTTGCTGTAATTACACGATTTAGTGGGCAAGGTTATCGTAACGAATATGTTTTAAAATCTGCTTACAAAATATTGGGCGCAAGTGTACTTAGAAAAATACAAACGGGAAAGCGATGGCAAGGTATTTTAACAGGTGGTACAAGTACTGACAAAAATTGCTTTCCCATTTCCAATATGATAACGTCAATAGACAAAAGAACCGGCAGTTCAAAAAGCGCCGGAAAAGTACTGGAGAAACAAAATTTTTAACTTTGGCAAAACACTGCCGAAACCAATAGATAGGTGGTTTGGAATTATATTTTCCAAAATAAAATTTAAAAAAAGTTCTTATGAATCTTTTTTTGGCCCTGCCGTGATGTTTTGTAAAACAAATACTGGCAAAACGATTTTTGCAAACGCTGGCAAAGCGTCCCAAATGAGTCTTCTGCCAGTCATTTATTTTTAACATCGCGGTTACCAAGTGGTATGCAGGTACTTGATTTTTTGTACCACTGTCAATTTCTGACAGAGATGTTTCAATATTCATAAAGTGTACCACATTATTAATTAACAACTATTAAATAATTATAAAACGCTTTATTCTATAAAAAAATTAGTTACATAACATAAAAATTTTTACAAATAAAGGAAAATTTAAATCCCGAAATCCCGTTAAATCCCGGGATCGTGAAAAATCCTGAAGTCCCGAAAATCCCGGGATCCCGAAATCGATCGGATCCCGGGATTTCATCCAAAATCCCGAATTCCGGGATTTTCAAATATCAATCCCGATTGGCATCCCTACTAGGGACTATGTTATAAAAAGACATTATGATTATTTTCATAGTAATATGTTTCATAGTAGATCTTTAAAAGAAATAAAAAAAAAAAAAAACAAAATATAAACAAATTGCCATAAAAGTATTAATATATAAGATTTTGTTTAAAATCTACAAAAATATGTTGCAGAAAATTTCATTAAGATTGTATAAAAATATGGAGATTGATAAATATGTAAAAAGACATATTTTTTAATTCGTCTAATTTTTTTCCCAGTGTAGTTCTCTCTTGCTCACTTATACAATTGCAAATCAATTTTGCGCATCACTGTCTTAGATTAATTTCAAAGCGCAACAATAATTTCAAGTCCGATGGTTCCAACTAGAGATGGGCCCGTGAGTGAATTTTCACTCACACTCACTCACGCTCACGAGAAAAAATACTAATCATGCACAATCACTCACGAAAAAAAAATTACTACTCACACTCACTCACGCGCACGTGAGTAAATTGAACTTTCAGTCACACTCACGCGTGATCACGCGTGATTCACGTGAATCACGCAAATTCACGAAACAAAAGCTTCCCAGAAAAAAACAATATTCAAAAATTAAGAAAAATTAAACTCAAAATTGCGCCCTGTATAGGGTTTGAGTTTGGAAATTCCCGGGCGGGAGTTGTAAATGCCCTGGACAATTTTTTACAATCGATTTCAAACCACACTAGTTCTGCAACTGGTTCCACTGCAACCGATTCCATGGGTTGCAGAACTAAGATGACGTAGACTAACGTAAAATCAGTTCTAGAACTAGGTCCAGAACTGATTATATTGCAGCCGGTTCCACTTTGGAGCTATAGAAGTGGTTGCTTTTGGGACAATTTCAAACAAAAATCATCGGTGGTAGAATTGACAGCAGGAGGGGTTGTAAAGAAAAAGTACCCAGGAGAATTTTTTACAATCGGTTGGCAACCACACCGATTCTATAACTGGTTCCCCTGCAACCTATTCCATGGGAATGGTTCCGGAAGCAGTTCCACGGTATGACTGATGGTATGACTGACGGAGAATCAGTTCTATAACTAGTTCCAGAACTGATTCTAGGGCAACCGGTTCCACTTTGGAGTTATAGAAGCGGTTGCTTTTGGGCATTTTTAAACAAAAATTTATTGCTTGTTTTGTTACTTTTAGTAGAAATTTGTAACCGATTATGGCCTATAGCAGGGGTGGCAAGACTTTTTTCGCTGCGTGCCAGAAACGGACATATTTTTTTTGGAAAAATTTCTCGCGTGCCACCTTAATTTTAGTTGTCTTTTAAAAGTTCTTTTTTTAAAATTTTTAAAATTTGGAAAATTTGTCTTAAAAACATCATCGCAGATGCACATATTTATCAGCTCTACGGATAACCCCCATGTAATAACCCCAAAGGGAAAAATTAAATAACATCCAAGAAATGACGTAGAAATGTTTGACGGGAATTTAATTTTTGGGGGTTTATTTAATCTTTAAATATTGAGATTTCATTATGAAAAAATCCCCAATGAAATAAAATTAAAACAGTTTGAACATTATTGCCTTTTCATTTTTTTTTGGGTGTTATTCCATTTTTGGTGGTTATTTCATTTTGTTAAAAATAAAGTTAAATTATTGAGCGCCATTAATTATTTAAATACGTAAGAAACTAGTTGAAAAATGTGCTTCGGGCAAAATTTGATTTTGTTAAAAAAAATCACGCGGTTTTTATCATCATAATAATGAATATAAAGCGTGGATTTGAACAGAGAAATTTCTATTTCAGATGAAATGGCTCTGCGAAACACGATCAAAACCCAAATTCAAATTACAACATTACAACATCATTCAGGGTTATTTCGTAGCACCTATTTTCCCTTAAAAAAAGTTAATTTTTTGGATCCAATCTTATTACAAGCTGTTTTCCATTTTTGTGCAATTACTTTTTATTGCTCCGATTATGAGGCATTTTTTCATCGAAACATTTAAACTTCTTTCAATCTAGAATTTTAGAAATTTTCTCAGAATTTCCTGATATTCGAATTTGCGAGTTCTATATTAATTTTAAAAGACGATTTTCAAGCTCTATGAAAAATTTCAGCATTATGGAATTAAATCACACTTTTTTGTAACGAAATTTAACATTTAACTGCATTTTTTGTCGGTCTTCTAATAGTTAGTTTAACCCCTCAATTCATAAATGCTTTGTAAAGTTATAGCAGGTTTACAAAACGTTATTTTCATACAAAATTTGTTCAATAAACCTCCTATAATTTTACAAAGCGTTTATGAATTTAGCGGTAAATTTTTTGAAAATATCCAACAAAACGTCGCGTGCCACCTAAAATCCACTCGCGTACCACTACTGACACGCGTGTCATAGTTTTGCCAGCCCTGGCCTATAGGCTAGGTTATTGTAATAAATAAAGAAGTTAAATTAAATTAATTAAATTAAATCATCGCTGTTAGAATTAACAGTAAAGGAAAAATAGCTATTCTTAAACCGTCTTTGGAACAGAACATTTTTTTGGGTAGCTATTAGGGAATGCATCCCCCGGGATTCCCGGGAAATTAGGCATTTTTCAGTTTCCGCATTCCCGGGAATTTGGACCGGGAATCCCGGGATTTCAAAAAATGCACTTTAAAATAATAAAGTTAATTATTTCAAATTTACTTATGCAAAATTTTCCAGCGTTTTGAAAATAATAAAAATCTTACATTAGGCTTGCTCCTTTACTTACAAAATTGTAGTAAAAGTAGTACGATTTTCGAGTAAACGAACACACTGATTAATTTGTGTACTTGATCGAACTTTTTAGTTCCCTTTTTAGTGCCTGTTAAACTAAAAGGAACTTCAAAAATATATTTTTTAAGAAAACCACTCAACTAAATAGTGTTTAGTAGGTTTGAGGTTAAGAAGAAGAATAAACCTTCCTCGAAAGTTATAAACACATTAAATTTGCAAATCAGACTAGATCTAGTTTCTGCCTTTTTATGGACAGGCTTCATCAGTGATCTTCCATTAAATTGTATTATTGTTTATATTTTTATTGTCAGATTGTCTCTATATGAATAATTCCAGAAGTGATCAAACAGACATATACAAACATTCTACTTCAGATTTTCTCTATTTATCTTCTTATTTCCTCCGTGTCACCTTTTCACAAATATTGCCACATTGACGTATGGTTTGTACGTACAAGTGCAGGCAATATGTGTATATTGGAGACGGACAGCCAACAGGGCATTGTTTATTTTTTATAGTAAAGTGTTGTTTTTTCAAACGCGTCGTATAGACCAAATACAATTAATATTGTCATTAATATGTATTTTTATTAATTCTAATTTATTAGGTTTGAGGTTAAGAAGAAGAATAAACCTTCCTCGAAAGTTATAAACACATTAAATTTGCAAATCAGACTAGATCTAGTTTCTGCCTTTTTATGGACAGGCTTCATCAGTGATCTTCCATTAAATTGTATTATTGTTTATATTTTTATTGTCAGATTGTCTCTATATGAATAATTCCAGAAGTGATCAAACAGACATATACAAACATTCTACTTCAGATTTTCTCTGTTTATCTTCTTATTTCCTCCGTGTCACCTTTTCACAAATATTGCCACATTGACGTATGGTTTGTACGTACAAGTGCAGGCAATTTGTGTATATTGGAGACGGACAGCCAACAGGGCATTGTTTATTTTTTATAGTAAAGTGTTGTTTTTTCAAACGCGTCGTATAGACCAAATACAATTAATATTGTCATTAATATGTATTTTTATTAATTCTAATTTATTAGGTTTGAGGTTAAGAAGAAGAATAAACCTTCCTCGAAAGTTATAAACACATTAAATTTGCAAATCAGACTAGATCTAGTTTCTGCCTTTTTATGGACAGGCTTCATCAGTGATCTTCCATTAAATTGTATTATTATTTATATTTTTATTGTCAGATTGTCTCTATATGAATAATTCCAGAAGTGATCAAACAGACATATACAAACATTCTATTTCAGATTTTCTCTGTTTATCTTCTTATTTCCTCCGTGTCACCTTTTCACAAATATTGCCACATTGACGTATGGTTTGTACGTACAAGTGCAGTGTTTGTATAAAAAATTTTGAATCGCACTTACTCTGTACAGAATTAAAGATAAAATTATCCATTGATTTTTAAAAATTTTAAAGTTAGAATTTGTTCCCATAATTTTGAAAATTTTTTCCAATTTCCTAAAATTATTTTATATATTTTTTTACGGACAAGTGTTTTAGTCTAAAAATTAGTTTTAGTTTATTAAATTTTTAAAATACATATATAATTAGTAGGGCAAGGAATTTCATGCAAATGCATGTTTTTTCTCGATAGTCCAAAACTAATATGGACTAAATATTTATCCGAATCATCAAATTTAGAACAAAATTGCATCGGTTTGTAGTTGCATATTTTTGCATATTTGGTCAAAAATGCATGTTTTTGCATATTTTGACTTTAAATACATATTTGGTGCCTTTTTAATGCATATTTTGTACTTTTGAATGCATATTTGTGCATATTTTTCATTTTTAGGAACATTTTTTATTTTGTAAAAAAATATAAAAAATTTATACGTTTTCATATTTTGATTCAATCAAATAAACATTCTTAAAAACCTTATTGACCTATGGAAAATGTTCGAGTTCTGTATCTGTTTGCAAAATAACTAACTTAAATATATTTTTAAATTTTAAAGTGCATTATTTTTGCAAAAATAATAGTTTTTAGTGCATATTTCTTATATTTTTAATGCATATTTTTCTTTTTTAGCCGCATATTTTCCATTTTTAAGTGCATGAAATTCCTTGCCCTAATAATTATACTTATATAATTTCTAATATAAAATTAATTCTTTCCCACTACGAAAATTCCAAGAAAAACTACCTGAGCTTTTTCACGATCATGAAAATTTAGTGGGTTATTTTGTAAAACGCAACGCCTTGCGTTGCGTTGATTTGTGTGTAAATTGTTATTGTTACAAAAACAATTTGTATGGAAAACAACGCAACGCAAGGCGTTGCGTATTACAAAATAACCCCCTTAATGTCTTTAAGACATTTTATTAATAAAAATTTTTAAATTACTATAAAATATTTTCTAATTTATGTCCCTTGCGGGATCCTGGGATCCCGGGAATTCAAGATAAATTTCCCGCTTTCCCGGGAAATCAAAAAGTGCGGGATTTTGCATTCCCTAGTAGCTATCCTACAACCGATTCTTTGGAACAAAAAACTTTCCTAGGTATGTAAGTAATTACCAATACCACATTATTTTTATAATTAAATACTAAGTCGAAGTAAATGGATTTTTTTTTTGCATTAAAGGAATAAAATATGCTAAAATTCCAAACGTATTTTACAAATTGTGAAAAATAATCTGTTGGAGGCATGTCCCTATCCGGATTTCATTCTTGCCTAAGGAACTCGTCAGGGGACGATGTTTTTAGAACTTCTGGAAATATTTGTTAAGTTAAATTACAAACTCAATAAGAATTTCTTGTTCTCGTCTAGGAGCGTTATTATACATTCAAAATATCAAAGAAAAAACAACAACAAAGAATTTACCACAATTTGCTTTGTCATCTTCCAATATACTACTATGTTGTTTTGACAGATCTAGCAATATAGTGACATCCATTCATGTATAAACGCCAATAGAAAACAATGTTTTCTAAAGTGTCAGTAACATTCAAATTTGCACAAGCACTTTTTTTAATTTCAAGGGTAGCCGAAATTTTCGTCAACTATTAGTTTTTGATATATGGGTCATTTAAAAAAATCGGGAGGGAAAGAAATAGCGCCTTCTTTAAAACTTGGGATACATTGGTGGCGCCATCTACCGGGTAATAACAGAAACATGAAATTATATTTTAATAATAAATTGTGTAAAATTTAACGAATAGGTTCTTTAAATTTAGTTATAAAAATTTATTTTTTTAGATCTGAAGACCGCTTTTTAGAAGCCTTGGGCATTAAAAGGATAATTTAGAAGTATTAATGGAGCCAATGACATTGGCAAGCAATAAATTGGGTATGTTTTAGATATGCCTATTAATATTTACGTGCCAATTCAAAGTTGTGACTGTAATTGCAACATTATTAAAGTCAAAAACCTTGACATTGGAGAAAAAATAGCTTGATTTAAAAAAAAAATAACTTCACAAGCTATAAATTGTGAGAAAATAAATTATTTATTTTGGTTTTTAAAACAATTTTTATAACCTAATAAACTTCAGTATAACTTTACGAATGGTAGAGCTTTTTGATACTCTATAATGCCGATGTTCCCCGCACAAACATTCAAATATGGGTCCAATGAATCTTTTAAAATGAAAATCGAAGGGAAATAGCACACATTTTTTGTAACGCTTTAAGTTTGATACTAAAAGCAAAAATATGTTAAGACCTAAAGTAAGTTGGCAGGAGGTATATCATAGATTTTTATGACTTGATAAAAGAACTAAATGTCTTAAAAAAGTAGACATGTAAACCAAAATTCATTAATTAAAATATTTCCATTCCTTCATCCTTAAAATTGACGTTCTTATTGTTAATAAAATACGACTTAAACGCTTTCTATATTAATAAAACAAATCAAAATAAAAAAAATGTTACCAAAAAACTGATACTTTTCGATTTTCATTCCGTTTCCCGGGAAACCCTAGACTAGGGTTTGGGATTTCCCGGACTTTTTTAATCCCGGGAAATATTTTTGAATAAATCTGTTAATGAAAACCACCTATATAAGTAATTTTTGTTAAAAAAAACACTATTTCAGAACAAATTCAGTCTGTGTTGTGAGAATTCAAAGTAAAAATATCAGAATGTTGAACATTTGATTTCACATAAATTACTCTAAGCACTTCCAAATGAATTGTATGATTCCAGCAGAAAGCACCAACTACTGAACTGTCGGAAACAAACCGTTTCATTACATTTGGCCCATGAGATATGATGCCACAATGTTATTTTCCAAAGACAAATAAAACTCTTCTAGTCTTATTTCTACAATTCTTCTCATTTCATCAGCATTACATCTTCTTGATATATAAACCAACCCCATGTTATAAAATGAATTATTTCCGTTTATACATATGTTCAAATATCTCTATTGTGATATTCTTGTCCATTCATCTAAGATCTCCTATCTTCTATTGTTAGAAATATTGCTCGATATTTTCTTTTATCATGATATCTTTTACATTATTGTAGTAGTTTAATATAATATTCTTTACATCGGTTTTATTTTTTGCAATGCCAGGTTTTTATTATAAAACTTTCTCGAATAAACGAAGATCTAGTTATGGTGCGGATTGACATTCCGTCGACTGCGGCTAATTTGGATACAATTTCAGGAAATGTTTGCCCTACCATAAAACGTTCAATGCCTATTCAGCTTACACTTTTTTCTTCGGGTACTTTGCTAATTTTAGCTGGAACGTTATTCTTTTTGTTGTTTTCTTCAAGAGAAGTTGCATGACCATCAATTTTTTTTTGTGAACCAAATTTAGATGTCGGATAACCAAATTTAGATACATCCGTTAGTCTTTTAGGGCAAATATCACTGCGCTGCATTGTTCTTTTTTGTGAAGTATTTCCATACTCCTGACTTTTATTCTTCAATATAAAAGAAATATATTAGTTTGAAAGCAGGTGTATTAAAATAAAGTAAACTTACTTGAAAATATCACATTTATTAATGAAAACGTTACTTATAAAATTATTGGCCCTTAATATAACATATTTTAAATTTAAAGTCGACTTTATTTTTAATCATACGGTTTTGTTCATTTTGTGTATGAAAACCTTACACAAATATTTATATTTTCAAACATTTTGATTGGTTGAAAATAAATTAACGAAGTCAAGGTATACTGCCTCCCAATATTTTAACTAAAGTCGACTTTAACTAAAATATACATTTGAAAAATTTCGATAGTAAGGGCGATTATTTGTAAGAAACAAAACTTTTTTTTCATATTTCTTTTAAACATTTTACCAAGTTTTTAGGTTTTACTACTTAAATTTTGAATAAGTTATGCGAAAAATCTTTATTAGTTGAAATGCAATGATTTTTTTTGTGTTATCAAATGAATTGATTCCCTTTTAAAAGGTTCTAACAATGACATTTTTGTTTTGGTATTTAAAATGTTTTTTATGACTAAAATTAAAAAATTCTATTCCAAACAAAAACAATTTAAAAAATTTAATATTTTTAAAATTTCCCGTTTTACCGGGAAAAATATATTATTTCCCGCCAAACTTTTCCCGGGATTTCCCGGGAATTCCCGAACCCCAAACCCTACCCTAGACGAGTATGAAATTTTGCCATTTATTTTGTATTAAAAATACCTAAAAATATAAAGTCGCCTAAAACAATTACTGAAAAACCCCAAAAAAAGGCGTGAGTCGAGACTCACGCACACTCACTCAAGGAAAAACTTTTGCTCACGCACAGTCACGAACATTTTTAATCTACTCACATTCACTCACGTTCACGTGAGTAAATTAAGGTTTCACTCACACTCACGCGTGATCACGCAAAATTCTGCTCTAGTTCCAACGCGAAATGAAAGTAAAATTCCAGAGGATTTTGCAAAGTTACCTCGGTTTTTTATTTTATGGCCTCTTGAAATATCTGTATGGCGCGAAAGCCCAAAAATGTTGTAAATTTTTAAAGTCAGGAACTCTCTCGTGTTCACGAATAAGTTAAATTTCAACTGATCTTTTCGGTTCCTTTATTTTATTTGGAATTATCAAACAAACCACTGACATAATATAATCTTATACTGATAGAAATCATCCTGTAATAATAGCAAAAAATGGTACACAAAATTAATTAAAAAGCGCCCTGCACAGAAAGCTTTTAAAATTAGTAAAACTGTTAGTAAACTGTTATATATTCAAAAGTTAATTTATCTTTAAATTTAATTGAGTTGAATACAAATAACTTTCTCTCCTGCTACAATAAACATAAATATTTGCTAGAAAATAGTAGACTGCTTTCTGCAGTGCAGATTTTTATTCGCATTAAAAAAATAAAAAAAAATTAAAAATTTAAAATTTTTTGTGATGGTTTAGTCGACAAATTTTCGTAAAATTTTTTTCCTGATTTTAGCAGGGTAAATTGTCATTTTCGATGAACTAAAATGTAGCTGAAATTTTGTAAATTTAAAAGATTTTTTCTTGCTGTTTGTATCTTTCTAATGCTGTTTGTATCTTTCTGCTGGATTCAGCTGTTTTTTCTGCAAAATTTTTAAAGACTTTTATATTAGTGTATGAACAACTGAAAAAATTTCTCGAATGAACGAGTGAACAAGAAGAACACACTAGTTCAAAAATAAAATTGATTGATTACCGATAAACTGTGAACTATAATGCCGAATTCTAGTCATTTTTATTGCGATTGTTTGTTTGTACAAAATGTTTTATTTTGCGTGAAAATTTCCGGGTGTCCTCGCATTTTTACTCATAATTTTTTTTTACGATAGATTAACACTCAGGGGATGCCCCCTACTTATGCGAGTGCGTTGTGTTAGAATTAGGAAAATAGAATAGATTTGGACAATTTTTAACACCAAACTGCTAATAACAAACAATTTGAATAAAAAGCAACGTATTTGTGACGAGAACGTGATTAAAATAGGAACATGTTTCAGAGGCCATCAAATTAAAATTGGAGCTGGATTTGCAAAACTCTTTGAGGGTTTTGTTTTACGAACAGTGTATTTTCATTTCGCGTTTGAAACATTGATGCTGACCGCGATGATCATTTTGCAAGATCTTATGAAGATCTTGCTTATTGGGACAAATCCGAATTTATATATGTATTTAATTTACAGTCACTTCCAAAATAAATTTCTTGTTTCTCCTAAAGTACGCCTTTCCATGGACAGTTAAAAATTTTAATTTTAAAAAAATTATGAAAAGCCAACATTATAATGCTTAACTTAGGGTGGAAAAAAAAATTGTAAAATGACGAATTATGCCAAATTTTCTTCCTATAGTAACAGCTTGTGCCGCAAGCAGGAAACGTAAAATTTTTAAGGAAAACCAAAGGGTAATTTATCAATTTTATGTTTATTCTATAATAAATATGACGAAAACTATTAGTAGTAACAATAAAAAATAGCCAGTTATTAATTAAAAGGTTCGAAAAAAATTCTGGTTTCTATTTGCAGCCACATTTTATGAATTTTTTCTCAGTAAAAGAGAGGATTGCATTCTATTGATTTTCTAACCTCTTTGATTATGCCTAGCACACATAACTATTCAAGATTTTTATAAAAAAACCCATAAACAAAAACAGTTTCTATGGACACCAAATAGCTTAAAAAGTTTTTTAGAAAGCAGTTTTCCCAACTGGATTTAGGGTCTATTTTATTTATGAAAACTTAAGAAACTTGGCCATTTGCTATTTGATTTCAACAAAAAATAAATATTTTTTATTACATTTTTTAGAAAACGTTGTTGAAACGTAACAAAATACGTCGAATATTTGTTACGTTTCAAAATTCGAGCCCCCAAGCCCACCTAAATACGTGCCTGCAGTTACCCCTAAAATACCGTTACCGATATTTTTAATTTTCTGGTTTTGGCAATTGCACTGGATTATTGAGTATTTTTCGTACATTAAGTTGGTGAATTGATTCTGTTTTTAATCTCGTTTGTTTTTCGTAAAAAAAATTGAGGGATGCATCGAAAAAACTGACTACCGATATCCTTAACCGAAATACCGCTATCCTTAAAATACCGTTACCGAAATAATCAAAGAACCGTTATCCTTAAAATACTTTCTATTTTGTTTCTGTAAAAGTCTTTTTTCAAGTCTATGTTTAAATCTCCTACTATTATAATATCGATATTTTTCTCGCATATTTCCTCAATAAAATTTTCAAATTCTTGATAAATTTCCACTACTCGGTGATCTGTATAAAATTAATATTATAAATGATATTTTTTCATATCTTGCCATATAAGATCTAATCCAATATTTTGATCCACGATTTTTTAAAATACATAATGACTCCGCCAGTTTTAGATGAATTTGATAATGTATTATAATGTTCATATTGTTTCAACTCAATCTCACTTCCATCTCTTTCTTGGATCATATGGGTTTCAGAAAGAATTATGAACTCTGGCTTAGTGGTTTCAGCGATCACTTCCAATTGGGTAAAATTATTAATCAGTCTCTAAATGTTGGTATATATTCCATATATTCGCTTTGATTGTTAGGCTGTTAAACCTATCCTCCTCTTCTTCATATTAAGTTTATTTTGATATATTGGACATTCTTGGTTATTTGTGACGTGATTTTCATCAATTCCTAAATTCAGTCTTATATTTTCTTTCATACAGTTAAAACATTTTTTTATTGTTTCCTTATTACATTCTTTGCTCTTTTGATTTCCGTGACATTTATAACAAATATCTTGATTTTTACAATCTGACGATTTATTGTTGTATCCTTGGCATTTAAAACATTGTAGTATATTTGTACCATCGAAAACTCTACATCTTTCCCATCCAACATTAAGTTTTTGACCAGATATAACTTTCGGATATGCTTAATTATCAATTTTTAGTTTAGCATTAAATATTGTTCTATTATATCTTTTTGTTTCAAAAATTTTTATCATTTCTAATTCACTGTTTTGCATTACTTCGTTTTGTTTTTTCAGCTT
The DNA here is from genome assembly GCA_949987735.1 of Leucophora obtusa. NCBI lineage: Eukaryota > Metazoa > Arthropoda > Insecta > Diptera > Anthomyiidae > Leucophora > Leucophora obtusa. Next base: position 199,395,304 of record OX465295.1, on the reverse strand, counting down.
TTCTATTAATACTTTCTCATGCATTTTAAAATTCATGTCGGTTATAATCAGAGCTTTGAAGAATTAATTCCTTTTTGAATGAATTCACTACCAATCGAATTCAATTTTCTCTAGAATTGAATGAATTCCTTTTCTTAAGTAATTCACTGAATTCGTTCAAATGAACGCGTTCATCAAACAACAAATTCAAAGAATTAATTCAATTGCAATAGTTCTTTTTATTAAATCAAATGAATTAATTCACCGGTGAACGCGTTCAATTTTATAAATCGAACGGAAAAAAAAGTGAATTAATTCCTTACTGAATTAATTAATTCCTTACTGAATTAATTCACTACTGAATTCGTTCAATTTCATTTTCGTTCAGTGAATTAAAAAAAATAAAATTACGTTCAGTGAATTAAAAAAAAAAATAATAAGTTCACTGAATTGAAAAAAAAATAAAATAAGTTCACTGAATTGAAAAAAAATAAAATAAGTTCACTGAATTCAAACTTGTTTTCTGCCGTTCAGTAGAAGAAAACAATAACGTACAAATACAATTTTTAAATAAGCAATTTTGCAGCGTGTGCTAGTAAAAATAAACAAATTAGAAACCGGATGCTGTTTATCAACCTACATGATTCAAAAATAAAGCCTTTTACTATTAAAAATAAAAACTTTACTTTTATAGATAAATTTGGAAAAAAAATATAACTATTAATTTTTCAAACCAGTTATATAGTTATATTTTTTTCCAAATGTATCTATATCTGTAAAGTTTTTATTTTTAATAGTAAAAGGCTTTATTTTTGAATCATGTAGGTTGATAAACAGCATCCGGTTTCTAATTTGCTTATTTTTACTAGCACACGCTGTAAAATTGCTTATTTAAAAATTTTATTTGTACATTATTGTTTTCTTCAACTGAACGGCAGAAACAGGCTTTGAATTCAGTGAACTTATTTTATTTTTTTTCAATTCAGTGAACTTATTTTATTTTTTTTTCAATTCAGTGAACTTATTATTTTTTTTTTAATTCACTGAACGTAATTCTATTTTTTCTTAATTCACTGAACGTAATTCTATTTTTTCTTAATTCACTGAACGTAATTTTATTTTTTTTTAATTCACTGAACGAAAATGAAATTGAACGAATTCAGTAGTGAATTAATTCAGTAAGGAATTAATTCACTTTTTTTCCATTCGATTTATAAAATTGAACGTGTTCACCAGTGAATTAATTCATTTGATTTAATAAAAAGAACTATTGCAATTGAATTAATTCGGAACAAAATAAATCGAACGAAAGCAAATATGAATTAATTCCATTCAATATATGGTACTTAGTGAATTAATTCATCGAATTTTTAATTCAGAATTGAAAAATTGAATTAAGGAATTAATTCTTCAAAGCTCTGGTTATAATAATTTGCATATCGATATCTTTTGGAACCTTTATTAAATACCCAGGAAAAAATTACACATTACCTTAACAAGGCATTGCCATATAACCGCTTACAAATCTCATTGCCAAATTTCTTTACTGCATTACCAAACACATTCTAACAAGATCGTAAAAAAAGCAAGAGGTATTGTAATCAATTCTAAAAATCAAAACAAACAAGGCATGAAAGTCATTCAAATATAATTATTTACTAACAAAAGTTTTCAAAAATTAATAAATTACTTTTTAAATTATTTGATCTTAGAAAGTAACCGTTTACATTTTGGTAGTAAAACAACAAATTAAGAAGTAGTTCCATATTTTGAAAAGAGAAGTTATTTAGTTTTAAACATATCAGTGAAAAAATTATTTTAAAAATTTTGTGCTAATACGGCATTTTAATATTTTAAGGACTATTTCCCATTTCTTCCCAATAAATTTGCTATCACAAATATTATTTTTGATATACACAATCACTGCATGAAGAGTAAATAAATGTTCAATGGTAATTAAAAAAGTAAACCAGAAAAGTTGTTTTCGATTAAATAAATAGTAACATTACAAAGAAATATATTTTTTAATTTTTCTTAGCAGTTATTCAAAACAAAATTATAAAAAATTACTAAAATTTCTTTTAAGTTATTATATTGAGAATTAAAATAAAAGGAAAATCTATTGTCTTTTGCAATTTTGTCAGTTAATCGATTAATTTAATTTATTGCTTTGTATTTTGCAAAACGTCCAAAACAAATCTTTTGGCAAAGTAGTTTAAAAAGGCCAACAAAACCCCATATTTTTTCATTTGATACATACCATTTTTTTCTGACTTGAAATCAGTACAAATTTTTTAAAATATAACCAAAAAAAAATAATTATAATGCCAATATAATGGTTGCTGGAACAAATTTTTTCGGATAATACTACCGAATTTTTGTTTAGGACAGCGAATTTCCGTTCTCGGAAATAACCCTATTGAAAATTTTAACAAACTGTCACCGAACTGGCCCCTTTATATGTACTAGTGGAATATTTCGTTTGTATCTATCAGAAAATTAGTTTTTAGAATGTAATTTCCCTACGGGAAATTTTAACAAACTGTCACCGATTGGCCCCTTTATATGAAATAGACTGGTCACTTTTACATGGCGTTGTCATAGGAGGGGGAAATTGACCCCTTGTGACATGTCACTAGACAAATCCTAGGACAGATTACTGAACTCTCATAAAAAACAAAGTTCAGGGACCTGTCCTGGGGTTTGTCTTGTGACATGCCACAAGGGGTCCTATGACAACGCCATGTAAAAGTGACCAGTCTATTCCATATAAAGGGGCCAATCGGTGACAGTTTGTTAAAATTTCCCGTAGGGAAATTACATTCTAAAAACTAATTTTCTGATAGATACAAACGAAATATTCCACTAGTACACCGAACCAATCCATTGGCTACACTCAAAAAAGTTTGACAGTTGTTTGTATAGTAATCAGTAGTTGTTATATTTAACGGAAATTACAGTTGTTTTTCTACAGAAAAATTCAAAACAACTTTTATGACGGTTATTTAAGATAACAACTAACGAAAAGTACTGTAATTTTGTAACAGTTGTTTAAAGCAGTTATTTTTAAAATCATAATAAACAACTACCAAAACAGTAATTTTACAGTAAACAGTTATTTTTGGTAGTTAATTAAAAAATAAAAAATGTCGTTGATTTTTTTTATTTAAAAATTCTTGTTTAGTTTATATTTGTTATTATTGATATATTTCTAGTTTGCAAATAAAAATCAGAAACTTGTATTGTATCTCCAATGCATAAAGCATAAAAACTGGAGAACGGTTTGGAATTTTTACTTCGAGTTTTTGTAATATTTTTTTGTGATATTTTTGTAATCGAAAGAAAAAAAATAGTTTTTTTTATTAAAATATAACTTTTATAAACAAAAACATTTGACTATAAAAAACAGCAGTTTTTACCGATTTCGTCAATTGTTTTGAAATTTTTGTAGTAAAAATTTCTCAGTTAATTTAACGGCATTAGTAGTTATTTTTAATGCATTTGTTAGTTATTTTTCAGGAGGTAAAAATAACACAATTTTTAGTTATTTTAAATGTAAATACCTTTGTCGCCTTTTTAACTGCATATAACTTTGTTTTAACTGACATATTCAGTAGATTCTACCGACAAACTTTAGTGAGTGTAATATGTTTTCTCTTTGCTAATATCTGATTTATTTCTGCCATAGAAAAACGTTCACATTCTGACTACTTTTTCCATTAAAAATCGTTTATATACAATTTTAAGGTTTTGGGAACCTTTTCTATCGAAAATAAATTAATAAATTATTTAATAATAATTATTTAATTTATTAACTTATTTAATTTATTTAATTTATTTAATTTGTTTAATTTATTTAATTTATTTGATTTATTTGATTTATTTAATTTATTTAATTTATATAATTCATTTAATTTATTTAATTTATTTTATTTATTTAGTTTATTTAATTTCATTTTTTCATTTAATTTATTTAATTTATCTAATTTATTTAATTTATTGAATTTATTTGATTTATTTAATTTATTTAATTGATTAAAATTTATTTAATTTATTTATTTTATTTGATTTATTTAATTTATTTATTTAATATATTTCATTTTATTTAGTTTAATTTATTTAATTTATTTTATTTTATTATATTTTATTTTATTTATTTAATGTTGATAAGTAAGAGGGGAAGTACAGCTAATATAATAAATATACACTAAACCTGATATGCTATTTAGTATTTGTCTAATTTAGTATAAGTCGAATTCTATTAGTTTAACCATAACCATAAAGCGATTTTAATATTCGCTTCCCTTTTGTGTAATTTGCAAGGTGTATTGTAAGGCCTTATATATAAATTCTAAAGAACTACCTCTTTTATCAAAAAACAAGCTTGTGCTAAAAAGTATAAAGTAATTATAAAAAATAAAATCTGATTTAAGCTATAAATTATCATGCAAGACGGTGGCTCAGTGGAAGAGTATCCGCCTGACACGCAGGAAGCCAGGGATCAAATCCCAACGAAACACATGTGTAAGTTTTTTTTATTTATTTTAAAATTTAATTCGTAAATTCTATTTTGAGAATATCTATTTTTAGAAACTCGCTTATTCTTTTTATTATTAGAACACCTTCTTTTACTAAAAATCAAAGGTGTTCTGTAAGAAAAATAGTAACTAGCTACCATTGCGATTCCAAAGAATCGATTGCATTTAGTCTCACGCCTTGTTAAAAGAAACAAGTTGGTAATCCAATTGGGAAGGCGTTCTACCAAAAATACCTGATTCCCAACTCGATTCCCTATTTTGAAAATTTTTTGCTGGGTAATTATCACTTATCTCTTTTATATCTCTTTCTTCATTATTTTCGCTTTGAATAACTAATGTTCCATTTTTTCTATTCTCAACATTTTTTATTTTCAAATTAACTGGGTCCACTTTTGCATTTAATTCTACTTTTGTTTTTTCCACACTTTGTTTTTCCTTTGGTTTTATTATTAAGGGGACATTTTTTGAAACATCTGGCATCACTATATTATTTGCCAGTGTCTGTGCCAGAGAAACAAGCCGACCAAAATAATCGGCGGCGGCGGCGCAAGCAAAAAATCGGCGGCGGCGGCGGCGATTGATGTTGAGCCGGATAAAAATCGGCGGCGGCGGCGCAACCAAATAATCGGCGGCGGCGGCGGCTTGATCGGCTGAAAACAACATTTTGTAATGTGATTTGAAAACGTTTAAGTTTTTTTTACGAAAGATGGATATTTTACTATCACTCTATATGCCTTTACGTTTTTGCCATTACTCTTACCTGACCATCTCTCAAGGATTTGTACGAATAATCTTCAAGGTTTACTATTTTTGAAAAGTTATTCATCATCGCTCTTATATCCGAAACATTTGGAATAATTATTTTAGGCGGGTTTTCTTCAGACAGCTCTCTGTTAGCATTATCGTTAATATAATTATCATAATCATTATTGTCTACATCAAGTGCAGTAAACATGTTGTTGCTAGTAGGTACTTGGTATATCATCATTAGGGCAAGGAATTTCATGCACTTAAAAATGAAAAATATGCGCCTAAAATATGCGGTTAAAAAAGAAAAATATGCACTAAAAACTATAATTTTTGCAAAAATAATGCACTTTAAAACTTAAAAATATATTTAAGTTAGTTATTTTGCAAACAGACACAGAACTCGAAGATTTCCCATAGGTCAATAAAGTTTTAAAAATGTTTATTTTGATTGAATCAAAATATGAAAACGTATAAATTTTTTATATTTTTTTACAAAATAAAAAATGCTATTAAAAATGAAAAATATGAACAAATATGCATTAAAAAGCACAAAATATGCATTAAAAAGCCACCAAATATGCATTTAAAGTCGAAATATGCAACTACAAATCGATGCCAGTTTGTTCTAAATTTGATGATTCGGATAAATGTTTAGTCCATATTAGTTTTGGACTATCGAGAAATAACATGCATTTCCATGGAATTCCTTGCCCTAATCATCATTGTTGGTAGTTTTTTTATTTTGATTGCATGCTTAACTAATCCTGGTGATCGATTTTGTCGTCGTTTCGTTGTTTTGTTTTCAGCGACTGTCTACCAGACAATATCGCTTGCTTCAGTAGACTCGCTGCTACTATCCATTTTGCTGTAACAGCAGAGGATTAGTATAGCAGAATATTAATCCCTTTGTTTACTACTGAATAATAAGTAATAATTTGTTGTTGATTTCAATATACAATGCAGTGTTGCCAACAAATTTTCAAAATAAATGGCTAGATCAGACCCAAAAATCGCTAGAAAATCTCTAGATTATAAACAGTGTAAATATTTAGCGATTTTATCGCTAGATTGTTGAAAAATGGTACTTAAAGCAGTTTTTACTCAGAAATTTCTTTAATATGTTAATAAGAAGTGTTATAAACTTTTAAATAATGAAACATTTTACGATTAAGCTTCAAATAATGAGTCCTGATTTTCATTGCATTAATCTTAGTATTGCGAATACACAATAGAGGGCGTTGTACGATGAAAAAGTGCATACCCATATTTTATCGAAATGTGTATTTTTAGAGTTTTTTTTTTTACTAAAATCGTTTAAGATGTTGTGTTTTATAATAAAGGAATATCAATGTGCGAGTTTTATAATATTTTTCAAAATAAAACCGAGTTTTAAAAATTATATTACGGCTGATAAAAAAATCGCTAGATTTTTGGCTAATAGCTACAGGACAATTTTTCCCGCTAGGGGCGAAATAAAATCGCTAGATCTGACGAGAAAATCGCCGTTATGGCAACACTGATACAATGTATTAAAAAAAGTTTTAATTTTAAATAGAATTATAGAAAAGAGATCACAATTAACGTCTGCACTTTATCACGGTCAGAAAATCACTCGCAAAAAATATATATAAAATCAATTTATATAAGATTTGTTGTTGGTTCACGTGTGATTTGTTTCATGTTCGCACAGATCCATGGCTAGTCAAGACTATATCTAACAAATGGACCTAAATATTTAATATAACATACAAGTTTTATTTAATAAATTATAAACATACCCTTTTAGTACCAAGTCCTTTTCGTTGAAACATAACTTGCAAAATATTAATTTTGCCAGCACATTTTTTTGCCAATGTAAAGGGCTCCAAAGTAATCCCAACATTGGGAAAATATAACCCCCTTGGAACTCAAAACAATTTTTGCCTCTTATAGAATTTTCAGACAATTAAAGCATACTGGGACTCAATTTTTTTTATTTATTCTTTTTAATTTTAACAAATTAAGGAATAAATAAAGACCATAGAAAAAATACATATCGATTGATTTAAGAAATTAAACTTGTTTGAAGGCTTTTGAATGGAGGCTTTGTTAGAAAGTTTGGGCAGGATGCACATATCTTGTAGGGACCCATTTGAATTAGATGCCCAATCAATAATGTCCTTAAATGATGAAATTATGTGATCAATTCGAACATTGGTTTGAGCATTTTATCCGTAAAAGTGTCATTTTCTAAATATTATAGAATTTTACAATATCTCTTATCTTTACTTTTTCATTTATTTGTTACAAAATGTCTAATTTATCCAAAACATTCAACTGGACCATTTTTAAAAATGTATTTTAGAATTGAAAAAATATATATGGGTGATATCAAAAAATGTGATAAAAACCTTGTAACCAGCTAATTTCAAATGCATGGATTATATTTGAGTAATATATTTCGATATATATCAGCGCATTGTCACCTGTTTTACAAAATTTATAACAATCTGACCAATTTTTGGTTAATACATAAAATTTGAAACCAATTTTATAGGCCAAATGTAAACTCCGTAACCAGTAACTCGTAAGGTTTTTTAATTTTAATAGCTTATATTTTAATAACCAATGAAGCTAAACACTAACTGTAAGAATTTATATGAAGAGGAGAAGTAACGCTTTTAACAAAAATTAATACATTTTACAAACTTTTTCGTATATCTATGCTAACACGACTTCAACTCTGTAACGATTTTTCGTCATAATTTTTGATAAAAATGCGTACACCAAATACATATATTGAGTTTTAAATGCAAAGTTAAGCAGCTATGTTTTTTTATTAATTGATTTTTTACACATCTGCAAAGAGTTGCATTCTGAAGTATTATATTAACCCATTAAGACCTTTTTTTTAATTTTTTTCACAGTATAAATTTATATAAGCTTTTATAGCTTAAAAAAATTATATTTATAAAAATTTAATATTTAGAAGATTTTAACTTTTTTCTTTTCATATAAAAAAATTGTTTTTAGCTCTGGTTGTTCAAGTTTAATGAATTAGTAAATTCTTTTTAAAAAATATATTTATTTTTAAATTTTTTATATTTGAAAATTGATACTTCCAGCCGAAATGAGCCGAAAAAAATTGGCGGCGGCGGCTGAAGCAAAAATGACCGGCGGCGGCGGCTTAAACGGCTCGTGGCGGCTGGCTTGTTTCTCTGGTCTGTGCATAACTCTGAGGTAATCTATGACTCTGAGTCTTGACGAGACATTGGGTCATATGAATAAAACTTAGCAATTACTTCGAAGTAATTACTTTGGGCTTAGGAATGGCTTTTAACTCCAAATTTACCAATTGGCTGGTAGAATAGCATGAAATGTAAACGAAAATTAAAAAATAAAATTTCTAGTCTACTCCCAAGCAGACTAGATTTGTGAAGTAATTGCTTAAAAAACCCTGTATTTCCCCTATTAGTAATATCTATTTTTTATTCAATCCCAGTGTAGAAAATCATTACCAGATATGTGGTTATGTAACTACATACTTGGTAATGGTAACTAGTTACTTTTGTTATTACATTTCTTATTACCTTTATATGGCGATGTCGCGAAAAATAATGAGTTGTCGTTACACACCAGCATACGAAAAATCAAAAAATATATCGTTACCTATGTGCTTACCAGTACTGACAAAAATAATGAGTCTAAAAATAGATTTTCTAAAACATAAATTATATAAAAAAAAAATATTTTTTATTGTATTTTTTTTTTTAAATAAAATTTGCTGGTGCGGGAATCGAACCTGGGTCTACAGATTGCCAGTCAACAGCTCTACCATCTGAGCTAAATCGACATGTAATATTTAATGGATAAAAACACAATTGACCTGCTGCACACAAGTAAGCTTACTCGCCAACATACAAAAAATCAAAAAATATGTGGTTACATATATCCTTTCCAGTGTTTAAAAAATATTGAGTCTAAAAATAGATTTCAAAAAATTGATGTTGCACATAATTGTGAGAACAATTGGGCTGACAACGTTGTCTGAACAAGAACAAAACATGAACAAGAGTGGTCCACACGAGACAAATTCATGGGCGAACAAGAAATTGTTCATTGGTTTAACAAATCGATGTCTCGTCAAGACGCTAACTAAGACATTTTTGTTTTGACGTTTGTATCGTTAACTACTTTCTTTATTTCATTACACATCTTTATATTGTTTTTCTCAATTATGTTACACATATCTTTGTTTTTATTTTCAACTTCATTTAGATTTCCATAAAGGTTCTTTACTTCTTGCACATTTTTTGCACATTGTTTTTGTATATTGTCCATTTTTCTAAATCTTTCACATAACGTTTTTCAATTGCTTCTAATAATGCTTTTATTTCGCGTTCATTTTGTTTCAATGCGCTTTCAAATTCATGTTTGTAGTCCACTAATGTTTGTTTGTTTTTAATAACTTCATCTTGAATTTCTCCTAAAACAAGATCGACATTCCCAATACATTGCATACAATCATCGCAAATAAAACGAACATAATTATCCTCATCAATAACTTTTATGGAGTAATCATCTATACCGGCACACTTTTTTGTAAGGTGATAAACTTAATCGCATACACCATTTCATCTAATACCAGTTTGACCCCTAATTGGTATTCTGCATTTACTGCAGGTTTCAGCCATAGCTGAGTGTAATTTTCACTAAATTTCTTTAAATATTTTCCCCTAAATTCATAAACGCTTTGTAAAATTATAGGAGGTTTATTGAATAAATTTTGTATGAAAATGACGTTTTGTAAACCTGCTATAACTTTATAAAGCATTTATGAATTAAGGGGTTTAACTTATTTTCTTTAATTTTTAGTTTCACTTGATTATTATTGTCTATTTTATGTTTTTAAATTGTCTCTGTATATTTTAACACTTTATTTAAATTAATTTTTTTTAATTATACGTAGCTTTTATATTTTGCTTATTTATTACAACAGAGTTATGCAGAAACTTTTTAGAAGGTTCATAGGCGTACCTAGACCATTTTTCTAGGGTGGGCAAGGGCCCCAATTATGTTTCGCTGTTTATTTGCCCGTTCTCAGACCCTTAAACTTAAAAAACACTTTCGACATTATGCTTGCGATATTTTCATACAAAAAAAAAGACTTAAAAATAACTCCCTCCCTTTTGATAAAATTTTCAAAATTTTCAAATGTTTTTTATAGAAAACTCTGAAAAATGCACCCTCGCGCAGGGAATGCAATACGCTCAGAATAGTATAAAATTTTGATATTTGATGGAGAAAAGAAATGTAAGATCAACCTGTCTCATATTTTCTTCCACCTCTGACGAACCCATTCTTACCCCATATTTTGACCACTTAAATTACCGAGGTGATCACAAACTGACATTTTCATCGTAGAATGTTTGCTTCTACAACATATTGAAATTTCCTCAAAATGGTAAACTCATAGAAATAAATATGTAAAAATAGCAGAAAAAGCAACTAAAAATTAGTTACAACAGAAACCGTTAAATTAGCAGATTTTTTTTTTTTTTTTTGCTAAATACAAGTAAAATAAGAACAGCAAAAATAAACCTGTTAAATCTACAGTTTTATAATTTTTTTTAAATAAATATTTCTGCTAAGTTTATAAAAACATTATAAACTGCTATTTGCATTCAACCAAATTTAGCATAAAAATAACAAAAAATTATAGATATAATAGTTTGTTTTTGCTATTGCTAATATTTATAAAAATTTTCTGTAGATTTTACAATACAATTTGTCATTTTAAATTAACTAAAAGTTAATTTAAATATAACTTAAATTCTGCAAATTTAACAGCTTTATTTTTGCTGTTCTTATTTTACTAGTATTTAGCAAAAAAAACAGTTCTTTAGCATAATTTTTAACTAATTTTTAGTTGCTTTTTCTGCTATTTTTACAGATTTATTTCTATGAGTGTAATATTAACTAATTATTTCTTTAAAAACTATTAAATCCAAGAAATTGTTCTCTTATAGCCAGAACTAAGATCGATTTGTTTCTTAAATATTTCTTAAGTACACATTTTTAAACAACATTTCTTATTTAGGAAATATTCAAGACAAAAATCGATACTAGTTCCGACTGTAAAACTGACCCTTAGATTCCAAAAAATTATCTTCTTAGGAAACTAGAAGACATTTTCCCAATTAAAAACACAGGGTTAACTGATATTTAAAAAAAAATAATCATAGAATAAGAATTAAAGACAAATTTTTTAAAATTCTGGGGTGGGCAAAAAGCAGTCTAGGGTGGGCAAAGACCGGCCTAAGTCCGCGAATGAGAAGGTTTCAATCAAAAAGTCGATTTTGAATTTTTTTAACTTACGGCTTTTTTGATTTCATATGACGATATGTAGATTTTATTACGTGAATGATATATAAAAACGGGTCTTTAAAAACATTTTTTTTATTTCTATAAAACTTGGTAGATATTTTTTTTAAATATAATAACTAGGGCAAGGAATTTCATGCACTTAAAAATGGAAAATATGCGCCTAAAATATGCGGTTAAAAAAGAAAAATATGCATTAAAAATATAAGAAATATGCACTAAAAACTATTATTTTTGCAAAAATAATACACTCTAAAACTTAAAAATGTATTTAGTTAGTTATTTTGCAAACAGACACAGAACTCGAAGATTTCCCATAGGTCAATAAGGTTTTAAGAATGTTTATTTTGATTGAATCAAAATATGAAAACGTATCAATTTTTTATATTTTTTTACAAAATAAAAAATGCTCATTAAAATGAAAAATATGCACAAATATGCAATAAAAAGCACAAAATATGCATTAAAAATGCACCAAATATGCATTTAAAGTCAAAAAATGCAAAAACATGCATTTATCGATGCCATTTTGTTCTAAATTTGATGATTCGGATAAATATTTAGTCCATATTAGTTTTGGGCTATCGAGAAAAAACATGCATTTGCATGAAATTCCTTGCCCTAATAATAACTAACGGTGGGTCTCATACTGTAAGTTTAACTTACTATAAACAAAAGAAAATATCAAAAAAATGTACACAAAACAACAAAAAATTTTTGGGTTAACTATTAACTAAAGTTTAAACTTGCAGTATGAGACCCACCATAAAGGTCTATTCCTAACAAAAAAAAAAAATAATGATATGAAAATCAATTAAAATAATTTTTTTAATATATAATCAAACTTTGGTAATTTTTAGGATTTTAACCAAAAATTAGGTACATATATTTAAGGATTTATTAATGAAATAGATAATATGTTTTTGCCAGATTTTATACTTTTTTTTAAATAATATTATCTTAATTTTTCCAAAAAAAATTATACCATTTTATTAAAATATAAGAAAGTTGGAAACTTTTTCGTAGGTATCCCATAAAAGATGAAATTACAAAAATACATTTTTTTGACACTTGGAATTTTTTTTTTAGTTAAATTAAGAAATTGGTTATTTTCTTTATTTTTTCTTATACAAAATTATACACGCAAAAAATAAAAAGGGGGAAATTACATAAAATAAGGGTATAAGTTACCTATTTTTAGTATGTATTATAGCTCTACCCAAGTTTTGGGTATAACTTATATAATATGCTTGGTATAAAATAAGAAAACAAAAACTAACAATAACTACCCAGTGTAGAAAATCATTACCAGATATGTGATTATGTAACTACATACTTGGTAATGGTAACTAGTTACTTTTGTTATTACATTTCTTATTACCTTTATATGGCGATGTCGCGAAAAATGATGAGTTATGGTTACACACCAGCATACGAAAAATCAAAAAGTATATCGTTACCTATGTGCTTACCAGTACTGACAAAAATAATGAGTCTAAAAATAGATTTTCAAAAAAATTAATTATATAAAAAAAAATATTTTTTATTGTATTTTTTTTTAATAAAATTTCCTGGTACAGGAATCGAACCTGGGTCTACAGATTGCCAGTCAATAGCTCTACCATCTGAGCCATATCGACATATAATATTTAATAGATAAACACATACTTGACCTCCTGCACACAAGTAAGCTTACTCGCCAACATACAAAAAATCAAAAAATATGTGGTTACATATATCCTTACCAGTGTTTAAAAAATATTGAGTCTAAAAATAGATTTCAAAAAATTTTCAAAAAAATCTAGAAAATTATTTTCTATTTGAAATAATGATAAAAATAAGTCATTATCAGTAACTCATTATTATATGTTTTAAAATAATTCAGAAGGTAAGTGGGTGTCATTACTGGTAGTGCAAAAAATAATGATATGTCATTACCGTTTCTACACTGGGTATACAAAAAAAACTTGGTAATTATTTCTTATTCTGTTTTTGGAATTGTTAGCACTAATTTATTAAACTTCAGCCATATTTTATTTATTAATCTACGTTAAATTTTTTAGCTCTTTCCTCCTCCCTTATTAAAACAATTTGATTAATTTATTTATTTATTTAATAATTATTACTGGTATTAATAGTTGGATACAAATTAAAGCATTATAGACTTCATTTTTGTTTAAAATATTAAATTTGGAAAATTATTTAATTACAAGATAAAAACTAATTTTTTAATTTGTTACCATTCCAAACAAAGCATTGTCAGCCTGTCCTATTGTAATACTAATTCCTTTTCCAGTCTCAATCGTTGGGCCATATAAATAACATCCTTCAAGTATAAAACATGTTGATCACCCCTAGCAACCATGAAAAATGACAATCAGCATATTCTGGATAATCAGCCAACCATTTCCAGATGGCATCAACTTTTTGAAAACTTAAACTGCAATGCAAATAAAAATGAAAGTTATTAACTATTTTATTTTGATTATATAATAGTTTTACTAACCGAAAAGTTTTAGGTGAACCCATTGATGAAAATGTGGACGCAGTGTTGCCACCAGTAAAACAAAAAACTACACAGGTGTAAGTCAAAAATTATCCAAAACTGTATGAATTACACAAAAAAGTTTACAAAATTTTTTTTTATATTTTTCCAAATAATATGTGAGGTCATTTGGAGTAACTCTTTTGCGCGTTGTGGGGCAGAATCATATTTTGGAAATAATGTAGTGATTTCTTGCCGGCTTGTTGGATTACTATGAAATTTCTCAGGGTCAAAGTCAAAGTAATTTCGAGGTTAAGTTTTTCCAGCCGAGCCCACAGTGCAAACCAGACCCCCTCGAGCATTGTGAAAGCCTGCCTGAAATTTGTATGTTTTCAATAACCTGGTCAAGTTTTCTGCAAAGCCAATTTTTCTGAAAAATATTGGTTATATTTTCAAAAAAATATTCTATTATCTAAAGAAAAATTAAATGTAATATATTTTTCAGGCTTAAAATAGTGAATTATATGGTGTCGTTCACAGTTAAAAGAAACCTTTCTAGGTTAACTATTTCTGAATTGGTGAATTATTTTTAAAATATTTTGATTCTGAACCACTGTGATGAGTTAACAACATTTTTCTCTGATCATGGAAACTACAGCAAAAAATTTCACTCTTATAAAAACTTTGAAAATTACTAGTTTTTTCAGTCAATCACAAACTAACTAATCCAAATATCCGTCTTTTGCAACATTTTCAAATGGTCTTGCCAACCTACAGAAAAGTACTTATTTTACATGAAGGTTGAAAAATATGTTCGTAAAACATGAGCAATATATGGGTTAAAAATATGAATTAAATATTTAACAATGTTTTTGATTTCTTCTTCATTGGGCTTAGTCTTGAACAAATTTACAAAATAATTCGCCGAAAAATAGAAATTTGTGGTAAATATTTCACAAACTCATTTAATAGAAATATCGACTTATTTTCATTTCATTATTAAAAAGCTCTGGAAATAAATTTACGGAAATTTCTATAAAAAGTGAAATTACACGAAAACTACACAAAAATGTCGTTATTCAAAAATTATCCAACGAATGTGTAAACAGTCCCGTTTTTGAATAATTATTCAAAAAGTGGCAACACTGTGTGGACGATACATTTGTAAACGCACCGATAGTTGTGTCTT
Organism: Leucophora obtusa; assembly: GCA_949987735.1. Taxonomy (NCBI): domain Eukaryota; kingdom Metazoa; phylum Arthropoda; class Insecta; order Diptera; family Anthomyiidae; genus Leucophora; species Leucophora obtusa. The sequence goes on along the minus strand of OX465295.1, from coordinate 199,380,000 downwards.
ATGTGAATATAAAGCCATATCCGTTTGAGATTGTCCACCGACAATTCCATATGACATTTAGCATAAAATTTTATATTATTGAAAGGGGGAGTATTTAGTGGATCTCTTATTTTTAAGTAAATGAATGTTCTTTTTAGTTTGACTCTAGTTGCCAATTTTTGAATAATTATTCAAAAACGGGACTGTTTACAAATTCGTTGGATAATTTTTGAATAATGACATTTTTGTGTAGTTTTTGTGTAATTTCACTTTTTATAGAAATTTCCGTAAATTTTTAAAAGTCCCGGAGCTTTTTAATATATTAATAAAAATTAGTCGATATTTAGACGAAACGAGTTTACCATTAATTAATTTTGTAAGTTTTTTCAACACTAACCCCAATTTGGAAGAAACCAAAAATGGTATTATGTATTTTTTTGTTTTGTTTATTTTCTGCGAAAATAATTGTCAAGCTTCTATTAAAAATTTACTTGGTTCGCAAGAACATTTAAAAAATCAGCGAAAGAGTGGGAAAGTTTGAGTTTGTTATGATTGTGACTTTCTAAAAACTTTCTCAAAATTTTTTTGCTGTAGTTATCATGATACTGGGCTTTGACCAGACAAAAATTTTGTTAACGCAGCAATGTGAAGCAGAATCAGAATATTTTATAATTCTGTAAATCCAACATGTTTCAGATTTCAACAGAATCGTATGAAAATTTTGAAAAAAAATGTTATACTTTTATTTTTTAAAAGAAAATTTGTTGATACACATACTGTAAAGAAATTTCATGTTAAGGTCTGTCTTGCTACCATTAACATAAAAATTAAAGAAAACATGCAAAATTTTACAAATACATCCAATGAATTTGAATGAAGTAGCCTTTCTGAAAAACATAAATACTTTGTTGTGAAAGAAACTTTTAATATGGATAAAATAACATTGTTTTAATATTGAAATTTAAAAGCACGCTATTCTAATCCTGAAAAAGATATTGCATCGAAATTCCCTTTAGTCAATAGAATACATTATTTACCGCTTATATGCTTATATGCCGGCTATAAGCAATTATCGTTTAAATGCACCCCAAATTATCCAACACCTTACTGACAATGCATATAACGTGTTTCTTTTAAATGGATTTCCCGTTTATAAGCACTAAGTCGTGCAAATTTATAAGTGCATATAAGCGATAATTACTGTAATTTGTAATAATATTTTCAGAGAAATTGGCCTGGATTTGCTTTTGCAGAAGGCAAAACCACGGACCAGGTTATAGCAAAAATGCTAAATAGAAAATGGCAAAACTTTGGAGTCGAATGGCACAGCTCCCGCAGTTTCGGCCATCCAAAACTTACAGTGTGAAATTTCATATCAGTCTGTAAGAAATAGCAAAATTCTTCCCAAAATATTTGTATTCTTCTCCACTGTGACCAGTAGTTTTTTTTTTAAATAATATGAAAAATATATTTTTTGTGTAATTTCATACAGTTTTGGATAATTTTTGACCTACAGTGTAATTTTTTGTTTTACTGGTGGCAACACTGCTCTAGATCATAAATTAATATCACTTTCTGTTTAAATTATTTTTCAAATCAAAGAAAGATGATACAATTTTTACAAGTAAATTACAAAGAAAAAAAAATATATTTGGAAGAATTCGATAAGACCAGAAATACAGAAGACGTATTTTCGGCAGTTTAGACACATTGTGGCAGTAAGGTGGTGTGTCTAAAAATAGCTTTTCAAATAAACTAATAAAAAATTAAGAATTAAAAATAATCTACTTGGCGTCGAAGTAGGGCTCGATAACACAACCTTCTGCTTGTAAGGCAAACGCTCTACCGTCTGAGCTAACGTTGTTTATGCGTGATAACTGGCTGATGGTTAAGTTATGTTTTTCGTTTCTGTTCAAATAAAAAAGAGAAAGAAAAAACAAACACACACACAGCAAATAAAAAAACATGGCAAAGAAAAAAATAGAAAAGAAAACAACATTAACACACACACAAATATGGTGGAAGTGCCTTGAATATGCCCCCGATTGACCGGTCATGGGATAGGTCCCTTAATGGCAGTTGACTTGGTTTTTTCGTTGGCCAAAATTAAATTAAAAAATCAATTAAAAATTAGAAAATTACCTCAAAACCTCTGATAATATAAATAAAAATTTAAAAAATTCCCCTTAAGTTACAAAGAAAAGTTAAATGAAATACCAATTGTTAAAACTAAAACAGCTTTAACATTAAAAAAACGTTGAAAATACAAAACTTAAAATTTCTTAGCAAAACATTATAGAAATTTAAAATAAGAGCTAAAATAAGCAAATCGTGAAAAAATAAAATTAAAAATAAATAAAAGAGTAAAATAAATAAAAAATATTTTTAAAAATATGCCGCGAATTTTGTTTTTATTTCGGTAGCGTTCAAGTTTTTTTAAAAGCAACAGTGAAAATAACGGATCAGAAAATACTTAGAAAATTAATTAATTTTCTTTTGTTCATATTTGTACTAATTTAGTAATATGCCTTCGGTTGACCGGTCACGGGATAGGTCCTTGGAGGGCAATTGACTCCTCATTCCCCGTAGGGAAGCCATCATCAGTGTATTTCGTCTTGAAGGGGTTAATATTTTAATGATTGTCTACTTATGTGACCGCTGAAAGAAAATCGAGTTTCTTATCAACAACTCAACTTAGACTAACATCAACGAAATTTAACAATGCTATTTTTATCCTTTGTTATTATTACTCTATTTTGCTTTGAACCTTAATTCACTATTCACACTGACACTATTCTTCCTAAAGCTTATGCTTTGTTTGCGTTTGTTAAACGCAATTGCAAGGAATTTTCTGATGTATATACATTTAAAATTTTATATACATCGTTGGTCAGGTCCAAGTTGGAATATGCTTGTATTATATGGTACCCAAATTGTAATAAACATATTTCTAGGATCGAGAGAATTTAACGTAAATTTATAAAATATGGTTTACATTCTATTACATTTCTAAATCCTCCTCCATCTTATATTGAAAAATGCAGATATATTAAATTAAAGACTTTGGAAAATCGTAGAATCTTCTTATCTCAACTATTTATTTATAAAGTAATTTGTGGTTTAGTGGATTGTCCGTATTTACTTAGTCTTATTTGTTTCCACATACCCCCTAGGAGTTTGCGTAGTAGTGATATTTTTTATGATCCAGTTCATAGAGCAAATTATTCATTGAATGAACTTGTTGCTAGGGCATTAAGGGAATTTAATAGGGTAGCGAGTATGAAATCTGATAGATTTAATGTTAATATAGATTTTAGTGAAAATATATATATTTTTAAAAATATGCTAGATATAATTTATTTTTAAGTGTAACTTCTAGTCTGTAAGGAAATTATATTCCATACACAGAACCAAATTTGTTCATAAATAGTATGAACTGCATTCATTGATTTCTGTTCATACTATGTATGAACAAATTTATACAATTTAGGTATTGCACATAATACCTAAATTGTATAAAAAAAATATTAACAAGTTAGTTTTATTAAAAAATGTGTCAAGAAATAATTTTTTAATTTCTGAATAAAACAATTTGGTAATTAAATTGCAATTTCTTTGCCCGTGAAAGATATGATGGTATGTAAAATATATTACTCATTTCTGTTTTAAATAATACATTAGCATTACATATTGTCCGATCACAAATCTTTTACTGTTGTAATAAAATACCATCAAATTGCACATCTTGATCATGATGCAGAAAAAAATGTTGGATTAAGTCTGCGGCGATTTTTATGGAAAAATAACATCTTCTGAAGAAAAGTAATGCAGCTACTACGGTGTGTTAATGTGATTTGTGTTGTGCTTTATTCTTAATTTATTAAAAATTTTAATCTTATAAAAAGCGCGATTTTCATCGATCAAAACAGTTTTTTGCATCAGAACATAAAAATACTTAGTTCAGAATAGTTACTCCATTATTAATTCGGAGGAAGAATTAAAAAAATATCCCCATGAACTTGTTCATACAATGTATGAACAAATTCCTACATTGGATGAACAAATTTTGGGAAAAAAAAATCAATGTACGATTCATACATAGTAGGAAAAAATTCATTCCTGGTATGAACTATTTTTTTCTGTGTAGACTTAATTTAATAAATAAATAAAATTCTTAAGATATCTCAGCTGATTCTATTCAACTCTGTGTATGATAACCACAGATTTTTGAATTACAACGAACCATTAAATTTAAATTTAAATGTATATTATTTAAATTATATTTTTGCACCAGAAACAGAAAGTGATATTAATTTATGATCTAGAGTCAAACTAAAAAGAACATTCATTTTATATTATTTTATATTTTTTCCAACTTTTTTCACTTTTGGCATCTACTTTTCGCCATAATGTTTTATCTCTTTATTTTTTTTTTAACAATTTTCACATTTGACAATTTTAATGCTATTTTTAGGAATTATACACATTTTATAAACATCTGGTAACAAATAAATGAATTGTAAAACTACCTAAGATTATTTTGGGTCGCGTACATGAAATTTTTTATCATTTTCCCATAATGTAAATAAATATTGACAGTTTTTTATGTAGATAAGAAAAGAAAGTGATTTAACATAATGTGCAAAAGAATTTATAATGCACCAATAAAAAGTTATATTTTTAGGTGATTTATATAAAAATTTAAGGGTTTGATTTAAACTAAGCTAATGAAAACGTTTTTACCAAGCATGTTTTTATAATTTAACATACTCTAGTTTTTTGCGTGTAGGAGCATGACAAAAAATTATATAATTTTAAAATCAAATAACATAATTTTTTTAAAGTTCCATTTCATTTTTGATATTTTTAGGCTCCCAGCAAAAATATTGTAAAAATTCAAAGATTAATTTGATATGTTAATTGCAGTTTTTTTACAATAGGTGTGTTTGGGTACTTTTCCACTAAAGTCCAGTAAAAATTACTCAGTAACAAATTTACAGAGAGTAAGGCAAAATTTACTCTCAAAAAGAAAAATATCTTAAAATGTACGCAAAACAGAAAAATTGTAAGAATTAGTAAAATACTGCTGCCAACTTCTTTCCTAAAAATATCGCTAAATCAAACTAAAAAATCACTAGAAAATATCTATAAATTATAAAAAAAAAATAAAAAAGCGATAAATCTCTAAATTTCACGAACTTTTTAGGTCCTGCACAAAAATAGCTATATTTTTCAAACTTCTTAAAACTTTCTTAAGGCACATCTACACGAGAGAGAAAACTTCTAGAGATAGAGCAAAAAACACATCTAATTAGCTTTATTGTGAATGATTTAAACTATTTAAGGTGTTTTTTGCTCTATCTCTAGCAATTTTCTATATAGATAATTGAAAACTATATAGAAAAATATATAGATAGAAAACTCGCTAGACTTTATGAAAATGCAGCTCTGTATAAGTCTACGAAATGTAATCTCTAGACCGTTGACAATTGCTGTCATATACAATTTCTTTAATTATTAACAATTTTTAAAATGTCTTGTAACATAATTGAACATTTCAATTTATTAAACTCACCTATTGGTATTTTGAGAAAAAATTATTCTTTGAAATACAACAATTTAAATAAAAACAAATACTTGACAACTAGCGATGGTACTTCTACGATAAAAATTAGTGCCAACAATATTAGAGATGACAAATTTAGCGTAAACTCTACGAGATTTCTATATCGTGTAGATGTGCCTTTAAAAAATTATTGATACATCGCCCAACTTTTCGAACTTTTTTGTTTTCCATAAAAATTTAACGATAAATCGCTGAATAATAATGATTCAAAAATTTTGTCAAGAAAATGAATGTAAAAAAATGCTAAAGGCACATCTACACGAGAGAGAAAACTGCTAGAGATAGAGCAAAAAACATCTCTAATTAGCTCTATTGTGAATGATTTAAGCTATTTAGAGGTGTTTTTTGCTCTATCTCTAGTAGTTTTCTCTCTCGTGTAGATGTGCCTTAAGAAAATGTCTAGACTGTATTAAAAAGAAAAATCGCTAGTTTTCCCGCTAATAGCTAAATTATATTTTATCCCGCTAAACGAGTTGAAATATCACTAGATTTGCCGAGAAAATAGCTAAATTGGCAACAGTTATTGATATAGCTGATTGCGAAATAAACCTATTCAAATTATTGGATTAATAAATAAAACCTAATAAAATGATCACTTACTTACTCCTTCCATCGTAAATAAGCTTATATTTAAATATCTTTTATTTTTACAAAAAATTATTTCAAAATTATTTAATCATATGTTTTCAATCATGTTTTTTTTTCTTACAAATTTTTCCTCTCTCCTTACTGAGTAATTGTGTAAACAACAGTGTTGCCATTTCAGTGCTTTTCGGGTTTTTTTTGGTGCTTTTTTCCTTCCCGTACCCGGTGATTTTTTACAAATACCCGTTTTAAAAAAGCGGGTATTTACGGTGCTTTTTCAGATTTCTGGCAGTGCTTTTAGTGCTTTTTTACAGTTTCTATTTTTGGTATTTGTTCTCGTTTTTTTACATTTTTCTTGAATTTTCTGTCAAAATTTAAAAAATAATACGAACTATACAAGAACTACATTTTCGCACAATATTTGTAGTACAATTTTAAATAGCAACTTCGTTACCTATAAACTTAAAAATATTGAAATATTAATTCGGTGCTTTTTTACCCCTTTTTAGGTAATTTTCTGAACCTTTTTTACACGATTTTTCAAAGTTAAAATGTGTTTTTAAATTCTTGATTTAAATTTTTCAAAAAATTAATATCGTGCTTTTTTACCCCATTTTTGGTAAATTTTTACCCTTTTTACCCGTTTTCATAATGCTCACGGTGCTTTCCTGCCTTCAGGTGTTGGCAACACTGGTAAACAAACACCTTCCAGTAAAAACTTGTACAAATTTGTACGAATTTGTACAAATTTTTGGGTACCCAAACACACTTAATATTATTATCTTTTATTGATTCGAATATATTCAAATATGAAAAAAAAAGAAAAATTTTAATTACCCAGGTAAAAAAAAATGATATGGAGCCATATGAAGTTATATTTAATTATATATAATCTTTTATGTTATTAGATATAATTATATCCGAAAAATGAGAACATCTTATTGTATCTTATTGTATCGAATTGTATACAATTGTATACAATTTGGTACAATTTGATACAATTTTATGCAATTCGATACAATTGTATCCGAATTTTGTCCTCATCCAATTACATCAAATTATATCTTTTTGTATAAAATTATATAAAATGGTTTAAAAGTGGACATAGTTTGATACAATTATATCTAAAAATTTACCTTATACTTTAGATCATATTATATATGACCATATCTAACAATATATAAAAATTATTTTTTTAAATAAAAAAGATATGCAATATCTGGAGATCAGACCTGGGGCATTTCAATTGCAATTGCAAATAAATGTAATTGAAATTAAAAAAACTCAATTACATTTCATGTAACTGTAATTGAAAATTTTCAATTACAAGTAATTGTAATTGAAAGTGATTTCAATTACAAATTTCAATAATATTTAGAATTAAGGTGTTTTTTGTTAAAATTTTGTAGAAAAAACTGACTGGGATAGGTTGGATAGGCGTGGATAAGTACCTACTTGTGCTTTTTCTCATTATTTCTTTTCCGAAAAAATTTAATTGTAATTGACATTTTTTCAATTACAATTATATGTAATGTATAATTGAAAATTTTCAATTACAAATTACTTGTAATTGTTTTTTTTTAATTACAATTACAAATAATATGTAATTGTAATTGAATTTTTTTTCAATTACAATTACATGTTATTGTTTAATTGCATGTGTAATTAATTTCCAAATATAATGATTAACCCAAAGGTCTGCTGGAGATCCTAAAATTTCGATAAATCTTCCATTAATTTTATCCAGATTTACCATGACAGTGCATTAAACATGAACAAAATTTTCTTTATTTTTAGGAATTTTAAAATAAAGTTAACAAGACTGAAATATTTAAGTTAATAGGATTATGTTATACAACCAAGATATAAGAAAAATAGTAAAAAAATAGTAAAATATTACAAAATAATAAAAATTACTAAAAAATATATGATGCAAAAAATAAACTCACACACGAATCATGCACGGGTTATATATTCTTATTCACGCTCACGCACGAATCAAGTAGGAATTATATTTAATTATTACTCACGATCACGTGTGAATAACGTGACTTACGGACATTTCTAGTCACGCGCCAATCCCTAGTAATTACTAAATCTAAAACTAGTTCAAAATCGTTGTTAACATAGAACCACATATAATATAATACGGTTTTACACATGTGTGCAATATAATTATGGTTTGGGATTTCCCGGACTTTTTTATTTCCCGGGAAACGGGAATGAAAAAATTTGATTCCCGGGATTCCCGGGAATCCCGGGAAATATTTTTGAACAAAATTGTTAATGAAAACCACCTATATAAGTAATTTTTGTTAAAAAAAACACTATTTCAGTACAAATTCATTCTGTCTAGTGAGAATTCAAAGTAAAAAATATCAGAATGTTGAACATTTGATTTCACATAAATTACTCTAAGCACTGCCAAATGAATTGCATGATTCCAGCAGAAAGCACCCACTACTGGACTGTCGGAAAAAAACCGTTTCATCACACTTGGACCATTAGATATGGTGGCCACAATGTTATTTTCCAAAGACAAATAAAACTCTTCTAGTCTCATTTCTACAATTCTTCTTATTTTATCAGCATTACATCTTCCTGATATATAAACCAACCCCAGGTTATAAAATGAATTATTTCCGTTTATACATATGTTCAAATATCTCTTTTGTGATATTCTTGTCCATTCATCTAAGAATATAGTAAATCTCCTATTGTTAGAAATATTGCTCGATATTTCTTTTATCATGATATCCTTTACATGATTGTAGTAATTTAATATAATGTTCTTTACATCAGTTTAATTTTTTTGCAATGCCAGGTTTTTATTATAAAAACTTTCTCGAATAAAGGAAGATCTAGTTATGGCGCGGATTGACTGCGGCTAATTTGGATATGTAGGGAAATGTTTGCCCTACAATAAAACCCTTAATGCCTATTCAGCTTACACTTTTTTCTTCGGGTACTTTGCTAATTTTAGCTGAAACGTTATTCTTGTTGTTGTTTTCTTCAAGAGAAGTTGCATGACCATCAATTTTTTTTTTTTTTTGTGAACGAAATTCAGATGTCGGATAACCAAATTTAGATACCACCGTTAACCATTAGTCTTTTCTTTTCACATTTATTAATGAAAACGTTTCTTGTAAAATTATTGACCCTTAATATAAAGGAGTATTTTAAATTTAAAGTCGACTTTATTTTTAATCAAACGGTTTTGTTCATTTTGTGTATGAAAACCTTACAAAAATATTTATATTTTCAAATATTTTGATTGGTTAAAAATAAATTAACCAATCAGAATGCTCCAAAAATAAACCAAGTCAAGGTATACTGCCACCCAATATTTTAACTAAAGTCGACTTTACCTAAATTATACATTTGAAAAATTTAGATAGTATGGGCGATTATTTATAAGAAACAAAGCTATTTTTTATATTTCTTTTAAAAATTTTACCAAGTTTTTGGGTTTTACTACTTAAATTTTGAATAATTTATGCGAAAAATCTTTATTATTTGAAATGCTCCTAATTACTTGGCAAAGATTTTATTTCTGTGTCAAATAAATGTATTCCCTTTTAAAAGATTTTAACAATAACATTTTTGTTTTGGTATTTAAAATGTTTTTTATGACTAAAATTAAAAAATGCTATTCGAAACAAAAACAATTTAAAAAATTTAATATTTTTAAAATTTCCCGTTTTCCCGGGAAAAATATATTATTTTCCCGGGAATTCCCGGCAAACTTTTCCCGGGATTTCCCGGGAATTCTCGCCCGGGAATTCCCGAACCCCAAACCCTAAATATAATAGATACATTAAAATTTTTTCTAATTTTTTTCTCGATGCCTTTATTTTTAAAGATCAAAATAGTGGATAAATTCATCCCAAAATGCGAGGAGATTGTTCAGAAAATGGTGCAGAATATTAGCGTAATGGCCGTTTTTTTATTTTGTAACTTGTTTTAAGTAGGCGTGGCTTTTAATGAAAAAGAAGTGATATCGACCTTCTATCAAATTACATAGTAAAATTTAGCGAGCAATGGTAGGATGTATACAAACTGTATATTTTTGGAAATTCTATATTTCCTTAAATCTTGCATTATCTTTATCTACAAGTAGTCTCCAGACCAGAGAAACAAGCCAGCCGCCGTAAGCCGTTTAAGCCGCCGCCGCCGGCCATTTTTGCCTCAGCCGCCGCCGCCGATTTTTCTCGGCTCATTTCGGCTGGAAGTATCAATTTTCCAAAATAAAAATTAAAAGCAAATGTCATTTTTAAAACAAATTTTCTACTTCATCATTTCCTGAACCATCAAGAGTATTTTTTTTAGTTAAAAAAATAAAAGAACCAGTTTTTTAGTCAGAGCTAAGAAGGAATTTTGTCATAAATATTTCTTAAGTTGGAAGTTTTGCTTGAAAACTTCTGACAGATTTCGCTGAAATTTGGATATGCTATAGAGAAGAGAATCCTAATGAACAATATACATATATACTTTTCAAATGACCAAGTGTAGATTGTAGGCAGAGCTTCGAAAGAATTAATTCAATTTTAGGTTAATTCGCACAAAACCGAATTCAGCTTTAGAAATTGAATATATATCATTCCATCAAAACATTCCTTTATAATTAATTCATAGGTTTCATTCCCAAATTTTAATATTAAATAGAATGCATTATGTTGAATACATTCCTTATAGAATTACAATCAATTTAAATAACTAATTTTTTCATTAATTCTAATCTTTTACAAAATGGCTTATCAAAATTGTCATTTTATTAAATCAGTATACACTTTAGTTTATAATTACAAATTAAATAAAAATGTGGCTTATTTTAGGGATTTAATATTGATATCATATACACAACCCATAAAAATAATTAAAAACGCAACATTTATTTTAAACTTTTACAAACCGAATGAAACGTGAAAGATCATTATAAAAAGAATGAATTCATGAAAGAATTCATTCACTATGCATGAAAATTAAAAGAATGAAGCGAGTGAATGAATTCATAAGGAATGGTGTAATCGTAAGATATATTAGTAAATTTTAATTAAAAGTCCAAAAGTGAATTAAAGAATTAATTCATTCGAATTTATGGTCGTAGGTTTGGTTAAGTAGATCACATCACATTTTTCAGAACTTTCAGTACACCTGAAATTATTATCGAAAGACACATTTTTAAGACATTGCGGACGAAGATATTTACAATAATCGACGCTGTTCTGAGTTCCGCAACCACAAAAAAATTCTAAAGTGAAACATTCCGAATTTTTTTGCTGTTCCGTGATCCATATCCGAATTTTTTTTTTCGTTTTATTTCGTGTAGAAAAAGCTTGATGATAGTGAAACGAATATATATTTTTTAACAACAATTATAATATAATAATTTATTTTAAAATTAGTCTATGAATATTAAAATTTGGTAGAAACAACAAATTTTCGAAATTTTTAATTCCGTGTTATTTTACAAATCAACTCTAATTAAAAAGTTTCGAAACTAAGAACAGGGGTGAATATCTGAATTTTTTAACTTTTCTTCTAAGTTTATCAACTTTGACATCTTTTCGAGCATAATTTTTTTCGAACCATATTTTTTTCTAGTTTATTCTAAAAACACATTTAATTTTGAGTGAAAATAGAGTTTGTTTATTTCTAAGTTCCGAATCCACATAAAAAATTCTAAAGTGAAACATTCCGAATTTTTTTGCTGTTCTGTGATCCACATCCGAATTATTTTCTTCGTTTTATTTCGTGTTGGAAAAGCTTGGTGAAAGTAAAAGGAATATTTTGTTGCAAAAATTAATATGTTAAAATTTATTTTAAAATTTGTTGAAACAGTCAATTTCCGACATTTTAAATTTTGTGTGATTTTACAAAACCACTCTAATTAAAAAGTTTCGGAATTCAGAACAGGGGTGATAGTGTCAAAACTCTGTTTTTGAGCGACTTCCAGCACTTAACAATTTGAAATTCAGCAATTGTAACGTTCTTGGAAAGACAAAAAATTTAGCTTTCCAAATATATGTATATAGATTTATTTATTTGTAACTGAAATATGTTGACAGTTTTTTTTTTAATATTAAAATTATTTTTTTTTTTAATTTGTATACTTTGACGGCTTTTTTGCAGTATTAAACAATTCTTTACTATTGTAATTCATTCTGAATGTGGGTTTAGTTCTTAGTAAAATCAGATTCTTTTGTTTAAATTAATTGAAAATTGAAAAAGTTATCGTAATTTTTCTAAACATTTAATTTCAGCAACTCGAGATTCTTGTTTGCACAATCATTAAGGTTAATATTTTCAATTTTCTTATAAATGCAGAGATTCCATGTTTATAAAAAATTGTATAACTTTGACAATTTTAAAGCGATTAAAATAGAACTTCATTTTGCCCTGAATAAAGAATAAATTAGATAAAAATTAGTTTTTTTTTAAACAAAATTTTGCAATTAAAAGCCGTCAAAATTAAACAAAATAAGAAAAAATTAGGAAAATCAGTTTTATTTGAAAATATTTCCACACAATTTTGTTGAATATATAAACATATGTATATATTTGGAAAGCCCAACTATCTCTCCTTCTAGCTCCGTTCAAAAACTAAAAATCCTAAATTTGTAATTTTTATCGATGAATTTAACTTAAAATTATTTTTTATTTGTTAATTCCAAATTTTTTGCACAATTTTCTACTGCTATATTTTGGAAAAAACCTTAAACGTCTTTAAAATACGTGTATAATGTTCTATCAAGCCGATCAAGCCGCCGCCGCCGCCGATTATTTGGTTGCGCCGCCGCCGCCGATTTTTATCCGGCTCAACCTTAATCGCCGCCGCCGATTTTTTGCTTGCGCCGCCGCCGCCGATTATTTTGATCGGCTTGTTTCCCTGCTCCAGACTTAAAATGACATTTTAAGTCATTTTAAGTCTAGAGACCATTTGTAGAAAAAAATAATGCAAGACTTAAGGAAATATTGTAGGAATTTCAAAAATATACAGTTTTTACAGAACTGATCAGTACTCGCTAAATTTTACTATGTAAATTGATAGAAGGTCAATATCGCTTATTTTTCATAAAAAACTACGCCTACTTAAAACAAGTGACAAAATACAAAAACAGACGTCACGCTAAACTTCTGCACCATTTTCTGAACAATCTCCTCGCATTTTGGGGTGAATTTATCCACTATTTTGATCTTTAAAAATAAAGGCAACGAGAATAAAATTAGAAAAAATTTGAATGTATCTATTATATTGCACACATGTGTATATGGACCTTATATATTTTTATATAAAATCACTTTGAAATAATTGCTTATGTGGGATGATATATAATTATAGATGATTTTATAAAGAACGTAATATTGTTATATATTAAAGAAATCATGAAATATTGTAGATATGGAACCATATTAAGTTATATATGGGTTCTTATTCGTCAATATATAATCATATCTAACACAAATTATGAAATATTTCTTATATGGCTCCACATATAGTTTTATAATATTATGTATAGTGTCATACTAAATTATATATAAACGTATATGTAATTATATTTGTAATATGTTACTTTATGTACTTATATATAACACATGCAATTATATGTAGGCCAGTATGTAATAATATAAAATCACATATGTCTCCATATTAAAACCTTTGAGGAAAAAATATCTAACATATGTCTATATAAAAGTATATATGCTTGAATTTAAAAGCATATGTGGCCATATGTAACTATAAGTTACTATATGCAATTACATAAAATAATATATGGTTATATCAAAACTTTTTTACTCGGGTATACCTCTATAAATGAATTTTTACCAATTTTTTTTGTAAGATCCAAAAAATTCATCTTTTTTCATTTCTACACCATTTCCAATTGTTTTTCAGAAGTTATCAGTTGTATTTAAGATTTATCAATTGTATTTCAGAAATTATCAGTTTTATCAATTGTATTTCAGAAATTATCAATTGTTTTTGAGATTTATCAATTGTATTTCAGAAGTTATCAATTGATTTTCAGATTTATCAATTTCAGGAATAATCAAATGTACTTCAGAATTTATTGATAGTATTTAATAGTTAATAGAGAATAATTTCTGAAATACATTTGATCATTGCTGAAATACAATTGACAATTTCTGAAATACAATTAATAATTTCTGAAATACAATTGATAATTTCTGAAATACAACTGATAATTTCTAAAATACATTTGATAATTTCTGAAACACAATTGACGATTTCAGAAATACAATTGATAATTTCTGAAATACAATTGGTAGTTTCTGAAATAAAATTGATAAATCTGAAAAACAATTGATAAGTTCTGAAATACCATTGATAAAACTGAAATTCAATTGATTATTTCTGAAATACAATTGATAAATCTGAAAAAACAATTGACAATTTCTGAAATAAAATGATAAGATGAATGAGGGGAATGTTTAGTTGATCTCTTATTCTGGTAAATGATTTAGTTTGACTCTAGATCATAAATTAATATCCCTTTCTGTTTAAATTATTTTCAAATTAAGAAAGATGATACAATTTTTACAAGTAATTTACAAAGAATAAAAATTTTTGAAAGAATTCGATAAGACCAGCAAGACAGAATACGTATTTTCGGCTTTCGCTACAAAGCCATCTTCAGTGTCTTTCGCCTTGAATGGGTTAATAATTAATAATTGTCTACTTATGTGACAGTTGAAAGCAAATCGAATTTGTTATCAACAACTCAACTTAGACTAAATCAACGAAATCTAACAGTGCACTATGGGCAAAAGAGCAATATTTTTGGCATTAATTGTAGTTTTAAAGCTAGACCTTTAAAATTTTGCACGAATTTAACTAACACCAAAATGAAATTTTGGTTTTTTTTTTATTTGGACCACGCCTTCTTCCGCCTACCCATTAAAACATTAGGTCAGGTTTTGGCATAAATTCAGCATGGGTGTACCTCAGCTTTTTTTATTTTCGTTATTTGAAATATATATCACTAGAAAGCTGTTTCAAGAAACTGTAAGTTTGCATCTAAAAATATTTTATTTTATTAACCCATTAGGGGCCAGTACTAAAAAGACAATTTCTTAACCTCACTTTTTGGAAAAACCATTTAAGTTTAATGTGTATATTTTTTTGGTAGACTCAGATGATAGACAAGGCTTCAGCCTTTTTGTTAAGGTATAAAACTGCTCATTAACCCTTCAAAGACCGGAGATATTTAAATTAGGCTTACATTTTATTTTCCAGAAACTTTGTTAAAGCTTAAATTATTGAATAAGATAGTTGAATAAAGGTAAGTTGAATTAAAGTAAGGTTGGCTCAACCGGATCCCTGAAAAAAAAATCATATGAGACAAATTCTAATATGCCTTTGTCATTTTACAAACCATATATGAATATAGATTTTCTAACTTAATCGTCTTCATTTTCTTCTTCCAACTCAATATTCTCCAGTCCAAAACTATCAATTTCGTCGGCCTCATCGTCTTCTGCTTCATTTTCATTTTCATGACCTTCTAATGTGTCTGAAAAGTCAATACCAGGTGTTTCGAAAAGGGCAATGACTTCTCTGGGCAGGCTCTTCTTTTTGTTGGTATTTTTTCGTTTTGTTAAACTTAGGGTGGACATTAATGGGTCTGAAGAATCCAATGCTCTTTTAAAAACGTCTGTCATGTTATCCAATCGGCTACATTTCCTTGCATGCGATCTCCTGTCGCTTTTATACAGCTTGTTTCTCGCTTCTGATGCATTTTCTCCTAGAACTCCAACAGGAAGTATGCAAGTATCCATTATATGGTGCCCATGTACCAAAATTTTGTGCACAGTTGGAGACATTGGATACCAAGAAAATTTAATGTTTGGCCACAAAAGTTTTTGAATTTTTCTGTATCAATCTTATATTCACAAGAGATGGCAATCAATATAATGTAAAAGTGTTTGAGAATATTTAAATCGAAATTTAAAATGGAAGATAAAAGCTCAACATTGCTAAATGCTCTTCTTGCAGTATTTCCATCGCTGCTATTTCCACTGCCATTTTGTTTGGGTTTGTCTACATTGAGACCCATTTCCGTCCACAACCTTTCTTGAAGGTACTGTTTTCGCAAAGAGACTTTGACTTTGTCATCATTTTTAACACGCCATATCTTTAATTCCATTCTATACGAGATTTTTAATACAAATTCAAAAAATCTTATCCATGCATGTAAAGGGCTTACGCCATATTTAAGATTATTTGGTTTAACGCCACAGATTTTCGAGTTGAAGTCATTGGTTTTTAACAGTTGATTTAGCTTAGCACCACATAGTGGGCAGGATTGACATGAGTATGTACCAGTTAAAATATTCAGAACTTTACCATCTATAAGAGTCATATGTGCTTCATATTTAACAGGAATGTTTTTGCCCTTGTGTACATAGATGTGTTCTTGGATGTTTTTAATTTGAATATCTAACTTACTATTTTCACTTAAAATAAGTTCAGTAGTTTCTTTTATAAATTCCATTTTTAGAGGCCGACAGAATCTGACAGACTGTGGAGAGTTATTTAGCCAAATAACTCTATTTAGCTCATCTATTAATTTCAATGGAACTATGGTTGCCACAAAGAGTGAATGGTCTAGTCCAATATGTTCATCCAATTCAAAACGTTGTTTATATGAACTCTGTCCTGTCGAACCATCGAACCCATAACTTACAATTAATTTGCAATGTGTTGGTGCAGCAACATCAAGGACGTCCTTCTGCATTTCAAGTATGCGATCAGCTGTATGGTCCAGTAAATTTTGCATTGTTACTTCTAGAGTTTGCTGTTCGGTTTTAATCGAAACCAAAACCGCGGTTTTTCAGGCCTCAAAACCGAAACCGAAAACCGACAAAAATAAGTCGGTTTTTAACAATGACTTTAACCAATTAAAATAATTACCTAGGTTGCATTCCAGTGTCAAATTAGAATCCGAAAAGACTCATAAAAGAGCCCTAAGACCTTCTGAAATTATAGCTATATGAGGGAGTATTTCTTCACCGATGAAGCCTTTTTCCGAGCGCACTTTTACGACTCATAAAAGACCCTGAATTATGACCATTATTCCCAGCAAACAAGGCTGATCATTAATGACTCAGAAATGAGCTCCAAAAACATAAACATTTTTCCACTTTTTCCTATGAAAGTGGTCCGTCCAAAAGAGCTCCGTACTCAGAAATGACTCAGAAAAAAGAACGTATAAAATCGAAATTTTTCTTATAAATTTAAATAATTTTGGAATCTTCTTTGAGTCCAATAAATGAACCCTCATTTTGAGACAGCTTTTGAGATTGCAGAGACAACTTTTTGGATTGTTTTCTGAGGGTTCATATTTTCTACCAAAAAAAGAATGTTTTCAAAAAAACAATAATCATTTCTATGACCTATTTAAGAATCTTATTTATGAGCGCTCCGAAATTGCTGGCTGGGTTGAAAAATTTAGAATTTTCGGAGCTATTATGATTCATTTAAGATTAATTTTTACGTTATTTAGAAGTAATAAAAAGATTTAAAAAAAATGTCGAATACAAAATTTCAGCACTCTGAAAATGATCATATTTTAGAGTCTCTTACGAGTCATAATTTCTGAGCGCTCAGAAAAATGTTGGCTGCGATATTATTGAATCATGAATTTCGAAAAGGGCTCAGCTTCTATTTTACAAAATTTTGTATTTAATTGTAATGAACATTTTCTCCATTAAATATTAGTTTAAAGAATTTTTTGTTTTTTTGTTATTACTGATAACATAAGTTAAGTCAACAAAAAGTCAGGTAGTTTAAGAGATATTAAGTTTCATATATTCAGTTCGGATTTTCACAGCGTATTTTTAAAAAAGTACTATTTTGTAGGCCGCGAAATTTATAAAATTTTAACTTTATATTGTTTTAAACAATATGCAAAAATTTTTAAACTCTTGAAAAACAGCTTTAGTTGCCGACAAAAGAATAAAAAAATTTGATGAATGGGGGAATTTATTTATAACGGTTTTCCGTGTTTTAGAAATGGAGTAATTGTCTATATTCGAGTGAGAAATTCAATCGTATTTCAATAAACATTTTGAACGTGTTAAAATATTTAATTCTTATATATATTTAATTAATTTAAAACAATTGTATTAATATCACAAGAAAACCGAAAAATAACCGAAACCGCGGTTTTTATAATTTTAGAAAACCGAAACCGCGGTTTTCAAATTTTTCGGTTTTTAGCAAACTCTAGTTACTTCTGTTTTAGTATCATAATAGCTGATTTCCCTAGGTCTGCATTTCAATTTTGATTTTACAATCTCGGAGTAAGGGGGATAAATGTCACATCCGTGCTGCTTATTTAATGCTTTCATGTTAATGTATTGCTGCTTTGTAAAGCCATTTTCAATTAAAAAAGCTAATGCTTCATCAGCACTTATTGGCAACGGATCACTCCTTTCCAGTTTGCTTATAACACTATGCGACAGTCAAAATCGGGATGGAATTGAACCAACGGGAAATGTTATATCGGTCAAAAACAAGTTATACGTGTCCCGGCGTTTCGCTGGATCACCCCTAGGAATCGAGATATATCTTTTTTTTTTGACATAACTCGAGAACCACTAGTCCGATTTTGCTCAAACAATTTTAAAAAAATTAAAAATTACAATTCCTTTAATCTGTTCATATAACGTTTTTCTATATACTCAACAGTTTTGCCGGTAAAAATAAATGTATGAAGAAAAAAATATTTTTTGCCTAAAATATAAAAAAAAAAGTAGGTAATAAACAAAAGGTTATTGATTTTTATTGTAGCGGTAACAAACATTTATTTTTACCGGCAAAACTGTTGAGTATATAGAAAAACGTTTATATGAACAGATTAAAGGAATTGTAATTTTTAATTTTTTTAAAATTGTTTGATCAAAATCGGACTAGTGGTTCTCGAGTTATGTAAAAAAAAGATATATCTCGATTCCTAGGGGTGACCCAGCGAAACGCCGGGACACGTATAACTTGTTTTTGACCGATATTACATTTCCCGTTGGTTTCATCCCATCCCGATTTTGACTGTCGCATAGTGTAATAAGACAAAATGTGGTGCACTAAAAATGTTTACTCGGTGCATACAGCTATGGACATAGAAATAGGACACTTCATACAAAATTATCTTCATGCATTTCTCTTAATAATTCTAAAGCAATAATTATATTTCTTTTCTAAGTAGGGAGATCATAAAAATGTTAACACACAAAAAGTTAAATAAAAAACAAACCACTGAATTTTAAGACTTCAAACCAAATTTTTATTAAATGAAATTTAATACAAAATCAAACAAGAAAAACCACATAGAATTCTAACCACAACGAACAAAGTTATCCACTTTTTCCGGAAACCCTCCCATTAAGGCTTTTATGGTAGTTTCTGTCACCTTACGTTTGAAATCTTTCATGTCCTGGGAGACCTTTTTTGTGCTCTTTAATTCTCTTTTAACAGGAGCCCAATATCTCTCCCCTGGCCTTAGCTCCGGGCAGTTTGCCTCTCTTGGTACAAAAACGACATTATTATCATTATACCACTCCGGCGCTTTCTTGCTGTAGTGACAAGATGCTAAATCGGGCCAAAAGTAAGTGGATACATTGTGCTGACTCAGAAATGGAAGCAGTCTCTTCTGCAAACTCTCCTTGATATAAATTTCGCTGTTTATAGAGCCAGATGTCACAAATGACTGGCTTCTTTGGCCGCAACTACATATGGCTTGCCATACTAGGAATTTTTTAGGGAATTTCGTTTGCTTTTTCGACCTATATTTTTCCGCAACATTTCCTCGAACTTCGGAAACATATAATTCTTGACCAGGGAGCTGCGAAAAATCAGCCAGGACATAAGTTTCGTCCATTACACAACAGTTGTATTTTTGTATAAAATTTGATTTAAATTTTCGAGCTCTGGTTTTGGCCTCCAAATTTTTAAAAGCGTTTCTATCGGGAACTTTTTGAACTTTGTAGGACTTTAGTCCTGCCTAACGTTTCACTTTACGAACAAAAAAGTCCGAGCATTGAGCTAACCGAGCTGTTTTTCTGCCAGATGTGTTAAGAGCTCTCTTAAGGATGCTTTTAACTTTATATGCCTTACGAATGTTACGATAACCAGTCGTTGTTCCTGTTCCCGGCTTCCTTTCATTTGTTAAGTGTTCCAGATACCTTTTTACCACTTTTGAAACTCTTTGGCGGCATACATTAGTTTCTTTGGCGATTTTTTTGTATGTCCATGTTTGGTTTTGTTGAAAATATTTAATTATTTTTGAACGCACTTTTCTTTCATCGTCCATTCTGTAAAAAATTGCTAATTAGAACTCATGATGTAAATCAATTTCTTAACTGACATATTTTTAAAATGTAAACTGCCGAACAAAAAATATGAGAAGCTTTAAACCAAAGTTATAGGCAAAAATGTGTGTTAACATTTTTATGATCTCACTCATTATAGTAAACTGTAATCAAGTAGTCTCAGATTATATATAAAACTTTACAATATTTAAGGGGTTACATGACATTCGCGGCAGAGAAAACAGACCTTTTTTTTAAAAATTCATAACTCAGTCAAAACCAAACATTTTTCCAAAATTTTTTATTATTGTAGAGAATTGAACATAAAATGTGTCCTATTTAGAAGTCCAGGTATTTTTATTAGTTTATACGTATTTACCAATATATATAAAATAGTTGAAGGATTTTTATTTAAATAAAGAATGAATTACAATCATCAATAATAACACTTCCCGTATATGAAATAAAAAATTTTATTTTTGTTTTATTTTTCAAAATAAATAATTATGTTTCTTAACACATAAAAGTGTCCTATTTCCATGTCCATAGCTGTAGTGGACCCCTTCCCAAATTCCAAAAAAATATCGAAATCCCGGGTTCCCTATCTAAATAAAAAAACCCCTAATTTCCGGGATTTGTGAAAACGAGTCCCGTTCGGCATTCATACCTGAGTACCAATTCCGAATGATTTGTGAAGCTGTGAAGCGGTGATAAATATTTTTCACTCATTTAAAAATAACGATAACAAATGACAGTTTTTATCACTTCACCGCTTACAAACTATTCAGAATCGGTACTCTGTAGTCTCTTTGCCTTTAAGCATAGTATGTTGTTTGCGTTTCACTTGAAAAATCTGTCATACTCCATATACTTTTGTTAGTGTAGAATTGTTTCCACGGAAATTTAAAAAGGTGACATTTTGAGTTTATTGTTTATTTCTTATAAAATAAATAAATTAACAATTATTTTAAATTTTGCATTAAAAAATACAAAAATCATGAAAATTATCAATCCTTTTCAAACAACACATAAAATCCAGAGATGGGAGTAATTATTTACTTTGTAATGAAAATTGCGGGCTTTCATTACCATTGAATCTATAAAATGAAAATTAAAAAAAAATTCTTTACCATTACAAAATGTAATTGCAATGAAAACCTTGTTCATTTTATTTGTTTTCTGTAATGAAACGTTTTTATAATTTTTATTACATTACGCAATGGTAGTAAAACCAAAAAATTATTTTTATTTTTTCTACACTAGGTAGACAAATGAAATTTCATTACCATTACTTATCATCAGGGCAAGGACTTTCATGCAAATGCATGTTTGTAGTCCGTGGCCCAAAAATGATTTTGACCAAATACTTTTCTAAATCAAAGAATTTGCAAAAAAATGGCATCGATTTGTTGTTGCATATTTTTGCATATTTTGTTATAAATGCATATTTTTGCATATTTCGCTGTTAAGTGCATATTTTATAATTTTTATTGCATATTATTGCATATTTTGCACATTATTGCATATTTTTTTAATATGTTTAAATATGAAATTCGATTTAAGAATTTATACTTTAAAACTAAAAAAAAAATTCTAAACAATTAATTACTTGGAAGCTCTGTTGGTAATACAACACTACACTAGAAAGAGAAACATATAGTATACAATATGTTGTCATCCACTAACACATTTTTTATAGATGTAATTTTAAATTAACGTTTTCGGATGTTATTACTCACAAAGAGAAAGTTGAAAAATTTTATAAAAATTATTTTAAGGAAACTTGTCCCGAGCATTAATTTCAGCCACTTTTTTCTCTGAGTTACGAAAGTGAGTACGATTTTATAGTATATACACATATTTAAGTTCTATTTTCTAATAAAGTTTTTTTCAGGTAAAATGCCACACACCCTTAATATTTACAATCGACTATATTTCTTTTTATTTTCAATGAATTTTCTAAAAATATATTTAACTATGTGTATTTGAAGACATATTCAGTGTGTTCGTTTACTCGAATTTATTACTACACCGAAAAATTTTCTCAGTTACTAGCTACTAAATTTTCAACTGAGTCTCAGGTGAAATACCCCTTACTGAGCTTCAGTTGATTAATTTGATTGAATTTAACTAATATATTTTATTTTTTTTTAACGGAACTGTCAGTTAAACTAAACAAGACTTTAAATTAGTAGCTGCTAGCCGATTCAATCGTTTAAAATAATTTCATATATGTATTTTGATTTGGTTGCAAATAAATAAAATACATTCCATTTTCTTAATAAATTTCACACTTTATTTGTTACAAAATTATTATTTTATTAAAAAGAAAACACAAATAAAACATACGATATTTCCTTATTCCAAATTGTCACTGTGTACATCAAATATCCACATTTCGTATTCGTATCAACCATCAAACGCATTTCTATTTTGCTGTTAACTGTTTGCTTCCTTTATTAATAATTTTTTGGTATTTTTATATTTTTTAAAATTTTGCAATTGAATTTGTCTATTTTGTTTTAAAAATTTTTTCGTAACATATTTTTAGTTATTAAGAAATCAACTAACAACTAATTTTTCTTTTTAACTGAAGCAAAAGTTGATAATAATTATTTCAGTTACTTTAAAATATTTTGATTTCAACTGAAGTTTTCTCTAACTAAGCTACTGCGGAAATTTTCGGTGTACTTTTACTACAATCCCGAGTAAAAAAAGTTAGATGTTATAAAATACAAACGTATCTTTTTTTGGTATAGCCTAAACTACAATTTGATCCGAAAAGTGGTGGATCGTACCATAGGATCGTACTGTATTAATTTAGATACACCTTGGATCTGATATGATGAAATACGATCCGAAAAATGGGTTTATCTTACTATATATAATTAGATTTAGTACAATAAAGTTACATTTTATTTGATACCATTAGACAAAAATACTTCATTCAAAGTTCGCTCATATTTAGGGTTTTTCTTTTCCCGGACTTTTTCATTTCCCGGTACAGCGGGATTTTTTCGGAATTTCCCGGGATCCCGGGAATTCCCGCTCGTTAGAAAATATATAAATTCACATATATTGTACTTGAAAAACTACTTTTTGGTTAAACACCGTTCGACAAAATTTATCTTTTGGTTGTATCCATGAGAAAATGTTCTGAAAGGAGGGCTAAATATCCATGTCTTACACTTTTCCAGGTCAATTCGTATAACAATTTAAATCGTGAATTAGTGTTTATGTAATATATTTATATGGAAGGCCGTCCGAATTAAAAAAAAAAACTGTTAGTAATATATTAACTAAATATTAATTTCGCGATTTAAGCTGTTAAACGAATTGATATAGAAAAGTGAAAGACACGGTTATATTATTTTGATGCCTTTTTTCAGTATATATTGGAATTGTTAATGGGTGCAAACTTGTGTCGGACCAGTTTTATAGTCAGAACTAAAATCAATTTTTTTCTTATATATTTCTTATACATGAAATCCAAAAATTTCTATTTCTAGATATTTTGTTTTTTTCTATGCAGATTTTCAGAAGTATCCGTCTAGAATTAGTTTTATAAAAAAGTTTAAAAGTGAGAATTTTTCACAGAAATTTTTAGGCAAATTCACCTAAATTGTTTTATAAAGGTAGACAATAAAATATTAAATAGTTTCATAACTTTAATTAGTTTTCTTGAATAGAAATTTTTTATGCCAAAACTCCTTAAAAATAAATTATTTAATTTCCTTATTTAGTTGCAGTTTAAATTAGCATATAAAAAATTCAAAAAATTCTAAAGCATCTGATGTATTTATTATTTTAAAAATCAATAATATTTAAAAAATATATCGATACCATAGATTCAATACTCTATATCTGCAAAAATACAATTGTTCAGGAGAGCAATAAAACTAATTCACTTGCTTATAAGATTTTTTTGAATCCATCTGTCTTCTAGATTATTATTTAAAAATGGTAACTTATTCCTATATATACCCAGGTAGAAATTGCCGACGTTGCAACAAAAATTGTACTGGGAGAGCACTGTTTTTTGCGAATTGGCGGTACTACTTAAAACGTGCTTTGCCAGTACTGTTTTCTGAAAATTAACGAGCTTTTTTTAATTTATTAAAATTAACAATTTTATAAATTTTATGTATTTTTGCGTCTATTACACAATTATTTATGTAAGAGAGACATAACCCCATTCTTTTCTTGTGAAGTTTCGACAAAATGTGTGATGTACACTAAAAGGACAGTAAAGTACTAGCAAACTACTAAAATTGTTATTAAATGTACTGGGATAATACCAAAAAAAATAAAATCCCAAGCCTGTGCCAACGTTGGGAAATAACTACGGCCAAGCGTTTATTGGTGTTATCATTTCGACAACATGCCAGTACAGTGAAAGTTGAAAATCCGACGCATAGCCAGTACATGTACTACCGTCTCCAATACCGGGCCGACATTGTGCCGTTTGTATTTTTATACCTGGGTACTTATTTTGAAATTATTTGCGTTATTTACGTCGCTAATGCAGATATAGAGTTCTGAAATAAAATTTTTATATAATTTTATGATAAAAATATGCATTATTAGGAACAAATGACCATGTAAATCTCTCTATACTTTTTGTGGAAAACAATATTATGTGCCTCCAAACAAATATCAACAATGATTTTGCCATCAAAAACTCATTTTGGCCAAAATTGCAGATATAGAGTATTGAATATAGTGTCTCGATATTTAAAATAAAGGGCAATTGAACTTTAAATGAAATTATTTGAAGTAAAAGAAACTCAAAATACTTATGTTAATTGAAAATACGAAAAAATTACTATTTTTTAACTTTAATCCCTACCCAGGTAGAAATTGCCAACGTTACAACAAAAGTTGTACTGGGAGATCACTGTTTTTGACGAAATGCCAGTACTACTTAAAACGTGCTTTGCCAGTACTGTTTACTGAAATTTAACGAGCTTTTTTTAATTTGTTAAAATTAAAAATTTTATAAATTTTACGTATTTTTACATCTATTACACAATTATTTATGTAAGAGAGACATCGCCATTCTTTTCTTGTGAAGTTTCGAAAGAATACATTAAAAATTTGTGATGTACACTAAGAGGTCAGTAAAGTTCTACCAAACTACTAAATTTGTTATTAAATGTACTGGGATAATACCAAAAAAATAAAATCCCAAGCCTGCGCCAACGTTGGAACTAACTACGGCCAAGCGTTTATTGGTGTTATCATTTCGACAACATGCCAGTACAGTCAAAGTTAAAAATCCGACGCATTGCCAGTACATGTACTACCGCCTCCAATACCGGGCCAACATTGTGCCGTTTGTATTTTTCTACCTGGGTAGTTTATTGGAGGTATTTGGAACTGAAATAATGATGTTGAAATGTTGTATAAGGCTGGTTTACACTATAAGATTTTCGGAACTATTTTACTTCAGTACACGTGCAAAACATATAGGCAAGGTTGCAAAATCTTTCCAAGAATCTTGTAGTTTAAAACAGCCTATATAAATATTGCTTTATTTGAACAAATATCATCATCTTAAAGAAGAAAAAAATTCCCGAAGGATATGTATTTTAGTTTGTAAATTTGGTAATTGCTAATATAATATTTTTCGGTTTAACTAAACCAAATTCAATTGGCATCCAAAAACAATTTGGCTTAATTCAGTTTATTAAATTTTAAACCGTATTTTTTAATTTTAAATATTCTTTACTTAAATTAATTTAATAAAGTCAATGCTTTAAATTGAAATAAAGCTTCTAAAATTGCAATAAAACTAGCTAAAACTACTGTAAAAGACTAAAAAAAATACCGGGAAATCCCGCATAAAATTCCCGGGATTGCGGGATTCAAAAAAGGGCGGGATTCCCGGGACATAAACCCTACTCATATTGAATTGAATCGTCCATTCTATTGAAATTAGTTTTTGATTGTCATTACGTCACATCCAATTTTATATGATTAGATAAACCCATTTTCGGATCGTATTTCATCATATTAGATCTACGGTGCATATAAATGAAAACAGCATGATCCACCATTTTTCGGATCAAATTTTGTTTTGGCCAAAATCAGAAAAAGATATGATTGCATGTTGTACCTCATTAATTTTTTTAATAGGGTATTGCAAAGTTTTGTTTACTTTTTGTATTGGACCGATAACCGATACTTGAATTTTTTCGTTTATGTTAGTTTTTAATAAATATAATTAAAAAAACATTTATTTTTAATTGCATATTCTTTGGTTTTTAGTGCATATTTCGTTATAAATGCATATTTCAGTGCATATTTTCTATTTTATAGTGCATATTTTAAGAGCATATTTTCGATTTTTTAGTGCATGAAAGTCCTTGCCCTGCTTATCATAATGATGAAAAGAACGTTTTGTTCTTTGTTCTACACTGAAAAATTTTCCTTTATGTAAATTTTTTTTTCCCGATTTTTTTTTGGAAACTAGCCACAAACTTTGATGTATGTCCCTAGATTATAAATTTAAAAAAACCGCACTTAAAAAATTGCAAAATTATGACGGAACGCGAAAAAAGACTTTATGGAAGAAAAATTCAATTAAAAAACTTAATCAGCGATTAACATTCTTCAAACAAATATACTGATGGAAAAAGTTTCCTTTTGGTAAATTTTTTTCGCGATTTTTTTTTTTTGCAACTAACCACCAAACTTTGTTATATGAAATGGGCATTATAGTCCCTGGATTATATATTTGAAAAAACCGCACTTAAAAAATTGCAAAATAGTGGCGGAACTCGAAAAAAGACTTTATAGTACAAAAAATGAATTTAAAAACCTAGAATTTTCCTTTTTGTAAATTTTTTTTCGCGATTTTTTTCGCAGTGTTTTTTTTAACTAGCTCCCAAACTTTGTTGTATGAAACGGGTATTATAGTCACTAGAATATAAATTTTAAGAAACCGCACTTAAAAAACTCCAAAATAATGGCGGGACGCGAAAAAAGACTTTATGGTAAAAGTAATCAGCGATTTACATTCTGCAAACAAATATATTGATGTAAGAATTTTCCTTTTTGGAATTTTTTTTGGCGATTTTTTTTCGCGTTTTTTTTAACTAGCCACCAAGCTTTGTTGTGTGAAATGGGCATTATAGTCCCTAGATTACAAATTTTAAGAAACCGCAATTCAAAAATTGCAAAATAATGTCGGAACGCGAAAAAAAGACTTTATGGTACAAAAACTGAATTAAATAACCTAATCAGCGATTAACATTCTGCAAACAAATATATTGATGTAAGAAATTTCCTTTTTGTAAATTTTTTTGCGATATTTTTTCGCGATTTTTTTTTTTCAACTAGCCACTAAACTTTTTGTACGAAATGAGTATTATAATCCTTAGATTATAAATTAAAAAAAAACGCACTTACATAATTGCAAAATAATGGCGGATCGCGAAAAAAGACTATGGTACTAGAATTGAATTAAAAAACTTAATCAGCTGTTTATGTTCTGAAAACAAATATATTGATGCACGAATTTTCCTTTTTGCAATGTTTTTTCGCGATTTTTTTGCAACTAGCGACCAAAATGTGGTATAAAATATGGATACCATAGCCCTCGGATTATGAACTGAAAAATGCTTTTAGTAATTTGTAAACCTCATATTTTTAAAATAAAAAACTTCGACAAAAACTGCAAGTAATGAAAAACAAATGGGTGTTTCATTACTATGTAAACATTAGGTAAAAGTAATGAAAATTAAAAAAGGTTCATTTTAATTTTCAAAACAAATGAAAATTAAAAAAAAGTATTCATTACCATTTTTTAACGCAATTGTAATGAAAAAAAAAAAACATTACCATTGCGTTAAAAAATGGTAATGATAAAAAGAGCTCCATTACCATTACATCAAGTAATGGTAATGATTTTAGCCCATCTGTGATAAAATCTAATATGACAACATCATATTAGAATTTGGAGTTGAGGTAGAACAATATTATAACTAAATATATGGAAATAATTTAACTTTCACAATTTGAATTACGATTTGATGCCTTTAAAGTTCATTATATTTTTTTACGGAAATGCAATTTGCTATGCTTTATTGATGTTTTTATTTTTTTAGCTTCTGAATTATCTCGTCAATTAGACAATTGGTTGGGCGCTGCTACCCTATCACATGGTCCCGCTAGAGCAATAATTGCTCCGTAAGTTGTACAGAAATTTTATGCATTTACAATATTTTATATTTATTCGACATTTCGTCTTCGTTTCCAGTCATGCTGGCTACACATATTGTGGAGCTTGTGGTGCTTACGCCTACCGACAAGTTAGTCCTGCTGTAGTGTAAGTTAACTTAATATATTTAATTTTATAATACGCAATGCTCTTTTATGCTTTTATAGTAAACGTATATTTATCTTGGGTCCTTCACATCATGTGCGCCTAAGAGGCTGTGCATTATCCATAGCTAAAAGGTATAAAACTCCACTTTATGATCTCAGAATTGATACTGATGGTACGTAAGAGTTTTTTTTTAAATAAAATATAAATTAAATTATTGCCGTGTTTTGAATTTTTTTAAATTTCTTTTTATTTCTGTAGTAAATGCTGAATTGGAAAAGACTGGTCACTTTTCCTGGATGGATATGAAAACGGATGAAAATGAGCATAGCATAGAAATGCACTTGCCCTATATAGCCAAAGTTATGGAAGAGTAAGGCATATATGTATAACTGAATTGAATTTCCATAAAATTTAATATTTATTTCAATATTTTAGTTTCCAAGATCAATTTACAATTGTACCAATTTTAGTGGGGTCTTTAAATCCCGATCAAGAGGCTTTATATGGTCGTTTATTAGCAAATTATTTCACAGATCCCCAAAGCTTATTTGTGATATCATCGGATTTTTGTCATTGGGGTCATCGCTTTAATTATACTTATTATGAGAGATCTTGTGGTCAAATTCATAAATCTATTGAAAAGTTAGATAAACAAGTAAGTATAAAACAAAGTATTATTTATAGTTTTTTTAAAATTATAAATAACTTTTTTAATTTTCAGGGCATGGATATTATTGAAAATTTAAAGCCCGAAGCATTTACTGCCTATTTGCGTGAGTTTAACAATACCATTTGTGGCCGTCATCCCATAGGTGTCATGCTTAGTTCTATTAAAATCCTTCAAGAGCAGGGTTACAATATGAGCTTTAAATTTTTAAAATATGCCCAAAGTAGTCACTGTAAAAGTATGGATGATTCAAGTGTTAGTTATGCATCGGGTTCGTTAATATTTGAATGTTAAATTAAATCTCAGTTTTTTGTTGTGTTAAATAATTTATCGATTAAATACAAAAAATTAAATGAATTTGTATTCTTGTAATAAATTTAAAAAACTATTCATTTTTTAAATAATGTTTCCTACTCTAAATAACACTTTAGCAAAAATATCCTTAACTATTTCAACAAAAACTCAATTTTGTTTCAAATAAAAGATAGCTTTAAATCCCTTTTGAATTTCTATTAGTAGAAAAAGTCAACTCGTAGATGTAAGAATTCAAATAAACTTTAAAGTGCAAAAAAGCAAGATATTTGTTGCGTTTTAATGTCATTTATTTAAACAGAAAAGAAACATAATTCATCAATAAAAATAACTAAATAGTAAAAGAAATCATAAATTCAAAAAATATGCCCATATCATAAATTCAACAATTTTGTTCCCGTATTCAAAAGCTTTCCGTACTGTAAATAGTCGTTATTTGGCTGTTTTGGGTAATTACAATATTTGCCATCGGCTAAATTATGGCAAATTAATCAGTCTGAAACAAAATATTTATCCCCAGATTTTTAATTTTTGTAGTGAGTTATTTTTTAAATAAAGGGGGCAATTTTCTTCGGTGAAGTAATGCGTTATTTTTATGGAAATTATTTTTGTTACAAAAACAATTTACATTGAAAGTTTCCTGCTTTTAAGTGTTTTACGAAATTAAGTACAAAATATTTTTTCCATAAGGGGATAAATTGAAAACAACCCAAAAGTGTTCCATATTGTAAATTGTTACCTGGCTGCTTCGGTCTGTTTTTTTTGGGTAATAATCGGTATTCGGACAAAAGATATTTATTAGGGAGATCGGGCCGAGTTTTAAAAACCTGTAGAAACTGTAAATTTACAAAATGAATTGATAAAAATTTCGGTGTTTAATACTACTAGAAGTACTCAAAAACAACTTAGAATTTTTCTACGACTCAACTAAGAACGACTTTCAATTGACACAAATAAGTTTGTTTTTGAAGCCTTTTTATTGCTCCGGTGTTAATGTTTTTTTCAAGAGTTTTAATTTGAGTATTTTCAAAAATACAAACAAATAATAAAGGTTGGTCACAGGGGATGTTATCTGGTTACATAGCCTGAACTTTTCAGCCTTACTATTA
This sequence comes from Leucophora obtusa, assembly GCA_949987735.1. NCBI lineage: Eukaryota > Metazoa > Arthropoda > Insecta > Diptera > Anthomyiidae > Leucophora > Leucophora obtusa. The sequence goes on along the minus strand of OX465295.1, from coordinate 199,349,059 downwards.
ATATTTTCCAAAGATATACATATTTTTGTTAAAGTCGACTTTATTTTAAAGCAAAGGTTTTCTTTTAACCGTATCATACAAAAAATTTAAAATTAAGGGTGTGTGCGATCTGGCTAAATAAATTCTAAACTAAATTTAGGTTTCCAAATTTCTGTGAAATTTGAAAAAGTCTTCAAAAAATTTGCAAAGAAATTTTAAACCCTTTTGTCAATTTGTATTTAGTTTAGAATTTATTTAGCCACCTCGCACAGGGCCGAAACTGTTAATATAATAGCTGTGTTTGTGCGGCAGTCTATCAACGTTGGCTTACGTCATTCACATACAAATTTGACATTAGTAACGTTAAGAGTTAACATTATAACATTGGCTAATGTCAAATTTATATAGGAATGACATAAGCCAATGTTGATAGCTTGCCGCACAAACACAGCTAATGCCAAACATATACATTAACGGTGAGTCTCATACTGTAGTTTTAACTTTGACTTAACTAAAAACAAAAGAAAATGTCAAAAAAATTTACACAAAACAACAACAAATTTTTCGGTTAACTATTAACTAAAGTTTAAACCAGAAGTATGAGACCAACCGTAAAAAATTTTGTTTATTTTTTATTGAAAAGCAAAACAAAATATTCAAAAAGAAAAATGAAATTTGTAAACAAATGTAAACAAAATCTGAAAACAATAAAAATAAAACAAATATTTAGCAGCGCTAGTAAAACAACGTTTTCGTTTGGGGGCAAATTACAAACTGAAACTCCATTATATCTTTATTTTCATTTCATGTTATCAATACAAAGACAATTTCGATTATAAAATAAAAAGAGACAGTAAGATCAGGAATAATGATAAATAAGGAATACATAATTTTGAGAATATATTGACCGTTAAAATGCAGTTATAATACAGGGTTATCATATTAAGTTTATATATCTTTAATACAGCGTAGTCAATACTGCTACAACTCGTCCATCCTGACTATAAGACACCCTTGTAAGGTGTGCGTAATTGTTGAAACCCTTCAACATCCTCCAAAACGTACCTGTCGTTCCGTAAAACGTTTGCGATCCGATAAGGGCCCTTAAACTTAGGAATTAATTTCCTCGATACCCCGGGCTGTGAATTGAAATTTTTCACCATCACATATCTTCCCGAATCTTCTCAAGATTTATCTCTTCCAATCCTTGTTCATTGTCAACAAAATGTTCCTTTAGCGAATCAACAATACTGCCCCTCTGTCTTACTCCAAAAGCATTTTACTCGGGTACTCGTTAATCGACCTATGTACAGTGTTGTTTATACAGTATTCAACAGTCTCTATTACGTTATTCCAGTGAAGACCTTTACCCGAATCTACTAATTTCGCAATCATTGGCCTCAAGCTCCTATTGACCCTTTCGACTTGTCCATTGGCTTGTGGGGAACCCGTTGATGTTTGATGTTGTATTATTGCAAAATGATTGCAGGCTTTTATAGTAAGAATATTTAAGATCCACTAACTCTCCTTTTAGTTTGGTATTTTTAGTACACACTAAAGGGCTGAACGATTCATCTTAAATGAGATTTTAAGACACATGATAACCTACAAGCCATAACAAGTTGTGTGGTTTTACTTTTTATAACGATTGACTCAGTACAAACAACAACAAAAAAACACGATGGCAAAAAAGCATATGGATAGTGAGACGAATCCCATCATGAATCGTTTATCACGAATGACAACAGTACATTACCACATCATATTATTGTGAACTTAAGCAACCAACACAATATCAACACCATCGTTTTAGTTTTACTGAAAACTTATGTATAACAGTGTTGCCAGTTTGGGGGATTTATCCCAAAATTGGGAATTGTATCATCAATGGGGATAAAAACTTCCGCTTGTAGAACTGGGGATTTATTGGGGATGATACGAAATTTTAGGGGATCATTTGGGGATAAAATATATTATTGCTTTTTCATATTTTTATGAATTTAATCCTGATAATTCTAAATATTTATATTTTTTTCTAAGAATGATGATAATAGTGAATGATTTTTAGCTACAAAAATTTGAGTCTGGCAAGGTAATGTTCCTAGAAACTATAATTCCTCTTGGTGAAAATTCAAATTCGTTTTGGTTCTAAAATTTTTAAAGTTATTTAATAAGAGTTATAAGAAGTTCTTCTTAAATTAAATGTATACTTTACAAGTTACTCAATTGCCAAAAGTTAATCCATCTGCTGAAATGCTAAAACTTTTTAATGAAGTACCATACACAACAAAATGTCTGTTATTTATTAAATGTCTGTTTATTATTAAATATTTAAAATGAAAAATTTTGGTTCAAATTTTCTTTGCTGTTATTTAAATTTATTTGTTCTTTTTTATAATTTGTTGTAAGCACAAATTTATTGAGTCTGAGTGTACAACTTACCGCAAAAAATAAACGAATATGGTATTTTTCCACTAATTTTTCGAAAAAATTAACGAAAACAAATTTTTATATAAAATAAAAATTGGAAATTTTTTGGGATGGAAAATTAAAAATTGGGGATAAGGTATGAAAAGACTGGCAACACTGATGTATGTAACCGAAATACGTACCTACTCTGTTGAAAGCTATCATGCTAATGAATGGAGTATTTTTTTTTTTGTTATGCTTTTAGTTGAGAGTTTTGTTTTCATTCGTGTTGTGTAGGTATGAAAAGCTGATTATGATCGGCCATACCATTGAAAAAATTAAAATAGACAAATGTCTACCCCTAAAAATTCTTTAGTTGATCGTAATGAATATTTCAACTATTTAATATGTGAAATACTCTAATGATACCAAAAAAAAGCTCTAAAGCGACGAATACATTAAGGAACATTGAGTAGGGTTTTTAGCAAACTCTACTACGTATTGGTTTTATTATATTATTTATTTTTAATTTTATTTTTCAATATTGTTTAATTATACCACCGATTCTTTTTAAATGTTTTTCTTTGGAATGAATTTGGTAAATTTTATTTTATAGAATTTCGTTAGGTTATTTTAAGGGTATCGGTATTTTAAGTTATATCGTTAAGTTATTTTAGGATTAACGGTATTTTAATTTATTTCGTTAGGTTATTTTAAGGTTAACGGTATTTTAAGTTACTTCGTTAGTGGTATTTTAGGGTTAAAAATAGTTCGTTGAAAGGGTTTCGAATCGTTAACGGTATTTTACGGTTAGTGTTTCCCAACCAAGTTAAAAATTTTAAAAATTGCCAAAATTAAAAAAATTGTTTAAATTTAAAAATTGTCAAAATTTGAAAAAATCATAAAAAACCGCCAAAATCTTGAAAATAGCAAAATTTAGAAAAATCGGCAAAATTAAAGAAATCGTCGAAAATTAGAAAAAAAAATCATCAAAATTAAAAAATCATCGACATTAAAAAAATCGCCAAAAAGCTATATATATTTATATTAATAAGAATTAATATAAATTATTTTTTTTGTTTTTATAATTTATTATGCATTAAAAACATTATTAATTTTTTTTTTTTACTAACTTTTTTATATAATAATATAAAAATTGTAAAACAAACATTGAATTGAAAATAAAGAACAACTAACTAACTGCTAACTTTTTTATCTGAGTGTACATTTATACTTTTTCGTTTTATAAAACCTACATATTATAACACAACACACCATCGCATCCATAGCATTCATTGCGATACTTAAACACTAGTTCAAAGTACTAATTGCTATGTTATGGTAGCGAACAATCGTGTGTCACTACAATCACTTATTGTTTTTTTCGTTGCCATGTTTAATGCTTAAGCTCGCTTACGTTTTGATTTGTCTTCTAGTCGTAATAGGGTGGTTTAAATCGTAATGCACACATACTAGCACCATGTGATTTAATGACTACAACAAACCGATTGCACTCACGCAGCTACACACTGAATTTGCAAAAAATGCCAATTCTATGCAGTTACTAAATAAAGCAACAACTAAAATGAGTTACAGTTATATATTTCATGTTACTATCTAGACTGTTTGGTAAAACATCATTTGTATAAGTTACTCATAAAATAGAAAGCGAAGCATAACGACGTAAAACTTGATATTAATAAATAAAGAACCTTATTAATTTGTTATAGAATAAACTCGTGCATTTTTATTAAATATAATCTGACGAATATAGTAGAAGCATCTATTAAATATAACCAGTAAATGTTTCTTGGATCTACTGTTATCCACCGGCCCAAAATGGTCAATGTGTATAACCTCAAATGGAGCATTTCCCTTAGGAATGTTATGGAGAAATCCCACTTCACGCCCAATATTTACCGAAAAAGCTACCCTATAAACAATTTCACTGGAATTCAAGTTGACCAGTGTAGAAACGGTAATGACATATCATTATTTTTTGCACTACCAGTAATGACACCCACTTACCTTCTGTATTATTTTAAAACATATAATAATGAGTTACTGATTGACTGACTTATTTTTATCATTATTTCAAATAGAAAATAATTTTTTAGATTTTTTTGAAAATTTTTTGAAATCTATTTTTAGACTCAATATTTTTTAAACACTGGTAAGGATATATGTAACCACATATTTTTTGATTTTTTGTATGTTGGCGAATAAGCTTACTTGTGTGCAGCAGGTCAATTGTGTTTTTATCTATTAAATATTACATGTCGATATAGCTCAGATGGTAGAGCTGTTGACTGGCAATCTGTAGAACCAGGTTCGAATCCCGCACCAGCAAATTTTATTAAAAAAAAAAAATACAATAAAAATATTTTTTTTTATATAATTTATTTTTTAGAAAATCTATTTTTAGACTCATTATTTTTGTCAGTACTGGTAAGCACATAGGTAACGATATATTTTTTGATTTTTCGTATGGTGGTGTTTAACGACAACTCATTATTTTTCGCTACATCGCGATATAAAGGTAATAAGAAAGGTAATAACAAAAGTAACTAGTTACCATTACCAAGTATGTAGTTCCATAACCACATATCTAGTAATGATTTTCTACACTGGGAAGTTCAATTCCAGCCCTGTTTTCCAGTTTCAAGGCTTGAATACAACTTCAATAGCATACTCCAGCAAAAGGGAAACAAAAATTCAAGTTTCAAATATTTTTGTTAAATATACAAATGCTAGAATTTGAAATGTACTTTACTTCAAGCAAAATTTAAAGCACTTGAATTTTTAAATCCTATGTGCTTATTGGGTACGCACTTCAAACAATTCCTGATGTGGTCTCTTGACTTTTCGCGAATTTTCGGAAACCAGTAGGTTTTACTTATTAAATCTGTCATTTTATAGACTCCAATATGACCCATCTCATCGTGGAACTTGTTAGTATTATATTTATATAATTGAATTTGAAAACGCTACTTATGTAATGCGTAACTTTAAGTTGTCATCACTGTTTATTTTCAACTCTGTAGCTACCGCTTTTTCTTAATAATTGTATTGCATCATCTTTTTATATCTAAATAAGATTCATATTAACAACAGGTTATGGGCCTACGTTCACGTGGTTTAAATCGTAATTATTAATTTCTGGTATTAAAATCGATTGACGTGATTGGATATATCAAGGTGTAACTTCGTATAGTAAAATTTTGTTCGGACGATACAAATGAGTGGTACAAGTGTGCAATTTCCCAAGCTCTCAAACACGAACTATCATATTTGGAAATTCAATATGGAGCTGTTATTGTTGGAAAGAGAACTTTGGGATATCATCATTGCGGAAACACCAGATGCTCCTGACGAAAAATGGTTTATACATGATGGAAAGGCAAGAGCTACAATTGGATTATCTGTAGAAGAGTCTCAAAAGATACACATCAAGAAACTGAAGACAGCAAAGGATTATTGAAACGCTTTAAAGAAACATCATGAAAAAGCAAATCTCACAAATAAAGTAAGTCTTCTTCGTCAACTTTCTACAAAGAGAATGCATAGTGGTCAATCGATGGAAGAGCACATCATTGAATTTTTAAACATCGTGGATCGATTAAATGATTTGGGTGAGGAAATTGAGGAACACAAAAACGTTGCTTTTTTGCTTGGAAGCCTGTCAGAGGAATATAATTCATTGGTGTCGTCATTGGAAATGCGTTCTGAAGCAGATCTAACAATGGATCTGGTAATGGAAAAGTTGCTTCAAGAATTCAAACGAAATTCTGGTGGTGAACAAGAAGCTGACATGGCGTTCAAGGTTCAAAAGAAGAAATTTAATCCCAAATGTTTTTCTTGCGGTAAGCAAGGTCATATTATGAAAAATTGTCCAAACAGGAAATTGAATGGTAATCGTGCTAATATTACAAAGAATGAAAAGACGCAAAATGTTTGTTTTGGTGCTACAACGACAATGAGAACAAATAAAGATTGGTTCATTGATTCTGCTGCAACATGCCACATGTGCTATGAGGAAATTTTTTTTACGAAATTGAAAAAACAACAAAATCAAAATGATGTCATTTATATGGCTGATGGTACTGAAAGGAAATTTAGTGGAACAAGGAAATCCGTGTACGTAATGTTATGTACCGGAATTGGACGGAAGTTTATTGTCCGTAAGAGTTTTGACTAATGAAGGTTTTCAAGTGTCTTTTGATCAAAATTGTTGTTCAATTTCTATGAAGAGGCAAGCAAGTAAAGGGTTCTTCAACAGGGACGCTACAAGGACAGCAAACGACGCCATATTTCTTGCCGCTCTTTTGACATTTCTCTTCAGTAAGGTTTGTCATTTCATGATGGAAAGATATACGAGCCAACAACGAGTCGAAATTATTAAAATTTACTACCGAAATTCGGAGTCAGTGGCCTCAACGTTAAGAGCGCTGCGTCCAATTTATGGTCGTCATAATGAATGGCTTCGTCAATAAACAAAATATGCGTTATTGGTCAGACAGCAATCCACACGTACTCCATGAGTCATCATTGCATCCCGAAAAAATTACGGTTTGGTGCGGTTTATGGGCCGGCGGCGTCATTGGGCCGTACTTTTTCTGTGATGATCAAGACGGGCACGTTACTGTGAATGGGAATCGCTACCGTTCAATGATAATCGAATATTTTTGGCCCCAATTGGATGATATGGACTTGGAGGACATGTGGTTCCGACAGGACGGCGCCACAAGCCACACAGCGAATGTCACAATGAATATATTGCAAACCAAGTTTGGAGAACGTGTTATCTCACGAAATGGTCCAGTCGATTGGCCGCCTCGGTCGTGCGATTTGACGCCGTTGGACTATTTCCTGTGGGGCTACGTCAAATATATGGTCTATGTCAACAAGCCAGCGACGATTGATGAACTTCGTACGAATATCGGCCGATTTATGCTTGAACACCGTCGAAAATTGGGTTCAGCGTCTGGACTTTTGCAAGCGTGCCCATGGTGGCCATGCAAAAGAGATCGATTTCCATACATAATGGCATCGAACACACTTTCACAGGAATAAAGAATTTCATTGATATCCAAAACCGTTTTTGTTTTATTTAAAAAAAACTTTTGTAGCGCTCTTATTGAAAAACCCTTTACATGCAACTGCATTTTTGAAGAATAATTTATATGTACTTAATTAAAGCAATAGAGTAAATAAAATTTTGAAGGAAAAGCAGAATGTGTTCATGTTTGGCATCGTCGATTGGGACATAGAAATATTCAGGCAATCAAATCAAGTGTTAATAAAGATTTGATATCTGGTGTCAGTATATGTAAATGTTCCTGTACAAACAATAGTGAAGTATGTTTCAAATCACATCTTTCAAGAGAACCATTCCCAAAAGTTTCGGAGTCTAGATCGAATGATATTTTGGAATTAGTGTATGCTGACTTGTGTGGTCCGATGCAAAATACAACTCCGGGTTGTAATCGTTATTTCTTAACTATGATTGACGATTTTAGTCGAAACTGTTGTGTTTATTTTATTAAAATGAAAGATATGGCTTTTGATAAAATAAAGGAATTTATTGAACTAACGGAAAATCAATTTCGAAAGCGGTTGAAAGCTATAAGAACTGATCGTGGTGGAGAATTTTGTAACAAGAAGATGGACAATTATCTGAAATCTAAAGGTATTAATCATCAACTGACAGCTCCTTACACTCCCGAACAGAACGGAGTTGCAGAAAGAAAGAATCGAAGTTTAATGGAGATGGCCAGGTGCATGTTAAATGATGCGGAATTTGATATCAAGTTCTGGGCTGAAGCTGTTAATAATGCTAATTATCTTCCAAATCGTTTAATCTCTTCTGCGACAAGTGTAACGCCATATGAGTTATGGTTTAGTGAAACTCCAAATCTAAATCATATTCGAATATTTGGATCGGTTGCATATGCAAGCAAAGGCGAAGAAAATTGGATAATGTTGCGGTAAAATGAAAATTGGTTGGCTATTGTGAAGAATCGAAAGCGTTTCGTTTACTAAACGTGAATACCAATGCTATAATTATAAGTAGATACGTTGAATTTATTGAATCAAGTATATGTCATAATGCTGTTTCAATTGCTAATGAAAAGGCTACATACAACATGGTGAATGTTTCCTTGCAAGGTTCGTCTGTCGATGCAATTGTACCAGGAACATCGGAGAATGTACAAATATTAGAGGATGGTGAATCATCAATTTCTGAAAAATGTTATGGATTCTGCAACTTATGAATGAGTTTGAGATTAATATAATTAATCCTATAATTTTTGAGGATAACCAAAGCTGTCTTAAGATTATTCAAGAGGAGAAAATTAATCCAAGAAGCAAACATATTGATGTGAAATACTATTTTATCAGAGATTTATTGAAATCAAAGCGAATTTGTTATGAATATTGCCCAACCGATGATATGCTAGCGGATTTGTTTACTAAACCACTACAAAAGATCAAGATATGTAAACTTCGAAAATTAATTGGTTTAAGTGATTAATTTTTATGGGGATATTTTTTAAGTTTATATAAATTTATTTTTAGGCAATATTTACAATATTGAGAAGGGGTGTTAGTATTATATTTATATAATTGAATTTGAAAACGCTACTTATGTAATGCGTAACTTTAAGTTGTCATCACTGTTTAATTTCAACTCTGTAGCTACCGCTTTTTCTTAATAATTATATTGCATCATCTTTTTATATCTAAATAAAATTCATAATAGATCCATTCGAGTACTGGATAATTTTTACAAATTTGTACAAATTTTTACTGGATGTCGTTCGTTAACACAAATACTCAGTAAACAGAAAGAAAAAAGAGAGAATAAAGTGGCAGTTCTATGATGAGAGTTTCTAAGTCTTCTTCTTTTTCTTGCAAATTTTTACTGGATAAATTTTTGCCAGTAAGAATTTGCAAGCAGAAAAAATATATGTTTCGAAAACATATGTTTGTTTATTGTAAATATGTAAAAAAAAAATTATTTTCCAATTATGTTATTTTTTGGAAATGCAAAGCAGTAAAACTTTCAAAATAAATTATGGAAAAGATAAGAAAACCTTCTTAAAATTGTCTGCGTAAGATTTAACATCAAAAATTCTATTCTTCCATAGCGACCAGTTAAAATTTGTTTGTATATTTGGTGTTGTAATCAGCTGTGTCTACAAACTTGCAAATTGTTGCAAATTTTCTGTTCGCGTACATGTTTGGGAAAATTTTATTTTGAGAGTAAATCTTGTCTTACTCTCTATAAGTTTGTACTGAGTAATTCTTACTGGACTTTACTGAGAAAAGTAATCAAATGGACCTATTAACAACAGAACTTGTACATCACATGACTCTCCATATCGATTGGAACAGAAAACAATACTGTATCATTATCTTAATTCGAGCTTATTATCAACTAAACGTTTATAAACTTCCGCCAGTATCTTAAAATGCTCCTTCAAATTATCAGTTGGTATCATAATATCATCAAGGAAGATTATAAGTTTATCATCCCGTACCATATCTGCGTAAATTCTATTAAGAAACCGTTGGAACACTGATGGCGCATTTCTCAGTCCGAAAGGCATTCTCAAAAATTCATACTGGCCTAACGACATGCGCGGTATAGGGAAATTTCCCTATTCCCCCCACCCCCCCCCCCTCACAGCGAAATCGAAAAAGAAAAAAAAAAAAAAAAAAGAGGGAAAAAGGAGAGAAAAAAAAGATAGGGCGAAAGAAATACAAATTTGTTATGCATAACTAGATGAAATATAAAATTGTTTCTTTATTTTCATTTAACCAAAATTTCAATAGACATTTTAACAAATTCGTTAAAAAACTGATAATTTTGATTATAAAACAATTATAGTTTGTTGAGAAATGTAGTTAAAAGATCTAAATTTCAAATTAGATTTTAAAAATTTTATGTAGGACAATTTCGTTTGAAATGTTTCTAATTTCAAATTACAAAAAGAAATTTCATTTTAAAATTTCGCATTTTTTAATACAAAATTCCGATTTTAATTGAAAATTTTTTAAATAAAAATAAACGCCCTTACTATTTAAATGTTCCAAATGTATATTTTTGTTGAAGTCGACTTTAGTTAAAATTTTGGGTGGCAGTATGCTTTGATCTAGTTTATTTTTGGAGCATTCTGATTGGTTAATTTATTTTCAGCCAATTAAAATGTTTGAAAATGTAAATATTTCTTTAGGATTTTCATACACAAAATGAACAAATCCGTATGTTTAAATATAAAGTCGACTTTAAAAGTAAAGTACTTTTTGATAGTAAAGCACCGTAAGTTGTTCGGATTTCATGTGAAAAAAATTGTTATACTCCATATAAACAAAAAATTATAATTCTCCACGATAATGAATTTCACGTAAAAACTGAGTAGGGATTGTTTTCACGCAAATTCAATTTTTTTAAAATGATTTTTCTTGGGGAAAAATCACATTTTCTGTATATTGTGATTGTGTCTTTGATATAAAATTGAAAAATTGTTCATTTTTATAATTTAAATTAAAATTTTGAGGACTTTAAAGTTTGAGTAAAATTTTTCAACGTGAAAAACAACTTACTGTGCTTTAGGATTAAAGACTAAATTTTTTCCATTTTTCTAATGGAATTTTCTAAATTTGAAATGGAAAATGCTAATAATTTTAGAATTTTCCCATTTCGAAATAAAAAATCGAAATTTTTCTCAAAATTTTCTCAATATTGTAAGAAAAAAAATTAATTACCGTTATTTTTGTTCAGTTTTAAGATCAAATTTGACAAATTCCAAATAGAATTCACAATTAATTTCACTTGAAATTCTCCAAATTTCATTCGGAAAGATATGGTGAGTTCTTTTTTAGGTTTTTCCAGAGAACTTATATTCTTAGAGAAGGTGCATTACAAAGCTCACTTTTTTTTGAGCTTTCTATGGCGTGAACGATGAGGGCAAAAATTTAATTTTAGCAAATTCTACTTTATCACTAGATGGCGTTAGTGTTCCCGTGAACTAAAGGGACAAATTATTTTTGTTTACGAAATGTGATAAGGTAGGATATGTAAAAAATGTAAAAGGCGAGCAGCAAAATTAGGATAGTTGAAAAAAACAAAAATCAAAAATTTTTTCTTTTAGGCGAGGGGGGCGCATATTACTACATGTTATTGTTTATGATATTTGGGTGTGCGGGGGTATAGAAACGTTATTTTATTGGTGGATAGGTTTCTTGACATGAGCGTATAGTTAAATGTTTGTAACTTAAGGGACGACGAGGGATGGGTAAATTTTTGTTTTAATACATATAAATTGCATTAGATGTGTGTGTATGTGCATTTTTGTTTATATTTGTAACAATAATAAGCTTTACACGCAGGAGCAACAACAATGTCACAATGTTTTTTTTTTGTTTTGGTTTTTTCATTGTTTTTTTTTTGTTTGGTGAAGCAAAACAGATAAGCAAACCAACAACAACGTTCTATGGACAAACATACTGTTTTTTTATTGTTGGACAAAAATATTTTCTATCATTAGGGGTTTTCATATAAACTCGTAAATGCCTTGTAAACCTTGTATAAATACAAAACATATTTCTTATGTATGGATTTTGACATTAAACTCACAAACATACCAGGTTTACACCGTTTGCGAGTAGAATACGAGTTTATATGAAAACCCATATTATATATATACATTAGGGCGGGTCGATTTCTGGGACAAGAAATCGTAGGGGGGGGGAAATGATTCTATTTAGAATTCTAAGCAACTTTGCCCTAGAAACCATAGGTCTAAAGGCTCAATTAGACGTGCCATAACCATATAAAACAGCTGTTCAAACCAATCTTATGGGCTACAATGTATTCGGTTATTGGTGACATGCCATAACGCCATAACCGTTCGTAGATACCAATTGAATTTTGGTTTTCTGCTATGGCGTTATGGTTACGGCTATGGCGATATGGCACGTCTAATTGAACCTTAAAATAATTTTCGAGCTTGCGGAAATTTCAAAATATGTTGTAAGTAGTGCTTTATGAGTTTGAATAATGAGTTTTATTAATTATACCCTACACCAGTACTTGCACTGTGTTTAATAAGTTTGTGCTTATGTTTGTAATTCCAAAAAATATTGGAACTAGATCAACATTTAAGAATACCGATCGATTCAGAATAACATTTCGTTTCGATTAACGATATCCGTCTGTCCGTCCCTCCGTCTGTCTATCCATATATCCTTGTGCGCACGGTACAGGTCGCAAATATTAATACATCTTTACCAAATTTTGCATACTGAATTATTTCGGGCCAAGGATTAATTCAGTATTCGAGCCAGGGATTAATTCAGTGATTAAAATCGGTCCATGGTTAGACCTAGTGCCTATATAAAGGTTCCTCCAAAATTATATTGTTTGCACAATACAAGTCGCAAATACGAAAATATTTTAATGAAATTTGGTACACGAATTAAAATGGGCTCATGAATAAAGCCTATTGATTTTATATGGAATCGATCCATGTTTAGACCTAGTGCCCGTATAAAGGTCACCCAAAAATGGGCACATTCGCACGCTAAAGGTCGCAAATATTAAGATACTTTGATAAAATTTGGTACACAGACTTACAGTGGCCCAAGGACGAAGCCTATTGGCTTTCAACCAGACTAGTATAGTCGGCATTCCCGACTTTATGATACTCTACAACCAGTGGCGGTTCCAGCTTTCGAAAATTTAAAAATTTTGTTTATTACTCATACGTCACATTTAATCCATAGGGTTGCTATATCAGTCGAAATATTTATAATTAACCTGTTAACCAATTTTTGCCCACTAATTGTTCTACCGAGAATTTTGTGACTACCCAGCCAGAAATTGATGATGGTACAAAAAACTAAGTACTCTCAAAGCATTGTTTATACCAAAAGTAAAACGTATTGAGAACGTTTGGAAAATACCATCTTTAAAATGCTTTGATAACGCTTTTTAACAAATTTTAAAACTGTTGATTAAAAGAAAAATTGTATGTGTTTAGTACTAAAAATTATTTTTATTACTTTTGTAATGTTTTGTTGCAATTATTTATGTAAAAGCGAAATAGCAATTGATTCGTTATAAAATGTTGTAAGAATGTATTTAGCTCCTCCATATGTATACCTATTTCAGTGTCATTTTCATCTAAATTTATTACATTATATAATCCGATCTCCTTTGATTAGATCGAGTAGTCAAAAGAATTTTTAGTTTCCTTGAAAATGTTGCCTTTCAAATGCATATCACTGTATTTGCCTTTCGTATGTTTTGTACTAAAAATTTATTTCACACTCATAATGTTCCCATTGTGTAATAAACATATATATATTATCAGGATGAATAGATGTAATTCGAAATCCATAAATGTTTACGAAAGAAAAAACTCTAGATTCAGAAGTGTGTAAAGGTTTCCCGAGAGAATAGTTAAGAGGACCTTCTCCGAGAAAAGGGACCTAGTGTGTCAAAAACTTGGGAAAATCGATAAAAATGAGGAAAACATTAAAATTATACCCCTCAATTCATAAATGCTTTTTAAAGTTATAGCAGGTTAACAAAACGTCATTTTCATACAAAATTTGTTCAATAAACCTCCTATAATTTTACAAAGCGTTTGTGAATTTAGGGGTTAATGTTTAATTTAAAACTTCATTTTCACACACTAGGTCCCTTTTCTCGGAGAAGGTCACATATACTAATGGAATATTATTTGAGGAATTGATATTAAAAACATGCAATTTCCTTTGTATATGGGAAATGGGATTAGTTGGCGATTTTACAATAGATTTAACAAAACCTAAGCTATTTTCAAAATCAAATGCTGAAAATTGTGATTAGGCGCACGCATATTATTTACGTCATTTGAAATATGTATTAGATTATGAATATTCATTGTCAGTGAGCTTGAGCCATAAAAATGTTGCATAAGTTCCACAAATTTTCTTAAAATCTTAAATTAAAAAAAATTAGATTACTTAATTAAGTTTGAGACTAAACAAAATATTTATACCTTCATTAGTTAAAAACTTGGCTTCCAAAACAAGTTCTTCCAGAAAATTTCTAGCCGAATGCGGTTTTGAATTTCCATAATAGAGACCAATCAAAAATGGCTTGGTAATGTATGCGGTTGAAAACCCCTTTCCCATTATAGACCACACATTCCATCTATATGAATTATAATTTTAATTTTCTTTTCATTATAATAAAGATTGGAATTAAAAGTGATATCAAGATTAGATTTTATTCCAAAATATTGAAAATTTCCCAAAGTTTCGTCTAATCCTAACATCACTTTAGAATCTCCGCTCAAAGTAGAAGTTCCTAATAAAGTTTTAGAACATTTCGGAAGAGATGTATGTATAACCTTCAGATTTCAGTACCATTAATATTTCGTCTATATAGGTTTGTATAAGAGTTTTGATTTTCCTAACTACCCAATTTTTCAGTTTTTGCTCAATATAACCACATGTAAATGTGCTTAAATCACTATTAGATTCTTCAGGAATTCATAAAAAATTGAACACATCTACATTTCTCTTAATATCCTATAATTTTTTAACTTAGTCATTTAAAACTAATTAAGTTCTAATAAAATATATAAAAAAAATAAATGTTTTTTAAGTACACTCATAAAAAAAGCTCGTACAAATAGTAAAAAATTCTGCTTAAATAACAGGAAATAGTACCTGTATTTGCGCCAGCAGAATTTTCAATGAAGTTGAGAATTATGGTCTGCTAAATTTAGGTAAGCTAAATTTTACACACTGCTAAATACACAGACAATTCTAGTTAACTTAGCTAAGAAATTTGTTTTTGGAAGTATAGGTGGCTTATAAAGATTGATAAGTTCATAGTATCGAATTTTTGTCCATTTTGCTCTATCTCGCTTAGTTTCCGAGATATAAGCCATTTTGTGATTATACAATAAAAAAATTGTGAAAATATAACGCCATCTCTATGTGATATTTATAGCAGAGACACAAAAATATAAACTTTGGGAAATAATTAGGGTTTAAGTTAGCTAAAAAATTTGTAAAATTAAGAAACATAAATTACTAAAAATTAGAATGCAAGTTAGTTGAAATACGGATAGAAGTAATTGTTATGCTAAATTGGATTTACAAAAATATTAGTTCAATCCTAAATTTTAAGACAAAATAACAGAAAAAATCAGTTCATTTGCGCCAGAACGTGTTTAACAGATTTTTGTACTAACTTTTTTTATAAGTGTACTAAGAAATTGCTTTATTTTTCGTTTTTAAAATTCTCGGAAGACACTCCACTTTTGTATTAATACACTTTAAAATCACTTTATTTTTAGTTTTTCTAATGTTTTGAAAACGTTCTATAACCAAAAATTATAACGCTTTAAAATCACTTTATTTTTTGCTTTTGCAACGTTTCTAAAATACTCTAAATACAAACATGAGACCGTAAATCATACAAAGTGCTTTCAGAACGCTTTTATGTTTGTCAATTTCTGGTTGGGTACCTTTGGGTAAAAAAAATACATGTTTCATTTTTCAAAATTCGAAATTGGGTTTAGACAGAAATTGAGTAATTTTTCGAAAGTAACGAAAACCTTTTTGAAATTGTTTTAGAACAAACTATTATGGGCGAAAACTAAGAATTAATTTTTTCTAAAATTTGACTTATGTATGTCAGTAATAAAATTTTAAACAAAATTTCTTATATAAGTTGCATTTAAGACAAAAATCGTTTTTAGTTCTGATTATCAAAATATTATATATATATATTAGGGCGGGTCGATTTAATAATCGCCCATGGCTCAGTGAAAATCGTATTCTAGGGATCAAAATAAGAAACTTTGCCGAAGGAACCATACCTCTAAAACGAATTCTACTACCCCCAACTGTTGACTTTTGTCCCGTAGGGTCAAGTTTTGAAAAATCCCACTTTGACCCATTTAGAGTGCCCCAATCGAGTCCAAATGTATGACCGACCCCCACTAACTTTGGAGGGCCGATCCACCCATGCCAGTGGCACACCCCCTGGAACTCCCCTGGGGGGTTCCCCATACAAACATTTTAAAAAATCACCATTTTTGGCACTTTATTTTAAGATTTTTTATTTATTTTATTTATTTTTATTATTTTATTTATTTTTTCTCTTTAGAAATTTATTTAGTCAGAACATATGTAAATGAAAAAATTAATTTAACTTAGTAATAGAAAAGAAAATAAAAAAAGACTTGAAAGCAAAAAAGACTTCAAACAGTAATTTTTTTTATTTTCTTTTCTATTACTAAGTTAAATTAATTTTTTCATTTACATATGTTCTGACTAAATAAATTTCTAAAGAGAAAAAATAAATAAAATAATAAAAATAAATAAAATAAATAAAAAATAATAAAATAAAGTGCCAAAAATGGTGATTTTTTAAAATGTTTGTATGGGGAACCCCCCAGGGGAGTTCCAGGGGGTGTGCCACTGGCATGGGTGGATCGGCCCTCCAAAGTTAGTGGGGGTCGGTCATACATTTGGACTCGATTGGGGCACTCTAAATGGGTCAAAGTGTGATTTTTCAAAACTTGACCCTACGGGACAAAAGTCAACAGTTGGGGGGTAGTAGAATTCGTTTTAGAGGTATGGTTCCTTCGGCAAAGTTTCTTATTTTGATCCCTAGAATACGATTTTCCCTGAGCCATGGGCGATTTTTTTGCCTCCCCACAAATCGACCCGGCCTAATATATATATATATATATTCCTCTAACTCCCATTGGAGCATAGGGCGCTAATAACAGCAGATCGCCATCTGACCCGATTTTGAGCGATGGATCTTAATTCGTTCCAAGATACACCTAGTTGGTTCATTTCGGATTCTGTTGAACGTCTTCATGTTGTACGTGGCCTACCACTTACTCTTCCATCTTGA
This sequence comes from Leucophora obtusa, assembly GCA_949987735.1. Taxonomy (NCBI): domain Eukaryota; kingdom Metazoa; phylum Arthropoda; class Insecta; order Diptera; family Anthomyiidae; genus Leucophora; species Leucophora obtusa. The sequence goes on along the minus strand of OX465295.1, from coordinate 199,331,733 downwards.
TGAAATGGATTCCATCTAAGAGCTTGCTTTGATACATTATCATCATTGCGACGTAATGTGTGTCCAATCCAATGCCACTTTCGTTTACGTATCTCCGTTGCTACCGGCATCTGGTTTGTTTTAGCTAGCAATTCGATATTCGATATTGTTCGGGGCCAAAAGATACGCAATATTCTTCTTAGGCAGCGATTTATAAAAGTTTGAAGGCGTTTTGTTATGTTGTTCGTAACCTTCCAAGTTGTACATCCATTAGTGTTTCCAATTCGGTTAATCGATTAACCGATTCCTCGATTAATCGCCTCTATTTCGGTTAATGTCGAAACAAATAATTTAAAACTCAAATAATTATTCGACCAGAATAATCGGTTAAAATTGGTCGATTAACCGGTTACATTTTTAATATGGAATTTTTCCTTAATTTTTTCCCAAAACTTCACAATTTTCTTAATCTGGGCTACAAAATTACCAGAAAAGTTGAGAAAAACAAATACTAACTAAAATAGCATCAAATTCTTTACAAATCGTGTGAAATAGTTCCTTAAATACCTTTTTCGAGCAACCGCAAACAACTCGACATTGTGAAATCAGACTCCCAATTTTTAATAAAATTTTGCGCAAATGTTTTAAAAAAAATATGTATCAAAGTAAAAAAGCCTTAAGAACATAGCACAAGGCCAAAATGAAGGTGTTTTTTAAAACTTCACAAAACACACGAAATACACGACTGGCTGGAGGATGCTTTGTGAAATAAAATAGACAATTTTGCATTACTGTTTCAATTCTTTTAAAAATTTAAACTAATATAAATTATATCTCCATGTCCTTTAAGACAAGGCTGCATTTGTTTTAAAACTGTTACACGATTAACGTGTTAATTCTGTAAGAACTTTAACTTTTCTTATTTTTCCTAAGAAAGTGTACATACACATCGGTTCAAAACCACATCAATTCAACCCGAACCCGTTTCAAGGAATATAAATTCGAATTAAAACAAATAACCTAAAGTTAATAAATTTTAATTTATATAGAATTTGACTTCTGTAACTGCACACTCAGTGAATTGTCTATATGCTATTGATGAATTTATACACTGATTCAATTAAGTTTCGCTGGAATTCGTCTATTGAAACTTTTAATTGAATTGATGCAATTTTTCATAAAATTTTATGAGGAATTTCATATTATTTATTAAAAATGTCATAAACCCAAAAAAGTTGTTTTAGAAGAGATTCATAAAAATTGTGAAGCTTTTTCATAAAATTTAATAAATGTGGCTTTTACTTTTTGAAGAAAACTTCATTAGCTTATTGAAAATTTTGTTTACAGCTCGTCCGATAAAATTCTCTCGGAGTAAGTACGCTCAAACTTTAGGTTATTTTTTTACTGTTAATGGCCTTTAGTAACGAAAAAGATACTGAGAAACAAAGTAAATTGGTATTCTCAATGAACTGAAATTAATCTCAAAGAGAACTCAAATTTTTTTATCGATGACTTTAATGAAAATTTCGTAGCTGTAGGAAGAATCTTATTAAAATTTAAAAAACTTTAGGTATAGCATTTCTTTAACCCTTTCAGACCCAGCATACACGATTTTTAGCTAAATTATATTTCATAAAATATGAATTGACACCAGGAAACTTTAATAGCTTTAGTACCATTTTACCTTAAAGTTATAAAATGAATACATTTTTGCAAGCTAGTTGGGTCTGAAAAAGTTAAATGCAATATTAAATTTTATAGTGTCAGTATTGATTTAAAATTCACATTCAAAGAAATTTTGTATCTAAGCTTTGCAGATTTTTAAATTTTTTTCTAAATAAAAAATCTACGTTAAGTAATCGATATGTAACAGTTTTAGGTTTGCTGTTCTTAACTTACTAATATTTTGTTAGTTTCAGCAGTTCTTTCTGCCATCTTCAACGAAATTTTAGTAGATTTAGCAACATTTTTACATACCTTTTTTTAAAAAATCTCAGATCCCGAAACTTTTCAACCTTCGAATATGAAAACTTTTTTATTAAATACATCGTATTCATATATGACGTTAATATTTAATGAAAAGAGTCAGCTTTTTGTGTTTTAATTAATAAAAAGTTAATGAAATACCTTAATTAAACGATTAATCGATTAACCGCCAATTTTCTCGAATAACCGACCCGAATAACCGGTTAATCCATTTTAGTGTTTTTTCGAATAATGCATTAACCGGTTAACCGCCTATGTCGAATAATTGGAAACACTAACATCCATATAAGAGCACTGATTTTACATTTGACTCGAAAATACTAAGTTTGGTTCTTTGGCTTATTTTGTTATTTTGCCAGATTGGGGCTAGTATGCCAAAAGATGTCCTAGCCTTGTTTATTCGTGAGTCGACATCAACTTCGGTTCCACCATCTGCTGCAATCTCGCATCCAAGATATCAAAATTGATCTGTAGCATCAAACGTATGATTACCGATGGTTATTGGTTCTATTGTTGAACCAATACTTAGCGTTTTTGTTTTGCCAGCGTTTATTTTGAGTCCCGTATATTGCAGCTTTTCCTGGAGTTCTTTAGTTGTTTGCCTTAGATCACCAAGCTTGTGTGAAAGCAAACAAATATCGTCAGCATACGCAAGGTAGTTCAAATAGTGGTTGTTGATATTCCATTGTATCCCTTGTTTTTTATTCTCAATGTTATTGAGGACATCTTCCATAACGATAAGAAACAAAATTGATCTGTAGCATCAAACGTATGATTACCGATGGTTATTGGTTCTATTGTTGAACCAATACTTAGCGTTTTTGTTTTGCCAGCGTTTATTTTGAGTCCCGTATATTGCAGTTTTTCCTGGAGTTCTTTAGTTGTTTGCCTTAGATCACCAAGCTTGTGTGAAAGCAAACAAATATCGTCAGCATACGCAAGGTAGTTCAAATAGTGGTTGTTGATATTCCATTGTATCCCTTGTTTTTTATTCTCAAAGTTATTGAGGACATCTTCCATAACGATAAGAAACAAGAGTGGCGATAATCTACAACCCTGACGAACTCCACTTTCTACCATAAATTGATCAGAAAGTTTTCCCTTATGTAGTACGAAGCATCTAGCATGATTGTAGCTTTCCTTAATCAGTGATATATATTTTTCTGGTATATTTCTCCTTCGCAAGGCTAACCATATACAGTCTCGATTAATGGAATCGAAAGCTTTTTCAAAATCGATAAATAGCATATATAGCCTGGAGTTGAACTCAACGCATTGTTCTATAATAATACGTAATGAGTTGATGTGATCTGCGCACGATGAACCACTTCGAAACCCGGCTTGGCATGAGCTGATGGTTGATGATCAAAATATTCATTTTACTGAATGGGGTAAAAAAATTATGGTTTTATTTTTCAAATAGGAAATATAATTACTAATGGAAGCTTTTCATCTCTCACCACCTTTTATCTGTCCTCTATCTTCTTTCCAAAGAAGGTACACCCCGAAAACAGATTCAGTTCTGATAACCGCATTTGTAGCCAATCGCATGGTTCGGTTGTGGTAGCCGAATTTTTCAGTTGTGGCAACAGAAAACCAATTGAGACAGGACTAGTTTGACTGTTGCAACGGAATTTTAGTTGTATCAAGAATAATTCGGTAGCCGCAACCGAAAAATTCATTTGATGCAACTGAACCATTCGATTGGCAACAAATGGGATTGTCAGCACCGAATCTGTTTTCTGGGTGTAGCATTTTAATTAATGTAACAAATTTCTTGAGTTTCTTCTCTTTAAAAAAATAAAAAAAATTGAAAAGTAAGCATATCTGAAGAAAAACCTAAAAATTATTCTGAAGCTTCAGCACTACATATTAATGAATTTTTGCATTAAAGCACCGTAATTTGTTTTTCACGTGGAAAATTTCTCACTCAAACTTTAAAGGCCTTAAATAGTAATTTAAATTCTGAAAATGAAAATTTTTTTATTTAGTTAGGAAGCCACAATCCCAATAAACACAAAATATCACTTTTTCACAAGAAAAATAATAGTCTTGTATATTAAATTTGCGTGAAAACAAAGTCTACATAATTTTCACGTGAAAGTCATTGTCGCGAAAATTAATTTTTTTTATATGAAGTATAACAGATTTTTCACGTGAAACTCAAACAACTTATTATATGCTTAAGCCAATGAAGTTTCACTGGAACTCGACCTTTGAAACTTTTCATTGAATTAAATGTTGTGACAAATATTATTTTAATTATTAAAAGTTTCATACACTCAATCAAAAAGTTTCAATTAATCGGGATTCATAAAATATATAAATTAAAGAAATTTTTCATTTATTTTGTGAATAAAACTTCATTGGCTTACTGCAAAATTAAAAAAAAAACTCGTCCAGTAAAATTCCCTCTGTGTATTTTTCTTAGTATATGTGACAGCGCATAGAGAAAGGGACCTAAGGGTAAAAAATCAATTTTTTTTTTGATGTGGACAACATCTGAGCATCGAATGAGACCGACCCCATGCCCTCCTGAGAAAGGGACCTAAGGGGACCTTAGGTCCCTTTCTATTTTGCGCGTCACATATATATTGCGAGAGTATTTGCCTAATCGTATCTTATAACGTGTGTAATTTTAAGATTATAGGGATTTACTTTTATTAAAATTACTTCGGATTCTGAGGATTGTTTCATAATGAAATCTCTTAAAATTTCTTTAAAAAATTGTAAGATTCTAACCGCAATTTATTGCGATAACTTTAAGATTTTGAGAAATTCATCCCTAACATTTAAAAGACTCTTTTATGGAAATATTACTCGAATAGTGAGGACTCTTCCGTAGAAAACCACTTAGATTTCCAGGATATTTATTTTACAGAACTCGTTTAATTCTGGAAACTTTGCCGTACAGTAAATCCTCCTGATTCTTAAAATATATATTCCTGTATAGAAATCCTCTATGAATTTCTACATTAAATTAATGGAGTTTCGCTGGAATTCGTCCATTGAAACTTTTAATTGATTTAATTTTTATTAAAACTTAACAAAAAATATAAATAGGATACTTTTCGAACATTGTGTGGATAAAAAAGAGGATACTTTTCGAGCATTGTGTCCCAAATCTCGAGATCCGATTACGCTATTTTATATTTATTATCAAAATACCCAAAATTATTTAAAAAGATGGACCAGTCATAAAAATGTTATTTTATGTTAATCCAAAACAATAAATGGGTAAAATCTCTGATCACTTAATAATAAAACAGTGATCACTAAAAACAATCACTTTTAACTGTGAAATTTTTTACAACTTTTGTCGCAGCGTCCTTGGAATACCCTTCAACATTTTTAAACTTTTTTACACTCAAATGAAAGACAATTTTATATAGATAATAGCATAGATGATAGTAGATTTAAAAATGAAAAAAATTAAAAACATTTTTAGACTAACTTTTTGAAGGCCCGACTGAAAAATGAAAAATCGTGTTTTTCAGAAAAGTTCAAGTAGCAATATTTCAGAACCCCTTCGGCCGATTAAAAAATTTTATTTTTTTTGGATTCAGCGAGCTATAATTTATTAGAAATAATATATCACAACAACAAATATTTTTTATCAAAATTTAAGGTTTGCGGGGACCTTGCACGTGAACCGATTTTCAAAATTTTTTTATTTTTTACTGGTTACTGGACGCATACGCAACTTTTCCGCACCCCCCGTTTTTGAAATTCGTAATTCGGCAAAGTTCGGCCCACTCTAACATACATAGTTGTGCGCTGCAGCTCAATTATGTTTTTATCTATCAATTATAACGTGTCGAGATAGGTCAGATGGTAAAGCTATTGACTGGCTATATGAAGTCGCAGGTTCGATTCCTGGCTAGACCTGTATAAAATTTCATTTGACATATTTTTTTAAATAACCACTTATTAATATTTATAAATTTGAAATAGCAGTATTGTTTTATTTACTAAAATACGCACATAAGTAAGAAAATATTAATATTTCAGATTTGAAATATTAATAATCTTTTATTTACTTCAAATAATTTTAAGTAAGTAATAATAATTTTTATTTATTTCAAATAATTTGAAGTAAATAAATAAATATTAATATTTCAAAGCTGAAATATAAATATTTTCAAATATATGAAATATGTAGTTAAGTAAAATACTTACCAACATCTTTGAAATATTTTGAAATATTTGAAGTTTTTGAAATATTTTAAATTTTTGAAATATTTGCAATATTTGAAATATTTCAAATATTTAAAAAATTTCAAATATTTCAAAATATTTAAAAATTGTAGCTAATACCTCATTCATACTGAACCCAAAACTAGTAGTTTTCAAATTTATTTAGTTTTCGATTGTCAAATCCCATACAAATTTCAAATCGAAAACTAAAAAAAAACGAAAACTTCTAGTTTTGGCTTAAGTATTTTACTTAACTACATATTTCATTTTTTTCAAAATATTTATATTTCAGCTTTGAAGTATTAATATTAACAAAATATTTATATTTCAGCTTTGAAATATTAATATTTATTTACTTACTCCAAATTATTTGAAATAAATAAAAAAATATTAATATATTAAAACTCAAATATAAATATTTGTTTACTTAAAATACTTATACTTGAACTTTCAAATATAATTACGAAAAATATTGAAATTGTTAATTTAAGTAAATATTTTTAAGTAACTATACAGCTTTGTTCTAACGCGAGCAAATTTATTTTAAAAAACAACAATAAAAAAATACTATATAGGTAAATTATTTTTTCGAAAATCTGTTTTTCTATATTGATAAGTAGGGCAAGGAATTCCATGCAAATGCATGTTTTTTGTCGATAGTCCAAAACTAATATTTACTAAATAAGTATTTATCCGAATCATCAAATTTAGAACAAAATGGCATTGATTTGTAGTTGCATATTTTTGCATATTTTGTCATAAATGCATGTTTTTGCATATTTTGACTTTAAATGCATATTTGGTGCCTTTTTAATGCATATTTTGTGCTTTTTAATGCATATTTGTGCATATTTTTAATTTTTAGGAGCATTTTTATTTTGTAAGAAAATATAAAATATTCAAATTTTTATATTTTGATACAATCAAAATAAACATTCTTAAAAACCTTATTGACGTATGGAAAATCTTCGAATTCTGTGTCTGTTTGCAAAATAACTAACTTAAATATATTTTTAAGTTTTAAATTGCATTATTTTTGCAAAAATAATAGTTTTTAGTGCATATTTCTTATATTTTTAATACATATTTTTCTTTTTTAGTCGCATATTTTAGGCGCATATTTTCCATTTTTAAGTACATGAAATTCCTTGCCCTACTGATAAGCATATACATTAAAAAATGCTTGACAGTTACTACATGACAATTGTTTGTGTAGTAATCAGTAGTAGTTGTTTTCAACTGTAATTACTGTTATTTTTGTTAGTTATTTTAAAAATATAATACAATTTCAATTTCGTTTAATTTGAAAAATTCTTGGTTAGTTTATATTTGTTGTTATTGATGATATATTCCTAGCATGCAAATAAAAATCAGAAACTCCTATTGTATCACCAATGCATTAAAGCGTAATAACTGAAGAACCGTTAGGAATTTTCACCTTGAATTTTAAATATGCTGAAGTAATTACACATATTTTTGTAATCGAGAGAAAAAATTTTGTTTTTTTAATTAAAATATACTTTTTTCAGCCATTTTTTAAAATGTTTGTAGGAAAAATTTGTCAGTTAATTTTACGATATTTTTAGTTATTTTTAATGTATTTAGTTATTTTTTAACAGTTAAAAATAACAACATTTTTAGTAGTTTTAAAGTTAAATACCGCACTTAAAAAATTCCAAAATAATGATGGGACGCGAAAAAAGACTTTATGGTAAAAAATTTAATTGAAACAGTTAGTCAGCGATTTACATTCAATATATTGATGTAAGAATTTAAAAAAAGCTGGAGTAGATCCTCCAAGGCGTCCGTAATGTGATGGCATAAGCCCTATTCAACCCTAGCTTTAAATGTCGGCAAGACAGGAAAAATTTTAAAAATACCGTATTTGTAAAATTTTGCCTGTTTTCTTTAGTTTTTGTGTTAATGGTAGCAAGGCAGACCTTAACATGAAATTTCTTTGCAGTATGTGTATCAACAAATTTTCTTTTAAAAAATAAAAATATATTTTTTTTAAAAAATTTCATACGAATCTGTTGAAATCTGAAACGTTGGATTTACAGAATTCTAAAATATTCTGATTCTGCTCCAACTCGCTACGTTAGCAAAATTTTTGTCTGGTCAAAGTCCAGTATTATGATAACTACAGCAAAAAAATTTTCAGATATTAGAAAGTCACAATCATAACAAACTCAAACTTTCCCACTCTTTCGCTGAATTTTTAAATATTCTTGCAAACCAAGAGAATTTTTAAAAGAAGCTTGACAATTATTTTCGCAAAAAATAAACAAAAGGCGGTGCTTTAAACAAAACAAAAAAATACATAACACCATTTTAGATTTCTTCTAAATTGGGTTTAGTGTTGAAAAAATTTACAAAAGTAATTCACCAGAAAATGGAGATTTGTGGTAAATGTTTCACTGACAAACTCGTTTCGTCTAAATATGGACTAATTTTTATTAATTTACGGAAATTTCTATAAAAAGTGAAATTATACAAAAATGTCATTATTCAAAAATTATCCAACGAATGTGTAAACAGTCCCGTTTTTGAATAATTATTCAAAAAGTGGCAACACTGGTGTATGCCCAGAATAACAGCGCAGAGCAGAGAAACAAGCCGAACAAAATAATCGGCGGCGGCGGAGCAAGCAAAAAATCGGCGGCTGCGGCGGCGATTGTTGTTGAGCCGGATAAAAATCGGCGGCGGCGGCTTGATCGGCTGAAAACAACATTTTGTAATGTGATTTGAAAACGTTTAAGTTTTTTTTACGAAAGATGGATATTTTACTATCACTCTATATGCCTTTACGTTTTTGCCATTACTCTTACCTGACCATCTCTCAAGGATTTGTACGAATAATCTTCAAGGTTTACTATTTTTGAAAAGTTATTCATCATCGCTCTTATATCTGAAACATTTGGAATAATTATTTTAGGCGGTTTTTCTTCAGACAGCTCTCTGTTAGCATTATCGTTAATATAATTATCATAATCATTATTGTCTACATCAAGTGCAGTAAACATGTTGTTGCTAGTAGGTACTTGGTATATCATCATTAGGGCAAGGAATTTCATGCACTTAAAAATGAAAAATATGCTCCTAAAATATGCGGTTAAAAAAGAAAAATATGCACTAAAAACTATAATTTTTGCAAAAATAATGCACTTTAAAACTTAAAAATATATTTAAGTTAGTTATTTTGCAAACAGACACAGAACTCGAAGATTTTCCATAGGTCAATAAAGTTTTAAAAATGTTTATTTTGATTGAATCAAAATATGAAAACGTATAAATTTTTTATATTTTTTTACAAAATAAAAAATGCTATTAAAAATGAAAAATATGAACAAATATGCATTAAAAAGCACAAAATATGCATTAAAAAGCACAAAATATGCATTAAAAAGCCACCAAATATGCATTTAAAGTCGAAATATGCAACTACAAATCGATGCCAGTTTGTTCTAAATTTGATGATTCAGATAAATGTTTAGTCCATATTAGTTTTGGACTATCGAGAAATAACATGCATTTCCATGGAATTCCTTGCCCTAATCATCATTGTTGGTAGTTCGATTTTGTCGTCGTTTCGTTTTCAGCGACTGTCTACCAGACAATATCGCTTGCTTCAGTAGACTCGCTGCTACTATCCATTCTGCTGTAACAGCAGAGGATTAGTATAGCAGAATATTAATCCCTTTGTTTACTACTGAATAATAAGTAATAATTTGTTGTTGATTTCAATATACAATGCAGTGTTGCCAACAAATTTTCAAAATAAATGGCTAGATCAGACCCAAAAATCGCTAGAAAATCTCTAGATTATAAACAGTGTAAATATTTAGCGATTTTATCGCTAGATTGTTGAAAAATGGTACTTAAAGCAGTTTTTACTCAAAAATTTCTTTAATATGTTAATAAGAAGTGTTATAAACTTTTAAATAATGAAACATTTTACGATTAAGCTTCAAATAATGAGTCCTGATTTTCATTGAATTAATCTTAGTATTGCGAATACACAATAGAGGGCGTTGTACGATGAAAAAGTGCATACCCATATTTTATCGAAATGTGTATTTTTAGAGTTTTTTTTACTAAAATCGTTTAAGATGTTGTGTTTTATAATAAAGGAATATCAATGTGCGAGTTTTATAATATTTTTCAAAATAAAACCGAGTTTTAAAAATTATATTACGGCTGATAAAAAAATCGCTAGATTTTTGGCTAATAGCTACAGGACAATTTTTCCCGCTAGGGGCGAAATAAAATCGCTAGATCTGACGAGAAAATCGCCGTTATGGCAACACTGATACAATGTATTAAAAAAAAGTTTTTTCTTAAAACAATAACAAATGTTATTGCTTTTAATTTTAAATAGAATTATAGAAAAGAGATCACAATTAACGTCTGCACTTTATCACGGTCAGAAAATCACTCGCAAAAAATATATATAAAATCAATTTATATAAGATTTGTTGTTGGTTCACGTGTGATTTGTTTCATGTTCGCACAGATCCATGGCTAGTCAAGACTATATCTAACAAATGGACCTAAATATTTAATATAACATACAAGTTTTATTTAATAAATTATAAACATACCCTTTTAGTCCTTTTCGTTGAAACATAACTTGCAAAATATTAATTTTGCCAGCACATTTTTTTGCCAATGTAAAGGGCTCCAAAGTAATCCCAACATTGGGAAAATATAACCCCCTTGGAACTCAAAACAATTTTTGCCTCTTATAGAATTTTCAGACAATTAAAGAATACTGGGAATCAATTTTTTTTATTTATTCTTTTTAATTTTAACAAATTAAGGAATAAATAAAGACCATAGAAAAAATACATATCGATTGATTTAAGAAATAAACTTGTTTGAAGGCTTTTGAATGGAGGCTTTGTTAGAAAGTTTGGGCAGGATGCACATATCTTGTAGGGACCCATTTGAATTAGATGCCCAATCAATAATGTCCTTAAATGATGAAATTATGTGATCAATTCGAACATTGGTTTGAGCATTTTATCCGTAAAAGTGTCCTTTTCTAAATATTATAGAATTTTACAATATCTCTTATCCCGATTAAAAAAGATGATATGGTGACATATCTAATTTGATGAAATACAATAACTAATCACATACAATTTAATCCGAAAAATGGTGAATACAATTGTATCTACGTGGATCAAATTGGATTTAATTACTTTAAATTATATACAATTTAATCCGAATTTTGACCAGACATTATTGTATGAAATAATATCTTAATATTTAAAATTTGATGCAATTAGGTCCAGTTGGATAAAAATTTTCGTATTTCTGTTTTTATTAAATATTGTACTGAAAAACAATGGGGAATTCACGTAAGGTTTCGTGTAGCGTGTGAACTAAGCAAATCTAATAAGTTTGCGAGTCTTGATGTGAAACTGCATACATAAAAAGTATCTACACATTAATCAGTACTTATACGAGCTATAGTATAGTTTAAGAATAATCCATAAAATCAAAAATTCTAAATAAAATGAAATTTCAAATAATTTCCATAAATCATTACTGGATTTTTCACTAAAGGTGAGATTTTCATTTTGTAAGTGAGAAAAGTTCAAATGAAGCTTTTATTTTTGGGCTTTCACTTAAAAAAAATGAGAATGTCATGAAATAATCGTTTAAAAATGTTTTAAATTTGTCAATAGTGTATGTATGAATAAAAAACTACATTTCACTAATAGGGGGAATTTTTATTAGGTGTTTAAGTTATTTATTACACAATTTTAGTCTGCTTGCGGGTAGACAATTTTTTTGTTTTAATTTCATAGGATATTTTGATATCCTTCAAGCCTATGGATAAATTTGGTGGTACGTCATTCCTAAACCAAAATAATTACTTCGAAGAATTGGCTAACTTTTATTAATATGACCCAATATTCAATTTAAAAATAAACGAATTTGTTGTTTCGATGTAAATTTATAACGTTTTAAATGAAAATGAATTTCAATTTGAATTTACTAACGGTGGGTCTCATACTTCAGGTTTAAACTTTAGTTAATAGTTAACCCAAAAAAAATTGTTGTTGTTTTGTGTACATTTTTTGACATTTTCTTTTGTTTATAGTTAAGTTAAAGTTAAACCTGCAGTATGAGACCCACCGTAAGATATTAAGAGTTTATTTGAAGCAAGACTATAACATAAATTATATAGGGGAAATAAATGTTTCTTTTTTAAATCAATAGACTTGTTTTGTTGCTATATATATGTGGTACGAAATCCCATATAAAGTGTTAACTCTTTTAACATAATATTTTCAACGTCGATAATGTATGGGTAACCGTCAGATAATTTCACTCAAATTTTATACAAAAGTATTTTGCCAGTTTTCGTGTTCATGTTTTTTTTTTAAATCACTTGAATTTTATATCAAAATTTGTTTTTGTAAAAGAATATTTTCCAATTAAAAATCCATTGATTTCGATAAAATCTTAAATTAAACATGAAACTGGGCTATTTTTGGTCTTACAATTTCAATTCCATGGGCGAGATCTTATTAAATATGACAACATATGTAAAAAGATATTTTTAGATATTGGGTCATATAAAATTTGTTCGAAAGACGAAATTTATGTGTTATTATATATAGTGCCATACAAAGCAATATATAACGAGACATAATTGTATTAAATAATATAAAATAATGTATAACCCGTTTTACTCGGGATCTTTACTTTTTCATTTATTTGTTACAAAATGTCTAATTTATCCAAAACATTCAACTGGACCATTTTTAAAAATGTATTTTAGAATTGAAAAAATATATATGGGTGATATCAAAAAATGTGATAAAAACCATGTAACCAGCTAATTTCAAATGCATGGATTATATTTGAGTTATATATTTCGATATATATCAGCGCATTGTCACCTGTTTTACAAAATTTATAACAATCTGACCAATTTTTGGTTAATACATAAAATTTGTAACCAATTTTATAGGCCAAATGTAAACTCCGTAACCAGTAACTCGTAAGGTTTTTTAATTTTAATAGCTAATATTTTAATAACCAATGAAGCTAAACACTAACTGTAAGAATTTATATGAAGAGGAGAAGTAACGCTTTTAACAAAAATTAATACATTTTACAAACTTTTTCGTATATCTATGCTAACACGAGTTCAACTCTGTAACGATTTTTAGTCATAATTTTTGATAAAAATGCGTACACCAAATACATATATTGAGTTTTAAATGCAAAGTTAAGCAGCTATGTTTTTTTATTAATTGATTTTTTACACATCTGCAAAGAGTTGCATTCTGAAGTATTATATTAAGCCATTAAGACCTTTTTTTAATTTTTTTCACAGTATAAATTTATATAAGCTTTTATAGCTTAAAAAATTATATTTATAAAAATTTAATATTTAGAAGATTTTAACTTTTTTCTTTTCATATAAAAAAATTGTTTTTGTCTCTGGTTGTTCAAGTTTAATGAATTAGTAAATTCTTTTTAAAAAATATATTTATTTTTAAATTTTTTATATTTGAAAATTGATACTTCCAGCCGAAATGAGCCGAAAAAAATCGGCGGAGGCGGCTGAAGCAAAATTGACCGGCGGCATCGGCTTAAACGGCTCGTGGCGGCTGGCTTGTTTCTCTGGCGCAGAGGCTAGTGATTATCGATCAGAGAAACAAAGCGCCCGAAATAACGACTTACAGCGAAAGCGACATAATTGAGCATGTGTTATATATAACAAGGGGACTTTATGCCACTCATATGTCTCTTAGTTTACTGCAAACATAATATACAATACTAAACGATGAATTAAGGAGCTACTAATAATGTTCAATATCTCAGTTGAATAAAGAAAAAAAAATTTTTATAATTTAAAAATTTTATATTTTTTTCCAAAAAAATTGAAAAAGAGTCCGAGAGCCATTGATGGCCTTTGTTAGCTGTACTCTTTGATATTATAAAATGTAGTGAACACCAGCAAAAATAATAATAGAGTTGACAACATTGGTGAGAGCATGAGAAAGAAAAAATGGGAGAATAACAAAAATCGCCATTAAAATAAAATAGATTCTATCTCACAATAGCTACGACTAGAGATGGGCACGTGAGTGGATTTTCACTCACACTCACGAGAAAAAATTCTAATCACGCACAATCACTCACGACAAAAAAATTACTACTCACACTCACGTGAGTAAATTGAACTTTTAGTCACACTCACGCGTGATTCACGTGAATCACGCAAATTCACGAAACAAAATAATATTCAAAAATTAAGAAAAATTAAACTTGAAATTGTGCCCAGTATAGAGTTTGGGGTTCGGAAATTCCCGGGCGGCATTTCCCGAAAAAAGTTTTACGGGAATCCCAAAGAAAAAAATTTTTTCCAATCGGTTTTAAACCACACTAGTTCTGCAACTGGTTCCACTGCAAACGATTCCATGAAACTGGTTCCGGAACCATGACTGCGTAGAATCAGTTCTAGAACTAGTTCCAGAACGAATTCTATTGCAGCCGGTTTAACTTTGGTGCTATAGAAGTGGTTGCTTTTGGGACAATTTCAAACAAAAATCATCGGTAGATCATCATAAATGATTAACCCATCAAGGCAAACGACACTAATGATGGTTTTGTAGCGAAAGCCGAAAATACGTATTCTGTTTTGCTGGCCTTATCGAATTCTTTCAAAATTTTTTATTCTTTGTAATTTACTTGTGAAAATTTTATCATCTTTCTTTAATTTTAAAAATAACTTAAACAGAAAGTGATATTAATTTATGATCTAAAATCGATCTAAAAATATTGATTTACCAAATAAAAAGATCAAATATACATACCATTCATTCAAAAATAATGCACTTTAAAACTAAAAAAATATATTTCAGTTAGTTATTTTGCAAACACACACACAACTCGAAGATTTTCCATAGGTCAATAAGGCTTTTATGAATGTTTATTTTGATTGAATCAAAATATGAAAATTTCAATTTTTTATATTTTTTTACAAAATAAAAAATGCTCCTAAAAATTAACCCCTAAATTCATAAACGCTTTGTAAAATTATAGGAGGTTTATTGAACAAACTTTCTATGAAAATGACGTTTTGCAAACCTGCTATAAATTTACAAAGCATTTATGAATTGAGAGGTAAAAATATGCACAAATATGCATTAAAAAGCACAAAATATGCACTAAAAACGCACCAAATATGCATTTAAAGTCAAGATATGCAAAAACATGCATTTTTGACAAATTCGATGCCATTTTGTTCTAAATTTGATGATTCGGATCCATATTAGTTTTTGACTATCGAGAGAAAACATGCATTTGCATGGAATACCTTGCCCGTATAAACCCGTATTCTACACGTAAACGGTGTAAACCTGTATTTTTAACTTGGCAAATTATATTTTAGCTTGAAACTTGACAAGACCTAAATTAATTTGGCATAGATTTTTTTATGACTTGATAAGAGAACTATTTAAATGTCTTACAAAAAGTAGACATTTAAACCGAAATTCATTGATTTAAAATTTCCATTCTTTCATCCTTAAATTGACGTTCTACATAAAATACGACTTAAATGCTTTCTACGATATATTAATAAAACAAATCAAAATAAAAAAATGTTACCAAAAAACAGATACTTTTCGAATTTCATTCACATCTCCCGGGAAACCCTAGTCCAGTACGAAATTTTGCCATTATTTTGTATTAAAAATACCCAAAAATATAGTCGCCTAAAACAATTACTTGAAAATATGAATAAAAAGCCCAAAAAAATAGCGTGAGTCGTTAAAATTCGACTCACGCACACTCACTCACGCAAAAATTTTACTCACGCACACTCACTCACGAAAAGTTTTCTTCTACTCACACTCACTCACGTTCACGTGAGTAAATTAAGGTTTTACTCACACTCACGCGTGATTCGCGTGGATCACGCAAAATTCTGCTCACGAGCCCATCTCTAGCTACGGCCAGCGATTTTTAAATGTCAAAATGCTCTTATTCTGGACCTACACTAGAGTTGTAAAAGTATTGAGTATTCCGGTACTGAGTACTCAATACTGACTGTTTTTTTGAGTACTCAATACTAAAACGGTACTACTAGAGTTGTAAAAGTATTGAGTATTCCGGTACTGAGTACTCAATACTAACTGTTTTTTTGAGTACTCAATACTAAAACGGTACTACTCAATACTTTTAAAGATGCAATTTTCCGTAGAAATGTGTATTTTTCGTATAAAAATAAAACTCTAAAAATAGTACTCTAAAAATACAGCTCTGAATATACAACTCTATTTGTGAAGCAAAGAAATTTGTAACGAATTTTTGGGAAAAATTATTTAATTAATTTATTTAAAATGTTTTAAAATAATTAAAATGTAAATAACAATAGTTATTTAACACGTGTATGTGAATTGTTATAATTTTTCCTAATAAATACGAATTCATAACATTTTTATTTTTAAATTAAAAAAACCGTTAAAAGTATTGAGTAGTATCGAGTACTCAATTGAAAAGTATTGAGTAGTATTGAGTACTGAAAAAATACAGAAATTTCACAACTCTAACCTACACTAACTTATACTCAGTGTTGCCAACTCTTGAAGGCATGATAGCACTTAAAAACGGGTAAAAAGGGTAAAAATTGACCAAAAATGGGGTAAAAAGGACGATATTAATTTTTTGAAAAAGTTAAGTCAAGACATATTTTGCTTTGAAAAATCGTGTAAAAAAGGTTAAAAAAATTACCAAAAAAGGGTAAAAAACACCAAACAAATATTTCATAATTTTGAATTTAAATATAATGAAATTGCTATTTAAAATTGTACTACCAACATTGTGATAAAATGTATTTTTTGTACAGTTCGTATTATTTTTTAATTTTGACAGAAAATTCTAGAAAAATTTAAAAAACGAGAAAATTACCAAAAATATAAACTGTAGCAAAAGCACTTAAAGCACTGCCAGAAATCTTAAAAAGCACTGTAAATACCCCCTTTTTTTAAACGGGTATTTGTAAAAAATCACCGGGTACGGGAAGGAAAAAAGCACAAAAAAATACCCGAAAAGCACTGAAATGGCAACACTGATTATATCAGAAACACTAAACTACTTATCAATAGGCCCATTATTAATAAATTTCGCCGCAACTTCGGTTGACTGCTCTTCAGCAACTTCGGTTGACTGCTCTTCTGCAACTTCGGTTGACAGCTCTTCCTCAACTTCGGTTGACTGCTCTTCTTCAACTTCGGTTGACAGCTCTTCAGCAACTTCGGTTGACTGCTCTTCTGCAACTTCGGTTGATAGCTCTTCTGCAGCTTCGGTTGACAGCTCTTCAGCAACTGACTGCTCTCTCATGCAACTCCGAACAAATCACCGAGCCTAGCTGACATCGCCGAAGGTCAACCATCCAGCACCGATTGCCGACAACTACCGATTTCATAGCTAGTCACGATGTGCCGATTGCCGCAATTGCGGATTGTATCTGCCGACAGCCCAAAGACTTGCTGATCGAAATATCAACAATCAGCCAATTGTCACAACTCCTGTCGATTGTGATACTTCAGCCACAGAACGAACCCGATCACCGACTCCCTCTATATCTGCCGATTGTCACCACTAGTGCCGAGAGTCCCTATCTGCCGATTGCTAGGACTCCTGCCGAGAGCACTGGTGCAGTGTTGCCAGTTTTTTTCAGACTTTATCCCCAAGTTTCAAATTGTTATCCCCAAAAATCCCCAATTTTTTTTCTTGAAAAAATTCGTATTCGTTAACATTTTTTTTTAAATTAATGTAAAAATACCATATTTATTTAATTCTTTTCGGTACCTTATACACTCAAACTTAATAAATTTTGTAATTCTAACAAATTACAAAAAAGAACAAATAAATTTAAATAACAGCATAAAAAAATGTGATTCAAATTTTTTCGTTTTAAATATTTCAGAATCAAAATTTTCATCAGCTTCAGATATTTTGTTGCGTATGGTACTATATAAAAAAGTTTTAATATTTCAGCAGATGGATTGAATTCTTGACAATTGAATAACATGTAAAGTATATATTTAATTTAAGAAGAGCTTCTTATAACTCATATTACATCCGAATAACTTTAAATATTTTGGAAACAAAAGGAATTCAAATTTTCACCAAAAGGAATTAAGGTTTTACGCACATTAACTTTCCAGACACAAATTTGTGTAGCCTAAAATCATGCACTATTATCATCATACTTAAAAGAAATATATAAATATTTGGAATTATCAGGGTTAAATTCATAAAAATATAAAAAGGCAATAATATGTTATCCCCAAAAAATCCCCTAAAATTTCGTGTCATCCCCAATAAATCCCCGGATCCCCAAACGGAAATTTTTATCCCCCTTGACGAAAAAAATCCCCAATTTGGGGATAAATCCCCTAAACTGACAACACCGCACTGGTGGCCGACAACTTAGCCGGACGAACCCGATCACCGAATACGAGCCGATTACATGTATATTTGCCGATTGTCGCCGCTAGTGCCGAGAGTCCCTAACTGCCGATTGCTAGGACTCCTGCCGAGAGCACTAGCGATCGACAACTTATCCGAATGAACCCGATAATCGAAATCATGCCGATTGATATACTTCTGCCGATTTTGACCGCTAGTGCCGAGAGTCCCTACCTGCCGATTGTTAGGACTCCTGCCGATAGCACTGGTGAGCCGAACGAATCCGATTACAGACATTATGCCGATTGTTATACTTTTACCGATTGTCACCGCTGGTGCCGAGAGTCCTTACCAGCCTATTATTAGGACTCCTGCCGATAGCACTAGTGAGCCGAACGGATCCGATAACCGACATCATGCCGATTGTCACAACTAGTACCGAGAGTCCCTACTAGGGTTTGGAGTTCGGGAATTCCCGGGAAAATAATATATTTTTCCCGGGAAAACGGGAAATTTGAAAAATATTAAATTTTTTATATTGTTTTTGTTTGGAATAGGATTTTTTAATTTTAGTCATAAAAAACATTTTAAAAACCAAAAATGTCATTGTTAAAATCTTTTAAAAGGGAATCAATTTATTTGACACACAAAAAATCTTTGCCAATTAATTAGGAGCATTTCAACTAATAAAGATTTTTCGGACAACTTATTCAAAATTTAAGTAGTAAAACCTAAAAACTTGGAAAATGTTTAAAAGAAATATGAAACAAAAAGTTTTGTTTCTTACAAATAACCAACCCAGCAAACAAATATGATCATTAATGACTCAGAAATGAGCTCCAAAAACATAAACATTTTTTCACTTTTTCCTATGAAAGTGGTCCGTCCAAAAGAGCCACCTGTGTAATCATAAATGACTCAGAAAAAAGAACGTATAAAATCGAAATTTTCCTCATAAATTTACATAATTTTGAAATCTTCTTTGAGTCCGAAAAATGAACCCTCATTTTGAGACAGCTTTTTAGATTGTAGAGACAACTTTTTGGATTGTTTTTTGAGGGTTCATATATTCTTCCAAAAAAAGAGTGTTTTCAAAAAAACAATAATCATTTCTACGAGCCATTTAAGAATCTTATTTATGAGCGCTCCGAACTTGCTGGCTAGAAACTAGATCTAGTCTCATCTGAAAATTATAATGTGTTTATAATTTTTAGAGAAAAAGTTTATTCTTCTTCTTAACCTCAAATCTATTTAAAATTGATAAAATTGCATATTAATTACAATATTAATTGCAGCTGTCTATATTACGTTAAAAGAACACTGTACTAAACTTTTCACTAAGTTGATGCAGTTTTATGAACAATTTCGTATTATTTATTGAAAATTACATACATCCAATGAAAAAGCTTTTTCGTAAAATTTGATTTGCATTAACTTTGTGAAGAAAACTTCATTAGTTTAGTGAAAATTTTCATTAAAACTCGTCCAATTAAATTCTGTCAGAATAAATTGGTATTTTCAAATAAAGCTTAACATTTTTTATATTGATGGCTCAATGTAAAAGGCTTTTCTAGTTTTTAATGTTAAAAAATCAGCTCTTTGTGTTTTTATTGATAAAAAGTTAAGAATATACATTAATTTTGCATTAAACGATTAATCGATTAATCGCCAATTTTCTCGATTAACCGACCCGAATAACCGGTTAATTAATTTTAGTGATTAATCGATTAATCGCCAATTTTCTCGATTAACCGACCCGAATAACCGGTTAATTAATTTTAGTGATTTTTCGAATAATGCATTAACCGGTTAACCGCCTATGTAGAATAATTGGAAACACTAATATAACCACATGCAAATGTGCTTAAGTCACTATTAGATTCCTCAGGAATAAATTCATCCGAACTTGTTTCTCCAGGTGTGCTTAAACTGGAACTACTAAAGTCCTCATGATCTGAATCTAAATTTTCCTCTACTACTTCTTTATCAAACACTTCAGTTTTAACTATTTCATTGTCGTCAGAACACTACACCACAAAAAAATTTAACACATCTACATTTCTCTTAATATCCTATAATTTTTTAACTTAATCATTAAAAATTAATTTAAGTTTTTTAAGTACTAAGAAATTACTTAATTTTTTGTATTTAGAGTACTAGAAAATTGATCTACTTTAGTTTTTAAAATTCTCGGAAGACACTCCACTTTTGTATTAATACACTTTAAAATCACTTTATTTTTAGTTTTTCTAAAGTTTTGAAAGCGTTCTATAAGCAAAAATTATGACGCTTTAAAATCATTTTATTTTTTGCTTTACCAACGTTTCTAAATTACTCTAAATACAAACATGAGACCGTAAATCATGGTTATCATTTTAGTGTTCTGAGAACACTATAAAACCCAAAAATATGTTGCTTTGGTAACGCTTCAACCACCATACAAAGTGCTTTGAGAACGCTTTTATGTCCGTCAATTTCTGGCTGGGGGGGTTTCCTTAAAAATTACAGGTTTCCTGCTTGCAGGCACAAGCTGTTACTATAGGATGATAATTTGGCATAATTCGACATTTTATTTTATTTATTATTCAAATAAACCAACTGAGCCCTTAGGGCCATATATAGTTGGTAGACTAACAAAAACAGGTTATTTTATAATATTTTCTAAAACTATAGTCTTAAAAAGTAATTAAATTTGTATATAAGAGCATTTGAAAGAAACTACAAGATAAAACAATTTGTAATAAAAATTAGTTTTACTTACAAAAAATATAAAAGTAACAATAATATGGCAAAAATATATGAGTCGGGCATGCCGACTATACACTACCCTACACCACTCTGGTTAAAAGCCAACTAATGTTTGGATCCGAAATTCGAATGCGTTAAAATGGGACTTGTGTCAAAATTTTCTATAATGTGAGTCAGCGAACCAAATTTCATTAAAATATCTTAATATTTGCGACCTGCAGTTTGTAACCAAGCCAATTTTGTGGGGACCCTTATATGGGCACTAGGTCTAAACATGGACCGGTGTTAACCAAAATCAATAGGCTTCGTCCTTGGGCTGATATAGGTCGGTATACAAAAGTTCATCAAAATATCTTAATATTTGCGACCTGCAGCGTATAAACAATATAATTTTGGGGGGACTCTTATATGGGCACTAGGTCTAAACATGAACCGGTGTTAACCAAAATCAATAGGCTTCGTCCTTGGGCAGATATAGGTCGGTGTACCAAATTTCATCAAAATATCTTAATATTTGCGACCTTCAGCGTATAAAAAATATAATTTTGGTAAGACCCTTACATGGGCACTAGGTCTTAACATGGACCAATGTTCACCAAAATCAATAGGCTAGGACATAGGTCTGTGTACCAAATTTCATCAAAATATCTTAATATTGGCGACCTGCAGCGTATAAACAATATAATTTTGGGGGGGGCCCTTATATGGGCACTTGGTCTAAACATGGACCGCTGTTAACCAAAATTAATAGGCTTCGTCCTTGGGCTGATATAGGTCGGTGTACCAAACTGCATCAAAATATCTTAATATTTGCGACCTGCAGCGTATAAACAATATAATTTTGGGGGGACCCTTATATGGGCACTAGGTCTAAACATGGACCGGTGTTAACCAAAATCAATAGGCTTCGTCCTTGGGCTGACATAGGTCGGTGTACCAAATTTCATCAAAATATCTTAATATTTGCGACCTGCAGCGTATAAACAATATAATTTTGGGGGACCCTTATATGGGCACTAGGTCTAAACATGGACCGGTGTTAACCAAAATCAATAGACTTCGTCCTTGGGCCAACATAGGTCCGCGTACCAAATATCATCAAAATATCTTAATATTTGCGACCTGCAGTGTATAAACAATATAATTTTGGGGGGACCCTTATATGGGCACTAGGTCTAAACATGGACCGATTTTAACCAAAATCAATAGACTTCGTCCTTGGGCCGACATAAGTCGGTGTACCAAGTTTCATAATAATATCTTAATATTTGCGACGTGTAGAGTGCGCACAAGAATGCATGGACAGACAGACAGACGGACAGCGTTAATCGAAATAAAAAAAAATTCTGAGTCGATCGGTATACTATAAGGTAGGTCTGGGACCAATATTTTTTGGTGTTACAAACATCAGCACAAACTTATAATACCCTGACCACATAGTGGTGTAGGGTATAAAATAGAAATAATATGGCAGAAATAAAATATATATGATAAAATGTATTGCGTTCTAAACTTAGAGGAATTTAAACACCCCATTACTTGAACAAAACAAGAAATAATGTAAATATGCAAGAGTAAAATCAAATTAAAGAAAAACAAAGATTTGGCCACTTAAATGTCATGGACAGAAGCATATTCTACAAGTTTACTCTTGAATGTTTTCAAAGATAGATCAAAGGATCTAAGGGGACGGGGTAAATGGTTCCAAACCTTTGCAACACGAACATGAAAAGATCGTTCATGAATAACGTAATTTCTGGTCAGATACAGAAGTTGAGGGTTCCTGTCAGCGTTCAATAATACAAAATGTCTGTGTATATATTCGGGACAATCAGTGAGCATTACCTTATGATAGAATAATAGCAATCGGATTTGCACAAAATTTTTAAAACTGCATCCCAAAAAATCGGAAATATACCTCGACACATGATCATGTGGTTTCAAATTGAAAACAAAGCGTATTATTTTATTAAAAAGCAATCTACACCTATTGAAGTCCTCAATACTACATCCAGAGTAAACTTCAATACAGAATAACAACCCAGTGTAGAAACGGTAATGACATATCATTATTTTTTGGACCACCAGTAATGACACCCACTTACCTTCTGTATTATTTTAAAACATATAATAATGACTTACTGATAATGACTTATTTTTATCATTATTTCAAATAGAAAATAATTTTTTTAGATTTTTTTGAAAATTTTTTGAAATCTATTTTTAGACTCAATATTTTTTAAACACTGGTAAGGATATATGTAATCATATATTTTTTGATTTTTTGTATGTTGGCGAGTAAGCTACTTGTGTGCAGCAGGTCAATTGTGTTTTTATCTATTAAATATTACATGTCGATATAGCTCAGATGGTAGAGCTGTTGACTGGCAATCTGTAGACCCAGGTTCGATTCCCGCTCCGGCAAATTTTATTTAAAAAAAAAAAAATACAATAAAAATTTTTTTTTTTATATAATTTATTTTTTAGAAAATCTATTTTCAGACTCATTATTTTTGTCGGTACTGGTAAGCACATAGGTAACGATATATTTTTTGAGTTTTCGTACGCTGGTGTGTAAGGACAACTCATTATTTTTCGCGACATCGCCATATAAAGGTCATAAGAAATGTAATAACAAAAGTAACTAGTTACCATTACCAAGTATGTAGTTCCATAACCACATATCTAGTAATGATTTTCTACACTGGGAAGTTGGACATTAATAATGCATGTGCTATACGTTTTTTAAAAAAAAGAGGTAAATAAAGATTCAAGGAATATAGTCTACGCAAAGTAAAATTTATTTTAAAACTTAACCAGCTTATATGTTGACCGAATTCTAGCTTATTATCTATTACAACACCTAAGCATTTAATATCTTCAACGAATGCAATATGCTCGCCATTAATAGTAACAGATACATTAACTTCGGAGTTATGAGGTTTAAAAAGCATAGCTTTTGTCTTGGCAGAGTTTATACACAAATTGCATATTCTCATCCACGTAGAAACATTAGATAATAGAAAATTCATGTCATATTCAAAAACGTCAATAAGCTGAAGATGACCAGTAAATATAACTTGTATATCGTCCGCAAAGACAAAAGCATCACATTCAAATCCATTTAGTAAGGTAAAAAAGTCGTTCATATAAAGCATAAATATTAAAGGTTCTATAACTGAACCTTGAGGTACGCCACTGGTTACAGCTAAACACTCCGAATCTGAGTTGTAACAATGCACAAATTGACGTCGTCCAGAAAAATAAGAAAAAATTAATCTACAAAAAGAATATGAAAAACCGAAGTTATTACATAACTTTTGTATCAAGATCGCGTGGCTTATGTTATCAAAAGCCTTAGACAAGTCGAGAGATAACATTACTCAAACATCATTTTTATCAACTTTACGCCTAATAGAGTCCGTTAGGCCAATTAAAAGCGAAGATGTGATATAACCTGTACGAAAACCTGATTGAAAAGGATTTAAAAAATTAGGGTGAGTTCCAAAACGTCAAAACACATTGCAGTGATGCGGTTTTACTACTGTCTCGATACAAAGCAAACAAGTGTGTTGTTTACTTTGCAATAAAAACACTGCATATTTTTTACGTTTAGAAACACTTTTTTGCAATCAGTTCCTTTGAAAATGGTAAAAAATATTATTATTGGAAAATTTGATGGGATTGTTGGAAGAAACGCCTCAAAATAATTTAATAACAAAATATTTCCTTACTTTTCATCCGCCATTGTTATATTTGCACTTTATTTTTTATAAATGTCAACAAAGCATCAACAAAATTATTTATTTATAACTTTTATTATACATTTTGGGATGTATGACATCGTCAACGTTTACACGGTTGCGTTTAGGAATGCTTGACTTTGTTCAGTTGCATTGCAAATGACGTTTTGGAATTCACCCTTATTCTCGTTCATCTGATCTTTAATAGTGTGCTCAATGATTTTAGATAGGACAGGAACCAATGAAATTGGCCTAAACTCGCCACGGGAATCTTTCATTCTAATAGGAATTACTTTTGCAACTTTCCAATCAGAAGGAAAATGTGAACTAGTAATAATATTATTTATTAAATACAAAAGTTGTTCATGAATAAAAGGAAAAATTATCCTTATAAATTTAAGAGGCAGATCATCAGGACCAGAAGCGTTAGACTTAATATTGCAAGGAGCAGTACGCAGATCTCCAAAATCAATATTGCGAAAAGAGAAACCACTATCATGAAAATTTAAATTGGCATCGAAGGGGTTGAATAAATCAACTGATCTGTAAGTCGAAAACTCCATATTTAAATCATCAGGATCCAAATCATCTGCATGATTGACGGTATCCAAACACCCATTAGATCTTAAAATATTCCACATCCCGCTCGTATCTAGATCCCTAAATCTGCCAGCATGAGCCTTGCGTTTAGCGTTTCTAATAACTGTTTTAGATCTATTACGAGCCCTACAATAAGCTCTCCAATTTTCCCGTGAGGTTACCCTGAGATATTCTCCGAATGCCAAATCTCTAAGTGAGAGGTGATAATTTATTAGTGGCATATTAAACCAATTTTCGTTAGTCGGTGAAATTCTGTATCTTTTTAAAGGAACTAAAGAGTGCAAATGATTTATGCAATTCATTAGACTAGAAAGTTGATATTCTATATCAGGGTTATTATAAAAGTCGGTAAAATCGAATTGTACTACATGCTGCTCCAGCAAAGTCAAATCTAGATTATTGTAATCCTTGAATTCAACAAACCCTTCACTTGATATCAAAGGTATACTAATACTAATAAATATAAGTGAATGATGGGATATAGATGGACACTGCATTTGACTCGATATTTTAACTGAAACTGAAGGACTCAAAATAAAAAAATCTAGTAAAGATGTAGACGACACAGACGCGAACCAACACCACCGCCCCTCCACCCATGGTAATGCGTAGGTACAGTTATATTGCGCCCAGGTCTATCTCACCTATGAAAGGTGTAACCAGGGATAGCCACAACATTAGATGACATATAAGACTTGAGCCATGTTTCACTCACACCCACTACATTAAGTAAGCAATCGTTTGGAATATGTCGAAATTCATCTAGTTTCGATGACCTGGATGATGTACAAAAACTGTGGCAGTTAAAGTGACCAATCTTCAAATCATTTAAGGAATTACCTAAACTAGAGCGCAAATACATATTATCGTGTGCCACAGGACCTAAATTGAGGTCAAAGGCCATTTTATTATTAATATAAAAATAAAAACTATAAAAATAAAATAGTAAAAGGGAAAAAAAAAATTATTAAATATTTTAAAATGAATTAGGTTGTTCACAAGGGGTGTGCTATCTGTTGTATCGTCCTAACAAAAAACAGAGGTGTTAAAATTTTTATTTGAGTTTAACAGTGATTTTCTATTCGGTTTTCTATCTGTTAGCACACTCAAACATAATACACTAAACATACGTAAAAATGAATTAGAAATTTATTAATTCAGTTCGAGGCCAATTTCCTTATTATGAATTAACATAATAAGTACTTTTTTCAAAAACTGCTATTTTTCTTCATCAGGATATTCTCCTAACAAATACTTCACAGAGTTTTTGCTTTCAAAAACCTCTAACACTTTCAGGAATGAAAAGACGATCGTTTCGGGGATTTTCCAAGTCCCCTTCTTCAGTTTTCTTTAGAAAGTGGTGGCAATAGTGCAATGCAAATTGAAACATCAAAATTTCATATTAAACGTAGTCTACTACAACAACGAAATGAGAATGGAGTAAACAATAAAATATGTTTTCGAAGTCTCTGCAAAGATATAACCAACAATAGAAATATTGTGAAAGTTTTTGTTTTTGTATTTCGTGCCATCGGTACAAATAAAATACAAATTTTATTTTTACCACTTCTTTGTCAATTACAAGGAAGGGGCAAAAAACATTTCTCCGTACTGCGAGTGTTGTCAAAATGTTGTATCGTACTATTCTCAAATGTTGTATTTTTTCAATTTAATTTTTAACATCTCTGTTTTTTGTTAGGACGATACAATGATACAACAAATAGCACACCCCTTGTGAAAAACCTTAATATAATACTGGAAGGAATTAATTTTTGTATGTTAGGAAGTTGCTTTCAACTGGTACAAACTACAAAAATAAATTTACCGAAAATCACTATCTTACTACTTCAAGTAATTTCTCGCACCCGTAAAAATCCTTGGTAAATCCTTCATAAAAAATTGTTAACTTCGGTTTATCGGCATTGTAAGTTTTGTATTTTTTTATCTTCTTTTTAATTAACATCTGTTTACATATAAAATTCATCTTAGCTGCCATAGGCGCAAAATGATCGTTAAGATAGACCCTTGAATTTACACCAACATCAATCAGATCACTAAGCTTTAACGATCGAGTCTTGTGGTATTCTGCCATTAAGTTGTCACGAATACGTACACGTTTAAATTTTACCAATACAGATTTGCTTTTATTCATAAAGCAAACATGTTGAATGTCGTTTGCATTAATTGATATCTTATATAAAGCGCACAGATCCACTACAATTTGTTCCAGGTTTGGAATGGCCGTAGGTAGACCATTTATTACTATATCCGTTCTGTTTGCTCTATGATAAACTACATTGTTATCGGCTTCTTGCTTTTTCATCTTTATGTCTACAGTGGTATCCAGCCCTTTGACTTGCCTGTAGCAGGAAACAATTTCTGACTCAATCCTCTCAAATCTGGATACAAATTCATTACGTAAGAGATTAATCAGAACTGGGTCGACAACGACAACGAGAGTTGCTTTTTCATATATTTTGTATGGGAAGCAAAATGTCGCCATGTCGTCCGGCGATTTGTCGTCGGAATAGAATCTATTCTATTTTCGTGACGACACACTAATACACACTTAAAATATTTGTTAAATTGTTGCCATACTTTTAACTAATTAAAGATTGCCATTAGAACAGAGTTGTTAGAAATTCGAATTAGAGCTGCAGAAATTCGTACTTTGTTTACAAAAAATTTATTTTTTTTTACAGAAGAACTATAAGGTTTGTTTTTTTTTCGAATTTTGTATAAATATTCCATACAAATTTAAGCATTTATAAAATTTTTAAGTAGGTATAAATTTAGCTGCTTAAAAATTAAGTAGTTATAAAAATGTTACCAAGTCTTAAAAATTCTTGGCTTTTCTCTTTCAAATCTAAACAAAAATATTTGTCATACAAATATTTGAAATTGTAGAATTTTTTATTTCATAAAATATTAAAAACAAGAAAAGCTAACAAATGAATTATGCGTTTGTTAGTAAAGGTAGACCAGGCTAATTGCCTGGTCTATTTGTTTACAAAAAATGAAAGAAAATCAAGTAAGTACGGATAGTCGTTTTTTACAAGTCGTTATAGATATAGATATAAAATTCGAAAAAAACAGTAATTGAAATTTAAAATACATAATTTACGGCAAAAAAGCAAAATTAAATACAATAAAATTAAAAACAACAAGAATTAGTGAAAGACCAATTGAATTGGTGAAGAATTGTGGTGAAACAAATACAACCATATTCTTGTTTTGCTTTCCTTATTTTCTAAACGTCAACAAATGTCGACGGTCGATTGTCGCTGAATTTAAATTTATCGTGATAACTTTTGCTGTCGTCGGTCGACAATCGACCCAGTTGTGATTAACCTCTAAGTCAGAGATCGACGATTCAATGTTTTTCTCTGTTTCAGCCTTATGCAAGGACAGCTGATTTGCAATTGCATCTAGCTTATTATGCAGTTGACTAATTTGTTGACCCAAATCATTGCAATTATTTGGGGCAGCCCGGCATGGAACACACTTAAAAAAACACCACTTTGCTTTGCCATAGAAGAGCAAAATACCTC
This sequence comes from Leucophora obtusa, assembly GCA_949987735.1. Lineage (NCBI taxonomy): Eukaryota > Metazoa > Arthropoda > Insecta > Diptera > Anthomyiidae > Leucophora > Leucophora obtusa. The sequence continues at coordinate 199,302,482 of OX465295.1, read as the reverse complement.
AGACATTTCAGCACATCGCAAATGAAATCACTCCATACATTTGTCGCATTGGACACAGCCTCCTTTTCCAATATGCTTTTGGCATTTTCCACATATGACTTTTTTGCCAGTCATACTACAATTTTTTTCCACACCTAAGTTACTTTTTTTAAGATACTAAAGTGTCTTTAGTACGATACTAACCTTAGTAAAAAATGTATTTAATACCATAACTTTTGCAAATAGAAACCTTTTTGCTTGAAGTTTTGCAACAACAGTTTTTAGAGATGACCCCATATTATACTAAAAGTTGGACTTTGGGGACATCTTGGAAAGCTATGCTGCCATACAACATTTTTGAAAAATCGGGATTTTAACGTAAGGCCGCTATAGATGAATAAATTTTTTTTGTTGAAATATTTTCCTTTTAATTGCTTCTTTACTAAGCCATATCATTTATTAAAGCCGATTTTGCTTTCAGCGATTCAATTGGCTAAACCCATTAAAAACCGTACAAATCCATCTAAAACGCGAACAGTGTTTTTAATTTCAAGTTTTATTCATCAAATTTTAAGCCTAAATATGAATACAGGTCCTGTGCCTACATTTCACCACAAAAAATTTATTTTGATTGCATTTAAAAATTTTTGTATATAAAAAACTAAATGGAAAACCGCCAAACTTTAAAGACATTTAGCGAAAAATCTGTACCATTGATCCAAAAATAAAGTACGCCATTGTAATCAGCATTTCCGAAATATATAGAATTGATGGTCAGAGCTCTATTAATTATTAAAAGTCAAGATTTTGTCATGCAGTGTAATCTATAAAATTGTAATAAAAACCCAGCAAAAAAAGAGATGCCGAAGCAGTAGAAAAAGCGCTTAAATTGATGATCTAGATGTACGTCTTTTTTAACATAAACACTAAGATTTTAACATTGAGTTGTCAAAATTATGTTTTTTTTTATTTTACAAAAGTTTTTTCAGCGGTCACATAAATAGACAACATTAAAATATTAGCCCACACAAGACGAAATACACTGATGATGGCTTTGTAGCGAAAGCCGAAAATACGTATTCTGTATTGCTGGTGTTATCGAATTCTTTCAAATATATTTTTATTCTTTGTAATTAACTTGTAAAAATTGTATCATCTTTCTTTGATTTGAAAATAATTTAAACAGAAAGTGATATTAATTTATGATCTAGAGTCAAACTAAAAAGAACATTCGTTTTTTATTGCCGCCATCGGTTATCGAACTTGCGACCTCACGATTGCTAGTCTAGCGCTCTACCGCTGAGCTATTCTTTGATATGAAAGTTGAGTGACATAAAAACACCACTTAGTTACTGCGAGATATTGTTCCTTATTCTCTTCAATAAAAGACATTTAGCGAAAAATCTGTACCATTGATCCAAAAATAAAGTACGCCATTGTAATCAGCATTTCCGAAATATATAGAATTGATGGTCAGAGCTCTATTAATTATTAAAAGTCAAGATTTTGTCATGCAGTGTAATCTATAAAATTGTAATAAAAACCCAGCAAAAAAAGAGATTCCGAAGCAGTAGAAAAAGCGCTTAAATTGATGATCTAGATGTACGTCTTTTTTAACATAAACACTAATGATTTTAACATTGAGTTGTCAAAATTATGTTTTTTTTTATTTTACAAAAGTTTTTTCAGCGGTCACATAAATAGACAACATTAAAATATTAGCCCACACAAGACGAAATACACTGATGATGGCTTTGTAGCGAAAGCCGAAAATACGTATTCTGTATTGCTGGTGTTATCGAATTCTTTCAAATATATTTTTATTCTTTGTAATTTACTTGTAAAAATTGTATCATCTTTCTTTGATTTGAAAATAATTTAAACAGAAAGTGATATTAATTTATGATCTAGAGTCAAACTAAAAAGAACATTCGTTTTTTATTGCCGCCATCGGTTATCGAACTTGCGACCTCACGATTGCTAGTCTAGCGCTCTACCGCTGAGCTATTCTTTGATATGAAAGTTGAGTGACATAAAAACACCACTTAGTTACTGCGAGATATTGTTCCTTATTCTCTTCAATAAAAGTACTTATTAAACAAGTGTAAAAGCTGCACTCCAATTCAATATTGTTTTCAGTACTATTTTTATATGTGCATAAAAAGTAAATTCTCACCATTTTTTTTATATATTGAACGATTGGTGCAGATGACATACCCTGGTGAAAACCACCCATTCTTGGATCAATTCAAAATTGAGGCGTTTGTAAATGGCATTCGTGATCCCGACGTCAAGCATGCGGTATGCGCAACACAGAAACCAACTTTTGCAGAAACTGTTTCATTTGCACTGGCACAGGAGACAGCTAAGATAATTTCTAAGCCGCAAATATACAAGGTGCGAAATCTGGAGGTTATGGCTGAGAAAGATAGAGATATAATCAACGACATAAAAGAGGCAGTTATGCAAGCACTAGAGGAGAAACGAAACAAGCCACAAGCGAAATGTTATAACTGCGGTAGAGCCGGCCATTTTCAGCGAAATTGTAAAGCACCAAGAAAACGATCTAGATCTTCTTCGCCACCACGGAACACAGGAGTCACCGTTAAACTAAAACGAGCTAGCACTACGGGACGTGAGTTAGCTCCTACAAACGAGGGCCCCACAATTTCCATATCAGTAATGCAGCAGAAAAACAGCAATCTTACTACTTGTGTGTACATCAACGGCAAAAAGCACATCTTCACGATAGACACAGGAGCGTCACAGTCAATTATTAGGCCCGATTTAGTGAAAGGTGCAATTGAACCAGTGTACAATATAAGACCGCGCACAGCTACTGGGGAGCCTGCTACCGTGTATAGTAAAGTTAAAACGAAATTGACCATAGCCAACATCCACGTAAATCATGTTTTTATTGTTGCTGATATTGTGGACGAAGAATAATCGGTGCAGATTTTATGATTACCCAACATTAATCTGCATATATATTTAATCCTTTAATTCCTAGTGGAACATGGGCCGCTAGGTTTCAGTATTCATTTTAACTTCGGGGAGAATAAGTGATTGGCCTATAGCTCTCCTAGGCTGGTGCTGGCAGCTAAGCCACCTGAGTCAGTAGCAAACTTAGCAAAAATGCCTATGGGACAACAAATCATGAAATACCCCTTGATATTGGTTATGAAAGTAAGGCTCAAGTAAGAAAGCTAGCTACTGTTGGACGCCAGAAACTACCACCGCAGTCGGAAACTATAGTGTGGGCACGTATAGAGGGAAATTGTGGGGACAACCGGTTGTGGGTAGTAGAACCTAAAGAAATAAAAAGTGATATTATAACAGCGAAAGCCCTCGTCAAAGCCTGCAACGACGGAAGAGTCCCTGTAAGAGTGATAAATCTATCCAGCAGCGAAAAATTATTCTGCCAAAACACCGACATTGGTCAATGCGCTCCAGCAGAGGCGGTAATAAATTGTGAGAGAAAGCCGAAACCCGTTACATTGTCAGACAAAGAACATGGGTTGCTAACCGAACACGTGGGGAAATGGGTAGAAGGATTGGCGGCGCCTGATAGAAATAAAGCTAAACAGCTGCTTAAGAAATATGCCTCCGGCTTCGCCTTAAAAAGTCAAAGTCATGATCGAACGGGTATTGTGAAGCACGAAATAAATACCGGCGAAGCGATGCCAATTAAACAAGCGCCTAGAAGTATCCCCTTAGCAAAGCGAAGTGAAGTAAAGGAGTTAAACAATGAAATGGAGCAAAACGGTATAACAGAACCATCCTCAAGTCCATGGAACTCGCCAGTGGTTTTGTTAAAGAAGAAAGATGGCAGCACCAGATTTTGTGTCGACTACAGAAAACTAAATGACGTCACCAAGAAGGACAGTTATCCGCTACCCAGAATTGACGACACTTTGGACACGCTAGCCGGAACAAAATGGTTTTCCACATTAGACTTGCGAAACGGGTATTGGCAGGTAGAAATTGCAGACAAGGACAAAGAGAAAACTGCCTTTAGTGCGGGTGATGGTTTGCGGCAGTTTAATGTGATGCCATTTGGACTTTGCAAGGCTCCGGCCACATTCGAGCGCTTGATGGAACGGGTGTTAAAAGGACTTCACTGGAAGACTTGTTTGATGTACCTTGATGACATCATAGTTACGGGAAAGACTTTTGACGAACATCTCAAAAACCTAGAAGTAGTTCTTAATCGTATATCAGCGGCTGGGCTAAAGCTAAATGTAAAGAAATGTGTACTGTTCCAGAAAGAAGTTAAGTACCTGGGACATCGCGTTGCAGCAGAAGGTATATCGACCCATGAAGATAAAATACGGACAGTAAAGGACTGGCCTCGTCCACAAAATATTCATGAACTGCGCAGCTTTCTAGGTCTTTGCACATACTACAAACGATTTGTGCCAAACTTTGCCAGAGTGGCTGCAAGTTTACATGAGCTGACCAAAAAGTCCCGGCGTTACCATTGGGGTGAATCACAAGAGCAGGCATTCCAGGAACTCAGAGTTATTATGTACAGCGCCAGTCCTGGCATATCCAATTGCTGGAGAGAAATTTGTGCTAGATAGTGATGCGAGCGGTTACGGAATAGGAGGTGTGCTCTCTCAGTTAGTCAATGGGACTGAAAAAGTCATAGGCTACTATAGCCGAATACTTTCGAAGCCTGAGAGGAATTACTGTGTAACGCGACGAGAGCTCCTAGCATTATTAGAGTGCGTAAAACACTACCACAAGTATCTTTATGGTAAACACTTCACACAAAGAACAGACCATTCCGCACTCAGGTGGCTATTACAATTTAAAAATCCTGAAGGGCAACTTGCACGGTGGATTGAACGCCTTCAAAGCTACAACTTCAGCATTGAGTACAGAAGAGGTGGAAAGCATAATAATGCAGATGCTCTCTCAAGACGTCCCTGCAATCTGGAGTGCAAACATTGTAGCAGGGTAGAGAGGAAAGAATGCTTTATTGATGTTCGACTAACGCACATAGACTCCAGCGTGGATTGGTCAACGGCACAAAGAAATTACCCTATATTATCGAAAATTATATCCGCTAAAGAACAGGGCAGAAGGCCAGCTCGTCACGAAATATTTTCAGAAAGCCCAATAACTAAATCATATTGGATCCTATGGGATAGTCTTAAACTACCCTACGGGAAATTTTAACAAACTGTCACCGAACTGGCCCCTTTACATGAAATAGACTGGTCACTTTTACATGGCGTTGTCATAGGAGGGGGAAATTGACCCCTTGTGACATGTCACAAGACAAATCCTAGGACAGGTTACTAAACTCTCAAAAAAAAAAACAAAGTTCAGGGACCAGTCCTGGGATTTGTCTTGTGACATGTCACAAGGGGTCAATTTCCCCCTCCTATGACAACGCCATGTAAAAGTGACCAGTCTATTTCATGTAAAGGGGCCAGTTCGGTGAAAGTTTGTTAAAATTTCCCGTAGGGTAGTAAATGGCTGTTTATACCGGACATGGGAAGATGCAGACGGAAAAGCGGCAACTGATTTAATTGTTGTGCCAAACTCCAAAATAAACGATGTAATGAAAGAGTTCCATAATGGTCCCAGTGGCGGTCATCTTGGTGTATCAAAAACGTTAGAAAAACTAAAACTAAGGTTCTATTGGGTTGGATGCCAACAATCTGTAGCATATTGGATAGCCAATTGCCCACAACGCATTACGGCCAAAGGTCCAGTAAGAAGAAGCCGCGGACAACTCCAGCAATACAATTCAGGTGCACCATTCGAGCGTATCGCAATGGATGTAGCCGGTCCTTTTCCTGTCAGTGAGGCTGGAAACAGATATGTTCTAGTGGTTATGGATTATTTCAGCAAATGGCCAGAAGTGTATGCCATACCCAACCAAGAAGCTAGGACTGTAGCAGACGTATTTGTGAACAACTGGGTGTGCCGCTACGGAGTTCCCTTAGAATTGCATTCCGATCAGGGTAGGAATTTTGAGTCTGCCATATTTAAGGAAATGTGCGAATTATATGGCATAAAAAAGACAAGGACAACACCACTACCAGAGAGACAAGCCAGCCGCCGCCGGTCATTTTTGCCTCAGCCGCCGCCGCCGATTTTTTTCGGCTCATTTCGGCTGGAAGTATCAATTTTCCAAAATAAAAAAATTAAAAGCAAATGTTATTTTTAAAACAAATTTTCTACTTCATCATTTCCTGAATCATAAAGAGTATTTTTTTTAGTTCAAAAAAAATAAAAGAACCAGTTTTATAGTCAGAGCTAAGAAGGATTTTTGTCATAAATATTTCTTAAGTTGGAAGTTTTGCTTGAAAACTTCTGACAGATTTCGCTGCAATTTGCATATGCAATAGAGGAGATAATCCAAATGAACACGTCTTTAGCACCCATAGTTTTGGATACAAATTGCACAGTGTTACAAAATAAAATAAAAAATATACATATATACTTTTCAAATGACCAAGTGTAGATTGTAGGCAGAGCTTCGAATTCAGCTTTAGAAATTGAATATATATCATTCCATCAAAACATTCCTTTATAATTAATTCATAGGTTTCATTCCCAAATTTGAATATTAAATAGAATGCATTCTTATGTTGAATACATTCCTTATAGAATTACAATCAATTTAAGTAATTAATTTTTTCATTAATTCTAATCTTTTACAAAATGGCTTATCAAAATTGTCTTTTATTCAAGCAGTAAAAGATCTAAGGTATGAATATACTAATGATTCTGACAACACTTTAGTTTATAATTACAAATTAAATAAAAATGTGGCTTATTTTAGGGATTTAATATGGATATCATATACACAACCCTTAAAAATAATTAAAAACGCAACATTTGTTTTAAACTTTTACAAACCGAATGAAACGTGAAAGATCATTATAAAAAGAATGAATTCATTCACTATGCATGAAAATTAAAAGAATGAAGCCAGTGAACGAATTCATAACGACCCAGCAAAACCTTGGTAATGACTGGTCATTACTACATGCATTACTTAGATCTCATATCTCATTACCCGTTGAATTACTTTTAAACTGAATGTAATGAGTTACCGATAATTATACCCCACACATTACTATTTCACAATAGCTGAAACCAATAATATATGTTCTAAATCATTAAAAACCATAACTATGGCGTAGCCTAGTGGTTATCGTTTTTGCCTGACAGACATGAGGATCGCTGCTCAACTCGTGTTAGCTTCCATTGTTGTTTTTTTTTTTTGTAATTTATATTAAACACCTATTTATAGAAATGTTGATGTTCATTAAGCAGTATTTAATAACAACAAGTTTTGTAAAAAATAGACATGTATAACAGTTGCCACAATAAATGTGTACATAAGTTAAAGCATTAAAAATCATAGTGATGTCGTGGTCTAATGGTTAGAGTGTTTGCCTGACAATCGTGGGGTACGCTGATCAATACGTGTCAGCTCCTATTGGTTTTTAAATTTTTATATTTTTTTTAAATCTATATTCAACATCTATTTATAGAACAGCTGATAAACTACTTACAGGTAACATCAGTGTAATGACTTTCCTCCAATGACATCACCATGTTAAAATAAGTAGTTTAGTAATTAAAAGGTAACTAGTGAACACTTAAGATTTCAATACCTAAAACTCATTACATGGTAATGAAAGGTTTTGCTGGGGAATGGTATAAACGAATGATATATTAGTAAATTTTAATTAAAAGTCCAAAAGTGAATTAAAGAATTAATTCATTCGAATTTATGGTCGTAGGTTTGGTTAAGTAGATCACATCACATTTTTCATAAATTTCAGTACACCTGAAATTATTATCAAAAGACACATTTTTAAGACATTGCGGACGAAAAAAATGTTAATTTATTTCTCGGTCGACTTATAAAATTGGGGAGATATTTACAATACTCGACGCTGTTCTGAGTACTGAACCAACAAAAAAATTCTAAAGTGAAACATTCCGAATTTTTTTTGCTGTTCCGTGATTCACATCCGAGTTATTTTTTTCGTTTTATTTCATGTAGAAAAAGCTTGATGATAGTGAAACGAATATATATTTTTTAACAACAATTATTATATAATAATATATTTTAAAATTAGTCTATGAATATTAAAATTTGGTAGAAACAACAAATTTTCGAAATTTTTAATTCCGTGTGATTTTACAAATCAACTCTAATTAAAAAGTTTCGGAACTAAGAACAGGAGTGAATAGCTGAATTTTTTTTTCTTCCAAGTTTTTCAACTTTGATATCTTTTCGAGCATAATTTTTTTTGAACCATATTTTTTTCTAGTTTATTCTAAAAACACATTTAATTTTGAGTGAAAAAAGAGTTTGTTTATTTCTAAGTTCCGAATCCACATAAAAAATTGTAAAGTGAAACATTCCGAATTTTTTTGCTGTTCTGTGATCCACATCCGAATTATTTTCTTCGTTTTATTTCGTGTTGGAAAAGCTCGGTGAAAGTAAAACGAATATTTTGTTGCAAAAATTAATATGTTAAAATTTGTTTTAAAATTTGTCAGTATGCTAAAATTTGTTGAAACAGTCAATTTCCGACATTTTGAATTTTGCGTGATTTTACAAAACCACTCTAATTAAAAAGTTTCGGAATTCAGAACAGCGGTGATAGTGTCAAAACTCTATTTTTGAGCGACTTCAAGCACTTAACAATTTGGAATTCAGCAATTTTTCAACCGATTTTGAATATTGTAACGTTTTTGGAAAGACAAAAAATTTAGCTTTCCAAATATATGGGTGATATCAAAAAATGTGATAAAAACATTTGAGTTACATATTTCGATATATATCAGCGTATTGTCACCTGTTTTACAAAATTTATAACAATCTGACCAATTTTTGGTTAATACATAAAATTTGTGACCAATTTTATAGGCCAAATGTAAACTCCGTAACAAGTAACTCATAAGGTTTTATAACTTTAATAGCTTATATTTTAATAACCAATAAAGCTAAACACTAACTGTAAGAATTTTTATGAAGAGGAAAAGTGCAGTTTTGAATAAAAATTAATACATTTTGCAAACTTATTCGTATATCTTAGCTATCACGACTTCAACTCTGTAACGATTTTTCGTCATAATTTTTGATAAAAATGCATATACCAGAATTTTGGAGTTATCTATTATTTATATTGCGAAAAGTATAATGTTATTTATACTCAAATGATCGTTGGACTGTAAGTAATCATCCAGTATAACAGACTTGAAGCTTTTCTGCAGCATGTAACATTCTCGAGATGAAAAAAGATGTCTTTAATAAGATTTGAAAAAATGTTGTAAACTCCGTTCCTAATTTTTACACCAAACTATTTAACGAGTAAGAAAAACAATGTCATATTTGGATTCACCTTGTAGGCATCATGGGATTTTGTTTCGGAAAAAAAATTCTGACAAAGCGTTTCTAAAAGAAAACGAAAAAAGTAACCAAATGTAAACTCCGTAACTGTAAACTCTGTAACCACAATTGTGTGCATCAGGTTTCATTCAAGTAAATGTAGATAAATGTTTAAAATATTTTAAAATAACCATAAACAGAGGTGATTCAAATAATATTTATGCGTCAAAAGACGATTCAACTAATAATTTTGCGTCAAATCAAAAAAAGTTATCAGTTTTTTTACAATAAGCTGCTGGAGCGAAAAACGATTGATTTTGCATTTCATTGGTTTTGAATCGATATTTCGAGTCGTTTCTGACATTAGTTTGACAAATTAAATTTGTTTCACACAATTTAAGAATTTTTTGATCGCGAAATGTTATGTTTTTAATATAATATTTTGTAACTGCGCAACCGCTGTTTGGATTTTAAAAAAATTTATATTTTTGAAAAGCATTTAAAAGGACCAAAAATACAAAATTAAAAACAAAAATTTAAATTTTTTTCGCGGAATGAATTGTATTTTTATTCGCGAAACCGCCAATTTGATAAACACAAATTATATATCATTGGAAAGCAAGTTGAAAACCCAAAACGAAAAACTAAAAAATTGAAGAAAATTCGTACCCAATTTTTTTTGTTATATCTTTTGCTTGCAGAAATGTAAACTCCGTTACAACAAAAAAAATTAAAATTGTGCAAAAAAAGTTATTGCGACAACTTGTAGAAGAGATTTTTTGCAATTAGGTTTATAATGACTAAACTTACTGATTCCATTAAAAAAAAACCGAAATATTAACACTTTTTGCTTCTCACAAATTTGGCCCAAAAATTTATCACATTTTTTGATTTCATCCATATATAGAATTATTTATTTGTAACTGAAATATGTTGACAGTTTTTTTTTTTAAATATTAAAATTTAATTTTTTTTTAATTGTATACTTTGACGGCTTTTTTACAGTATTAAACAATTCTTTATTATTGTAATTTATTCTGAAAGTGGGTTTAGTTCTTAGTAAAATCAGATTCTTTTGTTTAAATTAATTGAAAATTGCAAAAGTTATCGTAATTATTCTAAACATTTAATTTCAGCAACTCGATGTTCTTGTTTGCACAATCATTAAGGTTAATATTTTCAATTTTCTTATAAATGCAGAGATTCCATATTTATAAAAAAATGTATAACTTTGACAATTTTAAAGCGATTAAAGTAGAACTTCATTTTACCCCGAATAAAGAATAAATTAGATAAAAATTAGTTTTTTTAAACAAAATATTGCAATTAAAAGCCGTCAAAATTAAACAACATAAGAAAAAATTAAGAAAATCAGTTTTATTTGAAAATATTTCCACACAATTTTGTTGAATATATAAACATATGTATATATTTGGAAAGCCCAACTATCTCTCCTTCTAGATCCGTTTAAAAACTAAAAATCCTAAATTTGTAATTTTTATCGACGAATTTAATTTAAAATTATTTTTTATTTGATAATTCCAAATTTTTGCACAATTTTCTACTGCTATATTTTGGAAAAAACCTTAAACATCTTTAAATTACGTGTATAATGTACTACACAGATTAATACCAGATGTGAAACCAATGACAGGTGTCAAAAAAGTATTCTCGAACTGTATGGTTTTGTTTCCATGGAAATCAAGTTAAGAGGGAGATAACCATATAAAATCTCCATACATATTGTATTGCGCATTTTTTGTATATATCTGTCTCTTTTTAGATTATTGTGCTTTATCTTTTGTGTTTTTCTTAAATTTTTGCGTTTTGCTTTGCTCATTTTTTGTCGGCCATATTGCCCAAATCAGATGATTCATATCTGGTATAATTTGTGATGTACTATCAAGCCGATCAAACCGCCGCCGATTATTTGGTTGCGCCGCCGCCGCCGAATTTTATCCGGCTCAACCTTAATCTCCACCGACGCCGCCGATTATTTTGATCGGCTTGTTTCCCTGACCACTACATCCGCAATCTGATGGCATGGTTGAACGATTTAACCGTACCCTGGAGGAACATTTGAGGAAAGTGGCCAGCAGGCATCAAAAGGATTGGGATGTGCACATACCAAAATTTCTGCTAGCATACCGGTCAGCCGTGCACGATTCCACCTCACGAGCACCTGCAAAGATTATATTTGGAACTGAGTTAAGACTGCCTGGAGACTTAGAGTTTGGCGTTAAACCCACACCTGTCACCTAAACTACAAACTCATTGGGACTAAATGACGTGGTTTATAGAATACAAAAGTACAACAGCACAAGATCCAAAATGAAGGTTGTACACCTAGAGAGGCTAGCCAAATATGGAAAGGGTACATCTGTGCCTATTCGGGACGAGCAGGCTTAAGTGGGCGGCAGTGTTACGAAATTTGATTGATCTGGTTCTGGTATTTTGGAATAAAAATATACCGAGAAACGGGATTCACTAAACCTGTTCAATCTGGCAACACTTCATTTGAGTATACAACATTATGCTATAAAGTGTTATACTGCAAAGTGGTTTGTGTCTCGGCTAAAATCAAAGTAGTTTGTGTCTCCGCTACGAATACTCTGGATGCTTCTGGAAACTTCTGGTATGTTCTATAACCATGGCTAACAATCTGGATGTCTCTGGAACCTTCTAGTTCATTCTACACAAATCTGGATGTTTCTGGAACCTTCTAGTTCATTCTATACAAATCTGGATGTCTCTGGAACCTTCTAGTTCATTCTACACAAATCTGGATGTCTCTGGAACCTTCTAGTTCATTCCACACACACAATCTGGGTGTCTGTGGAACATTCGAGATCATTCTACAATCGCAGACATTACACTATAAAAGGGCTACAGCTTGCGTTAAGAAGTCAGTCGTGCATTAGCATTAGTGGATATAAGTTCTGTTAAGTAAAAGTCAGTCACGCAGTAGCGTTTGTATAGGTAAGTTGTGCTCTAGTAAATCATTGTGAAATTGTAAAATAATAAAGTGTTAAGAAATAAACAATAAATAGTAAACAACAAGTGTGTGTGTGTGTTTTTAGTTAATTTTAATTGCCAGCCAGGTTTATTTAAAGGAAATAAACGTACGTTTTTGAAAACGTAACAATTGGTGTCTGGATTTAGATTGGTTATTTTGATTGCAATAGAAAAGAATCCGGTTTATCTAAAGGGCCCGACTAAAAAAGATGGTATATAATCATATATCACCACATATAAACCCATATATACGTCCATATCTAATTTTGATAATATTGGAATATATAACTATATCAAGCGAGATAAGCATGTTATCTAACCTGATACAATTTGATCCGAAAAATGGGTCTATCTAACTGAATCAAATTATATATAAATACATATAATTTGATAAAAATTTTCAACTAAAATTTTAGTAAATATTGTTCATACTAATGCCCGACAGAACAGTTTGGATAACGAAGTGGGTATTGGTCGATCTTTGGTATTTAGAGAAAAATTTTATTGATGGAAAGAAGTTTGAAATGAGGATTGAATGCGATTTAGACCGCTTTTAGGAAGCAGATTGTCGTTAAACTTAGAATAACGCAGTTTGTAACTGAAATCCTTCTTTTGAAATGTGGTTTATTTTGTTTTATTTCAATAAAGACCAAAATTTAAAACTAGAAAAAGTTGTTTAGAAAATTTTTTGCTAATAAACTTGGAAATAGCTGACAAAATAAATTTTCAGTTTAACACAACATTACAAAAATTTGTCGGAACAACTTTTTCTAGGTTAGGGTTTTGATCTCTCTTATAAAATGTGTGGTTTATAAATTAAAAAAATTAACTTTCAGAATTAATTTTTTTTTGACGGAAAAAATAACTGAACTTAAACCATATTTATTTCATCTTATGTTTGTCTAATTTTTACTTTTAAATTTAAAATAAAAAATAATTCTTTCGACCTTTAATTCCACAATGAAAAAAGAATGTTTTTTTTATTTATTTCTTTAAAATTATTTTTATTTTAATAAAAAGTAGTTTGCCAAATATTTGAAAAATAGGTGTTAAATTCAATTATAAACATTAATTTATATGTTAAAGTGCAAAATTTAAAACCAGATCCACAATTTCTAAGTTTTTTTTCTTAATTTTTATAGTGCAATTAAACTTTATAAAATTTTGTATAATTAGATATTATGTCAGATGTAATTATATATACAATTAATACAAATTTCTATTCATTTTGTTATAAGATTGTTTGTAGAAGCCTATACGCCATTATATATAATTATATATAAACTATATCGCAGATCTCTTTATATATGGCAAATCGAATATGATTATATATAACGTCAAATCAAACATATTTATAAAACCAAAGTGTTAATATGAACCTATATGGTTATATAAAGCCACGCATACAAACATTTATAATTATATTAAATCATATAAGATTATATGAAAACTTTTTTAGTCGGGGAGATAAACCAACGTTTTTAAAAGGTAAAAACGTAACAATATACATATTTTTAAAAATTAAAAAAATATTGAATTTACAACAAAATTAATAGAATAAGAAAACAATTTAAAAAAAATAATGGTCCCGCCGGAAATCGAAACCGCGACCTTCTGTCTGGAAATGCCAAATGATACGAAAATCACTTTTTACGATTAGATCAATTACTCTTTAGAAGCAATAATTAAGTGATTTTTTGGATATTGTTCAGAAGTAATTCTAAAAAAGCTGTAAAAATATACTAACGGATACTTTAGAAGCAATGAAAGAAGTGAATTATTTATGTTGTTCAGAATAACTTCTAAAAAGCAGTAAAAATACACTAACAGATACTTGTGAATCAGTGAAAGAAGTAGTTTGTAAAGCATTACATCCAAGTTTTTTTGCTGGGACCGTTTAAAACTAATATCGAACAAGGAAACCGCACAAATAAATTAAAAATTTGTCCAAAAAGTATTAAAATATAATTTCACTGTTAAAATCAAGTAACAAAACTATGAGATACAGTATTTAAATTGTTTAATCAATTTTTTACCAACATATCTCTAAAGACACGTCTACCTATCCTTCTACGAAGTTTTGTCAGAAAATAAGCACGGAATCCATGCTTGGCAGAAAATGGGTAAAACAATATACTCCATATCACAAACGGATTGCAGAAAATTTTAAGTATTGACAAAAAACTGAAATTTTTGAAAATTGAAATCACATAGAAATCAAATTACACTTGAAATCATGGATGATAACCGAAACGAATGCGGATATCGTTAGGGTAACGCTATTTCATTTATTTCGGTATCGGTATTTTAAGGGTAACGGTATTTGAGTTATTTCGGTAACGGTATTTTAAAGATAACGATATTTGGGTTATTTCGGTAACGGTATTTTAAGGTTAACGGTATTTCAGTTATATCGGTAACGGTATTTTAAGGGTAACGGTGGTCAGTTATTTCGATGCACCCCGCAATTGTTTTTTACAAAAAACAAACGAGACTAAATACAGAACCAATTTATCAACTTAATGTACAAAAAATGCTCAATAACCACGTGAAATTAGCAAAAGCAGAAAATTAAAAAATAACGGTAACGAAATTTTAGGGATAACAATATTTCATTTGTTTCGGTAACGGTATTTTAAAGGTATTGAATTTCATTTATTTCGGTATCAGTAATTTAAGGATAACGGTATTTCAGTTATTTTAAACTGATTTAAACGGTATTCCGGATATTTCGGTAACGTTATTTTAGGGGTAACGGTAGTCAGTTGAAAGGGTTTTGAATAGATAACGGTATTTTAGCGGTATTGACTGCCAACCCCCCTGCTTGAAATATATAATTCAGTTTAGAACTTAGAAAATGCGTTAGAAATTAAATTTTCCTTTATGGTTATTAGCCACTCTTAGTTGTAATATTAAACAAGTTTTAAAAACCTTTAGGCCCTTACAGATATTTTTGGGTTCTTACAGATATTTTTATAAAATTTTCTGCCTCTGTCTACTATTAACTTCTGTTTTTACTATTAAAAAAATTGTAAAAGGGACAGCTGATGCAATGATAAACAAATACCACCATTGTGAAAATTCTAAATTTTAACTATGCAAAGAAATACACAAAAATAAAACTTTTAAAAAACTTTTAAATGGAAAAAATATGTGTTTCTGTGCGATTTTTTAAACTAAAACTATACGCATTTAATTTTTTTTTTCTTTTAAATAGTTTTGGGTTAGAAAAGTGATTTTGTGCGTTCCCGTACTTTTGGGTAATTTTGACTTTTAGATAAAGGATTTTGTGATTACTCTGATTTTATTGACGAGTTAAAATAACGAGTTTTTTAAATTTTATAAGCATCCCCAGTAAAAAAAAAAAAAAAATGGGAAAATTAAACAAAAAATATAAATATAAAAAAATATAATATAAAAAAAAATTTAGAAAAAAGACATATGTATGTAATTATGTATATATGGGTATTCATAACGACATGTATAATTATATAAACAATTTTTGAAATTTTTTAGTTCCCAGTTTTTTTTTTAATATGAACTTGGATTTTCACCTTAAATTTAGCTTCCTTTCTTAACTTTATAATGAATTAAGAGTCTACTGTTAGCTTTAAATGTTTGTCTCGTATATTTAAAAAAAAATAATAAAGAAAAACTAAGCAAGCATATTCTTAAATATTTATGTATGTAGTAGCAGAACTAAAGTGCAAAATTGCACTCTTCATTATAGTTTATTTTGATAAGATCATCCTTGTTTTTATTTTTTATTTATTATTATTATTATTTATGTTTATTGGGGGATTTTTTTATATTGCAAATAACAATTGTTCATTGAGTGTGTTCAATATATAAGAGCGCGAAGGAGAAGATAAAATCTATTCTTTGAATAGTTTTTTATTTTTTTTCAATTTCCTTTTTTACGTTTGAGAAGTAAATTGTCATTCAAAATGAATGCTCGAGTGCGTTTTACATTTTTCTTTTCTCTGATTATGTAAATTATTTACCACCAACCATTTGATGGATTAGCACTAGTTGTAGCGGTATTAGCTCCATGTCCAACACAATGGCCACCACTGCCATTCAATTGAGAGCTTTGCTCGTCTGTTGATGCGGCGGCTGCTGAAATTTGTAAAGTATTCATATTTTGTACAAAACCCTCTAGTGTATTTTCATCTAAATAGGGTGAAGTACGATGACTGGCTGGGCCAGTTGGTCCATTTTTAATTAATAATTCATTTAAATCTAATATTGAATTGTGACTGTTGTCACCGACCGCTACTGCTGCCACAGATGATGTAGATGGCGGCCTTGGTTCGAAATCGTATTTCATCGAAGTTTCTAATTCGTTTAGATTCAGGTGCAAATTATTACTCGTAAAAATGTTGGAATCTACAACAAGAAATATACAGAGACTCGTATTCTTTTCTTTTTTTCAAGTTTCATATATAACTTACCGTTATTGTAGTCATTTAATGGATCACGATAGTTCCCTCTATAATTTGTTTTATTAGTTTGTCCTGCATTTGCCTCGTATAAATTTTCCGACGGTGGTCGATTACCATAGACAGGTGTGATTTCCACCCGATGGGCCTGTGGTGACTGGGCATTACGGGCAAAATTTGAGTCATTTACATTATGTATAGATACCTTAAATGAAATAAGGGTTAAAATGTCAAAAGATTAGTCTCCAAGTAAGAAGGTTAAATTTGGCCACTCTAAAATTTATTAAGTTGCGTTTCCATTTACGACAAAATCCTGAGCTTTGCATATTCACTATTCTGAAAAAGTAGTTAGAATAAGTGTATAAACTTTTCCAGCGGTATTCATAATAAAAATTTAGCATGGAGCTGACATGAGTTTTATTTATAATCATAAAAGATACAAAATATTGAGTCAATAGTTTGGAACAACACACTTATTCTTTTTTTTCTTCGCACATATTATTTATTGTATTAATATTTCTACGCTTATTCCGCGGTAGGGGCCCATAACCTGTAATTAGTTTGAAAGTTTGACAACTGTTGTGAATTACTATTTATACCAAGTAGTCAGTAAGTTTATATCACTATGTAATGAACTATTCATGTTTTAATAAAATTGGCTGTTCTTTATAAATTCTTATAACAACAGGTTATGGACCCAGGGACGCGCAAGAATTGTTGGAACATTCGAGGTCAGTTTAAAGTAAATTTTTTTTTAATTTATTGAATTCTTCGAGATTTCCTATCTAAACTGCAATATGACAATGGCTTCAAAAAATTTGTCGTATCCATTTGACAAGTTGCGTGGGCGAGAAAATTTCGAAGTTTGGAAACTCCATGCAAAATCGTATTTGGTCCTAAAAGATTGTTGGAAAATTGTTGATGTGGGCCTCGTTGGAACTCCTACTGATAAACAACTGGAATGAAATGAAATTGCCGAAATTACTCTAATGATAGAGCCAGCAAATTTTGCTCACATAGCTACGGCGAACACCGCAAAGGAATCGTGGGACGCACTGTTAAATGTCTTTGAGGATACAGGTCGAACTTCTAAAGCGTTTGGTTCATCTGAAGTTATCTGATTTTGATAGTGTACAGGGGTATGTGAGTGAAATGATAATGATGTCGCTTAAAGTTCAGCAGACTAGTAAAATGTTTTTCTGAAATCAGCAGCGAAAATTAGTAAAAAAATCCGTAATTTGTAATAAGAGAATAGCAAAAATGATTACTAAAAACAAAAATTGTACTAATATTCAGTATAAAAATAGTATAGTGCGATTGGAAACTGTTTACAAATTTTTTTACAAACTTTTTTATCTGAGTGTACAAAACAAAAAAAATATAATTAGGAATTCAAAACAACTCCATAACTTTGCACAGCAAAAGTCTTGGTACCCCTGCGAAAAAACGAAAATTAGTTACAATATGGATATATTTTATAGGGTTTGGGATTTCCCGGACTTTTTTATTTCACGGGAAACGGGAATAAAAAAATTTGATTCCCGGGAGTTCCCGGGAAATATTTTTGAACAAAATTGTTAATGAAAACCACCTATATAAGCAATTTTTGTTTAAAAAAACACTATTTCAGTACAAATTCAGACTGTGTAGTGAGAATTCAAAGTAAAAATATCAGAATGTTGAACATTTGATTTCACATAAATTACTCTAAGCACTGCCAAATGAATTGCATGATTCCAGCAGAAAGCACCCACTACTGGACTGTCGGAAACAAACCGTTTCATCACATTTGGCCCATTAGATATGGTAGCCACAATGTTATTTTCCAAAGACAAATAAAACTCTTCCGGTCTTATTTCTACAATTCTTCTTATTTCATCAGCATTACATCTTGCTGATATATAAACCATCCCCAGGTTATAAAATGAATTATTTCCGTTTATACATATGTTCAAATATCTCTTTTGTGATATTCTTGTCCATTCATCTAAGATTATAGTAAATCTTCTATTGTTAGAAATATTGCTCGATATTTCTTTTATCATGATATCTTTTACATGATTGTAGTAATTTAATATAATGTTCTTTACATCGGTTTCATTTTTTGGCAATGCCAGGTTTTTATTATAAAAACTTTCTCGAATACACGAAGATCTAGTTATGGTGCGGATTGACATTCCGTCGACTGCGGCTAATTTGGATACCATTTCAGGAAATGTTTGTCCTACCATATAACGTTCAATGCCTATTCAGTTTACACTTTTTTCTTCGGGTACTGTGCTAATTTTAGCTGGAACGATATTCTTGTTTTTGTTTTCTTCAAGTTGCATGACCATCAATTTTTTTTTTTTTTTGTGAACCAAATTTAGATGTCGGGTAACCAAATTTAGATACCTCCGTTAACCATTAGTCTTTTAGGGCAAATATTGCACTGCGCTGCATTGTCCTTTTTTGTGAAGTATTTCCATACTCCTGACATTTTATTCTTTAATATAAAAGAATATATTAGTTTGAAAGCAGGTGTATTAAAATAAAGTAAACTTACTTGAAAATATCACATTTATTAATGAAAACGTTACTTATAAAATTATTTGCCCCTAAATATAAAGGAGTATTTTAAATTTAAAGTGGACTTTATTTTTAATCATTTTGTGTATGAAAACCTTACAAAAATATTTATATTTTCAAACATTTTGATTGGTTGAAAATAAATTAACCAATCAGAAACCAAGTCAAGGTATACTGCCACCCAATATTTTAATTACCAAGTTTTTAGGTTTTACTACTTAAATTTAGAATAAGTTATGCGAAAAATCTTTATTAGTTGAAATGCTCCTAATTACTTGGCAAAGATTTTTTTTCTGTGTCAAATAAATTGATTCCCTTTTAAAAGATTTTAACAATGACATTTTTGTTTTGGTATTTAAAATGTTTTTTATGACTAAAATTAAAAAATCCTATTCCAAACAAAAAAATTTTTAAAAGATTTATATTTTTAAAATTTCCCATTTTCCCGGGAAAAATATATTATTTTCCCGGGAATTCCCGAACCCCAAACCCTAATATTTTATTATAATGCTACACTTAATATTTAGTAGGATATCCCTAAAGACGAAGAACTTCATTTAATCGATTTGGCATTGACTACAAAAGTTTTTCTGTGTAATTTCGAGCTTTTTGGTGCCGTTCAGTCAAAGGCATAGCCTTGAACTGAATTTTATTAGAAATTTTATGACTGCGCAATCGTTTTTCTAAATGATCCCACAAGGGTTCAATAGGGTTCATATCGGGTTTTAAGCATATGGGGATATTGTATGCAACCCACATCTTTACCTCAGCAGCAGTGTGCTTAGGATAATTGTCCTGTTCAAAATAATAATCATTACGAATTTTAAATTTTTCAGCACTTTTATTCAGATTATTCTCCAGAATATTTAAATACACATTTTTGTTCATTATTTCTTCGATAATAACCAAATTACCAACTTCTGCTGCTGTCATACGGCCCCATACCATGACATCACCACCTCCGTGCTTGACGAGTATTCTGGAATATGTTAAGATTTTTTCTCCATACCAATGCACGTTCGTTGGAGCTAAAAATGTTAAATTTCGATTTGTTCGTAAAATGACTTTATCCCAAAATGTATTTGTTTTTGTTTTATACTCATTGGCGAAATCTTTGCGCTTCTTTCTCTTTACTTCGTTAATGTAGGGATTCTTAAGGCTTCATTAGTCTAATCGTAAAGTAAAAAAACGTATCTATAATCAATTCAATGTGTTAAAATAATATAGAAATATATTTTTATCTTTTTTCTATGCATTGAAACTGTTGTCAAGTAAAATCGTAAAAAAGTTCTGTTGAAAATAGAAATTTTCTATTTTATTACTTGACATTTAATTCTATGCACAAGCAAAAGATAAAAAATACAATATTTTTATTTTTCATACTCTTTTTATTCATTATGTGAATGATACGTTACTTTTTTTACGATACTTCCAAACTAATTTGGGCTTTACGCGCTGTACGAGCATTGACCCGGTCCTTTTGATGGATCTACGTTTCGTGTCTGCAGAAACACTATTGTCAACAGATTCCTTCAACTCTGCAGCTATCTTAATTGCACTTATATATAGATCTTCCTCAATTTTAGCTTCTAGTTTCCTTTTTTTCTCTATTGTTTAACTTTACAGGATGTCCAGTTCGTGGTTTATTTTCAATTCTTTTTCTCTTCTTTAAAGTGGTTACTAATTTTTTGTATTGTCGATTTGCTTCTTTTTATTATATTAGCAATTTCTGAAAAGATTTTCCCATTTCGTGGCTATTAATTATTATTTTTCGTTCCCCAATTTTTAATTCCCTTGGAGACATTTTTACAAATCATGTTACTTCACTTTTTTAATAAAACACTGATTTTTTTATACTTGTTACAAATTAGAAATGCATATGGGTGAAATCAAAAAATGTGATAAATTTTTGGGCCAAATTTGTGAGAATGAGAATTTCTGTTTTTTCTTAATGGAATCAGTAAGTTTAGTCATTATAAACCTAATTGCAAAAAATCTCTTCTACAAGTTGTCGCAATAACTTTTTTGGCACAATTTAAATTTTTTTTGTTGTAACGGAGTTTACATTTCTGCAAGCAAAAGATATAACAAAAAACATTGCGTACGAATTTTCTTCAATTTATTAGTTTTTCGTATTTAGGTTTTCAATTTGCTTTCCAATGATATATAATTTGTGTTTATCAAATTGGCGGTTTCGCGAATAAAAATACAATTCATTCCGCGAAAAAAAAATTTTTTTTTTAATTTTGTATTTTTGGTCCTTTTAAATGCTTTAAAAAAAAATATAAAATTTTTTAAAATCCAAACAGCGGTTGCGCAGTTACAAAATAATATATTAAAAACATAACATTTTGCGATCAAAAAATTCTTAAATTGTGTTAAACAAATTTAATTTGTCAAAGTAATGTCAGTAATGACTCAAAATATCGATTCAAAACCAATGAAATGCAAAATCAATCGTTTTTCGCTCCAGAAGCTTAGGGTAAAAAACTGATAACTTTTTTTGATTTGACGCAAAATTATTAGTTGAATCGTCTTCTGACGCATAAATATTATTTGAATCACCTCTGTTTATGGTTATTTTAAAATATTTTAAACATTTATATACATTTATTTGAATGAAACCTGATGCAAACAATTGTGGTTACGGAGTTTACATTTGGTTACTTTTTTCGTTTTCTTTCAGAAACGCTTTGTCAGAATTTTTTTTCCGAAACAAAATCGCATGATGCCTACAAGGTGAATCCAAATATGACATTCTTTTTTTTACTCGTTAAATATTTTGGTGTAAAAATTAGGAACGGAGTTTCCAACATTTTTTCAAATCTTATTAAAGACATCCTTTTTCATCTCAAGAATGTTACATGCTGCAGAAAAGCTTCAAGTCTGTTATACTGGATGATTACTTACAGTCCAACGATCATTTGAGTATAAATAACATTATACTTTTCGCAATATAAATAATAGATAACTCCAAATTCTGGTATATGCATTTTTATCAAAAATTATGACGAAAAATCGTTACAGAGTTGAAGTCGTGATAGCTAAGATATACGAAAAAGTTTGTAAAATGTATTAATTTTTAATAAAAACTGCACTTTTCCTCTTCATAAAAATTCTTACAGTTAGTGTTTAGCTTATTTTTTGGTTATTAAAATATAAGCTATTAAAATTAAAAAACCTTATGAGTTACTTGTTACGGAGTTTACATTTGGCCTATAAAATTGGTCACAAATTTTATGTATTAACCAAAAATTGGTCAGATTGTTATAAATTTTGTAAAACAGGTGACAATGCGCTGATATATATCGAAATATATAACTCAAATGTAATCCATGCATTAGAAATTAGGTGGTTACACGGTTTTGGAAATGTACCGTTATAAATATCAAAAGCGATTTATTAAGAACAACAGAGTTGCAATGGCTTTTTCAAAATGCATTTAAAGGGTACCAAGACTTTTGCTGTGAAAAAATATGAAGTTGTTTTGAATTCCGAATTATATTTTTTTTGTTTCGCATAATTAATTTTTTGTTTTGTTATAGTACACAAGTTAATACATGAGATAAAAAATAAATATTACATATTTTGTAAAATATTTTTTGAGAAATTTTAAAAACACTTTTATTTCAAGTGGGGTACCATGACTTATTCTGCTCACTGTATAAACCAAAATTACTATTTAGGTATCTGTCGAAAATACGTCAAGCTTAATAAAAACTCTAAAAAACAAAAACTCGCCTGGCACTGATGAAATAACAAATGTTTAACAAATTTGCCAAAAAAGGGAATTAAATATATCACAAACATATTTCATGCTTGCTTAAAACTAAGTTATTTTCCAAATCAGTGGAAAAAATCAAAAACGATACACTCACAAAAGTTTGTCGGTAGAATCTACTGAAAATGACAGTTAAAACAAAAGAATATGCAGTTAAAAAGGCGACAAATGTATCTACCTTTAAAATGACTAACTGTTATTTTTAACTGTTGAAAAATAACTAACAAATGCATTAAAAATAACTACCAATGTCGTAAAATTAACTGATAAATTTTTACTACAAAAATTTCAAAACAACTGGCAAAATCGGTAAAAACTACTGTTTTTAACAATCAATTCTTTTTGTTTATAAAAGTATATTTTAATAAAAAAAATATTTCTTTTTTCTTTCGATTACAAAAATATGTGTTATTACTTCAGCCTATTTAAAATTCCAAGTAAAAATTCCAAACCGTTCTCCAGTTATTATGCTTTTATGCATTGGAGATACAATACAAGTTTCTGATTTTTATTTGCAAACTAGAAATATATCAATAATGACAAATATAAACTAAACAAGAATTTTTAAAATTCAAAAAAATTCAACGAAATTTTTATTTTTTAAATAACTACCAAAAATAACTGTTTACTGTAAAATTTTTGTTTTGGTAGTTATTTATTTATGATATTAAAAATAACTGATTTACACAACTGTTACGAAATTAAAGTACTTTTCGTTAGTTGTTTTCTTAAATAACCGTCATAAAAGTTGTTTTGCATTTTGCTGTAGAAAAACAACTGTAATTTCTGTTAAAAATAAACAACTACTGATTACTACACAAACAACTGTCATGTAGTAACTGTCAAACTTTTTTGAGTGTTGCAATACCCAAACCAAACAAGCCTTCTGAATTCCCACAATCATACAGACCAATAAGTCTTCTACCATCAATAAGTAAAATTTTTGAAAAAATTATGAAGGAGAAAATGCTAGATTTTGTTGAATCCAATTAAATTCTTCCTTCACAACAATTTGGTTTTAGAAAACAGCACATATGAAAATTAGAAAATTAGTTCGAAATAAATTTGAAATGGAAGATCAACAGGAATGATTCTGCTTGATATTAAATCTACCTTTGATTCAGTCTGGCATTATGATCTCATTTTTAAATTAAAAAGTTTTAATTTCCCAATTGAAATAATAAAAATAGTGCTAAGCTTTCTAAGTGAAAGATCGTTTAATGTTTTTATTGGAAAAACTTATTCACGAGAGGTAAATATAAAAGCTGGATGTCCACAAGGTTCATGTTTATCGCCAGTTTTATACAACATTTACACATCAGATATTCGTTTACTAGATGTATAACTTCAATCTTAGCTGATGACACCTCCATCCTGCACAGAAAAAACAGTAGGCACCAACAATTGGAATGTGTAGAAGCAATCACCATTTCTTTTAAATTGAAATTTTATTTTCAACAATTTTTTTGTTTGAAATATTTGTAACTGGTTTGTAAATTGTTCTTTCATATAAAAATTGTTTAAAAATAAAAATTCAAAGTTACAAAAAACAAAATAAATTTTTTTTTGGATTTACAAATTTGGTATGAGAAAGGTGTTTAAAAATTTAATTAGAATTTTGTAAATTCTTTCTGTGTTAGCTCAGCTGTTAATAAGCTGTTAATATTTATTTATTTATTAAATTAAGTCTATGGAATATAATTTCCTTACAGACTAGAAGTTACACTTAAAAATAAATTATATCTAGCATATTTTTAAAAATATATATATTTTCACTAAAATCTATATTAACATTAAATCTATCAGATTTCATACTCGCTACCCTATTAAATTCCCTTAATGCCCTAGCAACAAGTTCATTCAATGAATAATTTGCTCTATGAACTGGATCAAAAAAATATCACTACTACGCAAACTCCTAGGGGGTATGTGGAAAAAAATAAGACTAAGTAAATACGGACAATCCACTAAACCACAAATTACTTTATAAATAAATAGTTGAGATAAGAAGATTCTACGATTTTCCAAAGTCTAATTGAATATATCTGCATTTTTCAATATAAGATGGAGGAGGATTTAGAAATGTAATAGAATGTAAACCATATTTTATAAATTTACGTTAAATTCTCTCGATCCTAGAAATATGTTTATTACAATTTGGGTACCATATAATACAAGCATATTCCAACTTGGACCTGACCAACGATGTATATAAAATTTTAAATGTATATACATCAGAAAATTCCTTGCAATTGCGTTTAACAAACGCAAACAAAGCATAAGCTTTAGGAAGAATAGTGTCAATATGATTAACAAAAGAAAAATGGGAATCAAAAACTACCCCTAAATCAGTAATTTCATTAAGCATTCCTAACGGAAAATTACTAATGAAATATGAATGAGAAATTGGATTTCTACTTTTAGTGTAACAAACATAAAAGCATTTAGATACATTAATTTCCAAAGAATTCTGAGAACACCAATTTACAGTACTATTAAGATCATTTTGAAGTCTTTGTGTATCATTAATCGAGCTAATCCGAGAAAAAAATCTTTAAGTCATCAGCATATAGAGCAATTCCATATGAAAACGATCAAAATTGGCAAATTTTTGGACGACCCCTCTCCGATTTTAAAATAGTCTCAATCGATTGCCCAGCAAAAAATAATGTACCTACATATTTTTTTTTTTTTTATAGTGACTGGTTTAGTGGTGGTGTACACCACTGTCATGTGACAAAATTGAAGAATTCTTCATAAGGGACCTCATTGAAAGTTGTTTTAAAAAAAAACTACTAAAGCGATCGCAACGAGTGATAGCTCGTTGGAAAGGTATTGAATCAGGCTTTAATTGAAAAATAAAATTTTCCTAATTTTTCTCAGAAATTTACCTTTTTTCCCATGAAAATTAAATTTTCCCATGAAAATTAAATTTTCCGATTTTCCACAGAAGCTCCTAAATATTCCGGCTAATTTTTTTTTTTTGGATTCCTCATAATTTTTGCTTTAAGAATCAGCAATAAAAAAATGGGCCCCGACTCCTTGTTTCGACAGGAGAGGAGCATTTAAGAGACCACCTTGTTCTCATTGTTTTTATATTTTTTATAATTGAATTATTTGTCATTATTTAACATTATTTTATTTTATTATTAAAAATACATTTTAAAAATTATTTTACAGTTAAAAATACATTTATGAAGAAAAAATCAATTTTTTTTAAGAGCCCCAAGTTGAGTGTGTAGTGAATATGGTCTGCCTGCCTTCACAAGATCGGCCATAAATCCATGGATAATAGCAGCAGTGGCATGTAATGGCACACCAAACCCGACTGAGGCTACAGGTCATAAAATGTTTTGTAAATTTTTAAAATTACCAGGTAATAAATATTTCGCCTAAAATGACACGTGCAGAAACAAGTCATAAAACACGGATTTTCCATAAATATGGCGAAATATTTATTACCTGGTAATTTAAAAAATTTACAAAACATTTTATGACCTGTGGTCGGCTTATTGGCAGTAACCAATTAAGTCCCTCTTTAAAAAACATTTTATGACCAGTAGTTCACGCAAATTTTCCTATTAAAGAAAAGCAAATATCGCTTATTTTTTTTTACCTATTTTTTACCAAAAAATAAATATAAATACTTCACACACTCTGAGTCAAATTTTAGTTGAATACTAAACGTGAAAGTGTTAAAGTGTTTTTTTTGTAAAGTAAAGAGTGAAGCTGTAATGACAATTTAAAGTAAAATGAATAAATTTTGCTGCAATCCGTTTAACAAGAGTGGACATCGTTCGAAAAAGATAAAAGTATTAAAATTAACTGGTGTTTCGAAGCGATACATGAATGAATTAAATATACAATACGGTGAAGAAGCAGAATTCATTTGCCCCAAGTGTAAAATCGATTTGTCTCAACAAGCAAATGCATTGAAACAAATGCAACCACAATCCGAGAGTGAAATGACAATTGAACAAAATGTTTCATCTGATAGTGAGGCAGACATTCCGATGGTCAATATGTCTTTGAGTCCTTTGAATGAGGCTATTACCACTTTAGGTGAATCGCCTATTACAAAAAGAAAGTTGCGAAGTGAAAAATACAGGAAAGAAAAAAAAGGCAAGGTTATGAGTGCAATCGCGACAATATTTGATGAAGGCTCTGATAACGAATGCAGTCAAGCAGATGACGTTGATGACGGCAAACAAATGATTGAGCAGTTGAAAAGAAAATTCAATTTAGCGACCACTTTTCCGGAGAAATATCTCATTTTATCTGTGCTGCCTCAATCATGGTCTATACGCAAGATTTCTGAACAGTTTCAAACATCTTTTTACATCGCGATAAGAAGCAAAGAATTAGTTCGACAGAAGGGCATATTGGCGACTCCCACCAAGAAATTTGGCTCAAGGACCCTCAGCGAAGCAACGGTGAAATTGATTCAAAATTTTTACTGCAATGATGACAACAGCCGCGCCTGCCCAGGTACACGTGACTATGTTATCACACGTGAAGATGGAGAAAAAGTACACAAGCAGCGCAGATTATTATTATGTAATCTAATACAACTTTCAATGAGGTCCCTTATGAAGAATTCTTCAATTTTGTCACATGACAGTGGTGTACACCACCACTAAACCAGTCACTATAAAAAAAAAAATATGTAGGTACATTATTTTTTGCTGGGCAATCGATTGAGACTATTTATTTTAGAATCGGAGAGGGGTCGTCCAAAAGGTGATCGCTTTCATATGGAATTGCTCTATATTAGAACCTCTGACCATTTAACATTAGTAGAAATATCATTAATAAATAATATAAACAACAATGGGCCCAAAATACTACCCTGTGGTACACCAGATGTAGCTATATAGGAGTAAGATTCAGATGAATCATTTGATACAGAACAATTACGATTTATTAAATATGATTTAATCCATTCCAAGAATGTAGAATGAAAACCAATCGACTCAAGTTTATGAAGTAAGATCGAGTGCGAAACTCTATCAAAAGCTTTAGAAAGATCAGTATAGATAGTATCTATCTGAAAACTATTCTCAAAATTATTAATATGTACAGTAATTTGAAAAAATTGCTAAATTAGTTATTGTGGAGCGACCTCTGACATAGCCATGTTGGTATGGCGAAATAATGCTTTTAACCGAAAAATACATCTTTTCAAAAACAATATGCTCAAAAATCTTAGAAATGTTACATAATTTCGAAATAGGTCTATAATTAGCCACATTATCCTTAGCTCCAGTTTTATGAACTGGTGTAATTGATGTATTTTTCCATCTTTCAACAAAGACTCCCTCTCTTAAAGAGTTATAAAAAATATAAAGTAAAGGCAACTTCAAAGAATCAACACAGTTTTTAATAAAAAATGCACATAAACCAACACTATCAATTCTTTGCGTGGATTTCAATTTTGATATACCAAATAAAATATCATCCTCAACCAACTCAATCATTCCAAAATTTAAATTTGAACTACTAGAAGCAGAGCCAAAAGAATTTGATGCCAAAACAAAATTCGAGCTAAAAAAATCAGCGAAAAAATTAGCGGCTTCCATATTCGAGTTAGAAACTCTATCATTATAATACATTCTCGATGGATACTGAGAACAAGTACGCTTAGAATTCATGAAATGCCAAAAAGACTTAGGATTGTCTTTAATATTATTCTCAAAATCTAAGATATATTGTTTTTATTATTTAAAAAATTAAATTCCCTTGAATGAAACTCATATAACTGTTTATTATTCAGATCATTTGTGGCTTTAAAGCGGTTATTGTGTTTATTACGTAAATTTTTTAATCTTTTCAAACCAGGCGTATACCAAGGTAATTTATGAACTCTAGGCTTTAAACGAGGTATATTTATAAAACAAATCTCATTAATAATGTGAATGAAAGCTTCATAATTATCATTAACTTTGTCATTATGCAGAACTTGTAACCAGTCAATGCCATTAATTATTTCATTAATATAATTAAAATTCCAATTCCTAAAATCATAACCAAGTGCAGTATTATCTTGCACTTTACAATAAGAATAAAATTCCAAGCTAAACTCCAAAGCAACATTATGCATATCAGTATTACAAAATGGAAATGGGCACTCATTTACTATAAATTTCATGTCAGCACTAACAAAAACAAGATCTAAAATCCTACCAAGATTATTGAAGAAATTATTCACTTGAACTAAGCCCAATCTAAAAAAACTATCAATTAAATTGATTTCAAATGCAAAGTTAATATTTGAAGGGGAAAGATTACCAGACTCACGTAAAAACGACCAAATAACTCTGCTGAGATTAAAATCTCCAAAAACAACCAACTCATGATCAGTGTATTTAGAGGCCAAATTAACAACATTCTGAACGTGATTATTATATAAAGTATCAGGGCTATTAGGAGGGATATAAGAAAGATTTAGGAGCAAGTTACCGGTTTCACCTTTAAGTTTAACACACAACTGATCAATAACCGAATCAGAATTTGAGAGCAACCAAAGAGAAGAAATTATATTTCTTTTTATGGCAATAACTATTCCACCACCTTTAGTACAATTAAGCTTAGAAAAGTCTCTATCTTTGCGATAAACTAAGTAAATCGAAGTATCAAGAAATTCTTCATTAAAAAAATCATCATTCAACCAAGTCTCCACAAGCACTATTACATCATAATTTGATTGGGAAGAACCAACAAACACTTGATTTAATTTTGTTCTGATACCACCCATATTTTGAAAATAAAAATTAACCCCTCAATTCATAAATGCTTTGTAAAATTATAGCAGGTTTACAAAACGTCATTTTCATACAAAATTTGTTCAATAAACCTCCTATAATTTTACAAAGTGTTTATGAATTTAAGGGTATGTTTTTTAAATTTAGCAGCAACATTTTTTAAACATTTACGTCCTCGGTTCGAGGTTTCTGAAAAAACTGAAACTGACGAACCTTTACATCAGATGGCCACAAAGATGGTTTAAAAAGCTGTTTATAAAATGCAGCAGAAACACCAAGTTTGAACGAAACTTTCTTCATTAAACTGAAGTCAGCATCCTTTTTGATTAATTTAAACCATTCTAAATACATTTTTTGGATTCCAGCATATTTCACTACATAATCCATAATTTGGTCTGCAGTAACCATCGGCTTAAAGCATGTCAAATGAACCCATTTTTTACTAGCTACAACATCAAATTCACTTTTAGCATTATCCCCAAAATTCACTTGATTTCGCTTTCTTTTCGGCTTAACAATATTCCACATTGAATTGTTTGCTGGGAAATCATTTTCAACCTGAGAGTTTATAGTGGCAGCATAACTAACCGTATTTTCGGATGTATGAGAAATAGAAATACTCTCATTGTCATAATTTGCTTGTACGTTAGTTTTATCAGAACCAACAACATTTACATCAACTTGTTTATTAGCATCAGCGACAGCACCACGACCGACATCATCATTAACAGCATCAACAAACACATCATGATTATTAGCATCATCATTAGCATAAAGACCTGCATTACATCCAGCACTATTATTAGCAGCAGCACCAACAATAGCATTATTACGATGACTATCAGAGAGTGTTAGAAAATTAGCAGAAGTAGATGCAGGGGGTGAACGACTTTTTTGTTGTTTGTTATTAGAACTTGATTCGGCGTGTTTTTTTGTTTTTTAACGAAACACTCTCAATAGCAATGTTTTTGTTGATTACATGAGCATTTTTTAACTCTTTAATATCATCAACATTATTTACTTTTTTTGTAAGATCAATGATCATTAGCTTTAAGTTGTTTACTTTATGTGTTAAACGACTTATACAGCGCACTAAATCACTTGACGAATTTAAACAATTGTCACAGTTGAATAAAATGTTTTTATTACTTTTTAAGATATTATATTCATTATCAGATATAATATTAGCACAAATATTATGATAACTGAGTTGACACAAGTTGCACTTTATTATAACAGTGTCCTTTTTAATGATGTTCAAACATTTTGAACAAACAATTTTCTTTAATGAAGACATAGCGAAACACACGTCTTACTCAATTCGTTGCAAAGCGAAGACTCAAAAACTAATAAACAACTTAGAGTCAGCCTTGACTGAACTAATAAACAATTTGGCAAAAGTTCACTTTATGGGGCAACCCTAAAAAAAAAAAAAATATGACCCCCTCTGAAATTAAAAAAGAAAATTTTTTTCTATATGTTGTTAAGGGGGCCGGGGACCCCGAAACACTCCCAAAATGTGTGACGATTCAAATTTTCTCACGATTCCAAATATGCATTTTGTTTTAAGATCCGGAAAATAGAATTCGGGCTAGGTGCATTTTTGTCATTTTAGGTGTTAAAAAATACTATTTTGAAAAATGTATGTAAACTTTTTGGAAATAAAAGTGTGGGATTTTTTTAGGAAAAAGAGAAAATTTTATGAATTTTAGTGGGTTTTTTGTATATTATAGGACACAGCGTCGCAGGCAAAAAATGTTTTATAAAAATCGCGGGATTTTTTCAAAAAAATTTTCATTTTTTGGTACATAGCGTACATAAGCTTCATTTTGGTAGAAGTTGGTGTTTTTTTTTTTTTTTTTTTTGTAAAAAATTAAAATGTAATGAATTTTGGGGGTTTTTTATGTATTGTGGGCAGAGCTTTGAAGAATTAATTCCTTTTTGAATGAATTCACTACCAATCGAATTCAATTTTCTCTAGAATTGAATGAATTCCTTTTCTTAAGTAATTCACTGAATTCGTTCAAATGAACGCGTTCATCAAACAACAAATTCAAAGAATTAATTCAATTGCAATAGTTCTTTTTATTAAATCAAATGAATTAATTCACCGGTGAACGCGTTCAATTTTATAAATCGAACGGAAAAAAAAGTGAATTAATTCCTTACTGAATTAATTCACTACTGAATTCGTTTAATTTCATTTTCGTTCAGTGAATTAAAAAAAATAAAATTACGTTCAGTGAATTAAAAAAAAAAAAATAATAAGTTCACTGAATTGAAAAAAAAAAATAAAATAAGTTCACTGAATTGAAAAAAAATAAAATAAGTTCACTGAATTCAAACTTGTTTTCTGCCGTTCAGTAGAAGAAAACAATAACGTACAAATACAATATTTAAATAAGCAATTTTGCAGCGTGTGCTAGTAAAAATAAACAAATTAGAAACCGGATGCTGTTTATCAACCTACATGATTCAAAAATAAAGCCTTTTACTATTAAAAATAAAAACTTTACTTTTATAGATAAATTTGGGAAAAAAATATAACTATTAATTTTTCAAACCAGTTATATAGTTATATTTTTTTCCAAATGTATCTATATCTGTAAAGTTTTTATTTTTAATAGTAAAAGGCTTTATTTTTGAATCATGTAGGTTGATAAACAGCATCCGGTTTCTAATTTGCTTATTTTTACTAGCACACGCTGTAAAATTGCTTATTTAAAAATTTTATTTGTACATTATTGTTTTCTTCTACTGAACGGCAGAAAACAGGCTTTGAATTCAGTGAACTTATTTTATTTTTTTTCAATTCAGTGAACTTATTTTATTTTTTTTTCAATTCACTGAACGTAATTCTATTTTTTCTTAATTCACTGAACGTAATTCTATTTTTTCTTAATTCACTGAACGTAATTTTATTTTTTTTTAATTCACTGAACGAAAATGAAATTGAACGAATTCAGTAGTGAATTAATTCAGTAAGGAATTAATTCACTTTTTTTCCGTTCGATTTATAAAATTGAACGTGTTCACCAGTGAATTAATTCATTTGATTTAATAAAAAGAACTATTGCAATTGAATTAATTCGGAACAAAATAAATCGAACGAAAGCAAATATGAATTAATTCCATTCAATATATGGTACTTAGTGAATTAATTCATCGAATTTTTAATTCAGAATTGAAAAATTGAATTAAGGAATTAATTCTTCAAAGCTCTGATTGTGGGACAAGCACCGCAATCGCAATTTTTTTTGTTGAAAAATCGCACAATTTCTTCTTTTGGTACGTTGTGGTCATGTTTGAATTCTTAAGAAAATTTCCATTTATTTGAGTACCCATACTTTATAATTAATACATTAAATGGATCTAGTGGGAGCCACACTTTATGGATCATAAAACCAAATGCATTTTTGAAATCGGGAGAAAATTTCCTTTAATTTGAAACTTACCATTTTGGGTGTTTCGGTTTTTTGGACCTAGCGGGTCCCAGTTCGAACTATTTCTAAAACATATTAGTTTTTTGACTAGTAATTACATAACTAGTTCTCAAAATAATCATTTTGAACCAGTTGTGTACTAGTTAAATACGATCAATGTAGAGACTGTTTAAAAAGTATTTGAAAATTTGAAATTATTAATTTTTGTTTTGCATTTAAATTTAGGGTGGGTGCGAACTGGCTAAATAAAATCTAAACTAAATTCCATGGATGGTAACCGAAACGAAAGCGGTTATCGTTAGGGTAACGTTATTTTATGTTATTTCGGTAACGCTATTTTAAGGGTAACGCTATTTCATTTATTTCGGTATCGGTATTTTAAGGATAACGGTATTTGAGTTATTTCGGTAACGGTATTTTAAAGATAACGATATTTGGGTTATTTCGGTAACGGTATTTTAAGATTAACGGTATTTCAGTTATATCGGTAACGGTATTTTAAGGGTAACGGTAGTCAGTTATTTCGATGCATCCCGCAATTTTTTTTTACAAAAAACAAACGAGATTAAAAACATAATCAATTTATCAACCACGTGAAATTACCAAAAGAAGAAAACTAAAAATAACGGTAACGGTATTTTAGGGATAATGCTATTTTATTTATTTCGGTAACGGTATTTTAAGGGAATCGATATTTCTTTTATTTCGGTATCGGTATTTTAAGGATAACGGTATTTCAGTTATTTCGGTAACGGTATTTTATGGGTAACGGTATTCCGGGTATTTCGGTAACGGTATTTTAGGGGTAACGGTAGTCAGTTGAAAGGGTTTTGAATCGATAACGGTATTTTAGCGGTAATGACTGCCAACCCTGCTAAATTCAGGTTTCCAAATTTCTATGAAATTTGAAAAAGTTTTCAAAAAATGTTCAAAGAAATTTTAAACATTTTTGTCAATTTGTATTTAGTTTAGAATTTATTTAGCCACCTCGCACAGGGCCTTAATAAATAAATCAGAGTTTGTAAATAAACACGTAAATTTTTTTATTGGGAAATGAATTGAGGTGTAAATTAACTGGTACAGTACTGGCGCCAAAGAGTCAATCCATAACTAGTTTAGTAAATTTCTTATAATAACCAGTACAACTTCTTGTTTTTCTTCCAAAAACAATAATCTTTAACAATTTGTATAATAATAGTTTCATTGAAGCTGTGCAGAGATTTCAAAAGATTGAATTTAAATACGAGTTTTGAAATACTACCTTTGTTTGTAATACGTAATACATTCTGAGTTTGCAAATACACACTAAAATGTTTTATTGTCATTAGAAATCCTAAACACAAAATATTTTAAATTTCATTTGGTAAATGGATATAATTATCTCAGAAAGAGGAACTATCGGTCTAATCTGCGTTTTATCAAAGGAAAAATTTGTGTTTTTTTATCTATATACAACCAAGTGGTACAGTACTAATTCTAAAGAGTAACTTCGGAACTAGTTCCGCGAGTGCCACATTAGCACCAGTTTCGCTCCCTATTTTTATTCCTTAAATTGTAATTTCTAAACTAGTTATACAACTAGTACCAAAGTGGGAGTTTGGCGACAATTGTCCCTGTCCCTATGACATCTCCATGTTAAATTCTACAGTTGTTTGTATGGAGAGGCGGTAGAACTCGTACTAGTTGCCTGGTTTAAATAAACTAGTACATAACTGGTTCTGAACTAGTATTTTTTGCTACTGGGCATATAGAAATTAAATTTTCTTTTTTAATCCTAGAGGTCGTCATGTTTTTTTTTTTTTTTTAATAAACCCGGATAAAACAAAAGCAATTTACTTTACGAGAAAACGAAAGTTTTGCTTCACACCACAAAATCCTTTACATTTCATCAACAACGATATAGCATGGGTAGAAAATATTAAATATTTAGGCGTTGTTCTTGACAGCAAATTAAATTTCAAAAACCACATTCCATATATTGTGGATAAAATTAATAAAGAAACAGAAAATCGAACCTGTCAATTGATAACAAAAAATTAATAATTAAAGTTATTTTCACCCAATCATTGTTTATTCTTCCCCTTTTTGGTCTACATCAGCAAAGTGTCATATTAAAAAGCTTCAGGTGTCACAAAACAAGCTGTTGAAGATTATTTTTATGCTGCCTTCACACTATTCAACCCAAAGACTGCACACACTTGCTGGTTTTCCCACTGTCAATGTTAAATTAGAGTATTTAACTGAGAATTTTTTAAGGTGCCAATTCTCACAATACGCTCATATTAACCCTTAAATTCATGATCTTTTCAATTTTAACCATTTTTTTATATATATGCTAGGGTTTGGGGTTCGGGATTTCCCGGGCGGGAATTCCCGGGAAAAGTTTGCCGGGAATTCCCGGGAAAATAATATGTTTTTCCCGGGAAAACGGGACATTTTAAAAATATTAAATTTTTTAAATTGTTTTTGTTTCGAATAGGTATTTTTTAATTTTAGTCATAAAAAACATTTTAAATACCAAAACAAAAATGTCATTGTTAAAATCTTTTAAAAGGGAATACATTTATTTGACACACAAATAAAATCTTTGCCAAGTAATAAGGAGCATTTCAACTAATAAAGATTTTTCGCATAACTTATTCAAAATTTAGGTAGTAAAACCTAAAAACTTGGTAAAATGTTTAAAAGAAATATGAAAAAATAGCTTTGTTTCTTACAAATAATCGCCCGTACTACCTAAATTTTTCAAATGTATAATTTAGTTAAAGTCGACTTTAGTTAAAATATTGGGTGGCAGTATACCTTGACTTGGTGTGTTTTTGGAGCATTCTGATTGGTTAATTTATTTTCAACCAATCAAAATATTTGAAAATATAAATATTTTTGTAAGGTTTTCATACACAAAATGAACAAAACCGTTTGATTAAAAATAAAGTCGACTTTAAATTTAAAATACTCCTTTATATTAAGGGTCAATAATTTTATAAGTAACGTTTTCATTAATAAATGTGAAAAGAAAAGACTAATTGTTAACGGTGGTATCTAAATTTGGTTATCCGACAACTAAGTTTGGTTCACAAAAAAAAAAAAAAATTGATGGTCATGCAACTTCTCTTGAAGAAAACAACAACAAGAATAACGTTGCAGTTTAAATTAGCAAAGTACCCGAAGAAAAAAGAGTAAGCTGAACAGGCATTAAAGGTTTTATGGTAGGGCAAACATTTCCTGAAATGGTATCCAAATTAGCTGCAGTCAATCCGCACCATAGCTAGATCTTCGTTTATTCGAGAAAGTTTTTATAATAAAAACCTGGCATTGCAAAAAATGAAACCGATGTAAAGAACATTATATTGAATTACTACAATCATGTAAAAGATATCATGATAAAAGAAATATCGAGCAATATTTCTAACAATAGGAAATTTACTATATTCTTAGATCAATGGACAAGAATATCACAAAAGAGATATTTGAACATATGTATAAACGGAAATAATTCATTTTATAATCTGGGGTTGGTTTATATATCAGGAAGATGTAATGCTGATGAAATAAGAAGAATTGTAGAAATAAGACTGCAAGAATTTTATTTGTCTTTGGAAAATAACATTGTGGCCACCATATCTAATGGGCCAAGTGTAATGAATCGGTTTGTTTCCGACAGTCCAGTAGTGGGTGCTTTCTGCTGGAATCATGCATTTCATTTGGCAGTGCTTAGAGTAATTTATGTGAAATCAAATGTTCAACATACTGATATTTTTCTTTGAATTCTCACTACACAGACTGAATTTGTACTGAAATAGTGTGTTTTTTTTTTAACAAAAATTACTTATATAGTTGGTTTTCATTAACAATTTTGTTTAAAAATATTTCCCGGGATTCCCGGGAATCAAATTTTTTCATTCCCGTTTCCCGGGAAATAAAAAAGTCCGGGAAATCCCAAACCCTAATATATGCTTTCTAAAGGCGTGTACATTTCAAGAAAAATACGAAAAAAAATTATTTTTTAAAAAAGGTAATTTTTATGGAAAAATATGGTTTTTTGCCAAATAGCTAAATTGTGATTATTTTAACGTGTATGAAAAAAAAAATATATATAAACTATAATTTATACATTTATTGGTGCCTATTCCTACGAAAAGTCTGTGACTCTTAGTTATGACTGTATTCCCCATGTATTTGTTGTTGAGAAGTCTTAATAAATTATATTTGTTAAAATTTTTGTTTGAAAACTTCAAAAAAATTAAGACCTGGTATCGATACAATCATAACATTGACAAATAAAATTTGAATTTTTTGAATTTTATTGTTGTTTTGTATGAAAAGTTATTACTCTCAGTCTTAAAAATAGTCTTAAGACGGTCACAATGGTAGCATTCGGCAGACAAACCTTAAAATGATACCGGTGACTTGTAGAGCTTTGTGATTACTTACTCTGTTGAACGATGTTTTCTTTTTAAATACATTTTTTTCATTATTTTCCTTTGATTTTATAAATTTTTTGTTTTTGAATTATATTTGTATGTTTTTATTTGTCAATCATACAAAACAAAATTTTTTTTAAAATCAACAACAACAAATGTATCACTATTTGATCAAAAGTAGCAAACATTTTTTACGCTACCAAAATATGACAGCGCTCAGACTGAGCGGTTAGTGATAAGGTCGTTCATCAGATAGTTGCACAACTGTTGTAGAACTGTTGACTGTCAAATTGTATCTGCCGAACGCACCCAATGATTCACAAGTAGGAATAGGCACCATTGTCGCTAAAATGAATTTTATTGCGAGAATACCACTTTAAACATTTAAACAAATATTTATGAATATGTATTACACTTTTTGTAAAAAAACTCGTGTTTTAGATTTTTCACAAATATACAGAGCAAAACCAAGATTTTTACTCTAACTGTTTAAAAATTCTGCGCTAAACAATAGGAACACTATGTACAGAAGGGGCCCCTAGTGCCCAAAAATCCAGTTTTGTGCATCAAGTGGGTTTTTTTTTATTAAAAAACTGGTATGTTGCCAAATGGCTACACCATGCATTTAAGGGTTAATGATTTGATCTCTATATATGTTTTACCCAATTACCTTAGTTTTAATTTTTAGTTTGTAAGAACTGATTCAAAAATATTTTTTTTTAATTTTTAAAATAATACAAAATCATTCATAACACTGTGCTAGTTGAAAAATCCAACAAGCGGGGGACCCAGTGGGTAAACCTAATTCGAGTACGCTGAATCCAGTGATGCTATCCGTTTTTCTAGATTAGCTCTTGAAAAAAGGATATTTGTGTTTAAAAATTCTGCGTCCAAGGACCCCAAAAAACGCGATTTATCTAACTTTTTGACCATTTATTTTTGCCCAAGTTATTTGTTATTCCCCCAGTCAGGTTTGGGTTAAAAATGATCAGAATCGGTGCAGCGGTTCAAAAGTTCTAAGTGAAAATGTGAGGACACTTCGAAATTTTCCATACAAAATTGTACATTTTATTGCTTCGTTAAATGTACTGAAATTTGTATAGACGTGAAAAATTTGCATAAAGGTTTTTATGGTGTCCTCACATTTTTAATCACAACTTTTGAACCGCAAGACCGATTTTGGTTATTTTTAACACAAATCTTCTTGGTTGAGTAACAAACAACTTAACTAAAAATTAACGCTAAACAAATTAAAAAATCGAGTGTTTAGGGGTGCTGAAACCAAATATCTTTTTTTTAAGAGCTAACCTAGAAAAACGGCTAGCACCACTAGATTCAGCGTACCCGAATTAGTTTTACCCACTGGGTGCCCCATCTGTCGGGGAAAAAGTGTCCTTTTCGTGCACAGCGTAATTAATATTAAAAAAAAAAATGCTAAAGTAGAAAAGGAATGTATATTTCTAACCTCTTTAAACAAATATTTCAAATTGTAAACCCATTAATATCAAAAAAATACAAATAAATTGAATTGAATTAATAATATTTTTTGAGTTTTTTATTAATTTTTGGGCCAGCAAGGTTGGGTAATATATTTTTAAATACAAAAAAAATCCATTTTTTTTAATGATTTTTCTTTGTAGACAGTAAATTTTTTAAAGTTTTTCAAGCCAATAGACACTTACAATTATTATTAGCTCTTTTTGTGAAAATAATAGGGGTTTTTTTATGAAAAAGCCTAAATCTAGACGATTTTCAAATAGGTTAGGGGAAAACTAAAAATGATATGGCAATACTGGTTTGAACTACCTTTACAAAAACCCTGATTTACCGGTTATTATTATCAAAAATCAAAACCAGTATTTAAAAAAAACGATTTTTAGAACAAACGAAAACCTGTTGCGAGTTTTTTGAATACTCTTAAGCATTTGCAATATTATGGTACAACTTTCCAAGTGGTGCAAGCATATTGACCGTGTATGTATTAAATTGAAGGTTGAGCAATGTTTTGTAGTGAATCAAAACACTTTTGATTTTTATTGGCCAACTTGAAATATTGCAACACTGTGCAGTTTTAATTTTGTACTGTTTATGTTTGTGTGCATTTTGAGGTTATCTTGAATTCAGATATTGCATAACATATTGTGACGATCTTTTGTTACAATGTATATGTTGCAATTTATTGTATGGTGTGTGGCAAAACGAGAAAAATACTGTGCCATTCATTATATTGGACATAATGGGTCATATGAATAAAACTTAGCAATTACTTCGAAGTAATTACTTTGGGCTTATGTAAACGATAAATGTAAACGAAAATTAAAAAAATAATTTTCTAGTCTACTCCCAAGCAGACTAGATTTGTGAAGTAATTGCTTAAAAAACCCTGTATTTCCCCCTATTAGTAATATCAATTTTTTATTCATATGAGCCAATATTGCAAATGTTATTATACTAAATTATTAAATTCTTTATCACTGAAATTGTACTTAATTTACCTCATTATTGAGATTCTGTCCCGGTATTAAATTCTTTAAAAAGGAAGCATCATCATAACGTATAACTCCAGTATTTGGTATACCATCAAGGTACGAATTATAACCCGTTATAGAGGGTGGTGGTGAATCATCACCACAACTATGATGTATATGGCCACTGCCAGTAACAGCTGAACTGCTACTACCGCCACTGCTGCCCGTAAAAACATCAAAACCATTATAATACTTAGATTGTTGATATTTTTCTTGTAGTGATGCATCTGATATCGATACGCCAACTCCTCCTCCACCTCCAACAACTGAATTCGGACTTTCGGCAACGACGCTACTCAAAAACGAAGTATTGCAACTTACTACGAATAAACAAGACAAATTTTATAAATATTAAAAATAAACGCCTTAAGCTTAGTTTAGGGGCGCCTCTCCGATTGTCTAAAAATTTTTACCACTGATAGAACTCTTTTTTGGAGTCCTACGACATATTTTTTTCCGCAAAAACGCCCATGTCGGGAGTTATTTCGGTTCTTCCTGGATATCTTCCTCGTTTATATTCGGATTGGGAAAAATATATACACCATTGCAAAGCTAAAAGAAATGTTTTTAAGATGACATTTTTTTATTATTATTTACCAAGGTTGGTTACCGAAACGAATAATGGTAAGGGTAACGGTATCGGATTTCTTTTGTTTAGGTAACGGTATTTCAGACTGTTTCGGTAACGGTATACCGTTATCGAAACAGCAATACCGGTACGTACCGGTATTAAAAATTATGTTAAAAACATATAAAAACAAGTAAAAACATGGCATATTTTTAATTTAAGTACTGAAAATACAGATTTTAAGCTATAAATTCAATGCTGGTAGTTTTAATAAGTAAAATTATTATCTATATTTTTTTTTGTAAAAAAACACTCAAGATTGTAAAATAATTATCATTTTTAAATAAAGTAATAAATACCGGTAACTACCCATAAAAATAACGGTATCGGTAACGATAACGGTATTTGGAATTTTTTTAGAATTATCGATAACGGTATGCAATTTAAAACGGTATTTTAGCGATAACGGTAACCAACTTTGTTGTTTACCCATTACGACCTGGCAAAAGAATTTTCATATTTTTTTTAAAGATACGTTTTTATTTCATAAAAAGTCCAGTATAATAATACAATTTGTACTTTATATATTGTCGAGACTTGAAGTTTTCATTTGAGATATACATATATCAAGTTTTTATCACTTCAAACACCGAAGATATTTGGGGTCAAACTTAACTTTTTTTTATATGTTACGTGAAAAACACACCTGGCTCTTACCAACCATTATACTGAAGAATTAACCCCTTAAGAATCAACTAAAACATTGTTTTTTGTAAATGTTTCCCAATTTTTTTTCCTAAACTTGTTTATTAAGGGGTTAATTCTTCAGTACAAATGCTGGTAAGAGTTTGTTATGAGTAAAAACAAGCTTCAAAAAGTGGATCGTTTAAATGCAAATATTCATTTAAAACATTCTTATCTGGGTCCTCCGAGTTATTTTTAAGGTAATGTCGTTCAAAGCGTCCAAACATTTCTAATGCCTCTTCTTCTTTTTCTTCTTCCGATGACGAATCTGTAACATCTTCCGGTGAGATATCTTCATTATCCATTGCTTGCGCTTAGA
Source organism: Leucophora obtusa (assembly GCA_949987735.1). Taxonomy (NCBI): domain Eukaryota; kingdom Metazoa; phylum Arthropoda; class Insecta; order Diptera; family Anthomyiidae; genus Leucophora; species Leucophora obtusa. The sequence goes on along the minus strand of OX465295.1, from coordinate 199,260,537 downwards.
TCGCAGCAAAATCCGTTGCTTCATTTAGAGGATTATATACATAATTCGTTTGCAGACATATGGAGCGCAAGTATGGGGTTTTCACAATTCGAAAAGGTAGATAAAATGTCAATTTACCTTTTAAAAAAGATTTTGAGCCTGCCAAACTTTACACCAACACATTGTCTTATACTGGAAACGGGATTTGAAAATGGGCACATTTTCACTTTAGACCTACATTTAAGATATACAGCTATGTACATATAAATGGCACATTTTACCATGAATTCTTTCTCATGCTACTATATTGCAAGTACTATTAACAACCAACAAGTTTTTGTTTTTTTTCCAAATGTTTATTATGCACATTTAATATTGCTATAAAATTTAATAGAAATTCATTAATGTATATAAAAACTTATCATTATGAAAACAAAACCCATTGAAATGAGCTGGAAACATAAATGGCACAATCTTAAAAAAAGAGAAGAAATGGTTTTAATATTGCATTTGTTAAATTTTTTGGTATGTACAAATATTTTACCGTTATTAATTATTGTTATGGCCTTTGTTTCTGATGACAGCTTCGCACCTGCGACCCATACTTTCCAGTAGTTTTTGGCATTTTGTTTTGGGGATGGCGTACCAAGCTTCCTGTGCGGCCGACCACAGTTCGTCCATATTTTTGTAATTTTTCTTTGCGATTTCAACCTTGACTTCATTCCACAGGTTCTCTATTGGATTTAAGTCAGGGCTCTGGGCTGGCCAATACAAAACATCAATCTTCTCCGCCCAAAACCATTTTTTTTACTAGTTTGGAGGAGTGTTTGGGGTCATTATCTTGCATGAATTTCCATTTTATTGGCATGGAGTTGAAGGCATATAGCTCCATATGGTTTTTTAAAATATCTAAATACTGAAACTTGTCCATTTTTCCATTGATTTTTATAAGCGGACCTACGCCATGCCAAGAAAATGCACCCCAAACCATAATACTGCCACCTCCATGTTTTACCGTCTTCTGAGTAAACCGAGGGTTAAACTTTTGGCCTTTAGGACGACGAACAAAGATTCTGCCATCTGGTCCTATCCTGTTAATTTTTGATTCGTCACTCCATAACACGTTTTTCCAAAAACTAATGGGATTTTCCTTATGGGTTCTGGCGAAGGTTAGTCGTTTTGAAATATTTTTTTTTTTTGAGAGGAGGGGCTTCTTTCTGGAAATGCGCCCAAACAAATTTGCCTCGTTTAGTCTTCTTCTGACAAGTCTGCTTGATATTTCCATGTTAAAATTTTCAATAATATCCGATGCTATCTGCCTTGATGACTTGCATGGATCAATTTTCACCATTCGTACTAAAGCTGCATCCGTACGCTCATCTGTTTTTCGTGGCCTTGGCTTCCGAATTTTACCCTTAGTCAATATATCGGGATCCTCAACACAAGAATTAATTGCATTGTAGACTTTTTTGCGAGAAATTTGCATTATCTCAGCAATTTCCGCTACTTTTTTTCCATCTTCATACATTTTCCATATAATCCGCCTTTCCTCACCTGTGGTATGTTTTCCTGATCCCATTTTAAAAATTTTTTAACTTTTTATATTTATTGCTTTGAATTAAATCTACACGACTACTGCCTATTTTAAGTAAATTGTGCCATTTATATGTCAACTTTAAATCAGCATTGTTAACTCAAAAATGATAACGGTAAATAATAAGCAAAACATAACGGAACATTTGAGCACTATTAAGACAAACATTTTTTTCAACAATAATCAGAAGAGATAAAACTTGCATTTTAAAATATATTTAGTTGGAAAATACTTAAATTTATGCGCAATTTAAATTTGTCCCAATTATATGTCCATAGCTGTATGTATGTATGCTAGGGTGGGTCGATTTAGCAATCGATATTGCGTACTCGATTTTTCGAAAGCTTTTAGCATGGGGAAAAAAAAGTTCCACTACGACATATCAAAAAAATCATTTTCGAGGCTCCCAAATTTAAATTTTTTGCAATTTTCTAATAAATGCTAGATTAGCGCCATCTTGTGGTGGCTTTTTGAAACAACTAATAAAGTTGTAAACCATATAACATTACAACCTTTCCAGAAAGGTATTACTTATGAAAATCGGATAAAAAATGTGGCAACTAGAGGTAAAAGTATATAAGTAAAATTATTTTCTCCTTGTTGTCATCAACATCATTATCATCATTTCTCATCATTATCATCATTTCATCATCAAGCAGAAAATAATTTTACTTATATACTTTTACCTCTAGTTGCCACATTTTTTATCCGATTTTCATAAATAATACCTTTCTGGAAAGGTTGTAATGTTATATTGTTTACAACTTTATTAGTTGTTTCAAAAAGCCACCTCAAGATGGCGCTTATCTAGATTTATTAGAAAATTGCAAAAAATTTAAATTTGGGAGCCTCGAAAATGATTTTTTTGATATGTCGTAGTGGAACTTTTTTTCCCCATGCTAAAAGCTTTCGAAAAATCGAGTACGCAATATCAAAAAATTTTTATCCATACAATTTGACCCGCCCTAATGTATACCCATTATACTATTTGACTACCCAGAGGAAAGATTGCCGCACCAATTAACGAAGATACTTCTTCAGCAGCGAATATATTGGTTAAATGAATTGAAGAAATTAGGTTCTGAATTTCTGAAAAGTCATGAGGAAGTTATGTGGATTTTTAAGACTAGAAGTGATTCGATAGCACTGAACGGAAACAGGTTTCAAGCTAATGCATCAACTTTATGTTCGCTTCGTAATATGAAGACAAGGGAAAATATACAGCACTTTCTTGGCCGATGTGGAGCATTAAAAGAGTTTAGACTTATTTATTTCAAAAAGGTTTTCTTTGAGGAATACGAAATTATAAATATTCTGAATGGGATTACTGGCGAATGTACATAAAAACTTGTATTGAATACAGACAATTTTTGTTAGGTGAATTTGATTTTTAACTTTTAAAAAGAAAATATATACAGCTATGGACATAAAAATAGGAGACTTCATACAAAATTATCTTCGTGCATTTCTCTTAATAATTATAAAGCAATAATTATATTTCTTTTCTACTATAGTAAACTGTAATCAAGTAGTCTCAGATTATATATAAAACTTTGCAATATTTAAAACATGCAAATATTTACAACAAAATATGATACACAAATTGCCTGCACTTGTACGTAAAAACTCTACGTCAGTGTGGCAACATTTGCGAAAAGGTGACACGGAGGAAATAAGAAGATAAACAGGAAATCTAAAGTAGAATGTTTGTATATGTCTGTTTTGATCACTTCTGAAAGTATTCATATAGAGACAATCTGACAATAAAAATATAAACAATAATACAATTTAATGGAAAATCACTGATGAAGCCTGTCCATAAAAAAGACAGAAACTGGATCTAGTCTGATTTGCAAATTTAATGTGTTTATAACTTTTGAGGAAAATGTTTATTCTTTTTCTTAACCTCAAACCTACAAAATTACTTTACTTTGTTCATATTTGACTTCGACATAAAAATAAGACACTTGCAATAATTGTCAAAATTTTACTCGATGCACTTAGTAATAATTTTCTTTTCATAATTTGCGTTTGAAATAAGTAAATTCTTTTCTAATTGTACCAATATGGGACGAGGAAAACATTGTAATCCAGAAAAACGAAGACTTATATCTCAATTCCACAACGAGATGAAATCTCCAACTGAAATTGCTAAAATACTAAAGTGTTCGCGAAATATGGTATACAATGCTATTCGTCTATGTGTTGCCGACAAGAAATATCATACGCAAAATAAAGAACGTAAGCCAATCCGTCGTAAAACTACAACTTATATGGACAGGACTATAGTAGACTATAAATGCGAAGCGGTTATTTATAATAATGGATACAGCACAAAATATTAGTGTAATATTAACGTTAAAAAATAATAATTGTTTTAAAAACCCAAAAAATTTACGGTTTTTTGTAAAAATATAAAATGTGTCCTATTTAGAAGTCCAGGTATTTTTATTAGTTTATACATATTTACCAATATATATAAAATAGTTGAAGGATTTTTATTTAAATATAGAATGAATTACAATCAACAATAATAACACTTCCCGCATATGAAATAAAAAATTTTATTTTTCAAAATAAATAATTATGTTTCTTAACACATAAAAGTGTCCTATTTCCATGTCCATAGCTGTATATCTTTAAACATGTAATTATTTATTAATTGTCGACTGACGACCACGGGTCAACGTCGTTCTTATTCTATTTTTCAAATATTAATGTATATTGCTTAAATTTATGAAATAAAGAATAATTCTACCACTAAGGCCCGATTACTGAATGTTCAGTTAGCTAGTCCCTGGGACTTTAACTGACACATTTGTTGTTGTTTTCCATATAAAATTTTAATTTAACTGTCGGCTAAATTTTAACTGGACATTCAGTAATTGGGCCTAATTCGTTTTTGTCATTTTCTTACAAACTTAATTAAAATTACAAAAAAAAAAAAAAAAAAAAAAAAAACATTAAGGTTGTTTACAAGCGGTGAGCAATTTGTTGCATCGTTGTATCGTCCTAACAAAAAAAACGGAGATGTTAAAATTTAAATTGAAAAAATACGACATTTTAGAATAGCACAATACAACAGTGGTTTTCATATAAACTCGTAAATTCCTTGTAAAACTTGTATAAATACAAATCATATTTTTATATATTGAGTTTGATATTAAACTCATAAATATACCAGGTTTACACCGTTTACGAGCAGAATACGAGTTTATATGAAAACCCCCAACATTTTTACGTATGTTTAGTGTCCTATGTTTTCTTAGTAATTTAATTGAAAAACGACTGTTTGTGTGAACAGTAAAATATTGAATAAAAATTTTATTATATAATATTGTTTTGTCTGAACATAAAACAAAATGACTTGTTGATATTTAAAATTGTTGAAAATACAAAATACATTTTATTAAAGTACATTTTGATTTCCAACACCTCCACTCAAACTGAACTTTAATCTATACAAATGGTTTTGAGACCCAACTGCAAACAACATTTATGGTGTTTTGGTACCGACAATGCTTTCGTAAGTAAATCAGCTGGCATTTCCTTAGTAGAAAGATATTTTATATTAACATCACCTCTTTCAATAGTTTCTCTTACAAAATGATGACGTATGTCCACGTGTTTTGTTATATTGTGAAACACCGGATTTTTGCACAACTTTCCTGCACCTTGGTTGTCATTATAAATGATTACAGGTCCCTGCAAAGACAAAATTTCGGAAAGAAAACGTTTTAAATTAATAGCTTCTTTTGATGATTCCGATATAGACATCTATTCAGCTTCTGTGCTGGATAGTGAAACTGTTCTTTGTTTTCTTGACTCCCAGCTTATTGATGCATTAGCAAACTTGAAGACATATCCTGTATACGAACGACGATCATCTGTTGATGCACCCCAATCAGCGTCAGCGAATCCCTCTAATCCTCTATCCGATTTAGAAAACCTCAGCCCCCAGTATTGTGTACCTTTCAAATATCTGAGAACCCTTTTTGCTGCGATCCAAAGCCGCTTTCCATAATTTGTGTTAAACTGACTAAGAACACTTACTGCATGTTATATGTCCGGTCTTGTAGATACGGCTAAATATATTAAAGACCCTATGAGGTTTTGATAAGGCAATTCTTTAACTTCTGCCATTTCCTCCTTTGATTTGGGACACATTTCTTTGGTAAGTTTTATATTTGAATTCATGGGCGTTGAGACATCTTTACACTCCCCCATGTTGAAACGCACTAAAATATCTTTAATATATTTAGACTCAGACATTAATATATCACCCTCATCAGATGTAGTAAATTCAATCCCAAGACAGTATTTTAATGGTCCTAAATCTTTCATTTCAAACGTCCTGGCTAATTTCCTTTTGAGATTATTTAACTCATAACTACATAATCACGATAATCAAAATTTCCTTATCGCGATACGTGTAAACACAGTGATCAAATTCTGACGGTTCCTAAACCCATCTTTATCAGATGTTCATGTAATTTCTTATACCACTATTTTCCGAGTTGTTTAAGTCCATACAGTGACTTTTTTTAGTAAACATACCTTATCTTTGTTGTATTTTCCAGCTTCTTTTGATTCCAAAATGTTATCTAGTTTTTCTGGAAATTCAATAAAGATTTCTTCATCTATATCACCCCTACGAGAAATTTTAACAAACTGCCACCGAACTGGCCTCTTTATATGAAATAGACTGGTCACTTTTATATGGCGTTGTCATAGGAGGTGGAAATTGACCCCTTGTGACATGTCACAAGACAAATCCTAGGACAGGTTACTGAACTCTCATAAAAAACAAAGTTCAGGGTCCTGTCCTGCGATTTGTCTTGTGACATGTCCTATGACAACGCCATGTAAAAGTGACCAGTCTATTTCATATAAAGGGGCCAGTTCGGTGACAGTTTGTTAAAATTTCCCGTAGGGACCGTTTAGGTAGGCACTAACAAAATCCAAATGATGTACATTTAGGTTAAGTTGAGCTGCCAGAGCTATAACTAATCTTATAGATGAAATTCTGGCTATTGGAGCGTACGTTTCCAAAAAATCAATACCTGAAACTTGAGTAAAACCTTGGGCTAATAACCTCGCTTTCCTTTTCTCAATTGTTCCGTCCGGCTTGTATTTTGTTTTCAAAATCCATTTTGACTTCACAACCTTCTTTTCTTTTGGTCTATCAACAACTATCCACGTTTTATTCTTCATTAAAGCTTCATACTCTACTTGCATAGCTTTTTTCCAGTCGTTAGACTCTTTTGATTCTAATGCCATCTTTACGCTTCGTGGATTCGTCTTGATTTGATTCATTTTCTATGTCTTCTTCTATATTTTGTTGACAACAGTTTTCATTGTATTTATCTTCTTCATTACATACCTTTTTCTCTAGGCTTTTATCAATAGATTTCCAAATTTTATCATCAATAAAATCGGTGTAGTCAACTTCATTTTCAAAATTTTTGAAAATTTTACAACTCTACTTCTGACCAATTTTCTTTGTTCTGGATCCTACAATCTGTACGCTTTAGATTGCACTGAATATCGTAAAAAAACACATTTTCTAGACTTAAGATTAAATTTTCCTTTACTGGGTTTCTTATCCAGAATATAAGCAGTTGATCCAAATTTTCTAAAATAATTAACTGATGGAACTCTTCCAGTCCATATCCTGAAAGGTGTTTCTCCTTCAATACTTCGAGAATTGCAACGATTACGTATATAATTTGCAGTCAGGATAGCCTCTGCCCAAAAACCAGGTGATATCTTCGATTGTATCATCATGCACCTAGCCATCTCCACTAGTGTGCGATTTTTACGTTCAGAAATACCATTTTGCTGAGGGGTATATTCGACTGTAAATTCGTGATTTGTACCATGCTTTTTAAGATACTCTTTAAACATTTTGCTTGTATATTCACCACCGTTATCTGTTCTCAGGACTTTAATTTTCCTTTCCTTTTCGTTTTCCACCATATTTTTGAACTCGATAAACTTGTCCAAGACCTCAGACTTCTTCTTGATGAAATATACCTCACACCATCGACTTTTATCATCTATAAAGGTAATAAAATATCTGCAACCACCCAATGAATCTACTCGCATAGGACCACAAACGTCGCTATGCACTAGCTCCAAAACTTGGGACGATTTTTTTTTCAGATTCTTTAAACGGTTGTTGGGAATGTTTTCCTTGAATACATACCTCACAAAGTGGTAGTTTTTCATTCATTTCTATTGACATACCTTTTACCTTTTCATTTCGAACTAAATTCTTCAGGTCCTTTTCATTCAAGTGGCCAAAGCATTCATGTCAATCTTGAATTGTATTAGCTTGTTCTGTAAGTTTACCTTCTTCAATAATTTCGGGAACGTAGTACAAATCATTCTTCTTGTAAGCCGTCATGATGTTATCTCCATTTTTTGTATTTACAACCAATGCCAAATTCTTCTTGAAAATTACTTCAAAACCATATTGTGTCCTTTTTGACACTGACAAAAGATTTGAACGAAGATCTGGTACAAACAATGAATTCTGTAGCTTCACTATGTAATCGTTTTGAGTTTTTATCTCAACTGTGCCACTTCCTAGAATATTAGTACAATTATTGTTTGCCAAATTAAGAGTTTTATTGGTGGTAGATTTTAAATTTTGGAATTTTCCCTTACTTGAAACCATATGCGATGAAGCACCGGAATCTAAACACCACTCTTCACTATTAATACTCACATGCATAGCAGCTGACTTAACATTTTCAGATTTTCTTGAAAAGTTTTCGTTAGACTTACTTGTTTTGTTTCTGCATTCATTGACTTTATAACCAATTTTACCACAACTGAAGCATTTGTTCTTAAACATTCCTTTTTGGGAGTTTGAATGTTGTCTTTTTGAAATTTCTTTACCATTAAAGCATCGTTGTTGTTTTGACTTACGGATCGACGAGCATAATTTTCTTCCAGTAGTTTAATCTTGAGGGTTTCAGAGGGCATTAACTTTTCCTGGCTTTCAATAGCTACACGGAAGGATTCGAATTCTTCGGGGATGCTGTATAGAATCAGGATACTTAACAATTCGTCTGGAATTTCAATATCCATTTCACGTAATTTATCCACTATATCAAAGAAGTTATCCATGTACTCTTTCATGCATTCATCACGTTTCATTATCGATAAAATTAACGATTTCAGCAACATAGTCTTCTTTGCAGGACCTCGTGAATCATAGATTTTATGCAACTTATCCCAAATTTCCTTCGAAGTTTCACAATTCTTTATTTGTTTTAATTCTGGAGGGGAAATTGCCAATATTAAGTCGGATCTTGCATGCGCATCAAATGCTTCCCAATCCGCAATCTTCGTTGCATTAGTTGTTGGTTTTTCGCAGGATCCATTTACATATTTCCACGTGTTGTTCTTTACTTAGCGTCTTGACGAGACATCGATTTGTTCAACCAACGAACAATTTCTTGTTCACCCATGAATTTGTCTCGTGTGGACCACTCTTGTTCATGTTTTGTTCTTGTTCAGACAACGTTGTCAGCACAATTGTTCTCACAACTACACTTAAAAAAATAAGTTAGTAGAAAAATTAGTAAAACGTCTTGTATATCAAGTGTATTAGTTTTCAGCAATTTTTTTTTGCTGAAATTCGGTTTTTTTTTTAGCACTAAACTAATTTTGAACTAATGTTTTACTAATTTATTTTGCTACAAAAATTGTGCTGATAACCGCATTCATAGCGTGGGCGACAACCGGATAGACAAGATGTAGATGTCGCAGCTTGTCTGGAAACGGAAATGACAAAAAAAGAAAAACAACTCTACACATATTCTATATTTAAATTTTCAGGAAATAAATTAACTAAAGTAAAATTTCGCTACAAGTTTTTTGAGTTTTTTTCAGTCTACTAATATTCAGCAAAAAGTTTAGTGATTTTAGCAAGGATTTTTTTCATTTGCAGTCGACTAAGTGTAGGCCCAGAATAAGAGCGCAGTGATTTTTTCCATACATTTTGACATTTATAAATCGCTGGGCGTAGCTGTTGTGAGATAGAATCTATTTTATTTTAATGCCGGTTTTTGTTATTCTCCCATTTTTTCTTTCTCATACTCTCACCAATGTTGTCAACTCTATTGTTATTTTTGCTGGTGTTCACTACATCAAAGAGTACAGCTAACAAAGGCAATCAATGGCTCTTCTGGCTCTTCTGACTCTTTTTCTATTTTTTTTGCAAAAAAAAAATTAAATTTTTAAATTATTAAAATTTTGTTTTCTTTATTCAATTGAGATATTGAACATTATTAGTTGCTCGTTAGTTCATCGTTTAGCATTGTATATTATGTTTGCAGTAAACTAAGAGAGATATGAGTGGCATAAAGTCTCCTTGTTATATACAACACATGCTCAATTATGTCGCTGCCGCTGTACGTCGTTATTTCGGGCGCGATTTTACTCAGAGCGTAAATCGCTAGCCTCTGCGCTCTTATTCTGGGCCTACACTAAGTGTTAGCAAAACTTTTGCTGAAGATTACTATTTTTTTGGTAAGAATCAGCTCGCTGATTTTCAGCAAACCTTTTGCTGAAATTACCAACTTTTTTGCAAGCACGCTCCTGACTAAAAATTTGCAACATTTTGCCATCTTAAATCAAGTAAAATGCCTTATAATCTTTATTACAAACGATTCTTGATTATTGATTCTTCAACAAGGATGTTAGCCCTTTGTTGTTCCAAATATTCAATAGGCTGCTTGGCCCATAACCTCTTGGTAATTTAATTGGGGCGATACAACAGACAGCACACCCCTTGTGAACAACCTAATTTTATTTCCCTCATAACTTTTTTATTTGCAGAGCTACAAATTCAAACTAAGCCTTAAATGAAAGCTTAAGGTCGTGAATATAAAGTAGTATTTTTATTATTACATACGGTTTTTCTTAACTGTTTTTCTTTAAAAAAAGTAAAAAAAAATCCTTCGGCGGGTCGTAATGGGTTAATAATAAAAAATAAAATGTCATCTTAAATATATTACCTCTCCAATGATGTATGCATATGTTGTCAAAATCGAAATAAACGACGAAGATATAGCCAAGTCCATTTTCTTTGTACCACAATAACTCCCGACATAGGCGTTTCCGCGAATTTTTTTTTGAAATCACCTCAAAAAGCACTATCCGAGGAAAAATCGCTGAGGTGTCCCTAAAGTCAACTTGTTCCAAATAAACTTTATAAATTTATTATACTACTTACAATTATCATTATTATTTAATGAAGGCAGTGTATCTGTACCGAAATTCGACCACTGTTGTTCGACTTTAGTTTTTTGTTTTTGTTGTTGAGCATTTTTAATTTCGCTGCCAATAGCGGAAATAGGACGTTGTTGTGCTGTGGGACGTTGTATAACAGCAGCATCTCCAGTTAAACCACTACTAACACTAGTGCTATTAACGTCAGCCCCACCGATGCTGGTACAACTAATACTAATATTATTGTGTTGTGTATTTGTTTGCACCGTATCATTGGAAAAATATGAGAATGAAGATGTTGCAGTATTATTACCACTACTCGCCTTATTAGCAGCTTCACTTTGTTGCTGCTGCTGTTGGCGAGTGGCTCTGGCCGCTTCAGCAGCTGCCTCTTGAGGTGTATAATAATTGACATTACCACCAAATTGTCGATAACCACCCATGGATAAACCACTCGTAACGGCCTGATGTAATGCTGGATTACGTATGGTATACATACCATTTTCATTTTTAATTATAGCTGCTGGTTGATCAACTGGCAAGGATGCTGCTTGCATTGGATATCCACCATCAGCCTGACGACCTTTACAATAAAATAGAAATAGTTTTTAAATTCTAAATGAAAGTGTGAAATTGTTATATTAAATTTATTTTGAAGAATATAAGGATTTAATTCTTTTTGCATTACAATTAATAATAAAAGCCTCGTTAGCCATATGTAGACGTAATGTTCCCTAACGTAACGGGATGAACCAAAAACTATGTCGAAATGGAGTTAAACAGATTTTCCCGAACCCTTGTTTGGAATTTGTTTTGACCAACTTGACAAACCTATGCTAAAACATGTATTCAAATTTCAACTCCTAGTTCATAAAATATAGATATGACTAACTAAAATATAGATATAAAAAAAGTTTAGCCCCCCCCCCCTTGTGCGAATCCTGGATCCGCGCCTGACTTAGGGCTTTTAGATTTTTGTTAATAAAATCGTCGCTTTTAGTCGTAGGGGAGTAAAATTTTGCAGGAATGTGTATTTTGATACGGTGAATCATAATCAAAAAGTCGATTTAGTCGATACTTTATGTATCAATATAATAAGTTTTAATGGAGGATTTAGTAATTGGTTTAATTTGAGATTAGGACGACACTTTTATTCAGTTTTCATCACTAAAGCATATTTTCGGTCTAACAAAAATTTTAAATTGTATTTATTTAATTGAAAATAGCTTGTTTTTAAGCCCTATGCCTACTTTTAGTGAAGTATTATTTTTTTCAGTTGTCATTTTTCGATTTCTCCAGGGGTGTCAAATTTGTTTAAATAAAAAACTTGAAAATGACATAACTTTTGATTTCGTCGAGCGATTTTGTATTTTTTTGTCAAATATTTATTTTAGCAGTTTTTTTCAAGAGTTTTCCAATGGCCACCAATTTTTTTAAACAAATAACTTTAAATGGTCATAACTTCTAAATTCGTCTACAGATTTTTTAAAAATTCTATTTTTTTTGTAATCATAAATATAGTGTATTTCAACCCCTATACTCACTTTTTGTGGAGCATTTTTTTTTTGTCAATACCTAGTTCTGGACTACATGTGAGAAGGGAATAAAAGATTTAATCCCATGGAATCTCTGGACTATGACCCAAATATGAATCTTATTTTCATTAAATGCAAATATTTAAAACTTAACAATTAAAATGTGTTGTTAAGGCTCTATGTGAGTCGCTCGCGTACTCACCAAAGAAATATGTTAACAAATTTTTTTGCAACGGTAACACATTTTATCGCTTAAAACAGACCCAACAAGAGGTTGGTTAACAGATATTGTGTATCCTACCATCCCTTACTCGTTGATTATGCACAAAAAATCTATAAATGTCACCTGTTTTCGGTGTTTTAATTTTCACCCCCTTTAAAGGTCGGAAAAATTATTTCATCTTGTACTTTGTCACTATGCCTTGAAATTCGTAAAATCGAATTCTGTAGTAGCTGTGTTTTCGACTTAACTATATCCGTTAACTCAAAAAAAATAAAACACTCAAAGTGCATAAAAATGCGTTTAAGACGAAAACTAACACATTCCTTTTCGTATGCACGTTAACTTTCAACACGAATAATTATCAACATTGAAAACCCAACGTTTATACATTTTCACATCTAACGTAACTTATTCGCGTTACTTTCCAATCAGAGCTTTGAAGAATTAATTCCTTAATTCAATTTTTCAATTCTGAATTAAAAATTCGATGAATTAATTCACTTAGCACCATATATTGAATGGAATTAATTCATATTTGCTTTCGTTCGATTTATTTTGTTACGAATTAATTCAATTGCAATAGTTCTTTTTATTAAATCAAATGAATTAATTCACCGGTGAAGCATTTGTTTTATTATGTGCCTTGGATCAGGAACATACTCAAACCAATATCACCCAGCAAACATGGCAATACGAAGAAGATTCTCCGAACATATCGCCAGGAAGAAAACATTTATTGCCGGCAATATCAATTTCGTATTCCGGAAGTTTCCTCCGTCGGAAAAAACTGTTACACTAAAACAATACTTGCAGGCAATATGAAAGCAATAACTCATATGGAAGATAAAAGGGATATCGCTAAATAAACTCCCGGTACAATAAAAAAACGATTTAATTTTTTCATTATTAAATTTAAGCCTGAAAAACAATATCTGCATACATAATCCATTGACCAACTTATAAATTATATTGATTTATTCTTAGCCGATTTTTACCGCGCAATTAATCTTAACTTTTCACGAGTTTATTTCCTATATATCTTTTGATTGTTTTAATAAAAATTTAGTTTTAATTTTTTCCAAATTGATAAAAGATTTCAAACAAATTTGCTTTATCTTCCAAATGATACAAAGGTGATATTGCCGCAATATTGTCATAAAAAAAATATAAAATTTTTGAATTATTTTTTTCCAAATATCGCCGAATTATCTTCCAAGTGATAAAAGGAAGACAATTTCAAAGTAAATACTACTTGATTATTTTCATTCAAATGACAAATAGAAGATATCGCTTTAATATCTTCTTGGAAGGTATCTTTTAAATGTTTGCAGGTCATTATGTGCGCTCTTTGTATGACTCAAACATCGATTGTAACCAGGGATGGAATATAATAAATTAGTTACAAAAATCAAGAATGGCACTATACTATGGAATTATACTATTCCAACAGTATTATAGCCCTTGATTATGAATTTTCAAAAACCATACGTAAAAAATTGCAAAATAATTTTGGAATGCGAAAAAAGGCTTTGGGTTCAAAAAATTAATTAAAAGATTTACATTCTGCAAACGATGCCAAAATTTTCTTAAAAAATAAAAACTTTACAGATATAGATAAATTGGAAAAAAATATAACTATTAATTTTTCAAACTAGATATATAGTTATATTTTTTTCCAAATTTATCTATATCTGTAAAATTTTTATTTTTAATAGTAAAAGGCTTTATTTTTGAATCATTTAGGTTGATAAACAGCATCCGGTTTCTAATTTGTTACTAGCACACGCTGTAAAATTGCTTATTTAAAACTTTTATTTGTACATTATTGTTTTCTTCTACTGAACGGCAGAAAACAGGCTTTGAATTCAGTGAACTTATTTTATTTTTTTTTAATTCAGTGCACTTATTTTATTTTTTTTCAATTCAGTGAACTTATTTTTTTTTTAATTCACTGAATGTAATTTTATTTTTTTTAATTCACTGAATGAAAATGAAATTGAATGAATTCAGTGGTGAATTAATTCAGTATGGAATTAATTCACTTTTTTTCCGTTCGATTTATAAAATTGAACGCGTTCACCGGTGAATTAATTCATTTGATTTAATAAAAAGAACTATTGCAATTGAATTAATTCTTTGAATTTGTTGTTTGATGAACGCATTCAGTTGAATGAATTCAGTGAATTACTTAAGAAAAGGAATTCAATCAATTCTAGAGAAAATTGAATTCGATTGGTGTGAATTCATTCAAAAAGGAATTAATTCTTCAAAGCTCTGTTCCCAATGTAGAAACGGTAATGACATATCATTATTACTTGGACTACCAATAATGACACGAACTTACTTTCTGCATTATTTTGAAAGATATAATAATGAGTTACGAATAACTAGTTACTTTTTCCATTATTTCAAAATAACTAAAATAACTAATAATGGCTTATTTTTATCATTATTTCAAACGTAAAGTAATGTTATTGATTTTTTTTAAAATTTTTTTGATATCTATTTCTAGACTCAATATTTTTTCAACGCTGGTAAGGATGTAAGGTATGTAAGCACATATTTTTCGATTTTTTGTATGTTGGAGAGTAAGCTGGCTTGTGCGCAACAGGTCAATTATGTTTTTATCTAGCAAATATAACATGTCGAGATAGCTCATATGGTAGAGCTATAGACTGGCAATCTGGAGTCCCAGGTTGGATTCCCGCACAAAAAAATTTTTTTTTTTATAAAACTTATTTTTTTGAAAATCTATTTTTAGAATCAATATTTTTGTCAATACTGGTAAGCACATAGGTAACGACATATTTTTTGGATTTTTCGAATACTGGTTGTAACCATAATTCATTATTTTTCGCGACATGCCATACAAAAGTAATAAGAAATGTAATAATAAAAGTACTCTGGGTATTATAAGTATTAATATATGTGAATTTGGCCCTTAACCCTGTATATATTTAGCCCCATACAAAACCACCTAAAATTTTGATGTTTTGCGTTATACCATAAACAAATAAGATAAATATGCCTCTCAAATATATTTCGTTCGACACCAAAACTTCCTATAGCTACCCAGTAGCTAAAAATACTAGTTCAGAACCAGTTATGTACTAGTTTATTTGAACCAGGCAATTAGTACGAGTTCTGCCGCCTCTCCATACAAACAACTGTAGAATTTAACATGGAGATGCCATAGGGATGGGGGAAATTGTCGCTAAACTCTCAGTTTGGTACTAGTTGGAGAACTTGTTTGAAAATTACAATTTATGGGCGAAAAATAGGGAGCAAAACTGGTACTAATGCGACACTCGCGGAACGAGTTCCGAAGTGACTCTTTGGAAATAGTACTGTACCAGTTGGCAAAGACCTAAATTATATATGTAGATAAAAACCAAAGGCTTTTTCTCTGATGAAACGTAGAAGCAGCAAAGGCCAACTAAAGAAAAAAGAAATTTTGGTGGTGGTACCGTGATGATTTGGGCAGCTTTTAGTGCACATGGAAAGACTCCGCTTTGCTTTATTTCTACAAGAATGAACTCAGAGAAGTATATAGAGTTACTAGATGAAGTTTTGGTTCAATTTGGAGAGGATGTAATGGATGAAAATATGGGTTTTCAGCACGACAATGCTAGTTGCCACGTTGCCAGTTGCACAAAAACTTTCTAAGAATTAAAAATATTCCAACTTTAGATTGGCCGGCTTGCAGTACTGATTTAAACCCTATAGAAAATGTCTGGGGCCTACTTTCTCAAAAAGTTTTTAATCATGGACGCATCTTTGAAAACGTCAAAGAGCTAAAAATTCTTTTAGAAGAATGGGACAAACTGGAAATTAATGACTTAAAAAAATACATCGATTCAATGCCAAGGAGACTCCAGGAAGTTATCACAAACAAAGGAAGAGCAACACATTATTAAAAATTATCAAAACACACAAAAATTATGAAATTTTAAAAATATTACTTTTGTCCTTATACTTATTTCCAATGAAGTATTTTTTGTTTGTTTTAATTTTGTTATAATTTTTATATTAATATTTATTCTGAATTATTTTATAGTTTCAGGTTTTAATGTAGTTTGCTAAAAATAAATGAAAATAAAAACCAATAATGCATTCCTGCAAAAAAACCAAAAAATAGTGTGTCCCTAAACTTATTTCCATGAGTGTCTGATATTGGGCAGCTAACAAAAAATGTGTCCTTTAAATTTTTCTCCTCTACAACATATCCGAAGCTCATTAAGATCATGCATTGGGAGTCTTTCCTTGTCAGTAAAATGCAAATTCAGCAGTTTACGGCATTTAACTTTTACTTTATTTTCTGTTACTTTTGATTCGTACATTACTTTATTTTACAAGAAGTCCCACAAACTCAGTAGCAAGTTTCCCCAATTCAACATTTTTGTGTCTCGCAAAAGTGTTGTTGTGCGCTCGGATGTGTTTATTTTATTATTTATTACAGTAGATACTTCTCTTTTTGCAGGGACTTAAATAATAAATACACTGTAATAGTTAAAAAATCCAACAAGCGGGGCACCCGGTGGGTAAACCTAATTCGAGTACGCTGAATCCAGAGGTGCTAGCCGTTTTTATAGATTATATATATGTTCCCGTCGATCCTATAAGGAGCATTGGGCCTCAATAAATTGGTTGAACATATTCCTGTCCTGTGCTAACGCTCTCACTTCGCTCCAGCTTTTACCCATTCTGGATATTTCCGCATCGATTTACCTTCTCCACGTATTAGCTGGACGTCCCCTTCTTCTGCTACCTTGCGGATTCCATTCAATTACATTTCTTGTGATGTCATTCCATGACCTTCTCAATGCATGGCCGATCCATCGCCATTTACGTCTTTTTATTTCTGAGGCTATGGGTTTTGATTGGATTGTTGCCAGAGCCTAATATTGGATATCACTCTCGGTCAGAATATCCGCAAGATCCTGCGAAGACATTGGTTCACAAACACCTGGATCTTTTGCATGTCTCGAGGGGAAGCGTTCGTGTTAAAAATGGTTAACATTGTGCGCTGGTTAAAGTTTGTCACGCTTTCTGAATACGGTTGTCAATGTCTTCGCTCGTCCCGTCTGAGATCTTCTATTTGACTATTGCTAATTGTAAATAACTCCTGGGACGTCGCATCAACTCGGAGGGTTTTGATTTCAGCAGTATTTATTTTAAGGCCAGCCGCATCTGTTTTAGCCGTTATGTTTCGCAGATTTGATGAAAGGTCTGACAAACTGTGAGCTAAAAGGCATATGTCATCTGCGTAATCAAGATCACTCAGATGACATTGCAGTCCCCATGTAATTCCCTTGCCGTTGTGGAGAGCACATTGTAGAATTGTATCTAGGACTATATTAAACAGAAAGGTGATAAAACACAGCCTTGCCGAGCACCGATTTCGACTTTTATCGTTCTTCTTAGCACTTTACCGTCTTTAATTCGGCAGCTGGCGTTCTGGTAAAGGCACACACTGTGATTTAATTTGTCGAAGGTTTTCTCGAAATCTATAAAACACATATAGAGTGTTGATCGCCATTCCACAGATTGCTCGACGATAACACGGAGTCTGTTTATATGTTCGATAGTGGATTTGTGGGGTCTGAATACGGCCTGTTGTGCTAATACTGGTGTCACTCTAGCGGAGATTCTTTTGGCGATTATTTGAGCGATGACCTTGTTGACAATGCAGAGCAAAGTAATACCACGCCAGTTATTTGGGTTTATAAGATCTCCCTTCTTTGGGATGTTTATTAACTATGCCTTCTATCAATTCGTCAGGTAGACTTTCATTTTCCCAGAAGGGTGGATTATTTTGGCGCTTGTATGAGAATCTGATTTTAATAATTCAGCAGATATTCCATCTACACCTGGTGATTTATTGGATTTAAGGATATTTATTTAATTTCCCGGTTGAAAATGATCATATATGTTCATATATTAGCATATATGGTTGCTTATATGAACATATATGAGTCATATATGAACATATCTGACATATATGGAAACATATGGGCTAATACATTCAAAGTTAAGGGTCATATATGGAGATGTGTGACACCATATATGATAATATCTCTATATATAAAAGAATAACGTTGCTGACTGACTGACTCAACATCGCCCAGCCCAAACCGCTGAAGCTAGGAAGTTGAAATTTGGTATGTAGGTTCCTCTTTCGGCGCAGACGTCTGCTAAGACGGGATTTTTGGAAATTCCTACCGGAACGGGCAAAAAGGGGAATGGTCTCCCTCTTGGCGGAGGTTTTGGCCCCTTTAGCTAGAAAGCTTAAATTTAAGATATGTGTTCTTTGGAGTATGAGCTAACTTTTCTGGAAAGTACTTTCTGGAATTTTGGACAGGGACGTTGTAAAAATGGGGGTTAAAAAGGGGAAAAAGGCCCCCCTTGACGGCCTGCCCAAACCGCTGGAGGTAGGAAGTTGATATTTGGTATAAAATAATTGGCCATGAAGGCTTTCTTTGTATTGATATTAAATAAATAAATAAAATGAAAATAAAAAATAAAGGTTCCTCCACTATCGTAGACATCCACCAAGACGGGATTTTTGGAAATTTTTACAGGGAGGGGCAAAAAGGGGAAAAGTCTCCCCCTTGACGACCTGCTCAAACTGCTGGAGCTATGATGTTGAAATTTGGTATGTAGTTATGTATGTAAAAAGTACCTTTTTTCAAAAAAATTAAATTTTTTCAAAAAAATTACCTTTTTTCAAAAAAATTACCTTTTTCCAAAAAAATTACCTTTTTCCAAAAAAGTACTTTTTTTTCCAAAATAAGTACCTTTTTCCAAAACAAAGTACCTTTTTCCAAAAAAGCAATTTTATTGTAGATTTTTAGTTGATCTCAAGATTTTTACAATGAGTGTTATTTTTGTTCGGTTTAAGATCAAATATTACAAATTCTAAATAGAATTTACAATTTTTATTTTACAACCAATAGAGAAAAAACTTATGAAAAAAAACTTTCCTAGAACCAATGGTTGACAATTAATGCATTTTCAAGTAACACCGCTCACTATCATCAGATTGTCTTTATGGGGTCCTCTCTAGGCTATAATGTAGATTTTTAGTTTTTTGTATATATATGTTCAATTTCAAAGAAATGCATTTTGAGAAGTAAATTCAAACATTTTTCTTATCCATTTTTCATTATTATAACTAACGAAAACCACACGTCTTTAACAAAGCTATTATTTTTCCCTATATTGTAGTTGTGCTTTTTCATTGAAGTTCCTTCAATATGTAAAGCAATGATTCGCGCTTTTTAACATTCAAGCTTTTAATTCTATTTATAGATATTAGAACTAAAGCAAAGAAACTTTTACACGGTTGTTTTATTTTTGTGTATAACATCCTAACACAACATGCCGTATAAAAACTAACATCTTGCAATTAAGGAATATTACTTAACAATTTGGACTGTACCTGGTCTGTGGGTATTTTATTGTAGATTTTTAGTTGATCTGAAGAAAAAAGTACCGTTTTCCAAAAAAGGTACCGTTTTCGAAAAAAGTACCTTTTTCAAAAAAGTACTTTTTTCCAAAACAAAGTACCCTTTCCAAAATAAGTACCTTTTTCCAAAATAAGTACCTTTTTCCAAAAAAAGTACCTTTTCCAAAAAAGTACCTTTTTCTAAAAAAAGTTACCTTTTCCAAAAAAAGTACCCTTTTCCAAAAAACATACATTTTTCCAAAAAAAAAATACCTTTTTCAAAAAAAGTACCTGTTTCCAAAAAAAATACATTTTTTCAAAAAAAAATACCTTTTTCAAAAAAAGTACAAATAAAGAACTTTGTAAAAACAAAGTATCTTTTTCCAAAAAATTTCGCTTTTTCCAAAAAGTACCATTTAAAAAAATACCATTTATAAAAATATAATTTCAAAAAAGTACTTTTTTTCCTCCCCCCACGGATATCTCCACTAAAACAAGGTTTCTTGATATTCGGCATAGACATGCGCTAAGACGGGATTTTAGGAAATTCCTGACGGAACGGGCAAAAAGGGGAAAAGTCTCCCCATAAACAGTCTCACAAATTGGAAAAGTGCCTGCCCAAACCCCTGGTGGTAAGAAGTTGAAATTTGGTATAAAGGTTCCTCCACTGTAGTAGACATCGACTAAGTTTGTATTTTTGGAATTCCCTACAGGATATCCCAAAAGAAAATTCGGTATGTGAGTTCCTCCTTCCGTGTAGGCATCTGCTTAGACGGCCTGCCCAATCCCTTTTGGCCAACCTAAAATTTTAAATATGTATTCCTTGGAGTAGGACTAACTCACCGGCAATGTAATTTTTCTATTTTGGAACAGGAACATAGTAAAAATGGTGGTTGAAATGGATAAATGTCCCCAATAACGGCCTGCCCAAACCGCTGAGGCAATGAAGTTGAAATTTGGTATGAATGTTCCTCATCCATCGCAGATAGCCGCGAAGATGGAATTTTTGTAAATTCCTAAAGGGAGGGGCAAAGAGAAGAAAAGCCTCCCCTTGGTGGCCTGTAAAAACCCCTTCGGCTAGAAACCTGAAATTTAAAATGTGGGTCCCAGGAGTAAGGGCTAACTTATTAGAAAGATACTATTTTGAATTTTGGATAGGGTCGTTATAAAATAGGGGCTCAAAAAGGGAAAGTGGCCCCTTAACGACCTGTCCAAACTGCTGGAACTAGGTAGCTGAAATTCGATACTTAGGTTCCTCTTCCAGCCTAATTCTAACCGGGAGGGACAAAAAAAGAAAAAGTGTCCTCCTTGACAGCCTGCTCAAACTGCTGGAACTAGGAAGCTGAAATTTCCTGTCGATGGATTTTCGGAAATTCCTACCGGACACAATAGTAAGTTGGCTAGAAACCTGAAATGTAAAACATATGTTACTTGGAGTATGGGTTCACTTACCGGGAAGGTGCTTTTTGGACAGGGACATTGCAAAAATGGGGATAAATGAAGCGAAAAGTGCCGCTTAAAGGCCTGCCCAAACCGCTGGAGGTAGGAAGTTGAAATTTGGTATTAAAGTTCCTCCTCTATTGTAGACATCCGCTAAGATGAGATTTTTGGAAATTTCTACAGGTAGGGTCAAAAACAGGAAAAGTCTCCCCCTTAACGGCCTGGCCAAACTGCTGGAACAAGGGATTTTAAATTCGGTATTTGGGTTCCTTCTCCAACGTTGACATCCCCTAAGATGGTATTTTTGGAAATTCATACCGGGAGGGGTAAAAAGGGGAAAAACTTCCCCCTTGACGGCCTGGCCAAACTGCTGGATATAGAGACCTAAAATTATTTATGTAGCAGGTTCCTCCTCCAACGCAGACATCCTCTAAGACGGAATTTTTGGAAATTCCTACCGGGAGGGGTAAAAACGGAATAATTCTCCCCCTTGATGGCCTAACCGAACCCTTCGGCTAGAAACCTGTAATCTATAATATGTTTTCCTTGGATTATGGGCTAACCTATCGACAAGGCATTTTTAGGACTTTGGACAGGAACGTGGTAAAAATGGTGGTTCAAACGTCTTAACGTCTGCGTCTATAGCTAGAAACCTAAAACTTAAAGAACAAGTGTATCTGGAACACTAAAATTAAGAAACTAAATAGGAAACGAGTGGAATTGAAATACTACACAAGTGGAACGAAATGGATATAAACGTTGAACGAGTGGAATTGGAATTATAGACAATGGAAATGGATTGGAAGAGGGAACGAAATGGAATGGACTATAGAACGAAATGGAATGAGGAGCGAGATGGCATATAATGGCGAACGAGTGGATTTGAAACACTGCAGTTAAAAGAGGAATGGAACGGAGCAAGTGCAATGAAATGGAAATAGAAGCGACTGATATCAATATCGATACACAAGACAGTAGGAACGAAATGGAATGAAACGGCGAACGAGTGGAATTGGAATAACAGATAATGGGAATGAAATGGAATCTTGGAAGGAGTTGCATTGGAACACTAAAGTTGTTAAACAGAATGGAATGGAATTTGAATGACTCAAACTACCGGAGTTTGGTACTTGAAATTTCGCATGCGATTGAGGCAAGCTTATATATATTTGGGATTTTTACTGGGAGGAACAAAAAGGGGTGAAGAACCCCTACTACTACATTTTTTATTAAATGTAATGGGATATACAAAAAAAAAAAAAAAAAAATCCCAAGGCTGTGTCAACGTTGGAAATTAACTACGGAATATTTCCTAGTATTGATGTTGTAAAATTTTTTTTATCAATTTTCTTTTGAGAATATTATTTCATATCCCCAATACTGGGAAATAGTGGATAAGGATGGACAGGGATGGTTAGCGTGTAAATCAGCCTTAATATAAATAAACATTTCCGGAAAACATGTTAGATACAATTACAAAGAGAGTCGAATATGCCTTACTTGAAGTAAGATAATTTATTTTAATTTTAAAATCGGGTGCTTAATGTAGAAAGTCACTAACTCAATTTTTTATTTCTTTAGATGAGAAAGAAAATTCTTAATATAATATTAATAACGTTGGTCATAAAATTCTTTAAGTGCAGTTGTTTTTTTCATTGTCAAAATTTATTAAAAATTTAATTTAAAGAAATTGTATATCTAAAGCTTTTAAAATTTAATAAAGTTTTGTCCTTCGCTAAAGAAATTTATAATTAAGTTGGGGCATTTATACAATAAAGCTATCGAAAGATTTCTTCATTTCACTTAAATATTTATTAATTAGGTTAATAAAATAAGCAATTGTGGTATCCACAATCTGCTAGTACACGGTCTGGTATTGCGGTATAAAAGTACTTCTATTCAAAACAACAACAAATTACTTGTGTATTTTGAATTTGTTTTTTCTAAGTACTTTTTCCTAAAATACAAGGCAAAGTACTCTTTTACAGGACAAATTGGGAATACCTTTGTTTTTCTTAAAGAAAAATAAAAAAACACGTTTTTTAATGTACACAAAAAATATTTATATGTGAGCATATATGAATTTCATATATGTCCATATATGATCATATATGTCCATATACCCTGTAACGACAAAAGTCTCGAGCTCGTTTTTGTCAACATATTTTTTCTTAGTCAAAGAAATTTGCATTAACTCTGTTAATTTAAATTCAAATTTAACGGCTTTATCGACAACAGTATACCCTCTAGTGGGTAGTGGTGTAAGTATTATTAAGTACTACCAGGAAAGACAACACTGTATATACGAAAAACTACTTAATGTTACGTCTTTGTGTTGAAGATAGCTGTGTGATATGTTTGTTTATTTTATTTGTGTGTGCGATCAATCAGTATAAAAGCAGGCGTATTGTATGGATTTGGGGAGTCGGTCAACGGACAGCGTTGAGGTAAGATATACATTGGTGGTTGGACTGTCAGATAAAATAGGTGGTCGGACTTCCTATATTAAATAGTCTTAGATTGGTGGTTGGACTGCCAATATTAAACTGATAGTTGGACTGTCAGATAAAATAGTCTTAGATTGGTGGTTGGACCGCCAATATTAAACTGATGGTTGGACTGTCAGATAAAATAGGTGGTTGGACTGCCAACATTAAACTGATGGTTGGACTGTCAGTTAAAATAATCTTAAATTGATGGTTGGACTGCCTATATCGACTTGTCTAATTTAGTGGTCTGTTGTGAGAAATTGTGGTTGGACTGCATTATTCTCATTACACTTGACCCCAGAGACAGGCTGTGGTGTGGACGATAAATATTGTGGGTGGATGGTTTGACTGTCCGCACCCATTTATATAATTTAGAAGCCAGGAGATTGCGATTGCATTTCGGTCTCTTTCGGTCACTCCCCACAACCATGCACCCCTTAGCTGTCAAGCTTATTGTAACACGGGAGAACATTGGTCGTCACATTGTTTTTATTCTCCCTCAGACTGTCTTACTCTTCGCCAGCAACGTGGATAACCTCCGTGTCGTATATATATCGGTAATCGTGTCATTAGTGTTGTAAATAATATATAAAAAAAAATTGTTGTAAATAAAGAATATTATAGCGTTTAACAGAAAAATTAAGAAAGTTGTGTTCTCTTTCTCTCTTGGAAATAAATAAATAGTTTGTAACGGACCTTGGGCAACCGCGAGCTCTGCCCCAGCATAAAGTGGAAAACATGTCGTTACAACCCTCAATTTACGGATCCGAACATATATGGAGCCATACATGGAATCATATATGCGCTAATATATGTTGTTATATATGATCATATATGAACATTTTTAGCCGGGTTGTGATCTCATCTATGGTGGGACAGACAGAAGATCTTTTTGGATCATCTGCATATGATTCACATTCACAGCTGATCTGAGCACTGTGCCCATTTGAGGATAGCAGGTCACTGATTTTTCTAGATTAGCTCTAAAAATAGATATTTGTGTTTTGAAAATTATGATTACAAGGACCCCAAAACCCACGATTTTCTGAATTTTCGACAATTTATTTGTTATTCCCCCAATCAGCGTTGGGTTAAAAATTATCAATATCGGTGCAGCGGTTCAAAAGTTGTGGGTGAAAATGTGAGTTATTCGTGGTACAAATTATTAGTTTAATTCAGAGTAAGAGAATTCAGGATTTTCCAAATTCAGACTTCAATAAATTCTGAAATAAGCAACGCATGAGCGCGAAATAACATTTGTTAGATAGGTCCTTAAAATACACTTCACCTGATTCCAATTTTACTCTTGTCACCTCAGGAAAAGTATTTTAAAAAATAAAACAAAACTAATTTTTGTTTTTATTTCAAATGAAATTTAAGCAAATGTATGAAAATTTCATGATAATCGAAGTGGGTTTCGGATGAAAGGTAGACTGCCTATTTCTCGAGTTCTGAACTTGAAAAATACTTGATTTTTACCTTCAAGATCATCAAAGTGGCACTTAAACTAATTATTTGTATCAAGAATATTTTTTTAGTAGGCTGGAAGTCCGGTTTTGTGAAACCGAAGCACAACAGAAAACAAAAAACTTTTTTACGTCTCATAACCTCTTTTTTTGAATAAAATCTATTTCAGCGACTCCTTCAAAAAATCTAAAAAAACTCTCAAAATACTTTTGAGCTATAAGCATTCAAAATCCGCTTTAAAAATTGCAATAATCGAATAAAATTCTGTTGGTACTCACTTTGAGCTAACTGCCAAGCATGTCGTACTTTGTGAAATTGTCTAAAGTCCTAAAATTTTACACAAGCAACTATTGAACAGTTGTACGACATACGGCATGTTTGTTAATTTATCTAAATAGATTAAATATAAAAGTTTATTTAAAAAAATCTTACCTGGTACTAAATTTGGTTGCTGTATCATGGTAGGAGCCGCCGCTGTAGGACCACCGTGGAACATAGGATTTCTTAAGGTTATCATTTTTGGATGACCGCCAACGCCAACACTATCTTGATTTCCGGAATTTCCCAAGGAACATGATGACCCAGTTAAACTATTAGCTTTAGATTTATTACGCCTTTTCTTATTTTTTGATTGTTTACTATTACAGTTAGTAGTCGCGCCCAACGTTAAGGAGGTATTGCCAATATTCGAACTTTTAGGAGGATTGGCTTCTACCATTATTATACCACTTTGTGAATCTAAACTGGCAGCATTAGCATAATGTGAACCGTAATAGCTGGCCATGGGATTGACAGGTGGTGCTATGATTGTAGTCCCCACCGATGAATGATGGAATGTTTGTGGATTGTGATGAGGATGCTGTTGCGACTGCTGTTGTAAGGGTTTAGATATTTTTTTAATCGATTCAGATTTCTGTCTTAATTGTTCACTTTTTATAGGGTCAACTTTTGTTAGTGTTATACCCGGAGGCAAAGATAGATTTTCAACTTGTACACCACGATTTAATTGATCCATAATACTAACATTTGCTGAATTGATATGTTGTTGACGTTGTTGGGGAGTTGTTACGCCTGTTGTCGATACTTGATGACCATTTAAACGTAATGCTTGCATTTGTTCAGCTAAAGATTGATACGAACGATTTTGCATTGTATTATTTGCTGCAACAGCACTTGGGAGTTGATGATGTTGAACGACAGGTGTTAAATTAACTTCATTTGGATTAAAATAACCCATATTATTTGGTATGCCAGCAGTAGAACAACAATTTTGATGTTGATGATGTGTTGCCATTGATGAATGCTTTTGAGTTTTTTGTTGATATTTTTTATTATTACGTTGGGATCTTTTAGACGATGTTGATGCTGTTGCAGGTTTATTGTCCACGTTATTCGCACTTGGGGGTAGTTGTTGATTGTTGTTGTTATTGTTGTTATTGTGATAATGATTGTGGTGTTGATTCTGTGGTTGTTGACCATTTCTATTGCTATTGCTATTACGACTACTGTTTCGTGTTTGTGTTTTTGTACAATTTATATTTATTGCAGCAGAATTTCCTATTGTTCGTGTTTGTGATGTTGTTTTACTGTTGTTAATTTTAGGCTGTTGTGCAGAAGTTGTAGCGTCACTTTTTATCTTACGATTCTGATTACTACTGGATTGCTGTGTTGATGATGAAGGTTTTTGTAAACGTTGCTGCTGCTGATTTGTTTTATTAAAATCTTCATGTACTGTAGTATGCTGATGTCGTTGCTGAGCTTTTCCCACAATATTTTGTTTTAGATTGGATTGTTGATTAGTTGGCCTGTCATCTTGTTGCAATTTCCCATTTTTATTATTTTTATTTTGTTTGTTTGTGGGTAATTTATTGCCTTGTCCCATAGTTTCGGATGAATCCAGTAAGTTTTCTTTTACCACCATTTCCGTTTGTTTCTTTTTTTGAATTTGATTATTCTGTTTGTTTGAACTATTTTTTTGTCCTTCTGTTCTAGTTTTGGTATCATTTTTAGCTATAGTTGTCACTCTATTTTCCTTGATGTTGGTTGTATTGAATATTTTTATTTCATTTTCCGTCTCCCGATCATTATCTTCATTTTCTTCCGCTGAAGACCAATCGGTTTCAGAATCCTGCATGTGTAATGATTTGAAGGGATTATTATCGAATTGTCCATTGTCCACCAGTTTGGATTTACGTTTTTTGAGTTCTTTTATTTGTGGAGGCGGTGGAGTAGGTGGTGTAGGTTCGTGTTTAAGTTCTTCTACTTGTTCTGGTTCAGTATCCGAACTTGGTGGTGTTATGGGTTTAATGGGTTTTTGAGTAGTTTTAGTTTTTTGTGTTACATTCTTTTGTTGCTGCTGTGAAGCTTTAGATTTTACATTCTGTTTTGCGTTTTGGGATTTAATTGTGGGATTTATAGCTAGTGGTGAAGGTTTACTATCCTTCTTCTCTATTTCTTGTTCATCTTCTGAGGTTGTTGTAGAAGGTGTTGGTGGTATCCTAGCTGTTTTCTTATTCTGCTTCAACTTCTGTAGTTGCTGCTGCTGTTTATTATTTACTTTAGTTTTATTTTTGTTTCCCATAATTTTAGTTTGAATTGCCGCTGGTGTTTGTTCGTTTCCGGATTTTGTTGTTTTGTTGTTTAATTCTTTTGGTTTTAGACTGCTCACAGAATTATCTCTAGTATTCATTTGTGAACTTGTTGAATTGTTGGAAGATGTTGAGGTGGCCGCCGAACAAGAGGTGGTAGTAGAATCTGATCGCTTTTGTTTGGCTGATTTTTTAATGGCCATCATTTGTGGTAATTGTGGAGATTCATTGTTATCATTTGTGGACACTGATGTTGTAGAATTAGAGCTACATAATTTATGTTTATTTTTTGTCGTCAAAGCTTTATTTGCTACTGGGCAACAGGATAATTTTGTTGGCTGTTGCTGTAGTTTTTGAGCTTGTAAATTTTTCTTTTTCTTCTTTGGTTGTTTTGTTTGTAGTTGCATTAGCTGTTGTTGTTGTTGCTGCTGCTGTTGTTGTAGCTGTTGTAATTCCAACTGTTTTCGCTCCTCCAACTCTCGTAATTTTTGTTGCTCTTCTTCTATACGCAAACGGTCTGCTTCTTCGGCGGCTTCTTGTTCTGCATGTAATTTAGCTAAACGCTTACGTTCTTTTTTCATTTGTGTCTTGGAAAGTTTTGCTGGTGGTGGTGGTGGTGGAGGTATATTTAATAAATGTTCTGGTGCAGTTAATTTTGTTTGATGTGGTGGAGGTGGTGGCTGCAAAGGAGTTAATACTGGCATTTGTGGTATAGTTATTGGTGGAGCAGTACCCGTTTGTATTAGTTGACCATTAATAAAAGTATACAATAGTTTATCTTTATCGGGTGAAGCACCTTTTGCCGTTACCGTTACCTGCGGTTCTGGTACATTAGGCAAATTCACTCTCCTAATGGTTACTATACGTTTGGAGGGATCTGTTACACTATTACCGGCTATATTAGCAGTCATTGCTGCCACTACATCGGGCGACAAGTGTGGTTGTGCTGTTGCGCCCTGTGCTGTTGCTGTCGATGGTGGCGGCGGTGCATAACACATGGGTGTGGCCCGCATTAAACCAAATGGTGCTGGTGCCGCTGGTGTTGGAAACCCAAGATTATAGGGAAAATGATTTGCATGTGCATAAGGCATGCTATATGATTCTGGTACCATATTCAAATTATTCGATTGAGTCATGTTAAATGGCGTGCTGGTAGGCGGCGTTGTTAACACGGCTGCTGCCGTTTCATTTCCGGGATAGTGATGTTGTAAATTTCTTATTTTTATAGTTGTATCTGTTTGCAAGTTGTGTGGTGCATACGCACTTTTGTGGTTATTATCTTGTCCCTCTAATTCCCTTAACTTTTCGATTTGTTGTTCCTTGGTTGGTAAATAGGGAAATTTAAAGTCTCCATTAGTTTGTTTAACCGTAGCTATTAGTTCTAATATGGCAGTTTCAACTTTAGCCTTGGCACGTTGTAAATTCTTTATATTACATTCCAATTCGGAGATTTTCTTCTTATCTCGCTTTTTATTGGCTTTTAATGATTTCAAAATAATTTTTTCGCTAAATTCTTTAAAATATATATTATGAAATTGTGCTCTAAAGTCTTGAAGTTCAGCGATACGTTTTTCTTCTTCTTTACGCTGTTTTTGTTTGGCTTTTTTGGCTGCCTTTTTAGGATTTAAAGTTTGAGGTTGGGATTTCTTTTTACCACCGCCTGGTGTTGTTGGACCCTCAATAAAGCTGAGAGTTTCTTTAATCCATTTTCGTTTAGCTTGTTCTTTGGAATAATTATCGATAATTTCACATATTTCACTAACAAAATCTAAATTATTTGCAGCACCTTTAGATGTAGTTGGAGTTGTTGTTGTTGATGTAGTGGCGTTGATGGTAGTTTCTTGTTGTTGTTGTGGTTGAGTGGATGAACTTGATTGTAATGCTGTTGCCATAGAATTACTACGTTCTTTACTTTTAGTACCCTGGCTAGAGGTTGAAGCATCTCGTGTAGAATTATTACTTAAATTCGATTTTTTATTTGGCGGTTCTAATGACGACAACAACAATTGCTGTTGTTGTTGCTGCTGCTGTTTTATGGGTATTTGATTGTTATGCTGCTGCTGTTTTTGATGGTTATTGCTATAACCCTTTTTATTATTAGTATTTGTGTTGTTTATACTGGATTTCGTTTCAGTTTTGGGATTTGTTTGCAAATGTTGTAAACATTCACACAAACTGTGTAAATTGTCATTACGTCTAGCTTCCGTATGTATTTGTTCAAATGCAGCTGCAATATTCTGTGCATCCCATGATGGACATGCATCATGATGATTGATTTCATTGCGTCTAACTTCTGTATGTATTTGTTCAAATGCAGCTGCTATATTCTGTGCATCCCATGATGTACAGGCATCACGATGGTTGTTGCTATAAGCGTTTTTACTATTAGTATTTGTGCTGCTGATACTGGATTTCGTTTCAGTTTTTGGATTTGTTTGCAAATGTTGCAAACACTCACAGAGATTGTGTAAATTTTCATTACGTCGAGCTTCCGTATGTATATGTTCAAATGTAGCAGCTATGGTCTGTGGATCCCATGATGAAGGCTGTGGTAATTGTTGTTGAAATTGTTGAAATAATTTTAATTCGTCCGGATTTAAAACATTTTCCATTTGGGTTTGTGATAATTCAGTCGAAGCAGCAACAGGAGCACTAGCTGCAACTGTTGCTCCTGCTGTCGATAATAATGTAGATGTTGGTGTTGGTATTTGTGAAGTTTTATGATTTTTACGAGCATTAACTATTTGGGACAATTTTTTACGTAATCTATCTCTAGTTTCATTCATGCGAGCATGATTGCAATCCTGCAAAAAAATTAATGTTAACTTCATAAATGTAACTTTAAAAAAACACATTTAAAAAATGTACCTTTTTCAAACGTTTTTTACTTGAATGATTTTCCTTGCAATGATCTCCCATATCAGAATGATCAAAACAACCTGTAAATATAAAATAAGAATTAATAAATTTATAAAACTTCTTTTCAAAACTTTTTACATTTTTTAGATTTTTCCTTACAAGACTTTTTGGGTTGAGCCTCTACAGTAGTGGGTGGTATTAAATCTGAAGTCTGTTGATCTTGTTGTTCTTCATCCTCAGTAGGAGTCATAATTGGCGGTGGTATATTATCACATTGTAAAGAAATTCTAACATAATGCAAAGAACACAAATTTATAAAAAAAACAATTGAAGCAGATTGAGCTTTGCTGAATTTTAAAATACCATCCACAAAGTTTTTGTTAAACAAAACTTTAAAGAAAAAAACATTTTTAAAAGTGAAAAAAAAACCAAATTAGAAATTGCACAGGGTGTTATGAACCATTGTAAATTCGAACAGTAGGCAGCACTGTTATAAAAACCAGGTGGTTTTTGTACAAAACTAAATTACAAAAGCCAAGTCACTTACACTGGTTATTTGATTTTTCTTTGACACATCAATTTTTAATTAAACACTTTTCTTTGTTTTTATTTTTATTGTTACATTAAATTCAAAATAATATTGGCTCATATGAATAAAAAATAGATATTACTAATAGGGGGAAATACAGGGTTTTTTAAGCAATTACTTCACAAATCTAGTCTGCTTGGGAGTAGACTAGAAAATTAATTTTTTAATTTTCGTTTACATTTCATGCTATTCTACCAGCCAATTGGTAAATTTGGAGTTAAAAGCCATTCCTAAGCCCAAAGTAATTACTTCGAAGTAATTGCTAAGTTTTATTCATATGACCCATTGACGCATTTAAAAATGGGTAACACCAGGGGGTATCTATCCGCTTGATTTGATAATGCATTCTGAGCCAATAAAATTCAAAGAATATGGAGAAATTTCACAGCGAACGAGATGAAATGAAGGAATTCGAGAAAATAAAAAAATTATTAAATCGTTTTCACAACCGAAAACCAAAAAAATTAATTTAAATTATTTATTTGATTACTAAAGTTGTTTTTGTAACCGTTTTATTCAATAATCATAAAAAACAAAAAATGAAATACACTGTTAACTTTTTAATTTTTCTTTTGATTCTCTCATTCTTCACGGAAATTAATAGACCCGAGCTTCCCTACTAATATTATTAATGTAATTGTTTGCCTGTCTGTTTGTGGCGACATCAGGCCCAAACGGCTGAACCGATTTTCTTGAAATTGTCGGAACAGCAATTACCAACTCTTGAAATTAAAATAGGATATATTAGATCCTGATCCCCATACAACACCAACATTTTAATGTGATATTTCTCGACTCCTGTTCAACTCTTTCGAATAAAATTATAAACAACATTTTATACAATGGGTCATATGAATAAAACTTAGCAATTACTTCGAAGTAAATACTTTATGCTTAGGAATGACTTTTAACACCAAATTTATTCATAGACTTGTAGAACGGCATGAAGTATAAACGAAAATCGAAAAATTAAATTTTTAGTCTACTCGCAAGTAGACTTAAATTGTGAAGTAATTGCTTAAAAAATCCAATATTTCCCCCTATTAGTAATATCTATTTTTTATTCATACGAGCCAATGTTTCCGAAGCACTCTGCTAAAAGTGGATGGGACATAATAAGGGGGTGGCACCACCCATACAATCCAAAGCGATTTATGTAGGCTTCTGTTGAACATATTTGAGCAAAACCTGGCAGGGTGCTTTCTAACAAAATTTTGAAGTACTGTTCCAAAAGTGGGCGCTATATGACAATGGGGCGTGGCACAACCCATGCAATCCAAATTTTTAAATTCTTTATATAGGCTTATGTTGAACATATTTGAGCAAAACCTTGCAGGATGGTTGCTAACAGAATCCTTAAGAACTGTTCCAAAAGGGGGCGCGATAGGACCAGGGGCGTGGCACCTCCCACACAATAGCTTTGCCTCTGCTCCTGGTGAATAAAGGCAAACAAAATTTTGTACGGCGTTTTATAACCAAAATAGTGGCCGTTACAGGAAAAGGAGGCGTGGTATCCTCATAGAACTCTAATTTCTGGACTGCTTTACATTGTCTTATGTTGAACATATTTAACTAAAACTTGGCATGGTGTTTCCAAATAAGTGCTCTGCCAAAAGTGGGCGGAACAGAGTAAGGGGGCATCGAACATCCCATACAACCTGAAATTTTAAATAGCTCTACCTCGGCTACTGTTAAGCGTTTATGAGCAAAACTTGACACAGAGTTTTCCATTAAAATTCGTAAGTACTATTCCAAAAATGGGCGGGACATGGTATCTCCAATACAATCCAAAATTTATAATTGCTTTAACTTTGTCCTGTTGAACAAATTTGCGTAAAATTTGGTACGGCGTTTTATAATATTTCTAAGTGCTATGATAAAAGTGGGCGAGATAGGTGGAGGGGCGTGTTAGCTTCCAACCAACCCATAATTTCAAATTTCTTTACTTTTGCCCATACCCGACTTGACATTGCTATTTTGAACAATATTTCTAAGCAATGTGCGAAATGTGGGTGGGATGGACGGGGAGGCGTAGCATCTCCCATACAATCTAAAATTTTTAATTGCCTTGCCTCGGCACCTGTTAATTACATTCAGTACTTTTCCAAAAAATTTCTTTTTTCAAAAAATTTCTTTTTTTAAAGTACTTCCTCAAAGGTGTGAATGTGAACAAAAAATTTATCAACCATACAACATCCATGAAAATGTTGGGACAATGCTAATGTTACATTTTGATATAAGTTTCCCTTGGCTCCTCTCAATCCTATTTCAATCAAAGTAATCACAGCTCTTTATAAACAATATTGCTAAAAAAATTTGGGTGGTATATGACGAGGAGGCCAAATTTTTTTGCGCTACATTTTATAAAAATATTTTCAAGCACTTCCCAAAAGTGGACAGGATTAGTGAAATGGGACGAGGTCATTCAATATAACCTAAAATTTTAATGATATTCTTCTGCCCCTGTTGAACGATATCAAAATATATTTAAGAATGAGAATGAACTCCCTTAATGTTTAAATTTGTTTGTTTCGGTTTTTGTTAAAAACAAAATAATTTGTAAATATTGTCGTTCAATTGAAAATAAAATATTTTTCCTATTCCATGTTTAACTTCAAATCGACTACCATCTATTAACAGGTTATGGGCCCTTCCGCGTAAAAGAAAAGGGTAGTGCAAATAATTAGTGACAATTAATTTAAATAGTGTTGTAAATAAATTAAATTAAAGAAAAAACAACAAGGTTCAAGATTCAAAATGTCAACAAACAATCAAATTGAAAAGCTTCTTGGAAGTCAAAATTTCGAGGATTGGAAATTTACTGTTGAAGCGTATTTTCAAATGAAAGGCCTGTGGAATGCTGTCCAAGGAACAGAAGCAAAGGACAAGAAGAAAATACAAGCTAAAGCAGAATTTATTTTGATGGTTGACTAATCGGTATTTCCACACATTCGTGAGTGAAAGACTGCAAATGAAATTTGGTGCACACTATCAACAATTTATGAAGATAGTGGACTCGTGCGAAGAGTCGGTTTAATTCAAAAGTTTTGTTCAACAAAATTAAAGGATTGTTCTAGTGTTGAAGAATATGTGAATGAAATCTTCACAACGGCTCCCAAATTAAGAGCAGCTGGTCTTAAAGTGGATGAAGAATGGGTAGGTTTTATGATGTTAGCTCCAATTCTGAATTTTTCAATAATAAATTTCAAGAAAAGAATTCAGAAGTGACAATTGCAAACAACTCAACAATGCCAGGAAAATGTGAAGGACAAGTCAAAATGATTGCTAAGGTTGGAAAATTCAAAAAAGAAAATGTTTCCTTCCGAGATGTTCTGCATATTCCTGATCTTTATATTAATCTGTTATCTGTTTCAAAAATAGTTGAAAGTGGTTTTGATGTCAACTTCAATAAAAGGGCTGTAAAGTTTTAAACAATAATGGTGATGTAGTAATTACTGGCGAGCTGGTATGTTTAAAATGAATATTGCTAATAATAATGCACTTATTTCTAATGTGAGAATTCAAGTATCCAATCTGTGGCACAGACGTGTTGGTCATGTTAATAATGAATTCTTAAAGAACATGAATTCAGGCGCTGTTCTTGGTGTTAATTGTAATATCAACAAGCAAAGCTGTATTACTTGCTTAAAAGGTAAAAATGTCAAGATCTTCATTTAATGATCCTGGAATGCGTGCAACTGAATTGCTAGGTGTTGTACACACTGATGTATGTGGACCGATGGAAGTACCCTCAATAAGTGGTTCCAAATATATGCAAATTTTTGTTGATGACTACTGCAGAAAAGTGTTTCTTTTTTTCATTAAAAGAAATGAAGTTACAGAAAAATTTTGTGAATTTAAGAAATTTGTAGAAAATCAAACTGGTAAAACAATCAAAGCCTTGAGAAGTGACAACGGCACTGAATATTGTAATAACAAGATGAAGAAGATATTGATTGAAAGTGGAATTAAACATCAACGTACTGTGCCGTATACTCCAAATGCTAATTTTGTAAATCTACTATACTATTGCTACGAATTTGGAATATGGTGGTAACCTAAATGCTGTTGATGTAAGATCGAAAAATACAACATATGACGTACTTGGTGTAGAAAGAGAATCAAAAGAAGAACAATATTTCTCTGATGAAGCAGATGGTGGTAAAGCATTTGAAGGGTTTGAAAAAGAATCCGCAAGTTTTCCTACTAGATCATCTAATGCAGGAATCACACCACCGCAAGATAATAGACGTTCATAAAGAGTACCGAAACCAGTGAAAAGGTACGGATATGAATGTAATTTGGTTCATGCAGATGAAGAGCCAAAAACTATAAAACAAGCACTTGAAGGTGGAAATAAAAAACATTGGCAAAGGGCAATGGATGATGAATTAAACGCTTTGATTTTCAATGGTACATGGGAAGTTGTTCATTTGCCCAAAGGAAAAAAACCTATAGATAGCAAGTGGTGTTTCAAAATCAAGAGGGACTCGAAAGGTGATATAGAACGTTTCAAAGCAAGATTGGTTGTAAAAGGCTATTCCCAACGTTATGGAATAGATTATGAAGAAACATTTTCTCCGGTTGTTAGATATTCATCAATCCGCCTACTTTTAAGCTTGGCTGTACAACATTATCTAGATATAGATCAAATGGACGTAGTGACTGCATTCCTCCAAAGTGAGTTAGATGAAGAAATCTATATGAAAATCCCTGAAGCCTTTAATGCAAAGGAAAGTATGGTATGTAAACTTAAAAAAATCTTTATATGGTCTAAAACAAGCTAGTAGAGTTTGGAATAAGAAACTAGATAGTACGTTAAAGAATATTGGTCTATTACAATCGAAAACTGAGCCTTGTGTTTATTACAAAGTAAAAAATGACGAAATTACCTATGTTGCAATTTATGTTGATGATATCTTAATATTCACAAATAAAGCTGAAAGCATATTACACATAAAGAAACGTTTGATTAAGAACTTTAAAATGAAAGACATTGGTGAGGCACATTATTTATTAGGTATGAAAGTTACCCGAGATCGAACTAAATTGAAGTTATGGTTAGATCAAGAATTATACATTAACAACCTATTAAAGAAGTTCAATAGGAGAGATTGCAAACCAGTTGCAACACCATTATATGTTCACCAGAAAATTTCAAAAGAGATGTCTCCAAAAACAAAAGAAATTGATGAAATGAAAAATATACCGTATCAAGAAGCCATTGTCAGTATTATGTATGCTGCACAAGTTAGTCAACCAGATATATCATTTGCAGTGGGGGCTTTGGGTAGATACAATAACAATCCTGGCAAAGCGCATTGGCAAGCAGTTAAGCGTATCATGAGGTATCTGATGTACCCTTCATAAACTACAAGTTAGAGTTCTCAAAAGTTGAAAAAGAATACTTAGAAGGATTCTCTGATGCAGATTGGGCTGGTATGGGTATGGTTATAAATTTCAAGGAGGTTGTATTTCTTGGAACTCCAAGAAACAACAGACTACTGCTTTATCAACAACAGAGGCAGAGTATATGGCTTTATCTGCCGCTAGTCAAAAAGCGTTATGGTTGCAGTCATTGTTCAATGAACTGGGCAGACCGTCATCCGTCATTATTAAATGTGACAATAAAAGTGCTATAAACTTATCACAAAATAGTACATATCATTCCCGTTCTAAACACATCGACATAACGCATCACTTTATAAGAGAGCTCGTTGAAGACAAAAATATTATCATTGAATATTTCAATTGAAAATAAAATATTTTTCCTATTCCATGTTTAACTTCAAATCGACTACCATCTATTAACAAAATATATTTTGTACGTCGTCTTATAACTATTTCGTAAGCACTTTGTGAAATGTGGGCGGGAATGGAAGGCACCTCCCATACAACCTAAAATGATGAATTGCTTTACCTCGGCTCTATTGAACGTATTTATACAAAATGTTTAAGCACTTATCTAAAAGTGTGAGATTTGGGAAGAGGGGGCGTGGAAAATCCAATTCAAACCAAAGTTTAAAATCGGTTTACATCCACTCATGCTGAACGTATTTGTTCAAAATTTAAGGGAGTGTTTTAGCAAGAATTTTAAGCATTGCGCCAAAAGTTGGCGAGTTGGGACGAGAGTCGTGGCACCTGCCATATAACCTAAAATTTTAAGTCACTTCAACTCGGCTCATTGAGAAGAGGTTAGCATGACGTTTTTTAACAATTTTGTTAAGCACCACCTTAAAAGAAGGTGGGATGTGAAAACGGGTAGTGGCACATCTCATATAACCCAACATTTTTAAAGTGTCTTTTAATCATGGTTGGCAACCGAAACGAATAAGTTTAGATTAATGGATTTACATCAACATTTTATTGTCAGAGATTCTACATATGTAAGAACATTTGGTTACTTATAAGCACTAATACGCACAGTCTAAGAATATACACCGCTTAAATTCTCTTCAACCCAATATGTGCGGGATTGGACGAGGTAGCTCCTACACAGCATTAGTCTCAACAAGTCAAAAAATTATATATTGAAAGAGGTAGCTTCGATTCAACATTAGACCTAACAAGTCAAAAAATTTTAGTCGGTCAATCCCGAAAATGAGACAAGCTAAACCATATACAATTTGGGTCATATTCCAAAGAGCGACCTATACTTATTAAATTGGCAAAACGTTAACGAGACAGAATATATAGAGAAAAATCTAAATGAAATGCCATTATTTTTGGCATTTATAAACATCAGTGCAAACCCATAATACCCTTCCACATAGTAGTGTAGGGTAAAAAATGTTTAACTCGGCTTCTGCTTAACCGAAAAATAGAAAGGTTTAAACCTGAACCTTAATTTTCACTATATTTGTGATCTTTGCCACCTAGAGACTCCGGGCTTCAGACCGCTTTTTTATATAAACTTCTAATAGGCATTCGCATCGAAAGTGGCTTTTGGAGATTTATAAATAATAATATTAATATTAATAATATTAATAAAAAAGATGTATATGGTATTATAAAGAATACTTCTAAATCACTCTAAAATGCAAACAAAATGTTTGATATTATGAAAATGTATACGTAAAAACCATACTTTATTAACATTATGTACATCACTTTTAAATTACTAAAAAAATGTCCAATTTGAACAACTGACAACATGGGACACCACGTATAAAATCAATCAGTGTTAGAGCTAAATTGTAACCACTTCACAATCAGTTGATGCTATTCGGAGTGATTTTAAAATAACTTTTTTGTAATGACTTTTTTTTGCTGGGTTTGTTTACATTTCTGAGTCACTTCTGAACCATCTTTTGGATTTAATAATTTGGCTCAAATTTTTGTGTCTTTTATGATTCATTTCAGAAGGCTCATATTTTCGTCCAAAATATGAGCAATTTTTGCTTCCATACAAATCAAATTTTTCAAAATCGAAGTTAAGAAAAAGTGAAAATTTCCTGGGGAATCTAATACAATTTTAATAAAATATATGCTTTACTACACTGTTAAATAATGCAAAAATATTTGTCATAACGAATTTACTGTAAAAACGCCTAAAAACACCCTACGGGGAATGAGGAGTCAATTGCCCTCCAAGGACCTATCCCGTGACCGGTCAACCGAAGGCATATTACTAAATTAGTACAAATATGAACAAAAGAAAATGAATTAATATTCTAAGTATTTTCTGATCCGTTATTTTCACTGTTGCTTTGAAAAAACTTGACCGATACCGAAAAAAAAAACTAAATTCGCGGCATATTTTTAAAAATATTTTTTATTTAATTTCTCTTTTATTTATTTTTAACTTTATATTTTCACGATTTGCTTATTTTAGCTCTTATTTTAAATTTCTATAATGTTTTGGTACGAAATTTTAAGTTTTGTATTTTCAACGTTTTTTTAATGTCAAAGCTGTTTTAGTTTTAACAATTGGTATTTCATTTAACTTTTCTTTTTAACTTAAAAGGAATTTTTAAAATTTTTATTTATATTAGCAGAGTTTTTGAGGTAATTTTTTAATTTTTAATTGATTTTTTAATTTAATTATGGCCAACGTAAAAAACAAGTCAACTGCCATTAAGGGACTTATCCCATGACCGGTCAATCGGTGGCATATTCAAGGCACTTCCACCATATTTGTGTGTGTGTTCATGTTGTTTTCTTTTCTATTTTTTTCTTTTCCATGTTTTTTTATTTGCTGTGTGTGTGTTTGTTTTTCCTTTCTCTTTTTTATTTGAAAAGAAACAAAAAATATATAACTTAACCATAAGCAACATTAGCTCAGACGGTAGAGCGTTTGCCTTACAAGCAGGGGGTTGTGTTATCGAGCCCTACTTCGACGCCAAGTAGATTATTTTTAATTCTTAATTTTTTATTAGTTTATTTGAAAATCTATTTTTAGACACACCACCTTACTGCCACAATGTGTCTAAACTGTGGCAATTGGTCATTTCCAATGACAACGCCATGTTAAAGTGATATGTCTCTTTCAAACAAAAAGACCGATCAACGACCGGTCTCCGCCCCCTTGAGACCTATCCTGCGTGTCATCTGGGACCGGTCCCTTTCCCCGTAGGGCATCTACGCCTACCATAATCAGGGGAAATAATACACTGAATATTCTATGTTACATACCATGATTTAATTTTTTAAAAACATGACCATGGAATTTTTCGAAAATTAAAGCGTACTAGGAATTAGTAAATTGCGGAAATACCTGTTTTTAATGCAAGAGATGGCGCTGACTGCTGTTTTGTTTTTTCTGGCCGTACTGCTCTGTTTAGTGGGGAGCAGTGTTGCCCGAAAAGTTTCAGCTCATTGCCATTTTGAAAGTTGAAATCCCCAATGTTATAACCAATTCATTTTAATTTAAACAAAAAGCCAATTTAAAAGCAAAAATAGAAACTAAGCATCGCTCTAAAGTCCAGAAAATTATTAAGAAATGACTCATCAATGTGGATAAAATTGAATATTTTACGAAGAAATATTTACTTTTTCACTCGAACTTTAATGGCCTCAAATCTTTGTTTAAATTTTGAAAGTAAAAAATTTTGAGTGTTATTTTTGTTTGGTTTTAAGCTCAAATATGACAAATTCCAAATAGAATTTACAATTTTTTTTTTTTTTTTTTTTTTTTTTTTTTTTTTTTAAAGAGAAGCAACACTCAGGAAATTCTTCCTATTAATTAACGTGTTGCTTCCTTTGGAAAGGGGATAGAGAAGAAGTGAAAGGTGGTGAAAGATGAAGGGCTTCAAATATGGCAAACAGACAGACAAATATAACAAACAGAGAGAAAACTTAAAAAAACTTTCCTAGAACCAATGGTTGACAATTAATGCATTTTCAAGTGTAACCAAACGCTTTCATCAGATTGTCTTTATGGGGTTCACTCTAGGTTATAATGTAGATTTGTAGATTTGTATATATGCTAAATTTCAAAGTGAAAAACGGAGGAAAATAAAAAATTTTTATTATACGAAAAACGCAATCACAATTAAGCTGAAATGTAACTTTTTCTAAATAAAAGTCGTACATTAAATTTCCGAGAGAAAAAATTCTACACACGAAACTCATTATGGTGAGAAATTTTTTTTTTTCCAAAATTTATATGGAATTTTCATTTCATTTTATTTATTTAGTCTATGGATACAAAATTCCTTACAGACTATGATGTTACAATTTTAGAATAATCTAAATATTAATTTATACATTATTTTATTAATGTACAAATTTAAAACCATCAAAATAGAATATAAATATTGCTTAAAGGCAGATTTTGATGCACAAAACTCTATTTGCGGTTTTTAATGAATTTGTTGATAATGATTAATGTCATTCAGTTGAATAAACGTGCGGGTCAAAATGCTATTAACACCAAAATTGGTACGATGTAGTGGTACATTAAAAATATTGTTATACCTAACACTTCTAGGTGGAACATGAAATCTAATAAGACAAAGCAACTCTGAACAGTCAATACCACCACTAATAATATCAAAAACAAATAAAGCAGAATGCAATAACCTATGAAACTCAAGGGATTCCAAACCTATTAATAAGCTTTTAGATCTGTAGGGTGGTATAGGATCAACAAACGTAAAAGATGACATTGCAAATTTAACAAATTTCCTTTGAACTCTCTCAATTTGACAAGTAAATACGAGTAGTTTTCAAAAACTACAAGTTCTAGGGCTCGTAAACTATTTTGAATATTAAGTTTGCATAAGTCGAGTTTACACGATTCAGAAGGTACATAAGAGGTTATATGAACCCCTAATACTTTGTGAACTTACACAAAATTTATTATTTTCTGAGTTCTTTGCATGTAGCAATTTCAGTATTTTCAAAATAGAAAATTGTTTTATCAATTATTGTTATTTCAAGAATTATTTACAGAACATTTCTTCAATAATTCAAATATTTTGTAGAAATTTTTAAATACTTTAACAGACCCAATTTGATCGACTTTAATTTAAAATAATACGCGTATGTAATTTATTCGAAAATTCTTATTTTCGGCCTAAAACTAAATCTTTTAAAATTTACAATTTATTATTCTGTTCCTAAACAGAAGTCGAAATCCGTAATTTGGGCCCAAATCCCCTTACCTGACAACTCGGGTAAAACCTCATTTGAGAATATAAAATCCTCCCTTGACAAAATTTTCCAAAATAAAATCCTCCTTTGAGAAAATTTCCCAAAATTTCCTACATGTTAGCGACATTTGCAGCAGAGAAACAAGCCAGCCGCCGTAAGCCGTTTAAGCCGCCGCCGCCGGTCATTTTTGCCTCAGCCGCCGCCGCCGATTTTTTTCGGCTCATTTCGGCTGGAAGTATCAATTTTCCAAAATAAAAAAATTAAAAGCAAATGTCATTTTTGAAACAAATTTTCTACTTCATCATTTCCTGAACTATAGTATTTTTTTTTAGTTAAAAAAAAAAAAAATAAAAGAACCACTTTTATAGTCAGAGCTAAGAAGGATTTTTGTCATAAATATTTCTTAAGTTGGAAGTTTTGCTTGAAAACTTCTGACAGATTTCGCTGAAATTTGGATATGCAATAGAGGAGAGAATCCAAATGAACACGTCTTTAGCACACATAGTTTTGGATACAAATTACACAGTGTTACAAAATAAAATAAAAAATATACATATATACTTTTCAAATGCCCAAGTGTAGATTGTAGGCAGAGCTTCGAAAGAATTTATTCAATTTTAGCTTAATTCGCACAAAACCGAATTCAGCTTTAGAAATTGAATATATATCACTCCATCAAACCATTCCTTTATAATTAATTCATAGGTTTCATTCCCAAAGTTTAATATTAAATAGAATGCATTCTTATGTTGAATACATTCCTTATAATTTTTTCATTAATTCTAATCTTTTACAAAATGGCTTATCAAAATTGTCATTTTATTCAATCAGTAAAAGATCTAAGGTATTAATATACTAATGATTCTGACAACACTTTAATTTATAATTACAAATTAAATAAAAATGTGGCTTATTTTAGGGATTTACTATTGATATCATATACACAACCCATAAAAATAATTAAAAACGCAACATTTGTTTTAATCTTTTACAAACCGAATGAAACGTGAAAGATCATTATAAAAAGAATGAATTCATGAAAGAATTCATTCCCTATGCATGAAAATTAAAAGAATGAAGCCAGTGAATGAATTCATAACGAATGGTATAAACGAATGATATATTAGTAAATTTTAATTAAAAGTCCAAAAGTGAATTAAAGAATTAATTCATTCGAATTTATGGTCGTAGGTTTGGTTAAGTAGATCACATCACATTTTTCATAAATTTCAGTACACCTGAAATTATTATCAAAAGACACATTTTTAAGACATTGCGGACGAAAAAAATGTTAAGTTATTTCTCGGTCGACTTATAAAATTGGGGAGATATTTACAATAATCGACGCTGTTCTGAGAACTGAACCAACAAAAAAATTCTAAAGTGAATCATTCCGAATTTTTTTGCTGTTCCGTGATTGACATCCGAGTTATTTTTTTCGTTTTATTTCGTGTAGAAAAAGCTTGATGATAGTGAAACGAATATATATTTTTTAACAACAATTATTATATAATAATTTATTTTA
Organism: Leucophora obtusa; assembly: GCA_949987735.1. Classification (NCBI taxonomy): domain Eukaryota; kingdom Metazoa; phylum Arthropoda; class Insecta; order Diptera; family Anthomyiidae; genus Leucophora; species Leucophora obtusa. Next base: position 199,216,960 of record OX465295.1, on the reverse strand, counting down.
AAATTAGTCTATGAATATTAAAATTTGGTAGAAACAACAAATTTTCGAAATTTTTAATTCCGTGTGATTTTACAAATCAACTCTAATTAAAAAGTTTCGGAACTAAGAACAGGGGTGAATGGCTGAATTTTTTATTTTTCTTCCAAGTTTTTCAACTTTGACATCTTTTCGAGCATAATTTTTTTCGAACTATATTTTTTCTAGTTTATTCTAAAAACACATTTAATTTTGAGTGAAAATAGAGTTTGTTTATTTCTAAGTTCCGAAACCACATAAAAAATTCTAAAGTGAAACATTCCGAATTTTTTTGCTGTTCTGTGATCCACATCCGAATTATTTTCGTTTTATTTCGTGTTGGAAAAGCTCGGTGAAAGTAAAACGAATATTTTGTTGCAAAAATTAATATGTTAAAATTTGTTTTAAAATTTGTCAGTATGGTAAAATTTGTTGAAACAGTCAATTCCGACATTTTGAATTTTGCGTGATTTTACAAAACCACTCTAATTAAAAAGTTTCGGAATTCAGAACAGCGGTGATAGTGTCAAAACTCTGTTTTTGAGCGACTTCAAGCACTTAACAATTTGGAATTCAACAATTTTTCAACCGATTTTGAATATTGTAACGTTTTTGGAAAGACAAACAATTTAGCTTTCCAAATATATGGGTGATATCAAAAAATGTGATAAAAACCGTGTAACCACCGAATTTCTAATGCATGGATTACATTTGAGTTACATATTTCGATATATATCAGCGTATTGTCACCTGTTTTACAAAATTTATAACAATCTGACCAATTTTTGGTTAATACATAAAATTTGTGACCAATTTTATAGGCCAAATGTAAACTCCGTAACAAGTAACTCATAAGGTTTTTTAACTTTAATAGCTAATATTTTAATAACCAATGAAGATAAACACTAACTGTAAGAATTTATATAAAGAGGAAAAGTGCCGTTTTTAATAAAAATTAATACATTTTACAAACTTTTTCGTATATCTTTGCTATCACGACTTCAACTCTGTAACGATTTTTCGTCATAATTTTTGATAAAAATGCATATACCAGAATTTTGGAGTTATCTATTATTTATATTGCGAAAAGTATAATGTTATTTATACTCAAATGATCGTTGGACTGTAAGTAATCATCCAGTATAACAGACTTGAAGCTTTTCTGCAGCATGTAACATTCTCGAGATGAAAAAAGATGTCTTTAATAAGATTTGAAAAAATGTTGTAAACTCCGTTCCTAATTTTTACACCAAACTATTTAACGAGTAAGAAAAACAATGTCATATTTGGATTCACCTTGTAGGCATCATGGGATTTTGTTTCGGAAAAAAAATTCTGACAAAGCGTTTCTAAAAGAAAACGAAAAAAGTAACCAAATGTAAACTCCGTAACTGTAAACTTCGTAACCACAATTGTGTGCATCAGGTTTCATTCAAATAAATGTAGATAAATGTTTAAAATATTTTAAAATAACCATAAACAGAGGTGATTCAACTAATATTTATGCGTCAAAAGACGATTCAACTAATAATTTTGCGTTAAATCAAAAAAAGTTATCAGTTTTTTACCCTAAGCTGCTGGAGCGAAAAACGATTGATTTTGCATTTCATTGGTTTTGAATCGATAGTTCGAGTCATTACTGACTTTAGTTTGACAAATTAAATGTGTTTCACACAATTTAAGAATTTTTTGATCGCGAAATGTTATGTTTTTAATATAATATTTTGTAACTGCGCAACCGCTGTTTGGATTTTAAAAAAATTTATATTTTTGAAAAGCATTTAAAAGGACTAAAAATACAAAATTAAAAAAAAAAAAATTAATTGAAAATTGAAAAAGTTATCGTACTTATTCTAAAAATTTAATTTCAGCAACTCGATGTTCTTGTTTGCACAATCATTAAGGTTAATATTTTCAATTTTCTTATAAATGCAGAGATTCCATGTTTATAAAAAAATGTATAACTTTGACAATTTTAAAGCGATTAAAGTAGAACTTCATTTTACCCCGAATATTGCAATTAAAAGCCGTCAAAATTAAACAAAATAAGAAAAAATTAAGAAAATCAGTTTTATTTGAAAATATTTCCACACAATTTTGTTGAATATATAAACATATGTATATATTTGGAAAGCCCAACTATCTCTCCTTCTAGATCCGTTTAAAAACTAAAAATCCTAAATTTGTAATTTTTATCGACGAATTTAACTTAAAATTATTTTTTATTTGATAATTCCAAATTTTTGCACAATTTTCTACTGCTATATTTTGGAAAAAACCTTAAACATCTTTAAATTACGTGTATAATGTTCTATTAAGCCGATCAAGCCGCCGCCGATTTTTATCCGGCTTGTTTCCCTGATCTGCAGTTTGTTTAAAAAGTTATCGATGTCAAATCTCTATATTATACATCTCTGCTGGAAATCTATAGAAAAAATACAATAAGTCCAGAAGAATTGTGGTCGGCTAGAAAACCAAGTCTTAAACATTCGTATCTCTGGGTGAAAGGCGTTTGAGCATATTCCTAATGTGAAGTGTTCCAAGTTAGATGCTAAGTTCACAAATTGTGTTTTCGTTGGATATAGTAAGGAAAGCAAAGTCTACCGGCTTTATGATACTGGTACACAAAAGATAATCATCAGCCGTCATGTCGTCTTCATGGAAGATCAGGTATGTAACAATAATATAGATCTTACTAATGAAATTCAAAATGTTTTAGTTGGAATCGAAGAAGACGTTATCGATTCAGGAGGCAAAAGTTATAGAATTGCCAACTGGTATAGTTAACGATTTGCCATCTGATATTGTTGATGACTTGTCAAACGGTGGTGTAGCTGGACATCCAAATGATAAAATTAGCAATGTATCAGTCGATAGTCTCAAAGTAGAATATGATGTCGACTGAGAAGACAGCATTGATTTTGAAGATGCCTTTAATGAACTAGTTGGTAAAAATGATAATACTGAAGAAAACTTTGCTGAAGTTCGGCGGTCTGAAAGTCAACTGCTGAATGCAATTTTTGTGCTACAAGATTTGTGTAAAATGATCCTGTAACAGTAGAAGAAGCTATGAAACCTGAAGAAGCCAAAGAGTGGCGTGCCGAAATGGATGATGAAATTAATTCCTTAGCTTTAAATGGTACATGGATGTTAGAAGAATTACCGTCTGGAAAAAGACCAATAAAATGCAAGTGGGTATTTAAGACCAAATATGATGCAAGTGGTAAAAAAGTTCGTCATAAAGCAAGACTAGTTGTCAAAGGCTACAGACATCTTCACAAAAGGCGTTACAGCTGATTAATATAAGTTTCTTTGTCTAATATAATCTTATTTTCCTTTGATTTATCTATTCATACAATTTTAAATTATTGACTGAAGTTTTTTATTTAATTGAAGAAAAAGTTCATTCAGGGAAGGTATTGTAAATAACAGGGTTGGCAGGGAATACCGCTAAAATACCGTTATCGATTCAAAACCCTTTCAACTGACTACCGTTACCCCTAAAATACCGTTACCGAAATAACCGAAATGCCGTTATCCTTAAAATACCGTTACCGAAGTAACTGAAATACCGTTATCCTTAAAATACCGATACCGAAATAAATGAAATATCGATACCCTTAAAATACCGTTAGCGAAATAGATGAAATCCCGTTACCCCTAAAATACCGTTACCGTTATTTTTAATTTTCTGCTTTTGGTAATTGCAGGTGGTTATTGAGTATTTTTCGTACTTTAAGTTGGTAAATTGGTTTTGTTTTTCATCCCGTTTGTTTTTTGTAAAAAAAATTCCTGGAAGATTCGAAATAACTGGCTACCGTTATCCTTAAAATAACTGAAATATCGTTAACCTTTAAATACCGTTACCGAAATTACCAAAAAAAACGTTATCCTTAAAATACCGTTACCGAAATAACTGAAATACCAAAAAAAACGTTATCCTTAAAATACCGTTACAGAAATAACTAAAAAATCGTTATCCTTAAAATACCGATACCGAAATAAATGAAATAGCGTTACCCTTAAAATACCGTTACCGAAATAATCTGAAATAACGTTACCCTTACCGATAACCGCTTCGTTTCGGTTACCATCCATGGTAAATAACCATTTAGTTTTAGCATCACTAATAACATAACTGTAACTCATAGAATGAGTTTTTAATAAAACCTTTTTAGTTCCTTTGTAACACTCAAACCGAACACTGCGTTTTTACTCTACTTAACAACAATATTTTAACTTATTAAAAAGATGTGATTTATCACCACACCCCAAACACTAAAAAGAACATAGTTCTGTAAAAGAGAACAAAAAAAAAAAACGTGCAATCTTTCATAACCTTATAAAGGGTTCTTCAATAAGACCGCTACAAAAGTTTTTTTAAATGAAACAAAAACGGGTTTTGGATATCAATGAAATTCTTTATTCCTGTGAAAGTACGTTCGATGCCATTATGTATGGAAATCGATCTCTTTTGCATGGCCACCATGGGCACGCTTGCAGAAGTTCAGACGCTGAACCCAATTTTCGACGGTTTTCAAGCATAAATCGGCCCATATTCGTACGAAGTTCATCAATCGTCGCTGGCTTGTTGGCATAGACCATAGATTTGACGTAGCCCCACAGGAAATAGTCCAACGGCGTCAAATCTCACGACCGAGGGTTTGCAATAAATTGATTGTGACATTCGCTGTGTGGCTTGTGGCGCCGTCCTGTTGGAACCACATGTCCTCCAAGTCCATATCATCCAATTGGGGCCAAAAATATTCGGTTATCATTGAACGGTAGCGATTCCCATTCACAGTAACGTGCCGGTCTTGATCATCACGGAAGAAGTACGGCCCAATGACGCCGCCGGCCCATAAACCGCACCAAACCGTAATTTTTTCGGGATGCAATGATGACTCATGGAGTACGTGTGGATTGCTGTCTGACCAATAACGCATATTTTGTTTATTGACGAAGCCATTCATTATGACGACCATAAATTGTGCATAACGCTCCACTGACTCCGAATTTCGGTAGTAAATTTTAATAATTTCGACACGTTTTTGGCTCGTATATCTTTCCATCCTGAAATGGCAAACCTTACTGAAGAGAAATGTTAAAAGAGCGGCAAGAAATATGGCGTCGTTTGCTGTCCCTGTCTTTCTACTTTTGTAGCGTCCCTGTTGAAGAACCCTTTACATACCACTTTTCATTGAGTGAAGTTGTAGCATTTTGGAATACTTTCATCCTATGACAACTCCATGTTTCATGTTTCAACTCAATTTGAACAACGTCTGAATCAGTATATGTGATGTCTTTACTACATCTTTTTCCGCTCTTTGTTTTTGCTGGGAAAGTTTGTAGATAAAGGGTTTTTGTTTTATTTAAAAAAACTTTTGTAGCGCTCTTATTGAAGAACCCTTTACAACAGTTTTTTCTGTTTTTTGTCTACTAGTATTCAGCAAATTTTTTTTGTTAATTTTAGTTGGGTAAATTGTCATTTTCGGCTAACTAAAATTTAACTCAAATGAAGCCTTAATTTTGTATATATAACGGTATTATTTTTTTCTGTTCTTTTCTTACTACTTTTTAACAAAAAAAAAATCTGATAATTTCAAAAGTTTCTTCTGCAAGGCAATGTTTGTAACTTGTTTTCTGTTATTATGCAAATACTATAAGTGTATGAATAAAGGCTAAAAGTTTCTGAATATTTTACCAAATTTAAGTGCTTCAAGGACAATTCCAAAAAGTAGATTCTAGAGATTCTTACGGGGCCGTAAAACAGCCTTGAACATTTTCCGACATAATTTTACTAAAATTAAAGGTAATTTTTTTAGAATTTAAGCTCATAAAAATATAATATTTTTAATTCTTCTATGTAATATTGAGCCATAAATTGTGTTTTTCAGGGTTAAGGTTTAAATAAAGCACCCCGAAAGGTCATTTCAAGGGACATTTTCTATTTATATTCGAAAGGAGGCGAACGACTCTAACAAGGAAAGTATCTCACGATCGTAATGAAATTCGGATATTTTGTAGAAAAAAAAATTGTAATGTTGGGGTGTTTGAGATTATCGACCATCTCGGGCATTTAGGGGATTAAAACTGGGGCAAAAATTACCCATTTTTTTTTTTCATTTATTTGTCATCTGATTCAAAGAAACTATACGCAAATGTTATTGTATATTTTCGGATAGGGATTTTTAAGGTCCGTTTTTTGGTACATTTGTTTGGTAAGCTTTTATAATTCACATATATTAATGCTTGATAAGTTCAAGCGCACATGTTTTTACTGTATTATTTCGAAATTTCACAAGAAAACAATGGGTACCCAGGAAAACTTTGGTAATGGGTGCGACAAACTCTTGCATTACCTTGTAATGTATATTCCTTACAGTTGTAATTATTGTTCAACATAAAGTAATTAGTTACCGACAATTGGATACATAATGCATTACTTTGTAATGGATAAGCCTTACCTTCAGCATTATTTTGAAGCATAAAGTAATTAGTTGCCGAAAATTGATTACCTTCAGTATTATTTAGAACCACAGAATAATGAGTTACCGTTAGTTGATTACATAGTGCATTACTTAGTAATGTACGCTCGTTACATTTGTCATCATTTTAAAACATAAAATAATGCATTGCCGAATGTTGATTACATAATGCATTGTTTTAATTGAAAAATTAATTACTTCGCCAATTTTTTAATTTTAATTTTGTAAATATTTTTTAATAAAATTTTATTTGTTGATATTTGTTATGTGGTTGTTACTCTTAAAACGGAAATATTTATTCAAATGCCATGTAGGATAAAAGCAAGTAACCAATTACTTTTTCATTCCCTATCTGCAACTAAGTAATCCATTACTCTTAATTTTTTTGTAAGTATACTGGTAACAATGTACACATTACTTTGAGGCTCATTACCTGTAAAATTCATCAGTGAAGTAAGCTGTAAAGTAATCAGTGCAACCCTATGGCGATACATTACTTTACCCATTATTTGGTAATGTGTGGTTTTGCTGGGTATGTCTCTTTTACATAAATAATTGTTTAATATGTGTAAAAATACGTAAAATTAATAAAATTGTTGATTTTAATAAATTAAAAAAAAGCTTGTTAATTTTCAGAAAACAGTACTGGCAAAGCAAGCTTTAACACGTTGGCTGCCACGTCGCACGCTTTCATGCGACACCCAGATGTTACCCTGAGGCCACGTCGCACATTTTCGTACATTTTAATATGGAATTTAACATGGAATTTGGATTCTCTGGCCTGTGGTGAACATTTTGGTGTATTTCCCATGGGCGCTGCGTATTTTTAATGGTATTTTTTTGGATAAAGAAAGAACAAAATAAAGAAAGAAAGAACAAAAATAAGTTGTTGGCCTCAGGTGACCAAAATTGTTAAATGACATTGCTACTGAACGATCAAAATTCTAAAAAGGCTTTGGCAGCCAACGTGTTAAGTAGTACCGGCATTTCGAAAAAAACCGGTCTCTCCTAATACATTTTTTGTTTTGTAACGACGGCAATTTTTACCAGGGTTCTTTTTCATGTGCATATTTGAAATTTGTATAAAAAAGTATTTAAATTTGCTCTCAAAGTGATTTCTGTTTAAAATTTGTATTAAAAAAAATTATTTTTTTTTAAATCCTGAACATTCCAAGCAATAATAACGTAAAATTCGGTTGAAAAGGTACATATTTTGATAAAATTTAGCTTAAAAAAGATTAAAAAACAAAAGTTCATGAGAGAACAAAAATTCAGCTCATTTTATTCTGAAATTTCGGAACTTACAATTGAAGCTCTGAAGGTTTAAAAAAGAGCAAGCCAAAATGTTGGCTTAACTTCAAACCGGTATTGAAAATTTTGCTAGTAGCGTTCTTTTGCATTTTAACTGACGAGTATGTATTGTCAACATATGTGGAGGGTATTAATTATTTCTAACATATATATTCATTGAACTTACTCCTGATTATCTGGTATTTTTAAAATGTCATTTAATTTCTTTTGCATTTCGACGTTATTAATATTAATACTGGCTTCAAAGCTGTAACAAAATAAAAAAAAAAATAGTTAAAACAATTCTTTAAATAATCTACTCCAGTTCAAAACTTACTTGGATTCTACATCGTTGTTAAAGGGTGATAAACTATTATTAATATAAAAAAAATAAATAATTGGTTTGTTTTAATTTTTTTCTTTACAACTAACTCACCTCTTAACTTTATCGAGAAATTCCAAAAACTTTGTATCGTCCTTATTTCCTGTTAGTTTCTCAACATTTACTTTTATATCATTATTTGACAGCTCTAAAGCATCAATTATAGATGATGATGTTGCTCCCCCTTCAGCTTGTTCTCGAACATTGCCATTATCATCATCGTCGTAATCAATAAAATAGATGGCATAAATTGATATTATAAAAATCCAATAAATTTTTACTACCAAATCGTGTACATCTATTAAATCCAAACCATTGTTCCAAGCAACCAATTTACGATTATACAACATTATATTGGGCAAAATTGTACGTAATTCTTCGCGACTCATCGACATGGGCTGATAATAATGTACCAGATCCTGTGAAAGTGACGGAGATATTTCATTATTTAGAATTTTACGCGCCAATTGACATGAAGGCAATTTGCAATTCCGACAAAAATGTTGTTCTTCGATGGTAGCATGAGGAAAACGTTTTCGATCTAAAAAGAAGGGGAAAAAAAGAGTTAAATAACATTCATATATAAGATCTTCGATATTTGCTCTAAACAGTCTTCTGAGCCGAGTCCAATTTTATACCGCTTTTCTTGGCCAAAATTATCAAAATGAAAAAAATTATATTTTTTTGTTTAAAATAGGATGTGTATGGAAATTTTAATCATTTTATGCATTTTTTGTTTTGAAAAATTAACCATTTAATACACTTAAAAAAAATTGTTTTTGTTATATTAATTCATTACCTACACAAACAACAAAATAAGAAAAATTTGAGGCACATCATTTCTGATAGACTTTGGGACGCAGATCACGAATATGGCCCTAGACTTCTATTAAAGTTACCCAGCAAAAAAATACCTGACCATGATCCGTAAAAGCACCTATACTGTTCGGCACGAATGCGTTCAAATTGAGGTGAAAAACGCATTTTTTTAACATTGGCTTGTCATAGGAGAGAAGGTGTTTATGCTACTTTAAGTCTGCTTTGCACGTCATAAAAATTAGTGCTTGGATGTTCTTTTTTATATAGGAAAGCAATTCATATTTTTTACTATCTAAGGAGAGATGAAAAGTACGTTCTTGGGAATGCATTCAAAAGTCATAAATATCACTTCTTAAATATATAAATGTCCTCATATGTATTTATATGTACCATATCTAGTTACATATCGTTGCTGCGCCTAAAAAATCAGCTTTACGCCATTTTCCGATTTTTTTTATTATTGCATTAAGAACGTATATTGGTCATGCGTTTTCATATCTCAACTGGTTCAGAAGTTAGCAAAAGTAGCTATTTGTTTTCTATATTAAAAATGTTCATTAAAAAAGCCTATGTGCTCTTCTACACATGGTTAATTTCCTTTCAAGCGTTTGTGTTGCGTTTTCTGTAAAACTGAAATTTGGTAAAGAATTTGTTTTTAATTAAAATTATGACAGTTATAAATTTATTGGAATAACAAAGCAAATTGTACGAAAATCGATTGTAAATTGCGTTTCATTAAAAAGTATCTTCGATTAGATTTTAAATCCGTTGGGACCGAATTTTTTACCAACCGAATTGATTCGATTGCCCCAGCTCCATAAATTGGTTGCCCAAACGAATGTCAGCCAAATTCGGTTGTGACGACAAATTATGTTGTCACAACGGAATTGTTCTGAGAGTGCACATATCCAAGTTGCATTTACAGCTTTAAAAATTGGGTCATTCAAGAGTTAACTAAAAATCCACTTCTTTTTATACCCTTAAGCCTCTAATGCCAAAAAGCGGTCTTCAGATTTTGAGGTTATTTATTTATTTAGTTGTGTTCTCATGTCCTGTACAACAAAATTAAATCTTATAATTAAAGTACAGGAAAGCAGTTTGTGGAAAACAGATATTGCAAAATATTTAAAGAAAAACTTAAAATTACACTAAATATGCTTTAGAAACGTAAACTATCTAAAAATCACAAATTGTTGCAAAAATAAATATATTAATTAGACTAACAAATTGTCAATATTGTAGAAAACAAAATTAATTCTGTTTAAAAAATTCAAATAGAAATTGTTTGAAGTTGCTTGCGTTGCTGTTGAGTTGTTGATTGGATGGAAGATCTCTCCAAAGACGTGCGGCATTTATGAAGAAGTGCCATTCAGACACATGATAACTATGTTCAGGTATAATAGTCTTTCTACCCTTTGGGGATAATGCAAATTGAATAATTTCAAAAAGATATAAAGGATTTTTTGTATAAATGATTTTGTGATAAAACAAAAGTACTCGAATTTTTAGAAGACTTTCAAAAGATACTCCATAGAGTTTTATGGCAAATGATGAAATTCGCTCAAATCTCGTTAGTCCATAAACATATCTGACAATATTATTGTACAAAACGGTTAATTTGCGTTTGCAAGTCGTGCCACAATTCCCAAAAAGCTCACAACCATAGATTAAACCGGGAATTAGGTATGTTTTAGCAAGTAGAATTCTTACTTTTAAAGGAGTAAAAAATTGTGTTGACCAAAGAGACCTTAACTTGGCGTAAGTTTGACCAACAAGTGAATTGATATGGTCTGTCCAAGTTAAATGTTTGTCGAAAACGATGCCAAGGTTTTTAGCTGCTTCAACGAACTCAATTATTCCTCCATTTATCACAATATCATGTTCAATTACTGGCACGTTTCGTTGCCTGTGAATTACTACACATTTAGATTTCCGCGGATTAAGGCAGATCCCATTTGCCGAAGCCCATAAAAAATTTTTATTCAAATCAGAGTTAATCCTATTAATATTTTCCGTAATTAATTGCATTGGACTGCTCAAATACAATTGCACATAATCCGCATATACGAAAGCTGGTTAGGCAAATCATTTGCATACAATGAAAAAAGGAGGGGGCCAAGAATCGACCCTTGAGGCACACCTCTAGTAAAAGAAAGGGGATTAGACCAGACATTATTTACATATACGGATTGTGTACGATCAGTTAGATATGAAGATATCAATCGAGTAGCAGTCGAAGAGAATTTAAAAAATTTTCTGAGTTTCATACATAGTGTAAAATGGTATACTGTATCAAAGGCCTTGGAGTGGTCAAGGAGTACCAAGAAATTAACTTTACAATCATCCAGTTCACGTCGTATATATTCAGACACATCTGTTAGGCTGTAACACAGCTATGCTTTGGACGAAATCCAGATTGCTTTTCATACATTAGTCCTTTTTCCTTAATATATTTGCCGATTTGTAGATGTAGAATCTTTTCTAAAACTTTTGAAAGGAAACATAGAATCGCGATTGGTCGAAATTCAGTAGTTGTTTTCGGAAGCGGTATGATTTTAGTATGCTTCCATTTCAGCGGAAAAGTGCTTGATGTAATAATTGCATTAAACAGATGAGTAATGTAAGGCAGAATTAATGGCAAAATTATTTTCAAAAATTTCGGATGCATATTATCGTATCCCACAGATTCAGATTTTACTAACGAAAAAGTTGGCATGACATCAAATTGGGAGACGCATGAACAAACCCATTTCATCAAGAGAAGAACTATTAATATTTGTTGGAAAATTATAAAAGTTTTTGTCGATTTGGACCATTGGTAAGTTAGTAAAGGTTTTGTTTAGGTCATTAGCATCAACCTGGCAGTTTACTGTTAAATCTGCTTTGCCAATACCAATTTCACGGATTGTTTTCCATGTTTTTTTTGACTCAAGCGCAGATACAAAACGTTTGGAATAATAATCTCTTTTTGCAATTTTAATTTTATTATTTACGTTACTTCTGGCAGTACGATATTCAAGTTTTAGTTCAGGAGTTTTAAATCTTTTCCATCTTGAGTAGGCAACATCTCTTTTCTCAATTAATTGTTTAACAGCTGCAGAAAACCACGGTTTAGTTCGTGCCGTGATAATTTTAGATTTTAATGGAACAGTATTATTATAAAGTCGCAGAATGTTATTTTCGAAAAATAACAATTTTTCATCAATATTAGGCGTAAAATATATACTACTCCAGTCAGTTTGAGAAAAATTCTCACGTAACAGATTGTAGTTCATACACTTAAAATCTCGGTAGTAACTAATTTGGTCTGCATGCTGAACTTGAAAATTATATGTTAAAAATATCAAATCATGCCTTGAGAAACATGATGCTGAAACCTGGTCAAACAATAATACATTAGATACATTAGCAACAAAGAATACATCAAGCAATGAATTATTCGTGCTTGTATAGTTGGTTGGTATAGTCCGATTTACAGGCATGAGTCCGAGCGATGACATTTCATTAGTAAAGATTGATTCAGTCAGAATGTTGGAATTAAAATCACCAGATATTACAATATCGTTATACGCAACGGTCAGGGTTTCCAGTTTTAAAATAAAATCACTAAAAGATACTCTCTTGTTTGGCCTGTAAACGCAACCAAAAGCATTTTCTTTCCAAAAGATAAGATTTCGACAAAAATAAACTCAACTTTTTCTTCCTTAAGCGACTTGAGGCAAAATTTACAAGAAATGTTGTTCTTTACAAATATGGCAACACCACCAGCATGACCGTCTCTATTAGTTCTAAAAGTTTTGTAGCCACTTAGACAAATTAAACTGCTGGGCGTCTTATCTGAAAGCCAGGTCTCAGAAACGTAAACAATATCAACGTTCGAATTTGCAAAAACCCACCTGAACTCATCGATCTTGTTATTTAAACTTTGAGCATTTATATGAGCAATTGTAACACCATTTCTATAATTGGCAAATATATTTACCATATTCCTTGTCATGTCTTTGGAACTTCCAATTAAGCTTCCATCATCTTCCATAAAAATAAAAATATCTTCTTTCTTCGAAACAACCATCCCTAACAACAACGCAATAAGTATTAGCAGAGTAGTATGTTTGTCCTCTAAAGGTTATAAGAAAAAGGCAGAAATACAAATATAACATATTAGATAAAGCAAGATTTAACAAAAGTGTTATTAAAGTTAAAAAAATGGCAAGATTTTTATAGGTTATGAAATTAAAATATAATAATAAGGATAATATAAAATCATGTAGCACTGGCAATCTTTTCATCCGGCAGAAATTAGATAACACAGCAACATCAAAAAGATACGATGACTAGCTTGAAGACGGAAAAACTGTTTCAATTCTTCAAGAAATTCTATTTTCAATGGCTCATCATTATCATTTTTCTTTACGTACACAATCCCACGCTGTGTGTAAGCAGTTGTCAAACAATCACCTTTCCTTAATTCAAGGGCTCTTCTAAATATCACGTAATTGTGCGGAGTTAGGTTCTCGTTAATATAAAATGGTTCATTACTATCAAAACTAGCATGATGCAATAGAAGTGATGTTTTGCATTAAGACGAAAACCTGATACAGTTTTGAGGAAAAAATTCTCCCCGTATGGCGAGTTAAGTTTTACAACAATAGGTGGATTATCTACATTTCGATTGTTTTTAAAATGTTTGACGAGGAAAATTGATTTATAAACTGGTATTGAAATGTTCATTGAATGGCATATATTTTCAAAAATCCATTGCAAATCTTCATTATCATAACATGGTATATTAGTTATGCGTAAGTCAGATGCCACAACAGAATTATCTTATTTAAGAATCTTAGTATTCAAGTTTTTAACTTCAGCTTTCAGTTGATCAATTTCATTGTTAACTGTTTCCAATACTTTTACTCTCTCATTTAGTTGACAAATCTCCTTCCTAAGTTCACTTATTATCTCCCCTTTCAAATCTTTGAACCTCTTTTCGATTTGAATAAATATGCTTGTCCTAGTTTCCTCTAGCATTATCTGTATTAGCTGCGAACGCTCACTAATATAATCACTTTGCTTTTAAATAGTTTTTGGATAAATAACAATTTTTTATTAAACCAGTAATATTGTATCGATGTAAAACATAATTAGCTACTTTTCTGCCTTCAGACTTTTTGTACAAGGAATGATTTTAAAGCGAGAAGGATGTAGTTAAAGTGAAAATTTCGTAAATTTGATAAAAAAACTTCTTAAAACAGAAAAAATATTTGAAAAATCGCCAAAAATACATACATCTACGACAGTTATATATTATCGATAATCACATGAAGCTACCCAGTGTAGCAACGGTAATGACCAGGGCAAGTTTTTTTTGGCATTTGCCACTAAATGCCATTTTTGCCATTTTTTCACTTATATTGTAAAAATGTTATTTTTACAAATCCTTGCCAAAAAAAAGCTATTTTGTCTATTTTTTTAGAATTTTTCATTAAAAAAATACTATAAAATTCAGTAAAAACCAGAGACCCAAAATAACTGTTATATTTCTAAAAAAGTCACCACCCAAATTTATTTAATTATAATATTTCAATAATGCACTATATTTTATAAATCATATTGCACAAAAAAATCACAAAGTTTGGCAAAGATTTTAATTTTTTAAATTTTTATATTTTACTGTATAAATTTCTGTTGTTTTTTGATTTTTATTTTAAAACTTTTTATAAAAGTTACAGAATGATTTTTTTGAAAAAATTAAGCACTAACTTTTTTATTTGATAATAAAATAAAAATTAAAAATTGACCTAAATTGAATGCCGGAAGTTGCTGGAATGTACATATTTACACTAGTTGACATCATCAGGATATTATAATTGGTGAAGTCATTGGTTCTATGGCTTTTAATTTATATTCTTAATTGTTATTTTTTGATAAAGAAAAAAAAACCCCTAAAATAACTTTTATTAATTTTGAAAAAATAAAAATCGTGTTGGGATTGTTTGATTTTTATTTTTAATTCAAACATTAAAAATTAAAATCAAACAGAGCAAATAAACAGAAAATTAAAAATAGTCAAACAAGAAATAATTGTAAAACAATCACTTTTTTGAATAAAAGTTATAACTGTTACGTCCCTGGTAAAAACTCAATCTTTGTAAATAATTTTTGTAAAAAATTTACAAAAAAAAGAAAGATTTTTTTTTTAAATATTTAATAAAATTCCAGATTTTATTTTTAAATCATACTTATATACGGCGAATGAACTTTAGCAGTTCAACGGTAAATTCCTTCATTATTGTATTTTTGTTAAAAACATTCAGAAAAACACTTAAATCAACTATTATACTTAAAAATTTTTGGAATAAGCGTGCCATTTCTGCGTTTTTTGTTCCAATTTTACTATTTTTTCGTGCCAATTTTAACTTTTTTTGTGCCATTTTAAACTTGCCCTGGTAATGACATATCATTATTTTTTGGACTACCAGTAATGACACCCACTTACCTTCTGCATTATTTTAAAACATATAATAATGAGTTACTGATAATGACTTATTTTTATCATTATTTCAAATAGAAAATAATTTTCTAGATTTTTTTTTAATTTTTTGAATTCTATTTTTAGACTCAATATTTTTTAAACACTGATAAGAATATATGTAAGCACATATTTATACCCTACACCACTATGTGGTCAGGGTATTATAAGTTTGTGCTGATGTTTGTAACACCGTGATGTCGTAGACCCACCTTATAGTATACCGATCGGTTCAGAATTTTTTTTATTTCGATTTAACGATGTCCGTCTGTCTGTCCATGCAATCTTGTGCGCACTCTGCAGGTCGCAAATATTAAGATATTTTGATGAAATTTGGTACGCAGGCCCAAGGACGAACAAGTTTGATTTTGGTGAACATCGGTCCATGTTTAGACCTAGTGCCCATATAAGGGTCCTACCAAAATTATACTGTTTATACGCTGCAGGTCGTTAATATTAAGATATTTTGATGAAATTTGGTACACAGACCTATATTGGCCCAATAACGCAGCCTATTGATTTTAGTGAACATCAGTCCATGTTTAGACCTAGTGCCCATATAAGGGTCCTACCAAAATTATACTGTTTATACGCTGCAGGTCCTAAATATTAAGATATTTTGATCAAATTTGGTACACAGACCTACAATGACCCAATAACGCAGCCTATTGATTTTAGTGAACATCGGTCCATGTTTAGACCTAGTGCCCATATAAGGGTCCTACCAAAATGATACTGTTTATACGCTGCAGGTCGCAAATATTAAGATATTTTGATGAAATTTGGTACACAGACCTATATTGGCCCAATAACGCAGCCTATTGATTTTGGTGAACATCGGTCCATGTTTAGACCTAGTGCCCATATAAGGGTCCTACCAAAATTATACTGTTTATACGCTGCAGGTCGCAAATATTAAGATATTTTGATGAAATTTGGTACATATACCTATGTTGGCCCAAGGACGAAGCCTATTGATTTTGGTGAACATCGGTCCATGTTTAGAACTAGTGCCCATATAAGGGTCCCCCCAAAATTGGCTTGGTTACAAACTGCAGGTCGTAAATATTAAGATATTTTTATGAAATTTGGTGCGCTGACTCACATTATAGAAAATTTTGACACAAGCCCCATTTTACCCCATTCGAATTTCGGATCCAAACATTAGTTGGCTTTTACCCAGACTGGTGTAGGGTATTGTATAGTCGGCATGCCCGACTTTAACCTTTTAACTCGTTTTTGTATGTTGGCGAGTAAGCTTACTTGTGTGCAGCAATTACGTTTTTATATATTAAATATTACATGTCTATATAGCTCAGATGGTAGAGCTATTGTCTGGCAATCTGTAGACCAGAAGTCGGCAACACCTATGCCCATGGGCGCTCTCGCACACCTACATAAGCTCACACATAGAAGAAAAAAATAAATAAATTCACTCCAGTCTCACACAAGAACATCGCTTGTTTGCCAGATTTTTTTAAACTCTGCATAATGTTTTGATACATTTTTTTTGTAATTTATTTTTAAGCTTTTTTGTTTTTATTTTTTTTTGTATTGTTGTTTTTGATATTTGTTTTTGTAGTTGTTGTTTGCTTTTAAATTTTTATTTTATATTCCTACTATAAACATTTAAAATTTTCAAATTATTATACAAACTTTATTTGTCAGTGCATTGAGAGAGGGAGCCTGCAACTCACTCATACAAGCACAAAATAAGGTTGTATATGTTTGCCGATGCCTGCTGTAGACCCAGGTTCGATTCAAACACCAGCAAATTTTATTTAAAAAAAAAAAAATACAATCTTGTTGTCAATAGTCGTGTGATCGCTTACTTACATCTAGCCTAGCTTGTACATAGTGTCGTTACACAAATAGTATAGAAAATAAAAACAAAATAAAAAACTGTTACAAACAAAAACAATATAAACAAAAGACAAGATTAAACGTGCACTACCAAGTGACAATGTTGACGCATTGTGCGTTAAAATGAATAAAATACAAAAAAAAAATAATAATGCACCTCGTGCATCAAATAATAACTATTTTTCTCCTCTTCAAACCATTGAAGATGACGAATCAGATGAAGATGAAATAATAGTGAAAAGAACAGCAAAAGTTCATGTGCCTCCTATTACTATCCTTAAATGTAAAATCGAAGAAGTTCATGATCTCTGCAAAGTGAGCAAAATTACCAATTATGCCATAAGAATAATTTCTATCGGTTTAAAATTATTTCTTAAAACTAAAGAAGAATATGATACCATCTGCAAAATTCTTTCTGGTCAATACGAATTTTTCAGTTATGCCACCAAAGACGAAAAACCCTATAAAGCTCTTCTTTTCGGTCTAGACAAACACGACCCTACTACTATTAAAAATAAATTAACAGAAATGGGACTTCACTGTCTTGACGTTAAAATCGTCACAAAGAAAAATCAATACAACATGGAGTACGTAATTTATGTCGTTTATTTTCAACGTCTGACAATCACCATGAAAGAACTCCGACAAAAATATTCTGTCATTGATTATTTAAAAGTGAGATGGGAATTCCAACAAGCTAGGAAAACTCAGATTACCCAGTGTTATAACTGCCAAATGTATGGCCACGGTTCCAGTCGTTGCAAAGTCAAAACATTTTGTGCAAACTGTGCTGGTCAACATAAGACGGCTGATTGCAAAGAATCTACACCCAAATGTGCAAATTGCAGGGGTCCACATAAATCTACTTTCGACCAATGTCCAAATAAGATAAATTATTTAAGTATAAGGCAGCGGACACAACCCGTTCCACAACGTCGAGCTCGTGTAAATACCGGATTTTCATCTACCGGAAATTATAATAAGAGCTTCCCTAATACTTTGCGCCAAAGTGTACCAACCACCTCCGGCATCTGGCAAGCTCCAAAAGATGTTAGAAATCACAGTAGCAGTAACAAAGCCATTAATGATAACGGTTCTGATGAATTGTTCTCCCTCCAAGAGATCAAGAGCTTAACCCTAGAACTAATAACCAATCTCAAAAACTGTAAAAATAAAGCTGATCAGTTCGAGGTTATAACTAACCTCGCATGCAAATTTTTGTCGTAATGGAGAACTATGGAATCAACATAATAACTTGGAATGCCAGAGGCATTCGCAATAAATATCTAGAATTGTTTCAATTTTTAAATAACCATAATATACATATTTGTTTAGTATCTGAGACTGGGCTAAACTCTAATTTATCTATCAGTAACAGGGAATTTAAAATATACAGAAATGATAGGTTGAATAATAGAGGCGGTGGAGTTGCAGTAATTATAAGGAAAAATATATCTCACCAGTTACTTCCTATTGCTAACACAGTGCTTATTGAAAATATTGGTATTAAACTCTTTACTGTTACGGGTTCAATTGATATATATTCATGCTACTTTCCTGGTGGTATAGCAGGAATAGATGGTATAAGAAAACGACAATTCGCTTCTGACATACATAGGCTCAGCGGAAACGAAAGGTACATATTAGGGGGTGATTTTAATTGTAGACACCGGTCTTGGGGTTGCATAAGGGCAAATTGTTGGGGAAATATTTTGTATGAAAAACTGGAATCATACAGTATATATATAATATATCCTTCCGACCATACTTACATACCTTCAAGTGCAAATAGACAAGGTTCTACACTCGACTTTTTTCTAACTAACGACCCTGTTATAATGAATCCTGCTGTGGTCATAAATGATCTAAGCTCTGACCATTTACCCGTAAAAACATCTTTAAATAGTAGTTACAATAATTCAAATTTGTTTATTTATGATTACAATAATGCTAACTGGAACAGATTTTCCAGATTTTTAAATAGGAACCTAATCATACCTAATATCAATGATATTTCAAGTGTTGAACAAATTGATGATTTTCTTATAAATTTCAGAAATGCCTTGAAAGATGCAGTTGCTATCAGTGTTCCAAAGAGATATCCCTCATCTGGAGGAAAATCTCTACCGTATTATATTAAAAATTTAATACAACAGAGAAATGGCTATCGCCGAAATTGGCAACGTTTTCATAATCTAAACGACTTTTATCTAGTGAAAATATTAAATCTAAGAATTCGTGAGGAAGTAGATTTGTTCAGAAATAAATCATGGGATTATTTACTATCAACGTTGGATAAGGGCTCTCCTCCCTTCTGGAATTTAACGAAAGTTTTAAGGAAGCGGTCTTCCAATATCCCTATTCTCAAACTGAACGGTACTAGCTATACGACGAACGAGGAAAAATGTGAAATTTTTGCACAGACATTTGCCTCGAACCATTTAATCTCAGCCAATATTGGCGATACTGTTACGACTTCTCTGGTTAACGATACCCTGGAGTCATTTCGATCATTAAACTTTAATCCACTAGATGAATATTTAGTAAATCCTTCACAGATTTCAGATTTTATTAAAAACTTAAAGAATAGAAAATCACCGGGTATTGATGGTATTAATAACAGATGCCTTAAAGCACTTCCCAATAAAGGTATTAAGTATTTGACGGTTATTATTAATTCATGCTTGAAATTTTGTTATTTTCCCCAGGAATTTAAAGAATCTAAAGTCATTCCGATTAAGAAACCCGGAAAGGAATCAGATTGCCCAACTTCATACCGGCCTATCAGTTTATTATCGAGCGTTAGTAAAATTTTGGAAAGAGTAATAAAAATAAAATTAACATGTTTTATGGAATCAAATAACATTATTCCCCCTCAACAGTTTGGTTTTCGAAGAGAACACAATACTGTGCACCCTCTGATAAGAATAAGGAATCTGGTCAAAACAAACTTTAACTATCAGAAATCAACAGGCATGGTCTTATTAGATGTCAAAGCTGCCTTTGATACAGTTTGGCACGAAGGCCTAATTTTTAAAATGATTAATTTAAACTTCCCTGTTCAACTTATTAGAATAATATATAGTTTTCTCACTACTCGTACTTTTAAAGTACATATCGGTTCCAACTGCTCTGAAAGCCGTCATATTACGGCTGGATGTCCCCAGGGTTCATGTCTGTCGCCTGTGCTTTATAATTTATACACCTCTGATTTCCCTCAGTTTGATTATTGCACTTTGTCCATTTTTGCTGATGACACAGCTATTCTTAGCTCTGAGGTTATGGCTACCGATGTTATACATAATTTACAAAGAGCATTGGCTGAAATATTGTCATATTTTGATAAATGGAAAATAATGTTAAATTTTGAAAAAACCCAAGCTATATATTTCACCAGAAAGCGAAGAAGTTGTTATATACCACAGGTCGATATTAATATTAATAATTATTCTATTACGTGGGAGCAGAAAGTAAAATATTTAGGTATTATGCTTGACCCAAAGATGAAATTTAAGGATCACATACCTTATATTATTAACAAAGTGAACATACTAACTCGCATATTATACCCTTTTATAAATCGGAATTCTAGTCTGACAATTAATAACAAGAAACTTATATTAAAGTCTATATTCCATGCAGTCATGTTCTATGCAGCTCCAGTTTGGTCTACAAGTGCAAGTTGCCATATCAAAAAACTCCAAATAGCTCAAAACAAGTTATTAAAGTTAATTTATAATCTACCCGTGTAAAAAAGTTTAGATCTGATCAGGTCTTTTTGAATCTAAATAGATATGATTGAATCTAATTAGATCCTGTACCAGATCTCATCAAATATGACCAGATATGGCATATGTGATAATACCTTAATGCAAGATCTGATCAGATCTAGTGCCAAATCTGTTCAAATCTAAAGTGATCTGGACAAATGCGCCAGATATTCCTAGATCTGAGCAGATCTAATTAGATCTCAAATTTGTCCCCAATTTTGAGATCTAATTAGATCTGGTAACATCTACTAAGATCTAGCCAGATATGCCTAGATCTGATCAGATCTAATTAGATCTCAAATTTGTCCCCAATTTTGAGATCTGGTAAGATCTACTGAGATCTGGCCAGATCTGATCTTTTTTACACGGGTACCGTGGTTTTTTTCTACTAAACGCCTCCATGATATTGCTGATATAGATTTAGTTAGCGACAGAATTAAAAAGCTTACAGAAAATTTTAATTTCAGATGTTTGAATTCTGATTTCATACATATCAATGAGCTAGTGTCATCTTAAGATTCCTTCTAGTCTGTAGTCAATAAGTAGTTTTAAGTTAATTCAAATAGGTTTTTAGACCAATCTTTTTTCCTCCAATAAAATATTGTTAATAAGTATATACAATTTTTCTTGTAAATATTTTTAATTATTAAGCTGAAAAAGAGAAATCTTGAACACTTTATATTTATTGATAATTAAGTGAAAATGTAAATATTTTGAACAAATAAATTGAATTGAATTGAAAAAAAATAAAAAATTTTTTTTTATATACCCAGCCAGCAATTTCGGAGCGCTCATAAATAAGATTTTTAAAATGATTATTGTTTTTTTGAAAACACTCTTTTTTTGGTAGCAAATACGAACCCTCAGAAAACAATCCAAAAAATTGTCTCTACAATCTAAAAAGCTGTCTCAAAACGAGGGTTTATTTTTCGGACTCAAAGAAGATTCCAAAATTATTTAAATTTATGAAGAAAATTTCGATTTTATACGTTCTTTTTTCTGAGTCATTTCTGAGTACACAGGGGGCTCTTTTGGACGGACCACTTTCATAGGAAAAAGTGGAAAAATGTTTATGTTTTTGGAGCTCATTTCTGAGTCATTAATGATCATCTTTGTTTGCTGGGTAATTTATTTTTTTGAAAATCTATTTTTAGACTCATTATTCTTGTCAGTACTGGTAAGCACATAGGTAACGATATATTTTTTGATTTTTCGTATGCTGGTGTGTAACCATAACGCATTATTTTTCGCGACATCGCCTTATGAAGGTAATAAGAAATGTAATAACAAAAGTAACTAGTTACCATTACCAAGTATGTAGTTACATAACCCAATTCAATTGTGTATATTCAGTGTTGATATCGTACATATTGCAGTTTTATTTTGGATCAGATTTTGGCAAGTTAAATGTTAAAGAATTGGCATTCGTTTTGCACGCGTGTTTTTAATATTTTTTCTATGTAAAAATTAGCAATTTTCAACAAAATTGGAGATATTCATACTACAAATGTATTAACGTATGCAACATTTGGAATTCATGCCTGATTTTTTAATTTGCAGTTTAATATACGAGTTTTCTGATATATTTTTGTAAATATGTTATTGCATTTCTTCTGCATTGCATTTATCTTCTGATTTTATTAGTTACCTACAGTATTTTTAAATGCATTTTTAAGCACACACGCATTTAAATTTACACACATTCTGTTTAAAGTAGTATATTGCAAAAAATTATTGTATTCTATATGGCAAAGCATTGTCCAAATTCGATAAACTCTAACCACAAAAGAGCGCTTTAAAAATATAATTCTTTAATTCGAATTTTTAAATCTGAATCAATTTTTAACAAATCGATTCGCAAACCCCATTATATTGATTGAATTATTTCCTACTTCAATTAATCTATATCTTATTCAATCAGTTTAGAAAGCATTGACTTGTTACTAGGGTTTGGGATTTCACGGACTTTTTTATTTCGCGGGAAACGGGAATGAAAAAAATTTGATTCCCGGGATTCCCGGGAAATATTTTTGAACAAAATTGTTAATGAAAACCACCTATATAAGTAATTTTTGTTAAAAAAAAAAACCCTATTTCAGTAAAATGCAGTCTGTGTAGTAAGAATTCAAAGTAAAAAATATCAGAATGTTGAACATTTGATTTCACATAAATTACTCGCAGCACTGCCAAATGAATTGCATGATTCCAGCAGAAAGCACCTACTACTGGACTGTCGGAAACAAACCGTTTCATCACACTTGGCACATTAGATATGGTGGCCACAATGTTATTTTCCAAAGACAAATAAAACTGTTCTAGTCTTATTTTTCAATTCTTCTTATTTCATCAGCATTACATCTTCCTGATATATAAACCAACCCCAGGTTATAAAATGAATTATTTCCGTTTATACATATGTTCAAATATCTCTTTTGTGATATTCTTGTCCATTCATCTAAGATTATAGTAAATCTCCTATTGTTAGAAATATTGCTCGATATTTCTTTTATCATGATATCTTTTACATGATTGTAGTAATTTAATATAAGGTTCTTTATATCGGTTTCATTTTTTTGCAATGCCAGGTTTTTATTATAAAAACTTTCGCGAATAAACGAAGATCTAGTTATGGTGCGGATTGACTGCAGCTAATTTGGATACCATTTCAGGAAATGTTTGCCCTACCATAAAACCTTTAAAGCCTATTCAGCTTACACTTTTTTCTTCGGGTACTTTGCTAATTTTAGCTGAAACGTTATTCCTGTTGTTGTTTTCTTCAAGAGAAGTTGCATGACCATCAATTTTTGTTTTTTTGTGAACCAAATTTAGAAGTCGCATAACCAAATTTAGATACCTCCGTTAACCTTTAGTCTTTCCTTTTCACATTTATTAATGAAAACGTTACTTATCAAATTATTGACCCTTAATATAAAGTAGTATTTTAAATTTAAAGTCGACTTTATTTTTAATCAAACGGTTTTGTTCATTTTGTGTATGAAAACCTTACAAAAATATTTATATTTTCAAATATTTTGATTGGTTGAAAATAAATTAACCAATCAGAATGTTCCAAAAATAAACCAAGCCAAGGTATACTGCCACCCAATATTTTAACTAAAGTCGACTTTACCTAAATTATACATTTGAAAATTTTAGATAGTAAGGGCCATTATTTGTAAGAAACAAAGCTTTTTTTCATATTTCTTTAAACATTTTACCAAGTTTTTAGGTTTTACTACTTAAATTTTGAATAAGTTATGCGAAAAATCTTTATTAGTTGAAATGCTCCTAATTACTTGGCAGAGATTTTATTTGTGTGTCAAATAAATGTATTCCCTTTTAAAAGATTTTAACAATGACATTTTTGTTTTGGTATTTAAAATGTTTTTTATGCCTAAAATTAAAAAATCCTATTCGAAACAAAAACAATTTAAAAAATTTAATATTTTTAAAATTTCCCGTTTTCCCGGGAAAAATATATTATTTTCCCGGGAATTCCCGGCAAACTTTTCCCAAAACCTAATTGTTACGGAAAATATATAAAAGGGCAAATTTGTATTTTTCGTTAAAATTACGTGAAAAAAACTTGACTAATGTTTTCTGAAAACTTTTCAAAATTAATATAATCTCCAAAATTTACGAAAAGTTGTAAATATCCCCAAAAAAAGGAATGTCTATGAAGATAAATGTAAATTTAACTAGCAAAGACACAAACCGATTTCGTTAACAGAGCTATGTTATGAGTCAACAGAGCTATGTTAACTACTTAACAGTAACTTGTTAAAATTTTTGGAATGAAGGGTTATGAATTTCAAGCATTATGGGCGATAGGGGCGTGGTCCGACTGACTGGAATGAACACAATCTGTGAAGCATATAACTTTATATATATAACTATAACTGTATATAACTATAACTTTCATCATTTTTTTTTTGAAAACGCACGTAAGGAATACGTGAAAATAAGGTTTTAAATTCAGTAATTTTAGGCCAAACTGCGGGAAATGTTTGGAGCCACAATTGACAACTGGGAACAGGTTCCTCAATGGTATATATACTGAAGGTAATACAAGTGATGTATGTTTCAGCCTTGCTATTGAAATCTTCCCCGTCAATTTAGGAAGTTCTAAAAAATGACGCTAAAATTTTCATATTCTATGTTAAATATTTGGATGAAACTGGTGGCCAGTATGGAAAATTGGACAGAGGTTCCTGGATGAAAATCATTTTACAGACTATATTATGGCTGAACTTTCCAATTCTAGTCCTGAAATTTTCCAGGTCAATTTAGAATTGGGAGCAATCTAACATTAAAATAATGTCCTTTTAAGTGAAATTTCATTGGTGAACATGGTGGTCATTATGGAAAATTGGACAGAGGTTCCTGGATGAAAATCATTTTACAGACTATATTATGGCTGAACTTTCAAATTCTAGTCCCGAAATTTTCCAGGTCAATTTAGAATTGGGAGCAATCTAACATTAAAATAATGTCCTTTTAAGTGAAATTTCATGGGTGAACATGGTGGTCACTATGGAAAATTGGACAGAGGTTCCTGGACGAAAATCATTTTACAGACTATATTATGGCTGAACTTTCCAATTCTAGTCCTGAAATTTTCCAGGTCAATTTAGAATTGGGAGCAATCTAACATTAAAATAATGTCCTTTTAAGTGAAATTTCATTGGTGAACATGGTGGTCACTATGGAAAATTGGACAGAGGTTCCTGGACGAAAATCATTTTACAGACTATATTATGGCTGAACTTTCCAATTCTAGTCCTAAAATTTTCCAGGTCAATTTAGAATTGGGAGCAATATAACATTAAAATAATGTACTTTTAAGTGAAATTTCATTGGTGAACAAGGTGGTCACTATGGAAAATTGGACAGAGGTTCCTGGACGAAAATTGTGTCATAGCTAGCATAAAGGATATATACTCCGGTCGTGGTGGTAAAATCTTCATGGTCAACTTGGAAATGCATCAATTTACACCTTTAAAAAGTTTAAATTTATGTTAAGGAATATAATTAAAATGGCCATCCAAAACTGTTAACTGAGCTATGTTAAGCATTTAACAGCGCAATATAAATAAAACTAATGCCAACCAATACTGTTAACTCAGTTATGCTAAGTAGTGGGAAATATCTGAAGCTACATCGTGCAACTGGAAACAGGTTCCTCAATGATGTATATACTGATGGTAATATAAGTGATGTACGTTCCAGCCTTGGTATTGAAATCTTCCCCGTCAATTTAGAAAGTTCTAAAAAATTATGCTAAAATTTTCATATTCTATGTTAAATATTTGGATGAAACTGGTGGCCAGTATGGAAAATTGGACAGAGGTTCCTGGATGAAAATCATTTTACAGACTATATTATGGCTGAACTTTCAAATTGTAGTCCCGAAATTTTCCAGGTCAATTTAGAATTGGGAGCAATCTAACATTAAAAGAATGTCCTTTTAAGTGAAATTTCATGGGTGAACATGGTGGTCACTATGGAAAATTGGACAGAGGTTCCTGGACGAAAATCATTTTACAGACTATATTATGGCTGAACTTTCCAATTCTAGTCCTGAAATTTTCCAGGTCAATTTAGAATTGGGAGCAATCTAACATTAAAATAATGTCCTTTTAAGTGAAATTTCATTGGTGAACATGGTGGTCATTATGGAAAATTGGACAGAGGTTCCTGGATGAAAATCATTTTACAGACTATATTATTGCTGAACTTTCCAATTCTAGTCCTGAAATTTTCCAGGTCAATTTAGAATTGGGAGCAATCTAACATTAAAATAATGTCCTTTTAAGTGAAATTTCATTGGTGAACATGGTGGTCACTATGGAAAATTGGACAGAGGTTCCTGGACGAAAATCATTTTACAGACTATATTATGGCTGAACTTTCCAATTCTAGTCCTGAAATTTTCCAGGTCAATTTAGAATTGGGAGCAATCTAACATTAAAATAATGTCCTTTTAAGTGAAATTTCATTGGTGAACATGGTGGTCACTATGGAAAATTGGACAGAGGTTCCTGGACGAAAATCATTTTACAGACTATATTATGGCTGAACTTTCCAATTCTAGTCCTGAAATTTTTCAGGTCCATTTAGAATTGGGAGCAATCTAACATTAAAATAATGTCCTTTTAAGTGAAATTTCATTGGTGAACATGGTGGTCACTATGGAAAATTGGACAGAGGTTCCTGGACGAAAATCATTTTACAGACTATATTATGGCTGAACTTTCCAATTCTAGTCCTGAAATTTTCCAGGTCAATTTAGAATTGGGAGCAATCTAACATTAAAATAATGTCCTTTTAAGTGAAATTTCATTGGTGAACATGGTGGTCACTATGGAAAATTGGACAGAGGTTCCTGGACGAAAATCATTTTACAGACTATATTATGGCTGAACTTTCAAATTCTAGTCCCGAAATTTTCCAGGTCAATTTAGAATTGGGAGCAATCTAACATTAAAATAATGTCCTTTTAAGTGAAATTTCATTGGTGAACATGGTGGTCACTATGGAAAATTGGACAGAGGTTCCTGGACGAAAATCATTTTACAGACTATATTATGGCTGAACTTTCCAATTCTAGTCCTGAAATTTTCCAGGTCCATTTAGAATTGGGAGCAATCTAACATTAAAATAATGTCCTTTTAAGTGAAATTTCATGGGTGAACATGGTGGTCACTATGGAAAATTGGACAGAGGTTCCTGGACGAAAATCATTTTACAGACTATATTATGGCTGAACTTTCCAATTCTAGTCCTGAAATTTTCCAGGTCAATTTAGAATTGGGAGCAATCTAACATTAAAATAATGTCCTTTTAAGTGAAATTTCATTGGTGAACATGGTGGTCATTATGGAAAATTGGACAGAGGTTCCTGGACGAAAATTGTGTCATAGCTAGCATAAAGGATATATACTCCGGTCGTGGTGGTAAAATCTTCATGGTCAACTTGGAAATGCATCAATTTACACCTTTAAAAAGTTTAAATTTATGTTAAGGAATATAATTAAAATGGCCATCCAAAACTGTTAACTGAGCTATGTTAAGCATTTAACAGCGCAATATAAATAAAACTAATGCCAACCAATACTGTTAACTTAGTTATGCTAAGTAGTGGGAAATATCTGAAGCTACATCGGGCAACTGGAAACAGGTTCCTCAATGATGTATATACTGATGGTAATATAAGTGATGTACATTCCAGCCTTGCTATTGAAATCTTCCCCGTCAATTTAGAAAGTTCTAAAAAATTACGCTAAAATTTTCATATTCTATGTTAAATATTTGGATGAAACTGGTGGCCAGTATGGAAAATTGGACAGAGGTTCCTGGATGAAAATCATTTTACAGACTATATTATGGCTGAACTTTCAAATTGTAGTCCCGAAATTTTCCAGGTCAATTTAGAATTGGGAGCAATCTAACGTTAAAATAATGTCCTTTTAAGTGAAATTTCATGGGTGAACATGGTGGTCACTATGGAAAATTGGACAGAGGTTCCTGGACGAAAATCATTTTACAGACTATATCATGGCTGAACTTTCCAATTCTAGTCCTGAAATTTTCCAGGTCAATTTAGAATTGGGAGCAATCTAACATTAAAATAATGTCCTTTTAAGTGAAATTTCATTGGTGAACATGGTGGTCATTATGGAAAATTGGACAGAGGTTCCTGGATGAAAATCATTTTACAGACTATATTATGGCTGAACTTTCAAATTGTAGTCCCGAAATTTTCCAGGTCAATTTAGAATTGGGAGCAATCTAACATTAAAATAATGTCCTTTTAAGTGAAATTTCATGGGTGAACATGGTGGTCACTATGGAAAATTGGACAGAGGTTCCTGGACGAAAATCATTTTACAGACTATATTATGGCTGAACTTTCCAATTCTAGTCCTGAAATTTTCCAGGTCAATTTAGAATTGGGAGCAATCTAACATTAAAATAATGTCCTTTTAAGTGAAATTTCATTGGTGAACATGGTGGTCATTATGGAAAATTGGACAGAGGTTCCTAGACGAAAATTGTGTCATAGCTAGCATAAAGGATATATACTCCGGTCATGGTGGTAAAATCTTCATGGTCAACTTGGAAATGCATCAATTTACAACTTTAAAAAGTTTAAATTTATGTTAAGGAATATAATTAAAATGGCTATCCAAAACTGTTAACTGAGTTATGTTAAGCATTTAACAGCGCAATATAAATAAAAATAATGCCAACCAATATTGTTAGCTCAGTTATGCTAAGTAGTCCTTACCAGTGTTGAAAAAATATTCTGCCTAAACATAGATTTTCCAAAAAATTTAAAGAAAAGTCTAGAAAATTATATTTGAAATAATGATAGAGATAAGTCATTATTGGTAACGCATTATTTTTTGTTTTGAAATAATGGAAAAAATAACTAGTTGTTAGTAACTCATTATTATGTTTTAAAATAATGCAGAAAGTCGGTGTCGGTATTGGTAATCATAAAAATAATGATATGTCATTACCGTTTCTACACTGGGGTGTTATATTACACTGTGCTACAATTTAAGTTTTTTGGCGTTTGATAACAGAACATTAGAAGGAATTTAGCAACAATACTAGAATGAGTTTAACAACAGTATTATGAATAAAACTCATGTTAACTCTATGCTAAATTTTCATTTTGAATACCGCTGTATGTATATAACTTCATAAACCTAAATCGAGTATAGAATGTAAAAAGCATGCATGCATCTCATTATTTTTATGGTAAAATTTTATTAAAGATTAAAAATTGTCTCAAAAAATATACAAAATATGAGAAAAAAATGTAATAGAAAAACTAAATCCATTAGTTGTGTTAAAATTGTGTCTTTAAATAATACTTGTTATTTTGTTAATATGTTTTTAAGAATATTTGTTTTGATTTATTAATCAAATTGTATTTTAAATTTTATACTAACTTCAATAAAAATAATAAACTCAATAGGTTATGGGCTACGCACCAAAATAAATAATAACAAAAAATTGTGTCAAATAATAAAAATTTTAATAGAAAAATTTTAAAGAAAATCTTTGAAAAATCGTGAGAAATATTGAAGTCCGAAAGATAGTGAAAATCAAGAACGTTATCAAAAAGCGCGTGTGCTAATAAATCAAGAATATCAAGAAAATTAAGATAATCTTCAAGATCGTTTTCAAGATAATCAAGATTTAAATATTCAAGAAAAAGAAATGGAATTTGCAAAGACGTTAAAGCCTTTATCTGGTGAGTCAGACTGGCCGTTGTGGAAAAGGAAGATCAGGGATCTTCTCGATTTCTATGAGGGTGCTCTGGATGTAGTGGAAAATAAACTTATAAGGCCAGAACCCATAGATAATTCTGCTACAGATACACAAGCCAAAGAATATAAAAAGAAGGCCGATTTTTACCGAAAGGCAAATAGCTACGCCAAAAGTTTGATAACAAGCACTATTACTGATGAAATCTATCAAAAGGTGATGGATAAGGAATCTGCTTATGAGGTATGGGAAGCGTTACACCAACAGTTTGAAGCTACTTCTAAGGACCAGTTGTACAAGATGTGCACTGATTTGTTTTCATTTGAGTGGAATGAAAGTAACGATGTTTCCACACATATATCCAAATTGAAAAGCCTTTGGACTGAAATAAATAATGGGCTACGTATGAAAGGAGAACATACATTGCCAGATTTATTACTAATATGCAAAATATTGCACGTGCTACCAAATTCGTTTGAAATGTTTAAATCTAGCTGGATGATGCTGACTCGAGATGCAGATAAGTCTTTAGATGAATTATTGATGCAATTGTGCTTATACGAACGAAATTTCAAGAAGGTTGAAAATGGTGGTGCTGGTATAAATAGTCAAGAAGCTTTAGTTTTGAATCAAAAGAAAGTTTTCAAAGGTAAATATAATAAATTAAATAAGAAAGATGACACATGCAATTATTGCAAAAAGAAAGGACATTGGTTAAAAGAATGTCGAAAGTGGATCGCTGATGGTCGCCCAAATAAATCAAAATCAACAAATAATCATTCCAACGTGGCTCTTCATTCAGCGTCGAGTGAAGCAAATGTAAATATTTCTTGTGAAGATTGGTGGGTTGATAACAGTGCTACTAGACATGTAACGAATTCTTCTGAATATTTTGTTAATTACGAAACGTTTGATAAACCACATTCGATTCAAGCCGCTGGTAAAGAAACGTTGAAGGCCCTTGGAAAAGGTACAATAGAAGTTTTATCAAATTTAAACAACAAAGAGTTAACAATTGAATTGAAGGATGTCTGGTATGTTCCGGGAATAAATAGAAATCTTTTTTCGGTATTGGCTGCTCATGATAAAAACTCTTCGAGTGAGTTTAATTCAACTACAACTGAATGTTATATGAAAGTTAATGGTGATATAGTGTTGTCTGGTCGACGTCAAGTAAATGGGTCGTTGTATAAATTAAATTTTCTTCCCATAACTCCGAATAAAGTAAACGCAGTAGTTGACAGCAAATCAACTCTACAATTATACCATGAACGATGGGGACATCAAGACAAACACCACATCAAACATAAATTACAAAAAGAATTGGGTATTAACGTGAAATACAACAACGATGTGTGCGAACCTTGTGTTTATGGAAAAGCTTGCAGATTACCATTTGGAAGACGAGAAACAGCAACATTTCCAGGTGAGGTAATTTCTACTGATGTTTGTGGTCCATTTTCTAGTTCATTTAAGGGATACAAATACTTAATCGTATACAAAGATGATTATACAAAATTCAGATATGGTTATATTGTAAAGAACAAATCAGATGTTAAGGATACCTTAATAAAAATGATAGCCAACGCAAAAAGTCAAGGCCATACAATTACAACATTGCTCTCTGACAATGGTGGAGAATTCGTAAATGCTGACGTAAAAAACATTCTTTCAAATAATGGTATAAATCAAAAACTGACAGCCCCTTACACACCTCAACAAAATGGAGGAGCTGAAAGAGAAAATAGAACGATTATAGAGATGACCAGGACTTTCAAGTACTCGAATTCAGAAGTGAAATTTCCAGAAGCAATGTGGGCTGAGTTTGCAAAATCAGCTGTTTACATTCTCAACAGAACTGGAAAGTCTTCAGTATTAGGTGTAAGTCCTTATGAACTATGGTGTGGCAAGAAGCCAAGAATTCGCCACATGCGCATCATTGGTTCAACTTGCTATGCCCACGTACCCAGCCAAAAGCGAAAGAAAATGGATAAGAAGGCAGTAAAAGGCTTTCTTATTGGTTATGATGGTGACGAGCGGTACAGAATCTACATTAAAGAAGAAAATAAAGTTGAGATATCAAGAGACGTAAAATTTATTGAAAATATTAAGAATTGCCATGAGTACCAACCAAAAACCGTACGTAATGATAGTGAAGATGCAAAAATCAAAAATAAAGATGACACAACAAGAACAGTTCGATTTAATCATGAAGAATCTAATATAGATTTAACCAAAACCAATAGTGAAGATAATACAACAACAATTAGATTCAATTATAGAGGCTGTGATAAAGAAGTAATCGAAACCAGCAATGAAAATGATTCAATAACAAGCGAGTTCAATTCTAACGAACCGGAAAGTGTACAAAATGATAGTAAAAGTGACATGGGAGACTTTGAAGGTTTCGAAGATGTTACTTTAGAAAATCAGATGCAAGATGCTGAATCGCAAAGTAATGATGTTAGTGAACATAATGCGATGCAAGATGCCGAATCGCATGGTAGTGAAGAACCTCATAACAAAAGGCGCCATAGATATGATTCCGACGAATCCGATGAAAATGAAGAAGAACCAATTGCAAAAAGGTTACGTAATCGAACAATCATTGCAAATACAGTTCATAGTGATTTTTTAATGCAGTCTCAAGAATTTGTTAATCGTATTCAAACACCAGCAACTTACAAAGAAGCTATTGAGGAAGATTGGATTAATGCTATGAAGTCCGAAATAAATTCCTTGATGGAAAATAAAACATGGGTGCTTGCAGACTTACCAAAAGGATCAAAAGCTCTTCCAGGCAAGTGGGTATTTAAAATCAAAACTAACGCTGACGGCAGCATTGACAAATACAAAGCAAGACTTGCCATAAAAGGTTTTAAGCAAAAACTAGGGGTAGACTACGAACAAACTTTTAGTCCAGTTTGCAAGATGTCAACAATTCGATCACTCCTAAGTATTGCTGCTACAGAACGGCTACACTTAGCTCAATTTGATGTATCCACAGCATTTTTATATGGAGAACTTGAGGAAACTATATACATGAAACAACCTGAAGGTTTTAGCGATGGCACAAACAGAAGTTGCCTTTTAAAAAAGAGTTTGTATGGTTTAAAGCAAGCGCCTAGATGCTGGAATGCACGTATGAGTAAATTTTTACATACACTTGGTTTTAAAACAAGTTCTGCAGATACTTGTTTGTATATAAGAGAGAGGAAAGGAAAGAAGTTAATTCTAGCTCTCTATGTAGACGATGGCTTGGTTGCTGGTACTGATTTTAAAGATTTAGAAATGTTTTTAAAAGATCTTAAATCGGAATTCAAAATTGTAAGTAAAGGTGCAACATTTTTCCTTGGTTTGGAAATTGAAGAAACTAATGACTATATAAAAATAAGCCAGAAAGCTTACGCAAAGAAAATACTTGAAAGGTTTAATTTTTCTGATTGCCGTCCAGTATCTACGCCAATGGAAAAAGTTTCGGGTAATTCAACAAAAAATTCAGGGAAAGTTTCTGAATTCCCATATCGTCAAGCAGTTGGAGCTTTGATGTATCTAATGTTAGGTACCAGGCCAGACTTGGCGTATAGCGTTGGATACTTATCAAGATTTTTAGAAAATCCTACAGAAGAAGAAGTGCAACGAGTCAAACGTGTGTTCAGATATATTGCAGGAACACTAACTTTGGGTGTTATTTACAAGAAGCAAGGTCCAAAGATTCTAAATTGTTTTAGCGATGCCGACTTTGGCGGATGCCTCACTACAGGCCGTTCAACATCTGGTGTCGTTGTTTCTTATGCAGGTGGAGCAATATCATGGTTAAGCCAGAGGCAACCGATGGTCTCAACTTCTACAACTGAAGCTGAAATTGTTGCTGCTAACGAGGCTGCAAAGGAAGTTATATGGTTGAAAAGGCTATTTAAAGATATTGTTAACTTTAAAGAAATTCCAGTGATACAAATTGACAACACCGCAGCAATACGTTTAGCACAAAATCCTGAATTCCACAAACGTACTAAACATATTGCTTTGAAACACTTTTTTATACGGGAGAAAGTTACAGAGGGTCAATTATTGGTAACTCAAGTTTCTACGGAAAATCAAGCTGCCGATTTAATGACGAAACCTCTACCTAAACCACGTTTACAACTTTTGCGTAACTGTTTAAATATTATTTAAAAACAAGGGAAAGTGTTAAAATTGTGTCTTTAAATAATACTTGTTATTTTGTTAATATGTTTTTAAGAATATTTGTTTTGATTTATTAATCAAATTGTATTTTAACTTTTATACTAACTTCAATAAAAATAATAAACTCAATAAGTTGCAATTTGACTTCTTGATATGTCAGAGCCAGTGAGAAAGCGGTTGTACATTAGTAGATCGACTTGCATAATAGAGCCTGTTTTAATATACACATAACTAAAAAGATTTTACCTATTCTTTTATTTTTATTACGTACTTAAATAAATTTAAATTATTTGTTAATTTTGTTTATTACAATATGTAAGACCTGATTACTAATAAAAAACAATTTGAATTCTCCCCAAATGTATAAAATAAAATTAATTCATTATTTCATTAAAACTTTTCATTAAATCAATACAAGTATTGAATAATTTATTTTAACTAAACAAATAAAAAATGTTAAGAAAAATATGAAACGTTTGTTTTTATGAATAGATTTTTCACATAAAATTAAACAATGATTAAACTACTAACAAATAGGGTTTTTCTTTTCCCGGAAAGAAAGTGTGCTTTGTAGTACGAACTAAGATCGTACTATTTGTGTTAATAAGGAATCCAAAAAATTCTATTTCTAGATGTTTTGTTTCCATGTAGATTTTCGGTAGTATTCGTCTAGAATTTTTATAAAAAAGTTTAAAAATGAGTATTTTTCAAGGTTGGCAACCGAAACGAATAACGGTATAGGTATCGGTATTGGTGTCGATTTTTTATTTGTTTCGGTATCGGTATCGGTAACGGTATTTTAATCATATCGGTATCGGTATAACCGATACCGAAACATTAATACCGGTATATACCGGTATTATTGAAAAAATTTACCGGTATTATTGAAAAATTTACTTAATTATAGAAAACTCAATTTTATTAAATTTTTATAAAGGATAACTATAGTTTATGGAAATGTTTTTATAATATGAACAAAAAACAATTAGGTTGTTCATAAGGGGTGTGCTATCTGTTGTATCGTTGTATCGTCCTAACAAAAAACAGAGTTGTTAAAATTTTTATTTGTGTTTAACAACGATTTTCTATTCAGTTTTCTATCGGTTAGCACACTCAAACATAGGCCACTAAACATACGTAAAAATGTTGTATCGTGCTATTCTCAAATGTTGTATTTTTTCAATTTAATTTTTAACAACTCTGTTTTTTGTTAGGACGATACAACGATACAACAAATAGTACACCCCTTGTGAAAACCCTTAATAAGTTATTAAAAATTTCTAAGTGTTTTATTTTTTAAACACAAACATTTTTTTAAATCTATTAGTAACACAAGTTGATTCACTACAAATATTTTATATTTGTATTGAGATCATATAATAAAATAAAAAAATAAGTTTATAAAATTAATAAAAGGATTCTCTAAAAGAAACTGTAAATTCAATTAAAGGTTTAAGAAACCAGTTTATATATTAAATTTTATTTACAAATTTGTAAATTTGTGGCCCTTTGTTCCTAATGGAACCATAGGACATAATATATGTATCGTCACCTAAAATGCAAAAGGGCGTAACAACACTTTTTATTTTTTTACACGAGAACCAAAAAAAAAACGATGTAGAATTAAAGATATTCTATATTTTCTTCTCTTGTTTAAAACACGACTATAGACTTATTTTTACATATAAGTTTAAAATTTTGTAGGGAAATGTTATTTAGTCTAGTGCATCATAATCAATCAGAAAATCGGCTTAAATTTTTTTGTTGTTACGCCCTTTTGCATTTTAGGTGACGATATATAAATTTTTCACAAGTTAGAGAATATTTATAAAGTTAAATAAATTAAAAACAATGTTGCCAATGCAAATTAAAGGCTGATAACCGCACTTTGAATTTGTAACACGATTTTCTATTAACAATGAATAAAATAGTTTAATTGTTTAATAATTTTGGAAATTTTATATTAAAAAAATTAGTATTTTTGCTAAAAACGTGAAAAAAAAACAATTTTTTTAAAACCGATTCCATACCGGTACGATACCGGTATTAAGGGAAAAGGTTTTTGAATACCGGTATTTTTTGAAATCAAGAATTTCGGTATTGGTATCGGTATCGGTTGTCAATTTGAAAGGGTTTTGAAACGGATAACGGTATTATAACGGTATCGGTTGCCAACCTTGGTATTTTTACACAAATTTTTAGGCAAATCGCCTAAATCTTTTTATAGTTTTTTAACTTTAATTAGTATTTTTTGAATTGACATTTTTTATGCAACAAAACTATTTAAAAAGAAATTGATTTTTCATAAGCTGTATTTTCGCGCTGTATTATCAGGCAGTATTCGTCGCTCTCTTTCGAAGATTGACAATTTATATCGAAAATGTTAGCCTTAACAGACGCGTGTAATTCTTATGGCTGAATTTTCGATATAAATTAAGAAGACAGTGATTTAACAGAGGTAGGGAGAGTTGGTTAGTCTTTTAATGATATGGTCGTTGGTATTATCAACGTTAAGTATTTAAGGCAAATCTACGTTTAATCGATCAAAGTAAACAAAAATTATAAACAGCTAATGCTTAGAATCGAACGTATGCCAGAAAAACTTTTTAGAAAGTAACGCTAAAAAGTTATTTTACACGTGAAAATGTATAAACGTTGAGTTTTCAACGCTGATAATTATCCACGTTGCAAGTTAACGTGCATACGAAAGTAATGTGTTAGTTTTCGTCTCAAACGGGATTTTGGATACTTTAAGTTTTTTTCTG
Source organism: Leucophora obtusa (assembly GCA_949987735.1). Classification (NCBI taxonomy): domain Eukaryota; kingdom Metazoa; phylum Arthropoda; class Insecta; order Diptera; family Anthomyiidae; genus Leucophora; species Leucophora obtusa. The sequence continues at coordinate 199,179,572 of OX465295.1, read as the reverse complement.
AGTTAACGGATATAGTTAAGTCGAAAAGACAGTTATCATTGAATTTTAAATTAAGGGCCTGTTTATCTATTACGAAAATACTCACAACGATAGCAATTCACAATTACTTTCGTCAAAAATATATGGGAAACAAAAACAAATTTTCGTTACTTTGCTTTCGTTTAGACCATTTTCGTAATACATAAACAGGGGCTTACATAGCAAAAAATCCAAAGTAATTTGAAAAAAGCATCTGATGCATTATTTAAAAAAAAAATAAAATTAAAAAATACAACTGAAATAAAGCAATAGCAATTTAAATGAAATTGTTTGAAGTAAAAAAGCCAAAATACTTATGTATATTAATTTAAAATACGAAAATATTACTAATTTACTAATTTGGAACTGCAATATTGATGTTGAAATGTATATTTTTTAATGAAATTTGTTCTTTTCTAGTGGACAGCCCTATATTGAAACTACAACGCGAGTACTTGCCGCCAATAAATATATTTTTGCGCGCCAATACTATGATGTTATTCTCATTACTGCTCTGTTAAACAGCTTTGTTAACATTGATTGGCCACATGTTAAATTATATAACTTAACATAATGGCTGACTTCATAAACGCAGTAATGCAAAGCAACACTGCAAACATATGCGTTTACAATGCAAAACAATACTGCATAGCATCCCGGCTTTGTCAAATAATGCGATGATATTTTGAAACGTTTATGAACGCTAATACTGCTTTTCGTCTGTTTTTCACTATATTAATACATAAAGTCATATAAAATCATTGAAAAAAGCTAAATGCATTTTATTTGTATAAAAGTTATGTTAAATTTTAACTTACGATGAACTCAACCGCCGAAAATCACAAAGCAACACAAATAAAAATACTGCACAAATTTGACAAATGTTGCGCATCAAAAAGGGTTATTATGCATTAGTGAACTCACGGCATTGTCAAAAAAAAAAAGACGATGACGTATATGAACACTATGCAATGCAATGTTGCTTTGCATTACTGCGTTTATTAATTCAGCCAATGTATTTAAAGTTCAATTAATAATATTTCCAAATTGACCAATTCTCCACTGTAAATACCATCCGAAAATTTAACCTACTTACTTGTTTGTCACTTGTAAGAATTTTCATAATAAAATTTTTCAATTTCAAATTGTTGGAATTTCTAAAATGACCAGGAGACTGGAAATAGCATCTTTGGAAAGTACAAACCCTAAAGCACCAATGATCAAACTTTCTTCCAGGAACCTTTTTCCAAACTTCAGTTGTGAGCACATTAGTTGTCACTTAAAAATTCTGTATGAATTTTCATAATAAAATTGTACAATTTCAACATTAAATTGCTCCAATTTCTAACACGACCAGAAGAATGGAAATGGCATCTTTGGAACATACATACCCTATTGTAAAAAGGATAAATATTTCATCCCGGAACTCTTTTCCATGCATTTGTTTTTGTCATTAAAAATGTCTTCATGTATTTTTCTTATTTAATTTTAAAATGTATTATATGTGGCTAGGAAACTGCAGTTTTTACTTTTATCATGACATTATTGTCAATAAACAATTTTGCATACATTTTTTAATGCAATTTTTACTATATTAGTGGGCAACCCTATATTGAAATTACAACACTTGGAACTTGCCGCCAATAAATTTCTGATTAAAAAAATATACTGCACTGTTAACCAGCTTTCTTAAGATTGGTTGGCCACCTGTTAATTTCTATAACTTAACACAATGTATTTAAAGTTAAATTAATAATATTTCTAAATTGACCAGAAATATTATACCACAATGGCTGGAAAATGTCCATTTTTGATTATCTATGACATGATTTTCGTCCAGGAACCTCTGTCCAATTTTCCATAGTGACCACTATGTTCATCCATAAAATTTCACTTAAAAGTACATTATTTTAATGTTAGATTGCTCCCAATTCTAAATTGACCTGGAAAATTCCATGACTAGAATTGGAAAGTTCAGCCATAATATAGTCTGTAAAATGATTTTCTTCCAGGAACCTCTGTCCAATTTTCCATACCGGCCACCAGTTTCATCCAAATACTTAACATAGATTCTAAAAATTTTAGGGTCGTTCTTAACAAGTTTCTAAATTGAGCAGCACAAATCCAAAACATTGCCTGGAAACTAGACCTCTTAAATAGCCTACGATATTGTTTTCATCCAGGAACCTCCGTCCAATTTTCCATACTGGCCACCAGTTTCATCCAAATATTTAACATAAAAAATGAAAATTTTAGCGTCCTTTTTCAGAACTTTCTAAATTGACGGGAAAGATTTCAATAGCAAGGCTGGAACGTACATCACTTATATTACCATCAGTATATACACCATTGAAGAACCTGTTTCCAGTTGCCCGATTTAGCTTCAGATATTTCCCACTACTTAGCATAACTGAGTTAACAGTATTGGTTGGCATTATTTTTATTTATATTGCGCTGTTAAATGCTTAACATAGCTCAGTTAACAGTTTAGGATAGCCATTTTAATTATATTCCTTAACATAAATTTAAACTTTTTAAAGTTGTAAATTGATGCATTTCCAAGTTGACCATGAAGATTTTACCACCATGACCGGAGTATATATCCTTTATGCTAGCTATGACACAATTTTCGTCTAGGAACCTCTGTCCAATTTTCCATAATGACCACCATGTTCACCAATGAAATTTCACTTAAAAGGACATTATTTTAATGTTAGATTGCTCCCAATTCTAAATTGACCTGGAAAATTTCAGGACTAGAATTGGAAAGTTCAGCCATAATATAGTCTGTAAAATGATTTTCGTCCAGGAACCTCTGTCCAATTTTCCATAGTGACCACCATGTTCACCCATGAAATTTCACTTAAAAGGACATTATTTTAATGTTAGATTGCTCCCAATTCTAAATTGACCTGGAAAATTTCGGGACTAGAATTTGAAAGTTCAGCCATAATATAGTCTGTAAAATGATTTTCATCCAGGAACCTCTGTCCAATTTTCCATACTGGCCACCAGTTTCATCCAAATATTTAATATAGAATATGAAAATTTTAGCGTAATTTTTTAGAACTTTCTAAATTGACGGGGAAGATTTCAATAGCAAGGCTGGAACGTACATCACTTATATTACCATCACTATATACATCATTGAGGAACCTGTTTCCAGTTGCACGATGTAGCTTCAGATATTTCCCACTACTTAGCATAACTGAGTTAACAGTATTGGTTGGCATTAGTTTTATTTATATTGCGCTGTTAAATGCTTAACATAGCTCAGTTAACAGTTTTGGATGGCCATTTTAATTATATTCCTTAACATAAATTTAAACTTTTTAAAGTTGTAAATTGATGCATTTCCAAGTTGACCATGAAGATTTTACCACCACGACCGGAGTATATATCCTTTATGCTAGCTATGACACAATTTTCGTCCAGGAACCTCTGTCCAATTTTCCATAGTGACCACCTTGTTCACAAATGAAATTTCACTTAAAAGTACATTATTTTAATGTTATATTGCTCCCAATTCTAAATTGACCTGGAAAATTTCAGGACTAGAATTGGAAAGTTCAGCCATAATATAGACTGTAAAATGATTTTCGTCCAGGAACCTCTGTCCAATTTTCCATAGTGACCACTATGTTCATCCATAAAATTTCACTTAAAAGTACATTATTTTAATGTTAGATTGCTCCCAATTCTAAATTGACCTGGAAAATTCCATGACTAGAATTGGAAAGTTCAGCCATAATATAGTCTGTAAAATGATTTTCATCCAGGAACCTCTGTCCAATTTTCCATACTGGCCACCAGTTTCATCCAAATATTTAACATAGAATATGAAAATTTTAGCGTAATTTTTTAGAACTTTCTAAATTGACGGGGAAGATTTCAATAGCAAGGCTGGAACGTACATCACTTATATTACCATCAGTATATACATCATTGAGGAACCTGTTTCCAGTTGCCCGAAGTAGCTTCAGATATTTCCCACTACTTAGCATAACTGAGTTAACAGTATTGGTTGGCATTAGTTTTATTTATATTGCGCTGTTAAATGCTTAACATAGCTCAGTTAACAGTTTTGGATGGCCATTTTAATTATATTCCTTAACATAAGTTTAAACTTTTTAAAGGTGTAAATTGATGCATTTCCAAGTTGACCATGAAGATTTTACCACCACGACCGGAGTATATATCCTTTATACTAGCTATGACACAATTTTCGTCTAGGAACCTCTGTCCAATTTTCCATAGTGACCACCATGTTCACCCATGAAATTTCACTTAAAAGGACATTATTTTAATGTTAGATTGCTCCCAATTCTAAATTGACCGGGAAAATTTCGGGACTAGAATTTGAAAGTTCAGCCATAATATAGTCTGTAAAATGATTTTCATCCAGGAACCTCTGTCCAATTTTCCATACTGGCCACCAGTTTCATCCAAATATTTAACATAGAATATGAAAATTTTAGCGTAATTTTTTAGAACTTTCTAAATTGACGGGGAAGATTTCAATAGCAAGGCTGGAACGTACATCACTTATATTACCATCACTATATACATCATTGAGGAACCTGTTTCCAGTTGCACGATGTAGCTTCAGATATTTCCCACTACTTAGCATAACTGAGTTAACAGTATTGGTTGGCATTAGTTTTATTTATATTGCGCTGTTAAATGCTTAACATAGCTCAGTTAACAGTTTTGGATGGCCATTTTAATTATATTCCTTAACATAAATTTAAACTTTTTAAAGTTGTAAATTGATGCATTTCCAAGTTGACCATGAAGATTTTACCACCACGACCGGAGTATATATCCTTTATGCTAGCTATGACACAATTTTCGTCCAGGAACCTCTGTCCAATTTTCCATAGTGTCCACCTTGTTCACCAATGAAATTTCACTTAAAAGTACATTATTTTAATGTTATATTGCTCCCAATTCTAAATTGACCTGGAAAATTTCAGGACTAGAATTGGAAAGTTCAGCCATAATATAGACTGTAAAATGATTTTCGTCCAGGAACCTCTGTCCAATTTTCCATAGTGACCACTATGTTCATCCATAAAATTTCACTTAAAAGTACATTATTTTAATGTTAGATTGCTTCCAATTCTAAATTGACCTGGAAAATTCCATGACTAGAATTGGAAAGTTCAGCCATAATATAGTCTGTAAAATGATTTTCATCCAGGAACAGAGAAACAAGCCAGCCGCCGTGAGCCGTTTAAGCCGCCGCCGCCGGTCATTTTTGCTTCAGCCGCCGCCGCCGATGTTTTTCGGCTCATTTCGGCTGGAAGTATCAATTTTCAAATATAAAAAATTAAAAAATAACTATATTTTTTAAAAAGAATTTACTAATTCATTAAACTTGAACAACCAGAGCTAAAAACAATTTTTTTATATGAAAAGAAAAAAGTTAAAATCTTCTAAATATTAATGGTCTAATTCATAAACTTTTACAACAGTCTTATTGCGGGATTTTAAGCTAATTTGTGAAAAACAGTATTCATATTTGCTTAATAATGAAGAAAATAATAAAGGTTTATAGTTGGTACTCACTAACTTTAAACCTTTTATAAAGTTTGGAGTGAGGAAGCCACCATTTAATTGTTAATTATTTCATTTTCAGGAATGAAATGATTAATTAAAGCCATCCCATCCCTAGAATGTGTGGCTTCCAACAACTTGCATCCATCAAACTGAAAAAAACTACAACAATTGCGTAGCCAATGACCATTTTCGAAAAAATTTACAAAAAAATGTAAAAATTAAATTAAAAAGAAAAACAAAACAATAGTGATGTACAGACTGTCAAAACATTATTCGAAATTCGATTACTTTTGTATGCTTTGAATAATATGTTTTAAAAAATTACTTTTTTACACACATTTCCATTGATTTGCTTTATAAATAAAAAAAAATATTTTTAATGGCTTTTAAATTTATCTTAACACATCATTAGTTCTCTAATTTAAGGAAATACATTTTCACTTCCGATTACCGACTCAATCGTTTACTAAATTTGTAAATCACTTACGACTTATTTGGGAGAAGAGAGAAAATAAACAATAGTGTTGCCAGTATCAAATCGAAAAATTAATTTATAGTTAAAATACGATTATGAATCACAATTTCTAATAACTCTTTATTAAGCGAAATATCTACTTTAACTATAGCAAGCTTCAAATACCAAATAAATTTTTTTTATGAATTAGCACATAAATTTTTATAAATATAATTTTTTTAAGCTATAAAAGCTTATGTAAATTTATACTGTGAAAAAAATTCAAAAAAAAAAGTTCTTAATGGGTTAATATAATACTTCAGAATGCAACTCTTTGCAGATGTGTAAAAAATCAATTAATAAAAAAACATAGCTGCTTAACTTTGAATTTAAAACTCAATATATGTACTTGGTGTACGCATTTTTATCAAAAATTATGACGACAAATCGTTACAGAGTTGAAGTCGTGTTAGCATATGTAGATATACGAAAAAGTTTGTAAAATGTATTAATTTTTGTTAAAAGCGTTAATTCTCCTCTTCATATAAATTCTTACAGTTAGTGTTTAGCTTCATTGGTTATTAAAATATAAGCTATTAAAGTTAAAAAACCTTATGATTTATTGGTTACGGAGTTTACATTTGGCCTATAAAATTGGTTACAAATTTTATGTATTAACCAAAAATTGGTCAGATTGTTATAAATTTTTTAAAACAGGTGACAATGCGCTGATATATATCGAAATATATAACTCAAATGTAATCCATGCATTAGAAATTAGCTGGTTACATGGTTTTTATCACATTTTTTGATATCACCCATATATATTTTTTCAATTCTAAAATACATTTTTAAAAATGGTTGATTGGGCATCTAATTAAAATGGGTCCCTACAAGATATGTGCATTCTGCCCAAACTTTCTAACAAAGCCTCCATTCAAAAGTCTTCAAACAAGTTTAATTTCTTAAATCAATCGATATGTATTATTTTTTTTATGGTCTCTATTTATTCCTTAATTTGTTAAAATTAAAAAGAATAAATAAAAAAAAAATGATTCCCAGTATGCTTTAATTTTCTGAAAATTCTATAAGAGGCAAAAATTGTTTTGAGTTCCAAGAGGGTTACATTTTCCCAATGTTGGGATTACTTTGGAGCCCTTTACATTGGGAAAAAAAATATGCTGGCAGAAATTAAAATTTTGCAAGTTATGTTTCAACGAAAAGGACTTGGTAGTAAAAGGGTATGTTTATAATTTATTAAATAAAACTTGTATGTTATATTAAATATTTAGGACCATTTGTTACAAGATATAGTCTTGACTAGCCATGGATCTGTGCGAACATGAAACAAATCACATGTGAACCAACAACAAATCTTATATAAATTGATTTTATATATATATTTTTTTGCGAGTGATTTTCTGATAAAGTGCAGACGTTAATTGTGATCTCTTTTCTATAATTCTATTTAAAATTAAAAGCAATAAAATTTGTTATTGTTTTAAGAAAAAACTTTTTTTTTAATACATTGTATCAGTGTTGCCATAACGGCGATTTTCTCGTCAGATCTAGCGATTTTATTTCGCCCCTAGCGGGAAAAATTGTCCTGTAGCTATTAGCCAAAAATCTAGCGATTTTTTTTATCAGCCGTAATATAATTTTTAAAACTCGGTTTTATGTTGAAAAATATTATAAAACACAATATCTTAAACGATTTTAGTAAAAAAAAACTCTAAAAATACATATTTCGATAAAATATGGGTATGCACTTTTTCATCGTACAACGCCCTCTATTGTGTATTCTCAATACTAAGATTAATTCAATGAAAATCAGGACTCATTATTTGAAGTTTAATCGTAAAATTTTTCATTATTTAAAAGTTTATAACACTTCTTATTAACATATTAAAGAAATTTTTGAGTAAAAACTGCTTTAAGAACCATTTTTCAACAATCTAGCGATAAAATCGCTAAATATTTACAATGTTTATAATCTAGAGATTTTCTAGCGATTTTTGGGTCTGATCTAGCCATTTATTTTGAAAATTTGTTGGCAACACTGCATTGTATATTGAAATCAACAACAAATTATTACTTATTATTAAGTAGTAAACAAAGGGATTAATATTCTGCTATACTAAAGGGCGGATTATGGGACCGTAAACGTAAATGTGATGTAACTGTACCGTGCCGTAGCTAAAAAGTACACTTATAGATTATCGTAAACGACATTACTATTTAGCATCTATTTCATGTGGTTTTATATTTTTATTATATTTTTAACAGAATGATCCGGCAAGTTCGTTTACATTTACGTGTTAGTAACCATTCGTATACATTTCTTCTTGTGGTATCGAAACAGCTGATTCGTTACAGATACGTTTACGGTTGGGTAACTCAGCCTTAATCCTCTGCTGTTACAGCAGAATAGATAGTAGCAGCGAGTCTACTGAAGAAAGCGATATTGTCTGGTAGACAGTCGCTGAAAACAACGAAACGACGACAAAATCGATCACCAGAATTAGTTAAGCATGCAATCAAAATAACAAAAACTACCAACAATGATAATTAGGGCAAGGAATTCCATGCAAATGCATGTTATTTCACGATAGTCCAAAACTAATATGGACTAAACATTTATCCGACTCATCAAATTTAGAACAAACTGGCATCGATTTGTAGTTGCATATTTTGACATAAATGCATGTTTTTGCATAAATGCATATTTGGTGGCTTTTTAATGTATATTTTGTGCTTTTTAATGCATATTTTTCATTTTTAGTAGCATTTTTTATTTTGTAAAAAAATATAAAAAATTGATACGTTTTCATATTTTGATTCAATCAAAATAAACATTTTTAAAACTTTATTGACCTATGGGAAATCTTCGAGTTCTGTGTCTGTTTGCATAATAACTAACTTAAATATATTTTTAATTTTTAAAGTGCATTATTTTTGCAAAAATTATAGTTTTTAGTGCATATTTCTTATATTGTTAGTGCATATTTTTCTTTTTTAACCGCATATTTTAAGCGAATATTTTTAATTTTTAAGTGCATGAAATTCCTTGCCCTAATGATGATATACCAAGTACCTACTAGCAAGAACATGTTTGCTGCACTTGATGTAGACAATGGGTGCGTTCGGCAGATACACTGTATTAGTCAACAGTTCTACAACAGTTGCACAACTATCTGTTGAACGACCTGATTACTAACCGCTCAATCTGAGCGCTGAGGTAGCGCTGTCAAATTTTGGTAGCGTAAAAAATGTTTGCTACTTTTGATCAATTAGTGATACATTTGTTGTTGTTGATTTTAAAAATATTTTTTTTTTGTAAGAATGACAAATAAAAACATACAAATATAATTCAAAAGCAAAAATTTGAAGAAACTACAGGAAATTTTAGAAAAATTTTATTTAAAAACAAAACAAAGAAAACATCGTTCAGCAGAGTTACCAATCACAAAGCGCTACAAGTCACCGGTATCAGTTTAAGGTTTCTCTGCCGAATGCTACCAATAATGATGATGATAATTATATTAACGATAATGCTAACAAAGAACTTTCTGAAAAAAAACCGCCTCCAATAATTATTCCAAATGTTTCAGATATAAGAGCGATGATCAATAACTTTTCTAAAATAGTAAACCTTGAAGATTATTCATACAAATCTTTGAGAGATGGTCAGGTAAGAGTAATGGAAAAAAACGTAAAGGCATATAGAGTGATAGTGAAATATCTATCTTTCGTAAAAAAACTTAAACGTTTTCAAATCACATTACAAAATCTTGTTTTCAGCCGATCAAGCCGCCGCCGATTATTTGGTTGCGCCGCCGCCGCCGATTTTTATCCGGCTCAACCTCAATCGCCGCCGCCGCCGCCGATTTTTTGCATGCGCCGCCGCCGCCGATTAATTTGGTCGGCTTGTTTCTCTGTCCAGGAACCTCTGTCCAATTTTCCATACTGGCCACCAGTTTCATCCAAATATTTAACATAGAATATGAAAATTTTAGCGTAATTTTTTAGAACTTTCTAAATTGACGGGGAAGATTTCAATAGCAAGGCTGGAACGTACATCACTTATATTACCATCAGTATATACATCATTGAGGAACCTGTTTCCAGTTGCCCGAAGTAGCTTCAGATATTTCCCGCTAAGTAGTGGGTTAACTGAGTTAACAGTATTGGTTGGCATTAGTTTTATTTATATTGCGCTGTTAAATGCTTAACATAGCTCAGTTAACAGTTTTGGATGGCCATTTTAATTATATTCCTTAACATAAGTTTAAACTTTTTAAAGGTGTAAATTGATGCATTTCCAAGTTGACCATGAAGATTTTACCACCACGACCGGAGTATATATCCTTTATACTAGCTATGACACAATTTTCGTCTAGGAACCTCTGTCCAATTTTCCATAGTGACCACCATGTTCACCCATGAAATTTCACTTAAAAGGACATTATTTTAATGTTAGATTGCTCCCAATTCTAAATTGACCTGGAAAATTTCAGGACTAGAATTGGAAAGTTCATCCATAATATAGTCTGTAAAATGATTTTCACCCAGGAACCTCCGTCCAATTTTCCATACTGGCCACCAGTTTCATCCAAATACTTAACATAGATTCTAAAAATTTTAGGGTCCTTTTTAACAAGTTTCTAAATTGAGCAGCACAATTCCAAAACATTGGCTGGAAACTAGACCTCTTAAATAGCCTACGATATTGTTTTCGTCCAGGAACCTCTGTCCAATTTTCCATAGTGACCACCAGGTTCACCAATGAAATTTCACTTAAAAGGACATTATTTTAATGTTAGATTGCTCCCAATTCTAAATTGACCTGGAAAATTTCAGGACTAGAATTGGAAAGCTCAGCCATAATATAGTCTGGAAAATGATTTTCACCCAGGAACCTATGTCCAATTTTCCATACTGGCCACCAGTTTCATCCAAATACTTAACATAGGTTCTTAAAATTTTAGGGTCCTTTTTAACAAGTTTCTAAATTGAGCAGCACAATTCCAAAACATTGGCTGGAAACTAGACCTCTTAAATAGCCTACGATATTGTTTTCGTCCAGGAACCTCTGTCCAATTTTCAATAGTGACCACCAGGTTCACCCATGAAATTTCACTTAAAAGGACATTATTTTAATGTTAGATTGCTCCCAATTCTAAATTGACCTGGAAAATTTCAGGACTAGAATTGGAAAGTTCAGCCATAATATAGTTTGTAAAATGATTTTCATCCAAGAACCTCTGTCCAATTTTCCATACTGGCCACCAGTTTCATCCAAATATTTAACACAGAATATGAAAATTTTAGCGTCATTTTTTAGAACTTCCTAAATTGACGGGGAAGATTTCAATAGCAAGGCTGAAACATACATCACTTGTATTACCTTCAGTATATATACCATTGAGGAACCTGTTCCCAGTTGTCCGTTGTGGCTCCAAACATTTCCCGCAGTTTGGCCTAAAATTACTGAATTTAAAACCTTATTTACACGTATTCCTTATGTGCGTTTTCAAAAAAGAAAAATGATGAAAGTTATATACACCCTGCTTCAGAGATTGTGTTCATTCCGTCAGTCGGACCACGCCCCTATCACCCATAATGCTTGAAATTCATAACCCTTCATTCCAAAAATTTTAACGTGTTACTGTTAAGTAGTTAACAGAGCTCTGTTGACTCATAACATAGCTCTGTTAACGAAATCGGTTTGTGTCTTTGCTAGTTAAATTTACATTTATCTTCACAGACAGAAAAAAGGATAGTAAATTTAAATTATTACGGGTCATAAGTCTTGATTACTTCATCTAAGAGGACACGACATTGCTGCTTGACCTCTTCCTTTGAAAGTTTCCTATAATCTTTTAAGAAATTTCCTATTTTGTCTTCTAGAGATAGGAACTCAGTTTGACAAATAATTTTTGCTATTTTCAAAAATTTTTCAATTATAGGTGGTTTTGAAATTAATCGATGATTATGATTCTGAAAATGACTAGCGAATGATTTTCCCTGTTGTACAAAATTAGAATTATTTAAAGTATTAATAATATTATTAGATACTTGTTGTCTTTTTTTATTAGCCGTAAGTTTCATATTATTCCTCATTTCTTTATATGCAGAGCAACCCTTAAAGTTGGAAGGGTGACCGTGTTGTTTACAATTATTGCAAAATGGTAAATTATCTTTATTCGAAATAAAATTACACTCTCCTGGTCCATGATCTTTGTAACATTTCACGCACAATGTTTCTTTATTTTCGGGTGTGGTTTTTAAATAAAAATTTGTTAAATCTACCTTAGTATTATCAGCTCTTTTTCGTTTTTTATTTTTTATATGTTGAAAATCGTTTTCTTCTTCTGACAATGAAAGTATTGAGTCATCATATTCCATTGTGTTATTATTTGAATTTGTATATTTTTCGGAAGTAATTTCTTGATTATTGGAAGGATATTTGAGAGATGTTCCGATTTGTATAGCAGGATCCTTATGTTGTTGAGTATAAGTTTTTATCGTTTTTTCTTTGCAAGGCAAGTCAGCGTTTTTTTCAAGTTGCAAAGCAATTTCAGCAGGATCTGATATATTACTTATTATATTTATTTTCCTATTAGGATTAGTTTCTGGACTAGGATGTTGATAAGATTTCTCCAATATTTCACTAAATATTGTTTTGAGATGAGTATTGGGATTCATTGCAGATATATTTTGTATCTGTTTACATGAAGAATTGGTTTTTGTTTTTGGAATAGTTCCAGTGTTAGTGTTTAAGCTACATTCACAGTGATGGAGTACTCCACTCGACAGAGTGGATTTTGTTCCTTTCTTTTTCACACTTACATATTTTTTGTATCATGCCATCTCTATTTTAGTACACTCCACTCTGCAGAGTGGTGTACTCCATCACTGTGAATGTAGCTTTACAGTTGAGCTCTCACCAGTTTCATCTTGTTTTTGATTTTTTTCAAATGAAGATGTTGAGCTTTGGTTTAGAAATAATTTGTCTGGTGGTATTTTATTCGGCGTGTCCAGCATTTGTGAATAAAAATAATGCATGATTTAAGGAAATTTTATAGAATTTTCAACAATATTCAGTTTGCGCAGATCCTATCAGTACTCTCTAAATTTTACCATATAATTAAAGAAAAAATCCGAAAATTTGATGAAAGGTCGATATCGATGATCTTTCATTTAGAAGGGGTAGCAAAGTTAAAAACCAAACGCTATACTAAAATATTCTGGGCCTTCTTCCAGTAACTCGGGGACAATTTAATCATTGTTTTGATTTTTAAAAATAAAATCAACGGGCATAAAATTAGAAAAAAAAAACTTTAGATGATTCTATTGTATTGTCCATCACTGTATTACGCAAAAAAAAACTACGAAATTTTTTAAAAAATGCTGCATTGATTCGTAAAATGCTGCATGAATTATTTTCAGTTGCCTAAACTTTTTGTCAAAAAATATTACTTTTTTAACCCTTAAATGCATGATCTCCAAATTTTTAACAATTTTTTTATGTGGTTTCTTTTAAAGAAAAATACAAGAAAAATATTTTATGGAAAAGGCGTTTTATATTGAAAAATAGGTTATTTTGTTACCAAATAGATACATTCCCAATTATAAATCGCCAGTGGTACAACAAATCAAGCACTGGCATAACACTGGGTAACCATGGCGTTGAAAATAAATGACTGGGAGAACACTCATTTGGGACGCTTTTTCTCCCAGTATTTGTTTTACAAAAATTTCGGTGGTTTATAAAAAAAAAACACTGGCAAATAATGGTCTAAGAGTGATATGCCAAGGTTTGCAACCAGTGGTTATATAGTGCTACATAGCCAATGCCACCAGTGGTACAAAAACCAATTCACTGGTAGAACAATGATTGTAGTCAGGAGGTTCCGAGTTCAAATCCGCTTGCAAGCAAAACATTTTTTTTTGGATTTTTTTTAATTTAAAATTTTTTTTGTTCTATAAAATCAATTTTTTTTGTTTGTGGAAAAGCTCCTTTAAGACAAACTTTTTTTGCTCTCCCAACGCTGGCATATTAGTTCCAAAAAACTGTTTGCCAGTGCTAGCATTTTAGCACAGCCCACAGCACAAACTTATACTAAACTAAAAACAAAAAATTATTTTTTTAATGTTTTTCTTTTTTTTTCAAATTTCATATTAAAATTGTTTTTTTATTTATAATTACTAGGGCAATGAATTTCATGCACTTAAAAATGGAAAAAAAGCGCCTAAAATACGCGGTTTAAAAAGAAAAATATGCATTAAAAATATAAGAAATATGCACTAAAAACTATTATTTTTGCAAAAATAATGCAATTTTAAAGTTAAAAATATATTTAAGTTAGTTATTTTGTAAACAGACACAGAACTCGAAAATTTTCCATAGGTAAATAGGTTTTTAAGAATGTTTATTTTGATGGAATCGAAATATAAAAATTTGAATTTTTTATATTTTTTACTAAATAAAAAATGTTCCTAAAAATTAAAAATATGCAAAAATATGCATTAAAAAACAAAATATGCAAAAACATGCATTTATGACAAAATATGAAACTACAAATCGATGCCATTTTGTTCTAAATTTGATGATTCGGATAATTCCATATTAGTTTTGGACTATCGACAAAAAACATGCATTTGCATGGAATTCCTTGCCCTAATAATTACCATATTTGTTCAAATCTGTATTTATTTATTTTTTCTTAGCTTTTAAAAATAATATACAGTTGTGGCCAAGCATTTAAGTCAATTCAAGTTTTTTTATAATTTTATTGTTGTTGCCTTTATTTTTAAAGATCAAAATAGTGGCTAAATTCGCCACGAAAGGCAAGGAGATGGTTCACAAAATTGTACAGAATTTTAACGTAATGTTTGTTTTTTCATTTTGTCACTTGTTTTAAGTGGGCGTGGCTTTTAACGAAAAATTAGCGATATAAACCATACTAAAATTTAGGCAGTACTGATCGGTTCCATACAAACTGTATATTTTTGGAAATCCTATAAAATTTCCTCTACAAATAGTCGCCAGACTTAAAAGTGCAGCACTTTAAACGTGACCAAATTTTTCTTTGTTTTTAGCGATTTTTAATAAAGTTAACAGCACTGAAATTTTAAAGTGAATAGTTTTATGCTTTTCTTACCACAATATAGCAAATCAGTCAAGATTTTGTTTACGTTATAGTAAAAAGTATTTCATGTTAAAATTTCAGTGTTGTTAACTTTCTTTTAAAATCGCTAAAAACAAAGAAAAATTTGGTCATGTTTAAAGTGCTGCAATTTTAAGTCTGGTGTCTATTTGTAGATAAAGATATGGCAAGACTTAAGGAAATTTTATAGGATTTCCAAAAATATACAGTTTGTACAGAACCGATCAGTACTGCCTAAATTTCACTATGAATTTGATAAGAGGTTTATATCGCTAATTTTTCGTTAAAAGCCACGCCCACTTAAAACAAGTGACAAAATTAAAAAAAACAAACATTATGTTAAAATTCTGTACAATTTTCTGAACCATCTCCTTGCCTTTCGTGGCGAATTTAGCCCCTATTTTGATCTTTAAAAATAAAGGCAACAACAATAAAATTATAAAAAAACTTGAATTGACTTAAATGTTTGGCCACAACTGTATCTTATATAAAATTTATATTGTCTTAGATACTGTTAAGAGACTTAAAGTCTTATTTGTGTCAAAAAATTAAATAAACTTAAACTAAACTGGCATACCACTGGGTAACCATGGCGTTGAAAATAAATGACTGGGAGAGCACTCATTTGGGACGCTTTGCCAGCGCTTGCAAAAAGCGTTTTTCCAGCATATGTGTTACAAAAATCTCAGTGGTTTATAAAAAAAACCACTGGCAAAGAGAATTCTAAGAGTGATATGCCAAGGTTTGCAACCAGTGGTTATCCAGTGCTACTTAGCCAATGCTACCAGTGGTACAAAAACCAATTCACTGGTAGAGCAATGATTTTATAAAAATGCTGACGCGTCGTTAAAAAAGGTTTGTAGTCAGGAGGTTCCGAGTTCAAATCCGTTTGCAAGGAAAACATTTTTTTTTTGGATTTTTTTTAATTTGAAATTTTTTTGTTCTATAAAATATTTTTTTGTTTGTGGAAAAGCTCCTTTAAAACAAACTTTTTTTTGCTCTTCCAATGCTGGCATATTAGTTCCAAAAAACTGTTTGCCAGTGCTAGCATTTTAGCACAGCCAATAGTTGTGCAGCTATTATCACTCATTTATGTATTTACCTAATCAGAAATCGCCAGTGGTACAAAAAATCAAGCACTGGCATACCACTGGGTAACCATGGTGTTGAAAATAAATGACTGGGAGAGCACTCATTTGGGACGCTTTGCCAGCGCTTGCAAAAAGCGTTTTGCCAGTATTTGTTTTACAAAAATTGCGGTGGTTTATAAAAAAAAACCACTGGCAAAGAATTGGCTTAGTAAAAATGCTGACGTTTCGTTAAGGTTTGTAGTCAGAAGGTTCCGAGTTCAAATCCGGTTGCAAGTAAAAATTTTGATTTTTTTTAATTTAAAATTTTGTTTGTTTTATAAAATTAATTTTTTTGTTTGCGGGAAAGCTCCTTCAAGACCAACTTTTTTTTTGCCCTCCCAACGCTGGCATACTAGTTACAAAAAATTGTTTGCCAGTACTAGCATTTTGGCACAGCCAGTAGTTGTCCAGCTATTATCACTCGTTTATGTGTTTAGCCATCAAATATTATATCGTTGGCTTAGTCGACAAACCTGTCAAGTCCAATTTTTATGCAAATTGAGTTTTTGATGTAGTATGCTAGTGTAACTCAAAACACATCATTTACAAAGAACAAAATGCCGTTATGTTATTTTTTATTGTTGTTATGCAGTGGTAAGCAATTCTGCAAAGTCCAAAAAAAAAACAAAACATCGAAAACCACATGCTAAGTCCAGCTGAAAACAACACACATTTTGTTTCAAGAAATTTCTTCAATAGAATTAAATGCGACTTTTGTTTATTTAAAAAGACAAAACATTATTAAAGATTAACTAAATAATTATTTAGTTATTTTAACTTTTAAGGTACCCAGTGTACAATTGGAGTCCGAAAAGACTCATAAAAGAGCCCTTAGACCTTCTCAAATCATAGATATATGAGGGTGTTTTTCTTCACCGATGAAGCCTCTTTTGAGCGCACATTTATGACTCATAAAAGACTCTAAATTATGAGCATTGCTGGAAAATTTTGAATTTTCTGAGCCAGAGTCATATGTGACAAATTTTTGAGTAATTTATGAGCATTGAAAAAATTTTGAATACACTCATAAATAAGATTCTATTATGTTTCATTTATGACTCTAAGATTTGAGCACTCTGAAAATGCTCGTATTTTAGAGTCTTTTATAAGTCATAATTTCTGAGCGCTCAGAAAAATGTTGCCTGGGTAACTATTATAAATTTTTTCAGGAAAAACATTGTTAACTTATAAATTTTATTAGGCGATTGTCATGGATTCTGCTGACATAAATAAAAATAAAAAAAAAAATAAAATCTGCTAAGTCCACATTTAAAGTAGAAAATTATAAAGAGCAAATGTGCTAAGTCCAAAAAGAGCCTATAAGTCTGCAAACTTTTATTTTGGAATTCTATGATTTTTTGTGGTTAAAGAAGATGAACTAAAGAAGAAAACTGCGTTTATAGATTTAAAAAAGTTAACCCAAAAAAAAGTTCGTTTTTTGTCTCTCCTGAAAAATTAAAAAAACGGACTTGACATATTTCCCGACTAAGCCAACGATATGTCTCTTTAGCTCAGTGGATAGAGCAATTGTCTGCCAATCTGACGCCCTGGGTTCAAATCATGGCAGGACCATAAAAAAACATATGAACTTTTTTTAAATTTTATTTTGGAAAATATATTTCCAGACCACCTATTTATTGGTTTTGCCAGCGTTTTGCCAACGTTCAAAAATTTTGTTTCTCTGGTGCTTTTCCGGCGCTTTTTGAACAGCCGGTCCTTTTGTCTAATGATGTTATCATTTTGGGAATGTGAAAGCACTTTTTATCAGTACTTGTACCACCTGTTAAAGTGCTTTGCCACCGCTTTCCCGTTTGTATTTTTCTGACTGGGTAGCTATCAAATATTATATGTCTGGTTAGCTCAGTGGGTAGAGCAATCGTCGCCAATCTGACAGCCTGGGTTCAAATCACGGCAGGACCAAAAAAAAAATACATACGAACTTTTTTTAAATTTTATTTTGGAAAATATATTTCCAGACCACCTATTTATTGGTTTTGCCAGCGTTTTGCCAACGTTCAAAAATTTTGTTTCTCTGGTGCTTTTCCGGCGCTCTTTGAACAGCCGGTCCTTTTGTCTAATGATGTTATCATTTTGGGAATGGGAAAGCACTTTTTGCCAGTACTTGTAACACCTGTTGTAGTGCTTTGCCATCGCTTTCCCATTTGTATTTTTCTGACTGGGTTGTGATTATTTTAATGTGTATAAAAAAAAAAACAAGAAACTATACAGTTATTGTCGTCAAGATGAATTTTATTGCGAGAATTCCATTTTAATTATTACACTTTTTGTAAGAAAAAACGCGTGTTATAAAAATGCAGTTTTGTGCATCAAGTGGGTTTTTTTATTAATGGCTACACTATGGATTTCATTTATGATTTTATGCATTTAAGTGTTAAGAATGAGAGAACATTTTCAATTCTGAAAAAAGTCTCTTGAAAAAATTTTAACATTTCTTGTTTCGAAAAAATAAATTCTTTTGCCAATAATCCACTAATGTACGTCATAGGAACGATAAAATGAATGTACCCTACCTAAAGGAGGGAACAAACATTAAGGGTCATATGCATAATCACTTTAAAAATTTATAAGTGACTTGTAAAACAAATTTTTCATACAAAATACATTTTATAAGAGTGTTTTAAGGTTTTCAAATTATTATGCATACTCACTTAAATATTTTTTATAATTATTAAACAAATGAAGAAACTTTATTTGAAATTTTCACCTTAAAAATATTTGAAAAAACCGGTTTAAAAAACCAGAAAATATAGAAAAAAAAATCTGTTTACCGAATAGTTCGGAAACCAACAACTCTATAATTGTCCCCAAGTTTGTTATCGAATTTTCTGTATAAATGAATTATCTAATTATCAAAAAAAAAAATTTATAAACTAAATTGATATTGTTAAAATGCTTGGTTTTATAAACTTGTTGCTGAAAGCATATTTCATATTGTATATTAGTTAAAAACCTATCGATAACAAACATTTCGATGTATCAATAGCAAAAAATTAATTTTCGATATCTATATTAATTTTCTATTTATGTAACATAAAATAAAAACTTACTATTTAAGTGATTAAAAACAGCCCACGAAATATGGTAACCACTACTTGATGATGCAGCCAATTCAGGACTTATATCATAATCACTAACACTCAGCATTTCCTCAACTGAAACTAATGTAGAGTATAAAAGCTCTTGGCCAACCTCTTGGAGGGCAGTGTTTTTACGTTTTGCACCATTATTATATTTTGTAACCAAATTTTGAAAATCATCGTTGGCACAAACATTTAAAATCTTTGAATCATAAAAATTTACATCTTTTTCTACAATAGCATGTGCCAAACATTTGGAACATTTACCATCAGCATTACGTCGTGGTGGTAAAGGACCCCCAGCTATGGAACACGTAATGCATTTACAATAGCTGGAAAAAGAAAAATATTAGAAAAATGTGAAAAAAATAATAATCATTACATAAAAAATATATATGTATTGAACATACTCAGCATGATATTCCAAAGAAACATTACATGTCTGGCATTTGTCATCCAATACCAAAGTATTTGGCGGTTGGAAAAAACCATCTGGCCATTTCATTTTTGTATATGACATTATATTCTTCCATGCTAAACGACGATTTTTAAGTGAACGAAAATCATAAAAATCATTATCGTCAACGCTGTCCTGCAGCGAAAACGCAATGGCATCCTGCACCACTGTATCAAATATATGATACACATCCAATAGGGGCTTGCGTCTTTTACGTTCAACTTCAGATAAATTGAATTTATTCAATTCTATCCAAACATCAGTCCAACGTTTTTCCACATAATCCATAAAATCATCAAATTGTATATAACGTTTAATAAGATCAGTATGATGCGAAGTTAATTCTTCTTCTTTTAACTGAAAGCATAATTAAATTAAAATTTAATATTATTGCAAAACAAATTTATATTAATGCAACTAAAGTCCTAAGTGTAGCTTACCGTTATAATACAGGCTAACATTGTATCTTCTAAATGCAAATGAACATGTTGTTGATATAAACGTTGACATAAAAGTTTCCATGTTAATGAAAATTTACGCAAAAAGTCATTTTCAAAAGCAAATAAATAAGAGGCCACCTGCTCAGAAATACGCATTAAATCATCATAGCCACTAAGAATATCTGTAAAATAAAACAGGAATAACCAAAATAATATAACCATTATTCATTCCTTCATACTCAAACGCTGAAAACTTACAGTTAATCATTTCATCAGCTGGTATTTTACTTTTGTCAGGTTCTACAATTTCCAAAAATCCTTCCGCATAAGCCCTTACTATACATTCTACATGAAATGCAAGTATTTGCAATAACAGCAAAGGATTATTAAGCATTAAACTGGAAATTTCAATTAAAATGTTATTCAAATTGGGAAAAGCTCAAAAATATATTTTAAAAAGAATTACATGGAACTGAAGAGTACAAATATCATGTTATCCGATAGATATTCATCATATATAAAATCCAAATGTTCAGCCTTTTTATGGTATATAACACCACAAGTTATCCAATAAATTTCCTTATTGCTATCGAGTAATTTTTCAAATTTATTATAAGCGGTAAGATTTCTGCAAAACATTTAATGTTATTTATTTTGAATTCGGTTTAATGTTTTTATTTTTTATAAATACTCACTTTAACATGGGTCCATAAGATTTAATTAAGACATCTAATAGCATTACCACCATGTGGGCAGCTTTGAATTGTTCAACCATTATATGGATGACAAATTCACGATATTCTTCACAATTTTTGCATAGACAAAATGTAAAGAATTCATCGTCGTTATGGGTGACAACAATATTGGAAACATCCTAAAGTTAAAAAATATAAATTAATTAAGGTTGGGTAATTAATCTTAAAAATAACCAAAGCTAAATACTAACACCAGACTATTTCCTTTCTAATTTGGCACTTGAAACTATACCCAGCAAAAAAACATCTGACCAAGATTCGTAAAAGCACCTATACTGTTCGGAACGAATGCGTTCAAATTGAGGTGAAAACTAGAGATGGGCGCGTGAGTGAATTTTGACTCACGCTCACGCACGCTCACGAAAGAAAAATAATAATCACGCACGACTCACACACGAACATTTTTTTAT
This sequence comes from Leucophora obtusa, assembly GCA_949987735.1. NCBI lineage: Eukaryota > Metazoa > Arthropoda > Insecta > Diptera > Anthomyiidae > Leucophora > Leucophora obtusa. The sequence goes on along the minus strand of OX465295.1, from coordinate 199,158,075 downwards.
AATCACGCTCACTCACGCTCACGTGATTAATTTTAATTTGAATCACGCTCACGAAGTACTCACGCTCACGCAATACTCACGAAAAATATGAAATTTGTTTTTATCCATGGATGGTAACCGAAACGATGCGGTTATGGGTAAGGGTAACGCTATTTCATTTATTTCGGTATCGGTATTTAAAGGATAACGGTTTTTTAGTTATTTCGGTAACGGTATTTTAAGGATAACGGTTTTTTGATTATTTCGGTAACGGTATTTTAAGGTTAGCGGTATTTTGGTTATTTCGGTAACGGTATTTTAAGGATATCGGTAGTCAGTTTTTTCGATGCATCCCTCAATTTTTTTTACGAAAAACAAACGAGATTAAAAACAGAACCAATTTACCAACTTAAAGTACGAAAAATACTCAATAATCCAGTGCAATTGCCAAAAACAGAAAATTAAAAATATCGGTAACGTTATTTTAGGGGTAACGGTATTTCATTTATATTGGTAAGGGTATTTTAAGGGTATCGATATTTAATTTATTTCGGTATCGGTATTTTAAGGGTAACGGTATTCTAGTTATTTGGGTAACGGTATTTTAAAGATAGCGGTATTTCGGTTATTTCGGTAACGGTATTCAGTTGAAAGGGTTTTGAATAGATAACGGTACTGCCTGCCAACCCTGTTTTTATTTTAATTATTTAAGGAAACTTTCTTTATTGAATATAAGTTTTCTTTATTTAGGGCCATTGACAATACACAAATTAACCTAAAGTTTGAGCTAACTTAGAGGTACAGATGTCAAATTCCATACAAATTTTAATTTTTTTAACTTTCAGTTTGTGTTAACTTGAGGTTATTTAACTATAAAAAATTTTGTTAAAAATTTAACTAATATGCAAGTGCTTGTGCAAATATAAAAATTACTGACACTTTAGAAAAACTTTTATTTTCTATATATCTGTCAAAACAACAGAGTAGTATATTGGAAGATGACAAAGCAAATTCTGGTATTTTTTTTCTTTGATATTTTAAATGTTTAGAAACGCTCCTAGACGAGAAGAAGAAATTCTCATTGAGTTTGCACTTTAACTTAACAAATATTTCTAGAAATCTAAAAACGTCGCCCCTGACGATTGCCTTATTCAAGAATAAAATTTGGATAGGGACATGCTTTTAACAGATTATTTTTCATAATTTGTTAATTAGGTTTTGGGATATAAGCGCATTTAATTCCTTTAATATAATTTAATATTTAAAATTTTTAAATAACTTAAAAAATTCATTGTAAATCTTTAACTGTTATTCCAAATTTTTGTGGAGGAACAAAATTTTCCAATGTTTTGTACAAGAAGTCGAATTCTTCTTTACATAAGAATTCTGGCAGAAGTAGAAAACACCCGTTCGCTAGTACCTGAACTGACTGGAATACACATTATTTGAAGGAGGGGAAGTTCTCTGGAATTTTTACAAAATTGTAAATTATCGCAATCTGGTTTGATATAATCACGCAAACTCACGCACAAAAATTTACACACGCACGACTCACTCACGAACATTTTTTTAACTCACGCTCACGCACGACTCACGTGAGTGCTATCATTTTAACTCACGATCACGGGTGACACGAAAATTTCGTGTCACGCGCCCATCTCTAGTGAAAACGCATTTTTTATCAAGGTGTTTATTCTACTTTAAGTCTGCTTTGTACGTCATAAAAATGAGTACTTGGATGTTCTTTTTTATATAGGAAAGCAATTCAGTTTTTTTACTGTTTAAGAAGAGATGAAAAGTAACTTCTTGTGAATGCATTCAAAAGTCATAAATATCACTTCTTAAATACATATATATGGCTTTTACGGATCTTGGTCTGGTGTTTTTTGCTGGGAAGTAAAGTTTTTAATTAATGGCATTTTAGAATTTAAAATACGTTTATTGGAAGTAATAAATCAGCATATGTGACAGCGCATAGAGAAAGGGACCTAAGGGTAAAAAAATCAATTTTTTTTGTGGCCAACATCTGAGCATCGAATGAGACCGATCCCATGCTCTCCTGACCTTAGGTCCCTTTCTATTCTTAGGTCCCTTTCTATTTTGCGCGTCACATATATAGCTACTTTATATGCAGTGAAAAAGGCATTCTTGTAGAATGCATTCGGTTTTTTTTTGCTGGCTAGTTATGCTCTATTTTACTTTTTTGTTAATTAAGACATAATCGTGATTAAATTTATACTTTAAAAAACGTATTTTTTTAATAACCCAAAAAACGTGATAATTTAATATTTCTTCGGATATTTTTTCAATAATCATAATTTCGTATAATTTTTGTGTAATAATTTTTTGAGTTTTTTCCACCTTTTATTGTGATTTTTATCAATGGCTATGTAATTCTCTCACCCTATGTTAACAGATTGTACATATTTGGAATTTGAACCTCCTATTATTAAAATGCTCAAAAGTTATTTTGAAAATAAAATTGTTAAACAAATTTAATAAACGGCCGTAAATTTGCAAAAAAAAAAAACAGTAGTGGCAAAGCACCTTTTAAGTGATACATACTGGCATAATTAAAAAACAGAGCTCTCCCAGTGCTATTTTTTTCTTCGACCGTGGCCAATTTCTACCTGGGTAGTTATGATAAGCAGTGTATAATAGAGGAGTATAGTTTTCAGAAATTGACAAACATAAAAGCGTTCTGAAAGCACTTTGTATGGTGGTTGAAGCGTTATCAAAGCAACATATTTTTGGGTTTTATAGTGTTCTTAGAACTCTAAAATGGTAACCATGATTTACGGTCTCATGTTTTTATTTAGAGTATTTTAGAAACGTTGCAAAAGCAAAAAAAAATAAAGTGATTTTAAAGCGTTAGAATTTTTGTTTATAGAACGTTTTCAAAACATTAGAAAAACTAAAAATAAAGTGATCTTAAAGTGCATTAATACAAAAGTGTAGTAGAAGTGTAGAATTTTTTAGAGCAATTTTCCAGTACTCTGAATACAAAAAATAAAGTAATTTCTTAGTACTTAAAAAACATTTGCTATTTATTTATTTTATATACGTATTTTATTACAACTTTAATTAGTTTTAAATGATTAAGTTAACAAATTTTAGATTATTAAGAGAAATGTAGATGTGTTAAATTTTTTAGTGGTGTAGTGTTCTGACGACCTTATGCTGCAGCCAACCAGAGACTAGTTTTTGATAAAATAGTTAAAACTGAAGTATTTGACGAAGAAATAGTAGAGATAAATTTAGATTCAGATGATGAGGACGTTGGTAGTTCCAGTTTAAGCACACCTGGAGAAACCAGTTCAGATGAATTTATTCCAGAAGAATCTAATAGTGATTTAAGCACTCTTACATGTGGTCATATTGAAAAAAAAAAAAACTGAAAAATTGGGTTGTAAGGAACATCAAAACTCTCTGAAGGTTATACATCTCTTCCAAAATGTTCTAAAACTTTATTAGGAACTTCTACTTTGAGCGGCGATTCTAAAATGATGCTAGGATTAAACGATACTTTCGGAAAACTTCAATATCTGTGGTGTAATGGTTAGTGCGTTGGACTGTTACACGTAAGGTTCCGGGTTCGCAACCCCCAACCAAGGCAACATCAATTTATGAAAAATTATAATATGCATGAGTTTTTTCTATCCCTCATACATTTCGCAGCGTCCTCCTTCGGTGTTCCCATAGCACTTAACCCCACCGAAATAAATTAATTACTCTTCATCAGATGGCGAATAACAAATCTTCATCAGATGGCGAGTAACAACTGTTCTTAGATTCAACATCTCGCGCAATTACAGTGTTGCCATATTTGAAGCCCTTCATCTTTCACCACCTTTCACTTCTCCTCAATCCCCTTTCCAAAGGAAGCAACACGTTAATTAATATGAAGAATTTCCTGAGTGTTACTTCTCTTTATAAAAAAAAAAAAAAAATCTTGATATCATTATTGATCTCAATCTTTATAATGAAAAGGAAATTATAATTCATGTAGATGGAATGGATGTGTTTGAAAAATCGAAAAATTTTGGTACATAATGGCGAAGGTATTTTTAACCGCATACATTTAACCCAAGCCATTTTTGATAGGTCGCTTTTATGGAAATTCAAAACCGCATTCGGCTATAGAATTTTTGTAAGAACTTGTTTTGGAAGTCAACTTTTTAACTAATGAAGGTATAAATATTTTTTTTAGTCTCAAACTTAATTAAGTAATCTAATTTTTTTAATGAAGGCATCCAACCCAGCAAAAAAAGTTATTTTAAAAGCACTCCGAATAGCATCAACTGATTGTGAAGTAGTTACAATTTAGCTCTAACACTGATTTATTTTACACGTGGTGTCCCATGTTGTCAGTAGAGATGAGCGATCCGGTGATTTTTGAATAACGCTGCTACCAGTGATCGTGATTTTCAAATCACCGTTCTTTTAAAAAGTGACCGTGATCACGGGTTTGTAGTAGAGATGGGCGATCCGGCGATTCGGCGATTTTTCAGTAACATTGTTCTCAGTGAATGTGATTTGGAAATCGTTGTTCTTTTAAACTGTGATCGTGATCACGGTTTTTCTATGGAAAAGACTTTGATTTTATGATAAATAAACGAAATAATATTTATGGCGAGTTTTTAAGATGTCAGTTAAACTTGGTTTAGTTAAACCGAAAACGAATTTTGTCAGCCATTTCAAAGTTTATTAACAAAAATTTGGCGGAAAAACTTTATAATTTATTTCTTTATTGAAATAAAACAAAGTAAATCACATTTTAAAAGCAGTATTCCAGTTACAAACTGCGTTAAACTAAGTTTAAAGACTGGGCCCTTCCTCAAAACTGGGCCCTAAAAGAAGAATAGTTGCGACCGGTAACAAAGACATGATAGAAGAAAACATTTTATACAGCAGAGTGTGAAAGCAAGTCACTGTTATTGAAAAAAAAACATGTATTACTGTGCAAAATGAAGTTTGCAAGAAAGAATAGTACAAAAATATTAAAAGAACGACATTCCGAGTAACTTCGACTTGAAATATTTGATCACTGCCGTTACCAGTGATTTATCAATAACTGTGATTAAATCACCGGTATGAAAATATCGCTCATCTCTAGTTGTCAGTAGTTTAACTTGAGCATTTTGTTAGTAATTTAAAAGTGATGTACATAATGTTAATAAAGTATGGTTTGTGGTATACATTTTCATCACATCACTACGAGTACATTTTGTTGGCATTTTTAGAGTGATTTAGAAGTACTCTTTACAATATATAATATAATACATTTTTAAAAGTGATTTAAATGTGCTTTTTATAATGAATGAAATAGCATATTTTAGAGGCAATTTTAATGTTTAGCCTTTACAGAACCTATTTCTGAACCTATTGTGTAACAAAAGCTTAAATTTATTATTTGTAGGACAATATTAAGGAAACACTTATTTTGCAACTGAATCAATTCGATTAAGTCAAAATCAGACAAAACCAAATTTTTTTTTAATTTTTGTTCAGCAGTTTTTTTTTTTAAATAAGTTTGTAACATCCCAAGTAGAAAAATACGAAAGGCACAGTGCTGGCACGACGCTGGTGATGGTAGCACATGTACTGGCGAAGTGTCGGATTTTTAACTTTTACAGTACTGGGGTGGTGTCGAAATGATAACACCAATATACCCTTGGCCGTAGTTATTTCCCAACGTTGGCACAGCGCTGGGATTTAGTAGATTACCAGTACTTTAAATAAAATAATTCAGTATGTAGCCAGTGCTTTGAAATGTCGGGCTTTTAGCAAAAGTACGGAAAATACCTTATTTTTAGTATCCGACCGAACAGTTCGGCCAAAATGTCACATTTGGTCGATTTTGTGTTATTTGAAAGCATTGTGGAGACACCTTCATTCTGCTAAAATATTTGTTGAGCCTATTTAATTCGATTTTGAGTGTCAAATTTAAGGAAAACTCCGTAGTTTAGCCGTAAAGTTAACTGTTCGGTCGACGAACTTTTTTAAATTTGGCGGAACTTTCGGCGGCCGAACAGTGAATTTGTTGCTTAACCTCGGAGTTTTACTTAAATTTGACACTCAAAATGCAGTCTAATCGGCCCAACAAACATTTTTCCATAAGCAAAATTTGTCCATTATGCTTCAACATACCAAATACCGACCAAATACATTTTCTGGCCGAACTGTTCGGTCGGACACTACTTATTTTTAATACTTTTTAACCAATAGTAAGACTTTTCCAAGTCAAGGCTTAGATATTCTAAAGGGTGAGGCATTTTTTTTTCAATAGCGATTTTCTGACAGATAACGCGTGAGTCGTGTCAAATTGTCATGATATTTTTATGCAGTATTGTTTGACGTTTCATTGTGGAAAGACAAAGCACGTCTACAAATTGTTTAGCTGTATTTCGAAAATCGGCGCTACAGCTTTGAGGCGCTTTTCAGGCTTATTGGATACGTTAATTAACCAAATTGCGGAATTTGTATTAAAGAGCCACTAGGAGAGGTTTAACAGCTGCCTGAAATTGAAGACCATGATCTCGACAATATTTGGTTTCAACAAGATGGCTCTGGTTACTCTTTATTGCGAGAACAATTCAGTGAACATTTAATTTTAAGTATTGTACCAGTGCAATAGCCGAATAGATCATGTGATATCATACCTCTCGACTTTTTCTTTGGGACTATATGAAGTCCAAAGTCCGAAGTAAATATTTTTTTATGTATAAAGATCATCCGATAAAAACGACTTTTTTTTCTTTTTGAAAAAAGTACTCCTAAATGAATGAATGAATTTTTAAACGAGTAAAAAAGTTAAAGTCGGGCATGCCGACTATATAATACCCTACACCAGTCTGATTTAAAGCCAACTAATGTTTGGATCCGAAATATGAATGGGTTAAAACAGACTTGTGTCAAAATTTTCTATAAAATCATAAAAGAAGAGAAAATCGAATATATGTATAGCCCATATGGGCGATAGTCCAAATATGGACAGATGCTATCTAGAATCAATAGGTATTTTCCTTGGGACCATGTGAAACAACGAAACAAATTTCATTGAAATATCTTCGTATTTGCGACATGCAGCGTGTAACCAAGCCAATTTTGGCTTGGTGTAACCAACCAAGCCAATTTTGGCTTGGTTACACCGACGTAAGTTGGTGTACAAAATTTCATCAAAATATCTTAATATTTGCGACCTGTAGAGTGCGCACAAGAGTGCATGGACAGACAGACGGACATCGTTAAATCAAAATAAAAAGTGATTCTGAGCCGATCGGTATACTATAAGGTGGGTCTCTCCACGTAGTGGTGTAGGGTATAAAAATATACTGCTTTTTTTATAAAAATATTTAAAAAATTTAAAAACGTCATTTATTCTGAATATTTAAAAAAAACACAATTTTTAGCCCCTGTTTATGTATTACGAAAATGGTCTAAACGAAAGCAAAGTAACGAATATTTGTTTTTGTTTCCCATATATTTTTGACGAAAGTACCCAGATAGAAAAATACGAACGGCACAGTACTGGCTCAGCGTTGGAGACGGTAGTGCATGCACTGGAGATGTGTCGGATTTTTTACGTTTCCAGTACTGGTACGGTGTCGAAATGATAACACCAATATACGCTTAGCCGTAGGTATTTGCCCACGTTGGCCCAGTGTTGGATTTTGTTACTTGTGTTTCCCCAGTACTATAAATAAAAAATATTCAGTAACTTGCCAGTACTTCAAATACAAAAAATCAGTGTACTGTGTAAAAATCAGTACTATAAAAACAATTAAAAATCTGGTGGTAAATCACCCTAAATTTTAATAAAATAATAAAAAATATATATTTTTGTTTCAAAATAATTTTGTTGTTTTTATTGTGTTATAAAATATTAAATAATTGCAAAACTAGAAAATAAAAAGTTTTTCTTAAATATTCTAGTTTCTCGCTGTTTTATATAAAAAATATTATGAAAAAAGTTATATTGAAATTCTATTAAAAAATAGTCAGATAGAAAAAATCTTGTTAAAATACCCAGGTAGAAATTGCCGACGTTGCAACAAAAATTGTACTGGGAGAGCACTGTTTTTTACGAAATGCCGGTACTACTTAAAACGTGCTCTGCCAGTGTTGTTTCTGAAAATTAAAAAGCTTTTTTTAATTTATTAAAATTAACAATTTTATAAATTTTATGTATTTTTGCATCTATTACACAATTATTTATGTAAGAGAGACACAGACATTCTTGTGAAGTTTCGAAAGAATACATTAAAAATCTGATGTACACTAAAAGGACAGTAAAGTACTACTAGCAAACTACTAAATTTGTTATTAAATGTACTGGGATAATACTAGGGATCCCAATCCCGAAATCCCGAGTCTCGAAATCCCGGGATTATTCAATAAAAATGAGTCCCGAATCCCGGGATTCTTAAGCTCCAATTCCGGGATTTTTACAATTGCAAAAACTTGTGGTACTTTTTCCAAAAATGTAACCCTGCTGGTATTTTTAAACCATTTTTGTTAAATATAATTTTATATAAATCTATATTGTGTTGTATTTCTTATTATATTTCGGAAATCATCGATTAAAATTCAGAATAAAAAGTTGTATTTCAAAATTTTTTATTTGAATTTTTGCACTATATGTGAAAAACAATTAAAAAATTCTGAAACTAATTGAAAATTCTAAAATTTAATTGAGAATTTTAAATTACAATGATATAAGGATAGTGAATATAAAATTATTACATATTAACAAAAAGAGCACACAACATATCGAAAGAGTTAAAATCTTAATTCTTGAGTTTTTTCAATTCTTTCGTTCTTTAGAAATAAACAGGAGTATGTAAATGTAAAAAATCGTATAAAACAGTTATATTTTACAATGCTCATGTATAACAATTTGAAAACCTTATAACATATTTATAAAATGAAATTTGTATGAAAAATTTGTTTTATAAGTCACTTATAAATTTTAAATTTGAAGTTTTTGAAATTCGGGATCCCGAAAAATCCCGATCCGTCCCGGGATCCCGTTTTTTTAATTTTAAAATCCCGAATCCCGGGATTTTAAAAAACCAATCCCGATTGGCATCCCTAGATAATACCAAAAAAATAAAATCCCAAGCCTGCGCCAACGTTGAGAAATAACTACGGCCAAGCGTTTATTGGTGTTATCATTTCGACACCATGCCATGCTACCAAGTCTTTAAAATTCTTGGCTTTTCTCTTTCAAATGTAAACAAAAATATTTGTCATAAAAATATTTGAAATTTTAGAATTTTTTATTTCATAAAATATCTAAAACAACAAAAGCTAACAAATGAATTATGCGTTTTTTGGTAAAGGTACTGCAGGGTACACAAGATTATTGCTCCATTTCGAGTTCCGGCGAAGTCTGTTTAAATTTTGCTTGTTTACAAAAAATAAAAGAAAATCAGGCAAATACGGATAGTCGTTTTTTTACAAGTCGTTATAAATATAGGCATAAAATTCGAAAAAAACAAACCTATTATATAAAGAAAAAGAATAAACTAAATTTTAAATATAAAAAAATATTAAACTAAAAATAAGTCAGTAAGAGCAACACACCTAAAGCAACTATTAATCAAATACTTCTTTGCATAAAATCTATTAGTCTACATTTTTGGACATTATAAGAAACATTAAAACTTTTTAAATTCCTAGGAAGCGAGTTATATGCCCTAGCAACTCTCACAAAGTATGATCGTTCCAGCATCGGTGTTAGTTTAGGATATAACAACTGTGAATTACGTATCGATTTTCTGAATCTAAAATTCTGCAAAAGAATGGATACTTGTTCCTGAATATTTAAAAAAAAATTAATTAAAATACGGGTATTTACAAAACTCTCGAAAGTACAACCCAAAAATCTGTTAACATAAGAAGATATATGATCGTGTAATCTCAAGGATAAAAGATATCGCATAATTTTTCAAATTATAGCCAAGCGTTCCAGTATAAACTTCCATGCAATATAAAAAAATGGGCATTAATAAAGCATGGACAATACGAATTTTAACTTCTAATGTAAGGCATAAATTCACGTTATTTAGCTTTCGCAGAGAGAAGTTCACTCTACTCGCTAGAAAGTCTAAATAGCCATCAAATTTAAGTTGGCTATCAATAACCACTCCCAAGCACAAAATCGTATCTACAAACTCTATTGATACACCATCAACAACAATTGATATGTTTTCTCTACAACGAGAATTACCGAAAAAAACACTCTCAATCTTAGCAGCATTAATAACAAATTCATTACAAATCAACCAATTTAATGTTTCATCAACATAAAAATCAATATTCGATTGAAGGACGTCAACGAATTGGGGCTCACCAGAGAATAACAATTGCAGGTCATCAGCAAATGAAAATGGTAAACAAATATTACTATCAAAAATATCGAAGAGATCATTCAAAAACATAATGAATAACAGTGGGCCCAATACAGAACCCTGAAGCACACCAGACAACACCTGGCAAACGACATGCACTTGATGACATAGCATAATTTGTACAAAGTTTAGCAATAAGTTTCGAATGGGAAACTCTGTCGAATGCTCTACTTAGATCTAGGGACAATAATACTGATAATCCACCTTTACTCAAGGTGCAACGCACCTTATCCGTCAAACACAATAAGAGAGATGAGGTGCTAAGTCCACGTCTAAATCCAAACTGACAGTTATGAAGCATAGAGTTAGAGTCCAAATATTTAACCAATTGATCCTTCATCAGCCCTTCCACCAGTTTAGATAATATAGGAAGCATAGAAATAGGACGTAAATTACTAAGATCAGTGGAACTACCCCGTTTCGTAATAGGCACTACCTTAAGGTGCGTACAGAGTGGCCGCTTGTTGCCGAGCCGAGCCGACTGAGGGTGCGTACAGAGTGGCCGCTTGTTGCCGAGCCGAGCCGACTGACGCTTATTGCGAGAACCAATGCGAGAAAACTGGTACTATACAAATTAGTACAAATAAGCGCGAACAGCTCATAGTGGGCGCCGAGCTGGTCAGAGCGCAAAGCTGATTGAATGCGAGAAAACAGTTCCAAAGCGTTTTTCAGCGCCGAAAACATTGTTTATGTTATGTTAATAAAATAAAAATTAAACAAAAAATAAAAATTCAAATAAATAATAAAAATTAAATAAAATTATAACAATTATAAAAAAATTAAAAAAAACTTATAAACAAAATTAAAAAAAAAAATGTAATAAACATTTCAAGAATAATTGAAGAAATGCGTTAATAAGTAAAATTTTAAAACTCAATGTCAGAATGAACAACAAACCCAAATGCATACAAACATACATAAAACACAAATAATAGATAAAATATCAGCGCTGATTCTCGCATCCACTATGCACACCCAAACTTGTTTCTCGGATGAACAAGTTCTCGCAATAAGCGTCAGTCGGCTCGGCTCGGCAACAAGCGGCCACTCTGTACGCACCCTTAGCCAATTTCCAACTATCAGGAAAGCATGATGCATTTAGGAAATTATAAAAAAAATCAATTATTTGTATCGATTTCCTTATTTCTCAAACTGGCAGACTAAATCTATGTTTTTGGTCCCGATTTAAGTACTGAGTGGCGTTTGTTAAATTGGGAATTTATTAAACCCAGTATTCGTTAAATCCAGTGTTGCCACTTTTTGAATAATTATTCAAAAACGGGACTGTTTACACATTCCTTGGATAATTTTTGAATAATGACATTTTTGTGTAGTTTTTGTGTAATTTCACTTTTTAGAGAAATTTTTGTAAATTTCATAAAAACCAGTCGATATTTAAAGTAAACTAAATGAGTTTTCTGTGAAACATTTACAAGATCATTTGCAAATGTAGCGTAAGATTGAAATTTGGATTTGTTATGATTGTGACTTTTTAATGACTGAATAGAAACTAGTAATAATAGTAGACAAAGATTTTGTAAATATAAAACAGTGTGGCAGAATGAAAATATGTTGAGATAATTCAGCAACTCAGACATTTAAGCTATAGTTCAGTGCATTATATTGTAATTAATTTTAATATGTCTTGTCTTATTATTATTATTAATTTATAAATTCAAAAACATTTACATATGATTAAAAAACCTTAATTCCTAATTACAAAAATTTTAAATTTTTGAAATCGGTTCATAAATAAAAAATGTCAAGTTTTTAAAATTTCCACATGCCAAGTCCTGCTTTAGAGTCGAACTTCGCAGTTCCCAGCGAATCTGTGGACTCGACCGTTAGAAATTATGTTCGAAACTACTTTAGCTCCAACAGAGTGAAATGTCATAGTAATCCAACCAGGTGGTAAGAAATGACCAAAGGACCTAATATTTTTATATACCTGTTAAATAACCATTAATGCCCAAATATATTTAAAAAGTTGAATTAAGAGAAAAATCGATAACATGAAAATAAACTAAAGCACCCATATCTAGCTAAAGTCAATTTTAAAACAGTTCCACCTCTATTGATTTGGTTAATTTTCAATCGAAACTCATCGTACCCAACTTAATCGATTTAAAAACATTTTAAACAAACAAAATAAATGAAAAAATAAAATCCACAAAAAACCATAAAATGACTTCGCAACTAGTGAAAATTTAAAAATTTCGGTAGGCCAAATATCGGCGCTCTTTCATTTGATTGAAAATTCACGCAAATTTTGAGCAAAATTAATTGTGATTTCAGCTTAAGTCAATTATGGTTACTTCTTTATTTTGAAGTAATATTAAAAAATTATAATTTTTTTGTGTAATTTCAAACGGGTTTGGATAATTTTTTACCTTCAGCTGTGTAATTTTTTTATTTTACTGGTGGCAACACTGGTTAAATCTTGATTTCACTGTAGATTAAATAAGTTAAATTGAATAAAATTGCTAATTTAAATAAATTTACCAAACCGTCGTAAATTTGCAGAAAACAGTACTGGTAACGCACTTCTTAAATGGCACTGGCATAACGAAAAAAACAGTGTTCTTCCATTACTATTTTTTTTGAAGCGTTGGCAGTTTCTACCTGGGCCCAAGTAGAAAAATACAAACGGCACAATGTTGGCCCGATATTGGAGGCGGTAGTACAAGTACTGGCATTGCGTCGGATTTTTAACTTTCACTGTACTGGCATGTTGTCGAAATGATAACACCAATAAACGCTTGGGCGTAGTTATTTCTCAACGTTGGGGCAGGCTTGGGATTTTATTTTTTTGGTATTATCCCAGTACATTTAATAACAAATTTAGTAGTTTGCTACAACTTTACTGTCCTCTTAGTGTACATCACAGATTTTTAATGTATTCTTTCGAAACTTCACAAGAAAAGAATAACGATGTCTATCTTACATAAATAATTGTGTAATAGATGTAAAAATACGTAAAATTTATAAAATTGTCAATTTTAATAAATTAAAAAAGCTCGTTAATTTTCAGAAGGCAAAGCAAGTTTTAAGTAGTACCGGCATTTCGTTAAAACAGTGCTCTGCCAGTACAACTTTTGTTGTAACGTCGGCAATTTCTACCTGGGTTCCTAAATATATATTTGAATGCATTCACAAGAAGATATTTTTCATCTCTCCTTAAACAGTAAGAAAATTAATTGTTTTCCTATATAAAATAGAACATCCAAGGACTAATTTTTATGAAGTGCAAAGCAGACTTAAAATATCATAAACACCTTATTTTCTATGACAAGCCAATGTTAAAAAATGCGTTTTTCGCCTCAATTTGAACGCATTCGTGCCGAACAGTATAGGTGTTTTTACGGATCTTGGTCAGGTATTTTTTGATGGGGTATGTTTTTCTTTCGATTCGAGATCATATATTAATTATCAAATTTTTCTTTTAAATTATTTTCAAATTAAATAATTTAAAATCATCTTATCACGCTACCCTACGGGGAATGAGGAGTCAATTGCCCTCCAAGGACCTATCCCGTGACCGGTCAACCGAAGGCATATTACTAAATTAGTACAAATATGAACCAAAGAGAATGAATTAATTTTCTAGTATTTTCTGATTCGTTACTTTCACTGTTGCTTTTAAAAAACTTGACAGATACCGAAATAAAAAACAAAATTCGCGGCCTATTTTTTAAAATATATTTTTATTTATTTTACTCTTTTATTTATTTTGAACTTTAATTTTTTACGATTTGCTTATTTTAGCTCTTATTTTAAATTTTTATAATTTTTTGCTAAAAAATTTTAAGTTTGTATTTTTAATGTTAAAGCTGTTTTAGTTTTAACAATTGGTATTTCATTTAATTTTCTTTTTAACTTAAGGGCAATTTTTAAAATTTTTATTTATATTATCAGAGTTTTTGAGGTAATTTTCTAATTTTTAATTGATTTTTTAATTTAATTATGGCCAACGCAAAAAACGAGTCAACTGCCATTAAAGGACCTATCCCGTGACTGGTCAATCGGGGGCATACTGAAGACACTTCCACTATATTTGTGTGTGTGTTAGTGTTGTTTTCTTTTAAATTTTTTTCTTTTCCATTTTTTTTATTTGCTTGTAGTGTTTGTTTTTTCTTTTTCTTTTTTATTTGAACAGAAACGAAAAATATATAATTTTATCATCAGCCAGCCATCACGCATAAGCAACATTAGCTCAGACAGTAGAGCGTTTGCCTTACAAGCAGGAGGTTGTGTTATCGAGCCCTACTTCGACGCCAAGTAGATTATTTTTAATTCTTAATTTTTTATTAGTTTATTTGAAAAGCTATTTTTAGACACACCACCTTACAGTCACAAGGTGTCTAAACTGTGGCAATTGGTCATTTCCAATGACAACGCCATGTTAAAGTGATATGTCTCTTTCAAACAAAAAGACCGATCAACGACCAGTCTCCGCCCCCTTGGGACCTATCCTGCGTGTCATCTGGGACCGGTCCCTTTCCCCGTAGGGTAGATACAGTGAAAAATATAATTTAATATGCCTAATTGTTGACTATCAACATGGATTTATGTTGTAGGTTAAAAATAATTAGAATATACATTTAAATTTAAAATTAACGTTTCGTTGTCGTTTATAAAACTGTGTTTCATAAAATGTTTGAAAATAATTTAAAAGAAAAATTTTATAATATATGATCTCGAATCGAACGAAAAACATTCATTTATCAATTAAAAAGACCAACTAATATATATCCCCATTCATATTAAAAAAATTATGTCAAAATAATTATTTGTTATAGATATTTTATTTTAATTTATCATTAACATTTTTCAACATATTTGAGATCAAATTTCAAAAACAAAAGATCTTTATAAATATTACCCAGGAAAATTTTTGGAAACCGTTCTAAAATTACTAGATTTACAGGAAAAAAAGAAGAAATTTTTATTGAAAAATTTAACAAACACAAGGGAATCACCAGAATACCGCAATTGAGGCTCTTCGTCATCAACAAATATTAACCCTTTGACACGGGAATTTTAATGGCTAGGAATTTTCCGACCAAACTTCGTGGAAATGTAGATCTATGCTCAAGAAATATTGTTTGTTACTTTTATGGCTTTGCAGCACCCCCTAGTGGAGATATTTGGAATTAAAGTTCAAACATTAACATGCTTTAAATTTTATATTTTTTCTATTACTAATCTCTACATAAAATCTTTTGAGTTTTTGAATTTTATTCATCACACAATTTTTGAGACTAAACTTTAGCCTTTTTTTAACTTTTAAATTTTAACACATTCTCAGCAGCGTTGATGATTACAAGACAAAACGCACTCTACTGATCTCATGTTGGTTTGAAATTTCACAGCCTGCATAAAATTCAAATAAGAACAAAATAACGAATCGATAACAGTAAATGAATAGCGCTTTTGTTAAAATTCAAATCAGTGACGAGTTGATGAAGTCGACGTACTTTATAATGTACGCCACTCGCCAAAAGGTTAATAAACATAAGCTGTTTATTAACCTTTTGGCAGTAATTAAACGAAAAGGTTAATTCTTAAGGGAATTAAGTGCACAGTTCCATGAATTCCTTGACCAAAATTTGAATTAACTAGAATTGAATGAATTCCCTAATGAATGAATGCATTAAATTTTATGAACGCAGTCAGCAATTTGGGAGCGCTCATAAATAAGATTCGTAACTGCCCAGGTGGAAATTGCCGACGGTACAAAAAACAAAGCACTGGCAAAACGTTGCTTTACAATGGTACAAAAAAAAAGCATTGCAAAAGCACTAATTTAGAACGCTTTGCCAACCTTTGGAAAGAGTGCTTTCCCAATACTTGTTTTACAAAGTTTACCACTATTTATAAAAAAACCACAGGCAAAATATCGGTTCAAAACTATTTGCCAACGTTAGGTAAAAGGACTTTGCCAGTGCCGGTTTTACAAAATTTACAACCGCCCATGTAGAAATTGCCGACGGTACAAAAACAAGCGTTGCTTTACAATGGTACAAAAAAAAGCATTGCAAAAGCACTAATTTAGAACGCTTTGCCAACCTATGGAAAGAGTGCTTTCCCAATACTTGTTTTACAAAGATTGCCATTGTTTATGAAAAAAAACCACCGGTAAAACATCGGTTCAAAACGATTTGCCAACGTTAGGTAAAAGGACTTTGCCAGTGCCTGTTTTACAAAATTTACAACCGTATATAAAAAATACCACTGGTAAAACATCGGTTTAAAACGAATTGCCAACGTTTGCTAAAAGGACTTTGCCAGTACTTGTTTCACAAAATTTACGACTGTACATGAAAAAATACTACTGGCAAAACATTGGATTGCAGCGCTTTGCCAACATTTGCAAAAAGGATTTTGCCAGTACTTGTTTTACGAAACTTATGACTGTATGTAAAAACGAGTAAAAAGGTTAAAGTCGGGTATGCCGACTATACAATACCCAAACCCCTTCTCTCCTATGACAAGCCAATGTTAAAAAAATGCCTTTTTCACCTCAATTTGAACGCATTCGTGCCGAACAATATAGGTGATTTTACGGATCTTGGTCAGGTATTTTTTTGCTGGGTCACTACTACTGAAAAAGTTGGTGTAATTATAAAAAAATTTAAAAACAAAAAAACTCCAGGTTTAGACGGTATTAATAATAAATGTCTAAAAAATTTACCTAATAAAGGTATCAACTATCTAACGAACATCTTTAATGCTTGCCTTAAATTATGCTACTTTCCTAGTGATTGGAAAATCTCAAAAGCCATACCAATACTCAAGCCAAATAAACCTCCTGATTCTCCACTTTCTTATAGACCAATAAGTCTGCTCTCTTCTATAAGTAAAATCTTGGAAAAAATTATTAAGGAAAAGCTTACTAATTTTATTGATGCAAACAATATACTTCCATCGCAACAATTCGGGTTCAGAAGTGAACATAATACGTCTCAACCCCTACTAAAAATCAGAAAATTAGTTAAAAATAATTTTCAAAACGGCAAATCAACTGGAATGATATTGCTAGACATAAAAGCTGCGTTTGACTCCGATTGGCATAATGGACTTATTTTTAAATTGAAAAAATTCAACTTTCCAATTGAACTCATAAAAATTATTCAAAACTTTATTCAAAATAGATCGTTCAGCGTTTACTTGGGTAAAACCTGTTCACAACAAGTTAATATCATTGCAGGATGTCCACAAGGTTCTTGCCTGTCGCCAGTTCTTTACAAAATCTTTACTGCTGGCATTCCAACATTTTCCAATTGCATTACGTCTATATTTGCAAATGATACATCAATTCTTAGTTCTGATGTTTATTCAGCTGATATTATTACAAACTTGCAGTCTGCTCTTACTGGGTTGAGTAATTATTTTGATAAATGGAAGATTTTGGTTAACCCTGAAAAAACGCAGGCTATTTATTTTACAAGAAAACGTAAGTCTTGTTTTATACCCCAGACTTTACCTCGTTTCATGAACCATGATATTCCATGGGAAAACAACGTCAAATACTTGGGCGTTATGCTTGATACCAAGCTTAATTTTAATAATCATATTCCCTATGTAGTCGACAAAATTAACAAAATTATTAGAATAATGTACCCAATTATAAACAGAAAGTCGGAAATGAACATAGACAATAAAAAACTCATCATCAAATCTATATTCCACCCCATAATGTTTTACTGTGCTCTAGTTTGGTACACGTCTGCAAAATGTCATATAAAAAAACTCTAAGTAGCACAAAATAAGCTACTTAAAATGATATTTAAACTACCATGGCACTATTCCACCCGACGCCTACATAGTCTCGCTGGCTTCGAACTCGTTCTGGATAAAATCGAAAGATTGACTCTAAATTTTAATGGAAGATGCCAACTCTCACAACATGTACATATCAATGAACTCATCGCATCATAATTTTATCTACTTTATTTTTTTTCTAATTTTTATCTTATACCTCTGCTTCATAAAGGTTTTTGTAAATTTTTTCCTTCCGTTTAATAATAATGTACATAAATTTCATAAATTAAAAAAATATATTTATATATCTAAGTAGAAAAGGAACGAAGTTCCTAAACTCTTTGCTTCTAAGTCAAATGTAAATAATATAAATATTATAAGAAATAAATTGAAATTGAATTGAATTGATTAACAATAATAATAATAATAAAAAGAAAAATATAAATCAATATAAAGTAGCAACCTAAAAAAAGAACACTCTTGTAAGGTATGGCAAAGATACACATTATGATCATTAGTAGTCCCATCAGCGAAATTCTGATTCTGATTCTCCAGAAATTGGTTTCTCTGGAAATTACGTAAAAGTCTATTTTTAAAAGTATCGGTAGAAACAGATAAATCATGTAAATTCTCAGGTACGCGATTCCAAACCCTAGCGGTTCTAACAAGAAACGATCGTTCATAAACTGAACAAGTATAAATAGGATAAACAATATGATTAGCGGCCCTATGCTCCTTGCAGGAGTAAAAGGAACAAATATATATATAAACAATATGAGTATGCCTCATAGATCTAAAAAATATAAATTTAGAAGCCAAATAATGAGGCACATCAAACTTCAGTATTTTAAATAGGAAAATCATATTGCGTAATTCGAGATATTGTGCAAAAGAGCAGCCTAAAAATTCATTCACGGCTCCAATAACGCGAGCATGATCATCACGAGGAATCCCAAACACAAATCGTACTATTCTCGTTCTAGCCTATCTATATTATAGGATAGTGTACCACATACAACCTCAATACCATAATTGAAGTGCGACATAAGTAAAGCATACGCGATCGTGCACTTGGCCCTAAGTGGCAAGTGCATTCCACAGTGGTACAGTGATCTAAGACTCAAGATAACTTTAGCGTATATAGCATCCACTTGGGGACCAAAATTTAAGTACTCATCAATTATCACACCTAAATTTTGTAAATATTCCTTAGCTATACAAAGCTTTCTTTCTTATAATGCGAGCATGCTCATTAAATTTAAAAAAATTTATTAAAAGTTATATCAAAGAAAATAATTTTTTCTTTACATTCGATATTAATTCCATTAAGCTCAATTGCTAAATTTTTACTTTTAGGAACAACATAATATGGGCATTTGCCTGGCGCATTTCTAAAACAAACAGCTTTTTCGGATTAAAGACGTGCACTTGTATATCTTAAAGCATTTCCAAAACAAATATACCATATACATAACAGTTACTATTGGTATAAATAAAAGAAGGAGTGTAACTGATATTGTTATGTTTTGTTTCAACGCACTCACTTTATTCATAAACACAATACCAGTAATTTCTTGTTTTGCATTGGGTGAAGCATTTATTTGTTTCTTGTTCTCAAATACTTATTGTACCACAAATATTTTCAAGTAATTGTTGTGGAAACAAATAATCAAATGACTAAAGATTAAATTTGTTGTGAAATTTGTATTTAAAAATTAATAAAATTCAATTAAAACAAAAACTTGTATTTAATTTAAATAAAATTAGTGAAAAAGAGGTCGAAGGAAGACATGGGGTTGATTTGGTCGAAATTTTCACAATATATTTATTGGCAGCTACAATAAGTATCTATTGTACAATCTTCATTATCTGTTTTATTTGTTTGAGCATACCATAGTAAAACAAATATATTACGCTCATTCTCTCTTTATTCATTTGCACACAATCTACTAGAAAGAATAACAATATCTACTATACCAGAAACACTAAACTACTTATCAATACGTATTCACAGCAGTAGACATACCGAAACTTTTACAAGTAGTTGAATCTGTGCACGTGTTTACTTCGGATCACGGAAGATGTGTGACTAGCATAAATAACTAAATCGTCTGCATATAAAATACTATATGAGCCAACACTCAAAATTTTTGCTTTATGAAAAATTTTGCCAAAATTTCATATTTTTCAATTTTCAATGAGGTAAACTTCAACAATATTAAAATTTTTAGATTAGAAAAAAACTGGTTTTTTTTTTAATTTTTGTAAATTTAATTTGAAGTCTATCAGAAAATCATTTTACTAACGTTATAAGATGAATAGTTCCAGAGAAAATCCTAAAAACCGAGGTGGTTAGGTAACTGACCGCCAAACCGTAAAGAGTTAAGACAATAATTAGTTTTTTTTTTAAGATGATAAATTTTAGTAATTTTACAAGAATTTAGAAAATATTCATTATTTAAGCAGTTGTTAAAAATAATTGTTAAAAATTCAATTGCCAAAACAGGAAGTGTCTTTTATATGAAATTCGAAATTTTGTCAACAACAGATGATTTTTTAATATCAAGTGTCATTTAACTTTATTTTTTTACAATATTCTGAATCATAACAGTGGGTGTCACACTGAAAGTTTAACGGTGGGACTCATACTGTATGTTTAACTTTAACTTAACTATAAACAAAAGAAAATGTCAAAAAATGTACACAAAACAACAACAAATTTTTGGGTTAACTATTAACTAAAGTTTAAACCTGCAGTATAAGACCCACAGTAAGAGTTAACTAACAGTTAACCCAAAAATTTGTTGTTGTTTTGTATAAAATTTTTTGACATTTTATTTTGTTTAATAGTTAAGTTAAAGTCAACCCTACAGTATGAGACCCATAGTAAAAGTCTGGGATATAATACGGGCTGTTATTTTCGTATTATCGTATACTGATCCATTTTTGAAGACGACTTCGCAGGAAATTTGAAAATTTTGTTCAATCATAATCGATAATTATCTGTAGTTTTAAGTCCTGCAACTCAATGGAAATATTAGCTATGTTCCACGTACGTTACCGCGGGTATGCAATCTTACCAGAAAGCGTTTCTATTGTCAAAATTGTGTGCAAACTGCTGTTTCGGGTAAATTGGGTTCCCGCGGGCACCCACGGTAACGACGTCGAACAGACCTATTATTTATATAATTTTAAAAGCAATTTTATAAGCTACATTTCATGTATAAATAATTTGATTAATATTTTCCTATTCTGTAAGTAAATACCCAATAAAAGCCTATGTTGGAAGTTTTTATCTGGAAAAAGGGGACGGTACACAGAAAAAACAGTAGGCACCAACAATGGGAATTTGTAAAAGCAATCAGAAATTTTTTTTTGGATTTACAAATTTCATTGTTGGTGCCTTTTTAAAAAGTTTTTTTTTGTATTTACAAATTTGGTATGTGTTTAAAAATTTAATTTTGTAAATTCGTCCTGTGTATATTAAAACATTAAAGTTTTTTCAAATGATGGGCATTCTTAGATCACTTTAGAATTTCGTAAAGATCTACAAAAATCTGCATTCTTTTACTTTTTTTATATTAAGATTTTTTTTATGAATAAAACTTTGAGAAATTTTATTGGCTAGAAATAACACTTTTTGTATGAATTTTTTAAGAGGTCATAGAAGTTTATAATATTGACTTCATTGATCTCCTTAAAAACGAATACAAAAAGTTTAAATTCTAATAAAAACATTCCCTTGACAAACATTTTTTAAATTTTCTCTCGAACAAAATTTGATTCTTTCTCAAAGTGCTTTTTCTTTTAGATCAAATTAAATAAACTCTAATATTTACCATAAATGGATTAAGACGGCAATTTTTCTTTTCCTCCGGACTCATTGCAGAGAATTCTTGTATACGACGTTTATCGAGATCCACAGTAATAATGTTATCTTCACGTTGACTTAGCTTCGACAGTGAAACAAACTTTTTAATAATAATAGCAACTATTTGTTGAGGAGCCAAAGGATCAAATTCTTTAATGGAAAGAATTTTTGACAGGGCTGTGGGTGGATTTTCATCATCCACAACAGAAATGCAATTATAATCGAAAAATTTTGCAAAACTTTTTTCAGAGGACAGCGAAGAATTGCTGCCTGAACTGCTGCGACGATCGGTTGGTGCAAGTGCAAGGACAGCTGCAGTAGAAGCGGCTCCTGCAGCGGCAGCCCTAGAATGATTGCAATTATAGCTGCAAGGACCCTGGTCATCACTATGATAATATATTAAATCATGTTCCAACATAGGTGGCTTTATCATTTTTCGAAATTGATTCGAAACACCGGCACTACTCTCCACCAAAGGTGGATAATAATTGGTTTTTTGTTTCTTTCTAAGTTTTGGTTTTTTATTTTTTTTCTCACTAATAATTTTGGATGATAAATTGATATTTGTGTTGTTTGAAGTAAAAACTTCGTTATCCATTTTGTCATCTTCTCCTGTCGATGCTGTTGTTGTTGCTGATTCTTTGTTTTCTTTTTGAGTACTAAGGTTTAAAGCCGCCTGTGCTTCTGTTAGCAAAACATAAGGATCAAAATCTTTGTTATTACTCAATGCCAAAGGACTCTTTAATTGAACACTTATTTTATCAATAAATTCATCCGTAATTGATTCCTCATCTTCCGATTCAGAAGTAGAGGAAATAAATAGTAAATCCGCTCTAGCCAAAGCTCGCCTTGCTTTTAATTTATCCATCAATTCTGGTCTGAGTCGTCTGAGACGTACTTTGCACATTTTAGTTTTCTTTGCCTCCATTTTAATGAATCTTTGTTGAAACAGAGGAGAAATGATTAACACCTTGTATGTATTTAAATAAAATTACATTAATAGTTTCAACACTTTTGAAGTAGCCTTTAAACTGGACATTTGTGTTTTTTTTACTTGTTTTACCTAAAATATTTTTAGAAGAAAACGTTTTAATATATTTTGAACAATTTTTTGTTAATTACACCCCCTTTTGTTAAAACTCTTTTATTCACCCACCACTGTTCACTGCACTTTTTCTCCATTTATGTTTTTTTATTATATTTTGTTTTCCTATCTTGTATATCTATATTCGCATTTTCACCTATTTTACTTTGCTATCGAAATTCGTTGCAAATTACACAAAATTTCTGCTTCTTCTTTTTTGCCTCAACTTCTTTTGTCGTCTTCTGGACGGTTGAATGTAGGTATAGATTGAGACTCACTTTTTAACACACACAAGAAAAAAGTAAACTTGCAATTACGTTTTTTTCAGCAACTTTCACTTACTTTTCTGTGTTTATTTTCGAACTTTTATATAATTCATATTCTACTTGAAATGTAGCAGTTGATGAGCTATATTTTATACATTTATATTTATTTCACAAATTTTTCGGTAGTAATAAAATTTTGTGTGCACTTGATTTGTTGAATTTTTCTCGTGTGTATGAATTTTCTTCGTTCATTGCTCGAAAATAGATACAAGTCGACAAAAAATATTTGGCGGCGGCTGTTAGGCAAAAAATGATCGGCGACTACTGAAAGTCCTCTGAAGCCGTTTTAATAATAAAATATTAGCGGCGAATATATTACCTAGTGTCTTCAAATGCAATAAAATATGCCATAAAATTTACGAATTACACACAAAGCAACAACAAAATTATTTTCGTTGTTGTTGCTTTGTGTGTTATTTTCAAATTTCTTTGCACATTTCATTGCATTTGTAGACACTAGGTTAAGGAACACTGAATAGGGAAGAAAAAATATCAAAAAATTTTGTCATTATTTGTAATTGTCGCCATTTTCGTCTCTTTTATTTTCTTTAATTCCCAATTATAAAAGCACCTCACAGTACGACTGCTGTCAGTGAACTTAAATAGCAAAAACAGTAAACGTCGATACACACGATGGAACATTGAGTTTGAAAACACAAAATATTAAAAAATGTTCATGACACGAATTTCAAACATAATGTTTCCAAACCGGTTAACCGGTTTTTTGTTCATATTTCGGTTTTTTTGCAAACTGGTTATCTGAAAATCTTAAATCTCGGTTAACCGAAAACCGGTTAATTTTCAACGGTTAACAGGTTTTTTTATTTCATTAATTTTAACTTAAAATTCCTTCAAAAATGAAGAAACATAACTGGCGAGTTGCTAAAAAATGTTGGATGTTAAAAATTAATATTAAAAATTTTGTGTTTAATGCCCAAAATATTTATTTAAATATTCTTGTTCAAAAATTTAGAATAAACAGGTTTTTAGATTTCTTGGCCTTTTCCTACAATATATATCTGATGTGTAATTCACTCCATTTAAATGAAATTTTGATATGAAAATAAGAAAACGTATGTTTTTATCCGCCCATTATCACTTTAAATGGTAAAAATCACATCTTTTTCATTTTTTGTATTTTTTCATGTTTCTTGGAAATAAATATGTACATTAGAGTTTTCCAAAAAAAAAAAGTTGGAATTTTCACGCTCCACAACCCTACAAATATGCCACTTTGAAAAAAAATGTAGTCTGATCAAAAAAATCACCAACTAAGTTTTGTTTAGAGGTAGCACATCGCAATTGAAGTTTCGAGGTTATACTTGTTCTATTAATTTTAATTAATTAAAAATAATGGAAAAAATGAGAAAAATTAAATATAATTATTATGATCGCGACATATCAAATCTAATATATTTTTAGGTGTACATTACGAATATGAAATCGAAATTGAAATCGGAGTCGCGGATTTCGCGAAATTTTAAAATTTCATACAAAAAAGGATCAACTTCGATCAGGATGTTTTCTTATATTTACCAATATGAAAATTTCGTTTTTGCATTAATATATATCTGCTAAATGTCCTATTATGTGGGATAGGGTTTTTGGTAGCAATAAAATTATAGCAATCTAAATAATAGCGAAATATTAAAAAATGTCAAATTTTAACTTAATTTGCAAGGATATCTGTTATCCTTTTTAAAATTAAAATCAGTGTTATATATAATGAAGGTCCTTGGTAATTAAATTGCAAAAGTATAACAAATTGCATTTTTCGATAACACCGTTTACAGGTAATTGGGAAAATATCTCAAAAAACTTGAGTATTTTTTAATTTTCAAAAAACCGCGAATAATTCATAAACCACAAATTTTTTTTAAGTTTCGATTGCTGATTCATAATCCGCGTTAAAATAAAGATCAGATTTGAGAAATTTGCGCATACAAAGCAAAAACAAGTTGAATTTTTAATTACATCTTTTCGGAAAATTTCGAAAATTTGACTAAAATATGTATTTTTTTTTGTATAAATTTAAAAAAAACCGCGAATTACTTAAAAGTTACTTAATTTTTTTAAGTCTTGATTTCAAATTCCTTATATTCACATTAATTAAGACCAGATTTAAAAAAAAATGTTAAATAATAGCGTACAGGTTAAGAAATAATTAAATTTAAAGTCAACCCTACTTTTTGTATAAATTACTCTAGAGATAAATTACTAATTCTTAAAAGACAACTTTTTGTGCTACCTCTAAATAACAGCGGATTTAGCTGAAACTTAGCACAGAGAGTTTTTAGACATTAAGGAATAGGGGCAACATTGTGGAGATCGGGAATTCTAACTTTCATGTTTTTTTGGACCACTCTAATGTACATATTGGGTATTAAATGTAACGTGAAGTACTACAAATATAAAAAAGTTTTCAAATAAAAAACAAAAATTTGAACAGCATTCAAACTTATTTTTAATTCTTAAATATCAACTTCGGCCGACAAGATTAGTACCGAAAGTTGTTACGTGACCCCAGAGGCGCTAGGGGAGTTGCCAACCAGCTCACGGTAGAATTCACGGGGTGTGCATTCATCCCATCACCCTAACAAATAAACACTAAAGTTATAATTTTTCTTTGGCTTTTCTTTCAAATTTTCTTTTCAGGTTAGGTTTTTTTCTTTCAATTATGGCGGCTTGCCTTTTTTTTTACAATGGACGTTCTTGCCTTTTTTTCAAAAATGGACGCTCTTGCCGTTTTTATAAAATGGACGCGCTTGAAAAATTTTTATTCTTGGTTACCTTATCTTTTATGTCCAGTACCCGGGTAATCAATGAGAACTTCTAGGGTGCTTCCTTGAAGCTTCCGGTCTCCACTTAAGGATGAAAATATCACTGGCCCTGCACCAGATGGAGGCCTTTCCCACACTATTTTAAACAAAACTCTACTTTAAAATATGTTTGGTAATTTTCTTTAACAAAAAAAAACTTACGTTCTCAAAATTTTTTTAACCTATTTTGCAGGGAATACTCGGGCTCGATTATCCTTGACAATTTCCTAGGTACCCTTTAGTATGACCTATGCAATCAAAAAAAAATCTTTAATATTTTCTTTTTTTTTCCACTTTTAAAGTCATACAACATACTTTTAATTCTCTCTCTTTATTTTATTTAAATTTAAAACTTATCAACTGTATCGAGTATACTTCACACTTTTACTTTTTATGTGTTAATAAATTTTTCACTTAAATAATATTATTGTTTTATTCAGCGCTCCGGTGTTCTGGCGTCCAACTTAATCCGCGTTTTTTTCTTTAATGGCCACTCCACAATGGCAACCATAGGCTTTAGTTAAAACTTAACAAAACCAGTTTGAGTTTCATTCCCAAAAATTATTCAGATGTCTAATAGACGTCCTTTTTCCATATCCACTAGACGTCCTTTTCTATTAAAAACCCCAAAATTTTCATAAACTTTCTATCCTTTATCTAACTAAAATAAAACATTCCAACTCCATTTCCTGTTTTTAGACAAAAACCTTTTTATTGATTTCAAACTTTAAATATTAATCCAAAGCAAACGACAAAATTCATTCATAACGTACGTACGATACACATACCCCACGTTTACTTTTACGTTTCATACTACCAACCCTATCTACTACTCTTTTTATACAGCTGTGTCTGTCATAATGTAAACATTGCAGCTGGTAAGTATTAGCAGTAATTTTATTTTTTCTATTAATATTTTAATTTTTTCAGGTTTTTCCTCAACTTAATTGCCTTTAGTATATTTACTAATCTTCCTTGTATTTTCTTCTTTCATTTCAGCTATCCTTGGACCGGGATCATGTGTACTGGAGTTCTTATGAACTCTGGTACACATGCAACTTTCAGGTATTGTATGTGTCGTTCTTTTTCCTTTATATTCTTATTTTATTAATTTTATTCTTTTCCTTTCAGGAATACTTGGCGGGGCTTAACTGCAGTATATCTGCATAAGCAAGGTTTCCCCCGCCAGCCGATGGTATCCACTGAGGACTGGCCATCCTCAAGCATAAAGTGGACCATCACAACATTAGAGCCGGGACTGGGGTTGGGTTTAATTGGCTCGCCCCACATGATTAAAACCCCCTCCCTAATATTAAATAAAAAAAATGTTTGGGCACGGCCACACTAGGGGTTTTTTTTTTTTTATTAGATTTCGCGGTGGCCACACGGATAGTGCCCCCAAATATGGTTTCCCTAAGGCCCCCCCACGAAAAAATTTTTTTTTGGGTTCGGGGATTGAAAATTTGGGTCGGGGATGGAAAATCGGCCCGCAACAAAACTCCGGAGTTGGCAAGGAATCGCTGACAATTACGGTGTGCGAGGCCTGTGGATGGAAGTTGCAACGTGGGGAACTCCTACACCCTGAGATGTCTCATAAGCCGGGCATTATACTTAAGAACGAAGACTACCATGATGGGATCTTGGCCTGTCTGGACAAAAGTAAGTATTCAATGAAGTACACCTATGATTTACTTTTCACAAAATATGTTAACCTTTTCTTGTTTTCAGATTTTCTTGCGATTTTGGTGATGTTCACTAGGATCGGAATTTTAACTACATTATTAGGGAAGTTTATAATAATGAAGTATATGATTATGAAGTTACTTTGTGGTTTGTTTTATTCTTTTATTTCAGGTACTAAAACGGTTTCCTATTTGTTTGCGGATTATATAATTGAGGACAAAATACACGAAGACCACTAAATATATTGCAGACTTTCCTAGACTATGGTATGTATACATGAAATATGTGATTAAGTGTACAATAACGCTCAGATATCTGAACAAATCAGGCACAAAGTGAATTTAGATGTTCTCTAAAAATATTAGGACGACAAAATATTTACAAAAAACATAAAACCCTATAGCCACGTTATATTTTAATCCTAATATTGCACTTTGTATTATATTTATTATCACAGAATCAAAACTTTACTATTGCAATTTAAACTTTTATGTCTTTGACATGATATATGCCTATAGACTTTCCGTTCATTGATTCTAATTCGTAACTATTATTACCCACTGGCCTAAGAATTCTACACTTTAAAAA
Organism: Leucophora obtusa; assembly: GCA_949987735.1. Taxonomy (NCBI): domain Eukaryota; kingdom Metazoa; phylum Arthropoda; class Insecta; order Diptera; family Anthomyiidae; genus Leucophora; species Leucophora obtusa. The sequence continues at coordinate 199,129,546 of OX465295.1, read as the reverse complement.
CTTTCTACAAAATTTCGCGTTTATGTTCTTTTTAAATTCGCTCTGTACTCGGTTTCTTCTATACACCTCTTGACCTGGTACAAATTTTACAATACGGGCTCTTTTGTTGTACCTTTCCGCGCTTTTTTCATATGCATTATGCATATTTTTACGTATCTTATCCCGGAGAAGTTCAAGTTTTTCAATCCTATTCAATTCCACTACTTCGTGGTCTGTTAGAGATAGTAATTTTCGAGCCAATTTATAATCTGTACCGCTAGAAAACATGTGAAAACCGAACAACGCAAAGAAAGGGGATACGCCGATCGCTGATTGGACTGACGTTCTTATTGCGCATTCGATTTCAGACAAATACAAGTCCCAGTCTCTATGATCTTCATCTAAATAAGCTCTAATTGCTGCTAACACTGACTGATTTACTCTCTCTGACGCGTTGGATTGCGGAGAGTGTACGGGAGTTTTTAAATGCTCTATTTTATATGTTTCAATCATCTTCTGAAACCCTTTCGCCAAAAATTGAGCACCATTATCACTATGGATCACTTCCGGTACTCCAAACTTATGAAAAATTTCATGTACTAGAAATTTTACAACGTTATCTGTGGTAGCATCCCGCATAGCTTTTAAAAATGTAAATTTCGTGAAATGATCAACTACAATAAATATATAACAATTTCCACTTTTGGATCTTGGATATTTTCCTAGAAAATCGATGTACAGTTTTTGAAATGGCCGTTCTGTTACCACTTCGTTACCGATTCCTGGCATCAAATTCTGGTTTGAAGGCTTCGTTTCCTTGCATGTTTGACATGTTCTTACATATTCTTTGACTTGAAATGTCATTTTTGGCCAATAAAAGAATCTTTTTACTCTTTCCAGAGTTTTTGTGACTCCTCCGTGCGCTGCTGTATGTACGGTATGTGCTTTTTCAATTATCGTTGACGTTAGATTTGCCGGAACCCAAAGCTTCCAATTATATTCTTCGCCAAGTTGTTGGTAAAATCCTATTCTTTTAAAAATCAAACCGTCAACTACTTTTAAATCGGGCAAATGTTCCGAATTTTCCTCAAATTTTTTTATAAGATCTAAATATTCATCGCTCTCAAATTCTACAGTTTCAAAATCTAACAAATCTTCTTTACTTATTTCATTAACTTCTACGTTTTGTGGCAATCTAGATAACATATCTGCCACTACATTATCAGATCCTTTTCTATGTTCGATTTCGAAATCGTAAGCTTGCAGTTGCAATGACCATCTTGCTAATCTGCCGCTAAGATCTTTTAGAGTCATAAGCCATTTGAGGCTGGCATGATCGGTAACCACCGTAAAAGGCATCATTTCAACATACTGTCTGAATTTACGAACTGCCATAACCGCTGCCAAGCACTCTTTTTCGGTTACGCTATAATTTCGTTGACAACTATTTAATTTTTGGGAATAAAATGCAATCGGATGTTCCTCCTTCTGTTCGTTCAATTGAAAAAGAACTGCTCCGATGCCGTATTCTGACGCGTCACACTGTATATAAAATCTTTTAGCGAAATCTGCATGTTTCAAAACAGGGGCTGTAGTAAGAGCTTTTTTAAGTTTTTCAAATGCCTCTGTAGCTTCAGCAGTCATTAAAAATTTCTTGGACTTTTTTAAAGTGTCCGTTAGCGGTGCAGAAATTGTGGCGAAATCTTTAATAAACCGCCTATACCACCCCGCGGTTCCTAGAAAACTACGAACTTCTCTCGTGTTCTTTGGCAACTTTATATTTCGAATCGCCTGTATTTTTTCGGGATCAGTTTTTAACATGCCACCTCCTATAATGAAACCTAAATATTTTAGCTCCTGGAAGCAAAATTGTGATTTTTTTAAACCAATTGTTAAGTTTGCCTCTCGAAGACATTTGGCTACTTCTCCTAAAAGTTTAATGTGTTCATCAAAATTGCTAGAAATGACCAATAAATCATCCAGATAAATGAAAACGTTGTCTTTCAGTTTTTGTGGTACCACTTTGTCCATCAGACGACAGAGCCGTTGCGCCGCATTACAAAGTCCGAACGGCATGACTCTGAATTGGTAAAGTGGTCTTCCGGCTACCGTAAACGCAGTGTAAGGCTTGCTTTCATCATCCAATTCAATTTGCCAAAAGGCGTATTTCAGATCGACACTGCTTATATAATAAGTTTCGTCGATTCTACTGAGGATGCCATCGATGTTTTGAAGAGGATATGCGTCTTTCACTGTAAGCTTATTAAGTTTTCTTGCGTCTAAGCAAAAACGATTCTTTCCGGGTTTTCTAACAACTGTAGTGCGATTACTCCAAGGGCTATCACTTTCTTCTATTACATTCAATTTCAACATGTTATCGATTTCATTATACGTGATTTCCTGAACTGCAGGCGAGATTGGATAATAACGATCCTTTACCGGGACAGCGCCCTCTACCAATTTGATCGTATGTTTTTCCACAGACGTTTTACCTAGTCCATTTTCTTCAAAACTACTAAAACTCTTAACTACTTTATCTAACTCGGCCTGTTGTTTCGCGGTCAATACGTGAGGTTTCATTTTATACTCTGCCTTTTCATTCACAAAATCCTGTTGAATTTTTTCTAAACTAATCTCTTCTATTCCTACAATTTCAGGTGCCAATTTAAATTCTCTCCAGAAATCAATTCCCAGATAGAGAACTTGTTCCAAATCGGGACAAAGGTACAGCAACATTTTATGTTCCTGATCTTTGTACTTAACGGATACTTTTGATTTACCCAATATCCGGTGTTGCTGACCATTGGCAGTTTTCACATTAGTCAACATTGGCTGGATATGTAGATCGAGTTCCTGTGCTAACTCTCTACAACCTCTACCTAAAATACTGACCGAGGCACCGGTATCTAAAAGACCTTTCATAGGGTTGCCATCTAATTCTACTTCTGCAAAAACACGGGAATCTATTTCACTACAACTGGCCCTGTGAATTGCTGCTAAAAGGCAACGCCTGGTTCTACGACGTTCCGAAAATTTCTGCCTGATCTTCACGATACGTTTAGATATGGGTTTATACTGGCATTCAGAATTGAAAATACGGGCTCGAATTTGATTATAATTTCTCTGGCGAACTTCCAATGGTAAATAGTGTCTTATTTTTGGTTCGTAATTTTCGTTATTTGCATTTAAAATTCCTTGAATAAGATTAAAATTTCTCTGTTTTCGCTTTACAGATTCTTCGCTTACTTTTTTGACGTTGCAGGGTTCTCGGTTTGACGTGAGTCCCCCGAAATTCCCACGCCCCTCTTCTGGTTTCCCTGCTGGCAGACCGGACATGTTGGAGTTATGACATCAGGTTTACCACACTTGTAGCAAAAGAGAGCTCTTTCTGACGATGGACACTCTTTAAAAATGTGCCCTTTTGCTCTACAGTTCCAACAGGTAACTGGCTGTTTTGGTTGTTGTAGTTGTTGTTGTACTTGTTGTTGATTTTGTTGTTGACTCAAACGAATAGCGTCTACAATTTCAAAATCTTCACGTTGATTTTCATCTTCAAAATAATGTTCACCTTGGTCAAATTGCACCTCATTTACATACCTTAGAGGACGTGTTTGCGGTTGTAAACTTCTAAATTCTCTCCTCGGAAAATTCCGTTCCGCTTCGTTACATTCGTTTCGAAGTTGCTCAACAGAACTGACAGTCATTGGGTAAATTATTCGGCTAATACTTTCCTTAACATTTCTTTTCAATATTTTAACCATATCACCTTCAGAAATCGGTTGTATAAGCCTGGAACGTAATCGATTCATTATATGAAAAAAATTGTCTATCGATTCATTACTCTGCTGCTTTCTCTCAACCAAATCTCTCATAATTTCAAAATTTGAGCGGTTTGTACGGTATTGGCCAAGTAAAGCGTTTCGAAGACTTTCCCAATCGGAGATGCAATGATTCATTAAATACCACCAGTACCAATCATTTGCGGGACCAGTTAATAACAGGTGAAAATCTCTGGACATTTCTCCCCAAGGTATATTATAATGGGCTTGTAGGTGTTCGATTCTGAATATAAATTCCTCGATACTCAATTTGTTCACGTTTCCGTCAAACACCACTCCCAATTTATCAACTCTAATTTGTTTTTGATCAAAAACTTGATTCATATTGACAGTATTACTCTGTTTTTCAAAAGTAGTAGTAAAATTATGGGTGTTTTGAGGAATATTGTTGTTAAAAAAATTGGTTAACGGTACACTTGGACCAATATTTCTGTTTGCAATTCCATTATTTACGTTATTTCGCAAAATATTGCCAGTAGGCTGATTATTACTAGAAAAAAAATTACTACTTATTGGACCATTCTGAAAAAAACTTCCATTTGCCGAATTATTGGCTAACCCATTGTTACCGATAGGGTTATTCGGTACAAAATTTACGCCATTGGGCTGATTTCCGAATATATTCCCGACTGTTTGACCATTGTTATTACTATTATTGCGATTTCTAAACAAAACGTTATTCGGATTCTGAAAATTTACCGGCACTGTTTGACGCTGTTGTACCTGAGATGAAGTCCTAGTTAGATTCTGTACTATTGCGGTCAAATTCTCAATTGATTTTCTTACTCCTACCATTTCCTCCTGAACCGTTTGCTTTACCTTTTCCTCTAAAGTCCTTTGGACCACTAAAGCTTCATCGGAAACCATTTCCCTAACATCTTCGGCTAAATTTTCTCCCTGAACGTTGCCTTCAGTCATCAACTGATTACCTATAACTACTGCTGAGCCTGACGCTTCCGTTTCCTGTGGCCTCATTATCCTGGCTGAAAAGTCATAAATATTGGATTCTATTGGTTGCCCGTTTGCCTGAGCCATTTTCCTAGCAGATTTACTATATTTTCTTTGTTTTGGGATGGAATGTTGTTGCGATCTATTTAAGTCAAAAGCCTGTTGTAAACCTCGTTTTCTATTCTTTTGGGATCGACTCTCCGCACTCATCACTTAGAAACAAGAAAAAATCCTAAAATTCGTAGAACCACAAGCCAAACAAAGCAATTATATTATAAAAGAATAAAATAAAAATATAGAAAAATGAAAGTATAAATATACATAAAAAAATAAAAATATATATATATATATTATAACTTTATAATACAAATTAATAAAATAATAAACTATCCAAAAATATATAAATATAAATAAAATAATAAATAAAACAATAAACTAGCCAAAGAAAATAAAAATATAAATAAATAAATTGTACCTAAAAATACGTATATAAAAACACTTAATTACAAAATACCTAAAAATTTACCTCTCAAAACAACAATAAAATATTACTCTACTTAAAATCTCACCAATATCTAATAAAACGTTAATATTTTAAAATTCAAATTTTCTTTCCTTAATAAAAACTTTCTATTTTCATTCTAAGGGTTGTTAATATAAATGGTGGTGTGTGCGGTATGTTCCACTTTGGCCCTCTATTTCAAGAGCTACTCTAAGATGTGTTCATAAACAAATTTATACAAAAGGAATGATTTTCAACAATCTAATTTGTGCTCTGACATGTCGATGCTACTCATACGAACATGCCAAAGGCCAGAGCATAATTCTCCACCGATACTCTTGACTACTAAGCACTTGTGCTGAGCGGCTATCGTTTTGGAATTATCCCTGCTCCACAAACCAGATTTCAAACAGATCTATAATCTTAAATTTAAACAAACGGAGGGCATGTTGTACTAATAGGGTATAATAATTAACACTCCTATGGACACTCCATGTCCTCCCTGTACTAAACGCCATCTCTCATCATTCTCCAGAACCTATTGTCCAAGATTTATGTACAGCGGCTTCTGGGTTAATAATCCAGAACGGTTACACAATCTATACGACAATAATTTCTAAAAAAAAACGAAAAAATGCGATGGTCTATGGATATACAACTAGAATTCTATGGTACTGTGTTTAGATTATATACACAACAAAAACAACAAAATTTTATGACGTCACGTCCGCCATTTTGCTTCCGTTTGGGCGCCATACTGTTACGTGACCCCAGAGGCGCTAGGGGAGTTGCCAACCAGCTCACGGTAGAATTCACGGGGTGTGCATTCATCCCATCACCCTAACAAATAAACACTAAAGTTATAATTTTTCTTTGGCTTTTCTTTCAAATTTTCTTTTCAGGTTAGGTTTTTTTCTTTCAATTATGGCGGCTTGCCTTTTTTTTTACAATGGACGTTCTTGCCTTTTTTTCAAAAATGGACGCTCTTGCCGTTTTTATAAAATGGACGCGCTTGAAAAATTTTTATTCTTGGTTACCTTATCTTTTATGTCCAGTACCCGGGTAATCAATGAGAACTTCTAGGGTGCTTCCTTGAAGCTTCCGGTCTCCACTTAAGGATGAAAATATCACTGGCCCTGCACCAGATGGAGGCCTTTCCCACACTATTTTAAACAAAACTCTACTTTAAAATATGTTTGGTAATTTTCTTTAACAAAAAAAAACTTACGTTCTCAAAATTTTTTTAACCTATTTTGCAGGGAATACTCGGGCTCGATTATCCTTGACAATTTCCTAGGTACCCTTTAGTATGACCTATGCAATCAAAAAAAAATCTTTAATATTTTCTTTTTTTTTCCACTTTTAAAGTCATACAACATACTTTTAATTCTCTCTCTTTATTTTATTTAAATTTAAAACTTATCAACTGTATCGAGTATACTTCACACTTTTACTTTTTATGTGTTAATAAATTTTTCACTTAAATAATATTATTGTTTTATTCAGCGCTCCGGTGTTCTGGCGTCCAACTTAATCCGCGTTTTTTTCTTTAATGGCCACTCCACAATGGCAACCATAGGCTTTAGTTAAAACTTAACAAAACCAGTTTGAGTTTCATTCCCAAAAATTATTCAGATGTCTAATAGACGTCCTTTTTCCATATCCACTAGACGTCCTTTTCTATTAAAAACCCCAAAATTTTCATAAACTTTCTATCCTTTATCTAACTAAAATAAAACATTCCAACTCCATTTCCTGTTTTTAGACAAAAACCTTTTTATTGATTTCAAACTTTAAATATTAATCCAAAGCAAACGACAAAATTCATTCATAACGTACGTACGATACACATACCCCACGTTTACTTTTACGTTTCATACTACCAACCCTATCTACTACTCTTTTTATACAGCTGTGTCTGTCATAATGTAAACATTGCAGCTGGTAAGTATTAGCAGTAATTTTATTTTTTCTATTAATATTTTAATTTTTTCAGGTTTTTCCTCAACTTAATTGCCTTTAGTATATTTACTAATCTTCCTTGTATTTTCTTCTTTCATTTCAGCTATCCTTGGACCGGGATCATGTGTACTGGAGTTCTTATGAACTCTGGTACACATGCAACTTTCAGGTATTGTATGTGTCGTTCTTTTTCCTTTATATTCTTATTTTATTAATTTTATTCTTTTCCTTTCAGGAATACTTGGCGGGGCTTAACTGCAGTATATCTGCATAAGCAAGGTTTCCCCCGCCAGCCGATGGTATCCACTGAGGACTGGCCATCCTCAAGCATAAAGTGGACCATCACAACATTAGAGCCGGGACTGGGGTTGGGTTTAATTGGCTCGCCCCACATGATTAAAACCCCCTCCCTAATATTAAATAAAAAAAATGTTTGGGCACGGCCACACTAGGGGTTTTTTTTTTTTTATTAGATTTCGCGGTGGCCACACGGATAGTGCCCCCAAATATGGTTTCCCTAAGGCCCCCCCACGAAAAAATTTTTTTTTGGGTTCGGGGATGGAAAATTTGGGTCGGGGATGGAAAATCGGCCCGCAACAAAGTTTCATAATTTTGTCTTCACAATCATATATAAAATATTAATCCTGAAGAATAACGGCCAGATTTTAATATATTCAATATAAAACCTATCATACGTTGAAAAGTTATATATGTATTCCGACAATTTTCAATAAGAATACGCAGGTTTTGATAATTTTGTTCTCCTGAAAAACTCTGAGAATATATTATTTGTCACTTTTTTATTTAATATTAATTTTTGGTGTTTTTACTGTTTTTTTATTTTTGGTCGGTTAACCGGTTTATTCACAAACGGTTAACCGAAATCCGGTTTTTTGAAATGGTCTATTTTTGGTTAACTGACAAACCGGTTTTTAAAAAAGTTTTTTTTTGGAAACACTAGATACACACGAAGGAACATTCGTCAGAATGTTCCTTCGTGTGTAGGCAGCTTTAGTTTTAAAATGATAAGTTTCGTTTTCTTATGGCATCACCAAAAAAATAAGTTATAAAAATATTGTTGTCCCTAGATGGCATTTTGTTCAAAAAATTGACAATTTTATTTTTTTATTTAAATTTAAATAATAACAAACAACAAAGCAAAAAACAAACGCATATGTCAAATTTTAATATTTGAATATATTACGCACTTGTTTTTCTTATTTTGAGCAGTTTTTGAGTTTTTAAATAAAGGCTCAGTGCACTCAGAAAAGTTCTGCAGTTACTACACCGATAAAATTGAATTGAAATAAATTTAAAACAACTAGTATAATCACTAGCAACTATGGGCTTTTGTAAACAAAAATACTTCTATAATTACGCTGTGAAAAATAATTAAAAAAATTTTGTCAATCACACTCAGAAAAGTTCTGCATTTACTACATGACAGCTATTTGTGTAGTAATGCGGTTGTAGTTATTTTAACTACAATTGTAGTTAATTTACTTAGAACAAAATTTTTCAATGTTTTTGACAGTTATTTTTTTAAACAAACTACAAAAACTACTACATTGTAGCAACATTTATTTTATGCAGTTATTTTGAATTTTATTTACAAATACTTAAATTTTCAAGTGTGTGTGCACACACACGAAGCAAACAGGAGTATGTGTATGAAGCACTTGTTTAGAAATTTCTAGTGAAAGAATATGAGAAGAACATGTTTTCTCTTGTCTTAGAGTGAGGACGCGTAATACGGAAAAGGTTATATATTTTTTATTAAATTATTAAAATAATAAGGTAAGTTTTATAATATAAATTTATTTACGGGGAATGTTAAAAAAATATTGTATTTATTTTCTTTCATTTCTTTTATACTCTCATCCCTTTCTACCTGGAGAAAAAAGGAAGCCAAACAACAGCATATTTCATCCCTCACAGACGGACATGTACAACAATATCTTAATAGTGAAAAATAAAAGTGACATTAAGTGTAAATTTTGATTTCTCAATTTTAAATTTATTATAGAATAAAATTAAGTTAATAGTGTTTACATAAATTTGTTTTTTTTTATTAAATTAATAATTAAAAAAAATTTTTTTATCTATGTTTTTTTAACTACATTTGCAGTTGTTTGTACAGTTTTACAATAATTTGCATGTATGTTGTTTCAATTGCATTTGTAGTTGTTTTTACTACATTTGTCAGTTGATTTTTAACAGTTAAAAATTACTTCATATTGCAGTTAATTTAACTGCAAATGTAGTCTACACCTTTTTAAGTGCAAATGCAGTTATTTTAACTGTCATTTGCAGTTGATTCTACCTACATAATTCCCTGAGTGCACTATAACTATGCTGATTTTAGCAGAATAAACTGCTATTTGCATTCAACTAAATTTAGCTTAAAATAGCTAAATTTTTGTAGATTTAACAGTTTATTTTTGCTATTTTTAGTCTACAAATATTTAGCAAAATTTTCTGCAGATTTTACAGAACAATTTGCTATTTTAAATTAACTAAGTTAGCCTCAATATAACTAAAATTCTGTAAATTTAACGGTTTTAATTTTTCTATTCTCATTTTACTAGTATTTAGTAAAAAAAAATCTGTTAATTTTAGCAGTTTTTCCTGCAGCATCATTTTAAACTAATTTTTAGTAACTTTTTCTGCTATTTTTTACAGATTTATTTCTATGAGTGTATTTATTTCTATGAATAAAAGTAACGGTGGGTCTCATACTGCAGGTTTAAACTTAGGTTAATAGTTAACCCAAAAATTTGTTGTTGTTTTGTGTATATTTTTTTGAAATTTTACTTTGTTTTTAGTTAAGTTAAAGTTAAACCTACACTAGCTGCGTTTGTGCGGCATTCCTATCAATGATATCTCGAACAATTTTGACAGTAGAAAGCCGGAATACGTTGAAAAACTGTCAAAATCGTTCTTGATAACACTGATAGAGAGTCACACAAACACAGCTAGTATGAGACCCACAGTAAGAGTATTTATATAAATTTGTTTTTATTAAATTAATAAATTTTACAATAATTTTTGTTTATGTTATTTTAACTACATATGCAGTTGTTTATACAGTTTTACAATAATTTGCATGTATGTTGTTTTAATTGCATTCGTAAGTAGTTGTTTTTACTACATTTGTCAGTTGATTTTTAAGAGTTAAAAAAAAATAACTTTATATTGCAGTTAATTTAAATGCAAATGTAATCTACACCTTTTTAACTTCAAATGTAGTTATTTTAACTGTCATTTGCAGTTGATTTTACCTACACCTAAAATATTTGGTGGCCGGCACATAAAATCCTTCTGCTGAACCCTCCTCGGGGATGCTGGCTGGAAACGGGTACCAGGCGGTACACGGCTAAGGTCAGGGTTTTGATCATAGTGGGACACTGTAAGGTCTATAGTCTGCATTACACTCAGGGAATTATGTAGGTAAAATCAACTGCAAATGACAGTTAAAATAACTGCATTTGCACTTAAAAAGGTGTAGACTACATTTGCAGTTAAATTAACTGCAATATGAAGTAATTTTTAACTGTTAAAAATCAACTGACAAATGTAGTAAAAACAACTACAAATGCAATTGAAACAACATACATGCAAATTATTGTAAAACTGTACAAACAACTTGCAAATGTAGTTAAAAAAATATAAATAAAAATTTTTTTTTAATTATTAATTTAATAAAAAAAACAAATTTATGTAAACACTATTAACTTAATTTTATTCTATAATAAATTTAAAATTTAGAAATCAAAATTTACACTTAATGTCACTTTTTTTCACTATTAAGATATTGTTGTACATGTCCGTCTGTGAGGGATGAAATATGCTGTTGTTTGGCTTCCTTTTTTTTCTCCAGGTAGAAAGGGATGAGAATATAAAAGAACTGAAAGAAAATAAATACAATATTTTTTTAACATTCCCCGTAAATAAATTTATATTATAAAACTTACCTTATTATTTTAGTAATTTAATAAAAAATATATAACCTTTTCCGTATTACGCGTGCTCACTCTTTGGCGTTGTTTTATGACTAAGACAAGAGAAAACATGTTATACTCATATTCTTTCACTAGAAATTTCTAAACAAGTGATTCAAACACATACTTCTGTTTGCTTCGTGTGTGTGCATACACACTTGAAAATTTAAGTATTTGTAAATAAAATTCAAAATAACTGCATAAAATAAATGTTACTACAATGTAGCAATTTTTGTAGTTTGATTAAAATAATAACTGTCAAAAACATTGAAAAATTTTGTTCTAAGTAAATTAACTACAATTGTAGTTAAAATAACTACAACCGCATTACTACATAAATAACTGTCATGTAGTAACTGCAGAACTTTTCTGAGTGTACTGAGATGGGCTCTGACTATAGGTGGAAGGTAACCGCGGTTAGATATCGGTCCGAGTGTCTGTTTTTCTCACATTGAGCGGCTTGGGACCCTCCCTTTCTCGTGGTTCCTCAAATCCAGGCGCGTCTGTTTCCCATAGTGGGCGGCTTCCTGGTCCGCGTCAGTTTTACCTAGTAGGTCGGCGGTAGAAATTTTTTAACGATGTTTGGTAGGAGAAAGATTATGGAAGCACAACACGAAGAGAATGAAATCTGGGCGGTAATATACGTCCAAACGTCGGTGTTAGCAGTGACTGCGACTACCGGCGGGCATGGTAGAGACAGCGGGTCTCCTCTGCGTGCCGCCAGCAGTCACATAACGGATATGGTAACGGACACGGCAACGCAAATCCACAACTGGGGTCATCCCTCAGACAGGACGCCATGGAGGTGCCCTCGGACAGTGACACCAACGACAAACTATTGGGTTTGGAGGAACTCTTCTTATACCAGACGGATGAGGGGGATATTCGTATGATATCCTCCCAGCCGGTGGTCAGTGAGTCCAACAATCCCAAGAAAACGGTCGTTGGAGGCACCGAAGAGAGCAAATTCTCTGGCAGTCCTCTGCCGGCAGATGACTCGAAAAGAGTGGCAGGCTACAAGCGCTCTATCCGGTATTTGAAGCAGCTGGTTCGTCGAGATCCAGCTGCTTTAACTGCCAGAGAAAAGCGACTGAGGCGGAAACATGAATTCCATGTGCCGAAGTATGAATCCATGGCGAAGAATACTTCCGTTGTGGAATCTAGGCCACACACAAAGGCGCAAGATCAGAGCAAAGCCATGGGAAAACCGCATAAAACCGGATCCCATGGCCACTCTGAGGCGCGGCGAACGGACTCCAAGATTCCTGCGGATTCCGGGAAGCGTTCGACCAACCAAACTGAAGCACTCTCAACGCGACCGTCCACATCACGTGGCAATGTTGAGGTTCGAAGTTTGGCGGTGATCCTGGCGACAAAGCCGGACCTGACGGCGGAAAATCCGAGGTGCGGGCCGTACCATCCTCATCAAAAGGAAGCACGGCTATCTCCAAGGACAAAATCTGTAGGCCCGGTGGAAAGCGACAGAGGTCAGGTGAGACGCAGGTGTCAGAGGGTAATATATTACGCACTTGTTTTTCTTATTTTGAGCAGTTTTTGAGTTTTTAAATAAAGGCTCAGTGCACTCAGAAAAGTTCTGCAGTTACTACACCGATAAAATTGAATTGAAATAAATTTAAAACAACTAGTATAATCACTAGCAACTATGGGCTTTTGTAAACAAAAATACTTCTATAATTACGCTGTGAAAAATAATTAAAAAAATTTTGTCAATCACACTCAGAAAAGTTCTGCATTTACTACATGACAGCTATTTGTGTAGTAATGCGGTTGTAGTTATTTTAACTACAATTGTAGTTAATTTACTTAGAACAAAATTTTTCAATGTTTTTGACAGTTATTTTTTTAAACAAACTACAAAAACTACTACATTGTAGCAACATTTATTTTATGCAGTTATTTTGAATTTTATTTACAAATACTTAAATTTTCAAGTGTGTGTGCACACACACGAAGCAAACAGGAGTATGTGTATGAAGCACTTGTTTAGAAATTTCTAGTGAAAGAATATGAGAAGAACATGTTTTCTCTTGTCTTAGAGTGAGGACGCGTAATACGGAAAATGTTATATATTTTTTATTAAATTATTAAAATAATAAGGTAAGTTTTATAATATAAATTTATTTACGGGGAATGTTAAAAAAATATTGTATTTATTTTCTTTCATTTCTTTTATACTCTCATCCCTTTCTACCTGGAGAAAAAAGGAAGCCAAACAACAGCATATTTCATCCCTCACAGACGGACATGTACAACAATATCTTAATAGTGAAAAATAAAAGTGACATTAAGTGTAAATTTTGATTTCTCAATTTTAAATTTATTATAGAATAAAATTAAGTTAATAGTGTTTACATAAATTTGTTTTTTTTTATTAAATTAATAATTAAAAAAAATTTTTTTATCTATGTTTTTTTAACTACATTTGCAGTTGTTTGTACAGTTTTACAATAATTTGCATGTATGTTGTTTCAATTGCATTTGTAGTTGTTTTTACTACATTTGTCAGTTGATTTTTAACAGTTAAAAATTACTTCATATTGCAGTTAATTTAACTGCAAATGTAGTCTACACCTTTTTAAGTGCAAATGCAGTTATTTTAACTGTCATTTGCAGTTGATTCTACCTACATAATTCCCTGAGTGCACTATAACTATGCTGATTTTAGCAGAATAAACTGCTATTTGCATTCAACTAAATTTAGCTTAAAATAGCTAAATTTTTGTAGATTTAACAGTTTATTTTTGCTATTTTTAGTCTACAAATATTTAGCAAAATTTTCTGCAGATTTTACAGAACAATTTGCTATTTTAAATTAACTAAGTTAGCCTCAATATAACTAAAATTCTGTAAATTTAACGGTTTTAATTTTTCTATTCTCATTTTACTAGTATTTAGTAAAAAAAAATCTGTTAATTTTAGCAGTTTTTCCTGCAGCATCATTTTAAACTAATTTTTAGTAACTTTTTCTGCTATTTTTTACAGATTTATTTCTATGAGTGTATTTATTTCTATGAATAAAAGTAACGGTGGGTCTCATACTGCAGGTTTAAACTTAGGTTAATAGTTAACCCAAAAATTTGTTGTTGTTTTGTGTATATTTTTTTGAAATTTTACTTTGTTTTTAGTTAAGTTAAAGTTAAACCTACACTAGCTGCGTTTGTGCGGCATTCCTATCAATGATATCTCGAACAATTTTGACAGTAGAAAGCCGGAATACGTTGAAAAACTGTCAAAATCGTTCTTGATAACACTGATAGAGAGTCACACAAACACAGCTAGTATGAGACCCACAGTAAGAGTATTTATATAAATTTGTTTTTATTAAATTAATAAATTTTACAATAATTTTTGTTTATGTTATTTTAACTACATATGCAGTTGTTTATACAGTTTTACAATAATTTGCATGTATGTTGTTTTAATTGCATTCGTAAGTAGTTGTTTTTACTACATTTGTCAGTTGATTTTTAAGAGTTAAAAAAAAATAACTTTATATTGCAGTTAATTTAAATGCAAATGTAATCTACACCTTTTTAACTTCAAATGTAGTTATTTTAACTGTCATTTGCAGTTGATTTTACCTACACCTAAAATATTTGGTGGCCGGCACATAAAATCCTTCTGCTGAACCCTCCTCGGGGATGCTGGCTGGAAACGGGTACCAGGCGGTACACGGCTAAGGTCAGGGTTTTGATCATAGTGGGACACTGTAAGGTCTATAGTCTGCATTACACTCAGGGAATTATGTAGGTAAAATCAACTGCAAATGACAGTTAAAATAACTGCATTTGCACTTAAAAAGGTGTAGACTACATTTGCAGTTAAATTAACTGCAATATGAAGTAATTTTTAACTGTTAAAAATCAACTGACAAATGTAGTAAAAACAACTACAAATGCAATTGAAACAACATACATGCAAATTATTGTAAAACTGTACAAACAACTTGCAAATGTAGTTAAAAAAATATAAATAAAAATTTTTTTTTAATTATTAATTTAATAAAAAAAACAAATTTATGTAAACACTATTAACTTAATTTTATTCTATAATAAATTTAAAATTTAGAAATCAAAATTTACACTTAATGTCACTTTTTTTCACTATTAAGATATTGTTGTACATGTCCGTCTGTGAGGGATGAAATATGCTGTTGTTTGGCTTCCTTTTTTTTCTCCAGGTAGAAAGGGATGAGAATATAAAAGAACTGAAAGAAAATAAATACAATATTTTTTTAACATTCCCCGTAAATAAATTTATATTATAAAACTTACCTTATTATTTTAGTAATTTAATAAAAAATATATAACCTTTTCCGTATTACGCGTGCTCACTCTTTGGCGTTGTTTTATGACTAAGACAAGAGAAAACATGTTATACTCATATTCTTTCACTAGAAATTTCTAAACAAGTGATTCATACACATACTTCTGTTTGCTTCGTGTGTGTGCATACACACTTGAAAATTTAAGTATTTGTAAATAAAATTCAAAATAACTGCATAAAATAAATGTTACTACAATGTAGTAATTTTTGTAGTTTGATTAAAATAATAACTGTCAAAAACATTGAAAAATTTTGTTCTAAGTAAATTAACTACAATTGTAGTTAAAATAACTACAACCGCATTACTACATAAATAACTGTCATGTAGTAACTGCAGAACTTTTCTGAGTGTACTGAGATGGGCTCTGACTATAGGTGGAAGGTAACCGCGGTTAGATATCGGTCCGAGTGTCTGTTTTTCTCACATTGAGCGGCTTGGGACCCTCCCTTTCTCGTGGTTCCTCAAATCCAGGCGCGTCTGTTTCCCATAGTGGGCGGCTTCCTGGTCCGCGTCAGTTTTACCTAGTAGGTCGGCGGTAGAAATTTTTTAACGATGTTTGGTAGGAGAAAGATTATGGAAGCACAACACGAAGAGAATGAAATCTGGGCGGTAATATACGTCCAAACGTCGGTGTTAGCAGTGACTGCGACTACCGGCGGGCATGGTAGAGACAGCGGGTCTCCTCTGCGTGCCGCCAGCAGTCACATAACGGATATGGTAACGGACACGGCAACGCAAATCCACAACTGGGGTCATCCCTCAGACAGGACGCCATGGAGGTGCCCTCGGACAGTGACACCAACGACAAACTATTGGGTTTGGAGGAACTCTTCTTATACCAGACGGATGAGGGGGATATTCGTATGATATCCTCCCAGCCGGTGGTCAGTGAGTCCAACAATCCCAAGAAAACGGTCGTTGGAGGCACCGAAGAGAGCAAATTCTCTGGCAGTCCTCTGCCGGCAGATGACTCGAAAAGAGTGGCAGGCTACAAGCGCTCTATCCGGTATTTGAAGCAGCTGGTTCGTCGAGATCCAGCTGCTTTAACTGCCAGAGAAAAGCGACTGAGGCGGAAACATGAATTCCATGTGCCGAAGTATGAATCCATGGCGAAGAATACTTCCGTTGTGGAATCTAGGCCACACACAAAGGCGCAAGATCAGAGCAAAGCCATGGGAAAACCGCATAAAACCGGATCCCATGGCCACTCTGAGGCGCGGCGAACGGACTCCAAGATTCCTGCGGATTCCGGGAAGCGTTCGACCAACCAAACTGAAGCACTCTCAACGCGACCGTCCACATCACGTGGCAATGTTGAGGTTCGAAGTTTGGCGGTGATCCTGGCGACAAAGCCGGACCTGACGGCGGAAAATCCGAGGTGCGGGCCGTACCATCCTCATCAAAAGGAAGCACGGCTATCTCCAAGGACAAAATCTGTAGGCCCGGTGGAAAGCGACAGAGGTCAGGTGAGACGCAGGTGTCAGAGGGTAAGCGGTTGAAAGCATCGGCTAGCTTTCCATCTGCATCTGAGCTACAGGTAGCCATTGTGGACCGTAGTCATCCTGAAGGTAGGATGGCAACGGGCAGATGGCTGGTGTTGGAGGAACGGATACTGAGGGCACTAGTTGACGCACTCGCACACAGTGAAGATGATTCCTTCACTGCGTTCAATGGCACTTTCTCAAAAGCACAATCCAGGATCTTGACAAGCTTTGGCCAGGTATGAATGTCGATATCGTTCCCATTGATCAGGTCCCTTTTCAGACGACGGTGACACTACTGAAACGTCAGAACAAGGGACTTGGTTCAGATGATTGGAGAATCATCAGTGGACGGACGAGGGACAAAGGAGATGGAAAGGACCTCTAGCTAAAAGTCGGCTCGGAGTCTTTGCGCCTCCTGCGCCTCTCCAACGGATCAGTGAAGTTTGGGTTGAACCATCTTAAGATGATTCTACCCAAGGAAAATACCAGCAATGCGTCCTAGATGCATCAAGGTGGTGCAGATAAATCTGCATCACTGCGAGGCAGCGACCGATGAATTGCTGCGTTTCATGGCGACTGAGAACATGGACGTGGCCCTGATTCAAGAACCTTGGCTTTCTGGCAACAGGGTTCGGGGACTTGGGTCACGCAACTTCATGCTTCTCTCTCCGCTATGTGAAGGTAAGATCAGAAGCTGTATATTGTATAGGAAGGGCATTCATCTTTTTCTTATGTCTCATTACAGCAATGGAGACCTAACGGTGGCGGCACTTGAACGCAGGGGCATGCCCACACTGTTCCTTGCCTCGATGTATCTCCCGTATGAGGAGGACAACCCTCCATCACAGGCAGTCCGTAAGCTGGTCGAGGAGGGCATAAGAAGGAGGACAGACATGAGGACTGGGAGCGGTACCGTCCCAGTTTTAATGCCTTTAAGAAGGTGACTCGAAGGGCAAAAAGGGAATTGTGGTCTAGGTTCTGTGGGAAGTAGAGGGCACTATGGAGGCAGCGAGGCTTCGTAAGGTTCTTTCTAAGGCACCCAGTTCACCAGGATCCCTTATGAGGCCTGATGGTACTTTCACGGAAAGTAATAGGGAAACCATTGAGCTCCTGATGGAGACTCACTTTCCGGGTTGCAGTGATGAGGTGATGTACGATGTCCCGTTGGACGCACTCTCATCGACTGCAATTCAGATAGGTGAGCACATCTGGTCAATGGTAGACGAACGCAAAATTGCTTGGGCGATACGGTCTTTTAAGCCCTACAAATCAGCAGGGCCGGATTGTATCTTCCCGGCACTTTTGCGGGAGTCCCTGGACATTATCATGTCATGGCTGCTGGCATCGGGGTATATAGCCTCTGGGTGGAGAGAGGTCAGGGTGGTCTTCATCCCGAAAGCGGGGAGGATAAACCACAGCACCGCCAGGGACTACAGGCCTATTAGTCTCTCGTCTTTTTTTTTTTATACGCATACCTCAAGGGGAGGTCGGTGGAAACGGCTCTGAGTGAGGTTGTCGGTACAATTGAGGATGCTCTTCACGACCGTGAGTATGTGTTGGCGCCCTTCCTGGATGTGGAAGGAGCTTTCAACAACGTGAGTATATCATCGATCATTAGTGCCTTTGGGGGTATTGGCACTGACCCGCAGATAACCCTGTGGACGGGCAATATGCTCAGGAGCAGGGCTATAAACTCGGACATAGGCGGTGATGGGGCGCGGAGGTTGGTCACAAGGGGGGGTCATATCTCCTCTTCTGTGGAATCTTGTGAGCAATGGAATCCTTGACTCTTTGGAGAGAACGGGGCGAAGATTGTGGCATACGCCGACGACGTTCAGTGACCTCATGGCGCTTACGATGCTATCCAGGTGGGCAAGGGAGAACGGTCTGGGAGTCAATCCATCTAAAACCAAACTTGTTTTGTTTACAAGGAAGTACAAACCGGAGAGGTTTAATCTCCCTAGATTGGACGGAGTTACTCTTCAACTCTCGGGGAAGCAAAGTATCTCGGTGTCATTCTTGACTTTAAACTTTCCTGGAAGAGGAATACCGAGGAGAGAATGAGAAAAGCCTTATGTGCTTTTTACACCTGTAGAAGGACCTTTGGGAAGAGGTGGGGTCTACAGCCGTATATCATCCACTGAATGTATGCGGCGATTATCAGACCAATCTTGACCTATGGGGCACTGGTGTGGTGGAGGTCGGTGGACACGGGGGCGGCTCGTTCTACACCCCAGGCAAGTTTGGAGGTGATGCTTGGCATCCCACTACTGGATATTTATATCAGGGGCACGGCGGCAAAGGCAGCTCTCAGACTCAGGGAGATGCAAGAGCTGAGGCAACGCACTTGGGAGCACAGTACCATTCTGCATCGGATTGGTGGTGCACTACTGGATCGTAAAACGGACTGTATTTTACCGGTCATGAATTTCCAGAGGACTTTTGAGGTGATTGTACCGACCAGGGAAGACTGGGCAGACGACTTCGTTATTCGGAGTGGTGATATCTCAGTGTACACGGACGATTTGTAGACGGACATGGGGACATGGTCGGGAGTTTACTCCGCCGAACTGGACTTTCGAATCTCCATACGACTATCGGGCGATTGTAGCGTGTTCCAGGCGGAAGTGTATGCAATTGACGTGGCCGCACGGATGATAATGGAACGGCATTTGGATCCATCATCCATTAGCATCTTTGCGGACAGTCTTGCTGCTTTGAAAGCCCTGGAATCAGATACTGTCAGATCGGGGTCTGTGCGACACTCTATTGAATCCCTCGACAGTATTCGTCGGCACTCGGTAAGGCTGGCGTGGGTCCTAGGACACACTGGGATCACGGGGAATGAACTGGCTGACGAGTGTGCGAGGAATGGCTCCGAGTCGGTTGAGGACCCTCTACAAACGGAGGTCCTGGTTCCTCTGGTGGAGCTATACAGTGTGATAGGCGATATATCGGATAAGGAGACGAGGGCAAGGTGGACAACCTTGACCGATTGTAGGATATCTCGGACCATATGGCCACTGCCTGATCTTGGGAGGACAAAGATTCTTCTTGGATTTGGCAAGCGCACGGTCGGAAGGTCGAATGGCTGTGCGTTGGGGTTACACCCAGGCGGACTACTGCAGGGGCTGTGGGGACGAGGAGGAGGAGGAGACAGTGCATCATCTGCTTTGTGAATGTCCGGGACTGAAGGAACGGCGACTCAGATATCTGGGATGCAGGTTCTTCGACGACCTGGACAGTCTATGCGATGTTTCTGTGTCTGGTCTTGCGAACTTTTTAAGGGGATCGGGATGATTCTAGATTTCTCGGGTCGTGTTATTTCTTTCCATGTGAATGAGGGGAAGCTTAAGGGAATCGCAATAGGCCCTATGGCCTCCGAGTGAACTTGCCGTTCTGGCGGGCTCCCATTCAACCTAAAACCTAAAATATTTGGTAGTTGATTTTGACGAAAATTTCAACTATCTTATAGGTAAAATACCCTAACTAATGTATAGTTGAATTGATTTAGTTGGTTTCAACTAAGTTTTTATATATCGGCAAGTTAACCTGTGGGCTGTTAAAGCCTCGACGCCCTTTGAAATACGGATGCTTCTGGCTAAAACATATTTAATACCTGTTCTACTATATGGGTGTGAAATATTTGCCAATTGTGACTGTATTGACTATTATAGTGTCACGAACCGTCTGGCTGATGAGGTTTCCGGCAAGCTCTTACGCACTCTCTCAGGCGGTCCCAACCCTCTCATCAGTTTCGAGCACGCGCATAAAAAAAAGGTAACTCAAAAATATCAATTTTACTAAAAATACCAAACCACAATATACCACACTTAAAGTCAGAGATAGATGGAAATCTCTGTCTGCCCTCCCAACCTTGACCGTAAAATATGTTCCCACGAAGTTCGCTTTACGATCCCGAACACCACTCGACCATTCCTCCCTCAACTTACCATCATTGCCATTTACCCTCTTTCCAATCTAAGCCAACATATCTTCTTATTCTTTTCAAATCAAAACTAACATCTTTATTAAATTAAAATTAACCACTAAACAATATAAAATAAAATCTATATAAAAAAAACAATACTTATAAACTGTATAAATTAGAAAAAAAACATATTTGAATAAAAAAAAACGTTATAAAAAAAAACACTAAATAAAACTTAAAAATCGCATGCAATAAATTTTCTCATTAGCCTTAAAATCAGATTTTTCCTCAACTTAAACTTGAAACAAAATCTTTCTAACTTGTTTTTTTTTTCTCAACTAAATACCCTTATTTGTTTTAAAAAATCTCAAAAGAAAATTTCGTATATATTATTATTTTTTTTACCTTAAATTTATTTCCTCTTTTTTTCACACAATTTTTTATACTTTCTCAAAAATAAATATCTCTTTTATCCTCTTTTCCAGGGATGAAATCCTACCAATTTTTCCAATAAGGATACCGCACTTCCTCACTAAACGTTCCTGAAGGAGCTCCCTAAGGATGTTATAAATGCTGTCACTAATATGGGTTACAGATTTTTCCCTAAATGCGATAAGTTATGTTTTTTTTTCAAGAGATAAATATTTAATTTAAAATTTTCTAATATTTTACTTTTCAAATTTTCTTTTCAGATTCTTTTTTTCTACGGGGATTGGTTACGGATTTTAAGGCGAAATAACAATAATTTAAAAATGAAATTTCCGACTAACCAAATATCGCTTATTCTAACCTAAACATACCTATATACATATAAATACACTAAACATAAAAAAACTAACACTAACGACAATAAAAATAGACTGTTATCTTTTTAAATATCAAAAAAAAAATTTTCATTTGGCTTTAAATTTTTCCGAAATTAATTTACTATGGTTGTACAATCCTGTGCTTAATTTGTTCGCCACGCAATATACAATAAAAACAATTTTCTTTACCTGGCCTCACCAGCTTTGCCTGTAGGACTACAAGTACCTTTGTAGCGGAACCAACTTCCTCCTCCTTCACAGGACTTATTTTCTTCTTTGGTGACGTGGCCAGCTATGGACAAAATAAATAGCTTTTATTGTAACCTATTTCACAAAAAAAACACAACACTTTCACTCACGTTTAAAATCAATACGAGTTTAATTTTTCCTTCTCTGGTTAAGAAATATCCCTCCTAGTGCATTCACTTCCGTCGGATTTCTGCTTATTAGACCGGATTAGCGTAACTAAATACTGTCTTTTTATTTTTATGGGCAATTATTATTATTAACTTCTTTTTTTATATATTGGCTATTATAGTTATAGCCTCTTCACTTAGACTGTTTTACAAATTTAATTGTTCACTAATTGCACCACTAACTTTACTTTCACTATAAGAGACTTTGTTTCTTAAATTATCAGTTCAAATTATTCTGTCTCAGTTAAATTTTCCTCTGCGTTTTTAGATGCGAACACTTTCACTTTGCGTTAACTAATGAATCCTTTTTCGGTTTGTCTAACTAAAACTTGATTTTTTATTACGGAGTTTTTCCAGCAAATAGATATATCTTGCTGTATTTATTTACCAAATCATTATATATTTATTTAAATTTTTCCCTCCATAACTGCCATCTTTTTTCCCAAAAAAAAAAAAAATTCAATTTAATTTTTATAGAAATAATTTTTTCTAGAAATTATTCCTTTCGCCATATTTTGCATCTATAAACCATTTCCTATCCTTTCCCTTTGTCCTATCCAAAATTGCCCTATCCTGTATATTTTAAACTACCAGGAGCCCATCATTTTCAGAAGTCAATTATTTTCATTCATAATTTCCTTTCTCAAAACAAAATTTTAGCCCATCCGCTAAAACCGTCGTTTTGAATGTAATATCCAACCGTGCAATATTCTTACAAATTTCTTCCCCTTTTTACGGTACCACTTTTACTATTGATTTGTACCATTACACCAACAATGTCAAATTGTAAACAAATAGTAAAACAATTACTACTTAAACCATAGGTCCGCGCTGACCAAGTTGATTGGAGCGCTGGCCTAAGGGAAAAAAATGCTCTGCGGCTTACAGTCAGATTTTCCATAAATGGATTAGAGAAAATAGGAATTAATACAAATTATCAGAAATACCAATTCCTAGATTCTCCCAGGTTTTTATTCCACTCAAAACGCTCTCATTTTCAATTTATTGCCAAAGAAAAATTTTCAGCGGCGGCGGCAAATCAAAATACTAAGGCGGCTCCCGCCAACATGTTCAACACCATTTGGCGTGGACCTTTACCATATGTTTTCATATAAACACTGGATACATCACTCATCACATGGTAAGTTTAATTTAATTTTAACTTTTTCCCTTTATACAAATTTTGCAATTTATCACTATTTAATATATTTATTTTCTTTCAGATTTGACCAGTTTCATGTGGACCATGGAGATCTGCCGACCCCGGACTGGGGTCCTGGGTAACTATTGTATCGTTCCACATAAAAAAAACTTTAATAATTTTCATTTTTCTTCTTTTCCCTTTCAGCTAAAATTGAGTCTTTGGGAAACAGAGGTGCGACTCAGCCTCATACTGAAACGTTTCCCAAAATGGCTTAATATGTTTCCACTGCGGTCCGGCCAACCGCACATGCAAGGTGGAACATAATGTTAAAAAAAAAAAATATATAACCCCTAAAATTTTCAAACCGGGACTCGGGTAGGAGAGTGGTTTCTCCGGGAAATCGAAGACCCCTCCCCAATTGAATAAAAACAAAAGAAAAGGGACTCGGGGACTGAAGAACCCCCTCCCATATAAAAAGAAAAGGTGGGACTCGGGGAATGAGTTCATACCCCCTCCCATATCACCATCCCCTAAGTAGCCGCCACGAAAAATTTTTTTTCGTGCGGACGTATGAAGGGGGGTGGGTAAAAAGACTGATGAAGGGTGATAAAGTTCCCGCCAATGGCGTGAACTAAATCATCAAAACGGGTTCCATAGCCCCCGCAACAATAGACTTGAGGTCACGTACAACAACATAGCCAGATATGTATTTAATCGTGGTAGAAGGGATAGTATTTCATCATTTTCATATCAGTTAAATAATATGTGTTTCAAAGATTTGTTAAAATATAAAAGTCTCATGATGATGCATAAGTTAATTTATATAAAGGAACCTGAATTTCTCTACAGAAAACTCACTTTTGCCAAATATCCACGTGGAAGAAACCTGATTTCCCAAAAATATAAATATCTTTTGTCTACAAGACAATTTTTCAATTATACAATCGGTCTTTGGAATGATTTACCCTCATATGTTCAATTGCTTAGCAACACATTATGTTTTAAAAAGGAACTTTTAAATTTGTTTAAAATTAATTAAATATACTTGTTTTGTTATGTTTTATGTTTATTTTGAATTTATATTTAACTACATATGTTTACTTTTAAATTTTAATTTAATTATAAATGTTATTGAATGACTAATATTAATATGAAAATTTGATTTGCTATCACTGTAATTTATAAGATTTATTCTTGTTGTGATAGCTATTGAAACAATAAATAAACTAAACTAGAGATTTAGCTACTTTCAACTATACACTCAGGGAATTATGTAGGTAAAATCAACTGCAAATGACAGTTAAAATAACTGCATTTGCATTTAAAATGGTGCAGACTACATTTGGATTTAAATCAACTGCAATGTGAAGTTATTTTTAACTGTTAAAAATCAACTGACAAATGTAGTAAAAACAACTACAAATGCAATTAAAACAACGTACATGCAAATTATTGTAAAACTGTACAAATAACTGCAAATGTAGTTAAAATAACATAAACAAAAATTATTTCAAAAATTATTAATTTAATAAAAACAAAATTTATGTAAATACTCTTAACTTAATTTTATTCCATAATTAATTTAAAATTGAGAAATCAAAATTTACACTTAAAATCACTTTTATTGTTCACTATATTGTTCTAGATGTCCGTCTGTGAAATATTGTTTGGCTTCCTTTTTTTCTCCAGGTAGAAAGGGAGAAAAAAATGACAGTTAAAATAACTGCATTTGCAGTTAAAAAGCTGTAGACTACATTTACATTTAAATCAAATGCAATGTGAAGTTATTTTTAACTGTTAAAAATCAACTAACAAATGTAGTAAAAACAACTACAACTGCAATTATAACAATGTACATGCAAATTATTGTAAAACTGTACAAATAACTGCAAATGTAGTTAAAATAACATAAATAAAAATTATTTTAAGAATTATTAATTTAATAAAAACAAATTTATATAAATACTCTTAACTTAATTTTACCATAATAAATTTACCCCTAAATTCATAAACGCTTTGTAAAATTATAGGAGGTTTATTGAACAAATTTTGTATGAAAATGACGTTTTGTTAACCTGCTATAACTTTAAAAAGCATTTATGAATTGAGGGGTTTAAATTTACATTTAATATCACTTTTATTGTGATGTCCGTCTGTGAGGGATGAAATATTGTTTGGCTTCCTTTTTTTCTACAGGTAGAAAGGGATGAACATATTAAATAACTGAAAGAAAATAAACATAATAGGGGTTTTCATATAAACTCGTATTCTTATGAGTTTAATGTCAAACTCCATACATAAAAAATATGGTTTATATTTATACAAGGTTTACAATGAGTTTACGAGTTCATATGAATACCCTAAATATATTTTAATATTCCCGTAAATAAATTTATATTTTATATTATAAAACTTACCTTATTATTTTAATAATTTAATAAAATATATAACCTTTTCCTTATTACGCGTCCTCACTCTTTATCGTTGTTTTTTGACTAAGACAAGAGAAAACCTGTTCATTCTTTCACTAGAAATTTCTAAACTAATGCTTCGTACACACATTTTTTTTTTCACATACACACTTGAAAATTGAAGTATTTGTAACAAAATTCAAAACAACTGCATAAAATAAATGTTACTTCAATGTGGTAGTTTTTGAAGTTTGTTTCAAAATATAACTGTCAAAAACATTAAAAAATTTTGCTCTAAGTAAATTAACTGCAATTGTAGTTAAAATAACTACAACCGCATTACTACACAAACAACTGTCATGTAGTAACTGCAGAACTTTTCTGAGTGTACAATATTTTTTAATATTCCCGTAAATAAATTTATATTTTATATTATGGAACGTACCTTATTATTTTAATAATTTAATAAAATATATAACCTTTCCGTATAACGCGTCTTCACTCTTTAGCGTTGTTTTATAACTAAGACAAGAGAAAACATGTTCTTCTCATATTCTTTCACTAGAAATTTCTAAACAAATGCTTCGTACACATATTTTCCTTTACTTCGTACACATACACACTTGAAAATGTATGTATTTTTAACAAAATTCAAAATAACTGCATAAAATAAATGTTACTACAATGTAGTAGTTTTTGAAGTTTGTTTAAAAAAATAACTGTCAAAAATATTAAAAAATTTTGCTCTAAGTAAATTAACTGCAATTGTAGTTAAAATAACTACAACCGCATTACTACACAAATAACTATCATGTAGTAACTGCAGAACTTTTCTGAGTGTATGCTAAATAAACATTGAGTTTAGTTGGATATGATGCGACGATGCCTTCTATCCACTCTTGTGTCACGACTCCTGCATTCCTCGCTGACTACATATTAAAAGGGAGATATAAGTTGCTAAAGCAGGTGTATATTTGAAAAGTTCAGGGGGTAGGTATTAGAGTGTCCAAAAAACCGGCCATTTCGGAAAACCGATTTTCGGTTTGTCCGAAAATTACTATTTTAAAAAAAACCGGGTTCGGTTACTGTTTTCTTTAAAGAACCGGTTAAACCCGGTTTCGGTTTTTTTTTGTTATGAAAATAAATTTGTACAAATAACAGAAAAAGCAAATAAAAATTAGTTAAAAGCGCCCTGCAGAAACAACTACTAAAATCAGCTGAACCTGTTTTCTAAAGCGGGATTTAAATTATCTGATTTTACGATCATATAAGATGATGTGATTGCCAAACAAATCTTTTCGCAAATCTATTTGCGTTTACATCATCAGATGAAGTGATGCCAATCTTTTAAGAACAAAACTCGCAGGCAGGCCCAAAAAAAGCACTAAGTTATAAATGTGATCAAAATAGGTAGTTTTCAACTAATTTATGCGACCAAACATTTAAAAAGCGCTAAAAATCATTATTATGTTAAAATATAATTTAATATCACATTATTATGAAAATAATAAAAAAAACATTTAAATTAGATAAAGCCGTATCAAAATAAAGGTTTTACCATAAAGCGCTAAATAAAAAATAGAAAAACGTCAAACTAGCACCTTTGTATAAAAAGCGAAAATAATGCGAGTTTTGAGTAAATTAATAACATCACAGAAAAACAATTAAATTTCCAAAATTTAATTTATATTCTTTTTTAATGGGAAGACAATCTACTCTTCTAAAAACAGCAGTACTTACTATTTATTTTCGCTATTTTAACTCTACTCTTAATCCGGAAAAAAGTCTACCGGTTTTAGCAGCATATAATGTTATTTGTATTCAACTAAAATTTATTTAAATATAACTAAAATTTTTGTAGATTTAACAGTTTTTGTTTCATCCTCCAATCGTATATATTTCTTAAATGGAACTAATTAATTACGCAGAAAAAAGTAATTATGTTTTTTGTAGCAACATTCATTAGTCACCCAAAGGACTTTTGTGTCTAATTTGTTTGAATACATGTAAAAAGATATTATTTTTATATAAAGGAGAACAAAACTGCAGTTGCGTTTATTAAAATTAAGTCTTTAAAAATAAAACGCTGTCGAAATATAGAATTTTGGAATGATTAGCTTAAAAATATTTTTGATAAAAACATCTTTTAAAAAAACCGGTTAACCGACAAATAATAACCGGTTTTCGGTTTATTCAAATTTAGAAATTATTCGAAACCGGTCGGTTTTTTGAAATTAAAAAACTCAGTTAACCGGTTTTCGGTTTTGGACACTCTAGTAGGTTATCCGAACCGGCCGCTTTATTATTTTTCAGCTTGCATATAGAGTTTTTAACTTCAGTGATAGTTGGAACAGTTATGGGTATATCTCTCCTTTGGTTTCTTATTACGGTGAGGTTCAGCTGTAGATGGTGTACCAGTAGATACTGCAGGTAACTCGGAAAATTCTTTCCACATGTTTAATTGATCTGCAGTGGTTGTTAGTACGTTTCCATTTGCATACTTGATGTTAGGTGTTGTTAATATTTTCTCACCGCTTAGCTTTCTAACTGCACTGTAAACGGCACGGGTATTACCCCGAACGCGGCGGCTTCTGCTTCTTGTGCGATTTTGTTGAAATATTGCCGGAATTTTTTCCCACCGAATTGGCTCGGTTGCTGCAACCTCGTAATTCGGTTGCAGCAACCGAATTCAGTTGTTACAACCGAATTCGATTTCAATTCGGTTGCAACAACCGAATTATCGGTTGCCACAACTGAATTCGGTTGGGGCAACCGAGCCATTTCGGTTGGAAAAAATTCGGTTGTCACAACGGAATTGTTTTGAGAGTGTATATTTGTGGATGTCACGGTGTGGGAATTTTGTGCCGCCTACACACAGAAAAAAAAATTGCCAACCGAATTGCTAAGCCTGTTTTGGTTACTACAGCTAATAAATTCGGTTGGTGAAACCATATTGGGATGTGATTCCTAAATATTTTGGGTATTGCAACTAAAATTCAGTTTTCTAACGTTCCAAGTTCCAATTCTTGTCCTTATTTTAAATCCAATAGGTTGTGCCAGTAAATTCGATCCATATATATTATTTTGTGTTGTTTCGTTGATAGTTTGGTTTCTACGCTTCGGCTAATTAGGCCAGCAAGCAACCCCTTCTAACGCTGGGGTAGAGCGTTTATTTCCCAATAAAAAAAGGAATTTCAAGCACATTTATATAGCGAGCCGTTTGCTCTAAATCAGACACCCGCTTGCAACCGCCCCCAACATGGAATCCCAGACACTGCAGAAAACATACCGTTGACCATCACTGTTTGGTTCATCCGCTTTTGGAAGGGTTTCCCCATTCCTGGACAAGTTATGTGCTCTGACTCACAATAATGTGAATTTGTTCACTTATACCGGTGAACTCTCGGTCCCCCTGTACCACGTTAGCCGCCAGTCCTCGGTCGTTGCACGCTCTCTACCACGCGAAGGTGTGGTTTGGGTGTTTCCCATCTTTGAATCTAATATAATAGTTTCTCCGGGGCTTTCTAAACCATTGTTTTAATCAATGCCAATTGAAAAAAATTTCATTGGCATTGAATAGTAATGAAATTTTTTGGCATTGGAATTGAGATCAAGTAATGCCAATTAAATTTCAATGCCAATGAAAAATTCGCAAGTATGGTTTTAGTACATTTAATGTTTCATGTGTTTTAAGAATTGAATTTTGAGTGTGTAGTATATACATAAGTATAAGGGCGAGTAACTTATTTCCAACATAACCATGGTTAAACGTTAACCACAGATATTTCCATATAAATTTGACATTCATAACTATGGTTAAGCACTAAACTCAGTTTATGTTGAGATAAGTTAACGGGTCTAAGTATTACTATTTCAATTTTATATTTCATTATTTTTATATTTTATCAAATTAATTTTTAGTTTTTACTGAAGGTGTACAATAGGCTGGTTCATAAAAAACAAAATTTGGATTTTGGTATGAGTCAGCCCGAATATATATTAAGCACCGTAAAAAATTAACACATGATTTTTTTTAATTTTTTTATTAAGGTTTAGGGGTCGCTACCGGGCCTTAAAGTTTGGTATTTTTGAGAAAAATCGCTGCATCTATTCTTTTTTTCATGAGTGTGTATTAACGAAAAATCCAAAATGTATTTTTATGAACGCCATTATTGAATAAAAAAAAATTGTTTAAGATTTTTTTCAGAACCTCTTTCTGAGGCGACTTGGCTGCTCTTGTCCGTCCGTCTGTTTGTACACGGAGGGAAAATTTATAACATTAAACACGAAGGTATTTGTTAACATTCGTCTTCCCAGGAAAATTTTTTGCAATCGGTTGCCAATCACACTAGTTCTGGAAGTGATTCCACTAGAGCCGATTCCATGGAACTGGTTCTGGAACCCGTTCCATGGATTTTATATGCAAGATATAACCGAAGGAGAATCAGTTCTCGAACTAGTTCCAGAAGATATAGAACTAATTCCAGATACAGAACTAGTTCTCATTCTAAGGCAACCGGTTCCAGTTTGGGTGCCTTAGAAGCGATTGCTTTCGTTGACAGTAGAAGGGGTTACATAGGAAAAGCAGCTTCTTGGAACAGAAAATTTCTTGGGTTAATCTAAATAAAATGATAACAAAAGGTATGTGGCCTGAAAAACCAATCCCCGCCCCAACTGTCCCTTAAATTTTTTATGTTTTTTATTCTCTATTTTAATAATGGTACTAAGACCACTCAAATAAAAGATTTGCAAGTATATTTTGTTATACATATATTGAAAAAGATATACATATTTCAAAAATAGCCGGATGGAATACATACTTAGGTTGCTGCAGATTTTATAGTAAAAAAAACTAAACTTAATACATCCATTTTTGTATGAAGTTAGGTTTTGCATAGCTCTTTTAATACCTGTCCGATTAGCCACATTTTAGTGCTTTCGCGTGTAGCCGGTGTCGATGAACTAGAAACCATTATAAAAAATTATCCGGAAACTGACCTACTAAAAAGTACAAACATAGAAATATATTTTTATAAACTATTTTTTATGTTGTTGCTTAAGCAACGAAAGTTGTTTTTCACGCGAAAAAATTTCACTCAAACTTTAAATGCTTCAAACTGCAATTTAAATTATAAAAATGAATAACTTTTTAATTTTTTAACAAAGATACAATCACAATATACACAAAATGTATCGTTTTCATCTGAAAAATAATAATCTTGTACATTAAATTTGCGTGAAAACAAACTCTACACACTTTTCACGTGAAACAGATTGACGTGAAAAATATTTTTTTTTATATGGAGTATAACAGTTTTTTCAAGTGAAATCTAAACAGTGCTTTAGGAATAAAACTTTAAAGGCCTCAAATTGAAAGTTATCTAAATAAATATGAACAATTTTTTATTTTTATAAAAAGACACAATCACAATAAACACCAAATGTCACTTTTTCCCACGAAACATAATAGTCTTGTACATTAAATTTGCATGAAAACAAACTCTACACAATTTTCACGTGAAATTCATTATCGTGAAAAATCATTTTCTTTATATGGAGTATAACAGTTTTTTCACGTGAAATTCAAACAACTTACGGGAGGGGAAATAAGGGAAAAAGTCTCCTCCTTGACGGGCTGCCCAATCTTTTTTGGCTTGAAACCTAAAATTTTAAATATGTATTCGCTGGAGTAGTATTAACTCACCGGTAAAGCACTTTATCGATATTAAAACAGGAACATAGTAAAAATGGGGGTTGAAAGGGAAAAATGTACCCAACAGAGAAACAAGCCAGCCGCCGTGAGCCGTTTAAGCCGCCGCCGCCGGTCATTTTTGCCTCAGCCGCCGCCGCCGATTTTTTTCGGCTCATTTCGGCTGGAAGTATCAATTTTCCAAAATAAAAAAATTATAAACAAATGTCATTTTTAAAACAAATTTTCTACTTCATCGTTTCCTGAACCATCAAGAGTATTTTTTTTAGTTCAAAAGAAATAAAAGAACCAGTTTTATAGTCAGAGCTAAGAAGGATTTTTGTCATAAATATTTCTTAAGTTGGAAGTTTTGCTTAAAAACTTCTGACATATTTCGCTGAAATTAGGATATGCAATTTTAGCTTAATTCGCACAAAACCGAATTCAGCTTTAGAAATTGAATATATATCATTCCATCAAACTATTCCTTTATAATTAATTCATATGTTTCATTTCCAAAGTTTAATATTAAATAGAATGCATTCTTATGTTGAATACATTCCTTATAGAATTACAATCAATTTAAATAATTAATTTCTTCGAGTTTATTTTGTGACCAATACTTTATTTATAGAATTTTCTATCCACGGGCTAATTATGGTCAATTAAATTTTAAAATGAAATAAAAATCAAATCCTTTTCACTCGACGTTTCGTTGACGGTATTTCAACTTCTTCTGGAGTGCGAATTTTATTAATTTGATTTTACTTATTTACATTGTCAAGTATTTAATTTAAAATTGAATAAAAATTGGACATCACAACACGCAATTTAATAAAAACTTTAAATAAATAATTACAACCTAAATAAATCACAGTTTCACCTAACGACTAATATCACAGAATTTTCCTATTTTTTTTTTTTTCATTAATTCTAATCTTTTACAAAATGGCTTATCAATCAAGTAATTTTATTCAATCCGTAAAAGACTAAGGTATGAATATACCAATGATTCTGATAACAATTTAGTTTATAATTACAAATTAAATAAAAATGTGGCTTATTTTAGGGATTTAATATTGATATCAAATAATAAAAATAATGAAGGTAATTAACCAAAATTTAAAGACGCAAACATTTGTTTTAATATTTTAAAAACCGAATAAAACGTGAAAGATAATTATAAAAATAATGAATTCATTAAAGAATTCATTCACTACCCAGCAAAATCTTTCATTACCAAATAAGTGGTTATATAATAGAAATTCATAGCTCCGCACAACTTATTTTTTGGCGCCTAAACTCATTATTTTTGTTTGGCATGGTCGTTTTTATAAGTAGTCACGCTTACACGCTCGCTTACGAAAAAATGAGAAATAAGTAGTTATGAGATTTTGAATAATAAGTGGTTACACACATGCTTACAAAAAGTTGAATTATCAGTGGTTATCCGATTGCTTACTTGATTCTTAAAAATAAGGAGTTAAGCAAATACTGTTAGCTTAAGGAAATACATTCAAAAAAATTTAAGTTTTCTCTGGTGTGTAATTTTGGGACTCGTCATAAAAACTTAAACAAAACATATTTACAAATAATAAAAAAATTTAACTGTGTAAAAAGTTCTTATTTAAACTACTACGAGTAAGTCATTATTTTATATTTAGAAACAATAAATACAATAGGCCGTTATTAGGAAGTCATTATTTTATATTATAAAATAATGCAAAAGGTAATGATATATCATTTTTGGTAATGCAGATAGTAATGAGGTGTCATTACCAATATTTTGCTGGGTATGCATAAAAATTAAAAGAATGATGCCAGTGAATGAATTCATAAGGAATGGTATAAACGAATGATATATTAGTAAATTTTAATTAAAAATCCAAAAGTGAATTAAAGAATTAATTCATTCGAATCTATGGTCGTAGGTTTGGTTAAGTAGATCACATCACATTTTTCAGAAATTTCAGTACACCTAAAATTATTATCAAAAGACACATTTTTAAGACATTGCGGACGAAAAAAATGTTAAGTAAGTTATTTCTCGGCCGACTTATAAAATTGGGGAGATATTTATCGACGCTATTCTGAGTTCCGAATTCACAAAAAAATTCTAAAGTGAAACATTCCGGATTTTTTTGCTGTTCCGTGATCCACATCCGAGTTATTTTTTTCGTTTTATTTTGTGTAGAAAAAGCTTGATGATAGTGAAACAAATATATATTTTTTAAAAACAATTATTATATAATAATTTATTTTAAAATTAGTCTATGAATATTAAAATTTGGTAGGAACAGCAAATTTTCGAAATTTTTAATTCCGTGTGATTTTACAAATCAACTCTAATTAAAAAGTTTCGGGACTCAGAAGAGGGATGAATATCTGAATGTTTTTACTTTTCTTTTAAGTTTTTCAACTTTCTTTTCGAGCATAATTTTTTTCGAACCATATTTTTTTGTAGTTTATTCTAAAAACACATTTAATTTTGAGTGAAAATAGAGTTGTTTATTTCTAAGTTCCGAATCCACATAAAAAAATTCTAAAGTGAAACATTCCGAATTTTTTTGCTCTTCTGTGATCCACATCCGAATTATTTTCTTCGTTTTATTTCGTGTTGAAAAAGCTTGGTGAAAGTAAAAGGAATATTTTGTTGCAAAAATTGATATGTTAAAATTTATTTTAAAATTTTTCAGTATGCTAAAATTTGTTCGAAACAGTCAATTTCCGACATTTTGAATTTTGTGTGATTTTACAAAACTACTCTAATTAAAAAGTTTCGGAATTCAGAACAGGGGTTATAGTGTCAAAACTCTGTTTTTGAGCGACTTCAAGCACTTAACAATTTTAAGTTCAGCAATTTTTCAACCGACGTTTTTAGAAAGACAAAAAAATTTGCTTTCCAAATATATGTATATAGAATTATTTATTTGTAACTGAAATATGTTGAAATATTTTTTAAAAAATATTGACGGCTTTTTTACAGTATTAAAAAATTCTTTACTATTGTAATTTATTCTGAAAGTGGGTTTAGTTTTTAGTAAAATCAGATTCTTTTGTTTAAATTAATTGAAAATTGAAAAAGTTAACGTAATTTTTCTAAACATTTAATTTCAGCTATTATAAGACATCTCGATGTTCTTGTTTGCACACTCATTAAGGTTAACTTTTTCAATTTTCTTATAAATGCAGAGATTCCATGTTTATAAATAAATGTATAACTTTGACAATTTTAAAGCGATTAAAGTAGAACTTCATTTTACTCTGAATTAAGAATAACAAATTTTTTAACAAAATATTTTAATTAAAAGCCGTCAAAATTAAACAAAATAAGAAAAAAAATTAAGAAAATCAGTTTTATTTGAAAATATTTCCACACAATTTTGTTGAATATATAAACATATGTATATATTTGGAAAGCCCAACTATCTCACCTTCTAGGTCCGTTCAAAAACTTAAATTTGTAATTTTTATGAATTAATTTAACTTAAAATTATTTTTTATTTGATAATTCCAAATTTTTTGTACAATTTTCTACTGCTATATTTTGGAAAAAACCTTAAACATCTTTAAATTACATGTATAATGTTCTATCAAGCCGATCAAGCCGCCGCCGCCGCCGATTATTTGGTTGCGCCGCCGCCGCCGATTTTTTCCGGCTCAACCTTAATCGCCGCCGCCGCCGCCGATTTTTTGCTTGCGCCGCCGCCGCCGATTATTTTGATCGGCTTGTTTCTCTGGTACCCAATAACGGAATGCCCAAACCTCTAGGTGGTCTGTAAGTAGTAAAAATCACCCCCTTGACGACCAGCCAAAACCCCTTTGGCTAGAAACCTGAAATGTAAAATATGTGTTCCTTGGAGTATTGGCGCTCACTTATCGGGAAGATACTTTTTGGAATTTTGAACAGAGACATTGCAAAATTGACCTTAAAGGCCTGCCCAAACCGCTGTAGTCATCCGCTAAGCCGAGATTTTTCGAAATTTCTACAGGTAGGGTCAAAAACAGGAAAGGTCCATTGACGGCCTGGCCAAACTGCTGGAACTAGGGAGCTGAAATTCGGTATTTGGGTTCCTCCTCCAACGTAGACGTCCGCTAAGGCGCTATTTTTGGAAATTCCTACCGAGAGGGGTAAAAAGGGAAAAAGTCTCCCCCTTGATGGCCTTGCCAAACTGCTGGAAATAGAGACCTAAAATTCTGTATTACAGTAGTTTTGATTTAACTGCCTTTTTCTTAAGTGCACATTTGCTATAACTGCACAAAATTTTGGTTTCGTTTCTATTCTACAAAACGAATTTAACCGAACCTTTTGGCTAGAAACCTGTAATTTATAATATTTGTTCCTTGGATTATGACCTAAGTTATCAACAAGGTATTTTTTGGACTTTGAACAGGAACGTGGTAAAAATGGTGGTTCTAAAGGGGGAAATTGCCCCCCTTCAACGTTTGCCTCTTTGGCTAGAAACCTAAAATTTAAAGAACGAGTGTATACGGAACACTAAATGGGAAACGATTGGAACTGAAACGCTACACAAGTGGAACGAAATGGATATGAACGGGGAACAAGAGGAATTGAAACTATAGGCAATGGAAATGGAAGAGGGAACGAAATAAAAGGGAATATGTAACAAAATGGAATGGGGAGCAAGACGGCATCGAATGGGGTAAGAGTTAAATTGAAACACTACAGTTAAAAAAGGATGGAACGGAGTAAGTGCAAAGATATGGAATGGAAATAGAAACGACTGATATCAATATTGATACACAAGACAGTGGGAATGAAACGGGGAACAGTGGAATCGGAACAATAGATAATGGGAAGGAGCATTTCCTGGAATGGGAACGAAATGGAATCTGGGAACTAGTTGCATTGGAACACTAAAATTGTTAAACGAAATGGAATGGAACGGGGAATGAGTGATATTGAAACATTAGATAACTGGGGAGAAATGGAATGGAATTTGAATGACTCAAACTGCTGAAGTTTGGTACTTGAAATTTAGCATGCGATTGAGGCACACTCAAAAAAATAAGTTAGTAGAAAAATTAGTAAAACGTCTTGTATATCAAGGTACTACTTTTCAGCAATTTTTTTGCTGAAATTCCGTTTTCAGCAAAAATTTTAGTTATATTTTTTTAGCACTAAACTAATTTTGAACTAATGTTTTACTAATTTATTTTGCTACAAAAATTGTGCTGATAACCGCATTCATAGCGTGGGCGACAACCAGATAGACAAGATGTAGATGTCGCAGCTTGTCTGGAAACGGAAATGACAAAAAAAGAAAAACAACTCTACACATATTCTATATTTAAATTTTCAGCAAATAAATTAACTATAGTAAAATTTCGCTACAAGTTTTTTTAGTTTTTTTCAGTCTATTAATATTCAGCAAGAAGTTTAGTGATTTTAGCAAAGATTTTTTTTCATTTGCAGTCGACTAAATGTTAGCAAAACTTTTGCTGAAGATTACTATATTTTTGGTAAAAATCAGTTCGCTGGCACAAATCAATATACACAAATCAACATTCCTTAGTACATTCCCCGCTCCATTCCTTTCCTTTTTAAAGTTGCTTCCAAAAGTCATGTCTATTTACATGGTGACTTTTTGCTTGCAACAACTCTTGACTTTTTTTGACGTTTAATCGACGAATCTTCTTTAGTTGTTTATTCGTAACTAATAAAATAAAAATTTTGCACAACCAGTTTAATTTTTTCTTACTTTATAAAGATTTCCGTGTTGCTGGTATTTTATTAGCAAAAGTTCCATCAGGTCTTTGCTCTACATTTTTTAATTTTTCTTATCAAAAAGAGCTCAAAAAACGAACATGAATGAAGCAACAAAACAAGAATACAAATATGTGCAAAGGGAAATATAAAGAATCACGAAAATCGAAAATCGTGCTTCTTTTGCTATCCCGCTTGTGTCTCTTACCCGTTCGCCCAAAAACGAAAGTTGCATGCAATAAAGTCATGCAAAAGAAGCACCGTCTAAATTCGGTCTAAGATAATTTATGTCTTCCAAAGTACTATTTATTCATTAAGCTCGATTCACAATGTTGAAGTACTTCACACTGAATAGTGGCATTATATAAAAAATTTGCAAGTGGGAAAAAGAAAGGAACAAAATCCACTATGCATAGTGCAGTGTTTTACTGACAAATATTTTCTTTCAAATTGTTTGGCAGTTTTTTATTTCTACCGAAATTTCTCGTTAACTTTTTCTGATGAATAATATCGTTAATTGAAATATAGGTATTTCGGTAACTCTACCGACAATTATCGTTAGTTAACGAAATCGATAAAATCGTTAATAAAGTTAGAGAATCGCACCACAGAACTTTTGTTGACAAACTTAGAGGTTGGTTTTGCCTCTGTTTTGAGTTCCAAATCCACATGAAATAATTATAAATTAAAAACTTCACCCCCGTTCTGGTATCCGAAATTTTTTTAATTAGAGTGGATTTGTAAAATCAAACGAAATTAAAAGTGTCGGGAATTTGTTGTTTAGTACAAATTTTAGAATTTATAGAAAAATTTACGCTGTTGTCCATTTTCGAAATGTTTAACTGTAATTACCCGAGAAACTTTTTTACGGACTCTCCGACACATACGGAATCATGAATCCGTTCTTTACGGAGCGTTTACGGGCCGTAATACACGTATCCGTCGAAGCTGGCACGTAAACGGAGCATTAACGTACCGTATAACCGTTTTTTAGAAAACTATACGTTTTGACTCCGTTCTGCTGTATCCGTTTCCATGCCGTTGAATACTGACTTCACCGTTTTTCATCAGTTTTGATTCCGTAACAAACGATGTTGTTTATTGTTTTTTTACAAAATACAAATACTTAATTAATAAAAAATAATTTAATAAAAGACAGCACTAACATCGCGCGACCCTCCCGTTAATTGTAAATGTATGTGCATGAAGTGCGAAAACAGTAACCTGAAGTACTTTTACGCGGTTTATCTAAAAGTACTTTATACAACATGAAAGCGTGCATCAACACAACCAGCATACATCAACAAAGCACTTCATGTGTCATTTATTAGATGGTAAATATTTAAGTAATTCGAAAGGTGTTTTCACGATGTGTATGCCATGGTGTGGCCATGGTGCAAAAAGAAATGCTTCCTGGCTGCCGCTAATAGTTTTGGCGACATACAGTATGAAAATTTGCATCATGTGCCATTGTGATTACCACCAATTTAACCTAAACTAATTAGTTTTTTCTTTTTATCAGGTACTAAATTTTATAAAAGGCCAAAACTGCATGCAACGCATATACATATATTCTGTTATTTTCTTTATTGTAATAAATCTATAAAAAATATAATATGTACTTCTCAAAATTAATGGAAAATAGGCTAAATTTAGGTAAATATATAATGCCGTTTTTCTTAAAACAAAACGGTACGGATATGGATCCGTTTTTCCACGACATAACGGTCCGGAAACGGTCCGGCATTGACGGACTTTCAACGGACTAGTCCGTTTTTAAGATGACATAGCGGTCCGTAAACGGTCCGTCATTGACGGACTTTAAACAGACTTGTCAGTTTATAACACGACATTGCGGTCCGTCATTGACGGATTTTCAAAGGATTTGAATCAGTTTCGATGTTCCTTAAGTTCCGTTTTCTGGTCCGTATACGGATCCAGAAAACGGTACGAAAACGGAGTTGGATTCCGTTTATGACGGACCGAAAACTGTGCGTAAACGCAACGAATTGTTTGTTGGGTATATTTGAGTTTGTTTTATAATAAAATTCTGATGTTTTTATCGCAATTAAATACAAATCTTAGATTTCGTCTAAATTAAAAAAAGAGTCTTTTCTTTAAAAGAAGTTTCTTTCTATTCCGTAAATTTTCTAAATTTCTTGAATTGAAATTTTTATCGGCACTTATACGAGGTGTTCTGAAAAATGATTTAACATAATAATATTCGTTTTCGTACAAGAAAAATACATCATTTGATATGAAAGCGTATATTTTTACGTGGATTCGGGTTTCAGAACACCCCTGATTATACCTTCAATTTTGTTTTGCAGATTGGACAAAATTCATGCAATTTTTATATAAATTCACCCACAAAAATTATATTTTGTAGAAAAATGTCCAAAAAATTAGCAACCATTTTCTAGAAATATCTAAAATAATGGTTAATGGTCAGAGCTTTAAAGAAATAATTCCTTTTTTGGAATGAATTCCCTAAAATTCAATTCAATTTTTTAATTCAATGGATGAATTCAGACCAGGAGTTAATTCCTGTAAATGAATTCAAAGAATATAAATTAAGGGAATGAGTTCCCTGACATTTGATGACTTTTTTTTATTGCTGACAACTGATGAGTTGGGATGATGCTCACAAAACGATTGTATTGTCTCATATTAGAGTTTGGACTTGAGGTAGAACAATATTCTAACTAAATATATGAAAATATAGAAATTCCGAAAAAAGAATTTTTGTATTTTTTTTTAATCCAATAATTAAAAAATTGTTGAACATACAAAAGTATACCACGGCTAAGTATAATATTTATTTTGTTTGGGATAAATCTCGTTGGTTTTACAAACGTTATTGGCAACGAACACACAAACATACAAATAAATAGTACCCAAAGGGTACTTTTATGTAATTGTTGCTTTCAAAAAGTGTTGAAATCAGACAGTTCATATACAAAAGTACAAAATTCTCGTCCCGTTGAATTTTTGTACCTTATGTAATATCTCGGTTTGTATATTCAAGTCATCATCTTTTTATTGCGAACAACTGATGAGTTGGGGTGATGAACACGAAACCATTTTAAAACAACAAAAAAATCTAATATGACAATATCATATTACAATTTGAACTTGCGGTAGAACAATATTCTAACTAAATATATTGTTACGTTTTTATCTTTTAAAAAACGTTGGTTTATCTCCTTTGATAAACCGGATTCTTTTATATGTATTGCAATCAAAATAACCAATCTTAATTCAGACACCAATTGTTACGTTTTACCTTCAAAAACGTACGTTTATTTCCTTTAAATAAACCTGGCTGGCGCGATTAAAAATAACTAACACACACTTTATTGTTTATTATCTATTTATCAGTTTATTACTTCACAAACAATTTCACAATGATTTACTAGGGCTCAACTGAACTGTACAAACGCTATTGCGTGACTCACTGACTTAGCACAACTTAACTCCACCAATGATAACGCGCGACTGATCCTCCACACCTAAGCTGCAGCCCTTTTATAGTGTAATGTCTGCGATTTTATAATGATCTCGAATGTTCCAGAGATACCCAGATTGTTTGTAGAATAAACTAGAAGGTTCTAGAGGCACCCAGATTGTTAGCCATGGTTGTAGAACATACCAGAAATTTCCAGAAGCATCTAGAGCATTCGTAGCGGAGACACCAACCACTTGGATTTTAGCCGAGACACAACCCACTTTATACTTATCCAAGACACAAACGGGATTATTCTTAGCCGAGACTCAAACCAATTCACAGTATAACAATTTACAGCACATTATAGCATACTGTGGTATACGTAGATGTAGCGTTGCCAGATTGACAGGTTTAGTAAATCCCGTTTCTCGGGATATTTTTATTCCAAATTACCGGAACTAGACCAATCAGATTTCGTAACAATATGAAGATATTTTGAAAATTTAAAAAGTATTTAAAACATAATTCCTTAAATGAATGTTCTCATTCATACTGAACCAAAAACTAGTAGTTTTCAAATTTATTGCGTTTTCGATTGTCAAATCCCATACAAATTTCAAATCGAAAACTAAAAAAAAAAAAAAACGAAAACTTCTAGTTTTGGGTTCAGTATGAATGGGGCTTTAGTTTGATTATAGATCATAAATTAATATCACTTTCTTAAGCTTTAAAAGATGTACTCACACATGGTTCATAGCCCATAAACAATTTTTTGTCAAAGTTCAATGTTATTTATAGTATTTTCAGTATTAAAATCGTATTATACATATAAGCAATTCCTAAAAACTTTTAACATCGTTGGTATTTTTTTTAATTTATCAATTATTTTTTATATACGGATTGGAAATAGTAAATGTTAGTTACAGTCGTTACTTATAGTCTTGACTAGCCATGGATTTGTGCGCACATGAAACAAATCATACGTGAAACAACAACAAATTTTATTTGTTGTTTTTGTTTTGCATGTAATTCTTTTCATGTTCGCACAAATCGATGTCTCGTCAAGACGCTAAGTTACTAACACTACAGACAATCAACTTGCAAAATTTAGGGGTTTCAGGTTACTTACTTAGCGCCCAAATTTAAAAAATGTAAAAAAATGATTTTCAATTTATTACACCCCTACTTATAGCTTTGGTGGGTGGGTGTCATCATCTTCTAGGGTGACTCATCCTCAAGTGTGACACGGTTTATTGTACCCATCAATGCTACCGTTCTGTCCAGGGGGTGTGCGTGGGGATTTTTTGGTATTGAATGTACTATGATTTTTTTAAAACATGTTAAGGGTGTACTATGCTATATGATCCTCAATAAATGCCCTAGGTGTGTCACCCTTTTTATTACCATCGCCCTCACACCAATTCCCCCAGACTGACCGCAAATTGATACCCCCCAATGTGTGGATGTCCACATTTCATTCATCGGGTAGAAAGATATGGCCATGAAGACTGGTTGAAAAATTATAATAAGCCTTATGAAAGAGGTCTTATTAGGGCATATGTGTTTCCGATGTGACCCCGAAAATTTTTCCGTGTCCATATTTTGTCCTGACCACATGGTTGAGATATAGAATTTCCAAAAAATAAATTTGTATGCGTGAGGTTTGGAAAATACTATCCAATGGAATTATCCAAGAAAGAATTATTTAAATAAAGTTCAAACATATGT
Source organism: Leucophora obtusa (assembly GCA_949987735.1). Lineage (NCBI taxonomy): Eukaryota > Metazoa > Arthropoda > Insecta > Diptera > Anthomyiidae > Leucophora > Leucophora obtusa. Next base: position 199,087,182 of record OX465295.1, on the reverse strand, counting down.
TTTGAATAACTAGAATCTAAAACAGTATTATTCTCTAATTTATTAAAATAAATCTGAGATCTATTTAAGGGTTCATTTAACGAATAATTCGTTTTATGCATACCTATGAAAAAATAGCCATGGTTTAAACATTAAACTTTATCAGTGATAATAACTCAGGGCATTTTGTATTTGAATTCACTTTATAAAATAAAAATAACAAAGATTGGATTGACCTCCTATTCTCTAGTGTTTGCAAATTAATCAAATTGCAACGAATATTATAGTGTACGTGTTCAGTAAAATTAATAGAAGAAAGAGCAATTTTCGTAAATCTTCTCTGAACTCTCTCCAAACGGTTAATGTGACAAGCATTAAAAGGGCTCCAAATAACAGACGCATATTCCAACTTCGACCTAATATAGGAACAATAGAATAATTTTCGAGTGTAAGGATCCTTAAAATCCTGACAATTTCTCCTCACAAAAGACAATAGAGCATACGATTTAGGGATAATATAATCTAAGTCTAAAACCTCACATACCTAACTTAGAATTTTGGTATAAATTGAGTAATTAAAAGGGACTGTTAAAACTTTCCTGTGAAAGCATAAATAAAAACATTTAATTAAAGTTGGTTACGATCGGAACACGAAACTAATTTATCAAGACTGGTTTGGAGTTCCAATGCATCCACAGAATTGCGAACACGATTAAAAATTTTTAAATCGTCTGCGTAAAGTAAAAATTTAGAGTTATCAAAACAAAAAGCGATATCATTCATATATAATATAAAAAATAGAGGTCCTAAAACACTTCCCTGAGGTACACCAGAGGTAGCAACATAAGGAAGAGATAAGAAATCATCAATGTTGACAGAATAAATACTATTACTCAAATATGAGCCAAACCAATCCAAGACACTTGAATGGAAACCAATTTTATAGGATGTTGTGAGGAATTCTATCAAATGCCTTGGAATAATCAGTATATATGGAATCAATCTGATGTCCTAACTCAAAATTGGAAATGCAATATTGAGAAAAAATTGCTAAATTAGTAGTGGCTGATCTATCATGTACAAAACCATGTTGTTCCTGAATAATTAAAGGCTCAACGAAAAAAGATATTTTAGAAGTTACTGAATGTTCAAACAACTTTGAAACCGTCGATAACTTAGATATCGGTCTATAATTTCTAATATTACATCTATTACCAGATTTAAATACTGGAGTTATTATTGAAAACTTACATCTGCCCAAAAAAATTCCCAAACTCAATGACTTATTAAAAATAAGTTTAAGAGGAAAGAAAATTGATGAACAGCAATTCTTTATAAAATAAGAACATAACCCATCTGAATCACAACCAAAAGTATTCTTCAGATTAGAAATGCCAGAAATTACATCGGAATCCGATAACTGTAAACTAGCAAACTTACAAGCGGTAACTACATTATCCAAAACAGAAGTATCGAAAGCATTATGTTCCTCAACAAAATTTGATTTAAAGTAATCAGCGAAAAGATTAGACTTCATGGAACCATTAGAAATCCTTTCATCAAAGAACACAGATGAAGGGACTATTGATTTGCCATTTTTAGATCGTATAAATGACCAAAAAGATTTGGGATTTACATTAATTGAATTCTGAAATCCTAATATATATTGTTTATAAAGAAATCTATCCAAAAAATTAAATTCCCTCAAATGTTCAGGATCATTACTCAATTTGTGCTTATTAAAAAATTTATTTCTTAAATTTTTTAATTTCTTCAATCCTGGTGTATACAAGGGTAGCTTATGAGCTTTTGGCCTCAATTTTGGCACATATGCAGTACAGATTTCGAACACATTTATAAGAAATAATTCATAGCAATCCACGAGAGATTTACCACTAACTAGGTCAAACCAATCAATAGAACTAAAAGCATTATATATCAAAGCATAATTATATAATTTAAAATTATAAGATACCTTATTATTTAACTTAACATTATCATAAGCATAAAACTCTATCATAATACTCAAAGGAATATGATGCATATCAGAATTGCACAGAGAAGTTGGACTATTAGTAAGATTAGAACTCAATTCATCGGATATGAAAACTAAATCCAATATCCTACTTATACTATTCGGTATGTTATTGATCTGTCTCAAATTTAGGCTTAATAATGAATCAATTAAATTAATTTCATTCAAATCATTAACATTGAGAGGTAAAAGTTCAATTTAATTGCCTGGAATACAAGACCACTTTAAATTAGATAAGTTAAAATCACCAATAACAAATAACTCAGTTTCATTGGAAACTGATTCATACAAATGCATAATATTTTCAACGTGCAAATTATAAAGTTCATTATTACTGTGAGAAGGTATATATGACGTAATTATTTTAATATTATTGTGAACACCAGACACTTTTACGCCTAACTGATCCACAAGAGGATTATTATTATTAAGCATTAAGAAATTAGATTTTAAAGAACGTTTTACAGCAATCGGAACTCCTCCTCCTCCTCCTCTAGAACGCCCCGTTGCTTCAGGATCCCTATCTTTTCTATAAACTTGAAAAAGATTTCTTTGAGATATCAACAATTAGATTTCTTTGAGATATCAACTAATTCACCGATTGAACTGGGGGTGGTTTCTGAAAATTTTTGAAATGACGCACTCTTATGTTAGAAGGCCAAATTGCAGGATTAAAAAGTTCGTTATAAAATTCTGAAGAAATACCTTATTTAAAATTAACTTTTCTACTTTCATCATCTAAATTAACATCTTTTTTAATTAGTCTGAAACAAGCTATATTCTCAAAATTAACTTTAATTCGCTTAGCAACATAAATTTTAATTTGGTCTTCTGTTACAAAAGGTTCAGAAGATGATAAATGCACCCATTTTCTTTGTACAATAACATCCAATTCACTATTAATACTCTGACTAACAATCATATTCCTTTTTTTATTTTTCTTATAATTTTCACTATTACTACGTCTAGCTCCACTGTGCAAATCATTATTATTAAGAGAAGCTGCAGAAGAGGTGGATGGACAAACATTAACATTAATGTAACAAAAGCATGAGATTTTCTTTTCATTTGTATGTTATGGCTCTCACTACCATCAACACGAATTATTTCATTTAAATAACGATCATCAGTGCCAGTAGGTATTGCAATATTATTATATCGAGCCCCACTGAGCACACTTTTATTATTAAGAGAAGAATATCCCCCAGAAATCTTGTCGTGAAAAACATACCAGTGTACATAATTCAAATATTGAATAAATTCTCAACATAATAGATTAAAACATAATAAATATTAGTGTAAAATATAAATAAAATCAAAATATAAAATAACATCCTAATCCACCCAATGCATTACCATATGTATCAGACCATTATTACAATTAAAAAGTTCCCAGATAAATAAGGGGAGAAGACGTACAAAATGACCTAAATCCATCAACATACATTCTCAATGACGAGTAATTTTCACAATCGGAATTAATATTAAAATAAATCACTAAAGAAATTGTTTCTAAAGCTGATTTACAGGAAAAAAGAAGACATTTTTATTGAAAAATTTAATAAACTCAGGGGAATCACCAGAATACCGCAGTTAAGGCTCTTAGTCATCAACAAATATTAATAAATATACACTCATATAAAAAAGTTTGTAAAAAAATTTGTAAACAGTTTCCAATCGCACTATACTATTTTTATACTAATTATTAGTACAATTTTTAGTAATCATTTTTGCTATTCTCTTATTACAAATTACGGATTTTTTTACTAATTTTCGCTGCTGATTTCAGAAAAACATTTTACTAATTTTTCAAAACCGAGTGCTAAATTTAGCAGAAAAATATACTAATTTAAAAATATTTTTTTTTTGATTTTTTACAATACTTGTTTAGTTTATATTTGTTACTATTGATATATTCTTAGTTTAGAAATAACACCCAGAAAATTTTATTGCATCTCCAATGCATAAAACGCAATAACTGGAGAACCGTTTGCAATTTTGACTCCAAATTTCAATACGCTTCTTACAATCGAAAGAAAAAAATTTTTTTTTTAGATTTTACAGTTTTTTTATTTTTTAGTACAATTTTTTGCTAATTTCAGCAGACTGATGAAGCCTGTCCATAAAAAGGCAGAAACTAGATCTAGTCTGATTTGCAAATTTAATGTGTTTATAACTTTTGAGGAAGGTTTATTCTTCTTCTTAACCTCAAACCTACTAAATTAGAATTAATAAAAATACATATTAATGACAATAGTAATTGTATTTGGTCTATAAGACGCGTTTGAAAAAACAACACTTTACTATAAAAAATAAACAATGCCCTGTTGGCTGTCCGTCTCCAATATACACAAATTGCCTGCACTTGTACGTACAAACCATACGTCAATGTGGCAATATTTGTGAAAAGGTGACACGGAGGAAATAAGAAGATAAACAGAGAAAATCTGAAGTAGAATGTTTGTATATGTCTGTTTGATCACTTCTGAAATTATTCATATAGAGACAATCTGACAATAAAAATATAAACAATAATACAATTTAATGGAAGATCACTGATGAAGCCTGTCCATAAAGAGGCAGAAACTAGATCTAGTCTGATTTGCAAATTTAATGTGTTTATAACTTTTGAGGAAGGTTTATTCTTCTTCTTAACCTCAAACCTACTAAATTAGAATTAATAAAAATACATATTAATGACAATATTAATTGTATTTGGTCTATAAGACGCGTTTGAAAAAACAACACTTTACTATAAAAAATAAACAATGCCCTGTTGGCTGTCCGTCTCCAATATACACAAATTGCCTGCACTTGTACGTACAAACCATACGTCAATGTGGCAATATTTGTGAAAAGGTGACACGGAGGAAATAAGAAGATAAACAGAGAAAATCTGAAGTAGAATGTTTGTATATGTCTGTTTGATCACTTCTGAAATTATTCATATAGAGACAATCTGACAATAAAAATATAAACAATAATACAATTTAATGGAAGATCACTGATGAAGCCTGTCCATAAAAAGGCAGAAACTAGATCTAGTCTGATTTGCAAATTTAATGTGTTTATAACTTTTGAGGAAGGTTTATTCTTCTTCTTAACCTCAAACCTACTAAATTAGAATTAATAAAAATACATATTAATGACAATATTAATTGTATTTGGTCTATAAGACGCGTTTGAAAAAACAACACTTTACTATAAAAAATAAACAATGCCCTGTTGGCTGTCCGTCTCCAATATACACAAATTGCCTGCACTTGTACGTACAAACCATACGTCAATGTGGCAATATTTGTGAAAAGGTGACACGGAGGAAATAAGAAGATAAACAGAGAAAATCTGAAGTAGAATGTTTGTATATGTCTGTTTGATCACTTCTGAAATTATTCATATAGAGACAATCTGACAATAAAAATATAAACAATAATACAATTTAATGGAAGATCACTGATGAAGCCTGTCCATAAAAAGGCAGAAACTAGATCTAGTCTGATTTGCAAATTTAATGTGTTTATAACTTTTGAGGAAGGTTTATTCTTCTTCTTAACCTCAAACCTACTAAATTAGAATTAATAAAAATACATATTAATGACAATATTAATTGTATTTGGTCTATAAGACGCGTTTGAAAAAACAACACTTTACTATAAAAAATAAACAATGCCCTGTTGGCTGTCCGTCTCCAATATACACAAATTGCCTGCACTTGTACGTACAAACCATACGTCAATGTGGCAATATTTGTGAAAAGGTGACACGGAGGAAATAAGAAGATAAACAGAGAAAATCTGAAGTAGAATGTTTGTATATGTCTGTTTGATCACTTCTGAAATTATTCATATAGAGACAATCTGACAATAAAAATATAAACAATAATACAATTTAATGGAAGATCACTGATGAAGCCTGTCCATAAAAAGGCAGAAACTAGATCTAGTCTGATTTGCAAATTTAATGTGTTTATAACTTTTGAGGAAGGTTTATTCTTCTTCTTAACCTCAAACCTACTGATTTTAAATTACAGTTTGCAGCAATTTACTGAAATTTAGTAGCTGCAACTAATTATTTATACTAATTTCATTGTACTAAAATTATGATATTTAGTAAGTTTTTTAACTGATTTTAGCAAATCGATTTTGATTTGCATTTTACATAAATTTTACTAAAATTTAGTAGCGGCTACTAATTTTATCTACTAATTTTATTGTACTACAGATTAGCAGACATGTGTTGCAAAATTAGCAAAAAATACCGCTGGCCTCAAAACAGTTAAATTTCCCGTAATAACAGCAAAAGTTTCAGTAGCCATTACATACTTTTTTGGTTGAGTGTAAGCTGTTCATCAGTAATTAAACGAAAAAGTTAATTCTTAAGGGAATTAAACAAAAAGTTATTTCCTTGGAGAATTAATCGAAAAATTTAATTCCCTCAGGGAATTAAGTACACAGCTCAATGAATTCCTTGACCAAAATTTGAATTAACTAGAATTGAATGAATTCCCTAATGAATGAATACATTAAATTTTATTAAGGAATTAGAAGAAAATGAATGAATTCATTTAAGATAAAACGAACGAAAAAAAGGGAATTCATTCAATTCTATAAGTTTTCTGAGAGAATTCATTCCCAAAATATAAATTCAGTTTAAAAAAGGCAATTAGGGAATTAATTCTTTCGAAGCCAATAGCAGCTAGATCTAACCATAAATGATTGAATTGACAACACTGCTTAGGATTAAAACTTCTTCAACTTCTTTTTTCTAAATGGTACTAACATTTCTAGGGACTTGAGGAGCTGGACAATTCAAACGGCTTGCAATTTCTAGAACCCTAATGAAGAAACTTGTCCCTAATTTATACTTTTACAGTGGGTCTCATACTGCAGGTTTAAACTTTAATAGTTAACCCAAAAATTTGTTGTTGTTTTGTGTACATTTATTTGACATTTTCTTTTGTTTATAGTTAACCCTCTAACCGGCAAGCCCGCCTCTAGGCGGGGTATATTAAATTGACCAGAAATGCGCCAAAGGAGTATTTTATAATAAGAAATTATGTTTTTTTCAACAGAAAACAAAATTTATTAAATTTTTTGTGAAGAATTTTTTTGTATACAATGCACGGTTTGGAAGCGAGAAAGTGTCAAAGATAAAATTTCGTAAAATTTCAAAAATTAAATATTTTAAAACAACCAAGATTTTCAAAAATCTTAAAAACATATTTAAATTGAATAAAACAATTGATAGTGATCATGAAGTAAGATTGGAGCTTAAGCTATTCAAAAAGTTCCTTACTTTGGTCCAAGGACGCACAGGATTCCATAAGGATACCTTTAAAGGACATCGCCTTAAATTCAAAACGAATGGACGGATTTTTCTGAAATTTGGTAAAACGATAATATTTGGTATAGGTAGCAAAGTTTATAAGTTTGAATAATATAAATTGAAATTTTGGTGCGTTTTCGCTCAATTTCGCGTTTTTCGAAAAACGAAAATCGCTACATCCTCTTAAGTAACAGCACAAAAAATGTAATTTTTTTATTGCAATTACATATTGGTAAGAGAAGTAATTTGTGCCTAAACCTAGTAATTTTTATGCGGTAGTTTTCGAGATTCACCCTTAAACTATCTTGGCCCATATCGCCTAAAATAGGCAACGAAAAAAAATTTTGTAGACGAACTTATTGTTTATTTTTCGTGAGGAATACATGGTATAAATTTCATTGCAAAAAAGCTTAGGCCGGTTAGAGGGTTAAGTTAAAGTTAAACCTACAGTATGAGACCCACCGTTATAAAACAGCTTACTAGCTAAACTAGTACACTTGATATACAAGACGTTTTACTAATTTTTCTACTAACTTATTTTTTTTAAGTATACATAAGTGGCGAATTGCTAAAAAATATTGGTTCATACAACTTCCAACCCAAAATCTTGCGGATGTCAAAAATTGATTTTATTAATTAATGAAATTTTGATATGAAAATAAGAAAACTTATGTTTTCATCGACCCATTCTCAAGTGAAATGATTAGGACAGAGTACTAAAAATTACATTTTTCGGTTTTTTTTTGACTTTTTTTATGCTTCTTAAAAAGAAATAACTGAAAGTTAGAGTGAAGTACTAGAAATATAAAAAGTTTTCATATAAAAAAAATTTCAACAGCATTCAAATTATTTTTACTTCCTAAATATCAACTTCGGCCGACAAGATTAGTATTAATTTCATAATTTTGTCCTCCCAAATCATATATAATAATTTAATCGAAATCTACACTCATAAAAAAAAAGCCCGTACAAATAGTTCAAAATTCTGCTAAAATAACAGGAAATAGTACCTGAATTTGCGCCAGCAGAATTTTCAATGAAGTTAAAAAGCATGGTCTGCTAAATTTAGGTAAGCTAAATTTTACATGCTGCTAAATATACGGACAATTTTAGTTAAATTAGCTAGGAAATTTGAGCTGAATTCAGCAGAAATTTTACCTGATTTAACTACAAATTTCTGTTAAAATGTCGCTTAAAATTTCGACTTCCGGGATCTTACCCTAGACGGGCCCATATTTATTATTGGGAGTATATGTGTCTGATAAGGGTTACTTTATAGGTACATAGTGACGAATTTTTGTCCATTTTGCTCTATCTCGCTTAGTTTCCGAGATACAAACTATTTTACGATCTTATAATAAAAAAATTTAAAATATAGCGCCATCTCTATGTGATATTGTTAGCAGAGACACAAAAATATAATAATTAGAAAATAATTGTGGTTTAAATTAGCTGAAAAATTTGTAAAGTTAAGAAACACAAATTACTAAAAATTAGCATGAAAAGTAAGTTCAAATACGGCTGAAAGTAGTTGTAATGGTAAATTAGATTTATAAAAAATATTAGTTCAATCCTAAATTTTAAGACAAAATAACAGGAAAATTAGTTAAATAGAATCAGAGCGCGTTTAACAGACTTTTGTACTAACTTTTTTTTATGAGTGTACAGAAACTCCCAGAAACTAACAGTGAATCTCTAAAAATATAAAATATTGATCCTGCCATTTTTTAAACTATATTAGCTATGTTTGTGCGGCAGGCTATCAACGTTAGCTTATGTCATTTCCATACAAATTTGGCACAAGCCAATGTTCAATGTTAACTCCTAACGTTACTTACGTCAAATTTGTATGGGAATGACATACGCAAAAGTTAACTGCTTGCCGAACAAACACAGCTATTTTTCACTTTTTATACCCTACACCACTACGTGGAGAGGGTATAATAAATTTGTGCTGATGTTTGTAACACCAAAAAATATTGGACCTAGACCCACCTTTTAATATACCGATCGACTCAGAATCGCTTTTTGTTTCGATTTAACGATGTCTGTCCGTCTGTCTGTCCATGCATTCTTGTGCGCAGTATACAGTATACACTTGGTACACCGACTTATGTCGGACGAAGCCTATTAATTTTGGTTAAAATCGGTCAATGTTTAGACCTAGTGCCCATATAAGGGTCCCCCCAAAATTATATTGTTTATACGCTGCAGGTCGCAAATATTAAGATATTTTGATGAAATTTGGTACACCGACCAATATCAGCCAAAGGACGAAGCCTATTGATTTTGGTTAACACCGGTCCATGTTTAGAGCTGGTGCCCATATAAGAGTCCCCCCAAAATTGGCTTGGTTACAAACTGCAGGTCGCAAATATTAAGATATTTTAATGAAATTTGGTTCGCTGACTCACATTATAGAAAATTTTGACACAAGTCCCATGTTAACCCATTCGAATTTCGGATCCAAACATTAGTTGGTTTTTAACCTGACTCGTTTTTATAATAAAATGAATTCCAAATAAAAAAGATTGTTTAAATGTACTGGCAAATAAGTATAAAAAGCACCGATTTTATTGTATTTATTTAAAGTACTAGGAAGGCACTGAATTTTTAAAATGCCAACGCTTTGCCAACACTCGTAGCCAACCGTCCTCCGTTATCATTTCGACGTCATACCAGTGCTGTATGAGTTGGAAATCGGATGTTTTACCAAAACTTGTACTACCCTCGCCGACGCTTTACCAACACCTTGCCGTGCGTATTTTTCTGACTGGACGGATTTACCTTTTTTACTCGTTTTATTTTAATTTTTGGTGTTTTTTTACTTTTTTTTTATTTTTAGTCGGTGTTGGTGCACAATTGTGTTATAACAATATTTTATTTATAAAATTTGTAATTAATTTGATTTCGTCAATTTTGTTTAATGCGTATGTTAAAATTTTATTTATTAATTTATTTAAATTTAGTATCCAGTGTAACCACTGTAAAATGTATCTTAACTATGCTCGATAGAATGCTTACAGTATTAAATACAGTATTAAAGTGATGATATTATACTCAATTTGTTATTAGTGCTACTCTCAACACTCAAAACCAGTGCTTATCTTTGTTAAAGTGTGTGTGTTTTATATTTTTTGTTAGTTTAAAAATAAATAGAAGTTTTGGCGAACATTGTTATTTTTTAAAGGCGCATTTTTATATCACTTGCTTTTTGATATTTACATTAAATACATCTGCCATGCTGCAACAAATAAATTACTGTTATTTTTTATTTTAACATTAAATTAAGAATTTAATAAACTCATACGAAACAGTCGGTTAACCGGTTTTTTCACAAACGGTTAACCGAAACCCGGTTTTTCAAAATAGTCCATTTTCGGTTAACCGGTTGATTTTTAAAAAAGTCGATTTTTTAGAAACACTAGTTTGCACTTATGATTGTTGTACCAAAAAATAGTATACCGATCCACTCAGAATCACTTGTTGATTCGATTTAGCGATGTACGTCAGTTCGTCTGTCCATCCGTCCGTCCGTCTGAATATCTTTTGTTTATTTGTAAATTTTTTTATATATATATGTATGTAGTACACCCTTGATTAGATAATTAAGGAAAATATTTGATTTTTTACAATTAATATATTTATAAGTTATTGGTACAACATGTTATATGTTGTACCTATCATTTTAAAGGAAATTTTGTAGTCTAATTTTTGATTTTAATAAAAATTTTATTAAACTTAAAAACAACATAATGTTCTGAAATTTATTCAAAAGGATAACACGATGAGAAAAGATTAATAAAAAATATTTGGTATACCTTTTTGAAATTATTTTCAACAAATTCCGAAATATGTTTTATTATTTTTAAAATGGGGTATTATACATCAAAATCGGGGTAACGGTTATGAAATAGCGAATATTTAAACTTCTAAGATGTTAATTGATTTCGATTTTATTAAATTTTGAAAGAAAGTGCTCCGAAATACATATATTTTTACGAATATGTATGTTTGTGTTGGCTATATGTGTATAGTATTATAAATCGCTTATTAAAAACTGCATTAGCGGCATAATGTACACGGAGGAAAAAGACGTTTTTGTATATGTTTGGAGGTAATCAATGTATGTTTACAAACTATCATATATGTATTTGCAGTGTGCTTCCAATTATATTGTTTTTATAGTTACAATACATATATTTCCCGGTAATAATTATATTTGTGGATACAATTAACATATATTTGGAAAAACGGCGAATTTCCATTTTTGATACATATAAAGTTGTATGTAGCCATTATAACTTTTGTAGTTGGTAATAATCGTTTAGTTTAGCTAGACTGCATCTAGTCAGAAAATTTAGTGATATTTTTCCTTTATTTATTAATTTTATTGTGAAAGAATTGAAAAAATAAAATAAATTAGTATAAATAAAACATAAAATTGTGTTAAAAAGAAAAAAAAAATATTTAATTGTGTATATTAAAGTATTAACTTATTATAAGAGTTTTTAATTAATATTTGTTAATAAAAATAAATAAAAAATAAATGAAGAGATTATAGTTATTGTTTTTCAATGAATGTATTATATGTAAAATTCAATGTGATTTATAATATATTTAGTTATTAAATAATCGCCAAACAGTAGATGTATTAATTTTACTTTTTATGTTTTTCCATTGAAATATAGAGAAATTTGGAGAGTAGAATAAATACGCCTATTGTTTGGCATATATTAATAATTGCTTTATAACTAAATATATTATTTACATATAGTATTTGCATGGAAACATAATGACACACATATTATATGTTTGCTGCCAAACATATAATATTTGTCGATAGCGTCATTTCATCCAAACATTGTATATTTACAGGCAAACATAATATAATTGCTAGCAAACATAATATATTTGCATGCAAATATATATTGTTTCTAGTAAAAACACGGCGAATATGTTTAACAATTTCTCCAAATATATATATATATATTACCAGCAAAAATATGTTTGGGACAGGCCGTTTTTTTCAGCGTGTATATCAACCAAAAAAGATATCTGGGAAAAACTCAATTCTTTTGTATGGCGATATGTCTGAAATTTATGAAATTTAAAATTCGTTTTACATAACTGGAATGTACTCTCAGAAAGAAAAAGTTTGATACCCATACTGCATATGTTAAGTAGTCAGAGGTCCCAAATTCTTAAAAATATAGGAAAAATTCGTCTCAAAACCGAAGTAGGTCGATTATCGAAAAAAGCCGAAACACTCCATCACTTAAATATGATAAGGATTAATATATGTGAAATTAACCCTTAACCCCATAAAAAACTACATAAACTTTTGATATTTTGTGTTATGGTAATAGCAAATAAGCATGCTTAAACGTGTTTTATACACTGATAAAAAAGGCCTCTCAAATACCTTTTGCTTGATATCAAATTTTCCTATAGTTATAGTGGAAAATTTGCGGCCCTATGTTCCACTGGGAATTAAAGGATTAAATATATTTATGTGACCTTCTCTGAGAAAAGGGACTTAGTGTGTCAAAAAACGGATTTGGACTTAAGAGTGGACTCTGGTACCTAAAAGAGTGTAGTATAAGATGAAATGAGTTACATAACCAATCATAACTAACCAAATCGCATCTCCCAACTGAAGGTGTGTTCAAAGTGATAATACTTTAAGAAACTTTAAATGCGTTCTTCTCAAAACTTCATTTTCACATACTAGGTCCCTTTTCTCGGAGAAGGTCACATATAGTGGAAGAAATATGAAATAAAACGAAAAAACCAAAAATTGGGCCTTTGCTGACCCCATTTTTAACCTTAAATATGAGTTTGGGCAGTTAAAAAAATACTTGTCCTTTAAATTTTTCTCCTCTATAACATATCCGAAGCTCATTAAGATCTGCTGATCCGCGTTTGGGAGTCTTTCCTTGTTAGTCATATTTATAATGTGTTACATTGGACAAAAATCTATGAAATACTATATGAAACAGAGTATTATGTCGGTAAAATTAACAGCAATTGTAGTTAAAAAAGTGTACATTGCAATTGCATTTTAAATAACTGCAATTGAAGTTATTTTTAATTGCAGTCATAGTTAAAATAAACCAAAAAGTGTACACTGCAATTACATTTAAAGTTAACTGATATTGCAGTTATTTTAAAAATAACTGCAATTAAAAATAACTGCAATCTCAGTTAAATTTAAATGTAATTGCAGTGTACACTTTTTTAATTGGAAATGAAGTTTATTTTACCGGCAAAATTCTCTTAGTATACTTATGAAGTTTTTCATTGATACGATGAACCTTTTCCTCCGAATGAAAGTCAGGTCATATTGTGAGCAGCTCAGTTTACGTAGGCTCTGAACTTTTCGAATAAAATTAACAAAATTTTCGCACGATTCGGACCTTTTTTCAACTCTGGTATTAAGAATAAGCATTTATAGATTTTGGGTGTGTTAACAATTAATTATTGATTACACAATAATTTTTGTTTTAACTTACTGCTAGCTATAACATAATTTAAACAGATTTTTTGTTGTCTTGCACAAGGAAGGTACACCAGAGTGACCCACCAATTTCACTGAAATTTGGATGTGTGCTAGAGAAAATTATTGAACAAGAATTTTTTAGTGGTCCAATCTTATGACTAGGGAGTAAAAATGTTGTATTAGAACGAAATACAGTTAGGGTTTTCACAAGGGGTGTGCTATCTGTTGTATCGTCCTAACAAAAAAACGGAGTTGTTATAGTTTTTATTTGAGTTTAACAATGATTTTCTAATGGGTTTTCTATCTGTTAGCACACTCAAACATAGGACACTAAACATACGTAAAAATGTTGTATCGTGCTATTCTCAAATTTTGTATTTTTTCAATTTAAATTTGAACAACTCTGCTTTTTCTTAGGTTGATACAACGATACAACAAATAGCAAACCCCTTGTGAACTACCTTAGTCTTTATGTTAATCTGATAATATACACTCTCAAAACAATTCCCTTGAGACAACCGAATTTTGATTCGGTTGCTGCAACCGAACCAATTCGGTTGGCAAAAATTTCGGTTTCCACAACGGAATTGTTCTGAGCGTGTAGTGTTTGCGGAAATTTTCCTCCATTAATACAATATTTTAAAAGGGCGCTCACATCATGGAAGACTCAATTTTCCAATTTCGCATTTTTGCAAGAGTAAAATTTTTGAATTTAACGAATTTATGACACAGGGAGATGACGTGCAATATACATACAGCTGTTGACAACTAATTAGAAACGTCTTTTATTTTTAAAATAATGCTTAAGTTTTTATATAAAATAAAATTAATATTCATTTATATCATAATATTTTAATTAATTTAATAAATTATTCAGTCTTAAAAATATTTTATAAATTTAATATATTGTTTGAAATATAACAGCGACACCTAATTGGAAACGATTTTATACTATTAGAAAAAAACTAATATTAATTTATTTTTCTTACTTTTTTACAAATCACATATTTCCATTGATTTGCTATCCAATTTCAATGGGACTTCGCGAAATCCATAAGACGTTTTCTTTGAATCCTACTCAGAAGTGGCTTCTTTCGTGCTGCTCTTCCATGTAGCTCAGCTTCCACCAAACGACGTGCAATAGTCCGCTGGGATATCGTGACATTTAAATTTTCTTGAATATCACGTTGGATGTCAGTAGATGACTTTTTTGGGCCGGATTTGGAGATTCGCGTTATCATTCCGTCGGTATGTGCTTATGTGTTTCTGGGTCTCTTCTTTCGCGGAACATTGGCTATGGTCTCATATTTGTTGATATGCTGTACAACATTAAAAACCATTTTTTTGGAACACTTTAGCTGCTCTGCTATTTCTCTATAAGACTTTCCAGACTTCTAAAGTTTAAAAATTGGGCTCCGGTCTTCAGGAGTGCAGCTTTTGCCTTTTCCCATGATAAATCTTAAAAATTATAATTTCTTATTTGCTATAAAACATTAATTTGGAAACAAATAACCGTAAAATAAAATTTTTTTTATCAAAATAGCTCTTAGCCAAGAAGACTTTAATAAACAATTACGCGTTTCTAATTAGTTATCGCACTTTCTTAGAATTTTACTAAACAATATGCAAACTATTTTCAGAAATTATAACAGCTTTTAAAATAAACAGCAACAAAAATGAGTGTAAATAATAATAAAAATGGTAATAAATATAATACAATTGTTTTAAACAAAAAACGTAACGGTAAATTTACGAAAATATCAATAATGATCATCAAGCTCTAGTGTAAAAAATGCGTTTCTAATTAGTTGTCAACAGCTGTATATGCATTTGGTGACTAAACTAATAACATCCGCATATAAAATCCCCTAAAATAGGTGCTTATAAATAATATAAAGAATTGATGTTGATTGCAATACTTGTATACCACTAGGTTTCCTTTTCATTTGATTTCCATTTTGACTTCAAAATTCTTAAAAAAAGGAAAACAGCCTTTTAAGTATGAGATTAGACCGCTAAATAATAATACTTGCTAATTAATTTTCTCTTCTTTGTCAAATATCAAAATTTCAGCGAAATCGGTGGGTGACCCCGGGATACCTTCCTTGTTAGTAAAATCTAATATAATCTTTTTTCAGAATTAATAAACCGGTTTAGTATTAATTGCATGCTCCAACACACACAAGTAAGAAAACTAAGGTCAGTAAAAACCGACCATGCGACACCCCATACATATTTAATTTTAAGTATTTACAAGGAAGAATTCGTATTTTAATGAGTCCAAATGGTGACTAGGTTTAAAAATGAACACACCTTTATATATAAAAGACATGCCACCTTTACATGGCGTTGTCAGGTACTTTGCGAATAAAAGAAGTGCTACAAACATAAGGACAAACTTATAATACCTTTATAACATAGCGGAGAAGACAAATAGAATCATCTTTTTTCATTCTTCGTTCAATTTATTCAGATTTATTTAGAATATTACGTAGTGTATGGGGAGCTTTATAATTAATTGAAAATATTTGGGAATGAGCGAGCGAACTATATGAATGAACTAGTTCAAAAATAGAAATGAATGAAATGCGCTGTGAACTATAATGTCCAACTCTAGTAGGGTATAAAAATATTTTATAGATACATTTAGTACAAGCTTATCAGCAACTTGAACGTGTAGTTAGTATAAACAACTCATCTTTAAGCTTAAATTTAGGGATTTTTTCAGTTAAATGAGTTTTTTAAAAAATATTAGCAGCTTAGTAGCCAAAGATCGTTTGTCGAGAGCGGATTGTAAAATTATACAAAGAATAAAAATTAAGAAAAAGTTTGAAAAATGTTATTGCGATTGCCTGTAATTTGGGTTTTTATCCTTCAATTACTACCGTTTATAAATTCTGAGGGATTAACTGAAGTCTTTAAATGGAAACAAATGGATTACTATAATCGCGGCGGTAATGCTGTAACAACAACGACACCAATTTTATCTGTGGGTAAACGTAATCCAGGTATAGTAACATTCTATAGATAAGATTTTTTTTGTAAGTTAACCTACACCATTTCCAATTATAAAATGTATTAACCGAATGTCGGTGGTTATACGTTAACACTTTTTGCATACAATATTTCTTTCTAATAAATCGTACGGAACAAATATAAGGCATCGAATCTCAAAAACTTAAATTGATAAAAAAAGTAAATACAATTTTGAAAATTTTAAGAAAATAAAATCTCTGTTTATTTGCATACTAGTTTTTAACGTAAATATTTACTCAGAACAATAACATTTCAAAATCAAAAATAATGGCCATGGTCGACTTTAAAGTACAGTACACAACTTGATTTACTTATGCTTATTGTATGCCCTTAACATTTCATAAATAATTGTATATAAGCATGGATGGTAACCGAAACGAATGCGGTTATCGTTAGGGTAACGATATTTTAGGTCATTTCGGTAACGGTATTTTAAGGGTAACGCTATTTTATTTATTTCGGTATCGCTATTTTAAGGATAACGGTATTTGAGTTATTTCGGTAACGGTATTTTAAAGATAACGATATTTGTGTTATTTTGGTAACGGTATTGTAAGGTTAACGGTATTTCAGTTTTATCGGTAACGGTATTTTAAGGGTAACGGTAGTCAGTTATTTTGATGCATCCCGCAATTTTTTTTTATAAAAAACATACGAGATCAAAAGCAGAACCAATTTATCAACTTAATGTTTAAAAAGTACTCAATAACCACGTGAAATTACCAAAAGCAGAAAATTAACATTTTAAATAAATTTTAACCCGGTTAATATGAACCTCGCTTACAACGAACTAATTAATCTAGTCCCCCGGAGTTGGTCTTAAGCGAGTTTTACTGTATAATCATTTAAAAATAAATGTATGGATAACTTTTTAAATAAACTACAGTCAGTTACTGTAATAATATTTTCAGTGTACTCATTACCTCTAGGTTAAAAGTAAACTTAAAGTAATGAGATATTTTTGTTAAATTTTGACTTTTTTATTATTGAGTATTAAATTAAAAGAACGGTGTCCAAAAAGTGGCGATTTTTGCCAAAGGAAGAAGAAGTAAAAGTCGACTGCTGTTTTAAATATCTCAAAATCGGTCATATTCGAGAAAATTACCCTTAGATTTTTCATACAGCAACTTATATTTAAACAGCTGTCTTTTTTAAACCGCTTTTTATATTTTTAAAATTCCTTCCGACTTAAGTTTTAAACACGTTCAAAATTTTAAATTATATTTGTTTTTAAAGCTGAAGATTGACCTGCAAATTCTAAAAAATTTTAGTTTCGAGTCTTACACATCGATAACTACTTAAGATTTAGCTGTGTTTTCGACTTAACTATATCCGTTAACGCACAATGAAAACTCAAAGTACACTAAAAAAAAGTCAGTAATGTCAGCAAAAAATGTTGCTGTGTCAGCAAATTTTTAGTCAGGAGCGTGCTTGCAAAAAAGTTGGTAATTTCAGCAAAAGGTTTGCTGAAAATCAGCGAGCTGATTTTTACCAAAAAAATAGTAATCTTCAGCAAAAGTTTTGCTAACACTTATGGCGTTTTCTTTTCTGAAAAAAATGTTGCCTTTTTTTTGCATTTTGCTTTTGAATTGCCTTTTTTGTGTTCTTTTCTAAATTAAGGGTAACATTCTAAGAGGGCTAGGTGTTCTTTTCTAAAAATGTTGCCTAAATAAAGGGCAAAAAGGCAACATTTTTCGCCCTCAAAAAATTTACGGGGTAGAGTGTTGCCCTGTTTTTTTCTTTATGTCAATGCCATGTGTATATACTGTAATGTTTTTTGCCAGCTAACTCACAACTTGGTGGCCTAGGGGGCACTATCATGGCTTCTGATGCAGTAGGTCGCAGGTTCAAACCCCGGTTGGAGCAAAATATTTTTTTTGTTTTTTTTTTGTTTTTATAAAATTTTAATTAGATTTTTATAGTTTTGCTTTTATTTATGGCGTTTTCTTTTCTGAAAAAAATGTTGCCTTTTTTTTGCATTTTGCTTTTGAATTGCCTTTTTTGTGTTCTTTTCTAAATTAAGGGTAACATTCTAAGAGGGCTAGGTGTTCTTTTCTAAAAATGTTGCCTAAATAAAGGGCAAAAAGGCAACATTTTTCGCCCTCAAAATATTTACGGGGTAGAGTGTTGCCCTGTTTTTTTCTTTATGTCAACGCCATGTGTATATACTGTAATGTTTTTTGCCAGCTAACTCGCAACTTGGTGGCCTAGGGGGTACTATCATGGCTTCTGATGCAGTAGGTCGCAGGTTCAAACCCCGGTTGGAGCACAATATTTTTTTTGGTTTTTTTTTTGTTTTTATAAAATTTTAATTAGATTTTTATAGTTTTGCTGTAATTTAGTATTTAACAATTTTTTAGGCTAAAAATAAATAAAAAATTATACAATTTGCTTTAAATATGAAAAAAAAAATTTTATTGAAAAAAGAAAATACATAAAAAAATTTATTTTTTACTTTGTCTGGAATTTGAACCCGTCCAGCCCATGTCAAAGGCAGGCATCACAACCACTAGGCTACAATTAGTAATAGTTTGCGTAAACAATTTTGCATACGAGTATACAATACACATACATATGTTTAGAAAAATGCAACAGTGAGTTTATTGTGTTCTATTCTGATTGGAAAAATGTAACATTTTAATGGGGTGAGGGCAACATTTTTAAAATGTTGCCTTTTAACAAGGCAACATTTTTTTCCAGAAAAGAAAACGCCATTAGTATTTAACAATTTTTTAGGCTAAAAATAAATAAAAAATTATACAATTTGCTTTAAATATGAAAAAAAAAAAAAAAAAAATTTAATTGAAAAAAGAAAATACATAAAAGAATTTATTTTTTACTTTGTCTGGAATTTGAACCCGTCCAGCCCATGTCAAAGGCAAGCATCACAACCACTAGGCTACAATTAGTAATAGTTTGCGTAAACAATATTGCATACGAGTATACAATACACATACATATGTTTAGAAAAATGCAACAATGATTTTATTGTGTTCTATTCTGATTGAAAAAATGTAACATTTTAATGGGGTGAGGGCAACATTTTTAAAAAGTTGCCTTTTAACAAGGCAACATTTTTTTCCAGAAAAGAAAACGCCATTAGTCGATTGCAAATGAAAAAAATCCTTGCTAAAATCACTAAACTTTTTGCTGAATATTAGTAGACTGAAAAAAACTCAAAAAACTTGTAGCGAAATTTTACTTTAGTTAATTTATTTGCTGAAAATTTAAATATAGAATATGTGTAGAGTTGTTTTTCTTTTTTTGTCATTTCCGTTTCCAGACAAGCTGCGACATCTACATCTTGTCTATCTGGTTGTCGTCCACGCTATGCATGCGGTTCTCAGCACAATTTTTGCAGCAAAATAAATTAGTAAAACATTAGTTCAAAATTAGTTTAGTGCTAAAAAAATATAACTAAAATTTTTGCTGAAAACGGAATTTCAGCAAAAAAATTGATGAAAACTAGTACACTTGATATATAAGACGTTTTACTAATTTTTCTACTAACTTATTTTTTTGAGTGTACACAAAAACGTGTTTGATTCAAAAACTAACACATTACTTTTCCTATGCACGTTAACTTTTAACACGGATAATTATAAACGTTGAAAAGACAACGTTTATACATTTTCAAATCTAACATAATTTCTTTGCGTTACTTCCTGAAAACTTTTGCTAGCGTATGTTCGATTATACCGCAAATATTATAAACTTTAACTGTTTAAAATTTTGTTATACTTTAAGTGGTTAGACGTATATTTGCTTTAAATAACGTTGATAGGTATGGGCGAAAATACAGATAATATTACAGAAACATTAAAAAGTTATTTTAATTTAGTAGGTTTGAGGTTAAGAAGAAGAATAAACCTTTTTCTCTAAAAATTATAAACACATTAATTTGCAAATCAGACTAGATCCAGTTTCTGCCTTTTTCTATGGACAGGCTTCATCAGTGATTTTCCATTAAGTTGTATTTAGGTATTATTGTTTATATTTTATTGTCAGATTGTCATCGATTGTCATCTATTCCTATATTACAAACGCAACTATACAAAGGTGTTACAGCTTAGCCATCTCACCCAAGTAAGGCCTTGAATGCAATGTAACTAATTCATAGTTTTCTTTCCTATTCAGCTTTCTTTTATTGTTTTTATTCAAAATTAAAAAATACAAAAATTGTTTTTTCGGACTTTCCATATTTTCACATATTTTGTTAGAATATTGTTCTACCTCAAGTGCAAATTCTAATATGATATTGTCACATTAGATTTTATTTGTTGCTTCATGATAGACAATACAATTGTTTGGTGGGCATCGCCCCAACTCATCAGTTGTCCGCAATAGGAAAATGATGATTGGAACACACAAACCGAGACATTACATAATGTCAATTTCGTTTATGAATTGAGGGGTAAATTTTATAGAAAAACGAATTGTTTATACCCAGGGATGGAAAAGCTCACTCGCTCGGGCTCTTGCTCTTTAAAAAAACAGCGAGCCCAAAAAAAAGGTCACTCGTTTTTTTTAAACGAACCAAAAAATGTAAAAATGTAAGTAGCTAAAAAATATATAAGTTGCTCACTTTTTTTAAAACAAGCGAGCTCAAAAATTACGCTCAAAAAATGAAGAAGAGCTTCATAAAAAAGGCTCTTTTCAAAAAAATAAATCGAGCATTGTGAAAACGTAAGTTCTTTTCAAGTAAATTTGAAAGCTCGTGTGGCTTGTTTACAAAAAAAATTAAATATTTACGGTCATACTGTAGGTTAAACTTTAACTTAACTATTAAACAAAAGAAAATGTCAAAAAATTGTATACAAAACAACAGCAAAATTTTGGGTTAACTATTAGCAGAGCTTTCCCTAAGGAATTAACTTTTTCGTTCAATTCTCTAAAGAATTAACTTTTCGTTTAATTCGCTGTTGTTCACTTAATGCCCACTTAAACTTAAAGAGTTAATATTTTTCTTTATTTTCAGCTTTTCCGATAATTCTTATACATAAATGTTGGTTTACCCAAAACGGATTTTAATAAAGTCTATGTATACATCGTTTAACAGCAACAACGACATCTTAGTTAAATTAAATATATTAGCCGTTTCACTACCGACTTTTTGTTTGCGGATGTACCGTTATTTTGACTTCAGATTCTTATTAATAGTCCTCAAATTAGAAAAAAATATGTAATATATTTTGCCCCTCACCCTCCTATCCACCAAAAATGACGTTCGAAAATCGATTTTTTGAAACTTCTCAACCCCCTTTTAACCCTTAAACATTCTAATACCAAAAATTCCCTTGGTTGGGTCTCTTCTCGTCATAAAGCGAAGATATGCCAAATTTCAATTATCCATCTTCATTAGTTTAGCAGAAACTTCAAAACCCCCTTTTTGCGGAGATATGATATATTAAAAAAAATTAGACTTCATTAACAAATATCGCGACCATATTGCCATGTTGAACTGCTTATACATATTTATAATAATTTTTATTTGAAGTCCAAGATTCTAATAAACTTATTTAAAAAAAGTATAAAGTTTTTCTTGCATTATCAAATTTTATACATCCTTTTAAAGATGTGTATACTGTAATGTACAAGGGTAGTGAAAGAGTTAGAATTGTATAAATAATATTTAGTTTTTCATTTTATATTCTTAGGTGAAAATACATGTCCTTTTGGGCATTTAATGAAAAACTTATGGTGTTTTCTTTTCTGACAAAACTGTTGCCTTTTTTTGCACTTTGCTTTTGAATTGCCTTTTTTGTGTTCTTTTCTAAATTAAGGGTAAGATTCTAAGAGGGCATCGTGTTCTTTTCTGAAAATGTTGTCTAATAAAGTGCAAAAGTGCAACATTTTCTGCCCTCAAAAAATTTACGGGGTAGAGCGTTGCCCTGTTCTTTTGTTTTAATCAAAGTTATGTGTATATACTGCAATGTTGTTTGCCTGCAAAAACTCGCAACTTGGTGTCCTAGGGGGTACTATCATGGCTTCTGATGCAGAAGATCGCAGGTTCAAACCCCGGTTGGACCACAACAATTTTTTTTCATTTTTTTTTTTTTTTTTTATAAAATTTTATTTAGTTTTTCAATAATTTGCTCTGTTATTTAGTACCTAATTTCGTAAAACACTTGGGTGAAGTGAAGGGTACTTTCAATGTAAATTGTTTTTGTAACAAAAACAATTTCTATAGAAATAACGCAACACTTCACCGAAGTGTTTTAGAAAATTACCCCCTTAGTATTTACTATTTTTTACGCTACCAATAAATAAAAAATTAAATTTTTTTTTTTTTAATATGGAAAAATGTAGCATTTTATTGAGGTGAGGGCAACATTTTTAAAATTTTACCCCTAAATTCATAAACGCTTTTTTTAAATTAAAGGAGGTTTATTGAACAAATTTTGTATGAAAATGACGTTTTGTAAACCTGCTATAACTTTACAAAGCATTTATGAATTGAAGGGTAACACTTTAACAAGGTTACATTTTCTTCCAGAAAAGAAAACACCATTAAATTCAGGGAATTAAACGAAAAAGTTAATTCCATAGGGAATTGAACGCAAAAGTTGATTCCTTTGGGAATTAAACAAAAAAATAATTTCCTTAGGGAAATAAAGGAAAAAGTTAATTCTTTCAGCGAATTAAGTGCACAATTGAAAGAATTCCCAGGGAATTCGTTCCCTCGGGAATGAATTCTTTGACCAAAAGTTGAATAACTAGAATTGAATGAATTCTTTAGTGAATAAATGCATTAAATTTTATAAAGGAATTAGAAAAAAATTAATGAATTTCTTTAAGATAAGTCGAATGAAGCAAATACAGATAAGTTAGTAGAAAAATTAGTAAAATGTCTTGTATATCAAGTGTACTAGTTTTCTGCAATTTTTTTGCTGAAATTTCGTTTTCAGCTAAAGTTTTAGTTATATTTTTTTAGCACGAAACTAATTTTGAACTAATGTTTTACTAATTTATTTTGCTACAAAAATTGTGCTGATAACCGCATTTATAGCGTGGACGACAACCAGAAAGACAAGATGTAGATGTCGCACCTTATCTGGATGTAGTACAGACAATGGAAATGATAAAAAAGAAAAACAACTCTACACAATTTCTATATTTAAATTTTCAGCAAATAAATTAACTAAAGTAAAATTTCGCTACAAGTTTTTTGAGTTTTTTTCAGTCTACTAATATTCAGCAAAAAGTTTAGTGATTTTAGCAAGGATTTTTTTCATTTGCAATCGACTAAGTGTTAGCAAAACTTTTGCTGAAGATTACTATTTTTTTGGTAAAAATCAGCTCGCTGATTTTCAGCAAACCTTTTGCTGAAATTACCAACTTTTTGGCAAGCACGCTCCTGACTAAAAATTTGCTGACACAGCAACATTTTTTGTTGACTTTACTGACTTTTTTTTTTTGAGTGTCCTTTATTTTTCGATCAATGGTACAGATTTTTCGCTAAATGTCTTTAAAGCTTGGCGGTTGTCCATTCAGTTTTTTATATAAAAAATTTTTCAAATTCAATTAATAAGAATTTTTTTGTGTTAAAATGTAAGCACAGGACCTGTGGCCATATTTACGATATAAATGCGATGTGCTATTCTTGATATTTAAACCACTGCTTACCGTTTTATATGAGTTTTTATGGTTTTTTGCTATTTCAGCGACTTTAGTCGCCGAATGTAAAATCGACCTCAATAAATGTAATGCAATTAAAAGGAAAATATTTCAATAAAAAAAATGTATTCATCTATAGCGGCCTATACCTTAAAATCGCGATTTTTCAAAAATTTTGTATGGCAGCATAGCTTTCCAAGATGTCCTCAAAGTTCAACTTTTAGTATAATATGGGGTCACCTCTAAAAACTGTTGTTGCAAAATTTCAAGCGAAACAGTTTCCATTTGCAAAAGTTATCGCAATAAATACATTTTTTACTAAGGTTAGTATCGTGCTAAAGACATTTGAAGGTACTAAAGTATAGAACATGACGCGTCATTACCATACAGATTACCAAGTAATGATAAATCATTACCTTTTACATCAAAATAATGACTTACTGATAATAAGTTATTATCAGTAAGTCATTATCTTTTACATCAAAATAATGACTTACTGATGATAAGTTATAGAAGTACTTATATATTCTTGCAAAGTAATTACTTACTGGTAATTGATTTAATAAGTACCGATTTAGTCTTTTATATTATTATTAATTTGCTTTGAACTAAACAGGATATTTTCTAAGGTAAAAAGTTATTTTTCCAATATGACCAACAATATATGGAACATCATATATCCTAGCTTCTGAGTAACCACTTATTCTATCTTTGTAAGTAACTACTTATTCTTTCGCTATGGGTAACCATGCTGGTAACTCATTATTATCACTTTTTTTGTAAGCGAGACGGTAATGACCACCCAGCTAATAGCCTGGTAACTAGTGAAACCCTTTGCGTGCTACTCACTCGCTTAATAACTAGAGGTAATGTCTGTTATTGCTGGGTATTTTTGCAATTTCCTTATCGCGTTTTTTTTTAATTCATAATCCAAGGACTATACTGATAAAGTATTTTTATTCATTGTCTGCGCCGCAAAGGCTATTTGCGCAACCCACCATTAATTTGCACTTTTTTAAGTGCAAAATTGTGGTGGGTTAGTACCACGGGTTAATATCGTCCCTAAGGGGAATGAGGAGTCAATTGCCCTCCAAGGACCTATCCCGTGACCGGTCAACCGAAGGCATATTACTAAATTAGTACAAATATAAACCAAAGAGAATGAATTAATTTTCTAAGTATTTTCTGATTCGTTACTTTCACTGTTGCTTTTAAAATACTTGACCGATACCGAATTAAAAAACAAAATTCGTCGTATTCTATATATATATTCCTCTAACTCCCACTGGAGCATAGGGCTTCTAATGAAATTATAATACTAATTTCAATAAAACGAAACAAAATGTATAGTATATAAATGTATTTGTTGCGATAACTTTTGCAAATGGGAACTATTTTGCTTGAAATTTTGCAAGAATAGTTTTTAGATGTGACAATATATTATACTAAAAGTTAGACTTTGGACACAACTTGGAAAGCTATGCTGCCATATAAAATTTTTGAAAAATCGCGATTTTAAAGTATAGGCCGCTATGTATGATAACATTTTTTTTTGTTGAAATATTTTCCTTTCAATTGCTTATTTACTAAGCCATAACATTTACTTATTAAGGTCGATTTTTCTTTCAGCGATTCTATTGGCTAAAACCGTAAAAAAACGTAAAAATCCATATAAAACGCGAAAAGTTGTCTTAATATCAAGTTTTGTGCATCAAATGGTAACCCTAAATATTAATACAGGTCCTGTGCATACATTTCACTACAAAAAATTTATATTGATAGCATTTGAAAATTATCGTATATAAAAAACTAAATGGAAAACCGCTAAACTTAAAATAACGCACTTTAAGACATAATAATATATTGTCATATGAAAGCCAAAAAAGTTACATTTAAAAAATTTTACAGGAGAAGCTAAAACTTTTTAAAATTGTTTGAGCTTACACTTGGGGCTGTTTAGAATTTTGTTAATAAAATTGTCGTGTTTAGTCGTAGGAGTGTAAAATTTTGCAGGCATGTGTATTTTGATACGGTGCATCATAATCGATCAAAAAGTCAATTTTGAATTTTTAGTAACTTACGGCTTTTTTGATTTCATATGTCGATATGTTAGTTATTTTGCAAATAGGCACAGAACTCGAAGCTTCTCCATAGGGCAATTAGGTTTTTAAGAATATTCATTTGAAAAAAATTAAAAAAAATATTTTGATTGAATCAAAATATGAAAACGTATCAATTTTTTATATTTTTTTAAAAATTAAAAAATGCTATTTTAAAGTTGTGTTTATTCGACCTTTCAAATGTTGATAAATGAAAATGCTCGAGCTCGAGGTCTGTTTTTATTATAAATATCAATTTATTATCCGATATTACGACATTCTTCGAATGTCATCTTCCGGGAAATATACATATAACAATTTTAATAATACATTATAATAATATTAATAATACATTTATAAATTTTTTTTTTATAAAAACATAATAAGTATAAACATAGTAGGTGTAAACAACATTCTTAAATCATGGTAGCTCTAAACGCTTCTAAAAATGAAAAATACGCATTAAAAAGCAAAAAGTATGCATTAAAAAGGCACCAAATATGCATATAATCCAAAATATGCAAAACATGCATTTTTGTTCAAATATGCAAAAATATGAAACTACAAATCGGTGCCATTTTGTTCTAAATTTGTTGATTCGTATAAATATTTAGTCTATAATAGTTTTGGAATATCGAAAAAAACATGCATTTGCATGGAATTCCTAGAAATCAGCATTTCCGAAATATGTACATATATAGAGTTGATGGTTAGAACTACATTAATTTGTAAAAGTTAAGATTTTGTCCTGTGTCCTGTGTTATTAAAGATTTGGGAACACCTGACTACACTCAAAAAAAATAAGTTAGTAGAAAAGTTAGTAAAATGTCTTGTATATCAAGTGTACTAGTTTTCAGCAATTTTTCTGCTGAAATTCCGTTTTCAGCAAAAGTTTTAGTTATATTATTTTAGCACTAAACTAATTTTAAACTAATGTTTTACTAATTTATTTTGCTACAAAAATTGTGGTGATAACCACATTTATAGCGTGGACGACAACCAGATAGACATGATGTAGAAGTCGCAGTTTGTTTGGATGTAGTACAGACAACGCAAATGATAAAAAAGAAAAACAATTCTACACAATTTCTATATTTAAATTTCCAGCAAATAAATTAACTAAAGTAAAATTTTGCTACAAGGTTTTTGAGTTTTTTTTAGTATACTAATATTCAGCAAAAAGTTTAGTTATTTTAGCAAGGATTCATTTGCAATCGACTAACTGTTAGTAAAACTTTTGCTGAAGATTACTATTTTTTGGTAAAAATCAGCACGCTGATTTCCAGCAAACCTTTTGCTGAAATTACCAACTTTTTTGCAAGTACGCTCCTGACTAAAAATTTGCTGACACAGCAACATTTTTTGCTGACTTTACTGACTTTTTTTTTTGAGTGTACTTAATGTATGGAATATGGGCGTCAAACTTTTTCTTTTTGAGAGTGCATTCCGGTTATGCAAAAATAATTTTAAATTTCCTAAAATTTGAGACATACACATATGTCGCCATACAAAAATTTAATTTAATTTCTTTATTTACAACAATAACCTAGCCTAAAGATTAAATTAGACGTGCCATAACGCCATAGCCGTAACCATAACGCCATAGCAGACAACCAAAATTCAATTGGTATCTACGGTTACGGTTATGGCGTTATGGCATGTCACCTATAATCGAATACATTGTAGCCCATAAGATTGGTTTGAACAGCTGTTTTATATGGTTATGGTTATGGCACGTCTAATTGAGCCTTAAAGGCCATAATCGGTTACAAATTTCTACTAAAAAACAACATAATATATGAGTAGCTGAGATGCAAAACTCGTTCGTTACACATTAAATAAATTTTGGGAAGGATCAGAAAACATGTTGTGGCTAATTAAATTAACCAAATTAGTCGAATGCTTTTAATTCTTAAATGTTTGCTACACACAGAGAAAAAATATGAATTTTGAATCTCAGCTACTCACATAAAATATATGAATAATAGAGTTTTTCCCACATATAAACAATATACCATAGTTTTCCACATCAACAATAAGCTTTCCAGCAATAATTAACACTTTCTGTCAAATAAATATTTTTAAATTTTAAATGCTCGCTATTTCATAAATGTTACCCCGATTTCGATAATCAATATCTCATTTTAAAGGTAACAAAACAATTTTTTGAATTTAACTTGTAGTCTACACGAGACATAAATTAGTTAACATGGCCACTAACATCATGTTAATGTTAAGTGGGGACCAGTCATTTTAATGTTATGATTTACGTTTTTTCTGTGTTAACATAGTTGTTAAAGCAGATGTTAAGAAAACTATTTTATAACATCTTAGTCGATGCCAACAAACAAATCTTATAAAAAAAAAACAAAGAAAATATATAAAAACAGTGTAATTGTGAAGTAATTTGCATTATTAGAACTTAAAATGTAATATTCTTTTTATTTATGAAAGAAAAAATATACAACCAATTAATTACTGTGAAATAAAATACATTCATTTGCGACTGACTCCGGCAAGAAAAACTTAATAATGAAATTTCTTAACATTAATGTTCTCCACCACAAAAGTATTAGATTTTATTTGTGACTCTCATAACAGCTATCTTAACAGAATCTCATAGCTAATGGAGACTCAGAGTAAAATGTTTATCAAATATTTTTAATTGATCTTTTTTCATCGTGTTATCATTTTGAACAAATTTCACAATATTATGCCTGTTCGTTTACTTACTACACTCATAGAAATAAACATGTAAAAATAGCAGAAAAGAGAAAAAAATATTGAACAGTTTTAATTTTGCTGTTCTTATTTTACTAGTATTTATCTGTAAATTTTAGCAGTTTTTTCTGCAGCATAATTTTTAACTAATTTTTAGTAACTTTTTCTGCTATTTTTACAGATTTATTTCTATGAGTGTAGAAGTTACTACTTTTACTACAGCTGGAAAATTTCAATAGAAAAAGTAAAAAAAAAGTTTCCAATTGTAGTAAAAATTTTGAGTAAACGAACAAACTGATTATGTTGTTTTTTAGTTTAAAAAAATTTTTATTAAAACCAAAAATTAGTGCACAAAATTCCCATTGATGTACACTAAAAGTTCTATAATTGTCACCTACTTTAAATTAAAATATCGGTGTGCTTTACTTGTCACCCCCCTTTAAAGGTCGGAAAATTTGATTCATGTAGTACTTTAATTGTCACTATGCTTTTAAAGTCGTAAAAAATATATTAAATGATTCTATAATTGTCTTTTTATATTTATATGAATTTTGACATTAAACTCATAAATATACTAGATTTACACCATTTATGAGTAGAATACGAGTTTATATGAAAACCTCTATTATTTTTTCAATTCTAAAATACATTTTTAAAAATGGTGCAGTTGAGTATTTTGGATAAATTAAACATTTTGTAACAAATAAATGCAAAAGTAAAGATAAAAGATATTGCAAAATCCTATAATGTTTAGGAAAGGACACTTTTACGGATAAAATGCTCAAACCAATGTTCGAATTCATCACATAATTTCATCATTTAACGACATTATTGATTGGGCATCTAATTCAAATGGGTCTCTACAAGATTTGTGCGTCCTGCCAAAACTTTCTAACAAAGCCACTATTCAAAAATCTTCAAACCTATAACAGGGTTAATTTCTTAAATCAATCGATATGTATTTTTTCTATGGTCTTTATTTACAATGTTATAAGTATGCTTAAATTTATGAATTGCATGCTTTGAAAGACGTTGATATTTATTTGATATTTATTCCTTAATTTGTTAAAATTAAAAAAAAAAATTAATAAATAAAAAAAAAGAAATTGATTCATAGTATGCTTTAATTGTCTGACAATTCTATAAGAGTCATGTTTTTTTTTAAAATTTAATCAGGGTAGGTGACACTTATAGAACTTTTAGTGTATAATAATTTATTTACTTTATTTTTTATTTATTTAATTTAAGTCTATGCAGTGTTACCACTTTTTGAATAATTATTCAAAAACGGGACTGTTTGCACATTTGCTGGATAATTTTTGAATAATGACATTTTTGTGTAGTTTTTGTGTAATTTCACTTTTTACAGAAATTTCCGTACATTCCTTCCTAGAGCTTCTTAACTCATTTTAAACACACTGTCCTGTTTTCAACCTACACTAATAGAAAAAAGTCCGTAAAAAATGTAGTTAAAACTACTAAAAATTAGTTAAAAATGATGCTGCAGAAAAAAATTGCTAAATTAGCAGATTATTTTTGCTATATATTAGTAATATAGAAGCAGCAAAAATAAAACTATTAAATATACAGAATTTTAGTTATATTTGACCTAAATTTTTGTAAATGGAGAAAGCAAATTAACCTGCTTTTTCGATTTTTTTTTAAATGCAAATAAAAATCGAGGATTTTGAAAACAGCAGTTTACAATTTTTTAGCAAATATTTCTGCTGATTTTAGCAGAATAGACTGCTATTCGTATTCAACTAAATTTACCTTAAAAATAGCAAAACTTTTGTAGATTTAACAGTTTGTTTTTGCTATTTTTAGACTACAAATATTTAGCAAAATTTTCTGCAGATTTTACAGTACAATTTGCTATTTTCAATTAACTAAAAGTTAGCCAAAATATAACTAAAATTCTGTAAATTTAACAGTTTTAATTTTGCTGTTTTCATTTGACTAGTATTTAGTAAAAAATATGCTAATTTTAGTAGTTTTTTCTGCAGCAACTGATTTTTAGTAACTTTTTCTGCTATTTTTACAGTTTTATTTCTATGAGTGTAGTATATTTTACTGGATAAACATCATTCAGTGATTTGACAACCATAAAATAATTTGGAAGACACTTCTGTCTAGAGTTGCCAAATAAATATTTATTAAAAAATAAATTTTTGACATTTTTTGATGCAGCTTTATTCAAAATTAAAAAAATTTGAATAAAGATTTGTCCATAAAAATACACAAAATTAAAATTTTTTAAATATCTTTAACTGTCAAGTTTAATATCTTGAAATAATATAAACTTTGGTTGCCAAAATTTCTACTAGAGGGCGCTATTAGCCAAAAGCAATTACAAATATTTCTTAATGAACCATTGGCCTACATATCTGCCAAAAATGTCCAGCGGATCTATGCCGTGTCCTTAATGAGTTGAGAATGAAATGAAAATGCATCGATATTTGGGTTGAATGATTTTATGTAAAATTCACCACAAATTTCTAGTTTGTGATGAATTATTTTCATAAATTTGTTAAACACTAAACCCAATTAAGAAGAAATTAAAAACATTGTTTTATTTTTAATATGTGTTTAAGGATCCGTATGTTGTTAACTTTTGGGAAAATGTTTTTCAAACTTCATGTGGAAAAATATTTTTTTCTTGAGTGGCAAGACTATTTGAAAATGTTGCGAAAGAGTAAAATTTTAATTAGTTATGTTTCTGATGGTTTCAAATGGCACAGCTCTCGGTAAGTCTGTGGGATTCGGCCGGCAAAACTTAAGCCCACAATAAGTTTGGTTGTGACCGTGTGAAATTTGACAGTAATCCAACCAGCCGATAAGAAATGGTAAATTGTTCACAAAATATTTTGATTCTGCCGCATTGTGTGCAGGAGAGTTGGTCTAATGACCGCATATTTTATTTTGAAATTATATATAAAAAAATGCTCTAAACTTTTTGTGTAATTTAATACGGTTTTGGATAATTTTTGAAAAACAGATGTGTAATTTTGTGTTTTACTGGTGGCAACACTGAGTCTATGGAATTATATCCTTACAGACTATAATACATATATATCGAAATAGTACAACCAAATATAATGTTAAATCTACACTCATAGAAAAAAGTTTATAGAAAAGTTAGTAAAACTGTTAGTAATTCAACTTAACAAATTTTTAACTAATTTTTAGTTAATTTATTTGCTACCTCCACATTACTTACTTACAAATTTTTTTTGCTATTTTTTTTTGCTGACTTTAGTTACTGATTTTTAACAATAAATTTGCTAATTTTACAGTATTTTGCTGAATTTTAGTTACTAATTTTTAACAGAAGATTTGCTAATTTTACAAATTTTTTGTAAACTAAACCACCAATTTTGGAGCGCTTATAAACAGAATGTTAAATGACTCATAAAAATTACTGCATATTTTTAACTCGCCAAAAATAATGCAAAAAGTTTTTAAATAAAGCTAAATTGAAATGGTTGAAAATTTGTCCTACTCATAAAATATCTAAATTATTAAAATTTATAAGAAAAGTTTCTATTTATCGTAATACATTAATTTTGAAAGATCAAGGTTTATTGTGGACGAACCATTTTAAAATGAAAATTGTGATTAAAAGTATCTCTGGGGAGCAAGTGGAGTTTACGGGGATGACCCTAATTTTTTCCCCCAATATTGTACTTTTTAAGCTTATTTAAAGAATACGATATTTTCAATCGGCCACACCTTCTTTCCTGTGGGTGGAGCTTTAGAGGTGAAAATAGAAACTCAAATAAATTCGGAAGTACATATCCGATCAGCAAACAATGAAGATGAAAAGAAGGGTCTTTGAAATACATTTTCTTTTCCCAATCAGAAAAATACAAACGAGAAAGCGGTGGTAAAGCACTTTAACAGGTGGTACAAGTACCTGCAAAAAGTGCTTTCCCATTCGCAAAATGATAACATCATTAGACAAAAGGACCGGCTGTTCAAAAAGCGCCGGAAAAGCACTGGAGGAACAAAATTCTTGAACGTTGGCAAAACACTGGCAAAAATAATAAATAAGTGGTCTGGAAATATATTTTCCAAAATAAAATTTAAAAAAAGTTCATATGTATTTTGTAGTATGAATATTAGTCGTTTATACCGACACAATTATTTTATGATGTGGATCCAATTACACCAACAGTTAACTCTTTTAATGTTGAACGAAATACGACTATTACTTGAATTGTATGTGTTGTCCACTTGTGCTCGACCGTACTGTAGACGGTATGAAATATGATCACCATATTGCACAAACAGTCAACTCTACTAGTGTCGTACGGCAAACTACTGTAGCTGTATATTTGTGTATATTGTCCACCTGTGTTCGGTAGTACTGCTATACTTCCGTAGGAATTATTCTTTAATAATTTTAGCTAAGTAAGCAAAATTTATATATAAAAACCCCACGAAAATTTTAATAAAAATTCAATTATAAAACTAAACTCGTTTAGCATTTTAATGTCCTCCGGAACAACTACATTTTTTTGGTCCTGCCGTGATTTGAACCTAGGGCGTCAGATTGGCAGATGATTGCTCTACCCACTGAGCTAACGAGACATATAATATTTGATGGCTAAACACTTAAATGAGTGATAATAGCTGGACAACTACTGGCTGTGCCAAAAGGCTAGTACTGGCAAACAATTTTTTGTAACTAATATGCCAGCGTTGGGAGGGCAAAAGAACAGTTGGTCTTGAAGGAGCTTTCCCACAAACAAAAAATTGATTTTATAAAACAAAAAAAATTTAAATTAAAAAAAATCAAAAAAAAAAATTTCCTTGCAACCGGATTTGAGCTCGGAACTTTCTGACTACAAACCTTTTTTAACAAAGCGTCAGCATTTGTATAAAATCATTGGTCTACCAGTGAATTGATTTTTATACCACTGGTAGCATTGGCTAGGTAGCACTGGATAACCACTGGTTGCAAACCCTGGCATATCACTCTAAGCCAATTCTATGCCAGTGGTTTTTTTTATAAACCACCGAAATTCTTATAAAACAAATACTGGAAAAAGCTTTTTGCAAACGCTGGCAAAGCGTCCCAAATGAGTGTTCTGCCAGTCATTTATTTTTAACACCATGATTACCCAGTGGTATGCCAGTGCTTGATTTTTTGTACCACTGGCGATTTCTGAGTGGGTTGTTATGGTTAACATATTATTGTCTATAAATATTACCACTTTTACAAAAAATCATTCTTGGGAAATTTTCAATGGCATTGAAATATAATTGGCATTACTTTATCTCAGTCAATACCAACAAATTTCATCACCATTCAATGCCAATGAAATTTTTTCAATTTGCATTGATGAAAACAATGGTAATGAAATGTACACATAATTGAAGAAAAAGCATTGTAATATATAAAAAATATAAGAAATACGCGAATTTTTAATTTTATTTCTTAATTTATTCTTTTATTAAAACATGAAAACAAATACTTCTTTCATCAATTATAAATGGGCATTTAGGCATTGAACAATGCCAATTGAAAAAAATTAATTGACACATTTAATAAACTGGTCCCAAGTATGTTTTTAAATACACATTTATTTTTTATTTATTAATTTTCATATCATTTGCTCCCTTTTTACCGTTTTCCAGTCCACTAGTAATCTGTCAAAGTTTTGTTGATTTCAGTAAATTTTAGCAAAAATTTTGTAGATTTAACAGTTTTTTTTTGCTATTTTCATTCTATTATTATTTAGCAATTTTTTTGCTGATTTCAGGGAGTTAAAATGTTATTTGCAATTAACAAAAATTTAGCTCAAATATTAATAAAATTCTGTAAATTGAACAGTTTTTTTTGCTATTTTTATTAAACTACTATTCAGCAATTTTTTTTTTGCTAATTTTAGCAGATTAAATTGTTATTTGCAATTAACAACAATTTAGCTCAAATATTACTAAAATTCTGTAAATTTAAGATTTTTTTTTCTGTTTTCATTTTATTAATATTTAGCAAACTGATTCTGCTAATATTAGCAGTTTTTTCTGCAGCATCATTTTTAACTAATTTTTAGTAACTTTTTCTGCTATTTTTACGGACTTATTTGTATGAGTGTAGGTATTTAAAAAGAGTATTATCAGGCATGTCACAGACTTCAATTTTACTTGAAAGTGAAATTGAAAACGCAAATTGCTTCTCCAGAAGTAAATGGTATTTTTGAATATTTAGACCAAATATAACAGATAAACATAATTAATTATAAGTTAATAATGCTGATTTTAATAATTTCACTTAAAAAAGTTTTTGTTAGAGAGCATATTTAAAGTTTTAACACATATTTCGCATAAAATTAATATAATTTCGATGTACAATTTCGTAACGTTTTACTTTTGCTTCTTCAGGTTTTTTCGTTTTCGTAAATTCTAAAATCCCAACAAACAATTCTTTCCGTTTACGCACCGTTTTCGGTCCGTCATAAACGGAATGCAACTCCGTATACGTACCGTTTTCTGGATCCGTAAACGGACCAGAAAACGGAACTAAGGAACATCGAAACTGATTCGAATCCGTTGAAAATCCGTCAATGACGGACCGTTTACGGACCGGTATGGCGTGTTGAAAACGGACAAGTCCGTTTAAAGTCCGTCAATGACGGACCGTTTACAGACCGTTATGTCATGTAAAAAATGGACTAGTCCGCTGATAGTCCGTCAATGCCGGACCGATTCCAGACCGATATGTCGTGTAATAACGGAGTATTTCCTTGTCCATATCCTACCGATTTTTTCAAAAAAATAGACCATATGTTTATTATTTTCAATACAAAGTACTTTTTTTATAAATTCATTAATAATTATTATTTATAATTACAATATTTAGCACATCTAGCTCGGTTTACCTATCTATCCATCTATATGGAAAAGAGACAATAAATTAGTTATGGTTTAATTGACTGTGTACACGATGCAAATTCTCACATATTATACACAAAACATTGTAAAACATTAATTTTCATAAATCTCACCTTGTTACTTGACGTTGTTTGATTAATGGTGTGATAGAAAGAATTCCCTCTATTGCATATTCTCCATATATTCCCATTATAATAATATTCAGTGTTGCCATTTCAGTGCTTTTCGGGTATTTTTTGGTGCTTTTTTCCTTCCCGTACCCGGTGATTTTTTACAAATACCCGTTTATAAAAAGCGGGTATTTACAGTGCTTTTTCAGATTTCTGGCAGTGCTTTTAGTGCTTTTTGTACAGTTTATATTATTGGTATTTGTTCTCCTTTTTTTCAATTTTTCTTGAATTTTCTGTAAAAGTTGAAAAAATAATACGAAATATACAAAAAATACATTTTGTCACAATGTTTGTAGTACAATTTTAAATAGCAACTTCGTTATATTTAAACTTCAAAATTTTGAAATATTAGTTTGGTGCTTTTTTACCCCTTTTCTGGTTGTTTTTTAAACCTTTTTTACACGATTTTATAAAGCTAAAATGTGTTTTTAAAATCTTGACTTAAATTTTTCAAAAAATTATTATCGTGCTTTTTTACCCCATTTTTGGTAAATTTTTACCCTTTTTACCCGTTTTCACAATGCTCACGGTGCTTTCCTGCCTTCAAGAGTTGGCAACACTGATAATATTTGCACCGACTTTTCCATTTGTATTGTGCTCTATGTGTGAGCTTATGTAGGTGTGAGAGAGCGCCCATGGGCATAGGCAGGGCTGCCAGATGATTTTTATGAAAAAGTGCATTTTCGGCACTTTGATTTTAAAAAATCGGCAAAAAATCGGCACTTTAAAAAAATACTCATTTATGTAATATTTAGGTTACTTTATATAAAAAATATTTGAAAAATACATTTCGTGTAAAATAATATCCCAGTCAGAAAAATACAAACAGGAAAGCGGTGGCACTTTAACAGGTGGTACAAGTACTGGCAAAAAGTGCTTTCCCATTCCGAAAATGATAACATCATTAGACAAAAGGACCGGCTGTTCAAAAAGCGCCGGAAAAGCACTGGAGGAACAAAATTTTTAAACGTTGGCAAAACGCTGGCAAAAACAATAAATAGGTGGTCTGGAAATATATTTTCCAAAATAAAATTAAAAAAAAGTTCATATGTATTTTTTTTGGTCCTGTCGTGAATTGAACCGTCAGATTGGCAGACGATTGCTCTACCCACAGAGCTAACGAGACATATAATATTTAATGGCTAAACACATAAATGAGTGATAATAGCTGCACAACTACTGGCTGTGCCAAAATGTTAGTACTGGCAAACAATTTTTAGTAACTAGTATGCCAGTTTTGGGAGGGCAAATTTTTTTGCTTGCAACCGGATTTGAACTCGGAACATTCCGACTACAAACATTTTTTAACGAAGCGTCAGCATTTTTATAAAATCATTGGTTTTCCAGTGAATTGATTTTTGTACGCCTGGTAGCATTGGCTAGGTAGCACTGGATAACCACTGGTTGCAAACCTTGGCATATCACTCTAAGCCAGGGATCGGCAAACATATACAACCTTATTTTGTGCTTGTATGAGTGAGTTGCAGTCTCTCTCTCCCAATGCACTGACAAGGAACGTTTGTACAATAATTTGAAAATTTTAAATGTTTATAATGGGAATATAAAATAAAAATTTAAAAGCAAACAACTACAACAACAAATATCAAAAAAAACAACACAAAAAAAAAGAACTTAAAAATAAATTACCAAAAAAATGTATCAATAAACATTATGCAAAGTGTAAAAAATCTGGCAAACAAGCGATCTGACAACCTACTTCATTGAATGCTTGTTTGCGACTAAGTTATTTTTTTGTTCTATGCTCTAAGCCAATTCTTTGCCAGTGGTTTTTTTTATAAACCACCGAAATTTTTGTAAAAAAAAATACTGGTAAAACGCTTTTCGCAAACGCTGGCAAAGCGTCCCAAATGAGTGTTCTGCCAGTCATTTATTTTTAATACCGTGGTTACCCAGTGGTATGCCAGTGCTTGATTTTTTGTACCACTGGCGATTTCTGACTGGGATGTTTTAAGTTTAACAATTAAATAAAAATAAAGGCTTCCCAGCTAAAAATCGACATATGTGACGCGCAAAATAGAAAGGGACCTAAGGGTAAAAAAGGGCATGGGATCGGTCTCATTCGATGCTCAGATGTTGTCCACATCAAAAAAAAAATTGATTTTTTTACCCTTAGGTCCCTTTCTCTATGCGCTGTCACATATATGAATCCATAAAGGTTAAATGTATGTGCGTGCATGCTCATAACATGCATTCATGACCAAACATGGATACATAAATCTCCATACATGAATCATATATGACCATACGTGTGAATTAACGAAATTTGAGGTAATATCTACATGTATGATCATGCATGCTCATGCGTGTTCATGTATGTTCATGCATGTACACACATCTAGATATTACCTCAAATTTCGTTAATGCACACGTGTGGTCCTATATGATTAATGTATGGAGATTTATGTATCCATGTATGGTCATGAATGCATGTTTATGAGAATGCACCCACATACATTTAACCTGTATGGATCCATATATGTCGATTTTTAGCTGGGTTAATAAAAAATTTTGGTTGTAATTTTATGAATATTTTTATGATACATATTCGTCCTATCCACCAAAAATGACGTTCGAAAATCGATTTTTTGAAACTTCTCAACCCCCTTTTAACCCTTAAACATTCTAATACCAAAAATTCCCTTGGTTGGGTCTCTTCTCGTCATAAAGCGAAGATATGCCAAATTTCAATTATCCATCTTCATTAGTTTAGCAGACACTTCAAAACCCCCTTTTTGCGGAGATATGATATATTAAAAAAAATTAGACTTCATTAACAAATATCGCGACCATATTGCCATGTTGAACTGCTTATACATATTTATAATAATTTTTATTTGAAGTCCAAGATTCTAATAAACTTATTTAAAAAAAGTATAAAGTTTTTCTTGCATTATCAAATTTTATACATCCTTTTAAAGATGTGTATACTGTAATGTACAAGGGTAGTGAAAGAGTTAGAATTGTATAAATAATATTTAGTTTTTCATTTTATATTCTTAGGTGAAAATACATGTCCTTTTGGGCATTTAATGAAAAACTTATGGTGTTTTCTTTTCTGACAAAACTGTTGCCTTTTTTTGCACTTTGCTTTTGAATTGCCTTTTTTGTGTTCTTTTCTAAATTAAGGGTAAGATTCTAAGAGGGCATCGTGTTCTTTTCTGAAAATGTTGTCTAATAAAGTGCAAAAGTGCAACATTTTCTGCCCTCAAAAAATTTACGGGGTAGAGCGTTGCCCTGTTCTTTTGTTTTAATCAAAGTTATGTGTATATACTGCAATGTTGTTTGCCTGCAAAAACTCGCAACTTGGTGTCCTAGGGGGTACTATCATGGCTTCTGATGCAGAAGATCGCAGGTTCAAACCCCGGTTGGACCACAACAATTTTTTTTCATTTTTTTTTTTTTTTTATAAAATTTTATTTAGTTTTTCAATAATTTGCTCTGTTATTTAGTACCTAATTTCGTAAAACACTTGGGTGAAGTGAAGGGTACTTTCAATGTAAATTGTTTTTGTAACAAAAACAATTTCTATAGAAATAACGCAACACTTCACCGAAGTGTTTTAGAAAATTACCCCCTTAGTATTTACTATTTTTTACGCTACCAATAAATAAAAAATTAAATTTTTTTTTTTTAATATGGAAAAATGTAGCATTTTATTGAGGTGAGGGCAACATTTTTAAAATTTTACCCCTAAATTCATAAACGCTTTTTTAAATTAAAGGAGGTTTATTGAACAAATTTTGTATGAAAATGACGTTTTGTAAACCTGCTATAACTTTACAAAGCATTTATGAATTGAAGGGTAACACTTTAACAAGGTTACATTTTCTTCCAGAAAAGAAAACACCATTAAATTCAGGGAATTAAACGAAAAAGTTAATTCCATAGGGAATTGAACGCAAAAGTTGATTCCTTTGGGAATTAAACAAAAAAATAATTTCCTTAGGGAAATAAAGGAAAAAGTTAATTCTTTCAGCGAATTAAGTGCACAATTGAAAGAATTCCCAGGGAATTCGTTCCCTCGGGAATGAATTCTTTGACCAAAAGTTGAATAACTAGAATTGAATGAATTCTTTAGTGAATAAATGCATTAAATTTTATAAAGGAATTAGAAAAAAATTAATGAATTTCTTTAAGATAAGTCGAATGAAGCAAATACAGATAAGTTAGTAGAAAAATTAGTAAAATGTCTTGTATATCAAGTGTACTAGTTTTCTGCAATTTTTTTGCTGAAATTTCGTTTTCAGCTAAAGTTTTAGTTATATTTTTTTAGCACGAAACTAATTTTGAACTAATGTTTTACTAATTTATTTTGCTACAAAAATTGTGCTGATAACCGCATTTATAGCGTGGACGACAACCAGAAAGACAAGATGTAGATGTCGCACCTTATCTGGATGTAGTACAGACAATGGAAATGATAAAAAAGAAAAACAACTCTACACAATTTCTATATTTAAATTTTCAGCAAATAAATTAACTAAAGTAAAATTTCGCTACAAGTTTTTTGAGTTTTTTTCAGTCTACTAATATTCAGCAAAAAGTTTAGTGATTTTAGCAAGGATTTTTTTCATTTGCAATCGACTAAGTGTTAGCAAAACTTTTGCTGAAGATTACTATTTTTTTGGTAAAAATCAGCTCGCTGATTTTCAGCAAACCTTTTGCTGAAATTACCAACTTTTTGGCAAGCACGCTCCTGACTAAAAATTTGCTGACACAGCAACATTTTTTGTTGACTTTACTGACTTTTTTTTTTTGAGTGTCCTTTATTTTTCGATCAATGGTACAGATTTTTCGCTAAATGTCTTTAAAGCTTGGCGGTTGTCCATTCAGTTTTTTATATAAAAAATTTTTCAAATTCAATTAATAAGAATTTTTTTGTGTTAAAATGTAAGCACAGGACCTGTGGCCATATTTACGATATAAATGCGATGTGCTATTCTTGATATTTAAACCACTGCTTACCGTTTTATATGAGTTTTTATGGTTTTTTGCTATTTCAGCGACTTTAGTCGCCGAATGTAAAATCGACCTCAATAAATGTAATGCAATTAAAAGGAAAATATTTCAATAAAAAAAATGTATTCATCTATAGCGGCCTATACCTTAAAATCGCGATTTTTCAAAAATTTTGTATGGCAGCATAGCTTTCCAAGATGTCCTCAAAGTTCAACTTTTAGTATAATATGGGGTCACCTCTAAAAACTGTTGTTGCAAAATTTCAAGCGAAACAGTTTCCATTTGCAAAAGTTATCGCAATAAATACATTTTTTACTAAGGTTAGTATCGTGCTAAAGACATTTGAAGGTACTAAAGTATAGAACATGACGCGTCATTACCATACAGATTACCAAGTAATGATAAATCATTACCTTTTACATCAAAATAATGACTTACTGATAATAAGTTATTATCAGTAAGTCATTATCTTTTACATCAAAATAATGACTTACTGATAATAAGTTATAGAAGTACTTATATATTCTTGCAAAGTAATTACTTACTGGTAATTGATTTAATAAGTACCGATTTAGTCTTTTATATTATTATTAATTTGCTTTGAACTAAACAGGATATTTTCTAAGGTAAAAAGTTATTTTTCCAATATGACCAACAATATATGGAACATCATATATCCTAGCTTCGGAGTAACCACTTATTCTATCTTTGTAAGTAACTACTTATTCTTTCGCTATGGGTAACCATGCTGGTAACTCATTATTATCACTTTTTTTGTAAGCGAGACGGTAATGACCACCCAGCTAATAGCCTGGTAACTAGTGAAACCCTTTGCGTGCTACTCACTCGCTTAATAACTAGAGGTAATGTCTGTTATTGCTGGGTATTTTTGCAATTTCCTTATCGCGTTTTTTTTTAATTCATAATCCAAGGACTATACTGATAAAGTATTTTTATTCATTGTCTGCGCCGCAAAGGCTATTTGCGCAACCCACCATTAATTTGCACTTTTTTAAGTGCAAAATTGTGGTGGGTTAGTACCACGGGTTAATATCGTCCCTAAGGGGAATGAGGAGTCAATTGCCCTCCAAGGACCTATCCCGTGACCGGTCAACCGAAGGCATATTACTAAATTAGTACAAATATAAACCAAAGAGAATGAATTAATTTTCTAAGTATTTTCTGATTCGTTACTTTCACTGTTGCTTTTAAAATACTTGACCGATACCGAATTAAAAAACAAAATTCGTCGTATTCTATATATATATTCCTCTAACTCCCACTGGAGCATAGGGCTTCTAATGAAATTATAATACTAATTTCAATAAAACGAAACAAAATGTATAGTATATAAATGTATTTGTTGCGATAACTTTTGCAAATGGGAACTATTTTGCTTGAAATTTTGCAAGAATAGTTTTTAGATGTGACAATATATTATACTAAAAGTTAGACTTTGGACACAACTTGGAAAGCTATGCTGCCATATAAAATTTTTGAAAAATCGCGATTTTAAAGTATAGGCCGCTATGTATGATAACATTTTTTTTTGTTGAAATATTTTCCTTTCAATTGCTTATTTACTAAGCCATAACATTTACTTATTAAGGTCGATTTTTCTTTCAGCGATTCTATTGGCTAAAACCGTAAAAAAACGTAAAAATCCATATAAAACGCGAAAAGTTGTCTTAATATCAAGTTTTGTGCATCAAATGGTAACCCTAAATATTAATACAGGTCCTGTGCATACATTTCACTACAAAAAATTTATATTGATAGCATTTGAAAATTATCGTATATAAAAAACTAAATGGAAAACCGCTAAACTTAAAATAACGCACTTTAAGACATAATAATATATTGTCATATGAAAGCCAAAAAAGTTACATTTAAAAAATTTTACAGGAGAAGCTAAAACTTTTTAAAATTGTTTGAGCTTACACTTGGGGCTGTTTAGAATTTTGTTAATAAAATTGTCGTGTTTAGTCGTAGGAGTGTAAAATTTTGCAGGCATGTGTATTTTGATACGGTGCATCATAATCGATCAAAAAGTCAATTTTGAATTTTTAGTAACTTACGGCTTTTTTGATTTCATATGTCGAT
Source organism: Leucophora obtusa (assembly GCA_949987735.1). NCBI lineage: Eukaryota > Metazoa > Arthropoda > Insecta > Diptera > Anthomyiidae > Leucophora > Leucophora obtusa. Next base: position 199,043,715 of record OX465295.1, on the reverse strand, counting down.
ATGTTAGTTATTTTGCAAATAGGCACAGAACTCGAAGCTTCTCCATAGGGCAATTAGGTTTTTAAGAATATTCATTTGAAAAAAATTAAAAAAAATATTTTGATTGAATCAAAATATGAAAACGTATCAATTTTTTATATTTTTTTAAAAATTAAAAAATGCTATTTTAAAGTTGTGTTTATTCGACCTTTCAAATGTTGATAAATGAAAATGCTCGAGCTCGAGGTCTGTTTTTATTATAAATATCAATTTATTATCCGATATTACGACATTCTTCGAATGTCATCTTCCGGGAAATATACATATAACAATTTTAATAATACATTATAATAATATTAATAATACATTTATAAATTTTTTTTTTATAAAAACATAATAAGTATAAACATAGTAGGTGTAAACAACATTCTTAAATCATGGTAGCTCTAAACGCTTCTAAAAATGAAAAATACGCATTAAAAAGCAAAAAGTATGCATTAAAAAGGCACCAAATATGCATATAATCCAAAATATGCAAAACATGCATTTTTGTTCAAATATGCAAAAATATGAAACTACAAATCGGTGCCATTTTGTTCTAAATTTGTTGATTCGTATAAATATTTAGTCTATAATAGTTTTGGAATATCGAAAAAAACATGCATTTGCATGGAATTCCTAGAAATCAGCATTTCCGAAATATGTACATATATAGAGTTGATGGTTAGAACTACATTAATTTGTAAAAGTTAAGATTTTGTCCTGTGTCCTGTGTTATTAAAGATTTGGGAACACCTGACTACACTCAAAAAAAATAAGTTAGTAGAAAAGTTAGTAAAATGTCTTGTATATCAAGTGTACTAGTTTTCAGCAATTTTTCTGCTGAAATTCCGTTTTCAGCAAAAGTTTTAGTTATATTATTTTAGCACTAAACTAATTTTAAACTAATGTTTTACTAATTTATTTTGCTACAAAAATTGTGGTGATAACCACATTTATAGCGTGGACGACAACCAGATAGACATGATGTAGAAGTCGCAGTTTGTTTGGATGTAGTACAGACAACGCAAATGATAAAAAAGAAAAACAATTCTACACAATTTCTATATTTAAATTTCCAGCAAATAAATTAACTAAAGTAAAATTTTGCTACAAGGTTTTTGAGTTTTTTTTAGTATACTAATATTCAGCAAAAAGTTTAGTTATTTTAGCAAGGATTCATTTGCAATCGACTAACTGTTAGCAAAACTTTTGCTGAAGATTACTATTTTTTGGTAAAAATCAGCACGCTGATTTCCAGCAAACCTTTTGCTGAAATTACCAACTTTTTTGCAAGTACGCTCCTGACTAAAAATTTGCTGACACAGCAACATTTTTTGCTGACTTTACTGACTTTTTTTTTTGAGTGTACTTAATGTATGGAATATGGGCGTCAAACTTTTTCTTTTTGAGAGTGCATTCCGGTTATGCAAAAATAATTTTAAATTTCCTAAAATTTGAGACATACACATATGTCGCCATACAAAAATTTAATTTAATTTCTTTATTTACAACAATAACCTAGCCTAAAGATTAAATTAGACGTGCCATAACGCCATAGCCGTAACCATAACGCCATAGCAGACAACCAAAATTCAATTGGTATCTACGGTTACGGTTATGGCGTTATGGCATGTCACCTATAATCGAATACATTGTAGCCCATAAGATTGGTTTGAACAGCTGTTTTATATGGTTATGGTTATGGCACGTCTAATTGAGCCTTAAAGGCCATAATCGGTTACAAATTTCTACTAAAAAACAACATAATATATGAGTAGCTGAGATGCAAAACTCGTTCGTTACACATTAAATAAATTTTGGGAAGGATCAGAAAACATGTTGTGGCTAATTAAATTAACCAAATTAGTCGAATGCTTTTAATTCTTAAATGTTTGCTACACACAGAGAAAAAATATGAATTTTGAATCTCAGCTACTCACATAAAATATATGAATAATAGAGTTTTTCCCACATATAAACAATATACCATAGTTTTCCACATCAACAATAAGCTTTCCAGCAATAATTAACACTTTCTGTCAAATAAATATTTTTAAATTTTAAATGCTCGCTATTTCATAAATGTTACCCCGATTTCGATAATCAATATCTCATTTTAAAGGTAACAAAACAATTTTTTGAATTTAACTTGTAGTCTACACGAGACATAAATTAGTTAACATGGCCACTAACATCATGTTAATGTTAAGTGGGGACCAGTCATTTTAATGTTATGATTTACGTTTTTTCTGTGTTAACATAGTTGTTAAAGCAGATGTTAAGAAAACTATTTTATAACATCTTAGTCGATGCCAACAAACAAATCTTATAAAAAAAAACAAAGAAAATATATAAAAACAGTGTAATTGTGAAGTAATTTGCATTATTAGAACTTAAAATGTAATATTCTTTTTATTTATGAAAGAAAAAATATACAACCAATTAATTACTGTGAAATAAAATACATTCATTTGCGACTGACTCCGGCAAGAAAAACTTAATAATGAAATTTCTTAACATTAATGTTCTCCACCACAAAAGTATTAGATTTTATTTGTGACTCTCATAACAGCTATCTTAACAGAATCTCATAGCTAATGGAGACTCAGAGTAAAATGTTTATCAAATATTTTTAATTGATCTTTTTTCATCGTGTTATCATTTTGAACAAATTTCACAATATTATGCCTGTTCGTTTACTTACTACACTCATAGAAATAAACATGTAAAAATAGCAGAAAAGAGAAAAAAATATTGAACAGTTTTAATTTTGCTGTTCTTATTTTACTAGTATTTATCTGTAAATTTTAGCAGTTTTTTCTGCAGCATAATTTTTAACTAATTTTTAGTAACTTTTTCTGCTATTTTTACAGATTTATTTCTATGAGTGTAGAAGTTACTACTTTTACTACAGCTGGAAAATTTCAATAGAAAAAGTAAAAAAAAAGTTTCCAATTGTAGTAAAAATTTTGAGTAAACGAACAAACTGATTATGTTGTTTTTTAGTTTAAAAAAATTTTTATTAAAACCAAAAATTAGTGCACAAAATTCCCATTGATGTACACTAAAAGTTCTATAATTGTCACCTACTTTAAATTAAAATATCGGTGTGCTTTACTTGTCACCCCCCTTTAAAGGTCGGAAAATTTGATTCATGTAGTACTTTAATTGTCACTATGCTTTTAAAGTCGTAAAAAATATATTAAATGATTCTATAATTGTCTTTTTATATTTATATGAATTTTGACATTAAACTCATAAATATACTAGATTTACACCATTTATGAGTAGAATACGAGTTTATATGAAAACCTCTATTATTTTTTCAATTCTAAAATACATTTTTAAAAATGGTGCAGTTGAGTATTTTGGATAAATTAAACATTTTGTAACAAATAAATGCAAAAGTAAAGATAAAAGATATTGCAAAATCCTATAATGTTTAGGAAAGGACACTTTTACGGATAAAATGCTCAAACCAATGTTCGAATTCATCACATAATTTCATCATTTAACGACATTATTGATTGGGCATCTAATTCAAATGGGTCTCTACAAGATTTGTGCGTCCTGCCAAAACTTTCTAACAAAGCCACTATTCAAAAATCTTCAAACCTATAACAGGGTTAATTTCTTAAATCAATCGATATGTATTTTTTCTATGGTCTTTATTTACAATGTTATAAGTATGCTTAAATTTATGAATTGCATGCTTTGAAAGACGTTGATATTTATTTGATATTTATTCCTTAATTTGTTAAAATTAAAAAAAAAAATTAATAAATAAAAAAAAAGAAATTGATTCATAGTATGCTTTAATTGTCTGACAATTCTATAAGAGTCATGTTTTTTTTTAAAATTTAATCAGGGTAGGTGACACTTATAGAACTTTTAGTGTATAATAATTTATTTACTTTATTTTTTATTTATTTAATTTAAGTCTATGCAGTGTTACCACTTTTTGAATAATTATTCAAAAACGGGACTGTTTGCACATTTGCTGGATAATTTTTGAATAATGACATTTTTGTGTAGTTTTTGTGTAATTTCACTTTTTACAGAAATTTCCGTACATTCCTTCCTAGAGCTTCTTAACTCATTTTAAACACACTGTCCTGTTTTCAACCTACACTAATAGAAAAAAGTCCGTAAAAAATGTAGTTAAAACTACTAAAAATTAGTTAAAAATGATGCTGCAGAAAAAAATTGCTAAATTAGCAGATTATTTTTGCTATATATTAGTAATATAGAAGCAGCAAAAATAAAACTATTAAATATACAGAATTTTAGTTATATTTGACCTAAATTTTTGTAAATGGAGAAAGCAAATTAACCTGCTTTTTCGATTTTTTTTTAAATGCAAATAAAAATCGAGGATTTTGAAAACAGCAGTTTACAATTTTTTAGCAAATATTTCTGCTGATTTTAGCAGAATAGACTGCTATTCGTATTCAACTAAATTTACCTTAAAAATAGCAAAACTTTTGTAGATTTAACAGTTTGTTTTTGCTATTTTTAGACTACAAATATTTAGCAAAATTTTCTGCAGATTTTACAGTACAATTTGCTATTTTCAATTAACTAAAAGTTAGCCAAAATATAACTAAAATTCTGTAAATTTAACAGTTTTAATTTTGCTGTTCTCATTTGACTAGTATTTAGTAAAAAATATGCTAATTTTAGTAGTTTTTTCTGCAGCAACTGATTTTTAGTAACTTTTTCTGCTATTTTTACAGTTTTATTTCTATGAGTGTAGTATATTTTACTGGATAAACATCATTCAGTGATTTGACAACCATAAAATAATTTGGAAGACACTTCTGTCTAGAGTTGCCAAATAAATATTTATTAAAAAATAAATTTTTGACATTTTTTGATGCAGCTTTATTCAAAATTAAAAAAATTTGAATAAAGATTTGTCCATAAAAATACACAAAATTAAAATTTTTTAAATATCTTTAACTGTCAAGTTTAATATCTTGAAATAATATAAACTTTGGTTGCCAAAATTTCTACTAGAGGGCGCTATTAGCCAAAAGCAATTACAAATATTTCTTAATGAACCATTGGCCTACATATCTGCCAAAAATGTCCAGCGGATCTATGCCGTGTCCTTAATGAGTTGAGAATGAAATGAAAATGCATCGATATTTGGGTTGAATGATTTTATGTAAAATTCACCACAAATTTCTAGTTTGTGATGAATTATTTTCATAAATTTGTTAAACACTAAACCCAATTAAGAAGAAATTAAAAACATTGTTTTATTTTTAATATGTGTTTAAGGATCCGTATGTTGTTAACTTTTGGGAAAATGTTTTTCAAACTTCATGTGGAAAAATATTTTTTTCTTGAGTGGCAAGACTATTTGAAAATGTTGCGAAAGAGTAAAATTTTAATTAGTTATGTTTCTGATGGTTTCAAATGGCACAGCTCTCGGTAAGTCTGTGGGATTCGGCCGGCAAAACTTAAGCCCACAATAAGTTTGGTTGTGACCGTGTGAAATTTGACAGTAATCCAACCAGCCGATAAGAAATGGTAAATTGTTCACAAAATATTTTGATTCTGCCGCATTGTGTGCAGGAGAGTTGGTCTAATGACCGCATATTTTATTTTGAAATTATATATAAAAAAATGCTCTAAACTTTTTGTGTAATTTAATACGGTTTTGGATAATTTTTGAAAAACAGATGTGTAATTTTGTGTTTTACTGGTGGCAACACTGAGTCTATGGAATTATATCCTTACAGACTATAATACATATATATCGAAATAGTACAACCAAATATAATGTTAAATCTACACTCATAGAAAAAAGTTTATAAAAAAGTTAGTAAAACTGTTAGTACTTCAACTTAACAAATTTTTAACTAATTTTTAGTTAATTTATTTGCTACCTCCACATTACTTACTTACAAATTTTTTTTGCTATTTTTTTTTGCTGACTTTAGTTACTGATTTTTAACAATAAATTTGCTAATTTTACAGTATTTTGCTGAATTTTAGTTACTAATTTTTAACAGAAGATTTGCTAATTTTACAAATTTTTTGTAAACTAAACCACCAATTTTGGAGCGCTTATAAACAGAATGTTAAATGACTCATAAAAATTACTGCATATTTTTAACTCGCCAAAAATAATGCAAAAAGTTTTTAAATAAAGCTAAATTGAAATGGTTGAAAATTTGTCCTACTCATAAAATATCTAAATTATTAAAATTTATAAGAAAAGTTTCTATTTATCGTAATACATTAATTTTGAAAGATCAAGGTTTATTGTGGACGAACCATTTTAAAATGAAAATTGTGATTAAAAGTATCTCTGGGGAGCAAGTGGAGTTTACGGGGATGACCCTAATTTTTCCCCCCAATATTGTACTTTTTAAGCTTATTTAAAGAATACGATATTTTCAATCGGCCACACCTTCTTTCCTGTGGGTGGAGCTTTAGAGGTGAAAATAGAAACTCAAATAAATTCGGAAGTACATATCCGATCAGCAAACAATGAAGATGAAAAGAAGGGTCTTTGAAATACATTTTCTTTTCCCAATCAGAAAAATACAAACGAGAAAGCGGTGGTAAAGCACTTTAACAGGTGGTACAAGTACCTGCAAAAAGTGCTTTCCCATTCGCAAAATGATAACATCATTAGACAAAAGGACCGGCTGTTCAAAAAGCGCCGGAAAAGCACTGGAGGAACAAAATTCTTGAACGTTGGCAAAACACTGGCAAAAATAATAAATAAGTGGTCTGGAAATATATTTTCCAAAATAAAATTTAAAAAAAGTTCATATGTATTTTGTAGTATGAATATTAGTCGTTTATACCGACACAATTATTTTATGATGTGGATCCAATTACACCAACAGTTAACTCTTTTAATGTTGAACGAAATACGACTATTACTTGAATTGTATGTGTTGTCCACTTGTGCTCGACCGTACTGTAGACGGTATGAAATATGATCACCATATTGCACAAACAGTCAACTCTACTAGTGTCGTACGGCAAACTACTGTAGCTGTATATTTGTGTATATTGTCCACCTGTGTTCGGTAGTACTGCTATACTTCCGTAGGAATTATTCTTTAATAATTTTAGCTAAGTAAGCAAAATTTATATATAAAAACCCCACGAAAATTTTAATAAAAATTCAATTATAAAACTAAACTCGTTTAGCATTTTAATTTCCTCCGGAACAACTACATTTTTTTGGTCCTGCCGTGATTTGAACCTAGGGCGTCAGATTGGCAGATGATTGCTCTACCCACTGAGCTAACGAGACATATAATATTTGATGGCTAAACACTTAAATGAGTGATAATAGCTGGACAACTACTGGCTGTGCCAAAAGGCTAGTACTGGCAAACAATTTTTTGTAACTAATATGCCAGCGTTGGGAGGGCAAAAGAACAGTTGGTCTTGAAGGAGCTTTCCCACAAACAAAAAATTGATTTTATAAAACAAAAAAAATTTAAATTAAAAAAAATCAAAAAAAAAATTTCCTTGCAACCGGATTTGAGCTCGGAACTTTCTGACTACAAACCTTTTTTAACAAAGCGTCAGCATTTGTATAAAATCATTGGTCTACCAGTGAATTGATTTTTATACCACTGGTAGCATTGGCTAGGTAGCACTGGATAACCACTGGTTGCAAACCCTGGCATATCACTCTAAGCCAATTCTATGCCAGTGGTTTTTTTTATAAACCACCGAAATTCTTATAAAACAAATACTGGAAAAAGCTTTTTGCAAACGCTGGCAAAGCGTCCCAAATGAGTGTTCTGCCAGTCATTTATTTTTAACACCATGATTACCCAGTGGTATGCCAGTGCTTGATTTTTTGTACCACTGGCGATTTCTGAGTGGGTTGTTATGGTTAACATATAAATATTACCACTTTTACAAAAAATCATTCTTGGGAAATTTTCAATGGCATTGAAATATAATTGGCATTACTTTATCTCAGTCAATACCAACAAATTTCATCACCATTCAATGCCAATGAAATTTTTTCAATTTGCATTGATGAAAACAATGGTAATGAAATGTACACATAATTGAAGAAAAAGCATTGTAATATATAAAAAATATAAGAAATACGCGAATTTTTAATTTTATTTCTTAATTTATTCTTTTATTAAAACATGAAAACAAATACTTCTTTCATCAATTATAAATGGGCATTTAGGCATTGAACAATGCCAATTGAAAAAAATTAATTGACACATTTAATAAACTGGTCCCAAGTATGTTTTTAAATACACATTTATTTTTTATTTATTAATTTTCATATCATTTGCTCCTTTTTTACCGTTTTCCAGTCCACTAGTAATCTGTCAAAGTTTTGTTGATTTCAGTAAATTTTAGCAAAAATTTTGTAGATTTAACAGTTTTTTTTTGCTATTTTCATTCTATTATTATTTAGCAATTTTTTTGCTGATTTCAGGGAGTTAAAATGTTATTTGCAATTAACAAAAATTTAGCTCAAATATTAATAAAATTCTGTAAATTGAACAGTTTTTTTTGCTATTTTTATTAAACTACTATTCAGCAATTTTTTTTTTGCTAATTTTAGCAGATTAAATTGTTATTTGCAATTAACAACAATTTAGCTCAAATATTACTAAAATTCTGTAAATTTAAGATTTTTTTTTCTGTTTTCATTTTATTAATATTTAGCAAACTGATTCTGCTAATATTAGCAGTTTTTTCTGCAGCATCATTTTTAACTAATTTTTAGTAACTTTTTCTGCTATTTTTACGGACTTATTTGTATGAGTGTAGGTATTTAAAAAGAGTATTATCAGGCATGTCACAGACTTCAATTTTACTTGAAAGTGAAATTGAAAACGCAAATTGCTTCTCCAGAAGTAAATGGTATTTTTGAATATTTAGACCAAATATAACAGATAAACATAATTAATTATAAGTTAATAATGCTGATTTTAATAATTTCACTTAAAAAAGTTTTTGTTAGAGAGCATATTTAAAGTTTTAACACATATTTCGCATAAAATTAATATAATTTCGATGTACAATTTCGTAACGTTTTACTTTTGCTTCTTCAGGTTTTTTCGTTTTCGTAAATTCTAAAATCCCAACAAACAATTCTTTCCGTTTACGCACCGTTTTCGGTCCGTCATAAACGGAATGCAACTCCGTATACGTACCGTTTTCTGGATCCGTAAACGGACCAGAAAACGGAACTAAGGAACATCGAAACTGATTCGAATCCGTTGAAAATCCGTCAATGACGGACCGTTTACGGACCGGTATGGCGTGTTGAAAACGGACAAGTCCGTTTAAAGTCCGTCAATGACGGACCGTTTACAGACCGTTATGTCATGTAAAAAATGGACTAGTCCGCTGATAGTCCGTCAATGCCGGACCGATTCCAGACCGATATGTCGTGTAATAACGGAGTATTTCCTTGTCCATATCCTACCGATTTTTTCAAAAAAATAGACCATATGTTTATTATTTTCAATACAAAGTACTTTTTTTATAAATTCATTAATAATTATTATTTATAATTACAATATTTAGCACATCTAGCTCGGTTTACCTATCTATCCATCTATATGGAAAAGAGACAATAAATTAGTTATGGTTTAATTGACTGTGTACACGATGCAAATTCTCACATATTATACACAAAACATTGTAAAACATTAATTTTCATAAATCTCACCTTGTTACTTGACGTTGTTTGATTAATGGTGTGATAGAAAGAATTCCCTCTATTGCATATTCTCCATATATTCCCATTATAATAATATTCAGTGTTGCCATTTCAGTGCTTTTCGGGTATTTTTTGGTGCTTTTTTCCTTCCCGTACCCGGTGATTTTTTACAAATACCCGTTTATAAAAAGCGGGTATTTACAGTGCTTTTTCAGATTTCTGGCAGTGCTTTTAGTGCTTTTTGTACAGTTTATATTATTGGTATTTGTTCTCCTTTTTTTCAATTTTTCTTGAATTTTCTGTAAAAGTTGAAAAAATAATACGAAATATACAAAAAATACATTTTTTCACAATGTTTGTAGTACAATTTTAAATAGCAACTTCGTTATATTTAAACTTCAAAATTTTGAAATATTAGTTTGGTGCTTTTTTACCCCTTTTCTGGTTGTTTTTTAAACCTTTTTTACACGATTTTATAAAGCTAAAATGTGTTTTTAAAATCTTGACTTAAATTTTTCAAAAAATTATTATCGTGCTTTTTTACCCCATTTTTGGTAAATTTTTACCCTTTTTACCCGTTTTCACAATGCTCACGGTGCTTTCCTGCCTTCAAGAGTTGGCAACACTGATAATATTTGCACCGACTTTTCCATTTGTATTGTGCTCTATGTGTGAGCTTATGTAGGTGTGAGAGAGCGCCCATGGGCATAGGCAGGGCTGCCAGATGATTTTTATGAAAAAGTGCATTTTCGGCACTTTGATTTTAAAAAATCGGCAAAAAATCGGCACTTTAAAAAAATACTCATTTATGTAATATTTAGGTTACTTTATATAAAAAATATTTGAAAAATACATTTCGTGTAAAATAATATCCCAGTCAGAAAAATACAAACAGGAAAGCGGTGGCACTTTAACAGGTGGTACAAGTACTGGCAAAAAGTGCTTTCCCATTCCGAAAATGATAACATCATTAGACAAAAGGACCGGCTGTTCAAAAAGCGCCGGAAAAGCACTGGAGGAACAAAATTTTTAAACGTTGGCAAAACGCTGGCAAAAACAATAAATAGGTGGTCTGGAAATATATTTTCCAAAATAAAATTAAAAAAAAGTTCATATGTATTTTTTTTGGTCCTGTCGTGAATTGAACCGTCAGATTGGCAGACGATTGCTCTACCCACAGAGCTAACGAGACATATAATATTTAATGGCTAAACACATAAATGAGTGATAATAGCTGCACAACTACTGGCTGTGCCAAAATGTTAGTACTGGCAAACAATTTTTAGTAACTAGTATGCCAGTTTTGGGAGGGCAAAAAAAAGTTGGTCTTGAAGGAGCTTTCCCACAAAACAAAAAAATTGATTTTATAAAACAAAAAAAATTTTAAATTAAAAAAAATCCAAAAAAATTTTTTTGCTTGCAACCGGATTTGAACTCGGAACCTTCCGACTACAAACATTTTTTAACGAAGCGTCAGCATTTTTATAAAATCATTGGTTTTCCAGTGAATTGATTTTTGTACGCCTGGTAGCATTGGCTAGGTAGCACTGGATAACCACTGGTTGCAAACCTTGGCATATCACTCTAAGCCAGGGATCGGCAAACATATACAACCTTATTTTGTGCTTGTATGAGTGAGTTGCAGTCTCTCTCTCCCAATGCACTGACAAGGAACGTTTGTACAATAATTTGAAAATTTTAAATGTTTATAATGGGAATATAAAATAAAAATTTAAAAGCAAAGAACAACTACAAAAACAAATATCAAAAAAAACAACACAAAAAAAAAGAACTTAAAAATAAATTACCAAAAAAATGTATCAATAAACATTATGCAAAGTGTAAAAAATCTGGCAAACAAGCGATCTGACAACCTACTTCATTGAATGCTTGTTTGCGACTAAGTTATTTTTTTGTTCTATGCTCTAAGCCAATTCTTTGCCAGTGGTTTTTTTTATAAACCACCGAAATTTTTGTAAAAAAAAATACTGGTAAAACGCTTTTCGCAAACGCTGGCAAAGCGTCCCAAATGAGTGTTCTGCCAGTCATTTATTTTTAATACCGTGGTTACCCAGTGGTATGCCAGTGCTTGATTTTTTGTACCACTGGCGATTTCTGACTGGGATGTTTTAAGTTTAACAATTAAATAAAAATAAAGGCTTCCCAGCTAAAAATCGACATATGTGACGCGCAAAATAGAAAGGGACCTAAGGGTAAAAAAGGGCATGGGATCGGTCTCATTCGATGCTCAGATGTTGTCCACATCAAAAAAAAAATTGATTTTTTTACCCTTAGGTCCCTTTCTCTATGCGCTGTCACATATATGAATCCATAAAGGTTAAATGTATGTGCGTGCATGCTCATAACATGCATTCATGACCAAACATGGATACATAAATCTCCATACATGAATCATATATGACCATACGTGTGAATTAACGAAATTTGAGGTAATATCTACATGTATGATCATGCATGCTCATGCGTGTTCATGTATGTTCATGCATGTACACACATCTAGATATTACCTCAAATTTCGTTAATGCACACGTGTGGTCCTATATGATTAATGTATGGAGATTTATGTATCCATGTATGGTCATGAATGCATGTTTATGAGAATGCACCCACATACATTTAACCTGTATGGATCCATATATGTCGATTTTTAGCTGGGTTAATAAAAAATTTTGGTTGTAATTTTATGAATATTTTTATGATACATATTCAGATATTATCTCAATACTATGTACATAAACAAATTTTTTAGATTTTAAAAATAGTTCTCCTCCGAACTTAAGGTACCCGTACACCTTGAAATATTATGCAAATATTGGATCTTTTTTCATCACTGGATTTATTTTATTTCGTTTAAGTATTCACATTTTGTTTTTTAACTTTTAAAATTTAATATATTTCTCAAAATTTACTACTTATTCGCTAATATAATGTGAAAGAAAATCATTCAATTTTGTAAAAATGTGAACACTGGGGTTGAATTAAACGAAATCCAAAATAGATTTATAAATAAAATAAATCCACCAATCATCTTAATTTTTGCATTAAAAATACAAAAATTGTTTTTTCGGACTTTCTATATTTTCATATATTTAGTTAGAATATTCTTCTACCTCAAGTCCAAATTCCAATATGATATTGTCATATTAGATTTTATTTGTTGTTTCAAAAAGGGTTGATCATTTTCATGATAGACAATACAATTGTTTCGTAGGCATCACCCTACTCTTCAGTTGTCCGCAATAAGAAAATGATAACTTTCTTACTCAAACCGAGACATTACATAAGGTACAAAAAATCAACGGGATGAGAATTTTGTACTTTCGTATATGAACTGTCTGATTTGGTAAAACCAGCTATAAATCAACTCCTTTTTGAAAGCAACAATTACATAAAAGTACCCTTTTTGAAACAACAAATAAAATCTAATATGACAATATCATATTAGAATTAATTTGTTTCCAGAAATTGCATTTTTGAAAAATTAAAATTTTTTCTTTCACATTATCTTAGCGAATAAGTCTAGAATTTGGATAAAAATATTAAATTTTGAAAATTAAAAAACAAAATAAAATAAATCTAAAACTAAATAGAGTGATTAAAAAAAGGCCTATTATTACTAGGGCTCGTATATTCATGCATTTATAATCGTGTTTTATGTACATAAGATGTATGTATGATTAAAATCGAAAAATATGCACTTAAAATTTTAAAAATATGCATTTAAAATTTTAAAAATATGCATTTATTATTGATTTTTCCAACGTTTTTGATATTATCAATTCTACTATACTAAAAGTATTACATATTTGTCTTTAAAAGTAGTTTAAACATAGAAAATTGCCATCAATCATCGTCAGAAATTGATTTATGTTTGATATTTTTGTATTCGGGATCAAAAAAATTTTGAAAAATATTTAGAAATCAGGAGAGAATATTGTTCTCCCTAACTCTGAGTCTTGACGAGACATCGATTTGTTTGCACAAGAACTAATCGTCGGCACAATAACGGGAAAAAATTTTTTCATTTGTTTTGGGTGGAGAATACGTAATGTCAGACAATTCATTATTTTTTGTTTTTTTGTTGGAGTAGGTCACAATCGAAATTATTTATTTTCATGTTTTCAATGCGTTTTCCACTAATTTTTTAACAATAATAAAAAGCAAATTGCTTTAAATTTAATAATAATACAAATTCTTTACTTTTTTTTAGCATTTTATTAATTTTCTAATATTTTCTTTTGTTTATAGTAATGCCACTAAGTAAAAATTAGATCTGGCATGGTGGTTGATGTTGCACATAGTTGTGAGAACAATTGTGCTGACAACGTTGTCTGAACAAGAACAAAACATGAACAAGAGTGGTCCACACGAGACAAATTCATGGGTGAACAAGAAATTGTTCGTTGGTTGCACAAATCGATGTCTCGTCAAGACGCTAAGTAAAGTGCACATCCTAACATGATTTGTAAATCACCAAAAATTAAAATTTCGTGTTTTTGAGTTTTAACAAAAAATCGGCATTTTTCGACCAAAAATCGGCAAATCGGCATTTTGCATATTTTTTAATAAAAAATCGGCAAAATGCCAAAAAATCGGCAATTATGGCAGCCCTGGGCATAGGTGATGCCGACCTCTGATTTAGAGTCTATTTTATTAATGAAAACTTAAGAAACTTGGCCATTTGGTATTTGATTTCAACAAAAAATAAATATATTTTATTACATTTTTTAAAAAATGTTGTTACTTTCGACGTATTTTGTTACGTTTCAAAATTTGTCAAATCATTTCGGGGGGGCTCGAGCCCCAAGCCCATCCCCCTAGCTACGTGCCTGTAGGGGGGTATAGTTGCGAGTTGACCGTTGGGGAACATTAATACTTATATTGCTGAGCAGGAAGTTGGAAGAAGTATTACCATTTAGCAGGTTGACTAGGAATACAGTATTGAGCATTATTCTTCGGCTTCTTAGTGTAGGCAGCCTAATACTTGCTAATCCATCGGTGTATAGTGGAAGATCTTCTAAACGGTTCGGAAAAGTGCTCCTTAAGCAAAACAGAAGAAATTGTTTTTGAACTGATTCAATACGGTTACTATGAACTGCAGTATCAGGATCCCACAACGAGCTTTATTTGTCGTCATCGTAATGTGCTTAATAAAGTTTAATTTAGGATTTGCTTTAAATATTTAACGTTGATAGGCATGAGACAAAATACAGCTAACACACAACAATTTTTAGTTAACATGTTGCCATGAAATTTTTCCTATGTAAAAAAATGTTTGCATTTGGTTTTCCAACAACAAAAAACGGTGAGGACGGTAGTCTCTCTAGTAAATACATACTTTTTGCTAAATCCTTTGGTGGATAATAATTATGATGTTAAAAACTCTCACACTTGTTAAAAAAAATAGGAACAAATGGTAGTTCTTTAAAATCTGTAACTCTGTAAGAGTAATTTCATAAATTTTTAATTTTTGCGCTTCCAGCCTCAACGTAATTGAAAATTTTTTATACTCGTACTGGCATATAACTAAAAAATAAACAAAAAAAAATAATAATCTCTTCATGTCTATGCGTGAAGAACTTAAAACTTACACATAACAATATTAATGGCGATATACAGTGAACAAAGAAAAAAGTTGGACACTATATAAAATAAAATGAACAACCATGTTATTTGAATTTCTTTTTAAAACAACATAAGCATATTGTACGTAAAATCAGAGACTATTAATTATAGAGACAGAAAATCAAAACTTACACTACTCACCGGTAGAAGGCGCTGAAATTAGTATCAGTTTAATATCAGTTTAATATTTAAAAACTCAAAAACTGCTGAAAACTGTTCAAAACAGGGTTGGCAGGCAATACCGCTAAAATACCGTTATCGATTCAAAACCCTTTCAACTGACTACCGTTACCCCTAAAATACCGTTACCGAAATACCCGGAATACCGTTATCCTTAAAATACCGTTACCGAAATAACTGAAATACCGTTATCCTTAAAATACCGATACCGAAATAAATGAAATATCAATACCCCTAAAATACCGTTACATAAACAAATGAAATACCGCTATCCCTAAAATACCGTTACCGTTATTTTTAATTTGGTAATTTCACGTGGTTATTGAGTACTTTTTGAACATTAAGTTGATAAATTGGTTCTGTTTTTAATCTGGTTTGTTTTTTGTAAAAAAAATTGCGGGATGCATCGAAATAACTGACTACCGTTACCCTTAAAAAACCGTTACCGATATAACTGAAATACCGTTAACCTTAAAATACCGTTACCGAAATAATCCAAATATCGTTCGTTATCTTTAAAATACCGTTATCCTTAAAATACCAATACCGAAACAAATGAAATAGCGTTACCCTTAAAATACCGTTACCGAAATAACATAAAATATCGTTACCCTAACGATAACCGCATTCGTTTCGGTTACCATCCATGGTTCAAAATAAGGAAAAGACACCGCGGAATACATTCAAGTAATCAAATTTGAGATATCCGTTTGTTTCTTGGCTTTGTTGTTTGTTTTTAATTAAATTTATATAGAAAAGAAAATTGTCAGTTTTTTAATAAAGTTTCGCTGAGGGGGGGGGGGAATAGGGAAATCCCCCCCCCCCCTCAGCGAAACTTATATACAATATATGAACTTGTTCATACATATAATAAAAAAAGTCATGACGGATTTTTTTAAATAATCGAATTATTTCTGCTGTAAATTAATTGAATAGCTGATTTTTTAATAAAAGCGATTATTTGGGTCCATATGCGATGTATTTTTATGCTTATTTATTTAAAAATTATTACAAAAATTTAAAATAAGAACATTATATACTCGCAAATAAAAAAAAAAAGTTTTAATTGATGAACAATCTGCTAGCGTATCTTGAACATTTTCAGGAAGCCCCAAGTATCATGATGATTTAAGAACAATCTGCAGACTAAATTGAATTTACCGCTTAAGAATTCACATTATCCAAAATTATGTTTCTTCTACGAAATGGGACATTCTTTATTTCAACTAGAAATGGTTAGTAAAGAATAAAAAACTGTTGTTTAATATAAATCAAAATTGCACATACCTCCTCGCCATCCATATAAACTTTTTAGCAACTATTTAATAAATTTATTTTCCAAAACAAAAGAAAATTTTTGACAATTGTTTTCTATTTCAAACTAATGTGTTTTTAAAATATTTTTGAATATGAAAAATTTAGAACAAATTCATACATTGTATAAATTTATTCATACATATTATGAATTCGAATCAATAAAAGCTATTCATACTATTTATGAACAAATTTGGTTCTGTGTACATATTTTTGGTAATTTATTTTTAAGTTTTTTTGTTTTTATTTTTTTTTGTGTTGTTGTTTTTTTATATTTGTTTTCGTAGTTGTTGCTTGCTTTTAAATTTTTATTTTATATTCCAATTATAAACATTTAAAATTTTTGAATTATTATACAAACGTTCTTTGTCAGTGCATTGAGAGTGAGAAGATGCAACTCACTCATACAAGCACAAAATAAGGTTGTATATGTTTGCCGATCCCTGCTTTAGACCTTTGATAACGATGAATGGTTAAAGTTCATTTCAAAATAGTAACTATTCACGTGGCTCAATCATGGCTTCAATTATAAAAGGATAAAAAAAAAATTAAAAAAATTCTCAAAAATTAAAATTTTTTTTAATAAATCAGAAATTATCAAATTAAAGAATGAGTTGCAGACCAAATTCAGGCACGCTTTCAGAAGCTTTTAAGTGATATATCAACCAGTCACATAGCTAAAATAATACAAAAGTTAGACCCAAATATGTACGGAAAGTCTATAGCAAATTTGATAGTTTTCCCCAAATTGAACACCAATTTTAGCTATACAAAGTATTCCAAGTTATAGCAAGTTTTATACAATTCAAATAAAGTGCGGAAATTTCAATTGTTGATTTTATATGTTATTTAATATAAACTTTTTTAGGCATTACTAACCCATCCTTGTTGGATGTCAAATACATATCAAATATTAAAGTTTTTGATGAAAAATATAACTTAGAATTTTCCGTTGGACTTTATATTGTCTTTTATACCTAAAGCGTCGCTCATCAAATCGTTAACCTTGCGCTGCGGAGTCCAAAAACGTCCAACAAGTAGTGTATGGCCAAATCAATCAGACTTGAGCTGGAGCCGCCACTGCATCTAATGATAATTAATTTTTTGGTGATGCCATACCCCTGCGTAAAATAAACAGTAATTTTATGCTTTTCAATATCTTCTTTCGTTTTTTGTCTTTTAGTTATATTGATTACAGCTCGTTTCATTTGAATATATAATGTGTCCAACTTTTTTTTTTGTGCACTGTATATTATATAAGCCAGATTTTAGCCATTAATTCTTTTATCTGTGGATATGCCAGTCAATTAAAAGTTGAATTCTTAGAGTATTGTGCAACGAAATTGACATTTTTTCAATTACAATTACATGTAATTGTAATTGAAATTTTTTCAATTACAATTACAAATAATATGTAATTGTAATGGAGTTTTTTTCAATTGCAATTACATGTAATGGTTGCCATGTCAGCAAATTTTTAGTCAGGAGAGTGCTTGCAAAAAAGTTGGTAATTTCAGCAAAAGGTTTGCTGGAAATCAGCGAGCTGATTTTTACCAAAAAATAGTAATCTTCAGCAAAAGTTTTGCTAACACTTAGTCGATTACAAATTAAAAAAATCCTTCTTAAAATTACTAAAATTTTTGCTGAATATTAGTAGACTGAAAAAAAACTTAAAAAACTTGTTGCGAAATTTTACTTTACTTAATTTATTTGCTGAAAATTTATATAGAAATTGTGTAGAGTTGTTTTTCTTTTTTATCATTTCCGTTGTCTGTACTACATCCAGACAAGCTGCGACATCTACATCTTGTCCATCTGGTTGTCGTCCATGCTGTAAATGCGGTTATCAGCACAATTTTTGTAGCAAAATAAATTAGTACAACAGTAGTTCAAAATTAGTTTAGTGCTAAAAAAATATAACTAAAACTTTTCCTGAAAACGGAAATTCAGCAAAAAAAATTGCTGAAAACTAGTACACTGGATATACAAGACGTTTTACTAATTTTTCTATTAAATTATTTTTTTGAGTGTATACTTCGTCCTTGGGTCGATATAAGTTGGTCTACCAAATTTCATCACATTATCTTAATATGTGCGACTGTAGCGTACATGGACAGACAGACGAACGGACGGAAAAATTAAAAACAACACTACTTAAAATCAATAATGAAAATATAGCGCGACTATGCGTTTTCGAATAAACTTACCTTGATTATTGCAAAACTTGTTTCATCTTTTTTCATTAAGTCGAGCTAAAGGTGTGTAAAAACCAACTCAAAAATAGTAAAAAAAAAAGATTTTTTTTAACTTTCACCTCAATTTGCTAAAAAACCAGATGTGTTGGAAAAATTTGGAAACCAAATTCGGGATCAGCACGAAAAGGTTACTTGAAAACGTGTGGTCACATCCCCGAAAAATTCAAAAAATTTAAAAATATTTACTAGCGAAAGCGTTTGCGGTTTTTTGTTTATAACATTTTCAGCAGTCAAAAAAATAGATTCATGGAACAGATTATTTCTTTTTAATGTTTTTTAAATAAGTTAATCTATAAAAAAATGTGTCCCACTAATTTGAAATTTTTAATTTTTAAAATCTGAAATCGTACGGTTTCGTAAATTTTTCCTTATGTCCCAGCAAAATCTTTCATTACCAAATAAGTGGTTATATAATAGAAATTCATAGCTCCGCACAGCTTATTTTTTGGCATCTAAACTCATTATTTTTGTTTGGCGTGGTCGTTTTATAAGTAGTCACGCTTACCCGCTCGCTTACGGAAAAATGAGAAATAAGTAGTTATGAGGTTTTGAATAATAAGTGGTTACACACATGCTTACAAAAAGTTGAATTATAAGTGGTTATCAGATTGCTTACTTGATTCTTAAAAATAAGGAGTTAGGCAAATACTATTAGCTTAAGGAAATAAATTCCGAAAAATTTAGGTTTTAGTTTTAGGACACGTCATACAAATTTAAACATAAAACATATTGACATATAATAAATAAAATTTTTATAAAATTTAACTTTGTAAAAAGTACTTATTTAAACTATTACGAGTAAGTCATTATTTTATATTTAGAAACAATGAATACAATAGGCCCTTATTAGGAAGTCATTATTTTAAATTATAAAATAATGCAAAAGGTAATGATTCATCATTTTGGGTAATGCAGATAGTAATGAGGTGTCATTACCAATATTTTGCTGGGGTATGGTAGAACTACATCGAGGTACTATTTTGTATGGGAGATTATATAAAATATGTATTTTTCTTAATTTTACATTTTAACTTGATGCAGAAAGACATGGCATGTTGTATAACAACCAAAAAATATATTTGGGTAAACCCAATTTTTCATACATTTGTGTATGGCGAAATTTAAAATTATTTTTACATAACCGAAATTTACCCTAAAAAGAAAAAGTTTGATTCCCATATTGTATTTGTTAAGTTGCCAGAGGTTGCCAAATCTTTAAAAATATAGCTACCTTCGGTAAAACTCGTCTCAAATCCGAAGTAGGCCGAATAACGAAAAAAGCCAAAACACCCCCTTACTTAAATAATATAAGGATTAATATATGTGAATTTGGCCCTTAACCCTGTATACATCCCAGTACAAAACCACCTAAAATGTTGATGTTTTGTGTTGTGCCATGAACAAACAAGCATGTTTGAGCATGTTATATACCCCGGTATATAGGCCTCTCATATACTTTTCGTTTGACATCAAAATTGCATTTATAATCGTGTTTTATGTACATAAGATGTATGTATGATTAAAATCGAAAAATATGCACTTAAAATTTTAAAAATATGCATTTAAAATTTTAAAAATATGCATTTATTATTGATTTTTCCAACGTTTTTGATATTATCAATTCTACTATACTAAAAGTATTACATATTTGTCTTTAAAAGTAGTTTAAACATAGAAAATTGCCATCAATCATCGTCAGAAATTGATTTATGTTTGATATTTTTGTATTCGGGATCAAAAAAATTTTGAAAAATATTTAGAAATCAGGAGAGAATATTGTTCTCCCTAACTCTGAGTCTTGACGAGACATCGATTTGTTTGCACAAGAACTAATCGTCGGCACAATAACGGGAAAAAATTTTTTCATTTGTTTTGGGTGGAGAATACGTAATGTCAGACAATTCATTATTTTTTGTTTTTTTGTTGGAGTAGGTCACAATCGAAATTATTTATTTTCATGTTTTCAATGCGTTTTCCACTAATTTTTTAACAATAATAAAAAGCAAATTGCTTTAAATTTAATAATAATACAAATTCTTTACTTTTTTTTAGCATTTTATTAATTTTCTAATATTTTCTTTTGTTTATAGTAATGCCACTAAGTAAAAATTAGATCTGGCATGGTGGTTGATGTTGCACATAGTTGTGAGAACAATTGTGCTGACAACGTTGTCTGAACAAGAACAAAACATGAACAAGAGTGGTCCACACGAGACAAATTCATGGGTGAACAAGAAATTGTTCGTTGGTTGCACAAATCGATGTCTCGTCAAGACGCTAAGTAAAGTGCACATCCTAACATGATTTGTAAATCACCAAAAATTAAAATTTCGTGTTTTTGAGTTTTAACAAAAAATCGGCATTTTTCGACCAAAAATCGGCAAATCGGCATTTTGCATATTTTTTAATAAAAAATCGGCAAAATGCCAAAAAATCGGCAATTATGGCAGCCCTGGGCATAGGTGATGCCGACCTCTGATTTAGAGTCTATTTTATTAATGAAAACTTAAGAAACTTGGCCATTTGGTATTTGATTTCAACAAAAAATAAATATATTTTATTACATTTTTTAAAAAATGTTGTTACTTTCGACGTATTTTGTTACGTTTCAAAATTTGTCAAATCATTTCGGGGGGGCTCGAGCCCCAAGCCCATCCCCCTAGCTACGTGCCTGTAGGGGGGTATAGTTGCGAGTTGACCGTTGGGGAACATTAATACTTATATTGCTGAGCAGGAAGTTGGAAGAAGTATTACCATTTAGCAGGTTGACTAGGAATACAGTATTGAGCATTATTCTTCGGCTTCTTAGTGTAGGCAGCCTAATACTTGCTAATCCATCGGTGTATAGTGGAAGATCTTCTAAACGGTTCGGAAAAGTGCTCCTTAAGCAAAACAGAAGAAATTGTTTTTGAACTGATTCAATACGGTTACTATGAACTGCAGTATCAGGATCCCACAACGAGCTTTATTTGTCGTCATCGTAATGTGCTTAATAAAGTTTAATTTAGGATTTGCTTTAAATATTTAACGTTGATAGGCATGAGACAAAATACAGCTAACACACAACAATTTTTAGTTAACATGTTGCCATGAAATTTTTCCTATGTAAAAAAATGTTTGCATTTGGTTTTCCAACAACAAAAAACGGTGAGGACGGTAGTCTCTCTAGTAAATACATACTTTTTGCTAAATCCTTTGGTGGATAATAATTATGATGTTAAAAACTCTCACACTTGTTAAAAAAAATAGGAGCAAATGGTAGTTCTTTAAAATCTGTAACTCTGTAAGAGTAATTTCATAAATTTTTAATTTTTGCGCTTCCAGCCTCAACGTAATTGAAAATTTTTTATACTCGTACTGGCATATAACTAAAAAATAAACAAAAAAAAATAATAATCTCTTCATGTCTATGCGTGAAGAACTTAAAACTTACACATAACAATATTAATGGCGATATACAGTGAACAAAGAAAAAAGTTGGACACTATATAAAATAAAATGAACAACCATGTTATTTGAATTTCTTTTTAAAACAACATAAGCATATTGTACGTAAAATCAGAGACTATTAATTATAGAGACAGAAAATCAAAACTTACACTACTCACCGGTAGAAGGCGCTGAAATTAGTATCAGTTTAATATCAGTTTAATATTTAAAAACTCAAAAACTGCTGAAAACTGTTCAAAACAGGGTTGGCAGGCAATACCGCTAAAATACCGTTATCGATTCAAAACCCTTTCAACTGACTACCGTTACCCCTAAAATACCGTTACCGAAATACCCGGAATACCGTTATCCTTAAAATACCGTTACCGAAATAACTGAAATACCGTTATCCTTAAAATACCGATACCGAAATAAATGAAATATCAATACCCCTAAAATACCGTTACATAAACAAATGAAATACCGCTATCCCTAAAATACCGTTACCGTTATTTTTAATTTGGTAATTTCACGTGGTTATTGAGTACTTTTTGAACATTAAGTTGATAAATTGGTTCTGTTTTTAATCTGGTTTGTTTTTTGTAAAAAAAATTGCGGGATGCATCGAAATAACTGACTACCGTTACCCTTAAAAAACCGTTACCGATATAACTGAAATACCGTTAACCTTAAAATACCGTTACCGAAATAATCCAAATATCGTTCGTTATCTTTAAAATACCGTTATCCTTAAAATACCAATACCGAAACAAATGAAATAGCGTTACCCTTAAAATACCGTTACCGAAATAACATAAAATATCGTTACCCTAACGATAACCGCATTCGTTTCGGTTACCATCCATGGTTCAAAATAAGGAAAAGACACCGCGGAATACATTCAAGTAATCAAATTTGAGATATCCGTTTGTTTCTTGGCTTTGTTGTTTGTTTTTAATTAAATTTATATAGAAAAGAAAATTGTCAGTTTTTTAATAAAGTTTCGCTGAGGGGGGGGGGGGGGGGAATAGGGAAATCCCCCCCCCCTCAGCGAAACTTATATACAATATATGAACTTGTTCATACATATAATAAAAAAAGTCATGACGGATTTTTTTAAATAATCGAATTATTTCTGCTGTAAATTAATTGAATAGCTGATTTTTTAATAAAAGCGATTATTTGGGTCCATATGCGATGTATTTTTATGCTTATTTATTTAAAAATTATTACAAAAATTTAAAATAAGAACATTATATACTCGCAAATAAAAAAAAAAAGTTTTAATTGATGAACAATCTGCTAGCGTATCTTGAACATTTTCAGGAAGCCCCAAGTATCATGATGATTTAAGAACAATCTGCAGACTAAATTGAATTTACCGCTTAAGAATTCACATTATCCAAAATTATGTTTCTTCTACGAAATGGGACATTCTTTATTTCAACTAGAAATGGTTAGTAAAGAATAAAAAACTGTTGTTTAATATAAATCAAAATTGCACATACCTCCTCGCCATCCATATAAACTTTTTAGCAACTATTTAATAAATTTATTTTCCAAAACAAAAGAAAATTTTTGACAATTGTTTTCTATTTCAAACTAATGTGTTTTTAAAATATTTTTGAATATGAAAAATTTAGAACAAATTCATACATTGTATAAATTTATTCATACATATTATGAATTCGAATCAATAAAAGCTATTCATACTATTTATGAACAAATTTGGTTCTGTGTACATATTTTTGGTAATTTATTTTTAAGTTTTTTTGTTTTTATTTTTTTTTGTGTTGTTGTTTTTTTATATTTGTTTTCGTAGTTGTTGCTTGCTTTTAAATTTTTATTTTATATTCCAATTATAAACATTTAAAATTTTTGAATTATTATACAAACGTTCTTTGTCAGTGCATTGAGAGTGAGAAGATGCAACTCACTCATACAAGCACAAAATAAGGTTGTATATGTTTGCCGATCCCTGCTTTAGACCTTTGATAACGATGAATGGTTAAAGTTCATTTCAAAATAGTAACTATTCACGTGGCTCAATCATGGCTTCAATTATAAAAGGATAAAAAAAAAATTAAAAAAATTCTCAAAAATTAAAATTTTTTTTAATAAATCAGAAATTATCAAATTAAAGAATGAGTTGCAGACCAAATTCAGGCACGCTTTCAGAAGCTTTTAAGTGATATATCAACCAGTCACATAGCTAAAATAATACAAAAGTTAGACCCAAATATGTACGGAAAGTCTATAGCAAATTTGATAGTTTTCCCCAAATTGAACACCAATTTTAGCTATACAAAGTATTCCAAGTTATAGCAAGTTTTATACAATTCAAATAAAGTGCGGAAATTTCAATTGTTGATTTTATATGTTATTTAATATAAACTTTTTTAGGCATTACTAACCCATCCTTGTTGGATGTCAAATACATATCAAATATTAAAGTTTTTGATGAAAAATATAACTTAGAATTTTCCGTTGGACTTTATATTGTCTTTTATACCTAAAGCGTCGCTCATCAAATCGTTAACCTTGCGCTGCGGAGTCCAAAAACGTCCAACAAGTAGTGTATGGCCAAATCAATCAGACTTGAGCTGGAGCCGCCACTGCATCTAATGATAATTAATTTTTTGGTGATGCCATACCCCTGCGTAAAATAAACAGTAATTTTATGCTTTTCAATATCTTCTTTCGTTTTTTGTCTTTTAGTTATATTGATTACAGCTCGTTTCATTTGAATATATAATGTGTCCAACTTTTTTTTTTGTGCACTGTATATTATATAAGCCAGATTTTAGCCATTAATTCTTTTATCTGTGGATATGCCAGTCAATTAAAAGTTGAATTCTTAGAGTATTGTGCAACGAAATTGACATTTTTTCAATTACAATTACATGTAATTGTAATTGAAATTTTTTCAATTACAATTACAAATAATATGTAATTGTAATGGAGTTTTTTTCAATTGCAATTACATGTAATGGTTGCCATGTCAGCAAATTTTTAGTCAGGAGAGTGCTTGCAAAAAAGTTGGTAATTTCAGCAAAAGGTTTGCTGGAAATCAGCGAGCTGATTTTTACCAAAAAATAGTAATCTTCAGCAAAAGTTTTGCTAACACTTAGTCGATTACAAATTAAAAAAATCCTTCCTAAAATTACTAAAATTTTTGCTGAATATTAGTAGACTGAAAAAAAACTTAAAAAACTTGTTGCGAAATTTTACTTTACTTAATTTATTTGCTGAAAATTTATATAGAAATTGTGTAGAGTTGTTTTTCTTTTTTATCATTTCCGTTGTCTGTACTACATCCAGACAAGCTGCGACATCTACATCTTGTCCATCTGGTTGTCGTCCATGCTGTAAATGCGGTTATCAGCACAATTTTTGTAGCAAAATAAATTAGTACAACAGTAGTTCAAAATTAGTTTAGTGCTAAAAAAATATAACTAAAACTTTTCCTGAAAACGGAAATTCAGCAAAAAAAATTGCTGAAAACTAGTACACTGGATATACAAGACGTTTTACTAATTTTTCTATTAAATTATTTTTTTGAGTGTATACTTCGTCCTTGGGTCGATATAAGTTGGTCTACCAAATTTCATCACATTATCTTAATATGTGCGACTGTAGCGTACATGGACAGACAGACGAACGGACGGAAAAATTAAAAACAACACTACTTAAAATCAATAATGAAAATATAGCGCGACTATGCGTTTTCGAATAAACTTACCTTGATTATTGCAAAACTTGTTTCATCTTTTTTCATTAAGTCGAGCTAAAGGTGTGTAAAAACCAACTCAAAAATAGTAAAAAAAAAAGATTTTTTTTAACTTTCACCTCAATTTGCTAAAAAACCAGATGTGTTGGAAAAATTTGGAAACCAAATTCGGGATCAGCACGAAAAGGTTACTTGAAAACGTGTGGTCACATCCCCGAAAAATTCAAAAAATTTAAAAATATTTACTAGCGAAAGCGTTTGCGGTTTTTTGTTTATAACATTTTCAGCAGTCAAAAAAATAGATTCATGGAACAGATTATTTCTTTTTAATGTTTTTTAAATAAGTTAATCTATAAAAAAATGTGTCCCACTAATTTGAAATTTTTAATTTTTAAAATCTGAAATCGTACGGTTTCGTAAATTTTTCCTTATGTCCCAGCAAAATCTTTCATTACCAAATAAGTGGTTATATAATAGAAATTCATAGCTCCGCACAGCTTATTTTTTGGCATCTAAACTCATTATTTTTGTTTGGCGTGGTCGTTTTATAAGTAGTCACGCTTACCCGCTCGCTTACGGAAAAATGAGAAATAAGTAGTTATGAGGTTTTGAATAATAAGTGGTTACACACATGCTTACAAAAAGTTGAATTATAAGTGGTTATCAGATTGCTTACTTGATTCTTAAAAATAAGGAGTTAGGCAAATACTATTAGCTTAAGGAAATAAATTCCGAAAAATTTAGGTTTTAGTTTTAGGACACGTCATACAAATTTAAACATAAAACATATTGACATATAATAAATAAAATTTTTATAAAATTTAACTTTGTAAAAAGTACTTATTTAAACTATTACGAGTAAGTCATTATTTTATATTTAGAAACAATGAATACAATAGGCCCTTATTAGGAAGTCATTATTTTAAATTATAAAATAATGCAAAAGGTAATGATTCATCATTTTGGGTAATGCAGATAGTAATGAGGTGTCATTACCAATATTTTGCTGGGGTATGGTAGAACTACATCGAGGTACTATTTTGTATGGGAGATTATATAAAATATGTATTTTTCTTAATTTTACATTTTAACTTGATGCAGAAAGACATGGCATGTTGTATAACAACCAAAAAATATATTTGGGTAAACCCAATTTTTCATACATTTGTGTATGGCGAAATTTAAAATTATTTTTACATAACCGAAATTTACCCTAAAAAGAAAAAGTTTGATTCCCATATTGTATTTGTTAAGTTGCCAGAGGTTGCCAAATCTTTAAAAATATAGCTACCTTCGGTAAAACTCGTCTCAAATCCGAAGTAGGCCGAATAACGAAAAAAGCCAAAACACCCCCTTACTTAAATAATATAAGGATTAATATATGTGAATTTGGCCCTTAACCCTGTATACATCCCAGTACAAAACCACCTAAAATGTTGATGTTTTGTGTTGTGCCATGAACAAACAAGCATGTTTGAGCATGTTATATACCCCGGTATATAGGCCTCTCATATACTTTTCGTTTGACATCAAAATTTCTTATAGTTACTTTGAAACAAATATGAAATAAACCGAAAAAACGAAATTTGGGGTAATTTTTGACCCCATTTTTAACCCTTTGGGGAGCTAAAAAAACTTAGCAAGGACTTTGTTTAATAATAGTATTTTTTTCAAAAATTAAACATTTTTTTTTAGGAATTATTTATTTTCCTGGCCAATACCACGGTGTTAGAAGTACACGTCAAACGACACAAAATAATGATAATAATGCGTCATATATACCATATAACAACGTACCCATGGGCGCTACGCATTACAAAGGACGATTATTTATCACAATACCAAGACGTAGAGTTGGCATACCATCAACACTAAATTATATTGATATGAATAAAGATGGAACACAACAAAGTCCAAAATTGGAAGCATATCCTGATTTTGAAACAAATCAATTTACGGTAAGAAAAAAGGGAAATCCATATACACAGATTAAAAAATTAAAATTTAGCAGAAACAACGTTAAATTAAATAGAAACATATTTGAAATCAAACTAAGTTTGCATTCTTTTTAAATCAAATATGTTTCTACTTATTTTTAAAATGCGAAACACAGTCTAAAATTTTGACATATTACAATAATTTAAGTACGAAAAAGTTTATTTTAACTAGAATCATATTTATTTTAATAAGATTTATATTTAATTTAAAAATATGATATAATAGTTCATTTAACTACGATTTTATTTTTCTGTGTATAGTTAACAAACCAAAATAACAATTTATACCCAATTGCAGCCCAATTCAGAACGTATAGTTTCTGTCTATCGTACTACAGTAGATGAGTGTGGTCGTTTATGGTTTATTGATACTGGAATGTTGGAATATCCTGGTAAGACGGCAACATATATTTTGTAAAAACTACTTGGTTTAAATTTATAACTCAAATATTTAGGTAACTTCAGGCAAATACAAAGGCCTTCTATTTGGGTAGTGGATTTACGTACTGACAGTGTCATTCGTCGTCATGAAGTACCAACTTCGTTGGTAGATGAAGGTCGAGGTTTTGCCAGTATAACCATTGATACAGATAAAGGCTGCGATAAAGCTTTTGCTTATATACCAGATTTAGTAAATAATAGACTTTATGTTTACAGGTAAGTAGTAGATTAATGTCGTTATATAAATTAATTAAATGTTCCCGTAATTAGATATAAACCCCAAGCCTTTTTAAGAGTTTAGTCCAATAAGATTTTTGAGCTGCACAGTGGGGCAAATTCAAAATATTTGGGAAATAATTCAGCCATTTTTTACTGGATGTATTACCATGAAATTGCATAAAACCATAACCAAATTTATTATCAGCTTAATTTTGACCACAGACCCATGCTTACACAAGGGCAAAACTTGTTCGCATTTGAAATTAAAATTTACCATTGCAATAATCTGGGCCAGTTTTTTGTCAATTGCGAAGTCAAATCAGGGTAATTTTTTTTAACGTACTCGTATCACTTTGCAACCACTTATTCTATCCTATTAATGCATAATTAAATTCCCAGCAACTACAACCACAAAATTTTGGAGACATCGTTATTCAGATTCTCACTTAATGTGAGACAACATATGCTTGGCCATACCGTAGTTAAATATTATAAACATACATATGTATGTAAGTCAGGGATGATAAAGTTAGCACTATAGTACTTTTTGTGGTACTATTGGAACCGTAAAAGTACTATGGTACACCTCTGACTCATTTAGTACTATTTACATTTTTATTTTTTAAAATTTTTTTCTGCTTTTTAAATTTTTATACATGTTATTGTATTTATAGAGAACACATCAAATATCGGAATTTTAAATAAAAAATTTGTTAAATACGTTTGGGATGTTGGCATATTTAATTAATTTAATACAATTAATGTATATCCTGATAAAATAAAATTTAAAAAACTAATATGCAAGTGCTTGTGCAAATTTAAATGTTACTGACACTTTAGAAAGCATTGTTTTCTATTGTTGTTTATACATAAATGGATGTCACTACATTGCTAGATCTGTCAAAACAACAGAGTAGTACATTGGAAGATGACAAAGCAAATTGTGGAAAAGTTTTTGTTGTTGTTTTTTCTTTGATATTTCAAATGGCGAGAACTAGAAATTCTCATTGAGTTTGTAATTTAACTTAACAAATATTTTCAGAAATTCTAAAAACGTCGTCCCCTGACGATTTCTTTAGGCAAGAATGAAATCCGGATAGGGACATGCCTACAACGGATTATTTTTCACAATTTGTTAAAAAGTTTGGGATTTTAGCATATTTTATTAATTTAATGCAATTAATGTATATGGGCAAATCTACGGAACCGGGCGATTCCATGTTACTCAGGATTTAAACCATTTTAATAACAATATATAATATTTTTGATGGTATCAGCATTTTCGAGGCAACGAATTTAATCAGGCGAACATCTTAAATTTTAATATTTATACTGCTAATGTGCTCTACGCAATTAAAAACTACCATAATTTACCCTAATTTTGCTTGTAACTTTCAAGAGTTTTTCAACTCTTTTGGTTATAACTTTTTCAGCATAAAAGGAAATCGCCCAAAACCTTTGGTGGATAATAATCATGATGTTAGAAAATCTCCCACTTGTTGAAAAAAATAGGTGCCCTCAATTAGGAACAAATGGTAGTTCTTTAAAATCTGTAACTCTGTTTTTTGAATAAAGAGTAATTTCAGACATTTTTAATTTTTGCGCTTTCAGCCTCAATGCAATTGAAAATTTTTTGATACTGACAAGTAAACAAAAAATTGAGATTAAACTAATAGTATGCCTTCAAAAATAAAGAAAATATGACAATAATAATCTTTTCACCTCTTTACGTGAACAACTTGAAATTTGATATTTTTTGAAGGGCACTTACAAACAACAATACTAAGTGCGATATATATCATATAAGCCATTCATTCATACTTATATGATATACATCGCAATTAATTCTTTTATCTGTGGATGTGCTAGTCAATTTAAAGTTGGATTTTTAGCGTATTGTATAGCGAAAATTTATGTAAAGCCTAAAAATAATATCCGATATGTTTAGCACTTTCACATAATGACAGCTACACTCAGGGAATTATGTAGGTAAAATCAACTGCAAATAAAAGTTAAAATAACTGCATTTGCACTTAAAAAGGTGTAGACTACATTTGCAGTTAAATTATCTGCAATATGAAGTTATTTTTAACTGTTGAAAATCAACTGACAAATGTAGTAAAAACAACTACAAATGCAATTGAAACAACATGCATGCAAATTATTGCAAAACTGTACAAACAACTGCAAATGTAGTTAAAAACATAAATAGAAATTATTTTAAAAATTATTAATTTAATAAAAAACAAATTTATGTAAATACTCCTAACTTAATTTTATTCTATAATAAATTTAAAATTGAGAAATCAAAATTTACACTTAATGTCACTTTTATTTTAAACTATTAAGATATTGTTGTAGATGTCCGTCTGTGAGGGATGAAATATGGCGTTGTTTGGCTTCCTTTTTTTCTCCAGGTAGAAAGAGATGAGAATATAAAAGAACTGAAAGAAAATAAATACAATATTTTTTTAACATTTCCGTAAATGAATTTATATTTTATATCACTGTTGGTAAAAGTGGCACAAAAGTGCCATTTGTGGCACTATTGAATGTTCAAAGGCACCTTGGCACTCTCGATAGAATTTTGGCACTTTTTAAGAAAATTTCTATATAATTTGATAAAAGGTCGGTATCGCTAGTTTTTCATTAAAAGCCACGCCTACTAAGAAGGGGTCGAAAAAATAAAAAAACAAACGCTACAAAGAAATATCTACAATTTGCTGGACCACCTCCCAGTTCTTCGGGGACAATTTAATAATTATTTTGGTCTTTAAAAATAAAATCAACGGGATAAAATTAGAAAAACTATAATTGATTCTATCCCAATAAACCAAACGATATCGTCACGATATCGAAACGATATCACGGGTGATATTTATTATCATATATAATAATCACTTTTGATACGAAAACGATAGATTTTTTGTTCTAAAATGTACCTTTCGTAACGATATCATATTTCCAAGAAATTATGATACCGTTTTCGCTATCGAAATTCCCTGGAATAACGATAGTAAAATTGCCAAAATCTGGTCCAGCATCAAAACACTATCGTTATTCCAGGCGATTTCGATATCGAAAATGATATCATATATGATAGCAAAACCGGAATTCTTTTAAAATGAGATGAAATGAAGTCATAACACGGAAAAAATAAAAAGTGTATAATTATCGAAGTACTTATGTAGGTAAAATACAACTTCGAAAACATTTTCTGTAAATTGTAAATTGAGATGATAAATGAATTGTGTAACGTAGTCGAAAACTTTTGAAGTTGTATTTTACCGAAGTACTTCGGCAATAATACACTTTTTATTTTTTGCGTGAATGAAATCGTCATATTCATAAGAAAAGTCGAACTCCCCTAGATTTTGCGATTATAATTATCCAATAAAAAAGAGTATAAATAGCCAAACGAAGTAAAAATTGCAAGTTTTTATAAATTTTATTTGTTTCTGAAAACTGTTTGAATTTTTGTAAATAATATATATTTTGAAGTGTACTTTATCATAAAACCTTATCGAAAACGATATTATAATCTTATTGGAATATGATATCGTTTTCGGATATTTAAGGTGATAGCGATTTCGTTATCGTATCGTTCTTTGGTTTATTGGGATTGTATTGTCCGCCACTGTATGTATGTAAAATTTTTTGAAAGACTTGGACCTGCTTACTTATCTTAAAATAACGTAAGTTTAGTGCTTTACTATAGTTAAGAATGGCAAATTTGTATGAAAATATTTGTGGTAATGTTAAATTCGGGTTACTTTTTATAAGTTGCCCGCCTTTTTTAATTTTTGGCTTTTTATTCTTAAAGTAACTAAATATATAAATATTTGAAATAAAAGCTGAACATTTTTTTTGTGAAACATTAAATGTTGCTTATTTTTTTTTTGGCACTTTTAAAGCTTTTTTGGCACTTTTTTGGCATCATTTAGGCACCAATCGAAAATTCTCAAATACCATCACTGTTTTATATTATAAAACTTACCTTATTATTTTAATAATTTAATAAAAAATATATAACGTTTTCCGTATTACGCGTCCTCACTCTTTGGCGTTGTTTTATGACTAAGACAAGAGAAAACATGTTCTTCTCATATTCTTTCACTAGAAATTTCTAAACAAGAGCTTCATACACATGCTCCTGTTTGCTTCGTGTGTGTGCACACACACTTGAAAATATAAGTATTTATAAACAAAATTCAAAATAACTGCATAAAACAAATGTTACTACAATGTAGTAGTTTGTTTAAAAAAATAACTGTCAAAAACATTGAAAAATTTTTCTCTAAGTAAATTAACTACAATTGTAGTTAAAATAACTACAACCGCATTACTACACAAATAACTGTCATGTAGTACCTGCAGAACTTTTCTGAGTGTATGATAGTATCATTCCATATAAAATGGATACAAAAATGGAAGATTTTGGACATGACCCCTTTCGATTTTTACAAAACGTGGTACATACATTCTGCTAAGTGTCACGATATTAAACCTAAAATTTTTTTTTTCCAAATTCATTTTGGTACGCTTTCTATCGCTGTTTTAGGTTTATTTTTTTCAATAAATTTGTGAAAAATACATGATGTTCAAATGATTACAATTTTTGAACGCGTTATCCGATTGTTATAAAATTTTCACCTAGCAATGCCTATATAATCTACTTTCAAAATAAATTGCAAAAATAAAATGTGTAGTGGAAAAAGGATAATGCAATTTGAAAAATGTCCTTAATTGGCAAATATCTCAAAAAACCCCTCTTTAATTTTCTTTAAATTATTGAAGCAGATAACTCAATATTTCAGCTACAGACTGTGCAAATTTCAAATTGGAACGCCAATGGGTTCAAAAGAAAAACGCTATTTTTTAACAAAGTTTTTTGAATTTTCACAAATAAACATAATACTGCATGACACAATCTTGACTTTTAAAAATTAATATAGTTTTGACCATCAATTCTATACATTTTGGACATTCTGATTACAATGGCGTACTTTCGATCTAAGGTACATATTTTCCGCGAAATGCCTTTAAAGTTTAGCGGTTTTCCATTTAGTTTTTTATATACAAACATTTTCAAATGCAATCAATATCAATTTTTTGTGGTGAAATGTAGGCACAGGACCTGTATTCATATTTAGGCTTAAAATCTGGTGCATAAAACTTAATATTAAAACCACTGTTCGCGTTTTATATTGATTTTTACGGTTTTTTAAGGTTTTAGCCAATTGAATCGTTGAAAGCAAAATCGGCCTTAATAAATGATATTGCTTAGTAAAGAAGTAATTAAAAGGAAATGTATTCATCTGCATATACGCATATACGTTAAAATCGCGACTCTTCAAAATTTTTATATGGCAGCATAGCTTTCCAAGTTGTCTCCATAGTCCAACTTTTAGAATAATATGGGGTGACTTCTTAAAACAGTTTTTGCAAAATTTCAAGCAAAACAGTTTCCATTTGCAAAAGTTATCGCAATAAATACATTTTTTACTACACTCATAATAATCCATGCTTAAAAATACGAAAATATTTTTTGGTTTATATTATAAATCTTTTGTATACAACAAATTTCATAAATTTACAAACTTCGTAAATAATACAAACACGATTTTGTAAATTATTTTTAGTATAAAGTACAAAAAAATTGTAATACTACAAAATGTTTGTACTAAGTTGATGGTAAAAAATTGATTAAATTTTAGAATTTCGTAAATTATACAAATAAAGTTAAAAATATCGTAATATTACCAAATACCATTTAGTAAACATACAAAATTTTTTTATTTAACGATTTTTTTGTATATTTTACAAATATTTTAGATTTAATCATTAATATTTTTTGTAGAATAAACAAAATTATTTTGTATTTTTCAAAATATTTATATATTTACAGAACTTTTTTGCACGTTAACAACATTTCGTAAAATATAGTAAACATCTGTCATTAATTCTCACTTGGTCATTGAACGAAATAGTGTAAACAACAAAGTTTTTCTTTGCTTAAAAAATCTCGAATTTTGTGCCAAAAAAAGAATCATTTGCGAAAAGTTTTGCTTTACTTCTTTAATTGAATATGTTCCATTGATTTCAATGTGCCAAAGATGGTTTGTGCGGTTCAGAAGTGGTGATTTTGACGCGGAAGACAAAGACCGCACAGGTGAGCCAAAAAAGTTGGAAGAGTTGAATTGGAGGCATTTTTGGATGAAGATTGTTGTTAAACTCAAAAAGAACTTGCAAAATCATTCGGAGTTTCTCACACACAGAAAAAAGATTTGTTGGCAATCGGTTACCACTAAGAAATATCAATACGGTAATAAGAAATTTTATTCAAAATCTTAATTATTTTCAATTGCAATAGACTTTCTACATTAACAACTATATCAACAAAATTGAAATAAAGTGAAAGTATATACAACAGAAAAATTAGTTCTTTTCACCAATCTTGGTCTTTTTAAAAACTAACGGACTAATTCCATTTATACAACTAAATTTAATATAGTACAATATGCTACTTTGCCAAATTTTGGTAATTATAGCAAAATTCTTTTTTATAACAACATATTTCAAGCCCAAAATGTGTTTTCAGTTATCAAGATCAATTGTTGGATGTTAAGATAAATGGAAGAGTTGACTTGTAATAAGATTTTCGGCTGTGATAACTGAAGCACATATTTTTAATCTGGGTTGAGTTTCTTAAGCGAAATGAAGTTGCGTGAAACAATACTTGTTCCAAACACTCAAAAATTTAAAAATATTTTCAACCAAACTGAAATTGTCATTTGAAAAAATTGTGCTAAGAAAAATTAATATAAAATAATTTAAATTTCAATTAAAATTAACATAAAGTCAACAAAGGAATTTTGAAGAAGGAAAAGTAATTTTAAGTTTGTCGAATTCTATCTGATCATCGAAGTGGCGCTTTGTTAGCAATTACTCATAATCTTAGTCCAACTTTTAACAAAATGTTGTAATGGTCTGGCGGTTCTATGTATATTCATTGTATGGGGTTGGTTGTGTCATATCTTGAAGTATTATGAGCAATGAACCATGAAAAGCTCCGAAAATTTTGTTGCACCGAAGAATTGTTGAAGGTTGGTTAAGTGTCGGATTTTTTCTATCTAAAATACCAAAAAAATAAATAAAAAATTGGTATAAAAACCGCAATTTATCTTACATAAATTTTAGCTATATTTTTGTTTTTATATGTATTTATACACTTCTAAAGATGAAGTTTTAAAACCAATGTTCATATAATTTCCGTTCTCCTTATCTTTTAATGGTGTTCATTTTTAAAAATTATGTTTAACATAATCGCCGCAGAGTGTCCTGTTGAGACTAATATAAACATCCTGGAATTCTTTGTACACTAAATTTAAGGACTTTGTTTAAGTCGATTTTATATTTAAACTTAAAAATCTGCCTTATCTAATAAATGATCAATAATAATAAATATAAAAATATAATTTATAAAATTTTTCCTTTTTAATTAACTCTATTGTTAGGACAACCAATATTTGGTTATACCTTTTATTTCAATCCTTATAACCGAAATCATTTTTAATTTTCCATCGCTTCAACTAATATTTTTTGCTGTAATAACTGAAGCAAGTACTAAAAATTAGTTGTCTATATAAAATTCGGTTGTAAGAAAATAAATTTTTAAAGAATTTTGTGATAGTACATGGGACCGCATAAATTCGATTGGCAACAAATTCGGTTGCTACAACGAATCTATTTTCTGGGTGCAAGCCGCAATTTCAAATCGCTTGCAAGCAGCAGGGAAATGGGTACCACAAGCAAGGAAATGGGTACCACACGATTTGAAGCCGAGAGGCGTTGAAAGACGATTTGCATGTCCGACATGCTGCTTGAACGCCATAAAAAGAAGTAATTTTTGCATCGAATCATTACTGGCGATGAAAATGAATCCATTACGACAACCCGAATTGTAAGAAATCGTATGTGAAGCATGGCAGAAGGGTCTCATCTATTATGAGCTAATGAAATCGGGGCAGACGATCACAGGGGACCTGTACCGAATACGATTGATTCGTTTGTAGCGAGCATTTGCCGAAAAACGCCCGGAATATGCGACCAGAAATGAAGATATAATATTGCATCATGACAACCTCAGCCACTTGTCGCAAGACCGGTTAAAAACTATTTAGAAAAAAGTGGTTGCGAATTTTTATTTCACCCGCTTTATAGTCCAGACCTCGCCCAGTCCGACTACCATTTGTTTCGATCGATGCAGAATGTTCTTACTGGAATACGCTTCACTTCAGAAGAGGGTATCCGAAATTGGCCTTATTAGTTCTTGGCCTCAAAAAATGAGCAGTTGTTTTGGCGCGGAATAAATATGTTTCCAGAAAGTTGGGAAAAGATCATAGATAACGATGGCCAAAGTTCACAGTAACATAAACACCAAAAATTTGCCAAATATATCGCTTTTTTAGGTTATACACCCAATTTTCTACTAGATACAAAATTATTTTGTATTTAAACCAAATATTTGTATCTTTACCAATCTTTTTTGTACTTTTATAAAACTTCGTAAAATATACAAATAAAAATTCGATACTACCCAGGAAAATTTTCTGTTCCAAAGAATCGGTTGTACAATAGCTACTTTTCATTCACAACCCCTTCTACTGTCGATTCTAACACCGATTCTTTTTGTTTGAAATTGTCCCAAAAGCAACCCCTTCTATGGCTCCAAAGTGGAACCGGTTGCTCTAGAATCAGTTCTGGAACTAGTTATGGAACTGATTCTACGTCACCCACACCTTCCATATAGGATCCCAGGAACTGGTTCCGGAACCAGTTCCATGGAATCGGTTGCAGTGGAACCAGTTGTAGAATGGGTGTGGTTGGCTACCGATTGTAAAAAATTTTCCTGGGTAGAAACGAAATGTCATTTGTACATATTACAAAAATATTCGTAATGTGAAAATAATCAAAACTTTCGTCAAAATGAACCACATTTTTCGTTTATTTTACCTATGGATTATTATGAGTGTAGATATTTCTACAACTTTAAAATTATTTAGATAGACAGTTTAAGTGCTAACGTGCGCATCGTTTTAAAATAGCACTATTTCTGAAGTTTAACCCATAAAAAATGTCAAATTTACGACAGATGCTAACTTAGTACTTAATATAGTACTAACTGTGAATTCCGTCATTGTTTTGCATAAAAATTTTTGTTATAAAGTATTCTTTATTTACCTACGAGTATTTACTAAATTACTTTCTTTTTCCATATCTTTTTTTTTTTGTAACGGGCTAGAGAAAACACCATAATAGTTACACTACTCATTTGGATATCACAATAAATCATTACAACGTCTATTAACTGGAATCATAGCGACGATTTTGAGCGCTCAACATCGGACGATGAAATCATAAAATACATTTATAATCATCAATCACCCCCATTGAAAACAAAATCATCATATCCTACTTATTAGGATCCAAATAAGTAAGTTATTTTTTTATTTAAGTTTTCGTTATGGTTTTCTCTCAAGTTTGCATAAATTAATAATAAATCAATTAATACCTAGGTAGAGTTAGCAAATATAATTTCTAAATTATAAATCCATATTTTTTTAGTTTATCCAATATGTATGATTAAATATTGTAAACGAATGTATTCTTGAATGGAGACTGAATATATTACTATGAAATGCTAAGGTTACTCTTCAAATTAGCTGGGCTACACATATGTAGCAAAATTAATATAATTATTAGGGCGGACCTTATTTTTCAACTTGCGATTTAAGGCCGTCCCTCCCCTTAGAAATGTGCCTTTGGTATAAAAATACACCTTGCAAAAAATTAAGGTGATCGGATAACGGGAACACGTTATCCGATCGAAAAAATCACTTTTTTTGGCTTTCTTTCAAAATATTGGCTCTTTAATAACCGTATTTTTAGAGTTGGGCTTAATCGTTCTTTTTGGTGACTCGGTCTTATCGTTCAATAAAATTCATTGAACTAGTTCGTTCAAATCGTTCTTTTTTGGTATCGTTCTTTTTTGTCATGAGCTGTGTCTGAACAGTGATTCGTGAATGGTGTCGTTCGTTCGACAATTTATTGGCGCACTACATGTTACATGTTTATATTAATTTTATTGTTCGTAGACTAATAGCGTCAGAAAATTACAATTTTATTAAAAATTTTAAATTATTAAGAAAAACATTTAATTCTGTAATAAAATAAGAAAGGGATACAAATTTTCTATGACTAAAAAAAGAACGAAATGAACGATTGAACGAAATGAACGAAAAGAACGAATAATGGTGAACGATGTCATATCGTTCAATGAACTGAACCGTTCAAATAAACTAGTTCGTTCATGAACGACATTTTTGGAAAATGTAAACAGAATCGTAATCTAGACTGAATTATCTTTCTGGTTATGTATAAAAATCCAAAATCGGTTGGAAAATATTTTAGTAATTGCAATTTCCTAAGACCATTGCAGGGTTAAAATGATATAAATTATGAAAATCGTAAAAAATAAAATATTTCTTTAAAAAATTTACAATGTTATTCTCTAGTTTCATTTCTAAGATCCACAAATATTCATATAAAATTTTTTGTTTCGCTTGGCTTATGATAACCTAGTCCCAGGTATGGCCAAAGATGGGATTTGTTTTTTTATAAATTTGCAAAACTCTATTTTTGAGTTTTTTAAAATTTTGTTCAACAAAATATAAAAAAGTGGTCAACGCATAGCGGTTTATTAAATACACCTTAGAGAATAATCCTACTGAAAATTACACATATCCCTCTTTTAACTTAACAGTGACGGCGTTTTAAATTTGAAAATTTTAGAGAAAAGTGTAATTTTGGCCAATAATTTAGGTAATAGTATTAATTTTTGTGTTTTTAGCTAGCTGGATCAAAATCACTTCCGATTTCCTTTAATCCTGATACAAGAGATTTTTTCCCGAAAATTTTGTAAAACTGCGACAACGTTAACCCTTTCTTTACCAATGTCAAAAGTGAAATTTTTGAAATTTTTCGATTTTTCCTGGAAGTATATAAAAACAATGTGTTGTTTCTTGCGGTATTTGGTAAAAGTTGTCCAAATAACTCTGTTAACACCAAATTTTATACATGGTAATAAAAAATTAGAAATTAACCCTTATAGGCACATGGGGTCAAAATGACCCCAAATTTTTGAAATGTAATAAAGTATCATTTAACATGACAATCGATATAAAAACCTTAAATTAAGCATTTTTAGAAAAAAAAAAACAAAATTAACCTGTTTGAGAGCATGGTGTCAAAATTACCCATTTTGTAGTTTTGAAAACAGTGTTTAAGAATTCTGACCTTTTAAAACGAGTTAGTTAGCAAAACACCATAGAAAAAAATAATTCTTATCTGAGTTCTTGGAACTTATAGAATAAAAAACTGTTTCTGTAGTAATATCAATAAATTTTAAAATTTGGACCCGAATTTCTTGATTAAGTGATATGCGACACATCAGTTGCCTGGGGAAATCGTAATAACTCGGCTGTTTTTTAACCAATTTCAGTTTTTATTGCTTTACTACAAGGAGAATTTACTTCAAAACACGATTCTTTAGTGTTTTTAATTCGTATTAGTTTTAAAATATCAATGTTTTCCATAGGCGTACCTATACCATTTTTCTGGGGTGTATTACGAAAATGGTCTAAACGATAGAAATTGACAATTACTTTCGTTAAAAATATATGGGAAAGAAAAACAAATTTTCGTTACTTTGCCTTCGTTTAGACGGTTTTCGTAATGCATAAACTAGAGATTAATCTCAAAAAACACTTTCTACATTATACTTACAATTTTTTCATACAACAAAAAAAAACTTAAAACTCACTCCCTCCCTTTTGATAAAATTTTCATAATTTTAAAAATTCAATAATCCGGGTAGATTAGCCTATCAAAATCTCCATGTTTTTATAGAAAATTCTGAAAACACTTTTCAAATTGAAATTTCATCAAATTACTAGTGTTTAGTTGGATATTAACTAATTATTCCTTTAACAAACTATTAAATCTCACCCAAAAAGATTCTGATATATTTTCGTATTAAAATCCTTTTCCATTATCGCATCAAATGCTTTCAGATGCTTATTGAATAACTGTGATTCTAATAATTTCTTTTAAAGAAAAACTAGTGTTTCCAATTCGGTTAATCGATCAACCGATTCCTCGATTAATCGTCACTTTTCGGTTAATGTTGAAACAAATAATTTAAAACGCAAATAATTATTCGACCCAAATAATCGGTTAAGATAGATCGATTAACCGGTTAAACTTTTAATATAGAATTTTTCCTTTGTTTTTTCCCAAAACTTCATAATCTTCTTAATTTTGGATGAAAAATTGCAAGAAAAGCTTAAAAAATAAATACTAACTAAAACACCATCAAATTCTTTTCAACTCGATTGAAAGAGGTTCTTAAGCCTTTAGATACCTCTTTTTGAGCAAATCCAAATAAGTCGACAAGCAAGTGCACCAGCGAGACACGTCATGTGTTTTAAGAAACTCTTAAAAACGGCGTTGTTTACTTTTCTGCAATTATTTTTTAATACATTCTTTTGCAGATAATTTAACAAAAAATAAAAAAAAATTCTTTTAATAATTAAAACTATTATGTTATATTTCAATGTCCTTCAAGACAAAGTTTCATTTGTTTTAAATTTGTGTCACACAGCTCTCAAATGACATGTTACTTCCATAGGAAATCTAAATTTTCTTACATCTCCCAAGAAAGTGTGTATAGTCGGTTTAAAACCACATAAATTCTACAACATGTTCCAATCCATGGAGCCCGAACCCATTTCACTGAATTTAAATAAGGGTTGGCAACCGAAAAGACTTAGGGTCGAGTTTATAGTTCATAGTTTAATGCAGTTAGCGCCATACTATTAAAATTGAAGCCGATTTGAATGGATGAAGAGTATTCTTAAATATTCTTAAATATATAGAAACTCTGCCACTAAAAAGTTAATGTAGACTAAAAAATCGTCCATTATTTGTTTCGGTTGCCATCCATGACTTAAATTTTTATTCGCATTGGTTTCATTAACAATAAACAAATAACCTTAAATTAACACAAAATGAAAGTTAAAGTATTCAAATTTATATGGAATTTGACATCTGTAGCTACTCTCAGAGAATTGTCTACATGCTATTTATGACTTTTTTCATTGATTCAATAAAGATTCGCTGGAAGTCGTCCATTGAAAACTTTCATTATATTGATGCAGTTTTACATAAAACTATATGAAAATTTTTATTTTATTTATTAAAAATTTCATACACCCAAAAAATTTTATCAGAAAGAGCTTCAAAGTAAAAATTAAAAGGCTTTTTCATAAAATTTAAGAAATTTTTTATTAATTTAGTAACAATTTTCATTAAACATCGACCAATATAATTCAAACTTTAAGTTATTTTGTTTATTTTTAATTTCCCCTAAAAAACCGAAAAAGACTAACCCCTAAATTAATAAACGCTTTGTAAAATTATAGGAGATTTATTGAATAAATTTTTTATAAAAATGACGTTTTGTAAACCTGCTATAACTTTACATAGCATTTATGAATTGAGGGGTGAGAATTTAACAATTCTTTACGATATCCTTCAGCAAAATTTTTTTGTTGATTTTTGCAGAGTAAATTGGTATTTTCAATTGGCTAATGACTCGATGGCTTCTTCAGAGGAGAAGGAAGAATCGTAATAAAATTTT
The DNA here is from genome assembly GCA_949987735.1 of Leucophora obtusa. Classification (NCBI taxonomy): domain Eukaryota; kingdom Metazoa; phylum Arthropoda; class Insecta; order Diptera; family Anthomyiidae; genus Leucophora; species Leucophora obtusa. The sequence continues at coordinate 199,001,036 of OX465295.1, read as the reverse complement.
AACTTTATTTTATTGTTGGCAGCATTGATTAAAAATTGCACTAAAAAATTGTATCTAAAGTTTTTCAAATTTTTAAAATTTTATTCTAAAGAAATAAAAAATATACATTAAGTTATCTATGTGTAACAGTTTTAGATTTGCTATTCTTAACTTACTCAGTTTAAGTACCCCCCGCCCCCCCTCAATTTTTAACTAATTTTTAGTAGCTTTAGTAAAATTTTTAGAGATCTTTTCTATTAAATAGTTCAAGAAATGTTTCAATTCCGAAATTTTTCCATCAATATGAAATCTTTTTTAAATACATCGAGTTTATATGCCACTTTGATATTTAACAAAAACAGGCATCTCTTTGAGTTTTTATTGATAAAAAATTAAGGAAATATATTTTGCATTATACGATTAATCGCCAATATTCTCGATTAACCGACCCGAACAACCGGTTAATCAATTTTAAAGATTTTTCGAATAATGCATTAACCGGTTAACCGCCTATGCCGAATAATTGGAAACAGTAAGAAAAACCCTTACGCTAGTTTTATAAACAGAACTAAGATCGATTTGTTTCATAAATATTTCTTAAGTAAGAATTTTTCAAACAACATTTCTTATTTAAGAAATATTTAAGACAATAATGGATCTTACTTCTGAATATAAGTGTACCCTTAGATTTCAATAAATTATATTCCTAGGAATCCAGTAGACAATTTCCCAACCAAAAACACAGGATTAATTGATATTAAAAAAAAAATATTCCCCCTGATTATGTAAGGCGCTGGCGTACGCCTCCATACAAAACGAATTTTTCAAAATCAAAATTAACAAAAAGTGAAATTTTCCTGGCGAATCTAATACAATTTTAGTAAAATATAAGACTTCTAAATATTGGAAAAATATTTTTTATAACGACTTTACTGTAAAAACGCATAAAAACGTCTACACCTAATCAGGGGGATTATGATACTCTTTGCCATCATCATCGTAGATACAAGATTTATAGGTAGATTTTTTAAAATTCTGGGGTGGGCAAAAGGCAGTCTAGGGTGGGCTTTGCCCCCCTCCCAGACCGGCCTAAGTCCTCCAATGATGTTTTTGAGAAAATGCACAAAAAGTCATATTTTCCCCTTGTAATCCGTGTTCCAAAATTCAGGGCCGATGCGGCACGCCTTCCCAATGTCCGATTATCCTAATTTTTTGGGGGACGTAGTTTTACACCCAAATAAATATTTCCAGGGGGTAGCCCGGTAAAAAACACAAAATATATTTTCCTCTATACAAGCTTGGAAATCCTAATGTATATATATATTCGTTCCTTTTACTCCTGCAAGGAGCATAGGGCCGCAACAAGATTATTCCAATACGTTCGATCTGATGCACGATATTTAATTTCATTCCAACACAGGTGTAAATTGGACATTTCGGTTTCAATTTGACGTTTACAGGTGTGCGATGGTTTTCCTATACGCCGACTGCCTTGCGGGTTCCAGTCTATAGCCTGTTTAGCAATATCATTGGGTTGTTTACGTAACGTATGTCCAATCCAATTCCATTTACGTTTGCGGATTTCAATTTGGATTGGTTGTTGACCAGTTTCTGACCACAGTTGGCAATTTGAAATTGTTCTAGGCCAGAATATATCGTTAGCTGAAATGCAAAACCACGTAACTAACAAAAAATTCAAAATCGGTTTTTTGATCGATTATGATGCATATCAACGAGGTCCACGTCTTCTCCAATTTTTACTGTCATATAATAAAAATTAGACATATTATTAGCGAAAATCGAAAGCACGTAACTACATACTTGTTGCTTGAAAATTGTAACTAACACATATTTATTTCTATTGAATTTTATTTATTCATAGTAGGATTTGAATTTTTATATTTCACTAGCGGATAGTGCTACTACGCTCCCCTCCCCTAGTAGTCCTATTTTCTCATAATTATAGTGATTATAGTTTGAAATTTTTACTTTGTGATTTATAATAAATTTTTTTTCTGGAGATCCCACAGTCAATATGATTCGTGTATTAGCGTATGATCCCTCTGGAGTAATTTATTTTAAATTAAGTGCAACAGATGAGTTTAAGGAATTTCCACAAAGAATTGGAAACAAATTAAAAGCGTTTGAAACTTTGAAGTTGCATTTACAAAGAATAAAAATTTCAAGCAAAAAATGGCAACATCTTCAGGACCTTAAACCATTTCTTCCACCCGATTGTCATTATTATTACAATGAAATTCCATTTGAGAAGTAAAGGTTTAATTTTTTCCTTTATTTGTATTGAAGTTATTGTTGTTAATTATCTTTTGCTTTTGTAAATCATTTTTTATTTTCATATTTAAAAAAAAATAATAAATATATAAAGCGATATATTAAATAACAAGAGAACAACTTCTTTTATTCTACATTTTATGAATGCAAAACAAAATTTTCCTTGAAACTTAAAAAAAATTCATTGTAGTTACGTGTTTTTGTTTAAGAAAATACGAGTTCAAAAGCGCATAACTAACTTAACTCTTTGAAACATTAATAAATTATTACTTTTATTCCAGAAATGAATTAATCAGTCTATATTTAGAAAATCTGCGATATTTGATTACCAAAACTCCATTTATTTTTCAATATATAACATTTTTTGTTTCTCCTGTAAAATAGTAAAAATGTTAGTTACGTGGTTTTGCATTTCAGCTAACGATATATAGAATCTTCCTCAAGCAGTTATTTATAAAAACTTGTATGGAATGTATGTCGCGAGGTGCAACATTCCACGTCTCGCATCCATACAACAGTGTGGATTTTACATTGGAGTTGAATATCCTTAGCTTCGTCCTTCTCGATATATGTGAAGGGTTCCACACTGACTTGAGTTGGCCGAAAGCTTGCCGGGCTTTGTTTATACGGCTAGAGATGTCGGCTTTGCATCCACCACTTTTGTCCAATATGATTCCCAGATAACAGAATGATTCTACTTCATCATCGATTCATTCTGAACGGTTAACGTTTGCTGGTTATTTACGTTTACTCGCATTGTTTTTGTTTTGCCGATATTTATTTTTAGGCCAACATGTGATACAGTTTCCTGGACTAGTGATAACTTAGATTGCATGTCTGAAAAGGTGTGGGTAAGTAGACAAATGTCATCAGCGTAGTCAAGATCCTCCAGTCTGCCTTGGAGACCCCAAGTAATTCCCCTTCTATGGGATGTTGCTTTATTCATTACTACGTCAAGCACACAGTTAAAAAGCAATGGCGATAATACACACCCTTGACGTACACCGGAGTTAACGTTTATTTTGTTGCTATGTTGTCCTTCGTGGAGAATTCGACAGGTAGCGTTTTCATATAGACCCTTAATAAGTCTTATTATCTTGGCAGGTACACCTTTGCACTCTAATGCTTTCCATATGGCTGCGTGATTTAAGGTGTCAAAAGCCTTCTATATATAAAGCGATATTATCCGACGACAAAATTTCCGAGGAAATGGGGAAAATTAAATTTTTTAAATAATAGCTGTATTTTGTCTCATGCCTATCAACGTTAAGTATTTAAAGCAAATCTACGTTAAACCGATTGTAGTACAAAAAAATTTTAAACAGGTTATGTTTATAATTTTTCCGTTATAATCAAGCGTATGTCGGCAAAAGCCTTTAGGAAGTAACGCGAATAAGTTACGTCAGATGTGAAAATGTATAAATGTTGAGTTTTCAACGTTGATAATTATCCGTGTTGAAAGTTAATGTGCATACGAAAAGTAATATGTTAGTTTTCTTCTTAAAGCCCCGTTTAGATTATCACACAAGTGTGTTATACATGTCAGAAATGTGTTGTATAACGAAAATGTATAATAGTGGGAACACTGTTCGTTACACACATGTCAAAACGGGTGCCGTTTTAAAAAGCGGTCACACTTTTTTGACAAGATTTATTTTTTGAAATATTTCATAAAGTTAGCACTTGTCTCAACACAAGTGTTGTGTTATGACAAATAAATGTAAACAAAGATTAAAAACAACTAATGGTGAAAAAAAGTAATAATAGAAGAAAAAATAACTCCCGACTAAAAAAGATATTATATAATCATATATCACCATATATAAACCCATATATACGTCCATATCTAATTTGATCCGAATATTGGAATATATAATTATATCAAGCGAGATAAGCATGTTATCTAACCTGATACAATTTGATCCGAAAAATGGGTCTATCTAACTTCATCAAATTATATATTAATACATATAATTTGATGAAGATTTTCAAATAAAATTTTAGTAAATATTATTGAGATCACTTATTTCATTCATTTTAAATACTAATGCTTAATGTTTAGAAAAATTTTTGTTAATAAACTTGGAAATAGCTGACAAAATAAAACATTACAAAAATTTGTCGGAACAACTGTCTTATAAAATAAAAAAAATAACTTTCAGAATTAATTTTTTTTCACGGAAAAAATAACTGAACTTAAACCATATTTATTTCAACATATGTTTTTCTAATTTTTATTTTTAAATTTAAAAATTGCAATTAAACTTTATAAAATTTTGTATAATTAGATATCATGTCAGATATAATTATATATAAAATTAATACAATTTTCTATTAACTTTGTTATATATTTTGATATAATATGGTTTATAAAAGCTTATATGCCGTTATATATAATTATGTATGAAGTATATTTGCAGATCTCTTAATATATGGCTGGAGACCAAATCGCATATGATTATATATAACGTTATATCAAACATATTTATAAAACCAAAGTGTTAATATAAATGTATATGGTTATATAAAGCCACGCATATAAACATTTAAAGTTATATCAAATCATATAAGATTATATAAAAACTTTTTTAGTCGGGCTGTTCTAATTTATTTGTTGTGTGTGTCGCTAACAGTCTGAACAATGAAAAGATTTTCTTTTATACTTTTTTGACAACTAGACAAATTCAGCATACTTTTTGTCATACTTGAGTGAAGAAAAGTATAAGCACTTGTGTGATAATGTGAACGGGGCTTAAACGCGTTTTTATGAGGTTTGGGGTTTTTTATGAGTTAACGGATATACCCAGTGTAGAAAATCATTACCAGATGTGATTATGTAACTACATACTTGGTAATGGTAACTAGTTACTTTTGTTATTACATTTCTTATTACCTTTATATGGCGATGTCGCGAAAAATAATGAGTTATGCTTACACACCTGCATACGAAAAATCTAAAAATATGTCATTACCTATATGCTTACCAGTACTGACAAAAATAATGAGTCTAAAAATAGATTTTCATAAAAACAAATTATATAAAAAAAAATATTTTTTATTGTATTTTATTTTTTAAATAAAATTTGCTGGTGCGAGAATCGAGCTATATCGACAAGTAATATTTAATAGATAAAAACATAATTGACCTGCTGCACACAAGTAAGCTTACTCGCCAACATACAAATCTGGCAACCTTTGCTATGTGCAGATAAATAATTTAATTTTTTCGTAAAATTTTTTGGAAAATTTATAAAATTAAATCTTTAAGTAGGAAAAGTGTTTATTATTGCATAAATAACATCATAAGTTAATTATTTATACAAAGTAATTAAAAACATCGATTTTAAATATTACTAAAAACATTATTGTTGCTGTTTGCCGTGTATCTGGCCGGTTGATGTATGGATGTTTTGCTAATATCTTACTAAAAGCTAAAATCTAATAAAAACGTATATATTATTTTTCCCATAATCTGGAGTACCTGACCATTTTGATTAACTTTGGATATATTATTAACTTTTCATATATTTTGGTGCTAAATTTTGAGGTTAAGTTTTGGAGTCTCAAAGTGTCTTTTATTGTTTACATCTTAAGCCAGTAGTGTTCTTTAAACTTATATCTGCTGTTATGGCACCAAGAAGAGAACCGTGTATTTGTTTTTCATGCTCGAAAAATATTACTAAAACTAAACCCAGCATCAGTTGTGGATTTTGCTATGAATATTACCATATAGAATGTACTGATCTTACAGAAAATGAACTAACTTTCTTCGTTGAGCATAAAAATTGCAAATACACATGCGGTAACTGCAATGAAGTTCCACCTATGCGCTTCTTCAAAACCGAGTTTACTAAAGGCTTTGATGAACTAAAGGCAAAGCTTAACAATGAGTTTGAAGGATATAAAATATCCTGCGAAGAACAATTACAACACAGTATGTCTAAGATAGAAGCTAAATTTGAAGATATGCTGAATAAAGTAAGTGTTGATCAAAAAAAACAAATTAAAGAAGTTAAGTCGGATATTTCTGGCTGTTATAAATTGGTTGATCAAGTTGACAAATCAGTTAATAACAGATTAGATAATGTTGAACGTCGCATAAACATTAATGAGAGAAGACTTAATAGAAGCAACATTATTGTTAATGGTTTACCTGAGTCCATTAAGCATCTCCGGGAACCGATTATAAAAATTGCTGCTCTGTGTGGTGTTAATATTAACGAGTCTGATATTATGCATTGTACATATTTTTCTGGTCGCAAATCAGTCTTAGTTAAGTTTAATTCTGTATTCCTGAGAGACTTAATTATGGGAGGATACATAAAAAATCGTAATATAATACTCAAAGATGTGATTGGAGGGGAAATTAATTCCAGAATATTTTTAAATGACCACTTAACAACAGAAGCTTTAAAATTAGTAACAACATGTCGTAACTTGGTCAGAAATAAAAAAATCGCTAAATTTACCTTCATCAATACAGATATTCCAAAGGCAAAAATTACTCATTTAGATGGTTCTAGAAAAGTTTTTAACATGCAACAATGCATTAATTTGCTCAATGGATTACCTGCTTCAAACAATAATGAAAATCGTCATGCTACGACTTCTGATGTCCGTCAGTCTAATAAATAATAAAAATTCTTTAATTTTCACTTTCGTTATTATATAATAGGCTAATTAATGGTTTTGTTTTCTGGTCTTTGAAGAGTAGCAAAATTACATAATGAAGATTAATGAGTATGAAGCCCTGCCGTTAATTTGTCTACTGATATAAAATTTTTTTTTCCAAAATTTTTTACTAATATGTTTTTGAATTTTTTGCAATCTCAAATTATATTGTCAATAATTTTTGATTTATTTTAATATATTTGAATATGAATTTAAATGATAATTTAGGTATACCTGTTAGCGATAGTTATTTTATCCGTTCACAATTGATTGGCAATGATATCAAAATAGCTCACCTAAATTGCACAAGCTTTAGTATTGGAACCAACTCTGTTAAATTTGATGAGATAAACAATATTATTAGTGGTAACTTTTTGGATTTTATGGGGTTTTCTGAGACGTGGTTAAAACCTGATATAAATAATAGTGTTGTGAATATCCCTGGTTATAAATGTGTTCGGAGTGATCGTCCAGTAAGACGTGGGGGTGGTGTTGCTTTATATATTAGGGAGTCAATTAAATTTAAAAAGGTATATTCCAGTGAGATGTATGGTGCATTTGAGGCAATTTTTGTTGAGGTATCGATGAGTGGTCAGAGAATGTTAATTGGTTGTGTGTACTTGCCCAATGGTAGTATTGCTACGTTGGAGAATGAAATAAGTGACCTTGTTTTATCTTACGATAATATTTTAATTATGGGTGACTTCAACTGTAATATGTTTGAAGCATCTAGTTCAATTGCTCTACGTGAAATTTGTCAGAGACTCAATATTTCATGTTTACATGGGTCTATTCCGACACATTTTGATATACGATTCCAGTCAACATCACTTATTGATTATTTTCTTATCTCTGATCCCTCATTGGTTAGTAAAATTGGTCAGGTTCAATGCCCAGGTGTGTCACACCATTCTTTGATTTTTTTAGGCCTCTCCCTCCCCATTGAAAAATCTGATAATTTTTTGGAATACTATGATTATAAAGCGATTGATAATGACGAGTTGTTAAATGTTATAAGGTCCTGTGATTTTAAGATAGAAGCTAAATTTGAAGATATGCTGAATAAAGTAAGTGTTGATCAAAAAAAACAAATTAAAGAAGTTAAGTCGGATATTTCTGGCTGTTATAAATTGGTTGATCAAGTTGACAAATCAGTTAATAACAGATTAGATAATGTTGAACGTCGCATAAACATTAATGAGAGAAGACTTAATAGAAGCAACATTATTGTTAATGGTTTACCTGAGTCCATTAAGCATCTCCGGGAACCGATTATAAAAATTGCTGCTCTGTGTGGTGTTAATATTAACGAGTCTGATATTATGCATTGTACATATTTTTCTGGTCGCAAATCAGTCTTAGTTAAGTTTAATTCTGTATTCCTGAGAGACTTAATTATGGGAGGATACATAAAAAATCGTAATATAATACTCAAAGATGTGATTGGAGGGGAAATTAATTCCAGAATATTTTTAAATGACCACTTAACAACAGAAGCTTTAAAATTAGTAACAACATGTCGTAACTTGGTCAGAAATAAAAAAATCGCTAAATTTACCTTCATCAATACAGATATTCCAAAGGCAAAAATTACTCATTTAGATGGTTCTAGAAAAGTTTTTAACATGCAACAATGCATTAATTTGCTCAATGGATTACCTGCTTCAAACAATAATGAAAATCGTCATGCTACGACTTCTGATGTCCGTCAGTCTAATAAATAATAAAAATTCTTTAATTTTCACTTTCGTTATTATATAATAGGCTAATTAATGGTTTTGTTTTCTGGTCTTTGAAGAGTAGCAAAATTACATAATGAAGATTAATGAGTATGAAGCCCTGCCGTTAATTTGTCTACTGATATAAAATTTTTTTTTCCAAAATTTTTTACTAATATGTTTTTGAATTTTTTGCAATCTCAAATTATATTGTCAATAATTTTTGATTTATTTTAATATATTTGAATATGAATTTAAATGATAATTTAGGTATACCTGTTAGCGATAGTTATTTTATCCGTTCACAATTGATTGGCAATGATATCAAAATAGCTCACCTAAATTGCACAAGCTTTAGTATTGGAACCAACTCTGTTAAATTTGATGAGATAAACAATATTATTAGTGGTAACTTTTTGGATTTTATGGGGTTTTCTGAGACGTGGTTAAAACCTGATATAAATAATAGTGTTGTGAATATCCCTGGTTATAAATGTGTTCGGAGTGATCGTCCAGTAAGACGTGGGGGTGGTGTTGCTTTATATATTAGGGAGTCAATTAAATTTAAAAAGGTATATTCCAGTGAGATGTATGGTGCATTTGAGGCAATTTTTGTTGAGGTATCGATGAGTGGTCAGAGAATGTTAATTGGTTGTGTGTACTTGCCCAATGGTAGTATTGCTACGTTGGAGAATGAAATAAGTGACCTTGTTTTATCTTACGATAATATTTTAATTATGGGTGACTTCAACTGTAATATGTTTGAAGCATCTAGTTCAATTGCTCTACGTGAAATTTGTCAGAGACTCAATATTTCATGTTTACATGGGTCTATTCCGACACATTTTGATATACGATTCCAGTCAACATCACTTATTGATTATTTTCTTATCTCTGATCCCTCATTGGTTAGTAAAATTGGTCAGGTTCAATGCCCAGGTGTGTCACACCATTCTTTGATTTTTTTAGGCCTCTCCCTCCCCATTGAAAAATCTGATAATTTTTTGGAATACTATGATTATAAAGCGATTGATAATGACGAGTTGTTAAATGTTATAAGGTCCTGTGATTTTAACCCATTATATCAAACGAGTAATGTAGATGAATGTGTTAATATTTTGAATATTATGTTGAATAAAGTTCACTCGATCGTTCCATTTGTAAAGCGTAAAAGAGTGGATATTCAAACGAAGTGGATAAATGCTCCTGAAATTACATATTTCTTATCTTTACGTAATTTGGCATATAAAGCCTTTATAAATGATAGGACTGACGAAAATCGGAAAATTTTTTGTAGAGCTCGGAACAGGGCGAAGTCGATTATGAGAAAGTACAAAAGAGAATCTAACAGTAGGTCTTTTGATAATCTTACTACTGAACAGATGTGGTCTAAACTCAGAAATTCTGGCATAACAAGTGGTGATGATAATGTGCATTTTTCAGATATTGATGGTTTGAACAAGTTTTTTGTGGATTCTCAAAGTAATAATAGTCCTTCTGATGTTATTTTCGATGACACAAACTTGGAAGGCTTTATGTTTAGATGTGTTAGTATTGATGAGTTAATCATTGCTTTTTCAACAATTAAATCGAATTCTGCTGGATGGGACGGTTTTTCAATGAAATTTCTGAAAATAGTATTTCCTTTTTTTAAGGAGCACATTTTGTATATAGTAAATGCAATTTTGACTTCGTCTTTTTTCCCTAAGGATTGGAAATTGGCAAGAGTTACACCGATAAGAAAAGTTGGCACATCGGATGAATTAAATAATCTCCGTCCAATTTCAGTTTTACCGATTTTTGCTAAGTTAGTGGAGAGTTTAATGAAAAATCAAATGACTGAATATTTGGATTCAAATAGATTTTTGCATGATTGTCAATTTGGTTTTAGACGTGGACGTAGTTCCACACATCTTCTACTTAATTTGACTGATAATGTGAGAAGTGCATTAAGTAATGGTCGATTATCCATTTTATTATCGCTTGATTTATCAAGAGCTTTTGATAACATTCCACATATGATACTTATAGAGAAATTGGCAAATTATTTTAAGTTTTCATCTAGTGCATGTAGATTGATATCCTCTTATCTGAAAGATCGTTTACAATATGTTTCGATTGGTGGTAATTCTAGTAGTATTCTGCCAGTGTTGTCTGGAGTGGCTCAGGGTTCAGTTTTAGGACCACTTTTGTTCATAATGTTTCTTAATGATCTTTTTTATATTTATGATAACAGCATGTGTACTTCATTTGCATTTGCTGATGACGTACAGTTATTGATATCGGGGGATAAGGAATTTTTTGATGTTTTTCAGTCAAATATTTACTATTATGTTAATGAGACTATTGATTGGATGAATCGAAATGGTTTGGTTATCAATGCTGATAAAACTAAGACATTGTTTTTTGGAAAGCCCTCGTATAGGGATGACATATCAATTTTTGTTGGACCTACGGAAATTAAGTTTGTAGATAGATTGACTTGTCTGGGTGTGGTTCTTGATAATGAGCTTAAATTTAATTATCAGATTAATTCAATATCATCTAGAGTGCATTATGTTCTTAGGAAACTATATTGCACTAACTTATATATCCCATTAGCAGTAAGGAAGAAAATAGTTCACGCTCTAATTATGCCTATTTTTAATTATGGTATTGAGATATATTCTGGTACCCCTGGTTTTAATTTAAAAAGATTGTCATTACTTTTTAATCGTGTTGTTAGATATATATATTCATTAAAGAATCGAGATCATATATCTTCTTACGTGCAAAATTTTCTGGGATGTAGTTTCAACAGCTTTATTAAAATTCGTAATCTCCTTTTATTTTACAGAACATTTAAAATTGGTTATCCTTCAAATTTCACCGATCGATTTAGATTTAGTAAATCCAATAGAAATAAGCAGATTTTGTTACCAAAGCTAACTACTATATTAGATCGTGCATATTTTGTTAGAGTGGCTAAGTTATATAATGCTCTGCCAAGAGCGCTTAAATCATTTTCTAATCCATATGTTTTGCAAAAACGTCATCTTATTGCTTATGAACAAGCACAAATCGCACCTTTATAATTTGTTTTTTACATATTGAAATTTTAGGATAAACTTATGTAGTTTATACAAATATTTATACCATAGAGATTATATAATTCAAATATTAACAGAGTTTGTAATCTAAAAGATATAATACCTTTGCCTATAAAATAAATTAACTATCGCTGAGTGGGTTCATTATTATTATCTTTATTGTTATGTACATAGCTAGTAAGTTGTATTTGTAATTTATCTAATTGGCCCCATGGGCTTAAAATTACAATAAATGAAATTAAATTAAATTAAAAAAAAAAATCAAAAAATATGTGGTTACATATATCCTTACCAGTGTTTAAAAAATATTGAGTCTAAAAATAGATTTCAAAAAATTTTCAAAAAAATCTAGAAAATTATTTTCTATTTGAAATAATGATAAAAATAAGTGATTATCAGTAACTCATTATTATATGTTTTCAAATAATGCAGAAGGTAATTGGGTGTCATTACTGGTAGTCCAAAAAATAATGATATGTCATTACCGTTATTACACTGGGTAGTTAAGTCGAAAACACAGCTAATGTAAACGTTAAATATCGAGAGCCTATATTCAAAATATGTCAACTTAAATTTGGTCAAAATGAGTTTCCGATGGCAAATAGCTCCCCTATGCAATACCCATCTGTGATATAAATTTCAAAGCAAAAAGATAATTAGTTCTCGATTTATATCAATTTTTGTTATTATGCTACGTAAATTACATTTTTTTTTGGTGAAAATAAATGCTATATATAGTAAATTTCCAACTTTTTTTTTTAAAAAATTAATTTATTATAAATCTGCTTCACATCTTATTGCATTTGGCATGCTGAATACGAATCTGGAAAAGATTTTGATATCCAATGGCTTGTTTTCGAAATATGGTAATTTTTTTATCATATTAGTAAATAGTGGTTACAAACAAAAAACATTGGTAATATATATGTAACTTTTAAAATATTTATCGGATTGAAATATTATGTATGGGCGATTATACTCAATGATATAAGCTTCCAAAAAAGCATATTTGGAGTGACCCTGTTAGAATACAGCGTGAGTTGGAGAATGTCAAAGTTTGCCACTTCGAGTAGTTTTTAAATTTTTCTATCTAATATGGAATAAAACATCTCATAAATTCTTAAAAAACACATCTCTACAAAATATGACAATATTTATAAGTTGTAAAACTTTGCAGTGGTTATAGGATAATTAGGGGGTGCTGATTTCGAATCTGCAACCAGTTTGTTTAAATTTGCTATAGGTTTTACACAATTTGCGATTTAAATTTAATATAAAGAATTAAATATAAGACGAATTCCGATTCTAAATATCAAAGCCAATTTGGAAAGAAAAAAGACCAAAATTTATGTATATGTCATATTGCATTAACAAATTATGTATGTGCACTTTTAGAGCATTTTGTAATTAGATTTAGACTTGAAATGACCAAAAAAATATTTTACTGTACTAATAATCTACTGCACTATTAAGAATTTTTTTTTTTCTAAAAACATCAGATCTCATTCACTATTGGTTTTTTTGTTTGTTTGTTTGTTACCGCTACCATAAAAATCAATAACCTTTTGTTTATTACTTTTTTTTTTAATATTTTAGGCAAAAAATATTTTTTTCTTCATACATTTATTTTTACTGGCAAACTGTTGAGTATATAGAAAAACGTTATATGAACAGATTAAAGGAATTGCAGTTTTTAATTTTTTTAAAATTGTTTGAGCAAAATCGGACTAGTTGTTCTCGAGTTATGTCAAAAAAAGACCACCAAAGGTCAAATCGATATATCTCGATTCCTAGGGGTGACCCAGCGAAACGCCGGGACACGTATAACTTCTTTTTTACCAATATAACTTTCCCCGGTAGTTTGAACCCTTCCCGATCACTGACCCCTACCATTTGTCTCACAGTGTAATAAGCGAAATAACTAGTTTTTTAGCTCTCCTGAGAAGCTAGCTTTTTTGAGTTGGCATTTATTGAATATGGGAGCTCGATATATTTTTTGTTTGTTTTAAGTGCTTAAAACCAGGGATGGCAAGCAATACCGCTAAAACACCGTTATTTATTCAAAATCCTTTCAACGGGCTACCGCTAACCTTAAAATACGGTTACCGAAATAAAAGAAATACCGTTAACATTAAAATGCCGTTACCGAAATAACTGAAATATCGTTATCCTTAAAATACCGATACCGAAATAATTTTAATTCTCTGCTTTTGGTAATTGTTACCCAGCAAAATAAATTGGATGTCATTCTTAAAGGGCCACTGTTACTTGACATCTTAAGTATCAGCAGGTTTTCCGATTTCAAAGGTGTTACTTTTAACAACTACCAAAAATGTAATGTTAAAATTATTTTGAACAACGTCCAGATCAGTAATTCGTATCAACACTAATAACATCCAAAGAAGTAATTTTACAGAAGTTCGTGTGTTTCTTATTTGTATATGTGGTGGTAAGGTGCTGGCTTCACAAGCAAAGGGCTCAAGCCCGGGCTTTGGAGATCTTTTTTCTCATTTATTTTTATTTTTTTTTAAATTTTTTAATAAATTTTATAATGGTTTCATTTAATTAGCATATTTTAGTATTTTGTTCCATTAATTTTGTTGGTTGTTCTTAATTTTTTTATATTTTTTTACAAAAGTACTCAACTCTATCGTGTTTTAGCTATTTGGTTTGGTATGTTATTTTTTAAGGTCGGGTAACTTAAGGCTCCATTAGTCTGGTAGTATCGTAAAGTATCGTTTCAGCTGTTTACTTTTAGTTAATGATAGTGCTCATAAATACTTAGTTTGAAAGTACATTTGAGGCTAGAAAATCTATTGAAAATATAATCCTACCTCATGATAAGTCATTTCGCCGCATTTTACTTCCAAACTAATTTGGGTTTTATTCATGGATGGTAACCGAAACGAATGCGGTTATCGTTAGGGTAACGATATTTTATGTTATTTCGGTATTGGTATTTTAAGGGTAACGCTATTTCATTTATTTCGGTATCGGTATTTTAAGGTTAACGGTATTTGAGTTATTTCGGTAACGGTATTTTAAAGATAACGATATTTGGGTTATTTCGGTAACGGTATTTTAAGGTTAACGCTATTTCAGTTATATCGGTAACGGTATTTTAAGAGTAACGGTAGTCAGTTATTTCGATGCATCCCGCAGTTTTTTTTTACAAAAAACAAACAAGACTAAAAACAGAACCAATTTATGAAGTTAATGTACAAAAAATACTCAATAACCACGTGAAATTAGCAAAATCAAAAAATTAAAAATAACGGTAACGGTATTTTAGGGATAACAATATTTCATTTGTTTCGGTAACGGTATTTTAAGGGTATTGATATTTCATTTATTTCGGTATCGGTATTTTAAGGATAACGGTAGTTAAGTTATTTCGGTAACGGTATTTTAAGGATAACGGTATTCCGGGTATTTCGGTAACGGTATTTTAGGGGTAACGGTAGTCAGTTAAAAGGGTTTTGAATCAATAACGGTATTTTAGCGGTATTGCCTGCCAACCCTGGTTTTATTTAAAAGAAAACTCTAAATTGAGCTATTCACAGTAAATTGTGCTATTCACAGTAATTTTGATGAACATTTTGTTTTTCGTTAAGATAGCGAAGTTTGTCTTAAAAAATAAAACTGAATTAGTGTTAAGCGATTTTTTTATGATTTTTAGTTAAAAAGCATTTTTTTGTAATCTAATCGCATTGCTACGAAATAAAAATTTAAAAATAAAAATTAAAAAAATTTTTTTTTTGTGTAGCATATTTCTCTTGTCTTCATAAAAATATAAAAACATATTTCGACTAAAATTTGTTTTTAGTCAGTTGTTATGTATAAATAACTGTGGTACAGAGCATAGAGTATTTGACTACAACGCCAGGGTTTATGAGTTCAAGGCTTGCTGACGACATCCATGCACTTTTTAAAATGCAATTCAAGTAGTCATAACGGACAACTTCCCTCCAATGCACTGTGGGCCAGGATCGCCGTTTTTTGGCCAAAAGTACAATTCAGGTAAAGGGAAAATATGTTTATATATTCAAAATCTAGGATTGTTGAATATTTTGTGAGTGAAATATTTTATCATTGTTGTTACTCGTTGTTAGTTGGCGAGAGTTCAAAGATAAAGTTTTTTAATTTTGTGACATTTTTTATTTTATAATGATACAATAAAAAAGTCATAAATAAACAATAATTTGTTCCAAAAATAATCTCAAATTATAAAATTGAAACTAGTTATAAAAAAAAAAATAGACACCTGTTAAGTATTTACGAAAAAAGTAACAAAATTATTAATTTTACCTCAAAAATATGGGTTTTTTGAAAATCCTAAATTTTCAAAACAAAAGCTCCAAAATGTTCCCAGAGATAATTGAAAAACTTGAATGCCAATGTGTTCCCTAAGATGTCTTCTACCTAGGCTTTTGCGACCGTTTGCGACTGTTCATAAACTTTCGAGATTTGCCCTTTAACTGAAAAAGTACCTTCAGATCTGACTGATTTCCAGCATTCCAGAGTTTTAGTAAAAACTAAAAAATAGCACTAATAATTACCTTAAATGTAGGTTCTGGTTTTCTGACACAGAATAACCCCCTAAAGTCCAGGTTTGTGGGACATTTGATTGCCAATTCTGAATAAGTACGAAATTAACCCTTAAACACATTTTAAGTTTTGACTTATTTCTGGCATTGAAGTTAAATTTTCAACTTTGATGTCTTCAGAGACTTATAGTAGAATTTCATGACAAATATTTTTGCCGAACATTTTAACCCTCTAACTCTTCAACTTATGTGTCTTTTTTGACACTTTTAAAAAAGGGCCAAAAAATACCCTTTAATTGCAGAGTTAGAGGGTTAAAATGTTCCACAAAAATGTCCCTCGTAGTGTTTTATATAAGTTCGCTGAACATATCCTATACCTAAAGTGGAAGATTCACATGGTTTCCTATGCCGATTCACAATAAACATTTTCAAAAGAGGGGAAATTTTAACCCCCCAAAAACATAGGGCCAGACGAAAACTTTTAAAACGTCGATACACTTATATTTTCCTTTGGTCCCTCTGCGTAAATCAGTTGTCATCAGAACCTTTTTGATTTTTTGTACAGTGTAATTTATTTTCCAACACATAACAATTTTAAATTTATGGCCGCCATATTGGATCCGCCATGTTGAATTTTTTAAACTTGATTTCAGATTCGTAATCTGCTACCCAAAAACTTCACCTGGTGGAAATTTGAAGTAAATCAGACGACATAAGAAATTTAATGAAAAAATTGTTTGTCGCCATATTGGATCCGCCATTTCGAATTTAAAAATTCTAATTTCAGATTTTTAATCAGCGGATCCTAGACCTATATAATTGAATATTTTAAGTCCAATATATTAAAAACTAAAAATTAATGGCCGCCATCTTGGATCCGCCATTTTGAATTTTATATTTTTTATTTCATATTCGTGATCAGTAACAACCAGACCCCCCTTTGTGATATCTTTTAGTTTCATATACCCAATAATCTAGTTTTGGCCAAAATTCGATGATGCTGGCCCACAGTGCAATGACACGTAATTTTAAAATCATTAGTGATTCACCTAAGTTTGCACAAATTCGGGTTCCATTTATGTTACGATCGGTTTTGTCCAGTGAGGATTCCAGCTAGCGGTGTCTCATGGTGGGAACGCTCGGCATAAAAAAACTGAAATAGACTCCAAATTATACAAAAAAAAACTACTTCTTCCTCAGCTCTTATTTTGTTGGGTAGTGGTCACTTCACATAAATTAGGTTGATTTATTTGCTTTGATTTTATTTTAGTTGGGCTTTGGCAAAATACCGTTACCGAAATAATTGAAATATCGTTAACATTAAAATACCGTTACCGAAATGAGCGTAATACCGTTATCCTTAAAATACCGATAACGAAATAAATGAAATAGCGTTACCCATAAAATAAAACGTAATTTTCCTTATACTGTTAATCAGTTTACTGAAAAATTTCATAAATTTTCGTTCAATACAATTCTCTGTATAGAAATTGTTTAACCCTCTAATGCCCAAGGCCGCCAAAAGGCGGTCTTCAGATTTTAAATTATTTTTGCCTAAATAACAATATTTTATTAAACAAGTTTTATTATATCCATAGAAAACTTGACTGCCTACTTTTTTTGCCTTCAAACTTTTTTTTTTGTATAAGGAACGGGTTTCAAGCGAGAACCATGTAAAGTTAAAATTTAGAAAATTTGAAAAACTTACCCTTTTAAAACAAAAATTTTTTTGAAAAATTGCCAAAAATACATTTAAGATCTGGCGTACCGATAATAGCAAAGATAGTTTAGAGTCTCTAATTGCAAAATCAGTTAAAAATTTTTCTCCAGGACTCACAGGACAACGCCAGGATTCGTTTTATAAATATCTCTCTAACTCAAAAACTAACCAACAGATTTTCTTGAAGTTAAACACAGATTATATACTAAGAGGAAGTAGTAAGCAGAACTAATTTCGCCAATATATATTGATGTTTAGTGCCAAATTCGCCAAATTTTGTAATTTTCAAAAACCGAAAATCGCCATAACTTTTGAATTAACAACAATTGATCAACAACTTTCGATACGTAATTATATTTGATTGATAGTGCTATTTATAGCAAAACCTGAAATTATTTGACTGCTGGGTTTCAAGACACGTCTTCAACCTTTGTTGTGCTATATCGCCTAAATATTTGGTTTAAATATTATTGTAATCAGAAGAAAGAGCATTAGAGGGTTAATCAATTCAGAATGTGCTTTTAATATTATAAAGTTTCAGTTCTAGTTTTATAATTTTATATAATAAAAACTTCTTTCTAACATTTTCATCTTTTTAAAGTTTCGATTCAAATCGCATGTGGACTTTTGAGCATAACTACTTTAATTTTGATCCTGTTGCTGGTGATTTAACTATTGGTGGTCAATCATTCAGTTGGGATGATGGAATATTCTCTATTACCTTAGGACCGAAACAAAGAGATGATTCACGTAATGTCTTCTTCCATGCTATGGCAAGTACTAATGAATTTTTGGTATCCAATAAAGTCTTACAAAATGAAGTCAATTCTCAACGTGGCGATCATGGTAGAGATTTCCAATTGTTGGGTACACGAGGAGATCAACGTCAGTCGACAATGCATGAATATGATCCACGTACAAACGTATTATTTTATGCTGAAATACAACATAATGGTATTGGTTGCTGGAATACACGTAAACCATTTTCAGCCGCCAATCATGGAAATGTGGCTCAAAATGAACAAACTATGATATATCCCAGTGATTTGACGGTAGGGGGGGCCATTTGTGATATTCTGTTTTCGCAAAGTTTAAATAACTGTTTATATCATTTCAGATTGACGAGCAAGGTACTATGTGGGTTATGACAAATTCTATGCCCATATTTATTTATTCCACTCTGGATCCGAATACTTACAATTTCCGTGTTTGGAAACAAAATACTGCAGTTGCTGTTAAAAATACAATTTGTGCTTAACTTTATAAGAATTACGAAAACATTTTTATATATTTTTTCGAAAAAGTTGTTTTTTATTAATTATATAGGCGTAAAATAAAATTACAAAAAAATACTAATAATAATAAACAGTGGAATTGCTTTACTTAAGTACTACTGTAATAAAATGATATCACGTTCATTAAATTAATATTGTTTTAATTACACAAAATACATACTTATTAACTTAGATATGTTAAACAAAATATTTTCTTGCAAAAATAGGCACTATAATATTGCATCAGATTGATTAAGTAAAAAAACAAGACTAAACAATTTTAAAATAATATTCTAAATCGAGACAAAATTAATTGATTTAAAAGATACACTAATCGATATATATATCCCATGGAATATTTCAATCTTTTTCTTCATTCTAAAATTAAGAAAGTTTTTCAAACACAGAAGTGAATAACTACCCAGCAAAACATGGTAATGACCTGTCATTACCAACCCAGTGTAGAAAATCATTACCAGATATGTGGTTATGTAACTACATACTTGGTAATGGTAACTAGTTACTTTTGTTATTACATTTCTTATTACCTTTATATGGCGATGTCGCGAAAAATAATGAGTTATGGTTACACACCAGCATACGAAAAATCAAAAAATATATCGTTACCTATGTGCTTACCAGTACTGACAAAAATAATGAGTCTAAAAATAGATTTTCAAAAAAATAAATTATATAAAAAAAAATATTTTTTATTGTATTTTTTTTTTTAAATAAAATTTGCTGGTGCGGGAATCGAACCTGGGTCTACAGATTGCCAGCCAATGGCTTTACCATCTGAGCTATATCGACATGTAATATTTAATAGATAAAAACATAATTGACCTGCTGCACACAAGTAAGCTTACTCGCCAACATACAAAAAATCAAGAAATATGTGGTTACATATATCCTTACCATCGTTTAAAAAATATTGAGTCTAAAAATAGATTTCAAAAAATTTTCAAAAAAATCTAGAAAATTATTTTTTTTTTGAAATAATGATAAAAATAAGTCATTATCAGTAACTCATTATTATATGTTTTTAAATAATGCAGAAGGTAAATGAGTGTCATTACTGGTAGTCCAAAAAATTATGATATGTCATTACCGTTTCTACACTGGGAAGTAATGATAGGTCATTACCTTTTGCATTACTTTAAAATACAAAATAATGACTTACCGATAATAAGTTATAGAATTACTTATACATTCTTGCAAAGTAATCACTTACTGGTAATTGATTAAATAAGTACTGATTTAGTGTATTTTATATTTATATTTTATTTATAAATTTGTTTTGAACTAAATAGGAAATTTTCCAAGGTAAAAAGTTTTTTTGCCAATATGACCAACTATTTTACAATGTAGGGCAACCACTTATTTCCTAACTTCTGAGTAACCACTTATTCCATCTTTGTGAGTAACTACTTATTCTTTCACTATGGGTAACTCGTTATTCGCACTTTTTTTGTAAGCGAGAAGGTAATGATCACCCATGAATTTTTGGACATCGCGAACAAAAGTAATGTTGCGTGTAAATAGCCTGGTAAGTAGTGAAACCCTTTGTGTGCTACTTACTCGCTTAATTACTCGGTAATATCTGTTTTTGCTGGGTATTTACAACATGTTACTTAGAAGTTCAGACGCCCTAGCAGATGTTCCTATTTTTATTTCGTACTTATTATCTGACAGAATGACTATGTCAAATTAAGAAATATTAGTGTATTTTAAATAAGTTTGGGCTAAAAATTAGTAAACATTGGCTCATATGAATAAAAATTAGATGATGGGAAAATACAGGGTTTTTTAAGCATTTATGTACTTCACAAATCTAGTCTGCTTGGGGGTAGACTAGAAATTTAATTTTTTAATTTTCGTTTACATTTCATGATATTCTACTAGCCAATTGGTAAATTTGGAGTTAAAAGCCATTCCTAAGCCCAAAGTAATTACTTCGAAGTAATTGCTAAGTTTTATTCATATGACCCATTGGGCCATGTTGGGCGCCATGCTGTACAGAACCATAGTGGCACAGGAAATGATTTTTTTAATTGTTGGGCGCCGCCATAATGTTATGGATCCTTAAGAGCTACCTTTTGAAAATCCAGTTAGATACAAAGAACCAATGTAGCAGAATGATCAATTCGGAGTAATGCTGTTTTGCCAACCATGAATTGTGTAGATTTATCGACATGACTGTCACGCAATGACTTAAAAAATACAAGAATAATAAAAGCGAATAAAAATGTAGAATACTTAAGGTTTAGTGGTAATGTTTTAGGTCTGTTCGCTAATGTAATTACTGCTTTGCATTTTTTTTTTTTTTTATTTTTTTTTTTTTTATTTTCGGATTTTTTTCTTTAAACTATTTAAACATGCTAAGGCCAGCATTACAGATTACCCAAATAGGAAACGGCTGTTTTTGGAAATATGGCAACCACAATGGTAACTCAAAACAGAAATAATTAATTGTCAAAATTGAAGTGATTTGCAGAGAGGGACAAATAAATATAAAAATATATCGATTTATTTCATTTATTTAGAACATTCTAACCAGGGATGAAAAATTCAATAATACCTGAGTACATTTTTCACTTGCAAAAGTACCGCAGTATCCCCGCGACCGATTTAGTACTTTTTAATGATAAAAACAACGAATCTGAATGAAATTTTAGAAAGTTTCTTTAATTTTTTAATGGACAAAATCTTTAAAAATTCAAACGATAAGAAGTGCCCTAGAGAATTTTTAAGTCATAAAAAATTAAGAGATTATTGATAAAAAAATCGTACGAATATAATACTTCAACGGAAAAATTCATTACAATCACTTTTATCAATAAACAATTATAAAGGGGAGCTTAGTTGATTTGGGGACAGTTTTCAGGCTCAAAAAAGTATCTATGAATATTTGTTTTATTTCTTTTTAAAGAATGTATTCTAGAGTAAATTTCTGAATTATTACCAAAATAGTTTGGATTTTTTGGAGGTTTTTCGAAACCAATAAAAAGTTTTACCTGTGGTAAGAATTTGGACTCGATTGGTGCTGCGCCACTAAACTCAACTTTAACCTTTTTTAAGGATTATATTTAATGTATTTGTAAACCATATTTATCGTATTTAAAAATATCATTCATTATACAGATTACTTGCACTTTTTCTATAACTGCACAAAATTTTGGTTTCGTTTTTATTTTATAAAATTATGTACGCAATTGCCTTCTTTAAGTGCACTTTTTGTACCTGCGTAAGTGCCTCACGTTTTTGGCAGCTGTACATTATCTTCATAAAAGAGATCACCGTTAGCTGCTTCTTGTGTTTTGCTTTATTTTGCAAATCTAGGGGAGAAAAAATGCACATATAAAATAAATGTGTTGTCAACTTTTTGTGACAAAAATATTCTACTTGAGTCTTATTTTAATCATAAGAATTGCAATGTCTAGTGCAAAGCACAAAGTTGTAATCATTAACTTCATTTGTTTTGTTTGTTTTCAGTCTGTCTAATCAGGCACTATCCACGGCTCTCATCTGAAAAACTGAACTGGTTTTAAGATAGTTTCAATGTAAAATAACAAAAAACGTGAAAAAGTGGTATTTTTAATTAATTATTTTTATTGTTTTTAAGCAATTTTAATTAAATTGTAAAGTGCACTTGTGTTGTTTGATATGTTCTCTGCATTAGTTTTGCATAATTAGCACAAAGTTTTGCTTATTAATATTAAAAAATACGCGTTAAAAAAACACTAGAAACTGTTTCTCTTAAAACCAGTTTGCATATAAAATTAAAGAGACTTTTTAACAGCAGTTGAGGCTGGTGGTTTGTCTTTAGTCTATAGTCGTTGGTCTAATCCACTAACACCTACTGATGATTCTTATCGAAAATACATTGCACTAATCCCAATGGTCGTATTACCGACCACAAAATCTTTCCAATTAAAATGGTTTTAATCAAAAATATGTATTTGTGATTGCAATGTTACAGAATTTTCGGATGCATGACCGGTTCCAGAATCACCACCGTTGCCTTCATCCATATAAAATTGCGATTGTATTCGTTTTTGTTACAACTCAAATAATTTAAAATTGGATATTTTTCGTATTGTTTTTCTTAGGTACACAAGAAAGCGTTTGATCACGTTTGAAAAATAATTCGAATGAATCTGTAACACAAAATATAAAAAATGTTTACTTATAGTATATTTAGACTGGGCAAAAAGTAGTAGTTTTTGGCTATTTTTAGGTTTTGAGCCGAAAACTACAAAATTAATTTAATTTTTCCATACAATTTTCATACAAACTGAAAACCAGAGTCTACCTGGTTTTCGCCAAAAACCAAGTAAAAATATTTGAAATGTGCATTTTTGATACACCCGGTATCATTTATAATTAATTTTCGATACACCCTGATACAACGAATATAGAAGTAAAGCAAGTGTCAAAAAAATATTTTTTAATTTTTTAAGAATATTTCTGTTTTAGTTTGAAATTCTGTGTTGTTATTAATTGTTAAATGTATTAGTAATTTTTTTTTACATTAATTTAATAATAAAAAAATAAAGAAAAGTGTGTAATAAAAAAGTGATGTGACAAAGAAAAACTAAATAACCAGTGTAAATGACTTGACTTTTGTAATTTAGTTTTGTACAAAAACCAGGTGGATTTTGCTCAGTCTAAATTCAGTATTAAATGTTTACAATTTTTTTTTGTCACATTGCATCACATATTTGAAAAACACCTTATAGCTGGTTTCTCACACTCGTTGCTTATTTAATGTTTCTTTTTCTGTCTCGCTTTACAAATCACTGAAATGTAAAATGGTACGTTAATGTTAAAAAAATCGTATGGTTCGAGATTACTTGTTTGACATATGTCATGTTTACCTATCTCGGTAATCTGCGAGCAGCATGTTCGTAAAAGCATCAGCTGGCAACACTGATGTTCTGTAATACATCTTTAAAGCAGATAATGCGGAAGCAAATGTCAAACACGCACCACAAAAATAGCTGATGCAATAAAAGCATCAGCAGATGCAGAGCAGTAATGGATTTCCGAACAGGGCCTTTCTCATGCTTCTTAAAAGGTGTGAGGGCAATAATTACCCCACTTTTCGTTTTATTTTACAAAAATTGGGTATCGAGTGGAAAGTTTTTCGAAGGCACATCCACTGATATATGAAATACGTTCCATGTGGTCCAAGTTTGGTTTTTTATTCCGAATGACAGAAAAACTGACATTTTCGTTTATTTAATTTAACCACGGCTTTTTCCTATATTTAAATTCGTTGACCTTTAATAAGATATATCACCCAACATATATTTCAAATAAGTAGCAACTCTGGGTCCACGATATAGGTAATCTGGGTATCAACATTTTTGTTTCTCGAGTAATTTAACGACGTGTATCAATGAATTTAGGAAATTTAAAACATGTTTGCACACAAACATGGGGTAATTTTAAATTCCCGTTTAAAAGCTTTTAACGTAAGATTGAGCCGCTAATAAAAAAAAAAATGTGTGCTGCTTATTTTTTTCTTCTCTCTCACTATGTTACACGCTCTAGCAATGTAACGGTACCAGTGGCTATCTATCCACCTCATCTCGCTCTATTTATTTGGTCGCATTTTTTATAAATAGGTTTTCTTATGCATTTTTTTCTTGTCCGAGTTTGGCCCGAGTTCGCTAATTATCGAGAGAACCGTGAGTAGCATAGTTACTCTATAAAATGTATAATCTTTGACTATCGGCAGTTGCTGGAAACCATTTATTGGTGAGTTATTGGTTATACGCCTGCATACAAAATTATATTTTTATTTTGAAATTTACGACTAAATATAGTCTCACGGCATATCTATTGCAATTTAGAGGATATATAACCTACCCAGGAAAATTTTCTGTTCCAAAGAATCGGTTGTAGAATAGCTACTTTTCATTCACAACCCCTTCTACTCTCGATTCTAACACCGATTCTTTTTGTTTGAAATTGTCCCAAAAGCAACCCCTTCTATAGCTCCAAAGTGGAACCGGTTGCTTTAGAATCAGTTCTGGAACTGATTCTACGTCACCCACACCTTCCATATGGGATCCCAGGAACTGGTTCCGGAACCATTTCCTTGGAATCGGTTGCAGTGGAACCAGTTGTAGAATGGGTATGTTTGGCTACCGATTGTAAAAAATTTTCCTGGGTAGTGTCTACAAATGCAATGAAATGTGCAAAGAAATTTGAAATATTTTTATTGAAATTCGTAAATTTTACTACACTAGGTAAAGTGAAACATCTTGTTAAATTTTGCAAAAACCGTTTTTATAACGAGTTTTTAGTAAAAACGACTAACTGTTGATACCGACAACGCCAACCGCAATCAGCCTGAATGAATACCGTATTGTCGTAGTTGGTCTATCTAAAGGCTTGGAAACGGCCATTCATAAAAGCTGGAATACAATATAATCAAAACCAGGCGACTCGGAATCACACGTAATTTTTTGTATTGTACCAACGGGCATAGAATCTCAAGAGCATGCATGCATCTCATCCTCTGTTAACTGGCCCTGGAAGACATTTCATGATGTTTTAATGGAGGTGGATAGGTTAACTTTTACGGTAAACTTGGGCCAATAAATACACAAAATATGAAAAAACATAACACAAAAACTGAACCCATTGAGTGCAATTTAACTTCTTGAAATGTCAGACAGAGCCAGTGAGAGAGCGGTTAACACTTACTGAGCGACTTGCATAGAGCCTGATCGTACTGATATTATTTGAAAATACTGGCAGAGTAGTATACCGTCCGAGTTCTAGCCCCCGTACTGTGTGCGAACTCCCAGGTAAATTGATAATCACCGATAGCTATCTCTCGCTTCATTAAAGATGACTTAGGACTTGGTGCTTCCAAAAGTCAAACGGGACATCTACTTACGGTGGCTTTAAAGGAGTAATGCGAAAAATCTGTTTATCGTAGGCGAACTATGGTTACTGATGAGAGCAACAAACGTAGTAAAAGATTCTGCGATCAGTCATTGCGGTAAGCAACCGAACTAGTATAGTACACTCCTGAACCTGTAATGGCATGGTGGGCAGTAGCCTACGAAAAGATCACCAAGCTAAATTTTTCGAAAAAGAGTCAAAACTTCGGCAATGGTGTACCAATCCGATGTTTTTGTGCTTAAGTTATTTTGGCTCCTCGAGGCAGTACTAGATTTTCACCTCTCGCTTTACTGGCTATCGATTTTAAAAAAATTGACAATTATCGTCCTTTTATTGTAGTTAAAATTCAATCATTTTTTAAAGATGTTAGTTACAATAAATGTTGAAATATATGTAGCAAAATTGCTATCTTCAACCAAATTTTTTATACAGTAGTTTTGATTTAACTGCCTTTTTCTTAAGTGCACATTTGCTATAACTGCACAAAATTTTGGTTTCGTTTCTTTTTTACAAAATTATGTACGCAATTGTCTTCTTTAAGTGCACTTTTTGTACCTGCGCCTCATATTTTTGGCATTATTTTCATAAAAAATATCACCGTTAGCTGCCTCTTGTGGTTTGCTTTGTTTTTCAATTCTAGGAAAAAAAAAACACACATAAAATAAATTTATAGCGGCAGGAGATTACAATGCAAAGCACACGTTCTGGGGCTCACGACTCACTACTCCTAAGGGTAGACAGCTATTAAAAGCTATCTCATCTCTTAAACTTGACGTTATATCTGGAGGACAGCCCACTTATTGGCCTTCAGATCTACAAAAGACTCCTGATTTAATAGATTTTGCAGTCATTAAAAATATCAGACGCGATAAGCTTTCTGCAGTCTCTTTGTTCCACCTGTCTTCTGACCACTCTCCCACTATTATTTCAATGCTTAATGGACAAACCATCGAAAAACCTTTTTGTTTCCCTAATAGACATACTAACTGGCTCAAATATAGAAAGTATGTAAGCTCACACGTATCTCAAAATATTTCACTGAAATCCGATGATGAAATACAAGATGCTATAAACGTGTTCTCGGAAACATTATCAACTGCAGCTAAAGTAGCTACACCTTTTAAACGCTACGACGGCCCTAAAAATAATAAATATTCAACAACTATTCAAAATCTTATAAAGGAAAAGAGAAATCTTAGAAGACAATGGCAACTACATCGCTCTCCTACCTTGAAAAGTCAACTAAACCACTGTCAAAGAACCCTTCACAGTGCTCTTTTGGAGGATAAACAGTCAGCTCTAAAGGCATATTTAGAAGGTCTAAATCAAACTAAATCCACGGATTATAGTCTTTGGAAAGTCACCAAAAAACTTAAAAACCCAACTAGATACGAACCTGCTATTCGGTATAGCGATGGTAATTGGGCTAGGTCCCATAAAGAGAAAGCATAAGTTTTTGCCGATCACCTCGAAAGAGTATTCACGCCTAATATTTCTAGCTCAGACATAACTTTGCCAGCTATTGAAGACCTTGTTGTTTCCCCAATGAAAATTCGATGCTCGTCCTTAACTTCAGCAGTTAAAAAATTGAAAACAAATAAAGCCCCTGGCATGGACAAAATTTCAGGAAAAATGATTCGTGAGCTACCAACATCTGCCCTTAAACTAGTTTTATTCATTTTCAATTCTATCTTGCGAAGTGGTTTCTACCCTAAATCATGGAAAATATCAGAAATAATTATCTGGCATGTGATGGAAAACGATCGATTTTGATTTCGATCGATTTGGTTAAAAACCAAAAATTAAATGATGAATAGAAAAGGCAGAGAGGTATGAAGTTGTTTTTAACCGCTTTAGTTGTATCAGGTATATCAATTTACGTCGTTTTATTGCTTTTAAATTAAAAATAATGCGAAATATTCAGGATTGAAATTTCAAAAACGATCGATTTGAAACCGATCGATTTTCATCACATGCCAGTATGATACCTAAGCCAGGTAAGGACGCTAGCCAAGTAAGCTTACTTTCAACTTTATCAAAGCTCTTTGAGAAAGTATTTTTAAATGCGTTGACCCCATACCTAAACGACCACCACATCATTCCCGTTCATCAGTTTGGATTCCGAAAGGATCATGGCACCATAGAACAGGTTCATCGAATAGTTACTCTTATCAGAAAGGCTTTCGAGGACAAACTCTATTGCTCAGCACTCTTCATAGATATTTCCCAAGCCTTCGACAAAGTCTGGCATGATGTGTTATTATATAAAATAAGCTCCTTGTTACCCCTAAATACCCATAAGTTACTGCGAAATTATTTAATGGATCGTTCATTTGTAGTAAAGTACAAAGACCACATCTCAGACTCAAGAAAAATCACAGCAGGAGTTCCCCAAGGCAGTATACTTGGTCCTCTCATGTATATACTCTTTACTTCAGACATGCCTACTAATAACCTGATACACACATCAACTTTTGCAGACGATACAGCGTTTATAAGCGCACATAAAAATTCAGTAATTGCTTCTAGTTGTCTGCAGGCTCATATTAAGGAACTCGTAAAATGGCTTCACAAGTGAAAAATAAAAGTAAATCCAACAAAGCCCTTCATCTTTCACCACCTTTCACTTCTTCTCTATTCCCTTTCCAAAGGAAGCAACACGTTAATTAATAGGAAGAATTTCCTGAGTGTTGCTTCTCTATTAAAAAAAAAAAAAAAAAAAAAAAAAAAAAAGTGCGCACATGTTACTTTCACCTTGAGAAAGGGAAACTGTCCCAAACTGAAGATAAATAACATCGATATCCCTGAGCAAAATCACATAAAATATCTTGGTATACACCTTGATCGTCGCCTTACCTGGTCTCAACATATTGAATCCAAATCCACACAACTTAAACTTAAAACTTTACAGCTTCAGTGGCTCCTTTGTCCCCATTCTGCTCTCAACCTAAACTACAAGGTTCTACTCTACAAAGCTATTATTAAGCCAATATGGACCTATGGAATCCAACTATGGGGAACAGCTTCTGCTTCTAATATAGAAAAATTACAAAGACGACAAAATAAAATATTGCGGCTAATTACTGGTGACCCGTGGTATATTAATAACGTGATTATTCATAAGGACCTTAATATTCCATTTGTTCGCGACGAAATAAAAACCTTCTGCTCTAAATATGTACTAAAACTGGCAACTCATCCAAACCCTCTTGCACAGGATCTACTATGTTATAATGGACATATTCGCCTCAAGAGGGTCGACACATTGGCCCTCGCGGAACCACATGAAAGATGAACATTTTACGCAACGAAAAATGGATTTTCTATTGCAATGGCAATAGACCCAGAAATTATTAGTTGATTTAAGATTTTAATACTTATTGTTATTTTCTGAAATAAGAAAGATCCAATAAATAAAGAAATAAAGTTAAAAAAAAAAAATAAATGTGTTGTCAACTTTTTTTGTGACAAAAATATCCTACTTTAGTCGTTTTTTAACCATAAAAATCGCAAGATTTGGTGCAAAGCACAAAGTTGTCATCATTAGCTTAATTTGTTTTGTTTGTTTTCAGTCTGTATTGGTATACCTGCACATTAAGGCAGTTAAACAATTTGACTTAGCTGCCTTTTTGGCTTACCTGCACAAAAATTCTTGCAAAAGTTGGTTGTGCAGCTAAGTCAAAATTACTGTAATATTTTAGAATCTGGGCACTGGGCTATTTGCAAAAAATTCGTTATTGCCAGAAAGAAATTAATCACTGCCCGAACTCGAAAGAGTATCTCTTACTATGCCCAAAATACTATTCTGAGCTCGTGCAATACTTGTGAATCCCAACCTAGATACGAGGGTAACTATTTATATTGTGAGCCTTGGCCACTTTAATACTTGTTAGACACCAGCTGAAATTTCCACTAGAAAGTTTTTCACCATAACCTTGCTTAGAACTTTTTATCATTTGAGCATTATTTGCGTTGATTACAAAAAAGTGAAAGTTGTGGGTCAGCAAAAAAAAAAATGGAATTAAAACGTGAAAATTTTCGGGCAATAATTTATTATGATTTCCGATGTAGATCATCTAGACAAGAGTTCATACACAAATTAAATTTAACTTTTGGTGATGAAGCTCCATTGCAACTGTGAAACGCTGGTATAACGAATTTAGTCGCGGACGTCCTTCGCTCCAGGACGAATTTCGAGAAGGTCGTCCAAGAAACCATTAATGCTGTGCAAAACCTGATAATGTAAACTCGTCATGTTCTCGTTGGATTCCTCATAACTTAACAACACAAAAAGATGTACGGGTCGATTGGTGCAACCAACTGCTGAAGAAATACAATAGCGGTGCTTTAAAAGAAGTGTATAAAATCGTTACAGGTGAAGAATCATGGATCGCTCTAGATGCAAACAAATTTTTGCCTGTTTTTTTGTTTGAAAAAACTAGGCATGTGGTTAGAACAATGTAGAACAGTTAATTCTGAATCTAACATCACCATTTGTTTGCCAAAAGTGTTCGTAGAAATGAGAAAAACTAACCCCCAAAAACGGATAATTGTTCACCATGACAATGCAAGCTCTCACACTTCGGCTCAAATAAGTGACCTTTTGAGCACTCAAAATACTTGCACACGTGTCTTGGTACCCAATGACTATTTATTGTTTCCGCACATTAAAGATAAACTACTTTGACAACGAGCAGCAGAAGAAGCCGTAGATGCATTGAAAAACCATTTTATGGAGATGTCTCATGCCAAAAAAAAAAATGCTATGAAAAGTGGTTCGAACGCATGCAAAAGTGTATAAGTGGGAATATTTTGAAAACAAATAAAGACATTTAAAATAACAAATTTTTTGTTTTTTCATTGGTAGGCGCAAAATATAAAAAGTTACCCTCGAAAGTCACCGAAGCCGGAGGCTTACCAGGACTAGTGCTGATAGAGTATTCCTCGAAGCAAGTTCGCCTATAAGCGAACCTTTTCAGCGCTTTGGTGTGGCTCTTCCCTTCATGCTGGAAGGTTGACAATAACTAAAAAGGTTGAGGTTATTAGCCCTGATAACTATTGCATTTTCGTTTGATCAATTTTAAGCTTTCTCAGAGACCTCACTAAACGTGTTGTTATATAGTGGTACACCTCTTACTTCTTCAATATTTCAAATCTTTCTTAATGACCTACTTGGTAAAATTTTTGTAAATATGGTTTTACACTTTTGAAGGTGACAGCAACATCTGTTAGGGCAGAACGAAGTTTTTGAATGAGACACTCAAACCTTTCAACAATTTCCGAGTGGAGTCACACGAATAGGGTCGATGTTTTTGTATGTTCACTAGAGTTATGACTTTTTGTTTTTGCAAATATAAAATTTGTCATGCCCTAGCCAAAAAGGCCATAAAAAAATATTAAGGAACGCAATATTACTTTTTCGCTGCTGTCCCCGCACCAAAAGAGTTGAAATTTGGTCTATATTTTTTTAGTTTATTAAAATATTTTTCGGAAGTTTTAAGCAAATGATGCGTATTAAAAGCTATTTACGCTAAAAACCACGAAACTTTTTTGGAGGGACTTTTTGATACATTTTTTGCCGTTTACAATAATTCTTGTAATAATTCGTTATGTAACTTAAGCAAAATCATCGAGCAAAAAATTATTTTTAGAAATTGCATTTGGTGCGGAAGATTTTTTTTTTGTCAAAATGACCCGCCAACATGATTTTTATTATTAATTTAGTATTGCCTATCTGTGGTGATAGCTAAATTTTTGTTAAAAATGTGTCATTACCCTAATGTTCACTCATAGTGCTGTTGAGCCAACAATGGTTGTACATATCGAGCCATAAAAGCCAAAAAAGCTTAAGCGACATGATTTTCGATTGTAGTTTTTTGATAAAAATCTACAGTTCTTAATCAATTGCATCATCTCCAAAAATTTTGTAGCTCTGGGAAGTACCGTTACGAATTTAAGCAAAAAGCAAAAATATCGTAAGTGCCAACTCCTATGCACAAACTACAGTTTGTTTACATTTTTCGTGAACGCAAAGTGTCGCTTAAGCTTTTTTTCTTTATTGAATATCCTAAATACTTGGACACGCTCGGGCATGTATTATGCATCTTTGGATGCGTCGTTCAAATTTCTTTCATTTGACGCTTAATATGTTTATAAATTTTTGGACCAAACATGAAAAAACGGGAAAAATTAAAATTGGGTAATTTTTGACCCCACCTTTTGAACCCTAAAAGTGAGATTGGGCAGCTAAAAAGTAAAAACTACTTCTTATTTTTTTATCCTGTATAACATATCCAAATTTCATCAAAATCGGTCTTGTGTAAGACTAAAAACAAAAAAAGTTATAAAACTCTTTCCCCTGTAAAATGTTAGTTTTGTCACTTGAGCTTTTTTGGCTTTTATGGCTCGATATGAGTGATATCGATATTGAGGAATCAGATACTATTGATGTTCTGCTAATCAGAATTTATTGTAAATATTCTTGGTGTTCTGAAACAGCGCAAGAACTCCTTTACTCCAACATATCTTCATATGTATACAATTACCATGTATAGACAGGGGCTTCAAATACTATTTGAGAGCTTTTGCGCAGCACGCAAAGGGGTGTGTCGTCGCCTTTCAGTGGGAAATTGTAGAATTGTCGGAATTTGAGTTGTGTATCACTATTTTATACTTCCACGAGAATTGTTCTGTTGAGATAAGTGAACTTATCCCTAGAGATCGAGTTTTACTTTGTAACACTAGCTTATGTTATAGAACACATCCGTTCGTGTCTTATTGGATAGTGGATTGCACAATGCTTTACGGACTAGGGGTGTGTGGAAAAGCTTCCCCAAAGGTCTTCCCTGATGACTAAAATTTAGAGAAATTCAAATCAAATGTTACCAAATACAGGGTGGGCCTAAAGTCACCATGGGGTTTAAAAACTTAATAACTTTTTCGTTAATATATTTTTTTATTTTATTTTGTTTCATATTATATAAATAAAAACTGGAGAATAAATAACAGAGAGATTCACAACTTAACAAAGAACCAGAATAATAGAATTTTATTATTTAAATCAGCGATCAACTATTTTAACGCAAAGAGCACATCGTCGCCATTTTACCGTCAAAATTGCGCCCTCTGAAGCAATGGTAGCATTCGGCAGAGAAACCTTAAACTGATACCGGTGACTTGTAATGCTTTGTGATTACTTACTCTGCTGAACGATGTTTTCTGTATTGTTTTTAAAAAGAATTTTTCTGTAGTTTCCTTTTATTTTTTAGAATTTTTGTTTTCGAATTATATTTATACGTTTTTATTTGTCATTCTTACAAAACAATTTTTATTGTAAGTGAACAACAACAAATGTATCACTTATTGATCAAAAGTAGCAAATATTTTTTACGCTATCAAAATATGACAGCGCTATCTGATCAGGTCGTTCAGTTGTACAACTGTTGACTATTAAATTGTATCTGCCGAACGCAACCAATGATTCGTTGCTTAGTTGATCGTCACCACCAACTTGGCACCGTTAGAGATTAGCCTCGAACCGGTAGACCACGTTTAATTCGCACTGCGCAAAATATTGAACGTGTAGAGCAAATTGTTAACGAAACACCAGAAACATCTACCGGAAGGCGTTCTGCTCAGCTAGGAATGTCTCGTACGTCACTACGGCGCATTTTAAAGAAAGATTTACTGTTATTCCCACATAAGGTGCAATTGGTGCAAGAATTAAAACCCGTTCATCATCGGCAACGTATAAATTTTTGCAGTTATTTTTCAAGAGTTGGCCAGAAATGAAATCAACTTTATTGAAAATCTGATTATGAGTGATGAAGATCATTTTCATTTGAATGGCTTGTTAATAAGCAGAACTGTAGGTTCTGGGGTTCTGAAAATCTAAGAGCCATTCATCAACGCCAATTGCGCCCCATTAGGTGTACAGTAGACCGTACCTAAAAAAAAAGTTCGCCGTACAACCTCCAATATGAAGTATTTTTGGAAAGCGATTTTTATTTTTTCGTTATAGCTTTGGCATTTAAATCGGATTTTAAAGTGTGATACAGCGATTTTTTGCCTCGAGGAGACCAGTGTTTTGTTATAAAGGAAAAATCCAATAAAAAAAATTTTTTAAAGGCGACCCCTACGTTCGGCAACCAATATATAAAAATAATTTCTACTGGGTTTATCGAAAAACTTCCTTAGCAAAAGTTTAATGATTTTTTGCGAGCTTTAATTTTCTGACATTAGGGTTGTACATTAGGGTGGTAGCAACTGAGATCTGGTGGGTAACTACTAGAACGGGATACTTGAGGTCAATGGTCCTTAGAGCAAAACACTGGTCTCCTCGAGAGAAAAACATTATACTTTAAGATCCGACTGTAAATGCCAAAAGTATAACGAAAAATGTAAAATGCTACCCCCTACGTTTGGCAAAAAATTAAAAAATTTTTTTTTTCAAACCTCCTTGCAAAAATACTTCACTTTTTTTCTTTGTCTGTAAGGTGGTACGCTCTAGTGTACAGTATGGTGTGTCACTACATCTGAAAATATCATTGAGCCTTTACTTCTTCGAAAATGAAGATGGAAGTGCTGTAACCGTAAGTGGAGAGCTGTATCGGTTTATGATAGAAAATTTTTTACGTCCTGCTCTTGAAAACAGACCTGGGATGTGGTTTCAGCAGGATGTAGCCACTGCCCGAGACACAATGGCACTTTTAAGGGAAATTTGTAGAGAGCGAATAATTTCCAGAAATTCGGAAATTAATTGGCCAGCGCGTTCGCCAGATTTGACAGCACCCGACTATTTTCTTTGGGGTTATTTGAAGGAGCGAGTATATGTGAACAAGCCCGAGACAATCCTTCAACTAAAGGCCAACATTGTTGCAGAAATTCAAAAGCTACAGCCACAAATTTTGAAAAATGTTATGGAAAATGCTCTAAAACGAGCCCATCATTGCGAAGCTGAAAATGGGGTTCATTTAAGTGACATTATTTTGCATAATTAGTGTTAAAAAATTTCCATTTTATAATCTGAAAAAAACAAATAAAAAAAATATATAAACGAAAAAGTTATTAAATTTTTAAACCCCATGATGACTTTTGGCCCACCCTGTACTACTCCCTATTTCCTTTTTATCACAATATATGCCCATAATATTAGCACAATACACTGAATTAGCAAACTTAAATCTTATTACTTAATTATAGTGCTTCTCAATTCAGGGTGACGTTTAAAAATGTAATATCCTTTGCCAAAAAGTTACAGGAATGTAAAAATAAACTATATTGATGCAGTCCTTGCTGGCTGTGGTGTAATTTCAATTTGTCTCTTTGATTTTAGTTGTTCAAAATATTAATAAGGTTAATTCCTAGAAAAAATTAGAAACCCTGGATAATATAACACTACAAATTAAAAAAAAAACTTATATGACTATTAAAACCATTTCGTCAAACAACTGACTATTTTTTAACAATTTTCTTTTAATTTTTTTGAGCCAAAGATGAAACAGTTAATATTTTTTTTTGCACTTAAATTTAGTTAACAAATTTTGATTAGTGATTTTTATAATTCTGCTTCTTGTTTAAATATTCATGCCAAAAATGCTAAAATGTATAATTGAGTTGAGTATTTGTTTTTCTTTTGTTTAATTGATTGAAGAAAAATTATCTAAATTTTTTAAAAATTTCATATTATGCCTAAGATTATTTTTATTACTAGAGTATGTATAAAATATTTAATTGCAAAAATATATATATGTGAATGTTGTTTTTTATGTATAAAAAATTCTGAATATATAATAAGTACATTATATATGGATTTATATGTCTAGAATATTATATTTTTTAAATTTATATACTGACTATAAGTTTCTTAATAAATATATATGATTTGAGACATTTAAATAATAATCGATATAATTGATAATTGGAATGATGAAATTATATCTAATGTAACTTATAAATTAATAAATTTCAGTTATTTTCTTTTATCTTAAGAAAATTTTAAAGATTTCCAATTTGTTGCTCTTTTGAAAAAAAAGCTTTGGGTATATTTGGTTCCAAAAGAAAAATATCTTATATTTTAGCTTAGTAATTAGAAGTCATTTGTTTTGGAATTTGAAACTTAAACGTAATGCTAAACTAAAGATTTTATTTCAGTGACAAATTTATCAATGAAAATTAGAAAAAACTTAACTTCATTCATTAAAAATTAACAAATGAAATGTAAAACATTATCATTGCTAATTATATCACTGATATCGAAACGACCCCCTGATAGTTCTTTTTATTTCTTAAGATTTCCCCCTTTATGAAAGGGCAGTTTCTAATTGTTTCGATTAAATTAGAAATGTTTATGTTGAAAATAAAAAAAGATACATATGTGTGTGAAGATATATTCGAATTAAAAATAAGTTAGTAGAAAAATTGATAATGAAATTGTGAACTAATGTTTTACTAATTTATTTTGCTACCAAAATTGTGCTTCTAAACACATGGGCAAATTTTTTTGAATTTTCTTTCGCTCTTTAAAGAAAAAAGGTTTTAGTGATATAAAGGCGATCAGTATTTTGTTATTTCCTTTTTTGTTTTTTAGAGTTTATATTCAATGACAACAATAATCATATATATAAGTAATTGAGGTACAATTTTCTTTATATTTTATTTATTGTATAAATATTTTTATATATTTTTGGAGTTTAAATTAAATCATGTCGAGAATGGTAAAGTTTAGACATTTTTATACAATATTTCTCAAATTTTTCTAAATAATTTCAAAAAAATCACAGAAAGACTGGCCCTTACTATAAAAGAGTATTTTAAATTTAAAGTCGACTTTATTTTTAATCATACGGTTTTGTTCATTTTGTGTATGAAAACCCTACAAAAATATTTATATTTTCAAACATTT
This sequence comes from Leucophora obtusa, assembly GCA_949987735.1. Classification (NCBI taxonomy): domain Eukaryota; kingdom Metazoa; phylum Arthropoda; class Insecta; order Diptera; family Anthomyiidae; genus Leucophora; species Leucophora obtusa. The sequence continues at coordinate 198,963,922 of OX465295.1, read as the reverse complement.
TGATTGGTTGAAAATAAATTTACCAATCAAGGCATACTGCCACCCAATATTTTAACTAGTCGACTTTAACTAAAATATATATTTGAAAAATTTATATAGAAAGGGGACTATTTCGAGATTTAATGTTTCAGCAAATAAATTGACTAAAGTAAAATTTCTCAACAAATTTTTTGAGTTTTTTTTAGTCTACTGATATTCAGCAAAAAGTTTTATTGAATTTCGCAAGGATTTTTTTTTTTATTTGTAATCGACTAAGTGTTATCACAACTTTTGCTTAATCTACAACTTTTTGCTGACATTTGCAATTTTTCTATTAGCACCCTCCTGACTAAAAGTTTGCTGAGTCAACAAATTTTTTTGCTGACTTTACTGATTTGCCAATGTTCAATTATTTGCTGACATTTGGAGAGAGTTGGGCTTATTATACTAAGACCTACTAACTTATCTCAAAATCAACCAAAGTTTAGAGCAGTTGTTATACGAGTATCTGTGGTTAAAGTTTAACTCTGGTTAGATCAAAGAATCTTTATTCGTCCTAAATAAAATTTTTAATTTCAAACTTCGACTTTCCATATTGACCCTTACTATAAAAAAGAAAAACTCGATTTTAAATCACAAAAGTCGACTATTATTTGAAATTTCCCCAGAAAAATTTTCTGTTCCAAAGAATCGGTTGTAGAATAGCTACCTTTCCTTTACAACCCCTTCTTACCGATTATTTTTGTTTCGATGGAATCGGTTGCAGTGGAACCAGTTGCAGAATGTTGTTGTTAACTTTATTTTAAAATCGGTAAAAACATGTTTAAGGCACTGTCATTTTAAGTCTGGCGACCATTTGTAGAAAAAAATAATGCAAGACTTAAGGAAATTTTATGGGAATTCCAAAAATATACAGTTTTTTCAGAATTGAACAGTACTCGCAAAATTTTACTATGTAATTTGAAAGTAGGTCGATATCGCTTATTTTTCATTAAAAGCCACGCCTACTTTAAACAAATAACAAAAAAAAAAAAAACAGACGTCTCGCTAAATTCTACATAATTTTCTGAACTATCTTCTTGCATTTTTGGGCGAATCTATCCACTATTTTGATCTTTAAAAATAAAGGCAACGAGAATAAAATTAGAAAAAAACTTGAATGGCTCTATTTTATTGCACATCACTGTATATGTAATTTTTTTCTGTGTTTTTACATTTATGTTCTGCTTATGCTTGTAAGAAAATTTCTGAATAAATTGAAATTCTTTATAGGAACATTTACAACTCTTTTGAGCATAGTTCAAAACTTATTCTTGAATTTAAAGGATTTCAAGACTATTGCAATGTAGAGCCGCCACATAAAATATTAGGCATTTCTGGTACCCGCTGGCTGGCACTGGAATATGTAATCAATCCTGTAACTGAGCTTACATTTATATTTTATATCGTTCTACTTCGAAGTAAATGGCATAAAAGCTTCTGAATTGGGTGAACTAATGGACTATACTAGCGTTAAGGTTTATTATTTTTTTCTCTCATATCGTCATATGAAATCAAAAAAGCCGTAAGTTACATTTAAAAAATTTTACAGGAGAAGCAAAAAACTCTTTAAAATTGTTTGTGCTTACACTTGCGGCTGTTTAGAATTTATTAATAAAATCGTCGTGTTTAGTCGTAGGAGTGTAAAATTTTGCAGGAATATGTATTTTAATACGGTGCATCATAATCGATCAAAAAGTCGATTTTGAATTTTTTGTAACTTACGGCTTTTTTTATTTCATATGACGATATATTCTTAATAAAGGGTGGCCCAACCAAAACGCACGGTGTGAATTATAAATAAAACCAAAAGTGTTCAGAGAATTATCTTAATATTTTTTATTATGATAGAAGGATCTATGACAATTATGTGTGAAACAACATATCAGCGAAATGCTCGCCACGGCTTTGGTGACATATGTAGCTCTATCCGATGGTCCATATTTTCAATAACTCTGAGACGTAATTAAGGTTGAATGTCGTTAATGTGCCGAATTATCTCATCCTTTTGCTCTTTAATTATTCTTGGCTTATTTACGTACACTTTTTCTTTTAAATATCCCCAAAGAAAGAAGTCCAATGGTGACAAAGCACATGACCGTGGTGGCCAATTAACATCGCCACGACGTGAGATAACACGGCCATTAAATTTCTCGCGCAAAAGAGCTTGAAATGGTCAGTAGGCTTGAGGTCTTGAGTCAATTGAACCTTGTAAATTCAAATCTTTATTCAAAATTCGCATCAGTGATGTTCATGAAATGTTCAATTGTTGAGCACCACGATGAGTCGAGGTTGACGGCTCTTCTGCTACACTATCGCAAACAACAGCAATGTTCTCCACAGAATGAGCTGGGTGAGCATGCACAGGTGTTTTCACATTTCCTACAGACCCGGATTGCTGAAATTTGCGCACAATTCTCCCCATTGAGGACACATTTGGTCGATTAGAAATCACAAAATGCACGAAATGCATTTTGATTAGAAAGCCCATTTTCGTAAAAGGCTTCAACAATCTTAACGTGCTGCTCAATTGTGTACCTCACCATGGTTGAATTTCTCAAGCACTGAAACAAAGAAATGTCAAATTAAGTTGGGCAAAAAACTTGACGTTAAGGTGTGACTCACAATTAACGTCGTGCATTATGGTTGGACCACCATGTATAAATAATAACTTAAATAAAGAATTTCAGTCGGAAAAAGTGCGTCTTCCATATGTTTATGACCAATTGGAATTAAATTTTAAATTAATTTCGAGCAGTTTTACCAAAAGTAATTACGTTAAAAATTTAATTTTGTTAAAAACGGTAAATTTATTTGATGAAAGTAATTACTTAAATGTAAAATATAGTTCTATTGGCCCTAAATCTTAAGTATGTTTAAATCAAAGTAATTCGTCCAACTTAAAAAATTATGAAATTAAAAAACTACACAATCTTTTTGCATAGAATTTTTAAAAGAAATCTCAAAACGCTTTGACTTTTCGAGAAAAGATTTAAAACATCTTGCCATAATAACACCAAATAAAAAATAATTTAGAAATTACTTATGTTTTAAAATTTTTGGGATGTTCGTTTCATAAATTTGTTCATATTATAAGTATTTAGCATATTTATAAAGTGTATAAATTGCAAACACGCAGTTATTATTTGATATTTTTAAGTTTGGCAGATCTATTAGAAAGAGACAATTAGTTATTCCGAAACTTACTCCGCTTTTATGCAATCTTTTCTTGTAAGGGTTGCTCATAAATACAACAAATTGCCGTCTACTTTAAAGACATTTATTTGACTTTTCTATTACAACAGACAAAGAAAAACTTTGCAAATATTTGCAAATACATACTTAATTGCTTATTATTTTTGGCCATTATTATTTTTTTTTATTTTTTCTCTCAAATTTTTTCAAAGACCTGGGAATTGAATAGAAATCTGTTATCACTCTTATTTATTATTTATATTGTTTTTTATTTTTAAGATTACACTATGGAACATTTTTGGGATTATTGTCTGGGGGGTGAGAAATTCCAAGTCAGGGTGATGGTACTAGGTCAGTATAGTAAAACCCTCAAAGGGTTTGGCGTTCGTATGTGTCATTTTTTATGACCTTTTAAATTTTTTCCTTATCTTGATGTTTTTTCGCTTAGTTGTAACTCGAGAACCACTTGTCCGATTTTGATGAAACAAATTTAGAAAAATTTAGAATTACAATTTCTTTAATCCGTTCATATAACATTTTTCTTTATAATCAACAGTTTTGCCGGTAAAAATAAATTTGTGGAGAAAAAAAAATATTTTTTTGCCTAAAAATTAAAATTTTTTTTTTTAAATTCATAAAAAATGACACATACGAACGCCAAACCCTTTGAGGGTTTTACTATACTGACCTAGTACCATCACCCTGACTTGGAATTTCTCACCCCCCAGATTGGCTGTTGTACTGTGTTATAATATTTAAATTAAATTTTATTTAATACTTTTTTATTTTATTTGTATTAAATTTTATTGCTTGCTTTGCAAACTTTAAGTATTATTTGTAACCGATTATGGTCTTTGGGTTAGGTTAAAGAAATTACATATCGTCGCTGCGCCTAAGAAAATAGCTGTTTGTTTTTTCCCAACTTTACAGGAGAGCAAAAAAACTGTTTAATATTGTAATTTCGCGATATTTTTTTAATGTTATATTTTTTAAGTAAATGAATGTTCTTTTAGTTTGACTCTAGATCATAAATTAATATCACTTTCTGTTTAAATTATTTTCAAATCAAAGAAAGATGATACAATTTTTACAAGTAAATTACAAAGAATAAAAATATTTGAAAGAATTCGATAAGACCAGCAATACAGAATACGTATTTTCGGCTTACGCTACAAAGCCATCATCAGTGTATTTCGTCTTGAGTGGGTTAATATTTAACGATTGTCTACTTATGTGAAAAAAATCGAATTTCTTATCAACAACTCAACTTAGACTAACATCAACAAAATTTTAACAATGCTATTTTTATCCCTTGTAATTATTACTCTACTTTGCTTTGAACCTTAATTCTTAAGATATCTCAGCTGATTCTATTCAACTCTGTGTATGATAACCACAGTTTTAGAATTATTTAAATTATATTTTTGCACCGTGTCAATGTGTTTTAACATGAATGAGGGAATATTTTAGTTGATCTCTTATTTTTAAGTAAATGAATGTTCTTTTAGTTTGACTCTAGATCATAAATTAATATCACTTTCTGTTTAAATTATTTTCAAATCAAAGAAAGATGATATAAATTAATATGATATTTTTTACTTATTCCTTTACCACTTTCCCATAATTATAATTATACCACAAAAAAAAATCCAGCTTTTTAAGGCGCATAGGCGCTATTAAAGAGTTTTCCCAAAAACTACACATAGCTATTTTTAAATTGCCATTTGATGTACCTTAGTTTTGCTTTTTATTCAAATAGCTATTTTTGTTTATAAGAATCTTTTAAAATGCTGAGTTCTTACAAAGTAATTAAATTAAAATTGGATGATGGGCTGCTGTTGGTATTACTTGTGGTGTCATATGCAGATCTCAGTAGATCTTACCAGATCTAATTAGATATCAAAATTGGGGACAAATTTAAGATCTAATTAGATCTGATCAGATCTAGGCACATCTGGAGCAATTGTCCAGATCACTTTAGATTTGAACAGATTTGGCACTAGATCTGATCAGATCTTGCCATAAGGTATTATCACATATGCCATATCTGATCATATTTGATGAGATCTGGTACAGGATCTAGTTAGATTCAATCATATCTATTTAGATCCAAAAAGATCTGATCAGATCTAAACTTTAACATGGGTTAACTTATAATTAATTGCAAATAAAAAATTATTCTTTAAAATCTGCAGAACATTTTGCTAATTATTAGTAGACTCAAAACAGCAAAAACCAACCGTTATATCTACAAAAGTTTTGTTGTTTTTAAGTTAAATCTAGTTGAATGCAAATAGCAGTCTATCCTGGTAAAATCAGCAGAAATATTTGATTATTTCAGAAGGCTCGGTTTTTCATTTGTTTGTGATTTTTAGACCTACTAATTATTTAGCAAAATTTTTTACTGATTTTAGCAGGTTAAGTTGGTATTTTCTATTAGCAAAAATTTAACTCAGATATAACTAAAATTCTGTATATTTAACAGTTTCATTTTTGCTTTTCCCATATTACTAATATAGAGTAAAAATAATCTTCTAATTTCAGCATTTTTTTCTGTAACGTAATTTTTAAGTAACTTTTAGTAGTTTTAACTAAATCTTTTATTATTTTGCCCTAATTATTTATATTATCATTTGGCCTAAAAATTTGATAGTTTGAGATCGTGGTGATGTATTAACCCTCTAACAATCTTTCTTCAGATTGCGATAATATTTAAACTATATATTTAGCATTAAAAACCTACTATGGAACAATTGAATCAATTCGGTTGGCAAAAAACTCGGTCACAACGGATTTAAAATCTAAGCGGAGATCCTTTTTAATAAAACGCTATTTTCCATCGGCTTTCGTAAAATTTACTTTGCTAATCCAATAAATTTATAACTGTTATGATTTTAGTTAAAAATAAAATTATTTCACTTTGACAGAAAACTCAAAGCAAACGCTTGAAATGAAATTAACCATGTGTAGAAGGGCACATAGGCTTTTTTAATGAACATTTTTAGTATAGGAAACAAATAGCTACTTTTGCTAACTTCTGAACCAATAGAGATATCGAAAAACGCTTTGGTATGAAAACGCATGACCAATATACGATCTTAATCAGTGTTGCCACCAGTAAAAGAAAAAATTACACAGCTGTACGTCAAAAATTATCCAAAACCGTATGAAATTACACAAAAACTTTTTCAAAATAAACTGTCCTGAGCACAGTGTGAGAGAATAAAAATATTTTGTAAAAAATTTCGCCATTTCTTACCAAAGTTTTGCATTTTTTCTATTTATAAACCGATTTTTAAAGACTTAGCATTTTTCATCTGTAATGTGCAAAAGTTAATTGCATTTTAAAACTAAAATTTTGCATTTTTGCAATAACCTGCTCTGAGTTTTTGCCTTCTGGAAAAGCAAATCCATCTTTCTTTTTCAGGCTTAAAATGGCGTGCTTTTAAATTTGAATATTAATAAAATGGTATTTTATCCATATTAAAAGCTTCCTTCAGAAAAAAGTATTTATGTTTTTTCAGAAAAGGTACTTCATTCAGATGCGTTGCATGTAAAAATATAACCGACTTGCTAATTATTCTCTCATTTTATTATTCTCCACCTGGCTGCGTTCACAAAATTTTGGTCTGGTCAAAGCCCAGTGTCAAGTTAACTACAGCAAAAAAAATTTACAGAGATTAGAAAGCAACAATCATAACAAATCTAAATTTTCCCACTCTTTCGCTGAATTTTTATATGGTTTTGCACACCAAGAGAATTTTTAAAAGAAGCTTGACAATTATTTTCGCAAAAAATAAACAAAATACGGAGCTTTAAACAAAACAAAAAAATACATAGCACCATTTTTGACTTCTTATAAACTCGGTTTAGCGTTGAAAAAATTTATAAAATCATTCACCAGAAACTGGAGATTTGTGGTAAATGGTTCACAGACAATCTCGTTTCGTCTATATCGACTAATTTTTATTAACTTTCAAAAATTTACGGAACTTTTAAAAATTTGCGGAAATTTTTGTAAAAAGTGAAATTACACAAAAATGTCATTATTCAAAAATTATCCAACGAATGTGTGAACAGTCCCGTTTTTGAATAATTATTCAAAAAGTCGCAACACTGATCTTAATGCAAAAATAAAAAAAAAATCGGAAAATGGCGCATAGCTAATTTCGGCTAAAATCGGCAAACATATACATATATTTTGTGCTTGTATGAGTGAGTTGCAGCCTCTCACTCTCAATGCACTGACAAAGAACGTTTGTATAATAATTCGAATTTTTAAATGTTTATAACGGGAATATAAAATTAAATTTAAAAGCAAACAACAACTACAAAAATAAATATCAAAAAACAACAACACAAAAAAAAATAAAAAAAACTTAAAAATAAATTACCAAAAAAATGTATCAATAAACATTATACAGAGTGTAAAAAATCTGGCAAACAAGCGATGTGACAACCTACTTCATTGAAATCTTGTATGTGACTGATTATTTTTTTGTTCTATGTGTGAGCTTATGTAGGTGTGAGAGAGCGCCCATGGGCATAGGTGTTGCCGACCTCTATATTAAAGTGATTAATGAACTAAGAAGGTACGGCAATGTGTCTAGATCAGTGGTCGGCATCCATAGCCACCAGTGGCCGATCATAATCGGCTTTTCACACGTACACAACACGAATGGCAACAAAACTATCAACTAAGAGCGTAAAATTTACTTAGTAGCATGGTAGCTTTCAACAAAGCAGGTTGACGTCGCTTTGTTTAATGGTGTTTTCTTTCTGGAAAAAAATGTTGCCTTGTTAAAGTGTAAAATTTTAAAAATGTTACCCTGACCCCAATAAAATGCTACATTTTTCCAATCAGAATAGAACGATAAAATCACTTATTTGCATTTTTCAAAACACATGTATATATTGTTGTTTTATGTATATGCAATATTGTTTACGCTAGCTACTACTATATGATAGCCTATTGGTTGTGATACTTGCCTTTCGCTCGGGATGGCCATGTTCAAATCCCAGCCAAGGGGAATTAATTTTTATATACTACTCTCTTTTTCTTTTTTCAATTTAGAAGTTTTCCTCCATATTAAAAAAAAATTGTATAATTTTTTTTATTTATTGGTAGCGTAAAAACTAGTAAATACTAAATAAAACAGAGCAAATTATTAAAAAACAAAATAAAATTTTATAAAAAAAAAATTATAAAAAAAATTTATAAAAAACAAAATTTATAAAAAATAAAATTTTATAAAAAAAAATAAAATTTTATATAAAAAAAAATAAAATTAAAAAAAAATGTTGTGGTCCAACCGGGGTTTGAACCTGCGACCTTCTGCATCAGAAGCCAGGATAGTACCCCCTAGGCCACCAAGTTGCGAGTTTGCTGGCAAACAACATTGCAGTATATACACATAACTTTGATGAAAAGAAAAAAAAAACAGGGCAACGCTCTACCCCGTAAATTTTTTGAGGGCGGAAAATGTTGCACTTTTGCACTTTATTAGACAACATTTTTAGAAAAGAACACGATGCCCTCTCAGAATATTACCCTTAATTTAGAAAAGAACACAAAAAAGGCAATTCAAAAGCAAAGTGCAAGAAAAATGCAACATTTTTGTCAGAAAAAGAAAACACCATAAAAAATTTTAGAAAAATATTACACTCTTAAAATTTTACAAGAACAGGAAATTTATTATGAATTATTTTTATTTCTTTATTTCATTAAAATTTACTAACTAATGGAATACTTTTTAAGAATAAATAATTAAATACAAAAAAATACATATTTTTTAAATAATGTGTATAGAGCAATTCCATATGAAAGCGATCACCTTTTGGACGACCCCTCTCCGATTCTAAAATAAATAGTCTCAATCGATTGCCCAGAAAAAATAATGTACCTACATATTTTTTTTTTTTTTATAGTGACTGGTTTAGTGGTGGTGTACACCACTGTCATGTGACAAAATTGAAGAATTCTTCATAAGGGACCTCATTGAAAGTTGTTTTCTACTAAAGCGATCGCAACGAGTTGTAGCTCGTTGGAAAGGTATTGAATCAGGCTTTAATTGAAAAATAAAATTTTCCTAATTTTTCTCAGAAATTTACCTTTTTTCCCATGAAAATTAAATTTTCCCATGAAAATTAAATTTTCCGATTTTCCACAGAAGCTCCTAAATTTTCCGGCTAATTTTTTTTTTTTGGATTCCTCATAATTTTTGCTTTAAGAATCAGCAATAAAAAAATGGGCCCCGACTCCTTGTTTGGACAGGAGAGGAGCATTTAAGAGACCACCTTGTTCTCATTGTTTTTATATTTTTTATAATTGAATTATTTGTAATTATTTAACATTGTTTTATTTTATTATTAAAAATACATTTTAAAAATTATTTTACAGTTAAAAATACATTTATGAAGAAAAAATCTTTCTTATTTTGCTGCTTATACTTAATTACAATATTTATTAAAAATTTCAATTGTCTTGGCATCATTATAAAATTAAAGTAACTTTAAATTTAGCACGTCGGCAGACGAAGAGTACCGCTTTACATTAATTGACATATTAGAAATATTTGGTATGAAGCAATGAAACTTTTGCGTTCCAGTTATAGTTTTGACATTATTATATCTGTTTTTAATTCGTCGCTCCATGGCATCGTGTTCTTTTTGAGTGCATAAAACTGTGTTAATGGCAATTTCCTTGCTTTGAATCCACGAAAACAAATGTTGTACATTTAAGATCTGGTCAGTATATGGCCTTTGCAAACTTGCCTTAGTCGCCACGCGTTTTAGGGTTCCCCCTAACGCATCGCCTGTCTAATGCCAGCACGCATTCTTTTGGTCGTAGGATGGCAAACTTAGAAAATCCCACTTTTTCTGCTGGGTATTTCTCTTTGAACTGATGGTATGCTTCGGATAGATTACATAATAATAATCTGCGCTGCTTGTGTACTTTTTCTCCATCTTCACGTGTGATAACATAGTCACGTGTACCTGGGCAGGCGCGGCTGTTGTCATCATTGCAGTAAAAATCTTGAATCAATTTCACCGTTGCTTCGCTGAGGGTCCTTGAGCCAAATTTCTTGGTGGGAGTCGCCAATATGCCCTTCTGTCGAACTAATTCTTTGCTTCTTCTCGCGATGTAAAAAGATGTTTGAAACTGTTCAGAAATCTTGCGTATAGACCATGATTGAGGCAGCACAGATAAAATGAGATATTTCTCCGGAAAAGTGGTCGCTAAATTGAATTTTCTTTTCAACTGCTCAATCATTTGTTTGCCGTCATCTGCTTGACTGCATTCGTTATCAGAGCCTTCATCAAATATTGTCGCGTTTGCACTCATAACCTTGCCTTTTTTCTCTTTCCTGTATTTTTCACTTCGCAACTTTCTTTTTGTAATAGGCGATTCACCTAAAGTGGTAATAGCCTCATTCAAAGGACTCAAAGACATATTGACCATCGGAATGTCTGCCTCACTATCAGATGAAACATTTTGTTCAATTGTCATTTCACTCTCGGATTGTGGTTGCATTTGTTTCAATGTATTTGCTTGTTGAGACAAATCGATTTTACACTTGGGGCAAATGAATTCTGCTTCTTCACCGTATTGTATATTTAATTCATTCATGTATCGCTTCGAAACACCAGTTAATTTTAATACTTTTATCTTTTTCGAACGATGTCCACTCTTGTTAAACGGATTGCAGCAAAATTTATTCATTTTACTTTAAATTGTCTTTACAGCTTCACTCTTTACTTTACAAAAAAAACACTTTCACGTTTAGTATTCAACTAAAATTTGACTCAGAGTGTGTGAAGTATTTATATTTATTTTTTGGTAAAAAATAGGTAAAAAAAATAAGCGATATTTGCTTTTCTTTAATAGGAAAATTTGCGTGAACTACTGGTCATAAAATGTTTTTTAAAGAGGGACTTAATTGGTTACTGCCAATAAGCCGACCACAGGTCATAAAATGTTTTGTAAATTTTTTAAATTACCAGGTAATAAATATTTCGCCATATTTATGGAAAATCCGTGTTTTATGACTTGTTTCTGCACGTGTCATTTTAGGCGAAATATTTATTACCTGGTAATTTAAAAAATTTACAAAACATTTTATGACCTGTAGCCTCAGTCGGGTTTGGTGTGCCATTACATGCCACTGCTGCTATTATCCATGGATTTATGGCCGATCTTGTAAAGGCAGGCAGACCATATTCACTACACACTCAACTTGGGGCTCTTAAAAAAAATTGATTTTTTCTTCATAAATGTATTTTTAACTGTAAAATAATTTTTAAAATGTATTTTTAATAATAAAATAATGTTAAATAATTACAAATAATTCAATTATAAAAAATATAAAAACAATGAGAACAAGGTGGTCTCTTAAATGCTCCTCTCCTGTCCAAACAAGGAGTCGGGGCCCATTTTTTTATTGCTGATTCTTAAAGTAAAAATTATGAGGAATCCAAAAAAAAAAAAAAATCAGCCGGAAAATTTAGGATCTTCTGTGGAAAATCGGAAAATTCAATTTTCATGGGAAAATTTAATTTTCATGGGAAAAAAGGTAAATTTCTGAGAAAAATTAGGAAAATTTTATTTTTCAATTAAAGCCTGATTCAATACCTTTCCAACGAGCTATCACTCGTTGCGATCGCTTTAGTAGTTTTTTTTTAAAACTACTTTCAATGAGGTCCCTTATGAAGAATTCTTCAATTTTCTCACATGACAGTGGTGTACACCACCACTAAACCAGTCACTATAAAAAAAAAAAAAAAATATGTAGGTACGTTATTTTTTGCTGGGCAATCGATTGAGACTATTTATTTTAAAATCGGAGAGGGGTCGTCCAAAAATTTGCCAATTTTGATCGTTTTCATATGGAATTGCTCTATAATAAAATTTATTATGAATTATTTAAAAAAATTAAATTACTATAAATTATTTTTTTTTTTATTTCTTTAATTCATTCACGCATTCATTATTACATTTCTTCATTAATTCATCTTCTTAATATACAAATATAAATTTAAAAATGATAAACTAATTTCTCACAGTGAAGAAACACAATACATTAACATTCTCTCTTTGTGCCGACCACGGTCTAGATTGTTTTCAGTTAATGGATTACATAAATATGATTGTGCGATCTGATAAATGATTATATAGAGAACATTAGCATATCGTCAATGCGCCTAAGAAATTAATTACCTATGTGTCATTTTTCATTTTTTTTTATTATTATTGCATTAAAAACCTAAGGGCGTGCGTTGTCATACAAGTTACCAAAGCCTTTTTCTATATGTAAACTGGTTCAGAAGTTAGCAAAAGTACCTATCTGTTTAATATATTAATTTTTTACATAAAGCTAATTTAATTTCAAGCATTTGCTTTGCATTTTCTGTCAAACTGAAATTTGATAAAGATTTTTTTTTTAAATTAAAATCATAACAATTATAAATTGAATGAATAACAAAACAAATTTTAACGAAAAACTAAGGTAAACTGCATTTTCTTCAAAAATATTTTAGCTTAGATTTTAATATAAGTTATTAGTTTCAAATTTTATCAGAAATATGGAGGGCGAAGAAGTTTGCGTGTTTTTGAATGAAACAACTGGAGTTTTTGAAGTTTTGCAACAGAGTAATGATACCCGAGTAAAAATAGTTATATAGGAAATTATATAATTTAATATGAATTAATATGTTTATATATAGTCAAGTGTAACACTATATCTTAGCGGATATAATTATGTATAGCTTTGAGTTTTTCAAAAATTTCTTATATGATGTCATATATAGATCAGTACAAATATACATGGCCCCATATATATTTATATGTGCCATATCTATTTACATATGCTATGACAATTTTAATACATCGTCATATATAATTAAAAATGGCTTTATGGGAAAATATATAAAGTTTTATATAGCTCAATGTTAATTTTTTTTCTAAGTTGTTTTAGATATGTTTAAGTATAGCGCAATGTAAAAAAAATTCTATGTTTTTTTTGAGATATATTTATGTATGATTTCAAAATATAAAATATATTATAACTCGTAAATTCCTTGTAAACCTTGTATAAATATAAGCCATATTTTTTATGTATGGAATTTGACATTAAACTCATAAACATACCAGGTATACTCAGTTTACGGGTAGAATAGAAGTTTATATGAGAAGGCTTAAAATGCTTGGTTACAATTATGTACAACTACTTCTAAATACTTAATTCATAAATGCTTTATAAAGTTATAGAAGGCTTATGAAACAAATTCTGTATGGAAAATTTGTTTTGTGACTTCCTATAATTTTATAAAACATTAACTAGAAATTTATTAATTCAGTTCGAGGCCAATTTCCTTTGTATGAGTTAACATAATTTCTAATTAATCAATTAAAAAGGTCGAAAAAAATTTTTTTTTATTTTTTAAATAAAAATTAAAAACCAACATTTTATAAAACATTTATGAATTTACACATTAAAGTTTTATTTAAATTTTGAATTCTTTTTTTGTTTTGGTCCTGAAATATAATGCGTTATATAACTATGTCTTTCTACATCAAATTAGATATGATTATATCGGGTCAAAATCCGGATAAGATTCTATATGATTTAATATATTTAGATCTTATCCGATATAATTTTATCCACCATTTTTCGGATCATAGCATATCTCCAAATATATTAAATTAGATATCATTACATATGACATCATATTATTTTTTTTACTCGGGTAGTGATGATTGTGGTAAAGAATCGCTGAAAACAAAAATAATAAAAAGAAGGAATAATTATTTTTGGGTAAAAAATATGGAGAAAGAAGAAATTAGGAAAATGGGTAAAAGATCATGTAAACATCATGCTGATAAAAAATTAGAAAGAAGTTTGATCAATAAAGACGGAGTTTAACTTCAAAAAAAATTTTTTTGAAACCAAAACTTATGAAGTTTTAATTGGCGCCCGAGCAGGGACCAGTAGGATACGCGTAGAAATTTTCTTTTTAAAATCCCAGTGAGGTTACTAGAGCCTCACGTAAGCATGAAAAAGAAGTGAACCGCTGAGCCTGTTATAGCCTCAGTAAAGGATTCGCCGCGAGAAAAAAAAATTTCCTACTGGTTGCCTAAATGTCCACGCGAAAAAATTTCTTTTAAAAAAAGGAAGTGAACCTCCGAGGGATTCACCGCGATTGTGAAGGAAAGGCCCCCTAGTAGCTACGTAGCAAATGGGACGGTATTGAACACCAGCCGCCTCACGGACAAACAACACAAAAAATAAATTAGTATAGTGAAAAAAAAAATTATTTTTTTAGTGACTTAAATATATAAAGAATTTAATAAAATTTACAAAATTGCAAACAAAAAAAAGGGGACAAAGAAAAAAAAACGTCCCAAATAAGAAAAATTTAGTGACTGAATAAAAAATTTTAGTGACCTAAGTATAAAATTTTCATGACTGAATTAAAGATAAAATCTAAAACATGATAAAAGAAAACAAAAATTAGTTATGTAAATAGAATTAGTGATGAAAAGTGACAGAATTGAAAAAAAAAATTTAAATAAAAATTTTTTAGTGACTTAAGTTTTAAATTTTCATCTTTTATATTTATTTTATATTAACAGTAATTATTTTAGAAAAAGTATTTGCTTAATTATATATAAATATTAAGGAGTGAGATCATAAAAATGTTAACACACATTTTTGCCTATAACTTTGGTTTAAAGCTTCTCATATTTTTTTCCGCAGTTTACATTTTAAAAATATGTCAGTTAATAAATTAATTTACATCATGAGTTTTAGTTTGCACTTTTTTACAGAATGGACGATAAAAGAAAAGTGCGTTCAAAAAAAATTAAATATTTTCAAGAAAACCAAACATGGAAAAAAATTGCCAAAGAAAGGTATCTGTAACATCTAAAAAGCTATCTGTAACATCTAACAATTGAAAGGAAGCCGGGAACAGGAACAACGACTGGTTATCGTAACATTGGTAACCCGGTGAAAAATGTCCATATATGAACATTAATGGTTCAACCATATATGTATGGATCCGAAAAATGAGGTAACACCTAAGTATATGTTCATATATGGACATATATGAACATATACATTTATTAAATATATGCGAATACATGCGAACGTTGCTGTCCTTTATTATAAGGTTGTACGATAGATATAAATTTATGTATGACATTCAAATTAGGCGCTACATATGTTCCTTTTTTTATTCATGGCATTAAATATAATTCCATATTTATTCAAATATGAGTTCCTTTTATATATATGGAAAAATGTATTTTTTGAAATATGTTCATATACAAGTCCCTTTTGCATAAATTGAATAACATATACTTTCATATTTGTCCATATATGAGTGCCATTTCCATATATGAAATAACAGATGCTTCCATATATGTCTGTATATGAAATTTTTTCCATATATGGAATCACATATACTTCTATATATGTTCATATAAAATCCATATATGTTCATAAAAAATCCATATTTGTTCATATGTGTCCATACATAAACCATATATGAACATGTTTGAGCGTATATGAACATTTTTCACCGGGAAGGCATATAAAGTTAAAAACATCCTTAAGAGAGCTCCTAACACATCTGGCAGAAAAACAGCTCGGTTAGCCCAAGGCTCGGACTTTTTTGTATATAAAGTGAAACGTAAGGCAGGACTAAAGTCCTACAAAGTTCAAAAAGTTCCCGATAGAAACGCTTTTAAAAATTTGGAGGCCAAAACCAGAGCTCGAGAATTGAAATCAAATTTTATACAAAATTACAACTGTTGTGTAATGGACGACGAAACTTATGTCCTGGCTGATTTTTCGCAGCTGCCTGGTCAAGAATTTTATGTTTCCGATGTTCGAGGAAATGTTGTGGAAAAGTTTAGGTCGAAAAAGCAAACGAAATTCCCTAAAAATTCCTAGTATGGCAAGCCATATGTAGCTGCGGCCAAAGAAGCCAGTCATTTGCGACATCTGGCTATATAAACAGCGAAATTTATATCAAGGAGTGTTTGCAGAAGAGACTTCTTCCATTTTTGAGTCAGCACAATGTATTCACTTACTTTTGGCCCGATTTAGCATCTTGTCACTACAGCAAGAAAGCACTGGAGTGATATAATGATAATAATGTGGTTTTTGTACCAAGAGAGGCAAATCCACCAAACTGCCCCCAGCTCAGGCCAGTGGAGAGATATTGGGCTCTTGTTAAAAGAGAATTAAAGGGCATGTAAAAGGTCTCCCAGAACATGCAATATTTCAAACGTAGATGGACCACCTGCTCTAAAAAGGTGACAGAAACTACCATAAAAGCCTTAATGGGAGGTTTTCTGGAAAAAGTGGATAACTTTGTTCATAATGGTTAGAATTCCATTGCGTTTTTTGTTTGATTTTGTATTAAATTTCATTTAATAAAAATTTGGTTTGAAGTCTTAAAATTCAGTGGTTTGTTTTTTATTTAACTTTATGTGTGTTAACATTTTTATGATCTCACTCCTTAATTGTTTATTTTTTTGCTTACCTAAAAAAGAAAGAAACTCAAAGTTATATCAAAAATCAAAAAGAAAAAAAGTAATAGTCAAAAAAAAATTAACTAGGTAATTAACAATTGCGAAATCCAAATAACCTCATCCGAGCCCGTATCCTAAATACAGCAGGAGTTCCTCCTGGTAATCCACCCAATCCTGTAAATCTAGTACTTGGACAGCGACCCAACGAACAATCGACTCCTATGATTACTGAAATAGTGCAAAATATCCTAAAGATACAATTTCAAAATTTAACCCAGGCAACGGCAAATCTTAATCAAAGTTTTTCGAATTTTTCGGATCAAACTATCGATCCAATACACGTTAATAGCACTACGGAGCTAGACAAGATTGCGGACGTTGTCCGTTGTTTACGCAACTTCTCTGGGAACCCAGGGGAATTCAATTCCTGGAGAAAAAGTGTAGATCGTATCCTTCAGATCTACGAGCCGATCACGCACTCCAAAATATTACGGAATCTTAACCGTTATTCGTAATAAAATTGTGGGCAACGCAGATGTTGCACTGGAGTCATACAATACTCCATTAAACTGGAAGGCTATCTCAAAATTCCTTACTCTGCATTATGCAGATAAGAGGGATGTCCGTACACTGGAATACCAAATAATATCATTAGTGCAGGGTAATCAAACTGTTCAAGAATTTTATCAGCAGGTGTATACCCTCTTGTCGCTGATACTGAACAAAATCGGTAGTATGGAATTAGGCGATGAGCCATTACAACTCTTTATTCAGACGTACCGTGATAAGGCGCTTGATACTTTTGTTCGAGGCCTTAAGGGTGTTACCTCAAGCTCTTCATTTATGTCTAAAATTGGAAAACCAAAATTTTAGATCCAATTATGCGCACAATACTCAGAACATTCCTAATAAAATTCTTGGCCATAAACCCCAATTGCCACGGGGGAAATTTCAACCAAACTACCAGCAAGGACTACAAGCATTTTACCCTCAATTGGCTTACATGCCACAACCCCAAGCTAATGCCTATCAGCGTAATAATCATCTAATGAGATCAGCTCCAAACTTCCATGACAAAAATGGAAATAATTGATATGGGAATTAACCCATTCCCCCCCGTCCATCGCCACCAAAGCCACAATCTAAGCCTGAGCCAATGGAAATAGATTCAAGCATGCGCTCTAATAGAATTAATTACATAAATAGACCAAGACCTAATGATTATTTTGGAAAGAGACCCACGATATTACTTACCATGACCAACGCAAAATACAGAGAAATTTTCACATTGACTCACAAGACGAAAGTGATCGCGAAGTAGAACAGTACGAACAGACTATTGCGCAAGAAGACGGACAAGACGAAACTTTAGAAGAATATCTCGAACAATACGACTATGACAAGTCTACCGAACAATCTATTGACCAACCAGTTGATATTAGTGATTTATATTTTTTAGGCTAACGGACTCTTCGTTGCCATACATACAATGCAGAATGGAGAGTGGGGAAATATTTAACCTTTTGGTCGACACCGGCTCGACGAAAAATTGTATTCAACCATTGAATTGAAAATCCTATCCCGAATAAACAATCCTTTTTTGCGAGATCAATAGCAGGGTCTATAGAAATCAAAGAACATACATTTATTAATCTTTTTCATCTTCGGGACATAAGTCTCAAGTTCTATTGTCTTCCCACCCTGAAGTCCTTTCACGGTATTTTGGGAAATGATAGTCTCAAACGATTAGGAGCCGTTATCCACATAAGGGATAACTATATGCTCGTTGCGAACAAAGTAAAAATTAAGATAAAGCAAATGATCACAAGACAGTCTGTGAATACAATAAACGTAAGAAGTGAACACATGACGGAGGAACAAAGGGAGGGGATTGATAAATTGATAGCAACGGTTCCGAACCTTTTTGCCGAACCAAATAGGAAACTAACTTATACTACCAAGGTAGTGGGAGAAGTTCGCACGAGGAACGATACTCCGGTGTATACAAGGTACTACCCGTACCCAATGGCACTAAAGGCGGAGGTAGAGCGGCAAATTCAAGAGATGCTTAATGATGGCATCATTATACCATCCAAGTCACCGTATAATTCACATGTATGGGTTGTTCCGAAAAAACCCGATTCCGCTGGCAATTAGCAATACAGGGTAGTTACGGACTATAGGAAGCTTAATGCGATTACTATAGCGGACATATATCCGATTCCGGAAATCACCGAAGTTCTTGCACAATTGGGAGATAACCAATTCTTTTCTGTGCTCGACTTAGAAAGCGGATTTCATCAGATCCCGCTAAAAGCATTTGATATTGAAAAAAACGGCATTTTCCATTAATAACGGAAAATATGAGTACACAAGATTGGCTTTTGGTTTAAAAAATGCCCCGTCTATTTTCCAAAGGGCTCTTGATGATATATTGCGCGAGTTACAGAAACAACCAGAAAACATTGTATTTTTTTCTAACCGGTGTTAACCATCTAGATAACTGGCTCAGTCGGGTAGTTCCTGTACAAATAAGAAATAAAGGCGACGGATTATCGCAATACATATTCAAGTGACGGATCATCACTATACAACTGTATAAGGAGCAACATTACGTAGGATTAAATTGGAGGAGCATCGAACCCAAAAAGCAATAATGAAGGTTACAATTATTCTTGTGTAAGTCGAATATTGAAAAAAAATATAATAAATTAAAAACAATTAAAACTAGTGAAATAAAAATAAATTAAAAACGATTAAAATTAATGAAATAAAAATAAATTAAAAATAAATAAAATTAATGATGCCTTTTTAATTTGTTTACGAAATTTTGTCAACCGAAGAGGAGTTCCCATAAGGATCAGGAGCGATAATGGGACAAATTTTATTGGAGCCCAAAGGGAAATAACGCTCGAAAATCGATTTTTTTGATGAAATTCAACGGAATCTTGCTAAGGATAATATAGAATGGGTATTTAATTGTCCTGCCAACCCTCATGCAGGTGGTTGTTGGGAACGATTGGTACGTTGTGTTAAACGATTGTTGCATAAGGTTTTTAAGGAAGAGGCCCCACGCCTCGAAACTTTTCGAAGCGCTATGATTGAAGCAGAATGTATAATAAATAACAGGCCTTTGACTCAATTGCCTATTGACGCAGACTCAGAGGAGCCGTTAACACCTAACCACTTTCTTATTGGTGGTCTCAGTTCAACACAAACACCAAGTCTCAATACGGAACAGGTATGCTTACGTAAACAATGGCGAATTGCTTAGAATTTGAAGGATAGACTATGGAAGAGATGGGTGGCCTCAACTTTTAACGCGCCCAAAATGGAAAGAAGGACCTCCTCCACTTCAGCCTGGAGACATTGTAATCATCTTGGACCCAAACCAAACGAGATCCCAATGGTAAATGGGAAAGATTAATCAAGTTTTCTTCGGAAGAGATGGTCAGGTGCGTTCATCTGATGTGAAAACATCAGTTGGCGTGATTCGTCGACCTGCTCTTAAGTTGGCAGTACTTAATTTTAGCGAATCCTCATAGAAAGGATTCACGGTGGGGGAATGTTGGCGCATCACTGATATGCAAATGCAACCATGTTATACTGCGAATATCATGACAACTCTGTGGCGTTTGTGGATACGAAACGAAACATGTTTAACTAATGCGTCAGTCGTTAGGCGATACTCGTGAAGACAATACCAAGGAAAACAACATCGGCAAGTAGTCATTTTAAGAAAGAACATTGCGTCATGAATAAATTTGAATACTTAAAATAAATGAATTCACTTTAACTTGATTATAATACAATTAATTGAATAAACTTTATTAAATCAATTTGTGGTATATTCATTTTACGCCTGTCACGGCCAGTTGTATTTAGTCTTGGGACGCCATTGAACGTTTTTTCTGTGACTCTTACATGGATATTTTTATTACCAATAATCATTCCGTTTTAACAGCTATAAACAAATTTTCAAAATTTGCAGTGGCTAAAGTAATCAAATCCAGGGCGGCTGAGGATATCAAACAGACGTTAAGGGATATACTTTTCTTTTTTATACCCGAAACTATATTTTTTAGACAACGAAAAATCTTTTAATTCAATTTCCACGAATCATATGATAGAGAATGAATTCGGCATTCAAATTTACCGGACTCCCCCATATACAAGTTGTTCAAATGGACAAGTGGAACGATTCCACACTCCAGGAGATAATGCGTTGTCTCAAAACGGAGAAGGCTCATGATACATTTGAGGAGTTATTGGAAAAATCGGTCAAGGAATATAACCTGTCGGTTCATTCTACTACGGGGAAAAAGCCTATCGAAGTATTATTCGGTAGAAGAGTCAGTAGTGATCCTGAGCAACTTCAGAAGTTCCGCGAGGACAGGAAAAACTAATTTATGACCTCAGTTATCATAACCAAGGGAAAACACCACCTAAAACGTACTCAGAAGGAGACGTTATCTATTTAAAGATTAATAAGAGAATCGGTAATAAATTGAACCCCAGATACAAAAAAGAAATAGTTGCTAGGGACAAAAACTCTACGGTTATCACGAGATCAGGAAGTACTGTTCATAAGAGACTTATTAAAGCCTGATTTCTTTTATCTTCTTCTTTTTTACTTTTTCCATGTCAATTATTACGTTGGGTAGGACAGAATTTGAAATACTGGACTATACCCCGGCACATCTGATAACAATCAGTAACGGCCGAAGCAAAATACAGGACGGAACTTTTAAGATAATATACTCAATAGACTCGTCTCAATACGACAAATTCCTACAGCAGACACGGTCATACGTGGAAGAAAACATTCCTAAATCTAAACTTTTCTATCCTCTCCTTGAACAGGAAATTATTCAGACTTTGGAATTAGTCCAAAGCATTGCACATTTAAATAATGATAATAACAACCATAATAATCGAAAGAAAAGATCCTTTAATATAATTGGTACCGCATGGAAGTACATCGCTGGCACTCCAGACTACGATGACTTTGAAATGCTAGAATTAAACTTAAATGAATTAAACAATAATAATAATGAACAAATTATAATAAATCAAGCTGTAAATGATAGAATAAATAATATAACAGAGATAGTTAACGAAATTTCAAATGCATTACGCAAAAATGATTACTTAGGTAACGACATATCTATTAATTTGCAAAATAGAATTAGATTAGTAAAAGAACAATTAATAAATGTTAAATACGCCATTCAATGGACAAAAACTGCAATAGCTAACTCTATAATCCTAAATAAATTAGAAATAAAATTGGCTCTTGAAAAATTAAAAGAAGAAAGGATGCCTTTTGCATCATCTGAAGAAGCGTTGGAATACGCAAAAGTAAATGTAATGTATAATAATTCTATGATATTGTATGTTATTAAGATACCCCTTACAAATGAGATAATTTATGAAAACATTGTAATTCGCCCTGTAAAGAAAAATGAAAAAATTATCAAATTATCGTTTAAGGAAATAATTAAAAGTAATAATGAAATATATGGGATAAAAAATGCTTGTATAAAATATAATTCCATTAAAATCTGTAGCAATAATCAGTTATTAAATTTAAGCAATAGCACTTGCATACCAAACATCATTAAAAGCCTGGTTTCTTCCTGCACATACAGAAACAATCAACATATTCCGCCAATTGAAGTTCTCTGGAGTTCTCCTGTTTAACGACTACCATGATACATTAATAATCGACAATGTGGAACGCAACATTTCTGGCACTTTCCTGATTAAATTCTATAATACCACAATTAAAGCACAAAATCAAGTATATCGTAGCTTGGAAGCCACACGGATAGAAACAATGCCTGCCGTACTACAACCCACACCGTTAGAAAAAAGGTTAGAAAGTCTTTTAACAATTGAAAGCCTAAAAGAATTGCACCTCAACAACACTCATAAAATCCGAACAATAAAGGTTGGAGCAATTATAAATGGAGTATCAACCATGTTATTTAAACTTCTACTTGTTATCATTGGATTATTGATACTGCATCTTTTCAGAACATTGCAGGGGATGAGAGTTAAGGATAAAAAATATGTCAGAATCATATTCACCTGCTGCCCCAGCAGTCATCTTAACCAATGTTCAACCCAGAGGAAACGCATATTCATCCAATTTGCGTTTAAACGACATCCCCTATTTCTAAACAAAACAACCGAGGACAATTGATCTTAAGAAGGGAGGAGTTAACGCTAAATACACTAAATAAACGAAACAACCAAGCAAGCATTTATGTTGACGTTATGTCTACAGCAAAACGTGTACTACACTCAGAAAAGTTCTGCAGTTACTACATGACAGTTATTTGTGTAGTAATGCGGTTGTAGTTATTTTAATTACAATTGTAGTTAATTTACTTAGAGCAACATTTTTCAATGTTTTTGACAGTTATTTTTTTAAACAAACTACAAAAACTACTACATAGTAGTAACATTTATTTTATGCAGTTATTTTGAATTTTTTTTACAAATACTTAAATTTTCAAGTATGTGTGCACACACACGAAGCAAACAAGTTATATGTGAAGCACATATTGCTAACCCAGTCGACCTGCCTATGTCAATTAATACATAGGTTGATAAATCCTAAACGTCATCATGGTCATGTTGCGTGGTACTGCGAATTATTGTTCATAATTGTTTTACGCGGTGCTGTACTAAAATAATATCATATTACGTTATGATATCATACAGAAGCTTTTGCATTGTACTTCAAGCCACTCTTTCATCTTTTAAGTAAACAAGGGCGTTGTTCATGCAAATCGTATGTTTTCAGATCGTATAATAAAATAGTTTTGTTTATCCAGTAATTTTGTTTATCCTATTGATTTTGTTGATCTGCACTTGTTGAAGACAGATCAATGCTTTTGCTGTGGACAGGGAATTTCGCAACAGAACTATTTGTTTACATCATGCAACCGATGGGATGATGGTTTGGATTTTGTGCTTCGATTGCACTTTTAATCGAAGAACTTTGGTGCCTTAGTACTTTTAAGATAGATTTAAGTTTAGTGATAGTTAATATGCTCACAAATAAAGACATAATAAAACAACAGTAAATTGTTGTCATTTAATTTCCGCTTTTTATTTAACTGGCGCAGTCGGTAGGATCTAAAGTAAAAAATTGGATCGAAAAAAAAAGAGTTAAATTCTTTTTTAAATAAAAAACGTTAAAGTTTTAAAATTTTATAAAAACGTTAAAGTTTTAAATTAAATAAAAGACTTAAAACAAAAACTATTAAATTAATTTGAAAAATAAAACTAAATTATATATGGTATATACGATTTCTAATGTTATAAAATTAGTAAAATAAAAGGACTACAAAAGAATACGTGTTTTCAGCAACATTCAAATGCCATTATAATTAAACGGAAAGAAAAGAACATAAAATTGTAATAATTTGTCAATAAAGAATTATAAGGCAAAAAGAAAAATTTCGTTTCCTTGAAATATAATAAGTGCGGCCAAAGCACTTGAGTGAGAAGGAAGCTGGTTGGCAAAAAAACCAGTCAACAAACAACAGAAACAACAACAACAGAAACAGCAGCAGCACACGGAACTAAATCGAATCTTTTCCACATGACACCACAGCTAATGGTAAAGTTGTAATTTTTTTTTTAGACTACCCGAGTAAAAAAAATTGATCTCGCGCAATATCTAATTATATCCAATTTGATATTTTTTAAGATCTGCTGTAATATCTAGCTGATCCAATTAGATCTCAAAATTGGGTGTATCCAATCATATCGTATTAGATCCCATTGTATATATGGGGATAAACTAAGATCAAGTTATATCTCAAAATTGGGAGGTCCAGTGATATCTTTGGGGATAAACCTAGATCTATTTTGATCCGAAAATTGGCGGATCCAGCTATATATTTGCGGATATTTTTAGATCTAATTTGATCCGAAAAATGGCGGATCCAATTAGATCCAGCTATATATTTGGGGATAAACTTAGATCTAATTTGATCTCAATTTTGGCAGATCAAATTAGATCCGGCAATATATTTGTGGATAAACGTATATCTAATTTGATCCGAAAAAGTGGCAGATCGAATTAGATCTAGCTATATATTTGGGGATAAACTTAGATCTAATTTGATCCGAAAAATGGCACATCGAATTAGATCCAGCAATATATTTGTGGATAAACTTAGATATAAATTGATCTGAAGAATGGCAGATCAAATTAGATCCAGCAATATATTTGGGGATAAACTTGGATCTAAATTTATCAGAAAAATGGCAGATCGAATTAGATCCAGCAATTTATTTCGGTATTAAAATGGCAGATCGAATTAGAAACAGCAATATATTTGGGGATTGACATCTAAAAGTATCCATAAAAATGACAGATAAAATTAGATGCCGCATTATATTTGGGTACTACGTAAGATCTCCATTTATTTGGGATTAAATAAGATCCCAGACATAAATTGCCAACTGTTCAAAAAATAATAGACTGGCAGAGCACTGATTGTATAAAAATTACAATATTTTGTTAAAATAAGGTTTAAACTCAGAAGGTAACGAGTTCAATATGCATTTCTTTTACAAAATGAATTTCTTTTTATAAAATTAAAATTTTTTTTTCTATAAATTTTTTTATAAAATTATATATTTATTTTTTTATTAAATTGAAATCTTTGAATAAAATAATTTTATTTACATCTTTTTGACGCTCTACACCATTTCCAATTGTATTAATTGTTTTAAGATTTATCAATTGTATTTCAGAAATAATCAATTGAATTTCAGTTTTATCAATTGTGTTTCAGAACTCATCAATTATTTTTCACATTTATGAATTGTATTTCAGAACTAGTCAATTGAAGTTCAGTTTTATCAATTGTGTTTCAGAAATTATTAATTGTATTTCCGAAATTCACAACTGTATTTCAGAAATTATCAAACTGTATTTCAGAAATTATCAATCGTATTTCCGAAATTATGAAATGTATTTGAGAAATTTTTCTCTATTAGCTATGAAATTCTGAAATAGATTTCATTATTTCTGGACACAACTAAATAAATAAATAATTAAATTTGCGTAATATTGTAGTTTCTGAAGTGCAAATAATATTTTGTGATATACAATTAAAATTTTCTAAAATACATTTAATAATTTCTGGAATACCTTTTTTCGATGCTTATAAGTTAGCTCGAAATGCTTTTATCATTCATTTAATTTGTAGCTATCACACATCTATAACAAGTCTCGTTAGATTAGAGTGTAGAGGTAGGTCTTGGCTGACAATCTGGTGGACTGGGTTAAATTTCATGTTTTTAAAAGCAAATATTAAAAAAGTTTTCTCATTTTTTTGAAAAATGTTTTTTAAAATCTATTTTTTTGCCAAGATAGTTAATGCAACGTTCTGCCAACGCATAACCGACCATCGCCAACGGTTTGTCAGCATTGTGCCGATTATATTTTTCTGTCTGGGATGTTAAACTTAAACCTATTGTATATTAACATTAATTAACACTATATTTTTTTTTTTAGGAAATACATTTTTATTTTATTATAAGTTAACATTAAATTAAATTTTAGATAATGGCACCAATTTGTAGTTGTAATTATTATATATTAAATCGTATATTCATAAACATTCTATACAGTTAGACGAGGTTTATGGAACTATTTAACTTTATAAACCCGGTGAAAAATGTCCATATATGAACATTTATGGTTCAACCATATATGTATGGATCCGAAAAATGAGGTAACACCTAAGTATATGTTCATATATGGACATATATGAACATATACATTTATTAAATATATGCGAATACATGCGAACGTTGCTGTCCTTTATTATAAGGTTGTACTATAGATATAAATTTATGTATGACATTCAAATTAGGCGCTACATATGTTCCTTTTTTTATTCATGGCATTAAATATAATTCCATATTTATCCAAATATGAGTTCCTTTTACATATATGGAAAAATGTATTCTTCGAAATATGTTCATATACAAGTCCCTTTTGCATAAATTGAATAACATATACTTTCATATTTGTCCATATATGATTGCCATTTCCATATATTAAATAACAGATGCTTCCATATATGTCTGTGTATGAAATTTTTTCCATATATGGAATCACATATACTTCCATATATGTTCATATAAAATCCATATATGTTCATAAAAAATCCATATTTGTTCATATGTGTCCATACATAAACCATATATGAACATATTTGAGCGTATATGAGCATTTTTCGCTGGGAAGTGTTTATAAATTATAACTTAAATGTACATATATATATGTTAAATGTACGTGAACAAATTGTTGATATGGACCCACAAATTGTATCTCAACTGATATTGGAATTATTGTACCATTACCATACATCAATATATATTGAATGATGTACATATATTACAATATATGACACTGTATTATAAATATTGTTAATGAAGTAACATATCTGATATAATTTTTTATAGCGCCATACATACCCTACGGGGAAAGGGACCGGTCCCAGATGACACGCAGGATAGGTCCCAAGGGGGCGGAGACCGGTCGCTGATCGGTCTTTTTGTTTGCAAGAGACATATCACTTTAACATGGCGTTGTCATTGGAAATGACCAATTTCCACAGTTTAGACACATTGTGGCAGTAAGGTGGTGTGTCTAAAAATATCTTTTTAAATAAACTAATAAAAAATTAAGAATTAAAAATAATCTACTTGGCGTTGAAGTAGGGCTCGATAACACAACCTTCTGCTTGTAAGGCAAACGCTCTACCGTCTGAGCTAACGTTGCTTATGCGTGATGCCTGGCTGATGGTTATGTTATATATTTTTCGTTTCTGTTCAAATAAAAAAGAGAAAGAAAAAACAAACACACACAGCAAATAAAAAAACATGGAAAAGAAAAAAATAAAAAAAAACAACATTAACACACACACAAATATGGTGAAGTGTCTTGAATATGCCCCCGATTGACCGGTCATGGGATAGGTCCCTTAATGGCAGTTGACTTGTTTTTTGCGTTGGCCATAATTAAATTAAAAAAAATCAATTAAAAATTAGAAAACTACCTCAAAACCTCTGATAATATAAATAAAAATTTAAAAAATTCCCCTTAAGTTACAAAGAAAAGTTAAATGAAATACCAATTGTTAAAACTAAAACAGCTTTAACATTAAAAAAACGTTGAAAATACATAACTTAAAATTTCTTAGCAAAACATTATAGAAATTTAAAATAAGAGCTAAAATAAGCAAATCGTGAAAAAATAAAGTTAAAAATAAATAAAAGAGTCAAATAAATAAAAAATATTTTTAAAAATATGCCGCGAATTTTGTTTATATTTTGGTATCGGTCAAGTTTTTTTTAAAAGCAACAGTGAAAATAACGGATCAGAAAATAATTAGAAAATTAATTAATTTTTTATTGTTCATATTTGTACTAATTTAGTAATATGCCTTCGGTTGACCGGTCACGGGATAGGTCCTTGGAGGGCAATTGACTCCTCATTCCCCGTAGGGTAGTTTTACATTATTCAAATTAAACCATATATGGAATTGTATTCAAAATGTTGATGTGGTACCAAATTTGACCATATATCGTTTAAATTGTGCCATATATGACAATATATTGTTTAAATGATACCATATATATCTATATATTAATATTGTTTAAATGACACCATATATCAATATATATGGGACTATATATGGTAGCATATATTATCATATCTGCATCTGTATTAAAAATGTCGTTCATCAGGTACCATATATGAGCATATATTGTTGAAATGGCACCATATATGACAATATATGGTTTAAATGGCACCATATATGGTAATATATTGCTTAAATAACACCATATATAAATATATATGGCACTATATATGGTAGCATATATTATCATATGTGGAACTGTATTAAAAATATTGTTCATGAGGTACCATATATGGGCATATATTGTTGAAATTGCACCATATATGATAATATATGGTTTGAATGGCACCATATATGATAATATATGGTTTGAATGGCACCATATATGATAATATATAGCTTAAATAACACCATATATAAATATATATCGCACTATATATAGTACCATATATTATCATATCTGGAACTGAATTAAAGATTTGGTTTATGAGGTACCATATATGACCATATATTGTTTAAATGGCACTATATATGATAATATCTAGTTTAACTGTCACCATATATAATTATATATTGTTTAAATGATACCATATATAATTATATATTGCTAAAATGCCACCATATATATTAAGATATAGTTCTATATATAACTATATATGCAATAAGATCAACCATGTCATGTAATATATAATTATATATGCCATATCTAATATTATGAAGGCCAATATCTAATTAGATGAAATTATATATGGCATAATATAAGGAAAAATTTTGTGAAAAAACGTCATATATAATTATATATGGATATACATAACGACATGTATAATTATATATTGTAATATATGCCATATATGATTATATATAATTTTTTTTACTCGGGTAGTTATAATTTTTTCAAAATCAAAATTTAAATACATATACTAAAATAAATAGTCAAACATATTTTTGCGTTCCTTTTTCTTAACAAGTATTAAATATAATCGAATTGGGTGTTAACGGGGAGAAGAAGTGAAGTTTGTTTTTTTTTGTTGATTGAAGGGAAAGTTTTCTAAGATGGCATTGACCCTTGCTGAAGCGCTGCGTGAAGCTCGGAGTTTACCACCATTCAGTGAGTCATCCGAAGATGCTTTAACGAGCTATTTGCGAGACGTCACAACGGTGTTGTCTTTAGTTCCAGAGGAACACAAGATCATAATAAAATCGGTTTTGGCAAATCGCCTGCAAGGCGTGGCATTGAAAGGTATCGAAACGCTGATGAACCCGACGTGGGAGCAAGTCATTGCTAGGCTTAGAGAGGAGTTTGGGGTGAAAGAATCCTTTTTGGATTTAAGGAACCGGGCAATGAGTGTTGTGGCGATGAACGTCGAGGAACTTTATCATAAATTAAGTGAAATTTTGAATCTAATGAACACTAAATATAGTTTGAATCCGGAAAATAATGCCATGTTTTCTCCTGATGTAAATGAAAGATTAATCTTTGACATTTATATAAATTCTTTGTCTTTAAGTATAAAGACATTATTGATTCAGAATAATATTGCCACCATCAGTGGTGCGCAATCATACTTTATAGAAAACAATTTAACGAAGGACGTGTACC
The DNA here is from genome assembly GCA_949987735.1 of Leucophora obtusa. NCBI lineage: Eukaryota > Metazoa > Arthropoda > Insecta > Diptera > Anthomyiidae > Leucophora > Leucophora obtusa. Next base: position 198,933,885 of record OX465295.1, on the reverse strand, counting down.
TTCGAAGAAGCTCTTATTCGAATAATTCTCGAAGCAAGGATAATAGAAACCAGAAAAAGTTTAACCATGGGCAACGGAATTCAGATAGAGGACCCCAGGATTCAAACCCTGCAAATCCGGTCCGACCCAGTGGCAGCGGTTATAATAGAAGGGAATCAGGTCAATACGGACGAGGTGGTTCGGATCAAGATAGGAACAACCCTGAACCTATGGAACTGGGTAACGTGAATATGAATGAAAATTTTCATGTACCGCCTCAGGATCCCAATTACCAATAGTTTTACTGACGATAAATAACATTAAGGTTAGATGTTTAGTTGACAGCGGGGCTGCAACTACGTTAGGAGACTACGGGATTTTTGAGGGGCTTTTTTCACGGAAGAGAAGGTTGAAGAGTAAATTGAAGTTAAACACACTAACTGGTACAAAGTTGGTGGATGAAGAGGTAATAGTCAACGTACCCTTGGAGTTTAATGCAGGGGATGAGACGATGTCCGTGAAATTAATAGATTTAGGAAATAAAGCTTTCGACTGTATAATCGGGAATAATGTTTTGATGCCTATGGGTGTCATAATAGATTTTATGAACTCGAGACTTTTGGTGAATGGTGTTGAAGTATTGTTTTATCCCCAACCGGTCGATATAAGCTATGACGATATCCGGGTTTTGAAGTTACAGAACATCGATTTTGGTAATCTAGAGTTGCCAGATCATTTAAATGATGAGCAAAAATATAAATTGGATGGCTTTTTAAAGAAGAACAAGGTAACCTTTTATCAGGAGGGCCAAACCTTGTCAGCTACTGATGCAGTTAAGCATAGTATTGTGACATCGTCCCCTAAACCGGTGTACTCAAGGATCTATAGATATCCAAGGGTGCATGAAACTGAGATTGAGAATCAGGTTCAAGAAATGCTAATCCAGGGATTAGCAATGATGGTAAACGAAAATGGCGTATAGTCATTGATTACCGAAATCTGAATAGTATAACTGTGGATGATAAATTTCCCATGCCCAATATAGATTCTCTATTTGATAAATTGGGTAGGGCACAATATTTTTCCACGATTGATCTTGCGAAGGGTTTCCACCAAATCAAGATGGAGGAAAGGGATATTCAGAAGACAGCGTTCTCATTTCCCATTTTTAACCATTTTAACCATACTGTAACCCCTGATAGACCAAATATGATAGTTCATATGGACATATTTCAAGTCCACAGAACTTGTTTTTAACGACGATTGATAAATTCTCCAAATTGGGTTCCGTATATAAAATTACGGATAAGAACATGTGTACCATTAGGGTGAAGATTGAGGAAAGGATTGCCCTTCTTGTCAAACCAGAACTACTCGTTATGGACAACGAGTTTAATAATGCTTTAATAAGACTCTTCTGTTCTGAAAGAAATATTCAGACGCACTTTACTACCACGAATTCACACACGGGAAACTCCGATATAGAGAGAATGCATTTATCGCTCTTGGAACACATTCGAATTTTAAAGCGAAGCAATGGGAATGTTGACATTGAGGAGTTAGTGATTAAAGCAATAGGCTTTTATAATGATACTATTCACTCGACAACTAGGCTAAGGCATATAGATTTTATAAACCGTTCTGATATCGATTATCAGACTATAGCGCGGTACATGAACAGCCGAAAAAAAGGCTATAGAGAGAACAAACTCTAAAAGGAAACAAGTTCCTCGATATGATAATCGGGATCTGTTTTTGAGAAATCCTGAAGCCCAGAGACAGAAAACTGCGAAAAGATTTTTGAAATACAATGCTAATAATCCTTTGATTTGGCAAATATTAAAAGACCTTTAAAAACCTTTTCAGGCGACAGCAATGTTGAGCATCCTGGTACCTCTGCTGTTTTGGTTGGCCCCATGCGCTGAGTCTGCGGTCCAAGTGGGGGTATTGAAACCCAAGCGGGTTACGCTGTTTTGCAAGGTGAACCTGTGGACGTTATAAGTGGTTTCTCAGAGTTAATTCATGTGATTGACATACAGGATATCGAAGATACCATCCAAAGATTGGAAACGAGCATTTCTCATAATTTTGAAGTAAATAATGGTTGGTTGTAAATCTTAATAAGAAAATAAATGGAACATTCCTTACGGACTCTAAAAATTCATACAAGAACTAGAAATAGGACAGCTTTAATAAATGTGGGAGGTAGAGCAATAAATTGGCTCTTTGGCAACATGGATGATGAAGATAGATTGAGAATAGAAAATCACTTGAGAAATATAGACCTGAATCAGGAAAATATGATCGATAATCTGAACAAACAGGTTAAAGTAAATAATGAAATTCAGGGCTATTTGCGGAATATTCGATTGGTCGTGGATCAAAACGGGCATTGGTTTAATAGAACGTATACCGGCGAGGTCGATAAGAGTCTAAAAATAACGAAATATAATAATTTCGTATTGTTGATTAATGAGGTTGTGAATAAGATTGATCGGGTGCAGGAAAATATTGTAATGTCTAAATATGGAATAGCTAGTAGATTCTTTTTGACGAATAATGAAATAGATCACTTTGATGTTGATAGTCTAAAGTTAAGATATATGAGAAGTAGCATGGGATCCATAGATAGCAAATTCATTGTCTTTGTTCTGTTGATACCCAGTTTTGTTGATGAAGAATATAAAACGGAGATAGTGGTACCAATACCAAATCGGGATTTCATGCAGCTGAATATCGAAATAACGAAAACTGTAACAATTAAAAACATAACATATTTTGTAGACGGAGAAAATGTATTGAGTAAGATGAGGGTCGTAAATTCATGTTTGGCTAATATACTAAGAAATAATTATGATGACTGTCATAAGATTGAAATGAAAAAAAGATCCATTGTGGAAATTGAGGTTGGAAATTTATTGTTAACTAATGTAAAAAGCATTTTACACGATTCATGTACTAATTTTTCATATCCCTTGAACGGAAATTATATTGTTAATTTTGAAAATTGTCAAATTGAAATAGACGAATTTAAGATTGAAAGATTTGAGAGCCGACTGAATGTAATTGTTCCAAATTTTAATGTTTTGCCTACTAATGTAACAGAAATGTTACCCGAATTTAATTTTACTAATATAAGCGAAATAAAGGAACAATTAGAAAACCAGCAAAGTAATCATCATTTCTATATACTTTATATATTGTTTTTTGTATTTGTATTCTATTACATTTTAATTAAAATAAAAAATTGTATCGGCAATCGAAGGGACTCGAATCTTAGTGGTGGGGGAGTTATATGTGAAGCACATATTGCTAACCCAGTCGACCTGCCTATGTCAATTAATACATAGGTTGATAAATCCTAAACGTCATCATGGTCATGTTGCGTGGTACTGTGAATTATTGTTCATAATTGTTTTACGCGGTGCTGTACTAAAATAATATCATATTACGTTATAATATCATACAGAAGCTTTTGCATTGTACTTCAATCCACTCTTTCATCTTTTCATCTTTTAAGTAAACAAGGGCGTTATTCATGCAAATCGTATGATTTCAGATCGTATAATAAAATAGTTTTGTTTATCCAGTAATTTTGTTTATCCTATTGATTTTGTTGATCTGCTTTTGTTGAAGACAGATCAATGCTTTTGTTGTGGACAGGGAATTTCGCAACAGAACTATTTGTTTACATCATGCAACCGATGGGATGATGGTTTGGATTTTGTGCTTCGATTGCACTTTTAATCGAAGAACTTTGGTGCCTTAGTACTTTTAAGATAGATTTAAGTTTAGTGATAGTTAATATGCTCACAAATAAAGACATAATAAAACAACAGTAAATTGTTGTCATTTAATTTCGGCTTTTTATTTAACTAACAGGAGCATGTGTATGAAGCGCTTGTTTAGAAATTTCTAGTGAAAGAATATGAGAAGAACATGTTTTCTCTTGTCTTGGTCATAAAACAACGCCAAAGAGTGAGGACGCGTAATACGGAAAAGGTTATATATTTTTTATTAAATTATTAAAATAATAAGATAAGTTTTATCATATAAATTTATTTACGGGGAATGTTAAAAAAATATTGTATTTATTTTCTTTCAGTTCTTTTATATTCTCATACCTTTCTACCTGGAGAAAAAAAAGGAAGCCAAACAACACCATATTTCATCCCTCATAGACGGACATCTACAACAATATCTTAATAGTGAAAAATAAAAGTGACATTAAGTGTAAATTTTCATTTCTCAATTTTAAATTTATTATAGAATAAAATTAAGTTAGGAGTGTTTACAGAAATTGGTTTTTTATTAAATTAATAATTTTTAAAATAATTTTTATTTATGTTTTTTAACTACATTTGCAGTTGTTTGCACAGTTTTACAATAATTTGCATGTATGTTGTTTCAATTGCATTTCTAGTTGTTTTTACTACATTTGTCAGTTGATTTTTAACAGTTAAAAATGACTTCATATTGCAGTTAATTTAACTGCAAATTAAGTCTACACCTTTTTAAGTGCAAATGCAGTTATTTTAACTGTAATTTGCAGTTCATTTTACCTACATAATTCCCTGAGTGTATGTGGCAAACATTTGTTCCCATGGGAAAAGCAAATTCAGCAATATGACAAAAGATAGAATACGGAGAATAACACTTGGTGATGGTATGCAAGAATTAATAAACAAAATAAATAATACATTGTCTAGATTTTTAAGTTCAGTTTTACTTTACCGTTTGATCAATAAAGACGGAGTTTAACTCCAAAAAAAAATTATATTTTTTTGAAAACAAAACTTAGGAAGTTTTAATTTATATGTTAAAATACGTAGAATTTGTAAAATTGTTAATTTTAATAAATTAAAAAAAGCTCGAAAATAAAGAATTGCAAGCTTCAATTAAATGAAGCAGCCATTTTACAAAAAAAATCTAATCTAAATACCATTGATTAAAATGAGAAAAGGTTTATCTCAAATAAAATCCTACTAAATTTGTGCTTAAAATACCCACCACTAACAAAAGAACAAAAACAAACATATTCACCACTTATAAAAAAACTACAAACAAGAGTGCAAAAATTAAAATAGAAATTAAATTGTGCCGCTGCATAACTTAAAACGAAAGTGTGAAACAAAAAAATGAAATTAAATAATATCAAAAATATTTTAAAGTGCTGAAAAAAATAAAAACGCACTAAAATCTAAAATACAAACACAACATATAAAAGACAAATTTAAAATACAAACAACAAAAAAGTGAAAAATAATCAGCAACTGCAAAAAAAAAATTTGTATATACATAAAGAGGTAAAAACGGCATCAAACAAAACATTAGTTATTTAGTGCATTACTTTCAATAACAACAAAAAAAAGTGGAAGAAAATCACTGTTTTTGTTTAATATTATTGAAAATATTTGCCAAACAACCACTATAATAATCCAGTGCTTTGCTTTAACGAAACAAAAAAAAAATAGAAAACAAACAATAACCATACTGATCTGTTATACAAAAAAACCAAAAACGGTGACGTCCAGAGTATCAAGCCGACCGGCGCAAAACTGGCGGCGCGCCGCCGCAGACCATATTTTTACTTTTACAGCCGCCGCCGTTTAAAACGGCGCTCATCTGCTTAAAATGTGAACCGGCCAAACCATGCGCCGCCGGAATTTCATTGCGCCGGCATTGTTTCATTAATTGTTCCTATTTTAAACATTTGTGAATGTTTACTAAATAGTAGCAAAAATTTTATTGAAAAAGAGCCGTTAGTTTTTTATCGCTGCGCGTGTTAGAAAGGAAAGAGTTCAAATTGTAAAGTAAAGAAAATTTGTAAAAAAAAAAACAATTAAAAATGAATAAGTCACAAATGTCCTTAAATTTCTATTTTAACAAAATGAAAAATATAATCGAAAATGAGAGTACGGAATCAGATTCGGACATCGAAGATGCTCCTTCTGTTTCAAAAAACTTAAACTACTATCAACATCTTTTATCTAAAAGCAATAAAACTAAGGAAAACGCGAAAATTGTTCCTAGTTGTGACAGTGGGTCTGAATGTAGGAAATATTTTGGCCCACTGTTTATTTCCAACAAAATGGTGTTAGCAAAATATAAATTTTGTAAAATATGTCTGGATTCGAGAACAATTTTAAAAGGGTAAGACTTTTTTTGTGTATAAATTTCTTTTAATTTAAAATTTAATTAAATATCTTCGTATAGCTTTGGTGTGGCAACATCCACAACAAACTATGCAAACCACCTTAAGGTTGTGCATGAAATGGACATTAAAAGCATTAACTACCAAAAAACAAAAGCTCTAACAACAAAAACATTAAATTCCGCCTCCAAAAACACAAAATTTTCACATGCCAGACGTCTAGTTCAAATGTGCTGTGTGGACCTTCAAGCGTTCAATATTGTGGAAAGGGAAGGATTTCAAAATTATATAAAACATTTTGACTCCGAAATCAGTTTTCCAACAGCTACTTCTGTTGGTACTACAGCCTTAAATGATGTTTACGAAGTTTATCTATCTGCAGTTCAGGAACAATTGTCAAAATGTCCAAATGACATAAGTCTAATTTTAGATATGTGGACTGACAGATATAGGAAGATATCGTATATTAACAATAAAATTGAATTTTGCGAAAAATTTACCATAAAATGTTATTCCCTTAGATCTAACAGTTTCCACATCCCTATACCGGGAAAGCTGTAAGTGATAAAATTCTTGAAGCTTTAACCTTTTTTGGTCTTGAAAACAATAAAATAAGAGCTGTTACGGATGGTGGCTCAAATATTGTTGCAGCGTTAAAATTTAAGGACATACAACGTTTAAACTGCTTAGCGCACAGCCTACATCGTTTTTGAATGCACGATATTCTCAATAATGATTTATTTGAAACACTTAACACTACAATTTTAAAATTGAAAAAAAATGTTCGGTCCTTAACTTATAGAGGAGAGGACATAAGAAATATTCAACAATTAAAAGAAAATGAAAATGTTTACGATGTAGTTAACAACATTCAAAGTTGCTTGGATATGGATGAAAACTTTACCCTGAATAACTTTGAATATGAGCTTGAAGAAGCACTAAATCCTAAATCCTTGAAAACGTTAAAAAATTCCGTAGATACACGGTGGAACTCTATGCTTAATATGATAAAAAGTTTTACGGAAAACATTGATGTTATAAACATTATTCTTTTGAAATTAAAAAAAGAAGATTTGATTATTCCTGAGATGGAACAAGAGTTAATAAAGGAGTTTGGAGAGTTTCTAGAAATATTCTCTGATGCAACAATATATTTGCAAGGGCAGCAGTATCCCACAATATCAATAAAGAAAAAATACTCCATGTAAATCAAGTGATCTTTGCTAAAAGTAATAGTGTTTGGTTTTTGTAAAGACAAAAAGGCAACAGTTACAGTGTAAAGTCAACAACTACCTGATAAAGGCAGCAGAGTTTCTCAAGGACCCACAAACGCGAAACCTTTTAAAAAGGGGTGAGTGGTTTTATTCAAATTATTGAATTTTTAATATTGTATACAAAATTCGGCGGGTAGTATTTGAAAAAAGGAAGAAATAAAACTTAAAATTTGTAAAATCTGGTTGCATAAATTAGTGAGGGACGAAATTTACAAATTCCTTTCAATAACAAAAAAAAAAAAAGTGGAAGAAAATCACTGTTAACCCTTGGACAAACACATGGTTCTGGCCAGGCATACTTCATTTTTGAGCGTCAATTAAACATACTTCTAGTTTAGGTAGATACCAGTATTTCCCGGTAGCATAAATCGTTCCAACACGACGAAAACTGCAAAAGAAAAAATTCCCCCTCGAACAAACACATATGCCTGGCCAGAACCCTATACAATTTGTATGAAATAAATTATTATTATACAGATTTTGGGTTATTTTTCTGCAAATACAATGCAGATTGATGTTTCCAGGTATTTTGTTGTCAAACTTGTTTTTTTTATATTTTGGGTTGTTTTTCTGTGAATTCAATGTAGATGTTTACTTCCAGGTAGTTTCTGTGTTAATTTTTCACTTATTTCTTTCTTTCGTTTGTAATTTTGGTTTTGAGTTCAGTTATTTTATTATTGAATGCTGAATATATAACATCGACAGTCCGAAATATAAATTTTTTGTTCGGAAACTAAAGTGAAATTATTACTATTATTATGGCAGAGGATTTAGAATTTGTGCAGGCAGCCTTTCTGATAATTTCCAACAACAACTATCATCAGCGTTACAGCGTGATTTCACATTTCACACAGAAGCAGACGAAGAACTAGATTTATTTGAAGACCAAGCAGTGAAAACACAGATTTTGTGCCCGAAGATGACGCCTCGGACATTGAATATGAATTGAAAATTGAAGCAAATGAAATATTTGACAGCGATGAAGAATCCGAAGAAGAAAGTGAGAATGTACCAACTCAAGCTGCAGAAGGTTTTTTTCCTGGAAAAGATGGTACCAAGTGGAGTACAGCTGAACCCGCTACAGGGAGATTCCGCCAGCACAACATCATGCGTTTCAGAGGTGGACCAAAAACAAACCTGACCACTCCGCTTGGGGTGTTCAAGCTTTCCTTTTCACCGAATATTACGTTCATCATCGTAATACAAACAAATCTATATGGAGAAAAATTTACACGCAAATGGAACGCAGAACATGCAAACTGCACACCACGAGTATGGGTTGATATGACAAGTGTTGAGCTTGACGCTTTTATTGGGATACTATTGGCTTTTGGTGTCAGTCATAATACTATGCAGCTCTCAAGATTGATGTGGCAAACTGATGCAATTCGAATATTCCGTGCAGCCATGTCATATAGACTGTGGCAGTTAACCCTACACAAATGTAAATCCTAATTTGGTTATAAATTGTTGAAATTTTGGCAACCCCTTTTCAGCAGAAAGGCTGGCAACATGGGGCGCCACTAACATTGTTAGATAGTATTTAGAAAGAACTAGAATATTCTTTTGTTAATGTAGACGCTAAATGTATTTCAAATAGTAAAGACGTAAAAATATTGAATAAAAAATATATGTAAAAATAAGAGAAGTCTTTTAATTATTATTGGTTATACGGTTAACAACAACAGTATTGGTGACCCCTAACGAGCAAAATGGAAGCTGCAACATCAGGTGCAAATAGTGTCCGTGAAGTTTTTAGAGTGGGCGTTAAACCACCAACTTTTTGCAAGGAACAGCCAGATATTTACTTTATACAAATGGAATCACAATTTGCCGTTGCCGGAATAGAAACCGACGAGACGATGTATCATCACGTAATTTCATCATTAGAACCACAGTACTTATTACAGGTTGCAGATATTATACGAAACCCACCAGCTGTTGGAAAATATTAAGCTGTAAAGAAAACATTAATTGCCGAATACACTGATTCTGACCATCGTAAATTAAGAAAATTAATCAAGGAAATCGAACTAGGTGATCTTAAACCTTCACAGCTGTTAAAAAGAATGAAGGACTTAGCTGGTGATAAAATATCTGATGACGCATTGAAATCGTTGTGGATGGAACGTTTACCAGAGACTGTTCGCTCTGTGGTGACAATTGTCGATGGTAATTCTACTCAGATGGCTCTGCAAGCGGATAAATTAATGGAGGTGAAAAACTACCCCACCATATCTAGCATTCAACAAGAGTCAACTCTAAAATCGGAGATAGAAGAACTGCGTAATCAAATCAAAGAGATGCGTGCAACTCGGTGTGATGGAGGCCATAAGAACGAGCATAACCATCGACGTCAACGTAGTAAGTCAAGACCAAAAGTCCGTTTCCCTTTTTGCAAGTTTCATTACAGATTTGGTGACAAGGCCCGTAAATGCGAAGAACCTTGCCAATTTAAAAAAACTGAAGCCGGAAAACTAACTGCTGCTCTGTCATCGGCGGCAAACAGAGTAAAGGCTGCAGAAAGCCGTCGCCTATTCGTCACAGACCAGAAAACGAAACTGCAGTATTTAATTGACACCGGCGCTGATTTCTCGGTTCTGCCTCCTACAAATCGTGACATACCACATTCATACGATTTGTACGCAGCAAATGGTACGCCAATAAAAACATATATATATATATATATATATATATGTCCTTTATTTATTTAAATTACGTAGTAAAAAAAGAGATTACACATAACACTTAAATAAAAAGTTCACGAAGAACATAGGGCGTCAACGAATTCTCTCCATTTATTTCTGTCTCCGGCAAGTGATTTAATTTGGTTCCAGGTTTTACGAGCTGTTTCATATTCTTTTTTGGTACAGCGTATCCATGTATTACGTGGCCTTCCTTGTCTTCGTTATCCCTGGGGATTCCACTCAAGCGCCGCTCTAGCGATTTCAGTTTGTGGTCGTCTTAGGATATGACCGATCCATGTCCATTTCCTTTTACGTATATCTAATTCGATTGGACAACAGTTTGCCTTTTGCTAAAGAGCTTCGTTTGAGATCCAATTCGGCCAGTATATTTGAAGGATTTTTCTCAAACATCGATTAATAAACGTTTGGATCTTTCCCAATGTCAGTTTTGTAAAGCTCCATGTGGTACAGCCATATAGCAATACAGATTTTACACTGCAATTAAATATGCGTAATTTTGTCTTCTTCGAGATGTTGTTTGCACGCCATATTCTGTGCAATTTGAAGAAAGCAATGCGAGCTTTATTTATCCGATCACAGATATCAGTTTCAGACCCGCCATCTTTTGTAATCTTGCAACCAAGGTAGTCAAATGATTCGACATCTTCAATTAACGTGTTTTCTACTGTTAATGGGGTCGTTATATGGGTACCTATACGCATAAGTTTTGTCTTATTAAAGTTTATTCTCAATCCTACTTTTTTGGCATTTTCGGAGAGTCTCTTTATTTTGGCTTCAATATCCACATATCGATGAGCCATTAGACAAATGTCATCAGCGTAATCTATGTCGTTTAGGTACTCTGCCATATTCCAACGAATGCCAAACGGCGCCTCCTTGTTTGTATCTTCCATTACACAGTCCAAAAGCAAGAGAAATAATGTGGGGGACAATATACAGCCTTGTCTAACCCCAGTTAAAGTTGTGAAAGGCCGACTTTCTTGACCACTAAAACGTACCTTACACTGTGCATCTTTGTAAAGTTCGCGTATAAGGGTAACAATCTTTTCCGGTATTCCCTTGTTAATTAGTGAGGTCCACATAGAGTTTCGGGATATAGTGTCGAAAGCTCTTTCAAAATCCACAAAAAGTAGGTAAAGATGTGTGTTGTATTCTGCCGACTGCTCAATAATTATGCGAACTGTGTTTATATGGTCGGCACACGACCGTCCGCGCCTAAAACCCGCTTATATATATATAAGTTCCCGTAGTTCCTATACGGAACATAGGGCCACAACTAAAACCCGCTTGCTCTTTACGTAAAATCTGATCAACCACAGGAGATATTCGATCCAATATCAGCGTCGCCATCACTTTACCAATTGCGTTGAGCAATGTGATACCTCGCCAGTTTTTACATAGTGTAAGATCGCCTTTTTTGGGGATTGTGATAACCACACCTTCTTTCCAGTTTGTGGGGATTTGATTATTTTCCCACGCACTTCTGATGAGTGGAGTTAGATACTCCGCAAGGGCGCCGGCTCCATATTTCAACAATTCGGCCGGGATGTTGTCAGGACCTGATGCCTTGCCATTTTTCATCCTGTTTAATGCCGAAACAACTTCAACATACGTTGGCAGATCTGTTGAGATATCTCTTCTAGGGTTGCGTCGTATAGAAGAGATCAAATTTGCTACCTCATTTTCATCATTTTCTGTGGAAGGTTGTGATGTAAAGAAATCCCGCCACCGTTCAAGTTGTCCATCAGTGGTGGTTAACTCGGATTCATCAACTGCCTTTAGAATCGCGGTGCCTCTGATGTTGTTTCCGCTTATTTGCTTAATGGCTGAGTAAACGCCTCGTAGGTTTCCTGTATTTGCGGCTTGTTCAGCCTGTTCCGCTATATCATTATAATACTTTTCGCGGTTATTACGCACCATATAGGTAACTTTGCGAGCCGATTGTCTATATGCAAGTCTTGCCTGCTCTTTTAATATTGGTATTTTGGCCCGTATGCGTTCGTTGTGAAGACGTTTACGATTTTGGATCTCAGCCCAGGAATCAGAGCTAATGCAAGGTTTGATTTTACCTTGTTTTAGTCCCAGGACTGTCTTTGCAGCATCCTTACATGTCACAGCAACTTCTGCCCATGTTTGGTGTTCGGTTTGAGCCAATTTAGATCGTAAAGTCTGATTATATTTAGCAGATACAGCTGGGTGTCGTAGGCGGTCTGTACTGTACTTATCGACAAAATCCCTCTTTCGGTTTACTGCGGCAGGTCGAAAACGAAGTGTTGCTACGAGCAGCTTGTGGTCGCTGTCGACATCGGCTCCGCGTCACGTTCTAACATCCATAAGAGATCCCAGAAAAAGTTTGCTCACCATTATGTGGTCGATTTGGTTGAAAGTTACACCATCTGGCGATTCCCATGTATACTTATGTATGTTCTTATGAGGGAATTTAGTTCCACCGATAAATAATCTGATGTTTCAGAGAGAGTTCTCACATTCCAGGTACCAATCATAAACCGTTGTTTAAAGCCAAAAGTCGTCATCGTGGGGGGATTGTTATTTAAATTTGTTAACGTTTCTGTAATCATTTCATGTTTAGGAAGATTGACTGATTGGGCCAAAGCCTCCGATCCTAGTATTGGGGCTGCCAACACACCTCTAGGCCGGTGAGCCGTTAGACGGCATAAATACAGCTGAGCTTCAGCGACTAGTTGTTTTCAGTTGTCACCTACTTCCTGAGACGCATCGGTGTTAGCATGCCATTCAGGTTACTCAAAACTGTACGCCTTCTCACATTGTCTGTATTCAGACGGTTGCCTGAAATACATTACCAGGGAACACTTGGTCAGAGACCGGAACTCGTGAGTTGCTTGAGAATTTCAGACAAAGGAGTCGCTTCTTGCTACCCCCAAGTGGATAGCAGACAGAGAGCTTTCAACCTTTGTGAAAAACCCCGTTCCCCTCAATAAAATAAATAAAAACATACGGTACGAAAATTATTTCAGTCGACTTCGGCCTACGAAGAAAAATGAACTGGGAGTTTCTCATTGCCGACGTTACAAAGCCTATTATAGGCGTGAATACATGAATATGATCTTTCGGTGGATGTACGTAGAAAAGTTTTAATTGACAACAAAACCAAACTTACGGTGAATATAGTTTTCGACAAAAGCTGCTGTGAGCAGATTCTTACTGTTTCACCAGTGATAAATGGTTGGGTGAAACGGCTACTGGACGAATATAAGGATTTGACACAACCTTTTAAGTATACATCAAATTCGGAAAGTTCTAAAGTTCACCACCATATCGTAACCGAGGGACCGCCGATATTTTCAAAGCCTAGACGACTTAATCCGGAAAAGCTGGCGCTCGCAAAGAAGGAATTTGAATACATGTTAAAACAAAGCATTTGCAGCCCGAGCAGCAGCCAGTGGTCCAGCCCACTCCACATGGCACCGAAGAAAACAGCAGGTGAGTGGCGACCATGCGGCGACTATAGGCGCTTGAACACAGTGACCAAGCCTGACAGATATCCCGTCCCTCACATACACGACATATCGCATATACTTTACAACAAATCCATATTTACTACTCTCGATTTGGAGCGGGCGTATCATCAAGTACCCATTGCGGCGGAAGATCGTGAAAAAACAGCTATAATCACACTGTTTCGATTATACGAATTTAACGTCATGACATTTGGTCTCCGAAATGCCGGCCAGACTTTTCAACGTAACATGGATCAATTTCCGAGACTTAGATTTCGTAATCGTATACATTGACGATATATGCGTAGCATCATCGGATGAAGAACACGTACGACATGTGAATGTCGTTTTTGAACGTCTGCGGCAGCATGGCCTAAAAATAAAAGTTTCGAAATGTGTCTTCGGGCAAAATGAAATAAATTTTTTTGGGACATCGTATAACAAAAGATGGCGTATCACCTACAAAAGAAAAAGTTAAGGCTATTTTGGAGTTTAACAAACCAACACTCACATGCGATTTGAGACGGTTCATAGCACTATTGAACTTCTACAAACGTTTTATACCAAATGCGGCATTTAAACAAGGTAAGCTACAAAAACTGATAAAGACCAACAAGAAAAATAATAAAACGCCAGTTGAATGGGATGACGACGCAACAAAGGCTTTTGAGGAATGTAAAAACAGCCTTGCTGAGGCAACTCTACTTGTTCATCCCTCTTTAAATGCAAAATTAGTTCTCCATGTCGACGCTAGCAATTTCTGTGTTGGTGCAGCAATTCATGAGGTAGTAGATGGTAATCTTCGACCCCTAGGTTTTTATTCAAAAAGGATGTCGGATACGCAAAAAAGATACAGTACGTTTGACAGAGAACTACTAGCGGTCTACCAGTTGGTAAAATATTTTAAACACATCATTGATGGCCGTAATTGTGCTATACTAACGGATCACAAACCACTCACGTATGCTTTTCAGAAAAATCCGGAAAAGGCTACACCAAAACAAATACGACAACTTAGCTTCATCAGTGAATATACAACCGACATTCAACATATTTCTGGCAGGGACAACATTGTTGTAGACACATTGTCACTTGTCGAGGCCATATTTAACGCCGACCAGATAGATTTTGAGCAACTTGCATTAAGCCAACAAAATGATGATGAACTTAGAGATACCGAAAAAAATTCCTCACTACAACTTAAAGTTATACAGGTACCGAACTCACAAGTGTCTATATGGTGCGATGTTTCAACAACGAGAGTTCGTCCTTATATTACCCCACCGTTTCGAAAACAAATATTTAGTTCAATTCACAATATATCACATTCTGGAAAACGTTCAACAGTAAAGCTGATCACCGAACGGTTCGTCTGGAGGAATATGAAAAACGACATTAACAGAATGGTGAATTCCTGCTTTGAATGTCAAAAAATCAAAAGTGAGTAAACATAATAAGAGTGCTTTACAACAATTCAGTGTTCCAAACCAACGGTTCCGACATGTAAACATTGACATAGTGGGACCACTGCCAATATCAGATGATTTTAGGTACTGTTTGACCTGTATAGACCGATTCAGTCGTTGGCCAGTCGCCATTCCAATTAAGGACATAACCGCGGAAACAGTTGCACGAGCATTCTTGAACGGATGGATATCGCATTATGGTATGCCAAGTGTCATAACTACCGACCAAGGCAGACAATTTGAATCGAAATTATTCAAGGAACTAACCAATTTGACTGGTTCCAAACATCTTCGCACAAATGGTTACCACCCACAGGCAAATGGCCTGGTAGAGCGTATGTATCGTACTCTTAAATGTGCCATTAAGTGCCATACATCTACAAATTGGACTGAAAGTTTACCAATAGTGTTATTAGGCCTCAGAACAACTTTTAAGCCAGATTTAAACGCATCAGCAGCCGAAATGGTATATGGATCCACGATCAAATTACCATGCGAATTTTTTGAGAGTGCAACAGAAGAGTATATTGAAAGTGATTTTGTAAAGAATCTTCGTAACGTAATTAGTAAACTGAAACCAGTTGCAACATCTAATCACTCATCGCAAAATGTTTTTGTGCAAAAAGAGCTTAAAACATGCACTCATGTTTTCTTACGGGACGGTCCCTATGAAGTCATAAATCGCAACGAGAAAATTTTTGACATCAAAATCGGCGAAAAAATAGTGAAAGTAAGCATTGACCGAGTTAAGGCAGCGTTTATACCCAACAAACATTTTTCGGAAAGCATTCCAGGTCAAGAACAATATTCGCCTGATACTAATGTTCCACTTGCTCCTGTTAATCAAACACAAAAGGAAACATCAATAAGACAACCACCTTCGGTAAATGTATATGAACCTCCGGGAACATCTCGGTCTGGTAGGGCAATTAACATACCGAGGAGATTCGTACAATTTGTTGCATAGCAACCATATTGAAGGGGGAGTGATGTGGCAGTTAACCCTACACAAATGTAAATCCTAATTTGGTTATAAATTGTTGAAATTTTGGCAACCCCTTTTCAGCAGAAAGGCTGGCAATATGGGGCGCCTCTAACATTGTTAGATAGTATTTAGAAAGAACTAGAATATTCTTTTGTTAATGTAGACGCTAAATGTATTTCAAATAGTAAAGACGTAAAAATATTGAATAAAAAATATATGTAAAAATAAGAGAAGTCTTTTAATTATTATTGGTTATACGGATAAACAACAACCATAAGACGATTTGTTACTTTGATGCGCTGTATTCGATTTGACGATAAGCGTACGCGCGCATTTCGTCAACAAACCGACAAAGCTGCTCCCATTCGCGACATATGGAACTTCTGGAATAACAATCTTGCCAGTAATTTTGAAACAGTGTAACCATCGAAGAGCAGCTATAACCATACCGTGGGCGCACAAAGTTCACGCAATACATCCCATCAAAGCCCGCAAAGTATGGCATAAAAGTATGGTGGGCATGCGATGCGAAAACCAAATATCCGTTGCAAGGAAAACTGTACACTGGTAAGGAGGGAGAACAACGAGAGACAAACCAAGGCGAAAATGTGCTCATGAGTTTGGCTAAGCGATAGCCGCTTACATCATATGCAATGAAAATATAGAAGGAACCAGAAAAGAGAAGCGACGATTGTTCTTGAACACGCTGAGTAAACAATTGGTGTTGCTAATACTGAAAATCGGATGAACAACAACCATATTTTGGGACAACATTCAACCCGTTTGGCCATTGAATCTTTCTTTGGAAGGCCGTTGAATATTCCCAGCAACATGCTGCCTAACCAACAAAGCCGCCCTAGTACACTGAGTTCCAGAAAAGATTGCAGAATTTGTGTCACGCAAGACGAAAAGTTGCGTAGGAAGACACGTTTTTACTGCACCAAATGTACTAATCCTGTGTGCCAACAACATTCTAAAGTTGATTATACTTGTTTTTCATGCATTCCACAAAATGAATAAAAAATAATAATAAAAAATAAGAACATATATTTAGTTAGAATATTCTTCTACCTCAAGTCCAAACTCTAATATGATATTGTCATATTAGATTTTTATTTGTTGTTTCAAAAAGGGTTGATCATTTTCATGATAGACAATACAATTGTTTCGTAGACATCACTCTACTCTTCAGTTGTCCGCTAAGAAAATGATAACTTTCCTACTCAAAACGAGACATTACATAAGGTACAAAAAACCAACGGGATGAGAATTTTGTACTTTCGTATATGAACTGTCTGATTTGGTAAAACCAGTTATAAATCAACTCCTTTTTGAAAGCAACAATTACATAAAAGTACCCTTTGGGTACTATTTATATGTATGTCTGTTGTCAATACATTTTGTAAAAACAACTAATTTTAAACTCAAAACAAAATAAATATTTGAATGAGATTTTAGCCGTGGTGTGCTTATTTTCAACAATTATTTTAATTTTTGCATTAAAAAATACAAAAATTGTTTTTTCGGACTTTCTATATTTTCATATATTTAGTTAGAATATTCTTCTACCTCAAGTCCAAACTCTAATATGATATTGTCATATTAGATTTTTATTTGTTGTTTCAAAAAGGGTTGATCATTTTCATGATAGACAATACAATTGTTTCGTAGACATCACTCTACTCTTCAGTTGTCCGCTAAGAAAATGATAACTTTCCTACTCAAAACGAGACATTACATAAGGTACAAAAAACCAACGGGATGAGAATTTTGTACTTTCGTATATGAACTGTCTGATTTGGTAAAACCAGTTATAAATCAACTCCTTTTTGAGTAGGAAAGTTATCATTTTCTTAGCGGACAACTGAAGAGTAGAGTGATGTCTACGAAACAATTGTATTGTCTATCATGAAAATGATCAACCCTTTTTGAAACAACAAATAAAAATCTAATATGACAATATCATATTAGAGTTTGGACTTGAGGTAGAAGAATATTCTAACTAAATATATGAAAATATAGAAAGTCCGAAAAAACAATTTTTGTATTTTTTAATGCAAAAATTAAAATAATTGTTGAAAATAAGCACACCACGGCTAAAATCTCATTCAAATATTTATTTTGTTTTGAGTTTAAAATTAGTTGTTTTTACAAAATGTATTGACAACAGACATACATATAAATAGTACCCAAAGGGTACTTTTATGTAATTGTTGCTTTCAAAAAGGAGTTGATTTATAACTGGTTTTACCAAATCAGACAGTTCATATACGAAAGTACAAAATTCTCATCCCGTTGGTTTTTTGTACCTTATGTAATGTCTCGTTTTGAGTAGGAAAGTTATCATTTTCTTAGCGGACAACTGAAGAGTAGAGTGATGTCTACGAAACAATTGTATTGTCTATCATGAAAATGATCAACCCTTTTTGAAACAACAAATAAAAATCTAATATGACAATATCATATTAGAGTTTGGACTTGAGGTAGAAGAATATTCTAACTAAATATATAAAAATATAGAAAGTCCGAAAAAACAATTTTTGTATTTTTTAATGCAAAAATTAAAATAATTGTTGAAAATAAGCACACCACGGCTAAAATCTCATTCAAATATTTATTTTGTTTTGAGTTTAAAATTAGTTGTTTTTACAAAATGTATTGACAACAGACATACATATAAATAGTACCCAAAGGGTACTTTTATGTAATTGTTGCTTTCAAAAAGGAGTTGATTTATAACTGTTTTTACCAAATCAGACAGTTCATATACGAAAGTACAAAATTCTCATCCCGTTGGTTTTTTGTACCTTATGTAATGTCTCGTTTTGAGTAGGAAAGTTATCATTTTCTTAGCGGACAACTGAAGAGTAGAGTGATGTCTACGAAACAATTGTATTGTCTATCATGAAAATGATCAACCCTTTTTGAAACAACAAATAAAAATCTAATATGACAATATCATATTAGAGTTTGGACTTGAGGTAGAAGAATATTCTAACTAAATATATGAAAATATAGAAAGTCCGAAAAAACAATTTTTGTATTTTTTAATGCAAAAATTAAAATAATTGTTGAAAATAAGCACACCACGGCTAAAATCTCATTCAAATATTTATTTTGTTTTGAGTTTAAAATTAGTTGTTTTTACAAAATGTATTGACAACAGACATACATATAAATAGTACCCAAAGGGTACTTTTATGTAATTGTTGCTTTCAAAAAGGAGTTGATTTATAACTGGTTTTACCAAATCAGACAGTTCATATACGAAAGTACAAAATTCTCATCCCGTTGGTTTTTTGTACCTTATGTAATGTCTCGTTTTGAGTAGGAAAGTTATCATTTTCTTAGCGGACAACTGAAGAGTAGAGTGATGTCTACGAAACAATTGTATTGTCTATCATGAAAATGATCAACCCTTTTTGAAACAACAAATAAAAATCTAATATGACAATATCATATTAGAGTTTGGACTTGAGGTAGAAGAATATTCTAACTAAATATATGAAAATATAGAAAGTCCGAAAAAACAATTTTTGTATTTTTTAATGCAAAAATTAAAATAATTGTTGAAAATAAGCACACCACGGCTAAAATCTCATTCAAATATTTATTTTGTTTTGAGTTTAAAATTAGTTGTTTTTACAAAATGTATTGACAACAGACATACATATAAATAGTACCCAAAGGGTACTTTTATGTAATTGTTGCTTTCAAAAAGGAGTTGATTTATAACTGGTTTTACCAAATCAGACAGTTCATATACGAAAGTACAAAATTCTCATCCCGTTGGTTTTTTGTACCTTATGTAATGTCTCGTTTTGAGTAGGAAAGTTATCATTTTCTTAGCGGACAACTGAAGAGTAGAGTGATGTCTACGAAACAATTGTATTGTCTATCATGAAAATGATCAACCCTTTTTGAAACAACAAATAAAAATCTAATATGACAATATCATATTAGAGTTTGGACTTGAGGTAGAAGAATATTCTAACTAAATATATGAAAATATAGAAAGTCCGAAAAAACAATTTTTGTATTTTTTAATGCAAAAATTAAAATAATTGTTTAAAAAATAAGAACTTTTTTACATTTAGTCTAAAGACCACAATAATATACGAACATACTTAGAAATTCAAAGTTACGGTACCCTTTTTGCCATACAAATGTATGAAAACGTATAGGTGTCTGGCAAGGCATATGTGTTTGTTCGAAGGTTTCAGAATATGTGTTTGACTGGGGGTTAAAGAAAAAATACTCCATGTATTGGAAATACATAAAAAGAAAGAAACAAATCAAGTGATCTTTGCTAAAAGTAATAGTGTTTGGTTTTTGTAAAGACAAAAAGGCAACAGTTACAGTGTGACGTCATCAACTACCTGATAAAGGCAGCAGAGTTTCTCAAGGACCCACAAACGTGAAACCTTTTAAAAAGGGGTGAGTGGTTTTATTCAAATTATTGAATTTTTAATATTGTATACAAAATTCGGCGGATAGTTTTTTGAAAGGCAGAAATAAAACTTAAAATTTGTAAAATCTGGTTGCATAAATTAGTGAGGAACGAAATTTACAAATATCAACAAATTTTTCTTGGAGAAAAAACTTTACAAACTACAGTGCAGAGAAACAAGCCAGCCGCCGTAAGCCGTTTAAGCCGCCGCCGCCGGTCATTTTTGCCTCAGCCGCCGCCGCCGATTTTTTTCGGCTCATTTCGGCTGGAAGTATCAATTTTCCAAAATAAAAAAATTAAAAACAAATGTCATTTTTAAAACAAATTTTCTACTTCATCATTTCCTGAACCATCAAGAGTATTTTTTTTAGTTCAAAAGAAATAAAAGAACCAGTTTTATAGTCAGAGCTAAGAAGGATTTTTGTCATAAATATTTCTTAAGTTGGAAGTTTTGCTTGAAAACTTCAGACATATTTCGCTGAAATTAGGATATGCAATTTTAGCTTAATTCGCACAAAACCGAATTCAGCTTTAGAAATTGAATATATATCATTCCATCAAACCATTCCTTTATAATTAATTCATATGTTTCATTTCCAAAGTTTGATATTAAATAGAATGCATTCTTATGTTGAATACATTCCTTATAGAATTACAATCAATTTAAATAATTAATTTCTTCGAGTTTGTTTTGTGACCAATACTTTATTTATAGAATTTTCTATCCACGGGCTAATTATGGTCAATTAAATGTTAAAATGAAATAAAAATCAAATTATTTCATCATTTTCACTCGACGTTTCGTTGACGGTATTTCAACTTCTTCTGGAGTGCGAATTTTATTAATTTGATTTTACTTATTTACGTTGTCAAGTATTTTATTTAAAATTGAATAAATATTGGACATCCATCATAACACGCAATTTAATAAAAACTTTAAATAAATAATTACAACTTAAATCACAGTTTAACCTAACGACTAGTATCACAGAATTTTCCTATTTTTTTTTTTTTTTTTTTTCATTAATTCTAATCTTTTACAAAATGGCTTATCAATCAAGTAAATTTATTCAATCCGTAAAAGACTAAGGTATGAATATACCAATGATTCTGACAACACTTTAGTTTATAATTACAAATTAAATAAAAATGTGGCTTATTTTAGGTATTTAATATTGATATCAAATAATAAAAATAATGATGGTAATTAACCAAAATTTAAAGACGCAAACACTTGTTTTAATATTTTAAAAACCGAATAAAACGTGAAAGATAATTATAAAAATAATGAATTCATTAAAGAATTCATTCACTATGCATAAAAATTAAAAGAATGATGCCAGTGAATGAATTCATAAGGAATGGTATAAACGAATGATATATTAGTAAATTTTAATTAAAAATCCAAAAGTGAATTAAAGAATTAATTGATTCGAATCTATGGTCGTAGGTTTGGTTAAGTAGATCACATCACATTTTTCAGAAATTTCAGTACACCTAAAATTATTATCAAAAGACACATTTTTAAGACATTGCGGACGAAAAAAATGTTAAGTAAGTTATTTCTCGGCCGACTTATAAAATTGGGGAGATATTTACAATAATCGACGCTATTCTGAGTTCCGAATCCACAAAAAAATTCTAAAGTGAAACATTCCGGATTTTTTTGCTGTTCCGTGATCCACATCCGAGTTATTTTTTTCGTTTTATTTTGTGTAGAAAAAGCTTGATGATAGTGAAACGAATATATATTTTTTAACAACAATTATTATATAATAATTTATTTTAAAATTAGTCTATGAATATTAAAATTTGGTAGGAACAGCAAATTTTCGAAATTTTTAATTCCGTGTGATTTTACAAATCAACTCTAATTAAAAAGTTTCGGGACTCAGAACAGGGGTGAATATCAGAATGTTTTTACTTTTCTTTTAAGTTTTTCAACTTTGACATCTTTTCGTGCATAATTTTTTTCGAACCATATTTTTTTGTAGTTTATTCTAAAAACACATTTAATTTTGAGTGAAAATAGAGTTTGTTTATTTCTAAGTTCCGAATCCACATAAAAAAAATTTTAAAGTGAAACATTCCGAATTTTTTTGCTCTTCTGTGATCCACATCTGAATTATTTTCTTCGTTTTATTTCGTGTTGAAAAAGCTTGGTGAAAGTAAAAGGAATATTTTGTTGCAAAAATTGATATGTTAAAATTTATTTTAAAATTTTTCAGTATGCTAAAATTTGTTTGAAACAGTCAATTTCCGACATTTTGAATTTTGTGTGATTTTACAAAACTACTCTAATTAAAAAGTTTCGGAATTCAGAACAGAGGTTATAGTGTCAAAACTCTGTTTTTGAACGACTTCAAGCACTTAACAATTTTAAATTCAGCAATTTTTCAACCGATTTTGAATCTTGGAACGTTTTTGGAAACACAAAAAATTTAGATTTCCAAATATATGTATATAGAATTATTTATTTGTAACTGAAATATGTTGAAAGTTTTTTTTTTTAATATTTAATTTAATTTCAGCTATTATAAGACATCTCGATGTTCTTGTTTGCACACTCATTAAGGTTAACTTTTTCAATTTTCTTATAGATGCAGAGATTCCATGTTTATAAATAAATTTATAACTTTGACAATTTTAAAGCGATTAAAGTAGAACTTCATTTTACTCTGAATTAAGAATAACAAATTTTTTAACAAAATATTGTAATTAAAAGCCGTCAAAATTAAACAAAATAAGAAAAAATTAAGAAAATCAGTTTTATTTGAAAATATTTCCACACAATTTTGTTGAATATATAAACATATGTATATATTTGGAAAGCCCAACTATCTCTCCTTCTAGGTCCGTTCAAAAACTAAAATCCTAAATTTGTAATTTTTATCGATGAATTTAACTTAAAATTATTTTTTATTTGATACTTCCACATTTTTTGTGCAATTTTCTACTGCTATATTTTGGAAAAAACCTTAAACATCTTTAAATTACGTGTATAATGTTCTATCAAGCCGATCAAGCCGCCGCCGCCGCCGATTATTTGGTTGCGCCGCCGCCGCCGTTTTTTATCCGGCTCAACCTTAATCGCCGCCGCCGCCGCCGATTTTTTGCTTGCGCCGCCGCCGCCGATTATTTTGATCGGCTTGTTTCTCTGCTACAGTGGTGTAATTTTACAATTATCAAAAGAAAAAAATTTCATATTGAAAAATTTTGCAAGTAGAGCGGCGCGAAATCTACAATTAAGCTAAAAATTTTCTTTGAGAAAATTTTCACAAATTAGTCGCTAAAATTTCAATTATCGAAAACAAATTTTTATTGGAGAAAAATTTTGCAAAGTAGAGCGGCGCGAAATCTGCAAGTATCCTAAAAATTTTCTTCGAGAAAATTTTCAAAAAAAAAACTTACAAACTTTCAATTATCGAGAATAAATTTTTCTTCGAGAAAAATTTTGCAAAGTAGGGCGGCGAGAAATCTACAATTACCCTAAAAATTTTCTTTTCAAAAATTTTCAAAAAAAAATTAAACTTACAAACTTACAATTATCGAAAAAAATTTTATTGGATAAAAATTTTTTAAATTAGAATGGGGCGTTTCTCCAACTATGAACATTTTTTATATTAAAGAAAAAATTTTCACTTTTATCAATTTTTCGTGGAGAAATTTATTGAAATAAAATATTTGGTGAAATTTTTGTTGTACGAATTAACGACTTACAAAATAATTTCTTGGATAAATTTTTTCTAGTTAAATCTTTTGTTGTTCTTCACGAAACTAAAAAAGGTTTGCGATAAACAGATAACTCACATAAAATTCCTCAAGTTTGATTTTAGTCAATAGGGGTGTTTTCGGTCCAAGTATTAAAAATGTCAGCGCCAAAAAGAAGATGTAGATTTGACCTAACACAATTGGTAATGTTCTGCACGAACTTTGAAAGAACCTGTCCCGAACATTGTACGTCAGCTTTTTCTGAAGTCAAAGGCCAAGAGTTAGAAAGGAGGTGGGCCGAGTTTGTAATATCGTACAAGGAATATATAATGGAAAATAAAGGGGATCAAAAAGATGAAATGTCTATAGGGTATGAGGAGGCCAGTGATTTATATCAGGCCTTGAAAATTAAAATTTTGGAAAAAACTAAATCGGTTACTGTTCAAACAAATCAACACATTAGTAACAGATCTTCATTAAAATTGCCTCTATAGTCCTTGGTTGGCTACAAAAACCACCACAAACTTTTAAACCCTTTGTTGCAAATCGTGTAACAAAAATTATTAGTATTGCCAGCAAAAATCTCTGGAAACATGTAAAAACGGACGACAACCCAGCGGATTTAGGTACCCGTGGTTGCACCCCTCAGGAACTCATCGAGAGTAAACTATGGTGGCATGGACCTACCTGGCTAACCCAGCCTACTGAAATTTTACCGAAACCACGAACTTTCGATTCAACCGATTTAGAAACCAAAAGGGTTTCAGCTTTTCATCTAAAAACTACCCCAGTGGACGCAACCAGCAAAAATACGCATTTTCATGTAGATGACTTTTGCGACATATTAGAAAACTTTTCATCCTTCGCTCGAGCTCTAAGGGTCATAACTTATTGTTTTCGTTTTATCAATCGGACTAGAAAACTTCCATTTAAAACTGAGCCCAGTCTGCAAAGTTTCGAGGCAACTCTTTATTTCGAAATTTCTTCGATCTTTATTCAAAAACATAAGCCGATTTTGGGTCTTAACCAAGTATATTTTTTTTAATTTCACATATTTAAATATTTTATAAGTTAAGCAAAAAAAAAGTGATTTTCTTTTGAAACTAAATCGAATATTTATTGTAGAAATTTTAAAATTGTTTTTTCGTCGAAATAAATAGGAAAATATGAACATACATAGAACGGATAAGTAGTACTTATTTCAATACGATTTGTATTGAAGTATGTACGTCAAGTAATGTGTCAAACGTGTTTAATATTTTTTTTCAGACGATCGTAAACACATAGAAAAAAACTCATAATGAATAGAAGAGCCATTAAAAGAAGAGCCGATGATAATATTAAAACAACTTATGGCGATAAACGAGTTACACCGTTTTAATCAAGAAACTGTTATCCAAAACGAAGAAACAAACTGCAATCAATATGAAGAACCACAAAACGATCAAATTTTAAGAAATACGAATGAAGTCGGTAATAAAAAAAAAACACTTGAAAAAGCACTTGCTCGATGGTCGGTGACCACAAAATTAATTATGATGCTGGTAGAGATTTACTAAAGATTTTAAACGAACAAATTGACACCGTTACACTTCCGAAAGATATCCGCACCTTACGAAACACACCAACACAAGTGCCTAACGGTGTTGTGGGGTACGGCGAGTATAACCTGCAAATATTTGGAAGATATCTTCCAAGAAGATAATAAAGCGATATCTTCTATTTTTCATTTGAATGAAAATAATCAAGAAGTATTTTGAAATTGTCTTCCTTTTATCATTTCGAAGATATTTTGGAGATATTTGGAAAAAACAATTAAAAAATTGTGTTTTTTGTCATAATTTTTTATGATAATATTGGGGCAATATTGCCTTTTTATCATTTGGAAGATAAACACAATTCGTTTAAAATTTTTGAAAATGTTGGAAAAAATAATACAAAATTTGTACAAAAAACAATTATAAGAAATATGGAAACAAATTCGTTGAAAAATGAGGATTTAGTGCGTCGAAAAAACCGGGTATGATGGCAACAAGATAATTAATGTTTTTGTCAATGGATTATGTATGCAGATAATCTTTTTCAGAGTTAAATTTAATAATGAAAAATATAAATCGTTAAGTTTGTTTCGAGGAGTTAATTTAGCGATATCACCTTTTTATCTTCCAGGTGATAAATTAGCGATATCGCCGATCTATCATTCAGAAGTATCGCTTTCGTATTGCTTGGGAGTATCGCTATAGAGAGGACATTTACTCCCGAAAGGGGGATCTTCCGCAATAAGAATATGATTATTGCCGCAATAAAGTTTTTCTTCCAGGCGATACGATTGCGAAACATTTTCGTATTGTAATATTTGTAGGGTATGCATTATGGACTAGAAAAATGTTTTTCCGAATTTTTAAAACATTACCAATACACAGGTCGTGAAATGTTTTTAAATATCAATGTTGACGGTTTGCCGATATCTAAAAGTTCCAAACGTCAACTTTGGCCAATTCTCGTAAATGGTAATTATGATCATTCAATTCAAATCTTTTTTTCTGTGAATTTTAATTATTAATGTTATTATATTTTCTATTTTTCTTTTATTTAAATTCTTTGTTTAATTTTTACTTTTATTTGTTATTTTAATTTCTATTGGTTTTTATTATTATTATAATTTTTTTTATTTTTTAACTAATTATTATTGTATTATTTTTAAAATTTTTCATTTTTCATTTCTTTTTTTTATATAATCAATTTTTTTGTAATAAAACAATCAACCTATGTAAATCAATTTAAGTTCTATGCTGTAATTATAAGATTATATCTTGTAGCATAGAAATTCAAGTAAATAAATTCAAATTCAAAACACCAATTTCGTATCTATAATTGGTGTATACGATGGAGATAAATAGTAAACCTGCAAATAGGGAATTGCTTTTAAATAAATTTGTAGAAGACGCCAACGATTTAGTTTTAAATGGCCTTAATTGGAATAGTACACACTATACCATCAAATTGAGAGCCTTCATCTGCGATGCTCCGGCAAGATCTTACATGTTAGGTGTTAAAAGTCATACGGGCTATTATTCATGCATCAAATGTTTTCAAAAAGTTGAATATTTTGAAAATAGGATAGTATTTAAGTTGGAAGATAACACAGCGCAAACGAATCTTGCCTTTAGGGACAGAGTGCAAGAGAACATCATAACGCTCTAGAACAAATTGCTTTAGAAAAACTACCTATTAACATCGTCACACAGTTCTCCCTAGACCAGGGATCGGCAAACGCATACAACCTTAGTTTTGTGCTTGTATGAGTGAGATGTAACTTTCCCTCTCTCAATGAAAGAAATTTCTGTATAATTTTCTTATACTTATTTATGTGCAATTAGAATATAGAAAGAAAATAGAACAAAATAGAAAATAATTTAAAAATGAGATTTTGAAAGAAAAACTCGTTTTAGAATTCTTGGCAAAGTTGCAGTTAAAAATTTTAATTTTATTGTGCTATTCAGCATGGCGATAAAGGTATATATAATTAAACTCGGTTCATAGATGGCGAAACACAACGATTGTCCTTTTTTCAACAAAAATAACCTATTTTCTTTTTTTTAGTTAAGTGTTTGTAACCGTCGCATAGGACAATCGTAATTAATATTAGAATTAATTACTAAAGAATTTTTTAGAGTTGATTTATAGGAAGAAGAAGAAGAAGAAAACACTTTTATTTAAACATTTAACAGACACAAGGGAATCACCAGACTGCCGCAGTTTCGTCTCACCCAAAGACTCGTCAGTGGTTAGTTTATGTGTCAATTGATCAAAGTAATTTTTTTTTTTTTTTAATTGTTAATTTGTCTCTATATGAAAAACTTTTTGTGTATTGCCATGACCGGGGATTGAACCGGCAGCCCTCTGCACAGTATATGACTCGTAGCATCACCTCTTAAGAAGTTACACCACGGTCGGCATAACGCTGAGTGTGGCTAATTGAAGTTTGTTCAATCACAGCGTATACAATGTATGTTTTGTAATCAGAAGAGCCAGAATTAACTAATACTTGAGCATTTTTTTTTTTTTTCAATTTCGTTTACCGAAAAAATTTCAGTAAACGAATTCCCATTCTTCGTCAAACATTTCGTTCAGCAACATGCGTCGACACAAACTCATCGAACGAATGCTCAAGCGAGACTTGTTTGTTTTTATTCAATGTGTGAGCGTATGTAGGTGTGAGTGAGTTGCACGCGTGCATAGAAATGCCAATCTCTGCCCTAGACTATATGCATGTGGTATGTTTTGGGGTGATTAAGGCTCTTATGCCAGCGTGGTTAAGTAAAAGAAATGAATATTCAGTAAATAAAACTGTTTTAAAAGGGTTAGAGAAAAATCTATTTAAATTATGTTCGCAAATTCCAGTAGAGTTTTGTAGAAAACCTAGATCGATTTTGCAATTTGAAATATTGAAATTTATACAGTTTTTGTTATATAAGGAGTGTAATGTTTCAAATCTGTAAATTTTGTAAGAAAAAAACAACAATTAAATAAATAGTTATTTTTTATTTATTTATTTAATATTAATTACAATAATATAATTATAGTAACTAATCTAGGAGAGGAATACTAGCTGCAATGGCTTTCGACTCCGCTGTTTTAGTAAATACGTTAAATTATCCTTTGAAGGTTATTTTCCAATATGAATTTACAAATTAGTTTTATATTATTATCACAGGTATTTCTTAAGAGATCTGAAGGTGTCATAAATCCGAAAATTTTAGTTCGGGAAGAGCTGTAAATAATGCACTCATCTAGAACATGTGTAACAGTAAGTTGTGCATTGCAGGTTGAACAACGAGGTGCTGCAGTTTTGTCCAATAGGTATTTGTGTGAAAAATTGCAGTGACCAATTCTTAGGCGGATTATGGTTCTGGTTTCATTTCTTGGACAGGTTTTGGGGTATATTGCCTTTTTCCCATCAGGATTAACTTTTTTGTAGTCATGCTGGTAGTCAGTCCATTTTTGGGCGTATGAGGACTCAAAATGCGAAAGAACTATGTTGATTATATCGCGGTATTCCCATGTGGGGTGCTTTATTAATGGTCTTCGCTTAGCTTCAGTAGCTGCTGCATCAGCATACTCGTTGCCAAGGATACCGACGTGCGATGGGACCCACATAAGTTTTATTTTATTTGAATGTTTGTTGAGGCTGTTTCTAATTTTATTTATTAAGGGAGAGTTATATAAGGAGTTTTGTATCGCGCCAATAGATGAAAGACTATCAGTACAAATTATGTATTTCGATTGGTTTTTGGCAGCGAATTGAGCAGCGAAAAAAATAGCAATTGCTTCAGCTGTGAAGTTTGAACAGTAGTTATTAATACATCCAGATGTTAAAAGTTTTCCATCTTGTTGAACAACTGCAAATGTTGTGGAATCACTCGATTTAGAGCCGTCGGTAAATAAAAGATTCCAGTTACATCCAGCAAACTGATTGGCTATGTTGTGAAATGTTTGTTTGTAAACTATTGATGGCGTAGTACTTTTGGGGAGGTCTACCATTGATAGGATAAAAGATGTCTTTTCTAAACTCCATGGGGGTTCTGGAGATTGTTTAAGCTGTATTGGGCGAAGCTGCAAATCAAGGTTACGTGCAAAGTTTATGCATCTGACTATAGTTGATTTGATCCTTGGCGTCCTTTTGTGCTTAATCGCTTTTGATACTTCTTCATATAATATCTTATTGTGACAAATGAATAGTTTTGGAATTAACTTGTATGTTAGGAGTGAAATCCGATCTTCGATGAAGGGCATGCCGGCTTCGGCCAATATATTTGTTATTGGACTTGTCCGGAGAGCTCCTATACTACAACGAATTGCAGCATGGTAGGGTGCTTTAATAAAATTGATATGGGAAGGTGCGCACAACCCATATATTTGAAGAGCATAATCGATTTTAGAGAGTACAAGGGATCTAGTTATGTTAATCATTGTTGAGATGTTTATCATGAAATGTTTGGATGTTAAGTATTTTATAATGTTTAATCTAGAATTTAGATTTTTTCTGAGCTGTAAACAGTGTTCTCTGAATGTGAAGCTTTTGTCAAAAACAACACCCAAGATACGAAGGTTATCAACTTGTTTTATTTTTATGTTTTTGTATTCGACGTCGAAAGTGTTACAGCTTTGTTTTTTGCAAATGTGTAGTATATTGCATTTTTCAATGGAGAGTTTAGCACCTGATAATAGGGTCCAATTATCTATATCTTCAAGCAATTTTGAAAAAATGTCTTTAACTTTTTTGTTATCCTGTACTTTTGTAAATATTACGGCATCGTCAGCATAAATAGTATGTTCAATATGCTTTTGGGTGGATATAATTTTGCTAAACTGATTAAAAGGCGCAGTTTATTGTGTAAGTTAAGGCACGTTGCCCTCAACGTGACAACATAACTCAATTTATACCAATATTTCTGTATTCGTTCCCAAGCAACCCAAATTTTCTGCATTGGTTGCAAAATGGTTTTACTTTTTGTATGAGTTGTATTTTTTGTCAAGTAAATTCTGTTGTATTTTCATAAATGCTAAAATCCTATGGTCAAAGCAGCGGTGTCAAGTAGCTTTGCAATTTTATAAATTCTCTAGTAAGTCTGTCTGCACGTTCTACAAAGTCAGCAAATTCAAATTGTTGGTTGCCTTAATAAAGAATGATTGTAGAAAGATAGAGGCAGTCATTTATTGAACGACAAACCTACATAGTAGGGAAATAAGAATAAAACCTACATAGTAGGGTAAAAACAAAACAGATTTAAAAATTAATATTATAAAGTCAATAATTGAAAATAAAATTTTAAACTAATATTAAGACTTTAAATAAAAATAAAGATTAATAAAACAACCTACATAGTAGGTATTAAACAAAACATTGATTGTTTTACTGGCGCCCAACACGTGATATCCTTTTAAGGATCAAAAAAAAAAGAACGGTTTACCATAGTGTGAAAAAGTGACAATCTTCATAGAAGGTAAAATTTATTGAACAAGTTCACATAGTGAAGCAGTGACTATCTTTGTAAAAATACAAGATACAAAACAAATAAAAATTAGTTCTGAGCCGAATAAAGCCAAACTTTATGTGTTAGAAAACAAAGTTTCTAATAAAATA
Organism: Leucophora obtusa; assembly: GCA_949987735.1. NCBI lineage: Eukaryota > Metazoa > Arthropoda > Insecta > Diptera > Anthomyiidae > Leucophora > Leucophora obtusa. Next base: position 198,902,532 of record OX465295.1, on the reverse strand, counting down.
AAAACAAACTGCATAAGAAATATTGAACCTAAATTTTCAAAAAAAAAAAAAAAAAAAAAAAAAGGTGTTCACAGAAACACAAAAACGTTTTGAAAACTAATAAAATAAATAAAACTTTCATCGTGAGAGGAAGCATAATACAGAAAAAAAAGTGCACGAGGTTAATGAAAAGACAGTCAGAAGTGCCACACATATCCAAAAAAACCCACATAATCATCTTTACCAATAAAGACGACCAAAATCCCTTCTACGGCCGAAATCAACTTCAGCTTTTCCCAAAAAAAAAGGGGTTTTAAGGATTCAACAATTTGCTGCTGCAGTTTCAATCTTCATCATGTTTATCTTTTTGTAAGTGCTAGATGTAAGAATTAAACAACCAATATAGTAGCTTATTTGTAAAGGTATTTAAGTAATATAAAATAATTAAGATTCACCTCAAACTTAGATAAACTCAAAGCCTTTTAATTTTAACAGTTTGACATAGTTTGTTTTTCTTCTTCAAAGAAAAACGAAAGTAAAAAGATTATCTTCTGAATTTGAAACGAAATTTACACAAAAGGGCTCCCAAGTTGATCATTGTTTTTCCCTAAGTTCATGCCAGAAACACAAGGATTGGAGGATATTTTAGCTAGGTTACAAGCATTAGGAGTTTCCGAAGAACTAGGTGAGGATAGAAACGAAATGAACTCCGCAAATTTGCAAGTACTCCTGGACACCGCCATTGAACAGGCGGTGCGAAGAACCAAGGAGAGTTTCGAGGCAACTATTGCCGACCTAACTAGGCGGCTCCAATCCCTAGAGCCGTCTGTCGCCGTAGAAGAATATAAGGAAATAGAAATTATACCCAATAGGCCGTGTGAAGAAACTTTAGATATAATTAAGTCTGTACCAGAATTTAAAGGTGACCCCACCAGATACGTCTCGTGGCGTCAGGCCGCTATGACGGCCCACAGATTATTTGAACCATATGCGGGAAGTTCAAAGTACTACCAGGCTGTAGCTATTTTGAGGAACAAAGTCGTGGGTAATGCAGACGCCGCGTTAAGCGCCTACAACACAGTCCTTAACTTTAAGGCTATTATGGCAAGGTTGGACTTTACATACATGGAGAAAAAATCAATCTTCACATTAGATCAGGAGCTCTCCACCTTAAGGCAGGGCCAGAAAACTATTATCCAATTTTACGACGAAGTAGAGCGTAAGTTAACTGCAATTGTGAATAAAATTATAATGTCGAATGAGGGGGATGCAAATTTGATTTAGTCACTGAACCGAAAATACCGCGAACAGGCCTTACGTGTCTTTGTTTCAGGGGTAAGGAAGCCCTTATGTGACACTTTGTTTTCATGCAAGCCTGCGGACTTGCCATCAGCCCTGGCATTAGCCCAAGAGCTGGAAGCAAACCAAAACCGCTATCATTTTGCTGCCATTTACAATAATGGTTTGAACAAGGCTTTACAAAGTTCCCCAACACACACAGCCTCGAGACAGAACATGCAGCATGTTAAACAGAACTCCCTTGGCAAACAAGATAATTATTTGCAGCCTTCGCAAAACTATGTCGGTCAACAGATTTCTACATTTTACCAAAATCGCCCTCAGCAGGTATCTAACCAGTCACAACGACATAATGTCGCGAATTCAAATTTCGGAAATTGCGCTCAAAATCCTTTTCAGGCTGTAGGCCAACAGGCTATTGACTCTCAACCAGTATCCCAATCCCTTGACACTGATGTAAGTATGCGTACAGTGCGAACGAATAACTTTCAGGGTTTTCAAGCACATAAGCGGGGTTTAGCATCTGACAGACAGTCCCCTCAGAAGGTTCAAAGGATTAACCACCTTGGCCATGAAGTCATGCAAAACGGGGTTCTTGAAACCTGCGGAACGGATGACTACGCCAATGAGCCGGATTTCTCTGGTAACCAGGAGTCATATGAAAACCCGACTTTTCCTGATCCATCTTTCGAAGACGAGATTAATTTTTTAGAGGAGGGTCAGTTCTCCCCTACATTGAACGAATGATAGGCGGCAGGAACATTAGACTATTGATCGACACTGGTGCCTCTAAAAGTTATATTACCAATATTAACGGACTGAAAAACATTAAAGGAGTAGGGAAGATATTTTTAGTCAAATCCATTCATGGTGCTGACATAATTACCAACAAAACATTGGTAAATGTACTTAATCATACAGAAACATTTTTTATCTTACCGAATCTGTCTATATTTGACGGCATAATAGGGTTTAGCTTCATAAAGAGTATAAAAGGCGTGATCGACACGGGAAAGGGCATGATTTACTATAACGGCGGTAAGGAAAAATTGAAATATCTTGAGCTAGATGCGGTGAATTCTTTAATAGAAAACGCCTCCATCCCAGACAATGTGGAAAAAAAGTTTTTTCAAATAATAAACGAAAATGCTGGTGTTTTCGCTAACACAAACGAAGCTTTGCCCTTTAACACGGGGATTTCCGCGACAATTAGAACAAAGGATCGGGAGCCCATATATTCCAGATACCAATCCTACCCGTTCTCGATGATGGAATTTGTCAATAAAGAGGTTGGAGAACTATTGAAAAATGGCATTATAAGGCCATCCCGATCTCCCTATAACAGCCCCGTTTTGGTTGTCGACAAGAAAGGCACAGACGAAATGGGCAAGCCCAATAAACGTCTCGTGTTCGACTACACTAAACTTAATTCGAAGACTATCCCGGATAAATATCCTATACCTGATCCATCTGTCATACTTGCAAATCTCGGCAAATCCAAATTCTTCACGACATTGGATTTGAAAAGCGGTTTTCACCAGATTAACTTGTCTGAACCCGACCGGGAGAAAACTGCTTTCAGCGTGAATAATGGTAAATACGAGTTTTGTCGCTTACCATTTGGATTGAAGAATGCCCCGAGCATTTTTCAACGCGCTATCGATGATGTTTTACGTGATGAAATCGGGAAGTCATGTCATGTGTACATCGACGATATCATCATATTTTCCGACTCCGAGCAGAAACACATTGATGACATTGAAAACATTTTGCGAAAACTGTATAATGCTAGAATGAAGGTCTCTTTAGAAAAATCCAAATTCTTCAGAACCTCAGTCGAGTATTTAGGCTTTGTCGTTTCAACCGACGGTATTAGAACATGTCCAAGTAAAATTGAAGCCATAGTCAACTACGAAACACCTACAACCTTAAGGGGCCTCAGGTCATTTCTAGGGTTGGCCGGTTATTATAGAAGATTCGTGAAGGACTATGCAGCCATAGCGAAACCCCTCACTAAATATTTGCGCGGGGAAAACGGACATGTTGGGACAAAACATTCGAAGCAGGTTAAGATTGACCTGGATACTGATGCTCTTCACTCCTTTGAGAAGATAAAGAAGATCCTTTCTTCTGAAGATGTACTCCTCCTTTATCCAAATTTCGACAGACCCTTTGACCTTACGACAGATGCGTCGTCCCATGCTATTGGCGCCGTCCTTTCACAGAATGGTCGCCCAATTACCATGATCTCTAGAACCTTGTCACCCGCCGAAGAGAACTATGCAACCAACGAACGCGAACTCTTAGCTATCGTGTGGGCCTTGAAAAGTCTTAGGCACTATCTGTACGGGGTGAGTAGCTTGAATATCTTCACCGACCACCAACCCCTCACCTTTTCGATGTCAGACAAAAACCCGAATTCGAAATTAAAGCGCTGGAGAGCCTTTATTGAAGAGTACTCCCCAAAATTTTTTTACAAACCCGGCAAAGACAATGTCGTTGCCGACGCCCTCTCCAGGCAATTTGTTAACATTACGATGAACACCACATCCACATGCTCATTACAAGCTTGTGGAAGTGAAATGTCACTCACCGAAATTATTCCCGCGGCCGAGAATCCAATTAACTGTTTCAAAAACCAGATTTTAATTAATCAGAGTACAGAACAGAAAAGGGAAACGAAGATTCTTTTTAAGAACCGCATTCGACACCGCATTGCATACCGGGAGATTGACGATCTTTTGAGTACACTTAAGGACTGCATAAACCCAGAAGTAGTGAATGCAATTTATTGCGACCTACATACTCTCGCTCAAATCCAACACCTTCTCATTTCAAATTTCCCGTCTGTAAAATTCCGGCACACTGATAAATTTGTTACGGACATCTTTAATACAAGCGATCAAATTGAAATTTTAACGAATGAACACAATAGGGCACATCGTTCGGTTTCGGAAAACACGAAACAAATTCTTCAGGACTATTTCTTCCCAGATATAAAGAAAAAGCTAAAGGAAATTACGGCAACCTGCAAAATCTGTCGGCAAGCGAAATATCAAAGGCACCCAAGGAAACATGAGATCGCTGAGACTCCCATACCCTCTTTTCCGGGCGAGATCCTGCATGTTGATATTTACAATACGGACAAGAAATCCTACTTAACATGCCTGGATAAATTTTCTAAGTTCGCCATTGTCAAACCTATACCCTCTCGAGCCATAGTAGATGTCAAGCCAGCCCTTCTAGAGATACTTAACTTTTACAAGGGCACAAAAACCATAGTATGCGACAACGAAAAATCTTTAAATTCACAGACCGTAAAGTCCCCAGCAAAATCTTTCATTACCAAATAAGTGGTTATATAATAGAAATTCATAGCTCCGCACAACTTATTTTTTGGCGTCTAAACTCATTATTTTTGTTTGGCGTGGTCGTTTTTATAAGTAGTCACGCTTACCCGCTCGCTTACGAAAAAATGAGAAATAAGTAGTTATGAGGTTTTGAATAATAAGTGGTTACACACATGCTTACAAAAAGTTGAATTATAAGTGGTTATCAGATTGCTTACTTGATTCTTAAAAATAAGGAGTTAGACAAATACTATTAGCTTAAGGAAATAAATTCAGAAAAATTAAAGTTTTAGTTCTAGGACACGTCATACAAATTTAAACATAAAACATATTTACATATAATAAATAAAATTTTTATAAAATTTAACTGTGTAAAAAGTACTTATTTAAACTATTACGAGTAAGTCATTATTTTATATTTAGAAACAATGAATACAATAGGCCCTTATTAGGAAGTCATTATTTTAAATTATAAAATAATGCAAAAGGTAATGATTCATCATTTTGGGTAATGCAGATAGTAATGAGGTGTCATTACCAATATTTTGCTGGGTCATTGATAAAAAATAACTTCGGAGCGGAAATTTACGCGACACCACCCATGCATAGCACCTCTAATGGCCAAGTCGAGCGTTTTCACGGAACACTTACAGAAATCGCAAGATGCCTGAAACTAGAGTGCGCAGTGGATGACTCTACGGAGCTTGTCTTGATGGCAACCGCAAAATACAATAGAACAATCCATTCTACTACCAACCATAAGCCCATAGATATAATTCAATCAACTCCAGAGGACTTGAGGGAAAATATTCGTGCGAAAATTCTTGCCAAACAGAAATCAGACCTCAATTATCATAACAAAAAGAAAGTAATTAGAACATATGAGGAGTCGCAGAACCAAACGTGACTTTTTACATTTTTTTACAAAGTGGTTTTTTGATGTCATTTGTTGAATTTGGTTAAGTTCTATTGGAAAAAATCTTACTTGGATACTTTTTGTCATCTGATCATAGAAAACTTTGATGTTTAAAAAATTGATGTAGAACAAAACGTGATTTTTTTTTTGTATTTTAACAAAACGTACTTTTTTACTCTTATTTTAACAAAACGTGCTTTTTTATAACGCGTGAGAGTGCGTGATAGTGGGGATAAAATCACGGTCACATCCCTTATTATATCATATCTCATTTTCTCATCTCTAATTATAACAGAACTTTTCGTTAAATTTCTCTTTTCATAATTTTTTTTTGCCTGATTAACGTTTCTTGCTTTCAGTAATTGTTCCATATTGAAAGTAAATGGTTTAATCTAGTATACCTATTCGTTAATTGCAATAATTTCAGTATTATCTGTTATTTGAGAGTTATTGAAAATAACACAGCACATTGAACGATGGAAGAATTACAAAATACGGTGAAAGTTCTAAATACTGGAACACGCAAGAAGCAAAAACTAAAAAAATCTCAAAAGCGGTAATATTAAACATTTTTGGAATTAAATACACGTTTGAGTATTTAAGAGGATTCGGTTTCGTTGCAGGGTGTATAAAGATTCTAACACTCTCGGTGGCATTCACAAACATAGTTGCAGTCATAAGGGAAATAGCAAATTTCAATGCATACATTTTAGTGAAGTCGATTGTGTAAAAAATCGACGAATGTTATATAAAAATGAACACAAAATACCACAAGATATTTACTTAAGCAGACTAATATACACCAAAAAACCTCGTCGAAGCCGCAAATTACTTTTCCAATCAACAAAGCAGAACAACATAACATCGAAATATTATTTGATTAAAAATGGTAAAAGAGAATTAGTTTGTAAGGCATACTTTATGAAAGTGCTTTCAATCACTAAAACAAGAATAGAGTTTATTCTTAAACGCATTGTTAATGGTGGAATACCATCAGAGCGAAGAGGCGGAGATCATCGCTCCCACAAATTTATTGAAAAAAAGGAAAGTGTAAAGAAATTTATTAATTCCTTTCCTGCAATTGAGAGTCATTATAATAGATCTAAGTCAAAACGAATATATTTGAATAGTAACCTAAACATTTCCAAAATGTTTTCCATGTATAATGAATCTGTCGATGATAATTTAAAAGTTAGCCAAACTTTATTTCGACAATTTTTTTTGAATAATTTCAATATTGGGTTTTCCTCACCGGCATCAGACGTCTGCACTGTATGTCACTTTACGCAAACTAAAATTAAAAACGAAGTTGATCCTCTGAAGAAAATTAAACTAATGACAGATTTAAGGATACATAAGCTTAGAGCCAATGCATTCTATGGGTTAATGAGAGAGAAACCTGCAAATACTTTGACAATAGTTTTTGATATGCAAAGTGTTCAAATGTTACCAAAATGTCCAATTCAAGAAGCTTACTACTCTCGTCAAATTGGCTTTTACAATTTATGTTTTGTAGGTGTTGATAGTAAGAATCCATCATTTTACTGCTGGACTGAAAACCAAGCAGGTCGAGGATCAAGCGAAATTGGATCGGCCTTATTTCACTATTTAAACACAGTCTGTTTAAAAGAAATTAATTATATTAGACTCTTTTGTGATGGCTGTGGCGGTCAAAACAAGAACTCCCATATAGTGCGTACTATATTATTTTGGCTCCAATCGAAATCACCCTCTAATTTACGAAATATTACCATTACATTCCCAGTAAGAGGACACAGTTTTTTACCGGCTGACAGGGTTTTCGGTCGTATTGAAAAAGATATTAAAAGGCATGATGTTATAACAACAGTAGAAGAATATTGTGACATTTATTCCAGACATGGAACAATTTTATTGTTGGAGAAGGATTGGACCATTCTCAATATAAAAGACCTTGAAGTAATGTATAAAAAAATTGAGAAGATTCAAGATATAAAATGGATAGTATTTAATAAACATGTTTCGAAAAATCAGACTACAAAGTGTCTAATTAAAACCTTTAAGCATTTTAAAGTTGAATTAGACGAAGAACAAAATACTAATTTAAACCTGCTAAAACGAGGGAAACCCCCTTCTTCAATTTCACTTACAAACGTTACAACAGGCCGTTGGATTAACGCCGACAAAATAAAGGATGTGACAAATCTTTTGAAGAAGCAGTTTGGGAACGATTGGATACAAAACAAGGCTTTAGTATGGTACAAAGAACTCATTTATAATCAAAATGACAATATCGGAAACAATACAGAGGAAGATGTTCAATGCGGTTGCGTTGAAGAAGATATTGGAAGAAAAGTTTGAAAATTTAAATTTTTGCTAGATATGTTAAATTGATTGAATTGATACTTAATTTTAACAATATATTAATTTATTTAATTTTATTGTTTTTTTTTTTTGTTATTGAATTTGCGGTAAAAAAATGTAAATCGCTCAGATAAAAAAATATACATAATAAAACTGAATTTCAATAAAAGCAAATTTAAATCTCAAGTAACAAAATTTAATTTTTGTATTTTAACAAAACGTACTTTTTTACTTTTATTTTAACAAAACGTACTTTTCTACTATTATTTTAACAAAACGTGCTTTTTTCATATTAAAAGTCCTTTAATTTCATACGTCCTTAACATTTATTGTTGCGAATTTTTGTGGTATAATGTATTTTAATATAAGGAAGAAACTTGGTATATTTTGTGGATTCATGCTATATAATAATCCGGTGAAAAAAGTTTTCTTCGATTTCCCAACATTTTGAAATAATCAAAAAGGCACGTTTTGTTCTGCGACTCCTCATATAACCCTGGATATAAGGCTTTTGTCAAGGTTAATAAGAGATTAGGGAATAAATTCAGCAAGGTCTTTGTCGAGAAAACTGTTCAACAAGATCTGGGCACAACCCTTAAAATAGACGATAAAATTTTCCATAAAGATAATATCCGATTCCTCGTTGCAGCTGCTCAATGATTCTCAACACCCTTGTTTTCAACCATGGCACCATTCTGGACTACTCTTCCTCGCATTACATCCCGATATCAGATGGGAATGCAGCAATTTTTGACAACTATGGAATTTTGGCCCACATTACAAACTTAACAGACTTCATCAGAATATCCTATGACACTAAGAAGTTAACCGAATTACTGCCGCAGTCGCACATGAGGAAACTGTTGGAAGCTGACGTGGACCAAATACTTAAAATTACGAAATCTCTTCAAATACACCACAGGCATTCGCGCAGCATAAATTTTATTGGAACAGCGCTGAAGTATATAGCTGGTACCCCTGACTACGACGACTTTGCAGAAATTGACAACAAACAAAAAGAGTTAATTACGGCAAGTAACACACAAATAAATATCAACACGGCCATGCAATACCAGATAAATAACTTAACAAGAACCCTTAACATTTTGCTTAGCAAAACAAAGGCCACAGATGTAGACACCGGTCATTTATACGATCTGCTTAGCTGTAGAAATAGGGCAATCATTAGGGAACTGGATAATTTAGCGTTGTCAATAACTTTGGGAAAGCTACAAATGATCAACCCCATTTTGTTGGATAGCTCGGAAGTAGATTTCATTTTAAAGTCAGAAGTAAATTTGAACATTAGCATCAGTGAAATAGTTGTAAACTCTAAGCTCAAAATTTTGCAAGATGAAAATATAATAACATTTTTAATAAAATTTCCCAGAATTAAATCTGTATGTAATAAAAAACACATATATCCTGTTATCCATGAAAACAAAATTCTGTCATTTGAAAGTGAAAGTGTTTTAAAATGTGATTCTAAATATTTGATATTAACGAATTGTAAAAGGAAATCAACAATTTCATTTTGCCAAGAACTAAAATACGCCAATAACTCATGCCTTAATGGCTTGTTGAATAACTACACGGCTACTTGCAATACTCTTTCGGCTCATAACATGCCATCCATCTCGGAAATCGATGATGGGATCGTCATTATCAATGACCGACCTTTTAAATTAATTGACAAAAATGAAACCACAATCGTCCAAAGAGGAACTTTTCTAATAACTTATGAGAGTGAGATATTTATTAATTCTACAAAGTTCGAAAATCTTCGCAAAATTGTTTTCAAAAGTCCGGAAACGCCCATAGCTCACTCTGTCAGTCTTGCTGATCATACCTCTATCTTATCACTCCCATACTTACACGAGCTAAATATTAAAAATATGGACCATATTTCCCACTTGCATTCCAAAGTCAGAGGAACTTGTTATATCTCCGCTTCTCTTTTTTTCCTGATTTTGGCACTTTGTGCTGCATACTTTGTAGCCAGGAGGAACCGTAAAATTGAGATAAGTAATATCCTAAATAATTACGACCAGCCGGGGACGTCTGGATCTCAAGGGGGGGAGAAGTTAAGGCACGTTGCCCTCAACGTGACAACATAACTCAATTTATACCAATATTTCTGTATTCGTTCCCAAGCAACCCAAATTTTCTGCATTGGTTGCAAAATGGTTTTACTTTTTGTATGAGTTGTATTTTTGTCAAGTAAATTCTGTTGTATTTTCATAAATGCTAAAATCCTATGGTCAAAGCAGCGGTGTCAAGTAGCTTTGCAATTTTATAAATTCTCTAGTAAGTCTGTCTGCACGTTCTACAAAGTCAGCAAATTCCAATTGTTGGTTGCCTTAATAAAGAATGAATGTGGAAAGATAGAGGCAGTCTTTTATTGAACGACAAACCTACATAGTAGGGAAATAAAAATAAAACCTACATAGTAGGGTAAAAACAAAACAGATTTAAAAATTAATATTATTAAGTCAATAATTGAAAATAAAATTTTAAACTAATATTAAGACTTTAAATAAAAATAAAGATTAATAAAACAACCTACATAGTAGGTATTAAAAGTTACGATAACACCTAATAAAATCATAATATGAATTCTATATTATAATATAATATATATTCCATATATATAATTTTATACATTTTACTTTTATTTGTTGTTATTTCGCAATACATTTTATTCTGACATAGTTAAATTTCCCAATAATTAGTGATTGCACTTTTCAATGATTGTCATATTTAAATACTTATTTTATTTAACATTATTATTTCACAATACATTTTATTTTGACATAGTTAAATTTCCCAATAATTAGTGATTGCACTTTTCAATGATTTTTTAACGTATTGATTGTCATATTTAAATACTTATTTTATTTAACATTAAGTGTGTTTGCGTACCCGAAAATTTGTACAAATTCGTACAAATTTGTACAAGTTTTTACTGGAAGGTGTTTGTTTACACAATTACTCAGTAAGGAGAGAGGAAAAATAGAGGGTAAAGTGACAGTTCAATACCAGAGAACTTACAAGTTTTTACTGGATGAATTTTTGCTAGTAAGAATTTGTAAGAAAAAAAACATGTGATTTAAAACATATGATTGAATAAACAAAACATTTGTCTAAATAATTTTTTGTAAAAATAAAAAAATATTTAAATATAAGCTTATTTACGATGGAAGGAGTAAGTAAGTGATCATTTTATTAGGTTTTATTTATTAATCCAATAATTTGAATATGTTTATTTCGCAATCAGCTATTTTAATAACTGTTGCCAATTTAGCTATTTTCTCGGCAAATCTAGCGATACTTCAACTTGTTTAGGGGGATAAAATAGAATTTAGCTATTAGCGGGAAAACTAGCGATTTTTCTTTTTAAGACAGTCTTCACATTTTCTTAGAATTTTTTTACATTTATTTCCTTGACAGAATTTTTGAATCATTATTATTCAGCGATTTATCGGTAAATTTTTATGGAAAACAAAAAAGTTCGAAAAATTTGGCGATGTATCAATAATTTTTTAAGAAAGTTTTAAGAAGTTTGAAAAATATAGCTATTTTTGTGAAATTTTTCAACAGAACCTAAAAAGTTCGTGCAATTTAGGGATTTATCGCTATTTAATTTTTTTTATAATTTAGATATTTTCTAGTGATTTTTTAGTTTGATTTAGCGATATTTTTACGGAAGAAGTTGGCAGCAGTATTTTACTAATTCTTACAAGTTTTCTGTTTGCGTACATTTTTAGATATTTTTCTTTTTGAGAGTAAATTTTGCCTTACTCTCTGTAAATTTGTTACTGAGTAATTTTTACTGGACTTTACTGGAAAAGTACCCAAACACACCTATTATTATTTCACAATACATTTTATTTTGACATAGTTAAATTTCCCAATAATTAGTGATTGCACTTTTTAATGATTTTTATTTAATTTATTGATTGACATATTTAATACATTTTGTTTTAACTTGTTAAATTTCCCAATAATTAATAATTGCACTTTTTAATTTAAATTCATTTTATTGATTGCGAAATAGCAACGTTCAATATTTTTGTTTATTTTACCTTTACCATAAAAATACTATAAATATAAGTGAATTGTAATATTTTAGTTAGTCTAAATTTTGATTCAATAAAAAGTAATAGAAAAAAACTGACACTAGTTTTTTTTTAAGGTATTATTACCAAGAAACTTAACTGGCGACGAGGATAAACGGGATATAACTCGTTAACATATTGTCATATACTTTGGCAACATCGGTTGAAAAAAAAAAAATAAATTTTTTTTAGGGAAACAAATTTACTACTTTCCTTTTTTTACAAACAAGTGAACTTAAAAAACTTCTAAATACATATTAGTATAACAAGAAACTCTGTTTCAATTAAAGTGAACACAACAGTGATTTGTTTTTAAATTTAAAACGCTGTTACATACTTAGTTATCACAAAATAAACAATCTAAAAGTGTATATAACGAAAAAATATAACTTTTAAAAAACGTACTTATAAAATAAAGAACATAAACCGGAAATAAAATAAACACAAAATAAACAATCTAAAGTACATATGGAAAAAAAAAAGTAGAACTTTTGAAGTACGAAGTGAAATTTAAAGAATACCCTTTGGAACTAATTGCTTTAAGGAACAGTGTAAAAAGCCATCCACAAGTGTCCTAGAACTTATTCTACAGCATCAAGTGAAGAAAATACATTCTACAACATCCTGGAAAACGCAGAAATACATCAAGATTATCGTAAGCAATAACATAAGTTATTTTTTTTATTTTAAGTCTTTAAAAAGAAAATTTAAACAGTGCGGATAATTTTTTTTATTTTTGTGAATAATTTTCTGTTTTTGCGGAAAATTGGGAATATTCTTTTACAAATTCGAACGCTTCCTTTCTTTTCTTCTTTTCATTTGCGATTTTCTTCTAACAAAAAAAAATTTTTTTTAGTTCAATATGGCAAACCCCCCACAAATTCAGTTAGACCCTCTTAAATATCTGAATAGCCTTCCCCAATTTAATGGGAATATTAACGATTTACCAACCTTCACAAGATTAATAGATAGAATTTACCCGATACTTGCGTCTTATGACGAACTGTCACAATTACTTTTTTCCGATATAATCAAAAGTCGAATTGTTGGAAAAGCAAAGGAAGTATTGGAGATAAACACACAGGTTCAATCTTGGGAGGATATAAAGCGAACACTCAATAATAATTTCGGTGAGAGAAGAAGTTGTGATGAACTTTACGATGATCTGAGGGCAGTAACCTTCCAAACGAATACCACAGATTTTTACAATGATATTAAATACAGATTGAGGCGTTTAAATAATAAAACAGTATTAATATTGGGAGAGGGCGAAGCTGCCAATCAGGTTGCAATAAATAACCAAAGATCAGCTCTTCATGTTTTTAAGAATAAAATGCCGGAGCCAATGAAAACCATTTTGGCATGCAGGAATCCGGAGTCGCTGGAAAAAGCAATGGATATCCTTTATGAAAACAATTACGATAGAATGGGTAAAGATGGTCGTATACACCCCGGCCGAGCCAAACAAACAAATAACCAGAAGTATGGAAACCATTTGCAAAACTCAGTGAAACCCAAAGAACAAGATCATCATCAATTAAACCAAAATTTCTTCAAAAATAATACACAGGAAAAATGGAGGAACAAACAAAACCATCAGCAACAACAACAAGCACCCGAAGTGGAAGCAATGGAAGTGAACAGTAATGAAAATTTTCAGCAAGTAGCCTCCACGGAGAACTACCATATATAGTCATAAAAACAAAATTAGGATTCCTGAAATTTATAATCGATACCGGAGCAGCGCACTCCATAATCAACCCGGGAATCTGTCACTCAAAATGGAAATTAGATTTCAAGCCCATTAATGTAAAAACACTACAACATATAGTTAAAATAGAAGAAAAAGTATCCATCCCGCTATTTGAAGAATTAGGTAATACTGAGAACAAAATTGAATTTCTAGTCTGTAAATTTCATACAAAATACGACGGACTAATTGGCAATAATATTTTAAAAAAATTAAAAGCAATCGTAAACCTAGAAGAGGATATATTACAAATTGGAGACAAAAGAGTTCCTTTAAATTATACCCTAGGAAACTTGGAATATTTTTTTGAAGCAGACGGTATATACCAAATAGAATTAAAAGTTAATCAAAAGGAAGGATTAATCTACACACCCAAAACAATTTTGGATAATCAAAATATCGAAATAATGGAGGGAATGTACGAAGCCGAAAACTTTAAAGTCAACGCTTTTGTTAACGTAACTGGTAATACACCAAGGAAAATAAAATTCGATACTCAGGAAACTACAGCAGTTACAAACGAGAATTTTTTTGTTTATACAATTGAAGAAGATGACGAGAATACAAAAGTTCCCCTCCTGGAACAATTACGAACCAATCACTTAAACAGTGAGGAAAAGGAAAAACTTTCACAAGTTGTAAACAATTTCCGAAAAATATTCTACGCAGAGAATAGCGACTTAACATTCACTAATGCTATCAAACACGAAATACGAACGATAAATAACATTCCAATCGCTGCGAAAACCTATCGTTACCCATACATCCATAAACTCGAGGTGAATAAACAAATTAGGGAAATGCTAGATAGTAAAATAATCAGACATAGTCATTCCCCATATTCAGCCCCCGTTTGGATCGTTCCAAAAAAATTGGACGCCAGCGGTAGAAAATTGGTAGTCGACTATCGAAAACTAAATGAAGTTACGATTGATGATAAATATCCAATTCCAAATATAGACGAAATCTTGGAAAAACTTGGAAGATGTCAGTATTTTACGACTCTAGATCTCGCGAAAGGTTTTCATCAAATAGAAATACACGAGAAAGATATACCAAAAACAGCATTTAACGTAGAAGGTGGACACTACGAATTCCTTCGTATGCCGTTTGGACTAAAAACGGCTCCTGCCACATTCCAGCGGCTGATGAACAACGTTTTAGGAGACCTTATTAATAAGATCTGCCTGGTATATTTAGATGATATTATTATCTTCTCTACTTCATTACAGGAACACCTGGAATCATTAACCAAAGTATTTCAACGATTAAAAGATGTAAATCTAAAAGTTCAACTCGATAAGAGCGAATTTTTGAAAAAAGAAACCAATTTTCTCGGGCATATTGTGACTGAAAACGGCATTAAGCCAAATCCGGATAAAATAATATGCGTACAAAAATTCCCGTTGCCTACTACACCAAAGGAAATCAAGCAATTTCTTGGTTTAGCAGGTTATTATAGGAAATTCATTAGGGATTACTCCAAGATTGCAAGACCCATGACTAAATATCTGAAAAAGGATACTAATATTGATAAGAATGATCCCGAATATAAGGAAAGTTTCGAAAGGTTGAAGACATTATTAGTCAACTCTCCCGTTCTAGCATACCCTAATTTCAATGAAAAATTTACTCTGCAAACTGATGCAAGTAATTTTGCAATAGGAGCAGTACTTTCCCAGAATGGGCATCCTATTTGTTATGCGAGTCGAACGCTGAACGATCATGAACAAAATTACAGCACTATTGAAAAGGAATTATTAGCAATAGTGTGGGCCACACAACAGCTACGACCATATCTATTTGGCAGACGCTTCTTAATTGAAACCGACCACAGGCCACTCACTTGGCTATTCTCCATAAAAGAACCTAATTCAAAATTAGTAAGATGGAGATTACGGTTACAAGAATACGATTACGAGATAAAGTATAAAAAAGGAGTTCTAAATGGAAATGCTGACGCTCTTTCTAGAGTTGAGATACATTTAAATGATGAAGACAACTCTACAACACTGACTAATAATAACGTAGTTGTAGAAACAACCAATCCCTTAAATTTTTATCGAAGACAAATCGTTGTCAATAAGACAACCTCCGGTTCACTAAAAATAAAAAACGAAAAAATCTTTAAAAACAAGAGGAAAACAATATCGGCCAAAGAATTTGACGAATCAACTATTATAACAATATTGAAAAATCATTTTGATTCAGATAAAACCAATGCAATCCTGATTCGCGATGAATCCGTTTCAGAAAAATTTAAAGAAGTCACAAATAGATATTTTGAAGCCAGCAATGGATTCAAAGTTCTGATATGTAAGAAAATATTAGAAGATATCTTAGACGAGAATGTGCTAACCGCTCTAATAGAAAAAGAACATAAAAAGAATAACCACAGAGGTATAAACGAAAATTTTGCAGAATTAAGAGCGGAAATCTATCACCCACAATTAAAAACACGAATAACTCAATTTATAAATAATTGCGACATTTGTAACAAGGAAAAATACGAGAGAAGACCAATCAAACAAGAATTCGAAATAACGGAAACTCCAGAAAAACCTGGGGATGTAATACATGCAGATGTATTTTATAGTTTAGGAAAAACTCTATTTTTAACATTCATCGATAAATTCTCCAAATATGCCCAGGCTATAAGGATAAAAAACAGATCCTGGATTGAATTTAAAATAGGTTTAACACAATATTTATCAATTGCGGGAAAAATAAAAAAATTGGTTATAGATAACGAATTGGGCTTCAAGGCCTTACCACTTTTAGAATTTCTTAGAGAACAGGAAATCGAAATACACTATACTTCAAACAATAATCACTCTTCAAACTCTGATGTGGAAAGGCTTCATAACACGATTAACGAACATATTAGAATACTTAAACATGATCCCAACAGAGAAACAGAAACAGTCGAGGAAAAAATTTACAAGATAATAATGTATTATAATAATACTATTCATTCGACAACTAAAAGAAAACCGGTTGATTTTAGAAACGGTACCATTAACCAAGAGGAGTACCCCTCAATCAGGAACTCTATTATCAAAATGAAGGAAAATACTATTAACAAACTCAACGAAACCCGAGAAAATGTAGATATTCAGACAGCAAACATTTACATTAAAGACGAAAGAGGCGGAAAAAACCATTCTAAGTTTAGGAAAATAGTAGTTTCTGAATTGGATAATGATCATGTCATAACAGATAACGGATACAAATACTATAAATCACACATCAAAAGAAGAAATTCCAAAACACCGAAACCCCAAATATAACAGAATCAATGTAAAACTTAAATTTTTATTTTTCAGATGAATCCACTTCACATAATTCTAATATTGATGACACTTCCCGAAATGATAAAACCACAAAGCATGTACATCCAGAATTTAAATGATAACAAAGGTTACATCCCGATAAAAGAAGATGACACAAAAATCATCGACCATTATAATAGAATATTCCATTTCATCAATCTAACCAACTATCATCATTCCATCGAAATAATAGAGAAAAACATAAATCTGTTAAACGGAACTATTTCTAATTTGAGACCACTAGTAGATACCATCGAAAATAATTTCATCTTACTAAAAGCCAAAGTAAATAATTTATCACCACATTTTAGAAATAAACGCGGCCTTGTTAATGCACTTGGAAAAGGTCTAAAATTCATAACCGGAAATATGGACAGCGATGATGAAAAGGAAATCAAGAATGCTCTCGATGCCCTCGCAACAAACATGAAGGATAGATCAATAGAAATAAGTTCTTTCATTCAAATAAGCAAAACAATATCTTCACAGATCCAGAATATTACAACACATATTAACACACAACAAAATAGAGTTAGGAAATATATAAACAATTTCCGAAACGAAATTCAAAACAAAATATCCAACCTAGAAGATGAGGTAATGTTTCTGAGACATATATACCAAATTGATAATGATATTACCTTACTTAGAAATCACGTGGATGATATTGGTCAGGTCATATTCACAGGTAAAATGGGTATTATTCCTACAGATATATTAGACAACCAGGAACTGCAACTCATTGACAATTTTAATACTTACACTAATATTAAAGTTGGAGTTGCATACCTTTCGGAAACTATTGTAATAATATTATCCATTCCAAAATATTCCCCTAATTCACTTTCCAAAATAACATTTGAACCAATCCCAAATAAAGAAAATAAATCCTTATATTTAGAAGAAAATCAAATACTAATTGACAAAGAAAACAACATATTTCACGCAAATTTAAGTTCCAATTCCATTAAAACTCTAAGAAAATTTAACGATCATTGTATCGAAAACATTATAAAGAACAAAAAACCTGAGTGCATTTTTAGAAAATTTGAACTGTATGAGATAAAAGAAATAAAGCAAGGTTTCATATTATTTAAAAACTATTTCGGAAACATAACACACGACTGTACACACGAAAATAATGAAAAATTATCCGGCACATTCATTCTAAAATTTGAAAATTGTAAAATTACAGTAGAGAATATAACATATTACAATGATAAAATAAACTTCAAAGAAAATTTTATTTTAAGCCACTTAATCACAGATATTAAAGAAAATAAAACATTGCATGTTGACTTAAAACTTGAAGATTTATATTTAAAGCAAATAAATTACGAAAACGACTTTAAGAAAATTGATTTTAAACATAATAAAATATTTAATATAACAAGTAATGGAATAAACATCATTATATTCATTATCATTATTGTACTCACATCATTAATATATAAGAGAAAAATTAATGTATATCATATTTCGTCGGAGCCTCATACTAACGGTGGGGGAGTTACGATAACACCTAATAAAATCATAATATGAATTCTATATTATAATATAATATATATTCCATATATATAATTTTATACATTTTACTTTTATTTATTGTTATTTCGCAATACATTTTATTCTGACATAGTTAAATTTCCCAATAATTAGTGATTGCACTTTTTAATGATTTTTATTTAATTTATTGATTGACATATTTAATACATTTTGTTTTAACTTGTTAAATTTCCCAATAATTAATAATTGCACTTTTTAATTTAAATTTATTTTATTGATTGCGAAATAGCAACGTTCAATATTTTTGTTTATTTTACCTTTACCATAAAAATACTATAAATATAAGTGAATTGTAATATTTTAGTTAGTCTAAATTTTGATTCAATAAAAAGTAATAAAAAAAAACTGACACTAGTTTTTTTTAAGGTATTATTACCAAGAAACTTAACTATTAAACAAAACATTGATTGTTTTACTTATACAACCAAGATATAAGAAATCAGTCAAGTGTACGTTATAGTATAGAGAATTTCGTATTAAAGGCAATTTTTACTCATCCTCAAAAAAAAAACAAAAAAAAAAAATAAATTACTCACGCACGAGCATTTCGTTTTTTACTCAGCACACATGATTATATTAACTTATTTATTAAACTTACAATCAGAAAATTCTCACGCAAAACAGTAAAAATTACTAAAAACATATGATGCAAAAAATAAACTCACACACGAATCATGCACGGGTTATTCTTACTCACGCTCACGCACGAATCACTTAAGTATAGTAATTATTACTCACGATCATGTGTGAATATCGTGACTCACGAACATTTCGTGTCACGCGCCAATCCCTAGTAATTACTAAATCTAAAACTAGTTCAAAATCATTGATAACATGGATCCAAATATAATACAATACGGTTTTATATGGACCTTATATATTTTTATATAAAATCACTTTGAAAAAATTGCCTATGTGGGATGATATATCATTATAGATGATTTTATAAAGAATGATATAAGTTATATATGGGTTCATATTCGTCAATATATAATCATAACTAACACAAATTATAAAAGATTTCTTATATGGATCCACATAGTTTTATATTATTATGTATAGTGTCATACTAAATTATATATAAACGTACATGTAATTATGTCTTTTATATGTTACTTTATGTACTTATATATAGCACATACATATATATGTAGACCAATATGTAATAATATAAAATCACATATGTCTCCATATTAAAACCTTTGAGGAAAAAATATCTAACATATGACTATATAAAAGTATATCTGCTTGAATTTAAAAGCATATGTGGCCATATGTAACTATAAGTTACTATATGCAATTACATAAAATAATATATGATTATATCAAAATTTTTTTACTCGGGGCAAGTACCTTTTGCATAAATTGAATAACACATACTTCCATATTTGTCCATATATGAGTGCCTTTTCCATATATGAAATAACAGATGCCTCCATATATGTCTGTATATAAAATCTTTTTCCATATATGGAATCACATATACTTCCATATATGTTCATATAAAATCCATATATGTTTATAAAAAAATCCATATTTGTTCATATGTGTCTATACATAAACCATATATGAACATGTTTGAGCGTATATGAACATTTTTCACCGGGATTATACATGTTTTAAGATATAGGCTTTTGAAAGAACAAGAACGGACGCACTTTTACATTAGTAGGCCACAAGGAAGGCTCAAATAGATTATCATATAATTCAGCGGAGATCCCAATTTTAAAAGAAACACTCCTCAATGTGTTCTGCTCAATTTCCTTGCTAACCAATTTAAAACATTTTAGATGGGTTTTGGAAATATTAGCACCTTTTGCAACATAACTCAGGATTGGTTCTGCTGTTACGCTGGGCTTAAATGAGGAAATATGCACCCATTTTTGATTAGCGATAACTTCTAAGTCTTTGGAATTATTATCTCCAAACACCACATGCTTACGTTTCTTTTTTTTTTGTAGTTAACTTTAGTCCATCCAGTATTGTTAACTGGGAT
Source organism: Leucophora obtusa (assembly GCA_949987735.1). NCBI lineage: Eukaryota > Metazoa > Arthropoda > Insecta > Diptera > Anthomyiidae > Leucophora > Leucophora obtusa. The sequence goes on along the minus strand of OX465295.1, from coordinate 198,881,883 downwards.
ATTACTTTCTACTTGAGAGTACGCAGTTGAAGCTGAGCTAACAGTATTGTCAGAGTTTTGAGAACAACAAATGCTAGCTCTTCGTTTAGAATTTAAAACGGCATTTGGCTCAGTAGCAGCAATAACATCATTTGGTTTAATAGTAGCAATAACATCATTATGAATATCATCATCATCATGTAAAGAAAGACAAAGACTAGCTCTACGTATTCGCATATTAGAATTTAAAACATTATTACTTGGTTCAGTAGTATTAACAACATCTTTACGAAAAGCATAATTAGCAGAACTTGAAGAAAAGGAATCACTCAGAGTTGAACGACCTTTTAGTTGTAAATCCTTATTTTTTGAATTTAAGCTTGACTCAGCATGTATGTTTTTATTTTTAAAAGAAGCACTCTCAACTGCATTGTTGTTGTATATACAGGCATTGAATAACTTTTTTAATTCTCTTACTTCATTTGACAAAATTGTTATCATAGCAATTAAATTATTAGATCCTTTAGCGCATTTATTGCAGTTATAAACAATATTATTTGATGAAATTAAAACATTAAAATCACGATCACTATTGACACCAGAACACCCTTTATGGAATAGACCACTGCATGTTATGCATCTAATAAATATACTACCAACAACTCTAAAGCAACTAACACAAGCAGTATTAGACTGCATTAGGAAGAAAAAATAAAAATGAACTTGTTTAAACGACAATCACTACTTAACTTTGGAGATAATACGTAACAGTCAACTATTACCTTACCTAACCTACTCCATATCCCAAATGAAATCCTGTCTGTCCAGACTAAAATCCAAGACAAAGACGAAGAGGTCCCTGGACTTTGTTGGCAGCGCTTGGAAATGGTTGGCCGGCAGTCCGGATCACCATGATTTTGGGATAATAAAAGATAAAATGAATAATGTCTTAAGAAACACTAATAATCAAATTGTTATTAACCAATTAACAATAGAAAAAATTAACATTTTTTATAATGATAATATTCCATTTGGTAATATGGATGAACTGTTAAATTTTTCCAAAATTAAAGTTGCATCAAATGATAAAGAAATTGTTTATATAGTAAATATTCCAACAACTAGTAGTGAAAATTGTGACAATTTTTCGATAAGACCTGTAAAAAGAAATAATGTAGTGATTAAGACGTATTTTAAAAAAATCTTGAAATGTTATAAGATATTTGGAATTAAGAATGACTGCAAAGACTATAATAAATTAAGTATCTGTGAGGTAGATAACATTATTGACATCAGCGAAACAGACTGCATTCCAAACCTTTTGAAGAGTAAACCATCCCGCTGCACAACAACAAATGATGAGCATGTGGCACAAATAGAGGAAATAGATGAAACCATGGTTCTGCTCAACGAATTCAAAGGACAATACGCGATAGACAACTCAACAATAAGCTTAGATGGCACCTTCATCATTCACCACCTAAATTCTACGGTACGAATTGGAAACAAAACCTATTTAACGACTCAAGTTACTCTTACTAAACCATTACCTGCATTGTTACAACCAAGCAATATAAGTTTCCAGGAACAGGTAATAACGCTAGAAAGGTTACAAGCTGTTAATGTCAACAATTCTCACCTTATTGGAAAATTACAAGTCGAGAATAAAATCAACCTATCCATTAATCTTGGATTAGTAATAGCCATAATATCACTGGTTATTATTAGTTGTATAGTGCAAAAAAAGAGCAAAAAAACAAATACTGAGATTGAAAAAAAATCATCCGAGACGAATAAACACTCATCGAAGGTAGAGGAAAAAGAAGAGATAGTAGGTGACAGTAATCGTGTTAATCAGGGAATTTCCTTATCATTACCAGCAAGGAGTCACAAAAATCAAAGAATTCACAACATTCCATTTTTTTAACCATTCATACGAGGACGTATGAACTTAAAGAGGGAGGAGTTAACACCGTAACTATAATGAAACCAAGTGAGCAACAATAACAACAACAACAAAAGGGTTCATCAGCCAATAAACGTGTCAACATTAAAAAGTTAAAACCACAGCAATAACGACAATGAGTAAAACAACTAAGCAGCAACAACAACAAAAAGTTCAATAACAATTAAACGTGAGTTACAGAAACAACCACAAACACAACAACAACAACAGATACACCAAAGAAGCCACCTAGATTATTTTTATAAATAATTAAATATAAAAACTTTTTGATTAATAAACAAAATTACTTAGTTTATTGAACTTTAAAATATGTACTTTTGATTTGATAAACAAAATTACTTAATTGCGAAATTATTTTATTGAACTTTAAAATATGTACTTTTTGATTTGATAAACAAAATTATTTAATTGCGAAACTATTTTATTGAACTTTTGTTTATGTAAGCACTTTTTGTATTTAGGTAATAAGTTTCATTTTAAAAGAAAATAATCAATAAAGACAGTAGTGATTTTGGTAACGAACGAAAAACATTGCATTTTTTTCCTAACTTTGTTAACCATTTAAATAACTGGCGCAGTCGGGTAGTTCCTGTACAAATAACATATAAAGGAGACGGATTATCGCAATACATATTCAAGTGACGGATCATCACTATACAACTGTATAAGGAGCAACATTACGTAGGATTAACGTAAAAATTGGAGCAGCATCGAACCCAAAAGCAATAATGCAGGTTACAATTATTCTTGTGTAAGTCGAATATTGAATAAAAAAAATATAATAAATTAAAAACAATTAAAATTAGTGAAATAAAAATAAGTTAAAAACGATTAAAATTAATGAAATAAAAATAAATTGAAAATAAATAAAATTAATAAAATAAAAATAAATTAGAAACAATTAAAATTAATGAAAATTTAAGAAAAAAAAACAAAATCATTTAAAAGTGATAAATACTAGCTTATTAATTACACATACACTTCGATACATATAAAATAATTTACCTTTCGAAGATTAATTATTTTATATACGAAATAAATCAATTCATATATTTTTAAAGACCAGCGATTCCCAAGGGACCCTCCTGTAAATCTCTTTAAATATATGTTTTGTTTAAACACACATAAACCGTTATATGCCTAAATTTCGTCCCTACTTTATTCCACGAACACTTATCCCTATCCCAGAATCTGAAACTGACATGAGTGTGAATCAGGATAGTAATACTACAATGAATTCCGCGAACAATACAACCTCGACAGTACATAATATTCTGGAATCTCTAAGAATCCCAGATGCTGTCAAGGACCTTCCGAAATTTGACGGAAACGTAAGATTGTTGTACGATTTCATAAACAATGTGGAGGAAATTCTTTCGGTATTATCACCCATCGATGGCACTCCTTTTGCCAAAATGAAGTTAAGATCGATACGAAACAAAATCCAGGGAGAGGCAAACGAAATATTAAATATGTACAGCACAGATTTGAGCTGGCAAAGCATAAAAAATAACCTTATACTACATTACTCCGATAAGAGAAATGAGACCTCACTAATTCGAGACTTACATCTCCTAAAATAAAATAATAAAACATTAGAAGAATTTTATAGCTCAGTAGTAGAAATTCAAGCTACAATAAATAATCACTTAATGATTCATGAAGTAGATCCCAATATAATCACGGCTAAGAGAGATTTGTTTGCCAACATGTGCCTCAACACATTTTTGTCCGGTCTTAAAGAACCATTGGGTTCCTCCATTAGAGCTATGAAACCAGAAACATTGCCTATAGCATTTTCATACTGTGTTACTGAACAGAACATGTTTTATATTCGACAAGAAAATAGGAACGTAATAAAGAAACAAGAAACGCCTAAAACATATAATCCACAACATTTATACCCTCACTATCAAAGAGCATTTACTCCAAGATCGCAACCACCAAACAATTACAGACCACAACAGAGCATGAATTATAATCCTCCCATTTACTACAATAAAACACAATTACCAGCCAATCAGTCATTCACTAGACCTAAGTTAATACACAATTCTAATTCACCAACACCTAGACAAACATACTATCCCACAGCCACAAATAACCAAAACCAATTCAACAATTTCAAACAACCACAATTAAACACTAACACAAACTATCAGACACCAGAACCCATGGACACTAGCTCAGGATACACTCACCTTAGAGACAATAGTGGACAAACACGAAGGATTCCTAGAGAAATTCATCATATTGATCATAACTCTGAAAATTTTTATCAAATTGATCATAACTTTGAAAATTTTTATGACAATGGTCATAACTTTGAAAATTTATATAATACTTGTTCTGACCCTGAGAACTATGATGTCCCAAACTACGTGCCTGATATGGACAATTATAACGAAGTTGAAGACGTGGGAAATTTTCAATTAAATGCCTCCAAAACCCAATAGGATACTTAGATATCAACAAACATGGTACTAACCTCCCTTACATAAATATTTCATCCCCATTCGGACATCCACTCCGCTTTCTGATAGACACGGGTGCATCAGCATCTTTTATTAATCCAGAATACACTAAACAATTAAATATAGAAGAATGTATACCGATAATAATAACTACCGTGTTAAACAAACACCAATTGAATACAAAGGTTAATATTCCCTCGTTCATAGAATTTCAGGAAAACGGAAACCTAGATTTTTTTGTTTTCAAATTCCACAATTATTTCGACGGCCTTATTGGATTCGATATACTTACTAAATTAAGTGCGAAAATAGACCTCGAAAGGAAACAATTAATCACAAAGAATTCCTGTATTCCCTTATCCTTTAAACCAAACTTAACTTCAGGTAAATTTCTAATAGCACCAACAACGAAAGCTATTATTAAAATTCCTGTGGATTTAGAAAGTGGCGATTTTACAATCCCTACTATTACAATTAACCCCGAGGTAACTATTTCTCCTGGCATGTACAGGGCAAAAAACTGGTACAGTTTTGTTGAAGTGAATAACAAATCGGATACGGATAAAATAATTTTAATCGAAAGTCCAATTAAGGTAGATCCAATCACGGATTCGTACTACAGGGAAATTAACAATATTAGCTTCGAACATTCTCCTGAATACCAGAACCCTAAATTACTGGAAAATCTTAGAATTGATCACTTAAATTTAGAGGAACGTAAAGTTATCACAAAACTTTGTAGGGAATTTGAAGATGTTTTTCTTCAATAAAATCAATCTCTAACCTTCACTAATAAAATTAAACACGACATTATTACAAAAGATGACATTCCCATCTATACGAAATCGTATAGGTACCCCCATGTCCATAAAGCAGAGGTACAAAGGCAAATTGCAGACATGCTAAACCAGGGTATCATACGGGAAAGCTACTCACCTTGGAGTGCACCAGTATGGATAGTCCCCAAAAAAGCAGATGCTAGCGGGAAGAGGAAATAGCGTCTAGTTATCGATTATAGGAAACTTAACGAGAAAACAATCTCAGATAGGTACCCGATACCAAATATAAATGAAATACTAGACAAACTCGGTAAATGCATGTATTTTACCACATTGGATTTGGCTAGCGGATTTCATCAAATAGAAATGAATCCAAAAGATGTCCCTAAAACCGCATTTACAGTAGAAGGTAGACACTACGAGTTTGTAAGAATGCCTTTCGGGCTTAAAAACGCACCATCGACATTTCAGAGAGTAATGGATTGCATCCTAAGAGATTTGATAGGAACTGTATGTTTGGTCTACTTAGACGACATTATTGTATATTCCACTTCACTCCAAGAACATGCAGAAAATTTGAAAAAAGTTTTCGGAGCCCTTAGAGAAGCCAACCTCAAAATACAACTAGACAAATCAGAATTCTTGCACAAACAGTGCGCATTTTTGGGTCATTTAGTGACTACTGAGGGAGTAAAACCAAACCCTGATAAAATATCAGCCATTCAGAATTTCCCAATTCCTACAAATCAGAAGGAAATAAAATCATTTCTGGGTCTATTAGGTTATTATCGGAAATTTATAAAAGACTTTGCCAAAATAACAAAACCATTTACAACATGTTTGAAGAAGGATAAAACTGTTATAGTCGACGACAAATATAGGAAAACTTTTGAAATTTGTAAAAGCCTCCTAACTAACGACCCAATCTTACAATATCCAGATTTTTCAAAGCCATGCAACCTTACAACAGACGCAAGTAATTTTGCGATAGGAGCCATCCTGTCACAAGGGCCGATGGGAAACGATAAACCAATTTGCTACGCAAGTCGCACACTCACAGCATCGGAGATAAACTACTCCACAATAGAGAAGGAACTCTTAGCCATAGTTTGGGCTACCAAATACTTTCGACCATACTTATTCGGTCACCGTTTCAGAATCATAACAGACCATAAACCCCTCACATGGATTATGAGCCTTAAGGAGCCGAATTCAAAATTGATTAGATGGCGGTTGAAGTTAGAAGAGTATGACTACGAGATTATTTACAAGAAAGGTAAACTGAATACAAATGCGGATGCCCTTAGCCGAATAAAAACTAACCCTTTGGAAACTCTAAATATAAATACATTTGACACACTATCTAAGCAAGCCACTGCAGGTAGCACCATTCACTCAGCAGAGGAAAATTGCGATGATGGCATACCCATTTCGGAAAAACCAATAAATGACTTTAATTTACAAGCCATATTTAGGAAAGGAAACTCTAATCCTCGTACGAAACTCGAAGTAATTTTCAAAAACAAACATAGAAAAACCTTTACCTACCCCAATTATACAGAGAAAATTATAACGGACATTTTAAAAGACCATCTTGCCCCCAATAAAACCACGGCAATTTTCACAGATGATGAATCTTTTCGCATAATTCAGAATGTGTATGCAAAACATTTTGCACAAAGCAAAATATTCCGTTTAGTTAGGTGTACTGAAATAGTGAAAGACATAAAAGATAACGATAGTCAAGATAAAATTATTCAAGACTATCATGAGAACAATAATCACAGAGGCATACACGAAACACATGATCACCTTAAACGTGAATACTATTTTCCGTACATGAAATCAAAGATAATTCAAACAATAAATAATTGTGCTTCATGCCAAAGATTAAAATATGACAGACACTCTCCAAAAACTCAATTTGAAAAACCCCCAACACCTGTTAAACCACTGGACATAATACATATAGACGTTTATACAATTAGCGGGAAAAATATTTTAACGATTATAGATAAATTTTCTAAATTTGCTGCCGCTTACACTTTAACAGCGAGAAATAGCATTTGCGTAATTAAATCTTTAAAACACTTTCTGAGCCTACATGGCATCCCTAACGAGATTGTTTGCGACCAAGGAACAGAATTCAATTCAAACATATTCAAGGCCTTTTGCCAACAATATCAAATTAACTTGCATTTTACGTCTTTCCAACAATCAAGCAGCAACGCCCCTGTAGAGAGACTTCACTCGACATTAACTGAAACATATAGATTAATAGTAGAGAAAATTAAGGATAAAAAGTTAGAAATGGATCACGATGATATTCTGACAGAGACGATCATAACGTACAATAATGCAATCCATTCTTCCACAAAATTAACACCTTTCGAACTCTTCTACGGGAGAACCTACAAATTTGACCGTCAGATCACATTCAACAATGAACGCGAATACCTTTCCAAAATTAATCAATTTCAAACACAACTTTACGAATCTATTAAGAGTAAATTAGAAACTGACACGGATAAACGCATTGAGAAGCTTAATACAGACAGACAATAACCATTAAATTACGAGGAAAATGACTATATTTACAGAAAAGAATGTAGGAGAAACAAACTAACACCAAGATTTCCCAAGCACAAAGTAAAACAAAACAACAAAGCAACACTATTAACTACACAAAACAAAAAACTACACAAATCTAAAATAAAGAAAAGACAATTTAAAAACTAAATTAATTTCCATTTTAGATTAATAACCACAATACATGCACAAACACTGAACATACAAAACCTGAGCGATGCACAGGGTTTGCTACAGATAAAACTGGGAACAGCCAAAACAATAACAGACTACACCAACCTTATACATATCATAAAACTCGATTCATATAGTAACAATGTTATGAAAATTGAAGAATCATTAAAACATTTCACACCTTCATATTACAACAAAGGTTCTCTCGAAATGACAAAATATAAGCTAACGGATCTCAAGAGTAAATTGAATTCAATAACACCTAGATATCGGAACAAAAGAGGATTATTTAATGGTATAGGATCAGCAGTAAAATTCATTACAGGGAATATGGACAGCAATGATGCTTCTCGTATTAACGAAGTAATATTCAACCTGACATCAAAGGTACAAACCGAAACGAATAGACAAAGTATACTGAACACCAAGATTATTGAGAGAATGGAAAACATTACAGATCATATAAATAGGGAACAAGATACTATAGTTCGGTCATTAAAACACTCACAGAATAGCATTCTTTCCAACTCCAAACTTATTAACGACATTCAATACTTAAATCAGATAAATTATCATATTGATTTACTGTCAAATCATATCGCAAGTATTTCCGAAGCAATGATCTTATCCAGACTTAAAATTATACCAAAAATGATTTTAAATATGGAGGAACTAAAAGAAATCGAATACAATCTAAAAGACCAATCTATTAAAATTGATACTATAGAACACTTGTATGAACTCTTAGAGTTACAAGCCTACTACAATAACACAAATAGCATTTTCAATATTCTTATTCCTCATATCCCTCATGATCAATACACAATTTCCCACACAATTCCCATACCTATTAATAAGACAAAAGAAATAATAATAAAACCATATATAATTTATAACAATGAGAAAATTCAATATTTCGATCAATTATGCAATAAAATTGAAAACTTGTATTACTGCAAAGAAAGTTTACAACAAGAAACAATAGAAAAATCCTCATGCTTTGGAAAAATCATAAATAACCTGGAAGCCAATTGTAAACTCAATGATGTAGGCCAGATAACGAAAGTCTCACAACCCGAACAAGGACTTGTGTTAATAAGAAATTTACCACCAACAGAAATGAAGACATCATGCGACTCGAAGAAACATATTATTGAATGAAACCTATTAATACATTTCAAAACCTGTGATCTTATCATCAACGAAATTACCTACAAAGATAACCCAAACATATATTGGGACGAATTTATTCTAAACCCATCCACACAAGGAAGCATAAAACCTCTATCCACAATGGAAAGCTTGAGTATACCCAAACTTAAGGAGTACCATTTAAAAAATAAACTGGCCATTGAAGTCTTATCGAATAATACAGAACTACACAGACACTTAAACTACGGCCTCCTAGTTGCAATAATTGGTGTAATAATTATCATTGTCATAACCAAACGGAAAAAAAAAATTCGCTGTAAATGAACTTCCCACTACAAATATAATCGCTCCTGACCATCAATACTTTTGGCCATCGCTCCATACTAAGAGGGGAGGAGTTACAGAAACAACCACAAACACAACAACAACAACAGATACACCAAAGAAGCCACCTAGATTATTTTTATAAATAATTAAATATAAAAACTTTTTGATTAATAAACAAAATTACTTAGTTTATTGAACTTTAAAATATGTACTTTTGATTTGATAAACAAAATTACTTAATTGCGAAATTATTTTATTGGACTTTAAAATATGTACTTTTTGATTTGATAAACAAAATTATTTAATTGCGAAACTATTTTATTGAACTTTTGTTTATGTAAGCACTTTTTGTATTTAGGTAATAAGTTTCATTTTAAAAGAAAATAATCAATAAAGACAGTAGTGATTTTGGTAACGAACGAAAAACATTGCATTTTTTTCCTAACTTTGTTAACCATTTAAATAACTCGTGCCAACATTAAAACTGCAAATCCAACAAAACTACGAAATTGCTTCATAATAAATTCCCAGACGAAATATAAATCCACCAATTCCATGAGTGGCCTGATTGTGGGAAAAAGCAAAGTCGGCAGTTTTAAGTTAGGTTGAATATCTTTCACGCAGCCAGTGCATGAGTGGCCTGACTATGTGAACTACAGAGTCAGCAGTTCTAAGTCAAGTTGAATGTTTTCACGCAGCAAGTGCATGGTTATGGGAAGCGCAGCGTCGACAGTTTAAGCCAAGCTAAATGTCTTTATTAACTTTCAATTATTGTAAATTCTTTGCAGTCGGTTTTGAGTAGTTAAAAAATAAAGAACGTTCTATTTCTCTTGGATTAATAGCAACAAAAAAAATAATTTTTTTTTTAACTTTAATCATCAGGATCTTAATTTATATAAAGCTGAATGCGTCTGTTATACTACTGACAGCTAAAAGCAAAGTTAATCCTATTAAAAATAAGAAAACCCTTCCAAAACTAGAACTAAGCGCAGCACATCTTTTAGCAAGACTATTGCACAAAATAGCAGACATCTTCAAACGCCAACATAAAATATACGCTTGGAGTGATTCAACAATTACATTAGGTTGGATTCACAACAACAAAAGTAAAGACAAGTTCATAAGGAACAGAGTTAACGAAATCAACACGCTAGTTCCTGGAGCATTATGGCAACATATTAGTAGCAAAGATAACCCAGCAGATATTGCATCTAGAGGAATATACGCCAATAAATTTAAATTTATTGTGGGCGCTGTGGTGTAATGGTTAGCGCGTTGGACTGTTACACGTGAGGTTGCGGGTTCGAGCCCCAACCAAGGCAACATCAATTTATGAAAAATAGTAATATGTATGAGTTTTTCTATCCCTCACACATATCGCAGCGTCCTCCTTCGGTGTTCCCATAGCACTTAACCCCACCGAAGTAAAATAATATAACAGGGCTATGAACTAAAATAAAAAAAAGCTTCAACAAAGTTCGCCAACTCACCGTCAGATGGCGCGCAACAACTGTTCTAAAATTCAATATCTCGCGCAATTACAGTGTTGCCATATTTGAAGCCCTTCATCTTTCACCACCTTTCACTTCTTCTCTATCCCCTTTCCAAAGGAAGCAACACGTTAATTAATAGGAAGAATTTCCTGAGTGTTGCTTCTTTAAAAAAAAAAAAAAAAAAAAAAAAGACTATTCGTTATGGTGGAGTGGTCCTAATTGGCTTTCAAAATCAACAGAATATTGGCCAAAACATCAAGAAGAGCAGCCAGTAACATCATGTTTCATAACTAACACTGCGACGAAATTAAATTTTTTGAATAAACTTATTGGCAAGTATTCAAAGTTAAATAAGAGGCAAACGTGATAATCCAGAATACTTAACCGTTGCGGAATTAGAGGCTGCAGAAAAAGTGATTATTTCTATCCATCAGCAATGTGAATTTAAAAATGAAATTATGAATTTAAACCGAAAAGGCTTTGTCGGCTCGACCAGTAACATTTGGTGAATATACCTAATAAATTACTCTATTCAGTGAATACAGTTAATAGCACCCAAAACATAAAACACAAGACAAACATTTTGCTGACACAAACATGAACACCTTTTTTATATTTAAATCAATAAATAGTAAGTTACAGTATAAGCAAATAATAAAATTTAATATAAAGTAAAATTACTAATAAGCAATTAATAAAATGACCTAATTAAAGTTTGACAAAATTTAATGTTCAGCAAATATTATTGTTACCGCCGCCACTGCCTATTTTCTTTTGTTTTCTCTTATATTTTGTTTACATATTTACATACGTACATATGCATACTTGTTTACCGTATTAATTTTATATTAACTTTACATATTGCTCTATTAGTTACATTGCTGAATAACAGTAGTACAAAAATTTTGTAAATCATTTATAAGGAGAAAATATTAAAACATTGAGTTCAGTTCATATTTTAAAGGCAGCAATCAAATTGTTTTAAAGTGTCACCGAATAAACGGATAATTGAACACTAACGAAAACTTGTTTTTCTTTAAATGAACTCAACATTTCTTTAAAACAATTTTGGTTCAAATTAATGACAAAATAATGTCGGAAACCGACTATAATTGTAATAAATGTAAATCTAAAGACACCGAACATATGGTGCAATGTGATACGTGTGATAAGTGGTTCCATTTTGATTGCGTTGGCGTAAACAGCGACGTTGCTAACATAAGCTGGAGTTGTTCATTTTGTAATGAACAAGCTGCTGCCCTACCGAATAGCCGCAGCTCATCGCAAAATATAATGGCGGTAAATACAACATGCGAGTTTTCGGTTGGTGCCCTAAAAAACGGACTCCTGGTGAAATCAGTGCAAGTGTTACAAACCCAACGTCCGCTAATGGACAACCACCAAAAAGTCAAACTAATGGCGACCATGACAAAGGTGCATATCCAAAAGCACACCAACACCAAAGTGAAGGTAATCGTGGTTCCATTCACTTTACACCAATAACAACAACAATGCCAAATAGTATAAATATGCAACGTCATACTAGTGGTCCTAATGTAACAGCATGTAGTTTGTCATCGCAAACCCAGTTACAATTGCAAATGCTGGAAGAAGAAAGAGAACTTCAAAGGAAGTATTTAGAAATGAAATATAAAATACTTTCACAAAACGATGAAAGTCCAGCTACGGATTCTTTTATGAGCAGTTTTTCGTCCTCCCAGCCAACATGTACACAAATATCCGATAGACAGGTAATACCTAAGGAATTACCAAATTTCGATGGAAACCCAGAGGACTGGCCGCTATTCTTCAGCAACTATAAAAATAGCACCGAGATAGCCGGTTACAGTGATGCCGAATATTTAATGCGTCTACAGTCGTGTCTCCGAGGGCGTGCCAAGGAGCTTGTGAAAAGCAAACTGCTAATTCCATCAATGGTAAGTGAAATAATTAAAACTCTAGAAATGTGTTTTGGCAGACCAGAACATATTCTTGACACCATGATAGAGAAAGCAACAAAAATTCCTCCCTTGAAGGATAAGCTTGAAAGCATTATCGAATATGCTCTCACTATACGAAATATATGTGCAACAATGGAGGCATGTAATATGGTGGCTTATTTAAATAATCCGATGCTGGTTAAAACTTTGTTGGACAAATTACCAAATAACCATAAGCTTAATTGGGCTATGTATAAAAAAGATGAAAAGGTCCCAGTGGTAAAAGAATTTAGTGATTGGATTTATGCCATAGCAGCCGCTGCTAGCCACGTTGTATCTCCTGTAGCCAATAAAAAGGGCGCATCGGTGAATATTCATCAACGAAATGCTACATACAAACCAATTTGTTTTTCATGCAAAAGTGAGGCTCATAAAATCCAAAATTGTGGTGAGTTTCAATTATTAAGTTTAGATGAAAAATGGAATTTGGTAAAGGACAACAACTTATGCCGTAAGTGCTTAAATTTTCACCGGCGCAAGTGTTTTTTAAATAAATCATGTGGTATTGGTGGATGTACAGCGAAACATCACCCCTTATTACATAAATACGTACTCCCAACGCCAGCGACAGACCGCAGCGGAAATGTGAATGTGCACAATGATAGTGAAGAAGGAAAACAGTGTTTCCGAATCGTGCCAATTCGTGTCTACTATAAGAGTGGCTCTGTGAACACGTATGCATTTTTGGATGAAGGTTCCTCAATGACCTTAATGGAGGGACAATTTTTCGATACTTTGGGCATTGAAGGTAAATCCGAACCGCTTGAAATGTGTTGGACCGGGGGTACTACCCGATCAGATGATAAATCCGTTAAGCTAACTGTAGAAGTATCCGGGCTCCAAAGTGACACGCGATTTGCCCTTCATAATGTACATACTGTTTATAACCTTGACCTGCCAACGCAATCGTTGAATTTCGAGCAAATTTGTAAAAACAACCCATACCTTAAAGGGTTGCCCATCCAATCGTATAACAACGCTAAGCCCATGATTTTAATCGGCCTTAATAACTGGAATGTGGCAGTGCCTTTAAAAATACGAGAAGGTAAACGCGATCAGCCGATCGCATCAAAAACACGCTTAGGGTGGACCTTGCAGGGTAGCAGCACCGGTACGGGTGTCTCATCTTCATTAAATATTCATTCATGTAAATGCGGAGATCGCTACAAAATGCTGCACGAGGAAGTAAAAAGTTATTTTTCATTTGAAGTGGCTCAAGAGAAGAAGATAATGTCATCCGAAAACAAAAAAGCTCTGGAAATCCTAGAGAGTGGCTTGAAAATGAAAAATCAACAATATGAGGTAAATTTGCTTTGGAGAGATAAGAACCTACAGTTGCCCGAAAGTTATAACGTTGCGTGCCATCGCCTTAAGTGTCTTCAAAAGAAGTTTAAAAAAGATCCCCAACTACAGCAGACTATGCAGGAGGAAATCAACAAACTTATAAACAAAGGCTACGCTAGAAAGGTGTTGGACTCGGAAATGTTTATGTATCCAGGTCGTACATGGTATCTTCCAATATTTGTGGCTCATAATCCAAATAAACCAGGAAAAGTTCGTCTTGTGTGGGACGCAGCAGCCAAATCCGAAGAGAAGTGCCTGAATGATTTTTTAATGAGTGGTCCCGACTTGCTTATATCGCTTTTTAATATTTTAATGGAATTTCGCGTGGGACAAATCGGAATTTGTGGGGACATAGCTGAAATGTTTCATCGAATTAACGTGAAAGATGAGGATATGCATGCCCAACGATTTCTGTGGCTCAACGATGCTGATTTAAATCAACAACTAGTCGTATATGTTATGAAGGCCCTAACTTTTGGAACCAGCTGCGCTCCATGTATTGCTCACTTTGTACGAAATAAAAATGCACAAGAATTCCGCGATCTATATCCTCGTGCAGTAAAAGCAGTGGAATCGTATCATTATATGGATGACTTCATCGACAGTGTTGACTCCGAAGAAGAGGCCCTCGAATTAGCTACTCAAGTTAAAATGATACATGCTGCCGGAGGGTTTCATATGAGAAACTGGGCTACAAATTCACAACTAGTCAAACAACACCTAAGTGAAGACGGATCTGCCGCTGGAAATTCATTTGGAGCTTTCGGAAAAATCCTTGGTATGTATTGGGAATCCAATAATGACGTTTTTCATATATAATTTTAGATTTTCGCGCCTACGAAGGGACATTTTTAATGCAAATGTGGTCCCGACCAAGAGGGAATTACTTTAAGTCTTGATGTCCATCTTTGATCCACTTGGTCTAGTCTCCCATTGCAATATTGGCCTAAAAATCCTACTCCAAAATATATGGCGCTCCGGTATTAAGTGGGACGGGGAACTAACTGAAGAACTCATGCAGAAATGGTCGTCCTGGCTTTTAAATTTGTCCAAAATTTATTCTATAACAATACCTAGATGCTACTCCAAATTGCTGAAAATGACATCCAGCGTCCAGCTGCATACGTTTGTCGACGCAGGCGAAAATGCCTATGCTGCCGCTTGCTATTTCCGTATCCAATATAAAAAAAACGTTGACGTCTGTATTGTAGCCGCAAAATCCAAAGTCGCACCTCTCAAACCAGTATCCATACCAAGACTTGAGCTTCAAGCTGCGTTAATTGGTACACGTTTGGCAGCAAAAATTCAAGATGCAACACGTCTTAATTGTACTGAAAGTTTTTTCTGGTCCGATTCAAAAACAGTTTTAAAGTGGCTTTCCATGGACCCCAAAAACTTTAAGCCGTTTGTTATGTATAGAGTTGGTGAAATCCTTGAGTCAACCAACGTAACACAATGGAATTGGGTTCCTTCCAAACTAAACCCAGCTGATTTTGCAACGAAGGTGGGGGCAGCCGATAACGAAATGTGGTTCAGAGGTCCGCAATTTTTAAAAGAAGATGAAAGTGATTGGCCGAAATGTTAAAACTTGGGATCCGTCAACACTGAGGAAGTACGTAATCATATCTTACATATTAGCAAAGCTGACAATTTCACAATGAATATCGAATACTTCTCGTGCTGGAGGCGACTCTACCGGGCGTTGTCAAAATTTCTCGAATATGTGGGAAAGTTGAAATCAGTGGTCCATAGCAATGAAGTCAAAAGTAAAAGTGATTTGCAGTTTGTCCTAAAAGCAAAAAATATTTTGTTTAAATAAGCTCAACGGAGCGAGTTTCCTGAAGAAATCAGGTGCCTCAAGAATAACGAGCAAATCGCCAGAAGCAGCAGACTAAAGCAGCTAAATATTTTCCTCGATGATGATGGTGTCCTGCGTGCTAATGGAAGGGCTGAAAATCTAAATTGCAATTATGCAATAATTCTACCAAAATGTCATTACATTACCTTTCTGGTGGTACGATACTATCACGAAAACTTTCACCATTGTATGCACGAAGCAATCATATGCAAAAGTAAATCCATTTTTTATATACCTAAATTGAGAGTTCTCTACAAAACAGTTCGTGGTAAATGCCAACGGTGTAAAAACGAATCTGCAGTTCCACGACTACCACAAATGGCATCTTTACCACCAGCAAGACTTTCCAGCTTTGAGCGTCCTTTTACTTACGTTGGTATCGACTTTTTTGGGCCCTTATATGCAACCGTTGGCCGACGCAAAGAGAAAAGATGGGGTGTACTGTTTACCTGTTTGACAGTTCGCGCAATTCATATTGAAGTGGCCCATAGTATCGACACCAGCTCGTGCATCATGTGCATACAAAACTTCATCAGCCGTCGTGGTTCACCAAAAGAAATATACACCGATAACGGGACGAATTTTAAAGCTGTGGAGAGAATTTTACGTGAAGAAAAACAAAATCTCGACCTACACCGTGTGTTTTCCCACTACGACGAAATAAAATGGCGATTTAACCCCCCAGCCGCACCGCATATGTGTGGTGCATGGGAACGATTAATACGATCAGTCAAATCTATTCTCTACGCTATGTGCCCAGCATTTAAATTTAACGATGAGACATTGAGATGTGCACTATGGGAAATTGAATTCATAATTAATTCTCGCCCCTTGACATTCGTGGCCCTAGACTCAGCTGAGGATGATCCCTTAACTCCAAATCATTTATTACTTGGTTCTGCAGCCGGAGACAAACCTTTAACTGAATCCGATTATGATCTTCGACAGCGATGGCATCAAACTCAAAAGTTCGCTAATCATTTTTGGCGCAGGTGGGTACGTGAATATGGTCCAAGCTTGGTGCGACGTAGCAAGTGGTTCAACGAAGTACAACCACCATCCGTTGGAGATATAGTCATCATAGTTGACGATACCCTTCGCCGCAATAGTTGGCCCAAAGGTGTTATAACCGAACTAATTCCCGCAAAAGATGGCCAAGTTCGTCGCGTTAAAGTGAAGACGAGTAATAATATCTATGAGAGGCCCGTTGCTAAGGTTGCAGTCTTAGACGTCGGTAATGTGAAGGACGGCAAGCTCTTGGATCCCTAATTCGCTTACAAGGAGGGGAATGTTACCGCCGCCACTGCCTATTTTCTTTTGTTTTCTCTTATATTTTGTTTACATATTTACATACGTACATATGCATACTTGTTTACCGTATTAATTTTATATTAACTTTACATATTGCTCTATTAGTTACATTGCTGAATAACAGTAGTACAAAAATTTTGTAAATCATTTATAAGGAGAAAATATTAAAACATTGAGTTCAGTTCATATTTTAAAGGCAGCAAACAAATTGTTTTAAAGTGTCACCGAATAAACGGATAATTGAACACTAACGAAAACTTGTTTTTCTTTAAATGAACTCCGCTTATTTTAAAATGTTAGCAATAATTTAAGTAGAAATTAAGTATAAAAACCAAATAAAATGTTTAATAAAGTTAGTTCTCTTCAAACGTACAAACTGATTTGTTTACTGGCGCCCGAGCATTCTAAATTTAAGCCCGCGAAATAAACCAAAAAAAAAAAAAACCCCGGGCAAAAACAAAAAAACGTAAAAAAGATTTTGAAACTATTAATCAGAATCAAAAAACGTTCAACTAAAATAAAACCGCGTAGAAATTTTTTTTCTTATAATTAAAAAACGTAAAAAACTTTTGAAGTAAATCAAAACAAAAAACGTTACAACAAGAAAAATAAAAAAACCGCGTAAAACTTTTCTAATAATTAAAAACGTGAAAGAAAAAAGTTTTTAATCAAAACAAAGAAAAGGAACAAAACTGCGTAATTCTTTAATAATTAAAAACGCAAACAAGTCAAAAGGAAACGGGTAATAAAGTGTTAAGTCGAAAAAAGTATGAAAACAAAAAACGGCATTACAAAACCCAAATTGAGCGAAACTGAAGAAGTGATAAACATCATATCTAAGGAAAGTGATCTGCAAAAAAAACCTTAACAGAAGTCATAAAGCTGCAATTCACAACTCAACAACAACGAATCAACGATACAAGAGGAGAACTCAACTCATCAGTTACTGGTGGCAAAGGGGTACCCAAGTAGGAAACAAAAAGAATAATACTCTCCGCACGGAAAGAATGCTGATCCTAGTTATGTAAGTCAAAAACAGGTTACAATATAAAATTGTAGGTAAACCTATACATAAAAAAACCTAATTTTCTCAAAAAATTACCCTAAAACTGTACATTTACAAATAAAAATTAAAGATAAAAATTAAATAAACCTTAATAAAAGAAAAAACTAGTTTTCCAGAGGAATTATTTTAAAATAACGAATTAAGATTTTATAAGTACAAATTAAGGATAAGAATATTAAAACTTGAAAGAAAACACTATTATATTATACTTGAATTTTAACGAAACTCAACCAAAATTTCTTAATATTTACACAAGTACACAACTCAGTCTACACCTCACACTTTCCCGGTGAAAGAATAATTTTTATGGAAATGGACCAAATAAAGGATGCCATTACACAACTTACTGGTGCTCTTAACGCCCAGATCGAACAAGTAAAGGTTCTTGGTAATAGATTAACCGATCTAGAGCACACGATTCGTCGTCCTCCACCTGGAGAACCGACACTTCCCGTTCCCCAAACGGAAACAGACCTTCAGGATATTAGGAAACTCCCAGATTGTGTTAGGGATCTCCAAGTTTTCGACGGCAATCCCGTCCAATACATTTCATGGATCCACAATGTGGAGTCCATCCTAAGAGATTATGAGATCGTTAAACATAAACCCATTTACAGGGCGATCTTACATCACATTCGACAAAAGGTTAGAGGTCCCGCGGATACGGCACTGATCTCTTATAACATTTTTGACGAAAGTTGGGAGAAAATTAAAAACTGTCTCTCTCTTCATTACGCTGACAAAAGAGATATTCAAACATTAGAATGCGGGCTTAGCGTTATGCGCCAAAAGAACGGCACAATTGATGAATTTTATGCGAGAGTAAATCATCAACTATCTCTTATTATAAATAAGATCAAAACAGATAATTATTCGAGTGAAACTGTTGAAGCTTTGATTTCAAGCTATCGAAATAGGGCTTTGGATGTCTTCATTTGAGGGATAAATGGAGACGTTTCAAGGATGCTTGCAATACAGAAACCAAGAACATTGCCAGAGGCATACACATCATGCCTTGAGTTTCAGAATCTGAATTTCAGAAACGTTTCTATCCACCCACGTTATCCCAATACCATAACCTCGCCAATTAACCAAATGTATAAAACTGGGAATTCCAATAGGTCAACAATACCCCAAGGATATCTTAGTCCGAATGAAAAAACCCGTATTTATAACACGCCCGCTCAACCACGCGCACACAATAACCCACCACCTAGGCCCACCCAACCCAAACCTCCAGTGCCAATGGAAATATACCCTTCTATGAAGTCTCAGCATGTTAATTACATGAACAGACCGGAAAAATCCCCACTACCAAGCTCCGTTTATTCTTCTAACATTCCCCAAAAACAACAGCGGTTGTTTTACACGGATACAATTGAAGAAGACGAACAATCTCCGGATTACAACGACATCCAGGGAGAACAATATGAAGAAAATTCCGAAAGTAAAGAATGCTTAGAGGTTGAGGGAAACGAGGTAAATTTTATGACACAAGCCTCTCTAGCTAGCATACCTTACTTAGCACTCGTTTCAAAAAATGGACAAATCTTGGAATTTTTGGTGGATACGGGGGCCAACAAAAATTTTGTTTCAGAAGCTGTCGCACACAATTCCAAACCTGTGGACTCCACATTTAAAGTAAGATCGGCAACAGGTCAAGCCCTAATTTCTCGTAAAATCGTCTGAAAATTTTTTAAGAGCCTTGGTATAGAGGAAGATCTTACCTTTTTTGTCCTTCCCGGACTACAATCATTTTATGGAGTTATAGGCGATGATACTCTCAAACAACTCGAAGCAATAATCGACAGGAAAAATAATACATTGCAATTATGTAATGGCATTTAAATCCAACTTAAATCCAGGGTATCAAAACAAGTCAATTGCATTGAAGTGATACGCCATGATGACAGGGATATAGAGAATTTGATAAATGAATACAATGATTTATTTGGCCCAGTCTCAGACAGTGGTGCCATTGAGACAAATGTTCGTGCGGAAATCAGAACTTCGACAAGTGAACCAGTCTACACGAAATCATACCCTTATCCTACACTCAAAAAAAAAGTCAGTAAAGTCAGCAAAAAATGTTGCTGTGTCAGCAAATTTTTAGTCAGGAGCGTGCTTGCAAAAAAGTTGGTAATTTCAGCAAAAGGTTTGCTGAAAATCAGCGAGCTGATTTTTACCAAAAAAATAGTAATCTTCAGCAAAAGTTTTACTAACACTTAGTCGACTGCAAATGAAATAAATCCTTGCTAAAATCACTATACTTTTTGCTGAATATTAGTAGACCGAAAAAAACTCAAAAAACTTGTAGCGAAATTTTACTTTAGTTGATTTATTTGCTGAAAATTTAAATATAGAATATGTGTAGAGTTGTTTTTCTTTTTTTGTCATTTCCGTTTCCAGACAAGCTGCGACATCTACATCTTCCCTATCTGGTTGTCGCCCACGCTATGAATGCAGTTATCAGCACAATTTTTGTAGCAAAATAAATTAGTAAAACAATAGTTCAAAATTAGTTTAGTGCTAAAAAAATATAACTAATATTTTTGCTGAAAACGGAATTTCAGCAAAAAAAATTGCTGAAAACTAGTACACTTGATATACAAGACGTTTTACTAATTTTTCTACTAACTTATTTTTTTGAGTGTAGACAACAAACTTTGTCGTAGACTCTATTCATTATTATTTATCTTCGATTAAGTCACTGGTAGTATTGATTGTTCTGATTTATTATCACATATACCTTTCTATGTCCCATTTAGAACGTTTCGTCATCCATTATATATTTGATATACCGTTTCACCGTACGAAATATGCCCAAAATAGTACTTCAAATCGGTCATGTATTGATTTAAACAAACTAAATGAAATTGCTTAAACACATCAAAAGATAGTTTTAAGTTGTATCTTTTTGAATTATTAAATTTGTAAAATTTTGTATTTAATTAAATATTAAAAATGTATTTTTATCTTAGTCTGAAATGAATTTTTGTTCCATTCACTTAAACGAAATGAAAATGAAAGGCCAAAAGTACATTCATCAAAAACTTTGAATAGTTCACAAAAATGTTACTCTGTTACAATGTTACTAGAGAAAGAGGCTTTAGCTGTAATTTGTGGTGTTAAAAAATATCATCAGTATCTGCATGGAAGGCGGTTCGAGTTGGTAACTGATCATAAGGCATTAACAACACTTTTTCATCCGTCAGAAAAGCTCCCTTGCATCGGCTACAACGTTGGGCAATAGAATTGCTATCTTATGATGATACAATACGTTTTAAAAAATCTGCCGATAACGCAAATGCAGATGCCCTTTCTAGACTACCAGCAGGCGAAGATGTTATATTTGACGAAAAAGAAAACACCATGGTTGAAAATGTGAACTCAGTATGTCAGTTGACGATCGAGTTTTTTTAATAAATGCCAAAATACTCGTGAAATATACAGAAGAAGATAAAACGCTTCAGCTCGTTGGTCATTACATTCAATGGGGTTGGCCGGAGGAACTCCCAAAGTCTCAAGGTAATATTGGATCATTTTATAATCGAAAATTTGCTTTATCATTGCAGAGTGGAATCATTCTACTGATCATTTAAGAGTTATTGTACCCGAAGCCTTGCTAACAGAAATAGTTAATATGCTGCACGATGGTCATTGGGGCAAAAGCCGTATGAAGAAGATGACCAGACGTTGCGTGTGGTTTGCCTCTATTGACAAGGCAATAGAGAAAAAGCACGATACTTGCCAAATTTGCCTTGAATCATCTAGTTATCCGAAGAGTGAATTTTCACCATGGCCAAAACCGAGTTACCCGTGGGACAGAATTCATTTGGATTTCGGGGGACCTTTTTTATGATTCCATTTGGTTAATTATAGTTGACGCATACTCCAGGTTCCCATACACAATTAAGTTATCTTCAGCAACAACAACGTCTTCAATTTCGTGTCTACAGCGCGTGATTTCTATTGAAGGTCTACCAAATACAATTGTGACAGATAAGGAACGCAGTTCACTTTTCACGAACTGAAATTTTTTTAAATTAACAAACATATAAGAATGTATTAGGTTGTTCACAAAGGGTGTGCTATATGTTGTATCGTTGTGTCGTCCTAACAAAAAACAGAGTTGTTCAAATTTTTATTTGAGTTTAACAACGATTTTCTATTCAGTTTTCTATCTGTTAGCACACTCAAACATAGGACACTAAACATACGTAAAAATGTTGTATCGTGCTATTCTCAAATGTTGTATTTTTTCAATTTAAATTCTAACAACTCTGTTTTTTGTTAGGACGATACAACGATACAACAAATAGCACACCCCTTGTGAACAACCTTTATGTAAGTTAAGGCACGTTGCCCTCAACGTGACAACATAACTCAGTTTATACCAATATTTCTGTATTCGTTCCCAAGCAACCCAAATTTTCTGCATTGGTTGCAAAATGGTTTTACTTTTTGTATGAGTTGTATTTTTTGTCAAGTAAATTCTGTTGTATTTTCATAAATGCTAAAATCCTATGGTCAAAGCAGCGGTGTCAAGTAGCTTTGCAATTTTATAAATTCTCTAGTAAGTCTGTCTCCACGTTCTACAAAGTCAGCAAATTAAAATTGTTGGTTGCCTTAATAAAGAATGATTGTAGAAAGATAGGGCAGTCTTTTATTGAACGCCAAACCTACATAGTAGGGAAATAAAAATAAAATAAATAAAATAAATAAATAAAATTAATATTATTAAGTCAATAATTGAAAATAAAATTTTAAACTAATATTAAGACTTTAAATAAAAATAAAGATTAATATAACAACCTACATAGTAGGTATTAAACAAAACATTGATTGTTTTACTGGCGCCCAACACGTGATATCCTTTTAAGGATCAAAAAAAAAAAGAACGGTTTACCATAGTGTGAAAAAGTGACAATCTTCATAGAAGGTAAAATTTATTGAACAAGTTCACATAGTGAAGCAGTGACTATCTTTGTAAAAATACAAGATACAAAACAAATAAAAATTAGTTCTGAGCCGAATAAAGCCAAACTTTATGTGTTAGAAAACAAAGTTTCTAATAAAATAAAAACAAACTGCATAAGAAATATTGAACCTAAATTTTCAAAAAAAAAAAAAAAAAAAAAAAAAAGGTGTTCACAGAAACACAAAAACGTTTTGAAAACTAATAAAATAAATAAAACTTTCATCGTGAGAGGAAGCATAATACAGAAAAAAAGTGCACGAGGTTAATGAAAAGACAGTCAGAAGTGCCACACATATCCAAAAAAACCCACATAATCATCTTTACCAATAAAGACGACCAAAATCCCTTCTACGGCCGAAATCAACTTCAGCTTTTCCCAAAAAAAAAGGGGTTTTAAGGATTCAACAATTTGCTGCTGCAGTTTCAATCTTCATCATGTTTATCTTTTTGTAAGTGCTAGATGTAAGAATTAAACAACCAATATAGTAGCTTATTTGTAAAGGTATTTAAGTAATATAAAATAATTAAGATTCACCTCAAACTTAGATAAACTCAAAGCCTTTTAATTTTAACAGTTTGACATAGTTTGTTTTTCTTCTTCAAAGAAAAACGAAAGTAAAAAGATTATCTTCTGAATTTGAAACGAAATTTACACAAAAGGGCTCCCAAGTTGATCATTGTTTTTCCCTAAGTTCATGCCAGAAACACAAGGATTGGAGGATATTTTAGCTAGGTTACAAGCATTAGGAGTTTCCGAAGAACTAGGTGAGGATAGAAACGAAATGAACTCCGCAAATTTGCAAGTACTCCTGGACACCGCCATTGAACAGGCGGTGCGAAGAACCAAGGAGAGTTTCGAGGCAACTATTGCCGACCTAACTAGGCGGCTCCAATCCCTAGAGCCGTCTGTCGCCGTAGAAGAATATAAGGAAATAGAAATTATACCCAATAGGCCATGTGAAGAAACTTTAGATATAATTAAGTCTGTACCAGAATTTAAAGGTGACCCCACCAGATACGTCTCGTGGCGTCAGGCCGCTATGACGGCCCACAGATTATTTGAACCATATGCGGGAAGTTCAAAGTACTACCAGGCTGTAGCTATTTTGAGGAACAAAGTCGTGGGTAATGCAGACGCCGCGTTAAGCGCCTACAACACAGTCCTTAACTTTAAGGCTATTATGGCAAGGTTGGACTTTACATACATGGAGAAAAAATCAATCTTCACATTAGATCAGGAGCTCTCCACCTTAAGGCAGGGCCAGAAAATTAT
The DNA here is from genome assembly GCA_949987735.1 of Leucophora obtusa. Taxonomy (NCBI): domain Eukaryota; kingdom Metazoa; phylum Arthropoda; class Insecta; order Diptera; family Anthomyiidae; genus Leucophora; species Leucophora obtusa. The sequence continues at coordinate 198,857,117 of OX465295.1, read as the reverse complement.
TATCCAATTTTACGACGAAGTAGAGCGTAAGTTAACTGCAATTGTGAATAAAATTATAATGTCGAATGAGGGGGATGCAAATTTGATTTAGTCACTGAACCGAAAATACCGCGAACAGGCCTTACGTGTCTTTGTTTCAGGGGTAAGGAAGCCCTTATGTGACACTTTGTTTTCATGCAAGCCTGCGGACTTGCCATCAGCCCTGGCATTAGCCCAAGAGCTGGAAGCAAACCAAAACCGCTATCATTTTGCTGCCATTTACAATAATGGTTTGAACAAGGCTTTACAAAGTTCCCCAACACACACAGCCTCGAGACAGAACATGCAGCATGTTAAACAGAACTCCCTTGGCAAACGAGATAATTATTTGCAGCCTTCGCAGAACTATGTCGGTCAACAGATTTCTACATTTTACCAAAATCGCCCTCAGCAGGTATCTAACCAGTCACAACGACATAATGTCGCGAATTCAAATTTCGGAAATTGCGCTCAAAATCCTTTTCAGGCTGTAGGCCAACAAGCTATTGACTCTCAACCAGTATCCCAATCCCTTGACACTGATGTAAGTATGCGTACAGTGCGAACGAATAACTTTCAGGGTTTTCAAGCACATAAGCGGGGTTTAGCATCTGACAGACAGTTCCCTCAGAAGGTTCAAAGGATTAACCACCTTGGCCATGAGGTCATGCAAAACGGGGTTCTTGAAACCTGCGGAACGGATGACTACGCCAATGAGCCGGACTTCTCTGGTAACCAGGAGTCATATGAAAACCCGACTTCCCCTGATCCATCTTTCGAAGACGAGATTAATTTTTTAGAGGAGGGTCAGTTCTCCCCTACATTGAACGAATGATAGGCGGCAGGAACATTAGACTATTGATCGACACTGGTGCCTCTAAAAGTTATATTACCAATATTAACAGACTGAAAAACATTAAATGAGTAGGGAAAATATTTTTAGTCAAATCCATTCATGGTGCTGACATAATTACCAACAAAACATTGGTAAATGTACTTAATCATACAGGAACATTTTTTATCTTACCGAATCTGTCTATATTTGACGGCATAATAGGTTTTAGCTTCATAAAGAGTATAAAAGGCGTGATCGACACGGGAAAGGGCATGATTTACTATAACGGCGGTGAGGAAAAATTGAAATATCTTGAGCTAGATGCGGTGAATTCTTTAATAGAAAACGCCTCCATCCCAGAGAATGTGAAAGAAAAGTTTTTTCGAATAATAAACGAAAATGCTGGTGTTTTCGCTAACCCAAACGAAGCTTTGCCCTTTAACACGGGGATTTCCGCGACAATTAGAACAAAGGATCGGGAGCCCATATATTCCAGATACCAATCCTACCCGTTCTCGATGATGGAATTTGTCAATAAAGAGGTTGGGGAACTATTGAAAAATGGCATTATAAGGCCATCCCGATCTCCCTATAACAGCCCCGTTTTGGTTGTCGACAAGAAAGGCACAGACGAAATGGGCAAGCCCAATAAACGTCTCGTGTTCGACTACACTAAACTTAATTCGAAGACTATCCCGGATAAATATCCTATACCTGATCCATCTGTCATACTTGCAAATCTCGGCAAATCCAAATTCTTCACGACATTGGATTTGAAAAGCGGTTTTCACCAAATTAACTTGTCTGAACCCGACCGGGAGAAAACTGCTTTTAGCGTGAATAATGGTAAATACGAGTTTTGTCGCTTACCATTTGGATTGAAGAATGCCCCGAGCATTTTTCAACGCGCTATCGATGATGTTTTACGTGATGAAATCGGGAAGTCATGTCATGTGTACATCGACGATATCATCATATTTTCCGACTCCGAGCAGAAACACATTGATGACATTGAGAACATTTTGCGGAAACTGTATAATGCTAGAATGAAGGTCTCTTTAGAAAAATCCAAATTCTTCAGAACCTCAGTCGAGTATTTAGGCTTTGTCGTTTCAACCGACGGTATTAGAACATGTCCAAGTAAAATTGAAGCCATAGTCAACTACGAAACACCTACAACCTTAAGGGGCCTCAGGTCATTTCTAGGGTTGGCCGGTTATTATAGAAAATTCGTGAAGGACTATGCAGCCATAGCGAAACCCCTCACTAAATATTTGCGCGGGGAAAACGGACATGTTGGGACAAAACATTCGAAGCAGGTTAGGATTGACCTGGATACTGATGCTCTTCACTCCTTTGTGAAGATAAAGAAGATCCTTTCTTCTGAAGATGTACTCCTCCTTTATCCAAATTTCGACAGACCCTTTGACCTTACGACAGATGCGTCGTCCCATGCTATTGGCGCCGTCCTTTCACAGAATGGTCGCCCAATTACCATGATCTCTAGAACCTTGTCACCCGCCGAAGAGAACTATGCAACCAACAAACGCGAACTCTTAGCTATCGTGTGGGCCTTGAAAAGTCTTAGGCACTATCTGTACGGGGTGAGTAGCTTGAATATCTTCACCGACCACCAACCCCTCACCTTTTCGATGTCAGATAAAAACCCGAATTCGAAATTAAAGCGCTGGAGAGCCTTTATTGAGGAGTACTCCCCAAAATTTTTTTGCAAACCCGGCAAAGACAATGTCGTTGCCGACGCCCTCTCCAGGCAATTTGTTAACATTACGATGAACACCACATCCACATGCTCATTACAAGCTTGTGGAAGTGAAATGTCACTCACCGAAATTATTCCCGCGGCCGAGAATCCAATTAACTGTTTCAAAAACCAGATTTTAATTAATCAGAGTACAGAACAGAAAAGGGAAACGAAGATTCTTTTTAAGAACCGCATTCGACACCGCATTGCATACCGGGAGATTGACGATCTTTTGAGTACACTTAATGACTGCATAAACCCAGAAGTAGTGAATGCAATTTATTGCGACCTACATACTCTCGCTCAAATCCAACACCTTCTCATTTCAAATTTCCCGTCTGTAAAATTCCGGCACACTGATAAATTTGTTACGGACATCTTTAATACAAGCGATCAAATTGAAATTTTAACGAATGAACACAATAGGGCACATCGTTCGGTTTCGGAAAACACGAAACAAATTCTTCAGGACTATTTCTTCCCAGATATAAAGAAAAAGCTAAAGGAAATTACGGCAACCTGCAAAATCTGTCGGCAAGCGAAATATCAAAGGCACCCAAGGAAACATGAGATCGCTGAGACTCCCATACCCTCTTCTCCGGGCGAGATCCTGCATGTTGATATTTACAATACGGACAAGAAATCCTACTTAACATGCCTGGATAAATTTTCTAAGTTCGCCATTGTCAAACCTATACCCTCTCGAGCCATAGTAGATGTCAAGCCAGCCCTTCTAGAGATACTTAACTATTACAAGGGCACAAAAACCATAGTATGCGACAACGAAAAATCTTTAAATTCACAGACCGTAAAGTCATTGATAAAAAATAACTTCGGAGCGGAAATTTACGCGACACCACCCATGCATAGCACCTCTAATGGCCAAGTCGAGCGTTTTCACGGAACACTTACAGAAATCGCAAGATGCCTGAAACTAGAGTGCGAAGTGGATGACTCTACGGAGCTTGTCTTGATGGCAACCGCAAAATACAATAGAACAATCCATTCTACTACCAACCATAAGCCCATAGATATAATTCAATCAACTCCAGAGGACTTGAGGGAAAATATTCGTGCGAAAATTCTTGCCAAACAGAAATCAGACCTCAATTATCATAACAAAAAGAAAGTAATTAGAACATATGAGGAGTCGCAGAACCAAACGTGACTTTTTACATTTTTTTACAAAGTGGTTTTTTGATGTCATTTGTTGAATTTGGTTAAGTTCTATTGGAAAAAATCTTACTTGGATACTTTTTGTCATCTGATCATAGAAAACTTTGATGTTTAAAAAATTGATGTAGAACAAAACGTGATTTTTTTTTTGTATTTTAACAAAACGTACTTTTTTACTCTTATTTTAACAAAACGTGCTTTTTTATAACGCGTGAGAGTGCGTGATAGTGGGGATAAAATCACGGTCACATCCCTTATTATATCATATCTCATTTTCTCATCTCTAATTATAACAGAACTTTTCGTTAAATTTCTCTTTTCATAATTTTTTTTTGCCTGATTAACGTTTCTTGCTTTCAGTAATTGTTCCATATTGAAAGTAAATGGTTTAATCTAGTATACCTATTCGTTAATTGCAATAATTTCAGTATTATCTGTTATTTGAGAGTTATTGAAAATAACACAGCACATTGAACGATGGAAGAATTACAAAATACGGTGAAAGTTCTAAATACTGGAACACGCAAGAAGCAAAAACTAAAAAAATCTCAAAAGCGGTAATATTAAACATTTTTGGAATTAAATACACGTTTGAGTATTTAAGAGGATTCGGTTTCGTTGCAGGGTGTATAAAGATTCTAACACTCTCGGTGGCATTCACAAACATAGTTGCAGTCATAAGGGAAATAGCAAATTTCAATGCATACATTTTAGTGAAGTCGATTGTGTAAAAAATCGACGAATGTTATATAAAAATGAACACAAAATACCACAAGATATTTACTTAAGCAGACTAATATACACCAAAAAACCTCGTCGAAGCCGCAAATTACTTTTCCAATCAACAAAGCAGAACAACATAACATCGAAATATTATTTGATTAAAAATGGTAAAAGAGAATTAGTTTGTAAGGCATACTTTATGAAAGTGCTTTCAATCACTAAAACAAGAATAGAGTTTATTCTTAAACGCATTGTTAATGGTGGAATACCATCAGAGCGAAGAGGCGGAGATCATCGCTCCCACAAATTTATTGAAAAAAAGGAAAGTGTAAAGAAATTTATTAATTCCTTTCCTGCAATTGAGAGTCATTATAATAGATCTAAGTCAAAACGAATATATTTGAATAGTAACCTAAACATTTCCAAAATGTTTTCCATGTATAATGAATCTGTCGATGATAATTTAAAAGTTAGCCAAACTTTATTTCGACAATTTTTTTTGAATAATTTCAATATTGGGTTTTCCTCACCGGCATCAGACGTCTGCACTGTATGTCACTTTACGCAAACTAAAATTAAAAACGAAGTTGATCCTCTGAAGAAAATTAAACTAATGACAGATTTAAGGATACATAAGCTTAGAGCCAATGCATTCTATGGGTTAATGAGAGAGAAACCTGCAAATACTTTGACAATAGTTTTTGATATGCAAAGTGTTCAAATGTTACCAAAATGTCCAATTCAAGAAGCTTACTACTCTCGTCAAATTGGCTTTTACAATTTATGTTTTGTAGGTGTTGATAGTAAGAATCCATCATTTTACTGCTGGACTGAAAACCAAGCAGGTCGAGGATCAAGCGAAATTGGATCGGCCTTATTTCACTATTTAAACACAGTCTGTTTAAAAGAAATTAATTATATTAGACTCTTTTGTGATGGCTGTGGCGGTCAAAACAAGAACTCCCATATAGTGCGTACTATATTATTTTGGCTCCAATCGAAATCACCCTCTAATTTACGAAATATTACCATTACATTCCCAGTAAGAGGACACAGTTTTTTACCGGCTGACAGGGTTTTCGGTCGTATTGAAAAAGATATTAAAAGGCATGATGTTATAACAACAGTAGAAGAATATTGTGACATTTATTCCAGACATGGAACAATTTTATTGTTGGAGAAGGATTGGACCATTCTCAATATAAAAGACCTTGAAGTAATGTATAAAAAAATTGAGAAGATTCAAGATATAAAATGGATAGTATTTAATAAACATGTTTCGAAAAATCAGACTACAAAGTGTCTAATTAAAACCTTTAAGCATTTTAAAGTTGAATTAGACGAAGAACAAAATACTAATTTAAACCTGCTAAAACGAGGGAAACCCCCTTCTTCAATTTCACTTACAAACGTTACAACAGGCCGTTGGATTAACGCCGACAAAATAAAGGATGTGACAAATCTTTTGAAGAAGCAGTTTGGGAACGATTGGATACAAAACAAGGCTTTAGTATGGTACAAAGAACTCATTTATAATCAAAATGACAATATCGGAAACAATACAGAGGAAGATGTTCAATGCGGTTGCGTTGAAGAAGATATTGGAAGAAAAGTTTGAAAATTTAAATTTTTGCTAGATATGTTAAATTGATTGAATTGATACTTAATTTTAACAATATATTAATTTATTTAATTTTATTGTTTTTTTTTTTGTTATTGAATTTGCGGTAAAAAAATGTAAATCGCTCAGATAAAAAAATATACATAATAAAACTGAATTTCAATAAAAGCAAATTTAAATCTCAAGTAACAAAATTTAATTTTTGTATTTTAACAAAACGTACTTTTTTACTTTTATTTTAACAAAACGTACTTTTCTACTATTATTTTAACAAAACGTGCTTTTTTCATATTAAAAGTCCTTTAATTTCATACGTCCTTAACATTTATTGTTGCGAATTTTTGTGGTATAATGTATTTTAATATAAGGAAGAAACTTGGTATATTTTGTGGATTCATGCTATATAATAATCCAGTAAAAAAAGTTTTCTTCGATTTCCCAACATTTTGAAATAATCAAAAAGGCACGTTTTGTTCTGCGACTCCTCATATAACCCTGGATATAAGGTTTTTGTCAAGGTTAATAAGAGATTAGGGAATAAATTCAGCAAGGTCTTTGTCGAGAAAACTGTTCAACAAGATCTGGGCACAACCCTTAAAATAGACGATAAAATTTTCCATAAAGATAATATCCGATTCCTCGTTGCAGCTGCTCAATGATTCTCAACACCCTTGTTTTCAACCATGGCACCATTCTGGACTACTCTTCCTCGCATTACATCCCGATATCAGATGGGAATGCAGCAATTTTTGACAACTATGGAATTTTGGCCCACATTACAAACTTAACAGACTTCATCAGAATATCCTATGACACTAAGAAGTTAACCGAATTACTGCCGCAGTCGCACATGAGGAAACTGTTGGAAGCTGACGTGGACCAAATACTTAAAATTACGAAATCTCTTCAAATACACCACAGGCATTCGCGCAGCATAAATTTTATTGGAACAGCGCTGAAGTATATAGCTGGTACCCCTGACTACGACGACTTTGCAGAAATTGACAACAAACAAAAAGAGTTAATTACGGCAAGTAACACACAAATAAATATCAACACGGCCATGCAATACCAGATAAATAACTTAACAAGAACCCTTAACATTTTGCTTAGCAAAACAAAGGCCACAGATGTAGACACCGGTCATTTATACGATCTGCTTAGCTGTAGAAATAGGGCAATCATTAGGGAACTGGATAATTTAGCGTTGTCAATAACTTTGGGAAAGCTACAAATGATCAACCCCATTTTGTTGGATAGCTCGGAAGTAGATTTCATTTTAAAGTCAGAAGTAAATTTGAACATTAGCATCAGTGAAATAGTTGTAAACTCTAAGCTCAAAATTTTGCAAGATGAAAATATAATAACATTTTTAATAAAATTTCCCAGAATTAAATCTGTATGTAATAAAAAACACATATATCCTGTTATCCATGAAAACAAAATTCTGTCATTTGAAAGTGAAAGTGTTTTAAAATGTGATTCTAAATATTTGATATTAACGAATTGTAAAAGGAAATCAACAATTTCATTTTGCCAAGAACTAAAATACGCCAATAACTCATGCCTTAATGGCTTGTTGAATAACTACACGGCTACTTGCAATACTCTTTCGGCTCATAACATGCCATCCATCTCGGAAATCGATGATGGGATCGTCATTATCAATGACCGACCTTTTAAATTAATTGACAAAAATGAAACCACAATCGTCCAAAGAGGAACTTTTCTAATAACTTATGAGAGTGAGATATTTATTAATTCTACAAAGTTCGAAAATCTTCGCAAAATTGTTTTCAAAAGTCCGGAAACGCCCATAGCTCACTCTGTCAGTCTTGCTGATCATACCTCTATCTTATCACTCCCATACTTACACGAGCTAAATATTAAAAATATGGACCATATTTCCCACTTGCATTCCAAAGTCAGAGGAACTTGTTATATCTCCGCTTCTCTTTTTTTTTCCTGATTTTGGCACTTTGTGCTGCATACTTTGTAGCCAGGAGGAACCGTAAAATTGAGATAAGTAATATCCTAAATAATTACGACCAGCCGGGGACGTCTGGATCTCAAGGGGGGGAGAAGTTAAGGCACGTTGCCCTCAACGTGACAACATAACTCAATTTATACCAATATTTCTGTATTCGTTCCCAAGCAACCCAAATTTTCTGCATTGGTTGCAAAATGGTTTTACTTTTTGTATGAGTTGTATTTTTTGTCAAGTAAATTCTGTTGTATTTTCATAAATGCTAAAATCCTATGGTCAAAGCAGCGGTGTCAAGTAGCTTTGCAATTTTATAAATTCTCTAGTAAGTCTGTCTGCACGTTCTACACAGTCAGCAAATTAAAATTGTTTGTTGCCTTAATAAAGAATGATTGTAGAAAGATAGGGCAGTCTTTTATTGAACGCCAAACCTACATAGTAGGGAAATAAAAATAAAACCTACATAGTAGGGTAAAAACAAAACAGATTTAAAAATTAATATTATTAAGTCAATAATTGAAAATAAAATTTTAAACTAATATTAAGACTTTAAATAAAAATAAAGATTAATATAACAACCTACATAGTAGGTATTAAACAAAACATTGATTGTTTAACTTGTATACACAGCACATTGGGTGCGTTCGGCAGATACACTTTAATAGTCAACAGTTCTACAACAGTTGTACAACTATCTGCTGAACGACCTGATCACTAACCGCTCAGTCTGAGCGCTCTGGTAGCGCCGTCATATTTTGGTAGCATAAAAAATGTTTGCTACTTTTGATCAATTAGTGATACATTTGTTGTTGTTGATTTTAAAACTATTTTTTTTTTGTAAGAATGAAATTTTTGAAAAATTTAAAGAAACTAAAGGAAAATATATAAAAATTGTATTTAAAAACGAAACAAAGGTAGCATTCGGCAGAGAAACCTCAGACTGATACCGGTGACTTGTAGCGCTTTGTGAATACTTTCTCTGCTGAACGATGTTTTCTTTGATTTGTTTTTAATACACTTTTTCTATAGTTTCCTTTTATTTTTTTTTTAATTTTTGTTTTCGAATTATATTTCAATGTTTGCATTTGTCATTCTTACAAAACAATTTTTATTGTAAATGAACAACAACAAATGTATCACTTATTGATCAAAAGTAGCAAACATTTTTTACGCTACTAAAATATAACAGCGCTACTTGAGCGCTCAGACAGAGCAGTTCGTGATCAGGTCGTTCAGCAGATAGTTCTACAACTGTTGTAGAACTGTTGACTATAAAATTGTATCTGCCGAACGCACCCAAAGAAAACGTCGTTCAGCAGAGTTACTAATCAGAAAGCGCTACAAGTCACCGGTATCAGTTTAAGGTTTCTCTGCTGAATGCTACCATTTTGTTCATAAATATTATGAACAGCAGTCATTGAGTGCATTTACCAGACGCTCAACTGTTGCTTATCCGCTACTCAACAATCTGGTGAACGATTTGATTAGCTAGCGCTAAGTCAACATGTTGTGGTAGCGCTACCTTGTTTTGGTAGCGTAAAAATTTTACGCTACTTGTGAGCAGTTAATGATACATCAGCTGTCGTTTGTTTTTTTGTATATTTTTTTTAAAGAATAATAAACATATACAAATATGATTATAAAGGAATAAAAAATTTCGAAAAAATCAATGAAACATCTACAAATATTTCTATTTTAAAACAAAAACAAAAGTAGCATCGTTCACCAGATTAAGGTAATCATAAAGCGCTACATATCATTTGTAGCGGTAGCGGGTTTCTCTGGTAAACTTGTCCATTGATTCGAGTTCATAATATGTATGAACAAATTCCTACTATTTATAGATTTTTCTTTATTTCTCATATTCCAAAAATATTTTAGTTAACAAGTTTGTTTGGAATAGAAAATTAATTGTCAATTAGATATTTTAATTTTCTTTGTAAAAGAACGAATTTTTTAATTTATCGCTAATAAATATGCTAGCGACTAAGATCAAAAGGTAAGTGCAATATTTTAGATATATTTTTATGTATAAAATATTGGTTTATAAAACAAGGCCATTTTCTTAACTCTGTTTCAGATTGCAAACATTTTCTCAGTTCAGTTGCATCCGTTTACTTAGTTGACGATAGAAACCAAGTTTGAGGCTATAAGAAAACATGACATTCTCTCTGCTGTGTATTTCCCAATTCACGTTTTTGGTACCACAAGGAATCTGTTCAGATCAATCAAATCTTATATGATATATTTTGTCATTATAGCTCTGAATAATAATAAAAATGCATCAATTTTGGTGCAATATAAGGATCTGCATTGAAAATGTCATTAATTGCTTTATGATTTTTATTTAATATAAAATTTAGTAAAAGAAAAATCTATAAAATCCACCACTAATTTTTTCATTATATGTATGAACAAGTTTTGGGAAAAACTTATGTATAATTCATACAGTTTAGGAAAAAATTCATTACATGTATGAATTATTTTTTTGTGTGTAATAAACCGACTCACGTAAAAAGTAAAAAAAGTGCCCCCTCAAAATAAACCTTAGTTTCTTTTATGATAATTCCCAAAATATTTCGGATCTAGCAGAATTGAATAATTTGCAAAATTCCAAACTATGTCCACTTAGTGAAGATTTATCAAAATAAGAGTTTTGGTATCCAAATTGACCTATTTAGAACATATTGTTTCCACCACATTGAATTTCTGATAAAAAGCGAAAAATCTCTGAAAAAATTTCAAAAAAATCTGAAACACGTATTCACTTAAATCGTCTATAGATTATGATATGTAAGTATGACATTTTAATCACAAACATCTCCGTACAAAAGAAGCAAAAAAAAATTTTGATAGAATATACTTGAAAATAGGACATGTCTGGATATGCTTGAACATGTTATATATACCGCCGGACGCGCCTCAAAAAAACCTTTCATATCATACCCATATTGATTATGTTGTCTTCAGATAAAATGCAAAATTCTTACAAAAACTAAAAAAAATACCTTTTTAATCATAAAACAAAACAAGGCTTATTTGAGGGGTGCACTTTTTTTACTTTTTTCTGTCCATATAAGGTGAGTCGCTCTAATGTATAAATACTATTACTTTCAGACTTAATGGGGAAACTAAATAAGAACGCTATAAATAATATAAAAAATCAACATACTATGAAATTTTGTGCAATTTCTGGAATGGAAAATAGATTTGCACTAAACAACATTCTTTTTTTAAATAAGAATACCTTTTTCCAGAAATCCATTATGACCACAAATGTGATAGTTCCAGCGTTCTGATAATGATTATATTTTGAGTTTTAATAAGACACCAACTTCTCCTAACCTAGTGTCTTCAAATGCAATAAAATGTGCGATGAAATCTGAAATTAATACAACGAAATAATTTTGCTGTTGCTTTGTGTGCAGTTTCCAAATTTCATTGCTTTTTTATCTGTAGACACCAGGAAATGAACAATATTTGTTTGTTACAGTCAATAGAGGCCAAAAATCGTCTACAGGATTTCCTCATACTATAATAAAATACAAACAAACAAAAAACTATGGAATTCTGAAAATCATTTGAAGAAAACCACTCTGGAATATGAAAGCTAGACCCTTTAAATTGAAAAATTTATTTGGTTGGCCGTGTCCAACTATCTCCAAATGTCCACAGTGGCAAATATCCCCGACAGGATTTCATCACTTAATACAATTAAAAGTTAAAAATTGTACAATTCTGAAAATTATTTGAAATAAAGACACTAAGGAATATGAAATCTAGACCCCTGTGACTAAAAACCAGACCCTTGTAACCCCAAATGTCCACAATAACAAATATTTCCGAGAAAAATAAACATTAAATCGCTATTGTAATATTCTGAAAATCATTTGGAGTAAATCACTATGAAATAGGAAAACTCTAAGCTTGGAACTGAAATGTATTTAGTTTGTAGAGTCCAATTACCTCCAAATGTCCACAATGGTGTATTTTAATGTTTACTTTACTCTGTTACTCTTAAACGGATCTTGGCTAAATATAGTGTCTTTGCTAGTTAAATTCGAATATATTTCCACACACATTAAAAAAAAATGGAATGCTACTTAATTGTCTTAGAGAAATCATTATAAAAATGTAAAATTCTTACCAATGAGATTTGTGTTTAAAAAGTGTTTTATATTTGCTTTAATACTCAAAGCTTAAAGCTTGTTTTTTCCAGTTTTAAATTTAAATTTAGGGTTATTGCACCAAATAATCCTTATAGCCGCGTAATGATTTTAATTGTTTTTTAAGTTTTGTTATTAAATCAGACGGCTGCACCAATATTGAAATATCACGACCAACGGAATTTAAACGATCGCGTATTTCATTATCTTTGAAAAATAAATTTAATGGACGGCCATTAATTTCAGTGAGTACCCAAAAGGTTAAAGTAGTACCATCACAAGACTGAGCCTAAAAATATAAAAAATATAGATATATTATATAGAAATCTTGTGAATGGTATGAAAAAATATGCTAACAAGTGTCGTGGATTCAACTCCGTTAGAAAAAAAACTATTATGTTGATAATAAATAGTAGTATGTACAATATAATTTACCTTAGGTGGTAGACCATGTCTAGCCGCTAAACTATTCGGTACTACGTCAACAATTGTGGCTGTATTACCATCACGTATCAATCCTAAACATTGACCTTCTCTTTCACGTCTTATAGCATAACCTCTACCAAATGGTATACGACGGACTAAAACTTCCACCTGTAATAAAATATAATTTTTTTTTATTATTCAATGCAAACGAATTAAAAATACATTTTATTTGGATCTTACAAAGAGTGTATTTGTGTTTCTTATAATTTTATTAGCTTCTGCTGCTGTACTAATTGTTATGCCTGCAATCGATAGCAACTGATCTCCAATATGAAGGGCATTATATAAAACAGGATGTTCTTTTTGTTTCCAACCAGCAACCCTGTTAAATAAATAAACAAAAACATTACGTCAGATACTGTTATCTTGCAAAATGCATCTTCAATTAGGTGAGCTCCCCAACTACCATACGATTAATCTTCTATCCATATACCACAATACGGTTTCGGTCATATTCCGGGAGCGGATCAAATTTCAAAACGTTGCAATAAATATAGTGAAATATATAATTAGGTGTAATAAAAAGTGGGTACCGCTCAAGTATTTTTTTGTAATAATATCAGCTGAAATAAGTACGAGTGTATGCAATACCACATATTGTAGCGTATGATTTTATAAAACCCCGTTTAAAGAGTTAGGGTGCGTACAGAGTGGCCGCTTGTTGCCGAGCCGAGCCGACTGACGCTTATTGCGAGAACCAATCCGAGAAAACTGGTACTATACAAAATAGTACAAATAAGCGCGAACAGGTCATAGTGGGCGCCGAGCTGGTCAGAGCGTAAAGCTGATTGAATGCGAGAAAACAGTTCCAAAGCATATATCAGCGCCGAAAATATTGTTTATGTTATGTTAATAAAATAAAAATTAAACAAAAAAATAAAAATTCAAATTAATAATAAAAATTAAATAAAATTATAACAATTATAAAAAAACTTATAAACAAAATTAAAAAAAAAAAAAATGTAATAAAAATTTCAAGAATAATTGAAGAAATGCGTTAGTAAGTAAAATTTTAAAACTCAATGTCAGTTTTTTGTCTCAACAAAATAACAAACCCAAATGCATCCAAACATACATAAAACACAAATAATAGATAAAATATCTGTACTGATTCTCGCATCCACTATGCACACCCAAACTTGTTTCTCGCATGAACAAGTTCTCGCAATAAGCGTCAGTCGACCCGGCTCGGCAACAAGCGGCCACTCTGTAGGCACCCTTAAAATCCCGATTTCTCCGATATTTTCCCGGATCCGGATCGGTTTCGGTCCAGATTTTCCAGTTTCCGAATAAACATCGACTCGACAGTTTCAGAGATAAATCCAAAATGGCTACCGTGAATTTTTGTTTTCGGTTTTTTGAAGTCTTGCAACTTTGCTCTTCCAAAATGGCGGTCGTAGATTTTGCGGAATTTTCGGCGGTTTTAGGGTCTTGAAACTGCTAGGCATTCTAGCCGATTCAGTCGGTCAAAAGTTGAACTGCCAATTAGGTCTCAAGTTCTACTTCCCGAATTGGTAGGATTCATTCAAAAATTTTATAGTGAAAAATTAAAAAAAGAACTATATAGAGCAATAATATTTTCGCAATTTTTCGAACTTTTATACTTTTAAAACGGTACAAAAAATGGTAAAAACTGAGCCAAAGTTGCACCTGGGTTTTTTAATTAGCATTATCTGATACATACATAATGAAAATAAAAAAAGTCGGGATGGCGATTATGGAATTTTCTGTTTTTAATTGATGTTTCCTTAGTGGGTTATTTTGTAAATGTATTTTGCGTTAATTTGTGTTTAAATTGTTATTGTTACAAAAACAAATAACCCTTTTAATCTCAACTGACGTTTTCTGAAACTCAATTTGGTATATGGGCAAATATACGGAACCGGGCGATTCCATGTAACTCAGGATTTAAACCATTTTAATAACAATATATAATATTTTTGATGGTATCAGCATTTTCGAGGCAACGAATTTAATCAGGCGGACATCTCAAATTTTAATATTTATACTGTTAATGTGCTCTACTCAATTAAAAACTACCCTAATTTACCCTAATTTTGCTTGTAACTTTCAAGAGTTTTTAAACTCTTTTGGTTATAACTTTTTCAGCAAAAAGGAAATCGCCCAAAACCTTTGGTGGATAATAATTATGATGTTAGAAAATCTTCCACTTGTTGAAAAAATAGGTGCCCTCCCTCAGTAATGAACAAATCGTAGTTCTTTAAAATCTGTAACTGTTTTTTGAATAAAGAATAATTTCAGACATTTTTAATTTTTGCGCTTTCAGCCAGAGACATGTAATATAGAGATGCAACATCGATAATTTTGTAAACAAACTGTAGATGTCGCTAGCATGTGGGAAATTTTGTCAAAGGAGGATTTTATTTTGGGAAATTTTCTCAAGGGAGAATTTTTTTATGTCAAATGAGGTTTTACAGAGTTGTTAGGTAAGGGAATTTGGTCCCAAATTAGGGATTTCGACTTAGTTTTGGGAACAAATTAAAAAATTTGTAAATTTTAAAAGATTTAGTTTTAGGCCCAAAATAAGAAGAATGTTAAAGAATTTCAAAATTTCTACAAAATATTTGAATTATTGAAGAAATGTTCTCCAAATATTTATAAATCTTGAAATAACGAAAAGCAAGCAAGTTAATCAAAAAATTTTCTATTTTCCAAATACTGAAATTGTTACATGCAAAGGACTCAGAAAAAATAAATTTTGTGTAGGCTCAAAAAGTACCAGGCGTTTTCATATAACCTCTTATGTACCTTCTGAATCGTGTAAACTCGACTTATGCAAACTTAATGTTCAAAAGAGTTTACGAGCCCTAGAACTTACACCTTACTAGATTTACAAATTTTAGAAAAAAAGACTTCACCATAATGAAGTTCGTGTGAAAATTGAGAAGAATTTTTCTCTAGAAAATTTAATATACGACTTTTATTTTGAAACGGTGACATTTCAGCTTAATTGTGATTTGTCTTTCGTATAATAAAATTTTTTTAGTTTCACAATTTTAACAAAGATTTGAGGCCTTTAAAGTTCGAGTGAAAACATAAATATTTCTTCGTAAGATATTCAATTTTATTTAATTTGCTCACGTATTTCTCTTAATAATTTTCTGAACTTAAGAGCGATGCTAACTTAGCTCCTTTTTGATTTTTTGTTTAAATTGAAATGAATTGGGTATAACATTGGGGATTTAAACATTTAAAATGGGAATAAGCTAAAAGTTTTTGGGCAACACTGCTCCCCAAATAAAATGAAACAGTATTGCCAGAAAAACAAAACAGCAGTCAGCGCCATCTGTTGCATTAAAAACCGGTGTTGCCATTCATCAGGACCATGGGAGACCCCTGCTTTCAGCCTCAATGCAATTGAAAATTTTTTGATACTGACATATAACTGACAAGTAAACAAAAAAATTGAGATCAAATTAATAAGTGTGCCTTCAAAAACAAAGAAAATATGACAATAATAATCTCTTCACCTCTATGCGTGAACAACTTGAAATTTGATATTTTTTGAAGGGCACATCCGAAGTTTGAGAATTAATTAGTTGCAGTCCTGCGTGATCGATATATATCGGTGATACTATTATTGTGTGTAAGTGCTAAATGGATCGTACTATTAGTTTGGTGTCCAGACCCATTTTAGGTTAAATTTTGTAGCTTTTCATAGATTTTTGGAGGTAAAAGTGATGTAGAAACCAAACGGATAATCCGATCGTTTTAGCACTTACACACAACAATATTAATTCCGATATATATCATATAAGCCAGATTTCAGCCATTAATTCTTTTATCTGTTGATGTGCTAGTCAATTTAATGTTGGATTTTTTGCGTATTGTACAGCGAAAATTGATGTAAAGCCTAAAAATAAAATGCGATCTGTTTAGCACTTTCACATAATGACAGCTATGATAAGATCTACCGTTCCAGATAGATTGGACTCCATAATTCTTAAAACTGTGGATGTGCCTTCAATTTGAATTTAACCTTTTAGCGAATTTTGGAGAGATATGTTGTAGAGTATACGAAATTCGTCCGATCCGTTTAGCACTTTCAGATAATAATAGTAATGAAGATATGTGCCATTCAAGACATATTTGATCCCATAATTCTTTAAACCGTGGATGTGCCATTCAATTTTGTGCTGCAGTTTTGAGGGAAATTTACATATATGAGCACAAGTCCAAACATAGACCGATTTAAACCATTGGGCTGATATAAATCGGTCTACCAAATTTTATCAAAAAATCTTAATATTTGCGACCTGTAGCGTGCGCACAAGAATACATGGAGAGGCAGACGGACGGACGGAGAAATTAAAAAAACAACATTACTTAAAATCAATAATGGAAATATAGCGCAACTATTCATTTTTGAATAAAATTACCGTGATGATTGAAAAATCTGTGTCATCTTTTTTCATTAAATCGAGGTAAAAGTGTGTAAAAACAACTCAAAAATAGCAAAAAAAAAAAAAAAAATCCAGATGTGCTGGAAAAATTTAGAAACCAATTCGGACTCAGCACGGAAAAGTTACTTGAAAATGTGTGGCCGCATGCCCGAAAAATCCAAAAATTTAAAAATATTTACTAGCGAAAATGTGTGCGGGTTTTTGTTTATAACTTTTTCAGCATTCAAAAAAATTTATTCACGCGAGCAGATTACTTCTTTTTAATGTATTTTAAATAAGTTAATCTAGAAAAAAAATGTGTGCCACTAATTTGAAATTTTTCATTTTTAAAATCTGAAATCGACCTGTTTCGCAGATTTTCCCATATGTGACAGCGCATAGAGAAAGGGACCTAAGGGTAAAAAAATCAATTTTTTTTTTGATGTGGACAACATCTGAGCATCGAATGAGACCGATCCCATGCCTTTCTATTTTGCGCGTCACATATGCCGATGTTTTCCGAATTACAATTGGTGTATTCCAAATTTCAGTTAATAAAACATTATTTGAAATTAATATTTCACGTATGACCATTTTTTTTTTAATTTTAATTGATATTTTCTGAATTACAATTAATAGTTTTTTGAATTTTATTGATATATTCTGAACTTCAAAAATGGAAAATGTAAATTTCAATTGATGTTTCCTGAGCTGTAACTGCAAAAGGTGTAGAATTAATTTTTCCTGTACAAAAAACAATGATTCTTACAAGCTTTTTAATAGGAAAACAAACTTTTAGCTTTTTTAACCTTTAAGGGTCTTTTAATTAAACACGTCACAAAATTTCCCTGAATTTTTTATCTCCTCTAAATTTCTCAATTTCTGTTGATTTTTCGGGAATAAAAACATGTTTCTTTATATTCTTACAATTTTTTTCTAAAAATCATCTACTTCCTTTTTTATATATAAAAAAAATTGGGGGTCCGTGAGCACGTAAAATGTCTCAAGGTCGCCAGTTTACATAAGGCTGTCCCAAAAAATAATAACAAACAGGGAGGTAGTGTGGAAATTTGCAAAAACTGTTTTGAGTTTCCAATTTGGTATTACTTTAGAGCCCTTTACATGCCCTCACTACAGATTAAACAGACAGGACGAGATTTGAATGTTTGGTAACACTGGCAAATTTTGCCTAAAACTCAGGATTGGCAACCGATTCATAAGGTTAGTGATAATGGATAACGTTATTTTAACAGTATTTCGTTAGAGTATTTTAGGGATATCGGTATTTTAAATTATTTCGTTAAGTTATTTTATGGTCAACGGTCTTTAAAGTTATTTCGTTTGGTTATTTTAAAGTTAACGGTATTTTAAGTTATTTCGTTACTAATATTTTAAGGTTAACGATACAGTAATTTTGACTTAGCTGCACAACCAACTTTTGCAAGAATTTTTGTGCAGGTAAGCCAAAAACGCAGCTAAGTCAAATTGTTTACCTGCCTTAATGTGCAGGTGTATACCAATACAGACTGAAAACAAACAAAACAAATGAAGCTAATGATAACTTTGTGCTTTGCACCAGATCTTGCGATTTTTATGCTTAAAAAACGACTAAAGTAGGATATTTTTGTCACAAAAAAAGTTGACTATACATTTATTTTATGTGTGTTTTTTCCCTAGAATTGAAAAACAAAGCAGCTAACGATGATCTGTTTTATAAAAATAATGTAAAACTGGCAAAAATATGAGGCAGTTATCTTAAATGCGCAGGTAAAAAAAGTGCACTTAAAGAAGACAATTGCGTACATAATTTTGTAAAATAGAAAATTTTGTGCAGTTATAGCAAATGTGCACTTAAGAAAAAGGCAGTTAAACCAAAATTACTGTAGTAATTTTTACATTTTTGGCAAATTTAAAGATATTTCGTTAGGATATTTTAAGGCTGACGTCACACAGTGGTGTAAAATAAAAAAAAGTGGGAATGAGTATGGAACTTCTAAAGTACTGAACGTATTTGTCTGAAAATTGAAATGATTGTAGGGGAGGAGCTAAATTTTCAGAATCACATCTTTAAGAATCACAGAATTAAGTCTGTAGCTGAACCAGGGACGGAGCTACAGGGGGCGAAAGTTAATTACCTCTGGTATGAAAAACTTTGTGCTGCTTGTAGCTTTCTTAAATACTAACCGATTTGTTTCACCTTTTTGGATCCTTCTAAAGAAGACAAAAAAATGTTCGCGTAAGTGTTTTTGTATCTCAGTTTAGTGTCATTCCAAAGGGAACCGGTACAGTCATCGGAAGAAGGTCTCTGGATTTGGACAAAATTCGGTTTGTAGACTATCACGAAATTTACTGTTTTTAAATTTTTGCAAAATTCGTCTCATTTCGCTTTTTTTCGTTGTTTTTAGTTGATTTTTTTTAGTAAACTTGTGAAAAATACATGACGTTCAATTGATTACAACTATTGAACGCGTTATCCGATTGTTATAAAATTTACCTAAAATTTACTTTCAAAATAAATTGCAAAAATAAATTGTTGAATGCAAAAAGATAATACAATTTGAAAAATATCCTTAATTTGGAAATATCTCAAAAAACCCCCCTTTAATTTTCTTTAAATTAATGAAGCAGATAACTTAATATTTCAGCTACAGACTGTGAAAATTTCAAATTGGAACGCCAATGGGTTCAAAATAAAAACGCTATTTTTTAACAAAGTTTTGTGAATTTTCACAAATAAACGTAACATTGCATGACAAAATCTTGACTTTTAAAAATTAATAGAGCTCTGACCATCAATTCTATATATATTGGACATGCTGATTACAATGGGGTACTTTATTTTTCGATCTATGGTACATATTTTCCGTGAAATGTCTTTAAAGTTTAGCGGTTTTCCATTTAGTTTTTTATATACAAAAATTTTCAAATGCAATTAATACTATAAATTTTTTTGTGGTGAAATGTAGGCACAGGACCTATATTCATATTTAGGCTTAAAATCTGATGCATAAAACTTAAATTAAAACCACTGTTGGCGTTTTATATGGATTTTTACGGTTTTTAAGGTTTTAGCGAATTGAATCGCTGAAAGCAAAATCGGCTTTAACAAATTATATGGCTTAGTAAAGAAGCAATTAAAAGGAGATATTTCAACAAAAAAATTGTATTCATCAATAGCGGCGTATACGTTAAAATCGCGACTTTTCAAAAATTTTATATGGCAGCATAGCTTTTCAAGTTGTCACCAAAGTATGGGGTGACCTCTAAAAACGGTTCTTGCAAAATTTCAAGCAAAACAGTTTCCATTTGCAAAAGTTATCGCAATATACACATTTTTTAATAAGTGTCTTAGTACGATACTAACCTTATATAAGCATTGCTAGGTGAAAATTTTATAACAATCGGATAACGCGTTAAAAACTTTTACGTTTAATATCGTGGCACTTAGCAGAATGTATGTGCCAAGTTTTGTAAAAATCTTCTATTTTTGTATCCATTTAATATGGAATGATACTATAAGAGCTATTTCACTTCGAATATAAAATTTTTCATTTTTTGACTCGACACTTTCGTTCTTTGCTTTTTTAATACTGGTTCGAGAAAAAACCTTTGAAATATCTTATTCCGTTAAGTCGTAAATAAGGTCTAAATTCGAAACTTTGAATTTTAACCAAAAAATTTTTCATTTTTGTAAAAAAAAAGTGCCTTCATTATTTTTAAATTTGAAAAAAAATTGTTGAAAATATTAATTTTATATTTTTACATAGTAAAAGGACATCCTTCAAGGACGTGTTTAGCGCTAAGTTTTTCTCATTTTGGACATGCACCCTACATTTGGCAGTGGTCGAAATTCATCAATTTTCAAAATAATTTTTGAGTTTATGGGCCTGTAAAAAACTTTGCACAGGGTGTGTTAAAAACAAATGTTAAAAACATTTTATAAGACAGATGGTTAGCATTGCTCTTGCTTCAAATTTAGACATCCTGATTATAAGTGAGGCCGCTAGGTCAAAATAAGTTTAAAAAAAACTCAAATTTCGGAAAGAAAATTTGTATACTATTAAAAAAATTAACTAAAAATTTTTATTTTTTTCTGAAATTTTAGTTCTAAATATATTGTTTAACTACCCGAGTAAAAAAGTTTTGATATAATCATATATTATTTTATGTAATTGCTTATAGTAACTTATAGTTACACATGGCCAGATATGCTTTTAAATTCAAGCAGATATACTTTTATATAGTCATATGTTAGATATTTTTTCCTCAAAGGTTTTAATATGGAGACATATGTGATTTTATATTATTACATACTGGCATACATATAATTGCATATGCTATATATAAGTACATAAAGTAACATATTACAGATATAATTACATATACGTTTATATATTATTTAGTATGACACTATACATAATAATATAAAACTATATGTGGAGCCATATAAGAAATATTTCATAATGTGTGTTACATATGATTATATATTGACAAATAAGAACCCATATATAAATTAATATGGTTCCATATCTACAATATTTCATAATTTCTTTAATATCCCAATTAAAAAAAATCATATGGAGCCATATGAAGTTATATTTAATTATATATAATCTTTTATGTAATTAGATATAATTATATCCGAAAAATGAGAACATCTTATTGTATCTTATTGTATCGAATTGTATACAATTGTATACAATTTGGTACAATTTGATACAATTTTATGCAATTCGATACAATTGTATCCGAATTTTGTCCTCATCCAATTACATCAAATTATATCTTTTTGTATAAAATTATATAAAATGTTATAAAAGTGGACATAGTTTAATACAATTATATCTATATATTGACCTTATACTTTTGATCATATTATATAAGACCACATCTAACAATATACAAAAATTATTTTTTTAAATAAAAAAGATATGCAATATCTGGAGATCAGACCTGGGGGATTGCAATTACAATTGCAAATAAATGTAATTGAAATTAAAAAAAAAAACACAATTACATTTCATGTAACTGTAATTGTAATTGAAAGTGATTTCAATTACAAATTTCAATTACATTTAGAATTAAAGTGTTTTTTGTTAAAATTTTGTAGAAAAAACTAACTGGGATAGGTTGGATAGGCGTGGATAAGTATAAAAAGAATACATCATGTTGGGCTGACCCCTCACTTGTGCTTTTTGTCATTATTTCTTTTCCGAAAAAATGTAATTGTAATTGAAATTTTTTCAATTACAATTATATGTAATGTATAATTGCAAATTTTCAATTACAAATTACTTGTAATTGTGTAATTGCATGTGTTATTAATTTTCAAATATAATGATTAAACCAAAGCTCTGCTGGAGATCCTATAATTTCGATAAATCTTCCATTACTTTTATCCAGATTTACCATGACAGTGCATTAAACATGAACAAAATTTTCTTCATTTTTAGTAATTTTAAAATAAAGTTAACAAGACTGAAATGTTAAAGTTAATAGGATCATGTTATACAACCAAGATATAAGAAAAATAATAAAAAAATAGTAAAATATTACAAAATAGTAAAAATTACTAAAAATATATGATGCAAAAAATAAACTCACACACGAATCATGCACGGGTTATATATTCTTATTCACGCTCACGCACGAATCTCTTGAGTATAGTAATTATTACTCACGACCGCGTGTTATTCACAGAGATGTTCGTGACTCACGAACATTTCTAGTCACGCGCCAATCCCTAGTAATTACTAAATCTAAAACTAGTTCAAAATCATTGTTAACATAGAACAACATATAATATAATACGGTT
Source organism: Leucophora obtusa (assembly GCA_949987735.1). NCBI lineage: Eukaryota > Metazoa > Arthropoda > Insecta > Diptera > Anthomyiidae > Leucophora > Leucophora obtusa. The sequence goes on along the minus strand of OX465295.1, from coordinate 198,834,128 downwards.
TTATATGGACCTTATATATTTTTATATAAAATCACTTTGAAATAATTGCTTATGTGGGATGATATATAATTATAGATGATTTTATAAAGAACGTTGTATTGTTATATATTAAAGAAATCATGAAATATTGTAGATATGGAACGGTATTAAGTTATATATGGGTTCTTATTCGTCAATATATAATCATATCTAACACAAATTATGAAATATTTCTTATATGGCTCCAGATATAGTTTTATATTATTATGTATAGTGTCATACTAAATTATATATAAACGTATATGTAATTACATCTGTAATATGTTACTTTATGTATTTATATATAGCACATGCAATTATATGTAGGCCAGTATGTAATAATATAAAATCACATATGTCTCCATATTAAAAACTTTGAGGAAAAAATATCTAACATATGACTATATAAAAGTATATCTGCTTGAATTTAAAAGCATATCTGGCCATGTGTAACTATAAGTTACTATAAGCAATTACATAAAATAATATATGATTATATCAAAACTTTTTTACTCGGGAATATAAAATCACATATGCCTCCATATTAAAACATTTGAGGAAAAAATATCTAACATATGACTATATAAAAGTATATCTGCTTGAAGTTAAAAGCATATAAGTTACTATAAGCAATTACATAAAATAATATATGATTATATCAAAACTTTTTTACTCGGGTAAAAAAAATAAAAAAATATTGGTCCCACCGGGAATCGAACCCGGGACTCTCTGCTTGGAAATGCCAAATGATACCACAATCACTTTTTACGATCACTTTTAGAGCAATTACTCTTTAGAAGCAATACTTAAGTGGTTTTTTAGAAGTTGTTCAGAAGTAATTCTAAAAAAGCTGTAAAATATACTAACGGATACTTTGGAAGCAATGAAAGAATTGATTTTTTGAAGTTGTTCAGAATAAATTCTAAAAAAGCAGTAAAACTACACTAACGGATACGCGTCGTGAAGTATTGAAAGAAGTAGTTTGTAAAGCATTACTTGCAATTTTTTTTGGCTGGGTAGTGAAGCTTTCAAAATGTTAAGACGTGAGTTTTTGTTCGACGATAGTGAAGACGCGGTTACAACAAGAAATTATAGAGACCGAATTAATTTTTCGGGACTACAGAACTTTAATTTTAAAGACTGCTTTCGTTTAAATCAAATCCAAGTTGATTTCATTTTAAATAAAATTGGAGAAAAATTAGAGCACAATACACAGCGCAGTCATGCTTTATCGGCTGAAAATCAACTGCTACTGTGCTTGCATTGGCTCGGAAATGGTTTCCAGTACCATGGAGTTGCAGCTATGCAGCCATCCATAGAGTTGTCGACGTTATAATAGACGTTTTATTTCAAAACACAGTGCCGTCGCCCGATGACGTCAGTGAAATTGTTGAAAAGTTTTTTATGGTGGTGGATGGCACAATCATCAACCCTTAAATGCATGATCTCTTCGATTTTAACCATTTTTTAATATATGATTTCTAAAGGCGTGTACATTTCAAGAAAAATACAAAAAAAATTATTTTTAAAAAAAGGTGATTTTTATTGAAAAATATGGTTTTTTGACAAATAGCTAAATTGTGATTATTTTAACGTGTATGAAAAAAAAAACAAAAAAAAATCTATAAACTATAATTCATACTTTTATTGTCGCCAAAATGAATTTTATTGCGAGAATACCACTTTAAATATTTAAACAAATATTTTTGAATATTACACTTTTTGTAAAAAAAAACGCGAGTTTTAGATTTTTCACAAATATACAGAGCTTTTTTTTTACTCTAACTCTTTAAAAATTCTGCGCTAAAATGTAGGAACACTATGTACAAAAGAGGATAGGTACAGGCCTACAAGCTGTTTTTACAATTTTTTAAAAAAGTTTTGAGATTTTAGCACATTTACATTAATAAAAAATTTATATTTTGTAAACATTTTTGTAATTTTCTACCAATTTCGATTAATCGATTAATCGTATGAAATTATTCGAATTATTCCTTATTCGAAATTTGGACATTTTAAATTATTCGAATAACGACTAATCGATTGAATATCCTAGTACTAGCAGCGCTAGAATACTTTTTCTCAAAGTCCCATTTAAAAGCTGGCGGGAGATTGTGAAATCGGAATTTTAAAATATGTTCTGTATTTTTGGACTTACCAAACAGCACCAAAAGCATCTACCCATGCTATAGAACCTACACAATCTTTTCGCCTCAACTGCAGACGAACACCACCAGGATGCATTATTTCACGCCTCAATTGCATAACTTGTTGCTCGCGCAAAGTCATACGTTTCGCAGGTGATGTTGTATTATGGGGTTGTGGTATATTACCAGGACTAGAAGAACCAACACCAAGAATATTTTCAGCCATTCGAAAAGGTTGAGGAGGTTGACGTAAAGGTGCACCACTACCAGCACCGTTTCCACTCCCACCATTGGTACGGTTAGATTTATGATCATTATTATTATTACCACGTGGTGTATGACGTTGAGCCTGAGCATCTGAAGTTGAAGAACTACGCCTGCGTTGCACTAAAGATTCAGATGTCGTACGATTAATGGCCAAATGGGCAGTGGGTGGTAATTGCGCTGAAGAACCAGGATTATCACCATTATTATTGGCCGTATTTGATTTATTATTTGCATTGACTTGTGAAGAAAGCTGAGAAGTTTTTGTTTTGCTCACAGAGAGTTTATTAAGAAAATGAAAATCTCTACGACTAGGTCTGGATGTTATAACTGCTTCCGTAAGACCTCTTGTTAAAAGAAATGGCGGTCTGGGTGCCGGCTCTGTTGCCTGTCTAGAATTTGTTGGTGATATAAATCTTCTTCTTACCATAGCTGGACTTGCTATATGTATGGAAGATATGGGTTGATCTGCTGCCTGTGGTGGTGGTGATTTGTGACGTGCTTGTTCAACACTGTGCTGATATTTTGACATTTGTGATTTAAGTTTTTTATCTAAAACGACACCATTTGATGGCGTCGTTTTTGTTGTTGGTGATATTGTGACAACATCATCTTTTGCGCGTTGCTTAGCTTGTCTATGTGGTGAATTCCATTTTGGTGACATTGGTTGAGAATTTTGTATTGAAGTTGTTGTTGTTGCTGCTTCCCTACTACTATTAATATCAGTTGTGGTAATGGATGATGCTGTAGCGGTTGTTGATAGAAATACCTTTTCGTAATGTAATGAATTATTTTTTTTATTTAAATTTGTTATGGTTGTATTGTTTTCATTTTCCAACTTTCCACCATTTGAATTTTTTCTTAATACTGCTGTTGCTGATGCGGATGCGGATGCTAACATTTCATCACTGGTAGAATTATTAACAGTTATATTTGTTATACCGGACGTATTAGCTGATAATATAATTTTCTTAGGCAATTTGGGTGTGGACGTATGTGATGTTGATGCTGATGATGACGGTGGTGTAAAACAAGTACCATATGTATTATCAGTACCTGCCACATGTACAGTTGTGATTTTACTATGTTCATCTATTGTTGTTTCTCCTCCTCCTCCAATGACTGCAGCTGTGGCTGGTATTTGAGTTTTTTTAATTGGCGTTGTATATTGATTACCACCACCTCCGATTACTTGTATAGTGCTACTATTATGATTATTAATATTGCTATTATTTGTATTATTACTACTGGACGGAATAATTTGTACATTACTTTTATATTCATGTTGTTTTAATTTTGTTGCTAATGCTGTGGTCGTGTTATTTGTTTCGGGAAATTTAAATATATCTGCTACTGTTGTTGTTGTAATTGTTTTATGTGGTAATTTGGGCGGTTCATAATCATTTTCATTTGAATTTCCCAGTTTTGCATTTACATTTTCGGTTGATACTTGTATTATTGTTATATTGGTTTTAGATGTATTATTGGTTGATGTTACTGACGATGATGTTGATGTTGTTGGATTTTCAAATTGTGAATTAACTTCTAGTTCTGTAATATTATTACCTTTACTACTTGTATTGGCTACCATTAGGGGTGATGATTTTTTGTTATTGGTATCATCTGTTTTTTGATTAATTATTTGACGTTTTGATTTATCTACAGCTCCAGCAGATAAAGATCGTGATGTATGAGGTCTAAAAATAAACAGAACAGAACAAAGATATTTTGAAGTTTTTTTTTAGTAATCAGCACTACAAAAAATTATCTAAACTACGGTAGTTGATCGCTTTGAGCGCTTAATTTTATTTTAATGAGAAAAGCTCTAAAGACTGAAGACCTTTTTCAAAATGACAAAATGTATTCTTACGATCTACATAAGTTAGATTTAAATTTTCACCGGGAACACGATCATTTTACAAAAATGTAAGGCTTAAATTATCTCTCCGTCAAATGCAATTAATAGTGCTCCTGTGCAAATTTTAGACAAATCGGAATTCATTTTCCGGTTCCCCTACCTCTTTTTAAAAACACAGCTGTATGAACATGGATAGTAACCGAAAAGGTTATCGGTAAGGGTAACGCTATTTTAGATTATTTCTGTAATGGTGTTTTAAAGTTCACGGTAATTCGGTAACAGTATTTTAATGATAACGGTATTTCGGTAACGATATTTTAGGGGCACCGGTAGTGAGTTGAAATGTTTTTGGATCGATAACGGTATTTTAGGGTTAGTGCCTGCAAGTGTTGCCAGAACTTGGTTACCAAAAATGGTTAAATTTCTGACAAAAAATGGCTAAAATAAAGCTAAAAAATGGCTGAACAATTTTTAAGATAAATTTCCCCATTTTCTTTAAAAATTTATTAAACGCAGTGAAACCTATCAACAACATTCATTCCAACAGTCATTTAACAGACAATTTTTGAGCAGCGGCTCTTTATATGAAAATTAAAAGTTAAAAAAAAAAGAGTTAAAAATTATCTACAAGAAGGGAATCTCTTAGTCAAATGCGGACACGTAAAAACACACTTTTTCAGTTTTGAAGGATTTTAAAACTCTCAAAAGCGAAGAATTTTTATTATTTTTGCCAACGAATATTATGTTTTCATTTTGGCCGTTTTGCTTTATCTTGCTTAGTTTTCGAGATATGTATATGCCATTTTATTAAATGAAAAGTTTTTATTAAAAATTTCCAAGGCCCCATCAAGGACCATTTTTGGATAGAGATAACGTTTTTATAATAAGTAGTCGAAATTTTCGTCAATTTTGCCTATCTCTGTTAGTTTTCGAGATATTGGCCATTTTATAAAATCGGGAGGGAAAGAATATTTCGCCATCTTTAAAACTTCGGATACATTGGTAGCGGCATCTACCGGGTAATAACAGAAACATGCAAATATTATATTTTAACAATAAATTGTGTGTGTGTGTGTGGGTTCTTAAAAATTAGTTATAAAAAATTTTATAAATGATCATTCAAAATATGTTAAAGTACTGAAAATTAGTTAAATCAGTTTGCAGATTTTTTTACTTACGTATTATTTTAAGTGTAGTCAGTTGACTTTAAGTATGTTTTCTAATAAAATCCTGATATATTTAATGCCATAGTATACTATAGTAGCCCCACTCATTAAAAAATTGAGAGCTTGTCCCTATTTCATGTAGTTGTAGTGGTATTAAGAACCATATGTACAAGTAAAATAACAAACACTAGTTCATTTTTTCAAATGACAGAAAATGAGTCAAGCTACTATATTATACTATGTTTAATGCAATTAAATACAAATTTCGGATTTTTTTTAATTAAAAAACAAACGAACTTTTACAAAGTGTAGAAATTTTTGTTGGGTCATCTTTCAAAACAAAGTAGGTGTTTGAAATTGGTATCAATACTTATTATATGTTTAAATTAGGGTTTCCAAAACTGAATCGGTATTGAGAAATCGGTATTTCGGTATTGAAAATTTTCCAGTACCGAATTTTCGGTATTTTCGGTATTCATATTAGGTGTGTTTCTTTACTTTTTGGGTAAAGTTCGGTAAAATGAGAGTAAGCACAAAATCCTCTCACGAAATGACAAAATTACCCAATAGTACGGGAACACAAAAAACCACTTTTTTAGCCCAAAAACTTATTTTAAAGAATAATGTTAAACAGTGATGGGACTTGAAAAATTTTGTTTTGTGCCAAGTGTGTGACTAAAATGTGCCAAATGGGCCTTTATTGTGCCAAAAATCAATTTTCACTTAAAACCCATGTTTTCAACTTTCATTTTGTAAATGCATTCTTATGGAATTATTTTGAATTCTTATGGAATTAATTATATTTGAATGAATTAAAATTTTCTTTCAATTAAAAGGTGAATGATAAATTAAATTCATCCGATACTTATTAAAGATTTGGGAATGCAGCCAATGAATGAATTCTTTAGGAATGGTTGCACGGAATGGTATACATATAAACATTTTCTAAAACTGAATTATTTTTTTTATGAATTAAACTTAAATTAATTCTTTCGAAGCTCTGAGATAAATTTATAGCATTTGAATTTTTAAAATTTTATGGATTAAGCACCGTACGTTGTTCAGTTTTCACGTGAAAAAACTGTTATACTCCATATAAAAACGAGTAAAAAGGTTAAAGTCGGGCATGCCGACTATACAATACCCTACACCAGACCTACACCAGGGGGACCCTTATATGGGCACTAGTTCTAAACATGGACCGATGTTCACCAAAATCAATAGGCTTCGTCCTTGGGCCAACATAGGTCTATGTACCAAATTTCATCAAAATATCTTAATATTTGAGACCTGCAGCGTATAAACAATATAATTTTGGTGGGACCCTTATATGGGCACTAGGTCTAAACATGGACCGATGTTCACCAAAATCAATAGGCTGCGTTATTGGGCCAACATAGGTATGTGTACCAAATTTCATCAAAATATCTTAATATTTGCGACCTGCAGCGTATAAACAATATAATTTTGGTAGGACCCTTATATGGGCACTAGGTCTAAACATGGACCGATGTTCACCAAAATCAATAGGCTGCGTTATTGGGCCAATATAGGTCTGTGTACCAAATTTCATCAAAATATCTTAATATTTACGACATGCAGCGTATAAACAGTATAATTTTGGTAGGACCCTTATATGGGCACTAGGTCTAAACATGGACCGATGTTCACCAAAATCAATAGGCTGCGTTATTGGGCTAACATAGGTCTGTGTACCAAATTTCGTCAAAATATCTTAATATTTACGACCTGCAGCGTATAAACAATATAATTTTGGTAGGACCCTTATATGGGCACTAGGTCTAAACATGGACCGATGTTCACCAAAATCAAACTTGTTCGTCCTTGGGCCAACATAGGTCTGCGTACCAAATTTCATCAAAATATCTTAATATTTGCGACCTGTAGAGTGCGGACAAGATTGCATGGACAGACAGACAGACAGACGGACGGACAGACAGACGGACATCGTTAAATCAAAATAAAAAAAAATTCTGAGCCGATCGGTATACTATAAGGTGGGTCTACGACCAATATTTTTTGGTGTTACAAACATCAGCACAAACTTATAATACCCTGACCACATAGTGGTGTAGGGTATAAAAATTATTTTTCACGACAATGAGTTTCACGTGAAAATTGTGCAAACTTAGTTTTCACGCAAATTTAATGTACAAGACTATTATTTTTCTGGTGAAAAAGTAACATTTTGTGTTAATTGTGATTGTGGCTTTGTTATAAAATTAAAATATTGTTAATTTTTTTAACTTAAATTGCAATGTAAAGGATTTAAAGTCTGAGAGAAATTTTTTCACGTGAAAAACAACTTACGGTGCTTTATTCGGTAATATCTTCGATGCCATTTTTTAGTTTCGCTTTATTCGAAAAGGTATTTTAATACCAGTAAATGCTTAGAAACTAAAAATTAAAGAATTGTTATTTTTTAAATTCATTTTCTATTAACTTTTGTAGATAACCAAAATGTGCCAAAATAGTATCGGTTGTGCCATTGTACCAATCTTAGATTGTGCCAAAAATCTCATCACTGATGTGAAAATACGTATAATTTCAGTTTGCAAATCGGCACAAATCATAGGCACAAATAGACATATTTATTCGCATTTAAAAGTTGTTTTTGATTTTATTCAATTAATTTTAACAAAAAACCAAGTTTCCTTTGCTTATTTCTTTATTTAATTACAATTTTTAATTTAATTTCACAATTGTTTTTTGTTTATATTTGCATCAGCTGTTTTACCAAAGTTTACCCGAAGAAAAAGTCTGGGTAAATTTTGGTAAAAAAAGAAGCACTAATACACTCTCATTAGCGCTCTCATTTACCCAATTCTCGAGTACGGGAACGCTTTTGGGTAAATTTCGGTAACTTTGGGTAAATTTCGGTAACATTGGGAACGTACGGGAACACACTGATTAATATTCTTATTTAGCGCGTAAACTTTGATATAGCACATCTCAAAATTTTAATATTGTGTACGACAGTTATTGATTCAAAGAAGGCTTAATCTTCTCTCTTGTGTTTCATTCAGAGCTTGAAAAAGATAATTCTTTTTTGAATTAATACGGATAAAAATTTATTCATTTTATGAATCAGTGAAAATTTTAAAATAATTTTAAATCAATGATTTGATATTGAACAAAGTGAGATAATGATTTGGTATAATTTACATCGATTCAATTTTGATTCGACTGAATAATTTGTTTTAAGAGATAATTTGAGAAGTATAAATCAGATCAGAGCTTTGAAGAATCGATTCAAAATAATTATTTACAAAGATGATAAAAAAGCTGAGTTATAGATTCGTGAATCAAAAAATATAAAGATAATTCGCACAAATTCTTTTTATATTTTTTTGATTCGCGAAGACATATTATTGCCTAAACTTAATTCGCAAATCAAAAAAATATTTTTAAATTATAATTCGCGAGAATCAAGAAAATCCACATAATCAAAAATAATTTTTTTATTATTCTTTTTTAGAAAATTTAGAAAGAAAATTTGACAATTCCCATCACCAATACCGGGAAATCGCAGACAGAAGGGTGAACAAATGTTTATTAGACTAATTTTTTAATCTGATTTTTTTGACTTTCTCTCAAGAAATTTTTTAGAAAAAACATTATTTTTATGTTTGAATTAATTAAGACTGGATATAATCCTTGCAAGTCATACTATTTATAAGTAATCATAATCAGACATTTTTTGCTAGGTTAATTTTAGTTTCTGCGTTGCCCTAAGTTCTAGTTGAGTAAAAATGTAATAAATTCGTATTTATTAATGTTTGCGTCTTTAAAATATAAAATTTGTAAAAAATTGCAAACACAAAAACAGAATTATTGTCAAATTTCTCTTAAAAAAGACAGAAAATATTAAAATAATAAACAAAAAAATTGTATGCAATAAAATCGGTATTTCGAATTTGCTAAAATGGCTCGAATTTCGACAATTTCGGTATTACCGAAATAAGAAGAAAAATTTTAAAATTCAGATATTGTAAATATCTCCCCCACACTTAACCAAACCTACAACCTACACCAGGTCACTTGAGCATATTAGTTTTTTTTTTTATTTTGTAACACCGTGTAATTTGTGTCTAAAGCAGGGAAGGCACGATACAACTAGTTGTACAACTTGTTGTCGGACCGATAATAATTTTGAAATACACGGTCAGACAAGTTCTACAAGAAGCCATTTGAAAAAGTACTTATTTTGGAGGAGATGCACGTATTTTGGAGCGGACTAAAATAAAAAACGTGATGTCAACTTTTAACCAGACCACATAAAATCGCTAAAAAGCATTAAATGGAAAATGTGTAATTAATTTGTACGATCTGCCAACAAAAATGTTTAAACACGCTTTATTAAACTTGACTTTGTATTTTAGTTACCAACTAAAATTTTAAAAAATTTTGTGCATAAATTTCAAACAAAATCCAATTTTTGTAGACATTCATCACATGCCAGCCAACATTTTTCTGAGCGCTCAGAAATTATGACTCATAAAAGACCCAAAAAAACTAGCATTTTTATAGTGTTCAAATTTTAGAGACAGAAATGAAACATAATTAGGGTGACCATTCGTACTGATTTGCTCAGTACATGTACTGATTTTTGGTCACGTGTACTGATGAAAAAGAAGTGTACTGATTTGTACTGATTTTTTAAAATTTGTACTGATTGTACTGATTTTTAGCATTTAAAAAATATTACATTTTTTAGTTAAAAAAAAACCACAATGCAAGTACAATGTAGGTTTTTCTTTATAGGTTTTCCCTACCAGAAAGCATTAAAAATGATTTTTCCACATGTAAATTTATAAATCTAACATGTAGTTTCATACACAAAGAAGATTCGTGGTGACAACCGAATTTATCAAATGGTTCCATTGCGATAAAAGAAAATCAGTTGATACAACAGTTATTTGACTGCGATAAAAATATCTTAATTATCCCGTTGTCAGAATGATTCTGTTTTCTAAATGTAGGAAACGATATCAAAAGCTGAAGATTTTTTCGTACAAAAATCCTTAAAATCTAAAGAAATATATGTGGGTATTTCCAATGAAAAATTTTCGAATCTGTGGGATTTTCAATAGGAAAAAGTACACAAAACCTTAAGATTTTCATTTTTAAAAACGTTACGTGTTTTTGTAGTAAAACGTAGCCAAAATATGAAGTTTTTCTATTTCAGAAATCATGCAGAAAATAGCAAAGAGAAAAAGGAGTTGTTCGGACAGCTAAATTTTTAGCCAATCGATGTTTAGTTTGTATCTACAGAAAATTAGTTTAGAAAATGCAATTTGCTCGTGATAACAGAAATTCGTTGGCCTGAATAAAAATTCGGAAGAATTAACGTTCATACTATCCTGGGGTCATATTTGACTCCATTCGTAGCATGGCTATATTTCATCAATCTGTTACAAAAAAAATTAGAAAAGAAATGGTAACAGATCATTGAAATTTCTAAATAATGCCAATTTTGGGGGGGACCATTATATGGGCACTAGGTCTAAACATGGACCGATTTCAACCAAAATCAATAGGCGTCGTCGTTGGGCCGACATACATAGGTCGGTGTACCACTATCACGAAAATGGTCTGAAATGTGGATTTCGAGATGAACGAGTAATCGAAATACGTTGAAATTACAGTAGATAGATATTGATGTTGTTATTTGATATCTTGCAAAAAGTGAATTTTAAAAATGTTGAGTTAAATTAATGGAAATTGTCTCACGATTCCCAAAATGTTATTCTTTTTTTATCCATAAAACATAGCCCTAACTAGAGCCATTTTAGTCCCTTAAGAGGGGGGACTGAAAATTATGAAATATTCTTGTATGGTAAAATGGTACTCAAATGATAGAAAATGTTCCCACGACTTCAAAAATTATTTTTGTTTTTGTTTAACAATCTATAAAGGCATTAAAAATGCCGACATTTAAAAAAAAAATTTGACTGCGGCGCAATAAAACTACATCACTTCTCAAATTGTATTTCTCATCAAAAAGTTTCAGTTTTATATTGTCAACAAAAGTTTGAGTATAGCTATATTTTTGCCTGTGGCGCAATTAACCTATATCAGTTCTGAAATTGCATTTTTCATTAATTAAAAGTTGATTCCTTTTGTGATTTCCATTTTCAAAATAAACAACAAAAAATGGCCATTTACCGGATTTTACTAAAACTAAAATAACGTGATTTTATACTTTTTTAATTTTTCGAAGGTCTAAAATTTAACAAAATGCCTCTAATTCGATTCACGCCATTTGCGTTCATATTAATTTTTTAATTTTTTCGAACACCCTTATTGGTTGAAAAACGGCTCTAGTTAGGGCTAGATTTTATGGATATAAAAATATTACATTTTTGAATCGTGAGACAATTTTCTTTAATTTGAATACCCACAAGTTACTATGTTCCCCGTTTTTTGCCCTCAACGGGCCTCCCGGGCCCCAGCCTCTTCTAAAATTAATTTCGGTTTTTTATGTTTTTAATTCCAGAGAGGGTCATATTTTTTTTTGACGAAAGCCCATAAACTTCAGTTTTACCAAAAGCTTTGTATAATGGAAACTTTCATCCCTCATATGAACACATGTTAAATTTCATTTCGATCTGTCAACTCATTCGTATAGTAACAGGTTTTCAAAAAAGGCGCTTCAGTGATTTTTTTGTAATGGAAAAATTAAAAATTCGTGGTGTGATTAAATATTTACATAAGAAAGGCTTATTGGGACAAGAAATTCATAATTATATGGGGAATGTGTTAGGTGAAAGTGCTCCTTTATATGCAACAGTAAAAAATTGGGTTGCTGAATTTAAACGTGGTCGTACAAGCATTGAAGATGAATCACGAAGTGGACGTCCAAAAACTGCAACAACGCCAGAAATCATAGCTAAAGTCCATGATATGGTATTAGACGATCGGTCTAATACCATATCGGTAGGGACCGGTACCTTTCCTACGGGGAAAGGGACCGGTCCCAGATGACATGCAGGATAGGTCCCAAGGGGGCGGAGACCGGTCGTTGATCGGTCTTTTTGTTTGAAAGAGACATATCACTTTAACATGGCGTTGTCATTGGAAATGACCAATTGGCACAGTTTAGACACCTTGTGACAGTAAGGTGGTGTGTCTAAAAATAGCTCTTCAAATAAACTAATAAAAAATTAAGAATTAAAAATAATCTACTTGGCGTCGAAGTAGGGCTCGATAACACAACCTCCTGCTTGTAAGGCAAACGCTCTACCGTCTGAGCTAATGTTCCTTATGCGTGATGGCTGGCTGATGGTAAAGTTATATATTTTTCGTTTCTGTTCAAATAAAAAAGAAAAAGAAAAACAAACACTACAAGCAAATAAAAAAAATGGAAAAGAAAAAAATTGAAAAGAAAACAACACTAACACACACACAAATATAGTGGAAGTGCCTTCAGTATGCCCCCGATTGACCGGACACGGGATAGGTCCTTTAATGGCAGCTGACTCTTTTTTTGCTTTGGCCATAATTAAATTAAAAAATCAATTAAAAATTAGAAAATTACCTCAAAACCTCTGATAATATAAATAAAAATTTAAAAAATTGTCCTTAAGTTAAAAAGAAAATTAAATGAAATACCAATTGTTAAAACTAAAACAGCTTTAACATCAAAAAACGTTGATAATACAAAACTTAAAATTTTTTAGCAAAAAATTAAAAAAATTTAAAATAAGCAGGGTTGGCAGGCAATACCGCTAAAATACCGTTATCGATTCAAAGCCCTTTCAACTGACTACCGTTACCCCTAAAATACCGTTACCGAAATAACCAAAATACCGTTATCCTTAAAATACCGTTACCGAAATAACTGAAATACCGTTATCCTTAAAATACCGATACCGAAATAAATGAAATATCGATACCCTTAAAATACAGTTACCGAAATAAATGAAATACCGTTACCGTTATTTTTAATTTTCTGCTTTTGGTAATTGCACGTGGGTATTGAGTATTTTTCGTACTTTAAGTTGGTAAATTGGTTTTGTTTTTAATCTCGTTTGTTTCTTGTAAAAAAAATTGAGGGATGCATCGAAATAACCGACTAACGTTATACTTAAAATACCGTTACCGAAATAACTTAAATATCGCTAACCTTAAAATACCATTACCGAAATAATCAAAATACCGTTATCCTTAAAATACCGATACCGAAATAAATGAAATAGCATTACCCTTAAAATACCGTTACCGAAATTATTTAAAATAGCGTTACCCTTACCGATAGAGCTAAAATAAGCAAATCGAAAAAAAATAAAGTTCATAATAAATAAAAAAATATTTTAAAAAATATGCCCCGAATTTTATTTTTTATTTCGGTATCGGTCAATTTATTTTAAAAGCAACAGTGAAAGTAACGAATCAGAAAATTAATTCATTCTCGTTGGTTCATATTTGTAATAATTTAGTAATGTGCCTTCGGTTGACCGGTCACGGGATATGTCCTTGGAGGGCAATTGACTCATCATTCCCCGTAGGGTAGTTTAACTTCAATACGAGTACATTTTGTTTGCATTTTTAGAGTGATTTAGAAGTACTCTTTATAATATATAATATAATACATTTTAAAAAGTGATTTAAATGTGATTTGTATAATGTATGAAATAGCATATTTTAGAGGCAATTTTAATGATTAGCCTTTACAGAACCCATTTCTGAACCTATTGTGTAACAACCCAGCAAAACCTTCTATTAACTGGTAATGACTTTGGTAAGAAGAAATAAGGGTAGGTAACCTCTTACTTTTCTATTACCAAAGCTATTATTTTAACAAGGGCATGTCCATCGAGGTAACTCCTTACCTAGTAATATGTTATTCTGAACTTACATGTTACGCTTACCTATTACCTCTAGGTTACAAAAAAACTTAAAATAATAAGTTTTTTTTTCTTAAAATTTCATCTTGTTTCATATATTTACTATTAAATTAAAAATTGCATAATTTTAACAAAAAATTTTTGAAATTTTTTTTTTATAATTTTTGGTTATAAAAATAAGCATTTTGTAATGAAGTGGGTAAGCTCTCACTTTTCTATTACTAGACCTATTATTTTAACAAGGGCATGTCCATCGATGTAACTTCTTACCTAATAATATGTTATTCTGAACTTACAGTTAAAGAGCTTTTAAAAACATTTTGTTTAAATTTTAATTTTTTAAACCGAATATAAATTTTAAATTCACGGGTTTTTAACAAAAAATAGAATTTCTAAAATTTTCTAGAAAAATTAATTATTTATACCAATAAAAAATCCAGACGTATGAATTCGGTATTGAAAGTAATGCAAGGGAAAGGTGTAAAGTAATGCAAGGGTAGGCGGTTTGATATATTACCAGGTAATATGCATAGTAGTACCCATATATTACCAAGGTTTTGCTAGGAAAATCTTCAATTTATTATTATTTGTAGGACAATATTAAGGAAACCCTTCTTTTGAATCTGAATAAATTCGATTAAGTCAAAATCAGACAAAACCAAAATTTTTTTTAATTTTTGCTCAATAGTTTTTTTTTTAAATAAGTTTGTAACATTTTGAATTAAATAAGATTAATACACTAAGGCAGAGTTTTGGGATGTCAGTTAAACTTGGTTTAGTTTAACCGAAAACGAATTATATCAGCCATTTCAATTTTATTAACAAAAATTTGTCTGAACAACTTTTTCTCGTTTAGAATTTTAGTCTTCATTGAAAGAAGATAAAAAAGATCACATTTTAGAAGCAGTATTCCAGTTATAAACTAAGTTTAAAGATAATCTACATTCTATATACTGGGCCTAAAAGTTATATGTAACCTACTCTGATTAAATTTTTTTAAAAACATTACTCAAGGAATTTTCAGAATATTAAAGCGTACTAGGAAACAATTTTTTTTCATATTTTTTTTTTTTCATTTTAACAAATAAAGGAAAGAAAAGCATCGGCATTTTACAACTCTACAGTAATAAGGCCATCATTATTAATTTGCTCAAGCCGCATATCTATGATTGAAATTGTAGCTTTAAATTCATTAAAGAATCCGAGAACCGTTGTAGGATAGTTTTTCCCCAGACATATTTCGAAGGCGAATACCATGACGTCATTTGAATTTTGCAAGGCAACCATCGTTATCTGAAAATCAACGTTTTTATTAAACGATGCATTAAATTCCAATGCTATAATTTGCAATACGTGATTAGTTAAATTCTTATGTTGCAGAAGTTCATTTACCAAATTTTAACTTTAATCAAAATTTGGAACTTTAATTGGAAAAATCCTCTTGACATTTTAAAGTTGGCAGCAGTCAGTTTTTTTAAGATCTATTTTTGAGTTAAAGAAATAATATATTTTTGTCACTATATAATTATTTATTTAGTTTGATTTTATGACTTTCAAGGCGTAGTGGCAATTAAAGCATATCGACATTTAAAGCAGGTGACATTTATAGATCTTTTTGTGTATTTATAATCAACGAGTAAGGGATTGTAGGATACTCAACCCCTGTTAACCAACCTCTTGATGGTTCTGTTTTAAACGATAAACTGAGTTAACATTGCAACAAATTTTATTAACATATTTCTTTGGTGTTCCCGAGTCATTTCGGGTCATTTCTCCTCTTCTGTGGAATCTTGTGATCAATGGAATCCTTGACTCGTTGGAGAGAACGGGGACGAAGGTTGTGGCATACGCCGACGACGTTGTGCTACTGATCAAGGGGAAATTTCTTCAGACTGTCAGTGATCTCATGGAGTCGGCGCTTACGATGCTGTCCAGGTGGGCAAGGGAGAACGGTCTGGGAGTCAATCCATCTAAAACCGAACTTGTTTTGTTTACAAGGAAGTACAAACCGTAGAGGTTTAATCTCCCTAGATTGGAGGGAGTTACTCTTTAACTCTCGGGGGAAGCGAAATATATGGGTGTCATTCTGGACTCTAAACTTTCCTGGAAGAGGAATACCGAGGAGAGAGTGAGAAAAGCCTTATGTGCTTTTTATACCTGTAGGAGGACCTTTGGGAAGAGGTGGCGTCTACAGCCGTATATCATCCACTGGATGTATGCGGCGATTATCAGACCAATCTCGACCTACGGGGCACTGGTATGGTGGAGGGCGGTGGACACGGGGTCATATCTCTCCACTCTCGCAAAGGTGCAACGACTGGCTTGTCTGGCTATTACGGGGGCGGTCCGTTCCACCCACTCTCAGACTCAGGGAGATGCAAGAGCTGAGGCAACGCACTTGGGGGCACAGTACCATTCTGCATGGGATTGTTGGTGCACTACTGGATCGTAAAACGGACTGTATTTTACCGGTCACGAATTTCCAGAGGACTTTTGAGGTGATTGTAACGACCAGGGAAGACTGGGCAGCCGACTCCGTTATTCGGAGTGGTGATATCTCAGTGTACACGTACGGTTCAAAGATGGACATGGGGGGCAGGGTCGGGAGTTTACTCCGGCGAACTGGACCTTCGAATCTCCATACGACTCCCGGGCAGGGAAACAAGCCGATCAAAATAATCAGCAGCGGCGGCGCAAGCAAAAAATCGGCGGCGGCGGCGGCGATTAAGGTTGAGCCGGATAAAAATCGGCGGTGGCGGCGCAACCAAATAATCGGCGGCGGCGGCGGCTTAATCGGCTTGATAGAACATTATACACGTAATTTAAAGATGTTTAAGGTTTTTTCCAAAATATAGCAGTAGAAAATTGTACAAAAAATTTGGAATTATCAAATAAAAAATAATTTTAAGTTAAATTCATCGATAAAAATTACAAATTTAGGATTTTTAGTTTTTGAACGGAGCTACAAGAAGAGATAGTTGGGCTTTCCAAATATATACATATGTTTATATATTCAACAAAATTGTGTGGAAATATTTTCAAATAAAACTGATTTTCTTAATTTTTTCTTATTTTGTTTAATTTTGACGGCTTTTAATTGCAATATTTTGTATAAAAAAACTAATTTTTATCTAATTTATTCTTAATTCAGGGTAAAATGAAGTTCTACTTTAAGTTATACATTTTTTTATAAACATGGAATCTTTGTATTTATAAGAAAATTGAAAATATTAGCCTTAATGAGTGTGCAAACAAGAACATCGAGTTGTCTTATAATAGCTGGAATTAAATGTGTAGAAAAATTACGATAACTTTTTCTATTTTCAATTAATTCAAACAAAAGAATCTGATTTTACTAAGAACTAAACCCACTTTCAGAATAAATTACAATAGTAAAGAATTGTTTAATACTGTAAAAAAGCCGTCAAAGTATACAAATTAAAAAAAAGAATTAATTTTAATATTTAAAAAAAAAACTGTCAACATATTTCAGTTACAAATAAATAATTCTATATATATTTGGAAAGCTAAATTTTTTGTCTTTCCAAAAACGTTACAAGACTCAAAATCGGTTGAAAAATTGCTGAATTTCACTCACAATGACACTATCAACCCTGTTCTGAATTCCGAAACTTTTTAATTTTTTTAAAATTCAAAATGTCGGAAATTGACTGTTTCGAACAAATTTTAGCATACTGACAAATTTTGAAATAAATTTTAAAATATTAATTTTTGCAACAAAATATTCGTTTTACTTTCACCAAGCTTTTCCAACACGAAATAAAACGAAGAAAATATTTCGGATGTGGATCACAGAACAGCAAAAAAATCAGAATGTTTCACTTTAGAATTTGTTATGTTGATTCGGAACTTTGAAATAAACAAACTCTATTTTCACTCAAAATTAAATGTGTTTTTAGAATAAACTAGAAAAAAATATAGCTCGAAAAAAATTATGCTCGAAAAGATGTCAAAGTTGAAAAACTTAGAAGAAAAGTTAAAAAATTCAGATATTCACCCATGTTCTTATTTCCGAAACTTTTTAATTAGAGTTGATTTGTAAAATCACACGGAATTAAAAATTTCGAAAATATGTTGTTTCTACCAAATTTTAATATTCATAGACTAATTTTAAAATAAATTATTATATAATAATTGTCGTTAAAAAATATATATTCGTTTCACTATCATCAAGCTTTTTCTACACGCAATAAAACGAAAAAAATAACTCCGACGTGGATCACGGAACAGCAAAAAAATTCGGAATGTTTCACTTTAGAATTTTTTTTGTGGATTCGGAACTCAGAACAGCGTCGATTATTGTAAATATCTGCCCAATTTTATAAGTCGACCGAGAAATAACTTAACATTTTTTTTCGTCCGCAATGTCTTAAAAATATGTCTTTTGATAATTTCAGGTGTACTGAAATTTATGAAAAATGTGATGTGATCTACTTAACCAAACCTACGACCATAAATTCGAATGAATTAATTCTTTAACTCACTTTTGGAATTTTAACTAAAATTTACTAATGTATCATTCGTTTATACTATTCCTTATGAATTCATTCACTTCATTCTTTTAATTTTCATGCATAATGAATGAATTCTTTCATGAATTCATTCTTTTTATAATGATCTTTCACGTTTCATTCGGTTTGTAAAATATTAAAACAAATGTTGAGTTTTTAATTATTTTTATGGGTTTTGTATATGATATCAATATTAAATCCTTAAAATAAGCCACATTTTTATTTAATTTGTAATTATAAACTAAAGTGTTGTCAGAATCATTAGTATATTCATACCTTAGATCTTTTACTGATTGAATAAAATGACAATTTTAATAAGCCATTTTGTAAAAGATTAGAATTAATGAAAAAATTAATTATTTAAATTGATTGTAATTCTATAAGGAATGTATTCAACATAAGAATGCATTCTATTTAATATAAAACTTTGGGAATGAAACCTATGAATTAATTATAAAGGAATGGTTTGATGGAATGATATATATTAAATTTCTAAAGCTGAATTCGGTTTTGTGCGAATTAAGCTAAAATTGAATTAATTCTTTCGTAGCTCTGCCTACAATCTACACTTATTTTATTTTGTAACACTGTGTAATTTCTATCCATAACTATGGGTGCTAAAGACGTGTTCATTTGGATTCTCTCCTCTATTGAATATCCAAATTTCAGCGAAATCTGTCAGAAGTTTTCAAGCAAAACTTCCAACTTAAGAAACATTTATGACAAAAATCCTTCTTAGCTCTGACTATAAAACTGCCCAGCCAGAAATTGACAAACATAAAAGCGTTCTGAAAGCACTTTGTATGGTGGTTGAACCGTTATCAAAGCAACATATTTTTGGGTTTTATAGTTTATAACCATGATTTACGGTCTCATGTTTGTATTTAGAGTATTTTAGAAACGTCGCAAAATCAAAAAATAAAGCGATTTTAAAGCGTTATAATTTTTGTTTATAGAACGTTTTCAAAACATTAGAAAAACTAAAAATAAAGTGATTTTAAATTGTATTAATACAAGAGTGGAGTGTCTTCCGAGAATTTTAAAAACGGAAAGTAGAGCAATTTTCCAGTACTCTAAATACAAAAAATAAAGTAATTTCTTAGTACTTAAAAAACATTTATTTTTTTTATATATTTTATTAGAACTTAAATTAGTTTTAAATGATTATGTTAAAAAATTATAGGATATTAAGAGAAATGTAGATGTGTTCAAAACTGAAAAATTGGGTTGTAGGGAAAATCACAAACCTCTATAGACGAAATATTAATGGTACTGAGATTTGAAGGTTATACATACATCTCTTCCTAAATGTTCTAAAACTTTATTGGGAACATCTACTTTGAGCGGCGATTCTAAAGTGATGCTAGGTTTAGACGATACTTTGGGAAATTTTCAATATTTTGGAATAAAGTCTAATCTTCCCAGTGAAGTAAATCATTACCAGATATGTGGTTATGTAACTACATACGTGGTAATGGTAACTAGTTACTTTTGTTATTACATTTCTTATTACCTTTATATGGCGATGTCGCGAAAAATAATGAGTTATGGTTACACACCAGCATACGAAAAATCAAAAAATATATCGTTACCTATGTGCTTACCAGTACTGACAAAAATAATGAGTCTAAAAATAGATTTTCAAAAAAATAAATTATATAAAAAAAAATATATTTTATTGTATTTTTTGCTGGTGCGGGATTCGAACCTGGGTCTACAGATTGCCAGTCAATAGCTCTACCATCTGAGGTATATCGACATGTAATATTTAATAGATAAAAACATAATTGACCTGCTGCACACAAGTAAGCTTACTCTCTAACATACAAAAAATCAAAAAATATGTGGTTACATATATCCTTACCAGTGTTTAAAAAATATTGAGTCTAAAAATAGATTTCAAAAAATTTAAAAAAAAATCTATAAAATTATTTTCTATTTGAAATAATGATAAAAGTAAGTCATTATCAGTAATTCATTATTATATGTTTTTAAATAATGCGGAAGGTAAGTGGGTGTCATTACTGGTAGTCCAAAAAATAATGATATGTCATTACCGTTTCTACACTGGGTTGATATGACTTTTGATTCAAATCTTTATTATAATGAAAATAAATGGGAAATGGGGTTTCAACCGCATACATTATCAAGCCATTTTTGATTAGTCTCTATTATGAAAATTCAAAAACGCATTCGGCTAAAAAATTTCTGGAAGAACTTGTTTTGGAAGCCAAGGTATAAATATTTTTTTAGTCTCAAACTTCATTAAGTAATCAAATTTTTATTAATTTAAGATTTTAAGAAAATTTGTGGAACTTATGCCACATTTTTATGGCTCAAGCTCAGTGACAATGAATATTTATAATCTAATACATATTTCAAATGACGTAAATAATATGGGGGCGCCTATATCACAATTTTCAGCATTTGATTTTGAAAATAGCTTAGGTTTTGTAAAAATTGTAAAATCTAAAACTAATCCCATTTCCCATATACAAAGGAAATTGCATGTTTTTAATACCAATTCCCCAAATAATATTCCACTAGTATATCCTTTCAATAAGAGCAGCAACTATTCTCTGGGGAAACCTTTACACACTTCTGAATCTAGAGTTTTTTCTTTGGTAAACATTTATGGATTTCGAATTACGTCTATTCATCCTGATAATATATGTATGTTTATTACACAATGGGAACATTATGATTGTGAAATAAATTTTTAGTACAAAACATACGAAACACAAATACAGTGATATGCATTTGAAAGGCAACAATTTCAAGGAAACTAGAAAGTTTTTTAACTACCCGATCTAATCAAAGGAGATCGGATTATATAATGAAACAAATTTAGATGAAAACAACACTGAAATAGGTATACATATGATGGAAGCTTAATGCATTCTTACAACATTTTATAACGAATCAATTGCTATTTCCCTTTTACATAAATAATTGCAACAAAATATTACAAAAGTAATAAAAATAATTTTTAGTACTAAAAACATACAATCTTTCTTTTAATCAACAGTTGTAAAATTTGTTAAAAATCGTTATCAAAGCATTTTAAAGATGGTATTTTCCAAACGTTCTCAAAACGTTTTATTTTTGGTATAAACAATGCTTTGAGAGTACTTAGTTTTTGCACCATCATCAATTTCTGGCTGGGTGGTTCTTTTATTTCTTTTGAACTAAAAAAAAAATACTCTTGATGGTTCAGGAAATGATGTAGAAAATTTGTTTTAAAAATGACATTTGCTTTTAATTTTTTTATTTTGGAAAATTGATACTTCCAGCCGAAATGAGCCGAAAAAAATCGGCGGCGGCGGCTGAAGCAAAAATGACCGGCGGCGGCGGCTTAAACGGCTTACGGCGGCTGGCTTGTTTCTCTGCTCCCGGCCGCAGGGATGATAATGGAACGGGATTTGGATCCATCATGTATTAGCATCTTTGCGGACAGTCTTGCTGCTTTGAAAGCCCTGGAATCCGATACTGTCAGATCGGGGTGTGTGCGGCAATGTATTGAATCCCTCAACCGTATTCTTCGGCACTCGGTCAAGTTGGCGTGGGTCCCAGGACAGACTGGGATCGCGAGAAACGAGCTGGCTGACGAGTGTGCGAGGAATGGCTGTGAGTCGGTTGAGGACTCTATACAAACGGAGGTCCTGGTTTCTCTGGTGGAGCTATTCGGTGTGATAGGGGATATATCGGATAGGGAGACGAGGGCAAGATGGGCAACCTTGACCAATTGTAGGATATCTCGGACCCTATAGCCACTGCCTGATCCGGGGAGTACAAAGATACTTCTTGGATTTGGCAAGCGGACGATCGGAATGCTTGTAGGAGTCCTAACGGGACACTGCGCGATAGGCCGAATGGCTGTGCGTTGGGGTTACACCAAGGCGGACTACTGCAGGGGCTGTGGGGATGATGAGAAGGAGGAGACAGTGCATCATCTGCTTTGTGAATGTCCGGGACTGAAGGAACGGCGACTCAGATATCTGGGATGCAGGTTCTTCGACAACCTGGACAGTAAACGCGATGTTTCTCTGTCTGGTCTTGCGAAATTTTTAAGGGGATCGCGATGGTTCTCGATTTCTTGGGTCGTGGTATTTCTTTCCATGTGGATAAGGGGGGATTAGGGGAATCGCAATGGGCCTTATGGCCTCCGAGTAAACTCTCAGTTCTGGCGGACTCCCATTCAACCTAACCTAACCTTGGTGTACCCGATCGACTTACATAGAGCCTTAACAATACATTTTAATTGTTAAGTTTTATATAATTGCATTTAGTGAAAAGCAGAATTCATATTTGGATCATTTCTTTCTTTTCTATTTCTTTCCCTTTTTCAATGGGAACTGCAATTGAAGTATTTTTTAAAATATGTACGAATAATTAAAAAAATATGTAAATAACAGTAAATTAATAAAGTACGTGAATAAAATTAACTATTTTGTGTTTTTAGAGATAAACAAATGGAATCTCTAATAAATTCGTAATTTATAAACCAATATATTTACAAAGAAAAAAACAACATTATATGGGAAAATCTACGAAACAGGTCGATTTCAGATTTTAAAAATGAAAAATTTCAAATTAGTGGCACACATTTTTTTTCTAGATTAACATATTTAAAATACATTAAAAACAAGTAATCTGTTCGCGTAAATAAATTTTTTTGAGTGCTGAAAAAGTTATAAACAAAAAACCGCACACATTTTCGCTAATAAATATTTTAAAATTTTTGGATTTTTCGGGCATGCGACCAAACATTTTCAAGTAACTTTTCCGTGCTGAGTCCGAATTTGGTTTCCAAATTTTTCCAGCACATCTGGATTTTGAGCAAATTGAGGTCAAAGTTACCAAAAACCTTTATTTTTTGGCTATTTTTGAGTTGTTTTTACACACTTTTACCTCGATTTAATGAAAAAAGATGACACAGATTTTTCAATCATCACGGTAATTTTATTCGAAAATAATTAGTTGCGCTATATTTCCATTATTGATTTTAAGTAATGTTGTTTTTTTAATTTCTCCGTCCGTCCGTCTGCCTCTCCATGTATTCTTGTGCGCACGCTACAGGTCGCAAATATTAAGATTTTTTGATAAAATTTGGTAGACCGATTTATATCAGCCCAATGGTTTCAATCGGTCTATGTTTGGACTTGTGCCCATATAAATTTCCTTCAAAACTGTAGCACAAAATTAAATGGCACATCCACGGTTTAAAGAATTATGGGATCAAATATGTCTTGAATGGTACATATCTTCATTACTATTATTATCTGAAAGTGCTAAACGGATCGGACGAATTTCGTATTCTCTACAACATATCTTTCTCCAAAATTCGCTAAAAGGTTAAATTCAAATTGAAGGCACATTCACAGTTTTAAGAATTATGGAGTCCAATCTATCTGGAACTGTAGATCTTATCATAGCTGGCATTATGTGAAAGTGCTAAACAGATCGCATTTTATTTTTAGGCTTTACATCAATTTTCGCTGTGCAATACGCTAAAAATCCAACTTTAAATTGACTAGCACATCCACAGATAAAAGAATTAATGGCTGAAATCTGGCTTATATGATATATATCGCAATTAATATTGTTGTGTGCAAGTGCTAAAACGATCGGATTATTCGTTTGGTTTCTACATCACTTTTAGCTCCAAATATCTATGAAAAGCTTTTGTAGCTAACCTAAAATGGGTCTGGACACCAAACTAATAGTACGATCCATTTAGCACTTACACATAATAATAGTATTACCGATATATACCGATCACGCAAGACTGCAACTAATTATTTCTCAAACTGCGGATGTGCCCTTCAAAAAATATCAAATTTCAAGTTGTTCACGCATAGAGATGAAGAGATTATTATTGTTATATTTTCTTTATTTTTGAAGGCACACTTATTAATTTGATCTCAATTTTTTGTTTACTTGTCAGTTATATGTCAGTATCAAAAAATTTTTAATTGCATTGAGGCTGAAAGCGCAAAAACTAAAAATCTCTGAAATTACTCTTTATTCAAAAAAAGAGTTACAGATTTTAAAGAACTACCATTTGTTCCTAATTGAGGGCACCTATTTATTTCAACAAGTGGGAGATTTTCTAACATCATAATTATTATCCTCCAAAGGTTTTGGGCGATTTTATCTTACGCTGAAAAAGTTATAACCAAAAGAGTTGAAAAACTCTTGAAAGTTACAAACAAAATTAGGGTAAATTAGGGTAGTTTTTAATTGAGTAGGGCACATTAACAGTATAAATATTAAAATTTGAGATGTCCGCCTGATTAAATTCGTTGCCTCGAAAATGCTGACATCATCAAAATTATTATATATTGTTATTAAAATGGTTTAAATCCCGAGTTACATGGAATCGCCCGGTTCCGTAGATTTGCCCATATATACATTTTTGAAAGTTCACAGAAAGAATTTACAAAATTCTAATTAAATTTTTAAACACCTTTCTCATACCAAATTTGTAAATACAAAAAAAACTTTAAAAAGGCACCAACAACAAAATTTATAAATCGAAAAAAAAAATTTTTTTTTTTTTTGTAACTGAATTTTTATTTTTAAACAATTAGGTTGTTCATAAGGGGTGTGCTATCTGTTGTATCGTTGTATCGTCCTAACAAAAAACGGAGTTGTTAAAATTTTTATTTGTGTTTAACAAAAATTTTCTTTTCAGTTTTCTATCTATTAGCACACTCAAACATCAGATATTAAACATACGTAAAAATGTTGTATCGTGCTATTCTCAAATGTTGTATTTTTTCAATTTAATTTTTAACAACTCTGTTTTTTGTTAGGACGATACAACCATACAACAAATAGCACACCCTTTATGAAAACCCTTAATTTTTACATGAAAGATAACAATTTACAAACGACCCAAGTAAAAAAAAATGATATGGAGCCATATAAAGTTATATTTAATTATATATAATCTTCTATGTAATTAGATATAATTATATCCGAAAAATGAGAACGTCTTATTGTATCATATTGTATCGAATTGTATACAATTGTATACAATTTGGTACAATTTGATACAATTCGATACAATATGATACAATTGTATCCGAATTTTGTCCTCATCCAATTTCATAAAATTATATCTTTTTGTATAAAATTATATAAAATGTTATAAAAGTGGACATAGTTTGATACAATTATACCTAAATATTAACCCTATATTTTTACCATAATATATATGACCATATCTAACAATATACAAAATTATATTTTTAAATAAAAAAGATATACAATATCTGGAGATCAGACCTGAGGGATTTCAATTACAATTACTTGTAATTTGTAATTGAAATTACAAGTAATTTTAATTGAAAATTTTCGATTACAAATTACTAGTAATTGTAATTGAAAGTGATTTCAATTACATTTAGAATTAAAAAGTGTTTTTTGTTAAAATTTTGTAGAAAAATCTGACTGGGATAGGTTGCATAGGCATGGATGGATGCGTATAAAAAGAATACGTCATGTTGGGCTTACCCCTAACTTGTGCTTTTTGTCATTATTTATTTTCCCAAAAAATGTAATTGATATTTTTCAAATTACAAATTACTTGTAATTGTTCTTTTTTGAATTACAATTACAAATAATTTGTAATTGTAATTGAGTTTTTTTCAATTACAATTACATGTAATTGTGTAAATGAATGTGTAATTATTTACAAAATGTAATGATTAACCCCAGGTCTACTGGATATCCTATAATTTCGATAAATCTTCCATTACTTTTATCCAGATTTACCATGACAGTGCATTAAACATGAAAAAATTTTTCTTTGTTTTTAGTAATTTTAAAATAAGGTTAACAACACTGAAATTTTTAACTTAATAGGATTGTAATATACAACCAAGATATAAGAGATCAGTCAAGTGTGCGTTATAGTATAGAGAATTCCATATTAAAGCTTCAGTATTGTTAATTTTATGGGCGCGTTATCCATTTTGACTCACGCTCCTAAACAAAAACAAATTACTCACGCACGAGTATTTCGTGTCTTACTCACGCAGACATGAGTATATTAAAAATTTACTCACAATCAGAACATTCTCACGCAAAACAGTAAAAATTACTAAAAACATATGATGCAAAAAATAAACTCACACACGAATCATGCACGGGTTATATATTCTTACTCACGCTCACGTACGAATTATATATTCTCACGCTCACGGGCGAATTACTTTGGTATAGTAATTATTACTCACGATCACTTGTGAATAACTTCACTCACGATCGTGTCATGCGCCAATCCCTAGTAATTACTAAATCTAAAACTAGTTCAAAATCATTTTTTTATAGGGAACCACATTTAATACAATGCGGTTTTAAAAGGACCTTATACATATATTTTTATATAAAATCACTTTGAAAAAATTGCTAATGTGGGATGATATATAATTAAAAATGATTTTATAAAGAACGTTATATCGTTATATATAAAAGAAATCATGAAATATTGTAGATATGAAACCATACTAAGTTATATATGGGTTCTTATGCGTCAATATATAACCATATATAACACCTATTATATAATATTTCTTAAATGGCTCCATATATAGTTTTATATTATTATGTATAATGTCATACTAAATTATATATAAACGTATATCTAATTATATCTTTCATATATTACATTGTGTACTTATATATAGCACATACACTTATATGTAGGCCAGTATGTAATATTATAAAATCACATATGTCTCAATATTAAAACCTTTGAGGAAAAAATATTTAATATAGGACTATATAAAAGTCTATATGCTTCAATTTAAAAGCATATGTGGCCATATCTAACTATAAGTTACTATATGTAATTACATAAAATAATATATGATTATATCAAAACTTTTTTACTCGGGCGAGTTACAAACATGGATGGTAACCGAAACGATGCGGTTATCGGTAAGGGTAACGCTATTTTATATTATTTCGGTAACGGTATTTTAAGGGTAACGCTATTTCATTTATTTCGGTATCGGTATTTTAAGGATAACGGTTTTTCAGTTATTTCGGTAACGGTATTTTAAGGATAACGGTTTTCTGATTATTTCGGTAACGGTATTTTAAGGTTAACGGTATTTCATTTATTTCGGTAACGACTTTCTAAAGATAACGGTAGTCAGTTAATTTGGTTCAATTCGCAATTTTTTTTACAAAAAACAAACGAGATTAATGGACGAAAAAAACTAAATAACCACGTGCAATTACCAAAAGCAGCAAATGAAAAGCAACGGTAACGGTATTTTAGGGGTAACGGTATTTCATTTATTTCGGTAACGGTATTTTAAGGGTATCGATATTTCACTTATTTCGGTATCGGTATTTTAAGGATAACGGTATTTGAGTTATTTCGGTAACGGTATTTTAAGGATAACGGTATTTCAGTTATTTCGGTAATGGTATTTTAGGGGTAACGGTAGTCAGTTGAAAGGGTTTTGAATCGATAACGGTATTTTAGCGGTATTGCCTGCCAACCCTGGTTACAAATATTTAAAACAAAAAAATTGTTGGAAATAAAATTTCAACTTAAAAGAAATTACTTCTACAAATTCCAATTATTGGTGCCTACTGTTTTTTCTGTGTTTTTCTAAAGCACATACATTCGAAACAGAAAAAGAGAACTTATCGCTCCATTGTAACCAATTTAAAAGTTGTTTGTTTTGAATGACTTACACATATTTTTGCTGGGCAGTTGACCAATAACGAATTTGAATGAAAATTTCTCATTTCTCATAATTTCTCTGATTTAGCTCCCTCTGACTTCTACCTGTTCCCAAATCTAAAAAAATTCCTTGCTGTAAACGAGTATTTTGAGGAGCTTCAGGGAAATTATTTTAAGTGTATTGAAGTTTCAGAAGATTATATTGAAAAATAAAATAATTTTAAAAATCTAGCTCTTGTTTTTCACTGTTAGGCTAAAAACATTTCGAACTGCCCTCGTATAAGAAGTAATCTTTTCAATTGCTTTAAAAATCACTGTTATTATTACACTGTAATAACAGTGTAATAATAACGATGGTAGTGAAATTACAGTGTAATAATAACGATGGTAGCGATACTAGATTATTTATAGGAGTACTTTGTTGTTATACCCTACACCACTATGTGGTCAGGGTATTATAAGTTTGTGCTGATGTTTGTAACACCAAAAAATATTGGTCCTAGACCCACCTTATAGTATACCGATCGGCTCAGAATTTTTTTTATTTCGATTTAACGATGTCCGTCTGTCTATCCGTCCGTCCGTCTGTCTGTCTGTCTGTCCATGCATTCTTGTGCGCACTCTACAGGTCGCAAATATTAAGATATTTTGATGAAACTTCGTACACAGACCTATATTGGCCCAAGGACGACGCCTATTGATTTGAATCGGTTCATGTTTAGACCTAGTGCCCATATAAGGGTCCTACCAAAATTATATTGTTTATACGCTGCAGGTCGTAAATACTAAGATATTTTGATGAAATTTGGTACACAGACCTATGTTGGCCCAATAACGCAGCCTATTGATTTTGGTGAACATCGGTCCATGTTTAGACCTAGTGCCCATATAAGGGTCCTACCAAAATTATATTGTTTATACGCTGCAGGTCGCAAATATTAAGATATTTTGATGAAACTTGGTACACAGACCTATGTTGGCCCAATAACGCAGCCTATTGATTTTGGTGAACATCGGTCCATATTTAGACCTAGTGCCCTTATAAGGGTCCTACCAAAATTACACTTTTTATACACTGCAGGTCGCAAATATTAAGATATTCTGATGAAATTTGGTACACCGACCTATGTCAGCCCAAAGATGAAGCCTATTTATTTTGGTTAACATCGATCCATGTTTAGACCTAGTGCCCATATAAGGGTGCCCCCAAAATTGACTTGGTTACAGACTGCAGGTCGCAAATATTAAGATATTTTAATGAAATTTGGTGCGCTGACTCACATTATAGAAAATTTTGACACAAGCCCCATTTTAACCCATTAGAATTTCGGATCCAAACATTAGTTGGCTTTTAGCCAGACTGGTGTAGGGTATTGTATAGTCGGCATGCCCGACTTTAATCTTTTTACTCGTATAAAAATATTTTTATACGTTTTTATTTAGACTCGCCCAAGAGAAAAAGAATATATTTAAACAGCTAGACCTTGAGCTTGAAAAATTATTTTTATGAAGAACAACTGGAAGGTCGAATATAAAAAAGATTCAGAATTAATAATTGTAAGTTTCTATTTTTTTTTTCTAATATTTACTTAAGAACAGGGTGGTGCAAAATTCTGTACATGAGAGTTATTTAAGTCTTATTTTGTTTTTTCATCGAATTTGTTGCTTTCATTTTGTTCATTTAGTTCAAGCGGTTATTATATGTAATTCGATTCGAAACGGAAATGCTTTCCAACAGAATTTTCACATTGAAAATCAAGTACCAAAAAACTGTTTCTTTGTACTTGATTTTCAATGTGAAAATTCTGTTCGAAAGCATTTCCGTTTCGAATCGAATTACATAATAACCCCCCAGATTTTGAGGGTGTATTAAAAATTCTGGAAATTGATAATTGATTCTCTCAATCACGCCTACACTAGGTCACTTGACAAGTATAAAATGGCTGTCACACAGTGTTATTTTTTTGGGTAACAAATTTCCAGGGGTATGGCATCACCAAAAACAAAAGTTATAACGACATCGTTATCACTAGATGGCACTTTGTTCAAAAAATTGACAATTTTCTGTTTTTATTTAAATTTAAATAATAACAAACAAAAAAGCAAAGAAAAAAGTAATTCTCAAATTCTATTTTTTAAATATATTTTGCGCTTGATTTTTTCTTATTTTGCGCAGTTTTCAGCAATTTTTGAGTTTTTAAATATGGGCTCAGCTGATACTAAAGTGATACTAAATAGTTGCTCAAGTGATACTAAATTTCAGCGCCCCCTACCGCTGAGTAGTGTAAGTTTTGATTTCCTATCTCTATAATTAATAGTCTCTGCAAATTTCTGTCCAGAAAAAACTGCGGTGACA
The DNA here is from genome assembly GCA_949987735.1 of Leucophora obtusa. Taxonomy (NCBI): domain Eukaryota; kingdom Metazoa; phylum Arthropoda; class Insecta; order Diptera; family Anthomyiidae; genus Leucophora; species Leucophora obtusa. The sequence goes on along the minus strand of OX465295.1, from coordinate 198,803,208 downwards.
AGAAATTTAAGAGTGCAAGGTGCCTATTCGTATTTGTAACGAGTTGTGAGTGTGATAAGACTATTTTAAAAGCTAAGTCACAAATTTCCATACAAAACAACAATGAAGTTTATTTGTGAATGTTAGGATTGCGTCAATATCAGTTCTTATTTTTTTTTTTAAGTTTTCAAAAAAATTAAAATTAATACAATTTATTGTAACTTTGCAACAAGAAACACAAGGGGAATATAGTCCATAGATTACATAGATACCTTACTATTCTTCTTCTTTTGTCAACAAACACATTTTTTCACACACATTCAAATATTTTTTGTGTAGGTATAGGACGTATGTCTAACACATTCTCATGAGATACGTCCACTGACGGCGAATGTCAAAAAGTAAGAGATATATTGTATGTAATCTATGATAAAGTCACAACTAAGAGTCAGAGACTTTTCGTAGGATCGACACGTAAATTTGTAATTTTTTTTTTTTTTAATTTATTTAAAACTCTTTTTTTTTATAGCAATAAAATAATAGCGCCTCTAGGGCATTATTGAGGCTAGCTGGCAATATCAAATACATAAGTATTGTAATTAACATTGGTTTTTATAAAATAAAATAAAAAAATTTTAAAAATTTATAATTTTTATTAAAAAAACAAATATTCACTAGTGTAAATTTGTGCTAAATTTTGAATACATTAAAACAGTATTTAATCTATATGAAATGTATTCTTTGTTCATTTACGTTAAAATTTATCTAAATAATAAAATTTAAATGTGTTGTTCTATACAGTGTAAATTTATAAATTTTGAACTAAATGAATTTTTAATAAATTAATCTAATTTATTAAATAAATTTTGGCATTATTATATTAATTTGGATTAACTATCTTTATTAAAAAACGTTTTCCTAAGGACACGACACGTATGTAGTATCATCAGCTTTGTCCTCACTAGTACCTGCAATTTTTAAGGCTGCATCGCCACGATGTAGGGATCTCCTTTTTTTGGTTGATTCCAATAGTAATTTATCTACTTCTTCAGCATTTTTTATTAGTTTTGGTTTGTCGAGACCACTCACTCATCTTAGTATAAACTTTTCCATACATTGGATAAACTCTGCGGTAACCAACTTCCTTCAAACTTTTTGCGTAATTAAGTAAATTTAAAGTTTCTCTACATAAAAAGTCATTAACAAAAACATCCTTAGTATCTTTGTTTTCTTTTAATTTAGGTTTTGTCGACACAACAGACTGTTTTGATTTTTTTATTTGAGAATTTTATAACCATAGACTGCTTCTTACTTCCAGTCGTTTCCTTTTTCTTTAGAAAATAAGCATCATCAATTTCATTTTAATGCAAATCTACTCCAACATTCTTCAAAATTTTTACTACCGTTTCTACTGCATTAGAACCATCCTTAGCTTCAATTCCATGAATAATACAATCATTCTTCACTCGATTATCATTCAAGAACTTGACAGAACTTTTGAGATCACTAATTTCATTTTTTAAATTTTTATTTTCTTTTTCTAATTTTTTTGTTACTAGCTATAGTTTTTATCATGTCATCAAATTGATCTGACATAAACTTCAGGTCTCCTGCAATACATCCAGCTGATCGAGTTTATTAAGCTTTGTTGTTATTTCGTTTTGTTTTGACTTTATTTCTTTTAAATCATTGCTAAAGCTCCCATCATTTTCATTACACACATGACAAACATATTCTTCCTCCTCATTTTTCAATAGATACTCATATTGACGTTTGTCTAATGTAGTTAGAGTGTCCAAAAAACCGGCCATTTCGGTAAACCGGTTTTCGGTTTGTTCGAAAATTACTATTTTAGAAAAACCGGTTTCGGTTACTGTTTTCTTAAAAAAAACCGGTTAAAACCGGTTTCGGTTTTTTTTTTGTTATGAAAATAAATTTGTACAAATAGCAGAAAAAGCTAATAAAAATTAGTTAAAAGCGCCCTGCAGAAACAACTACTAAAATCAGCTGAATCTGTTTTCTAAAGCGGGATTTAAATTATATGATTTTACGACTGATAAATCAAACAAAAAATCCTATGAGATTATGTGATTGCCAAACAAATCTTTTCGCAAATCTATTTGCGTTTACATCAACAGATGAAGTGATGCCAACCTATTAAGAACAAAACTCGCAGGCAGGCCCAAAAAAGCGCTAAGTTATAAATGTGATAAAAATATGTAGTTTTCAATTAATTCATGCGACCAAACATTTAAAAAGCGCTAAAAATCATTATTATGTTAAAATATAATTTAATATCACATTATTAAGGCACATCTACAAGGGATAGAAAACTCGCTAGACTTTATGAAAATGCAGCTCAGTATAAGTCTACGAAATGTAATCTCTAGACCATTGACAATTGCTGTCATATACAATTTCTTTAAATATTAACAATTTTGAAAATGTCTTGTAACATTATTGAACATTTCAGTTTATTAAACTCACCTTTGGTGTTTTGAAAAAAAATTATTCTTTGAAATACAACAATTTTAATAAAAACAAATAGTTGACAACTAGCGATGGTACTTTTACGATAAAAATTAGTGCCAGCAATATTAGAGATGACAAATTTAGCGCAAACTCTACGAGATTTCTATACCGTGTAGATGTGCCTTTATGAATATAATAAAAAACATTTAAATTAGATAAAAGTGTACCAAAATAAAGGTTTCACCATAAAGCGCTAATTAAAAAATATAAAAACGTCAAACTAGCACCTTTCTATAAAAAGCGCTAACCGAAAATAATCATACAAAAGCGCCAAGGATAGCACGATCAGATGTAATTAGACAAAAATTTAAATTTTAGTTAATTGCAAAGAACATTTTACACGGCTGAAATCAGAAAAAAATGCCGAATATTAGTAAATTAATAACATCACAGAAAAACACTTACATTTCCAAAAAATTTATATATTTTTTTTAATGGGAAGACATTCTACTCTTCTAAAAACAACAGTACTTACTACTTCTTTTCGCTATTTTAACTCTACTAATATTCAGCAAAAACGTCTACCGGTTTTAGCAGGATAGAATGTTATTTGTATTCAACTAAATCTTATTTAAATATAACTAAAATTTTTATAGTTTTAACAGTTTTTGTTTCATCATCCAATCTTAAATGGAACCAATTAATTACGCAGAAAAAAGTACCCGGTGAAAAATGTTCATATACGCTCAAACATGTTCATATATGGTTTATGTATGGACACATATGAACAAATATGGATATTGAAATATTTTATGAACATGTATAGATTTTATATGAACATATATGGAAGTATATGTGATTCCATATATGGAAGAAATTTCATATACAGACATATATGGAAGCATCTGTTATTTCATATATGGAAATGGCACTCATATATGGACAAATATGAAAGTATATGTTATTCAATTTATGCAAAAGGGACTTGTATATGAACATATTTCGAAGAATACATTTTTCCATATATGTAAAAGGAACTCATATTTGGATAAATATGGAATTATATTTAATGCCATGAATTAAAAAAGGAACATATGTAGCGCCTAATTTGAATGTCATACATAAATTTATATCTATTGTACAACCTTATAATAAAGGACAGCAACCTTCGCATGTATTCGCAAATATTTAATAAATGTATATGTTCATATATGTCCATATATGAACATATACTTAGGTGTTACCTCATTTTTCGGATCCATACATATATGGTTGAACCATAAATGTTCATATATGGACATTTTTCACCGGGTTATTAAAATTAAATCTTTAAAAATAAAATGCAGTCGAAATATAGAATTTTCGAATGATTAGCTTAAAAATAGTTTTGAAAAAATATCTTTTAAAAAACCGGTTAACCGACAACCGATTTTCGGTTTATTCGAATTTAGAAATTATTCGAAACCGGTCGTTTTTTTGAAATTAAAAAAATCGGTTAACCGGTTTTCGGTTACGGTTTTGGACACTCTAAATGTAGTGCAAATAGCATGATATGTTTTAGAGCACTTGTCACATTGAATATCATCGTCTTCCTTATCCACTTCTAGTTTGCATTGTTCACAAATAATTTTTATTTTTGCAATACTACGACGGATATTTGGCGGCATATTTGTTGATATTCTTGCAAAGTATAATTATTTTAATATACAGTAATGAATGTATTATTTAATTTACGGTTTAAATATTGTGTTTTACGCTGCCGCCGCAGATTTTTATCCGGTTCAACCTTAATCGCCGCCGTCGAATAATTTGTTCGGCTTGTTTCTCTGGTCGTAACTCTTTTTAATACCTTGCTTTTCTCCTCTGCTGGTTGGCGACCCCTGATGCATGTAATCTATGATGGTTCGGGCTGTTAGTACTCTATGCTGTTAGTATTGTACGACAACTGTAGGTAATCGAATAAAAAAAGACAACTACTATATAAATTCCTTTTTTTATTTTGATTTTCCCATCATTTTTTACAATAATTTTATTTTCAATTATTTTCTTATATCACAAATGAAATAAAAGTGAATTTGCACAAAACATACCAAATGTATAGAACACATACTAATAGTAATGGTACTAGTGAATATAATCTTAAATGCAATACATTGGATCAACTTTATAAGGAACAACTCGTAGATTTACGGGATTTAATATTCAAAAACGCACAAGACGGTGATATCGAAATCTGTCGTAAATGGTTAAAAGTTTTCAATTGCACAACTAAAGCAGAGAAAATTGCTAGAAATTGTTTATGCACTCTAATGCAACAACAAATTAAGGAAAACAATTGCTTGGGAGAACCTTTTACAAATTTACAAAATTGTAATCGAGATTTGGAATGCGTTTTACGTGAACTTGATTATGACGGTATTCATACAAGTAAAGAAAGCTTTCCAAGTGAAAGTAACATAACATTTAAATCACATTGCTTCAATCCACCAAATAATATGATGGACATGATGCTCAGTGAGTGCCAGCAAAATCAATTTAATACTGAACCTATTAAACTTAGCCGAGAATTGGAATGTTTACGTTTACAATTAACTGAAAAAGAAATTGAAAATGTTAAATTAAAAGAAATCATAGAAAAATATAATTTAGAAAAGGAAGATGTAGAAGAAAAATTAGATAATATCAAAAGCACTATATTAAATGATATACGGGAAAAACTCTTGGAGCTTGAACAATATGGTATGCTAAGATCAGAAATTAAAATATTTGAATATATTCTTCAACATTTCTCAATTGATGACGAGTTCATGAATATTTTAAGAAAATACGATATAGATTTTCATCACATACTGAGCAAGCACTTTGAGCGAGAATTTAACAAACGTAAACTTCTTATGGCTCGGCATATTTCTCGTAAATTTGTTAAGACAAAATCCAAAATGCGTGGTAAATATGAACGTCGTTTAATGATGCAATCGCAGACCCAGAAATTACAATTAAAATTAGCAAAGCTAAAATGTTTTTCAGTGTTACGACAAACATTCATTAGTTCTTATAACGAATTTGAAAAAATTGAAATGTGGCAAGTTTTAAAGATAATTGAGGAAAAATATAAGTATGTTGAAAATTTCGATGGTGTAAAGTAGTTATTCAATCAATGTTATATTTTTGAAATTATAATATTAGATTAAATATAGTATTATATTTTGTATAGTTTGTTAAAAATAAAAATTAAATTTTTATATTTAGCCATCTAATACTCCTTCTTCTGATAGTGATAATATTTATACCATATATTTGACACTGAAAACTAAATATGAAAATTTTGATTTATCGCTTTATTTAGGCGATATATCATCACAATAAAGGTTCAAGACGAATCAAAAAATCCAATAATAGTAATAATAATAATAATAATACAGCACAACAAATAAGAAAAATTTTATGCATCGGGGTTGCAACACAACATTTCTAATAGATTTTGTGACGCAGATCACGAATATGCACTCGGAATTTCAAAGTTAGCTACAGTTTAAGAAATATTTACAAAATAGTTTTTGTAGAAAAAATAAACTTTTTGATAAGCTTTTTGCAGGAAAATGTAAAATTGAAAATCAGACAGACATTTTATGCAACAATCCAATAGGAAAAAAACTATTCCGCAATACAATTTCGCTAGTAAATAATCTACAACCAAAAGGAGACTCAAAATTCTGATTTATGCCTTTAGTTAACAACTTAATTTTTGAACGAAGTAGGCATTTCGTTCTTAATTTTAAGAAAAACTTGACCAACATGGGGTTTCTAGAAGACTACATGTATTTTGTTTTTGTATTGCATGTATTTTGTTATTGTATTTTCGTTCGTGTGGAGCAAAACGTCATCTAGAAACACCACCTAAATCTAAAAAAAAGTAGATATTTTGTATATTTTGTGACAAATCTTAGTTAACAATATTCAGATAGAAACATTAAGATATGTAATACAATTGAAGGGCTTAGTGCAATAAGTTGATAAGCCACAAAATAAAAATATTGAAATAATTGTCTTTAAAGTTTTAAAAAAATGTGTAAAATCAGCTTTTAATTAAATAAGACTCTTGATGGACGTAATATGTGTTTAAGGAAGACTACTACCTCATATCCATCGATGGATACCAGGAGCAAAGCAGAAACCATTGTTTCAAAGAAAAAGTGTGGCTAATCAAGTTATTGCAGAAACTTTATTCAAATTTTTTTATTTTGAAGAAATTTTCGTTGTTTTGCAGGATCTTCATACTCTGTATACATTTTATGAGTGCTAAAGTAAGTCTTATACCATATATCCCTTGCTGGAAGACTAGAAGACAGTAAAAACTGGTTTATTAAAATAGTGTGGCTTATCAAGTTATTGCAGAAACTTTATTCAAATTTTTTTTATTTTGAAGAAATTTTAGGTGTTTTGCAGGACTTTCATACTCTATATACATTTTATGAGTGCTAAAGTAAGTAATAACACTTATGAAATTATTTTTAAGAAGTTTTGGGAAATATGTTCTTATGACCTCCAAAACAGTTATCTGTTCATATAAAAAAAAGTAAAAAGACAAGAATCAAGAAGAAATACTCCAAAATTCCAGAGGAAGATTAGACCACATTATCAAAATAAAAAAATGTGGGGCTGTTGTTCCTAAAAAAGACGGTCGTGGTAAACATTCTAATAGACCTAATAGACTAACTGCTGAACAGAAAGATTCTGTACGAACCCATATAAACATGTGCCAAAATATCAAATCCATTGTAGTGGAGCAAATAATATTGATAAAACATATTTGAAACACGATATAACCATCGCCAGTTTATGCAAAGAAAATTATGTACATTGGTGTGAACAAAAAGGTTACAGAATAGTTAATTGAAAACCCCAACAAGCGGGATAACCCCAACAAGCGAGTAAACCTGTTTCTTTTTGTCCAGATTATTTGTTATTTTCCCAACCACCTCAAAAGTTATGATTGAAAATGTAAGAATACGTAAAAGTATCCGTAAAAAATTTACATTTTAACAAAGCAATAATACGTGCCAGTTTGTATAGAAAATTTCGATGTGTCCTCATATTTACACTTACAACTTTTGAGCAGCTGCAAATATGCGGATAAATTGTTATTGATCTTGAAAACATAATTTTGTTACAGGTTGTGCTTCTGTACATAATATTTTGAAACCTTTCACATTTCTACATTTTTAAAATTATGCTTTTCAATGGCATCTAGTGGCCCAGCAACGTATATCTGATAGTAGTTTTGCATAAATTCTGAGTACAAGTATCCTAGGTAGAAGGAGCTACGATTTTTCAACATAAAAATATCTTTAAAAATTTATTCAATAACTTGATAAGCCACAAAAGTTAATATAAATCACATATCGCTGGTTTCTGAAATTACTTCATCATCAGTTGGCAGAAAACCTTTGTCCACCATACTACCATCATTATCTTCACAAAAAACTTCCGCTTATATTTTCTTCAGAATTCATCTTTTTGTTTAGAGGTGTAGTTTATAAGTGTGGCTTATCATGTTTTTGAATAGAAAATTTTCACAATAAAATCGAATTGTAAAAAGTAGATTTTACGCTAGATCCGAAATTTATTGCAATATGGCTTAGATATTTTCAATGGATGTTTTTACGGTATTAGGTAATACAATGAACACATAAAATCAGTTTTTGAAATCATGTGGCTTATCATGTTTTTACACTAAGCCCTTCACTTGCTTTCTAATCAATACCAGAGTTTTAGTCAACTGAAGGTTTCTTTTTACTATGGCTACTTCATACAATATTAATTTAAAACAAAAATGCTGTAATATTTGTCTTTCAGATTGAATTTTCCGAAAATTTGATATAAAAGCTGTGATCTGTTTGAAGAAATGATTTAAGTGGAATATACTACCTACTAATAAACTACCACCATGCGTTAAAATTTTGAAAATCTGATTAAGGGATTTTCCAAGAATTGCGTGAGTGATGAGTGAATTGTTTGCTTTAATTGCAAAGATATCCTACATCCTTTACCTAATCGAAATAAATTTATATGGTTCTTAAAGCTCAAAGTCCATACTCTAGGCCCATATTAAAAATTATCCAAATTTTGTTTAGCTATTGAGGTAATAAGCAATTTTAAAGAAAAATCTTGTTTTTTAATAAAATATATTTCGAAAACTGGGCCTAATTTTAAAACTTGGTGTCCGCCTTAGTGATATTCGTCTTAAAATGTATCAGTTTTGATAGGTCGCATGTCCGATGCATTTTTAGTGTTGTACTACATACTACACTTATAAAAAAAAGCCCGTACAAATAGGTCAAAATTGTGCTGGCGCAAATACATGTACTATTTTCTGTTATTTTAGCAGAATTTTGACTTATTTTTACGGGCGTTTTAAGAGAAAATAACAGAAAAATTAGTTCAATTTAATCAGAACGCGTTTAACAGACTGTTGTACTAAGTCTCGTTTAATCGCCTCTATTTCGGTTAATGTCGAAACAAATAATTCAGAATTCAAATAATTATTCAACCCGAGTAATCGGTTAAAATAGTTCGAATTTTTCCTTTATATTTTCCCAAAACTTCATAATTTTCTTAACCTTTGGCTTATAAAAAGCTTAGAAAAACAAATACTAACTAAAATACTATTAAATTCTTTAAAAATCGAGTGAATGAGGTCCTTAAGCCTTTAGATACTTTCTTTGGAGCAACTCCAAGCAAGTCGACATCGCACCAACGGAACACGTCATGTGTTTTAACCCTCTAACCGGCAAGCCCGCCTCCAGGCGGGGTATATTAAATTGACCAGAAATTCGCCAAAGGAGTATTTTATAATAAGAAATTATGCTTTTTCAACAGAAAACAAAATTTATTAAATTTTTTGTGAAGAATTTTTTTGTATACAATGCACGGTTTGGAAGCGAGAAAGTGTCAAAGATAAAATTTCGTAAAATTTCAAAAATTAAATATTTTAAAACAACCAAAATTTTCAAAAAACTTAAAAACATATTTAAGTTGACTAAAACAATTGATAGTGACCATGAAGTAAGATTGGAGCTTAAGCTATTCAAAATGTTCCTTACTTTGGTCCAAGGACTCACAGGATTCCATAAGGATACCTTTAAAAGACATCGCCTTAACTTCAAAACGAATGGACAGATTTTTCTGAAATTTGGTAAAACGATAATATTTGGTATAGTTAGGAAAGTTTATAAGTTTGAATAATATATAGTGAAGTTTTGGTGCGTTTTCGCTCAATTTCGCGTTTTTCGAAAAACTAAAATCGGGACATCCTCTTAAGTAAATGCACAAAAAATGAAATTTTTTTATTGCAATTACATCTTGGTAAGAGAAGTAATTTGTGCTTAAACCTAGTAATTTTTATGCGCTAGTTTTCAAGATTCACCCTTAAACTATCTTGGCCCATATCGCCTACAGTAGGCAACGAAAAAAAATGTTGTAGAAGAACTTATTGTTTATTTTTCGTGAGGAACACATGGTATAAATTTCATTGCAAAAAACCTTAGGCCGGTTAGAGGGTTAAGAGACCCCCAATTTTTAATAAAATTTTTTGCAAATTTTTTAAAATGTGTCACACAACTGACATGTTAATTTATTAAGAACAGGGGTATGGCATCACCAAAAAAATAAGTAATAAAAACATCGTTATCACTAGATGGCTCTTTGTAAAAATTTTGACTATTTTCTTTTTTTATTTAAATTTAAATAATAACAAACAATAAAGGAAAAATACAAACAAATATTTAAAATTTTATTATTTGAATATATTCCGCGTTTGTTTCTTCCTTATATTGAGCAGTATTCAGCAGTTTTTGAGTTTAAATATAGGCTCAGCTGATACTAAACTGATACTAATAGCTCAGGTAATACTAAATTTCAGCGCCATCTATCGGTGAGTAGTTTAAGTTTTGATTTCCTATCTCTATAATTAATAGTCTCTGATTAAGAACTCGGACATTTTTTACTTCTCACAAGAAAGTGTCTATAACACGACTCTACAAAAAAATTTTCGTTCTTTGTCCTAAAGTTTATTTTATAATTTTCTGCTTAGTTATAAACAAAAACGAAAAGCGAATACCATTTTTTGGTATAAAGTTTGCTTTTGTAATAGTTATCGTAATAATACTCATTTTTGAATTTTTTGTAAATTTTAATTATTCTTAATACATTTATAAATCTAGAATAACTTAAAATGTCGTTTTAACGTTCACACAGCGCTGATAGATGGCACTAGAGTGTTAAACAACGAGAAGGTGTTTTATACATATCTAGAATAACTTAAAATGTCGTCGCGAAAATGTAAATATGATGCTGATGCATTTTGTTATATCTGTGGGCAATTTATTAAAGTTCGAGATGTAAAATACGAATTAAATACATCTCACGTTCTCTGTGAAGCCTAGGAAGCATATTTTAACTGTCCTGTTCGGAATCAAGACAAGACATGGGCTCCACATGTTGCTTGTAGTAATTGTAAAAGATGTTTGGAAGGTAATAAGCAAATGTTAGCTAAATGGTGAATTAAATATAATAGACATTAAATTCTATTTCTATATTTTAGGTTGGTATCGAGGTGAGAAAAGGTCTATGAAATTCGCAATACCAAGAATCTGGCGAGAACCAAAAGACCACGTTAACGACTGCTACTTTTGCATTGTGAATCCGAGTAAAAGACGTAGGGACAGGGACAGCAAACGACGCCATATTTCTTGCCGCTCTTTTAACATTTCTCTTCAGTAAGGTTTGCCATTTCATGATGGAAAGATATACGAGCCAACAACGAGTCGAAATTATTAAAATTTACTACCGAAATTCGGAGTCAGTGGCCTCAACGTTAAGAGCGCTACGTCCAATTTATGGTCGTCATAATCGTCCTAGCAGATCAACAATTGAGCGTCTAGTGGAAAAATTTGAATCCACAGGCACAGTACAAAATGTTACCGTGCCAGTGAGACAAAGAAGTGCCCGTAGTGTCGAGAATATTGCTGCCGCTGAGGCTTCAGTTGAAGAAAGTCCAAATGTGTCTCTCACACGTCGTTCTCAAGCGTTGGGCATCTCTGTGACGTCGTTGTGGCGAATTTTGCGAAAAGATCTTGGCCTACATCCTTACAAGATCAAATTGACGCAAGAACTGAAGCCGCTTGACCACCAGAAGCGTCGTATGTTCGTGAATTGGGCTGAGCAACAACTTGAAAATGATTTGGATTTTCATCGAAAAATCATCTTCAGCGATGAAGCTCATTTCTGGCTGAATGGCTTCGTCAATAAACAAAATATGCGTTATTGGTCAGACAGCAAGACACACGTACTCCATGAGCCATCATTGCATCCCGAAAAAATTACGGTTTGGTGCGGTTTATGGGCCGGCGGCGTCATTGGGCCGTACTTCTTCCGTGATGATCAAGACCGGCACGTTACTGTGGATGGGAATCGCTACCGTTCAATGATAGCCGAATATTTTTGGCCCCAATTGGATGATATGGACTTGGAGGACATGTGGTTCCAACAGGACGGCGCCACAAGCCACACAGCGAATGTCACAATCAATTTATTGCAAACCAAGTTTGAAGAACGTGTTATCTCACGAAATGGTCCAGTCGATTGGCCGCCTCGGTCGTGCAAATTGACGACGTTGGACTATTTCCTGTGGGGCTACGTCAAATCTATGGTATATGCCAACAAGCCAGCGACGATTGATGAACTTCGTACGAATATCGAACGTGAAATTGCAGCAGTATCGGCCGATTTATGCTTGAAACCCGTCGAAAATTGGGTTCAGCGTCTGCAAGCGTGCCCGTGGTGGCCATGCAAAAGAGATCGATTTCCATACATAATGGCATCGAACGTACTTTCATAGGAATAAAGAATTTCATTGATATCCAAAACCGTTTTTGTTTTATTTCAAAAAACTTGTGTAGCGCTCTTATTGAAAAACCCTTTATATTTGGGGTTTATTGAGAGATAGTGGGTCATATGAATAAAACTTAGCAATTACTTCGAAGTAATTACTTTGGGCTTAGGAATGGCTTTTAACTTCAAATTTACCAATTGGCTGGTAGAATAGCATGAAATGTAAACGAAAATTAAAAAATTAAATTTCTAGTCTACTCCCAAGCAGACTAGATTTGTGAAGTAGTAAAACTTACACAGATTTTGAAAAATATCGTTCAAGCGGTTTCCTAAATAAAAAAGCAAACCTTTTCATGCCATATATTTCTTTTTCGTCTAATTACGGCCTTAAGAATTGAAATTTTATGCTTTTAAATCAAAATCAAATTTTGTGTTGACCCGTGTAATCGGTTCAAAATTACATAAATTCTACATGTTCCACTGGAATACTATGGAACCCGAAGCCGTTTCACTAAATTTAAATTTTTATTTGAATTAAAGGAAATAACCCAGCCAAAAATTGATGATGGTACAAAAAACTAAGTACTCAAAGCATTGTTTATACCAAAAATAAAACGTTTTGAGAACGTTTGGAAAATACCAGCTTTAAAATGCTTTGATAACGATTTTCAACAAATTTTACAACTGTTGATTAAAAGAAAGATGGTATGTGTTTTAGTACTAAAAATTATTTTTATTACTTTTGTAATGTTTTGTTGCAATTATTTATGTAAGAATGCATTTAGCTTCCACCATATGTATACCTATTTCAGTGTTGTTTTCATCTAAATTTGTTACATTATATAATCCGACCTCCTTTGATTAGATCGGATAGTCCAAAAAATTTTAAGTTTCCTTGAAAATGTTGCTTTTCAAATGCATATCACTGAATTTGTGTTTCGTATGTTTTGTACTAAAAATTTATTTCACAATCATAATGTTCCCATTGTGTAATAAACATACATATATTATCAGGATGAATAGACGTAATTCGAAATCCATTAATGTTTACGAAAGAAAAAACTCTAGATTCAGAAGTGTGTAAAGGTTTCCCCAGAGAATAGTTGCTGATCTTATTGAGAGGATATACTAATGGAATATTATTTGGGGAATTGGTATTAAAAACATGCAATTTCCTTTGTATATGGGAAATGGGATTAGTTGGCGATTTTACAATATATTTAACAAAACCTAAGCTATTTTCAAAATCAAATGCTGAAACTTGTGATATATTATTATTTATGTCATTTGAAATATGTATTAGATTATAAATAGTCATTGTCACTGAGCTTGAGCCATAAAAATGTGGCATAAGTTCCACCAATTTTCTTAAAATCTTAAATTATTAAAAATTAGATTACTTAATTAAGTTTGAGACTAAAAAAAATATTTATACCTTCATTAGTTAAAAACTTAGCTTCCAAAACAAGTTCTTCCAGAAATTTTCTAGCCGAATGTGGTTTTGAATTTCCATAATAGAGACCAATCAAAAATGGCTTGATATGTATGCGGTTGAAAACCCCTTTCCCATTATAGACCAAAAGTTCTTTTTCGATTTTTCAAACACATCCATTCCATCTACATGGATTATAATTTTAATTTTCTTTTCTTTATAATAAAGATTGAAATCAAAAGTGATATCAAGATTAGACTTTATTCCAAAATATTGAAAACTTCCCAAAGTATCGTCTAAACCTAGCATCACTTTAGAATCGCCGCTCAAAGTAGAAGTTCCTAATAAAGTTTTAGAACATTTCGGAAGAGATGTATAACCTTCAGATCTCAGTACCATTAATATTTCGTCTATAGAGTTTGTGTAAGAGTTTTCATTTTCCTTACAAACCAATTTTTCAGTTTTTGCTCAATATGACCACATGTAAATGTGCTTAAATCACTATTAGATTCCTCAGGAATAAATTAATCCGAACTTGTTTCTCCAGGTGTGCTTTAAACTGGAACTACCAACGTCCTCATCATCTGAATCTAAATTTTCCTCTTCTACTTCATCAATTGTTAACTTTATTTTAAAATAGCTAAAAACAAAGAAAAATTTGGTCATGTTTAAGGCACTGGCATTTTAAGACTGGCGACCATTTGTAGAAAAGAATAACGCAAAACTTAAGGAAATTTTATAGGAATTCCAAAAATATACAGCTTTTTCAGAACTGATCAGTATTCGCAAAATTTTACTATGTAATTTGATAGAAGGTCGATATCGCATATTTTTCATTAAAAGCCACGCCTACTTAAAACAAGTAAGAAAATATAAAAAACAAACGTCCGTTAAAATTCTACATAATTTTCTGAACTATCTGCTCGCATTTTTGGGCGAATCTATCCACTATTTTGATCTTTAAAAATAAAGGCAACGAGAATAAAATTAGAAAAAAAACTTGAATGGCTCTATTTTATTGCACATCAATGTATATATTAGTATACTAATGGAAAAAGGTCTGTACAAATGTTGGTAAAGCTACTAAGAATTAGTTCAAAATGGCAGAAAAAATTTCTGCAACTAACAGATTTTTTTTGCCAAATATTAGGAAGTTAAGAACAGCAAGCCTAAAACTGTTACTATCGATAATTTAATGTATATTTTTTATTTCTTTCAAATTTTAAAAATATGAAAAACTTTAAATACAAAATTTCTTTGGGTGCAATTTTTAATCAATACTTCCAACAATTAATAACATTGCATTTAAAAAAATTGTTATATTGAAAGATTTTAAGATTTTATTGAGATTCCCCCTTCTTCTCTGAAGAAATAAAAAGGAATTAATTAATTTTAATTTTGCGCTGTTTATGTTTGTGTGCGTTTTGAGGTTATTTTGAATTCATATATTGCATAAAATATTGTTTCGATCTCTTATTACATACAATATGTTTCAATTTATTGTATGGTGTGTGACAAAACAAGAAAAATACTGCGCCATTATATTGGACATAATATTACAAATGTAGGGGGGGCTTAAGACGTTTTTTATTTCTTCATAGGAGGAGGAAGAATCTTAATAAAATCTTCAAAACTTGATATAAATATAGCATTTATTTAAATGCAATATTAAATTTTATTGC
Source organism: Leucophora obtusa (assembly GCA_949987735.1). NCBI lineage: Eukaryota > Metazoa > Arthropoda > Insecta > Diptera > Anthomyiidae > Leucophora > Leucophora obtusa. The sequence continues at coordinate 198,787,752 of OX465295.1, read as the reverse complement.
GGCCGTATTTTTAATCAACATTACACTACATTCAAAGAAATTTTGTATTTACAGTTTTGAAGATTTTTAAAATTTATTTCTAACGAAATAAAAAATTTACACTAAGTTATCGATATGTAACAGTTTTAGGTTTGCTTGTCGTAACTTACTAATAATACCAACAAAATATTTGCTAGATTCAGCAGTTCTTTCTGCGAAATTTTATTAGCTTTAGCAAAATTTTTACAGACCTTTTTCTAGTAGTATAAAAAATGTTACAATTTAAAAAATCTCAGATTCCGAAACTTTTTAACCTTAGAATATTACATTAATTTTGCATTAAACGATTAATCGATTAATCGCCAATTTTCTCGATTAACAGACCCAAATAACCGGTTAATCAATTTTAATGATTTTTTGAATAATACATTAACCGGTTAACCGCCTACGTCGAATAATTGAAAACAATAGTTAGAAGTTAGGGCTATTTTCGCTTTTTCAAAATTGCGAAATTTGTCGAAATTGACACTAAACATCAATAAATTTTTACAAAATTAGTTTTTATTACTACTAAATTAGTTTTTAGTACTACTAAATTAGTTTTTATTACTACTAACTCGTACTTAATTACAAAAAAATCAGTCAGTTAGCTTTTGAATTACAGATATCCTTAAGGCGTGTCTTTATGGTATCCTGTAATTCCTGGAGCAAAAACAAAATCTCACTTTACAAGTAGAGACTCTACTATATATTAGCTTTGTTATTATGAACAATATTTGCCAGCCCGTAAATATATATTTAATGATTTTTCAAATATTTGTTGTTTTTTTTTTTTTGTTTTTTTTTTTTTGTTTTACAAAAGCTGTATTTTCGACTTAACTATATCCGTTAACTCAGAAAAAAAACTCAAAGTGCATATCAACGCGTTTAAGACGAAAACTAACATATTCGTATGCACGTTAACTTTCAACACGGATAATTATCAAAGTTGAAAACTCAACGTTTATACATTTTCACATCTAACGTAACTTATTCGCGTTACTTCCTAAAAACTTGTGCTGACGCACGTTCGATTATAACGGAATAATTATAAACATAACCTGTTTTAAATTTTTTTTTGTACTACAATCGGTTTAACGTATATTTGCTTTAAATACTTAACGTTGATAGACATGAGACAATATACAGCTAAAAAGTTAATTTTTTTAAATTTACGAAAACCTGACTTTCGAGCAAAAAAAAAGTTATTTTTTGACTTTTATTTTTTTGGGCGAAAATAAAAGTTATTTTTTGGAGCAAATATAAAAGTTATTTTTTGACTTTTATTTTTTCGAGCATAAAATAATAGTTATTTCTTGACTTTTATTTTTTGAGCAAGAGCAAATTTTTTTTTTTTTTTGAAATCAATGACAACTGAAAATTGCCTTGGAGCTCGCTTTCGTAGGGATTTCTCATAATTTTTATGTGTTTGATATGAATTTGTCAAAATTTTAATATTTTAATGTGTTTTTTTTTTGCCGAAAAAAAAATTATTTTTGTTCGAAAAATAAAAGTCAAAAAATAACTTTTATTCTTGCTCAGAAAAATAAAAGTCAAAAAATAACTTTTATTTTTGCTCAAAAAAATAAAAGTCAAAAAACAACTTTATTTTTGCTCGAAAAAATAAAAAGTCAAACAATAATAAAAAAACAAAAAATAAAAGTCAGAAATTAACTTTTATTTTTGTCAAAAAAAACTTTTTTAATCTGACTTTTATGATAAAAGTCTAACCGTTACGGTCCCTGATTACTTGAATATTAAATGTTGGAAAAATAGTTGTTACATAATCAGGGGCAATTTCTTCCCAATAAGCCATAGATTTTAAAAATTCAAGTGCTTTAAATTTAGCTTGAAGTAAAGTACATTTCAAATTCTAGCACTTGTTTTTTTAACAAAAATATTTCAAACTTGAATTTTTGTTTCCCTTTTGCTGGAGTATGCTATTGAAATAAAATGTAATAAAAGTTGAAACTTGAAATATCATAAAAGTCAGATTAAAAGTTATTTTTTACTTCTACTTTTTCGACCAAAAATAAGTTATTTTTTTACTTTTACTTTTTTGAGCAAAAATAAACGTTATTTTTGACTCTTCTTTTTGAGCAAAAATAAAAGTTGTTTTTTACTTTTATTTTTTTGAGCAAAAATTAAAGTTATTTTTGACTCTTATTTTTCTGAGCAAGAATAAAAGTTATTTTTCGACTTTTTGTTTTCGAACAAAAATAAAGTTATTGTTTTGTTTTTTTTATTTAAGTGTTTTCCCTACGGGAAATTTTAACAAACTGACAACGCCATGTAAAAGTGACCACTCTATTTCATATAAAGGGGCCAGTTCGGTGACTGTTTGTTAAAATTTCCCGTAAGTAGGATACTTTGTTATTTTGACTTTGAAAGTTAAAAATTAATTTCAATCAGATTTACCATGAGAAATATGTTTCATAGATACTTTTTAGTTTAGATTATTCTTGTTTGGAGTTTGAAAAAGATTGTCAAATAATTTTCGTCTAAAAAATAAATATTAATATTTTTATATAAATAAACTGTGAACATTTACTTATAATTGACATCGTATCAACCACATTCCAACGGTTTAGTAAATCGTTTCCATCGATCTTTAAAGGCTGGACTTACATGTGCTGGTAATGAACAATGGACCTTATCCCTAAATTCGGTTTTACTAGGTTTACGAGCACGCCTCAAGGAAGAATGGCGAGCATCACCAGCAGACTTTTAACGACAAAATAATATCGTTAACTTCCGATAATTATTGTTAATTATTATTGTTAAGTAAACGACAGAAAAAAAGTTGTAGATAAGGTAACGGATGAGCAACAAAAATGTAAAAAATTACAAAATGCCTTAAAAATAATATACTTTGGTGTAAATTTATTTAAATTTATATTAAAAATAATAAATTCCCGTTTAAAAAATTGCATTTTACTGTATTGTGTTATGGTTAAGTAGTGAAATTAATACAATGACACTTGTTTAACCGTGTGTCGTTTAATAGTACTTGTTTTAAGCACTGACTTGCTGTTAAGATCTTTTTAAGATTTTTTTTTAATTTGCAAAATAGTATTCGTTATAGGGAGTAAAACCATTGTCCCGCCAATATTTGCTTTAAAATGGTGTTGTTGCAGTATTTACCACCTTAATGCATTTGGTGCACCAAATGTGAATATCAGAACAGTTGGGGGTCAATGGAAATTAAAGCGAATACAGACGTTTTATTTGAACACACAGACCAATCTCACCGGCACCTTAGATATGCGTGTCCGCTGTTGTTGGCGAGACTCGTGATGATCAAGACCAACCCGGTTTTCACGGCCATCGGAATGTGCCGGTCTTTAACGAGAATTATTAATAAATTCTCTTTTTAAAGCCACTACAACAACAACATCAAAACAGTTTAAAATGAAATACATTCGTGCAGTGCCTTTAATTAAATTTATTATTTTGATTTTCGATTTTTCAATAATTAAATAAGTGCTTTGCCCAAAATGATAACGCTGGGCAAAAAAAAAACAACTATATATACCCTGTAAGCATTTGGAAGATATTTTCCAAGAAGATATTAAAGCGATATCTTCTATTTTTCATTTGAATGAAAATAATCAAGTAGTATTTTGAAATTGTCTTCCTTTTATTATTTGGAAGATAAATCGGTGATATTTGAAAAACATAATTAAAAAATTTAATTTTTTGTCATAATCTTTTATAATAATAATATTGCGGCAATGTTACGTTTTTATTATCCGGAAGATAAAGAAAATTTGTTGGAAATTCTTTGTCATTTTGGAAAAAATGAAACGAAAATTTGTACAAATACAACCGACAGATAAATAGGAAACAAATTCCTTGAAAAAATCAAGATTTGATGCGCGGAAAAAATCGGCTGCGATGAAATCAATATAATTAATGTGTTGGTGAATGGATTATGTATGCAGATATTTTTACAGGCTTAAATTTAATAATGAAAAAAATAAATCGTTTATTTTGTACCGGGGAGTTTATTTGGCGATATCATCTTTTTTCTTCCAGGTGATAAATTACCGATATCGCCGATTTATCTTCCTGGGGTATTGCTTTCCTATTGCCTGGAAGTATTGCTTTCGGGTAACAGTTGTTCCCGACGGAGGAAACTTCCGCAATACGAAATTAATATTGCCGGCAATAAGTGTTTTCTTCCTGGCAATATGATCGGGGAATCTTCTTCGTATTGCCATGCTTGCTGGGTATTTATATAAAGGCACAGTGGATTGAATAAAACCAAACTATTCTATCTAAAAACATTTCAAACAAACTGTTAAATAGTAATATATACTGTTTAAAATATATTTTATTTTTTTTAGAGCGTAAATCCTTTTCAAGATGTGATAATTAATGTTTTCCACATACCTGGGGATATGACGTTCACATTGTAATATATTTTCTAAATTTCTTATTTGATCTGCAAAAAAAAAGAAACAAAATTCTCACAAATAATCATTTACATCAAAGTAAAAAAAGTATTTACCTGCTGAAGCCCGATGGGCGGCTAAAACATCTAAACGCACACTATTGTTAGTTAATGACGATGATAACGACGTATTTAAATCACTGGTATTTACACTGGGTTTACGCAATAAAGGACCAATAGATTCGTCCTCTGTTGAAGTATCACTAAAATTCTGAAAATCTCTTTCCATAGCTAAAGATAACAAAGATGTTTCAGCAAGTAGATCATCTGGTTCTAACGATGATGATGAAGAATTAGCATCATTTAATTGTTCACTATAAGCACTAATGGGATCTGATAACATGTTTAAAAGATTTTGCGTTAGAGTATTTGACATTGAAGTAAGTTGGGGTATAGCTGTTGAAGATGAAGGAATTGATGACAATTGTGTAGTTGTGGTAGCTGCTGTGGAGGAAGAAGTTGTTGTTGAGGATGAGGATATTGCATTTGTTGCTGTGTTAGTGAAAGCACTGCTTAAGGTATCACTTGTTGTGAGTATGGAAGATGTTGTTGCTGTTATTGTTTGTCTTGTCTCATTATCTATTGTTGTTGTTGCTGTTGTTGTGGTTGATTGCTGCTGCTGTTGTTGTTGAACACTGGAAGGTATAACTCTTTCAACACCTGGCACTATGGCAGCTGGTACCGGAGGCGGCGCTGGCAATGGTGATGTTGGATCTCTGGTTGGCAATAATGGTGCCCTCACTTCTGGTAATTTTGTATATAGATTTTCACGTGGTGACAGTATTTTCATTTCTCTTAACTTTGATCGCAATGTTTCGACCCATTCTTGCATAATATCCCTAGAGAATTTCGTAGAAGAAAACAGACAAATTGTAGCGTAAATTTGTGCAACTAAGAAATTATAATTAAAAGCACGCTTGGAGTTGCAGAATGTCGTAATAGTACTGGTGTATTAAGTAAAACAAAAATTATAACATAAACAAGTGGCAATCAGTCAAGAGTTAAGTAGTTATTAGGCCACTAGTGTAATTGCCTGGGAAGTATGATAGGGGACAGATTCCAAATAGATTTTATTTAAAGCCTTCCCATTGCGAAGATTTGTTTCTTAAAATTATAAATTTATTTTTAGTATCCGACCTAGTATTCGGCTTCGGAGTTCGCCTAAAAAGTGACGTTTGGCCAAGTTGGGTGTTCGAAGAAATTTTGTAAAAAAAAAAAAAACAAAATGCTTGAAATTGTAGTCTTTTTGTTTCTATCTGTAATTACCAATTATTTTTAACTTTTATATTGATTTGTTATTAAAATAAATCAAAATCTTGCCTTATATTAAAATATGAAAGTGTTCGGCTTCAGTTTGGCCATAAAAAGTGAGTTCTATCGGACACTATTATGCACTACACCCAAAATAATGTCTTTTGGCTGAAAAGAAAAATTTGTTACTTTAACAAAATGTATTAATATTTTTGGCTTTCGAAAACTAAACGGACAAAATGTTTGCTCCTCCGGAGTGTCCTTACATTCCCTTAGATGATACGGACTAGGCCCGGGGAGTGTCCCGAGATTACAAATAAAACTGTAGTTTTACTAGTTTTTACTTAAATTCAGATTTGTTAAATTAAAAAAAAATGTTTTAAAATCAGCAAATTTTAGGCCAAAAAATAGGAATAAATTTTGTTTACAAATTTTTCTGTTCAGCCAACAAATTTATTATTTTGAGTGTATAAACCTTAATTTAAATCCTATTAAATTTATTTATGTAAATAAACAAGTTTTTTTTTTAATTTTCAAAAGAAAAACTCTGAAGATTTCGTTATACCTTGAAAATGATCGTTCCACTTCCACGGAAGTTATTAGGGCATATTTTAAAGCTGCTAATTTCTTTATGGAATATTCATTTTCGATTTCACTTTCTTTGCTAGAACTTAAACTAAAAATACTATATATTTGTTTAGTTTTTTTGAAAACCATCGTTTTTGTTTTTTGTAAAACTGTAATTTCTGACTTACTTTTTATTCAAATGCAAAATGCCATAAAATTTGCAAATTACACACTAAGCAACAACAAAATTATTTTCATTGTTGTAGCTTTGTATGTAATTTTCAAATTTCGTTACACCTTTTATTTCATTTGTATGAAATAGGTAAAGACAACAAGAAAGAAAAATATAAAATATATATGGGCATTTCCATCATGTCGAACGGGACCGTCGAACACCTTTAGAGTGAAAAAAAGTCAAAATAAAACGGATTTTTATTTTGACAATAGGCTTTACTTATATCTTTATATTAGCCTTACAATTGGTGCTGAGTTTGATTTTTAGCAATTTTTCGTTTTCAAGATAATTGTAAAAAAACAAGACATTCGCACGGGACAAAAACAGAAGTGGTTTTCGCGGCTAACAATTAAAATGCCGATTTCAGCGAAACCTGCAGCAATATTTTAATGATTTTAATTTTACACTTTTGTGCATTGATGTCTTTTAAAAATGGTTGTAATTTTACCCAAAAACGATTCATATTATTTTTTTAATTTAATTTTATTCACTGTCGCACGTGACATGTCGCACGGGACATTTATTTCCACCATGAGATTTATGTTGTTTCTGTTGCTCTTTTTATGAAATTATATATAAACAAGCTTAGTAAAAATGTCTTTAAATCGACAGAAGTATTCAAGGTATTTATTTTAATATAATAACCAAAAACAAACTAAAAAGAAATATGTAGTATGAATTAACCCAGCAAAATTGTCGGATGGAAAGAACCCACTGTAGAACAACTTGTATGTGCATGCAACCTTTTCTAATTTATGTTCTATCATCGGTGATTTTTGTTTGAGTTTGTCCCAAAAGCAACAGGTTCTTTTCCTCCAAACTAGAACAGGTTACTTTGCAACCGGTTCTAGAACCAGTTATAGAACTGGTTCCGTGACAGTGAAACCTTCCATTTTGACTCCCAGGAATCAGTTCTAGAACCTGTTCCACGTAACCGGTGGTAAAAACACCTGTTCTAGAACAGATTCAGAGGCAACCAGTTCAAAAAACTTTTGCTGGGAAGTATTTATTTATATGAAAATATAAAACACAGTTTTTTTTTAGAATAGGCAGTCCTAGCTGCTTTTACTTCTTGACCATGGTGCATGCCAATTTTAAAAAAATTTAAAAGTATGTATTTACATAAATAAATCATTTACATAAGAAAAAAAAATTTCAAATTTTTAAATTTCACACTTACGATGTCGCACGTGACCAACTGTATATAAGTACCAAGATCACAATTCTTCTTATTTTTCAGGTAGGTTTTTTTTATTTTAATTGTATAAAAAATCTCTGTTTGTAATCAATATTTCATGAGCTTTCTGCGTGTACTTTCGACGCACTGATAACAAATGTTGTTTTTCAATGTCGCACGGGACATCGAAATATGCGACAATGCAAATCAAAAACTTACAGTTATTTTCAATCGCATTGTTTTTTATGCATTCTTTTATGACTCTTTGTACCTTTAGAAATATTTTAGAAAGCAAAAGTCAATGCATAACGTCTCTGTTTAAAAGCTTTTATCAAAACAAAATGTGCAATAGAAATATCCAAATAAGAAAAGATGCGCTTGTGCGACTTTGCATTCGAATACCTCGAAATGGGTTATGAATAAATGCGAAATCTTTTTACGTTATTTAAATTTGATTGTTTCCCTATGAAAATATGATAAAACAAAGTGTTTTCAAGAACTTTTAATATTTTAGTCTCGGTGGACCTTTCGGTGGAAATGCCCATATGTATAAATTAGAGGGCTGAATGAATGTCTTACAAGACATTCTCTTGCATGCGCTGATGAGAGATTTGACGATTTTTAATACTAAATATAACAAAAATTGACCATTTTACTTATTGGTAGTTATTTACAAGATGTTAAAATTCAGATCATTACAAAAAAAAATAAATAAAACAGGAAACAAAAAAAAATATTTTGGTGTTGTATAAGAAAATGTTTTGTGAATGTCTTGCAAAACATTCATACTGGCCTCTAGTATAAATGCAGTTTTGGAAAAATATGCAAAAATATATGGAAACATGCAAAATATGCATTAAAATATGTAAAAATATGCGCAAAATATGCATTTATAGCAATATATGCAAAAATATTAATTCGCAAATATATTTGGTTTACGTTTTTATTCAGCTAACGACAACAAACATGTATTTACAAGAAAATCCGAGCCCTACTTAATCCATATTCTCCTGAATTAAGAAATAATTCTGCACGTATTTGCAACTTTCATCATTTACTATTGAGGGCCCTAGAAACACGAAACTGAAATTGAAATTATTTTGCCGTATATAGATCCGGAGTTATTGCCTGTCATCATATGACGACGCTAGGAGAATATGTGCACATTTGTTACAAAAAAAAAAAATCCAACAAATTTTTAAGAATAAAAGGAATATTTTTTAAAAACAATCCCAATAAACACTAAAAAACTAAAAATTCAAGTGCTGTAAAAAATGCTTGAATTCAGCTTTATTTTAAGTGTTTTTTCCAGTGAAAATCCAAGTTTTTCTATTCTTGTCAATACTGAAAAATAAACAAACTAAAAATCATTTTTTTATTAAAAATATAAAAGGAATCTGAATTTCTTCCTTGGATTCTAATAAATATGTAAGTAATTGATCTTTCTTTGAGGCTTAACTTTATTCTAACGTTATTCTTTTCTTCTTAGCTAAGAAAACCGCAACAACATTTGACGCTGCCAGAAAAAGGAAGGAGAAACTACAAATAGTTGGTTTCCGACGCCTCGAGATGTTAATGTATGTATGACAAAATAATTATATAACTGCAAATAAAATGCATCAAATATTACAATTATCGTGTTTTAATTGGCTTGATTAATGCTTGAATATAGGGCTTGAATACAAGGGTTTTTAGTGTGTTGTTTGAACTTGAATTGGGCTGTAATTCAAGGCTTGAATTGAAGCATATTTACACTGTTATGCTCGACTGGAATTCCTGTGCCCCTTTTGCTGGAGTATGCTTTTGAATTACAGTGTAAATCAAGTATAAATCAATGCTTGAAATTGGAAAATGTGACTGGAATAAAGCTTGATTTCAACTTGAATTCCAGCAAAATTGTTTATTGGGATATTATTCCATTAGCATTATTTTCCAAAATAAATTAAAATTTACTTTAATTTCTTGACAAACTAACATTATTTCATCCCAATAAACAATTTTGCTGGAATCCAAGTAGAAATCAAGTGTAATTCCAGTCGAACTTTCAATTTTCAAGCGTTTAAAAAGACTTGAATTACACTGTAATTCAATAGTGGTTTCCAGCAAAAGGGGCACTTGAATTCAAGTCGAACATGACAGCCTAAATCTACTTGAACACTTAAATTCAATATGTAAATTCCAATTCAAATCAAGCCTTGGATTTTATTTGAACAAAAGCTAGAAAACAGTATATGTTATTTTGTTAAGTTTGTTCCCCAAGCATTTTTATCGCGTTTTTGTATCTTCAATTGATATTATTAAGGCAGCTGAATCTTCTGTTTTATGGATGTTTCCTCTTTACATCTTCAGGCATTCCTTAACCATTAGTTGAACTGCTACGGACTTAAAAAAATATAAGAATATTGCTTTATTTCAAAGAGACGGTACTCACGTGTTGATTATAAACCGTCAAATCCATTGATATCGTTATTTCCATTTAACTTTACAGAACATTATTATTTTTTTTTTTTACGAATTCTTTTAATTGTTTCTATTGACAAATAATGAAAATGTATAAACAAAATATAAATTTGTTGGAACTTGAATTTGTTTGGAAAATACGACTTAAAATCAAGTTGAATTCAAGTGATATTTAAAGCACTTGAATTTTTAGTTTTTCGTTGCTTATTGGGATTGAATAGCTATAGAAAATAAAAATTATAACTCGTAAGTGGCATATACATATAAAAAGATCCAGCATCACATTTGGATACTCTGCCCGAACTGCCGAATTGATATCGAGGCCTGGACATTGTCTTTGCTTATCGGTGTGGGTTCTTTTTAGGAAGTGATCTATTCGAAAACGCACGAAATTTTTTTTATAATCACGCTCACGAAATACTTACGAAAAATACAAAATTTGTTTTTTAATTTTTTTTAAGGAAACTTTATTGAATATAAGTTTTATTTATTTATAAACTTAAATAATTAAAGAGAATTAAAATTAGTTGAACTATAAAAAAAATTATATTTACAATAATTTTATAAAATTTTTAAATAATTTAAAAAAATTCACTGTAATTCTTTAAATATTATTCCAAATTTTTGTGGAGGAACATAATTCTGTCAACGTTTTGTCCAAGGAGTCGCTTTCTTCTTTCCTTAAGAATTCTGGCAGAGGTAGAAATCACCTGTTCGCTAGTAGCTGAACTGACTGGAATACACATTATCGGTGTAGCCAGTGGTTGAAGGAGGGGAATCTTTGGCATATTTCCAAAATTGTAAAATATCGCAATTTAGTTTAATATAATCACGCAATATCACGCACGACTTACGAACATTTTTTTTAACTCACGCACGACTCACGTGAGTACTGTCATTTTAACTCACGCTCATGCGTGAATTATGCGTGAATCATGCGTGATTCACGTCAATCACGAAAATTTCGTGATTTTACAATAATGGGTGCAAATCAATAACACCGAAATAATAAAGTAATTATGCGAGGAAGTAGCACACAAAGGGTTTCACTAGTTACCAGGCTATTTACTCGCTGAATTATTAAGAAATACCCTGGAAATTGTTTTACAATCGGGTTCAAACCACTCTAGTTCTGCAGCTGGTTCCACAGCAGCCGATTCCATGGAACTGGTTCCGAAACTATGCCTGATTAACGTAGAATCGGTTCTAGAACTAGTTCCAAAACTGATTCTATTGCAAGCGTTTCCACTTTGAAGCTATAGAAGTGGTTGCTTTTGGGACAATTTCAAACAAAAATCATCGGTATTAGAATTGACAGTAGAAGGGGTTGTAAAGAAAAGGTAGCTATTCTACAACCGATTCTTTGGAAGAGAAAACTTTCCGAGGTAAGTAATTACCAATATCACATTATTTTTTAAATTAAATACTAAGTCGCGCGTAAGCTAGGCTGCCTATAAAAATGACTTTGTTTAACAAAAATTACTACTTTAACAAAATTTATTCCTGTTTTTTGGCTTAAATAAAATTTGTTGATTTTAACATATTTTTTATTAAATTTAACAAATCTAAATTTAGGTAACCGTTCTCCAGTTATTATGCTTTTATGCATTGGAGAAACAAGTTTCTGATTTTTATTTGCAAACTAGAAATATATCCATAATAACTAAGGCAAGGAATTTCATGCAAATGCATGTTTTTTCTCGATAGTCCAAAACTAATATGGACTAAATATTTATCCGACTCATCAAATTAGGAGAAAAATGGCATCGATTTGTAGTTGCATTTTTTTGCATATTTTGTCAAAAATGCATGTTTTTGCATATTTTGACTTTAAATGCATATTTTGTGCTTTTTAATGCATATTTTTCAAATTTAGGATTTTTTTTTTTGTAAAAAAATATAAAAAATTTAAATTTTTATATTAAAAATAAAATAAACATTCTTAAAAACAATGATTTCAATTTTTGCATTAAAAAATACAAAAATTGTTTTTTCGGACTTTCTATATTTTCATATATTTAGTTAGAATATTTTTCTACCTCAAGTACAAATTCTAATATGATATTGTCATATTAGATTTTGTTTGTTGTTTCAAAAAAGGTTGATAAAAGGTTGTCTTGATAGACAATAGAATTGTTTCGTAGGCATCACCCTAACTCTTCAGTTGTATGCAATAAGAAAATGATAGATTTTTTACACAAACCGAAACACTACATAAGGTACGAAAAACCTTATTGACCTACGGAAAATCTTCGAGTTCTGTGTCTGTTTGCAAAATAACTAACTTAAATATATTTTTAAATTTTAAAGTGCATTATTTTTGCAAAAATAAAAGTTTTAAGTGCATATTTCTTATATTTTTAATGCATATTTTTCTTTTTTAGCTACATATTTTAGGCGCATATTTTTCATTTTTAAGTGCATAAAATTCCTTGCCCTAATAATAACAAATATAAAATAAACAAGAATTTTTAAAATTCAAAAAAATTCAACGAAATTTTTTATTTTTTAAATAACTAACAAAAATTACTGTTTACTATAAAAATATTGTTTTGATAGTTCCCAGCAAAACCTTCTATTACCCGGTAATGACTTCGGTAAGAAGAAATAAGGGTAGGTAACCTCTTACTTTATTATTACCAAAGATATTATTTTAACAAGGGCATGTCCATCGAGGTAACTCCTTACCTAGTAATATGTTATTCTGAACTTACATGTTACGCTTACCTATTACCTCTAGGTTACAAAAAACCGTAAAATAATACGTTTTTTTTTTCTTAAAATTTCATCTTGTTTCATATTGACTATTAAATTAAAAATTACATAATTTTAACAAAAAATTTTGGAAAAATTTTTTTTATAAGTTTTGGTTATAAAAATAAGCATTTTGTAATGAAGGGGGTAAGCTCTTACTTTTCTATTACTAGACCTATTATTTTAACAAGCGCATGTCCATCGATGTAACACCTTAAGGAGTTTTTAAAAACATTTTGTTTAAATTTTAATTTTTTAAACCGAATATCAAATTTAAATTCACGGGATTTTAACAAAAATGGAATTAAATGAATGTTATTTTAGTTTGACTCAAGATCATAAATTAATATCACTGATGTAATTTACTTGTAAAAATTGTATCATCTTTCTTTGATTTGAAAATAATTTAAATAGAAAGTGATATTAATTTATGATCTTGAGTCAAACTAAAATAACATTCATTTACTTAAAATAACAGATCAACTAAAAACTTTTCCCCCATTCATCTTAAACACATTGACACGGTGCAAAAATATAATTTAATAACATACATTTAAATTTAAATTTAACGGTTCGTTGTAATTCAAACATATGTGTTTATCATACACAGAGTTGAATAGAATCAGCTGAGATATCTTAAGAATTAAGGTTCAAAGCAAAAAAAAGAGTAATAATAACAAAAGGATAAAAATAGCATTGTTAAATTTCGTTGATGTTAGTCTAAGTTGAGTTGTTGATAACAAACTCGATTTGCTTTCAACATTCATATAAGTAGACGATTATCAAATATTAACCCACTCAAAGGCGAAAGGCACTGATGATGGCTTTGTAGCGAAAGCCGAAAATGCGCATTCTGCCTTGCTGGTCTTATCGAATTTTTTCAATAATTTTTATTCTTTGTAATTTACTTGTAAAAATTGTATCATCTTTCTTTGATTTGAAAATAATTTAAACAGAAAGTGATATTAATTTATGATCTTGAGTCAAACTAAAATAACATTCATTTACTTAAAATAACAGATCAACTAAAAACTTTTCCCCCATTCAAAAAATGGAATTTCTAAAATTTTCTAGAAAAACGAATAATTTATACCAATAAAACTTCCAAAGGTATGAATTTGGTATTAAAAGTAATGCAAGGGTAAGGTGTAAGGTTATTACCAGGTATTATGCATAGTAGTACCCATATATTACCAAGGTTTTGCTAGGTTGTTTATTATGATATCAAAAACAACTGATTTAAACAACTCCGAGCAAAAATATGTGTTAGTCATTCAAAACAAACAACTTTTAAATTGGTTACAATGGAGCGATAAGTGCTCTTTTTCTGTTTCGAATGTATGTGCTTTAAAATAACTTTCAAAAATGTATATGGGTGAAATCAAAAAATGTGATAAATTTTTGGGCCAAATTTGTGAGAAGCAAAAAGTGTTAATATTTCGGTTTTTTCTTAATGGAATCGGTAAGTTTAGTCATTATAAACCTAATTGCAAAAAATCTCTTCTACAAGTTGTCGCAATAACTTTTTTTGCACAATTTTAATTTTTTTTGTTGTAACGGAGTTTACATTTCTGCAAGCAAAAGATATAACAAAAAAAATTGCGTACGAATTTTCTTCAATTTATTAGTTTTTCGTATTTGGGTTTTCAACTTGCTTTCCAATGATATATAATTTGTGTTTATTAAAATGGCGGTTTCGCGAATAAAAATACAATTCATTCCGCGAAAAAAATTTTTATTTTTTTTTTAATTTTGTATTTTTGATCCTTTTAAATGCTTTTCAAAAATATAAAAATTTTTAAAATCCAAACAGCGGTTGCGCAGTTACAAAATAATATATTAAAAACATAACATTTCACGATCAAAAAATTCTTTAATTGTGTGAAACAAATTTAATTTGTCAAACTAATGTCAGTAATGACTCGAAATATCGATTCAAAACCAATGAAATGCAAAATCAATCGTTTTTCGCTCCAGCAGCTTAGGGTAAAAAACTGATAACTTTTTTTGATTTGACGCAAAATTATTAGTTCAATCGTCTTTTGACGCATAAATATTAGTTGAATCACCTCTGTTTATGGTTATTTTAAAAGTTTAAACATTTATCTACATTTATTTGAATGAAACCTGATGCAAACAATTGTGGTTACGGAGTTTACAGTTACGGAGTTTACATTTGGTTACTTTTTTCATTTTCTTTCAGAAACGCTTTGACAAAATTTTTTTCCGAAACAAAAATAGTTAAATAGTTTGGTGTAAAAATTAGGAACGGAGTTTACAACATTTTTTAAAATCTTATTAAAGACATCCTTTTTCATCTCAAGAATGTTACATGCTGCGGAAAAGCTTCAAGTCTGTTATACTGGATGATTACCTACAGTCCAACGATCATTTGAGTATAAATAACATTATACTTTTCGCAATATAAATAATAGATAACTCCAAAGTTCTGGTATATGCATTTTTATCAAAAATTATGACGAAAAATCGTTACAGAGTTGAAGTCGTGATAGCAAAGATATACGAAAAAGTTTGTAAAATGTATTAATTTTTATTAAAAACGGCACTTTTCCTCTTTATATAAATTCTTACAGTTAGTGTTTATCTTCATTGGTTATTAAAATATAAGCTATTAAAGTTAAAAAACCTTATGAGTTACTTGTTACGGAGTTTACATTTGGCCTATAAAATTGGTCACAAATTTTATGTATTAACCAAAAATTGGTCAGATTGTTATAAATTTTGTAAAACAGGTGACAATGCGCTGATATATATGGAAATATGTAACTCAAATGTAATCCATGCATTAGAAATTCGGTGGTTACACGGTTTTTATCACATTTTTTGATATCACCCATATATAATGTTGTTTTTTTCTTTGTAAATGCATTTGTTTGTAAATTATGAATTTATTAAAGATTCCATTTTTATCTCTAAAAAAACAAAATAGTTAATTTTATTCACGTACTTTATTAATTTACAATTATTTACATATTTTTTAATTATTCGTCCATATTTTAAAAAATACTTCAATTACAGTTCCCATTGAAAAAGGGAAGGAAATAAAGAATTGGATCCCATTGACTCTCCTGGACTATGACCCAAAAATGAATTTTTCTTTTTACTAAATGCTTAAATGTACTGTTAAGGCTCTATGTAAGTCGCTCGCGTACACCAAAGAAATATGTTAATAAAATTTGTTGCAATGTTAATACATTTTATCGTTTAAAACAGACCCATCAAGAGGTTGGTTAACAGAGGTTGAGTATCCTACTCAGGGATGATAAAGTTAGTACTATAGTACTTTTTGTGGTACTATTAGAACCTCAAAAGTACTATGGTATTCCCATGACTCATTTAGTACTATTTACAAATTTTCATATTATTTTTTTTTTTAATTTTCATACCAAATATTGTATCATTTCATACCAAATATTGTATCATTTTAAACAAATTAACTATCGGAGTTTAAAATACATAAATAATTCAATGAAACAAATTATTAAAATATGTACACAAAAATATTAAAAATAAGGTGAATTAGAATTTTTTGAAAATTTAGTATTTTTGATTTAAAAATATCCTTAATAATCGTAAATTTAAATTGTTGTGATAACCAAGAAGTTGCGTTCGTCGAGGGTTATGTTAATTGAGGTGGTACTTAATTTAATAGTTGAATAAATCAAATAAGCTGAATTGAATAAATCCCTTTAAAATAATTTTAATCTTCCAACGAAATTGAATACGACTTTCAGGGACTTCATTGAAACAAAAATGTGAATCGAAAGTCAGCACAAAGTTATTATATTTCATACCAAATAATTCTATAGAAACGCATTTAACAAATTCAAATATCGATTTTTTTGATTGTGGAAGGGATCGTATTTCCGGGCTTATGCTATCTATTACGTCTAATATTCTAGTTTCCGAGTTGTAAATATCGGCTCGACAGTTAGCGAGATAAAGCCAAAACAATTATCTTGATTTTTTCGGGTTTTTAATTTTTTTTTTTAAACCATGAAAAGAAATAAAATATTTGTAATTTTTCGGATTTTTCCGAGCACAAAACGCTGTAAAAAAGAGCCGGGAGGAACTGAGCCAAATTTGGTCTTTGCCCGGAATGATCACTACCTCACTATCGAATAAAATTAAATAAGTCCGGTGAAAGAAATCAAATAAAATTGCTTTGATTGGGTTATACCATTAAATACCAATACATTCAATATCAGATAGAACCTCTTCATGATTACTGAGTCAAAACATGGACCGATTTTAATCTTTCTCAATAGCGTTAGTAGTCGATGCAGTAGAAACTTATGTACCAAATTTCGTCAAATTATCTTTTAAAATGTGACCTGTAGTTGGATTATAAAGATCGATAGTTCATTTTGTACGGACAGATGAACCGACATCATAAGCACCAACTCAATACACCCAAGGAGTGGTGTAGAATACAAAAAATATTTTTTGGTACTATGGAGGTCGAAAAAGTACTATTTTTTAACAAGTTGGTACGATTTTGAAAATTCCATTCATCATCCCTGATCCTACTATCCCTCACTCCTTGCTTATACACAAAAAGATCTATAAATGTTACCTGCTTTAAATGTCGACATGCTTTAATTGCCACTACGCCTTGAAAGTCGTAAAATCAAACTAAATAAATAATTCTATAGTGACAAAAAATATATTATCTCTTCAACTCAAAAATAGATCTTAAAAAAATGACTGCCGTCAACTTTAAAATGTCAAGAGGATTTTGAAAATTAAAGTTCCAAATTTTAATTAAAGTTAAAATTTGGTAAATGAACTTTTTCAACATAAGAATTTAACTAATCACGTATTGCAAATTTTAGCATTAGAACTTAATGCATCGTTTAATAAAAAAGTTGATTTTCAGCTAACGATGGTTGCCTTGCAGAATTCAAATGACGATATGGTATTCGCCTTCGAAATATGTCTGGGGAAAAAATGTCCCCCAACAGTTCTCGGATTCTTTAATGAATTTAAAGCTAAAATTTCAATCATAGATCTGCGGCTTGAGCAAATTTATAATGATGGCCTTATTACTGTAGAGTTCTAAAATGTCGATGCTTTTCTTTCCTTTATTTGTTAAAATGAAAAAAAAAAAAATATGAAAAAATGGTATGCTTTAATATTCTGAAAATTCGATGAGTAATGTTTTTAAAAAATTTAATCAAAGTAGGTTACATATAACTTTTAGGCCAGAGATCAGCAATGAATCGATTTTTTGCTTTTCATAGTCACTCATGAAATTTAAAATAGAAATCACTGAAATTCAACCACTCTTACGTACTCGTACTCACAATAAATTTGATTTATATTTTTAAGTTGCAATAAATATGAATCCCACGTCGACATCATACTCATACCATCGCAAATCTGTTTGACTCATAAATCTACTCAATTTTTTTTATAATTTTATAAAAATACTTATAATACTCACTATTGACTTAACTAATTCAGCTCATTCAAATCATCCATCTATAAACACATCTATAGTATAGTAAACACATGTACAGTTGTGGACACGAATTTAAGTCAATTCAATTTTTTTCTATTTTTATTATTGTTGCCTTTATTTTTAAATATCAAAATAGCGGCTAAATTCGCCACGAAAGACAAGGAGATGGTTCAGAAAATTGTACAGAATTTTAATGTAATGTTTGTTTTTTCATTTTGTCACTTGTTTTAAGTGGGCGTGGCTTTTAACGAAAAATTAGCGATATCAACCTTTTATCAAATTACATAGTAAAATTTAGGCAGTACTGATCGGTTTTGTACAAACTGTATATTTTTGGAAATCTTATAAAATTTCCTTAAGTCTTGCATTATTTTTATCAACAAATAGTCGCCAGACTTAAAAGTGCAGCACTTTAGACATGACCAAATTTTTCTTTGTTTTTAGCGATTTTTAATAAAGTTAAGTATGATGAGTACATTAAACTTAATAGGAGTATGAGGTCCGACAACATTTCAATACGTATAAATGCGTATAAGTACAATAAATCATGAATCATGATTCAACTCTACTCACTTTTTTACTACTCATTGCTGATCTCTGTTTTAGGCCCAGTTTTTAGCATGTAGATTATCTTGAAACTTAGTTTATAACTGGAATACTGCTCCAATGAAGACCGAAATTCTAAACGAGAAAAAGTTGTTCAAGCAAATTTTTGTTAATAAAATTGAAATGGTTTTCGGTTAACTTGGTTTAGTTTAACTGACATCCCAAAAACTCGGCCTTAGTGTATTAATCTTATTTAATTCAATATCGTATCTTTTTTGAATTTAAAGACTGAAGTAAACATGTTAAAATCTTATTTAAAAAAAAACTGTTAAACAAAAATTAAAAAAAAATTTTGTTTTTGTCTGATTTTGACTTAATTGAATTGATTCAGATGCAAAAGAAGAGTTTCCTTAATATTGTCCTACAAATAATGATAAATTTAAGCTTTTGTTACACAATAGGTTCAGAAATGTGTTTTGTATAGGCTAAACATTAAAACTGCCTCTAAAATATGCTATTTCATACACTATAAAAAACACATTTAAATCACTTTTAAATAATGTATTATATTATATATTATAAAGAGTACTTCTAAATTACTCTAAAAATGCAAACAAAATGTACTCGTATTTATGTGATGAAAATTTATACCTAAAAACCATACTTTATTAACATTATGTAAATCACTTTTAAATTACAAAATGCTCAAATTGAACTACTGACAACATGGAACACCACGTGTAAAATAAATCAGTGTTAGAGCTAAATTGTAACTACTTCACAATCGGTTGATGCTATTCGGAGTGCTTTTAAAATAACTTTTTTGTAATGACTTTTTTTGCTGGGCTGTTACGAAATTACAGTACTTTTCGTTAGTTGTTTTTTTAAATAACCTTTATAGAAGTGTTTTTGCTTTTTTCTATAGAAAAACAACTGTAATTACTGTTAAAAACAATTACTACTGATTACTACACAAACAACTATCATGTAGTCACTATCAAACGTTTTTGAGTGTAGTTAAGTCGAAAAGACAGCTTGTACACATATTCTCCTAGCGTCGTCTTATGACGACACCCAAATTCATTAAATTATATAATTTTTCCAAATAGCGATGAGGTTAGTTGGCTTTTACAACCATTGAAATAAATCTGTAAAAATAGCAGAAAAAGTTGCTAAAAATTAGTTAAAAATGATGCTGCAGAAAAAACTGCTAAAATTAGCAGATAATTTTTGCTATATATTTGTATTTAATATATAAAATAAAACTGTTACATATGTATACAGAATTTTAGTTATATTTGAGGTAAATTTTTGTTAATGGAAAATAGCAAATTAATCTGCTAAAATCAGCAAAAAATTTTGCTAAATAATTAGTAGCCTAAAAAATCACCAAAAAATTTTAAATTTTCGAAGTTTTTTTTCGATTTTTTTTTTAAATGCAAATAACAATCGAGCCTTTTGAAAACAGCAGTTTACAATTTTTTAGCAAACATTTTGAAGTTATAACAGTTTATTTTTGCTATTTTTAGTCTACTAATATTTAGCAAAATTTTCTGCAGATTTTACAGTACAATTTACTATTTTCAATTAACTAAAAGTTAACTTAAATATATATCTATTTTTACAGATTTATTTCTGAGTGTAGAAAAACCAAACAAGAAAAATATATTAATGAAATAAATTTCGATTTTTTCCTCCTTAATTTTTGCAGTTTTGGAATTTTCGTGATCTTTACTCATTCACTGTGACCAGAAACAACAACCAAAGTGGATAAAATAAACACAGAATAAATATTTGAGATTTTTTATTTACAAAACTCTTAACAAATCTCCTTCCATGTTAAAAGTAACGGTACTATGCACATTTAAAAAGAGCCCTTTTCATGTCGTCATATGACGACGCTAGGATAATATGGGTGAAATTAAATTTCATATGGTAATAACAGAAGTGTTACTGAATATAAATTTCGCAATGAAATCACACAAATATCAAGAAATCACAGTCTTTGACGGGCAATAGCCGTGTTAACATCGTGTTTGTTTCTTTATAGACTTTTGTGTTTGACAAAATTGCCACACGGGAATAATTTATCTCGTTATTCGTGACTTAAATAATTTTATAATCTAATTCAGGTTAATTGTAAAAATACAAAGTTCTTTTGCATTGTAGTTTGAGAAAAAGTCAAAAAGGGTTAGGGATTTCAACATGAGTGGGGTTGATCTCCCCGATCAAAATCGATTTAGGATCCTTGATCCCTCATACGATAAAAACAGGAATACCAGAAATAAAAGAATAAGAGTTGATGATTTTGTACCATTGCCAGGCGTTGTGAATAATGATGATCATATTCCTAGATATTTAGTTGCTTCGGCACTTCCTCTAACACCAAACACCAAACAAAGAACCAAAACCTTTATCATCGTACAACGTATTTCAAATCGAGAAGGGCCTTAATTTTATATCACGAGAATAAATAGATGTGACGGAAATGCGTAGTGGGGATTTGATGATTAAAAGTTGAAATTTGACATCAGCCCAAAAATTCCTACAGGAAAATACATTGATAGTGTACCTGTAAAAATAGTAATGCATAATACTTTAAACTGTGCCCAGGGTAGAATTTTCACCAGAAAAATCATTCATATTCCTGAAGACGAGCTTTTAAAATTATTGGAAGATCTTAAAGTGATTGGTGTCCGCAAGTTAGATCGAAAGGAAGGAAACACATTTGTTGCTACATATGCAGCCGTTTTAACGTTCGATCTCATACATAGACCAGATATGCTGATGCTGGGCTGGGAGAGAGTACGAGTGGATCAATACATATCCAACCCAATGAGATGCGTCACCTGTCAAAAGCTAGGTCACACGAAGAACAGATGCAAGAATGTTGAGCTTTGCAAAGTCTGTGGTAATGTTCCACCTCATGACCCCTGCACAAGAAAATATTGCGTCAACTGCAACAACGAAACTCATTCATCATTGGAACTTGTCCTACTTTTATAAAACATAAGTCTGTCATCAAAATCAAAACCGACAGAAGATGTACAGTACGTGAAGATTGGAAAATATTTAATGAAAATCCTGCAATTCATACCATCAAACCATTTAATAAAACATCTCCAACTTTTTCTGATGTCGTTCGGAATAACGGTACGCAAAATAATAAACCAACAGCACCAACCCAAATACAACAAACACAAACCAGTTATCAAAAAACAATACTCAGACAACAACAAAAACAAACACAAAACACACATCCAGTAATGAAAATAACAAAACAAAAGAATTAACAAAAAAAGAAAATAATACAACAGATTTAAAAATCTCCAACAACAAAATCTCAAAATCAACAAATTCCATTGAGCAGAAAAAGGCCGTTACAACAGATACTGAAAATAAGAATATCGATAACAGTGTTATCGGTTTAGAAGAGGAAAGTAATATAATAACAGAGTTTATGCAAATCACAGAAGTAAACGGTGCAACAGATGATAGTTTAAACACTTCACCTACAACTAACACTTCTGGTCTATCACCATGTAGTAGTTTATATAGGAAATTTCCGGATTTAAATGTAATATTAACACCGAATACTCTTAGAAAAACAATGCCTGAAACAGATCCCTATAAACAATTTCACTGGAATTCAAGTTGCAATCAAGTTCAATTCCAGCCCTGTTTTCCAGTTTCAAGGCTTGAATACAACTTGTATTACATTTTATTTCAATAGCCTACTCCAGCAAAAGGGAAACAAAAATTCAAGTTTGAAATATTTTTGTTAAATATACAAATGCTAGAATTTGAAATCCACTTTAAGCAAAATTTAAAGCACTTGAATTTTTAAAACCTTTGTGCGTATGGGGATGATGATAACATTTAATTATTTAGTTTTTAGTGAATATGGATATTGGAATATGCAGGGATTTATAATCCACAAGTATGCCTTGGAAAATATAATTACGAAACATAAACCAAATATCATTGCTCTCCAGGAAACTCACATAACAGAAAAAAATAAACAGTATTTACATCTTCCAGGTTACAGAATTTTTCATCATAATAAATTTTATGATTATACTAAATCTGGAATAGCTCTTCTTATTCAAAACAATTTAAACGTTACTCAACATATTAAATCATCTGGTGAACTACTGTTCCAGACAATTACAATTAAGGGGAATAGAAACTTACATATCACAAATATTTACAAAGAATGGGTCATATGAATAAAACTTAGCAATTACTTCGAAGTAATTACTTCGCGCTTAGGAATGGCTTTTAACTCCAAATTTACCAATTGGCTGGTAGAATAGCATGAAATGTAAACGATAATTAAAATTTAAATTTATAGTCTACTCCCAAGCAGACTAGATTTGTGAAGTAATTGCTTAAAAAACCCTGTATTTCCACCTATTAGCAATATCTATTTTTTATTCATATGAGCCAATGTGATGTCAGTTTAACGAGCAGTATGGTGAGTTGTATCGGTTATGAGAATGGACATCATTTAGTATTTGGGGATTTAAACTCTCAGAATCATTTATGGGGATCCCGGTCATTATCTGGCATTATTTGGGAAGAGTACTCTGATGATTTGGGTTTGGTGATACTTAATGATGGCTTTCCCACTCTTCTCAACACACGTAATACCCTTACATCAGTTGATGTGTCTATGGCCAGTGCTGATCTAGCTCCTTCTTTAACTTGGATGAACTTGAGTTCTCCGGAAGTTGGGGACCATTTTCCAATTCACATCTTTAAAAATAGGGAAAATTTTAGCAAACGTTTTCGCTCAAAATTTTTAGATGATAAAGCTGATTGGCCTACATTTGCAACGACGGTTTCCAATTTTATGGCAGAGTTCCCGGAATCTACAAATATCAATAGGGAAGCAGCTCAAATTAAAAGGATTGTTGGGAAATCGGCTAATGAAAGTATTCCACAGAGTAATAAGCCTAATAACAAACAATCTTCGGCTTGGTTTAACTCTTCTATAGCAAAACTGGTCAAAGATAAACATATTGCATGGAATCTTTTCACAAGACATAGAAGTCAGTATAATGTAGTGAATTATAGGAGAGCTTGTGCTTTGGTTAAACGAGAATCCATAATTGCTAAGCGCCTTACTTGGACCAATTTTTTAAATTCACTTAACCCCATGTTAGATGTCAGAACATTATGGACGAGAGTCAAGAACATTAGAACTGAAAGAAGAAACTTTCCATCTATAATCGAAGATGACATGTTTTTAAATAATCCTCTTGACAATGCCAATAAATTTGCAGATACTTGGTGTTCTATTGGATCTGATAGAGTATTTGATCCTAGTATAGTGTGAAGAAAACGTAGTTATATCTCACGTCTCGATAATTATGATGTTGAACTTAGTTTACTCTGTGCGAAAATCACCATCGATGAACTGAATCACACGCTTTGTAAAGTGAAGGGAAGAACTCCATCAATTGATCGTATCACTTATGCCATGATCAGATATGAACCCCAATGCTTAAGGAACGTATAGTTAGACTTTATAACAACGTCTTACACCCTACCCAAGCCTAGAAAAACCCCAAATAAATTGGAAGGATATCGTCCTATTTCATTAATACCAGTTTTATCTAAAATTTTTGAAAAGATAATCTCAACCAGGTTTTGGAAACATGTTAAGGAAAACATATCAAAATTACACCATGAATTTTTACCCAAACATGGAGTTCATTCATTCATTATGTCATGAACTGGAAAGCACACTTAGACGCAATCTGTCAAAAAGAAGACATAGCGTAGTTCTATCAGAAGATATCGAGAAGGCTTATGATCGAGTTGTATCTATTTTTATTTTAGATGAATTACGAGAATGGAAAGTTCCATTTTCAATGATAAAACTTATATATTCATTTCTTTCTGATCGCAGGGTAATGGTCAAAATCGATGGCTATTTATCACAACTTCACACTTTGGATAATGGAGTGCCACAGGGATCTCGTTGGCTAATTAATTCTATTCAGAATTTATCGGGAATTGATTATGTTGGTATTTATGCAGACATTTTCGCCGTTGCTTTTGGCACTCCTGCTGTTGTCGCAGCCAATCTGAATCTTATTAATAATGAAATACAGACCTGGGCTACTACTCGAGGAGCAGTCGTACCTGTAAATAAATCTGAATTGCTGCACGTTTTTAAGAGGATAAATTGCTGTTCTTCTAATATCAGAATAGGCAATACTCTGCTGCCTTGCGAAGAACAAATGAGAATGCTTGGATTATATATATTTATTTGTTCCTTTTACTCCTGCAAGGAGCATAGTGCCGGATTAGTTTTTGCAAAAAACTTGCTTTGGAATGTCCACACAAAAATTTTAATCACAAAGTTAGGCACTATTAATAACCTACTTAAATTAATTTGATCAAAAAAGAAAGAACCACATATGTGGGGAAAATTAATGATTTTTTAGCAGAAACTGAACTCTTTACTGATGGATCTTTACATCATATGCCCAACTCAAATTGGTCAGTGGTCAAGCAGAGCCAAATGCCGGTAAATTCAGGTATCTTTTCGGTTGAACTTGCTGCGATTAATGCAGCAATCACGTACGCCATATTTAAGGATTCAAAAACTATTATATGTACGGATAGTCTCAGTGCTGTTAGGGCTATTTTTTGCAACAAAAATTGTATTTATGACAGCATTTTGAAAAACCCAAAGATACGTCATCCTATACTTATATTATGGATACCCTCACATATTGGTATTATTGGTAATGAATCTGCTGATAATGCGGCTAAACAGGCAGTTAGAATGCCATTGATTATTGAAATGCCATATTTCCCTCTTGTTGGTAGCAAAAGCTTCAAATCCATTTTTTTATCAAAATCTGCAGTCAGAGTGGCAAAACTCGACATCTTTTGTTCGTCAACATATTCCAGAATACAACAGACGCGGATATCACCATAGCTACACCAGATATCAATGTGTATTATTCGCACACCTGAGAGTCGGTAAAGCATTTTTTAATATCCAACATTATTATAACCACTCTAGTCCTCTACAATGCGATTTATGTCATCAAAATATGAATGTTTATCACGTCCGTATAGAATGTCCTATATCTAATTTGGATAAGCCGATAGAGAAGATTCTTAATTGTTCGGAGCCCTACAAACTTGTGGAGATACAACAAGCTTTTCGCAAATACAATATTACTGAAATATAGACCAATACCATTATATAATTTTTTTCTTTTTTAACTGAAATTAATCGTATCTACCAATATTTTTAATTTTCTTCTGATTATTTTTATTTTGTATCAAACCTAAATGTTATCATAATTTACGCGCATTATGGTCCTGTTACCCTGTGCCTTTTTTATTTTTTTATTTTGTAAATTTATTTATAAAATATATTTCAATAAGTAAATAAATCAAGAAAGCTGCTGCGTTACGTTTTTTTGTCGAAATGTGCAACTGCCACTAGGAATTTGCAAGCAGAAAGATACATCACAGGCTGACATTCCCGCTCATGCTCGAAAAATCATTCTCTTGGTTTTTGTATGTGCAGATTACGAAGGTTCGGTGCACAGTTGAATGACCAAAAGTTAAATTATCTAGAATTGAATGAATTCCTTGACCAAAAGTTGAATTAACTAGAATTGACTGAATTGCTTGACCAAAAGCTGAATTAACTAGAATTGAATTAATTCCTTGACAAAAATTTGAATTAACTAGAATTGAATGAATTCCTTGGACTAACTCGTGTGGAATAGATTCTTTAATTTTAATGTTTAATGCTTTGGTCATGGAATTCATTCTATAAATTTGAATTCTTTGAATTCCTTCACAGGAATTAATTCCTACTTATGTCTTATGGCCCTATGCTCCTTGCAGGAGTAAAAGGAACAAATATATATATATATATATGTCTCATTAATGAATTCATTCCTTGAATTAAAGAATTGAATTAAATTTTTGGGAATTCATTCCAAAAAGGAATTAATTCTTTAAACCTCTGGATAGCAACAAGAAACACAAAAATCAAATGTTTTCCCTGCCACCAAATTATGAGCCATCATCATTGAAGAATTTTAAATTATTCTAGTACTACATTTACACTTATTAAAAACTACCCAAGTAGAAATTGCCGACGTTACAACAAAAGTTGTACTGGGAGAGCACTGTTTTTTACGAAATGCCGGTACTACTTAAAACGTGCTTTGCCAGTACTGTTTTCTGAAAATTAACGAGCTTTTTTTAATTTATTAAAATTAACAATTTTATAAATTTTACGAATTTTTACATCTATTACACAATTATTTATGCAAGAGAGACATCGCCATTCTTTTCTTGTGAAGTTTCGAAAGAATACATTTGAAGAAATTCATCAAGTCTCAAGACATTGCCAAAAAAAAATAAAAATAAAAAAAATCTGTGATGTACACTAAGAGGACAGTAAAGTTCCAGCAAACTACTAAATTTGTTATTAAATGTACTGGAATAATACCAAAAAAATAAAATCCCAAGCCTGCGCCAACGTTGGGAAATAACTACGGCCAAGCGTTTATTGGTGTTATCATTTCGACAACATGGCAGTACAGTGAAACTTAAAAATCCGACGCATTGCCAGTACATGTACTACCGCCTCCAATACCGGGCCAACATTATGCCGTTTGTATTTTTCTACCTGGGTAGTAGTTTTTGAAAACTACTTGTGGTTTTCTGTCAAATTCCATACAAATTTTGAATCAAAAGCTGAAAGTTTTTAAAAACTAGTAGTTTTTCGTTGTAGTGTAAATTGGGTTTAAAAATAGATGATTCTTGGAGTTATTGTATTGTGGAGTCAAAAATTATTTAAATCCACTCGTTTTTGGAGCTTCTTTTATGGTTTAGTAAAGCTATCATTTTCTTATTGCGGACAACTGAAGAGTTAGCGTGATGGCTACGAAACAATTGTATTGTCTATCAGGAAAATTATCAACCTTTTTGGAAACAACAAATAAAATCTAATATGACAATATCATATTAGAATTTGGACTTGAGGTAGAAGAATATTCTAACTAAATATATAAAAACAAAATAATGTTTAAGGATACAAGCGCTGGTAAAGCGTCCAAATTTAGTGGTTTGCCAGTACTTCTTTTTGTAAGACCGCGGTCTACTTGTGCTTTGCCAGTGTTTCTTTTTTGTTTCCACACATAATTTCTACCTGGGTACGTTTATGTCTGGCTAATTCAGGCTTAACTTTATAAAATGCAAAAACTACCAGAAAGGTCTGCGGTGTGGTTCTCTATGATTTGGATACAATTTAAATGTGTGTCAGAGAGGACAGAGGAAATAAAAATTTTTAGAAAATATGACCTCAATTAATGATTATTCGATAGTACTAATTGGCGTTATTTGAAAATGCATGCCACCTGGTGCATAATATTGGCAACTTTTGTTACGTCTTTATATTTGACTGTTTTGATACTGAATTCCTCTTACTTATTTATTTAGGGTATTATGTTAGCTTTTATTTTTTTTAATTTTGCAAATGGGACAAATCATTGTGCGTCAGGGACTAAAGAATTTATTCATCTTCTCTTTTTTACTTTTAGAAAATATTTTTATTATTTATTTTTTTTATAATCGTTGAAATGTTGTTGTTTTTATTGATTTCTTAAGAGAGTAAAACAATTAATATAGAAAACGCCCCCGACTGCTTTCCTGTTTTTTGAAAATCCCAGGCATTTTCGTTGGCAAAAATCTATGGAAACCCCTTATATTTTCTTATAGAACAGCGCTCAATTTCTGAGGACTTTTTAATACAGAAAATCCCTCAGATACTGAGGATATTTTCCATATAGAAAACGGCTCAGATTCTGAGGACTTTTTACTATAGAAAACGCTTCAGATTCTGAGGACTTTTTCCTATAGAAAATGCATCAGATTCTGAGGAAATTTTTCCATAGAAAATCTATCAGATCCTAGGGACTTTTTGCTATTGAAATCTCTGACACTGGGGACTTTTTCCTACAGGAAAAATTACAAAAAGTTCCAAAATTTTGAGAAAGATTTGAAGGCATGATTAATACAATAAAAAATAACTATTTTTATAGGGGTTTTTGCAATAAAACACGTACCTAATATCGAAGTTATATTACCAATATTTTGCCTACGTCAAAATTGTCAACAAGCCAATTTTTTATTTAATTTAACAAAACTTATAGGTGATTTTCCGGAACAAATAAAGTTTACCGAAATGGACCAAAAAAAAATGTGACCTTGACCTTTTGACCCTACAGTCTAAATCTGAAGTCAAATATTTTCGGCCATGGCACCTTAAAAGTGGGCGGCTCTTTAGAGTTGCTAAAGTTTTTTCCAATTTTCTTAAAAGGTATTAATCGGATTTGGATAAAATAATATAATAAATTATATACTATCCAGAGATGGGAATGATTAATTAATAATTTTGTTTACAATTTTTTTCACCCTAAGATTATAGGTACCCTAAATCTTGACCTTTCCAACGATTGATATTTTTATCAATCTTCTACCTTGAAAATAAAAATATAAGCATGTAAATCTAACACATATTTTTTTTAATGAGATGAGCGAACCGTTTCAGCGTAGCGCCCTTCGGCCGGGCTTAGGGATTTTTCTCCTCTGGGGTATATCTAAAGACGGCTTCACTGAGCTACCCCTTTGTGTGTAGCGGCCTTCGGCTGGGCTTAGGGGTTTTCTTCTCTGGGGTACATCCAAAACCGGCTTCGCTGAGCTACCCCTTTCCGTATAGCGGCCATTGACCGGGCTTGGGGGTTTTCTTTTCTGGGGTAAATCCAAGTCGGCTTCGCTGAGGAACCGCTTTCTGTGTAGCGGCCTTCGGTTGGGCTTTGGTTTTTAATCTTCAGAGTTATATTCAAAGCAGGCTTCGCTGAGCAAGTCCTAGTTTTACATGCCTATATTTTTATTTTCAAATCAGAAGGTTGACAAAAATGATGCATGGTTGGAAAGGTCAAGACTTAGAGTATAATCTGGGG
Organism: Leucophora obtusa; assembly: GCA_949987735.1. Classification (NCBI taxonomy): domain Eukaryota; kingdom Metazoa; phylum Arthropoda; class Insecta; order Diptera; family Anthomyiidae; genus Leucophora; species Leucophora obtusa. The sequence continues at coordinate 198,757,788 of OX465295.1, read as the reverse complement.
GTTAAATCTGGTTAAATCTTGGTTAAATCTTGTTTTTGTAAAAATAAAAATTTTAAACGAAATATATTAATCATTCCCATTTCTGGATATTATATAACAAGTTTTAAGTTATTTTATTTCCAAAATTTTTAAATAAAAATTAGGGCCAATGAATGTTCTTTTAGTTTGACTTTAGATCATAAATTAATATCACTTTCTGTTTAAATTATTTTTCAAATTAAAGAAAGATGATACAATTTTTACAAGTAAATTACAAAGAATAAAAATGTTTGAAAGAATTCGATAAGACCAGCAACACAGAATAACGTAGAATACGTAGGGCCAATTTTATAGTCGAAACTAAGATCGATTTGAAAATTGCTTATTTAAAAGATATTTAAAAGAACAATCGATCTTATCCTTATGGCTATTTTAGTTAGAAATTTGTTACTTAAGTAACAATTTGTTACTTAAGTAACAATTTTCTAACTAATTGAACTAATTCTAAAATTTAGAAGTATTTAAGAGAAAATTCGATCTTGGGTCTGAGTATAAAACTGGCCCTTAATCATTTGCAGAGACTTCGAAAACATATTTTATTGTTTGCTTCATTCGCATTTCGTTGCTGTAGTAGACTACGTTTAATATGAAATTTTGATGTTTCAATTTGCATTGCACTATTGCCACAACTTTCTAAAGAAAACTGAAGAAGGGGACCTGGAAAATCCCCGAAACGATCGTCTTTTTATTCCTGAAAGTGTAGAGGTTTTTGAAAGCAAAAAGTCTGTGAAGTATTTGTTAGGAGAATATCCTGATGAAGAAAAATAGCAGTTTTTGAAAAAAGTACTTATTATGTTAATTCATAATAAGGAAATTGGCCTCGAACTGAATTAATAAAATTCTAATTAATCAATAAAAAGGTCGAAAAAACAATTTTTATTTTTTGAATAAAAATTAAAAACCAATAAAATAAAAATTTTAATGCTTTTGTCTTCTAAATCGTACGCATCATTTTTTAATATAATTTTATATGCAAAAAATCACGTGAAAATTATTTAGCTGTGGTGAAATTAACTCTTAATTTATATTAATTTGTATGAGATCATATAGAAAGTTATATAAAATTACAAGAATATATTTTTAGTATGACGATACATACAGTGTTATATAACTTAGAATCGAACCATATATAAACATATCGGTCACTACATATATTTTGATTAGTTTTATATGGCTTATGTAGTTATATATGGAGTCAGATGTGGGGATATGTTATAACATCAATTAACGTACAAAAAATTCATTGAAAAAATAATATCAGATGTAGTTGTATATAATGAAATGTGTCTTAATGTGACTCCATTCACCGTCAGATATAACCCAATCACATTATATATAACAATATATAAGTATTTTTACTCGGGTAGTGCTGACTATAATACTGCGCCGCATTGGTCTAATAATGCCCCGCATTGGTCTGTATGAAAAAGTCGGCGTTTTAATTTATCAAAAGCACTTAAATTACTGACTAAATCTTGAAGTTTGTTATCATCGTCTAATGTAATCCCTTAGTGCAGTGTCCCTTTCAAGGACTGAATTTTTTTGCTCTGAGCAACGAAAATGTTAAATAAAAATTCGAATCCAGGAGGCTATGAATTTTCCCAGGAAAATTTTTTACAATCGGTAGCCAACCACACCCATTCTACAACTGGTTCCACTGCAACCGATTCCATGGAACTGGTTCCGGAACCAGTTCCTGGGATCCTATATGGAAGGTGTGGGTGACGTAGAATCAGTTCCATAACTAGTTCCAGAACTGATTCTAGAGCAACCGGTTCCACTTTGGAGCCATAGAAGGGGTTGCTTTTGGGACAATTTCAAACAAAAAGAATCGGTGTTAGAATCGTCAGTAGAAGGGGTTGTGAATGAAAAGTAGCTATTCTACAACCGATTCTTTGGAACAGAAAATTTTCCTGGGTTTATACATGTTTTTGTTGGCGGAATAATATTTTTTATTTTAATTTATTAATTCATTTCCGTAATATAAAGCCTATAAAGCCAAAAAAAAAAAAAATTACATAGTAACAATAAACCTGAGTTATTTACATTAAAAAAAATGTGTATATTTACATACTGAATAGATAAATCTAATTGATATAAGTCTAATTGGCTCCCCAGCCACAATGCATTTTAAAGTAAGAAAAAGTTTAAAAACAAAAAAGTGACAACAAAACGGTCTAAATTAGTAGTAACATAATCAATGCCAAGGAAAAGAAAGTCAAGTCTCAATGACTGTCATTCTAGGCTAAAATAATATTCCATTAGTTTTAAGCGAAATATATTATTAGATTGTGAGAAAATACGTAAGTAATTTGGCAATGCATTCCAATTGGGAGCAATTCTAATTAAAAACGATCGTTTAAAAGCAGATCTCACAATTCGTGGGATTACAACCCGACAATTTCTCCTAGACCGCGAAAAAAACAAATGTATTATAAGGAAACAAAGGTGTACAACTTTTAATAACCCTATGGAAAAGAATCAGACTTCGATATTTAACAAAATTATCAAAAGAACATGTCTTATAACTAGTTGAGTTTTTCAAATTTTCGTTGACATCGCGGATCAATGCAAAAGCTATAAAAAAGTGTTCCAATAATATTTAATTCTATACCAGTTTTGGAATAGATGGATTTGAACACGGTTTTTGTTTTACAAAAAAAAAATATATTAGTTCCTTCCACTTTCATTTTACTTAAAGATTTGTAGTTTTCTTTTTTTATTGTATGGTGGACAATCGCGGACAAATCCGTGCCCACCTTTGTTATATAATATTATATATTGAAGGAAATTGTATGAGCTTTCCAATGATATACCTTTTACCCAAATCCGATGAAACTTAAAAGTCCGGCCCACTGTTAAGGAGGCGTGACCGAAAAAAATAATTGCACCATTCAACTCAGCGTGAGTATTTTAGTCGATGAACAAAGTTTTATAAACTTCTGAGCCATTTCGTTAAACTTTATTGAATCCGATTTTCCGAACATAAAAGTCAAATAGGAAATCCCCCGGTGATGTTAGACGTACCAATTTGTTGGTACACATACCATTTTTCAGAGTCTTGTACCATGTACCAACTAAAAATTGTGTTGGTACGCAATAATACCATCTTCTATAACTTATGATTTCAATTTTGTTTTTTATTAAAAGTGTAAAGGAAGAAACGAAAACAGCTGGTTTACTGACATTTTAACCGCCACAAAACTTGAAATACTATTCACAGGTGTGGCAACAAGCTACAATCTAATTTTTTATACATTTTGTTAAAAAAACAATATAATTTTATACATCAAAATACAATATATTTGTAGTTGTAGCGTACCGACTTAACTATGACTTACAGTCATGTGCAATATAATAGGGACATTAAATTTTTTTTCTAATTTTATTCTCGTTGTCTTTATTTTTAAAGATCAAAATAGTGGATAGATTCGCCCCAAAATCCGAGGAGATAGTTTAGAAAATTGTGTAGAATTTTAACGTGATGTCTGTATTTTTATTTTGTCACTTGTTTTAAGTAGGCGTGGCTTTTAATGAAAAATAAGCGATATCGACCTTCTATCAAATTGCATAGTAAAATTTAGCGAGTACTGATCAGTTCTGTAAAAACTGTATATTTTTGGAATTCCTATAAAATTTCCTTAGTATTGCATTATTTTTTTCTACAAATGGTCGCCACACTTAAAATGACAGTGCCTTAAACATGACCAAATTTTTCTTTGTTTTTAGCGATTTTAAAATAAAGTTAACAACACTGAATTTAAATACGGAATGCTTTATACCACACTTTATACTATAACGTAAAAAAAACCTTGACTGATTTGTTATACCGCGCTAAGTATATAATAAGCCCATTCACTTTAAAGTTTCAGTGTTGTTAACTTTATTTTAAAATCGCTAAAAACAAAGAAAAATTTGGTCATGTTTAAGGCACTGTAATTTTAAGTGTGGCGACCATTTGTAGAAAAAAATAATGCAATACTTAAGGAAATTTTATTGGAATTCCAAAAATATACAGTTTTTACAGAACTGATCAGTACTCGGTAAATTTTACTATGCAATTTGATAGAAGGTCGATATCGCTTATTTTTCATTAAAAGCCACGCCTACTTAAAACAAGTGACAAAATAAAAAAACAGACATTACGTTAAAATTCTGCACAATTTTCTGAACTCCCTCCTTGCATTTTGGGGCGAATTTATCCAATATTTTGATCTTTAAAAATAAAGGCAACGAGAATAAAATTAGAAAAAAACTTTAATGTCCCTATTATATTGCACATGACTGTATATCCCATTTTTGTCGTTTATGAGAACAGCTGTTCTTTGAATGTAGATTTTTTTCTTTTATAAGAAAATTTTTTTTAAAAGGACGCTCACTACTGTTATTGCAGATTATCATGTCATCAACAGATGAAGAAAAAGAAAATGACGATTCTGACGGCCCTTCAACGCCTAAAAAAAATTCGTGTCGGTAGTGGTGATCAGAGAACGGTTTAAGTGCCTTATTTTATGCTTTTGAATGCAATCACAAAAAATGTGCATATTGTTGTCAATACACATCATTTCAGTAAAGCAATGCAGACACAATTGAAAAAAGTGAGTATGACGAAAGCTATGCAATGCACTGCATGTCTTCTGTTAATCTTACCTAACACTCACAAAAGCAACGAATATAAAATGATTGGTATGAATACACAGGGCTATGGCATCACCAAAAAAATAAGTTATAACAACATTGTTATCAATAGGTGGCACTTTGTTCAGTAAACTGACACTTTTCATTTTTATTCAAAATTTAAATCAAAACAAACAAAAAAGTTTAAAAAAAAGTAAAGTAAATAAAATTTTATTAATCAAACATATTTAGCGCGTGTTTTCTTTCAATTTTGTGCTGTTTTCAACAATTTTTGCTTTTGAAATATAAGCTCAGCTCATACTAAACGGACACTAAATAGTTGCTCAGATAATGCTAAATTTCAGCGCCCTCTATTGGTGAGTAGTGTAAGTTTTTATTTCCTATCTCTATAATTAATAGTATCTGTGAATACAAACCGATTGTTACGACTGGTCTCAATGGGGGTCAAGGGAAATTATTTCCAAATGCCAACCTCACCCACAGTCCACTTTGGACATGGTGTCCCCTGTTAACGCTGACGAGGCTCTGACGACCGAGTATGGGCGGTATAACCCGGTTCCCGCGGCAATCGGACTATGTGCCGGAACGTTTCGGATGTATTCGAATTTTCGAATTTATCCGAGCAAGGATTGCCACTGCGGCTTTAAATGAGAATTATTAACTACAAATTCTATTTTTAAAGCCGTTACAACAACAACAACTGGTCTCAATGGGGGTCAAGGGAAATTATTTCCAAATGCCAACCTCACCCACAGTCCACCTTGGACATGGTGTCCCCTGTTAACGCTGACGAGGCTCTGACGACCGAGTATGGGCGGTATAACCCGGCTCCCACGGCAATCGGACTATGTGCCGGAACGATTCGGATGTATTCGAATCTTCGAATTTATCCGAGCAAGGATTGCCACTCCGGCTTTAAATGAGAATTATTAACTACAAATTCTCATATCAAAACCGTTACAACAACAACAACAACTGGTCTCAATGTTGGTTGTATAAAAATTGAAAATATTTTTCTGTTGTTGTTGTTGTAACGGCTTTAAAATGAGAATTTGTAGTTAATAATTCTCATTTAAAGCCGGAGTGGCAATCCTTGCTCGGATAAATTCGAAGATTCGAAAACATCCGAATCGTTCCGGCACATAGTCCGATTGCCGTGGGAACCGGGTTATACCGCCCATACTCGGTCGTCAGAGCCTCGTCAGCGTTAACAGGGGACACCATGTCCAAGGTGGACTGTGGGTGAGGTTGGCATTTGGAAATAATTTCCCTTGACCCCCCTGATATTACACATCTTAAAATCAGTTGATCATAAAAATCTTGAGTTGTTATTACTGGAAAGTGTTGGTTCGAAGCCAGTTTGTGACCAGTCGGATACGATTGGTATTTGTGCCCTCACCTCTGATATTACACATCTTAAAATCAGTTGATCAAATTTTTCTGTCAAATATTTTAGTATATTTTTGGTGTTTATTTTTTTCACTTAAACATTAACAAAATGAGAAAATATATGCATATTTCGTATTTAAATAAACAAAATGGAAATTTCTTCACACTGCAACAGGTCAACGAATACTAAATGAATGTTGTGATTGATTTTATTTTTTTAATGCGTCACCTCTTCATTTCGTTGCTTGACATGTAGTGGCATTATAAAAATAATGCGTAAAAACCACTCATCAAAAACAATGAATGTTATAATAGCAATAGCATTAGTTATTGTTGTTGCATGAATACATGGCAAAAGCAATGAATGGTATGACTGCACAATAAAAACGAATGTACTCAAACCGTTCTCTGGTGGTGATACGCTACGTGAAAAACAAAAACACCGGAAGCAAAACTATCGCTCTGAATGGGAGCAAGATTCCCTTTGTTCTCCTTGGTATAATATCATCCCAGCAAAAACATGGTAATGACAGGTCATTACCATACGGATTACCAAGTAATGATAGGTCATTACCTATTACATTACTTTAAAATACAAAATAAAGACTTACCGATAATAAGTTATATAAGTACTTATATATTCGTGCAAAGTAATCACTTACTGGTAATTGATTAAATAAGTAATGATTAAGTCTTTTTTATATTAATATTTTATTTATAAATTTGTTTTGAACTAAATAGGAAATTTTCCGAGGTAAAAAGTTTTATTTTGCCAATATGACCAACTATTTTACAATGTAGGATAACCACTTATTTCCTAACTTCTGAGTAACCACTTATTCTATCTTTGTGAGTAACTACTTATTCTTTCACTATGGGTAACTCGTTATTCGCACTTTTTTTGTAAGCGAGAGGGTAATGACCACCTATGTATTTTTGGACATCGCGAACCAAAGTAATGTTGCGAGTAAATAGCCTTGTAAGTAGTGAAACCCTTTGTGTGCTACTTACTCGCTTAATTACTCGGTAATGTCTGTTTTTGCTGGGATATTAAACATATGTTGTGAGTATACTAATTTTGTGTTTCAAATACCAGCTTTTAGCGACATCTGTACCAGCTTTTTTTGGCCACTATTTGCCACCGTCTTTCATCGTAATAATGCCATAAAATGAGCAAACTCTATGTTGCCGTTGAAAATAGGTAGTGTCCGAACGAACTCACTTTTTTAAGACCAAAGGCGAATCCAAAAACTTTGTTTTTTTAATATTATTTTATCGGGATATACATTAATTGCATTAAAGGAATTAAATATGCTAAAATCCCAAACGTATTTAACAAATTGTGAAAAATAACCCGCTGTAGGCTTGTCTATATCCGGATTTCATTCTTGGATAAGGATATCGTCAGGGGACGACGTTTTTAGAATTTCTGGAAATATTTGTTAAGTTAAATTACAAACTCAATGAGAATTTCTTGTTCTCGTCTAGGAGCGTTATTAAACATTTAAAATATCAAAGAAAAAACAAAAACAACAGAAAATTTTCGACAATTTGCTTTGTCATCTTCCAATGTACTACTGTGTTGTTTTGACAGATCTAGCAATGTAGTGACACCATTCATGTAGAAAAAACAATAGAAAACAATGGTAGCATTCGGCAGAGAAATCTTAGAATGATACCGGTAACTTGTAGCGCTTTGTGATTACTTACTCTGCTGAACGACGTTTTTTTTGTTTTGTTTTGAAATACACTTTTTCTATAGTTTGCTTTTAATTTTTTTAAATTTTTATTTTCGAATTATATTTGTATGTTTTTATTTGTCATTCATACAAAACAATTTTTATTGTAAATGAACAACAAATGTATCACTTATTGATCAAAAGTAGCAAACATTTTTATGCTACCAAAATATGACAGCGCTACCTGAGCGCTCAGACTGAGCGGTTATTGATCAGGTTGTTCAGCAGATAGTTGTACAACTGTTGTAGAACTATTGACTATTAAATTGTATCTGCCGAACGCACCCAATGTTTTCTAAAGTGTCAGTAACATTGAAATTTGAACAAGCACTTGCATATTAGTTTTTTTTTTTTAATATTGCTTTATCGGGATATACATTAATTGCATTAAAAGAATTAAATATGCTAAAATCCCAAACGTATTTAACAAATTGTGAAAAATAATCCGCTGTAGGCATGTCCCTATCCGGATTTCATTCTTGCCTAAGGAAATCGTCAGGGGATGTTTGAATAAAAATACAATTTCATGCAAAAGTGCGCAAACATATTTTTTAATATTTCTAAACTGCAAGAACATAAAAAATTTGTATTTTTCGTACTTAAAATAAAAATAAAAATGTGCATATTTATATAAAACGTCGAGTTTCCAAATAAATTAACTAATGTCTCAACTGTAGTGTTATTGAAAAAAAAAATGTGGGAAATTTCTTTTAGGAGAACTTTCCTCTATAATTTTCTTTTTTTTTTGTTAATGTTCAACATACCATGACATAGCGTGAAAACGCACTACTTCATTGCTGAGCGTGACAACAAATTCGAATTCATGTGAATTTGGAATTAGTGCGTGTGAAATGTGTAAAGTATCCTGCATTGAGACAATCCATTCGGGATTATGAGAAGGAGCTTGACGGGGTTCCGCATAACCTTCCAACAAAGCTTCAGTATCATCGTGTACACAAAAAACGACCCAACTGCGTTCAGATTTCTAAAAATTAAAAAATAATAATAGTAACTAACATTTTTATATCGTATAAAATCACAAAAAACTGACTTTGGGACCGACACATATTTTTTTTCCTTCTGCCGTTAAACGTTTGAGCCAAGTATTTTTATGAATTTCGCGAAATTGTGCCGTCATTACTGGCATTGCAGCACCGGTTATAACTGCGCCAGCAGCCGGTGGTGTTTGTGTTTGACGTGTACCACCACCCAAAGATGAAGATAGTAAATTTGTTGTTCCCGTTGTGGCCATAGTGGTTACTGCAGCTGTGCTATTAACAGCACCTATGGAAGAACTCATTTTTGTTTCTGGAGGTTGTGTTAATTTCTATTGCATTTGTTTTCCCCCTGTTGGTGTTATTTGTTATTTTAATTGTAATGACTGTTCGGTTAAAATTATTGAAAATATTAATTTTTTCTTTTTATTTGTAATTTTCTTGTTACTGTTTTCATTGCTTAAACTATTTAATTCTGGTGTTAATTTCTTAGCGACAACGACGAAGTTAAACATCTGCCATGGATTTATATGCGGCTTTCTTCGTTCAATTGGAGCTTGAATAATTCTTGTCAAATTTTGTTATTTTTTCTATTTCCCCACTGCTTTTCTATTGTTTTTTGTTGTTGCTGTAGTAATATCTGCTTTTGACAAGAGGGTCCTTCGGCCATTCATCAATTTTACTGCAATTTGCGAAATCTAATTTTCCCTTCACTTTTTTCTCTATTTATAGATATTTCAATACTTTTTAATTTAATTAAGACTTTGAGTAATAATAGCTTTATAATTGTTTAACTTTTATAATTATATTTACATGAAAAATTATTTTTTTTAGCAAAATTTCAATAAAAAATGCAGTAATTATAAAAAAAAACACTTGCAACCAGAGAACGTAGCCGAAGAGAAATTATCGGCTGCGGATTTTCAAAATTACAACCGTCAGCGGCTGAATGTCAATGCAGCCGACATTTTTGCAAAAAAAAATTTAAACCTGTTTTTTAATTTATTAAAAAGAGTAAAAAAAATCAACCTTGTATTGCTTATTGCATCTGCTGATGCGGAAATATATATATTTAACCGCTTAACTTTTGACAATTAAACTGCATTTAGACTGAGCAAAAACTACCTAGTTTTTGGCCGTTGCTAGCAAGGGTATGGCATCACCAAAAAAATAAGTTATACAAAAATCCACTCAAAAAAGTTTGATAGTCACTCAGTGGTGTCAGATGTGACGATTTTACGTCACTTTGACGATTTTTTTAGTCAAAATTTTACAATGACGATTGACGATTTTTGAATAAAAACTCCACATGTTTTGACGATTTAGGAAAATTGCTTACTTTTTAACGAATTTTAAGCAAAATTATAAAGAAAAAGCGTTTAAAAACCGCAAATTGTTCTTTTCGAATCGTCTATTTGAAATTCGCAATACTCAGAAATTTCTATATTTATTTTAAAAGCATTTTTACAAACATACATGTTTTCTCTTAAGTCTCATAACTCCTATAAAATGTTCATTATGAAAAAGAAAACATATATGTTTATAAAAATGCTTTTAAAATAAAAATAGAAATTTCTGAAATACTTTTGAAAAAATTTGAAATGCAATTAGAATTTTATTAAATATATTTGGAAAATTTTGGAATACAAATAGAAGCTGTGTTTTCGACTTAACTATATCCGTTAACTCATAAAAAACTCAAAGTGCATAGAAACGCGTTTAAGATGAAAACTGACACATTACTTCTCGTATGCACGTTAATTTTCAATCCGGATAATTATCAACGTTGAAAACTCAACATTTATACGTTTTCACATCTAACATAACTTATTCGAGTTACTACCTAAAAACTTTTGCAGAATGACGTTCGATTATAACGAAACATTTTTAAAAATAACCTGTTTAAAATTTGTTTATACTACAATCGGTTTAACGTAGATTTGCTTTAAATACTTAACGTTGATATGCATGAGACAAAATACAGTTAGAGTCTTTTTAAATACATTTGGAAATTTCTGAAATATAATTTTTGGAGAATTTAAAAACATTTTTGGATAATTTTGAAACATTTTAGACAATTTTAAAATATATTGGTACAATTTTAAAATATATTTGGACAATTTTAAAACATTTTTGGATAATTTTTGTCGTTTATTTAACCTTCTTTTTCAATTTTTAATTTCACAATTTTCTTGAGCGTAAGGTTTGTTTTTTATATATATAAAAATTCTTTATTTTCGATATTTCGCTACTCCATTGTGTAGCATCTTCAGGAAATAACAATTAAATTAATAAATTAACAAATTATAAACAATTTGAAAGTTTGAAAAAATTTGAAAAACATTTGTCACATATAAATTGTATGTATACATTTATACCAGTAAACAAAGTCTTTGGTATAAAAGTATAACAAACAAAAATAATAATAATTAACAATAAAAAATGTATTAATATAATGTGTTATAAATTAATGTAATGTGTGCTATTTCTTTTGTATTTAATATCTATAATTCTGTGCTACATTTTCAGTATCTGCCTTAAAGTTAATTCTATTTGTTGTGGGTGTATTAATTATCTGTAACATTTCTAATATATAACGACGTTTATAATTATGTTCTGTGTTTAAAACTGATACACTTTCAAAGTCAGGATAGTGATTTAAATTTGAACAATGAGAAGATAATGCTGTCTTTTGTGAATTAATATGTCTATATTTCTGATCTGATCTATGTCCAGCTATTCTAGTTCTCAATTTATTCTTTGTTGTACCTATATATACCTTATCACAATTCTCTCCGTCATTTCCACTACATGGTATTTTATATACTATATTTGACATGTCCAATTTCTGTATCCTATCTTTTGTCTTACTGTATAATTTATTTACTGTATTGTATGATTTAAAAGCTATTTTATATCTATTAGTATCTATTATCTTCGATTTCTCCAAACGTTCTGATATTTCCGGTACATAGACCATAGACTTGTAAATTTTCTGTTCAATTAAATTTCCTGTGTTATTATTCTTTCTAAATTTATATTGATTTATTAATGAACAAATTAATCCTATCGGAAAATCATTATCCCTTAATAAATCCTTAATTATTTCCTCATTCTTTCTATGAAATTCTCTCTCACTAATATTCAATACTTTTTCTATCAAATTCTTCGCAGTGTTAATAATGATTTTCCTGTTATGTTTTGAATAAAAATTAATAAATCTACCTGACGCTATTGGTTTCTGATACCAATCCATTATCAAATTATTACCTCTTCTTATTACCAAAGTATCCAAATAAGGAAGTTTAGAATCACGTTCCTTTTCCATGGTAAACTTAATATCAGAACTAAATTCATTTAATGCTATCAACATATTATCTATCGCATCCTCAGAAATGACACAAAACAGATCATCCACATATTTAGTCATTATCTTTGGCTTAACATTAAGTTTTTTAATACAAGTGTCCAATAATTCTTCCATAACTATATCAGCCACAATTGGAGAAGCAGGGGATCCCATTGGGAGTCCTTTCTGTTGTAAATAGATCTTCTCACTGTATTGAAAGTATCTATTATCCTCTATACAAAATTTCAAAATACGTAAAAACAAGCCTTTTTCAATAGTTGTATATTCCTCAATAACATTCCATTTTTCCTTTATAATATTCATCGCTAAATCAACAGGAATACTTGGGAATAAAGAAACTACATCAAAAGAAACTAATTTTTCATCATTTCGTATTTGTTTGTTGAATAATCTATTCCTAAATTCAAGTGAGTTCTTTACATTGTATTTAGATTGTTCCGTAATCTTCATTAAAATGTTAGTAATGTATTTATAGAGTTCATAAGATGGAGAATTAATAAAAGAACAAATTGGTCTCAATGGAAATTCCTCTTTATGAATTTTAGGTAGTCCATATAATCTAGGTGCGGTAGCAATATTTGTCTTAAGTTTAATTTTCTCTGTATTTTTAATAATTTTCTTTTTAAAAAGTTCATCAACTAAATTATTATTAATCTTCTGTAATCTACTCGTTGGATCCCTATTTTGTAAATTATATTTTGTAATATCTCCTACTATATTGTTCATCCTCATATCATAATCTTTTCTCTTTATAGCTACAGTTGTATTTCCTTTATCAGATCTCAATATAAATAAATCCCTATTCTTTTTTAAGAAAATTTCTGCTTCTTTTACTTTATCCAAAATGTATCTATCTCTATTTGTCAGGGTCATTCTATTCAAATGGCTATTAATTACATTTGTCAATCTATTTCTAGCCGTTTCCTGTTCTTCCTTATCCGGTATTGTCTGTATACAATCCTCTGCATCAGTTATCATATTCAACTTCGGAAAATCCTCTCTTCTAACTGGTAATGCATGTTTGTGTCCTAATGAAAGTATCCACTGTACGTCTGTCGGAATACCTACGTCAGTCTTATTAATAAACCATTTCTTATTAAATCTAATTCCTAACTCTTTCCTTTGTATTTCCCTTAAACATTCAAATTTCCTTTTATGAACTCTTCTTACCTTTTCATTAAATGATGTTGCAATTATCAATTTTTTTTGGATAATTTTAAAACATTTTTGGATAATTTCAAAACATTTTTAGACAATTTTGAAATATATTTGGAATTTTTTGAAATGAAACTGAAAATGGTGTAGTGTTTTTATGATATTTATCTGATGACGATTTCTTGACGATTTTTCATAAAATTGTTGACGATTTTGACGATTTATTTTTACATTTTTGACGATTTTTGATCAAAAAGGTCTAACACCATTGTAGTCACTACATGACATAACATAAAGGGTATTCACGATGGTACATATGCATATTTGCAATTTGCTAATTTGCTATGCAAATTTGTAACATATCGTGAGCGTCTTTTTTAAGATCAATTGCATATTTGCTTTATGAGCTATTTTGTTTACTGCTGCTAACTTTTTCCCTAAAAATATCGCTAAATCAAACTAAAAAATCACTAGAAAATAGCTGAAAATGGTAAAATATCGCTAGATTTGACGAGAAAATAGCTAAATTGGCAACAGTGATTTTGTTTACGTTAAAAGTAAAAATAAATCGTATTTTTGAGAAAATTTGTGAATCATAAAAATAATAATAAAATAATAAATAAAGAAAAATTTTATGTTTATAAAAAATCACAAACAATTTTTTTATTTAATATCTTATTTTATAAATCATAATATGGCGGCTGAAATGTTAAAAACTGATGTTTTGTTTTATTTGCAACTTAGCTTATATATTTTTGATAAAGGTTTTTTTATTGCAAATGAAGAAAAATAAAGCAAATTGCAAATACATACATTTTGTTGTTGTGTTGATGCAATCGTTGTTTTTTTGCAATCATTTGTCCCTTATTAATTACAGTTGTTTTTCTATAGAAAAAAGTAAAACAACTTTTATGACGGTTTTTTAAGAAGACAACTAACGAAAAGTACTGCAATTTTGTAACAGTTGTTTAAATCAGTTGTTTTTAATATCATAATAAACAACTACCAAAACAGTATTTTTACAGTAAACAGTAGTTTTTGTTAGTTATTTAAAAAATAATAAATTTCTTTGAATTTTTTGAATTTTAAAAATTCTTGTTTTGTTTATATTTGTTATAATTGATATATTTCTAGTTTGCAAATAAAAATCATAAATTTGTATTGTACCTCCAATGCATAAAAGCATAATAACTGGAGAACGGTTTGAAATTTTTATTTCGAATTTTAAATAGGCTGAAGTAATAACACATATTTTTGTAATCGAAAGAAAAAAATTATTTTTTTTATTAAAATATACTTTTATAAACAAAACGAATTGACTGTAAGAAACAGTAGTTTTTTACCGATTTTGTCAGTTGTTTTGAAATTTTTGCAGTAAAAATTTATTTATTTTAAAGGTATTTGTCGCCTTTTTAAGTGCACCTTTGTTTTAACTGTAATTTTCAGTAGATTCTACCGACAAACTTTTGTGAGTGTCGTTATCACTAGATGACACTTTGTAAAAAATTCACAATTTTCTTTTTTTATTTAAATTTGAATAATAACAAACAACAAAGGAAAAAATACAAACAAATATTTCAAACTTTATTATTTGAATATATTCCGCGTTTGTTTTTTCCTTATATTGAGCAGTTTTCAGCAGTTTTTGAGTTTTAAATATACACTCACAAAAGTTTGTCGGTAGAATCTACTGCAAATGACAGTTAAAACAAAGGTATATGCAGTTAAAAAGGCAACAAAGGTATTTCACTTTAAAATAACTCAAACTTTTGTTATTTTTAAATGTTGAAAAATAACTAACAGATGCAATAAAAATAACTGCCAATATCGTAAAATTAACTGAAAAATTTTTACTACAAAAATTTCAAAACAACTGTTATTTACAGTCAATTCTTTTTGTTTATAAAAGTATATTTTAATAAAAAAATTATTTTTTTCTTTCGATTACAAAAATATGTGTTATTACTACAGCCTATTTAAAATTCAAAGTAAAACTTTCAAACCCTTTTCCAGTTATTATGCTTTTATGCATTGGAGATACAAATTTCTGATTTTTTCTTGCAAACTAGAAATATATCAATAATAACAAATATAAACTAAACAACAATTTTTAAAATTCAAAAAAATTCAACGAAATTTGTTATTTTTTAAATAACTACCAAAAATAACCGATTACTCTAAAATTACAGTTTTGGTAGTTGTTTATTATGATATTAAAAATAACGGCTTTAAACAACTGTTACAAAATTACAGTACTTTTCGTTAGTTGTTTTCTTAACCGTCATAAAGCGGCGAATACATTAAGGAACATTGAATATGGAACAAAAAAATATCAAAAAATTTTGTATACACGAATGTCAACACGAACATTAACATACACAAATCAACTTTCGTTAAATAAACGACGCTGAGTTGCTCAACTTCGTTGTTTGCTTGCAACTTCGCATATTTACAGTGTTGTCAAATTATAAACTAGTGTTGTTAAATGCAAACTAAAATGTTTAGTGATGACACTTTTACGAAAACGGAGATGAGCAACTGAAAAATAGTGCTGCCAGATAATTTTGCTGAAAAGACGCTGTTTGACGTCTTCTTGATGTTTGACATTAGTTAACCCGGTGTCTTCAAATGCAATAAATTATATGATATGAAATGTCAAAACCACAAATTATACCAGATATGAATCAGCTGATTTGGGCAATATGGCCGACAGAAAATGAGCAAAACAAAACGCAAAAATATAAGGAAAACACAAAAGATAAAGCACAATAATCTAAAAAGAGACAGATATATACAAAAAATGCGCAATACAAAATGTATGGAGATTTTATATTGTTATCTCCCTCTTGATTTGACTTCCATGTAAACAAAACCATACGATTCGAGAATACTTTTTTGACACCTGTCATTGGTTTCACATCTGGTATTAATCTGTGGTCAAAACCATTGCAGCAAAACGTCAAAATGATATCAATTGCAGAGTGGTGGAAAACACTTGACCATTTCATGGATAAGAAATATCATAGATTTTTCTTCGAAAAACACCTAATTTTATGAAACATTAATGTTTACCGACAAATAATAAAAAACTAAGCACTTTTCCATTCCTTTTTACCAAATTTTTTGTTGTTTTTCTATTACAAAATTAAAATGAAAACTAAAAGTGACATTTAATCTCTGGCATCATTGCAAGATCCAATGGCATGTCAGCGATATCATGATTTTGCAATAAAATTGAAATTGAGTGTCTTCACCAGGTGTCTTCAAATACAATAAATTATATGATATGAAATGTCAAAACCATGGCAGCGAAACGTCAAAATGATATCAATTGCAGAGTGGTGGAGAACACTTGACCATTTCATGGATAAGAAATATCATAGATTTTTCTTCGAAAAACACCAAATTTTATGAAACATTAATGTTTACCGACAAATAATAAAAAACTAAACACTTTTCCATTCCTTTTTACCAAATTTTTTGTTGTTTTTTTATTACAAAATTAAAATGAAAACTAAAAGTGACATTTGATCTCTGGCATCATTGCAAGATCCGATGGCATGTCAGCGATATCATGATATTGCAATAAAATTGAAATTGAGTGTCTTCACTTGAGATGAGAGCATTTTGACAATTGCTTGCTATCATTTTATTGCATGTCAAGACACTAGGTCACTTGAGATGAGAGCATTTTGACAATTGATTGCTATCATTTTATTGCATGTCAAGACACTAGGTAAGCGGTGTTGCAAACTTTTGGGCTGATGAGGTTGTCAGCTAGATCTAGCAATACCCTAGGAGGTTCCAACCCCCTCATCAGTGGCAGATTACACATAAAAATTCAAAATCTGAAAATTACACAAAAACAAAATAATTTCTATATTTAACCATATTTATTTTCTTTAACTTATATTTGGTATTTTTCTAGGTATAGTTTTAGGCGCAATCAATTTGCCAAATCGTTTTAATAATACAAAGCAACTTGGTTTAACTTTCAGTTTCACTTAACAAAACTTTAATATTGAAAATCTAATATCAAACAAATCTGGTATTTTCTTAGACAAATAAAATGGAAAGAAAATACTTTTAAAAGACTAAATCTTCCTTACAACTGTTTCAACTATTGTTTTTTTTCTAATTTTTAATTTTTTTAAGGGTTCCAATCTAATTAATTTTAAAAAAAATCTAAATAAATGAAATCGCTGTGATATTGAAACTACACCCATACCCATAAATATAACACAAAATAACATAAAAATATGTACAATATACTTAACATAAAATTTAAAATACTAATTTGAGTAAAATTTTTCCTAATTTGAATATATAAATTCTCTAAACTCTATTATAAAAAAACTTTACATTGCTACCCCAGCCAGCTCGAAGCACGGAGTGAGTCCTCAACCCGCAAACGTAGATGGCGGGTGAACAAATAAAAAAACTGAAAACTGACTTGGTCACAAAAAACTAAAAAAAACCTAATTCACCAAACGAATATTACACGGAGGATAATATCACCATGGGATCGGTGTTACTCCCACTTACGTTGCCCACCCGAACCAGCGCCATTTGTTTCCATCATCGAAATGACCCCGAACAGTTATCACCAACAACTTACCATTTCCAATTTACTCACTCTTCACCCCATTGTACCATTGCGCCTGAAAATTCCCTCTACACAAAATTTAGCACAACATACTGTTAAATTTTCAATCTAATAGTGAATTTAGACTGAGCAAAAACTACCTAGTTTTTGTACAAAACTAGTTTTTGCTTGATTTTTATACATGGGTTTTGACAATTAAAAACTAATAAGAGCCAAAAACTGAGTAGTTTTTCCTCAGTATAGATGCCGTATAACATAATTTTATTCAAAAAAAAAAAAACTAAAACTACACATAAATCACTTAAGTCTACCGTGGCTTTAAAAAAAACAAAAATATTGGCTTGTAACGATAAAAAAAATTATTATAAAATCAAAATATTGGCTTAAAACGATACAAATAAAAAATAATCAAAAGAAATTAAAATATTGGCTTACAATTTACCATATGCAATGTCTTTTCTATTAAAGGCTGGTATGACAACCCTATAAACATTTTCACTGGAATTCAAGTTGAAATCAAGTTCAATTCCAGCGCTGTTTTCCAGTTTCAAGGCTTGAATTCAACTTTTATTACATTTTATTTCAATAGCATACTCCAGCAAAAGGGAAACAAAAATTCAAGTTTGAAATATTTTTGTTAAAAAAACAAGTGCTAGAATTTGAAATATACTTTACTTCAAGCTAAATTTAAAGCACTTGAATTTTCAAAACCTATGTGCTTATTGGGCAATGTTCACACCGTTTATAGTACAAGTAGGCCTTTCAAAATTGCCGATACCTTGGTATCACTAACAAACGGTTTACAATAAACCAAAAAAATTAAATTCGACGATTCTCTTTTCTTACAATAAAAAAAATCTTATACCAAAAAAAAATAATTATTTCCTCCAGATTACAAAAAAAAAACTGTTATGACAATAAAAAAAAAACTAATTTTTATATCTTGTATATATTAGATTTCAAAAATAAAACCTTTTATACCAAAATATAACAATTAGTATTTTTACCTAATAAAAATAGAATTGATTATATTCGTTAAAAATAAGAAAAATTAAAATATATAAATTGGAATCGTATCCGCAGCACTAAATTGCCAATATAACTTCTCCTTATAAAAAAAATATACAAAAAAAACTAGCAAAAAACAATTTAATAAAAGCATTAAACTTAACTTTCACACTTAACAAATAAAACTAGACAAAGGACCGAACTAATATTAAGCATTTCAAATCTTCACCTTACATGTATATGTGCTAAATATATTTAATGTTTCGCTTCCCTACAAGAGCTCTTCTAAGCAGTGTTGCCAACTCCTGAAGGCAGGAAAGCACCGTGAGCATTATGAAAACGCGTAAAAAGGGTAAAAATTTACCAAAAATGGGGTAAAAAAGCACGATATTAATTTTTTGAAAAATTTAAATCAAGAATTTAAAAACACATTTTAACTTTGAAAAATCGTGTAAAAAAGGTTCAGAAAATTGCCTAAAAAGGGGTAAAAAAGCACCGAACTAATATTTCAATATTTTTAAGTTTATATGTAACGAAGTTGCTATTATAAATTGTACTACAAATAATGTGCGAAAATGTAGTTCTTGTATAGTTCGTATTATTTTTTAAATTTTGACAGAAAATTCAAGAAAAATTAAAAAAAACGAGAACAAATACCAAAAATAGAAACTGTAAAAAGCACTAAAAGCACTGCCAGAAATCTGAAAAAGCACCGTAAATACCCGCTTTTTTAAAACGGGTATTTGTAAAAAATCATCGGGTACGGGAAGGAAAAAAGCACCAAAAAATACCCGAAAAGCACTGAAATGGCAACAGTGCTTCTAAGGTGTTTTAATGAGGTTATTTCGAATCTCTCATCTATTTTCCCTGGGTTTAATTCGCAACAAAAAAAAACTTTAGCTTGATCCCTTTTACACAAAACATACAAAAAAAACGACTTATTTTATAAATAAAATTATTACTTCACTACTTTTTGCCACTTATTAACTCTTACTATTCGCGACTTTGTTTTAAAAAAATTATCACATTTGGCCTTTAATTTGTCGTTCGGTATAACCAATTATATCGGTTTGCTATAAAATACGCTATAATGTATCTGACTTTGGAGGTTCGTGACCTGGCTATACCGACCGCACAATAACAAATTAATTTTAGACTTCCTCGGTCACACGAAACTACTCAAGATAGAGGCACCAACACTATTACCGTGTTCTCCAGTCGTCCCTTTTCCTATTTTATCCGACTTTAATTTAGGTGTTACCACACGGACAAGTTTTCCCCGGATCGAACTGATTGTGGCCACTTTCCCGCACACAAAATAATACACAAATAATTTATACAAAATATCGGTTACCTTTTTAATTTAAAATTGGAATCCTGTGGCCAATGGTGTTAGATGCTCCTGGTAGAATTTAATCCCTCACTATTCACTCTGCTTTGACCACACTGTTTAAACAAAAAAAAATTTCACACAAAATGGACTTTAAGCTGCCTACACACTAGGAAACATGGTTGAGGGAACAAAAAATATCAAAAAATTTTGTAAACACGAAATGCACGTTCTCAACACGCACACACACACAAACGCACTCACACATTCACAAAAAATGCTCTCTTTTTTTAAGTATGTTCCCTAGTGTGTAGGCAGCTTTAGAATATGGCTTCCTTCGTCTCAAGATGGATGTAACAAAAACTTACGGTATTTTAAATTAAAACGGGCACAGGGTATATAACTTCTTCTTGGATATTACCGCTTCTATTTGTTAATTTCCTCTTAATGAGATTTATTTCTACACGTAAAATATAAAAATTAAAAACTTATCGGCTTTCCTTTCACACACAACAAAAATTACTTTTAACTAGGCTTTAATACTCTATTTAACTTAGTTTGAGCACTTTCACAAACAAATTTCAATCGTATGATTGCTTAGCTGTCTTTCAAGTGACTAAAAATGAAAGCCGCTAAGCCTAATTTTTACATAAATTTGATAACTGGATATTCTAAACAACAAAATCTAATACAAAAAACATATACATAATTTCTCATCCACACATACAAAGCTCGATGTACGAAAATCTCTGGCTATTTGATAATATCTAAATTTTCGTCCATCGGAAATTTTTCTTAAACGTACCTACTAAACTATCCAACCCTGA
The DNA here is from genome assembly GCA_949987735.1 of Leucophora obtusa. Lineage (NCBI taxonomy): Eukaryota > Metazoa > Arthropoda > Insecta > Diptera > Anthomyiidae > Leucophora > Leucophora obtusa. The sequence goes on along the minus strand of OX465295.1, from coordinate 198,736,692 downwards.
AGATCCGGCAACCCCGTGTATATTCTATATCCCTAGGCAACCCTGTTCTGCCCTCTTCCCTGATGATCGGTCGATCCCCCCTGACGTCCCTGAGCTAGGCGGTCAGTATGGGTCATTCTGGGAAGCTTTGGTCAAGGGTTTTGAAACAACAACAACAAAATTATTTTCGTTGTTGTTGTTTTGTGTGTTATTTTCAAATTTCTTTGCACATTTCATTGCATTTGAAGACACTAGGTAACCTGACTGACATACAAGACCAAGGTTGCCAATTTAGCCTTTTTCCGGCTAGATCTAGCCGTTTTAATTTCATCTAGCCATAAAAAAATGGCTAGATTGGATCCAGCCGGAAGATTTAGCCATTTTATTTTGCCCTAGCCATTTTTTCTTTTAATGTTTTACAGTTAATTTCAAACAAAAGTGCTTGAATTTTTATGACTTTCAAAATTTTAGTACGAAATTTTCAATTTTTAAAACTTTTATTTGGGTTCACGGCACATGTAGTTTTTACATTCGATTTAAAATCATGTTTTTTGTACAATTTGAATGAAAATATTTTGGAGATTTGGAGGCCACTTTCATGAAATTCGTGTTAGAACTCTTTATTGTCACTGATTTGTATTAAAATTACCCTCATAAAAATAAATCTATAAAAATAGCAGAAAAAGTTACTAAAAATTAGTTAAAAATGATGCTGCAGAAAAAACTGCTAAAATTAGCAAATTTTTTTTACTAAATACTAGTACAATAAGAACAGCAAAATTCAACTGTTAAATTTACAGAATTTTAGTTATATTTAAATTAACTTTTAGTTAATTGAAAATAGCAAATTGTATTATAAAATCTGCGGAAAATTTTTCTAAATATTAGTAGACTAAAAATAGCAAAAATAAACTGTTATATCTACAAAATTTTTGCTATTTTTAAGCTAAATTTAGTAGAATGCAAATAGCAGTCTATTTTGCTAAAATCACCAGAAATATTTGCTAAAAAATTGTAAACTGCTGTTTTCAAAAGCCTCAATTCTTATTTGCATTTAAAAAAATCGAAAAAAACTTCGAAAGTTTTAAATTTTTTGGTGATTTTTTAGGCTACTAATTATTTATGAAAATTTTTTGCTGATTTTAGCAGGTTAATTTGCTATTTACCATTAACAAAAATTTAGCACAAATATAACTAAAATCCTGTATATTTAACAGTTTTATTTTTGCTGTTCCTATATTACTAATATATACCAAAAATAATCTGCTAATTTAGCAGTTTTTTTCTGCAGCATCATTATAGCCTACACCACTACGTGGTCAGGGTATAATAAGTTTGTGCTGATGTTTGTAACACCAAAAACTATTGGACCTAGACCCACCTTGTAGTATACCGATCGACTCAGAATCACGTTTTATGTCGATTTAACGATATCCGTCCGTCCGTCTATGCATTCTTGTGTGCACTCTACAGGTCGCAAATATTAAGATATTTGGATGAAATTTGGTACACCGACCTACTTATGTCGGCCCAAGGACAAAGCCTATTGATTTTGCTTAAAATCCAGACTGTTGTAGGGTATTATATAGTCGGCATGCCCGACTTTAACCTTTTTACTCGTTTTTAACTAATTTTTAGTAGTTTTAACAAAATTTTTTACAGATTTTTTTTATTAGAAAAAGTGAGTTTTAGCATTATTTCCAATTTTAGCAATTTCTAACCATTTTTTCTCCGTAATCTAGCCATTTTTTCAGTTCAAGTGTTGGCAACCTTGTACAAGACATCAGCTGTGTCTTGTACAAGCACGTCATCTTCTTTTCCACAAGTTTGGCAACATGAACGGACTTTAGAAGAATTAAATGAAACATCGACTCGTATAACTATTAACCACCACAACTTTTTTGTTGTCAAGGCTTAAAGGTTTTATTGGCTAACAATAATCATATAGAAACAATACCGGAGGCAATTGGTGCATTGCGTCAATTGCAGCAATTAAATTTAAGTAGAAACTATTCCTAGCGTTCCTTCACAACGCTAGGAATAGCGTTCCTGATGGGGACAAGTAGAGTGCTACAGGGACCTTGAAGCGTTTTAGCAACTCTATTGATGTTGCCTCAGCCTCTCATGGGATCCAAAGACCGTCCATGCGTGGTGAAGAGCCACATCCGGCTAGAGGTGTCCCTGCTTTCGCAGAACATGGCGGATCTAGAGCGGACACTCGATAAAAACCCGTAATCCCCGGTGTTATCCAACCGTGCCCATGGGATGAATAGCACTACGCTAGTGTGTTTTTGAACGGTGGCCTCCAGGACGAGGCGAACCCTGGTTGTATTAGCCCGCTGGCAGTACAGGGCTCTGCTGCCGAGCGTACTGTTCTAATCCCTATTTTTGATCTTATTTTTCAGATGGACATAAATAACCAAAAAACAGAAAAAAAGCAAGAGAAGGTCAGCGCAGACCTATCCTCAGCAGTCAAAGGGGCGTTATGCCCATATGATGCTAAGGACAAACTGGACATGATTCAGCCGACAGAAGACGTTTCCAGTCTTAACGTGGCTGAACCGATGGAAGTTGGAAATATAACTGAGGACCTCTCGGGTCCAAGTATAGTTATCAACACCAATATCCCAACGGATGAAGAGGATGAACTTCTAAGTTCTCAGCCCAAAAATGCTGAAACAGAGGAAGTTCCAGGCGAAAAGTCGAAACCAGTGACTGAAAGGGTAAAGCTCTGTGGGGCTGCTCGTAAACGCCTGAGGATGTACCTGGACGAAGGAATTGACCTAGAGGCAGCGCGGAGACTATGTCTGCTACCCATGCGCGAAGCCCGTAAGGAGGTCAAAGAACTCGCAGGTATCAGAAAGAGGGTACGATCAGATGGCTCAACGCCGCCTGGCTCCGGACACCCTGCAAAAAGGACCGCTGAGATGGCTAGTGATGGCACACCTCTAAAGGTTGGTAGTGGCACATTACCAAAGGCAGCCTTGGCAGCCCCGGTAACACAGCAACGAACAGCGGTAGTATCCTACAAGGAAATTGTTGCGACGACGAAAATTGGCGTTATTCCGCCTGATTTCCCGGCAACTAGATGGACTGATGAACAGCTGCAGTCCATCCAAAGAGCTGTTTTGTACAAAATAGCGGAGCTGAGAAAGGGGACCATCAAGCCCTGCTTCTCGAGTTGCTCCTTTAAGCCGGGGTGGCTTAGTTTTGTGTGCCGCGATAAGGACACAGCGCAGTGGCTGGCATGTCCCCACGCTAAAGCCATGGAGTGACGCTGTGCTGAAAGTCGCGGCGGAAGACGAAGTGCCGAGGGCCCAAGTGTTCGTGGGATACTTCCCGGAGAAAGAGGACACGTCCAATGACTTGATTCTTGGACTGGTGGAGGGCCAGAACTGTGAACTTTCGGTTGAGTACTGGAAGGTGCTGAACAGGGTCATTAAGGGTGGAATAGTGGAATTAACCCTATCTATTGACCCAATCTCAGCCGACCTACTCAAACGAAAGAACAACAGGGTGAATTTTGGATATGGAACAGCGCTGGTAAGACCTACAGGAAGACAAGAGGTCGGGCGCGACATATCCAAACAGGTAAAGGCAAGCACCTCAGCAGCTGCGGCTAAATCCGATACAAGAGTCTCTAAGGACTCAAAGTCGGATGAAAAACCGGGCTGCTCGAGGGACCTTGCCAAACCTAATTCTACTGAGCCCAATGCCAAAAAGTCGGCCAGGCTTATGGCTCCCAGCAGGCGCAAAAAGTGGGAGAGGAACTCGGCAGAGGAAGCTGCTCTGCTGAACACCAATCGGGGCAGAAAGGTGGCAAAGCGTGCTACCAAACTTGCTCGCAGGTAATGACTGCCATAAGGGGCAGAACACCAAAGCACCTAAGGTGCTTGCAAGTGAACCTTCACCATGCCAAGGCGGCATCTGATGTTGCCAACAGAAGGTTCACCGTCGACGCTCTGGATGTAATGTTCATTCAGGAGCCGTGGGTACACAATGGGGCCATTAAGGGGCTGAACGCGAACCATGGTAAGTTGATTTATGATTCCAAACATAGCAGGCCTAGAGCGGCCATCCTTGTGAGGAGCAACCTAACATTTCTTCCAATTTCAGAGTTCATAATGGGAGACCTGGTTGCAATCTGGGCAAAAGTGCCTTCCCTGGCCGGGGAGCATGAGGTGATGTTGGCCTCTGCGTATTTGCCTGGCGACAGCGACGCGGCACCAACCGCGGAGGTCTCGGCCTTTGTGGAATATTGCCGATTGAGGGGTCTGAGTTGGATCCTCTGCTGTGACGCCAATGCTCATCACACAACGTGGGGAAGCACCAATGTCAACAAACGGGGTGAGTACCTGCTTGAATTTATATGTGGTAATGGTATTAACATAGCAAATAGGGGCGACGAACCGACATTTAGGAATGCTATTAGGTCAGAGGTCTTGGACCTCACTCTTACTAGTTCTAACCTTTCATTCGCCATCTCTAACTGGCATGTATCCAACGAACTATCAATGTCTGATCATCAACACCTGGTCTTTGACGTTGTTAGTGCGCTGGACTCGTGCCAGGAATATCGTAATCCCAGATGCACAAACTGGGAGAACTTCCGTTATCATCTGGAAAGCGATGCCAATATCTCCAAAGGGTTGATTCTGAGCCCAGATGAGATTGATTATGAGGCATCTGAGATTCAATCTAGTCTGACTTCTGCTTACTTTGCGAGCTGCTCTCAAAAGACCAGGAAGGTGAGAAGGGACGTTCCATGGTGGAACGATGGTCTGGATAGGCTCAAAAGGGAGGCTAGGAGACTATTCAACAGAGCCAAGGAAACAGGTGACTGGGTCACCTACAAGACGGCTCTAACTGAATATAATAGGGAATTACGTAGATCCAAAAGGTCCACGTGGCGCAGCTACTGTGAGAAGATCTCAGATCTTCCGGAAGCTGCGCGACTTCAGAAGGCCCTTTCACAGGATCACACGAATGGTCTTTGCACTCTCAGGAGACCCGATGGTTCCTACACTGGATCTCCTGAGGAAACCTGTGAACTATTGTTAGACACGCACTTTCCAGGCTGCGTAGCCTCCCGCGGGTCTGTAGCGATTCAAAGAATCCCAAACCTTACGGGAAGGTATGTACGCCTAACTGGTGCCGTCTTTCGAGAGGACAGAGTGAAATGGGCGATTGATAAATTTAAGCCCTTTAAATCACCGGGCCCCGACGGGATCTATCCATGTCTGATGCAGAGGGGGGTGGATATAATAGCCCCACAACTGGTTAGGATATTTAGATCCAGTCTTCTGTTGGGTCATGTTCCGACGAATTGGAGGGGGGTTAAGGTGGTCTTTATTCCAAAGGCGGGGGGGAAATCCGAACAACTGCCTAAATCGTATAGACCAATTAGCCTCAGCTCTTTTCTTCTTAAGACAATGGAGAAAGTTTTGGACCATTTCATTAGGGACACGTATCTCGGGCGTAAGCCGATACACGAGCTTCAGTTCGCGTATCAACGGGGTAAGTCTACAGAAAGTGCTATCCATCATGTTGTCACGGTGATAGAGAAGGCACTAGAGGCAAAGAACATTGCCCTCTGTGCTTTTATTGATATACAGGGCGCTTTTGACAACACGTCCTACGATGCGATCGGGCTATCTATGATGAGAAAGGGCATATCTCCAATGATCATAAATTGGACATTAGAGATGCTCAGCTCAAGAGGGATCACGTTCGGCATAGGCTCTACTAGTAGAACCGTGAATGCGACCAGAGGATGTCCGCAGGGAGGTGTGCTATCGCCTTTACTGTGGACACTGGTCATTGATGAGTTGCTTGAGGGTCTGAACGACCTTGGCTTCAGGACCTATGGCTACGCCGATGATCTTGTCATATCCGTTGTCGGCTGGGATGACAGGACCATCTCTGATCGTATGCAGCAGGCTCTGAACTTTACTCACTCATGGTGTCGGGAAAAGGGGTTGACTATCAACCCAACGAAGACGATCCTGGTACCGTTCACAAGGAGAAGAAGGGTCAACCTGACCGAACCTGTTGTTGGGGAAAAAAACTATAGGCTTCTCGGATAGTGTGAAATATTTAGGGGTGACTCTGGACAAATCGCTTACGTGGAATGATCATCTGGACACCGTAACCAAGAAGGCCACCAGGGCATATTATGCCTGTCAGAGGCTCTTTGGGAGAACATGGGGTCTAAGACCACACATGGTCTACTGGTCATTCGACACCATTGTAAAACCTATGATCACTTATGCTGCCTTAGCATGGTGGCCAAAGGTTGAGCAGTCAACGGCAAAGGATACTCTGAGGAAGTTGTATCGGCTGGTGTGTACTGGCATTACGGGGGCTGGGGGATCGTGCCCAACGGATGCCATTGGAGCCATGTTGGGTATTCCACCATTGCATATCTCCGTGAAGGAGGCTGCAAGCTTGGGCTCACTTCGTCTCCGGGGGGTCGGGGACATGAGGAGCGGGGACCTAAGGGGACACATGAAGATCGCCGGGATCTTTATCGACGACCCAATTTTAAGGGTCGCGGACAAAATGATCCCAGAGCAGATCTTTGTCAGGTATTTTGACATCATGTCATTTGACAGGCATATGTGGACCAGTCGGACTTGGAGGCCCGAAGGGGGGGCTCAGATATGGTTCACTGATGGCTCGAAACAAGCTAATGGTGACACGGGGGCAGGTGTCTTTGGACCCAGATTCCAACGTGCTCTACCAATGGGCAAGTACCCCTCCGTCTTTCAGGCGGAGATTTTCGCCATCTGCGTATGTGTGAGAGAGTGCCTGCGGAGAGGCACGGCTAGATCCCGCATCTACATTCTTTCTGACAGCCAGGCTGCGCTAAAGGCTCTTGGAGCTTACGAAGTATCATCTGGTCTGGTCATGGAGTGTGTGGAAATTCTCAACGAACTCGGTATGAGAAACTCCCTTACACTGGGATGGATTCCTGGCCATGAAGGGCACGAGGGTAACGAAAGGGCTGATTGTCTAGCCAATTGTGGAGCCCGACGACCCTTCATCGGTCCAGAACCATTCTTTGGGATACCTAGGGGGTATGCTAGGGAAAAACTCAGGCAATGGAGAGAGACTGAGTTTGCAAAACATTGGGAAACTTCTACTGGCCAAAGACAGGCCAAAAGATTTATTTCCCTGTCCAGCGGGGTATCAAAGCGACTATTGTCACTTGACAGGGGTAACCTTAGGACCCTGACGGGATACTTAACTGGGCACTGTAGGCTCAGGTACCAGCTTCACAAACAGGACCGGTCAGACACTGATGTTTGCAGGTTTTGTGAGCTGGAAAAAGAGACATCGGAGCATGTTCTCTGCGAATGTCCGAGACTGTGCGACAGGAGACTCAGATTTCTGGGTGACCGCTTTGTGTCATCTTCGGACGTTTGGGGAAATTCTCCTAACAGGATTATTGGCTTTATTGGTAGCCTGAATCTATAGGGAACTCTAGGCAGCACAAAAGATCTATATTGGTCGCGGTGCGTAGTGCCTTCGTATCTAATCTAATCTAATCTAGCGTTCCTGATAATATAAAGTCTTGCAAGCATTTATGGCATTCAGATCTTCGCTGTAATACTCTACAACACGCTGAAGAAAAACGGCCTGTCCCAAACATATTTTTGATGGTAATATCTCTATATATATAGGGGATATATCGGATAGGGAGACGAGGGCAAGGTGGACAACCTTGACCAATTGTAGGATATCTCGGACCCTATGGCCACTGCCAGATCCGGGGAGGACAAAGATTCTTCTTGGATTTGGCAAGCGGACGGTCGGGATGCTTGTAGGGGTTCTAACGGGACACTGCGCGATAGGCCGAATGGCTGCGCGTTGGGGTTACGCCCAGGCGGACTACTGCAGGGGCTGTGGGGACGAGGAGGAGACAGTGCATCATCTGCTTTGTGAATGTCCGGGACTGAAGGAACGGCGACTCAGATATCTGGGGTGCAGGTTCTTCGACGACCTGGACAGTCTACGCGATGCTTCTCTGTCTGGTCTTGCGAACTTTTTAAGGGGATCGGGATGGTTCTAGATTTCTCGGGTCGTGGTATTTCTTTCCATGTGGGGAAAACTAAGGGAATCACAATGGGCCCTATGGCCTCCGAGTGAACTCGCCGTTCTGGCGGGCTCCCATTCAACCAACCTAACCTATCTTCTATATATAAAAGAATAACGTGACTGACTGACTCAACATCGCCAAACCGCTGAAGCTAGGAAGTTGAAATTTGGTATGTAGGCTCCTCTTTCGGCGTAGACGTCCGCTAAGACGGGATTTTTGGAAATTCCTACCGGAACGGGCAAAAAGGGGAAAGTCTCCCCCTTGGCGGCCTGCCAAAACCCCTTGGGCTAGAAAGCTGAAATTTAAGATATGTGTTCCTTGGAGTATGGGCTAGAGTTGTAAAAGTATTGAGTATTCCGGTACTGAGTACTCAATACTGACTGTTTTTTTGAGTACTCAATACTAAAACGGTACTACTCAATACTTTTAAAGATGCAATTTTCCGTAGAAATGTGTATTTTTCGTATAAAAATAAATTTCTAAAAATAGTACTCTAAAATACAGCTCTGAAAATACAACTCTATTTGTGAAGCAAAGAAATTTGTAACGAATTTTTGGGAAAAATTATTTAATTAATTTATTTAAAATGTTTTAAATTAATTAAAATGTAAATAACAATAGTTATTTAACACGTGTATATGAATTGTGATAATTTTTCCTAATAAATACTAATTCATAACATTTTTATTTTTAAATTAAAAAAACCGTTAAAAGTATTGAGTAGTATCGAGTACTCAATTGAAAAGTATTGAGTAGTATTGAGTACTCAAAAAATACCGAAATTTCACAACTCTAGTATGGGCTAACTTTTCTGGAAAGTACTTTCTGGAATTTTGGACAGGGACGTTGTAAAAATGGGGGTTAAAAAGGGGAAAAAGGCCCTCCTTGACGGCCTGCCCAAACCGCTGGAGGTAGGAAGTTGAAATTTGGTATAATGGTTCCTCCACTATCGTAGACATCCACCAAGACGGGAGTTTTGGAAACTTTTACAGGGACGGGCAAAAAGCGGAAAAAGTCTCCCTCTTGACGGCCTGCTCAAACTGCTGGAGCTATGACGTTGAAATTTGGTGTAGGTGTAGACGTCCGTTGAGACGGCATTTTTGGAAATTCTTATCGGGAGGGGCAAAAAGGGGACAAAAAAAGTACCTTTTTCCAAAAAAGTACCTTTTCCCAAAAAAAGTAACTTTTCCCAAAAAAAGTACCTGTTTCCCAAAAAAGTACCTTTTTCCAAAAAAAGTACCTTTTTCCAAAAAAAGTACCTTTTTCTAAAAAAATGTTCCTTTTCCCAAAAAACATACATTTTTTCAAAAAAATACCTTTTTCAAAATAAGTACCTTTTCCAAAAAAAAGTACCTTTTCCCAAAAAAAAGTACCTTTTTCTAAAAAAATTTTCCTTTTCCAAAAGAAGTACCTTTTCCAAAAAAAGTACCTTTTTCCAAAAAACATACATTTTTCCAAAAAAAACACCTTTTTAAAAAAAAAAATACCTTTTCCCAAAAAAGTACAAATAAAGTACTTGGTAAAAACAAAGTATCTTTTTCCAAAAAATTTCGTTTTTCCAAAAAGTACCATTTAAAATAATATATAATTTCAAAAAAAACTACTTTTTTCCTCCCCCCACGGATATCTCCACTAAAACAAGGTTTCTTGATATTCGGCATAGACGTGCGCTAAGACGGGATTTTTGGAAATTCCTACCGGAACGGGCAAAAAGGGGAAAAGTCTCCCCATAAACAGTCTCACAAATTGGAAAAGTGCCTGCCTAAACCACTGGAGGTAAGAAGTTGAAATTTGGTATAAAGGTTCCTCCACTGTAGTAGACATCGACTAATTCTGTATTTTTGGAATTCCCTACAGGATATCCGAAAAGGAAACTCGGTATGTGAGTTCCTCCTTCTGTGTAGGCGTCCGCTTAGACGGAATTTTTGAAATTCCTATCGGGAGGGAAATAAGGTAAAAGTCTCCTCCTGACGGCTTGCCCTTTTGGCCAACCTCAAATTTTAAATATGTATTCCTTGGAGTAGGACTAACTCTCCGGCAACGTAATTTTTCTATTTTGGAACAGGAACATAGTAAAAATGGTGGTTGAAAGGGAAAAATGTCCCCACTAACAACCTGCCCAAACCGCTTAGGCAATGCAGTTGAAATTTGGTATGAATGTTCCTCATCCATCGCAGATAGCCGCGAAGATGGAATTTTCGTAAATTCCTAAAGGGAGGGGCAAAAAGAAGAAAAGCCTCACCTTGGGGGCCTGTAAAAACCCCTTCGGCTAGAAACCTGAAGCTTAAAATGTGGGTCCCAGGAGTAAGGGCTAACTTATTAGAAAGATACTTTTTTGAATTTTGGACAGGGTCGTTATAAAATGGGGGCTCAAAAAGGAAAAGTTGCCCCTTAACGACCTGTCCAAACTGCTGGAACTAGGAAGCTGAAATTCGGTACTTAGGTTCCTCTTCCAGCCTAATTCCTACCGGGAGGGACAAAAAAAGAAAAAGTGTCCCCCTTGACAGCCTGCTCAAACTGCTGGAACTAGGAAGCTGAAATTCCCTGTCGATGGATTTTCGGAAATTCCTACCGAGAGGGGCACAAATAGTAAAAGTTGGCTAGAAACCTGAAATGTAAAACATATGTTACTTGGAGTATGGGCTCACTTACCGGGGAGGTGCTTTTTGGACAGGGACATTTGCAAAAATGGGGATTAATGAAGCGAAAAGTGCCGCTTAAAGGCATGCCCAAACCGCTGGAGGTAGGAAGTTGAAATTTGGTATTAAAGTTCCTCCTCCATTGTAGACATCCGCTAAGATGAGATTTTTGGAAATTTCTACAGGTAGGGTCAAAAACAGGAAAAGTCTCCCCCTTAACGGCCTGGCCAAACTGCTGGAACAAGGGAGCTTAAATTCGGTATTTGGGTTCCTTCTCCAACGTTGACGTCCCCTAAGATGGTATTTTTGGAAATTCATATCGGGAGGGGTAAAAAGGGAAAAAACTTCCCCCTTGACGGCCTGGCCAAACTGCTGGATATGGAGACCTAAAATTATGTATGTAGTAGGTTCCTCCTCCAACGCAGACGTCCTCTAAGACGGAATTTTTGGAAATTCCTACCGGGAGGGGTAAAAACGGAATAATTCTCCTCCTTAATGGCCTCACCGAACCCTTCGGCTAGAAACCTGTAATATATAATATGTTTTCCTTGGAGTATGGGCTAACTTATCGACAAGGCATTTCTAGGACTTTGGACAGGAACGTGGTAAAAATGGTGGTTCAAAAGGGGAAAATTGCCCCCCCCCCCCCTTAACGTCTGCGTCTTTAGCTAGAAACCTAAAACTTAAAGAACAAGTGTATATGAAACACTAAAATTAAGAAACTAGATAGGAAACGAGTGGAATTGAAACACTACACAAGTGGAATGAAATGGATATAAACGTTGAACGAGTGGAATTGAAATTATAGACAATGCAATTGGATTGGAAGAGGGAATTACCTGTTCAAACACTATCCACGGAATATGAAACTTATGTAGCATTGAAACATACTCTCCAAAAAGTTAAACAAATTTTCTAAAAGAGAAAAAACTTTAGAAAAGGAATGGAACTTATATATTCCGATATTTAAACTTCATGTAACGAAGCACCGGTGGAAGAAACCGACGCAGTAAATTTTCCAACTGAATTTGTGAATTTACTTGAATTGCCAGGTCTACCTTTACATAAACTGGAATTAAAAAAAAAACTTTAAGACACGCTAACAACGTAGCGGGCTTTGCCCGCTATTTTTAATATTATAAAATGCTTTCCAACCCTGCTTTACGTTATTTATTTTCATTCAAAACACAAATGAACAAAACTACTTACGGGTCCATCTACCTAAGTTCGCACTTTAACAAATTATATGGATTCATTACTAACAATCCACTTTCATGAGAAAAAGTGATCAAATATTTATTTATTTTAAACCCATTGTTGTGCAGAATTATTTATTTGTGGTGGCTGGGTGAAGGCTTTTATTATAAAAACTGTACTTTAAATAAAACGCGAATTTAAAAAAAAATTGTCGGGGTGCCTAAACTTTAAGGCACGCTAACAACGTAGCGGGCTGCGCCCGCTAGTATATATATATTTGGAGAAATTGTTAAACATATTCGCCGTGTTTTTACTAGAAACAATATATATTTGCATGCAAATATATTATGTTTGCCTGTAAATATATAATGTTTGGATGAAATGAAATGATGCTATGGACAAATATTATATGTTTGGCAGCAAACATATAATATGTGTGTCATAAATAAATTATATTTCCATGCAAATACTATATGTAAATAATATATTTAGTTATAAAGCAATTATTAATATATGCCAAACAATAGGCGTATTTATTCTACTTTCCAAATTTCTCTATATTTTAATGGAAAAACATAAAAAGTAAAATTAATGTATCTACTGTTTGGCGATTATTTAATAACTAAATATATTATAAATCACATTGAATTTTACATCTAATACATTCATTGAAAAACAATAGCTACTATCTCTTCATTTATTTTTATTAACAAATATTAATTAAAAACTCTTATAATAAGTTAATACTTTAATATACACAATTAAATATTTTTTTTCTTCTTTTTAACACAATTTTATGTTTTATTTATACTAATTTATTTCATTTTTTCACATCTTTCACAATAAAATTAATAAATAAAGGAAAAATATCACTAAATTTTCTGATTAGATGCAGTCTAGCTAAACTAAACGATTATTACCAATTACAAAAGTTATAATGGCTACATACAACTTTATATGTATCAAGAATGGAAATTCGCCGTTTTTCCAAATATATGTTAATTGTATCCACAAATATAATTATTACCGGGAAATATATGTATAGTAACTATAAAAACAATATAATTGGAAGCACACTGCAAATACATATATGGTAGTTTGTAAACATACATTGATTACCTCCAAACATATACAAAAACGTCTTTTTCCTCCGTGTGAAGAAACTACTATACTAAATACTACAAATCAGCCATCTTTCTCCTCATCCAGTAAAACTAATAACAATGAAATTAATCAAACAGTTTCTTCCTCATCATCTACGTCATCATTAGCTAACAGGAATTCCACTTTGTTAACAGCATCAACAACACCACCAACTTCTTATGAGGGAGCAGCTCTTTTAAGAGATGGCATCCAATTAGTCAAAAGATTTTCTCATGCGTTCACCTACTCCATATCCCAAAGAATTACGTTTAATGGCCAAATATGCTGAACGTAACAAATATCATAATGCAGCTGCCATTAGCAATGATAATTTTATAAATTCAAATCATCTAACAATATCACTTGAACATCATCATTCTAATCATAATAGTAATATATCCAGTGTAAGTAGAATTTGGCATAATGACCCATCAGGAGGAACCAGAGCTTTGAAGAATTAATTCCTTAATTCAATTTTTCAATTCTGAATTAAAAATTCGATGAATTATTTCACTAAGCACCATATATTGAATGGAATTAATTCATATTTGCTTTCGTTCGATTTATTTTGTTACGAATTAATTCAATTGCAATAGTTCTATTTATTAAATCAAATGAATTAATTCACTGGTGAACACGTTCAATTTTATAAATCGAACGGAAAAAAAGTGAATTAATTCCTTACTGAATTAATTCACCACTGAATTCATTCAATTTCATTTTCATTCAGTGAATTAAAAATAAAATTACATTCAGTGAATTAAAAAAAAAAATAATAAGTTCACTGAATTGAAAAAAAATCAAATAAGTTCACTGAATTAAAAAAAAAATTAAATAAGTTCACTGAATTCAAAGCCTGTTTTCTGCCGTTCAGTAGAAGAAAATAATGTACAAATAAAATTTTTAAATAAGCAATTTTACAGCGTGTGCTAGTAACAAATTAGAAACCGGATGCTGTTTATCAACCTACATGATTCAAAAATACCCAGTCAGAAATCGCCAGTGGTACAAAAAATCAAGCACTAGCATACCACTGGGTAACCATGGTATTAAAAATAAATGACTGGCAGAACACTCATTTGGGACGCTTTGCCAGCGTTTGCGAAAAGCGTTTTACCAGTATTTTTTAACAAAAATTTCGGTGGTTTATAAAAAAAACCACTGGCAAAGAATTGGCTTAGAGTGATATGCCAAGGTTTGCAACTAGTGGTTATCCAGTGCTACCTAGCCAATGCTACCAGGCGTACAAAAATCAATTCACTGGAAAACCAATGATTTCATAAAAATGCTGACGCTTCGTTAAAAAATGTTTGTAGTCGGAAGGTTCCGAATTCAAATCCGGCTGCAAGCAAAAAAATTTTTTTGGATTTTTTTCAATTTAAATTTTTTTTTGTTTCATTAAATTAATTTTTTTGTTTGTGGGAAAGCTCCTTAAAGACCAACTTTCTTTTTGCCCTCCAAACACTGGCATACTAGTTACTAAAAATTGTTTGCCAGTACTAGCATTTTGGCACAGCCAGTAGTTGTCCAGCTATTATCACTCATTTATGTGTTTAGCCATTAATTATTATATGTCTCGTTAGCTCAGTGGGTAGAGCAATCGTCTGCCAATCTGACGGCATGGGTTCAAATCACGGCAGTGTCAAAAAAATACATATGAACTTTTTTTTAATTTTATTTTGGAAAATATATTTCCAGACCACCTATTTATTGGTTTTGCCAGCGTTTTGCCAACGTTTAAAAATTTTGTTCCTCCAGTGCTTTTCCGGCGCTTTTTGAACAGCCGGTCCTTTTGTCTAATGATGTTATCATTTTGGGAATGGGAAAGCACTTTTTGCCAATACTTGTATCACCTGTTAAAGTGCTTTGTCACCGCTTTCCCGTTTGTATTTTTCTGACTGGGTAGTTATATAGTTATATTTTTTTCCAAATTTATCTATATCTGTAAAATTGCTTATTTAAAAATTTTATTTGTACATTATTGTTTTCTTTGAATTCAGTGAACTTATTTTATTTTTTTTTAATTCAGTGAACTTATTTTATTTTTTTTCAATTCAGTGAACTTATTTTTTTTTAATTCACTGAATGTAATTTTATTTTTTTTTAATTCACTGAATGAAAATGAAATTGAATGAATTCAGTGGTGAATTAATTCAGTAAGGAATTAATTCAGTAAGGAATTAATTCACTTTTTTTTCCGTTCGATTTATAAAATTGAACGCGTTCACCGGTGAATTAATTCATTTGATTTAATAAAAAGAACTATTGCATTGAATTAATTCTTTGAATTTGTTGTTTGAAGAACGCCTTCAGTTGAATGAATTCAGTGAATTACTTAAGAAAAGGAATTCATTCAATTCTAGAGAAAATTGAATTCGATTGGTAGTGAATTCATTCAAAAAAGAATTAATTCTTCAAATCTCTGGGAGGAACTGAGCAATTTATATACAAGCCCCAACTAAAAAAACAAAATCTACAAGATAAAAAAGAAACAAAAGCCATTACACATTAACTACACAAATCAATTCATCTGCTGAGTTCAGATGTTTAAAAGACTCAGTTCTCTAAGTTTGTCTTTTTTTCTTCTCTTTAACAACATTACTCA
The DNA here is from genome assembly GCA_949987735.1 of Leucophora obtusa. Lineage (NCBI taxonomy): Eukaryota > Metazoa > Arthropoda > Insecta > Diptera > Anthomyiidae > Leucophora > Leucophora obtusa. The sequence goes on along the minus strand of OX465295.1, from coordinate 198,721,028 downwards.
GATTTTGGGCTTTCATTTGTAATACCATTCTTAAGGGCCTAATTTGATCACCCCCTCCCTAAGGTTTCCAAACATATAAATTAATTTTGGTTGCATTCGAATCGAATAGAACCAAACCAATATAACTCATTTAGCAAACAGGTGATTGAAAAATTATTTCCCCTTCCTTCAACTAGTCAAATGAAAAAATTCAACTCTACAGCTACCTGCCGAACCATTAACACAATACAAATGTAAACCTTTTACATTTTATCTAACAGATAAATAGTTTTGTATGCTCTGCTATAGTTTGTGTGTTTTGGTTTCGATTATGTGTTAGTTTTCTACACTACACTGCACTACGTTTATGATAGCAACATTTCTCCATTCACTTAGTAAAATGTTGAATGAATATGCAATTTGAATTATTGGTTTGTTATTCAGTTCTTATCGAAGCTTTGGGAATGATGATCATGTCTAAATTCTTTCCGAATGGTTTTACAAAATGATATATGAAATTATTTTTATTTATTTTCCCTTTCATCTACCATTTTACGTTATTTTAATTTAAATGGACTTAAGCCTTTCGAATCTCGGTTGATATAAGATGATAAAGTTTAATTTGATGTGGACCAATAGAAATATTTAAACTTGCAACATGGATAAGATACGTAATTTTTCGAGTAAGGCTAAAATCGTTTATAAGGAATAGTAACAAAAAAAATTGGTTTCTCTTGAAATGAGTTGTATTTGTTGGGTTATATTACATATTAGATACTTTTTTTTTTTAGATTTGAAAATTTATGGACAAAGAAGCTTTTTATTTCCTTCCCGATTTGAATACTCCCAAACGTAACCGTTTCGACACATTCAAATCATCGTATGTTTCAAAATTTTATGTTTGAAAGTACCAGTACAACGCAGATACAACTTTTATAGCCAACCACCCCTCGAATACACCCACAACAAAACTCTGCTGTTTCCAGACCTGATGCAGAAAAAGCAGTGTAAAGGGTGACACTCATCAAATTTAAAAGATGTATCAATTTCAGTCATCACAAAGAAGTCCTTGCTCACTCCCTCAAAGCGCCCAACGTAGGCTACACCCACGTATCAGCTTGCTTCAAAGTTAGCCGGGCATTTACTAAGAGAATCATCTTTAAGGAAATGGGAACGTTAAATCCAGCTATTCTCCAGCATCAGATTGCCATGAAGTATTAGGGATGTATATTAATATAACCTCGAAAATAATAAATTTTACTTTGTGTAAATTTAATTTGCTTTTAGGTACTGATCCAGACATAGGGCGTTGAACCACGGATACGTGTAAAATTTTACTTTTGGCTGCACATATTCACACAATATGTAAATTTATTCACCATTTTCGAGTCATTTTTGAATCTTATTATTGGATTATACCCGCCATAGGAAATCTGTTGCAAAAAGCTTGTGATATATCGAGGCCTTGACTATAAATGCAATTTATAAAACTATATAAATTGTACTACTCCGGTTGAACTATATCAATCACCAAAAAAATAAAGAAAAATATAACAGGAACAGAAATGAAAATCGCTGTCATGCTGATAAAATAAAACTTAATACCTGTCGTGACCATGAAAGTTCGTGATGATCATAAAAAATGTAATTAATTATTCCCAACTCTGACTACATTTGGTGGTACTTAAAAGGACAATCATTCATATACTATCAGGCATACCAAAAAAAAATTGTGGCATACATGTCGTATAAAAATATTGTAGTATCATGCTATTAAAATAAATTCTATTGTGAGAAATTCCTAGCAAATAATTTGTTTATTTTCAGGTACTATATCTCTTCAGAATATGAAACACTGTACAACAAAACTTCATGTATACTTGCAAAAAGGGTGTATAAATTTAAAGTTATTGGACAGAGACGCAATTACTCATCTAATCTTGCACAAAAGGTGTTATTATTACAATCGTAAGTTAATTCCATATTGTATATTAAAATTTTTTGCACATTTGACCCCAAGTTATTGCTTGATATTTTTGGCGTGATATATTTCGACTGGCGAACCTGATAACGTTCCAAGTTCATACATGATGTTGCCAATTACTCTCAAAACTCTACATTGTGTCGATTAGAGATGAGCGATATTTTCATACCGGTGATTTAATCACAGTTATTGATAAATCACTGGTAACGGCAGTGATCAAATATTTCAAGTCGCAGTTACTCGGAATGTCGTTCTTTTAATATTTTTTTACTATTCTTTCTTGCAAACTTCATTGTGCACAGTAATACATGTTTTTTTTTTCAATAACAGTGAATTGCTTTCACACTCTTCTGAATAAAATGTCTCCTTCTATCATGTCTTTGTTACCGGTCGCAACTATTCTTCTTTTAAGGCCCAGTTTTTAGGAAGTGGATTATCTTTAAACTTAGTGTAACGCAGTTTGTAACTGGAATACTGCTTTTAAAATGTGGTTTATTTTGTTTTATTTCAATAAAGAAATAAATTATACTCGAGAAAAAGATTTTCCGGCAAATTTTTGTTAATAAACTTTGAAATGGCTGACAAAATTCGTTTTCGGTTTAACTAAGCCAAGTTTAACTGACATCTTAAAAACTCGCCATAAATATTATTTCGTTTATTTATCAGAAAATCGCAGTTTTTTCCATAGAAAAACCGTGATCACGATCACAGTTTAAAAAAACAACGATTTGCAAATCACATTCACTGAGAACAATGTTACTGAAAAATCGCCGGATCGCCCATCTCTATTACAAACCCGTGATCACGGTCACTGTTTAAAAAAACGGTGATTTGAAAATCACGATCACTGATAGCAGCGTTATTCAAAAATCACCGGATCGCTCATCTCTAGTGTCGATTATCCTTGACTTTTTCTCTAATTAATCTAATTTTGTCTGAACTTTCGAGGTATAACTCGTTATCATCTATGGCTTTTAACTTTCTTGCCAATTTGTAATCCGAACCACAAGTGAACATATTTTGGCCAAACAACGCAAAGAAAGGAGTCACTCCTGTCGCTGTGTGAATTGCAGTACGTAAAGCCAATTCAATTGAGGGTAAATTAATGTCCCATTCTCGGTGATCGTTTTTAATATACGCTCTTATAGCTGACAACACACTTTGATTTACTCTTTCCGACGCATTAGATTGGGGTGAGTGTACTGGCGTCCTCATGTGATTGATTTCATATTGCATTATCATCCTTTGAAACTCCTTTGATATGAATTGCTTACCATTATCTGAGTGAATGATTTCGGGCACTCCAAAATCATGAAAAACTTGTTCCGTTAAGAATTTTACGACCTGAGTTGCAACAGCATCTTTCATTGCCTTCAGAAAAACGAATTTCGAAAAGTGATCCACTACTATGAATATATAAGCATTGCCCTTTTTTGACCTTGGGTATTTTCCCAGGAAATCAATATAATAATTTTTTTATCGTTACAAGCCAATATTTTTGTTTTTTTTTAAAGCCACGGTAGACTTAAGTGATTTATGTATAGTTTTAGTTTTTTTTGAATAAAATTATGTTAGATTGAAAATTTAACAATATGTTTTTTATAATTTACGATTGTTTTAAGGTTTATTAAAACACACCACCAGAATTGTAAAGATTATATTATACATATATTTTTTCTTTTTCAAATTTTTACAAACGTCTTTTTCTTTTCACAGGAAAAATATTATTAATTAAAATGAAGTTTTAATCAAAGCCAAATAGATGAAACTTACTATTCTACAAAACAAAGTATTAAACAGTAACATACAAATCTATAACACCCACTCTCAATTAGATAATTCTAACAAGTTTCTAATTGTAATAAAAACACCCTTATCTAAAGCCTTCGTTAAAATATCGGCAACTTGTTCCTTCGTAGATACATGTTCAATTTTTAAAACTCCCCTCATTACATGATCCCTCAGGAAATGATGTTTAATGTCAATGTGTTTGCTTCCTTTACACTCAGCATTTTTTGTGCCATAGCAATGCACCCAGCATTGTCTTCATATAAAGTAAATGGATCCTTTGATTTCAGAAGTTGCAAGACTCAAAGCCACGTATTCTGCTTCACTAGATGACGTCGCACATTGGGGCCAAATGATTGAAAAGTGGTGATTAATTCAAAATATGAACTTTAAAATTCATGATCGTGTTTGGTACCGGGTGAAAGTGGATAAAATTCTGCATCACTAATTGCAAAAATTATACTTTTAAGTTGTTTGCTTTAGTTGAAGTGAGCACTTAAAGTTGAATAATTGTTATTTTTTTTTGTGCATATTGAAAAAAAGTGAAAATTTTGATATTTCAATTGATAATTTTTTCTATTAATACTTCTAAAAGTTAAATTTTTATAATGGAACCGTCAACTTCAGGTAGTTTACTATATAGTACATGTTTTTTTGTTTAAATAAATGTTTTAAAAATATTAAATGTTAATAAAATAAAATTAGCCCAAAAATGGGCTATTTTTGATTTATATATGGAGTTTCAACAACTTTGTTCGTGAGCTTGCGTAAAATCGTCTATATAGTGTTATAATATCAGATCTCAACTAATAAACCCCAAAATATTTTTTTGCGATTTTTTGCGATTTTTGAGTTATGCTTGTTTTTGTGAAATAACTCAAGATGCTAAAAATCCACAAATATGAAAAAAAAAAAAAACAAAACAAAACATCAAGTTGTTTTTACTTTGTTTTGTCATTATTTTCGTTATAGTAGTTGTTATTGTAGCTAAAAAAATGTGTTGTTAATTAGAGATGGGGGCGTGAGTAACTTTAATTCACGCATGCTCACGTGATTGCGTATGTTGAGTTTATTTACTATGAATAAAACTAATTAAATTATTTTACATGTGTTTATGATATTTCAATGAATTTTACTTAAACATTTGTTAATTTTAAATTATTAGAAAATTGTATATCGCACAAGTGCACTATTTTGAAAAATTGAAGGAGGTCACGCTCCCATCCCTATTTATTATTGTCATTTATTTGAGTCCTACATAATAACTGTTGGTCATATACATGCATCATACGAGTAAAGTTTTAATTTTGTTTTAAGCTGGTGATATCAATCTACTAATATAATGATAATACATTTTTAAGAATTTCTAACCATCCGTAGGGTATTATTGATTCGGTACTGACACGTTTATTTATTGTTTTAGCTGTCAATGTTTTGTGATGTTACATATTTAAAGTGTTGTGAAAGTGTAAATTATTCGGTACAGGGTTAAAGGAATTACTTTTTGCAAATTTTAAACGAATAGAAATCTTATTCAGCCTGATTGCGGTTGTCGTTGTCGTATTACGACACCAGGCGTTGTCGTTGTCGTTTTTATTATATTTTGGTATTGTGTAAAATATACGACAGAGAATATAAGAAAATAAAATATATCATCTATTTTTGTGGTATTTTCATAAAATAATCAAAAAAAATAAATTTTGTAATAATAAAACGATTATTGATAGCATTCGGCAGAGAAACCTTAAACTGATACCGGTGACTTGCAGCGCTTTGTGATTACTTACTCTGCTGAACGATGTTTTCTTTGTTTTGTTTTTATATATATTTTTTCTATATTTTACTTTGATTTTTTAAATTTTTTGTTTTTGAATTATATTTGTATGTTTTTATTTGTCAATCATACAAAACAAAAAGTTTTTAGAAACAACAACAACAAATGTATCACTATTTGATCAAAAGTAGCAAAAATTTTTACGCTACCAAAATATGACAGCGCTACCTGAGCGCTCAGACTGAGCGGTTAGTGATCAGGTCGTTCAGCAGATAGTTGCACAACTGTTGTAGAACTGTTGACTGTCAAATTGTATCTGCCGAACGCACCCATTGTTTCATAAAATCAAGGTGTCAGAGTGAAACTTTTCATTTTAAGGATAGTGTGTTTTTCCACAAGTTTTAAAATACCCAGTGCGTTAAATTTTTTAATTTTTGTTTTAAAAAATTATTATTTAAATAAAAAAATTTCTTTAATTTAACTTGTTAATATATTAAAGTGATTTTATGATTAATTTCACTTATTTTAATACTTTTTTTAAAAGTTTTTTGAGGCTGTCGTGCACAAATATTTATACGACAGTTTTTGGTGTATTGACCGAAAAAAACGACACTCGCGGTACCAAAAAATGCTTTTTGGCAAAAACGACAAATTTTCTTGTCGTATACGACAACCGCAATTAGGCCGATTAATTTTAGGAACATGTCCCAAAACAATTTTCATTCCTCGTCATGAGTTGCATAATTTTATGAGGAGTGCAGAACCTAAATCACTTCGGGATAAATTTAAACTTTTGAGATGGGAAGTAATAAAACGTGTCGACCCTTCGGATATGGTAGATTTTATGACAAGGTTTCATAATTTTTTCTCTAGCTATGAGATTCGGTGGCAAAAATGTCATAGAAAGAATGAAATTTTTGTAAAAAATAATAAGAATTGGCTGGATGCCTCAATCTCATTCAGTCCACCACCAGAACCACAACAAAAAAGAGGTCGCAATGATCTCTCATTTGAAGAGTGCAAAGAAAAAACAAAAGTTAAGAAATGTAAAGACATAAGAGATCAAATTTCTTTGCCTGTTTTGGCTTACGCCACACAAATGAGCTTGAGAGCTGCTGGAAAAATAGATGAGTCGAAAATTGTTAAGGAAATAATATCATCTCCAACAAAAGCCAAAAAATACCGAAAAAGTATAGAACAGGTACCACCACAGCAGTTAACTCCGGATGAAGCTCTGTCCGTTTTGGTAGAAGCGAAGCTAAGTCGCCACCAATATAATGTTATTAGAAAGGTTGCACCTGAGAAATTTCCATCATATAAATTGGTCCAAAGAGCTAAGAAAAAATGTTACCCAAAGGGAGAACAAATGAAAATTTCTGAAACATCAGCGCAAGTTAGCCTACAAGGAATATTGGATCATACCACTGAACGCCTTTTGTCGGTTAAAAATGCAGATTTAAATTCGTTAGACAACGAAGAAATCGAAAAAATTACTTTATACACTAAGTGGGGCTTTGACGGAAGTTCAGGGCATAGTTCTTACAAACAAGCCTTTCATGACAGTAATGCATCTGATTCTTCTGTATTTATTACGTCAATTGTACCATTAAAATTAGTTTGTAAAAACAAAATCATTTGGCATAATCCTCGACCGTCTTCAACTAGGTTTTGCAGGCCATTAAAAATTGAATTTATGAAAGAAACGGTCAACAGTATTAAAACAGAAAGAGAAAGAGTGGAGACAGAAAAAAATGCTCTTATCGATACAGTAATATCAGTTGGAGAAAGAAAGATAAAAGTGAACCACAAACTAATTCTCGTTATGATTGACGGTAAAGTGTGTAACGCGATTACAGACACAAAGTCCACACAAAAGTGCTACATATGTGGCGCTACCAGTAAGGAGTTCAACAATATTGAACAAATGATTTCTAGAGATTCCAACGTAGACTTCATGGAGTTCGGTTTGTCTGTCCTACATGGCTGGATAAGATTTTTTGAATGTCTTATTCACTTGGCATATAAACTTCCAATTCAAAAATGGCAGGCAAGAAGTGACGAAGAAAAAAAAATTATTGCTGAAACTAAAAGTCGTATTCAACGCGAATTTAAAAAGAGAACGGGATTGATCATTGATCAACCAAAACCTGGTTTTGGTAACTCTAATGACGGGAATACTGCAAGACGTTTTTTTAAGAATGCAGAAGTATCTGCTGAAATTACTAATATTGATTTAGAGTTGATCAAAAATATGCACACAATATTAATTTAGTTTCTAGTGGTATTGAGGTCAACATTGAAAAATTTACAAACTTCGCTAATAACACTGCCAGGCTATTTGTGAAAAAATATCCATGGTACTATATGCCTCCTACTCTTCACAAATATTTTATTCATGGGCCTGAAATTATATCATTATCGCCATTGCCAATTGGTCAGCTAACCGAAGAGTCTCAGGAAGCCAGAAATAAAGATTTTAAAAGTTATAGGGAGAATTTTGCCCGTAAATGCAGTCGAGAAAAAACAATGGAAGATATCTTTAATAGATTTCTCTTAAGTTCAGATCCGTTTATAACAAGCATGAACAATAGTTCTAAAAAGAAAAAAGAGCTAATGCCAAAATCTGCATTGGAGTTGCTTGTACTTCCCAGCAATCAAAATAGCAATGATGAAGATGGAGATGAAGATGGAGATGAAGATGGAGATGAAGATTAAGATTATTGTAACGAATTAATTTATGATTACGAAATTGAATGTGAAGTAAATACTAACATTGAAGGTAATAATGATTATAATAAAATATTGTTGTTTTCAAAAAGAAAAAAAAAATAGAATAACCGAATTTAATTAAATTTTTTTTAAATAGTGTGTTTATGGTTATTTATCAATAAAAAAACAATTAGATTTTCAAATGTTTCATTTTTGAGCAAAATTTTAAAATTTCGAGAAAAAAGGTATGATTTTAATTTAAAAATTTTCTAATAGAAATACATATAAAATATTTATTCCTTATTATTTTTAAAAATATTACTTATTTTTCTTAAAGTACATTTAGTATGCTTTAATTTACAATTTAATTGAATAATTTATAGCGCACCGTTCCAAAGTTACAGCAAAAAATGTGAAAAAAGAGGATTTTTTACAGAACACAAAATGGCCCATAAAGGGTTAAAAAATGTGTTTTTTCACTCTGTTTTTTTTTAAATGTTGGTTTTTTATGTATTTATAAATATCCATTAATAAAAAATATTTTTTTTTTTAAATTACGACTTCTATGAATTAATCGCCACTTTTCATGCATTTGGCCCCACTGTGCGTCGCTACAGTTGATTTCTTTTTACTTGACCATGAAACTTGACCATAATAAACATATGCGCTAGTTGATTTACGGTCTTCTAAATCAGATGCCCGATCAGCATCAACGAAACCAATCAGAACTTCCTTACTAGTATTTATACCCTACACCACTATGTGGTCAGGGTATTATAAGTTTGTGCTGATGTTTGTAACACCAAAAAATATTGGTCGTAGACCCACCTTATAGTATACCGATCGGTTCAGAATTTTTTTTTATTTCGATTTAACGATGTCCGTCTGTCCGTCTGTCTGTCTGTCCATGCAATCTTGTGCGCACTCTACAGGTCGCACCTATTAAGATATTTTGATGAAATTTGGTACGCAGACCTATGTTGGCCCAAGGACGAACAAGTTTGATTTTTTTGAACATCGGTCCATGTTTAGACCTAGTGCCCATATAAGGGTCCTACCAAAATTATATTGTTTATACGCTGCAGGTCGTACATATTAAGATATTTTGACGAAATTTGGTACACAGACCTATGTTAGCCCAATAACGCAGCCCATTGATTTTGGTGAACATCGGTCCATGTTTAGACCTAGTGCCCATATAAGGGTCCTTCCAAAATTATACTGTTTATACGCTGCAGGTCGTAAATATTAAGATATTTTGATGAAATTTGGTACACAGCCCTACATTGGCCCAATAACGCAGCCTATTGATTTTGGTGAACATCGGTCCATGTTTAGACCTAGTGCCCATATAAGGGTCCTACCAAAATTATACTGTTTATACGCTGCAGGTCGTAAATATTAAGATATTTTGATGAAATTTGGTACACAGACATATATTGGCCCAATAACGCAGCCTATTGTTTTTGGTGAATATCGGTCCATGTTTAGACCTAGTGCCCATATCAGGGTCCTACCAAAATTATACTGTTTATACGCTGCAGGTCGTAAATATTAAGATATTTTGATGAAATTTGGTACACAGACCTACATTGGCCCAATAACGCAGCCTATTGGTTTTGGTGAACATCGGTCCATGTTTAGACCTAGTGCCCATATAAGGGTCCTACCAAAATTATAATGTTTATACGCTGCAGGTCGCAAATATTAAGATATTTTGATGAAATTTGGTACACAGACCTATATTGGCCCAATAACGCAGCCTATTGATTTTGGTGAATATCGGTCTATGTTTAGACCTAGTGCCCATATAAGGGTCCTACCAAAATTATACTGTTTATACGCTGCAGGTATTAATATTAAGATATTTTGATGAAATTTGGTACATAGACCTATGTTGGCCCAAGGACGAAGCCTATTGATTTTGGCGAACATCGGTCCATGTTTAGAACTAGTGCCCATATAAGGGTCCCCCCAAAATTATATTGTTTATACGCTGCAGGTCGCAAATATTAAGATATTTTGATGAAATTTGGTACATAGACCTATGTTGGCCCAAGGACGAAGCCTATTGATTTTGGTGAACATCGGTCCATGTTTAGAACTAGTGCCCATATAAGGGTCCCCCCAAAATTGGCTTGGTTACAAACTGCAGGTCGCAAATATTAAGATATTTTAATGAAATTTGGTGCGCTGACTCACATTATAGAAAATTTTGACATAAGCCCCATTTTAACCCATTCGAATTTCGGATCCAAACAATACACCAGACTGGTGTAGGGTATTGTATAGTCGGCATGCCCGACTTTAACCTTTTTACTCGTTTTATTTTAATTTCAGATTTTTGGTTCCTTTTAAATACCTCAAAATTCTTTTCAATGCAGTGCAGTGCACATCTGCATAATTTTCCTGATGTCTACCCATATAACCAACGGCATAGCATATATCTGGGCGAACACACAACATTAAGTACATAAGACTTCCTAATAATTCTCTATATGGAAATTCAGTAGTATCTTGATCATTTCGTGGAAGATGTAATCCCTTTTCCATTGGAGTTTCAGATGAATTACAATCAGTCATACCAAAATTATTTAGAAGTTTTTCTATACTCGCCCCTTGACTTAGTAGCATTGTTCCATTGGTTTTGTTGTATTCTATTTTTATTCCGAGATAACACTGCAACTCACCACAATCGGACATCTCAAGTGGACGACAATTTCTTTTTGATTTCATTTATTTCTTTTTCATTACTTCCAGCAAGTAAAACATCATCAACATACAATAAAAGATAGATAACGCCACATTTAGAATTTTTAATATACAAGCAGTAATCGTGCTGTGACCTCTTGAAACCAAGGTTAACTAAAATTGAGTTGAACTTTTCATTCCAACATCTAGGACTCTGCTTTAACCCATATAATGACTTTTTCAATTTCAATGACATACCTGACTTAGTATGCAAACCATCTGGGACTTCCATATATATCTCTTCTTTTAAATCGCCATGAAGGAAAGTCTTGACGTCTAATTGGTAAAAGTTATAACCTTTAGCAACTCCAACAGCTAGCAAAGTCCTCACTGTTTTAAGCTTCGCCACAGGAGAGTATGTTTCCTCATAATCGACCCCAAATTTTTGAAGAAACCCTTTTGCGACTAGTCTGGCTTTGTATCGAACAGGATTACCATTTGGATCGGTTTTTATAACAAAAACCCATTTTGACTTCAACAGTTTTTTATTAACAGGCTTTTTCACCATTGACCAAACATTATTTTTCTTCATCGAGTCCAATTCATTTTTCACAGCCATCAACCATTTTTCACGTTCAGGATTTGTATCTATTTCGGCAAATGAATTAGGAACTGGATAACTACTTACAGCTTCAAAGAGTGTATCTACATATTCACTATACCTTGCTGGTGGTTTTCTTTTTCGTTCACTTTTTCTTGGCAAACTTACTAATTGCGTGTTGTTGTCATCACTTTGCACAATACAGTCACTAGACTCTGAATTTGATAACTCAATTGGTTCTGAAACTTCAAGTACTGTTAGATTTGCATCCCCTATTTCAATCGGATCTGGATCATTAATTACGATTGGATCTGAACAATCAATATCGACTGTATTTTCTTGGGTAGCTGCCTTCTCAATTTCAGAAACGACAAAGTTATCTATGTGCCACTCTTGCTCGTTTCGCTGAATGATTGGAATGTTCGGCTTATTATTATCAATGCACTCATAAGGATATTTGAATTCATCAAATTTACAATCACGAGCCAGCACTACTTTACGATTACCTTTGTCCCATAGTCGATAGCCATTATGACTATAACCAATCATTATGTATGGTTTACTTTTTGGATCGAGTTTCTTCCTCTTTTGATTTGGGACCCATGCATATGCCAAGCATCCAAAGACTCTTAACTTACTAAGGTCGGGCTTCACGTTGAACCACAACTCAGCAGGTGTATTTTTAGTTATTAATGCCTTGGTTGGACTTCTGTTAATGATGTACGTAGCAGCATACACAGCTTCTCCCCATAAATATCTTGGAATAGCAGCTTCTATCATATAACAGCGCGAACCTTTTCCACCAGTGTTCTGTTGAATCTTTCTGCTACACCGTTCTGTTGAGGTGTATAGGCTATAGTTTCAGTTATTTGTATACCATAGATATTTTTGCACTAAACCTGGACGACACCATAGCTTCAAATTCCTTAATTTTATCGAATACCTCAGACTTCTTCTTTATTAGAAATACATTCGCAAAGTGTGTAAAATCGTCTATGAAAGTCACAAAATAATTATAGCCATTATACGTTACAGGTGATATTGGCCCACAAACATCTGAATGGATATGTTCTATAACTCTCGTAGCTCGAACTCTTGTACCAGAGAATGGTTCTCGACAATGTTTGCTTTGAGTGCAAACTTCACAAAATTCGTTCAGTTCAACGTTTACTAGAATACCACTTACCATATTCTGCTTTATCATTTCAATCAGGGATTGATTACTAATATGGCCCATTCGCTTATGCCATAATTCACCGTATTCAGCTTCGGTTAAGTGACATCTTGGCATTTGAACTTTAACTTTCATCTCAAATAAGTTTCCAACTCGTCTGAATTTTGCGACTTCGACATTATTTTTCACTACCACTGCATAATTGTTATTAAAATTAACACTTAAGTTACCTCTTACCATCATGTTGACTGACATTAAATTTTCTCTGAAGTCAGGACTGTAAAAGACATCTTTTAAGCGCAATTCCACTCCGGTATTACTAATAACTCGCACCTCACCAATATATTTTGCTACAACTATTTCATCATTGGCAATATTAATACTACGTGGCTCATCAAGTGGTTTCATATTATAAAATATATTCTTGTCTTTTACGAAATGATCTGATGCTCCAGAATCAATTATAAACACAACATCTTCAGCATTATCATTAAATTTTGATATTTCATTCCTATCAGCTATGAAACTTACGGATCCTTTTCCAGCGGTAGAAACTCCTTTTACTCGATAGTCCTTTTTCATGTGGCCATACCGACCACATTTATGACATTTATCATTAAATTTACTATGTGTCTTTTTCGACACAAAAGCTGTCACATTTTCAACACTTTCCTGTACTTGCCTGTGTTTCTTTTTCGCTTCCTCAGATAACAATCGTATCTTTACCGTATCTATGGTAATTTCTGCACTAGGTAAGCTTTCAATTGCAGTTACAACAGCATCATATGACTCTGGAAGTGTGAGGATTAACTGCTGCAGGTTTCGCACCTGCAGCTTTTAAATCACGAACCAGAGCCTCGAACTTCAATAGGTGAACATTTAAATCATCACCATCTCGCAGTTTCAAGCAAGCCAATTCCTTTCGAACTAATGTTTGATTCTGTGTAGACTTACGTTCAAAACAACCAGTCAACGCATCCCACATCTCTTTGGCAGATCCTTTGTCTTGCACATACCCCAGATAGTCATCGTGTATGAACGATACTATCATGTCTTGCGCTCTTGCATCCTTCTTAAGAAATTCTTGACGTTATTTGTCTGGAGCAGGTGCTGTCATTTGTACAGCTTCCAGGCAACCTCCAGCAGACAAATGCCTTTCCACGCGGAATTTCCAATTTGAAAAATTTCCGCCATCAAATTGCTGAATTCCCGTCGATTTATCCTTTGGAAGGCCCATAACCTTTTATAATTTACGATTGTTTTAAGGTTTATTAAAACACACCACGAGAATTGTAAAAAATTATATTATATATATTTTCGTTTTCAAATTTTTACAAACGTCTTTTTCTTTTCACAGGAAAAATATTATTAATTAAAATGAAGTTTTAATCAAAGCCAAATAGATAAAACTTACTATTCTAAAGAAACAAAACAAAGTATTAAACAGTAACATACAAATCTATAACAATGTTGTGCTAAATTTTGTGTAGAGGGAATTTCAGGCGCAATGGTACAATGGGGTGAAGAGTGAGTAAATTGGAAATGGTAAGTTGTTGGTGTAGGAATTATATTTATTATTTACATTTTATTTTTATATCAAAAGATGCTTCTTTATTCAATAACAAAATTATTATGAAAACTTTTCAAATTTCAATAACATTCAATAATCGATTTCAAACAAAAAATGTGAACAATAAAACAAGTGTATTAGGAACAAGTTCCTACATCTACTCCCCCTTCAGCTGAAAAGTTATGGTTCAACAATAAATTATCTAAATTAAAAGTTACTTTCTTCTTTGGAATACATTCTTTAATATTCTCTTCATTGTCAATAATAGCAGGTTTTAAAAGATCTATGGAAACTGAAATTGTAGAATTACCTTTCTGAATTCTAAAACATTAGTCATTTCTTTCTAAAACTCTATACGGCCCTTCAAATGGTTCATGCAATCCAATCTTACGATTAACTTAAAGAAATACGTATTTACAATTCTTTAATGTAGGGGAAATATAAATGTAGTCATTACCATGATGAGAAATGTGATTGGGTATATGTGAAAAATATTCTCTAAGTTTTAAAAGAAGATATTCAGAACTTATATTATCGGAATTAGAGGATGGTACAACTAATTCACCAGGAATTCGGAGAGCTTGGCCATAAACCATCTCAGCTGAAGAGCAATTAAAGTCCTCTTTAACTGAATTTCGTAAACCTAAAAGTATTATAGGAAGTTGATCCGACCAATTTATAATATCATTAGAAGAAGTAATAGATGTTTTTAGTTGACGATGAAATCTTTCTATAATCTCGTTTGATTGGGGATGATAAGCTGACGTGTGAATTTTCTGAATTCCAAGTAATTTTCACATTTCCGTAAATAAACTAGATGTAAACTGTGAACCTCTATCTACTGTAATTTTTAAAGGAATACCAAATCGCGATACATAATTCTGAATAAATGTATTAACAATAACATAAGTTGAAATACCTCGTAACGGATAAGCTTCTGGCCATCTCGTCGTCCTATCTATAATTGTTAGAATATACCTATAACCGTTTGATATCGGTAATGGTCCCACAATATCCATATGAATATGCTCAAATCTACAATTTGGTATAGATATTTCAACACTCGGTAATTTAGTATAAACGGTTACTTTTGACTTTTGGCACCTAATACATTTCGAAACCCATAAATTAATATCTCTGCTCATAAATGGCCAAAAATATCTTTTCTGAATTATCTTTCTAGAAGAGCGAACGCCCGGATGAGATAAGGAATGAATTTTGTTAACTATAACCTCTCTCATAGTTATCTTGGTCTATTACCAGTCATTTCACATAAAATTTTTAAATTAAGATGAAGAATATCAGAGCTTTGAAGAATTAATTCCTTAATTCAATTCTGAATTAAAAATTCGATGAATTAATTCACTAAGCACCATATATTGAATGGAACTAATTCATATTTGCTTTCGTTCGATTTATTTTGTTATGAATTAATTCAATTGCACTAGTTCTATTTATTAAATCAAATGAATTAATTCACCGGTGAACGCGTTCAATTTTATAAATCGAACGGAAAAAAAGTGAATTAATTCCTTACTGAATTAATTCACCACTGAATTCATTCAATTTCATTTTTATTCAGTGAATTAAAAAAATAAAATTACATTCAGTGAATTAAAAAAAAAAAATAATAAGTTCACTGAATTGAAAAAAAATAAAATAAGTTCACTGAATTGAAAAAAAAATAAAATAAGTTCACTGAATTCAAAGCCTGTTTTCTGCCGTTCAGTAGAAGAAAACAATAATGTACAAATAAAAGTTTTAAATAAGCAATTTTACAGCGTGTGCTAGTAACAAATTAGAAACCGGATGCTGTTTATCAACCTACATGATTCAAAAATAAAGCCTTTTACTATTAAAAATAAAAACTTTACAGATATAGATAAATTTGGAAAAAAATATAACTATTAACCCAGTAGCAAAAAATACTAGTTCAGAACCAGTTATGTACTAGTTTATTTGAACCAGGCAACTAGTACGAGTTCTACCGCCTCTCCATACAAACAACTGTAGAATTTAACATGACGATGTCATAGGGATGGGGACAATTGTCGCCAAACTCCCACTTTGGTACTAGTTGTAGAACTAGTTTGGAAATTACAATTTAAGGACAAAAAATAGGGAGAAAAACTGGTACTAATGTGACACTCGCGGAACCAGTTCCGAAGTGACTCTTTGAAAATAGTTCTGTACCAGTAGGTAAAGACCTAAATTATATAGATAAAAAACGAAGGCGTTTTCTTTGATAAAACGTAGATGAGACCGATAGTTTCCTTACTGAGATGATTATTAGGTCCATTTACCAAATGATATCTAAAATATTTTGTGTTTATGATTTCTAATCACAATAAAAAAAATTAGTGTTTATTCGCAAACTCACGACTATTAAAAGCACATGTAAACAAAACTAGAATTTTAAAACTCTTAAACTTATGAGAAATTTATCAAACTAGTTCAGGAGTGACTCTTTGGTACCAGAACTGTACCAGCTGATTTGCACCTCAAGTCAATTCACAGTAAAAAAAATTTAATTATTTATTTGCAAACTCTGATGTTTTATACAAATGTAAAAATAATGAGAATTTCAAATCTGACATTTTAATTTGTTTTACAGTCCCTACATAGATCGTATTAAACTAGTTCACAACTGGTTCCAAATGGTTATTTTGAGAACTAGTTTTATAGTTACTACACTCAAAAAAATAAGTTAGTAGAAAAATTTGTAAAACGTCTTGTATATCAAGTGTACTAGTTTTCAGCAATTTTTTTGCTGAAATTCCGTTTTCAGCAAAAATTTTAGTTATATTTTTTTAACACTAAACTAATTTTGAACTAATGTTTTACTAATTTATTTTGCTACAAAAATTGTGCTGATAACCTCATGCATAGCGTGGACGACAATCAGATAGACAAGATATAGATGTCGCAGCTTGTGTGGAAACGGAAATGACAAGAAAAGAAAAACAACTCTACACATATTCTATATTTAAATTTTCAGCAAATAAATTTGCTAAAGTAAAATTTCGCTACAAGTTTTTTGAGTTTTTTTCAGTCTACTAATATTCAGCAAAAAGTTTAGTGATTTTAGCAAGGATTTTTTTCATTTGCAGTCGACTAAAGGTCAGCAAAACTTTTGCTGAAGATTACAATTTTTTTGGTAAAAATCAGCTCGCTGATTTTCAGCAAACCTTTTGCTGAAATTACCAACTTTTTTGCAAGCACGCTCCTGACTAAAAATTTGCTGACACAGCAACATTTTTTGCTGACTTTACTGACTTTTTTTTTGAGTGTAGTCAAAAAACTAGTACTTTTTAGAACTAGTTCGACCATTTGCTACTGGGAATTTTTCAAACCTTCAATTAATTTGTAAACAATCACAAATTGATCAATAATATTGAACGTCTATGCCCTATTTAGAGTCAAATGAAATTTTGATATGAATTTTCAAGAGTTTTATGAATATTTGAAAAAATGCGACTATACTAATTAAAATTGGAAGCACTGAAAAACATTCATGAAACTTTACAATTCGTACCAAAAAATTATACAAATGTACATTTCTGAAAATGTATGCAATGAATTGGTTAATTTTTGTTTATTTATGTGCCACTAATTTAAAGTTCAGAATGATTTTTTTGTTTTTTGTGAATTTTTATTTAGTGGGAATAAAAATTATTTTATTTATAAAATAAAAAAATTATTTTATTTATAAAATAAATTTTTATTTATATATTTTATCCCGTTGTTGACTTTTGTAAAATCAATTTATTAAAAAAAAACTGTTCTCTTTTTTAAGAGAGGTTGGCGTCCCTTTTTCTCAAAATGGAAATGGCAACCCTATCTGTGAGGGATGAAATATGGTGTTGTTTGGCTTCCTTTTTTTCTCCAGGTAGATACCCAGCAAAATCTCAGTAATGGGTGCTCATTACTAAGTAGTTGTCCATATATCGCTGCATGAAAAAACGCAAAAAATTTGTGCACCCGCTTACCCGCTGCATTATAAAAATATATAAAATAAGTACTTACCAAAAAAAGTAGTTATTCGTGTGCTTATACGCAGTTAAAAAATAAGTGGTTACAAGTTGTTAAATAATACGACTTACTTATATACTTACTAGTAGTTAAGAAATAAGTAGTTACCAAGTTCACATTATCTTTATAAATAAATAAGTAGTCACGCGTAAGCTAGACTGCTTATAAAAACTGCTTCGCCTAATAAAAATAACTAGTACTGACGCCGAATTATAAGTAGTAAAAAATTTTAGTTTTTTATATAACCACTTATTTGGTAATGAAAGATTTTGCTGGGAAGGGACGAGAATATAAAAGAACTGAAAGAAAATAAATACAATATTTTTTTAACATTCCCGTAAATAAATTTATATTTTATATTATAAAACTTACCTAATTATTTTAATAATTTAATGAAAAATATATAACGTTTTCCGTATTACGCGTCCTCACTCTTTGGCGTTGTTTTATGACTAAGACAAGAGAAAACATGTTCTTCTCATATTCTTTCACTAGAAATTACTAAACAAGCGCTTCATACACATGCTCCTGTTTGCTTTGTATGTGCATATACACTTGAAAATTTAAGGATTTGTAAAAAAATTCCAAATAACTGCATAAAATAAATATTACTACAATGTAGTAGTTTTTGTAGTTTGCTTAAAAAAATAACTGTCAAAAACATTGAAAAATTTTGCTCTAAGTAAATTAACAATTGTAGTTAAAATAACTACAATCGCATTACTACACAAATAACTGTCATGTAGTAACTGCAGAACTTTTCCGATTGTATAATAAAAACATTAAAATGCACAAATTTTTTATGGTCTATAAAAAGTTACAATCAAAAATTCCTCCGCAATTTCGCAACAATTCCACGCAAGTGACAAATCATTTTTTTTATATGGAGCTTAACTTAAAAGTATTTTCAATGCTTCTTGTTGCATTCTGAGGCACACGCCAAAAGAGTGTCGATATACATAGGTTTACTAATAGTTTCTGTGTCACTTGTTCTATATTTCCACGAATCAGATAAGTTTACTATTGTGAAATACACTCACAAAAGTTTGTCGGTAGAATCTACTGTAAATGACAGTTAAAACAAAGGTATGTATAAGCAGTTAAAAAGGCGACAAATGTATTTACCTTTAAAATAACTAAAACTTTTATTTTTTTTAACTGTTGAAAAATTACTAACAACTGCATTAAAAATAAATACCAATGTCGTAAAATTAACTGATAAATTTTTATTAAAAAAATTTCAAAACTGACAAAATCGGTAAAAACTACTTTTTTTACAGTCAATTCTTTTTGTTTACAAAAGTATATTTTAATAAATATTTTTTTTCTTTCGATTACAAAAATATGTGGTATTAGTTCAGCCTATTTAAAATTTGAAGTAAAAATTCCAAACAGTTCTCCAGTTATCATGCTTTTATGCATTAGAGATACAATACAAGTTTCTGATTTTTATTTGCAAACTAGAAATATACCAATAATAACAAATATAAACTAAACAAGATTTTTTAAAATTCAAAAAATTCAAAGAAATTTTTATTTTTTAAATAACTAACAAAAAATACTGTTTACTGTAAAAATACTGTATTTTATTATGATATTAAAAATAACTGATTTAAACAACTGTTACGAAATTACAGTACTTTTCGTTAGTTGTTTTCTTAAATAACCGCCATAAGTTGTTTTGCATTTTTCTATAGAAAAACAACTGTAATTACTGTTAAAAACAACAACTACTGATGTAGTAACTGTCAAACTTTTTTGAGTGTACTTTTTAGTTTGTTTTCAAAATTGAAAGTGTCATTACACTCAACAGGCAAAACTAAATATCAACCTTCTCCTACTTTGTTTGGAGTTACCGCATACATCACAAGAAACATCGTGTGTATGCATTTACACTTATAATTATTATTATGCATACACTACACTTGAAAGGATATTTAATAGAGTTTTAAGGTTTGTATACACACTTATACTGAATTCAGACTGAGCAAAAACCACCTGGTTTTTGTACAAAACTAAATTACAAAAGCCAAGTCATTTACATTGGTTATTTAGTTTTTCTTTGTCACATCACTTTTTTATTACACACTTTTCTATATTTTTTTATTGTTAAATTAATTTAAAAAAATTGTTAATACATTCAAAAATTAATAACAACACACAATTTCACACTATAATAGAAATATTTTTTTGACACTTGCTTTACTTCTATATTCGTTGTAACAGAGTCAACCGAAAATTAATTATAAATGATACCGGTTGTATCAAAAATGCACATTTCAGATATTTTTACTTGGTTTTTGGGAAAAACCAGGTAGAACCTGGTTTTCAGTTTGTATGAAAATTATATGGAAAAACTAAATTAGTATTATAGTTTTCTGCTCAAAACCTAAAAATAGCCAAAACTACTAGTTTTTGCCCAGCCTAAATACACTATTAGACTTCCTTAGATCATGTTACAAATTTTGCAATAGACCTTTTTGTTTTACGTACTTTGATCTGCTTTTCAAAAATATCTTTAGCTAATTGTTCAGATTTGAAAATATAACTAATAAAACGGTTATAATGAACGGGGCTTTAGTCAAAATTTGATAAATTCGCACATTAGTTATAATGAACCAACAAATTTAATTTAAAATTCTATGGAATTTTAATTTTTTGACAATTCTGGCAAATAATATAGCAAGGGTGGGCACGGATTTTTCACCGAGGCCATATTGTGGTTTTTCATAAATTATAAAGGGCCGCACTATACATTAAAAAAAGTAAAACTACAAATCTTTACATTAAATGAAAGCGGACGAAACTAATGTTTTATTTTATTTTTCATGTAAGAAAAACATCTGTTCTCAAATCCAATCCAAAACTGGTTCCACAAGAACTCATTGCAAACTCAACTTTTTTCAAATTCTGTTTTGATATTTTTTAATTACACAAGTAGAATTAAACATTTTTGGAACACTTTTTTCATATTTTTTTCATAAACCTGCGGTGTAGCGGAATCGGCCAACGAAAATTTGAAACTCAACGAGTTATAAAAGACTGAATATTATTCCGAAAACAAAAACATGTATAAAGTAGAGATGAGCGATATTTTCATACCGGTGATTTAATCACAGTTATTGATAAATCACTGGTAACGGCAGTGATCAAATATTTCAAGTCGCAGTTACTCGGATTGTCGTTCTTTTAATATTTTTGTACTATTCTTTCTTGCAAACTTCATTATGCACAGTAATACATGTTTTTTATTCAATAACAGTGACTTGCTTTCACACTGTTCTGAATAAAATGTCTCCTTCTATCATGTCTTTGTTACCGGTCGCAACTATTCTTCTTTTAAGGCCCAGTTTTTAGGAAGTGGATTATCTTTAAACTTAGTTTAACGCAGTTTGTAACTGGAATACTGCTTTTAAAATGTGGTCTATTTTGTTTTATTTCAATAAAGAAATAAATTATACTCGAGAAAAAGTTTTTCCGGCAAATTTTTGTTAATAAACTTTAAAATGACTGACAAAATTCGTTTTCGGTTTAACTAAACCAAGTTTAACTGACATCTTAAAAACTCACCATAAATATTATTTCGTTTATCAGAAAATCGCAGTCTTTTCCATAGAAAAACCGTGATCACGATCACAGTTTAAAAGAACATCGATTTGAACATTTCACGATTTCACTGAGAACAATGTTACTGAAAAATCGCCGGATCGCCCATCAATATTACAAACTCGTGATCACGGTCACTATTTAAAAGAACGGTGATTTGAAAATCACGATCACTGGTAGCAGCGTTATTCAAAAATCACCGGATCGCTCATCTCTAGTATAAAGAATTATATCCTTGATTCGGGTTTTAATTTAATAATTTCGTTGCGCACGACGATTACAAACTTAAAGATTTAGTCAGTAACTTGAGTGCTTTTTGATGAATTAAAACGCCTTTCTAAATTTCGCACAGTTCTAAATTTAAGACCAATTCGGTGCAGTATTATAGTCAGCACAAAGTACGAATTTTAATAACACTTTAGTAAGAAATTTTCAAACAAAGTTTCTACTAAAGTAAAATCTAAGTTTAAATCGTGCTTTGTGCTGACTATAAAACTCGACCACCCAACAAAAAAGTGTGAAATGGCTACTGAAAATTTTGATGTTATTACTGGAAATTTAACTATTTTGAGCTAGAAAAAATTAGTAAATTTTAGTAAAATTGT
Source organism: Leucophora obtusa (assembly GCA_949987735.1). Taxonomy (NCBI): domain Eukaryota; kingdom Metazoa; phylum Arthropoda; class Insecta; order Diptera; family Anthomyiidae; genus Leucophora; species Leucophora obtusa. Next base: position 198,698,515 of record OX465295.1, on the reverse strand, counting down.
TTTAAACTGTAATCTAGAAATTATTGCTAAAAATACAAAAAAATTTTGCTCGAAGAAAAACCTGTGATGTGATGAAAAATAAAAATAAAACTTGAAAAATGTGACAAAGTTTTTTTTTAAATACAAAATTACATGTTTTTTAAATTTGTGACAAAGTAGTTGTCAATGTCGATAGTAGCGTAAAAGATGTTGAATTTATTTTGTAAAGAATTATTTTCCAGTTTTATGGTCGATCGATTTTTGTCTTAAATACTTTTTAAGTAAGAAATTTCTAACTAAACTGGCCCAAAGAGTAATAGCAATTGTTCCTTAAAATATCTAAGAAAGAAATTTTCAAATCGATCATAGCCTTGACAATAAAACTGGCCCTAATTTTTTATCTAAAAATTTTCGAAATAAAAAATTTTAGAACATTGCGAAATAAGATATTAAAAGAAATTTTTGAAATAAAAAAAAATCTAAATTTAAATTTCAACAAGGGCGGCACAAAAATCACCAAAGGGCCGCATTTGCCCACCGTTGTAATATAGTAATATATTTATTGGCCTTTTGTGGCTTGAATATTAAAATAAATAAAGCAAAGAAATAAATAAAATAAACGTTTTCATACATTTATTACATATATTAATTACAAATTAAATCATACAAATGTAATATGCCATTCACATGAACGAGATAACTCAATCTCCTCATTTTTGTACTTTATTCTATTACCAAATAAGGTAATTTTTTGACACTATGTGGTAATAGAATAAAGAACCAAAAACGAGGAGATTAGTAATCTCGTTCATGTGAATGGCGTTTAAAAGATATTAAAGTTATTTAAAAGATTAAAACTTTTTTGGCTGGGTTCAGCTTAGTATGCTAAAGTTAATTTAAATATCGTTTCTTTAGTCTTCAGTACCAAAATCTCTTATTTGATGCATTTATTAGACTTCAGATAGAGTAAAACCTTGTTGAACAATCTTCATTTCTGTAAAAAAAATTAAAGAATTTAATGTTTTATCATGGAAAACCTAATTAAAAATTTAAACTTATCTTGAAATATTTTTGTTTAATTCAAATTCTTAACGACGTTTTTTTATTAAAAAGCTTAATTTTGCTTCAAACTTTATTTTATTTTAAATTTTGTTTATTTTTTGAAAACACTTTGACAATTAAAAAATTTACATTTTTGTATATGTATATGAAATGAACAAATGTTGCATTTAACGGAAACTATAGTTGATAACAATTATTTCAGTTACTTTGAAAATTTTCGGTTTTAACTCAGGAATTATTCAACTGAGCAACTGAGAAATTTGATCGGTTTTTGAATATCAAAAATGTGCTTATATAATGGTATGATTTGTTTACACGAATGGACATTCGTCAGAAAGTGGGCATGTTCTGACGAATGTTTCTTCGTGTGTAGGCACCTTTAGAGTTTGTGTGTATGTTATACGGTTTTGTTGTATTTAAAGTAATACAGTGTTAAGTAAATATAGAAGATTGTAAAGCTCAATCAAACTAAATAGAGTGTGTTATTTTAATTATAAAGAGAGCCATCCCGGTTTAAAGGAGATAAACGAACGTTTTTATAAGGTAAAATGTAACAATTGGTTTCAGTGTTACATTTTATTATACAGTGGGATTGGCTATTTTGATTGCAATAGAAAGGAACGCGGTTTATTTAAAGGAAATACACCAACGTTTTTAAAAGATAAAAACGTAACAATATTAAAATAAACCATACGTCTTTAATTTAAACTAAATAAACTCCAAAAATGTAAAAAAATAGTGAATTTTAAATTTTTACTTCACTTTTTGAGCTTTAAACACAGCGCGAAATTTTTCGCTGTTGTCAACAAAATACCGGCCTTAAATCAGAAAAGCTTTTACAAATTCTGTTTAACTGAATATTTTCGATAAAGATTATACAAAAATGGGGATAGTACATATTTTTTTAACAAAACTGTGTAATTTAATAATTTTCATACATACTAAACACTGACAATATTTGTAGGACATTAATTGGTAACAAATAATATAAAGATTTTTTTTTTGTTTTAAATGATTATAGAACATTCTAAGATATTAACGCAGGTCCTTACAGTTAATTTATTTTTAAAAAAAATGTTAACCAATCTTTAATAATAATATGTAATATCATACTGATATTATCAAATACCAAGGTTGGTAACCGATACCTTTATAATACCGTTATCCGTTTCACAACCCTTTCAAATTGATAACCGATACCAATACCGAAATTCTTAATTTTAAAAAATACCGATATTCAAAAACATTTTCCCTTAATACCGGTATAGTACCGGTATTGAATCGGTTTCTAATAAAATATTTTTTTACATTTTTCACAAAAAAATATAATATCTGTGTTTGTATTGCCATCATTTTTGTAATTTGGTTTAGCAACATCGTGTTTTTTACAACAACACATAATTTATTGTAAAAACACAATTCTTCAATAATACCGGTACGTACCGGTATTGATGTTTCGGTATCGGTAATACCAATACCGATACAAAAGAAATACCAGTTGTGTTTGTGCGGCAATCTATCGACGTTGGCTTACGTCATTCCCATATAAACATAACATTAATAAAGTTAAGAGTTAACACTAAACGTCGGCTAATGTCAAATTTATATTGGAATGACATAAGCCAACGTTGATAGTTTGCCGCACAAACACAGCTACCGTTACCGATACCAATACCGAAACAAATAAAAAATCGATTCCAATACCGTTATTCGTTTCGGTTGCCAACCATGTCAAATACATATAGTCCGAGACACTCGTCTGCATGCACCGTTTTTTTTTTAATTTAAGAAACAGAAAAATTAATTTTGTTTTCATACAATTATTTGTTTACTTCATAGTACGAAAACAGTTTTATTACAATTAAATTTTTGCGTTACTTATACGGAAAAATCGTGAAATTTTGTGGGACATTCATTTGCACGCCCTTTGTTTAAATAATAAAAAGTTGCAAGTTAATTATAAAATAGTTTCCTTTTTTATCAGTTCCCTGTAAGCATTTGGAACATATCTTCCAAGAAGATTTTAAAGGGATATCTTATATTTTTAATTTGAAAAAAAATAATAAATTTAAAATTGTCTTCCTTTTATCATTTGGAAGATAAATCGGTGATATTTGGAAAAAATAATTCAAAAATTGAATTTTTTGTCATAATTTTTTATGATAATATTGCGGCAATATTACCTTTTTATCATCCGGAAGATAGAGAAAATTTGTTTGAAATTTTTTGTCATTTTGGAAAAAATTAAAGGAAAATTTGTACAAAAACAGCCAACTAACCAAATCAACATTTAATGCGCGGAAAAAATCGGTTGCGATGAAATCAAGATAATTAATGTGCTGGTCAATGGATTATATATGCAGATATTCTTTTTCAGGCTTAAATTTAATAATGAAAAAAAAAAAAAAAATCGTTTATTTTGTACCGGGGAGTTTATTTGGCGATATCACATTTTTATCTTCCAGGTGATAAATTAGCGATACCGCCGATTTATCTTCCTGGGGTATTGCTTTCGTATTGCCTGGAAGTATTGCTTTCGGGTAACAGTTGTTCCCGACGAAGGAAACTTCCGCAATACGAAATTGATATTGCCGGCAATAAATGTTTTCTTCCTGGCAATATGATCGGGGAATTTTCTTCGTATTGCCGTGCTTGCTGGGTTATTTTTAATATCATAATAAAAAACTACCAACACATTAGGTGTGTTTCTTTACTTTTTGGGTAAAGTTCGGTAAAATGAGAGTTAACAAGAAATACTCTCACGAAGTGACAAAAATGCACAAAAGTAAACGAACGCGAAAAAACCATATTTGAAGCCCAAAAAACAATCGTCAATAGATTTCTGCATTATAAAACAACTGAAAAAATCTGAAAAAACTACTGTTTTTAACAGTCAATTCTTTTTGTTAATAAAAGTATATTTTACCAAAAAAAATATATTTTTTCTTTCGATTACTAAAATATGTGTTATTACTTCAGCCTATTTAAAATTTGAAGTAAAAATTCCAAACCGTTCTCTAGTTATTATTCTTTTATGCATTGGATACAATACAAGTTTCTGATTTTTATATGCAAACTAGAAATATATCAATAATAGCAAATATAAACTAAACAAGAATTTTTAAAATTCATAAAAATTCAACGAAATTTTTTTAAGATATTGACTAATTGAAGTAGGAAATAATTTAATCAATAAAATGAGTTTTGCGAGTCGATTTGTTAAAAATTGATTCAGATTAAAAAGTCAAATTAAAGAATTATATTTTTAAAGGCCTAGTTGTGGAGACAAACTTGAAAAATTCGAATTTATGAATTCTTTAAGAAATTATTTCAAAATCTTGAAAATTTGAGCAAATTAAATACACTCGAGTACCTTTTTTAACATTTTTTCTAGTTGGGGATATTTCAAGTTTTGTTTGGGGATAAAGAAAAAAAGTATCTGGCAAGCCTGTTTAAAACAAGGGTATATACAGTTAAAAAGGCGGCAAATGTATTTACCTTTAAAATAACTGGGGGTCAAGGGAAATTATTTCCAAATGCCAACCTCACCCACAGTCCACCTTGGACATGGTGTCCCCTGTTAACGCTGACGAGGCTCTGGCGACCGAGTATGGGCGGTATAACCCGGTTCCCGCGGCAATCGGACTATGTGCCGGAACGTTTCGGATGTATTCCAATTTTCGAATTTATCCGAGCAAGGATTGCCACTCCGGCTTTAAATGAGAATTATTAACTACAAATTCTATTTTTAAAGCCGTTACAACAACAACAACAACAACAACCTTTAAAATAACTAAATTTTTTGTTATTATTGACCATGGATGGTAACCGAAACGAATGCGAATACCGTTACCGTAACCTAACGGTAACGGTATTTTAAGGGTAACGCTAATTCATTTATTTCGGTATCGGTATTTTAAGGATAACGGTATTTGAGTTATTTCGGTAACGGTATTTTAAAGATAACGATATTTGGGTTATTTCGGTAACGGTATTTTAAGGTTAACGGTATTTCAGTTATATCGGTAACGGTATTTTAAGGGTAACGGTAACCGAAACGAATGCGGTTATCGTTAGCGTAACTATATTTTAGGTTACGGTAACGGTATTTTAAGGGTAACGCTAATTCATTTATTTCGGTATCGGTATTTTAAGGATAACGGTATTTGAGTTAATTCGGTAACGGTATTTTAAAGATAACGATATTTGGGTTATTTCGGTAACGGTATTTCAGTTATATCGGTAACGGTATTTTAAGGGTAACGGTAGCCAGTTATTTCGATGCATCCCGTAATTTTTTTTTACAAAAAACAAACGAGATTACAAACAAAACCAATTTATCAACTTACGGTGGGTCTCATACTGTAGGTTTAACTTTAACTTAACTAAAAACAAAATAAAATGTCAAAAAAATGTACACAACACAACAACAAATTTTTGGGTTAACTATTAACCTAAGTTTAAACCTGGAGTATGAGACTCTGTAAAAAACAGTCGATTTTACCCATTTAGCGAGTTATTTTAAAATTTTAGTAGTAAAAATTTGTTAGTTAATTTTACGACATTGCTAGTTATTTTTAATGCATTTGTTAGTCATTTTTCACCAGTTAAAAATAACAAAATTTTTAGTTATTTTAAAGGTAAATACCTTTGTCGCCCTTTTTAACTGCATATATCTTTGTTTTAACTGTCATTTTCAGTAGATGTTACTGACAAACTTTTGTGAGTGCATGTTAAACAAAATTTCAGTAATGAGAAAAAACCTTTACGAGCTGTTTGCAGTAACTTAGTTTTTCAATGCCTCCAGTGTTATAGTGTGTTGATCTAATATTCTGATCCGCTTAAAGCTTTTCTACTAATTTATTTGTATTTATTAAAAAAAATAAATAGTATAAAAATAGTATCAAAACAAAGTAGAAAATAGTATAAAATTCACTTTTGATTTTTTTATTTTATTTATTTTCACTTTGACATTTGACAATAACTATAAAAAACGAATTAATGAGTTGTCTGTAGGTGAATAGTGTTGTCTCATCCAAAAATAATACACTCACAAAAGGTTATCGGTAGAATCTACTGAAAATGGAAATATACATTCCTTGCAATGGATTTTGAACTAGAGGATACATTTTAGGTTTATTCAAGGTCATAAGTGTAAATAAGCCCTTATAAAAAATCACTCCTCATTTAAACTATTTCTTTGTGCATGCAAACTAATGTCTCGGACTTTATTAGAGACATTTGTAGTTAATGTTAACAAAAATATTTAACCAATTTGTTTTTTAATAAAGATTTAAATATCAAATTTTTGAAAGACCCTCCCAACGATCAGGTACTGTATAAAAATATCGATCCATAGCATCAGCAAAACGTAATCTATAACGTTCTGGTGGTATGATGGTGGGTAATTTACCCATACCACCCAATATACCAGTTTGTTTAACAAACGATTCAACTTTTTTCTCGAATGTAAAGGTACGTATATAATCTGTAAAATAAAAAAGAATATCATTAAAGTGGTGATTCCAGATAAAGCTTTTTCTCAGATGAACAACAATTAAATAACAAAATACAAGCAATGCAAAAACAAAATACATGTGGTCACTCGGCTAACGTCTTGTAGAACCACTCCGTAAGTACTTCAGTTAGTTTATACAAAAACAAATAATAAACTTACCAATAATACCCAATACTAAAACACCATTCTTTTCGTCTAAGCCCACCAGCAAAGAATAATCCATTACTTGATTCTTTTCCAAAAAACAAGCATCACGATTAATAGCATCTTTTAATACAACTTTACTATGTGTCAAAATATATAAAGGTTTCAACCATGACACTGTAAAACAGAAATAAATTTATTTTAGAATTGAATAAATATTATTTGAATTTTAAAAATGACTTACTTTGTACAAAATTTTCATCTAATAAAACAATATCGCCTTGTTGTTGATTCATAGTATCTACTAAACGATTACGTTCTGAACCTTTTAAATCAAACTTGTTCTTAATATCACATTCATAAAAAAGATTTTCCATAACTAGCAGAGATTTTTCTACAAAAGAACTGTACAGAAATATTAAATATTAAAACTTAGTCTGAATTTTGAGTTTTTATTATCATAATGAAGACACAAATGGCCTAATTTTAAAGGTTTATCTATAACATTTTCATTTCCAATTAAAAGATTAAGGTGCGATTACAAAATGTCCAGCTACAATTTAGCCAATAGTTAAATTTAAAATTTATATAAGAAATAACAGCAAATGTGTATGCCTCGACGTCTCGCTCAACGAGTGTTGCCAGAACTTGTTTACCAAAAATGGAAAAATTTCTGAGAAAAAATTACTAAAATAAAACTAAAAAATTCTTTAGGAATCATACGATTTTGTTCAAAAATTAGTAAATACATTGAAAGCATGGTTGGCAAACACTAACCGTAAAATACCAATTACGATTTAAAAGCCTTTCAAATGACTACCGTTAAACTAAAATACCACTAACGAAATAACTTAAAATACCGCTAACCTTAAAATACCCTAACGAAATAATTTAAAATACCGTTAACACTAAAATACCCTAACGAAATAATTAAAAATACCGTTAACCTTAAAATAACCTAACGGAATAACTTTAAATTTTTTATTTCCTTCTCTCAAAATGATCATACATGAAATATTGTCCTTCAGCTTTTATTGCATAGTTAATGCTGTTGTTTACGCATACACATAAAGTTTCACAAAGTGACGGTCCGAAAAGTTGTCGAAAATAAAAAAAAAAGAACTATCGTTAACCTTAAAATAACACTAACGAAATAACTTAAAATACCGTTAACCGTCAAATAACCAAACGAAATAGTTTTAAATACCGTTAACGCTAAAATAACTTAACGAAATAACTTGAAATACCGATAACTGTAAAATACCCTAACGAAATACTTTTGAAATAACGTTATCCACTATCACTAAATTTACGAGTCGGTTGCCAACCCTCATTGAAAGCTATCAACAATGCTCATTCCTATTAGCGGACACTCCTTTTTAACAGTAAATTTTTGTGCAGTGGCTTTGAAAGAATTTAGACTTCTCAATATCGAATAATTTTTAAATTATTATTGCCACCGAATATTATTGCCAACAAAAAAACCAAAGCGCTAAAATTTTGTTATTGAATTTTTGAAATTGATTTCAGCATTTGCAACTTTTTAGTCAGTAGACATAAACATTTTAATATTTTTATAAAAAATATAATAATTATTTTATTAACCCAGCCAGCAAACAAGCCCAAAAATGAATCAAAGAAAGCTCAAAAAATATTAAAAATTCAAATTTTATATGATTTCCAATATTTTCATGGATGTATATTGGAAAGATTTAAAATCAACATTTATTGAGACGACTGAAAGTGTAATAGGATATGCTGGAAAAACCAACAAGCCCTGGATATCCGATAATACATGGCAAATAATAGAATCTAGAAAGCAAGCAAAAACTAAAGTTGATGATGCTAAAACTCCACAATCCAAGCAAGACGAACAACGTAAATATCAAAAGGAGAACCGGAAAGTTAAACGTAGTGCAAGGGAGGATAAGCGAAAGTGGGCTGATAATTTAGCCAAAGATGCACAAATAGCCAGTGAAACAGGTCGATCCAAAGACCTGTACCGTATCACGAAGGAGATTTCCGGTCATAGCCACCACAATATTAAACCCCTGAGGAATGATCAGGGCGAATTGATCTATGCCAAAGAGCAACAGTTGGAGTTGTGGGAGAATTATTACACTGAACTGTTGTCGGTCAATCCGAATGAATCTACTACAACAATATGTGATTGCGAGCCAATGCATCATATAAATAACGTACGAAACGATATAAACATCGCAACACCCTCATCCGAGGAAATAACAGCTGCAATTAAACGTCTGAAGTCCGGTAAATCTGCAGGCCCTGATGGAATACCTCCCGAGATTCTGAAAATAGACAGCAACCAAACAGCGACGTTACTAGAACCCTTAATTTCAAATTTTTGGTTAAACGAGAAAATTCCAGATGATTTCAAGGAAGGCCTTATAATTAAACTTCCAAAAAAAGGAAACTTGCTAGATTGCTCCAACTGGAGGGGTATTACTCTTTTAAATATCGTGAACAAAATCATAGCCCACATCCAGCACAATCGCATTTCATCCATTATCGCACCACAGCTTAGACGAGAACAAGCGGGCTTTAGACCAAACAAGTCATGCATTGATCACATCAACAGCTTGAGGATAATTGTGGAACAGTCGGTTGAATGGCGCTCACCCCTTTACTTAGTGTTCGTTGACTTTAAACGTGCATTTGACACATTACAACATAATGCGATATGGGAAGCTCTAAGATGCAAGGGAGTTCCCGGGAAGATAATTAATCTCATTAACCCTAGAAAGATAACGTACGTCTGCGAGACGTATGGATTTTGCATTTTATGCTCTCTTTCTCTCAATCGTTAACATAGAAAGTTCTCACGTTTATTTATCTCAGTCGTTAGCAGTAGCTTGATGGTGGTGGTTGTTTTTCTGCGGTAAGTTGTTTATTTTCTGAGAAATGAGCATAGCATACACCTGTATGTGGAGACCACAAGAATTTAATTTGTGATTCTTGCATATAATGCACTTTGAATTTAATTTTTGTTTATTTGTTTAGTTCAATAATTTTATTAATTTCTAATTGGAGTACAAATTTTTTTATTTTTTTTTAGTTTTTAAACAAAACCAAAGTTCTTCAAAGAAGACTTTAAATGTTCTCATTATTTTTAATACATATTTTATTTTAATTTTATATTTAAGTTTTCTGTAACAATAAATAAAAATAAAATGAAATTGAATAAAAAAAATTATCTCAAAAAAAATTGTATCAATATTTGACTATTTAATGTCCTTAGAAGGATTTAAAGAAGTATACGTCTCACAGACGTATCGTTATCTTTTCAGTACAAAAAAATAACGTTATCTTTCTAGGGTTAAGGAGCTATACAACAACGCATTTTGTTCCATACTCCATGAGGGTTCAGCAAGCAAACCCATCAGAGTAAACGTAGGTGTTCGTCAAGGATGTGTTTTGTCACCACTACTGTTTAATATAGTACTTGACGTTGTTATGAACCACTGTATGGATATGCATCATGGTATTTCGTGGGGCCTTCATGATAGGTTAGATGATATTGATTATGCAGATGACGTCTGTCTTCTATCCCACCGCTTCTCTAGCATGCAAACCAAGATTCAAGCCTTTGCTACACGTGCGGCCAAAGCGGGCTTACAAATTAACATCAACAAAACTAAATCAATGCGCATGAATTCTCCATGCGACACGAACTTCCAGCTTTCGGGCCAACCCATTGATGATGTTGAAATCTTCTGTTATCTGGGGAGTATAATTTCTAAAAGAGGGGGCAGCAAAGAAGATATACAGAATAGACTGTGCAAGGCAAAGCAAGCATACGGCATGCTTAATAAATTCTGGAGATCGCAAAATATCTCAAATCACACCAAAATCAAGGTTTTTAATAGCAACATGAAATATGTGCTTCTGTATGGCTGTGAAACCTGGAATATTTCGAGTCGTGAAATGAGTTGTATGCAAGCTTTTGTAAACCGCTGCCTCAGGCGTATACATAGGATATTTTGGCCTGGCACGATATCAAATCGGGATTTGTAGAACTTAACCAATCAAATTCCTTTAAGTATGAATATGCGATTGCGTAAATTTAGTTGGCTAGGGCACACAATGAGAGAGCCAGCGGATGATTTAACTCGACAATCCGTTGAATATAACCCCCAAGGACCCAGGAGACCTGGCAGACCTACGAACACTTGGAGACGCCAAATATAGAACGAGTTGCATGAGCATGGTGTGTACTGTAGTGAGATGAAAATGATGTCTACCGATAGAATACAATGGAGAACATTTGTTGCGGCCCTATGTTCCACTGGGAATTAAAGGATTAAATATATATATGTGACGCGCAAAATAGAAAGGGACCTAAGGATAGAAAGGGACGTAAGGTCAGGAGAGCATGGGATCGGTCTCATTCGATGCTCAGATGTTGTCCACAAAAAAAAAAAATAAATTTTTTTACCCTTAGGTCCCTTTCTCTATGCGCTGTCACATATATAGATTTTCAACGCCAAATATATGGTTTAAATATTATTGTAATCAGAAGAAAGAGCATTAGAGGGTTAAATACTAATATTAATTCAATGAGAATCGGGATTCATTATTTAAAAGTTTATAACACTTCTTATGAACATATTAAAGAAATTTTTCAGTAAAAAAATTGCAGAAAAAAAACAGGTGGATAAATCTAAGTGCTATGTAATTATACAACTACATAAGTTCCAAGTAAGTTTTACAATTTTCTAGCAAAATATATGTAATTTTTCGGATATTTTCCGCTAAATTAAAAAAAAAATGTGCATATTTTACTAGAACTTTGTAAAACTAACTTGAAAATTATGTAGTTGTGTAATTACATAGCTCTTAGGTAATATTCCCCTGTTTTTTTCTGCGTGTAATATTTTTCAACAATCTAGCGATAAAATCGCTAAATTTTTGCACTGTTTATAAATCTAGTGATTTTCTAGCGATTTTTGGGTATGATCTAGCCATTTATTTTGAAAATTTGTTGGCAACACTGAAGGCACAAGTACACGCGAGAGAAAACTGCTAGAGATACAGCAAAAAACAACTCTAAATAGCTCCCCAATAAACACTGAAAAACTAAAAAATCAAGTGCTGTAAAAAATGCTGGAATTCAGCTTTATTTTAAGTGTTTTTTTTCAGTTAAAATCCAGTTAATACAATTTGAAATAATTTGAAATAATCTATTCTTGTCAATACTGGAAAAATAAAGGAACTTAAAATCATCTCTATATATAAAAGAATAACGTGACTGACTGACTGACTGACTCAACATCGCCCAGCCCAAACCGCTGAAGCTAGGAAGTTGAAATTTGGTATGTAGGTTCCTCTTTCGGGGTAGACGTCCGCTAAGACGGGATTTTTGGAAATTCCTACCGGAACGGGCAAAAAGGGGGAAAGTGTCCCCCTTGACGGCCTGCCAAAACCCCTTTGGCTAGAAAGCTGAAATTAAAGATATGTGTTCCTTGGAGTAGGGGCTAACTTTTCTGGAAAGTACTTTCTAGAATTTTGGACAGGGACGTTGTAAAAATGGGGGGGAAAAAGGCCCCCCTTGACGGCCTGCCCAAACCGCTGGAGGTAGGAAGTTGAAATTTGGTATAAAGGTTCCTCCACTATCGTAGACATCCGCCAAGACGGGAGTTTTGGAAATTTTTACAGGGACGGGCAAAAAGGGGAAAAAGTCTCCCCCTTGAGGGCCTGCTCAAACTGCTGGAGCTATGAAGTTGAAATTTGGTATGTAGATTCCTCGACCGGTGTAGACGTCCGTTGAGACGGCATTTTTGGAAATTCTTATCGGGAGGGGCAAAAAGGGGACAAAAAAAGTACCTTTTTCCAAAAAAGTACCTTTTCCCAAAAAAAGTACCTTTTCCCAAAAAAAGTACCTTTTTCCCAAAAAAGTACCTTTTTCCAAAAAAAAGTACCTTTTTCCAAAAAAAAGTACCTTTTTCCAAAAAAAGTACCTTATTCCAAAAAAAGTACCTTTTTCCAAAAAAAGTTCCTTTTTTCAAAAAAAGTACCTTTTCCCAAAAAAAGTACGTTTTCCCAAAAAAAGTACCTTTTTCCCAAAAAAGTTCCTTTTTCCAAAAAAAGTACCTTTTTCAAAAAAAAGTACCTTTTTCCAAAAAAAGTACCTTTTTCCAAAAAAAGTACCTTTTTCCAAAAAAAGTACCTTTTTCCTAAAAAAAGTAACTTTTTCCAAAAAAAGTACCTTATTCCAAAAAAAGTACCTTTTCCAAAAAAAGTACCTTTTTCCAAAAAAAATTCATTTTTTCAAAAAAAGTACCTTTTTCCAAAAAAAAGTACCTTTTTCCAAAAAAAGTTCCTTTTTCCAAAAAAAAGTACCTTTTTCCAAAAAAAGTACCTTTTCCAAAAAAAGTACCTTTTTCCAAAAAAAGTACCTTTTTCCAAAAAAAAAAGTACCTTTTTCCGAAAAAAGTACCTTTTTTCAAAAAAAAAGTACCTTTTTCCAAAAAAAGTACCTTTTTCCAAAAAAAAGTACCTTTTTCCGAAAAAAGTACCTTTTTCCAAAAAAAAATTCTTTTTCCAAAAAAAGTACCTTTTTCCAAAAAAAGTACCTTTTTCCAAAAAAAGTACCTTTTTTAAAAAAAGTACCTTTTTCCAAAAAATGTACCTTTTTCTAAAAAAATGTACCTTTTCCAAAAAAAAAGTACCGTTTCCCAAAAAACATACATTTTTACAAAAAAATAACTTTTTCAAAAAAAGTACCTTTTCCAAAAAAAGTACCTTTTCCAAAAAAAAGTACGTTTTTTCTAAAAAAATTTTCCTTTTCCCAAAAAACATAAATTTTTTCAAAAAAAGTACCTTTTCTAAAAAAAAGTACCTTTTCCCAAAAAAAAAGTACCTTTTTCTAAAAAAATTTTCCTTTTCCAAAAGAAGTACCTTTTCCAAAAAAGTAGCTTTTTCCAAAAAACATACATTTTTACAAAAAAAACACATTTTTAAAAAAAATACCTTTTCCAAAAAAAGTACAAATAAAGTACTTTGTAAAAACAAAGTATCTTTTTCCAAAAAATTTCGTTTTTCCAAAAAGTACCATTTAAAATAGTATATAATCCACTAAAACAAGGTTTCTTGATATTCGGCATAGACGTGCGCTAAGACGGGATTTTTGGAAATTCCAACCGGAACGGGCAAAAAGGGGAAAAGTCTCCCCATAAACAGTCTCACAAATTGGAAAAGTGCCTGCCAAAACCACTGGAGGTAAGAAGTTGAAATTTGGTATAAAGGTTCCTCCACTGTAGTAGACATCGACTAAGTTTGTATTTTTGGAATTCCCTACAGGATATCCCAAAAGGAAACTCGGTATGTGAGTTCCTCCTTCTGTGTAGGCGTCCGCTTAGACGGAATTTTTGAAATTCCTATCGGGAGGGGAAATAAGGTAAAAGTCTCCTCCTGACGGCTTGCCCAATCCCTTTTGGCCAACCTAAAATTTTAAATATGTATTCCTTGGAGTAGGACTAACTCACCGGCAACGTAATTTTTCTATTTTGGAACAGGAACATAGTAAAAATGGTGGTTGAAAGGGAAAAATGTCCCCACTAACGGCCTGCCCAAACCGCTTAGGCAATGCAGTTGAAATTTGGTATGAATGTTCCTCATCCATCGCAGATAGCCGCGAAGATGGAATTTTTGTAAATTCCTAAAGGGAGGGGCAAAAAGAAGAAAAGCCTCACCTTGGGGGCCGGTAAAAACCCCTTCGGCTAGAAACCTGAAGCTTAAAATGTGGGTCCCTGGAGTGAGGGCTAACTTATTAGAAAGATCCTTTTTTGAATTTTGGACAGGGTCGTTATAAAATGGGGGCTCAAAAAGGGAAAGTTGCCCCTTAACGACCTGTCCAAACTGCTGGAACTAGGAAGCCGAAATTCGGTACTTAAGTTCCTCTCAGCCTGCTCAAACTGCTGGAACTAGGAAGCTGGAATTCCCTGTCGATGGATTTTCGGAAATTCCTACCGAGAGGGGCACAAATAGTAAAAGTTGGCTAGAAACCTGAAATGTAAAACATATGTTACTTGGAGTATGTGCTCACTTACCGAGAAGGTGCTTTTTGGACAGGGACATTGCAAAAATGGGGATTAATGAAGCGAAAAGTGCCGCTTAAAGGCCTGCCCAAATCGCTGGAGGTAGGAAGTTGAAATTTGGTATTAAAGTTCCTCCTCTATTGTAGACATCCGCTAAGATGAGATTTTTGGAAATTTCTACAGGTAGGGTCAAAAACAGGAAAAGTCTCCCCCTTAACGGCCTGGCCAAACTGTTGGAACAAGGGATCTTAAATTCGGTATTTGGGTTCCTTCTCCAACGTTGACGTCCCCTAAGATGGTATTTTTGAAAATTCATACCGGGAGGGGTAAAAAGGGAAAAAACTTCCCCCTTGACGGCCTGGCCAAACTGCTGGATATAGAGACCTAAAATTATGTATGTAGTAGGTTCCTCCTCCAACGCAGACGTCCTCTAAGACGGAATTTTTGGAAATTCCTACCGGGAGGGGTAAAAACGGAATAATTCTCCCCCTTGATGGCCTAACCGAACCCTTCGGCTAGAAACCTGTAATATATAATATGTTTTCCTTGGAGTATGGGCTAACTTATCGACAAGGCATTTCTAGGGCTTTGGACAGGAACGTGGTAAAAATGGTGGTTCAAAAGGGGAAAATTGCCCCCCCTTAACGTCTGTGTCTTTAGCTAGAAACCTAAAACTTAAAGAACAAGTGTATATGAAACACTAAAATTAAGAAACTAAATAGGAAACGAGTGGGATTGAAACACTACACAAGTGGAATGAAATGGATATAAACGTTGAACGAGTGGAATTGAAATTATAGACAATGCAAATGGATTGGAAGAGGGAATTACCTGTTCAAACACTATCAACGGAATATGAAACTTATGTAGCATTGAAACATACTCTCCAAAAAGTTAAACAAATTTTCTGAAAGAGAAAAAACCTTAGAAAAGGAATGGAACTTATTTATATATTCCGATATTTAAACTTCATGTAACGAAGCACCGGTGGAAGAAACCGACGCAGTAAATTTTCCAACTGAATTTGTGAATTTACTTGAATTGCATAAACTGGAATTAAAAAAAAAACTTTAAGACACGCTAACAACGTAGCTTTGCCCGCTATTTTTAATATTATAAAATGCTTTTCCCCCCCTTAACCTTTAAGGCACGCTAACAACGTAGCGGGCTGCGCCCGCTAGTTTTTTTATAAAAGAAATCTGAATTTCTTCCTTGGATCATAATAAATATGTAAGTAATTGATATTTTTTGAGCCTAAACTTTATTCTAACGTTATTCTTTTCTCCTTAGCTACGAAAAGCAATACAACGTTTGATGCTGCCAGAAAAAAGAAGGAGAAACTACAACAAAATTGGTTTCCGCCGCCTCAGGATCCTGGAAATTAAAAGAAAAATACAAATATTAATGTATGACGAAATAAATATATGTATTACTGCAAATAAATTGCATCAAATATTACAATTATCGTGTTTTATTTGGCTTGATTTGTGCTTGAAGATAGGGCTTGAATGCAAGGGTTTTTAGTGTGTTGTTTGAACTTGAATTGGACTGTAATTCAAGGCTTGAATTGAAGCATATTTACAGTGTTATGTTCGACTGGAATTCCAGTGTCCCTTTTGCTGGAGTATGCTATTGAATTACAGTGTAAATCAAGTATAAATCAAGGCTTGAAATTAGAAAATGTGACTGGCATAAAGGTGCACAATGATGGAGTACTTCAATCTGTAGCAAATTTAGTTGTTTTCTCTTTCTTACTAATACATTTTTGTATTTGGCTATCTTTTTTTATTCCACTCCAGAGTTAAATTTGTTTGACTCTGGAGTACAGATTTGTTGCACTCTAGAGTTAACATCACTCTGTTAACTGTTTAACATGACAAATATAACTAAAAAAACACATCACTAATTTGTTCACATCTCTAATTGTCAACAAATTATAAAAAAATATTGAAAAATAAAAGGAAATAGTTTCAATTTGTAATAATATATCCCAGCAAAATATTGGTAATGACACCTCATTACTATCTGCATTACCAAAAATGATATATCATTACCTTCTGCATTATTTTATAATATAAAATAATGACTTCCTAATAACGGCCTATTGTATTCATTGTTTCTAAATATAAAATAATGACTTACTCGTAATATTTTAAATAAATACTTTTTACACAGTTAAATTTTATACATTTTTATTTATTATATGTAAATATGTTTTATGTTTAAATTTTTATGACGAGTCCTAAAATTACACATTAGAAAAAACTTAAATTTTTCTGAATGTATTTTCTTAAGCTAATAGTATTTGCTTAACTTCTTATTTTTAAGAATCAAGTAAGCAATCGGATAACCACTTATAATTTAACTTTTTGTAAGCATGTGTGTAACCACTTATTATTCAAAATCTCATAACTACTTATTTCTCATTTTTTCGTAAGCGAGCGGGTAAGCGTGACTACTTATAAAAACGACCACGCCAAACAAAAATAATGAGCTTAAACGCCAAAAAATAAGTTGTGCGGAGCTATGAATTTCTATTATATAACCACTTATTTGGTAATGAAAGATTTTGCTGGGATAGAATAAAAAATTATTTTATAATAATAGCAGTGAAAGCCATGCCACGATATTCGCAAAAACTGCGTAAGTACTGAAACGTCAAATATTTTTTTGAAGTAACTCTACTCTGCATTGTGAACAGTTAACATTTGAATCTGTGTTGCAGAGTAGAGCCACTCCACCATTGTGAAAGCACCTTTATGCTTGATTTCAACTTGAATTCCAGCAAAATTGTTTATTGGGTCTATTGTGAATGATTTAAGTTATTAAGGGCTGCTTTTTCCTCTATCTCTAGGAGTTTTCTCTCGCGTGTACATGTGCCTTAACCTAGTGTCTACAAATGCAATGAAATGTGCAAAGAAATCTGATAATAACACACAAAGCAACAACAACGAAAATAATTTTGTTGTATGAAAACAAAATCTACACAATTTTCACGTAAAACTCATAATGGTGAAAAATCATATTTTTAAGCCCCGTTAAGTGTTCTTTATGTAGAAAATTAATTATATTTTATTTTATTTAAAAGACACATTCACAATAAACACAAAATATCCATTTTTCACAAGAAAAATAATAGTCTTTTATATTTAATTTGCGTAAAAACTAAATATACACCATTTCCACGTGAAGCTCATTAGAGTGAAAAATTATTTTTTATATCCACAGCACTATAACAGCTTTTACGCATGAAATCAAAATCAATCAATTGCTTCAAATACAATTTTTGAATTTTTGCATAATTAAAAACACAAAGAGTTTCTTCAAACGAACTTTTACAAAGTGTAGAAATTTATTTTTATTCCGTCATTTTTTAAATCGTAAGTGTATGAAATTTGTATTAACTATTATTATACCTTCAATTTTGTTTGGCAGTTTGAAAACAATTCATCGATTTTGCTAAAAATTCACACATAAAAATTATATTTTGCAGAAAAACGAAAAATGCCAAAATATTTCCCAAAAATGGCTAAATCAATTTTTTCCGGCTAAACGTGTTCAAAAATCTAGCCATAAAATGCCGAAATTGGCAACACCTCGCTCTCTTTATTTGTTCGTGAAGTCGGACAAAGCAAATGAAAACATGTTGGAAAAATATAACACTTTTAATTCACTTTTTTCGGGAATGGGATTTTCTACAAAAGTGCACTTAGTGCGGAAAGTTTTCTGACTGTCATTCACTTGGGAGTGACCAGAAACGATTCCTTTGTTTGACTGTCCAAGCAGCTCACTACTTCCGGTCTTAGACCAAGTATTTCCCGGGCAATGGCTTTTCAGATTCCTCTGATAGCTAGCTAGTGTGAGAAGTCATGTAGCCTGAATGGTTACAGTATATCTTAATGTCTCAGGCAAGTAGGTAAATAAACATGAATATTTACTTGAGCATGACTGCATGGTGGATGTAGTGATTAAATCCGAGTCCACTGTCTACCTGGAGGCGTTGCTGGCAGCCCAGCGTTAGGATCAGATGCTTTAGCCCAATCAGCTACTCATCTTAAATTTTGAAGATTACAGAAACCACAACAAATGTAAATAATAACCAAAAGATTAAAACGATGACGACCTTCTGCTTGAAAAAATGCACACGATTTGGAACCTGGAATGTCCGTACGCTTTTGGATACCACTCGTCTTGGACAAGTGTGTAAAGAATTTAAAAAATATAATCGGCTCTTTATGGGCCTTTGCGAAACCAGATGGCCTGAATATGGAGAGTTCGCCACATAACATGATCTAACTCTCATATACCCCGGCAGACCATCAGATCAACCGAAAATGAGTGGGGTAGGCATTCTCTTATCAAAAGAGGCAAAAGGTGCTCTAATCGAATGAAAACCACACTCTGACGGGATTATCACTGCCCGTTTTCGAACCCGAGCCAGAAACATAACTTGTGTGCACTGCTATGCACCAGCCGATGTTTCAGAACCGTCGCTGAAAGAGGATTTCTACGGCCTCTTAACTAGGAGACATTCATGCTTCTGACAGACGACTTCAACGCCCAAGTAGGCCCTGTGAATACTGGCCTTGAGAGGGCAATGGGGCGACACGGTCTTGGTAGAATGACCGAAAATGGCGAGCTCTTCCTGGAAACATGCATGAACAACAACTTGGTCAACATGGATCTCCCCCCGATAACGTCGCGGAAAATCAAATCGAACATATTGCCATTAGCCGAAAATGGAGAGGGTCGTTGCTAGATGTCCGAAACAAGCGTGGTGCCGACTGCGGCAGTGACCATCACCTTTTAATTGGCACAATTCGTTTAAAAGTAGCAGCCATCAGAAGAGTAGATAAAGCTCAAAGAAAGTATAAAGTCGATAAATTGAAGAACCGAGCAACCAAAAACAACTACATAGATTCTCTCAACGCCTCCCTTCAACCGATTCCAAATAAAACAGTGCCTAATTCGAATACTATTAAAACATACTTCATTAACGCAGCCGATGAACATATAGGCTATAAGGAAAATAAAAGAAAACAATGGATATCTGACAATACTTGGAACCTCACAAAGGGCTTATTGAATACCGCTAGAATTCGTAGCGAAAAAGCAAATCTGCGCTCAATATATTCTACTCTGGACAAGAATGTCAAAAAAAGTGCCCGCCAAGATAAGCGCAAATGGATTGACGATCTGGACAAAGAAGCCGAAACAGCAGCCGCATCTCATAGAACGAAAGACTTATACACGATTGCTAAGTAACTAACCCAGAAATCGTTTGCTACTAAGAAACCACTTAAAACCAAAAATGGAGATTTAGTCACATCCAAAAGAGACCAGATGGATGTATAGTTAGAACACTACTCCTCGATGTTAGCGAACACATCGAACACTGGTCACAACCTGGAGGCGTTGATTGAAATCACAACCTATGTGTTGATTGCAATCACATTGCTCTGGACGATATACCCACAGACTGCCCAAAAACTCCCGAAATTATGGATGCTTTAGTGTCCCTGAAAAATAAAAAAGCTCCTGGACCGGATAATTTATCTCCTGAACTATTAAAAGCATCACCTGAAATCAGCGCCAAGTTTATCTACCACGTTATAAAAAATCTTTGGGTAACAAACTCACTGTGCGATGACTTAAAGGTAGGCCTTATTATTAATATACCAAAAAAAGGAGACTTGTCACAATGCAAGAATTGGTGTGGCATAACCCTTATCAATATCGCAAGCAAGATAATCTCTCAAGTCATCAATAAAAGGCTATCAGTCGCATTCGATCCGCTTCTCCGCAATGAGCAGGATGGTTTCCGTCCCCGCAAATCATGCATTGACCATTTCAACAGTCAACAGGAGGTCGCCGCTCTACTTGATATTCTTCGATTTTGAGAAAGCATTCGATATGCTTTCCCATTCCCAGTACGCCAGCATGCAAAGGTACCCCAACAAAAATAATTGATATTGTTAAAGCCCTATATCACAACGCAAACAGTCGTATTCTTCATGATGGCTGTATTAGTGACTCATTTGTAATTAAAACTGAAGTGAGACAAGGTTGTGTTCTGTCGCCCCTACTTTTTAATATCGTCCTGGACAACATAATGAGAAGAGCCTCATGTGGACAGAGGGGAATAACTTGGGGATTCAACAGAAGGCTAGAAGATCTCGACTATGCTGTCGACATATGTCTACTATCCCACAACTTCAATGACATGCAGGCTAAGATCAACGCAGTACAATCAGAAGCAGCTAAAGCTGGTTTGAAAATAACTATTGCCGAAACTAAAACAATGAGAATTAATGCTTCTAACAACAGAGCATTCGCAATAGACGAGAAGAATCTTGACGATGTATCAACGTTCTGATATCTCGGAAGTCTTCTGGCCAGTTACGATATCCAATGACAGGCTATGGGTCCAAACTTCTCAAATCCCCGTACATGTCGAGATCCGGAAAAGAAAATGGCGATGGCTAGGGCATACCCTACGAAAACCCGTTGACGATGGATGTCACAAGACAAGCTTTCGAATGGAATCCGCAAGGAAGCCTTAGAAAAGGCAGACCATCACACACCTGGCCTCGCCAAATCGAAATTGAAGCGGCTAACGAAGACAAGAGCTGGAACGAGATAAAAACACTTGCATCGGACAAATCAGAATGGAATAAATTTATGGCCCTATGCTCCTTGTAGGAACTACGGGAACTTAGGTCTCTTTTTATGCGGTTTTTTATGGGGATTTGAAATTATGCTGTTTTAAAATCGACTTGCGTTTCGTTTTTTTACAACTTTTATAATACTTTTTACTATGGATGTGCGTTTAATCGATTAATCAAACTTCCTGATTAATCAAAATTCTGATTAATCAATTAATCGATTATTCAACAATTTTGATTATTCATAAACATGATTAATCGATTAATCAGATATTTCGGTTATTCAAAATAATGATTAATTGATTAATCATGATTTTGATTAATCAAATTTATGAATAATTGAATAATATCTTGTTTTTCTCTGTTGAAATAATACCCCGGGGTATTATTTTTCATTGGGTGCGTTCGGCAGATACAATTTGACAGTCAACAGTTCTACAACAGTTGTGCAACTATCTGCTGAACGACCTGATCACTAACCGCTCAGTCTGAGCGGTCAGGTAGCGCTGTCATATTTTGGTATCGTAAAAAATGTTTGCTACTTTTGATCAAATAGTGATACATTTGTTGTTGTTGATTTAAAAAATTTTTTGTTTTGTATGAATGACAAATAAAAACATACAAATATAATTCAAAAACAAAAAATTTTAAAAATCAAAGGAAAATATAGAAAATATGTATTTAAAAACAGAACAAAGAAAACATCGTTCAGCAGAGTAAGTAATCACAAAAAGCTACAAGTCACCGGTATCAGTTTAAGGTTTCTCTGCCGAATGCTACCATTGATTTTTTTTTTTTTTGTATGCACTGTATGAATACGAGTGTTATTTTGTGCTAAAAGTAAAAATAAGTGAATAATTTTTTTTTAATTTTTAATTCTACAGATTTTTTATGCGATTTTAGTTCAATTTTCTCACCTTATTTTAAAGTTATGCGATTTATGAAATATTCGGAACGCATCTCCCATTTTTGTATGGAAGTAGAGTTCTTTTTTATGCGGTTTTTTTTGAACGCATCTATCGCATAAAAAAAGACAAGTTTAGTGTTTTTTTTTTTGGTTTTTGTTTTTGATTTTCGGATATCATAACTTTTTAGAAGGTTTTTGCGCCAATAAAAATAATGGCGTTTTTATTTTTGAAAAATTCCAACTCCTTCAACCCCCTCTCGGCGAATTTTGGGTACTTTACTTTGTAGAACAGGAACCGCTAAATATATTTAAAATCTGACTTCACGAATCGATTCTACATGAAAAATTAGGCTTATAGGCAGTTTTTTCCCCTTTTATAATGCACCGGATAGCCATTAGGGTGTTCGGAAAAAATGGATTTTTTTTATTCTTTCATTTTAATTATAAATGGTATACTATACTTATTTCTATTACTACCCGTTAAAAAATTATTATTCCTTAAACTTTTATTTTTATATACCCTGCCTGCCTAAACCGCTGGAGCTACGAAATTTGGTATGAAGGTTCCTCCTCTGTGGTAGACATCCACTAAGAAGGGATTTTTGGATATTCCTACAGGGAGGGGCAAAAAGGGGACAAGAAAAAAGAGATTTTTCCAAAAAAAGTACCATTCTCCAAAAAAAAGCACCATTTTCAAAAAAAAAGTACCTTCTCCCAAAAAATTTAAACCTCCAGAAATATTCAATCAACAAACATTTACACCGAACAACTTGTTGGTAAAATTTCGCGGTTGAACACTTCTGGCTTAGTAAAAAATAGAGATAATTTGAATTATTTAGCTCTCTCAGCAGTTGAAAAAAGGGTAATTAATTAAATAATTACTATATATTGTTTCTAATAATCATTATCATTATTTTGTTAATAAAAAATGTTGACTTTGTTTTTAATAAATAAAATTTACTTTGCAATAAAATTTACAAAACAAAAAAATGTTGTTACTTGCAAATAAATTTAAGGCTTAATAACTTTTTAACGGGTGGTAATAAAAATAAGTATAGTACATATACCATTTTTTCTCAGGAAAGAATCCTCTTTAATTGTGTATATTAAAAAAATAATAAAAATTAAAGAATAAAAAAATAGATTTTTTCCGACCACCCTAATGGCTATCCGGTGCATTGTAAAAGCGTAAAAAACTGCTTATAAGCCTAATTTTTCATGTAGAATCGATTCGTGAAGTCAGATTTTAAATATATTTAGTGGTTTCTGTTCTACAAAGTAAGGTACCCAAAATTAGAGATTTTAGCCGCCGAAAGGGGGTTGAAGGAGTTGGAACTTTTCAAAAATAAAAACGCTATTATTTTTATTGGCACAAAAACCTTTTAAAAAGTTATGATATCCGAAAATCTAAAATTCAAAAAACACTCTAATATATATAATTCACTTTTTTCATATTTTTTAATAATATTTCAACACATTTTTTAAATATTCAGTATTTTAACGAACAAATAATTAACATAAAATAAAAAAATATAAAATGTTAATATAAAATAACACAATGGTGCCTATTCCTACTTGTGACTGCTTAAGACTATTTTATTTGTCAATATTATGATTGTGTCGATACCAGGTCTTAATTTTTTGAAGTTTTCAAACAAAAATTTGAATAAATATAATTTATTGTGACTTTGTAACAACAAATACATGGGGAATACAGTCACATCTAAGAGGCAGAGAATATTCGTAGGAATAGGCACCAATAAAAGCAAAATAAAAGTTCGTGTTGATAGCAACAATTTTTAGTTAACATGTTGCAATGAAATATTTTTTATATAAAAAATTGTTCTCATTGCTTTCCCGAGCTACCCACACTACAAAAAACCGTCAACACTACAGTTTCTCTAGTAAGTTTGTACTTTCTGGTTACAGTTAGTAGCTAACTGAACATTCAGTAATCGGGCCTAAATTTAAAAAGAGCATTCAAGTAATTTCATTGTGCCATTTAGTCAAAGAACTTTTAAATTATTACAATGAAACTTCGATATAACGAATCTAGAGGGGATCGAAAAAAAATTCGTTATAGCTATTGATTCGTTATACATATGCATTGTGAAACCTTGTTATAACGAAATTTAAAGAAATACGAAAAAAATTCGTTATAACTACAGTTTTTGTCCAAATTCTATTTTACACGAAAATACTATCCCCTAAATTCATAAACGCTTTGTAAATTTATAGCAGGTTTATTGAACAAATTTTGTATGAAATTGACGTTTTGTAAACCTGCTACAACTTTACAAAGCATTTATGAATTGAGGGGTATGTTTGTACATACATATTACATTTTATGTACTAGTAAAATATTGTGTAATTTTTGTTTGTTTACGCAAATTTAGAATGCAACCATCAATATTTTTTTCGACAGATGCTAAGCTGTCGAATGTATTTTGCGGTGTAGAATCCTGTGCCTCAAAAAATGTTTGCAGTTTTCCGACAATTATTTTAGCCTCTTTAGCGGTTACATTTTCGATTTCTTCAGTTCCTTCATCCTCCTGCTCACTAGTATTATCTTGTGGCTTCGTTACACTAGTAATAATGTCATCATCGGTAAGGGACCCGGTAAAAGTAATGTTGTCATCGAAATTCACAAAATCATCAAACCGCTCTGTTAAATTAAAATGGTTTTTTAGAATAAGCCTTTCTTCGCTGTCTTGGAGGCATTTTCTGTAATCAAAATATTTGGGCGCTCGGCAAAGCCACAAGTTGCAAAACAGTTAGCAATTGTAAATTTTTCGACACTTTCCCATGCCTTGTGTGCCATTATTATTCCTTGTAAAACGTTTATAGAGCTTTAGCGCCCCTCTTCAAGATCGTTGATTAAAATTTTGACTACCTCTTTGCGATAAAAGTGTTTGAAATTTTTGATTAGATCTAGAGGTTGTAGTTTCGATGTTGCGTTTGGCGGTAAAAATTGTAATTTGATGGATTTAAGTGATGGAGCATTTTTATGTGCTGTGCAGTTATCCACAAACAGTAAAACTTTACGATTGGCTTTAGTCATATCATTGTCAAATTTTTGTAAGTAATCAAGCCATATATCGCTGGTCATCCAAGCTTTTTTGTTCGCAGTGTAGTCCACTGGTAAGCTTTTTATGTTTTTAAAACATCTTGGGTTAGTCGATATTCCGATTATGAGCAATTTTCTCTTCTCAGAGCCTGTACTGTTAACAGTAAATAAAATAGATAATCTTTCTTTACTATGTTTTCCACCGTGGCATTTTTCGGATTTAAACGCCATTATTCGGTCTGGTGCGCATTTAAAAAATAGTCCAGTTTCGTCTGCATTAAAAATATTGTGCGGCTCATATTCTGCCAACAAACTTGGTAACAATGCTTTCCATTCAGAACAAACTTCATCACTTACACTGGCAATTTCTCCACTCACTTTTCGAAATCCGATATCATGGCGCTTTTTAAAATTATCAAGCCAACCGTTACTAGCTTTAAAATCGTTGTATCCCAGACGTGCTGCAAACTGTTCAGCTTTGGTTTTTACCATCGGTCCTCCTAAAGGAATGTTTTGATTTCGACATTGTGTAAACCATTTAGATAAACATTGCTCAACGTCTTCATATTCTGCAAGGCGCAATCTTTTGCACTTTAAAGGTTTAGTGTTGCAAATAATCTCCCGATTTTTTAAAATTGTAGAAAGAGTACTCGGCGGTATATTAAATTGTTTAGCAATTTCTTGCTTAGATTTGTCACCACGATCAACAGCATCAATTATAGAAATTTTTTCTCGTATAGAAATTGATTTACGCTTTAATACTCTCATTTTGGCAAAGAACCAAAACAGAACTGCACAGCAAAAAATTTTCAAAATAGAGAATTGAGTTGGGAATCAGGTATTTTTGGTAGAACGCCTTCCCAATTGGATTACCAACTTGTTTCTTTTAACAAGGCGTGAGACTAAATGCAATCGATTCTTTGGAATCGCAATGGGAGCTAGTTACTATTTTTGTTACAGAACACCATTGATTTTTAATAAAAGAAGGTGTTCTAATAATAAAAAGATTAAGCGAGTTTCTAAAAATAGATATTCTCAAAATAGAATTTACGAATTAAATTTTCAAATAAATAAAAAAAAAAAACTTACACATGTGCTTCGTTGGGATTTGATCCCTGGCTTTCTGCGTGTCAGGCGGATACTCTTCCACTGAGCCACCGTCTGCGTGATAATTTATAACTTAAATCAGATTTTATTTTTTTATAATTACTTTATACTTTTTAGCACAAGCTTGTTTTTTTGATAAGAGGTGGTTCTTTACAATTTATATATAAGGCCTTACAATACACCTTCCAAATTACAGAAAAGGGAAGCGAATATTTAAAATCGCTTTATGGTTATGGTTAAACTAATAGAATTCGACTTATACTAAATTAGACAAATACTAAATAGCATATCAGGTTTGGTGTATATTTATTATATTAGCTGTACTTCCACTCTTATCAGCATTAAATAAATAAAATATAATAAAATTAAATAAATATAATAAAATGAATTAAATAAATTAAACTAAATAAAATGAAATAAATTAAATAAATTAAATAAATCAAATAAATCAAATAAATTAAATAAATTAGATAAATTAAATAAATTAAATGAAAAAAATAAATTAGATAAATTAAATAAATTATATAAATTAAATAAATTAAATAAAGCAAATAAATCAAATAAATCAAATAAATTAAATAAATTAAACAAATTAAATAAGTTAATAAATTAAATAAATTATGAAATAAATTATTAAATAAATTATTAAATAAATTACTAAATAAATTATTAAATAAATTGTTAAATAAATTATTAAATAATTTATTAAATAAATTATTAAATAAATTATTATATAATTTATTACATAAATTATTAAATAAATTACACAAATTATTAAATAAATTAAATACATTAAATAAATAAATAGATTAAATAAATGAATAAATTAAATAAATGAATAAGTTAAATAAATGAATAAATAAATAACAACAAAATTTCAATTGTCCTAACAACAATATCTGAATGTTTTTATGTGGATATTTCGAAAGGAAAAGTTCCCAGAATCAGAGGGTTTTTCAATAGAAAAGGTTCCCAAAACCATAAAATTATATATAAACCATTTTTAATGGAAAAAGTAGTCAGAATGTGAACGTTTTTCTATGGCAGAAATCAATCAGATATTAGCAAAGAGAAAACATATTTGTTCTGACGGCACAATTTGTACACTCACTAAAGTTTGTCGGTAGAATCTACTGAAAATGTCAGTTAAAAGAAAGATATATAAACTAGAAATATATCAATAATAACAAATATAAACTAAACAAGCATTTTTAAATAAAAAAAATCAACATTTTTTATTTTTTAATTAACTACCAAAAATAACTGTTTGCTGTAAAATTACTGTTTTGGTAGTTGTTTATTATGATATTAAAAATAACTACTTTAAACATCTGTTACAAAATTACAGTACTTTTCGTTAGTTGTTATCTTAAATAACCGTCATAAAAGTTGTTTTGAATTTTTCTATAGAAAAACAACTGTAATTTCCGTTAAAAATAACAACTACTGATTACTACACAAACAAATGTCGAACTTTTTTGTGTGTAGCCAATCGATTGGTTCGTTGTACTAGTGGAATATATCGTTTGTATCTATCAGAAAATTAGTTTTTACAATGTAATTTATTTCCGAGAACGGCAATTCGCTGTCCTAAACAAAAATTCGGTATTATTATCCGAAAAAATTTGCTGCAGCAACTGAACCATCCCAGTTGCAAAAAATACTAGTTCAGAACCAGTTATGTACTAGTTTATTTAAACCAGGCAACTAGTACGAGTTCTACCGCCCCTCCATACAAATAACTGTAGAATTGAACATGGAGATGTCATAGGGATGGGGGCAATTGTCGCCAAACTCCCACTTTGGTACTAGTTGTATAACTAGTTTGAAAATTACAATTTAAGGACGAAAAATAGTGAGCGAAACTTGTGCTAATGTGACAATCGCGGAACTAGTTCCGAAGTGACTCTTTGGAAATAGTACTGTACCAGTTGGTTGTATCTGAATTATATAGATAAAAAACAGAGGTTTTTCCTTCGATAAAACGCAGATTAGACCGATAGTTTCCTCTTACTGAGATAATTATATCCATTTACCAAATGAAATTTCAAATATTTTGTGTTTATGATTTCTAATGACAATAAAATATTTTAGTGTTTATTTGCAAACTCAGAATGTATCACGTATTACAAACAAAGGTAGTATTTCAAAACTCGTATTTAAATTCAATTTTTTGAAATCTCTGCACAGTTTCAATGAAACTATTAGGTATACAAATTCTTAAAGATTATTGTTTTTGGAAGAAAACCAAGAAGCTGTCCTTGTTCTTATAAGAAGTTTACTAAACTAGTTCTGGATTGACTCTTTGGCACCAGTACTGTACCAGTTGATTTACACCTCAATTCAATTCACAATAAAAAAAAATTTAAGTGTTTATTTACAAACTCTGATTTTTTAATTAAATATAAATGTAAAAAAAAATAATTTTAAATCTCATATTTTAATTCAGGTAATTTTTCTAAACAGTCTCTACATAGATCGTATTTAACTAGTACACAACTGGTTCAAAATGATTATTTTGAGAACTAGTTATGTAATTACTTGACAAGAAACTAGTATGTTTTAGAACTAGTTCGATCATTTGCTACTGGGATTATATTGGCATTATAATTGTTTTTTTTTTGGTTATATTTTAAAAAATTTGTACTGATTTCAAGTCAGAAAAAAATGGTATGTATGAAATGAAAAAATATAGGGTTTTGTTGGCCTTTTTAAACTACTTTGCCAAAAGATTTGTTTTGGACGTTTTGCAAAATACAAAGCAATAAATTAAAATTAATAAATTAACTGACAAAATCGCAAAAGACAATATATTTTCTTTTTATTTTAATTCTCAATATAATAACTTAAAAGAAATTTTAGTAAATTTTTATATTTTGTTTTGAATAACTGCTAAGAAAAATTAAAATATATATTTCTTTGTAATGCTACTATTTATTTAATCGAAAACAACTTTTCTGGTTTACTTTTTTAATTACCATTGAACATTTATTTACTCTTCATACAGTGATTTGTGATCAAGCGCAAATTTACTGCAATGAAATGGGAAATAGTCCTTTAAAAATTAAAATGCCGTATTAGCACAAAATTTTTAAAATAATTTTTTCACTGTTATGTTTAAAACTAAATAACTTCTCTTTTCAAAATGTGAAACTACTTCTTAATTTGTTGTTTTACTTCCAAAATGTAAACGGTTACTTTCTAAGATCAAATAATTTAAAAAGTAAGCTATTAATTTTTGAAAACTTTTGTTAGTAAATAATTATATTTGAATAACTTTCATGGCTTGTTTGTTTTGATTTTTAGAATTGATTACAATACCTCTTGCTTTTTTTACGATCTTGTTAGAATGTGTTTGGTAATGCAGTAAAGAAATTTGGCAATGAGATTTGTAAGCGGTTATATGGCAATGCCTTGTTAAGGTAATGGGTAATTTTTTCCTGGGTGACTACATTTGTGGCGCTTTACATATGCACCTGCAAAGACATTAACCTTTCGTTGTTTTTAAAAGGGACTTCCCCGTTTTGCTTAAAATTTAATTTTGCTTTATTCTGACTTCGTTGTATGGAGGCTATAGGTTAAGACTTCGTTATGTAGAGGCTTTTGATAATGGGATTTTAATGACTTACACACTTAAAATGTTATGTATATGTATGTATGTATTTCTCAATTATAATTTCGTTGTTTAGAGGCTTTTGAAAAAATACTTCGCTATATAGAGGCTTTATAGCTCAGAATTTCTTCGCTATAGCTATAGAGCATTTTTGTATGAAAAACTTTGCAATAAAAAGGTTTTTTCAAGGGACTCAGCTAAAAATTCGTTACATTGAGTTTTTCGTTATAACGAAGTTCGTAATATCGAAGTTTCACTGTTCTAGTTAAGCAAAGACAGAAACCAGTTTTGCTAAAGCATGTTTTCCCCTTATTTTTTTTTTTAACCATATTTCAGAAACGTTACATTTTCTATGACCGTTTTTCTATTATGAGGGTAACTACTTATATTTTTAGCCTAACAATTAAAAAACAGAAATTTGTAATCGAAAATGTCTTTATTTTTTCAAAATATTCTCCTTTATGATCTATGTATATACCCTTTTGCATTCATTCGAACTACTTGCCAAAGCATTTTTTCCATTCCGCGTGAGACACCTCCAAAACATGGTTTTTGAATGCACTACGGCTTTTTCTGCTGGCGTAGTTTATTTTTGATATGCAGAAACAAGAAAGAGTCATTGGGTGTAGGCTTTCCAGATCGAAATTGGCAAAAAGCTTGACATTCAGAGGAAAAAGCTTGATTTTTCTTGACAATTTAAAATTCAGTTAAATTAGCAAAAAAATTGCAAAATTTACTTGAAAATTTAAATGATATTAATTTGTAGAGATTTTCTACATTCTTTGTACCACATTTTTTAAAGAAATGGGCCCATATGTTGTCAATGGATATGTCTTTTGGCAATTCTTCAAAAACTTCCCGAAGGCAGCAGTAACCTGCATACAACATATCAGTATTAATTGAGTTTGATATTTTAAAAATAAATGGCAGCTCTGCTTAATTATTCCTTGACAACAACGAGTTTTTTATATTTAAAACAGCAATTTGCTAAAAAAACTGATTTTTCTGCAAAATCATATCTTTTTTCTAAGTATTTTACAGCATTTTTTAAAACATGGTAGCTTATAACTCAAACGTTTCCTTTTTATTAAAAGAAAGACTTTTTATGCTGTACTACCATAGAAACAGTCATTTATACGTATAAATTAGTCATGGTACATTTAAAAACTATTAGTTTTTTTGCTAATGGTTAAGTTTTCCTGATTTTTCTTATCAGTTTAATGGAAAAATTTCTAAAATTCCGTTTTAGCTTGACAAATGACATTTTTTCTTTATTCTTGACACGCATTGAAAAAGCTTGACAATCAAGCCAAATCAATCCCGTCTGGCAACGCTAATTGGGTGCCAAGTTAGGGCTGTACGACGGATGACTCATTAATTCGATCTTTTAAGTGCTCAAAAGTAATTTGTTTGAGCCGATGCGTAAGAGCTCGCGTTGTCATGGTGAAGACCTATCCGTCTTTGGGTTTGGTTTTTCCCATTTCTCCGAACACTTCTGGCAAATAAATGGTGGTGTACCATTCAGAATTAACTGTTCTACGTTATTTTAATGACACTATATTGCCACGGGACCAGTATTTCCAAAAAAAGGGCAACCATTTATTTCGAAATTGTTAGAGATCGAACAACTTTTGTTGGGTTTCGTTCATCATGAAACACCCATAGGGTCGATTGCTGTTTAGTTTCAGGCTCATATGCATAAATCGCTGATTCGTCACCTGTAACGATCTTATACACGTCTTTTGAAACACGACTATTGTATTTCTTAAACATTTGTTTGAACCAATCAAGACCGAGCATCTTTGTAAGCTGTTGTTAACGTACGAGGAATCCAACGAGAACAAATCTTTTTTACGGCTAAATTTTGATGCAATATTTTGTGCTGGTGGAACTTATGCCTGAGGTAGCCTCAATCTCAGAGTACGTCACATGACGATCTTGCATTATCAGTTTTTGCACAGCACCAATGTTTTCCGACACAACAACTGATTTTGGACAACCTTTTTCAAAATTTGTCCTGGAGCGAATGACGTCCGCGATGAAATTCATTATACCAGCTTTTCACAGTTGCAATGGATGGATCTTCATCACCAAAAGCTGAATTTAATCTGTCTATGCACTCTTGTCTAGATAATCCACATCAAAAATCGTAATAAATTATTTGCCCGAAAATTCTCATTAGTTTATTCTATTTTTTTGCTCTCACACACAACTATCACTTTTTTGTAAACAACACACAAATAATGCTCAAATGACAAGAAGTTCAAAGCAAGGTTATGGTTAAAGTTTTTAATGGAAATATCAGCTGGCGCTTAAAAAGTGTTGAAGTGGCCAAGGCTCACTACTTAAATAGTTACCTTCGTAAAGCGGTTCACCTAAAAGAGCCTACTTTTAGGACTTAGAAATTCTTCTTCAATTTAAAGGCTAACAAATTTTGAGTTTGTTTTGATTAATATTTCGTGTCTTTGCTAGGTGTAACTTTTGATGTTAATTTAAACCCTTTTACAATTAAATAAAGAAAAAAACTTAAAACTTACTCTTTCTTTTTAATGGTAACCTTGAAAACGCCAAAGATTTTTGCCAATAAAGTAGGTTGATTCTGTTGTTGACACTTGCTGATATAATCGAAATAATTTGGAGCAAAATTTTCAAAAATACTAATATCGGTTTTGTTCATTTCTTTTAAAACAAACCGATCATCTGAAATAGAAAAAACAATTAGAAAAATTACCTAAAGTAGTGTTTGCGCAAATTTTTAAACCCACCTGAAGTTTTACAAAATCTTGAACCAGATTTACCACCCTTGGCCTCCCATTGTACGCTACTACTTAAAGATCGGGCAAAATAATAACGGCATTCTTCTGTAGCATCCATTTGTAAACGGGAGTCTTTATCATCTTTATTCGCATTATGTTCCCATTTATTCTCTGTACATAGATAATTGTTTGAATTTTGACCAACATCACTAGGTTTTCGCACTAATTCAATTTCAGGACCATTTTTACTTTGCGATACCTTAAGTTCTTCACGTTTTTTACTTTGTTCAATTTCTTTGTAAACAGTTTTATCCAATTTGGGAGAATTTATAGTTTTAGCACGCATTTGATCAAATTCTTTGGCAAAATACATTTTACATGTAAATTGGGTGTTATTATCTTGGAAAGTTATTTCTATGTGTGAAATGTTAGATTTTGTTTTCATGCGCTCGTCTTCATTATTATTGGTTGATGCTGGAGAAGGGGTACTGGTTTCTTTAGCAGTCTCCTCAATATCATTGCTAATGGATTTATTAAAGTACAATATATATTTATGAAAATTTAATTTATTATGATTTAATTTATTTATGAAAATTTCTTTATTTAAGACAGATTAAATAAATAAAAAAATAAATAAATAAATATATATATATGTATGTGGTGCGCATAGTTCGGAGACATGGCCAAAAATGTGCCCAAACTATGCTGTATATGAGTCACAAATGTCTTGATACTACCATACCACACCCGTACCATGCGCTATGCATACATATACATTCATATATGTATGCACAAATCATGCTACGGGGACAGTTTTTCGATCAAGTGTTTAGTATGGAGACATTTGGTTAGTTTAGGGACTGTCCTCAAACTCTTCCTAGGTCCTGCGCATAGTATCAAGACATTTCTGACTCATATACAGAATAGTTTGGGCTTATTTTTGGCTATGTCTCCGAACTATGCGCACCACATACATATATATATTAGGGCGGGTCGATTTGTAGGGAGGCAAAAAAATCGCGACAAGGAAAATCGTATTCTAGGGATCACAATAAGAAACTATGCCCGAGGAACCATACCTCTAAAACGAATTCTGATGTCCCAACTTTTGACCCGTAGGGTCAAATTTTGAAAAATCCCACTTTGACTCATTTAGAGTGCCCCAATCGAGTCCAAATGTATGACCGGCCCCCACTAACTTTGGAGGGCCGACCCACCCATGTCAGTGGCACACCCCCTGGAACCCTCCTGGGGGGTTCCCTATACAAACCGTATATGCCAATATATGAGCATACATACATACATGCAACGTATATGCCAATATATGAGCATACATACATACATGCAACCGTATATGCCAATATATGAGCATATCTGATCATTTTCACCCGGGTAGTTATAAAAATGCTGCCAAGTCTTGAAAATTGTTGGGTTTTCTCTTTTAAATGTAAACAAAAATATTTGTCATATCATTTTTTGAAATTTTATTATTTTTCATTTCATAAAATATTAAAAACAACAAAAGCTAACAAATGAATTAGGTGGTTGTTAGTAAAGGGAGAGCATGCCGCTCAAGGTAATTGCTCTATTTCGCGTTCCGGACAAGCCCATATACGAAAACAGATTACGTCCAAAGGCGGCCCCAAATGTTTAAATTTTATTTGTTTACAAAAAATAAAAACAAAAAGTCACGTAAGTACGGATAGTCGTTTTTTTATAAGTAGCTATAGATATAGATATAAAATTCGAAAAAAAAAACAAACCTATTGTGTGTAACTTGATTCATATAGGGTTAATGTTTTCACTTTTCGACAAAAAATACTCACTAGGAAATTTAGAGAATAACATCTATCAGATTTTTATTAAATTGGGATATGGGATAGAGGGTACAAAACTAACGAACAAGCGCAATTTTGTAAAGTCCCAATCTAATTTTTAAGGGTTAAAAATATAAAATTTAACCCGAAAGTATAAAAATTAACCCTACATGGATCATGTAACAGAAAATAATTATTTTTATCCAGTTGAGATTTGTTTTTGCCAATTTAATGGCTTTAAAATCTCGTAGTCATAATTAACATTAAGTTTCATGGGTCTTTTCTGACCCCAAGCCACTAAGGGTTAACGATTTTTTAAACAAATGTAAAGATAATTATAATCTTACCAAATTTAAGTGATACTTTTCCAAAAACTATGTAAAGTTTGATGAAAACATTAAAATTTTGTTAAATTTTTGACAAAATAAACAATTAATGAATGTTCTTTTTTAGTTTGACTTTAGATCATTAATTAATATCACTTTCTGTTTAAATTATTTTTCAAATTAAATAAAGATGATACAATTTTTACAAGAATAAAAATTACAAAGAATAAAAATTTTTGAAAGAATTCGATAAGACCAGCAAGACAGAATACGTATTTTCGGCAAAATACGTAAGGAAATTTTATAGGATTTCCAAAAATATACAGTTTGTACAGAACCGATCAGTACTCTCTAAATTTTACTATGTAATTTGATAAAAGGTCGATATGGCTAATTTTTCGTTAAAAGCCCACTTAACATAAAATTCTATATATTCTATACAATTTTCTGAACCATCTTCTTGCTTTAGGGGCAAATTTAGCCACTATTTTCATTTTTAAAAATAAAGGTAAGGAGAATAAAATTAGAAAAAACTTCAATCGTTTCTATTATATTTTCCACCACTGTATGTATGCAGAGCGCATACTCCGCGGACATTTTTTCTATCCACAATTTAGTCTGGAGACATTTGGTTAGTTTGGGGACTGTCCTCAAACTCTTCGTAAGTCTTGCGAATACTTTGAAGACATTTTTGACTAATATACATCATAGTTTGGGCACATTTTTGGTATTTTATAAAAATATATGTTATTCTATTTATCTTATGGCGTTTTCTTTTCTGTAAAAAAAATGTTGCCCTCACCCCATTAAAATGTTACATTTTTTCAATCAGAATAGAACACAATAAAATCACTGTTGCATTTCTCTAAACATATGTATGTGTATTGTATACTCGTATGCAATATTGTTTACGCAAACTATTACTAATTGTAGCCTAGTGGTTGTGATGCCTGCCTTTGACATGGGCTGGACGGGTTCAAATTCCAGACAAAGTAAAAAATAAATTTTTTTATGTATTTTCTTTTTTCAATTAAATTTTTTTTTTTTTTCATATTTAAAGCAAATTGTATAATTTTTTATTTATTTTTAGCCTAAAAAATTGTTAAATACTAAATAACAGCAAAACTATAAAAATCTAATTAAAATTTTATAAAAACAAAAAAAAAAAAACAAAAAAAAATATTTTGCTCCAACCGGGGTTTGAACCTGCGACCTACTGCATCAGAAGCCATGATAGTACCCCCTAGGCCACCAAGTTGTGAGTTAGCTGGCAAAAAACATTACAGTATATACACATGGCATTGACATAAAGAAAAAAACAGGGCAACACTCTACCCCGTAAATTTTTTGAGGGCGAAAAATTTTGCCTTTTTGCCCTTTATTTAGGCAACATTTTTAGAAAAGAACACCTAGCCCTCTTAGAATGTTACACTTAATTTAGAAAAGAACACAAAAAGGCAATTCAAAAGCAAAATGCAAAAAAAAGGCAACATTTTTTTCAGAAAAGAAAACGCCATTAATGATATTTTTGTCCTTTTGTATTGAAAATGGTGAATAAAATCTGTGTATTCGATTTGAATGTTTGTAAAGAACTTATTTTATTATTGAAAAATATTTTCTGTATAATGACAATTTGATTTAAGATTCAAAACATAAATAGTTTCTAATCAACAAGTAGAAATCTAGCAAGTTCATTTTCAACATTTTGGATCATGATCATCACTATAACTGTCAATTTCCATGTTTAAAGAAGCAAAAGCTCCAGAAGCAGTAGATTGTGGATCTGTGTATGTTTCTGGTTCTTGTTCATCGTCAGTATCCTCTTCATCGGTGGTTCTCTTTAACCACCAGCATAAATCTCCTAACATAGAATCTAGTTTTTTTCCTCTGTATCTAGTTTCCATGGTTAAAGCTATTTGGTGAAAACGTTCACCTTATGATGCATCACTGATTCACCATGTGTAACCAACA
Organism: Leucophora obtusa; assembly: GCA_949987735.1. NCBI lineage: Eukaryota > Metazoa > Arthropoda > Insecta > Diptera > Anthomyiidae > Leucophora > Leucophora obtusa. Next base: position 198,661,526 of record OX465295.1, on the reverse strand, counting down.
GTAAATGTCATACCATAAAAGTACCATTTTTGTAATTTACGTACTGAGAATAATAAAATGTACTTCGTAATATCATTAGAAATATGTTTTATAATGAAGCCAACATCAAAAATTGATTTTTTAGCATCAAAAGAAGTAAAAACACCGTTTTTTCTATGACAATCTACAAGAAAGAGCAAAATTTGTATGACAGCGCCATCTAGCGTGAGTTTTTTTGTTATGGAAAATGTCAACTTTCATTTGCTTTTGGTTTCATCCCATTCCTATTCAGAAAGTTCGATTTTGTATGACTGTAATATTAGTCTATTTTCATCATAAGGTCAAAAAAGCCCCAAGAGCACTAAAGGTTAATTTTCTAAAATTAAATTAAGAGTATTATTTTTAGACCTAGAAAAATAACACCAAGAAGTTTCATCAATATCCGCTTAGGAATATCTGTTATATTAATAGGTTTAAAAAACATTAAAATCTCCTAAAATTTGACCTTGACCCGGGTTCGAGTCACAGCCCGACCATGTTTTATTTAAAATAATTACAATTAACATTCTTATTCAAAATAAATTTTTTTCGCAAAAAAAGTTTTTTTTAAAGTTTTTTAGACCATCAATTTTTTGGTTTTTCCAACATCATGTGAATGTTGGCCGCTTAGTGTCAACCAACCTTTTGCCGACGCTTGTAAGTTAGCTACAACTGCTGTTATCATTGATCTAGTTTTTTAGCTATTAGATGTTACAAGTCTTCTTAGGTAAGTGGCCTGGCCTTTCAGCCGCGATCTGACAACCTGGCCTGGGTTCAATTCCTATCAGAACCATGTTTTTAAAAAAAAATACTAAAAATTTTTTTTTTAAATTCCCTTGAAAAAAATTTTTTTTTGAAAATCTATTTTTAGACCACCTTATTTTAATTTTGACAACGTTGTGAAAACGTTGGCAAGTTAGCGCCAACCAACGGTTGGCCGCTGTTATTAATCGGGTAACAGGACAATACTGTCAAGATTGTTAATCCCACCTTTTGCCAACGCATAACCGACCATCGCCAGTGGTATGCCAACATTGTGCCTATCATATTTTTCTCTTTTTTTTCGCAAATTAAGCAGCAATCCTTGGTGTATGAAATTGGTAGTATAATCCGTAGATTATAAATAAAAAAACACACACTTAAAAAACTACAAAACAATCGCGGAACGCGAAAAAAGCCTTTATGGTGCAAAAAAATGAATTAAAAAACTTAATCAGCGATATACATTCTGCAATGTAATGCGTTCCGCGATTATTTTGCATTTTTTTAAGTGTGATTTTTTAAATTCATAATCTAGGGACTATAATAACAATTTCATACGCCAAAGTTTGGTGTTTAGTTTGCAAAAAAAATCGATAAATTTTTTTTTTGCAAAATTAAGAACTTTACCAATCGCTGATTGTGTGTTTTAATTAATTTTTTACTACCATAAAGTATTTTTTCGCGTTCCGCCATTATTTTGCAATTTTTTAATTGTGGTTTTTTAAGTTCATATTCACGAAAGTTTGGTGCTTATTTTTTGCGAATTTTTTTTGTTGCTAGTTTATGTTATTTGTATTTTAAAAGAGCTAGCCAAAATTATGGCTCAGAGCCCAAAATTTTACTTGCGTGTTTTTTAAAGCTTCAGAACTTAAATATTTTGATCAGCTCTTTTGGGAGCTTGCTTATTTTAGAAGGCTTTCGTTTTTTTGCTTATGAGCTGGCTCATATTCAGAGCAGTTCTTTTTATATAGGATCCGAGCTATTTTTAAAAAAAATGAGCAAAACTCTGGCTCTTTCAAGAGCTTTCTCCATCCCTGAAATAAAGGGTTTTTCAATAAGAGCGCTACAAAAGTAAAAAAGTTTAAATAAAACAAAAACGGTTTTGGATATCAATGAAATTCTTTATTCCTGTGAAAGTACGTTCGATGCCATTATGTATGGAAATCGATCTCTTTTGCATGGCCACAACGGGCAGAGCTTTGAAGAATTAATTCCTTTTTGAAAGAATTCACTACCAATCGAATTCAATTTTCTCTAGAATTGAATGAATTCCTTTTCTTAAGTAATTCACTGAATTCGTTCAAATGAACGCGTTCATCAAACAACAAATTCAAAGAATTAATTCAATTGCAATAGTTCTTTTTATTAAATCAAATGAATTAATTCACCGGTGAACGCGTTCAATTTTATAAATCGAACGGAAAAAAAGTGAATTAATTCCTTACTGAATTAATTCACTACTGAATTCGTTCAATTTCATTTTCGTTCAGTGAATTAAAAAAAATAAAATTACGTTCAGTGAATTAAAAAAAAAAAATAATAAGTTCACTGAATTGAAAAAAAAAAATAAAATAAGTTCACTGAATTGAAAAAAAATAAAATAAGTTCACTGAATTCAAAGCTTGTTTTCTGCCGTTCAGTAGAAGAAAACAATAACGTACAAATACAATTTTTAAATAAGCAATTTTGCAGCGTGTGCTAGTAAAAATAAACAAATTAGAAACCGGATGCTGTTTATCAACCTACATGATTCAAAAATAAAGCCTTTTACTATTAAAAATAAAAACTTTACAGGTATAGATAAATTTGGAAAAAAATATAACTATTAATTTTTCAAACCAGTTATATTTTTTTCCAAATGTATCTATATCTGTAAAGTTTTTATTTTTAATAGTAAAAGGCTTTATTTTTGAATCATGTAGGTTGATAAACAGCATCCGGTTTCTAATTTGCTTATTTTTACTAGCACACGCTGTAAAATTGCTTATTTAAAAATTTTATTTGTACATTATTGTTTTCTTATACTGAACGGCAGAAAACAGGCTTTGAATTCAGTGAACTTATTTTATTTTTTTTCAATTCAGTGAACTTATTTTATTTTTTTTTCAATTCAGTGAACTTATTATTTTTTTTTTTAATTCACTGAACGTAATTCTATTTTTTCTTAATTCACTGAACGTAATTTTATTTTTTTTTTAATTCACTGAACGAAAATGAAATTGAACGAATTCAGTAGTGAATTAATTCAGTAAGGAATTAATTCACTTTTTTTCCGTTCGATTTATAAAATTGAACGTGTTCACCAGTGAATTAATTCATTTGATTTAATAAAAAGAACTATTGCAATTGAATTAATTCGGAACAAAATAAATCGAACGAAAGCAAATATGAATTAATTCCATTCAATATATGGTACTTAGTGAATTAATTCATCGAATTTTTAATTCAGAATTGAAAAATTGAATTAAGGAATTAATTCTTCAAAGCTCTGACAACGGGCACGCTTGCAGAAGTTCAGACGCTGAACCCAATTCTCGACGGTTTTCAAGCATAAATCGGCCGATACTGCTGCAATTTCACGTTCGATATTCGTACGAAGTTCATCAATCGTCGCTGGCTTGTTGGCATATACCATAGATTTGACGTAGCCCCACGCTCAATTGTTGATCTGCTAGGACGATTATGACGACCATAAATTGGACGTAGCGCTCTTAACGTTGAGACCACTGACTCCGAATTTCGGTAGTAAATTTTAATAATTTCGACTCGTTGTTGGCTCATATATCTTTCCATCATGAAATGGCAAACCTTACTGAAGAGAAATGTCAAAAGAGCGGCAAGAAATATGGCGTCGTTTGCTGTCCCTGTCTTTCTACTTTTGTAGCGTCCCTGTTGAACAACCCTTTATATAGAACTATGGTTTATTTTTTTTCTATTTATTTGCAAAAATTTTAATTTTTTTATATATTTTTTGAGAACCAAAATTACCTAGGACAACATCTAATAAATATTTATAGGACAATTTGGACTCACCAAACTGAACCCGCCGCCATTTCTCGGTTTCCTAATTTCTTACAGCTTCCGCGAATTTTTCGCTAAATTAACTATCGACACAAACATATAATTTGGCAATGGAAAGCGTCTATTAAAAAGATATATATTTTTCGAAATAGCGTTAAAACCGCGAGATTTGTAGTAAGTATCAAAAAAACCGCTAATTTTTGTTACAAGATGTTAATATCAGAGAAAAAAGCGTAGTTTCCAGATTGTAATTATTTAAAAATAGTATTTCAAAACTTGCAAAATAATGGCGTATTGCGAAAAAACGCTGTATGAAGTAACAATTTTTTTGGAAAAAAAAGTTTTGTACTTTTTATAACTATTTTGAACTTTGTTATTTATCAATAAACTACTTTTCAGTTTGTTTTTTTTTATCAAGATATTTATAGTTAAAAAAAAATACTTATTTTGTTTTGTATAGTCAATGACCCTTCAAATCGCTCAATACATTTTGTGAAACAAAATACTATGTGCCTTCAAACAGGAACGAACACAGGCTTGTTAGTCAGGGATGGAAACGGCTCACTCGTTCGGTTTTTAGAAATTCATAATACAATACACATAATTCTGCGGCACAAATCCTTTTTTCACACTCCGTTATTATTTTGGAATTTTTTAATTGCGGTATAATTTAATTCATAATCCAAAGACTGTAATACCCATATCTTAAATTTAACAAAAATTTGGTGGTTAGGTTGCAAAAAAAGAAATACGAAACAAATTTTGCAATTTGGAAAATTAGTGCATCAATATATTCGTTTGTAGAATGTCAATCGCTGATTAGCTCTTTTAAGTCATTTTCTGCACCATAAAGCCCCTTTCGCATTCCGCTGTTATTTTGCAATTTTTTAAGTACGATTTCTTAAAATTTATAATCTATATAATACCCAATTCATACAATAAAGTTTGGTGGTGGGGCGGAAAAAAATTTGCAAAAACCAAATTTTTTACATCAATATATTTGTTTGCACAATGTAAATTGCTGATTTAGTTTTTTAATTTTTTATTTTTAAGTTCGGTTTTTAAAATTTATAAGAGACTAATTAACATTTCATAAAACAAAGTTTGGTGGCTAGTTGCAAAAAAAAAAATTGCGAAAAATTAAATTTGCGAAAAGGAAAATTTTTGCATCAATATGTTTGTCTGCAGAATGTAAATCGCTGATTAAGTTTTTTAATTCATTTTTTACACCATAAAACCTTTTTCGCTTTCCGCAATTTTTTTTGCAATTTTTTAAGTGTGTTTTTTTTTAATTTGTAATCTAGGGACTATAATACCAATTTCTACACCAAAGTTTAGTTCTCAGTGTGCAAAAAAAAAAATCGCGAAAAAAATTTTGCAAAAAGGAACATTTTTCCATCATTATTTTCGTTTGCAGAATGCCAATCGATGATTGAGTTTTTTAATTATTTTTTCTACCGTAAAGTCTATTTTAGCGTTCCGCTATTATTTTGCAATTTTTTAAGTGCGGTTTTTTTAAATTTATAATCTATACATCACCTAAAAGAAAGTTTACTGGTTAGTTGCAAAAAAAATTTGCAAAACAGAAAATTTTGACAGCAGTATATTTGTTTGCAAAATGTAAATCGCTAAATTAAGTCCTTTAATTCGTTTTTTGAACCATAAAGCCATTTTTCGCATTGCGCCATTATTTTGCAATTTTGTACGTGTGGTTTTTAAAGTTCATAATCTAGGGCTATAATACTGTTTGATATAGTGTAATTAAGGTTCAATTCTTGATTTTTATAATAACCAGAGAAGCGACTTTCACACACTTAAAAATCAAAAATATGCGCTTAAAATATGCAGTAAAAAATGCAAAATATGAACTAAAAACCCAAAAATATGCACTAATAATCCAAAAATAAACGCTTCAAACTAAAAAATGCACTTTAAATTTACCGATTTTGAAAAATCTTATTTAATACTCGGGAGTGTTTGGTTAAAAATTAAATCCAATATAAATTTCTAAGTAGATGACAACTTGATGTTTCCCTTCTAGTTAACTGCTGCGTTAAGGTTTGCAAATTCTTCTTTTCTTTTATTTTTCATTAAATCTTACTTTTAATTTTCAAAAAAATATGAAGAAAATATGCAATTTAGTGAAAAATATGCACTAAAATCATAAAATATGCAAAAAAATATGCCCTTAAACGCAAAATATGCATTTATAATAAAATATGCAAAAATATGCAACAACAAATCGATGCCATTTTATTGCAAATTCTTTGATTCGAAAAAGTATTTGGTCAAAATCAAGGTTGGTTACCGAAACGAATAACGGTAAAGATAACGGTAATGGTATCGAATTTTGTTTGTTTCGGTAACGGTAAAGGTAACGGTATTTGAGACTGATTCGGTAATGGTATACCGTTATCGAAACAGGAATACCGGTACGTACCGGAATTAAAAATTACGTTAAAAACATATAAAAACAAGTAAAAACGTAGCCTGCACGCGCATATTCTTATTTTGAAGTCTTAAAAATACAGATTATAAGTAGGGAATGCAAAATCCCGCACTTTTTGATTTCCCGGGAAAGCGGGTAATTTATCTTGAATTCCCGGGATCCCGAGATCCCGCAAGGGACATAAATTAGAAAATATTTTATAGTAATTTAAAAATTTTTATTAATAAAGGGTGGTCCTACCAAAACGCACGATGTTAATTGTAAATAAAACAAACATTTTTAAGAGAATTATCTTAATATTTTTTGTTATGATAGAAGCATATATGACAATTATGTTTGAAAAAATATAGGCCAAATGCTCGCCACGGCTTCGGTGGCATACCTCTATCCGATGGTCCATATTTTCAATGACTGAGACATAAGGTTTGTTCCACGTAATTCTGGGTAAAGTCTTGTAAAATGAGAGTAAACAAATAATTATCTCAAAAAATGGTAAAATTGCTCACAATACCTGGAACGCACAAAACTACATTTCAAGCCCAAAAATTAACGTCAAATTTATTCATATAAACAAAAGCTATTTTTAAGAATAAAATATCGAAGGGAATAAAGAAAAAATGTTATAACGTGGTATTTGTTAACGATATTAATTATTAGCTCTGTTCCACGTACCCGCGGGAACCCAATCTTACCAAAAAGCGTTTCTATTGTTAAAAATTGGGTAAATGATGAGAGAATAATTTGTTTCTCTTTTTACCAGAAGTTACCCGTACTTTTTTTGCGGGTAAATTGATAAAACTGTCAAATCACAAGTTGTTTGTAAATCAGCTGTTTTAAATTTGTAAAAATAATTTAAATATTAACAAAACTTGTAAACAATAATTAATATCGTTATCAAATACCACGTTCTAACATTTTTTCTTTATTCCCTTCGATATTTTATTCCTAAAAATAGCTTTTGTTTATATGAATAACTTTGACGTTAATTTTTGGGCTTGAAATGTGGTTTTGTGCGTTCCAGGTATTGTGAGCAATTTTACCATTTTTTGAGATTATTATTTGTTTACTCTCATTTTACCAGACATTACCTAGAATTACGTGGAACAAACATATGGTTTACAAGTTTTGTTAATATTTTAATTATTTTTACAAATTTAAAACAGCTGATTTATAAAAAACTAGTGATTTGACAGTTTTACCATTTTACCCGCAAAAAAAGTACGGGTAACTTCTGGTAAAAAGAGAAACAAATTATTCTCTCATCAACGCTCTCATTTACCCAATTTTTAACAATAGAAACGCTTTTTGGTAAGATTGTGTTCCCGCGGGTACCCGCGGTAACGTACGTGGAACAGAACTATAATTGAGGTTCAATGTCATTAATTTGCCGAATTATATCATTCTTTAGCGCTTGAATTGTTCTTGGCTTATTGACGTACACTTTTTCTTTTAAATATCCCCAAAGAAAGAAGTCCAACGTTGTCAAATCACATGATCGTGGCGGCCAATTAACATCGCCACGACGTGAGATAACATGTCCATTGAATTTGTCGCACAAAAGAGCCCTTGTTTCGTTGGCTATGTGGCAAGTGGCACCAACCTGTTGAAAGCACATATCGTCCAGTTCCATATCCTCAATTTATGGCCACAAGAAGTCCGTTATCATCTCGCGATAGCGAACACCATTCATGGTAACTGCTTGGCCGCCAGCTCATAAACCGCACCAAACAGTCACTCTTTGTGGATGCATCGGCTTTTCAACAATCACTCGTGGATTCTCATTTACCCAAATGCGGCAATTCTGCTTAACGATTCCACTGAGGTGAAAGTGTGCCTCACGAAGTGAACGAAATACATTTTGATTTGAACGTCAAAAGTTGAACGTTAAAATTTCGATCAAGTACACAAATTAATCAGTGTGTTCGTTTACTCGAAAATCTTACTATTTTTACTCGTACTAGAATTTTGTAAGAAAATGAGCAAGCCTAATGTAAGATTTTTACCATTTTTAAAACGTTGGACAACTGCATAACTAAATTTGAAATAATTAACTTTATTATTTTAAACTGCATTTTTTGAAATCCCGGCATTCCCGGTCCAAATTCCCGGGAAATGAAAAATGCCTAATTTCCCGAGAATCCCGGGACGGGAAATTCCCTAATTATAAGCTATAAATTCAATGCTAGTAGTTTTAATAATTAAAATTATTGTCTATAAATTTTTTTGTAAAAATAACTCAAGATTATAAAATAAAAAAGTTAAAAAATTTACATTTTTTATATAAATTAATAAATAACGGTAACCAACTTTGGTCAAAATCATTTTTGGATAATAATAACTAAAGAGAGCAAATAATAATGTTTGATATAAATATTTGGTTTTTATGAGTATCGTTACCGATAACGTTATTTTTATGGGTAGTTACCGGTATTTATTATTTTTTATAAAAAATTACATTTTATTTTTTATTTTATAATCTTGAGTGTTTTTTTTTTACAAAAAATTTATAGATAATAATTTTACTTATTAAAACTACCAGTATTGAATTTATAGCTTAAAATCTGTATTTTCAGTACTTAAAATTAAAAATATGCCATGTTTTACTTGTTTTTATATGTTTTTAACATAATTTTTAATACCGGTACGTACCGGTATTACTGTTTCGATAACGGTATACCGTTACCGAAATAGTCTTAAATACCGTTACCTTTACCGTTACCTAAACAAACGAAATCTGATACCGTTACCGTTACCCTTACCGTTATTCGTTTCGGTAACCAACCTTGGGTAAAACGAATTGATCTAAAAATGTCGAAAAAACAACCCAAACGCGTTTAAGACGAAAACTAACACGTTATGTTTCAACACGGATAAATATAAACGTTGAAAACTCAACGTTTATACATTTTCACATCTAACGTAACTTATTCGCGTTACTTCCTAAAAACTTTTGGTGACATACGTTCGATTATAATGGAACAATTATAAACATAACCTGTTTAACATTTTTCTATACTACAATCGGTATAACGTAGATTCGCTTTAAATACTTAACGTTGATAGTAGAGGGCTGAATGAATGTCTTACAAAACATTTTCTTGCATGCGCTGATGAGAGATTTGACGATTTTTAATACTAAATATAACAAAAATTGACCATTTTACTTATTTGTAGTTATTTACAAGATGTTAAAATTCAGATCATTACAAAAAAAAAAAATAAAACAGAAAACAAAAAAAAATATTTTGGTGTTGTATAAGAAAATGTTTTGTGAATGTCTTGCAAAACATTCATACTGGCCTCTAGTTGATAGGCATGAGACAAAATACAACTTAAAAGTAGAGTTGCTCATGGGTGCAACCAAAAGATGAGATGAGACGGATTTAATTATTTTTTAGCGAGCGCAAATCCGGGATCCCGGGAAATTCTAAAAAAAAAATCCACTATCCCATACATTTCGACTCGATTGGGGCACTCTAAATGGGTCAAAGTGGGATTTTTAAAAATTTGGGATATCAAAATTCGGGGATTCAGAATTCGTTTTAGAGGTATGGTTCCTCGGGCAAAGTTTCTTATTTTGATCCCTAGAATACGATTTTCCTTGTCACTTGGGCGATTTTCAAATCGACCCGCCCTAATGTTCATGCATATTCATGATTGTTCATAGATAATCAAACAGACAAAATAAATTAAATAAAACAAATGGAACAAGAAAAATTAATAAAATCAATAAATAATAAATATATAATCCGCATTAAGGAACTTTATACCCGTAATTTCAATTTAGTGCATAGATACCTACTGGCTTTTGTTCGCTTACACTGTGGGTATGGTCGCCCACATTGCAAAAGTCAAAAAACTTGACATTCGAGAAAAAAATAACTTGATTTTAAAACAATAACATAAATTTAAAAAATTTTGGTTTTAAAATTTTGTTTTTAACATACATATTAGGGGTTTTCATATAAACTCGTAAATTCCCTGTAAACCTTGTATAAATACAAACCATCCCAAGAAACATTTTTACGGACTCTCCGGCACGTACGGATTCATGAATCCGGCTTTTATGGCACGTTAACTGTCCGTAATGTACGTATCCGTCAATGCTTGTACGTATACGGAACATTAACGGACCGTATAAATGGATTTTCGAACACTATACGTTTTAACTCCGTTTTGGTGTATCCGTTTCCGTACCTTTAAATACGGATTTCATCGGTTACAGTTTGTTTACAAAATAAAAAATTATATTTTGGAAAAATCGGTTAAAATATTATTATAATGGGAAGAATATATGGAGAATACGCAATAGAGGGAATTCTTTCTATCACACCATTAATCAAACAACATCAAGTAAAAAGGTAAGATTTATGAAACTTAATGTTTCACAAAGTTTTGTGTATAACATGTGAGAATTTGCATCGTGTACACAGTCAATTACACCATAACTAATTTATTGTCTCTTTTCCATATAGATGTTGGATTTTACTCAGGGTCCCTAAGCGCTGGATATATAGGTAAACCGAGCCGGATGTACTAAACATTGTAATTGTAAATAATAATTATACCCTACACCACTATGTGGTCAGGGTATTATAAGTTTGTGCTGATGTTTGTAACACCAAAAAATATTGGTCGTAGACCCACCTTATAGTATACCGATCGGTTCAGAATTTTTTTTTATTTCGATTTAACGATGTCCGTCTGTCCGTCCGTCCGTCTGTCTGTCTGTCCATGCAATCTTGTGCGCACTCTACAGGTCGCAAATATTAAGATATTTTGATGAAATTTGGTACGCAGACCTATGTTGGCCCAAGGACGAACAAGTTTGATTTTGGTGAACATCGGTCCATGTTTAGACCTAGTGCCCATATAAGGGTCCTACCAAAATTATACTGTTTATACGCTGCAGGTCGCAAATATTAAGATATTTTGATGAAATTTGGTACATAGACCTATGTTGGCCCAAGGACGAAGCCTATTGATTTTGGTGAACATCGGTCCATGTTTAGAACTAGTGCCCATATAAGGGTCCCCCCAAAATTGGCTTGGTTACAAACTGCAGGTCGCAAATATTAAGATATTTTAATGAAATTTGGTGCGCTGACTCACATTATAGAAAATTTTGACACGAGCCCCATTTTAACCCATTCGAATTTCGGATCCAAACATTAGTTGGCTTTTACCCAGACTGGTGTAGGGTATTGTATAGTCGGCATGCCCGACTTTAACCTTTTTACTCGTTATTAATGAATTTATAAAAAAGAAATACTTTGTATTGAAAATAATATACATATGGTCAATTTTTGTGGAAAAAATCGGTAGGATACGGACAAGGACATAATGGTCCGGAAACGGTCCGGCATTGACGGACTTTCAGCGTACTAGTCCGTTTTTTACATGACATAACGGTCCGTAATCGGTCCGTCATTGACGGACTTTAAACGGACTTGTCGGATTCAAATCAGTTTCGATGTTCCTTATGTTCCGTTTTCTGGTCCGTAAACGGATCCAGAAAACGGTACGTATACGGAGTTGGATTCCGTTAAAACGGTGCGTAAACGGAACGAATTGTTTGTTGGGATATTTTTTATGTATGAAGTTTGACATTAAACTCATAAACATACATCGTTTACGAGTAGAATACGAGTTTATATGAAAACCCCTATTATACTGCAGTGTACGCATTAAATATTACGAACGGCAGAGCTTTATAAAACCATATGATGCCGATTTTTCTCAAGTAAATATTCAAATATGGGTCCGATAAATCTTTCAAAATGCAAATTGAAAGGCATTATATATTTTAAATTAATTTTTGTGATCCTAAAATTAATTATATGCACTAAGAGAATATCGGTAAAATTAATCGCAGTTAAAAAAGTGTATATGGGTTTGTATTTAAAATTAAAAATAACTGCAATTGTAGTTAATTCAAATGCAGTTACAGTGTACACTTTTTTAACTGCAATTTAAGTTAATTTTACCGACATAATTCTCAGAGTGTGGATTTTGGCGAAAGAATATGTAATTTTTTTTCGTCATATCAATTTCTTAAATTTAATAAGAGTATTTTTGACTTGACAGTTTACGTTTTAGCTTAGAACTCGACAAGACCTAAAATAACTTGACAACTTGTGGGCGCTGTGGTGTAATGGTTAGCGCGTTGGACTGTTACACGTGAGGTTGCGGGTTCGTTTTTTTTCTATCCCTCATACATATCGCAGCGTCCTCCTTCGGTGTTCCCATAGCACTTAACCCCACCGAAGTAAAATAATATAAAAGGGCTATGAACTAGAAAGCTTCAACAAAGTTCGCCAACTCACCATCAGATGGCGCGCAACATATTGCCATATTTGAAGCCCTTCATCTTTCACCACCTTTCACTTCTTCTCTATCCCCTTTCCAAAGGAAGCAACACGTTAATTAATAGGAAGAATTTCCTGAGTGTTGCTTCTCTTTTTCAAAAAAAAAAATTTACAGAGAGTAATTCAAAATTTACTCTCAGAAAAAAAATATTTACCAAAGTACGTAAACAGAAAAATTGTAAGAATTAGTAAAATAGTTAAAACAGCTGATTGTAAATACCAAATGTAAAAAAATATGCGACTGACCAGTATGGAAATGTTAAAACTTGATGAAAAATTTTGACCAGGAACATTGTAAAGGTTCTTTTAACTTCTTCCGGGGTTAGTTCTTCAATATTTATAATTTTTAAGTCATAAACAAATATAGAATCGTATAATATATATTTTGTTTACTAGAAATACAAGCATGTTTTTATTTTTGCTTACAAATTCTTACTAGTAAAAATTTATTCAGTAAAAACTTGTAAGTTCTCTGATATCGATCGAACTGTCACTTTGCTCTCTCCTTGCTGAGTAATTGTGTAAACAAACGCCTTCCGGCAAAACCTTTTAAAAATTTTTACGAATTTGTACACATTTTTGAGTACGCAAACACACTTATAATTACTAGTTGTTTTCATTTTGTTTTCAAATATAAGATCAACTGATACTAAATTTTAGCGCCAATTGCCGGTCAGTAGTGCAAGTTGTGATTTCTTATCTCTATAATTAACTGTATCTGTTCCAGGCCATGTGGCAACACTAAATGTAGGTGTCTATTAGAGATGAGCGATATTTTCATACCGGTGATTTAATCAATTGATAAATCACTGGTAACGGCAGTGATCAAATATTGCAAGTCGCAGTTACTCGGAATGTCGTTCTTTTAATATTTGTGTACTATTCTTTCTTGCAAACTTCATTGTGCACAGTAATACATGTTTTTTTTTTCAATAACAGTGACTTGCTTTCACACTCTTCTGAATAAAATAGGTCTGTTCGACGTCGTTACCGCGGGTGCCCGCGGGAAACCAATTTACAAACAATTTTGACAATAGAAACGCTTTCTGGTAAGATTGGGTACCCGCGGTAACGTCCACGTACGTCTCCTTCTATCATGTCTTTGCTACCGGTCGCAACTATTCTTCTTTTAAGGCCCAGTTTTTAGGAAGTGGATTATTTTTAAACTTAGTTTAACGCAGTTTGTAACTGGAATACTGCTTTTAAAATGTGATTTATTTTTTTATTTAAATAAAAACTGAAGAAGGGGACTTGGGAAATCCCCGAAACGATCGTCTTTTCATTCCTGAAAGTGTTAGAGGTTTTTGAAAGCAAAAACTCTGTGAAGTATTTGTTAGGAGAATATCCTGATGAAGAAAAATAGCAGTTTTTGAAAAAAGTACTTATTATGTTAATTCATAATAAGGAAATTGGCCTCGAACTGAATTAATAAATTTCTAATTTCTAATTAAAGAAATAAATTATACTCGAGAAAAAGTTTTTCCGGCAAATTTTTGTTCATAAACTTTGAAATGGCTGACAAAATTCGTTTTCGGTTTAACTAAACCAAGTTTAACTGACATCTTAAAAACTCGCCATAAATATTATTTCGTTTATTTATCAGAAAATTGCAGTCTTTTCCATAGAAAAACCGTGATCACGATCACAGTTTAAAAGAACAGCGATTTGCAAATCACATTCACTGAGAACAATGTTACTGAAAAATCGCCAGATCGCCCATATCTATTACAAACCCGTGATCACGGAAACTGTTTAAAAGAACGGTTATTTGAAAATCACGATCACTGGTAGCAGCGTTATTCAAAAATCACCGGATCGCTCATCTCTAGTGTCTATGCTTGAAATTACCGGCATTAGTCGCTTAGTTTGAGAACTAGTTAATCAAGTAGACTATATTATCATAATATGCTTAGTGTATTTTATTTATCTTACCTTTCTTGTGACTTTCTTTTAACATGAGGACTTGGATTTACATTACCGCCAGATTGACTTGATATCGAGGCAGAATCGGCCGTACTTTGTTGGGAACCCAAATTACTTAATACACGCTTATATTCATGAGAAATCAAACAATAAGCAATCACAGAACTGAAATCATGATCGTGAACCACCATAGGAAATGCACCCAGGGGCAATGTATGATGTTCCAAATTACTAAATGGCGATTGCAAAAGATTAACGGGTCCCGCAGAAGGCAATAGTTGGGTTAACATTTTCTTAATGGTTTTCTTATCTGATGACGATGATGTGTGTTGCTGGGGCACAGTAGGCATAACAAAATGAGAATCAGTTGAGTGTTTATCAGTTGTACTTGGGGGCATGTCATTAAGCGTTGAATTAGTTTCTATAGAATCTTCACTTGCTATTAGTCGAGGGGTATCAGGTGTATGTGTTGCTGAGGGGGATATATCAGAATGTTCTGAGCGTAAGTCCTCGGTGCAAATCATACCAGCATCAACTACATGATGACCCGTTTCATGAGACTGTTTAGCGGCATTTTTTTGTGCCACAGCCATTTCATGTAAACGTGGACCCCATTGTTCTATGCTCTCGGCTAAAACTCGTTTCGCCATTAATAATGAATCATAAATATCATAAGGACTAGCTTTGTTTTCTGTTAGCAATGTCTGAATAATTTCGACATGTTGCTTAAATATAAATTGATCTTTACTTAAGATAGTTTTCAAATTAGAAACTAAAGGTGAACTTTCATCTTCCGTAGCTAAATCAGCAATGCGTTCATGTATGCGTGTGTAAACTTCATGACCTTTCATTGAAAAATTTTTAACATCTTCTAAAACTTCAAAACGATTAAATCCTTTGGGGGGATGTAAATTTAAAGTTAAAGCCGGTAACGCTATTTCCCATGTCTCAATGGGAGTGTATTGAAATTTAGCTGCCACACCACGATAACTAAATTGATGAACATAATCACGATGTAAAGAATGGGAACATATAGCACTAACACCACTACCCATACAATTTTCGTCTGCTAAAACTGCTGATCTCTTTCGATAAGCATGACCATGAAAGCGAAGTTCTAAATATTTTGCCAATGATAAACATTTTGTAGTTTCTGATAAAGGTACGCTGGGTGTCACTTCATTACATATACTACACCAGGCTGTAAAATATATACTATTTGTATCAGATTTTGTATTATCTTCACTTAGAAATACTTTAACACAGCCCATTGAGTGTACATAACGTCTGGTGTGACCCAACATGGGTAAACTGCACCGCGTGCATATCGATGATAAACGACAACAGTAACGTTGCAAAAATTGTCCCAACATAATATCTTGTTGGCCATAGAATTTCATATCCAATAATGTGGGTGGCGCACAAAAGGAAGATGCTCCCTTGGGATTAAAAAAGAAACTACAAAATAAAACGGGCAAACGTTGATGATTTTCTATATCCAAGGCATCTTTATAGAAATTATCTTCTTGGATTTTTTGTGACATTTGATTTTTCAGTTCTCGGTGTCCTTTAAAGAATTTAAACACTGAAAAACACATAAAATTGTAGTGTTAATAATTAAAAATTCTTTACAAAAAAACTTACTTTTAGGTCTCTTTGGGTACTTTCCACCATAGGCTCTAAACTCTGCCAGCAGAGTTTGTATATCACGATTATCAATAGGTGTTGTTATTTTCATTTTTAAAAATGCATGCGATGGATTCAATTCCAATTCTTGACAATCTGTTGGTATAATTTCAGCACTATCCAAACGTTCAAAGTTGTAATAATTTGCGTTATTAGAATTTGCTGAATTTATATTTGACCATAATTTTGAATAGTATAATTCTGTAGGAAATAATAAACGTAATGGACATTTACGACCATGTTCGGTTTCCAAATATGGTAAAGGAAAAGTTAGAAATGGACTAACCGATAATATAGTTGAACTAAGAGCACTACGAAAACGATTGTCATAACGATGTTCAACGGCTAATTGTAGATTATGAGAATTTTCGGGAGAAATTTTAGATTCAGCAGAACGCAGAGGATCTGAAAAATCCGCTGATACATCTCTGGCAGTAGTGAGAATTTTTTCTTCAGATTTGCGCTCAACTATAATTGGTCGTGGTTTGTTTGATAAGGAGGCCGAACGTAATTGTGGCACTTCTTCGTCTTCATTATTATCACTTGTTTCTTCTTTTTCCATAGCCTTTTGTGTTATGTTAGCATTTTCATCAGCTGGACTAGTTTCTTTAGAATCAAATATTGGGGGTTTTGGTGTAAGAGCCTCGGCAAATTCATCTAATAAAAAGGACATTTCTAAACGCCAATTATAACGTGCATATACTAAAAATGAGGCCACCTTTTTAACTTTTGTCAATTCCTTATTATTACCACCTCTTAAGAGACAAGTAAAACCTCTTGGACTTTGTAGCTTTTCAAAAAACATTAATGTCTTAGTAGCTCCCATACCATCATTATAGTTGCGTATATAAAATGCATCACATTTACCCAATTTAGGTTGCGCTATATTGCCTTCTATGGTGGTGAGAACATCACATTGTAGGGTTCTAGCTAAACGATCCATAACAGAAAGTTTAACATCTAATACTAAAGTAATACCATTCGATCTCAAAATATCTTGAGCTACACCAGCCACATTTTTATGTACCAGCACTACATTGGGTTTAAAACTCATTATACGAGCACAAACATTCCTTAGGTATTCTTTTTCTTGCAGTAAAACCGTAGATATACTCACAAATTTGCCCTCTATACGTTCATAGACAATGGGACATTGTAACAACAGTATCTGTGGTTGTTCTACTCTTGTGGCCATATCCTTATGTGCTACATTTTTGGAAAATACTACTCCACCCACAATTGTACTATCTAATCTCTTGCCACCTGGTACTTTTTTAAAATTTACATAATTTCTTACATCCATTAATTCATTGGTACAATATTCTGGTTTGAAATGATTTGCTGCTCGACAACATAGAGGATTTAAAACTTTAGCCCATTGCAGATCTAACTGGAAAGTTCGTAACATTTGTGTTAGTAGCTGTTCTTCATGATCACAATAAGACTCTAAAAGTTTTGATGTTGTTGAGTTCATCGAATTATCTAATTCAATATCACGTGTTGATTTTAGACTAAAGGAAGCATCTAGAGGTTTTGGTGGATGTGGTTCAATACCGAATTGTTCATATTGTGGGCTCATATTTTCTTTTGGCTGATTGATATCCAAAAAATTGATAGCTTCCAAAGCTTGTCTAAAAAAAAAAAAAAAAAAATACAGTACATACAATGTAAAAGCAAGTTTTATGGATGACAGTTAAACTTGGTTTAGTTAAAACGCAAACTAAATCAGCCATTACTGATTTGGCGGAGTTCTTTTTTGAGTTATTTTCTTGTTGACGTCATTTTCAGAGAATTGCAATTAATACTACACTCAAAAAAATAAGTTAGTAACAAAAATTAGTAAAACGTCTTGTATATCAAGTGTCTACATTCAAAAAAGTTTGACAGTTACTACATGACAGTTGTTTGTGTAGTAATCAGTTGTTGTTTTTAACAAAAATGCAAAACAACTATTATGACGGTTATTTAAGAAAACAACTAACGAAAAGTACTGTAATTTCGTAACAGTTGTTTAAAGCAGTTATTTTTAATATCATAATAAACAACTAGCAAAACAGTAATTTTACAGTAAACAGTTATTTTTGGTAGTTATTTAAAAAAAATTCAATTCAATGAATTGAATTTTAAAAATTCTTGTTTAGTTTATATTTGTTATTATTCGGCGCTGTTCTCAGTTCCGAATCCACATAAAGAACTTCTAAAGTGGAACATTCCGAACATTTTTGCTGTTTTGTGATTCACATCTGCAAAAATTTTTGTGAAATATTCCATGTATAAAAAGCTGGGTGGAAGTAAAAACGAATGCACTTTTTTTCTATGAAATATTTACTAAAATATTAAAAAAAACATTTGTGAACAAAATTTTGAAATGTGTTCTTTGTATTTTCACTAAAATATTGAAATTTGTAGAACATTTAATACATAAAAAGATTATTTTAAAAACTGTCTATAAATTTAAACATTTTCTTTCGGAATAAAGAAAAAGAGGAAGAAGAAGAAAAAATGATTTAATCAAAATTTAAAATTTATTTGCACAATTGTTTTTTGTTTATATTTACATCAGCTGTGTTACCAAAAATTACCCGAAGAAAAAGTCTGGGTAAATTTTGGTAAAAAGAGAAACACTAATTAATACACTCTCATTAGCGCTCTCATTTACCCAATTTTCGAGTACGGGTACGCTTTTGGGTAAATTTCGTTAGCATAGGGTACGTACGGGAACGCACTTAATAGGTGAATACCAAAACAGCAAATTTCCGAATATTTTAATTCCATGTGCTTTTAGAAATCCATTCTAAATCAAAGCCCTCTAAATTCATTCATTCTAGTTTGCAAATAAAAATCAGAAACTTGTATTGTATCTCCAATGCATAAAAGCATAATAACTGGAGAATTTGGAACTTTTACTTCGTATTTTGAATAACACATATTTTTGTAATCGAAAGAAAAAAAATTATTTTTTTTATTAAAATATACTTTTATAAACAAAAAGAATTGACTGTAAAAAACAGTAGTTTTTATCAATTTTGTCAGTTCTTTTAAATTTTTGAAAATTATAGTTTTCAGCATTTTTTGTTTGCTGAAATTTTAGTAATATTTTTTCAGCACTAAAGTAATTATGAACTAATGTTTTACTAATTTAATTTGCTACCAAAATTGTTCTGATAAACATATAAGGAATGCAAATTAAAAAAATTCTTTCTAAAATCAATACAACCGTTTGCTGAATATTAGTAGACTGAAAATTTTTTTTACAGAAATTATACTTTAGTCTGTAATTATTTAGAAAACTTTGTAAAATATAAAAATGGCAACACTAACAAAAGTTTGTCGGTAGAATCTACTGAAAATTACAGTGAAAACAAAGGTATATGTAGTGAAAAGGGCGACAAAGGTATTTACCTTTAAAATAACTAAAACTTTTGTTATTTTTAACTGTTGAAAAATAACTAACACATGCATTAAAATCAACTACCAATGTCGTAAAATTAACTGACAAATTTTTACTACAAACATTTAAAAACAACTGACCAAATGGGTAAAAACTACTGTTTTTTACAGTTAATTCTTTTCGTATTATAAAAGTATATTTTAATAAAAAAACTATTTTTATACCCTACACCACTATGTGGTCAGGGTATTATAAGTTTGTGCTGATGTTTGTAACACCAAAAAATATTGGTCGTAGACCCACCTTATATTATACCGATCGGTTCAGAATTTTTTTTTATTTCGATTTAACGATGTCCGTCTGTCCGTCCGTCCGTCTGTCTGTCCATGCAATCTTGTGCGCACTCTACAGGTCGCACCTATTAAGATATTTTGATGAAATTTGGTACACAGACCTATATTGGCCCAATAACGCAGCCTATTGATTTTGGTGAACATCGGTACATGTTTAGACCTAGTGCCCATATAAGGGTCCTACCAAAGTTATACTGTTTATACGCTGCAGGTCGCAAATATTAAGATATTTTGATGAAATTTGGTACATAGACCTATGTTGGCCCAAGGACGAAGCCTATTGATTTTGGTGAACATCGGTCCATGTTTAGAACTAGTGCCCATATAAGCGCCCCCCCCCCCCCAAAATTGGCTAGGTTACAAACTGCAGGTCGCAAATATTAAGATATTTTAATGAAATTTGGTGCGCTGACTCACATTATAGAAAATTTTGAAACAAGCCCCATTTTAACCCATTCGAATTTCGGATCCAAACAATACACCAGACTGGTGTAGGGTATTGTATAGTCGACATGCCCGACTTTAACCTTTTTACTCGTTTTTATATTATCAGAGTTTTTGAGGTAATTTTCTAATTTTTAATTGATTTTTTAATTTAATTATGGCCAACGCAAAAAACGAGTCAACTGCCATTAAAGGACCTATCCCATGACCGGTCAAAAAGACCGATCAACGGCCGGTCTCCGCCCCCTTGGGACCTATCCTGCGTGTCATCTGGGACCGGTCCCTTTCCCCGTAGGGTAATAAAAACAACTGTTTACTGTAAAATTACGGTTTTGGTAGTTGTTTATTATGATATTAAAAATAACCGGTTTAAACAACATTTCATTTCGTTAGTTGTTTTCTTTGCATTTTTCTACAGTAAATAAATTACTTTTAAAAACAACTACTGATTACTAGACAAACAACTGTCATGTAGTAACTGGCAAACTTTTTTTAGTGTAGCTTCACCATTGTCGACGTTAGGTTGTCCCGAATTTCGAAAGCTATTAACCCTTTCTTCTGATAGTGATATTTATATCATATATTTGGCATTAAAAACTAACTATGATGCAAATATTAAAATTTTGTTTTATCACTTTATTTAGCCGATATAGCATAACAGAGGTTCAAGACGAATCAAGAAATATAATGATCAAATAACTTCGGTTTTCGCTATAAATAACACTATCAGTAAAATAAAATTATATGCCCAAAATTGCTGCTCTAGTGTTGTTATTGTAGGAATTATAGCTATATTCGCTTTTTAAAAGTGCGAAATTTGGCGAAATTGACACTACACATCAATAAATTTTGATGAAATTATCATATAGAGACAATCTGACAATAAAATATAAACAATAATACAATTTAATGGAAAATCACTGATGACGCCTGTCCAAAAGAAAAAGGCAGAAACTAGATCTAGTCTGATTTGCAGATTAATAATGTGTTTATAACTTTGAAAAAATGTTTATTCTTCTTAACCTCAAACCTACATAATTTGAAATTAATTTTGGTTACAACTAATTTTGAGTATATAATTTCTGTTTAATTTCAAAAAATCTGTCGGCTAGCTTTTGAATTAGAGAGATATTCGTAAGGCGTGTCCTAACGGTATCCTGTGAGCCCTGGAGCAAATATAAAATTTCATTTTACAAGCAGATACTCTAAACTAACTTTTTTATTATCAATAATGTTTGCCAGGCCGTAAATATATTTTTGAAGATTTTTAAAATATTTTTTTTCTGTTTTAAAAAGTTAATTTTTTCAAATTTACGAAAATTGGACTTTACATCCTTTTGGCTTGAAAATCGTTTGTTGTACAATAAACGTTTGAAGACAAAAGAAGTAGTGAATTGTGTTTTCTATCGACGTAATACAATTGCTTTTATTAAAAATTGTTATTTAAAGATCTAAAGACCGCTTTTTAGCGGTTTTGGGCATTAGAGGGTTAAGCTGATTATAGAAAAAATATCAAAAAAAATTTCGAGGATACTTATAGTTCGCTACCCGCGTTTAAAGTCGGCCTTCGTAGTGTATGTTTTTGAAAATTCTTTCTCGAATTTTTGGACCAAATGTTTGGCAGTGCTGAGCATATTATGGCAAAAATATTAAAAAAAAAATTCCGTAGAGTAATTTTTTTTGGTCCACCACAGGATCATTTAGTTTGAAACAAGTAATTTTTATTTATTTTATTTTAGAAATATATTTAGAACTTGAATTTTTATGATTTTATTTTCCAATTACGGGACACCCTAGTCGACATGCTTTAATTACAAATCTACAAATATATGGGTGATATCAAAACATGTGATAAAAACCGTGTAACCAGCTAATTTCTATTGCATGGATTACATTTGAGTTATATATTGCGATATATATCAGCGCATTGTCACCTGTTTTACAAAATTTATAACAATCTGACCAATTTTTGGTTAATACATAAAATGTGTGACCAATTTTATAGGCCAAATGTAAACTCCGTAACCAGAAACTCATAAGGTTTTTTAACTTTAATGGCTTATATTTTAATAACCAATGAAGCTAAACACTAACTGTAAGAATTTTTATGCAGAGGAAAAGTGATGTTTTTAATAAAAATTAATACATTTTACAAATTTTTTCGTATATCTTTGCTAACACGACTTCAACTCTGTAACGATTTTTCGTCATAATTTTTGATAAAAAATGCATACACCAGAATTTTGGAGTTATCTATTAATTATATTGCGAAAAGTATAATGTTTTTTATACTCAAATGATCGTTGGACTGTAAATAATCATCTAGTACAACAGACTTAAAGTTTTTCTGCAGGAAGGAAGTCTTTAATAAGATTTGAAAAAATGTTATAAACTCCGTTCCTAATTTTTACACCAAACTATTTAACGAGTAAGAAAAATAGTGTCATATTTGGATTCACATTGTAGCCGTCATACGATTTTGTTTCGGAAAGAAAATTCTGACAAAGCGTTTCTGAAATAAAACGAAAAAAGTAACCAAATGTAAACTCCGTAACCAAAATTGTTTGCATCAGATTGCATTCAAAAAATGGAGGTAAATGATTAAAATATTTTAAAATAATCATAAACAGAGGTGATTCAACTAACATTTTTGCGTCAAATCAAAAAAAGTTATCAGTTATTTACCCTAAACTGCTGGAGCGAAAAACGATTGATTTTGCATTTCATTGGTTTGGAATCGATATTTCGACCCATTACTGACATTAGTTTGACAAATTAAATTTGTTTCACATAATAAGCAACCGCTGATTAGATTTTTAAAAAGTTTATATTTTTGAAAAGCATTTAAAAGGGCCAAAAATTGTATTTTTATTCGCGAATGAATTGTATTTTTATTCGCGAAACCGCCAATTTGATAAACACAAATTGTATATTATTGGAAAGCATGTTGAAAACCCAAATACGAAAAACTAATAAATTGAAGAAAATTCGTACAAAATTTTTTTTGTTATATCTTTTGCTTGTGAAAATGTAAACTCCACAATTGCAATTAGGTTTATAATGACTAAACTTACTGATTCCATTAAGAAAAAACCGAAATATTAACACTTTTAGCTTCTCACAAATTTAGCCCAAACACTTATCACATTTTTTTATTTCAGCCATATAAAAATAATTTTAAATAAAATATAAACAAAATTGTATCTTAATTAATTATATGCTTATTGTTGGCGTTGAATGTACATAAATGCTGTAGATAATTCTAAAAAGCAAACAAGGAAATAACAAAATATCGCATTTATATCACTAAAACCCTTTTTCTTTAACCCTCAAGAAGCGATATTTTCAAAACAGTATTCGACGTAACAGCGCAGTATAAAGTATAAGATAGTATAAAAGTTTGGCTATAACCACAACGAAAAAAAATTTAGATTATTATTACAGAGTGGTTGACATATTGATTTCAAAATATTAATGTCGAATTTTTATTTAAAAAAATTAAAAAAAAAAAATCCTACAAATTGCGTATTAATTTTTCATTACAGAATCTTGATTATTTACGTTAACTGTAAAATTAAGAGAACAAATTAAAAATATAATTTTGAAAAATTCTGAATCAACTGAAGAATGTCAGCGGATTAAAGTTTCGAATTTGGTTGCAAATATTTCCGCTACAGAGCGTGGTGCGATAATAACAAATGCAGAAAATACTTGGGTACAGGTCTTCGGCCATACTAATTTTTCTTTAAAAACTCGCGCGATTTCTTAATTCAGCAGAGTATGGGTTAAAACGCAAAAGGCGACACAACAAAGTTTCCCAGTGTGTTTACCAGCACAATTTTGGTAGCAAAATAATTTTGTAAAACATTAGTTCAAAATTAGTTTAATGCTGAAAAATACCCAGTAGCAAATGGTCAAACTAGTTCTAGAACGTACTAGTTTTTTGACTAGTATTACATAACTAGTTCACAAAATAATAAATTTGAACCAGTTTTGTACTAGTTAAATACGATCTATGTAGAGACTGTTTAAAAAAAATTACCTGAAATAAAATATGAGATTTTAATTTTTTTTTGTCTTTTCATTTTTATTTAATAAAAAAATCAGATTTTGTAAATAAACGCCTAAATTTTTTTTTATTGTGAATTGAACTGCGGTGTAAATCAACTCGTACAGTACTGGTGTCAAAGAGTCAATCCAGAACTGGTTTAGTGAATTTCTTATAAGTACTAGTACAGCTTCTTGTTTTCCTTTCTAAAACAATAATCTTTAACAATTTGTATACCTAATAGTTTCATTGAAACTGCGCAGAGATTTCAAAAGATTGATTTTAAATACGAGTTTTGAAATACCACGTTCGTTTGTAATATGTAATACATTCTGAGTTTGCAAATAAACACTAAAATGTTTTATTGTCATAAGAAATCATGAACACAAAATATTTAAAATTTTATTTGGTAAATGGATGTAAATAATAATCTCAGTAGGAGGAAACTATCGGTCTAATCTGCGTTTTACCAAAGGAAAAACCTTTGTTTTTTTTTATCTATATAATTGAGATAGCAACCAACTGGTACAGTACTATTATTTCCAAAGAGTCACTTCTTTGCAAGTGTCACATTAGTACAAGTTTCGCTTCTTATTTTTCGTCCTTAAATTGTAATTTCCAAACTAGTTCTACAACTAGTACCACAGTGGCAGTTTGGCGACAATTACCCCCATGTTAAATTCTACAGTTGTTTGTATGGATAGGCGGTAGAACTCGTACTTGTTGCCTGGTTTAAATAAACTAGTACACAACTGGTTCTGAGCTAGCATTTTTTGCTACTGGGTATAACTGAAAATTTTGCTGAAAACAAAATACCCAACACCATTTTACGGATTTGTTCTATTATTTCCAATTTCAGGATTTTACTATTTTTATTGTAACGTTTTCTTTTATTTCAGCAGTTTTTATTTTTTTCGATTTTGGATTTTTTTCCAATGGTGCCGTTTTTTTGTTTTAGTGGGTTTTCCCCTAATTATCGCCTCTTCCCGATTATTGGCAATTTTCCCCAATTTTGGCGTTTCAGTGTTTTTTCCGATTTTGTTGTTGTTGTTGTTGTTGTAGCAACGCCTCCTACAATAAAATATGTAAGCAATCTATTATAACTATCCTTCTTCTTCATCTTGTTCTGCTGACTCAGCTAGATCCAGACCCAGGAACCGGGCCGCCTCAACCGGGTGGGTCCATAGTGACGTGGGATCTAGGTGAGTCGGGTTTGCCGTGCAGCCAAAGAGGTGGTTTACGTCGTGGGGACCTCTCTGGCATGCGGGACATGTGTTCGGGATGGTGGGCTCCGATTTTGTCTTTTTATATACTTTTCTCATATTTTTTAAAGGTTTTTTTATCGTGTTTTGTGATTAATCCTTGTTTAATAAATTATGAAATATATTCCCGATTTTTTCTGGTTTATTCTTTAATAACACATTTGTGGGCACTCATTCATCATAATTTATTTTGTTATATGTGAAAAATAAAACATTAAAAAATCAGTTTTTATTTACCTTGGCAATTCATTGACAAAACGATAATGTAAATTTTCATCAAATTCCGTTTCTTCTGAATCAGTTACAATCGGTTGAATAAAACCAGCATCTAACATAGCATTTAATATCGCTATCGCTTGCACCTTATTGGAAGATTTATGATTTTTATTTAAAAATTCAATTAATTCTACACCACAATTTTGTTCTGGTAAAACTTTACGCATTTCCTCGTGCAGTGTAATCAAAGAGTTCGATTGTTGTAAAATATTTTTACGATCATCCAATGTCAAACTAATCGGAGGTTGATGGGCTGCAAAACGTTCCTCTTGATAGCCCACTGATACTTTACGTTCTAAAGGTGAACGTGTGGGTTCAATAGTTAATTTTTGAGGTTCACTATCGTTAATGGTTTCCAATTTGCTAGTTAAATCTAGCTGTAAAGCTTGTAGATCAGAATTTAAATCTTTCGTTATATTTGGTGAACGTAAATAGCTGAGAACAATTTTGGAACAATAATTGCAAACTTTTAAGTCGCCTAAGGAGAGAAAACAAAATGCGATATTATATACATATTTGTCCTCTGATTCATAAAAAAAGAATCAGTACATTATATAGACTACATGTTATATCAGTTTATAAAACTGTTTTAAAAATCTACAAATTATTATGCACATGACTATTAGGACCAGTTTTATGGCCAGAACCAAGGAAGATTTTTGCCTTAAATAAATATTAAGTTGTAAACTTTGTTTGAAAATTTTAGAAAAAAAAAATCGTTTTTAATTCGAACAACAAAACTGGCCCTCAGACTTTTAACTTTAAAAATATACCTGAGCACATAATGATTTTTCCTGGCACCACTTGATTGCAGCATTTGGAACAAAATATTTGTCCACATAAACGACAATGATGTTTGCGACGAAATGTTGAAAATTTTTGTGTACAATCATAACATTCTTTAGCTTTTGAATCGGGCATCCAGAAACGTTGTAAGTCGGTATCTTTGTAATTTCGCAAATCCTAATAACAAAACAAAAATTATACGACACAAAATAATTTCAACAAACAACAAGAACATTTTCCACTCTCGATAAAAAAAAATATATATATCTAGCATATATAGTCATATCTCATTTGGTATACACATATGATCATAGTAATAGATACACCTAAATATATATGTATTTTAATAACAAATAAACACTCTATATTTCATGAACATTAATAAAAAAAATGTAGTCCAGGTTTATTAATTGTAACAAAAGATCGTAAATATTGTAAATATTTTACGTAAATAATAACTGAAATAGTGAAGGTAAATATGTACATAATCATAATAATAGATAAATTTGGGAAAAAATTAAATATAAAAAAACAAACTTAATTTATTTTTTAAAATAATTTATGAACAGGGCAAGGAATTGCATGCAAATGTATGTTTTTCCTCGATAGTCCAAAACTGATATGGACTAACAGCGGTATTCAAAATGAAAATTTAGCATAGAGTTAACGTGAGTTTTATTCATAATACTGTTGTTAAACTCATTCTAGTATTGTTGCTAAATACCTTCTAATGTTGTGTTATCAAACGCCAAAAAACAAAAACTTTCATTCATAATAAAAAAAAGCCTTGTATTTTCAAACACAGGGTTGGTCTTAATCGGTTTGCTAAGAAATCATTTTGAATAAACTCTATGTTAACAAGCTGCTATGCCTAAAAAACATTCTAGTTAACAGCTCGTTGTGTGCGATGTGTAAGAAGCTACTAACTTTTCATTTTGAATACGGGGGTAAATATTTATCCGAATCAAATTTAGAACAAAATGGCATCGATTTGTAGTTGCATATTTTGACTTTAAATGCATATTTGGTGCCTTTTTAATGCATATTTGTGCATATATTTAATTTTTAGGGGCATTTTTTATTTTGTAGAAAAATAGTACCTACCTTCCTAATAGTTAGCCTATACTTCAGGGACACACATATTTCAAATAACTGGGAAGGTACTTTTTTTTGGAAAAATGTACTTTTTTTGGATAAAATTACTTTTTTTTGGAAAAAGGTACTTCTTTTGTAAAAAGTAATTTTTTTGGAAAAAGCTACTTTTTTTTGGAAAAAGTACTTTTTTGGGAAAAATTTACTTTTTTGGAAAAAGGTACTTTTTTTTAAAAAAGTACTTTTATTTTTAAAAAAGGTACTTTTATTTGTCATCTTTCTGCCCCTCCCGGTTGGAATTTCCAAAAATACCGTCTTAGAGGTTGTCTACGCTGGAGGTGGGATCTACGTACCAAATTTAAGCTTCCTAGTTCCAGTAGTTTGGGCAGGCCGTCAAGGTGGCCCTCCCGGTAGGAATTTCCAAAAATCCCGTCTTAGTGGATGTATACCACAGAGGAGGAAGCTTCGTACCAAATTTCAACTTCCTAGCTCCAGCGGTTTGTGCAGGCCGTTAAGATGGGCACTTTTCCCCTTTTGAACCCCCAGTTTTCAAACGTGCCTGTCCAAAATTCCAAAAAGTGCTTTCCAGATAAGTTAGCCCATACTCCAAAAAACACATATTTTAAATTTCAGCTTTCTAGCCAAAGGGGCTATGACAGGCCGTCGAGGGGGAGACTTTTCCCCTTTTTGCACGTTCCGGTAGGAATTTCCAAAAATCCCGTCTTAGCGGACTTCTACGCCGGAGGAGGAACATACCAAATTTCAACTTCCTAGCTTCAACGGTTTGGGCTGGGCGATTTTGAGTCAGCCAGTCAGTCACTCACGTTATTCTTTTATATATAGAGACTAGCGGGCAAAGCCCGCTACGTTGTTAGCGTGCCTTAAAGTTTATTTAATTACAGTAGAACTAGCAATTCAAGTTAATTCACAAATTTAATAGGAAAGTTTACTGCGCCACCGATATCTCGGAATATAAAAAATGCATTCTTTTTCTAAGGTTTTTTATAAATAAATTTGTTTAACCTTTTTGTAGAGTAGGTATGCTTCAATTCTAAATTTCATATTCCGTGCTTAAAGTGCCCTTTTTGTTCCTCCCCGTAAAAAAACTCAAATATATATAATCCTGCCTCAGTGGATGTATGTCTATATTAAAGGTAGTCACATGCTTCATTTCAAGTACAAGCAGTTTAAGTCATTCAAATTTCTTTCCATTTCCCTCCAGTGATCTAATGTTTCAATTTCACTCGTTCCCTTTCCATTTCATTTCGTTCCATTCCAGATTCCATTTCGTTCCCATTATATATTGTTCCAATCCCAATCATTCCCCGTTTCATTCCATTTCGCACCCACTGTCTTGTGTTTCGATATCAGCCGTTCCTCTTTCCATTCCATTCCTTTGCACCTGATCCGTTCCATTCCTGTTTTCAACTGTAGTGCTTCAATTTCACTCGCTCGCCATTCAATACCATCTCGCTCCATATTGCATTTTGTTCCATAATCTATTTTGTTCCCTCTTCCATTTCCATTGCCCACTGTTTTAATTTCACTCGTTCCCCGTTCATTTCCATTTCATCCCACCTGTGTAATGTTTCAATTCCACTCGTTCCCCACTTTGTTTCTTAATTTTGGCATTCCAAATACACTCGTTTTTAAAATTTTAGGTTTCTAGAGGCAGGCTTTAAAGGGGGCAATTTTACCCTTTTTAACCCTCCTTTTCACCACATTCCAGTCCAAAGACGCAAAAAATAACTTGGCTATAAGTTAGCCCATACTCCAAGGAACACACATAAATTTCAAGTTTCCAGCCATCAAGGGGAAAAATTATTCCTTTCCTTCCCGGCAAGAATTTCCAAAAATGCAGTCTTCGCTGTCGTTTACGCTGGAGGAGGAATCTACGTACCGAATTTTAGCTTCCTAGTTCCAGCAGTTTGGCCAGGCCGTCAAAGGGGAGACCTTTTCCCTGTTTACGCCTCCCGGTAAGAATTTCCAAAAATTTCGTCTTAGTGGACGTCTACATTGGAGGAGGAACCTACATACCTAATTTTAGCTCCCTAGTTCCAGCAGTTTGGGCAGGCTGTTAAGGGGGAGATCTTTCCTGTTTTTGACCCTACCTGTAGAAATTTCCAAAAATCCCGTCTTAGCCGATATCTACAATGGAGGAGGAACCTTTATACCAAATTTTAACTTCCTACCTCCAACGGTTTGGACAACCCTTTAAGGGGCATTTTTCCTTTTTGGCCCCAATTTTTGCAATGTTCCTGTCCAAAATTCCAAAAAGTACCTCCCCGATAAGTGAGCCCATACTCCAAGGAACAGATATTTTACATTTCAGATTTCTAGCAAGTGGGGTTTTGGCAGGCCGTCAAAGGGGAGATTTTTACTATTTATGCCCCTCCGGCAAGAATTTCAGCTTCCTAGTTCCAGCAGTTTGGGCAGGCCGTCGAGGGGGACACTTTTTATTTTTTTGCCACTCCCGGTTGGAATTTCCAAATATGCCGTATTAGCAGACATCTATGTTGAAGGAGGAACCTAGATACTGAATTTCAGCTTCCTAGTTCCAGCAGTTTAGACAGGCCGTTAAGGACCCACGTTCCCTTTTTGAGCCCCCATTTTATAACGTCCCTGTCCAAAATTGAAGGAAGTACCTTCCTGATAAGTTAGCCCATACTCCAGGGAATATATTTTAAAATTCAGGTTTCTAGCCAAAGGGGTTTTGACAGGCCATTAAGGAGAGATTTTCCTTCTTTCTGCCCCTCCACGGAATACATATTTAAAATTTTAAGTTTCTAGCCAAAAGGGTTTGGGCAGGCCGCCAAGAGGGACACTTTTCCTCTTATTGTCCCTCCCGATAGGAATTTCTAAAAATCCCTTCTTCGCGGACATCTACATAGGAGGGGGAACTTACATTCCGATTTTCAGCTACCTAGTTCCAACAGTTTGGGCAGGATGTCAAGGGGAGACACTCCCCTTTTGGGCCCCTGTAGGGATTTTCAAAAACGCAGTCTTAGCGGATGTCTACGACAGAGGAGGAACCTTTTCACCAAATTTCAATTTCATACCTCCAGCGGTTTGTGCAGGCCGTTAAAGGGGCACTTTTCCAATTTTTAACCCCCATCGGTCTGTCCTTAGAAAAAAGGACTTTTTTTAAAGATTAATTTTTTTTTACAAAAGCTCTTTGTAAAATAGAAGGTACTTTTTTGGAAAAGATACTTTTTTTTGAAAAGGCCGGACTTTTCCAATTTTCGGCCCTCCCTGTTGAAAATATCCCGTTCCAGTGGAGATCTCCTGCAAAAAGGCTATTTCTGAAAAAGAAACTTTTTCGAAAAAGGTAACTTTCTTTTGTAAAACGTATTTGTTTTTGAAAAAAGTACTTTAAAAAAAGTTTTGTTTTTGAAAAAGGAATATCCAGAAATCCTGTCTTAGTGGCGATATCCATGGAGGGAGGAAAAAAAGTACTTTTTTGAAATTCTATTTTTTTATATTTTTATTTTTAAATGGTATTTTTTATGATAAAATACTTTTTTGGGAAGATACTTTTTTTGAAAAAGCTTCATGTTTTTTTGAAAATGTTCTTTTTGGAAAAATATACTTTTCTGGAAAAAGGTACTTTTGTTTGAAAATGGTACTTATTTTGGAGAAAGGTACTTTTTTTTGGAAACGTACTCTTTTTCAAAAAAGGTACTGTTTTTGGTAAAAGGCACTTTTTTGGAAAAAGGTACTTATTGGAAAAAAATAACTTTTTTTTGGAGAAAGGTACTTTTTTTTGGATATAGGTACATTTTTTTGGAAAAAGGTACTTCTTTTTGGATATAGGTACTTTTTTTTTGGAAAAAGGTACTTTTTTTGGGCACATGTACTTTTTTTGGAAAAGGTACTTTTTTTGTAAAAAGTACTTTTTTTGGAAAAAGGTACTTTTTTTTGGAAAAAGTACTTATTTTGGAAAAAGTACTTTTTTTTTGGAAAAAAGTACTTTTTGGAAAAAGGTACTTTTTTGTCCCTACCTGCAAGAATTTCCATAAATGTAATCTCGCCGGACGTCTACGCTGGTCGAGGAACCTACAGCTATGGACACAGAAATAGAACACTTCATACAAAATTATCTGCATGCATTTCTCTTAATAATTATAAAGCAATAATTATATTTCTTTTCTATTATAGTAAACTGTAATCAAGTAGTCTCAGATTATATATAAAACTTTGCAATATTTAAAACATGCAAATATTTACAACAAAATTACTTTACTTTGTTCCTATTTGACTTGGACATATAAATAGGACACTTGCAATAATTGTCAAAATTTTACTCGATGCACTTAGTAATAATTTTCTTTTCATAATTTGCGTTTGAAATAAGTAAATTCTTTTCTAATAGTACCAATATGGGACGTGGAAAACATTGTAATCCAGAAAAACGAAGACATATCTCAATTCCACAACGAGATGAAATTGCTAAAATACTAAAGGGTTCGCGAAATATGGTATACAATGCTATTCGTCTATGTGCTGCCGACAAGAAATATCATACGCAAAATAAAGAACGTAAGTCAATCCGTCGTAAAACTACAACTTATATGGACAGGATTGTAGTACGCAAAAGCAAAATCAACCCTTTTATGTCCTCCCGTCAAATAAATAATGAAATCAGGGAAAAATTCAACGTTCAAGTGTCAGACAGGTTAATAAGAAGAAGACTGAATAAAGCAAACTTATTTGGACGAATAAGTAGAAAGAAGCCTCTTCTTTCAAGAAAAAATATTAAGAAACGTATTGATTTTGCCAAAACCCACAAAGGAAATGAGTTGTCCTTTTGGAAAAATGTGCTTTGGAGCGATGAAACAAAGGTAAATAGTGTCGGACCAGACGGTAGAACATTTCTACAGAACCAGACTTTAAACATTAAGTACACTCAGAAGACCTTGAAACACGGTGGGGGTAATATTATGGTATGGGGGGCTTTTTCCTGGTGTGGTGTTGGGCCTATCATAAAAGTAGAGGACAAAATGGGCAGGTTTCAAAAATTTAACATTCTTAAGAATGTTATGGAGCCATTTGGAAAATATGCCAGTTAAGTGGACATTTATGCAAGACAATGATCCGAAGCATTCGTCGAACATAGTGAAGGATTGGTTGTTACAAGAACAAAATAAGGTTTTGGACTGGCCAGCCCAAAGTCGGCCAGTCCAAAACCAAACCAAATCCAAAATCTATGGAATGATGTAAAAACAAAAGTTTCGCAAAACAATTACAAAAATTCCGCCGAACTTTGGGCTGGTATTCAAGAAGCCTGGTATTCTATACCAAAAGAAAGATGCCAGAGATTAGTTGAGAGTATGCAAAGAAGATGCGAAGCGGTTATTGATAACAATGGATACAGCACAAAATATTAGTGTAATATTAACTCTAAAAAATAATTGTTTTAAAAACCAAAAAAATGTACGGTTTTTTTGTAAAAATATAAAATGTGTCCTATTTAGAAGTCCAGGTATTTTTATTAGTTTATACATATTTACCAATATATATAAAATAGTTGGATTTTTATTTAAATAAAGAATGAATTATAATCACCAATAATAACACTTCCCGTATATGAAATAAAAAATTTTATTTTTGTTTTATTTTTCAAAATTTTTCATGTCCATAGCTGTACATTAGAGTGGTCCAAAAAAACATGAAAGTTGGAATTCGCGATCTGCACAATGTTGCCCCTATTCCTTAATGTCTAAAAACTCCCTGTGCCAAGTTTCAGCTAAATCCGCTGTTATTTAGAGATAGCACAAAAAGTTGTCTTTTAAGAATTAGTAATTTATCTCTAGAGTAATTTATACAAAAAGTAGGGTTGACTTTAAATTTAATTATTTCTTAACCTGTACGCTATTATTTAAAAATTTTTTTTAAATCTGGTCTTAATTAATGTGGATATAAGGAATTTGAAATCAAAACTTTAAAAAATTAAGTAACTTTTAAGTAATTCGCGGTTTTTTTTAAATTTATACAAAAAAATACATATTTTAGTCAAATTTTCAAAATTTTCCGAAAATATGTAATTAAAAATTCAACTTGTTTTTGCCTTGTATGCGCAAATTTCTCAAATCTGATCTTTATTTTAACGGAGATTATGAATCAGCAATCGAAACTTGAAAAAAATTTGTGGTTTATGAATTATTCGCGGTTTTTGAAAATTCAAAAAAACTCAAGTTTTTTGAGATATTTTCCCAATTACCTGTAAACGGTGTTATCGAAAAATGCAATTTGTTATACTTTTGCAATTTACTTACCAAGGGCCTTCATTATATATAACACTGATTTTAATTTTAAAAAGGATAACAGATATCCTTGCAAATTAAGTTAAAATTTGACATTATTTAATATTTCGCTATTATTTAGATTGCTATAATTTTATTGCTACCAAAAACCCTATCCCACATAATAGGACATTTAGCAGATATATATTAATGCAAAAACGAAATTTTCATATTAGTAAATATAAGAAAACATCCTGATCGAAGTTGATCCTTTTTTGTATGAAATTTTAAAATTTCGCGAAATCCGCGACTCCGATTTCAATTTTGATTTCATATTCGTAATGTACACCTAAAAATGTATTAGATTTGATATGTCGCGATCGTAATAATTATATTTAATTTTTCTCATTTTTTCCATTATTTTTAATTAATTAAAAATAATAGAACAAGTACAACCTCGAAACTTCCATTGCGATGTGCTACCTCTAAACAAAACTTTTTTGGTGATTTTTTTGATCAGACCACATTTTTTTTCAAAGTGGCATATTTTTAGGGTTGTGGAGCGTGAAAATTCCAACTTTTTTTTTTTTTGGACCACTCTACTGTACATACACAATTTCCACTTCATAGCTCTATCAGTTTGAGCAGGCCGCCAAAGAGGAGCCTTTGCAAAAACCCCGTCTTAGTGGATGTCTACGACAGAGGAGGAACCTTCATACCAAATTTCAACTTCCTAGCTCCAGCGGTTTGGGCTGGCCGTTAGGAGGGGCATTTTTCCCCTTTTGAACCCCCAGTTTTACAACGTCCCTGTCCAAAATTCCTAAAAGTACTTTCCAGAGAAGTTAGCCCGTACTCCAAGGAACACATATTTTAAATTTTAGGTTTCTAGCGAAAGGAGTTATGGCTGGCCGTCAAGGGGGAGACTTTTCCCCTTTTTGCCCATTCCGGTAGGAATTTCCAAAAATCCCTTCTTAGCGGACGTCTACGCCGGAGGAGAAACCTACATACCAAATTTCAACTTCCTAGCTTCAACGGATTGGGCTGGGCGATGTTGAGTCAGTCAGTCAGTAACGTTATTCTTTTATGTATAGAATATGTTATTCAAAATTTATGGAAAAATCTTGAAGGACATAATCTTAAGTGATAACAAAATTGGATTAAATTTTAATCCAACAGATTATTTTTCACAATTTGTAAAATACGTTTGGGATTTTAGCACATTTAATTATTTTAATGCAATTAATGTATATCCCAATAAAAATAAATTAAAAAAACTAATATGCAAGTGCTTGTGCAAATTTAGATGTTACTGACACTTTAGAAAACATTGTTTTCTATTTGTGTTTATATATGAATGGATGTCACTACATTGCTAGATCTGTCAAAACAACAGAGTTGTATATTGGAAGATGACAAAGCAAATTGTGGTAAATTCTTTGTTGTTGTTTTTGTTTTTTCTTTGATATTTTGAATGTTTAATAACGCTCCTAGACGAGAACAAGAAATTATCATTGAGTTTGTAATTTAACTTCACAAATATTTCCAGAAATTCTAAAAACATCGTCCCCTGACGATTTCCTTAGGCAAGAATGAATTTATTTTACCTGACGATTTCCTTAGACGAGAATGAAATCCGGATAGGGACATGCCTCCAACAGGTTATTTTTCACAATTTGTAAAATACGTTTGGGATTTTAGCACATTTAATTCCTTTAATGCAATTAATGTATGTCCCGATAAAAATAAATTTAAATAAAACTAATATGCAAGTGCTTGTGCAAATTTAAATGTTACTGACACTTTAAAAAACATTGTTTTCTATTAGTGTTTATTAGGGTGTATTTTAAAAATAGATTCGTCATTACAGCCCCCAGTTTTATTCGAAATTGTCCCAAATGGAAGAAGTCAATTTTTTTTGGAAAACCTGTGCCGAAAGTTAGACAAAAATGGCCCATTTTGAAAAAAGTGTATTATTATTAAAAATTTCCAAAATTCGAAATTTGGGAAAAAATTATTTTGTATTTCATTTATTCATTTAATATAGTCAAAATGATTCAGATATGGAATTTTGACTTCATCGGATATCATTAACCCACTTTAGCCTGGAATCCAAAATGGCACACGAATTTGATAAAAATGCAAAAACGTGTTTTTTTAAATTAATTTTAAAGATTTTTTAAAATGCCTAATTTGGAGAAGTCGATTGCTATTTGTACCACATAATAGTTGATATAAAAGAAAAAAATAATAGCTTTCCAGGACATTTTACAAAAACTGCTCAAAAAAAACTGACAAAAATTTAAAAAAATTTTAATGTTTTCATCAAAGTTTACATAGTTTTCGGAAAAGTATCACTTAAATTTGTTAAGACTATAATTATCTTTACATTTGCTTAAAAAATCGTTAACCCTTAGTGGCCTGGGGTCAGAAAATACCCATGAAACTTAATATTAATTAATTATGACTTGATTTCCATTTGGGACCATTTCCAATAAAACTGGGGGGTGTAATGAACGAAAATCGGCAAATCGTTATTTTAAGGGACATCCTAGTGTTTATACATTAATGGATGTCACTACATTGTTAGATCTGTCAAAACAACAGAGTAGTATATTGGAAGATGACAAAGCAAATTGTGGTAAATTCTTTGTTGTTTTTTCTTTGGTATTTTGAATGTTTAATAACGCTCCTAAACGAGAACAAGAAACTCTCATTGAGTTTGTAATTTAACTTAACAAATATTTACAGAAATTCTAAAAACATCGTCCCCTGACGACTTCCTTAGCCAAGAATAAAATCCGGATATGGACATGCCTCCAACAGATTATTTTTCACAATTTGTAAAATACGTTTGGGATTTTAGCACATTAAATTCCTTCAATGCAATTAATGTATATCCCGATAAAAATAAATTAAAAAAAAATTTTATGTAAAATCACTGATGAAGCCGGTCCATAAAAAAGGCAGTAACTGGATCTAGTTTGATTTGCAAATTTAATGTGTTTATAACTTTTGAAGAAAATGTTTATTCTTGTTCTTAACCTTAAACCTACTAAATTAAAAAAAAATTTTTTAGTTTATATGTGAATAGTTATATGTAAAGTTATAAAAACCTGCAATTTTTAGGCATCTCTAAATCTGATCCCCTAATCTCTATGCATGGCAACATATATGTATATTCACATATAATATACTATAAAATAGAACAAGATATGACTACATATAAACTTTTTTACTCGGGCTACTAACATTATTTTTAGAAGCCATCATAGTTCGTATACGCTTTAAAACATTAACCATCGTACGACCCTCCTGGCCTTCCATAGGTAGTGCCGATGTCATATCACTCTTTTCTGTTGAATTACTATCATTTGTCGTATTTGATGACGTTTCACTGTTGCCTTTGTTGGTTAGTGTGCTGGTAGTTGACTGATTTATGACATTTGAATTAATGCTGGAAGATGAACTATCACGTGTTATAGTTGAGGAACTACCAACCGGCGCTATATTGGCATCTGAATAAAAGACGGCTTTTGTATTGGTTGTGGAAGATGTCGGTGATTGAGGATTAACACTGGATAAATCGTTAACAGTATTGTATGATTGATTATATGCATTTTGTATTTTATTTACAAAACGACCAAATAATGTTTCTGGTTCTTCTTCAAAATCACGAGCAAACTCTGTTAGTTTGTTCATGGAATGTAAATTTTGATTTGAACTCATATCGTCAGTGTTATGTTTTATATTTTGATAAATAATTTTGTAAATTGTTTAAAATGTTGTTAAATTTAATTGATCATTGAGTGATGATTCCGGTGCCAGTGAACCCAATGCTAAATCAGTCCATTTTTGTTCCTGAAATATATTTAAAAAAAAAATTGATTTATTTTGGGCGAGAAACTTGTAAAAGTAAGCACAGTTTAACACAAACTAGAATTCGACCCTTGGTTCGGATCATGCAAATAATTCTCTCAGGTCTTGAAAACATTTTTTATGAAAAAATCATAAAATAATCAAATACGAAAAAATTACACAAAAAATATTTTATTTACTACACCTTTTGCAATTGTAATTCAGAAAATATCAATTGAAATTCAGAATTTCCATTTGAAATTTAGAAAATATCAATTGAATTTCAAATGACGGTTTCTGAATTTCAATTGATATTTTCTGAATTTCAAATGATATTTTCTGAATTTTAATTGATATTTTCTGAATTTCAAATGACAATTTCTGAATTTCAATTGATATTTTCTGAATTTCAAATGACGATTTCTGAATTTCAATTGATATTTTCTGAATTTCAAATGGCGATTTCTAAATTTCAATTGATATTTTCTGAATTTCAATTGATATTTTCTGAATTTCAATTGATATTTTCTGAATTTCCAATGATATTTTCTGAATATCAATTGATATTTTCTAAATTTCAAATGATATTTTCTGAATTTCAAATGATATTTTCTGAATTTCAAATGATATCTTCTGAATTTCATTTGACATTTTCCGAATTTCAAATGATGTTTTCTGAATTTCAATTGATATTTTCTGAATTTCAAATGGAAAATCTGAATTTCAATTGATGTTTTCTGAATTTCAAATGGAAATTCTGAATTTCAATTGATGTTTTCTGAATTTCAAATGGAAATTCTGAATTTTAATTGATATTTTCTGAATATCAATTGATATTTTCTGAATTACAATTACAAAAGGTGTAGATAGATCTGGTTAATCAGGGATGGAAAAGGCTCACTCAATCGGACTCTTATACCAAAAAAATGTTAGATCGCTCTTACATATGTAAAAATGTAAGTAACTAAAAAATAGCTTCCTCTTTGGCTCGTTAAAAAAATTAAAATTTAATATTTAGATATTAGCAAATATTAGCAAAAATTGCGAAAAAAAAAACATTTGCAAGAAGGGAAATTTTTGCAACAATATATTCGTTTGCAGAATGTCGATCGCTGATTAGCTCTTTTAATTCATTTTCTGTACCATAAAGCCTTTTTCGGATTCCGCCGATATTATGCAACTTTTTAAGTGCGGCTTTTTAAATATATAACACAGGGACTATAATACCCATTTATACAATAAAGTTTGCTGGTTGATTGCAAAAAAAATTTACAAAAAGGAAATTTTTAGCATCAATGTACTTATTTACCGAATGTAAATCGCTGATTAAGTGTTTTAATTAAATTTTTGTACCATAAGTCTTTTTTCCCATTCCGCTATTATTTTGCAATTCTTTAAGTGCGTTTTTTTAAATTTATAATCTAGGGATTATAATACCCATTTCATACAACAAAGTTTGGTGGCTAGTTGCAAAAATAAACAGCGAAAAATAAAATTTGCAACGAGGAAAATTTTTGCATCAATATATTTGTTTGCATAATCTAAATCGCTGATTACGTTTCCTACTTAATTTCTTATACCACAAAGTCTTTTTTCGCGTTTCGCTTTTATTTTGCAATTTTTTAAGCACGTTTCTTTTTAATTTATAATATAGGGACTATAATACACATTTCATACAACAAAGTTTGGTGGCTAGTTGCAAAAAAAAAAAAAAAAAATCGCAAAAAATAAAATTTGCAAAAAGAAAAAATTTTTTCATCAATCTGTTTGTTTGCAGAGTGTAAATCGCTGATTAAGTTTTTAAATTAATTCTTTGTACCATAAAGCCTTTTTTCGCCTTTCGCGATTATTTTGCAATTTTTTAATTGTGGTTTTTTTAATTTAGAATCTAGGGACTATAGTACCAATTTTGTACACTAAAGTTTGGTGCTTAGTTTGCAAAAAAATCGCGAAAAAAAATATTTGCAATAATGAAAATTTTTGTGTCATTATATTCATTTGCAGATTGTTAATCGCTGATTGAGTTTTTTAATTATTTTTACCACCACAAAGTCTTTTTTCGCGTTCCGCTATTATTTTGCAATTTTTTAAGTGCGGTTTTTAAATTTATAATCTACGGAGTATAGTGCCCATTTCATAAAACAAAGTTTGGTGGTTAGTTGCAAAAAAAAGAAAATTTTGGATTCGTTTGCAGAATGTAAATCGCTTATTAAGTCTTTTAATTAATTTTTTGAAACCCAAAACCTTTTTTCGCATTCCGACATTATTTTGCAATTTTTACGTATGGTTTTTTAAAATTCATAATCTAGGGCTATAATACTGTTGGAATAGTATAACTAAGGTTCCATTCTTGATTTTTATAATAACTAAATTATTATTTTCCATCCCTGGTTACAATCGATGTTTGGAGTCATACAAAGAGCGCACATAATGACCCTGCAAACATTTGGAATATATCTTCCAAGAAGATATTAAAGCGATATCTTCTATTGGTCATTTTAATGAAAATAATCAAGTAGTATTTACTTGAAATTGTCTTCCTTTTATCATTTGGAAGATAATTCGGCGGTACTTGGAAAAAAAATAATTCAAAAATTTTATCTATTGTCATTACTAGGGCAAGGAATTTCATGCACTTAAAAATGGAAAATATGCGCCTAAAATATGCGGCTAAAAAAGAAAAATATGCATTAAAAATATGAGAAATATGCACTAAAAACTATTAGTTTTGCAAAAATAATGCAATTTAAAACTTAAAAATATATTTAAGTTAGTTATTTTGCAAACAGACACAGAACTCGAAGATTTTCCATAGGTCAATAAGGTTTTTAAGATTGTTTATTTTGATTAAATCAAAATATAAAAATTAGAATTTTTTATATTTTGATTTATTTATTTATTTTTTTACAAAATAAAAACTGCTCCTAAAAATTAAAAATATGCACAAATATACATTAAAAAGCACACAATATGCATTAAAAAGGCACCAAATATGCATTTAATGTCAAAATATGCAAAAACATGCATTTATGACAAAATATGCAAAAATATGCAACTACAAATCGATGCCATTTTGTTCTAAATTTGATCATTCGGATAAATATTTAGTCCATATTAGTTTTGGACTATCGACAAAAAACATGCATTTGCATGAAATTCCTTGCCCTAGTCATTACTTTTTATGACAATATTGCGGCAATATCACCTTTGTATCATTTGGAAGATAAAGCTAATTTGTTTGAAATCTTAAACTAAAAATTAAAACTAAATTTGTACAAAACAATCAAAAGATATATTGGAAATAAACTAGTGAAAAGTCAAGATTAATTGCGCGGGAAAAATCGGTTAAGATGAATTCAAGATAATTTATAAGTTGGTCAATGGATTATGTATACAGATATTCTTTTTCAGGCTTAAATTTAATAATAAAAAAGTAAATCGTTTTTTTTTTGTACCCGGGAGTTTATTTAGCGATATCACCCTTTTATCTTCCATACGAGTTATTGCTTTCGTATTGCCTGGAAGTATTATTTAGGGTAACAGTTGTTTCCGACGGAGGAAACTTCCGGAATACGAAATTGATATTGCCGGCAATAAATGTTTTCTTCCTGGCGATAAGATCGGAGAATCTTCTTAATATTGCCATGTTTGCTGGGTGATATTGGTTTGAGTATGTTCCTGTTCCAAGGCACATAATAGAACAAATGCTTTCTCAGTGAAAGAGACTCCCCCAATCTCTTTATTATGTACTCTTTGGTATTAATACACCCAAAAAACCCCTTTAGTGAAACAAAAAGGGGTTTTATGGTACCCTTTGGGTACTATTTATATGTATGTTCGTTGTCAATACATTTTGTAAAAACAACTAACTTTACACTCAAAACAAAATAAATATTTGAATGAGATTTTAGCCGTGGTATGCTTATTTTCAACAATTATCTTAATTTTTGCATTAAAAATACAAAAATTGTTTTTTCGGACTTTCTATAGTTAGAATATTCTTCTAGCTTAAGTCCAAATTCTAATATGATATTTTATTTTTTGTTTCGAAAAGGGTTGATCATTTTCATGATAGACAATACAATTGTTTCGTAGACATCACTCTACTCTTCAGTTGTCCGCAATAAGAAAATGATAACTTTCTTACTCAAACCGAGACATTACATAAGGTACAAAATATCAACGGGACGAGAATTTTGTACTTTCGTATATAAACTGTCTGATTTAGTAAAACCAGCTATAAATCAACTCCTTTTTGAAAGCAACAATTACATAAAAGTACCCTTTGGGTACTATTTATATGTATGTTCGTTGTCAATACATTTTGTATAAACAACTAACTTTAAACTCAAAACAAAATATATATTTGAACGAGATTTTAGCCGTGGTATGCTTATTTTCAACAATTATCTTAATTTTTGCATTAAAAGTACAAAAATTGTTTTTTCGGACTTTCTATATCTTCATATATTTAGTTAGAATATTCTTCTACCTCAAGTCCAAATTCTAATATGATATTGTCATATTAGATTTTATTTGTTGTTTCAAATAAAATCTAATATGAAATTTGAAATCTTGCAATTTTTTTTCAAAAATTATACTTTTTTTGAAAAATTGCATTTTTTTTCAAAAATTTTACTTTTTTTGAAAAATAGCCATATTTTTCAAAAGTTGTACTTTTTTTTGAAAAATTGCAATTTTTTTCAAAAATTATACTTTTTTTGAAAAATTGCTGTATTTTTCAAAAATTGTACTTTTTTTTAAAAAATTTACTTTTTTTTTTAAAATTGTACTGTGGCCACATTCGCCTTTTTACATGTGAAATGTGCCCTTAGTTGCGCACACATCTGGCGCATTTCACATTTAAATGTGCCGGGCACATCACATTTTCTTCTTGGCAATGTGATGTGCCTAAGATATTTTCAGATGGCACATTTTACATGTGCCATGTGCCCGGCACATCCACATGTGCCATGTGCCAATAGTAGGGCACATGGCACATTTGAAATGTGCCAAGTGGTAAGGCGCATAATTTTTTTCACATGTGGATGTGGCCACATGTGTGTGCCAAAACTTACCCTGCAAATAACATTGGAATGGAAAGTAGTATTTAATTTCAAATGATCATGAGCCTGAATGAGCATTTTCCATCTTCGATTTAGTTGGAGTTTTACTCCATTTTTACGTTTTTCTGTCAATGGAAATTATTTTTTTTAATTTATTCATAATCAATGGTAATAAAATTTAAAATCATTGTCATTAATCAATGAAATTAAATTTTAGAATCATTTCCACACTCAAAAAAATAAGTTAGTAGAAAAATTAGTAAAACGTCTTGTATATCAAATGTACTAGTTTTCAGCAATTTTTTTTGCTGAAATTCCGTTTTCAAAAAAATTTTAGTTATATTTTTTTAGCACTAAACTAATTTTGAACTAATGTTATACTAATTTATTTTGCTACAAAAATTGTGCTGATAACCGCATTCATAGCGTGGACGACAACCAGACAGACAAGATGTAGATGTCGCAGCTTGTTTGGAAACGGAAATGACAAAAAAAGAAAAATAACTCTACACATATTCTATATTTAAATTTTCAGCAAATAAATTAACTAAAGTAAAATTTCGCTACAAGTTTTTTGAGTTTTTTTCAGTCTGATTGGTAAAAATCAGCTCGCTGATTTTCAGCAAACCTTTTGCTGAAATTACCAACTTTTTTGCAAGCACGCTCCTGACTAAAAATTTGCTGACACAGCAACATGTTTTGCTGACTTTACTGACTTTTTTTTTTGAGTGCATTAATTAAAAAAATGGTAATGAAAATAATTTCATTACAATTGATATCAATTAAATGGTAATGAAATCATCAATTAATTAGTCCACCTAATTAATTAGTCCCGTGTATGGTTAAAATAATATAGAAAATAT
Organism: Leucophora obtusa; assembly: GCA_949987735.1. Classification (NCBI taxonomy): domain Eukaryota; kingdom Metazoa; phylum Arthropoda; class Insecta; order Diptera; family Anthomyiidae; genus Leucophora; species Leucophora obtusa. Next base: position 198,617,621 of record OX465295.1, on the reverse strand, counting down.
TTTTGTCTTTTCTCTATGCATTGTAACTGTTGTCAAGTAAAATCAAAAAAAGTTCTATTGAAAATAGAAATTTTATATTTTAATACTTGACATTTAATTCCAGGGATGGCAGGCAGTACCGTTAAAATACCGTTATCGATTCAAAGCCTTTTTAACTGAATTCCGCTAACCTTAAAATACCGTTACCGAAATAAATGAAATACCGTTATCCTTAAAACACCGTTACCGAAATAACTGAAATACCGTTAACCTTAAAATACCGATACCGAAATAAACGAAATATCGATACCTTGACAATACCGTTACCGAAATAAATGAAATACCGCTAACCCTAAAATACCGTTAGCATTATTTTAAATTCTCTGCTTTTAGTTATTGCTCGGGGAACTTTCAGCATTTTACAAATTTAGGTTGATTTACGTTTTGTTTTTATTTAATTGGCTTTTGGCGAAAAAATTGCACCGAAAAAACTGAACACCATTATCCTTAAAATACCGTTATCGCAATCAAAGGAATACGGTTAACCTTAAAACACCGTTACCGAAAAATCTGTGTGTGGGCGCTGTGGTGTAATGGTTAGCGCGTTGGACTGTTACACATTAGGTTGCAGGTTCGAACCCCATCCAAGGCAACATCAATTTATGAAAAATAATATGTATGAGTTTTTTCTATCCCTCATACATATCGCAGCGTCCTCCTTCGGTGTTCCCATAGCACTTAACCCCACCGAAGTAAAATAATATTTATTTATTTATTTATTTCAGTCTATGGAAACAAAAATCCTTACAGAATATGATATGTAATAATTACAAATATATGTATATAAGAAAAAAAATTTATTAACATAAAATTTAGGTTAATGCAGTGAAAAGTAATAGCTTAAAATTATCTTTTGTTGTGCAAAACTCAATAAATGATTTTGATTTTTTTTAAATATTCAAATTAATATAATTAAGAGTCAAGCCTATATGACACTTGCTAGTTTGTAGATTCTAGTTTTTTGCACCATCAATGCAAATCATATGAAGGGTACTGCATTACCAACATCAATTTGACAGTTTGATACCCAGCAAAAAAATTTTCACTGCATATAAAGTAGCTATATATGCTGATTTCTTACTTGCAATAAACGTATTTTAAATGACTTCCAAAATGCCATTAATTAAAAACGTGTTTATGCTACTTTAAGTCTGCTTTGCACGTCATAAAAATGAGTGCTTGGATGTTCTTTATTATATAGGAAAGCAATTCATTTTTGTTACTATCTAAGGAGAGATGAAAAGTAACTTCTTGGGAATGCATTCAAATATATATTTAAGAAGTGATATTTATGACTTTTGAATGCATTCCCAAGAAGTTACTTTTCATCTCTCCTTAGATAGTAAAAAAATGAATTACTTTCCTATATAAAAAAGAACATCCAAGCACTCATTTTTATGACGTGCAAAGCAGACTTAAAGTAGCATAAACATCTTCTCTCCTATGACAAGCCAATGTTAAAAAAATGCCTTTTTCACCTCAATTTGAACGCATTCGTGCCGAACAATATAGGTGATTTTACGGATCTTGGTCAGGTATTTTTTTGCTGGGTAGTTTTTCGATATAGTTGTTCTCTTCACACACATTATTTCTCACATAAGGAAATTCGTGCTCTCTTCTATTTTGGATTATTAATACTGAAACTAGCAAGTGTCATATAGGCTTAATAAAACTGCGAGTTAACGCACCATTTAGAGCACAATTTGTACGATGAACTGGAATATTAAAAATATCAATAAACCTTAGACTTCTCGGTGGTATATAAAACGGAATTAAGCATAATAAGTCAGAGCAGTCAATATTCCCATTGATTATATCAAATACGAGCAACGCCGATTGGAAATACCCAGCAAAAAAAAACCGAATGCATTCTACAAGAATGCATTTTTCACTGCATATAAAGTAGCTATATATGCTGATTTCTTACTTCCAATAAACGTATTTTAAATGACTTCCAAAATGCCATTAATTAAAAACTTTTTTTACTTCTCAGAAAAAAAATACCTGACCAAGATCCGTAAAAGCACCTATACTGTTCGGTACAAATGCGTTCAAATTGAGGTGAAAAACGCATTCTTTTAACATTAGCTTGTCATAGGAGAGAAGGTGTTTATGCTACTTTAAGTCTGCTTTGCACGTCATAAAAATGAGTGCTTGGATGTTCTTTTTTATATAGGAAAGCAATTCATTTTTGTTACTATCTAAGGAGAGATGAAAAGTAACTTCTTGGGAATGCATTCAAAAGTCATAAATATCACTTCTTAAATATATATTTGAATGCATTCCCAAGAAGTTACTTTTCATCTCTCCTTAGATAGTAACAAAAATGAATTGCTTTCCTATATAAAAAAGAACATCCAAGCACTCATTTTTATGACGTGCAAAGCAGACTTAAAGTAGCATAAACACCTTCTCTCCTATGACAAGCCAATGTTAAAAGAATGCCTTTTTCACCTCAATTTGAACGCATTTGTACGCATTTTTGTAATGATCTGAATTTTAACATCTTGTAAATAACTACAAATAAGTAAAATGGTCAATTTTTGTTATATTTAGTATTAAAAATCGTCAAATCTCTCATCAGCGCATGCAAGAGAATGTTTTGTAAGACATTCATTCAGCCCTTTAGTACAAACGACATTGCGGTATCAAAAACCACACCCAAATCAAGTTTAGATTTGACACTTTCCAAGCAGTGGCTATTAATATTAAAAACAAATGTAATAGGATGCAGTGACCTATAAAATGATACATTCAAACACTTGTTAAGATTTAAATGCAGATTATTTAACCTACACCATTCTCCAAGATTATCTAAGGCCTATTAACTTTACTCGAGCAGTTAACTTTACCTTAACCATGGGTAACTAACCAATACTAAATATTTATCCCTTTGAAAATTTAACCATAATAACTTATCAATATTTTAACTCTGGGTAGTTAACCTTAGTATGAAATGTCAGAATAAAAACAAAAAGAAAAACAAAAATTAATAACAAAAATTTTTTTTTTCAATACGGGAAAATTAAGTTTTTCTCGCGGTTTTTTGTGTGTTTCTGGTCATAAAAAAAATAATACACTTGACCACGTCGTTTTTTTTAAGATTCGCGGTCGCTAAATGCTATAAAATGATTGTGTCTTTTTGCATACTACGAGAGGTGATTTAATTAAATCCATTTGGTAAGTCTATAAAATAAAAGTGGATTATTTGAACTATTAATAAGTTTTTCGTGCTAATCGAGACAACCGCGAAAAGATTCGCGCATAAAATTAAAAAAAAAAAAGTGGAAATTTTGTGATAGATTATTTAAATAAGGCAATTTATGTGATCAGCACATCAAAGTGAGTAGAAAAATAATCGCTGTGCATGATTTTGTATCATTTTGTAATTGCAAGTCAAAAGTGTGGGTTGTCCAGGGGTTCCTCACATACTTCTAAGATATTTAAAACATGATTGGTTCACATTTCGTAAATTCGAAAGTGATTTCTATTTATTTAAGAATTAAATTCAGTAGTCTTGTACTTCACGTGTACCAAAATTCTGCAAATCCTTGCTAACACACCTCAACACTCTTTCAGAGGTTTGAGGTTTGATACATGATTCATTTTGAATTTGATACGCTGATTCCAAATTCTTAAATGTAAGTTACCAAAAATTTATGGAATAATTGTTTTTCAAAAGAATTTTTTCCTGTAACTGTACACAAATTAAAAAACTGTTTTCCTATGTATTTTAGAGAACAAAATTAATTCTTTACTACCATCGTAACAGAAAGTCTTAGAGAATAGAGATTTGGAATCAGCAAGTAAAATACTAAAGGTATGTATCAAGCTGCTAACGACAGCGAAATTGTTCTAATATTGGTAACTATTTTTGGTTTAAATTACTCAAGACAGATTTTGGCTCCTTGAACCATAAAAAAATAAATTTTTCCTATTTCCTTATATGAGGCCAATTTCTGTAAGCTATCGCAGAAACCCAAATCCTAAATAGCAAAAATTTATGCACGTTTTTACTGATGCAATTTTTTTAAGTTTTGGTAAGGGGGGGGGGGGGGGGGGGGGGGTAAATGCACATTGAAAATACTTATATATATCATAAAAGATTCTTAGTCAAAGTTTGGTTAAAGCTGCGCTTAAAATTTTTTTTAATAATCATCATTACAAGTTTAATTTATTAAAATATCTTATGTAGGGTGAATTGTTCTAAAATATCCTTGGTTAAGTTTCTTAACCACAGAAATTTCTATGGTTAAATTTTAGCATTGGTTAGAAGAAATGCTTGGTTAAAATTTAGATAAGTTATTCAAAAAATATGTTTACCAGTGGTTAAGGCTAGTAGAGGTCTTAACCAGAGTATAAATTGAGATAAGTTAACGGGCCTTAATCGTTCTGTAAATCAAAAATATCCGCAAATGAGTCCACTTGCAGAAATACTTTCAAATCATCTGCATATAAAAGAAATTTAGATTTTTTAAAACAAAAAGAAATATCATTCATAAATAAATTAAATACCAACGGGCCCAATAGGCTGCCCTGAGGTACACCCGAAGTTTGCGTATAGGGTTTGGATTCATACTTCAATTATAACTTTACATACCTATTAGATAAATACGATTTTAACCAGCTTAAAAAGTTCGAGTGAAAGCCGAATTGCTCTAATTTTGAAAACAGAACGAAATTTGACAATTTGTCAAAAGCCTTTGAAAAATCAGTATAAATTACTTCTACTTGGCTACCATGTTCAAGAGCAGTTAAACAATATTCACTAAATACTGTTAAGTTCGTAACAGTGGATCTACCCGAAAAAAATCCATGTTGGTTTGGAGATATGCACGACTTTTTTTTCATATTTAACCGTTGCCGGAATATCTGATGATTGCTATCTAGATTTTATGAATAACCAAAAAGCTTTTGGATTACTATTAATTTCCTGCTCCTTGCTTGTAGAGAAACTTATTCAAAAAATTGAATTCACGCTGATAATGAAAAAATTTTGTTTGACATTCAGAATCACCTGAATTAACGAACCGTTTATGAAATTTATTACGAGGGTTCTTCAGCTTTTTTAGGACGCTAGTATACCACGAAAGTTTATATGGCTTGGGATTCTTTGTCGGACTATTTTCACGACAAAACGTTAAAACATTTTCCAAAAATGTTTCATAGCATACTGACGTTATACACCTAGAAAATATTGCCATCCAATCAACAGAATCAAATATAGAATTAAGCACATCAAAGTTACATAAATTAAAGTTTAAATTATTGCAAATTGAAGATTGAGAATATTTAAAAAAATTATAATTAGCTATTTCAATTATCAACGGTACATGATGAATGGAGATATTGACAGTAAAGGTTCTAAAATTTTATATTTACAATCATCTGGAACAAAAACAAGATCCAGAAAACGATTAAGCATGTTTGCAAAACCATTGATTTGACTCAAATTTAAACTCAATAAACTATCTATAAAATTAATTTCATTATTATAATTAACATTATGAGGCAATAGAATAGAATTATCGGCATATTTTGACCAAAAAAGATCTTTAAAATTAAAATCTCCCAATACACAAATATTAGAATTTAGTGTACAATTCTCACCCAAAGTAGCTATGTTATAAATATGAGCCTCATACAAACTATCCGGACTATTAGGAGGAATGTATGACACACATAAAAATAATGAAAAATCAATTCCAGAAATAGAAACAATTAACTGATCTAACAAACCATCATGATTATTAATGTCACATAAAGATAATTTCAAACTGCTTCTTACGGCAATTAAAACACCACCACCCAATGAAAGACCAGTGAGTTCAGCATCTCTGTCCTTCCGGTAAACATTATAAAGCCTTGTATGAAAGTATTCTGCATCAAAAAATCCTTATTCAGCCAAGTTTCTACCAAAACTATTGCATCAAATTCACATTGTGATGAAAATTCAAAAACTTTTTTGGATTTGGTTCTCATTCCCGATAAATTTTTGATAATATAATTTTAAATCCTTTGCCCCACTAGCAGAGAAACAAGCCGATCAAAATAATCGGCGGCGGCGGCGCAAGCAAAAAATCGGCGGCGGCGGCGGCGATTAAGGTTGAGCCGGAAAAAATCGGCGGCGGCGGCGCAACCAAATAATCGGCGGCGGCGGCGGCTTGATCGGCTTGATAGAACATTATACACGTAATTTAAAGATGTTTAAGGTTTTTTCCAAAATATAGCAGTAGAAAATTGTACAAAAAATTTGGAATTATCAAATAAAAAATAATTTTAAGTTAAATTCATCGATAAAAATTACAAATTTAGGATTTTTAGTTTTTGAACGGACCTAGAAGGTGAGATAGTTGGGCTTTCCAAATATATACATATGCTTATATATTCAACAAAATTGTGTGGAAATATTTTCAAATAAAACTGATTTTCTTAATTTTTTCTTATTTTGTTTAATTTTGACGGCTTTTAATTACAATATTTTGTTAAAAAATTTGTTATTCTTAATTCAGAGTAAAATGAAGTTCTACTTTAATCGCTTTAAAATTGTCAAAGTTATACATTTATTTATAAACATGGAATCTCTGCATTTATAAGAAAATTGAAAAAGTTAACCTTAATGAGTGTGCAAACAAGAACATCGAGATGTCTTATAATAGCTGAAATTAAATGTTTAGAAAAATTACGATAACTTTTTCAATTTTCAATTAATTTAAACAAAAGAATCTGATTTTACTAAAAACTAAACCCACTTTCAGAATAAATTACAATAGTAAAGAATTTTTTAATACTGTAAAAAAGCCGTCAATATTTTTTAAAAAAACTTTCAACATATTTCAGTTACAAATAAATAATTCTATATACATATATTTGGAAAGCTAATTTTTTTGTCTTTCCAAAAACGTTCCAAGATTCAAAATCGGTTGAAAAATTGCTGAATTTAAAATTGCTAAGTGCTTGAAGTCGCTCAAAAACAGAGTTTTGACACTATAACCCCTGTTCTGAATTCCGAAACTTTTTAATTAGAGTAGTTTTGTAAAATCACACAAAATTCAAAATGTCGGAAATTGACTGTTTCGAACAAATTTTAGCATACTGAAAAATTTTAAAATAAATTTTAACATATCAATTTTTGCAACAAAATATTCCTTTTACTTTCACCAAGCTTTTTCAACACGAAATAAAACGAAGAAAATAATTCGGATGTGGATCACAGAAGAGCAAAAAAATTCGGAATGTTTCACTTTAGAATTTTTTTATGTGGATTCGGAACTTAGAAATAAACAAACTCTATTTTCACTCAAAATTAAATGTGTTTTTAGAATAATCTACAAAAAAATATGGTTCGAAAAAAATTATGCTCGAAAAGATGCCAAAGTTGAAAAACTTAAAAGAATAGTAAAAACATTCATATATTCACCCCTGTTCTGAGTCCCGAACCTTTTTAATTAGAGTTGATTTGTAAAATCACACGGAATTAAAAATTTCGAAAATTTGCTGTTCCTACCAAATTTTAATATTCATAGACTAATTTTAAAATAAATTATTATATAATAATTGTTGTTAAAAAATATATATTCGTTTCACTATCATCAAGCTTTTTCTACACGAAATAAAACGAAAAAAATAACTCGGATGTGGATCACGGAACAGCAAAAAATCCGGAATGTTTCACTTTAGAATTTTTTTGTGGATTCGGAACTCAGAATATCGTCGATTATTGTAAATATCTCCCCAATTTTATAAGTCGGCCGAGAAATAACTTAACATTTTTTTCGTCCGCAATGTCTTAAAAATGTGTCTTTTGATAATAATTTTAGGTTTACTGAAATTTCTGAAAAATGTGATGTGATCTACTTAACCAAACCTACGACCATAGATTCGAATAAATTAATTCTTTAATTCACTTTTGGATTTTTAATTAAAATTTACTAATATATCATTCGTTTATGCCATTCCTTATGAATTCATTCACTGGCATCATTCTTTTAATTTTTATGCATAGTGAATGAATTCTTTAATGAATTCATTATTTTTATAATTATCTTTCACGTTTTATTCGGTTTTTAAAATATTAAAACAAATGTTTGCGTCTTTAAATTTTGGTTAATTACCTTCATTATTTTTATTATTTGATATCAATATTAAATCCCTAAAATAAGCCACATTTTTATTTAATTTGTAATTATAAACTAAAGTGTTATCAGAATCATTGGTATATTCATACCTTAGTCTTTTATGGATTGAATAAAATTACTTGATTGATAAGCCATTTTGTAAAAGATTAGAATTAATGAAAAACGAGTAAAAAGGTTAAAGTCGGGCATGCCGACTATAGAATACCCTACACCAGTCTGGGTAAAAGCCAACTAATGTCACCAAAATCAATAGGCTGCGTTATTGGGCCAATATAGGTCTGTGTACCAAATTTCATCAAAATATCTTAATATTTGCGACCTGCAGCGTATAAACAGTATAATTTTGGTAGGACCCTTATATGGGCACTAGGTCTAAACATGGACCGATGTTCATCAAAATCAATAGGCTTCGTCCGTGGGCCAAAATAGGTCTGTGTACCAAATTTCGTCAAAATATCTTAATATTTACGACGTGCATCGTATAAACAATATAATTTTGGGGGGACCCTTATATGGGCACTAGGTCTAAACATAGACCGATGTTCACCAAAATCAATAGGCTTCGTCCTTCGGCTGCCATAAGTCGGTGTACCAAATTTCATCAAAATATCTTAATATTTGCGACCTGCAGCGTATAAACAATATAATTTTGGTAGGACCCTTATATGGGCACTAGGTCTAAACATGGACCGATGTTCACCAAAATCAATAGGCTTTGTCCTTGGGCCAACGTAGGTCTGTGTACCAAATTTTATCAAAATATCTTAATATTTGCGACCTGCAGCGTATAAACCATATTATTTTAGTAGGACCCTTATATGGGCACTAGGTCTAAACATGGACCGATGTTCACCAAAATCAATAGGCTGCGTTACTGGGCCAATGTAGGTCTGTATACCAAATTTTATCAAAATATCTTAATATTTACGACGTGCATCGTATAAACAATATAATTTTGGGGGGACCCTTATATGGGCACTAGGTCTAAACATAGACCGATGTTCACCAAAATCAATAGGCTTCGTCCTTCGGCTGCCATAAGTCGGTGTACCAAATTTCATCAAAATATCTTAATATTTGCGACCTGCAGCGTATAAACAATATAATTTTGGTAGGACCCTTATATGGGCACTAGGTCTAAACATGGACCGATGTTCACCAAAATCAATAGGCTGCGTTATTGGGCCAATATAGGTCTGTGTACCAAATTTCATCAAAATATCTTAATATTTACGACCTGCAGCGTATAAACAGTATAATTTTGGTAGGACCCTTATATGGGCACTAGGTCTAAACATGGACCGATGTTCACCAAAATCAATAGGCTGCGTTATTGGGCCAATATAGGTCTGTGTACCAAATTTCATCAAAATATCTTAATATTTACGACCTGCAGCGTATAAACAATATAATTTTGGTAGGACCCTTATATGGGCACTAGGTCTAAACATGGACCGATGTTCAAAAAAATCAAACTTGTTCGTCCTTGGGCCAACATAGGTCTATGTACCAAATTTCATCGAAATATCTTAATAGGTGCGACCTGTAGAGTGCGTACAAGATTGCATGGACAGACAGACAGACGGACGGACGGACGGACGGACAGACGGACATCGTTAAATCGAAATAAAAAAAAATTCTGAACCGATCGGTATACTATAAGGTGGGTCTACGACCAATATTTTTTGGTGTTACAAACATCAGCACAAACTTATAATACCCTGACCACATAGTGGTGTAGGGTATAAAAAAAAAAAATAGGAAAATTCTGTGATACTAGTCGTTAGGTTAAACTGTGATTTATTTAGGTTGTAATTATTTATTTAAAGTTTTTATTAAATTGCGTGTTGTGATGTCCAATTTTTATTCAATTTTAAATAAAATACTTGACAATGTAAATAAGAAAATCAAGTTAATAAAATTCGCACTCCAGAAGAAGTTGAAATACCGTCAACGAAACGTCGAGTGAAAAGGATGAAATAATTTGATTTTTATTTCATTTTAACATTTAATTGACCATAATTAGCCCGTGGATAGAAAATTCTATAAATAAAGTATTGGTCACAAAATAAACTCGAAGGAATTAATTATTTAAATTGATTGTAATTCTATAAGGAATGTATTCAACATAAGAATGCATTCTATTTAATATTAAACTTTGGAAATGAAACATATGAATTAATTATAAAGGAATGGTTTTATGGAATGATATATATTCAATTTCTAAAGCTGAATTCGGTTTTGTGCGAATTAAGCTAAAATTGCATATCCTAATTTCAGCGAAATATGTCAGAAGTTTTCAAGCAAAACTTTCAACTTAAGAAATATTTATGACAAAAATCCTTCTTAGCTCTGACTATAAAACTGGTTCTTTTATTTCTTTTGAACTAAAAAAAATACTATTGATGGTTCAGGAAATGATGAAGTAGAAAATTTGTTTTAAAAATGACATTTGTTTTTAATTTTTTTATTTTGGAAAATTGATACTTCCAGCCGAAATGAGCCGAAAAAAATCGGCGGCGGCGGCTGAGGCAAAAATGACCGGCGGCGGCGGCTTAAACGGCTCACGGCGGCTGGCTTGTTTCTCTGCCCACTAGTTAATGTTGTTCCAGAGGAGGCTTCTTTTGAAAATTTAGAAAAGGACGCACTTTAATGTCCTTTGGCCAAAGTTCAGGCTTCAATAGTTCATTATAGAAACTATGAGATAAACCCAGTTTGAAGTTTATTCGCTTTAACTGACTTATATCGGCATCTTTTTTAATTAGTTTGTAGCATGCCATATGATTTTTACCAATATTGGCATTATTTTCTACATAATTTATTGTTTGCTCACAAGTAACCGTAGGCTTAAAAGAAGATAGATGGATCAATCGTTTTTGAGCAACTACATCTAGCTCCTCCGAAGGATTGGCCCCATATACCATTGGCCCCTTCTTTTTTTTACGCCGCTGCACACTTGTCCAATCAGATGCTTTGCTGTTAGTATTAAAATTATTCACAGCAGCATTAGATGAAACAGACGAAAGAGACGGTAAAGATGTAGTAGACAACAAAACAGGGTGTTTATTAGTTTTGTTTTTAACATCAATAGTAGCAAGTGCACTTGCACTTTTTTCAGGAACAACATTATCACTTATTACTGTTGTATTGAGAGCATGAGCATTATTTCTTTTTTTATTCTTGTTGAATTTTTCCTTTTCTTTAGTAATAGAAAAATCAATGCACTGCTGTTTTAAATCATGAAGATCATTTTTGAACGACGAATTCAGCATTTCTTTAAGCTCTCTAACTTCATTTGTTAAAGCAGAGATGTGTAAAAGCAGATTAAAAGAAATTTTTAAACAAGTAGAACAATTATAACCAATGTTTTTATTTTTATTAAACACTTCAATGAGTTTTTCATCAATATTTGCACAAATTAAATGATATTTAGCTCTACACAAATAGCAGGTAATAACATTAGATTTTAACAAATGAAAACATTTCGCGCAAAGGTTAGGGGGAGGATCCATTGCAAAAACACGTCTGATTATTAAGAGCGTACGCACTAAACTATATAACAGGACTATGAACTAAAAAGCTTCAACAAAGTTCGCCAAATCACCATCAGATGGCGCGCAACAACTGTTCTAAAATTCAACATCTCGCGGAATTACAGTGTTGCCATATTTGAAGCCCTTCATCTTTCACCACCTTTCACCTCTTCTCTATCCCCTTTCCAAAGGAAGCAGCACGTTAATTAAAATATCGATCGTTATCCGTAAAATATCGATACCGAAATAAATGAAATAGCGTTTCTTCCACAAAAACAAAAAAAACAAACAAAGAAAAAAAAAACAATATTTTTATTTTTTATACTCTTTTTATTCACATAAGAGTGCTACGTTACTTTTTTTACGATACTTCCAAACTAATTTGGGCTTTAGTTTGGTAGTATCTTAAAATGTCATGTCAACTGTTTACGTACTTGAAATTGTTGAAGGTGCACACACTTTGGAAGTAAGAAAATCTATTGAAGCCCAAATCGGTTTGGAAGTAAAGTGCGGCAAATTCTTTTTAGGATCCACTGTTTCTATTTTGTAATGTTGGTTTGATTTCAGCTAGGAGATCCAACTTTTAATAGCTAGCTAATTTTAATTTTTCTCACCTGTTCACTCAAAGTTAAATGTGAATCACCACCATCAGCTTCAGGATCAGGTAATTTATCAGCCGGCACTAAAATCTGATCAAACGGTAATTCTTCTTCACGCCACTTATTATCAACAATATCTAATAAGTGTCCATCGGATGGTGCCTGTAAATCAATGAATGAGTAAATGATATTATTAAAAATCAATTGTATCAGCTGCTGTGTTTTCTCACTGTTTCAAGTGTCTATTAATTTTTATTTTAGTCATAATAATTTATTGTAGCAATTATTTGTAATGTATTTGTTTTGCGTTTTGAACTTTACGTGTGGTTAATTTTAAACTGACGTAATTTAAACATAGAAGTGCGATAATTTTTAACAATGGGACTATTACATAGTATAGCTTAAAAGCCCGATACTTCGTTACCGGTACACTGACAAAAAAAAGCCCGTACAAATAGTTCAAAATTCTGCTAAAATAACAGGAAATAGTACCTGTATTTGAATTTTGAGCTAAATTCAACAAAAACATTACCTGATTTAACTGAAACTTTAACTTTAACTTGGGCTCTAAGGATCTGCTCCGAGACAGGCCCATATTTATTTTTGGGAGTATAGGTGGCTTATAAAGATTGATATGTTCATAGTAGCGAATTTTTGTCCATTTTACTCTATCTCGCTTAGTTTCCGAGATATAAGCCATTTTGTGATTATACAATAAAAAATTATGAAAATATAACGCCATCTCTATGTGATATTGATAGCTGAGATACAAAAATATAAGCTTTGGGAAATAATTGGCGTTTAAATTAGTAAAATTAGGAACATAAATTACTAAAAATTAGGATTCAAAGTTAGTTCAAATACGGATGAAAGTAATTATTATGCCAAATGGGATTTACAAAAATATTAGTTCAATCCTAAATTTTAAGACAAAATAACAGAAAAAAATCAGTTCATTTGCGCCAGAACGCGTTTAACAGACTTTTGTACTAACTTTTTTTTTGGCAAAACTGCAATTTATGGGGTTTCCGCAAAAAAAAAATATGACCCCCCCCCCCCCTCTGGAATTAAAAAAGAAAAAAAAAACTAAATTAAAAAAAACGGGGGGAAATAGTTACATGTAAGTGTGGGTACTCAAATTAAAGGAAATTGTCTCACGATTCCAAAAATGTTATTTTTTTAATATCCAAGAAACGTAGCCCTAACTAGAGCCATTTTTCGACCAATAGGGGGGGTCCAAAAAAGTAAAATATTAATATGAACGAAAATGGTACTCAAATGAAAGGAAATTTTCTCATGGTTTCAAAAGTGAGGTTTGTTTTACTAATCCGTTGGATCGAATTAGAGGCATTAGTTTTGTTAAAACACTGTTAATGTCAATTTTTTGTTGTTTATTTGGAAAATTTCGAGCGCAAAAGGCAGTTGGAAGTGGGAATGACAACAGGAGTCAACTTTTTATTGCTCAGAAAAGCAATTTCAGAACTGATATAGTGGAATTGCGCCGAAGGAAGAATTTTATTTTCTTTTTTTTAATGTTAGGTATACCCAAACTTCTTAGATGATATAAAAATGAAACTTTTTGATGGAAAATGCAATTTGAGAAGTGATATACTATTGTTGCGCCGCAGGAAAAATTTTTTTTTTATAAAAATCGCGCGATTTTCTAAAAAAAAAAATTTTTTTTATGTAAATGTGTAAATTTTTAATGCGTTTATCGATTATTGAAAAAAAAATGGTTTTTGAAGTCGTGGGGGGACATTTGCTATCATTTTAGTACCATTTTAGCATACAAAAAAATTTCATCATTTTCAGTCCCCCTTTTAAGGGACTAAAATGGCTCTAGTTAGGGCCATAGTACTCATTAAAAAATTGAGAGCTTGTCCCTATCTCATGTAGTTGTAGTGGTATTAAGAACAATATGTACAAATAAAATTACGAACACTACTTCATTTTTTCAAATGACAGAAAATGAGTAAAGCTACTATATTATACTATGGTTAGGGCTTAGGGTTATAAAGTTGCAACAAAAAGTCGACTTTTCGACTTTTTGACTTTTTTCAAGTTTTGAAAAGTCGACTTTTTGACTTTTCGACTTTTTATAGGTTAAAGTCTATTAATCGACTACATTTTATGTTTAAAACCACTGTGCCATGATAAAAACACAATGAAAAATTTATTTTATATGCATAAAAGTCGAATTTATGCTCATTATCAACAAGGTGCCAATTCTACGTTCCGAATCTAGTTAACTGACCCCCAAATAAGTTAAAAAATATGATTTTTTGCTATTTAGAAATTTTCATATAAAAAGTCGATTAATCGACTTTTCGAAAAAACAATTTTTGTATTTTTTAATGCAAAAATTAAAATAATTGTTATAAAATAAAATTTTTCATTGTGTTTTTATCATGGCACAGTGGTTTTAAACATAAAATGTAGCACAAAACTTATAGACATTAAGGCTTATTTTAACCCTCTAACCGGCAAGCCCCCCTCCAGGCGGGGTATATTAAATTGACCAGAAATGCGTCAAAGGGGTATTTTATAATAAGAAATTATACTTTTTCAACAGAAAACAAAATTTATAAAATTTTTTGTGAAGAATTTTTTTGTATACAATGCACGGTTTGGAAGCGAGAAAGTATCAAAGATGAAATTTCAAAAATTAAATATTTTAAAATAACCAAAAGTTTCAAAAATCTTAAAAACATATTTAAATTGACTAAAACAATTGATAGTGACCACGAAGTGAGATTGGAGCTTAAGCTATTTAAAAAGTTCCTTACTTTGGTCCAAGGACGCACAGGATTCCATAAGGACACCTTTAAAGGACATCGCCTTCAAAGCGAATGGACGGATTTTTTTGAAATTTGGTAAAAAGAATATATTTGGTATAGGTAGCTTATAAATTTGAATAATATATATTGAAGTTTTGGTGCATTTTCGCTCAATTTCGCATTTTTCAAAAAACGAAAATCGCTACATCCTCTTAAGTAACAGCAAAAAAAATTTAATTTTTTTTATTGCAATTATATCTTGGTAAGAGAAATAATTTGTGCCTAAGCCTAGTAATTTTTATGCGCTAGTTTTCGATTTTCACCCTTAAACTGTTTTGGACCATATCGCCTAAAGCAGGCAACGAAAAAAAATTTTGTAGAAGAACTTATTGTTTATTTTTCGTGAGGAACACATGGTATAAATTTCATTGCAAAAAAGCTTAGGCCGGTTAGAGGGTTAATCTTATACATTAACCCTTAAATGCATGGTGTAGCAATATGGCAACATACCAGTTTTTTAAATAAAAAAACCCACTTGAGGCACAAAACTGCATTTTTGGGCATTGGGGCCCCTTCTATACACAGTGTTCTTATAGATTCGCGCAGATTTTTTAAACACACTACGGAAAGGGACCGGTCCCAGATGATACGCAGGATATGTCCCAAGGGGGCGGAGACCGGTCGTTGATCGGTCTTTTTGTTTGAAAGAGACATATCCCTTTAACATGGCGTTGTCAT
This sequence comes from Leucophora obtusa, assembly GCA_949987735.1. NCBI lineage: Eukaryota > Metazoa > Arthropoda > Insecta > Diptera > Anthomyiidae > Leucophora > Leucophora obtusa. The sequence continues at coordinate 198,601,797 of OX465295.1, read as the reverse complement.
TGGAAATGACCAATTGCCACAGTTTAGACACATTGTGGCAGTAAGGTGGTGTGTCTAAAAATAGATTTTCAAATAAACTAATAAAAAATTAAGAATTAAAAATAATCTACTTGGCGTCGAAGTAGGGCTCGATAACACAACCTTCTGCTTGTAAGGCAAACGCTCTACCGTCTGAGCTAATGTTGCTTATGCGTGATGGCTGGCTGATGGTTAAGTTATATATTTTCGTTTCTGATCAAATAAAAAAGAAAAAACAAACATAAGCAAATAAACAAAATGGAAAAGAAAAAAATAGAAAAGAAAACAACACTAACACACACACAAATATAGTGGAAGTGCCTTCAGTATGCCCCCGATTGACCGGTCATGGGATAGGTCCTTTAACGGCAGTTGACTCGTTTTTTGCGTTGCAACGCGTTGGCCATAACTAAATTAAAAAATCAATTGAAAATTAGAAAATTACCTCAAAAACTCTGATAAAATAAATAAAAATTGCCCTTAAGTTAAAAAGTAAATTAAATGAAATACCAATTGTTAAAACTAAAACAGCTTTAACATTAAAAAACGTTGAAAATACAAAACTTAAAATTTTTTAGCAAAAAGTTATAAAAATTTAAAATAAGAGCTAAAATAAGCAAATCGTAAAAAATAAAGTTCAAAATAAATAAAAGAGTAAAATAAATAAAAAAAATATGCCGGGAATTTTATTTTTTATTTCGGTATCGGTCAAGTTTTTTAAAAGCAACAGTGAAAGTAACGAATCAGAAAATACTTAGAAAATTAATTCATTCTCTTTGGTTCATATTTGTACTTATTTAGTAATATGCCTTCGGTTGACCGGTCACGGGATAGGTCCTTGGAGGGCAATTGTCTCATTCCCCGTAGGGCAGTTATAGGAAAAAACTTGGTTTTTCTTCGTATATTTGTGAAAAATCTAACACACGGGTATTTTTACAAAAAGTGTAATATTCAAAAATGTTTGTTTAAATATTTAAAGTGATATTCTCGCAAAAAAATTAATTTTATCTATAATAATATAATATATTTGGCAAAAAACCATATTTTCAATAAGTCACGTATAAAAAAATTTTTTTTGGGAATTTTTCTTGAAATGTACACGACTTTAGAAAATCATATATAAAAAAATGGTTAAAATTGAAGAGATCATGTATATAAGGGTTAAGGCTTTTACAAAAATAATTTTGTAGTCACCGCATTTTATTACAGCGTGAGTGTCACCTTGGTATTTTAAGCTGGCAGAGTTAAACTTTTAACTGTCAAGTTAATCTTTTAACTGACAAAAAATGCATGTTTAATCGATGAAGGTTAAAAAGTTGGATTAATTGTAAACAAGTACAATAATTGGGGTGCAATATTTTAAGCACCTGTGAAAACTTAAAATTAAGTTCAAAAATTTTCTCGCTTTCGACAAATGCTGAGTTACCCCAGCTTCAAACCCGGGTTAACCGGAGGTTCCTTACATTTGGCGCCCGAGCAGGGACTATACTTCACGATTAAAACGAATTACATAAAGGAGATATTCAACCGGGGGAAAAAAAAAACGAGAAAATCAGTTCAAGGGCAAAGAAGATATGGTGCGTTGTAATTGGGTCTACTCTCTTCGTAGAGAACAGTTGGTTCACTGCATGGCCGAATTCAGCTTGGAGGTGAGTGGCACGGTAGAGGAATTGCGGAAGAGGTTTGCTGGATTTATAAGTCAGGGTGACCACAAAGAAGACGTTATCACTCGATTGGAGCAGCTGGAGGCACAGCACAGTAGAGTCCCGTCTCCCATTCCACCAGCGGGATCTAACGCCGACATTCCGCCTGGCGGCAGCAATGCGTTGGGTGTTCCACCACCACCGAGAGTGACGGCCGCCAATAGTGAAGCAGCAGGGGCACAGCTAATTCCCGAGATGACGTACGCCTCCGTAATTGACACAGTGCGCAAGTGGTCTTTCAAATATGATGGTGGTAAGGACCCCATTGGCTTTATTGAGCGCGTTGAAGAATTAGCGGAAGTGTACGGTTTAGAGCGCAACATGATGCCTCGTACTATGCCCGAGTTACTAAGGGACAGGGCACTCATGTGGTTCCGGAACAACAATCGACATTGGCAAACGTGGGCAGCTTTTCGGATGGATTTCCTGTCATTTTTTCTACCGCCGAGATACTTTGAGGACTTGGACGACGATATCCGGAAAAGACAACAGAGAGGCCGCGAAAGCTTTAAAGATTACGTTATCGTCATGCAGAACATGATGCGTCACGCTAATTATACAAGAGAAAAACAACTTGACCGGATATTCCGCAACGCTCACGTGGCATACCAGATGTATATTCGGCGCAAAGATTTCAGTAACCTCGATGAGCTCATCTGCATGGCCGAGGAGTATGAATGCATTAGAGCGAACCACCCGGAAATAGGCCGAGACCACCGAGATGGCCGCCAAAACTCAACTCGAAGGCACGATCGCACCAGGCAAGTAATCCAGGAAGAACCACAAGCCATCAACCCCAGAACGGCTTGTAGAAGATGTGGACAAAGTGGGCATGGTTTCCGGTTTTGCCAAAACCAAAGCGTTTTGTTTTGTTGGGAGTGTGGCCGCAGGGGGATTCGAACAAGAGATTGTTGCCGAAGAGGTTCGGGAAACTACACCGGTCCGCGCCAACAGCAAGGGGAAGCAGCGGCCCAGAACCCACACCCCTTGCCACAGTAAGCGCCTTTCGTCAGACTGAACACCGTCTGCTGGCCACCGTTGACCTTGGCAACCAAAAGAAGGAGGTCACAATCGATACAGGTGCATCAAGAAGTTACTTAAGTGATGACTTGGCGGATGAACTGAGAAGTGAAAACGAGGTTTTGAGAGCTGATAACACCATAAGTCTCGCCGATGGTACACCTGTGGAGTTAAGAGAGGAGATAAGAGTCGACGTAAGCCTAGGAGGGAAAAGTAGCAGACTGGAAATGGGCGTAATGCCAAACATGATCGACAACGCGCTGCTGGGCCTTGATTTCCTACGGGCGGTCAGGGCGGAAATACGAACTGGCAACCAGGTAGTGCGGTTGGGCCCAATAGAACAACAACAGGAGCGGTGCGCCATGGTAACTACGAGTGGAACGGAAACAAGCATGGGTACAGCAGGTAACGTGGAGGCAAAAATAGAGATGTTCCTTAACGAAGAGTTGGCGAAGTTCGAAGTCATAGATGGTCCCACCCCACTGGCGAAACATTCAATCGTGCTGAAGGACGACAGACCGGTAAGACAGAGATAAATGCAACGAAACCCCGAGATGCAACGACGAATCAATGAAGAGGTGGACGAGCTATTGAAGAATGGGTGCATTGAGCCGTCCAAGAGTCCCTATAGTGCGCCAATCGTGATGGCTCCTAAGAAAAACGGTACATATAGACTCTGTATTGACTACCGTCTGCTAAATGCCCGAACAGTGGCCGACGCATACCCGCTGCCACGAATCAACCACATCTTAGATCGACTACGTAACGCCAAATTCATCAGCAGCATCGATCTGAAGAACGGGTACTGGCAGATACCGATGGCCGAAGACAGCAAAGAGTACACGGCGTTCACCGTAGCGGGTAAAGGATTGTTCCAATGGAAGGTGATGCCATTTGGTCTGACCTCAGCGCCAGCCACTTTTCAAAGGACGCTAGATAGGGTGATTGGGCCCGAAATGGAACCACACGCGTTCGCATATCTGGATGATATTGTGGTGCTTGGAGGATCGCTAGAGGAACATATGGCGAATCTGCAGGAGGTGTTCCGAAGACTTAGAGAGGCGAGACTGAAAATAAATCGTGAGAAATGTAAGTTCTTCCAGAAGGAGATTAAGTACCTAGGCCACGTGGTAAACGAAAGCGGTATTCACACTGATCCCGACAAAATAGCGTCCATTAGCGAGTTGGCACCACCTCAGAGTGTGCGAGAGCTGCGAAGGTGTCTAGGTATTGCGTCATGGTACAGGCGATTTGTTCCAGAATTCTCGAAGATAGTACATCCGTTGACGTCACTCTTGAAGAAAGGTAAGCATTTCCGGTGGAACCAAGAGCAGCAGGAGGCCTTCGACTTACTAAAGAGGTATCTCACCGAGGCTCCTGTGCTGGCATGCCCGGATTTCACCCAAAAATTTACGCTACAAACAGATGCATGTGATTACGGCTTGGGTGCTGTGCTAACACAGGAGATCGAGGGGCAGGAACGAGTGATAGCTTACGCGAGTCGACGATTAAACCAGGCCGAGATGAATTACTCACCCACAGAAAAGGAGTGCTTAGCGATTGTGTGGGCTATAAGGAAACTGCGACCGTATCTCGAAGGGTACCACTTTACCGTAATCACCGACCATTTATCCCTTAAATGGTTAAATTCCATAGAAAGTCCGTCCGGAAGAGTGGCAAAAAAAGCTTCAAAAGACCAGGCAAGATATTACAACCTCAGACGAAGGCGATGGAAACCTAAAGTCGGAGAATTGGTCTTGGTGAAAGAACATCATCTGTCCAACGCAGCGGATAGCTTCGCTGCGAAGCTAGCACCGAAGTTCACTGGACCTTACACTGTTTACCGATTTGTGTCCCCAGTAATCGTAGAGCTACGCCAGGAGGGGCGAACGAGAAACCGCACCGCCCATGTCAGTGAACTTAAATGCTACCGCGGAACCATGGGTCCGGAGGACGTTGACGGCGGAACCGAATTGGCGCAAAAGTGAGATCTGTGGATGAAAATCAATCCCATTAACCTTTAAAAATGTGAAGGGGAAAGTATCCGGGAGGGGAACATTGGAAAAGGAAAAAAATATTGAAATACCGAGAACATTGAAGTGAATAAAACGTAAGGAAAATAATTTTGGAAAGTGAAACCCGGTAACGTCCAATAAGAATAACCATAATAGCTCCATTTCCGCTCATACCTATTAAAGTTAAGTATTCAAGGCAAATCTACGTTGAAACGATTAAAGGAAGAAAAAAAAGAGAATTTTAACAGCCATTATTTATTGTAGGATACTAATCCTAAAAAGTTTTACTCGGGGAACCGTACAAGCAGTCCTGATTCGCGGCAACCGCGACATATGGTAACACCATATAGTCAGCGGTAATAATAATAATAATAATAATAATAATAATAATAATAATAACAATAATAATAATGATAAATAATAACAATAATAGTAATAATAATAATAATGATACATAAAATGTTTTTTACTCGGGCATCCGGACAATCACGGTTAATAACGAAAACCCACAATAACAGACAACGGCAACGGTGGGAATAACTTTACGGTTGCGGCCATGGTTATGGTAACAAATGATTGCATGAAATCAAGGACGGGAAACCCTATTAGCAGCATCCCCAAAATATGGTAACACCATATAGTTAGTGAAAACAGGGATGTAGGATATCGAACAGCTGTCACACGAATCCAGCTGACATCCATGATATGGAATAATTGCAAATTTTAAATAAGTCGACAGACATTTGTGTGGCGGACTTGCAGCCATTTTAAATCAGTCAACGATGGAACACAAAACCGAGGGAGACGTATATCGGGTGAAAGTATCGGCAACCGGCCGGGTGGTGGTCCGACGTTTTTCAATTGGGTAAGGGTGAAATATGAGGTACAAAATCTTGGAGCAAATTTTGCCCACATATAAGTATTTAATGAATTTTTATTTTTTTAGTGTAAATATATAAATATAATGAATGAAACAAAATCAAAAGAAATATGAATAAATGAATTTTTATTAGAGGTTTATAATTTATTTGGGAATGGGTAACACCCATCACGGGAAGGTCGGATTACATCCACCTGTTAAGGGAGATCTTTTCATTTCAGTGAAGCAACTACAAAGGGGTAAAAACTACAAAGAGAAGAGAAACTACAAAGAGTCTGAAAAACAACGAAGAGAAGCAACTACAAAAAGAGAAGGAAACTACAACTGGAAGGAAAACTACAAGGAGAAAAGAAACATGAAGAGACAAAGAGAACAAATACAGCAAAACACACACACATATCTAACACGGGGGCATAACTTACACAATAGTTACAATGAGTACACACTGTTAGTCTCAAAGGCATAAATAAGCAAAGCGACGGGAATGCAGCATGCAGAAAGTATAAAAGGCGATCACCACAATCAGTCGGGATCTTTTTGTGTTAAGCACGCGAACGAACAAGACGTGGTAACAGGCCGGAGCAACACAGTGGTAAGAACTAACTTGGTGAATAAATTTTATGTGCAGTGCTTAGAGTAGGGTGTATCCTTAAGGTTGATTGGTAACACCAAGTCAACAGTGTAGGTTCCTGGTTTACAACCAGAATAGTAATAGGGCTCTGGTTAACAACCAGAAATAATCCGGATTACATCCGTAAGCGCCGATAGGATTACATCCTACTCGGAAGGAGATTATAGGGCACTGGCACAGGGCTGTAGCAAATATTTTGGTTTACAACCAAAATCCTAGGAGTGTAGAAATTGGGTAACACCCAATAAAAGTGGATAACATCCGCGCACGGATTAACATCCGTGAAAGTTTAGGGAGTTCAGGTAGTCAGGAGAGTAGATCACCAGTGGTTAGCCGGCCAAGCAACGCGGAGTGACAGCGTTCCCACCGCAAGGGACATCAAAAGTTGAAATACATTAAATAAATGTGATATTGAGAAGTCAATAAATAAAGCGTCACGGAGTAAAAGAAATAAAAGAAAGTGTTTTTTTAATTATTCAAAAATATAAATTTTAATGCAAGGACCACTGGACTAGCTGAGTTACCCCAGCTTCAAACCCGGGTTAACCGGAGGTTCCTTACAAATTGCATACACCGGCGTAGCTAGACCATTTTTTTAGAGGGGCTATAGCCCCTTACAAAAATTTTGTTTTTTAAAATTTATTGAAAAAAATATCGTAAAGTTTTATATGCCCTTTCATTTTTTGGGTCCTCTGTTTTGTTTACGATCATCTGTGCTATCGGCAGATACCTATTCTGACAAGTTATGCTTTAGGCTTTACCCAATAAGCGCTACAAAAATTTAAGTGAAATCAAAGTCAAGGCTTACATTTTGTTTAAATTGTACTTTGATTTTATGACTTACTCCAACAATATTAATATTCTGATAGAAATAAATCTGTGCAAATAGCACAAAAAGATGCTAAAAATTTGTTAAAAATGGCCCTGTACAAAATAAATGCCAAATCTGTTTAGTAAATTTTAGTTAGATAAAACGGAAAAAATAAAACTGTAAACTCTACAAAATTTCAGCTGTATTTGGGTATTTAAGTTCGTTTTAAAGCCCAGAATTTTGTTCAAAAGAGCGAAAAAATTTCGCTCTATGTTTGGAGCTCGAAAACTATAATAAATCATTGAAATTCACAAATTTTGTATAGTCTATAAAAAGTTACAATCATAATTAACCCAACAATTCCACGCAAGTGAAAAATAATTTTTTTATATGAAGTTTGATAGCTTTTTTCGCAAAAGTACGAACAAAATACCGGGCTTAACTGAGAACTTACCCTTTTCATATTAAGCACCGTAAGTTGTTCCAGTTTCACGTGAAAAAACTTTTATACTCCATATAAAAAAATGATTTTTCACGACAATCAGTTTCACGTGAAAATTGTGTAGTTTTTTTTCACGCAAATTTAATGTACAAGAGTATTATTTTTCTTGGAAAAAAGTGACATTTTGTTCATTTGTTTAAATTAAATTGCAATTTTAGGCATTTAAAGTTGGAGTGAAATTTTTTCACGTGAAAAACAACTTACGGTGCTTTAGCAAAAAAATTATCAATATTAGTAGACAAAACACATAAAGAAAAAACTATTATTTCTATAAACTTTTTGTTATAAGTTAGTCTTAGTACCTAATTTCGTAAAACACTTGGGTGAAGTGAAGGGAACTTTCAATGTAAATTGTTTTTGTAACAAAAACAATTTCTATAGAAATAACGCAACACTTCACCGAAGTGTGTTAGAAAATTACCCCCTTAGTTAAATGCCAATAATATTCTTTCCTGCTGAAATTAACGAATAGTTTTGTTGAAAAATTGTTAATTAAGACCTGTTAACTTATCCCAAATAAACTGAGTTTAGTGCTTAACAATAGTTTTGAATCTTAAATATATGTGGTTAATGTTTAACCATGGTTACATTCGAAAAAAGTTACTCGCCCTAAGTATAATTCACAAAGTCTAAAGTCATTGAAATCCGCCGACAATTTAAGAAACCAAAGGTTCCGAAAGCTTGTTTACACTCGAGGTGGTCTACTTTGGCACGCTGGTGCTAAATAGGTGCCCTATTAATAAAAGAGGGTGACTACAATTTTTTCCAAAAGCCTTACTAAAATATTCTATAAATTTTGTCCAAATCGGACCATTAGTTTAGAAGTTGTGTATGTATTACCAATTCTCTCAGTTTAAAACCACTGTGTGTCTTAGACATTTTAGAGTTTTTTATGTCATATTTTACTGTTTTGTTTTCCAATAGAATTAGCAACACTTGCTTATTTTTTTTCTATTGTGTTATATCAGCAAAAACAAAATTTACTTTAAGCCATATGGTAATAAGTAAAAAAGTCGAAAGCAAAAGTCGACTTTTCGACTTTTGCATCACAAAAAAGTCGACTTTCAAAAAGTCGAAAATTTTCGCAAAAAGTCGATTAATCGATTAGTCGACTTATATAGGGCTACGTTTTATGGATTAAAAAAAAAAACATTTTTGAAATCGTGAGACAATTTCCTTTAATTTGAGTACCCACTGTATTTTGAGTTTCAGATTTTAATACCAAAAGTTTCGGGCATGATTTGGAAAAACTCAAAAAAATGGTTGTCTCCGCTGCAGCAGCACGTAATGAAGAAACATCGTTGGGAAGACCATATTCAAAGAGCATCATATATTTTTGGATTTATGATTACGACAAACATATTGTTAAATATTATCATACTCTTAACTTTTTTATCACAATAAGTATGATTCTTAAATTATCACATGATTCTAAGTTAATCTCAATGTTATCATATTATGTAGTACATATCACACTACGATACCTAAATATTCTCCTGTTTTACTCAAAATATTACTGAATATAAGCAGACAACAGAAAAGTTTAAAATTTAAAATTCTTTATGATAAAACTCTACAAGTATTTTTTTGAAAAAAATACTTCATAACTTTTTAATAAAACTCTTTATGATATTTTTTAAATTCAGTAAAGAGTTCTAAAGATAAAATTCTCTATTTAATAGTATTTTAAATTTATTGGAGTTTTATTTTCCTTTAAAAAAATATACATAAGGAGTGAGATCATAATAATGTTAACACACATTTTTCCTATAACTTTGGTTTAAAGCTTCTCATATTTTTTTTTTTTTTGCAGTTTACATTTGAAAAATATGTCAATTAATAAATTAATTTACATCATTAGTTTTAATTAGCAATGTTTTACAGAATGGACGATGAAGGAAAAGTGCGTTCAAAAATAATAAAATATTTTCAACAAAACCAAACATGGACATACCAAAAAATTGCCAAAGAAACTAATGTATGCCGCCAAACAGTTTCAAAAGTGGTAAAAAGGTATCTGGAACACCTAATAATTAAAAGGAAGCCGGAAACAGGAACAACGACATTGGTAAGGCATATAAAGTTAAAAGCATCCTTAAGAGAGCTCCTAACACATCTGGCAGAAAAATAGCTCGGTTAGCCCAATGCTCGGACTTTTTTGTACGTAAAGTGAAACGTAAGGCAGGACTAAAGTTCAAAAAGTTCCCGATAGAAACGCTTTTAATAATTTGGAGGCCAAAACCAGAGCTCGAAAATTGAAATCAAATTTTATACAAAAATACAACTGTTGTGTAATGGACGACGAAACTTATGTCCTGGCTGATTTTTCGCAGCTCCCTGGTCAAGAATTTTATGTTTCCAATGTTCGAGGAAATGTTGCGGAAAAATTTAGGTCGAAAAAGCAAACGAAATTCCCTAAAAAATTTCTAGTATGGCAAGCCATATGTAGCTGCGGCTAAAGAAGCCAGTCATTTGTGACATCTGGCTCTATAAACAGCGAAATTTATATCAAGGAGTGTTTGCAGAAGAGACTTCTTCCATTTTTGAGTCAGCACAATGTATCCACTTACTTTTGGCCCGATTTAGCATCTTGTCCCTACAGCAAAAAAGCACTGGAGTGGTATAATGATAATAAGGTGGTTTTTGTACCAAGAGAGGCAAATCCACCAAACTGCCCGGAGCTCAGGCCAGTGGAGAGATATTGGGCTCTTGTTAAGAGTATCAAAGCGCACAAAAAAGGTCTCCCAGGACATGCAAGATTTCAAACGTAGATGGACCACATGCTCTAAAAAGGTGACAGAAACTACCTTGAAAGCCTTAATGGGAGGGTTTCCGGAAAAAGTGGATAACTTTGTTCGTAGTGGTTAGACTTTTTTTGTTTGATTTTGTATTAAATTTCATTTAATAAAAATTTGGTTTGAAGTCTTAAAATTCAGTGGTTTGTTTTTTAACTTTATGTGTGTTAGCATTTTTATGATCTCACTCTTTAAATGTATTTAAAATTGGTAAAATTTTAAATTTGAGGTAAAGATTAGCATGTAGTTAACACAATTTTATATTAAGAGTATTTGTTGGATCAGATCGCATCGTCACTGTACCATCCCTATTGTTAGTGTCGTCACTATCATTTATTAATTTGTTAATCCCTACTTGTTTTACTTATTATTATTTTGTAATTTTTGTCTTTATTTGCTCCATATGTATACGTACTGTGTGTTATTTTTGCAAATAACATAACAGTGACGTCACATATTTGTTACTAGCGGGCGCAGCCCGCTACGTTGTTAGCGTGCCTTAAAGGTAAAGGGGGGGGGGGGCTACGCCCTCCCCCACGGGGGCTGCGCCCCCCCACAATTTTTATTAAATTCGTTTTTTTATTTAAAGCCTTCACCCAGCCACCACAAATAAATAATTCTGCACAACAATGGGTTTAAAATAAATAAATATTTGATCACTTTTGCTCATGAGAGTGGATTGTTAGTAATGAATCCATAATAATTTGCAATATACGTGTGTATGTCAAGATAATTTGGTAAAGTGCGAACTTAGGTAGATAGACCCGTAAGTAGTTTTGTTCATTTGTGTTTTGAATGAAAATAAATAACGTAAAGCAGGGTTGAAAAGCATTTTATAATATTAAAAATAGCGGGCAAAGCTACGTTGTTAGCGTGTCTTAAAGTTTTTTTTTTAATTCCAGTTTATGTAAAGGTAGACCTGGCAATTCAAGTAAATTCACAAATTCAGTTGGAAAATTTACTGCGTCGGTTTCTTCCACCGGTGCTTCGTTACATGAAGTTTAAATATCGGAATACATAAGTTCCATTCCTTTTCTAAGGTTTTTTCTCTTTCAGAAAATTTGTTTAACTTTTTGGAGAGTATGTTTCAATGCTACATAAGTTTCATATTCCGTTGATAGTGTTTGAACAGGTAATTCCCTCTTCCAATCCATTTGCAATGTCTATAATTTCAATTCCACTCGTTCAACGTTTATATCCATTTCATTCCACTTGTGTAGTGTTTCAATCCCACTCGTTTCCTATTTAGTTTCTTAATTTTAGTGTTTCATATACACTTGTTCTTTAAGTTTTAGGTTTCTAGCTAAAGACGCAGACGTTAAGGGGGGGGGGGGCAATTTTCCCCTTTTGAACCACCATTTTTACCACGTTCCTGTCCAAAGTCCTAGAAATGCCTTGTCGATAAGTTAGCCCATACTCCAAGGAAAACATATTATATAGTACAGGTTTCTAGCCGAAGGGTTCGGTTAGGCCATCAAGGGGGAGAATTATTCCGTTTTTACCCCTCCCGGTAGGAATTTTCAAAAATTCCGTCTTAGAGGACGTCTGCGTTGGAGGAGGAACCTACTACATACATAATTTTAGGTCTCTATATCCAGCAGTTTGGCCAGGCCGTCAAGGGGGAAGTTTTTTCCCTTTTTACCCCTCCCGGTATGAATTTCCAAAAATACCATCTTAGGGGACGTCAACGTTGGAGAAGGAACCCAATTGAAGATCCCTTGTTCCAGCAGTTTGGCCAGGCCGTTAAGGGGGAGACTTTTCCTGTTTTTGACCCTACCTGTAGAAATTTCCAAAAATCTCATCTTAGCGGATGTCTACAATAGAGGGGGAACTTTAATACCAAATTTCAACTTCCTACCTCCAGCGGTTTGGGCAGGCCTTTAAGCGGCACTTTTCGCTTCATTAATCCCCATTTTTGCAATGTCCCTGTCCAAAAAGCACCTTCCCGGTAAGTGAGCCCATACTCCAAGTAACATATGTTTTACATTTCAGGTTTCTAGCCAACTTTTACTATTTGTGCCCCTCTCGGTAGGAATTTCCGAAAATCCATCGACAGGGAATTTCAGCTTCCTAGTTCCAGCAGTTTGAGCAGGCTGTCAAGGGGGACACTTTTTCTTTTTTTGTCCCTCCCGGTTGGAATTAGGCTGGAAGAGGAACCTAAGTACCGAATTTCAGCTTCCTAGTTGCAGCAGTTTGGACAGGTCGTTAAGGGGCAACTTTCCCTTTTTGAGCCCCCATTTTATAACGACCCTGTCCAAAATTCAAAAAAGTATCTTTCTAATAAGTTAGCCCTTACTCCAGGGACCCACATTTTAATCTTCAGGTTTCTAGCCGAAGGGGTTTTTACCGGCCCCCAAGGTGAGGCTTTTCTTCTTTTTGCCCCTCCCTTTAGGAATTTACAAAAATTCCATCTTCGCGGCTATCTGCGATGGATGAGGAACATTCATACCAAATTTCAACTGCATTGCCTAAGCGGTTTGGGCAGGCCGTAATTGGGGACATTTTTCCCTTTCAACCACCATTTTTACTATGTTGCTGTTCCAAAATAGAAAAATTACGTTGCCGGTGAGTTAGTCCTACTCCAAGGAATACATATTTAAAATTTTAGGTTGGCCAAAAGGGATTGGGCAAGCCGTCAGGAGGAGACTTTTACCTTATTTCCCCTCCCGATAGGAATTTCAAAAATTCCGTCTAAGCGGACGCCTACACAGAAGGAGGAACTCACATACCGAGTTTCCTTTTGGGATATCCTGTAGGGAATTCCAAAAATACAAACTTAGTCGATGTCTACTACAGTGGAGGAACCTTTATACCAAATTTCAACTTCTTACCTCCAGTGGTTTGGGCAGGCACTTTTCCAATTTGTGAGACTGTTTATGTGGAGACTTTTCCCCTTTTTGCCCGTTCCGGTAGGAATTTCCAAAAATCCCGTCTTAGCGCACGTCTATGCCGAATATCAAGAAACCTTGTTTTAGTGGAGATATCCGTGGGGGAGGGAAAAAAGTAGTTTTTTTGAAATTATATATTATTTTAAATGGTACTTTTTGGAAAAACGAAATTTTTTGGAAAAAGATACTTTGTTTTTACAAAGTACTTTATTTGTACTTTTTTTGGAAAAGGTATTTTTTTTTTAAAAAGGTGTTTTTTTTTGGAAAAATGTATGTTTTTTGGAAAAAGGTACTTTTTTGGAAAAGGTACTTCTTTTGGTACTTTTTTTTTGGGGAAAAGGTACTTTTTTTTAGAAAAGGTACTTTTTTTTGAAAAAGGTATTTTTTTGAAAAAATGTATGTTTTTTGGGAAAAGGAACATTTTTTTAGAAAAAGGTACTTTTTTTGGGAAAGGTACTTTTTTTGGAAAATTTACTTTTTTTGAAAAAGTTATTTTTTTGGAAAAATGTATGTTTTTTGGGAAACGGTACTTTTTTTTAAAAAGGTACATTTTTTTAGAAGAAGGTACATTTTTTGGAAAAAGGTACTTTTTTTAAAAAAGGTACTTTTTTTGGAAAAAGGTACATTTTTTGGAAAAAGGAATTTTTTTTGGAAAAAGGTACTTTTTTTGGAAAAAGATACTTTTTTTGGAAAAAGGTACTTTTTTTGGAAAAAGGTACTTTTTTTTGGAAAAAGGTACTTTTTTTGGAAAAAGGTACTTTTTTTGAAAAAAGGTACTTTTTTTGGAAAAAGGTACTTTTTTTTTGGAAAAGGGTACTTTTTTTTGGAAAAAGGTACTTTTTTGGGAAAAAGGTACTTTTTTTTGGAATAAGGTACTTTTTTTGGAAAAAGGTACTTTTTTTTGGAAAAAGGTACTTTTTTTGGAAAAAGGTACTTTTTTTGGAAAAGGTACTTTTTTTGGAAAAAGGTACTTTTTTTGGAAAAAGGTACTTTTTTTGGAAAAAGGTACTTTTTTTGGAAAGAGGTACTTTTTTTGGAATAAGGTACTTTTTTGGAAAAAGGTACTTTTTTTGGAAAAAGGATTTTTTTTGGAAAAAGGTACTTTTTTTGGAAAAAGGTACTTTTTTTGGAAAGAGGTACTTTTTTTGGAATAAGGTACTTTTTTTGGAAAAAGGTACTTTTTTGGAAAAAGGTACTTTTTTTGGAAAAAGGTACTTTTTTGGAAAAAGGTACTTTTTTTGGAAAAAGGATTTTTTTTGGAAAAAGGTACTTTTTTTGGAAAAAGGTACTTTTTTTGGAAAGAGGTACTTTTTTTGGAAAAAGGTACTTTTTTTGGAAAAAGGTACTTTTTTTTGAAAAAGGTACTTTTTTTGGAAAAAGGTACTTTTTTGGGAAAATGGTACTTTTTTTGGGAAAAGGTACTTTTTTTGGGAAAAGGTACTTTTTTGGAAAAAGGTACTTTTTTTGTCCCCTTTTTGCCCCTCCCAATAAGAATTTCCAAAAATGCCGTCTCAACGGACGTCTACACCGGTCGAGGAATCTACATACCAAATTTCAACTTCATAGCTCCAGCAGTTTGAGCAGGCCCTCAAGGGGGAGACTTTTTCCCCTTTTTGCCCATCCCTGTAAAAATTTCCAAAACTCCCGTCTTGGCGGATGTCTACGATAGTGGACGAACCTTTATACCAAATTTCAACTTCCTACCTCCAGCGGTTTGGGCAGGCCGTCAAGGGGGGCCTTTTTCCCCCCATTTTTACAACGTCCCTGTCCAAAATTCTAGAAAGTACTTTCCAGAAAAGTTAGCCCCTACTCCAAGGAACACATATCTTAAATTTCAGCTTTCTAGCCAAAGGGGTTTTGGCAGGCCGTCAAGGGGGACACTTTCCCCCTTTTTGCCCGTTCCGGTAGGAATTTCCAAAAATCCCGTCTTAGTGGACGTCTACCCCGAAAGAGGAACCTACATACCAAATTTCAACTTCCTAGCTTCAGCGGTTTGGGCTGGGCGATGTTGAGTCAGTCAGTCAGTCAGTCAGTCACGTTATTCTTTTATATATAGAGATTGGATGCTTTTAATGCAGTGGTGTTCAGCCCATAGGACAATTGTCCCTGCTCAATTCACATGTATTCTTACGCTCTTGCTTTTAGTCGTCACTGAAACAGCGACGAATTAACATGAGTACGGATATATGCTGATTTTTTTTTAATGTACTGAAAAAAAAAATTAATAACAATCGATTGGTAAAGTCAGATTTCCCAGAAATGCAGCCGTTTTTGCTCTGCAGAAAATAGGTCTCCAAATCAGCGTTTTTGGCCGACTTGCGCCAGTGGAAGGAGTTGAAATAAAAAAGAAAAAAAACGCCATTCTTTTTTCCTATGCAAAAACTTTAAAAAAAGTGATGATATCCGAAAACAAATTAACGAATAGAAATTAAAAATTAAAATTTTCTTAATATCTGACATATTTTTAAAAGATAGTGCGATTAAAAAAAATAATGAATTCCCAGCTAAACATCGACATATATGAACCCATACAGGTTAAATGTATGTTCATGCATGCTCATAAACATGCATTCATGACAATACATGGATACAAAAATCTCCATACATGAATCATATATGACCATACGTTTGCATTAACGAATATTTTATAAATATGTAAATACAATGAAATCATTGATATTGATTTAAAAAAATCGAAAACCTTTTGTTTTACATAGAATGAAAGAAGCCACCCTTATGTATGTATGTATGTATGTATTTTTTTTTCTTTCAAAAATTGTATTTTGTTTATTTTTATTTCTTTAAAACAGTGTAGTATTTATTTATATTTTCCAAAAGTACCTACTTCGCTTTTTACATAAAACATTTTCATATTTTTAATAAAAAATAAATGCATACAGATTCTATTAACCCATTCAACATTTCTTACAGTGCAATTCTCATTTTCTCACCAACACAACTACATTTTTAGTTTTGAACACCACTGTTTTAATGAGAACTAAAGGTAACTGTCCAATTCTTGTCTTTTGTTATTTACTTGTTATACCCTACACCATGCATTCTTGTGCGCACTCTACAGGTCGCAAATATTAACATATTTTGATGAAATTTGGTACACCGACTTATGTCGCTCCAAGGACGACGCGCATTGATTTTGATTACACGCTGCAGGTCGCAAATATTAAGATATTTTAATGAAATTTGGTTTGCTGACTCACATGGTCCCGAGAACAAAGCCAATAGATTCTAGACAGAATCGGTCCATATTTGGACCTATCGCCCATATGGGATATATTTACAATTTTCTCTTCGTTTATAATTTTATAGAAAATTTTGACACAAGTCCCATTTTTACCCATTCGAATTTCGGATCCAAACATTAGTTGGCTCTTAACCAGACTGGTGTAGGGTATTGTATAGTCGGCATGCCCGACTTTAACCTTTTTACACGTTTTTTATGGGTTCGGGTCGAAATCCTGTGTATAACAAAATCCTGTTTTCAAAATCCTGTTTTCAAAATCCTGCTTTTCGTAATACTGTTTTACAAAATACTGTATAACACAATACTGTTTTGCAAAATCCTGTTTTACTTGGCGGCGAAAATTTTACCTCAAATTTCGTTAATGCAAACGTATGGTCATATATGATTCATGTATGGAGATTTATGTATCCATGTATTGTCATGAATGCATGTTTATGAGCATGCACGCACATACATTTAACCTGTATGGGTTCATATATGTCGATGTTTAGCTGGGAATTCATTATTTTTTTTAATCGCACTATCTTTTAAAAATATGTCAGATATTAAGAAAATTTTAATTTTTAATTTCTATTCGTTAATTTGTTTTCGGATATCATCACTTTTTTTAAAGTTTTTGCATAGGAAAAAAGAATGGCGTTTTTTTTCTTTTTTATTTCAACTCCTTCCACTGGCGCAAGTCGGCCAAAAAAGCTGATTTGGAGACCTATTTTCTGCAGAGCAAAAACGGCTGCATTTCTGGGAAATCTGACTTTACCAATCGATAGCAAAAATTAATATAAAAAACATTTTTTTTTGCGTTTTCTGAATACAGCAGATAGTCATTAGAGTGATCCAAAAATCAACTTTTTTCAAAAAAGTTACTTTTTTATTACACACAATGAAAATATATTCCCTGCTGAGAATATTGGTACAAAAATTTTTGATATACCGCGACCCGTTAAAAAGTTATTTAGTAATCAAATATGTTAAGTAAAAAAAATCTTTGTAATAAACATTACAAAACTTACAAATTATTTTGTCATTACTAAAAAATAAATTTATAATGCGGCAGCGAGTATTGGAAGCTGCATTTTAATTAGCTCAAATACTTTTTCATTGAATTAAAAAAAAATCCAAATTTGATTAGCTAATAACTTTTTAACGGTTCGCGGTATATCCAAAATTTTTGTACCCATGTACTCCGCCGGAAATACATTTTCATTGTGTGTAATAAAAAATTTACTTTTTAGAAGTTTTTGAAAAAACGGATTTTCGAACCACTCTAATGGCTATCTGGTGTATTTTGAAAATACAAAAAACAAGTTTTGTGTATTAAATTTTGTTGTAGAATCGAATGGTAAAATCAGATTTCCTATAAATGCAGCTGTTTTTGCTCTGAAGGAAAAGGGTTTTAAAATTAGCGTTTTTGGCCGACTTGCGCCAGTGGAAGGAGTTGAAATAAAAAAGAAAAAAAAACGCCATTCTTTTTTTCTATGCAAAAACTTTTAAAAAAAAGTGATGATATCCGAAAGTCAAATTTTTGTGACGAACTCTAATATATATATATGGATTTTTAAATAAAATTCAGAATTTTTCCTTGCCTAGTTACAACTCCATAAAATTACCGACAATTTTTTAAAGACGCTTGTTTAACCCTCGAAGTGGCACATGGTTCTGGCCAGACATATTTCATTTTCATGCTTCAATTTAGCATACTTCTATTTTAGGTACATGGCTGTAATTTCAGGTAATCTCCCAAAATATTGTTGGCTTTCGATGTATAAATTAATAATTGAAAAAAAGTCCTTGGAACAGGACAAAAAAGCCAAATAAAAAATCTTCACCTTGCCAGACCCCTATGCATTTTGTATGAACGCATAGGCAAAGCACATGGCACGAGTTGGAAATTTGTATTTACTTTATTCTTTTATGCTTCTTTCTTTCTTCTGATTTTGTTTGTGAGTTAGTTATTCATTGAACGTTGAACAGTGAAGAAGTAATCTAGTTTTTGTGCGGTAATTTTGAACTTGTGAATAATTTTACGCAGGTAGATTTGTTGCGTTGTTAGTATATTATGGCTGATGAACTGGAATTTATTTATAATACACGCTTGCGTAGCGCGAATTTGCAACCCCAATTGTCAGAGGCATTAGTGCGTGATTTTCAAAGTCAGGTAGAAGCTGATGAAAATGATGATGTTTTTGAAAACGATGGTGACGACACTGCTGATTATGTGCCAGAAGATGATGCATCAGACATAGAAAATGATTTGGAAATTGAACCTAACGAACTTTATGATAGTGATGAAGAAGAAGAAAGTGGAAATGATGCTGAAGCAGCAAATGAAGTCGACTCAGGCTGTTTTTATGGTAAAGACGGTACTAAATGGAAAGAAACTGAACCCCCTGCATCTCGTTTGCGCCAGCATAATATCATGCGTTTTCAATCTGGAACAAAAACAAGGCTCACCAATCCAGTTGAGGTATTCAAGCTATTTTTCTCATTCAATATTACGTTCGTCATCATTAGTGAAACAAATCGGCATTGGCGAGAATCAATTAGAAAATGGAATGAAGAACATCCAGAGTCTACCCAAAGAAAATGGATTGATTTGACAAGCTCTGAGCTAGATGCATTCATTGGGATTTTGTTGGCTTCTGGTCTCAGCCATAATAATATGCAAGACTCCAGTATATTGTGGCGTTCTGATTCGCTGCCCATATTCCGTGCGGCTATGTCGCACAAACGATTCATTACTCTGTCCAGATATATTCGTTTCGATAATAGTCGTACGCGGGCATTCCGACAGCAAACAGATAAAGCAGCTCCTATCGGGACCTTTGGAATTTTCTCAATGAAAATCTGCAAAATTATTATGAACCTTATGAAAATATCACCATCGATGAGCAGTTGTTTCCGTATCGTGGGCGCACAAAGTTCACCCAATATATCCCATCAAAACCTGCAAGGTATGGGATCAAAGTTTGGTGGGCATGCGATGCTAAGACTAAATTTCCATTGAAAGGAAAACTATACACTGGAAAGGAAGGAGACAATCGGGAGATAAATCAAGGTGAAAACGTTCTAATGTATTTCGCAAATTGTTACGCAAACAGCGGCAGAACAATTATTTCTGATAATTTTTTCATCTCATTGAACGGCGCTAAACGACTTGCTGCTATGGGACTGGCATTTGTTGGCACCATTCGAGCAAACAAAAGATGTCTTCCTAAGGAAGTTATGAAGAGCACCAGACGACCAATTCTTTCAAGTGTGTTTGGTTTTCATGAAAATCTTGTTGCACTTTGCAGCTACGAGCCCAAAAAAAATAAGGCAGTCAATTTAATTTCAACCGTGCATTACACGAAACATGTTGAAGGCATAGCCATGAAACCGGAAGCAATTTTATTTTATAATTCAACTAAAGCCGAAGTCGATACGATGGATCAAATGCTAACTCATTACACAACAAAACGGTCAACCAGACGCTGGACATACGCGTTTTTCTGCAACATGATTGATGTGATGGCATTGGCAAGTTACATTATAGGTGTGTTTCTTTACTTTTTGGGTAAAGTTCGGTAAAATGAGAGTAAGCACAAAATCCTCTCACAAAATGACAAAATTACCCAATAGTACAGGAACGCAAAAAACCACTTTTCTAGCCCAAAAACTTATTTCAAAGAATAATGTTAAACAGTGATGGGACTTGAAAAATTTTGTTTTGTGCCAAGTGTGTGACTAAAATGTGCCAAATGGGCCTTTATTGTGCCAAAACTCAATTTTCAATGCATTCTTATGGAATTATTTTGAATTCTTATGGAATTAATTATATTTGAATGAATTAAAATTTTCTTTCAATTAAAAGGTGAATGATAAATTAAATTCATCCGATACTTATTAAAGATTTGGGAATGCAGCCAATGAATAAATTCTTTAGGAATGATTGTACGGAATGGTATACATATAAACATTTTCTAAAACTGAATTAATTTTTTTATGAATTAAACTTAAATTAATTCTTTCGAAGCTCTGAGATAAATTTATAGCATTTGAATTTTTAAAATTCTATGGATTAAGCACCGTAAGTTGTTCAGTTTTCAAGTGAAAAAACTGTTATACTCCATATAAAAAAAAAATTATTTTTCACGACAATGAGTTTCACGTGAAAATTGTGCAAACTTAGTTTTCACGCAAATTTAATGTACAAGGCTATTATTTTTCTGGTGAAAAAGTGACATTTTGTGTTAATTGTGATTGTGGCTTTGTTTTAAAATTAAAATATTGTTAATTTTTTTAACTTAAATTGCAATTTAAAGCATTTAAAGTCTGAGAGAAATTTTTTCACATGAGAAACAACTTACGGTGCTTTATTCGGTAATATCTTCGATGTCATTTTTTAGTTTTGCTTTATTCGAAAAGGTATTTTAATACCAATAAATGCTTAGAAACTAAAAATTAAAGAATTGTTATTTTTTAAATTCATTTTCTATTAAATTTTGTAGATAACCAAAATGTGCCAAAATAGTATCGATTGTGCCATTGTACCAATCAATCTTAGATTGTGCCAAAAATCCCATCACTGATGTGAAAATACGTATAATTTCAGTTTGCAAATCGGCACAAATAGACATATTTATTCGCATTTAAAAGTTGTTTTTGATTTTATTCAATTAATTTTAACAAAAAACCAAGTTTCTTTTTCTTATTTCTTTATTTAATTACAATTTTGAATTTAATTTCACAATTGTTTTTTGTTTATATTTGCATCAGCTGTTTTACCAAAATTTACCCGAAGAAAAAGTCTGGGTAAATTTTGGTAAAAAGAGAAGCACTAATACACTCTCATTAGCGCTCTCATTTACCCAATTCTCGAGTACGGGAACGCTTTTGGGTAAATTTCGGTAACTTTGGGTAAATTTCGGTAACATTGGGAACGTACGGGAACACACTGTATATGTAAGCTAAATGATGAAAATACAAGAAAAGAAAGAAGACGCATATTTTTATATAAACTTGCAAAGCAATTGGTACTGGCCAACGTTGAAAATCGCATCAATAATCCGCACATTGTGGCTCAACCAACAACTCGTATAGCATTTGAAGCGTTCTTTGGGAGAGCTCTCAATATAGCAAACCTTAATGTGGCTTCACGCAGTGGTCCAGACACATTAGCTGCCAAAAAAATTTGCAGAATTTGCCTGCAGCAAGGTGACAAAATACGCCGTAAGACACGCTTTTTTTGCTGCAAATGCAACAATCCTGTTTGTCAGCAACATTCAAAAGTAGATTATTTATGTTTTTGTTGCCTTCCGCAAAATTCTGAATAAAAAAATCAATGTATTCTTCATAATAATTTTCTATTTTGTCATAAACATTTATTACTTTACCCATAATAAAGAGAAATATATATAGAACAAAAAAATGTTTGCCCTTTTCATTCCAAAGATTTTTTCAGGTCTATTTTTTCTTCCTCAGGTAGCTAATAACATAGTAAAAAGAAATAGAAACACAATATATAACAAATATTTTCCTATCTTAGTAAAAAATTTAACGGCAAACAGCCCTTATTTCCATACAAATGCATGTAAATGTATAGGGGTCTGGCCAGACACCATGTGCCAGAACTAAGGGCTCAAAATATGTGCCACTTCGAGGGTTAAATGTGTTAAAGAGATAAATATCTAAATAAATCGAAGCTTTTGTGTAATATTAAAATCTTTTACTGATTTAATAAACTATATATTCTTTTTATAAATAAAAATGCCTGAGAAGTAAATTTTTATTAAATTTTTTTATTTAGAAAGGGGTTTAACTAGAAAAGCTATCTAGATTTTTACAACAAATTGAACAAGAACTAGAAAGAACGCTCACCAAAACGAACTACATATATTGCAGAAATCTATTGACGTTTGTTTTTTGAGCTTAAAATATCGTTTTTCGCGTTCGTTTATTTTGTGCATTTTTGTCACTTCGTGAGAGTATTTCTTGTTAACTCTCATTTTACCGAACTTTACCCAAAAAGTAAAGAAACACACCGGAAGATAAAAAATTTTTTTTTGTCATTTTGGAAAAAATTAAAACAAAATTTGTACAAAAACAACCAACAGATACACAGAAAACTAATTCCTCGAAAAAATCAAGATTTAATGCGCGGAAATGAAATCATGATAATTAATATGTTGGTCAATGGATTATGTTTTTCAGGCTTAAATTTAATAATGAAAAAAATAAATCGTTTATTTTGTACCGGGGAGTTTATTTGGCAGTGATATCCAAGTGATAAATTAGCGATATCGTCGATTTACCTAAGCATTGCTTTCAGGTAACAGTTGTTCCCGACGGAAGAAACTTCCGCAATACGAAATTGATATTGCCGGCAATAAATGTTTTCTTCCTGGCAATATGATCGGGGAATCTTCTTCGTATTGCCATGCTTGCTGGGACCTATACAAAAAATATTTGATTGCGTGTGAAAAAATGTGTTTGTTAACAAAATAAGAAGAAGAGTAAGATATCCACGTAATCTATAGTCTATATAATTTTAATTTTGTGTATGAAAACCCTACAACAATATTTATATTTTCAGTTTGATTGGTTGAAAATAAATAACCAGAACGCTCAAAAAATAAACCATAGTATACTATAGTAGCCCCACTCATTAAAAAATTGAGAGCTTGTCCCTATCTCATGTAGTTGTAGTGGTATTAAGAACCATATGTACAAGTAAAATTACGAACACTACTTAATTTTTTCAAATGACAGAAAATGAGTTAAGCTACTATATTATACTATGAAATAAACCACGTCAAAACATACTGCTACCCAAAAATTTAACTAAAGTCGACTTTAACAAAAGTAAATTTGGAAAATTTATATAGTAAGTGCGATTCTTTTTTGTATTCTGTGGGTCAAAAAAGTTCTCTTCAAACATTTTTGATACCGAAATGAAAATCTCTTTTCCCATTCCTGTTACAGATCCGTCATCGGAAGAAGAAGAGACAAAATCGCGCGATTTTTTTTCATTTCAAATATGACCAATTATTTTACAAATGAAAAAATCTCAATACCGTAATAGCTTAAAAAAATTCTTTCCCAAAAAAAAGTTTTAAATTGGTTCTCAAGGGGTTAATTCTTCAGTATAAGTTTGTATGAATACATTTCTAGAAAGGTTTGTCAAAATAATCAAAAGTACTCGACTGCGGAGTGCAAACTTTAATGCGAATCATAAGAGTTAATTAATTTAACAAAGATACACATAAAAATGTGTTCAATTTCATCGTTAAACAGAAAAACATATTACTAGTTTTTACTGGAAGAAATTTTTCAAGTAAAAATTAGTAAAATTTCCCATTACATTTTTTACTAGTTCCCGAGTAAAAAGTTCATATATAACAATATATTTTTTAATACAAAAATGCACAGTAACATATAGTAATATAAAATGGCTTTGCATCCATATGTATTCATATATTATAATGTCTTTCAAATATTTCCCGAAATTTTCTTATATATAACCATATAAAATCATATACAAAAAATGTGTTAATGTGAATGATACACATAACTATATATAATCAGATATGGTTGCTCCCATAAATTGAGGTTTAATATACAATAAGATATAACCCAATACATAATAACATATAAACCCAAATCGAAGAAATTTTCTAAGTCATTTTAGATATAATTTAATTAAACCTTTATCAAAAAAATTTCTAAGTTGATAATAACTTTATATGAAAAATTATCAAAAATATTTTCGAAGTCATTTTAGATAAAACTTTATATAATCTAGATTCCAAAACAATTTCTAAATCATTTCATAAAAATTTATATTATTTAAAATCAGAAAAAATTTCGAAAGGAAAATATTTTTTATGTCAGTTTTACAATTCAAACATATTTCAAAACCCAACATATTTTGGGTATAAATCTTGAAATCCAATTGTATTAAATAGTATATAACTATATCAGATTGGCTATAATACGATTCAATTAGATGTGTCCAATTTTGGGATGCAATTGCATCAGAGTATATGCAATTGTATATTAGATTGAATTGTATCTAAAATAATACAATCTGATATAATTTTATAGACCCATTTTGCGGATCAGATTATATAAACACTTATATGATTATTTTATATTCTTATATATAAGATATATAAACTTTTTTACTCGGGTTCTTACAATTTTTTTGTACTCGAACGGGTTTTTGACTAAAACTGGTAAAAATGGTAAAAAAGTAAAAGTTTATTATGAGTAGGCCAACCAAAAAGAAGCCAGAGCATGTTTTTTATTTGAAAAGATAGAACAAGTTAGATTAAATACAAGTTCTGATCTTAAAAAAATAAGAATTTTAAGCTATATTTGTTAGAGCTTTTTTTGCTTATTTCATCTAATGTTGCTTGTTTTTGCAAGTTTTGTAAATATTGGCTTATTTTTGATATTTTCTTTGAAAATTAAGCTTATTTTAATTTTTTTTATGCGAAAGTAGAGCATATTTTTACTTTTTTTTCATAAAATCGTTAGTTTTAAGAATAATTTTAGGTCGACTTTAATTTTTTTATTTAAAATTTATTTTAAATTAATTTTTTTTTTTTGTTAAAATTAACTTTTTATTTTTCCAATTTGAATTGTACTAGTACAAACATGACAATGACGATTTCCTTAGGCAAAAATGAAATCCGGATAGGGACGTGCCTTCAACAGATTATTTTCCACAATTTTTTAAATAATTTTTGGGATTTTAGCATATTTAATTTCTTTAGTGCAATTAATGCAATTCCCGATGAAAATAAATTTAAGAATGTCACAGCTTTGTCTGATGTCTGAAGTTCCAAGAAATGTAGCATTAAGGTCGTTCACAAGGGGTGTACTATTTGTTGTATCGTTGTATCGTCCTAACAAAAAACAGAGTTGTTAAAAATTAAATTAAAAAAATACAATATTTGAGAATAGCGCGATACAACATTTTTACGTATGTTTAGTGTCCTATGTTTGAGTGTGCTAACTAGGGTTTGGGATTTCCCGGACTTTTTTATTTCCCGGGAAACGGGAATGAAAAAATTTGAATCCCGGGAAATATTTTTGAACAAAATTGTTAATGAAAACCACCTATATAAGTAATTTTTGTTTAAAAAAAACACTATTTCAATACAAATGCAGTCTGTGTAGTGCGAATTCAAAGTAAAAACATCAGAATGTTGAACATTTGATTTCACATAAATTACTCGCAGCACTGCCAAATAAATTGCATGATTCCAGCAGAAACCACCTACTACTGGACTGTCGGAAACAAACCGTTTCATCACACTTGGCCCATTAGATATGGTGGCCACAATGTTATTTTCCAAAGACAAATAAAACTCTTCTAGTCTTATTTCTACAATTCTTCTTATTTCATCAGCATTACATCTTCCTGATATATAAACCAACCCCAGGTTATAAAATGAATTATTTCCGTTTATACATATGTTCAAATATCTCTTTTGTGATATTCTTGTCCATTCATCTAAGATTATAGTAAATCTCCTATTGTTAGAAATATTGCTCGATATTTCTTTTATCATGATATCTTTTACATGATTGTAGTAATTTAATATAATGTTCTTTAAATCGGTTTAATTTTTTTGCAATGCCAGGTTTTTATTATAAAAACTTTCTCGAATAAACGAAGATCTAGTTATGGTGCGGAGTGACTGCGGCTAATTTGGATACCATTTCAGGAAATGTTTGCCCTACCATAAAACCTTTAATGCCTATTCAGCTTACACTTTTTTCTTCGGGTACTTTGCTAATTTTAGCTGAAACGTTATTCCTGTTGTTGTTTTCTTCAAGAGAAGTTGCATGACCATCAATTTTTTTTTTTGTGAACCAAATTTAGATGTCGGATAACCCAATTTAGATACCACCGTTAACCATTAGTCTTTTCTTTTCACATTTATTAATGAAAATGTTACTTATAAAATTATTGACCCTTAATATAAAGGAGTATTTTAAATTTAAAGTCGACTTTATTTTTAATCAAACGGTTTTGTTCATTTTGTGTATGAAAACCTTACAAAAATATTTATATTTTCAAACATTTTGATTGGTTGAAAATAAATTAACCAATCAGAAACCAAGTCAAGGTATACTGCCACCCAATATTTTAATTACCAAGTTTTTAGGTTTTACTACTTAAATTTTGAATAAGTTATGCGAAAAATCTTTATTAGTTGAAATGCTCCTAATTACTTGGCAAAAATTTTTTTCTGTGTCAAATAAATTGATTCCCTTTTAGAAGATTTTAACAATGACATTTTTGTTTTGGTATTTAAAATGTTTTTTATGACTAAAATTAAAAAATCCTATTCGAAACAAAAACAATTTAAAAAATTTAATATTTTTAAAATTTCCCGTTTTCCCGGGAAAAATATATTATTTTCCCGGAAATTCCCGGCAAACTTTTCCCGGGATTTCCCGGCAATTCCCGCCCGGGAATTCCCGAACCCCAAACCCTAGTGCTAACATATAGAAAATCCAATAGAAAATCGTTGTTAAACTCAAATAAAAACTTCAACAACTCAGGTTTTTGTTAGGACGATACCACGATACAACAGATAACACACCCCTTGTGAACTCCCTAATTGTATTAAATAAAAAAATTTCATTTTTACGAGGATTTTAATGAAGAAATAATGAAGTTTAAGGGCTTATTTTCGCATTTTAACTGCTTATTTTACCGTTTTTTCGAGCTTTTTTTAAAGAGCTTAAAACATTGCTTTTAGCGCTTTTTTGTTTGCCCTAGTTATGAGTAAAAACAACCCAATCAGAAATCACCAGTGGTACAAAAAATCAAGCACTGGCATACCACTGGGTAACCATGGTGTTGAAAATAAATGACTGGGAGAGCACTCATTTGGGACGCTTTGCCAGCGCTTGCAAAAAGCGTTTTTCCAGCATTTGTTTTACAAAAATTTCGGTGGTTTATAAAAAAACCACTGGCAAAGAATGGTCTAAGAGTGATATGCCAAGGTTTGCAACCAGTGGTTATCCAGTGCTACCTAGCCAATGCTACCAGTGCTACAAAAACCAATTCACTGGTAGAGCAATGATTTTATAAAAATGCTGACGCTTCGTTAAAAAAGGTTTGTAGTCAGAAGGTTCCGAGTTCAAATCCGGTTACAAGCAAAACATTTTTTTTTGATTTTTTTTAATTTAAAATTTTGTTTGTTTTATAAAATCAATTTTTTTGTTTGTGGGAAAGCTCCTTCAAGACTAACTTTTTTTTGCCCTCCCAACTCGTCAAATCTAGCGATATTTCAACTCGTTTAGCGGGATAAAATATGATTTAGCTATTAGCGGGAAAACTAGCGATTTTTTTTAAAGACAGTATTGGTGTTTTCTTAGCTTTTTTTACATTTATTTCCTTGACAGAATTTTTGAATCATTATTATTTAGCGATTTATCGCTAAATTTTTATGGAAAATTTAAAAGTTGGAAAAATTTAGCGATGTATCGGCAATTATATTAGAAAGTTTTAAGAAGTTCGAAAAATATAGCTATTTTTGGGAAATTCTTCAACAGAACCCGAAAAGTTCGTGAAATTTAGCGATTTATCGCTAAATTTTTTAAGTTTTTTATAATTTAGCTATTTTCTAGTGATTTTTTAGTTTGATTTAGTGGTATTTTTAGGAAAAAAGTTGGCAACAGTGGCTAGTTACAAAAAATTGTTTGCCAGTTCTACACCCTAAAAAATACCTAGTTGATGATCACTATTTTTTCAACTACGTCATAGGTGAAATAACCCTCACTATCACATAGTTGATACGGCGTAGTGAAAGTTAACTAGGTTTACTTCAAATCGACAAAACAACTATGGAGAAAAATATTGGTAACGGTTTTCTAGTAGAAATCAGAGAAATTTTAAAAATAGTAGATATTAACGACGTATTTTAGAACAACCGTTAAAGGGAGCCATATATTTAACAATTTGAATTAATTTGTAAATACATATGTACATACATATATGTGACCTTCTCCGAGAAAAGAAACCTAGTATGTGAAAATGAAGTTTTAAATTAAACATTAAAATTTTAATGTTTTTCTCATTTTTATCGATTTTCCTTCTTCTTCGCTCTTCTGCCTTCGGAACATTGAATTTTGCAAACTTTTTCCTTATAATTAGCAAGTCGCTTATCTGTAAAAAATTGTGCAATTAAGTACTACAGTAATTTTAAAAGACAAAAATAACATTTACTTACAATAAGTTTGTTTTTCATCTCTGAATTTTTATTTGAAGTTTGATTTTTGAATGTTACCTTGAAATCAATTATTTGAAATTTCAATTCACAAGGTAGGTCAAAAATGATTTTATTTTGTCCATAGTAGTTATTGATTAAATAGTAAATTTATGTAAAATTCAAAATGAATATGGATTTTCTTCACTATGCAACTACGTACTTTTTTGGGTGTAGTATTTTGGCACAGCCAGTAGTTGTGCAGCTATTATCACTCGTTTATGTGTTTAGCCATCAAATATTATATTGCTCAGTGGATAGCAGGGAAACAAGCCGATCAAAATAATCGGCGGCGGCGGCGCAAGCAAAAAATCGGCGGCGGCGGCGGCGATTAAGGTTGAGCCGGATAAAAATCGGCGGCGGCGGCGCAACCAAATAATCGGCGGCGGCGGCGGCTTAATCGGCTTGATAGAACATTATACACGTATTTTAAAGACGTTTAAGGTTTTTTCCAAAATATAGCAGTAGAAAATTGTGCAAAAAATTTGGAATTATCAAATAAAAAATAATTTTAAGTTAAATTCATCGATAAAAATTACAAATTTAGGATTTTTAGTTTTTGAACGGAGCTAGAAGGAGAGATAGTTGGGCTTTCCAAATATATACATATGTTTATATATTCAACAAAATTGTGTGGAAATATTTTCAAATAAAACTGATTTTCCTAATTTTTTCTTATTTTGTTTAATTTTGACGGCTTTTAATTGCAAAATTTTGTTAAAAAAAAAAACTAATTTTTATCTAATTTATTCTTTATTCAGGGCAAAATGAAGTTCTATTTTAATCGCTTTAAAATTGTCAAAGTTATACAATTTTTTATAAATATGGAATCTCTGCATTTATAAGAAAATTGAAAATATTAACCTTAATGATTGTGCAAACAAGAATCTCGAGTTGCTGAAATTAAATGTTTAGAAAAATTACGATAACTTTTTCAATTAATTTAAACAAAAGAATCTGATTTTACTAGGAACTAAACCCACTTTCAGAATGAATTACAATAGTAAAGAATTGTTTAATACTGCAAAAAAGCCGTCAAAGTATACAAATTAAAAAAAAAATAATTTTAATATTAAAAAAAAAACTGTCAACATATTTCAGTTACAAATAAATAAATCTATATACATATATTTGGAAAGCTAAATTTTTTGTCTTTCCAAGAACGTTACAATTGCTGAATTTCAAATTGTTAAGTGCTTGAAGTCGATCAAAAACAGAGTTTTGACACTATCACCCCTGTTCTGAATTCCGAAACTTTTTAATTAGAGTGGTTTTGTAAAATCACACAAAATTTAAAATGTCGGAAATTGACTGTTTCAACAAATTTTAAAATAAATTTTAACATATTAATTTTTGCAACAAAATATTCCTTTTACTTTCACCAAGCTTTTCCAACACGAAATAAAACGAAGAAAATAATTCGGATGTGGATCACAGAACAGCAAAAAAATTCGGAATGTTTCACTTTAGAATTTTTTATGTGGATTCGGAACTTAGAAATAAACAAACTCTATTTTCACTCAAAATTAAATGTGTTTTTAGAATAAACTAGAAAAAAATATGGTTCGAAAAAAATTATGCTCGAAAAGATGTCAAAGTTGATAAACTTGGAAGAAAAGTTAAAAAGTTCAGATATTCACCCCTGTTCTTAGTTTCGAAACTTTTTAATTAGAGTTGATTTGTAAAATAACACGGAATTAAAAATTTCGAAAATTTGTTGTTTCTACCAAATTTTAATATTCATAGACTAATTTTAAAATAAATTATTATATTATAATTGTTGTTAAAAAATATATATTCGTTTCACTATCATCAAGCTTTTTCTACACGAAATAAAACGAAAAAAAAATCGGATATGGATCACGGAACAGCAAAAAAATTCGGAATGTTTCACTTTAGAATTTTTTTGTGGATGCGGAACTCAGAACAGCGTCGATTATTGTAAATATCTTCGTCCGCAATGTCTTAAAAATGTGTCTTTCGATAATAATTTCAGGTGTACTGAAAGTTCTGAAAAATGTGATGTGATCTACTTAACCAAACCTACGACCATAAATTCGAATGAATTAATTCTTTAATTCACTTTTGGACTTTTAATTAAAATTTACTAATATATCTTACGATTACACCATTCCTTATGAATTCATTCACTCGCTTCCTTCTTTTAATTTTCATGCATAGTGAATGAATTCTTTCATGAATTCATTCTTTTTATAATGATCTTTGACGTTTCATTCGGTTTGTAAAAGTTTAAAATAAATGTTGCGTTTTTAATTATTTTTATGGGTTGTGTATATGATATCAATATTAAATCCCTAAAATAAGCCACATTTTTATTTAATTTGTAATTATAAACTAAAGTGTTGTCAGAATCATTAGTATATTCATACCTTAGATCTTTTACTGATTTAATAAAATGACAATTTTGATAAGCCATTTTGTAAAAGATTAGAATTAATGAAAAAATTAATTATTTAAATTGATTGTAATTCTATAAGGAATGTATTCAACATAATGCATTCTATTTAATATTAAAATTTGGGAATGAAACCTATGAATTAATTATAAAGGAATGTTTTGATGGAATGATATATATTCAATTTCTAAAGCTGAATTCGGTTTTGTGCGAATTAACCTAAAATTTAATTAATTCTTTCGAAGCTCTGCCTACAATCTACACTTGGTCATTTGAAAAGTATATATGTATATTGTTCATTAGGATTCTCTTCTCTATTGCATATCCAAATTTCAGCGAAATCTGTCAGAAGTTTTCAAGCAAAACTTCCAACTTAAGAAATATTTATGACAAAAATCCTTCTTAGCTCTGACTATAAAACTGGTTCTTTTATTTTTTTAACTAAAAAAAATACTCTTGATGGTTCAGGAAATGATGAAGTAGAAAATTTGTTTTAAAAATGACATTTGCTTTTAATTTTTATTTTGGAAAATTGATACTTCCAGCCGAAATGAGCCGAGAAAAATCGGCGGCGGCGGCTGAGGCAAAAATGGCCGGCGGCGGCGGCTTAAACGGCTTACGGCGGCTGGCTTGTTTCTCTGGTGGATAGAGCAATTGTCTGTCAATCTGACCGCCTGGGTTCAAACCACGGCAGGACCAAAAAAATACATATGAACTTTTTTAAAATTTTCTTTTGGAAAATACATATATTGGCAGACCACCTATTTATTGGTTTTGCCAGCGTTTTGCCAACGTTCAAAAATTTTGTTTCTCCAGTGCTTCTCCGTCGCTTTTTGAACAGCCGGTCCTTTTGTCTAATAATGTTATCATTTTGGGAATGGGAAAGCACTTTTTGCCAGAACTTGTACAACCTGCTTTGCCATCGCTTTCCCGTTCGTATTTTTCTGACTGGGAAGCTTCAAAATTCATAAAAGCGGATCGTTTAAAGGCAAATCTTTATTTAAAACATTCTCATCTGTTGTCCGAGTTATTTTTAAGGTAATGTCGCTCAAAGCGTCCAAAATATTCTAATTCTTCTTCTTCGTCTGATAACGAATTTGTAACATCTTCCGGTGAGCTTGCGCTGTATGTATATAATTTGTTTTTCATTTTCTTACAATTTACTAAAAATTACAAAAAAATCATTTTATTTCCTTCATAACTTTTTTTGCAGAGCTAGAAGCTAACTAAGCCTTAACCCTTTGACGACCACAGGCAAGTATGCTTGCCAAAGAGCTTTTCGCACTTATAATTGCCCAGACAAAAAATAGAGTAAATATGTCGGAACGTGATTTGTAGAGGAGGGTTGAGGCAACATAAATGTAGTAGGCAGTAAATCCCTACCTGGTACCGCTATCCCCTTGCGAGTTGGTTAACTAGAATTCTTCATTTTAGGGGTAAAAAAACACAAACTTTGACAAACGAAATGGCGGGCAAGCAAGGGGTCTATGAGGGCAGTTTTTTTATGAAATATCTATAATTTAGTTGCAGATCACAAAAATAAAATAATAATAAAAATCACTTCGTCCGTAACGGCAGGGTCGTCGAATGGCAAATATTTTTTTCAAGCGAAATGAAGGGTAAGAAGAGATTCAACGGAGCCAATTTTTCTTGGCATAACTGTTATTACGTCAGAGATTATGAAAATCGCAAAAACTTCAAAATCGTTTCGGCAGAAAATGCATGGTCCTCAAAGGGTTAAATGAAAGCTTAAGGTCGTGAGCAGGGTTGGCAGGCAATACCGCTAAAATACCGTTATCGATTCAAAACCCTTTCAACTGACTACCGTTATCCCTAAAATACCGTTACCGAAATAATCGAAATACCGTTATCCTTAAAATACCGTTACCGAAATAACTGAAATACCGTTATCCTTAAAATGCCGATACCGAAACAAATGAAATATCGATACCCTTAAAATACTGTTACCGAAATAAACGAAATACCGTTACCCCTAAAATACCGTTATCGTTATTTTTACTTTTCGGCTTTTTGTAATTGCATATGGTTATTGAGTATTTTTCGGGTATAGGTGAGTTAAAAAAATGTTTGTGTCGGCGGCCCATATTTTCCGAGTTATGGGCCTCTTAAGTTTGGATATATCATTTAATTTATATATTTTTAACTTCGGAATGCGTTATCTGAACGGAACGAAATGGCTGTCATTAAAAATCTTATTGAAGCACATTTAATCCGGCATAAAAAAATTTTCGAAACTATTAACCCATTGCGGACCAGCTTGTGATTTTCTGTTTTTGAAATGGAATTTTTCCAAGAAAAAGGCTGTTTTCTCAATATTTTGCCTATTTAATGTACAAAATAACTATTATTTATTTGTAGATAAGGTTTTAAGTTTAATATAAGGTATAATTTAAGCCTTTAACCCTTCTAACAGCGCAGATATTAAGAGTTAAATTTGATATTTAATTTTTCTATTTTTGAACTTTCCACAATGTTGAACTTTTTAAGTTGATTTCAAAAATATATATCGAAACCCCTTTCGTACCGAGCTTAGGGGTTTCCACCTATGTGATAGGCGGTTAAGTGGTTTCGCTGAGTAAACTTTTTCTGTGTATTCGGCCTTTGGCCGTGCTTGGGGGTTTTTTCCTATGTGATAGGCAGTTTAGTGGCTTCGCTGAGTAAAGTTTTTCTGTTTAATAGGCTTTGGCCGGGCTTAGTTTAAGAATTTGAGGTTTATTTATTTATGTACAAGGTTAATTACCGTTATCGTTATAATACCGTTATCGCTAAAATACCGCTTCAAATTGAATACCGTTACCAATACCCCTAAAATGTTTCCAAATACCGTTATCGTTACCCTTATTTTTATGTGTAGTTACCGATATTTTACAGGTATTTATTAATTTATATAAAAATACCAATTTTTAAACTTTTTTATTTTATAATCTTGAGTTTTCTTTTACAAAACAAATTACAGATAATAACTTTACTTATTAAACTACTAGCATAGCATATAATCAGTATTTTTAGCACTTAAAATTAAAAATAGGCTATATTTTTAATTGTTTTTATATATTTTAAACGTAATCTATTATACCGGTACGTACCGATATTGTTACCGAAATAGTCTTAGATACCGTTACCGAAACAAAAAAAGTTCGACACCGTTGCCGTTACCCTTACCGTTATTTGTTTCGGTAACCAATCTTGTTTATGTATATAAGCACAAAAATAAAAAAATTAATATATTTAATTGTTAATATCTGCGATGTTATAAGGGTTACATGTATAAATTATATCTTAATATAAAGCTGAGAGCCTCAACTACAATTAGATAATAGTTATTTTGTATATTTATATTGGTGAAATATTGAGATAACGGGCGTTTTTTTCTAAAAAGTATGGATAAAAAACAGACTTACGATTTGACGCTTAATGGGTTAATGGACTCGGAGGTATTACATCAAAAATTAAAGGTATTTCTATTGCCTTTTTAACGATATATATTTTGTTTTTATCCGATAATAAATGGCTAAGATACAGAGAATTCAAAATTCAAATTTTGGGGGTCCATAACTCGGGAAGCGGGGGTCGCCGACAAAAAAAAACATGCATCGTTGAACTCGGCATTGAAAGTTCTATCGTTCGTGAAAATTTTCTATCGTTCGTGAAAATTTGAAAAAAATCAAATCTGAGTTATGTTTATATTGTCCCAATCGGACAATAAACGACGAAGATATAGCCCAGTCCATTTTCAAATTTTGCACCGAAATAACTCCCGACATAGGCGCTTCCGCGAAAAAAAAATATATATCGCAGGATTGCCAAAAAAGGGTTCTATCGGTGGAAAAAATTTGGAGTTAATTGGGGAGGTGCCCCTAAATTCAACGTTAACCACTGATATATTTTAGCGGAACAAGTTGAGTTTAGGGGCACAGCTCCGATTTTTTTTTTTCACCCAGATAGTACTTTTTGGGCTGAATAGGAAAAAAAAATTTTTTTTGTCGGAGACCCCTATTTCAAATGTTATTTCGGGTCAAAGTTGAAACATGGACTTGCCCGTATCTCCGCTATTTATTATCGGATCTGGACAATATGAGCACCATTGGAGAGATAATTGAAATTTTTAATATGACATACAACTTTTTTAATATTTATTAACCCATTACGAGCCGGTTCAAGTTTTTCATATTTTTAGAGGGAGTTATGCAGGAAAAGCCCTTGAATATGAAAAAAGTGCTTTTATAATGGAATGATTTGTTTCAACATATTTGTAATAGAGAATATACGCTTTAATTTGATGTACAACTTTTGCATTTAGTCCTTACGCGGGCAAAGTTGTAAGGGGTTAAACTTTTTTTGTTAAGGAAAAATTGGGCAAAACTTTACTTTATGGGGCACCCCTCAAAAAAAAAAAATATGACCCCCTCTGGAATTAAAAAAGAAAATTTTTTTCTATATGGTGTTAAGGGGGCCAGGGCCCCCAGGACCCGCTAGGTCCGAAAAACCAAAACACGCCCAAAATGGCACGTGTGACGACTCAAATTAAAGAAAATTTTCTCACGATTCCAAATATGCATTCTGTTTTAAGATCCGGAAAATAGAATTCGGGCTAGGTGCATTTTTGTCATTTTAGGTGTTAAAAAATACTATTTTGAAAAAGTACGTAAACTTTTTGGTGAAAAGTGTGGGATTTTTTATGAAAAAGTGAAAATTTTACGAATTTTAGGGGGTTTTTTGTATATTATGGGACACAGCGTCGCAGGCGAAAAAAGTTTTAAAAAAGTTTTTCATTTTTTGGTACATAGCGTACATAAGTTGGGAATTTTTCTTTTTTTTTTGGAAAAAATTAAAATTTAATGAATGTTTGGGGGTATTTTGTGTATTGTGGGACATAGAGCCGCAGGGGAAAATTTTTTGGTACTAGCGTACATAAGCTTTATTTTGGTAAAAGTTGGTGTTAAAATTTAATGAATTTTGGGGGTTTTTTATGTTTTGCGGGGTTTTTTGTTTTTTTGAATTCTTAAGAAAATTTCCGTTTATTTGAGTACCCATACTTTATAATTAGTACATTAAGTGGCTATTTTAGACTGCCGGGGGGTCTTAAATGGATCTAGTGGGAGCCACACTTTACGGATCATAAAACCAGATGCATTTTTGAAATCGGGAGAAATTTTCCTAATCGCGCGATTTTTTTTTTCCAAATATGGCTATTTTTTGCGAAATTCTAAAGTCTCACCATCAAAAAGTTTCTTTTGGGTTAACTAATCGGTCTTATTTTTGGTCCTAGTGAAAGATATTTCTATAACTCTATAATAGACATTAATTTTTTTTGATATTTTTTTATAAAAATTTTTTATAAAAAAAAAACTAAAACTTTGACCCCCAATAACTTTGTTGTTTGATGGGGTCGAGCTATATCTTGAATGAAAGGTGCAAGTCTCGACAATAAATAATTAAGTACAAAATATATTGTTATATACGTAATCTTATGAAATAAATCCCTTTTTTGTTAAAATGAACCTTCTAAAAATTTCAAAATTTTTAACTGGGCCGCAATGGGTTAATTGGTATAAAAATTTTTAATGCCATATGAAAGATATTGTAAATACCTTTCTAAAGCTGGTTTCACACGACATGTATTTGTCATGTGACCTGTCACTTTAAGGACCCATATGTAATTCTGTATGTCTGTCAAAATGAGCAAATACATAAGGTTTATAATTTTTGCGTTTAAACGTAAATGTGTAATTACGCCTGACATTGGTTGCTTTTAACAGCTTTTATCAAATTTTTCCAGTTTTTATTTTGTTTTTTTTTGGCCCCAAGTTTCGTTTTTGTTTTGCCAAAAACAGCTGATTACATTTAGTTTGTCAGGTCAAAATAGAACGCGCTCTATTTAAAATATTGTCATATGACTTTTGCATATGGGTTTTAAACATGCAATGTTTGAAAGGGTTCACACGGCATGTATAAATTTTACAATGTAAAAAGTGACAAGTCATATGACAAATACATGTAGTGTAAAACCAGCTTAATCGTGTGCGTACTGTCCAGCAAATAACGGAGTTATAAGCAAGTCCAACTTCGAACTTTGAACCGAAATAATTCCCGAGATAGGTCCGACCGACAAAAAAAAATGTTGATGTGGAATCCCAATAAAAAGTTTTACCTGTGGTAAAAATTTTGACCTGATCGGAGCTGTGCCACTAAACTCAACTTTAACCATTTTAGCTACCTATTCAACATCTATCGAACTACTAACAAAATTCAACACCTACTCCAAACTCACCTGACTGTCCATCACTTTGGCACAAATCAATATTAAACTTGCCTTTTGTTTTTTTACAACTGATTGTGGACTCCAAAGGTATAATTACTTTTCGGAATTTCAGTTTATAAAGAGGCTAAATTGTTTTTCTGGTATAAGAAATATTGAGCTGTTTTTATTATTCTATTTTAAGAAAATAATTTATGAGAATATTAATCACCAACAAAAAGACACAAACTGGTAGAATTCCGTTGTTCATGAACGAACTAGTTCATTTGAATGATTCATTAAATTGATCGATATGACCAGGCTGGCCAGATTTGAGGTTTTGTCCTCAAATTTGGGGATATTTTGTTGGTCTTTGGGACAGTAATTTTCATTTTCGGACAGGGGATTTTTTTGGGATTTAAAAATGTTTTGGGGATATTTTTCCATAATTTTGGAGATTATATTAATTTTGAATAATTTTCGTATAACATTAGTCAAGTTTTTTTTATAATTTCGATGAAAAGTACATATTTAACCTCTTATATATTTTCCGTAACAATTCAATATTTTCTAATACCAATAAATAAATCAAGGCAAATATGTTTGGTTAAATTAAGTTCTTAAAATTGAATCAGTTATAGTGAATTTACATTGTTAAAATGTTCACTACATTTCGTTTTGAAATCAAATTCGAAATCTATATCGTTTACATTAGAATATTTGACAGATGAATGAGATTTCGATCAGCCAACAACAAATTTTTTGTAAACAAACTAACCTTAAAAAATAACCAAAATTAAAAGATTTTCTAAAAACCATTTTATTTAATGGCGGAACACAAAAATTATTTATATTATGAAAGATACAATGTTATATTTGCTAAGAAATGTGTTTAAGTATTGGGAGGATTAGTAGAAAGCTAAAATATTCAATGTTTCGTCAATGGTCTTGCCGGCGCCATCAAATGATTTTTCATAGTTTCTCTTCGTCGGATACAATAAAATAGCCGTTTTCAACTTTAAATATTTCTTTCAATTAAAAATAACAGACTTTATTTTGTTATTCCTTAATTTTTTAAAGTTATTAAAATTTTTTATTTATTAATTTTTTATGACATAAACAGCTGCTAAATGTTGCCACTTTTCTGCAAACTTCCCTACATTTCTGCAAATATGGGAGAAAAATTGGATTTCAATTTGGATTTCGATGAGATTTCGCTGAAATCCAAATTAAATTGGGATTTCATTTCGTATGGGAAATCTGTTTGAAATCCCAAATTTTTATTGGATTTCAGTCGAAATCTATCGAAATCTACTTTTAACTCGATTTCGATCATAATGTAAATTCGCTATTAGCTTGATTTTGTGAAAAGAATTAACAAAAATCAAACTGATGCTTTGACTTGTAGTCTACACAAGACATCGATTTTTCAACCAACGAACAATTTCTTGTTCGCCCATGAATTTGTCTCGTGTGGACCACTCTTGTTCATGTTTTGATCTTGTTCAGACAACGTTGTCAGCACAATTGTTCTCACAACTATGTGCAACATCAGCCACGATGCCAGATCTAATTTTTACTTAGTGGCATTACCACAAACAAAAGAAAATATTAGAAAATTGATAAAATGCGAAGAAAAAGTAAATAATTTGTATTATTATTAAATTTAAAACAATTTACTTTTTATTATTGTTAAAAAATTAGTGGAAAAGGCATTGAAAACATGAAAATAAATAGTTTCGTTTGTGACCTACTCCCACAACAAACAAAAAATAATGAATTGTCTGCCATTACGTATTCTCCACTCAAAACAAATGGACACATTTTTTCCCGTTATTCTGCTGACGATTAGTTTTTGGGCAAACAAATCAATGTCTCGTCAAGACGCTAAGTGAATAAGATATTGGGTGCATTCGGCAGATACAATTTAATAGTCAACAGTTGTACAACTATCTGCTGAATGGCATAATCACTAACCGCTCAGTCTGAGCGTAGGGTTATATAGTTGCAACAAAAAGTGGACTTTACGACTTTTCGACTTTTTTCAAATTTTGAAAAGTCGACTTTTTATAGGTAAAAGTCGATTAATCGACTTTTCGACTTTTTATATGTAAAAGTCGTTTAATCGACTTTTTTATGTAAATTTCTAAATAACAAAAAATCATATTTTTTTAGCTTATTTGGGGGTCAGTTAACTACACTCAGGAAATTATGTAGGTAAAATCAACTGCAAATGACAGTTCAAATAACTACATTTGCAGTTAAAAAGGTGTAGACTACATTTGCATTTAAATCAACTGCAATGTGAGGTTATTTTTAACTGTTAAAAATCAACTGACAAATGTAGTAAAAACAACTACAAATGCAATTAAAACAACATACATGAAAATTATTGTAAAACTGTGCAGATAACTGCAAATGTAGTTAAAATAACACATAGAAAAATTATTTTAAAAATTATTAATTTAATAAAAACAATTTTATGTAAATACTCTTAACTTAATTTTATCCTATAATAAATTTAAAATTGAGAAATCTAAATTTACACTTAATATCACTTTTACTGTTCACTATTAAGAAATTGTTCTAGATGTCCGTTTGTGATGGATGAAATTATTGTTTGGCTTCCTTTTTTTCTACAGGTAGAAAGGCATGAAAATATAAAAGAACTGAAAGAAAATAAATACAATATATTTTAATACTCCCGTAAATAAATTTATATTTTATATTATAAAACTTACCTTATTATTTTAATAATTCAATATATAACCTTTTCCGTATTACGCGTCATTACTCTTTAGCGTTGTTTTATAACTAAGACAAGAGAAAACATGTTGTTCTCATATTCTTTCACTAGAAATTTCTAAACAAATTTTCGTACACACATTCTTCTTTACTTCGTACACATACACACTTGAAAATTGAAGTATTTGTAACAAAATTCAAAATAACTGCATAAAATAAATGTTACTACAATTTAGTAGTTTTTGAAGTTTATTTAAGAAAATAACTGTCAAAAACATTAAAAAAATTTTCTCTAAGTAAATTAACTGCAATTATAGTTAAAATAGCTACACCCCATACATGGGACTAATTAATTAGGTGGACTAATTAATTGATGATTTCATTACCATTGCATTGATATCAATTGTAATGAAATTATTTTCATTACCATTTTTTTAATTAATGGTAATGATTCTAAAATTTAATTTCATTGATTAATGACAATGATTTTAAATTAATTGCCATTGACAGAAAAACGTAAAAATGGAGTAAAATTCGCTGAAATCAAAGATGGAATATGCTCATTCACGCTCATGATCATTTGAAATTAAATATGACTTTCCATTCCATTGTTACGAGTACTTGTATCCGGGTAAAATTTAACGGAATGGAATGGATCCTCCTTAAAAAATTATGTTTTATAACTTCCCCAGCCAAAACCCGTTGTTCGTTTTCATTTGCCTGAATTTTTTTGTAAACAAATGGTTTTTAATCAATTGTAATTAGTTTTTTTATACATTAGTGTAATTTCATTACCATTAGTAATGATTTTTCTAATGAAAAATATTTCATTACCATTAAATGGTAATGAAATTTTTTTCATTGTCATTAGTATGAACTAATGGTAATGAAATTTCAAAGGTAATGAAAAATTCCCATGTATGCTACACCCGCATTACTACACAAATAATTGTCATGTAGCAACTGCAGAACTTTTCTGAGTGTAAAATAAAACACAATATTTGTTGTTAAGGTAAAATAATTGTTAAGGTAAATATATTGTAATTTTTAAGTACAAATACTATTTTTTGCTTCTTCATTTTTATATAAATAAATCATTTAGTATACCAACACGTGAGCATATAACAACTAATTGTCTGTTGTTCAAGCCATCGGCGTAGATAGGTCCATGGATTTTTTAAATTCGCTTTTTTATTTAAAGTACAGTTTTTATAATAAAAACCTTCACCCAGCCACCACAAATAAATAATTCTGACACAACAATGGGTTTAAATAAATAAATATTTGATCACTTTTTCTCATGAAAGTGGATTGTTAGAAATGATTCCATTATAAATTACAATATACGTGCACTCAGAAAAGTTCTGCAGTTACTACATGACAGTTATTTATGTAGTAATGCGGTTGTAGTTATTTTAACTACAATTGTAGTTAATTTACTTAGAACAAAATTTTTCAATGTTTTTGACAGTTATTTTTTTAAACACACTACAAAAATTACTATTTTGTAGTAACATTTATTTTATGCAGTTATTTTGAATTTTATTTACAAATACTTAAATTTTCAAGTGTGTGTGCACACACACGAAGCAAATAGGAGTATGTGTATGAATCACTTGTTTAGAAATTTCTAGTGAAAGAATATGAGTATAAAATGTTTTCTCTTGTCTTAGTCATAAAACAACGCCAAAGAGTGAGCACGCGTAATACGGAAAAGGTTATATATTTTTTAATAAATTACTAAAATAATAAGGTAAGTTTTATAATATAAATTTATTTACGGGGAATGTTAAAAAAATATTGTAATTATTTTCTTTCAGTTCTTTTATATTCTCATCCCTTTCTACCTGGAGAAAAAAAGGAAGCCAAACAACAGCATATTTCATCCCTCACAGACGGACATGTACAACAATATCTTAATAGTGAAAAAAAGTGACATTAAGTGTAAATTTTGATTTCTCAATTTTAAATTTATTATAGAATAAAATTAAGTTAATAGTGTTTACATAAATTTGTTTTTTTTATTAAATTAATAATTAAAAAAAAATTTATTTATGTTTTTTTAACTACATTTGTAGTTGTTTGTACAGTTTTACAATAATTTGCATGTATGTTGTTTCAATTGCATTTGTAGTTGTTTTTACTACATTTGTCAGTTGATTTTTAACAGTTAAAAATTACTTCATATTGCAGTTAATTTAACTGCAAATGTAGTCTACACCTTTTTAAGTGCAA
Organism: Leucophora obtusa; assembly: GCA_949987735.1. Taxonomy (NCBI): domain Eukaryota; kingdom Metazoa; phylum Arthropoda; class Insecta; order Diptera; family Anthomyiidae; genus Leucophora; species Leucophora obtusa. The sequence continues at coordinate 198,559,348 of OX465295.1, read as the reverse complement.
ATGCAGTTATTTTAACTGTCATTTGCAGTTGATTTTACCTACATAATTCCCTGAGTGTAGCCCCTGCTACTACAGGATCCCCTCCGGCAGGTTCGCCTATATTGATTAGGTCATTGTTCTCAGGCGTATTAGTCTGGTTTTGTACCACTGGAGTATCGTTCGGAAGATTTCTTATTCCTGACACTGACGGTAACTGAGACATATTAGCATTTTGATTGATTGTTCTCGAAAGATCAGTTACGTTTAGGTCTCTATATATAGGATTCGCAATAGGGCTGCGTATAACCGGTGGTGGGCGATTTTTGTCAAATTGCAATTGCCTTTGACCTTTGGTCTTTTCCAGACTATTCGCATTTGACATTTTAAGAAATTTTATAAATTTATTAATTGTAATTAAGAAAAAACTGAATAAAATAAATGAAAAATATTATGGGTAAACAAAAAATTTGTAAATTAAATTCTTTTCTTTATATAACATAAACATGACGGTGTGTTAATATAAGTATTTTATATAGGGTGACCAAAAAAATTTTAAAATAAGTTATTTAAACCTATTTTACTAACTAGTATCCTACATCTATTATCACAGTTAAATATTGCACCTTGGGCTAGGTGCAATATTTAACTGTGATTATCCAAATTATCTTAATTTATATTGCTAAATCCCTATCGACATGACAGTGCGAACATTTGTTATTGTGAATACAAAAGGTCACTGTCCCTAAATTTCTGATAAAGCTACGTAGCTCTAACCATAGTATAATATAGTAGCTTTACTCATTTTCTGTCATTTGAAAAAATTAAGTAGTGTTTGTAATTTTACTTGTACATATGGTTCTTAATACCACTACAACTACATGAGATAGGGACAAGCTCTCAATTTTTAATGAGTGGGGCTACTATAGTATACTATGGCTCTAACCATGTCTACGGCCTTCATCATATTAATATTTAATAATAAAAAACGCTAAAATAATTCTCAAAATATCACAGACTAGAACAAGTATCCATTAGAGTCCCTCATTTTGTTTGCCTCCAAATTTTCATGCAATTGGTTAATAGCCACGCCACTTTATTTGGAGCAAACAAAATGATTAGCTCCACGGATGTAATTTTAAATCTATTTCATTGGGCGCCATTTTGTCGCAAAACCCTTGACCTAAGCTTCCCAGAATGACCCATACAGCTCGGCTAGCTCAGTCGGTAGAGCATGAGTCTCTTAATCTCAGGGTCGTGGGTTCGGGCCCCACGTTGGGCGCCATATTGTTGCAAAACCTCGACCTAAGCTTCCCAGAATGACCCCCTGACGTCCCTGAGCTAGGCGGTCAGTATGGGTCAATCTGGGAAGCTTAGGTCAAGGGTTTTGCAACAGTATAGTTCATAGTTTATATATTTTTTTTATTTATTTTTTTCTTTTTTTCATACTCGTTAAATTAATCACATTTTAGCTGTAATAATATATTTGGCAAAAAACCATATTTTTCAATAAAGGTCACCTTGTTTCTAAAATAATTTTTTTTGGTATATTTCTTGAAAAGGCTATAAAAATTTGTTTTTTAAAATTTATTGAAAAAAGTATCGTAAATTTTTATAGGCCTTTTAAATTTTTGGTTCCTCTGTTTTGCTTACGATCATCTGTGCTAGCGGCAGATACCTATTCCGACAAATTATGCTTTAAGCTTTACCCAATTAGAGCTATAAAAATTTAAGTGAAATCAAACTCAACCCAAGAAACATTTTTACGGACTGTCCGCAACGTACGGAGTCAGGCTTTTACGGCACGTTAATGGTCCGTATGCACGTATCCGTAATAGCGGAAAACAAACGGACCGTATAATCGGATTTCGAACATAACACGTTTTAACTCCGTTTTTGGTGTATCCGTTTCCGTTTTGTTAAATATGGACTTCATCGGTATTAGTTTTTTTTTTTAAGTACACAAATTATTTAAAAAAAATACAGCAAAGCCCTTTAGCTGCTAAAACATAATATTGGGACGAAAATTAAGTGGCAATAGCGTGAATCCGTCCTAACACGCCATCAAGCAAAGAACTTCAAGTCACATACATCAGATGGTAAGATTTATTAAAATTGTTATGTGTTCCAAAGATGGTTTTTTGTAATGCAATTAAAAAATATTTACTGACATATTTAGTTGTTTTGATAGCAAAGTGTGCGATTTTACATCGTATGCAAAAAACCATCGTGATTACAGTTAGTTAAAATTGATCTAATTTATTTTTTTCTTTTGAATGCAGGTATTGAATTTTATTGTGTGCTGATGTTGTAAATTGATGCTGGATAGGGACGTAAGCTGCACCAAATGTAAATATAGTGTAAATATAAAAAATAAATTCTATTTTTAATAAATCTATAAAAAAAACTTAAAAACTATTACTTATAATTAACAAAAATAGGGTCAATATAGGTAGACATGCAAATCCGTTTTTGTTTCAAAAAACGGTACGAATACGGACCGAAAACGGCATTCTAAAAATGGAGTCACTCCGTTATTCACACGACATAATGGTCCGGAAACGGTCCGGCATTGACGGACTTTCAACGGACTAGTCCCTTTTTTACATGACATAACGGTCCATAAACGGTCCGTCATTGACAGACTTTAAACGGACTTGTCAGTTTTTAACACGAAATTACGGTCCGTAAACGGTCCGTCATTGACGGACTTTCAGCGGATTCGAACCAGTTTCGATGTTCTTTAACTTCCGTTTTCTGGTCCGTATACGGATCCAGAAAACGGTACGTAAACGGAGTCGGATTCCGTTTATGACGGACCGAAAACTGTGCGTTACCAGGAACGAATTGTTTTGTTGGGAAGGCTTACTTATATTTTGTTAAAATTTCACTTTGATTTTATGACTTATAGTTTTGTACCAAAAGAAGGTAGTTTTTGCTCAGTCTAAATTCAGTATTAGATAAAACCGAAAAAATAAAACTGTAAACCCTACCAAATTTCAGAGTATTTGGGTTATATTTTAGTTCGTTCTCATATTAGCAAAAAAATTATCTCAATATTAGTAGACAAACTACAGAAAGAAAAAAACTGTTATTTCTATAAACTTTTTGTTATAAGTTAAACTTAGTTCAATGCCAATAATATTCTATCCTGCTGAAATTAACGAAAAGTTGTGTTGAAAAATTCAAATTTATATGAAAATATCTGTGATTAACGTTTAACCATGGTTACATTGGAAAAAAGTTACTCGCCCTAAGTATAATTCAAAAAGTCTAAATTCATTGAAATCGGCCAACAATTTAAGAAGCCAAAGGTTCCGAAAGCTTGTTTACACTCGAGGTGGTCTATTTTGGCACGCTGGTGCTAAATAGGTGCCCTGTTAATAAAACAGGGTGACTACAAATTTTTCCAAAAGCCTTATTCCTACTCTACAATATTCTATAAACTTTGTCTAAATCGGACCATTAGTTTAGAAGTTGTGTATGTATTACTACTTCTCTCAGTTTAAAACCACTGTGTGTCGCAGACATTTTAGAGTTTTTTATGTCATATTTCACTATTTTGTTTTCCAATAGAATTAGCAACACTTGCTTAATTTTTTTCTATTGTGTTATATCACCTAGTGTCTTCAAATGCAATGAAACGTGCAAAGAAATTTGAAAATAACACACAAAACAACAACAACGAAAATAATAGACACTAGGTCAGCAAAACAAAGTTTACTTTTACCTAGTGTCTTGCAATAAAATGATATCAAGCAATTGTCAAAATGCAATAAAAAGATAGCAAGCAATTGTCAAAATGCTCTCATCTCAAGTGAAGACACTCAATTTCAATTTTATTGCAATATCATGATATCGCTGACATGCCATCGGATCTTGCAATGATGCCAGCGATCAAATGTCACTTTTAGTTTTCATTTTAATTTTGTAATAGAAAAAATTGGTAAAAAGGAATGGAAAAGTGTTTAGTTTTTTATTATTTGTTTGTAAACATTAATGTTTCATAAAATTTGGTGTTTTTCGAAGAAAAATCTATGATATTTCTTATCCATGAAATGGTCAAGTGTTCCCCACCACTCTGCAATTGATATCATTTTGACGTTTCGCTGCAATGATTTTGACATTTCATATCATATAATTTATTGCATTTGAAGACACCGGGTAAAGACACTAGGTTAAGCCATATGTATATAGGTTTTGCCAAAATCGTCAAAACTTTAATAATCAAATTTTGGGTTAACTATTAACTATAGTTTAAACCTACAGTACGAGACCCACCGTAAAACTTTGGTATTTTATTTGATTGGTTGAAGTTAAGGAAACTTTCAATGTAAATTGATTTTGTAACAAAAAGAATTTCTATAGGAAATTACGTATCGAAAAAACTTTAGATTTTAATGTTCTGAGTCTGGAGATATTTCACAGGTACATACTAAAGAATTTACATGAAAAGAGTCCGATATGAGATGTACATCCCTTCGAAAAACACGTTACTTTTATTAGAGATTTATGAAAAACTATTTTAAATAAAAATAATTTCCAGATTCTGTGTTAGTTTTCCTACAAAAAACCATCAGATTCTAAAATGACTACCTTAAATAAAAATTTTATGATAAATATTTATAAATTACCTGAATAAATTTTCAGATTTATTGATTTAGATAATGAAAATATAACGTATTTTTGAACAATTGTTGCTATATTTTCTATTGAAAAAAATCGTCATTTTGAAGAGGAAAATCGTCAAATCATCATTTGGCTATTTTCGATAGTAAAAATCGTCAAAATGACGATAAATTGTCAAAACTGGTAACATTGATGGTAATAAGTAAAAAGTCGAAAGCAAAAGTCGACTTTTCGACTATTGCATCACAAGAAAGTCGACTTTCAAAAAGTCGAAAGTCGATTTATAGAACCCTATCTGAGCGCTCAGGTAGCACTGTCATATTTTGGTAGGGTAGAATATGTTTGCTACTTTTGATCAATAAGTGATACATTTGTTATTGTTTATTTACAATAAAAATTGTTTTGCAAGAGTGACAAATAAAATATACAAATATAATTCGAAAACAAAAATTTTTAAAAAATAACGAAATTATAGAAAAATGTTTTTAAAAACAAAGAAAACGCCGTTCAGCAGAGTAAGTAATCACAAAGAGCTACAAGTCCCCGGCATCAGTTTAAGGTTTCTCTGCCGAATGCTACCAATGACTAATTGAAGTAGGAAATAATTGATTCAGATTTAAAAGTCAAATTAAAGACTCATATTTTTAAGGGCCTGATTGTAGAGACAAACTTGAAAAATTCGAATTTACGAATTCTTTAAAAAATTAGTTGAAAATCTTGAAAATTTGAGCAAATTAAATCAGAGACTATTAATTACAGAGATAGGAAATCAAAACTTACACTACTCACTGTTGAAATTTATTATCACCTCAGCAACTATTTAGTATCACTTTAGCATCAGCTGAGCCTATATTTAAAAACTCAAAAATTGCTGAAAACTGCGCAAAATAAGAAAAAATCAAGCGCAAAATATGTTCAAATAATAAAATTTGAGAATTCCTTTTTTTTTTGCTTCTTTGTTTGTTATTACTTCAATTTAAATAAAAAATCAAAATTGTCAATTTTTTGAACCAAATGCCATCTAGTGATAACGATGTCGCTATAACTTTTGTTTTTGGTGTTGCCATACCCCTGAATTAAATAAACTCGAGTACCTTTTTCAAAATTTTTCTATTGTAATTGGGAATATTTTTCGGGTGTTTAAAGATTTGTTTGGGGATAACGAAAAAAAGTATATGGCAAGCATGGATATAACATACACAGATGGGAATTTGAGAATAATTACAACTAGGTCGATTGTCGACCGACGACAGCAAAAGTCGTCGCGATTAATTTAAATTCTGCGACAATCGATTGTCGACATTTTTTAACTTTTAGAAAAATAGGAAAGCAAAACAAGAATATGATTGTATTTGTTTCGCCACAATTCTTAATCAATTCAATTGGTTTTGCATTAATTATTGTTGTTTTACATATTATTGTATTTAATTTTGCATTTTTGCGCTAAATTATGTATTTTTATTTTCTAGAAGTTTTCTCGTGTAGATGTGCCTTACATAGGGATTACACGTTCAATTTTTGCCTTTCAGGTTTCAATATACTCACATTTTTTACTAAACACTCACATTTAAAAACTTGAACAGCAACTTGATATCAATTTTTGCTTTCAAGTTTTGAGAAAACTTGACGGTCAAGTTTTAAACAGCTGATCAAATTTCTTGTAAATTTGTTTTTATTTTTACAAATATTGTGCCGCAATAAAACACGATTGATAAAATATGGATTGTGAATATTTCGGTATATCGACGAAATGATTTAAAAATAAATAAAAAATCAATTTCTGCTGACATGAAAATGTCTGTGGAAGATGTGAAGAAAAAAATAAAGTCTTTTCGAACAGCCTACAGTGCGGAAACAGCCCACAGAGGCGATCATTTTAGTTCTTTCCTTGACGACGGCATCTTGAAAGCAAAATACATCACAGCTTCAAGTTCAACTAAATTTGATAAGCAGTATGTGTTCTCAACTTGAAGGCAAAATCTTGATCGTGTAACCTCAGTGTTAAGTACTGTTTCCAAAATTTTCGACGTAGGCGGTTAACCGGTTAATGCATTAGAGGTTAATCACAACTGTGTCGATTGTCGACCGACGACAGCAAAAGTCGTCGCGAATAATTTAAATTCAGCGACAATCGATTGTCGACATTTTTTGACGTTTAGAAAAAAATTAAAGCAAAACAAGAATATGGTTGTATTTTTTTCGCCACAATTCTTCACCAATTCAATTGGTTTTCCATTAATTCTTATTGTTTTACATTTTTTGTATTTAATTTTGCTTTTTTGCGGTAAATTATGCATTTTTATTTTCAATTATATTTCTTCCGTCAAAAAAATATTTTTTTTGTAAACAAAGTACGACTTTTTTGCAACTCTAATACGAATTTCTGCAACTCTGTTCCCTTAAGTAGTTAAAAATATGGCAACTATTTGACAAATATTTTGAGTGTTTATTAGTGTGTCATCACGAAAATAGAATAGATTCTATTACGACGACAAATCGCCAGGCGACATGGCGACATTTTGCTTCCCATACAAAATATATGAAAAAGCACATGTGGTTGTCGTTGTCGACCCAGTTCTGATTAATCTCTTATTCGAAAAATCACTAAAATTAATTAATCGGTTATTCGGGTCGGTTAATCGAGAAAATTGGAGATTAATCGTTTAATGCAAAATTAATGTATTTCCTTATTTTTTTGTCAATAAAAACATAAAGAGCTACACCCTTTTTGTTAAATACCAATGTGACATATAAACTCGATTTATTTAAAAAAAGTTTTCATATTCTAAGGTTAAAAGTTTTGGAATCTGAAAAGAAAATGTCTGTAAAAATTTTGCTAAAGCTACTAAAATTTCTCAAAAAGAACTGCTGAAGCTAGCAAATTTTTTGTTGGCAAATATTAGTAAGTTACGACAAGCAAACATATCGATGACTTAGTGTAAATTTTTTATTTCGTTATACGCAAAAGATAAAAAGGGGGAAATCACATAAAATAAGGGTACAAGTTACCTAGTTTTAGTATGTATTATAGCTGTACCCAAGTTTTGGGTATAACTTATATAATATACTTGGTATTAAATAAGAAAACAAAAACTAACAATTACTATACAAAAAAAACTTGGTAAATATTTCTATTCTGTTTTTATTCTGTTATTCTATTATTAGCACTAATTTATTAAATTTAAGCCATATTTTATTTATTAATTTACGTTAGATTATTTAGCTCTTTCCTTCTCCCTTATTAAAACAATTTGATTAATTTATTCAATTATTTATTGTATATTTACGGGTTAAGGGGATTTAAAAATGTCTAAACTCTTATGTACAACTCCTTATATGGCGGGAAATTGTACATATCCAAATAAAAAGAAATGGCGGTTATTTTTTGTAGCTATATAAAGATGGGGTTTTTATTTAACTTTAGGTTTGCCGAGTTTAAGTTAAGTTAAATTTAAACACTAAGCTTTTTCACAATTCAGTTTTATCATTTAGAAAATTCAAATAAAGTTAATTTCATTAAATTACAATTTTTAGATTCACGTTTGCACTCTAGCTTTAAGTTTCAATTTGTTTTTAACCATTTAAGCATAAATTAATTTCTTTTATGTATATCATTTCATGACTCAGTTTAGGGTAAATAATAACACAAATTTTCAAATTCACGTTCGGGATTTTTCTTGATTGCTGCGGCACGATCAACAGGCGATGCTTCTCGGATGACGTATTGAATATTTTGTTTCGAATTGGCTGCAGCTTTTTGACATGCAAATGTCATTATTTGAGAAGGGTTGGTGTTGTCCTCTTTGGTACCATTGTATGGTACCTTTTGTTCGCCAAGTGAACATTCTCCCCGCCTTGATGTATCAACATCTAAAAAGAGGGAAAGAGAAGGGAAAGAAAACAAACGAAAATTGGATATTAACGTCTGGATTAATTTGTACAGTATTATTTGATTAAATGGGTTAGTATTTTTCAAATATACTTAGGTAGGGTACAAGAGTGATATCATGGAGAAAAGTATCTCTAATCAGGAGGATGCGAGGTTCCTTCAAGGAAATGTCCGTCCAGAGTTCTTCATTCATGGATTCTTCAGGGTTACATCCTACCTCAGTGGTGATTATTAATTACTTTCCTGTGTGATCTATAAATATATATTCTTAACGAATTTAAGATGTATGGGTTATCATAATTTGGGTGATTGTGTTGTGTCTGTAGACACGGATGGGGGTAAGTATTTCAAACAAATACTTGATTTCGGGTGATTTTGTGTTTGTTCACACGCTTGGGTGTAAGTATTTTAAACTAATACTTGAATCTAATAACTAGACTTATGGGTGGGTATGACCACAATCTTTCGTTGTGAGTCAATTCAAAATAAACTTTGACTATAGTATTCTGTGGGTGTGTAAATATGGGTTAATGTATTAAAGTTTCTAAAATATTAGATAACTTTGGGTAGAGTACCAATATTAATTTGACCTTGGGTAATAAGAGGTAAATATTTTAGGTTGACACTTTGCTGACTTATGATATGTTCGAAAGACGTCTTTGCTGTTCGGCTGCCTTTGTTCCTTTTTTCCCGAGAACACTTCACATTTGTATCTTCAATTTCCATAAACGCACACCACTTGATATGCCGGGTATTACATAAGTACCAAATTTAAATCCACCACGATCTTCATGGCGTCTTTGCCGCTGTTGTCTGTGTAACTGAATTGTGTTGGTAGAGATAATAGCGGCAGAGCATCCCCGCCTCGAAAGAATTCGAGAGAATACTGTCCAAAACACTAGCATTAATAGAATATGCAGGTGAAATTTGGGTAATTTGAAGAAAATGATTTCTTCTTTTGCATTTTTGCAAATTCCAAGAGTCTTATCCATATGTAACTCTGGATGGGTAAATAAATCATTTATTGTCGAATGATTCTCAGATATATCGGTACTTTTAGCATCGCTAAGGGTATGCGAGCCAGCCGAAATATTCTCATCGTACCTATCATTTCCCATAATTTGAGAACTTCTAGGGTGGGTATTCGGTACGGAGGGTGGGTTAGGGTTCACGGGTGAAACTGAAACATAAGTTCCAGTTCTGTGTTTATCCTCACACGGTCCATTCAAGATTCCAGCCAAATGGGTATCTTGACAAAAAACTTCATTCAGATTTTTATTCTGAGCATCGGATTCCAAATTCTGTATATTATCCAAATCTTGGATTACCTCAAACTTTAAATGTGGGTTGGGTGAGGTTTGGGTAAGGGTATTGGACCTGAGAACTTCGGCTTCATTGGGTTCTCTTGGCAAATTTGATTTGTACTCCAGTTCATCAGACTTACATGAAAAATCTGATGTCGGTTTAATTTCAGCTGTTGGGTACCATGAATCGCAAATATCATTACCGGAAACGTCTGGGGGTAAAAGGGTGGGTTCCCGAATGTGTGCATGAGTGGGTGGGGTGAGCAGAGCTTCCTCTAACTGTATTCTCCTGCGCAAATAAAAGCTCTTGGCTCTGAAATATTCCAGACTGAGTTCATCAATATTTATGGTTCCAGCTTCTTCTGGGACCTCCAGGAGCGTAGATTCCCATATGCAGTCAAATCGGGTAGATATCTTGTCCCATACTTTATTAAGTTCACGAATATGAACTCTTATAGCCGCGGCTGAACGTGGACTCTCCTTAGAAAACTCATCAAAATATGGTAACTCCATATTTATATAGTGGAGCATACCGTTAGCCCAAGCCTTTAATTGTGGCATTTTATCTTCCAGGGTAAACGGCAATAAATTAAAAAAAAAATTTTCCGGGTAAAACTGCAGTTTACGCAATGTTATGGCGGTATTGCGTTACAGGGTTAAAGTGCTGAGTTGGGGTAAAAAGCGGGTTAAATGTGGGTTTTCGGTGCAAAAAGGGTTAAATGAGGGTTTGCAGGTACAAAAAGGGATAAAATGGGTAAAAACTATTGTTTTACAATGAAATTTTTTTTTGTGTTATATAAGCAACAAACAAATGCACTTACTGACCTGACCGGATTGTAGGGTACCTTACTTGTTTGTGATATATGTACGTTTATATGTGTGTTGTTTTTGTTGATCTCCTTTTGATGTTTTGCTCCCGCTTAATGTAGTTGATGGCAGTGATGGTATTTGAGAATTTTCGTTTGGTGCCTCAATGATGCCAAAAAAGTGCCACAAAAGCTTAAAAAGTGCCAAAAAAAAAAAAATTAAGCAACATTTAATGTTTCAAAAAAAATATGTTCAGCTTTTATTTCAAATATTTATACATTTAGTTAATTTAACCCTTAAATGCATGGTGTAGCCATTTGGCAACATACCAGTTTCTTAATAAAAAACGCCACTTGATGCATAAAACTCAATTTTTGGGCATTGGGCCCTTTCTGCACAAAGTGCTCTTATAAACTATAACTCAAATTTTTTAAACAGTTATAGGAAAAATCTTGGTTTTGCTTCGTATGTTTGTGAACAATCTAAAACACGCGTTTTTTTTACAAAAAGTGCAATATTCAAAAATGTTTGTTTAAATATTTAAAGTGGTATTCTGGCAATAAAATTAATTTTGGCAACAATAAATGTATAATTAATATTTCATATATTTTTTTTTTGTTTCTGTTTTTTTTCATACACGTTAAAATAATTACAATTTAGCTATTTGGGAATTTTTTTGGTATTCTTCTTGAAATGTACACGCCTTTAGAAATCATATATAAAAAAATGGTTAAAATTGTAGAGATCATGCATTTAAGGGTTAAGTAAAAAGACAAAAAAAAAAGGCGGGCAACTTATCTAAAAAGTAACCCGAGTTTAATTAACATTACCTACCACAAATATTTTCATATAAAAATGCCATTCTTAACTATAGTAAAGCACTAAAATTCCGTTATTTTAAGATAAGTTAGCAGGTCCAACACTTTCCAAAAATTTTACAATTAAAATTGACAATACAATAGAATCAATTAAAGTTTTTCTAATTTTATCCCCGTTGATTTTATTTTTAAATATCAAAATAATGATTAAATTGTCCCCGAAGAACTGGAAGGTGATCCAGAAAATTGTAGATATTTTTAGTGTAGCATTTGTTTTTTAATTTTGCTACCCCTTCTTAATAGGCGTGGCTTTTAATGAAAAACCAGCGATATCGACCTTATATCAACCTCAGCACCGGAGCCAGCAAGCTATGGTCAACGGTCAAAGCTCTCTCGAACCCGTCCAAAAGGGACGACAGGGTATCGATCTCATTTGCCGACAGGACGATATCGGACCCGAAGAGGTGCGCGAGCTATTTTAGCCGGCAGTTTATAGAGCACCCCGAGAGAGACAAGGCGAAAAGGAGTGTCGTGAGGAAAATCCACGAACTCCGAGTCAATGACGAGCCATTAGCTTTTACGTCAACAGAGGTTGCCGAAGCCATCAAAAGAGCCAAACCATCTAGAGCTCTAGGACCCGACGGAATTTCCATGCTGATGATCAAAAAACTGGAGATGCCAGGAGTAGAGTACCTGACAAAGGTCTTTAACCTTTCCCTATCCACCCTAATAATACCCGAGGTCTGGAAGATGGGCAGGGTGGTACCACTTTTGAAGCCGGGAAAGGATGCGAACCAGGGAGTATCGTACAGACCAATCTCCCTACTGTCACCGGTCGCTAAGATACTTGAGGCTCTACTCCTCCCCAGTCTCACACGGCATTTTCAGCTTGCCCAGCACCAGCATGGATTCCGGAAACAGCACAGCACAACAACAGCTTTAACCGCCATTGCCACACAGATAACCAGCGGTCTAAATCAGAGCCGCCCTTGCGAAAGGACGGTTCTAGTGGCGCTTGACCTATCGAAGGCATTTAATACGGTCAGCCACGCGACCCTCTTCAGAGACATCGCCGAATCCAGTCTCCCAAATGGTACGAAGAGGTGGATAGCGAATTATCTGTGTGGTCGCCAGTCGTTTGTGGAGTTTCGTAACAAAAGATCCAAACCTCGTAGGATTAAACAAGGAGTTCCTCAGGGTGGAGTTCTCTCCCCGATATTGTTTAATTTCTACGTTTCGAAACTCCCGGCACCACCAGAAGGGGTGGAATTGATTTCTTATGCCGACGACTGTACGATACTGGCGACGGGTCACGACATTGATGGCTTATGCGGTAGGTTGAACAGTTATCTTCATGATCTTACGAATTTCTTCACTGGAAGGAATATGCAGCTCTCCCCTGCAAAATCCTCGGCGACTCTTTTTACCACTTGGACGAAGGAAGTAAGGCTGGAACTGAATGTAGTAGTCGATGGCGTGCGAATTCCGACACTAAACCACCCCAAAATTCTTGGGGTTACATTCGACAGCCTGTTCATGTCCTCAGCGCACACCACTGCAATTTGCAACAAGATGCAGAGTAGGAACAAGGTCCTCAAGTCGCTAGCCGGCAGCTCTTGAGGTACGGACAAAGAAACCTTGTTGGCAACCTACAAAACAATTGGTCGGTCAGTGGTTAATTATGCTGCGCCAGTGTGGTCGCCTAGAGTCAGCGATACCCAGTGGAGAAAGCTCCAAACCTGCCAAAACTCTGCCCTCAGGACAATTACAGGATGCCTACAAATGTCCTCGGTTCAACATCTTCACGAGGAAACGAAGGTCCTAACAGTAAAGGAACACTGCCAAATGCTCTCGAAGCAGTTTCTGCTGGGATGTCATCGAAGGAACCACCCGAATCACCATCTTACGGAGGTGGATCGCCAACCGAGGCATGTCAGAAAGGACCTTCGTATCTTTGAGGGCACGGTCCAGCGTTATATGAGAGATCCGCTGGACGAAGCATCCTATAGGGCAGGTATAAACGATATTCATCGGGACACGGTAAATGACGCCATCAATTCTTACCGGATGAATATCGTTCTTGGAGGTCGCCCCCCACCTATTGCGGAGAACGAGGAGAGGACTCTCCCACGATCTACGAGAGTTCTCCTCGCGTAATTGCGTTCGGGATGGTGTTCACGCCTTAATTCATATTGGTCTCGGATCGAGCCCACCATCCCGAACACATGTCCCGCATGCCAGAGAGGTCCCCACGACGTAAACCACCTCTTTGGCTGCACGGCAAACCCGACTCACCTAGATCCCACGTCACTATGGACCCATCCGGTGGAGGCGGCCCGGTTCCTGGGTCTGGATTTAGCTGAGTCAGCAGAACAAGATGAAGAAGAAGATTAATCTTATATATGCTTACATATTTATTGTAGGAGGCGTTGCTACAACAACAACCTTTTATCAAATTATATAGAAATTTTCGTAAAAAGTGCCAAAATTCTATGGAGAGTGCCAAGGTGCCATTGAACATTCAATAGTGCCACAAATGGCACTTTTGTGCCACTTTTACCAACAGTGGTTGATGGTTAATGCAGATCAATGTTTTTTGATGAAACTTGTTTGTGACGTATTTAACACTTGTCACTGTGCACTTTTTTGTTTGTTTTTTGTTAAATGCTTTGTAACTTAACTAATTTGTGTGTATGTTTGTATGTTTTTAAAATTTGGGTTGTACAATAGTTATGTATAAAATTGAGTGCACTTTTATTTTTTAGATTTTCTGGTTAATTTATATAATTAACGTTTTGTATTTAAATAGAATTTAAATTAATAAAAATTAACTTTCAAATTGAAAACATCCATGTAAGAAACACAAATTTAAATGTTTAAATAAAAGTATGGGTTAAACAAATTTTTTCATGTGAAAGAAATATTTTTGACGTCACTGTATTTTGTTTAGTTTGTATATCTGTAACGTTTTGTGTGTTTTTTATTCCTTATTTGTTGTTTTTATTAAAAAATTTTGCAAATTAGCTTTTAATTTAGTTTTGTTTAAAGGGTTTTATCTAATGCTTTCACTTTATTTAAAATGTATTTATAAAAAATGTTTAGGATATGAGAACTATTTTTTCTCTTTGTAGCAAAAATCACTTTTTAGGGGTGGGTTTTTTGTGTTTTCTATTTTAATTTGTTTTGTTAACACTTTGACTTTTAACTTGTGCACTGTTTGTATTTTGTTTCAAACTAAAACTTTGTTCTTATTTTTGCTTCTTCCTTGATTTTGTTCTTATTGTTGTTTGCTTGTGGACTGTATACTTTTTGTAGATCACTGCTTCTTTTTCACAAAAGGACCATGTATAATTACGGGTTAAGGGGATTTAAAAATGGTTTCTACGATCCTATGTACAAGTCCTATTTGGAGGAAACTTGTTCATATGTAAATAAAAAGATGGAGGCGGTCTTTTCTTTTCGAACGTTATAAATATGGGGTTTTATTTAACTTTAGTTTAAGGTTCAATTAAATTTTAAACATTAGGGTTTGTACAGTTCAAAAGATTATAATTTCATTTAATTATAGACTTCAAGTTCAATATTTTTGGCAAGTTTCTCAAATTTAATTTTAAATTTCACATTATTATATATCACTTTAGTTTTAACTTTTTATGTTTAAGGGGTTTTTTCCTTTTCAAATTTAAACAATTTCTTTCACTTGAGACTTACCCCTGAATTTATAAATGCTTTGTAAACTTATTGCAGGTTTACAAAACGTCATTTTCAAACAAAATCTGTTCAATAAACCTCCTATAATTTTACAAAGCGTTTATGAATTTAGGGGTTAATGTTTATTAAATTTTGAACCCAACATGAAAGAACGGAAAAATGCAAATCGGGTAATTTTTGATCCCACCCCTAATACCAAAAATTGAGATTGGGCACCTAAAAAGTAAAAACTATTTCTTATTTGTGTATACTTTACAAATTTCATCAAAATCTATCTTCTGAAAGGCCAAAATCAAAAATTATAAAACTGTTTCTCCTGTAAAGTGAGACGCCAAAGAAGCTTAAGTGACAAATTAAGCTTGGCGGTTATGGCTCAATATTTTATCAAAATTGTATTAGAACACAACACTTCACTGGTGTTTTAGGAAATTACCCACATTACCCCCATAATAAAAATTTAACAATTACTTAAAAAAAAAAGAAAGTAATTAATAGTCACCACTGAGGTAGGATGTAACCCTGAAGAATCCATGAATGAAGAACTCTGGACGGACATTTCCTTGAAGGAACCTCGCATCCTCCTGATTAGAGATACTTTTCTCCATGATCTCACTCTTGTACCCTACCTGAGTATATTTGAAAAATACTAACCCATTTAATCAAATAATACTGTAGAAATTAATCCAGACGTTAATATCCAATTTTCGTTTGTTTTCTTTCCCTTCTCTTTCCCTCTTTTTAGATGTTGATACATCAAGGCGTCGAGAATGTTCACTTGGCGAACAAAAGGTACCATACAATGGTACCAAAGAGGCCAACACCAACCCTTCTCAACTAATGACATTTGCATGTCAAAAAGCTGCAGCCAATTCGAGACAAAATATTCAATACGTCGAACGAGCAACAAGTCGTCTTTGATCGTGTCGCAGTTTTTAAAACAAAAAAGCTAGAGTGCAAACTTAAATATAAAGTTAAAAATTGTTAAATTTCCTAAAAGATAAAGAAAATTCCCTTAAAATAAAAAGTGTAAATTAATGAACTTACCTTAATTTTCTAAATACTTACCCTCAAATTGAATTATGCAAAAACCCTAGTTTTAAAACTAGGTGAGCAGAGCTTCCTCTAACTGTATTCTCCTGCGCAAATAAAAGCTCTTGGCTCTGAAATATTCCCGACTGAGTTCATCAATATTTATGGTTCCAGCTTCTTCTGGGACCTCCAGGAGCGTAGATTCCCATATGCAGTCAAATCGGGTAGATATCTTGTCCCATACTTTATTAAGTTCAAGAATATGAACTCTTATACCCTTGCTGGATGTGGCCTGCAATTACAACAATTGCATTTGGTTTGGAAAAAGGATTTGCGATCGAATACGAAGAAATTACACACAGATACCATCACAATTTATCGTAAAAGCACAACAAAAAGTACTCAACAAAGTGCTGGTGGGAACATCTAAAAATTATATATGTATACTAGAACCAGGCGATGAAACGAGCGCCCATTGATGGCGAATGCAGGGACGCAAACCGCCAGTAATGATTTCTCATATTTAAATAAAATCGAGAAATCGAAAAAAAACAGTCCCAAAGAGAAAAAGAATTGAAAGAAAAAATCAAGGTACTAGAAGAAAATCTAAAAGCACATTCTGAACTGCTATCAAAAATACATGAGACCTCAGCAAGAACGACAAGATTGTTGGGTCAGCAACAGCAACCACAACCACAACAGTATTTGCCACCACCACCATTATATCCTAATGAAGTACCAGTGAATTCCAAAACAGAAACACTACAATCAACACAAAGTCCAGGTGTTACACAAAATAAAACACCACAAATCAACCCAGAGATTGTAAACAATTCAACATCACATTCTACTCCATCTAATTCGGTTAGAAATCCTCTACAACAAGTAACTTCATCTTCCGCAGATAGTGTCAAATATACAATTATTGCTGAAGGCACGGGCGATCATAATGGCGAGCCAATTGAAATACAATTGGCCGAAGATGATGGTGCTTTAAATTTAAATAATTCGGCAGATTCTGGACGTTCGGAAATTTGTTTAGCACCCGAGAATAATGTAGAAATTAAGACTGAATTTAATCCTTCACAAAATTCAAATGATAATATACCACCGGTTTCTACACCCAGTAAACATCATTTTATAAAAAGGCGTAAGTTGGCGGTAGATCAACATGAAGTCTTACCACCAAATTACAATTATTTTTTTAATGATCAAGGTGTATTAACACCCTCAAGTGGGAATTCAAATTATATCCAGCAGAATCAACAACAGTATCAACCACAGTATGATCAACAACAAAATCCAAAAAGACGTAGTGGTAATAGTTTATTAAAAACTCCTAAAGTTGAAAATACCAATGGCAATAGCAGTCATATGCAAACAACCTCCATGCAATCATTAATGCCATCACTAAATAATAGCACAACTACTCAATGTGGAGCAGCTAGTACTGGTTATAAAACTCCCGATAATGTAATGGTTTCAATAGGTCCCAATAATACCCGCATACCAGCTAAACTTTATGATGTTATGACTTGGAGTTCAGCGTCAATTGCTACGAGAAAACTTCTAATGGCCATATTTGATCGTCAAATTTTAGCTACACATTCAATGATTGGTAAGCCATCACCGGCTTTTAAAGATCATGGCAAACCCTTAAAACAAATGTTAGATCCTCATGTCATATCCGATATTATATTTGCGGTAACACGTAAATGTAATGTATCCGAAAAAGAAGTACGTAATGCGATTACTACAAAATGTGCCGACGAAAATAAAATGATGAAATTACAAATGAATAAACGTACTCCCACGCGTGAAGTAAATAAAGAAAATATGCTGGGTTGATCACTTTTAAATCACCACTAATGGCAAATCAAATTTGCATGCATTTGATTTGTCTTACATTTTATTCAGTTAAGAGTCTTTCAAAACATGTTTTCAAAACTAAAGATTACAAAAAAAAATAATATATAATCAGGGGGTTTATGTAAGGCGTAGGCGTAGACATTTTTAGGCGTTTTTACGGTAAAGTCATTATAAAAAATATTTTTGCAATAGTTAACAGTCAATTAAGTGACATGATTTTCGTTTTTTAATAAAAATCTATAGTTAATCAATTGCATAATCTCCCAAAATTTTGTAACTCTGGAAAGTCCCGTTACGAATTGAAGCAAAAGGCAAAAATATCTTAAGTGCCAACTTCAATTCACAAACTACAGTTTGTTTACATTTTTCGTGACCTCAAAGTGTCATTTAAGATAATTTTTCTTTATTTAACCACATAAAAAAATGAAAACGCTCGGGAATCTATTACCCACCGTTGGATATGTCGTTCAAATTTCTTTCATCTGACACTTAATGTTTATTAAATTTTGAACCCAACATGAAAGAACGGAAAAATGCAAATCGGGTAATTTTTGATCCCACCCCTAATACCAAAAATTGAGATTGGGCACCTAAAAAGTAAAAACTATTTCTTATTTATGTATACTTTATAACATATCCAAATTTCATCAAAATCTATCTTTTGTAAGGCCAAAATCAAAAATTATAAAACTGTTTCTCCTGTAAAGTGAGACGCCAAAGAAGCTTAAGTAACAAATTAAGCTTGGCGGTTATGGCTCAATATTTTATCAAAATTGTATTAGAACACAACACTTCACTGGTGTTTTAGAAAATTACCCACATTACCCCCATAATAAAAATTTAACAATTACTTGAAAAAAAAAAGAAAGTAATTAATAGTCACCACTGAGGTAGGATGTAACCCTGAAGAATCCATGAATGAAGAACTCTGGACGGACATTTCCTTGAAGGAACCTCGCATCCTCCTGATTAGAGATACTTTTCTCCATGATCTCACTCTTGTACCCTACCTAAGTATATTTGAAAAATACTAACCCATTTAATCAAATAATACTGTAGAAATTAATCCAGACGTTAATATCCAATTTTTGTTTGTTTTCTTTCCCTTCTCTTT
Organism: Leucophora obtusa; assembly: GCA_949987735.1. Taxonomy (NCBI): domain Eukaryota; kingdom Metazoa; phylum Arthropoda; class Insecta; order Diptera; family Anthomyiidae; genus Leucophora; species Leucophora obtusa. Next base: position 198,540,202 of record OX465295.1, on the reverse strand, counting down.
CCCTCTTTTTAGATGTTGATACTAAAGGGCTGAACGATTCATCTTAAATGAGATTTCAAGACACATGATAGCCTACAAGCCATAACAATTTGTGTGGTTTTACTTTTTATAACGATTGACTCAGTACCAGAGAAACAAGCCAGCCGCCGTAAGCCGTTTAAGCCGCCGCCGCCGGTCATTTTTGCCTCAGCCGCCGCCGCCGATTTTTTTCGGCTCATTTCGGCTGGAAGTATCAATTTTCCAAAATAAAAAAATTAAAAGCAAATGTCATTTTTAAAACAAATTTTCTACTTCATCATTTCCTGAACCATCAAGAGTATTTTTTTTTAGTTAAAAAAAAAATAAAAGAACCAGTTTTATAGTCAGAGCTAAGAAGGATTTTTGTCATAAATATTTCTTAAATTGGAAGTTTTGCTTGAAAACTTCTGACAGATTTCGCTAAAATTTGGATATGCAATAGAGGAGAGAATCCAAATGAACAATATACATATATACTTTTCAAATGACCAAGTGTAGATTGTAGGCAGAGCTTCGAAAGAATTAATTCAATTTTAGGTTAATTCGCACAAAACCGAATTCAGCTTTAGAAATTGAATATATATCATTCCATCAAAATATTCCTTTATAATTAATTCATAGGTTTCATTCCCAAATTTTAATATTAAATAGAATGCATTCTTATGTTGAATACATTCCTTATAGAATTACAATCAATTTAAATAATTAATTTTTTCATTAATTCTAATCTTTTACAAAATGGCTTATCAAAATTATCATTTTATTCAATCAGTAAAAGATCTAAGGTATGAATATACTAATGATTCTGATAACACTTTAGCTTATAATTACAAATTAAATAAAAATGTGGCTTATTTTAGGGATTTAATATTGATATCATATACACAACCCATAAAAATAATTAAAAACGCAACATTTGTTTTAAACTTTTACAAACCGAATGAAACGTGAAAGATCATTATAAAAATAATGAATTTATGAAAGAATTCATTCACTATGCATGAAAATTAAAAGAATGAAGCCAGTGAATGAATTCATAAGGAATGGTATAAACGTAAGATATATTAGTAAATTTTAATTAAAAGTCCAAAAGTAAATTAAAGAATTAATTCATTCGAATTTATGGTCGTAGGTTTGGTTAAGTAGAACACATCACATTCTTCAGAAATTTCAGTACACCTGAAATTATTATCAAAAGACACATTTTTAAGACATTGCGGACGAAGATATTTACAATAATCGACGCTGTTCTGAGTTCCGCATCCACAAAAAAATTCTAAAGTGAAACATTCCGAATTTTTTTGTTGTTTCGTGATCCATTTTATTTTTTATTTCGTGTAGAAAAAGCTTGATGATAGTGAAACGAATATATATTTTTTAACAACAATTATTATATAATAATTTATTTTAAAATTAGTCTATGAATATTAAAATTTGGTAGAAACAACAAATTTTCGAAATTTTTAATTCCGTGTGATTTTACAAATCAACTCTAATTAAAAAGTTTCGGAACTAAGAACAGCGGTGAATATCTGAATTTTTTAACTTTTCTTCTAAGTTTTTCAACTTTGATATATTTTCGAGCATAATTTTTTTCTAACCATATTAGTTTATTCTAAAAACACATTTAATTTTGAGTGAAAATAGAGTTTGTTTATTTCTAAGTTCCGAATCCACATAAAAAATTCTAAAGTGAAACATTCCGAATTTTTTTGCTGTTCTGTGATCCACATCCGAATTATTTTCTTCGTTTTATTTCGTGTTGGAAAAGCTTGGTGAAAGTAAAAGGAATATTTTGTTGCAAAAATTAATATGTTAAAATTTATTTTAAAATTTGTTGAAACAGTCAATTTCCGACATTTTGAATTTTGTGTGATTTTACAAAACCACTCTAATTAAAAAGTTTCGGAATTCAGAACAGGGGTGATAGTGTCAAAACTCTGTTTTTGAGCGACTTCAAGCACTTAACAATTTGAAATTCAGCAATTTTTCAACCGATTTTGAATATTATAACGTTTTTGGAAAGACAAAAAATTTAGCTTTCCATATATATATAGAATTATTTATTTGTAACTGAAATATGTTGACAGTTTTTTTTTAAATATTAAAATTAATTTTTTTTTTAATTTGTATACTTTGACGGCTTTTTTACAGTATTATACAATTCTTTACTATTGTAATTCATTCTGAAAGTGGGTTTAGTTCTTAGTAAAATCAGATTCTTTTATTTAAATTAATTGAAAATTGAAAAAGTTATCGTAATTTTTCTAAACATTTAATTTCAGCAACTCGAGGTTCTTGTTTGCACAATCATTAAGGTTAATATTTTCAATTTTCTTATAAATGCAGAGATTCCATGTTTATAAAAAAATGTATAACTTTGACAATTTTAAAGCGATTAAAATAGAGCTTCATTTTGCCCTGAATAAAGAATAAATTAGATAAAAATTAGTTTTTTTTAAACAAAATATTGCAATTAAAAGCCGTCAAAATTAAACAAAATAAGAAAAAATTAAGAAAATCAGTTTTATTTGAAAATATTTCCACACAATTTTGTTGAATATATAAACATATGTATATATTTGGAAAGCCCAACTATCTCTCTTCTAGCTCCGTTCAAAAACTAAAAATTTGTAATTTTTATCGATGAATTTAACTTAAAATTATTTTTTATTTGATAATTCCAAATTTTTTGCACAATTTACTATTGCTATATTTTGGAAAAAACCTTAAACATCTTTAAAATACGTGTATAATGTTCTATCAAGCCGATCAAGCCGCCGCCGCCGCCGATTATTTGGTTGCGCCGCCGCCGCCGATTTTTATCCGGCTCAACCTTAATCGCCGCCGCCGCCGCCGATTTTTTGTTTGCGCCGCCGCCGCCGATTATTTTGATCGGCTTGTTTCCCTGCTCAGTACAAACAACAAAAAAAAAACACGATGGCAAAAAAGCATATGGATAGTGAGACGAATCCCATCATGAATCGTTTATCACAGATGGCAACAGTACATTACCACATCATATTATTGTGAACTTAAGCAACCAACACAATATCAACACCATCGTTTTAGTGTTACTGAAAACTTATGTATAACAGTGTTGCCAGTTTGGGGGATTTATCTCCAAATTGGGAATTGTATCATCAATGGGGATAAAAACTTCCGTTTGTAGAACTGGGGATTTATTGGGGATGATACGAAATTTAGGGGATCATTTGGGGATAAAATATATTATTGCTTTTTCATATTTTTATGAATTTAATCCTGATAATTCTAAATATTTATATTTTTTCTAAGAATGATGATAATAGTGAATGATTTTTAGCTACAAAAATTTGAGTCTGGCAAGGTAATGTTCCTAGAAACTATAATTCCTCTTGGTGAAAATTCAAATTCGTTTTGGTTCTAAAATTTTTAAAGTTATTTAAATTTAATAAGAGTTATAAGAAGTTCTTCTTAAATTAAACATATACTTTACAAGTTACTCAATTGTCAAAAGTTAATCCATCTGCTGAAATGCTAAAACTTTTTAATGCAGTACCATACACAACAAAATGTCTGTTATTTATTAAATGTCTGTTTATTATTAAATATTTAAAATGAAAAAATTTGGTTCAAATTTTCTTTGCTGTTATTTAAATTTATTTGTTCTTTTTTATAATTTGTTGTAAGCACAAATTTATTAAGTCTGAGTGTACAACTTACCGCAAAAAATAAACGAATATGGTATTTTCCACTAATTTTTCGAAAAAATTAACGAAAACAAATTTTTATATAAAATAAAAGTTGGAAATTTTTTGGGATGGCAAATTAAAAATTGGGGATAAGGTATGAAAAAACTGGCAACACCGATGTATGTAACCGAAATACGTACCTACTCTGTTGAAAGATATCATGCTAATGAATGGAGTATTTTTTATTTGTTATGCTTTTAGTTGAGAGTTTTGTTTTCATTCGTGTTGTGTAGGTATGAAAAGCCGATTATGATCGGCCAATGGTATAATGAAAAAATTAAAATAGACAAATGTGTCTACCCCAAAAAAATTCTTTAGTTGATCGTAATGAATATTTCAACTATTTAATATGTGAAATACTCTAATGATACCAAAAAAAATCTCTAAAGCGACGAATACATTAAGGAACATGAGTAGGATTTTTAAGCAACTCTACTACGTATTGGTTTTATTATATTATTTATTTTTAATTTTATTTTTCAATATTGTTTAATTATACCACCGATTCTTTTTAAATGTTTTTTTTTGAAATGAATTTGGTAAATTTTATTTTATAGAATTTCGTTAGGTTATTTTAAGGGTATCGGTATTTTAAGTTATATCGTTAAGTTATTTTAGGGTTAACGGTATTTTAATTTATTTCGTTAGGTTATTTTAAGGTTAACGGTATTTTAAGTTACTTCGTTAGTGGTATTTTAGGGTTAAAAATAGTTCGTTGAAAGGGTTTCGAATCGTTAACGGTATTTTACGGTTAGTGTTTCCCAACCAAGTTAAAAATTTTAAAAATTGCCAAAATTGAAAAAATCGTTTAAATTTAAAAATTGCCAAAATTTTAAAAAATCATAAAAAACCGCCAAAATTTTGAAAATAGCAAAATTTAGAAAAATCGGCAAATGCGTAATTAACAAATACAATAACCTAAAGTTAGCCAAAACTTTAGGTTAATTTGTTTATTGTTAATGACCCTGATAAATATAATAACTAAAAAAATTAATTTAACTTACGTTTTATAAATATTTGAATTTTATAACCTCAATTATTATTTTTGACCTTGACACTTTCAACTTTGACGATCAACTAAAGATCACAAGCAGTGACGCCCAAACACTTGTTGAACGACGAAGATCAATCGGGTTTTTACACGTACACAACCCGAATGTCAACGAAACAAAAAACAGAAAGGGTAAAAATAACAAAAAAAAAACCTTTAGTTGCACGTCTGCTGTCAACAAAATAGGTCTATGTCGCTTTGTTTGACAAAATAAGTACACAGATAATATTTTGCAACAACCAATGAAATTAAAATATATGTATGCCCGGTAAAAAATGTCCATATATGAACATTTATGGTTCAACCATATATGTATGGATCCGAAAAATGAGGTAACACCTAAGTATATGTTAATATATGGACATATATGAACATATACATTTATTTAATATATGCGAATACATGCGAACTTTGCTGTTCTTTATTATAAGGTTGTACTATAGGTATAAATTTATGTATGACATTCAAATTAGTCGCTACATGTTCCTTTTTTTTCATTGCATTTAATATAATTCCATACTTATGTTGAGGGTGTGAAGACGGCCAGGCCAGTCTAAGGAAGTGGAACTCGTCGGGTACATGATTTAGGTCTGAAATTTTGTTTTAAGGGTTTGGCGATTGCCTAGGTTGATATGAACGTCTGGAATTACGGCTATGCCTATCGGGATCATTTTCATAATGATTGTTATATAAACGTTGGGTGGTTGTGTACTATTATTAGAGGGAGATTGTTGCGGTTGCTGAAGTTGGGGATTTTGTTGTGCTGGCTGATTTGTATTCTAATTATTATTACCTTCATCATCATCTTCCATTATGAAATAGTTTGTATACATTGCTTCTAATGCTGACCCTAGGCTTATGAAATTGCTATGAGATAAGGCTAGAGTCATTAACGTAATGGCTTTAACCGGGGGCTTTAAACGTTGCTGCTCAATTAGATTTGTTCGTATGGGATATAGTAATTGGGATAGATTAGTTTTATGACGATTACAAATCAACTTACCATTAGTTATTGGTGACGATGTTAATGTAGTCAGATTAACATCATTAACTTCACGTATAAGTAAACCTAGTGGTGATTCGCCCAATATTGTTATAGGTGAATTCTCGGCCAAAAGTACACGATGATAATATTCACCCAACAGAGGTAGGGAATGGTGGAAACGTTCTCGAGTGGATATTCTATATATTCTAAACCGTAGTAATAAAATTATGGTTTAACAACGTTAGCAGGGCTGGTGGTTTCTTTCATGGCGAGAGCATCAAAGTTAAGCGATGCAAAAAGGAATGCAAATTTAAGTGCTGTTTCTGCATCATCCAATGCTTTGTCATTTACGTATTCCGTAGATTCACACAACCTATTTTCACCACGTATCATGTCAATAATATGGTCATAAGGAAAAACACCAGGTGGCCAAGACAGTATTGTTAACGGGGTGCAAATAATTGCCAATTTCTCGTGGACTAGTGGTACTGCCACTGGGTACGATACCACAAATGGTACAATTTGTTGGCACTGAAGGGCAAATCAATTAGATTTTTTTTATTGTTTTAATTTTTCTTTTATTTATCCCGAAATTTATAAAAACTTTATTTTATGGTAAACGTGTTGTTCTGTTGGATGTTTTGTCGTTTATTTTATTATTGTTGGAAACAGATGATTTTGACAAAAAGATTCTGTGGAATGTAAGTCTAGTAGAGTTGTATTTTTTAGGATATATTTTTCAGGGAATAGAGGAAATTTTAAAAGTACATGAAGGGGAAGTGGCAATGGTAATTTTCTCTTGTAATGTTAATTCAGGACGTTTCATTTCGTAGCGTTAAGTGGTAAATACCGCTCAGAATATGGTTTATGTAATATGGACGCTCGGGAGAAATATGGAGGATAGAGGTTTTTATGTATTCAGTGATTTTTATGTAGAGTAGATGTTAACTAAAACCCTGACTTAGAAGTTTTGGAAAATGGCTAACATCACATAGTTAGCTGGCGCGAAAGGATAAAGACGTACTTTTGTCAGTGTGAATCTCTGTCGGGAGATTATTTAAAAAGTAAAGTGAAAGTTTTCAAAGTTTAATTTTTATTGTGTACAAAGTCTGAGTAAATCAGGCTAGTGAACATTTTTTTTTTTAAATTAGTGTCTGACTGAGGTAAAAATCAAGTAAGATTTTGGTAAAACAGGGAAAGTAATTAATTTAAATTTTTGTTAGTAAACTGTGTGAAAAGTGATAGATTTGAAGGAAGGAAGGAAGGTTTTGGTTAGCGCAGTCCTACCTACGGCGAATCCCTGTAAATTTGCATATTTTTCCGAGCGTATACCAGGAAACCGTAAGTAGTTACATTTAGGAAAAAAGGTAAATTTTTGTGTAATGGGAAAAATCTTGTCTCATTTATGTAGTGTGGTCAGTAAGATTAAAAACGAAGAGTGGAAAAGAAGGAACCGACTGCCAGCGTAGTTTCCAAGTGGCCACAGGAGTTTCAAGTAAGGTAACGCTTTTGAATTGCATATTTTCTTGGTGTAATTGTGAGTAGTAGCCAAACTGGGGAAAATTACCGGGAAGTACACATAAGTGGTAACTTCCCGGGTTTTAATTTTTTTTGAGTGTTCCTATACTGTGGTTAGGGATAGCCAAGACCACAACCATAGAAAAGAGATCTTCCCAGCCAGTTTAATTTTATATGGCACGTAAATTTTTATAATTGGTCTGTTCCCAGAAAAAAAACCTGGGCCTAAAAAGAATCAATTCATCAATGACGGTGCGAATGTTTTGAATTTTTTTTTTGTTAATTGTGTTTAGTGTATATTTTTAAGTTTTTTTTTAAATTCAAAGATAAGATAATTAATTGTTTTTATATGTAAATTTCAATTGGTTAGAGGTATAGGTAATTTTTTTTTAAAGTGTTAGGGATTGACCAGAGCTATACGCGAATAGAAGATATAGGTCAAATTAGTTAAAAGGACCACATTTTTCGAACTATACCTCCAGAGAGCTCTTTAGGGGATAGGGTAACTGAATACGCGACAAAATTAATAAATTTGAGAGATAATGGTGATGAAGTAGCAGTTGGTTAGTCCCTTAAACTTGGATAACTATTTTTGTTTGACCTATTAAATAATCTGAACCGTTTGAAATTTTAGTTTTTTTAAATCCTGTTTTTTTTTATTAAGTTTTGTTAGTTTGGTTTTATTTAAATTATGTTAGTGTTAGGTTTTAGATATTAAAAATTCATTTTATGTTAGTTGTTTTTTTTGTGTTTTTCCGGTACGCCATATAGCCACAGAGCCTCTCAAGTTCTGTAAATTGTAAAGGAAATTAAAAATAGTATTATTTAATGATTGTATAGATTAGAAAAAATATTTATATATGGAAAGTTGTTATCATTAGTAAGGTTTTATTAAACTAAATTCAAGTGAGGATAATTTCATATTTAATATAGGCAAAATTTTCAGATGTGTTCAAATATATTTTAAGTTTTTTTATTGAATAAATGTTTAATTTTAATAGTTAAATTTTGAAAATAAAATATGTTGTGCTAATTGATTGTGTTGGGGGGAAATGAAAGGACAATGGACTGGTAAGAATTGGTGTTGAAGATGGTAAGTTGGTGTACCTTTAGGGGTTACTTTCAAATGTTCATAGGTGACCAGGTTGGGTGGGTGAAGAAGGAGAAAGACCAGCAAATTCTCCATGTATCTTTCATATTGTTTGTTAGTTGTCGGGTGAGTTTAGTCCATTTTTGTAATAGTTTTTTTCTGTTAAATCCTTTGAGCAAAGGGTTGGGAACTTACGACCACTATAATAGCCGGGTGGCAACAGCTCTGAAGGAGGATTCATAACAGATTGGCGCCCAATGGAAAAGGAAATATCAGTCAATAGAAAGATCTTAGTTTTGTAGAGTAAAATCGTATTTTCATTTAGGTGAAATACTGTACTTAGAAGTTAACCAGCATATAGTCTTGATATTACAAAAAGAATGTCAATAGCCTATATGTTTGATAGTTAACAAATTTTGGAATAATATTTGTATTATTGTTTTAGTAACCTAACTGACGTCTTAGTTTTTTTATTAGGGACTAATAGCGCAGTGGGAAAAACATTGAATTAATAAGTTTTTTTTTTCTCAATTGGAAATAATATTGGCTTAACACCAAGTAGTTAATTGCAATATTATTTTCAACGAATCAATAGTAATGATCACGTTTGTGAAAGATCAAGCGTTAGTCAACATTTTTTTTAGTGATGAACTGGCAAATGAAATGAAAGTTTTTTTTTTTTTGAGTTACACCAACTAAACACCAATTTTTATTTTTTTTTGTGAAATCACGGGAAAACTGTTGTCTTTTCTAAGTACCCCCGTATGTGAAATTGTCTTATAGAAAAGTTTGTAGATCAAATAGTGTAAAAGTGTTTTATGTAGTATTTTATTTATTTATTATATTATTTATTTATTATATCTTTATTTATTATTTTTATTTATTTATTTATTTAGTTTTTTTTTATTGTTTGTTTATTTATTTCTTTTTAATTGTTCCCAAGAATTTTCAATTTCCAAAAATTTAGAATTTTTAGATTTTTGATTTTTTTTATTGATTAGAAGATTTTATAGAAAAATGGGGATGGAACATTCCGAAAAGAGAAAGAGTCAGGGGGGAAGTAATGAACCTCCAGTCAATACTCCAATACAGAGTAATTTCTATGATTTTTCTGGTTCCATGAATAGAAATCCAACTGGGGCGATTCCCCGGTTAAATAACCAAACACCGGCAGCAAATTTTACACCATTAACAGGTGATTTTTCACACCCGCCTCCGAATTATAATTTCCCGCCGAGAAATGTTCCTCAATCGTATACAAACCGAGGGATGAAACCGGAAAGTATGCCACGATGATTAGGGAAATAATAGCCGAATCTAATTCAAAATATCGTGTTGAAATAGAAAATACTATCGATCATAAAATAAGTGAGAGTATGAAGGCAGGGTTTAGTGAAATGCTGAAGGAGTTGCGCAAGATGCATATTGGTCCCAGAAGTGAGGAAAATGATAGTGAAAGTTTGGGTAGAATTTCTGAAGAAGAAGGTGCAGTAGGTGGTCAGGTAGGAATTCCATTAGCCCCTCAGAAGAGGAAAACGGTAACCGAGAACCCAGCGCTTAGGAGATTAGATTTCGAGCAGCCACCTATAGCTAATCGGGGCAATAATTTAGTAAGGAACCGTCTAACTTCTATTGCCTCAAGTGACCCAATACCATATGGAAGGGATATCCGAATCGATAAATGGGATATTACGTTTGATGGAAACCCTGATGGAATTTATGTAGAAGATTTCATTTTCCGAATCGAATATCTACAAAGATATCACGCGTGTCCATGGCTGGAACTTAAAAGGAATTTTCACCAACTCTTAAAAGGCGATGCCAAAGATTGGTATTGGCTTATGATCCAAAGTAGGGATATAGATGAGTGGAGAGACTTGAAGGAAGCCCTACTCCAGGAGTATAAATCAAATAGGAGTGAATATGAATATATGAGGGATCTAGAGGAACGAAAACAACGCCCTGGTGAATCCATCGACTCATATTTTCACGCGATGAAAAAATTAAGGTCCAGATTACGAAACCCTTTACCTGAGTCAGAAATGATTAGAATAATCAAAAGAAACTTACGTTCGAATATGGCGCAGATTTTGTATGGCACCAAAACATACACCGTGGAGCAACTCCGTGATAATTGCAAGGATGTCGAGAAGAACTATTTGCGGCGAGATCCACCAGCTAATCCCCCGGCTAAATTTCCGGTGCAGCGTAGGCAATACCACGCCAATGAAATAACCTTTGATGATGATGATGCTAGCGGTGATACCGATAAAAATATCGAGCTGTTAGATGAAATAAGTAATCAACAAAAATCAAATTTAAAGAAAATTAACGTACTCACTTGCTGGAATTGCCAAACGACGGGCCATACGTTCATGGACTGCCAGGTGACTCAACGCCGATTGTTCTGCTACAGGTGTGGTTTGCCAGACGTTACCTGCCCGACTTGTCCAAGGTGTTTGGGAAACTCCCAGAAGAGTGTGTGCAAATCGGGGGACACACGCTCAACACAAACTCCCGATATGTAGAGCAATCCACCCAAACGGAACCGGAAACAAAATTTAAAATTCTGGAAAATGAGAGTAAAAATAAAATGAACATCATTAGTAAGAAAATTTATAATCATAAAAAAATTATCCCGTATGAGAAAAGGCTACAAAATTATAATAAAGTTAGAAATAAAATATTTAATGAGGAGATTATTGAACGGAAAATTAATAAATTGAGGAAAATTAGAGAGCGGTTTAGAGATAGAAAAGCTATTAGGAAAACGGTAAATAATTCTATTTTAAGATGCTCGGCATTTGAAGGTAATATGGGGAAAGATCCTCGCGCTTTCTTGGATATTCAAATAGAACATTTTGTAGTTAAAGGACTTTTAGATTCAGGTGCTTCGGTGAGTATACTGGGCAAAGATTGTTCTGACATTGTGAGGAAAATGGAAGCTAAAGTTAGACCTTTTTATAGTACAATAAATACAGCAGGCGGAAATAATTTTACAGTTGTGGGCAAAATTATAGTACCCGTTAAATACAAAAATTTATCCGCTGAAATGACGTTTTATTTATGCCCAGATTTGATACAAACTGCCTATTTGGGAGTAGATTTTTTTAAATTATTTCAATTAGCGCCGGAGATTTTTCCAATTGATGAAATAAGCGCTGAAGTACTTAATGAATTTCCGTTGAAACTTGATAATGTGGTACAACATGAACTGAATGCTGAAATGATTTATGAACTAAATGAAGTGAAGAAGAAATTCCGGTCATATGAAGAATATGGTTTGGGCAAAACAAACCTTGAACGGCACACAATCGAATTGACGGAAGGAGCACAACCGATAAAAGAGAGATACTATCCAGTTTCGCCAGCTATTCAAGAATTAATATATGCAGAAGTGGATGAAATGCTACGGCTTGGGGTGATTGAGGAGTGCCAGAGCCCATGGAGTAATAGGTCCACACTGGTTAGAAAACCGGGAAAGAATAGGTTGTGTTTAGATGCAAGGAAATTGAACGAACGAACCATTAAAGACGCGTACCCGATACAAAACATTGAAGGAATTTTAAGCCGTCTGGATGAAACATACTTCATAAGCAGTATGGACCTAAAATTTGCTTTTTGGCAAATTGAGCTCGAGGAAAAATCCAGAGCTTACACAGCCTTCACGGTGCCGGGACGCCCTCTTTACCAGTACGTCGTTATGCCGTTTGGTTTATGTAACGCGGCACAAAGGCTGTGTAGGCTCATGGACAAAGTGATACCCCAAGAGTTAAAGTCGAATGTTTTCATATATTTGGATGACTTACTGGTAATATCGGCAGATTTTGACAGTCACCTTGAACTACTAGGTAAAGTGGCCAGTTGTTTAGAAAAAGCGAATCTCACTATAGGGTTAAAAAAATCGAAATTCTGCTTCAAGGAGCTTCACTATTTAGGCTTTATCATAGGGGGAGGAATAATGCGACCTGACCCTGAAAAGGTTAACGCCATCAATAAAATACCGTTACCGAAAACCGTAAGGGAGGTACGAAGTTTCCTTGGTACTGCAGGCTGGTACCGCAGGTTCATTAAAAACTTTTCGGAGATGACTGCACCACTCTCGGACCTAATAAAAAAAGGAAAGAAGTTTCAAGTTAACGATGAGGCCGTGAAAAGTTTTAATAAAGTAAAGTATGCATTAACCCATGCACCAGTGCTAGCTCACCCAAATTTTAAGGAAAGATTTTTTATTCAATGTGATGCATCAAATGTAGGTGTAGGGGCAGTTTTGTTCCAAAAAGATGCCGAAGGTTATGAAAGACCGATTTCATTTTTTTCTCAGAAATTGAACGCGGCACAAGGCAACTATAGTGTCACCGAGAAAGAATGCCTAGCTGCAGTTCTAGCGGTGAAAAGATTCAGACCTTATGTTGAACTTATGCCGTTTACAATCATTACAGACCACGCTAGTTTAAAGTGGTTAATGTCACTTCGAGACTTGAACGGTAGACTGGCCAGATGGGCATTGCAGCTACAGACCTATGATTTTCAAATCGAACACAAAAAGGGGTCAGAAAATGTAGTAGCTGATACTTTGTCCAGGATGGTTGAAGAGGTTTTATGTCCCGAAGACTTTTTAGGGTTTGCCACCACAGAATTTGAATCGCCAGAATATCTAGAATTGATAAAGACTGTAAATGAAAATAGTGAACGTTTCCCTGATATAAAAATAGAAAATGGATTTGTATTTCGCAGAAACAACCTAGCTGCAGATAAAGAACTGGATGAATTCGAATGGAAATTATGGGTTCCTGAAAATTTAACTACAACCCTGATCAAAGAGGCCCATGAGCCCGAAAACAAATCTCATGGTGGAATCCGGAAAACGCTGTACCATCTTCGACAGAAATTTTATTGGCCAAATATGATCGTACAGGTGAAAAATTTTGTTAACAACTGTAGAGTTTGTAAAGAGTGTAAAAGTTCTAATGAACACATGATGCCGGAAATAGGAGATGAAGTTGTGACAGATCGGCCGTTCCAGAAAATTTACATTGATTTTCTGGGGAAGTATCCAAGGTCAAAAAGGGGAAATTCATATGTTTTAGTTGTGGTAGATCATTTCACTAAATTTGTTTTTATCAAAGCCATGCGAGAGGCTACTGCTAGTAATGTCATAAAATTTTTAGTAGAACAGGTTTTCCAAAATTTCGGGGTACCTGAAACCATCCATTCCGACAATGGAAAACAGTTTGTCTCCAAGGAATTTAAGAAAATGGCTGATGACTACAAAATTAATCACATGAAAACTCCCGTTTACTCCCCTCAGTCGAACGCAGCGGAACGTGTAAATCAAAGTATTGTCAACGCAATTAGGTCTTATTTAGGAAATGATCATACCGATTGGGATCTTAACCTGGCAAATATTGAAATAGCCTTGAGAACCTCTATACAAACTGCTATAGGAGTCACACCATTTTTCTCGCTTTTTGGACACAATATGTTTACTTGTGGCAAGGACTACAAGTTGGCTCGGAAACTAAAAGCACTGAGTGATGGTGAACTAAATTTGCTGCCTAGAAAAGACCGGATTGAAATAATTCGGGATAAAATTAAGGAAAATTTGCACGGTGCCTATGAGAGAAGCGCTCTCAGATACAATCGTAGGGCAAGAACAACGCGATTTGTACCAGGTCAAGAGGTGTTTAAACGAAATTTTATTTTGAGTAGTTTCAAAGATAATCGGAATGCCAAATTTTGCCGTAAATTTACGAAATGTAGAATCGTGGAAGTTTTAGGCAACAACATGTATAAGTTGGAAACATTAGCAGGTGAACCATTGGGTGTATATCATTCAAAGGATATAAAACAGTAAACTGCGATAAGCGAAAATGCAATAAGGCTAGTTTTAAGGAGATACGTGATCTTACCGCAATATTTTATTTTATGTGCAATATTAGTGTAAGTTGTGCCGCCGTTTTTGGGAATCTTACCTTTATTTTAAAATCTATAAGCCTTGATATAATTTTTCCTGGTCCAATGTTGTGTGTGTCTACTGTGATATATTTTTAATGATAGATTTAGTCAAAATTTTATAAAGGTAATTGCAATATTTTTTTTATATATTTCTTAAAAATAACAAGTTTTGTGTTCATTGCTATACCTTTATACGGTTACTAAAATTTTCCAACTTACACCGTTGAAGTGCCAGAATAAAACTGATAAACTTTTGGCAAATTCAAATTTTATGCTATGTTGATATGTGCGGACAAGATTAGCCCAGCGGAGCAAATAGGATTAAGAAATTTTATTTGTGTTTGTGGTAAATATTTGTTTGTGTGTTAAATGTTGAATGTTGTAGTTTAATATTAATGTGATTGGATCGTTTTCTTTTTCAAACTTATTCGAATTTTAAGTCTTCTTTTTTTTTTTTTTAGTTACCATTAAAAACATACCCGTCAATTCATAAATGATTTTACGAAGCGTTTATGAATGTAGGAGTTAAATTTTAGGATAATTTATTTTGTTAAAAAAATTTCTAGCTATAAGGACACCTCTTTAACATAGGTTAATATACGGTGTGAGTAAAAAAAAAAAAAGAAAATTTAAATTTAGATGATAGGAAGCCTAAAGTGACAACCGGGAAAAACCGGGTTGTTTTTTTATGGTATACGGCTAGATATGGTGAAAATTTCAATTTTTTTTTAATGTTTTGAAACCGCCAAATAAAGTAATTCATCTGTCGTAGTTATTTTACTACTTCAGAAAATAAAACTTGAAAGAGCATTTGATTTTTTTTAATCGGGTTCAAAATTTAATTCAGTACAAATAAATACGAATTTTTAACCGAAATTCGCATATTATTTGAGAAGTATTTTTGAACATTTGCAAGTTTATTAGTAATTTGTAAAACGGTAAAAAAATGGCAACCCTGGCGTTTCGGAATTTTTGGAAATTTTGAATCTTGAAACCATATCCACCGTATACTATCCAATTGAGATTGGAAGTATTTTTTTTTTATATTGATATAAACTGTTAAGGACAATTTTTGTTTGATTTTAAATAAAATCAAAATAGTTAATAATTTTTTCGAGCTTTCGAATCGCTTGAAATTTAAATATGATTAGATGAATTAAAGGCGTAATCAACCTTTTTATATTCAAATTAATTTATATATTAATTTGAGATCGTTTAACGGAAATTTAAAATTAATGATTATTTATGAGTCATAATCATAATTGAAATTTTAAAATTACTATTCGATAGAATAGAGTAGATATAACCGCTAGAATAGGAAAACCATTTGAAAAGGAAGACTTAAAATTATGAATGAGAAAAATGTTGTTTTTGTTTTTTTTTATGAAGTAGAATAAAGTTTAATTTATTGAAAACTTGTTAACCACAAACAAAAATTTGCACTCAAAATAAGTTCGTAATTAGAATCGGCAGAAAATTTTAGTAATGGTAGTGACAGCTAAAAGAAAATAGAAGTCATTTTAAAATTTGTGGAGGATAATTAAAAATGAGAATATGAGTTCTTAAAAGTGACCAATAACCTTTTTTTTTTTTTTTTTTTTTTTGGTATGCACATAGCAGATCATAAAATGATCCTATCCAGTCCCTATTTTATTGCCCGGCTAACTCTAGGAATAGCTAGAAAGTGGGTGTAGCCTACGTTGGGCGCTTGCATCAAATGATGCCACTGTATCCCAGGCAAAGGTACAAAAGGGTTAGTTCGTCAATTCAAATTTTGAAAAGTGAAAGAAATTTGGTTTTGGAAATCGTATTTCCAGTTTCCCTGGTTATAAATTTGAATCGAACTGAGTCTGTTATACCTTTGACCACGATTGACTGTTTCCGAGGCAGCACCCGTCACACTGGTGTTTATGGCTCAGGTTTATAAACCACCAGAGTTTTGTTGAGGGTGTGAAGACGGCCAGGCCAGTCTAAGGAAGTGGAACTCGTCGGGTACATGATTTAGGTCTGAAATTTTGTTTTAAGGGTTTGGCGATTGCCTAGGTTGATATGAACGTCTGGAATTACGGCTATGCCTATCGGGATCATTTTCATAATGATTGTTATATAAACGTTGGGTGGTTGTGTACTATTATTAGAGGGAGATTGTTGCGGTTGCTGAAGTTGGGGATTTTGTTGTGCTGGCTGATTTGTATTCTAATTATTATTACCTTCATCATCATCTTCCATTATGAAATAGTTTGTATACATTGCTTCTAATGCTGACCCTAGGCTTATGAAATTGCTATGAGATAAGGCTAGAGTCATTAACGTAATGGCTTTAACCGGGGGCTTTAAACGTTGCTGCTCAATTAGATTTGTTCGTATGGGATATAGTAATTGGGATAGATTAGTTTTATGACGATTACAAATCAACTTACCATTAGTTATTGGTGACGATGTTAATGTAGTCAGATTAACATCATTAACTTCACGTATAAGTAAACCTAGTGGTGATTCGCCCAATATTGTTATAGGTGAATTCTCGGCCAAAAGTACACGATGATAATATTCACCCAACAGAGGTAGGGAATGGTGGAAACGTTCTCGAGTGGATATTCTATATATTCTAAACCGTAGTAATAAAATTATGGTTTAACAACGTTAGCAGGGCTGGTGGTTTCTTTCATGGCGAGAGCATCAAAGTTAAGCGATGCAAAAAGGAATGCAAATTTAAGTGCTGTTTCTGCATCATCCAATGCTTTGTCATTTACGTATTCCGTAGATTCACACAACCTATTTTCACCACGTATCATGTCAATAATATGGTCATAAGGAAAAACACCAGGTGGCCAAGACAGTATTGTTAACGGGGTGCAAATAATTGCCAATTTCTCGTGGACTAGTGGTACTGCCACTGGGTACGATACCACAAATGGTACAATTTGTTGGCACTGAAGGGCAAATCAATTAGATTTTTTTTATTGTTTTAATTTTTCTTTTATTTATCCCGAAATTTATAAAAACTTTATTTTATGGTAAACGTGTTGTTCTGTTGGATGTTTTGTCGTTTATTTTATTATTGTTGGAAACAGATGATTTTGACAAAAAGATTCTGTGGAATGTAAGTCTAGTAGAGTTGTATTTTTTAGGATATATTTTTCAGGGAATAGAGGAAATTTTAAAAGTACATGAAGGGGAAGTGGCAATGGTAATTTTCTCTTGTAATGTTAATTCAGGACGTTTCATTTCGTAGCGTTAAGTGGTAAATACCGCTCAGAATATGGTTTATGTAATATGGACGCTCGGGAGAAATATGGAGGATAGAGGTTTTTATGTATTCAGTGATTTTTATGTAGAGTAGATGTTAACTAAAACCCTGACTTAGAAGTTTTGGAAAATGGCTAACATCAAATAGTTAGCTGGCGCGAAAGGATAAAGACGTACTTTTGTCAGTGTGAATCTCTGTCGGGAGATTATTTAAAAAGTAAAGTGAAAGTTTTCAAAGTTTAATTTTTATTGTGTACAAAGTCTGAGTAAATCAGGCTAGTGAACATTTTTTTTTTTAAATTAGTGTCTGACTGAGGTAAAAATCAAGTAAGATTTTGGTAAAACAGGGAAAGTAATTAATTTAAATTTTTGTTAGTAAACTGTGTGAAAAGTGATAGATTTGAAGGAAGGAAGGAAGGTTTTGGTTAGCGCAGTCCTACCTACGGCGAATCCCTGTAAATTTGCATATTTTTCCGAGCGTATACCAGGAAACCGTAAGTAGTTACATTTAGGAAAAAAGGTAAATTTTTGTGTAATGGGAAAAATCTTGTCTCATTTATGTAGTGTGGTCAGTAAGATTAAAAACGAAGAGTGGAAAAGAAGGAACCGACTGCCAGCGTAGTTTCCAAGTGGCCACAGGAGTTTCAAGTAAGGTAACGCTTTTGAATTGCATATTTTCTTGGTGTAATTGTGAGTAGTAGCCAAACTGGGGAAAATTACCGGGAAGTACACATAAGTGGTAACTTCCCGGGTTTTAATTTTTTTTGAGTGTTCCTATACTGTGGTTAGGGATAGCCAAGACCACAACCATAGAAAAGAGATCTTCCCAGCCAGTTTAATTTTATATGGCACGTAAATTTTTATAATTGGTCTGTTCCCAGAAAAAAAACCTGGGCCTAAAAAGAATCAATTCATCAATGACGGTGCGAATGTTTTGAATTTTTTTTTTGTTAATTGTGTTTAGTGTATATTTTTAAGTTTTTTTTTAAATTCAAAGATAAGATAATTAATTGTTTTTATATGTAAATTTCAATTGGTTAGAGGTATAGGTAATTTTTTTTTAAAGTGTTAGGGATTGACCAGAGCTATACGCGAATAGAAGATATAGGTCAAATTAGTTAAAAGGACCACATTTTTCGAACTATACCTCCAGAGAGCTCTTTAGGGGATAGGGTAACTGAATACGCGACAAAATTAATAAATTTGAGAGATAATGGTGATGAAGTAGCAGTTGGTTAGTCCCTTAAACTTGGATAACTATTTTTGTTTGACCTATTAAATAATCTGAACCGTTTGAAATTTTAGTTTTTTTAAATCCTGTTTTTTTTTATTAAGTTTTGTTAGTTTGTTTTTATTTAAATTATGTTAGTGTTAGGTTTTAGATATTAAAAATTCATTTTATGTTAGTTGTTTTTTTTGTGTTTTTCCGGTACGCCATATAGCCACAGAGCCTCTCAAGTTCTGTAAATTGTAAAGGAAATTAAAAATAGTATTATTTAATGATTGTATAGATTAGAAAAAATATTTATATATGGAAAGTTGTTATCATTAGTAAGGTTTTATTAAACTAAATTCAAGTGAGGATAATTTCATATTTAATATAGGCAAAATTTTCAGATGTGTTCAAATATATTTTAAGTTTTTTTATTGAATAAATGTTTAATTTTAATAGTTAAATTTTGAAAATAAAATATGTTGTGCTAATTGATTGTGTTGGGGGGAAATGAAAGGACAATGGACTGGTAAGAATTGGTGTTGAAGATGGTAAGTTGGTGTACCTTTAGGGGTTACTTTCAAATGTTCATAGGTGACCAGGTTGGGTGGGTGAAGAAGGAGAAAGGCCAGCAAATTCTCCATGTATCTTTCATATTGTTTGTTAGTTGTCGGGTGAGTTTAGTCCATTTTTGTAATAGTTTTTTTCTGTTAAATCCTTTGAGCAAAGGGTTGGGAACTTACGACCACTATAATAGCCGGGTGGCAACAGCTCTGAAGGAGGATTCATAACACTTACCAAATAATATATGTTCATATAAAATCCATATATGTTCATAAAAAATCCATATTTGTTCATATGTGTCCACATAAACCATATATGAACATGTTCGAGTGTATATGAGCATTTTTCACCGGGTGTATAAAACTTAAAAATCTCTGCATTATAATTGTTTATATTAAAAACAATTACAACGCAGATATTTTTAACTTTCTTGTATTTAATAAGAATTAATATAAATTATTTTTTTTGTTTTTATAATTTATTATGCATTAATAACATTATTAATTTATTTTTTTACTAACTTTTTTATATAATAATATAAAAATTGTAAAACAAACATTGAATTGAAAATAAAGAACAACTAACTGCTAACTTTTTTATCTGAGTGTACATTTATACTTTTTCGTTTTATAAAACCTACATATTATAACACAACACACCATCGCATCCATAGCATTCATTGCTATACTTAAACACAAGTTCAAAGTACTAATTGCTTTGTTATGGTAGCGAACAACCGTGTGTCACAACAATCACTTATTGTTTTTTTCGTTGCCATGGTTAATGCTTAAGATCGCTTACGTTTTGATTTGTCTTCTAGTCGTAACAGGGTGGTTTAAATCGTAATGCACACATACTAGCACCATGTGATTTAATGACTACAACAAACCAATTGCACTCACGCAGCCCTTTAGTTGATACATCAAGGCGGGGAGAATGTTCACTTGGCGAACAAAAGGTACCATACAATGGTACCAAAGAGGCCAACACCAACCCTTCTCAACTAAAGACATTTGCATGTCAAAAAGCTGCAGCCAATTCGAGACAAAATATTCAATCCGTCGAACGAGCAACAAGTCGTCTTTGATCGTGTCGCAGTTTTTAAAACAAAAAAGCTAGAGTGCAAACTTAAATATAAAGTTAAAAATTGTTAAATTTGCTAAAAGATAAAGAAAATTCCCTTAAAATAAAAAGTGTAAATTAATGAACTTACCTTAATTTTCTAAATACTTACCCTCAAATTGAATTGTGCAAAAACCCTAGTTTTAAAACTTAACTTAAAGTTAAATAAAAACCCCCATTTTTTATAACAATAAAAAGAAATGGCGGTTATTTTTTGTAACTATATAAAGATGGGGTTTTTATTTAACTTTAGGTTTGCCGAGTTTAAGTTAAGTTAAATTTAAACACTAAGCTTTTTCACAATTCAGTTTTATCATTTAGAAAATTCAAATAAAGTTAATTTCATTAAATTACAATTTTTAGATTCACGTTTGCACTCTAGCTTTAAGTTTCAATTTGTTTTTAACCATTTAAGCATAAATTAATTTCTTTTATGTATATCATTTCATGACTCAGTTTAGGGTAAATAATAACACAAATTTTCAAATTCACGTTCGGGGTTTTTCTTGATTGCTGCGGCACGATCAACAGGCGATGCTTCTCGGATGACGTATTGAATATTTTGTTTCGAATTGGCTGCAGCTTTTTGACATGCAAATGTCATTAGTTGAGAAGGGTTGGTGTTGGCCTCTTTGGTACCATTGTATGGTACCTTTTGTTCGCCAAGTGAACATTTACCCCTCAATTCATAAAGGCATTGTAAAGTTATAGGAGGTTTACAAAAAGAAATCTTCATACAAAATTTGTTCAATAAACCTTCTATAATTTTACAAAGCATTTATGAATTTAGGGGTTATTTTATAATTATTACTTGTATTAATAGTTGGATGCAAATTAAAGCACTATACACTCACAAAAGTTTGTCGGTAGAATCTACTGAAAATGACAGTTAAAACAAAGGTTCATATATGCAGTTAAAAAGGCGACAAAGGTATTTACCTTTTAAATAACTAAAACTTTTGTTATTTTTACATGTTGAAAAATAACTAACAAATGCATTAAAAATAACTACCAATGTCGTAAAATTAACTGATAAATTTTTACTACAAAAAGCAAAGAAAACCAGCTAAAAAATAACGAAGTTTTTTATTTTAAAAACAAAAAATCAATTATTTGCATTCACTAAAATTAATTTGAAATAAAAACTTAGAAAATTGCTGAATTTTGGGAAAATTTATTTTAGGGGGATCTTTTTTAGTGGTAGAGAAAATTTGGGGGGTTTTTTGGACAACTTAGGGGGATTTGTAAAAAACGACTTGGCAACACTGAAAACAACTGACAAAATCGGTAAAAACTACTGTTTTTAACAGTAAATTCTTTTTGTTTTTAAAAGTATATTTTAATGAAAAAAATATTTTTTTTTCTTTCGATTACAAAAATATGTGTTACTAGCGGGCGCAGCCCGCTACGTTGTTAGCGTGCCTTAAAGTTTAGGCACCCCCGACAATTTTTTTTAAATTCGCTTTTTATTTAAAGTACAGTTTTTATAATAAAAGCCTTCACCCAGCCACCACAAATAAATAATTCTGCACAACAATGGGTTTAAAATAAATAAATATTTGATCACTTTTTCTCATGAAAGTGGATTGTTAGTAATGAATCCATAATAAATTGCAATATACGTGTGTATGTGAAGATAATTTGGTAAAGTGCGAACTTAAGTAGATAGACCCGTAAGTAGTTTTGTTCATTTGTGTTTTGAATGAAAATAAATAACGTAAAGCAGGGTTGGAAAGCATTTTATAATATTAAAAACACGTTGTTAGCGTGTCTTAAAGTTTTTTTTTTAATTCCAGTTTTTGTAAAGGTAGACCTGGCAATTCAAGTAAATTCACAAATTCAGTTGGAAAATTTACTGCGTCGGTTTCTTCCACCGGTGCTTCGTTACATGAAGTTTAAATATCGGAATATATAAGTTCCATTCCTTTTCTAAGGTTTTTTCTCTTTTAGAAAATTTGTTTAACTTTTTGGAGAGTATGTTTCAATGCTACATAAGTTTCATATTCCGTGGATAGTGTTTGAACAGGTAATTCCCTCTTCCAATCCATTTGCATTGTCTATAATTTCAATTCCACTCGTTCAACGTTTATATCCATTTCATTCCACTTGTGTAGTGTTTCAATTCCACTCGTTTCCTATTTAGTTTCTTAATTTTAGTGTTTCATATACACTTGTTCTTTAAGTTTTAGGTTTCTAGCTAAAGACGCAGACGTTAAGGGGGGGGCAATTTTCCCCTTTTGAACCACCATTTTTACCACGTTCCTGTCCAAAGTCCTAGAAATGCCTTGTCCATAAGTTAGCCCATACTCCAAGGAAAACATATTATATATTACAGGTTTCTAGCCGAAGGGTTCGGTTAGGCCATCAAGGGGGAGAATTATTCCGTTTTTACCCCTCCCGGTAGGAATTTCCAAAAATTCCGTCTTAGAGGACGTCTGCGTTGGAGGAGGAACCTACTACATACATAATTTTAGGTCTCTATATCCAGCAGTTTGGCCAGGCCGTCAAGGGGGAAGTTTTTTCCCGGTATGAATTTCCTAAAATACCATCTTAGGGGACGTCAACGTTGGAGAAGGAACCCAAATACCGAATTTAAGATCCCTTGTTCCAGCAGTTTAGCCAGGCCGTTAAGGGGGAGACTTTTCCTGTTTTTGACCCTACCTGTAGAGATTTCCAAAAATCTCATCTTAGCGGATGTCTACAATAGAGGAGGAACTTTAATACCAAATTTCATCTTCCTACCTCCAGCGGTTTGGGCAGGCCTTTAAGCGGCACTTTTCGCTTCATTAATCCCCATTTTTGCAATGTCCCTGTCCAAAAAGCACCTTCCCGGTAAGTGAGCCCATACTCCAAGTAACATATGTTTTGCATTTCAGGTTTCTAGCCAACTTTTACTATTTGTGCCCCTCTCGGTAGGAATTTCCGAAAATCCATCGACAGGGAATTTCAGCTTCCTAGTTCCAGAAGTTTGAGCAGGCTGTCAAGGGGGACACTTTTTCTTTTTTTGTCCCTCCCGGTTGGAATTAGGCTGGAAGAGGAACCTAAGTACCGAATTTCAGCTTCCTAGTTCCAGCAGTTTGGACAGGTCGTTAAGGGGCAACTTTCCCTTTTTGAGCCCCCATTTTATAACGACCCTGTCCAAAATTCAAAAAAGTATCTTTCTAATAAGTTAGCCCTTACTCCAGGGACCCACATTTTAAGATTCAGGTTTCTAGCCGAAGGGGTTGTAACCGGCCCCCAAGGTGAGGCTTTTCTTCTTTTTGCCCCTCCCTTTAGGAATTTACAAAAATTCCATCTTCGCGGCTATCTGCGATGGATGAGGAACATTCATACCAAATTTCAACTGCATTGCCTAAGCGGTTTGGGCAGGCCGTTAGTGGGGACATTTTTCCCTTTCAACCACCATTTTTACTATGTTCCTGTTCCAAAATAGAAAAATTACGTTGCCGGTGAGTTAGTCCTACTCCAAGGAATACATATTTAAAATTTTAGGTTGGCCAAAAGGGATTGGGCAAGCCGTCAGGAGGAGACTTTTACCTTATTTCCCCTCCCGATAGGAATTTCAAAAATTCCGTCTAAGCGGACGCCTACACAGA